>CM020981.1:17831679-26881679 GCA_010134655.1 Fragaria nilgerrensis
GTAAAGGACCAGCTGGCTTCAGGCTAATAAGAAAACTAAAAGACTAACTAATCATCCATCATATATAATAAGACAATGATTCATACCACAGGCCTGGGGAAGGGAGGTTGATGATGCAAGGAACTGCAGTAGTTGGTTAGAACGTTCTTTTCGTTCAGATTTGTTATCTATTAATCACATATGGAACAATGCGATCTGGTTATTAGATAATTAAGTTGCAATCAAACTAGCAGAATTGCCAGGAATTAAGGAACATCCAAAACAATGAGAAATTTGAGAATGAGAAACTTGACAATTTCTTTGAGTAGATATAGTACTATACCAATGCTTATAAAAAATTTAAAAAAAAAAAAAAAAAACAAGCAACGACTACACAGAATTGGACTGCTAGACTATTTCTTTAGAAAATGTTGGAGTAGTTGACCCACCTACTGTTTTTACTTTTTAAAGTGAAAGCTTTCTATGAAAGAATACACAACATTACATCTCAAAAATCAGACAAAAACCTTTTCTCCTCGCACAGACATCATTTGTTCCAGAAACCCAGAAAAACAGAGGGCGAACAGCAGTTCGCACTATAAAAAAAAATGGCAGAAAGTGCAGTGGCCTTTTTAGTTGACAAGCTCAAGTTGCGGATCGAAGGAGAGGCGAAACAATTGTCAGGAATCAAAGCAGAGGTGAGGGACATGATTGATGAATTAGAGAGTATTCAGGCGTTCTTAAAGGTTGCTGATGCAAATGAAGAAGTTGATACTCATCTCAAAGTATGGACTACACAAGTCAGAGAAGTGGCTCATGAGATCGAAGATGTCCTGGATAAATTCAGGCTGTCCTATTCCAATGATTCCCCACCTGGATTCTCTACTGCACTTAACAAGATCAAGACATGGAAAGCTTTCCATCAAACTGCTGCTGATATTGAAGGCCTGAACTCCAAAGTCAGAAGCCTGTCAAAAGGACATCAAAGATACAAAGTTATTGATCAAGCTGGTCTGACTTCTCTTCGGTTTGGGCAACGTGTTAGTGTTCAACAGGACGCCCTCTTACTGGAAGCAGCTGATCTTATGGCAATCAGGGAGGAGCCTAAGAAACAGCTGATCGAGATGCTTATGAACCATGAACCAGGACGCCAGGTGGTATCAGTGGTAGGGATGGGCGGATTGGGCAAAACCACCTTGGTAAAGCAAGTTTATGAGGACTCTATGGTTAGAAAACGCTTCAAGGTTCATGCTTGGATCACTGTTTCTCAGTCGGTCAGTATGAACCAACTCTTAAGACTCATGATTCATAACATTTTCCAAGTTATTCAGAAACCACCTGAGGAAGAGGTTGATAGCATGAACAACGAACAGCTCCGAGAAAGAATCAAAAAGTTGCTGCAGCAAAGCAGGTACCTGATTGTTCTTGATGATTTGTGGCAGACAGATGCCTGGGATGTCATCAATAAAGTAATCCCCAATAACAAACTTGGTAGTCGAGTAATGATCACTACTCGTAATCATTCTGTAGCACACGCCTGTTTCTCGAGTGGGCAAAGTATGGTGTACCGTTTAGAGCCCTTATCTGTAGAGGAGTCTCGGACTCTTTTATATAAGAAGACATTTCAGGCAGACTTATGCCCGCCAAACTTGAAGAACATTTGTGACGGCATCTTAAGGAAATGCGGAGGACTGCCCCTAGCGATTGTAGCAATTGGTGCTGTTCTAGCTGCGAAAGACAAGAGGAATAAAGATGAATGGACTGCTGTTGCTGAAAATATTGGTGCCGAGATTCAGGAAAAGGACCAGCTTGACAATATGAGAAAGTTGCTCTATCTCAGTTTCAGTGATTTACCCTACCAGCTGAAATCATGTTTCTTGTATTTGAGCATATTTCCTGATCTCTACAAGATTGAGCGTATGAGATTAATCCGGTTATGGTTAGCTGAAGGTTTTCTGATCAAAATGGAAGGAATGACACCAGAAGAAGTTGCCGAGAGTTATCTTAAGGAGCTACTGGACAGAAGTTTGATTCAAGCAGCAGAAACAGCCACTGATGGGAGAGTTAAGTCATATCGTATACACAATCTTCTACGAGAGATTGTCATTTCGAAGTCCAGGGAGCAAAATTTTGCAGCAATAGAGAAAGAGGGACATACAATGTGGCCTGAAAAAGTTCGAAGACTATCAATAGTTAACTCGGAGCAGAATGTACGAATAAACAGGCCTCCATCTACACTCCGCTCTTTGCTCGTCTTTGGGGCAGAAGGTTCACTTGCTAACTTTTCCTTACCAAAATCATTTCCTAAAGGTATCCAGTTGCTTACCGTATTAGACTTGCAAGGAGCACATATAGAGGTATTTCCAAAAGAGGTTGTCAAGCTGGTTCTTCTCAAGTTTCTTAGCCTGAGGGGTAGCAAGGTGAAACAAATTCCTACCTCCATCAAGAATCTAAGACAACTACAGACTCTGGACCTTAAACACTCCCATGTTGTTGAATTGCCAGCTGAGATTTTGAAACTCAAGCAACTTCGCCATCTCCTGGTATATCGTTATGAAGTTGAGTCTTATGCACGGTTTAATTCCAAATATGGTGTTAAGGTTCCTGCAGGAATATGTGGCTTGCAAAATCTCCAAAAGCTGTGTAAAATCGAGGCAAACCAAGACAATGGTGCTTTAATGGCAGAGCTTGGGAGAATGAACCAACTAAGGAGGTTAGGCATTCTAAAGTTGAGAAAAGAAGATGGATTAGCCTTATGTTTTTCGATCGAAAAGATGAAAAACCTTCGTGCATTGTCTGTATCTTCAATGGAGAAGGAAGAGGCAATTGATCTGAACCATATTTCTTGTGCTCCTAAATTTCTTAAGCGGCTGTACTTGACCGGTCGTTTGGAAAACTTACCACACTGGATTTCTTCTCTTCAAAACCTGGTCAGACTGTTTCTAAAATGGAGTCGGCTGAAGGAAGATCCACTAGTACATCTTCAGGATTTACCGAATCTGGTACATCTTGAACTGCTACAAGTTTTTGATGGAGAAAGCTTGCATTTTAAGGCAGGAGGTTTTCCAAGTCTGAATTTATTAGGCATTGATAAGTTGGATGAACTACAATCAGTGACCATAGATGAGGGAGCAATGCCTTGTCTAGAAAAGTTAATTATTCAGCGTTGCAAATCACTGAAGAAGGTCCCAAATGGCATTGAGCATTTAACGAAATTAAAGCTGCTTGAGTTTTTCGATATGCCAGATGAAGTAATCATGGTACTAGATCCAAATGGTGGAGAAGATCATTGGAAAGTCGCTCGTGTTCCGGCAGTTTATTATTCCTATTGGAAAGGTGGGGGTTGGGATGTCTATTCATTAATCAAAGACAGGGATGAATTTCATCAAGGTGCTTCTGCCACAAGGAGGCTCGAACATAACACACTATGGAAGGTTTAGTTTTAGGTTCTGCTTTCAAATACCTGTACAATCTTCTGGAAACAAGTTCTAAGGATTGAACTTCTATCAGTGAATTCGGAATGTTTATTTATGGGTCCCTTTATTTATTCTCTTGTAATTTATTCAGAAGTCAGGACACTAACATTTATTTCGGATTATTTCCAATTAAGAAATCACAATCACATTAGTGCGCTTATAAGTCCTATTTGGTAAAACTTCGCTTAAAAAAAAAAAGAATCAGTTTTTATCTGAATTTTTAGATTTTATAGTATTTGGTAAATAAAAAAAAATCAGTTTTTTTTTTATAATTACAGGTCACTGGCAACAGCTTTGAGAAGCAACTCGAATGTAACTTTTAAACGCAGCTGTCATTAAAAATACTAGAAATTAATAAATTTTATTTTTGCAGCACTTTTAAAACTAATATTTAACAAACACAAAACTGATTATTTTTAATCACAGCTGTTTTAATTCACAACTGATTATTTTCGCAGTATAGCAGCATCAATTGTTTTTTAAAGTCACAACAATACCAAACTAGCCCTAAGAATGCTAAAAAAAGCTCAACCTCTTCAACAACGGTCTTGTAGATATAAACATGAAAATTCCAACTTCTAAGAAGAGGAGGCCTTGCAGACTCTAGTTTAACATGTCTTGAACATATTATCATGGTTATGTTCCTCGCACGTCAAGTCCAAACAATATTTCGCTCCTTATTTGTGTCCAAGTTAACACTAAAACTTTGTGGGGATGATAAAAACTCTAGGTCATAAAAACTTCAGAGAGAGAGGGAGAGAGGCAGAAGCACGAAGGCTCTTGTTCTCTCATCATGGTGGTTGCTCAACCTAAGTTGTTCTTGTCTGAATTCTTTGGGATGTGCCACTCCCGCTCACAGCTCTCGACTGACGAGTCCTTCGGGTTCGCGAACCTTTCCACAACAACCTTCGGGTGGCTGGAATCTCCTCCTTTCGGCTTGGCACCGCTTCACTAAAGCTTCCTCTATTGGAGTTTTTGGGGGTCAGCGGATCTTCTCACCGGCGGATCCTATTCGAATATGGGATCTTGGGTCTGCCAAGGTGAAAGCATTTGATATAGATTCTCTTTTTCTGGTGATCCGTAGTTAGGCTGCGGGATGTCAGCGAAGGAAGCTTTTGGGTCCTCCACGGTGGTGCTCTAGGATCTGGTTGAATGGTTTGGTGTCGGCGTTCTCCGATGGAATGAGTTTTGGGTATATTCCGGCCAATACTGGGTGGAGTGATTTGAAGGAATGCCGACGGGGTTCCGAATGGCTGCAGTGAATTGCTAAGCAGCGGTGTCGTGGTGGCAGGATGCGTCGGAGCGCCGTGAAGGTTGCTAGGGTTCATCTCTGTAGGTTTTCGGCCTAGATCTGGGGTCCAGATTTTGGTCTAGATCTGGGCTGGTTTTGGACAATTGCAGTGGGCCTTGGTATACTCAAGGATTGGGCCCGGATATGGGATTCTGGAGACTTGGACTTCGGATGGACTTTTTATTATCTCGTTTTGAGCGAAAGAGATCGCAAAGGAAAGAGAGACCTCGGTGCCTCATCATGGGGAAAATTTTATTAGTCAGGGCTCTTATTCCTTTTGTTTTGGGCTTCATCAAAGAAGGTGGGTGTAGTAGAAGATTACTAGTTTAGTTTACTCTTTTTAGGGTGGATTTGTAGTAGTTTCTACAGAACGGTTATTTCTGCCGCCCTCACTGGGGGAATCGTTTTTGTACTGGTTGTTGAGTTAATAGAGTATGACCTCTTTCATTCAAAAAAATGTTCCTCGCACGTCCTTTCCTAATCGAGGAACTAACCTAGTACTCCAAACTTCACAAAAACACCAAACATCCATATGGATTAGTCGGGCTTGAGATTTCAAGACCTTAGACGAATTCTAAAAATGGTGTCCTCTAATGTTCATACAAAAAAAAAACGGTTGATTGACCATAAACCAAAGATGTTCCAAACCAAAGATGAATAATCCATTTGAAACCTCATAATACTAATATGATGGATCAAATCTCAGTGCTAATCAACCTTGTATGGCAATGCCGAGTTAAATTATATGCTCCAATGCTATCTATCACAATTGTAGTCTACGGACAACCGAAGACCTAACCTCATGGGAAAGAAGAAGAAGATTTTGGTGCCCCCAATTTTTTACCCCTCACCTAAGGTCCAAGCATGGGTTAGGACTACTATAACATAAGCTAGGCTTCAAGAGTGCATAACTCTACAAGCTACAAGAAATTAAGCCCGAGTATGATAGTCTGATAGTCCCTAGAAACAAACATGCCCTCAATGCAACAAGTAGGTCATCCAATCACAATATGGTTGGGGCTATGATAACAACCATTGAATCATACAAATTTGAGAGTTCGATAGCAAGTTAGCTTAACTACACATACAACTGGGTCATTTATCTCAAATGAAACTTACAATTCCTTACAGTTGAGACTAGAAACTACTACTTTTGACAAGATACATACTTCACAAGAATTTGTTATCATTCAAATAAATATTTAACTTGATTATGCTATACACTCATATCTTCTAGATAGACACACATTTAAGAGATCTGTGGGAAACAGAGTGCAACACACTAAGCCAAACACACCGTATCAAATCCAAATAAGGATTCAATGAGGGAAGAAACGCCAAAGTGGTTTATTCGTGAGGCAAAATGAAAACATATAAAAAGATCGATAGAGTGAAAATATCAAATGGAACAATAAAATGAAGGATTGAAACAAAAACTTCAATCCTTGGAAAAAAAATTAAATCACACACTAACACAATGATTTGTTGACACAATGTAAATCTTTCTCGATGAAACGTCATAGCGAGACTTTTAAAGTAGTCCACACTTTTACTGTTCAAACAGAGTTAAAATCAGATGATAAATATTCAACACAATCACTTTTACAAGTATTTCACTACAAACTTGATATTACAACTGATGAAGTTATTCCGACTAAGTTAAATTCAATATGAAGGAACTGAACACGCCTTCAAGTTGCTCTTCAAGTCTACTGATCTCAATCACACTGATAATAAAATATGCAATGAATATGAGCACAAGTATAACAATGAGTTTTTCAAAAAGTTTTGCACTCTATGTAGCAAACGAAGCAAAACAGGTTTTAGCACAAAAACTCAATGGTATGCGAAATGATTTTGGGGAATATATATATGGAGATAAAGCTCCCCTCAATCGGATCCATTGATCACTAATTGAGATACACAATGAAACTTATTTAAAAATCAAATCCGTTAGAAAAGACAGGATTTTCCAAATCAATTTTCATATCAGATATTTATTAGTTTTCCTAAATAATCTCAAATGTGATCATGACTCCACCACTGCTAACTTTGAAATTAAAATGTGAAGTTCCTTATTTGACTCACTTTTCGGTCATATTTTCACATCTCCACTGTTCAGTTTGTAGAACCTAATGCATAGATCACTCATGCCAAGTTTCATTGAATTCGATGAACGTTTGGGTTTTCATAACCGTTATTTACACAAACAGTTCTAATTAGACAAATTTATGGTCCGTTCATTGATTTGATCTAATTCAGTACCCAAACGATCATCAATCTTGATGAAATTTTATATGGATGATCTATATATTAGTATCATCATCTGAACGATGGAGATGTGGAAATATGACCAAAAAGTTAGTCAAATAAGGAACTTCACACATTAATTTCAGAGCAAAGCTTCGCTCTGGATATGAACTGTATATATATATATATTTACTATATATGAATTTTTCATCAGGGATATTACTGTTTACTAACAACAGTAAAAGGACGGTTTTACCCTTGAATTGTCTGCTTTCCCAGAATTTATCTCTCTCTCTGTGAAGATCTAGATTCTTCTCGCTTTCTTTGCCGCCCATCTCTAGACGTACTCCTCTGGCTTTCTCTACCACCCAAGATTTCTCTATAGGAAGGCTCTTCTCATTCTCTCTCTCGCCCAAGATCTCTCTGTCTCTCGCTCCTCATCCTTTCCAGATTTCGTCTCCAAGAATTTCAGGTCAGTATCTTTGCCCACTGTTCCACTACAAGAGATGGATTTGTGCAGTTAGGTTATGACTTATTCTGGGATTATGCATATTCCTATCCCTCTTTCTCTTACTCCCTTAATTTCATTTTTATTCTCCATTCGTTTTAATAGCAGTTTTGATCACTCTCTCTTGAATATTACAGATTAATCTCTCTCATGAACTTCTCCACCCAAAAAACTCTGAGTAACATTCAGAAAGAAATTTCGATAGCCTATCAAGGTCAAGAACAACAAGCACCTGGTATGTTTATATAGCAGCAAAATTCACCTTTCATACCGATTTCCTGATCTCTGACATCACCTTCCTTTGTTTATTTAACACTAATTTGATGATTCATTCATTGAATTTTTGATTAGTTTTGTTTTTCTCCTGATTTGAGCTAAATTGGGTTTTGTCCGATCCGGGTTTTGTCCTTTGATTGGTTCCTCATCTTTGGGTTGTTTTGATGTCAGGTTCTCATCTTTGGGAGTTTGAGATAAATCATATCCTTGGGAGTTTGAGTCAAGGTGTTCTTTTCTCTTGCTTAATTACTTAATTATGTTTCTTTTTGTTTTTGTAATACCCTAAATTTTCATATCATTTTCCTTATATTATTTCCGGATTTAGTGACAGATTATTTATGGAAATTTTTATTGGTTAATGCGAAGTTGAAGTTTCGGGAGTTTATTTTAAGGTGCCTTGACGTTTAAGAGGCCAAAAGTTGACTTTATTTTCTGTAAGTCATTTCTGAAAACTTCCTTCACGAAAGTTGTAGAGTTTGGAGATACAAGTTTGTAGACACGTGACACGTGTGAAACGGATGTCGTATGAGAAAGTTATGGTCATAGGAAGTTAGTTTCCGGGTTTGGAAAGTGTATGAGTAGAAAAATGTGTGGGAGTTTTAATTGGAAACCCTAAAGTCAGCTCTCTCACTTCTCTCTCCTCTCTTTCCCGAACTTTTTCTCTTCTCCGATCGAGTTCTCTCTCATCCGGCCAGCAAACCGGACGCCACCAGTCCCGTTCGACTCCCACAGCTGTCATCTCCATTTCTAGGGCAGTCACGCTCGTCGTCGCGCCGCCTAGACACCGCCACGAGGTGGAGGAGCTGCTGCGGTTTCGCAGGAGTTTCTTCTTTTCTGGCCACCAATGGAGACACCATCTGTTCCTATAGGTTTGCACGGACCTCCCCTACACAACTATGCTAGTCTTCAAGGCCGTCGACCGGCGTAGGTGGCATAGCTAGACCCGATGCCACTGTCGACGCGTCACCAATCGGAACCGCCGCTTGCGACGGTGACAAGGTGCATCAGTAGGTGAGTTTTGCTGCCCTCTTTCGTCTGTGTGTGGCTGTGCAAACCAATCAACTCAGTTTTGAGTTTTCAATCCCGGATTTGCAGATTTGAAGCCCGAGGTTGTGGTGGTTGTGTGGGGCAGTTTTAGGTTGAATCGAGCTTAGTCTCAGGTACAAAAAGTGTTCCTTATGTTGTGATCTACAAGTTTGGTGTTGGGGGTTTCCCCAAATTTTGAAGTTAGTGGTGGCGCGTGGAAGCGCGTCCGGGCAGTGTGAGTGAGTTTGGATGGCTGTGTTAACTAGTTGTTGTAGTTGTGAGTATGTTGTTGTGTGATAAGGTTAAGTGTTGATTTGATAGTGCATATTAGGTACTATGTTAATCATTGAGGTTTGTTAAGTTGTAAACCTTAGAAGTTCAACTTAGAGGTAGCTTAGATAGGTTGTTGAGTGTCTTACGACCTTGGGAGGTCTCGGAGGAAGGATTGCCCTCCTTTGGGCAACCTTTAGGCTAAGGGTTAGTTAAGGGTACTTTGTTTCTTATTGAGTGGTTAATAAGGTTATAATTTGTGCTAATTAGGTAACTTGTGGAGTTGTGAGTGAGCTTGTTCCTTGTGTTTTTGGTGAAGACACAACGAGAATATTTAGGTGAGTAAATCTCACCAAGGTTCACTTTTGAACCAAATTTTATTATGGTCATGTGATGATGATAATGATGATGATGTTGGATTTAATAATATGCTTTTATTTGTTTTTAAAAATATATGAGCTTGATCGCCAACGACTCATAGGTTATAAGATAAATCAAGTTTTCTTCATATGTTATTTTTGAGGTTCATGTGATCATAATTTTATTGATTTTTGATAGATTATCCTTGTGGAATATCTATATTTGTTCATGTAAATATATCTATGTGGAAGGATATAATTTATGATGTGATCTTGTGTTGTTGATGATGATGTTGTGATATTGTGATTGTTGGATAAATAGCCAAACCGGGTTCCAAGCCTTTAATCGGGTGATTGGTTACGGTTAAGATGTAATTTATCATGTTGTGTTTTGATATTGGACAGTCAAACCGGATTCCAAACCTTTGGCTGGGTGATTGGTTACGGTTAGGAATAGAGCTCTAGTTCGTCTATCGGTGTAGGTCATGGGAGATACCTTATGGTATCTGGGACCTATGGGTACACAATTTGTTGTTGTAGGTCATGAGAGGTATTTATTAATACCTGGGACTCATGAGTACATGTTATTTGAATAAGTGTTGGAATTTGTGGATTTGAATTATAGATCTAAATTTTTGCTCTTGGATTATATTTGGATGATTGAAAGTGTTGTGTTATTTTTGAGAGATTACTTATACGGGTTTTTTGGCTTACCGGGTTTGTTGTTTACACCCGGTGGACCAATTCTTGGTGTAGGGGTTAGACCTGCAGGTGAGAATCAACAGGGTTGAGGTGGAGGCTTAGTGACAGGGTTTTTGTTGGGTTTTGTTGTTCACTGTATATTTTTATATTTGGGTAGACAGTTTTAAACTTATGTGAGTGTTTTCATTTTCTTGTCTTTGAAGTTGATGTAAACAAGGAAATGTAATTTAACTCAGTGTTGAGTTATGTGATATTTACATTTCCGCATTGAGTTTAGTTTTCCTTGAAATTTGTTTGAAACAGGTTTTGGGATTATATTATAATAAGTTTTATCATGCCAAAATTATCCTTTAAAAATTAGGGCGTGACAGTTTCTCATATGTGATCTTTGAAAGATTAGCTTTTGGCTTAGATGCTTCTGTGTTTTTATTTTCTCTTTTTTTGTAGTATGAAATAGATGTCCCGTTTGTTATATGTAGGAGTTAGTCTCATTTTGCCATCTTTAATTTCCTTCAAATAGAATTCAGAACTATTAAAGAAGGAAGAAGACTTTGCCATGGTAGAACTTATAGTCAAGGAGTGGGTAACTAATGATGCAATTCAGGAAAAATTAATTATTGTATGTTTATTTGTTCTTTCTGTTTGTGGTCTAAATGATACTTCACCTCAGTTGGCAGTATATAAAATCTCATGATAAGTATGATCAAATAAATTATGAAATATAGTTTGACAGTGCAATCTTCTTAGCATCAATAGCAAAATCAAATAATTGGTGTGTATATAGAAGAGAAGGCATTGATGTATGTTCTATGCATATGTTATCTTCTTCTTAAGAAATCCAAAGTAATCTTAAAGGTTTAAAAACCACTTTATCATAGCATACCAGACTTTTCAACTTTGATCATACCAATATTATCATACTGTGATCCATTTATTTTCAGTTACCCTGTAAAAAATAAAGTGCTCACCTTTGATCTCTACTTTTATTTTTTGTTCTTTACTATGGTTGGCTGATTTGATCTTAGTTCTTCTGGTTTATTCTTTACAATTTACCCTAACGATTTGTTTGTTTTTTTTTTCTTTCTTTTTTTCTTAAAGCATATGTGCAGGAAGTTGCCCATTTTCGCACTCACATAATAGTAAAAGGCAGCGGTGAGACTTTCTTCATTTCAAATTGGTGTTTGTTTTTCCAATGGCAACTTTTCCCATTTTTTACTGATATGATATGATGCTTTCTCATTTTGTGTACAAATTACAAATATATATATATATTATATATATATATATATATATATATGTGTGTGTGTGACCACATATTTTGAGTTATGGTCATTGTTATATGTTTCAGGATTTTCTCTTATTTTTTAGCTATATATTTGACATGGTTAGAACTTTGGTCATTGATGTTAGTTTTAGGATTTCCCTCCCCTTTAGATTTAGATTCAACATAAACCCCTTGCAGATGAAGGAGAGTTGGCAAAAGTAGCATAGCTGTATCGAAAAACCAAATAATATACCAAAATAGCATAGACACACAATTATACCAAAATAGGATCATCACAAACATATTAAACCTAAAAAAGAGTTAACAGAATGTACTACACCAAAATAACAAAAGATCATTATGCGGAATTGAGTTCAGTTTTTTATACATACCAAATACTAATAGCATGATATCATCAGGAGCAAATAAGCTCAGGAATTGTAAATTAAGAATAGCTTTTAGCTTTTTAATGATCACATAACACTGACATCTTATATATTGTGTAGTTGAAATTAGTTCCTCTGTATTGTTGCTTTAAGACTATAATTTTTTTTTGTTGTACTTGAATGTACTTTTCTATTAACATAAGAACACAAAATCTTTTGTTTAGAGCTGGAGAAACTGTGTTTGCTTACTAAAGAGGAAGATATTTGACAATTAATTTAGTTTTGTTATTCATCTCAACTGAAGTTGTTAATCAGGTTATGTTTCTACGCTCTCCAACTTGGCTTCCCTCTGCTTTCAACCTCAGTCCATCTGTTTCTTCTTTCTTTTCATTCAAGGTTGCACTGGCTTTAAGTCATTTCTGTTTTTACTTTATGTTTATAATGGTGGCTATGATGCATAGCAAAATGCTGAAAAATATGATACAAACTCTTCTTGCATATTTTTCTTTTTCTATGTCTTATGCAGTCCACAATATTTTTTTTTTTAGGTTGCAATATAACATGAGCTTAAGCAAGCAAATCTCTCTGCAACAAGTATGACGATCCATCTTTTGCAACCTATTTCATCGGCTTAGCTACTTCTTTGTTCCTTACCCAAACTCTAACTACCTGATACCCATGTCTTGAACAATTCTAAAGTCTTCTTAATTAATACACCATGTACAATAGTCTTTTGTTGAAAATTGCGTTCTGTATATAAACTGTATTCAAACACCCACAGCAAAGCATGGGCCTAATTTCTAGTGTGTATATACATATAGGGTAATACTATTAACACGTCTTATTTTTCTATTCACACACCTCATGCATTTTCATAACACTACAAATTGCCCCTTAAAATTGTTTACGAAATTGCCCCTTAAAATTGCTTTATGATTGGTCCACATCATGAATGGGGTGTGTTAATAGCACCACCTATGTATATATATATACAGTTCCTATCCAGAGTGAAGGTCTTTCTTTGGCTCATTTTTCGGTCATGTATCCACATCTCTGCCGTTCAGTTTTTAGAACCTAATGTATAGATCACTTATGTCAAGTTTCATTCAATTTGATAATTATGAAGGTGTCAAATTGTGTGAGATGTATGAACAGACTAAAATCTGTACATGAACAGTTCTGGTTAGAAAGATTTTAGTCTGTTCATACATTTTACACAATTTGGCACTTTAATAATTATCAAATTGAATGAAACTTGGCATAAGTGATCTATACATTAGGTTCTAAAAACTGAACTGCGGAGATGTAGATACATGACCGAAAAGTGAGCCAAAGAAGGATCTTCACACTTTAATTTTAGAGCGAAGCTTCACTCTGGATAGGAACTGTATATATATATATATATATTAAATGATATGAAAATAGCTATTACTTGGTTTGAAAGAAAAATAGCTTGATGAACTATGTTACGGTAAAGGATATAATCAAAATGTATAAAATAAATCTTATAAATTTAAGGTGCTAAAAATATAAAATCTAAGAAAGAAATAGGGTGTCAAATAATAATGAAATTAGTGAAACACAAAAAAAAAATTAAAGTGCAAAAGGTATGAAATAGTAAATAAAAGTCTACAATGAAAATGTAAAAATATATGAATGACTAAATAAAAGAAAGACAAAAAAAACTAAGAAACTAAAATTGAAAATAAAAAACTTAACCTGCGTGATTTGAACCCAGGTACTGGGGGACATGTTTACACTACTTACCACTGAACCAAATATATCCCCATGTCACGTATTTACACCATATAATATATATTGAGGCCCCCCTTAAATTGGAGGCCCTAGATCTAGGCCTTGCTCGTCTTGGCCCAAGGCCGGCCCTACATTCGACCTATGAATATAATAACACTCATTGACATGTCTCAAACGTCAAAATATTCTTGAATCCATGACTATAAACGAGATTAAATTATCAAGTATAAACCGTAATTAAATTCTCAAACCGAAATACTCGTTAAAACACTCTCAATATCAAGATCAATAACCCAAAAACAGGCTTAAGCTTCCCAATACTCGGAACTAGGGTTGGGCATGGGCCGGGACAGGCCGGGATTAGGGTGATCCCGATCCCGATCTTGAAATTTTGAATAGGGAAGGGACGATACGGGATTAGTGTTTTTCAGAAGTGATCTCGACAGGCCCGAATCCTGTTTGGGGGCCGGTCCCAAAACGGGCTTTTGAACAAAAAAAGTTAAAAAACAGCAAAAAAGTTAAAAAACCAAAAATGCATAATATTGTGTTTGGAAGCAAACTCAACAGAAACTAAACACAAATGCTTCATGCTTGTATGCTTCCAGTTCCAACCTGCAAGTCACTTCGTTAAATTCAACCATTCTCAATTCATCATCAAGTCATCAATAGCTGCATAACAAAGCCACACTTCAATCACAACTTCACAATCACAGATTTTCAACTCAGTAAACCAACTCCAAGTCAATAAACATAAAGAGTAATATCAAAGTCACAAACTGAAAATTCTAAAATACTTAAGTTAGAAGTCCAAAGCAATAACAACAACATAACAAGATGAAGTCACAAACTGAAATACATAAGTTTAAACATAAAATAAATGCATACTTGAGGTCTTAAAGCACTTAGAGCTGAAAACACAAAATGATCAACATCATAAGCTCACAAAGAACTAGTTGATAAGGTGCACCAAAACCTTTGTCTTTGCCTTCCCCTTCGATTTCGAGAATCCTGGGCATGTATTCCTACTAGATGCAGTGCTCTCGTGTTCTAACCAATAGACCAAAACACGTAAAAAATAAGAACTAAAAAGTAACAACACTGAAAAAAAAAATGAAAAAAAAGAAAGAAAGAAGCAAACTGAACATATACCTAATTTAGCTTTGTCATAAAATTATGTGTTCTCAATGGAAGGAAGCTCATCTTCCACTTCAGCAATTTCATCTCTCAACAACCAATTTTGCATGCAGACTAAAGCCTCCACTGATTTAGGAGTCAATGAACTTAGGGATGACAATGGGTAGGGTAGGGTAAGGGGATCAAAATATCATACCCATACCTTTTTACATTTCTCATCCCCATACCCATCCTCATCCCCGTAATTAGATTATGGGGATTCCCCGTACTCGTACCCATTGGGGATTACATTTCCATACCCGCCCCGATCCCCGTAAACAATTATGTATTGATTTTTTTTTTAAATACGAAATATAGAGGTATGAAATTAAAATCAAATACCAAAATAAATAAGTTTCATGCTTCAATCCAATAAAAATAAATACAAGTTTTTTAAGAGAATCATAATAAATATCTATTTATAAATTATATATATATTATATATATAATAAATTACATAATTATATATAAAAATATTTCCATCCTTAATGGGTGGGGATAGGGACGAATATCAAAATACCATACCCGCCCCGTACTCGATTTAAGAATCCGAATACTGGAGATCTCCATCCCTGTTACCCGTTTAACCTCATATATCTTTCCCGTTAGGGTCGAATACCAGTGAGTACCCTACCCTCTGGGGATTATTGCCATCCCTAAATGCAGAAATCACTCTACCTCCAATGCTAAAACAAAGACTCCGATGCAACTGTGGATGTTTGAATGGCAAGTACATCTCTTGCTATGGCTGCCAAAACAAGAAACTTTGGACCATTTATCTTCCACCAACACAATATGTCGAAATCCTCTTCCTTCTGATCAATTAGTTCAAGAGGGGCACTCAAATATTGATCCACTTCATGCACCACCACTGCCTCATCACTCTCTTGGACCACATTTTTCCAATTGTCCAACATCTGACCCCTAACACCTCTCTTAGAATTGCTGCTTGAAGAAGTAATAATTGTGCTGCTGGAACTTGTAGGGTCTCCTTGCTTGCGCATATGTCTACCACCATCAACTGTTGGTGCATACTGAAAAACATAATACAACAGAAATAAAAAAGTAGTAGACCTAACAATATCGGCCACATAGAATTCCAAAACAACTATTGATTCAACCCCTTTCCTAGTTTGACTAGGGTTCCTGGGTTGACCAAGATTGACCAATTAACAATGTTTTGACGTTTACCAGTTTAATCCTTGACTTAACGATTCAGGTCATTTCACGAAACGTCCTACTAACCGTTACACACTTAGGCGTCGCTTAATAATTTATGAATCACTAAGGACACCCAACCTTTACGGTTAATAGATCGTTTTGGTAACCTTTGGTTTTGATTAAACAAACTAGTGTAATTTTGTTAACACAAAAGCATAAGGAACACATTAATCTGGAAAACCACTAAATTACCAAGACCACCCAAACAGATTTCGATCCATAAATGTGAAGATTCCAAAAAGGGAAAGTTTCCTAAAATAGAAATTTTCCTAACTTAGTAAGTTTTTCGATTACATCCCGAACTTTTTAATTTCTAAAAACTACTACTCGAATATGAAAGGAAAGCCTCGAACTACCTTCTCAGTCTACTACCGGGAAGAGCTGCCTTTGCCGGAATTCCTCGTCGGATCCTGGTGACTTAACGAAATTGCTCGCCGGATTCCGGTGACTTGCCGAAATCTGCCCATTCCTCTAGTCCGCTCCAAAACACCTAGATTTCCACATACAAGCAAACAAAACAACGATTAGCCTATTCCACAACCGCGTAACTCGTCCTAAATGGATGAGGTATGGCCATGGCGGCTAACCAATTATATGTCCCTGCACGAAAGCGAGGTAGACCATTATGTTCGAAGGATTCTTATCCCCGGAAGAGGGTAAACTCGGCATAAACGAATCCACCTAACATCGCCATCTTAACTGATCCATCTCACGAGACAATTCAGGATTATGGGTTTGTTCTAGAAGAAACGACGTTGGGGGATGCTCCGACGTTGGAACCCACTCCCGAGAATAGTGAAATCTCGGTAAATTATGCATGTTTAAATGAGATATGGATTCACAATGCGATTATCATCGTTGATGTATTTGTATTCGCAGTAGCTATCGAAATTATAATTAGCGATGACATCAAACCTCGCTCCGTTGATGAATGTCAACGTAGAGATGACTGGCCAAAATGGAAAGAAGCAATCCAGGTCGAAAGGTGTTTGGACATGTCGCTCCCACACCTCCCAATGTTAAACCTGTAGGATTTAAATGGGTATTTGTAAGGAAGCGTAGTGAGAACTACGAGATTGTGAGATACAAGGCTCGTCTATTGGCGCAAGGATTTTATCAACACCCTGGGATTGATTACGAGGAGACGTATTCCCCCGAAATGGATATTATAACGTTCCGCTACCTTATCAGTTTGGTAGTTCCCAAAAAACTGAGTATGCAGCTAATGGATGTGGTCATAACTTATCTCTATGGGGATCTTGATTCAGAGATTTACATGAAAGTTCCTGAAGGACTCAAGATACCTGATGAAAATGGTTCTAGACTATGGAACATGCTCTCAATTCGTTTAAGGCGTTCACTTTATGGATTGAAACCTCCGGACGGATGTGGTATTACCGTCTAAGTGAATAGTTGATCAGGTCGGCATATGTGAATAATGAACTATGCTCATGCGTGTTTATTAAGAAAACAAGTTATGGATTTGCAATTGTGGTGGTCTATGTTGATGACATGAACCTGATTGGTACTCTAGAAGAGATCAAGGAAACTGCCAAGCATCTGAAGTCAGAATTCGACATGAAAAATCTTGGGAGAACAAATTATTGCCTCGGCTTAGAACTCGACCACTGTGCTGATGGAATTTTGCTTCTTCAATCAAACTACATCCAGAAGATGTTAAGATGCTTTAATAAGGATAAAGCAAAGCCTTCAAGCACGCCCATGATCGTCTGAAGTCTGGACCCCAAGAAAGACTAGTTTTGTCCTGCAGATGATAACGAAGAGATATTGGCACCTGAGGTACTATACCTAAGTGTCATAGGCGCATTGTTGTACTTGGCCTAATGCACTAGACAAGACATTTCTTTTGCTGTGAACTTGCTAGCTCGATATAACTCCGCGCCAACACTTCGCCACTGGAATGGTGTAAAAGACATCTTTCGCTACCTTAGAGGTACGAAAAATATGGACTTATTTTATCCCTATGCATCAAAGAATGGATCAAGCCCCCTTGATTCTCAGTATGATGCACGCCTTGTTGGATATGCTAATGCAGGCTATTTATCTGACCCGCACAAGACGCGTTCCCAAACTGATTATGTCTTTACCATTGGGAATACTGCAATTCTTAGAGGTCTATGAAACAGACCCTTGTTGTTACTTCTTTGAATCATGCTGAGATCATAGCTCTTTATGTAACAGTACATGAATGTGTATGCTTAAAGGCTATCACAAAGCATGTTCGAAGTGCATGTGGATTGCATTCCGCCACTGATGAACCAACCACTATCCACGCAAATAATGCTGCTTACATCGAGCAAATAAAGACGAGATTCATCAAAGGAGAAAACACCAAACACATTTCATTGAAGTTCTTCTTCAATCAGCAACAAGAGCATTAGAAGATTGAAGTCAAACAAATTCGAGCTGAAGACAATCGTGCAGACCTCTTCACCAAATCATTACCAAAGTCTACTTCAAGAAGCATATAGAAGGTATCAGTCTACGGAAATTATCTGAATTACATAAGATGTAATTTTCATGGGTAGTCAAAATGAGAAGGAGTATCCTGAAGTATACCCACTTGACCATCATGTCTCTTTTTGTCCTTCGCCCAGGTTTATTTTGTCCCACTAGATTTTGTTTCTTGGAAAGGTTCTAACTGATAGTCGCATATTTGTGCGACTTTTATCATGCTAATTATTTTTATTACTTAGTTATTTTGTGATATTTTCCTATTTTTAATTAACTTTATTTGTTTTTAGGTGTTTTGAAGTCAAACAAAGAAAAGGAGAGAATTGGGCTTAATGAGGATCCCTAATCCTAGTTGGGTTGGTGATGGACGTGAGACATATAGGTTAACTAACCTATATCTAGAGACGAACAAGGAGAGACGGAAAAAAGAGAGAGACAGGGCCGAACAAGGGGAGAGAAGCCGAACAGAAAGAGAAGAAGAAAAAAGAAAGAGAAGAAAGAAAGGAGAGGAAAAAGGATTCGGTCGGCAAAGATCTTCTTCAATCAAGTTTTCTTCTTCTCCACCATTAGTTCATCTTTCATGTATTCTCTGATGTTCTTAATCAAAATTATGTGTAACTAAACTCCTTAGTAGTTAGGGGCTGATCAAAGCCCTAGATATGTCTTCGATTTCGAACCCCAATTGATTTATATAATTTTAGATGAGAATTTCTTCACTGATTGTTCATTGATAATTCTATTGCATGTTTCATTGAGTCGACACCTTGATGCATGTTTTAGGGTTTATTATTTTGAATGTGTTTATGACTGACATATCGTTGCATATTCTATGAGAGATAACAAGTTCTTTCCAGGTACTTGTGTGAAGTGATTCTTTGGTAATCTAAGGCTACCGACATTGACCTTAGATTCTTTGTTGCTACTCAAACGTTCTTAGATCTTCATGATTTCAGTTATTTTGGTCTAGATACCGACATTTCATAGATCAATTAATTGAGAATATAGTTAAGTCGATACCGACATTTCACTTAACATGACAAGTAAGAGAACGTAATACGGTTAATAACCTAACGACATTGGCTTAACTGTGAGTGCATTCGTCTTTAGTCATTGACATTATTTTGGGGTGATTGAAGCGTATCTAGTGGTGGAGAGAAGGTCCTAGCTATTATTTCTCTCATATTTACATCCATATTCACTTTTTAATATTTTGTTTTCAGCAGTACTTCTGTTTTATCTATTTTTGTTCACCAATCAAACCAACTCCGAATACCCTCAAAATTTGTTTGGTAGTCCGCCACTGTTTCTAGTTACTGTGTATTTAATTTCATAATTTTTTGTTGAGTCTAGATTAGCTAATTAATTAGGTTTCTGCTCCTAGGTCGAGTCTGCCAGATTTCTGGTTTACGCGTCTGTTTGTGTCTCTTGTGTGTTTAAGTCTTAGTTTCACCAATCCTATGCGGGTAATGACCCCTATTTGCCGTTTACTACATTGATATAATTGATTTGATAATAGAGTATCTTTGTAGGTGTTTTTGCGCCTATCACTAACAAGGCACATCTTTGGCACGGTCACCCCACTCACTACATCTTGAAGATGAGTTGATTCGACATATACATATTTGCTTATCTTTTCCTTTCAACCACGAGTTTTTCCCACTAGGTTTACCGTGGCAAGGTTTTGGTGTAGCAACCTTAATGTATTCCTCTCATAGATACAATACCTGCTCTAAGCTTTTAAAGGCAAAGGCAACATTTACATTGACATGAAATATCTAAGAGCGAGTGTTGTAAATATGGTTATTCATGTCTCCACCATTAATGTGCATAAGTTATGCCATTTAGAAATTATTAGTGATTAAGATCAACTTTATCAGACTCTCTATTTTAGCTTTTAGCTATTTTAGAGAGCGTGTTTAGCTTTTTTGGATGTTTTAGGAGCTCCAGCAGACTAGCCAAACTTAAGCTATTATAATTTTTAGCTATCTCGCTAGCTAAATATAGCTAGCGAGATAACTCAATTTAGGTTAGCTATAATTTATTACATTCTTTGTAAAAGATTTTATGTGATATATAAATATATTTAAACTATTTAATTTATATTTGAAGAATAATGTTGATGTAATGCTAGCTAAAAGAGTATTGATACAGCAACATTTCTAAAGTGGCTAACCAAAATGACATTTTAGCTAATTTGACTAAAATTTAACTTAAAAATAGCTAGCATCGTTAAAGATACTCTAAGAGAATAAATTGTATTTCATTCTCTTTGTAACCGATTTCTATTAATACTTGCCATTTGTATACATGAGGTAGTAGTATATAAACCTTATAGGAGATGAATAGAAGACCTCACCATTTTGTCTGCGTTAAAACTTTTCACTTTATATTATAACACACACAGGATTCTTGAGATTAAATATAAACCGAAGACCAAATCAGATGTGCTATATATTGTTAAGTGTTTAGTCCAACTCTCATGAACTGTTATGATAGTGCCCGAACAACGAACCAGTTGACTTACCAAAATAAAAACCTATAAACCTAGGTTAACCATAAAAATGGAGAAGAACCAGTCGCCTTAGAGTAGATTACGATATCTTAATGTGATCACCAAGTACTATAGAGGATTATATATTCCGAGAGGATATCACTTTCGCTCTTTATTGGACCTGACAAATTGCAATTTATCTAAGAAAGTCCTTGGCAACTGTAGTGGTTGTTCTTTTAATTAAGTTCTAACTAAATTAAAATTTGAATGTATATTCCGTCTTCCTTCCACAATAAAGTATTTGAATAGCTGCCTGTTGTATTCTCAAAACAGCAACCTACATCGCCTGAAGCTCTATACCCAGTTCTAATATCCAGAACAAAACGAGCCAAAAAAAAAACAGAAAGAAAAAGAAGGAAAGGCGACTGATCGGAGAGGCGAGCATGACGGAATATTTTGTTTCGCCTGCTGCGAAGATGCTCACAAGTTGGTTAGTTGAAGAAGCAGTTTTGCTAAAAGGTGTGAATAAGAAAGTTCAGCGTCTCATAGGCAAATTGAGTTGGATGCAAGGTTTCCTCAAAGATGCTGATGCCATGCAAGAGAAATCAGACAGATTTCACTCATTTCAGGCTTGGAAGTCACAAATAAGAGAAGTCGCATTCGATGCTGAAGTGCTTATAGAAACTTACATCAGTGAGGCAGCAGGACGAACTTCATGGAGAAAAGTCCTGAAGCCAATTCATCTTAGGAGAATCCGAAGAAAAATTGAAGACATCGAGGCCAGGATGGACGATATCTCAAAACAAAAGGAAAGCTTCGTCATAAATGGCAACAATCAGGACAGAGGTGAAGCACTGAATTCAAGAGATGTAAGGTTCCAGTGCTGGAGACACCCATCACCGAACGTGCAGGAAGACGATTTGGTTGACCTTGTTGAAGACACCACGGCGTTGATAACACAACTGTCTTCAATGGACAGGAGCCGTTGTGTAGTTTCTATTGTGGGAATGGGAGGGTTGGGCAAGACCACTCTGGCAAAGAAGTTGTACCATCACCCTCAACTTGGGAACCAATTTGCTTGTAGATCCTTTGTTTATGTATCTCAAGAGTACAAAAGAAGAGAAATTCTACAAAGAATCATTGAAGATGTACGTTGTCCTCACGATACAGTTGATTTAGAGCAAGAGGAGGACATGGTTGAAATGCTACACAAGTTCCTGAGCGATAAGAGGTATCTGGTTATTCTTGATGATATATGGACAAAGGAGGTTTGGGATGGTCTTAAAGCTGTATTTCCTAGTGGGGAGATGGGAAGTAAGGTGTTGCTTACCACTCGCTTTAAAGATGTTGCTGTATATGCAGATCCAAGGAGCGTTCCGCATGAGCCGCGGATGTTAACAGACGACGAGAGTTTGGAACTGTTTCTCAAGAAAGCACTCCCGGGGGTGGATGATATCCCCTCTAACTTGCAGACACTTGGAAGAAAGATGGTGGCTAAATGCGCTGGTCTGCCTCTGGCAGTAGTTGTGCTCGGAGGATTACTTTCCACTAAATCGGATGCGGAATGGGAGCGCGTCGTTGGAAACATCAGTTGGCATTTGCTCAGTGCTGAAGTTAGAGTGTCCTATATATTAGCCCTAAGCTACAACGACTTGCATCCCCATTTAAAATCATGTTTTCACCATTTGGCGCTTTTTCCTGAAGATTCCAGCATAGAGAAAAAGTATTTGATTCGATTGTGGGTTGCCGAAGGATTCTTACCACAACAAGGACAAGAAATCGAAGAAGGGGTGGCTGAAAATTGCTTGAATGAGTTGCTTGATAGGTGCATGATCCAGGTGGCAACGCGAACATCTCTTGGCAACGTGAAAACCATTCGCATCCATGATGTTCTCAGAGATTTCTCTCTCACCAAGGGGAGGGAGGAACATTTTCTTGAAATAGTTACTGACCAAGGAAACGAGTCGACCTCAGCATCCCACCACTCGACCAAATTTCGAAGGATTGCGATCCACGCTGCACAATATCCGTATGCATTTCTAGACCCAATAACCCATTTACGCTCCCTCCATTTTTTCGGCGAGGACCATGAAAAAATGTACTTTACTCGCAAGAATTTGAAGTTGCTCAGGGTCTTAGACCTATATTGCAAGAATCGTAGGTGGAATGATCTCAGGGAATGTAGCGTAGTTGGGGACTTAATTCAGTTAAGGTTTCTCAGGCTAAGAGGAGGGAAAAATGCATATGATACAAGCCTGTCGTCCTTGAAGAACCTGCAAACACTTGATATGAGATTTTGTGGTTCACATTCGATGTTCAAGGAGTTGAAGATACAGAATCTGAGACATCTACTCCTACCTGAACATTATCCGGTTGATTTAACATTGGGTACCATGATCCATTTACAAACCCTAAAAGGCATAGAGGGTGGACGATGGATAGAAGATGGTTTGGCCAAAATGATCAATCTTCGACGACTGATGATAAGAACACTATCACGAGATGGGGTGACATTAGTGATTTCTATTGTTGAAAAGTTGCGCTACCTTCAATCGTTGTCGCTGACCAATCATGAATTTGGAGATGAATTGTTTCCACCACTTGAAGGACTATCTCAGTGTGACCATCTTCACAAGCTTCGTTTATGCGGAAAGATAGAGAAGCTACCTGATGTAAATGGATTCCCACGAAACCTCATAAAGCTAGTTTTGATGAGATCCAACCTCCAAGAAGATTCAATAGTTATACTAGAGAGGTTGCAAAACTTAAAGATGTTTTCCATGGAGTATGGATCATACCCCTTCAGGGAATTGGTTTGCTCCTCAGAAGGGTTTCCGCAACTGCAAGTTCTACACTTAATTCGAGAGGATTTGGAGGTTTTGAGGGTGGAAGAAGGGGCACTGCAGAAGCTCAGGCAGCTAACCATAGTCCGTTGTTCAAAATTAAGGCAGGTTCCAGGATTGATGTCATTGACTACTCTTCAGGAATTAAATATATATGATTCACCTGGGTTTGAAGACATGCTTCGAACTAATGAAGACCTGATCGAATTCACAAGAATACAGTCGATCAAATTAGTGCAAAGATATAATTTCAATTATATGAAATGGTCTGCACACCATTAGTTGGCAATGCGCCAATGCGCCACCTCTAATCTCTTTTATTATTGAAGAGTTTTTTGTAAGATGTTGTTTTAAAGAGGCTTCGTATTCCCGAAATTGGGCGAGTATTGTAATACCCTAAACTTATGTTTCTTTCAGTGGTCCAAGAAACTTTTTCAATAATTTGGTAATAGAAATAATATAATTTGCATTTACATTGGTATTCAAACCAGTTGGAGAAAAACTCTTGCATACAAACACATGAGCCATACAAGTGATCGTATGGTCTCATTCCCTAACAATCTAAAGTCTAAACAATGAATCTTAGAAGAAAAAGATTTAATTATGTCCAAGTATGTAAATGATCATTTTTCTATTTCACATCCAAGTATCAAATTTTATCAATTACCTCTGATATTCATTTTCATACATGCATGGGTTTACAATTATGTAACCAAAAGCTCTCAAATCTGTGATGTGTGTGTGTGTTTTTTTTTTTCATTTTGTATATTGTAGACGACTATTTAACTCTCTCCAAACCTCTTCATCATAGTGTCAATGAGATTTAAAATCATGCCCTCCACAGTATTAGTTAGGTTAGCCAATCAACAGGTCACGACACTAACTAGCTGAAAGCTCTTAGATCATGTTGTGGTTGTAAAGTGCTGATGTCTCAGTTAATCCAAGCTTTTAGACCTGTAAAAGATCTCATAGTAGAATGATAATACATCACCCATCTGTTTATTACCAACGAATTTCTGTTGGAGATATTTTCAAAATAATTGTTATTAAAGAAATCGAAAGGTGACATTTAAATTTGTACCTTTTGGATTTGTTTGAATGAAGTAATATGACCAAAATCAAATGAAGTACAAGTGAAAATGTACCTTATCATTTGAAGGGGGTACATGCATATACTTTTATATAAATGATGCATTCTCTTCAACAACAGATAAGTACTCTCAACATTCTTTAGAGAATGACAAGAAGATCTTGAGAAGATCTAAGCCTCTAATATCCTGGAAATTCTTGAATGCACGATGTGTATTTACACGACGCAATCTTAACCGTTCATAACTATACATATGTTTGACCACCATATTTCTATATTATTTCCTCTAATCGTGATCATTCATGTATGTGTATGAATTATTTCCTCTAATCCTGATCATTCATGTATGTGTATGAAGATACACGCCGTGTACTGAAGATGCTCTCTTAATATCCACCATTTTCATCTTTTCATATACATAAAACTACTATTAGAAACTAATAGTGCACAATTAGTTTCTAGTAACCTTGAGCGATCTTGTAAACCTTCTTTTGAGTGTTTAGGTTGGTTTTCATGGGTGCAAAACGAAGATCAACTACAACATTGTGTTGGGCTTCATTGTATCCTAAATGCATATTTGATAAATCCCCTTTGCACACTTGATAGTTGGGCAAATAATGTCTCAAGGAAACCGTTGCTACAACGTGCCTTAAAAACATAAACTCTCTCATAATCCAAACCAACTAATTTGTTCTAACAGTCACAAGCACAAGGTCCTTCCCGAAGATATATAAAGTTTATAAACCAAGAAGCAAACTGGCTTCTTCTATATATGCGACTCCAACTAACACTCGAGGTACCAGGAATTGGACATCCACTTTGATTTTCAGGCATTACCATATCCTCTTTCACATTTAACTCTTCAGACTCATTGAAAATTAGTCCGGCCCTGATCCGACTCAACAGGCTCAGCTTCGCTCTGTGGTTAATCTTAGAGAAAATTAGATAAAAACCCAAAATACTAGACCTCTTTTAAGATAAACTCATACATATTTTTCTTTTATTTTACACCCACTCCACTAAACAAACATACCATATAGAGCAAATGTCTATAATTAATAGTTTTCTTCATTTTTCGGTTTCTCTAATTTGCCCTTCAAACAATAGAAAGCTAATTTCTCAATTTTAGCATCAATTTGAAACTCAAATACTAACTAAAATTTAGTTGGATTTAACTTTGTCATAATCAATTACATTCTTTAATTTCTTACCTTGTTATTACTAATTTGAGTGTATATATATGCTATATACAGAAGTATGTCATTTGTAATAGGATGATACTTTTTATTCCTAAGCTCACATTTGGTATCTCTCTACATAGTTGAAAAATGTCTAATTGTAAGATACACGTTCTTGTTCTTTGATCAATTTTCTTCTTTTTAGGTATATTATTATATCATTTCCCATAATTGAGAGAACATTTTACTCTCTACTACTTACATTTATAATGCACCTATTAAGTAGGGAATGATATGATAATATACCTAAAAAGAAGAAACCCAAAATTGGGTTTAAGGTATAGGGTTTAGGGTATAGAGTTAGGGTATAGGTTCAGGGTATAGAGTATAGGGTTTAGGGTTTAGGGTTTAGAGTATAGGGTATAGGGTATAGGGTTTAGGGTATAGGGTTTAGGGTTTAGGGTTTAGGGTTTAGATCAAATATCTTATTCATATTATATTTTACCTTATGTATAGATTAGAGAATGAATTCCTTTAATCTAGATTTTTTCATAAAAATAAAGAAAACTACATGATTTTTGCAAATTGATTGAAAAAGGTTAGTGTTAGAAGAAAAACTCTTAATTAAGGTATTTAAGGCAACATCAATTAAGCTTATTTATTATATTAATATGTTATAGTTGAATGGTGGCAATTGTGTAAAATTTAGAAAAAATAGGACATAACATTTATCATAATTGATACATTTTAGATGTCTATCAGATAAAAATATTATGTGGGTTTTATTTAAAACCACTCTTCAAAATTAGGTGTATATAAAAATTCCCCTTAATCTTATGCTCTGTGGATATTTTACCTCTTCTATTTCCATCATTCTTCACATGAGAAAGAAATCATTCTGGTCCAGCTGGTGGCTGTTCTCTGGGATGTTTGGAAGCATAGTGATCATCAAGTTGCTTTCTGTTTGCAACTTGCGCCTAAAAGCACCACATTTTGTTAGAATATGGTGCGCATATAAACTGAAAATGCATTCCTCTGAAAAAATCACAGGCCGTTACCACATGTAGGGGTAATAAAATTCTTTTAGTATCCACTATAATAGACGGCACCGCCAATTTCTGTCAAATATTGTTCACATTAAGATAGACAAGTTCTTTTGACTGTTTACTTTTAGGACTAAATTCAATTTACCCCCTCAAACTTTAGGATTAAAATCAGTTTGGTTTTTAATCTTTTTTTTTAAATCACGTTGATCCTTGTACTCTCAAATGACATCATCTAAGTCCAAAATTTGAATTTTAGCACAAAAATAGGTGAGTTTGGTATTTGAAAAATGACGTTTTTTCATCGTTATAATGTTTATTTGCCGTATTTGTAGGTTAAAAGCTCAAATGTGGATCTCCATGTCAGTTTCAAGTCAGCAAATGATATTATTTTTGAAGCCATATTAAAATTTTGGACTTAGTTAATGATGTTTGAGAGTACAAGGACCAACGTGATTAAAACAAAAGTCAGGGACTAAACTGATTTTAGCCCTAAAGTTTAGAGGGTTAAACTGAATTTAATCCTTACTTTTATATTTCCAAATGTTCATGTTCTTTTAACATCCTCATCAATGTCAGGGACGGAACCAGGAATCGAAAGTAGGTTGGGCTAATTTTCACACAGCTCACTTACAAAATATTTTTTGAGATTTGGAACCCAGTGGGATGTCACATCCCAGGACTTCTCCGCCGTAACACGATATTGTCCGGTTTGGGCCCACCGGCCCTCACGATTTTTTTTTCGGCAGCTCAGGAGCAGCTTCCCAGTAGGTCACCCATCCTGAGATTGCTCTAGCATCAACATGCTTAACCTCGGAGTACCCATCTCCTCCGAAGCCACTGAGCCACCAAAAGGCCTCGTGTTAGATTGGAGGTGGGCATGTACATATACAGCACATAACTCCTCTCTGTTTGGCCGATGTGGGATATTACAATCCACCCCCCTTGGGAGTCCGACGCCCTCGTCGACACACTCGCACCACACGGCAGAGTGGCTCTGATACCAAGCTGACACGACCCACCCCGAATTTCACCCTAAACCCGGAGTAAATCGTGCGGGGACCACCTCCAAAGAAAGATTTACCGCTAACTTTGGTACAACCTCCCTTGGAAATGGACAACCCTTCCAAACCAAAACCTGCAAACACGTCTAAAGGTTCCAAATCCAACCTTATAGACTCCTGGAGCCTTCGTGCTCCCCACAAATTACAACCTCTCCCAATATAGATTTACTAATCTAACAAAGATCATATAACCAACATATTCAGAGCAACTCTATTTGAGAGGAAATGAACTAGAAATAAATAGAAAAGAGCGGAAGCTATACTATTGATTATGCCTCTTCTCCATGTACGCCCAATCTCAACTATGCAATCCTGCAGACTGGGCATTTTAAAACGAAGGGCCCAGGGGAAGACATTTAATAACGTTAGAGTGACTGGACATAAATAATTTAATAACAAAATATTTATGTATTCCCATTTTAATTTCAAAGAAAATATACTGCATGCGGCAGCATAAAAGTACTCAACTCAAAAACTGACAATTTCACGACTAGCTCCGGCTAGTCACCAATTCAAATAAAATGAAGTCTCTCAGGCTAAACTATATATAAACATATATTCGTATGTATCTACACTTGTCAGACTCCTTGTATGAATCCTAGAAACAATTTAGAAAAATAGAAATTCAAACAAGGCTACAACGCTGGCGTCTAACGCTCTCGTTGCGCCATAATGGTATTTTACCTCATTATGACGGACCAAGCACGTATGGTTAGCTAGCATTTATATACATATTATTCTCATAAAATCCAAAACATATATATCCACCGAAAATCTCGTTTTCGGGATCTCTCCAAAGGAGGAAAAATTGTCAAATAGGCGAGAAATCAATAAATCTCATCAGAAGAAATAAATAATTAATAAAATCATTCATCGCATGCTTTTTATTTAAAACAAAGGTCCACTCACAACTTTAGGCCTAAGCCTGACGTCGATCCGAGGTCTCTCCAATTTGAGTCTCCTCACGTCCTGTTCCAAATGTATAATTAATTTCCCACTAAAAATCCAATATTGATAAAATAGGCAAAATTAATCGAGAGCCATAAATACGGTCATCATTGCCTAAGTTCGATATTCTTAAATCAAAACGATCCAAACTTTAATATCATACTTAGCAGTCGTAAATACAACCTTCCCCAGAAATTGATTTAAATCCTACGATCGGATTTTACATTATTTAACCGCCAAAATACCAAACTTCGGAAATTCACAAACCTATTCAAAACTCGTCCGAAAATTCCACAATTCACTTCATTAAACTCCTCTAATTATTACACATTTAAAATTATACAAAACCCCAAAACAGCGGCGGCGACGGCGGCGGCTCCGCCGGCAGCGGCGGCCGGAGGTCGATTCCGGCGACGTCCAAATTCTACCAAATTTTAACAGAATCTTCCTCTCATCATCCCAAACAACTTTCATAACTATCACTAAGTCCAATTTCAAGCCTAACTAGGTCAATCGAACGAAAACATCCTAAAAGCCCTAGAATTTCAACTTCGAATTTTTCCTTACCGAGCTCAAGAGGGATCGAGCCTTTTGGAGGGATTGAAGCACGGGAGGAGAGCTTCAAAACGAGCCAAAGATCACCGGCTTTGGTGGCCGGAGGAGGGAGCTCATGCGAAAGAGGCAATCGGCTGCTAGGGGAGTTTCCTCCCCGTTCGGCAGCGCAACCGGCCGGTCACCGGCCCAGAAAGAGAGAGGGAACGGCGGGGGTCCGAACGGAACCAGTCCGGCGGCCTGGCTTGGTCGGACGGCGGCGGCTGGCGGAGAGAGAATCCGGCAGCGGGAAGAAGAGAGGGAGAGCATTGGGGGAGAAAGAGAGAAAGAGAGAAGAGAAAAGAGAGAAAAAAATGGGTTTGGGCTTCACACCAACCCGGCCCAATATCATAAAAATACCCAACTTCACCAATTTAACACCCCAAAATAAAATACCTTAATAAAAATTACCTTTTACTAGCTAAAATTTACTATTTTACCGTTGTTACATTTTTCTCCTACGAATAACTCTCCGAAATAATCGTCCCTCAAAACCACTCTAGGGACCAATTAAACTATATCTCAATTTCGAAGACGGTAAAAAATTTTATTATAAACAAGCTAGTAAATAAGATAAAATTTTACGGGTCGGGATGTGACAATTCTCCCCTCCTTAAAAAAATTTCGTCCTCGAAATTTACATATTTGTCATTCGATGAGATAGGGATATTGCTGCCTCAGTTGTTCCTCTGATTCCCAAGTAGCTTCCTCTATTTGGTGTCTCCTCCACAGAACTTTATCAAGAGGAAAAAAATGATTTGCTTTTAAGTACTTGCTCCATTCGGTCGGGAATCTAAACCGGTTCCTCTTCATAGGTCAAATCTTTCGTCAAACTGATTGGCTGCTCTCACAACACATAAGAGAGATCGGCAATAGACTTGCGAAACATGGATACATAAAACACATTATGTATCTTGGATCACTCTAGAGGCAAAACTAACCGATACGCAAGAGAGCCAACTTGATCTTAAAACCCATAAGAACCAATAAATCTCGGACAAAGCTTCCACGTTACCAAAAAGTACCACTCCTTTCCAAGGAGACAATTTCGAAAACACCCAAACATTCACTTGAAACTCATGGTCCTTCCTGAGGTAAAATACCATTATGGCGTGTCGTGAGTGTTAGACACAAGCGTCATAGCCCTATATGAAAACTACTTTCTTTTTCGGTTTATTTAGGTTTTCATATAGGGAGTCCACACGTATATATACACCGGTCATAATGAGGAAAAATATCATTATGGCGCAACGTGAGCGTTAGACGCCAGCGTTGTAGCCTTGTATGAATTTCTATTTTTCTAAATTGTTTCTAGGATTCATACAAGGAGTCTGACGAGTGTAGATACATACGAATATATGTTTATATATAGTTTAGCCTGAGAGGCTTCATTTTATTTGAATTGGTGACTAGCCGGAGCTAGTCGTGAAATTGTCAGTTTTTGAGTTGAGTACTTTTATGCTGCAGCATGCAGTATATTTTCTTTGAAATTAAAATGGGAATACATAAATATTTTGTTATTAAATTATTTATGTCCACTCACTCTAACGTTATTAAATGTCTTCCCCTGGGCCCTTCGTTTTAAAATGCCCAGTCTGCAGGATTGCATAGTTGAGATCGGGCGTACATGGAGAAGAGGCATAATCAATAGTATAGCTTCCGCTCTTTTCTATTTATTTCTAGTTCATTTCCTCTCAAATAGAGTTGCTCTGAATATGTTGGTTATAGGATCTTTGTTAGATTAGTAAATCTATATGGGAGAGGTTGTAATTTGTGGGGAGCACGAAGGCTCCAGGAGTCTATAAGGTTGGATTTGGAACCTTTAGACGTGTTTGCAGGTTTTGGTTTGGAATGGTTGTCCATTTCCAAGGGAGGTTGTACCAAAGTTAGCGGTAAATCTTTCTTTGGAGGTGGTCCCCGCACGATTTACTCCGGGTTTAGGGTGAAATTCGGGGTGGGTCGTGTCAGCTTGGTATCAGAGCCACTCTGCCGTGTGGTGCGAGTGTGCCGACGAGGGCGTCGGACTCCCAAGGGGGGTGGATTGTAATATCCCACATCGGCCAAACGGAGAGGGGTTATGTGCTGTATATGTACATGCCCACCTCCAATCTAACACGAGGCCTTTTGGTAGCTCAGCGGCTTCGGAGGGGATGGGTACTCCGAGGTTAAGTATGTTGATGCTAGAGCAATCTCAAGATGGGTGACCTACTGGGAAGCTGCTCCTGAGCTGTCGGAAACAAAACCGTGAGGGCCGGTGGGCCCAAAGTGGACAATATCGTGTTACGGCGGAGGGGTCCTAGGATGTGACAAATGGTATCAAAGCCACTCTGCCGTGTGGTGCGAGTGTGCCGACGAGGGCGTCGGACTCCCAAGGGGGGTGGATTGTAATATCCCACATCGGCCAAACGGAGAGGGGTTATGTGCTGTATATGTACATGCCCACCTCCAATCTAACACGAGGCCTTTTGGTGGCTCAGCGGCTTCGGAGGGGATGGGTACTCTGAGGTTAAGCAAGTTGATGCTAGAGCAATCTCAGGATGGGTGACCTACTGGGAAGCTGCTCCTGAGCTGCCGGAAATAAAACCGTGAGGGCCGGTGGGCCAAAGTGGACAATATCGTGTTACGGCGGAGGGGTCCTAGGATGTGACAAATGGTATCAAAGCCACTCTGCCGTGTGGTGCGAGTGTGCCGACGAGGGCGTCGGACTCCCAAGGGGGGTGGATTGTAATATCCCACATCGGCCAAACGGAGAGGGGTTATGTGCTGTATATGTACATGCCCACCTCCAATCTAACACGAGGCCTTTTGGTGGCTCAGCGGCTTCGGAGGGGATGGGTACTCTGAGGTTAAGCAAGTTGATGCTAGAGCAATCTCAGGATGGGTGACCTACTGGGAAGCTGCTCCTGAGCTGCCGGAAATAAAACCGTGAGGGCCGGTGGGCCCAAAGCGGACAATATCGTGTTACGGCGGAGGGGTCCTGGGATGTGAGAGGGAGGCTCATCCTCATGCCTTTATATTAAAAACATATGAGGGGAACATAAAACCAAAACCTCATAAATTGAAAACTACAACGAAAATGATTGTAAAAAAATAACAAACAATAACCTATAACCTCACAAATGGAATCGTTCATACCTTGTAGTTGTAGAGTTGGACTTTGAAGTTTCACTTTCTCCCCAATCACCCAAATACGAATTGAAGTTAGAGAAACTGACGATGTCTTGCCGTCTTGGTCTTGACTCCTAAATCGAATTTGTCATTGATCAATCAGGGTAACAAATAAGAAGCAAGCCAGAGATGCAATTAAATCCAAGTTTGGGATGAGCGGGGAAGAGTAACGAGTCGGACCAGAGGAAGTGAGGGATTTAGGAGAAAAATCTGCTTGGGATCTGTAGGAAGGTGAGAAAGATGAGACAGATGGAGGAGATGAGCAATTGAGCAGGATGAGAGTCGAGAGAAGTTTTCGGCAGAGAAGAAAGTGAGAGACGTCTGATGTCTGATGATGAGAGGAATCGAGAATAAGGCCATAAGGGTATAATTTTTTTTTTTCATTGGGCTGGGCTGGGCTGTGATATATATATATATACCTAGGGGTTTTTTGGCCCAATTTTCGGTTGGGCTGTAGCCCATACAGCCCTTGCTGTGCTTCCGTCCCTGATCAATGTTGTATTGTTTTAAAGACAAATTACTGGTCACTCCTTATATTTTCTGGGTTTCGATAGTTTAGTCCTTATGTTTTCAATTTCAATCAATCACTTCTCGTACTTCTCAAATTTCGACCAATTTGTCCATGTAGAACAAAATATTCGAAATACATTGTTCTAACAGAAATAACCAACTAAAGCAAGGATATCCCGCCATATCTCACTTCTCCAACCTGTCACCTTCCTTCTTTTTCTTTCTGTTTATTTTTTCAGTCTCGCTCTTTTTTTCTTTCTCTGGGAGCCTATAAGTCTATAACTGGGTTTAGAGCTTCACACAAAGATAATGTAATCTAGTTTTCTACTCCACACCAATTTCAGTGGTTCACCTCACATAATACTTAACAATAGCCCCCTATGATTTGGCCTTCAGGTTAACTTTAATCGATGTTGTCTCAGGAAAAAAAAAAAAAAACTTGTGCTTTATCCTATTTAGTGCCAGAACTCAGGAGTAAAGGACCAACTGTGTTCAGGTAAAGAATAAAACTAACTGGGTATACCATTTGTAGAATTATGTGACCAATAAAATAAAATAAAAAATAAAACTATTCCTTCCATTCCTAATAGAGAAAAGTTCACCAATAGTCTCCCAACGCTTGTGTCAAGGTCAGTTTGATACCTAAACTTTCAAAGTAGTCAATGTAGTACATATACTCCTAATTTGCTTTCAATGAGATACGTCCGTTACTTTTTTGTAACTCTTATGTTAATTTTTTTTATTTTTTTATCTTACCTTACTTTTATGAAACTAAAATTTTCCATCCTAAGAACTAGCCTTCAACATGCCAACATTTCACCTAACGACATCATGTCTAAATAGTTACTAATTATGGTGGAATCACTGCTATCTTAATTTGGAAAAAAAAACTTAGTTCATAAAAGCAAAGTATTTACAACAACAAAACACTAAGCACACTTATATAAGCATATAACAACTAAATATATATTTTGTGACGGATTAAGGGGCACACGATAGAATTTATTTAATTCAACATAAATACAAATACAAAACTCAGAGCCTCGCTCTCAGGTAAACAACTAAAAGTTGTTTAGTTATTCATACTTATAATTACAAGATAAACACTTACTTGTAAACAAAGCACTCCACACCAAATGATTACAGCACACCACACAGTAAACACTCTACCATTCTCACACTATACTGCTACAAAGACTATATTCTGGCTATCTTACTTCTTGAGAAAGTTGAGAGAACTTTGAACTTCTATCCCAAGTTTCTGATGTCTTCCTATTGACGCCTAAGGCTTTACTTTACTTTACTTTACTTTTGAAAAAGTAAAGTCTTTTGTGTTATCTTCATTATCGAGATTTGAGTCATAAAGATAAGAAATCTTATACTTCTCATTCATCTCAATTTTTTCTAGCCACGTGGTCGTAGCTAGTGTGCAATCAACTTCTCTTTCATGAGAGCCGTGAAAAAATCACAATCTCTAGAAGAAGGATGATTATAGCAAGTGACCATTATTTTTTCTCCACTTTCTAGAAGACTTGAATCATAATCCCTTAGGACCACATTTTGATACTTATTATAGTCATAGCCTTCATCCATGGAATGTTTTGATTTGGTCTACCATTGCCACTGGCAACAACTAGTTTTTGAACTGGACTCTGGATTAACCTGACATAATGATATGGAGAAATATAATTCATCATCTTCCATCTACCATTGTCCATTCTAGAGGAGTTGATATAAATTTTAGCCTTAGGATACATCCATCAGGTCTAATATTCTTAACGCTTCAGATATTATTTCTGGAAGACCCTTCAATTCTTCATTAGTCTTGTCCAAAGGTTATGAACAAAACTGTTTTCCACAAGCCACAACTTGTGTTTCTGAAGATGCTCTGCTTGAACATCCACCAAGTATCTCCCATAATATGGGCCAGGAACTGCTGATAACGTATGTGGAAGGACGTCTTTACTTTCAAAACCTCCTAAGAGATCATGGAAGTTGTACCATTCAGACTCTTTTAGCGCTAGAATATGGACTTTAGCACTTTCAGGATTTTCAAGGTATGAAACCTTGGAGTTTTCTGTTGGAACACATTTTTCTTTTGTATGGAATCCATACAATTCTTCAGTTAAAGCCTTGAGGGTTTGAAGCAAGTGAGCTTCATTCTCCTCGTAGAACACATGTAGAATATTATCCACAATAATCTTCTGCTTAAAAGCCAATAGCCTATATGTTATGAATACTGGTTTTTAAAAAATCTTTAAAAGCTGATCATGAATAACTTTCTTCCCAGTAACCACGGGTAGTTTATTTGCCCTAAAAGGGGCTCTTCTGTTTTTTGGCAAAGTAGCAGCCATAAACAGACTTGACATGCCTTTACCGTCTGCCGTTTGAGACGGGCTAGCCGGTCTTTTACCCTGAGATCGATCAGTTGAGGCTGTCCTTTCGGACACAGCAAGAACTCATTTACAAGTTTTTCTTCATTGGAAGCAACAGATTGATCTTCATCTTTCAGGTGGTTTTGAATGGTCTGAATGATCATCCATTTATAATCTGGTCTTGGCTTGATTCTTTCAGAAGACTGACTTGATTCAGCAGCTCCATAAGAAACAATATATTAAAAACTTGGTCCGTTATGGAGAGGTCCTACGGTTTTATCACCGCCCTTGTATCTTTCCCAAAGACTCTTTCCTCTGATACCGGTTTCCGGTTTCTTGGATTGTGACCTTCTCTTTCAAACATCGTCATTTCTCTTGTAAGAGCGTCAGGCAGATAGTTTTTGTCACCTGCAACCATTTCAACATCATATTCATATGGGGTTAAAAACATATGTCATCTCAAGACTCTTCCTCTATCAGCAACATCAGTTAATTTGTAGTTTTTGAAATTTTTAACTCTTTTTTATCAGTTCTAACTACAAATTTGGTTCCTAATAATGCATCTGCACCCTTAATGCTTTTATTAAGGCAAAGACTTCTTTGTCTCCAGTAGAATAGTTTAACTCTGCTGCGTTAAACTTCCCTGAAAGGAATTTACAAATCTTTTCATGATTTGTATCTGGAGCAACAGCTAAAACAACTCCTCCCCAGTAATAATCATTTGCGTTAGTTTGCAAGATGATCAAATCTCTTTCTTCAGGTAACTGTAAAGGAGGAAGGTATTTTGTTAATTCTTTAATCTTTCTGATAGTATTACTGTCATCTTCTGTAAAAAAAACCATTTCTTTTTAGAACTTGTTTTGGAGAGAGAAGTACAGTGAAACCACTGACTTGAGGAATAAAGTCTCCCGCAAAATTAACAACTCCCAAAAAACTTTGCAGAGATTTTTCATCTGGGATATTGTCTGGAAATTGGCTGATTTTCTTGACAATGTGTTCTTGGAGACGAATCTCCCCATCCTAACATGAATGCCAAGGAAATCAATTTCTCCTTTTATGAGGTGAATCTTCTTCTATCCAAGGATGATTCCCTTTTGGACAAAAAGTTTACACACTTGTTCTAGGTGCTTTAGATGCTTGTTCATAGTTTTAGAGAAGACAAGGATGTCATCTATATAAACTATGCAAAAATATGAATAGGGCTTGAAAATATTATCCATTTTTCTTTGAAAAATAGACTGGGCTTGCTTAAGACCAAATGACATAACTAACCGTTCATAATGCCTTTGAGGAGTTCCGAAAGCCGTTAAGGCAATGGAATCTGGATGCATTTTAACCTGCCAGAAGCCTGTTTTTGCATCAAACTTGGAGAAGATTTTTGCTCCTTAAGCATGTTGATGAGAACTCTCACCTAAGCTATCTGATAACCGTCTTTAACGGTCTTTTTATTTACATCCATGTAATCAATTACCATTCTGGCTTTTCCTCTCAGTTGTTCAGCATGATTTCTTACTAAGAAACTGGAGCATGATAATGACTGTTTGAAGGCCTGATTAATTTCTTTTCAAGTAGCTCTTGGATCTGACTTTCCATTTCTTTCCTATCTTCTTCCCTATAGTGAGGCAACCTTAACATGGCAAATCGCATTTCAATCATTGCATTCTTAGCTGACAATATATTGGGTCTCTTTCCTAATACAACTGAGGATCCTCACTAATTACTGGTTTTAAAAAAAATTCTACTTCTGAGAGAGTCAGGATTTTTTTGTTCTACCTTGTTAGAATATACATTTAAGTTATGCTCTCTGATGTATTCTTCTTCTCCATCAGAACTCTCATCATCAGAAATTTGATATTCAAAATTTTCCTCTAATTCAGAGTCTTCTGAACTCGTTGTTTCGTTTACCAATATTTCACTGTGACCTTTAAGCTGGTCTTGTAACAGTAAAACTGGTTCTAAAACTGGCTTATCATCACCACTCTTCACTGGCGACTTCTAATATTAGTCTGTAAACTCTTTACTTGTAACGCGCATTGCGTCTGTTAATCGAGATTCCCAATAGAATTTTCGATTTTTCTCAAACCCAAGCATTTGTGGTGTTTCAGTTCCTGTTTTTGAAGAAAGAAGAAGAAGTTATTCCAATCAACAAATCAGCCCTCTGGCCTTCCCACTGCCAAAGGATCTTAATAATAAAATTTTCTCCTCCCAATGAAACTTTCACATTTCGGGCCATTATGTCCATGACTATTTCATTGTCTTCCATAGCAATTCTAGTAACCGATCATGGAAATTTTTCTCAATATTCTTCAGGGATTGCATATCTTTTAGCAAAAGTATACCCTGAACCACTATCTACAAATACATGTAGATGATACTTCTTGTAATTGGGAAATTTCAGTCCTATGGTGATATAATTGTTATATATGCTTGTCTGGACTGGCATTACTCGCTCTTGCTTTTTTGGAGCATTAAGTAATTCTGTGAAATGATTGACACTTCTCACAGTAGTTATGGAATTAGGAGGATTGACACTCGTCACAGCAGTTACAAAATTAAGAGAATCAAGTGACTTTTTATTTCCTTGTTCTAGATTAATGAAGTTACAAACTTTATTGTTTTTATATCTCTTTAAGGTCTTCTCTTGTTCTTTTTATGGAATACATTATATTTAATTCCTCTTCTACTAGGATATGAGCATCATTATCCTTGGTTTTTCTTCTGAGTTCTGCAATAAAGCATTCTCGATGATAAGTTTGTCTTGTACTTTCACAGTACATGGGAATTGTATTATTATCATCACATTTACAATAGTCACATGTAAATTTTCCCGGATTGGGATAGAAAATACTGGTAATATCAGAGGTTTCTTCCTTCCAAAAATATAGGACAATATCCCATATCATCACTTCTTCTTCTTCAAAACTTTTTGAAACACATTTTGTCTCGCTTTCTGATGGGTACTTAAGAGAATATATTGACTCATTCTCTTCATCAGAATAAGCAACTTCAAAGCCTTTTAGATTAGCGTATTCTATTGCTTCATCATATTCAGCAATCAAGGCTTTAGAAGATCTTTTGTCCTTTTTAGGACACTCATTTGCATAATGTCTCTCTGCCTTGCAAAGCCAACATCTGCATTTCTTTACTTTTCTAGAGTAAGAATTTGTCTTCTTTTTCTTCCTAAAAAATCTTTTTTAGGAGAAGTTTTTTCTTTCTTATATTTAGAACTCTTTCTGAACTTATACTTCTTTTTTAAGCGAATTTTCCACCATGCTTGCTGCCAGAGAACTTCTTTCTGTATTTTTTTTCTTTAGGAATATGACATCCCCATTGTGTTGGAGTATCCAATATCTTTAGACACATATTTTCAACTCCCCTGAGTTGCTTCTTGGCAGTTTTGGATTTTCCGTTCTCTGTGCATTGTTTTCTTAGGAGATCCCTAACTCTTTCTGCTATCCTCCTACAGTAAAGTACTGAAGGGGGTTTTCTTCCAAGGACTGTGCTACTGCGTCATTCCAGGGTTCTGACAACTTTCTATAATATGTTCTGACAAGATCGTCATTTTCAATGTCTCCAATAGTGCAGTAGTAGTTTTGGAATTCATTGGTGTATTCCTCAAAATACCTCAAGTTACAAATACTCAATTTTTGAATATTTGTTAGGTCGTTCTTTAGATTGCTCGCTATGCCCAATGATATCTCCACAGAATTGTGCATAGATAGACATTGCAAAATCTAAAGGATTATTAGTCTGAGCTAACTTGACTGCCCAATCAGCCAATTTAGAACTTCTCTTAAAGGACTGATACCATTTCTGGACTATTCCAGTTAAGGTTGACTCATAATATGCATAAGCATCCTCGTAGGCATACTTTGATAACACTAAGGCCTGAGTTAACTTTAAACTAGCAACCCAGTTATCTATTGTCTTTCTTTTATCTCCTACTTGGTCTAAATCTAGATAAAGCCCTCTTCGGATACTGATTGTCCCCATTTGGGTTTTGTAGGGATATACTTCTGAAAACTTTGCTCCCCATTCTTTCATGTATGAGCTTGTCCTTTTGGAAGCTTGATATTCTTTTCTCGAACTATTTTGGTTGGATAGTTCGTAATATTCTGAACTATGGTAGGACTACCATCTGGAGGAGCCTGCCTTTCACCTTCTCATGTATCCATGAAGGATGATGTATTGGCTCTTCTTTTGCTGCTTGATAAGGAAGAATCTTCCTCTTATTCTTTCAAATTGAATTTGAGAAATTTCATTCATGATTTTCTCCAATTCTTTTATGGATTCTCAAGTCTTAGCTTGTGCATATAATCCTTTTAGTTATCCTGCTCTAAGCATTTTATAGGTCTTTTAGTATCTTCTTTCCCAAAGGATTCTTCATGAAAAATTGATTTAGTTCCAGAGGAACTAGCTTCTTCATAATTAGCAAATGAATGCCTATGAAACTGTAAGCTTATTTTTCCTCTCATGTCTTCATAAATTGAAGCATTGGTACTTCAAGCTGTTTAATAGTATGGGTTAGATTCTATTCTCTTGAGAATGTTACTTCATGCCATTTTGCTGAGAATTATTTTTTGGGTTGGTGAGAACAGATGTAGTAATCTCAGGACTATTTAGAAACCTGGTATTGAGAGTTACATTTGAACTCATCAACTTATAATAGATTCGATAATCTATCGCAAGATCCATCATTCCTGTTCCAGAGGAACTAGCTTCTTCATAATTAGCAAATGAATGCCTATGAAACTGTAAGCTTATTTTTCCTCTCATGTCTTCATAAATTGAAGCATTGGTACTTTCAAGCTGTTTAATAGTATGGGTTAGATTCTATCTCTTGAGAATGTTACTTCATGCCATTTTGCTGAGATTATTTTTTGGGTTGGTGAGAACAGATGTAGTAATCTCAGGACTATTTAGAAACCTGGTATTGAGAGTTACATTTGAACTCATCAACTTATAATAGATTCGATAATCTATCGCAAGATCCATCATTCCTTTCTTCATAGAAATCCCAAGTTGTCTTAATTCTCAGTCTTAGTCTCTTAGACAGTGAGCGGCATCTCTGAGATGCGTTGTGAAGTTTGGAAACACATTAAAATATGCAACTTGGTTGCACAAGGAAGCTTCTACTGTTCCTAACAGACTTTCTTAAAATATGTTATTTTATCATCTTGTAGGACACATAGAACAGAACAATCAATTACATCTCTGGCTAAGAGTTTTATTCCTACTTGGACTACTCCAATATGCATATAGGAATATTTTTTCTGGAAAGCTTCACTTACTTCCTTAGGAGTTATTATTTGATGTCTATTTCTCCACCTGTGGCTGGAACAGTTAATTTTAGTATCTTGAATCTGTGAGAATCCATAATGAAATATCCTTTCTTATAAATCTCATTGAATTTAAATCTAGGAGCTGATGTTTCCTGCACACTAGATTCGATTTCATTATACTCAAATTCTTGAGCGTTTATTAACTGTACCAAAACTGTATTCCTTTTACTGAGGATTCTGCTCAGCATCTTCACATCTCTCTTTGTTGTTGATTTTGATTTTAATGTTTTCCATTCAAGTAGCTTTGGTTCACTAAACCTTAGTCTACTTTCTCCCATTGGTGAGGATGGAAGAGGTATGATGATTTTACGAGCCACATTTTGAGCTAGCGCTTCTTCATTGATCTTCTCATAACTCTCGAAATTGAAGTTCGAGGTCTGTACCTATCTCCTAGAGATAAACTATATTATAATATAATTCTGCTGATGAATTATTGCCTCCACATTCTCAGCAAGTTTTTTTGTAGGACAATGAAAGTTGATAGCTTTAACATCTTCTTGTTTTACTTTTAGATCTACTCTTTGATTCATTTTATCCTGAAGATAAGAGTTTCTAAAAGCTTTTTCAAGTTTTCTTGAGTATTCCTTAGTTCCGCTACTTGTTGATGAATATTGTTTACAAGATTCTCAGTGCGAACTAATTTCCTTTCAATATCTATTAGATATTACTTCTCTTTGATATAATCTAGCTTGATTTCAAGCTTAGCAATTTTTGAATTTATTTTCTCAAGTTGATTAATCCTTAGATTAAATCTCTCGAGTTGTTTTGTAACATTTTCAGAGTTTTATCCCTAGATAAATGATCTAGGAACTCGATTAAGCTTGATCTTGCTGGATCAAGCTCTTCTACTCCGATCTCTCTTTGGAGATGAATATGTTCATCGTAAAGAGTATTTAATACTCCACAAACGTATTCAATGGAGTATTGATTTTCTTGAATATGCCTTGTATGAAAACACACTTCTCACTTATCAGTTCCTTTGCAGTACAATAGGACTGATAATTTTTAAGTTTGCATTCTTTTTTGTTAGTCAAGAGAAGCCAACTTTGTGGCATAAGCCTTTTTCTTACCTGCCTTTGAGCAAATCAGGCTTTGATACCAACTAGGGCGGATCTAACCGATGCTCAAATAATCAAGAGGCTTTTGATCTTCTTCGAATGTTTCTTTGAGAATTTTTACCTCTTCTCTGTAGTGATATCGGCCAATTATGTATGTCAAGGAACCCCAAAAGAACACAACAAACCAAGAGAAACAACCACAGAGATAAGACACAAAGAACACAGATTTAAGGTGGTTCAGCAAAACTTTTGCCTACATCCACCGGCAGAAAACACTTCCACTATATTAATAATGGGTACACCAGAAAGAATAAGAAAACAAAGACTCTCTCACTTCTCTTCCTATCTCTCTCCTCTCTGCCCTCTCTCACCCTCTAACCGAGAATGGAACACACTTTGCCCTTTGTCTCTGCGATACAAAACCCTAGAGCTGAAGCCCTCCTTATATAGCCATAAGGATATCAGATCTCTTCACCAACATGAAATCCTATTTCTATTAGTGGTAGGCAATAATGCCTCCTTCCTTCTCTGTGATCAAAAGATTACAGATATACCATCATCAATAAGGATATCCTTTCCTTATTGGAACACCATACTCTAAGACGAAACATCTTAGGAAAAACACATGGGCTGGAAACCCAACATCTTCTACTTGATAGATCCTTTCTGGATCCGATAGATAATATCCCAATAATTTTTAGTACTTCTATGAAGCTTAGCTCGAAATTCTTTTAGTTTTCTTAATTCTTCTCTTTCTTCTTGCAATTCTTTATAAGACTGTCTCACTTCTGATAAATAATCTAATCTAGTATCAATAGATTCTCCAATGATGAAAAATTAACTGTTTACCTTTGAATAAAGATGATAGATTTATATATACATGCTCCGTCAATTTTTGTTTTACTGAAAAATTAATACAAAAGGAAAAAAAAAATTTTGGTTTGCTACTAACAAAATATTCTTAAACTAACCAGAGACCCCTTTCATGTATCATATTGATACATTTTAAAGTTTGGGTACCATCTTGGCCTTGGCAACATAGTTTAGGTACCCCTACTGAATTTCTCTTCCTAATAATATGATTCATTAATTCCTAGCTAGCAATCTCAACCCCAAGAGTCCTCCCTACATGGGATTTGTTCACCATCCTAAGCAGAAGCTCATTCATCTCTTTGACAACAGATTCCCAGAAACTAGAAGACATTATTCAGCTCTTTTTTTCTTTTCGTTGAGGGGCTTGGAATGTAGCACTCAAGTAATGGCTCATCTAAAAAAAATAGATCACAAAGAGGTGAGCTATCATTTCACACAGCCATTGAATGGTCTTAATCATCCTTCATAGTCATACAACGGTTCAGAAATAGGGGAAGGAAGCTTGAGTGATTTCATAAAAGTCAATGTATAACAAATATATTGAAATACATCGTTCTATAACAGCAAAACCTATTTTACTTCTTTCTTAGCATTCTTCAGATGGGAAAGGGATCATTCTGGTTCGGCTGGTGGCTCTTCTCTGGGATGTTTAGAAGCATAGTGATCAGCAAGTTGCTTTGCATTTGCAAGTTGCGCCTGGAAACACCACATTTTGTCAGAATATGGTGGGCACATAAACTAGTCCCAACAGAAATAGATCCTCTTAAACATGTGATTCATCTAGGTTTTAAAATCACACGACACTCTCACATGAGATGATAGAATTAATATTTAATCTTCAAACACCGCCTGTCAGAATATGGTGCGCACATAAACTAGTCCCAACAGAAATAGATCCTCTTAAACATGTGATTCATCTAGGTTTTAAAATCACAGGACACTCTCACATGAGATGATAGAATTAATATTTAATCTTCAAACACCGCCAATTTCGCCCAAATACTTTTTGCTCATCTAGGTATCTGTATGGTCAGGTTTCACTAGTGTGTGTGTGAAAGAAACTGATCAGTTCCACTAGTATGTGTTAGTACATGTGTGTGCAGATTATATATTATATATAAGTAAATTTCAAAAATAAAAATTAAAGGTAAACCAAAACAAATAAGCTGCTAATAAAAAACTTTTCTCTAAGTTTAATCCCTTTCTAGTGTTGTTAAATGTTCCTAGTTTTAGGCTTTTAGCATTAGCAGCATTATGACAAGCCAAAACCATGAACCATTAAGTCACGTTTTCTGCTACCCATTCAATCCTTCAGCGTGTATAGACACAGGAAAGCAACATGTTATTATCCTCAAGTGTACACATTCAGCTAGTTTTTTACTATTCACTCGTCATTATACTGTGCAAGGTCCTAATATAATGAATAAAAATGGTCATGTTAAATGTATTGATGGGTATTCTCAAATAACTTGGATCTATGTTTTACGATAGAAGTCAGGTATTATTCGGTTTTCAAAATATGTCCTATACAGAGCAAAGCTCAAATGGTCTGGGATCCTCCACACATGGTGTGCTATTCCTTTGGCTTAGATTAGGATGTGGTGGAAGGAGAAAGGCAAAAGCTTTGTGAATTCTAGTCTTGGCAATCATGTGTGTCATCTGGGTGGAAAGGGCATAAACTGACATTTGATCATATGGTGGATCATGGTAAAAAGGTTTTCCATCTATCCTCTTTCAGGGATTCTGTTTCAGAAGCTTTGAGGGGTGTGAGTCTGCTCTCCAGCTTGTAGAATTGGAGTGCAGCTGCCAGCTAGTCGTTCTCTTCTAACTTTGGCTATCTTGAATTTCTGTTAAACTTATATTATCCAAAGTTTGATTTTTCTTTCGACTGGAAAAGAAATAACATGGTCATCACCCAGTTAAATTCTATATTCCAGTAACAATCACAAACAGATGAAGCACGATCTTAGTCTGAATCTTCAGACCTGTGGCATTATTTATGAAGGTATCCAATACTCCCGAAAAAAAATGGGGTCAGTTGAGAGGAGGAATTTCCATCTTTTAGGGAATAAACAAGAACTCTTGTTTTACTGCAAACCTTCCAGAAGACTGGGAAGCGTGGGGGATGTTGAATTCACTACAACATAAATAATTGATAGGGTGCTATGTGATTCTTCGATTGAATCGATTCATATGTCTAGTAAATGTCTCAGCTTCGTCCCAACCTCTGCTATTTAGTCATATTCCTCCAGTTCCTATTAACTACAAGGGAATTAGGACTTGCACTAATTCCATCCCTAATTTTATTTCCTCATACCGTCTGTTCAGACCCTGGATAAAATGGGGGTTGTAATTTAGGGATTAAAACCAGATCTCCTTGGTTAATTATAGGCTTCTAAAAAGACTGGGAGAACGTTTTACTGCAGCTTAACTAATCTATCGGATGCCCTCTATGGTTCTTGCAGTCCTATGTATAGTCAATGTCTTGGCCTAAATCAACCATAACTCTCTGGAATTTCATCATATTCCCAGTTCCTATTCCACATCAGAAGGAAATCAGGACTCGCACAAAATATTCCATCATTAATGTTTATTTCAAGACTGAACTCTCCTTTTGTACCTTTACCTCTAGATCATTTCCACTCTATATTCCACAGACTACAGGATTTTCATCCAAAGAGACATACGGGAGGACACATTAACACCTGAAATACAGATCCTCACTACATAATCAAATGAAAGTAAAACAAAGGAATCTGAAAATATTTGGTCACCTAAACCACAAACCACCGCCAATTACCCTTAACCACCACCATTAAAATTTCCGTCAGACTCACTCATAGCAGTCTTTGCCAGACAATCTCAACACCTCTCCCGAATATCACCATGAGACCCAATCACACAAATGAACAATAATATCCCAAACATGTATAACCCAGTCTTTTCCTTTCCTCACCTTCTTAAAACCCACACTAGCCACCACAGTAACATCATTTCTACATCAAGCAATACGAACCGGAGGAATTCAGACACATCATCTGCCCACATCATTGTTCTCCGAGTGCATAATGGCACAAACAATGACCAACTAATATATTCTAGATCATAAACCCTATCGATAACACCAACAGTGTATTACATGCTGATCTTGGGAGCTACTCCCAAACAACATATACAATGCCTGAACGCCGTTCGGCTTTTACTCTACAATTTCATCAACAATAATAAACTCACCTACTTGTCCAAAGTTAGATTGTACTAATCAATACATCAAAAAATCAGAATCACACTCCTAAACTTTGGATAATAATAATAGTCATGTTGAGCAATAGAAAAATGAAAACGAAAGCTGAGATCAAAACGATATAAAGAATGAAAGCAGAGAATGGAAGAGGGAAGCACCTTGCAGATGGGACAGCTGATTTTGAGAGCAACGGCTCTGGCCTCAAACTGAGAGCCTTTGGGCTTCTGATTCCTCTCCGCATTTTTCCTCTGCGCTTCGATCTTCTGCTTTCCCCGAGTCATCTCTCTCTCTTTCTCTCTCAGAAAGGCTGAGAGAGCACCAATCGGTCAATTTCCTCTTCTTTTATTCCACCCGTCTAGCCACAGAGATATCGGGTTTTAGAAGGTGTCGTTCGAAGAGAGGCCGACACACGTCGGTTAACGATTGGTTATTCCTTTTTTTGTGTGATATGTGATTATTTGATCGATCATCCGTAAATTCTTGTATGCACGACGTGTAAATATACGGTGCAATCTCGTTTATAACAATTTATATGTTTGACCATTATATTTCTATAATATGTTCTCTTATTTTAATCTATTCACATATGTATGTGTAAATACATACTAAAGATGTCCGATTAGATGTTTATTTTTTGAAGAAACGTTGGCTATTCATAGATTTTTCAAGTTCAAATCTTACTAGCATTGCCAATGAAGATATTAACTTTATAAAGAAGCGACTTTCATTGTTGTCATGAGATTTATGCTCGTAACACTTAATTTTCTCTAAAATAACATGAACTTTATATCAAACATTGAAATTATATGCTAAAAAAGAAATCTGAATGAAACCAGGTGTACTTTCCAAGATTATTCAAACAATTTGCAGTACCTCTACTCAGATGCACCCCTTGGATTGTTGCTAATCTATACCTCAGATGGTAGGAAAGACATAATCTCTAACCTCAACACTGAAGCTCCCAAAAGCTGGGTCAACAAGAACCTTGGCCTTGTTCTGACAACTAGGAGCGTCCCCTCTACTTTTTCGCCTTGGCAGCAAAGCCCATCATCTCCTCTGCCACACCATCCAATAGTTCTCTCTTCCCCTTCTCTATAAATGAATAAAGTTGAGACCACGGAAAATTTACTATATACTAAAGTTGGGTTACTGTAGATAAGGTTTTTGGGTTTATTTACGTTATTGCCACGGTGTGCGTATTATTAGCTCTCTCGATCTCGACAAATTCTTCCCTCTTTGGTCTCTCGCTCGAGTCTTCTCGCGTCATCTGCATCTCGCCGTTTTCCAATTCTTTTTCTTGAACTCTCTCTCGATCTCTCTCGAAACCTCTATCAAGAACTCTCTGATTCTTCTCTGCCCAAGATTTCTTCCTCTCGCTCAAACTCTCTTCACCTCATCTCTTTTCTTCATTCTCCTAGCTTTTACATCCCTCAATATTTCGTCCTCTCGATACTGGACCGATTCTTTTGATCGAGTTGCAGTTGGCTTCCATCGCTCGATTGTGGCCGTAATTCTACAACCCAATCTTCAAATCGACTTATCCTCAGGTAAATTTTGTTCCTTTGATCTTCGTTTTCTTTTTTCTTTTTCTTTATCTTTGTTCTTCAGATTGAAGCATGTTGAATGCTAATGAGATTGAATTGAATGATTAACGGATTTGGGTGGTTTGGTTAGCCTGACTCTTTTTTATTGCAGGAATTCATAAATTTTAAGACTGAAGGTAATTTATCAAATCTGTTTTCATCTTAAGTGTATTATTGATGTAAATATGTGTATGAACCCTGTATTAACATTGCCAAAAGCTCATTATTAATTGTACGTTGCCTTCTGTTTCAGGACACACTGGTTTTGTGGAGCTACACCAATTCTACGAAAGAATTAGCTTCAGGTACCGGCTTTGCTGATTTAAAAACAAAAAAACAAAAAAAAAACAAAAGAAAAAAGAACAAGCTATACGTGTATTGATGTTTTGACATGAGAAAGATTTGGTGATGAAAGTTACACAGGTTTTGGTTTCTGTTTTCGATTTCATTAAAAAGCTAACTATAAAAAGCTTAATAGTTTTTGGATATTTAAGGAACTAATAGTGCAATATCAGCTTTTGTAATAATTTGTGTAAATACAAGTTTGGTGTTTTGCTTTGCTCTATGGGTTGTGTCATTTGTTAAATTACTATCTGATGTTCCTTTGTATTAATTTTTTTTTTTTTATACCAGATTCAAGGGACCTCACAATCCATTTTAGATATCAAGACAGCAGAGCCTTCAATCATGCTATGATTATATGAAATCTGATTAACAGATGGTAAGAGGCATTTGGTTATTTACATGGAATTGGTTTATATGATTAGGGTTCGTTGTGTGCTTTCTTATGTTAGGTTGGTTCCACATTCACACTGTTTACAAATTACAATCTATGTTTGAGATTTGGATACCTACACAAACAAATGAAAAATGAGAAACCAAACCATCATCTTAGGAGTTCCTTTCTTACAAGTAGAAACTATGCATTGTATAATGACAAGGGACCTGAAGTGGTTTATCACCTCAAATCCCTAACTCCCAGGTTTAACTCTTAAAATTTTGGACATATATCAATCATCTCATTACACAGCTATTTTATTGATGGATAGCAGTTCGATCTGTTTATCTACAGATTTGTACTTCTAAAATAGAGATTTTAATTGGTGTCTATTATTTCTGGAATATCAGTTTGCGTAGGCTTTATCGGAATATCAATTTGTTTTTTGGTTTTCATTCTGTGAGCTTACTGTCAGTTTAGTAGGCAAAACATATTTTGGTATAACTGATAGGTCGGTTGTAGATTGAGGGTTTGAACAGGTTGATCTTTGATTGATTGATTTATTCTATTCTGATATTTCTGGGCGTCTTTTGATGAATTGAGCACTAGGTAGCTTCTTTTTGGTTGATCGCTTTTCAAATTTGGTGCATGCAGTTGAATTTTGCTGTGCAAATGAATTTTGGGCTTTCAAATTTTAGTGTTTCCAAGCTTAGTTTGATGGGAATTGTATTGCTGGGTTTACATGCCAACCTTTATCTCATTTAATTATTTATTGAAACAAGCATTCAAGCTGTAAGGAAAGTCTATAGAAAGTCTATGTATGTTTCTTTGTATTATTAACCTTCTTAACTATTTTTTGGGTTATGATTTGAAGGGGGCTTTTCTGATTTGTGATGGATATTTCTTCAAATCAGTTCTCTACCATCAGAGTTGTCATTAAGCTGCTAGCTACTGTAAACTTTAACTGTCCCTTTCTACACTTTTAATTTTTTGCCAAATCATGTTCTCTTTGGTGTATGCACCTTACTGACCTGCAAATTTTCTTCTGTAACATATAGAATTGGAGCTATAAATGATAAAGGTATATCATTTTATAAAATGCTGATCATTGTTGGTGTCTTGGAGTCTTCTGTAGCTATTTTTGTATCTTTTGGGATTTAGTTATATCCATTACAGAAATTACAGCTGAAATTTTGTGAAAGATCAATTTATCAAACAGTCATGACTTCCAAGGGAATCAATGTTGTAGTAGAGAAGATGGTGAAGTGTCAAATGTTGTTATTGTTATATAGTTGCTCTATAGGTTTATCAAAAGTCAGGAGATGCCTAAGATAAGGAGCTTAGTTGCAGATTTACTTAGGATCAATTTTTTTATTTGGGGATGATCTGTATTCTTAATTGAACTAAACTAAACTTAATTTATTTAGTGTGTGCTCACTTTTTGTTCAATTTTTAGTTGCAGCCTGCGAAGTATCTACTTTTGGTTCTTCTTCTCTGTGAGGAGGATTCACATACTTATCTTGCTCCCGCTTTGTTTAGAAGCAGCTGGTCATCCTTTTGCTTCGTTAGTTGAGCTATCAGAGGTAAAATTACAACTTCTTATTAAAAAAGCCCCAGCCACAAACACATACAAGAAAAGTGCAAACGCATAAGCCTAGGATCATCTTGACACCAGTTGTCAAGATGTTACTTGGATTTGTTTAATAGAAAGTGAATTTGATAACTGTGAGGTTAACAATTTCTTGCCTCTGAACATTTATTAACTTGAAATTACTTTGATAATGGCAATTCCCTTAGCTTTAGTGACTATAACACACTATACACTTTACTTTGAATTTCTTAAAGTTAAAACCTTCTGCATTTTACAAAATCTGTACATTTTGTAAACCAAACACCCCAAATGACTGAAAATTCATAACTTGATTACTGAGTACTTGATTAGCTTGAAAAATTTGAATGTAAGGCAGATTCTTTTTAAATCCATATCTGATTAACGTCATAAATATATATCACCAATAGAACAATAGCATTTGTACTAATTTCTCAGTGAGTCTTGCATACATCTGTTCATTGTCTGCAAACTTTTCACTTATAATCTTTTTTTTTCCCTTATAAATGAACACACTAGACCATTGAGTCATGCATACTTTTGTTCATTGTCTGCAAATTTTTTATATCTAAAACAAGTAAATTTATGATTAAAAACAGGCGGGTTGTAACTGTTATGAAATTTATGCAGAACTAGCTTTTGGGTCAGACCAGAGAAATCCAACCACTTATGGGATTAGTAGGGTTGCAGATGTTAACAGCTTGATTTGGTTGAATGCAGTCGGTAGGTAAGTCTGAGATTTCCAAAACATGGTCTCCTATATTAGTATCAAAAGTCGAATCTAGAATCCTATACTCTCCAAATTCAATCGTTCGTTTTCTCAAAGGTGTTTCCAAACTCTTTTGATTGCAACTAATCTAATGGTTTGTCTTCTTGGCTTTTCAGGAAACTGAGTAAAAATAAAGACGAAGAATTGCTCTAAGTTTCGGTTGAGGTTTATTTTCACATACTATTGCTGGAGGTTATTTTCTGTATTCGAAGTCTGTGGTTTTATTTGCTCTTAGAATGACCTGTTTGCTGTGGTTTTAGCTGTGGTTTTATCTGTGGTCTCCTTTTCCTTTTGCTCTTTATTTCTGCTCAGAATTATAGGATGCATACTTTCCAATTTTTCCATATGCATCGTAGTAATTCTCAAGATTGTTCTTTTGGAAACAGGTAATGAACAGCAATGAAGAGCTCATTTGTTCTAAACAAAGGAAGAGTCGATGTTGCTCCCACTCCAAAGTAACCAAACCAGCTCATCCAATAGTATTGCAAAAGAATGCGTCATGATCACAAGGAATGAATGAACCAGCCGCACAAATAGACGATAAGGATCGGTTATGCTTCAACTTTGAGTCCTATCTTAAAGACTGATTAACTTTGAGACAAATTGACGTGATGCAAGTGGCGGACAAAGTGGTACAGATTCAAGGTTTGAATATGGATAAATTTTTATGGCAGGAGGATTGAACATGGTCTCCTATAATCATGCTACAATAGCTTCTCATGGTGTGCTCTCAGACCAAAAAAAAAAAAATGGTGCGCTGTTGGACACGAGAAGTACATGTATGAGAAAAGGAGAGGTGCTACCTACATAAAACACAGTTAACAATACACTATATAATGTACATTTCTACAACTTATTACTCTTTTAAATCGCATGTTGCACCATACATGTACTAGAAATATGATGATATTTGGCCACCACCTTTAGTAACTAAACACAAAAATTGCACGCAGCAACGCGTGGGATAAAGGCTAGTTAATACTTTAGATGAGTTGTTATATTATTAATAAATGAATATTTATTACTTTATAGAGGGTTTTGTCGTTAAGAGTTTTCTTAATAAGAAAGTGGCATACTATTACCTTAAACAATAACAAAACACAAAAATGTCATCCTTAAAAATATTTAAATAAAGAAGTACAAAAGCTCATGCCTAAAGTCAATAATATCATATTTCATCGTGAAATGACCAAAATGTCCAGTTTATAAACAGAATTACATGTTTTACCATTCTTCTCTCCCAAAACCCTTGATATGACCCCTCTCTCTCCACAATACAACGCCAGCACGCTACTAGATCAACGTCGTCGCTCGATCGACGGACGCCGCTCAATCCACTACGCCAGCATTGTACTTCAACTCCATTGTTAGATCGACTCCGCCACTCAATCGAAGCCGGAGCCGGAGGAGTTAGGTATCGACATCGCCGCTTGATCGTTGTCGATCGATCGATGGTTGCCGCTTGATCGACTACGTCGAAACTGGACATTGACTCTGCTACTAGATCGAATTCGGCAGCTTGATCTAAACCAGAGCCGGAGGAATTAGATATTGACGCCATCCAAATCTTGAAGACGGAGACTACGACAACGATGATCGAAGAGCCCAATGTGGAGACTAAAAGGTACCATAAGGGCTGAGGTTAGCGAACTTGCTCGTTCTCGCCGAAGGAAGATATGCCGGTCTATTTCCGGTTTGTAATAATTTGGGGAAATGTAGTTAAGGTTTCCAATTTGTATTAATTTGGGTAAATATAGGTGAGGTGATTCAGGTGGAGGGAGTTGTCTTACTAGAATTTTCATAGTGTTGCTTTCTTATTGATCCCAAATTTGGCAACAAGTTTCTGCAAAATCCACTACGCCAAAAATGAGCTTTTACGGCCCACAATGCGCGCCGTAAAAGCCTTTTTACGGCGTACAAATATAGACAGTAAAAGCTCGGGCCGTAAAAGACCAATATATTTTATGGCGTGCAAAAGTACGTCATAAAAAAACAATTAACACACCGTAAAAATGATTCCATAAATATCATTTAAGTCATTTATGACCCTCTTTTGCTCGTCGTAAGAATATTTAAAGACATACACAACATGCCGTGAAAGAGTGACTAAACTCTTAATTAAGGCGCACACTGCAGGCTGTAAATAAGGTATGTTCAAATAAAAGTAAATAAAAAATAAAAACTTACACAAATTACCATCAAATTAACTAATGTCATTCCGCAAACCAATTTTAACCAAAAGCATGCAAATAGAAATATATACATTGCCCCTTTATACAAACTTGGAAACATAAAACAACAAATCAGTTTTCTTCAGTTTGCTGCAACAATTTGCCATATCAGTACTACAGTACCCTAATTTGCAAAGGAAAAGGGTTATGCATAGAAAAGGATTGATGCTTTAGCTGTATTTGTGAATCGAGGACACAAAAAATTATCCACACAGAAGAATAATGTCTGTCTTCAACAAAAAAGACAGCTTACAAAATCTTCAAGGGTTGAATTTGCTCGTTGCATTGCATGCAGTCCAACCATAGCTATTTCTTCAAAATTAGTTTGCAATGGACCAGACTTGTGGCCAAAGTCAGAGAGCAAAGATTTTTCAACATAATTTTCTTCATAGCCTGTAGAAGAGCAAATGTTCATTGCATATCTTACTCTAAGCTATCAAATATGTGAAAAGCAACATGTACATATGTATCTATGAATTTATCTAAAAAGACAACTACATTCTAATCAAAGCATAAATCGTGATGTTCTATATGCCAGCAAAAAAAGGCAAATTAGCTCTTACAAAATGAAAGCAGAGAGTTCATAAGAGACTATAACTTAGGTGGAATAAGAATCAAGAACATACAGATCCTATGTCAGATTCTAATTACAATGGTAATGCTTAACTAGTTAACTATCATATAAAATTAACACAAGCACAAAGTTCCATTCTCTCTGTGCATTCTTATGCTCCCTTTCGCAACTGCCCTTCCCCAACGACATCAATGTATAAAAGAAAAGGTAAAACAGATTTTGAATAACCAAAACCAGTATTATATACAGTTTACTTGTCACCTTATCTAAGGACAACCGTTAAGCATATAATTTGCATTCATTAGTACAAAAGAAAATGTGAGTCATATACATACACATGCGTTAGAGAGTCGTTCTTACCCAGATAGTCTGATTATATCTATTGATCTGGGTTACAGATTTTAACGATACTTTAATTTATATAAACATTCTCTCAGTCCATTCTGAGAAGATAACAGCATAACTTGACTCTTGACAGATGACTGCCAAGATAGCGCATTACCCTATACATGTACATAACTACACCCATCACATATTAGTATACTACATTTTAGTAAAACCAAAATCAAAACTTCTGTTCATGTACATTTCCTGTTTCAAAACACACAAGTTACACATGACTACATAACTCTTAATTGACTAAAGTATCAAAGCAATAAGTAGGAAGTGTGGGGGTTTCTTGATTGGTACCTTTGTCAGTGAGCTTGCCAGATGCTTCATCAAGAATTGCAGCAGATATCTGCGAAAACAAACCAAACAAACATAAGCCCACCCATTTCTGACGACATTGGTCTGAACATATTCAAATGATGAGTTGATAGCACAATGATGCTCAACCTTTGGCATATACCCAAAAACCAAAGCACACTTCTTTTCCAAATCAAGCTCCCCACAAGGTTGTACCTTTAGCATACCAGTTTCACAAAGTCAGGGCAAATTATGAGCAAATGGGGAGGTACAGTTTGTGGGAGGAAGAGTTGGATTGGAATTGAGAATTACCAGGAGGAGGGTGAGCATGACGAAGGAAGAAGGAAGCGGTGAAGAGGAGGCCGAGGGAGAGCATGACGACGGCTAGGGTTGGGTACCACGCGTCCGGCAGGGGACTGGTGATAGGCTTCGGAGCCTGCAAATCAGAAACCAAAAGCATCGGAAACACATTAGAATCAGAATAAGCGAAAACGAAGAAACCAGAACGCTTACCATCTCAGTGAATCGGTCGATCTTCCCAAGGATCTGACTGATCGAAAGCTCCACCTCTTCCGAGTCCGATACACATCCCTCTTCTTCCTCGCCGTCTCAGCTTCATGCGTTTTCTGTCCGATTTAATTGCTTCCCTTTCCATCGGATCCGATTAGGTTTCGAAATTTCTACTAAGCAAACAGAGCAATCGGTTAAGCAAAACCGTACAATTAGAGGAGTCTGGAGCTTTTTTAACTGATCAGTGAAATAGCTAAGCATAAAATGAAAGCGTACCTTGAATCTTGGCCGGAGTGATTCCGATGAAGAAGAGGAGGGTGAAGAGCAGACGAGGTGTGGGTATTTGGGATTTAAGAGGTTTTGTTTTCGATGGGATCTCTATTAATTTTCTTTCGCTATAAAAAAGTGTGGGAAGTTCAGTTTTGGTGATAAAATTGAGCGGGAGCCGAAAAGAGAAATTCGAGAATGAGGTGTAGTCAGCTCACACCAATTTATTGCATGCAGTAAATACATTATACTTATTAACGACGCGTAATGAATGAATGCTGTAAATATATGGGTCATTTACGGCGTGTTTTTTTTACAAGCCGTAAATAACTCGAGACACTATCTCATTTACGACACACTTCCAAAGCACACCGTAAATAACTTTACATAAACATTATATTTACGGCATGCTATAAATGCACTCTGTAAATAGCCCATTTTTACAGCACGCATCTAAATTTTAGGCGGTAAAAGCCTTGAATTCTTGTAGAAATCGAGTGTTATAAAGTGTTGTATGTTTCATTATGCATAAATATTGGAAGACTAGACCCCCAGGTAGTAGCACCAAGATTAGACAACCGGCCTAGGCAGTAGCAGCAAGACTGGATGACTAGGCCCAGGCAGTAGCAGCAGAATTGGATGACAAGATTAGACGACCAAGCAGTAGCGCGCATCAAGATTGGACGACCTGGTAGTAGCATCAAGATTGGACGATTAGACAGTAGCAGCAAGATTTGACGTTTTGTTCTCTCTCCCAAATTTCAGCTTTTAAGTTATGCATAGTTAGTTTGGTAAATTATCTCATGACACATGACAGATAAAAAAAATTTGTCTTAATTGTTAAAAACTGTCTTTATTTGTTTATAATCAATGTAATTGGATGTTTTTGTGTTTCAAATCTTTTTAAAGGGGGTATGTGTAGTTTGCTATTTCTGAATTTGTTATAAGTTTTCTTAATTTTTTATAATACAAGGAAAAAACGAAGAACTTTATATAGATACTTTGAGAATAACTAAATTGAGAAATTAAGGGTGGTGCTATTAAGACACCTTATTTTGCTATTCACACACCCTTTTATGATGTGAGTCAATTATACAACAAATTTAAGGAGCAATTATGTAGATACAATTAAATTTGTAATGATAGAAAAACACATGGGGTGTGTGAATAGCAAAATAGAGTGTGTTAATAACATCACCCGAAATTAATACGGTTAAGAGTTTCCTTAATTTAAATTTTGAACATTATTTACTATTACTTTTATGTATTTAAAATATTATTAATATTTTTTGTGATATTTTTAAATATTTATTTAATTAATTATTAATTTACATATTCTTGAGACCTAAAAGGAGTCTAGAAAAATTATTATCTTATGCATTACGAGGTTCCTAGTAACCATCACCACCTCTGTCAAGATGACGCCCGTTGCACACGAGGAAGATCACAAAATGCCGAGACCCGTTTGAATCAAGTGAATTCAAACCCAAACTAGAAACCGACAATGCCGCTAACCAGCCAGCATAACCTTGTGTTCACCGATTTTGCATTGTCACCTCAATCCAGTCCGACCCCGAACATATGTACTCAGTCCTCAAGTGAAACTGACCTCTCCTCGAAACCGCCGCAATCCTCTACCACCCGAACCTCCACACCGTCGATGCAAATCCGAACCCCCGTCCTCTCTTTCAACTAGATCTTTCTCCGCAGGACACTAGGTCCTTTAGGGTCATCCGACGCCACCGCCATTAAGGCGCGCCACCGGAAGGATGTCACACCCTGGTTCTGAAGATATTTTGCAGTTATTTACTTTTGGTATTACTTTGATCTTTTACCGCTTTGAGTAACCGTTTACCGTTAAGGACCATGGAGTTGACTTTTTGTAGGAAAATTATTTTGGTTAAAAGAGGTCGTAGAGGACGTTAATACGAATTCGTAGATGTAACGCCCCAAACTGCACCTCCTCAGTTTAGGCACGTCACAGTGCCACGAGTCTCAAAAAGAGAAACGCAAGGCTGTTAATATAAGAAAACATTAAAGAAAAAGACAGCAGAAGCGTAAAATTATATTTTGAGGTGTAAAATCTTTATTTTTCTCAAAGTACTTTAATTCACCAAGAGCATGATATAAAGAATGTTTAAAAATAATGAACTCAAAAAAATACAGTTTCCCAATAAGAGTATCACAACACAAACTTATAACAAGATTGAACGCTTTCATTCCTCTCAAACTTAATTTAAGAAATTACCAAATATTAACGAACTTCAAGAAATAGAATTACGAATGAGAATACAACAAGGCCAACATAATAGAATTTTGGAACAAGAAACTCAAGTATAAAAATATAAGGTAAGCATCGAAACAAGATACCGATCATAAACATGCACACCCAACTCCTCACCACTATCCCGTCCCAGTGCACAGTACCTGCATTCACAAACTGTTTTAGGGGTGAGCTTTCGTCCTCGCTGCTTAAGGAAACTACCCATGACTAGGTTTGAAAACATAAAGTGGAGCTCCAGTATGAAAATATGCTTAAAACCAAATTTATAATGAACGACAAACATTTGAAAAAAATATTTCATTTTCAAATAAATGTGGCACCATAAATCTGTACCTGATGGCCGGTCCTCTTTTTTGGACCCACTATTCAACTTACCTCACTAAATATGTGTACAACAGGTAAGTGTAGCGAGAGTGTCCACTTACGTCATATCGCTTAGAAGAAGTGCCACACCTCAAAGCATGTTAGACACTCCTCAGTCCATACAGCCCCTCCGGAGGTTTAGGGAATCGAAGCCCAAGGAAGTCACTATGCCCCTCTCACTCTCAAGCCATCAATAACTCATAACGGTTACCATATTTGTGATAACAAATCATGCAATCTCATATATGCATTTAACATTTTATTAAACAATAAAATTACTAATCAAGGGAGTGCCGGGTCCCCTACCTGGAATCCGAGGCTTTTCTCATGAACTCCCAAAACCACGAGCCTTTTGCTCCTCGGGTAACTGGAGTCCCTAATGTCCGACATATAAACCGTAAATATCTTATCGAACAAGTATAAGCAATCACGACGACTAATTACCAATCGTCAAATCAACTTTTCATGTTTTAACCAGAATTGACCAACATTTGACCGACCAATATTTATAATCTTTTTCACCAATTTCATAACCAATTCCACAACCGAAATCTCTTTCGATTTCCATGTCTCTAGCACATTAGCCATTTTATCTCACAAACTCAGCATAGCAATTCTTACCCAACATTACTATGGACACCCAGCATTCAAGTTCCTTTCACCATAGTATTAAAATTACAACTTTCCACAGCTAAGGGCAACCAACTTTTCTAACTCCAAGTTTCAAAATCAATGAACCATGTATGAACTCAAATAACAATTTTCCATATATATACACACATACATATATATAGAATTTACTTAGGACGATCTGATATCATCCTTACAAACAGTCAAGGAAGCAGTACTCAACCAACATTACTTTATTTTCAGTCTTTAATGTTCAAGAACCAAGTTTTCAATAATAGGGTACTAGCTCAGTACCTTCCAACTTCTTTGATCTATATATGATCTTCGTGACTTTAATTAATCAATCATACTATCACCACATCAGTATTCTATAACAATAAATCCAAACCAATCATCAAAAGATCACAACCAGTCTTCCAAAGTGTGATTAAACGGGTATACACCTTAAACTGAAAACAGCCAAATGACAACCTTTACTTTCCTCATAGCAACGTACAAAGATCTTCCATTCCTCATCTTCTCCACCACTCACCAATTCTAATATTAAACACACCCAAACCTCAGTTACAAATAAAGTCCATCAAAGTAAGCAACATAGCGATCAAATTTCCAGAAGTCCATACTTACTAGAACTATTTAGCACGTTCTTGGTTCTGCTCAAAAATAAAAACCCAATAGCAGCTTGTATCTGGATGAGGAGCACCTTAGCAGTAGCTAGAATAGATTCCTCCTTCAATCTCCCTTTGTCCAATTCCTCTCTTGATCGACTGTGTGTATTAGAGCACAACAAGGTTAAAACATCAATGACCCAACAAATAATAATCCATCAGTAAATTTTGAATTTTACCTTCGGATTAATATAGTTCAAGGCGGAATCCCTTCATACTAGTCTGCCTCTAATGAGGAACACCACGCTAGCTAGACCAATCCTTCCTCTGCTCTCCCTATCCACACTTGATAACAATTCGCTCAAAGCCAAAGATGATGAGCTAACACCTTGACAAATTTAACTTGATCGATTCAGCCCTGCATGCCCAAAGCATAGAACCGAACTCGGAAATGAACCAAGGAAGACCCAAGAGTCACCGGACCGAGTTCTTCGCGGGTGGAGGAACCAAAACCGACTTGGAGAGCACTGGAGTTTCTAGGTTGGTCTGAGTCGGTTGATCAGCTCCCCTCATTTATATAGCCTTTCCTCAAATAACATTACACGGTTGTGATTAAGAGGAAACAAGTTTCTAAGGCACCATACCTATTTTCCTTTTTTCCCTAAATAATTTCTGAAACTCTAATCTTCGATAAGTCATAACAATTGGCATGTATGTCCGAAGAATTTCCCGAGTTTCCTCACTAACTCGTTAATAATGCACATGACCTTGTAAAAATTCCTGAAGATCTCCTCGATCACATTTAAAACCACCGAGGTCGATAACAATTTATTGAACGACCTCAAATTAAGCTCGTCAAATTCTCCGAGTGTTACAGTAGACATGCTATATGTTAAAATCGGAGTTAGCATGAAAAAGTTAACAGATAAAAGGATAAATTTTTTAGTTGGTAAAAACAGGTAAAATTTTTATTAGGTTTTATATTAGGTGTTTAAGTGTTGGACCGGGTGGGAGAAAGCCCAACCCTTTCTTCTCTCTCTCTCTCTCTCTCTTCTTTCCCGAGTCCCCCGAGCCCCTCTACTTGCCGAAACCCCCCCCCCCACCACCACCGTCTGACACCGTCCGGCCAGCTCCGATCGCCGCACCAGCCCCGTCCGGACTCCCGTCGCCTCCTCTCCCTTCCTGGGCTGGTGACCGAGCGTGTGACGCCACCGAACGGGAGGAAATTAAACGCCCCTAGAAACCCGACTATTCCTTCGCCGGAGCTCTCTCATCCGGCCGCCATAGTCAGGGATTCTCGGTTCATCTTGTAGCTCTCATCAAGCTTAGTAATCCCTCAAAAGGAATCAGCTCAATTCGATCTTGGTAAGAGAAATGTATAATTGAAGTTCTAGGGCTTATTTCACTGTTTTTGTTCGATTACCCTAGTTAAGCTTAGAATTAGATTTTGTGTTAGTTAAGGAAGTTGTTGTGCGGGTTGAGAGAAATATTGTGTTAAAATTTGGGAAGCATTGGAGGTCGCCAGAGTTCAGCTGCCCACTGCCGGTGCCGGCGGCGCCGCCTCTTAGGGGTAGTTTTTCATGTTTTTGAGTTTGTTTTTATGAGAGGAGTTTAATGAAGTAAAGTTTGAAATTTTTGGAGGAGTTTTGATAAGGTTTGAGATTTTTCAATGATTAAGGATTGTGGCGGTTATTAGAATGAAAATTCAATAGTTGGTTGAGCAGGATTTAAACTCTAAAAAGGTTAATTTATGGCTATCGGTGATTGTGGTGAAATTAGAGCCTTAATAGTTTAAAAGTGGAGAAATTGGGCAAGAGAGGAGAATTTTTAGGCTCCCTTTTATTTTAGAATATTTATTAAAGCTTTAATTTAGTCTAAAGACTTAATATTATTTATTGTTCATGACGTGAGGAGAATCGTGTGGAGGAGTCCTCGGACTGTTGGCAGGCATAGCCGAGCACTGTAAGTGGACCTTTGATTTTAATATCATGCATGTGCTAAAGTTTATTTAATTTCAAAGGCATTTGGAGATTTAATATTTTCTTGGATTAACGAGTTCCATTTATTTTTCCGGAACTCTCTTGCTAATTTTAGTTGACATGTGGGACATGTCAAGTGATTTATATTATTACATAATTTTTCCAAGTACAGTTGGGAACTGTACTGTGCGCTATGAATTTATTATAATTTTTGGGGAACTGTTGATCTTTTTAGTTTAATATTTTACTTCACCATAAAAGGGTTGATATATATTGATTATTGCTAGCTAACCATTATTAGCGGTCCTCACCATAGGTGAGTAGAGCGCTTAGCATGAGACACTATTATAACCTGGGAGGCAACCGATCGGTATTATATTTATTTGTTAGCTAGTCATTATTAGCGGTCCTCACCATAGGTGAGTAGAGCACTTAGCGTGAGACGTTATTATAGCCTTGGAGGCTCCGACCCTAGCCTGGGAGGCTCATCGTTATGGTGAAACATCTTCCCCATTTTTATAATTTATTGAGAACCAATGGAATTGGTTCATCGTTCTTATCCATAAATACTTTTGGAGAATTTTCAAGTGTGGCATGCATAAATTTTTTTTCTCAATGAAAAATTTGGGAGAGCATAACTTTGATTTCATTGCTTCATATTTTAGTCAATATTATTGTTATTTTATTTTTTGTCCACTCACGTTAACGTTTTTTAAATGCTTCTCCCCTGGGCCTTTCGTTTTTAATGCCCAGTCTGTAGAGTTCGGTTTGGCGAGTGTAGGAGGCGAGTCATATTTTCCACCTCATCCAGTTTTCTCACGTAGGTTACCGGATTAACCTACTTGTATATTTTCTCGTTTCCTTCTGTTAGTTGCTCTAATAACCATGAGATGTTGTATTATTTTATGGTAAAGTGTGGTAAGAGTTTATGACTAATTTTAGGAGTGATTTGAAAGATTTATTTGGTGAGATTGTATGAGAAATTAAATTATGAAATTGTTTGAGATATTATGTTGTGAGGTGGTGGATGTTTATTTAGGGGAGCGGGTGGCTCAAGGAGATGTTGAATATTTTGGTATAGAAGTGTATTGAGAGTTTGTATTTTTCAGGTAGGGTTGCCCATTTTAAAGGGAGGTTATCCCGAATTTCAAGGGGAAATCCGGGGTAGGTCCTGACAAAGGATCTCTCAAAAGCTAAAGGGTTTTTGAGTGAGAATATAAGAGATAAAATTGGGAGTTATACCTTAATAGATTGATATTTTTGAGTAGATTTTGAGTCCTTTAATTAGATTGACGATGCAAAACTTATATAAATAATAATAGGTTTGGGAGTCATATAATTTAAATGACTTCAAGTTTTAGACAAAGAGTTAGACATGCCCTAAGTTGAATTTAGAGATAATGTCCATTTAGTACAATTTTTGGCACCTCACTTCCCATTCCAAAAAAACATTCTAACAAATTGTCTATTTGTATGTAAGATGACATAATTTATGCTCATTCCAACTATTCTTATCTAAAGTCTAAGCAAACAAATTATTTTATGACTATTTTGTCTTCACCTCTTAAAGATGCGTAGAAGAAAATTTCGCGGGAACCTCAGCGGACTCCGGTTGTCAGAATTAGATCCAAATAATACCTCATTCTTCATCTCAGCCTTGATCGAATTAAGCTCGTGCATTATAGGAGGCAAATCTAATTTGGTAGAGAACCTCCTTCCTAAATCTACTTCATCCTCAATTTAGTGATGCTACTGGCGCTGGTCCTAGTCACTGTCCTAGTTAGTGACGACTCTGTCACACCCCAACTTGAGTAAAGGTTTAACCTCGAGTTAAGGAATGAATCGTACTTTAATTACAAAAAGTTTAATATCCATAATTACATGACATAGAAAACAAAACCTTCGAACCTATATTTAAATTAGAATCTTATAAGAAGGTACTTAAAACACATATGTTTAAAACATTATAAACACAACAAATTAACAAACAAAAATAGCGTTTCTTTTTTAAACGTTCATTCTTTATTCAAACCTTATTTACAAAGAAAACTAGAAAACCTTAATTTAGAATATAACATACTTGATGTTTCAAGGTCCACACCTACAATGAGTTTGATTAAGAGGTGAGCTACGCTCAATAGGGCTAGTTAAAATGCTAAACACATATGACATTAACTTCAAACAAAAACAAACAAATATGGAATATCGGGAATACATAAATGCAATATGAACTTGACTCTTGCCCCCACATCTCACTTCACCCTCAAATATAGTTTCTTCATTTGTTAGTCGTCTTGTTATACTCATGGTCTCTAAACCCGAAACCCGATTAGATCGTTTATAGACGTCCGTCGTCGAAGGGTTCTGCATTCCCCAGTTCGTGCACTTATGGACTGGCGTGGAATCATGGACAACTCATGATGAAACTCAACCACTCAAATGGTTTCCTAATAACAAAATTTTATATATTCCCAACACTCATTCTTCTTTTAATCTTCAACCTCACTCTTTCCTATGAAAACATGCAATATAATTTCAAAATAGAAGTACATGTTTCCAATATAAACATGTCATAATTGATTCAAAAGTTCAATATCATCCAACATTTAATTCAATTCATATTAAACAACTCAAAGTCAAACAAATCAATACCAATCAATCCAAAACCAAACAATCCAATATCCCAAACAATTCATGTAATAGCATAAATAATAACACAATCACCCCATCAAACCCTACCTCGATTTGCACAGTATAAACTTGAGCTCAAACTTCACTTCTCACACTTATGGATTGCCAAGATCATCTCCGAAACCTTACCCAAAAGGTAAAGCACATACAAAGTAAGGTTAGTAATATGTTATAAGTAGTATACATAAATAAGAAGACTCTACTACTTTATTGTGAAACAAAAATTAAATAATACTTGAAAGCTATTTAAAGAGCTTTACAAAGGTACTTTAGGATTTCAAAACAAAGGCCTGAGCTGAAAGATATCATGCCCCAAAGTAGGCAAGAAAATCAGCTTTTCTGCAGAATTCTGGAAATTTACAACAACAATAAAACTTGGTTTTGGAAGCTTTAAATCGATTTTTGGAGTAACAAATGGAGTTCTAAAGCTCCAAAACAGAAAGGGAACAATCCTAAAACATTAGAACGATTTTAAACATAACAAACAATTGAATCAAAAGGATCCAAAATTTGATTTTGATACCCAAACTCAAGATCAAGGTTCTTGAGCAGCAAACTAAAACGATTCTAATCAAAACAACATCTATGATTCGAATTTGGATTCATATCTATACAAGTCTCAGAATTCGAAATCACCAACTATAATTAAACAAAGGAATCATGCTTACTCAAGAATAAGAATCAAGAACCAAAGCAAACCATAAATAAAACTATGAAATTGAAATTGAAATTGCTAGAAGATGATATGGGTTTTACCTTAGAAAAAACGAATTGGAAAGGGTTTTCTCTCTCACTCCACAACTCTCCAAATTTATGTCCTCCCCAAAACTCTCTACTAGTTTTGTTGAAAGTTTTAGCTGACTCTCCCAATCCATCCTAATCTACTAAGGCTTAGACTCCTAGACCTCCACCTAGCCCCTTATTTCTATAGGTTTAGGCTTGTACTTTTGAGACACCTCCTGCTTGCTTTAACGTTGAATCAAAATAGCAAAAGAGAAAAGAGAGAGGTTGCTGTGTTATGCAACTCAGGTCTTTTTTTCTTCTTTTTTTTTTTTTTTAAATAAAAATAAAAAAAACATTTTAAATACCAAACAAAACTTAAATTAAAACTAATAAAGCAAGGATGTTACAAACTACCCTCCTAAACAGAATTTTGTCCCGAAATTCAAACTTACCGGAAGTAGAGAAAAGTTCTGGATACTTACTGTGCATCGCAGTTTCCAACTCCCATGTTTCCTCTTGAACGTTCCCATTTTGCCAAAGAATTCTGACCAAATTAAGGAATAGTTTTGGTACATAGGACTTGTTCCTTACGATCTAGAATCTGAATCGGCGTTGTTTCATAAGACAACTGCTCATCTACTTTGAATTCTCCCCGATCGATGACATGGCTAGGATCTGGTTGATACTTTCGCAACATTGAAACATGGAAAACATTGTGGATATTTGATAGTTGAGGTGGCAATGCTACCATATAAGCAACTTCTCCAATTCTTTCTAGAATTTCAAAAGGTCTAACAAAGCGTGAAGCTAACTTTCCCGATTTCAAAATCTTTGAACTCCCTTACGTGGTGACACCTTTAAGAAACGAAATCACCAACCATGAACTCTAAAGTTCTATTCCTCTGATCCGCATAATTTCTTTGTCAAGTCTAAGCAGTGAGTAGACGTTGCTTGATAATCCTAATCTTTTCAGTAATTTCTTGCACATAGTCAGGTCCAAGTAAGATTTTATCACCCACTTTTGTCCAACACATTGGTGATCTACAAGGTCTCCCGGCCATAAAGAGCTTCATACGGTGCCATTTTGATACTGGACTGAAAACTGTTATTGTATTTAAACTCTGCCAAAGACAGATAATCTTCCCAACTTCCACGAGATCCAGCACACATGCCCTTAACATATCTTCCAATATTTGAATAGTTCGCTCTGACTGTCCGTCTTTCTGTGGATGAAATGCACTACTAAAATTCAACTTTGTTCCCAAAGCACGTTGTAGACTTTCCCACAATCTAGAAGTGAACTTTGAATCTCTATCAGACACAATAGACAGAGGAACTCCAGGGAGTTTAACTATTTCTTGAACATATTTGGACCAGTTTGTGATCGTGTTCATTGATGATATTCTCATTTACTCCAAATCAAAGGCAGATCACGAGCAACACTTGTCCATTGTTTTGGAGACGTTGAGAGAACATCAACTTTTTGCTAAGTTGAGCAAATGTGAATTTTGGCCAAGTGAAGTGAAGTTTCTTGGCCATGTGATTTTGAAAAAGGGCATAGCTGTAGACTTTTCAAAGGTTAAAGCAGTGGTAAATTGGAGTCAACCTAAGACTGTCGCTCACGTACGTAGCTTTTTGGGTTTGGCGGGTTACTACAGAAGATTTATAAAGGACTTCCCGAATAGCTACACTAATGACTCAGTTGACACAAAAAAGAGTTCCATTTATATGGACGACTGAATGTGACGAGTCATTTCAAGAACTGAAGGTTCGGTAAACTACAACCCTGATCTTAATAATTCCTGAGCAAGGCATCAGATATACAGTCTACACTGACGCTTTATTGCGTGGGTTATGATATGTACTAATGCAGCTCAAGAATGTTGTGGCTTACACTTCTCGTCAGTTGAAACCGCGTGGAAAGAATTATCCAACTCATGACTTGGAATATCTAGAGGATTATGACTTTGGGTTGAATTCACAACATCTTAATTGGTCGAAGAGATCATCAATCCTCGGAAGTGGATACTTGGTCTTCAAAGTAACTCTATTCAATTGCCGGTAATCGACACACGTACGAAGTGATCCATCTTTCTTCTTCACAAACAAAGTCGGTGTACCCCAAGGTGACACACTAGGACGAATAAATCATTTACTTTGTAATTCATCAATTTGAGCTCTAAGTTCTGTTAACTCCTTTGGAGCCATACGATAAGGAGGTATGGAAATTGGTGTCGTACCAGGGGAAACTTCAATAGCAAATTCAACTTCACGTTTTGGAGGCAACTTGAACAAATCCTCCGAAAAAACATCTCTGAATTGAGTCACAACCAGAATTGATTCAATGTTTATGTCATTCGTTTATGCCAAAGCCAAATTGGCAATCATCATTGAGTAATTAATATCTTTCCTATCAAAGGCCAACTGAGGATTTGTCAGTCCATTATTCCCAATAAAGGTAACAACTTCTCCTTCCTTTGTGGTTAATGTCACCATCTTCTTCTCACAATCGAAGATAGCCTTGTAATGAGAAAGCCAATCTATCCCTAAGATGACATCATACTCTAATAAGTCAATTATCATCAAGTCGAAGAAAAGTCGTCGACCCGAAATTTCTACCATACATGATCTAGACACCTTATCAACTCTCATGCTACCACCCATAGGGGATCCTATTTTTAAAGGACGTTATAAAAACTCGTACACTAATCCCAAAGCACATGCAAAAGAAGTGGATATAAAAGAATGTGAAACGCTAGAATCAAACAAAATTGTACCCCAAGTGTTAAAAATTGGGAGTGTCCCTTCCACAACAGTATGATCATATGGATCCTCCATGTTATTTAGACTTCCCATCTCCATTTGATCTTCACCTTCAAATTGGTCGACTGCTTCAGTTTCATTGGTAGCCTCAACTTCATCCTCACCATAACTCATAGCATAAACTCGACCTTGAGCTACACGATTCTGCCTTTTAGCTTCAACTTGAGGTTTACTACAGCTAGTTGACCAGTAGGATGAGGTGCAAGTGGTCTAACTTGTGGTCTAGCATGATAGGGTTGTTGTGTTGGGACAGAAGCACGATAGGGTTGTTGTGATGAGACAGAAGCACGATAGGGTTGTTGTGGGGCATAGAATTGGGGTTGGGCAGTATGGTACTGAGTGTTTGGCACACGATATTGTTGTTGTGGGGCCCGATGCACCTGATATGTAGGCAACCTTGCACAATCTTTTGCATAATGTCCTTGTTGACCACAATGATAACAGATCAGAAAAGGTCAAGAAGGTCGATTATTGGACGGGTAGCGAGGAAGGGTTAGGTCGTTGACGTTTGTTACTTGGTCCAACTCCACCTTTTCCAATTTCCCAAAAGGTTTTTGATTCTTGCATCATCTGTTCAACCATAAGAGCGCGTTCAATTACATCAATGTACCTATCAAGCTTGAGCATTACTACTTTCTCTTTGATCTGTGGTTCCGTCATCTTGAATTTAAAAGAAAACGAAAGAACTAAGGCACAATTCTACCCAGAATCTTACGGCTTAAAATTAAGAGTATAATCCTAATATATCTCAACAGTAAAATAAGTATAAAACAAAATGATAAATAATAAACAAAATTTCAAGAAACAAAACACATATATTATACATATATATAGATATATATCACAAAAGGGTAACATATTTATAGAGTTACCGAACACAAAGAAACAAAAGAGACTAGCATACCAAAACTGTAACACAAATCTAGAATCGAAGGACCTAGACTTGTTGTTATCACCGCTGTATAATAGCCACAGTCAGAAAACCTAAATTCTCCATGTCATCATCTGACAAATCTATAACAGAAGTGTCAGATGAGAGATACGTAACATGGACCGATCCGTCATCATCCTCATCCATTTGCTCCTCATTGACTGGTGGAGCTGGGACAGGCTGGGGAAGTCCCGAAACATATTCATTTGCCTCCATAGGTTCGTAGTTAAGGTCTTCCTCGTTAACTTCTACTTAATTGTTTCCCAAATCCACACCTGGCGGAGGCCGTTGGATCCCACCATGTAACTCCACATCTTCCTCCAGGTGGTGGTAAAAGTCATCTGATTCTTCCTGTATTCTTTCACACAATGAGATATCCTGATCGCGCATTATTCTATGACGCACGACCTATCGTTGCATTTGGGGCATGTAGAACATCCATTGTTGTCCCACGTCTCTTATACGATTGCGGAGTCCTAGTTTCGCAGTGTGATAAATTCTTAAATGATAATCAATATTGTTAACAGGTAGAGGTCCGTTGGGTCCAACCTCGAATTCTCCATACGTATCCTCACTCTGGACCGGCTCCATACCTATACATCAAAATATAAGGATAACTAAACCCAATATGCAAAAATAGAATAACCAAATCCTAAAAATTTCGACTTTCTAATTCTCTTAGGGTCTTAACCTAATGCTCTGATATCAACTTGTCACACCTTAACTCGAGTAAAAGTTTAACCTCGAGTTAAGGAGTGAATTACACTTTAATTACAGACAGTTTAATAAAGATAATTAAAATGAGACCGATATCATTACATGACATAGAAAACAACCTTATTTAAATTACATAGAACCTTTATTTAAATTACAACCTTATAAGAAGATACTTAAAACGCACATGTTCAAAACATTACAAACACACAACAAACAAGCAAGAATAGTGTTTCTTTTTGAAACGTCCATTCTTTATTCAAGCCCTATTTACAAAGAAAACTAGAAAATCTTAATTTACAATATAACATACTTGATGCTTCAAGGTCCACAAATGTAATGAGTTTGATTAAGGGGTCAGCTACGCTCAGTAGGGCTAGTTAAAATGCTAAACATATATGACATTAACTTCAAACAAAAACAAACAAAGATGGAATATCGGGAATACATAAATGCAATATGAACTTGACTCTCACCCTCACACCTCACTTCACCCTCGAATATAGTTTCTCCATTTGTTAGTCGTCTTGTTATACTCATGGTCTCTAAACCCGAAACCCGATTAGATCGCTTTATCGACGTCCGTGTCAAAGGGTTCTGCATTCCTCAGTTCGTGCACTTATGGGTTGGCATGGATTCATTGACAACCCATGAGGAAACTCAACTTACACAAATTGTTTCCTACTAACAAAGTTCCATATATTCCCAACACTCATTCTTCTTGTAATCTCCAAACTCACTCTTTCCCATGACAACATGTAATATAATTTCAAAATAGAATCACATGCTTTCCGACATAAACATATCATAATCGATTCAAAAGTTCAATGTCATCCAACATTTAATTCAATTCATATCAAATAACTCAATGTCAAACAAATCAATACCAATCAATCTAATACCAAACAATCTAATATCCCAAACATTTATGTAATAGCATAAATAATAACACAATCACCCCATCACTTGTAACATCTTGAATTTTGAAATTTCTCAAAAAATAATTTTTCTTCTTAGAAATAGAAAGTAGAGGTCACGACGAGTTTGCCGTATTTTTCGGTGAATTTTTTAAGCTCCCAAGCTATTTTTAACGATTTTTCAAAGTTTTGTCAAAGTTTCGTTAAGTTTGTTAAGAGGAAATGGCGTGCTGATGTGGCAGCATTTTAGTGGTTGTTTAGTGACACTTGGCTTCAGTTGGTCGGCTGTGAGGAGATGAGAGCTGCGTCAAGTTGCAGCTACAATTGCAAGAGTCATAGGAAACTTGTCAAGTGATGGAGTTGGTTTCTTCTTTAATGGACTAGTGTCCATTTTCAATTGGCCAACAACCTTAGCCGACCCTTCAAATGTCGGCCTATTCCCCTATATATAGAGGTATAATTAGCAGCTGTTGTCTATACTCTCTCTCTCTCCTCAAATGTCTCTGTATGTTTTCTCTTTTTAGGGTTTTTACGATTAAACTTCGGCGGATCATAATTTTTGATCCGTAACTCTGATTCTGAATCCGTAAAGAGTTACGGGTTCGTATCGATGTCCTCTTCCTATCCTAGAAGTTTGAGCTAGATCCAACGGTGATTGTAGATAGCTCGTTTTAGGAGGCTCGGTTTACGATCGGTACTCGTGGTGGGATTTCGATACTATCGAGGTGAGTGGATTTGTGTAATATGTTTCAAATATTCTTATTTTCTTTCAAAATAGTCGAAAAACATGATTTTGATCTATTTACGAAATATCTCTCTTTTTATAGTAAAGCATGTCGATATTGCGAAATATGCGGTGTTTATATATAATTATGTGTTGGATCCATTGTTTGACTAGTCATGGAACATGTGAACTTCTTGATTGGTTATGCCGAAGTAAGGATGTGACACACGGAGGTATAAGACATGAAAGTCATTAGGTTCCCGTGGGGATCACTAAATTGAAGGATATCCAATAAGAAGGGATTGTGCGATGTGATGAATTGTTTGATGCGATATGTATACAATATACATATTTTATAGCGTGTGTAAAAATGACATGGCTTTGCGGGCATATTACATTGGTTTACTCACTGAGCGCGTGGTTATGCTCACCCACCCATCTCTAATATTTTTTGCAGAGAAGTACTTAGATTTGACCGAGCCGGGAAATGGTAGCCGACGAGCCTAGAAGAAAGTGCTTTTGTTTTATTCCGCTTTGTAACACTCGTTCACGCCTCGGGATCAGCGTCTGGTGCCTAAAACCCACCGACGTCGGGACCGGGGTGTGACATCCCTACCTCGATTTGCACAGTACAAACTCGAGCTCAAACTTCACTTCTCATACTTGTGGATTGCCAAGATCGTCTCCGGAACTTTACCCAAAAAGTAAAGCACATATAAAAAAATGATGAACTAAGGTTAGTAATAACTATGTTATAAGTAGTATACATAAATAAGAAAACTCTTCTACTTTACTATGAAACATAAGTTAAATAATACTTGAAAGCTATTTAAAGAGTTTTACAAAGATACTTTCGGATTTCAAAACAAAGGCTTGAGCTGAAAGATATCATGTCTCAAAGCATGCAAGAAAATTAGCTTTTCTGCAGAATTTTGAAAATTTACAGCAACAATAAAACTTGGTTTAGAAGCTTTAAATCGATTTTTAGAGTAACAAATGGAGTTCTAAAGCTCCAAAACAGAAAGGGAACAATTCCAAAACTTTAGAACGATTTTAAACATAAGAAATAGTGGAATCAAAAAGATCCAAAATTTGATTTGGACACCAAAACTCAAGAACAAGGTTTTTGAGCAATAAACTAAAACGATTCTAATCAAAACAACATCTCTTATTCGAATTTGAATTCATATATATACAAATCTTAGAATTCGAAATCACCAACTATGATTAAACAAAGGAATCATGCCTACTCAAGAAGAAGAATCAAGAACCAAAGCAAACCATAAATAAAAGGGTTGTGAAATCTACACACCCCAAATTGAAATCCACACACTTTTTTTTTCCTTTTTTGGTAACTTGAATTTGTCTTTTAGTAACTTAAATTTTGTCTTTTTGTGAATGTGTTAACCAAAAAAGGAAAAAGGGTGTGGATTTCAATTTAGGGTGTGTGGATTTCACATCCCTAAATAAAACTATGAAATTGAAATTGAAATTGGTAGAAGAGAAATTTTGAAAAACGACCACTATTTGATCACCACATTGATTTTTAACCTTTCTTTTTAATTTAGTTAAAAAATAACATTTAAAGTGTATAGAATGTCTTTATTGCCCTTAAAGAACCATTTACCTCTTTTACAACGAAAATTAAAACCCAATAGTCAAAACTTAAGCTCTCGTATTAACTATGATCCTATGAAACATAATAAAATAAAAATAAAAACCTTTGTTCAAGGTATGTCCTGTACATCGATCGATAATCTCTTGTGTTTTTTTTCTATAATTGGATTATATTTTAATAGTCAAATAATTAAATAATTAAATAAAGTCTGGTGCTTGGGATCTAATTATGTTCTTAAAGAATTAGGGTTTTTAGGGCTCTTCATCAAGAGGATGGATATGCTACGTACGTTGAAATTGAGAATTAAGAGAGTTTTATTTGTTAGCAAGTATGATTGTGTGGATCTAGTACCAGTATGATTGTATGTTTTATTAGAATGAGAAACCAGTTAAATTTGTTATGAGTATTGTTAAGTTCACCGGGAATGATCGATAAGCAGCCTCAAAGAAATTTCAGATAGAAAAAGAAAAGTAGCACCGAACAATATGATCTTCTGAAGAAAAAAAAAAAAAAAAAAGAAAAACTCAACAATATGATGAGTATCGATCTTTTTCCTCTCACTACTATAGAAAACAAAAACTTGGTGTTTTATAAGATTAGTTTTCCTATCCTATATAATCATTTAGAAAAAATTGATCATGATGAAGACGGGAGGAAGTTATTGTTTGACGATGGTACTCCATGTTTGAGGTTTTGGGGTTTTCCCGTGAGTAGGAATAAAAGGATGTGGGTTTGTGCTTCCAAAATTTATATAGATATAAGATTATAATCCATAGATAGTGTAAGAGTATAATAAGGGTTTTAATGACATGGTTAGAAATAAACTGGATGACCAAAAAGGGGTTATTTCTTAAAATTTCTCTTGCTAGAAGATGATATGGGTTTTACCTTAGAAAAACGAATTGGAAAGAGTTTTCTCTCTCACTCCACAACTCTCCTAATTTATGTCCTCTCTAGAACGCTCTACTTGTTTTGTTGAAAGTTTTAGCCAACTCTCCCAATCCATCCTAATATAATAAGGCTTAGACTTCTAGACCTCCACCTAGCCCCTATTTCTATAGGTTTAGGCTTGTACTTTTGAGACACCTCCTGCTTGCTTTGACGTTGAATCAAAACAGAAAAAGAGAAAAGAGAGACTGTTGTGTTATGCAGCTCATGTATTTTTTTTTTTGGAAAATAAAACAAACATTTTAAATACCAACAAAACTTAAATTATAACTAATAAAACAAGGATGTTACAGAGTCTCTCACTAGGCCTCACTACAAACTTTGAGAATGCATTCACTGCTCGGTTGACCTCATCGTGGTTTGACTACGGATGATCAACATCCCAAAATCGACGCCACTCTCATCCTCGTAGGTGGCGCCCCTATCTTCGTGGTCGGAGACTGAATGCTGTTTCGTTCTACTCCTCTCGCTGTCGCGATAATGTATCTAATTCAAAGTGGATATTATTCCATTCTTTCTCGAAGACGTCGATCTCCTCGTCAAAAAAGTAGTCTTTGACGACCTGTTGCCGCCGCCCTACCAGAGAGCTCGAAGGCCACCAGATTTGGATAGAGAGAGAGAGAGAGAGAGAGAGTTTTTAGGTCAAGAGAGGGAGTAGATGATATGAAGGGATATGGAGGGGTGTAAATGTCTTTTTTTTTATAGAAAAGTTTGAATGGGCACTAAAAAAGTTTTTTTGTTGGAACGAGCACTGAATTTTCTGTTTTTGTTAGAATGATCATTAGCCCTTGAATTTATATCGTTACCAACTATATTTGATCAGTAAAAAGGTTGTATGTCTTTCATTCAAGAAAAAAAGAAGTAAAACATACATCTTAACATACCTATAGTTACCAACATTGGAGAATCCTAAAAGATGAGCTCTCTCTCTCTCTCTCATATGACGGCATCTAACCCTAGGCTTAGGGTTCTGCTCATCACCACACATGGCCTCTGATCTCCCTCGTGAAGCCTCATTGACAGCTCTCTCGTGGTTGCGTCTTCCCTCTACACTCTTTGAAGCTTTTGGGTCCTCTAGACACAGTTCCTTCTAGTGGTGGGATTTGGAGTCGGGATATGGACTCGTTTGATTGGCATAAGAGTTGTGTGCTTGGTTCAAGTCCTTCGCGTCTGGGGGTGCAACAACGTGGCCTTGGCGGTGGTGGGTGGACCTAGATCTGCTATGGTTATGCGTCTCGTTGAGTGAGCGATTGAGGCTCTAGCTTGTGAATCCTCGGCAGCGTGGTATGGCGGTACAACGGTGTGCGTCAGTGTAGCAGCCAGCGTGTGCGACGTTGATACTTAGCGGTTCGACAGAGTTTGAATTTTGGGTGTCTAGATTCATGGGTGCCCAATGCAAGAGCCAATGACATGGGCTTAGGTTTTGCTCTCTAGGGGTGTTGCTTTTAGGCCCGTTCACTTTTGGGCTTGTATTTTAGTTTTCGACGTACTTTCCGAGTGTAGTGTCGTTCCGGTGACTTCTTCAAATAAGCGGCATGATACTAACATGATCATGAATCTTATCCAAGTGTTTGTGATTTTAAAATAGCTTAAGTTTTAGGTTGTTTTGCATAATTCAATGTATACGTAGCCTGAAAAGATATATTGTGTTTAAATTGTATTCCTACATTTTTTGTCATCAATAAAATGACTTTGGATCTCTCTTAAAGAAAATAAAAAAAAGTAACCGGCTGCACAAATAGCTTGTCACTGATTATAACACAAAAATCTTTTTCCTTCAGTCCCAATAATAATTAAAATTTTGTGCATGTCAGCCTTATGTAGTTGACAACTTTCGTGCACACCCTACTTTAACGACCCACGAATTTTAGGCGAGGCCAAGGACTTAAAAATAGATTTTATCGCCGAAATATCGACGATAAGTTCGTTTTTCTCATATGCCAATATTTAATTGTCATATTAATTATATCGTGTGAGATTTTCAAAATCTCCCAATATTAAGCTAAATGTTTGAGCTTTTCCTGAAATACTCGATTTTTTGTCTAACAGTGGGCCAAAGTAAGGCACAATTTCGAAAATTCTGAATAAAAAACAAGAATTTGGTGAGGGGATTGAACCCTAGTCACCTAGGAGGTAGTGGAACACCTCAACCATCTCGACAAAGTTGTATATATATTAAGTAACTACATGTACATGTATTAATGATGTAACTATCTTTCAATCATTTTTTTCGAAACTTTAACGACATCGATATTTTCTGATATTTCTATCAAAATATCCATTTTTTGGACCGTCGAAATTTACTCGATACCTGAAAGTTAATCCTTGGACGAGACAATCTCCAATTTTAATTTCCGTAAAGGGAGTGCCAGCCTTACACTCATTATGAGTGTGGATGAGCCACATTCACTCTCAGCTTGCCACATGTAAGAAGAAAAATAAATCGAAAATATAATTTTTCTCTTTCCATTCTATACCCTTTTTAAGTCAAAGAATTAAAACATTTAGCTTTAATTCATTTAACCTCTTTTTATCTTCTCTCTCCTCCGACCCCATCCCTCTCACTTAGAGGCTTGGAGCCGCCTTCCACCCCAGCCGTGCCCTCACCGCCGAAATCGCCTACGACCACCCCGCCGACATCATCACGTGGGGTCGCGTTTGGATACTAAATTTGCTTAATTTTCAGAAGAGTGCGGCTATTGAAACCTCTAAATTTGCTCACTTGAGCTCGCTCTATTATGAATTATTAAATGACATATTTATCCTTTTACACAATGACCATTAAAGACACTAATTAAACAAAAAGTAATATTACATTTATTCTCTCTAAACTTTCTAATTCAATAATAATGGATTGCATTTTATTATTTTTCTTATTGATTTTTATTTTCTAGTTTTACCACATACATGTCACATGCATATATAAAGTGAAAAAATATTTTTACAAAAATGATGATCTATCAATTATTAAAAAAAAAAAAAAGTATCATATTATTTTTACAAAAATTATGATCTATCAATTATTAAAATAATTTATCATCATGAGGTATAAAAACAAAAATATAAACTTACAAAAAATAATAGTATATGTAAAATAGAAATACAAAAGTAACAAAAATATAGAATAGTTCATGTAAGAACATTTTTTTGATGATCGATAAATGAAATTTAAGACACAATCCTTGTTTTATTTTTATTTTAAGAGAATAATATTCTTCATGATTCAAATTTACGTTTCTCGAAAATTGATGTCATTGAAAATTATTTCTTACAATTTGATCAAAAAATGAATGTCTAGTGACATTTTATGCAAAATAAAAAAAATACAAAAAATAAGGAAAATCAAGAAATCAAGCTCGAGAATGGAGGTTGCGTTAAAAAGAAAAAAGAAAAAAAATTAAAGAATGGAATGGATGGGTGTTCGCCTGCAAAAGGAAAAAAGACAAAAAAAATTAGAGATATACTGAGTGAATAAGATGTGTGATGAGTAATATATAATATATATGTGAATTACATAAACAAGGCTATTTTAGGAATTTGAAAGGGAGGTTTAATGAGTAAATGCTTATATTTAAAAGTAAAATAGAGATGTATAGAGAATGAGAGATATACTGAGTAAATTTAAAGATCCCAATAGCCGCGTTCTTTTCAGAATCTTTGATTTCGATCAGCATTAGGAAAAGAAAAAGATGGGGACTTTAGGTGTCGGTCGGGGGCACGTGCGCAACGTCACGGTAGGCACGTGCGAGGTCAATTTGTTTTTAATTCGTTGTGCTTATACTCCTTTTTTTTTTTTTTTTAATTCCAAAGCATCTAAATTCCACACTCTCTTGCTTAGACATCACACAAATCTCACAGCCTCGCCTCGACTAGTAGTGCCGGATAGTGCTGCGGTGTCGTTTTGGCCTTTTCTCTTCTGGCCACTCCGACCTGCATTCATCTCAGATCGAAGCTGCTGCTCCTCCGTCTTCACCGCGTCTCCGGTAAATTTTCTCTCCAGTTTTTCACCTCGTGGTGTATCGCTTCACCTCTTGTTTTCTTCATTTGCTGCTTCCAGTTTTTTTTATTCGATTTTTGAACTGATTGGAAATGTAATTCACGGTGAATTGGAGTGTAATTCAATTAGTTTTGAAGCTTGGAGATTAGTTTTTGAATGTATTAGTGAATCTGCGAAACGGCATTTTTGATTTGATTTGATACAGTTAGGGATGAGAGGTTGTTATTAGTAAATTAGGTGTTTTGAAACTTAATCATTAGTTAAAAAGGTGTTTCAATTTGGACTTGAAGTTAACATAGTTGACTCGATCACTATAAAAAGAATGTTTCTTTCTTTTTATAATCTATAATAGAATGTATTTGTGTGGGATTTGATGGGGCAAAGGGAGAGCATCTTTTAATGATTCTGGCGAGTAGTTTGGTGACTGTATCGGAATGTAAATGCATTATTAGCTCAGGTTATTGCAGTAGCGTGTGATCTGAACATGTGAAGGAATGTAAATAGAAACATGCGACCGTCCGACATAAAAGATTACTTGATGTGCTAGAATGCATGATTTTAACAGAAAACTAAAGTGCACCAATGTTAAATTATTTGGTCAATTTCTTCAACGAGCCTGCTACTGAACTTGGTTATTCTCTTCCAGGCATTCTTTTATTTTTCTTGCATTTCCGGCTGCTGGATGTCATCTTCAATTAGAGGGACGCGTACTGAAGATTGGTGTGCTAGATGAATTGTAGTAGCTGTATTATGCTTGACAAGTGCCACCATGGGCATGTTTTTGGTGAAATGGAGAGGGCTGTGGCTTCTTTACATTCTACTGATTTATATTACGGTGAACAAAGGGAGAGCAATCAGTGTTGATGGTAATTTGATATCTTTTTTATTTATGTTTTGTACATTTTCTCTTATATTTTGAGCGGTCTGCCTAAGGAGTATCATTATCACTGCAACAATCAGTGTTTTTACCAAATACTGAATTTGTTCTTTTATCTAATGTTTGCTATTCGCTTAATGGGAGTGTGGTTAGAAGAACTAATTGGGATAATAGTCTTTTCTTAATCTGAAACAGTTGCCTGTTCCACTGTATTCGCTAGGAAGTCGGATATATTGCATGGTTTGCGAACATATTATAAGGACTGGCCAACTGGATTTTTCCAGTGAGGGAACATTTGCTTTTACGGCTCAGCTTAGTAGATTTGTGCTAAAAATCATACAAAGGAGTGGAATATGGAATAACCAAAGGAATAGTTCTACAGTGTATGCTAGGAAGTAACTTATTTTGCATAAGTTGTCAACCATACTAATAGTCTGGCCAACAAGATTTTGGAGTGAGGCACATTTTGGCTATTGATCAAACTGAAGTAGTGAGACATGCCATAATCTGTTGTACGTTGAATCTTTTTTCTATCTTTATTGATCTTATTAAAATGATGTGTTGAATCCTTTTCCTAATTTGTAGGTGAGGCACTTTTAAGCTTTAGGACAGCAGTCGTTAGTTCAGATGGCATTCTACTTCAGTGGAGACCAGAAGATCCTGATCCATGTAATTGGAAAGGAGTAAAATGTGAAAATAAAACCAAGAAAGTAATCAGCTTGTGAGTTCTCAGCATACCTCTGATTATGTCTTGTATCACGTTCTATGCATTTCAGACGTACACTTGTTTCTTGGGATTTAGGTGTAACATAACTTTCTAGTTGTGTGTCATAGCTTTAAGTGGCAGTTGGGGGTGGGGGAGAAATATAAGATTTAAAAGTTGAGAATTGGGATGCAGGTTTCTTGATCCATATGCTTGTTTTAAATAAACTGGTTTCTTTCTGGTTGAGAACAATTCCTCTATACGTCATCATGGTGACCTAATTTTCTTTTCTGGTTTTAATTTGAAAGGGGAGAACAAAGTATGATGTTTAAAACGTCCTTTATATGAATCCAGTTTTAGCTAAAGATTATTTTTCCTTTAGTTAGTAAATTTCATTTTTGGTAGCCTTCTATAAAGTTGATAGTGTATCAGCATATTAAGTGTAATGCATGAGAATGACAAGTGCTATTATAGTTACCAAGTTTGTTTATCTTGCAGGAGTCTTTCTGGTCATAAATTGAGTGGCTTTATACCTCCTGACCTAGGGAAGCTAGATCAGCTAAAGTTTTTGTATGTATCCTGGAGAAATATATTTGCTTCTCTGGTAGTTTGTGTTAATGGTATATCAAAATGTGTTCTCTTACTGATGATGTCTATGATGTCTCATGGTGCAGATCTCTTCATGACAACAACTTCTATGGTACTATTCCTTCGGACTTGGGGAATTGCACGAAATTGCTAGGAATGTAAGTACACATCCACCAATTTTAATATTTAAAATGTTCCCATGTTCACTACTAAATGGTGTTTGCTCACTGTTCCTTTTATTTGCGTTTGGAGATTATTAGTTGAAGTTATTTGACAAAGCAAATTGTTTAATAACAGATATTGACTCTTTTCTTTCCATTTTCTTTTCTGTAACGGCTAGAAAGTTGATTAGTAGAGTAACTGATGTCTTTGATGCATCTGAAAAAAATGCTTGATTGATTATCACCCCTTGATATCATAGACAGCCTAACTAGTTTGATTCTAATTAAACCTTGATGTCACAGACATTATCTGCAAATAGTGAGTTGTCTTATCTTTTGATAATTTATGATAGTGGTAGTCTATATCAGGCACTAAGATTTCAATTTGAATTTAAGTGTCAATCACTTATTCTTGAAACTAACATTTCAACATGTTGATAATTTAGAGAATCAGACTGAAATTTCATCACGTGAAAATGACTGATATGACCTGCTATATCTTTTACATATGCACTAAAAACATTAAATAATTTTCTGATTCATAATTCAGTAGTTTTTGGAGTAATTCTGTTGGGTCATGCTGAAAGTTGACTTTTGTTGCTACAGATACTTGCAGGGTAATTACTTAAGTGGATTAATCCCCAGTGATTTGGGAAAGCTTTCTGACCTCCAGTATTTGTGAGTCCTTTCTTGCCTGTTAAATCCACTGTTTCTTCTTACTTACCTTTCTCTTTCTTCTTAACTATTTAAATTTACTTTTTGTAGTTTTTGAATCCTTCAAACTTTTAAATTTTACTGAGGTGTTTCAGCTATTGTACGAGGGCTGACTTGAATCATTGCTTGTGAGATACGTTAGATGAATATCCTAGGACCAGATTATTATCATCCAGATAGGAGTTACGATTTATGTTTGTTATAATATTTTTTGAGCAAACTTTGTTTTGTTATCTTGCTTAAACTTTCTGAAATATTTATTTCTTCACACTTAAGAACAGGGTTCATTATAGTGATCAGTAATTTGAATCCACTGTATTGGTAAAGTAAATAAATAGTAGTACATCTTCTTGCTGGCAGAAGACTACTTTCTTTTATCATTATCTACAACTTGAAATTATAATGTGAATCTCTATTACAGCACATTATGCAATGAATTTTGTGATTCATTGTGGTGTAACTGAGAATACATGGATGTTTTTTTAATCCATGATTAGGTTTTCTCTTAACAAAATGTCATTCTGTACTGTCTTTCCAAAGTAGTAGATATGCTTGCTGGGCTTCTAGCAATGTGTTCCCATGTTTCGTGTCTTCTGTTATGCGTATGTTATTTTAACTTTTATACTTTCATTGTTAAAAGGTTATTTAAAAGAATTTATGCTTACTTAGAAGAAATAATTTACTAAAGCAATGAGATGGCATGATATGATTGTTTCTTGCTGGGAATGACAACCATTAAATTTCAGATTTGCAAATTATTGTGATGTGAGATTCTTAATAACCACCGATTGTTATGTTATTGCAAAAAAAGTCCAATTCATTAAATCAATTGATTCCTAATTCTGGTGCATTTGGTGTTACAATTTGGAACTCATCAGTATTCTATCTTCCAATATTACAGAGATATTTCAAGTAACTCTCTTAGTGGAAGTGTCCCTCCATCTCTGGGGAAGTTGGATAATCTTCATACTTTGTGAGTAGCCTTATTTTATACTGAAAATGTGGGATTTATTGTGAAATTTAATTTAATATATTTGTTGTATTGAATTTCTGTAGCAACGCGTCAAACAACTTTCTTGTTGGACCAATACCATCTGATGGCATCCTTACCAACTTGCCTGAAAGCTCGTAAGTACATCTCATATTGTATAGTTTATGTGTTTGGGGTTACCTATAGCTGTTAATTCACACCAATTCAGGATCATGGGGATGCTTGTTCATTTCAAATCTCATTGTTTTCTTATTTGTCTTTTTTTTTTGTCTTCCCTTAAGATGAATTACTTCTACAGAGAGGCCACAGTAATCTATAAACGTTGAAAGGATTGCTTTCATATTATTTTCTCCTTACTGTCCACTCAGATAGGCTTATTTGATTAGGATCCCTAGCTTCCTCAGTGACTGATCAGAATCTTATTGAACTATTGCAAAGATTTCATGTTTCAAAGCGTATTAATACATTTCACTGCAGGTTTATTGGAAATCGTGGTTTGTGCGGGAAACAAATCAATGTGATATGCAAAGATGACAATGGAGGCTCTGCTCCAAATTCCCAACCCCCAAACTCAGGTAAGCATCCTCGGACGTGACATATATGGGTTCAATATTGATAAGCATTCAGAATTTTCTAGGGAAGCGTATGGCTTTTGAAGTCGGCTAAGTCCTTGCAAAACTTGGTAGTTTCCCTCCAGAAAAGTAAAATGTTTACAACATTATGTTATCCAACACCAACCTTTTTCCAATAATTCTGATTTAACCTTTGTAGAACAAAGTCAAGGCGGAAGGAAGAAATACTCTGGCCGGCTACTAATTAGTGCATCAGCAACTGTAGGAGCACTGCTTCTGGTGGCTCTCATGTGTTTCTGGGGTTGCTTTCTTTATAAGAAGTTTGGTAAACTTGACACTAAAGGTCTTGCAATGGATGTCAGAGAAGGTAATGTTCTTAGCTACATTCTAGGTTATCATTTGATTTACACGAACAGAGTCAAGTTCCTAGTTTTCAACATTTCTACTAAAAGACTTGTTTCTTCAGGTGCATCAATTGTTATGTTTCATGGAGATTTGCCGTACTCTTCTAAAGACATCATTAAGAAATTAGAGACTTTGAATGAGGAACACATAATTGGTGTTGGGGGTTTTGGAACAGTGTACAAGCTTGCAATGGATGATGGCAATCTATTTGCACTAAAAAGAATTGTAAAGATGAACGAGGGCTTTGATCGTTTTTTTGAAAGGGAGCTAGAAATTCTTGGAAGTATAAAACACCGCTACTTAGTGAACTTGAGGGGATATTGCAATTCTCCTACATCAAAGTTGTTGATCTATGATTTCCTATCTGGTGGAAGCCTCGACGAAGCTCTTCACGGTGCGATGTTTCTCTGGTTTTTATCTTTATTTCTTTTGTCTTTCTTACACGTACATCTGGTACAGTGGAAATGCGGTTTATTTATTTTTCATTCTTTTAACTTGTTGTCATGTAGACTTAAACGTTGAAATACTGATATGTTGTAATGCATTGAACAGAAAGATCTGAGCAGCTAGACTGGGATGCACGCTTGAATATTATAATGGGAGCAGCAAAGGGCCTGGCTTACTTGCATCATGATTGCTCGCCTAGGATCATACATCGAGATATAAAGTCAAGCAATATATTACTCGATGGAAATCTTGAGGCACGAGTATCTGATTTTGGACTCGCCAAACTGTTGGAGGACGAAGAATCTCACATTACAACAATTGTTGCTGGAACATTTGGTTATCTGGCTCCAGGTAAGCGCTGTAAATTTGACCAGGCATTCATGGTGAATATGCTGATCTCTTGGTTCTTCAAAACCTTATAGTTTGCAAAATTTTGACTGCCCAATTCAACAGTAGTGGCATATCAATAATTATGAAAAAGAAAAATAAACATACAGCAAGACAGTATATTTTTCTTAGGGTCAACTGCAAGTCTGCAAGACAGTTTAACTTATAAGAGAGTAAAATTTTAGTATATATTCTTATAAAAAATAAGAAAAAGAAAATAGAATCAAGTTTATTTGAATTGTATGTTACATTTGTATACATCCTGAATTATAAGATGTCATTGGCAGAGTATATGCAAAGCGGTAGAGCAACTGAAAAGACTGATGTTTATAGTTTTGGGGTCCTGGTGCTTGAGGTGTTGAGTGGGAAGAGACCCACAGATGCATCATTCATTGAGAAGGGCCTCAACATTGTTGGCTGGGTATGTCTCTTTACTAAATATAGCGTCTGTCACAATCTTCTCTTATAGTTGTATTGTTTTTTATGGATTAGTAAAATTTATTTTTTCCGAAATTAAGTGCAAAAATGCAAATCGTCTTCCGTGAAGTTGACTACAGTACTTGGTTATTGAAAACTGTCACTACCTATACTATAACTTGTGTCTCTATTTGTTTTGGATAGAGTGTCATATGGTTTTCCTGCATTTTCAATTATAACAAGGCACTGTTTCAGTAATGGTTTAGAATATTTTGTAGGTCTCTGCTGTCAAATGTGCTTGAGCGTTAAATATTTTTATACTTCTCGAAATACTGTACCTAATTAAATGGGCCTATAGAAATGAGAAATTTGAATGTACAATTCTTGTCGTTGGCTGAACGTTAGTTTACTTGTGTTTTTTTTTTTTTCAAAGACAAAGTTAACACAAGCAAGCAACTACTTGGTATATTCATGATTCCTCTCCAGTACTTGGATGTACTTTGAAGTTTGAACTACTGGTTGTTACCTATCCAAATTTTAGATTTTAATTATGTAGGTTTTGAACTGATGTGTAAATTATTAAACCACCAAGAGAATCTGAGTAAATGCACAGTCAAGTTTATTCCCTTGTGATTGTCCATTGGCAGTCAGTGTCATTTGATTGCATATGAGAGGGCTTGGAGTTCAAATATTGTTGATCATTATCATTTTCTCTGTACTCATTCTCATAAAAGGATGGAGGTCACTAAAGGATCCCTTATAAGAATTATATATTTTCTGGCAACAATAGCATCAGTTTCACTTAAAAGGAATGTAAAAGCTGCAATTCTATCAAAGGGAAAAGAGGATTAAAACCCCGAAGTCTGGAATTAATTGCAATTGGAGAGGTGCTGGAGTAGGGAGGGCAAAGGAAGAAATGGCTGAGGCATAGTTAATTTCAGGTGTTTGGGGAATTAGAAGGAAGGTCAATTAAAATATGTGAGGCTGACATAGTTAATGGCTGTTACCGGAGGGATGGGCATTCTTAAGTAAAAGCTAAAATTGTCTGAAAGAAAGCTAAAGTTTTAGGTGGGAGAGAAATAGGATCTCTGCGGGAGAAATAAGGGAGTAGCTTGGAGGAGCTTCCAGAAACTGCTGGACAATGAATTAGGACATGCTTTACACTCTTTTCTTTTGACACACTATCTTCTAGTAATAATGGGATGGGCATTGTTAAGTAGAAGCTGAAATTGTTTGAAAGAAGGCTAAAATTTTCAGTGGGAGAGAAGTAGGATCATTGATGAAGAATTAAGGGAGAAGCTGTGGAGGAGCTTTAAGAAACTGCTGGAATGAATTAGAACATGCTATAGACTCTTTCTTTTGACACATTATCTTCTAATTATGATGGGATCTTATGGTTTTACATTTGGTTGGCATGTGCAAAGTTCTTATTTATTTTTGGCTAAAAACATGCAATTTACTTGGTCTATTTTGTGAACTGTTTGGGATGCCTTTGAGAATTTGATAACTTTTTGCTCTTGGTAGCAAGAGTTTTTCCTCATGAAACTGAATGTTTCAGGATGCATAACTTATGATAACATTTAAGACCATAATCCGAGGTGCCCTTGCAAGAAGCTCTCCTAATCTGTTTATTAACGCTCTTTGCAGTTAAATTTTCTGGTCACAGAGGATAGGCAAAGAGACATTGTTGATCCGCAGTGTGAAGGAGTGCAAGCTGAAAGCCTTGATGCCTTGCTCTCCGTTGCCATTCAATGTGTTTCTTCAAGTCCAGAAGACCGACCTACCATGCACAGGGTGGTCCAGCTGCTTGAATCTGAGGTTATGACACCATGCCCTAGTGACTTCTACGATTCCAACTCTGATTAAGAAAAAAACACCTGTGTGGATGTGGAAAGTTCGGAATTGCATATACGTGCACAAACAGCAAACAGTTGGAGGGGCTATCTGCAAAGGTACAGTATCCATTTCATCCCTTCAATTTTTTTCTGCAGATTAGCAAGATTTACAAGTGACCTGCAGCTCTCTTTGCCCATGGTACATGACCATTAATTTATTGATCATCAATGAGTTTCTGTCCTTCTGGGGGCTCTCTTTCTATCGTTTGTTCTCTTGTTGTTGTAAGTCCACTTGCCTTTTTGTTCCTCCCTACATTAAGTGTATATGATATTGATATAAATCGAAAGGTGGCCTCTCCACAAGTGATTCTTGTTGATGTCATTTTGTAAAATATGATTTTATGACAATAATCAGTTAGATGAATATAGTAGTAGTCTGAGGCCGTTGTTGTGGTTTCTCTTTTGTAGTGTTACATTCCCCCTCGTACAAATTCAATTATTAAATGTGCTTTAATTTTCGTTTTCGTCATTTTTGACTGAAACAAACACCATCAACTCTTTCTGGAGATGTTTTGACCAACCGTAGCAAGAATTGCCAAGGCACGTTGGGGTGTTGATGTGAGGGTGTAGACAACCTAAATTTGCCATCCTTGAGAAACATTCCCATTGTTGACATCGGAGCTATGAGAGGCATTGCCGATCTGGAAACTCAAAGCGCCTTTGTTGACATGGTATATGCCAAGAAACCAGATCTTGTTTTCTGATATTATCAGAAACCCTGAACTTTGTCCAGGATAAACCAAATCTGGAGTCCAGGGTGGTCACTTCGCCATCAGAATCAGAGGCCCTATTTTGGTTGAGCTTAAGGCGTGTAGAGAAAGAGAAATTCTTAGGTGCAACAACCGCACCACCTCATCTATGCGACCCACCACTCACAACATGACATGTGTCTTTTTTTTTCACACCTGCCTTCTTCTTCTTCCTTTCTCCGGCGGATCTCCTTTCTTCCTTCCTCTTCCACACCGCTGCTGACCACCATGAAACCAGAAACCCTCTCTCATATTTCATCTATGGCGATCATCTATGATGATCTGAAGGTCCCGGCCGCTCGCCGAAGCTCTAGGTGGTGGTCCGGTCCATGCTCTCTGCCGTGCCGAAGAAGCCGCAGGGACCTTCGGCGGCGTCGAAAAGGAAGGAAGAAGAAGCTTCACCGGAGAAAGGAAGAAGAAGATGCGGATCTTTCAGATATTTACATAGAAGTCCACTTTCAGGCATTTTATTTCATATAAGTCCACCCAAACATTTTTACTCACATAAGTCCACCTAAGCCTAAATAGGGATTTATATTAGGTATAGAAGTTGAACAAAATTACAGACTGCCATCCAACAAAAAAAATTAGATTATCTCCTTTATATTTACAAGAATGTTACTAGTATAAAAAAATCAACAACCACTCTCATCTCAGAAAAGTCTCCGGCCGACCTCCGGCGAGGTTTCCAGCTGATCTCCGGTGAAGTTTCCGGCTGACCTCCGGTTAGGTTTCCGACCGACCTCCGGTGAGGTTTCCGACCGACCTCCGACGATAACAAAAATTACTACTACCAACCACAAAAGCTACTACCACCAGCTACAAAATCTACTACCACCGCCTACAAAAGCTACTACTGTGAGGTTTCCAATGAACACAAAAGCTACTACCACAAACTACTACCACCAACCATAAAAGCTACTACCACAAGCTACAAAAGCTACTACCACAAGCTACAAAAGCTACTACCACAGCTTACAAAAGCTACTACTGTGAGGTTTCCAATGAACACAAAAGCTACTACCACAAACTACTACCACAAACTACTACCACCAACCACAAAAGCTACTACCACAAGCTACAAAAGCTACTACCACAAGCTACAAAAGCTACTACCACAAGCTACAAAAGCTACTACTGTGAGGTTTCCGATGAACACAAAAACTACTATCACCAACCACAAAAGCTACTACCACCAGCTACAAAAGCTACTACCACCGCCTACAAAAGCTACTACTGTGAGGTTTCCGACGAACACAAAAGCTACTACCACCAGCTATAAAAGCTACTATCATCGCCTACAAAAGCTACTACTGTGAGGTTTCCGATTAACACAAAAACTACTACCACCAGCTACAAAAGCTACTACCACTACCTACAAAAGCTACTATTGTGAGGTTTCCGACAAACACAAAAAATACTACCACCAGCCACAAAAGCTACTACTACCATCTACAAAAACTACTACCACCACCTGAAGCCAAATTACAAGTCGTCTGGCGGCCATCAGATCAACACATGCCATGGCAGCATCCTCTAGCTCGTTGAAAGTCACCAAAATCCTTAACAGAAACACAAAACACTCCATTCAAAAACTCATACGTCCATTGATTCATCAAACTCCACAACTAAATTAGCAGTCAGTGATGCGTGATCAAGATTGAACTAGAATAGAAACGAATCAGAATACTCACAAAACCATAGCCCTTGGATCGGCCAGTGTTCTTGTCAGTCCGTCAGACACCTCACCGACGAATCACCTTCGTCGTCACCGTCTTGAACTCATACACGAAGGTGCGCAGACGAAGACGAAGACGACAGTCGACGTGCCGAGGCCGATCGGAGAAGGTGCTGCCGGCGATGACGATGGGATGATCGGAGGATCAGACGAGGTAGAGGTCTCGTCATTCAGATTTGAAGATCTGAGATCGATCTATTACGGCTCGTCGACGTTCGGGTCGGCTCCAGACTTCGATGAGATCGAGGACACGGAGGCGGTGGTGTTGCTATTAGCGGCGACGATGTGCCAAGGATGAAAGATACGACGTGGAGGCTGTATAAGGCAGCGGAGGCTCTAAGGCTTAGAGTTCCAGTGAGGGATTTAGGGTTCTGGTCAATTTCCGGAGGCCCTCACGCCGGGGGGAGAGAGAGAGAGAGAGAGAGAGAGAGAGAGAGAGAGACCGTTTTTTTTAGAGAGTGATTGGGAGGGTATTTTAGGTATGAAATGAAAGTAAGATGACAAATCTGACCCTTAAAGTGGACTTATATTGGTAAAAAGATTAAGGTGGACTTATGAAGATACAAATGTAAAAAAGTAGACTTTTATGAAATTTTCTAAAAAAAAAAAACCGTGTCAAAGGATGATTGGGTGCACATGTGTCAGCAGGTGGTGCGGCTGTTACACCTAAGAATAGAAGCATAGTGCACAAAGGAGATTGCGTGGTGAAGAAATGTGGCATGCACGTAAGTTGCAAAAAAATATTCAGGATGGTTGGGCTACTGCTGCAACAAGTACTCCTGTACAAAGTACAAACTGTGGCTGGAAAAATTAAACATACACGCCAACTATTGATGCAGTGGCATAATGAAAGGTTCAGTCGATCAAAAAAAAAAAATGATGTTACAACACAAAATGAAGCAGCTGATGAAGCAGCTGTACTCCCCAACTCAATAACGAAGTGCAGTTGCCTCTGCATATTCAATACTGTTCTTGCATAGCAAGAAACTCACTGGAGGTAAAGATCAAGGGCAGTGTCGTTGAAAAAGGCAGAGATGAACATTTTTTTTCCGTCGAAAAGCTTCAAATACGCATGCCAAGAACACCAGCAAAGTTTTGAACAATGTCACAAGCCAACGACAGACTGAACCTGACCTAACAAAGACTACTACAGTCAACTATTTTTCTCAAGTGTACAAAACTGAAGGGGTGTGTGAGGAAGCTGTTCACCAAGTCTTAGCGTGACCCCTGGCTATGAATGAGCAGCTATTACAGCTCTGTACTCATAGTGAAATCTAAATAGCTTTGTTCCAAATGCATCCATCAAAGAGGTCGGGGCATGATGCTATATATCATTTTTTTTTTCTTTCGAAAAATTGGGATAATGTGGCTAGTAGACTAGTGATGTGTGTTTAGCAGTCAAACATGTGCTTCAAACTGGCCTAATTGAGCAGACTGCTAGAAAGTTTACCAAACACCAAATAACAAACCAATTGACCATATGAAGGTAGTCCCTTATTCTCCATCTTTACGGTTCAACAGTCAGATGGACTATAGGGTTGGCCGAAATTGGCTTCAGATTCAAACAGCATAGCATAAGAGCTTCAACCACAACTTAATTTCCAGGAAGTAAACCTCACAGCCGATACTCTTGCCTAGTTAACTCCATGAACTAGAGTTGTTTGAAACTAAAGTCTTCCGCTTAACAGCTTAAGGTTGCTCAAGCTTCATTTCCAAAAAAAAGGTTGCTCAAGCTTTAGGGGGTGTATTGTATATGGAATTAGTGGAAGTTTTAAAGAAGTCTATGGAATTTGAAAGTCTAGGTGTATTCAATACAGACTTTTAAAAATCCATCAAAGTCTAAGTGTATTCAACTAGATTTTAAAAAATCATTATGAATTCCACCAAAGTTCAGGGGTATTCAATTAAGACTTTTTAAAATGAATAGAAGCTTAGATGTATTCAAAATATCATTCATACTTATGGAATTAGTAACTCATGGATAACTGTGGACTTTGTAGTGTAAATTACACACATCAAACTCTAATATTTTTCCATCCACAAGAGCAAAGATTTGGAAAAGTCTACGACAGACTTTTTCTTTACATGTGAATAGGTTGATCCTGCGATACATCATCTTTTTTTATTTTTTTATTTTTTATAATATGTTGTGTTATCAACGTTCTATTCTACCTATTCTTTTCAATGTTTTTTGAATGTTAACATTTTGTTGTCTTTCAATTGTAATGCTTGGAACCCTTGATAACTTAAATATTATCTACTAACTCTTGATACTAGAACTACATGATCATATATTATATCATATTTGCGTACATGAATTAAACTTGTGAACATCTAATGTCCCACTTAGAACATGTGTCTTTGGTTAACGTACAAATATATGTGTTGGTAACTTAAGTTAATATAATCTTTTTTGTTACCTATGTTTATGTATCTCAATAAAATATTACAACTGCATGCATCGAAATTAGATAGATGAGCACTAAACTTATAATCGGTGTCATTATGTATTTGTCATTGCATATTTGTTTTTTTTTCTTTCTTGTAACTCTGTAAATATTGAGAAATCTATATCATTCATATGAAATCTGTAGATTTCAGATTCCAGTGAAAGTCTGTGATTAAAAATCGATGATTTTAATAAATCAGTGAAAGTCTATGAACTTTTCAAAGAATCTGTAAACTTTTTAAAAAGTCAGTTGATTAAAATAAGTTTGTATGAATCCAAATATAATACACCCCTCTTAAGCTGGTTGGCTAAGAGAGAAGCCGTTTTTCCCTATCCATTAACTAGAGTACTGTTTGAAATCAACTTTATTTTCGTTTTCTTTTCCGAGAACTGAAATCAAAATTGACCTTAGAGATCAATTTACAGATTATTTGAAGAAGGATTCACCATTTACAAACTTGACCTTAGTGAAATTTTCCTAATACAATCTGCTTTAAAAAAAAAAAAAACTACAATCCAATTTGGCCAATAATCGTGATTCAAAGCCTCCAAATTACAAACATAATAATTTAACACATTTCGGGGTTCACATGCTTCAAAGAAAAGGTAATTAATAACACCGTAATTGCTTTATTGATCTCAAAAACAATACATAGTTACAAATATAATTTTAAATCTGCACAGCACAATGCAAGCCATAAAGGGCCAAGCATTTCATCCAACTTGAAACTATCATACAGCCAAAAGCTTAGGTATATACTCTTTTCAAAACAAAACAGAGAAAACCTTAGCTATATACTAATATACAGATTCTACCGAGCCGAGTTTAATCTACGAGATTTGAAGAACGAAAGATCGTGGTAATGAACTTGCTTATTTGCTCACTGGTGCTTTTTCCTGTCTCTCTATATACGCAGATGGAAACCAGCCGGCCTTGCCCTTGCATTCCCCTTCAGACCATCCATTAGGGCCCATCTAAAACAAACGTGAAAGCAAAAGTTAGAAGAAAAAGAATAATAATCACTACAGATTGAGTGAACTAGGAAATGAAAAGGATAAGAATTCTTTGTATGGTGGCTTTGCCATTGTATCCTAATTGTTTGTTTCAAAGGTTGAAATAATTACTAGCCTATAACACTTCCACCTCAAGGGATAAATTTCTAGAAAATCTCATTCCTTTTATAAACTAGTCATCCCTTCCGATTAAACATCCAAATGAAAGGTAACTAGAACTGTGAATAGGCTATAATTAATCTAGCAGTGGTTGAAGTACCTCACGAACCACAACATAATCATCAACTGATAGATTCAATTCTCCGTCTGCTTGACCATCAAATGGGTGTATAGCCTGCAAATGATGTAGAAACTAATTCAGTGGGGAAAAAAAACTCGGAATTACACATAGAATTGGTAAAGTCAAGTCAAAACTATACTTTCATAAAGTGGGACTTTTAAAAAGTGGATGCAACTGATTGTGATTAGTGAGTTAGACATATTGCAAACAGTCATTTATGAAAGTTGAATAAAATTCAGTAAAATCTAATACTAAATTCTAAGGACAAAAGAAAAGAATACAATAAGTAAAAAGAATCATGTGAAATGCACATACTCCTAAAAAACAGAAACTCAGACTAGCACGTGCTCAATTTCATTTGGGTGCGGAGAAATGAATTATCTTGGATTTTGAAGGCCTTACTCTTGCAATGAAAAAATTGTCATCTTGAGTAAGTTGTTCATGATCATCAGATCTCTTTGAACTAGCATTTGGATGCACTTTCTCTGATTCTAATGAAGAGTCTTGTGGTAGCTTCTCCAGAATCATCTATTCATTAGAAATGCAGCCAGTCAGTCATAACTTTTCATGTCTATACAAGAGATTAGTAAACAGCATACAATGACAAAACGAGCAGAGCTCTGCTGCATATTATAACCTCAGCATGTAGCTTCTCTAGAATAGCAAGCGCATGTTGATGATAAGATCTTTCAGCATCAACCTGCAAAATGTTTTACTACACTCAGTACAGAAATGAAAAATAAGAAGATTAAAATCCACATTACTTGTACCGTACCAAATGTATTATGACCAATATACGACGACAACACCATTTACATTGCACAGTTGGACACCAGAACTGTAGAATTATAAATTTTGATGCCAAATAAATAACGAGAGATTTGCACAACTTTGAGAGAGAACGTAAATCTGAAATCATAAATAGCTTCTTTACGATAGAATGTGGACGGATAATGCATGCATTATCTTAAGAGTAACAGATACCCCGTTAAATCTACTATGAAAATGCATGCTCTTCTGTGAACAAAACCACAAGTCAGATGCTTCTGGTGTGCTTTCATTAGCTACCTAATAAATAAAGTGACTACTATTTCCAATATTTTTCGATTCAATATCATGCAATTGATGCGATAACAAATAAATTACAACAACATATAATTTTTTGGATGATATTATTGGTTTAGCTTCAATAAGGAGATCTTATAAGTTGGCAAGAATTGGAAAGAAACAAAACATGGAAATTTTGGCACAGAGACATATGGATATTAGACTTGGTTAATTAATTTTGTATGTATCACACTTTACAACCAAGTTATACTCTAGGAAGATTGCTAATGCATTGCTATATGAAATAGGCACCCATAGTTTGCCTCTTAATTTTGGCTAATTGATCAAGAAGGATTTCACTAGATGAAGAAAAACAAAAGGAACTACTTTTGGTCCAAGCTGAGTTGTTGTGTTGTACACCTTATTTCAATCATTAAATAGAGCTGCAACAATAGATGTTCCAACAATGGTACCAGATATCTAGAAATATGGTGGGGTAATGATAGCACCAATATAGGGTCACCATTGGGAAAGGAAAAGGCATCCCACTTAAATGCTTCACCAACCTTCTTCTTGTAACATCCTATTCCTATGACACATGAGAAGAAGGATATGTCATGATGATTGAGAAAGAGCTTCCAAAAAATGGAAAAAGGTACAAGCAGATCGGGTAATGAATAAATAGGCATTTAGTAACTAAGGAAACAATTGGAAAGAATATCTGGTCAAATGATGGGTGAAACTACAGCAAGATAAAGAAAAATTTGATCAAATGTGAATTCAATCAATGAAAGCAACTGTAAGAAATCGGCTAGATTATCAAGTGGCTAAATAGTCAACATCAGATCCTCATAAATGGAAACACTTCTGATCAGCTCTTTTGCTGTTTAGATCATGAGAATGTGTCAATGCGTCACTAGAAGGATCACCTTAACATATTCAACCTTTCAAAATGTGTCTGTCCAAACTCCAAACATTTTCAATACCTTTTGAGTATAAGTAATATAACCAACAACAGGGTGTAGTCATTTTCTACCTAAAAATAAAGATGACGGAATTTTAAGAGTTGTGTACAATAGTATATAGCTCTTTACTGTGAAATACGATCACTAATGCACGCGCTCCAAATGAAACAAAGATGAACTTATGGAAGTGTCGGATAGATATCTAAGGGATTGCTGTAGTAGTACGGTAAGGAAATGGCTTCCTAAATAAGCATCCATTCCGCTAGTTTAAACTCCATGGGAAGCACAACTAAGCATCAAAACTTTACATCCAAAACATCATAACAGCTATTACATTATTAACCTTTCACACAAAAACACAATTTATTTATATTCATAAATGCAAACCAGGATTTATCAGTTGTCATATAAAGTCAGTAATGATACCATAGTAAGGAGCTTCTGGAAAGTCATCTGTTGCTGCTGAGCCTCAACTGACAACATTGCAGAAGTCGCTTCTCGGCCAAGTGCCACTGCGGTGGATTTAAGCTCTGTCAATCTTGCTTCTGTATTTTGAAGCTTCAAGGAACTTTCAGAAGATCCAGAAGCTTTGAATTTTAATTGACGCCTCAATACTTCAGCTACCTGATAAGAAGTAAGAGTATTCTCTGTGAATATGGATGTTCATAGACCAATTGATACACCTACTGCAGCCATGACATACCTGGGCTTCGACCTCCTGACGCAATTTATCATAACGATGAGTCAAGTGACGAGCATCCTCCAAAGGAGACCCAGTTAGTTGTGTCCGTAAAGGTTCATAAACCTACAAATTCATATCCATAGCATGATTAAAACAACAAAACTCAATGGAAGGATTGCAAGTATCTCCAATTGGGTACATTAAGTTTTGATAATTATAGCCTTATAGAAAGGGAGTTGATTCATTTGGTAAAGCCTGTTGTCATTCTCCAACAGCTTTGGATTAGTACCATCATCACTAAGGTGAGTGGGTTAATGAGATGCTGGAAGGAAATTTCTGTTTGTGCAGCCCATAGGCTCAATGAATTCCATTGAAATAAAAAATATCATGACTTCCGTAGCTGACTGCATTCATGCAGTCAAAAATCTGCCACGGGATCAATTTGTTCACAAGGTAGTGCATATGAAATCGCTCACTGTTTTACATTTTGCCCAACTTTTCTCACAAAATGCTTAATTTTTACAGACAACTTTTCAGACCATCTTAGAAATATGCTAGAATACTTTCAGTTCACAAGATTCAATGCAACCTATTCGAAAGAACAAATATAAAACTACAGTAAAGAAATTACCTGCTCACCTAGGATCCTAAGGAAAGTCTCTCTCTCTTCTTCAATTGAACCATGTGATGTACCAAAGTAAGTTGAAGCTCTAACCAGAGGGGTACTAGTATTCTGAATTTCAGCTCCATATTTGCAGCAATCTTCAGCCAACTTTCTTACTAAATTAAGATGAATTTCATCAGCCATACTTGTAGAACAGTCAGTAACCAAATACAGTAAAGAAAGGAAATCATAGTCACCTATTTCCATTTGTTTTGAGCTGATGGAGATAAAAGCTTCAACTCCCCGAACAATACTCCGCTGAAAATGCTGTCAACATAGCAAGAATAAACCATCGCTGAATGCACTAACAAGAGGTGCCTCACACATGTCATTGGTGATATCAAATGCAACGAATCAATAGTTAAATGAAAGCTAAGCATCATCATTGTACCTTCGCTGCCCTCGTAGAAGTGTATAAATCATGAAGTTGTTGGTGGCACAGAATTTCAGCTTCATCAACCATAACAGCTTCATTACTTAAACTTCCCAATCGTTTCAATACAGCCTACAACATATTAAAATACTATTGAGGACCTGGGTTTAACAAAATGGAATTATGTCTATTCAATCACCAAGTAATTTCTTCTTCTACTAAACTATCTAAGGAGAAACAAGAAACTCTATATTTTCTTCTTTTTTGTACTGATCAAAAGTGAGGTAAAAGCCAGAACTCAGAATTTACTGTGGTCACCCAAAATTCAAATATCAAAACTTACATCACTTTCTGATGGACTTAACTTATAATTCCTTACATCACTTTCCGATGGACTTAACTTATAATTCCTTTTTAATCTAACAGAACGGACTTATATACCATAATCTTAAGGTCCAGTTGACTTCCTTGAGTATATAAAGGAAATACATATCATTTTGAGTTTGCATTATGTCAAGACATTTTCCTTATATCCACGACTGATAGTTTAAGAGACTGAAGCCATGTAGGCATACAGCATGACAAGCACTGCAAAATTTATCAATTAATCTATCCAGACTCTCCAAATCATAACAGCGTGTTGGAAAAACCTTCCACATCAATCTTATGTGTCTCCTGACAAAGGATCAAGGAGGATCCACATTGAAAACGGCACAAAAGGGTTTCTTAGTTGAGATTTAGCACTAACTGATTTGTACCGCTGCCCGCATCTTAACGTTACCTAAAGCTATTAGGCATGGAAGGCTATTCACCCTTCAGTAAACTCCATATTTTTCATTTCTTTCTTGACAAAAATAAAAAGGATCATCCTTACATTACATATGATCAATTCAGTGAGTTCGACCAATATTAAACTTTCATGTATGATTCCACAAAACTTATGTGAATAAATGAGACTGCATTTGCTCCAACACCCTGTTAATACTCTAACTCACAGACCCAAGGATACGAATCAGGCCTTTCTTATCACTATCTAGTTCTACTTGGCCGCCCTACTTCAGTCTTCACCTCGTTTGAAATCAAATGATAACAAAGATGCGTAATTGATACGACAATCCAAAAAAGCCATGAAATTTGAACAACGTTTGGAACCATTAAACAGAAACAACCCACAATTTGAATATTCCACATCCATCCAAATCAGTCAAAAACCAATACCAACAGCACAATCCAAAAAATTTAACTTGCCCATTGTTCAGAAAAACCAAACTAAACAAAAGAGACAAAACAATAAGAGTTAGACGCTAAGCTAAGTTGAAGAGAATCTGTTGAGCTAGAGAGAGAATGAATGAGCAGACCTGCTGTTGCTTAGCGACTTTCTCCCTGAGCTTGGTGGCTTGTTTCCGTATAGACTCCATAAAACAGTAGGGAAAGCTATCTAACTAGCTAAGATCGATCGGCCTGAGAGAAAAGTCGTTCTGGCTTTCTAAAGGGAATAGAAAGACACAAGAAAACGAATATAGAAAAAGTGGGGACTTTTGGTTTCCGACCCTTTAGTCTTAGAAGTGACAGGAATATGAACCAGTTTTACTTTCCTTCTTAAACAACGGTTTCTTTTCTCTTTTTTCTTTTTGAATGTTTTTTTTGAACTCCGTTGCTGCTGCTACCTTTTGTATTTTTACCAGTTTTTTTTTTCCTTCAATAAAATAGAAACAAAATTACAACAAAAAACCTCGATCACATCAGATCAGAAAAAATAGACAAAAATAAACAGCCCTGAGAAATATAAAAAAAGCAAAAATCCAGCTAACACACAGTAGATTTGCCAAAGCACCTCCCTCCAACATTTTGACCAATTTAATCGAAAATTCTTGTATGTATCATGATTCAAGTAAACCAGGCCATAAATGTACACCTGGTATAATATGAGTCACACAATTGATCTAGCCATTAGTTGGGCCTTACTTTTATCTAACAGTTAACGTTCAGCACCTTCAGAGATTAAAAACAACAAAAAAGTTACTCAATGTGGTAGAAAATGAGTGCGACAGATAAATTTCCCTTAAACCAGGTAAGAATTAGGCGGGGGTAGGATTCTGTCTCTTTTCTGGGTTTGATCTATTTTGGCTTCTGGTTGTTCTTCGAGCTTCATGAAGGATCAATATAAAGAAGTTTGGAATAAACTATGTTGTATTGCTCAAACTATATCGAAGGAGTTACACAGCTTATATACAAGCTAAAACACCGAAACCCTACAAGACTTCTTATACATAAAGAAACTCTAGACAAACTAGGTAACTATAGATACATATCTCTATTAATAGCTATGATAGAATCAGCCAACTAATAACAGAATCAATTAACCTTCACGAATATCTTCTACATATCTTCTTCAGTTTTAATACTCCCCCTCAAGTTGGAATGGATATTGATGACACCCAACTTGTTAAGCAATGTCTCAAACTGAATTGAGCTCAACGGCTTGGTGAAGAGATCTGCCGGCTGGTCTTTGGTTCCAACATGAACCATCTTCACTACTCCTTGTTGCACTTTCTCACGTACAACATGACAATCAATTTCAATATGTTTCGTACGTTCATGGAAAACCGAATTGGTAGCTATGTAAATGGCAGCCTGATTATCACAAAATAATCTTGTAGGAGCTAAATTACGAACGTTTAAATCCTTTAAGATATTTCTGAGCCACGTTACCTCACAACAAGTGGATTCCATAGACCTGTACTTAGTCTCTGCACTAACGAGAAACTGTACCTTGTTTCTTAGCTTTCCATGAAACCGGTGCATTGCCAAGCATGATACAATATCCAGTAATGGATCGTCGAGTGTCCTTGCACCTCGCCCAATCAGCGTCACAAAATGCAGTGAGTTCTAATTTTCCTCTCGAAGGAAGCAAGATACCTTGTCCAGGAGTGTGTTTAATGTAACGTAAAACTCGATAGACTGCATCCATGTGTGGTTGACGAGGTTGATTCATGAACTGACTTAGGATATGTACTGAATATACCAAGTCTGGCCGAGTGATGGTCAGATAGATAAGTCGTCCCACTAATCTCCTGTATTGTGATGGATCTTTCAATAAATCACCTTCTGCTTGTGTGAGGGAGAGGTTCTGGTCAACAGGAAACCGAGATGGTTTTGCACCCAAGTAGCCTGCATCCTCAAGGACTTCAAGGGCGTATTTCCGCTGACATAACACCAAGCCTTTCTTAGATCTTGCCACTTCAATGCCTAGAAAGTACTTAAGCTGCCCAAGATCTTTCAACTTGAATTGGTTTGAAAGAAAGGTCTTTGTGTCTTCGATGTCTTGTATATGCAATTTCCTGCCAATATTACATCATCCACATATACTTAAAGAGCAGTGAACTTTCTTCCTCATGTACGTACAAAAAGAGAATAGTCTGACCATGACTGATGAAAGCCTGCGGTTTTGAGAGCAGTAGAAAGCTTTATAAACCATTGTCTCGAGGCTTGTTTCAATCCGTATAAACTCTTGGGAAGCTTGCACACACGATTCTCCCCCTTTCCTCCAAATCCAGGAGGAAGATGCATATAGACTTCCTCGGTAAGATCTCCATTCAAGAAGGCATTATTGACATCAAGTTGATGTAAATGCCAACCATTGATGGAAGCAAGGCCGAGTAAGACACGCACGGTGGTGAGCTTGGCAACCGGTGCAAAAGTCTCTCGATAATCAACGCCTGCTATCTGACTATAACCCTTAGCTACATGGCGAGCTTTGTATCTCTCAATGGTGCCATCCGGATTAAACTTGAGCTTGTAAACCCATTTGCAACCGATAGTACGTTTACTGGGCGATAAAGGCACTAAACTCCACGTTCTGTTAGATTGCAAAGCCTTAATTTCAGCTTGCATGGCAGTCCGCTATTCTGGGACTTGTACTGCCTGTGAATAAGAAGTGGGCTCCTTATGGATGGTGAGTTGAGTGCTAAAAGCACGATAATAAGGTGATAAACGATCATAAGACAACACATGAGCAAGGGAGTGAGTAGTACCTGACGTCAGTGCAGATGGTGGGAGAGCCCTGGAAGGTAGCGCTGTCTCGACATGAAAGTCTTGCAAGAAGGTCGGAGGCTTTGTAGGACGGGAAGAGCGATGAGGAGTAGAAGGAGTAGTGTGTGGATCCGAGACAAAAGAGGAAGACTCGATGAGGAGAGTAGGGTTAGGATTCGGAGCTGGTGACACTGGATCGGTGGGTGAAGGTAGGGTGAGGATTGGAGAACTGTTGGAAGTATCTATGGTTTGTGGTTCGACACTAAAGTTAGTCTCGGAAACCCTTTCTTGTGGCGGAAGCAAATTGTTATGTGGTGGAAAGAAACCCTACTTGGTCCTGAAACCCGAATGTCATTGGAAACCCTAGAGAGCCCAAAGTCTTGTGATGTAACCCTAGAAGAATTAGGACTGTGTATAGCTGCATAGGGGAATTCTGTTTCGTGAAAAATCACGTCCCTGGACACAGTAACTTGCTCGGTTTCTATGTTGTATACCCGGTAACCTTTCTGCCTGTATGGGTAGCCCAAAAAGATGCATTTGTGAGCCCTTGGTTCGAATTTGGCTGGTTTGTTTGGGTGTGAGGAAGCAAAACAAAGACAACCAAAAACTTTGAGGCGAGAATAACTTGGTTCTTTGTGAAACAGTTTTTCGAAAGGACTCTGACCTCCTAATAGTGGTGTAGGAGTTCGATTGATTAAATAAGCCGATGTAAGAATGGCATCACCCCAAAAACTTTTAGGAAGACTAGCTTGGAAAAGTAAAGCTCGTGCCATGTTGAGAAGATGTCGATGCTTTCTCTCGACCACACCATTTTGTTGAGGTGTGTTGACACAGCTTGTTTGATGACAAATACCTTTTGACACATAAAATTCTTTGTGTTTGAATTCAGGACCATTATCACTGCGCACAATTTTGACACTTGCACCAAACTGTTTTTCGGCAAAGTGAATAAAATTGACTAATAAACCTCGAGCTTCGGATTTTTGTGATATCAAAAAGACCCAAGTGCTCCTAGTGTAGTCATCAACTATGGTGAGAAAATATTTAGCTCCTGAATAAGTAGGTTCATGATAAGCTCCCCAAATATCAACATGAATCAATTCAAAAGGAAATTTGCTTGAAATTGTACTTAAAGAAAAGACTTCCGAGTTTGTTTGGCCAAAGGGCACACAGAACAGTTACTTGCATCGCAAGATTTATTAGAAAGAAAGGAAAGCTTAGAAAATACTCGACTTGAGGGATGTCCAAGCCTTTGGTGCCAAATAGAGGTTGATTGACTCGAGACCATGTGACATGTGCCTTGCTTAGCTTTGTCGAGACAGTATAGGCCTTCCTTCTCAGATCCCGTCCCAATCATCTTCCTCGATCGTAGGTCCTGTATAAAACAAAACTCTTTTAGAAAGACTGTGACGCAGAATGAATCACGTGCAAGCTTGCTGATAAATATAAGATTCAGGTAAAACAATGGTACGCATAAAACATTGTGAAGCACAAAGGTGGATGAAAAAGACATTGTCCCAACATGACTCACTCTAGCAAAGTTACCATCAGGAAGTTTGACACTTCTATTTTGGACAGGATATTTAGTGGTGAGAAAATGAGGAGTACATATGATAGGATCGCTAGCCCCATTGTCTAAAATCCAAGTACTTTTCTGATCATGTCGTACATAATGTAAAGCTTTACCTGATAGTTCTTCAAAGCTAGAAGAATTACCAACATGATTTGCAGTGCTTGCTTTGTTTTTGTTCAACATATCAACAATCTGCTTGCATTCTTCCTTTGAGAAAGGGAAGTTGACCGGGTTTCCATCTTCAAACATCGAAACAACATGGTTACTCCTGGAGTTTCGATCTACTATGGCCTTTCTTCTTCGGCAAGTGTCATAGGTGTGACCCTTCCAACCGCAAAACGTGCACTTTAGATGCTGGCGGCAATTCTCGGTAAGGTGACTCTTATTGCACTTTTCACATTTTGGCTTGCTGCCTTCGGCACTCTCGGCACGGCTATTGGATCTGCCGCTGTCTCAGCTACTGTCTCGGTCACTGCCTCTCACGGCAAAGGCTGCAGCTTCTTGTTGTTGCACGCCTTGTTTGCTTCCCATGGCTGCCTCAACCTGTTTCTCGTGACGAAGAACCATCGAGTAGGCTTTGTTGACAGCCGGGAGAGGCTCAATAGCAACAATGGTGCCACGCATTTGCGCATAATTCTCATTCAATCCCATGAGAAACTTCATTGTTTTCTGATTTTTCACATACTCACTTAGCTTGCCACCTTCCTCACATGCACAAGGACTTAGATCACAAAGGGCATCTCGCTCATCCCATAGTGCCTTGAGTTTAGTGAAAAAGGTAGTCACAGAATCGGTACCTTGTTCACATCCATGAATCTCATTCTCTATGTTGAATAACTGGACAGTGTTGGATTGCATGAACCTTTCTTGCAACTCAAGCTAAACTGCTCGAGCGCTTTTGCAGTTCATGACACTCTTGGCAATAGGATTCGACATAGATGCTCCAAGCCAAGTTTTGACAAGAATGTCACATCTGTCCCATTATTGCCTCTCATCTGCCTTGTCTTCTGTAGGACGTTGTGAGGTCCCATTGATGAAGCCGATCTTGTTTTTGATCTGCAATGCCATGGCCATGGATTGGCTCCATTGCATGTAGTTGTCTTCTGCCAACGATTGTGATACGAGAATCGCACCAGGGTGATCCGAATGGTGAAGATAGAGAGGGTGATTTGAGATCTCCCATGGTTCAGGTGTGCGTGCGAGAGCACCGAAAAAAAAGGCTTCTTTTAGCAGCTTCTCCCTCAATAGGGCTAGCACTTTCTTCTCGTCGTCATCTTCTGTCATGAGGCTGTTTGAGTGTTTCGGTGTTTTAGGATTTGGCCGAGGATCGGTTTGCTACTGATACCATAAAGAAATTTGGAATAAACTATGTTGTATTGCTCAAACTATATCGAAGGAGTTACACAACTTATATACAAGCTAAAACACCGAAACCCTACAAGACTTCTTGTACAGAAGGAAACTCTAGACAAACTAGGTAACTATAGATACATATCTCTATTAACAACTATGATAGAATCAGCCAACTAATAACATAATCAATTAACCTTCACGAATATCTTCTACATATCTTCTTCAGTTTTAATAAACCATGTGAAAATTTAGTACTGAATTCTGGCCGCACTCTTGGGTTCGTCACCCGTTAAAAAGTTCACCTGATACTGAAGACGACGGTCCAGTCGGGGTTTTCCGACCAGATTTGGGTTTTCGGACTCCATGACTAGATCCGATCACTCACCACAGCGTAGTTCACTATCGATTCTATATTTGGATTTGGAGCCTGAAGACGATAAGAGGTCGATTTAATTCGGCTGAAGAAATTTTCTGGCTTATATGTTATATCAGTGATTCGACAAAACTAACAGCTCAAGCAACCATGGCCACACAAATGAAGAGAAGAAACCTTTGCTAAGCGAACCACACACGGGGAAAAGAGGCCTTTGGTAACCAACCACACGTGGATGTTAATCATGTTAATTATGTTGGCTGTATGGCTTCAAGCCACGTAGTTCATATTTTGATTAATTACTTTCTTTTTTAAGTTGTATTTTTTTAAAGAAAATTTTATTTCTTTTTTGAACTTAAAGACAATTTTGTCATTAGAATTAAGTAGAGGGTACAATACGAATCGATCCGTTGCCATGCGCACAGAGGACAAACAAGATCATGTGATTCGTATAAGGGTTGTATCCTCATTACAAATTGAGGCTCACAAGGAGCCTATAATCTAATATCAAATAGATCATAGGCAAATGTTTCTAACTAAACTAGGGCAAGAAAATAAAGCTCCCCCATGTGAAAAGCATGGACCAAGAGCAATTGTTCCACAATTAAAAACAAACTGAAAAAGTAAAAAGAAAATAGCAAAACTTCAAAGAACCTCCTTGCCCTTCAAGCTAGGGCTCGAGGGTGCTGCAGGCGAAGTCATGGTAGGAGTCCGATCTGCGTGATTAGCACTTCTTTTTGGCTTCATGTCTTTGGAGCCGATGGGTCGCCCACGCTTCTTCTTTTGGCCTTCAACTGGCTCAGGGGAGATGGTGGGAGATTTCTCTTCCTCTTGCATCTTCTTCTGATTTTTTTTGTTTCGTGAACCAAGAGGGCGTCTTCTCTTCTTCTTGGGAGGAGCAAATACGCGATCTGAGAGATTGACAGCCTTCGAGTTAGCCAAGGCCAAGGAGGCCGCATATGCTTGACTAGGGTTTTGAGAACCCAAAGAGGATGAGGATGCTAGCATATTGGCTATGCTAGGGTTTTTGCCAAAAGATGACGATGGAGAGGAAATCTCATTCTTCGATCCTTTCAAAGAGGGTGAGAGATCAATGTTTGGGTGCACAGAGGCCATGAGGATGATTGAAAAACAAGGAGATATGGTGCAAAATCGGAGATTTTGGGTTTGGAGGCCGTGCTCTGGGAGAGAGAGAACGGCTTAGGGTTTATTATTTGAATCCTTATTTTATTTCTTTGGTTCTTCTTTGAAAGGATTTTTCTTTTGCTTTTCGGTTTTTAATGTGGCTTGTAGATATTCTAAAAAAAAAATTAAAAAAAAAGGTTGTAGATGGCAAAAGAAAATGCTTTTTGAAATTATAAACCACATATTACAATTAGTTTTTATAACTACTCATTACTTTCTTGATGAAAAATTGAAAATCCTAAAATATGTAATTTTTATAATAAGAGAAAACATTTATACAATTTGAGTGAAAAAGACTTAATAAACCTAACTGTTAAGATCGAACTAGCTTATCAACAAGCCCATCATTCAATACAAATTAATAAAAATAGAAGGAAAATATTAGAGAAGGGAAGGTACGCAAGGTAGGTTCATATATAATTTGCTACAAGCAAGTATTAACCCACTAAGCAAGTATTAACACACTTGAAATTAAGTCGATCTTCACTCTTTACGAAATCCTTGTGTGACGAATCCCTTATGATATAGTGTGAGAGGCCAATAAATTTTATGAACTAAAATAAAAATTGAGAGGAGAGTAACAAGTGGTGAGGAAAAGATTGGGAAGAATGGGATGGTCGAGAGTGGGTTTAGGGTTTGAGGTTTAGAGTTTAGGGTTTAGGGTCAGTGCTTGCATTAACTTTTTTTGTTATTATAACTTTATAATTGAGGGAATTTTTATTTTTTTTAGAAAAACAAAAATGTAAGTTCTTTGAATAACGAGTAGATACAATAAGGAAATTTTATTTTTTAATATCCTTGTTTTTCTACTTACCATATATACTACCACTTAATTAAGTTCTCACATTCGAAGAGTCGCTCCTGTTTTCTCAGAGTTGTGAAAACCAAAATCCCTACTGTTTTCTCGTTCCTTGGTTTCGTCTGCTATGGCCTATGGGTGCTTCTAACGTCTTTGTGCCTTTGTCGGCGGCAACTCCCCTTCACAAACCAGGGAGGTTTCTGGTTTGGGTGATTGCGTCTTGTTGCGCGAAGGCGGTTGAATAGACCATCTTTGTCACCCTATAGAATATATATTTAGAATTTAGAACTAAACACATAACGGTTGAATAGACCATAGCCATTTTTATATGCCTTGAGCATATCTAACGACTGAATATATTAGATCCTCTTTCATTAAACTCGTTTGCTTTAAAAATGTAGTTTCCATATAACCAAAAACGAATCTTACACTATACGCACTAATTCTTAAAATCTTGTTTCTCCCAAAACTTAACTCTATACTTGTTTGAAAAGAAAAAGAAGGTTAAGCTACGAAATCCAAAACTAAAAAAAAAAAAACCTAGTGCTGCGAGAGTGTAAGGAGAGATTTCACCCCTGTCCGGCGGCGAGCCACATCGCCATCGTCGGACGGGATTTGTCTACCCCATGTGGGTCTGGCGTGAGACCAAACTCTTCGATCATCGGCTCGTCCGGGTCAGAGAGATCGGGGTGGGGCTCTGTTCAGTGAGAATGGGGGAGATCATAGTGGTTGGAGGGTTCCGGTCTGTTACTCGTCTGCTTGGCCTGCAACGTGGTGGAGTGAGGGCGAGCACTTGGTGGTTTCTTCGAACTGATATGGTCGCAGCACCGCTGAAGGATTTCGGCTGGGTCTACAGAACCCGATTTGGGTCTCTTGTACCCGACCGGGAATGGCGCATTCAGTGGCTTGGCCCTAATAAGACAAGTCTAATCTCTGGTTTGTCTCTTATATCCAATTCAGGTTGGGTCTCTGGTAGGGGTAAAGCTTATAGAGGGTGCAGCGATGGTGGAACACCGATGATAGGAAATCCCAAGCAGTGGCGCAACATGGAGCAGGAGAGGAAGGATTTGGGTCGGGCGTTGTATGGTGGTTGTGCTTCCCCTTGTCCTTGGGCTGGTGATTGGGTTTGGGCTCACTCATTGGGCCTTGCCCTTGTTGCTTTTTCTTATTGTTATTTATTTTGTTTGTGTGTTCTGTAAATAAAGTCCTACATTAGTTTTGTAGGAGTAGAGTTTGGTCCCGATGCAGGCACTCAATCTCTGTGTCTTGTCTGTTCTAAATTGGTGGCGAGTTCCTTGCATTGACAAACGGTCGTAACTTTTTAGTAACAGTAATGTGTCTGTCCTAGATAGGCGGCGAGTTCTTTGCTTAGTCAAATTGTCGCTGTCTTCTAGTGGCAGGGTGAAACTTAGTGTCATTGGATCTATTTTTCATTGGCAACATAGTGGGAAAGCCGAGTTATTTGTCATGATGCTTCTTTAGAATAGAGTTATCTTTTCGTTATGTCACCACAAATGTAAAGCGAATAGAATTGTCAGTCGTACGCTCTTCGCTATTCGGTGCATTTTAGAATACATGTTTGTAGTTGAGGCTTCTGTGATTATCTCAGGAGATCCTCTTTATGTGCTTTGTAATTTGGGGTATAGGTATTATGTCCCCCCTATGTATTCTGAAGTTTCATTAATTAAGGCTTGAAGCAGCCCCACCAGCCCTTACTTCATAAAAAAAAGTTTTCTTTTTAAATAATATATATATATAAAAGATGGTTTTTTTTTTATAGAATATATATATATATATACACAGTTGATCAGGTGCGGATGTCCGCACCAAAGTTTTGGTGCGGATTTCTATTTTTCACCACTTGTCGATCGAATTACCTCATGTCCACCGTCTAGTATCTAGATAATATTGTGTAGATCATCTCTGTAAAATTTCAGCCAATTTGATGATCATTAAGGCCCTTAAAATTGAAAAACAAATGAACGGACTGAATTCTGTCCGGTTCATGTTCATACCTGAAAAACACAAGTTTGAGGGCCTTAACGATCACCAAATTGGCTGAAATTTTGCAGAGATGATCTACACAATATTATCTAGATACTTGACGGTGAAGGTGAGAAAATTCGATCGAAAAATGATGCAAAAATGAAAATCCGCACCAAATGGTTTTGGTGTGGACCTCCGCACTTGATAACCCTATATATATATATATATATATATATAAGGTTGAGATTCTGCAAGTTGAGCAATACGTGGCTTCTCAACTACCAATCATTTGGTGTGGACCTCCGCACTTGATAACCCTATATATATATATATATATATATATAAGGTTGAGATTCTGCAAGTGGAGCAATACGTGGCTTCTCAACTACCAATCAATGAAGTCTCTTATGCACGTGTTAATCATCTCTCCTAGACTCCTAGCATCTGGTATCTCATTCTTCCCCACCATTCTTTGAACAAACCCAGATTGTGCAACACAGTCGGAGATGGCGATGCTCTTCGCCTCTGAGAGAGAGACGGCGAGAGTTGAGGTTAGAAAGATGGGCGCCGACCTGCCCAGACGCCATTTCAAATTAATTTTTTCAGCGACTTTCCCTCAATTGGGGCGGCCATCCATCTAGACGTGATTGAGAAGAATAACTGGTCGGCGATGAACTTTGGTATTGGGGGCAATGGAGGGAATGAAACCGTGGATAGGAATCATAGGATGTGAGAGAGAAACTCTCCACTGCGTGGTAATTTTGACATTTACTGTACTTCAACTTTTTTTTGGTGTCCAGCAACTGACTAAGCAACTGACTAACAATGGTTTGAGATCCGTCAAAGCACGTGACTTGCACCCACCTGGTTCAATAGAACTAACGTGCACTGAATCCGCTTTGCCAGTTTAATAAATTGTGAAGAGGTTTTTGTTTTGAGAAATTTTATTAACACATTCTTAATTACTATATACACATTTCATACTTAATACATTACCTATTAATTTTTTTATTTTAATATTTTACTAGATACACATATCCAAACTTCTTACAATACTCTCATTTAACATATACAATTTATTCGCTAAATACACAACTCATTCACTACATATTTTTTCTAAATCTGCTACTCAATTTGTTCAAAAAAAATTCACATTACTAAGTTTTTTCTCAAAATGTTTCATCTTTCCTTGTACTGTTTCACCTCATTGACATATTCCTTGAAGATTTTTTTTATTTTTTCTCTAAAGGGTTTCACCTTGTTAAGATATTTCTCAAGAGATTTCCATTTGATAACATCTTCTCCTATTATTTTTTCTCGATAAATTTTCTTCTCAAGGAGCCTCTTACTCAAATTGATTTCAAGATTTCTTAAGCCTACCAAATCAAAATAAAACAAGACAATACATCACCAAAGTCTTTAATAGAACTTTCAGCATTAGAATGTTCAATCATGTGTAAAACTAAATTGATCGATTCTTGGGAACACCATTACATAATATTCATATGTGGTGTCAAAATATTGGTACTCGATTCAAACTTAAAATAAAAAGTGTTTGAAATACAATAGTTAATATGAACGTCTTAAACGAGATATTTTATTTCAATTAAGTTTCTTTATTTTTGATATGAATGTTCTTTTTGGTAATTTTATGTATCCACAAAGTTTTATATAATTTGTATAAAAAAAGAGATGTGTATCTAGCATTTACGGATGTGTTAATAAAATTTCTCTTTTATTTTTGTTTTTTTTTAAGAAAAAAAAACAAGAAAAAAAGAAACTAGTTCATTGAAATATTTGGGACGACAATCGCTTAAGATTCAAGAGCAATGGCGGAGGTAGCTAAGGACGAGTGGGGGCCCTTGCCCCTAGTAGAATTTAGACAAATGGTCGGTTTGATGTGTTTGTGTAATATCATAAACTACTTTGTTTGTTTTATTAGGTTATTTTTAGTTTTATTGAGATTTTAGGTATTTTTTTACTTTTGTCAAAAAAAAAAAAAATTAATTACTACGTTCAGTAAGAACGCAGCAATCATTCCCTTTTGTCGTGCTCTCTCTCAACACGCATGCAAAGTGAGAGATGGCATACATAGGAGAGCCTAGAGAGTTGGGCTAGTAGATTAGGATGGATTGGGAGAAGAGGAGAGTGGATTTCGATCAAAAACAGATGGGAGGAGCAAAGAGAGAGTTTTGGAAAACAGATAGAAACTTAGTGGGTGTGAGAGGGAAACTCAGTTTGGTCTTGTCTCTGTGTAAGGTAGGATTCTCATCCCCTTTGGTATTTTTGAATTCAGTTATTGAGATATCAATTACCTTGATCCTTGATTCTTATTTTTGTTCAATTATATGTTTTCTATGATTAATTATACAGTAGTATTTGGACTTCGAATTCACAGACTTGGTTAGATATCAGAGTTAGTTAGAATTTCATTATGTTTTGATTAGAAGTTGTAGTGATTGCAGCTCTAAAAGAATGGTGTTCTTGAGATGTTCTTGAGTTGGGTGTCCAAATCAGATTTTGGGATCTTGGTGATTCATTGTTGGTTGTGTTTAGGAACATCTTAGAGCTCTGGAAATGTTGTCTAACTGTTTTGAAGCTTTATAATCTCTTTTACTATTCCATAAATCGAATCAAAGTCTTCAAATTCGAAATTTCATGTTGCTGGAAATTTTCCAGAAAAGTGCAGAAAACCATGATTTCGGACCAACTTTACAACATCATAACTTTTAGCTCAGTTCTTTGTTTTCGATTCCAAAACTGGTATTGTAAACTTCATATATCCCTCTATATACGTACCAAATTTCGTTAGTTTTGGGTTACTTTTGGTATGTGAAAATCCTTGCCCAAATCTGTCACTTACACAGCTATATCTGTTTTTACTGGTGCATATCAGTAGACTTTCGACATTCATAACTATTTCTAGAAAAATCATTTTCAGGTGATTCAACTTCTGAGATCTTCATTAGGATGTCTAGTTTATTTCCTTAGAAGGCCACGAAGTTAAATTCTTTATGGTTTTACCTAGATTCCATTGTGAAAGGGACTGGGTCAGGAAACTGTTTTGGTACTAGTTGTGTTAAGATGGATTACTTGTGGTTTACTTCGAATCCTTTGTTTGTTAAAGTGTCCAGACAGTAAATTGCTTAATGTTACGACATTAAGTTATATTTTTTTTTGGCAATTGAAAGTTCCTTGTGTTGAGTTGCTTTAAGGTAGTTACTAACTTTGTATGTACTTTACCATTTGGTAAGGTTCCGAGGAGGTTGTTGGCGATCCACAAGAGTAGGCAACGGAGCTAGAGATCGGGTTTGCGCTGCGCAATTCGAGGTAGGGTTTGATGGGGTATTTGTTTTATGTTGTGATTATGCTTGAATTGTTTGGCTATTGTTGGAGTTGTTTGACATTGATGTGTGCGATATTGTTGACATTGTTTGATATTGAACTGTTCTTTTGACTTAGATATATGATCATTGGAGATTATGCTTATTGATTTGATTATGATATGCTCATATATGAAAGCATGTTCTATTTGATTTATTATTACATGACATTGTGGGAAAAGTGAGTACATGATGGAAGTTGAAAAAGGAATGAGTTCTTGGGATTGTATGGGATATTGCTATTAGGAAATCGTTTGTGTAGTTGAGTTTCCTCATGGGGCATCCAAGACCTACGGTAGCCCACATGTGCACAAAGAGGGGAGTGAAGCCCCATCGACGCCGGAGTCGATAAAACTATCTAATCGGGTTTCGGGTTTGGAGACCATGAGTATAACAAGATGACAAACAAATGAGAAGAGTTTTATGAGGGTGATGTGAAGTGGGAAGAGTTGAGTCGAACATTGCATACTTGCATTCTTAATATGTCTATTTGTTTCGTTGCCATTGTTGCGATGTGCTATATTTATTTATCTAGTATTGTTAAGTGTAGCTCACCCCATTCAAACCCATTGCAGGTGTTTTCTCGAAGTGTTTTGGAAATCTTATAATGTAAATTATAACCTTCTTGCTTTTGTTTGTAAATAGAGCTTGAATAAAGAAAAGACGTTATGAGGAGTAACGCTATTCTTGTTTTGGTTTGTTTGTTGTTTGTTTGTAAACACTTTAAACTTGTGTGCTTTTAGCACCCTTTTTAAAGGTTTGTAATATAAATAAAGGTGCGATCGTTTCTTTTCTTACGTCATGTAATGATATCAGTCTCATTTTAATTATGGATATTAAAATGTCTGTAATTAGAGTGTGATTCACATCTTAACTCGAGATTATATCTTTACTCGAGTTGGGGTGTGACAGTTTGTGCCCTCACAAGATTGCTCCTAACAACAAAAAAGTAGTGAAGTCCTCTCAACAGCCTTATGATTTGGACATTTTAATCTTAAGTCCGAGAATTTCTGATGTGTTGGCACAACAATAACCACATTTTAAAATAAAAAATGTATTTATTTTGACCATACATTAACCATTAGTTATTTTATGTTTGATCTTTTTTTGTTTGCCCTCATAGGTAAATCTCTTCTCCCTCTGCCACTGCCCAAGAGGGAATAGAATTATGGATCAAAGTCATCAAACCATTAGCACTTCCTTTCAGAGACGAATTTGGCACACTGATAAAGGCATAAAGCTATCATCAACTTGCATAGATTACCGAGACACACAATTGTGAATTGATAGTGTAGCAATCATTTGTCTACATATGATTATAAGAACAAAAATCTCAATAGTCTGGTAACAACGTACCCCCATATGATGGAACACATATTGCACTATAATTATCAATTTGACAAGTTATATCATATCAACATGAAACTAGCAATGAAATATGGAAAGCGCTGGACTACGCCGTAGTCCCGTACGCCACAAGTGGCTGAACAACGTGTCGACTATTCATCGGCGGAGGGGAAATCCACAGGGCATAGATGAGGTTTCTCAGATGACGATCCTTCCTTCGTCATCATCGCCGAGTGGTTTAGAGAGAGGACTTTTATGGAATCGCCGGTGAGGTGAGAAGCGGGGTGAGAGCCATGTCGGCCTCTTCTGTTGATCTCAAAGAACATGGAACTGGCGAGAGCCATGTCGGCCTCTTCCAAATCAAGCCTCTTTACTCTATCGAGAAACGACGTCGTTTACGAGGATCAATGGCTTATTGTGGTGATTGGTGAACAAGCCTCAGGGGATTTACTGTGAGATTGTGCTGGAATCGATTCCTAACCTCCTCTTTGACTCGGCCAACTCAGGTTAGCTGATTAGCTCACTGTTCGTCTTTTAGGTCAGTTATTTCTTCTGTTTTGGATATTGGGTTATGTTTAATTGTTGAAAGTAACTTTTGAGTCCTTAGTTAACTCAGGAAATTGGGAATATATTACATGTTGGTTTAGATTCAGGAAATTGAGGCCTAGTCAAGTTTGAAGCTCAGGTGTTTAGAATTTCATGTACATAGTTGCTTTAGGTTCAAAGCATCAAATAGTGCCACACATTTGGTTGTAGTTCACTGGCAACAAGTTCTGTTGTTATGAAAGGTTTAGAGGCCATAACATATTTAGGAAAACTGTGTATATCATTAGATAGTGAAATGCTGGCTGCTTGAAACTGTTACAAGTGTAGCTGATAGAAAGGAAGCTTTAGTTTTTATCGCATCCTTCTCGTGAACATTGAACTGAGTTCAAATGACCGGCTGCAGGGTTGGAAGGGAATAGAATAGGAGGTTGTGATTATATTAGATTCTTTCATGAATGTTGAAACCAGTTCGATGACTAGCTGCAGGGTTGGAAGGGAAGGCACTGGAGCTCCATCTTGCAAAGCGTCTTGCACAATTAGATAGAGATGATCAAAACGTTTCAAATTGATTTCACTGAAGAACGGGTTTGAAGGTGGAGTACATCGTGTGGATTTGAACGGGTTTGTGCACATTTTTGGATACGAATGCGGCGTTTTTGCTCAGGAGCTTGAAATCGATGAATTTATGAATGGGTTGAGGCTAGAAACTGCATGCAAACCAGATTCTGCGCATTCCCTACTGAGGTAAGAGTTTAAATTCATGAAGCATTGTGTCTCCTGCTTTCTTTTCATGTTTTTGAGATTTGCTTAACAGCCGTATTCAAATTCATTAGTCAGGAACACATGTTTGCTGAGCCTGTTTTGATTTCATATCGTTCAGTATCTGTCTGGTTTAGTTGAACATCGGTGCAACTGTCAGTTACGTTAATGTTTAGTTCAGAGAGAATCAAACCCGAAAGTATTTGATATCAGCTGTGATGTTCACTCATTGATCTAGACTCATAGATGTAAATTCACTAACATTATTGAAATAACAAGCTGCATATTCAGATGTTAAATCCCAAAAAGTTTCGAGAGATATGAAGATCTTTGTTCATCCATTTTCATTCGAAGCTAAATTGCAATAGTTCTAGTTTTATTTATGGGCAACAGTCAGAAAAGATTTAGCTGACGAGGGCTATGAACTGTTTAGGCGTTGGACCGTAGCTTCTACGCATGATTATCATTTTTCACCCATGATCATAGTAACTAGAACCTTGCACATCTTCAGTTAGAGGAAAACTGGTGAGGGATCCATACTGTTTAGGCGTTGGACAAGGTAATTGAATTCTTGTCTACATTAAAGCACGTGACCTCATGATCATATATTTGAAATGCTTCTTCAGTTGGGATTTATAACAGATTATATTCTTATAAAATATCATGGCCTTGCGATATCTATGTCAATCATTTTTGTGTAAATAAATCATATTCTATGTTCTTGCATCTGATACGAAACTATCTGTAGGGGCAAGAGGCAGGAATATAAAGCCTGACTTTGTTGTTAAGGTATGTTCTAATTATATTAACTACAACATTCTTGGCACGTGCATGAGCTTGCCGCTTCCATATATCAGTTTGGTCAATATACTGCCAATTATTTATCTTATTGAAAAAACATGCACGAATTTTGTATTAGTTTTGTAATAATAGGTCAAGTAACAAATTTTCAAGGTAGATATGGTTATTTCAAAACAATATTTTTGACAATGCCTTGAATTATTTGTCTGGAAGGGGCTTTTTGTGTAATTTGTGTTGATTCTTATTTTCTCTGAGACAGCAGTACTCTTCAAAACCTGTAATATCTTTTCATATGTTGGTGTAAATACTATGTGATTTGTCAGAAGTGTATAACATGAAGTGAGCATTGCTATTCAAAGTGTTGTCTGATGCCATTTTGTCAAAGAGATTTTGATGCATTATGTAACAATTAATTTCCAAAAGCAAACTGCTGTATTCACATTTTTTTGTTTTTTTGTTTTTCTTTTTTGTGGTGAATCATCATACCTCTGATGGTGAGGAGGAAGAAGTTTCATGATTTGGCAATGGAAAAAGTAGAAGAAGGGAATGTTAGAGCTGCCACTGAGCTCTTTCAGGCATATTAGACTACATAGTATATCATATGTCAGTATATACTATAGCTATACTCTTCTACCCAAGTTCAATCTGGGAATTGATTTGGATTTGTAACTTTTGAAGTTAGTGGCATTACTTTAAGTTATGTATTACTTGTCATCCATTTTTGTATGTATTGCTCGGTTTTGACGATTACAATAACCAGACTAGTTTCTCCTGAATCCCTATTTATAAATTTGTTGACTTATAATGGTTGCAATTTCATTCAAACATACCCAGTTGTTCATGTTTGTCAACACATGACTATATGGAGAGTCTAGAAAGCATGTTAAGAATATCAAATGTGGTTCAGAGTTCCACGGATGTTATTATAGGATACTATTTCCTTCCCATTCTTTATCTGAATATCTAATGTGTTTGCTCATTTCTTGTAGAGGGTGGTGAGTATAACTCCATCTATGGCACATGAGCTGATAAAGGTAATTACTTTCTAATTTATTAGGTTTATTTCTTACTTTCTATCAAGCTTGAATTTAATTGTCATGCCATTGCCTTTTAATTTGGTATTTCTAAATTGAACCTCATCATGGTTGCTTTACTTGATGCACATCCTTTTCTGGTCATTATGTTCTTATTATCAGAGCTCATTGCCTTTTCATTTATCTTTAATCCAGAGTCCACAAGTAACATCTCCATTGTTGGCCTTCCAGGTTCTGAGATCAAAGAACGTTGAATTTGTTGTACTGAAACAAAAATACAAAAAGAGGAGGCATACTTGTACCAATATACATTCCTTTTACACTTTCCCCAGTCTAGTACTGAAACTTTGAACTTTGACAATCACCTATACCTTAGCTATCCACTTCATATCTTAGTTGGACCAGCATGTATCTATATGAGTACATATATATGGTTCCTCTCTATTGCGCATATTTTTTCCTTCCATTTTCTATCATTTCGATCTCTACTTGTCCATGCATATATGGTAATATGGATGTTTTCCTTTGATTTCATAATCATCGTAATCCATCAGAACTTCAAGCGGTGATATGTAACTTCATTGCAATATAATGGTCCAACTAGTTTGATGAGATCCACAATATGTTTATATTCTTCAATTAATCTTCAGTACATGTATATATGATCGTTGAAAAGTAGGTATGAAACAGTAATGCATGAGAAACTTAGAGAAGACAAGCTGGATGAGACTAGCGTGTGTTAGGCTTGAGGTGTGGAAGATATTGTTAACATTAGAAAGTCTTCTAAAGAAGAATCAAGTAACACGGTAGAGTTGCAGGACCTAGAGGCTTTGTAAACTCTTCACAATTTTGGAGGCATTCAATTGTCTTTCATACTCTGCATTATTGTTTGATGTATTATTCCGATTACTGTGTGATCATACACTACTGATATGTAGTGTGTTTTCACTTTTAATAAAAAAATTAACTCATTTTTATATTGTTAGCAAAAACAAATCTAGCAGCAAAGTGCGAGCACCATTCTAGTCAATATATATTGTTGATCGGCAAGAACACATGTTATTACTTAGGGGGATGCAGAAGTCAATCAAATGAACAATATGAATGACTTGGCCGGTGTTATGAGCTCCTCAAACACTAATGCTTGACATGAAATCTATCTAATGCTTCTTTTTGGTAAGCAGTTTCTTGAACCAGTAGGCAGACATCTTTGGATATCTCTTTAGGGTGGTGAAGTCAACATAGACTATGCCAAACCTTGAAGTGTAACCCAATCTCCGTTCAAAGTTGTCCAGCAATGACCAGGCAAAATAGCCTACCACATTGGCGCCTTCATCAATGACGCAGCAGGAGTATGGAGGGCTAACCAGCGTTAAACCCCAATAAGTGGAGAGCCTTCCAGCGAAGAACTCTATAGGACCAAAACCTGGAGCACGACAGGGACTAAGATTAAAACTCTTAAATTCTGAATTATAATTGATAAACTCCATGTCAGCTACCTATAAGGGTGCTTATATATGAGAAAAAAAACCCTAGGGCGACTAACAACCAAACCTAAAAGCCCAAGCATTGAATTAAAACAGAATCCGAAAGAACTAGGAAACATAAAAATCCCGAAAACTAATAAAACGCTGATTTGAGGTCCAAAACAAACTCGGATGGTCGAAAAAGCCCATATGTCGTGGCGAAGTGTCGAGTTTTGTTCGTTGGGCCGTTCCGCTTTCAGAAAGGTATAATAATAGTCATTCGGACACCGAACGCCAAATCTGCAGCAAACCGGGTTTAGACCTGCAACGATCGATCTGTTCCTCGATTTCTTCTGCCATCCGTCCTACATCAATCAACTGGCTTCTTCAGTTGCTCCAGATAGCTTCTGTAGAAGCCGATCCTATTGGTGTCATGCAATGCCTCTTGGAGCGTCTGGTTTCCCGGGTTATCCATGCCTTCAAATCAAACAACATGCATGAATTGATGAACTGCTGGCAAGGAAAAACAGAATGAAGAGAAAATGAAGAGGTTTTTGTAGAGTAGTACCGTTTTCAGATATAATCACAGTTGGGTTCTCATAGTTCTTTTTTATGTACGTTACACACTTGTACAAATCCCATGGTACTTGGTAGAGCCAAGAAGAATATGCCTGCAAAATGCTCAATATATGGATCATACATCAAAACGAAAGGAGTGAACTGAAGGCCTAATTTCAAGTGATGAAAGCAATTTATGTGTGTTTAGATTGAAATTTACCAGAGGACCGATAAGCACTCCATTCTTCTCATCTGCAAAAATCATGACAGATAATTAAGTCATGACTATATCATTTAAGCAAAATTCTATGTCTTAGCTAGATAAAGAAGAGGAGCATCTTATGAGAAAATCTGGCATTCCAGTCATTTTGGTATCCCAAGGCATTTGGTTTTGTTTTGTTTTGATGTGGATCATACATGTAATAAGTAGTATACTGGTTGATGCTTACAAAATCTATTGAGCCCTTCACCATCTTAACCTCCTCTTTCGTAAACTTTGGTAGCCTATCGCCAACAATATGTTGCATTGTTTTTGGATACTCCCCATATACAATCGGATGAATGAACCTATTGAACAGTCATAAGTTGTTAACCCTGTAATAGATTGAGGTCTACATTGCATCTAAAGCTTGAACTATTACCATCCAATATGAAAGTCTCTTGCCTTTTGAGCTGCATCTCTGTCATCCTTTGAACTGGTAAGAAGTTCATACCAGTTGAAGTCCAAGAGAATACCAATACTTCCTTTTTGTGTTTTCTGAAAAATGCACATGCCTCAGCATCTGCTAATCGATACAAACATTTCATATATTCTCAAGAATCAAATTGAGATCATCAATGGTTTTTTACCTGATACTTTTCGCGGTATCTCTGAATTCCCAGCTGTGCAATTTCCATAAGCTTTGCCTGCTTTGGAGCACCGTGCCGGAGGATTCAGTGCATTGTCATAGCCAAGAGCAGCCACCACTCTAGGCTCATTGAATGTCGTCCAGTTCTTGACTCTGTCTCCATATGTCTTGAAGCAAAATTCCGCGTAATCCGCGAAATCCTTCCTGTCAAGTTTGAAGCATATCTCAAAATTCAAGTGCTACTATTTATAAAAATTTGTCAAACTAATCTCAATTCCAAATTAAGTACTTACACCACTCTGCCACTTAAGAATCCTAGGTACTCTTGCTCTAGTGCTAGGGGAAGATCATAGTGATGCAAATTTGCATAAGGGGTAATGCCTGCGGAACAAGGCATATAGAACAATCAAATCAAGCAATATTATACATTGATACACTACCAGGACAAGCACTTTAGCCTTCGTCGGCTAAGATCTTAGCCGACGAGCCTTCGTCGGCTATAGTGTCGTCGGGAAAGGGTCGTCGGCGATGGCTTTAGCCGACGAATCTAGAGACCATCGTCGGCTATTGTTCCAAACTTTAGCCGACGAACTATTTTGTCGTCGGCTTTTGTTCATGCATTTAAGCCGACGAAACAGACTCTATCTTTCGTCGGCTATTGTTTCAGACTTTAGCCGACGACGTCCTGTGTCGTCGGCTATACTCCCAGACTTAAGCCGACGCAACAGAAATATTCGTCGGCTTTACTCCCAGCCTTTAGCCGACGGAACAGAGATTTTCGTCGGCTAAAGTATATAATTAAAAAATTAAAAAATAACTATAGCCGACGAAAGATGTCATAATTCGTCGGCTTTAGTAGGGTTTAGCCGACGAAACATGCCATAATTCGTCGGCTAAACCCTATAGAAAAAAAATTAAAAATACTATAGCCGACGAATTGTGGCATGTTTCGTCGGCTATAACTCCATTCCAGTAAAAAAAAAAACGTGAAATTTCTAAATTACCATTCCAAGCAAGCTGCAAAATACACCAAAACAATTCTATATATATAACCAACAAGAAGCACATAAAACTATATAAGGTATCAACTACACAAAATCTAGATGGTCTAAATCAATATCCGATTCTGTGGCCTGCTGGTGAGGAGATTGCGGCGGCAGAGGTAACTGTATAGGCGTAGGCATGGGCGGAGGTGGAAGTCCCTGAAGTTGGGCAGCTGTAAAATCCTGGAAATACTAGAACATCTGCTGATGCTGGGCTTGCTGGACGGCATGTACCGCGACAGTATAGGCTCTATGTTCGGCGATCTGGGCGGCATGAGCGGCAGCCTGAGCAGCATGAGCGGCAGCTTAAGCAGCATGAGCGGCTTGCTGTTCCCGTAGTCTCTCAACTTCCGACTCTAGCTGAGTCGTCCTGCTGCTGGTCGAGGCTGCCTTTCGTTGAAATCCTGGACTGGTCTTCAGGACCCCCTGGCCCTTCTTTCCTAGACCCCGGCAGTAGAAGTTGTTTGCTCGCGGTGGGAAGGCTGTGCCCATGATCCTCGCCCCAACCGTCTGATCCGAAGTGTCGATCCGGGACATGGCTTCGGACATCTCTTCCTCCTGCGTGTCCGGCCATGTCTCTCTCACTATAGCACTCATCACCTCGTCACTAGCCTCCCTCACTTTTGCCTAATTGGATAGAAAAAAAATTATTAATTAACATTTTGACATATATATAAGTAAAATTAAAAATTTAAAAATGTAAGATTACTTACTATATCCTCCTGGGAGTCAGGATATGCCTTCTCGTACGTATAGACGTACTGGTTGACCTCTGGATGTTCCCTTGCCGCCTCGTCCATGAAGACAGCGAACGGTCTAGAACCGGCATGATGGTTCCTTGTGTTGCGTTGCCGGTTCTGAGCGTTCGCCCGGGAAACCGCCTTCAAAGAAAAAACAAAACTATTAGTAAAATATTTAAAAACGCACGTACTTAATGACAAATTAACTAATTAATTTATTTAAATACCTGTTTACGAGGGTTGTTGAATTCTGATGTCAGAAGCCAACGCCACTCGTACTCTCTGTACTGGAACTCAGCAGGGGTAGCAGAACGTGCGTTCCCGTGCGTAGTCCAATGGGTCCGTAACTCGTTCTTCCACTCCTTGTACCTATAGATACAACAAAAATATTAGAAATATTATTAATATCACATACAATTTTGTTTTTTCATTAACTTCCCAACGTACCTTCCCCCATGCACAAAGTCCGCCCAGCTGCTCTTTAGGGGCTCGGGAACCTCAAACCACACATGCATTTAACCGTTTATTAGTTTAGTTTTTCGAGAAATCTACAATGTAATACATAATATTATTGAGGTATTTTGTAAACTCACCGACATCGCGTTGTGGACCATGTCCTTAACCTCCTCCGGGACCTTGCCCCAGTCTGACCATAACATAGGGACTCTATCCCTAATGAGCGCTCCCACGCGGCCGGAGTACGTCCTCGACTTCCCGTCCGATACTATGTTGCCATCCCCGTCAGTACCGATGACAATCCTCCCTGAGGTACCGACGATCTTCTCGAGAGCCTTCCCTGTGACGGGGCCTCTCTTGTTTTTTACCGGCTTCGCTTCGACGGTGCCTATCACATGATAAACCAAATTGATTATTAAAATTAGAGAATTATAAGAAAACAAATCATTCATCTTTCATTACCTGAGGGCGATGCGGCGGACGCGACGGATTCCATCTCCGATGATGATACCCTCGCAGAAATAAGAGGCGTATCAAAAGGCACGAACCGGTACGCCGCTGATGGAGCCACTGGCGGGGGCAGTGGATAAATCGGCGTCCCTGAGTCATCGACTGCAGGTATGGCCGGTATAATCCGCGGAAGGAATAGGTGAGGCGGCGGCATCTGTACCCCAGATGACCCACTATCCGAAGAAGTAGGACCTGGAGTGGGTGCCCGGTGTATCTCAGGCATACGAGGTGCAGACACCTCCGTCTGGGGCTGAGCAAACAACTGCCTCGAGGAATGAGGGAAGCCTCGCTGCCTCGATGAAGGGGGCACCTCCGGCTGCCTCTGCGCCGTCTGCAGAAGGCTTGCATGTCTAGCTGTCATGAGGCCCTGAAACGACGTCTGAGGGTTGCTAGAGGTTCCCTCAGACGATTCGGACCTTTGGCCCTTCAAACCCTTCGTCGATCTAATATTACCGCTCATCCTGTTTAAAATATTAATTTGAATCAAGACCACAAAATCATTCATAATGTACCCCCATTCAATTAGTCAAAAAAAATAATATATACACTTCCTAAATACAAATTTACACTTCCTAAATATACACTTCATAAATAAAAATATACACTTCCTAACAACACCACAACATTGCAATTGACCGGAAAATCAAAGCAAACACAAAATACAAAAAAATATATACATTTCCTAAATACTAAATACAAATATACACTTCCTAAATAAAAATATACACTTCCTAACAACACCACAACATTGCAATTGACTGGAAAATAAAAGCAAACACAAAATAAAACTAAGGCTCAGAAATGTACTCGAGGAGGAGGAGGGAGGACCAGAGCAGCAGGAGGAGAAGGGCGGAGCAGGCGAGCAGCAGGAGGAGGAGGCCGAGCAGAAGGAGGAGGCGGAGACCGGGAGAGGGAGAGGGAGAGGAGGCGGAGACCGGGAGAGGGAGAGGAGGCGGAGACCGGAGAGGGAGAGGGAGAGGGCGACGACCGGGAGAGGAAGAGGGAGCGGAGGCGGAGACCGGGAGAGGGAAAAGAGGCGGAGGAGGGGAAAGAGGAGGCTAGGGCAAAAACGCTGTCGAGCGCTGGGTTATACCCGACAAGTAATTCGTCGGCTAAGATAATAATTTCGTCGGCTAAGATAATAATCTTGTCGGCTAAGATAAAATTCGTCGGCTAAACCTATGAAATTCGTCGGGTAAACAATAAATTCGTCGGCTAAACCTTTGAAATTCGTCGGCTAAACCTATGAAATTCGTCGGCTTTAGTACTTTTTATACATTCGTCAAACTGTGATTGTGATTGTGATGATCAAACTTGAGAAACAAAAATCCGACCGTCAGATCTGACCATCATGATAAAATACATGTATGGGAAAAAATTCAACTTGATCTGACAAGGTTAAGGGCTCGATCTGGACGGTCAATCCGTTAAGTCAAACCCCTAAACGCACGGAAAAGGTCATTGGACTGTCTAAATTACGTATTTTGGCCGGACCCTCAACTAAAAATAGTTTCAAACCGATGAGACGCAACAAGTCGTATAAAAATTTTACGCAAAATAACCACCGAAGATAGGGCTACTCATAGGGAGAAAGAATGAAAAAAATTGCATTGACCGCAACAATCGGCACCGAAACTTTACCGGAATACTGTGATTTTTCAACCGTGGACGTATTTCACCATTATGGTCATATCTTATTTCACGACTTTTTTGCGTTTGAAGGTTTTACATATAGTTTGTTTTTGAAACGGAACATTTACTTAACACTTGGTAAACAAGTTATACAACATTAGTAGACATGTTGTGATTGTGATGATCAAACTTGAGAAAAGGAAATCCGACGGTCAGATCTAACCATCATGATAAAATACATGTATGGGAAAAAATTCAACTTGATCTGACAAGGTTAAGTGCTCGATCCGGACGGTCAATCCCGTAAGTCAAACCCCTAAATGCACGGAAAAGGTCGTTGGACCGTCAAAATTTCGTATTTTGGCCGGACCTTCAACTGAAAATATTTTCAAATCGATGAGACGCAACAAGTCGTATAAAAATTTTACGCAAAATAACCACCGAAGATAGGGCTATAGTATGTAACAGAAAAAGTTTAGGGTTTAGCCGACGAGTACCCTAATACATTCGTCGGCTATAGTATGTAATAAAAAAATAAAAAAATAAATAAAACCGAAGACATATTAGGGTATTCGTCGGCTAAGATGGTTATAGCCGACGACTTCTAATATAATTCGTCGGCTAAGATGGTTATAGCCGAAGACTTCTAATATAATTCGTCGGCTAAGATAGTTTTAGCCGACGACTTCTAATATAATTCGTCGGCTTTAAGTTCTTTTAGCCGACGACTTCTAATATAATTCGTCGGCTAAGATGGTTTAGGCCGACGATTATGTTGTATTTCGTTGGCTTAAGTAAAAAAAATACATTAATAAAATAGAAGGTTTAAACCATACTAATTTCATGTTCATATATCACCAAATTCATATAAAATAACAGAAATATGAATTCAACATATGTAAACTATAAATTAAGGTAATACAATCTTTTTTATTACAAATTAATGTATTACGTTCTCTAAATTAAAACTAAGGCTCGTAATTGGAATCATCCGATGAGTCTTCTTTGGTGTCAAAATTAATTTCTGGTAATCTATGCCTTTCCTCATCGCTAGAGTCTTCGTCTGTTTCTTGATTTGGATCAACATCAATAAGCCTTGGCTCTTCATCACGAATTCGCACTGAACGACCCGCTTTAAAATTATTAAGGCGAACGGTAGAGGAGTTAGGAATACCTATTGCGTTGGACTCTTGATACGCAACATCTTCTTCCTGGTCTTTGGCCTCTCCAAGTGTAGCCGCTCGGTAAATGTTTCGAGGGTGCATAAGGTTGACTACTTTCCATGCGTCACCCTTAGCAAGGTCATCAAGATAAAACATTTGTTTTACCGATGTGGCAAAAACGAATGGGTCATCTTCGTAAGAACTTGTAGCAGTGTTTACCGATAATATTCCGTACTGATCGGTCTTCATGCTCTGCGGGCTAGTATCAAACCATCTACACTTGAAGAGGTGCACTGTCATGCCTTCACCGTAAACGAGTTCCACCACTGAATGGAGAACATTGTAATAGTCAACTCCATTCCGCCCACCATGCGCCATCACCCCATAATTTTGTGTTCTCCGTCTGATGTCTCTCTGTTCACATATAAATTGCACGCCGTTCACCTTGCACATCGGATAAACTCTTGACATTATCGGCTTCATCGCTAGAAGTAGAAGTCTTAGTTCGTGCGACCAATTTGGGTGACCATTAAATTGAATATGGTTCATCTGCAACCAACCATTCAACATTGTAAATATGGATAATTATGCAATAAACATAAATACGTATATAAATATTGAATTACGTACCCAGCCGTCAAAATAGTTTGCGAACTCCCTGTTGTGGTACTCGAGATCACCGTGAATGTCTGGACAATATGGATGGATGTCTTTCCAGTATTCCACTTCTGGACAGTTAATCAATACCCACCAGTGGGCAATGACTAGCTCATGTGGTTGCAACTTGTAGGAGTCTGGCAAAATTCCATAAACTTCAACATCACTGGAGAGTATGGAAAGATTGAACTTCGGTACATCTACCGGCATGGCTTCGTCTGTTTCCTTCAACGCTCCTAAATACAACTTCATGTAGGTGACGCACTCGTGCGCAATATATGCTTCAGCTATACATCCTTCAGGCGCGGATTTATTAGCCACATAATCTTTGTAGTCTCCAAGTTGCCTATAAATCAAGTTGCAAAGTGTTATGATTATTGAACATGTATATTGAGGAATTCAGGTGTAAAAAACGTACATTTCCATGGGATACATCCATGTGTAGTGTATTAGACCGGTAAGCAACAATTGCTCGGGAAGATGGATCATCAGGTGAGGCATGATGTCAAAAAAATTTGGGGGAAATATCCTCTCAAATTTACACATGATATAAATGATGTCCTCTTGCATTTCCCGGAGGTTAGATTTTTTCACTTCCCGTGTGCATAACTTCTGGAAGAATCTTGCCAACGCTACTAACAGCTCCACCACCTGACGGGGAAGGAACGGTCGAATGAAAACAGGGAAGAGACGTTGTAACAGGATATGACAGTCATGACTCTTCAACCCGTACATCTTATTGTCCCGGAAGTTCACACACCGGGTCATATTTCCTGCATAACCTGAAGGATACTTCACACAACTCATGCAACTGAAAATTACGTTCTTCTGGTCAGGCTTCACGGTGTAAGGAGCTTGAGGCATTTTTTTTCTTCCATCTTTCAACCACAGATGTCTTCTTATAAGCATTTTTTTTAGATCAATGCGTGCCTTAGGACCGTCTTTCGTCTTCCCCTCCAAGTTCAGCATTGTGCCCATCACACTGTTGCAAACATTCTTTTCTATGTGCATCACATCTAGGTAGTGTCTGATCAACAACTTACTCCAGTATGGGAGTTCCCAGAATATGCTCTTATGTGTCCAGAATTTGTACATGTCGGTTCTTTCAGGTATTGCCGCCACAATGTTGGGATGATTGCTGAGCTGCCCAAAACCGTACTCATTAAGCACTGCTAAAATTTCTTCTCCCGTCCATCTTCTGGGAGGCACACCGTGTTTTACGGTCCCATCAAATGCCTTGTCATCGAACCGCCATTCGTGATTATATGGAAGGAAAGTACGGTGACCCAATCTGCATATCTTCTTGCAATGACTGTTGCTCCCCTCATGGCTAAGGTACTCTGGACAAGCCTTGTATCCCCTAACAACGTTGCCCGACAACATCCCACGGGCAGGAAAATCACTGATGGTACCAACAACCATAACATGCATCTGGAACATCTCGTGCATGTACTTGTCATAAGTGGGATGACCAACGTCCCACAAAAACTGAAGCTCTTCAATCAAAGGTCTCAAATACACATCGAGACACTTCCCTGGATAACCGGGCCCCGGAATCAACAAACTCAATATATTGTATTCTTCTTCATGCACATCCATGGAGGAAGATTGTACGGTACCAAAATCACCGGCTATACACTGTATTGAAGACTCATGTTGCCAAAAGGGTTGAACCCGTCGGATGAGAGCCCGAGCCTCACATTTCGGACCTCTGACGTAAAATGAGGAAACTCCCTGTCTATATGCTTCCAACCCTCCCCGTCAGCAGGGTGTATAAGGGTATCTTCGTCATGCAATTCCCTATCAGCGTGTCATCTCATAGCTTTGGCCGTGTGTGAAGACATGTACAACCGCTCCAGCCTATCCCTCAACGGGAAATACCGAAGTACCTTCACAGGTTTCCTATTGCCTGCAAGAGTCAGCTTATACCTGTCAGTGTGACATACCGGACATGCGTCAAGCCCACCAAGGTCATTTCCTTCTGGATCTTTACCCCAGAAGAGAACGCAGTCATATCTGCATGCATGGATCTTCATGTAGGAAAGCCCAAGATCTTTCAGGATACATCGGACCTTACGATGAGTGGTAGGAAGACGATGACCGTGGGGCAACATCGAAGCAGTGTACTGTAGATAATTATCAACAGCCTTCACGGTCGATTTTGTCTCAACTTTAATCTTCATTACGTCCATCACACTTTCAAGAACGGTCTTCTGACAACCGGGGTACACAGGGGTCTGTTGGAAAGCAAGCAGTTTGTTGTACTTTTCAATACCAGCAGTGTTGACAGCTCTAGGGAAGGGCTGCACCGGGTCAGGCATATACTGTCCTTGAGCGCATACACCGCTCTCATAAGAAAACATGTTGTTGATGAAGGCCGTTGTTGGATCGTTGGATGTACTGCCCGTCTCAGAAAATTGGCCATGATCATGCGGACCCCCTGATGATGTTTTACCGTGATATAACCAACATGTGTACTTCTCCCAAAATCCGTTACTCCTCAGGTGCTGCCATACTTTGTCAATGGGAAATCGATGCATATCGCTGCGACACTGACATTTCGTGCACGGGTAATAGAAAATTGTATTCCCGTTAGCATTAGCCAGCGCATATTCTATAAAACTCATAACTCCTGCACCATATCTTTTGTCCCATTTTGGAAGCGAAATCCAACTTTTATCCATATCCTGAAAATATAACAAAATATATATGTATAACGCTAGCTAATTATTAATGAAATTCCATGTCATATATAAAATCTCAATTCATTTAGTATATATTCTACGTACTACAACTAATTAATAACAAATTAATTGACACACACACATATATATATATATATATATATATACTTAATAATTACATAACAATATTATATATATATATATATATCTACTACTTATGAACAACTTCATATATATTATATCAAATCATCAACATATATATATATATATATATATATATACTTAATAATTACATAACAATATTATATATATATATATATATCTACTACTTATGAACAACTTCATATATATTATATCAAATCATCAACATATATATATATATATACATCCAACGTACTCAAAATCAATCAACTCATAACAATATTATATATCAACATCATCACAAAATCATCATCAACTCATATATATCATCAACAACTTCATACCATATCAACACAATATTATAAATTAATTAACATATATATCTACTATTTATTAACAACAAATTAATTCATATATATTATCAATTCAAATCATCAACCAAATCGATCAACACATATATATATACATCCAACGTACTCAAAATCAATCAACTCAATCACACTCAAAATCAATCAACTCAATCACACTCAAAATCGATCAACTCAAATAAAACTCATTAATCAACATATATATACATATACGTACCTATATATAGCTCCACAAACTAATTATGGACAGATTTCGACAACACCTAAACTTTTTCTCCCGTTTTTTTTCCCAGATGAGCTGCTTCTGTCCAGATCTGCAAATATAAAGCACTTTAGCCGACGACATATTAATTTCGTCGGCTAAACTTTTAAATATTTCGTCGGCCATAGTCTGTGAATTTTAGCCGACGAAATAAATTCTTTAGCCGACGACATTTTAATTTCGTCGGCTAAAGTTTATCATAGCCGACGAAGGAAAATTTCGTCGGCTAAAGTCCATTTTAGCCGACGAAAAAATGGTTCGTCGGCCTGGTTTTTTTTTTTTTTTCTTCGGCTAAAGCTTTTCTTCTGGTAGTGATAGCAATATCAGCATTTTCTATGTTCTAATCTACAACATTTGCCTGACCTCTTTCGAGCAAGTAATTGATTAACCGGTTGTAATATGCAACTCTTTTCCAATTCACTTTCACAGTTCCATCTACACATTAAGTACAAGACACAAAAGAACTGATCAGAGCAAATACAAACATATATGAAACATTCAAGTGAATGATGAAGAAATATAATATATCTGGGAAGATTCTTGACCATGATATTGAGAACCTATAGACATCAAAATTTAGGTCCTGCATGATATCAATGTCTTCCTGTGACAACAAAACCGACTTTCAATCTTACATACTTTATAAATTTTCAACCCGTGACATCTATTTCTCCATTAAATCTAACAGTTAAAAACTCAAACCACTGACATTCCCAGAACACAACAAAATATTCATAGTTATGCATAAAAGAAATACTCGATATTGAATTCAAGTTTACCTTATTTTAAATCTAACATGCTCAACACATGCCGCAACTGGTTAAAATCTAAGCAATGAAGATAACAGAGAAACATGTAAAACATCAAAGAACCCTAACAAAGAATCGTATGAAGATTTGGAGTTCTCCATAATTATATTGGTGCAACAGAATCACTGCAAACTCATATGATTCAACAGAATTGCATTCTTAAGACAGCCATGGCAACAAAACTTTAAACTAGATTTGACAGCAAAATCTTTCAAGCAATGTTGTAGCAGAATCACACATCACCCGAAGTTCAATTAGCTAATCAGCCAGCAAATCCTTCGCTCTATGTAGTATATTACACCACGACTAATCAATAAACTAGAAGTCATATCAGGTTGACAACATATCAGTAATGCTCTCGCAACCCATTCGATATAATTCACTTCAGATCCGTAAGCTGCTCTTTTGGTTATGTCTAACAAATCGTGATATTGAGAAAGAGAAGGAACCTGAATCAGATTGTATTGGGTTTCTGGCGATTCTTTGGATTTCCGATTCCAGATTTGGATTTTATCTTCCAATCCCTTAGAAATGATTCCACTCTTCTCTCTCGGCAACCTCTCTACGTTATTTGAGTCGAATCGATCGAAATAGTTGACGAAGCATACAGGCGAATTCTCTGTTCTATCCCTCAATAGAGCAGTGAAATCAGGCAGTTAAACTGAAAATACGTACTTAATTACCCTTCAGTTAACGACACCGTCTGGTGTACGGTGCATCGCCTGTAGTCCAGCTTTTGCCATGAAATATTGAAAAAGGCGAGCCCTTTTTTCCTCAAGTGTTTTGTTGTGATTGGCATATTTTTCATTTCCCTTCTCTGAAGTAAAGGCAAGCTTGGCTTGGAGACTAGCTTTTGTAATTGCGTACGTTGCGAGGGTCTTGGTGCACATACGCCTGAGGTGATGATCATCTTGTATCATCAAATGGGCCACGTCTCTAACCAAGCAACCCGTATCAAAGTCAGCTTTCATGGCTACGAGCAGCAAAGTCCAGGCTTTAAAGGACGGAATACATGGCCGGTGATCCGTGAGGATCCAGCTGCCGAGGGGCCTTTATCTCCACCATCAAACCCACAATTTCACATATACAAACGGTAACACTAGCCAATCAAAGAAGACTCCCCGGCCCCAATCACCAACTTTGTGGGTACGTATTGTCACTTGGTACCAAAGGTGCCTGGAGGATAGATCATAGATGGTGCATGTTCTGTTTGATGTTCCATGGCGAAAATCACTAAAATGGTTTCACAAGATTCGGGACTAAATTTTCCAAATTTATTTGAGGTTTCAACCCAGCTGAGACGTGAAAGAAATAACTTTCAACGTGAAACAAAGTACCATAATTCACTTAAAGCTAGCTAAAATAACATATTTATATTGTGATCATCATCGATCATATATATCATCATCATATGTTTCTCCTGATTAACGATGCTTGGTGCAATCAGTTGGCTTGAAGGAAACAGTCCCTTCATCTAGGTCATATCCCACCAGGAGGTTGATTTGAGCCAGGTTCCCAAATATCGCAACGTCATCCGCCGGAATCATGGTAAAGCAAACCATGTCATCCTCCACCCTCGCAAACGTGTTCAAAGCATTCAACTTGACGTCAGCGCCGCCACTGAAATGCGCCGTTATAACCGGAACACCGATGTCATCTTTCTTGCTCTTGAAGCAAAGAGTCAGAACGCCTCTTGGATCACTCACCCGCTCTGCATTAATAGCTGCCTCCAGAGCCGAAACGACGTCGTCGTGGAAACCTTGCGGGAGAAGCGTCAATGTAGTCCCGGAGTCGATGATAATGTTACCCTCACTTTCGGCGACGGCCTTGTTTGATTGTCTCTTGTAGAGTACCTTCTTTTCTCCGACGCTAATGGCCTCGAGAGTGAGGTAATAGAAGGTGTTGGGCTGTTTGGAGACCAGAGAAGTTGTAACAGTGCCGGCACCGGAGACAATGCTAGCTGAACCGAAACTGATCTTGCTCGCTACGTCAGATTTGGCTGCCGTAGGAACCAAGCAATAGGAGAACTTCCCTCCGTTGGTCGATTTTGATAACTGAGAAATGAAAGAAAGTGGACCGCCGCCTAGTCCAATCAGACCGGAGCCGGACTCGTCGAAAGTGCCGCCGTTTTCATGGCCGCAACCGAAGACGATCTTGGGAAGCGAGACCTTACGTCCGGAGGTTGATCCTATGGTGAAGGTCTCCACAGCGAGACTACCATGTGTGTAGGAGCGGTCTCCGTAACGGTAGCTGTACTGACACGTGTCTTGGCCGTCGGAGGCGGCGGCGCAGGTGGCTTGGTCGAGGGCGGAGCATGAGCTGGACTGACATGGCAGGGTTTTGTAGGTGGAGGAGCGAGCCGGGTCGAAGAGGGAAGGGTTTTGGTTGAAGCACTGCTTGCATGGCTTGCATTGTGTCCATATGAGGTCGCTGCCGGTGTCGGCGATTCCGAGGAGTTGCACCGGTGGGGTTCCGACGGAGACGTTCATGAGATACTCTCCGGAGCTCGAGATCACTGTTGACTCGATTGTGGGGGTGGAGGTGACGCGTGTGAAGCGAGACGCACGTGCGATGGAGCGGAGGAAGGAGTTGCGGAGACGGTGGAAATGGGTGGTTGAGGAGTCATATGAGGGAGAGAGTGGGGAGTCGCGATGGATGAGATCGACGGTGAAAGAAGTTGTAATAGTAGCAGTGGAAATAACTGATATAAGAAGAGTGAAGAAAGCAAGAGATGGTGAAGCCATTGTGAAGCAGGTAAATGATTTTGAGGGAGGGAGATGATGACGGTGATGGATGAAGAAGGTGATGGAATACTGGAATAGCATGGTGCTATTTATAGGGATGATTTGGGAGGTCATCGGACAACAACGGCTGGTGCATGACTGAAGGTCAAGAGGTACGTACGGTGAACTATATATAACTGAAGCTCTACTAGTATATATGATGGTAAGTTATTATTACATGGATGTTTATGGTAATATTCAATGTGGCTACTATGTGGAAGCTCTGGTGATTCATTCTTAGAAACTGTCGTGGATGATTGAGTGGACGTGTTAATTAAGAAAAGATGGAGAGTCAAAACTCAAGAACTCATGAGTTTCCTTGAAGTACAAAGTAGGGAGCCCTAGCTTCAAGTTCATTCATATCCAATTGAACCCTTAAATCTCAGATCCTAGCTCTCAACCAAGCAATGTCGAAAGCGCCTGAAACACACTATCATCACTGTGGTGTCATCGAGCGGGTGCCGTCGAGCTTGACCAAAAGATCATACGAGTTCGGTGAGTGCACACAAATGGAGAAGAAAGTAGTTCGAACTAGCTACAAGGATGAGTATGGTGGTGGAGGTTGGAGCACGCTACACAGAATTATTTAATTTTTGCATTTCAAAAAATTTAAGTCGACACATGGGATGAGTTCATTAAAACTTCAAAAATTCACATACAAAAAATAGCTCTTGTCAAGATAAATATTACACGATCCAACATTATATCGCTTACTCAAATTGTTTACTTTTGACAGGAATTAATAAAAAAGTAGCGAGAGCTACAAGGCGCAAGAGTATGTGGGCAAGAAAAGCGGAGGCATGGGTTACAAGCAAGGAGTGGTGTTCCGGGTATAAATAATAATTTCTTATAACAAAGAGGCTAAGAATGCGGACAAGGAGCAAGGTTAGTAATTGAAAAAGAAAAAGAAAAAAAAGGAGCAAGGTTACACCACCGAGTATCATACCCAGGTGAAGATTCCGAAGTCGGGTTGCCCCAACAAGAGCTCAATCAGCAAGTCCAACAAGAACAACGATAGCATCAGCTATTACTACTAATTAGGAGCCTACCCTTAACCCTTTGTCTATTACTACTAATTAGGAGCCTACCCTTTGTTTCCCGAGCAACGAGTCCGTCAGTTTTCATGTTCCCTAGTCTCTGTTAGTGTTAAATTTGTGTCCAAAATGCAAACTTGACGACTGAGTGTCAAAGTATGTATGTAACAAGATCGATGTTTATCTGGTATATTGTGGAACATCGTCATGTTCTCCTCAACTTATTAATGAATTTACGTATTTCTATCTCAAAAAAATACTATTTATTTCTTAATCTCTTTGTGATTTGGCAACTAAGGAAGAGTCTCGGCAGCTTGGCGAAAAAACAGGGATATCTCGAACTAGCCCAAACTTAAAATTACTCTGGAGAATCATTGCAATACGATTTATAAGATTCTGAAAAGATTTGGATTTGAAGCCACAATCCTATACAGAACACTCAGAAAGAGATATGGATACAGTATACATTATGAACTCCCAAAAACTCTCTCAACTTGGAAGAAGCAAATTGGCAAATATCAAATGGCAGAGCAAGAGCAAGTGAGCAACACAATTCAACTATGGAAACACCTTTATTTCTCTAGCACATATCATTTAACTCAACAAATTCAAAGCAATTCGCCATTCATAACACAGATTCATGTATACCATTACTTATATATATGAGATTATCGCACAAACAAAAAACATATTTCCACCTATACTTTCTAAATTTGCTTCTATCAAACCCAAAATTATTGATTACAATAAGATTAATACTACTCTAATCACTAAGTTCAGAATCAATACCAGTCACATTCATCCTAGCCGACTGTTGCTTAGCCCACTTGACAATTTTCTCAGCTTCTCTACTGATCTTCTCTTCCTCCTTCATCGCCTTCTTCAGAATCTTACTCTGCTCTCTCTTCGAAAAACTTCCCAAACCCGATAACAGATCATCATCGTCGCTGAAATTGAGACCAATCCCACCACCAACACCCCCATTTTCCTTACTCTTCCTCTGAGATGAATTAGCACTCTTGCTCTTCGGGGAACACCAGAAGCACCCGGCTTTCCTCGGCGGCGAAGGAGAGTCATCCCTCAGCGAATTGCAAGAACCCAACGGAGAAGACAACCACCCAGATTTCACTTTGGACTTCGATTTCGAACGCTGCTTCCTCCCTGAAACTCTCTTGGCCGGTGAGAAAATCGCACTCTCCGGTGACGAATTCGAGCGAGACGATTCCGACCCATGTTTCTGTTTCGGCTTCGAACCCTTTAAAGACGACTGAACTCCCTTTTCCGATGAAAACTCCGGAAATTCCTGAGGCGGTGAGACATACCCAGATTGTGATTTTGGATTAGGAAACTCTTTCTCATCTCGGTTTTCATTCCGGCGGAAAGAGGCGGTGGTTGCGGCGGAGGACTTGGGCTTGTAGGCCGGGATAGACTTGAGTTTGGAGAAGCGGGACTCGAGGTGGGTGGGGAGGACAGAGTCGTCGGTGAAGGAGGAGCAGTTGATGGCGGCGAGCTGCTCGAGGACGATGTGGTCTTTGGCTTGGGAGAGGAGGTCGTCTACAGCGGAGTCTTCGTCGGAGTCGGAGAGGTGGTGGGGGGAGAAATCCATGGCGGTCAAAGTTGGAGAGCAACGAGCTCTCAGTACAAGAGTCTAACGGCTACACTCATTATTTCGGCGTTGTGTGGATCAAGTTTCAACGTGTGGGTCCGGTCTTCGATTAAGTTGGCCCCACTACGAATTCTACCTCCTCCTCCTTCTAACGGCCAGATGACCCCTACGATTTTTATTTCCTTTTTCGTTCTTTTTTCTATTTTATTTTTCTTAGTATTTTTTTTCCGTTTTTTTTCTATTTTTCTTAGACAGTTAGACTATATTTTTTTATTTTTTTTAAATACACAATGATATTTTATTATGGTTTAAAAACTAAGGTTCATTAATACCTAATTATTTTTAATTATTTCTCATGTCATCACAAACAATCATACTTAAATTAATTAAGTTTAAACATAAATACTTAAATTGATTAAGTTTAAATATGAATAGTCCGCTCTTGAACTAGTATATAAAAATATTAATCAAAGTGTCACACTCCGAACCTGATGTCGGTACCCGAGACGTGAGCGGAAAAAGTAAAAGAAAATAAAACAATTTCAAATACTTTTCTTGAATAAAAGAAAATAAAACGTTTACAATAACAAAACCAATTACAAAATAAAAAGATGAGTTTTTACGATCTATCTCACTTCTAATCTCCTGTAAACTTGGTCGATTCTCGTTCACGTCCGTTTAGTCTTTTTGTAAGACGTGTCCACCTAGGCACCTGAATAAGATTCTATAAGGGTAAGCTTACGCTCAGTAGGGCCAAACATTTTTAGTTTATTCTTAACTACGTGGTACAATCAAGTTATCAAGCAATGTCAAACAATACTTTAAATAAATAACAACAAAAACGATGCATACACCCAAGACATTTGTACCTACAACCAAGACATTTTTACCTACACGTCCCATACTGCGTAGATGTCTTGTATATACGACCTAACAAATCAGTGATATATAAACTCTAGTACCTCTTTTGTTAGTCTTTTGTTAACCAAATGGCCCCTAGTCCCGAAACCCGAAAGATCGTTTTATCGAAGGGGCATACTTTCCCCACTCATTTACGCAGGTGGGCTGATCATAGCTACTAGAAGTCCCCATGAGGAAACTCAACTACACAAAATGTATATGTTCTAATAATCTCATTCACATCTCTCCAGAATCACTAATCTCATTATCCTCACAATTCCTCGCAATGCATTATGTATGCAATTGAATATCAATACTCGTAAAATAACATTCAACACATGCTTTTTATAGAAAACAGTAACATCGATCATATAACTCAACGATTACACATGCTTTTATGAAAACAGTAGCATCCAAGAGTTAATCACTCAATGGCACACAAATCACTCATTTCAATTATAAACTAATTAACAATTTAAATAAAGGTTTCCCGATAGAAACTATACCTGTAAATCCAAGCGCTAGTTTCGACGTTAACTAAAATTAGTAACTCAGCGACACGCTTTCTGAAATCCTTATCCTTCTGTTTCTGGAATCCAACTACTCGTATTTGATCCTCGTATCGAATTCCAAGAAAACCAATCAGTTGCTTCAATATGAAAATCAATCTGAGTCCTCACAATTTGTTAAGGACACCCAAATCCTCTTAATTACTTCCTCTCTAAATCATGATCACTCTTGTCTTCTCCATTACACCATTTCCGGAATCATCATTGTAGGCATAACAAATAAACCTATAGGCTTCTTCCCAATGAATAACCAGTTCATATACAAGTACTTCCATTATCCAATTTAAGATCTTTCTTTACATCGTCCGTTAACGTTTCAATTCCGATCTAAACTCTCCAGAATTACTCTGGACACCCAACATACTTGGCATCCACAATAAATACTTACTCCATGCCCATTCCTCCTTGCCGGACCTCATACAATTCTGCCTTTAATAAATCTATAACATCTAAGCTCATTCAACTTGCCAAAATATAAATGAATAGAGCTCAGAATATCAGACATAGTTTTCCATAGCAGTGAGCTTAAGCCGGCAAGTAATCAATTAAGCATCACTAACAGTAGCAACCAAAATCAGAAATGAACCACAAACTGCTCAAAAAAACCCAACTTCACCATTTTCAGAATTCAAGCAACACCGAAACATATTTATGTTCTAATGCTACTGCCAAGCCTAACCAAACCAGAAAATAGTCAGAACACCTTCACTGCCGCCGCCGTGCACGGCAGCACACACGGCGCTCCTCCTCTGCCCAAATCCAAATTCTTCTAAACTCAATTTCAATTATAGAAACATGTAAAGCTCGAAGAGTAGATGAAGATTGATACCTCGCTTGCCTTCGCCGGTGGCCAAAAAACACAGAAACTCGCCAGAAAATCCAAGAAGCTTCAACCCTTTGAATCTCCCTCCTCAGAGCTCGTCTTGGAAAACCAGCAACATGGAAAGGTTCCTGAGATCTAGATGAACCTATCCATACCAGTGAGAGACCTCGACTTGGCCGGAATCGGAAACTCGCCGGCGAACCCAGTCTCTCCTTCTCCACTTCGAATCTCTCTCTCTAGACTTCTTATCTGAAAATCAAGGACATGGACATGACCACGAGGACGAGAGGAAGCTGCCGCTACCATTATTTCTCCTCGTCGTCGCCGGAATCGGAAGTTGGCCGGCGAACCCAGAAATCCTTCTCTCCTTCTTTTCTCTCTCGCCGGAGCTCCTCTTCGAAAACGAAGAAAATCCTGAGGACGGGGACGGCGAGACGGAGCTGTTGACACCGGTTGGACGCCGAGAGATGGCCGGACGACGGAGTCCTCCTCCGAGCTCACCCGCTGCAGAGTAGCTCGAGACCGAGTCGGTCTGGGCTTGTACTAATCCAGTCCAAACATACATACCCAATCGATGGCCTAGATCTAGCGGCTTAAAAGATCCAATCGATGGCCTAGATCTAGCGGCTTAAAAGATCCAACAGTCCAGATCATGCCAGTAATAATTTATTTTAATTAAATTTTTGGATGATACAAACTTCTAAAAATCATTAAAAATAGCTCCGATGTCCAAACGATGTTCCGTAAAATCTCACGAACTCGTAACGACGTTTAGGTTAATCCTATGGGCTCGAAAGGCAAAAATTTGAATAATTTTTTGAAAGCCACAAAGAATTTAAAAGAATAATAGAATTTGAAATGAAAATAGCTCGAAAATAATTTTTTTTTTTAAAAATAAAAATCCGAAATTTTAGGATGTTACACAAAGACACAAGCTTCAACATGTCCAGGAACATCAAAATAAAGAGTAAAAATATAAAAGTGGTAAGAGATGCTCAAATTGAGGATGAAGTGGATGAACTTATGGAAGCAAGCTTCAACATGTCTAAGAACATCAAAATAAAGAGTAAAAATATAAAAGTGGTAAGAGATGCTCAAATTGAGGATGAAGTGGATGAACTTATGGAAGCAAGGAACATAAGAACCGCTACCTTAAAAAGGCCATGTCTCATTTCTATTTATGCCTCCTGTGTAGAGCAAGGAATCAAGCTACTAAGATCAATGTCACTAGTTGATCCAATAAAATAATCGAGATTTACTAACTGAATACAAACGGTCTAGCGGTTAGACAGATTCAGTTCCTCTATTAATTTAATCTAATTTTATATCTAAACGATAATCAAGATAACATAATATCATCAGAAGTAATCTAATTATAGGAAGCAAATAATTCAATGGTAAATATGTAGATATGTATGTGACTGGAAAATTGGTCAAAGAATGGTTAACTTCGTATTATGATAATATATATGAAATTAAACTGTTAGCTCTAGATTGCTCCTCTTACGACTGAAAAATTCTATAACGTGTTAATGCAATGCATCAACTTTTTTTTAAAGTTGTATAATGAGTTTTCAAAGTGTTAATGCATTTATCCTAAAGTTGTATAATGAGTCCTCAAATTATTAATATTAATCCTCATAGTTGTAAATATTTTTGGTTACCACATGAGTTCTTAAAATAATAATATATATTCGTATTAAAATAGTAATATGAGTCCTTAAAGTTGCATAAATTTTTTTTTAATTTTTTTATCATTTCAAAGACTCAATTATCACTTTTAGGACTCAATTATAACACTTGAGCACTAATTTTGTAACTAAAATTTTTACAATTTTAAGAGCTCATGTTACAACTTTAAAGACAAATATTACTACTTTGAGGATTCATTTTACAATTTTAGAATTCATTTTACAACTTTGGAATGCATTTTACAACTTTGGAATTCATTTTATAAATATTACTCATGTCATGTATTAACACAATATAGACTATCATAAAAAAATTAAAAATAAAACCTTTAGTTTTCGTTGACTGCACCTCATACATCTCTTTCCACCATGATATAATTAAGAAAACAAACAAGCTTTCGGATTAAATTTCTAATTTGGGATGTAATATGCATATACATTAAAATTGTAGTTGTCTCTCGAGTATTTATGAGAATCCACCAAAATCTAATCAAAAACTTTGCAAAACAAATTATAGGGTACAAGAATGTTTTTTGCTCCTACTCTCTCTCTCTAAAAAACCTAGCGAACGCCGCCCCTGTCTTGGTTAGGGCATGTCCGGCCTCGCCTTGGCGTTGGCTCTATGGCCTAGCCGGTGTACGATCGGTGCGGCCGGACGGGTAGTCTGGTGTAGGAGCGAAACTCAGATCCAATGGCTAGGCTTGATAGGTGGGTGTGTCCTCTATCGGCTGGTGGGTGTCTCTGCAACACGGTGGCAAGTTAGGGCTGAAGCACGGCTGGATCTTTGCGGCGTCGATGCGGCATGGACTGTTGAAGGCAAGTGTCACATCCCGACCCGTAAATTTTATCTTATTTACTAGCTTGGTTATAATAAGAATTTTTACCGTCTCCGACATTGACATATAGTTTAATTGGTCCCTAGAGGGGTTTTGAGGGACGATTATTTCAGAGAGTTATTCGTAGGAGAAAAATGTAACGACGGTAAAATAGTAAATTTTAGCTCGTAAAAGGTAATTTTTATAAGGGTATTATTTTTGGGGGTGTTAAATTTTGAATTTGGGTATTTTTTATGGTGTTGGGCCGGGTTGGTGTAAGGCCCAAGCCCGTTTCTTTTTCTTTTCTCTTCTCCCTTTCTCTCTCTTCTCTCTCTTTTCTCCCCCGATGCTCTCCCTCTCTTCTCCCGCTGCCGGATTTTCTTCCAGCCCGTCCGCCGCCGTCCGGCCACCAGCGATCGCCGGACTGGTCCCGTTCGGAGCCCCGCCGTCCCCTCTCTCTTTCTGGGCCGGTGATCGGCCGTGTAGCGCCGCCGTGAAGGAGTAACGCCGCTCGGCGCGGCTGCCTAAAGTTTTCCGTCGCCGGAACTCCCTCCTCCGGCCACTAATCCGGGCAAGCTTGGTACGGTTTTGAAGCTCTCCTCCCGTGCTTCAATCCCTCCAAAATGCTCGATCCCTCTTGAGCTTGGTAAGGAGAAATTCGAAGTTGAAATTCTAGGGCTTTTAGGATGTTTTCGTTCGATTGACCTAGTTAGGCTTGAAATTGGACTTAGTGATAGTTATGAAATTTGTTTGGGATGATGAGAGGAAGATTCTGTTAAAATTTGGTAGAAATTGGACGTCGCCGGAATCGACCTCCGGCCGCCGCTGCCGGCAGAGCCGCCGCCGCCGCCGTTTTGGGGTTTTGTATAATTTTAAATGTGTAATAATTAGAGGAATTTAATGAAGTGAATTGTGGAATTTTCGGACGAGTTTTGAATAAGTTTATGAATTTCCGAAGTTTGGTATTTTGGCGGTTAAATAATGTAAAATCCGATCGTAGGATTTAAATCAATTTCTGAGAAATGTTGTATTTACAACTACCGAATATGATATTAAAGTTTGGATCGTTTCGATTTAAGAATATCGAACTTAGGCAATGATGAGCGTATCTATGGCTCTCGATTAATTTTGTCTATTTTATCAATACTGGATTTTAGTTGGGAAATTAATTATATATTTGGAACAGGACGTGAGGAGACTCAAATTGGAGAGACCTCGGATCGACGTCAGGCTTAAGCCTAAAGTTGTGAGTGGACCTTTGTTTTAAATAAAAAGCATGCGATGAATGATTTTATTAATCATTTGTTTATTTTGATGAGATTTATTGATTTCTCGCCTATTTGATAATTTTTCCTCCTTTGGAGAGATCCCGAAAATGAGATTTTCGGTGGATATATATATTTTGGATTTTATGAGAATAGTATGTATATAAATGCTAGCTAGCCATACGTGCTTGGTCCGTCATAATGAGGTAAAATACCATTATGACGTGTCGTGCGTGTTAGACACAAACGTCATAGCCCTATATGAAAACTTCTTTCTTTTTCGGTTTATTTAGGTTTTCATATAGGGAGTCCACACGTATATGTACACCGTTCCTTTTCGGTCATAATGAGAAAAAATACCATTATGGCGCAACGTGAGCGTTAGACGCCAGCGTTGTAGCCTTTTATGAATTTCTATTTTTCTGAATTGTTTCTAGGATTCATACAAGGAGTCTGACGAGTGTAGATACATACAAATATATGATTATATATGGTTTAGCCTGAGAGGCTCCATTTTATTTGAGTTTGTGACTAGCCAGTGCTAGTCGTGAAATTGTCAGATTATGAATTGAGCACTTTTGAGCTGCCGCATGCAGTATATTTTCTTTGAAATTAAAATGGGAATGCATAATATTTTGTTATTAAATTATTTATGTCCACTCACTCTAACGTTATTAAATGTCTTTCCCTGGGCCATTCGTTTTAAAATGCCCAGTCTGCAGGATTGCATAGTTGAGATCGGGCGTACATGGAGAAGAGGCATAATCAATAGTTTAGCTTCCGCTCTTTTCTATTTATTTCTAGTTCATTTCCTCTCAAATAGAGTTGCTCTGAATATGTTGGTTATAGGATCTTTGTTAAATCTATATTGGGAGAGGTGTGATTTGTAGGGAGTACGAAGGCTCCAGGAGTCTATAAGGTTGGATTTGGAACCTTTAGACGTGTTTGCAGGTTTCTATTAGAAGGGTTGTCCATTTTCAAGGGAGGTTGTACCGAAGTTAGCGGTAAATCTTTCCTTGGAGGTGGTCTCCGCACGATTTACTCCGGGTTTAAGGTGAAATTCGGGGTGGGTCGTGTCAGCAAGAGATGGGCGAGCCGGATCTGGTGGCTGATCGGAGGAGATCGAAGATCGGTTGGTTGGTTCAAAGGTTTGAATGAGGGGTTGAGGGTGGTTAATTGTCTTCGAGTTCTTGTGCATGGATCCATTTTGCAGATGGTTGAAAGGTTGTCCAAAATGGTACAGATCGGTCATCCAAAGGCGGACGACGACGGTGCCATGGTGACCCGACACCAGTGGAGGAGCGACGAGTTTGGCGATGGTGCGGAGCAGAGGCGACTTTGGGCCGGGAGCGCTAGAATCGGCCCACACATTGGTTTGGCTTATTGGACCTGTAGTTTGCCTGAGGACCCGTTATGGGCTGGATGTGAGTGTTGGGCCCAATGTTTGGGCCTCGTTTTTGTTATGTTATTTTCAGTTGTTATGTTGTTTGGTTGGTTAGTTATGTCACGCCTTAAGCATGCAATAAGTTCCTACATTAGTTGTGTAGGACCAGTTGGGTTTAGTGCTTGTTTGTGCACTCTTAGTGTCTTGTTTGCCCTAGGTAGGAGACGAGTTTCTTGCTTTGTCAAATGATCGTTGTCACCTAGTGGCAGAATGAAGCTTGGTATCGTTGGATTTATCCTCCGGCGGCAACATAGTAGAAAAGCTGTGATTGTGGTAATTATGCTTCGTAATAGTCGAGTTAACTTTCCGTTATGTCATCACTATGTTAAAGCAAATAGAGTAGCCAATAGAGCACTCTTTGCTAGTCAGTGTCTAGTTGAGTACATGTTGTAGAGACTGCTGATATTATTTCATGTCTTTGTAATCAGGGGTTTAGGCTCAATGTCCCCTCTTGTATTCGACAGTTTTTTTTAATCAAGGCTTGAGGGCAGTCGCACCAGCCCTTCATTTAAAAAAAAAATATTATAGGGTACTTTTATTCAAAAAAAAAAAAATTATAGGGTACTACAAAAAAAACAAAAACAAATTATAGGAGCATTTGACTTCTTTCTTAGAGGTAGTAGTTCATTACTCTTCATGCACAAATTATAACACACTAAAATGTAAGTTAAAGAGCAACTATTCTATCAAAAATATCTCGGCTCTTCAAACTCTACTACAACAATATTGACCAATGACCACACATCAAGTGTAGCCATTAGGGGAGTTGTAATTCCCCGTAAGTTTGCAACATCTCTATTGGCTACACTTAATTGATGTGTGGTCATTGATCAATATTGTTGTAGTGCTCTCTCTCTCATATTAGGTTTAGGGTTTCCTCGTTGTGTGGCGTAGTTCCACCATGACAGTTTCTTTGTTTGCCTTTGCAGCCTCCATGATGACAAGCTAATCTCAAAACTCTCTCTTAGTCACTAAGAGGAACTCGTAGACCTCAATAATCTCCAATGTCCTAAGAACGGGTTTGTGGCACTCAGATTCTACCTTGTAGGCAAACTTAATTAATACTGCTAAAGCCGTACCCTTCGATTCCTTCAGGAGTACGGTGAGATTCATATGGCGCCTCTCAACTGCTGTGGAGGTTTAAGCCAGAGGAGATTGCTATCTCTTTACTTTCACCAATGAAAGAGATGTGATCCAAGTGAAGAAATGAGGGCCGTGGTGTAATACTCCAGATTTTCATATCAATTTTCTTGTATTATTTCCGGAATTAATGAAGGATTATTTGTGGGAAATTCTCATTCGTATGTGCGATTGAAGTTTCGAGAGTCAATTTTATTAAGGTGCTTTGGCTTTTAAGAGGCAAAAGTTGACTTTCTTATCCGTAAGTTATTTTCAAAAACTTCCTTCATGAAAGTTGTAGAGTTTGACGATACGAGTTCGTAGACACATAGTACGCATAAAACGGATGTAATATGAAAAAGTTACGGCCAGAGGAAGTTACTTTTCAATTTTGGAAAGTATATAAAAAGAAAGTGGTGGGTTTTATTTTTGGAAACCCTAAATTAGCCTCACTTTCTCTCTCCTCTCTCCCGAGCTCCCCCGCACTCCCTCTCTTCTCCGGCACATTTCCCCTCCGTCCGGCCACCAAATTGGACGCCGCCGGTCTCGTTGAGTTCCCAGGGCCACCTACTTCAAGTCTAGGGTGGTGCTACACGGCGAGTCAAGCCGACCACGACGCCTCGCTGGGCGAAAATCGTCCTTTTCTGGTGACGATAATAAGTAGTAAGCGGTAAAACATGAAGCCCTCTTCCTTCTAAGACTGTTTGTGCTAGTCTTGAAGGCCGTCGACCGGTGTAGGTGGCGCAGCTAGACCTAACGTCATTGTCGACGCGTCACCGATCGGAACCGCCGTTTACGGTGGCGACAGGGTGCAACACTTGGTGAGTTTTGCTCCCTTCTTCGTCTGTGTGTGGTTGTGCAAACCAATCAACTCAGTTTTGAGTTTTGAAACCTTGAATTTCATATTTGAAGCTCAAGCTTGTGGTGGTTGTTTGGGGCAGTTACATGTTGAATCGAGCTTAGTCTCAGGTACAAAAAGTGTTCCTTATGCTGTGATCTACAAGTTTGGTGTTAGGAGTTTCCCCAAATTTTGAAGTTGATGATGGCGCGTGGGGCCCACTCGCCGCCGCCTGTGGCGGCGCATGACAGTGGGTCTGACAAAGTTTCTTGCCTTAAATTCTATGGTTAGCTAGCTCTTGTTGTAGTGAGATTGTTGAGAGGTGGAAATTCTAGGTTTTGAATAAGGATTGCATGCTAAGACTTTATCTTTAATCTTAGACTTGTGAAAGGTTTGAGTTTAGGATTTGAGGATTAGAGGCAGCTTTATTGGGTTGTTAAGTTCGACGACCTTTGTAGGTTGTCCTCTTTTGGGCTAAGGTTTAGTTTAAGGGTGTTTTGATATCCTATAGTACTTCGGTTACTGTAACACCCAGAAAATTTGACCAGCTTAATTTGAGGTCGTTCGGTAAATAAATTATCGACCTCGGTGATTTTAAAATATGTTTGAGGAGATATTCAGAAATTTTACAAGATCGAGATCTTTGATTAAGGAGTTAGATAGTAACCTACACAATAAAACGAGTTCGTGTGAATTTTCAGGAATTTTTTTCGGATATCTAAGTTAGTATTTACAAATTTCAAAAATTACCGAGCTTTATAAATTAATTTTAAAAAAAATATACAAAAATAGATTTAATCTTGGCTGGCTGTTTATTTTTTGAAGGGAGGCGTGGTCATCAATTTGGTCAGACCTTTCCGCTTCTTCTTTCTTCCTCTCGACTTTTCTTGAAACCCAGAAAGAGCCGAACACCGACCTAGAGCTTCTCTCACCATAACTATGTCATCCGGCCACCGATCGATGACATACCGTAACCAATGAATCCCTCTTGTTATTGCCTACACGTTGGTGGTGGTAGCTCATCTAAGAGTCAACTGAGGAAGGCAATTCGACGACGGGAAGCCCTGCGTTTTTGGGTGGATTTTCTGTGTTTCTCGGCGACTCCGGCGGCGATTCAAGCTGCATGTGGTACGAAACATACTTCTCTCTTCATCCTCTATAATATGGGTTATTGAGTAATTGATTCAAAATGGATTGTATGGATTTTGGTTTATGGGTTTACTTGGCTACTGTTTCGCTGTTGTTGAGTTGTGGTTGAGTTTGGACTAAGTTTGTAATTTAAAATTGTTGGGTTGTTGTTTGACGAGGTGTTAGAGTGGGAGAACAAGGGAAGGTTCTGTACAGGCTTATGTGTTTCCGTGTGGGTGCTGGCTTGCCAATTAGGATTCCTGTTCCAATTTCCACTCGATTGTGAAGGTAATTTAGAGATACTGTTAACCTATAACCTGTTGGATATTGTGGTTTGAGGTGCTCATTTTAGATTGATGGTTAACTGATTTTATTTTGATGAAGTAGTGAAAGAGGGAGAGAAGTAGAAATAAGCTATTGTGTTTGTTATGGCTGCTGGATTGAGAGAGCAACTTTGTTAATACGTTTTGAAGGTAAAAGTTTGAATCTTAAATAGAAGCCTTGGTGATTGTTGAATTGAATGACATGAGATTTTCTAGCCTAATTCTGGTTCGACGTATGAGGCTAAATGAGAATTGATGCTGAATACATTTTCATTACAGAGTTGGTTTGATGGGAAAAGAGAGAATTTCTCCAGTTTGCTGTGATCTTGGCCGAGAGGATAAGGATATCAATTCAATAGTCTCCAGCAATATCTCTTGAACTTGCGAGTTAAAAGGTAAGCTGGACTCTGTTAGTTTGACTACAGATTCCTAATTAAGTGAAGGAAGGCGTTTGTGATATTCATATTTGAATGCAATTGGTTGTTTGGCTAACAACCATAGTAAATTGTATCTTTGAACTAGTGTTGATTTGAATGGTGAACTACACTTGATTTCTATAATTAATTCAAGATTTGAGAAGTGAGCAGGGAGTAATCATCGGTGGCCGAAAGTGAGGCTGATTGAATATACATGTATATATATATATATGTACCGGTGTGCATATATATGTGTGTTGACAATTGCTATGTTGATTCATACTTAGGTTCATTGATTCTAAAATGTGGAGTTAGAAAACGTGGATGCTCTTAGCATTGGTGACTTGTAATGTTAATGTTGTGGTGAAAGGAACTTGAAAGTTGGGTGTCCTTAGTAGTTATCGACACACCTATTGTGAAATTGAAATGTTATCTCAAATTCTTGTTAACGGTAATATAAACCGAATGAGTTTTGGTTATAAAAATTGATTGGTCAAGGTTGGTTTGGATGATTAAGAACTAGTCATCGTAATTGCTTTATACTTGTTCGATTAGTTATTAACGATTAATATGTTGGACATTAGGGACTCCAGTTACCCGTGGAGCGAAATGCTTGAGATTCTTGGAGTGTGCATATTTATGGTCGGTAATTTGGTTTCTATTCATGTACTTGAGTTACAGATTCTATTCTACTGGTCTTGTTATATCACTTGTGATTCTATTCCTTGAAGTTTGTTAATTATTGGTCATTCCTTATATCGAAATTTATTTGAGGAGAGAGTCAAATCCTGTTATGAGTTTTCTCTTGTGATACTGTCATCAGAATTTGTATTCTTTTAAATTTGTATTTCTTAGTATCCCTTGTGTCAAGTATTGGGGGAAAAAGAACACTTACAGAAAAATAAGGATTTTACACCTCAAAATGTTTTTATGCTTCTGTTGTATTTTTCTTTAATGTTTCCTTACATTAATTACCTTGCGTTTCCCCTTTGAGACTCGCGACACTGTGACGTGCCTATACTGAAGAGGTGCAGTTTGGGGCGTTACAGTTACTAAGATTATTAATTGTGTAATTTTAGGTGACTTGTGATGTGTTATGGCTTGGCACTTGTGCTTTAATTTGTGGAAGACGCAATGAGATTAATTAGGTGAGTAAATCTCACCAAGGTTCATATTTGGACCAAATTATTATGGTCATTTTGATGATGATGTTGAATTTAAAGAATATGCTATTGTTTGTTTTTAAATATATGAGATTGATCGTCAACGGCTCATAGGTAAGATAAAACAAGTTTTTCTATTATCTGATTATTTTTAATGTTCATGTGATCATAATATTGTTGGTTCTTGATAGATTATTCTTGTGGGAATATCTATGTTTGTTCACATAAATATATCTATGTGGAATGATATAATTTTTATGATGTCCTTTTTGTGTTGTTGATGATGTTAAATTAAAGAATATGTTATTGTTTGTTTTTAAATATATGAGCTTGGTCGCCAACGGCTCATAAGTAAGATAAAACAAATTTTCCTATTATATTATTATATTGTGATTCGTTGTTTAGATAGTCAAATTAGGTTCCAAGCCTTTAATTAGGTGATTGATTACGGTTATGATGATTCTACTTTATTGTGATTTGTTGTTTAGATAGTCAAACCGGGTTCCAAGCCGTTAATTGGGTGATTGGTTACGGTTATAATGTTTTTATTATTTTGTGATTTGATATTGGATAGTCAAACTAGATTCCAAGCCTTTGACCGGGTGATTGGTTACGGTTAGGAATAGAGCTCTAGTCCGTCTGTCGGTGTAGGTTATGGGAGGTACTTTAAGGTATTTGGGACCCATAGGTACATAAATTGTTGTTGTAGGTCATGAGAGATATTTATTAGTATCTGAGACCTATAAGTACATGTGTTTTCTATAGGTCATAGGAGATACCTTATTGGTATATGAGACTCATGGGTTTTATTATTTTGTGATTTTATATTGGATAGTCAAACTGGATTCCAAGCCTTTGGCCTGGTGATTAGTTACGATTAGGAATAGAGCTTTATTCCGTATGTCGGTGTAGGTCATAAGAGGTACCTTAAGGTATTTAAGACCCATAAGTATATAAATTATTGTTGTAGGTCATGAGAGGTACTTATTAGTATCTAGGATCCATGAGTACATGTGTTTGTTGTAGGTCATGAGAGGTACTTATTAGTATCTAGGACCCATGAGTACATGTGTTTGTTGTAGGTCATGAGAGATACCTTATTGGTATCTGGGACTCATGGGTACATGTATATTTGTAAAAGTGTTGGTTATGTGGTTTTAATATTTGTTCTTATATTGTTGCATATGTTTTATTGGTTTTGGAAATGTTGAGTTAATTTTAGGAATTACTCATACATGTTTTTTAGCTTATCGAGTTTGTTGTTTTACAACCCGGTACACCAATTCATGATGTAGGGGTTAGACATGCATGTGATGATCAACAAGGGCAGAGGCATAATAGCTGGGTTTTAGACAATATACTTTTATTTGTATATTATGTAGTTTGTTTTTAAGCTCATGTGAGCGTTCTTATTTTATTAGACTTTTGAAGTTAATATAATTAAGGAGATGTAATGTTTAACTCAGTTGTTGAGTTTTGTTGATATTTACATTTCTAGCATTTGAGTTTAGTTTAGAAGTTGTTGAGCAGGTTTTGGGAGTGATATTTTGAGTTATATCATGCCCAAAATTTTGAAAATTATTCTTCGAAAGTTAGGGTGTGACACATAGGGATGTCAAAGAGTCATGATCCTCTTGAATGATTATGATGGTTTTACAGACATAATGGTTGTGCCTCTTGAATTTGTTTGGATTTGGGTTGATATACAAGACTTACCAGTGGCGCTTACAACGACGGCAACTGCTCGTTTAGTTGGTGAGACGATTAGACCAGTTCTTCAGGTTGATCAGCGCGACATCAACAATGGCGTGGTTTGTGTACGTCTTACCCTCCCTCTCAATGATCTTGTGATTGGAAAGAAGAATTAGGGTTTCCCCTGTGGATGTTCTGATAGTGAAATTCAAGTATGAGAGTTTGCTAGGATGTGTAGAGACTGCGCCATGATCAACCATGGAGGCCTTCCTTGCCCTAGACTGCAACAGTTGCCCTCCTTGACTGCGCCTCCTCAGGGTACTCAACCTATCGTTCCTCCTCCATTAATGGTGTTTCAGGGCAACACACCTACTCACTTTATGGTCCTGTTGCATCTATCCCAAAGGACAAGAGGGCGATTAACATCAGATAGATTCTGACCTTTCCTTCTCTAACAAAAATCATAGGAGTTCAATGAGAAAGGGAGGACGATGATGAGGCAGACAGCAAGCGGTGCGTGTTCGACACTTTTTGGCTATGGTTTTCTATTGTTGCTGATGGCAATCTTGGTATTGATAGGAGCAGGATATCTCCGAAGAAGGAAGGGTAGAAAAAACAAGAAGCCGAGTGTAGCAAATAGGTTTGATTTCTTGGCACCGGGAGCGGCGATGGAAGAGAAGGAAGCTGCATCTGAAACAAAGGAAGGATTATTTCCTAGTGGACGTAGGAAAGATCCCTACCAAACCCTAACATTCTCTTTCTCTCTGCTACACGATGAAAGGTACACCAATGGGTCTTAGGTCTCTATTCATTGAGAGAGAGATGATGTTTAGGGTGATGAGGTTATTATGCTTTCAGTATTTCATGCTTTCTAGTTATTCTTGTCCACCTTTTTGAAAGGCTGCATTTCAATTTACAGTTTGTATTTGAATCAAGTACTTTGCTTTGTGTGTGAGTAGTCTGTGGATTGCTCAGACATTGATCGCTTTGCGATTGTTATTGGCTTTAAACCTAATAGAGTGATTCCAAAAAAATAAAAAATAAAAAAAAATAAATCTTCATGTACAATTTGCCTTACGAGAAATTTTATTAACATATTTCTAAATGCTAGATATGCATTTTTTTTTATACAAATTATACAAGACTTTGTGGGTATGTAAAATTATCAAAAAAGACATTCATATCAAAAATAAAGAAATTTAGTTGAAATAAAATATCTCGTTTAAGACGTTCATATTAACTATTGTACTTCAAACATTTTTTAATTTTTAGTTTGAATCGAGTACCAATATTTTGACACTGTATATGAATAGTATGCAATGGTTCCCAAGAATCGATTAATTTAGTTTTACACATCATTGAACATTCTAATGCTGAAAGTTCTGTCAAAGACTTTGGTGATGTATTGTCTTGTTTTGTTTTTATTCAATAGACTCAAGAAATCTTGAAATCAATGTGAGTAAGAGGCTCCTTGAGAAGAAAATTTGTCGAGAAAAACTGATGGGAGAAGATGTTATCAAAGGAAAATTTCTCGAGGAAGATCTGAACAAGGTGAAACCCTTTAAAGAAAAAATAAAAACATTCGAGGAATATGTTAATGAGGTAAAATAGTACAAGGAAAAACTAAATCTTTTGAGAAAAATCTCAGTAATGTGATTTTTTTTAATAAATTGAGTAGCAGATCTAAAAAAATATGTATAGTGAATGAGTTGTGTATTTCATGTAAAAAAAAAGAGTTATGTATTTAGTGTATAAGTTGTGTATGTTAAATGAGGGTATTATAGGAAGTTTGAGAATGTGTATCTAGTAAAATGTTAAAACAAAAAAGTTAATAAATGGTGTATTAAATATGAAATGTGTATCTAGTAATTAGAGTTGTGTTAATAAAATTTCTCTTACCCTATTCACCGCAAATTATATTGGTTAATTGTGTGCCGGCAGTTTATGCATTCCTCAGCAAAATGGAGTTTATATATCCATACTATAAAAGAATTTGGTCAGATATCAGGTGTCATATAGGTTAGGCTTTTATGAGTCATATATTGACAATAAGTTAACACAAACTATGCACTACCAGTACTCCAATTACAGTTCTTATTTTCAAATAGATAAACACCTACTTGCATGTAACTTGTTGAGTTGTTGTGAGAGCCTAACCAAACTAATGAATACACGCACGTCACTGGATAAGCTCGATCAAGTTGTTCATGGTTTAGGTGAATGCGTACGGAGACGAAAAGGCTAGAGGGTTCACAGGAAAATATATTATACCAACAAGAACAGAAAAACATGACAAACTTACTGTATCATGTATAGTCCCTTGTGGAATCAGCAGTCTCGTCTTTGATCATATATACTTAATTAGGATTCTGTATTTGCAAGATCAAGAGGAAAGGCCGCAGTCCCTTTGGACTTGTTGAAGTAGAGAGTAGCTATAGAGATATTAGAGCATACACATTGAGGGTTAGTTGAAATGGAGCAGGAAGATATGGACGGCTATCCGCTTCAATATCATTGTACTTAAATGTTAACTAACCTTGATTATTCTACTGTCTATGGCTCTATGTTAGTTTCATTTTGAGATCATGATTATTATAGATGAGCTCTTTGGCATACAGAAAACGAAAAGCTCTTAGGTTCTGTAGTCATAGTTGGCTGCCCTATTACATAGTTTTTCGATCATTGCAAATTTCTCAATAAAATCAACTATTTTTGTGTTTTCATACTGCTGTAAAGGAAAAAGCTTTGACATGTATGTCATCGTTCATCTTAAACACTCGGTCGTGTACATTTAGAAAGCTGAAATGAGCTTGCAATATTGCATGTATAAAGACATGATTAACAATAAGCAAAGAAACATATAACGAATGTGATCAAATGAAACAGAATCAATCAGATAGGCAACAGCCTTTTTATCCTTGCAGTTAATTTGGCTTGATATGTGAACTGATTAGAACTACAAGCTATGCATAACTGAAAGGTATTAAACTTAAAAGATTTGAGTGGAAGCAAGTCCAGCAAAATAACTACTAAAATGTCCTGAAGAACTAAACTAAAACTTCAGCATAGAGAAAGAAAAACTAAACTAAAAATATCCAGTCACCTTTTGCATGAAGACACTACGTAGGAGACAAAATCACAACAGAAGATAATGTTACCCCTTTTAGTAGAGTAGTTAGAGCAGTTGAAGAAAGAATGTCCCCTTGTTATATTTTCAACATTTAGATAAAGAAACCATGCTTCCTCTACTCTTTGCATCAAACGTGTTTCACCCACTACCCAATATTCCTCTAATCTCTTTCTCCAACAATGAGGCCACAACCCACATCGAAGCCATGGAGACCTTTCACAGCAAAGTATTGCTGCTCTGCTGAAGACCAGACATTCTTTGGCAACTTCAGCCGGCCCTGCAGGCCTTCAAGGTCGGATTTATCAAAGGATGGTGGTCAGCTACCCTCGTTCAGGAGACTGTCTTTCTCTGATCTCAGTCGTTCTTCCTCCACGCGTATCAACGATGATCTTGCACAGTCTTTCGGGTTCGAGTTGCATGATTTTCAGCTAAGCGAGCTGCGTGGTATAACTCATGATTTCTCGAGTAACTTTTTGTTGGGGGAAGGTGGGTTTGGAACTGTACACAAGGGTTATATAGATGAGAATTTGAGGCAGGGTTTGAAGCCTCAGGCTGTTGCTGTTAAGCTCCTCGACATTGAAGGCTTGCAGGGACACCGCGAATGGCTCGTAAGAATTTTGATCTTAATTTTATCCTTGTTTTTACTTATTTGGAATTGATGTTTTCCCTCTGTACTACAGTAATACTGTTAAAACGAATTCTGGTTCGAAATTATTTCAAAAGAATAAGTAATTTTTCTGGTTAATCTAAATAACACACCTAATCTTGCCAAGATTATTCATTTTGTTCACAAATCACTTGTTTGTGTTGCAGGCAGAAGTGATATTTCTTGGGCAGCTGAGGCACCCTCATTTGGTCAAATTGATTGGCTATTGTTGTCAAGATGAAGAAAGACTTCTGGTTTATGAGTTTATGCCCAGAGGCAGCTTGGAGAATCACTTATTCAAAAGTGAGTTTAGGGTTTTGCCTGTTGTTATATGTTACACTTTTATTAAAACTAAATGTGTATTACCAACTAGAGTTCGATCATTTGCTCTCTTCTCTTGTTCATTTCAAAGTCTCTTCTCTTATTCAAAAAAAAAAAAAAAAAAAAAAGTCTCTTCTCTTGTTTATTTTCAAAGAAAATGATATAGTTGCTCCCTAGTTGCTTTGGTCTTCACTACCTTTTTTTTTGTTTTTTTGTTTTTTCCAGGAAATGGTAAAAATTTTGTGTGATAAAATATCTTGCAAAGCAATTTGTAAAATAATGGCAAGTAGACATTGCTTATAAGTCGCTTTAGTTTTCTCAAAAATATCTAAAAGTTTATTAGATTTCACTGTACTTACGTCTGATTGACGACAGGGCTTTCAATATCATTGCCATGGGGTACAAGAATAAAGATTGCAATAGGAGCAGCCAAAGGCCTTGCTTTCTTGCATGGTGCCGAGAAGCCAGTCATTTATCGGGATTTCAAAACTTCAAATGTCTTGCTAGATTCTGTATGTTAATTTCCACATGAACACTTCCCTTTTATCAGCAAAATCTGTGCCTCCTAGCTTTGAATTCCTTGAAGTCTTATTAAAAAATGGATTGTATGTGCTGTGTTTTATCTGGGACTGATAGGATTTTACGGCAAAACTATCGGATTTCGGACTTGCAAAGATGGGACCTGAAGGATCAGAAACTCATGTTACAACAAGAGTAATGGGTACCTATGGCTATGCTGCCCCGGAATACGTCTCTACAGGTACCACAAGTTAATCACTCTACATATTCGTGTTCTTTCAACAACAGATATTCTAGCTGCCAGACACCAATTTCGACTATAACAACTTATTGATCATTAAACTGTGTCCAACATTTCATTGTATTTCAGGGCAGTTGACCACAAAATGTGACATATACAGCTTTGGGGTGGTGCTACTAGAATTGCTTACTGGAAGAAGAGCCATGGACAAATCAAGACCAAAGAGTGAGCAGAATCTGATTGATTGGGCAAAACCTTACCTCACTAGCACTCGAAGGTTGCGCTACATTATGGACCCGAGGCTTGCCGGACAGTATTCTGTGAAGGGTGCAAAGGAGATTGCCCTTCTGGCATTACAGTGCATAAGCATGAGCCCTAAAGACAGGCCAAGGATGGCAGCAATAGTTGAAACCCTAGAGGTCGTGCAACATTTGAAGGACATGGCTGTCACACATGGTCATTGGCCGGCGTCGCCTAATAAATCCAATAGAAATGGGGTTTTTGGGGCTAAAGTCAGAATTGATGGAAATAAAGTTGGGTATATCAGAAAATCCTCTCTAGCCGCAACAGTAACTCAGAAATCTTGAGCAACATATGGCTCAAGGCTATATATATCCATGTGTGTGCATTGTTATTGAAAAGGCACGTTAAAATCCGAGAGGCATGCTAAGTTGCCCATGTAAATATATAAAAGGTTTATATCGATTTCAATATATAACTTATACTATCTTTCGATCAGCTGCAACCAATTTGAAATATTTGGGTAGAATAGAACTAAATTCACCGCAACCTAAATCCTGAAACACACCACCATATATAGCCTGTTTGACTAGAGGCACGTACTCTTCCAAGAACCCTCCAAAATATAGGGTTCGTCACTCATCAGTATTAGGGTGGAAACCTAGGTTTGTTACAGGATTCAGATCATGCCATGGTTTTTGTGCTCGATTTGCCTAAATATTTAGGTTCATTTGTATGTTTTCTTCACCAAAAGAAAGAAAAAAAAATTAATTCATGCGGGAGTAATAGTTTGCATCTCTTTTACGGCGGGTCTTGTTATTTATTTATTCACTTAGTTGCGTGGACACTGGTTAGATTAGAATGCAATAGTCGAAAGTGATCAGGTATTTAAATTGGAGTAGAATCTGCAGATTCAGGATAGTGCGTTTATCTATACATATCTATGAGGATGATTAATATTAGATGTCACTATTACAGATAAATAGCTATGAATAGTTAAGATTATACTTTGTCGTGTATACATGAAGTAATTTGCGCCTAACTGATTCACAGTATCTCTAAATTTAGATGTAATAGCAGTTGATCCACGGAGTCAGTACGTAAACAAAACATCATAAACTCCCACCACAATTAGTCAATTAGTTAATTGCACAATCTAAACCTAATTATTGGATCCTTTTATCTCATAATGTACGTACTTTAACCAAAGAAAATCAAATTAAAATGCAACGGCTCCCAAATTAGAATAATGCAAAATCAAATTAGTAGTTAGGCTAGGGTGTATCTCATCAATTATATATTAAGTCCTTTCTCTCACCCAAAATGTATGTGAAGAAAACGTTAGAAAAGTGCAACCGATCGCCCCCCACGAAATAAATGAAGCCTAAATACAATACCAAGGCCTCAGAACACCAACCAGTAAAGTACAAAGCCAACCAGCAAAACAAAACAACGCTTAGGACAGCCAATGCTCTCTGAATCGAATGCGTTAAAATGCTGCACTAATTTGACTTCAAATGTTCTAATGGTATCTCCCCTAACGCGTTGGGCGTGACTTTAGCTAAACGAAAATGATCATCAACATCAAGCACCAACACATGGACAACCTATTGGGGATTTACCTTACCCTAGAATAGAATCATTTAGCTCAAATTCAATCCACAACCACGTAAAGAGAAGGAAATGCATCAAAACATAAGGTTAACGTTATTACCATTTCGACAATGTATGTGGTTTATTCTGAACAAACACACCTAGAAATGGATTCGGGTGGCCGTATAGGCTACTATTTTCTTGTCAAATTTTGTAGTATAAAGCTCTCATGCTATGTACCTATCGAGAAGTTAAGTAGGATCGGAAGACAAACTGTAAAAATTGACTCAAAATAAGTTGTACAAGAGGAAAAAAGAAAAAAAAATGAAGGAGAAAGCTAACGATTATTCGTGCATTTCAATCCAAATCTTACCTTGATGAAGAAAACCTTCGAATCTGTCAATGATCGCACTGATGAGTTGGGATATCACGTATATACTCGTTGCTATAGATGAAAATTGAAAAATGTGACTGATCTAATATGGAATGGGTCAATAATATTGAAACGTGAACCCAACTCATATGAAAACAATACAATTTCCTATTGAAAATTGGAGATGATCGAAGAGAGAAAAGAAAAAGGAAACCTATAGTAGTATGGCTAGCTCAAGGATAGTTACAAAATGTATCGTTTTTTATACAAAGAAACAACCTCTCGTATGCCAATGCCATCTTCCTCGCAGTAAACATGGAACTCGCGTACTCCCTACACGCCTTCCCTCGTTGACTCATCCTCCTCGACCCTTCTTTCACAGCCAACTCCAAAGCCTCCAGCAACGACGCGACGTTGGGAGCAAACATAAACCCGAACTCATCATCGACGATAATGCTTCCTTTAATACTCGGAAACCTCGACGCCATCACCGGCTTCCCACTCATCATCGCCTCCATGAGGGTCAGGTCAAGTCCTTGCGGCCTTAGGGTCGGGTTCACAAACACATCTATGGCATTGTAGAAGGCATGCAGCTTAGAAGGACTCATCGACCCGAGAACAAGTACACGAGGACCTAAATCCTTGTAACGCTGCTCCCATGGTCCGGACCCGGCCACGATCAGATACACGTTTTGATGTTTGGCTATGAGCTCCGAGAAAGCTTCGTACAGAATAGGATGGCCTTTGTCTTTCACTAATCTACCTGCAACTCCAAACACCATGCTAGCATTTTGTGGTATTCCTATTCCTCCTCTGAACTCTTCCCCGAGCTTAGAGTCGACACCGAAATCTTCTTCGTTGACGCCGTTGAGTATTACATGCACTCTCTTGTTGGGTATTTGATAAACGTCCCTAAGCATTTCACCGCAACTGTCACTAATAGCTACATGATGCGCGTAGTTATGGAAGAACCTGATCTCGTTGAGGACCTTTGGAACTACTCCTTGTAAGCTTTGGTTGAAGGCAGGTTCTATCGGCTCGCCTTGCTTACGCGTCAAGTCTTGGAAGATATTGGAGTGTAAGCTCTCGAGGGCTATGCCGTGCCAGGAGACGGCGAGGTTGGGGACGCGGCGGGCTAACCAGTGAGGAAGCGCCACGCTTTCCGAGTGTACCACGTCGAACTTCTGCTTCTCATCTTCTTCTAGGAACTGCTCGTAGGCCTTGTTGTATCTCCAGTAGCCAGGATCGCCCTCGTGGAAGTGAAGGTATGGCGGGGAGGAGCTAGGGCTGAGGTTGAGGTGGTTTTGGCTCATGAGCTCTTGTGGTTTGACAGGGGAGGTGAAGACGTGGACTTGGTGGCCGAGGAGGGAGAGGGCGGTGTGGAGAGTGTGAGCATGTCGTTCCATGCCGCCGGGGGTGGTGGCGATGGGCCATTTCCGGGAGAAGACGGCGATTTTGAGGGAGGCTGGGGGGTTGGGACGGTGTTGGAGGAAGGAGAGGCGGTTCCAAGAGAACTCTGCGGCGCGGAGGTCGCCGGAGAAGGGAGGGTTGTTGTTGAAGTGAGAAGTGCAGATGATGGAAGAGGTGGTGGAGGTGTGGAGGAGAAAGAGGACGGGGATGGTGAAGAGGACGATGAAGAAGAGGGTGGTGCAAAGATTTGATTGGGAAGAGGACATGGGTTTCTTGGGTTTGATGAAGGAGGCCATGGAGTTGTTTTTGTTTGGGAATGTGAATTATGGGAATAGAATGGCCTAGATGTTTGGTTTTGCTGTTTGGAATTTTATAATTTGGTTGTGATGGAAAAAAGTGGGAGGAGGGTGACCACGCACTGAAGCAAGTGAGTGCTTCGGGATGGAACTTTCTTTGAGTGCGTTTCTCACGCTCCTTTTTTTTTTTTGTGAGAGAAAGAATATTCATGTGCCATGGCATGAAATTAGTGACCTCTCTCAAGGCTTTGAGGTATTTCCAATGATCGTTAAAGCCTTTAATCAAACTACAATCAACAGTTTTACGTTTTTCAGTTACTAATTAAATATGCGATATTCGTTTTTAGTAAACTCAATCATCTAGACCGTTAAATCTGTAAATTGATACATTTAAAGTTATAAATTGACTCGATATAGTTTTAACTTTTATCCGCGTTAAGATTGTCTTTGTAATAACACTATCTGATAGCTCATGAGTTCACTCAGCTCGGTAAGAGTTAGGTAATTGCACCGGTAAAAAAAGAAATTAACTTGAGGTATAATCCTTTGGTGAATTTATGGTAGTTTAAAGTAGACGCATGAGCATGCTGCCTATGACTTAGAAGACTTTAGGTAGACGCATCTGCATGTCGAATTTGACTTAGAGGCCCTTCACATTACACGGAAGCCAGGTTTTTGGGTGATTTGTGATGCAAGTAATTGATTTGAACCTCGCATGTTAATTTGACTTTCTTTTCAATTGCTTACTTTATCTTTCATTTTCTTAATTAGCTTTTGTCAACCATGCACATAACTAAGCAATCTTAGCTCTGATACGTGTTCTTTGGGAATAAGGAAGTTGGGCTACCTTTGCTTTTCCTTTGTCAAAGCCAATATGTATGCGCGAGTGCATGACTGTTATACATATTTGTATAGTGAGCCGTCCAATCGTTTAGTAATTCAAAATTTAAGACGATCAGATGGCTCATAACTTGATGTATGCTATACACATATGTATAGTACAAAAGTCATATGTATATACCTATATATACTTTATATTTCTCTACATGGAAAAATACTATATATATCTCTAGTTATTGTGCTTTATAAGTCAGTATAGGAGCACCTTCAAAAAATCCGTCATATGTTGAATAGGCTAAAGATCGAATTGTATATATACAGGGCATTACAGATAGTACAGTACAACTGAATTTCCTGAACCTAATCTGTCTAATTATACACAGAGACCGTTGAAGTATTGCTTCATGAATATGATCTTACATATTAACCTCAATATTGTATCATCATTAGTACAAGAATATGGACAACAGCTTCATTGATTTTGTTAAATTTAAACTTTCGATCAAAGCCTAACAAAGCTAGATGTCACTCTCTCCAAAATTTAGTGTAACCTAAGGAATGTGTTATCTGTAAGCTAACAACACTCTCTAAGCTAATACAGTTGTGTAGAACGATTATGCTCAAAATGGTCGTAGGCATGTCTAGTTCTAAAGAATAAGAGCACACTTGAGGCTAGACCCAGTACAGATATGCACGCCCACCACACAAAAGTTAGGAAATAGCAGTTCCTCCCCATGCACACTATTGTGTCAGACGTTAAGATGCTGAGGTCAGTGCTTACATTGGCATCGTAAACGATTGCAGCTAGAAAACCATAAACTAGTGAACCGAGTGGTATGTTTGTAATGAGAATGTTGTGATTGACACCTACGCTGTTAGGCCCGAACAACTCTGAAGTAATGGACACAGCAGCAGCAAAAATGAAACCGGAACTCAATCCGATCAGTGCAGTGCCAGCGTGCAAAGCCATGGTACCGCTTGATACAGCAAGCAATATAAAAGCAACTGGGGTTGGCAAAAGTGCTATGGTCAGCCATCCTGTCCTTGCAAAATAGAACTTCCTGCACAGTTATGGTATCATTCAATTTGTTAGTTTTGTCAAGCAAAAGCCAAAGCTATTCGAATCTCATTCAACTAAGGTGTTACTACCTAATTCTCAAAAAGTGCTAAGAGTTGGAAGTTACTTACGCTCGTATATAGTCGGGTACAGCTGATAGCAACCGGCCAAAGAATGAGAAGGATGAATATAGAGTCACAAGTGTTGTGGTATTGGAGCTCTGCCCTAGTGATTGAGCTATCTGTCCAAGATTGTTACTGTAAACAAGCCCAATGGTACCCCCACAAAAGTATGCAATGTAGTATAGCCAAAAATCCAACCGTCTCACAAGCAATCTTGCCGAGTGCTCTTCCCCAAGCATTGCCAATTGATCCTTTCCGACAAGGGTTCCACAACACCCTGTGCACTCCCTACTTTTGTTTCGAAATGACAAACTTTCAGCGGATGCACCATTATAGACCAAGAGGTGAGAAAGGGATCCGTTCCCATTAATACTAGGCTCACGGGTCAGGAGCTCTTTGTGAAGCTCAAGATCGTCTACATCGACAAGAATGAAGCCTGACCCTTCAATGCGGATGTTAGAATGAACCGCACGACGAAACCAGTCCCGAGCATAGACAATGCCAGGAATACACAGAGGAAAAATGAGTAGGAAAATGGCTCCAGCCAAGAAGACGCGAGCAGTTGCTGTGTCAAAAGAGGATGAACCAAAGAGAAGAAGGTAAATGCCAGTTAAAACAGCTAGGATATTCAAAAAGAGAAAAATGACGGAGTCACGACGAACTCCATCAGGTGGAAGGGGGTCGAGAGAGGGTTGTCGGAGAATCGGGATCAATGCAGCTACAGAAGTGATAAGGGGAATGACAGCATTCAAAATGAGATATATAGTAGTAGAAGAGGAGTCAATTGCATCTGCAGCAAGGTTGTATAAGGCCGCACTTACACCGTTGAAGCTCACTGTGAGTGATATTGCCAACGGTTGATTAGCTGGGAAGTTCCGAATGCAAAGAACGAAGCATACAGTGTTGAACCAACAGATGCTACACCCAGCCAACAAACACAGAAGAAACATCTGCAGGCCATGAAAGTCATAACAAGAAACTAAATCAGATCATCCTCTACCAAACTATCACAATGGTTCAAACTCAAAATTAAATAATTTTGACACAATCCTAAATTAATCAGCTATGCCATTCAAAGAATAAAACTTGTTTATTAATAATGAATCGTCTAGTCATCTATCACATGCATACTGCATATGTGCTCTTATGTTGCTATGTGATTAAGATTGCTAAACAGTACAGTCTGCTATATATGGATCCATCACATGCAATGTTTCAAAGTTTTTCTCCAGTGTTTCAAAGTTTGGTTGGAACTTGGAAGATTAGTTAGGATTTAATCAAAAGGACAGAAGCACCAAACAGTTTGATGTGGCTTCACAATCCATAAACTCTAGAAAGTTATGAAGTGGTGTCCTATTGGAACAAGTTCGCTGCTCTTTTTCAATCATGCAAAGATGCTTTCGTAAAATTTCCTCATATTGTCATTTCACTTTTTGAAACAAAAGAAAAAGGAAAAGATATAAAGCCAACGATCATACATTAGTTCAACTATCTCTATTGTCTATTAATAATCAGATTGAAAAATGGATAACAAAATGAAACATTTAATTGTTTTCTAAAATCTTCATTTCACCAAAGATCATATGTCACGAAAGTTTAATACATAACTTCTCTCGTTCCTCACATTTTTGTCATCTCACCCATAAAAAGATATAGATAAGGCCAAATATACTGATTGCAGTCTTGTCATTCATGTAGCAACTAATTAGGGATATCTCATATCAAAAAATAATAATTAGGGATATCTCGTATTCAAAAATAATAATTAATCGGGGATATATTTACCATATTTTGGTCAAGAACTAATGGAGGAGATAAAGCGACAACCATTAAATTAAATCAAAACATGTACAAGAAAGTGAGTAAAATCTAAGAGGCAAGTGTGGTAATCAATAGGATGGCCCACTGGGCCAGGCCCAAGAGAATTATGAAATCTAGCATTTAATATATTTTTGTTGGTATTACTATGTTTTTGGCAGACCATCCTCTTGAGGTTGAACCACACAAACCCCATCAGAAACCAAAAATACTATTTTCCTAAAATATAAATAATCATTTTAAAAATAAAATAAAAAAGAAATCAAAGTTTCATAGTACCATACCAGTCAGTCTATGAGTTCAGAGCTCTAACTAATAATGTTCCAGTTAAGTGGGTGCTTAAAACTTTGACTATGTTATCAAACTGAATGTTTGTTAAGCATGTTTACTGTTTAGACTGAAGAAAAAAAAATGCTACAACCCAAAAATGGAAGAACAAAAACTGATAAGAAAAAAAAAGAAAAAAAAGAAAAAAAGAACAGTACGTAGTATTTGGATTAAAAGTACAATAATGTTTGGATTAAAAGTTCAAATAACCACGGGCATCACGCAAAACCCCACATATATGAACGGCAAGGAAAGCTTTGTTTTCTTCTCTCTTTTCTCGAAACTGACAATTTCTCCTCCGAGTACAAATGAAAGAGCTGGAAGGTTCTTGTAACCAAAAAAAAAAAAAGAGCTGGAAGGTTCAAATGTATAGCAACAGAAAAAACAGTGTTTGGCAAAAAAAAAAAAGAAAAAAGAAGAAGTGGTTGAAGTTGAAGTTATCACCCACCTAAATATTTTGCATCATACACAAAACCAAACAAAACCCATTGCAGAGTTTTGGAATAAGAAAGCTAAACAAGAAAGAAAAATAAAACTAGGGTATGATTTACTTCAAACGAAATCAACCCAAATTAGTGGAGGAAATAGATTTCCAAATCCAAAGAAACAAACACAAATGACCATTATGTTGTGTGGATGTTATAGAGAAGAAAGGAAACGTACATACCACGAAATAAGGCAAGACGATGATTTGGCGGATGACGAGCCATTGTAGGCCGTAACCGACGAACCCCATGAAAGCAGCGATGAACAGCACAACCCATAAAGGAAAATACATCAAGGCCAAACCGGAGGACCATCCGAAAACCTTGCCCAAATCGGAAGCAGTGGCCAAGTAATTCAGCTGGACTTGCGAAATCCCAAGAACGGATTTCAACACCGACGAGTAGGACGAGAAATCGAAGTTGGTTCCGGTGAATGCCTGAATCCATATCGTCGCCACAAGAATCATCCATTTCCTCGACTGACCCGCCATGAACACGAGAACGGCTAGCTTGTAGTAATTGATACGCCGGAGAGCCTTTTGCTGCGACGACGACGGTTTAGTGTCGCTGCTAATGCCAAGGGTTTGTATGAAGAAGAAGAAGAAGATGTTGATGAGGAGACGGAATGGTCTCGACGTGGCCTCATTTATAAACCAACGATCGCTCACATTTATATACATCCATAGACTCACTCGATTTATTTCTGTGTCAATATTCATATTTCATATTAATAATGATGACGCCTTTGTCATTTTCTAGCTCTTGTTTGTTTCTTTTCTTGTCAATCAATTTCTTTGATTTGTTACGACCAAAAAAAAAAAAAATATTTCTTTGATTTGTAATTGGGGTTTCTCCATTGGCGAGAAAAGGTTTGGGTGGTGGGCATGGCAAGTTTGTTTCATGTATAACACACGTCAGTTAAAAAATAAAATGTTGTTATCGAATTGTGAGGCAACGATTTATTTAAAGACTTAAACGTTAACATGATAGATTACGTTTATGTATGTATTCTTTTCTTTTAAGTTAAGGCCGAAAAGAAAATTATGATGCCTCCGTAGCCTAATTTGTATTGTTGATCGAACCAATACTTCTCCATAGTTTGATTGTTACATATTTTAACATATATAATTTTTTAAGTTAAACCAGTGTTACCAAGAACGTTACAAACCATGGTCCGAAATAAGGGCAGAGGGACACAGGGACCCAATGCCCCACTCTATCCTTTACACAAAATTTTTGGTTGATGCGTGTCCTAGTGTTATATTTTAAAACGTATGCTATTGTACATTATGTGATATAGTGAGGTTTAGCGTGATGGTTATTTTTCATGTTACAAACAGTAGGGTCTTAGCCTTTTTTTAAGACAAAATAAACATATAGTTTTATTTAGTGCTCAACTCAGGTTCAAACTGTTTTGGAACGTATGAACTCAAACGTTGTTCGTTCGCGATCCGGAACTCTATGTTCAGGGTATGCATCTCATATTAATCGTGGTTTAAGCAAGAACAATCCTTGATCTTCAATGTTTTAGTGTTCTGGTGTTTTTGTATTGCAAGCATATGGCAAAGTTAAATAATAAATTCTTGTATGGGCAAAGTTTTTATTTAAGTAAATGAAGACAATTATGACGTTTGTTTTTTTTTTTTGATTGAAATTATGACGTTTGTTGGCAAAATTAATTAGAAGAGGGGAAAAAATTCAAAATAAATATAAAAAATAGACGTGAAAAAAAATTTAAAGTCAAATTAGCATTCTTGCACGCGCATACGGCCACGCTTACACGTGCGTTTTTTATTTTTGGAATAGTGAAAATGATCGCCTTTATTTTTGTGTTATAAATGGATAAGTATATTTAACTGGCCACTCTGAGTGGTTGTATCGGCCACGGCCTCATAATCTTTTTTCTCTAAGAAGATCACGAATTCACGACTTCAAGCTACATGCTAGCTGTTGGAGTATCCATTCTTATTTGATGTGTTGTGGCTTGTGGCCAGTAACATTGATGAATTAGGTGAAGAATACAGAAAGAGAGGGATTCGGACCCTCGGTTAATAGAAGTCTACATAGCAGTTCCAATCGGAAAGCACACTCTTATCGTACCGCGTACATAAGTAACTAGCGTACCATATGAACTCATACCCTAACGACTCGCGTTCCAGGTAACACGTACTGAATTGAACTATCTTCGACTTAACACATGGTTAGAGCTGTCTTATTAGAAGTATTTTGTTATCCAAGTGAGATTATTATTATCACACATTATTACTCGATGAAAATACAAGTTGTTGTTCACTCAAGAATACCACACTTGTTGCATGACTCAAACATCAAAAATAAATATACTCACATACCTTATTATTCTCGTCACGCACTAAATATGAGTTTTAGTTCATATATTGATGAAGTGAATGTAATTTGAGAATAGAGAATCATGAAAGATGCGTATATTATTCATTGATAGGAGCCCTTTATATATGGAATTACACAATACCAATTAGGTAAAAATAAAGAATATATAGATCCAGTCAAACTACATATCCTATTGGCATAAGACTAAGACACACATAAAGAATATCTAGAAAGATACAAAATATTATAGAACACTCCCCCTTGTGCCGCGCACTGATATGCCAATGGTGCTGATCTGTTGCCTCGTCAAAAACCTCGTCAAGTCACAAAAACTCAGTGGGAGAAAAACTGAACCTTGACCGTAGGAGAAAAAGAGTACAACGCACAAGCCTACTTCATTGAGATGATATTCCCCCTGATGTGAACATTATTCAGAGAGACTTGATAGCCGACGCATGCCTATACTTTTCACATGTTTTTCAAAAGTAGACTTAGGTAAGAACTTAGTAAATAAGTCTGTTGCATTTCCTTCGGAACTAACTTGATTCACTTGAATGTTAAGAACGCATGTTGCTGTTGGTTGTAGAAGAACTTGGGTGAAATGTGATTTGTATTGTCACCCTTGATGTAACCTAACTTCATTTGCTCAGTACAAGCTGCATTGTCCTCGTAAATGCATGTAGGTTTATCAGTTGTAGAATTTAATCCACTAGTCCCTCTAATGTGTTTAATGATTGATCTCAACCAAACACATTCCCGAACAGCTTCATGCAAAGCTATAATCTCTGCATGATTTGAAGATGTCGCCACTAGAGTCTGCTTAGTAGACCTCCAAGATATCGCCGTATTCCCAATAGTGAACACATAACTAGTTTGAGAACGTCCTTTATGAGGATCAGATAAATATTCGGTGTCGGCGAAACCCACCAACGTATTGTTGGGTGTCTCGGCATAGGACAAGGCGGCGGTGGCGTGCACGGCATTGGACCCGTGTCCAGCAGTCGTACCGGCGGCGTCCATGGCGGCGGTCTGGTCCCTTGGTGGATCAGTGCCGTGTCTTCCATGAGCCATAAGACCATCTTCTGTCCTTCTTGAATCAGTGTAGGAAAGAACAATCCCAAGTCAATGGTACCCTTAAGATATCGAAAGATGTTCTTGACTCCGGTCTAATGACGTTAGGTTGGCACTGAGCTAAATCTAGCTAACAAGTTGACTGAGAATGCAATGTTTGGTCGAGTGCATTGAGCTAAGTACAATAATGCGCCTATTGCACTAAGGTATGGAACCTCTGCGCCCAAGACCTCTTCGTCGTCCTCTTTCAGACGGAATCGATCTTTAGTTAAATCCAGACTTCGACCAATCATGGGAGTGCTAACAGGGTGCATCTTGTCCATATTAAATTGCTTGAGCATCTTTTGGACATATGCAGACTGATGGATAAGAATTCCACAGACTCGGTGCTCAGTTTAAGACCTAGATAAAAACGAGTCTTCCCAAGATCTTTCATCTCAAACTCGGATTTTAGATAAGCCGCGGTCTCTTTGATTTCATCAAGAGTATTGATAATGTTCATGTCATCGACATAGACGGCCACTATTGCAAATCCGGAACTTGTCGTCTTTATGAACACGCATGGGCATAGTTCATCATTCTTATATCCCTCCCTAACTAAGTAGTCACTTAGACGAGTATAATGTGGTATATACCACATTCGCCCGGATTGCTTTAATCCGTAAGGGCAACTCCAACCGTAGTCTTGGATTTGGAGTCCTATATCAATTATAAGACCTCTTTATTGCACTATTCATTTAAGACTCATTTTCTCATCTCCAACAATGAGTCCTATATGAGGTCTTATATTCACTTTTGTTGATTAAAATAAGTTATAGGTGGTATATTTATGAATATCATATTAAATAATATGTTAATAACCTTATTAAGTTAATAAAAATTCATACCGCATCACAGGTAGAGTGTTATCACATAAAGGAGGTTCTGGAGGTCTATGCCAAAGCTTCAGGTCAGTTGGTTAATTATGGAAAGAGCAGTGTTGTGTATAGCCGGCGTGTGACACAATCAGAGAGGCAGTCTATTGCTTCTTCGTTGAGGGTTTTGAAAGTGGCCAAGCATAGCAAGTATTTGGGTATGCCTACCAATGTAGGTCGCAGCAAAACAGAAACCTTTGCTTACATAAAGGAATGTTTGGGGCAGAAACTTGAAGGGTGGCAAAGCAAGATCCTGAGCGGAGCTGGTAAGGATCTACTTATCAGAGTTGTGGCTCAAGCCCTTCCTTCTTACTCGATGAGTTGTTTTATGCTTCCGAAGAGCTTCTATGCCTCCCTTCATCAGAAATGTGCAAGTTTTTGGTGGGGGAGCAAACAGGATGACCGTAAGATCCATTGGATGTCGTGGGAGCGTCTATGCAGATCCAAAGACTATGGTGGTATGGGGTTCAGAGATCTCTATGCTCATAATCTTGCTTTGTTAGCAAAACAAGGATGGAGGATACTGAAATTCCCTCAATCAATAATTGCTCGTCTTCTTCGAGCTCGGTATTTTCCTAACGGTGATTTTTGGTCGGCTTTGGCAGTAGGTGGTTCTACTTGTTGGAAAGGTATAAGTGAGGCAAGGTCAGTATTAGCCCGAGGTGTGTGTTGGTAAGTTGGGAATGGCTCCTCAATTAATGTATGGGATGATCCATGGATTCCCAGACCTTTTTCTTTTAGACCTTTACTGTAGGGCCAGACCAACTTGAGGATGGTGAATGATCTAATCTCTGAAGGTACTTGGAAGTCGTCTTTGGTAACTTCTTTGTTTTCTCCAGGTGATGCCGCATTAATTCTTGCCATTCCTTTGAGTTCTAGAGGTCTACATGATAGACTTGTTTGGCACCATGAGGCTAAGGGTTTGTTTTCTACAAAATCAGCTTATTGGCAAGCTTTTGAATGGCTTCAGGCTTCTGTTTCATCATCGAGCCAAGACCTAAGCGTCTGGAAAGGTATATGGGCTGCTAGGGTTCCTGGCAAAATCAAAGTGCATGCATGGAGGGTATGCAACGCCATCCTACCTACAGTGAGCCAATTACGTAAGAAGCAGGTATTCATTGATGAGTTGTGTTACTTTTGTAATTCGGAGTCAGAAACGGTAGAGCATATCACAAGAGATTGTTCATATGTTCATGAAACTTTTGCTAATACTGGTTTGGAAGGGTGCTTTGTCGAAGGTGTGGTTGGCTCCTGTGTTGATTGGATTGAGCAATGTTATGCTTCTCTTTCGGCTGAAGGGTTTAGAAGTCTTTTGTGGGGTATTTGGTCTATCTGGAAGGAACGAAACTGTCGTTTATGGGATGACAAATCTTTATGCTCAGCTCAGGTACGGTTTGGTATTGGTGTTCAACAATATACCTTTCAAGCGACTAATGCCAAAATGAGGACAAGAACTACTAGACGGGTTCTTTGTCCCTGGAAACCTCCTTCAATTGGCTGGTTGAAAGCCAACGTTGATGGAGCTTTTACTACCACCAGTATTAATGGAGGCATGGGGGCGGTGGTTCGTGATTCGAAGGGAGTGGTAGTAGGAGGAGGATGTGTGTTTGCTATGCATGTTCATAATCCGCTAATGATAGAAGTGCTTGCGATGCGTTTGGCATGTCAGGTAGCGGTTCAGTTTCATCTTTCTCCTATTATATTTGAATCAGATTGTTTAAAAATTGTGAATGATATCAAAGATGGGCGGGAGGATAATTCAGGTTATGGGATAGTTTTAGATGATGTTCGGCAGCTGTTGATGGCTCTTCCGGGCTCTTCTATACGTCATGTTTACCGAGAGAGTAACACCTTGGTACACAAGGTGGCAAAGTTAGCTCTAGGTTCTCAGTTGAATGTTAGATGGTTTGGGGATATCCCAGATTGTATCAGACTATCAGTAGTGTTGCCACTACTCTTATATGATTGATCATATATAAAAGCTTCTCGTTCTCTCGTCAAAAAAAAAGTTAATAAAAATTCATAATTTTTATTTTTATCACAAAATTTTAAATTATTCTTATAATTAAATATAATTTTGTTAATTAAAAAAATAATTAATACATACTAATTTTTTGTCGTTTTATGTCGGCATATATGATAAACAATCAAATTATTGACAGATATTATCTTGTGTTGTGTCGGTGTATACGACAAACAACTGAGTTCGGATGTGATTATCGTCGCCACATGTCAAACACTAATTGTCTATCTAGATTATGAGTTATATTTGTCCGACACGTGTCATATCTTATCTGTTGATATCATCTCAAATTGTCCATAAATATGAGGTCATTATCATCCTCATTCCTCACAAATTCACAACACTCTTCTCATATCAAAATCTTCATATTGTTTCCTTTTGATTTTGTGAAACTGTTTTTCTACAATGAATCATTTGACAAAATGGTTTATGAAAGATCAAGAAGAGGCCGTTACGAGAAACCAACGAAGATCCATGATGATGTCTGCTGCTGCCTTGCAAATCCAAGATCTGGAAGAAGAGGATTCACAATGGGGTGGTTCTTCGGAAGGTCGTTCGTATACTGCCAGAAACAAAGAGATCATGGATCAACGTCTAAAAGCTCTATACTTCATGGATCCATGCAGGTACGAACCAAATATATTTTGTAGGCGATACAGAATGCAACCTTGGGTATTTGACAGGATGATGCGCGACGTGGCCAACTACGATCCATATTTTTTCAAGAAAGAGATGCGACTGGGAGAGTCAGCCTATCCACTGAACAAAAGCTTACATGCTCCATGAGACAACTCGCATATGGGGTCATAGCCGACTTCTTTGATGATTACATGGATATTGCAAAATCCACTGCTATTGAGATTTTGGAACACTTCACCAGAGCAATATGGAATGTGTACCATGAGCATTACCTCTGCCGACCAACACCGGCAGATCTGCGACCGCTTCTCGACAAGGCAGCTGAAAAAGGATTTCCAGGAATGATCGGGAGCCTCAATTGTATGCACTAGCAGTGAAAAAATTGTCCCACCAGATGGCGAGGGCAGTATACTGGCTATAAGGGGAAACCAACAATCATCTTGGAGGCAGTGACATCCTATGATACTTGGATTTGGCACGCCTTCTTCGGCCTTCCAAGTTCCCTAAATGATATTAATATCCTTGGACAGTCACCTTTGTTTAATGATGTGTCTCGTGGTGAAACTCCTCAGGTGAGCTATGAAGTACAAAATAGGCATTATGGGCAATGTTATTACCTTGTTGATGACATTTACCCAAAATGGGCCACATTTGTTCAAGCAATCAAAAACCCGAGGACGTCGCAGACAAAACATTTCACAAGGATGCAAGAAGCATACAGAAAAGATGTGGAGAGAGCTTTTGGTATTCTTCAAGCTCGTTGGGCAATCATAAGAGGGCTAGCTCGTGGATGGAGTAAGGAGAATCTTCAGTTTATCATGATGACGTGTATTATCTTGCATAATATGATTGTTGAAGATGAGCATGATGAGATGCAGCTGAGCCATTTGATCCGAATGACATTCCCACCAGACCAAAAAAGGCACATATATATGACAAAATTCCTGATCAAGACACCTCTGTTGATCGCAATCCGAACCGGCTAAACCAATTTATGCGTCGCTATAGGGAGGTAAGATGTCCAGTGATGAATAAAAACCTCCAGGATGATCTAGTTGATCACCTGTGGAGCATGAAGCTGCAAGCTGATGAGAATGACCAGTGATGAGCTTTAAATTTATTGCTTTCAATAAGTTGCCGGTTTCTCATGGCCTTTGTTTTTGCTTGTGTTGTGTGGTGTGTGGTGTGGTGTGCATTTGCTTTTGCTTTTGCATTTGCTTTCTTGTCTTCTGTGGTGTGCAGAGAGCTTTTGTTTTTGCTATTCAATAAAAGTTAAAGGTTTTTATATCGAGTGATTGCTTTTTGAATGGTTATCATGTGCCATAAAAAATAATAATTTTTTATTTATAACTTAAAAAAAACATAACAACTAGAAACAAACAACAACATTTATTTAGGTAAATTAAATGGATACTTCCTAATTGATGATTCTAGTTAATTCATTGTGTTTCATGAACCGGAACATAACGGTTGTCTCCTTTGGTTGGTGTTTGATACTCGGTGAGGGCTTCATCTTGAGGGTTCACCGGAGACCTTGAAGTTGCTTCCTCCCTATTAATTATCTCTTGTTGTCTCCTTTCCCAATAACCCTTCTTTCTAGGAGTATCGAACGTTGATAGATCAACCATCATAATACGATCATCCGAAGCGCGTTGCTCAAGTTGTTTAACTTGCTCAAATTGTTGTTATCTTTGTAGATATTCACGCTCACTTTGTTCTTGAGTCTTTTGCATTTGAATGCATAAGCCATCCGCATCTTGTTGCTTGCCTTTTTTCTTTGCTAGTTTTTGAGCTTTTTGTCCTTGAGGTCGTGCTTGTCTTGTTGTAGTTGGGTCCGCTTCATTCTCATGTGCTTCATCTTCTTCCAAGTTGATAGGAGTAGGAATACGCGAGTTCATGGCTTCGGTGGAAGGCGTTTCCCCAAACTTAATAGTATTTTTCAAGTATCGCCAACAATGATCATAGACAAAATCCGTGCCAACTTTGTCGTAGAAAATGGAACTAGCTCTCATGAGCTACACACAAGATGAAGTAATATTTATTAGTACTCATGAGCCACACAACAAATTAAGTAATTTATATATTACTTACACTAAAATATATTGTCTTAGCATGAGTAAAATTAAATGCTCATATGCTCATGGTTACACACTTAGCAACCTAGCTACACCATAATTTTCTATAAATTAAATGACAAATAATAAATAAAACATTTTGTTAACATATGAATAATATACTTACATCGTCTTCCTTATTTTCGCCGCTTCGGTGGTCCACTTCGGCTTGGGTAAGAGATTCGCGTCATTTCATACATAGCGGACTAAATACCTTCCAACGAGCCTTATAACTATCTGATGATCTCTCTACGCAAGTCACCGGTTTTTGTGCATTGTACTCGACCGATATACGCTCCCACATTATATTCGCCGATTGATTTGTTTCGGTGGCACCGTCCGTGGAGATGGTGATCCAAGCTTGGCAAAGAATAGCTTCTTCATTATGCCTCCATGAATCCTTTCTTTTGCCCATTTTTTCTCTTGGAAAAGAAAAAAATTGAAGAACAAGATGTAGTGAATAAATGAAAAGATTGGAAGGAGAAAAGGATTTTGGTGTGAGGAATTTGTGAAGTCTTGGGTTGGTTTTTATAGAATTCTTCAAAAAAGGTTGCCAACGGATCTATACATTTTTTCTGATTTTTTTTGAGGTAAAAACGAGTTTTATAATAAGGTAAAAATCCTGGGCAGTAACAAATTGTTTCTGACCGTTGGACCTCTAATCTCTCCCGACACCGTCCATTTTAAATTAGAGATGAAATCAAGGCCATTGGTTCCATGGCCGTTGGAGCTGCTTAACTGTCACAAGGAGACCGCAACATGTGATCTGGGGCCCAACTGCAGCAGACTGTCGTGTCTTCTTTGCTGGAGCGCGCGTTACACGCGTCGCCGTTTTGAACTCTGCTAGACCGCGCATTTCGCTTCCCCTTTATGTCGAGCGTGTCGCGCCTCTGACGTCTCTGGCCCAGCCCAAAAGCAAGCGAGCCCAGGTCTTGGTCTTGGAATTGTCTCAGATTTGAGACTGAGAATATGACTTGGTCCTATATTTCCAAAACCAAAACCCAAAAATTTGGCCCGTTGGAGATGAAAACTGCATATATAGGACTAAAACTGGAGGATAGAACCTCTATTGGAGTTGCCCTAAAGTGAGCGTTGCAACCTTATAGCATACGCATTTCGTGGTTTAGAGTCACTTGATTTAGGTAACGTAATGTCATCGGGCACTTTCATATATATCTTTGAATCTAGATCCCCATAGAGATATGCCGTAACCACATCCATGAGCTGCATGTCAAGTTTTTCGAACACTACCAAACTGACTAAGTAGCGGCAAGTTATGACGTCCATGACCGGAGAGTAAGTCTCTTTGTAATCAATCCCAGGGCGTTGTGAGAAACCTTGCGCCACAAGGCGGGCCTTATACCGAAGTACCTCATTCTTCTCATTACGCTTTCTAACAAAGACCCATTTATGTCCAACAGGCTTTACACTCGGCGGAGTTAGCACTACTGGGCCGAAGACCTGTCTCTTTGTTAGAGAGTCTAATTCTGCCAAGATTGCATCTTTCCATTTAGGCCAATCTGCTCTGTTTTGGCATTCTGAAACAGAGCGTGGTTCGATGTCATCGTGCTCAATGATTTCATGAGCCACGGAATAAGCAAATATATCATCGACATGGGTTGATGACCGGTTCATCAATTCATAAGTGTTATCATAACACATGGAGATCTCTATGTTCTCTGATGTTGACATTGACCCTGAGGCGTCCCCCATGGATTCTAACATCAATTCGTGGACATAAATGTAATCAGAGATGATCTCGTGAGAAAGATTCTCAACATCGATGATCAAAGGATTGACTTGTGCCTTGTCGGTCCTTTTCTTTCTCGGACGCGTGTCAACCGAACCAAGTGGCCTCCCCCTTTTCCTTTGGGGAGCCACCGCCTCCATCCCCCCACCGTGGGCGGTGGTGACAGTCCCTTTCCCGGGGATGGCCATGCCCTTTGTAGGGACTTCGAGCCTAGCAGGAACATTTGCAGCTGATATGTCTGATCTTGTCATTTTTGCAATCTTGGAGAAAGAGTCAAGCATTGTATATGCTACTTTCTGAAGTTCGAGAATACGTTTCACTTCACTTTCAGACTGTGAGGTGCGGGGATCATAATGAGACAGAGTGGGGACAAACCACAACAATTCATGTCGTTCCACATGAACACGTTTGTTCGTATATCCCCCTAACGACGGGAATAATGTCTCATCAAAGTGACAATCCGCAAAACTTGCGGTAAAGAGATCACATGTTAATGGCTCGAGGTATCTGATAATCGTTGGAGATTCATAACCAACATAGATACCTAATCGTCTCTGAGGACCCATTTTAGAGCACAGTGGAGGCATAATTGGCACATAAACCAAACAACTGAAAATGCGTAGATGCTTCAGGCTCATATCCAGTAACCAACTGGTAGGCACTAAATGGTTGTTTGGCAGTGGGTCTGAAATGAATAAGTAAGGCTGCATGCAATATTGCATAGCCCCATGACGAAATTAGAAGGTTGGTGCGCATTACCAACGCTCGAGCAATAAGCTGAAGCCGCTTAATCGTAGCTTCAGCGAGACCATTTTGCGTGTGAGCATAGGGTACAAGATGCTCAACTTCAATCCCGATAGACATGCAATAGTCATCAAAAGTCTGATGTAAATTCTCCAGCATTATCCAGTCGAATTGACTTAATTGGATAATCCGAGTAGTGAGCCCGAAGTTTGATAATTTATGCTAGGAGTTTGGGAAATGCAGCATTACGTGTGGACAAGAGCGCGACATGAGTCCAACGCGTTGAAGCATCCACTAGGACCATAAAGTATCGCAATGGTCCACATTCAGGATGGATGGGTCCACAATATCACCTTGGATACGATGTAGAAATGGAATGTTCTCAGTGTTATCTTTTGCGTAAGACGGTCTTGATACTACTTTCGCTAAAGAAAAAAATTTGCAAAACGAACGATGAGTATTTGAAAGAGTCAACGACACATCAAGGAAGAATGACGCACCTCAATTGCTTGAGAGGACGGCCGAGCGGCAGCCAGGAAGTTGGTGTCGAGCCCGGGAGACATCAAAGTCCCCTTTAGGCCGTGATGACCAGTTGTGGCGTCACCACCATGAATCAAAGGGATGTCATTTCCCAAATGTTTTCATTTTAATCTGAAGAAGAGATGTCCATGAGAATTACGCAGAATTCGGATCATCATGTCCCTTCTGGGATGACTAAGTCGATTATGCCAAAGCTTGTATGAGTTAGAGTCCCAAAGATCCTGTTTGGCGACTACATGGGATTCAATAATACGAATCGTAGTAAGGTAAAGACCACTAGATTGACTCATTAGTTTCTCCAATATACGTTTACGTCCGTATTCATGAGAAGTTATACACAAGAACTCAGTTCCATCTTCACAATGAGTTTCCAAATGAAAGCCATTAGCGCGAATGTCCTTAAAGCTCAACAAGGTTCAGTGCCCTTTTAGGGCATATAGAGCGTCCGTGACATGGATCATAGTGTCATGAGGCAGAAAGAAGCCAGCGGTTCCACGCCCAAGGATCATAGGAGAAGATCCAATCATTGTCGTCACAGATGATTTACATGGCACTAATTCAAGGAATAGTTGTCGGTTTCTTAGAATGGTGTGGGTTGATCCACTATCTACGAGGCACTCGACCTCTTCAAGAGACATACCTATAAAAGAGAGTAGATATATTAGAAAATAGGTCGATATCGAGCCATTTAGAAGGATTGAAAAAACTAAAATTAGCAACAATCCTGAGAATGCTGAAAAAATTTCTTGCAGAATGACCTTTGAGCACTAAAACAGTCATAACTCCTTGGTTAAAATAGATATGGATAAATCACAAAATATTCTGAAAACTAGACACATAGAGTTTCCAATGATATAAAATTCACTATCTGGTTCGTCTGGAGCTGTTCACAAAGCTCAAATGAAGTGACCGTTCAGAGAGGACAGATTACTGTTTTTCACAGATTTGGCATTAGCAAAGCTTTTGAAGCTTGCTGGTGGCATGGAGGCATATGCTCAGGCACAAGGATGTGTAGATGATTAAATCCAAGTCCAGAGAACCTAGAGGATTCGATGGTGATCCGTTTTTGCCAAGACTTTTACGTCTTTTACAAGACGGCAATTGAAGTAATAGCGTAAGAGGAATCTAAAATCAAAAGCTTTCGGTAACTCCAAATTAAGTATGACCAGGCATGTTCGTGGAGGGTCGATGGTGCGAGACACACTTAAAACCACTAGCTTCTTAATTTCAGACAATTCTAAGACATCATACTAACTTGAACAATTGATGATGGAAAATCCACTATAGGGTAAAAGACTTGAACCGGAAAACTCGTTAGCAACCCTCTTTGAGAGTCACGACACCGTACATCACCTTCTCTAAGGGAGAGACCAAAGACGGCGTTGATGCTATGTGTTCTAAGGTAGATGTAAATTATTTCGAACCATGTAGAGACAAGAAGAACCAAAAAGAACTTTCATTAATGCGCTGAAAAGAGTACATAAGGGTCTTAAAAAAAATTGAGAAGAAAACTAAGCATGGCATACTAACAATGCCTTATTACATCATGACTTGTAAAAGGGAAAACAATCTAGCCGGTGACGTCAAAGTCAGGAGCATCTAAGTCAGAACATTGTCCATTAGGGTCTGCGACCTTGAAGGTAACATTATGTTCAACTCCATTGTTTTCAGTGGAATTGACTTCCACCAATTCCTTCTTGTATACGGCAACAACATTTGCAGAAGTGCGACAACTTTTAAACCAATGGTCCTTGGACCCACATATGTTGCATTGACCATCAAAGGCAGAAGAAGAGCGAACATGCTGCTTTTGAGGAGGAGCGGCGCCGCCCTTGGGGACGGCGACACCAGTGTCTCGACGCCATGTGTTGGTATGGCCACTAAAGCCACTACCTTGTCCCCGAGAACCAGAGGCATGGTGGTGGTGATTTTTCACATGCGTAAGGTTCATTCCGAAGTTGATCCTTGTGTTCCGGAGCTTTCTTACTCCATTTGCTATTGTAATTGGATTCCGGAATTTTTCGGGTGCCTACATGACGCAAATTATGTTGATCATTGATCATGTTGTTCTTTTCTTCCGTAAGGAGTTGCGTCATTAAGCCGCTAAATGTAGTAATCCTTTTATTTTGGAACTCAAGTCGATACTGGTTCATTAGGATCTTAGCAGCAGAAGGGAAGGTCGAGAAAATCTTTTCAATTATGTCAGCATCACTTTTCTCGACTCCACATTAGCTCAGTTGAGCTTGTAGGCAAAGCATATTCCTGTTGAAGTCATCAACCTTTTTGTAATACAAAAGTAGGATTTCATCCGAGCGAACAATTAATTTTGGGAGCAAGGTCGAGTGAATATTGCCACAACGTTCGGCGAGTGCATCCCACAGATCTTTTGGATCATGCTTCGATTGATACTGCCTGCGTAGTGTGGGATCGATATGCTTACGAAGGAACATGAGCGCTTGAGATTTTGTTTTCTTGTGAGACGGTTTCTGAGTTGGATCGGGAAATATGGTCTCGGTCAAATCCTTAGCAATGAAGGTCTATTCTATATCTAAGACCCAGCAATGGTACTCGGTACCATGGGCGTCGAATTTGATGCTCTGTCCATCTGCATACAAGAGAGAACAAGTCGTATTAGTTTTCTGTTAGAGACCCAAAGAGGGATACTCAAATACGATGCTTTTATATTTGGTTTGTCTCTCTAGGATTGATCAAACACAACCCTAAGTGTCTGGAGTCGATCAAACATGACTCGGAAAACTTGTGTGAAGGTGATCAAACACACCTTCAGAATAGAAATAACCAAAGTTGATCAAACACAACTTTAGACCCGGGGAGGACAACCGAGATTTTAAACCTGCAAATACACCGACCCAATCATAGAATAGAGTAGAAGAAGGGAGAAAACACCTTATCTCCCCCGAGGTTATTGAACTTGGAAGAGTTTTAGGGTTGTAAAGAGAACATACCGTAAAACTTGGATGCTTGATTAGACTAGAAGAAACGCAGAGCAGGTGGCAGGGAAGCGACAGTCGGGGAGCGACAGCAGCAGCGGCCAAGGCAGGGCCGAGAACCTTTTGTTTTGGTTTTAGGGTTTGGGAAAACTATTAGCTCAAGGGTTGAGCCAAGAGTTGATAACGTGATGAAGTGAATGTAATTTGAGAATAGAGAATCGTGAAAGATGTGTATATTATTCATTGATAGGAGCCCTTTATATAGGAAATTACACAATACCAATTAGGTAAGAATAATGAATACATAGATCTAGTCAAACTACATATCCTATTGGCATAAAGCCAAGGCACACATAAAGAATATCTAGAAAGATACAGAATATTCTAGAACATATATATATATATATATATACAGTTCCTATCTAGAGCGAAGCTTCACTTTGAAATTAAAGTGTGAAGTTCCTTATTTGACTCACTTTTCGGTCATATTTCCACATCTCCACCGTTCAGTTTGTAGAACCTAATGCATGTATTACTCCTGCCAAGTTTCATTGAATTCGATGATCATTTGGGTTCTCATAACCGTTATTTACACAAACAGTTCTGAATAGACAAATTTATGGTCATCAAATTCAATGAAACTTGACATGAGTGATCTATGCATTAGGTTCTACAAACTGAACGGTGGAGATGTGGAAATATGACCGAAAAGTGAGTCAAATAAGGAACTTCACACTTTAATTTCAAAGTGAAACTTCGCTCTAGATAGGAACTGTATATATATATATATATATATATATATATATATATATAACACAATCAGATGGTCAGATGTCCATCTTCCTTCTGAATGGTCTCTCACTAGTGAGAATCAACCATCTAACGCGCAACATGGTCTTTCTGATTTAAATATATATATCTAGAGCAAAGTTTCGCTCTGAAATTAATATGTGAAGTTCCTTATTTGATTAACTTATTAATATGTGAATATTTGACTAACTTTTCGGTCATATTTTCACATCTTCACCATTCAGTTTATTGATACTGATGTATAGATCATTCCTACAAAATTTTATTCAAATTGATGATTGTTTAGGTACCGAATTAGATTAAATCAATGAACGGACCATAAATATGTCTAATAAGAACTGTTTGTGTAAATCACGATTACGAAAACTCAAACGATCATCAAATTAGATGAAACTTTGTAGAAGTGATCTATGCATTAGATTTTACAAACTGAAAGGTGAATATGTGAAAATATGACCGAAAAGTTAGTCAAATAAAGAACTTCACACATTAATTTCAGAGGGAAGCTTCGCTCTGGATAAGAACTATATATATATATATATATATATATATATATATATATATATATATATATAGTCCCTATCTAGAGCGAAGCTTCGCTCTGGAATTAACGTGTGAAGGTCCTTATTTGACTCACTTTTCGTATGATCATTCTTACAAAATTTCATTCAATTTGGTGATCATTTAGGCCTCCATAATCATGATTTACTCCAACGGTTCTACTTGGACAGATTTTGTTCTATTGATTTATTTTATCTGATTCGGTATGCAAACGATCACCAAACTGGATGAAGCTTTGTAAGGATGATCATACGATATGTATTTAGACACTGACCGGGTATGATCGAAAAATATGACTGAAAAGTGAGTCAAATAAGGACCTTCGCACGTTAATTCCAGAGCGAAGCTTCGCTCTGGATAGGGACTATATATATATATATATATATACTCGGTCAAGTTTTTTTTTCTCTTTCATAAAATTCACGATTTTACATCTTCATGTCTAACAAGTGAAAAATTGAGTTTGGAAAACTAGTTATAAATGTGTCCGGTTCAGGGGTTCATCTTCATTGTATAGGTCTCATATAGATTTTTCAACTCATGATCATATATGGGATAGATATTGCAACTCGTTCATTCTCTAATGTGCCATACATAAGGAGAAAGATGGTACAAGGTTTCTTGATCTTCTTGTTTTCTAAATGGACGATTAATGTTGTTTTTTTTTTTTGGTCAACGGACGATTAATGTTGTGCTTGTAGCTAAATGAGCCGAGAGAGACCATCTAACTCTTGTTAACGTGGCACCATGTGATCGACAGACCAGAGGCATCCAAAGGGTCCAAAGTGAGAAAAAGAAAACTGGTGGGTTCGATCTGTTCTGGGTCAGGTCGATATCGATATCAGTCACTAGTCACTACACTATCGATCACAATACCATGTGTTTGCTTCTTTCTCTTTCGTGATTCCAAAATTTAAAAATCGATCAAGAACATAACACCTCGTACATAAGAATCCCAACTGATGTGGGTCGTATTCAAATTTTGAGGGACAAATTTTGTGGTGATCATGATCGAGTTCATGACAACTTAGTTAGTCGACCTAATAAAACTAATTCACGTGCATGAAGCATATTTAGGGTTTGGTTCGAATTAGGTAGTGACTTGCCTTTGGGCTTATGGTGAAGAATGTGATATTAGTCTAGTGCACATGTGAGAATCATCAAAAGGTTTTTTTATGATATTAGTCGAGTCGATCGTTTCTAATTTGGGGAAACCAACAAAACCTAGCTAATTAACCATAAATCCATAATGTTTAAAGCTTGGTGTATCACCTACTGGTCTTTAATTTTGGGTGAATTTTAGTTTGCCCAAAAAACTTAGTTGGAGATCGATGATATTGGATGACAGGGTTATGAGTCACCTTCATGCTAGCTAGGGGATTATACTTTCGTCAGTTTCGTGCAGAGATCTTAATTAAAACGTACATATATATTACTCGCTTATTAAAGATTTTGGAGTCACTAATGACAATTTCTAAGGATCTAGCTATGAAGTACTGCATCCAACACATCTGCCCAAAATGTAGCATGAGGCATTATAACCCAGCAAGCGTACCTACTTAATTTAGTGTGCGTACCTATTGAATTATTTAAGACTAGGATTCTTTTTTTTTTTACTTTTTTCCGGATATAACCTTTTTTCTTTGTTTTCTTAATTAAGGTTTCTTTAACGCTTAGTTGACCGCCCTCTAGTTTTATTTTTATTTTTATTTAAAAAAAAAATTAATCTGATAAAGATTAGACGATATCAGCTCCTCTGTAGCAGTCTATTGGATGACAGAGCACTCACTCTATCCTGAAGGAAACCGCTACAACGGGGCACCCACCGCCCGTGAAAACTTATGGTGATTAACCCAACTTGCAATTAGATAAAATAGGATACCTTGACCGCACATATTCTCCCCACTGCGAAGAAGAAGAAGAAGAAGAAAAAGAGTCACAAGCAAACTTCACAATAACAGCTGAATTAAGAGATGAAAGATCATGAAAACGAAGCCCTCCTTCATGTTTCGAGGCACAAACCTGAGCCCAAGAAATAGTGACGATCTTTCGAGTCCCAATGTTGCCAGACCGTCTTCTAAGTAAATAATAAACTTTTAATAAGTGTTCAGTTACGTATTGTTAGTGGAACCCATGCCAAGTGCTCTAGCTAAGCTTGCCTTGTGCATGTGTTCTACTCCTTCAGCTCAACGCTAAGCACCTTTCGACCGTACACGAGTATAGTCCAATCTTGAGCGCGCCCCTTAAGCCTTCTCCAAAGAACTACAAAGATAACTATCTATGACAGCTGACATCCTCATTTAGACGAACTCTGCACCTTTGCGCCTATAAATAAGAGGCCTCGCCTCACTTCTCAAGTAACTCAACTAATTCTCAATCCCTCACTTCCCAGATTTATCCACAAATGGCTAACTTGAGCATCGGAGGGGCTTGTTCGGATCAGTTCGGGCACTTCTCTAACCTCGTTCTCGTCCTGCAGGTACAACTCTTAGAATCACCAACTCGGAAAATTCCTATTTGAGCGGATCCTCTTCCGATCGACTTCTAAATACTTGAGCGGTCTTTTCGTCAATTTTCTCAGTTAAATTGCTAATGTGGCCTAGGACAATTTGGATGAAAAATTGTGACTTTAAGGACCATTCAGATTAAAATAAAACCACAAGGACTAAACAGATTAAAAATTATGACTTTAAGGACCATTCAGATTAAAATAAAACCACAAGGACTATACATTATTTTACCCTAAAAAAAACTTGATGATGCCAAGCGACACTGGGCGGAGAAACTTTCTGAAATCTTATGGGCAGTTCGCACACTCCAACAAGAGAAAATGGTTGAGTCTCCATTTATGCATTTGGAACAGATGCAGTACTCCCTGTCGAACTACTTGTTCCTAGTCCAAGGTCGAAGGTTAAGACCCTGCCACAAATAAGGAAGGCTTAAACCTCAATCGAGAATTACTCGAAGAGCGATGGAAAATTGCCCATATTCGCAATATTCACAAATGAGTCGAACTTGTAAGAATTTTATTAATCTTCGTCCACTGTCATAATGGGCGGCTTGGGTTCTTTAGACGGCTGGCTGTATCAATATTGGAGGCGTTCGAATTCTCATGCATTGTACATTCTAGTTCGGGGTGAAGCCTGGTGATTACGTACGGGTGTTGTGACTGTTGTTGTCTGGTGTAAATTTTAAACGAGTCAATGCTTGGAGTCAGTGGCGGATCTAGGATCCAATACATGTCTAGGCTAATTAGATGTGCAAAAAAAAAAATTAAAATTTATTCATACAATTTTTTTTATGAGGTTTGGAACCAAATGAGACACTCATCAAAGGAAATTTCTTTTAAAGAAATACTAATGGAAGTCTAGGAGTATATGAGAAAACATTTAAAGAAACATTAATGGAAGTGTAGGAGTATATGAGAAAGCATTTTTTTAAAATTACAACAAAATGCAAATAGAAAAATAGATTATTGCCAAAACAATGGAAAAAAAATAACTTAACCAAACTAGGAAAGTGAAGAAAATGAGAAGGGAAATGAACATGCAAAGTCAAAAAGAAATATAGGTTTCGTAAGTGTGTGGTTTGTAGAGTCAAAAATGAATAAAGGAAGAAGAAAATATTGGAAAACTAGTTAAATCATCAAATCTGATTGAAAAAGCATCAAGAGTGTGGTTTGTAGAGTCAAAAATGAATAAAGGAAGAAGAAAATATTGGAAAACTAGTTAAATCATCAAATCTGATTGAAAAAGCATCAAGAGGAGTCGAACCTCTGACCAAACTGAAGTAAAGTTGGAGAGAATGCCAACTGAACCAAAGCAAGTTTGACTACTGCTGCGTATTCATTTAATACATATAGAAAATTCTGTATAGGTTGCAGCCCATACAGCCTCCTACATGTATCCGCCCCTGCTTGGAGTTTAGGGTCGTTGATAGCGCCGATTGTGAGTAAAGTTAATTAGCTAGCAAATGCGACATTACCATGTCATTTATCTATAAAATTTTCAGTCATATGTCAGATAAGATCTCTCGGGTTTCAGGTTACACCAAAATTTGATTTGCATCACCTTTATTATGTTATATCCCTACATACAAGACACCTTAGATTCGATTTCTTTAAGGATCATATTAGATTGGGTTATGCAATTATTATGATTCATCTCCCCTAATCAATGATAAGAAAACAATGTCGGTGTTAAAATAATGTCCAACACCATTCCAAGACTCAAAGTGGCACTAGCCAAGTGACCATGAATGTTAGGATGTGTACCTACGTAAATAAGCATAGCTAAGTAATCTAAACCCAAAATAGCTGTGTACGTTCTCCCTATCTTGACTAGGAATAGTACTTAGTTACTTTGTAGGGATTGAGCTATATATTTTTGTTTTTAACTTTTAGTCAGTGATGATCAAATATATGAACACTACAACTAAAGAGCCCACGGTTGCCATACACTTTCGTTTTAATATCCTAAGAATGACTTGTTCACACGTTAACTTGGAAGAATTAGATATCGACCTAAGAACTTGAAGAGTTTGTATTGCTTCGTCGAGCCTAGAACAAGCACCAACCTAATATTGTCTTATATAATTTGGATCCGAAAAGGGCTGCCGGCCGGAGTTGCTTTCTGTACATGCATGCAGTCAAGTCACAACTTGGAAGTGGTAGAAAGATTGGAAACTAAAACCATGGTGGCGCACAAAGTGATCGGGTCGTTGGATTTGGATTTGAAAATACACAGACACATTATATTCAAATAAGTTGCACTCGATCTTCATAGTTTTGAATGAAAGATTATTATGGACTTTAACAATATTATGTGACTTTTAGTTCAAGCAATTAGTTAAGCCTAATCTAAGTATTACCAGTTGTATAAGGAATGTAATGTTGGTGATATGTAAATAATATATAGTTTACATATGAGTACGGCTATTGGGATCTCTAAATTTGCTCAATATACTTCTCATTCTCTTAACACCTCTCTTTTATTTTTCAATACAAACATTTTCTCACTAGACCTTATTTCAAATTCCTAACATAACCTTAGTTATTTATTGATATATATTTCAATTAATTACTTACTTTACCTCTTATTCACTCAATAGACCTCTCATTTTTTTTTTCTTTTTGAACATCCCACTACCAGAAGAAAGGCTTTAGCCGACGAAAAAAAAAAACCAGGCCGACGAAGCATTTTGTCGTCGGCTAAAGTGGACTTTAGCCGACGACATTTTCCTTCGTCGGCTAACTGAAATTTTCGTCGGCTATGGTAAACTTTAGCCGACGAAAAAAAAACGTCGTCGGCTAAAGAATTTATTTCGTCGGCCATAGTCTGTGAACTTTAGCCGACGAAATATTTAAAAGTTTAGCCGACGAAATTAATATGTCGTCGGCTAAAGTGCTTAATATCTGCGATCTGGACAGCAGCAGCTTATCTGGGAAAAAAAACGGGAGAAGAAAAAACAGGAGAAAACGTTTGGGTGTTGTCGAAATCTGTCCATAATTAGTTTGTGGAGCCATATATAGGTACGTATATGTATATATATGTTGATTAATTGAGTTTTATTTGAGTTTATCGATTTTGATTATGATTGAGTTTATTGATTTTGATTATGATTGAATTGATTAATTTTGAGTACGTTGGATGTATATATATATGTGTTGATCGATTTGGTTGATGATTGAATTGATAATATATATGAATTAATTTGTTGTTAATAAATATTAGTAGATATATAATGTTATTAATTAATTTATAATATATTATTGTGTTGATATGGTACAGTATGAAGTTGTTGTTAATTAATTTGTGTTAATATATATTAATTGTATTAATTGTGTATATATTGTTGTTAATTAATTTGTGTTAATATATATATTATTGTGTTAATATGATATGTGTGTGTGTTAATTAATTAGTTATTAATTAGTTGTACGTAGTACGTAGAATATATACTAAATGAATTGAGATTTTATATATGGCATGAAATTTCATCATTAATAATTAACTAGCAGCGTTATAAATATATATTTTGTTATATTTTGATAGGATAAGAGTTGGATTTCGCTTCCAAAATGGGACAAAAGATACGGTGCAGGAGTTATGAGTTTTATAAAATATGCGCTGGCTAATGCTAACGGGAATACAATTTTCTATTGCCCGTGCACGAAATGTCAGTGTCGCAGCGATATGCATCGATTTCCCATTGACAAAGTATGGCAGCACCTGAGGAGTAACGGGTTTTGGGAGAAGTACACATGTTGGTTATATCACGGTGAAACATCATCAGGGGGTCCGCATGATCATGGCCAATTTTCTGAGACGGGCAGTACATCCAATGATCCAACAACGGCATTCATCAACGACATGTTTCCTTTGTATTTAGGAAGTGTATATTGTTATTTAATAAGTGTATTTGTTGTGTATATTAGTATTTAGGAAATGTATATATTTGTTTTGTATTTTGTGTTTGTTTGATTTTCCGGTCAATTGCAATGTTGTGGTGTTGTTAGGAAGTGTATTTTTTATTTTTGAAGTGTATATTTAGGAAGTGACAATAGTATTTAGGAAGTGAAAAATAGTATTTAGGAAGTGAAATTAGTATTTAGGAAGTGAATATATTTTTTACATTTTTAAAATGAGTTTGCATTTTTTGATTTTGTGGCCTTGATTCAAATTAATATTTTAAATAGGATGAGCGGTAATATTAGATCGACGAAGGGTTCGAAGGGCCAAAGGTCCGTATCGTCTGAGGGAACCTCTAGCAACCCTCAGACGTCGTTTCAGGGCCCTATGACTGCTAGACATGCGAGCCTTCTGCAGACGGCGCAGAGGCAGCCGGAGGTGCCCCCTTCATCGAGGCAGCGGGGCTTCCTTTATTCCGCGATGGAGGTGTCTGCACCCCGTATGCCTGAGATACACCGGGCGCCCACTCCAGCTCCTACTTCTTCGGATAGTGGGTCATCTGGGGTACAGATGCCGCCGCCTCACCTATTCCTTCCGCGGATGATACCGGCCATACCTGTAGTCGATGACTCAGGGACGCCGATTTATCCACTGCCCCCGCCAGTGGCTCCATCAGCGGCGTACCGGTTCGTGCCTTTTGATACGCCTCTTATTTCCGCGAGGGTATCATCATCGGAGGCGGAATCCGTCGCGTCCGCGTCCGATCCCTCAGGTAATGAAAGATGAATGATTTGTTTTGTTATAATTCTCCGATTTCGATTTTAATAATCAATTTGGTTTATCATGTCATAGGCACCGTCGGAGCGAAGCCGGCAAAGAAGAAGAGAGGCCCCGTCACAGGGAAGGCTCTGGAGAAGATCGTCGGTACCTCAGGGAGGATTGTCATCGGTACTGACGGGGATGGCGACGTAGTATCGGGCGGAAAGTCGAGGACGTACTCCGGCCGCGTGGGAGCGCTCATTAGAGATAGAGTCCCTATGTTGTGGTCAGACTGGGGCGAGGTCCCGCAGGAGGTTAAAGACATGGTCCATAACGCGATGTCAGTGAGTTTACAAAATTCCTGAATAATATTATGTATTACATTGTAGATTTCTGGAAAAACTAAACTAATAAACGGTTAAATGCAGGTGTGGTTTGAGGTTCCCGAACCCTTGAAGAGGAGCTGGACGGACTTTGTGCATGGGGGAAGGTACGTTGGGAAATTAATGAAAAAACAAAACTGTCTGTCATATTAATTATATTTCTAATATTTTTGTTGTATCTGTAGGTACAAGGAGTGGAAGAACGAGTTGCGGACCTATTGGACTACGCACGGGAACGCACGTTCTGCTACCCCTGCTGAGTTTCAGTACAGAGAGTACGAGTGGAGTTGGCTTCTGACATCAGAATTCAACAACCCTCGTAAACAGGTATTTAAATAAATTAATTAGTTAATTTATCATTAAGTACGTGCGTTTTAAAATATTTTACTAATAGTTTACTTTTTTCTTTGAAGGCGGTTTCCCGGGCGAACGCTCAGAACCGGCAACGCAACACAAGGAACCATCATGCCGGTTCTAGACCGTTCGCTGTCTTCATGGACGAGGCGGCCAGGGAACATCTAGAGGTCAACCAGTACGTCTATACGTACGAGAAGGCATATCCTGACTCCCAGGAGGATATAGTAAGTAATCTTTCATTTTTACGGAATTTTTAATTTTACTAATATATATGTTAAAATGTTAATTAATAATTTTTTTCCTATCCAATTAGGCAAGGGTGAGGGAGGCTAGTGACGAGGTGATGAGTGCTATAATGAGGGAGACATGGCCGGACACGCAGGAGGAAGAGATGTCCGAAGCCATTTCCCGGATCGACACTTCAGATCCGAGGGTTGGGGCGAGGATCATGGGTACAGCCTTCCCACCGCGAGAAAACAACTTCTACTGCCGGGGTCTAGGAAAGAAGGGCCAGGGGATCTTGAAGACCACTCCAGGATTTCAACGAAAGGCAGCCTCGACCAGCAGCAGGACGACTCAGCTAGAGTCGGAAGTTGAGAGACTACGGAGAGAGCAAGCCGCTCAGGCTGCTCATGCTGACGCTCAGGCTGCTGCTCATGCCGCCCAGTTCGCCGAATATAGATCCTATACTAGAGCCCTACATGCCGCCCAGCATACCCAACAGAAGCAGATGTACCAGTACTTCCAGGATTTAGCAGCTGCCCAGCTTCAGGGACTTCCACCTCCGCCCATGCCTGCGCCTATAGACATACCTGAGCTGCCGGAATCTCCTCACCAGCAGGCCCCAGATCCGGATATTGATTTAGATCATTTAGATTTTGTGTAGTTGATACCTTATATAGTTTTATGTGCTTATTGTTGGTTATATATATGGAATTGTTTTGGTGTATTTTGCAGCTTGCTTGGAATGGTAATTTAAAAATTTTGTGTATTTTTTTTTATACTGGAATGGAGTTATAGCCGACGAAATACGCCACAATTCGTCGGCTATAGTATTTTTATTTCTATTTTTATATAGTTTAGCCGACGAATTATGACATGTTTCGTCGGCTAAACTCACTATAGCCGACGAAAGAGGCTCTATTTTTTAATTTTTAATTATATACTTTAGCCGACGGAACTGAGATATTCGTCGGCTAAAGTCTTGGAGTATAGCCGACGACGTGTTGTGTCGTCGGTTTAAGTCTTGGAGTATAGCCGACGACGGTTTAAGTCGTCGGCTAAAGTCTGGGAGTAAAGCCGACGAAAGATAGAGTCTGTTTCGTCGGCTTAAATTCATGAACAAAAGCCGACGACCAAATTCTTCGTCGGCTAAAGTATGGACAATAGCCGACGACGGTCTATGGGTTCGTCGGTTAAAGTCAGCGCCGAGGACCCTTCCCGACGACACTATAGCCGACGAAGCCTCGTCGGCTAAGAGTTTAGCCGACGAGTTAGTGTAACAGGCCGACGAAAATAATTCGTCGGCTAAAGTACTTCTCCTGGTAGTGTCCATTATCCCTACTTTCATTTTTTTATTTTTTTTCATGCTAGAAAATGTTTTATCATGAACTATTCTGTATATCTTTCTAACTTTTGTTTTTCTCTTTTATACATGTTATTTTTTCTCTATTTTTTTATTTTGAATAATTTGATCTCTATTTTATACCTCATAATAAATTATTTTAATAAATATATATTTTCTATAATCAATATATATATATATATATTTATGCACCTTGCACGTAGTATATGTGTTTAACATGACACGACCCACCCCGAATTTCACCCTAAACCCGGAGTAAATCGTGCGGGGACCACCTCCAAGGAAAGATTTACCGCTAACTTCGGTACAACCTCCCTTGGAAATGGACAACCCTTCCAAACCAAAACCTGCAAACACGTCTAAAGGTTCCAAATCCAACCTCATAGACTCCTGCAGCCTTCGTGCTCCCCACAAATCACAACCTCTCCCAATATAAATTTACTAATCTAACAAAGATCCTATAATAAACATCCACATATTCAGAACAACTCTATTTGAGAGGAAATGAACTAGAAATAAATAGAAAAGAGAGCGGAAGCTATACTATTGACTATGCCTCTTCTCCATGTACGTCCGATCTCAACTATACAATCCTGCAGACTGGGCATTTTAAAACGAAGGGCCCGGGGAAGACATTTAATAACGTTAGAGTGAGTGGACATAAATAATTTAATAACAAAATATTTATGTATTCCCAGTTTAATTTCAAAAAAAATATATTGCATGCGGCAGCTTAAAAGCGCTTAATTCATAATCTGACAATTTCACAACTAGCACTGGCTAGTCACAAACTCAAATAAAATGGAGCCTCTCAGGCTAAACCATATATAATTATATATTCGTATGTATCTACACTCGTCAGACTCCTTGTATGAATCCTAGAAACAATTCAGAAAAATAGAAATTCATACAAGGCTACAACGCTGGCGTCTAACGCTCACGTTGCGCCATAATGGTATTTTTCCTTATTATGACCGAAAAGGGAAGGTGTATATATACATGTGGACTCCCTATATGAAAACCTAAATAAACCGAAAAAGAAAGAAGTTTTCATATAGGGCTATGACGCTTGTGTCTAACACTCACGACACGCCATAATGGTATTTTACCTCATTATGACGGACCAAGCACGTATGGCTAGCTAGCATTTATATACATACTAAATTCATAATATCCAAAATATATATATCCACCGAAAATCTCATTTTCGGGATCTCTCTAAAGAAGGAAAAATTGTCAAATGGGCAAGAAATCAATAATCTCATCAAAAGAAATAAATGATTAATAAAATCATTCATCGCATGTTTTTTATTTAAAACAAATGTCTACTCACAACTTTAGGCCTAAGCCTGATGTCGATCCGAGGTCTCTCCATTTGAGTCTCCTCACGTCCTGTTCCAAATATATAATTAATTTCCCACTAAAATCCAGTATTCATAAAATATGCAAAATTAATCGAGAGCCATAAATACGCTCATCATTGCCTAACTTCGATATTCTTAAATCGAAATGATCCAAACTTTAATATCATACTCAGCAGTCGTAAATACAACTTTTTCCAGAAATTGACTTAAATCCTACGGCCGGATTATATATTATTTAACTGCCAAAATACCAAACTTCGGAAATTCACAAACCTATTCAAAACTCGTCCGAAAATTCCACAATTCACTTCATTAAACTCCTCTAATTATTACACATTTAAAATTATACAAAACCCCAAAACGGCGGCGGCGGCGGCTCCGCCGGCGGCGGTCGGAGGTCGATTCCGGCGACGTCCAAATTCTACCAAATTTCAACAGAATCTTCCTCTCATCATCCCAAACAACTTTCATAACTATCACTAAGTCCAATTTCAAGCCTAACTAGGTCAATCGAATGAAAAGATCCTAAAAGCCCTAGAATTTCAACTTCGAATTTCTCCTTACCGAGCTCAAGAGGGATCGAGCCTTTTGGAGGGTTGTTGCACGGGAGGAGAGCTTCAAAACGAGCCAAAGATCACCGGCTTTGGTGGCCGAAGGAGGGAGCTCCGGCGAAAGGGGCAACCGGCGTCCAAGGAGGACTTCCTCCGATCGGCGGGGCTGCAGCGCCGCTCACCAGCCTAGGAAGGCGGCGGGGAGGACGACGGACCGTGCTAGAGTGGTGCGGCATCCCTACTTGGCCGGACGGCGGCGGACGGCGCTGGAAGAAATCCGGCAGCGGGAGGAATAGAGAGAGAGCATCAGGAGAGAGAGAGAGAAAAAGAAAAAGAAGAAGAAAAAAAAATGGTTTGGGCCTCACAACAACCCGGCCCAACATAAAAAATACCCAACTTCACCAATTTAACACCCCAAATAAAATACCCTAATAAAAATTAACTTTTACTAGCTAAAATTTACTATTTTACCGTCGTTACATTTTTCTCCTACGAATAACTCTCCGGAATAATCGTCCCTCAAAACCCCTCTAGGGACCAATTAAACTATATCTCAATGTCGGAGACGGTAAAATTCTTATTACAATCAAGCTAGTAAATAAGATAAAATTTTTCGGGTCGGGATGTGACATAACATGTATGATAATACCAAATTTTATGTCACATGATTGATATTTGATCATTGTTTTAGCTCTTATGAACTATATATATATATGCTTTAATAAAAAGAAATTGAAAAACGAAAATATATAAAAATAATAATATAAAGAATGTAATCAATTATCATTGAATGGAAAGTCTAGAGAGAATAAATATAATATTTTCTTTTGTATAATTATTGTCCTTAATAGTCATTATGTATGAGGATACATATGTCATTTAATAATTCACAATAGAGTGAGGTTTTAGTGAGCAAATTAAGAGGTCCCAATAGCCACACTCTTTACATATTGAATAAGGAATCCATAATATCTTCTGATATGATTCTCGTAATCTTTGGTAAATCTTATAGATCAACTAAGAATCTTTAATGGGCAATGCACTAGTTGATCACTATAAATACACGAGCATAAGTCTCTGATCTCATCATAAGACGCATTCAGTCCCTATCCCATCTAAGGAGCACATTGTGAGAGAGATCAGAAGACCTAAGCTTTCAGAGATGGCAATCTCCATTAACAACGCTGGTAAGTCTTAAGTTCTATATGTGTTGTTTGTGTTTATATGCTTGTGCTAATATGGTATAATTAGCTTTAGTTTTCTATTAAATGGTATCAGAGCCATGCGCTCGTAGCCTCGCATATAAATCGATTCAGTAAAATCAACATAATAGCATGTAAGTGTTCATATGCTATGCTTTAGAAACAACAAACAAACAAAAAATTCAGTAAACCGGGCCAACAAAATTCGTTGACCCATTCAGAAACTAAAACTGGGCCTGTGAGCCGCATGACCCAAGCCCAAGACCCATTCTCAGAAAACCCCAAAAAGGGACTTCATCTTATCATTGTTAATAACGACATGTTTTCTGGGTTTATGGTTTTGACGAGGGAGGAAGCGCACGAATTATTCATGAATTCGTTAGGATTCAAGACCCATCACTCACGATTCAGGTAAGATTAAGAACAAATTAGAGAACCCAAGAACTCCCGGAATGCACATACGTTAGGATAGCTGGAGTTGTCTGGATGAAATTTGCGTTTTCTAGATTCTCTGTGTTCTTGATTGTTTGTTTTTGATTGTTGTTTTGTTTGATTGGTGCTGCACTTCTGTGTTATTGTTTGCTTCCGCTAACATTGCAGTGCTGTAGCAGATACCAAGGTATGTCAATTGGGTGAAAATTGATTTTTCAATGACTTTTAGAAACCTAAAGCTATCTGCATAAACTCGGTAAATTTTCTTCTGTTGTGATTGTTAAAGTCTCCCGAAACAATATGTTTTAATCATGACAATAAAATTTGCAGCAAAGGAATGCTTTTTATTCAAAGTTTCTGTTAACTTGGATTAAGATGAAAACATATAGAAAATTCCTTGGTCTTTGTTTTATGGTGATATCGATTAGCATATTGCACATAGCAAAGCTTTTTCATGTTTTCAGATAATCATAAAGTTAAAAGGACTGAAAACTTGTGTTACTAAAATTTTAAAACATGCACATATTGGCCTCTATAGAGGTATTCGTTGCATTGCTTAAAACTTAGAATAGCTGCATAAATGGTCTCTAATCTCATAATTGGTTGTTTTAGAAGCTTTTCTTCTGCCACTAGGTGATGATTGCTTCTTTTATAAATTTGGGATTCAGATTTTCAATGTGTTTTATCTTCTACCATATAGGTGTTGTAAAACATGTATTTCAGTATGAGATAATTGTGTGCATATGTATGTATTGATACTGTCAAGACCCACCCCAAATTTCACCCTGAAATCCGAAGTAAGTCTTACGGGGTCCACCTCCAATGAAAATTTACTGAAAAACTCGGTAAACTTCCCTTAAAAATGAATAACCCTAACCCGGAAAAATCAAGAATTTACCCTTCTAGACGAATCAAACCACTTCCACTTCATCAAAAAAAATATAGCCAACATCATCCTTAGAATATCTCCCAAATTAATAAATAAGGTACTTAGCACACAACCGAAATAATAAACAATATCCCAAGGTAATCAGAGCTACTAAACACTAGCGGAAGCAAGAAAATATGACAGTAGGTTGTCAGAGCTACTAAACACTAGTGGAAGCAAGAAAATATGACAGTAGGTTAACAGGTAACCTACTGATGAAAGGTGGAAGAGATGTGGGTAACTATGCCTCGCCTCGATCTAGTGCCAACCCGAACTCTGCAAACTGGGCATTTTAAAACGAAGGGCACAGGGAAAAATATTTGAAAAACTTTAGAATGAGTGGATAAAAAAATAAATAAATAAACATATTTATGTTTTCCCAATTTATTTTTCAAAGAAAATGAATGCATGCCTCAAGCGATAAAACTTTCATCTCTCAAATTTCGAGCCTCTCTACTCAACCATATAAATCCATCAATATATATATGTATGTATCTACACACGTCCATACTCTTGTATGAATTATATGAAGAAAATATAAGAAAAATAGAAATTCATACAAGGCTACTACACTTGCGTCTAACGCTTACGTCACACCTTAATGCGGTGCTACACTACGCCATTAAGGTGGACGGACGGGTGTATAATATGTGCCCATACCCCCTATATGAATTAGATACTCATATATGGCTACTACGCTCGCGTCTAACGCTCACGTTACATCATAATGCGGTTATATACTACGTCATTAAGGTAGACAGACACATATGGTTAGCTAGCATTTATATACATACTCTCCTCATAAATATATATTTATATTCACCGAAAATCCCATTTTCGGTAACTCTTCAAGAGAAATAAATTCGTCAAAATAAAATGACGTCAAAGGCTCAAAAAAAAAAAAAGTTCGACCATGAACCATAGCATCCATATTATTTAAAATAAAAGTCCACTCACAAAATAGGCCTAAGCCTGATGTCGATCTGGGGCCTCGTTTGCTCGAGCCTCCTTACGTCTTGATCCAAATATAATATTAATTTCCCACTAAAAATCCAATATTTGAACAAAAATAGGCAAAATTAAACGTGAGCCTCCTACACACTCATCATTGCCCAACTTCGCCATTCTTAACTCAAAATGACCCAAACTTCACCGAACAAACGGCAGCCTTAAATCAACATTTTTCAGATTATACGACTTTAATCTAACGGCCGGATTCTACCTTATTAATCCGCTAAAATTACAAAACTTTAAAAAATTCTCAAACCTATTCAAAACTCCTCCAAAAATTCTAAAATTCACATAAAAAACTCCCCTTAATAAAACCAATCTAAAACCACGAAAATCCCCTACACAGCAGCGGCCGGAGGCAGACTACGACCTCCAATGCCTACCAATTTTAACACTAGCTTCCTCTCTACCTCCTCTACAACTTCCCTTACTAGCACAAACACTAATTCCAAGCCTAACTAGGTCAATCGAACAAAACATCACAAAAAGCCCTAGAATTTCCAACACCAAAATCTCTTTACCTAGACCGAGGGAGAGTGAAACCTTTGGAGGGATCAATGCACAGGAGGAGAGCTTCCAAACGAGCCAAGAATCACCGGCTATGGCGGCCGGAGGAGGGAGTTCCGGCAACGGAACCACTATGGCAGTCGGACCTTTCGGGCCCGATTTCTCACTCACGGCGACGCTAGGGAGCTTCTCACCAGTCTAGGATGGAAGCTGGGTCAGAGACCGACCTTTTGGGACCGGAGCAGCCACAGGCGGAGGGCCAGAAGTCTGGCGGGTCGGGCTGCTCGGGGAGAGGGAGAGAGAGAAAGAGAGAGAGAGAGAGAGAGAGAGAGAGAGAGAGAGAGAGAGAGGAGAGAGAGAGAGAGAGAGAGAGAGAGAGAGAGAGAGAGAGACCGGGAGAGGGAGAGGGAGAAAAGAAATGGGTTGGGCTTTCCAACTGGTTCTACCATCCCACACCATTTAAAACCCAACATCCAAAAATAGCACCTCAAAATAAAATACCCCAATAAAAATTACCTTTTACTGGCTAAAATTACCATGTTTACCGTCGTCACATTTTCTCCTATGAATAATTCCGTCGAAATAAATGTCCTTCAAAACTCCCTCTAGGGACCAAATAAACTATAAATTCATTGACGGAGATGGTAAATTCTTATTAATACCAAGCTAGTAAATAATGTCAAAATTTAAGAGTTGGGATGTGACAATTGATATGTATGTTTTCAGCATGTTAAAGTGTGATTTTGTGTTATGTAGTGTTTATGTGGTTTTGGATTTATTTTACTTGATATATTCTACATAAAACACAGAAAACATCTAGATTACCCTCACATTTAACAAATACAGTAAAACAAGAACTAATAGAAAATCTCTTTTGTTTGCTCATTAGGTGTCCAAGTTGTCACTCTTAATCAAATTGAGCTTTTAACTGGTGCAAACTACAAAACCTAGAGGAGACAAATTGATATGTTTTTCTCCATGAACCAAGGGCTAGATTCTTGTCTGTTAGAAGGAGTACCAGAACATATAGAAGTTGAGGATAAGGATCAGTATTTAGCAGCTTGGGAATACGAGCACTCATGGCATAGGAAGAACAAGACATGCAGAAACATCATTAGGGCCACCATGTCAAACACCACATCCTGTACTAAGATGGATTATGCCTATGACATGCTTGAGCTTATCAATGAGAAGTTCAAGCATACTGAAAAGGCTGAGACTGCAACACTGTCCCTGAGATTCAACACCCTTAAGTATGATGGTGTTGGAGGTGTCAGGAACCACTACCTTAAGATGGAGAATATAGTCAATAAGCTTAAGGATCTTAATATGCATCTTCCTGAAGAATTTGTGGTGCACACTGCATTGCACTTTCTCCCTCAACAATTCAGTCAATTGAAGTCGAGCTACAATACTCAGAAGGACAAATGGAGCTTCAATGATCTCATTGCTATAGCAACTGAGGAGGAGAGTAGAATTAAGGCAGATGACTCAAGTTATGGTGTGATTAAGGATTCAACCTCTGAGGCAACAGTAAACCTGATTGGCAAAAATGGTAAAAACAAATGGAAGAAGAAGCTAGGAGCTAAGAAAACCAACTTCAAACCTAGTACATCTAAAGGGGCAGGTACATCCGGCAATGACACACTTAAGTATAAGTGATATTTCTGTAAAAAGACAGGGCAGAAAATTCATCTAAAAAGACAGGTACATCAGTCTTTGCTATTGAGAATTATGCAGAAAATTCAAATGTTTTAAGTAATAACACTACTGTTGGTGTTAAAAGAACCATGTTTAATGAAAAATATGCATACCTGTGGCATAGAAGACTTGGCCACATATCAAAAGATAGAATGAAACACTACCAGAAGAAAGGCTTTAGCCGACGAAAATAAAAAAACCAGGCCGACGAATTTTTTTTCATCGGCTAAAGTTTACAATCTTCGTCGGCTATGGTCAACTTTAGCCGACGAAATTTTTATTTCGTTGGCTAAATAATTTTTTTCGTCCGCTATAGTCTGTAAACTTTAGCCGACGAAATTTTTAAGAGTTTAGCCGACGAAATTTTCAAAAGTTTAGCCGACGAAATTTTTAAGAGTTTAGCCGACGAAATTTTCAAAAGTTTAGCCGACGAAAGATATAATTTCGTCGGCTAAAGTGCCTTATATTTGCAGATTTGGACAACAACTCATCTGGAAAAAAAAAACTATACGTAGATCCTTCGTAGATCCTTCAAACGCAAAAAAGTTGTGAAATAAGATATGACCAGAATGGTGAAATACGTCTATGGTTGAAAAATTACGGTATTCCGGTAAAGTCTCGGTGCCGATAGTTGACTTACCCTTATTATTCACTATGCTGCAGATTTGGCATTTGGTGTCTGATTGACTATTGTGATACCTTTCCGGAAGCGTAACGGCGCTACGAGTCAGACTCATTGCTAATGCCATGATGTATAGGCTTTTTTGGCCATCTGAGTCCGTTTAGGGTTTCAAAATGCAGTTTTCTTATTTTCGATTAGAGTTGACCGTTTCGATCGAGCCCTTAACGTTGTCGGATCCAGTTGAATTTTTTACCATAGGCATCTTTCGTCATAATGATCATATCTGATGGTCGAATTTTGGTTTGTGAATTTTAGTCATCGGAATCACAACGTATCTACTATTTACCGTTATTCGGGTTTATGGGGAGCCCTATCGTCGGAAGGTAAATGTCTCAAAAATTTTATATGGGCAGTTGCGTCTCATCTACGTGAGAGTTTTTTGTGTGAAAGGTTTGACCAAACTACGTAATATAGAGGGAGATATGAGCGTTTTCGTGTGATAAGTAACGATGGATTAGGGTTGATCGTTTCGATCGAGCGCTTAACGTTGTCGGATCCAGTTGAATTTTTTACCACAAACATCTTTCGTCATAATGATCATATCTGACGGTCAAATTTTGGTTTGTGAATTTTAGTCATCAAAATCACAACGTGTCTACTAATGTTGTATAACTTGTTTAATAGGTTATACAACTTTGTAAACCAACTCTACATAGGAAGCAAAATTATCAAAAATCTCGTGAAATAAGATGTGTTCAGAATGGTGAAATACGGCTATGGTTCAAAAATCATGTAAATCGGGTAAAGTCTCGGTGCCGATAGTAGCGGTCAACCCTATTTACCGTTATTATTCCCTATGGGGAGCCCTATCGTCGGAAGGTAAATGTCTCAAATTTTTTATATAGGCGGTTGCGTCTCATCTACGTGAGAGTTTTTCGTGTGGAAGGTTTGACCAAACTACGTAATATAGGGGGAGATATGAGCGTTTTCGTGAATTTATAGACTTTAGCCGACGAGATATTAAAAAAGTCGTCGGCTAAGGTCAAAAACTTTCAAAAATTTTTTGGCGGTAAACCAAAGTTGGAGGAAAATTTTCAAAGGACTTTAGCCGACGAAATATATGAAAAGTCGTCGGCTAAAGTCGAAAAATTTTCAAAATTTTCAACCGAAATTTTTGACGGTCAACCAAAATTTTCAAAAGAGTTTAGCCGACGAAAATAAAGAATTTCGTCGGCTAAAGTTCTTTATATAGCCGAAGATGGATGGTAAGAAGTCTATTATCTGCCAGATTTTCTTTTCGGCCTAGCTCCGCCGTCAAGCCACCGGAGACCGCCACACTTGTCTCAAAAGCTTCGCCGTCGTCTCTACTTCATTGCTGGATAGGTGGTGCATCGAGTGGCGCCGCCGTGAGGGATAAATCGAGCTCCAAAACTCTGTCGGTTCGGATTCGGTGTCGATCGAATTTCTCCTTCCTTAGGTCACCGTTTGGTGAGTTCTATATATGGATAAGTTGAGTTTGATCAGTACTACATTCCCCTAGAATTTGGTAGCTCGATTCGGTGTGTGTGAAGAGAATCGAAGATTTGAAGTTTTTAGGGTTTAAAATTAGGGATTTTTATATTTTCAGTCGATTGACCTGTTTAGGCTTAGAATTGAGCTTCGACTTCTTCTAGAAAGTTGTTCGAAATGTTGAGAGGAAGATTCTGTCAAATTTTGGTCGTGATTGGAGGTGGCCGAAAGTTTCTGCAGTTTTTTTTTTCAAAACCCAGCAACTTTAGCCGACGATATTTAAACACTATATTCGTCGGCTATAGTATTTTTTAATTTTTTTTATAAGGTTTAGCCGACGAATTATGCCATATTTCGTCGGCTATAGTTATTTTTAATTATTTATTACACACTTTAGCCGACGAATATCTTAATTTTTTCATCGGCTAAAGTCTGGGAAAAAACCGACGACATGTTTTTCGTCGGCTAACTGTGGGACTATAGCCGACGAAAAAAAAATTTCGTCGGCTAAAGTCATCACCGAGGACCTTTTCCCGACGACACTATAGCCGACGAAGGCTCGTCGGCTAAGATCTTAGCCGACGAATTAAGATAACAGGCCGACGAAAATTTTTCGTCGGCTAAAGTGCTTGTTCTGGTAGTGAAAACACTCATAAAGCTTAAGATGTTACCATAATTAGATTTCTCAGACTTAAACGAACGTGTGGAATGTTATAAGGGAAAAATGACTAACAAATCAAGTAAAGGTGCATACAGAAGTAAAAGTTTATTAGAGTTAATTCATACTGATATATGTGGACCCTTCAGCCACCACACAATCTGTGGAAATGTCTACTTCATTACATTCATAGATGATTTTTTACAGTTTTGTCACATTAAGCTATTTTCAGAAAAATCACAATCTTTAGAAGCATTTAAGATTTTCAAAACTAAAGTTGAACTTCAACTTGGTTTGAAAATTAAAACTGTGAGGTCTGATAGAGGGGGAGAATATTTTGGAAGATATACTGAAACCGGTCAACATAAAGGGCCATTTGCCTTGTTTCTTGAGGAACATGGCATTTTAGCACAGTATACGGTTCCATACACACCTCAACAGAATGGAGTGGCAGAAAGAAAGAATCGGACTCTTTTAAACATGGTTAGAAGCATGATGTGTACCTCAGGATTACCTAAGTTTTTATGAGGTGAAGCTTTAAGAACTGCGAATTATATTTGCAATAGGGCCCCAAGTAAATCATTTGATAAAACTCCCTATGAGTTATGGTATGGTAGGAAACCAAGCCTGCATCACATGCATGTCTGGGGTTGTAAAGCTGAGGCTAGGATTTATAATCCTGATTTAAGAAAAATCAAAAGGGTATAAAATCTACTCAAGACACCATTCGCCAAGAATTTTTGAAACTCATCAAGTCAAATTTCTTGGTGAAACAATTTGCAATGCAGAGTATGTGGATTTATCCGCAGACTTTGAGGAAGTAGCAAAGGATTCAGAAAATTCACAAAACCTACAAAATATGTTTGTCTCATCATTAGTTTTAGATACACCTACAGTAAACGAAAATCTGAATGAAACTAATATTTTTGGGGAAGAAACATACAATGAGCCGTTAAATCAAAATATTTCTGAAAATATGGAAACTGATGAAACTTTAGAAATTTCAGAAACTCCAGAAAACTTAGAAACTCTTGAGACACAGCCTAAACCTATTCTTAAATCGAAAAGATCCAAAAGGGATAAACTAAGTTCCCACTTTTGGAGCTGATAGTGACTACATGGTGTTTGCTCAAGAAATTGAACAAGCACTGGAAGTAGAAACTGATCCAAAAACCTTTAAAGCAGCTATAGAAAGTGAGGATTTAGCTAAGGGGCAAGAAGCCATTGATGCAGAAATTGAATCCATGAAGAATAACAAGGTATGGGACTTGGTTAAGGATACAGGTAATCAAAAGGAAATAGGTTGTAAGTGGGTTTTTAAGACTAAGAGAGATGCTAGGGGAAATATAGAGAGATATAAGGCTAGGTTAGTAGCTAAATGTTTCACTCAAAAAGTAGGAATTGATTATACAGAAACATTTTCTCCTATGTCTGCAAAAGATTTTTTTAGAATCATCATGGCATTAGTAGCTCATTTTGACATGGAGTTACATCAGATGGATGTCAAAACAACTTTCCTAAATGGTGAGCTCGAAGAGACAATATATATGAAACAACCTGAAGGTTTCATAGTTCCAAGAAAGGAGAAGATGATTTGCAAACTCAAGAAATCAATTTACTGTTTAAAACAAGCCTCTAGATAGTGGTATAGGAAATTTGATTCAGTCATATCAACTTTTGGATTTACGGAAAATATAGTGGATGAATGTGTTTATCTCAAAACACAGGGAAATAATTTTATTTTCCTGATCCTCTATGTAGATGACATCCTCCTTGCTAGTAGCAATCTCAAATTGCTTAAAGACACTAAAATCTTTCTGTCAAAGCATTTTGACATGAAAGATTTGGGGGAAACATCGTTTGTCTTAGGTATTGAGATAAAAAGGGATAGAAAACGTGGCTTACTTGGTTTGTCACAAGCAAGTTATATAGAAATTGTTCTGAAACGTTTTGGAATGGAAACTTGTGCTAAACGTGGCTTACTTGGTTTGTCATTAGCTCTATTCAGTTCATATCTGGAACTCTTGTGCATTGCAGGAACTTGTATTGTGGTCTTCAATCTGCAGATTTGTTAACTCTATTAGAATTTTAGATTCAATGTTTGCAACTGAAAGTGACTGAGTTGTTGCTGTTGGATTTACTTGTATTTATATAACTCACGCATGCTCTTCAGTGTAGTGCTTGATTTTGTTTTGGTTCAATTGCTACACATAAGTATTATACAGTCTAGTGGGAGATTGAAAGATTATTATGGACTTTAACAATATTATGTGACTTTTAGTTCAAGCAATTGGTTAAGCCTAATCTAAGTATTACGAGTTGTATAAGGAATGTAATATTAGTGATATGTAAATAATATATAGTTTACATATTGAATAAGGAATCCATAATATCTTCTGATATGATTCTCGTAATCTTTGGTAAATCTTATAGATCAACTAAGAATCTTTAATGGGCAACGCACTAGTTGATCACTATAAATACACGAGCATAAATCCCTGATCTCATCATAAGACGCATTCAGTCCCTATCTCATCTAAGGAGCACATTGTGAGAGAGATCAGAAGACCTAAGCTTTCAGACATGGCGATCTCCATTAACAACGTTGGTAAGTCTTAAGTTCTATATGTGTTGTTTTTGTTTATATGCTTGTGCTAATATAGTATAATTAGCTTTAGTTTTCTATTATTGAATGCCATGCAATAAGAGACTGAGAAGTCTGAAATTAATTCCAACTCTACTTCTAGGAGCTTGACTGTATCCATCAAAATACTTCACGAAGTCTATATTATCAAGTGGTCGAAAGTCTCGTCTACCGGTCTGCGCCTCATATATATATATATATATATATATATATATATATAGTCTCTATCCAGAGCAAAGCTTCGCTATGGAATTAACGTGCGAAGGTCCTTATTTGACTCACTTTTCGGTCATATTTTTTTATCATACCCGGTCAGTATCTAGATACATATCGTATGATCATTCTTACAAAGTTTCATCCAATTTGGTGACCGTTTAAGCCTCCATAATCATGATTTACTCTAACGGTTCTACTTGAACAGATTTTGTTCTATTGATTTATTTTATCTGATTCGGTGTGCAAACGATCACCAAACTAGATAAAACTTTGTAAGGATGATCATACGATATGTATCTAGACACTGACCGGGTATGATCGAAAAATATGACTGAAAAGTGAGTCAAATAAGGACCTTCACACGTTAATTCTAGAGCGAAGCTTCGCTCTGGATAGAGACTGTATGTGTGTGTGTATATATATATATTTTGTATATTGTATGCTATATATATGCATCACGTTCCGCAGATCATGGAGGTGTGTAATGGCATGCAATAGTGTCTTTTGCATCCATATGATATATAATATATATAATATACATATATATATATTTATTGTATATTGTATATTGTATACTATATATATGATCACGTTCCGCAGATCATGGAGGTGTGTAATGGCATGCAATAGTGTCTTTTGCATCCATATGTAATACTGCTGTCATCACTGCATCAACATTGAAGTTCTCCTACTTTGACCATGATTTTCGTCAGATTGGCTTTCTCTACTTGTTTTTGTTTTTGGTCAAAGGCACAAAGCCATTAGTTTGTAGTAGATGTTTAAAATGATACACCACAAAAACAAGAGGTACAAAAGAGATATAATAGACCCTAGCAAAAGAGTCACATAGAGTCACATAGGCCCAAAGCTTTCTCTACTTTAACTTATATATGAAGATACCGAGACAAAAAAAAACATAAATATTAAATTTCGACCAAGGATGCACTGTCTCTGTGTCTTAGTTAAAGTTATGTCATATAGGTTTTTTTTTTTTTTAGCCATAGTTGTGTTTGTGTTAGTGTTTAGTTAGTTTTTTAGTCTACAGTTGACATTTTGCAAATGAGAAATTTTAAATACACACCTCTAATCTCTTAATACACACTCATATTATTTTATATTTCACATCAGATTTTATAAGTATGTTTAATTACAAAAACATCCATCAATTATTAGGGAAAAAAAGAAATTTCCTCTTCCCTAAAACCTAACTATTCTCCACTATTACTACGCATCAAAAGAAAAGAAATAAAAATCTCTTCTTCAAAATTCATCACCTGAATTTCGACTACTGTTGTAATATCATATGTACTATTTACCGATTCATTTGGTTTTTTTTTATCAACTTTAGTTTTTATCTTGCAGATTAAAAACTAGTTTTTATGCTATTGTACTTTTACTAGTTTCTTAACTTTGAAAAAACTATGTATGTATTTTTATTTTCTTCAAATTCTAGCAGATTGATGTCATATTTGTTAGAGATTTTGAGTTCGAATATAATATTACTCTTTTGATTATAAATTGAAAAATATCAAGAAAAAATTTATAACCCGATCAAAAAAAATCTAACAGAAATTAAAAAATTAATACATAAAGAGAGTTGTGAAATAGTAAATATATATTAATTATATTAAATAACAGATTATTATTAGTTTTAGATATTGATGATATTTTAGACAGTTTGGGATGTGTATTTAGTATAATATTGAATTGAAAAACTAGATGGGTAGTGTATTAAGTAAGGAGTGTGTATTAAGATATTAAGGGTGTGTATTTAAAATTACTCCTTGCAAATTAAACATTTCTTAAAAGAAAGAAAAAAAACATCTGTTAATTAAAAGATTTTTGGCTTCAAGAAACGAATTGATAATTTACTATGTGATGATAAAGATGTAATTAAAACTGGACATAACCTAGTTTAATATGATCGTACAAAACATATGGACATAGATTGACGAAGAAAAATTTGGGCAGCAAAATAATTAAGTTTCCTTTTATGCAATCAAGTAGAGGTGGCAAATGGGCCGGCCCAGCTCGGTCATATTTAAGTGTGTCTAATCATGCGTCGTGTTGTGCTCGTGTCAGCTTGTTTATTATCGTGTCGGGCTCGTGCCGGCCCATTGGCTTAAATATTAAGCCGGCCCGGCCCATGGCCTGAGCCCATATCATGATGGGCCGTGCTCGTGCCGTGCAAATAAACGGGCCGTGCTCGTGCCATCCCATTATAAGACATGATTTTGATTTTTTTTTTTTTTAAATTGAGTAGTAAAAAATTAATCTTGTTTACCTAGAAAATTAAATATGAAAGAAGAAAGATACTAGCTACAACATTTTACATGATCTTGTTATATTATTGTGACATTGAGTAGTCTCTAGGCATGTTTACTAACTTGGAATGGAATTGAGAGTGGTGTAATTGATTCTAGAATGGGTGAATTTTGGCTTTTACTAACATGTCAAGGTATTGGAATGGATATGGGTCCCACTTGCTTATCAGGAATCAATTCCTTACAAAACCCTTTATTCGATACCCAAGGGGGGAGATGGGTATCAGAATCAAGGTAATGAAATCAACTTTTTCTCCCCAAAATATCCTCACATAATTATAATATTTTTAAATTACCTAACCCTAAAAATATATATTAGATTTTAGGGGTATTTTAAATTCATTTATTGTAAGGGTATTTTAGTAATCAAACTAGTTTAATTCTGATTCCATATGATAAGTAAAACAACATCAATCGTAATTAGTTTCATTCATGTTTTGATTCTTTATGGTAAGTAAACAGTAGAATTGTATGAAATATTCTCATACCGATTCTTGATAATACCGATTCATGATAATTTTCATTCCAAGTTAGTAAACGTGCCCTCTATGTTATGTTTGGTTGAAAAAATATTAATGACATAAACATAGGTAGAATTGGATAAAATGTCTAAATTTCAAATCTCATTATTAATTTTATTTGAATTTTTATAAAAATAAAACAACTATTGTATTTCTAAAGGGCCGGCCCGTATGCCTGGGCCTTGCCGAGCCAAAAATGGGCTCGTGTCGTGCCGAGCCAATGGGCTGATTTTTCTTAGCCTAACCCAACCCATTAGTATAACGTGCTCCAGCCATGCCAAGTCGAACTGGTCGTGCCCATTTCTAACATGTCGTGCTTGTGTCGTGCTTGAGCCGCATGATTGACATCCAACAACTTAACTGTGAGTTTTGCATTAGTTGTATTCTTTCATTAGTTATGATTATGTATCCTATTGTAGTGGATGACATATAGTTATCACTACAATATTAATTAATATTGTATTCGTGACGTACCTCATTCAATAAGGACTTATTAGAGTATATTCCTCTTCATGACTCACAAGCTTGGCATGATTAACATATATATGTGCATCAATTTGAGGGGGTTGTTATGTTGGAATGAGTTTCGTATGTTGTTTGATGATATATAGGTATATAATAGTATTCATGACTTGCGTACTTTTTTTTTTTTATCAAATGACTTACGTATCTTATTATACATAGATTGATGTGTGTCATTATATATTCCCCCCTCATGGAGAAAAATAAACTCATCACATTAGTTTGTCACTGAAATCGTCCTAGTTACATACAAGTTAAGAGTATATCTAGTATCGGTGTGAAAGATGGTTTTGAAGAGTGTGTTACTAGTGCTAATGATGGTGATTTTGTTCATGAACACTGGAAATGCAATAGATGAGGAATGTCAAGACCGCTGCATGTATAAATGCGGGGACGATGCAAATTGTTTCTAATGATGTGTCCTGACAGAGCTCAAAATCCTTTGGATCATTTGGATCATGATCAACACTACTACTGCAAACTTGGTTGCTCAACTGCCCAGTGCCTCAAATATAAGAATGGTATGTACTCATTTCATTTCCCTCCTCCTAGTTTTCTATCTTTGTCATATTCATATCACATACACACATGACTAATTGTGTTTTCATGACAGATAAACTGAAGGTGGGAAGTTGCATGGATCATTGCTCATACAAAACTTGCAACATCAAAACTTCTAGTCATGAATTGAATATATATATATATATATATATATATATATACACACTTACAAACTGAACGGTAAAGATGTGATTTAGTGATCGGGAAGTTTGTCAAATACCCTATCCCTAGAAACTCATTGGAAGTGCCATATATATATATGATCGAAAAATGATTAAGATGCTCTTATTTATGTTTTTTCTCCTTGTTTTGGCCGAGTAATACTAATGTTGATATATATGATGTATGTTTGAATCTCTACTTATGTAGCTAGGTGTTTTGAAGTCTATATGAAGATATATAAAAAAATCCCACCAAAACTTCTTATCATATACAAAAGGATTTTCCTCACACCGCGTCCACCAATTCCACTGTCATCAGTATCTTTGGAATTTACCACACAACAATTGCTCGATAGATCAAGTTTTGTTTGGGCAATTGGACCACTGATATTTGATTTTCTGGATGCGATTCTCTAATGGTTCTTTGCTATTTTATCAAGACTAGGGTTTACAAGATTTATAACTTTCACATCTAGAGAAGAAAAATATCATTAAACTAGACACTAGTTGGTCCAAGTTGTATTTCCATCACATAATTGAATTCACTTTTTTTGGGGTCTCTTTTACATATATGTACTTGGTGCATGTTGTGTATTGGAGAATCACTCTAAGTCCTACTGATATCATATAGTTCCCGAGAATTTATTTGTTTTTTTCATATATTAAGTTTGGCAATTACATGTTGGGAGTTGTATGTGAAAAGACACCAATAGTATTAGATCAGTGATTTTGTCTCAACATTTCTAGGGCACTACCGAATGTTACAGATTAATGTTAATTCGTTGCACAAAATGGAGTACTTAATCTAAGCAGAGTGCTTCTGCTACCTCTCCACCTCTCAAGTGGGTCTTTGGATATGGCAAGAATGTAAGATGTACATGGGACTCCACTGGAGCCTATATATTTTGATTTTGTCATTAGATCTTCGCTTTTAAGAGGCAGACAAAAGAAACGGTTAGTTATATGTGCCCGGTTATATGTGAATGTCTTTCATTTTCTTGTACGCTTTGTAATAAAATCACAATCAAATTATATCTGAAAATAAGAGGTAATGCTCACAAGACATGAATTGCCAAACAATTTTTGTCCCGAAGTTTGGACCTCACGTCAATCTCTCCTTGTTACTTGGAAGTTTAGGACATAGACAAGGCACACTGAACCATCATGGAATAATAATAAGATAAAACTAAGCAATATACCAAGAACAATATACAAAAATACCAAGGGAGCTGCTGTTTATTGCCAAGAAAATCAGTCGTCGTTTCTTCACTTTCCTTTTCCGAAAGGCAAAAGGGGAAGCAACTACTGGAACACTAAAGTCATATAGTGTCAACACACCTAAGCTCATCTTGTTGCTTCACTACTGAAACATGAACGGTAATAATTACACTTATACACCATCAACATGAACCTGACTTGGGAACGGTTTGATTGCCTACTTATAGCTACTTGCCCGAAAGCAGAAAAGCTGCCAATTAACAAACCAACTCATTCCAATCGCAAGTCAAAGGCCCTCAAATTCTTGGTGGGAATTCTCAAATTTACAAGGTATAACGGCTCACATTTTTACGGTTACGCTGGCGATGATAGTTCTGGTGGTTGGTCTGTTTTGATTCTGATAGGTACACCGGACACCAGAAGAGAAGGGAGTAAGGACCGGCTCAAAGAAGGACAGAGGGGAAAGTTCTCTAACCCCTCAGAATCTGTCGTTTTTGGACGGCATGAAACAAAACCTTCCGCCAAAACTGAGATGCCAGATGAGAGATGGTGGAAAACAAGTGACTCTTTGGGGTTCGCATGACAGTTTTCTACAAGGATCCAATCCAGCCACAGGTTCGCCTACGCCTACCTTGTTTCGACTTCACCCGCAGTCAAACACCCACCGTGGTATGGGCCAATAAGACCACCAAAAGCCAGCATCACATCAAAACAACTAGCAACTTACAATTCTCACAACATCTAAACATTTTCACGTAACTGATCATACTGCCTTGGAAAAGCGAGAAGAGGACAACCACATCCAATCTTTAATGTCCCTGCTCCATGTCGGTATGAAAGGAAGGAAAACAACTAACAGCAACATTACACCTACAGTGAGATGATGAAAAGTTAACAAAATCTTTTAAGACAACACCAGAATTCAAACAAAACCTTCAACAAAGAAGTGGAAGTTGCATATAAAGAAACAAAGGATAGTAGGGGATGTGCAAATTGAAAAATACTAGACACATTGCCCGCGCCCAGTCACCGCTTGTTGTACCGTGTACTTATACATCACAACTAGTTTTGATGTGTTTAACAGAGGAATTATGTGTTTTTAATATTCATGGAGGTGGTTTTATATCACAAAGGACCTTACATCAGTCATATATTACATATTGATGTTACATTACTGTTGATTTCTTCCTCTTGCTTGTCCTACGATTAGAAGCCATAGCTGAAGATGATACCATAGTTAGTGGGTAACTAAGGACAATAAATGACATATAAGAGATAATACTTCATGCTTCGTAAACAATAGAAGTGTTAAAAGAAAAACAACAGTTTGATCATTCAATTGCGTATATAAAAGTACGGCTGCTAAAAAAACTATCTGAAATGCGCAGATAAAAATAAGAACCTACCACCAATCACCTAAGCCTAAATTGCAATGGCCTGGAAGGTCACCAGAATTTCAGAGACCAACTATTGAAATGTGCAGATAAAAATAAGAACCCACCACTAATCAGCCAAGCCTATATTGCATTTGCCTGGAAGCTCACCAGAATGTGCAGATAAGAAATATCATAACACAAACTTCACGAACCAAACTAAGAAAACCAAGAGTCAAAGAGAACATAGATGAAATATAATGAAACCATGTGTTCAACTAAAACTGAGATCATATAGCTCAAAGACAAAGTGAAAGTAGTAGATATTGGTCAAGTGAGAAATGGATCCCTCCTACTTTTGATTTTGAACTTATACTATTAAGCATAGAAAGCATCCCTACTTATGATGATTTACTTGGCCTTATTTTCATGAAGACTGCTTAATTTGCAGTCCTGCGTCTATTTTCTTTAGCCAAACATGTTATTTTAATTGCCTTTTTCTCCGATTTCCAACATTTCGCTAGGTTATGAAGATTACTGTTGCATTAATTGATGTGCAACATTGTTACATCTCCCTGCTAATACAGAAACTATTCTCAACTGATTGGCATTGTTGTCTTGTGACACCGAATTTATATTAGACTCATCCTAGACCTGTCAGCTCAAAATGGTCAAGCATATATTCTGAAGTACTACGATCATACCTAGACCTGATGCTGCATTCTAATGTAATGAATAGTGGCGCATCCTTACATGTGTAATAAGCATTCAGTTTCTATTCAAAAAAGAGGCACTATGAAAAGAAGCACTATAAGTAAAATCACAATGCAATTAAGTTCTATGTATGTGAATGCCACCAGAAAACACATCCCTCCAGAATCTCAAATATTATATTGATGAGCATGGACCAGGCACCAGGCCAAGGAAGGAAGATATAGGGTTTGATTGGAGGCACTAGAATCAAAACAAAGGATTTCACTAAGCTTTATATCAACAGCCTGGTGACTTGCTGTCAACTAAATCTAGTTCTCCAAGCTATATATGTTCCTGCTGAAGAGAAATAAAAATTGCCAGCTCAAAATGGTCGAGCATATATTCTTAAGTCTACGATCATACCTAGACATGAATAAGAGCAAAAGAGAAACACCTTTTGCTGTCTATCTTATAAACTTGATAACAAATGTCCATGTATGGAAGGCTTCGAACTGAGAAGAGGGGAATACAAATAGGCATACAAATATGTGTGTGTGTACACACACACACATAATCGGGATCAAAGGCGGACGTCCGCACGCCCTTAAAGTGCGGACGTCCCTCCGTTCCCCACCGTACAGCTCCGACGACGGTGCGCCCGCACCCTAGCGGCCTCCAGCAGCGTCCCCGATCACTTTCCCTCCCTGGCGAGTCCGCCGAATTCCAGTTTTCTGGCGAGATCGATTTTGTTTGAAGTTTTGGGTGATCTCGCCGGAAAACTGGAATTCGGCGGACTCGCCGGGGAGGGAAAGTGATCGGGGACGCTGTTGGAGGCCGCTAGGCTGGAGGAACGCCGTCGTCGAAGCCGTACGGTGGAGAACAGAGGGACGTCCGCACTTTAAGGGCTGTGCGGACGTCCTCTTTGGAACGGCTCCGTATATATAAGCAGCGTCCCCGATCACTTTCCCTTCCCGGCGAGTCCGCCGAATTCCAGTTTTCTGGCAAAATCACCCAAAACTTCAAACAAAATCGTTCTCGCCGGAAAACTGGAATTCGGCGGACTCACCGGGGAAGGAAAGTGATCGGGGACGCTCGCACTTTAAGGGCGTGCGGATGTCTGCCTCTGATCCCGACTGATATATATATATATATATACAGGCCGGATGTAGAGCGCACGTGCGCACTGGCTTAAAGTGCGCACATCCCTCCGTTCGCCACCGTCCGACGCCGACAACGGCACGCCTCCACCCCAGTGGACTCCAACAGTGTCCCCGATCACTTTCCTACCCAGCGAGTCCGCCAAATTCCAGTTTCTGGCGAGATCGACTTTATTTGAAGTTTTGGGTGATCTTGCCGGAAAACTGGAAAAGAATGGAGTCGTCGGGGAGGGAAAGTGGTCGGGGACGTTGCTGGAGTCTTATGGGGTGGAGGCGCGCCGTCGTCGGCGCCGGACGGTGGCGAACGGAGGGACGTGTGCACTTTAAGGACAGTGCGCACGTGCGCTCTATCGTTTTCATATATATATATATATATATATATATATATATATATATTTTTTTTTTTTTTTTTTTTTTGAAAAGAAACAGCTTTTTATTGAGATAAAAAGCAGAGTACAAGGAGGCGGACCAAGAAGTCCGCTTAAAAAGAAAAGAGAGAAGCTATGACTAAAGGCATAGCAGCTCAGCTTTTAGGACTAACACTAAACAAAAAGATTATACTACAGCTGCTTCCCAGTTAAGAATAATGGAAGAAAGGCTATAATCCCTAAATTCCTTAGAAGTATAAGCCCATAAAGATGCCCAAAACTTCACTCTCTCCCACAGCTCTTCTCTCTCCACCCCACTATAGGTTTCAAATAGGCATACAAATATCATTAAAAAAGTTCTGCAACCCAAGTCAGATGTATATAATTATAACTGCCTATTCTTTTCACATTCTCAATATATTTATCTTTTTAAATTTTTTCTCTTACAGGACGATGATTTCTTCAGCTTGCCTCTCCAAAGAAAAATCCTACACTATTAATGCATCATATATTTTGTAAATTGACAGCTATATTAAGTTTTGTTACAGCTATTGTATATCTTATCGAATACATATATATAGTAAATATCTGAAGGAATATTTAATCAGGATGATATAAAAGTATATATAAAAATGACATCAGCATATTAATAATTTGATCTTGTATGCCTAAATATCACGATCGACCACCCTATTTACAATAACTTTCTGCTAAAACAATTTTTTGAGCATATATGCCCTCTTTATACAGCTACTTAGGTTCAAACCTGCTCTTTGCATTGACGAATTCTTAATCACTAATTCTACACAAATGTGTATCAGACTTGAATGTTTTCTAACCCTAAGTTGTACCACAGCATGTTGGTCTTAATTTTTTTTTTCTTACAGGACGGGGATTCTTGCTCACTTTGCCTTTCCAAAAAAAAATATTCCTACACTGGTATTTCTCCTATATGACGATTCACTTTCAAAATCTAAATGAATCCCAGGAAAGAGCAGTTTTGAACTGTATCAGTTTGACTAATGCCATCACCAGAATACTGTAAAATTAATATGCAGTCCTCCTGGTACTAGCAAGACGAAGACAATGAGGCTGACACTACTTGTAAATAAAGGCTACGATGGAGCAGCTGCAGACCCAATTTATATAATCGAAACATGCTATTGTGACCTCCTTAACTCAAAATAATTGATAATGCACAGGCAATAATGGATAATATTAACGGGTTTGCAAAGACTGAAAACAAAGATTGTAGAGATCATCAAAGCCATCGCACAGCAGCCACAATCAAACAACCAAATCAACCTAAACAAAACAGAACAATCTAAACAATTAACTATTCAATAGAGGTTCAATCAATTGAAGAAGCCGAAATAAAAGACAAAGTTAAGACAACAAAAAATATCCACATTGATGCTTCTCTCCTCAGTTTAAAACCCAAGTAGTAAGCACCCAACAAATAACAGCAAACTCTGTCAACACAAGAAAAGAAGAGCTACAAACCTGAAAAGCCAAGCTACTCCTGACTCCCAAGAGAGATAGACCCACATCGTCACAGTGCTTTGTCTGCACAGCTCCTTTGATACTGATCAAAAGGAAGATTTGATCTTTAGCAATCCCGCAGCACTATTTGTTGGGAAGTTTAATATCAGGTATCCGAAAGCCAAAAGGAGGATTGATCTATGGTTGCAGCAATATTTCTCGGGGAATAAGAGTGAGAAAAGGCCGACCGAAGACCTCAGAAACCATGATTAGGCTGCAAACAAAGGACAAACAGTCATTTTATGGAGCTTATGAACAGTAGCCAGAACATGACTGAATTTTAGTATATAGTATAAATATAATTTAGCCAACATGAAAATTAAAGAGATCAAGATTAATATTTGCGTGTATCTATAACAGCTTCCCAATAATAATCATCTTCCTATTCTATATTCTATTACTAAATCCAGATTTAAAATACAAATGCTCTCCCCAAAAATAAAACAAAAATCTTATCAATGGTATTGAAACATCCCATTGTGAATCCTAATTCATTCCTTAATCAGCTTACCCTTATTCCATACAACTTAAAGTATATGTTGCCTGTACAGACAAAAATTACCCGGTGCAGAATGATACAAAATCTAACACTTCTACTCTTGAACAAAGTTAACATTAACTCATTCTTATGACCTGATCAAAATAAGAATTCAATCCTTCTCTTTCCATATGTATTTATAATCCTGTTTTTTGCATACTATACCTTAGTCAATGCTTCATACCTTATCTCTTGAATAGTTGCTACTTGAGTCCCTCTCATATAGGAGCAGAAGATTTTTAGGCTCCTTTCTCAATATAGACTTTGGACAAATTCTTGACAAAAGAAAAAAAAAAGATGCAAGGAACAGAAATCAAATGAAACGCAAAGCGAGGCAGAAGAAACAAACAGAGAGAAGCTAGGAAAATATCACAAAAAGAAGCCAACTTGAGGGAATAACCACTTTGAGTTTCTATAAAACAGTGTTTGTTTTCCTTTCTTTTTGTGTATTTCAGGGAATCATGTATTTATCAGAATCTTAATTCATTTAGTAAAACTTTTGTTACTACAAAAACAAGATTCAAAATATATCACGAATAACGCAACCAAATTCAAAATTGCTAACTAGAGTAATCACAAGAAAGAAACAATCATGTACTCAGTATGCTCTCCCCAAGTAGAACACCAAATATCCAACTAATTAAATTGTTCATAATATTACCATAAACTAGGGATGGTACACTAACCTCTTACAATGGAAAAGAGAAAGTAAACAAAGTTAGGAGTTGGCATAAAAATCTCAGTTTTCTTATCCTCAAGCATATCTATTCCACCTTTACAAATTACAACAACAACAACAAAAAATCTATTCCAAAAGTAAAGTTCCGAACGAACCATTACCCTAGCAACCAACCAACAACATACCTAGGAATTTATAAGACCAGAAAATGCAATTGAATAAGAAAAAGGACATATAGTTCTGTGTAATAGAACTGTATTATTCATTGGCAAAAAAAAATTCATGTTACCATGTCTCAGAAAACATGAAAGGGTTTTTCATTTAACGTTTGACAACATTTACCTTTTGAATGTTTCCATATCATTCCTGATATTCACATCTATTGAGCTTATGCAACCTTCCAATTGATGTTGCATCAATCATCTAGAGGTGCATGTTTACCAGGCATGATCACATTGTTCCAAAGCATCTTTCACCTTCCTCTGCTTGCAAAAAAGGCATTCTAAGTGACTGCATCTGGGGCAAATCCCTTTTTTGCCATCTCACATTGAAGTATATTTCTTTGCTCCATGTTGCCTAGCTTACAGTACCCATCAATCATGACTGTGTAGATAATTTTATTTGGTTGTATATCATATGAGGACATCTCCAGACAAACACTCCTCACTTGATCCATTTTCCCTAGCTTACAATAACCATGAATCACTTCAGCATAACAAGCAACATTCGGCAGCAAATCATTCATCCTCATATCATCAATGAGTTCTTTTGCATTTTCAACATTACCAATATTGCACAGCCTCTGTATAAGAGAAAAATATGAGGCATAAGTTGGTCGAATGCCCTTGTGTTTCATGTCATGGAATAGACCAAGAGCTTCAATCATATTCCCATCAATACAGTATGCACTGATTAGAGTATTATAAACAATGGAAGTTGGTTCCACTTTCTTACTCAACAACTTACTAAATAAGAGTTCAGCGTCTTTGATTCTACCAGCCTTACAGTACCCCTCTATCATCACCTCAAATGTATAAACATTGGCCACAAGACCATGGTTTTCGCATTCAGCCCAAAGTTTTACAGCATCATCCACTTTGTCTATACTACATAGACCATACAGTAGCATATTGTAACTGCTGATGTCAGGATCAATTCCTTGCTTAGACATATTTTCCCTAAGCTTAAAACCTTCCACCACTCTTCCCTTCTTGCAACTCAAGATGAGTGTATTGTATGAGATCTTATCTAATGTCAAACCCCTCTCAAGCATTGCCTCGAGTAGCCTAACAACCTCTTCAATGCCCCCATTTTCACAAAGTCCTTGGATTAGAGCATTTGAGGTAGCTGTATTGGCTGCAAACCCCTTCTCCGATAGCCTAAACCAAAGTTCGATTGCCTTTAAATTCTTCCCATGTTTACAGAGCCCAAGGAACAATGTGGTAAGCAAACTATCACTGGGCCTGAAGTTTCTTACTAACATTTCAGTAGTGAAATTTAGTGCAGAATCAAATCTAGACTTTGTGCATAACCAGTGAATGACTGAGTAAGTAACATCTTGGTTAACCGATAAACCACTTGCTAGCATCTTGTCCAAGAATTGCTCAGCATGCTCAAATTGATTATTTTTACACAATCCTTGCAGTAGTGAATTTAGAGTAACAGAATTAGGGGTAACCCCATTTGATACCATATCATCCTTTATCTTGAGTGCCTCACCAATATTTCCCATTGTACAATACCCATCAATCAGTCTGTTATATAGAACCTCATTAGGGACAAATCCCCTACTACGCATTTCCTTGAAAACACAATTGGCCACATAAAACATCTCCTGCTTAATCAAATCATTAATGAGCACACTGTATGTTATAAGACTCGGGCTCACATTATTCTCTACCATTTTCTCCTTAAACTTGAAAGCCTCCTCCAATCTTCTACTCTTACATAGGCCGTGGATAACACTATTGTAAGTAACCACATTCGGAGCAATACCAATCCTCTCCATTTTTGAGAACAAAGCTATTGCATCATCCACCCTTTCTCCTTTGCAAAATGCATTGATAGCAGTAGTAAACAAGTAAACATCAGGAGAAACACCTCGACTCATGACCTCAAATACATGATAGCTCTTCTCAAGTTCGTTAGCCTTCACTAAAGCACTCAGCAGAAAATTACAAGTCTTCAAAGACGGAAACACACCCTGATCTGTAAAATGCTCAAACACCTCAACGGCATAACCAAAACCCAAATTCTTAAACTGGGTACAGTAAACATGAACTAACATATCCAATGCCTGAATCCCCAGAGCCGGCTGGGACGCATTATTCAACTCCGACAATGCAATGGCTATCTCAACATGCTTGCTACTGGGGTCAGCATACAAAACTGGGACATTCCCATCAATCAAACGAATCAAAAGCAACCTCGCGGGAGCCACAAGATTCGAAGCAATGAGCAAATGAACCAAGACACAGAAAGATCGAACAGTAAAGCGAAACTTGAAAGATTGAGAAGCGAAATGAAAGAAATGAAGAGCTGTTTTGGGGTTGACATTGGACCTAATGGAGTAGAACAAGTGATCAAATTGATGAGGGGACAAAAGGGGTATGAGAGATTCACATTTAGAAGAATCCAAAGATGGGTTTGAGAGAACAGAAGATACCCAGCTGAGCAAACCCGGATTGGGAGGCTGCGGTGGAGTCGGAGGCTGTAACGACGGCGGAGGAGGAGGGTCGTGGCGGCGTTGGAAGGTGAATGTGACGCCTGTTATGGGGCGCGTGATTCGGTAGAATAGAGCGGGTTCGGAGATGGAGAGCCTTCTCAAATCCATGGAGGAGATGTGGGGATGTGGTGAGTGAGGTTGCGGGGTTTAGTGAAGGGTTTATGAGAGTGAAGCCGAGCATGACCTCATGAGGAAGTTGGTAGTTTGAGAGAAGGGGAGAAGAGCCACGACATAGGCATACGCATTATTCACAATGAAACGGTCCGCAACAAGCGCTTAAGAGCAAGTCCCACTCTGTTTTTTTGGATCTTAGTATTTTAAATATGAATAATAAATATTAATAAAATGATGAATAACGTATTAAAATTATACAAAAGGTAATAAATAAATTTAAAAAAATAACATATTAAAATTATAGCAAATCACATATACATTCTTTAAAAAGTTTTGAAACATAAATAAATTTACATGTGTTTTTGTTAAACAAATAAGGACAGTTTTTAACAAATAAGGATGAATTATTTTCTGTTTGTCATGTGTCATGGTTTAATTTACTAAATTGACCTTATACAAAATAAATCAAATTAAATCATATTTCATCATGTATTGTTTTAGCTGCTACTGCATTTGCTTGAATGTTGATGCTACTACACTTCTAATAAATGCAGTAGCAGATTTTTAGTGGTTCAGCTAGTGCAGTAGCAGCTTCAGTAACTACAGTAGCAGGTTTTCAGTGGCTCAACTAATGTAGTAGTATGTTAAACTAGAGTGTTAGCTGCTACTACACTTCCAACAAATGTAGTAGCAAGGTTTTAATGGTTCAGCTAGTGTAGTAGCAGTTCAATAAGTGCAGTAGCAGGTTTTTAGTGGCTCAGCAAATGTAGTAGCAGTTATTTTCAATACGTGATGTAGTAGCAGGTTTTTATTGGTTTAGCTAGTGTAGTAATAGTTTTAGTAACTACAGTAATAGGTTTTCAGTAGCTCAACTAATGTAGTAGCATGTTAAACTGGAGAGTTAACTGCTACTACACTTTTAACAAATGTAGTATGAGGGTTTTAATGGTTTAGCTAGTGTAGTAGTAGCTTCAGTAAGTGCAATAATGTAGTAGCAGCTATTTTCAGTACGAGATGTAGCAGCAGGTTTTTATTGGTTTAACTAGTGTAGTAGCAGCTTCAGTAACTATAGTGGTAGGTTTTCAGTGGCTCAATTAATGTAGTAGCATGTTAAACTAGAGAGTTAGTTGTTACTACACTTCCAACAAATGTAGCAGCAGCGTTTTAATGGTTCAGTTAGTGCAGTAACATGTTTTTAGTGGCTCAGCAAATGTAGTAGCAGCTATTTTCAGTACGTGATGTAGTAGCAGGTTTTTATTAGTTCAGCTAGTGTAGTAGCAGCTTCAATAAATGCAATATTGACAGAAAAATTCATTATTTTTTGTGTGGGGTGAAAAAATCATAGGAGGGTGATATGTATTTATAGGAATTGTATACTTTTTTTTCTAACCATTGGCAGCTTTTTTTTTCCTTCAAATTAATTAAAATTTTTGACCATTGGGATTACAACAGTCCAATTACCTGAGCTGTTGATTTGTTTTTTTTAAGTGAACCAATGGTCCAGATCAACGGACCATTGGATTTGAAATGAAGGCGCGAGCCCAGTTGCTGACACGTGGCCCAGGTGACGAAACCAGTGCCACTATGCTACAAAAATGCGTTAAACATGCGTATGACCTTTTCTGATTCGCTCGTAGCCTCTACGCGCTTCGCTGCTCACGTGCACCAACCCCACTTGCGCCCTTCACGTGGTCGACGTCTCTTCTGGCCCCATGAATTGGGCTGAGCTGGAATTGAAGGTCTGGGTCTTCAAAGATGGAGGCATGGGTCATAAGTCTGACCCAAGTGAAAACCCAATGAAGACCTGGGTCAAAAAAAGTTTGTGGGTGGAGATGGGTTTTTCATTTGAGGTGGATGAAGGCCTCGGTCAGGTTTTGTAGGCAATTGTGGACTTGCTCTAATTAGTAACAAGTACTCCTAACACGTAGAGTGCAATAGGTAAGGTAAAGCCCCTAACAAGTTGCTTCTGTCATTGTCCCTTTATAGGTTATGTATATGGCCAATGATATGATGTTTGTGACAAGCAGACGCATTAGTGAGTTCTAATCGTACCATTCATACCAATTAAATAAATTCATTCAATTTCTGCTTGTAATAATTTCATTCACCAAACAAAAACAGAAAGAAACCCTTGGGGTGATCAGACTGAGGTATAGTGGTGTTCTACAGCGAGGATGTGCTGTGGGTTTCGGTTCATATTTGATAACATCGGTGCATTACAGGTTTAGCAGGATTCAAGACTCATAAGTTGAGATGCTTACTGAATTACAAAGAAAATAAAACAGAAGAATAGATAACTGATCGACTAGGATTGAAGTTGTAGATGGTCAGCAGTCATACGCTGAAAAATGGAGTCAGATTCTAAAGCAGCTGCTAGTTCTGGCCATAGGATACATGACATAGTCCAAGAGCCATCACCCTTTGCACTTGGTCTTTGATTCATGTATGCCACTCCAATCTTCTCAATAGTTGAACACACTGTGCCAAGCACCGGACTCCCAAATCCGAAGTCCAACTCAGCAACCGGAAACATTCTCCCCGATGACAATACAAGTGCCGGCACTCCTCCTCCTTGTCCTAGCACAATCTTGGATAGCATTAGTCCCGGCCTGTGGCACTCTATCCAATCAATCAAATCCAAGAAATGTTCCTCATTTGTTACCTTGGAAATGGCTTCACGCACCATGTTAGCAACATCTGATATAGAACCCTTCTTCAAATCATTCACACTCGCCTCTCCGAAAGCCAAAGACAACACATTCCCAATGTAATTTGACATATTGGTATTGGGATCATAATCTCTTTTATGCAACCTAGATCGTCCATCGACTAACCACCCCATCTTGCACACTGCATTATGGCTTTTGTTAGTGCTGGTACCTATATTGGCTTTGACCATAGTTTTCCATACATAGGCTGACACTGCCTCAATTTTTGTTCTCTTCTTACCATTTCTACATGCTTGACTTTGCAGCTGGTTAATGCTCGAATTTTCTATGAAATAAAGCCTCTTAACCAAAGTTTTGGCTGTTGGGATATTCATGATCTCTTCCATGGTGCACTTGACAAAACTTTGGTCCAAGGAGGAGTGGTACCTAGGAGGGTTGCGTGCGCTAATTCGGAGGCTTCTCTGGTGATCTGGCACGCAGGACATTGACTTGTTTCGGGCCATTTCCGACCATGAGAGGAGGAACTTACCAAAGCTACTAGCATCCCCAAGTGCATGGTCGAAGGTGAATGTGATCGAGACACCCCCACAAGTGTAATATGTGACTTGTATTTGCAAAGGTATGTCAGGGTAGATGGAGACTAGCTTGTTCCCTCGAAGAGATTGATTAAGATCGTAGAAGTTTAATGTGTTTAAGGGAATGTTAGCATGAGCTTCAAGAACTAGAGCTCCGCTATTGTCACACATGATCTCGGGTTCGTTGGTACTTGGGTTTAGGACAATCTTACCAGCAAAGGGGTAGTAGCTGTTGAGGGTTTTAGCTAGGGAGCTCTTGAGGGATTCTGTGATGTTAATGTTGGCATGTGGTTTGCTGGGATAGAAATAGAAGTATGTGACTGGAAAGCGGCCTGAGAGTAAATCTAGGTTTGATAGAGTGAGGATATGAGGCTTCACCAACGGATTTGAAGCTTTGACAATGAACTTTCTGGTGAAATTCACCTCAAATTCAGCCGCCTCAAGTTCCATTCAAAAACTTGATGTGGTTGTTTTGAAGAAACTGCTATTGTATTTCTGAGCTCTTCACACTATCTTTATGGCAGTGCACAAGAATTATGGATCATAAGCATATGCTTATATAGTAATACAGTATGTATAGTGTAATACACAAATGGGGAGAGTAGGACTCAAAGTAAAGAAATTGAGGAATCCACAGCACTTTTTCGGCTTTCCCTTTTTGATTTTATACGAAAATTAAAATTACAAAAAAAAACCTGTCGGACCCTCTTTTGGTTTTTCATGTTGCACCGATAGTCTCCTTTTTTACCCAAGTTTTTTTCTTAACAAAAAATATTAAGTTTCATTCTGAAGAATTGGCTACATGGATAATCGTCGATACACATCTACGCCTGGAGTCCACTTCTTCCACATCACTCATTGGAAGAGTCTCTAGTTCTTCCACAACATGGTTATGCAACTTAGCCGAACACTGATGTGAAATTTTATTCTCATACAGGCTTCGACGCAAGGTATCATTTCTAGCATACGTATCATCGACTTCCCCATAAAACATTACTTTAATTTACTCAACACAATTTCATTCACTATATGACGCTACTGAGCGACAAACAATTAGGTGAAAGAACACATGCATTTGGTTTGAATCGTCGAGTTTGGCAGGCACCATGATTGTGAAGAGAACCCTTTTCAGTACCTGAATGCGATAAAAGTTGTGAAAGCTAACCAATCGTAGAACAAGTTCTAACACAAGGAACATGACTGACTTGATTTATATGTTGATGATCAATATATGAATGGCTGTTAGAAAAGGAAGGTCCATCTCCAAGAAATAATGCAGCAAAGTAATACTATTTCTGTTATTTTGAGACAGAAAGAAATTATACTGTTTTGTAGGAAAGGAAGACTTGTGTAGATTCCCCATTAGCTTGAGCTTGGAATGGGGTCAAAAGTGCGCATCACAGCCTTGCTATTTTAGCAGGGTATTCCCAATGTAGACAGTATCAGTCATGCGTAGCTCCATAAAGTTGGGGGGCTTTTGCTTGATTTGAAAGCACCCAAATTTCATCATGTATAGCATCTTCTGCATTATATCGATCTTTGATTTGTAATCATAGTCGTGCAAGATTTTAAATATAGGGAATGGAAAAAATGAAATACAACTAAGAATAAGATTCGATGGCACCAAATAATGAAACTTTTTTGTAGGGTAGTGACCATTGAACTCTATAAAACTATAACATTCAATGGTATGGATCAGTTGTGACAGAAAAGTTCTAATCTAATTTTCGTGTAATTGTTAGTGCCACACTAAGGATTACTGATTGAGTTTGAACATGGTACAAGCACATGTTTACTTTTGCCTCTCAGCAGCCTTCATTATCAAGAGATGGCTTTAGAAGTTTCATATTGATGTAAGCTTCAATGTTAGGTTGGAGTATACTTCAGGTACACTAGGCCATCACTTTTTTCTCTCTAAGCACTGTAGGCCGCAACAAATTTGAGGCAAAACCATTAGCTCGGTGCTTTATCTTTGAGCTTCTGAAAGAGATGGCTTAAAAGTCTTGGAATGTTCAGGAAATGGCCAAGTACTTGAGATTTCCTAATTCCTATTCTGTGACTCTTAGAAAAGGGTATTACTAAGTTAGTTAACTATGCTTTTGGCCACCTGTTAGGTATATACTCCAATCTTGAAGAGAAGTGGTCCTTAACTCAAGTTACAGGACTGTAATGTGCATACTAAACAGTGTAGCACTATTCAGTTAAGTGATGTCCATGGCAATTTGAAAATGGCCAAGTCCTGTATGACAAGCTACTGTCATAAGTGGACACTAAGCCATCCACTGCCTGAATTCTGGTGCAAATAACACCAGGACGTTGGCCGTCTACATCAGTTGCTTCATACAAATCCAAACTATTTGATCATCGATGTAGCCAATGGTTTAACTATATAGCTAGTATTTGTTTTCTTCGCCTGTTCTTTTTGAAAAAATTTCATAGTGAGGCATACCTTAGTGCAGAGAATTATGGAAATAACAATGTTAAGCCAGAAATTCCCTCCATCAGCACACTCTATGAAGCTAAATAAGCTGGATTTGGCCAATGTCATGAAGTTACATAAACAGTTGCTGAAAATATGACCGCACAATTGGCAAGCAATTGTGGTCCAATATTTCACATCTTCATGTACTACATTACATTCAATTCAGTCACCATATAAAGCGGTATAACCTTCAATTCCTACACACATTGCAAATCACCAATAGTTTTGTTTCATCAATTTATCATGGCTTCCCAGTTTCTATGCATAACAGCATCCTGGAATTCTCAATGTAGAAGAAAGTCCACCAAATCAGTATCACACAAGTACGAGAGAGTGATGAACTCTTCATCAGTGCGCCATTGGAATTCTTGTCATGACCAACACAGCAGCAGGAGCCATGTCAAGTTAGAAAGTAGCAATCCTCGTTTGGAAAATGGAGATCATGTGAAGAGAAGAAAGAACAAGTTTACCAAAGGAAGATCTGATGCTCAAGAACATCGGAGGTCAGGCCTTTGGTATGTGACATCTTGTATCAGTCACATCTTAAGGAAGGCAAGAGCATTTTACAACGAGTTCTGCTGCGATGCAATTTTTGATGGTGATGACACAGCTAGGAGGCAAGGATATAATGATGAAGTCATGTTGGTTGATCCATATTTTTCAATCCCAATTACTCCTTTCACCTCCCATGATTATTCTACTAAGTACTACTAGTTCCCATTGTAAAGTTGTATTCACAAAATTGCTATGCCAGGTACTTCAGTGCTGGGATGTAAAGCTAATTATGCTTAAGAATTAAGTGTTAATCGTTATGTCATGTCATCCTGCTGCTGTAAGTCTAGTTGATATTGTTTATGTTAGCTTGATATACATTGTTGCCAATAACTCAAGTTTTTTGGACTAATACTGTCTAACATGGCATCCAAGTCTTGTTTGCAAGAGGTCTGCTACTCTTAACTTTATGCTTCACTCTGTGCAAGTTGAGACTGCACATGAGAAAGAGCCAGCTTAAGCTTTTAGAGTATACACTTCTGCTATTCTTTTTAATTTTCAAAAAGGAAAAGGTTCATAATCTTGAAGGAGAACAAACCCAAAATTAACAAACAAAAAACTGATGATCTCAGTTCGGTTGGAGTATTAGTTGATGAAGCAAGGTATCTCAGTAGTTTTTTCCAGTATTGTAAATTTGAGTTTGCCCCTAGAAAATGTAATAAAGCTGCACATTGTGTGGCCAAGGCAACAATTAGTCTACCTTTTCCAACTTACTGGTTGAAAATGGTACCAGATTGTTTGCTCTGTACAATAGTTGATGAGGCCAATTATTAAGTTTTTCTTTTTGTAAAACGGATTGTGGTACTCTTTCTGCCAATTTGGTAGGTTTAACGAGACCACTATATACTTCTTGATGTAGTTTCCTACACATGAATGTTTACACAGGTATTCATCAGCTCTTTCTGAACTCAGCTTCTTTCTCCTTTCAATTAGTTTGTTATAATTCTGGTAGATCATCCGAGCTGAGTTACAATATCAACAGTGTCTACTGTCTAAGGACCTGTGGCGAAGAAATGTTGGATCACACAAGTCTTATCTTGTGATTTCCATATGTCCATATCCCAAAAGGTACAAAAGTTGACAGTACAAGCATCTTCCAAACCTGCGCGACGGCTCTCGGCTCTTGAACTTAACCACACCATATATGCCATTTACTGAAGCACGTATTGCTGAAATTAGACCCTGTCAGTCTGCCCCATTTCCAGTCCTCACCTTCAGGACCATATGTTATCATCTTATCTCGTCAAGGGAAGGGGAATTCAAGTTGGGACCTTTTCCAACAACAACAACAACAACCAGAAATTCTCTTTAAATTCAATTCAATTACCGACGGAAAAAAATATTACAATCTGTTCCATGTCCAGGTAATAACAATATGAATGAAAGAATGAAGTCAAGGTATAAACGTAATGTCTAAGCCCAGACAAGAAATCCTATGCAAGAATATTCAAACTGACTAGTTTTTCATTATGACCGAGACATAGAACAGTAAGGTTTCATAGAAAAGCCTAAACAGACTAATAAAGAATCTGTGTTTTTCCTTATCAAGGAATTTGTTCCTGGGATATCACAAACTCAGCACCAATTGGTAAATGGTCGCTTGGGTGATTACAGTTTGGCAATCCACCATTAATATCAGAGGATTCTGGTTCTGGAAGCTCAAGGAAACTGACTGGCTGTATGCGGTCACTTGGGGAAAAGAATATATAATCCAGTGTGCCTGTGAAGCCAGGGGTGTAATTCGTGAAAGGTGGTTCACCCCTTGTAGAAGCGTAGACACTGCACAAAGGGATATACAGATCTTCAAGAGCATCAAGCGCTGGTGGAGATGAAGAGTTGCCGGAAGTAAGATACTGGTAAACCTGAAATATCAGAAATGTTAGAAACAGTGAGAAGAAAGGTATTTTAGCTATATATTTTGCGAAGTCCAAGCAAGGTAACTATTGATTGCCCGGCAAGTCTTTTACAGTTTAATTGTGTATATCTAAGTACGCTCCATACTGGTAAGGCATCTCCTCATACAATTTACATGTGTCTATTTTGGTATTATTTCAGTCATTCTACATTTCTACCTATTTGCTCACAAAAGTTCCAATATGCTTTGGCTAACATTATTAAGCAAGGATGTTATTATCAGAAAACAGTAAACTGATGGAAGTCTAGAAGACCTTTGCATGCCTTTCAACACATGTTGCTCTTGCCTTTTCAAGGAGTTCAGACACCAACTAGTTAACTTAAAAAGTAGAAATCTTTCTTGCCAAAATTTGGTTAACACTACTGTTTAGCAATGAAATTATCTACCAGAACAGTTGCAAGCACAATCACCAAAGAAATGATGCCATAGGCAACAGAGAGAGGAAACTATGCAGATTAAGAATTCAAGACAACCTTATCGCCTGGAGTTGAATTGAAGTCACCAGCTATAATTAAGGATGGGGCGCAGTCAAACTTATCTGATACCAACTTTTTAAAACGAGCCAAGCGTGATAGCAGATATTTAGCTTGTGCTAGCTTAACGTCTGCCCAGTCTGGATCCCTGAAGCATAGATATCAACTTAAACTGGGTTTAATACGCCAATATGCACAAAAGAAAGTATCAACGAAACTAATAAGAAACGAATAAGAGATCATTAACAGTCAACCATTACCAGTAAATATGTGTGTTTGCCACTATAACAACATTTTGTGAAGGATTTTTAAGCTTGAATGCTGCTATAAGTCCTACACAATCACGTTTTAGTCTGACACGGGGATCATTGGGATCTCCACGATCCTGAGTGCCTGTTGATTTTGAACCTGAAAATGAATAAAGAAACTGTACTGTGTCATAGGTGACCAGATTGTAATCATCAGTAATCTTCTATGGTGAAAAGGAAGTAGGAATGAACATATCCCAAAAGACCAAAAACCTAAGGAAATAACAAAACAGAAGAGTACGCCATTGATAAATAACAACAATGGCAGCACACAATAAAGCACCAAACAGATGAGGAAAGACAGATATCAGGGTTGCATGAAATCCGAGTCAATACACCACAAGCAGCATGAAGCAAATAATAGATTAGATATTGCAGCGGCATGAATCCTCCATTTCCCCTCTTTAAAAACTAGACCAGTATAATTCGAAAGGTATGATCCCCCCACATATCAAGAATCAAAGAGGAACAAGGGAATTACAACACCTCAGATCGTCCCAACTCCCAAGTTCCTGAAGTAACCTTTTCCCAAATAATACCGATTTACAATTATTAAGAGACCACTGTCAACCATAAAAGTTTAAATTTCCCAATACATGATTTTATACTAAATAAGGGTATTGGTGGCTAACTTATAAGGAGATAACGGTCGTCGAAACCTAGTTTTCCGAAAAATCTGTCAATGAACCCCATTGATAACATGAGGTGAGGCAACAAGGAACATTAAAGCCTTTTTACTCGACCATTCGTTCCCCCACCCTACTTTTTTCTTTTCACTTCTATCAGCAATAATCTTTATCAGCGAATGGCATGTGTGGATTCCTATAGAGTACTCTACAGTATCTAGCTAAGTAAAAAATTGCACTCCCCATTTTACAATCCACACCCCCACTTTCTACTTTTAATTAAAGTTTGCATAAAAAGACAAAATACATGTTACCAGTCGGGATCAGAGGCGGACATCCGCACGCCCTTAAAGTACGGACGTCCCTCCGTTCTCCACCGTACGGCTCCGACGACAGCGCGCCTCCACCCTAGCGGCCTCCAGGGTGCTGCTAGGGTGATCGGGGACGCTGCTGGAGGCCGCTAGGGTGGAGGCGCGCCGTCATCGGAGCCGTACGGTGGAGAACGGAGGGACGTCCGCACTTTAAGGGCTGTGCGGACGTCCTCTTTGGAACGGCTCCGTACATGTTACTAAAAACAAACTTTAAGTTACTAAAAGAGGAAAGAATGAGTGTAGATTGTAAAATGGGGAGTGCAAATTTCAATTCCCAAAATCTATCATTAACATTGTACGAGACTACAAGAGCAGCACAACTAAAGCCGATGACACTAAAACCTTGAGGATTGTTCAGAGCACAGAACACTGAATGGACTATCCACACAAAACAAAACAAAACAAAACAAATTTAAATAAAAAAAAAAGATCAAAAGAAAGCAAAGAGGTAACGTCAGGTACCATTTTTGGATCCAGGATCTTTGTTTGCAGTAGCTTCCTTGTCATATTGTATATCAACACCCAGAACTTTTCCCTCTTGAATTGAGTCTACAAGATCATTGTAATCTATAATTTCCTCCAACACCAACTCCGCTCTGAAGCATCACAAACAGTTAAACAGTCATTAAAACTCAAACCTTAGGCAGCCTTGTTTTGATAGATAATGTAAAATCTAAAAGTTCAAGACATAAAAATCCTACAAGTTTTGACATTTCAGATAACAAGTTTTCAAATTCTAATATCATATAGATTATGTGTGATCTTGTGGGGATGAATAAGACTTGACATTCTTTAGCTTAAGTTAATTCTGTTGCTTTTTAAACCTACTCTACTAGTTTTTAACCCCTGTTCTTTTCAATCAGCCCTTTATAGTTAACTATCAGTTGCCGCTATCAAATATTAAGTATTTAAGGATGTGCTCAAATTTTCTGTTCTTCTTAGAAAATGCTAATAATAACAAATTAGATTTTCCTATCCAGTGGTTTCTAGTTAATAAGTTTATAAATTGCATCTCAAATTGGAAAAGAAAATCAATTTCCACATACATGTGATGCTTGTAAAATATTCCACATCCGTCACGCTTTTGCCCACTTCTCTGAATGTAAGTACTAGAATAACCATTTCTCTCCATATTTCCTTTGTAAAAGCTGTTGTACTCATCAACTTCCTGGTAAGAATGTATCTTAATCAGAAAATTATGAATTTAAAATTGGAAACAAGCTGGCACGATACCAAGTTTTGTGTGGCAGCCCAAGAGGGGGTCAACTACAGTGCCGCGATCCGAGCCAATGTGAAATCGGTACATCCCGAAGGATATCTTGATAACTCATCGACTCGACACCGCAATGCTTTTGGTGTTAGAGTTAGTAGTTTATATAATCTATTCTCTGAATAAACAGTTAGAGCAAAACCCAACAATAAGATTGAATGCGGTAAAGATCGGCTATAAACCTTGAACTCAAAATCGCCAAACTCAATTGAAAATCAACACATTATTTTACCTAAACAACAACAGACGCTTATGTGGAAAAGTTACCTCCCTTTATGCAGAAATTAAGAATAGAGAAGAAAGAAAACCTGTAGGCATAGAAAGTCGGTTCCAAGGTTCTTGAGAACACTCAGAATTGCCTGCGAGCGGGCTTTCCACCTATGGTAAGCATAATTAACAAATATAAGATTTCTCATTCGAAATATATCAAAAAAAAAAAGATAAAAAAACCAGATAAAACTAAGATATGAAACCCTGAACTATAGATAATAATAAATCTAATTCCTTTCAAGCATCAGTTGAAACTCCTTTCAGAAATATCTCACATAGAAAGGTTGAAAGTAAAACTCAAAATATGATATCAAGGCACAAGAGTTTCTGGGAATCACAGAATTCAAAGGGTTATGCAACTGAAAGAATTAGGGTGACTGTTTACAAATATATTAACCAATAGAGACATAATATCACAGACAAGATGACTGCAATCGCAATTAAAATGATAAAGACCATGGAGAAGGTACACACAGAAAGCTGGCATTACATGTGGTACGCAAAAAAAATACCCTATACAGGCCTTGAACCCAAGTTTCTACCTTATAATAGATCTCACACCCTACTTAATATTACTATAGGGGCCTATGCTTGATTATGTGCAATGTATTACTAGAACTCAAGTCAAATAATATCATATGTAATGTCATGTTGAGTTAAAACTGTGCTAAATTGAGTTCACTCAACTGCACAGCTCATCAGATAAGAAAAAGGTAAAAATCACGCAGTTTGCAGAAGTGTTTGAGCTCCATATTGAGTTGCGATTTGGAGTGGTGAAGTAATCTTTACTGTTGGGGTTTTTAAAAGGAGTTCCTTTAGTACTTTCCAGACCAGGTTGTGAGGGCTGGAATCTACAGGAATATTTTTCATGCAATTCATACTTCAGGTTTGTTTCTGGATGATGCTACTAGACCAAGGTTTGAAAAGGCCAAAGTTTATGGCAAAGTCAAACTTACATCTTGGATCACGGCTCATGGAAAACACAACAGTTGTCATATACTTCAGAACAAGAGACCACATATTGCCTATCTCCAAGCAGGTGCATCAATTTGTCAAGAACCACAAGAGTGTAAATTATTTTCTAATCCATCGTATAGTAGGTTCCAATGCTGGTACTCTACAGGGTTTGGGTTCCTTGCAGTGCTGCTTCATGCTTGTGTCTATACTGATGCTAGGATCAGGTGTCTTGATGAGAGAAAAAGTGCCATCTTCCTACAGAGGTACAACCATGGGCTGTTATTTGGTGGGGGTTTTATCTTTCTTCTATTATGATATAATTGGAAGGCTTCTACTTTTAATCCTGATTGTGTGGTGTTTCATTTATGTTGTACCTTATTACATTTATTTCTCTTGGAGTGGACTCCTGGTCCACTGATCTGTTTGAGTTTTGATGAGAACTGTCGATTGACTCACTACTTAATAGGTACGTATAAGCCAATCCAAGGCACCGTATCCCAATTTGATGAAACAAATAGATATCGTATAAGCTAACAATTCTTTTGATACCCAAAACAAATATCAAAATAAGATAACTACTGAAGCAATTAGTTCTTCGAAAGGAAACATAATAAGAAAAACTGAAGTTATGATTCATACTTGAGATGAGAAGGTGGAGAGTGTGGAAACAAGGAGCTCTTCACATACGCCTACACACAAAGGATTAATAGAAAACCTGTTAGGCAAAGGATTACAATAGGTATCTACCAAACAAACAAAGGATTGTAATAGGAGAACAGAAATTGAAATATAATATTAGCATGCAGATAGGGTATATCATTAATCAAATGGATTCCTCATCAAAACTTTAGTATAATAAAAAAATAACATAACTACTAGATTCAATGTAATCAAATCATTCACATCACAAAGACCCATCAGTTCAACAGGAATGAGTACGAGAGAAAATGAACAAATTTATCATTGTTAAACAAATCCACCATATCATGTATAATACCAACTTTGGTGTACAGTCTATCACACACCAATTGCTTAAAAACACACTATTTGTTCCATGCAATTCATTTCTGATCAACCATAGACCATGATGTGGCATAGAAAAGTTTGAAGCAGGCTGAACTCAATGAGAAAATTTTAAGTACAAAGCTGTTGTCTTGTGGCAGAGATTAAAGATTACCACCCTTTACACAAATTCGATGCTAAAATTCTACAAGAACCTAATTGTGGTCAGTTTTAAAAAGTAACCGCTTCCTGAATTAGATACATTGTTCATTCGTCTAGTACCAATTCATATAAACAAGAATTAAATTCAGTTTACCCCCTTGTGGTTTGGGGGTGACATCATGTTAATCCTTACACTTTTAATTTCATCAGTTTACCCCCTGAACTCTTCAATTTTTGTCTGCCGTGACCAAATTCTCATATTCTGTTTGAATTGACCGTTAATTCTAGATACAAGTCTCACTGTTAAGGTTAAAATTGTCATTTGACAAAAAAACTAGTGAAAAAAAAAATAAAAAATCCTTCATTTTTATCCCTAACTAAGTTGAAAATGTTCTAAGCTTTGGGTACAAACGTAATTTAACTCATGAGATTAGGTCAACGTCATCAATTAACGTCTAATTTAGACAGAAGATAGGACATTAGTCACGATTGAGAAAAATTCAAAAGTTTGAGTGGTAAACTCATGAAATTGAAAGTACAGGGATTAACATGAAGTTACTCACAAACCTCATGGGTAAACTGAATTTAATTCTATAAACAAATACCAAACCGATGAACTAAATGAGAGAGGATAGTCAAGTAATTGATACCTGAGCCAAAATGTTATAAGACACAAGACTAAACTTGATACCTGCAACATCCAATCACTCTCAGTGCTTGGTTTTCGAGCCGTAAACCATGCAACAGAAATCAGCAAAACCAATGGAAGTAAAGTGATTACCATCATCAGGCTTGCTCAGTGAAGAGATGCCACTGTCTTCGACAGAAACAAATCTTGGGAGTTTGATGGGTGATTGTGTTGAGCTCATTTTGGTCGAAACACTCCTGCTGCCGCAACAAAGAAACAAGTAAGAAACGATGAAAGAAACAAGTAAGAAACGATGAAGAAGAAGAGATGGGGGTTTGGGTAGTTTGGGCCTTTGGGGTACCTGAAGGAGTAACGGGGAAGAATGGGTAGGAGAGGAACAACAGTAATAGTCGTCCGCAGCATTGAGAGCTCTATTTTTATATATGAAGCAACAGGGTTGATTGAAAGCGGCAAAAACTAACAGGAGGAAACCCGAAAAAAGAGAACACCCAATAGGTCTTCTATAACAACATTGTAAAATGCATAATTACCACTCTATACACTTTTTGAGCACATGACTACTCGGTCATTTTTCATCTATTTGGATTTTACAATGTTGTATTTTTGGAACAAAGAGGTGTGTCATCGTGACGATTTATTAGAAACTTAATCAAAAAGTGTCCAACTTAATTGAAAAACTCCTCACATAACTCAATGCATTCCTTATGGAAGCAATTGATTTCTCCATCATCTTAAGTATTGAACTCACATTGAGGTTCAAAATGTGGGCTACACCTAAATTCCTAATAACATGCAGGCAGGTACTTGCCTCCTATAGCCTGTGGTTTCTACTTTCTCAAACCAGTCCTCCTCTTCCTAATGTAATAATAAGCGCAACTTTATTTGCACTTGCATCGTCAACAAAAATGGTTAGCACTATCTCTACTTTCCAACCTATCACCTTTAGGGTTCATATCGGTGTCATTCTAACTTACGACTATTAACACAATGGCTTATAAGCCCGTATTGGTTTCAAAAAAAAAAAAAAAAAAAAAAAAACGACTCTAAATCTCTAATAGCTTTCCTATGACAATGCCTTGGTAATTAGGCATAACACAGAAGTCCATAATATGGACAAGCAATACCATGTAACCTTTGGATTTACCTCTTCAATGGTTCCATCGTTTCTTACTCTTTGGATCTTAAGTTGTTGGTGCTGATAGTGGAACAATAGCATTCTCAAATCTCATGTCTGTGGTAGTGTATTTAGACTTGCAGAGGTCCATGGCAAGAGACTCTAGAGAATTTGAAGTTGAAAACCGGGTGGTTGGTGTTTAATGTAATGGTTGAATCGATTTTAGATATAGCTCGAAGGGTTTAACATGCCCGAAGGGAAGAGTAGTACCCAGTTACTTATTAGACATCAAATTTAGCTGACATAATATGTGCTTCCACTAAAAGGAAAACCTTTTAGTACAGGATAAACGCACAACCTTAGATACAACCACATAGCCTCTTTCTTCTCTGAATCTCTCTATCTCTCCCTCACCCACTCTCTCTGCCTTCCCATGCTGGAGAATGCAAGTAGTTCAGTCAATTTCTACTATGTTCCTTTGTTACACTTTGCGGTGAGAGCAATTAATGGCGAGCAGCCATGATGATACAAGCAGACAAGGACTGAACTTCCCAAGGGCTTATACAATTCTAACAGTTTGAATTGTTTCCAAGATGGAAATCATCATTTCTCAATATCTGCACTGACCGTGCAGATCTTCAGAGACAGAGTGAAAAAATCACCCTCTTAATTCTCTGTGGGCTGGTCCGATCTACAGACATCCCGGCGACAAAGTGGGCATACCCTGCATTCAAGCAAGCAATGTTCCAGTATTAGAGTGATTCAAAAACGTCTTAAACAAAAATCATCATATCTTGAACCAAGAATGGACTGATAATCATATCTCGTATCTATTCTAAGCCAGCTAGTACAAAAAAGAAAAGTATGTATATTCCAAAATGTGCTATTTTATGCAATCAAGCAGGTCTTCAGTAATAGTAGTCACAGTAAAAAGATTCATGAATAGTGTGTATAAAAATAATAACAGTCTATTCCAAACCTGTGAATCTCCTTGAGCCACTTGTCAATACAAGTTTTATGAAATTCATGATTGCAAGGCAGTATCCGCATTTCATCTCCTTCTTCATACTCCACAAGGCATATGTAGCATCTGGTAAATTAGAGGATAGCAAAAGCAGAGCAATTAAGATAGTGCGATGATATAATCAAAATGCATTTTCCAAGCTTGTTGTCAATCAAAATCATTCAAATAAAAAAATAAGAGGAAAATTCAGTTTAGTACCGTGAACTTTGGTGTTAAAATCAGTTCAGTCTCTCGTTTCGAAAATCCATCTTTTTAGTCTCTTAACTCTCAAATGACTACACTTTAGTCCAAACTTTGATGTTGGCTCCGAAAATGACGTCAGGTGTTGTCTAAGTTTGATTGTCTAATATTTTTTAGAATTATGCACCTATTTAGTTGTTATGCAGTAGCTTTTATTGACAAGCTTGAATGCAAATTTAAGGGTTTTGCCCTTATATGTTGTTCAGTTCATTTTCTGATGTTTTTGCTTGTGTTACTTTAGTAGATAATTTTGGAGTTTAAGGTCCAATGTTGTTAATGCGTGGAAGTTTGGATTCAGTTTTTTAAGAAGAGATTCGTTTTGGATTGTATCAGTCTTTTTTTTTTTTAGTCATTTTCAAGGCCAACATCAATATTTGGACTAAAGTGTAGTCATTTGAGAGTTAAGAGACTAAAAAGATGGATTTTCGAAACGAGAGACTAAACTGATTTTAACACCAAAGTTCAGGGTACTAAACTGAATTTTCCTCAAAAAATAAACATATAAAAACTATTTATCAAGAGAGATCATACACCTCCAGAACACCTCCCAAAGTGTCTACTACCACTGAATGCAGGTTTATATAAAATCCACATGCTACACAAGTCGATAACTGTTACTGAACCTCACCCTTTCCTGATTAGGCACCAGAAACTTGCATCGAGTAGGAAACAAATTGATGCCTTATGATATATATCTATATATCTTTGGGCTTCGTTTCTAGCCATCACAATATTGGAATAAAGCCCATATTTACTTCTAATTCAGCATACCATAAAGAATCTCTTTCTTCCTACAATTACCAAAGCCATTTTGAAAGCACTGCCTCGTTTCTGTCCACCAAAAACGGACAACTAATGTTGAGATGTAGAAAGAGAGAAAGGCATATAATCATAACCCGAAGTCACAAGGGGTGGATGCAAGAAGCTGCTGAGATTAGAGGAATCTTTTCAATGAGGGGAGTTACAGAGGCTGAAACTTGGCATTATGCTGTTGTATTGGATCTTGCTGGATGAATCATTTACCAGCTAGAATTTAGTCCATTCCTGAGGTCCCTAAAAATCATGTATGGTCTGGGGTTCAATATCACAAACGTGTATAACTGTATGATAAACTTTCCAGCCTCCGAAAGTTTGCTATGCTTCAAGAGAGGTACTTTTTTTTTTCTTTTCTTCTATTCAATCCATTCTTGTGAAATCTGGGTACTAAACTAAACACTTCTTGTGTCCAGGAAAGTAATTGATCAGTTGCATTTTGCTATAAACTAAACACTCGTGACGGAAACCTTATTACTAGAAACTAAACACCACTGTCTTAATAGTGTTTGTGTCAACATCAAGTCATGACTAGAAGTTCACAAGACAAACCTAAGAATGTAGCTCAAGTTGCCAGATAATGAAAAGAAAAAGAAGCTTTTACTGACTTAGTAAACTATTAGACATCATTGTTTACGTATCCTACAATTTACAGTGTCTAAGAACCAATCTCCTTGCCTAAATATTAATAGAAATGAGTCAACTAATAACTAATGAAGAGCACAATTTGAAAATGCATCATCAAAACAATGCAAGACAGGAAAAGATGCAAGACAGGAAAATTTCTTGTAATCGGGAAACACAAAATAGAACTAAGCAACCTGTCCGCATAATCTACACTGAACTGAATGTTATCTAGTAGATAGACCAAGTAAGATACTTACTGCGCAGCCTCCTCATTCTGATGTTTTTGCACTTTGGAAAATAATTTGACAGGCAAAGATTCTACAACTTCATTAGGTGCAGGAACAGATCCAATTGAAGATACAGAAGGTCGGGAGGATAAAACCACAGATTGCTGGTGAATTTCATCCAGAACCTAATTAAATTAAGTATAAAGAGGGTTCAACGTATGCAACAAGAATGGCTGAGGGTACTGTAATCAAATACATTAACCTTACCTCAAACAAAGCCTCAGCTAACATAACAATTCGGGATATGCTTGCCCTGGCACTGCTGTTATCATTTGGATGGGCATCTCGGTTACTTGAACGACATGTACAACGGCCTGTTCTCTGATGACCAGATAATATACAAGACCTCTCATGTCCAGACACATTTTCAAAACGGCTCCCTAACCGCTGAAGTGCACGAACCTGCCACAAGTGGCATGTGTATCAGATGACCGAATGAGTGACACCTAAAATTATAAAGTTATTAATGAAAACAGAAGGCATGGGAAAACAACTCAAGAACAAATAGTTAAGAGTAGCATGAATTAAGTTTAGATGCTGCCTTCACCAGCATTTAGCAGTCTATAGTTCTATGCAAAAACAAACCACCAGGAACAATAAATTTAAAATGTGCATAGAAAGGTAGCAAACTGGTTGGCACACCAAGACCATCCACATATGGGATTAAAATAGGCATAGGCCATTCAATTAAACTTGATAGAAATCACAGACCTGGGATGAAAAAGAAAATCACAAGCCTGTGGGCTATATATAATACAATACTAAACCTTACCCCAAAGAATCAAAAGTTAATCCGAAGAAGAATATGTACAAACCTGAGATCTAATTCTTCTCCTCCGCTCGAGGAAATTTGATCTGTGTTCGAGCAGATCATGATACCTGGCTTCTCTTGGTCTTATTGTTTCCGCCTCAAAGTCTTGGTTGCTAAACAATGAATTCGACATATTGGAAGGAGGATAACCAGACCCGTTTTGCAAGTTTACAACACTACTTTCAGGTGCCAATGTCCTTGTATCATCCCCCTGATTTGTATCTCTCACCTCTCCCTCTTGTTGCAAGGAAGAAAATGTTAAATCAGACAAAGATGATCGACGAAGAACCCTGTCACGAAGTCTCCCAACACTTAAGGTTCTACTAAAACGAACATTTCGTTCTACAGGCTCCTGAGATCCTGAGTATCTGTTATGTACCCCTATTATTCTACCATTAGCATTTCTGCCAGCTTGTATAGAAGAATTTGTCTGATTGTCTTGCAAATTGCCAGAAAAACCAGATTCCACAGTGTGTAATCCTAAACTACCAGAAGTGTCTTCAAAAAATTGTGTAGGAGCCCTATTAACCAGTGATTCTGGAAGAAATTCACAACCTTCTTGACTTTCATCTCTACCAACCAAACTGGTAGAAGGTCCTGTTTGCAGATGTAGGTCATCATCATTATTCAAAACTGTGACACTTGTTGATGATAGAGGATAAGACCTGGATGACCCCAAACTGGTTGCTCGGCTTAGCCTGAAGCTTACATTGCCAGGAACGAAACTAAAACGGGAAAGGAAACGACCTGAAGGGTTCAAAGATGGAGTAGCAGAATCTTGAGCAGAGGAGGGATCAGTTCTGGAGACAGTATCATTGATGCCAGCATCACCCCATTCATTGAGTTCAACATTTGAAGATATACAAGGCATTTCATCAGATTGTTGAACGTTAACCTTTCTGAAATACTCCTTTGCACGATCCTGATCTGTGACAGTCTGGTTTGTACAAGGAGCAATAATTCTACTTCCTTTGTTCCGATGTTCACAAACCTACACCATGAGTTACACAAATGTTAGTAAATAACTGCTCTCCAATTAGCCCCACATCAATTATATAAAAGTCGTAAATGACCCTTTATTATAAACATCAGCCATGTACTACATTTAAAAAGGATGATCTAAGGTAGGACAGAAGGATCTATAGTGCAAACTTGTTTGTGGCCATTGAGCATTTTCAAGCATGTATTATAGATTACAAGAAGAAAAATAGATTTCACAGCAAAATTGTTGAAATTTTTTATCTTGACCATGTTTTTAACTCCTCCACTGAGGCACTGACCTTAACAGTGTCAAGAACTACAAGTAATCCAGAAAATCAAACTCGAAACTACTTGATCTACTCTTCTTCAAAAGAATTTCAGACAACAATCAAATACTTCAGACTTGCGCTCGAAAGGTATAATAATTTCTGTTACCAAATCCTACTGACCTGAACATTGTGATCCTATAAGCAAACTACAATTTCACAAAACAAAATCAAATCAAATTCAAATTGTGCTCCTAATGCCAACAAAACTCCGAAATCTCATCCCAACCAATTTGCATTGACGACTCAAAATCCAACACAAATTATTATCACTTCGCAAGATAAGTTCCATCACCAATCCAGAATCAAATGCAAAACTGAAAATCAAAAGCGAAAACGATTCACCTGCTCGTCATCGTCGCCGCGGTGAGATCGAGATTTGATCCTTAGACAAGACGACCGGAACACCCTGCCGCCGAAGGATTTGGATCGCCACCTCCGGCCACCGTCGCCGGAAGACGACGGCGTCGCCGCTTTGCTGCCACTCGATCCCATCCTAACACCGATTCCAATGCCCCTTAGAAATTCACCCCGAAATGCGATTCAAACTGCATAGCGGAACCAGCAATTGGGATCTGCATCGGGTTTTCAATCCACATTAATATGGAGAGAGAGAGAGAGAGAGAGAGAGAGAGTGGTGAGTAGATGAGAGAGAAAGAGAGACTTACTTGCAGAGAGAGAGAGAGACGGAGATGTGAAAATGAAAGAGAAGAAGGCGCTTTTAGTGTGGGGAGGCTCGTGAGAGCAGAGTGTGTGGCATTTTCTCTGCCTCTTTTTGCGGGATTTCAAAATTCTTGCCTTGGCCTCCTCATCACATAATGGCTTCATTTGAATCTCCTCTTTGTTTTCTTTACCACGGTAATTTTCCCATTGTGGCTCTGTTTAACCTTCAGACGAATGACGAATCGCTGTCGTGCGGTTTCTTGTATTATACCGTTAAATTACGTCATCCTCAAATGAATTTTTTTATTTTCATTTTTGTTACCTAAAAGGCCCGAGCAAAAAGAAAAAGCCAACTAAATAATGTTGTTCTTAGCCAAAAGTGAGCAGGAGTAAGAGCGGGAGCTTCACAAAATGTGACGAGACCCAGATCATGAACAACGTTGTTCTTAGCCAATGCATCAGCAACCATATTACATTCTTTGAAAATGTGTGTCAACTTGACATTTAGACATTATAAAAGAACAATCATCAAGCAAAGAGCCAAGAGGGTGCATACCGAAATCAGATTTTTGCATCAGCTGCACAAGAATTGCAATCTGACTTAATCTGATGTAAAGAAGCCAACTTAATACCATAAAGTCAGCCCCAGACTTCAGCATCAAAGATTTCATCATTACCTAAGATATTTGGAAACCAGACACCCAACTTCCCGTATGATCCCTTATAACTTCTGCACCAATTTTCCCAAAATAAGAAATTCGAGTTCCATCAATTTTTAACTTACACCAGCTGATTGGAGGCTTGGTCCAAGATAACATAGGTCGTGGTTTGAAGTTGACATTTGTTCAGTCCTTCTGGTTTCATTTTAATATGAATGGTCCTTAAAGTCACAATTTTCCTTCTAGATAGTCATTCCGTCAATTTTCTCAGTTAAATTGCTGATGTGGCCGTTAAAAATCGCAACGGTTTTTTAATGGCCATGTCAGCAATTTAACTGAAAAAATTGACGAAATGACTATCTAGAAGGACAATCGTGACTTTAAGGACCATTCAGATTAAAATAAAAAACCACAAGGACTGAACATATGTCAACTTCAAACCATAGGAACTATACACTATTTAACCCTTCTTCATATCCAGACTTTGACCGATCATGAAAGTGCTAACAGAATGCACTTTGTCCATGTTAAATCGCCTGAGCATCTTTTGGATATATGCAGATTAGTGGATTAATATTTCATAAGCTCGGTGTTCTAGCTCAAGGCCAAGACAAAACTGAGTTTTCCCAAGCTCTTTCATCTCAAATTCAAATTTCAAGTATCTTACGGTTTCTCTTTTTTCATTAAGAGTACCTATTATGTTCATGTCAAAGACATAGGCAGTTATAATTGCAAATCCGAAACTTGTTTTCTTTATAAATACGCAGGGGCATAGTTTATCATTCATATATCCCTTCCCAATCAAGTAGTCACTTAGACGGTATACCACATCCACCCAGACTGTTTTAATCTGTAAAGTGAGCATTTCAATCTAATCACAAACACACTCCATTTAGGCCAATCTGCTCTTTGTTGACATTCTGCAACTGAGCGTGGTTCGATATCATCGTACTCTATGATTTCTTGAGCAACAATATATGCAAAGATATCATCAATGTTCATGGAAGATCATTCCATCAACTCATACGCACTCTCATAATCCATTGAGATTTCTTTGTTCTCTGGAATCATTTCAAACATTGGAGTGTCCTCCAGTAATGATTCATGGACATAACTGTAATCAGAGATAATCTCATGAGAGATATTCTCCACATTGATGATTAATGAATCAAGTTATGCCTTACTCGCCTTCTTCTTCCTTGGGCGAGTATTGATCGAACCAGGTGGCCTCCCCTTCTTCCTTTGGGGAGCCACAGCCTCAACCACACCTCCACTAAGTGTGGTTGTGGTGCCTCTTTCTGTGGCACTATGCCCCTTATTGGGGACTTCTAACCTCGCAGACACATTTGTAGCTGGTATATGTGATCTTGTCACTTTAGCGATATCAGTGAACGCATCAGGCATCGAATATACTACGTTCTTAAAATTGATTATTCTTTTCACTTCACTTTCACATTGTGAAGTGCGGGGATCAAAATGAGACAGAGTGGGGACACACCATGACACTTCCTTTCATTTCTTTAGAAAATCTTTTTTTTTATCTCCTCTAACGACGAGAAGACTGTCTCATCAAAGTGACAATCTGCAAATCTAGTGGTAAAAACATCGCTTGTCAAGGGTTCCAAATAGCGGATAATTATTGGAGATTCATATCCAACGTAAATATCTAATCGTTTTGGAGGATCCATTTTGGTGCGTTGTGGGGGCGCAATAGGCACATATGCTGCACAACCAAATATGCGTAAGTGTGAAATGTTAGGCTCATATACAGTTACCAACTGGTACGTAGAAAATGGTTGGCTAGCCGTGGGTCTGAAACGAATAAGCAGAGTTACGTGTAGTATTGCATAACCCCAGGCAGGTAAGGGCAGATTGGTGCGCATAACTAGTGCCATAGCCATGATCTGTAGCCTTTTGATGGTGGCTTCTGCAAGACCATTTTATGTATGCACATGGGATACAAGATGCTCTACATTGATCACAGTAGACGTGCAATTATTATCAAATTCTTTTGATGTGAACTCTCCAGCATTGTCAAGCCTTATAGACTTGATATGATGGTTAGGGTGGTGTGTCCTTAAACGTATAATCTGTGCTAGGAGTTTTGCCAAAGCAGCATTTTTTGTGGACAATAACGCGACATGTGACCATCATGTCGAAGCATCCACCAAAACCATAAAATACTTGAATGACTCGCATTCTTGATGGATAGGTCCACAAATATCACCTTGTATCCTTTGTAAAAATACAATGTTTTGCTTTGTATCTCTAGCATAGAAAGGTCTCGATCCCGTTTTTGCTGAGGAACATGCTTTACAAAACGAGTGATGTGCTTTGACATAATCATTAAGGCATATTGGGAGGGAGGTTGCCCATCTAATGCTTTAGAAGGCAATGGCTGTGTTGGAGCAATACTAGGACCGACCAATAGATGGTGGTCGTAATTAGTGTCGTCACCTTGCAGTGTGACAAACTTTTGTCCCATTTTTCTTTTAACTCGAAAGAAATGATGTCCGTGTGAGTTCTTTAATACACGGATCATCATGTCACGACCCGGATATCGAAGACGGTCATGTCAGAGCCTGTATGAGTCAATGCCCCACATTTCTTTGTTGGTTACAACATATGATTCAATGATCTGAATAGTAGTGAGATATAATCCACTTGATTGACTCATTAATTTCTCTAAAATGCGTTTTCTTCCACATTCATTAGAGGTAATATATATGTATTCAGTTCCATTCTCACTGTGAGTTTCCATATGATAACCGTTTGCATGAATATCTATAAAACTTAACAGGGTTCGATTAGCTCTTGGTGTATATAGAGCTTCTGTGATTTTGATCATTGTTTCGTTAGGCAACATAAATTGGGTAGTGCCTCGCCCTTGTATTAGGGTGATGATTCGATCATCATAGTCACAGAATTAATTCAATGAATAATTGTATATTCCTTAAAATAGTGTGGTTAGTCCCACGTACTATCAGCTAAGCACTCAATTTCGCCTCGATTCATTTGTACAATTAAATGAGAGGATATTGTTATATTAGTCGAAAAATATATCTCACATTCTTTAGAGTATTTCGATTAGAATGATATGCTTTTCATTCCGGTAAATAATAATTTTTTCATTTATTTGATGGATGTATTACTTTACATCATTGTAGTGCTTTGTTCTCGAACCATGTATATATGTGCATAAAGAAATAAAAATCGAATAAAATCCAATAATTCAGAATAAAAATCCAAAATTTATTAATAAACCAATAAATTTAAGGTGTGTGGATTTCACATGAGTTGTGAAATCCACACACCCCAAATTGAAATTACACACTCTTTTTTCTTTTTTGGTTAACACATTCACAAAAAGACAAAGTTTAAATAACTAAAAGACAACATTTAAGTTACCAAAAAAGGAAAAAGTGTGTGTGAATTTCAATTTACACACCCTTTTTTCTTTTTTGGTTAACACATTCACAAAAAGACAAAGTTTAAATAACTAAAAGACAACATTTAAGTTACCAAAAAAGGAAAAAGTGTGTGTGAATTTCAATTTAGGGTATGTGGATTTCACATTCCATAATCAAATAAAAGTCTTGTCAAGGAAATCAAATTCAGCAAAAACATAATAACTTTAAGACTAAACTATAGTTTAATTATTAATGAGGCAACATGCCATGATTGTCTTGGAAAATGAAATAAATAAAGCAAATCAGTCAAAGTCTAAAGTGTCCAATAAACAATAATCCCCAGATTGTGCGTGGTTGGACGTTGAAACTGACACGACCCACCCTGAATTTCCCCCTGAAACCAGGAGTAAACCGTGCGGGGACCACCTCCAAGGAAAGATTTACCGCAAAAGTCGGCATATCTCCCTTGAAAATGGACAACCCTTCCTAATAGAAACCTGCAAACACTTCTAAAGGTTCCAAATCCAACCTTAAACTTCTGGAACCTTCGTGCTCCCCAAATCCAATCACCACCAACAAGATAATAAACATCAACTTAGATAACATACATCCTCCGTCAAATATTCTAAAATGTCAACATGCCTTCGTCCACAACCAAAATAATATACATTAAACCCAAGTATTCAGAGCTACTAGACACTAGCGGAAGTAAGAAATCACAGGTAGGTTAAACAGGTAACCTATTGGTGAAAGGTGGTGGAAATACGGGTGACTATGCCTCGTCTCCTACTAGATCCAATCCGAACTCTGCAGACTAGGCATTTTAAAACGAAGGGCCCAGGGGAAGACATTTAATAACGTTAGAGTGAGTGGACAAAAATAATTTAATAACAAAATATTTATGCATTCCCATTTTAATTTCAAAAGAAATTATGCTGCATGCTACCGCTCAAAAACGCTCAACTCAAAAACTGACAATTTCACGACTAGCTCCGGCTAGTCACCAACTCAAATAAAATGAAGCCTCTCAGGCTAACTATATATAATCATATATTCGTATGTATTTACACTCGTCAGACTCCTTGTATGAATCCTAGAAACAATTTAGAAAAATAGAGATTCATACAAGGCTACAACGCTGACGTCTAACGCTCACGTTGCCCCATAATGGTATTTTTCCTCATTATGACCGAAAAGACGGTGTATATATACATACGCGTATATCCCCTATATAAATTATTATATTTATATAGGGCTACGACGATTGCGTCTAACGCTCACGTCGCACCATAATGGAATTTTACCTCAGTATGGTGGAAAAACACGTATAGCTAGCTAGTATTTATTTATATAAATACTATCCTCATAAAAATCCAAAATATATATATCCACCGAAAATCTCATTTTCGGGATCTCTCCAAAGGAGAAAAATTGTCAAATAGCAGAGAATCAATAAGTCTTATCAGAAGAAATAAATGATCAATAAAATCATTCATTACATGCTTTTTAATTAAAACAAAGGTCCACTCACAATTAGGCCTAAGCCTGATGACTCTCCGAGGCTTCTTCTGCTCGGGCCTCCTCACATCCTGTTCCAAATATATAATTAATTTCCCACTAAAAATCCAATATTTATTCAAACTGACAAAATTAACCGAGAGCCATGACCACGCTCATTATTGCCTAACTTCGATATTCTTAATCTAAACGACTCAAACTTTAATATCATACTCGGTAGCCGTAAATAAAACCTTTCTCAGAAATTGACTTAAATCCTACGGCCGGATTACTAGCTAAAATTTACTATTTTTACCGTCGTTACATTTTTCTCTGACGAATAACTCTCTGAAATTAACCGTCCCTCAAACCCCTCTGGGGACCAATTAAACTATAAATTCAATGACGGAGACGGTAAAATTCTTATTATAATCAAACTAGTAAATAAAATAAAAAATTTACGGGTCGAGATGTGACAGAAACACGTGGAATCGACGAGACACGAACTTCAGGTTCCTTATTCTTTCAGAGTTGAGTGTGTTAGTCAACAGTGGCGTGGATAAGGGTAAATCTATTCTTGTTGCAGATTTATGCTCTACATATTGCTTTAACAACGACTCTAAATATGAGGTTTTCTCTCCATTGGCGTTGCTCTAAGGTTTTGCGTTAGGGTAGCAGTGGTGGTTGGTTGAAAGGCCCCTGATAACGGTTGGACTTCAAGGTTAAGATCCAGTGGCTTTCGAGCGAAGGAGGAGCTTGCTCTAGTTCTTGGTCAGCTAACTTGGTTATTGGAGACTTGGTGGGCTCGAAGATGATGATGATGCTGCGGTGGGGATTAGGCCAGTCGTCCAGTGATGTTGACGATTGAGAGGAGATGGTGTCCAACGAACTTAGGGTGCCTAAAGCATTTAGGCCTGGGCTCATGGCTTCAATTTGCTTATAGGTATTAAACCTTTGCCTATGATTCGTATCCATGATCATAGGCTTGCTTTAATAAGTGACTATGAATTGATGTAATGAGGGTATTACCTCTACTTATCAACTTGTTCTTATTTGTCCTCTGTACACAAGTTAGTGGAATTATACGTTTGATTTGATGAATTTGTTTGAAATGTTTTTTTTTTTTTAAAAGAAGAAAAAATCTTATGATATTCTTTGCCATGTACTATGATCATATATTATAATTGAGCGGGCTTGGAGTTTGCTGGTGTTTGTGTAACTGTTATGGATCTTGTCAGACTATGATGGTGACATTGTTGGGCAACTCTGTGGGATTTCATGGAGGTAGCAACGGAGATGAAGAGACGATCTAGGACGGGCAACGGTCGGTGAGGGAGAGTGGTTTTGGTGGTGGCTGGCATGGGTCAACCTTCAACTGGGCCTTTCGCTAGGCTTTCTGCTAAAGTTGTTTTGGTTTCTAAGTTGGGCTACGGTTTTTGCCGTACTATGCCAAAATATTCATCAGACGACAGTCTAGGTCTGTCGTCTGACAGTTTTTTTTATGTCGTATGAGGCTGTGTCATGTGATTGACCTCAGACGACAGTTTGCCACCGTCGTCTGATATCTGTTCAGACGACATATCTTATGTCGTCTGGAAGAAGCTGAATCTGGAAGGTTTCAGAAAAATATGTCATGTTAATGGATTACATACAACATATAAATGTCGACTGAAGCTAGAATAAGGAAGAAATTAATGATGTCTCAATAGAAAACCAACAACATATATATGTCGTCTGATGAAGCAATTATGTCGTCTGATAGTCTATTAGACTTCATATTTTTGTTGCTTGTTATAAAGACTTATGTTGTCCAATTGTCTGTTGGAATTCACATTCTTGTTGCTTTTTATAAGCACTAATGTTGTTTGACTATGAATTGAACTTCATATGTAACAAAATTAAGAATCAAAAAAAGTAAAACTTCATTGATGTTGATAATCCACTTCAATTAAAAAAGTACATAATACTTTTTTATCCTAATCCATAAAAGGCTATTAAGTTATGGTCCAACTTTCAATCTAATATATATTCACTAAAATGAATATATGGACCTAATCTATTTCTAGAAATGATATACCGAAACCTATTAACGATGTCAACATTGATGTCATTCCTCTCAACGGGGCTTCAAGTCGCAAAATGACCTCGGAATCTTCTGCAAACACTTATACCTACATATTGACCAAATCAACAACAAAAAGAATGAGAGATTAGTTCATTTGGTGCATGCTCCACACACACATGGATCCTCTTCCTGATAATTCGGTAGTATACAATCAGAAAATTATCAAATTGAACTATGGGCATAACAGGTCATAGCAAATGAGTTGTTAAATTGAACAAATTAAAACAGGGCATACAACAAAAGAAACATAATTGAGGCCTGAAAAAGAGGTTAAGAATTAGAACATGCATGATGTAAAGAACACATATCTAGATATACTTATGAAAATAAAAAAAGCCACAACCTGTGAGAAAGGATACAGAACCCACAAGCTGTAAGTACCTACAAGTTAACTTCCACAGTTAGAAAACCTAAGAGATTACAGGAGTAGAGCATCCCTTAATGCTAACCGAAAATAAGATCCTCATAGTAGCACTAAGCTTTTATCAGAATTATGAAACGTTTGAAAATAAAATCTTTGCAAATATAGTGATAGCTAGATATGCATATATACCAAACGTACAATAGTAGTAAAGGATTGTCACAATGGAATGATTATACAGCAGAAAAGTGAAACACTATGGCCTTTCACTGGTGCTAGACCTAAATCTTTTTGAACGGCTATTAAGAATATTAAAACTGAAGGAATCTGTCTATTCGTTCCTTCCTTTAATACAAAACATAGACGCAGAGTTCAAGTATTTCCCATCAAAACTCTAGTTTGATTGAGGAAGAGAGTATTGATATTTAAATTCATTGAGAATACCATAACAAACTTTTGGATACGTAATATGCTATTAGACTATAAAATTGCAAGATACTATGTCATACCGTATATCTTCAGGACCAAATGACTCCTCCAATATGCTTATGGCCTCCAAATACAATGGTTATGCCTTATATATAACTTATTAACAACCAAGACCCACCCCAGTCTAGAATTAATAGTTTTTTATCTTCCGTTCAAGATAGAAAAAGAACAAGGATTCCAGAATTCAGTAAACACATCAAATAATCCTAATGTAAACCCTATCCAGTGAACACATCATCCTAATGCATCAATGCAATGCATATCCGTTTATCGACATGTAGTCCTCATATTGATTTCATTAAGCCAAGCATACCAACATAGAAAACAAGCATTTATAGTGGTAACACTCAATTTCTTCAATAGTCTCAAAAACATAAAATAAAGCAATGGTCAAACCTCCAAAAAAAAAGGTTCCCGAAATAGATCATATCACCAGCCTCAATCAAATGATCAGCTTTCGACTAGCTTGCATGCCCATAATACAACACTAAATCAAAAACTTAGTCACAAAGTGTACAAATAGCATGTCTTAGTATACCACACACGATAAACTTAACCCACATGCCATATCCAATCATAAACTATATAAACAAATTTAGTAATCCTCACAGCAACAATAATTATATCAAAGCCATCAAATCATGATTACCTTATCTTCAACCAACAGGGAAAGATGAAGGATCTCAAGCGGCTCGGTATCTCCAGCATCACAATGAACTCAGCAATACCTCTGTTCAGGGTCTTAGTAGCTGCAAAAGACCCAACAAAAACAAACCATATAAGATCCACAAAACCATATATTCTTCATCAACAGTACTTTGCTACAACCACATCCGATAATTCTGACTTATCAAAGCATGCATATGAAACTCATGAAAGTGCATTAAACCCCAACAATAAAAAGTTCCTAAACTTTACATTTACACAAAATCAAAGACTTAAACTTTACACAAGAATCTGGATCGAACCCAGAAATTGAAGAACTTTATCAATTGCAGGAAGAAATTGAAGAACTGTAATAAACCCATAATCATCAATTACCCAAGTTAAAAACGCAAAATTCAAAGATTGAACCCTATATTTCGAAGAGAAACACAAGCTCGAAGTATAGAAAAAACCTGGGAATCATCGATTGTTTGAGAGGAAATCACAAGATATCAAGGTCGTTCCCGTTGCGGATCTTTAGACAAAGCGATCCAGAACTTCCTCTTCTCTTTCTTCTTCTCCATGCTCGGACCCTCCACGACCAAACCCTCAGCCTCATCGGAATACCTCTCCCCCAATCCAGAAAATTAGGGTTTTTGAATCTACTCAAGCCGAGTCTACATCGACGAGATTGTGGTTGAGGGAGGCGAGATAGGCTAAAGCTCGGATCGGAAGGTGTAGAAGCGGACGAAGGTTCGGAGGTTGGAGAGGGAGAAGAGATCGATGTTGGCGGTGAGAGCGAGTGCAACGGCTTGACAGCGAGGTCGTCAAGCAGGACGAGGACACGGCGATGGTGGGGTGATCCGGCGAGAAGGAGTGGGCGAGAGAGTAATCTACGAAGTCAGAGAGAGAGAGAGAGAGGCGGCAGTGCAACCAGAATGAGAGAGAAGGGGAAGGAACATAAAATTAGGGTTAGCTTCGCTTTTATAGTTTTATGTAAAACAAGTCAGTTTTCCCTTGCGCCACTTTAAAATCTAAACCCTAACTCCTAACCCCTAACCTCTAAACTCAACTTACATATTATTTTTTTAGGTCAATTGTTTTGACTTTTTTAATTGCTTATCAGACAACATATATATGTAGTCTAAATTTATAAGAAACGATCGATTTAACGTTTACCGTGTCGACCGAGACCAGAAATTTATCTTTAATGTCTAAATTTTGTAACAAAGTCATGTTTCGCTATCGTGATCGTATCCAATATTCAAACTTTAATTTTTGAATTTTAGTCATTTAAATCATAATGTACCTACTAATGCGCTACAACATGTTTACTAGGTTATATCTAAATATACATCTTCATAAAGCAACTATATGAAAGAAATAAAATTTGTAAAATTTGACCGTACGATGTGATCACAATCGTTAAATATGGATATGATAGAAAATTTACCTATTTTCGATAACGTTTGGGTCTCGATCGTATGGGTCAACTTTATTTACGCACAAACTTCCCTACACTTCCTTATGGGGAACTATACCATCGATTTGTAAAAGTGTCTAAATTTTCACATGGATTACTTTCGTCAATACTAAATAAGAGTTTGAGTTTTGACCAATCAAAAATATAAGTTTTGGCTGGAGTAGATAAGAGCATTTCCATTTTGATAATTGTGTTGATATTTTCAAGTATTAATCAGACAATATATATATGTAGTCTGATTGAGTTTATTAAAGAATGATCGATCTAACGTTGACCGCATCGACCGAGACTTGAACATTATCGAAAATATCTAAATTTTGTACCATAGCCGTATTTCACTACCGTGATCATATCTAAAACTTAAACTTTAATTTTTCTTAAAATTAGTCATTTGAACCACAACGTGCTACTAATGTGCTACAACATGTTTACTAAGTTATATCTAAACATATATCTTTATAAACCAACTATATAAAGGAAATAAAATTTGCAAAATTTGACCATACGATGTGATCACATAAGTAAAATATGGATACGGTAGAAAACTTACCAATTTTCGATAAAGTTTGGGTCTCGATCGTACGAGTCAACTTTATTTACGTTTAAATTTTTCTATGGGGACCTATATAATCGGCTTATAAATGTGTCTAAATTTTCTCATACATTAGTTTCGCGGGTACTCAATGAGAGTTCTAGCATTCACGAATCAAAAAAATAAGTTCGGCCGAAGGAGATAAGAGCGTTTATGTATGGATAATAGACATATCGTTTGTTGACCAATTTCGGACCTCTTACTACCACATATTTATGTCGTCTGAGTCACACAAAGAAGTGGCGCCATAATTCGTTAAGAGTGGGAAAATTTTGAATTCGTTAAGATTGGGAAAACTGCTTCCGCACGCAATTGAAAATTAAGGTTCTTTTTGGACGACATAAATATGTCGTCTCATAAGTAAAACTCTGCACAGGGAAGTTTGAATTGAAAATTTCAGTTTCTTTCAGACAACATATAATTGTCGTCTCTAGAGTACATTAAAAGAGCTAAAAACCAGATTTGGACAGCCTCCTCAGACAACATATATATGAGGTCTCAATTTTCAGCAAAAAGTGAGAATTTCTAAGTTCGAATTGAAAATTTCAGTTTCTTTTAGACGACATATATTTGTCGTCGTCTCTAGAAGTACATTAAAAGAGCTAGCTGAAACCGGATTTGGACAGCCTTCCTCAAACAACATATATATGATGTCTCAATTTTCAGCAAAAAGTGAGAATTTATAAGTTCGAATTGAGAATTTCAGTTTCTTTCAGACAACATATATTTGTCGTCTCCAGAAGTACATTAAAAGAGCTAAAAACCCGATTTAGGACAGCCTTCCTCACACAACATATATATGAGGTCTCAATTTTCAGCTAAAAACCTCATTTCAGCTCAATTTTCAACTCAATTTTCAGACGACATATATTTGTCGTCTCCAGAAGTACAGTAAAAGAGCTGAAAACTAGATTTGGACAGCCTTTCTCACACAACATATATATGAGGTCTTAATTTTTAGCTAAAAATGAGAATTTCTGGGTTTGTTCACACCACACCTATATGTCATATGATTTTTACAAACCTAGAAAAAATGAACTAGCCTCTTGAAGTATATGGCACTCATACGACTTATACTTCACAAATGTCGTCTGAAGGGTCGAAAAATTAATCAGACGACACAAACTCAAAATCGTCCAAAATATGTCGTCTGAAAAGTGTCGTCTGATGATGTATATGGCCTAGAGTCCAATTTTAAGTATTTAGCTAGTCTATTTACAGTAATTCCTTTTGTTAGGAACCTAAGCATTTGTGTGTCTAGTATTTCATGTTTTTCTGCTAGAAATAAGTGAACGAAATCTTTGTAATGAATGGTGCTAGCATGCCACGTCCTTAACTTGCTCAAATGTTTGGCAAGGGAAGGCATGTCTCTGTGTCATTCTAACTTGAGTATCAATGAAATTGCCGTATGGCTTTACCTGTCAAAAAAAAAAAATATATATATATATATATTATAATTGAGCTCGTTAACTCAAAAAAAAAAAAAAGAAGAAAAAACAAAAAGTTTAAGAACAATAGGCCAATAGGATGACAATATGTGAGTTTTTACATCAAATGAGACGAAGTCATTGGTTTGACAATGAGGTTGTGAGTTTTGCCGATTTCACCGTTAAACTCTTGGGGCATGGGCCGTGGGTGATGGTATCACGGATATCACAGACTGGTATGCTTCAGGAAGTCGGCGAGGGCAGTAGGGTGGTTTTCTAGACACTTCATGTCTTGGGTGGTGACGAGTCAAGGTAGGCGGCGGTCCAGTGTTTGTTGGGATGCCCAACCCAGGTGCCCAAAGCCACTGGGGTTGAGTTTCCTTATGGGCCTGTGTCCAGGACCTTAGGGTTTTGTATTTAGGTTTTGGATTGCTCGTATGAAAAAACTTAGTGGGTGGATTGGGCCGCCAGTGGAGGGTTTTCGGCAACAATGGGTGAGATAATGACTCTGGCAGTGACCTAGGCTTATGCAACACTCACTTAGAGGTTCTCATCAAGATATCGAATAAGGTAGGGAAGGTTTGGTTTTGTTCCGGCTAATTCCTTGGCATGGTCAAGAAGCTACTAGTGAGGTTTTTTTTATTTTTTAATTTTTTTTATCACAATTTCTCATTTACTAAGGGGAGACTATGTCACTAGACCAAATGGTACTGGGCGTGAGTTTTTTTAGTGTTTTTTTTTTTTCATTTTTTCTATTTTTTTATTTTTATAAATATTTTGTTGCATTTTATCTTTTCTTTAAAAAAAATTTATTAAATTACTCACACACCCTACATATGTCAATGAGATTTGAATTCATGACCTCAAAATTGTACCAGGCACGGCTCATCGACAAAAATGGTGTTTTAGAACACAATTTTAATTTTTGTTAGGCTTTATAATTTATGTTCATGTGATCCATAGCATAGGTATCTAAGTTATGTGATCCAAGTCCCCTGTCCATGTGTTCTGTGTCTTACACCCCGTTAAAGTTTGTTGCATCTTACCTATTTCATGATTTATGTTGATATTAGATAGCTCAATTTTTAATAGCTATTTGCGCGGACTATGCTTATGTAATATTATATGTTTTAATGGATTCACCCTACTTCCTTTCAAAAAAAAGAAAAAAACAAAAATATTAATTGATTTTAAAATAAATAGTAATCTTATTTTTATATCCTTTTAGTCGCTGAAGTTTGAGACAAAAATACCATCAAGTTGAGGACCGTTTAATTTAAGACTTCTCTGTTTCACTCTCTTTCCACGTCTCGATCATCTAGTATTTAGATATATATGAGTAGATCATTTCTGAAAATTTTTATCCAAGTTAAAAATTGTTAAGATTACTCATTATAAAATTGAACGGTTCATGTTTGATTCCGATAACTAATTCGGTTTAAAATTTATAGAGCTCATTTATTTATATAGAATTACAAACTGAATGGCTGAAATGAAAATAAAAATAAAAAAACAGGTGTAATAAACCATGTATTAGGAAGTGCTCAACTAGTGTTCAACCTAACGATACCCATTGGACCTCCCCCTCCGTACTTCAGGCATGAATATGAGATTTGTATTGAATAAATAATAGATTCGTATCTCTCGAAAATGATCTAAGCCAGAGCATAACTTTCGGGGATTCGACTCATTCGAGTAACCAGAAGAAATGGATTGGGGTTTTATTCACAAAGTTTGGGACAAGTGGGCTTCTCTCAGTGTTGGCTCTTCAGGTTATCCTTGTCCCTGCCTCTATCTCTGTCTCTGTCTTTGTTTGTAAATTCTGTTCTTGATGCATTGACAAGTGGGTGTATAGGTCGCCCACTAAAAGCTGCTATACTGATCAACTATGATCCAACTGGACCGTCTCGCCTCTTGTCTACTATGTAAGTCCCATTCCCGTTTTGAATTTTTTTTTCTTTTTTGTTTAGGGGGGATTCCATTTGGTAGGTTTGGGGAATTTCATATTGTTTGAACAAAATTGCACAATGTGGTTTGATAAAGGTTATGGCTTGATCGTATTGATGAGTAGAGGATTGTGGGTATTCCTCCAAAATGAAAGCTTTGATGATTGTGTAGCATATGGAAGTACTGTGATTTGCGTATTAGTGGAAATGTTCAGTTCAATCATGGTTACTTTTCGAGTACACCACAATTCAATCATGATATTTTCAGTTGTCTGGCGATGCCGGAATGAAAATTGGACTGTTCATGGATTTGTAGAAATCCAAGAATAAAAATAGAAGTTGTGTTGTGGCGGGTTAGGCAATGTGCTAGACTAGATTGGTTCTGTTGATGCGAATGTTTGATTCTTTAATGGCGGAATTGCTTTAGTAAGTATGCCAAGTAGCTTGAGCAGCAGTTGACTATAAGCAGTGCCGTTTTTATTTTCTTTTCTTTTTTGCATGGGAATAATAAGCTTAGCTTCTGATGACTTTGATAAGTTGATGACTTGTTCACTTAGCCGTGTCTTTGGGTGGTCAAGAATGCTGATGGCCTAGGTTGTGACCTCCTAGCCATTCTATGGTCTCCCAAACCCAGTCTTGCCTTTCTGATAAAAGAATATAGTGGGTCAGTTGTTTTGAAAGATCATTATGGAAGATCATTGCTTTGGTTATTCTATGCTAAGGATAGGGATTAACAGAAGGTGCAAAATTCTGCTGAGTCTGTTCTATCGTGCTCTCTGAATGTGAGTGACATGCTATATTTATCAATAGCTTACAAGTGATATTTATCAATAGCTCACAAGTGATTTAGGAGCCATTCTGACTCGAGTGTAACTTTCACTAAAATTGTTTTCTCCTCTTTCCTGATATCAGCATGGTTTCCAACTACCTTCTTGAATGCTTCATATCCTCTCCAACAACCTTAAAGATTTTACTTTTCAAAATATTTGCTTTTATGATCCTGAGAAACAAATAATACTATCAAAAGCTTTTGAGTTTGGATTCTTTTGGTCTTTTTATGAAAAAATCATAATTGGATACACTTTTGGACCTCTCCAATGCTGTAAAATTTTGTAGTTGAATCAAGAGAGTTATTAACTTGGTCATAGTTCCGTCTGAATCATTAAGAACTCAATATCTGCGCTCTTTCTTAAACTTGGTTTATATAGTCTGGTTGAATGCTGGTCTCAGTTAGCTGAATCTTATTGAAATCTTCTAGCAGCTGGCTCATATGGTTTTGAGACAGTTATTCAAATTCTGATCCTTATCTTGTTAATAGTTTTAAAGATTCACTGCCTGTTGTCATTTTGCCCAAGTCTAGTCAATCGATGAATCTGGTCTAATCATATTCAAGCTTGTGGGAAATATAGTGGGGAAATTTAGTTCGGTGGATTAGTGGTTCTTCTGGTTGTACCGTTGTAGAAGCTATTCCACAGTGCCATTCACATCAAAAGCGGAAAGACCGCTACAGTCATTTACAAGGTGAGAAGATCTGCAAAAAGCTTTGCATCCTACAATCATGATGGGTGGGTCTTTTTGGATTATACATTGGAAAAAACATAAATAAAAGGGTTGGAGTTAGATTGAGGAAATGAATGTGGGGCTGTCTGAGATCGGCAGATTTTCTAGTATTATAAATGGAAAAGAGGGACATATTTGGTGATTGGGGGGGGTCTGTGGCATGGTGACCCCTAGCCACCTTGAATTTTCTTTTCTTGAACTAGTGAAGATCTGTCCGTTGGGAGGGAAATCTAAAATTGATGATGATACAATTTTCATTGTAAAGGATGATGAACAGAAGTGAGCCTATTTAACTACGATTTTAGAAAGATTTTGTTTGCGATCAGAATACATCTAACTGCCCTTTGGTAGGAATTAGTGGAGAGGTTGGCAGCAGAAAAGTTGTGGTTGAGGGAGTTGACCTATAAAGGACTTGGGGATTTCCATTGCATGGTAATCTAGGTTTGCCTACCCACTTATTACTTGTCTTTATTCTGAATCCTCAGAGCATGGAAAAGACCACGAGATCACCTTCTGGGTGGTAGAAATTTATAATCTGAACATAGAAATTGAGGAGTATTGCAGATTTTTGAGATAATAACAAAGCAGTCATCTTTTCCTTTGATCAGTAGGAAAAAGCACTCCAGCGATTTTACAAGGTCCAAATATAAAGCCTTTCAAGATCTTTGTTTTTATATATTTAATGTTGGTTGTTGTGACTCTGCTTAAGCGATTTGGCACATGCTGTTTCTTAAATTTGAAATGCTTATACAAAGAGCTTAGATCACCTTTCTAGACAGATTCAGGGGTTATGAAGTTGCTAACCAACTTTTGGAGAAACATTGACCGCCCAAATCAATCGATGCATATAAAGTGGCAAATGAACTTTCTAAAATAGAAGCCTTATTCTGTTCTTGCGGAGGCCTCAAAAGTTTGTGCTCTGTAGCCCTTGTCCTTTTCTAATCCTCTTACACTTCCTCACAATTGTTTTCTAACTTCCAGCTATTTTATCTTAAAATAATTATATAGAAACTACACTGCAGAATAATCTAGTTTCTTTCAGTAACGTTGAAATTCTCCACAGATAATTAAAGATTGTGTTAGTGTTTTTTTTCTCAAGAAAATGATGTTAACATTCTGACGAGTCTGTAATGTCCTTCCCCACAAAGGTGAGTGCTATGCTACATGTAATGATCTTGTGACAAAGTTGGCATTGTAACTTCAGGTTGTCTCACTTCTGCATCTTAGCTTTGAGAAAATTGTTTTCTCCTCCCTTAAATCAAGATATCAATGTGGTTTTAAACTAGCTTGCTCAATTGCTTCCTATTCCACCCAACCCAATTTAGGTTTAATCTTTGAGAAATATCCATCGTGTGCGCTCTTAAGAAAATAATTATACTAGAACGTATTTTGAAATTATGCCTTTGGTATCCTATTTGAACCATTCAATTGATCAGACACTAATTTCTCTTGCAAAGTTGTAGATCAGAATGCAATTACATCTTTTTGCTCCTCTCAAACTTGCTTTTATTTATTCATTTATTGATTTTTTTAATTTTTATGTTGGTTCGACTACCTGCCTCCGTATTAAATCTTCCACTTTCGGTCATATGAATTTGAATTAGTTGTCTGAACTCTATTAGAGGTGGTAGCTAAATCAGTTAATACTTTTATGTGTATTGCTCGTTATAACATCGCCCCTACTTTATGGAGATCAATTATCTCCAAGATACTCAGGCTTAACTGTATTTGTTAAATTTTGTTTACATATTGATTTAGAAGACAAAGAGTGATTAGGAAAAAAATGAATGTAGTGGATCAGAAATCCACTAAATTAGGACTGAGTTGGTTAACTTAATTTTCATGCATTGAAATGTTGAAAGCTGCCATACTGATCAACTGTGACCCAACTGCACTGTCTCAGTTGTAATCTACTATTGAAGTCAGATTTAGATCATCACTAGCATTTGGTAATGTATTCATCTACCTTTACTAAAATAACATAACTACAGTGAAAGAGATTATTGCTTGATGATAGGTAAAACTAGAGATCTTGGAATCTTTCACGAGTCAATCATGTTTGTTCTTTGGTAACTAAGCTGATGAAGAAATTATTACCACAGTGTTGCATCTATATCACCGCTCAAATTTAAACATATGCTTGTATAGCAGCAGTAGCAGCAGAGTTTTGACATTTGATTTTCTGTCATTCAGCAATGTTGAATGCAGAAGTGTCAATTCGCTGAGTTATTTCATTTTAAAAAGTCATTTCTTGTGTCTTTTCCTATTAGGTTTATTTTCTGGTCTTTGTTTTATATCCTTTATATCTTCACGTCCTTGGTCCAGTGGCTAGGCTACACATTGTGGAAGACATTCTAACTTTGAAATGTAGCATTTTCATATTTTTATATGTTTGATAGCTGTGCAACTAGTCATCTAAACCTATCCAACAAGAGCTGAGCCAAGTGAAGTATGGACCAAAATTAGATTTAGAAACATAGAAGACTGGGCTTTGTATCAATATTCATTCTACTTTGCTTTTGTGTCAATATTTTTGCACTCAGCTTAACATATCATGTTTTGAACAAAGTTGTTCTCTCAGAAAAAATTATTGGGGGAATCACCTTTTCATTTTTTATTGCTTTCTGAATTCTCAGTTAGTTTAAAAGCAAAGTTTTCCTTAAAGGTGTCATCCTGATCATTTTGTTTTGTATGAAGCACTATTCCTGAAGATTAATTGTATCTCTGCAGCGTCGAACAAGAAGGCATTAAAGTGACTCCTATTGAATTGAGCCAATTCATCGACTTCATCAAATGCGACAACCTCCGCACAGAAAGCTTCATTATTGGGCCCAACCAATGTAAGTTTTGTCTTGTCAGTTTATGGTATCTGCAAGATGTCCTCTATAACTGGTATAAACTTATAGTGCTTTGTGATCTTCAATTATGGTGAAGTTAACTGGATCTTGTGTCATGGGCAGATGTTGTCACATCAATTCACGAGAATTGGTTCTGTGCAAGGTGCATGAACACATCAAAACCAGCTGGTGAAGGGGCTATTGTTATGCAAACAGCAACATTTTTCTTGGTTGCACTGTAAGCCACACCATCTGTCTATAAGCACTGAAATGTGATTTATGATGCAATTGTGAATTGTCTATTACAAAGGAAATTCAAATGATACATCCATTATCAGTCATTTGTATTATTCTGGTGAACTGTGACTCATTCGTGCAGATATGATGGCTCTATTGGCTCAGCTTCTCGTGCTATGTTTGCTGTTGATCAGTTTGTGTGGCAATTAAATCGACGAAACCTGTAACCTTGCCAAATGCAGCTGTATGTTTTTACTTTCCTATTCTCTGGCACCATGATTTTGTTTTTATGAACTAATCTATCTTAATGCTTTACTTGGCACTATAGTATTGCAACAGGTATAGTAATAATGAAGAGTTCTTTAGCATTAATGAGCCATTTGTTGATTAGTACGTGAAATTTAAAACTTCACATGAGTTTTGTTTTTCCTGTGTTCATATTATACCGGTCCTTATTCTGGAAGTTGCAAAATGATTGGGCATTGCTTCAACAAAATCCAAAACAGTTGCCACTTAATAAAAATTAGGCTGTGAATGCATCTGTGGTTTTGATAATTTAAAAAGTTGATGGTGCCATCACTGCCATGATCATATGTCATCATTTCTAAGTTCTACCCTTTTTTAGTGATTACAAGTAAAGTCTGCATAAGTATTAAGCGGCTGAAATTATGCTTGTAATGGAAGCTCAAAATTTTTATAACCTGAAAGACTTGTTGTCTTTTGTCTTAAGTGAAAAGATAAAGATCTAATGGGGCGGGAAGAAGGTTAAAATTCTACGAGGATGGTTTGGTTGTATTTGGGTCATTTGACTAGACAGAATCAGAGAGATATTTTAGTACAAGGTTGAGACTGAGTCTGACCAAGAGCATTCATGGCACAAATTAAGATTCGGAGTTCTATGTTAACATAATAAATATTTCTGAGATCAGAGATTTCTCTTCCACAGCTATTCATAGGGACTGGAATGTGACAGGCTGGCAGATTACTAAATTGTCTAGAATTGAAGTTTTTCTTGTTCGGTTTCTTGCCTCTAGTTTCCCCAAGTCTTCTTTTCATGTGGATGTGTTGTTCACTTTTTGAAAATTCTCTTTATTCTAAGCACTAAAATCCTGTTTCTTTTCAACAACAACATTATTGTAGTTTTTTTTGGCTACTGTTATAATTATAAGGTTGCTTGACATGCTCGTTTTTTAAGTGGCAACACATTTGAATCAAATGGTCTACCCTGGATGTCCCATTGTCTTGTTTTTTGCTGCTGATCTAACATCTACCCGAAATTTAGCATATATAGGATTTGCATGCCTCCAAGAATACTAAATCAATGTTAATTGTTAAACTGATTTGGTAGGCTGGCCATAGGATATATAATTCCTTAATATATTTTATGGTCAATTATTACATCCTTGGGTTGCATTATGCTTTAGGAGATGCCATTGGGGAAGAAAGGATTTCTTATTCATCTTTTAGATTTCCTGTTGCATTTTCATGTGTGCAGTCTCGACACCAAGACAAGTGTTATGTGATTCTTAATGCTTAACATCTCCTTGTATGGTCACTACTGTTTGACCATAGGCCATTGTTACTTCCACGCTTATGAATCCCCGCCTGGACCATTACCTATGGAGTTTGCACAAAAAAGACTGATTTTGTATATGCTTGGGATCTAGTGTGTTGTGCAGATTCATGCAAATTTTATTGCTATTTTGGTCAGTTGTTTGTTTTATGGTTGTAGAATGTAGGATGACTAATGTTTTTGTAACGAGTCATTCTGCTTGCATGGATTTTCCACTTGGGCAGCCACAAAAACCATTGAGCCATTTTAGAGACTAAGCAATAAGTTTTTGCTATAAATACAAATCCGCACAATCCAATAAGTTTGATGGGCGGTAAGACGGGCAACTCGGTTTGCTGTTTGTCGAACCAAAAACCCAAAACCCCCAACTCAGACCATTGAGACCAATATGAGGAAGCAGCTTCAACAGCTAAACCAACTCTAAAGAATCTTTCTATTTGGAGGTGGTGAAATTGCTTAGATCTAGCTAAGTTGAGCAAGAAGTTCTGCATGATTTACCCAAGTTATATCATATTGTGAATGGAGAAGACCAGCCACAAAGTTACCTTCATGATCACGAAAAACACCACCTGATCCCGCTCTGTCAGTTTGTGAATCAAAGGCTGCATCTACGTTCAGTTTGATTATCCCTACCTCTGGTTTACGCACATCAACACACTTCGTCTTTCACCTCCCACCAACCCATAATTTGGGTCTTACACGCCGTATCATCTATTCGTCCATAACGCCCAGAGCAGCATTCCAAGTAAAGAGAATGAACTCGTGGGCAATTTTGTGCATTCACAGCCAACCACTCACTTGCGCTAAAGGCCTGTTTGCTGAACCTCCTTTGCTACTTTGCAATCAATCACGTAACCCGGTTTTTTCACCGTCAGATTCTAACACGTGGACAAGTACATCGTTAAGTGGGTTTGTTTGGGTAAAAATACAGGGGGTGAAAAAGAGTAGAAAAGGTCAAAGGAGACTCTTATTTCGAGCAGCAGCCCCCCTTCCTTCCAAGTTTCGCCCAATAGATTGAATCTTATTGTTCTATCTCCGGATCCCAGATTTGAATGGATGATTCCAAATTACTGAGATTGATGATTGATTCTTTTGTGTTACTTGAATGAGCCACTTCGAAATTTCTCCCACGAGCTAAATTGTTTCAGGTTTCTATTGATTACCTGAGCGAGCTTGTTTGCCATTAATTGATTTCCATCTTATTATATTGTGATAAGTTATCCTTATTTACATGTTTGTGTTATGGAGGGAATTGATTTGAGTACCACTCAGACTGAAAACAGTGATGGTTCAGATGAGGTGAAGACCGGGGATAGTTTTGGGAATGGTAGTGATGATGGGATGGAAGTAAGCGAGAGTCGAGACGGGTCAGATGATGAGCATGCACAATGTTCAATGGAAGCCTTACAAGGACCTGGAGCTTGATGACTTGTCTAATGTGGTGTTCAAGAGTGTGGAGGAAGCGGAGATGTTCTACCTACACTATTCAGTTGCAAAGGGTTTCAGCATAAGAAAATACAAATTGGCCTGGAACAGTGAGAATACAGTAATTATCAGAAGAGAAATGGTCTGTGCAAGGGAAGGGGTGTGAGGAAGATGTTGACGCAGGTTTGGAGGATAGGTTGATTCACAAAACTAAGAGAGCGAATAAGCAAAAAGTGATTGTAGGGGGAAGAAAATGGTGAAGCCAGTTAGTTCAAGGTCGCAGCGACTGTCAAGGCAGAAATGCCTTGCACAATTCACCGTGAAATATGATAGAAAAAAGGGGGATATTATGCGTCGTCGTTTAGGACGGAACATCAGACACGGATGACATGGGTCAGCAGTCAAGCAGCATTGAAGGTGATTTGAGCATGGGTGAATCAAGCGATAGCTCTGGTTCATCGGATGTTGATGTGGGGGATGAGGAGACGTTGAAGAAGTGTGTGGGTAAGTTGTTTCATCACATGGAGGAAGCTAGGACCTTTGAATTTATTTCAGGGGAAGACAATGTAGGCGCACCTTCCACGTCAAGCAGCGGTGGTGGGGGAGATTACTTCCGTCACTCAGACCTTTTAGCAGTTCAGCATAATGTTACTGTGGCGCTGAAATTGGAATGCAGGTTTGACAACTTTTCTACATATTCTATTTTGTTGATGTTGTCCCTATATACTGTATAATGTGTATTTGCTGGATTAGTAGGTTTGTTATTATGTTGTCATTGGTTATGGTATGTTGATGTGCTTTGAAAGTATGTTTATAAAAGTGAAGATAAGATAGTATGGACTATTACTGATAATTCCCTTGTGTACAAAAGCAGTGCGGAAATTGAAACTGTTTTCGACGTTTAGAAGAAGTCCTTTTTAAATGTGAACTACCGGAACAACGTGTTATATGTTTATTTTGATTTTTTCACTGTTTACGGCAGGAGGTCACTACGATTTGTTAGTTGAACCTTGTTTTTTTTACACTGGTTTTTTTCGCTTTTGATGGTGGTTTTGTTGATTTTTCAGTGAAGTTAATTTTGGTTTGTTAAGCATCAGCTTATGCTTTGTTTACGTTGTGCAGTGCGTAGAAGGCACCTAGGCGTAGTTAAATTGTGTCGGACTTAATATTTTTTTCCTGTCAAATTATCTGATTTGTTCCCATATAAATTTTTCATGGTGAGTACCTCTCAGTTTCTTTTTATGTGTTGTCTGAGAGACGTTGAATTAAGTTGAGAAAACAATGAGAACACCTGAGCTTGTTTCTGCATATGCATTAAAAAATGTATAATCTTGTCATTTATTATTACTTTACAGTACCTACTCACTGATGCTTATTTTGAAAACAAGGTTGATGGTGTTATAGTTTAGTTAGGTTTTACAAGTAGCTACTCCCTGATGTTCAAATCCTTGTGTATATATATGTTTTGTAATGGAGGTCCTTTGGGATACATAGTTTGGTTTTAGTGAAAAATTAGGGTTGTGTGTTGCGAACCTTGTTGTTTTACAGGGGTATGTTTGGCTTATAGCGATCTGTTTTAACTATAGGGTATTGGCTTATGTAAGTTTTTGTTGAAATGAACTATGTAAGATTATGCAAGTCTGGGACCTTGAGTGTTTATATAGATTTGAACCTTGCTTGAATAATAAGTGTGGTAATAGTTTAAAGTTTTCCAATGAATGACCTTATTTAGTTGTTTCATTGGTGTCTTGTTCTTTCCTTTTCCCTTTTGATCAGCCCGTTTGTTGATGTTGTCGTTCTTACCTTATATGTCTGACACTTTAGAAGATTTGTGCAAATTTCCTCTTGTATCTGCATTCCTTTAGTGCTAACCTTTGAAAATGTGATTACAGATGCACGGGAACTACGTTCACATAGCTGAAGGAGACGCCTTTATCCCTTGTGTCTGGAAGGGGAAAAAAATTTACTTGGAGCACCAGATTTGTAGTGCGTGCTCTGGATTAATCACGTGTATCTCATTCTGCATACCAGCAACATAAACGAAATTCACGCCGTTCATACCTCTCAGTAACAATATGCTCCTTAGAGGCTCAGACCCCTAATTTATTCACACCAACATACAGAATATATGTTTCTCCATTTCGGTCGCACCCAGCCTTCAGTGAGTCTTGCGAGAAGTTCATATTTTGTTGTATCTGTGAACTGTGATTGTAGAGAGCAGATTCCATTACTGTACTGGACGGAGTATATGTAGATTCTGGAACAAATCGGTTGTGCCTTATATCAGAAGTATTAATCTGGACTCGATTGGAAAATAAATGCGTTGGGTGAACCTCACCAACATGACTTTGGGGGGCTCACCAACATTTACTTTTTACATTAACTTTCCTAGGCCATATTTACAAGAAATTTGTATGCATCTGTAATTTATTTCTTTATAAACTTAATAAACTAGAAAGTGTTTTTAATTGTTTTAAAGTGTAATAGGAAATTATATGCAAGTATACAACTTTGTGAACCAAATATACAAATGAATAAGGATTTTTGAAATTCTTGTGAAATAAGATCTGATTGTTATAATGAAATACGGCCATGGTTGAAATTTCATTTTAAACCAACAACATTTGGGTCTCAATCAAAGCGGTCAACCATTTTTACGTTTATGCATCTTTATGGGCAGCCCTATCATCGAGAGGTAAATGTCCACAAATTTTTACATGGGTAATTACATCTCATGTATGTGAGAGTGTAATGTGTGGAATAGTTGACCAAACTAAGTCACATAGGGGGTATGTAAAAGCGTTTTCGTGTGATAAGTGACTTGAAAATAGTGTTAACATCTTCGATCGAGACCCCAACGTTAACGAAAATAAGTGAATTGTTTTTCATAGCCATATTTAAGTATACTCATCACATCGGACAGTTGAATTTTCATTTTGTGAATTTTAGTTATTGGAACCGCAACGTTCCTAATATTGTGATATAACTTGTTTAGTGTTATATGCAAGGGTACATCATTTTGAACCAACTATATCTAGCAAATAAAATACACTACTCTCAATTCTATTCCAAATTTGTAAACATGCCCGAAGTGTCCATAATTAATAATTAGGCCCCGATGGGCATGTGAATGCACTGCACAAATCGAATCAATATTGTTGCCCTTGTCATTTTTCTCATTATATCACATCTGACGGGCGTAGTTATTTTTTTGGAGGTGGTGCACAGTTGCAGGCTCAGTGGGCAAATGACGTACTTTGTGTGGAGATGGCGCAGAGGTCTAAGACGTAGGCGTCTATGACGCAGGGGTATGGTATACTCCAGCATCACAACTTGTATGCCTTAGATCTCCCCATAGAGAACATAAATAACTTTTACCTGCATTTGCTGAAGTCTTGCACGTGGAGCAATGATCCTAGAGCAACAGCATGACTTCTCACAAAATTCACCACATCGCCACGTGGCACGACCTCGTTGGTCTACACAGACACTTGTCAGCCAAAAAAAGAATTTGTCCCTTCCACCACGTGTGTGGCTGCTGCGTGGGGACCAAGTCACAAAAAGTAGCCAATCAATTGCGTCACGTCACTGCTCGGATAAACTTGTGAGACTTCAAGTATGTTATATGCAAATGTACATATTTGTGAACTACCTATACAGAGGAAGCAGGATTTTCAAAAATCTTGTGAAATAGGATGTGATCGGTATGGTGAAATACAGCTATGGTTAAAAAATCACATGATTCCGGTGACGTTTGGTCCCCAATAGAAGGGGTCAACCCTTATGCTTCCCTATAGGGAGCTCTATCGTCGGGAGGTGAGCGTCCCCAAATTTTTACATGGGTGGTTACATTTCATCTACGTGAGAGTTTTTTATGTGAAGAATCAACCAAACTAGGTCATATAGGGGTAGGTAAGAGTGTTTTCGTGTGGTAAGTGATGTTGAATTAGGGTTGACCGCTTTGATGGAGCTCCGAACGTTGCTGAATCGAGTTAAATTTTATATCATAGTTATGTTTTACTAAAATGATCATATCTGACGGTGGAATTTTCATTTTGTGAATTTTAGTCATTGAAATCACAACGTGTCTTCTAATGTGATATAATTTGTTTAATAGGTTATATGCAAGTGTACAACTTTGTGAACCAACTATAGAGAGGAAGCAAAATTTTTAAAAATCTTAAGAAATAAGATGTGATCGTAATAGTGAAATACGGCTATGGTTGAAAAATCACATATTTCGGATAACGTATGGGTGCCAATAAAAGCGGTCAACTTTTTTACTCTTAATCTTCCCTATGGTGAGTCCTATCTTCGGGAGGTAAACATCTCCAAATTTTTACATGTGTGGTTACGTCTCATCTATGTGAGACTTTAACGTGTTGAAGAATTGACCAAACTAGGTCACGGAGAGATAGATAAGAGTGTTTCCATGTGATAAGTGACGATATATTAGGGTTGACCACTTCAATTGAGACCCGAACGTTGTCGAATCGAGTTGAATTTTATACCATAGCCATGTTTTACTAAAATGATCATATCAGACGGTGGAATTTTCATTTTGTAAATTTTAGTCATCGGAATCACAATGTGTCTACTAATGTGGTATAACTTGTTTAATGGTTATATGTAAGTGTACATCTTTATAAACCAATTATATCTTGAGGATAAAATTTTGAAAAATTAGTCGTATATCGGTATAGTGAAATACGATTATGGTAGAAAATTCAATCATTTTCAATAATATTTGGACCCCGATCAAGGGGGTCAACTCTTTCTATGCGTATGGTTCCTTATGGGGAACTTTATCATCGGGATTTAAATTTACCAAAAATTTTATATGGGCTGCTACATATCATCTATGTGAGAGTGTGTAGGTCGAAGAATCGACCAAAATAAGTAACGAATGGATAGGTAAGAACGTTTTAGTGTAATAAGTGACGTATTTTTAGTTGACCGACCGCGTCGATCGAGACCCAAACTTTATCGAAAATAAGTGAAATTTTTTCTATATCCATATTTAAGTATACTTATCACATCAGACGGTCGATTTTCATTTCATGAATTCAGTCATAGGAACCACAACGTGACTACTAATGTGGTGTAACTTATTTAATGAATTATATGTAAGTGTACATCTTTATAAATCAACTATATTTAGAAGATAAAATTTTAAAAAATCGACCATAGGATGTGATCGGTATGGTGAAATGCAGTTATGGTGAAAATTTAATCATATTCGATAATATTTGGACCTCTATCAAGGCGGTCAACCCTTTTGTCCTTGTGCCAAAAAAAAAGATAATATTTATGTGTAAATTTAATTACATACTCTATTATTAATGTAATCGACTTGTTCCAACAACCAAAAAAAAAACTCGTTTGTACTGTTTGTTTTCAATCTAATAAAAAAAAAGCAATTTAATTATATTGGACAAAAGTGAATTAAAAGAAAATCGGAAATCTATCTAAAATAATTATTTAAAAGATGGTTAAACAAAACAAAGTGCAAGCCGTCAAGCAATCTTAATTGGTTCGCCGGCGAATTTTTTTAATTTAATTATGGACAAACCTTTTTTCTATTGCAGCATGAACGACTTTTTTTTTTTTACACACGCCTATTTACGCATAAAAAGAAAAAATAAAATCTTATCCAAACCAAAATACATCTGTGTATTTACCCACTTTTCTTACCCCGTATTTACCCTAACCCCCAAATACTAACCTTGTATTTACCCCGACCCTATACATATCAGATAGCCCACGTGTGACCTCTGTCTCGTCAACACGTGGAAAAACAAAATGAGTGCTGGAACCTCTGGGTGCAATCTAGACGTCTCCCAGCATATATACCCAATTTTACTTGTTTTACTTTCTCCAAATCAGTTTAGCTAATTTTATAAGGGCCACAATTCATACCAAGTTTCCCCATAATAATCAAATGCCTTGTACTTGACAACAAATATCTACATTTCCTAAAAAAAAAAATTGACAACAAATACTACACACTAGACAGAGTGCCCGCGCTTTGCCGCGATATTCAACTCTTTATATCTACTCGACATTGATATTTCTACTTGTTACTTTACTGATATCATAATATATGGCACATGATCGTCTCAGGTTAGAACATGAGGCAGCAGAGTGGGAAAGCAAATATAAATAAAAGAAAGATTCAATTTGTTCATAGTTTCAATCTTATATTTACAATTCTACCTAGAATTGTTTATCGCTCTGTCTTATCATCTCTATCATAGCAGCACATCACCTTGATTAAGAATGTTGCAGCCTCCTCAAATGTTCTTCTACACTTATGAGAAAACATGCAGGCATCATTACAATCTGTTATTTAATCCTCAAAAGAGAGGAAGATCGGTAACAGAAAGCAACTTTCTTATCCAAGTTCCACAGCACCATGTGAATTAAGATGAAATCAAATTGGGGCTCTAGACATGATAAAAGTGTTGTCCTTCATTAATACACAATTCTCAATAAAGGGAGCAAACTCAAATGAAATTTTACATTATTCGGATCCTTCATCAGTTAGAATTGCAAAATTTGATTTTCCTCAACTGCACGAACATAGGGATGGCACACGTACCTCTTGTTACAATCCTAGCTAAGAGCCTATACTAATGAAATGGCATTTTGTCTACTTCAAGTGAAGAATGGCTGCAACAGACACAACACAGAAACCATTGTTAAAGCCAAATCAACTTACACATTATGGGTAACTGCAGTTCGTGTATATAGATTGCACAGAGTGCAACAAAGCTGTGGATATGACTCATATGAGCACAAAGTTATGCATCTAAATCAGTAGATGATGGTAAAAGATGGGTAATAACACATAATTTTAGCAGACATATTCAGTAATCTGATTAACGGGGCCTAAATTTTGTGTTTAATATACAACTTTTGTCAATATATAGCTCTTACAGTTTCTATAACTTCCCCATCACAGCTCATAGTATAGCTATTTACCTTCCTCCAGCTTCCAGATTTGGTTTCCATAACTTCCCCATCATTGGAAATAAGAAGATCCATCTTATTTTATTTTTATGAGACCATTCAATAATATAAATGCAATAAAATATGATTAACATGATAATAACTATACATGGACTGAGTTTATTGATCAATAAATGGTAAGTTAAGATGATAGGCCTTGCTCTTGCTCGAGTCTGAACTGGATTCCACAAAACCCAGTTCAAATGCAAATATTTACTGCAGTTGGCTAAAATTCAACAAAGATCGGATTCAAATAGAAGATTATGTCCTCACTACTTTGAGAAGTCAACATTTAATACCCATGGCATTCAAGGAATTCTTTTTTCCAATCTCATACACTGTTCTAGCACAGAATTTTCCATCCTTATCAATCAGATCCTCTACTAAACCAACCACAATAGAAAACCTATCTATTAATATTTCCAAACACACCATATGTACTCCCAAAAAGATTGGTTAGTAGAATTTACATTGTTAAGGTAATGGAAAAGGAAAAAGGTCACACTTACAGAGGTAAAGTAACTTGTAGGCCTCTGCAACAATATTGATGAATTTGACACGCTCAATTCTTAGCTCTTTTTAACACCTATCATCAATATGTTTGGCTATCTGTTGAGAACAATAAGAAACAGAAATACCTCATCATCATAACACTAATATACCCTAGCCTCGCCATTTACTGACCAAGACATAAAGAAATGGCAGAGAAGAATTCATACCTTAGAAATTGTAAAAGGACTCTTTGCAGCATATTCACATAACTGAACAATTTCGTTTTGATTAGGAGAGCCGTCCTGGAAACCAAACCCATTTTTACCTATCAATGCCAAACCCATTTTTACCTATCAATGTGAACATAAATGAGAACCACTTGTTCCTACAAAGAATTTAAAAGAAGTAGAATGAGAAGAAGGTTCTTACCATAACCTTGCGACAGAGCCTGCAATCAATTGCCCGAAACCACTTGTTCCGCATGGAACTAAGGAGAGCAGAGAGATACAGGAAAAATTAGGACTGGGATTGATGAAGCGGTGGAGCAGTGAGAGAGGAGAGAGAAGAATGCCACGAAAAATTGATCTCATAGGAGCAAGAGAGAGGCTGCGGCTGATCTCGGACCAAAAACTGGACATTATCGTAATCTGCTCTTGCGAACAGTGACCATCCGTTTCTTTCCTCCCTCACCCGTACCAAATTACCCATACAAACATATACAACTATTACCTTCATATTGCAAGACCAGATCCGAAACAAACCGATTGGTCGTCTTCTATAGATGAACACAGTCGCTAAGCGCCCAAAATCAACAATTGTGCTGCATCTTCAATAAGTCGTCTCTCATATGCTATTCCCATTCACCCTAACATGAAACACGAGTTCTATGCTGTGTGGAGAAGAAGAATATGAGAGACTGAGAGAGAGGAGGTACGCGGACAATTGGAGATTAGGTTTATTAAGCTAGAAAACATGCCATATGGCCGCGCTCACTTAACAGAACCCATCACCGTCTACCATTAACAGCCACGTCATATTTTTTTCCGGGTGCGCTGAATAGGCATTTGTGTCATTTCTGTGTCGATATCAATTCAGCTAGCTCTTTAGTCTGCTTCTAGTGGGAAGAATGTTGGCACAAGCTTCCCAAACACAACACTCTAAACTTACCTGGAACCGGTGCATGCCATATTTTCTTCCACAACGAAGTTTGCTGGTGAATAGGCATCGCCAAGTAAATGATCTCTTGCAATCTTGTGTGCTGACATAATAATAGTGAACTGGCCTCTTCTCTCCGGTGCCCAACTCCACCTGTCCTCATGATCTCGAGTGCTTAGGGCATCTACCGGAGTTTGAGATGTTCATACGTTGCCAACATTTGGTGAATGATCCTATTCAATTGTTCTAATGATGAGTACTCACTCCCCTATGAACCGACACATGAACTAAATAGAGGCCTTATTCTGTAGGGATCAAACATTCCAGACCAAGAGACTCAAATTTGGCTCACTGCTTACTGTCATTTCGCTTTCGTTATAGTTTATAGAGTTTATTCGAGCATACCTTGATTACCTCAAAGGCTTAAACAACTATCATTTTAAGCCTCAGTTTCATAATTCTAGGAATTAATATGCCTGAACCCGTATGATCTTTCACACATCTATCATCTTCCAACCTATGTAATTTTGTTCTGAAAATAGGATTTAGAAACTATTATGCTGCACAAATAGATTATGGTTTGGACGTTTGGTATTGATATCCTCTGAGAATTTGGGTTAGTAACTGATCGGTAGAGTAGTTTACTGCAGATCTCCTTGTTGTTGAATTAGTTTGGCCGGAAAAAAAAATCAAGAGCTGGAAAAAGAAAAATGAAGTACCTGTGTTCTTAAAATTCAAACGCCAAAGGAAAATGAAGTTGACATTGGCAATGCAACATGAACGAGCAAGGTTGGATCAAGATGCAAGGGCCATGTTTCAAATGCAATTTGTTGATGTATCTATGTGAGTTTGAAGTTCCTTGCATTCTCTAAATCTAAAGTGCAAGCAACTACGTAAATGAGCAGCTGGGTGAGTTGGTACATATATTCATGATGTTATTATTTCAACTCTAGTGGAGAGAAATTCTCATTTTTTTTGTGTGGTCTAGACTCTAGAGACACCTTTTATATGTGGGTATGCATCAATTCTGTCTCTATGAGCTCTAGAGGCTGGTTCTATCAAAAGTTATCTATTAAGAAGCTCTAAGTTTCACATCGAAAAAAAGAAGAAAAAAAGAAGCTCTAAGTTTAGTGATCATCTTTCCTTTGATTTGAAGTAGGGATTGCTTATTTGAGGTTTATCATACACTTGAGTTTTGACGGCATAATTCCCCAACCATCAGGATTTTAAACTATGCCTACCGATGAACATATCCCTAGTTCAGCAACGTGATGATTTCGAAGGTACAGATGATGCTGCAGATAAAACCAAGTTCAAAGAAATTAAATTTATTGAGAACAATTAATAAGTAGCTTGAACTACAAGAAACTTTATTTGGTATTACATGGGAAAGTATACGACCTTTAAGATGTCTACATCTTTCATGTATATAAACTTTATCTTGTGTATTGAACATACAAGAAACTAGCTTGAACCAAATTCCTTGTTTTTGCAGGTAGGATTGCAAGGGTAAGGACAATCAATCTTTTTTGATGGACTTCGGTTGTAATACCAGTCTCCGACTGCCTTCGCAATTGTCTGCATCATACATTATAGATAACAATAAGATCAGTAGTTTTTTATTTTTGGAACTTGTGATGGTAATTGATTGATAATCACACCAATAGTTGGGATTTTAGTTGAATATTTGATTGTCTTACCGTCTTGCCGACAACCGGGGAGTCAGCCGCCAACCATGTCTCTTGTGTTCCGATTTGGCAGTGAGCATAGCAAGAGTCTATGAATGCTCCATGAGATGGAGAGGTGAGACCACCATTGAGTACATTTAAGAAAGTTGTCCTATAATCTGAAACAATAACAAAAAAGACAACCAACGTTATCCAGCAGAACGTTTTGTTACAGTTCAAAAATAAAAAAGAAACAATAAAAAGTTTGCTTGGTTGGTCGGACTAAGGACTTGAGACAAACATGAAAGTTATGGAACCAAAAAGTTCAAGCTTTTCATAGGAATTCCAGGAGAGTTTCAATATTTACCTTGCATGGTTTGAATTTGTGCAGGTGAGCAGTTCTTTATACCCATCTTGCAGCTTTTCCATGAGCCTTTAGGATCAGCAGCGCTTGGTGCCAAAATATTCTTTATCTGAATTGAGTATCGATACAAGGAAGAGTGAGAGAAAATGCATATGCAATTTTTTTTTTTTTTTTTTTTTGAGGATGATGCAAAATATTATTTGAATCTGGATAAAGAAAGGAAAAGAAGGAGCGGAAGTGGACATGATTGATATCACTCTCCTTTCTGGTACTAGTTGTGAACAATATCTCAAGGCATCATACTTATGAGTATGACAAGATCTTAACATCTATAAATTGATTAAATTCAATCAATTATCTTTCAAACATTCAAGCAATACTCCAACTACATACTGGAATGACTAAACTTTTCCATGCCTTCTAGTTTTCATGCACACATGAAACAGATCTGAAACACTTTTTAGAAAAGAAAATGAACCAAGGTTGGAGACGATACATAATAATGGAAAGTGGGGATATGCAATGAAGGATCAGGATGAGGTTACCTGCCACGAATCATAAGCAGCATTTACCAAAAAAATTGGGGTCCGGAGTGTCGGTACCACATTTTGTGGGAAGAAGCACTGCAATATTTTGAAGTAGTATCAAAATTGAGAAGTAAATAGAGGTGAGTATGATTGTACGAATTTTTAGCACTTACCAATCCTGGACTCAATCTTGAAGTGCATGATGCAGGTAAATGCTTTGCTGAACCCTGCACAAAATATATACAATCAGAACACACCAAGCTAATGCTATCACATGCACAAAGTGAAGGCCTGACAGAGATATATTACATGTAGCGCAACCACTTGACTGTAAAAAGCTTCAATTTGTTGTGATCCAGAAATACTCTTCCTGTTTAGTCAGTATGAGGCATCAGCAACGATGAAATCAGTTCATAAATATCTCAAGATTAGAAGATATTATACGATGCTTACGCATTGATGAAGTAACCAGCATCTGCAAGGCATTTCACATTAGTTCCAGCGGGCAAGAGAGAACGGAAGTTATCACATTGAAGAATAGAAGCCAATCCTCCAGCTGAACAACCAGAGAGTAGAGCCTGTAATCACAATGAGCACTCATAAGCGATCATAAAGGACAACGCGACAAACACAAAAAACGAGATAAAGTTCAAAGGACTTGGCAGTACATTTTTGGCATTCATCATTCCTTTTGCTAATAGATCATCAATGACAGCACGAAAAACCCTTCCTCCTCTGAAGTGAAGATTTGTAGCCTGGTCAAGATATATAGTTAATCAAACACCAACTTCAGAATCTTTTATGGCAGTATATAACTTGCCTTGCTAACTAAAATTGAGTTAACTTACTGGGTTTACTGCTTCCACATCACCGGTGAATGATGAGCCATCACAGTACCTAACCTTGATTCTGTTCCAGTTGTAGAAGTCTAGCATAAGAAAAGTCCAAACTCTACTGTAAGAACTAAGAACTTCGACGAAACTTGTTTCATCATATGGGAGCTATGATGATTAGCTACTGAGTCATTTTTAGGATATGCATCTTTAAACAAAATATGAAGATTAGCCAAAACTTTTTTAAAAGTAAGTTGAATTATGAGATGGAAAGGTAAAAAAACGAATAACAAAAAATTACCTGGATTCAAAGATTCCTTTTTACCAAGAACCCCAGAGAAAGATATTGTCTTCTCCATATGTTTGGATGAACCTCTGAAGTTTTTTGTCCGCTCAACGCAACTCTCAACATCCTTGCACCATCCTCCTCCCTAAGAACCAATTATCAATCAAGACAAGTTTCCATCAATACAAAATTTCTTATAACTTCTGTCAGTTTACTAAGCTAATGACTTGTTGATAACTTGATCCAATAGCTTTTTCTTTTCATAAGATCTCTAAGAACCATTAACAGAACAATCCCACCGCATATCTGCTTTTCAATTTGAAAGCATTTTAGAAGGACAAGAATACATACCTCAATATGAACCAACCAATTGTTAATCCATGCACCAAATCCCTTGTCAAAGTGGTATGCCGGTGGGCTCCCATCTAGACAAACTGTAAGGTATATCAAAAATAGGGATTAGGACACAGTATAAAACTCAAATTCAAAAGAAATCTAAACAAACTGTAACGTATATCAAAAATTGGAATTAGGACATTAAAAAATTCAAATTCAAAAGAAATTCATATAGGAGAAATGAAATTGTGGAAAAAGACTTGATTTTTCTCACCAGCTCCTTTGGCAACTGCACTCTGGACCAAAGTAAGTTCCACAGGATGGCTTTCAGCTTTAGCAATATGAGTAAACATACCAGAGGACCTAACCACTGGCCTATTCTGGCAGAGGCCATTCTGCAGATATAAGTATTAAGCATCTTAGTATACAAAGACCAACAAAAGAAAAAAGAAAACAGAGAAAGCAGAGCATTTCAAAGCAGGATTGTAGTAACTCTGCAGTCATGTCAAGTATGATTAATAAGAGCTTCTTCTCTAAGCAAATTATCAACTCTGGAATCATGAACACAAGACAAGGAAAAAAAAGAAAAGAATCTAATACCAATCCTCACATTAAGCTGATTCTTGATTCAAATGTTATTGTCAGCACACAAAGAAAAACACAAACTCAATCAAAAAAATCAGAACAAGCTCATTATTCCTACAAACCAACCCAAAAAAAAAAAGTAAAAGACTACAGCTTTTCAGTGTCAGGACCTCCAAAACTAAAAGCTCACCTGAAAGTGGAGTGAGAGAGAAAATCGAAATGCCTGAGAGGAAATGAGAGAAACCCAGTTCAGAAATGGAGCTGGTTTACCAAATAGGCAAGCAGAGTTGATGGATTGAGACTGAAACCTGAAAGCTGTGAGCTGTGCTTGCTTCTTTTTCTGTGGTTAGAGAAAGATGTGCTTTTATAACAGCACAAAGTGACTTTCTTTGGTTCCTTTTATGGCGTTGGGGTTGAACTTGCAAAGTGAAGAGTGGAAGTGAGAGTTAACAGTTTCAGATAGATCCAGCTAACCAAACGCAAAAGAAGACATAATTAGGACACAGCTTGCACAGCAGACTAGGACAATGGTCTTTGTCGGTGATACGCGTATTTCATTCATCAAAATGTGAAATGAAAATGAGAGTGTGGTGTCAGAGAGAGAGAAGAGAGAATCTGAATAAGATCAATGGATGTAGAGCTCGGCGGCACATCAGCATCAACTGGCTTCCATTTGGAGGTCTCTCTCTTTTCTTTTACTATATTGTCCATGCATTATTTGACGCATTATTAAAGAAAAGACTCTCCCAACAGCCGTCCTAAAGGAAATAGAAAAAAGGATCTAGCTTTGAATTATTCTTCCTTTTCTTTCTAAAAATGAAAAAGAATTTCTATCATATTGACATTTCTATGACGGTGGTCATTTGTTGTTGATGAACATGTTAAAGAGGCTGAAATTTGGAGCATTTGAAGATGAATGCGAGTCGCATTGGCATAATTATATTATTATTGTCTAGGTTTCAGACCAAAAATAAATAAATATTATTGTCTAGGTTTATATATCTACACACGGTTATTTTACGTCTCCTATTTCATGCAATATTTACTACTTCCGATATGCATGCATGTGGTAACTAGAAAAGGTTTTTGTTAAGGTAACTAATGTTCTTGCTAGAGTAAATAGGTTCTCGTATGACTAAATGAATCTTAAAATTATCTATGATATGTATTAACATACGGTAAAATTTATTGTGTTTTGAGTTAGAGTTTTGAGTATTTATCATTATAAGTTGATTTTACTCGATGAAATTGAAGTCTTAATTTCATGACCAGTATTTATGACTTTTCCTTAATCATATGGTCATCTTTATCCTTGATACATCACTTTCGGGACATTATTTCGATACACTATGTATGGATGGTGCTCTGGATGTGAATTCTCACGTAGGTGGTACGTCTTGGTATTGTGGTGAAGGATGAGCATGGTCATTTATCTATGGGAGGGTATTGTCTTTTGCTCAGTCTTTTCTCTGTTCAGATTGAAGCTCTAGCTGGTAGAGCTGCTGCAATCTAGTTTTGGAGCAAGGATCTACTCCGGTCCAATTTGAATCAGTCTCTCTTCCTCTTGCGCATGCCATGCACTCAATCATGATTGTTATTCAATTGATAGCGGTTTATGAGAATGTCCTTCATCTTTCTCATAATTGTCTGGCAGTTCCTCACCCATCTTACTGGGAAGGGGGTCATGCTGCTCATACCCTTACTCGCTGGGCTCCAAATAGTAGAGCTTATAAGGCCATCTCCAACAGAGGGCTAAGGGCTTGATATAGCCCAAATTTTGAACAAAACCAACTCCAATAAGAGGCTATGCTATACCAAAAATGGGTTTGAGGGGCTATAGTGCCAAAGGTTGGGTTACATTTGGCCCTTTGCATAGCAGCTGCTAAAAGGAAACGTGGGCTCCACAATTGCTAGTCCAATTTTACCAATTAAATAGATCAACGGTGAGACGTCATCATGCTGATGTCATCTAGTTGTTTTACGCATATCCGTTGGTTTACTTTTTTTTTTGTTCTTTTTTTAAATTTGAAACATTTCAAACCTAACGGCGGTTTTGATAAATAATAAAAAAAATATACTTCTACTCCTATAAATACCAATCTCTCCTCCTCTCCATATCTCACCTTTCGAATTCCTTATATATTTTTCCCATCTCCTCACTCCATATTTGGTTTTGCTTCTCATTGTGTAAATTATCTAATCGAAACTCTAAATAATTGCCTATAAACCGACACGTGACACTATAAATCTTAAATGAAAAAAAAAAAGTAAGATTTTGTTAGAAAATTAAGAGTAGAAATGCTAGTATAATTGTAAAATACTATATGTTTAAAAAAATTAAAAAAATTAATAAAATAACATAATATTTAAATTATAGCCCTTACGGTTGGAGATGGTCAAAATTATAACCCTCACTATTCATGTAAATAGTGATTTTCAGGGGATACAAGTTTGCTCCCCACCCTTACTTCCCCACCTTCATCCCCACCCATCTAAATGCATAACACATGTCCATTTTTTTAACTCACCTAACCATGGTTAACAATATAATTATTATTTAATTTAAATTTGAGAGGTGGGGCATTTAGGTTTTAAGGTTTGAGGCTTAGGCATTTAGGGTTTGGGGTTTAGGGTTTAGGGTTTAAGGTTTCGGGACTTAACTATGTCTAATCATGATAAAAGAATAAGCCCTATACCCTAAACCCCAAACCCAAAACCCAAAACCCTACACCTTAAAACCCAATACCCAATCTTACAAATTTAAATTAAATAAATAATTTTAGATTTATATTGTTAACCATAATTAGATGAGTTAAAGAAAATAAGACATGTGTCATGCATCTAAGTGGGTGGGGATGAAGGTGGGGAGCAAAAATTTAGCCTCTTTAGCCTTTTTCCATTGGAGATGACCTAATATCTCTTTTACTTCTACTCCTCCATATTAAAGTAGATTATCTGTAGGGAATGTAACTAATCTTTTGTTTTGAATAAAGTTTACTCTCAAACACATCCAATTATCTTACCTACAAATTTTTAGTTTATGATAAAAAATAGAAATTTTTTTTGGATAAAGTAGTACATGGGAAGGGACCGGAGCCACTCAACCTTTAATTTTTTTTGAAAGTAAACATCATATATATAATCAAAAGCCATAATGACTAGAGCACGATGACCACAAAATCATAATAGTGTCATTACATTAGACAATTAGCTCACTTGTTGTGAGCCTAGCAGAGATAACAAAATTGATACAATAAGGTTTCAAAGTTGAAAATACTATCGCAAAAGCGCTCAATTATTGTGCATCAAGTATCTGAAACCACCTAACTGTAGCAATTAAGTTAAAGTTTGTTGACTCTAACCCCAACTACACTTGTTATGGACCGCTAATGACTTCTAAAGTTGGGGATCGAAGTAGCACAAAAGAAAGTCTCAATCTGGGCCCAAGTCGCCCAACAAAGGCAGTCAAAATAGGAACCAACATCACCTATGGATTGACGTTGCACCGCCGCACATCACCACGTCTTTGTCACTTTGACGCCATCTAGGTCAAACGTCGCTGCAACCCACACCCACCAAAACCTCATCCCCGCACTGACGCCACCCAGATCACGCCTCCACAACCTATGCCCACCGCAAAATCATAAACCTAATCAAGAGTCACATTATTCTCCAGAGAATAGAGAACATACCACAACGCCTTTAGAGGTTCTCTAATCCCCTGTGCAATCCACCAAAACCCAAAGCGACGCAGGAGTCGCTACCCATGCACCTCGCACGCCCAAATCAATTCATCCCAAATCACAGCTACTTCGAAGCTTTAGGATGCAGTTCAATTCATCCCAAATCACAGCTACTTCAAATCAATTCATCCCAAATCACAGGATTGAGATGTTCATTGGAGCACTTGGTGGAGTGTATGCAGACAAGATGACGAGGGTAATTTACCCGACTTTTATGGATGCAGTTGGTGCAGCCATGGCCATTGATTCCAGGGGGACATATGGTGTTCGGCCTCGTGATTATAGTGGCCCCAGTCAGGGTCCATCCAAGAAGGTTGCTTCATCATCCGCTTCTGGGTCGTCTGCTGGTGTGGCAGTAAGTAATGGGGGATCGAGCTCTGGTGCTCGGAACAGAAATAGAGGACGTTTCAGGACACCTTCTCGGAGTTATTTGGGTAGGCAGCAATCGAGACGGTATGGTTCTAGTGGCAGTTTTCAGGGTGGATCATCCGGTAGCCAGACTTATTCTTATGGGTAACAGCAGTTTTCTAAGTGCTATGAGTGTGGTAGTCTGGATCACTTCAGAAGAGATTGCCCATTGTTGGCTCAGAGGACCACCCCTACCCCTACTCAGTCAGTTGGTCAGTCTTCAGCTAGAGGTTCTAGTAGTAGTGCCCAGGGCAGTGCTTCAATCAGAGGTGGCTCTCAGCGGGGCAGTGGTTAGCGTGGACGTCCCATGACTCGCGATAGATTGCATGCTATGACCCAGCAGGTAGGACGTACTTCTCCAGATGTCATCATTGGTACGTTATTAATTGATCCTGGAGCCACGCATTCATTCATGTCTAGTAGATTTGCTCTCCATGCCAATGTGCCATCATCGTCTCTTCCAGGCGAGTAGCATGTGTCTCTACCCTCCGGTGAGGTGATGAGAATTAATTGGGTGTTTAGTGGATGTGAAGTTTTAGTTGAGGGATTTAATTTCAAGGCCGATTTAATTCCTTTAGAGATAGTGGAGTTTGATGTGATCTTGGGGATAGACTTTTTGGAAGCATATAGAGCTTTGATAGATTGTTTTCAGAAAGTAGTGGTGCTTCGAAGTCCAAGTGGATTTGAGGTTGCTTTTCAAGGGGAAAGAGATGTTATTTCGAGTTGCTTAATTTCCGCTGTTGCTGCAAGGAAATTATTAAATAAAGGCTGTCAAGCGTATTTAGCTCATGTGTTGGATACAAGTATGGGAGTTTTGGGAGTAGAAGATATTCCTATAGTAAGGGAGTTTCCGGATGTTTTTCCTGAGGAGTTGCCTGGTTTACCTCCTGCAAGGGAGATAGACTTCTTTATAGAATTACTTCCCGGAACTATGCCTATCTCTCAGGCACCTTACAGAATGGCTCCAGCGGAGTTGAAAGAGTTGAAGACTCAATTGCAAGAGTTGGTAGACAAGGGTTTTGTTCGGCCTAGCATGTCTCCATGGGGTGCTCCGGTATTGTTTGTTAAGAAGAAAGATGGCACCATGAGACTATGCATTGACTATAGGAAGTTGAATCAGATCACAGTGAAGAATAAATATCCGTTGCCTCGGATCGATGATTTATTTGATCAGTTGAGGGGTGCTTCTGTTTTCTCCAAGATTGACTTGAGATCTGGGTATTATCAATTACGGATCAAGGAGAGTGACATAGTCAAGACCGCCTTTCGATCACGTTATGGTCATTATGAATTCATGGTGATGTTTGGACTTACTAACGCACCTGTTGCTTTTATGGATCTCATGAATATGATGTTTAGTCCATATCTTGATCGTTTCATGATCGTATTCATAGATGATATTTTGGTTTACTCAAAAAGTGAGAAGGAGCATGCCAAACATCTAAGAATAATATTGCGGACTTTGAGGAATTCCCAGTTATATGCTAAGTTAAGCAAGTGTGAGTTTTGGCTAGATAAAGTGGGGTTTTTGGGCCATGTGGTTTCGGCAGAAGGAGTTAGTGTAGATTCCCAAAAGGTGGAAGCCGTGTCAAATTGGAGAAGACCCACCACTGTGACGGAGATCCGTAGTTTCTTGGGATTAGAAGGTTATTATCGGCGCTTTATGCAAGATTTTTCAAGGATTGCTGCTCCTCTTACAAGGTTGACCAAGAAGAGTGTTAAATTTGAATGGTCTGATGAGTGTGAGCAAAGTTTTCAAGAATTGAAGAATCGTTTGATTAGTGCTCCTGTTTTGGCACTTCCGGATGATAGTGGGGAGTATGTGGTCTTTGTGATGCTTCTAGACGTGGTTTAGGTGGGTATTGATGCAGCATGAGTGAGTTATTGCCTATGCTTCCAGGCAATTAAAGCCGCACGAGGGGAATTATCCTACTCATGATTTGGAGCTTGCAGCGGTAGTTTTTGCTCTCAAGTTGTGGAGACATTATCTTTATGGAGCCAAGTGTCAGATTTTTACTGATCACAAGAGTCTTCGGTATGTATTCACTCAAGAGAGCTAAACTTGAGACAGAGAAGGTGGATGGAGTTTATTAGTGATTATGATTGCACTATCGAGTATCATCCTGGAAAAGCTAATGTGGTAGCTGATGCTTTAGTCGAAATCCCTCCATATCCTTGTCTCACTTGAGGACTGTTCGTGTTCCACTTCTTAGTGAGTTGCGAGCTACAGGAGTGGATTTAGCAGTAGATGAGGTTGGTGCCTTGGTAGCTAGTTTTCATGTGAGGCCAGTTTTGGTTGATAGAGTACGGGAAGCACAGAATAATAATCTTTCCATAGTTCGATTGATAGAAAGAGCTTTGAGCGGAGCCGCAGCCGATCATTTTTCAGTTAGAAGGGATGAAACTTTATTGTTTAAGAATCGGCTTTGTGTTCCAAAAAGAAATGAAGAGTTGAAGAGTGAGATTTAGAGGAAGCTCATAGTTTTGCTTATGCAGCTCATCCTGGTAGCACAAAATGTATCGAATTTGAAAGATTATTATTGGTGGCCAAACATGAAGAGGGAAATTGCAACTTATGTGAGTAGATGTCTGATTTGTCAGCAAGTAAAAGCTGAAAGGCAGAAGCCTTCTGGATTGCTTGAGCCGTTGCCTATTCCAGTGTGGAAGTGGGACCACATTACCATAGATTTTGTTTTCAGTTTACCTCGTACCCGGGAAGGGCATGACGGTATTTGGGTGATTGTGGATAGACTCACCAAGTCTGCACATTTCTTGCCAGTGGGAAAGAAGTATAAATTGGATAAATTGGCGGAACTTTATGTGAATGAAATTGTGAGGCATCATGGTGTGCCTTAATCAATAGTGTTAGATCAGGATCCTAGATTTGCTTCTAAATTCTGGGGAGCTCTTCAAGCAGCTTTAGGTACCCGATTACATTTCAGCACTGCTTTTCATCCTCAGACTGATGGGCAGTCCGAGAGGACTATTCAGACTTTGGAGGATATGTTGAGAGCTTGTGCTTTGCAGTTCAGAGGGAGTTGGGAAAAATCTATCCTTGATGGAATTTGCTTATAATAATAGCTATCATTCTAGTATTGGTATGGCTCCCTTTGAGGCGCTTTATGGGAAGCAGTGTCGTACGCCTTTATGTTGGAATGAAGTGGGGAATGTTGGAATGAAGTGGGGGAAAAAGAGCTTTGTGGCCCAGAGTTAATCCATGAGACAAATGAGAAGATTAAAGTGGTTAGAGATAGACTCAAGGCCGCTCAAAGTAGGCAGAAGAGTTATACAAATGTCTGTAGGAAAGATCTTGAGTTTCAAGTGGGTGATTGGGTGTTCTTGAAATTATCTCCTTGGAAAGGGGTTGTACGTCTCGATAAGCGTGGGAAGCTTAGTCCGAGGTATATTGGCCCTTATGAGATTATAGAGCGAGTTGGCTCACTTGCTTATCGGTTAGCTTTGCCTCCAGAATTAGCCAAGATACATAATGTGTTTCATGTATCCATGCTTCGCAAGTATATTGCCGATCCCTCTCATGTGCTGCAAGAGCAAACCGATCAGTTTGACGAGAGATTGTCCTATGAAGAGGAACCGGTTCAGATTCTCGACCGAAAGTAGCAAGTGCTTAGGAACAAGACAATCCCACTTGTTAAGGTGCTTTGGAGAAGTCATCAAGTAGAAGAAGCTACTTGGGAATTAGAGGAGCAAATGATGCAGCAGTATCCCTACCTCTTCGAATGACAGGTATGTAAATTTCGAGGACGAAATTTTTATAAGGAGGGGAGAATTGTCACATCCCGACCCATAAATTTTATCTTATTTACTAGCTTGATTATAATAAGAATTTTTACCGTCTCCAACATTGAGTTATAGTTTAATTGGTCCCTAGAGGGGTTTTGAGGGACGATTATTTCGGAGAGTTATTCGTAGGAGAAAAATGTAACGACGGTAAATGGTAAATTTTAGCTAGTAAAAAGTAATTTTTATTAGGATATTATTTTTTTTTTTTTGGTGTTAAATTTTGGATTTGGGTTGTATATAGAAGAGTTGGGCCGGATGGGTGAGGCCCAAAACTCTTTTCTTTCTCTCTCTTCTCTCTCTTTCTCTCCCGATGCTCTCTCTCTCTTCCCGCTGCCCGATTTTCGGCCGCCCGTATATGCCGTCGTCCGGCCACTGCTCGCCGCCAAACCGGTCCTAAAGGTCGGCCATCAACCCAGCTTCCATTTTACACCGGTGACAGCCGCCCTAGCTCCGCCGTGAAGGAGCACTCTCCCCCGAAAACGGCGACTGCCGTGGTGTTCCTTCGCCGGAACTCCCTCCTCCGGCCACCAATCCGGGCAAGCTTAATACGGTTTTGTAGCTCTCCTCCCGTGCAACAACCCCTCCAAAGGCTCACTCCCTCTTGAGCTCGGTAAGGAGAAATTCGAAGTTGAATTCTAGGGCTTTTAGGATGTTTTCGTTCGATTGACCTAGTTCGGCTTGAAATTGGACTTAGTGATAGTTATGAAAGTTGTTTGGGATGTGAGAGGAATATGCTGTTAAAATTTGGTATAATTTGGACGTCGCCGGAATCGGCCTCCGGCCGCCGGCGCCGGCGCCGTTTTGGGGTTTTGTATAATTTTAAATGTGTAATAATTAGAGGAGTTTAATGAAGTGAATTGTGGAATTTTCGGACGAGTTTTGAATAGGTTTGTGAATTTCCGAAGTTTGGTATTTTGACGGTTAAATAATGTAAAATCCGGCCGTAGGATTTAAGTGAATTTCTGGGAAAGGTTGTATTTACGACTGCCGAGTATGGTATTAAAGTTTGGATCGTTTCGATTTAAGAATATCGAAGTTAGGCAATGATGAGCGTATTTATGGCTCACGATTAATTTTGCCTATTTTATCAATACTGGATTTTAGTAGGAAATTAATTATATATTTGGAACTGGACGTAAGGAGGCCCGAGCAGAACAAGCCTCGGAGCGTCATCAGGCTTAGGCCTAATTTGTGAGTGGACCTTTGTTTTAAATGAAAAGCATGCGATGAATGATTTTATTAATCATTTATTTCTTCTGATGAGATTTATTGATTTATCGCCTATTTGACAATTTTTCCTCCTTTGGAGAGATCCTGAAAATGAGATTTTCGATGGATATACATAAATGTTTATGAGTATAGTATGTATATAAATATTAGCTAGCCATACGTGCTTGGTCCGTCATAATGAGGTAAAATACCATTATTGCGTGGCGTGGCGTGAGTGTTAGACACAAGCGTCATAGCCCTATATGAAAACTATTTTCTTTTTCGGTTTATTAGGTTTTTATATAGGGAGTCCACACATATATATACACCGTCCTTTTCGGTCATAATGAGGAAAAATACCATTATGGCGCAACGTGAGCGTTGGACGCCAGCATTGTAGCCTTGTATGAATTTTTATTTTTCTAAATTGTTTCTAGGATTCATACAAGGAGTCTGACGAGTGTAAATATATACGAATATATGTTTATATATAGTTTAGCCTGAGAGGCTCCATTTTATTTGAGTTTGTGACTAGCCAGTGCTAGTCGTGAAATTGCCAGTTTATGAGTTGAGCACTTTTAAGCTGCCGCATACAGTATATTTTTATATGAAATTAAAATGGGAATGCATAAATATTTTGTTATTAAATTATTTTTGTCCACTCACTCTAACGTTATTAAATGTCTTCCCCTGGGCCCTTCGTTTTAAAATGCCCAGTCTGCAGAGTTCGGATTGGATCTAGTAGGAGATAAGGCATAGTCACCCGTATTTCCACCACATTTCACCAGTAGGTTACATGTTTAACCTACCTGTGTTTTCTTACTTCCGCTAGTGTCTAGTAACTTTGAATGTTTGGGTTTAATGTATATATTTTTGGTTGTGGGTGAAGGCTTGTTGATATTTTAGAATATTTGACGGAGGATGTATATTATCTTAGATAATGTTTATTATCTTGTTGGTGGTAATTGTTTTTGGGGAGCACGAAGGCTCCAGAAGTTAAGGTTGGATTTAGAACCTTTAGACGTGTTTGCAGGTTTCTATTGGAAGGGTTGTCCATTTTCAAGGGAGGTTGTACCGAATTTTGCTGTAAATCTTTCCTTGGAGATGGTCCCCGCACGATTTACTCCGGGTTCAGGGTGAAATTCGGGGCGGGTCGTGTCAGGTGAGGCCCAAACGATTTTTTCTCTCTCTTTCTTCTCTCTCTTTCTCTCCCGACGCTCTCTCTCTCTCACTCTCTCTTCCTCTGTCGGAATCCACCGCTCACCGCTGTCGTCCGGCCAAGCAGGGACACCACACCACTCCAGCACGGTCCGTCGTCCTCCCCGCCGCCTTCCTAGGCTGGTGAGCGGCGCTGTAGCCCCGTCGATCGGAGGAAGTCCTCCTTGGATCCCGTTTGTTCCTTTCGCCGAAGCTCCCTCCTCCGGCCACCAAAGCCGGTGATCTTTGGCTTGTTTTGTAGCTCTTCTCCCGTGCAACAACCCCTCCAAAAGTCTCACTCCCTCTTGAGCTCGGTAAGGAGAAATTCGAAGTTGAAATTCTAGGGCTTTTAGGATGTTTTCGTTCGATTGACTTAGTTAGGTTTGAAATTGGACTTAGTGATAGTTATGAAAGTTGTTTGAGATGTTGAGAGAAAGATGCTGTTGAAATTTCATAGGAATTGGAGGTCGCCAGAATCGGCCTACGGCCGCCGCTGCCGGCGGAGCCGCCGCCGCCGTTTTGGGGTTTTGTATAATTTTAAATGTGTAATAATTAGAGGAACTTAATGGAGTGAATTGTGGAATTTTCGGATGAGTTTTGAATAGGTTTGTGAATTTCCGAAGTTTGATATTTTCACGGTTAAATAATGTAAAATCCGGCCGTAGGATTTAAGTTAATTTCTGAGAAAGGTTGTATTTACGGCTGCCGGGAGTATGGTATTAAAGTTTGGGTCATTCCGATTTAAGAATATCGAAGTTAGGCAATGATGAGCGTGTTTATGGCTCTCAGTTATTTTGCCTATTTTGAATAAAATTAGTTTTTTAGTTGGGAAAGTAATTATATATTTGGAACAAGACGTGAGGAGACTCAAATTAGAGAGACCTCGGATCGACGTCAGGCTTAGGCCTAAAGTTGTGAGTGGACCTTTGTTTTAAATAAAAAGCATGCGATGAATGATTTTATTAATTATTTATTTCTTCTGATGAGATTTATTGATTTCTCGTATATTTGACAATTTTTCCTCCTTTGGAGAGATCCCGAAAATGAGATTTTCGGTGGATATATATATTTTGGATTATATGAGTATAGTATGTATATAAATGCTAGCTAGCCATACGTGCTTGGTCCGTCATAATGAGGTAAAATACCATTTTGGCGTGGCGTGAGTGTTAGACACAAGCGTCATAGCCCTATATGAAAACTTCTTTCTTTTTCGGTTTATTTAGGTTTTCATATAGGGAGTCCACACGTATATATACACCGTCCTTTTCGGTCATAATGAGGAAAAATACCATTATGGCGCAACGTGAGCGTTAGACGCCAGCGTTGTAGCCTTGTATGAATTTCTATTTTTCTAAATTGTTTCTAGGATTCATACAAGGAGTCTGACGAGTGTAAATACATACGAATATATATTTATTATAGTTCAGCAGAGAGGCTCCATTTTATTTGAGTTTGTGACTAGCCAGTGTTAGTCGTGAAATTGCCAGTTTATGAGTTGAGCACTTTTAAGCTGCCGCATGCAGTATATTTTTATATGAAATTAAAATGGGAATGCATAAATATTTTGTTATTAAATTATTTTTGTCCACTCACTCTAACGTTATTAAATGTCTTCCATTGGGCCCTTCGTTTTAAAATGCCCAGTCTGCAAGATTGCGTAGTTGAGGTCGGGCGTACATGGAGAAGAGGCATAGTCAATAGTATAGCTTCCGCTCATTTCTATTTATTTATAGTTCATTTCCTCTCAAATAGAGTTGCTCTGAATATGTGGTTGTTTGTTATAGGATCTTTGTTAGATTAGTAAATCTATATTGGGAGATGTTGTGATTTGTGGGGAGCACGAAGGCTCCAGGAGTCTATAAGGTTGGAGTTGGAACCTTTAGGAGTGTTTGCAGGTTTTGGTTTGGAAGGGTTGTCCATTTCCAAGGGAGATTGTACCGAATTTTGTGGTAAATCTTTCCTTGAAGGTGGTCCCCGCACGATTTACTCCAGGTTTAGGGTGAAATTCGGGGTGAAATTGGGGTGGGTCGTGTCACTAGCTCCCACACCATGCACACTACTAATTCCTCTCAGTATTGATATTGCATGCTTGGAGCCTCTCTATCACAACAAAGTCTATCTTAGGAAGACTTTGGGCCTAGTCCTGCAACCCTCAAAGGGGAAGACCAGATCATCAAGCCCAACAACGGCAAGCTCCTAGATCCTCATTCAATTTTTACCCCAACAGCACCCTTGGTTTTGTAATTTTGTTTTCTTCTTTGATCAACTAGCACCCATGGTTGGATGGATTTGCCAAACATTTAAACTGGGGACTCAAAGTGGGGTTGGCACCAACTAGGGGTATGCTAGAAAAGGCTGCAACACACCCTATATTTTCTGAAGGAAAAATGATATTATGTATGTACATGATCTATCGAAGCCACTAAATGCATATAATGAAATCATGGTTTCCTCTCATGATAAAATAAGGGATGTGACATCGACACACTCTTTTCTTTTTTGATAACTTGAATTTTGCCTTTTTATGAATGTGTTAACCAAAAAGAAAAAATGGTATGTGGATTTCACAACCGTATATATGAATGAGTTCAATAGATCATGTGATACAGTTACGTGTATGCATGATGATAGCTAGAGTTGAACGAAAGGAGAAACTCTAGATTTGCCACAAGATACTTATCAAAGAGAAGTTGTAATGTGATATATATTAAGTAGTTTAGATCAAGTTTATCTCTGTACATGATAAACACAAATGTAATGATATGAATGATAATACAACGACTTCACAAAACTTTCAGCATGATGACCAAAACTCAGACGTGCCTCTTTATTGTGATAAACGTATTTTTTGGAAGATTGTTTCAATTGTATTCAAAATCAAGAGAAGCTAATTATTAAACCTCAACTACTAGACACAATCTCCATGATTATGGTATATAGATGTAGAAGACGAAGGAAGTATTATGCAACATGCATGATGTATGTGTTGCGCACTTGATGTCATCAATATCAGACGGAGTCATGGAAGTCAAATTAGGAGACATATGAGTTTTATATATTAGCTTAGAAAAACTTGAAAACAGAAGGTAAAATTGGCATTCCTCAAGTCTATTTCCGGTTCCGTCCCTGGTTGCCCCAAGTTTCAGGTTTTAGTCTGGGAATCCAAGGCCAAGAGGTAAGTGGGTCATGCAATCACTTTAGTCCTGCATGGCAATACAACCCTGAGTGATCAGTAGCCGAGGTAGGTATATATATATATATACAGTTTTTATCCAGAGTGAAGGTGCGAAGATCCTTATTTGACTCACTTTTCGGTCATATTTTTCGATCATACCCGGTCAGTGTCTAGATACATATCGTATGATCATCCTTACAAAGTTTCATCTAGTTTGGTGATCATTTGCACACCGAATCAGATAAAATAAATCAATAGAACAAAATCTGTCCAAGTAGAACCGTTGGAGTAAATCATGATTATGGAGGCTTAAACGGTCACCAAATTGGATGAAACTTTGTAAGAATGATCATACGATATGTATCTAGATACTGACCGGGTATGATCGAAAAATATGACCGAAAAGTGAGTCAAATAAGGACCTTCGCACGTTAATTCCAGAGCGAAGCTTCGCTCTGGATAGGGACTGTATATATATATATATATATATATATATATATATATATATATATATATATAGCTTCGCTCTGGAATTAACGTGCGAAGGTCCTTATTTGACTCACTTTTCGGTCATATTTTTCGATCATACCCGGTCAGTGTCTAGATACATATCGTATGATCATCCTTACAAAGTTTCATCCAGTTTGGTGATCGTTTGCACACCGAATCAGATAAAATAAATCAATAGAACAAAATCTGTCCAAGTAGAACCGTTGGAGTAAATCATGATTATGGAGGCTTAAACGGTCACCAAATTAGATGAAATTTTGTAAGAATGATCATACGATATGTATCTAGACACTGACCGGATATGATCAAAAAATATGACCGAAAAGTGAGTCAAATAAGGACCTTCGCACGTTAATTCCAGAGCGAAGCTTCGCTCTGGATAGGGACTGTATATATATATATATATATATATATATAGATCAATGTGATATGATCTAATAATGGAATTGACTCTAAGAAAATTGAAAACTCAGTTTGATCAACTCTTACTTCATGAACATTTCCTTAAAGCACTACTCTAGTGCTGTGTTTGGTTGACGATCGACTTTGCCTTCTGACTTGCTTAGAATGTTGGATTGGATTCAATTGCTCTAAAGTCGTAGAAGCTGGTGAAAGAGATAAGATAAGTCTCTGCATGTCTGTATCATCTACATTGATTCATTACCAACCAAAAGAAAGCTCTACATATGAGATAGACTGAAATTTGGAAAATGCTTTGTAAAATACACAGTATTACATTGTCCCCAGATCGTTGAATTTTCAGTACAAGATATATTTATATGCCCACCTTCGAATCAAAAAATGGAAGAATAATGTGGATTTAATTGAGATTCATGACTAATTACATAAACAATGAGGGAAAGCACTCGGCACACAAGTTTTTGTGCAGTGGTGAGCTTTCTAGATCAATCAATTTGACTGATCACTTTTCTTTTTCCTTATTCTATATAAATAATTTATTCTATGAGGGAACAATGGTAAATATTTGATCAATCACCTGACCTATAAAAATGGTATATATTTGTCACGAAAGTCATTCTAAGCGCGCATTTGGATCAAAAATGGGAGCATGGCAAGTGGGATTGCAAGGGTAAGGACAGTCTATCTTTTGGAACGAAGTTCGGTCGTAGAACCAGTCTCCCACTGCCCTTGCAATTGTCTGCAGATATGAGTTTTTACAAAACCAATTATAACGAGTGTTTCTTCAAGCAGGAAATAAAACACAGAAACTTTTCTTTGCACGGAGGATGTTTATGGTTTGTGTTTACCGTTTTGTTGAGGAGTGGGGAATTAGGCATTGACCAAGTCTCCTGCAATTCAGTTTGACAGTGCAGATAGCAAGAGTCTATGAACATTCCTTTTACTGCAGAGTTGCTCACACCACCAATTGCACTTAAGAATTGCAACCTGAAGTCTGATAAATGCAAACAAACAGAATTTAAATGCCATGTACACACTTATCTGATATTGGTATACTATTTAGAAATGAAATGACTTTTGTGAGACTGACTTTGCATGGTTTTGAGCTGAGTGGGTGAGCAATTCTTTATATCAAGCTTGCAGTTTCGCCAAGTTCCATGAGGATCAGCAACTCCTGGTACGACAATGTTCTTTATCTGTATGAACAAAGTGACCTTAAGAATTAGACAAAATGAAAGAGAGATGTATACTAATACTAAGGTAAAATATCCAAGCATACAAAAGGGGTAAAGCTCTCTTGCTAGCTATACTTGAAACCAAGATCACGGCATTCACATATAAGTCTACCTAATCAATGTTTCTCACTCGCAGTTCAGTATGAAGTTACTTTTAACATGAAAACAGCAAGGAAGCGCACCTGCCATGAATCATAGGCTGCATTTACATAGAATATTGGTGTCCGAATCTGTGGTACCACATATTGAGGGAAGAAACACTGTAGCATTGTGTGAGAAGCATTATGAGAATCTTACGAGCGATTAAGGTAAATCAGTGCCGAGTATATAGCGACACTTTACACTTACCAAATCTGGTCTCAATTTTGAAGTGCAAGATGGAGGCAAATTCTTCGCAGAACCCTACACGAAAGATATCGACATTCAGAAACGGGGATTGATGGCGGTAAAGTCCACTTCATTGTATGCGGGAGGGAGCCAGAGGATTACATGTGTTGTAACAATATCGGTAAAATACTCTTGAACTTGTTGTGCTCCAGAAATGTCCTTTCTGATATTCATCACCAAGTTCCATAAGCAACTCTTGCATATAAGGCAAAGGCAGAAGGTACTAAAAATGTGAGGAGCTTACACATTAATAAAGTAACCAGCATCTGAAACACATTTCACTTTGGTCCCAGAAGGTAAGAAGAGAGCACGAAAGTTATCACAATGAAGAATAGAGGTCAATCCACCAGCAGAACAACCAGAGAGAACAGCCTGTAAGCACATGTGCCTGGATTAAGGGAAATTTTTCTCACAACTGAAGATAACAGCAGTCAAATAGTCGACAAATTAAGACACTTACATTTACTGCTTTCCCCATTCCTTTTGCTAATAAATCAGCCATGACAGCTCGGAAAACCCTTGCTCCTCTGAAGTAAAGACCAGTAGCCTGCTCATGTTGTTACTAAGAATTGCTAATGGAACGTAAAACTTTGAGTGCTTAATGATTGCTAAGCAACTTACCGGGTCTACTGCCGCAACATCACCAGTGAATGATGAACCATCACAGTACCTGACTTTGATTCTATTCCAATTGTAAAAGCCTGCCATTGGAGATACAATGTCAGTTCCACTAATACAAAGCAACATAAAATGGAAAGCTGTAGCGATTAACTACCAAGTATTTCTTTGAGTGACTTCTCCTTATGGAAATTAAGTTCTTACTTATAGACGAAATGTTGGTTAACAATCAAACCTGGATTTAACGATTGCCTGTTGCTTAGAATTCCAGAAAACGGTATTTCCTTCAGCATTTTCTTTGATGAACCTAAACGAGTGTTCTTACGGCCGAGGCAATTTGTGACATTGTGACACCATCCTCCTCCCTGAGAATCAAACAGAAAGAACAATAATGACAAAAACAGAGATACATAACCATCATTTACCAGAATAATCTATGCAAACTTTAATAGAACTCTGTAACTTTACCGAGGCAAAACACTCAGGATTGTTACTAAATTTAAGTGAAGCTAGTTCAGAGAAAAGAACAAACCTCAATGTGAACCAACCAATTGTTAAGTCCTGAACCAAATCCCTTATCCCAATGGTAAGCTGGGGGGCTCCCATCCAAACAAACTGTAAACATGTCAAAACAAAAGGTTAAACCAATTATAAGAACAGAACTGTTTCTTTGTTAAACCTGTTCAGTTGAGAAAAGAACTCTGATTCATATCAGCACATTTGCAACCAAAGTTCTCACCGGCTCCTTTGGCAACCGCAGTCTGAAGGATAGTGATCCCCACAGGAACTCCTGTTGCTTTCAGTAGTAGCACAGAACATACTAGAAGATTCAACCATTGGCCTAATCTTACATCACCCATCTGCCTAACTCAAATTTAGCAATTCATATACAAAAAGGTTAGGACAAGAAAAATGATAGAATAACAGGGGAAACAGAGCAATTCAAAGGGTTAATCATAGAAAAATCAAGAGAAAACAAACGAGTACAATAAGAAGAAAGTCTAATCATAATTCTTTCCATCTTATTAAAAAGTTTCAAGAAATAAAACTAGAAAGGATCCTTTCAACTTTGGCCAACAAAACCTCAGCCTTGAGGTTGCTTAATGTTCAAGGATGCTCTTCCATCTTTGATAAAGTATCAAGATTCCACAAGCATATGATTCGTTATGTTTTTTTATATCTAGGGCTTCTAGGCTGCTTTTATAAAAAGACTTTTTGGGTTTTTGTTGGCATATGAACACATACAAAAAGAAATTCGAAAAAGAAACAAAAGCAGAGCAGAGAAAGAGATTATCCAAACGTTATTGTAATGACCAAACAGATTGGCACATGAGTGAGTCATGTGCAACCATTTCCTAATCTGAAAGTAGAAAATGATTCCTCATCATGTTAAAACCTGAGGAGTGAGGACTAATCAAGCAATAATTGATACATACTCAAATATGAACCAATTGGCTCAGCAATCTTGATGGGTTTCTCAAACAAAAGTGAACCTCAGTCATATTAGACATTGCAATCCAATGTCAGCCATCAAAAACCCAATCTTTGTGCAATGGAGAATCCAATAAAACAAAAACCATTCCCATACAGAAATAAAAACCAAAATGAACATATATACTCAAGAAACATCACACATTCATAAACAAGAGCAACACATGAGCCCGAAACAAGATAGCTGGCAGTAAGAACATAACATTTGCAGAATGTCAATGGTTGTTAAAGCATCTATAGACGAAAACCCGGATCCAAATCAACCAACAGGTTCCAATATGCAAAGGAACAATAGCTGAGTAGCATATACCTGAATGAAGGAGAGGAAATGGCAGAGACTGAGTGATGAAGAATGTGGGAGGAACCCACTTCAGAACATGGGCCTCTTTGTACTCTTGTGTACTGGTGAATGGTGAATGGGGAGTTAATGGGGGGAGTAATGGTGGTTAAAGAAGAAAAGGGAAAGCATTAACATGGTGGTCAGCTATGGAATGATGAGTTGTTTTCTATGTATGCAGACTGAGAATGAATGAGTGAGCCAGAGATTTTCGTAGGAAGAAAGAAGAAGAAGATGAAGTAACTCGATTAAGAGGGTGTGTCTGTGATTCTTTTGTCTTTCGAGACAGAGAGACAGAGAGCAGCGAACCCGAGAGCCGACACTTATTTCGCTCCCTCCTCCCAACACTTTTTAATGATTGGCAGTCGGGTTCGGGCTCGGTTTCGGGTACAAACCCGACCCATCAAGGATAGCCCGACAGAAGTGCTTCTAGTGCTACTGGTTCTACACAGTGAAAAGCTGAGTAGAGCTGTAAAAACGAATCTTATGGGGTTCACGCTGTTGTGTCATCAAAACCATCATGCATGTGGTTGCTAGCTAGAAGAACTTAGGAATCAATGTCAAAGACTCAAATACACACACTAGATCATCCTAGTGTGAGCTTAATTAGTTCAAGCAGATTGTTGTCGATTGGATTTAGTTTCAAGCAATACAAAAACAAGAGCGCAAAGCATAACAGTGTAGGCCGGGTTGACATTCCAGCTAGGAGGGTTTATCATGCATTATGGCATTTCTAATAGCTAGCCGGCAAAAGATCGAGGGAGCTCGGGAGGTGCTATCCAAACATTTTGAAGTCACCCTTTGATGTCTGCCATGCCAAGATGATATCGATCAATATGCTCGTGGGAAAACAAGCTCTATAGCAGAGATCAGTGTATTCCAAGTGATAGAGATGGTCGAAATTCGATTACACATAATGTGAAAAGTAAAGAACCATATAGACATTTCGTCACTACGTTTGTGTTTGTCAATGCAGCTCAAAAGGTTAACAACCTTATTAGAAAGTGCAGCTAGCTTTCTAGCTGGGAATCACCATCGGAGCTAGCTAGAGTAGTCCACTCTGGGACACAACACACGTGATTGGCGGTGACCGGCGGTGAGTGAGGCATCCAAATCACAGTTAGACAAGTGTGTGTTTTAGGCACATGATGATCATTATCGATCCAACTTAATTCCATCACTGTCTTGTCATCTCATCGATCTCTCTCCACTTCCACCCATATGAATTTGTAGGCAAGACGCACTACTCTTGTTTCAAAGCCGTCATGCATCTAATCATAGTTTAATTGGAAAATTAAGATTTTTATATAGAAAATTGTTTCGTTTTGGGACCAAAGAAATTTCGATTAATTTGTATGTAGATTGACTAGATTCGTCATGGTTCATGGCAGCTACTCCATGCATCCATTTTCAGAAAATTGAACTTGCATTGTATGTCTTAAGAGGTTGTTAGAAAGCAAGAAGCAACCTATGAATTATAGGACCAATAATTCAATCTTAATCGTGCTAGATCCTAGTCATGAATCCAAGTTCAAATCAAAATTATTTTTTGGCTTAAAACACGTACCACAAACCCGTCCAATTTGAATAACTTGGTTCTATATCGATCAATTATTTCAGGGATAAGAGGGTCCTAATATAAGCAAACAGTTCAATGCATTAACAAACAATGAAAACAAAATGTTGGACCATATAAGAGTGACAATCATGTAATCTATCCTTTCCCTTTTCTTGAAGGAGTAACCATCGTTTCCATTTTGTTGAATCTCAACAAAACGAGGAGCTTTCATTCAATTAGAAAGATTTATAACACAAAGATTGGAATTAGACCAAACTTTTCGACCATATCAACAAAATCGGAAATTGAGAAGTCAATACCAATTCAATCAAATTGACAATGACTTTAATTTGAAGTTTTAAACTAAACCTAAAAGTAATGCATTTGCAGCTTGATCACGAAATGTCTGTATTTGAGAAATATACATGAGTAGCTATCCTTTCATGTAGTAAACAGTCTAGACTTTTTCCTTAAAATAAGGATCAGTTATATAAACTGGTGCTAATTTCAAGTTTGGAAGCAATGACTATCTAACTTCAAAGCTAGCTGGAATCAGTTTTTTTTTTTCTTTCTTTTCACTGTGTGAGGATACCTCAAAGCAAAGCTTTGATAGACTCAGGCGGAAATGAAATGCTCTGACCATGCATTACAGCATAATGCTTGGCAAAGCATAATGCTTGGCTAGTTTGACAACTTCGGTGTGACCCAATGCTTCCTAGCTAGAATGAGTTAAGTAGATAAGGAACGGAATGCCTGTCAAGTGAATCTTTCTTTATACTGGCAACTTTATTTAAGTGTGGTGATAAGCTTGGGTGTTGTAACATCACACTCACCGTCACTACTCACTAACACGCCTCATATTTCAATGAAAAGTTGGCACTATATCATGTCCAAATTATGTGCCAAGAGAAATTTATATCTAGAATGTGGTATTGTATGGCCAATTAATAACAAGGGCTCCGTGATCCAAATTCCATGCCAGAAAACCAATAATGGAGTTGAGAAAATTGACTAGTAAGCTAGTTAATGTGATCAGGAATAATCGATTTGGCTAGTGAAAGATAGAAGCTGGCAATTTATTCTCAATCCATGATCCATGCATTGATTCACAAACGAACTTTCACATCATAGAGAAGGGGACTCTTTCGTTGTATTCCAAAGTTGCATTGATATATATGATGTGAAAAAGAGACCACAATATTGCAAATCCAATTCAGAAATAGAAGTTCTTAACAATATTATTATCAATTCATTATCATTTCTGGCAGACTGAAACTGAGTTTTCAAGGGTCCAAGGCGAATTCAAAAATTTTTGGCCCCTCGATCTTCATGTGCATTCACCGTTCTCTGTATAAAGTTGTAAGGCGCATTGGCATCCCACATAATGTAGATTAATTTGAGATCAAGCTTAGTCATTAATGTATCGATACATCAGGTAGCCTATATAGACTAGCTTAATATAGAGGTAGATTACTAAAAATCAAAATCAAGCTAGTCTACGTACTTTTACACGGAATCGGTCTACATTTGTATCAAATATAGTCCGTGAAAAGACTTGTGAATTAACTGGTTTTCCTCTCAGTTTTGTGGTTAAAGCGTTCACCTTTCACATGAGTTGGCGGGGTTCGAAAGCTGGTATGGTGGTGGTGGCCGGTGGTGATGAAGGTGATCTGGTTGTCGAGCTTGTTTCTTCCTCAAACCCAAAAAAAAAAGACTAGTGAATTAAGATGACTAGTGAATTAAGATGATAGTCTTTTTCGATTATACAAACTTACAAAGTCGTCGATAGGGTTATTTGGAGAAGTATCTACCTATTGCTTCCAGATTGGCCGATGCTAGTTTCTCCCTAGACAACAACCAATATGCTACTCCACTGCATTGCATAGACCTACTAAAATTTTGTTCATTTCATGTTTCTACACTCGTTATAAATTTTGAAATAATCATATGTAGCAGTTGGCCACATATGAGTTGTGCATCAAGCTGTAAGAGAGCTAGGACAGGACTTGAGATTAGAACCGTCCAACATTCTCTTTGCCTTTTGTACGTTCTATATTTGTTAATTAGAAAAGTGGTAAAAAATTTAAAGCTTTTGAATAAACATATGCATCCGAATTATGTGACTTTGAAATAGATTTGCTACTACTTCCTAACTATAACCATTTCAAGTCCTTTGCTTTGATTAGAGAGACTAATATGGATATGTTTTTAGAGAGACTAATATGGATATATATGTTTTTCGTTTGCTTTGATACATTGTCATCTATTAGTGTTGGGAGATAGAACAATGTCCTTTGATTTTTCGTCAATGTTAAGCACTTTGGCCTCAAGTCTTGCTCAACTTATCAGGGCAAGATTGCACAACACGGATCTGTTTACAAAGATTATACTTGAAATTTTACTTAGGGTACGTAGTTTGATTTTCCCCTTGAAAGATGAGGGAAAGCTTGACAAGCTAAACATGAACTTCCCATATGGGGGAGGATGTTAAGGATAAGAAGATAGTCCTATTGGTGAAACTGAGACTTATTTTGTAAACCTATAACCTTTGCAAGAAGAACGAAAAGACATGAATCTAGCTGCACTTTCCTAAAGCTGGGTGAGGATTTGCCTAATTGTCTTTGGAGCTCTATTTTTCAGGAGAGCATTACGATTGTACCTTGAGATGTTCAGATAGCACCTGGAAAACTGGAAAAGTATCGGTTATGGAGCTAAATTTCAAATAGGCAATGTCTGATTTGGAGGGGGAGGGTTGGTAAGAACCTAGTTTTTTGCCCTATGATCGTTCAAAGATCTTTGATTTGTTATGCTTCCGGCTGTGATGGTTGTAACATCCTCTTGTTCAAGTTGCAGGATGTGCCCCTATTTGCTGCTTCACAGCTAAATCTGTTTACTTGTATTTATGACCTTGGTTCTCTACCTTCCATGTTGGAATATCATATGAAGCTTACCAAAATGTCGCAAAGGTTCAGAAGTGTCCAACGCCCTCTTAAACAACGTTCCTTCTCTGAGTTTGATGGAAAGCTTATCGTAAAAAGTTCAAAGCTTCACTTGTTCCTTACACTTCGAAATATTAACATTGTGATTCACAAATTCAAGTGTCAATCTATGCAATTGCAAATGCAAACCATCTGAAATTAGATCTTTAACAAACTTGTCTAAACCACCATTTTGATACGACCATATAGCTCCACGAACCCTAAACACAAAAATCCTTGCATCTTACCTTGGACAACTATGTACCAACTGCTAGCTTCTAAAACTGCCTCGTTGAGATTGAAAAAGAAATTAACTAAATCAAGAAGTGCAAGACATGTTGCAGCCAATGGTTTTAAAAACCCCAATTGAACCATCACCGTTCATTGTCTAGTGTCTACTTTAGCTTTGCATGATTCTTCGCATTCTCCCACGAACTAACATCACACTAGATTCCCAGCGACGTCACCTGCATAATGTAAATGAAAAAATCTTGCAACTGTAATCCCAAATTAACTTAAAAGGTGAAGGACTCAAGATATGAGCCAATAGTTTGCTAAAGTTCAACAAAAAAAAAAAAAAAAAAAAAACGAGTTGAGACATGCTATCACATCTAGTCATATACGAATACTTGGGACAAGCAGGTTATTACAAATCAAGGAAGTTGGTCCTTAATCTTATAATCATTCTCAAAAGATACCATGCAATATCACCTCAGCCAAGTATAATTGGCAAGAAAATATCAAGAAACTGTGCAAGGTGTGTTCATGTGCCCTACCACAACAGAACATTTGATGATCTGCAATGTATTTAAAAAAGTTCACACTATGGAGTAGAATAATATAGGGCTTCAATGCAAAACGTTTCGTTTAAAGTGTCAAGGAAGCACGTACTGAAAAGTATAAGAAAAGGGGATAAATTAACTCATTGATACTATGGGCTGTTAAAACACCAATCTACTTTCTTATCAAAACACATGCATTAATTGAGTGCTGGCCAATTCGGATTGCTTCGTGAGAATACTCACCATGCATGCACTTGATGAAAAAGTCCAACTCCGAAAAGCAAACTGTCCCTTGAACTAGAGGAGATGGCTGCTGATATACAAAGAATGTGAAATGGTGGCGATCAGGATCATTTCTTGGCTTCACCAATTCAACAATTCTCATGCACCCTTCTCTATCATAGCATGACAGTGCATTTTCCCCAGCCACAGTCAATCCTCGATCCCAAGCTAAATTTAAAACCTGTAGGAACAAATGAGAATCTAGTCACTTAAATTGATTACTTTTAAGCATATCCGCAACTGATACAACGATCATACATATATCTATATTAAAACCTCGCAACTTTAAAATGTAATACTGAGTTGTGTGCCTATTTAATACAAGGGAACACTAGGGTTCATTCGGAAATCAGAATAGACCCAGACTACTAGCAATACATATACTATAAATGGCTACAGAACAGCAAGGTCCATCACCTGCCAACTCAAACCTTCTGGATCGCCCAATGCTTCATCACCATCATTTGGTGTTGAGCAAACAAACTTAACCGTCACCGAATGTTTCTTCAGAACTTCAAACACCGGAGAGTACCCATCTTGGTTTTTAGGATTATAGTACCCAGACGTTAGCTCTGCTGCATGGCTAGGAGTTTTGTACCACCAATAAACAGAAGGAACCTGCACAGGGGCCATCTTTCTTTCAGTTTTAATTTCATTGTGATATATGGACTTCACAAGAGGACCACCAAAGAGACATGACACTTGGTTTCTGTGGTTCACCTATTCAGTTGAAAAAAATGACAAAATATCTAAATTTTTATGCTTAAAACATCTCTATACCATTCTAGGTTGTGTTTGGGAGTTCTTAATATATCCTCTATGCACTTCTAATCAAACTGAACATAACAAGTCTCCATACCGATAAGACTATGACACTAAATGAAGTATCATCACATATTCTCAGGATATGCATGCTAATACATCACATTTTCGGGACAGGCAACCAACTTTCTGTTAGTAGTCATGAGCAAGAGCAAGACAGAGACTAAGGAGTACGACATGTGTGCTTGCAAGGAAACTGAAGTTGGAGAATGATGATAATCCGTATAAACAAACTATTGCACGCATTCCAAACAGTGGTTCAAACATAAAGTTACGGGTTTTGTTTAAGAAAAAAAAAGGAGTGTTTGGTGAGCATACAACGATACTTAGAACAGATGGCACTGGATAGAGCATAGACCTGAATCATACCTTGACAATTACTTGTGTTTCATCAAAGGCAAGGCTTGCAAGAGATAGGACATTGTCTGCATGGTCAATTAGTGTCTTGGCATACCAATGTAGGAAAAAGCGTCCATAGTAACTATCATAATCACCACGCTCACAGAAGAAGCCAGTTTCATGTGGCCGAGAATTGTATTCACCAGCATTATCTGGTCCTCTAGCCCAGAATGAGTGCCCACGCAATTTTGCTGCTTTCTGCAGGCTTTGTTGTAGGTATCTATCATAACACTGCATGGACACAATTTAGACTCTTTACGACAATTGGAGAGCATAAACTAAAATTTGAAGGAAGATGAAAGAAGCAAGTCTTTTTCAAGAACCAACGAGACATGATGTGGCTAATTCTATACATTTGATGATGACCGTCACCGTAACATGGAAACAGGGAGTGTACCTTTAGACTGAAAAGAAAAACACTGACTTAAGACCTTTTATTTTGCCTGTTTATTTTCTTCACTTCATCATATTTCAAACTGCAGAATGTATGGATTTACAACAACTTCACAAAGAGAAAGGAATAGATACCCTATGTTAGCTTTAACAAATACCTGAAACTCACCGACACCAGGGTATCTCCATCCCATCCTTTCTGAAAAGGAAGGATACTTTAGCTCCCCAGAAGCTCCAAGTCCAATCTCCACAGCAGAAATAAGACCCTCCACAAACAAGTCATCAAACTCGGTACGGAAACTTCTCATCAAATCAAAATAGACCTGAGTGTTGAATAGCAAAGATCATAACCCAGATCATGAGGGGGAAAGGAAAAAAAAAGTTTGAACTTAGACCAAAGAAGCAAACAAAAATCGGCACTAAACACCACTTACTTCTATTATGTCAATATTAATCACTAGTGTTGGGGTAATGATTCTTTTTTATAGTGAGAAATATATGTCTCATGATCGGGGATATGTAAGATTTTTCGCTTATATGAGTTTTTTCAATACTTCAATGTTGGGATTGGTTACTAGTTCTAAACTAATACAAATTTATATTTTTTAATTGGTTGGAATGTGTTCTTATCTATTAATAGGTTTTTGGTTCACCCGACCCAGTGCGGCAAATGCTTGTCAAATAGCGTTTTAACTAATTGTGTCAGGGATTTTGGGTTATTATTATGAATTTAAATTTTTTATTGGATAAACTGTATGCAGGACTGAGGGGGTGCAAAAAATTAAATGATAAAATGATATCCATTTTACTAATGGATATTTTCACATGTATAGTTTCATACCTCGACACCAGTTCTTCCATGCAAAACTCTCTCTTTGTCGACGCCCCAAGATAGACATTCAGTATTCCTCCTTCCTTCTCGATCAGTAAAGAATATGTCCTGGTTTTCTTTACCAATGTCTAAAATCCACTTCGGAAGAGGAATAAGGGCGTCACCAGACTCCCTTCTTCCATACTCATGAAATGCCATTACAACCTTCAATAAATTAATTTCACAAACCACTCATCAATAATGGACAATGACAAAATCAGAATACGAGCAATTGAAAAACAAAAATATTCAGATTATGAAATAAGGAGGTAGCACGAGTGCATCTCACAAGACTATACTTGCTCACTTGTTTACACCAATAGTATATTGTAGCAGAATACATGAAATGTCCAAGTGATGATGCATTTTCAACTACCTAACTCAACAAGGTACATGAAAATACTTGTCACCAACAAATTCACAAGGATAAATTAAAATATAAATTTATTACTGGTTGTCTATTTGTGGGGAAAAAGCTTAAGAGAATGTTTTTCTATTATCTTGAGCTTTCAATCTTTATCAAGTTTTTTGTTTCTGATGGAAAAGGAAAGATAATAAATAAATGACCTATTTCCATTGAATAGAACCTAAGGAATCTCAAATTACCAGTAAGTTTCCTTTCTGCAACTTTTTTTTTTTCCTTTTGGATAACACAAACTTTATCAACAAAAGAATCAAACACCAAACAGTTTCTAAGGAGTCCAGTGGACTACCAAACAAAATGATTTACAATTAAATCAATCATACAACAAATTCTCAATCATAGCTGCATTCCAATCATAAAGAATGGCCTAAAAAGAGACTCTAAGCCGCTGAAACCAACACCCATAGAGACCCCCAAGAATGAAACCTATCACATAGTTGATCTACACCCTGACCTCTAGCTTCTGCAAAGACACTTTGTCATCTCAAAACCACACCACCCAAAAAAAGGCCAACACATAAGACCATTTCCTTTCACTGCCTCCAAAGAATGAATATCTCTGACACATCAAGGTACATGAGCTCAAATAGTTCCGGTTCACATGTACCTCCAGTACTTTTTGCCATAATGAAAAAAGCAAGAGGACTTCTTTAAAAAATGAAACTTCATTAAGACAAACTTGAGAAGCCCAAACTGTGGATAAAAGTCCAAACACAAAGAAAATTTAAAAAAAAAGTCTAAAACAATACACGGCATGCAACTCAGAAAAATACTAGCTGCTTCCAGTTCTGCAAGAGGGAAGACAGACTTTACACCCCTAAAAACAACCAGAAAGAGGACCAGCAAACACTCTATTCCTTGCCAACCAAATTACAACTGCCAAAACTCAAAAAAAATCCAAGACGTTGAAGCAACAAGTGATACAAGCATTTACACATCAGACACTAGTGGCGCTAACTCAGTCTTTATAGCACAAGATAATGATTTCATTGTCTGATGAAACATGACCAAAACGGGTATTAGTTTGTCCAAATTGAAGGTCATTCCGAAAATTATCATCCATGATTATAATTGGTTTTAGGTTCAAATAGCTTAAGTTATTAGCCATCTAGAAGAAACACACATATAAATGAGGAAATGAATCAGGGAGAGGTACCTGTAATTTAAGCTTGAATTCGCGAACAATGTTAAAGAGACCCTATAACCTGACCAATCATATTTCTGGGGGCTCCAGCATTCGACAATACCCCACAACAATCCACAACAACACCATCCACATTTAGAGACTGCAAATGAGTAAGCTCCTGCCTTAATCCATCAGGATCAACCAACTGGCAGTAATTGTTGACGAAACCAGTCTGACAAACAAGCCCAACGATTGTAGCAGTTAATAACCATATATTACAAAATCTGAAAATACAGCAAAACAGGTATCAGAATCATAACCAGCCGAGATCAATACACAATGTGATAATCTAAACTAAGAAAATCGATACAAAAAACTGCTAGTGTAACCGGTAGCCGAAGGAATGTGCTGCATCAGCTGATCAGCCTCTAAGCAATTTACAGAGTTCATGGCTGGACTTCCACTCGAAAACCTGTCATTCTTCTCAGCAATCACCACGGAATCGAGCGACGCCGGAGATAAGCTCTCATCAATTCTAGCTACTGATTGTGGATGACACTCTAACGACACTGGAGTCTCCACTGACCTCAAATTCATGGAATAAGCTCCTCCCTGTTTCGAAGTTTCCAAAATTATAGAATCAAAATCTACAGTTTGAAGATGAATTAGGATTTCTTCTGATTGAATTCAACTCACAATTTGAGGCGGACACTGGCGATAAGTGGTGCCGTCAGGCTCGACGACCCAGCCGGCCTCACGCGCCAGAGCGGCTAGTACATCGTTCATATCTGCACGCGCCGGCAGGGTGAAGTTGCCGTACTGGCGGAGTCCGGCGAGCATGCGGCTGGTGATTGATCGGCGGAGGCGTTCTCGAAGCTTAGTCCGCTCCTTCTCTTTCTCCCTCTCTCTCCTTCCCTTGGTGGAGGGGGAGATGGGCCCCGCAGAGCCGGCAGCGGCTGTGGCGGCGAAGCCACGTGGCCGGCGAGGGTGGGTGTGAGGTTGGGAGGGGAGAGGGTGGGGCTGAGGTGGGAGGTAGTCGGAGCTCTGGTCGCTTTGGGGGTCCAAATCTTGCCGAAGGCTATCGTCGTTCATGTCGTTTTGTAGATTCTGTTGACGTCTGAATGAGCTCTGAAACTTTTAGTGAGAATCTGAGAAGAGAAGGGGGCAGAGTAAACTCTGAAACGAGCTCTTCTTTATTGTTCAGCCTTCAGAAGTTCAAAGCTCATTTGTCAAATGCTGGATTTTACTCCCTAGTTTTACTACATCTCTTCTCTTTTTTTATTTTTACATTTTCTCTTTTTACCTTTTTTGTTTCCTTTTATAGCTGTTTTTGCATTCGATAGATAGAACTTAGAGTATCTCTAACAGTTTTCTTAAATTTCTTTAAAATAAGGAAGTAAAAACCAAAATCTTCAAAAATTTATGCTCCACAGCTTCTCCATTTAAAGATTTCAGCATTTATTACAACAATAAAAAATGCTACAAGATTATTAATAATAACAAAAAAAAAAAAATCATATATTTCATTGTAAACAAATTACCCAATAAAATATTCTAGATTTTTGTTCTTATCGTTGGAGCACGTGAATAATTAATATTTGGGGAATGAAGGTTTTGCTGCAAATTGGGGAATGAGTGCTTCTCTTTCTTCTTCATCCTCATTTTGGGGAATGAGATGGAAAAGCTGTTAGACCACAAAACAACTCAATATTTCCCAAAATTGATAAAATCAAGAAATGGGGAAGCTGTTGGAGATGCTCTTAGAAGGCAGGGCATAGGCTTTTAGTGTTCCAAGAATTTTAGCCTCATAATCACTAGTCAATATGTTTCTCGTCATGTCTTTGTTCGCTCATGGTTCTATATTCTGGTGTCCTAAGCGTAGAGGAACCATTTTACAATATATATTCTTTACAAACCAATTACGTTGTTTCCAATGATTCAGGCATTAAAACCTATTGATTTACATTTTCTTTAAGGGGATACATCAATCCAATATGATAGTAAAAGCTACATAGAGATAGCTCACCCAAGGGCTACGACAAAATTGAACTACCCATAGGAAGCCTAGTTGGTCTAAACCATGATATTAGAAGACAAACACAACCTAACATGTAACTAGTATGGATTAAAACCAAGGAAACTCGAAGGGCGATTTCTGACACTACGATACTAGAGAATGAACTAGAACGAAACAAGCACTTCCCCAGCCTATTCAAAATGGCAAAATGCTTCTACTTGGATGCACCCCTAAGAGTGCATCCACAACAACCACAAAAGATGAGCCCCATATGCGCCCCAAACACCCAGAGACATGGCCTCGAAAGCCAGCCCCGCAATCTTGGCAGTTGTCACATGCGCGTCATGCACCATTTATGGGCTCCATGTCCCTTTGTTTTCTCAGAACCAGGCCTATCTGGCCAGTTCTCACCAATCCACACAAAAGGCTCAACCAACCTTCCCTCACCAAGACCTACCAACCCAGCATCAAGTCAGACTCAACACATGGCCACCTCTGACTGGCTCAAGCCCTACAGTCGTAGTCAAAGGAGATTTGACTGGAGATTTTCCTGCCTAAAAAAACGGAGCTACCTCTGTCACTACATTTCAATGCTGAAGCCGCAACAAACCCTACCCCTTCTGCCGCCGCCAATTTCTGAAAATGCTAGCAGACATCGTGGACCAGGAGGATCTTTTGGACGAGATCTTTCCTTTCCAAACCATAGGATCAGATCGAATGTAGGACAAGAATACCCCGATCCGAGAGAGGATTATCTCTTTGTGCATAGTAATTCAGAGACCAGTCACCGAGACCTAAACTCCCAGGAACCCAGCGTCGTTGTCTTCGGATCCTGACACCGTTGTAATCAACCAAATTAGCGTGGATTGTAGAACCATATAGCTCCATGAAGGATCCTTGAATCGGAACATGAAATGTCGTCATTCTCCTCATGGATTTCCACCTTCCTCTGTACCTGTCATACCGCAAACATTGTCGATAAGAGAGTCGGCGCCGCCACAACCTTTCTTGACAGAAGCGGGCCACAAAGGTTAAACCTAGATCGTCGATCAAGTCCATTTCTCTCTCCACCACCGCCTCCTCCATTGGAAGAGACGCCTCTATGTCGCTCAAACATTCACTCTAGGTAGAAACCCTAGCAAAGAACCCTAGTGACCCCTCTTATTCCGATTGATTTACTTAAATCACAAAACAATACCTAAAACAGACAATGAACTAAACATTTGATGAACTCTCAATACTCTTAATCAAGTAACAATAAGAAGAAGCTTTAAAATCACTAAATGTTTAGTACCAACTAGATTTTCATTAAGAATTTAGTCAACAAAACTTAGTTATCTTGTACAGATAACATATGTACTCTACATATGCTGCCCCTTTTGATCAAAGCTAGATTTAGTAGGCTTAATTATTCGAAACAACTGTGATCTTTGGATATATTATTTGAGATGTGTAGCATTCTTGCAAGCTAGTATGACCGGCTCTAATCACGTTTTTATAGCCTAAGATATAAAGGGTGGATCTAGCTCAAGCATTTTGAGTCTTGGGCACTTGCCTAAGGAACTTGCATTTTGTTTTGTAGGTAACTTGCATTTTCTCTTGTAGTAAAACACAAGACAAGATTAGCAAATACAGTAGGTTGAACATGATTGAGGGTTAATTTAATTTAAATACATATATTATTGCATCCCTTTTAGATTCGTACCACCAACTCTCCATCATCAATAATCGAAAGGTCGAATCAAAATTGATGATCAAACTGACGCTCTATTGATCGATATCTTGTCTAGACTTGCTACATATAAACTTGTTTCTCAGTGCAAGTTCATGTGCAAGTGCAAGCACTGGTACAACCACAAGAAGGATCATTCTCTAATAGATCGATTTTTATAGGTGGACTGCAAAATGACCAAAATCAGCATATATAACCACCACCATTACCTGCCCTGGTAAACAAAAATGGGAGAGTTGGCATTTACCGACATCCATGATGCTAAATAAGTGAACAATTTTACAATCTTTACAATCTATCAAATCTATGTTACTCTTTTCCATCATATATAATGCAACAAATGTGAGTCGGAAATACCACAGTAAATTTAATTTAATAGAAATTACATGTCACTTTTTAACATTATTTTAATGATCGGTCACCCTATCATCCCCCCCAATATAAGCCTATTTTCACGCCAAAACACATATCCTTATTTCTATGCTATACTTAAAATACCCCAAACATTCATTTGGACCAAACCAACCTCTCTCTCTCAACCGAGATTTACAATCTGATTTGCTCAACGTCAACAATGTACTTCTCGCCAGCCGGCTCGTCCTCGTGCTAGTCACCTTCACAATGACAAACTCCAGGTCCTTGACGGCTCAGATCGCCATCTTGATCATAAGAGTTAGTTAAGATGAGAAGAGATTAAATTCCTACACAATAAAGCTCCTCAAAATTTTAAGACTAACACAATACAATGTAAATTCAATTAAATCGGACACCAAAACATACTTTTATATTGCGTTGCAATATATTTTATAAAATTCAGAAGTAATCACCATACCAAGTTAACAAATATGACGCTAAGGAGCATTAACACATCATCTTTAAGACCTTACTGCACAGTTCATTTTAGTTTTGGTTGTTCTCCCACAGAGAGAAGTTTACAGGACTAGATGGCATAAATGTGTGGATTTTAGTTTTAAATTTTGACCTTTCCAAATTTCTCTCTCCGTGCGGATCGGTATGCCTTTAAAAACACGTCACCGATGTGTGATTTTAATTATTGAGATAGAGTGAGTTCTAGCCTTCAGGTATGATAGATTTTGGGTTTTTTTTAAATTGATAATGTTTCGCCCTCTTTTGGTGATGTTCGGTTGTTATCATTTTTCGTGTTTTTAACTTGAAATAAAAGTCTGAGTTTTTTGTTTTTAACCTTTAAGATTGTTTCAATTTACATTTGAAAGTGAATTTCTCATTTTTCTTCTTTATGCTATTAGCCGGAATAGAGTAAGCTTAGTGCCTGAAAGAATGAGCAACTTCTACCTCTGAATTTAGTGATGCCAAAATGTTCGATCGGGTTCTCCAATAAGAGTTGCTCGAGAATGATCATTATGAAGGTTAGTCTATCTATACTCGATTTTTTTTTCTTGACGAGATTGATTTGGATAGGGTTAGTTTTGGATGCGAAGTGTGCATAACAAACACAGCTCGCAACTACAACCACGCCCATTATCTGTCTTGTTATTTAAGGTTTGCTTTTCAACTCTCTCTAATCGATTTCTCCATGTCTAGTTACCTTGATTTTCGCCTAATTTAATCCTTTTTCACCTTTACTCAATCATCAATGTGAATTAAGTAAAGTAAATTCGCCTTTACGTTAGTCACAATTTACATTGTCGAAATCTAAACATAACCGCCAGACTTGAATTTGTGAAGACGTTGAATTTTGACTCTTAATCTCTACCATTTTTGTGATATACCCCATATGTTTCATAATTTTGACGAGATACTAGATCTGTCGGAAAACAATATAGAGGTTTGGGCTTGAAGGTTGCGAGAGACCCGTGATGGGTATGACAGTCGTCATGCCTATTGACAAAACGCTTGGAATCAGACGTCGAGGGTTTGAACACCCTAAGCACACCGAATGTTCCCTATCCGAGACATCAAGCAACAACCTGGAAACCGTCGCAAGGCCCGCACCGTAAGGCACACTAAGATGTCCTCCTCTGACCGCATGGGTCGGGGAAAGAAATGGTCACAAGAGACACCATACCTTCAGAGTAGATAGCAAATACATGAATCCATTCGAAGCATAAGGGCATCTTCCACTGTAAGCCAAATTTAGCTTACAAAACAAGAATATTCTATAGATCTTTTTTTAGCTTACCAATTCTCCCACCATAAGTTAAATCCTTAGCCAAATTAATAATATTTTAACTTAAGAAGCACTCCCACCGTAAGTTAAATCCTTAGGTAAAACATTTCTTTTTATTTTGTCATTTATTTGTTTAATTCAATATTAATAATGGAAAAGATTTTATATAAAGATATTCGATATAAGGCTCATATGAAAGATCTCGTTGAGATCGTCATGATATTTGTTTAATTCAATGATTAATAATGGAAAAGATTTTATAGATCGTCATGATGATATAAAATTTTGTTAGTAACGAATTGTTAATTTAGATGCTAGTGAAATTAGAAGAACAAAATCTAAAGTTGATAAGATAATAGTTAGAGCAAGTCCACCGGTGACAAAAAAATCCAACTCAAGTTGGATCCACATAGACAAAGGACACAGCCCAAAATGCTTGCTTCAACCTATGAAAATTTTGGTGTGAGTATTGTAACCCGGTAAGTTGGGTTAGTTTTTATCTATGTTACACGGACACGGCGACACGATACGGGTGACACGTCGACACGGCAAAACTTAAAATTGAAACACGGTTTGAACACGGTAAATAAAATTATCTATTTCTTATTTTTAATAAATAAAAATATACTAAAATATAAAATAAGTTTATTACATTACCAAAATAATGTTTAAATTCAATTCATTGCATAATCATAAGAAATAACATTAAAGAGAGTCAATGCAAATGATAGAAGTGCATAATGAATATATTAGAAGTAGCAGACCTCTAACTTAAAACATAACATTAAAGAAAATCAAATTTGCAGTAGGTTGCTGACAAAACTGGGCAGTAATTGCTTTCAAAAGTGGACAATAGCTTTATTAAGGTTTTGGTTCCTTTTCTCTTCTTTTTTTTTCAATTAAAAAAATTTGATAAATGATGATGTGGCGTGTCAATCAACATATCGGAAAAGTCACATTTCCGTGTCAGACACGGATTGACGTCTCTTCTTTTTTTGACACACCAATTGACGTGTCAGACACGTATTTTGCGTGTCAGGCGCTGTGTCGACGAGTCGGAGTGTCCGTACAACATAGGTGTTTATGTGTCGACGTGTCGGAATGTCCGTGCAACATAGGTGTTATGTGAGTACAATAACCCAACATCTAACTCAGGTTAATTAACTCCTCAGCCACCACATCAGCAAAGGAGCCCAGCGTGGCTGACGTCAAGCAGGGCATTCTCTTTCTCTCTCTATTGTTCACTCGCAATGGTGCGTGAAGAGCACTGGGTCATATATATGCCACGTGAGGAGCACTCTTGGCTCATTCAGAAGACATGCAAGTAGCTGAGCCTCACTCCATATTAATAAATATGAAAATGTAAAACAGTAAAATGTAAAATATAATGTAGCTGAAATGATGTAAAACAGATGTAAAACATTAATTCATTAATTCAAAATATCTATATATATATATATATGTATGTAAGAATATTCATAAAACTGGGTTACCATTTATGTAAATGTAAATCAATTGAAAATATATATTCTATAAGATGTAAACTATAGGAAAAATATGTAACTGTTATGAAAAATTCCCTAGCGTTTATAAATTTTCTTATATCCCTAACCAATTTAGATTGTGTGTTTTGTTTTACTATGTTTGTGTTTTCATCCTTACAAAATTTCAAATATTGTAAACTTTTTTAGGCTTGGCTTGTCAATTAAATGTCAAGGAATAAAAAAAATTCAATAAGTCATATTGTTTATGTAGTTATCATTTATTTACAACTAAAATAATTATTCACAGTTAAAAACTTTTTTTTTAATTCAATAACAGTCACTGTCACGTGTCAGCAATCTCACATTTCAAATGGGTGAAAACTGCCGCCTAGTCACAGTGATCCAGAGTGACCTAGGTCACCGCATTCAATCTAACCCAGGTCACCGCATTCAATCTACCAACTCCATAAGCCAAATTTAGCTTACAAAATAGCTCAAGCTAAATTTTTTTTACCTTGAGAATTGTAATTTGGCTTATGGTGGGAGTAATTATAGGTTAATTTTGGTTTTTTAGCATATGGTGGAAGATGGTCTAGAAAGTTGAAAGTTTAAAAAATGCGAGCAGTATTTCACATTGTCATGTTAGGCATTTTGGTGTCTTATTTTATAAAAATATCATTTTAGTATCTCACATTCAAACTCTGACCCAACATAAGTATCCCGAAACTGATTTGGTCATTAACTCGACTAATATTCGTTAAGTTTCAAGGGTTACTGTCGTCCATTCATTATTTTATTTATTTCTTAACACTCTTTTTCTCTTTAAAAAAAGTGTCTTCACAACAATCATTGCGGCTTTCATCCATTTCTTGATTTCATTCTCGAGTGCTTGCGAATCCATTTTCCGAATGTGAGTAAGACTTGAACCGCTGGATTCCAAGATGATATAGTCCATTTTCGATTATTGACTTTTGAATTACAATCAGTCAGAACTGATCATACAATCAGCTATTGCCTTCATATCAAGGGTAGCTACAGAATACATCGACCAGCTGTTCTTGAAGATTCAGTTAATGAACTACTTTTCTAGTGGTGCGAGGCTTGACCACCATCTACATTTCTCATACGTACCGTCTACCAAAGGTCAGGATTCATTTCACTTACTTTACCTCGAACCCTTTTTGTACTACCATTATCATTGGTTGTTGTGTTTTAGATATATTTATTTATTTTGATAACTACAAAAATTGCTAATTAGATAAGAAATTTAATTGAAAAAAGAGTTCTATATTTTTTTGAGATATCTTAATGGGGAAAGCGAGGTTTGAGAAGGCAAAGTTGATCGACTCTCTCACTCTTTTTGTACATCCCAGGTCATTATTTTATATTTGACTTCTTAAAATGGAAGTCTTGATTCTTTTGAGCTTTAATGGTTTCAATTGGGGGTGTTAATTGGGTTTTGGTGATCGGAGCGGATTTAGTGCACCAAGGTGTACTTGAACCACTAACTATCAACAAACGGTGGTTATGACAAAAAAAATTGAACATTAGTAAAAACCCCAGAAAACAAAGTGAAGATATCTCCCCCAAAACCCAGTAAAAATTGAATACCAGTATAAACCTAGAAAACAAAATATGTCTCTCTCATCTCTCCCAAAACCCCAGCAGCTTTGACCACTCCCATGTCGGCGCCGCCAGCTCCCTCGCTCCCAAGATCGTTCTTCTCGCTTCGCTCCCCTAGAAGATCGCAGAAGACATCACCAAGGACTTGAAGGTTAAGGTCTCTGTCGTCCCCTCCCGCCGCCGTCGTCGTCATGAAGCCCAAGCGCGAGGAACACCTGCCAGATTCGTCCACTCTTCAAGTTCTTCTTCTTCCTCTTCAATCTTGCTTCCAGTCCTTATGTAAACTCATCACTAGCATTAGATCGGACCATGCTGCCAACACCCATCTCCGCCGTGAACCGGTTGTGGAGCAAAAGAAAGAGTAAAGAAGAAATTGATATTTCTTTGGGTAAATATCTGGCTATGTACTATGGTAACTTGTTTTTTTGTTTCTGATATCTTGACGGTGTTAATACTGGTGTTTGTGCTATATAATAGATAGATTAAATGAATGGCTGAGATTTTATCACAGTAATCGGTTTACTTGCACCTTAGTGCATACAAGAATTTCCTTTTGGTGATGCGTTCATTGAGTGATTTGTGATTGTGGGTTTTGGTTAGTATTGATTGAAGGGTTGGTTCATGGTTCACACTTGAAACTCACTGTGGTTGGTGAGAAATGGGGGTGTGAAATGGTTGGTGTTTGAGTAATTCTCACATACCAAAGAGAAGAAAACTTGATTGGTCCCCTCACAAAATAATTATTCTTCACATTCCATCTCTTACTGACTTTATCATGTTTAAGAATTATGCTATGAATTTTAGTGATCAACTGTATGAAGATATAAATTACTATAAAAGAATTCACTTTAGCTCCTCTCATATTATTACTTGATGCACATTATACCACAATTACTATTTTTATGAACATGATGCTTAGAATCATCAATTGTAGCTAATTTATAATACCAATTTGATGCATCAACATAAAGATAAAGAAAACTCAAAAAAAAAAAAAGTTCAAAATATGAGACTTTAAATAAACTTCTCTTTATTTTAGTTCACCTCAAATAGTTATGTGAAGAAATGAAGTTCAGTTTGAAGAAATGACTGAAATGAAATATCACTTATCCTTGCATCTATACGCAGGCTGATCGACATGCCGAAAACCTTCAATGAATGAGAAAGGAAAAACAAGATTAACGAAAGAAACTAGAATAGAAAAAAGAAAGGTTGTAAATTGGGGTCAGCGACTTATAGACACATTAGACGGAGAGTTAACGGGATTGACCTATTAGCTATGTTGCACTGAAACGGAAACGAGTTTCGGTTTCCAATACAATCCGATACGCGGAAACGTCAAATTAAAATATAATCCGATACGAAACGTGTAGGAAACGTCAAAATTTTAAAATAATATTATTTATATTACATATAAATATAATTGAAAAAAATAGTGATAATTAAATGACTAAATATTTAAAATAATAGTTAAATATTTAGTTAAACAGGAGGTTAGTTTACTAACCAACTATTAACCCTAGCCCTTGGATTTAAATGGGTATAATTTGATGGCAGTAGCTGACCAGGTGAACTGGATTGTAAAACAACATATATACAAAAATTGCAATATCGATTTTTTTTTGATGCAAAGCTTGGAAGGCTAATCTCATTACTCAAGGCAGAATGACACGGATACATACTTTCCCCCGCCGTATCTAGGACAGGTGTAGGACTTGGCATGCTAGCACCACGCATTACATTTTCAGTGATCAATTACTCTACGAAAAAACTAAGCAAAGTAATCATGCAGAAAATTAGTTTCTTGATTGAATGTAAATAGACAAAGCTATAAACTTAGGAAGTGAGCTAAAATAAAAAAAGCCTAGCCCACATTTAGACCCAAGTAGCTTTGAATGAACCTAGCCCAATGCCCTATGTTGAAGGGTGACCGGTGCTTGCCTCCACCCGGAAAAAACCTCCTCCTCTAGCGTCGTCGGGAAACACTGTCAATCTTGTCACTGTCGTGAACACCGCGAAGCGTCTCAAAATTCGCCATCAACCATGTCGTCACCCAAAGAGACAGATCCACCATGACCTAACATGAAAGCAAGAGTCACGCCACAATCATCAATCTGCCTAGCTTTGTCGTCGATGCCGAGAAACAAAGAAACTTCATACAACCAATCGCGCCGCTGTAGGACTCAGAGGTATAAACGACGACTCCCTTACCTGCACACACCGACAAGCCCATATCTCTTCGCCCAAACCTCAAGCTAAACCACTCAAAGGATTACCTGGCAATTTGCATATCCCATCCAGCAGCCAAACTCAGCATCGACGAAGCCCATAGGCAGGCCACCAACCAAGATTGACCATCGAACGAGAGGAAGTTTGAGAGTTGGAAGCCGCTGGTCTTAGGGTTTTAGGCGAGTTATAGAAATGTGTTGAGTCCCATCATCAAAATGGTGGCTAGCTTTACTTTATATATTCAGTTTCCTCGCATTGGCCAGTATTTTGTATAAACATTTGACTAAAATTTAATTTAATAATGTAAATACATTTAAATAGTTCTAATATAAAGTACATTTTGTTTTTAAGGAAGCGACGACATAAGAGCTAACTCATCGTCCTTCATCGAGATTTTAATGATAGAAAAAAGAAGAGGAGTAAGCCAAAACCACTTTCAAGGGACACCATTCCACAAGCTGAACATACCCATAGCTTCGAATGAAACCAAACAAAAACAATGCAATGAAATAAAGCATACACTATTTTTCTTTCCAACAAACAACCTATTGCAAAGAAAAGAGAACAATGAAACAATGTTACAAGATTTCATGAGGACATGTATGTGGTATGCAAGTAAGCATGCATCATGACCAAGGCATCTTTTGAAGAGAGAGACCCAGTATTATTGTGAGGCCAAATAATAATTTGATCTCCCTCCGAATCCAAAGTCAACACAATATTTAAAATCCTCGATTGAAGCATATGGGAAGAGAGAAGGAAAGATTGGAGGCAAGATCCAATGGTTTTCAAAAATGAATTTACTAACCACGAAGTAGAGAACAAAATTATAGAGTAGCGCTATCACGACTATAAGGAAAGACCAAGCCAATTATCTTTCCAAAAGGAAACTTTTCCAGCATCTCCAATCAACCAATGTACAATAGAAAGAGTTGGCAACAATTTCCTTGAACCCACCCAAACTGAGAACTTTTTGTAGTATAAACAAGGGGTTATGTCCTCCTTTATGAATCTGTTTCTGAGTACAACTATTGAAATATTTACTAGAGAAAATCTCCCAATGTCGCTTTAAATTAAAAAGCATAGCCTGGTTTAGTGCCTTAAGGTCTTTTCATACCCAAACCTCCTTGAGTCTGAGGAGCACAACAATGTGACCAAGCAATAAGAGTAGCCCCCCTCTTGAACGGATCCCCTATCCAAAAGAAATTTCGTGTCCAACTTTGAAAATTAGAAAGTAAGGAACGAAGTCATTCATAAACCTATAAACTTTAGATTAGTAAGCTTTAAATGGTGGTGGATATGAGTTGCAACCTTGCAACTTGAGAAAGTTGCAGGCCTTTCCAAGAAGAAAGTTTACACCTCATTTTATCTTCAATAACTTGGAAATAGGCACCCTTTGGTCAACCTTGGAAGACAAACACTTCAAGGTACGTAAAAAGTAAAGATCCTTTTCGAATTACTGATAGATGTTGAATAGTACTTCTCTTGGGCGCAAACTCCGCCTTGCATATAAACTATCATATCACCATGAGGAACAACCTTACTTAGACAAATGCGAGTAATTATAATGCAGTCGGCTAATTTTGATTACCCTAGAAGAGGGAGAGTGGGTCACTTTGTCTAACCCCTCTTGAGCAAGTAATATAGCCACAAGATTGCCCATTGATTGATACAGATAAGCAAGCAGACCTAATAATGGTGTGAATCTAACTAGTGAATCTAAGAGAAAGAACAAAAGAACTAGAACACATAGTAAAAAATCTCAGTCTAGGGTTACTGATATCCAACTTGATGGCAGTAATACTACCCTTGCAGTTAATGTTTAAAAGATTAATGCACTCGGAAGTGAGAATTATTGGATCCACAATACATCTACCCTTTATAAAAGCACTATGATAGGCATACACAATACGAAAAGCCACTGAGCTTAGCATATCAGCCATAATTTTCGTGATGAACTTACACACAAAATCGGCCAAAACAATGGTTTGAAATCAGAAATGGCATCAGCTTCTTACTTCTTAGGGAAAAGAACAATCATGCTAGAATTAAAGTGAGGTGGAATAAACCTGTAACAAAAAAAACTTTGAATTGCGAACACCACATCAGAAGCAATTACGGTCCAGCGATGTTCTTGGGCAGCCATATGAACCTAGGCACTAAGCTCATCCATAGACTGTATAGTCGTAAGGATTTCCTTAGCAGTTATGTTTTTACTTTCATCCTTTGTCACTAGACAAGGAATCACCTATTCTCCTAAACTTGTGTTGCAACTATTTCAACCTTTGTGAAAGTGGCTTGAAAATGTTCAACAATGTGATTGGAATTATGGTATGATCCAACTAGATCGAAGAAGATTGATATATGAAGTCCATGTAAGTTGATCATATTAATAATATTATAAAGAAAAGAGGTATTTAGTAAGCCATTTAATTCTTGCTTTATCTCGAAGAAAAACGTCTATGTATCGAGGCCATAAGATATTCCAATATTAAAATACATAATTGTTGAAGGAGAACATATAAAGAGAATAACGGTCTACTCATTCATTGATAGAAAGACCTATTTATAGGCATTACATAGAGTCTCCCGAAGGATCTAGAAGATCTATCAACTGTAATATATTCTAATAAGGAAACTGGATTAACCAATCCTAAGTGTATTAGGGCAAGACACATAACAGAAGGACGAAAATATAATTTTCTTAACACTCCCCCTTGTGTTGCGTCCCTAATACGATATGGTGCTTATGGTGTTGCCTTGGTAAAAACCTTGCCAAGTAAACAAAAACCTCGTGGGTAAAACAAAAGACTTAGACGAAGGAAAAAAGAGCACAACGCACCAACTACAATTGAAGATAACATGTGATGCATGTAGACTCCTCTGATGATTACACAATGACTCCCCCTGATTGGTAACTCAATCTCGGAGTACAGATAAACGGCACAAGCCAATGCACTTCACATACTTCAAAAGTAGACTTGGGCAACGATTCAGTCATTAAATCCAGCTACACCATCCTTAGATCAGACTTGCTATGCTTAGCATTACTTTGATCTTTAAAGAGAAGGTTGCCTAACAACTCAAAACATAAGTTCGCGTTGAAAATCATATTCACGCATGACATGACCTTCGTGTACTTAAACAGTCATAACATCTTCGATACAATATGTATGGATGAATCGTATAAAGTTCTGGAAACTAGATACATGTAGCTTTCCAACCATATAAGGTCCATAACCTAGTTCATCTTGAGCTGATCACAAAGCTCTGTCGAAGTTGACTATTCTGCCAAAGTAGATTCTCGGATAGATCAGTCCTATTTTACTAAAATAGCCATAACTCACTCAATATGATAGGTGTGATCAAATGGTTAGTGTCTCTAGAAAGTAAATACATACAATTTTCCAATGGTACCAATTTCACCATTTTCCAACAAGTGGGTTATCCTGTAGGTCCCGTGGAAATCGACTTACGAAACTAGGCAGATTCTGATTTCGCATTTGATGTGTCTTTCTGTAGGGATGAATAAGCCTGAACCTTTCATAGAAGGAATCACTGCCATTACATTGGCGTTGCGTGGGCGCATCCAGTCACTACCTTGATATTCCTTCACACTCATCTAAAAGGGAGCGAAAATGCTCGACCATTAGGAAGAGAGTTGAAAGACTAAGGAGAACTTGGCCTTACAAGTTTATAGTGAATGAGATGTCAAGTTGAGTATATTGTAACAAGTACATGAATGTGCTACCGTACTTAGATGTAAGATTTCTCTTAAGACTTCTTCGTCATATGGACGAAACAGGTCTTCTCAACACTTCGACCGATCAAGGGATACATATAGGCATAACTTCATCATCTTTTAGATTGCCTTAAGCCGACAGATGAATAAGTATCATCAATAACAATCCTCACTTTCGAGATCAAGTATTCCCAGGATCCTTTCATTCATAATTTTGGATAAGTGGCATCTCTTAGTTTAACAAGAGTTCATCACGATTCATCCAAAATTTACACGCAAATAGGCATAATTTTTTATATCTCTTCCCTAATCAAGTAGATACTTAGCAAATATCTTGCAAATGCGCTCTGTGGTCAGGAGCCACTTGATTTGGGTGAAAACCGATATATTCAAGATCTTTATGTACATCTCTTAGTTCCTAACAGAGATAAGTTATGACCACAAACTGCTTGTTTAGTTTTTTCGGAAACTACCAAATTGACAAGGTAGTGGAGTGCAATGACATCTATTACGAGAGTATATCTTATCGTAGTCGATTCCATGACATTTGTGAGAGACCTTACGCCAGAAGATGAGTCTAAACTCTTTTCTCACTACGCTTTCTAACAAAGACATAACTGATAGAGTTTATACTTGGGGTGTCGGCATCACCTAACCAAATCACTATCTCTTTGTTTAAACTGGATCGCATCTTTCCATTTAGGCCAGTCTACAACGTTGGTATTTTCTCAACAAAGTATGGTTCGATATCAAACTCATTAAACCACGTCATCATGTACACTGGTGTAATTTCTAAGTGTAGAGATCTCTATATGGATTGGTATTGACATTGAGGCGTTCCCCAATGATGACCATAATCCAGAAATAACAGACGAATGAGTATCCTTGATCAAATGATCAAGTTGTGCCAAACTCGCATTCTTTCTTGGCGAGTATGTATCGAACCAAGTGGCCTCCCCCTAAATCGTGGGAGCCACGGCACACCATCTACCACATTTGTGGTGTCACTATGCCACCATCTATGGGTGACGACATGTCCTCTTATCCGAACATCAACATGTCCTTATCTGGACATCAATACTTACAGGCATGTTTGCAGCATGTATATGTGATCTTGTCACTTTAGGGAACTTAATGAGACACAGTAGGGACAAACCACGACAATTCCAAGTCGTTCTACTTGAACATTCTTGTTCTTATCTCCCCCTAACGATGGGAAGACTGGCTCATCAAAGTGACATAAAAAGATCGCCTGTCAAGGTCCGTATAACGCTTGTGGAGGCGCAATTTGGCACATACAACATGTGAACGATATAGATTGCAGAACGTTAACTCAATCTGTTAACAAATATGCATACCGTTAAAACCGTAGCATAAAGATCTGAATGATGGTGGGTAAAGATGAATAAGTAAAACTATGACCCTGCTACAATCCGTAGTCGTTGGTCTTACAGGTCCAAAACAAATTGCTGGCCTCACCATCGGGACCGGTCAAAAAGAAACCGGTTGAACCGATCGCTAGCATGACCAGACCTCTGTTTTATGCTTCCTTTAACGGTTCACTATTTTCAGAGTTCCAAACGCTACCGAATTTTGTAAGCAGGTAGACATGAGAGTTAGAATTCGGAAACCACCAGCCTCGACGATAGAACCGGCCGAAAAAGTGCCGAACTGGCCGTCGGAGTCGCTGGACATCCGTGAACATTTATATCGAGCGGTTCACCACCTTTCAGGTCTCCAAATGCCACCAAATTTTGTGAATAGGTAGGCTCGGATGTTAGGAATCAGTGGCTATAAACAGAACCTCAAGAACCGGTCTAAAAGTTATTGAACCGGTCCTCACAATGACTGGTCCGCAGGCTGAAAAACCGGAAATTCTAGGTTTTTTCAACTTTTCAATCATTATTAAGGTTCCCCATAACATCTAATTATTATGGCTTGAATTAAACCATTGTGAACATCACCATAGTATTATTATGCCTCAAAATGAACAATGAGAAGCCATCTAGGCCGACATCTTATGTATTATTCTTGTATAATCACTCACAGACATTACAATGTCTTACTTAGTGAACAACAACTGAGCATCTTGTGTATGCTAGTCTCTATATATTTTCTTTAGCATAGGAGGGCGTTGCTCCTAATCTTTGCTAAAAAAAATAGGCTTTACAAAATGAGTAACGAGTATGGCCAAAGAGAAATCATGAGAGGTTATTTTGCGTCATATTTGCTTATGAAAGCATGAGTATGACGCAAACGGCTTTAATGTCATCCATAGGCCGTGAGCATTGCTCATAACTCTACCAAGTTGTATTTTGGGGATCTTTGATCTCAATGGTAATTACTTTGCTCAAAAGAAAGGATGTCCGTGATACGGATCATCAAAACACGTATCACGTCCAAAATTGTCCCGGACGATTTATGTTAAAGCCTACATGAGTTGATGTCTCCATTCTCATCATTGATGACAATACCAATCAATTAACCGAATCTTAATGACTCATGAATGTTGCGCATTCATTATAGTGATACATAATAAATTCTCATTAATTCTCATAATGTATTGTCAAGTGATAAACGTTGGCGTGAATATCATTAAGTCATAACACGGTTCGATTGTTTTCTTATGCATAAATAACATATGTGACTTGAATCATAATGCCATTAGGCATTGGAACTTGAGCATTAATCCGCTCTTTGATTATTTATGATTTAGTCATCGTAGTCACAACGGATTTATAAAGAACTAAATCCATGAATAGTTGTCTATTCCTTGCAATAAGTTAAGCACTCAATCTCGCTACAACACATTCATATACCAGAATGTAGAGACAACAGTCTTATGTCAAGACATATAAACTGAAATATGTTAACAATTTGGATAGAGATTGAAAAAAAAAGGTATTGGAATCCTTTAGAGTGCATTATATGACGTGTAATACTACATAGATGGACGAAACAAGGCTTAGAACATGCCAAAACTTAGCAAAATTGGTTGTGAGCACTATATATAAGGGCGGCGTCATCGCCAACGGCTCACTATTGGATCTTGTAGAGAAAAAGGAGGATTTTTCAACATCAAATTTGGATGACATTTAGCGTAACGCAATTTTCTTTTTGCAATTATGAATCCGCTCAAGAGTGTAGAAGAATACTCTTGTTTGTAATGTCTTTGCAATTGCATAATTGTGCATTGTGCCACACTTGACATTACAAATCCTCTTTTGATCCAAAATCGATGTGCATTGCGCAACACAATGCATACTTGGTGCGATTTCAGCCTTTATAACGCCACCTTATAGTAACTGGTGGTCTTTTGTACACTACCACAAAACCGCTTTAAACAACACCTATCAGACGACGTATAATGATAACCCATCGTATGATTGATTTTTAACTTTTTAGATGTCAGTTTTACAAAATATCGTCGTGTGAAAGTGTAAAAATTTGAGTGCCAGGTTTCCCACATTGAATGGTGTCCAACATGTAGGAGTGATACCACGATTCGTTAAAAAACTGTGGTGTGAGTGTATACATTTTCAGCAAAACCATATCCCTATCATTTTCCTCTGACATCTCCTCGCAATTCAACCCCAAACTTGTAGGGGGAAACACGAAACATGAGGGAGGGAACGTCAAAATCTCAAATTTTGGGCATCAGACCACATTTATAGTATAAACGTTGTGTGATTGGCTGTTAAAATTAATGAAACCTAATTGACGCTTATCTTAAACATCAACATGCTGAAACCATCCCCCTACATTTCAGCCCAAACTTAAACTTCCCCCCAACACTTAGAAAAAAAAAAAAAAAATCTAGCAGCTAGGTAACCCACACGGCCTCACCTCTCTCGACATATTTACAAGACCAAAACAAAAAACACACACTCAACCCACAACCTCGTCTCTCTCTCTCTCTCAACCCACATCGATATGCTCTCTCTACCTCGTCGGAGACGACGACGAAGCTGTCAACGAGCCATAGCCCTTAGACCATCGACCAACCCCCCTTGGATTTCATTCCTACGAGTTCCAAGGGCGGCCGAGGAGATACCAAGGCATCTAGTCCGTCTTTCGACGTCTAATCCCCATCTTCTTAAAACTCATATTCTCAGACGAAGAACTCCTTCTCTCAAAGGTAAATGTCCCCAATTAATCTCAACAGAAATTTCTAGGGTTTTTAGTTTAGGGATTTCTAACTGTTTCTTCTTTTATGTTGGGTTGTTTAATGGATTCACATCAACGTCTGGTCGAAGATGGGGGAATTTCAATTTCTGGTCGTAGATGGGGGGATTTACACCGTCATCGTCTCCTCTTTGCCCTAGCATTTTGGGATTTTAATTTTTGGACGAAGATGGGGGAATCAGAAGGTGCAAAACCAGAGCTCGAAATTGAAGAACGGGAAAACGGAGGAGGTGAGGCTGATACATTGGTACCCTTCTCTCTCACACACACTCAATGTTCTTGTTCTTTATATCATGTCAATTTTTAAATGTCTGTTTGTTTTCTGTGTTTTGGTTTATAAGGTAGAGTTTTAGACTTTGCTTTCTCTGCTGTGAAATGCTGGAGAAGGCTATTTTCTCTTGCTGTCTAGCAGGAATAAGATGTATTTGTTTCATTTTTCAATGAATATCTATCAGTAATGGTTATAAGCTTGAAACACTTTACTACTTCAATAAGGTGTTGGGTTACACCAGCTAGTCTACTGCATAAAATGTTTAACACTCATTCCCATTAATTCATGATATGATTTATGATTAATATGGAAAAGGTTTTCCACCACATCATTCGCTTAGAATGTCATCTTGGATATTTGATCATAACAAAACACTGAATTTAACAAAAATGTCTGAATTCTTCTGGTCAATTGGCTATTATCTGAACCATTCCTGTTATGGGAACTTAGGATTGATGTTGCAAATGTGGAGGTAAAGCTTTTATTCTGTATAAGACACACTCCTGTTTAAAATGTAATTGTATAAATTTTATAATGCCTTGGTTGGGTGGATTCAATAAAAATAGATACCTATTTGTTTGCATAGTAAGCAATCTATTAGAACATTTGATGAATCAAAAAGTAATCTTGGCTCTATTTGTTATTTTTCTGGAACAAAATCTTGGCTATAGCTACTTTGCAAATTCGCAAGCCTCACTCAACGTGTATGTTCACTTAAGATAAAGTAGTATACTGTGTTACAGGATGATAATCAGCCGCTAAGATCGAGAAATATAGTGGATTGACTTGAATCTGGTTATTTGTGTAGGCATATAGCAATAGAGCTGCTTGGTATACTAAATCACCTAATTAGTTTTGTGGAAGAATTGGTTGATAGAGGTAAGGCCTGATCCTTGCGCTATTACTTACTGTTGTTTAGTCCGTTAATTATGGCATGTGTCATATAGTGATATAAGGTCAATATGGACAAGTCCTAAGGTTTATTTGATATATGAAATGGTAGATTGTGGTAGATTGTGAAATTTTATTTGATGTCATAAGTTTGATTCATATTTACTATGTTTTCTTTGCTCAAATTAGCTTTTGGACTACCTTTATGTTATTAGGAGAATAATGAGAACCAAGTTTTCCTTGTTTGAGTTCTGCTGACACAAATAGTTAGATCTTGCTCATCTTGGAATTACCATAGCCTTTATTTTACTTTGGTTTACTCTGCCAACATTGATTTGATAGTTACTTGATCTTAGAAAGGCATGCATAGAAGAGAGAGGTCTTGCACTGTAAATTTGCAGTTTGATTGGATTCAATTTTAAATTGATTTTCATATTTTTAACTGACTGTGCGTGAAGACATTTCCCTATCCAGTGGCTATTGTTATGCTGCTATATGATCTGTTTGTTTTTATTTTTAGTCTATGAATTTTATTAAAAGCTAAGCAATAAGCCAATGACAATTAATCCCGGGCAGTCTTCACTCTAGGTGAAACATTCAGGTTTGTTGTAAATATGAGGTGATATAGCACCACCTCTAATTTCTTGCAACTTGATATGTTGTTTCACTACTTTTGGCTTTCCAATGATAAAAGGTTAGAGACAAGTGCTATTTGTTTCTTGTTTGAAACTCGAGTGCAGATGGCGTGATAAAAGTAGGCACAGGGAAGATCAATTGTCAAGGCCTTTTCCATCCCTAAATAGATTGTATCTCGATTCGTTATAGTTTGGAGTATCACTAGATTGCAATGTGTCGTTGTCATTATATTTAAAAGGTGCAAGGGAAATTTGTTATCATCTACAGGGGAGGAGTTTATGTGAAAGCCTGAGATCGATATAATTTTATGTTTTGAAAGTTTATATTGGTATTGAGTTGGTTTCTCTTTGCAGGCTAAGAGAATGCAGGACTTAGAAATTCAGAATATCCTCTCAAATCTTGTTATGTGATAGGTAAATCATATTTGATGGCTTGTAGTTCTTTTTCCTTTTTGTCTGAAAAGCATATGGTTGTTCTTTTTCGTTTGCAGGAGAGTGTCTTTGGTTGAATGATGTGGTTGTAACTTGCAAGTTGCAAGTAAGTTGGGTCTTTGCAATGCTACATCATTTGCCAAGTACATAGTGTATAATGTAACCAAGAGCTTACCAAAGAGAATGATGCACAAGAAGGCACAATGTGATGTTGAGACAAGCATTATGTTTTACTTGTTTGGAGAGAGACAAAATCAAGATAACTAAGAACTTTCAGTCTTTACTTGTTTTTTCTTCTTCTTGTACTACGGTTTCAGCTTTGAAACTTTTATTGTAATAAGCAATCAACTTATTGAACTCACTTTCTATATAGTGGGATTGAAACTAATATGTGTAGTGAATGTTTATTGTTATTGAATATTTATTGTTATTGAAATTATAATTTTTCAAACTATAAAATTAGATTCTAGCAAAAATATAAATATATATATAGAATGGCTCAAATGAAGTTGAAAAATTTCATTAAAACCGACTTCTGAGTCTATATCAGATAATATTTCTAAAAACAAACATGGTATGACTTGCGATCACATGACGGTTTCTCAAAGCAACTGTGCTGTAACTGTCACATCCTGACCCGTAAAATTTTATCTTATTTACTAGCTTGATTATAATAAGAATTTTTAGTCTTCGACATTGAGTTATAGTTTAATTGGTCCATAGAGGAGTTTTGAGGGACGATTATTTCGGAGAGTTATTCGCAGGAGAAAAATGTAACGACGGTAAAAATGGTAAATTTTAGCTAGTAAAAGGTAATTTTTATTAAGGTATTATTTTTTTGGGTGTTAATTTTTTTGGAATTGGGTTTGATTTAAAAGATGTTGGACCGGGTTTAGAGGCCCAAATCTTTTTCTTCTTCCTTCTCTCTCTTCCCTCCCGATTTTTTTCTCTCTCGGACGCTCTCTCTCTCTCTCCGACTGCCCGATACTTCCGACCGCCCGTCTGCCGCCGTCCGGTCACCGTTCGCCGCCGCACCGGTCCTAAAAGGTCGGCCTCCAACCCAGCTTCCATTCTAACCCAACGAGAGCCTCCCTAGCGCCGCCGTGAGGGAGAGCTGCCGCCCGAAAGCGGCGACTGCCGTGTTGCCTCCGTCGCCGGAACTCCCTCCTCCGGCCACCAATCTGGGCAAGCTTGGTACGGTTTTGTAGCTCTCATCCTGACACGACCCGCCCCGAATTTCACTCTAAACCCAGAGTAAATCGTGCGGGGACCACCTCCACGGAAAGATTTACCGCAAAATTCGGTACAACCTCCCTTGAAAATGGACAACCCTTCCAATAAAACCTGCAAACACTTCTAAAGGTTCCAAATCCAACCTTAACTTCTGGAGCCTTCGTGCTCCTCAAAAACAATCATCACCAACAAGATAATAAACATTATCTAAGATAATATACATCATCCATCAAATATTCTAAATTATAAACAAGCCTTCACCCACAACCAAAAATATATACATTAAACCCAAGTATTCAGAGCTACTAGACACTAGCGAAAGCAAGAAAAAGACAAGTAGGCTAAACAGGTAACCTACTGGTGAAAGGTGGTGGAAATACGGGTGACTATGCCTCGTCTCCTACTAGATCCAATCCGAACTCTGCAGACTGGGCATTTTAAAACAAAGGGCCCAGGGGAAGACATTTAATAATATTAGAGTGAGTGGACAAAAATAATTTAATAATAAACTATTTATGCATTCCCATTTTAATTTCATAGAAAAATATACTGCATGCGGCAGCTTAAAAGTGTTCAACTCATAAACTAGCAATTTTACGACTAGCACTGGCTAGTCACAAACTCAAATAAAATGGAGCCTCTTAGGCTAAACCATATATATTCATATATATTCGTATGTATCTACACTCGTCAGACTCCTTGTATGAATCCTAGAAACAATTCAGAAAAATAGAAATTCATACAAGGCTACAACGCTGGCGTCTAACGCTCACGTTGCGCCATAATGATATTTTTCCTCATTATGACCGAAAAGGGACGGTGTACATATACGTGTGGACTCCCTATATGAAAACCTAAATAAACCGAAAAGAAAGAAGTTTTCATATAGGGCTATGACGCTTGTGTCTAACACGCACGACACGCCATAATGGTATTTACCTCATTATGACGGACCAAGCACGTATGGCTAGCTAGCATTTATATACATACTATTCTCATAAAATCCAAAACTTATATATCCACCACCGAAAATCTCATTTTCGGGATCTCACCAAAGGAGGAAAAATTATCAAATGGGAGAGAAATCAATAATCTCATCAAAATAAACAAATGATTAATAAAATCATTCATCGCATGCTTTTTATTTAAAACAAAGGTCCACTCACAAATTAGGCCTAAGCATGATGACGCTCCGAGGCTTCTTCTGCTCGGGCCTCCTCACGTCCTGTTCCAAATATATAATTAATTTACTAACTGAATTCCAGTATTTATAAAATAGGCAAAATTAATCGAGAGCCATAATTACGCTCATCATTGCCTAAGTTCGATATTCTTAAATCGGAACGATCCAAACTTTTATATCATACTCGACAGTCGTATAAACAACCTTTCCCAGAAATTGATTTAAATCCTACGGTCGGATTTTACATTATTTAACCGCTTAAATACCAAACTTCGGAAATTCACAAACCTATTCAAAACTCGTCCGAAAATTCTAAAACTTTAAATTCCTCATAAAAATCTCCACCTAAAACAATTTTTCCAGCGGCGGCGCCGCAGCGGCGGCCGGCGACCAGCTCCGGCGACGTCCAAATTCTACCAAATTTTAACAGCAACTTCCTCTTATCATTCCAAACAACTTTCATAACTATCACTAAGTCCAATTTCAAGCCTAACTAGGTCAATCGAACGAAAAAATCCTAAAAGCCTTAGAATTTCAACTTCGAATTTCTCCTTACCGAGCTCAAGAGGGATCGAGCCTTTTGGAGGGGTTGTTGCACGGGAGGAGAGCTTCAAAACCGTACCAAGCTTGTCCGGATTGGTGGCCGGAGGAGGGAGTTCCGGCGAAGGGAAGCTCAAGGCAGCCGCGCCTTTCGGGCGGCACTGCTTCTTCACGGCGGCGCTAGGGAGGCTGTGATCGGTCTAGTCTAGAATGGAAGCTGGGTTGATGGCCGACCTTTTGGGACCAGTGCGGCAGCGAATGGTGGCCGGACGGCGGAGAAGAAAATCCGGCAGGGGGGAGAGTCGGGTGCGGGAGCGGGAGAGGAGAGAGAGAATCAGGAGGGAAGAGAGAGAAATATGTTGGGCTTGGCCCAACTGGTTCCAACCCAAAAATATACCCAATCCAAAATTTAACACCCCCAAAAATAATACCCTAATAAAAATTACCTTTTACTAGCTAAATTTACCATTTTTTACCGTCGTTACATTTTTCTCCTACGAATAACTTTCCGAAATAATCGTCCCTCAAAACCCCTCTAGGGACCAATTAAACTATATGTCAATGTCGGAGACGGTAAAATTCTTATTATAATCAAGCTAGTAAATAAGATAAAATCTTACGGGTCGGGATATGACACCTCCCGTGCAACAACCCCTCCAAAAGGCTCACTCCCTCTTGAGCTCGGTAAGGAGAAATTCGAAGTTGAAATTCTAGGGCTTTTAGGATGTTTTCATTCGATTGACCTAGTTAGGCTTGAAATTGGACTTAGTGATAGTTATGAAAGTTGTTTGGGATGTTGAGAGGAAGATTCTGTTAAAATTTGGTAGAATTTGGACGTCGCCGGAATCGACCTCCGGCCGCCGCTGCCGGCGAAGCCGCCGCCGCCGCCGCCACCGTTTTGGGTTTTTTATAATTTTAAATGTGTAATAATTAGAGGAGTTTAATGAAGTGAATTGTGGAATTTTCGGATGATTTTGAATAGGTTTGTGAATTTCTGAAGTTTGGTATTTAGACGGTTAAATAATGTAAAATCCGATCGTAGGATTTAAATCAATTTCTGGGAAATGTTGTATTTACGGCTGCCAAGTTTGATATTAAAGTTTGGATCATTTCGATTTAAGAATATCGAAGTTAGGCAATGATGAGCGTATTTATGACTCACGATTAATTTTGCCTATTTATCAATACTAGATTTTTAGTTGGAAATTAATTATATATTTGGAACAGGACGTGATGAGACTCAAATTGGAGAGACCTCGGATCGACTTAGACTTAGGCCTAAAGTTGTGAGTGGACCTTTGTTTTAAATAAAAAGCATGCGATGAATGATTTTATTAATCATTTATTTCTTCTGATGAGATTTTTATTGATTTCTCGCCTATTTGACAATTTTTCCTCCTTTGAAGAGATCCCGAAAATGAGATTTTCGGTGGATATATGTTTTGGATTTTATGAGAATAGTATGTATATAAATGCTAGCTAGCCATACGTGCTTGTCCGGCATAATAAGGTAAAATACCATTATGGCGTGTCGTGAGTGTTAGACACAAGCGTCATAGCCCTATATGAAAACTTCTTTCTTTTTTGGTTTATTTAGGTTTTCATATAGGGAGTCCACACGTATATATACACCGTCCTTTTCGGTCATAATGAGGAAAAATACCATTATGGCGCAACGTGAGCGTTATACGCCAGCGTTGTAACCTTGTATGAATTTCTATTTTTCTAAATTGTTTCTAGGATTCATACAAGGAGTCTGACGAATGTAGATACATACGAATATATGTTTATATATAGTTTAGCCTGAGAGGCTCTATTTTATTGAGTTTGTGATTAGCCAGTGCTAGTCGTGAAATTGTCAGATTATGAATTGAGCGCTTTTAAGCTGCCGCATGCAGTATATTTTTCTATGAAATTAAAATGGGAATGCATAAATATTTGTTATTAAATTATTTATGTCCACTCTCTCTAACGTTATTAAATGTCTTCCCCTGGGCCCTTCGTTTTAAAATGCCCAGTCTGCAGGATTGCATAGTTGAGATCGGGAGTACATGGAGAAGAGGCATAGTCAATAGTATAGCTTCCGCTCATTTCTATTTATTTCTAGTTCATTTCCTCTCAAATAGAGTTGCTCTGAATATGTGGTTGTTTATTATAGGATATTTGTTAGATTAGTAAATCTATATTGGGAGATGTTGTGATTTGTGGGGAGCACGAAGGCTCAAGGAGTCTATAAGGTTGGATTTGGAACCTTTAGACGTGTTTGCAGGTTTTGGTTTGGAAGGGTTGTCCATTTCCAAGGGAGGTTGTACTGAATTTAGCGGTAAATTTTTCTTGGAGGTGGTCCCCGCACGATTTACTCCGGGTTTAGGGTGAAATTCGGGGTGGGTCGTGTCAGTAACTTATGTCACACGACACAAAATATGTCGACAGGCTGTGGACATATGTCGGCATTCCATTTCTTTCGACATATGTCGACAGCAATCAGACGACGTTTCTACGAAGCATCAGACGACACGCAAAAAGACAACTGTAATCTGGACAATCAGACGTTTTTTAGCCATGGTCTGATGCTATTTTTGTGGTAGTGGTAGTCCAATATAGTGTCATGTTGTAATGCGATATGTGGCATTAACATATAGCTTATGTAGATCGAACCATATGTGCCAGAAAAAATTTGAATATATATGCCAACAATTATAACGAGGTCTTGACCATGAATTTAATTCAAAATATAACGACTAAGTAATTTTAGTCAATATGTGAGGTATAAGCCTTCATAAAACTTGGAAAAATAAACGGATTTGTAGTCACTTAGACTAATAAACCGAAGTCATATGCTTCATATCTTCCGCAATATAACTTTTGTTTTAAAGTCCGTAACTGTGAGAATAATATTCTCATCTTCTTCCATATATATAGTGAGTTTCTTGTTGCAAGAACTCCACATATTTTGTATCATTGACCAGAATATTGCTTTCTTTGCAATTAATAAACCGATGTAGAACCACATCAATAACATGATTTTTCTTTCATTTACTGGCCCAATCTTTTTATGACATATAGAGTTCGAGGCGTACTCTCTCCCTCTTTTCAGAATTCGTGACACGAAATTTGTCACTTTTTTTTTTGTCAAATATGGGGCTCATGTTTCGGTCAATTATTTCAAACAACAAGATGGAAGATTGACTATTATCGATATACGATAATTAATTCCAAGTATTGAATTTGGTCAAAACCAAGGTTTAAGGTAACTCAATTCAATGTAAACCGTGACAAATTCCGTCACAAATCGATGTAACCGTGACAATTTTCGTCACAAATCGATGTTAACCGCGACAATTTCCGTCGGAAATTGATGTTTGTCCCTTTATTAACCACAACAATATTTTGTCATAATACCGTGACTTGTCAAACCGTCACAAATTTCAATTTGATATGAGGGGTCCCAATTCCTCACATCAACCCACATTATAAGAAAGGTGGGGGTAGAAGAAGGCGATGAAATTAAAATTCAAAAGTGCAATTTTTATAAAAGCTTACTTGCTAGTTTGTCATGTAAGAGAAGTTGCCTTTATAATTTTTATGCGTACTCCATGTGCATACAAAGAAGTTGTTCTCGTAATTCCATCGCGATCCGTCGCGCGAAAAATTTCATGAAATGAAAACATATGGTTAGTAATATTCACCATATATATAAAAACAGTAAGTAGTAAAACTAATTAAATAGTTACTACTGTAAATAAACTGTTTTTATTCATGGGGCAAAAACTAATTACCCAGAGAGGAAAATTTACCATTTTGCCCCTCGTACCAGTAATCCGCCGGATCGACTGGAGCAGCGTGCGGCAGACGCAGAGCCGGCTGGGTTTGATGTGGCGCCGATCGTGTGGAGGGTGCAAGGCTGGTCGCAGATACGACGTGGCCGAGAGGAGGCACTGGGTTGCCCGTGATGGTGGAGCGACGGACGTGCGCGAGCTGGGCTGAGAGTCGGCGCCGGTGGAGCTCCGAGATCGAGGGGGGCTGAGGTTCGAGATGCGCGCTCCGGGCTGAGGTTGGGTCGTCGAGGTGCTGTCGGACCGGCGCTGTGCTGCACAGAGGAGCAAGGCGACGCCGGACTGGAGACCGGCTTGGGTTCGACTCGGCTCTATCAAGGGTCGCCAGATCGGAGTGGCGCAAAGCGGGGCTGCCGGATCAGTGAAGGTGGGTGCCCAGAGGCAATTTTGGGTTGCCCAGATCAATATCCATTGGGTTTTGGTTTTCTAGGGTTAGGGTTTGCTTTTGGCTATGACTCAGGTTAGACCACGTGTTGATAACGTGTTGAATTAGAACATATAACGAGAATAACGGTCTACTCATTCATTGATAGAAAGTTTTTAACCTAATTTGTGTAAAGGCCCCCGCACGAACACACGAACTTAAAAAATGGCGCACTTTTTCAAAAACTCCCCCGCAGTGCGCACCCACAGTTTTCCCCCTACTTTCCCACTCTCTCTAGTCACGACTCTCGAGGTTTTCACTTTTCAACCCACCCACCCATTTACCCACGGTCGCTATTTTCTCGGACTTTCACTTTCCTGATCATTATATAAACACTTCTCCCTTCCTTGTTCACAACTCACTTTCCTTTGTTACACTTCTCTCATAAACAGAGAGACACAAAGACATCTTTTGTTCCATCACAGAACACAACTCGTTCTAATGGCCAGACGAGGAAAGAGGAAGAGAGGAAGCAAGACCCAGAAACCCATCTCCAAATCAAACTGAACATGTTTCTGTCAAAGCTGGGGATGAGGTTCTTTCTGAGATAAAGGGTGGGGACAGTTTGGGAATACTCAAAAGAAGAAAAAGCTGAAGGGGTTGGTGTTGGTGTGAAGCAGAAGAAGAAGCCTGGAAGGAAGAGTAAGAAGGGTTTGGTGGGAAATGAGATGGGGGTCTAAAGGGGGTTGTTGGTTTTGGTGGTGGAGAGGTTGCTGTGAGGACTTGAGGAAGAGGCCTGAACGGAACAAGACGGTGGACTATGAAGGCAGAGGAAAATGGGGAGGGTAAGGAGAATGGTGCTAAGTCTGGAAGAAGCGTGGCGGGGAAGTAGGAAAAAGGTGGATATTGCGAAGGAAGAAGGGAAGAAAGGTGATTGGAAGTGAAGGGTGACAACAAACCGGTAGGAAGCGTGAGAAAACTGAAGAGAAGGTGGGAATAAGGTAAAGGTACGTTGTTCGTTAGGCGTCTGAGGGAGCAAGGACATCTATCAGTGGAGGAGCGTAAAAAGGTGAGGATAATTGTTTCTCTGGTTAGTTTGTGTGTTGAAATGTGTTTTTATGTGGTTAATTTCTAATTTTGGACTTAACAGTGGATTGGGGGGGTGTCCATGATGTGCCACCAATGTCAGAGGAGTGATAAGGGAAGCGTTGTTCGATGCAAAAAGTGCAAGACAAAGCGATATTGTGTTCTGCATAGTGAATGGTATGCATATATTCAATCATCTTATTTATATCTGATTACTAAACGAGTAACCTCAACCTGTGAAAGATTTGGGGTTGATTGATTGTTAGATACTACATATTTGAAGTGAGTTTGTTAGTACTTTGAGTATATGATTTGAAATGACTGAGGACTTTGGATCAAATTCTTCTTTATTGGTGTCGGGATCAAGTTGATTCTCAGGGCAGTTGAGTTATTGCTAATAACTGGATGAACTGGCACAAAACCATTTTTGGATTGATATGACCTGTGCTTTTACTTAGTTTTATGACTATTTACTATCGATTGTTCTCATAGGTATCCACATACATCGAGGATGCCATCGCTGAGGCTTGTCCTTTTTGCTGTGGAAATTGCAATTGCAAAGCATGCTTGCGCTTAGATATACCTGTTAAGGTCAGTTTCTCCTTCTGTTCAAGTATCTTGAACTTTCTTCATTTGATATATACTTGTGTAAATGTACTAACTGGATTTTGACTAAATTTTGTTGTTTATGTGGCAGAATTTGAAGAACCAAGAATTAGTACTTGACAAAGATTAAGAGTTGAGCACTCTAAGTACTTAATTCATGCACTGCTTCCATCCTTGAAAAGAATTCTTGATGAACAAAAGAGTGAGATGGCAGAGGATGCAAGGAGCAAAGGTGTGTGTGTGTGTGTGTTTATTTTTATTTTACTTCTGCTGTCTTGCTCACATAGGTCTGCAACTCATTACTCAACTATTGTTCCCCACCATTTGGTATCTTTAATTTAAGGCAACGAAATATACTGAAATCTAATTGATGTTTTGAAAATGAAATAATATTTGATTTGCCCCAGGTGGCTAGAATGAAGCTCTTTTTGGGCTTCTGATAATGTATATATGCATATGTTTATATATTTATATAGGATAAAGGGGGGTTGATTAGAGATAACGTCGCATGCATATGTTCATTGTTCCTTGTACTACTGATCTGGGTGATGAGAAGCATCTGCGAGTGACAGTGACTCTGACTTGTTTTAAATACATTTTGTTATTGAGGGTTTAGGGCTGCACTTGTTATTATTCCATTTGGCTGGTTTTGTTTGTTGTATATACTATATATATATATATATATCCAGAGCGAAGCTTCGCTCGGAAATTACGTGTGAATGTCTTATTTGACTCACTTTTCGGTCATATTTTTCGATCATACCCGGTCAGTATCTGGATACATATCATAGATCATTCTTACAAAGTTTCATCCAGTTTGATGACCGTTAAGCCTTCATAATCATGATTTACTCCAACGGTTCTACTTGGACAGATTTTGTTCTATTGATTTATTTTATCTGATTCAGTGTGAAACGATCACCAAACTGGATGAAACTTTAAAGAATGATCATATGATATGTATCTAGATACTGACCGGGTATGATCGAAAAATATGACCGAAAAAGTGAGTTAAATAAGGACATTCGCACGTTAATTTCAAAGCGAAGCTCGCTCTAGATAGGGACTGATTGTAAGGATGATCATATGATATGTATCCAGATACTGACCGGGTATGATCGAAAAATATGACCGAAAAGTGAGTCAAATAAGGACTTTCGCACGTTAATTCCAGAGCGAAGCTTCGCTCTGTATAGAGACTGTATATATATATATATTTATCTTTTAGATGAGTAGGGTACATAGAGAAATTTCTCTAGTTCATCATAGAATGAGCATCCTACTCATTTGAAAGATAAAATAAATATATATTATATATACAGTCTCTATCCAGAGCGAAGCTTCGCTCTGAAATTAACGTGCGAAGATCCTTATTAACTCACTTTTCAGTTATATGTTTCGATCATACCCGGTCAGTGTCTAGATACATATCGTATGATCATTCTTACAAAGTTTCATTCAAGTTTCATTCAATTTGGTGACCGTTTAAGCCTCCATAATCATGATTTACTCTAACGGTTCTACTTGGACAGATTTTGTTCTATGATTTATTTTATCTGATTCGGTGTGCAAACGATCACCAAACTGGATGAACTTTGTAAGGATGATCATACGATATGTATCTAGACACTGACCGGGTATGATCGAAAAATATGACCGAAAAGTGAGTTAAATAAGGATCTTCGCACGTAATTTCAAAGCGAAGCTTCGCTCTGGATAAAGACGTATATATATATATATATATATATATATTTATTTATCTTTCAGATGAGTAGGGTACATAGAAATTTCTCTAGTTCATCATAGAATCAGCATCCCATAGACGTAAGACACAAACCTTGAATGTAAATTTATTTTTCATTGTCTCATTTTCTTTCTAACGTTGGGCAGGAATATTGACTTGAGCTCCAGATACCAAAGTCTGATTGCATGCTGATGTTCGTGTATATTGGTAGAGGCCACTAGAACTAGATTCTTTGTTTAATATTTTCCATAGCCTGCGATCTATATATATTAACAGTAATTTCGTTTGTTTCTTTATCAGCAACAACTGCAGAACTTCTTTTTGATTATCATAGAGCTGTCCTAAATGTTCATATGACCTCTGCCTCTTTGTTGCTGGGAGATTCGAGAAGGAAAATTACAGTTAGGTATGGAGGAAGTGACTCTGGAGTATGTTTCTCAGGCCCCTACCATACTTGCATGGTGGAGAGGAAGCGAAATACAAAAACGGAAAGGAAAAGAGAAATAGGAATGATGTGGAGCCACCCACTGAAACTGGCCCAAAACTTCTGGAAGGCGAATATTTGAGTGGAAATCAGATGAAGATGGAATCATCCTTTGCCCCCCAAAGGACAGGGGAGGTTGTGGCGTTGTAAGTTAGAATTGAAATGCATCTTTTCCAAAAATTATGTTGAAGAGTTGGTAAAGAAAGCAGAAGTGATAGATGAAACTTACAAACTAGTGTATACAAGTGGAACTTCTGCAGAGAGGTGTCCATGTCTCAACTCTGTGGACAATGTCAATATAAGCATCAATACGTCAAGAAAAGCAGCTTCTCGAGATGATTCTGAGGGACAACTATCTGTACTGTGCAAGGGCTGGAGATATTAAAGTAGAGGATTAAAGCATTTCCAGTGGCATTGGATCAAGGGTGAGCCTGTGATCGTTAGCAATGCACTTGAAAACTGGATCGGGTTTAAGTTGGAAACCATTGGTCATGTGGCGCGCTTGTCGTCAGATGCACACATACTAAGCATGGTAGACATTTGAACGTCCAAGCAATAGATTGCTTGGATTGGTGTGAGGTCAGTTATTCTCCAACTTTTGATTATGATGATCGTTTATAGTTATACTTTCAATTGCTTACTACCAGGTGCAATTGCGTTCTTAATATGCTTCACTTAAGTCTGGCATGGCAATGTTCATAAGAATACAGGTGGTAATATTGTACACAATAGCAACTAGCCATAGACATCTTATTTGTTACTAGTCTAAAGTAAAATGACCATTCATTGTGATGCATTTTTCTTGCTAATGAAGTTCCAAGTACTTTGGGAACTTGTTCGCAGGCTGATCTCTTGAATTAAATGTTTTGTTTAGCAGAGTAACTGAAGGCTGAAAGAAGCAATTTTTCTTTTTCAAAGATAAAGAGTTTCTTGATATGGAATGGATTATTACTTCATTTACAAAACAATCTGACATTGTCAGATATTGAAATTAACATTTACTGGGAATTGAAAATGTTCATCAAACCAAAAATTTGGTAGGGTGTCTGGGTATTTCTTATTTTCTCATGTTTTTTTGTCTCTGAAGATATTTGATAATCCAAGCTAATTTTATTTTAAATTACTGATGGGTTGTTTAGGGTGTTGATCTTGGTTTCTCATCAGGTTTGTCATTGTGATGTAGTTATCACTTTGTCTTCCAGAACTGAGATATATAGTGTTCATTGTTTAGTACATATAAGTGATATTACCATATGATGAAATGTAGGGGGAATTAATAACTTGGTCACTTTTATTTTATTCTATATTTTTACTGGTGGATGGTTAAGGCAGATCATCACTTTCCAGTTTTGTCCCCCTCTGTTGTACTGAAAAATATCATTTTTTTGATCTGATGGTGATATGTAACATGACTTTTGATGCAATGTAGGCGGAGGTCAATCCACGGTTTTTTACTGGATACTCGAAGGGATGGTTTGATCAAGAGCATTGGCCTCAGATATTGAAACTGAAAGACTGGCCACCAACTAATTTATTTGAGGAGCGCCTTCCTCGTCATGGTGCTGAGTTCATTAGTTGTCTACCATTTAAGGAATATACTCATCCTCGCAATGGTCCTCTGAACCTTTTTGCCAAATTACCTTCAGAATGTGTAAAACCAGACATGGGACCAAAGACAATATTGCTTATGGTTTTCCCAGGAGCTTGGACGTGGAGATTCTGTAACCAAGCTTCACTGTGATATGTCTGATGCGGTATGTGCTATCTAGAATTCTACTACTCTGCTTTTTTTGGTATAGAACCTCTTTTTTTCATCCTCCTTGGATGGTGCATGGGTGACAGAGGTGATTTGGTTGGGGGGCTTACTGACCTAATTCTCTATGCATTGAAGTCTTTACTTAATATATTTAGATTATGTAGTGTGGTCTTTGGTTTGAAGCTTGATGTACTCATCTGCATACTGATCACTAGGTAGGTACAGTTCAATGTTTTTTCTCTTTTCTTAGCAATTCGAAAAGTATTTGATTAGCAATTCGAAAACCTGAAGGGCAACTGTAATGATTCAGTTATACAATGACTTCAATATACTTAGTGCAGTTGCACCAATTGTAACATTAAACCGTTTATAGTATTGCAATCCCATGTTTTACAGATTTGTAATGGCAAATCTCTTGATTTACATTCTTCATTTGGACTTACCTAGGTGTCTATAGGAATGGGTAAAGCTCTTACACCATGTTGGAAATGGATCCAGCCTAAACCCTACACCATGCAAATCAACAAAGAGGGAGAAATTTATCACTAAAGCTCTTAGACCATGTTAGAAAACCACAAGCCTCTAAACCTTCAGCTGTTAGGAATGGGGAAAACACATTTCCATCAGAGACATTATCATAAAATCAATACCAGGGACATTATCTGTGTGCTTCATGCTAATGCAAAATGCAAACTGATGCCCACATGCTCATACTGGTGCTCGTCTTCCATTTTAATTATGTTTTCTGAAAGGTCTGTTCTTTAGATTTAAGTGTGTTTGTGTCTGGTTCTTCAGATTTGAATGTTGTATAACAACACCTCAATGTATTTCTTAGAATGTATAATTTTTTTCTTTTCCAAATTTTAGTTTGCTTTTAGCCAGCTCATACCCCTCTTAATTATAATGTCAATATATTATCTGTCAGGTGAATATTTTGACACATACCACTGAAGTGAATCTTACTCCGGAGCAACTTACTGTCATTGAAAAGTTGAAAAAGAAGCATGCTATTCAAGACCAAAGAGAAATTTTTGGCAATGTCAGATTTGGTGATAATATTGATAGTGAGAAGGCTGGTGATGATTCTTTCTTCAGGGCTGCTGATGATAAACAAACTTTTAATGAAGTTGAAAGTAATAGCATTGGTGTAGGTGTTTCAAAACTAGTTGATCTGATTCCCCAAGTTGGAGATGTTCAATGGGATCCGAATCTGAATCTGAAATGAATGAAGAGGCAGGGTTAGATTGTGATATAGGTAGTGAAATGCCTGCAAGAAATTATGGAAAATAAGGTGAAAGAGTCAGATGTCACTGAGGGAGGTGCTTTATGGGACATATTCCGTAGACAGGATGTCCTAAGCTGCAGGAGTATCTCATGAAGCATTTCAAGGAATTCAGGCACAACATTGTTGCCCAGTGCAGCAGGTAAACTCATTAAAAATATCAGATTTTCATTTAAACATAAATAACAGAGCAAACTAGCTTTTTACTCTTCTTAAATTATACTATAACTTGCACTCTACTTCTATGAGCAAAAGTGGAGTGCAAAATCTCTCTCCTTAATATCCTTCTTTTTCTATATACACATGTTCTTTTTGAAATATAATCTTACCTGTTTCTATGGGGGTATATAGGTTGTCCATCCCATACACGATCAGACATTTATCTTACAGTGGAGCACAAAAAGAAGCTTAAAGAGGAATATGGTTAGCTTGCTACATTTTAGTGTGTAATTAGTTCATATTAGAATTCATCCAGGTTCAATATATATCTAACTTGACGCATTAAATAGGAATCGAACCGTGGACATTCATTCAAAAACTTGGAGATGCTGTCTTATTCCTGCAGGATGTCGCATCAAGTTAGGAACTTGAAGGTAACTTGTAACCAATGAAATCGTTTAAATTTCTTTAGTTTTGGAGTTAGGTTGATATATACTGTTAATGGTGTAAGGAGTTGATAATTCCTGGAAAGTGTCACATGAAAGTGAACTATGCCTTTTCTCTATCTAATCAAGATGTGGAAACATACTTTTATCCGTGCATGTATGTCATGATTACACGCCAAATGCAAACATAGCATTTATAATGGGTTGTGTGTCGACTCTTTAATGAAAATGTTTGTTTGTACAGAAGGTTCTATTTGGTACTCATCATTTCTCTTTCTTTTTAAGAGCAGCTCACCCACATAGAACTTACGGCTCAAAAGTGAAAATTACTTTGGGCACAAGCGATGATGCTTACTTACTACTCATTTAGTGGATGTATATTAACTTGCATATGTAGAGAGGATGTGAAGCGGACGTCCGCATTCCGGCTTAGTGCGGACGTCGTCAGAGATGGCTCTGTGAAGCGTCGTCCGCATTCCGGCTTAGTGCGGACGTCGTCCGTTCTCCGCCGTCTCACGCAGGCGACGGCTTCTCTCCTTCCCGGACGACAGCACAAGCTTCCAGGACGGTTTCTCTCCTTCCAGGACTGGCCGGCGACAAGTTTTCCGGCTGGATTGAAGCTCTGGACGGAAAACACCATGATTGATCAAGGTTGGCCGGAAAACTTGTCGCCGGCCAGTCCTGGAAGGAGAGAAGCCGTCCTGGAAGCCTGTGTTGTCGTCTGGGAAGGAGAGAAGCCGTCGCCGGCGTGAGATGGCGGAGAACGGACGACGTCCGCACTTTCAGCCGGAGTGCGGACGTCCGCTTCACATCCTCTCTCACATATAAAATATATGTATGCCTCTACACATGAACACTTCATAACCAGATCTTTTTCCAGTCATGCATAAAAGTTGCAATGGACTTTGTCTCTCCTGAAAATGTCGGCGAGTGCTTTCACTTGACAGAAGTATTCCGCACACTTCCAGAAGATCATAGGGCTAAAGAGGACAAATTGGAGGTATGTCATATTTCACATTACAAGAGACTGTGTCAATGTTGTAGTCAGCATGTTGTTTTTATTTTTTTGGAGAACTAGCATGTTGTTTTTCTTTTGGATACAATATTATTGATAGCAACCAACAGAAATACAGATGGAATTCACATGCAGAAGTCCTTTAACATGTACCTTTTTCTGAGTTTACAGTTTCTTGCAGCATTCTATTGATATTGATGATTAATAAATGGTTCAATCTTATGCCAAAAAAAATCTTACTTTTCATGTCATATCCTTTTGTTCAAGTAGCTACACAATTGTTGGGGCTTTTGAGATTTCTTGTTGGATTGGTGTCTCCAGTTCTGTTGAGTATACATTTATGTATCTATGTGTCTATATGTAGTTATCAGTAATTCATATTATGTTAACCTGGGTTATGAAATGATCTTAGTTAACGTCTTATGTCTTATGTACGTAGATACATACGTAGGTGAGGATATAACAAACATGTTGTAATAAAGTGCAAGGAGACGACCTTGATTAAAGAACTGTTGTGTTTTGTCTTGAATCAGGTAAAGAAAATGATTGTGCATTCTGTCACTGATGCTCTGAAGGAACTTGATCAGATTGCGAGGTTAGTCAATATTTGGTCAAAACTTATGACACTATTATAAGGTATAGGTGTTCGTAATATGGCATCTAGTTTATATTTACTTGAGATCAGCCGTTTCTTCTCATCCCTCAATATCTATGGCATCAAACCTGCCTCTTTTTCATTTTTGCTTTGATAGTTTTCAGCATCAAATCGCTTATCATACTTGTATTGAATGCCAAAGCTTCATGATTTAACTATTGGGAAATTACTGTTCTTTTGTTTGATCTCATTTGAGCATATGAAGTGCAAAATCCTTTTATTTTTTTCTTTTCTTTTAGATCAAAATGCAAGCACATAATTCCTACTAATCATTAAACAGAAATGCAAGTACATGTGCCTGAAGGCATGGTACACATAATTTCTTACTGTACAATCAGCACAGATTTATACTCCGTAATCACCATCAAAATCTAATAATATCACTTTTTCTTTCAAAAAGAAATTTATCAAACTTTAATTGTTTCGAAATTCAACTAGTGAATGTACTGATGGTAACAGATTATACGTGCGTCTTGTGTGAATCCTAGTGGTTCTTGACTGGAAGCAGCAGAAGTGGCAATTTGGCTGATATTATGAGGATCTAAGGAGCATAGGCTTAAGTTTAACTTTGTCATTGTGTTGTCGTGGGGTATTGACACTGATGCTATGAAAATGGTAACAGATTGTTACATTAGTCATGTGCATTTGCCAATGTGATGCTTTTGCTCTCTGGTGGGAGATCTTGTAAGCTTAGTCTTTCACATTCATGGAGCTTGAATTTGATTCAACTAAGCTTAGAAATTCAGGAAAAAGTTTACTTCTTCTTTTACAGCTATTAGATAGCATCATAGCAAATTAGTTTTCTAACTTGCATTCATGATCAACTCTTTACAATACTTAATGAGATGTCTGATTTTTCTTAATGTTTGATTTCCAGGTCTGAGGAAGACACTAGTACACCTAAATTAAGTGAGAGGATGCAGGATACTGTGTAGTTATCTATGTCACTCATATGTTATATATCTGGGTTTTTGCTCTTCTTTTGTTGGGAATGATTTTTTGCCCTTCAAGTGCACCTGTGAATCTTGTTGGTCAAGCTTTGGAGGATTTTAGTTCAAAAGCCAGTTTTTGTATAAATCAGTAACCTGTTACAGTGGTAATGTAGTACTTCGGTATTATCTCAACTGATCTAACTTTTCGGGTAAAGTATAATGTTAATGAGTATTTGCTAAATCTGTAGCACTTAAGTTATAACTGCTCTCAAATTTCTTCCACCATTGTTTGATGTTTTGGTTTCATTGTTCTTACAAGCATCGAAGACTTGATGATTGCTGATCTAATTGCTGATTCTTCCTGCTCTTGATCATTGCGCTAAAGACTTGATGTTTTGGCATTGATGTGGATTTTACAATACACTGTACAGTTTGACAGTGAAGTTCAGGGTGATTTTACGCCATTTGAAAATTGGAGATTATAGACAGATATGTAAAATACTACATGGCTGATCATTAGGAACCAACAAAATCACCCAATTGCCTCTCACTCTAGGTTGTTCAAACTAAGCAGAATTCAATTTTCATGTAAGGAATTCCCAAGGGGGAAAGGGAGAGTTACAATGAGAAACGCAAAAGGTTTGAATCCAGCTTATATTCTATTCCATCATAAACGCATCGATACAAGGACGTGGCGGCTTTATACCATGTTAAATTTTGTCCGTCTTTTCTGTTCTAAAATGTGTAAGGGTGCAGCTACTCAGCTATGCTAGGAGAGGGAGTTCCTAGACAACTCCTTTATTTTTTATTTTTTGTATTTTTTTTTTCTGGGCAATACCATTAGCTCTTTTAAAAAAATAATTTCTTACGCTAGTAAGTTTTAGCTTGTTCATACTAAAAAATAACATACAAATGTTGGGATATGTTGTGGCCTATGGGTTTGTTTGGAACAAAGACAATGTGGAGGTCACAACCAATTTATCGGGGCTTCGATCGCCGGCTCCCCTGTCATCAGGTCACCAACTTCCTTGACCTTCTGCCGCCCAAAACGAACTGGTGTCAGTGGTCTATTGAAACCATTGAATTCAGAATATGGTAAAGTCCCCATCGACAAAAACATTTGGAAATATTTCAAAAAAAAAGTCTGGACACTATGTGGTGGATCATGGCTGAGAAAATTAAGCTTCATGCACTTGAAACCAAAGGCATATTGCAGTAAGCAAGTAAGAAACCCCCTTAGGAAAAGGGAAGAAACAAGAGCTACACAAGGTTTTGATTCCAAATGCCTACAACATTCCCCCATCATAAACAAACGCACCAAAGCAAGCAAAACTAAAAAAAACAATTCCGTTGCCGGGACTTGAACCCGGGTCTTGCGGGTGAGAGCCGAATATCCTGACCAACTAGACTACAACGGATTAACATTTTGTAGTTTCAATAAATACCCATGACCATTTTTGACCTTGTCCTCATATTCCACGTGGCTGGGAACTAGTGGCTAAGCTCTCTTGCACAATCCAATTGTCCTGTGAAGTTCATCTTCCATCTTTGATGAACTGAAAAATCATATCTTTTATCCCTCCATTCTTTCAAAAATGGAGAACTTCACTCTCCCATGCAAATCAAACCCTCTAATTCCCATAATACCCTCCAAACCAGACCGACCCGCCACCAAGCCCACTCTCACCTTCTCCAACAAACCCCGCCAAAACCCACCCCTACTTAAAAACCTCCACCTCCTCTGCAAGACCGGCCAGCTCGCCGACGCCGTCGCCGTCCTCGACTCCATCGCCCAAACCGGCTCCAAGCTCCCCGCCGCCACTTACATGAGCCTCCTCCAGTCCTGCATCGACTCCAACTCCATCCATCTCGGCCGGAAGCTCCATCGCGTCATCCACGCCGTCGATGACGTCACCCCCTTCGTGGAGACCAAGCTGGTGAGCATAATGCTGGGCGTTCGGGCCTAAAAACCTGAAAAAATCGACCCAAAAGCCTGATCAGGCCCAATTGATCCAGTCTTTAATGTGAAGATATCGGTCCGGGCCAAAGACCGGCCCGTTTGCTTTATGTTCGGTCCAGGCTCGGGTTTGGACTCTGTCTCAACCCGAAAGCCCGAAAAGGCCTGAGATGGGTTTTTGACACGTGTCAGCAGTTTATTGGTCCATGTAATTAAAAAAAAAAAACTCTTAGACCTGAAAACCATATACTTCAGTTTTTCAGAGTTCAGACTTTCAGTCTTTCTCAATCTCAATTCTCAGCGACTTTCTTAAACTCTCTTCTTCCTCTTTCGCGTTCTTCTTCGATTTTGTTCTCAATCAAAAGCATGCTGTTTAGAATAAGGGATGATTGGAGATTGGAGATTAGAGTTTGGAGAGTGAAGACTGAAGCCAGATGGGTTTGAGTTGGGTGATGCAAAGTTGGGGTTTCTGAGCTTTTCAGCTTCTAGGTTTGAGTTTTCACGTGTTTCAGGTATAAACCCCACCTGGGTTTCTCTCACTTTCTTTGTTCCTTGCGCGTTTCGGGTTTTGGGTCGGGTTTTCTAAAAACCCGAACCGGCCCGACCTGAGCCCAGCCTTAAATGCACGTACATTCAAATTTGTTGTATCTTCTTCTAACCTACATAATGGTTTCTCATGAGCCTAGTTCAATTTCTAGTGATCATTTAGCCAATATACTCGGCTTTTCTAATCTTAGAGAACAAAATTGCATTTTGAAATTGATTGATGCATATATTCTCTTTACTATCCATACTGTCTTTGCTTCTGCTTGGTTTTGTAAGTTTCAAATTCTGCTTGTTTTGCATTTTTTTTTTTGCAGTTTGGTACTATCATCTATGGAGACTGATCTTGTAGTTCCCAAGGACCTTTGCGGCTTTGTCTAATCTTGCTGCTCTTGGTCATGAATGTTAGATTATTGGGATTATTAATGGTTTCAAAGTTCGTGTGATCTGACCTTAGGTTTGAAATGTTTGAGGATGTTAAGTTTGCTTGCATTGATTTGTACACTGTAACTATCAGATAAAATGTAACATGCTGGATGTGCTTTAATTTTTTTAGTTCTTGATAAGCAATCAAATCCATTGTTGGTTGGTGCATTGAAGAGGCTAAAAGTGAGGATTTGAGGAATTATTAAGGAGCTGCTGCTCTGTTTAGTACGTGCGTGTGTGGCACTTGAAATAATTCAAAGTAGATCGTCATACTCTAATTATTTGCAGTACCTCTAATCATAATAAGGAAGCATGTTACTCTAGGATTAGAGTACAGGAACAAGTGTCGGCAACCACGGGATAACAAATGGGTAGACGCATCTCCTCCCTAAATACCACCTTTCGAAATTGATAGCAGAATCAGGATCAAATATCTCTAGGGTCCTTTGGCGCATATTGCACAAAGCAATGCAATTTGGGTTGTCAGTCCCTAAAAACACCACATCCTCATTGTATGGGTGAAAACTTAGCACCCTAAACCCTCGACGATAACGCAATTTATTTTCAGAGACCAAAGGATACTTCAAAACCAGGTTGTTCATGGAAAGACTATCCACTACCAAGCACCATTCATGCCCATTGCCATGCACCTCTTCCTTCCACTCCCACACACTCAGGTGACGGTTACCTACATAATTCCGGTTATCTGATATATCCCTCTCGCACATCCGCAAACGTCCTCTGCAAACACCAAAGTACATTTCAAGCTCAGAGACAAATCCGTTGTCAAGTCTCGGAGGAGAAGATGTCCATTCGTAATTCATGCATGGATGGCTCAAGAGGAATCAACATTTGCACAATGCTCCATCTATACTCCGCATTAAGAGTGATCTTTGAACTAGCTTGTTCTGAATGCTGCTGCTTAAAGTAGGGCTCGCAGATGAATCCCACATATGTTGTGCAGCTGGAAGGGACTCGAAGATGGTTGTCGGGAGGGAGTGCAAGCCACTTCTTGGTGTATGGATTACAGATGTAGTAAGGATTGTGGATCAAGTAAGACTCCATATCCTCGTCGTCGTAAATTATGCAGGTTTTGCAGCACAAAACCAAATCATTATATGTTGCCACCAATTCTAGATGAACATGTCGTTCTTTCTCTTGTTGAATACATGGCAGGAAATCTAGAGAGAAATATTGGCTTTCCCTTGTTTTCACCACCGGATGCGCAACGACTTTAAGTTCGGGTTGGAGGTTGTTGTTGTTGCTGTTAGGGTAGGGCAAAACAAAAAGAATACCTGCACCTATAAAGGCGTTTCCTTCGTCAACACCTTGGACACTCAGAACGGTCCTAACAAAATAAGGGTCAGAGAGGAGACTCAACCAACGCTTGGAGACGCACTTGGCTCGAAATAGTGTTGATTTGCAAGCAAGTCGAGCAAGGATTTCAACCAATATCAAGTCCGGGAGATCACCAAGTCGAGTAGTCTTTTTTGGTGAATGCCGGCAAACAATATGAATGTCGGCAGTCATGGTTAACTGTTTTGGTGATGATGGAATCGATCACGTACGACGGACTTTGGGCAACCTAATTTGAAACGGTGATCATGTACTGTATTTCGGTTTGGGGATGGAACTAATCAAATTGCTGATAGATGGCCGGTCAATGTTGGTATATAGTAGAAAATAAGGATTCAATATATGGTTTGGTATGCTTCAATTTATTATTCATCTCCAACTAGGAGGTTTATATAGAGGTACAGTCATAATACTACTAGGAAAATATTCTACACCTATACAAACAAGGAAAGTAAATATTTACAGTTATTCAACAGATATAGGGTCGAGTCATGGAGGTAGCAACGGAGATGATGAGACGATCTAGGACGGGCAGCGGTCGGTGAGGGAGAGTGGTTTTGGTGGTGGCTGGCACGGGTCAACCTTCAACTGGGCCTTTCGCTAGGCTTTCGGTTAAAGTTGTTTTAGTTTCTAAGTTGGGCTACGGTTTTTACCGTAGTCCAATTTTAAGTATTTAGCTATATTTACAGTAATTCCTTTTGTGAGAAACCTAAGCATTTGTGTGTCTAGTATTTCATGTTTTTCTGCTAGAAATAAGTTAACAGAATCTTTGTAATGAATGGTGCTAGCATGCCACGTCTTTAACTTCCAAATGTTTGGCAAGGGAAGACATGTATCCGTGTTATTCTAGCTTGAGTATCAATGAAATTGTCGTATGGCTTTACCTGTCAAAAATAATAATAAATAAAATAGGGTCGAGTCATCTAAGGGACATCATATTTGACCCAAATTTGGACAACAATTACTAGCCATTAGATTTTAAAATCTTCAATGGCCTAGATCAATTGTAAATATGATGTCAACATATTACTAATTGATATGACAAGTCTTAATTTCATAACAAATCAAATAGAAAATCAGAATTTAAGATACGCAGAAACAAAATCCAATTTCACTACAAAAAGAAAAGGAAAAAAAAACCATGGTTTAACATGTAAAAAAAAAAACTTAGTATTAAGTAACAAAAAAATACAGTCTCATATTAAAAAACTTATGAAAAGCTCTCTTCTGCTACGGTTTGCTGTCGGCGGCGGCTCTGGGTTTTCTGCTGGTAGATTAGGGTCTCCCTCTTCCTCTGGTTATTTAGATGATGAAGGTTGTGGGTTTCTTTCCCGTCGTCTTCTTCGTGCACCAATCGGACTGTGGTTCGATTGTCTTTTTCTTCTCCTCATCCTTACCCACTTCGGCGTTGTTGGTGAAGGTGGGAGTAGTGATGGCGGCACATAGGTGCTAGGCCTGGGTGGCAACGCCGACGGGATGTTGGTTGTCGGCCCTTGACGAAAAGGGGGTCGACGGGTTCGGCACGGCGTTGGTCTTGTCGCTGGCTCGGGGGGTTGGTTCGTGGTGAATCAATGGAGGTTTAACGAATCTCCAATTGGTGGTTGGTATGCTCTCCATGACGGATTGGTGGAGAAAGTCAGGTTCTTTCCGACTGAAATTTCTGCAGGCGCGGGGAGTGGAAGCTGCTGGGCAAGGTTGGCGGCGGCCAGGAAAGAAGAGGGTAGGTTGTTATTGGTGGCTGCCCTAAGGATTTGGGCTTGGATCTCTTTAAGAAGCTGGGCTTGGGAAGATTTGGATATTGGGCCTTCATTCTTGGGCTCTAAACTCCTGTTGTTACTTTCCTTGGGCATTCGTCTCGTTCATCCGGTAGGTTGCTCTTCTGGAGTCACCTTATTGGAATAGGCTGTTTTTTTGGTTCTTCTTCAAATAAGTTAGTTCTGAATAAATGAGGTTTTTTTAGGATTTTTTAGTTAGCTAGCTTTTACTTTGCTTTATTTTCCGGTACTTTGGTTCTCGATTACTATTAGAGGCGACCATGTTTATGGTTTGCAGCATAGAAATTACTTAAAGTGTTTAGTTGTAGGTAGTTTTGCATGATTCCTTGTTGCCCACCGAGGGTGTTTCATGTTCATGTTGTAACCCGACTTTCTGTTATCAATACAAGATTGGCTAACGTTCACGATAAAAAGAAATGTAGAAACAAAAACTATTAAATAAATCATCAACCGCATTCCATTAAATGAATCAAAATAGAAGAATATTTGCATTCTCTATGAGAAGGTAGGGTGTCTGCAGTGAAGAAAACAAGAGTGTTGGTCAATAGTAATGATAAGGGTGAAAGATTTTCCTGTTGTATAGCTTCAAGGAATCATTAACTGATCCTCTATATATTAACACGTCTTGCTTCTTCAAGTCAGTTGCTATAGTTTAAGGATTTCCAAGATGGCTACTAGGTTTTCTATGGCGGTTGGAAGATATTTTCAAACTGAAAGAATAACAGAAAGAAGAAGTTAAAGTAAAAAAAAAATTACTTAGCTGGTAACGATATCTATTTTCTATTTGAAATACCGACTCGTCACGAGAATTGATTTTGATTTGTTGTGAGATGCAAGAGTAGTTGGCGAAGGTGCTTGGGGTTGATGATGTGGAGCATAAAGCGTTTTTTAGGGATTGATGACGATGATGATGAAAAACAAAGTACAGAAATACACTCACGTGTTGTGCACATGTTGGCCTCCAAACAGAAAAGTTAACAGAAGTTGGCTTATTTACAGTTAGGTAACAATTCGCCCAATTTGTAATTCACAAGGTAGGAAAACGTCCGAAGTTGTAAGACAGGAAATTGACACCCTAGTAAAAATCAGGGTAGCACATTGGCTAAAAAACCTAAAAACAATGTACAATTGCACAAATCTACGGAGACTGCATTTTAGAGGCCCCATGCATGGGGACAAAAAGCTAGTATGCCAGGAATGAATGGCTTATTTGGCTATTTTATTCGTTGCAGCTACACGACACAGACTTGTTGTAGCTATCGCTGCTTCATGTAGAAATTGTGACATAAATGACAGAAAGTGTTGCCCTCTTTCTGAGGTTCTTGCTAAAACAGTTCAATTATGAGTACAAAAACATGTAGATTGAACACATTAGCTAATTAATATGTTAACACTACTGTAAAGTAGTCAAAATGAAACAGACATTAATAATACATATGACAACAGTTTAATTAGTCAAATAAGTTTTTCTTAATCTTTTCTTTTCTTATTGCGCTATGCTCTCGCAGCAATATTGTCTTATATTGAATCTATGTTTAAAATAGCGATGGCGTGAGGTGAGGCGCCGAGTCGGAGCCTCAAGCCTTGAAGCGAAAAGGCGAAGCCTTTTAGGCATTATTATATTTAAATAAAAATAAATAAATTATAGAGCGCATTTTAGCCTTTTTTGCCTTAAAGCGCCTCAGACCTTGCCTTTTGAGACAAAAGCCTTTTAGATTGAGCCTTGAGGCGAAATAGCCACGCCTTGCCTCGCCTTACGCCTTGAGGCGCGCTATTTTAAACAGAGTATTGAATATAAGAGAGCAAATCATATAAATGTTATTTCTTAACCAAGCCTAAAATCAAAAAAGATTTTTTTTTTTTTTTTTTTTTTTTGAGGAGAAGGACTTCAAGTTTTATATTCAGTTTAGTAAGAAATTACATATACATGACTTACCCCAGAGGGGCCACGTAATAATTAAGCCATGCAAGATACCCTAGAGTAACAAAATGCAATCACCATATGATGAAGCTAAAGAGAACGGAACTAGATGCAACCTAGGACCACCCTACGCAAAGGGGTTACCCTAGGTCACACTAACAGATTAAAAACCTAAAAAATAGATTAAAAACCTTAAAATAAATAGCCAGACCCATCATAAGGCAAACCTAGCCCATAAATAGACCCAAAACCCAACCAAAACCCTAGCCCAATTTCATACACCATCCCCTGCGTTGAGTCACCGCCGGCAGCCATGCAAAACACGACCACGTTATTGATCGCCGGTTGCAAAAGCCACCGTCAACTTCTTATAAGCTGATATGCTTACAATCTCCCACTGAACTTGACAATCCTTTGAATACATGCATTACAGTATAATCACATATAACAATGATTTACTTAAGTGTGCACTGTGAGTCTAAAACTTCTTAAATAATTCAAAATCCTTCAATTGCAAATTCTGTCAATAATGCTTATGTCAAGGAACTCAAGAACAACATGAGGAATAGAATAGACATCAGTGTTCCAAAATCACCTCTCAACAAGCTAAAATCACATGAATTTCAACTTAATAGCAGTAAACTGAATGTGTTATATAAATGCATTCTAAACACAGTAATACTAAATGTCCTACTTAATACCAAAATTTCTAACTAAATAGAAATAAGGCAAATTATATTCACCGTAAACTTCATCATGTTCTTCTGCATATAGGTTTGTATTGTCATTCAAAGACTTACAAAATGAAGTTGTACAACTTAATGTGCAGATTAATAACAAAATGAAATCGTAATAATATAATTGTATCTTATTGATCAATTTCACAACTAAATAATAAAACATAATACATACTAATTGATTATGATGCCATCTGAACTTTCCAACTTTAAAGTTCATCGGCAATCCCCATATTTCTTGTATGTTTGACAAATTCTGCTACTGGTAGTGCCTTCGTCAATGGATCTGCCAACTACTCCTTTGTACCAACCTTAACAACCTCAATTTCACCATCTCTAACGCTCTCCCTTACTGAAAAATATTTAACATCAATGTTTCTTGAAGCTGATGTTCTCTTGTTATTCTTAGAGAAAAACACTGCTGATGAATTATCACAGTAAATCACCAAAGGCCTTTCAATGGACTTAATCAACTTCAAATGAGAAATAAAATTTCTCAACTACAATGCATGTCCAGTAACTTCAAAAATAGCAATGTATTCAGCCTGAAATGTTGATGTTGCTGTGAGACCTTGCTTTGAAGTTTTTCAAGAAATAGCTCCTCCTGCTAAAAGGAATATATAACCAGATGTAGACTTTAAGTCATCCACATCTGATTTATAAAGGGCATCTGCATAAGCCTCTACTTCAAGTTCTTGTTCATCACTTTTCCTATAAACTAACATGTGATCTTTAGTCTTCTTTAAATACCTCAAGACCTTCTTCCCTGCTATCCAATGAGCATGCCCTGCATTGGATTGAAATCTAGCCAACATGTTTACTGCAAATGAGATGTCTGGTCTTGTACAAATCTGAGCATACATCAAACTTCTCACTAATCTTGCATATGGCACATTCTGCATTCCCTTTGCTTCCAATTCATTCTTAGGAATTTGCTCTTTATGCAGCTTATCTCCTTTGGAAATCGGTGCATCTCCAGACTTGCATCCTTGCATACCAAATCTGTGCAATATTTTCTCCAAATAATTTCTTTGAGACAAACCTAAAGCATGTTGCTTTCTATCCCTGGTTATCTCAATTCCCAACACATAGTGTGCTTCTCCCATATCTTTCATGTCAAATTGACTCAACAGAAAAGCTTTTGTTTCCTTCAACATGCAAACATTACTACTAGCAAGTAGTATATCATCAACATATAAAATAAGCAAAATAAAATTGCTCCCACTGGTCTTAATATATATGCATTCATCAAGTTTATTTTCCAGAAAACCAAATTGAGTGATTACCTTGTCAAACTTTAGGTACCACTGCCTTGATGCTTGCTTAAGACCATATATTGATTTCTTCAGTTTGCAGACTTTATTTTCATCTTCTACAAAACCATTAGGCTGCAACATGTAGATTTCTTCATGCAAATCACCATTAAAAAATGCAGTCTTGACATCCATTTGATGTAACTCGAGATCAAAGTGTGCAACAAGAGCCATAACAGTTATGAATGCATCTTTGGTAGAAACCGGAGAGAATGTCTCATTGTAATCAATATATACCTTCCTTCTTATTGTACCCCTTAGCCACTAACCTTGCTTTGTGTCTCTCTATTTTGCCTTCAGCATCTCTCTTTGTCTTGAACACCCATTTGCACCCAATCGGCTTAAAATCACATGGCCTCTCAACCAAAATCTATACATTATTCTGAGACATACTCTTAAGTTCATCTTCCATTGCCAATTTCCATTTTGCACTATTCACTGATTGCATAGCTTGTGCAACGGTAACTGGATCATCCTCATCTCCCAAATCAGTTTCTTCAATTAAATACAGCTGATAATCATCTGGTATAGCAGGCTTCTTGATCCTTGAAGATTTTCTCAAAGCTATAGGTTCAGACACTTCTTCGTTTTGCACTTCACTTGCTTCCATTTGCTGTTGATCTTCATTAACTTGTCCTGCAACATTTTGCTCCATTACAGTAGCATCTTGAATTTCATTTTCTGCTTGTTGTGTAGATACATTATCATTCTGATTCTCTGGAACAAGATTCACCAATGTTTCACTTCCTGAAGCCATATTATTATTATTGTTGTCCTGAACTGGGATTGAAACTGCACTGCAATCCTGGTACACAAACCACTCTTCAAAATTCCTGTTACTCCTTTCCAATGCTTCCATAGGTTCCTTTGACACTTTACTCGCATCATTATCAAATTGTTCATCATAAAACATGGCCCTATGTGACTCCACAATTCTGCAACTTCTCTTTGGACAGTAAAACTTGAATCCCTTGGACTTTTCACAATAGGCAATAAAATAACCACTTACAGATTGAGAATCAAGCTTTCCATCTGCCATATTGTGTACTCTAATCTCTGCATTGCAGCCCCAAACATGAAAATGATTCAAACTAGGCTTGTAACCATACCACAACTCAAAAGAGGTTTTCAACACAGCCTTGCTTGGAGTTCGATTGCAAATATAATTTCCTGTTTTCAATGCTTCTCCCCACATAAATTTTGGAAGTGCAGACCTCACTATCATGCTTCTCACCATGCTTATCAATGTTCTATTCCTCCTTTCTGAAACACCATTTTGTTGTGGGTTGTATGGAGTAGTGTATTGTGCCACGATTCCACATTCCTGCAAAAACAATGCAAAAGGGCCCTTACGTTGGCCCTGCTCAGTATACCTTCCAAAATATTCACCTCCCGTATCTAATCTGATAACCTTAATCACCCTGCCTGTTTGTTTTTCAACTTCAGCCTTATAGATTTGAAATATTTCCAAAGCTTGTGATTTTTTTGAAATTAGGTACACACATAACATTACCTAGAGAAATCATCAATGAAAGTGATGAAATAACAATTACCACAGATAGTATTGACCGGAAAAGGACCACAAATATCTGTATGAATTAAATCAAGAAGACAATCACTCCTCTTTGAACCTGTGTTCCTAGCGTTAGTCATTTTCCCTTTCAAACAATCAATACAAGTCTCAAAATCTGTAAAATCTAATGCAGGCAATATGTTTTGTTTCACAAGTTCACTCAGTCTTTGTTTTGAAATGTGACCAAGTCTTTTATGCCAAAGAAAAGATGATTCTACAGATTTTCTCTTTGAAAGCGTTTTATTTAAAGTAAAAACATAATGCTCAGCTTGATTTCCAGAAACATTAACACAATTAACATGCCAATAACCACTTATCAAACTTGCATCACCAAAACACTTATTATCATAATAGAAATTCATAGCTATATTATTAATTGAGAAACTATAGCCATTGTTTGCTACAAACTGAGAACCAGAAATCAAATTCCTACTAATACTAGGGATACAATAGACATCGTTCAATACTAATACATAGTTATTCCTAAACTTGAGCTTGACACATCCTACAGCCTTAACAGCCACCCTTTGGCCATTTGCAGTACAAACTTTTGTTTCATTCCTGCTTGGGATTGAAATCTCTGACAATCCCTGTAATGAATTAACAATATGAATGGGTGAGCCAGTGTCAAACCACCAAGAATCATCACTTACAAAATCATTTGACTCAAATTTGAAAACAGATTTAACAAGAAAATCACCTTTCTTTTTCAGCCAAGCTTTGAAACCATCACAATCTTTCTTAAAGTGACCAAGTTTCTTACAAAAGAAACACCTAATGCCACCTGCAGGTTTGTACCTTTTATCATGATCAGATTTCTTAATAGGTTTAGAGGTGCTTACAGAGGTACTAGCTTTGCAGTTCTTGTTGCCAAACTTCTTGAATTTTCCCTTTGACATCAGATTCACAGCCACAGCCACACTTTTTCCCTTTTTCCTGACTTCATCCTCAATTTCCACACAAAGTGAAATTAGCTCGTTCACCGTCCACTTTTCCTTTTGAGTCTTATGCAGTGACTTCAGTTGATCAAACTCATCAGGTAGAGAAATAAGCAACATGTAAACCAGAAAGGGCTCCTCTACAGTCATACCAAGATCCTTCAGACTTTTAACAATATTGGACCCCTTCATAATGTACTCCCTTACACTGCCCTTTCCATCATACTCCATTCTCATGAAGGATTTCATGAGTCTTCTAGTCTCAGCTTTGTTGGAGATGAGGTACTTTTGAGCAATAGAATCCATGTAGACTTTTGCCAATTCAGAATCTGGGATGCTATACCCCTCACACTGCTGATCATGCTCTTCTTGATCATTATCAGTGCCATCTTGTTGTGCTTGTACCAGTTATCATTCTTCTCTTTCGCATATGTGCTTGCATTCTCAGCCAATGCTAATGGTGGATCTTCCTTCAACACATGATCAAAATCCAAGATTCCCAGATTAAGTTCTATGTCACATTTCCATTGCTGAAAGTTTGAGCCATTCAGATGCTCAATCTGATTTATGGACATTGGAAATTGCATAGCTGTATGTGAAAAAAAAAGATCAAACAAGTTAATCCAGTGTAACTTGATACCAGAAAAATTTGAATGTCCCAAATATAGTATATAAATGTATATGCATACAGAGATATGAAACTTATCAAATTCAAGACTCTGACAACCTTTGTGGTGTACACATCTTTATTGATATGAATGCTCATTTACTCTTTACACATACCAGATCACAAAACCAAATGTCTAAACTGAGTCTCTATGGAAACCAGAATAAATTTAATTTTAAGTTTAAGATCTGTTCTTGATGATGGAATTGCTGCCGTCATTTTTCTCTTCTAACATAAAGCCACTATGACAGCACAAATGTTCAAAAGATCAACTAATTGATACATACAATTCCATTCAATGCATTTCAGGTCACTATGGCAACACATAACATATAATGCATACACTTTTATATCATTCATATCAATTATAACAGCAGCATATTCATATAAAAGATATAATATAAATCACAACATCAGATGAATATGCATATAAACATATACATATATATTGCAATTTTAACGAACAGTACATATGAACATTCAAAAGTTAATATATAAGCATGTATTTTCTGGCTTAATGCGGATTAAACATATAGATTCCCAGAATACAAAATTATAAAGGAAAAAGTTTCTTGTACATGCAATTGATCTGAGCATAGTTGCTCTGATACCAATTGTAAGTTTCTACATAAATCTATACTAGATCAATACATGTAAACTTTACATATAGAATTGCAAACACTACATCTATCTTAAATCTGCATAAAACATGAACATATGAACATAAACTCAGAAATTCACCAGAACCACTTTGATTATCCATTCAGCCTTCTTCTTATTTCACCTTTTGAAAATACTAGCTTCTCCCTATTTTCCTCTTCTCACTACCATATATATATATCTATGTATATATGTGAAACCCTAGCACCTCTCTCTCACCATGTAATCAGCCGTACCTAGATATATATATATATATATATATATATATATATATATATGTATATATAAACCAAACCCTGGCAGCCGAACCTAGCTGCCCTCTTTTCCATCTAGATCCGAATCACCTCAATGCCATAACAACTTTCTAAATCTAAATTGTATAGAAAAGGAACTAACCTTAAACAGCCTATATCCTAATAAACTGAAAATATATTTGAAAATACATTCCAAATATCTCTAGAACTAACCATATAAAAGATGAGAAATATAGAAGGAAATCCCAACCTATATGGCAAGAGACCTTCCGAATAGGAAACTTCAATATCTTCTCTTTGTCACAAGATTGGAAATCTTTGAACTCCATCAACTCATGGAGGCCAATATATCTTCAATCTCCCCCTTTGGCCTTCCATGCAACTTCCAACATCAAGTACCTGGATGACAAAGGTTAGTACATAACATGAAAGTTGAAAACAAACAACCATAATCTATCGAAACCTCTCACTATTTTCGAAAACGAAAATAGGTCACTTGATTTCAAGAATCAATGATCATCCTTTTCAAGAAATCAAATGACTAGATCATAGGTTTCAAAAATAAAACACCAAACTATAACAAATAATTCAAGAGGTTGTGTGCATAGCACTTATTACAAACCAAAGCAAACTAAGTTCGTAATCTCATGCAAGAGACAATAGTTCAAACCAAAAACCATAATTAAAAACATTATAACTTGATGCATACATGCGTGCATGCTACTTGATTTCTCCCCCTAAGTTGATGGAGGGCAAAGGAGGAGAAAAATGGACCAGACTGAAACCCTTAGCCACTTCGACGAAGAGCCAACCTCCCACTCCAGCGACAACCGGCAAGATCATCATTCGAAGGAGCAGGAACCTGGGGCACGTCTCCTTCATTGAGGGCCACATGTGGAAGAGCCGCTTGAGAACGGAGATGGTCATGATGAGCTCGCCATGCAGCCAAAGAAGCATGTGTTTCCCTGGCAGCTTGTTCCTCTCGGTCTAAGGCAATGTCATGCCAAAGAGAGCTGCCAGCCAGAGGAAGAGGAGGAGGAGAGGGTTGTGCGTTGTCAGAGGGAGAGAAAGCAGAGGATGACGATGAGGAGTGTACTGGGGCAGGGCAGGAGAAGCAACCGGCGAAACAAACTTCTTGGAAAGCATCTCTTGAGATTCCACACCGAGATCGGTGAGCACACCAACCGCAAGTTCCAGTCGGGATAATTGAGCAGTAATACTTTCATGATATAAGAGATGAACTTGTTGGATTCGATCAACTTGTGCTTGCAGATGAACACCAAGCCGTGAGAAGACCTGTGTGAGGTCGCCTACGGTGACAGGAGCAGCGGCGGCGGCAACGGCTTTGCGTTCATCCATCTCCTGGTTTAGGCGCTCGGCTTCAGCCCGAGCTTCTTGCAGGTCTCTTCGTGAACGACGAACTCCAACCATTGCAACAAAAACCTACACACTGAACAACCAAGGTGAAAGAAGAAGAGAATGGAGAGGGATAGAGACAAAAGAAAGCTTGATAGAAGGACGGTTATATAGAGATAGATATGCAAGTAACCCTAATCCAATGAAGGAAAGAAACCAAAATAGAAAATAACTCTAAAAGATGATCTCGGCAGAAGATCAAAATCTTGGTGAATCAAGATATCATATCTGCAAAAGGAAAGAGAACTAATACAAATTTTTGCATGTCTATTGACTAAGGAAGATAGAGAATAAAAGTATACGTGAATAAGTTAAAAAGATTTGATATGAGAAGCAAATTATCATCTCTGCAAACTAAAATCCAACCTTCCATATATTCATACAAGCCGTGAGAGTTTAAATACCAAGAAAGGAGATAACCAAATGTCTTTCTAAAAAGCAAATCGAGCTAGAGAAAAGAAAAAAAATACTAAGAAATAAAACCCTACGACTGATTACGAAGAGAACATCTAGATTTAAGCTATAGAGACAAATTTCGACAAAACAAAATGGACTGACATTGTGATAACCCTTAATCGTGCGCGTTCTATGTGCACAACAAGGAAAAGAAATAATCATGTGCCCACACTCCAACATGTTAGACTCCAGTTCAAGCAAAACATGTAGCCAAGGTAATGTGATATTAAGATCACCGAAATCATCCATTAGAACAAGACTATTAATCAATGCATTCAAGGAAATCTAGCAGTATGCAAGTATATTAGCCAAAGTGATGGCGTGATGTGCGATGAGTATACTTCATAATGGGAAGAAATTAGAGGAGTGATTAAATTCGCAAGCAAAAATTTCAACTCTCCCCCTTATAGCACCATTCCATACTTCTACGCATTTTTTTTTTCTTTTAGCTTTTCGGCGTAAGACTTGCCCAATAGTAACACTTGGTCGGAAAATAGACAGTAACTCCCAAGTCAGGTGACTTTAGGGTACTAGACATAACAAGGATGTTCCGAGGTCTATTTAACCGCCAAAGAATAATAAAATTCCACCGGGGAGACCAAACCAGTCCATTCCACCAGGCATCGAGTAGTTAGTCAATTCCTGGAGATGTAGAACTAGCCTGGCCTAAGACTACATGCGCTTGAAATTTTGATTTGTAGCATGTAGTCAACAATAAGTACCATATTCAACTACTCCTGCTCCTGATTAGGTGACTCAACTCAAAATTGTTCCATCACTATGAAGTACGTGTAAATTGAACCAAACACAAAGGCTAAGATAATTGAAGTGCATCTGATAAAACATGAAGAAAGACCCAAAGCAGCTATGTCTAGAGAAACAATGAATGACGCAGCAAAATGTAAGCTCACACCCAAGACAATTTAAGATCATGAACTGAAAGGCGATACCTTGGAGTGAGTGCCCAACATACTAATTTTCAATATTGAGAACAAATGCCAATGGCATTACGCAAGGTCATGAAGCGTTCTGTATCCAAAGGTTTAGTGAACAAGTCAGCCCACTGATGATCTGTAGAAACATATTCCAAAGCAAGTAGATTTTTATCGACTAGTTCACGTATAAAATGATAACGAATATCAATATGCTTGGTTCTAGTATGTTGAACAGGATTTTTGGATATATTGATAGCACTCGTATTGTCACAGAAAATAACAAGCTTTCCTTGTGGAATACCGTAATCTTTAAGCATGTTTTTCACCCAAAGCATTTGAGTGCAACAACTACCTGCGGCGACATATTTAGCTTCGGCAGTAGACAAAGATGTACAATTTTGTTTCTTACTATGCCATGCAACTAAATTTTTACCTACAAAGAAGCAACCACCACTTGTGCTTTTTCGATCTTGTAAATTACCTCCCCAATCTGCATCAGAGTATCCTGCAATTTCGGCATTAGTGGCATACGTATAAAATATTCCACACGTAATACTACCAGAAATATAACGGATAATTCGTTTAACAGCTTCCAAGTGAGATTCTTTAGGATTGGCTTGAAACCTGGCACATACACCCACACTGTAAGAAATATCTGGACGACTAGCAGTGAGATAGAGCAAGCTACCAATCATACTACGATATTTAGTTTGATCAACTGACTTACCATCAATATCATAGCAAAGTTTTGTGGAAGTACTCATAGGAGTGTTTACAGATTTCTTAGCAGTCATATCAAATTTTTTAATAAGATTATCAGCATACTTAGACTGAGATAAGAAAATACCATTTTGTTCTTGTTTAATTTGAACTCCAAGGAAGTAAGTAAGTTCACCACACATACTCATTTCAAATTTATTAGTCATAATAGTAGTAAATTCTTTAACAAGAGTGTGTGATGTAGAACCAAACACAATATCATCAACATAAACTTGTGCAACCATTAGATGAATACCAACATGCTTAACAAAAAGAGTCTTATCTACATTACCTCGAGTATAACCTTGAGAAATAAGGTAAGTAGAGAGTTTTTCATACCAGGCACGAGGAGCTTGCTTAAGACCATAGACAGCCTTTTTTAGTTTCCAAACATATTCAGGATGATGGATATCTTTAAAGCCAGGTGGTTGCTCTACAAACACATCTTCTTGAACATCCCCATTCAGAAATGCAGTTTTAACATCCATTTGGAAAAGTTTGAACTTACGGTGACACGCAATAGCTAATAGAAGTCTTATAGATTCCAACCGAGCCACAGGAGCAAAAGTTTCATCAAAATCCAATCCCTCAACCTGTGAATAACCTTGAACCACCAATCTAGCTTTATTCCGAGTGATTGTACCATGCTCATCCATTTTATTCCTGAAAATCCATTTAGTACCAATAACATTAGTGTTTTCTGGTCTAGGAACCAGAATCCATACACTACCAGGAGAAGTACTTTAGCCGACGAATTATTTTCGTCGGCCTGTTATCCTAACTCGTCGGCTAAACTCTTAGCCGACGAGGCTTCGTCGGCTATAGTGTCGTCGGGAAAGGTCCTCGGCGCTGACTTTAACCGACGAACCCATAGACCGTCGTCGGCTATTGTCCATACTTTAGCCGACGAAGAATTTAGTCGTCGGCTTTTGTTCATGAATTTAAACCGACGAAACAGACTCTATCTTTCGTCGGCTATACTCCCAGACTTAAACCGACGACACAACACGTCGTCGGCTATACTCCAAGACTTTAGCCGACGAATATCTCAGTGCCGTCGGCTTAAGTATATAATTAAAAAATTAAAAAATAGAGCCTCTTTCGTCGGCTATAGTGAGTTTAGCCGACGAAACATGCTATAATTCGTCGGCTAAACTATATAAAAATAAAAATAAAAATACTATAGCCGACGAATTGTGGCTTATTTCGTCGGCTATAACTCCATTCCAGTATAAAAAAAATACACAAAATTTTTAAATTACCATTCCAAGCAAGCTCCAAAATACACCAAAACAATTCCATATATATAACCAACAAGAAGCACATAAAACTATATAAGGTATCAACTACACAAAATCTAAATGATCTAAATCAATATCCGGATCTGGGGCCTGCTGGTGAGGAGATTCCAGCAGCTCAGGTATGTCTATAGGCGCAGGCATGTGCGGAGGTGGAAGTCCCTGAAGCTGGGCAGCTGCTAAATCCTGGAAGTACTGGTACATCTGCTTCTGCTGGGCATGCTGGGCGGCATGTAGGGCTCTAGTATAGGATCTATATTCGGCGAACTGGGCGGCATGAGCGGCAGCCTGAGCGTCAGCATGAGCAGCCTGAGGGGCTTGCTCTCTCCGTAGTCTCTCAACTTCCGACTCTAGCTGAGTCGTCCTGCTGCTGGTCGAGGCTGCCTTTCGTTGAAATCCTGGAGTGGTCTTCAAGACCCCCTGGCCCTTCTTCCTAGACCCCGGCAGTAGAAGTTGTTTTCTCGCGGTGGGAAGGCTGTGCCCATGATCCTCGCCCAACCCTCGGATCTGAAGTGTCGATCCGGGAAATGGCTTCGGACATCTCTTCCTCCTGCGTGTCCGGCCATGTCTCCCTCCCTATAGCACTCATCACCTCGTCACTAGCCTCCCTCACCCTTGCCTAATTGGATAGGAAAAAAATTATTAATTAACATTTTAACATATATTAGTAAAATTAAAAATTCCGTAAAAATGAAAGATTACTTACTATATCCTCCTGGGAGTCAGGATATGCCTTCTCGTACGTATAGACGTACTGGTTGACCTCTGGATGTTCCCTGGCCGCCTCGTCCATGAAGACAGCGAACGGTCTAGAACCGGCATGATGGTTCCTTGTTTTGCGTTGCCGGTTCTGAGCGTTCGCCCGGGAAAACCGCCTTCAAAGAAAAAAGTAAACTATTAGTAAAATATTTTAAAACGCACGTACTTAATGATAAATTAACTAATTAATTTATTTAAATACCTGTTTACGAGGGTTGTTGAATTCTGATGTCAGAAGCCAACGCCACTCGTACTCTCTGTACTGAAACTCAGCAGGGATAGCAGAACGTGCGTTCCCGTGCGTAGTCCAATAGGTCCGCAACTCGTTCTTCCACTCCTTGTACCTACAGATACAACAAAAATATTAGAAATATAATTAATATGACAGACAGTTTTGTTTTTTCATTAATTTCCCAACGTACCTTCCCCCATGCACAAAGTCCGCCCAGCTGCTCTTCAAGGGTTCGGGAACCTCAAACCACACCTGCATTTAACCGTTTATTAGTTTAGTTTTTCCAGAAATCTACAATGTAATACATAATATTTCAGGCATTTTGTAAACTCACCGACATCGCGTTATGGACCATGTCTTTAACCTCCTGCGGGACCTCGCCCCAGTCTGACCACAACATAGGGACTCTATCCCTAATGAGCGCTCCCACGCGGCCGGAGTACGTCATCGACTTTCCGCCCGATACTACGTCGCCATCCCCATCAGTACCGATGACAATCCTCCCTGAGGTACCGACGATCTTCTCCAGAGCCTTCCCTGTGACGGGGCCTCTCTTCTTCTTTGCCGGCTTCGCTCCGACGGTGCCTATGACATGATAAACCAAATTGATTATTAAAATCGGAATCGGAGAATATAACAAAACAAATCATTCATCTTTCATTACCTGAGGGATCGGACGCGGACGCGACGGATTCCGCCTCCGATGATGATACCCTCGCGGAAATAAAAGACGTATCAAAAGGCACGAACCGGTACGCCGCTGATGGAGCCACTGGCGGGGGCAGTGGATAAATCGGCGTCCCTGAGTCATCGACTACAGGTATGGCCGGTATCATCCGCGGAAGGAATAGGTGAGGCGGCGGCATCTGTACCCCAGATGACCCACTATCTGAAGAAGTAGGAGCTGGAGTGGGCGCCCGGTGTATCTCAGGCATACGGGGTGCAGACACCTCCATCTGAGGCTGAGCAAACAATTGCCTCGCGGAATAAAGGAAGCCCCGCTGCCTCGATGAAGGGGGCACCTCCGGTTGCCTCTGCGCCGTCTGCAGAAGGCTCGCATGTCTAGCAGTCATAGGGCCCTGAAACGACGTCTGAGGGTTGCTAGAGGTTCCCTCAGACGATACGGACCTTTGGCCCTTCGAACCCTTCGTCGATCTAATATTACCGCTCATCCTATTTAAAATATTAATTTGAATCAAGGCCACAAAATCAAAAAATGCAAACTCATTTTAAAAATGTAAAAAATATAGCACTTCCTAAATACTATTTTTCACTTCTAAATACTATTTTTCACTTCCTAAATATACACTTCAAAAATAAAAATATACACTTCCTAACAACACCACAACATTGCAATTGACCGGAAAATCAAAACAAACACAAAATACAAAACAAATATATACATTTCCTAAATACTAATATACACAACAAATATACACTTATAAATAACAATATACACTTCCTAAATACAAATATACACAACAACACCAAAACATTATATACACAACAACACCACAACATTAAAAATAACCGAAGCTCAAAAAAACGTACTCGAGGAGGAGGAGGGAGGACGGAGCAGCACAGCAGAATTCGGCCGGAGCAGCAGAGGAGGAGGAGGCCGGAGCAGGAGGAGGCGGAGGCCGGAGCAGGAGGAGGCCGACCGGGAGGAGGAGGAGGCCGGAGCAGGAGGAGGCCGACCGGGGTAATAATTCGTCGGTAACCGAACCTTAGCCGACAAATAATAATTTCGTCGGTTAAAGATAATAATCTCGTCGGCTAAGATAAAATTCGTCGGCTAAACATTGAATTTCGTCGGCTAAACACAAAATTTCGGTAAATATAATTCGTCGGCTAACCTTAACTTTAGCCGACGAAATAATAAATTCGTCGGCTAAACATTTTAAATTCGTCGGCTAACACAAACTGTTTATACATTCATCAAACTGTGACTGCTGCTCGTGATGATCAAACTTGAGAACGGAAATCCTTCCGTCAGATCTGACCATCATGATAAAATACATGTATGGGAAAAATTCAACTTGATCTGACCAGGTTAAGTGCTCGATCCGGACGGTCAATCCCGTAAGTCAAACCCCTAAATGCACGGAAAAGGTCGTTGGACCGTCTAAATTTCGTATTTTGGCCGGACCTTCAACTGAAAATATTTTCAAATTGATGAGACACAACAAGTGGTATAAAAATTTTACGCAAAATAACCACCGAAGATAGGGCTACCCATAGGGAGAAAGAATTGAAAATTGGATTGACCGCAACTATCGGCACCGAGACATGACCGGAATACCTTGATTTTTCAACCGTAGACGTATTTCACCATTCTGGTATGTCTTATTTCACGACTTTTTCACGTTTGAAGGTTCTACGTATAGTTTGTTTTTGAAACGGAACATTTACCTAACACTTAGTAAACAAGTTATACAACATTAGTAGGCATGTTCTGACTGTGATGATCAAACTTGAGAAAATAAAATCCGACGGTCAGATCTGACCACCATGATAAAATACATGTATGGGAAAAAATTCAACTTGATCTGACCAGGTTAAGTGCTCGATCCGGACGGTCAATCCCGTAAGTCAAACCCCTAAATGCACGGAAAAGGTCGTTGGACCGTCTAAATTTCGTATTTTGGCCGGACCTTCAACTGAAAATATTTTCAAATTGATGAGACACAACAAGTGGTATAAAAATTTTACGTAAAATAACCACCGAAGATAGGGCTATAGTATGTAACAGAAAAAGTTTAGGGTTTAGCCGACGAATACCCTAAATCATCGTCGGCTATACTATGTAATAAAAAAATATAAAAATTAATAAAGCCGACGAAATATTAGGGTATTCGTCGGCTAAGATGGTTTTGGCCGACGACTTCTACTATACTTCGTCGGCTAAGATGGTTTTAGCCGACGACTTTCATTTGAATTCGTCGGCTTTAAGATCTTTAAGCCGACGAATTCCTTTTCAATTCATCGGCTTTAAGTTCTTTTAGCCGACGACTTCCTTTTCAATTCGTCGGCTTTAATTATTTTAGCCGACGACTTCTAGTATTCTTCGTCGGCTAAGACGGTTTTAGCCGACGACTTTTAATTTAATTCGTCGGCTAAGAGAGTTTAGGCCGACGACTTATGTTGTATTTCGTCGGCTTAAGTAAAAAATACAAACCCTAAAACAGAAGGTTTAAACCATACAAATTTCCTGTTCATATATCACCAAAATTCATATAAAATAACAGAAATATGAATTCAACATATGTAAACTAGAAATGAAGGTAATACAATCTTTTTTATTACAAATTAATGTATTACATCCGAAGAAATTAAAACTAAGGCTCGTAATCGGAATCATCCGATGAGTCTTCTTCGGTGTCAGAATTAATTTCTGGTAATCTATGTCTTTCCTCATCGCCAGAGTCTTCGTCTGTTTCTTGATTTGGATCAACATCAATAAGCCTTGGCTCTTCATCACGAATTCGCACCGAACGACCCGCTTTAAAATTATTAAGCGAACGGTAGAGGAGTTAGGAATACCTATTGCGTTGGGCTCTTGATACGCAACATCTTCTTCCTGGTCTTCGGCCTCTCCAAGTGTAGCCGCCCGGTAAATGTTTCGAGGGTGCACAAGGTTGACTACTTTCCACGCGTCACCCTTAGCAAGGTCATCAAGATAAAACACTTGTTTTACCGATGTGGCAAAAACGAACGGGTCATCTTCGTAAGAACTTGTAGCAGTGTTCACCGATAATATTCCGTACTGATCGGTCTTCATGCTCTGCGGGCTAGTATCAAACCATCTACACTTGAAGAGGTGCACTGTCATGCCTTCACCGTAAACGAGTTCCACCACTGAATCAAGAACACCGTAATAGTCAACTCCATTCCGCCCACCATGCGCCATCACCCCAGAATTCTGTGTTCTCCGTCTGCTGTCTCTCTGTTCACATATAAATTGCACGCCATTCACCTTGCACATCGGATAAACTCTTGACATTATCGGCTTCATCGCTAGAAGTCTTAGTTCGTGTGACCAATTTGGGTGACCATCAAATTGAATATGGTTCATCTGCAATTTACAATTTAACATTGTAAATATAGATAATTATGCACTAAAATAAATACGTACATAAATATTGAATTACGTACCCAGCCGCCAAAATAATTTGCGAACTCCCTGTTGTGGTACTCGAGATCACCTTGAATGTCTGGACAATATAGATGGATGTCTTTCCAGTATTCAACTTCTGGACAGTTAATCAATACCCACCAGTGGGCAATGACTAGCTCATGTGGTTGCAACTTGTAGGAGTCTGGCAAAATTCCATAAACTTCAACATCACTGGAGAGTATGGAAAGAGTGAACTTCGGTACATCTACCGGCATGGCTTCGTCTGTTTCCTTCAACGCTCCTAAATACAACTTCATGTAGGTGACGCACTCGTGCGCAATATATGCTTCAGCTATACATCCTTCAGGCGCGGATTTATTAGCCACATAATCTTTGTAGTCTCCAAGTTGCCTATAAATCAAGTTGCAAAGTGTTATGATTATTGAACATGTATATAGAAAAATTGGATTGAGGAATTCAGGTGTAAAAAACGTACCTTTCCATGGGATACATCCAAGTGTAGTGTACTGGACCGGTAAGCAACAATTGCTCGGGAAGATGGATCATCAGGTGAGGCATGATGTCAAAAAAATTTGGAGGAAATATCCTCTCAAATTTACACATGATATAAATGATGTCCTCTTGCATTTCCCGGAGGTTAGATTTTGTCACTTCCCGTGTGCATAACTTCTGGAAGAATCTTGCCAACGCTACTAACGGCTCCACCACCTGACGGGGAAGGAACGGTCGAATGAAAACAGGGAAGAGACGTTGTAGCAGGATATGACAGTCATGACTCTTCAACCCGTACATCTTATTGTCCCGGAAGTTCACACACCGGGTATATTTCCTGCATAGCCTGAAGGATACTTCACACAACTCATCCACCTGAAAATTACGTTCTTCTGGTCAGGTTTCACGGTGTAAGGAGCTTGAGGCATTTTTTTCTTCCCTTCTTTCAACCACAGATGTCTTCTTAACTGCATTTTTTTTAGATCAATGCGTGCCTTAGGACCGTCTTTCGTCTTCCCCTCCAAGTTCAGCACTGTGCCCACCACACTGTCGCAAACATTCTTTTCTATGTGCATCACATCTAGGTAGTGCCTGATCAACAACTTACTCCAGTATGGGAGTTCCCAGAATATGCTCTTATGTGTCCAGAATTTGTACCTGTCGGGTCTTTCAGGTATTGCTGCAACAATATTTGGATGATTGCTGAGCTGCCCAAAATCGTACTCATTAAGCACTGCTAAAATTTCTTCTCCCGTCCATCTTCTGGGAGGCACACCGTGTTCTACGGTCCCATCAAATGCCTTGTCATCGAACCGCCAATCGTGATTATATGGAAGGAAAGCACGGTGACCCAATCTGCATATCTTGTTGCAATGACTGCTGCTCCCCTCATCGCTAAGGCACTCTGGACAAGCCTTGTATCCCCTAACAACGTTGCCCGACAACATCCCACGGGCAGGAAAATCACTGATGGTACCAACAACCATGACATGCATCTGGAACATCTCGTGCATGTACTTGTCATAAGTGGGATGACCAACTTCCCACAAAAACTGAAGCTCTTCAATCAAAGGTCTCAAATACACATCGAGACACTTCCCTGGATAACCGGGCCCCGGAATCAACAAACTCAACATATTGTATTCCTTCTTCATGCACATCCATGGAGGAAGGTTGTACGGTACCAAAATCACCGGCCATACACTGTATTGAAGACTCATGTTGCCAAAAGGGTTGAACCCGTCGGATGAGAGCCCGAGCCTCACATTTCGGACCTCTGACGCAAAATGAGGAAACTCCCTGTCTATATGCTTCCAAGCCTCCCCGTCAGCAGGGTGTATAAGGGTATCTTCGTCATGCATTTCCCTATCAACGTGCCATCTCATAGCTTTGGCCGTGTGTGAAGACATGTACAACCGCTCAAGCCTATCCCTCAACGGGAAATACCGAAGTACCTTCACAGGTTTCCTATTGCCTGCAGGAGTCAGCTTATACCTGTCAGTGTGACATACCGGACATGCGTCAAGCCCACCAAGGTCATTCCCTTCTGGATCTTTACCCCAGAAGAGAACGCAGTCATATCTGCATGCATGGATCTTGATGTAGGAAAGGCCAAGATCTTTCAGGATACATCGGACCTTACGATGAGTGGTAGGAAGACGATGACCGTGGGGCAGCATCGAAGCAGTGTACTGTAGATAATCATCAACAGCCTTCACGGTCGATTTTGTCTCAACTTTAATCTTCATTACGTCCATCACACTTTCAAGAACGGTCTTCTGACAACCGGGGTACACAGGGGTCTGTTGGAAAGCAAGCAGTTTGTTGTACTTTTCAATACCAGCAGTGTTGACAGCTCTAGGGAAGGGCTGCACCGGGTCAGGCATATACTGTCCTTGAGCGCATACACCGCTCTCATAAGGAAACATGTCGTTGATGAATGCCGTTGTTGGATCGTTGGATGTACTGCCCGTCTCAGAAAATTGGCCATGATCATGCGGACCCCTGATGATGTTTCACCGTGATATAACCAACATGTGTACTTCTCCCAAAACCCGTTACTCCTCAGGTGCTGCCATACTTTGTCAATGGGAAATCGATGCATATCGCTGCGACACTGACATTTCGTGCACGGGCAATAGAAAATTGTATTCCCGTTAGCATTAGCCAGCGCATATTTTATAAAACTCATAACTCCTGCACCGTATCTTTTGTCCCATTTTGGAAGCGAAATCCAACTCTTATCCATATCCTGAAATATAACAAAATATATATTTATAACGCTGCTAGCTAATTATTAATGAAATTTCATGCCATATATAAAATCTCAATTCATTTAGTATATATTCTACGTACTACGTACAACTAATTAATAACTAATTAATTAACACACACATATCATATTAACACAATAATATATATTAACACAAATTAATTAACAACATATATACACAATTAATACAATTAATATATATTAACACAATTAATTAACAACAACTTCATACCGTACCATATCAACACAATAATATTATAAATTAATTAATAACATATATATATCTACTAATATTTATTAACAACAATTAATTCATATATATTATCAATTCAAATCATCAACCAAATCGATCAACACATATATATATATATACACATCCAACGTACTCAAAATTAATCAATTCAATCATAATCAAAATCAATAAACTCAATCATAATCAAAATCGATAAACTCAAATAAAACTCAATTAATCAACATATATATACATATACGTACCTATATATGGCTCCACAAACTAATTATGGACAGATTTCGACAACACCCAAACGTTTTCTCCCGTTTTTTCTTCTCCTGTTTTTTTTTCCCAGATGAGCTGCTGCTGTCCAGATCGCAGATATAAAGCACTTTAGCCGACGACATATTAATTCGTCGGCTAAACTTTTAAATATTTCGTCGGCTAAAGTTCACAGACTATGGCCGACGAAATAAATTCTTTAGCCGACGACGTTTTTTTTTCGTCGGCTAAAGTTTACCATAGCCGACAAAATTTTAGTTAGCCGACGAAGGAAAATGTCGTCGGCTAAAGTCCACTTTAGCCGACGAAAAAATTCTTCGTCGGCTTGGTTTTTTTTTTTTTCGTCGGCTAAAGCCTTTCTTCTGGTAGTGATACCTCATTTTTTGCAAATTGATTCAATTCTTTTTGCATTGCATTGATCCAGTCATCATCCATAAGAGCTTCTTTGATATTTTTAGGTTCAATCAGAGACACAAACCAAAACAAGTTAGTTTGTTAGTCTCCTTAACTTTTTCTTTAATAAAACATACCAAGGCTTTGTTTATTTCAACAAATTCTGTAGTAGAGCTCTCAGAATTATCTTCATTTTTAGAAGGATAATCTATCATTTTCCCCCTGGTCCGCATACCATCACCAATAACATCAGCTGTTGAGTGATCTTTACGGACCTGCTTAAAACTAGTTCTATATTTTGTAGCAGGTTGTAAATTTTTATCAACTTCATTAGTCTTTTCTTGTACAGAACTACTATTTTCATTTGATTTAAACACATCTGAATCATTAACAACCGACAAATCTGCATTATCATCAACTGTAACATTAATTGAATCCATGACTGTTTTAGTTTCTTTGTTGTAAACTCTGTAAGCACGACTGTCAAGAGAATAACCAAGAAAAATACCTTCATCTGCTCTAGGTGAAAACTTGGCAAGACGCTCCCGGTCTTTTAAAACATAGCAAGGGTTACCAAACACATGAAAATGACTTATGTTTGGCTTTTTACCTTTCCATAGTTCATAAGGAGTGGACTTTGTTCCTGATCGAAGCAGAACACGATTTCCAATGTAACAAGCTGTGTTAACAGCCTCAGCCCAGAAGTTCTCACTAAGTCCGGTTGAATGAAGCAGGACCCTGGCCATGTCTAAGAGAGATCTGTTCTTACGTTCAACAATTCCATTTTGCTGTGGAGTTATAGGAGCTGAAAACTCATGAAACACACCGTAATCTCGACAATATTTAGTAAATTTAGAATTCTTAAACTCAGTTCCATTATCTGACCTAATCTTGGCAATTTGATAATTTTCTTGTTGTTTTTCAACTAAAAGACGTTTACTCAAGGTGGAAAAAGAACTAAATGTCTCACTTTTATCTTTTAAGAAATCAACCCAGGCAAAACGAGAATGATCATCAACAACAACAAGAATGTATTCTTTACCTGCCATACTTGATGTCGCTGAAGGTCCCATCAAATCCATATGAAGCAACTCAAGAGGTTGAGTGGATGATGAAGCATTCACCACTTTATGACTAGCTCGGGTTTGTTTACCCGTTTTGCAACCTCTACAAACAACATCAGTACGACCACTTAAGTTAGGTAAACCTCTTACCAAATTTTGGTTGACAGTTTAAGCAAGTCTTGAAAATTTAGGTGACCAAGTCGTTTGTGCCATAATTTCATTGTTTCTTTAACAGAACTTGTCCTGAAACAAGATTGAGATTCATTAGACTTAAAATCATATGAAACATGATAACAGTTATCTCCTGATCTTTTCCTCCCATTACAATTTTACCATCCTGATCAAAAACAACACAACGACGTTTATTAAACCATATGTCCTCATAATCATCTGCCAACTGACTAACACTAATAAGATTTGTCGATAATCCTTCAACAAAGAGTACATTATTAAGACAAGCAAGATTTTGGGATTTTATTGAGCCATTTCCTTTATACTTGCTTTTCTTCCATCCCCAAAAGTAATTGCACCTGAAACACCTGATTCATTAAGAATTGAAAACCACTGTTTATTTCCACACATGTGGCGTGAACAACCACTGTCAATATACCATGTATCTTCTTTTCTAGCAGACAAAGCAGTTAACGCTACGTTACAAGTAGCATTAATTTCATTAGTTTCATAATCAATCTCAACAAAAGAGAAATTACAAAAAACATTTGAAAAATTCTGATTTACCTTTTTACCTAATACTTCTTGTTCAAACGCATCGTTCTCTGTTTCTTTAAAAGCTTTTGAAAGACCAACGAAGTGAGAAATATCTTGTAATAAGTTGCTATGTTGTTCTAATTTAATATGAATATCTCTAATTTCATTTTCAACCGTTGAATTTGAATCATTATTTTTTGATTCAGAGGAGATTCGAAATCCAGTAATTTTTCCTTCCTTTTGTTGTTTCCCTTTGAGGTCCAAAAATCAGATTTAACATTCATAGAATTATAACTAAGATTGTTGATAAGGGACTTACCAGAATAGCCAAGACCAGATCTATCATTAAAAGATTTTCCCGAACTTAGGATTTCTGACAGTGATTGAGAGCTCATTTTGAACTTGCCGAACTTGTCTTCTGCTTTTTCAAGAGATTCCTGTAATTCATCAACTTTATAATTTAGTTGCAAAATAAATTTATCTTTTCAATTATCTCTTCTTGAAGTATCTGAATCTTCGCAAGAAAGCTCTTTCTTTCCACTTTCCAATCTTCACTACTCATGTTATGATCCTCCTCACATTTTCTCATTAACTCAAGTTTCTCAAGTTCCCATTTTTTTTTTCTTCTAGAAGCATTCCTACTTGAAATTTCAAAGCCTCATTTTTTCAGATACCAGTTCAGCAGCCTTTAAAACCTTCTTATGATGTACCATTAGTTCATCATCTTCGTCAAACTCATCATCAGAATCTGAATAATCGAGAGAAAAAGAAGACACAAGTGCAAAAGTTTTGTTTCCTTTCGAGGAATCATCTTCTTCCTCATCACTCCATGAGGATCTGTACGCCTTTTTCCCTGTATCAGACTTTCTATTTGCACAGTCAGTAGCAATGTGGCCATAGCCACCACATTCATAACAACGACCCTTTTGACCCCGATAATTTCCATTACTACTATTTCCAGTTTCATTTTTCTTTTGAAACGAATTATCACCTTGTTTTCAAAACTCTTATTATTTCCATTAAACCTCTTTTTGGAATCAAAATTGTTTCGCACATTAGGTTTTGAATTTCTTTGATTCAGAATGCGTTTAAATTCTTTAGTCAAAAATAACAACTCGTTATGCTCCGACTCATCAGACTTTTTAGAGACATTTAAAGCAATATTTTTTGAACTCGTACCTTTAGGATTTTTCGTCATCTTCAAGTTCCATTTCCCAAGCCTTCAGATTTCCGATCAACAAATCTACTGAATATTCATTCAAGTTGTCTTCTATAATCTACTAGATAAGCAGCGGATTATATAGAAGAACTTTACTTTACTATTGAATAGAAGATTACAATTACTTGACAACACATGATCAAAAGTAATATATTCTCAAAAGTAAAATTACTTCACACTTGAAGAACACGGTCAAGTGTAATACAAAGCCACTAAGGTCTTTGTTGCCACGAAGGACGATAACGCCACGGAGGTCGTTGAAGCCACGAAGGTCTTGAAATGCCACGAAGGACTTGAAGCCACGAAGGTCTTCAATGGAGCCACGAAGGTCTTGAAGCCACGAAGGTCTTCAATGGAGCCATGAAGGTAGTGCCACACAGGACTATTCTATGATATGAATCTTTGTTCACACCAAAACTCTAGAGCAACCATTTACGAAACCTATATTTTCTTCTCCCTATTTTCCTCTTCTCACTACCATATATATATATATATATCTATGTATATATGTGAAACCCTAGCACCTCTCTCTCGCCACGTAATCAGCCGTACCTAGATATATATATATATATATATATATATAAACCAAACCTGGCAGCCGAACCTAGCTGCCCTCTTTTCCATCTAGATCCGAATCACCTCAATGCCATAACAACTTTCTAAATCTAAATTGTATAGAAAAGGAACTAACCTTAAACAGCCTATATCCTAATAAACTGAAAAATATATTTGAAAATACATTCCAAATATATCTAGAACTAACCATATAAAAGATGAGAAATATAGAAGGAAATCCCAACCTATATGGCAAGAGACCTTCCGAATAGGAAACTTCAATATCTTCTCTTTGTCACAAGATTGGAAATCTTTGAACTCCATCAACTCATGGAGGCCAATATATCTTCACCTTTATGTTCTCTTAGTAATGAGACTAAGTATGAGAATATGTGCATAAGAATGGACTAACAGACATATATATAACAAATTGTAGGTAGTTTCGTCCATAAAGAAAACTACCACAAACTCAACTGCTTTGTCATAAAACTGCTCTCAACTGCAATTTAGATTTCAAATTCAAATATAAAACTTATCTACAGATTTATCTTAAGGTTTTTACACATGTCTTAGACTCAAATCACATTATATATATTTACTATATATATATTGATTGAGTACTGTTCATAAGCACTGTTCATCTACTGTAAAAAAACAGTGCTGGCTCATTGTTGGGCTGTGCAATTCTGGTACTGCCTTGCCTGTTTTGCTCCAGATACTTCTCGATCAGCTGTGCAAAACGTCAGGTGAGAGAGGGAGAGAGCGAAGACTCCTCTACTCCCGCGTCTACTTTAAACGCCGCCCATCTCTTCGCGCAGTCCCCAAAAAAACTCAAAAGCCGAAACCCACAGAGAGAGAGAAGCAGCAGCCACCACCGCCATCACCGGAACCCTAAAAACGCGCCGGTTTCAATGGCCGAGTCGACTCAGCTCCAGCAGGCGCAACTCGCGACGATTCTCGGCCCCGACCGGCCCGGCCCCTTTTGAAACCCTAATCTCCCACCTGATGGCCTCCGCCAACGAGTAGCGATCCCAGGCCGAGCTCCTCTTCAACCTCTGCAAGCAGACCGATCCTGACTCTCTCTCACTCAAACTCGCTCATCTCCTCCAATTCTCGCCGGCGCAGGAGGCCCGCGCCAATATCCGCCATCCTCCTCCGCAAGCAGCTCACTAGAAGCGTCTAAGGCCACCATCAAAATCGGAATCCGAAACTGGTACTACCCATTATCCCCTTTTGTTTCCGAATTAGAATCATTATTATTATTATTCCTTAATCTCATTCTTCTATGCATCTGCTTCTGAGTGCGCCCTCATATTAAGAGAGAAAAAGTTGGATTCTGGAAATCAAACATGCACCCAAACTTGAGAAGACGGGGAAGCTCATATCTGGACACTTTTATTTGATTCTGTAAAATCAGGTTCATAAAATATTGGTCCTCCTTTTCTGCATAAACCATCGAATAAAATTTTATGTATCTACAAATTATGCAATGGAGAGAGAGAGAGAGGGTGTATATGTGTGATCGTGTATGTTGAATTGTCTTGGTGTTTGATTTTCAATTGTTTTATGATTTTGAATTGGATGATCGTATGCATAGGTATAAGTATGATTATCTTTAAAAGTTAGTTTCTTTTGGCAATTGGTTCACATATTTTAGTCAACTTTTGACTTTGATTGTTCTTCTTCTTTTCTGATCAATTACTTTTGATGTCGTCAGATTCTATGATTGATTGTTGTTCTTAGAAAGGACTCAAAGGAGAGTTCTATCAAGCTCGGGAAAGGTATTGCTTCTTCTTGCTCTGGGTAGTTGGTTTTCAATGATGAGTCTTATGTAAAGTTAGTCAGATTGTTTCAATTTTTTGAGAAGCTTCTGCCATGCTTGTACTTCATTAGATTAGAAGTTTTCTTCTACTTTTGTTTATTGTATAAACTGAAATCTTAACTATTTATTTGATGATTTTGTTTGCAGGTTTTGGTTGTTGTTGTTGTGCCTGTTTCTGTCTGATCTCTTATAGGATCTGCATTTCAGGTTCGGCTTTTTTCCTTTCTTGGATGTTATTACATGATACAAATGCTGATTTAATTGCACTGATGATGGTTCATTACTTTTTTGCTGTGAACAAAAACTGATAAAACGACTGGAAAGAAACTGATAACATGTGTGGGTAACTCTACCACAAACTATTTCAAACTCATTTTTATTTACATAGAAAGTTACACTACAATGAAATAGATTTTAAAGGGCAAAAGAATTTTGGATCTGTGACTGAGTATTTGTTGAACTGGGTATTTCTCTGATTATTTTACTCTTCTGTTTGTTGGATTGTGTTGTTCCTACTGCGGTGGAGTTTTTAGTGCTCAATGGTTTGTGTAAGTGGTTCTGCACTTCTACATAGTTAGATTTAAGACCTTAGGATTTTTTTCTTTTAGCTGCTTTGATATGTGCGATATGGCCATATTAAGCAAACCATAAGTGATCTGTAGGTGTTTTAGTTGTAATATATTTGTGATAATTATTAGTGTGATTCATGTGTAATTTCTAATTACTAGCCTTGGATTGTAGATTTGTAATAGTCAGCAGACTATTACAGGTAACAAAAAACAAAATTCACATTACCACCTAAAATATTAAAATCACTCAACTGAATACTTCATTGTTTTGGTAAATTTTTAGGTAAATTAGTACTTAAATTTTAAATTTAGTACTCCCTCTGCCTACTGTAGAGATGAATTGATGATCTTTTTTGGGTAAATTAGGTCATGCCTGTTTTTAATTGTAGATTTGTATTTTTCAGTGATTACAAAGTAACAATCATACAAGCAATGAAGTTCCATGATCATGCACAGATGAATATGATAACTTTGTTTTTTGGTCTGAGGATATGAATATGAATAATTCAATATGCACCTGCATGCATATACACACAAATAATGAAATTGAAAATTTTCAAGTGGCACATTTATACAAAGCAATAACGAATCTTTTTATGTTTCTATTCATTGCTGGTCTTCATATTCCAACATCTATCAAATTTTGAAGGTTTTGTGTGCTTATGTGCATTGTGGTTCTTCCAAAAGCTTTAATTTCAGAAAAGAACCTTTAAAAAAATTTGTGTAATTGCATACATAGATATAGTTGGCAGAAGTAAGTCGTATGCCAGAATCAAGTTTTCCAGTATCAATTCCTAGAGCATTAGAAACTCATAGAGCATTATATGTTCTTAGTTTCTTTGATAGATATTAATGACAAGTAGAAATTATACTATAATACTTCTTTTGTGTATTTGTTATTGCATCGTGTACCTTGAGTAAGCTACAATTGCTTGAAAATTTTAAGTTTGGCTAGATTGTTTGGGATTTTCGAAAAGCTTATTTTTTGATATATAGCAATACCAGTTTTTAAGTGAGTCAAAGCCAATGCGACTTCCTGTCAATATTTTGTCTCATACGAACCCCATACCAATATAACAGAGAAACCGAGTTATACTGATATAGTATTATTACAAGAATGTTACAGTTGAAAAAGGGTGATATAACTATACAAAACCAATAGACTGACATGGAGTTCTTTTCATCTATACATAATAAAAACTAATATCATTATATCATATAGATAGACATTAGGATTGAGAAGATGCTACTTATCTACTTATCTAAGTTGTTCTGACTCTGAAAATTCTCCTTTCTCTTGCAGGGAACACTAGAAGTTGAGATGCTCAGGAAAAAGCTAACCTCTAAAGCTACTCTAATGTCATGATCTGATATAACCTTGATCTTGAGTTTTGGAACAATTTGTTATATCAACTTTAAGCTGAGGTTACATATGTTGTACATTCATTGGTTGGTAACCATTATTTGCATTAGGCTGCATGAATTACATTGCTGATCCGTCTTAGTTCAGTTATGTTCAACAATTTGAATATAAATGATATTGAGTTGGATAAATCCCGCGGCAAAGCGCGGGTTTTATTTCTAGTTTATACTGTGTTTTGACAAGTTCTTATAAGCTGATATGCTTACACTTTTCTCAAACAATACAAATGAAAAAACCCTAGCGTCTCTTTCTCTCTTCTGCCGCTTCCATGGCGTCGAGAATTGAGCGTCCGAATTCCCAAACCACTGCTGTTGCAGCAACCCAAACCAAAAACCTGGAATCCAGTGGTGGTCGTGGCGGAACGGCGCGAGTCTCATTGGGAGTTGCAGGCCAAGCGGCTCAAGTGGATCAGCGTCACTCGTTCCTCGTTGGCAGACTTCTTGGTCCGAAAGGCAATCTCCCTGGTTTCAAAGGTACGATCTCTTCTATTTGGAGGATGAAGAAATGAATTTCAGTTCATGAAGCTGGTGACTGATTTCTGTTTCAATTTGACAACATGTGGGATTGTAATCGGATTAGGAGAGGAGGTCTGTGGTTTTATAGAAATACGATGCTAGTGTTAATGAGTATGATGGAGTGAGCCCGATCGAGGAGGTTCCTTTGTTCGTTATGGCAGCCTGGGTGGTGATTAAGGGGCTGCCGGTGAATCTGAGGAAGAAGGCTGTATTGAGATGCATCGGTGAGTCCCTCGGTGTAATTGAGGGCTATGATAACAATGCCCTCAATCGTATGGAAGAAGAGCAGAGGGTGAAGATCTCTTTCGATGTTCAGAACAGGTTTAGGATTTGGTTGTTGTTTGATGCCTCTCCGACCAATGCTCTGGAATTGGAGTTGATTTTGATAGAGTGAAGGGGTATTGCAAAAGTTGTGGGTTGTTCATGCATGATGCGTAGGGCTGCGATGCTTTCCTGTTGAAGGAGAAAGCAGAAATCAAGCGTGAATTGGCTTTATCTTTAACCCATCTTTCCTTGGTGGACTCGACTGAGGAGGCTTGTGTTCTTGAATCGGATGCCTCACCGGAAGGGACATCAAGTGGTAGTCATGAATCCGAGTCGGCTCAAGGTTCTGCTACTGTTTTGAAGGCTGTTGGGTGCATGGAGCAAGGTTTTGGGCACCTAGTGTCTGAGGTTGTCAAGTCACAAGATTGTTCTGCAGGTGAGGATGTGGACATGATTGGTAACGATTTGGTTCTTGCTGACAATTAATCACTGGTCCAAGTTCCAGAAGTTGCTCTGGCTTTGAAAGAAACTGTGCATTTGGCTGAAGTCTACCGATAGTCAATGATGGGGAGGCCGAGTTGGTAGTGCCGTAGCAGTGGAGAGAAGCCGGCAAGTGCAATTCAACTGTTTCTTAATTCAGTTGGCTCTCTTGATGGTGGTAAATTTGCTTCTAAAGCATTACCTGTTGTGAATCCGTTGAAGCGTCAAACTACTTCTGAGCTCCCTAAACCGTGGTAACGGTATAGAACTGTATCAGTTGAGGATAATATGTCGATAATATGTCGAACGGCATGCCTGGTGCGTTGGCTAAGGTACATTTACTTGATTGTGGAGATACCTCATGCACTTCTAGGAATCATCCGTGGTTTCTGTTCTAACCTGAGTATCCGTACTCTTGTATCATCAAGCCTCATCTGTGAGCAAGACCTCGGCAAACCATTGTTAGGCGTCAAAACCTAGCAAATATCCCTCACTGTTGCAGCTTGGTGTAACAAGCAGCTGATCCTGATATTAAGACTCTACTTGACTTATTCGGTTAAGTAAGAAGCGGGTGTTCGACGTCGGGCATCGTGTAAGTCCTAACAACAATTGTTGGGCAGGTTAGAGGGACTTTTGGCTAGAGCTCCCTAGTCTACAGTCGCTTGAAGGAAGAAGATCAGCGCGAACAGGGCAAAACAAGTACAGGTGTAACTACTCAAGTTGCTGGCACGCCTACAGAAGGAGATAGTTTGAGCAGTGTAATTTTCACCTCGAACAACAACATGGCTTTTACATCAACAATCAACTTCTCCAGCATAGCATGAGATCCAAGACAAGATTCATGAAAAATCCCAAATGCATGCAGGTAAGAAAGGTACTCGAGCCAAACGAGCTATTGCTACTCAATCTTCACTAGCTTTATGTCTTTAACTGCAATAGAAATATCTCACCATTTTGAACTACGTAGTGTCATGCATTTTCTCGAATCTACTGTATCAGAAATTTCATAATCAGATCTTAAATCTTGACATCTAGTAATCAAATTCGTTATGATTAGGCAACAACTCAAATTTATATTCAGTTTCTTCGGATATTCAGTATTAAACCAAACAATCAATCACAAAGCTCAAAAATGCTGATAAGTAACAATTCCACACAAGAATTCAATTCGATTTCTATAACTAGAGTGAGAAAGTGAGACCTTGAAGCGCTAGTGGAGTCGAGAATGAGCGGAATTGCAATCCTTGACGATTTCGGTGTGCGAGCGATCAATGTGTTGCTTGAGATCCTGGAGGCGCGACGAGGCGAGATTCTTCAGATCGGGAATCAAAGCGGGGTCGTTGGCGTCAGCGAGCGGTTTAGCGGCTGCCAGAGACGGAGATTCGAGGATGGAAGAAGCCCTAGCCAAGGTCATATTCTTGGCGCGCTTGTTGCTGTTGTTGATAAGCGTCGATTTGGGAGGAGAGTGGTTCAGAAAAGGAGGAGACGCCACTCGCGGTGGCGTTTCGAGTAGCGTCGCGGCTGAAAACCGGCGAGTGCTTCGTCGTCCACCGACTGACCCTTTCTTCGTCTCTCTCTCTCTATTCAAACTCTGAGCGTTTGAAAATTGAAATCTCTCAGATGCACTTGGTGCCTCAGACGAAGCCTTTTATAGGCAAATTCTTACGTACTAGTTTTGAGAAAGGGTAACTTAAGGGCATTTGGTCTAGTGGTTAGGGTAGCGAGAGGTCCCGAGTTCAATCTTGGAATGCCCCCTTTGTTTTCTTTCCCTTTTACATATATTTTTCAACTTGTGTGGAACCTCATCAACGAACCGATCAGTTTCTGCCTTCTGCAAAAACATAATGATCATCTCAGCTCTAGTCTGTGTGCATCATCTTTTGTCCATAGTAAAAACTTTCCGAGACTCGACTCGAATACATCTCACCTGAATTGCCTACATCTCTAGTACCAGGAGAACACTACAAAAACTGATTCATCAAGAGTATGTTGGCTGCCGAAAAGCAAAGCAAAATTCACCGAGCAATGTTTCACTGAGGTAGCCACACGAGAAGATATGAAATGCGGCCAGACTTTAGCGTTTACAGCTTTTCATTTACAACTTCCTTGAAAATGTTGTGAGCTAACTGCTCTTTACAAATAACAAATAGGTATGGAGACGATGAAATTGCATATAGAGTAACTCTATATCTAATGTTCTGATGCAATTCGCTGAGGCATATGACAAGTAAGTTTTTTTCCGATAGTTCAGCTATGAAATTACAGGTAACACTATCCTAGGTTGTGAATAGATTTATTTCGAATAGCCTTTAGTTATTTTTAATTTTCTTGTTGAGCCTCTACTTCTTGCCAAGTGGAAACTTGCTGACATGGATATTGTATTACTACAGGTCCTATCCAAAGCGGAGCCCTGCTCTGAAATTAAAGTGTGAGGCTCTTTATTTGAAGCACTTTTCGATCATAATTTCACATCTTCACCTTCTAGTGTTTAGAATCTAGTGTGTAGATCATTTCTATAAAGTTTTATCCAAAAGAGACCGTTTGGCTGCCCAAAATCATGATTTGCACGAACGGTTATATTTGAGCAGATTTTGTTCTACTGATCCATTTAATCTATTTCCGCAATCAAACGATCATCAAATTGAATAAAACTTTGTATATATGATATGCACACTAGGTTATAGATATTGTATGGTGGAGATGTGAAATTATGACCGAAAAATGCTTCAAATAAAGAGCCCCACACTTTAGTTTCAGAACAGAGCTTCGCTCTGGATAGAAACTATGTATTACGATATCTAAATAATATGAGCAGCCTAAGACAAACGAACTTTTATCTCTAGGTTAGCAGTAGGGCAGAAGTCACAGAACCTTAACGAGTAATTTTCTCATTGTACTTTACTTTCAAATGATCGAATAGTGTACTCGTATATATAGAGAAACAGTCAAACAAACTACTAATGCATCTCTACAAATATCCCAATTCTTCTGAAAATTAAAACTGGATGGTTAAAGATCCTAGGAACTTTAGTTTGATCTGAAATCAAGCTTTAGTTTGATCCGAAATCAAGCTTTAGTTTGATCCGAAATCAAGCCATTTCTGATTTTAAAGCTGATAAGGAGAATAATAAAAATTGTATTGTGCTCTTTTCAAGAATGGCCAGAACTGGTTCCTACGTGCATGTAAAACGTTATGAAGTATGAAACATATCATAAACAAAAGTTGGATCCAATTATACCCCACATAAACCAAATTTTCAATTTACTCTTTTTGTATTAAAGTTCACAGATTTCACTTGGCAATTAATGGTGCTGATCTATCAATATCTAATGGTACATTTCATCTATAATTGTTTTAAAATATAAGAATCACAAAAAAGCTATTGCACAACATGTTGATATCCACTAAATATACTGTAACACAACATTACGAGAGCTTAGTAATCTGTTAAGGAGATGCCACTCTCCTGATTATCACCCTGAAGATCTGGGAGATCGGAACTAATGGAGAACTTCATCCACCTCTTTCTCTCAACATATTTGAGACATGGCTGCATCATAAGGCCAATCACTATAGCTATAAGGCTTACAATCATAACCTTGAGCTGAGAAAGAGCCAACACTACACCAATTAGTAGGGTTGGTGGGGCGCACAAAAGAACGGCTCCAACTGTCCCAATAGGAATTTTGTAAGGCCGAGACGCAGCTGGGTACTTCATCCGTAATCGTATAAATGCTATGAACTCCAAAATCATTCCAACACAGTACAAGAAGTTTTCTGCAGCTACAATCTCTTGAAAGCGTAGCCAAGATAGCAAAATGACTCCAGAAGCTGAAAAAATAATGCCAATGACTGGGGTTCCATAACGAGACCGCTTACCAAAACACTCGGGCAACATCCCTCTCTCTGCCATCCTTAAAAGTTGGAAAGAGTCGCTATTCATTTCAGCCACAAACATCCCCATGTTTGACATGGCTGCAGCCCCTTGGATCCACCATCTCAACCAAACTCCCCCAACAATTTTTGCAATATCAGAGAAGTAGCCATCAGTCCACAACTCACGATCTAGTGGAACAGCGCCAGTACCAATCAAAAGAGGGAAAAGATATCCAACAACAACCAAAATCAAAGCATAAAAGAGAGCTTTGGGAGAGTCTTCTTTGGGTTCTCTACCTCTCCAGCAAGTGTACTTATCGAATCCCAATAGTTCAAATTCCAAAAGAGTGTGTTCAAATACAAATTCCAGTCCACATTATGTAGACTCACCACTAACCATCTTGAAGGCTCCAACTGAGGAATTGCCACAAGTCCCATAACAACAAAAGGAATGAGCGAGAAAATACCTAAAAGTATAGCAACCCATCCGACAATGGCTAAACCCCTATAGTTTAAGAAAGTGAGAATAAATGTCAAAGCTAACACTGCCGCGATTCTTGGGACTCCACCACCTAAAGCTGGTATTGATGGCTTTAAGTAGTCCAGAAACATAACAGGGTACAAAGCATTATCAATGACTCCACTTAACCATTTCACCCATCCTTGTTGAAACCCCCAATATGGACCCAGGGCTGAAGAAACCCAAACCACATAACCACCATTCACAGGGAACATGGTACCCATCTCTGCAGTAATCAAGGCCTCAGGTACACTCCAAATGAATGGAAAGACCAAGAATCCGATTAGCGCTAGAAGGGGACCGGCAGCCTGGATACTTTCCTCAACACCAAATGGACCGCCAGATACCTCATAAAAGATGAGGAAGACAAGGGGCAGGACTGAGACTTTCTTGAAGTTATTTACCCTAGGGGAATTTGGTTCACCAACTCCAACATATTGGGGATCGTTGTACTCTCCCATTTCAATGGAGCCTACCCTAATGGTTGTGGTCCTTGAACTCTGCATTCAGCATCAAGTTTTCAACTTTATAAAGATTATCTATTGGTGTCAATATTAACAAGGTATGTATATAGCACATCAAAACTAGGTGTGTTCTGGAATGTACTGCGACTGTCTGGAGCACGTGTCAAGCAGTTGGTGGAGAAGTTTTAGCGCGTGTTGTGCATGACTCTCGCTAATTCTCTCTCCGTGATGCATCCGTTAATACCCGATCGGGTATATTTGCGAGGAGAATTTCATGAAAGTGGAGAATCGCGTCTGAAGATATGAAGAGGTAGACCGAAATATGGAAATTGGATTTGGCAGTCTTCTGCTGGGATGACGACGGAGCTGAACAACTGCTTTGAGGAATTGGGTAACGAGGTAAATCTTTGCGTTATTTTCTTTATGTGGTTCATTTGATTGAACCTGTGTGGGTTTTGGGTTAGGTTCGATTCTAAAGTTAGCAAGAAATTTGAGGAGGGAATGTTAGTTCAGGAGGTGCCCCGACTGGTTTAGTATCCATGCTATCTGGTCAAGAAGATATGTTTGCTTTCCGCCGAGCGGTAAGTGGCGGTTTTTTTCTCTGAAACACTGATCTTTCTTTTGATCGTGTCCATGACCAACTTAATCGTATGATGAATTGCAGTAAATTTGGGACTGAGAATCATATATCTACCTACTAATTGGATGATATTAGTTCTTGTTTATATGTTCATTGTAATTTGTTTAAATGCTCCAACATTTCCCATGCCTTACTAAGCTTGAAAATTTGGTGGAACTGTATGTTGAATAAACATGTTGTCTGTGTAGGTTTCACGACTGAGAGAAATGCAGACGCCTGTATACTTGGAGAGAGTTCATAGTCTTCATCCTAATTTCCAGAAACAATGCCAAAATTCTGGATATATTGCTGCAGAAAACTTACAACCTCAGTTGACCTTCTAAGAAGCAGAATTGTGGTACCAATATCAATCCTTCCTGTACATTTATGATTGTTCAATCTTTATATCTCTTAAAGTTTTCAACATTAATTAGGTAGTGATTCTTAAACATTGAAAATCAATAAAATGTTGTAATATTCTCCTTATATAAAAAGAAGCCATTGTTCTTTAATTCTCTTTTTAGATAGAATTTGGTGATAAGACACAAACCTGTTCTGAAGTATCAGTAGTAGAATGCAGGGACTCATTCATTTTCCATTGGAGTCACGGAAGTCATTAATACAAATCTCTTGATAGAACTAAGTGCTGATGACGTAGATTACGTGTACCAAAGGTTAGCATTTCCAGACTAGGTTTTATGTCTACCTCTATCAAGTATCTATATTACGTTTGGTTATGCTTAACCTGTATAGTTTGAAATGATTAATGAATCCAGTGCTCTGTCCAATAACTGATATTCCACATAGAATGTTCCCTTTTTTGTGTTTGACTAATAATAAGTATCTTATAGGAGTCCTGGGAAAATCTTAAGCATCAACATCCCAACATTTGAGGCCCTTACACAATTTGGAACTGCTACAATCACAGCAAAGAATACTGGTGAAGTGGAAGCATCTTATTGCTTAACGGTAGCCTATTGACTGTTCGTCTGTTTTAAAGAATTATTCTTTCCCTTATTCTCCTTAATACTTTTGGATATCTTTAATGGACGTTATGGTTAATATAACTTCTTTTGAATGGGGGGACTACAATACTGTCTTTAGCTGAGAAATAACAAGTTAAGCACAGCTAGGTGATAGGATTTTATATGATTTTGTTATATCAAGGCTTAATATCATTTTCCGTTGATGATTTTACTTGTATGGTACTATATAACATGTTCTTTTCAAATCGGGTAATCAATTTGTGATAACTTTTTGACAGTTTGGATAGTTACTGATACTAATGAATACCCAGTGATCATATTAATGCTTAAATTTCAATGTGATTATTGCATATGAACAAATTTCTTGTCTTCTTTTGGGCCATGAATATATTTGTCCACTTGCTAATAAGGTTTAAAAATTTAATATCAAGTCTTCCCTAGTATTTGAAATGGATGCATTATTCATATAGTAGCTTCAGTGTAATAGTTGTCTACAACTTCGGTGGATGGCTGTTGCAGTATGGTGTGTCACAAATTTTACCTTCCTTGCAGTTTGAGTGCTCAAGTGATGTCACCCTTATGGAGGTACTTTTGCCCCTACTTCTGTAGTTATACTTGCAACATGATGAGTGTTAATTTGTTAGAGAAACTGTTTTCAGGAACAATACTTCATTATGAAGCCAAAAGAAACGTTAACTCGATCCTTCAAACTTTACCCAGGAACTGATCAAGCTGCAAAATATGTCTGCGCAGGTATGAACTGCCAAACTCAGAATGATGATAAAGTGGCCTAAAGTATTAATGTTGGGACTAATTTCTGGACCTTTTTATGCAGCTATACTTAAGGACTCTAATTATAATGAAGTGGATAGAGCCGAGTGCCAATTTTCCATGACGTCTACTGTCATTGATAATGGATCACAGGTTAGTGTAGCAATCTGAAATCACATTTGTTTTCTTTTTTCTTCTAACAAAGTATGAAGGTTGCTAAACCCCCACAGAATAAGCAATTTTGGTATGTTATCAATACACTAAAAGACAATAGCTGATCAACCTGATGTTACTTCTTGAAATATCATAACCTTCAGTTAATTATATGAACCACTTAAGTTATTACTTTGTTCCAGGGTAATCCCTTTAAGCCACCAAAGACAGGAACAACTGGGTTCTTTGACTCTATTGAAAGCATTTGGAACCATGTGTGGAAGACTATATAGATTTCATCACTGGAAAAAATTGCAGGTACATGTTGCATAGTGGAAGAACTAAAATTCTGACTCATTTGTAACTGTCATACTCTAGATTCAGATATATAATGCTGGTTTTAATACTTGTTTTTGCTGTCGATTCATTTTACATGTAACATGGTAATGTCTGTTCAAAGTGCTGGTTTCATTCAGACCATTCTTTCAAGTCTCATAAGTATGATCAGAATCTCTGAACTATAGTTTCTCTCCTTCTGCATGAGAGAGCGTACAATATATACTTTCTATTTACAATTATAAACTAAGCCTATAATGGCAATTGGAATTGCATCTGCTCAGTTACAAACTTTCATTCATTTATTCTTGGTTCTCTTTCATGAACAGAACAAAATGCTCTGGATTCTTTGACTTCAGATGTCATATACAGTACATATGTATGAGTTGGATTCTGCTGTTTGGTTTACTTTTGGCAATTTTTCCAACAGGTAAACCTACTTATCCAGAATTAGTGTATATTTATAGTGGATCATTTTGGAATTGGAAAGAGAACATAACATATTATATGCTGAGGTGCAGTCATTGTGCTCCTGTGGCTTTTACATCAGAAGGGACTTTTTGATCCTTTATACGACTGGTGGGAAGATCATTTTGGGGAGAATAATTCGAATACAAGACACAGAATTAATGTAGATCACCGACAGGTTCATGACCATAAAGATCATAGGCATGAAGCAAGGCAGCACAACTATGGTTCGCGCCATAAAAGAAAACGCACTCACCATGATCACAAGCATAGCCACTTTGAAAGAGGCAGTGATTACCATTACCATCTTCACCATGTTCACAAGGATAAGCTCAAGCATGGCCGAAGAAAGAGTTCAAGTGTTGTACAGAAAGTTGATGAGAACATTGGGTACCATGGACATCAAAAACAAAGGAGAACAACAAAAGAGTATTTAAAATGACCAGTCACCAGACTTAAAACCTAGTGAAGCAAGAGTGAATTTGGTGACTGTTGCATAGCCAGTCAGTTTGCTTTCTATGCAAATATAGTGCCATGGCACAAGAAATGATACCACCCTCATTGTACATGTTATTGCAAACATTTGGTTTCAATGCCTCCCCCTTCGCCCTTTGCAGTATCCCTAACGTTCCATTTAAGATCAGTTGGGAGGGGGTGTGTCCTATGGTTTTCAGTTGTGATTGTTTTTTTCATGTATTGAAAAAAGAAAAAAAGAAAAAGAAAGTCTCTTTCCAAAATCCTGAAACAGCAGCGCATCTCAGAACAAAGAAAAGTCTTAACATATATTTTCTATTAGAGAAATCTCACCTTAAAACCTCATGCAAATAGCCTTAATAAACTATTTAACAAGAATTTTATACAACTTATGATATAAACCAAGAAAAAGAATACAAAAGACATTGCACGTTTTACTCCTCAACAGTGGTTTACAACCCTTTCTTATCTACAAAAACATCTAATTTCAATGATACAGTAAAATTTGATTATTATAATAACAAAAATTGTTGAGCAGATCCTCGACATGGCGCGTCCTAGTGCTCATCATCCACACCCTTATACATAGATGCTGAGTGAGGGAAGACCGACTCCCTCATGAGTAATTACCATATGAGCACCAACTGTCAAGTAGAGAAACGATGTACATATCCGATTGCAACCTCATCTCTCTTCAGAAGTTCCAATGGATGAAAGTTGATCTTCCAAATCTCCAAGAAGATCATGGTATTCAGTAAAGGCGGGATGTGACTGAAAAGCATAGATCAGTAGAGTAAAGCATTAATCTGATACACATATGGCACAGATAAATAGTGTGGGAAGTATTATTGACAACATTTTAAACAACAAATACCTGCAGGGTGAAGCTATAAGCTTTCCACAACCGCATATCATCCTGGAAAAGATCAAATAGAACCTGTGCAATAAACAAATCAGCAAAGCAAATACCAATAAAGCTGACTGGCTCATCATAGGCAAGATATTTGTGAGAAATGAAGCCACTCATACCTCAGATCGTCTTAAAAGAGTGGCAAGGACCACTATCCACTCTTTGAACTTGACAGAGCACATATGTGCCAAAAGAAATTCTGCATCAAATCGGCTCTGCAGTATACTCATTTGGAACTGGAATCAAAAGAGTATTCAGTAATTAGTTCTTCAGTAAACAAAAAAGACTATGAGGGTGAAGGGATTTTCATTTGTTAAAACTTTTTGTTCAATTAATTCAAGTCCCGAAACGAAATTCTCCAAACGAGCACATCCAAATCTCTCTCGCTGAAGATATTCATGCAATGAAGTATGCAAACTCAGAATCGTTCGGCAGTAACAACAAATTAATCATAAACATAACTGCAATTGTATCCTACCACTAAATGTTCGAGTGCCTTTCACAAATGCAACTAGCTTTGAAAGCACTTTTCCCGACATCAAATAGCTAGCATGGCAGAACATCTTTCCTCTGTGCATCCATATTCACAAGCATGAATGAATGATTGGATTGGATGATTCAGTTGTATATTGATTAAAAAAAGATATATTCCAACAGACATGCTCTAGGAAAAACACTCCTCCCTTATTCTTAACCCGTCTATATTATACATGTTTACATATGTACGGATCGATTTTTGTTCCTAAACCTATTCTCTTAAATGGCTAGCTTTCTGGCATGTTTATTGGCATTTGAAATGAATATACATATATATAGCTATGCAACGTATATAGAGAAGTAGTTATGTCGTGCCTTACATCCCATTGATAGTTTTATTTTACTGCATGCATGTGCAAGACTTGTAAACCATAATGCAAACAAGAGTTAGAGGTGAATTGTAAATACTAAATAGCAAATAAAAATGTAAATTAAAGATCAAACAGATAAACATACAATACAAAAGAATGAAATTCATCAGACAAAGAGGCTCTTAGGTGTCCAACACAAGAACCCAGTAGAAGAGTCATCTGAGCTTTTGGAGGAATCTCAGCAAACCAAGCTACTATCTAAGGGAAAGGATCCTCTCCTAAACTCATTTTCTAAGACACATTCTATTATCGAATCTTCACTATACTTGCAATGAACATATCCATCAATTCATACAATCAAGTAAGAACACATTGTGAAATTCTCAAGCAAACCATTGTTACTTATCCACAGAAAAATATAATGAGAGAATCCATCAAAGTACATAAATGAAATACGAATCACTTTGCTTCACATACAAAAAAGTACATATTTTGCCAGAGAAAAGATCATTGTCAAAAAGGTTGCAGCCCTCAAATTCACTTTATGTTTGAACTGTCAAATTCACGTTATTGCAATTTATTTTCTTCGAAGATGCACAAAATGCAACAATTTCACATGGAAAAGGAACAGAGTGCTTCCATCAATCGTACATGGAGAAGGTCCGAAGTGAACCTAGAATTTTTATTAGTAGGAATTGGTTTGACAGTGAAGCTAGAATCTTTACCGTAGGCATGAATAATAGTTCTAGATCAGCAGTGTAATGTGAAAAAATGGCTATCCCTTGATCCCCATCATCTTCTTATTCTCTCATTTTCCAACTCCTTGCTAATCTTGTTATCCTATTTCCTTAAAACATACCTTCCAACACAATGAAATCCCACATTTACAGTGTACTGCAGATTTCTATTACGATCTTGATGAAGGCCCTTGAATTAGGCTTTGGAGTTGAGGACTTCAGCAAGACGGCGTTGAAACAGCTCCATGGTACTAGCATTTTGCCTTCGCAGTTGCAGTGTTGCAGTTGACATAAAGAGAAGGTGGAAAACTACAAGTCACTGGTGGTTTAACACATTTTTAGTTCGTAATCATAATATAATAAACAATGTGGGTATATCACTTAAATCACTTCAAAATTTATTTCCAAATCGTATATCACTTGAATCACTCAATAGTTTATTTCAAACCAGTTGAAGCTGAATTCAACGTTTAGTTTTGACATACAGCAAACAAAAACAAATGCCATATTCATCATATGTTTGTACATGTTAAACCAGCCAGGTAAAACTTCAACCATTTCCGCTGACATCGATTAGCCCAGCAACCCGTTTGCTTTCCACAGATTTTTGTTCCATATAAAATTGACAGAACTTCAATCTACGGCACACAACATATGCACAAGAAGCTTGCATAAAATTGTAGTAGAAAGAGGCTATTCTATTGAGCTACATAGAAGATGCAGGAATAGACAAAACATTATTGAACCTAGCTAATACCGAGAATCTTGCTCCCTACATTGTCTATCGATTATGAGAAGTTCAGGCAAGTTCGTGTTTTCAACAAGTTAGAGTATGAGAAACCACTACTGTATCCATAACAACAATTATGGATAAACGAATACGACCCACATCTGTAAACACAAATCGCAATTATTCAGATATAAAATATTACCCATGGATTAAATTCTACAATACCACATAAAAGAAGAAGAAAACCCATCGGGTTGATAGATTCATTGCGTAAGACTGAAGTTGAATCTCATATAGCTTCAAATCAAAAACCACAAAGCTTTACCTGAAAAAAATTCAACGAGATCAGCGATGGTTGAAGACGGTCGGAGGCCGTCGAAATCTATCACTGGAAATTATACCAGAGCAAGTAAGAAACTATATAGAAAAACCCGAAGGGGTAATTGATGGAAGCTCTGTTTGGGAAGAGAAAGTGAAAAGGGTTGTTGCAGGTTCACAAATGAGAAGAAAAGGAAAGGAAGACGAAGAAGAAGGCTCTCAAGACCACCGAAGGGGTTAAAAAAAAAAAAAAAAAACCTGCTTTGTCCACGCGAGACACGCGCTTGGCGCGTGCTTTTTATCACACCGTTTGACTTTGTCAAACGACAGCTGCAGTATCCGGAGTACTGCGTACACAGCAGCCGTTCCCTCAAAACTAAACCTACTCTTAACAACAAAGTCTGTAACTTTACATCTACTTTACTTATGAGCAATTGTAAATAAGGGTTTTTTTTTTATCGATTTAGAGAAGTTAATCAGCATCAGAATAAAAATTGGGCACTTACAATATCATGATTCAAGAACATATATGTATTCATAAATTGTGATCATTCAGATAAAAACAGACTGATGAACTAAGAAAGAGAGATAGGTTCATCAATACAAATGGGTCTGTTGCGATGGGCAATAAAGTTCGACGCTTCAATAAAACTAGGAGTTAACTGAGCAATACAATGTTGATTAGAAAATTCTACAAATTAGCTAGAAAGTATGGAAATGTACAAACCATGAAGAGATTGCATCAATTCTAGTTTGATTCGTGTAGATAATACATTCCATAACAGACAAAAGGAAGTTTGAATTTACGCTCAGTGGCTAAAAGGGAGAGACGATTGAGTTAGCATTGCAAGTGAGCTTCAGCCTGCGTTTGAAGCTGAGCTATTGCAAACTACAAACCGCAAAAGCGCTGAAATCGTCTTATTTACGTTTCTTAATAGACTTTTCTAAACCAAAAAAAAAAGTACCGAATTTTCTAGAACCAGGTTAAGTAAGAATCTTTCAACGAGAACTATTAAGTTGATGAATTGTTGAGAACTAATTTGATGACTTCTTTATTTCACCTTTTTTTTAATTATCACATTTCTACATCTCGATTGTATAGTTTTAGATATATATGAGTTAATTAATTCTACAAATTTTCATCTAAATTAAAAATCATAAGACATTCAAATGTGATTTACTAATTTTAAACTTGAAGAGTTCATATTTAACATATTTGGATCATCTTTGATTTGATCTAGTGTGAAATGTGAATCCTTCACGATTACCGATTGTGTTAAAAAAATTTAGAAGTGAACTACATAAATGGTCCAAATTTAATTTTAACTTGATAATTTATGGGTTTAAATTTTTTAATTTTTGCCCGTGCCTAAATAGAGCTCAAAAGAAAATGATGGTTGCGGAGGCCGCCTGCTAGATCAACCGTCAACGACGCTAGTGGTCAAGCATAAGGCTGGTGGGGGCCCAACTTTGGGTGCCTTTAATAGATGGGCCTGAGATCAATAGGCATGAGCTTATGTAAGGAGTTTTTTTTCGAGTTCGGTTCTAGGTTTGTTTGTTGTCTTTACTCTTTAGGTCAGGCGGTAGAGGTCACATTGTTAGATTCACCCTTTTGTAGGGTGCCCTCTAGGTCACTGGATAAGTTGGATGAGGTGCTTGGTTTCGTTCTGGTTTCTTCTCTAGCTAGCATCTCATTGTTAAAAAAATCACTATTAAGTTGCCTTGGTTTAATCTCGCAATCGAACACCTACGCTATGTCTGAACCTTTAGTGGAGTTTAGATGATTTGATTCCAACCATTTTCATGGTTTGTTTGGTTAAAAGGGTTTCTGGTTATTGTCTAATAAAACTTGTTTTCTTTTGCCAAAAAATAAAAAAATAAAAAATCTCGTACTAGTTACATGTGTGGTATTACGTTTAGTCGTAGATGAGGTCACAACGGATGAAGAGCTGGAGAGGAGGACGACGACAATTCAATGTTAAGAGACGATATCATCATATGGAGAGGCATTTGATGACGGACTACTTGTTCCATCGGTAATCAGCAGGAGAATCCCACAACAAGAGGCCACGAGAATGACCTCGTCAATGCTTTAATAACATAATCCTCAAAGCTAGCCATATCTCTAAATTAACAACGAGCAATAATGCATAAATGTATGGGCGGCAATTGATGATAACATACCTGAACTTGATGCTGATGGGTCTCTGTCGACCGTGAGGTCTCAGAAGGCGGAGCTATGGACTTGCCGCCACTTTCGCCGCCGTTTTGCTCTCTTCCATCTCGGACACTCGGATGAACCTTCCATGCTTGAGAGAGAGAGAGAATGGATTCTTATATTAATTTGCAGGGGATATGAAAGAATCGAAGAGAGAAAGGGGGAGAAAAGGAAAGGGGAAGGGCCAGCCAGTAGAAAACAAATAGCAAAAGCTGTAACGTTTACAATGCAGTGCATGAAAGCGTTTTTAGCAGCATTCTCCATCAATAAGTGGCTGCTGATGAAGAACATTTGGACATACTTGATCACCAACTAGTGTCTACTACATGTCCATCTACACATGATAAGTATTTTCTATGCCTCCACGCTTTTCCTCTTTCTTATGCTTTTTGTTTTTCAACAAAATAAGCCCATACAGTTCAAAAATCAAAAGCATAATGCATACAAATTCTATATACACACATGGTTCAGGCATATATTAAAAAGAAACCAACTACGGCGCCGGAGAAGACGGCCGCCTCAAACCGCACCCCTCAGGGCCGTGTAGAAAAACTCAAACAGATGGAGCAATTTTCTTCTTCATGTATATTGAATTGTGTAAAATTGTAAAAACAATTTTCTTCTTCTTGTATATTGAATTGTGTAAAACTGATTTACAATGAGTGTGATTATATAGAGGATTCAAACATTATTTAAATCCTATCTATCAACTGACAATCCTATCTAACAAGTATGGATTAGCCATACCTACACAACCTAAGCCATACTATAAGTACAATACTTTACAATCACTTAGAAAGCCATGCTTGGACACCATGCATGATGCTGCAACAGAGACAACTACACTGCACAAAGCTTGTTGTGCAGTGTCTAAGAGCAACGCACCCTGACACCATACCTCAATACTCCCAATAGGTCGGCTATCGAGTGTAATACATACCGTTACACACACTTAGAGTCATAGTGCACCCACAAAATGAATACAAAGATATATACTTGATTGTCTTCATCCTAAAGTTAATTATACGAGATTAATTACATGTCCATATCACGAGTAACCATATATACAAAGCTTATTGACACATATACAAATATAGTGGACGTAGCAGTATGGAACTTCAACGCCTTCTGAAAGTTCTCTTGTGTGCTATGGTGAAGCATTTTCGACCAGGAATCATTGACGTCGCCGGAATCATTCATCTTCACCCGTATATTGATAGCCTGTGTGGAACCTGATGAGATATTTGTGGAGGAACGAAATGGATTCTTTCCACACTCCAAAGCCTCCATTCACGTCCCTCTTTTTTTCCTTCAGAAGATAGAATTGCAATATTCACTCGCAGTTGAGATACAAATACAAATATAAGTATGGGGGAGTCAAAATGAAAATCCAGAACCTCGTTCATGTCTCTCTGGCACAACTTGCCATGCATGGAACCAATACTGTATCTGATGATGGAATAGCTCATTACTCGTTCAAACAGTACAAAAGTATTTGGGAAGAAGCTACTGAATTCCTAGGGTACGTTGTACCCAGAGAAACATATACAATTGCCGCTCATTTTACTTCCTTCTTCTCATGAATCATGTTGTCACAATACCACATCTCGTGGAAATTTTGTCAACGTTAGGTGTTATAATGGAAATTCTTGTATGCAGATCTGCTGTAGATCGTCTGATCGGATGACATTTTTAAAACAAACTTGCTTGGTATGCAGATAGGCACACCAGTCAAACCCGTGCTATAAAGAAATTTTTCTATGAGATTTTGTAGTCGATGTCTTGTCACGATATTAGGGGCCAAATTAAGAATGCAATTAGTTACTTATTTAAGGCAATTAGAATTAGGGCAAGTAAAATATAGGTTGAAAGCTGGTGAGCAACGATTGATTAAACTTACTTGCAGGTAGAGCTTTCCAATTGCCCGGCCTCTTTCTCTATCGATTTTTCTGGATTGCACAGATCAAAGAAAGAGAAATGGATTATGGATAGGTGGTAGGTGAACATGAATAACCTACTTAATTGTATAAAAAATGCAGTGGGATCGATCGAGGTGCAGTGACCCTACTGTCCTTCAGAATCCAAATCTTCAAAATTTTACATATCATTTTGACAGAGATACATATCTAATCATTACTTGTTTTTCATTTTTTCTCTTCAGTTGATAATGTTTGTTAATTGAATAATGCGTATTACGATGTTGGTAATTTGGAATAATCTTTGGTTTAAACTCATTACAATTATTTAGAAGACAAGATCACTAGCATTATTCCAATACAAGATGTGTGGTAAAAAATTTGACAAAATGAAGTGACTACTATATGTTATGGAAGGAGGGGGGTGCATGCGCACACAAACGAATGTGCTAGCTGTACAATAACAACGAATATGCTCAAATTTTTTTCTTTTATTTCGTAAAGATATTTGGTCTTTCTTGGAAACAAAATTCAGAAATAATATGCCTTACGAGATCAAGGATTATAAGATCCTAATGTCGCTTCTCGTGTTCTGTTACTTCTCTTGTAGGTGAGGCCTGCTATTGATCAATTTTTATAGTCGAGTCATTGCCACTTGTACTGCTTGCATAAATTGAAACCTAGGATTGTTTAGGTTGTGTTTGGATATAGTAATTGTAATTTCTACATGAGAATTATAATTTCATGAAATTAAATTCCATTAATTAAGAATTACATTGTTTCTATTTGAGGATGTAGATGTTTTAAATGACAAGAATTTGTATTCTTTTTTTTTGAAGTACAAGAATTTGTATTTAGACTAACCTCAGTTAAGGAATTGACGAATGACGTCTATTTTGAAAAGAATTCAAGTCGAGAATATAAGCTAACTACCACAGGTGGTCGAGTTGGTAAGAGCCTAGGTGTGGAACCCACATACCCAGATTCAAATCTCAGCCGACGCTAATTGGAGTTAAATCCAAATTTATTCTTGGTGGCCAGAGGGATGAAGCGTTCTGACATGATCCCTCGACGCGGATTAGTCTCTGGACCTGAAAAGCCTTTGAGGATACCGTCGTTGACACTCTAAAAAAAACAAAGTCGAGAATATAAGCTCCAGAAGTTCACGATTATTTTACCGTGAAAATTGCTAATTCCACATGATAAAAAATCCAAACAAAGGAAACAATTCTTAGAAAATGGGAAATCCTTATTTTTGATTGAATTCCCGAGAATTCGGCTGCATACAAACACAATGTTAGTGACATTTTTTTTTTGTGAGAATAAGAATAACATGTATTTAACTAGGAAAAGACTACAAAACGTAGAAAATATCGGTTATCAAGACCCATCCCGGATTTTACCCTAAAATCCGAGGTAAATCCCGCGGGGTCCACTTCAAGGAAACTTACACTGAAAATTCGGCATAACTTCCCTTGAAAATGAACAACCCTACCTGCAACCAAACATAACACTTCTAAATCCAATATGATCCAACCTTTTCGCCTGGAGCCACCCTGCTCCCAAATATCTCAACAACACCCCAAAATAATCTCATCTAAAAACAACTATGGTACGGTCATCAGAGAAAAACTAACTAAGAAAGAGAAATAGACAATCCCTAGCTAGCGGAAGCTGTGCTGCTGACTATGCCCCAAACTCCATGTACGCTCGACCTCATGTAGAATAGCCTGCAAACTGGGCATTTGAAACCGAAGGACCCAAGGGAAAGTAATGAAAAACGTTAGTGTGAGTGGACAAAAATCAATGAGAAAAATATTTTAGAGGAAACCAAACTTTATTACGTTCCCTCGTTCTCGTTATTCAAAACCTTGATGCATGCAATCATGATAAAACCTTAAACGATTAGACTCGGAAAACGAACCAATCTCAATGGTTCGGATTGAACAAATAACAATGATGAACCAATTTCATTGGTTCCTTTAAAATAAATAAACATGACGAACCAATCCCATTGGTTCGGTGACATTATGAATAAAGAATGTCATTCACCATATAAATAAGCGTCCCACGCTGAGGGTCGGAGCATCCCATGCTCTAATGATTGCGTCCCACGCTATAGGCTAGCTAGCAATAATTATAATATATAAGACCCTGATATGGTGAAATAACTAATAAACATGATGGTACAGTTCCCAACTGTACCAAGACTCCGCATATGCAATTTAATAAAAATAACAATAATGCCAAAACGGTCGACATGTCCCACATGTTGATTAACTTTGATAGATATAATCCGATGAAACAAAGATTACTTGCGAGAAAAGCATTTTCCACTTTTCTCGCCCAACTATGCATGATATGCATTTATGCTCATTTTTCCAAATCAACTCAAATCTTTATTTACCGAATGTACTAAAAACCAAGTAAAACGACAAATCAAATTAGAATAACGCATGCATCACTTTAAATCAGAAAGGTCCACTCACAACTTTTGGGCATAAGCCCGACGATATCTGAAACGCCGTACAATGCTCCTCCTCATATCCTGACACAGAAACTACCATTAGAACCGAAATCTACTTCCAAGAAATATATAATTTACTAACGGCTCACACACTTCCGTTTAACCTCACTAAGGTTACACTCTCCGGGTTCTCATCAAACTTAATCCATAAATCCATTCTATTCATTCTACCATTTACGAGCCAACAACCACCAATTAATCGGTTAGATTCACCCGAATTACACACCGACACACCACACTTTGGAAATTCTCAAACCTAGCCGAAACTCCTCCAAAAATCTCAATCTTCATACCATTGAACTTCATTCTACATATACAACCTAAAAATGACTTCAAAAACCATCCATGGTGTCGGCGCCGCCGTCAGCTCCGCCAGAAGCGGCGGCCGGCCGGCAGCCAACCACCCAACCACCACCAATAGTCACCAAATTTTAACACAATCATCCTCTCAACAAGTAGAACAACTTTCGTAACTACAACAAACACCAATTTTGACTCTAACATAGAAAATCGAAGAAAATCCCCAAATCACAAACCCTAACATTTCAAATCGTTAGAATTCCTTACCCAAGCCGAGTTGGATCGAATCCTTTGGAGGGTTTGCTACCCAGAATGAGAACTCCAAGATGAGACAAGTTTCACCGACGTTGGTGACCGGTGGAGGGAGTTCCACCGAACTCGGGGTCTTAGCTTCTTGACGTGATTCCTTGCTCACGGTGGCGCGATGGGCTAGAACTCCTACCCAGATGAGAAGTAGAGAAGAAAAGCTTCAAAACGACACCAATATGGCTGTCTAATTCGACGGGACGGCGGCGGACGGTCGGTGGGAATCCGGCGACCCGAAACGCGCGCGGGAGAGGAGGGGTGAGGTGATGGTGATTTCTGACTTTTTACCATTTTACTATTACCCTTTCCCGTTTTATACCCCCGACCAAAAACGGAAACTTTCGTTTTTACGCTATAACTTTTGCATATTAACTTCGATTAAGGCGTACCACGTGTCCACGAACTCGTCTTAACGTTCTTTACGACTTTCATGAATGAAGTTTTCTCAAATTTTGAACGTAAGAAAAAGTCAACTCTTAAACCCTTCAAAAGCTTGAAATCGAGGGTAAAAATGAAAATAATTCCCATTTACGGTCTAATTGACGATAAAAGGTAAAAATAAGATTCGGGGCGTTACATCGGCAGTAGACAAGATTGTCACACTCTCTTCATTAGTTCTAGAGGAAGTCTGTTTGGAACCAGTCGATTCTTGAGCCCACCGTTGGCGCCTCTTGGTTGGTGTTTTCCGACCACTAGAGCAAGTAGAGATCGAGATAGCTTGGAGCTCTCCTCTGCCCTAGTGAGCAAAAAACTCGGAGATAGAGCTATTATGGGAGAAAAAGAGACCTAGTAGGGTCTATCACCATAAATAGCATCCTTGAACCAATCAGACCCAACCTCTAACCATATATAACGCCCGTCCAACAGAGTTACATTAGTCACGATTGCATGAGCAACACCACTCCGATGAACATAAGTTATGATAAAGTAGATGAAAATTATATCATGTCATGGGCGTACACCGCGTATATAACGATGGACGAGTTTTAAGCTGCTCTTTTGCACACATAAGAGAAAGACGTAGAGGTTCAACATTAATTCTTGTTGTGTTGATGCTCAAAAATATTGAGGATAAAGTATCATTTAATATCGATAAGAGTCACGTGTCAATTGTCTTGAGAGGAATTCTTAGGTGTGACAACCGCACCACGTGACTCCTACGACCCCCTAATTACGAACCGACACGTGGTGTTTTGTTCCCACCTCAACTTTGTAGAAATCAGAAAAGAGAAAAGAAACCGGAGTGATTTTTCTCCGATCAGACTCGCTCCTCCTCTCTCCCTCTGCTGATCGTTATATGCAGTAATCCCACCATCAAGCTCCTCTCTCTTCGCCGACCCCTTTTAGACTCATTCTTCTCGTTGTCTTCAATCTCTAACCCAATTAACCCACCCATCCCATCTCTCATCTTTGCCTCCCACAATCACCTTAACCCTCATCTCCTCCTCGCTGCCCACTATCATCATCTCCACCGACCACCACAACTCCACCCTTCTCTTCGTCGCAACCTCCCGGCGGATACGCCTCCGTATTGGCCCGGACCACAGCGTCGACACGCGCTTCCAATAAGTCGTCGACGCAGTCGTATTCATCGTCGTCGGCGGCTCGTGACTTTACAGTGGTGGCGGCTTTGAGGAAGGTTGGGAGAGGTAGAGGACCTGGATTGGTTTGGTTTGATTAGAGAAAAACAACTTCGATCTCTTTCTTTTCTCTGATTACAGCAGAGGTGAGTTGGATAAAAAGCTGCCACGTGTCGGTCGGTGATTGAGCGGTCGTATGAAACACGTAGTGCGGTTGTCACACCTAAGATTTTCTGTTGTATTGAACATTATATTAGACAGAAAATTCAGATTTTACGAAAGAGTGTGGCTATTAAGACATCTAAATTTGCTCACTTAACCTCGTTCTCTTATGAATTATTGAAAGACAGATTTATCCTGTCACATAATGACTATTAAGGACAATAGTTATACTAAAAGTAGTAACATATTTATTCTCTTTAAACTTTTCAATTCAATAATAATATGTTTGTTTTATATTATATTTCTTATATATTTTCATTTTCAAATTTTACTACATATATTAAATTATTTATAAATTTAATTAGAGCTAAAACTATGATCAATATCTATCATGTGATATAAAAATTTATATTATCATACATGTTAAAAGCACATACAAGTGACTAGAATATATACACGAAAAAGAAAAATCGATAATTAATGAAAACTAAATAACTGTTGAAATAATCTTCTGAGTTAAATAAAATGAAGAGAAAAAACAAAGAAAAAAATGGTTTTCCTTGATCGTTCTTTAGCTATGGTAAAATAGAAAAGAAAAGCTAATGCATGTAAGAAATTTTCTTGTTGATAAAAATAAGTTTTTGAAACCCAATACTTTGTGTTATTTGATTTTAAATAGATTTATGCTTTTAAATTAAGGAATAAGATTATGATTAATATATGTAGAGTGAAAAGTAATTATAATGAGTAAATTTTTTATTTTTGAGATGATTAGTTTTTGATGATCGGTAAAGAAAAAAAAATTGGAGGTCTACTGAGTGAATAAGAGATTTAATGAGTAATATATTGAATTATGTGTGAATTATATAAACAAGGTTATTTTAGATATTTGAATGGAGGTCTACTGAGTAAATGCGTGTATTTAAAAGTTAAATGGAGGTGTAGAGAGCATGAGATGTAAACTGAGCAAATTTGGAGATCCCAATAGCCGTAAATTTGGAGGTAAACTGAGTTGCGACGTGTCAGTCGGTGATTGAGCGGTCGCATGAAACACGTGGTGCGGTTGTCGCACCTAAGATTTTCTCTTGTATTGAACATCATATTAGACGGAAAATCCAGATTTTACGAAATTGCTTGATATTTTATTTTATTGATATAAATGCATAGGTTTTTTTTTTTTAGGAAATGACATCCTACTACCACAAACATTACCATAACACAAAAAACCCACATCCCATAAGATTTAAACAAATAAGGACAGAAGCTCAAACCCAAATCTATGCATGCAGCCCTAATCCGAATTTTTAGAAGCAAATGACTAAATGTCCTATTTACATCAAAACTACAATATTGCCATTTAACTTTCTTACACCCCGATCAGATTGATTATCTCTCTCTCTCTCTCATACTTATTCTCCTCCTTGTAGATCTGCGATATAAGGATAGCTCGATCCGAGTTCAAGGGGCCGAGACGCCTCAAGCCAAATCGAGATAAGAATTCGGTTTATGGCGTCAATGATGAGATCAGATCTGGGCTCATGGTGTCGGTAATTGATGGTGGCCTTGCAACGCGGTATCCTAGCTTCGGTGATGACCTTGCCGATCTGTTTGGAAGGGATGAAGATGGAATGGATTCGATGATGTGAAAAATTCGAATTTGTTGTATATTAAGAGAGGAAATCAGATAATTTAGAGTGAAAATGTTGGTGTTAGTAGTGAGGGACTTGGAATAGTAGTATGGGTGCATGGGTATAAAGGAAGGTTATGGTATTTGGAGGTAGATGAGCACTCAGTATATGGTTGCTCCATCTATAAATGGATGAGAATGCGAGTATAATTAGTGTAGTAGCATAACAAGACAAGAGCAGTACAATAGCAAGGATAATGAGTCTTCAAGTAGTAGCAGAATTAGAGGATTGTGGAAGCATACTTGTGCTACTACTGGAATGTTAACCCCCCTGCCACTACTTTTACCAGAATGTTAACCCTCTGCTACTACTTTTACTAGAGATTCTGGAATGTTACCTGCTATTGTATTGCATTTATTAGAAATTTATAGAAGGGAGTTTTTTCTCTCTTCTAAAAATACATATTTAATTAGTGTAGGGTTAATTTGGTAAATTAAATCATGACACATGACAGACAGAAAGATAGATGTATTTGTGTTTCAAATTTTTTTAAAAGAGGTATATGTGATTTGCTATTTTTTTTTTTTTTTTTTTTATGAGGATATAATAGTGTAGTTGTACAACTATATAACACCACCTCTTGCACCACTCAGAGTCACAGCCACAAGGCATTGCAATTTCAGTCACACACGTTCAACCAACGCAAACCAGATTCCCTCTCGGAGATCAAAACAATGGGTTTGAAGGTCTGCTTTCAAATCTCTTCTGCTTCCTTGTTTTCAATTTAATCAATAAATAAATTCTAAATCAGCTTTTCGTCAACTTCTTGTTACTGTTGTTCGAATTTGCTGCACTAGAACTGGTTCAGATCTGTCTGCTGTTTTGTTTTGTATTTAGTCTTTCACTTATTTCTGCGCTGTTTTGTATCTCTTTTGACATTGATGAATTGGTCATAGAATCAGCAAGAATCACCATCAGGGACTAATCGATCATTTTGGGTTGTCTTCCTGTTCTGTTGTTTTTAGCTGTTTGATGTCGTTTTAGTTACTGTGGATTTGTTCTGGGTGTTGGTTTCTATTAACTAATGACTGTTGTACGGACTGGTTCAGATCCAGTAGGGTTTTCAAACATGCAAATCCTACCATGATGTTTTTTTGTTGGATTCTTCGTGCTTTGTTTTGAACTAAATATATACTAGGAATTGGCTGAGATTTTTGATTAGGAGTTGCAACTCTGGTGTCTGATTTACTGTCTGTCTGTCTATGAAGTCCCCAATCCTGTACTGTTGTGAAATTAATTTGGTAAAGATTAGTTCTGATCTCACTACAGTGAAGTTGCAAGTCTTCTAAAAATTTATTTACTTTAATTGCCGGTGAGTTTTGTTATCATAAGTTTGTGTAGTGTTGATATTAGCACCATCATCTCTAAGAAGGAGCCAGAAGATGATGTTTAAACATGTCTTAGGAAGTTATTAGTGACCAATGCAAATAGAAGGATTGGATTCTGGAAATGTACTTGTTACATCCTTCGCCCTGTCCATAGTTTAGTATGTAACAACAAGCTTGATATGGTCCCCAAGTTATCCAATTTTGGAAAATTGATATGGTCCCTAAGATCTAGATCTCGCCAAGACACATGGATAAGGCTTAACTTTCGGTTAAACGGGGTGCTTGCTTGTTTTTATGGCAATCATTTGTGAGTAGTATTGAATCAAGTTTGTCGTTTGAACATGTCACTTGCTTTGCATAAGAACTTTGACCTCACCCAGTGAAATGAGTAGATTCTCTTTTTATTTACATAATTCTTTCTTTGATTGATTTAGTGGAAGATGGTTGCCAACATGGAAATCAATGTATTGTGTTTCTTGCTTTCGTGATAGTGCTGCTAAAATTCTTTATAATTTCTTTTATGCCTCTACTTGAAATAAATCTGAGAATTTATCATATTGACTGGGATGCGGTTCTGCAGGAGGAGTTTGAGGAGCATGCTGAGAAAGCAAAGACCCTTCCAGAGTCAACAACCAATGAGAACAAGCTCATCCTCTATGGATTGTACAAGCAAGCTACTGTTGGAAATGTTAACACCGGTTAGTGCTCTGCTCTCTGAGATTTATGAAAATCCACTATTTCTTCTTTTTCCTATTGCTTTACAAACTTCTGTCCTCTAAATTTGGCCGTGATGTTTGTTCCCTTTTGGCTGACTTGTAGCCCGTCCCGGTATGTTCAATATGAGGGACAGAGCAAAGTGGGATGCATGGAAGGCTGTTGAGGGTGAGCAAATTGATTTTTTTAACATGTCATGTCAAATTTCTTATCCTCTATCATCATTCTAAATCATGTTCCCATTTTGGCAGGCAAATCCACGGATGAAGCCATGGGCGATTATGTTACCAAGGTGAAGCAGTTGCTGGAAGAAGCTTCTGCTTGAGGTTTCCTGTGGTGTTATTGGCCTCTGTGTTTCTCAATCTAGATTTTTAATTGATCTGTAATAATCTCTCTAGTTCTTTGCATTGTACTCTGTTATATCTGAAGTTGTATGAATGTCACATCTATGAGATGCTTTCGATATGGTTTAGTAAATTTTTTCTAATGCTTGGAATGTTGTTGAATGATGGTGAGTCAAGAGCATGTCCATCCAAATCTGTTATTGATCATGTCTTTGTGACTCGTTAGTAATGTAGAATCGGACGACACTTTAACTAAGGTCAGGTTAACCCAATAAAAGGAAAACTTTTTCTTCCCTATCAACTGCTCTTGAAAGCTACAGTACCCACTTGAAGTTCATTGGAACTCCATCAAAAATCAAAAATGATGAAGAAAAGTTTGAGATTATCAATTGCACAATTGCAAAGTTTGTTATATCCACAATCCTACCCATCTTTCTACTGCTTTCAACTTCCAAGGAGCATCAATTATCAACACCTATCCTGCAAGCTCCGTCGTTCAATAAAGACGCCCAATTCGTTTCTTACCAAACCCCTAACATTGCCATACGCAACATTTCCAATACAAGAATGGTCACAGACACCTCAAGGCTGTGTTAGGTTCACCAAAGCATGGTGGTCCTGCACTCCTGCATCGATCTTTCCCTATCGCATAGGTGTGAAGGCAATCAAAGCAACGGTGTATGGAAGGGAAAGAAAGTTGAACCCAAAATACACAAAATCAGTTGGGAAGTAAGAGCACCTCAAAATGTTGGCGATACCTACGATTTTCCATGGTGTGAGTTCCTGTTTTGATTGTTGGTGATTTTCTGAACGTAAATTAACCGCAAAAGAGCTGAAATGAAAGTAGACTAGGACAAATGCTACCATAAACAAAGTGGAACGATATTATTTCCACACGAGGACATCTAACTGCCACCCTTATGGCTTGGATCAGGATACATACAAAAGGAGCCAACTAATTTGGTGGACAAGGATTTGAGTTCAAGTAATACTGATTTATTGAACAAAGGATATCTAGATACATAGTTTTCTCGTACACGAGAAGCACCGTCTCTGGCAAGAATTCCCTCGAGATCTCCAGTAATTCTGGCCAGCCATATCTCCAAATTCCTTTGAAGTTCTCTGAAATGTTTCTAATGGAATCCAAAGACCGTCTCATCGTAAGTTTGGCATGGTTCCCCAGCTCATCCCCATAATAACTTTTCCCGATCTCAGTTTGCACTGCCATCAGCTTTTGTGCGGTGTCTGTAGCACGTTGCTGAAGTCTAAAGGATTCAAGTAAAAATTCGGTTTGTCTTGAGAACGGAACTCGGGACTCACTGTGGCTTCACATGGATCACTAGCTTGCTGTAGAAACAATAGTGAGATGTATCAGTCAAACCATCCTTGGAGAAACAATAACAAGATCCACAAATTAAAACAGTTGTAAATAACAAAAAGGGGGAGTGATATGTAACTGACATGTATGCACATTTCAGCATTGAACCTAGTATTCAGTGTCTGCTCAGTGCATCACGAAATGAAAAGAGCAAATCAGGGGCTGGTAAGGGAAAGGAGGCTTATGTGGCTATTCAACAGTTTCATCTTCAAATAAGGGTCAGTGAAGTTTTCTTATCTGATGTCATGTAATGGATTGATTAACTAATTGTACTTCCATCTCAAATGAGTATTAGCATAGAATATAATTTGAAATAAATCATGAAACAACAACAAAAAAAGATGGTTCTATTTACTAATTAGACTGGTACAGATCTTTGAATGCAGAGGACTTCCCTTTTAGGTTCAAGGGTGCTACAAACTATATGAGCCACTGTATAGAACATACTACCAATAATTAAAGAATCCATCCAAATCTGAATTCTAGTTACAAAGTTTGTATTCACAATACTTGCGACTGCGGTCTTACTCGACTTTCTTATACAATAAGCATTATTAGAAAATCTCTTTGTATACTCACACACACACAACACACAAAACATAAACTACAAATTAACATAGTAAAAGCCTTACTACTAAATAATTTATGCCTTTCTTTGTTTTCTCTGATGTACCTTCTTCTATTAGTATTTCAGCTTACAGTAAGCAATAAAAATATCTGTAAGAGTATCAAATAGCATAGAGAAGTAACATAAGGGTGCTAAAAGTTTACCATTCTACGGCATAGATCATCTATCTTCCCCGCAAGAGCTTGATACCTCTTTGTCTGCTTCCTCATTATTGAAGGTACCTTAGAAAGATCATCCTTTCCAATATTTTCCAGATTCAGTAGCTCCTGTTCAAGTACTTTAAGTTTAGACGATACTCCAGTCGATTCACCATCAACCTTCCATGGGGACTCCCTTCAATGCAAAAAAGAGCGATGACCTCTCGTTAGCTGCAGGGTCTTAATTAAATTCCTCAGAAATGATAGGTTTATAGAGTGTAGAAGCGTACCTTGGCACAAAATGCTTCATATGATGCATTGGTTCAAGGGATTCACATTGTACATCCTGCATGAGGAAAAAAGAGAATATTGAGATACACAGTAGATAGCTCTATCCAAGTTAAATATATCACCATAACAACCCTGCTAGAAGAAGAGAAGATCATGACCCATGAGTTAATGTTCCTTAACAAAGAGAAACACAAAAAGTTAAAAAACAGTCTTTCTTAGAGAACATAAGAGTTTCACTTCCTATTAATATACAGGTGTTCAAAACAACAGTGAAGAAAGAAGCAAATGCGCAAATGCTTCCATTAAAGAGAAAGGTTTCAGATAAATTTGGTGGCTCAAAATGGGTAGTTATGCCTTACCATATCCAAAGGGACAAAATTAAAAACAATTAATTCTTACCAATTAAAGAACTTTTAGCAGGTCATAAAGATGTCATGTGTCAGAAACCTCAAGAAAGGACAATCAATTCTTATCATGTCCAGAGGGAACACTAGACAAAATTAATTGGAATTTTCTAAAAGGTACATTAGTTCATCAAATAATCAGGCACAAAACATTGGCATTGAAACATGTCAAAGCCAGAAATTTCCCATCCCCTATAGAGATTGCTAGATACCTAATCTTCTTCCTCCTTAGTGGGTACATGCCTTCCAAGATGCCTATAATGCCTAGTCAATTGCTTCATTGTGATGTCAACTATAAATAAAGTCTGATGATGATGCTACGCTAATGACCTGAAGAGTACAACAGAGACAATATAATGGTGTTGTAGCTGAAAGTGGTCCAAAAAAACGGTGAGGTTTTATGGCTAGCAAAAATGTGGTTCAGCACTCTAGCTGCTGATGGAGTGGACCATAAGTCAACAGGTCAACACCAGTTGCTTAACTAAGAATGAGCATAACTGCAATTTTATGCACTTATCTTCATCTCTGTATCAATTCCTAATGATTTAACTTCATCTCTATCTCTGTTTTCGGCTAGTGTAGTATAGATTTAAGTCCTAACACGCATAAAGACCTACCGATCCGAACAACAAAACGAGATACAGTATATCATTTCGCAACGACGAAATTGAAGCAAAATGTATACCTGCCAGAGCTTGGAAGCCTCAGCCACCAATTCGGAGTCGAAACCAAACGCATAGGCATTGTCATACACATTAACATCCTTGACCTGCTGACACATCCCCGCCGCTCCGCCGCATCTCCACCTTCTCCTCCTCTAGTCGCCATAAACCCTATCATATCATCCCTCTCCCCAACCTCCCTCTCCAGCTCACAAATCCTCGACTCCGAATCCTCCCGGCTCTTCTCCAGCTCCTCCACCCTCGCATTCAGACTCGCCATTTCCCTCTCCGCCGCGTCGATCTGGCTCAGCAGCCGCTTCTCCTCGGCCTGCCACGCGTTGCGGTGGCTCCTCCTTCCTCCTCGATCTCATCTGGCGCATCTGCTTCTCCTGGAACTTGTGGGGAGCTAGGGCTAGGAGCACATGAGCTTTTTGAGGTCTGCTGCGTCGTCTGGTGGTTGGCTCTCCGCCATGGCTAGTGGGGTATGGGTTTGGGGAAGTGAGAAGCAGAGAGAGGGAAAAAGGAGAGAGCTTTTTGGGTTTGGGGATTTGTGGGAAGTGAGTCGCTTTTTGCAGTGTGAGTGATTGGAAAGTGTGGCAACAGCTTTCTGGCCTTTTTGGTTGTATAGACTATAGAGCCAGCCGTATTGGTGTAATGTCATGTTTTTGCTAGAAACATCAACCACAAAATTTGGTTCAATGTGATGAAATACTGGAAAATGCAGCAGTGAAGCAAAGCCTTTTGATGCCAAAGAGTAGGGAGGAGATGCGCCAAGTACAATATGAACAATTGTTGATGTAATTAATAATAACGAAAACTTTAATAACAAAGATCTTTCATATCAAAAACTTCATTTAGCTCAGTGATCACTTCTTCGATTGCTTGCTTATCAGAACCTGTAATGAATATATCATCTACATATGGCAATAGAGTTGTAACACCAGCTGTTGAACTTTGATGAAAAGACTTGGATTTGAATGAGAAAGACTTAATCCAATAGCCGGAAGAAAGCTAGTGAATTTCTCATTTCAATCTCTGATACCATAATAACATCATATTCATAGTCATTGATGAACAACAGAAAAACTTAAGAACATCTTTAGCGATGCTAGCCATTTTATTGTTAAATTTTAGTCAAATTAGCTAAAATGTCATTTTGGCTAGTGACTTTTGAAACACGTGTGCATAATGCTCTCTACTTTGGCTAGTACTGATTTAATAATATTATTTAAATGAACAATAAATATTTTAAAAGTATATATATCGCATAAAATAACTTTCAACTATCTCGCTAGCTACATTTAGCTAGCCTAGCTAGTGAGATGTGACTCTCTATAATTTAATACATTCTTTTTAAGTTATTAATGTTATATATAAATATTTTTAAACTATTTATTGTTCATTAAATAATATTATTAATTCAGTACTAGCCAAAGTAGAGAGCATTGATGCAGATGTGTTTCAAAAGTCGCTAGCATTGCTAAAGATGACATTTTAGCTAATTTGACTAAATTTAACAAAAAAATGGCTAGCATTGCTAAAGATACTCTAATAGCTAAACTTTGGCTAATCTGTTAGAGCTCCGAAATCACTCGAAAAAAAAATTAAATATGTTTTCTAAAATAGCTAAAGCTAAAATAGAGAGTATACTAAAGATGCTCTAAAGACTATAACAATGGAGGAATATGAGAGAGAACCTGGAGCAAGTTTCAAATATTTTTCCAATTATGAAAGCGTGAAATGAAATGCATATACACTTAAAAGTATTTATAGTTAGGAAAAACCTAACAATTATTACAATACTAGAAAATAGAAATACAACAGAAAAATAAGAAATTTCCACATCAAAACCAGTTCATGGATTCTAGATGTCATGCACTTCACTGATCAACTCAGCGCGCTGCAACATATCTTCAAAACGTCATTGTTTCAATTAACAACAATTTCAAAGTTTGATAAAAGTTTCGGAACCACGATGCCATGCAAGCTGCAATCAGTCGTGCGAACATCATTGGTGTAACTAATCAGGAAGTTAATACCGGAACACCGTTGATAGTCTGTTGGGAAGTTATAGATTTTACACTCTTACGAAGATTACTACAATAATAGTTTCTTAAAGAGTTGAACTGAGACAAACATAACCTAAGAAGAAAAAGTAGAACCATTTCCAAAGAATCAGAGTAAGAAGACAATAGCGATATTAGAAAGGGGTTTTATAGGAGAAGAAATGAATGGCAAATGGTGTAAAAAAACAATGAGAGAAGAAAAAGAAGATCTATTCAATGAAAAATAGGTTCGAGACCGAATTTGAATTGCAAAGAAACAATGCAAGAACAAATGATTATCTAAAACTTCCGAGAATCAAATATCCCAACGAGTTGCATAATAAATAATTTGAGTTATCTTATTTAAAAAGTTTCTTACCTCACACCACTTTTACATATGATGATTTAGGATGTAAGAAATGAGGTATGTGTCCTAGTATAATGAAAAATAAAATAATACGTCACACGATCTCGAACTCGAAAAAAGGAAACTATGTATAGGGTTTCAAAAATTTCGAACTTGAAAACTTCACTCTTTGGGGAAAAATAGAAAACGGGTTCAAAACTTGAAATTTCATATAGGTTCGTGAAGCGGCTCTCTCTCCAACTAGTTTCGTAACAAAGAGCTCTCCGACTGCCAGTAAAGAACTTGTTCCGGCCGCCGGAATCTCATCTCTCCGGTTCGCCCTATCATTCTCTCAGGTTCCATACTACACCCTCACTCAATTCACCGGTTCTCTATAGCGTTTTTGTTTTAATTTGCACCGAAATCTGGGTTAAGCTCAATCTCCGTTTCGTTGATGAGGAATCCGGAATCTTTTGCTTAATATGTTGCTGTTAATTAGGATTGTATTAGCTCGCCTTAGGAATTTTGATGATTAAGTGATCAATTGCTTTCAATTTTCAGTAATCAATCAGAAAGCTTCCGCTTTTTACTTCTGCATCTATTTTGATTTTGAAATGCGATTGAGTAATGTTCAAGATGAGATTCTTTTCATCACTAATTAGTGTGTTTTTTTTTTAATTTTCAGGTTTGATTAATAGTGGATTAGAAGGGAAAATGTCGCTTCTAAGTAGATTCTTTTACAAAAGGCCACCAGATTGATTGCTTGAATTTGTTGAGAGAGTATACGGTAACGCTCGACTCTTTGTTTTAGTCTAATGTTGCTGTTATTGCTTTGATTATGACTTTTTCATGAAAATGTGTGCAGTGTTTGATTCGTGTTTTTCCACTGAGGTCTTGCCTGAGGGAATGTACCAAATCTACTTGCATGAAATTGTTACTGAGTTGCATGAAGAATTCCCAGAGTCATCCTTCCTTGCGTTTGATTTCCGCAAGGGTGAGAAGCGTAGTCAGTTTGCTGAGATAACTATGTGAATATGATGTTACGGTGATGGATTATCCGCGACAGTATGAGGGTTGTCCACTCCTCCCATTATCTCTAATTCAACATTTTCTTCGAGTTTGTGAGAGCTGGCTGTTGCTTGGCAAGCAACAGAATGTTATTCTTCTCCACTGTGAGAGAGGGGGTTGGCCGCTGTTGGCATTCCTTTTAGCTAGCTTTCTGATATTTCAAAAATTGCATAGTGGTGAACGCAAGACACTTGACATTGTACATCGTGAAGCTCCTAAAGGTTTCTTGCAGCTGTTGTCACCTTTAAACCCGCTTCCATCTCAGCTTCGTTACCTACAGTACGTTGCGAGAAGAAATATAGCTCCAGAGTGGCCGCCTCCTGAGCGAGCACTTTCCTTAGATTGTGTCATTCTTCGAGCCATTCCAAACTTTGATTCCCAAAATGGCTGTGCTCCAATTATTCGTATTTTTGGTAGGAATTACCTTAGCAAGGGTGGGCTTTCGACCCATATGCTTTTCTCCATGCCCAGGAAGAAGACACTTCGAAGTAAGAGATAATGTTTCAAGTATTCTTTTAGCCAGAAGTTTTTCGTTCTACGTGTAAATTAGTGAATGTTCTTTGTATCAGCTGCTCAAGTTATGGTTGTTACTTCTTGCAGGCAGATTGTGATGTTATCAGAATTGAAATTCAGTGTTTAGTGCAAGGAGATGTTGTGCTGGAGTGTGTCCACTTGGATTCGGATCCAGAGAGGGAAGTCATGATGTTCCGTGTTATGTTCAACACTGCATTTATTCGTAATATACTAATGCTGAATTCTGAAAACTTGGACATTCTATGGGATTCAAAGGAGTGCTATCCCAAAGGCTTCCGAGCTGAGGTGACTACTTTTGGGCCCTTTGTTAGGATCTCAATAATTAAACCTTTTTTAGAAAGTTGATTTATCAATTATTTTGGCTTGCACTTTATTTTTCGCTTCTCTCCAAGTTCCTAGTAGTGATTGCCACTTGATCTTGGCTCAAGCATCCCAATATTGTACACAGACACACATACACATACCTGTGTGTGTACACGTATTCTTGTACCAGCTGGTCATCTATCTGATTACATGAACTCATCGATTCAGGTATTGTTTGGGGAAGTTGAGAGCATATCTCCTCCCAGAGCTCCAACCACAATTTTAAATGGTGAGGAGAAAGGTGGATTGCCTATTGAAGCTTTTTCTAGGGTTCAAGAACTTTTCAATGGTGGTGAGTGGGTTGATAGAAATGATGATGCAGCTTTGTGGTTGCTCAAGCAGCTTTCTGTCTTGAGTGACACAAAAGAAATGTCAAGGTTGCAAAACAGAGTGAGTTTATTCACATCACCTGCTGACTCTGAAGAAGAAAATAATGCATCTAGCACTGCTGACAGTTTGGATGAAGCATGTGATACTGTTTCCAAGGCTTCAGCAGATTCAGCGAAAGGAATGATGTTCGATACATTTGACTCAGTTCCCTTATCATTTGGAAATGACAGTCCACCCAACCTAGCTTCAGAGTTACTTGGACCTGTACAGAAATCTCTTCATCAACAATCATTAGATAAAAGTAAAGAGTCATCACCATGTTCATCCCCTCAAACAACTCCACCTCCGACATCAGCATCATTACATCGGCGGGGTCAGCCTCCCACACTACCACCACCTCCTCAAGATGACCGATGCTATTAAAGGGCCTCCACCCAGTGACAGTTCCAATGGAAGTGTATTGGACCCCTTACCTTCCAGTACAGTAGGGTCCCGCCACCACCACCTTTGCCGCTGACATCTCTACACTCCCTCTCCTAATGTCTCTAGGAAAGTCCCACCAGCACCTCCGCCACCACCACTCTTTCTTCTAACTCTAGTCAACAGTCTTTGCCACCTCCCCCACAGCCTCCTCCATTTTTGGGAAGTACACCTAACAAGCTTCTACCAACAGTGGCACACCCACCCAACCACCCCCACCACCACCGCCGCCGCCTCCTCCTCGTCCATCCATTTCTGGTACTGATTGTGCAGCACCGCCACCTCACCTCATCCTTTTCCATCCGTTTCTGGTTTTAATCATGCGGCAAAATCCACCCCCTCCGCCCCTCCCCCCCCACGAACATTTCTGGTCCTGGGTTGTGCAGCACGCCAAGCCTCCTCCACCCCCTCTGCCATTGAGTTGTAGGCCACCACCCCCTCCTCCACCTCCTGCAGGAAGGCCAACCCCACCTCCTCCACCACCAGCACCAAAGCTCCCTAATGCTCCACATCCACCGTCAGGTTGTCCTGCACCACTAGCTCCACCCCGCCACCTGGAGGAAAGGGCCCTAGTGCACCACCGCCACCCCACCACCTGGAGGGAAGGGCCCTAGTGCACCACCCCCACCTCCACCATCTGCTGGAAGGGGTAAAGCATCTTCTGGACCAACAAGTCTTGGAAGAGATCGTGTTGCTGCTAATGCCCCAAAGAAAACTACCTTGAAGCCCCTACACTGGGTGAAGGTTACTCGTGCAATGCAAGGGAGCTTATGGGCTGATTCTCAAAAACAGGAAAATTTGTCGAGGTAATTGTTTATGTAATTTCTTCTTGATGGTAAGCAAAAAGTAATGAAAGCACCCAGAAAACTCGCTTTAGTGAAGTTTATAGTGTCCTTTGTAGTGTACAATAATTTCTCACTGAAATGAACTTAAAAAGAGAGGCCATGTTCATAGCCTCACAAATCTTCTTCTGTTTCTGTATTTTACTAAGTTATCTCCTTTTCTTTTTTTTTTGTACTCGGTGTCTTCTGATGTCACATTGTGGATGTTTCTCTCAGTGCTCCAGAAATAGATATATCAGAGCTTGAAAGTCTGTTCTCAGCAGCCTCTGCTTCAGATAGGAATGTCAGTAAAGCTGGAGGTAGACGTGGGCCAACCATGACCAAACCAGAGAAAGTGCAATTGGTGAGTTCTTTCTTCTTCCTTCAGACTTGGACTAGTGCTTGGGTCTTTGGATTTTTAATGTGTCAGAGACTCTTTTTTATTAGTGATAGTTTCTTTTGATTGATAAACTTATACTTCATGGTTAGTTCATTTGATGCATGATTGGTCATGTGTCTGTTTGCTCATTTATTTTCTTTTAAATTATAAACCCTCAATCAGAAGGAAGACTGACATACTTGCGATTCTTCAACAATAGAGAAGAATCCAAGTAGTAGGGCTAAATTTTGGGCCTATAGCGAAAAGGAGATAACATGAGCTGGTAGCAAGTTTACATATTTGTTTTTAACTTTGTTGATATTTCAAAAGTAGTAGGAATGGATAGAGTGGTAGCTCTCCAATTGATGCATACCAATTTTGATATCAGTACCTAATCTGTATGTTATCAAGGCTGAAGCTTCTGTAGGATTCTACTATATATATATATATCAATCATTATCACAGTTCCTTTTTATAAATGTAAATTTTATTTTATTTTACTTGTAGGTCATTGTGAAAAGATAATACATTGTACCTTTTTTCCTTATTGGTTTTGATGAAACACTACCGGAGAGTTAACGAAAGTTTAATTTTCTCACTGCTGACATATAATCTTTTGGTACTTCACAGGTTCAATAAACAGTAAAGATGTGTTTAGATATACCAATTCTAACAATAGTTTAGTCAGTAAAGGTGTAATCAAATACTCGCAGTAGTTTAGTCAGTTAGCATCCTTTAAGCAATTACTACATAGATGATGGAAGTTGACAACTGATGTTATACCATCCTGTATTTAACTTGCTAGTTATAAATATATGTTAAAATTTTGGGAAAGTGTGGTTTTTGTTTTTGTTTTTGTCACACAACTCAAAAATATCATCTCTTTCACTTTGTTGTTAAGTATCACAACTCATACCTGGTGAAGAGACATGCTTTTGTATGCCTTTTTTTCTTGAATATGATACCCTTGATTGCCATCTTAAGAGTTATAGTTTTGTCATTTTCTGTTTCTCTATCAGGTTGATCTGCATGGAGCATATAACTGTGAAATTATGCTTTCAAAAATCAAAATTCCTCTGCCAGATATGATTGTAAGTTGGCTTCTACTCATGTACATTTCATTATATAATTTGAAAAAATGTTTCTCTTCTTTGATAGGTAACTTTCTGCATGCTTTCGGGGAAATGTGGATGGTGAAAATACTTATTGGTTTATAGTTCATGTGTAAGATAATATGCATGTTAGTTGGACTGAGGGTGGTGCATTCAGTTCAACATACCGCATTTTGTGTTGTATTCATATATTTAATCTCTTCTACGCTTAAGTTTATATATTTTTATGGAATCTCACAAGTAAAATTATGGTCCGAAAGCTGAATATTATGGTTCTAGAATGCAGTTCTGGCACTGGATTCTTCTGTTCTTGACATTGATCAGGTTGAGAATCTCATTAGATTTTGTCCTACCAAAGAAGAAATGGAAACTTTGAAGGTAACACTCTTGTCTCCAGTATTAAATTGGTTATGAAATAGGTTGGCCTTCTGGAGATGACTTTAGAGTTTGTTTGCCCTTAGTTTGGTAGTCTGGATATATGCTTGCATATAATGCGGGCATATAATGCAGATAAAGCAATGATATACCTCCTCACAGTTGAACTTCTGGTCCATCTAGTCATTTATTAATGCTTTTAAGCAGATGTCATCCTGATGGTGATCAATTGGGCTGTAGATTCAAGAATTGCAGGTTTATAATATTATGAAGTTACTGGACATTTTGGTGTACTCAACCCTAAAAGTGTATCAACAATATATGGAGCAACTCTGGAGATGCTTTTTAGTTTTATAGGTTGTTAAGACCATCTTATTACAGCTGATTGTGTTTTGTTCTCCAGAACTATACGGTGAGAAGGAAATGCTGGGAAAGTGTGAACAGGTTCTTTCTAGTCCCATAAGCTGAAATTCATGTCTTTTGATTTTCTGAACTAACAGTCTGCTTGTAATTACTTCAGTTTTTCTTAGAGCTGATGAAGGTTCCATGAGTAGAACCCAAGTTGCGAGTATTTGCTTTCAAAATTACCTTTTCTAGTCAGGTATGTTCTAGGTTTTATTTTTTCTTTATTTTTCCATGTATGGTTTTTTTTTTTCTATATAAATTAACAACATTTAATGCTTGATTCCAATCAGGTGAAAGACTTAAGATCAAATTTGATTACCATCAATAGTGCTACTAAAGAGGTACCATGAGAGTGGATGGTTATTGAACTAGTACCTAAGACTCTAAGAGCATATTTTTCTCCTCCATCTTACATGCAACATACATACAGGTTAAAGAATCTGCAAAGTTGCGACAGGTAATGCAGACAATTCTTACTTTGGGAAATGCCTTAAATCAAGGCACTGCTCGAGGTATGGTGCCGTATAGTGTGTGGTGTTTGTTGTTTAATTATCTTTATCACTGAGTTTTTCCTAGGTTATATTTTCTTTTGATGTTTCAGGGTCAGCCATAGGATTCAAATTGGACAGCCTTCTTAAATTGTCTGATACTCGTGCAAGAAACAACAAAATGACTTTAATGCACTATTTGTGTAAGGTAAGAACGTTAATATCAACCAGGATTTGGTTTGTTGGGGTCTATTTACTATGTGTTTCGTTTGATTCTTCTCACCGAATGATATAATTCATATAAAGCACCCACTGAGAGGATTTAAAGTTGTTCTGTATTGTTTGGATAGATTAGCGTTCTGACTGGATAATTCATGCATTGGGTCCTTAAATCAGTAATTGAATTAAAAATCCAAACTTTTGTGGAATTTTCCATCCATTGCTATCTTTGAATCTTGATGCTAATATCTCCTATGCACAGACTTCTTGCTTTATCAGTAACTTCTTGTACATTAATATATTTGTTTCTTTTGTCATTAGCTCATTGCTGAGAAAATGCCCGAGCTGCTGGATTTTGATAGGGATCTTATCCATTTGAAGCTGCCTCTAAGGTGAATTTTATTGGTAGAATTGGCTCATAGTCATGTTATCATAACTTAGTAACAGTACATAGCTGACCCATAAATTTGATGCTTCCTTGATTTGATCTTAACATCAAATAACCAGATTCCATTGAAAGCTTTAGCTGAAGAAATGCAAGCTGTGAGTAAAGGTCTTGAGAAGGTTGAGCAAGAACTTGCTGCCGCCGAAAATGATGGTGTCATCTCTTCTGGTTTTCAAAAGGTGAGAAATACTGAGGGTGTATCTTTTCATAATTAAACATTTTGTGCAAGAATTGAAAAAGCTCTCCCCTTTCTGAATTGACAAAACTACGGCTATATCATGTTATGTGATTATTTAGTTAGCAATTAGAGTGTGATCAATACATCAAGTTTCTAGGCTGTGAATTCCTTGCCCGCTCTCTGTACTGTTCTCGTCTGTGCAGTGATATTGTATTTGTTTCTTCTGATAAGAAAAAAGAAGGAAAATAAAAAGGCAGTCAATATATCTTCGGATTTTTAATGCTTATTATAACCGCTTTATGCTGCAGTCCATTATTTTTGCATCAATCAAATAACTTGCTTGTGATCAAACTTCAAAAACATACCGATATTTCCATTAAAGTATGCTAGTTCAGTTCTGCTGGCTTTAAATTGGTAAGAAATTTCATATAAAAAAAATGGCTTTTTCTTCAAGACACAAGGTCCCTTATAATGCATTCATTATTCTCCTGACCTATTATTGAACTGGGAGAGGTAAAGTTTTTAGATGAAATTAAGGAAGAAGACAATTATCTTTTTAAGTAGCTTTAGCGTTTTAGGTGGTGAAGTTTGAGATTGATTTTATTTTAGATAGGGAAGGAAGTTTCCTTGAATACTATCTCACTAATCCTAGATCAACTTACATTGTTTTAGGGACCTATTATTGATACCTGAAAGATGACCTAATTTGAGTTTTCAAAAAAAAAAAACGCGCACCTTAGCACACACAAATTTGTGTTGTTTCTTGCTATAAATCCTTCTCTTGTGCTTAATTTTTTGCAGGTGCTGAAAAATTTCCTTGATACTGCTGAAGCTGAAGTTAGGTCACTAATCTCCTTGTACTCTGAAGTGGTGAGTGCAGTTCACAATCCCAGAGTTTCTCTTTTCATCAAAATATCTTGTGCTGTGCAGCTTATTGCTGGTCTACTGTCCTAACACCCAACTGTTTTCTGGCAGGGAAGAAACGCAGATTCTTTGTCTCAATACTTTGGGGAGGATCCATCTCGGTGTCCTTTTGAACAAGGTTTGTGTTGATCTTTCAGCTCATGAATATACCACACCAGACACATAGATGCCGTATCTTCTTTAGCTTATGCCCATTCTGATTAGTCCACTCTTTTGACTAGGTCACCTAGGGTCACCATGGACCAATTCATCATATGAACTTTTTATTGTCTGGAGTACTATCAAGATATTTGGTAAAGAACCTAATACAACCTAAATAGAGTGCCAAATCAAATAAGCTAATAGTTTAAAGGTACTCCACCCCTGCTGTATTGCAGTCTTCAGAGAGTCCATCTATTTCTTTTCATCCATATTGCCCCATATAGGGCTTTATGATTGAAATCCAAAAGTCTGTTTAAAGGGATATGCTCAGTGTATTTCAGTCAGTGATGCAATGCATTTGCTTGAGTTCTAATTTTGGAGAGATAATGTAAATGTACTTAGAAGTCTCTTTTATGATTTCTTACATCGGTGTGATATTTTAAACTTTGATCTTTGACTTTTGTTCGCCATGCAGTGACACAGGTGTTGTTCATCTTTGTCAAGATGTTTACCAAGTCGCGAGAGGAAAATGAAAGACTGGCAGATATTGAAAAGAAGAAGCTTGAAAAGGAAGCCATGAAAGAGCGAACTGTAGCTAATTCATCTGCAAAGAAAGATTCTGTGGATAGAGCATGAGATTGCATATATACGTGGTTTTGGTGGGTAAATTTTACATACATTCTTGCTGATACTTCATAAATTATTGTACTTGGAGCTGAACTGCATAAGTTAACTTTGGTTAACTACTGCTACTAAATTTTCTAATCTAATAAAATAGGGGATTTGCACTTCTGCAGGAGCTGCTGTGCATATCAAGATCCATCATGCATTCTGCTATCTATATGAATACAACTAGATGGAACTTTCACATGTGCTCTTACCCATTTCTTCTACGGATCGATGCTGTGTAAGTCTGTATAATACAACTTTCTTAGTTGTTTTTGAGCTGTATATGTAAGAGACTACGCTAGCACTAATATTTCTCCCGTCGCAAATTATTTTGTACAAATCTCATCTGAAAAGAAAGCCATTCTGTTTAGACAATTCAGTGGAGCCGATCTCGATACTTGTAAATTGTGTCATGTTGGAATCGACAAAACCTTAATTATTACGTATTCTCATAGTACAAATGGATCTTACATACGTATGTTATTATTCTCATAATACAAATGGTTTACATATGAAAGTTCGTCTAAAAGAGATTGATCAAATGATCGATGAATATGTGTCCTTCATTTACCGGTAGGACGACAATCATTAGTACATGAATTTCCCTTGGTGGCTGGGTTGGAACCTTTGGCAGCGATCTTCATTTGAAGATGCAGCAGCTTGCTGGGACTCATCTTCTCTTCTAAAATCTCAGTAATTGATAGGATTGGTGTTTTTATACGATTGTTATCTGCAAAAATTGAAAGAAAAAAAAAAAAAAAGAAACAAAACTAGAGGACGGTACAGACGGATTTACCCCTAGAGAATCGCCACCTGACACCCATTCCAACTTTGTTAGTAACAGTGTGTATGGTTCTTTAGTCGGGAATAGATGTTCATGTACCAAAGTTTATAATTTGTAACTTAGTATACGTAAATGCATAATGGGGGTTAAGTTGGTGTACCATTCTTAAAATTTTGCCTTATATACATGATTGACAAAATGGACATCAGTTAGAGGCTCTGTAACGCCCTAGACCTAATTGATTCTTATTTAACCGTTTACTGTAATTAGCCAGTAAACGAGCATCGTTTTTGCTTTTACTCTTCTTTTTGAGCTTCTAATGGACCCATGAGTTGACTTTTTTCTACATTCAAAATTTGAGAAAACTTCCTTCATGAAAGTCGTAAAGGACGTTAAACCGAGTTCGTGGATATGTGGCACGTTTTAATCGGGAGTTGGTACAAAAAAGTTATAAGAGTTTGAAGTCAGAGGCATACCTGTAATTTTGGTGGAGACTGAAATACTATAAATAGCAAAAAGGGACTTTCCATTTCGGGAAATTTCCAAAATAAACCCAGAATTTTGCTGCCACGCTGCCCAAACTCTCAGCCTTGCCGGCGACTATTTGGCCACCTACGGCGATGAAAACGGTCCCATTCTCTTCGTCTTTGAACTACCTTTCCAACCATATATGTCATGCAACCTATTACAAAACACAGTGAGACGAATCGAAGAGAAGAAGGTATGTTCCTCTTTTCGGTAAATTCTTCATTTTCCGGCCAACTCCAGCCAAATCGGATGATGAAACTAATTGGGCTTTGTTCGTCTTGCAATGTGTTACTTACCCTACAAAGGATTTCCATCAATTCACAACAAGGAGAGAGAATTGACGAATCCAAGTTCTAGGGTTTGGGATTTGAAGATTTTGCTTCTTGAGGTAATTTCTCTCCTTACACTTAAAATTGATCTTTGTGCTAGTTGAGAAAGTTGTTTAGATTGATGAGAAGAACGTTGTGTTAAATTTTGGTAGCCATTGGTGTTGGTTGGAAATATGGGTGGCTTGCGCCACTGCCGGCGGCGGCGCCTCTTTTGGGTCTATTTTTAGGTTGTTTAGGTAGGTGTTGTTGAGAGAGTCTAATGGTATTACGTTTGTGAATTTTGGAGGAGTTTTGTTAGTTAGATTAAGAATTTCCGAAGTATGATTTTGTTAGTGTATAAATCGGAGGATCCAACCATTGGATTTTCCTTTGTGTTGGTTATAGAATGCTAGAATTGATGGAATGAACTTGTGGGTAGAGTTTGTTGAGAATTCAATACGCGTAACCCTAGTTAGGGTAGTGGGTTAGGCAGAAGACACTACCAGGACAAACACTTTAGCCGACGAAAAATTGTCGTCGGCCTGTTAGCTTAAGTCGTCGGCTATAGTGTCGTCGGGAAATGGTCGTCGGGTAATTACTTTAGCCGACGAAACCATGTCCCGTCGTCGGCTTTTATCCCATAGCTAGCAGACCACAGAAGACGTCGTCGGCTAGTCTCTCAGACTTTAGCCGACGAGTTTTAACCGACGACGAGTTGTTTCGTCAGCTATAGGAAAGAGATAGCCGACGAAATAACTCGTCGGCTTAAGCTAAGGGAAAAGTCGACGAGTTGTTTTGTCGGCTATAGATAAGAGAGTAGCCGACGAGCTATTTCGTCAGCTTGTCTCTTCCTATAGCCGACGAAACCAACTCGTCGGCGTTTCCCCTTAAGCCGACGAAACGCTTAATATATTCGTCGGCTATAGTATGTAATAAAAAAATAAAAAATAACTAAAGCTGACGAAACAGACCGTATTTCGTCGGCTTTACGGGTTTAGCAGACGAAACATTTCATAATTCGTCGGCTTAACCTATTAAAAAATAATTAAAAATACTATAGCCGACGAATTATGACGTATTTCGTCGGCTATAAGTCCATTTCAGTATAAAAAAAAACTCGAAATTTCTAAATTACCATTCCAAGCAAGCTGCAAAAAACACAACAACAATTCCATATAACCAACAACAAGCACATAAAAGTATATAATTCATCAACTACACAAAATCTAGATCGTCTAAATTAATATCCGGTTCTAGGGCTGTTGCGGAGCTTGCGGCGGCTGGGGTAGCGGTATGGCGGAGGGCAGGGCGGAGGCGGAAGTCCCTGGAGCGGCGTTATAGGTTGTCTGCGGGCATTATAGGCAACATGAGCAGCTTGCTGTTCCCATAGTCTCTAAAGTCCCGACTATAGCAGCTGAGTCGTCTTGGTGGTCGTGGTCCTGCTACTGGTCGAGGCTGCCTTGTTGTTGAAATCCTGTAGTGGTCTTCAGGACCCCCTCGCCCTTCTTTCCTAGACCCCGGCAGTAGAAGTTGTTTGCTCGCGGTGGGAAGGCTGTGCCCATGATTCTCGCCCCAACCGTCGGATCCGAAGTGTATCCGGGACATGGCTTCGGACATCTCTTCCTCCTGCGTGTCCGGCCATGTCTCCCTCACTATAGCACTCATCACCTCGTCACTAGCCTCCCTCATTTCGCCTAATTGGATAGGAAAAAAATTATTAATTAACATTTTGACATATATATAAGTAAAATTAAAAATTTAAAAACGTAAGATGACTTACAAATCCTCTTGGGCGTCAGGATATGCCTTTCGTACGTATAGACGTACGGGTTGACCTCTGGATGTTCCCTGGCCGCCTCGTCCATGAAGACAACGAACGGTCTAGAACCGGCATGATGGTTCCTTGTGTTGCATTGCCGGTTCTGAGCGTTCACTCGGGAAATCGCCTTCAAAGAAAAAAACTAAACTATTAGTAAAATATTTAAAAACGCACGTACTTAATGACAAATTAACTAATTAATTATTTAAATACTTGTTTACGAGGGTTGTTGAATTCTGATGTCAGAAGCCAACGCCACGTGTACTCTCTGTACTGGAACTCAGCAGGGGGTACCAGAACGTGCGTTCCGTGCGTAGTCCAATGAGTCCGCAACTCGTTCTTCCACTCCTTGTACCTACAGATACAACAATAATATTAGAAATATTATTAATATCACATACAATTTTGTTTTTTCATTAACTTCCCAACGTACCTTCCCCCATGCACAACCTCCGCCCAGCTGCTCTTCAAGGGCTCAGGAACCTCAAACCACATATGCATTTAACTGTTTATTAGTTTAGTTTTTCGAGAAATCTACAATGTAATACATAATATTATTGAGGCATTTTGTAAACTCACCGACATCGCGTTGTGGACCATGTCCTTAACCTCCTGCGGGATCTCGCCCGAGTCTGACCACAACATAGGGACTCTATCCCTAATGAGCGCTCCCACGCGGCCGGAGTACGTCCTCAACTTCCGCCCGATACTATGTCGCCATCGTCAGTACCGATGACAATCTCCCTCCCTGAGGTACCGACGATCTTCTCGAGAGCCTTCCCTGGTGGGGCCTCTCTTCTTTTTTGCCGGCTTCGCTCCGACGGTGCCTATCACATGATAAACCAAATTGATTATTAAAATTCGACCATTATAATGTAGTAAATCATTCATCTTTCATTACCTGAGGGCGATGCGGCGGACGCGACGGATTCCGTCTCCGATGATGATACCCTTGCGGAAATAAGAGGCGTATCAAAAGGCACGAACCGGTACGCCGCTGATGGAGCCACTGGCGGGGGGGCAGTGGATAAATCGGCGTCCCTGAGTCATCGACTGCAGGTATGGCCGGTATCATCTGCGGTAGGAATAGGTGAGGCGACGGCATCTGTACCCAGATGACCCACTATCTGAAGATGCATGTACTGGAGTGGGCGTCCGGTGTATCTCAGGCATACGGGGTGCAAACACCTCCGTCTGAGGCTGAGAAAAAAATACTGCGAGGAGGAATGAGGGAAGCCCGTTGCCTCGATGAAGGGGCACCTCCGGCTGCCTCTGCGCCGTATGCAGAAGGCTCGCATGTCTAGCTGTCATGCGGCTCTGAAACAACGTCTAAGGGTTGCTAGAGGTCCCTCAGACGATTCAGACATTTGGCCCTTCGAACCCTTCGTCGATCTAATATTACCGCTCATCCTGTTTAAAGATTAATTGAATCAAGGCCACAAAACAAAAAATGTAAACTCATTAATAGTCAACAAAAAAAAAATATATACACTTCCTAAATTCAAATTTCACTTCCTAAATACAAATATACACTTCCTAAATATACACTTCATAAATAAAAATATACACTTCCTAACAACACCACAACATTGCAATTGACCGGAAAATCAAAGCAAACACAAAATACAAAACAAATATATACATTTCTAAATACTAAATACAAATATACACTTTTAAATAAAAATATACACTTCCTAGATACAAATATTCACTTCCTAACAACACCACAATTGCAATTGACCGGAAAATAAAAGCAAACACAAAATAAAAAACAAATATATACATTTCCTAAATACTAAATACAAATATACACTTATTAAATAAAAATATACACTTCATAAATACAAATCGTACTCATATTAAATAAAAATATACACTTTTAACAACACCACAACATTGCAATTGACCGGAAAATAAAAGCAAATACAAAATAAACTAAAGCTCAGAAATGTACTCGAGGAGGTTTTAGCCGAGGACCGGAGCAGCAAGAGGAGGGGCAGGAGCAGGCGGAGGAGGGAGAGGGAGAGGCCGGAGGAAGGGAGAGGGAGAGGGAGGAGGAGACAGGGAGAGGGGAGAGGGAGAGGAGGCGGAGACCGGGGAGAGGGAGAGGAGAGGAGACCGGAGAGGGAGAGGAGGAGGGAGACGGGAGAGGGAGAGAGGAGGAGGGAGAGGGCGGCGACCGAGAGAGGGAAGCGGAGGCGGAGGAAGGAAATTCAGAGAGGAGAGGAGGCGGAGGCTAGGGCTTTGAACCAGACGAGCGCTGGGTTATACCCGAAAACTTTAGCCGACGAAATTATTATTTCGTCGGCTAAAGATAATAATTTTGTCGGCTAAAATAATAATCTCGTCGGCGTACTAAACATTTTCATTCGTCGGCTAAACATTTGACATTCGTCGGCTTAACTATGAAATTCGTCGGGTAAACCTTTGAAATTCGTCGGCTTTATAACTTTTATACATTCGTCAAACTGTGATTGTGATTGTGATGATCAAACTTGAGAAACGGAAATCCGACGGTCAGATCTGACAATCATGATAAAATACATGTATGGGAAAAAATTCAACTTGATCCAACAAGGTTAAGTGCTCGATCCGAACGGTCAATCCGTAAGTCAAAACCCCTAAACGCACGGAAAGGTCGTTGGACCGTCTAAATTTCGTATTTTGGCCGGACCTTCAACTGAAAATAGTTTCAAATCGATGAGACGCAACAAGTCGTGTAAAAATTTTATGCAAAATGACCACCGAAGATACGCCTACTCATAGGGGAGAAAGAATGAAAAATTCCATTGACCGCAACTATCGGCACCGAAACTTTACCGGAATACTGTGATTTTCAACCATGGACGTATTTTACCATTCTGGTCATATCTTATTTCACGACTTCTTTACGTTTGAGGATTTACGTATAGTTTGTTTTTGAAACGCAACATTTACTTAACACTTCGTAAATAAGTTATAAACATTAGTAGGCATGTTGTGGTTATGATGATCAAACTTGAGAAACGGAAATCCGACTGTCAGATCTGACAATCATGATAAAATACATGTATGGGAAAAAATTCAACTGAATCCAACAAGGTTAAGTGCTCGATCCGAACGGTCAATCCCGTAAGTCAAACCCCTAAACGCACGGAAAAAGGTCGTTGGAGTCTAAGTCGTATTTTGCCGGACCTTCAACTGAAAATATTTTCAAATCGATGAGACGCAAACAAGTCGTCTAAAAATTTTACACAAAAATAACCACCGAAGATACGGCTATAGTATGTAATAGAAAAAGTTAAGGGTTTAGCCGACGAATACCTTAATACATTCGTCGGCTATAGTATGTAACAAAAAATTAAAAAAATTCATAAAGCTGACGAAATATTAGGATATTCGTCGGTTTAGATGGTTTTAGCCGACGATTTCTAAATAATTCGTCGGCTTAGATGGTTTTAGCCGACGACTTCAATTTCAATTTGTCGGCTATAAGTCCTTTAGCCGACGACTTCTAGTATTCTTCGTCGGCTAAGACGGTTTAAGCCGACAACTTCTAATATTCTTATCGGCTAAGACGGTTTTAGTCAACGACTTCTAATATAATTCGTCGGCTAATATGGTTTAGGCGACGAATTATTTTGTATTTCGTCGGCTTAAGTAAAAAAATAAAAACCCTAAAACAGAAGGGTTAAATCATATTAATTTCCTGTTCATATATCACCAAAATTCATAGAAAATAACAGAAATATGAATTCAACATATGTAAACTATAAATTAAGGTAATACAATCTTTTTTTATTACAAATTAATGTATTACATCATCTAAATTAAAACTAATTAAGGCTCGTAATCGGAATCATCCGATGAGTCTTCTTCGGTGTCAGAATTAATTTCTGGTAATCTATGCATTTCCTCATCGCCAGAGTCTTCGTCTATTTCTTGATTGGGATCAACATCAATAAGCCTTGGTCTTCATCACGAATTCGCACCGAACGACCCGCTTTAAAATTATTAAGGCGAACGGTAGATGAGTTAGGAATACCTATTGCGTTGGGCTCTTGATACGCAACATCTTCTCCTAGTCTTCGGCCTCTCCAAGTGTAGCCGCCCGATAAATATTTCGAGGGTGCACAAGGTGACTACTTTCACGCGTCACCTTAGCAAGGTCATCAAGATAAAACACTTGTTTTACCGATGTGGCAAAAACGAACGGGTCATCTTCGTAAGAACTTGTAGCAGTGTTCACCGATAATATTCCGTACTGATCGGTCTTCATGCTCTGCGGGCTAGTATCAAACCATATACACTTGAAGAGGTGCACTGTCATGCCTTCACCGTAAACGAGTTCCACCACTGAATGGAGAACACCGTAATAGTCAACTCCATTCCACCCACCATGCGCCATCACCCAGAATTCTGTGTTCTCTGTCTGTGTCTCTCTGTTCACGTATAAATTGCACGCCATTCACCTTGCAAATCGGATAAACTCTTGACATTATCGACTTCATCGCTAGAAGTCTTAGTTCGTGCGACCAATTTGAGGACCATCAAATTGAATATGGTTCATCTGCAACCAACCATTCAACTGTAAATATGGATAATTATGCAATAAACATAAATACGTACAGAAATATTGAATTACGTACCCAGCCGCCAAAATAGTTTGCGAACTCCATGTTGTGGTACTCGAGATCACCTTGAATGTCTGGACAATATAGATGGATGTCTTTCCAGTATTCAACTTCTGGACAGTTAATCAATACCCACCAGTGGACAATGACTAGCTCATGTGGTTTGCAACTTGTAGGAGTCTGGCAAAATTCCATAAACTTCAACATCAATGGAGAGTATGGAAAGAGTGAACTTCGGTACATCTACCGGCATGGCTTCGTCTGTTTCCTTCAACACTCTAAATACAACTTCATGTAGGTGACGCAGTCGTGCGCAATATATGCTTCACCTATACATCATTCAGGCGCAGATTTATTAGCCACATAATCTTTATAGTCTCCAAGTTGCCTATAAATCAAGTGCAAAGTGTTATGATTATTGAACATGTATATATATTGAGGAATTCAGGTGTAAAAAACGTACCTTTCCATGGGATACATCCAATTGTAATGTACTGGATCGGTAAGCAACAATGCTCGGGAAGATGGGTCATCAGGTGAGGCATGATGTCAAGAAAATTTGGAGGAAATATCCTCTCAAATTTACACATGATATAAATGATGTCCTCTTGCATTTCCCGGAGGTTAGATTTTTTCACTTCCCGTGTGCATAACTTTTGGAAGAATCTTGTCAACGCTACTAACAGCTCCACAACACGTGACGAGGAAGGAACGGTCGAATGAAAACAGGAGGAAGAGACGTTGTAGCAGGATATGGCAGTCATGACTCTTCAACCCGTACATCTTATTATCCCGGAAGTTCAAACACCGGGCTATATTCCTGCATAGCCTGAAGGATACTTCACACAACTCATCCACTGAAAATTACGTTCTTCTAGTCAGGCTTCACGGTGTGTAAGGAGCTTGAGACATTTTTTCTTCCCTTCTTCAACCACAGATGTCTTCTTAATTGCATTTTTTTTAGATCAATGCGTGCCTTAGGACCGTCTTTCGTTTTCCCCTCCAAGTCAGCACTGTGCTCACCACACTGTCGCAAACATTCTTTTCTATGTGCATCACATCTAGGTAGTGCCTGATCAACAACTTACTCCAGTATGGGAGTTCCCAATGAATATGCTCTTATGTGTTAGAATTTGTTACCTGTCGGGGTCTTTCAGGTATTGCCGCAAATATTGGGATGATTGCTGAGCTGCCCAAAATCATCGGATACACTGTATTGAAGACTCATGTTGCGAAAAGGTTGAACCCGTCGGATGAGAGCCCGAGCCTCACATTTCGGACCTCTGACGCAAAATGAGGAAACTCATTGTCTATATGCTCCAAGCCTCTCCGTTAGCAGGGTGTATAAGAGTATCTTCGTCATGCATTCCCTATCAGCGTGCCATCTCATAGCTTTGGCCGTGTGTGAAGACATTACAACCGCTCCAGCCTATCCCTCAACGGAAATACCGAAAGTACCTTCACAGGTTTCCTATTGCCTGCAGAGTCAGCTGATAGATGATACCTGTCAGTGTGACATACCGGACATGCGTCAAGCCCACCAAGGTCATTCATATCTGCATGCATGGATCTTGATGTAGGAAAGCCCAAGATCTTCAGGATACATCGGACCTTACGATGAGTGGTAGGAAGACGATGACCGTGGGGGCAGCATCGAAGCAGGTACTATGTAGATAATTATCAACAGCCTTCACGATCGATTTTGTCTCAACCTTAATCTTCATTACGTCCATCACACTTTCAAGAACGGTCTTTTGACAACCGGGTGGTACACAGGGTCTATTGGAAAGCAAGCAGTTTGTTGTATTTTCAATACCAGCAGTGTTGACAGCTCTAGGGAAGGGCTGCACGGGTCAGGCATATACTGTCCTTGAGCGCATACACCGCTCTCATAAGGAAACATGTCGTTGATGAATGCCGTTGTTGGATCGTTGGATGTACTTCCTGTCTCATAAAATTGGCCATGATCATGCGGCCCCCCTGATGATGTTTCACCGTGATATAACCAACATGTGTACTTCTCCCAAAACCCGTTACTACTCAGGTGCTGCCATACTTTGTCAATGGGAAATCGATACATATCGCTGCGACACTGACATTTCGTGCACGGGCAATAGAAAATTGTATTCCCGTTAGCATTAGCCAGCGCATATTCCATAAAACTCATAACTCCTGCACATATCTTTTGTCCCATTTTGGAAGCGAAATCCAACTCTTATCCATATCCTGAAAATATAACAAATTATATGTATAACGCTAGTTAATTATTAAGAAATTTCAAAGCGCAAGGCAGGGAGGAGAGAGGCGACGGACGAGAACGAAGGAAGAAGAAAGGAAGGAACACACACACACAAGAGAGAGAGACGGAAGAAGGACGAAACAAGGAGAGAGAAGAGAGAGAGAGAACAGAGCACAAAAGCAGCAGGGATAGAGAGAACACAGCATATATACACAACACAAGGAACAGGAAGGAACAGAGAGAAGAGAGCGACAACGAGAAAACAACGGCAGAGAGAGGAGAGCAAAGCAGCAACCAAAGCGAGCAACAGAGAGAGAGAGAGACAGCCAACAGACGCAAAAGCAAGCAACGCAGAACAAGAGGAGAGAGCAACAGCAGCACAAAAGCAGCAGCAACGCAGATATCATCAACAACTTCATACCATATCAACACAATATTATAAATTAATTAAATATATATATCTACTATTATTAACAACAAATTAATTCATATATATTATCAATTCAAATCATCAACCAAATCGATCAAACACATATATATATATATATATACATCCAACGTACTCAAAATCAATCAACTCAATCACACTCAAAATCGATCAACTCAAATAAAACTCAATTAATCAACATATATATACATATACGTACCTATATATAGCTTCACAAAAAATTATGGACAGATTTCGACAACACCCAAATTTTTTCTCCTGTTTTTTCTTCTCCCGTTTTTTTTCCCAGATGAGCTGCTGTTGTCCAGATCTGCAAATATAAAGCACTTTAGCCGACGACAGTTTAATTTCGTCGGCTAAGATTTTAAATATTTCGTTGGCTATAGTCTGTGAACTTTAGCCGACGAAATAAATTCTTTAGCCGACGACGTTTTAATTTCGTCGGCTAAAGTTTACCATAGCCGACGAAAATTAAAATTAGCGGACGAATAAAAATTTCGTCGGCTAAAGTCCACTTTAGCCGACGAAAAAATGATTCGTCGGCCTGGTTTTTTTATTTTCGTCGGCTAAAGCCTTTCTTCTGGTAGTGAGATTTTTCGGTGTTATTCTTAAAGTTATTAAACTTCGAAATTTGGGGTTTTAAAACATCTTTATTGTGTTAGGATACGAGGAGGTCATGCTTGAGGGGCGTGTCGGTTGTCGTCGGGTTTAGGCCTAAATCTGTGAGTGAACCTTTTTATTTAAATGAGATGCATGCAAAATAAGTTATTATACAACGAGTTCTGTTTGAATTTAATATTAAGTGATTATAAGTTTTGCATAATTTATTTACTATCAAATCATTATTTGGAATTTGAGCTTCGTTGTATTACTTGTTTGAGTTGGTCGAGAAAAAAGGGGAAATGTTTTTCTCGCAAGTTATTCTTGTTTTATTGGATTTTATTTACCATAATTATTCAACATGTGGGACATGTCGACTGTTTTATCACCATCGCAATCTTTATTAAATTGCATACGTATTGTCCTGGTACAGCTGAGAACTATACCCGGATCTTTGTGCATAGTCTTTCTCAACTTTTAGGGAAGCATCACAGTATTTGATCAGTTTCATTATTTGGTTCACCATATCAGGGTTGTCATATATATTTATTATTATTGCTAGCTAGCCTATAGCGTGGGATGCTATCATTAGAGCCTGAGAGGCTCCGACCCTTAGCCTGGGAGGCTCTATATATATATGGTGAACTATCTTCCCACTTATGATTTAACTAAACCAATGGGATTCGTTCGTCATTTTTATTTGTTTTAATCGAACCAATGGGATTGGTTCGTTTGTTGATTTTATTTATTATTTATTTACTAGATGCCTGTGAGGCTCACTATGCATGACAGTTGGTGACCAGCGGGGATGGTCTCGTACTTAAGAATTTTATCTCCCGAGAGTCATTTGTCTTCTTGTAGCATGCATTGTGGATTTTAAATAAATATTTAAATGGGGAAGCATAAAGTAAATTTTGTTCATCATTCTATTTTCCTACTATTATTTTTTGTCCACTCACTCTAACGTTTTCGTTTAAATGCTTTCCCCAGGGCCCTTCAGTTTTGAACTGCCCAGTTTGCAGGTTAACTGTATGAGGTTGGGCGTACACGGAGTCAGGCATAGTCGAAGATTTAGCTTCTTGGGTGATGATGTGAATATGGGAGCAGGATGGCTCCAGGAGTTATGGTTGACATCATATTTAGAAGTGTGTTACAGGTTCTGATTAGGGAGGGTCGTCCACTTTCAAGAGAGACTCTGCCGAATTTTTGGTAGAATTTACCTGGAAGTGGTCCCTGCAGGATTTACTTCGAATTTTAGGGTAAAATTCGGGGTGGGTCCTGATAGGCTCAGCCGGGCTTGACTGAGCTTTGCAACGGGTCGAGCTGCTCCTGTGGGCCACTTAGGATTAGCGCTGTTGTGATGGCGAAGGGATTTGATATCCCTGACTATGCGTTTTGGCCAGGGTTTAGCGGTTGGGGATCGAAGTTGGTGGTGATGGTCATTCTTGATGGTCCGACAAAGGTGAAGGCGGCTTCCCGCGGCGGTGGCGGCTGGTGTATGGAAGAAGGGGTTTGCCTTCCTAGGGTTGAGTTTGGGAGGCCTACTCCTACGTGGGCTAGTCTCTCTTGTATTGGGCCTGTTGGGCTTAAGCTGCTGATAGTGGTCTAGCCTCTTATTGGACATGCAATTTCCTGTTGGGCCTTTATGCTGGTGTGGGTTTGGTTGGATTGGGTTTTTATGACCTCGTTTAAGATCTAAGTTTGGATCAATGGCAGACTTGGTGCATTTGGTTGTTTTTCTTCTAAGTGTTTTTGAGTCTGTTGTAATAAAGGTGCTATAAATTGTCTTCAGAAGGTGGATGTACTTTTAGTTATTAGGTCCTAGGTGCAGCTAGGATTTTAGTACTCATAGGGAGTAATTCTTTTTGTCGGCCCTGATGGGTGTTTTATTCCTTATACTATTTGCTGAGCTATAATACTTGATTCTAAAAAAAAGTAAATGGGTATGTATGAATGAAATTTCTCTTTTGTTTTTTGACTATTCAACTATAGTATGAGAATGTGTACTTCAAAAAAGAAAAAAAAATGAGAATGTTACTTCGCGCTTAGACAAAGTATGCTGAGCAATTATATCCATGAAACAATCATCGAGAAAAACTATAACCGAGAAAAATAACATAGGTCTAACAAGTATATAGCAAAAAAACATGAGTCGCTGTAAATATCAAACCTCCCGTGATAGGTGGTGTTTTGATGATTTTGCTGTTTCTTTTATTTTTCTTAAAATTTTCAAGTTATGTGTTGTAGAATTTAACAAGGGTATACAAGACATTTTATCTTATGAAATGGTCATTTTTCAACTAATTAGAAAAAGAGAGTCAAAAATCAATTGAGGGACCAAAACTTGGTCAGTTATCAAAATTTCTCAATTAAAAGTTAGGAAAAATGTACCAAACAATATCCGACCTTTCAGTGAGTAGGAAAACATAAAAAAAGAATAGTTGGGAGGCGGTACAAGTGTTCTCATTCATTGACACTAGTTTTTATACCCGCGAAACTCGCGGGTTGTGGATATGGTAGATTTTTTTTTTTTGTTCATTTTATGAAGTTAGTGCGTAGTGAGAAGCTTCTTATTGTAGTATGTAATATCCTGATTTTTTGAAAGTTCTCGAAAATGTTTTTTCTTCTTAGAATTGGAAAGTACAGATCGTCATGAGTTCACCGTATTTTTCGCTGAATTTTTCAGACTCTTAAGCTATTTTAAAGATTTTTAACGATTTTTTAAAGTTTTATCAAAGTTTATCCGAAATGCCAACCCGCGCTGTCTTCGGATCGGCTATTTCAGCGACACATGGCAGTGGGAAGGGGGCAGCTGGTGATGACGTCACCGTGTGGGGGGGGGGTTGAGTCATGAGCCACTTGCCTTTTTTTTAAAGGTTTGTTGTGTTGTTGACATCTGGCTAGCAACAGGCCAATGGTTGCTTGACACGTGTCACTTATTTTTGGTTATATTTATGGGATCAGCCCATCAATCCGTTCAGCTTCTTCATTTTTGATTTCTCTCTCCTCAATTTTCTTTATCTCTCTAGAATTTACAACTAAACTTCTGCGGATTATAACTTTTGATCCATAACTCTGATTCTGAATCCGCGAAGTGTTATGGATTCGTATCGATAAGCTCTTTCTATCCTTAAGGTTTGGGTTAGATCCAACGGTATTTTCTAGATGACTTGTTTTAGGTGGCTCGGTTTACGATCGATGTTTTTGGTGGGGATTCGTATTAAGGAGGTGAGTGGATTTCTGTAATATGTCTTAAATATTCTTATATGCTTTTAAAATAGTCGAAAAACATGATTTTGATCTGTTTTCGAAATATCTATCTGTTTTTATGTAAAACATGTCGATTTGTGAAATATACGGTGTTTATATATAATTATGTGTTGGATCCATTGTTTGACTAGTCATGGAACATGTGAACATCTTGATTGGTTATGCCGAATTAAGGATGTGACTCACAGTTGTTTAGGACTTGAAGGTCATTAGGTGCCCGTGGGGATCACTAAATTGAAGGATATCTAATAAGAAGGGAGGATGCGATGTGATGAATTGCGTGAACTGTTGTGTATACGATATACGTATTTTGTAGCGTGGGTAAAATGACATGGCTTTGTGGGCATGTTACATTGGTTCACTCACTGAGCGCGTGGTTATGCTCACCCACCCATATCTGATTTTTTTTTTTTGCAGAAAAGTATTTTGGTTGTACCGAACCGGGAAAATGGTAGACGACGAGCCTAGAAGATAGTGTTTTTATTTACATTCCGCTTTGTAATACTCGCTCGCACCTCGGGATCGGCGCCCGATGCTTAAAACCCACAGACGTCAGGACCGGGGTGCGACAAGTTATAACTCAACTCTCATCTATTGGCAGTTATCTCTTCCCCACTTTTCTCTCCTCAATTATCTTTCTTTATTTAATTTGTTTTTTCTTTTGCTATTTACTATAGTAACCCTTGTGCTTTTAAATGTCTGAATCAATTTATAGGGACAGTTTTGGTAGAACATAATTAGGTAATTTTGGAGACGGCTCGCTTTATATATATATATATATATATACATACATACATACAGTTCCTATCCAGAGCGAAGCTTCGTTTTGAAATTAACGTGTGAACTTCTTTATTTGACTCATTTTTTGGTCATATTTCGACATCTCTATCGTTCAGTTTATTGATACTAATGAATAGATCATTGCTGTAAAATTTCATCCAACTTAATGATTTTTAAGGTACCGAATTAGATTAAATCAATGAACGGATCATAAATCTGTCTAAATAGAACTGGTTGTGTAAATAACGATTATGAAAACTCAAACGATCATCAAATTCGATGAAACTTTGCTGAAGTGATCTATGCATTGGGTTATACCAATTGAACGGTGGAGATGTGAAAATATGTTAAAAAAATGTGTCAAATAAGGAACTTCACACGTTAATTCTAGAGCGAAGCTTCGCTCTCGAATTAACGTGCGAAGGTCCTTATTTGACTCACTTTTCTGTCATATTTTTCGATCATACCCGGTCAGTGTCTAGATACATATTGTATGATCATTCTTACAAAATTTCATCCAATTTGCTGACTGTTTAAGCCTCCATAATCATGATTTACTCCAACGGTTTTACTTAGACATATTTTGTTTTATTGATTTATTTTATCTGATTCGGTGTACAAATGATCACCAAATTGGATGAAACTTTGTAAGGATGATCATACGATATGTATCTAGACACTGACCGAGTATGATCGAAAAATATGACCGAAAAGTGAGTCAAATAAGCACATTCGCACGTTAATTCCAGAACGAAGCTTCGCTCAGGATATGAACTATATATATATATATATATATATTAGAGATCTATGTATCCCATTCAAATGTGTATTAGGGTTTGCAAATGGATTCGCCGTTAGCAAAGAAAAGTGAAGTTATGGATATGCCGATTTACCTACAATTATCGACGGTGAGGTTGTAGATCCTCATCATCGGTGGGTTGTGATCGAGGAGAAAAGTGGTGTCGATAAAGAAACAGATGATGAGTTGAGGCCGGAACTCTGGGTGAGCAAGATAGAGTCAGAGTTGTCAAGCTTCCCAACATAGGGTATGATACCGATGCGGCCCCTTTACTAGTCGCCAACTCCCGTCTATTCTTCGTCGGTGGCCTTACTGTTAGAGGAGGATTGGACGGCAAAGTCGATGACAACGGAATCCTCTACATTGACGTGCAGCAGCGGAGCCCCATCTCTTGGTCGAGATTCGCAACTCAAGATTTCAAATATGTGAGAGCGGCGGTGGTTTCCGATGACGGCGATTGGATCTACTTGTTGACGACGGCAGATAGAGTGCTCCGCTTCAACTGCCACCACTTGGAAGACAAACCGGAAGCCTTTCCCCTCCCATTGCTGGGCGGCCAATTGCTTCAACTGGGTCCAAGATGCTCCTGTATAATCCTGCTCGGGAGGCCAAGCCGGGTCTGTTGGGCTTCTGTCATTTGGAATCTCGCTCTTGGGAGGAGATCTGTAGTTTTCCCGTTGACAAGGATCCCTTCACATGCTGGCGCTTCCCTAAGTGGTCCGCCACCGCTGTGCTGGCGCAAGACTTTGTGATAGACTTTGGACGTTTCCATCCCAGGACTGGGATTTATGAACCGGCTTTGTATGTTTTTGATATCCGTAACAATATATGGCTCCCCGAACCAGTTCAGGGACTCTCAAACGATGGCATCGTCCTTCCCGACCCCGACGTGAAGAGTGAATGGCTTGTCTCTTACACAGCGCTGATGCAAGTCAGGAGAGATGAACTCAAGTTTGCTTTGGTTTGGTCCAAACTCTGTAACGCCGACGATGATCAGACTGAAGTTCATTGGTCTAAGTTCATACTCCACATCCAAAATAATGATGATCAAGACGTTTCCCTGCCCTTCCAAGCTGTTGACTTGTCTAATGGAATCTGTTATGGTGGCATTACTCATTTGATCAAGAGCACCGTTGGATGATAAGAGTGTAAGTACATTCATCACTTTTCAATTCTTATATTTGCTCATCTAAACTGTCGGGAGTCTGTATACAGTAATGAAAGTGATCGATGAATATAACAATATAACATTAACTAGCTAGAGGCTATTCGAGTAATCGAGTCCTATTTAAAGAGTAATGAAATTGATTTTCACAAAGCCTCTTGACATTCTGCATTAGTGATATAGAGCTTGGTCATCCTATACATCATCATAACTCAGCTTAGAAAACACAAAGCGTCAAGCATTGAAAGTTATACATTCCTGCTTAAAACCTATTGGCAATGAATTGAATAGAGAGGTTCATGACAACGGCATAATGTAACTCAAGCGTCGTTAATACTCTGATGTCAATCATCAATCTTGATAGAAAGGACTTCTATTCCAAGAAAACTGGGAACAAATTTATCCAAGGATAAAGTTTCTTATCCTTTGTTCTTACATAAACACAAGAAAGTTGAAATGTTGCTGGTAGCTAGCTTCTATTTTCTTTACTCTCTGAAGTCGGAAGTCAACTCCAGCAATTGTTTGGTATGGACTTTAGTTCAACTGAAAAGCTTTAACACCAAACACCACTGACAAAGTTCTATCCATCAAAAAGATAGAAGATAAGAGAAACAGGGACCATAATTTATATACATACCAGGAAAGATGTGAAGACAGCAAAGAAGGCTCCAAAGCCAAGAATAACAGAATATCCAACGCTCTGATTGAGCACTGCTTTCCCTTCAAAGAAGCTGCTTTGCCTCCCACATCCATCTCCAGACACGACTTGGTAGTACTTGCCGGAGAAGTCGAAAGGCGGACACTGTGAACCAGAACCAGCCATCAAGTTAAGGTTAACAAGCTTAGCGGCTGCACGACCTCCTCCAGTTATATCAGTTATATGTATATTTTGTATCGATGCTTCTGTTTTTTACATGAAAGACAAACTAAGCTGTAAATGATTCAATGAATGATGAGCTAATGAGAACAGAAATGTAGAGGGGTGAGGTTGCTTAAGTTTCTTGTCATAAGCAGAGCTAAGTGTGAAGTGCAAGTCAAACTAATGACGTCAATGGGGGGTTTTTGTATACAAGTAGTTCATTGGAATAGAAGGATCAGAGGCAGACGGAGATTCTTCAGACCAGAATGGGAAACCCGGATCCTCTCCTAATGAGAGGCTCTCCTTATATTGCCTAATAAATAGATCTGGGCCATCAAATCTGAATAGATGGTCAGGATTTATCTTATACTATGTTAGGTGATATTTAGGTCCATCTCATTCTCTTCCCCAATTCTGGTACTCCTATCATGAACAGAGCTCAGTAATAAACCAAAGCTGAAATTAAAGAACAAACCAAAAGCTTAAATTTCCAGATAATTCAATGTATACCCAAACCCAAAAATAGAGAAATCTTCTCAGATTATTTTCCTTAACAGCCAAGGACCAACGTACTTACAATAGTGGTGTGATATCAGGAGGCTCAACTTTATATCTCCGGAGTTGTGACCCATTTTATCTTACTCTCGTTGCCGAAAATCACCGCCGTTTCCGGCCACACCTTCGCGGATCAATACCCAACACTGAATTAAAGCTTCTGAGCATGAAAAAGAGGGAAAGGAGCAGACTTGGTTTGAGAAGAGAAGTATCAATTAACATAGTAAGAGAAATCCTGGCCTTCTATTCAGATCGGATGGACCAGATCTACTTGCTAGGCAATATTACGTAAGGAGGACCCAGGTTCCTCATCAATTAACAATTCACGCCATGGACACGTGTCAATTACCAGTTATCACAGTACCGAAAGACGAAGTTATTTTCAGAAGTCTCACGGGGGACATTTCCAGAAAGCCGGTAAAATAACTCCCATCAAAATTATTTAATAAAATAAAAAAGGCCAATTACATAGAACTTCATTTTGAGATATTTTCTCCCACTTAAATATTTTTACCCACATAAGTCTATCCAAGTCTAAATAAAGGTATTAAAGTTCAACTAAATTACAGACTGTCATCTAACCAAAATATTAGATTTTCTCTCTTATATTTACAAAAATGACACTAATTAAATAAGTCAACAACCACTCTCCTACTTGAAAAAGTCTCCGGCATACCTCCGGCGATGTCTCTGGCCGACTTCTGACGAAGTTTCCGACGGTTACGAAAGCTACTACCGCCACCAACAAAAACTATTATCCCTAGCTAGAAAAACTACTACCACAGACTACAAAAGCTACTACCGCCAACAACAAAAGCTATTATCCATAGCTACAAAATCTACTACCACCGATTACAAAAGCTACTACCGCCAGCAAGAAAAACTACTATCGCTAGCAACAAAAGCTACTATTCGTAGCTAGAAAAACTACTATAGCTAACAACAAAAGCTACTATCACCGACTACAAAAGCTACTACCGTCACTAACAAAAACTACTACTACCACCAACAAAAGCTACTACCATCAGAAATTAAAACTACTACTGTCAGCCACAAAAGCTACTATAATCTGTAATAAAAGCTACTACTAAGCACAATAAAAGATACTACCAAGTATTACCAAATAGACTCAATGTGTCGGAAAATATACTATCACAATATCAAAAATGTACTATCTTAGTGTCATAAATATACTATCACAATTTTGAAATTATACTATCATACATAAGCACTGCCGCTGTGATGCATCTACTCCCTTACAGATCCATCATCCAAGCCATACAAAGAATGAAAAACCTTAAATTCCACATTGGACGTTGTTGTCGACGGTGCCTAGCTCCGTTTCCATATACTTATTGTTGTGGCTATTGACATTTCAACTCCTGCTTGACATTAATTTAAAGATTACGACCAGGAAATCCAAGAAGACCGGTACAAGTCGCCGAGGAAGCCGCCTGGCCATGGATCTAGGTGGATCGGGTCAAGGTCGAGAGCTCGTCGGAGATGAATCAAAAAGAGAGAGCTTTTTCGTCATCATCAGACGAGTATCATACAACAAAAACCCCCCAAATCAATCAAAAACAGTCAGATCGGAGCAAATCAGATACGAATTCAAAGACTAAGGAGTAGAAGTACCTCAGATATGGTGTTGATGTGGCTGACGTCGACGGCAAAGGTAGGGTTCCGGCGATATCGTAGAGGGAGAGTTGGAAGACGATGACCATCGCTGCCTAATCGTGGTTGAAATCCAGAAGCGGGGGAGATGCAATCAAGGCCGAAAGTGGAGGTCGTTGAGGAGTCGAGCTGGAAGTCGCGTCGAGGCGGCGGCGGCGTCGGAATGGAGAGAGAGAGAGAGAGAGAGAGAGAGAGAGAGAGAGAGAGAGAGAGATTTAATACTTTTCTATCTTTATGGTATAGGCTGTTTAGCTGTATTTGATTGGTCTTGTTGATGGCTTATATCTCATTCAATGTTGTTGATTTGTTTAGTGATTCCTCAGTGAACTGCTGGTCACTGTATTTGTATTGCTGTTCAATTTTTTATTTATATTTTTTAAAGTTGGTCCTTTTCTATAAGTTGCTTGGATATTGGTTATTATTCCTTACAATAAAATTTTATTACGATAATATACCTCAGGACCGTTTTCAAGATTTTGAAAACCCAAAATCCTTGGTGAAGGATCTCCACCAAAATGGTTTCAAGGAAATATGGATGCTTGACCCAGGGATAAAACAGGAAGATGGTTATTTTGTGTATGATAGTGGTTCTAAAACTGATGTCTGGATTTCGAAAGCAGATGGAACACCTTTTGTTGGTAACTTTTCTCTACGTATTGGGTTTGAAATATTAGTCCAGTATTTTACCGTAATTAATTTCCTTTCCATCTACAGGGGAGGTGTGGCCTGGGCCTTGTGTTTTCCCAGACTTTACACAGGCAAAAGCTCGATCGTGGTGGTCCAACTTAGTTAAAGATTTCATTTCTAATGGGGTTGACGGTATATGGAATGACATGAATGAACCAGCTGTGTTTAAGGTAGTTATATAACTGCTTGATGGTGCTTGCAATTTTTTCAGTTGTTATTGATATTTGTTCTTCCTCAGGCTGTCACAAAAACAATGCCTGAGAGCAATATCCATAAGGGGGATGAGGAACTGGGTGGTTGCCAGAATCACTCACACTACCACAATGTAACATTTATTCAATCCCAGTCTTGTGCTTTGCTTTTGTTCAATGTTGTTGAAAATTTTGCTCCACTGTGCCACCGTTGCAACAAAACATGATTTCCTTTGGTTTCTGAGTGTCTTCTTGTTATCTTATCAGATTGCAGTGAGCTGCACTCGTCACTGATAATTTTCTGAAGTTCAAAACGTGTTGATTTTGCTGCTGATTAGGTCTATGAATTGCTGATGGCAAGATCGACTTATGAAGGGATGAAGTTGGGTAATGAAAAGAAACGTCCTTTTGTCCTCACGAGGGCTGGATTTATTGGTAGCCAGCGTTATGCTGCAACATGGACCGGAGATAATCTTTCAACTTGGGAACACCTGCATATGAGTATTCCTATGGTACTTCAATTGGTATGTAACTCTTTTAGCCTGGTTCCAAAAGTGGAGAAAGTTGTAGACTTTAATTTGATTTCCTTGCCTCTTCTCTAGTTAGCTCCTTGTACAAAAAATGTCAATGGTCTTTTCAGATTAGAATTATTTACATCCAGAATTGTTCTCCAGGTTACACCACTGTTCAAGGTTGAGATTAAAATGAATGTACTTGTGTCTTAATTGCAAGACTTGATATCAGATCCAACTGTAGTTGATCATAAATGATATATTGTTTTTTGGATAATTGATCATTAATGATACCATCAAATTCTTTTTTCTTTTTCACTCTCTTCCTCATAAACATATTTATGTTAATGTTTTCTTAAAGGCTGTAATATCATTATTTTTGATATCCTCAATTACCAGATCTTTCTTCTAAATATGGAAATTTCAAAGGCCTGGACTAGATGAAGAAAAGTTCTTTCTTTCAACCAGTTACTCGAGATAAACTAAAGACTATTTTATCAACTTGTTTACAGCTTAAGTGCTATCTTTATTCATGTTTTGTTTTTGGCTCGTTGATATGATTTGGAAATTAAGGATTCATTTGGAAAATCTTAGTCCAGAAAGGAAAGAGGATCTTCTATAAGTTTTAGGAAAGTAATCTTTCAAGATCTGTTAGGATTTTGTCTGCTAGGTTTAGGAGTCCTAAAATCTTATTGTATCAGCATCCCCTATAATAGGGAGCTGCAGGGGGATTCTCTAAGTGTGAGACAGAAAACCTAGAGAGTCAAGAGTGATAGAGAGATAAGAGATCTAGCAGGGAGTTGGGGATTAGCATAGGGATTTTAATAAGTACTTGTAATCAAGTTGTTATTCTCCATAGTGCTAGTGATTCTCTCAAGAGAGATCACAAAGTGGACGTAGGCTAATTATAGCTGAACCACTATAATTCCGCTGTGTTTGTTTCTGTGCTCATTTGTTTTATCTTTGCTTATATTGTAAAGTCTGAGTAAAGATCCTAGGGCATTAACCACTATCAGTGGTATCAGAGCCTGGTCTCAGGGTACTTTGCGATGGTGAAAAGCAAAGGGATGGTCGAAGCAGGAGATGTGAAAGTGTCCATCAAACCCTTTGATGGCAAAGATGATTTCACGCTTTGGCAGAGGAAGATGAAGAACGTCCTGATTCAGCAAGAGACCGACGAGGCTATTGGAACAAAGCCTACAAACATGTCTGACGCAGAATGGACGAAGAAGAACAAGAAAGCAAAGAGCTGTATTGAGTTGCATCTTGCTGATAATGTCTTACTTCACATTGGAGAGACAATGACTGCAAAGGAAGCATGGGAAAAGCTTGAAAGCGTCTACAGGGGTAAAAGCATCGGCAACAAGCTACTCTTGAAGGAACAGCTCTTTGGCCTCAGGATGGAGGAAGGGGATGATCTTAATAATCATATATGCAAGTTCCAGAACTGCATAGCAAACTTGGAGAAGGTCGGAGCGAAGATGGATGACGAAGACACGGCTGTTATGCTACTGCATTCGCTGCCACCTTCATTCAAGCACTTCAAAACCACCATGATATTCAAGGAGTCGATCACACTCTCTGAAGTGTGTGAGAACCTGGAATCTTACATCAGATTGGAGAGAGAAGAAGATAGTTCTCAAGCATGGGGACTCTATGTCAGAGGCAAGGAGAGAGGAAGGTCAAGGAATAGAGGTGGTGGATTTCAAGGAAGGGGCAGGTCTAAATCCAAGGGAAAAGGCAAAGAAAAGAAAGATGGTTGCTTCATATGTGGTTCACCCGACCACTGGAAAAGGAATTGCAAACAATGGAAGGAGAAGAAGGCGCAGATGTCAGGAGAAAGCTCCCAGTCAGCCAACATCGTCATTGGATACAATGATGAGGATGGAGAACTCCTCGCAATCTCAACCAGCTCCGGCGCGCCTAGACATTGGACCTTAGATACGGCCTGCACGTTTCATATGTGTGCACACAGAGATTGGTTCGACACATATAAGGAGAGGAACACCGGATCAGTTTTGATGGGGAATGATTCACCAAGCATTAATTATGGGAATCAGAACAGTAAAGATCAAAATGCATGATGGCATTGTCAGAACGCTGGGAAACGTTAGACATATCCCAGGTTTGAGCAGAAATGTGATTTCATTAAGTACTATGGATAGGGCTGGATTTTGGCATAAAGGTCAAAATGGAGTGCTCAAGGTAGGAAAGGGACAAATGGTCTACATGAAGGGTGAAATACAACCAGATAACATGTATAAACTCACAGGTTCTACAGTAGAAGGTGGAGTAGCAGTTTGTACGGAAGAAGACAAGATTGAGCTTTGGCATAGAAGGCTAGGGCACATGAGTCAAAGAGGGTTGCAAGAATTACACAAGAAAGATCAGTTAGATGGTGTAATGAGCGGCGCTTTAGAATTTTGCAAATATTGCACACTTGGGAAGCAGACCAGAGTGTTATTCAATGTGAGCAGCAGCGAGAACAAATCCAAAGGAGTACTGGACTATATTCACACAGATTTCTGGGGGCCAACAACAACAATATCAAAGGGTGGAGCCAGATTCTTCGTGTCCTTCATAGATGATTTCTCAAGGAAGGTATGAATTTTCTTTATGAAGACTAAAAACGAGGTTTTCACCAAGTTCAAGGAGTGGAAAGCTGAAGTAGAAAATCAGACGGGCAGAAAAATTAAGTGTTTGAGGAGCAACAATGGAGGTGAATATAGAGATAAGAAGTTCTTACAGCTGTGCAAAGATGAAGGCATCACAAGGCACTTTACTGTTAAGAAGACTCCCCAACAAAACTGTGTTGCAAAGAGGATGAACCGAACTCTCATGGAAAAAGAAAGGAGCATGAGATTTCATGCAGGGTTGCCTGAAGAGTTTTGGGCAGAAGCGGCTAATCATGCATATTTGATTAACCGATCACCTTCTAGGGCTATTAATTTCAAGTGTGCAGACAGGTATGGTCTGGAAAACCAATTGATTATTCCAACTTAAGGGTGTTTGGTTGCAGTGCTTATGCACATATTCCCAAAGACGAAAGAACCAAGCTGGAACCTAAGTCTCTTGAATGCTTGTTCATCGGCTTCGAGAAAGGAGTAAAAGGTTATAAGTTGTGGGATATAGTCAACGAGAAAAAGGTGATCAGCAGAGACGTTGTCTTTAATGAAAAGACCATGCCATTAAATGAAGAAGCTAATAGCAAGAAGGGGCAGATGGCTGTTGATGAAGGAGAAGCAATCAGTATTTCATTAGCTAAACCATCAGTTGCAGATTCCGAAGCTCAGGTGGAGAAAATTGAGCAAGGGAATGATGAAGTAGCTATTGAGGAACCAGAGCATCAACAACAACCAACCGTTATGGCTCAGGTGGAGCAATCTCCACAAAGAGGACAGAATTCTCCTATCCGACGAGCACCTGAGTCATTCAAAAGAAGCATACCACTTGACAAACCCAAAAGGAATCGAAAACCAATTCAATGTTTTGGATTTGAACCGGAAGAAGATGTGAGTCGTGCTCTGAGTATAAGTCAAGGAGATCCAACAACATATGAAGACGCCATAGAAAGCGTGGAGAGTGCAGGTTGGATTGGTGCTATGACTGAAGAGATGGAATCTTTGCATAAGAATTCCGTGTGGGAGCTGGTTCCTAAACCCAAAGAAAGAAAACTTATTGGCTGCAAGTGGGTGTTTAGGAAGAAAGAAGGAATACATGAAGATGATGCCATAACTTACAAAGCATGTTTGGTGGCAAAAGGGTATTCGCAGAAAGGAGTGGATTATGACGAGATATTCTCCCCAGTCGTCAAACACACTTCAATCAGATTGTTGTTGTCTATAGCAGCTCAGTATGATATGGAGATTGAGCAGATGGATATGAAGACTGCTTTTCTTCATGGGGACCTCGAAGAAGACATTTATATGTCGCAGCCAGAGGGTTTTGTTGAAACAGGAAAAGAGAATCTGGTTTGTCGCTTGAGGAAGTCTCTATATGGGCTCAAGCAATCACCAAGGCAGTGGTACAAGCGTTTCGACACATACATGCTGAAAATAGGCTACACAAGATGTCTATACGACTGCTGCGTCTACTACCATGTATTCGAAGATGGGGAATTCATTCTACTATTGTTGTATGTAGATGACATGCTAATTGCATGTAGGGAGATGTCGAAAATTCAAGAACTTAAGAAGAAGTTGGGAGCTGAATTCAACATGAAGGATCTAGGAGCTGCACAGAAGATCCTTGGGATTGAAATAAAGAGGGATAGAAGCGAAGGAAAAATATGGCTGTCACAAGAAAAGTACATTATGAAGGTACTTGAACGCTTCAACATGGATGGAGCTAAGTTCGTTTCTACCCCATTAGCTGCACACTTCAAGTTGAGTGCACAACAAAGGCCATCAAATCAGAAAGAAATTGATGTGATGAAGAATGTTCCATATGCAAGTGCAGTAGGGTGTCTCATGTATGCAATGATATGCACAAGACTAGATTTAGCTCAAGCATTGAGCGTCGTCTCCAAGTATATGTCAAATATGGGTAAGCGCCATTGGGAAGCAGTGAAGTGGATTTTAAGATACTTGAAGAGGACTACGCAACTTGGAATTATGTTTGAGAGAAAACAGGGAGAAGCATGTGTTGCTGGTTTTGTAGACTTTGATTTTGCAGGAGACTTAGATAAAAGGAGGTCCACAACAGGTTATGTTTTCACCTGTGGAGGAGGACCTGTGAGCTGGAAGGCAACTCTTCAAGCAGTCATAGCTCTATCTACTACGGAGGCAGAGTATATGGCATTAACAGAGGCTTCAAAGGAGGCTATTTGGTTGAATGGGCTGGCAAGTCAGTTCAGGATTCACCAAGAAGGCGTGGTAGTGAAGTGTGACAGCCAAAGTGCCATTCACTTGGCAAAGAATCAGGTGTTTCATGCAAGAACGAAGCACATTGATGTTTGCTATCACAGGATCAAAGATTGGGTAGAAGCTGGAGATATCATTGTGGAGAAGGTTCACACAAATGACAATGCAGCAGATTGTTTAACCAAGCCTGTTTCTGCAGAAAAGTTCAAGCATTGCTTGGACTTGCTCAGTGTCATAGCTTGCTGAGTTGTGGTGGAGCACCTCCTCACTTGAGGTGCGTTAAGGCAAGAAACGTCTTGCCAAGGTGAAGGTTCTTGGAGGTTTTGTTCAGGGTTACTTCAAGAAGATTCAAGATATCCTGAAGGGAGCAGCAATCATTTGGTATCAACTCACCAAGGTGGAGATTGTTGTGTTTTTGTCTCGTTGATATGATTTGGAAATTAAGGATTCAGCAGGAAAATCTTAGTCCAGAAAGGAAAGAGGATTTTCTTCAAGTTTTAGGAAAGTAATCTTTCAAGATCTGTTAGGATTTTGTCTGCTAGGTTTAGGAGTCCTAAAATCTTATTGTATCAGCAGCCCCTATAATAGGAAGCTGCAGGGGGATTCTCTAAGTGTGAGACAGAAAACCTAGAGAGTCAAGAGTGATAAAGAGATAAGAGATCTAGCAGGGAGTTGGGGATTAGCATAGGGATTTTAATAAGTACTTGTAATCAAGTTGTTATTCTCCATAGTGCTAGTGATTCTCTCAAGAGAGATCACAAAGTGGACGTAGGCTAATTATAGCTGAACCACTATAATTCCGCTGTGTTTGTTTCTGTGCTCATTTGTTTATCTTTGCTTATATCGTAAAGTCTGAGTAAAGATCCTAGGGCATTAACCACTATAATTCAATCCCTATACGTTACTTGTTAGTTTCTTTTCAGGGACTTAGTGGTCAGCCGCTCTCAGGGCCTGATATTGGTGGCTTTGCTGGAAATGCAACACCTGAACTCTTTGGAAGATGGATGGGTATAGGTTCTCTGTTTCCCTTTTGCCGTGGGAACTCTGAAATGGACACCAGTGACCATGAGCCGTGGTCTTTTGGGGAAGAGGTTGGTCATGCTCAAGGATTATGAATTCCTATTGTGTTTGCTTCTTAATTATCATCATGATCAAATAATGACGATAAAACAATTTTTTAATAACTACCTTGCTTACTTATCATTAAAATCTGTAAAGAGTCTAAATGAAGGTCTGGATAAAGGAGAGAATTGAAAGCCTGAAGATGTTTGACTAAGAATGAAGATTTCATGGGAGGCTAGAGGGTAGCACTAATAAGTTGAGGTAAATTCTTTTGAGATGATTTTGCCATGTATAGGGAGAAACATGGGAGGCATTGGAATGTAATGTTGAGTTGATTATAGTTAGATACAAAAGTTGCAATGGTAATCCTACTTTTTAAGGATAGTTATTTTAGATGTAGTAGAAAGTATGGCATTGAATAAGTTTACCTGTCTAAGTGGAGGAGGAGACTGCACATTCTAGGACAATAGTTTCGAGTTTCGACGGGGTCTTTGGTTTCCAATCCTAGGCATCAAGTAGTGAAGGACTTACAATGATGACTTGCACCTGCTTTTATACTTCTGGAATTTATTATTTTTTTCCTAGGTTTGGTATTGTTTTTTTTTTCAGATTTGGGTCTCCTAGTCTGCCTGCCATTGCTCAGAACTAACTCGGCTTTTCTATATTAGTGTGAAGAAGTATGCCGCTTGGCATTGAGGCGCTACTGCCTTATACCTCCTTTATATACTCTCTTCTATATGGCTCATACGACGGGTATTCTAGTGGCAAGTCCTACATTTTTTGCTGGTGGGATATTATGCTGTTGAATATTGTGAGTTATTTTGGAGAAGATGGGTCTGCTTTGTTAAGCCACTAACTGCAGGCATCCAATTCTTGTGCAGATCCCAAAGACGCCAGCTTAAGGAAATTGGAGACATCTTTTCTGTTGGGTCCAGTTCTGGTGTACGCAAGGTTCTCACCTCTTTCCTATGAGTTACAGTATGAAAGTCTTTGTGTAGATCATGCATTCCTATAGTCTGGCTTCCATTTTTTATGGTTTCTGTACTTTTTTTGTGCCTTGAGCAAACTGAAACTGAATTTGATATCAATTATCAAGAGAAAGGCTGGTCAATCTCCTATACTGTCATTTCTAATCAGTAAATCCTTTTCTATAGAACAACATATTCACAATAAAAGATACCTCATCCAACATGTAATATGGTTCTTTTCAAAGCAATTCATTTTCTATTGCAGAAGTAAAGATTAGAGATTATGAAATATTATGGTAGGTATCAAGTGTTACTTCCACCTTATATTCTGTTTCCATATTGGGAAATTAAGAAAGTGTAAATTTGAAAAGGCACCCTGTGGATAGATTGCAGCATGTAGATCTGTTTATAGCTTTCTGGTTTCATTAACAGTTGAACTCATAAATGATGGTGAAATTTAGTCAGAAATCCTTATCCCTCTTTGATCCTGGAATTTTGCTTTGACATCAAATTTTTCATGATCAGCACTGTGGTTGGTCAGGGGATGGATACTTTGTGGTGCACATTGCCAAAAGGAATTTGGAAGCGTTTCGATTTCGATGATGCACATCCCGTATGTATTTCTGTACATGTTGATAGGCTTTATTATTGATTGTCTGTTTAATATCCTGTTTTCCCTCATTTCCTTGTTTCCTTTTAATTCTTTTCTGTTTAATTTAGGATTTACCAGCATTGTATTTGCAAGGTGGAGCAATTATTCCTGGGGGTCCTCCTCATCAGCATGTTGGTGAATCTACACTAGATGATGTGACACTACTTGTGGCTTTAAATGAACATGGTAACAATTGAGTTGTGTTGTCTTGTTTTTATAGTTTGCTTCTGATCAGTTTCTTACAGCAACATTTGTATGGCTAGCTATTGAACATTTCTAAATTAAAATACTATCTATCTTTCCTGACTTTTTGTAGGCTAAATAAATGTGCTTAGCAGCTTAATGAATTATATCTTTCTATATAGGGAAAGCTGAAGGTGTATGATATGAAGATGATGGTGATGGATATGAGTTCTTGGAAGGAGGATTCTTGTTTACACATTATGTTGCTGAACTTCAATCATCAACTGTTACTGTCAAAGTTTCAAAAACTGAAGGATCTTGGAAGAGGCCAAACCGTCGCTTGCATGTGCAACTATTGCTTGGTGGAGGTGCAATGGTATATCTGTTTCTTGAGAGACAACAATAATGCCTTAGACTAGCTTATATTAAATAATCCCATATTAATCTTGACATCCTCAAATAGGTTGATATATGGGGTAAGGATGGAGAGGTTCTTCAAGTTTCAATGCCCTCAGAACAGGAGGTCTCTCAGTTGGTTTCTACCAGTGAGAAACAGTACCGATCTCGTTTGGGTAAACTTTTTAATGCTCATACTTTCTCATTGTATCCTGAATACATAAGATATTGCTACTTGCTACTTCCTTTTAAGATAACAGTTACCTTGACTGATCGTTTTAATGGATTGTCCAATTCAACTAAGCTTCAATAAACTATCATTATTTATTTTATTTTTCTCTAATCTTTTTAATTCTTTTTATTCTTAATGAGCAACGAAATATATTTTTTTCTTCTTTTGACTAACTTTCCAATTTCCACAATCAAGAATTGCCTTGTTTTTAATTTTATTGTAATGAAAGATTACAGATCTATTTTTCTTCTGTGATGAGCATGCATTTACTGTAGATACAAGCTACAACATCATGGCAAATTTAACTTGAAGGATCCACTTAAGTAGTATTTGGATAACATATATTGTTATTTGATAATTGGCACAGCCGAAGAATCTCTGTAAGACATTTGATGAAAATTTAAAGTCATTGTTTTCTTTTTCTTTTTTTCATCTGGTAAAATTTTTTAGTCATTATTCGTTGTCCTTGTTTTTGGAATTTAACTTCATCAATTCTATAATTTTTCCTAGTTTGTTATCCAGTAAGTATCCCGTTGATGTTTACATTCTCTTTTGAAGTCTTTCATAACCCTAGAGTTGTGATGTATCCTGAAATGTAATAGAAGATGTTTTTTCAAGATTCACTTAACAGATATAACACACACGCACACACATGTGCGTGTGTGTGTGTATGTATGTATATTTGTTGAAAAACTGTTTAAGGATCCACAGATTTTTTATTTTTAATTTATCAAATACAGAAAATGCCAAGCGTATTCCAGCAGTAGAAGTGAGTTCTGCGCACAAAGGAATGGAACTTTCAGGGACGCCTATTGAACTGAAAGGTGGTGATTGGGCTATTAAAGTAGTGCCCTGGATTGGTGGGCGAATCATTTCCATGATTCACCTTCCTTCAGGTAGGACTTTCTACACTATGGCTATTTTTCTCTTCTGTTCTTTTCTGTCCTCATTATGTATATATACGTCCAGACGTCCTTACATAATTTACTTGCTCTCTGCTATGCCCTGTAGTCTCTCCCCAATTATTTCAAGAAAAAAAAAGTTCCTGCATGTGTTGTTAACTTGTGTTAAATTATGATACTTTCTTGTGGTCATGGTTTCAGGGACACAGTGGCTTCATAGTAGGGTTGATATTAATGGTTATGAAGAATATAGTGGTACTGAGTACCGCTCTGCTGGATGTTCCGAGGAATACAACGTAATTGAGTGAGTTTCTTGAGTAAACTATTACTAGCTGCATATTTTAATAAAGCATTACTTGAAAAGAAATCCCAAGGGCATTTACTTTCCACCACTTCTCTGCAGAAGACTATCTTATATAACTCATACTGAGGTGATTAGTTGAGTGGTTTTGTATCACAGTGAATAGTTCATTCAGTTTTATATAATTGTTCGCATGACCTTAGGAGCCTTCTAAACTCCAAAAGATGTCACTTATTGGCCCTTAGGTTAGTCAAGATTATTGAAATGGACCTTCAGTGATATCAATCCATTCAAGCAGTTATGATATTGCATTGGGGTTGGTGGTGTTAGAGAAGATATAGGCATGAATGGACCTTCACCTCGAACCAGAGCCAGAGCCTGTTTAGGTTCTGGATGGATATATCTGTGTGCATAATAATGGCAGTTATGATAGTCTGTGCTTGCATTTATTCTCTGATGTCTCCCTGCAGACGAAATCTTGAGCATGCCGGGGAGCAGGAATCTCTCATTTTAGAAGGTGATGCAGGGGGTGGATTGGTTCTCCAACGACAGATATGTATTCCGAAGAATGATTCCAAGGTTTTCCGGATTGACTCTAGCATCATAGCACGCAAAGTTGGTGCTGGTTCTGGTGGATATTCAAGGTTTGCTCTGAAACATCAATTTATTTTCCCTTCAAACACATACCGAACATATAACGAAGTGTATTATTCCTATGATTGTTTGTGTTTGAGCTTATATGAATGCATGACTGAATTTTTTCTGGTGATTTTGAGTTTTACAAGTTGCTACAAGTTCTCAGATCTCTGATAAATAAACTATATTACTGATGGTTGCTGGACAAGAACCACCTCTAAATGCTTCTGATAAATAGGCTGGTCCTAATGTATAAGCCTTGATTTGGCCATATATTCCCCCAGTGATGGGGAGCCTAATTGGACCTTTAGTAGATCATATGTAGTTCTGATTTTCTGGCTGCTTGCCTTTTGTTTTTGTTTTTGCTTGTGATATTTTATCCTAATTGCTGAATTTGTTGTGAATTTCTACGTTTGTAGACTGGTCTGCTTGAGAGTACACCCAATGTTCACCCTGTTGCACCCCTCAGAATCTTATGTTTCATTTACGGCCGTTGATGGATCAAACCATGAGATTGGGCCTGAATCTAACGAGCAGTTCTATGAAGGGAATTTACTGCCCAATGGTAATTTATCTATCGCTCAATCTTTTGGATTCATGAAAATGAACATTGGAGCTATATCATCCTGCTCATAATATATAATCAGTTAATCACTTTACACATGTAATAGAGCCGACAAAGTATTTTCACTTTCTATGTGATGGTTGTGCTTGCCAAGTCTAAGGAAAAGAAAAATGTTCAAGTCAAAAAAAATAAAAAATTACTCTGCAGAGAAAATGGAAATATAAGATTCTGAGGGAGTTGTTGAGATTAATAGAGAAAAAAGAGTAACTTGAAAACTAGTGAATGCTTATGCATTTTTTGTTTTTTTCTTCTTCTTTTTCCTCTTATTTTAATCTGTTATTATAGCAAAAACTAGAATCGAGAATTTAGGCCCTATGGCAGTTCTTGAGATGTTGAATCCTGCATACTCCAACATACTAAGGTAGTCAAAATTGGTAAGGACTGGGACCTAAGGGAAACAATTGCTTCTTGGTTAGGAACCACCTGGAGACTTGATTTATTGCAGCATATTTAATTGTGACGCAACTTATTAAATTAAGATACCTGGGGATTGTCAACAACTTTCTATAAATATATTAGCCCGCTGGGAAGTAAAAATTTCAACCTCATATATCATGGTAGATATAACTTTTACAGTCTATAGAATGATGGATACATAACTCTACACCCAATTCAGTTTTGGTGTTCAGGACTGGAAGGTTTATCAACAACTTTCTATAAATCTCAGTGTCATTTGAGTAGTCTTAATTTATCTTCTCACACTGACAAACACTGAGTTTCCAGCAGATTACTTGGCAGGACAAGAATGCTAAAGTAATAGAAACTCAGGATTAAAACCGCTGTTAGTTGGTACATCTTTTAAAATAAAACCTAGTCGCACTAAACGCATGTCACCCAATGGTGTGAGTATTAGTATTTCTTACTTTTCCTTAAAATCTGACACAGATGTAGTCTTGGCATTGGTAAGTAAGGTGTATATTACAAGTTTATGTCGGTGTCAGAAACTTTAAGCAAATGAACACAAATGTGTAAGAATAGTCAAAATCCGTGTAATGTCCGACTTAGTTTTAGCTTTCCATTCCAATCAAATTCACTGTATCTTATACATCTTTCGTTGATCATATTAGATGCTCTGATTGATACTAGAATTTACAATTGGAGGCTCGAGTTTGCTTGGATTCTCTCCTACAATGGTCATCGTTGATTTAAATTTCCTTGCCTTTTTCTTATTGCAACAGGTGAATGGATGCTTGTTGATAAATGCCTTGGCTTGGGGTTACTGAATCGGTTTGATGTTAGTCAGGTTTTCAAGTGCCTAATCCTCTGGGGAACTGGTACTGTTAATTTGGAGCTGTGGTCTGAGGACAGGCCTGTTTCAAACCAATCACCTCTTAGAATATCCCATGAGTATGAAGTGATAAATCTCTAAAAAATCTGGTATGTAATCGAACTCTAGAATGCTACCGAAATAAAAATGTCTGAACTATGAGAAGCTGCTACAGTTTTAAGTGTGGCTTAAATTAAGCTAAAATGTATCTCATGTTGCATATCAATTTTAATACCATGGAAAATGCTTTTGGACTAAGGAACAGAGCCTGGCATTCCTTTTGATGAGAACTAGAAGAGACCAAGGTTAAATAGAAATTGGAAAATCTTAGAATATTTTATTAATAATGTACATGTCAAAATATAGTTTGTTTCAAAATCATGGATCTGCTAGTATTTCAAAATCATGATTTTGCACCTTCAGTATATCTATAACCATTCAGCGATTTTTATTTAAGCTAGATACATGTCTTCAGCTATAGATATCATCACCTCAGGCCAAGCAAGAAAATCATAACAGATGGTGAGCTCATGATAGGAGTTCAATGGTAACCAATTGGAGCTGGAGATTCCTTCAGTTCACGTCCATTGTAATGTATGTCCTGCAAAGCAATTCAATGGAATCAATCAGAACCAAATATAGACATATAGAAGTAATAGAACCTTAGGAAAAGCAGATGCTCATTTGAAGAATATTATCCTAGTGCTAGAGTCAGCTGGTATCTTCAGTCCTTACCGAAGCAAAATGATTGACATCTCGGTGGTGAGCCTCGTCTGCCCTAACAACTGTGACAACATCTCTCAAGGTGGAATTGGGTGGTAGCTGCCAATAATCAATAGCGATCGCTGGAGCAGGAACATTCTCAATGTTACCTTTGTCCAATTCCTTGAGGAACTCAGTATACGAGTGAATTGCTTCCTCCTCAAGATACCCAACCATTCTATGAGCAAACTTGGGTGAAATCATATATCCCAAGAAGTATGCATTGAAGAAGACACCTTGAACTGCAAAGACAAGTGCACGCTCGTACCACCTGGGCTTGGCGACTTCCATGAAGGTCATGAGGTGCATACGCTTGTTCTCGGCTTCTTCAAGAAGAGCTTTGATCCAGCCGCCGCTGTGCTCAAATCGCCTAAGCGACTTGCAGTGCAGCAACATCCCTCCTACCATCCCAGGCACTGCTGCCACTGTCTCCAGCATCATTGCCCTGCACCCATATCGCCTCTGCAGAACAAGCACTCAGCATATAGCCATAAGAATAACCACCTAGCTACCTAAACTTGACAAATCATAAAAATGACCAAGCAGATTAGAAGTTGATAGTACCTGGAAAAATAGGTCGGTAGGCCATCGGAGAGACTTAACCGTCCAGTAGGCCATTTTGTCCATGAAAGTTGTAGGCAGGTGATGCTTCTGGAGATCTATGGAGGTGTCCGCTTTGTACGTCTCCCATGGCTTCAAATTTCATCAAATCAATCACAGAGGTTAGTCACAAATATATTTCATCATAGGAAACAAGATATTACACTTAGAATTAAACTATTTTCATTAGCAAGTAACGTACTCTGAAGCAGTTCCATTTCCATTCAGTACCGTCTTCCTTAGTAATCTAGTTCGGTCCCACGCCCCAGTAGCTTCTAATCCCCTTCTCCTCATCATCCTTTTTACCACCGCCGTGTCCGGCAACGGTGGAGTTCCTCAGATCAGCCTCCTCCTGCTGCTTCTCCTGATGATCAAGAGCCAGAGTGCTAGCACTGCGGACCCTCTTGACAGGGTAAACAATGCTGTCATTGTTCCACCGTGTGCTTGCGGCCATGTCCTTCAGAGGAATGTTTATGGGGAACAATTATTTGGCCGCGGGCGCATTGGTGGTGGCAGCTCTTGCTGCCGTGGAGAAGAGGCTGGCACTTGCAACTTGAGCCGCCCCCGACTTCACCATGTACCTGCACGCCTGCGTGCGAGTCATCGCCATCATCATCTTGATCAATATTCTATCACGCTTTGGAATCAGAAAGAATGACAGAGAACTAAGCGAGGTTGTTTTCTTGTTTGGTTTTCACTTTTCAGGGTTTAAGACTTTTGCGTACAAAGGACAAATAAGATAATCCGATACACCTAAGGTAGTAACCCCTATAAACATTTCCGCTCACGAGTAACAACACGTGAGCCTATAATCCTACATAAACGATTACAGACCCTTATTGTAGACAAAGAAACTAAGGAAAGCAGAAAGAAAGATCTGCTACCATGTGAAAAGCATGGTAAAACATAGGTAAGTTCAACCAAAGTAAGTAAAATCCAAGAACTGAAAGGGAAGTAAAATCCAAGAACTGAAAGGGAAGTAAAACCAACAAAACAACGACAATTAGATCACTTCCTTGCCCTTGACGTTATGGTAAGGAAGGGGGATTGGGCTAAGAAGCAAGCCCCATTTATTGGGCCCTAGGAAAGCTGCCCCAATTTTTTGGGCCCTAAGGAAGCAGCCCTATAACAGAGGCCCACGACCCCAGGTCCAACCCGAAATGGCTTGAGGAAGCCTAGCCGCCATCTTCAACCAGAGGAACTTGTTGTACATATGCGCTCCTCCCACCGCCAAGTTGTCCAAGCCAATTTGAGATCCCAAGAAAGACAGCGACAACGCCCAAAATCAAGTCCATGATGTCGCACAGACCCGCGCCGCCAAGGCAACATGACTCCGCTTATGTCCAAACCGGAGACCACGACAGCTTTTTTTTTTTTTTTCAAACATTTTTATTAATAACTCACGACAGTTTAGAAACTCAGCCGATCACCGAACACAAGCAGCCACTATGATTGAAGTAGAAACCACAACTTCAACCAGCCATTAAGCCTAACCTTGAGCCAGAGCAACCAATTTATTAGCCGAGGCAATTTTCAGACCCCGTCTGACAGCAACCCTTACCGGCAAGGAGAGAGACTCCCACCTTGAGTGCAGTTGGACGAGTATGGTTGCACACAGAGAGAGGCCGCCGCTCTCCCTTTCTCTTGATGCAATTTTAAATTGGGTAAGTGTCAACTGGTCTTAATTTTGAGAAGTTTATTCCTACCAACCAAATCAGAATTTTTAGTTCTCAAAAGTCAACTTAAACAACTAAAAGACAATTATACATTACCTGAACTAAATAAACTATTGTAGACCATTACAAGTAGGGGTGGGCACTTCACACCGAAAATGTAGTACCGTACCATACCGCACCGGTTCAAATAGTATAACAAAATGCACCGGTTGTAGTGGATCAGATTAGGATTGAGAAAACTCCAACCCGCATGAAAGCGGACTGGATTATGACTGGGAAAACTTCAATTCGATTAAAACCAACCCGTACAGGTTTTGTTTAATACAACTTTTTTGACCTTACTTCCCATTCCAACTAACACATTTTGAAAGTGCCCATTTCAACTTTAAATAAGGGAATTTGTATCCATTCTAACAAAACTCTTTTAAACTCTTATTTTAACGTTTATTAGGAATTGACAATGTTTAAAAGAGTTTTATTTTAATACCATTTTACACTCATCCCTTTTTTTTTGAATAAATATCTCATTGATATATTGAATCTCAAGCCAGAAAAAGCCATTACATATCCTCCCTCTACTGACATGGGGTAGATAAAAAGTCTGTGACAGAATCACAACGATACATATAATAGGCCTCTTCGACAGTTCCATGCTCACTTATTAAAAGCGAGCCTACTACCAGTGCATGACATGACACTGTAATAGACAAATTTAAAGAAAATTAAATATAACCTAACCCTAAAAGGCCAAACCACTCATTTCCAGGCCCAAGGACCTTATCCCAGCCCCAAAATGAGCAGGTCAGCCCAATAGGGCTAGGGCACTTCAGTGGCCCATATCCACCTAGCAGCCTCCGTCGCGTGTTCTGCAACCTAGCTTCGTTAGGCCGACGGCAATGCCTTTGAGCTTCATCCATGGCTCCGTTGCCGGAGTCGTCTTCGACATCGAGAAAGCCTCCCATTTGAGCAGAAAGGATCACATCCCTGCCTAGATCTACCTTACCGGAATTGATCCCAGCAACAGTAAAATTGTCCATCTCTCCAAAGATGATAGGGAGGAAGCTTGATTGGAGTTTTGTCGATATGGCGTCGAGTTGCTGAGATACAACAACAAGAGGCGGCGGAGATGGGGAATCCGCTTGGTGGCGACCAGCCCAGCTTTGATTCCCAGCCATGACGGCTAGGATTTGGGTGGAGGGGATAAAGGATGGTAGGCAGTGTTGAACACCATTGATGGAGACCCAGCCACGGCTAGGGTTTGAGAGAGAGAGTTGGAGGCAAAAGGCCATCGGATCTGCTAGTCTATTTGAGTATGGATTTAGATTTACCTACACACGTAAAAAGTTTTATTTGGTAAATCCCTTAAATAAACATTATATTATTTTAATACCATTTTACCCTCATCCCTTAAATAAACATAGAGAGAGAAATTGGAAGAGAGAGGAGACTTGACCGGCCTCTAGTCACATTACCGAAATTGGAAGAAACAAATCTGATCGAAAAGAAGAGGAGTAGAGAGAATAAATTGGTTTCAAGGGTATAAATGTATTTTACTTAATAACAGTTAAAATGAGCTCATAAAAACTTTTTTGGTTGAAACGGTCAATACCCTTTTTATTAATTAAATTATGTATTTCATTGTTTGTAATGCATATATGTGATTTAAATCCTAAAAAAGTAAAGAGGTCGCAAGCCCACAACACCATCGGCCCAACTCTTATCCCTTAACTCTAAGAGAGATGCGTATCCCTCTCACTTATCGATGTCTTCCTTTTTCCTCATTTTTTTGTGTTTCTAATTGATTTGTCCAGATTTTAATGGTATTTGTTTATTTGTTGGGCCTATATATAGCGCTAAATAGAATCTAGGTTTAATATGAAACTAAGACAGAAAAAGGGTCACGCGGAGTTGTGGATTGAGCTTTTTGTAATATGGATATGGTTTCAAGAATTGCCAAACCATTTAAAGTGGATTGGATTCGGTTTGAGCCCCAACCCACACCACACCAACTTACGCCCACCCTTAATTATAAGGGTATAACTGATCTATCGTGCAATAGAGTTTATGACTGGATTCACGCGGCCGATGAATGTTGACCAGACTCCGGCGTCTGTTGGGTCTATTAGAGGCAATAAAGGGTCTGCCGAGGGTCTATTGAGGCAATATTGGAGGTTATATAAGGTCTGTTGGGGGTCTATTATGGGCAATATGAGATTTCTTAGGACCCTGTTGAAGGTAATAAATAATATGTCGATGGTCTATTAGGAGCAGTAAGGAGTCTATTGAAGGGCGTTAATAGAATTGCTAATTTTAATCTTGTGATCGTTCATTTGGCACAACTGTCTCTTAATCTGTGTGTCCCGAGCGTTGCACTTGGATCAGTCGGGCGGGGGAGTAGCTAGAGTTTTTTTATATTTTGTAGTGTTTTCGTTTTTATTTTTGCCATTAAGAAAAAAGTGTCTCCTATAAAACCCACAATTTGAGTCGGAACCCTTCTTCCTGCTTTGTAAGTTCCTCACTTGTCCGCGAAAAGTGAACAACATAGCGCACTGTCTCAGTGTCTCTCTGTCGCTCGCTTTCAAGGACTTGACATGGAGACCCAAGAGGAGGAGGCTTTATTAGAAGAAGAGCTGCTCAACGTCGAGGTTGAAATTCAAACCGTACAAGGTGCTTTTCTTTCTTCTTCACATTTCATAACGCTATTATCTGTTTCATTGTTATATTTCCTAGTTTTAACCTCGTACCTAATTTTCTGGTTGAAGACAGTAGCTTTGTTTTGAAAGCTGGGTCAAGTTTTAATGATATTGTTAAGGCTGTAGTACATATGATGAGAAATGTTTTAAGTTCAATTGTACAAGGAGTGGATTAGTTGATGTGTTCCGAAATGGAGTCATGAATTTTGGAAGAGGCATTTGTTCAGTGTATTAGGAATTTAGGGAGGTGTTGTGTTTTTCCCCAATAATAAGGTGATCACTGAATGCAGCAAAATCGGGGTCTGGCTGGCTACATTGCATCTCATTTGATTCGTCTTGTAATTCTTATTAGGTTCTCAGTTCACTTAATTAACTTTGATATTTTGGTACATCAATGCAGACAGTATTTGCTGATTGAAAATTTAGTTAAAAGAAAGACAGATATAAATTCAAAATCAGATGGGACTTTTGATGAATGAAATAAAATGCTCTTCCATGTTTTATCCTATATATTCAAATGGCTGCGGTTTATGCTTAGACCACTTTTTTGTACTTTTCAGAACAAATCAAAGTCTTGCTTGACCAACAAGAGAGGTTATATGAAAGACAATCTAAACTACAAGCTCTACTGGAAGCTTCCAAAGGATCCGGACCCCCTGTTATTGGGGCTTCAACAGCTGCAGAAGACTGGTCTGGATCATTCGAGTGGGATTCTCGAGCCGATGATGTTAGGTTCAATGTATTTGGCATCTCCACATATCGTGCAAATCAGCGAGAGGTGACTTAAATTGTTTCCTTCTTTTTCTTTGCCTTGTATATATATGGTCACATCCTTTGGTAGGACATTGTAGACTGTTTTATAATTCAAGAAACAAAATTAAAAGGATCTTACTACACACTCCCGTTGAGTATCACCATACTTGGGCAGATATTGGGTAGAAAAAAATGATCTAAGTCAGTTAAGGTTGGTGTTACTTCACAAGGGGGAGTGAAAGAAACCTAACTGCTGACATCCACCACACGGTGAACTATACTCCTGTCAGTGTCAGGCTCCCGAGTGATTCCACAGTTAAAGGGAGACCATGAGTAGAATGAGATTTGGTTCTTTAAACGCTTGATCTGTTCTTTCTGTTTCTCTAAATGGGGTGGAGTTAGATTGGTACCATGGTCGACTTATCACTTTAAGGCTATTCTAATCATGCGATTCTTATCACTTTTACATTTATAGTTGGTTTGCTAGTTTCTTTTGGTGTTGGTTTGCCACATTTGTGCTAGGTACTTTGTTCGTACTCGTAGCTTGCCTGCTTGCTGGTATGCTTTTGTTCTTTGTTTTGATTTTTTTGTTAAATGTATTGTTTCCTATCTGTTGCAAGTAACGGGATCAATTGGAAATATAAGACCTTGCAGAAGAGCTTATAAGGTAATGGATCATTCCACCAAAAACCAATTGGCAATTGGTAGAGAGGCTCAATTCTTTATCAGCTCTTATGCAGGGTCATGAACAGCTATATTACATTACTCGAAAGTCGACACTATCAATAAATATTGAATGGAGGATAAATAACTATCAGTTGTAGTAACATTAGTTTTCAGTGTATCTTTTTCATGATACCAAAATCTCCCGAACCCACTTCAAACTGGGGACTCCTGCCGAAACATACCTTCTTTAGAGGGAGGAAACTCTAGCGAGTAGGTATCATGAGAGGGTTTAAACAGAGAACATGGTTGTAAAGCGTGGGCCCTATCCTTCGTACTACCCCATGTTGATTAATTTTGATATCTTTGGAAAACAGGGGGACTAGCTGATTAACTGGACTTTTGTCTGATATATCATTTGATTTCCTAATTCAGTACAAGTACTACTTATCAGTGTAAAAATCTTCAATCTTCCTAAATTAGGCTTTGGTTTAAGTTCTGGAAGGGCAGTCGAAGTATTTCATCTTTATCCAATATTAGTTATGTTATTTTTATGTTGTCGCACTTTCATTTGGTTCTTTGAGTAGATGCAACATTGTGTTAGTTCCAGTAGTTTAGCCCTTTATTTTAGGTAAATACAATGTTTTTTTATGATGTTCTCCTCCTTTATGTTTGGGATTTACTGATAGTGGTTAACTGGTTCAGATTATCAATGCAGTCATGAGTGGAAGGGATGTTCTAGTGATTATGGCTGCAGGTGGTGGCAAGAGTCTCTGTTACCAGCTTCCAGCAATTCTTCGTGATGGAGTTGCTCTTGTTGTCAGCCCACTGCTTTCTTTGATTCAGGACCAGGTTCTCTTAAATCCTGCTCTTCGTTCACCAATTTTGTACTTCAATCTGGTTTTCTGACTGGAACCATTATGTCAGGTGATGGGCTTGGAAGCTTTAGGCATTCCGGCTCAAATGCTGACATCAACGACAAGTAAGGAAGAAGAGAAGTTAATATACAAGGCCCTCGAAAAGGGTGAAGGAGATCTGAAAATATTGTATGTGACACCAGAAAAGATATCAAAGAGTAAGAGATTCATGTCAAAACTTGAAAAGTGCCATCATGCCGGTCGTCTCTCTCTAATTTCTATTGATGTGAGTATGTAGCATTCACCTTCACATCATACTTTGATGTCAAATATGCAAATCAGTTCCATAATCCTCTTATTAGTCATACTAGTTTAATTTATCTGGTACTAAGCGGTCTTATAAGGCTGGTATACAACCAGTTCAAGAGAAGTTACCATATAAGAACCAGAGTACAATCCTGTTATCTGAGATACGACAAATCTTAGAGGCACCATATCCTAAATTTCTAATTAATGCCTTGTATGAATCAACCCTCCTAGATGAAAACTTGGTATACATGCTTACGTCTTAATTGATGGTCAAATTTTGAAGTCATGTTTTGTGATGTTAACTACTTTTTGCATAGTGTACTTTTAGTTAGGATGATTGATTTGCATGTTATCACATATTGTGGTACATATGTTTATAATGTTTTTGTTTTTCTTTATTTATTATTTTGGCCTTGTGCCACTTGTTGCACTCTGAGTAGGATGGGTTCCTTGCCCTGTATAGGCTATTACTTCCTCCTTTTCTATCCATTGTACTTAAAGTGTAATCTGCACATTTTTTGTCTCCTCAGAAATGTCAAATACTTTCCTATTGTTCCATGATGTCATCTCTTAGATTTTAACAATCATCTTTAAAGTTGTATAACTTTCAAATTCTAATGTGTGTGTTGTTTGGCAGGAGGCACATTGTTGCAGCCAATGGGGCCATGATTTTCGACCAGATTACAAAAATCTTGGTATCCTGAAGACTCAGTTTCCCAATGTTCCTGTGATTGCTTTGACTGTATGTCCCTTGTTGATCCTTACAGCTTAACTTTTTAAGATCTGTAAAGGGAGGCCACATCTGATAAAAGCTTCTTGCACTCCAGTTATCTCTATAACACATTAAACATAAGTTCCCATTAAAAAAAAAAATGAATCTGACGTTGTTTAAATCAAACTGCCATATGTTCCATGTAAGGGGCTAGATTGAAAGGGTTGGTCTGTCTACTACTGGTTCTGACTAACCACCTCACTAGGAGTGATATAGTATAATGCAGAAGATGTCCTGTTTTCTAATAAGAAAGTGAAAAATGTAGCTATTGCCCCAATTTTCTCTGTGCCAATATGCACCCAGAATTTCAATGTTGTTCCTATATGAATCGTCAATTTTGCCAACATTGTTATCTGAAAGTAACTAAATGAAACACGTATTAACTTTTTCCAGGGCTTAGTTGGTCAAGTCAGGTTTAAATTTGTCATTTCTTAGCCATCGTAGCCCTGAATTAGTGAAACATTTTGAATTGATTTTGTTGTGAATAGAAAAATGACTAATGTAGACCTGACACGATCATTTTAAGCAAAATGATCCATGGGGTATAGTATTACTAATTTGGTTGGCTTTGTATCCAGCTCAATAGTTCATATGAGAGTCAAATACTTAATATTTTGCGGCATTAATATCAAATCAAATTGTAAATGTAAGAGGAGTACAAGAGGTGGTTTTGTGTACAATATCACCTCTATTTCTTGACTATAAGGAAACAAAAAAGATTGCAAGTATCCATTTGCTTGCTTGCTTCGAACTGAGGTTCTTGTTGAGTTTTTGGCTTCTGTTTTCTATTTTCAGGCAACTGCTACCCAGAAAGTCCAAAGTGATCTGATGGAGATGCTCCACATTCCAAGATGTGTAAAGTTTGTCAGCACAGTCAACAGGCCAAATCTATTTTATATGGTGAGCTTACTTGTTTATAGTTTCTGGCTTGGCATTTTAAGATCTCTGGCCATAACTCCTTATTCCGTAGGTACGAGAAAAGTCTTCAGTTAGCAAAGTGGTGGTTGATGAAATCGCTGAATTCATTCGAGACTCTTATACAGACAAGGAATCAGGCATCGTTTATTGCTTCTCTAGAAAAGAATGTGAACAGGTATGTGTTATTTTTTTTATTTATTATTATTATTATTATTATTATTTTTTCCATTGTTAGCTCTGTTTCATCAATTATCACAAATAGTTTGTATGTTCATTCAATACGAGGGCATTGATGAGGAGGCATTTGGATATAAATGTAAATGGGTGTTGGAAAATGTTGTCATTCCAAAATTGCTGATAATGATGAAATATATTTATCAAAATCCTGAAAGTGATTGTTGATTAAGCAAGTTCATTAGCACGTTGATTTATTTCAAATATGTATACAATCACTTGACATTAAAGTTTTGATTTGTTTTTTAACTCGGAAAAGACAAGTTTTCCGCATCTAATCACCTATAAATATAAATTCATAGCGTACTCATTCTCTTAGGCTTGTAGCACCAATTTTTTCAGTTTGTGGTCAATGATGAGAGATTTACTACTTCTACATTTGGAGTTTTAGGTTGCAAAGGAGTTGCGCGAGAGGGGAATATCAGCTCATCATTATCATGCAGATATGGACGTCAATGCGCGTGAAAATGTTCATATGCGGTAAAGTCATTGAACAATTATAGTGATGCTTTGCATATACTATATTTTTACGATATGATTAGTGGCTCCATGGAATTACATAATTGTCATTGTTTTGGGGACAATCTTTCTCAAATATTTGTGGTAGCTAAAGCTTATCTTGCATTTAACAACTTTAAAGTTATATTTCTTGATATTCTGGATGGGGTTTTTGGTTTATTTCTTGAAACTAGTTTAGTATAGATGGAATTGAAACCTCGACGGTAAATACTTTATTCTTTTCCCCGTTTTCATGTGTTCTATATCTTTCACCTATGTGTTTGAGACGTATCTTGTTTGTAAACTCTCTAAAGTAGTCCTTGCATTTATAAGCCTTTTTTGTATGATCCCTAAGAAAGCCATTCTTTGAGAAGATAAAACCTCTGACCCATCATATTTTAGTAAAATGTCATAGCAAAGGTGTAGTTGTCTAGAAGATGAAGAGCCTTAGATCCACATAAACGAAGTTTTTTATTTGGCTTTGGTACCGTATGAAGTAATTAAGGAATACTTGGTGAAATAAAAAGTGCTGTCTTTAAGATTATAAACACCATGTTAGCATTCATAGATCAGTTGTTGGAGGTGAAAGGCTTAGGAATATTTCGCACAATTGGCCCACTACTGAAAATAAATCACTTTGAACTCGCTATATTTTACTATGGTTTAAAGGGTTAGAAAGTAAATAATTTAATGCAGTCTTGCATCTTTAAATTAAAATTTGTGAAGGAGAGGCTGCTTCTTTTTTCACCTACTTCGTCTATCTTTAATCTTGTTCTAGATATGTTTCTTTTCACCATTTCTAACGGAACTTGCAAGTTCCCTTTCCTTGTGATTCTTGACTTCTTGAAAAATTCCAATCTCGCTGCTAGCTTGCAATTATAATTTAAAACCAGAGAACCGCTTTGATGCAAATTTTCTTGTGTCTTTGGCTTGTAGGTTTTATATAATTAGCTTTAATTTGTTAATCTATGTTTCAATTTTTTCTATAGAATGGTTACGATTTTGATTGTTTATGTCCGTAGTTGTATGCCCTGCTCTATCTACTTAAACGCTATTACCACCCTTTGATGTCTAGTCTGAGCAACTAGTATAATGTTCTTGGAAGTTGAGATACCTTTGTCTTCTCTTGGAGTTATCTAGTTCGATTGAGTGCTGTCAAATAATCAAATCATGCATTATTGTGTGGTAGCGTACTCTTTGCTGTTTTAATTTGCTAATCCCCTGTATTTTATGAACAGGTGGAGCAAGAGCAAACTACAAGTCATCGTTGGCACTGTATGTTTGCTTACACCGACCCTTTTCTCACAAAAAGTTCTTTTTCTTTGTTAATCTATATTTCCTAACAAGTTTGCATATGCATATTCCACTATTCCAGGTAGCATTTGGTATGGGAATCAATAAACCTGATGGTTAGTATTTCATATCGTCCACTATGTGTTTTAAGTGTCTGCAAGTATTCTTTGCTAGTTTGACAGTATAGTAGGCACCATACTTCCTATTGTGACACTAATTGGCTCGAGTATTATAAACTACCATTATCTTATGTCCATGTATATACTCTAATAAAACCTCTGAATACTTCTATTGATTCTTAACCTGGTAAGTCCCTAATAGGATATTCCTGACAGTTCTGTTTGTAATTGTTTAACATTTTCGTTACTGCTTGTAGTCAGGTTTGTCATCCATCACAGCCTAAGTAAATCAATGGAAACATACTACCAGGTGTTGTGCTGTTCCAGCTAAGCTTACATGTTGAATTTTATCAGTTTTCTAACCTTCTTTACTGCAGGAAAGTGGCCGTGCTGGACGAGATGGACTCCCTTCTCAATGCCTACTTTACTTTAGGCCAGCTGACATGCCTAGGCAGGTGCTATTTTCTACCATTGCACCTTCTCCATGTATGATTCTTGAAACATAGTGTAATGTACATGTATGATCTTCCTCTGATCAGAGTTCAATGGTCTTCTACGAGAACTCCGGACTGCAGAACCTGTATGACATTGTATGCTATTGTCAGGTAACGCCCTACATCAGGGTCCACTTAAACTAGAACTTGCAACAGGTTGTATTTTGCGGGGTATCTGTTGGGCCACATTTATGGTATATGAAAAATAGCCCAACCCTAACATTACCCATGAAGCTTACTGTAGAGTAGGCTGAACCTTATCAGTTTACTGGTGATATTCTTAGACCTGTGTTTTCATTTCTATTGTCCTTCTAGTTATATAATATCTAAACTATTCTAGCCTTGTCCCAAATATAGTTGCAATAACTATTGATCTTTTTGTTTCAGTCAAAAAGACAATGCCGTCGTAGCTCCTTCTTTTGTCACTTTGCTGAGCCATTACAGGACTGCAATGGTAGAGTTGTTTTATTGGTTAATACTGTATATGCACATTTGTTTGGTTGATATTATTAATTTCCAAATATATGACTGCTATCAACGAAATTTCAGGGATGTGTGACAACTGTGCATTTTCAAGTGAGGTTAAAGAAGTAGACGTCTCTCGTACGTTTCTTTAAGCTCTCTTCAACAGTATAATGCTTTATCAGTTGTATATTCATCTTCATTGAGATATGTACTGCTTCATTTCTTTCTCTGGTTTCAGTATATGCCTTCTTTTTTCTTTTTTTTCCTGCACAACAAGTATCAAATTTTGTTGCCAACTGAAGTTCACTGTGTACCATACTTAAATTCATCCATTGTATTTAAATAGCAATAGGCAACTTTGTTGTTTCTGTAAGTACTGCTTTACAAAATGCAAGACATCTTTTTGTTGGTTATAAAGCAAAGACAGGAATAGTACTATAGTAGATATGTAATAATTTGGAAAGATACTTGATCATAAGTAGCTTTAAGAAGGATATCTTTAGAAAATTATGATATAGAGATTTCATGAATAAAACAAAGAACAAACAGTACAGTTTTTGATATAGGGATAAAATGTAATGATCTATCTAGGAAAAGAAAATTAATCAACCGGTAAGAAGGGATTAATAGACATCCAAGTCTATTAATAGACATCCACATGAACTATTCTCGATGCAAGTTTAGTGTAAAGTTTAACATTTCATTATAATAGTGATATGCCAAACAATCTGATGGAATTTGAGATGCTGAACAGCTTAGTTTGATTACTTAAATGTGCAGCATGGAGTGAGGTCAATTTATATTCCTCTATACCTTGAAGTATGCCTGTTCATACAGTAATGGGAGATATATACATTAGGAACAACATGAGCTTATCTACATATATACTAGTGAATCAAGTTAATACTTTCAAGCTTCTGTCTATCCATATGTTTGACATGAGCAATGCCATATAACTGTTGAAAAGTTGTATCTAGCATCCCTAGAGTTTAGTTTTATGTCTTCTTCTTCGTCTTCTTTTCTTCTTCATACAGTGAACCATATATGAGCGTCCTCTTCATTTCTTATACTTATCAGTGTCTTTTTTATTGTCTTCATATCTTGTTGGGTTTTCCATTAATAAGAATTCATGTATAGAATCACTTGAAATTGATACAAGTTTTTAAATGCTTTGCAGGTCATGCGAAGCTTATGGTTACTTTGCTGAAAGATGTGCAAGAAAATGAACAGAGATTGACAGTGTTACAAATAGTTGATAAAAGTAAGATAAAGCACAAGGAAGTAGGTATGTTTATGGTTTGCCTTTCTATTTCTTTGGTCTTGGATTATTATTATTATTATTATTATTTTATTTTTATTTATTTTTTTATTTTTTTTATTTTCATGAACCTCAAGAGCGCAGAAACACCCATACGTATTAATGTAATGTTGCTATTACAAGTAAACTATAAACAACTATTTCATGTTGTGGTTTGATTGTGATTTAAATACTTGTTCAATATGTCTACCAACTTCCCCATATAAGTGTTATTCAATGAGTAAAAAGCTTGGCTTCTCCAAGAAATTGGAAAGCAAGTTTATGATAGGAGGATAGCTGCTAGTGTGCGGGATTGTGTTTAAATGATGGCTATGGACCATATGATTGTGTCTAATGGTTGGATTGGATGTAAAAATATAAATATAAAATATAAAATAAAAAAGAAACTTGGAGATGCTAGAACTTTATACTGTTGAATAACAATTGGGTCAGTTCCTGGCATCCATTTATTGGATCCAAGATATATGTACAGGATATTGAGTGACAGAAAGCTGAACTGTAGATGATTAGGATATGATGGGAGTTGATTGACAGACAAAAAGAAATGTCCTTAGGTCTGGTGGTTTTTTTTAATTTTTAATTTTTTTTTCCAACACCTATAGGGTGTTCCTAGTCTTTGGTTCAATTCAGGTCTTCGAATAACCAAGTCTGCGAATATTGTGTGTATCATTGTCTTTAAGAGTGTCTCTGTCTGGGTTGGTGTCACGTATATGAATAAACATGTTTGGCAGATATCAAAACCTTTAAGAGTTCTTTCAGACCACTACTCTCATGCTATTGATTATGGGATGGAAACGTATCATTGAATTGTTAATAACTCAGGTTCAGAGCTGAAGCGAGAGGAGATAGAGCAGCTTGTCATTCAGCTTATATTAGGTCGAGTTTTGGTAAGAAATTTGACTCTTGGGCCTCTAGAAAAGTTGCATGTTTTGTAGATCAGTGAGCTGGTTACTTCCCTTGCAATATGGAAAAATTCTACTCAAAAAGTGTGGGCCCTTGGTTATTATTTAAAAATAACGAGTGAATTAATATCCTGGTTTTTTTTTGGACATTATTAATATCCTGGTCCCATGTAATAAGTTTCTGAATTGTTTCCATCTTTCCAGAAAAATATATTTCTTACCTTAGCAAATAATATTAATTAAATATGTGAACTTTGAGTCTTTGACTCTTCCTACCCATTTTATTGTACTGATCCATTCATTGCTGCATATTTCCAATTTTTAAAAAATTAATTTTATCCTCTCTTCCAAGGACCATAATTGATACAAGTGTTCCAATATAGCAATGTATTGAATAATAAGGTTTTAGAACAAATCTTGCTTTTGATTATATTATGCTGATACAATTTATGAACCTGCAAAAGCATTGAGCTGTTTAGTTGACCGTTTAACTTTTCTATAATATGGTCAGTTCAGATATGCCATGCATAATCATTCTGTTTTTGATGTAGAAAGAAGAATTTCAGCACACAGCTTATGCCACTAATGCATATGTAACATTAGGACCTTTGGCAAAGCAGGTACTGCAAGGTAAACAGTGTTTTATCTTTAGTGAAATATTTTATTTAGTTTCTATAATTTTATGCTTCTTTTTGTTTATTCTAAACTGCTCTTTTCTTGTATGACAACTATAAGTCTAACTATTTTTTACATTTCCAAAGCTGTGTATTCTGAAGGCCACAAGCTTAAGTGTGTGTGTCATGCCTTAGTATTAGGATACCCTGAAGTCAAGTGACCGTGCTAATTTAAAGTTGCCATTGATAGCCAAGAGTTGCCTGTACTGTTCTTCTCCTTTGAAGTAATTCTACAGTAACTAGTGAAGTCCTATTGTCTCAGTTATGTTGTTGTATTTGGCAAAACTGCCGTTACCTGCGGAATATGGTATTCACTGGGAAAATTATATTGCTTCCTTCTTAATATGACTGACTTCTAGTTCTATTTTTGTCAAAACTAGCCCTTATCTGTCTATGGCATGTCAGGTGGACACCTGAAATACGTAATTTTAACGATTTGGTAACTGCACTCTTTGGCACACAGATATCAACAATATCTCGAAATGCACATGCATATTTAACAAAGTCGTTAATCCCTTCTAGTTATGTCTATATTTCATTGATAATTTAAGATGTAGCCATGTCATTGACAGTATGAAAGAGACTAACTCCATGGCAATTAAAATCTAATGGACTGTGTACTCACTTTGGATATGAAATCTAGTGTAATGGACCACCTAGGTAAGTTCCATACCCTGTGATTTTGGTGTTAAAGGTCTTACTACTTGTTAAGAAAAGTATATTTGATGATTCCTTCTATCTGGTCTCATTCTATGCTTGTTAAGGACAGCTCGTTGAATCCTCTGCATTGAAAATATGGTCCCAAAGATTTACATTTTCCTTATTGCGAGTGCATTATTATATCCACAGAGCAAAGCAAAAAGAAATTATTTATAAGTTGACCCTCACAATCTTCATTGCCTAGCTCTCTTCTTTCCAGTTGGCCCTAAATTGCAGAAATCCTTAATATTTTTGAAATGAAGTTCTATGATTAGATTTGGCTTATTTTCTAGTTAAGCTCTAATTGGTGTCATTCCCTGGTCATTTTGCATTTAGGGAGAAGCAGTGTTAAGCTTGAAATGTCTACCAGACAGAAGAAAGTAGCTGCGGTAAGATCAGTTAAACATAGTCGTGCATCTTCATGTCTGGAACAAAAGCTCGACGAGCTGCGGAAGGAACTCTCTTCAGATCATGGAGGGATATTCCCTCATTCTGTTCTGTCTACTCAACAGATCAGCATGATAGATGACCAGAAGCCAAATTCAATGGAACAGGTTAGTCCTAAATTCACGGTAAATGTCAGCTTGTTGGTCAGAGCGTGTTCCTAGTAGGGTTGTCAAGATAATGTACAATTCACATTCATATGCTGACATGGAGCAATGAATTTGTGTGCAATTTGTGCCATACAAATTGGTGTGCATCATACTGTATGTTGAACTCGGTACTTGCATTATATGTGCCCTTCTATACACGACATGTCAGCCGTCTAGCTTAACCAAAAGCATATCTAATCTCCTTGCAGTTGGAGAAGATCATTGGGAAAGTGAAGACAGAGAAATACGGAAGTAGAATCCTTGAACAAGTGAGTATGTATGCAGATGCAAAGCAGCCTGTGGAGGATAAAGAAGAACAAGAAACTGAAAGAAGATCCTCAAAAAGGCTGAAGAACACCGAGCCGCTTCTTATAGAGAGTAGTGATGATGAATCATGATGGGGTCATTTCTAATCCATAATTCCTTATAGCTCCTTTCTTTTAATGGTATCTGTTTATCCCTAACAGATCCCCAGTATTGTGGGAATTCAGGTTTGACTTTTGATTATGTGTCACCTTTTTTTTTGTTCTTGTATACTATATTGAAGGAATAGGGAATACAATCATAGTCATTTTATTATATCTGTTGTCGGCTTTCAACTGGGACTAAAAGGTATTCATCTTCCATATAATTCCTGATTTGGTCACGCTCTAGCGGACTAGGTGAGTAGGGTCAAAGGGAGAGAAAACGGTGTGCCACCGCACGGACGCGGAAAGTAGGAGATCTTGCGCCCGACCTGATTCTTGAATCAAGCGACTGGAGACAAAGGTCTTGGACTTGGTCTACAGGTTCGTTACGGAGTCATCTTGCAGACAATGATTTACGGTAGCTCCTTGATGCCACCAAATGTTGATACTCACTATGGATAGCGAGCTGAGCAACCACGGGAAAGGCTTCGGAAAGCTGAGAGTGCTAAGGCGAGATGCTTTAACGTTGGGTTTCGACTAGGTCGAGTTTTTGTATTGTATTTGTTGTTGAAATTGTAGAGAGAGTTGTGTCCTGACCCCCGAACCCTCCTTTATATAGAGGGAGGTTCGCCAGTTGATAAGGATTCAGAATCCTACTTCTAGTTGATTTATGTTATCCAAGTCAAATAAAGTTTCGTCTCTTTTTTAACACAATGATTGGCCAACGCCGTCCAACCACGTAAGCATCTTTTTCCCAATCTAATAAGACTGTCAAGAGTCCCTGGCGTGATGAAACCAAGTCGCGCTAGAATTCGTATCACGATCGAATCTTCACTGCGACTGAATCCAAATGCGATGAAATTTATGGAACGTGACGCGAGTGAATCCTAAGCTCAATAGAAATCCTTAGCGCGACAGAATTTAGCGAGGAACGTGACGCGAGTGAATCCTAAGCTCAATAGAAATCCTTAGCGCGACAGAATTTAGCGACACGGAACGTAAATCTCTGTCGAGATGAAGCACAGACTCGTTCCATGCACAACCCATTTGTCAATATTGGGCCTCAGACAAACGTTGCCCAGTACTAAATAAAGCACTGGACCCAAATCTCTAAGTTAGGCCTCTTTAATCGTATGTGAACTGTCCGATCAAGGGCAAGATGATAGCATCTCAAGTCGGGATGCTGTCTAGATGCTTCCAAGTCGTGGCGAGATGCTTCCCCGAATATCTAAACATGCATAGCTGGTGTCCCTAAATCCTCCTTGCATGCGAACTCCTTTTGTACGCGGACTGACTTCGTAGGCAAACGAACTACTTTATGTCATATCACACGGGCTTGTCGATAATATACGACATAACTCTTGGACTTAGCCCATATTCACTCAAGACACGTAATGTCGAGTAAAAATGTTAATTTGGGCGTAATCATTGCCCCCAGCCTCGAGGTCATGAGTCGCATGATTAGCCGAAGAGGTTTATGTTCCAAGCTTCTCCAAAGCCACCGATATCGGCTTAGTCGAACAACAACAAAGGATTGTGAATATTTAAGTCCTCATGAACAAGCTCTGCACCAACCACTCTAATCTAGAGAAGCTACTGGATGAATCAAGTAGTACCTATGATCATGCATAGCTACGTACTTTGAACCTGAACCACTGTGCTTGCTCTACATGAGGTTTGAGTGGATGTGACTTGAATATATCCTCCTCGAGTGAATGTTTCTCGAGTAGATGTAGCTTGAGCAGATGTTGAGGCCACAGGTGTAAGCCTCGATGATTTTAGTGGTGTCCTTGTCGAAATCTCACATGATCAACTCTTGGTGCATGGATGAAGGCACACAAAAGCTTTTATGGAGAGGGTACATGAATGTCCCCAGCTCTGATGTATGATAAGATCATGCTCAGCGTAAATGCGAATATAGGACATCCAAACTTGAACGTGCCCCCCGGTCAAGAAAGTGGTAACACATTTATAAGTAACACGTATCAAATTCGCGCGCATCCTGACCTTTCGGCATTCAAACTGCCATAACTCTCTCCAGAAATGTCGGAATGACAACCGTAAAATCCGCTGGAAAATAGACATCCAGAGCTTTCTGTGCATATAAGGTTTGCTCGCTGGTTCTTCCTGGATTTACACAGTTTAATCCGCGAAGTTACTACCCAGTAGAGGTTGCTGCAGATTTGCAGGATTGCAAACTTGCCTTGAAACCTTCTATATCTTCACGTTGTTGGCACTATAGCTGCAACTCTGAGACACATGCATTTTGCATCCAAGGCCTCAGGTGTAGGCCTCAAAACATATAATAAAAATGTTTCAAGCCTTGGTAGGCAAGAACGTTGTCTTGCATTTCAGCAAAACTCAGAATCTCTTTTTGGATTTTTTTGGATTTTCTTTTTCAATGCGGGAAAGAAAATAAGATGAAAGAAAAACCAATGAAGTAAAACTAAAAGCAAAGCAAAGAAGGGGCCATAGTATGATTAGTTACCACCCTTCGTAAGGCCGCCGGGGGGGGGGGGGGATCGATGATTCACTTCAAGTCTCGACACCATAATGTTTCTGGCATGAGACTCATGCTGTCGAGAACTTCCAAGTGTTAAGAAGAGATGCTTCATGTCAACAACTTGAAAATTTTGAGGACGTCGCTCAAAGGGTACGTCTCATTGCCCCCAAAGCGGTCTTGTTGTGTGGCAAAGCATGATCTTCAATTGCACTCTTGGCGATGTAGCCGAGCATAGATCAGCTGTGTCTCCCACTACCATGTCGTAGTGCATGGTGTTGTCACAATGAGCCATGAAATGGCTGTCATGAAAATCCACTTGCTGGTCCGCAGTCTTCATAGACTCGCGGGAGTTGGAGCCAAGTATGCATGTCTCTGGCCTTAAGGCATACTCTGATGAGAGTATGACTTCAAGTTTTGAGAACATGCCCTCAACTGTTGCACTAGGTTGCACGAGTTGCGCCCTGAATTGTCTGAGTTGCGCACTGAGTTATGCGCAGGATTGCTTGAATTGCTGACTAAGGTCCTGGGCCCAAGCCGGCATCTCCATCTTGATTTAACCTTGGAAAGGTCGAGGCTTTCATCGCTTTCCCAATGGTGTAATGGCGTAGGAAACTACCCCGAGTCCCACTGGGCGTGCCAATGATTTGGCCACGCTCTAGCGGACTAGGTGAGTAGGATCAAAGGGAGAGAAAAGTGCGTGTCACCGCACGGACGCGGAAAGTAGGAGATCTTACGCCTGACCTGATTCTTGAATCAATTGACTGGAGACAAAGGTCTTGGGCTTTGCCTACAGGTTCGTTACGGAGTCACCTTGTTGACAAGGATATATGGTAGCTCCTTGACGCCACCAAATGTCGATACTCACTACAGATAGCGAGCAGAGCAACCACGAGAAAGGCTTCGGAAAGCCGAGAGTGCTAAGGCGAGATGCTTTAACGTCGGGTTTCGACTAGGTCGAGTTTTTGTATTGTATTTGTTATTGAAATTGTAGAGAGAGAGTTGTGTCCTAATTCCCGAACCCTCTTTTATATAGACGGAGATTCGCCAGTTGATAAGGATTCAGAATCCTACTTCTAGTTAATTTATGCTATCCGAGTCAAATAAAGTTTCGTCTCTTTATTAACACGATGATTGGCCAACGCCGTCCAACCACGTAAGCATCTTTTTCCCAATTCAAAAAGACTGTCAAGAGTTCCTGGCGTGATGAAAACCAAGTCGCGCTAGAATCCGTATCACAATCGAATCTTCACCTCGACTGAATCCCAGTGCGATGGAATTTATGAAGCGTGATGCGATAGAATCCTAAGCTCAATAGAATCCTTAGCGCGATAGAATCTAGCGACACAAAACGTAAATCTCTGTCGAGATGAAACATAGACTCGTTCTATGCACAACCCATTTATCAATATTAGGCCTCAGACGCAGGCCCAAACATTGCCCAGTACTAAACAAAGCACTGGACCCAAATCATACACTAAGCAGATGGTAGAGTGCATCCCTAAGTCCTCTTTAATCGTATGTGAACTATCCAATCAAGGGCAAGATGATAGCATCTCAAGTCGGGATGCCGTCGAGGTGCTTCCAAGTCGTGGCGAGATGCTTCCTCGAATATCTAAACATGCATAGCTCGTGTCCCTAAATCCTCCTTCCATGCGAACTCCTTTCGTACGCGGACTGTCCAGCTCACATGACTTCGTAGGCAAGTGAACTACTTTATATCATTTCACACGGGCTTGTCAATAATATACGACATAACTCATGGGCTTAGCCCATATTCACTTAAAACATGTAATGTCCAGTAAAATGTTAATTTGGGCGTAAACAATTCGTAAAGAGAACATCATTTTTTTTTTCTTCTTCTTCAAATACACTGACCTTAAGGATTTTCATAGTATTTCATATACTTTCCTTCATGCCTTCGCATGTTACATAAGTGGACACCTTGGCCATTTCATTACTCTATTTTTTATTTCAATTACATGCGACAAACTTACTACCTTGATTTGGCTGAAAATTTTACAGAACTGACTCACAGGGTAACAATTGGTTTAACCAATTTATTCCAAAGTTTTCTTTAGAATATGACAAACTTACAATCATGTTCGATAATAATTTCGTGAGTATTTGTTAGAATGGCTTTTTGTTGTTGAGAATAAGGGGTGATGTCGCTCTCTTGCTCAGGCTAAAGGACCATATCATCGACCATCGGTACTGCATCGACTGCACATTTGAAACTAATTCTTGAATAAAGCTGTAAATCAATATATTTAAATACGTTAATAATAATTTGTTTAACCAATATATTCGAGTACCAAACAGATAAAACAAGTAGTACCACACAACTCTTCTCTTCTGATGCACTCAGACCAAAGTACCAAACGGATAAACCATAGAAAGCAAACGTGTTGTTTTACCTTTTAAGAACTTTAAGGTTAAAAAAGGAGAAAAAGGAACAGATTCTCTGTTTCTCTGCCACAAAAAAATCCAATAAAGAAAGAAGTAAACTAGATTCGGATTTCACATGCGTTCACAATCCAAGGTTGAATGGAGCGAGGTCGAAGCTGAAAACTGGACCGTTGTGCTGCATAAATATCAAAACCGGGTGTACTTCCCCTACTCCAAATCGAGCGTATCATATATGAATGGAAAGCTCCAGGTGTCTACTGCTTGCCTGTAAAGTTTCAGCTCCATTGGAGAAACAGTGGTCACGGTATAAAGGTTTGAATAGGTAAAGGTCAATCTGTCAGTTTTTCTGCCGATTCTGGTTTTCACCTAACTTTGCAGGGCCACCATTTTCAAACAACATGGAGTTAGACAACGTGCTACATATGCGTGAAAAGCTAGCAATTCCATCTTTCACTCCAACTGGAATCAGAAGCATTGGAGTTCTCCACAGAAAGTTATAAGGGCTGGAATTCGGCCTCATGGATGAGTTGTGCTCAGAAATTTCAGATTCTCATCCTTTCTTCCGGTGATCACCCCATCTTCTTCTCTTTTGGAGTATGCATTGCAATGAGCTTTCGTAAGGAAGTCAAGGCCATGTACCTTGAGGTTGGTGCCTAAATTTCAATCTTCTCCAAAGATCGTGAGCTTAGGAGGTCGGCAAGGAGGAGCCATCAACGCAGATTTGTTTTCTTCTCCCTTCTTCTCTTTGCTTTTCAATTTTTGTGTGCTTTGTTTGTGTACTTTTCGTGAATCCCTTACTCCATGCTTTGACTCTATATTTTATCTTGTATTACAATGTGGACAATGTCGAGTTCGAGTGGGGGGAAGGATTTACATCTTTTTGAGTCATATAATGAAAAATACTAAAAATTTCGAAAAAAATTGAAAATCCAAAAAAATTAGTTTTCGTGTCCGGGATTGAAACCGTCTTTCAATCCCTATGTCGTTTCCAGAGTCTTTTGTTTTGTTTTGAGTCTTAGGATGCCCTTAACTGTTTAGGATGATTCTAATCTTTGAAATCATGGTTGATAAAGGATCACAAGATTGAGATGATGATTGAAATGTTATTCTTTGGCTAATTGGAATCTATGGAAAGCGTGTGGATGTGTAGTAGATATGGTTGATACATTGGTACAGATGAACATGCTAGGACGAGATTCAATTCATATGATCCTTAATTATGAGCTTTTGAGCCTTATATATGTGCTTTTTCATTGGAGAGTATAATGATATGATTCTGATTTTCTTGGCTATCATCTTTGAAACCTCATTATTCTTATGTTTTTTTTTTTTTTGAATTAAGAGGTCATATTTTATTGCAAAAAGACATGTATTACATCTGGACTATTTCAGCTGCTACTGCAGTCTGAAGAAAAGAAGGAACTGAAAAATAAAAAGTTTATGAACTAAATTGCTTGGAGTTTGAAGCCATCACATGAGCCACATTGTTTGCAGTACGCCTGACATACTGGACCTTGATTGTAGGATGATTATGGAGTAGTATCCCAACCTCGTCATAGATCCTTCCAAGAGCTGAAAGGTTAAATGCAGACTGCTGCAAAAGTTGTTGAGCAACAACTTGTGCATCAGTTTCGATCATAGCAGGAACAAAATGATTTGTTACTACAAACAAAATAGCCTGCTTGCAAGCCATCAACTCCATATGCTCAGCTGAGAGTATACCAGCAAAACTCATCCCACCCCCAGCAATGAAACCTCCCAAAAAATCCCTTACCACAAAACCCGTGCTGCCACAACTATTGTGATTTATAAAAGATCCATCTACATTGATCTTAAAAGTCCCAACAGGTGGAGGTTTCCATTTTTGTATTTTCAAAACAGAACGACTGTTATTTATTAGTGTCACTGAACGAAATTCCTGCACTCTAGACATAGCTGCAATCACTGTATCCAGCGCACTTCCCCTTTTATCATTCCAAACTCTATTATTTCTTTCCTTCCACACACTCCATAACAAAAAAATCATCTCTCCAAAAGCAGAACTAGACAACTCCCTTGAGCATGAGTTCAACCAATCCACCAAATTAAAATGTAATACCAAAAGTTAAGACAAACCAGTGATAAAACACCATTTGATCGCAATACCTCTCTAGTAAAAGGGCAGTACCTACACAGGTGCAAAATAGATTCCATTGTATCCAAACACAAAGGACAATTTATGGACTCCAGCTCCACATGTTTGGATATCTCTCAAGTGACAATAAAATGTTGTGACACACCCACCATATATGTACTTTTGCACCAGTAGGTACATTAGCTTTCCAAACCTTTTCCCAAAAACTTACCCCCACATTGAGAGCAAAATGTTGATATGCAGAAGAATGAGCAAAAGAGTGCCGATAAGCAGTTTTCACAGTAAAGATGCCTTGCTTTTCCAATCTCCAAACTACTCTATCTTCCATTGTCTCATGCGGAAAGGGAATAGCTAATATGGCATTAGCTACCTTTCCAGTAAAAGTCGCCCTAACTGAAAACTCATTCCATCCACCACTATGAGTCAAGAGCTCATTGACATAACCTACTGAGTTATTGAGAATTGAAGCTCAGAGGGTCTGAAATTTGGAATACTTGGGATCCATGCATTGTCAGTGATATGGACTGACCTACCATCCCCTATTTGCTAGTAGCTACCTTCCCTCAATAGTCTCCTAGTTTATACAATACTCCTCCATGAGAAAGATGGAGCAGTATGATCAGGCGCATTCCAAAAAGAGTTGTTTGGAAAATATTTGGCCTTATATAATCGAGCCACCAAAGAATCCGGATGATTTACTACTCTCCAGGCTTGTTTTGCGAGCATTGCTGAATTAAACTCTGTTAGACTACGGAAGCCTAACCCACCTTCCTCCTTCGGAGAGCAGAGAGCTTTCCAATTTTTCCAGTGTATCTTTCTTTTTTCTATAGTACTCCCCCACCAAAATTTAGCACAAAGTTGTTCCAAATCCTCACAAAAATTTTTTGTAAGCTGAAACACACTCTTAGCATAAGTAGGTAGAGCCTGAGCCACCACACGAATCAGGATATCTCTCCCTGCACCACTCAGGAGCTTTCCCTGCCAATTAGAGATTTTTTTCGACAACTTCTCCTTGATAAATTGAAAAGTGGCAGTCTTATCAGGATATCTCTCCCTGCACCACTCAGGAGCTTTCCCTGCCAATTAGAGATTTTTTTCGACAACTTCTCCTTGATAAATTGAAAAGTGGCAGTCTTTTTCCTTCCAACATAGGTTGGCAGTCCCAAATATTTTTCATGGGAGTCTACTACTTCAACTCGCATCATACTAGCAATTGTCTTCTGCATTTGCACCCCAACATTTTTACTAAAAACCAACGAGCTCTTCTCAAAATTGACCAACTGTCCTGAGGCTCTTCCATAGACCTCAATCACCTCCTGAATCTGATGACAATTACTTACTGTGGCATTTGCATAGAGTATACTATCATCAACGAAAGCAAGTGGTTAATTGAAGGAGCTCCCTCAAAAATCCTAACACCAGGTAACAAACCTATTCGTAGTTTTTGTTGTAACAAGGCCGAGAAACCTTCAGCTCCAAGTAAAAAAAGATATGGGGAGAGAGGATCTCCTTGTCTCAGCCCTCTCCCTGGAATAACATAGCCACGGGGTTTACCTCGGATTAGAAAAGAGTATCTCACAGTACTGACACATTTCATCACCAAATCAATCAATCCATGCAGCATTAAAGCCAAACCTCTCAAGTACCTTCCGCAAGAAGAGCCACTCCATTCTATCATATGCCTTGCTAAGGTCCAATTTGAGAGCCATATAGCCATCCTTCCCATCTCTTTTATTATGCACGTAATGAGCAAGCTCATTAGCTACCAGGATGTTGTCAGTGATAAGTCTCCCCGGAACAAAGGCACTCTGGAAGGGAGATATAACATTAGGTAGGATCACTTTCAGTCGGTTTGCAATAGCTTTGGAACATATTTTGTAAATAACATTACGAAGTGCAATCGGCCTGAGATCAGACATATTCTCCGGGTTTGGAACCTTTGGAATAAGACATATATGAGTGAAATTAATTTGACCCAACATCTGTCCAGAATGAAGGAAACTTTGTACTGCACTTGTAACATCCTTTCCAATCAAGTCCTAGTAATGTTGAAAGAACAACGGAGGCATCCCATCAGGTCCTGGAGACTTAGTTGGGTACATTTGGAATAGTGCGCATTTGATCTCTTCCTGTGAATAATCTTCACACAATTGAGCATTCATTTCACCAGTTACACATGGAGAGATAGCATCTAGCGTAGTCTGCATGGCTTCCATATCCACATCTTCAGCTGTAAACATCCGTCTAAAATAACTTGACACAACTCTTTCAATCTCTTCATCTTCTTCCACCCATGTACCACCAGAATCATAAAGACCCTTTATATGGTTCTTACGTTTTCTGTTACTAGCCTTCCTGTGAAAATAGCTCGTATTTCTATCCCCATCTTTGAGCCACAAAATTTTTGCCCTCTGCTTCCAAAATGTTTCCTCCTCAGAAAGAAGCTTCTGAAGTCGAACTGAAAGTTCCTTTTTCTCCAACACCACCTCCTCGGAGATACCAACACCCAATAAAGCTTCTAGTCTTTCACGTATACCCAACATCTCAAGTTGTCTGCCTTTGAATTTTGCTCTTTGCCAAGCATCGAGATTCATTCTTGTGTACTTGATTTTTTGGGAAACCTGGTACATGGGAATACCAGCTATATCAGTGAACCAGGCATCACGTACAATATCATCACACTCTCCATGTTGCAACCAATGTGCTTCCATCTTGAATCTATGATATCTTGGTTTCTTTGGGATAGGGACTGTACTAGCACGCAACAATATAGGCAAATGATCAGAGTTACTCGGTAGAAGATGCTGTAACCTAGCATGCCCAAAGATATTACACCAATCTGGTGTGCAAACAACTCTGTCTAAACGAAGAAGGGTTTCGGAATTCCACCAAGTGGTAGCAGGACCTGTAAACCCTAAATCGAGTAGATCACCATATCCTAACGCCTGACGAAAGCCCCTCATCTGTCTTTCAGGCCTCTGTGGTCCAAATTGTTTCTCCCCACTATGAAGAATTTCATTGAAGTCTCCAATTACCACCCATCTGGACAGCAGCAGCTTATCTGGGGAAAAAAACGGGAGAAAAAGTTTGGGTATTGTCGAAATCTGTACATAATTAGTTTGTGGAGCTATATATAGGTACGTATATATATATATGTTGATTAATTGAGTTTTATTTGAGTTAATCGATTTTGAGTGTGATTGAGTTGATCGATTTTGAGTACGTTGGATGTATATATATGTGTTGATCGATTTGGTTGATGATTTGATAATATATATGAAGTCGTTGTTAATAAGTAGTAGATATATATATATATATATATATATATATATATATATGTAAATTAATTTAAATATTGTGTTGATATGGTATGAAGTTGTTGATGATATATATGAGTTGATGATGATTTTGTGATGATGTTGATATATAATATTGTTATGAGTTGATTGATTTTAAGCACGTTAGATGTATGTATATATATATATATGTGTTGATCGATTTGGTTGATGATTTGATATAATATATATGAAGTTGTTCATAAGTAGTAGATATATATATATATATATATATGTTAATTAATTTATAATATTGTGCTGATGGTATGAAGTTGTTGATGATGATTTTGTGATGATGTAGATATATATATAATATTGTTATGTAATTATTAAGTATATATTATATATATTTGTGCGTGTGTTAATTAATTTGTTATTAATTAGTTGTAGTACGTAGAATATATACTAAATTAAATGAATTGAGATTTTATACATGACATGAAATTTAATTAATAATTAGCTAGCATTATACATATATATTTTGTTATATTTTCAGGATATGGATAAGAGTTGGATTTCGCTTCCAAAATGGGACAAAAGATATGGTAAAAGAGTTATGAGTTTTCTGGAATATGTGCTGGCTAATGCTAACGGGAATACAATTTTCTATTAACCGTGCACGAAATGTCAGTGTCGCAGCGATATGCATCGATTTGCGATTGACAAAGTATGGCAGCACCTGAAGAGTAACGGGTTTTGGGAGAAGTACACATGTTGGTTATATCACGGTGAAACATCATCAGGGGTTTTGCATGATCATAGCCAATTTTCTGAGACGGGCAGTACATCCAACGATCCAACAACGGCCTTCATCAACGACATGTTTCCTTATGAGAGCGGTGTATGCGCTCAAGGACAGTATATGCCTGAGCCGGTGCAGCCCTTCCCTAGAGTTGTCAACACTGCTAGTATTGACAAGTACAACAAACTGCTTGCTTTCCAACAGACCTCTGTGTACCCCGGTTGTCAGAAGACCGTTCTTGAAAGTGTGATGGACGTAATGAAGATTAAAGTTGAGACAAAATCGATCGTGAAGGCTGTTGACGATTATCTACAGTACACTGCTTCGATACTGCCCCACGATCATCGTCTTCCTACCACTCATCATAAGGTCCGATGTATCTTGAAAGATCTTGGGTTTCCTACATCAAGATCCATGCATGCAGATATGACTGCGTTCTCTTCTGGGGTAAAAATCAAGAAGGGAATGACCTTGGTAGCCTTGACGCATGTCCGGTATGTCACACTGACAGGTATAAGCTGACTCCTGCAGGCAATAGGAAACCTGTGAAGGTACTTCGGTATTTCCCGTTGAGGGATAGGCTGGAGCGGTTGTACATGTCTTCACACACGGCCAAAGCTATGAGATGGCACGTTGATATGGAATTGCATGACGAAGATACCCTTATATGCTGACGGGGAGGCTTGGAAACATATAGACAGGGAGTTTCCTCATTTTGCATCAGAGGTCCGAAATGTGAGGCTCAAGCTCTCATCCCACGGGTTCAACCCTTTTGGCAATATGAGTTTTCAATACAGTGTATGGCCGGTGATTTTGGTACCGTACAACCTTCTTCCATGGATGTGCATGAAGAATGAATACAATATGTTGAGTTTGTTGATTCCGGGGCCCGGTTATCCAGGGAAGTGTCTCGATGTGTATTTGAGACCTTTGATTGAAGAGATTAAGTTTTTGTGGGACGTTGGTCATCCCACTTATGACAAGTACATGCACGAGATGTTCCAGATGCATGTCATGGTTGTTGGTACCATCAGTGATTTTTCTGCCCGTGGGATGTTGTCGGGCAACGTTGTTAGGGGACACAAGGCTTGTCCAGAGTGCCTTAGTGATGAGGGGAGCAGCAGTCATTGCAACAAGATATGCAAATTGGGTCACCGTACTTTCCTTCCATATAATCACGAATGGCGGTTCGATGACAAGGCATTTGATGGGACCGTAGAACACGGTGTGCCTCCCAGAAGATGGACGGGGGAAGAAATTTTAGCAGTGCTTAATGAGTACGATTTTAGGCAGCTCAGCAATCATCCCAACATTGTGGCGGCAATACCTGAAAGACCCGACAGATACAAATTCTGGACACATAAGAGCATATTCTAGGAACTCCCATACTAGAGTAAGTTGTTGATCAAGCACTACCTAGATGTGATGCACATAGAAAAGAATGTTTGCGACAGTGTGGTGGGCACAGTGCTGAACTTGGAGGGGAAGACGAAAGACGGCCCTAAGGCACGCATTGATCTAAAAGAAATGCAATTAAGAAGACATCTGTGGTTGAAAGAAGGGAAGAAAAAAATGCCTCAGCTCCTTACACCGTGAAGCCTGACCAGAAGAACGTAATTTTCATGTGGATGAGTTGTGTGAAGTATCCTTCAGGCTATGTAGGAAATATAGCCCGGTGTGTGAACATCTGAGACAATAAGATGTACGGGTTGAAGAGTCATGACTGTCATATCCTGCTACAACGTCTTTTCCCTGTTTTCATTCGACCGTTCCTTCCTCGTCAGGTGGTGAAGCCATTAGTAGCGTTGGCAAGATTCTTCCAAAAGTTATGCACACGGGAAGTGAAAAAATCTAACTTCCGGGAAATGCAAGAGGACATCATTTATATCAAGTGTAAATTTGAGAGGATATTTCCTCCAAATTTTTTTGACATCATGCCTCACCTGATGATCCATCTTCCCGAGCAATTGTTGCTTACCGGTCCAGTACACTACACTTGGATGTATCTCATGGAAAGGTACGTTTTTTACACTTGAATTCCTCAATATTTATATATGTTCAATAATCATAACACTTTGCAACTTGATTTATAGGCAACTTGGAGACTATAAAGATTATGTGGCTAATAAATCTGCGCCTGAAGGATGTATAGCTGAAGCATATATTGCGCATGAGTGCGTCACCTACATGAAGTTGTATTTAGAAACGTTGAAGGAAACTCCGCAAACCATGCCGGTAGATGTATCGAAGTTCAATCTTTCCATACTCTCTAGTGATGTTGAAGTTTATGGAATTTTGTCAGACTCCTACAAGTTGCAACCACATGAGCTAGTCATTGCCCACTGGTAGGTATTGATTAACTGTCCAGAAGTTGAATATTGGAAAGACATACATCTATATTGTCCAAACATTCAAGGTGATCTCGAGTACCACAACAGGGAGTTCGCAAACTATTTTGGCGGCTGGGTACGTAATTCAATATTTCTGTACGTATTTATGTTTATTGCATAATTATCCATATTTACAGTTGAATGGTTGGTTGCAGATGAACCATATTCAATTTGATGGTCACCCAAATTGGTCGCACGAACTAAGACTTCTAGCGATGAAGCTGATAATTTCAAGAGTTTATCCGATGTGCAAGGTGAATGGCGTGCAATTTATATGTGAACAGAGAGACAGCAGATGAAGAACACATAATTCTGGAGTGATGGCGCATGGTGGGCGGAATGGAGTTGACTATTACGGTGTTCTCCATTCAGTGGCGGAACTTGTTTACGGTGAAGGCATGACAGTGCACCTCTTCAAGTGTAGATGGTTTGATACTAGGCGCAGAGCATGAAGACCGATCAGTACGGAATATTATCGGTGAACACTGCTACAAGTTCGTACGAAGATGACCCGTTCGTTTTTGGCACATCGGTAAAACAAGTGTTTTATCTTGATGACCTTGCTAAGGGTGACGCGTGGAAAGTAGTCAACCTTCTGCACCCTCGAAACATTTACCGGGCGGCTACACTTGGAGAGGCCGAAGACGAGGAAGAAGATGTTGCGTATCAAGAGCCTAACGCAATAGGTATTCCTAACTCCTCTACTGTTCGCCTTAATAATTTTAAAGCGGGTCGTTCGGTGTGAATTCGTGATGAAGAGCCAAGGCTTATTAATATTGTTCCAAATCAAGAAACAGACGAAGACTCTGGCGATGAGGAAAGACATAAATTACCAGAAATTAATTATGACACCGAAGAAGACTCATCGGATGATTCCGATTACGAGCCTTAGTTTTAATTTAGAGGACGTAATACATTAATTTGTAATAAAAAAGAATACATTACCTTTATAGTTTACATATGTTGAATTCATATTTATGTTATTTTATATGAATTTTGGTGATATATGAACAGGAAGTTAGTATGGTTTAAACCTTCTGATTTTTTAATGTATTTTTTATACTTTAGCCGACGAAATATACCATAATTCGTCGGCTAAGATGCGGATATGCCGATGGAATATACTATAATTCGTCGGCTAAGATTGTTTAAGCCAACGAATTGTGGTATATTTCGTCGGCTAAAACCATTTTAGCCGACGAAATATACTAGGGTATTCGTCGGCTAACCGCATCTTAGCCGACGAATACCCTAATATTTCGTCGGCTAAACCCTAAACCCTAAAATTTTTATACGACTTGTTGCGTCTTATCGGTTTGAAACTATTTTCAGTTGAAGGTCCGGCCAAAATACATAATTTAGACGGTCCAATGATCTTTTCCGTGCGTTTAGGGGTTTGACTTAACAGATTGACAGTCCGGATCAAGCCCTTAACCTTGTCGGATCAAGTTTAATTTTTTCTCATACATGTATTTTATCATGATGGTCAGATCTGACGGTCGGATTTTTGGTTCTCAAGTTTCATCATCACAATCACAACATGCATACTAATGTTGTATAACTTGTTTACCAAGTGTTGAGTAAATGTTCCCCGTTTCAAAAACAAACTATACGTAGAACCTTCAAACGTAAAAAAGTCGTGAAATAAGATATGACAAGAATGGTTAAATACGTCCACGGTTGAAAAATCACGGTATTCCGGTAAAGTCTCGGTGCCGATAGTTGCAGTCAATGCAATTTTCCAATCTTTCTCCCTATGGGTAGCCCTATCATCCGTGGTTATTTTTTGTAAAATTTTTATACAACTTGTTGCGTCTCATCGGTTTGAAACTATTTTAAGTTGAAGGTCCGGCCAAAATACGTAATTAGACGGTCCAATGACCTTTTCCGTGCGTTTAGGGGTTTGACTTAACAGATTGACCGTCCGGATCGAGCCCTTAACCTTGTCGGATCAAGTTCAATTTTTTCCCATACATGTATTTTCTCATGGTGGTCAGATCTGATGGTCGGATTTTCGGTTCTCAAGTTTCATCATCACAATCACAATGTGCCGAATGTATAAAAAGTAATTTAGCCGACGACATTATTAAAAACTCGTCGGCTATAGTTAATACAGTAAAATAAAACAGATAAATTGAAAATATTAAATAAAAATGACTAGGCGACGAATTTCAAGGTTAAGGCGATGAATTTCAAGGTTTAGCCGATGAATTTCAAAGGTTTAGCCGAAAAAATTCAAGGATTAGCTGACGAATTTCAACTGTTAGCCGACGAATTTCAAATGTTATCCGATGAAGTAATTATTTCGTCGGCTAAAGTTATCAGGACCGTAGAAAACCCAGCGAAAAAACCCTAACACCTGGTCCGCCTCCTCCGTCAATAACCAGTTGTGGTCCGCCTCTCCCTCTCCCTCTCCCGGTCTCCCTCTCCGTCGCCCTCTCCCTCTCCCAGTCAGTAACTGCTAGTTCTCCGTCCTCACCTCCACCGTTAAATTCTGCTCCGCCGCCCAGCCCAGCCCTGCCTCGCCGCAGTCGCCACATTATTAAGGTCGGAGGTAAAAGTATGAACCCTAATTTATGTGTTGGTGTGAATTGTTTTGGAATTGGTTGATTTGGTGTGAATTATTTTGGAATTGGTTGATTTGGTGTGAACTGTTTTGGAATTTGTTTATGCATATGTTTTTGAAATTACGGTGCTTTTTGACTTTTGGAAATTTGTGGTATTATGGAATTTGGGAATGATTAATGCTCAATTGGGTTGGTAATGATTTGGAATATTTGATATGGTGGAAGGGTATAGAATTTGAATTTGAAGTATGAAATCGGAAAAAAAAAAATTACAATTTGAAGTCAGTTGATTGAACTAGTCTGCTAGTATGCTTATTTAATTGAATTGTTGTCTTGTTAAGTAATGAATTGCTGGAAATTTTAATTGGAATAGAGTACAATTTAGTTAGTATTTTAAACAGCTTTGATTCAAATTAATATTTTAAACAGGATGAGCGGTAATTTTAGATCGACGAAGGGTTCGAAGGGCTAAAGGTTCGAATCGTCTGAGGGAACCTTTAGCAACCCTCAAACGTTGTTTCGGGGCCACATGAAAGCCAGCCATGCGACCCTTCTGGAGACGGCGCAGAGGCAGCCGCCGAGCGTTTCCATTCCTCGAGGCAGCCTTCGGTGCCCACTTCATCGAGGCAGCGGGGCGTCCCTCATTCCTCGAGAGAGCTGTGGCCCCAGACCCAAATGGAGGTGTCTGCACCCCGTATGTCTGAGATACACCGGCCGCCCACTCCGGGTCCTACTGCTTCGGATGGTGGGTCATCTGGGGTACAGATGCCGCCGCCTCATCTATTCCTTCCGCGGATGATACCGGCCTTACCTGCAGTCGATGGCTCAAGGACGCCGATTTATCCACTGCCCCCGCCAGTGGCTCCATCAGCGGCGTACCGATTCGTGCCTATTGATACGTCTCTTATTTCCGCGAGGGTATCATCATCGGCAACAGAGATGGAATCCGTCGCGTCCGCCGCATCGCCCTCAGGTAATAAAAGATGAATGATTTGTTTTCTTGTAATTAATAATAAAGGGTCTCCGATTTTAATAATCAATTTGGTTTATCATGTGATAGGCACCGTCGGAGCGAAGCCGACAAAGAAGAAGAGAGGCCCCGTCACAGGGAAGGGTCTCAAGAAGACCGTCACTACCTCAGGGAGGATCGTCATCGATACTGACGAGGATGGCCACATAGTATCGGGCGGGAAGTCGAGGACGTACTCCGGCCGCGTGGGAGCGTTCATTAGGGATAGAGTCCCTATGTTGTGGTTAGACTGGGGCGAGGTCCCGTAGGAGGTTAAGGACATGGTCCACAACTCGATGTCGGTGAGTTTACAAAATGCCTCAATAATATTATGTATTACATTGTTGATTTCTCGAAAAACTAAACTAATAAACGGTTAAATGCAGGTGTGGTTTGACGTTCCTGAGCACCTGAAGAATAGCTGGGCGGACGTTATGCATGGGGGAAGGTACGTTGGGAAGTTAATGAAAAAACAAAATTGTATGTGATATTAATAATATTTCTAATATTTTTTTGTATCTGTAGGTACAAGGAGTGGAAGAACAAGTTGCGGACCCACTGGACTATGCACGGGAACGCACGTTCTGGTACCCCTGTTGAGTTATAGTACATGGAGTACGAGTGGCGTTGGCTTCTGACATCAGAATTCAACAACCCTCGTAAACAGGTATTTAAAAAAATCAATTTGTTAATTTGTCATTAAGTACGTGCGTTTTTAAATATTTTACTAATAGTTTATTTTTTTCTTTGAAAGCCATTTCTTGGACGAACGCTCAGAACCGACAACGCAACACAAGGAACCATCATGTCGGTTCTAGACCGTTCGCTGTCTTCATGGACTAGGCGGCCAGGGAACATCTAAAAATCAACCGGTACGTCTATACGTACGAGAAAGCATATCCTGACTCCTAGGATGATATTGTAAGTTATCTTACGTTTTTAAATTTTAATTTTACTTATATATATGTCAAAATATTAATTAATCATTTTTTTCTTATCCAATTAGGCGAAGGTGAGAGAGGCTAGTGACGAGGTGATGAGTGCTATAGTGAGGGAGATATGGCCGAACACACAGGAGGAAGAGATGTCCGAAGCCATGTCCCGGATCGACACTTCGGATCCGAGGGTTGGGGCGAGGATCATGGGCACAACCTTCCCACCGTGAGAAAACAACTTCTACTGCCGAGGTCTAGGAAAGAAGGGTCAGGGGTCCTGAAGACCACTCCAGGATTTCAACGAAAGACAGCCTCGACCAGCAGCAGGACGACTCAACTAGAGTCGGAAGTTGAGAGACTAAGGGAACAGCAAGTCGCTCAGGCTGCCGCTCATGCCGCCCAGATCGCCGACCAGAGAGCCTATAATGCCGCGGTATATGCCGCCCAGCGGGCCCAACAGTAGCAGATTTTCCAGTACATGCAGGAGTTTATAGCTGCCCAGCGTTAGGGACTTCCAGCTCCGCCCATGCCTACGCCTATAACGCTACCTCGGCCGCCGCAATCTCCTCAACAGCAGGCCCCAGAATCGGATATTGATTTAGACAATCTAGATTTTGTGTAGTTGATAAATTATATAGTTTTATGTGCTTCTTGTTGATTATATATATAGAATTGTTTTGGTGTATTTTGCAGCTTGCTTGGAATGGTAATTTAGAAATTTCGCGTATTTTTTTTTTACTGGAATGGACTTATAGCCGACGAAGTAAGCCACAATTCGTCGGCTATAGTATTTTTCATTTTTTTTCACAAGGTTTAGTTGACGAAACATGCCATAATTCGTCAGCTAAACCCTACTAAAGCCGACGAAATATACACTATTTCGTATGTTTCGTCGGCTTTAGTTATTTTTTAATTTTTTTATTATATACTTTATTCGACGAAACATTTAATATATTCGTCGGCTAAAGTCTGGGAGTATAGCCGACGACGTCCTGTGTCGTTGTCTAAATAGTGGAACAATAGCCGACAAAAGATATAGTCTGTTTTGTCGGCTTAATACAAGAACAAAAACCGACGACAAAAGAGTTCGTCGGCTAAATACATGAACAAAAGTCGACGACGGTCTCTAGTGTCGTCGGCTAAAGTCATCGCTGACGACCCTTTCCCGACGAAACTATAGCCAACGAAGGCTCGTCGGCTAGGATCTTAGCCGACGAATTAAGCTAACAGGCCGACGAAAATTTTTTGTCGGCTAAAGTGCTTGTCCTGGTAGTTAGAAGAAGCTTTAAAATGTGTAGAAGATACCTCATTATTCTTATGTTTGATTGATTGCATGCCATAGCTCTTTAATGGACCATAGATGTTAACTAGAACTCACTCTTGTGGATCTCAAAGCTTATAGTCACAATATGCCTTGATTTGGGAAATGAAAAGAAAGAACTTTTTAGGATCACCACCAATGCCAAACTGTCATATGTCCATATTTGTGTGCGCGGCACACCCTTTAGTTGAACCCCTTAGTTGAACCCCTTTGAGCCTACGTTAATCCTTTCTTGCATCACCCATGTAATCTTCACCTTGTGCTTAGATAGTGATATCTCTACCCTTGTCATCCTTTGGGCCTAATAGAGCTTATTTTGTGATGTATTATGTGAAAACATGATGAGAAATAAGTGTGGGGGAAAGGGTGACTTGTCCAAAAGAAAAAATGTGTCGTAAAGAAAAAAAAATAATAACAAAGAATGAAAAGAAATGGCAGATAAAAAAGAAGGAAAAATTGAATTAAGTCCCTTGTTTGTGAAATTGGAGTTTGTGTATGTTGAAGGCCCAAATACATAATATATGGCTTTTGTCCGTTTTCACTATTTTTGGAAGTGTTAAGAATGACGTATGGGCCCAACGAGATGAGATTTGACCCTTGATATGGCGACATAAGGTGTTTGATCAGCTCTACTAGGTTCTAAGGATTACTTGTTAATTCTATATCCTTTGTTTCTTAACCTTGAGCCTAGCCCCATAATACCTTTCAAAGTTCTTCATGATCCTTAAGATAGGCAGCCCGTGATCTGTGGAGTTATTCGCAAGTGTTGAGCTTATGGTAGGTCTATTGGTGCATGCCAATCATATTCTTTCATGAGGTTTATTTCACAAATTACTTTTGTTTCATAATTATGCAAGCTTGATATTCTCTTGCATACAGTTGAGTGAATGAGCTATAAAATCTGAGTGAAAAATGAGAGCACATCCTGTGAGATTGAATTGGTCTTGTCCAAAGCATGTTGAGCTCTTTCACATCACCACTGTTATTCCTTGTCTTACATGTTCATGTGTGATTCATGCATATCAATTAGCTCTCGAATTTCTTATGATTGATTCTTGGTGGAGTGCTAGTTTTGATACCATGAGATTAAAGATTTATGAGACAATATGTTATGGGCAATAGAGTTGTTTGTTTGTTGAGTCTTGTATTTGTTTTGCTTGTGTGTATTGAATCTTTTGTTTGACTTTGCTAAGGGACTACCAAAGCTTAAGTGTGGGGAAATTTGATAGGAGCATAATATGCGACGAGTATAGTGTAGATACCTTGCACTTTTGCTTAGTTTATTCCTTACAAATGTCATTTTAACTTGTTTTCTTCTTAGGTACTTTGGGGAGTGATAATGGAGGAAAGAGAGCTAAATCCGGGCAATTAAGGCCTCGTCTATGGAGTAGTGTTGCGGAGCATGGAGATTGAGCATTCTACTGGTCAATGAACTCAAGAGAACTCCAAGAAAAGATGTGTGCAATACAACCTTTGAAGAAGCAACTATTTGAAGACTGAAATCAGCTTATTTTCTTCTGTTTTCAACGAAGATTTCGAGGGGTTGTGTGCATTCCTTTTGGCCAATGCTTAATTCATTGTTGTAGTACAAGTTTGTACTTCATTATCAGCTCAAGAATCGTTCAAAAAGAAGATGGGAAGCTTAAGTTACAAGTCCTCAAAGTTGGACCCAGAAACTGGAAATCCGGCGAGCTTACTGACAGTCAATCTTTGGAGCAGTTTTCAGGCATTAAGGCGATCTCGTCTCTGGAAGGTTTCTTCATCAAAGTTTTAGATAAGAAAGACTAATTCATTTTAGAGTCAAGAACCATCCAGAAAGATGAAGATATGACAAAGTTACAGCTGCTCAAAGTCGGAAGGAAATTAGCAAAAAAGCTGGAAGTTTCGGTGAAGTTTTGTTGAAGTTGGATGTTGGGCCGATTATGGGGGACGATTTCTTGGACTTTTTGAGGGATTTTGCTGGAGTTTTAAGGCCTTTATCTGATGGTTTTTAGCCATAATTCGTGGAAAATTTATAAGGGAAGTCAAGTCCAAGTTTACCAAGGAAGGAGACCTAGTTCGAGAAGGAAAGTGCAACCCTTTGTTCCCTATAAATAGGGACAATTTTGGACGAATTTTCTATCACTTTTGCCGCACAAGAACTCCAAGTTTCTGCCCTAAATTCGTTCTCCCTCTATCATAAATCTTTAGTATAGTTTTTTTTTTTTTTTTTTTTTTTTTTGAAACATGGACGTAAAGCTTTGATATTGCAACGAAAATATAGCAGTTACAACATGACTTACCCGCATAGGCAACGATAGAAAAAACCATACTAGATAGCCCGAAAGCAACCTAACGAAACCTAACGAAACTACTATGGAGATCGACCAAAACCAAAGTTTAAGGAAAAACCCAAAAACCAAAGCTCAGCAAAATAAAAACAAGAATGGGCATACCCTAAACTTGTAAGAACCGACTAACCCGTAACCATATATCCTACGCAGAGGAGGTTGCCTCGAGTACCAAACATGGTAACTGGACCCAAACCTAGATGCACCCAAAGATCATGAACCCAGGCCCAAGGAGCCCAAGCCCAATTACTATGGGCACCCCAGTTTTTTTGCCCGCCGGCGCCGCTGATCAGGCGGCCGGCCGCGCCACCTCCATACCATCGGCATCGCCCCGCCGAACCAAGGATCTCTGGTCGTCCCTTGGAGCCTTCAAATCCGGTCAATACCCTGATCAACCGCCTTCTCCCTCAAAAGAAACCTCGATCTGAAAACAAAACTCAGATCCAAACCTCGCCTGAGCGATCTAACTCAAATCGCCGTTCACCAGATGCAGCCCTTACTCTTCAAGTCCGAACTCCGCCGACTTTAAAGATCCAAACTCTGAGGTAGATTCGACATACGAACCTGCCTCTCGTAATACCCACGACCGGAGTCGCTAAACCGAGCAACAACACCGCCGATTAGATGAGACCGCCGAAGCTAGACTCCCTTACCGTTGGCGCCGTTTCCCATGCCCGAACCAGGGACCAAATGATCTCGTCGCCGCCGACGAAACCCTAGGGTTTCAATGACGAGAGCACTCCGTAAGATGCGGAGCTCTCAAGATTAGAATGCAAGACGAATGAATGTAATTCATCGGTTAGTTTTTCTTAGAACTTAGCTATGTAATTCATCTCCGGAGCCTTCGCTTCTCTTAGCGTGATTCGAGTGTGACAATCGAAGAAGAACAAGTGTAACGATGACTCCCTTTGGTTATTCATATTTATTTCTTTATAATTTTTCTGTTTTGTTAGTATCTATGTGTGTAGTATTGTTGGTTTATGATGGATGGAGTGCTGCTTTGAAGGTTCGAACTTGATTATCATGTGCTTTGTTATTTTGTGATGTTTTAGGGTTTTAGGATTTGTGTTTTTGACATTGGAAATTTATGATTGTGCTTGACAAAACGTGCTATATATTTGTGTCGGGATTGCGTTGGTTAGACATGAGAAGTTTGGTAAGATTACTCATAGATTGAATGTTAATATGGGGTATTGGGCTGCGTCAGCTATACTTTCGTATTGATATGTCCGAATTCATTCTTGAGCTTAATGATTTATGTGTGACATTGGACTGCGTTGGTTATGTTTATGCATGAAATATCCTTTATATTTGGGCTGCGTCGGCTAATATTTAGGAGACTCTAGAAAGAATATAAGTAATACTAGACTGCGTCGGCTGTATCTACTTGGAATTTGGTTCAATTGTCAAGTTGCTTGTCTTAATTAGGATTCTTTGCATCAGAATAACGTAAGTCTATGGTAATTTGAGTTTTGTGTGTGCAGATGTCGATCACTTGTGAATATGTATGGTTTTATCTTTGTTTTCGTAATTTAGAATTGTAGGATAGAAACAACATTTCAATCCCCCCCTTTAATTGTAAATTGTATTTAATTGTATATTTGTATATAATACTTGTAAACATTAGTTTCACTAACGCTTGTTTTGCAGGTACCCTCAATCTCCGGCCCTATATGATACCCTACTTACCAATACTATTAACGATAAAAAGGGTTTATTTGATGTTGGTTTTTGCCTTCGTCATCCGTAAAGTGCTATGGATTCGTATCGATGTCCTTTTTTCTATCCTAAAACTTTGGGTCAGATCCAATGGTGATTTCTAGATATCTCGTTTTTGGTGGCTCGGTTACGATCGGTGTTCTTGGTGGGGATTCGTATTGACGAGGTGAATAGATTTCTGTAATATGTCTTAAATATTCTTATTTACTTTCAAAATAGTCGAAAAACATGATTTTGATCTATTTATGAAATATCTCTATATTTTATTGTGAAGCATGTCGGTATTGCGAAATATGCGGTGTTTATATATAATTATGTGTTGGATCCATTGTTTGGCTAGTCATGGAACATGTGAACTTCTTGATTGGTTATGTCGAAGTAAGGATGTGACACATAGCTGTATAGGACTTGAAGGTCATTAGGTGCCCGTGGGGATCACTAAATGGAAGGATATCCAAAAAGAAGGGAGGATGCGATATGATGAATTGCGTGAATTGTTGTGTATATGATATACGTATTTTGTAGCGTGGGTAAAATGACATGGCTTTGCGGGCATATTACATCGGTTCACTCACTGAGCGCGTGGTTATGCTCACCCACCCATATCTGTTATTTTTATGCAAAAAAGTACTTTGGTTGTACCGAGCCGGGAAGGGTAGCCGACAAGCCTAGAAGATAGTACTTTTATTTACATTCCGCTTTGTAATACTCCTTCACGCCTCGGGATCGGCGCTTGGTGCTTAAAACCCACCGACGTCAGGACTGGGGTGTGACAGAGGCACACTTAAAAACACTAGCTCTTTAATTTTGGACAATTCTAGACATCACACTAAGTTTGGATGAGCCTATACAATTGATCATGATAAATCCGTTATAGAGGGAAGACTGTAATATCACACATCGGCCAAACAGAGAGGGGTTATGTGCTGTATATGTATATGCCCACCTCCAATCTAACACGAGGCCTTTTGGTGGCTCAGCGGCTTCGAAGGGGATGGGTACTCCGAGGTTAAGCATGTTGATGCTAGAGCAATCCCAGGATGGGTGACCTACTGGGAAGCTGCTCCTGAGCTGTCGGAAACAAAGCCGTGAGGGCCGGTGGGTCCAAAGCGGACAATATCGTGTTACGGCGGATGGGTCTTGGGATGTGACAAATGGTATCAGAGCTAGGATGTTTTCGTTCGATTGACCTAGTTAGGCTTGAAATTGGACTTGGTGATAGTTATGAAAGTTGTTTGGGATGTTGAGAGGAAGCTACTGTTAAAATTTGGTAGATTTTGGACGTGGCCGGAATCGGCCTCCGGCCGCCGCTGCCGGCGGAGCCGCCGGCGCCGCCGGTTTGGGGTTTTGTATAATTTTAAATGTGTAATAATTAGAGGAGTTTAATGAAGTGAATTGTAGAATTTTCGGACGAGTTTTGAATAGGTTTGTGAATTTCTGAAGTTTGGTATTTTGGCGGTTAAAAAATGTAAAATCCGACCGTAGGATTTAAATCAATTTCTGGAAAATGTTGTATTTACGACTGCCGAGTATAATATAAAAGTTTGGATCATTTCGATTTAAGAATATCGAAGTTAGACAATGATGAGCGTATTTATGGCTCACGATTAATTTTGCCTATTTTATAAATACTGGATTTTAGTTAGTAAATTAATTATATAATTAGAACAGGACGTGAGGAGGCCCGAGCAGAAGAAGCCTCAGAGCATCATCAGGCTTAGGCCTAATTTGTGAGTGGACCTTTGTTTTAAATAAAAAACATGCGATGAATAATTTTATTAATCATTTATTTATTCTGATGAGATTTATTGATTTCTCGCCTATTTGACAATTTTTCCTCCTTTGGAGAGATCCCGAAAATGAGATTTTCGGTGGATATATATATGTTTTGGATTTTATGAGAATAGTATGTATATAAATGCTAGCTAGCCATACGTGTTTGGTCCGTCATAATGAGGTAAAATACCATTATGGTGTGTCGTGAGTGTTAGACACAAGCGTCATAGCCCTATATGAAAACTTCTTTCTTTTTCGGTTTTCATATAGGGAGTCCACACGTATATATACACCGTCTATTTTCGGTCATAATGAGGAAAAATACCATTATGGCGCAACGTGAGCGTTAGACGCCAGCGTTGTAGCCTTGTATGAATTTCTATTTTTCTAAATTGTTTCTAGGATTCATACAAGGATTCTGACGAGTGTAAATACATACGAATATATGATTATATATAGTTAGCCTGAGAGGCTCCATTTTATTTGAGTTTGTGACTAGCCAGTGCTAGTCGTGAAATTGTCAGATTATGAATTGAGCGCTTTTAAGCTGCCGCATGCAATATATTTTCTTTGAAATTAAAATGGGAATGCATAAATAGTTTATTATTAAATTATTTTTGTCCACTCACTCTAACGTTATTAAATGTCTTTCCCTGGGCCCTTCGTTTTAAAATGCCCAGTCTGCAGAGTTCGGATTGGATCTAGTAGGAGACGAGGCATAGTCACTCGTATCTCCACCACCTTTCACCAGTAGGTTACATGTTTAGCCTACTTGTCTTTTCTTATTTCCGCTAGTGTCTACTAGCTCTGAATACTTGGGTTTAATGTATATATTTTTGGTTGTGGGTGAAGGCTTGTTGATATTTTAGAATATTTTCGGATAATGTATATTATCTTAGATAATGTTTATTATCTTGTTAGTGGTGATTGTTTTTGTGGAGCACGAAGGCTCCAGAAGTTAAGGTTGGATTTGGAATCTTTAGACGTGTTTGCAGGTTTCTATTGGAATGGTTGTCCATTTTAAAGGGAGGTTGTACCGAATTTTGCGGTAAATCTTTCCTTGGAGGTGGTCCCCGCACGATTTACTCCGGGTTCAGGGTGAAATTCGGGGCGGGTCGTGTCAGTTGGTATCAGGGGACATCCGATAAAATTGGAACGATACAGAGAAGATTAGCATGGCCCCTGCACAAGGATGACACGCATAAATCGAGAAATGGTATCAGAGCCACTCTGCCGTGTGGTGCGAGTGTGCCGACGAGAGCGTCGGACTCCCAAGGGGGGTGGATTGTAATATCCCACATCGGCCAAACGGAGAGGGGTTATGTGCTGTATATGTACATGCCCACCTCCAATCTAACACGAGGCATTTTGGTGGCTCAGCAGCTTCGGAGGGTATGGGTACTCCGAGGTTAAGCATGTTGATGCTAGAGCAATCCCAAGATGGGTGACCTACTGGGAAGCTGCTCCTGAGCTGTCGGAAACAAAGCCATGAGGGCCGGTGGGTCCAAAGCGGACAATATCGTGTTACGGCTGATGGGTCTTGAGATGTGACAAAGACTTAATCGGAAAACACATGGCAACCCTCCTTGAGGGTGCGGAGCCGTGCGTCAACTCCTCTTAGGAGAGACAAGCTTGGCAAGATCCTCTCCTTAGGATCGATGATATTGCCAAATTTCTATGGACATAAGTTATACACTTATCAAACCATGAGAGACAAAGTAAGAATCGAAATAAAAATTTCATTCATTATCGCTTAATGAGTACATCGAAGTCTCGGAAAAGAAATTGTAAAAAAAATTGAAACTAACCATGGAATTCTCATGATGCCTTATTACAATGCTTGATAAAGAGAGAAAACACAAACTTAGCCGATGACATCAAAGTCAGGGTCAGGATTTGATTCCTTAAAAGTCTGCAATCGTGAGATTGACGTTTGTGTCCATATCTTGATTCTCCGTACAATTGCTTTCCAAAGCGTCTTTGTACCACTTGTATGCATTCATGACATGAGAAGGAGCTCGAAAATTCTTAAACCAATGGTCCGAAGATCCACATCGGTGACATAGTCCGGAGCTTGCGTGATTTGACTTAACAGGCTGCTTCTTGGGTTTGGCAGCGTCGCCGCTAGGGCCGGATGCACCTCCCTCTCTCTTCCAAACGTTGGCACGGCTACCATTTCCCTTGCAACGTCGTCGGTTGCCGGAGCCACGCCGTATGGTTCGACGCGATCTTTTCCTCTAGCTCTTGAACCTTTTCCTCCATTAGACCGATTATAATTAGTCTCGGGAACCCTCTTAGTCCCCGCGGGCCGAATGTTATTCTGATCCAAGATGATTCAGTCCTTTCTTCGGTCAACAGTTGAGTCATAAGATTACTAAATGTAGTGATACACTTTGTGCTTATACTTCATCTTGTATTACCGCATCAATATGCTGGCAGAGGAAGGAAACGTGACGTTTTCTGAATAAGATCGTCCTCCGTTTTCTTGACACCACAAAAGTTGAGCTGAGCTCGGAGACATAACATGTCTTTGTTAAATTCTTCAACTGTCTTATAGTCAAGGAGACAAATATCGTCCCATTGAGTAAGCAACTCTGGCAGTAGATTTTGGTGGATATTGTTGAATCTTTCAGCTAACGCATCCCACAAATCTTTGGGATCGTCATGTTCGTATATTGCCACCTTAAGGTGGGTCGATGTGGCGTCGCAGAAACATCAACGCATGTGATTTGACGCGTTTACTAGGCGGTTCTGCATTAAGGTCTTCCGGCGAGAAGATGGTTGCGGAGTAGTCCTTTCCAACGAAAGTTTTCTTGACATCCGACACCCAGCAGTGATATTCCTTTCCTTGGGCGTCCAGGATATCGAACTCAACGCGAGCACTGTCCATGGCTCTGCATACAAAAATATCAAGCGAATTAGTTTAGAGACTCGATTTTTGGTCACATAATTAGATGCATGATGAATTGATACAACATAATTCAAGAAGTTTGTCCTCGAATTGATACAGCACAATCCAATAAAAGTAAATTGAACCGTGGTTGATACAACACAACCAGGACCTAGAACTCTCTTTGTTCCAAGATTTCCCTACAAATTTCATAAATCCCAAGCATAGAATGGAGTAGGAAGAAGGAGAAGGACTTACTCCCCCCGAGTTATTTGAACTTGGAAATTTTACCTTGTTACGTACCTTTGCTTAAAACTTGACTGGTTAGCGTTTCTTCAAAGGCGATGTCGAGAAAAATCGGAAATCGACGACAGGGGTTGGATTTCTACTACGCTGCGGAAAAATGAAACGGGAGATCGAGGAGGCAGGATGGTAGGCGGCTGGGAAGCGGCGGCCGAGACTGTCGGTGAAGCCGATGGGGCCTTTTAGAATTTTGAAAAACGGTTGACTTATTTGCTACTAAGGTTAGAACAACGTACGTGTCTGATAACGTGTTATAAGAGAAATTATAGAGACAAATAGATTATTGAGAGAATGGAGAACTGTGTCTTTATTCATTGATATGAACCCTTTATATAGGGAGTTACATATCACTAAACCGTATTGTACAAGAAAATATAAACATATCACTACATGATTGTGAATCCTTCTTTGACTAGTATTAGATCTACATTAGTCCTCAAACAATATCCTAGGATTTTGTACCTTGTACGTAGGGGTGGGCATTTAACCGAATGTGTGCAAAAAACCGAGTGAACCGAATAGAACCGAAATATTCGGTTTAAGTTGTTAAAAACTGAAAATAACCGAACCGACCCGAATCTTAATGTATGTGTATGTATATATATACATATATATATAATTTTTTTATATACATGAAACATTATTATATTATTAGTTGATTCCATCTGTATTTACAAGTACTCTCCCACACAACCACACTTAGTCTTTCCGTGTAAAAGACAAATATCCTAGTCTTAACACAATCCCTTATTCAACTAATTTCTCGGAGAAATCTGTTAGTGTAGAAAAGATTACTAATGCATTAGATTGTTTGTTGTACGTTAAATATATATAAAAAAAGAACATGTTACTCAAGTCAAAAACTTGAAATTCAACTGAGCCAAAACTTTTTCAAATATGAGTCGAAACCGACCCGAAAATCTGAATGGACCGAATATTTGGGTCAAGGGTTTTAAAATCCGGATTCGGTTGGAAAAAACCTTAAACCGAATAATTCGGATTGGTTTTGGTTTTGCCCTAAAACCGACCCTAACTGAAGATGTCCAGCCCTACTTGTACGCAATCGCACGACTATAAATAAGATGCCCCGTCCTTGCAAATCCATCCTAGAATAAACATATAGAGCACTCCAGCAAAACTGTGATGATGATGAGTCGCCTCCTTGCTTTCCTCCCCCTATCCAACTTCTTCTTTGCGGCAGCCCTAGCCGAGAAGATCTGTGTTGGTTGTTTTTTGCCCATCGATAACGTCAGCGACCCGAACTTTGAGTGATGGCGGAGTTCATGATATCCCAGTACAACAAGATGCAATCTAAACCCCGGAATCATTTGGTCTTCCGAAACTTGGTCTGAGCCGAGTCCTAGGTCAATTTACTTAACTTGTTTAGGTATCTGTAGCCGACGAATTGTGGAGCAAGGAAGGAGGCGACTCACCACAAGGTTTAGTATGGCCACAAGGTATCTATATCTTCCAAATTCTCCATGGTGAGAGCTGAGAACTAACCCCAGAAACTATAACCCGTCGTCGGCTAGTCTCTCATACTTAAGCCGACAAAACGCTTAATATATTCGTCGGCTATAATATGTAATAAAAAAATAAAAAATAACTAAAGCCGACGAAACAGACGTGTTTCGTCGGCTTTAGGAGGGTTTAGCCGATGAAACATTCCATAATTCGTCGGCTAAACATTATTATAGCCGACAAATTATAGCGTATTTCGTCGGCTATAAGTCCATTCCAGTATATAAAAAAAACCCGAAATTTCTAAATTACCATTCCAAGCAAGCTGCAAAATACACCAAAACAATTCCATATAACCAACAACAAGCACATAAAACTATATAATTCATCAACTACACAAAATCTAGATCGTCTAAATTAATATCCGCTTCTAGGGGCTACTGCGGAGGTTGCGGCGGCTGTGGTAGCGGTATAGCCGGAGGCATGGGCGGAGTCGGAAGTCCCTGAAGCTGGGCAGCTATAATGTCCTACATGTACTGGAACATCTGCCACTGCTGGGCCTGCTGGATGGCATGTACCTCGGCATTATAGGTTGCCTGCTCGACATTATAGGCAACCTGAGCAGCTTGCTGTTCCCGTAGTCTCTGAAGTTCCGACACTAGTTGAGTCGTCCTGGTGGTCGTGGTCTTGCTGCTGGTCGAGGCTGTCTTTCGTTGAAATCTTGGAGTGGTCTTCAGGACCCCCTCGCCCTTCTTTCCTAGACCCCGACAGTAGAAGTTGTTTGCTCGCGATGGGAAGGCTGTGCCCATGATCCTCGCCCCAACCGTCAGATCCGAAGTGTCGATCCGGGACATGGCTTCGGACATCTCTTCCTCCTACGTGTCCGGCCATGTCTCCCTCACTATAACACTCATCACCTCGTCACTAGCCTCTCTCACCTTCGCCTAATTGGATAGGAAAAAAATTATTAATTAACATATATATAAGTAAAATTAAAAATTTAAAAATGTAAGATGACTTACAATATCCTCCTGGGCGTCAAGATATGCCTTCTCGTACGTATAGACGTACCGGTTGACTTCTAGATGTTCCCTGGTCGTCTTGTCCATTTAGACAGCGAACGGTCTAGAACCGGCATGATGGTTCCTTGTGTTGCATTGCCGGTTCTGAGTGTTCGCCCGGGAAACGGCCTTCAAAGAAAAAAATAAACTATTAGTAAAATATTTATAAATGCACGTACTTAATGACAAATTAACTAATTAATTTTTTAAATACCTGTTTACGAGGGTTGTTGAATTCTGATGTCAGAAGCCAACGCCACTCGTACTCTCTGTACTGGAACTCTGCAGGGGTACCAGAACGTGCGTTCTCGTACGTAGTCCAGTGGGTCCGCAACTCGTTCTTCCACTCCTTGTACGTACAAATACAACAAAAATATTAGAAATATAATTAATATCACATACAATTTTGTTTTTTCATTAACTTCCCAACGTACATTCCCCCATGCACAACGTCCGCCTAGCTGTTCTTCAAGTGTTTAGGAACGTCAAACCACACCTGCATTTAATCGTTTATTAGTTTAGTTTTTCGAGAAATCAACAATGTAATACAAAATATTATTGAGGCATTTTGTAAACTCTCCGACATCGCGTTGTGGACCATGTTCTTAACCTCCTGCGGGACCTCGCCCCAGTCTGACCACAACATAGAGACTCTATCCCTAATGAGCGCTCCCACGCTGCCGGAGTATGTCCATGCCATATATAAAATCTCAATTCACTTGGTACGCGTATATATTCTACGTTCTACAACTAATTAACAACAAATTAATTAACACACACACACAGATATATATATATATATATATATATACACACTTAATAATTACATAACAATATTATATATATATATCTACATCATCACAAAATCATCATCAACAACTTCATACCACACAATATTATAAATTAATTAACATATTTATTATATATATATATATATATATATATATCTACTACTTATCAAATCATCAACCAAATCGATCAACACATATATATATACACCTAACGTACTCAAAATCAATCAACTCATAACAATATTATATATCAACATCATCACAAAATCATCATCAACTCATATATATCATCAACAACTTCATACCATATCAACACAATATTATAAATTAATTAACATATATATATATATATATCTACTACTTATTAACAACAACTTCATATATATTATCAAATCATCAACCAAATCGATCAACACATATATATATATACATCCAACGTACTCAAAATCGATCAACTCAATCACACTCAAAATCGATCAACTCAATCACACTCAAAATCGATCAACTCAAATAAAACTCAATTAATCAACATATATACATATACGTACCTATATATAGCTCCATAAACTAATTATGGACAGATTTCGACAACACCCAAACTTTTTCTCCCGTTTTTTCTTCTCCCGTTTTTTTTCCCAAATGAGCTGCTGCTGTCCAGATCTGCAAATATAAAGCACTTTAGCCGACGACAGTTTAATTTCGTCGGCTAAATTAAAAATTCGTCGGCTAAAGTTGACTAAAGCCGACGAAAATGTAAATTTGCCGACGAATGAAAATTTCGTCGGCTAACGTGGACTTTAGCCAACGAAAAAATAGTTCGTCGGTCTGGTTTTTTTATTTTCGTCGGCTAAAGCCTTTCTTCTGGTAGTGTGAGAGAGATCTAAGAAAGAAAAAGAAGGTAAGAATAGAGGGTAGGAATAAGGCTAGGGGGCGGAGGGGGGGGGGAAATCAAGTTTTGACTCGATTAGGGATTAGGGTGTCGTCTGTGTAAAATGTCGTTTTTACCCTTTTTTGGGTGGACCAATGCTGACCACGTCAGCAAACAGACGGCACCGTGATGGAAATTGGCCTCAGACCTTTCCTTGGTAGCAAAAACAAAGTTTGAGTATCACATTGATAGTTTTTAAAGTCTGGGTACCACTTTGACCGTGCCACAAAAGTTGGGGTACCGGTGCTGTCAAAACTTGTTTTACAATCAACCGCCAAAGCTTGAAACTCTTGATGTCAGTGAGGGTCAGGTTACACATTTCAGAAATAGTCTATATGCAATATTGTTATTAAGATATAGTGTTTAAATTTCATCGTTACAAGTATAAAATGTATATCAATAGAACAACATATATGTTGTTATACAAGTAAAATGTTAGTAATATAAGTAAATTATCGTTGAGACCTTTATGGGGTAATGATGATCTTTATATTGTAATTTTTTTCTTTTTTTTTGAGTCAAAAGTCAACCAATTCATATATTCAGCAAGCAGTATCAAGATAACACACTCATCATGGCCGACATAAAGAGCCAAAATACACCCACCTTTTGGATATAGTTTCTAGCACCTTTATTTCAGAGATCAGACTTAGTGTAGAAGAAGGATAAAATTTACTAACCACCCTAACCTGATTCTGTGACAGACTCAAAATTAAGCCATATTTTGAGTCATAAAGACCCAATCCAACCAGATTACATAGAGACCCAGAACAAGTCTTAAAGAGTAGTCACCGGCCCACAAGAAGGCCCATACAGCCCAGCTATTCCAGAGCTAACGAAGCAACCCTAGCCTCTAAAGTTTCCCGTCAGATAAATAGAGCATCTCTAACAGCACATGTAAAACCATAATTATCTCTATTATAGAGAAAAAAAAAACATCATCTTTTAGCTCCAATAGCTCATGTAAAGGATCATCTATAATACAAAAAGTGGGAAGAGATAGAAATATATCCTCTATATTTGTAGAATTCTCATAATTTGTATATTTCATGGAACCAGCTCTAAATTTTATTGTTTACCTTTTAGAATCACTCTCTCTCTCCATAAAAAAGAAAAAGAAAATGTAATTATATTTCTCACTACCAGAAGAAAGGTTTTAGCCGACGAAAATAAAAAAACCAGGCCGACGAATTATTTTTTCGTCGGCTAAAGTCGACGTTAGTCGACGAAATTTTCCTTCGTCGGCTAATTTAAATTTTCGTCAGCTATGGTCAACTGTAGCCGACGAAAAAAAAATTTCGTCGGCTAAAGAAATTTACTAGTCGGCCAAAGTTTTTGCTCGTCGGCCAAAGTTTTCCTTCGTCGGCCAAAGTTTTTACTCGTCAGCTAAAGTATTTTAGTAGACGAAAAAAAATCTCGTCGGCTATTATCGAAAAAAGTCGTCGACTATTATTTCGTCAGCTAAAAGAAAAACAATAAAATGTTGTATAACTTGCTTAATAGGTTTTAAACAAATACACAACGTTGTGAACCAACTCTACATAGAAGCAAAATTAACAAAAATCTCGTGAAATAAGATGTGTTCAGAATGGTGAAATACGGCTATGGTTCAAAAATCACGTAAGTTGGGTAACGTCTCTGATGTAGAACAGTCGAAACCCGGTATGCTGCAGATTTGACGTTCGGTGTCCGATTGACTATTGTGATACCTTTCCGTAAGCGTAACAGCCCTACGAGTCAAACACATCGCTTTGCCATGACATATGGGCCTTTTTGGCCATCCGAGTCTGTTTAGGGGTTCAAAATGCAGTTTTCTTATTTCCGATTAGAGTTGACCGTTTCGATCGAGCCCTTAACGTTGTCGAATCCAGTTGAATTTTTTATCATAGACATCTTTTGTCATAATGATCATATCTGACGGTCAAATTTTGGTTTGTGAATTTTAGTCATCAGAATCACAATGTGTCTACTAATGTTGTATAACTTGTTTAGTAGGTTATACAACTTTGTGAACCAACTCTACATAGGAAGCAAAATTATCAAAAATCTCGTGAAATAAGATGTGTTCATAATGGTGAAATACGGCTATGGTTCAAAATCCACGTAAATCGGGTAACGTCTCGGTACTGATAGTAGCGGTTAACCCTATTTACCGTTATTATTCCCTATGGGGAGCCCTATCGTCGGAATGTAAATGTCTCAAAATTTTTATATAGGCGGTTGCGTCTCATCTACCTGAGAGTTTTTCGTGTGGAAGGTTTGACCAAACTACGTAATATAGAGGGAGATATGAGCGTTTTCATGAATTTATAGACTTTAGCCGACGAGATATTAAAAAAATTGTCGGCTAAGATCAAAATTTTTTTGGCGGTAAACCAAATTTGGAGGAAAATTTTCAAAGGACATTAGCCGACGAAAATATATGAAAAGTCGTCGGCTAAAGTCAAAAAATATTTGGCGGCAAACCAAATTTGCGGGAAAATTTTCAAAATTTTCAAAAGACTTAAACCGGCGAAAATATACGATTTCGTCCGCTAATGTCAAAATTTTTTTGGCAGTCAACCAAAATTTTTAAAGGAGTTTAGCCGACGAAAATAAATAATTTCGTCGGGTAAAGTTCTTTATATAGGAGTTTTACCGGAGGTGGATAGTAAGAAGTCAGAAAATCAGAAAAAGTTACTGTTTCGCCTGCCATATTTTCTTCTCGGCCTAGCTCCACTGCCAAGCCACCGAAGACCGCCACACTTGTCCCAAAAGCTTCGCCGTCTTCTCTACTTCATTGCTGGACAGGTGGTGCATCAAGTGGCGCCGCCGTGAGGGATAAATCGAGCTCCAAAACTCCGCCGGCTCAGATTCGGTGTCGATCGAATTTCTCCTTCCTCAGGTCTCCATTTGGTGAGTTCTATATATGGATAAGTTGAGTTTGATTAGTACTACATTCCCCTAGAATTTGGTAGCTCGATTCAGTGTGTGTGTGAAGAGAATCGAAGATTTGAAGTTTTTAGGGTTTAAAATTGGGGATTTTTATATTTTGATTCAATTGACCTGTTTAGGTTTAGAATTGGGCTTCGACTTCTTCTAATTGTTCGAAATGTTGAGAGGAAGATTCTGTCAAATTTTGATGGTGATTGGAGGTGGCCGAAAGTTTCTGCAGTTTTTTTTCTTCAAAAACCAGCAACTTTAGCCGATGATATATTCGTCGGCTATAGTATTTTTTTATTTTTTTTATAAGGTTTAGCCGACGAATTATGACATGTTTCGTCGGCTAAATACTTTTAAAGCCGACGAAACAGACTATATTTCGTCGGCTATAGTTATTTTTTTTAATTTTTTATTACATACTTTAGCCGACGAATATCGTCGTCGGCTAAAGTCTTAGACTATGGTCGACGAAACATTTAAGATATTCGTCGGCTATTGTCCCAGATAATAGCCGACGACGTCTTCTAGTTTCGTTGGCTAAAGTCATCGCCGACGACCTTTTCCAGACGAAACCATAGCCGACGAATTAAGCTAACAGGCCGACGAAACTTTTTCGTCGGCTAAAGTGCTTGTCCTGGTAGTGTCTCTAGTGAAAGATGGAGAAATTAAAGCATGTAACATGAGATTTTGATTTGAATTCATTAAATTATACATGAAAACATTTCATTTTGTAGAGTATAATACAAGAGCTGTTGGAGTTGAGCTATAGTTTTTATTGAGATTCCAAGATTTCCTCTTGTATAATAGAGAAATTATACAAGAGTTGTTGGAGATGCTCTTACTACATTTTAAGTTATGTGACTACGTTTCTACATAGTTTTAAGCTATGTGACTATGTTTCTACATAGTTTATCGACAATTGAGGTGAAAAGTAGTTATCATGGTCAATTTTATGATAATTCTTGGTATGAGAACCATTTACCTGATAAATCAACGAATTGTTGAAAAAGTAGTAATCAAGCTTGTATTTCTAGTAATTTTTTCAATTACAAGTTTAAGAACCATTTTATCTTTGTGACAACAAATTTTCGTAATAGAGGTAAAACTGAGGTACATATGATAAATGAATCGCAAGTCCTCATTTGTGTACTAACGTCTTTTATCTTGCAACTAATACCTTAATTACTTTATATATGTAGATTTCGTTGTCACTGAGGTAATTACTCATTTTTGATTCAAAGACAAGTTTGTCATTCATACTCAAATTGAGGTTACAATACAAATCGATTTGTTGCCATGCGTACAGAGGGCAAGCAAGATCATTTGATTTGTATGAGGGTTGTATCCTCATATACATTTAGGCTTTTCCAGAACGCTAGAGAAAACTTAAAATTTAGAAGATAGACTCACACGTCAAGACGTATAAGCACTACTGGAAAATGTCACTTAGGCGACGGAATTAAAAAATTCTGTCTCCTAAGTGGTACTTAAGCGACGGAAATTTCTACTTAGGAGACGAAACAGTTTCCGTCTCCTAAGTTGTCCTTAGGAGACGAAATATTTTGATTTCGTCTCCTAAGAACGACTTAGGAGACGGAATTTCATTCCGTCGCTTAAGCACTACTTAGGAGACAGAATATTTTTACTTAGACGACGACATTTTGAAAAAATAAAATTAAAAAATTTATATGAATTACTTAGGAGACGGAATTACATTCCGTAGCCTAAGTAGAACTTAGGAGACGGAAATATTTACTTAGGCGACGAAATATTTTCTAAAATAAAAAAAAACAAAAATTATGAATCACTTAGACGACGGAAATAGAACATTCCGTCGCTTAAGTTCTAAAAATTTGAGTGCCCATCTTCCCGCGTAAAATTTCATGAAAATTCAAACCAAAATTTTTCAAAACATATCAATTCTTTTAAATCACACACTCACCAACCTTATTAATAGAACTTAAACGATTCTCACTCTGGGAAACACATCTTTTCCCAAAGCTCTCTCTCTCTCTCTCTCTCATGCCGGCCTCTCTATCCATTCTCACCACTCTTTCCTCCGCTGCCACCTTCAACTGCACCACCCCCACCAACCACCTCCAACTGTCCACGCACTCATCGACATCGTCCCCACAAACACCACCACTTTCAACGTCGTCAAGACCCTCTTCAACATCACCCGGCCACCTCCGCACCCTCCACCTCCGCCTTCTCGCCGACCCACCACCGGTGATGTAGAACAGATGGCGATAGAGATTGAAGAGCAGATCGATCGAAACAAGTCTAAACCCGGTCCAGATTTGGCGTTCGGTGTCTGATTGATCATTATGATACCTTTCTGGAAGCGGAACGGCCCAACGAACCAAACTCGTCGCTTTGCCATGACATATGGGCTTTTTAGGCCATCCGAGTTCGTTTAGACTTCCAAAATGCGTATTTAATTGTTTTCAGTAATTATTTTTAATAGTTTGTTTTTGATTTGGTGGTGGTGGTGTATTTGGGGCAAATTGTTGGCATGAAATTGAAAGGGAGATACTGTATTGAAGTTTACTGACCCCCAGTAGAACTTTACTAGGGGGCAGTAAAGTTCCACTAGGTTTACTAGGGGTCAATGAATTTATTTATTAAGGTAATAATTGAAATATGTTGTGTATAATTGACATGAAATTGAAATGGAGATACTGTATTGATGTTTACTGACCCCCAGTAGAACTTTACTGGGGGGCAGTAAACTTCCACTAGGTTTACTAGGGGTCAATGAATTTGTTTATTAGGGTAATAATTAATATATGTTGTGTATATGAAATTGAAATTGAGATACTGTATTGAAGTTTACTGACCCCCAGTAGAACATTACTGACCCCCAGTAGAACTTTACTGGGGGGCAGTAAACTTCTACTGGCTTCACTAGAGGCCAATAAAGTTGTTTATTAGGGTAAGATTTGGTATATGTTGTGTGTTGTGCCCCTGAAATTGAAAGAGAATTATTTTTTGCAAGTTTATTGGGGGGCAGTAGAAGTTTACTGGGGGGCAGTAAACTTTACTGCGGTGACGTTTTTTTTTTTTTAATTCTTTTTCAGCCTTTAGCGACGGAATTCAAATATTCCGTCTCCTAAGTGGATAATTTTTTTTTATTATAAAATAAAATCCGTCGCCTAAGTTCTTAGGAGATGAAAGTATTCCATCTCCTAAGAATCACTTACGCGACGGAATTTCAGGTTCCGTCGCCTAAGTTCCTACCTCACAACACTTAGGCGACGGATCTTAGCCGACGGACATTCCGACTCCTAAGTACTTAGGAGACGAAATCTGTCACTTAGGAGACGAAATAATTCCGTCTCCTAAGTTCTTTTTTCCAGTAGTGAACGCACAACATGTGCTTAAAATCCTAATACACAAAAAGGTAATAGGAATTATTTAGGTGACTAAGAAACATAAAATAGAAAGAAAAAAAAAATAACATTTAAGCCCAAAGGGAATTAACCCTAGGCCCAATAGCAGTTAACCTAGCTCAGCCTCCATCATCGCTACAGACAAAGTGACAGCACCAGCCTCCATAGCCAAGTACCGTGAAGACGCCGCCATGCCTTGATTCTATCTTGCCGCCATGATTGCCGCTGCCGACAAGACACGACCAAAAAGAAGACACCTAACACAACCACACCCACGACCAGCACTGCTGCCAATTTCAAACTGGTGAGTCAATCCCACCATCGCTACCACTTGGACAAGAAAGGATGGAGAGTCTGATGAACATCATCCCAACCCTAACGCCCAAACATAGCAATCATATGTATTCTTGTCTCCGAACACGATCTGAAAAACCATGCTGGTTAAAAACTGCCTTGAGCTTTCAGGCTAAAAGCACCTTTAGATCAAAGGTTTTGTACCTCCCGTTCAATGATAGTCTCGTCGGCATGAAACCGACCAAGAACCACCGCCGAACGGGGGTGGTTTGGTGAAGGTTGAGGTTGAGGTTTTGGGGTTTAGAGAAGATATAGACGGCTAGGGTTTTTTTTATCTCTATTAAAGAAAGATAAAATAATGGTTATCTGAGGTAATTACTCATAAGACAACGTGTTTTACTATAAATTACAACAACTGAGGTATAACTGGTAATGATGGTCGTATTCTTGATATTTACATCGAATGCGATTCTTTTTACAAAAAGAGCAATAATTATACCTCTTGTGACAACGAATATTGTAAATATTGATATTCAGACTAAAATATCTAAAGTCCTTATTCTTGTAAAATAGTTGTTTATTTTTTTGTAAATTACAGTCACTTTTCATGCAAATTACACCATTCATGAGATTTTTACAACAAATACCATATGTAGCGTATTTATGATAAGGTAAAAATTCACAAATGGTCACTGAGTTTTGACCTGTTCGATACTTTACTCACTCACATTTCACAAATATCACTTAACTCACAATCTAAAGAGAGGCTTGGGCTAGGTCAGGTAATGCTAACAGCTTCCTCGTTGTCTCCGTCGAGGTAGACGAGGCTGAGACAGATGTGGGTTGAGAGAGAGAGAGAGAGAGATATGTGGTTTTAGGTTTTGGGTTGAGTATGTGTTTTTGGTTGAATGTGTCGAGAGCTGTCGAGGCTTTGTAAGTGTGTTTAGGTTGAGACTTGAGACACTTTACTGGGACACCTGCTTCATTTTCTTTTTTGTCTATGTGTTGAGGGGAAGTTTAATTTTTGGCTGAAATGCGCGCAATGAGAAGGTTGGGCTTTTGAACAAGCACTAATTAATTGTCATTCATTTCGACAGGCAATCACACAACGTAAAGACTATAAATGTGGTCTGATGCCAAAATTTTAAGTTTTGACATTTGCTCCATCAAGTTTGATGTTCCCTCCTACAAGTTTGGGGCTGAATTTTGAAGATTGTTGGAGAGAAATATTGAAGAACATGGTTTTGCATTGACTCAATCGCTCACATTACTCACTACCGTTAAATATACCGTTAGAAACAATTATAATTGAGGGTATATTTGTCGAACCACTTAAAATGCATTTCTAACTTCTATTTTTGTTTATAAAGTTATTACGTCATTTTTCAACTTTTCTTTTCTTGAAATTTATAAATATGAAGAAATTAACTTCAAAAAATTCCTTTTTTAGAAAAAAAAAAATACTATCTGTAGTTCTTTTCTTCGTAGTAAAAAATTAACTTGAAAATGCATATTCATCTCCTTTCAACTATTTCTTTTACATTTCTAAAATTTCTACTACAAAATAAATGTTTTAGAATTGAAATTGGATGAGGAAACAATAAATTTTTAATTATTTTTCTCAAAAATAAAGAAACTGATTGGAAATTCATTTTCTTTAGTGTTTAGACAAATATACCCTCATTGCTAACGGTTCCTAACGGTCAAGTTAACTGCGGTGAAAGACAAAGTTAAAAGTAAGTGAGTTAAGTGATATTTTTGAAATGTGAGTGAGTAAAATGTCAAAACTTAGTGACCATTTGTGATATTTACATAGTAATCAGAGTCATTACAACATTTACGACTTTAATTACAAGTTTTTAAACAACTCGTGTATAACATAATTAAAAGGTCCTTAAACTTGTAATCTTTTTTACACCCGTCACGGGGGGGGGGGGATTTTTGTGGGTGAGTGCGGGCCGACATTAGATCATGCTGTCTTGGTTGTTGGGACATTCGATGCTGTTGCTTTAAAGTACTTCAAATTTCTGAATTCATGGGGTACTAAGTGGGGGGAGGAAGGTTATATGAGAATTATCAGATATGAAGATGATTATCCTGGAGGACATTGTGGCATTTCTTCGCATGTTTCATACCCGAAAGTGCCAATTTCAAGCAACTAGTATAGTTATTTGTCGTTGATATGATCGAAACTTAATGTAATAAATATTTAGTTAAGTGCAAGGCATGAGACCTTAAGCACCTACTTATCTACGTACTGGTTAATTCAAAAAACTAGTTTTCCCTTCATATTTATATTTCTCTATCTTTCGGTTTGTGTTACCGCCTTGTTGAGGCGCCGGAGTACTAGAGAATTCAGGTGGTCGATATATAGCGTGATGAGTCTATATTGCACATTCCCTTTGATGCGGATCGAGTGATCAAACCAACCAATTTGCATGCACTTAATAAAACCTTGCAACCAGTACGAACCAATTACGGTCATATACGAACAAAATTAGTGACTTTTAAGGGAGGTTTGCGAGTACATATATATATGCATGAAAAAAGGGGTCCAGCTCTCTTGTTATACTCCAAATCATCAAGCAGATATATTTTGAATAATCACAAACTTGTAGGTTTCGTGAACCTTCATGATTTGTTTTTGAGAAACTGAACTAGTTTACAGAAAAGGACAAACCTTATGAAGGTCGTAATCCAACCAATTGCATGCTCCAAGTCAAAACAAACATACAAAAACCAATTGTACCAAGTCTTGAACCAAATGAAGTAGTCCTGCATGTGTGGAATTTACCATAAATTCATCCTCCAAGGATGCATATGTCATCCGAAGAAAAATCATTTGCTCCTATATATTTAGGGTCTCATTTTCCCATGGAGACTTTTAGGGGATCTGAAAGTTCAAATGGAGATCGATTAGCTAGATAACTTGCACATCCAAATATAATTTAGCTTGGACACGAATATGAGGTAGGTTATTAATCATAATACGGTTAGTAACTTACTATCATGTTACTATGAACACGAAAATATTGTAGTATCATGTTTGAGAATCGAAAAAAGTAAAATTAAAAACTAAATGTAGTTTGAATCCCTTAGTATCGTAGTGTAGGAGATGAGAAATCACAAACTTGTAGGTTTCGTGTACCTTCATAATTTGTTTTGGAGAAACTGAACTAGTTTACAGAATAGGATATGACAAACCTTATGAAGGTGGTAATCCAACCAATTGTACCAAGTCCTGAACCAAATGAAGTAGTCATGCATGTGTGGAGTTCACCATATATTCATCCTTCAAGGGATGAATGTCTTACGAAGAAAAATTATTTGCTCCCTTTTAGGGTCTTACTTTCCAATGGAGACATTTTAGGATTATGAAAATGACATGTAACTTCTTATTTTTATCAGGAAATATAAGATATGAGGAGACACTCTCAGACACATGCAACATTTAAGCAAGCAGATAGGCCGCTGCGTGCATGGTGAGTCAGATGTGAAGGCAAAGAAGCTTGTAGCGGCAAAACTAGTATCTCAACGGTAAGCTCTGGTTTAATGGTAAGTTAGATGTTTGCTTCATGTACACATTACCAGAAGAAAGGCTTTATACCAGAAGAAAGGCTTTATACGACTCGTTGCGTCTCATCGATTTGAAACTATTTTCAATTGAAGGTCCAGCCAAAATACGTAATTTAGACGGTCCAATGACCGTTTCCGTGCGTTTAGGGGTTTGACTTACATGATTGATCGTTTGGATCGAGCCCTTAACCTTGTCGGATCAAGTTGAATTTTTTCCCATACATGTATTTTATCATGATGGTCAGATCTGACGGTCGGATTTTCATTTCTCAAGTTTGATCATCACAATCACGAATTTTTAATAATGTCGTCGGCTATAGTTAATAAAATAAAATAAAACAAATAAATTGAAAATATTAAATAAAAGTACTATAGCCGACGAATTTCATTACTTTAGCCGACGAGATTCACAGGTGTAACCGACGAAATAAAAATTTCGTCGGCTAAAGTCTGGTTTTGACTTTTGAGGATAAATTGTTTCCGCCAAAATTTCGGAAAATTTCAAACTTCCTTTTAAATTTTTAGCTCTCTTTAACCTACTCCCCTCTTCCTCAAACATCTTATCTTCTTCTTTTTCTCACCAAGAACTTCACCCAATAACTTTTTCTTTCTCGTCCCCACCGAAACAAACCCACTCCCTCTCTCTTTCCTCTCCCTCTCCTCCCTCTTCCAACTCCTTAGATCGATCTGATTCCTCGACTCCCCTACTCACCACCTCCTCCTCTCCCCCATTTCTGCCTCTCTCGATTGATCTGGGTCCATATCTTCTTCTATTTGCTCATTCGAGTTGCCAGAAAGCTATCACTACCAGAAGAAAGGCTTTAGCCGACAAAAAAAAAAAACCAGGCCGACGAAGCTTTTTTTCGTCGGCTAAAGTGGACTTTAGCCGACGAAATTTCTTTCGTCGGCTAAGTAAAATTTTCGTCGGCTATGGTAAACTTTAGCCGATGAAAAAAAATTTCGTCGGCTAAAGAATTTATTTCGTCGGCTAAAGTTCACAGACTATGGCCGACGAAATATTTAAAAGTTTAACCGACGAAATTAATATGTCGTCGGCTAAAGTGCTTTATATTTGCGGATCTGGACAGCAGCAGCTTATTTGGGAAAAAAAATGGGAGAAGATAAAACGGGAGAAAACTTTTGGGTGTTGTCGAAATCTGTCCATAATTAGTTTGTGGAGCCATATATAGGTACGTATATGTATATATATGTTGATTAATTGAGTTTTATTTCAGTTGATCGATTTTAAGTGTGATTGAGTTTATTGATTTTGAGTACGTTGGATTAGTTTGTTGTTAATAAATAGTAGATATATATATATATATATATATATTATATGTTGTTAATTTATATATTATTGTGTTGATATGGTATGAAGTTGTTGATGATATATATGAGTTCATGATGATTTTGTGATGATGTTGATATATAATATTGTTATGATCGAGTTGATTGATTTTGAGTATGTTGGATGTATATATATATATATATATATATATATGTTGATCGATTTGGTTGATGATTTGATATAATATATATGAATCAAGTTGTTTATAAGTAGTAGATATATATATATATATATATATGTATAACTAATTGATAATATTGTGTTGATGGTATATACCACAATGATGATTTTGTGATGATGTAGATATATATATATATATATAATATTGTTATGTAATTATTAAGTATATATATATATATATATGTGTGTGTGTTGTTAATTAATTTGTTATTAATTAGTTGTAGTACGTAGAATATATAGTAAATGAATTGAGATTTTATATATGGCATGAAATTTCATTAATAATTAGCTAGCAGCGTTATAAATATACATTTTGTTATATTTTCAGGATATGGATAAGAGTTGGATTTCGCTTCCAAAATGGGACAAAAGATACGGTGCAGGAGTTATGAGTTTTATAGAATATGTGCTGGCTAATGCTAACAGGAATACAATTTTCTATTGCCCGTGCACGAAATGTCAGTGTCGCAGCGATATGCATCGATTTCCCATTAACAAAGTATGGCAGCACCTGAGGAGTAACGGGTTTTGGGAGAAATATACATGTTGGTTATATCACGGTGAAACATCATCAGGGGGTCTGCATGATTATGGGCAATTTTGTGAGACGGGCAGTACATCCAACGATCCAACAACGGCATTCATCAACGACATGTTTCCTTATGAGAGCGGTGTATGCGCTCAAGGACAGTATATGTCTGACCCGGTGCAGCCCTTCCCTAGAGCTATCAACATTGCTAGTATTGAAAAGTACAACAAACTGCTTGCTTTCCAACAGACTCCTGTGTACCCCGGTTGTCAGAAGACCGTTCTTGAAAGTGTGATGGACGTAATGAAGATTAAAGTTGAGACAAAATCGACCGTGAAGGCTGTTGATGATTATCTACAGTACATTGCTTCGATGCTGCCCCACGGTCATCGTCTTCCTACCACTCATCGTAAGGTCCGATGTATCCTGAAAGATCTTGGGCTTTCCTACATCAAGATCCATGCATGCAGATATGACTGCGTTCTCTTCTGGGGTAAAGATCCAAAAGGGAATGACCTTGGTGGGCTTGACGCATGTCCGGTATGTCACACTGACAGGTATAAGCTGACTCCTGCAGGCAATAGGAAACCTGTGAAGGTACTTCGGTATTTCCCGTTGAGGGATAGGCTTGAGCGGTTGTACATGTCTTCACACACGGCCAAAGCTATGAGATGGCACGTTGATAGGGAATTGCATGACGAAGATACCCTTATACACCCTGCTGACGGGGAGGCTTGGAAGCATATAGACAGGGAGTTTCCTCATTTTGCGTCAGAGGTCCGAAATGTGAGGCTCGGGCTCTCATCCGACGGGTTCAACCCTTTTGGCAACATGAGTCTTCAATACAGTGTATGGCCGGTGATTTTGGTACCGTACAACCTTCCTTCATGGATGTGCATGAAGAAGGAATACAATATGTTGAGTTTGTTGATTCCGGGGCCCGGTTATCCAGGGAAGTGTCTCGATGTGTATTTGAGACCTTTGATTGAAGAGCTTCAGTTTTTGTGGGAAGTTGGTCATCCCACTTATGACAAGTACATGCACGAGATGTTCCAGATGCATGTCATGGTTGTTGGTACCATCAGTGATTTTCCTGCCCGTGGGATGTTGTCGGGCAACGTTGTTAGGGGATACAAGGCTTGTCCAGAGTGCCTTAGCAATGAGGGGAGCAGCAGTCAGTGCAACAAGATATGCAGATTGGGTCACCGTGCTTTCCTTCCATATAATCACGATTGGCGGTTCGATGACAAGGCATTTGATGGGACCGTAGAACACGGTGTGCCTCCTAGAAGATGGACGGGAGAAGAAATTTTAGCAGTGCTTAATGAGTACGATTTTGGGCAGCTCAGCAATCATCCCAATATTGTTGTGGCAATACCTGAAAGACCCGACAGGTACAAATTCTTGACACATAAGAGCATATTCTGGGAACTCCCATACTGGAGTAAGTTGTTGATCAGGCACTACCTAGATGTGATGTACATAGAAAAGAATGTTTGCGACAATGTGGTGGGCACAGTGCTGCACTTGGAGGGGAAGACGAAAGACGGTCCTAAGGCACGCATTGATCTAAAAAAAATGTAGTTAAGAAGACATCTGTGGTTGAAAGAAGGGAAGAAAAAAATGCCTCAAGCTCCTTACACCGTGAAGCCTGACCAGAAGAACGTAATTTTCAGGTGGATGAGTTGTGTGAAGTATCCTTCAGGCTATGCAGGAAATATAGCCCGGTGTGTGAACTTCCGGGACAATAAGATGTACGGGTTGAAGAGTCATGACTGTCATATCTTGCTACAACGTCTCTTCCCTGTTTTCATTCGACCGTTCCTTCCCCGTCAGGTGGTGGAGCCGTTAGTAGCGTTGGCCAGATTCTTCCAGAAGTTATGCACACGGGAAGTGACAAAATCTAACCTCCGGAAATGCAAGAGGACATCATTTATATCATGTGTAAATTTGAGAGGATATTTCCTCCAAATTTTTTTGACATCATGCCTCACCTGATGATCCATCTTCCCGAGAAATTGTTGCTTACCGGTCCAGTACACTACACTTGGATGTATCCCATGGAAAGGTACATTTTTTACACCTGAATTCCTCAATATATATACATGTGCAATAATCATAACACTTTGCAACTTGATTTATAGGCAACTTGGAGACTACAAAGATTATGTGGCTAATAAATCCGTGCCTGAAGGATGTATAGCTGAAGCATATATTGCGTACGAGTGCGTCACCTACATGAAGTTGTATTTAGGAGCGTTGAAGGAAACAGACGAAGCCATGCCGGTAGATGTACCGAAGTTCACTCTTTCCATACTCTCCAGTGATGTTGAAGTTTATGGAATTTTGCCAGACTCCTACAAGTTGCAACCACATGAGCTAGTCATTGCCCACTGGTGGGTATTGATCTATGAACAGAAAATTAGTATGGTTTAAACCTTCTGTTTTAGGGTTTGTATTTTTTTACTTAAGCCGACAAAATACAACATAAGTCGTCGGCCTAAACTCTCTTAGCCGACAAATTATATTAAAAGTCATCGGCTAAAACCGTCTTAGCCGACGAAGAATACTAGAAGTTATCGGCTAAAAGAACTTATAGCCGACGAATTGAAAAGGAAGTCGTCGGCTAAAAGAACTTATAGCTGACGAATTGAAAAGGAATTCGTCGGCTAAAAGATCTTAAAGCCGATGAATTGAAATGAAAGTCGTCGGCTAAAACCATCTTAACCGACGAATACCCTAATATTTCGTCGGCTTTATTAATTTTTATTTTTTTATTACATAGTATAGCCGACGATGATTTAGGGTATTCGTCGGCTAAACCCTAAACTTTTTCTGTTACATACTATAGCCCTATCTTCGGTGGTTATTTTACGTAAAATTTTTATACGACTTGTTGTGTCTGATCGATTTGAAAATATTTTCAGTTGAAGGTCCGGCCAAAATACGAAATTTAGACGGTCCAACGACCTTTTCCGTGCATTTAGGGGTTTGACTTACGGGATTGACCGTCCGGATCGAGCACTTAACCTTGTCAGATCAAGTTGAATTTTTTCCCATACATGTATTTTATCATGATGGTCAAATCTGACCGTCGGATTTCCTTTTCTCAAGTTTGATCATCACAATCAGAACATGCCTACTAATGTTGTATAACTTGTTTACCAAGTATTAAGTAAATGTTCCGTTTCAAAATAAACTATACGTAGAACCTTCAAACGTGAAAAAGTTGTGAAATAAGACATGACCAGAATGGTGAAATACGTCTACGGTTGAAAAATCACGGTATTCCGGTCATGTCTCGGTGCCGATTGTTGCGGTTAATGCAATTTTCCATTCTTTCTCCCTATGGGTAGCCCTATCTTCGGTGGTTATTTTGCTTAAAATTTTTATACGACTTGTTGCGTCTCATCGGTTTGAAACTATTTTCAGTTGAAGGTCCGGCCAAAATACGTAATTTAGACAGTCCAATGACTTTTTCCGTGCGTTTAGGGGTTTGACTTAACGAATTGACCGTCCGGATCGAGCCCTTAACCTTGTCGGATCAAGTTGAATTTTTTCCCATACATGTATTTTATCATGATGGTCAGATCTGACGGTCGGATTTTCGTTCTCAAGTTTGATCATCACGAGCAGCAGTCACAGTTTGACGAATGTTTAAAAAGTTATAAAGCCGACGAATTTAAAAGGTTATAGCCGACGAAATTTGTTTAGCCGACGAATTTCATAAGTTAAGCCGACGAATTTCAATGGTTTAGCCGACGACTTTTACCTTAGCCAACGAGTTTATTATCTTAAGCCGACGAAATTATTATTTCGTCGGCTAAAGTGTTCGGTTAGCCGACGAAATTATTACCTTTAGCCGACGAAATTATTATTTCGTCGGCTAAAGTGTTCGGGTATAACCCAGCTCGACTGGTTGTATGCCCTAGCCTCCTTTTCCTCTCCCTCTCCGAATTTCGCCTCCTCTGCCTCCGCTCCCTCTCCCGGTCGCCGCCCTCTCCCTCCCTCTCACTCTCCCGGTCTCCGCCTCCTCTCCCTCTCCCTCTCCCGGTCTCCGCCTCCTCTCCCTCTCTCTCTCCCTCTCCCGGTCTCGGCTCCGCTCCCTCTCCCTCTCCGGCCGGCCTCCTCCTCCTCCTCATGCGGCCTCCTCCTCCTCCTCCTCCGCCCTCCTCCTCCTCCTCCTCCTCCTCCGGCCTCGTCCTCCTCCTCCACGGCCTCCAGCCTCCTCCTCCTCCTCCTCCGGCCGGCCAGCCTCCTCCTGCTCCGGCCCCTCCTCCTGCTGCTCCGGCCTCCTCCTACTACTGCTCCGGTCCTCCCTCCTCCTCCTCGAGTACGTTTTTTGAGCTTTAGTTATATTTTGTGTTTGCTTTTATTTTCCGATTAATTATAATGTTGTGGTGTTGTTAGGAAGTGTATATTTGTATTTAGGAAGTGTATATTGTTATTTAATAAGTGTATATTTGTATTTAGTATTTAGGAAATGTATATATTTGTTTTGTATTTTGTGTTTGCTTTGATTTTCCGGTCAATTGCAATGTTGTGGTGTTATTAGGGAGTGTATATTTTTATTTATGAAGTGTATATTTAGGAAGTGTATATTGTAAAATTTAGGAAGTGAAAATTAGTATTTAGGAAGTGTATATATTTTTTACATTTTTTAAATGAGTTTGCATTTTTTGATTTTGTGGCCTTGATTCAAATTAATATTTTAAATAAGATGAGCGGTAATATTAGATCGACGAAGGGTTCGAAGGGTCAAAGGTCCGTATCGTCTGAGGGAACCTCTAGCAACCCTCAGACGTCGTTTCAGGGCCCTATGACAGCTAGACATGCGAGCCTTCTGCAGACGACGCAGAGGCAGCCGAAGGTGCCCCCATCATCGAGGCAGCGGGGCTTCCCTTATTCCGCGAGGCAGTTGTTTGCTCAGCCTCAGACGGAGGTGTCTGCACCCCGTATGCCTGAGATACACCGGGCGCCCACTCCAGCTCCTACTTCTTCAGATAGTGGGTCATCTGGGGTACAGATGTCGCCGCCTCACCTATTCCTTCCGCGGATGATACCGGCCATACCTGTAGTCGATGACTCAGGGACGCCGATTTATCCACTGCCCCTGTCAGTGGCTCCATCAGCGGCGTACCAGTTCGTGTCTTTTGATATGCCTCTTATTTCCGCGAGGGTATCATCATCGGAGGCGGAATCCATCGCGTCCGCGTCCTCGCCCTCAGGTAATGAAAGATGAATGATTTGTTTTTTTATAATTCTCCGATTCCAATTTTAATAATCAATTTGGTTTATCATGTCATAGGCACCGTCGGAGCGAAGCCGGCAAAGAAGAAGAGAGGCTCCGTCACAGGGAAGGCTCTGGAGAAGATCGTCGGTACCTCAGGGAGGATTGTCATCGGTACTGACGGGGATGGCGACGTAGTATCGGGCGGAAAGTCGAGGACGTACTCCGGCTGCGTGGGAGCGCTCATTAGGGATAGAGTCCCTATGTTGTGGTCAGACTGGGGCGAGGTCCCGCAGGAGGTTAAAGACATGGTCCACAACGTGATGTCGGTGAGTTTACAAAATGCCTGAATAATATTATGTATTACATTGTAGATTTCTGAAAAAACTAAACTAATAAACGGTTAAATGCAGGTGTGGTTTGAGGTTCCCGAGCCCTTGAAGAGCAGCTGGGCGGACTTTGTGCATGGGGGAAGGTACGTTGGGAAATTAATGAAAAAACAAAACTGTATGTCATATTAATAATATTTCTAATATTTTTGTTGTATCTGTAGGTACAAGGAGTGAAAGAACGAGTTGCGGACCCATTGGACTACGCACGGGAACGCACGTTCTGCTACCCCTGCTGAGTTTCAGTACAGAGAGTACGAGTGGCGTTGGCTTCTGACATCAGAATTCAACAACCCTCGTAAACAGGTATTTAAATAAATTAATTAGTTAATTTATCATTAAGTACGTGCATTTTAAAATATTTTACTAATAGTTTACTTTTTTCTTTGAAGGCGGTTTCCCGGGCGAACGCTCAGAACCGGCAACGCAACATAAGGAACCATCATGCCGGTTCTAAACCATTCGCTGTCTTCATGGACGAGGCGGCCAAGGAACATCCAGAGGTCAACCAGTACGTCTATACGTACGAGAAAGCATATCCTGACTCCCAGGAGGATATAGTAAGTAATCTTTCCTTTTTACGGAATTTTTAATTTTACTTATATATATGTTAAAATGTTAATTAATAATTTTTTTCCTATCCAATTAGGCAAGGGTGAGGGAGGCTAGTGACGAGGTGATGAGTGCTATAGTGAGGGAGACATGGCCGGACACGCAGGAGGAAGAGATGTCCGAAGCCATTTCCCGGATCGACACTTCAGATCCGAGGGTTGGGGCGAGGATCATGGGCACAGCCTTCCCACCGCGAGAAAACAACTTCTACTGCCGGGGTCTAGGAAAGAAGGGCCAGGGGGTCTTGAAGACCACTCCAGGATTTCAACGAAAGGCAGCCTCGACTAGCAGGACGACTCAGCTAGAGTCGGAAGTTGAGAGACTACGGGAAGAGCAAGCCACTCATGCTGCCGCTTTAGCTGCCGCTCAGGCTGCTCAAGCTGACGTTCATGCTGCTCAGGTTGCCGCTCAGGCTGCCGCTCATGCCGCCCAGTTCGCCAAATATAGAGCCTATACTAGAGCCCTACATGCAGCCCAGCAGGCCCAGCAGCAGCAGATGTTCCAGTACTTCCAGGATTTGGCAGCTGCCCAGCTTCAGGGACTTCCACCTCCGCCCATGCCTGCGCCTATAGAGATATCTCAGCCGCCGCAATCTCCCCACCAGCAGGCCCCAGATTCGGATATTGATTTAGACCATTTAGATTTTGTGTAGTTGATACCTTATATAGTTTTATGTGCTTCTTGTTGGTTGTATATATGGAATTCTTTTGGTGTATTTTGCAGCTTGCTTGGAATGGTAATTTAAGAATTTTGTGTATTTTTTTTTATTACTGGAATGGAGTTATAGCCGACGAAATATGCCACAATTCGTCGGCTATAGTATTTTTAATTTTTTTTCAATATAGTTTAGCCGACAAATTGTGGCATGTTTCATCGGCTAAACTCTACTATAGCCGACGAAAGAGGCTCCATTTCGTCGGCTATAATTATTTTTTAATTTTTTAATTATATACTTTAGCCGACGAATATCTCAGTTCCGTCGGCTAAACGCTTGGAGTAAAGCCGACGAATATTTCTGTTACGTCGGCTTAAGTCTGACAGTATAGCCAACGACACAGGATGTCGTCAGCTAAAGTCTGGGAGTATAGCCGACGAAAGATAGAGTCTGTTTCGTCGGCTTAAATTCATGAACAAAAGCCGACGACAAAATAGTTCGTCGGCTATTGTCTGGACAATAGCCGACGACGGTCTCTAGGGTCGTCGGCTAAAGTCATCGCCGACGACCCTTTCCCGACGACACTATAGCCAACGAAGCCTCTTAGCCGACGAGTTAGGATAACAGGCCGACGAAAATTTTTCGTCGGCTAAAGTACTTGTCCTGGTAGTGTATAGAATTGTGGATCTTTTTAGGACTAGTTCTAAGGATTTTATGTTCAGATCTGGAGTTGTTTGTTGATGAATTTGTTGGTGGTGGTGGTGTTGTATTCGTTGTTGTTCGTGTTTGTGGTACTTGCGGTGGGTGTTGGTAGTGGTTAGTCGATGACAACGATGGTGGAGGTTTGGGTTGAATTAAATTCCGATTTGGGTCGGGTCATATCTGGAATTTTGGTGGCGGTAATCGGTGTTATTTTGTTGGTGATCTATGGTGTGTGGGGTGAGCTTTGGTTTTGGTGGTGGCGGCGTGCGGTGGTTTTGGTGGCAGCGGCGTCTGGTCGATTTGGGTTGAGAACAACAAAAACCGAAATAAAAATAAAATGACGAAACCGTGGAAAATAAATAATTAATAAAAATACATTAATATTTTTTCCCAAAAATAAATGTTTTTTAATTTTTTTAATTTTTTATTACATACTTTAGCAGATGAATAAATGTTTCGTCGGCTAAAGTCTCAGACTATGGTCGACGAAACATTTAAGATATTCGTCGGCTAAAGTCTTGGACAATAGCCGATGACGTATTCTAGATTCGTCGGCTAAAGTCATCGCCGACGGCCCTTTCCCGACGAAATCATAGCCGACGAAGGCTCGTCGGCTAAGATATTTGCTGACGAATTAAGCTAACAGGCCTACAAAACTTTTTCATCGGCTAAAGTGTTTGTCCTGGTAGTGACAAGAATTTCTTTCTTGTTGCATTTAGGTATTTTCCTCTTGTAATTTTCTTTAAATAAAAAATTATTAAATAACTCACACCCTACACATGTTGTGACCTCAATGTTGATAGTTAAACTCATTGACCAACCAGGTCACGGTTCACCAACATTTCCTCTTGTATATTGAAGAGACAATAGCTTCGTCAAGACATCAATTTAGAGAGATGACTCATAAGAGTTTTGTCATCACCTCGGGATATCAATTTACACAAAACAACAAAAGATTCCTTTTTAACAAAAATCATTTAAATCTGATCTCAAAAAGAAAATTGTATAGTTTTTGTCGTGACAATTCGACTGTATCGTATCAATGTGTGATATGGTAGTGTGTCAAAAATATGAACTTGTATCCAACGTAGTGTCAATGTAGTATTTGCATATCTTTTTTTTTAAGAGCAGTTGCACCAATGTATTGATTTGGTGACTGATTTGCTGGTTTTGATGATTTGATGAATGCACCGGGAGAAAATTAGACCAATTTCATTGGCCCACGCGAGACCCAGCTACCTAGATAATTCAGTGATCAAAACTCAAGAGAGGAAAATCAAGAAATTTGCCGACCACCCAACTTGGGTGGGCATTTGCCCACCTCATGAATTAATTACATGTGTCCTTTTTTTTCCAACCATAGTCTTACCATGGTTAGTTATGAAATATAATTAATTTTTTTATTATAAAAACTTATATATTTTCTTTAAATTAGTTGAACCTTTACATTAGGGTTTAAGGGTTTGAGTTTAGGGTTTGGGTTGGTTTTAGGGTTTAGATAAATACTTAAGGGTTTTGCTATAAAAGAATTCATTTTATTTTATAAGAACTAACCATGGTTTGAAAGTGGACACATGAAATTAATCTATGAGATGGGCAAATTGAAAAATTTGTTCCCAAAAATCAGCAACTCAACTGCCTGACCAATTTGTGGCTCCCACCCCCATGTGAGCTTCTATCAAAGGCCAAGATGCATTGATATTAATCTAATGGACATTATTCAAATGATATTTTAATTTTAAATTATATTGTCATTGGAAAAGCATTTTATTGGTTGCATTACAAAAGCGAAGGCAATGGCTAATATGTGGTGAATAATGAATTAGTAAGAGCAATTCAATTGGCAAATAAGCAATTGTCCTTGCCATACGGATGCAACTGCTCTAATCATAAGAACATTCACAATCCATACGATATGATTAAAACAAAAGCTTCAGCATCATAAGGTTAAGTTTGAAACACATAATTCAACGACATTGGAAATCGAAAACATAACATAAGATAGTCATAATCCCAATCTACGAGTAGAAAGGTACTAATCACTCATAAACATCCTAGAGGTTCCAACTCTACAGAAACTCTAGCAGAAGCTTTGATGCAGATTGAGAAACCCCGAAAAGGTGCCTACTTCGATCTCTGCCTCATCTTTCGGCTCTTCCTTTTCAACCTCCTCATCCTCTTCTTCTTCCACTTGGCCCTCATCTTGGGTGGGGAAAGCTGCCGCTACTTCAAAGGGTTTTGATGTGTGAGTGACGAGTCTGATTATTTGCATATCTTAAGAAGTATTATGCGCTTCTCTCTTTGATCTAAGACCAATGTTGTCAATAACAGTTGATTTTCAATGTCATCACTCATCAAAGCTTCCACAATACTGAAAAAGTATTTTTAACTTACATCATCATCATCTTTTTTTTTTATTGAAACTTACATCATCATCTTCCTTATCTTCATTTACATAAAAGTATCTGAGAGACTATTTTCTTCTCCTCTGTCATTTTATGAAAGTATTTTTTATTTTTACTTTCACCTTGTTGGGACCTCAAAAACACCATCTTACTCTCAAGCCTTTCCTTCTCAACATAGCATATAGAAGTGTCCAACTTAATTGAGCTCCTTCTCAACATAGTATTTAGACTTGCAGAGGTCCATGTCAATAGAGTGAAGAGGCTTTAGAGAAATTGAAGTTGAAATATGGATGGTTGGTGTTTAATGGGATGGTTGAATCGATTTTTGATGTAGCTCGAAGGGTTTGACATGCAGTGGCGTAGCCAGAAGTTTCATGTAGAAGGGTCAAGTTTATTAACTAAAAAATTTTGCTTACAAAATGACACAAACTTAATTTCAACAATATTGTTGTCATATACACCAATTCATGATTGAACATTGCTCCACAAATGACCATTAAATCATCTCCAATAAACTTTGGGTATTGCTATTAACACACCTCATCTATTTTCAAACTTTCCACTTGAACTAGATTTGTGATTGGTTCTCACCATATAAGGGTGTGTTAATAGCAATAAGGGGTGTGTTAATAGTAGGACCGGGCATTTAACCGAATGTGTGCAAAAAACCGATCGAACCGAACTAAAAACCGGATCGGATAACCGAACCGAAAACATTTAGGTCAAAAGAAGTAATGAACCGATCCGAACCGGTTTAAATCGGATTGGATCTGATTCAAGCTCTTAAACAAACCGAAAATAACCGAACCGACCCGAATTATATAATGTGTATATATATATATAATTTATATATCTAAAACGTTATTATTATTAGTTGATTTCATCTCTTCTTACACTTAACCTCTCTATATAAAAGACAATTTCTTATTTAACTCATTTCTTAGAAAAATCTGTTAGTGTAGAAAAGATTGAAAGTGTATTAGATTGCTTGTTGTACTTTAAGTTTATAAAAAAATCACATGTTACTCAAAAGTCAAAAACTTGAAGTTCAACTTTACAGTGAGATACTTGATGAGCTAGAAGTTTTTCAAATATGGATCAAAACCGAAACCAACCCGAACCGATCTGAAAATTCGGATGGGCTGAATATTCAGGTCAAAGGTTTTAAAATCCGGTTTCGGTTGGAAAAAACATTAAACCGAATAATTCGGATTGGTTTTGGTTTCATCCTAAAACCGATCCAAACCAAAGATGCCCAACCCTAGTTAATAGCACCACCTTAAACTTTAGTCTTTAGATTTTTAGAATTTCATGCACGATAAATATCGAAAAAATTATGTTGCTTTTTATATTTTTAAGAGATAATGTGGATTCATGGTAAACATTAACATGTTGCTTCCATTTAGTGTATTTGTAAAATAAAAATTCGTTCAAGGAATTTTAAAGCATTAAATTACATATTAGTACGGTAAAAAAACTCTTGACACGATTTGTATTAATTGGATTAAGTGTTTGAATAGTATGTGTTTTTATTTCATTCCATTAATGTTGAAGATTTTTAAAGACTAACTAATGATTTTTATTAGAAAAGGGGGCAATTTAATGTTTTATTCCATTAATAACCTATACCAATTAAGACTAATTAAACATTTTGAAAACATGAGAGGGTTCAACCCTCTGGCCCCTAACTACGCCACTGTTGACATGCCCGAAGAGAAATTTGTACTTGACAAACATCAAATTTGAGCTGACATAATATGTGCTTCCACTGAAAGCAAAACCTTTTAAAACAGGATAAATGCACAACCTTAGATACAACCACATAGCCTCATTCAATCTCTCTCTCTCTCTCCCCCCCCCCCCCCCCACCCACCCTCTAACTGTCTCTGCCTTCCATGCTGGAGATTGCAAGTAGTTCAGTCCATTTCTATTATGTTCCTTGTAACAGTTTGCAATGAAAGCAAGTAATGGCAAGCAGCCGTGATGATACAAGCAGAAAAAGACTGAACTTCCGAAGGACTTGTACAAACAGTTCGAATTGTTTCCAAGGTGGAAAGCATCATTTCTCAATAGTCTATCCGCGCTGACAGCGCAGGTCTTCAGAGGCAGAGTGAAAAATCACCCTCTTAATTCTCTGTGGGCTGGTCCGATCTGCAGACATCCCGGTGATAAATTGGGCATACCCTGCAGTCAATGAAGCAATGTTCCAGTATTAGAGTGATTCAAAAACGTCGTACACAAAAATCACATCATGAACCAAGAATGGACTGATAATCGTATCTCACACCTATTCTAAGCCAGCAATTACGGAAAAGAAAAGTATATATATTTCAAAATGCGCTATATTATGCAATCAAGTATGTCTTCAGTAATATTAATCGTAGTAAACGATCATGTATAGTATGTTGAGCCACTTGTCAATACATGTTTTATGAAATTCATGATTGCAAGGCAGTATCCGCATGTCATCTCCTTCTTCATACTCCACAAGGCATATGTAGCATCTGGAAGATTAAAAGATACCAAAAGCAGAGCAATTAAGAGCATCTCCCATCATAGGCTAAATTTGGCTTTTTAGCCTACAAAACAAGAATATTCTATAGAATCTTTTTTTAGCCTACCAAAGTCTCCCACCATAGGCTAGATTTTTATCCAAATTTATAGCTTTTTGGCTTTAAAAAACACTCCTACCGTAAGCTAAAACGATTTTTTTTTCTTTGTCCATATATTTGTTTACTTCAATAATTAATCATAAAAAATATTTTATATAAATATATTCGATATGGAGCTCATATGAAAAATCTCGACGAGATCTTTGTGATGGTAGAAGAAAATGAATTTTTAATTTAGATAATAATTCAAATTTGAAAGACAAATCTAATATTAAATAAAATAAGATAACTTTTAGCCTACATAGTCCATAGGCTAAATTTGGCCTACCAAATTGCAAAGGCTAAAAATTTTATCTTGGAATTTGAAATTTGGCCTATGGTGACTTTAGGCCAAATTTGGCTTTTTAGCCTATGGTGAGAGTTGGTCTAAGAGCATCTCTAGCAATGCTAGTCATTTTTTTGTTAAATTTTAGTCAAAATAGCTAAAATATCATTTTGGCTAGCGACTTTTGAAACACGTCCGCATTAATGCTCTCTACTTTGGCTAGTATTGAATTAATAATATTATTTAAATGAACAATAAATAGTTTAAATGTATTTATATATTACATAAAATAACGTAAAAGGAATGTATTAAATTATAGAGAGTCACATCTCACTAGCTAGGCTAGCTAAATTTAAATAACGAGATAGCTAAAAGTTATAATAGCTAAACTTTGGCTAGTCTGCTGGAGCTCTGAAATCATCCGAAAAAGCTAAATAGGCTCTCTAAAATAACTAAAAGCTAAACTAGAGAGTCTGCTAAAGAGGCTCTAAGATAATGCCACAATATAACCAAAATACATTTTCCAAAACTTTTGTCAATCAAAATCATTAAAATAAATAAATAACTACCACTGAATGCAAGATTATTATATAAAATCCCCATGCTACAAAAGTCAGTAACTGATACTGAACCTCACCCTTTCCTCATTAGGCACCACAAACTTGCATCGAGTAGGAAATAAATTGATGCGTTATGAAATATATCTATATATATTTACATGGGGTTCTTTTCCAGCCATTTTGAATCACAATATTGGAATACAGCCCATATTTACTTCTAATACAGCACACCATAAAGAATCTCTTTCTTCCTACAATTACCAAAGCCATTTGGAAAGCACTGCCTCTTTTCTTTCAACCAAAAACAGACAACTAAGGATGAAATGTAGAAAGATTGAAAGAGAGATAGAGATGTGATCATAACCCGAAGTCACAAGGAGTGGATGAGAAGCTGCTGAGATTAGAGGAATGTTTTCGCGAGGGGAGTTATGGAGGCTGAAACTTTGGCATTATGCTGCGGTATTGGCTCTTGCTAAATTTAGTCCATCCCTGAGGTCCCTAAGATGGTCTGGGGTTCTATACCTCAAAATTACATAACTATATTATAAACTTTCCAGCCTCTGAAAGTTTGCTATGCTTCAGGAGAGGCACTTTTTTTTTCTTCTTTTTAATCAATTCTTGTGAATTCACTTCTTGTGTCCAAGGATGTAATGATCAGTTACATTTTGCTATTAAGTAAACACTCATGACGGAAACCCTATTATTGTGTACCTAAACAAGTTAAACTGGTTGCGTCAAACTAGAAACTAAAACACCACTGTCTTATTAATGTTTGTGTGAGCATCAAGTCATGATTAGAAGCTCACAAGACAAAACTAAGAATGTAGCTCAAGCTGCCAGATAATGACAAGAAAGAGAAGCTTTTACTGACTTAGAAAACTATTAGACATCATCTTTTCACGTATCTCCTTGCCTATGTACTAATAAATGAGTCAACTAATCACTAATGAAGAACACGCTTGAAAATGCATCATAAAAACAATGTAAGACAGGAAAAGATGCAGCATAGGAAAAGTCTTGTAATCGGGGAACACAAAATATAAGTAAGCAACCTGTACACAGAATCTACACTGTACTGAATGTTATCTAGTAGATAAACTAAGTAAGATACTTACTGTGCAGCCTCCTCATGCTGATGTTTTTGCACTTTGGAAAATAATGTGACAGGCAAAGATTGATCCAATTGTAGATACAGAAGGTCGGGAGGATAAAACCACAGATTGCTGGTGAATTTCATCCAGAACCTAATTAAATTAAGTATAAAAAGGGTTCAACGTATGCAATAAGAATGGCTGAGGGTACTGTAATCAAATTATTTAACCTTACCTCAAACAAAGCCTCAGCTAACATCACAATTCGGGATATGCTTTCCCTAGCACTGCTGTTATCATTGGAATGGGCATCTCGGTTACTTGAACGACATGTACAACGACCTGTTAACTGCTGACCAGATAATATACATGACCTCTCATGTCCAGACACATTTTCAAAACGGTTCCCTAACCACCGAAGTGCACGAACCTGCAACAAGTGGCATGTGTAACAGATGACCAAATGAGTCACATCTCAAGAACAAATGGTTAAGAGTTGCACAGCATGAATAAGTTTCGATGCAGCCTTCACCAGCGTTTAGCATAGTCTATAGTTCTAAGCAAAAACTGGAAAAATAACAACAATAATAATGGTCAAACAGAAAAATTGGGAATTCTGACAATTATTAGCACCGGGAACAATAAATTCAAAATGTCCATAGAAAGGCCGCCAAATGGTTGACGCACCAAGACCATCCACATATGGGATTAAAATAGGCATAAGGCTGTTCATTTATACTTGATAGAAATTGATGACCTTGGATGCAAATGAAACTCACAAGCCCGTGGATTATATACCATACAATACTCAACCTTACCCCAAAGAATCAAAAGTTAATCGGAAGAAGAATATGTACAAACCTGAGATCTAATTCTTCTCCTCCGCTCGAGGAAATTTGATCTGTGTTCGAGCAGATCGTGATACCTGGCTTCTCTTGGTCTTGTTGTTTCCGCCTCAAACTCTTGGTTGCTGAACAATGAATTCGAAATATTGGAAAGAGGATGACCAGACCCATTTTGCATGTTTACAATACTACTTTCAGGTGCCAATATCCTTGTATCATCCTCCTGACTTGCATCTCTCACTTCTCCCTCTTGTTGCAAGGAAGAAAATGTTAAATCAGACAAAGATGATCGACGAAGAACCCTGTCACGAAGTCTCCCAACACTTAAGGTTCTGCTAAAACGAACATTTCGTTCTGCAGGTTCCTGAGATCCTGAGTATCTGTTATGTACCCCTATTATTCTACCATTAGCATTTCTGCCAGCTTGTAAGCTTGAGACGTGATATAGATGCATCACAAAGACACTGGTAAAAGATTTCAACATCAGCTTATTTGCCAAAGAACTAACATGATCGACTTATGAAAGATTTCATGATCTCTAGTTTAACTTATCATCAAACATTAATCTCTTTCATTGTAGTTATGTTATTTTTGTAACGATCTATATACATTAATAAATCTAGTGATGATCTATTTCTGACTTCAATAGTAAATTACAACTGAGACAGTGCAGTTGGATCATAGTTGAACAGTATGGCGGCGGTTTCAACATTTCAATGCATGAAAACCAAGTTACCAGTCAGTTATAAATTTAGTGGATTTCTTATCCACTACATTCATTTTTTTTTTCTTCTAATGACTGTTTGTTTTCTATCAATTAATATGTAAACAAAATTTAACAAATACAGTCAAGCTTGAGCAATCTTGCAGATAATTCTTTTCCACAAACTGGGGCTAATGATGAAACGAGCAATACACATATGAAAGTGTTAACCGATTTAGCTACCAACTCTATAGAGTCCAGACAACTAATTCAAATTCATACCAAGTGGAAAATCTAATACGGAGGCAGGCAGTTAAACCAACATCAAAGAAAAAAAAAAACAAGTTTGAGAGGGAGCGAAGAGATGTTGTTGCATTCAAATCTACAACTTTGCCAGAGAAATCAGTGTCTAATCACTTGAGTGGGATAAATAGGACACCAAAGAGGATACAAAAGGCATAAATTCAAAACTAGTAGTAGTATAATTATGTTCTTAAGAGCATGCGATTGATATTTCTCAAAGATAAAACATAAATTGGGTTGGCTGGAACAGGAACCGATTGATCAAGATAGTCTAAAACCACATTGAAATCTGGATCAAAGGGAAGAGAAAGCAATTTGCTCAAAGCTAAGATGCAGAAGTGAGACAGAGTTGAAGTTACAATGCCAACTTTATCACGAGATCAATAAATGTAGCATAGCACTCACATATTAATATTTTTTTCAGAGACAATGCAGTCACAATGCAGAGAAGGACATTACAGACACGTCGGAATATTAATATTTTTTTTCTTGGGATAATAACACTAACACACAATCTTTAATTATCAGAGGAGATTTCAGTGTTTACAGAAAGAAACTAGATTATTCTGCAGTATAGTTTCCATATGATTATTTTAAGATAAATAGGCTGGAAGTTAAAAAAGAATTGAGAGGAAGTGCAAGTGTAAGTGAATTAGAAGAGGACGAGGGCTAGAGGACACAAACTTGAGAGCTTCCTTAAGAACAGAACAAGGCTTCTATATTTAGAGATTCATTTGCCAAGTCCTTTATAGGTAATAGTGGTAGGGAGATTACCACTCAATGGGATCCCAAGTCCTTTATAGGTCAACTCCTTCCCCCCACAACTTTTCTGCTGCAAACCTCTCCGCTTATTCCTACGAAAGAGCAGTTAGATGTGTCCTAATTGCAAACGAAACCTTTCTAAAAATCGTAGTCAAATAGGCCTACTTCTGTTCATCATCCTTTACAATGAAAATTGCATCATTATCAAGTTTAGATTTCCATCTCTATGGACAAATCTTCACTATTTCAAAAAGAAAAGACAAGGTGAACAGGGATCACCATGCCACAGAACCCTAATCACCAAGTGTCCCCCCCCCCCACCACCACCACACACACACATCATTTCCTCCATCCAACTCCAAACCGTTTTTTTCCCAATGTAAGGCATTAAAGTTGTTTGCAGCTCTGCTCACCTTGTAAATGGCTGTAGCGTTTTTTCTCCAATTGCTATGCATGGGACCATCGAATAGCTTCTAGAACCAGAAGCACCACTGGTCCACCATACTAAATCTCCCAACTATATTTCCCTCAAGCTTGAATATGATCAGAGCAGATTCATTGATTGACTAAAGTTGGGCAAAATGACAATAGGCAGTGAATCTTTAATTCTATTAACAAATTTAGGATCAGAATTTGAATAACTGTCTCAATACCATAGGAGTCAGCTGCTAGAAGATTTTAATAAGATTCAGCTAATTGAGACCAGCATTCAACCCAAATATATAGACAGTTTAAGAACGAGCGCAGAGATTGAGTTCTTAATGTTTGAGAGGGAACTATGAACAAGTTAATTCAACTACAAAATTTTACAACACTGGAGTGGTCCAAAAAGTGTATCTAATTATGATTTTTTTTTTTCGTAAAAAATACAAAAGAATATAAACTCAAAAGCTTCTAATAGTATATTCGTTTCTAAGGATCATACAAGAAAATATTTTCAAAAGAAAAACGTTTAAGGCCGTTGGAGAGGATATAAAGCATTCAACAAAGGTAATTAAAAACCATGCTGATATCAGGAAGAAAGAGGAGAAAAGAAATTTTATTGAAAGTTATACAGAAGTGAGAAACGGCTCCAAAATTATCACTTGTGAACTACTGTTACATATAGCATGTCACTAGCATTCAAAGAAGACGACAGAACAAACTCGGCAGAAATTTGCATCTACTGTTCCTTAACATAGAATAACCAAAAGCAATGATCTTCCAACCTGATCTTTCAGAACAAGTGACCCACTATATTGTTTATGAGAAAGGCAACACTGGGTTGGGAGACCATAGAATCGCAATGGAGGTCACAACCTAGGTCCTCAGCATAATTGATCATCCATTGACACCGCTAAGTGAACAAGTCATCCTCTTATCGAAGTCTTCAAAAGCTAGGCTTATTCTTCCCATGCAAATTAAAACTAAAGCATCTCCGCCAATAAAGAATCAAATATTTGCATCAATAATAGAACCAATTTAGTCTAGCACATTGCCGAACCCGCCATAGCACAACTTCCATTTCATTCTTGGATTTCCACAAATCCAAGAACAATCCAATTCTGGCATCGACAGACAACTGAAACATCATGATTGAACTATGTAGTAAATGAAAAGTAAAAACGGTCGAACAGAACACTACAACAAACAGGCAAATCACAGCATTGCTACACAACCATATATTAAAGCTTTCATTTTGGAGGAATACCCACAATCCTCTACTTGTCAATACCATCAAGCCTTAACCTTTATCAAACCACATTGTGCAATTTTGTTCATACAATATGAAATTTCCCCATACCTACCAAGTCAAACAAAAATGAAAAAAAATCCAAAAAGCTTGTGATAGTGTAAATGGGAATGGGACTTACATGGTGGACAATAGGCGAGACGGTCCGGTTGGGTCATAGTTGATGAGTATTGCAGCTTTTAGAGGGCGACCTATACACCCATTTGTCAATGACTCAATGCATCAAAACAACCAGAATTTACAAACAGAGAGAGAGAGAGAGAGAGAGAGAGAGAGAGAACAAGGCTGAACCTGAAGAGCCAACACTGAGAGAAGCCCACTTGTCCCAAGCTTTGTGAACAAACCCCAATCCATTTCTTCTACTTACTCCAATCCCCGACAGGTATGCTCTGGCTTAAGATAAGTTTCGAGATACGAAGGAAGGAGGAGTTTCGACACGAAAATGTATGAGGATTTTGTACCTTGTACGCAATCGCACGACTATAAATAAGATGCCCCGTCCTTGCAAAGCCATCCTAGAATAAACATATAGATTATAGAGCGCTCCAGCAAAACTGTGATGATGATGAGTCGCCTCCTTGCTTTCCTCCTCCTGTCCAATTTCTTCTTTGCGGCAGCCCTAGCCGAGAAGATCTGTGCTGGTTGTTTTTTGCCCATCGATAACGTCAGCGACCCGAATCTTCGAGTGATGGCGGAGTTCACGATATCCCAGTACAACAAGATGCAATCTGAACCCCGGAATCATTTGGTCTTCCGAAACTTGGTCCGAGCCGAGTCCCAGGTCGTAGGAGGAACCAATTGTGAGCTCGTCATTGCTGCGGTGAACCAGTCGTCGTCGCCTAGCACACCTCAGAATTACAAGGCTCGTGTTTATGTTGATCTCTGGGAGACTCAGAAGATGTTGGTCTCCTTTACGTTGGGGTAAATCGAACGTGTATGTGTTATCATACCATAGTTGTTCCATCCTTCAAAAATATAGTTCATTGTTCTGATTTGAATTTGATTCTTGTTCTTATTCTAGGCTATCTCCACTTGTTTGGTGATTAAATAAATTGCTAATGACTATGGCGATGAGTATTAACATTTAGAAATTGAAACGACCCTCTATAAATAAACTTTTTTGCCTGAAACCCTTTGATTCACCCTGTTCTTGAGGGTTTGATTAGGATGTATATATAATATGTGTATCTAACTAAAGATAGATTGAGTTAGCTGTGTCGTTGAAGTTTGAAGTCTGTAGAAGAAACACCTCCTGTGTGGCATAGCCAGAGATTTAGCTGGTTTGGATATGCATAGCCAGAGTTGAAACTTACTTCATTGTATGGTTGTTCCATGAGTAGAGCCTTCTTTTACTGTCATCAACTCTGTCTGACTGTCTGCATTCCTCCAAAATATATCAGAGCGTCCTCCATACTTCTTTAGGCGAATGTCAAATTTCTTTCTTTGTATCAGCTCTAAAACTCATCGTGCACACCAGACACAACCCAAAGGTTGTTCGTAATTGTAATGAGCAGGTTTGGATATGCATGAGCATAGGTTTCCTTCTGCTCTCGGTGGACTACTAGAAGTCTAGAAGATGATGTAGCAATGCCTCCTTTCAAAAAAGTATGCTAGGAAAACACAAGCTTGAATGAATAGCCACAGATTGGCTGAGGAAAGGCTGCTGACCTCTGTACATATATAATACATACATTGATACATAACACGTACCATGCATGCATATAGATGAGGTTAATGCTACTGCATCTGGCATTCAGACTGTAAGATTCAAAAACCAACGGATTGGTTTAGATTGTGACTGTCGGCCGACGGCACTAAGCTAACATAATATACAATTAAAACTCAAGTAGGCTTATTTGCTTATGTAGTGTAGCAGCGAATGTGTCATGAACTTGTCACAAATTGATCCTTTACTCCAAGCGAGAAACTTCAGAAAGCTGCAGTCTTCTTTCCACCTTCTTGCTTTGGATGCAACTTTAATTGCATACTGACTTCTCATGAAAAATCTTTGCTGCCAACATGAGGTTTGAAACCCCCCAGTGTAAGAGTGTAATTACACACTTAGGCCTCTGCTTATTCGAATTCCTCCTGTTTAGTATCACCACTGGATATAATTCCTGCTAGGCATCGAAGAAGAGTGCAACGCTTGCTTGTTGAACTAATTGATTTTGCAACGTTAGATTCAGTGAATGGTAGCGCTTAGAGACCATGAACCACAATGTTGGTTCCGAGCTAGATTGGCCTTTGAATAAGGCGTCTTCATGACCTGTGTTCCAAACACTTTGGACTCAAGCATGACCATAATCGCGCAACTTTGTATGTATCCATGTATGAGCTGCTAGGCTTTTTAATTATAAACAGATTAAATGCCTCTTTTCACTGAAAGGGAGCGCGTACGTAGTAGCCTGCATAAGCCTTGATCTTGGCACTGACATATATATACTTTCCTGGCAGGATCTTCTCTTCAACCATCTTTTCTCCAAAATATAATAATTCTTTCATGGAGAGATATAAATTCATAGACACTACTCAGAGCTACCATGTTGGCTATGTTGATCCACTGTTGGAAATTAAAGTGAAAGGGTTCGAGTTCATGTATATGCAAAGTGCATAACTGAACCTTCGATGCCGCTATGACTGCCATTTAGATGACTGAAAACCACAACTACTGGTTTTATAATAATCAAGACCATGAGTCTCAACCTGGAGAGTGGGGCTCGGAATCAAGTTATAAAACTTGAGCCATGTTTCTTGCTTTCTTTGATGCTCCAGCGTGAGAACATATATCACCATTCAAGGCAAATCAAATGCCACAGTACGTAGTTGGCATTAAAAAAAACTTCTGAGGCTACTGTGACTGGTCATATATATAGCACTTTTTTTTTCTTTTTTTTTGGTAGAAACTATTACAAATCGAAACAAAGCAAAGGCCAAAAGCCTGGAAGCAAACCTAAGAAACAGAGAGCTAGCGTCCAGCTCATTATTACATAAGTAAGGACTTAAGATTAGGGGATGGGACCGGCCGCATCGAAAAGCAAAATACGCAGTAGGGAGGGAGGTGGATTGGAAACCCAGTCCACAAGGCACACCCTGCTTGATGCTAGATCTGCAACATAATCTGCTGCTTCATTAGCATATCTACTGGTTAAAAGAGCCAGAATAAGACCGAATACGTGAAACAATCTGAGAAGCTGACCAATCAACCGCCAAAAGGGGGTTCAAAAGAGTTGAAATCAGAACAAGAGAATCTGACTCCAACTGAAAAGAAGCAAGAGAAGAGGAAGATGCTAGACTAAGTCCAAGCTCAACGGCAAGGGCTTCAGCAGCCAGAGAAGAAACGGCATGAGTGTACTTTGATAAACATCTGATCAAAGTGCCATGGTGATCACGGAGAACAGCGGCAATTCCACAAGAGAGAGTTTCAGAGTTCCATGCTGCATCAGTATTTATTTTCAGTGAATCATGAGGAGGAGGTTTCCACAGAGCATGCTGATCCGAAGTTGAAGTTGTTACAGAGGAATGGAAAGAAGTTAATACTTTGGGGATCAGTAGATATTCCTTGGAAGCTTTGAAAGCTCTCTGAGCAACCGCAATCGGGTCAGGCAAAATATGATTGAACACACAATGACATCTGTGTTTTCAAATATGCCATAGTAAGAAAGCCACATGTGTTGGAAAATTTTTATCATGAGCAAAGCTGCCATTTCTGAAGATGCCAGAAATCCACCTATCAAGAGAAGTAATGGTCTGTGTGTTAATGATGTACGATATAGGATGGGAGAACCAAGTTCTCATAACCCATGGACATAGGAATAACACATGTTCAGTAGTTTCCGGGTAGTCTTCACAAAAAGGGCAAAGATCAGTAGAGGCTAAGTGCTTTCTGTAACGAGCATGATTCGTTGCCAAGGCATTTGAGAGTGCTCGCCATAAGAAGTGTTTGATTCGTGGAGTTGCCCTAACCTTCCAAATCCATTTCCATACGTCCTTGTCAACCATATGAGACTGTTGTGGGGCTAAGGTGACTGCACGGATAGACTTAGATAACTTAAAATTGTAACCCGACTTAACCGAGTAGATCCCCGAAGGTGAAGTAGGCCAAATCAACTTGTCCTCCTCTTCAATTGAACCAAAAGAGGTAGCCAAAATAGCTACTGTTGCTTCTTGGGGAAGTAGATGATCAATTGCAGATAAATTCCAAGAAATATTTGTATGATCAATAAACTGAGCAACCGTAGTGTTAGGAGTATTTGGAGGTTTGTGTGCAGCAAGGTTGAAAGATGGGTACCTTGGTAGCCAGTTATCATGCCAGAAATCCACATTGATCCCTGAACCGATTTGCCAGGTGCACCCACCATGTAATAGGGACCTGCCTTCCAATATACTAGACCATGCCCAGGACGGAGAGTTGCCTTTTGTAGCCTCAAAGAAAGAGCAATTAGGAAAGTATATGTGTTTGAGAACTCTAACCCACAACGCATTTGGAGAGGAGAGGATGCGCCAACCTTGCTTTGCTAGGAGAGCGAGATTGAAATCAGCCAAACCTCGAAACCCCATACCTCCTTCAGATTTTGGGGTGGCCAGTGAGCCCCAACTTTTCCATGTATACCAGGAGAGGCCGCACTTCCCCACCAGAAGTTTGCTAGAGCTGCATTGATTTTGTTGCACAGAGAAGAGGGGAACTTAAAAAAACAGCCACCGGATAGGCGGGTACTGCCATAGCCACCGATTTGATCAGAATTTCTTTCCCAGCTTGGGATAAATTGGAGCAGTTCCATCCCGAAATCTTTCTTTCAATATTGTCTTTGACATAGTCAAGGGCCTTAACCTTTGATCGGCCCCAGATGGTGGGTAGCCCAAGATAATTGCCCGGATTAGAAACAGCTTTCATACCAAGGACAAAGCTGATAAGGTGGACAATTTCTGGTCTTGTGTTCGGGCTGAAAAATAGAGAGGATTTTTGTATGTTGATAGATTGGCCCGATGCAGAGCAATAATGATGCAAAGTATCGGATAAAACTTCACAAATGTAGAGAGTAGCCTTGAGGAAGAATATAGAGTCATCAGCGAAAAAGAGGTGACTCACTCTTGGCCCATCATTAGTTATGGTCACCGCATCCAACAGCTGTTCGTGGCAAATTTTCCAGATCATTGAGAGAACATCATTGATGAAAAGAAACAGGAAAGGGCTTAACGGATCACCTTGCCTGAGGCCACGAGAAGGTTTGAAGCTTCTACCAGGAGATCCATTGACCAGGATAGCATAAGAAACCGTTGAGACACAAGACATAACAAGCTTGACCCAAGTAGGGTGAAACCCCATTCTAAGAAGAACCTGTTCCAAGAAATGCCAATCCACCCTATCATAACCTTTATTCATATCCAATTTGAGAGCAAATTCACCTGGCTGAGCTGGAGATTTGAGAAGTTTCAAGTGATGGAAAAGCTCATGTGCAACTGTAATCAAATTATTTAACCTTACCTCAAACAAAGCCTCAGCTAACATCACAATTCGGGATATGCTTGCCCTAGCACTGCTGTTTTCATTGGGATGGGCATCTCGGTTACTTGAACGACATGTACAACGACCTGTTAACTGCTGACCAGATAATATACATGACCTCTCATGTCCAGACACATTTTCAAAACGGTTCCCTAACCACCGAAGTGCACGAACCTGCAACAAGTGGCATGTGTAACAGATGACCAAATGAGTCACATCTCAAGAACAAATGGTTAAGAGTTGCACAGCATGAATAAGTTTCGATGCAGCCTTCACCAGCGTTTAGCATAGTCTATAGTTACCATTAGCATTTCTGCAAGCTTGTATAGAAGAATTTGTCTGATTGTCTTGCAAATTGCCAGAAAAATCAGATTCCAGTGTTTAATCCTAAACTACCAGAAGTGTCTTCAAAAAAATGTGTTGGAGCCCTATTAACCAGTGATTCTGGAAGAAATTCATATCTTTCTTGACTTTCATCTCTACCAACCAAACTGGTAGAAGGTCCTGTTTGCAGATGTTGGTCATCATCATTATTCAAAACTGTGACACCTGTTGAAGATAGAGGATAAGACCTGGATGACCCCAAACTGGTCGCTCGGCTCAGCCTGAAGCTTACATTGCCAGGAATAAAACTAAAATGGGAAAGGAAACGACTAGAAGGGTTCAAGGATGGAGCAGCAGAATCTTGAGCAGAGGCCGGACCAGGTCTGGGGACAGTATCAGTGATGCTAGCATCACCCCACTCATTGAGTTCATCATTTGAAGATATACAAGGCATTTCATCAGATTGTTCAACATTAACCTTTGTGAAATACTCCTTTGCAGGATCCTGCTCTATGACAGTCTGGTTTGTACAAGGAGCAATAATTCTACTTCCTTTGTTCCGATGTTCACCAACCTACACCATGAGTTACACAACTGTTAGTAATTAGCCCCACATATGTTAAATAGATAAAAGTTGTAATAGACCCTTGATTAGAAAAAAGTACTAATAAAAGGATGATCAAAGTTAGAAAAAAAAGACTATAGTGCAAACTTGTTGGTGGCTGTTAAACATTTTCATCAATAGGGCCTTGAGATGATCTAGAGGTGCTGCATCTTGAAAGAAATGTTTGACATTGTACTCTATTGTAAGTTAATTTAGTCTAATAGTTTACTATCTGACAACACATGCTGTTCACATCAGAATTAGTACAAAAAACATCCATACAAGGTTTGTTGCCCGTCGCTCACTTTGAATTCGATAGTCTCATTCTTAACACTTCGAAGGACAATATAAGGGTTCATTAAGGAGAGCAAGAGTAATGAAGGGAACACTCTAAATTGTTCAAAATAAGAAAAGCTGTAGTAACAGTCTCTAATGAAGATGTCAGCTCAGCAAAAGTTAGCAAAAAAGCGAGCTTGTTAGATTGATATTCAATCAATCTTAGTTTTCTCAGGTGTCATGCTTGAAGAAGATGATGCCTCTTCCGTTGTCTCCTTGTTTGATCATGTGACAAATGAGTGAGTTCCCTTTTCTCATGATTTTTTTTTAAAAAAATTAGCACTCACAGGTGAAGGGATAAGGGGATACTAACATATTAGTACTTGATCTTCCTAAACAGTCACGTAACCATCAACTAAGTATTGTTAAACAATCTCCCACCTTTTAACAGGGTGCTCGAACTATTTTATCTGTCATGAATTTGATAGCAAACATATTTAATCATTGTAAGTTTCATCGTTTCTTTTCCACGTTCTCTTGCAGTTGGTTGCAATTCCAAATAAAGTCTAAATCCATCTTCACCATAAGGACGTATACTTCGGATGAAACTTAGATACACACTTTAAATGCCTATCGTTTGATTCAATAATAATGTCTCTGTTAGAATTTAATTCTCCACCAACAATTAGACCGGCTATCTCATCGTTGGTGAGTAACTTGTATTGTCTATTATCAATTAGCTGTCCTCCAAGTATAGTCATGTTAAACGAAGGCAATGACTCGTCTTTAAATTTATCTCTAACATTTCGGTATTCTTTAGGTAGCTCATTTATTTCATCAAACATTTGTATCAACCTTCCCACAATATCAGGTTTGGTTTTCTTATTAGTATGGCATGGGTCAATAGCATCCATTCGGTTAGAAACTTCATTGTCGGTGTCATAAATGTATAACTGCGCATATTTAGGACGTTCTCCCCCAACAGGTAATGTAGAGCCCATTAAATGATGTATCTGACCACATATTTTAAAAACATAAGGTCCTGATCTTCTGTTTAAGTCATAATCGATCTTTGCACCCATCGAGGTAAAAGCGAACATTGAATTGTAAACTCGAATGTTTTCACGAAAGAGTATGCTTCTTCGGCCATTATTTGGATCGAGTGACTGCTGGAGAAACGGTGGTGTTGAGTCTAACGAAGGAATCTGTATTTCTCTTTTCTGACAGCATCCGGTGTAAATAGGCACAGTGTTATTTGTTCGGATACTGTTGGCTAATGCCTCAGCTTTCCAAAAATAAGCGCCACAGTGGCCACACCCGAACGAACTGTCGCCAGAATCTTTGTAATCTATGATCAAACCTGCAATTACGATTATTGATGTTCAGATAGTATGAACATCATTTGTTTTACAAATCTAAAAAACCAAATTTATTGTAGCTGACCTTGACGACTTCTTTGGTAGAGTGCCTGACCATATGAAATTGAACTTGTAACTGCGAGACATATTAAACACAACATATGTTATTATTAATACAGTAGGCCAACAGCAAGAAAACAATGAATGAAGCAACAGTCAATGTAGAACTGTACAATGGCAAAGACTTATCCTTACCTGGCACACTTTCATTCATATGACACACATCAATACAATCAAGATTGTATTGATCGCACCTTTTTTTTTTTTTAGAGTGATTCGATCCACTTGCGCCCTCATTTTCATAACAATGCGAAGGCGCTGCTGTCTCACGACCTGTAAATTCTCGTTGCAAATTTTCTGGTGTTCCGAAAAACGCTTTCCTCTTGGAAGTTCTGAATGTAGGCAGCATAGCTGAAACTGGTGTTACATGTGAACAATCACTCAAAACTTTGGCAACGAAAATTGGAAATATTTGGTAAATAACATAAGTATTCAAAATAAGAAAGTCCTAATGGATCCTTGATTGAAACACACAATGATCTAATTTTACTATCCTAGTGATTTGCTTTCATGTACCAGCAACCAAATCCAGACAGGCTTATTTGTCTTTTACATTTAATGGAAGATGATTTTGCAACACTTCATAAAGTTGCAGGATTTGTCATTGATAAAACCGAATTCAACAGAATAGCTTATGAATACATTCCCACAAAACAAAAACAAACTCATAGGAATGAGAAACAAAATAAGCATTCACTTCTGATCTTCAACCGCATCCACAACAATACATACTGTAAATTACTCAGGAAAGTTAAATGTGGGACGACATAAATCAGTGAGCTTTCACATAAGCAAAATTGATTGACACCCAGAATGCACGTACAACTCCAATCCAGCACACACACATGCAGTTTGCAAGATGCAGGTTAACCCCAATTAGGTATTATCTATCTGCATCAGTGATTATTCATAAAAGCTAAAAGCTAAAACCTATGGAAATAAATGAAAGGCTCCAATTTAGATTAGTCCAAAATGAACTGGAATGATCAGATAACATCGATGCAACAACATACCCCACAATGATACTGATATACCCAGGGAAAAAGAAATCAGAACCACATAAAAAAAAGAGGAAACATGACAATTTCCTAAAAATTACTTATGGACAGACACTAATATTGAAATGGTCTAATACTTATACACACCAATAGTTAAACGGCCAGATAAAATTGAGGAATTTACAACAAATGGTCAGCAATATTGCAACCAAAGCTGAACAGAGGAAAAACCATATACCCTGACAAAGCAATTACTGTTGGCAAAATTATCAAATGAATCAGTACAACTATAGGTTTTTCATGAATTCCTGTAAACAAATTTCGCTTTCAAAGTACAAAGGGAATTCTTAAACAATCACAACAATCACATATTTTGGATGAACCAAAGGTGTGACTCATTAGGTGGGAAGCCAAATTCAATCCGGACCAGAGATTCTAGACTAAGAATTATACACTGAGACCTGTCAGCTAGCAACATTTTGCTAGATGAAGACATGATTCCCAATATCTCAGATTTTGGTTTGGTCAGACAATTCGTGAGCAATACAGCAACTAACAGTAAAGCCGTTGTCAAAATATGAGTAAGGTTCATTTGATGAAACATCTAAAATATGAGTAAGGTTTATTTGATGAAACATAACATTCATCCCTACATTTCACTTGTGTCAAAAATGTTTCTTGATCTAATAATAACAATATCCATAATGTAGGGAAAACTTTTCACCTGAGTATGTAAATAGAGGTGTGCTTCAGAGAAATCAGACGCATATAACTTTGGTGACTGGTGCTAGAGATTCTCATGATGCCGAGAGAATAACAGTCCAGGGTGATGCCTTAACTATGACTTATCTCTACAGATCCCTTAACCTCACACTGGCAATGAATCAAATTTGAATTTACTTTTTTGATATTCTAACAGTATGCAATGTGATTAATTCATGGTATTCATTGCAAATTTTGATTCATTGTTCATACAGGCAATGAATCAAATTTCTGTTCTAGTTCATACTAATATTGAATGCCACTAATCACAAACATATCATGCAGTACACAAAGTAGAAACCCATGAGCAGAAATTTGATTCAACTTTTGACTTTGCAACTCCAACTGATTATATTGCTAATATCAAAACACAAATACAATTAAATTAGAAGAGAATGAATCAAGAAAACCAAAACACAAAAACAGAAACCCAAAACCACCTGCCTTTGACGAACCCCAAATCAATCGCTTGAATTAGAAGAGAATGAATCAAGAAAACCAAAACACAAACACAGAAACCCAAACCACCTGCCTTTGACGAAACCCAAATCAATCGCTCGGCGAAGAGCGAGGACGTAACTCGCAGTATGCAGAGAGGCAAGAGAGAGGAAGAAAGAAAGAGGTAGGCATCGATCCAGTCCAGCAGTTAATATAAGAACTAATGGCAAAACTGCGAATAAACGGGAAAACGGGACGTACATGTAAGTTCGTAGGGGTACGTATGAACAGTGATGGACGCTGTACGCGTTTTAGTATAGAGTAAATATGGCTTGAATTCAAAAACATTTTTCTCTCTATATTATGGCTTCCTTATACGGTTTATAGTACCACTACATATAGCATAAATTATACATTACAAAGACGGATGGTTTTAACAGCCAAATTATTTTTAAATGTTTATCTTGATCATGTATTTAGCTTCTCCACTGAAGCAGTGACCTTGACAGCCAACCTGGTGTCCAGAAAGTATATGTAGTACAGAGAATCAAAATCGAAAACTAGTTGACCTACTCGTCTTCAAAGTCTGCTGCTGAAATAATCACTAGCTTCTGCAAGGTTGCCGCTATGCAAGTCACTGATGTCTGCATCAAAGCCTAGGCAATTGTACAACCACCACATAATCATGTTAGTCATTTGGTGAAAAGCATAAATGAGCAATGGAAGCAAGGGCTGGGCACGTCGTCTTGTATGTGGCATTACCTTATGCGATTCGTGTACTCCCAATGTTGATGGCAACTCAAATATCCTGCAAGAAGACAAAGAAACAAGCGGTGGTCTTCTGTTTGTTAATTGATAGTTGCACAAAAAGACAGAAACCTCAATCAAAGTCGAAACTCACCGAGAAAAGATATCACATGCAATCCGGTTGACTGAGCAATGAACCCAAGGCTTGCTAGAGAGAACTGGCAATGGGAAAATCAAATTGTTAGGGGGAAAGTCCTCAAAGTTGAAGAAGCTATCGAGACGGAATAGTCTACCTGTTGCAAATCTTGATGGGGTGAAACGAGAAAAGACGAGCATCCCCATTTATACAGGAGCAGATTCTCTCAATTCGACTTCAGGACGGACTCGGTCTCTCCCTAAACCAATCTTCTACTCGAGGTGATAATCACAGCATGGTTTTGAGTTTGCCGAACAGAAAGGACGGGAGAGACTTACGGCATGGACTGAATCGAGGCAGTGGGTATTAAGATGGGCCTTTAACAAAAGCAAAACGCTTATTACATATTCAGCCCAGTTGTATTACCTCGACAGAATCTTGGCTGGCTACGTGGCTCGATCAAATCAGTGGAAGCTTCATCAAAATACGAGGGTCCACGAAACAAAAATATGTTTATTTGTCGGGTTCAAAATATATACCCGTTAATTAGATGATACAAAACTAAAGATTCCAAACTGTTGAACTACATAGGTTTGATCTAGATTTAAATCTGGATGAAACCATAACTCTAAAACAAATATTCGGATTTTGTGAAGCCCTTTTTATTACCCATAAGTAGGTTTCATCATTTGGCCCTTCGGCCCTAGCCTGCCCTAAAACCCGCCCTACCCTATAGGGCCGAAGCCTTACCCGGTCCTCCGTTAGGACGGGCCGGCCCTAGCCCTTTTCAATTAGGGTAGGGCAAGGGTCAAGCAAATGAAACATGACCCTACCCTACGGCCCTACCCTATTGAGCCCTTTAGGGCCAAGCCAAACATTGCCCTATCCCGGCCCTAAAAGCCTACCCTTTAGGCCCTAATAATTACTTATTTTATATTATTTTTAATATGTTTCTTATTTTTTATACAATACAACTAATCTTGTAAGCTTTATTTCTTTAATTTGTATTTTTCTTTGTTAAATAACGATTGATTTTTGGTGATTTAGAGAGATAGTTAATGAAATATATGAATATAACTACTAACATAAATAATTCTAGATGTCTTAAGTTAAATATAATGTATATGTATATTAAATATGACTAAAAATAAGGTCTTGTATCACATATATCCCTTGAGGTAATATTTGAGGAAGAAAAATTAAAACTCATGAATTTATTTCGTTAAATAAAATAACGTCGTATTCGGCCCTGTTTAGCCCTATTTAAAAGGCCGGCCCTACCCGGCTCTATTAGCCCTAGCGAAATGGGCTTTAAAGACGGGCAAAAGCTTGCATATTTGAGCCCCGGCCTGATCCTACCCGGCCCTAAATATTGTTGGCCAAATCAAGGCCCTACCCGATCTTACCCTAAGCCCTAAAATTTAGAGTAGGGCCGGCCCTAGCCCGGCCCATGGTCTCTACCCATAAGCATTGAGATACAAATCCATATACATCCTCAGCACATATCCAAACACCCGGTTCTCAACAGCCTAATAAACCGTTCTCAACTTCACCATCGAAATAAAAACCCGGTCGCAGAAGTTTTGAGTGAGTCTTTACTCCTTGCTCCTAAAAAACCATTTTCGTGTCGAAACTCCTCCGTCCTTCGTATCTCGAAACTTATCTTAAGCCAGAGCATACCTGTCGGGGATTGGAGTAAGTAGAAGAAATGGATTGGGGTTTGTTCACAAAGCTTGGGACAAGTGGGCTTCTCTCACTGTTGGCTCTGCAGGTTCACCCTTGTCTTCTGTCTCGCTCTCTGTCTCTGTTTGTAAATTCTGGTTGTTTTGATGCATTGACAAATGGGTGTATAGGTCGCCCTCTAAAAGCTGCAATACTCATCAACTATGACCCAACTGGACCGTCTCGCCTATTGTCCACCATGTAAGTCCCATTCCCATTTACACTATCACAAGCTTTTTGGATTTTTTTTCATTTTTGTTTGATTTGGTAGGTATGGGGAAATTTCATATTGTATGAACAAAATTGCACAATGTGGTTTGATAAAGGTTAAGGCTTGATGGTATTGACAAGTAGAGGATTGTGGGTATTCCTCCAAAATGAAAGCTTTGATGGTTGTGTAGCATTTGGAAGTATTATTGTGATTTGCCTGTTTGTTGTAGTGTTCTGTTCGACCTTTTTTACTTTTTGTTACAACACAGTTCAATCGTGATGTTTTCAGTTGTCTGGGGATGCCAGAATTGGATTGTTCTTGGATTTGTGGAATTCCAGGATATAAAATGGAAGTTGTGCTATGGCGGGTTAGGCAATGTGCTAGACTAAGTTGGTTGTATTGATGCAAATATTTGATTCCTTAATGGCGGAGATGCTTTAGTAAGACTTCCCAAGTGAGTGGTAGTTGACTATTATAAGCCCAGCTTTTGATGACTTTGATAAGTAGATGACTTGTTCACTCAGCGGTGTCATTGGGTGATCAATAATGCTGATGGCCTAGTTGTGACCTTAAAAAATATAGTGGGTCACTTGTTCTGAAAGATCATTGATCAGGTTGGAAGATCATTGCTTTTGGTTATTCTATGTTAAGGAACAGTAGATGCAAAATTCTGCGGAGTTTGTTCTGTCGTCTTCTCTGAATGTTAATGACATGCTATATTTATCTGTAGTTCACAAGTGATAATATTTGGAGCCGTTTCTCACTTCTGTATAACTTTCAATAAAATTGCTTTTCTCCTCTTTCTTCCTGATATCAGCATGGTTTTAAATTACCTATCTTGAATGCTTTATATCCTCTCCAACAGCCTTAAAGGTTTTTCTTTTCAAAATATTTGCTTTTATGATCCTTAGAAATGAATATACTATTAGAAGCTTTTGAGTTTATATTCTTTTGGTAGTTTTATGAAGAAGAAAAAAATCATCATTGGATACACTTTTTGGACCGCTCCAGTAGTTGAATCAAGTTGAGTTATTAACTTGGTCATAGTTCTCTCTCAAACATTAAAAACTCAATATCTGCGCTCTTTCTTAAACTTGTCTATATATTTGGGTTGAATGCTGGTCTCAATTAGCTGAAACTTATTGAAATCTTCTAGCAGCCGACTCCTATGGTATTGAGACAGTTATTCAAATTCTGATCCTAAATCTGTTAATAGAATTAAAGATTCACTGCCTATTGTCATTTTGCCCTACTTTAGTCAATCAATGAATCTGCTCTAATCATATTCAAGCTTGAGGGAAATATAGTTGGGAGGTTTAGTATGGTGGACCAGTGGTGCTTCTGGTTGTAGAAGCTATTCGATGGTCCCATGCATAGCAATTGGAGAAAAACCGCTACAGGGATTTACAAGGTGAGAAGAGCTGCAAACAACTTTGCATATGTTGATCTTGGAATGCCTACAATCATGATGGGTGTGTCTTTTTGGATTATACATTGGGAAAAAAGGGTTTGCAGTTAGATGGAGGAAATGATGTGGGGGAGGGGGGCGGCAGCAGAATTTCTAGTATTATAAATGGAGAAGCGGGACACTTGGTGATTAGGGGTCTGTGGCATGGTGATCCCTGTTCACCTTGTCTTTTCTTTTTGAAACAGTGAAGATTTGTCCATAGGGAGGGAAATCTAAACTTGATGATGATGCAATTTTCATTGTAAAGGATGATGAACAGAAGTAGGCCTATTTATCTATAATTTTAAAAAGGTTTCGTTTGCGATCAGGTCACATCTAAATGCCTTTTCGTAGGAATAAGTGGAGAGGTTTGCAGCAGAAAAGTTGTGGGGGAAGGAGTTGGCCTATAAAGGACTTGGGATCCCATTGAGTGGGAATCTCCCTACCCACTTATTACATGTCTTTATTCTGAATCCCGGTCAGCATGGAGAAAGACCACGAGATCACCTTCTGGGTGGTAGAAATTTGGAATCTGAACATATATATTGAAGAGTATAGCATATTCTGAGGCTATTTCTGAGATAATGTAGCAGTCATCTTTTCGTTTTGATTGGTAGGAAAAACCCCTACAGCCATTTTACAAGGTGAGCAACAAGGGTACAAATATAAAGCCTTTCAAGATGTTTATTTAATATTATTTATTTTTGTTGTTGTGACCGAGCTTAAAGGATTGGCGCATGCTAGCTAATCAAGTTGTCTTCCTAAATTTGAAATGCTTATACGAAGAGCTTATATCACCCTTCTAGAAAGATTCGGAGGTTAAAAAGTTGCCAACCAACATTTGGAGAGGCATTGACCGCCCAAATCTATTGATGCAATGACTGATGTTCAATCCCCTATAAAGTGGCAAATGAATCTCTAATACAGAAGCCTTAGTCTGTTCTTAAGGAAGCTCTCAAGTTTGTGCTCTCTAGCACTCGTCCTCTTCTAATCCACTTACACTTCCTCTCAATTCTTTTTTCACTTCCAGCTATTTTATCTTAAAATAATCATATGGAAACTTTACTGCAGAATAATCTAGTTTCTTTCTGTAAACACTGAAATCTCCTCTGATAATTAAAGATTGTGTTAGTGTTATTGTCTCAAGAAAAAAATATTAATAGTCCGGCGTGTCTGTAATGTCCTTCTCTGCATTGTGAGTGCATTGTTTTTAATTTTTTTTTTTTTTTTAAGAGAGCTATGCTACATTTATTGATCTTGTGACAAAGTTGGCATTGTAACTTCATTCTGTCTCACTCCTGCATCTTAGCTTTGAGCAAATTGCTTTCTCTTCCCTTTAATCCAGATATCAATGTGGTTTTGGACTATCTTGATCAATTGCATCCTGTTCCACCCAACCCAGTTTAGGTTTTATCTTCTAGAAATATCAGTCCCACGCTCTTAAGAGAATTTATACGACTACTAGGTTTGAATTTATGCCTTTTGTATCCTCTTTGGTGTCCTATATATCCCACTCAAGTGTTTAGACACTGATTTCTCTGGCAAAGTTGTACATGTGAATGCAACTACATCTCTTTTCTCCCTCTCAAACTTGTTTTTTTTTTTCTTTGATGTTGGTTTAACTACCTGCCTCCGTATTAAATTTTCCACACAGTCGTATGAATTTGATGTAGTTGTCTGGACTCTATAGAGTTGGTAGCTAAATCAGTTAATACGTTTATATGTGTATTGCTCGTTATATCATTAGCCCCACTTTGTGGAAAAGAATTATCGGCCAGATTGCTCAAGCTTGTCTGTATTTGTTAAATTTTGTTTGCATATTAATTGAGAGAAAACAAAGAGTCATTAGAAAATAGAATGAACGTAGTGGATAAGAAATCCACTTAATTTAGGACTGAGTTTGTAACTTGGTTTTCATGCTTTGAAATGTTGAAAAAGCCGCCATACTGATCAACTATGATCCAACTGCACTGTCTCAGTTGTAATTTACTATTGAAGTCAGATTTAGATCATCCACTAGATTTGGTAATGTATTTAGATCATTACAAAAATAACGTAACTACAGTGAGAAAGATTAGTGTTTGATGATAGGTAAAACTAGAGATCTTGGAATCTTTCATAAGTCAATCATGTTAGTTCTTTGATAAATAAGCTGATGTTGAAATCTTTTACCACAGTTTCTTTGTGATGCATCTATATCATGTCTCAAGCTTATACATATGCTTGCATATCAGTAGTAGCAGCAGAGTTTTGACATTTGAGTTTCTGTCATTCAAGAATGTTGAATGCATGAGTGTTTTCATTTTCAAAAGTCAATTCTTCTATGTATTCCACTGTTAGGTTTACTTTCTGGTCTTTGTTTTGTATGCTGTTTATCTTCTTGTCCTTGGTCCAATGGCTAGGCTACACATTGTGGAAGAACATTCTAACTTTTAAATGTAGCATTTTCATATTTTAGAGTCATGTAAACCTATCCAACAAGAGCCGGACCAAGCAGATTATGGACCAGAGTTAGATTTAGAAACATAGAAGACTGAGCTTTGTATCAATATTCATTCTACTTGGGCTTGTCTGTCAATATTATTGCACTCAACTTAACATATCATGTTTTAAACAAATTCCCTCTCTCAGAAATAAAGATTGGGGAAATCACCTTTTCATTTTTGATTGCTCTCTGAATTCTCGGTTAGTTTGACAGCAATGTTTTCCTTAAAGTGGTCATCCTGATTATTTTATTTTGTATGGAAGCACTTTACCTGAAGGTTAATTGTATTTCTGCAGCGTCGAGCAAGAAGGCATAAAAGTGACTCCTATTGAATTGAACCAATTCATTGACTTCATCAAATGCGACAACCTCCGCACAGAGAGCTTCATTATTGGGCCCAACCAATGTAAGTTTTGTCTTATCAGTTTATAGTATCTGCGGATGTCCTTTATAATTGTTATAAAGCTATAGTGCTTTGAGATCTTCAATTATGGTAAAGTTAACTGGATCTTGTGTCATGGGCAGATGTTGTTACAACAATTCACGAGAATTGGTTCTGTGCAAGGTGCATGAATACATCAAAACCAGCTGGTGAAGGGGCTATTGTTATGCAAACAGGAACATTTTTCTTGGTTGCACTGTAAGCCATACAATCTGTCTATAAGCACCGAAATGTGATATATGGTGCAATTGTCTATTAGAAATTTAAAATGGTACGGAAATTTAAACGATAAATCCATTTTCAGTCATTTCTTATTCATGTGAATTGTAACTCATTTGTGCAGGTATGATGGTTCTATTGGCTCAGCTTCTCGTGCTATGTTTGCTGTTGATCAGTTTGTGTGGCAATTAAATCGACAAAATATGTAACCCTGACAAATACAGCTGTATGTTTTTACTTTCCTATACACTGGCACCTTGATTTTGTACATATGAACTAATATATTCTTAATGCTTCACTTGGCACTATAGTATTGCAACAGGTATATTAATAATGAAGAGTTCTTTAGCATTAATGAGCCATTTTTTAATTATTCCCTGAAATTTAAAACTTAACATGAATGTTTTTGTTTTCCTGTGTTCATATTATACTGATCTTCTAATATACCAGACTTTTTCTGGAAATTGCAAAATGATTGGGCATTGCTTCAACAAAATCCAAAACAGTTCCCACTTAAAAATATTAGGCTATGAATGCATCTGTGGTTTTGAAAACTTAAAAAGTTGATGGTGCCATCACTGCCATGATCATATGGTATCATTTTCATTCTTCTTTTAGTGATTAGAAGTAAAGCCTGTGCAAGTTTTAAGTGGCTGAATATATGTTTTTTTTTTTTGAATGGCTGAATATATGCTTGTTATGAAAGCTCAAAATTTTTACAACCTGAAAGACTCATTGTCTTTTGTGTTGAGTGAAAAGATAAAGATCTTATGGGGCGGGAAGAAGGCAAAAATTCTATAAGGATGCTTGGTTGTATTGGAGCCATTTGGCTAGACAGAATCAGAGAGATATTCTTAGGACAAGGTTGGGATTGACTCTGACCAAGAGCATTCATGGGACAAATCATGTTTTGGAGTTCTTTATTAACATATTAAATGTTTCTGAGCTCTGAGATTTCTCTTTCACAGCTATTCATGGGGACTGGAATATGACAGGCTAGCAGCTTAGTAAGTTGTCTAGACTTGAAATTTTTCATGTTCAAGGTGGTTTGCTTGCCTCTAGTTTCCCCCAGTCTTCTTTTCATGTGGATTTGTTGTTCACTACTTGGAAATCTCTCTTAGTTCTAAGCACTAAAGTCCTGTTCTTTTCAACAACAAAAAGTTGTTAGGTGGTGTTATGATTATAAGGTTCCTTGACATGTTCTTTTTTATTTGGCATCACAGTCTCTACCCTGGATGTCCCATTGTCTTTTTTTTTGGTTGCTGCTGATGTAACATCTACCGTAACTTTAGCATATATAGGATTTGTATGCCTTCAAGAAAACCAAATCAATGTAAATTGATCTGGTAGGCTGGCTGTAGGAAACATAATTTGTAGCAACCCTTAATATATTTTATGGTCTATTATTACATCCTTGGTGTTTCCTTTAACAATGGATTATGCTTTGTCTTTATGAGATGCCATTGGGGAATAAAGGATTTCTTATTCATCTTTTAGAATTTGCTACAAAATCTGTTCTGTTGCTAGAAAGGATTTCTTATTCATCTTTTAGAATCGCCTACCAAATATGTTCTGTTGCTTTTTCATGTGCGCAGTCACACAAAGACAAGTGTGATTCTTTTATCTCCTTGCATGTAGTTTTACTGCATCCTACTGTTGATGAGCGTCTTATATGCTCTTCGGACATGTTTGTTTTTACTCACAGCACGTATTGTGTCCACGACTATAACCACAGGCCATTGTTACTTCCCCTCTTCCTCCACACTTCACGCCTACGAATCCCCTCCTGAACCATGACCTATGGAGTTTGTTCAAAAAGACTGATTTCATATATGCTTGGGATCTAGTGTGTTTTGCAGAGTTTGCATCAGTTTGTTGTTACTTTGGTCGGTTGTTTTATGGTTGTAGAATGAGTAATGTTTTTGGAAGGAGTCTTTCTGCTTGGATGGATTTTCCGCTTGGGCAGCCACAAAAACCACTTGAGCCATTATAGAGACTAAGCAATAAGCTTTTGTTATAAATACAAATCCGCACATTCTGGTTCAAGTGATGGCACATTTTTTCTCTTGAGAGGAAGGCAACAGTTCCATAAATGCTTTGGCAGAAGTAGAATTAGGGGTGGGCACGGAACGGGATGGGACGGGATTGTGTGAATCCCGGTCTCGTCCCGAAAATAAAGATCGGGACGGTACGGTACTGGATGGTGAGTTTTAAGAATTGATTTCGTCTCATCCCGTCCTGATTGAAACGGGACGGATCAGGACGGGATCGGGTCGTCCCAAAACAATAGCCAAAAAGAAAAAAAAGTCGGGCAAAAATATTAAAAATTAGTAAAATAAATAATGTTCATAATACAATTAAGGAAACTCTTAGCAATTTTAATTCTTTAGTTTAATTATTTTATCAAAATATCCACATATAGCCTTTGTTTTTCTTTGTATTATGAAAAACTAAGGAACTCTCAACAACAATACCCTATGTAAGGTAATAAATATCCATTACTTTGGTATATTGTTAAGATAATACACATATTTTTAAGAGGTTTAATATATTATTAGGATAAGATACATAGATATGCCCCTAAAATAGTAGTAATTAATATAATCGGGACGGGACGAGATTTGTCGGGATTTACTTACTCGTCCCGCGTCCCGTCCCGTTTCAAAATAACGGTATGGGACGGGACGATATTAGCATTTTTAAAATTTCATCCCGTCCTATCCTGTCATGTTTCGGGACGGGATCGGGTCGGGTTCGGGATTCCGGGACATAATGCCCACCCCCAAGTAGAATCAAATTGGATAGCTTCCTTCATAGAATTAGGAGGTTACAAAGATTGACCAAAGTTGTGGCAAGCTAGCTGGGTGGTATGATGAGCAACCTGGTTTGCTGTTTGTTGAACATGGCTAAAAGCTATAACTGAAGCTAGACAAACGCAAGCTAAAACCCCAACTCAGACCAATATGGATCAGCAGCTTCAACAGCTAACACTAACTCTAAACAATCTATGACACGACCCACCCCGAATTTCATCCTGAACCTGGAGTAAATCGTGAGGGGACCACCTCCAAGGAAAGATTTACCGTAAAATTTGGTACAACCTCCCTTGGAAATGGACAACCCTTCCAAATCAAAAACCTGCAAACACTCCTAAAATTCTCAATCCACCTTTAATTTCTGGAGCCTTCGTGCTCCCCAAATACAATCACCATCAACAAGATAATAAACATCAACTAAGATAAAATACATCCTCCGTCAAATATTCTAAAATGTCAACATGCCTTCACCCACAACCAAAAATATATACATAAAGTCCCAAGTATTCAGAGCTACTAGACACTAGCGGAAGTAAGAAAACACAGGTAGGTTAAACATGTAACCTACTGGTGAAAGGTGGTGGAAATACGGGTGGCTATGCCTTGTCTCCTATTAGATCCAATCCGAACTCTGCAGACTGGGCATTTTAAAACGAAGGGCCCAGGGGAAGACATTTAATAACGTTAGAGTGAGTGGACAAAAATAATTTAATAACAAAATATTTATGCATTCCCATTTTAATTTCATAGAAAATATACTGCATGCGGCAGCTCAAAAGTGTTCAACTCATAAACTGGCAATTTCACGACTAGCTCCGGCTAGTCACCAACTCAAATAAAATGGAGCCTCTCAGACTAAACTATATATATAAATATATATGCGTACGTATTTACACTCGTCAGACTCCTTATATGAATCCTAAGAACAATTTAGAAAAAAAATAGAAATTCATACAAGGCTACAACGTTTGCGTCTAACGCTTACGTTGCGCCATAATGGAATTTTTTCTCATTATGACCGAAAAGACGGTGTATATATATATACGCGCATATCCCCTATATAAATTATTATATTTATATAGGGCTACAACAATTGCGTCTAACGCTCACGTCGCACCATAATGGAATTTTACCTCAGTATGGTGGAAAAACACGTATAGCTAGCTAGCATTTATTTATATACATATTATCCTCATAAACATCCAAAATACATATCCACCGAAAATCTCATTTTCGGGATCTCTCCAAATGAGGAAAAATTGCCAAAATAACTGAGAAAATCAATAAGTCTCAACAGAAGAACTAAATGATCAACAAAATCATTCATCGCATGTTTTTCAATTAAAACAAAGGTCCACTCACAAATTAGGCCTAAGCCTGATGACGCTCCGAGGCTTCTTCTACTCGGGCCTCCTCACGTCCTAGCTCAAGAGGGAGTGAGCTTTTTGGAGGGGTTGCTGCACGGGAGGAGGGCTACAAAACGAGCCAAATATTTCAACCTATGGCGGCCGGAGGTGGGATTTCTGGCGAAAAGCTTCCCGACGTCTCCGGCGGATTTTCCTCCTCTCCGGCGGGTTAGAGGCTCGGGCACTAGGCCGGGAAGGGAGAGGAGGTGGCGGGGCTCCGAACTGGGCTGGAGCGGCGGCAGGTGGCTGGCCGGACGGCGGCAGACGACCAAGAAGAAATCCGGCAGCGGGAGAGAGAGACTGGGAAGAGGAGAGAAGAGAAAAAGAAAGAAAAAAGAGAGGGAGGGGATTGGGCCTCACCCAACCGGTCCAACCCCTCTATATAACCCAAAACCAAAAATTAACACCCCAAAAAAATAATACCCTAATAAAACTTACATTTTTACCGAGTAAAATTTACCATTTTTACCGTAGTCACATTTTCTCTTACGAATAATTCCTCTAAAATAATCGTCCCTCAAAACCCCTTAGTGACCAATAAACTATATCTCAATACCGGAGACGGTAAAAATTCTTATCATAATCAAACTGGTAAATAAGGTAAAAATTTAAGGGTCGGAATGTGACAATCTGTCTCTATTTGGAGGTGTTGAAATTGCTTAGATGATTATGTTGCACGGAAACGGAAACGAGTTTCGGTTTCGGGGACTATCTGATACGCGGAAACGTCAAAATAATCAATGTAAACCTCTAAAATCTTTCCGAAGATATCATGGAAGATTAAGTTCATAGCTCTCTGGTACGTGGCCCCAGCATTCTTCAAGCCAAAAGGCATAACCATATATTCGAAAGCCCCTGTAAATCCTAGGCACCCGAAAGCTGTCTTGTGTCTATTTTCATCAGCGACTGGAATCTGATGGTACCCAGCAGTACCATCAATAAAAGGCAACATTTCATGTCCAGCCACAGCATCAACCAACATATCCGCCATTGGCATTGGATAGACATCCTTTGGTGTCGCTGTGTTCAAATTTCTATAATCCACACACACTCTGATTTTTCCATTTTTCTTCCGGACTGGAACGATATTGGATAACCACGGTGTGTACTTTGCTGGCCTTATAATGCCAGACTTCATCATCTTTTGAACCTCTTCTTTGACATATTCCACTGTATCTGCATTCATTCGCCGATGTTCTTGCTGCACTGGCCTATAACCATCCATAATTGGTAACCTATGGCACACCAATTCTGGCGAAAGGTCAGACATGTCCTCATACTTTTCTGCAAAACAGTCTTTGAATTCGTGCAAGAGCTCAATCAATCTCTGCCTCTGTTCAGGTTCTAGATAGGTGCTTATACCTACCTCCATTGGCTCTTCTATTGTGCCCAGATTTATTTTTTCAACTGGGTCTAAGGCTGCCGGAGCTGGAGCTATGAACTCTTCTTCCTCTTCAATGATATCAAATGTGCCTTTGTCAATGCACTCCACTGATGCTACCTCTGCATAGGCTAGCTGCTTCTCCCTGTGAATCACCAAACGTTGATGGAGAAGTGCATAAGCCTCCACCTTAGCTCTTGTGAGGTGTGTCATCATTGATGACTTGGGGGGTTGTGGCACAATGAAGCCAGGCCTGCTGTTGTCTGATTTGGCCTGAATTATACCCCATTGTGCTAAATCTGATGAGGTCACCCCACATGGGCGCCCTTTATCATCCACGTCAGCGATTGCCTGAGGGCGAATGTCCCCATTGTAGTAGCTGGCATCTAACATGCATGCTGCCACAAAAAAAGGTCTAACATCTGCTGCAATTGCCTCTGCTTTATTAACTTGATGATTCCACATGAGCAACATCTGCTGCAAAGGTCTAACATCTGCTGCAATTGCCTCTGCTTTATAAAGTTCCTCTGGATGCATTCACACTCTCATTGGCCTTAGAGTCAAACTCGGCGAGCAAAATTTGGTAACTTGACATGTTGTTCATCAATTCGGCCATGCTGTGGAACCTTATGTTGTGATGCTTGTCGTTGTGATGCTTGTCCCTTTGCCTATGCTCCAATCCTTTGATTGCTATGCAAATGACATCTTCTTCTGAGATTGTAGTCCTGCACTTTGCCTGTTGTACCTTGAACCTTTTAAGAAACTCCACAGAAGTCTCGTCTGGTTGCTGGTACATGGATGTCAAAGAAGACAAATCCACTTCAAGCTCTACCACCCCAAAGGTGGTTCTGAACATAGCCTCCATAGTAGGCCAGTCATAGATTGATCCAGGCGCTAACTTGGTATACCAAGTCAATGCTGATCCTGAAAGCGAAGATCCAAAGGCTCATAATTTTAATAAATCATCATGATCGTGGGGTCCGCATTCGCCTTGGAATCTTGAGATATGAGTAGCCGCATCCTCTGATCCCTCTCCTGAAAAAGGAGTAAATCAGATTGGCTTGTAACCGGCTGGCCATGGTTCCTTTGCAATAAAATCAGGATACGAAACTCCATAGCTTAGGTTCACTGGTGTTGCATTCACGAGCCGAACCTTCTCCAGAATCATATTCGCGAAAGTTTCTTGGTCAAAAGGAGGTGGATCGACCTTAGCTGTCCTTGGCGTCCTTGTTGTTTGTTTTTTCTCCTTTTGCTGATCCTGGTCAGTAGCATTCTTAACCCCTCCATTCGGAGGAACTATGTGGTAGCTAACAATGTTTTTGAGGTGTGGCAACTTCGGGTTAACCTTCTGAAGAACCGGGGATTCTGGCGCGAGCGGCTCTGGTTGAACGTAAACCTCCTCGGTCTCAGAGAGGTCATCATCATCAGAATCTTGCGAATGCTGCGATCGAGATCGCCTCAGCGGCTACAACTACTGAATTGTTTGAATCAATATATCGATAAAAGCCTGCAGCCGAGCACTATTAGCCTCCTGGGCTGTCAGCCTCTTGTCTAGGTCTTCAGCCTTAGCAGCGTCAGAAGCCTGCGACCCCTCAGGACTCCCTAGTGCCATTTGCGATGAACCCAACTGGCGCTGAAGTTCCTCTAGAGTCAATCTCCTACACTTCGATTGGCTATGTGGAGCCAACCGCGAATGTGCAGGATCTGTGCACTGTGGATTCGCGTACAAATTCTCGTGCGCAATCCTGACACGTTAGGTCCCGCTAATGGGCGTGCCAAAATGTTCGAGGTGAAAAACGCACTTCTCAAACAGTCTCCTTCTATAGGCGTGCCAGCAACTTGAGTAGTTGAACCTGTACTTGTATCGCCTGATTTGCGCTAATCTTGCTTCTTCAAACGACTGTAACTAGGGAGCTCTAGCAGAAAGTTCTTCTAACTACCTAACACTTGATGTTAGGACTTACACGATGTTCTACATAGAACAACCGCTTCTTACTTAACTGTAAAAGCTAAGCAGAGTCTTCAAATCAGGATTGCGGTCTCGTCACAGTAAACTGCAACAAGGAGGATATTTTCCAATAGTCGGGGTCCCAACAATGGTTGCGGAGGTTACTCTTGGAGGAGGCTTTGGTGGTACAAAAGCTCAAAGGCTTACGTTAGAACAGAAACCGTTGGAGGGCTTCTGGGTACAAAGAGTCTCTAGAGACTTTTTGTGTGGGTGCTCCAAGGATTGGAACGAGTTTGCTTGTTGCAAAGTTTGTGTGTGTTGTCGTGTCCTTTTCTTTGATGCCGGAATCCTTTTTATAAGAGACTAGGGTTAGATTCCTTGTGAACCAAGGCAAAGAACCTCTCATTCAATGCGAATAGATCTCCTTGATTGAGAACGTATCCTATCGAACCCCAAAGAATCTTTAAAGGTTCCCAAACGAACTCTACTTCCTTTCCCGACTATAAAACCCAATGCTAAAAGGAAAAGTATTTACATATTTAAACCGCAGAAGTCGGTTTATGGGCCTCGCTCGCGACTCGGCCTGCTAGGATTTCTTCTGGCCCAAACAAAAACCAGCTAAAAGTTACCTTCATGATCACGATAAACGCCAGCTGATCCCGCTCTGTCAGTTTGTGAATCAAAGGCTGCATCTACGTTCAGTTCGATGCTCCCTACCTCAGGTTTACACCACCTCAACGCACTCTGTATTTCACCTCCCGGCAACTTGTTATGGTTCTCTTAAAACTCCTCCCACCAACCCATACCATATCATTCATAGTCATCGATAACGCCCAGAGCAGCATTTCAAGTAAATAGAATGAACTCCTGGACAGATTTTGTGCATTCACAGGCAACCATTCATGCATCATAGCATTTGGAGCTTGCCCTAAAGGCCTATTTGCAAAGCCTAGCTCCTTTGCTACTTTACAGTCATGCAACACATGAATGGGTGACTGTAGAGGAAATTGTGTCATTTGTGTGTCAATATCAATTCCTGGAGCGTAGTCTGCTTCAAGTGGGAAGAATGTTGCACAAGCTTCCGCAACGTACACTTTAACCTTACCTGGACTAGGTGCATGCCATACTTTCTTCCACAACCAAGTGTGCTGGTCTCTTGCAATCTTGCCGACTTGATAGTGAACTGTGAAGGAGACTTTGCTGTTCACTGCCAAGTTTCAGCTTAAAGGCAATGATGCAAAAGAGAGGGAGGAGACCATAATGCGAGAGCTCGGTCTTCTCCATGTTACTGATAGCTTTGTGGGAGATGAAGAGAACAGAGGGATATCTGGTGGTGTCGATATGATTCATCATCTACCCATTTTGCTTCTTGATGAGCCAACTTCAGGCATAGACAGCACTTCGGCACTTCAAGTTATAGAGCTTCTTTCTATAATGGCCAAATCAAAGCAAAGAACCGTGGTTTTATTAAAACACCAACCAAGCTATAGAATTCTTCATCACATTTCCAACTTTTTGATCCTCTCACATGGTTCTGGAGGAAACTATAAGTAATCTTGGAATGCAAATTCCATTGCAGCTCTATGTCTTAGAATTTGCCATGGAAGTTATAAAAACCCTGGAAGATTCATTCCAGAAGCACTAGTGATCATCACTCTGATGCTACAGAAAGCAAAGAACCATACTTCTACCCATCATTGCCGAATCAGAACATGATCAAACCAAAACATGGGTGATTATTTCTCAAATTTATTTGAGATCATGTTTCAGCAGCTTCTAGGCCTCTTTGCTTTCCGTCTAAGTTTTCTACTCTCTTCCACAGTTGATGAATTACCTATATACCTTCAGGAGCGGCGAGTTTTAATGAAAGAAGCCTCAAGGGAAGCTTATAAGGTCTCATCTTATATGATTGCCAACACTATTGTCTTCCTACACCCTTTTTATTTGTAGTGGACTAGTGGCTATTCTGTTTGCTGTTCCTGTGTATTGGCTAGTAGGCCTCAATCCTTCTGCGGCTGCTTTCGCCTTTTTCACTTTCGTGGTTTGGCTCATTGTGCTGATGGCTAGTTCTCTAGTGCTCTTTCTGAGTGCAGTGTCTCCTGACTTCATTTCAGGAAACTCCCTTATACGCACAGTTCTTGGAGCCTTCTTCCTCTTCTCTAGCTACTTCATTCTGAAAGAGAGCATACCAAAATACTACTGGCTCTTCATGTACTATGTTTCCATTTACAGGTATCCATTGGACACATTGCTAATAAACGAGTACTGGAGTACTAGAAGTGAGGGCTTCAAACAATACTTTGGGATAATTATTTTTCTCACTTCTGTTTAAACATGTATGTGTGTCCCAATCTTTCATTCCATAAGAAAGTACTGATAATAACTGATTAGAGCGAAGCCAAATAAATTTCAAAACATTGTAACAAAAGTTGGCAAATACCTAGTAGCAGATTGAATCGGGACGAATACTGCTTTTTCTTTCTTCTCTTCTCTTTTTTTTTTTCTTGAAAATGCAAACCAAACTTTTCGATACTTGAAGAGCACAATAGAGATTGACATCCAGAATCATACCCCGTAGCTATAGTCAGCCTTCAAATCAAATTGTATGAAGCCTTAACATTCTTCTCATTTACGTTTCGATTCTGTCTCTTTTATAGTCTGTTGTTTTCTCAAGTGTAACTGATGTGGTTCATTAATTAAGTTCAGTTGTGTTTTGTGAAATGGTTGTAATTCTCATTTCTTAATTAGAATTTCTCCTGTTCACCCACAGTATGTGAGCAGGGTTATTCATTGGCTCAAAATCTGGATTCTGATGTGAAGGAAAAGGAGTAATGCAGTTTAAGGCTGGACTGATGTTAATAGTTGAAGTATCTTCAAACATTCTAGGTTCTTACATTTTTCATACAGTGACATGTTTCGTACACAAATACGGGCTTCTGCAAGTATGATTGTTTGGATCTGTTGTGTAATTCCACTCATAATGGATCAGTATATGGTACATCTTTTCTGCAGCCATGTTACGTCTTTGGAAAATGAAAATTCACTCCGAAAGAAGCTGAATGATAGAGTTGGTAACAAGTTTCCTTTACAAGATTCACAATGTGAATGAAATCTAACACCAAACTCAATGTACTAATTCACAAAATTTTCAACATATAATGCTCTTCTATCTTCTCTGTATTCTTCTTCTGATCATGCCTTCATCCTCAACAGATGCTTATCGGTCTTTGAAATCATTTTGCCACATTTTAACTTGTCCCTCTTATTATCAGTCTTAGAAAACCATTCCACATTTTGAGCACCATCCTCACATCTCTGTCGAAAACCTTATCATACATGACTTGATCATCGAAAAAGCTGCTGTGAATTCGCCTCAGACACCGAAGAACATGCGCAAGATAAGCCTCACTTTCATCCGTCTTGAGCTCCGCATGAGACATACAACACTTGTATCCAAACGAGCCGTAACTGCTCCTAAAGTAGAGATACCTCTGCATCAGCAACACATTGCCCTGATTCTGTTCCATCCAAACTTTCGGCGTATCATCCAACACCACAACAGCACTCTTCTTCACACACACAAGATCCAAATTCTTCTTCTCGTTAGCACTATCATCTCTCGACACAACTCTATCCCCAAAATACTCCTTGGTAGGATCCAGCAGCCTCACCATCTGCTTCGCGTAACGCCGATCCCCCATTGTGTAAACAGACATCTCAAACAACTCACTGGCCTCTTTCAGAAACTTGCCAACACCCGGTCTCAACTTTGTGACCAGATGATCATTTGGCACCACGAAAACATCTCGGAGATTGTGATCTCCTCCAGCAAGTATCGTTCCTGCGGCGTTAAGTGACCAATGGCGCTAGTATTGAGCAATGTGTGATCCAGGTCCAGTACCAAGTAGAGCTTGTTGTGCAGCAAAGCACTCTTGTTTTCGTTCGGATCCATCCTTTTCCCACAAAGCAAGCACATACCTTTGTACGACCCAGCAACATGTTCGCACACTGAACCATTCTGTTCTACTTCCGACGACGACCCATTACTGTTCAGCTCCACCTTGCACCGTTTTGGGGTTCTTTCGTCGGAATCGGAATCGAGTACTTGGTCGAGAAACACGGCGAAGTCATCGTCAGACGAGTCGGGTATCACGGCGAGACCCTTCGAGCGATTTGGGGTTTCAGGGTCTATAGATGAAGAGCGATGAGAAAATATGGAAAGAGAAAAAACTTGCGTCCAACCCTGGCTGGACGCACACGTCCAGACTCTCCTGTGTGGATCAGTCTCAGTCTGTCACGTGCTATTTTTTTATGGTTTGGTTTTTATTATTTCTTTTTATTTTTCTTTAATTAATTATACATGTCTAGGGATTCTTTAATAGGTAAAAACTTATCTGAACGTGGTTAAAAAAAAAAAAAAAGCGTACAATTAGTGAAATAAACCACATCTTTACAAAATTGCAAGTTAACTTTCCTAAAAAAAAAATTTGCAAGTTTACTATTAACATGCAAACACAAGCACGTATGTTGAAGGTTTGATGATGCCACTGATATTTGTTAGAATGCAAACACAAGAAATCTAAATTCAATTTTTTTCTCTCTCCTTTTACACGTTCAAATCAAAATTCAGAAATTCCAATATTTTGCAGGAGAGAATTAGGGAAATCAATTAGCTATTAGCGATAGAGTTGAGGATCCTCAACGTGTTCGTGGTTTCGATCTATAGAGGATCGGAAGTGGGAAGAACAAAGGAGGAAGAAGAAGATTGTAGGTATGCGCGTCTTAATTTTCAGATATAAGTTTTAGCTATTAAAGAATCCATAAACAAGTATAATTCATTAAAATTTTTTTTTAAAAAACAATAAAATCAAACTAAAACAAAATAGCACGTGGCAGATTGAGACTGGTCTACATAGTAGAGTCCGGACATGTGCATCCAGTCTGGGTCGGACGCAAGTTTTTCTTATGGAAAGAGGAGGCGTAGTTCGTTTGTATATATAAGCGCTTAAGTCGGTGCAGTTTGTGATTCCTAATCATAATGGGATTGCTGGTTAAAAAATGTTTCTTTTTCCTTTCTTTCTTTCCTCTGTTCTTTTCTTTTTATCTTTAAATAATAGTAAAATTAAAATAAAATGTCTTCTTTCGAAGAAGAAGATTAAATGGAGTTTAATTGTAAGGGTAGGAGTCGGTCTACTGTATCTGAAAATTGTTAATTTCAAGAGCTGGAAACGAATGGCACTTCAAAAGTTTTACGTACCTGTGTTCTAAAAATCCAATGGCCAATTGTAACCAAAAAAATATTTCCAAAGGCCAATGGACAATGAAGTTGATATTGGCAATGCAACATGAATGAGCAAGGTTGGATCAAGATGCAAGGCACGCTTCAAATGTAATTTGTTGAAATATCTATGATGTCAATTGTTTGAAATGACCAGTGAGTTTTCTTGTGAGTCTGAAGTTCCATTGCAATTCTCTAATTCTAAAATGCAAGCAACTATGAGCTATGTAATTGAGCAGTTGGGTGAGTTAGTACATGTACCCAATCAGTTCAGGATGTTGATGTTGTTCTTTCTACTATAGTGATCCTACCTGTCCAGATTATGTCTGTTTGCTTAAAAAATCCCTTTATGGTTTGAAACAGGCACCTAGAGCATGGAATGAAAAATTCACTAGCTTTCTTCCAAGTTTGGGTTTTGAATTTTCTCATTCTGACCCTAGTCTGTTTATAAGGCATTCTTCTGCAGGTGTGGTAATATTGTTGTTGTATGTGGATGACATTGTCATCACTGGTTCGGATAAGGTGGGAATATCTGAGGTTATTTCTGAATTAAGCTTGGTATTTGATATGAAAGATCTTGGTCATTTGTCATATTTTCTTGGCTTGGAAGTAACCAGAGTTCAGAATGGAATTCACATCAGTCAAACTAAGTATGCAAGAGATTTACTTGTTAGAGCTGGAATGGAAAGTATCAATACCTGCAATTCACTGTGTTTACCTCATCATCAAATGACTAAGGATGAAGGCACACCACTTAAGGATCCTACCTTGTACAGAAGCATTGTTGATGCTCTACAATACCTAACCTTTACTCGGCCTGATATTGCTTATGCAGTAAATACATTATGCCAGTTTATGACAACTCCCACAGATGTTCATTTTGCTGCTTAAAGAGGATATTGAGGTATTTACAAGGAACTGTAGCTAAAGGTCTTTTTTATAGCTCTGCTGGTGCCTTGACAAATGCAGTGCATATTAAAGCCTTCTGTGATGCTGACTGGGCTGGAGAGGTAATACAGAAACGATCCACTACTGGTTTTGTTGTGTATCTTGGTATGTGTCCTGTTTCATGGCAATCAAAGAAGCAGGGAACTGTGTCTCGAAGTTCTACAGAGTCTGAATATCGTAGTCTTGCAAACACTGTTGCTGAAGTTAGCTGGATAAGGCATTTGCTGGCATTTGCTGTGTGATTTGAAGATTCGGGTTCCTAGTCCTCCTATTCTTAAGTGTGATAATCTTTTAGCTTTTGCCTTAGCTTCTAATCCAGTTTTTCATTCAAAGATCAAGCATTTGGATAATGATTTCCATTTTGTTAGTGAACGTGCTCAACGCAATGATGTCCATCTTCAGTATGTTTCTACTACTGAACAAACAGCAGACATATTGACAAAGGGCTTGCCTTCTCCTCTTTTTCGAACTCACTGTGTCAATCTCAGGCTAGTAACCCTAGCTGAGCATGAGGGAGGCTGTTGACTGTAGTAGAAGAAGAAGGGAAGAGTTGACTAGCTAGTCTGTTATTCTTCTAACAGATTCTAGAATCTTTATGTCACGTGTATTTTGACAGCTATATTCCAGCTGTCAATTCTGTTAGAAAGCTTATGATTTCCTTTTCTCTTGTATAAATAGCTATCTGACTTTATTCTCTTTTGTAATGAATTCTATGCTATTCTAAGCAAAAGGGTTTGATTTGCTCTCAGTTTCTTTCTCTCTCAATTTTCTGCTTTCAATTTTGTTATCAAGCTCATCTCTGATGCCATGGCTATCACAATTCACTTGGTGTTTGACAATTTGCGTTACAATGCATCGGTGATAGTCTGTGCAACGAAACATGGCAGTGAATATCAAAGTCTCTTCCAGTCAGTAGGGGAGGCAGATTATCTTCTTGTGCATCCGCATATTCTGATGAGCAGGACAAGTTATTTGTGTTTTGAGATTGAAGTCTTCATCTCTCACCCGACATCACTATTTGCAGGAGGGTAGATCTCCCATTGCCACTCGATCAGGCCGACAATGGCAAATCTTTAACAAAATGTTTGCAGCTAAAGTGACCGACTTGATTACGGCATATATGCAATAGTCTTAGGCTTTTACAGTAGTTGGGGGACCTGATATCGGGGAGATGAGTGTAGGAGAGGTTGTGTGCAGTGAGGTTAACCCAATATCGGAGTGCTGGCGTATGGCATTGATGAGTGGTAGGAAGAGGAGGAAGCGGAGGTGCTATAGGCTCCTTTTCATGTTTGCCAGTGTCTGCAAATTAAAGATTGCAAGACATGATGGACAGCTGCATTTTCATTTACGGGCGTCCTCTTTAACTTCCTCACTATATCAGGAATTAATAATATACTTTCAATACATCCTATATCAGTAAATAAGAACTTGTATCAAGATCTTAAAGATTATTGAACCTATATAGCAGCTTACTCTCATAGAATTACTCTCAAGGGAGGACACGTGAGGCGCACGTACTTTTGTAATATTGGTTCCAAGACTCCCACAACGAAGAAAAGCGAAATATGAGACTGCTGATATACGAAGACAAGGTAGTAGAGTTCGTCCCTTCGGGGACATCCGATAAAATTGGAACGATACAGAGAAGATTAGCATGGCCCCTGCGCAAGGATGACACGCATAAATCGAGAAATGGTCCAAATTTTTTTTTTCCCTCTCCCTCTCTTTTTGATTCCAGGTAGTGTTTGAGTTCGGGGTTTCTCGTTTTCTGTTCCATTCTGGTAGTGTTTGAGTTCTGGGTCTTTCGTTGTTGTTGCTATATGTGAAACAACAATCACTGACACTCAGTCTACCAGCTCCTATAAAACAACTGAAATGTTGTCCTCCAACTGTTCGATGAAATGCGTCTGAAGACCTATTCTCTTTTTAATGCTTGAACTGGATATATATTTAAACTTTGTGTATTCTTGGGTTTGTGGAATGTAAAAATTTGATAAATTTCTAAGTTTGTGGAATGTATTGATGCATATGACCCTGTCCTCCCAGTTTGTTGCATTTCTAATACTCCTATTCGTATTGCCAATCCTGTTACTGTCCAATAAAACTTGTATGCATGCTGCAGAAGCAATCATGCTGAAGTCATTAATCCTTTACTGGGGTAGTATTCGCCGTTTTTCATCTAATATGATGCCGAATTATTCTGTAAGCTTTCAGACATTGTTTTCTCTTTGTGTGTGTGAATATGCTGCAAGTGGATGAGAATTATCGTATGTTCTTTGATTCAAGAATTTTGATCCTGGGAGAACCAAGTTTACATGGGTTTTTGAATACATAATTTCAGTTTGTTTCAGTTCAAAACCGGAACTGTGGTTGTTAAAAAGATTGCTGCACACAATATTGTCATGTGTCTGCTTCATAACTTGTGTATCTTTCAGTACAGCTCCATTGCAGCTTCATTGTCACAGAAGCTTCCCCTCAGGAAAAGCAATGAATGGATTCAGTTGATGAATAATCGTTAGACTTGCCTCTTCTTCATCTTGACTCAGCAGCATGTCTGAAACTCGGATGCATTTAATATATGAAGTTGGATCATATTTTCATCTCATTGCTCAGTCACACACTTAAGCTTGAAGTGAGATCTAGGAAGGTGTTTTCACTGCATGGGATTGTGATACCGCCCATGAAATGATCGTATCCAAATTCATCTTCAGCTTGACTCAGCAAATCCATGAATGAAGGTTGGTTCAAGTATGATATTGGGATCACGAATCGCTTCTTCTGGCTTTTTCCAACATAGACTGCAAAATAGCCTTTCGGGATATCTAAGATCTTTGAAGCTGTCTTGTTTGCGTTAGACGAAGATCGGGTGAGACTTTTCTTGGGGCTAACCATAGCAGGCAGCTTGAAACCCATGGATTTTATATTCCCAAGTGGATCAACAATAAAAAGACTTGAAAGGAAAGCTTTGATGTTTGAGGAATGAGAGGAGATGAGTTACTGATCATGAAGTATGTCTATATACGTAGATGAAGATTGGGTGTTTGAAAGAACGTCTATATTATCTTTTTCAAATCAAGAAATCACATGGGGTTGTCTTGCCATTCACGTTACTCATCCCCTAGCAGATGCATATGCTGCTGTCCATTTTTCTAACCAAACATCTTTCGCTACTTCTAGACAATAAGGGTCACAGGGACCAGATAGAGCCTATTAGATAAGGAATCATTGTAGTAATAATTCAGACATGCACGTCTATCCAGCAGTTGAGTCCAAAGATCACCACTATTTACTCCTTTACTTTTTCGTCTATTTCTCTTATCTTTCTGATGTTGCCGTTCTTTAATGCCTTATTTCTGCCTCTACTTTCATGTTGTAGATTGATCACGATTATTCGGTGATTGTGCTGATTGTACTTGGTTTGCAGTTGTTTGCAAACTTTGAATCTAAGGACTGTTGCACCTCCCACTTCAGTCAGGTACTCTTCAAAATTTACGTACTGATTGTTGTTATTCTTGTGTCTCCCCTTGGCAAGAAAATTCTTTCAAGAAAGTTCTTTTTACTTGTGTTTGCAGTTCTTCTCGAACAATGATAGGCCTGGTCTTAGCTGAGATAACTACACTGGTATAATGTATGTAATGGACTTAAACATAAGTTGTCACTAGCTCCAATGATGTTGAGGCATTTCGCACGAGAGTGTTTTCACTTTTCACCAAGATATGAAATGTGGACGAATCTGGAAAGTAACGTGCAAGTGGTGAGGGGATCGATCCTTATTCTGATGAACTATCGTGACAGTGGTTCTTGGTGCCGAGTTCAATTCCAAATTGTTCCCAGGGTTGTTTTAACTACTGTATACTGAACCAATTTTTTTTTTGCTTTTTGTACATTGTCTTTTGTTGAGTGGTTGACTGGTTATCTTATAGATTAAGTTCCTCTGTTCCTTTGTAGATTCACTTTGTATCGGCTGAGGGTATACATGTATCGTGCCAGGTTCAACAGGGTAATTATTATTTGAGAAAATTATAGTTATACTTGTTTTATGTGGCATTATGGTGTTTGTTGTCTATTTTGCCTCGTATGCTCAAGGTGTGTACTTTATCCGGGGAGTTTAAAGTTAGGCCTGTATATTTGTTAGCTGCACGTACATTCAAATTTGTTGTGTCTTCTTCTAACCTACATAATGGTTTCTCATGAGCCTAGTTCAATTTCTAGTGATCATTTAGCCAATATACTCGGCTTTTCCAACCTTAGAGAACAAAATTGCATTTTGAAATAGATTGATGCATATATTCTCTTTACTATCCATACTGTCTTTGCTTCTGCTTGGTTTTGTAAGTTTCAAATTCTGCTTGTTTTGCATTTTTTTTTTTTGCAGTCTGGTACTATCATCTATGGAGACTGATCTTGCAGTTCCCAAGGACCTTTGCGGCTTTGTCTAATCTTGCTGCTCTTGGTCATGAATGTTAGATTATTGGGATTATTAATGGTGTCAAAGTTCGTGTGATCTGACCTTAGATTTGAAATGTTTGAGGATGTTAAGTTTGCTTGCATTGATCTGTACACTGTAACTATCAGATAAAATGTAACATGCTGGATGTGCTTTAATTTTTTAGTTCTTGATAAGCAATCAAATCCATTGTTGGTTGGTGCATTGAAGAGGCTAAAAGTGAGGATTTGAGGAATTAGTAAGGAGCTGCTGCTCTGTTTAGTACGTGCGTGTGTGGCACTTGAAATTATTTAAAGTAGATCGTCATAAGATTATCAAATAGTAATGGACAAAATGGCCAGGAAAACAACACGATGAATAATGTGCTTGAAGCATAGAAAAGTTTCAAGAGTATTCATATACCTCTAATTATTTGCAGTACCTCTAATCATAACAAGGAAGCATGTTACTCTAGGATTAGAGTACAGGAACAGGTGTCGGCAACCACGGGATAACAAATGGATAGACGCATCTCGTCCCCAAATACCACCTTTCGAAATTCATAGCAGAATCAGGATCAAATATCTCTAGGGTCCTTTGGCGCAAATTGCACAAAGCAATGCAATTTGGGTTGTCAGTCCCTAAAAACACCACATCCTCATTGTATGGGTGAAAACTTAGCACCCTAAACCCTCGACGATAACGCAATTTATTTTCAGAGACCAAAGGATACTTCAAAACCAGGTCATTCATGGAAAGACTATCCATTACCAAGCACCATTCATGTCCATTGCCATGCACCTCTTCCTTCCACTCCCACACACTTAGGTGACGGTTACCTACATAATCCCGATTATCTGATATATCCCTCTCGCACATCCGCAAACGTCCTCTGCAAACACCAAAGTACATTTCAGGCCCAGAGACTAATCTGTTGTTGATACCAAGACGGCATTCGGTTGGATCCAACTCAACCATGGTATTATTATAACCTAACAGCCGATACAACTTTCCATTGTAAGCAGCGACCTCGGTGCCGCCACAGAAATGAGGAATGCTCGGTGGACATTGTACAACCAATGGCCTCCACTGTCGAGTCTCGGAGGAGAAGATGTCTATTCGTAATTCATGCATGGATGGCTCAAGAGGAATCAACATTTGCACAACGCTCCATCTATACTCCGCATTAAGAGTGATCTTTGAACTAGCTTGTTCTGAATGCTGCTGCTTAAAGTAGGACTCACAGATGAATCCCACATATGTTGTGTAGCTGGAAGGGACTCGAAGATGGTTGCCGGGAGGGAGTGCAAGCCACTTCTTGGTGTATGGATTACAGATGTAGTAAGGATTGTGGATCAAGTAAGACTCCATATCCTCGTCGTCGTAAATTGTGCAGGTTTTGCAGCACAAAACCAAATCATTATATGTTGCCACCAATTCTAGATGAACATGTCATTCTTTCTCTTGTTGAATACATGGCAAGAAATCCAGAGAGAAATATTGGCTTTCCCTTGTTTTCACCACCGGATGCGCAACGACTTTAAGTTCGGGTTAGAGGTTGTTGTTGTTGTTGTTAGGGTAGGGCAAAACAAAAAGAATACCTGCACCTATAAAGGCATTTCATTCGTCAACACCTTGGACACTCAGAAAGGTCCTAACAAAATAAGGGTCAGAGAGGAGACTCAACCAACGCTTGGAGACGCACTTGGCTCGAAATAATGTTGATTTGCAAGCAAGTCGAGCAAGGATTTCAACCAATATCAAGTCCGGGAGATCACCAAGTCGAGTAGTCTTTTTTGGCTTCAGATTTAAAGCAAGCAAAAACAACTGCACCAACATTGCGGCCACTGTTGCCGCCATCACCATACCCCACCAACTTATCGGCATGCCAAACGTGTTAACCACAAAGCTGAAAGGAATGCCGGCAGTCATGGTTAACTGTTTTGGTGATGATGGAATCGATCACGTACGACGGACTTTGGGCAACCTAATTTGAAACGGTGATCATGTACTGTATTTGGGTTTGGGGATGGAACTAATCAAATTGCTTATAGATGGCCGGTCGATGTTGGTATATAGTAGAAAATAAGGATTCAATATATGGTTTGGTATGTTTCAATTTATTATTCATCTCCAACTAGGAGGTTTATATAGAGGTACAGTCATAATACTACTAGAAAAATATTCTACACCTATACAAACAAGGAAAATAAATATTTACAGTTATTCTACAGATATAAGGTCGAGTCGTTTAAAGGACATTAAATTTGACCCAAATTTGGACAACAATTACTACCCATTAGATTTTAAAATGTTTAATGGCCTAGATCAATTGTAAATATGATGTCAACATATTACTAATTGATGTGACAAGTTTTAATTTCATAACAAATCAAATTAAAAGAAAAGAAAATCAGAATTTAAGATATGAAGAAACAAAATCCAATTTCATTACAAAAAGAAAAGGAAAAAAAACCATGGTTTAACACGTAGAAACAAAAACTTAGCAAGATATTAAGTAATAGAAAAATACAGTCTCATATTAAAAAACTTATGAAAAGCTCTCTTCTGCTGGGGTTTGCCGTCGGCGGCGGCTCTGGGTTTTCTGCCGGTAGATTAGGGTCTCCCTCTTCCTCTGGTTATTTAGATGATGGAGGTTGTGGGTTTCTTTCCCATCGTCTTCTTCGTGCACCAATCGGACTGAGGTTCGATTGTCTTTTTCTTCTCCTCATCCTTACCCACTTCGGCGTTGTTGGTGAAGGTGGGAGCAGTGATGGCGGCACAGAGGTGCTAGGCCTGGGTGGCAACGCCGACGGGATGTTGGTTGTCGGCCCTTGACGAAAAGGGGGTCGACGGGTTCGGCACGGCGTTGGTCTTGTCGCTGGCTCGGGGGGTTGGTTCGTGGTGAATCAATGGAGGTTTAGCGAATCTCCAATTGGTGGTTGGCATGCTCTCCATGACGGATTGGTGGAGAAAGTCAGGCTCTTTCCGACTGAGATTTTTGCAGGCGCGGGGAGTGGAAGCTGCTGGGCAAGGTTGGCGGCGGCCAGGAAAGAAGAGGGTAGGTTGTTCTTGGTGGCTGCCCTAAGGATTTGGGCTGGGATCTCTTCAGGAAGCTGGGCTTGGGAAGATTTGGATATTGGGCCTTCATTCTTGGGCGAAAATTTGAGTGTCTTACTGTCTTGCCAACAACCGGGGAGTCAGCCGCCAACCATGTCTCTTGTGTCCCGATTTGGCAGTGAGCATAGCAAGAGTCAATGAATGCTCCATGAGATGGAGAGGTGAGACCACCATTGAGTGCATTTAAGAACGTTGTCCTATAATCTAAAACAATAACAAAAAGAGAACCATCCAAATAAGTTATCCAGCAGAACTTGTGTTACAGTTCAAAATAAAACAATAAAAGCTTCTCATAGGAATTCCTGGAGAGTTTCAATATTACCTTGCATGGTTTGAATTTGCGCAGGTGAGCAGTTCTTTATACCCATCTTGCAGCTTTTCCATGAGCCTTTAGGATCAGCAGCACTTGGTGCCAAAATGTTCTTTATCTGAATTATGGATACAAGAGTGAGAGACAATTCATATGCAAAATATTAATTGAATCTGGATAAATAAAGGAAAAGAAGAGAGGAAGTGGCATGATTGATATAACTCTGTTTTGTGGTAATAGTTGTGAACAAGATCTCAGGGGCATCATACTTATCACATGATCTTAACATCTATCAATTTCAATCAATTATCTTTCCAACAACAACTACATACTAGAATTACATGGTATGACAAATTTTTCCATGCCAACTACTTTCAGTGCACACATGAAAAAGGATCTGAATCACTTTTCAGAAAAGAAAAGGAACCAAGGTTGAAAACTATACATAATACTGGAAAGTGGGGATATGAAGGATCAGAATGAGGTTACCTGCCTCGAATCATAAGCAGCATTTACCAAAAAAATAGGAGTCCTGAGCGTCGGTACCACATTTTGTGGGAAGAAGCACTGCAATATTTTGAAGCTAGTATTAGCATTGACAAGTAAATAGAGATGAGTATAATCGTAAAGAATTTTAAGCACCTACCAATCCTGGACTCAATCTTGAAGTGCATGATGCAGGTAAATGCTTTGCTGAACCCTGCATGTACAAAACATATACAATCAGAACCACACCGAGCTAATGAAGCCACATGCACATAGTGAAGGCCAGACAGAGATGCATTACATGTAGGGCAACCACTTGACTATAAAAGGCTTCAATTTGTTGTGACCCAGAAATAGTCTTCCTGTTTAGTCAATGTGAGGCATCAGCAACGATGAAATTAGCTCAGAAATATCTCAAGATTAGAAGATATCATACGATTAGAAGATATCATACGATGCTTACGCATTGATGAAGTAACCAGCATCCGCAAGGCATTTCACATTAGTTCCGGCGGGCAAGAGAGAACGGAAGTTATCACATTGAAGAATAGAAGCCAATCCTCCAGCTGAACAACCAGAGAGTAGAGCCTGTAATCACGAGCACTCATAAGCGATCATAAAGGAGGACAAAACAAACACAGAAAAAGAGATAAAGTTCAAAGCACTTGGCAATACATTTTTGGCATTCATCATTCCTTTCGCTAATAGATCATCAATGACAGCACGAAAAACCCTTCCCCCTCTGAAGTGAAGATTTGTAGCCTGGTCAAGATATATAGTTTATTAAACACCAACTTCGGTAGCTCGCAAGGCAGTATATAATTTGCATTGGTAGCTGAATTTGAGTTAACTTACGGGGTTTACTGCTTCGACATCACCGGTGAATGATGAGCCATCACAGTACCTAACCTTGATTCTGTTCCAGTTGTAGAAGTCTAGCATAAAAAAATTCCAAATTCTTACTGTTAGAGCTTCAGAGAAACATGTTTCAACATATGGGAGCTTTGATGATTAGCTACTGAGTCATTTTTAGGATATGCATCTTTCAACAAAATAGGATGACTAGCCAAAACCTTTTGAATTATGAGATGGAAAGGTAAAAAGCGAATAACAAAAAATTACCTGGATTCAAAGATTCCTTTTTACCAAGAACCCCAGAGAAAGATATTGTCTTCTCCATATGTTTGGATGAACCTCTGAAGTTTTTTGTCCGCTCAACGCAACTCTCAACATCCTTGCACCATCCTCCTCCCTAAGAACCAATTATCAATCAAGACAAGTTTCCATCAATACAAAATTTCTTATAACTTCTGTCAGTTTACTAAGCTAATGACTTGTTGATAACTTGATCCAATAGCTTTTTCTTTTCATAAGATCTCTAAGAACCATTAACAGAACAATCCCACCGCATATCTGCTTTTCAATTTGAAAGCATTTTAGAAGGACAAGAATACATACCTCAATATGAACCAACCAATTGTTAATCCATGCACCAAATCCCTTGTCAAAGTGGTATGCCGGTGGGCTCCCATCTAGACAAACTGTAAGGTATATCAAAAATAGGGATTAGGACACAGTATAAAACTCAAATTCAAAAGAAACTCATAGGAGAAATGAAACTGTGGAAAATGACTAGATTTTTCATTTTTCTCACCAGCTCCTTTGGCAACTGCACTCTGGACCAAAGTGAGTTCCACAGGATGGCTTTCAACTTTTAACAGTATGAGTAAACATACCAGAGGACTTAACCACTGGCCTATTCTTGCAAAGGCCATTCTGCAAATATAAGTATTAAGCATCTTAGTACACAAACACCAACAAAAAGAAAAGAAAACAGAGAAAGCGGAGCATTTTAAAGCAGGATTGTAGTAACTCTGCATTCAAGTCAAGTATGATTAATAGGAGCCTCTTCTCTAAGAAAATTAACAACTCTGGAATCAAAAACCCAAGACAAGGAACAAAAAGAAGAGAATCTAATACCAATCCTCACATTCAGCTGATTCTTGATTCAAATGTTATTGTCAGCAAAGAATAAACACAAAACTCAATACAATTTCAGAACAAGCTCATTATTCCTACAAACCAACCCAACAAAGAACAAAGTAAAAGACTATAGCTTTTCACTGTGCCAGGATCTCCAAAACTAAAAGCTCACCTCAAACTGTAGTGAGAGAGAGAGAATCTAAATGCCTGAAAGGAAATGAGAGAAACCCAGTTCAGAAATGGAGCTGCTTTAACCAAAATAGGCAAGCAGAGCTGATGGAATGAGACTGAAACCTGAAAGCAAAGCTAAAAGCTATGAGCTGTGCTTGCTTCTTTTTCTGTGGTCACACAAAGTGACTATCTTTGCGTCCTTTTATGGTGTTCTGGGGGTGAAACTTACAAAGTGAAGAGTGGAAGTGAGAGTTAACAGTTTCAGATAGATCCAGCGAACCAAACGCAAAAGGAGACATAATTAGGTCACAGCTTGCACAGCAGACTAGGACAATGGCCTTTGTCGGTGATACGCGTATTCCATTCATCAAAATGAGAGTGTCTGTCAGATAGAGAGAAGGAGAGAATCTGAGTAAGATCAATGGATGTAGAGCTACGTACATCAGCATCAATGGCTTCCATTTGGAGGTCTCTCTCTCTCTTTTTTACTTTATAGTATTGTCCATGCATTATTAAAGAAATAACAAACTACATATACTTTCTTAGAAAAGATTCATTACACAAATAAGGTTATGACTTTTGTTTTACAACCGGACACAATTTTATAAATAAAGACAAACTTTTTGTATGCTGCCATGTGTCAATGAAACATTTATAATTTTAACATTCACGAATAACTAAATATTAATAAATTTTTTATATTCAAACTCTCATCTATTCCTGCTACTGCACATGCTGAGAAGTTAGCTGCTACTGTGTACTTTTACTCTTCAAGTTCTGCTACTGCTCCCATACTTTTTCAGTCCTGCTACTGCACTCGCTGGTCTTAGCTGCTACTGCACTCGCTGGACTTAGCTGCTACTGCACTCTCCAATCATGCTACTGTACTCGTTAAACTCAAACTCGTTTAGCGCTGCTACTACACTCACTGTACTCATCTAGTTTTGCTACTACACTCAATGTGGTCGTCCAATTCTTTTGCTACTACACTGTGGTCCTCCAATTCTTCTGCTACTACATGCATTGTGTTCGTGTGATTATACTACTACACTTCTTTGCATTCATTAACTCTGCTACTGCTTGAATATTGAGACAATATTAAAAGTTAGTTTTGCTACTACACTTTACTGTACACGTTTAACTCATGTTTCTACTTGAAGATTGAGACAATATTAAAGATTAGAAGCAGGGCTGGGCATAAAGCCCGAATCAGAAAAAAAAACCGAACCAAACCGAACCGAGAGGTCTGACAAAAACTCATCCCTCTCATCCCAATCAAAGGAACCGAAGGCTCTGTAGAAAGCCTCATCTCATAATCCAGGATTCTCAAAGTCAAACAAGTTTGGAGGGTAAGTCAGATGTGCTTGTTTGCCTATTCTGTCTTTTACCATCATTCTTAGTCTACATCTCAAGTTTTGAATTTTGTGTGTGGGAGAAGAAGAGAATCTTGGAACCCAGAAAAATCGAATCCCTCCCTTCCAGTATTGTCAATTCAATCTCAGTTTAAATTTCCTTGTTTCTCTCTCAGTTTCAATTCGATCAGTCCCTCTCTTCCATAGATTACCCAGTCAAACACCATTCAAAACAGCTTTAAATTTCCAGATCTCCAACATTTGTTTTAGACAGCTTTGTATAATTTTGGAGAGGGCGAGAAATTTGGAGTAGGTGGGAGAACCGGGGAACCTTTTGGAGAGCCGAGACTTGCTCCACGTCGAATCTGCGGCGAAAAATCAGGATTTGAGGTCGTCGTTGTCTCGCCCTTAGACGTGTAAATGGTCCGGATGTTGATCCGGACCCGTTCCGGATCTGTGGTTTTTAAACGAGTTTGGATCGAAAATTAGACTCGGTGATCTGTTAAGGACCCGAATCCGTTAACTCGTTTATTAAACGGATCGAAGTTGATTTAATCTCGGATCCGTTTTAAAATAATTAAATAATATTTTTATAAATATAATATTATTGATAAATATTAAATTACATAATAATTATTTAGATAATCTAAACGTTTAAATTACATCTAAAGTATGATCATTTGATGAAATTGAAAGTTACTGATGCCTATGTTCTTTTTATGTACTTTGCTAAATTATACATTGGAGGTTTAGTATTTTAAATATATTAGTTTATTATTAAGAAGTATTTTAGTCATGTAATTTAACTTTTGATGTAAACTTTTACTTTGTTATAATATTTCATTAGTGTTTTATGAAAATTTAAGATAAAATTAAGAAATTATTATTTAAAATTTGAAAATATTTATAATTATAAACGGATCGGATTAACGAGTCGGGTATCCGCTAACCCGCCGGATCCAGATTTGGATCTAGCTATCAAAGATCCGGCGGGTAATGGGTCGGATCCAGATCTAAAATTTATATTACGGATCCAGATCCGGATCTAAATAGATCCGCTCCAGATCCGGTCCATTTACAGGTCAACTAGCACTGGAACTTCATCGGAGCTATGTAGCAAACTAGAATAAAACCCGAAAACCGGCAAGACCGGCCTGATTACTGTCGGTCCGGGCTTTTATAGGTCCCCGAAGTTTTTTGGACTAAGACCGGCCCGACTGAACTGTAATCGGTCCGGACCCGGGTCTTGACAATTAGCTGCCGGTCTGGGCCCGTCCCCAGCCCTAATTAGAAGTAGCAGGGGAATTTAAATTTAACAGTAGCACAATAGTAAGGACTTAGTAACAAAAATTTTACACCGAACAAAATGTTTCATTACACACACATTACATCAGCCTTATGGCACATATCACACGCACAAACATCAACCTTTTAAACAAAAATTACATACATGATTGCCGGAAGCACATTGTCTAGCCAAATCAGAAAACACATACAGTTTCAAATCATACACAAAACAAACTCCAAAATCCAACAAATAATCCAATACTGCTACTGCATTCGTTTTCGCCTAATTCTGCTACCGTATTTGTTGTGCACATACTCTTTCAATCTTGCAACTGGTTTTACTATTTGAAAACACCCAATTTGCTTCAACTCCTTCTACAATGTTACAGTAGCATAATGAAATTGGTCCAACTCAAATAACATTGAAATTTTTTAATAGGATCCAAATAAAACAACAATCATTTGGGTTTCTAAGATCATATTTAGCAACATGGCATTTTTTCAAACAACGTATTTATGGTAATTATCCATCGAATCCAATCAAAACAACAAATATAAACCACAATAAACCTACGTAAGACTCCTGCCAATGTAAAGCAACTAATTCATATTATATATACACTAAACAATTGAATCGTATCAACTTTCTTCATTGATTTGCTGGTGGGAGATGAAGAGAAAAGAAGAACTAAAAGTAATAATGATGAACTAAAACTCATTATTAAAACCCAGAGCTCCTTGTTCTCCTCCTCTGCCCTCTGGGTTTCTTTCCATTACCATACCAGAAACTATTCATTGCCTCCTCCTCCTCAGCCATAGCAGGATCTCTGACGCAGAAAATCGTGTCGTCGGACCCGATCCGAGTCCTCGACCCACACGCCGAACGGCCGAAGCCTCCGCGACGCAAGTCGTAACGACGACAGTTTAGAGAGAGAGAGAGAGAGAGAGAGAGAGAGAGAGAGAGAGTATGAGGATAAGACATTAAGAATGTAATGGCAGAGTTCGTAAATTTTACCACGAACGTTAACATTTCGGTCATTTCATACCGAAGATTTGGGTCAGACTTGTTACAGCTGGTATTGGCCTGGGCTTCCGTCCTTTTTGTCTAAATCTTTTGAACGGTGGATTTTTTTGGGGTAGATGTATGTGATTTCCTCTTAAAGAAAAGACTTCCCCAACAGCCGTCCTAAAGGAAATATTAAAAAGAATCTAGCTTTGAATTTTTCTCCTTTTTCTTTCTAAAATAATTTCGGGTTTAGGATTTGTTGTTATAGGAGTCATAGGATTAGGACTAAACGAGGTGCCCTCTCTATCATACTGTGTGACGGTGGTCATTTGTTGTTGATGAACATGTTAAGAGGCTGAAATTTGGATCCTTTGAAGATGAACGCGAGTCGCATTGACATTATATATTGTTGTCTAGGTTTATAAGTTGTTGGTAGTTCTCTATTTTGTTGACACTGTTATTACACATACAATTTCATGCGATATTACAGTTTTGACTACGTTACTCATGCATGTAGTAACTAGAGAAATGTTTTGTTAACTTAAGATAAGTGAGTCTTAAAAGTGACATTTGTGTGTATGTGATGTGCATACGATAGAATTTATTGTGTCTTGAGTTAGAGTTGTGAGATTTGCCATAATGAGATGGTTTTTGTTGAAGGAATTGAAGTCTTAATTTGATCAATCTTTATGACTATGGTTATGGACTAATGTTGTTGTGTTTTTGTTATCAAAAGCTGGTGAGTCATCTTTATCCTTGATACATTACTATCCGTATACTGTGCTGAATTTTGTTATTATTGTTGTTGATTTAATTCATTTAGAAATGAGTTTACGCCTTCAATTAGTCCCTACCGTTTTCGAGTCGGGCTACGTGGGTTGGGTCCAAGAATGCACACCTTATGTGCTTGGTTCGTTCTAGGTAGGCGGTGAGTACGTTCCTCTGAAATGGTCGTTACCTTCTAGTGACAAAATGAAACTAAGTGTCATCGGATTACTCTAGTGGCAACATAGCGGGAAAACTGAAAAACATAGCAACTTATGGCTCCACGTGAGCATAAGTATGTCGCAAAAATTGTAAAGCAAATGGAGTAGCTAATGAGACACTCCTTGCTGAATGACATGTTAGAACATATAGGTTATATTACAGTTGAACCATTTTCGGTTCTTGTCCATTGTAATCGTTGGTTGCAACATTGGATTTTAAAATATAGTAATTTTCTTTCAAAAAAAAAGTTTGCCTAAAAACAGAAATTTCCTTAACCCAATTTTGCAATTACAGATGAGAGAACAGCCCAACCTATAGCTAAATATGATGATGCATGATACGGGTGTATCCTAGCCTTTTAGGTATTAGCCGATTCCTTCTCCAAGTTAGTTAAGGAAATAACTTTTCTAGCTTGTTAGGGGAATAGTTTTCCAACTTAGTTTGGGATTAGTTGTCTAATTTAGTTAGGGAGTAGTCTCCAAATTAGATAAAGATTTATAGAGATTTAGACTCTATAAATAGTGGTGTCTAACTTAGTTCTAGATACCAGGGTGAAACAGAGACAACATCTGTTTAGACCAGAAAGAGAGGGAAACAGAGAGATAGTCATGTTTAGAGTTATTGTGAGGGAAAAATTCAGACAATAAACATTGTATCTTTGCACAATAATAAGAGGAGAATACATTTTCTTCAAACCTACTTTCCTTGTGTGTTTCAGTACTATTAATAATTCCGCTATTAGTAGTATCCGCCTAGTAATTTGTAGCGGAAATAAGCAGGAAATAAGCAGCCTGTAACGGATGAAGCAGACCCTAGGGAGCAGCTCTTTGTTGTTAAGTTACAGGTGAAGACCAGTTTGGTTGATGCCATTATGGATCTGGGTAGTCAGATGAATCTTATCTCGGAAGCCTTGGTTCAGAAGCTAGGTCTCAAGACAGTCAGACATCTAAAGCCATATCCGTTGGGATGGATCCAAAAGGAAGCAGGCGGGATGAGTGTAACCAACCAATGCACATTCAAGTTTGCACTTCATGAGTCTTACATCGATGAAGTGACATGTGATGTGGTACCATTGGATGTTTGTCAGGTTATATTAGGTAATCCCTACTTGTGGGATAGATATGCTATCTATGACAGGAGAGCCCAGAGGTATACATTCACGAAGGATGAACAACAGTTTGTTATTCGAGCGATTTCCCTGTCACAAGAGGCAAGCTTGGTAGCAGTGACTCAGGCTAAAAGATTAGTCAATGCTTGTAGGAAATTTGTCTTGTTGACACGTCCACATGAAGGGCACTCAAGTGAAGATATTGAGAAGTCAAAATTGAAGAAGTCACAAGCAAAGTACAAGGCTAGACATGGTAAACATCGGGTACCTTGTAACTTTGGTAATAGCGACTTAGTTTGGTTAAGGCTGAGTAAAGAGCGCCTTAACGAGGATCCATTGCTGGTAGATTGCATTTTGGACCAGCAAGTGGCTATGACACGTTGAGGGGAGCGAACAGTGTTCCGCATTGGGCGTGCAGGTCAGGTTCCAAGCAAGGCTAAATGGTTCAGCAAAGAGAAGGCCAGTTTTAACTTAAACGGGAGTTTAAATTCCTAAAAGGGGGAGCCATGATACGGGTGTATCCTAGCCTTTTAGGGATTAGCCGATTCCTTCTCCAAGTTAGTTAAGGAAATAACTTTTCTAGCTTGTTAGGGGAATAGTTTTCCAACTTAGTTTGAGATTAGTTGTCTAACTTGGTTAGAGAGTAGTCTCCAAGTTAGATAAGGATTTATAGAGATTTAGACTCTATAAATAGCGGTGTCTAGCTTAGTTCTAGATACCAGAGTGAAACAGAGACAACATCTGTTTAGACCAGAAAGAGAGGGAAACAGAGAGATAGTCTTGTTTAGAGTTATTGTGAGGGAATGATTCAGACAATAAACATTGTACCTTTGCACAATAATAAGAGGAGAATACATTTTCTTCAAACCTACTTTCCTTGTGTGTTTCAGTACTATTAATAATTCCGCTCTTAGTAGTATCCGCCTAGTAATTTGTATCAATGCATGTCTTCGACCTCAGAGAAAATATGGCCGAAGGAAAGTTGGATCACTTTTACGACTAAGATTAAGATTTAAGTTTATCAAGGATTTCATCCTTACCTATATTGAAAGCTTGATACGTCCATATATTTTGGGAGCTAGAATTCAGTTCTCCTAAATTTATATGAAAAAAGAGAATTGGATAAAGTAGTACATGGTTGGCCAAGATGAGGACCTAATAAAGAATACAATTGTTCCATCCATCCTTATGATCATACAAGCAAGCTACCAGCTATGAAAACAATAAACCTATACTACCAAGTACCAACAATTGCAAAAGCAATCGTATTATTGACGAGCTAAAAGAACACACAGCAAAAGCAACAAAATAATATAGCAATAAAATCTCACCCTACCCAATCCCTAAACTGTACGTATCGAGGAAGCAGAACGATTACATTAAAGAGACCGAATAAGCCAAGAGTTCAGGCTGCCCTAACAAAGCCCAACCCACCACACCAAAAGAAGAAGAAGAAACTGGGCCAAAACCTGGCCCAAGCCCATAAGCCCCACCTTCCTAGCCTCCTCCCATTCCACTAGACGGGATGGACTTGCTGGAGCCAACCCGGACACCCTTCAGTCATGGGGTCTCCACCGGCCCTCTGCCATAGATTTGAAGATTCGACTTGACCTCTGGCTCCGCCGCCCTCACCTAACCTTCAAAACCTACCACCACCCAAAACAACAACCACCGCAAACTCCGCCGCCTAAACCACCGCACTCACCAACACACCCACCACCGATCAACCTCTGCTGCAAGATCCACGTGTTGCCGCTGCTCTCAAAACAAACACTCAACAACTCCCTCCGAACAAAACACCCACTCCAAATCCGCTGCCGAAAAAGCAAACAATCAGATTAACCCTTCAACTCTCCACCGCCGATGCAACCCACCGAGACTACACCGCCTTAAGGACCGTCGTCAAAACAAAAGCCACCTCGCATTTCCGCCGAGAACCACAACACCCTCACTATCAACGTCCTTCCAGAAGAAAGAACGCAGGCGCCACCACCGTCGCGATCCGGGCTTCCACCGCGTTGCCGAAGCCGCTGGAGATCCACCCACGTCGCCGTTGTGATCAGGACCTCTCACCCCAATCGGAGAGAAAGCACCGCCGTCGAACCCTAAAACTCTCTGCTCCGAAAGGGTCGGGTGCCAGAGAGAGTCTTTTTTTGTTTGAATAAATTATTAGATTAACTTGTAAAGATGGTTTTTAGCCTTCTTTTTCCGTTGAAAAATAACTATCTCTATATTACCCTTCATACCAAATAACCATTATGAATGGTTTGTTCTATTCTTCTCAATAAAAGAAAAATAAAAAAAACAGAAATTCTTGGAAATAAATTCTTGCTATCGTTCGTTCTCGTTTATGTTCGTCTTGCTTCTATCTACGAATTCTACCAGACTTCTCCTACAGTCAAACAAAACCTAAATACTATCGGACTTTTGAACACAATCAGAACTCATTATGTGTTTAAGCTTTCTTTTCTGAAATTAGATTCTATTTTGTGGTAAAAAAATGTTTCAATACTTTCTAGTTTGATTATGTCCTTGAAGATTTAGGGTTTAATTTAGGGTCAAAAATTTTCAGATGAAAGAGTTCTGATTGTCCAATTGATCGCGTCCAATACTTTAGGTTTTCATTCTCCATTCCTTTATGTTTATGTTTAAGAAACCTGATTGCAATATTGACGGCCTAGAGGAAGAAGCTTATCTGGATTCCTTTGTGATATGTTTGATGTACTAGACTTGTTACTGACGAATCATGTTATTTAGGTTTCCATAGTTTGTTTGATTATGCTTAGTAGTCATTGTATTCTCCTTAAACATATAACTCCATGATCATGATTTTCTGGAGTTTTGTTCTCGTGTGATTGATCTCTTATTTTCCTAGTCTTGATTTAATGAGAATTGGGTAGCTATATGTGGACGTACTGTTGCATCTCGTTTTGCCAAGTATATATTTACACAAACACAAGATGATCCTGATAGCACAAGTTAGGGTTTCATGATCCTAAATTCCTTTTATGTTTTTATTTTCTCAAAAGTTCTCAAGTTTTAATAATTGTAGAGAATTGATAAGGGTATGACTGCCTTTTTATCATGTAAAATGGTTAGATTTCAACTAAATGACAAAAAAAAGCTAAAAACCATCTCATGACCTTTTTTGTTAGTTTTCAAAATTTCTCCTCGTCTTCTCCCCCAATCCCACCGTTGGAGACTTGACAAAATTCAAACGGGGACTCCAAATGGGGTTTGGTACCCATGTTTGGAGTTACCAAACACGTAACTGGGGACTCAAAATGGGTTTGGCACCAATGTTTGGAGTTGCCCCAGGTTTCAGGTTTTAGTCTGGGAATCATGCAATCACTTGAGTACTGCATGGCATTCCAGCCTCATGCCATGAGGCCATGAGTAGCCGAGAAATGATCAACTTTAACTGCTAATGTGATTGATCTAATAGTGGAATCTACTCTATGAAAGTTGTATACTCAAATTGATGATCAGCTCTTGCTGCATGAACATTTCCTTAAAGCAGTACTTTAGTGCTGTGTTTGCCTTCTGACTTGCTTAGAAAGTTGGATTGGATTGCTCGAAGTCAGAGTTTGTTGATTAGAAGCTGGTGAAAGAGATCAGATAACTCTATGCATGTCTGTATCATCTAAATTGTTTCATTACCAACCAAAAGAAAGTTCTGATGAAGGATAAAGTGTAGAAATAAAGAGAGAGCAAGAGAATCATCATCTTATTCATTGATAGGAGTCATTTATATAGGGAATTACATAATACCAATATGGTAAGGATATGAATACATAGATCTAGTCTAACTATATATCCTATTGGCATAAGGCCAAGACACATGCATGTCTGTATCATCTAAATTGTTTCATTACCAACCAAAAGAAAGTTCTGATGAAGGATAAAGTGTAGAAATAAAGAGAGAGCAAGAGAATCATCATCTTATTCATTGATAGGAGCCATTTATATAGGGAATTACATAATACCAATATGGTAAGGATATGAATACATAGATCTAGTCTAACTATATATCCTATTGGCATAAGGCCAAGACACACATAAAGAATATCTAGAAAGATACAGAATATCGTATGAAGAGGAACCGGTTCAGATTCTCGACCGAAATGAGCAAGTGCTTAGGAACAAAACAATCTCACTTGTCAAGGTGCTTTGGAGAAGTCATCAAGTAGAAGAAGCTACTGGGAATTAGAGGAGCAAATGATGCAACAGTATCCCTACCTCTTCGAATGACAGGTATGTAAATTTCGAGGACGAAATTTTTATAAGGAGGGGAGAATTGTCACATCTCGACCCGTAAAATTTTATCTTATTTACTAGCTTGATTATAATAAGAATTTTTACCATCTCTGACATTAAGTTATAGTTTAATTGGTCCCTAGAGGGGTTTTGAGGGACGATTATTTCGGAGAGTTATTCGTAGGAGAAAAATGTAACGACGGTAAAAATGGTAAATTTTAGCTAGTAAAAGGTAATTTTTATTAGGGTATTATTTTTTGGAGGGGTTAAATTTTGGATTTGGGTTGTATGTATATAGAAGAGTTGGGCCGGATGGGTGAGGCCCAAAACTCTTTTCTTTCTCTCTCTTCTCTCTCTTTCTCTCCCGACGCTCTCTCTCTCTCTTCTCGCTGCCCGATTTTCCGGCCACCGTTCGCCGCCGCTCTGGTCCCAAAAGGTCGGCCTCCAACCCAGCTTCCATTCTAGCCCAACGAGAGCCTCCCTAGCGCCGCCGTGAGGGAGAGCTGCCGCCTGAAAGCGGCGACTGCCGTGGTGGTTCTTTCGCCGGAACTCCCTCCTCCGGCCACCAATCCTGGCAAGCTTGTTACAGTTTTGTAGCTCTCCTCCCGTGCAACAACCCCTCCAAAAGGCTCACTCCCTCTTGAGCTCGGTAAGAAGAAATTCGAAGTTGAAATTCTAGGGCTTTTAGGATGTTTTCGTTCGATTGACCTAGTTAGGCTTGAAATTGGACTTAGTGATAGTTATGAAAGTTGTTTGGAATGTTGAGAGGAAGATGCTGTTGAAATTTCATAGGAATTGGAGGTCGCCGGAATCGGCCTCCGGCCACCGGCGCCGGCGCCGGCGCCGTTTTGGGGTTTTGTATGATTTTAAATGTGTAATAATTAGAGGAGTTTAATGAAGTGAATTGTGGAATTTTCGGACGAGTTTTGAATAGGTTTGTGAATTTCCGAAGTTTGGTATTTTGGCGGTTAAATAATGTAAAATCCGACCGTAGGATTTAAATCGATTTCTGGGAAAGGTTGTATTTACGGCTGCCGAGTATGATATTAAAGTTTGGGTCATTCCAATTTAAGAATATTGAAGTTAGGCAATGATGAGCATGGTTATGGCTCTCGGTTAATTTTGCCTATTTTGTATAAATATTGGATTTTAGTGGGAAATTAATTTTATATTTGGAACAGGACGTAAGGAAGCCCGAGCAGAAGAAGCCTCGGAGCGTCATCAGGCTTAGGCCTAATTTTTGAGTGGACCTTTGTTTTAATTGAAAAATATGCGATGAATGATTTTATTGATCATTTATTTCTTATGATGAGACTTATTGATTTCTCGGCTATTTGGCAATTTTTCCTCCTTTGAAGAGATCCCAAAAATGAGATTTTCGGTGGATATGTATTTTGGATGTTTATGAGTATAGTATATAAATAAATGCTAGCTAGCTATACGTGTTTTTCCACCATACTGAGGTAAAATTCTATTATGGTGCGACGTGAGCGTTAGACGCAATCGTCGTAGCCCTATATAAATATAATAATTTATATAGGGAATATGCGCGTATATATATATATATACACCGTCTTTTCGGTCATAATGAGGAAAAATACCATTATGGCGCAACGTGAGCGTTAGACGCAAGTGTTGTAGCCTTGTATGAATTTCTATTTTTCTAAATTGTTTCTAGGATTCATACAAGGAGTCTGACGAGTGTAAATACATACGAATATATGTTTATATATAGTTTAGCCAGAGACGCTCCATTTTATTTGAGTTTGTGACTAGCCAGTGCTAGTCGTGAAATTGCCAGTTTATGAGTTGAACACTTTTAAGCTGCCGCATGCAGTATATTTTTCTATGAAATTAAAATGGGAATGTATAAATATTTTGTTATTAAATTATTTTTGTCCACTCACTCTAACGTTATTAAATGTCTTCCCCTGGGCCCTTCATTTTAAAATGCCCAGTCTGCTGAGTTCAGATTTGATCTAGTAGGAGACGAGGCATAGTCACCCGTATTTCCACCACCTTTCACCAGTAGGTTACCTGTTTAACCTACCTGTGTTTTCTTACTTCCGCTAGTGTTTAGTAGCTCTGAATACTTGGGTTTAATGTATATATTTTTGGTTGTGGGTGAAGGCTTGTTGATATTTTAGAATATTTGACGGATGATGTATATTATCTTAGATAATGTTTATTATCTTGTTGGTGGTGATTGTTTTTGGGGAGCATGAAGGCTCCAGAAGTTAATGTTGGATTTGGAACCTTTAGACGTGTTTGCAGGTTTCTATTGGAAGGGTTGTCCATTTTCAAGGGAGGTTGTACCGAATTTTGCGGTAAATTTTTCCTTGGAGGTGGTCCCCGCACGATTTACTCCGGGTTCAGGGTGAAATTCGGGGCGGGTCGTGTCATAGTGAGCCCGTAGAAGTATAAGCAGCATAAGTAGAAGATAATAGTGTAACACATGACCAGTGTGTTAACACTTCAACCAACACCATGAAGCATAAAAAGGTGTTCGCAAGTTGGTTGTATCTATCTACATAGTTTGATGTAAGAATAGAATGTTCACTTTTGTGTTATTTAGCATATGAGGGTCTCACTGCTAATTTAGCTAAAGAATAAGCTTTCAAAACGAGCAATGAGCATTGCAGGGAGCCAATGCCACATCAAGAGAAGGCCGGTGCACCTCAATTGCTTGAGGAATTGACTGGACGACCTTCAAGAAGTTGGAGTCATGTTCGGGTGACGTCAATGTCCCCCGGGTCACCACCATGCTTCATGGTGATGCTAGATCTCGAATGTCTTCGTTTTGAGCGGAAGAATGAATGTCCATGAGAATTCCTCAAAATTTGGACCATTATATCTCTTCCAGGTTGATCAATTTGGTCAAACCAAAGCCTATATGAGTCGGTGTCCCAAATATCATGTTTGGCGACAACATGAGATTCGATATTCGAATCGTAGTGACATACAGTCCACTATATTGACTCATGAACTTCTCCAAGATGCGCTTCAGTCCGCATTCATGAGAAGGTATACACAAAAGAATTCTTGTTCATTCTCACAATGTGTTTTCAAATGAAAATCATTAGCAAGAATGTCTTTAAAACTTAACATGGTTCCTTAGAATGTTGTGGATAGTTCCACTATCTGCGAAGCACTCAATGTCTCTATGAGACATATCTACAAGGAGTAGATAGGCGAGTAAATAGTTCCACTTGAATCATTTAGAAGGATTGAAAGAAGCTACGAAAAGCTGCAATCCCGAGAGTGCATAAAAATTTCCGCACAGAATGACTTTTGCGCATTAAAACAACCATAACTTCTTCGTTAAAATAGATATGGATGAACCGCAAAAAGTTCTGAAAACTAGACTCGTAGAGCTTTCCAATGATTTAAAACTCACTGTCTGGTTCGTCCGAAGCTGTTCACAAAGCTCAAACGAAGTTGACTGTCCAGAAGGGACAGATTGCTGTTTTTCGCAGAATTGGCATGTGCGAAGCTATGAAGCTTGCAGGTGGCATGTAGGCTTTTGCCTTAGCCAAAAGGGACGTGTGTATGATCAAAACCAAGTCCTTTTGATCGTTCTAAGGTCGTAAACTCCATGACTAGTTAGCAAAAGCTCCCTGACATGAACATAAACTAACTCAGAGGACCTAGAGGATCCGATCATGATGATAATTTTCCAGCTTTGATAAGTCTTCAACGTCTTTTGCAAGACGACAATTGGTTTAATAGCGTAGGGCGATCCAAAATCAAAAGCTTTCGGTAACTCCAAGTCAGTATGACCAGGCATGTCCGTGGATGGTCGGTAGTGCGAGACACACTTAAAACCACTATCTCCTTAATTTCGGACAATTCTAAGACATCACACTGAGCTTGGATGAGCCTAGTTGAACAATTGATGATGAAAAATCCGCTATAGGGTAGAAGACTTAACCGGAAACACGTGGGCGATCCTCCTTGAGGATGCAGTGCCATGAGTCACCTTCAAAGGAAGGGACCAAAAACGGCACAATATGCCATGTTTCTAAGGACGATGTAAGTGTACATCTTGATTGTAAATCAATATGAACCATAAGAGGAGAATAGTTTCACTTCGAAAAAATTCTCAAGGCATTCATTATTGCTAATGTGAGTACATCGAGGTCTCAAATAGACGAAGGACGTCGATACAACGCCTTAGTACATAAAGCTTGGAATGAAAATCAATGTCTAGCCGATGACATCAAAGTCATGGGTAGCTAGAGCAGGATCCGAATCTTTGATATTCGCGATCGTGAGGATGACGTTCTTGTCCTCATATTGATTTTCCATACCTTTTGTATGCATTCACAATTTAAAGGAGCTTGACAATCTTGAACCAGTGATCTGAAGATCCACAACGGTTGCATTGTCATGAGCTGACGTGAGTAGTTTTGACAAAATAGTGTCTAGACCGGGAGTGTCGCTATTAGAGCCAGCGACACCTACCCCTCTTTTCTAGACATCGGCACGACGTTTTCTGCCGTTGCCATGACCCATATTGTTGTCCCACATTAGGGGATAATCCCAAATAAGTTTATCACATTAGCGTATATACAATTCCGATTTGTATGATCAAAATCAAGTCTCGTTGGTAATTCCACACTAACTTGGAGGACCTAGAGAACTTGATGATGATCGAATCCGCTAAAGATTATGGATCATGATGCCACAAAAGATCATCGACAATATGTAGTCAATTAAGATGGTAAACAATCCACTTGACTAATAACTCAACAAGTAGAGTTATATGAACGTTTCGAGAAACGCTCCATGAGTGCATTCCACAGTACTTTGTCGTCATTACTTTTTACACAGATTGTCATTAAGTGTTTTTGTCGATGTGGCGCTTCAAAGACTTTGAGCGCATGAGATATAAAATCTCGGCATCTAGGCTTGTTAGCCTGGGGGTCAAAACATGTGGTTTAATCATTTCCAATAAAAGGTTCCACAGATACCAAGCGAAGATCCGCCTTAGGCATCTAGTACGTCAAAACTCAAAGGAGCAGAATGTCACATTGCTCTTGCATACAAAGCCAAGCTGTTATGAGACTCGATAGAGGTCACAAACGATGCTTTTAATGGTTTGTCCTTCGGATTGATCACACACAATCCGGAAAAGCCGCGAATTGATCAAACACAATTCGGAAAAAGGCCTCGGATTGATCAAACACAATCCGGTGATAGGTCGGGGTTGATCATACACAACCCGGACAAGGAAACAAGAGTGATCAAACACACTCTTGACCCGCGAATAAAATTCTAGAATTTTTGGTACCTGCAAATACACCGACCCAAGCATAGAATATAGTAGAAGAAGGGGAGAAAGCACTTTATCTCCCCGAGGTTATCAAACTTGAAAGAGTTTTAGGGTTATAAAATAAACATACCGTAAACACTTAGATGCTTGATCGGATGAAAAGAAAGCAGCGGAGCGGACGGCGGCGGCGGCCGAGAGGAGAAACAATGTTTTGCCCACTTCTACTTCGAATTTCGGGCTGAAAATTTGACAGGAGGAACAGCTATGGATGGGGAAGCTTCTGTCAAAAATTCAGGTTGATCGGAGCAAGGGAAGATGGTGAACCGGTGGTCAGTAGCGACGGCGGTCTGGAATCTTCCGGCGGCCAGTTCAGAGACTTTCTGGCCGGTTCTCAGGGTGAGGCCGACGGCGTTGGATCCAGGACGGAGAGAGCTTTCTGGGGATATAAAATTTCGGCGGAGGGCAGTCGGAATTTTAGTCGGAAATCGGGAAAAACAAGGTTGCCCGATTTTAGGGTTTGGAAAACAAAATGTGGGTTATTGGCTCTAGGGTTAGAACAAAGTGCATGATAACGTGATGAAAGATAAAGTGTAGAGACAAAGAGATAACAAGAGAATCATCATCTTATTCATTGATAGGAGCCATTTATATAGAGAATTACACAATACCAATATGGTAAGGATATGAATACATAGATCTAGTCTAACTACATATCCTATTAGCCAAGACACACATAAAAAATATCTAGAAAGATACAGAATATCTTAGAACAAGTTCTACATACTAGATAGACTGAAATTTGGAAAATGCTTTCATAACTATATGGTATTACATTATTCCCAGATCATTGAATTTTCAGTGTACAAGATATATATGCGCGCCCACCTTCGAATCATAAAGATGGAAGAATAATGGGGACTTAATTGAGATTTATGACTAGTTACATAAACAATGAGGGAAAGCACACGGCACACAAGTTTTTGTGTAGTGGTGAACTTTCTTTACTTGGATCAATCAATTTGACTGATCACTTTTTTTTCCTTATTCTATATAAATGATTTATTCTGTGAGGGAACAATGGTATATATTTGATCAATTACCTGACCTATAAAAATGGTATATATTGTCACAAAATTCATTCTAAGCGCACATTCGGATCAAAAATGGGAGCATGGCAAGTGGGATTGCAAGTGTAAGGACAGTCTATCTTTTGGAACGAAGTTCGGTCGAAGAACCAGTCTCCAACTGCCCTTGCAATTGTCTGCAGATATGAGTTTTTACAAAACAAATTATAAATTTATAACGAGTGTTTTTTCAACCAGGAAATAAAACACAAACTTTTCTTTGCTAGGAGGATGTTTATGGTTTGTGTTACCGTTTTGTTGAGGAGTGGAGAATTAGGCATTGACCAAGTCTCCTGCAATTCAGTTTGACAGTGCAGATAACAAGAGTCTATGAACATTCCCTTTGCTGCAGAGTTGCTCACACCACCAATTGCACTTAAGAATTGCAACCTGAAGTCTGAAAAATGCAGATAAACAGAATTTAAATGCCATATAAACAACTACCTAATATTGGTCTATTATTGATTAGAAATGAAATGGCTTTTGTGAGACTGACTTTGCATGGTTTTGAGCTGAGTAGGTGAGCAATTCTTTATATCAAGCTTGCAGTTTCGCCAAGTTCCATGAGGATCAGCAACTCCCGGTACCACAATGTTCTTTATCTGTATGAACCTAGTGACCTTAAGACTTGGACAAAGCGAAAGAGTGATGTATACTAAGGAAAGCTATGCAAGTATAAAAAAGGGGTAAAACTCTCTTGCTAGACTTTAAATCAAGATGGCGTATACAAATATAATTGTACCTAATCATTAGTTCTCACTCACAGTTTAGTATGATGTTACTGTAAACATGAATATTGAGGAAGCGCACCTGCCATGAATCATAGGCTGCATTTACATAAAATATTGGGGTGCGAATCTGTGGTACCACATATTGAGGGAAGAAACACTGTAGCATTGTGTGAGAAAGCATCATGAGAATCTTACAAGTGAGAAACGGTATATCAGTAGTAAGTATATAGCGACACTTTACACTTACCAAATCTGGTCTCAATGTTGAAGTGCAAGATGGAGGCAAATTCTTCGCAGAACCCTACACGAAAGATATCGACATTCAGATATGGGGATTGATGGCGGTTAAGTCCACTTCATTGTATGCGGGAGGGAGCCAGAGGATTACATGTGTTGTAACAATATCGGTAAAATACTCTTGAACATGTTGTCCTCCAGAAATGTCCTTTCTGATATTCATCACCAAGGTCCATAAGCAACTTTCACGTATAAGGCAAAAGCAGAAGGTACTAAAAATGTGAGGAGCTTACACATTAATAAAGTAACCAGCATCTGAAACGCATTTCACTTTGGTTCCAGAAGGTAAGAGAGCACGGAAGTTATCACAATGAAGAATAGTGGTCAATCCACCAGCAGAACAACCAGAGAGGATGGCCTGTAAGCACATGCGTCCAGGGTTAAGGAACAATATTCACAGAACTAACGAGAACAGCCGTCAAATTGTTAACAAGTTAAGACAATTACATTTACAGCTTTTCCCATTCCTTTTGCTAATAAATCAGCCATAACAGCGCGGAAAACCCTTGCTCCTCTGAAGTAAAGACCAGTAGCCTGCTCAAGTTGTTAACTAAGAATTTCTAATGGAATGTAAAACTTTTGAGTGCTTAATGATTGCTAAGCTACTTACCGGGTCTACTGCTGCAACATCACCAGTGAATGATGAACCATCGCAGTACCTGACTTTGATTCTATTCCAGTTGTAAAACCCTGCCATTGGAGATACAATGTTAGTTTCACTAATACAAAGCAAGGTAGGTTCAACATAAAATGGAAAGCTGTAGTGATTAAGTACCAAGTATTTCACTTAGTGACTTTTTCTTATGGAAATTAAGTTCTTACATATACACGAAATGTTGAATAACAATCAAACCTGGATTTAACGATTGCCTGTTGCTTAGAATTCCAGAAAACAGTATTTCCTTCAGCATTTTCTTTGATGAACCTAAACAAGTGTTCTTACGGCCGATGCAATTTGTGACATTGTGACACCATCCCCCTCCCTGAGATTTAAAGAGAAAGAACAATTATGACAAACACAAAGACAAAGGTACATAACCATCCTTTACCAAATAATCTATGCAAAATTTACTAGAACCTTGTAACTTTACCAAGGCAAAATAGTTGAAGTGTTACTACATTTACTTGGAGCTAGTTTAGTGAAAATGACAAACCTCAATGTGAACTAGCCAATTGTTAAGTCCTGAACCAAATCCCTTATCCCAATGGTAAGCTGGGGGGATCCCATCCAAACAAACTGTAAACATATCAATGCAAAAGGTCAAACTAAATATCAGAACAGAATCGTTTCATTATTAAACCTAACAAGTTGATGAAAGAACTCTAATTGATATCAGTAAATTTGGAACCAAGGTTTCTCACCGGCTCCTTTGGCGACCGCAGTCTGAAGGATAGTGATTCCCACAGGAAGTCCTGTTGCTTTCAGCAGTATCACAGAACATACTAGAAGATTCAAACAATGGCTTAGTCTTGCATCACCCATCTGCCTAAATCAAATTTAGCAATTCATAATGTCATATGCAAATAGGTCAGGACAAAGAAAATTATGATAAAAAAAAAAGGGGAGACAGAGTAATTAAAATGATCAATCACAGGTATATGAAAGAGAAAACAGATATTTAATATAAGAAGATAGTCTAATGTTTATTCTTTCCCTCATAACCAATATTCCCAGGAAATTAAAATAGAAAGGATAGTCCAATCCAGCTTTTGGCCAACAAAACCTCAGCCTTGAGATTGCTTAAGGTTCAAGGATGCTCTTCCATCCTGGATAAAGTATCAAGATTTCACAAGCATAACACTGGTGTTATTTTTTTTATAGCTTAGCTTTTTTTACACCAAGACTTTTTGGGTTTTTGTTGGCAAATGAACACATACAAAAAGAAATCCGACAAAGAAACAAATGCAGAGCAGAGAAAGAGATTATCCAAACGTTATTGTAATGACCAAACAGATTGGCACATGAGTGAGTCATGTGCAGCCATTTCCTAATCTCAAAGTAAAAAATATGATTCCTGATCATGTTACAACCTGAGGACTAATCAAGCAATAATTGATACATACTCAAATATTTTCAACTGGCTCAACAATCTTGATGGATTTCACAAACAAAAGTGAAACCTCAATCATATTAATCATTTCAATCCAATGTCAGCCGTCAAAATCCAATCTTTGGGCAAAAGAAGAATCCAATAAAACAAAAACCTCTCCAAAGCAAATATGAAACAACAAAATATATACTCACAAGAAACATCACACATTCATGAATAAGAGCAACACATGAACCCAAAACAACATAGCTGGGCCTGGGAATAAGAACATAACATTTGCAGAATGTAAATAATTTTAAAGCATCTAAAGACCCAAATCAACAAACAGGTTTCAATATGCAAAAGAACAATGGCTCATTAGCATGTACCTGAATGAAGGAAGGAAAATGACAGAGAGTGAGTGATGAAGAATGTGAGAGGAACCCAGTTCAGAACATGGGCCTCTTTGTACTGTTGTGGTACTGGTAACTGTTGAATGGGGAGTTAATGGGGGAGTAATGGTGGTTAAAGAAGAGAAGGGAAAGCATTAAAATGGTGGTCAGGTATGGAATGATGAGTTGTTTTCTATGTATTGCAGAGTGAGAATGCGAATGAGTGAGACCTTGTTAGAAAAGAAAGAAAGAAAGAAAGAAGAAGAAGAATGAAGATGAAGAAGAAGAGGAGGGTGCGTTTATGATTCTTTAGTCTATTGAGAGTTCGAGACAGAGAGACAAACTGAGCAGCGAACCCGAGAGCCGACACTTATTTGGCTCTCCCTCCTCCCAACACTTTTTAATGATTGGCATTCGGGTTCGGGCTCGGCTTCGAACCCGACCCATTTCTGTGCTGCTGGTGCTACTGCTGCTACAGAGTGAAAGAGCTCTGTAAAGCTGTAAAAGAATCTTATCGGGTTCACGCGGTTCTGTCATGAAACGGTGGCAGAGATTAGATTTGGGTGGGGTTCATGTGCAGTTCTTGACATGAGCTTCATGTATAACGGACCACTCAGGATATAGTACTCAAAGCAAACAACTGACGTGTGTCTTTCTAGTTTTCTTTTTTAGGAGAAACCAAGAATTCTATTCGAGTATAAGCACATAAATACTTCTATACATGCGTGTAAGTTTATGGTGTGATCGTAGCATTTATAACAATTTATAAGCAATGATAGATTACTATGTATTTGAATTATAATTCACATATTTATGCGTAGATATACGTTGTCTACTAAAGATATTATGAGAAATTGAGAAATGCATAGTTTGATAATATCTAGCAACCTTAGTTACAAGAGGAGTAGGAGGAAAAATAAAATTTTACAACGGGGTGATAAGCAAGTGCCCATTGAGCAAGAGAGCGAGCGGCTGTAATAAGACATCTTACCATTACAAGGATGCTTGAAGAACTTAGATGTACGTTTGTCATACCTCCAAAGTTGGAAATCAATATCAAAGGCTCAAATACATACACTAGATCATCCTAATGCATGAGAGCATAGTTCAAGAAAATTATATTGTCCGATTTAGTTTCAAGCAGATAGCATATATACCAAAACATGAGCTCAAAGCATAACAGCAGCCTAGGGTTGACATTCGATTACATATGTGATGTGAAAAGTAAAGAAGCATATAGACATTTCGTCACTAAGTTTGTGAATGCACCTCAAATTCAAAAGGTTAAACAACCTTAATTAGAAGAAAGTGGAGCTAGCTAGCTGGGAATCACCTTCGGAGAGTAGTAGTAGTCCACTTAAAATTTGGGACACAACACGTGATTGGCGGTGATCGGCGGTGAGTGAGGCATCCAAATCAGAGTTAGACAAGTGTGTTATATATGCACATGATCATCATCAACCATCCGACTTCCATCACTGTCATGTTCATCTTAATCAGCTTTCTCCACTTCCACCCCCATATGCATATGTTGTAGGCAAGAGGCACTAGTCTTGTTTCAAAGCCGTCATACATCCAATCATAGTTTAATTAGCATGTTAAGATTCTTAATTAGGATTATCAGTATATATATAATGTATGTCTTATATATTCATGAGCATTAGCTAATTTAAGAGGTTGTTAGCAAGTAACAACCTATGAATTATATTAGCGTTCTCTGGAGCAGTAACGAATGAGATTATCCGTTATCTCTACATTCTAAAATGTATAGTGATAGGTCTATTGTCTATGTACCACTGTGGGTACTACCACTAACTCCTTGTTTGTCTATACATGACAACGGTATGGTGTGTAATGATCTATCTTACGTGTGATGAATATAAATAACAAAATTGTCTTTGATTTAAAAACCTATGAATTATATATGCATGTGACCAGTATGAGAATGAATATAAAGGACCAATAATTCAATCTTAATCATGCTAGTGATGACTCCAAGTTTATTTTTTTTGGCTTAAAACACCATTATAAACCCGTCCAATTTGAATTACTTGGTTCTATTTTTATTTTTTTGAATAAACGACGATTTCATTGCATCATAAGAGGAGATTACATAGTGAATCGATCAACTGCCTTGTGTACAGAGGGCAAATAAGATCATCCGACACACCGGATATTGTAATTCCTAGAACATTTTGCGCTCACGAGTAAACAAACACGTGAGCCTATAACCAAATATAACGATTACAGGCTCTTGTTGTAAACAAGAAAATCAAGAAAACTAATAATTTAGAAATTAGACTCACATGTGTGAGGCACGCCAAGTGCTTAGAATCCTAATACAACGAATTGTAGTAGGATTTATTTAAGATGCATAAAGTAGAGAAAATAATAAACCTTAGACCCAAAATGAATTAACCCTAGGCCAATAGCAGTTAACCTAGCTCAGCCTCCATCATCGCTGCAGAAAAGGTGACAACTCAGCCTCTATAGCCACGTACCGAGCAGCCGTCGTCGTGCCTCGATGCCATCCCGCCGCCATGTCTCGCTACCAACCAGACACCACCACGAAGAAGACACCTAAACACCGCCACGCCCACGACCAGCACCGCGGCCAATTTGAAACTAGTGAGCCATGACCTACCATAACTGCCACGTGGACAAGAAAGGATGGAGAAATCATCCCAACCCCGACGCCCAAACACAGTCACCATAGGTGTTCTTGTCTCTGAACACGATCCGAAAAACCACGCCGGTTAAAATCTGCCTTGAGCATTAAGGCCAAAAGCCCCCTTTAGATATAAGGATTTGTACCTCCCGTCCGATGATAGTCTCGTCGGCACCAAACCAACCAAGAACTACCACCGGACGGATGAGATTTGGGTGAAGATTGAGGTTTTTGGTTTTAGGGTTTAGAGAAGAGAGAGACGGCTAGTTTTGCTTCTTTGTATATATTACTTGGTTCTATTGATCAATTATTTCAGGAATAAGAGGGTCCTAATATTAGCAAACAGTTTATGCAATAATAATCAATGAAAACAAAATGTTGGACCATATGTGACAGTGGTGTGATCTTTCATTTCCTTTTTCCTTGAAGCAACAATCTTATCTTTTTTGTTGAATCTCTGCAAAACACGGAGCTTTCATTCAAACATAAAGATAAAATACACAAATAATGAAATTAGATTAAACTTTTCGACCATATCAACAAGAAAGGAAATTGAGAAGCCAATACCAATGCTATCAAAATGACAATGACTTTAATTTATAGTTTTAAACTAACCCTAAAGGTAATGAATTTGAGAAATATACATCAGTAGCTATCCTCTCATATCATATGTAGTACACATTCTACACTATTATTTCCTTAATTAATATATTATAAGCTTGTGTTGATTTCAAGTTTGGAAGCAATGAATATGTAACTTCAAAGCTAGCTGGAATCAGTTTTTGTTTTTCTATCTTATTTTCTTACGGTGTCTTTTTCTTACCGTGTTAGGATACCCTCAAAGATTTGATAGACTCAGAAGTAATATCTGAGGCATATGAAATGTCTGGATGTGCATTGTAGCCCAATACTCAACAACTTTGATAGCTTCGGTATACCCCAATAGCTGGAATGAATTAAGTAGAGATAAGGATATGAATGCATGTCAAGTGAGCCTTTCTGTATATTGGCAACTTTATTGAAGTGTGGTGATAAGCTTGGGTGTTGTAACATCACACTCAAGGTCACTATAACATTCCTCACATTTCAATGAAAAGTTGGTACTATATCATGACCAAATTATGTGCCAAGAAAAATTTATATCTAGAATGTGGTATTGTATGATTACTGCATAAGTGCATATACATGTATCGAAGCCAGGCCAATTAACAAGAGCTGCGTGATCCAAATTCCATTCCAGAAACCAATAATGGAGTTGAGAAAATTGACTAGTAAGCTAGTTGTTGCGATCAGGAATAATCGATTTGGATAGTGAAAGATAGAAGCTGGCACTTTATTCTCAATCCATGATCCATGCATTGATTCATAAACGAACTTTCAAATCATAGAGAAGGGGACTCTTTCGTTGTATTCCGAATCATAATTGCATTGATATGATGTTGAAAAAGAGACCACAATATTGCAACTCCAATTCAAAAATTTAAGTACTTGTCACGAACAAATTTACAAGGAAAAATTAAAATATAAATTTTGTTGCTGTTTGACTGTTTGTCTATTTATGGGGAAAAGTTTAAGAGACTGTTTCTGAGGAAAAAAAAAATAACTGACCTATTTCCATTGAATAGAACCAAAGAAATCTCAAATTTCCAGTAAGTTTCCTTTTCTACTACTTTTTTTTCCCTCTTGGATGATACAAACTTTTATCAACAAAAAAACCAAACCCCAAACAGCTTCTAAGGAGTTCAGCGGACTACCAAACAAAACGGTGAGCCGTAGCCTGGTTGGTTAAAGTGTTAACTAACAACTTTGAGGTCACGGGTTCAAACCTCATTGACATGTAGGGTGTGTGAGTTATTAATAAAAAATAAATAAAAAATAAAAAATAAAAAAAATCATTCAACAAATTCGAAATCATAGCTGCATTCCAATCATTAGGAATGACCTAAAAAGAGTCTCTAAGCTGATGAAACCAACACCCATACAGACCCCAAGAATGAAACCAATCACATAGTTGATCTACACCTGGAGCTCTAGCTTCTGCAAAGATACTTTGTTCATCTCTAAGCACACCACTCGAAAAAAGGACATAACATAAGACCATGCTCTTTTCACTGCCTCCAAAGAATGAATATCTCTGCCACATCAAGGTAGCACTACATGAGCTCAAATAGTTCCTTTTATATGTACCTCCCAACATACTTTTGGCCATAATGAAAAACCAAAAAGGACTTCTTTAAAGAAAGAAAATGCATTAAGACAAACTTGAGAAGCCCAAACTGCGGATAAAAGTCCAAACACAAAGAAAATTTAGAAAAATTCAAAACAATACACAGCATGCAACTCAGAGAAAGACTAGCTAATATCTGCCTTCCAGTTCTGCAAGAAGGAAGACAGACTTTACACCCTAAAAGCAGCTGATATATAACCCCAGAAAGAGGACCAACAAATACTCTATTCCTTGCCAACCAAATTACAACTGCCAAAGCTTTAAAAGTTTCAAGACGTTGAACCAACACGTGATTCAAGCATGCAGCTGTTCTTTCGCACACCAGACACTAGTGGCTAGTGGCTCTAATTCGTTTTTTATAGCACAAGATAATGATTTCATTGTCTGATGCAATATGACCAAAACGGGTATTAGTTTGTCGACGCTGAAATTTATTCTGATTATCATTATAATATATTTGGTTTTAGGTTTAAATAGCTCAAGTTAAAGCCATCTAGAAGAAACACATACAGACTTTCAAACAACTATACAACTGAGGAATTGAATCAGAGAGAGGTACCTGTAATTTAAGCTTGAACTCACGTACAATGTTAAAGAGACCCCTATAACCAGACCAATCGTATTTCTGGGGGCTCCAGCATTCAACAATACCCCACCAACAATCCACAACAACACCATCCGCATTTAGAGACTGCAAATGAGTAAGCTCCTGCCTTAACCCATCAGGATCAACCAACTGGCAGTAATTGTTGACGAAACCAGTCTGACAAACAAGCCCAACGATTGTAGCAGTTAAAAACCATGTTTTACAAAATCTGAAAATAGAGCCAAACAGGTATCAGAATCCGAACCAGCAAATCCATGCACACAACATGATATAATCTAAACTAAGCAAATCGATACAAAAGCTACTCACTGCTAGTGTAACATAGAGAGGGACGTATGGAGCAGGCACGAAACCGGTTGCGGAAGGAATGTGCTGCAACAGCTGATCAGCCTCTAAGCAATTTACAGAGTTCATGGCCGGACTTCCACTCGAAAACTTGTCATTCCTCTCAGCAATCACAACGGAATCGAGCGACGCCGGAGATAAGCTCTCATCAATCCTAACTACTGCTTGTGTATGACACTCTAATGCTGCTGACACTGACACTGGAGTCTCCACCGACCTCAAATTCATCCCTGTTTTGAAGATGAATTAGGATTTCTGAGATTGAATTCAACTCACAATTTGAGGCGGAGACTGGCGATAAGTGGTGCCGTCAGGCTCGACGACCCAGCCGGCCTCACGCGCCAGAGCGGCGAGTACATCGTTCATATCTGCACGCGCCGGCAGGGGGAAGTTGCCGTACTGGCGGAGACGGCGAGCATGCGGCTGGTGATTGATCGGCGAGGGTGGGGCTGAGGTGGGAGGTAGTCGGAGCTCTGGTCGCTTTGGGGGTCTAAATCTTGCCGGAGGCTGTCGTCGTTCATGTCGTTTTGTAGATTCTGTTGTCGTCTGAATCTGAGAAGTGAAGAGGCAGTGGAGACTCTGAAACGAGCTCTGGGAGAGAAGTATAAACACAGTTGTCAAACGCTGGATTTTACTTTTTACTTTTTTTACTACAGTTATTTTTTTTGTCTTCATCTAACACAGTGGCTAAAGTGCACCGAATCCACCTCAAATATATTTATTTTTTAAGTTTTAACCTAATTTGTGTAAAGACTTTCCCGCACGAACACACGAACTTTAACATGGCGCCACTTTTTCAAAAACTCCCCCGCGGTTTCGCACCCACAGTTTTCCACCCTCTCTTGTCTCGACTATCGAGGTAGGTTTTCACTATTCAACCCACACACCCCATTTACCCGGACGGTCTCGGACTCTTCACTTTCCTTGATCATCATCATCATATAAACACTTGTCACCTTCCTTGTTCATAAAAAGCACTTACTCACTTTCCTTTGTTTCACTTCTCTCATAAACATAAACACAGAGACACTCTCTTGTTTGTTCCATAAACAGAACCCTAAACTCGTTCTGATGGCCAGAGGAGGAAAGAGGAAGAGGAAGCAAGACCCAGAAACCCAAAAGGAAGAAGCTGTTGGTGTGAAGCAACAGAAGAAGAAGCCTGGAAGGAAGAGTGAGAAGGGTTTCGTGGAAAATGGAGATGGGGATGTAAATCGGGTTGCTGTGAGGACTTTGAGGAAGAGTCCTGATCGGAACAAGAAGGTTGGAGATATGGAGGCAGAGGAAAATGGTGCTAAGTCTGTGAAGAAGCGTGGCCGTAGGAAGAGGAGAAGAAAGGTGAATTGGAAGTGAAGGGGGACAAGAAACGCGGTAGGAAGCGTGCGAAAACTGAAGAAGAAGAAGACGGTGGGAAGAATAAGGTACGTTGTTCGTTTAGGCGTCTGAGGGAGCAGGGACATCTATCCGTGGAGGAGCGTAAAAAGGTGACGAGTAATATGTTTATTTGGTTATGTTTGTGATGTTAAAATGTGTCTTTGTGTGGTTAATTTCTGATTTTGGACTTGACAGTGGATGGAGGAGGTGTCCATGATGTGCCACCAATGTCAGAGGAGTGATAAGGGGAGCGTTGTTCGGTGCAAAAAGTGCAAGACAAAGCGATATTGTGTTCCTTGCATAGAGAATTGGTATGCATATATTCACATCATCTTAATTATATCTGATTGCTAACCTCAACCTGCAAAAGATTTTGGATTGATTGATTTGTATGATAACTACATATCTGAAGCAAGTTTGTTTTATTACTTTGAGTATATTATTTGAAATGACCGAGGACTTTGATCAAGTTCTTCTTTTTTGTTGGTATTAGCTGATGCTGCATAAGACAATCTGCTCCTTTAATTCTCAGTGTAGTTGAGTGTATGCAGTTAACTTGGATAAACTGGCACAAAACCATTTTTGGATTGATATGACCTTGCCTATTTTTACTTAGCGTAATGACTATTGACTATCAAGTTGTATCTCATAGGTATCCACATACATCAGAGGATGCCATTGCTGAGGCTTGTCCTTTTTGCTGTGGAAATTGCAATTGCAAAGCATGCTTGCGCTTAGATATACCTGTTAAGGTCAGTTTCCTTGTGTTCAAGTAATTTAATTTTGTCTTGTTCATTCGATATATCCTTGTGTAACTACTAACCGGTTTTTGGCAAAATTTTGTGGTTTTATGGGGCAGAATTTGAAGAACCAAGAATTAGTACTTGACAAAGATGCAAGAGTTGAACACTCTAAGTACTTAATTCATGCACTGCTTCCATCCTTGTAAAGAATTCATGATGAACAAAAGAGTGAGATGGCAGAAGAGGCAAGGAGCAAAGGGGTGTGTGTGTGTGTGTGTTTTTAATTTTATTTTTATTTTCTGATGTCTTGCTCACATAGGCCTGCAACTCATTACTCAATTATTGTTTCCCCATCATTTGATGTCTTGATTTTGAGGCAAGGAATATACTGAAGTCTAATGGATTTTTTGAAAAAAAAAAATTATTTGATTTGCTCAGGTGGTTACAATGAATTTCTTTTTTGGCTTCATGATAATGTATGCACGCATATGTTTAAATATTTGTATAGCATAAAGGGGTATTAATTAGAGCTAAGCATGAATATATTCATTGTTCCTTGTACAATTGATCTGGGTGATGAGAAGCATCTGCGAGTGATTGTGACTCTGGCTTGTTTTAAATACATTTTGTCATTGAGGGTTTAGCGCTGCACTTGTTAGTAGTTCCATTTGGCCGGTTTTGTTTGCTTTATTTATTTATCTTTTCAGATTAGTAGGGTGCATAAAAGTTTCTCTAGTTCATCATAGAGATGATCAGCATTCCATATAGGCTAAAGACACAAACCTTGAATGTAAAATTTTTCATTGTCTTAATTTCTTTCTAACATTGGACAGGAATATCCGATTCTGAGCTCCAGATACCAAAGTCTGATTGCGCTGCTGATGTTCACGTATATTGGTAGAGGCCACTAGACCTAGATTCTGTGTTTGATATATTCCATAGCCTGCAATCTATATTCAACAGTAATTTTGTTTGTTTTCTTTGTCAGCAACAACTGCAGAACTTCTATTTATGATTATCACAGAAGCTGTCCTAAATGTTCATATGACCTTTGCCTCATTTGTTGCCGGGAGATTCGAGAAGGAAAATTGCAGTTAGGTACGGAGGAAGTGACTCTGGAGTATGTTTCTCGGGGCCTACAATACTTGCATGGTGGAAAGGAAGCAAAGAACACAAAGGGAAATGAAAAGAGAAATAGGACTGTTGTGGAGCCACCTACTGAAACTGGTCCCAAAACTTCTGGAAGGCGAAAATTTGAGTGGAAATCAGATGAAGATGGAATCATCCTTTGCCCCCCAGAGGACATGGGAGGTTGTGGCGTTGGTATCTTAGAATTGAAATGCATGTTTTCCAAAAATTACATAGAAGAGTTGGTAAAGAAAGCAGAAGTGATAGATGAAACTTACAAACTAGTGCATTCAAGTGGAACTTCCGCAGAGAGGTGTCCTGTATCAACTGTGGATGATGTCAATTTAAGCATCAATACCTCAAGGAAAGCAGCTTCTCGAGACGATTCTGGGGACAACTATCTGTACTGTGCAAGGGCTGGAGATATCCAAGAAGAAGATTTAAAGCATTTCCAGTGGCATTGGATCAAGGGTGAGCCTGTTATCGTTAGTAATGCACTTGAAACTGGATCAGGATTAAGCTGGGAACCATTGGTCATGTGGCGCGCTTGTCGTCAGATGCAACATACTAAGCATGGTCAACATTTGGGCGTCAAAGCAATAGATTGCCTGGATTGGTGTGAGGTCAGTTATTCTCCGACTTTTGATTATGATGATTGCCGTTATACTTTCAATTGCTTACTACCAGGTGCACTTGTGATCTTATTTCACTCTTTAAATTTCTGGCATAGCAATGCTAATAAGAATACAGCTGGTTATATTACTACAACAGCAATTCACTATAGACATCTTATTTGTCACTGGTCTAAATTAAAATGACCATTTTTGTAATGCATTTTCATTTTTATAATGCGTTTTTCTTTGCTTGTGAAATTCCAAGTGCATCTGGTTAAATATGTGATGAACAAAAACTCAGTTCTGATAGTTCGGGATTCCGCATGGTACAGAACAGCTTTTTGGTAGCACCACATGCATGGCTGGGAACTTGTTCTCAGTCTGATCTCTGAATTAAATATTCTCTGTTTAGCAGAGTAACTGAACGCTGAAAGAAGCAATTTTTCTTTTTCAAAGATAGAAAGTGTTCTTGGAATGGAATGGATTATTACTTCTTTTAGAAAACAATCTGACATTGTCAGATAATGAAATTAACATGCACCTGGAATTGAAAATGTTCTTCAAACCAAAAATTTGGTAAGGTGTTTGAGGTTGATTTCTTATTTTTCTCGTCTTCTACTTCTCTTAAGATATTTAATAATCCAAGTTAATTTTATTTTTAAATTTACTGATGGATTGTTTAGGGCATGATCTTAGATTCTCATCAGGTTTTACATTGTGATGTAGGTGTCAATTTGTCTTCCAGAACTGAGATTTATAGTCTTGATTGTTTGGTACTTAAAAGTGATATTACCATATGAAGAAATGTAGGGGGAATTAATAACTCTGGTTACTTTTCTTTTATTCTAATTTTTGACTGGTGCATTGTCTTGGGCAGCAATCTTCATTTCTTTCCAGTATTGTGCCCCCGTGGATGTGGGTATCCATTTTCTTTGTAGCTGAAATATATCAGTTTTATTATTATTATTATTATTATTATTTGTTATTATTATTATTATTATTTGTTATTATTATTATTATTGTTATGATTTGATGGTGATATTGTAACATCACCTTTCGATGCAATGTAGGCGGATGTCAATATCCACTGGTTTTTTACTGGATACTCGAAGGGATGGTTTGATCTAAAGCATTGGCCTCAGATATTGAAACTGAAAGACTGGCCACCAACTAATTTATTTGAGGAGCGCCTTCCTCGTCATGGTGCTGAGTTCATTAGTTGCATATAAGGAATATACTCATCCTCGCAATGGTCCTCTGAACCTTTTTGCCAAATTACCTTCCTACTTGGATGGTGCAATGGTGACAGAGGTGGGTTTGGTTGTGGGGTTTACTGACCTGATTCTGTATGCATTGGAGTCTTTGCTTTAATATTTTTAGATTATCTAGCGTGGTCTTTGGTTTGAAGCTTGATGTACTCATCTGTATATTGGTCATCTAGGTAGGTACAGTTTGATGCTTGATTCTCTTTTCTTGGATGGATAAGTATTTGATTAGCAATTTGAAAACCTGAAGGGCAACTGTAACTGATTCAGTTGTACAATGACTTCAATATATCTAGTGCAGTTGCACCAATTGTAACGCTAACTGTTAATAAGTATTGCAAACACATATTTTACAGATTTGTAATGGCAAATCTCTTGATGTACATTCTTCATTTGGACTTACCTAGGGTCTATAGGAAATGGGTAAAGCTCTTACACCATGTTAGGAAATGAGTCCAGCCTCAACCCTACACCTTGCAAATCAACAAAGAGGGAGAATTTTATCACTAAAGCTCTTACACCATGTTAGAAAACCACTAGCCTCTAAACCTTTAGCTATTGGGGAAATGGGGAAACTAAATTACTAGCTAAGAGAACTTAAACTCATTTCATCAGAGACATTAGCATAAAATCAATACCAGGCACTTTATGTGTCCTTCATGTTACTGCAAGATGCAAACAGATGCCCACATGTTTCATACTGGTGCTCAGCTTCCATTTTAGTTATGTTTCCTGAAAGGTCTGTGTTCTTTAGATTTATGTGTGTGTGTGTGTGTGTGAGTGTGTTCTTTAGATGTCTAACCTTGTTAAACAACACCTCAATGGAACTTTTCTTAATTTTTTTTTTTTTTTTCCAAATTTTGCTTTTAGCCAGCTCATACCCTCTCTTAATTATAATTGTCAATGTAATTATCTGTCAGGTGAATATTTGACACATACCACTGAAGTGAACCTTACTCCTGAGCAACTTACTATCATTGAAAAGTTGAAAAAGAAGAATGCTCTTCAAGACCAAAGAGAAATTTTTGGCAATTGTAATATTGTTGATGATAATATTGATAGTGACAAGGCTGGTGGTGATTCTTTCTTCAGTGCTGCTGATGATAAATAACCTTTTGATGAAGTTGAAAGTAATAGCATTGGTGTAGCTGTTTCAGAACTAGTTGATCCAATTGTTCCACATGTTGGAGATGCTTCAATGGAATCTGAGTCTGGATCTGAAAAGAATGAAGAGGCAGGATTAGAAAGTGATATCAGTGGTGACATTCCTGTAACAAATTATGGAAATAAGTTGAAAGAGTCAGATGTCACTGAGGGAGGTGCTTTATGGGACATATTCCGTAGACAGGATGTTCCTAAGCTGCAGGAGTATCTCAAGAAGCATTTCAAGGAATTCAGGTACATACACTGTTGCCCAGTGCAGCAGGTAAACTCATTTAAAATATCAAGATTTTTCATTTCACACATAAATTACAGAACAACTAGCTTTTTACTCTTACATTGTTACCGTCACTTGACTCTACTTCTATGAAGTAAAAAAGTGGAGTGCAAAATTCTCTCTCCTTTAATATCCTTTTTCTATGTACACATGTTCCTTTTGAAATTTAATCATTAACTGTTTCTATGGTGGTATATAGGTTGTCCATCCCATACACGATCAGACATTTTATCTTACAGTGCAGCACAAAAAGATGCTTAAAGAGGAATATGGTTAGCTTGCTACATCTTAGTGTCTAATTAGTTTCAAATATAGAATTCATCCAGGTTCAACTATATATCTAATCTTTTGATGCATTAAATAGGAATCGAACCGTGGACCTTCATTCAAAAACTTGGAGATGCTGTCTTTATTCCTGCAGGATGTCCGCATCAAGTCAGAAACTTGAAGGTAACATGTTTAGAAATGAAATCGTTTAAATTTCTTTAGTTTTGGATATTAGGTTGATATATACTGTTAATTGGTGTAAGGAATTAATATTTCCTGGGATAGTGTCACATGAAAGTGAACTATGCATGTCTAATCAAGATGTGGAACGTACTTTTATTCCATGCATGTCTGTCATGATTTACACGCAAATAAAAACATAGCATTTAGAATTGGGTTGTGTTGATTTCTTTTATGAAAATCTTTGTTGTACAGAAAGTTTTATTTGGTACTCATCAGATCTCTTTATCTTTACCTGTCATCCCCCTTTCTCTTTTGGCACCCTTAAATTCCTTCAAACATAATGCGTGGCCAGCCATTGCCATTGCAATATAACTTATATTTCTTTTCTAGTTTATTTTTATCCTTCCCTCTTTTTCAAGCATACTATCTGATTACTATTTATGAAAAGGGGGACAATTGAGAAAATAATGGAATCCAAACTATCAATGTTAATGTGTTTTTGTTTTCGAAAGATCTGTGTTATACTCTATAAACCCATAAATACCCAATTGGTGGGCAATATGGAATGGGGTGGTTAAGATAAGTATATGGTTGTGGCTTGTCACTTGTGGTTGATTGGGGCAACCATGGAAGGCCTTCATTGTTCATGTCCATGGTCTCTCTCATGGCTGTCTCAGGATAGCTTCACAAACTCTAGATGTTGACAGTTTGATGCACCAGATTTCGATATTTTAGAGGACTTCTGGAATTAAGGTACTAGGCCTATGGGTAAGCAATTGGTGTGGATGTCTTACATAATTGATGAAATAAAGGGACAAGGCTGTATCCAATTTTACAGTAGAAAAACGATTGTAATAAGAAAATCACTTTTGTGATAATGAAGATGTAATACATCTCCAGTAACTATTTCTTGTTTAGAATGCTTAAGTGTATAAGATAGGATTGTTTCAAAAAAAAGAAAAAAAAGATAGGTTTGTGGTTTGTGATAAGGGAATTTGCAGAATGGTTTTACCAAATTTTTCTGCTTTTCGTACTTAGAGAGTTTGGTTGGTTCTTATTAAGGTTCTTGGGATGTGGTTATTGTTGGGTGTTTCTTGTTAAGGTGTTAGGCATGTTTATGGTTGAAGTGACACATAATAGGCATGGGGGTGCATGGCGGTGTGTTATTCATGTTTGAAAACCTTACTGATAGATTGTGGTTTTCAGCTTGTCATTATCAGTGCATGCTTATGACTAACAGAAAGCTAAAGTTGAATTTTTTTCCCATCATCTTAAGATGCATCAAATGATCACTATAGAACTTTATGGCTGGAAAGTCAAATTGCTTTTGGGCACAAGCGATGATGCATTCTACCAGTCATTAGTGGTTGTATTGCAGTGGAAGTATTTAACTTGCATATATGCTTCTACACATGTACACTTCATAATCGGATCCTTTTTCTTTTTCCAGTCATGCATCAAAGTTGCAATGGATTTTGTCTCCCCTGAAAATGTCGGCGAGTGCTTTCACTTGACAGAAGTATTCCGCACACTTCCAGAAGATCATAGAGCTAAAGAGGACAAATTGGAGGTATGTCATATTTCACATTATAAGATATTGTCAATGTGGTAGTCAGCACGTTGTTTTTCTTGTGGATACAGTATTATCGATTAAGCAACCAACAGAAATACAGATGGGATTCACATGCAGAAGTCCTTTATCTCTTTCTGAGTTTTCAGTATCTTGTGGCATTCTTTTGATATTGGTGGCTAATAAATGGTTCAATCTTATGCCTAAAAAACTTACTTTTCATGTTATATCCTTTTGTTCAAGTAGCTACACAATTGTTGGTGGGATTTTGATATTCTTGTTGTATTGGTGTCTCCATTTCAGTTGAGTATACATTTATGTACCTATGTGTTTATATGTAGTTATCAGTAATTTAGTATAATGTTAACCTGGGTTAGAAATGATCGAAATCTTATAAAACGGTCTTTTGTACGTAGAGACATGCGTAGGAGATAATTTAACAATCATATGTAATAAAGTGCAAGGAGATGACCTTGGTTAAAGAACTGTTACTTTTTCCTCTTGATCAGGTAAAGAAAATGATTCTTCATTCCGTCACTGATGCTCTGAAGGAACTTGATCAGATTCTGAGGTTAGTCAATAATTTTACTTAAATATTTGGTCACAACTTATGAATTATAAGGTATATTATAAGGTTAGGTGTTCGTAAGATGGCATGTAGTTTATATATATAGTTAAGATCAGCCGTCCCATCTCGCTTATCCTACTTGTAGTGAATGCCAAACCTATATGATTTAACTATTCGGAAATTACTGTTGTTCATCTCATTTGAGCATATGAAGTGCAAATTTTTTCTTTCATACTGCATCTATGGTGTTTAAGGTTAGCATAGAGGAGAAGACTCAATCAGTTCATCTGCTGTAGAACGATTAGCAAAACAACTGGAGACCATGGACATGTCAGAAGGTAAGTCAATAAGCTCTTTAGATAGTTCATATATGTATACATGATATAAATAAGTTTTGTGTTTATGATTTGGTTTATGAAAGATCTTGGTAAAAGCTCATTTAGTTTTGCAGTATGGTATTACAGTCAGGTTCTTTGTGTTAGCCTTGCTCAAAATATTCACCGTATACTCCCCCTCTTATCAGATCTCACGGACTTAATTTTCAATTTCAATTGATGTTCAACCTCATTTGGTTTATGAAAGATCTTGGTAAAAGCTCATTTTTGCAGTATGGTATTACAGTCAGGTTCTTTGTGTTAGCCTTGCTCAAAATATTCACCGTATACTCCCCCTCTTATCAGATCTCACGGACTTAATTTTCAATTTCAATTGATGTTCAACCTCAATTTTGAAGATTTTAAAGCCTCATGTGACTGATTTTTTATTTATTTTTTATTTTTAAAGTGGGTAGATGTAACAACAACTGGAAAAATCATATATGAAGTTTATAAAATAAACGTCCACATATAATTCTATGATTAAATGGACCACATATATGTGTATGCTTAAAACTGTTACATACAGATATTTGTGGTCCATTTAAACATAGAATTATAGGTGGAAACATTTATTTTATAACTTTCATATATGATTTAAATCCAGGTATTGTTATATCTATTTATTATCAGAAAAATCACTGTCACTTTACGTTTTAAAATTTTAAAAACTGATGTTAAACATCAATTGAAATTGAAAATTAAGACGGTGCGATATGATAGAAGGGAGAGTTTATGGTAAATATTGACCAACACAAAGAGCCCGACTCTAATATCATACTAAGCTTTTACCAAGAACCTTCTAAAGAGCAGATAGTTCTTATCATTTTGCATTTTTGCTCTAACAAAAATAAGAAAACGCATAAAAGAATTCTGATGCCGGGACTTGAACCCGGGTCTTTCGGGTGACAGCCGAATATCCTGACCAACTAGACTACAACGGATTAACATGTTGTGGTTTCAAATAAACAATTTATACCCATGATCATTTTTGAATTTCTCATATTCCACGTGGCTGGGAACTAGTGGCTAAGCTATGATGCACAATCCCATTGTCCTGTGAAGTTCATCTTCTATCTTTGATGAACCGAAAGATCAAATCTTTTATATCCCTCCATTCTTTCAAAAATGGAGAACTTCACTCTCCCATGCAAATCAAACCCTCTAATTCCCATAATACCCTGCAAACCAGACCGACCCGCCACCAAGCCCACTCTCACCTTCTCCAACAAACCCCGCCAAAACCCACCACACCTACTTAAAAACCTCCACCTCCTCTGCAAGACCGGCCAGCTCGCCGACGCCGTCGCCGTCCTCGACTCCATCGCCCAAACCGGCTCCAAGCTCCCCGCCGCCACATACATGAACCTCCTCCAGTCCTGCATCGACTCCAACTCCATCCATCTCGGCCGGAAGCTCCATCGCGTCATCCACGCCGTCGATGACGTCACCCCCTTCGTGGAGACCAAGCTGGTGAGCATGTACGCCAAATGCGGGTTTCTAGAAGACGCGCGCAAGGTGTTCGACGAAATGCGCGAGAGGAATCTGTACACGTGGTCTGCTATGATCGGCGGGTGCTTGAGAGAGCGCTGGTGGGGTGAGGTGGTGGAGCTTTTCGCGCTGATGGTGAGAGATGGAGTGTTGCCGGATTGGTTTCTGGCTCCGAAAGTGCTGCAGGCCTGCGGGAACTGTGGGGATGTCGAGGCGGCGAGGATGGTGCATTCCATGGTGGTGAGAAGTGGTTTGATTGGTAATTTGCGTGTGAGTAATGCGTTGCTGGCGGTTTATGCGAAATGTGGGGAGTTGGAGTCGGCGAGGAGGTTTTTCGACAAGATGGAGGCGAGGGATGGGGTGAGTTGGAACAGCATTGTGTCTGGTTATTGCCAGAATGGTGACAATGTGGAAGCCCGGAGGCTGATTGATGAGATGATCAGACAGGGGATTGAACCGGGGTTGGTTACTTGGAATATATTGATTTCGAGTTGTAACAAGTTGGGGCAGTGTGATGTTGCCATGGAGCTGATGAAAAAGATGGAGAGTTGTGGGATCATTCCTGATGTGTATACTTGGACGGCTATGATTTCGGGGTTTGCTCAAAACAACAGGACGAATCAGGCATTGGATTTGTGGAAGAAGATGATTTTGTCGGGGGTACAGCCGAATGGCATTACCATTGCTAGTGCAATCTCAGCTTGCACGTCGTTGAAATCACTGACCAAAGGTTTGGAAGTTTATGCTTTTGCGGTCAAGATTGGTCTCACTGATGATGTGCTTGTTGGAAATTCCCTCATTGACATGTTCTCCAAGTGTGGGGACCTGGAAGCTGCTGAGCAAGTCTTCAATGTGATGTCGGAGAAAGATGTGTATACTTGGAACTCCATGATAGGGGGATATTGTCAAGCTAGGTACTGTGGTAAGGCCTATGAACTGTTCATGAAGATGCAGGAATCAGATGTGCGTCCTAATGCCATCACGTATAATGTCATGATCACGGGGTACATTCAGAATGGAGATGCGGATCAAGCCATGGATCTCTTCCAAATGATGGAACGAGATGGGAAAGTTAAGCGGAATACAGCATCGTGGAACTCTCTTATTGCTGGTTATGCTCAACTTGGGGAAATAAATGAAGCACTTAGGACATTCAGGAAGATGCAGACCTTCGGTGTTAGCCTGAATGCAGTTACTTTGTTGAGTATTCTGCCCGCTTGTGCTAGTTTAGTTGCCGTGAAGAAAGTGAAAGAGATCCATGGTAGTGTATTCAGAAGAAATTTGGAGTCTGAACTCCCTGTTGCAAATTCTCTAATAGACACCTATGCAAAATCAGGAAACTTAGAGTATTCAAGAACCATATTCGACAGAATGGCATCCAAAGATATTATCACCTGGAACTCAGCAATATCTGGTTATGTTTTACATGGTTATCCAGACGTTGCACTTGATCTTTTTGACCGGATGAAGCAGTTGGGGCTGAAACCCAACAGAGGTACCTTTGCTGCTGTTCTATATGCCTATAGTCTCGCTAAAATGGTAAACGAGGGGATAGAAGCTTTTTCTAGCATCAGTGAAGAGTATCAAATAATACCAGGTCCAGAACATTATTCAGCTATTGTGGATCTATATGGACGTTCGGGTAGGCTTCAAGAAGCAATGGAGTTTATCGAAGATATGCCAATAGAACCAGACTCCTGTGTTTGGGCTGCCTTACTCACAGCATGCAGGAATCATGGGAACCTTAGCTTGGCAATTCATGCAGGGGAGCGCTTAATTGACCTGGAACCAGGGAATGTTTTAATTCAACAGTTTGTGTTACAGGCATATGCCTTATCCGGGAAGCCAGATGATACCTCAAAATTGAGAAGGCTTGGAAAAGAGAATGCAACAACAAAGAGATCTCTTGGTCAGTGTTGGATGCTTGTCAACAACACCGTTCATACGTTTATTTCAGGTGATGGGTCGAAATTATGCTCAAAGTATGTGAAATCCTGGTTACAAGACATAGCAGAAAAGGCAAATGGACCTGATTTTTATTGTGGGCTTGCTGTTGAAGAAGAAGAGGAGGGGATCAGCATGGTCCACTGTGAAAAACTTGCACTTGCTTTTGCCCTCATTGGCTCACAATCTGTACCCAAAAGTATCAGGATAGTAAAAGATCTGAGAATGTGTGGTGATTGCCACAAAACAGCTAAATATATATCAATGGCTTATGGATGTGATATATATTTATGTGACTCAAAGTCTTTGCACCATTTTAGTAATGGACGTTGTTCTTGTGGCGATTATTGGTAGGGGGGGTTATAATGTGGAAGTTGTAAAGCTTGGTATCACTTGAAACAGGGTATCGGTCTATATGGTTTTGCTGAAGGGATCTTGCCTTGTTCTGAAGGTGAATATCCCTTCTCTGATTTTTTTTTTTTTTTTTTTTCAATCCCACTTAATTTAGTAGATTTCTGGGTGTTGTATTAATTTAGTTATTTTGGTTCAGTTCAACCTTACTAAAGGAGGAGACAGCTGGGGTACCTTCTGCTGAGAAAACTGAGAAGGAACAAAAATTGTTGATACCATGGTTCGTACTGAGGAAAGTGCCGATGCTCATTCAGTGGATGGAAGTGAGAATTATGAATATGAAGCTAAATGTCGTGAACAATTTTCCGGTACTGAAACTGAAATAGTGTTTGAGGTCGCTGACAAGCCTTATGAGTCCCCAAAGAGGACTGTTTCTGTGATATGTACTGAAATAAAATATCCAACTGAATCTAAACGCCTTGACGTGCCTGTTGAAGAGGGAAGGCGACTCAGCTATGAGAAGAAAATAACAGTTCTTATGTTATTCTGTCAGCCTGTGTGGCAGGCAGTAGTGTAAGTGGTGATAAAGTAAGGAATATGATGCTCGACACCACGTTGCACTGAGGTTGCTGGCAACTTGGCTTGGGGTGGAATGGCTAAAAGTGGTGCGTCTATATATTAGCAGTTACTTTTTTGTTTCATTTCTATGTCAATTTAGTTAATTATGATGAATATTCTATTTTGCAGGAAGGTATGGAGGCAATGGTTGCTTGATCTTTCATGTCTTCCTTAAAAGAGAGTGGTAATGCACAGAAGACAGAAGATATTGATGGAGAGAAAAAAGAAAATGATGATACCTCATGGGAAAACTGGAAGAGTGGAGGTCTAATTGGTGCAGTTGCTTTAACAGGAGGAGCTTTAACGGCTATCACTGGTGGTATGAGATCTGTCAATTTGTAGTGATCACACAGCTGTCTTGCTTTACAATCTTATGACAGAAGCAGTAAATTATTCTGTTTTCTCTTTGATCTGTTTGCGGGTCTAGCTGCTCATGCAATTGCTCCGGGATTGAGTACTCTAGCTCCTATATTGAGTGGCATTATTCCTGCAATAGGATCAACTGGCTTTGCTGCTGCAAAAGTGTCTGTTACTGGTTCTCTTGCTGCTGCTGCATCATTTGGAGGTGCAAAAGTGAATTTATATATATTTTTTTAATTTGAATTTTATTAGAAGGTTCCTGTCATTGTTAGAACAATCAGCCATTTGAAGATAGGCAGTGTATGATACCTTACCTCAACATCTGTGTTAGCGATTACCTTTTGTTTTACACTTTGAAGTTGGTATAAAGCTTGGTATTGTTTAGACATAATTCATGCTTTGGGGGAAGCAATTGAGAGATCTTATATTTTCAATCTAAAACAAAAGGGCATGGAGTGGATACTTAACTACTTTTTTCTGTTAATCTCAGCTGCTGGAGCTGGACTAACCGGGATTAAAATGGCTAGAAGAATTGGCAACATTGAAGAATTTGAGTTCAAAGCAGTTAAAAGAACTTATAACGAAGGGGTGAGTTCAAGTTTGACATTTTATTAGTTACTTTGAAAGTTATTGGGGGGCAGGAGGTTGTGATCTGTTTCTAAGGGATTCTTATGATATTGTAGTAATGAATTGAGATTGTTCTTATGGCATGACCCCTTCTTGTATGAATGAAATGCTTACCGATTTGAGTAAACCTTTTCAGCGGCTAGGAGTGGGAATGGTGGTTTCAGGACTTGTGTCTGAGGATGAAGATTTTATAAGGCCTTGGGAAGGCACATTGACCACTTGGAGAGGTAAGAAAATATATCATATCATGTGCATCAAATACCATGATGAACTTTAGTATAGTTAACTTTTCTATCTCTTTTCTTCCTCAAGAATACCTTCTATTTATTTGTTAATTCTTCACTTAGAAGTGTCTTGTCCTTTAAAAGCCTTAGATAGGATCTGACTTATCCTTACTGGCTAAGTAATTGGTATTGATGTAGTGAACTTTTAGGTATGCTCTGTGGTAGGAGTCTAAGAATTTGGTTGCATTGAGCACTGCAATCCAAGGCTGGCTTACTTCAAGTACTTCCATAATCTCATATCTGTCACCTTTTCTATCTGACTATCGGCATATCCACCACCAATACTATTTCATCCTGTTTCAGGAATTTCCTTCGAGTTAATGAAAGAAGGTGCCATGCTGACTATATTAAACACACTTGTAGCAGCGTTTGCTATGCCAGCAACCTTGGTTACTGCATCTGATCTTATCGATAGCAAATGGGCGATTGCAGTTGACACTTCAGGTAATGTAGTATAAGTCCTTCGGTATTATTATCTTAAGCGATGCAACTATTTTGAGTATAAGTTGAATGTTAACGAAGATTTGCTAAATTAGTGGCATCTAAAATATAACTGCCTTCAAATTTCTTCCACCATTGTCTGATGTCTTGGTTTCATTGTTCTAATAAAGCATCTCAAGACTAAAGCTCATCTAGTTCCGAACTCTCATCCTTCTCTTGATCATACTAAAGACTTGATGTTTTGGCATTGATGTGGATTCTGATACACTGTACAGTTTGATGGTGAAGTTCAGTCTTTAGGTAACAAACTGAAAATTATGATTTATAGACATTTTATGCCATTTGAAAACTGGAGATTATAGACAGATGTAGAGCTATACTACATGGTTGATCGTTAGGAACCAAGAAAAGCGCACCCAATTGCCTCTCACTCTAGGTAGTTGAAAAATAGCAGAATTCAATTTTCATGTAAGGAGTTCCCTAGGGGATAGGGAGAGGGTAACCGATGAGAAACGCAAAAGGTTTGAATCCAGTTGCTTTTATTCTATTCCATCATAAACGCATAGATACAAGGACGTGCCATTTTCTACCATGATGGACTTTATCTGTCTTTTCTGTTCTAAAATGTGATCGTTGCAAGGAGAGGGAGTTCAAAATCTAAAAGGGTGCAGCTATGCAGCTATGCCACCCTACAAGTTCCTAGAAAACCATTATAGCTCTTTTTACTCTGCAAAATTATGACACTCCAACTATTGTGGGTACTTTCTAAAATTCATAATTGATCCAAAATTCCATATAAGTTCCTCATTTGATCCGGTTTATTGTTCCGAATAAATAAGGTTGGAAAAAAAAACACATCTTATGTTGTAATTTACTGCACCATGTCACAAAGTTAAAGACCAAGATATAGAAGCGAGTTCAAGGTACCCTACATGCAGCTAAATGCCCTAAAGTGAGTCTCAACTGAAAGACCAAAAAAAGAATCTCTTACGCTAGTGAATTTTGGTTTATTCATGTTAAAAAACAACAGATAAATGTGGCGATAAGCTGTGACATGTTGGTTTGTTTGGAACGTGAACAATGTGGAGGTCACAAGCAATTTGACGGACTATGAGATGGGTCATGGGTGAAAGATGTGTCCTGCACTTGAAACCAAGGGCAGACTGCAGTACGCAAGTAAGAAATCCCCTTAGGGAAAGGGTAAGAAATGAGAGCCACACAAGGTTTTGATTCCAAGTGCCTTCTATTCCATTCCCCCATCTTAAACAAACGCACCAAAACAAGCAAAACCGGTGCGCCATATTCTACACTATTGGATTCTTGTGCTTTTCCTAAAAGCTTTGTTGTTGTGTAGGAAAATGTGATCGTTGTAAGGAAGGAGCGTCGAGGCAGGCAAAGGTCTGGAGGTTCAAAAACAGAAATGGGGACAAATTGGAAGCAGAGGCACACACTTTCCTTGGCTTCTAAACAATGCAAAATCCCAACAAGAAGCACCAAAAACAAAGCTATCTGCATAACAACAATGAATGGTCCAATGGAGTGGAGAGCAGGGGTGAATAGACAAGACCCTTTTCCACCGGAGCCTTTTGTGGCCCCTTAAAAGGTACAATGAGACTATGCCATTTGAATATCAGTAGGAGTTGTCCTTTTTAACTAGAACTCTAGTAAATCAGAGTGCCAAAAAGAAAATTTAAAGAAACTACCCTACTCTAGTATGTTGAATTTAGTTTCAAACGGAAATAGATGTCTGAGAATTGAGATTGATAATATCCGTATTTGACCTCATTGTTGTGATTATTCACGTACAAGGTTCATTAAATTACTTATCTATTTTGTTCTTTGATCTCTTTGCCTAGGTCGCTCTGCTAGGGTTTGAGCGACGCCTCCTTTTTCTCTGCTTTTCCATGGAGATCTATCTTAGCTTGGAACTATCGTGGTCTGAATAATGATTCTGCGGCAATCGCTGACAATGGTCGTTCAACATAAGAAGTCTGATCCAAAACATGATGCTATGAACAAACTGTTTCAAGTTAGCAATGTTAACGAATACTATTTCAGGCTAGCGATGTTAAACTGTTTCAAGTTAGTGAATGTTAACGAATACTATTTCAGGCTAGCGATGTTAAGAACACTATTTCGAGTGAGCGATGTTAATGAATACTGTTTTGACTTTAACGAGCAATGTTTATAGTTTAACAAATAACAATCCTCAAAGCAACCAACTGTTTCGAGTTACCGATGTTAACAAACATTTCGAGATTAATGAATGTTAGCGATGTTTAGAGTGTAACAAACTATAGCATTATGCTATGAATAATGCTATGAACGAACTGGTTCAAGTTTTTTTTTTTTTTTTTTGAGAATCGGTTCAAGTTTAACTCATGTTTAGGGACACATATTTGATCCTATATATGAATCATACGGTAAAAAAAATCAATTATAATAAAAAATATAGGTAAAATCATACAATATTATGACTCACAATTCTGTATATGTGCTTCGTTATATTGTAAAATGTTTAGGTGATCTTACATCAATCTAAATGAAATTACCAAAGCATGAAACACTGAAGTACCGTGCTTAAGACCATAAAGGATTGGAGACACCAATGAGGTTCTAATGGACTTCGATGTGAATGTGCGCTTCCTACTCATTGAGGACTACAAATATATTGACATTTAACTCTAATCAAACTGGGCAAGATTCAAAGGTGAGTATGAGAATCTCACAGCTTAAGCTCTTACTGTCTTACAAACTAGACCACATATGATGTCTTGTTGCTACCTAGTTAAAGTCATTATATTTCTAGTAACGTTTGCTAAGTCTATGTTATTTTTACTGTAATTGGACAATTGGTTGATTTGATGAAGAAAGAAAAACAATGTAAAGCTTCTCAGTGATAATAATGTGAGCAGAGAAAATCTCAGGTTACGGATCCGGTGATTTTGAAAATAGAAATCGGCGCTACACTCTAGAGTTTCTTAGGTCTAACATGACGTGTACGGCCAATAACTGAACACCCCATTCACTCTCTCTCTCTTAAATGTTGTCACCCCCTTTATTCTCTCCTTCTCATCAGCCCCAACCTTTCCACACTCTCTCTGAAATCCTATAGCTTCTCACTGCTGTCCTTCTTTCAAGTCCTCCAGGTGAGCAGTGGGTTTTGCTTTCATTACTCTCATCTCATCTCATCTCATCTATGGCAAATGTATACTTAAATCAAATGCGTCGTTTATTTTTTGGGTTTCTATTTATTGCAGCAATGGCACCTCCAAACAACAACTCCTCTGCTTCTTAACACTTGAAGACTTGAAGGTAAAACTGAAAAAATGTAATCTTTTTTATAGAGTGTTCCCAAATTCTTGTGGGTTTTGGTTCTCTTTGTTCTGGGTTTTCAAGGAAGATCAAAGCTGAAGCATTTTGAGTTCAAAATGAGTGAGAGTCCTGTTTTGGAATTTCGGATCAAAATCAATGCTTTAGAAACAAAATTGTTACTTTTTCTCTGATATGCAACTTTTCTGTGATCTCTGTGTGAATGTGAAGACTTACCAATCTCAGGCTATTGAATCCTGTCAATAATAAACTACATGGTTTTGTGAGTTTAACGTATTTAGATCTCTTTATTTAATCTTCTGAGATTCCACAGTCAGACCAGAAAGCACTCATCATAATCGGCCCGTTGTGTTTTTTTCCTTCCAAAAGTCTTCCTTTTTGGTACTAAAACTCTTTTCAAGTTCATTAAAAGGTGCAACCCTTAAAAAGATCTTCATTTTATAAAGGAGCTTTTGGAGTTCAGTAAGTGAACTAACAGTCAAAACTGTTGGTTTGGCCATCTTAAACTCTACACTACTATTTGACCTCAAATATGTGATGTGCTGAGTTCAGAGGTTTTCAGGATATGAGAAACTGGGTATTGGGAGCTTTCATTCACCCAAAAACAACTGTTTTTATCCACACAGGCTGTGAGAGTCTACCCACATTTTCCCATTCTTAGATTTTGCTTCTCCTTATTAAGATGTAGTTTAGTGACTGATTGAGAAGGAATAGAAAGAGAAAAGGGGCTATTTTTGTCACTATGCTTGACTTTTATAACGTGTCATATGTGCATTAGCTTAGTAGATGTGTACTTATTATATACTTGTATGGTGTCTTGCACATGGTTATCACATTGGCTTTCTTATACAAATATGGTTTATAAGTGAGATTAGTGATTTGAATAAAGAAATAGATATGCACATCTATACATGCATACAGTGAAGTGAGGATAGTTAGACAAACACAGTTAAGTACTGTTTATTGGCCATGGAATAATTTCAGTGTGTCATTATGAAATTAAGAATGCTGGTCTAGCATTGCTTCCTGTGATTAAAGAATGGTAACCTCGAATACATTCTTGTTCTTAATGGGGGGATAATTGATATGTATAGGGCCGCGGGGTGTCTCAGTTCTCATTGCTTGAGAGCATTCTGGTAATCATTTTTCGGAATAATCAATAAGAAGATCAGAAGGGATAACAAGGATGAAGAGAGGACTTGCTTGTTGCACCCGGGACAGGGAGATAAGCGTCGACTTTGATGAGCATGAGAGTGAGTTTCTAAACTATTGTTTTGTATTATTATTGTTATCATAACAACTGCACATTATTCAATTGTTCCGTGATTTAAGATCAATAGTCCATTCAGTAGGCCACTTATGACAAACAAATTATGCAACGTTGGACATTTAGGCTCTTATTTTTGTCTATTGAACCTACCACATGGGGGCAAACAGTAGATTGTTGAGTTTTGTTTTATACCTTCTAATGGGGGACTGCAAATGGGGATTGTCATTTTCTATAAAAATTAAATATATTTTCTAGTGTTGAAAGGCTGGGGATTGAATCTAGGAGATGGGCATGACCGCATGACCGAGATCCATAACATGAAGAGCATGAACATACATCTGCTCCCTGCATTTATGTTTCTGAAAATGAAATTTATGATGTCTTTTGAAAGACTTAATCCTCTTGACCCTGTGGAAGACCACTTGCGTTTTTGTTACAATCACCAATGATTTTGATTACAGAGGCCTTTGGCTGTTGCTCTTTCAGGATTCTATATTAATTGTCATCTTTTAGTGTGGTTTGTAAGACTTGAATATAAAGGGCAATGCCTGGTTAATTTCAAGATCAATGCATACAGAAGATAGGTGTGAGAATTAAAGTGAGATATGAATGCCTGCATTTGTATAGCAAGAGGTATTGTTGGTGGGCCGGTTTATGGGTCTACCTATCTTTATACCTGCAAAACACATGGTGCTTCTCTCTCTCTCTCGCTCTCTCTCTATCATAGTTTGAATTTTTGGCTTTGTTTTAGTCACATTTAGCATGAAAAGAATCTTTACTCATGTGTTGTTTTTTTTATGGTGAGATAGATGTAGATCTCATAAATAAAGTGACTGTGATCCATGACAGGCTTAACAGACATATAAGACCCAGGATTGCATGACTCTTATTCTTTGATTGAATTTATGGACCTGCAATATTTGGTAGCATCTCATTGAGTCCACCACTACACTAATGAGACAATGTGATTGCTGGGTGGGCGGTGGGACACACAAAGTCAATGTCTTGTGACTTTTCGTCGGATATCATTATTATTATTCTGTGAAGAAGAGGTTGTTTAGTGAGGAAACTCAATTATCTAATGGGGACTCCTTATGAGTCTATTCTGGATGGTTATGGGGAAGGCTCCTCAGAACTTTGCTCCAATCTATAATAAGTGAGGAAGCTTCTACTATCCTAGTCTTTATTCTTTAGCAAGATCTAAACGACCAATAGAGGATGATTCCTTTCTTCTTCACAAGATAATTTATCTGTGGATAACTTTTATGTCCAATGTTGAGAAATTTTTAGTAAGAGTTTAGGCCGGAGGGTTCTCAATTCTTAGAAATAGTACAGTTAATTGGAAAAATAGTACAGTTAATTGGAAATTTGTAGTCATGTCTTAGTGCGCTTTGTGCTTGGCTGCCTACCCCTAACAAAGCATTTTAAGGGATGACGTCTCTCTTTGTCTAACTATTCCATATCTATCTGCTGCTATAAACAATGCATTGCACAAAGAACAAGAATTCATGATGCTTTTCCGTTCACACTATCGAACATCTATTAGCTAATAACTTGTGTAGTGAATAAACATGATCTTTGTTGCCCACTTGTGACAGACTTTTGTTCTTGCCTCCTGAACAAGCTATGTTTAGATATGCCAATCTTTGCCGCAATCCATCATCTATGTTCCAAGAAAAGCTATCAACACATTTGCTCGGATTATGTGCGCTTTTCTTCTGCCTTACTGTTTCCTTGCACCTATTTGATGAGTGTAAGATGGTAATAACTTTCAGGAATAATGACATACAATGGCCTTGAAAATTGCATTCTGAATGTTCAATCTTTCGAGAATGAGAGCGGAACAAGTAGAGGAGATGGGTTTGCAACTGACTCATTGGATGATGATGCTTCCACCTGTTCTTCTGGCAAAGATGCTTTTGGCTCATTCTCTTCAAAATGGTTGACAGTGAATAAGGATGACCATGGTCTGGATGACTGGGAGCACTTAGACAGTCCCAAGAATTTCTATATCAAAGAAAAGCCTGCTTATGCACTCCAGTATACAGATGTGGAGGCAATGAAAGAAAAGTTTGCAAAGCTGCTATTGGGTGAAGATATTACTGGAGGGTACAAGGGCCTCACCACTGCTTTAGCATTGTCAAATGCCATCACAAATTTAGCAGGTTTGCTTCATGTTTGCAACTTTCACACGTGGAGTACAATGCTCAAACATGATGTCTTACGTTCCCATGCCATGCGATTCATGAGCCTCACGAACTTAGAAAAATCAACATACATATAAGAATTATTGGAGTTAATTGATGGCCAGATCATTAGATTCTGATATGAATATAAAATGCACTTGCAGCAACGGTTTTTGGAGAGTTGTGGAAACTGGAACCACTTTCTGAAGAGAGGAAAAGCAAATGGCGACGAGAAATGGACTGGTTTCTCTCCCCTACCAACTATATGGTTGAGCTGGTTCCTGCCAGGCAAAATGGTGCTAATGGCCGGACATTAGAGGTAACTTTCACTTCAAATAGCTTTACATTAAATTGTCAATATGACAATAATTTATGTCGCGATTTGTATCTGATTCTTTTTTGTGCAGATTATGACCCCAAAAGCTCGTGCAGACATACACATCAATCTTCCAGCACTTCAGAAGTTGGACTCCATGCTTATTGTAGGTGGCCTCTTATATTTCAGCAATATTCATGGCACTACTGTTTTTCTTTTCTTGGCTCACATTAACTGATAGTTTCTGTTTTGGCAGGAGACACTTGATTCAATGGTGGATACTGAGTTTGGGTATGTAGAAGGTGGTAGCAGGGCAGAAGGACGGAACAGAACTCCAGGTCAGAGCAGGCGATGGTGGCTCCCATCACCTCAGGTACCAGCTACTGGGCTCTCTGATACAGCAAAGAATAAGTTACTTAAACAGGGTAGGGTGGTACATCAAGTATTCAAGGCTGCCAGAACCATCAATGAAAGTGTTCTTCTTGAAATGCCTGTGCCAACCATTATCAGGGATGCACTTCGGAAGGTAGTGGCATTTTTCTCTTGCTGTCCCTTTCTTAATTGTGGTGGTATATCAAATTTCTTATTTCTAAAATTAAAAGGCTAATCAGTATATAAATTCATTGTGTGCTTCATCTTCATCCTTTGTGCCTTTGATCATTGTGATGCATAATAGTCTCCACGTAACCAAAAAATAAAGACAGAAAAAAGAACATATAGCTAAGCTCAATGCATATTAGTTTCAATCTGAACTGGATCTATAGCAGACGTTCTACAACCAAGTCAAGCAGGACAAACAACCTTTATTATTAGATATTTATTTGCTTTTACTTTTATTACATTTGACTTACCTTTGGTAATTGCTACCGAGAGGATTGACGTTCTGTTCATGCGACTTGGGTTGATCATAATTATGTTTCTTTCCTTGTATTTAGTCAGGAAAAGCAAGCCTTGGTGAGGAACTGTACAAGGTCTTAACTGCAGAATCAAGCTCAGCTGAGGAAATGCTCAATTCTCTCAATATAAAATCCGAACACAACGCACTAGAGGTTATCAACAGGTTGGAAGCTGCTGTATTTTCATGGAAAGAAAAAATTACAGAACAAGAAAGTGGTAGATCCCCTGTTCGAACATCATGGTCCTTCATTAAGGACCCAATGTCCGAGATTGATAAGATGGAGTCCCTACTGGATCGAGCAGAAAGACTTGTACATCAGCTCAAGAACAGATACCACAACCTTCCTCAAACTTTTCTTGATGTCACAAAAATCCAATATGGCAAGGTAAGTTTCATAACTAAAAGCTTATATATTGATCAATAATTCTTCAGACAAAAAAAAAAATGATCAATAATTCTTAAGACCAAAAAAAAAAAAAAAGAGATCAATAATTCTATATTTTCTTACTCTTCAGATTTGTGGTCCTTCTGTCTATTGCTTCTAACACCATATAAACTTTAAGCTATATATTCCTTTCACTTGACATGTATATTCCAATGAATGATTGCAGTTATGGTCCTTATCATCAGTTAGCTTTCTAGGTAAAGGGCAACATTTGACCACCTATAGCTTCTGCTCTTCAAAACTAATCATGATTTCCCTTTAGATTGTGTCTTATGATTCGGCTCGTATGAACTGATTTATACGGAGTTACGTCATCACATTTTAATAAAAAAAAAGGTGTCAGAAAGTAAAATGTTTTTAATGCATTATCTGTAGAGTTTTCCGGGTTTTAGTTGGAAATTAACATCCTTTATGAAAGGGTACATTATTATTACTGGCAGAAGTAGTCTTTTAATTTTGGTTAGCTTCATTTCTACAGGATATTGGGCATTTGATCTTGGAAGCATATTCTCGAGTCCTTGGAAATTTGGCTTTCAGCATACTATCTAGAATAGGAGATATTCTGCAAGAAGATGCTCTGAACACTCCCAATTCATTTACAGCATCATCTTACTTCCCAGGGATTAATTTTACTAATAACTTAGAAACTTCAGTGCTTGGCCAAAACATAAGATACTCATTCCTTGATCGAAGCTGTGGGGATCGCCGTAATTCTGACTCTACTTCATGTAGTACTGATTTAGAGTTCTCGTACAGTGTGACTAAAGGAAGCCCTATAACAGCAACACCAAGTCGGGCTAGGGCTTGGTGCATTGGTAGAGAGGCGTGTATCAGTGTTTCCCCAACAAATTCCCCATGATGACAACTTTGGTCTGAAGGTCTCTTATTGTAAATAAGTATCATATCATATATTTAATGCAAAATACTAATCCGTGTTACTGTCATGAGATTACATCTACTATGGAAATTATTCATGTTTCGGGACGCTGGATCACAATTTCATCAAAAGAGCTGGGGTGCCCTTGCAAAGAAGTGAAGAACAATCTATAATTATTAGACGCATTGTAGGCTAGAACATTGTTATTCATGAAACTATAAAGATGAGAAACAAATAAGGATGAGAACCAATCCAAACGACACCAACAAAACAACCAAATCAAACCGAACCCCAGGAATAAAACCATCAGAATTGTTTTAGGTAAATCTTATTCTTGTAGCTGGCTAGCTATAGCTAAGGTAGAACTCCTACTTCTGACCTAAGGCCATTCCCTCAGCTACTTTCTTGAAGCTTGGCCTTGAAGAAATGTCCTCCCACCAGGCTTTCACATGAGGACGGTCATTCACCACCGAAGTCCAAGGACTCCTCATGAAGTAGAAAAGGTAGGGAAAGTGGTTAAGATCCGCGATGCTGAAGAAATCTCCTGCCAAGTACTTGCTGCTCTTCAACCTCGAGTCATAGACATCGAGGATGTTCTTGAGCTTCTCCAGGTTTGCATCGATCACTGCTTGGTCTGACTGCTGTCCAAACAATGGGAGAATGAGATGCTGGTGGACAATGGTGGAGATTACCGGGTGGAAGGTCTGAGACTCCACCTCCGACCACACCTTGACAAGTGCAGCTTCCTTGAGGTTGTTGTGCCTGATGAGATCAGAACCGGAGTCCTTGTACTTTTCGGCCACATATGATGCAATGGCTCTAGACTCTGTCAATGTTCATTACACAGATATGCTAACTGAGTATGCATGGATAGTAAAAGCTACAAACATATACTACAGTTATCATACCTCAAGTACTTCAATATTTTCAAACCTATCTAAAATCATATGGATTGTATCACTAGACCAAAAAGACCAGATTACTCCTAAAACAGGCTTTGAATTTTATTCTGGTATGTTTGCCGGAAATTAATCACATTTTTATGGCCGGATGAGAGTATTCATTAATATTGCTACTTTTGGCCAATCCATGCTAGCTTGTTCTGAATTGTCATCATCTTCTAATATATGCAATTCTTAAAATCACTGCAATAGGGAAAGGAAAGATTACCAAAAAGAGTGAGATCACCATCCTCTAGGGCTGGAATTTGACCAAAGGGCTGCAATATCATCAACACAAACACAACACCATGTCAGATTGGATCAAGAGCTTACCTTGTCGGAAAATATATATGCAGACATAATGTTACATGATGTTCTTACATTTTTGGCAAGGAAACCTGGCTGCTTGTGTTCTCCGGTGGTAAGGTTAACAGGGATGAGCTCGAATTCCTGCCCTTTCTCGTAAATGGCGGTGGCGACACGAGCAGTGCATGTTGAGAGAGCAAGGCCATGAAGCTTGAGTCCCATTTTTGTAGTGATGGATATGAAGGTGATGAGATGAACTGTGCTGTAGCTTGGCTAGATGGGTGTCCTTTTATCTAGGAAAATGAAGTAAGGTGTGAAATGGGGGTTGGAAGGGGATGAGAAAATTGTGCAGAATTGGATCAATGGGCGGATCACCACAGTTACAATCTTTCCTTTTCCGTAAATTACAGTAGTTTTGCTAGGTGACGCATAGTGAGTGTGCAATATTCTTTTCCTTAGTTGTGAATTATTTCTGTTTAATTGATAAACTTTGTTTAATTCTTTCCTTTTCTAAATATTTGAGGGCTATATTGGTAAAAGAAATTCAATTTATAGTGATAAAACTTTCTTCTTTTTGGCAACTGAGAACAACACGTCTCTAACTCTACCCATTTCTCCTGTACTTTTTTTTTTTTTTTTGAATTTCTCCTGTACAATATATGCTCTACTTTAAATAAGTTGAATATATTGAACTTTTATATAAATTACAACTCATAGAGTTTTAATTGGTTGATATGTACATTTTGAATCTTACATTATCAGTCACATATGATTTGTGCATTTTCCCTTTGATAAATGTAATTCACAACATTCTATTGACATGCCACAACATTCACATTATATCACATTGGTGACCTACTAGGCTATAAGCATATAACACACCTTTTTTTTTTTAAGAGAAGTACAACACATTTAAGCGCAGCTTATAAGCTCCTTTGTTTTTAAGTACTGACGTTTTTGGTGTTTGGTAAACAAATAATAAGTTACTTTTTAAATAAGTGGCAGCTGTTTTCAAGGCAAAAGGAGAAGTTGCTCCCCCCTTCCTTCTGAAAAAAAGGAGAAGTCAGCAAAACACGTGGGCTGTGTGCGAATTAATGATATTTTTAAAAAGACATTGGGTACCCTTAAAAACATTAACAAATTACAAGCTGGCCAAACAACAAATTACCCTTGGAAACACAAAAGCCACCATCGCGCCACTCCCACTCTCTTTCAGAGTTTCAGAGCTCATTTCTCCGTTGTGTCTCCATCTTTGCTCACCCTGTGCGACCCTGGAGTCGGGTAGGAGTTTTTCTCTCTATCAGATCATATTAATACATTAATCGATCCTTATTTCATAGTTGCTTTTAAGATTGTGGAGACTACAAGTTCAAATCAATCTCCTGATGTGTATGATTAGTTTTTATTATTTTCTTCAATGTTTGGCATCTGGGTTTTTGTTTATCGCTACGTGTGGTAGGAATCTATGAAGGGTTTTGAGTTTTTCTGCATTAGGTGTAGATTTGGATCCTGGTGATGAGTTTTTCTGATTTAGAAAGGGTTTTGAGTTCATTCTGCAATGTGTGTGATCATGACTTGCATATGTATAGCTAAGAGAGCAGCTTTCACTCCATCAATTAAACTAATATGTGTGTGTGTATATATATATGTATATATACATATATATAGTTAAACTTTACCCAATATATGTTCGTCCACAATAGAAATTGGTTATTGCTCAAATTCAATTGAAGTGAATTCAATGATGTTATGTATTTCCCCAAAGAAAAGAAGTTGGACATTTCTAGTAGCTTGTTTTGTCTTCAATTCAAATTAACTTTGAATTTAAAGATTGATTAGTACAACCAATATTGAAGGATTCTTGTTGAAAACAGAAGAGTCAGAGACCTATAGCAACTGATAATCATGGATGGTTAGGCTTGCTGGGATCTGTGTTTTCCCATTTCAACGTGAACTTGTTTTCCCGTTCAAGTTCGAGCTGATTAGTATTACTAATGATCAAGTTGGTTGGTCATTGATGACAAGCATTGTCTAAGTATAATTTTACAAATTGGAAGCACAACCTATGATATATATTGGTGTAGACAATTGTGAGATTTATAGTGTCCATATTTATGTTTCCTACAGTTTTAGTTTGATAGTGTCCCAGTTTATGTTTCCTGCTGATTTATATATGGAGCATGTATCTACAAACTTGAGAGGTACTTTGGTAGAAAAATGGATAGCTTTTGTTTTGCTCATCACTGTTACCTATTTTTTTTTTTAGCTACTTTTTATGTACAAACTGTTGAATTATGTTTCTGTTCAAGTGATAGAGTTCCTGGCAGTGTGAGATCATCATGCATATGGACGGAACATAATATGTGTGTTGTTCATTGTCTCAATTGATTTGGTATTTGATCTAGGAATGGAGAGGGCAGTTTATGGGAACAGGTTGGGAAAGTTTCTATGGCTGTGGCTTTGAATATTTGGTGAATTTATGTCCTGTTATTTTATCAATTTCTTGTTGTGGTTGTGTTCTACATTCGCAGTAGTATATTGATCATATCTATTATTAGAAGTGATTCATTATATTATGCATGTATGGTATTGATTTGTATCATTCCTCTCTTGTCTACCTAGATGAGAAAAGAATTGGCTGTTTGGATTGAGACCGGATGGCATATCAAGTGATGGGATGCAGATGGATGATGATGCACAAGAAGAATATTATGGTCATGATGTACATAAGAATAGTTTAGTACTGGGAATGTTTTGATGTGTTAAGCTATTTTTTGTTGCTATTTCATGTCAATATAAAATGGGCTTTGTTATTAATGTAACTACTGTAAGTATTTATGTTTTAAGATACTTTTGTGCTTGCGTGCTTCCTTAATGTCAAATTATAGTACACAAAATCACTTTTAGTTTCATGACCAAATTGGTCATTTTACAAACTGGAAGCACTTTTAATTTCTAATTTACCAAACACCTTTCCACTACTTTTAACACTCACAACACTTATTAGAAGTCAGTTTACCAAACACTCAGTCACTTTGCTTTCAATCACTTATTCTCAAGAATAAGTAAAAGTCAGCTTTTTTAATAAGCACAGCTGCACCAAACGCAACCTTATTCACTTTTGTTTTCTGCATTTCCTGTATGAGAATATGTCACAATAACTGTCTCATGTACATGTAAGTACGTAACAGATGTAAATATCTATTTTATTATTAATGTAATTTTGTTATTAATGCAATTATTCAATTCTCAAAAAAAAAGAGAGTAAAAAACATAAATAAATTACCCAATGCTGTATCAGTAAACAGAGTAAAAGAGTAAAAACCATCACATTCTAAAAAAGAAGAGTAAAAAAGCCAAAACTGAGGGGAATAGGAATAGCGGAGGATTTGATGGGTTTGGCGAGATTTGGGCGTCCGAAGGGAGCCTTGAGCAGCCCCAATCTCTTCGTCGCTAACTGTGGGCCCGCCGTGGGGCTCTCCCACGACGCCATTGCCACCGCCTTTGGCGCCTTCGGTCAAGTCCTAGGCGTCCACGCCGCAGACGACACCGGCGCTCGTGTCGTTGTCTCCTTCGCCCAAGAGAGCTCTGCCCAGAACGCCTTGAATGCCTTGCATGGCCGCCCTTGTCCTGACCTCAAGGGTCGCACCTTGCACATTAGATACTCTGTTCTTCAACCCACCTCAATGGTGAGTTGGGTTTCCCAACATTTCATCAAAGTTTGAATCTTTTTTGTGAATCTGTCATGTGATTGGATTGTGTATCAAAAATGTGCATTTTATATTGATTAATTCATCAAAGTTTTATATATTGGTGATAAAATGTGCAGTGTAATATTGCTTAGTTCATCAAAGTTTGATTGGATTGTGTATAGTGAATGTAGTAGATGGTTTTCGATCATTATCAAGAAAATGTGGATTGTAATATCATTTTCGGCAGTGGAAATTAGCCGGACGAGTTTTGTTGCATACTTGAGAAGAGTTTTATGTATTTTTGGTGAGTCTATGTTCTTCAGTTTGTTCTCACATTAAGAAGCAGTATTTAATGTGTTTCAGGGTCGAGTTGATGACTCTGTGGAAGTGTCTTTACTGCATTCGGAGTTGAATATTCCTGGCCTTTACTTGTTCCATGATTTCGTCACTGCGAAAGAGGAGGAGGTATTCAGTTCTTGTCACCCTACGTCCCTGCTTAATTGTTTTTATAGTTGGGTGGAGTTTCGCCAATGTATATAACTATATATATGTTATTCAGAAATTTATGTATGCTACCTTGGTTTGCTTAGGAGCTGCTTGCGGCAGTTGATGAAAGGTCCTGGAAGAATCTTGCGAAAAGAAGGGTTCAGCATTATGGCTATGAGTTTTGTTATGAGGTAAGGTTCAAAAACTACAGACTTTATTAGTTTTTTGTCAGCTACATTTTGCATAAATAAAAGCATTTTGTTGGGACATAATTAGGGCAGGTTAGTTAGTTACAGATGATTGAAAACCAATCACTATAACTTGGAACTTGGTTGAAAGATTGGGGTCATTTGTGGGAAGTTGGACATTTTCTGTGGATGTTGCTGACATTGTGCCTACCAAGAAGACTTAGAAATTTTACCCTGTCCATTGCATAGAAGAAATTCCTAGCTGATAGGAAGTACAAGATCAGACTTTAACAATGTGCTTAGGGTTATGCACTCTTGATCTGGTAACAGATGTTCCCCAATATGCAATCTCCCTTATCAACCATAAACTATGAAAAAAGTTGCCTGTTTTGAAGAGAGAGAAGCAACAATGGAATTCCAAAATGAAATTTTAGTATAAATATCATTGTATTCTTTCTATTTGTGGTCGTTTTGTAATATTTTGTTAACCTTCAGTTACTTTTCTAATTTCTAAAGGATTACGAAATATAAGATGATCCTCTTATTTTGAGAGTATGAATGACTATCCAAGCCTTTCCCTTGATTCAATCTTCATACTTTTTTGGCAGACAAGGAATGTTGATTCTAAGAAGAATTTAGGCGAATTTCCATCATTTGTTTCTCCTATACTGGAAAGAATATCTATGCTCTCCAAGCGTGAGGATGTTGAAACTATAGCTTTGGACCAATTAACGGTGAGCAGTTGTGCTTTTGTAAACTGTAATCTGGATAAAGCTGTCAATCGAGAATGTAAATATAGCTCTTAAGTTTATATCTGATATGAGATAGAACAAGATTGCTGTTATCTATAATCTTATTTACCACAATATCTTGAAATGATGAGTAGCATCTGTCAATCTAGAATGTAAATCTTGCTGTTAGTTTATTTTAGGATGAGATAAAACAAGGTTACTGTTATATATTGAATGTTAGTTACCAATATGTCTTGAGATGATGAATTATTGCATGATGAATCCATGTTATACATTTAAGACTGAAGAAATATTGTTATATTATTTTACAGGTTAATGAGTATCCACCTGGGGTGGGCTTGTCACCACATATAGACACCCATTCTGCTTTTGAAGGATTAATTTTCAGCCTTTCGGTAGCAGGGCCTTGCATCATGGAGTTCAGAAGATATTTTGAAGGTGGTTGGCTTCCTAGAACTTCCTCAAGTATTGATATCGAAACGGAAAATTCTGAAAACAATTTGAGTTTCTTAAGGAGGGCTATGTATCTTCCCCCTCGGTCTTTGTTACTATTATCTGGAGAGGCTCGCTATGCTTGGCATCACTACATTCCACATCATAAGGTATATTTCATAGTTTGTAAATCAACTTGTTGTGTGCTGATTATGTTCTAGTAATTGCCTAAACTGGTTGGCCTCCTAGAAGATATTTTCTGCTGATTAGTCATACATTGTATCACCATTTACTAAACACTCATACATACTCTCCTTTACACTAACTGAGCATTGTTTATTTGTATTCATTAATCATTATGCCAATAGTTCATTATTGCTTGTTTGACAGATTGACAAGGTGAAAGGCAGTGTGATCAGAAGAGGCTCAAGGAGGGTGTCTTTCACAATTCGTAAGGTGCATAAGTTTTTTTGCCTGCCAATGTTGAGATTCTTTTGTGATGTCATCATGGTGCTGCTATACAGAAAAAAAAAAAAAAAAAACACATGCAGTCTTAGAAGCTTGGTGTTTGGGACATGATTCAAGAAGCTTGATTTTTTTTTTTTTCTTTTCGTTCTGGAATACAAGCTTTAAGTTTCTAAGGAGGTAATTTGGGTTATTTGAACTGAGCCTGGTTTGGAAACTTTAGAAGTTCAGTAGGTGATCATTTCACTGGAAGGAGGAAGTCGATCATGTTTCGATAAGAAATAATCTGCATATTTAAATCTCCATCCCATTGATTTAATTGAATTAGGGCTTTGATAAAATTGGATATGGATTCTTTGTAGGATTATGATTCATGACAAGATCCTTTAATATATTTCTATGCTCATATTATTCTCATGTCCGAAACATAGTAGTGGGTCTAGTGGGATTCGTTTGGTAATTAAGTTGAACCTTTCATGGTTGTTGATTTTGGCGTAATGACCATTACCAAATATTCTTCCAGCATGGTATCACAAGTTATGCTCCCAACTGCAGCAAAAATTGGGAAAATTTTCTGTGTACTACCCGTAGATTTCATTTTAACATCTTGCTCGGATCTTCTGTCATTTCTCATCTTGTGTAGATATTATATCATGAGTTAGATTGTTGACATGATGAGAGTTGGACATTTATTCTCCAAGTTGAGGGAGAGTATCGTTCATGGAGGCTGGTTTATTTAGCTTTATTCTTTTATCATATGAGGAACTAGCCTGAATGAGGCCTTTTAGCTTGCATTTCGGTTTAGGTGCAAATGATTGAATTCTTATTTCCTGGATCGTAACCAGAGCAGATTTATGTCTTAAAGTAGTATCAGTATCCCAGTCATAGAGTATATCAAGTTCATCATACAGAAATTTGGGAGTTTGTTACATCTGGTCTCCAGTTTGAAAGAGATTGTTATTAATAAAGTCTGGTAATTGATCATTATGCCTATGCCCTTCTGGTGTGGTCATATTTTTCAATAGAGGCTGATTTATTGAGCTTAGTGGTTAATCATTACAAATATATCGCGCATTAGCTACATCAAGATCTGATTGAGGTTTCAGTAATGACTATTTAATACTATACTTCATGGCTAATCTCTGAAGCATATTAATTAGTGTGTCTCCTATATGAAATCAAAGTGTCCAAGCCATATGTAATTCAGAAGATAATACAATGATAAAACTTCCTTTCCAGCTCTTACTAGATTTTACTGACTACTATGATAATGTTCAGCAGTTTTGCAATGCCAGGAGGCACTGAATTACACAGTGGCACCAATCTTTACCATTGTTTACAAGCAGTAGTAACCAATTGCAGTACTAATTAGGAATTTCCAAGTTAGCATAGATTGCTATATATAATTGAAAAGTTGTATACATCAATCTTCTGCCTTTTTCAGACTTTTGGTAACGAAGAGGGCCTATGCCCTTCTGATGGGAATGGCGAGAGTGAAACTCTCGTGGGGATGGGGGTACCGAAACCTGAGCAAAGTGATTTGTTGAGATTAATATGACTGAAAATGCCGTAAGAGTGAGAATCTATGGTTCTATTGCTTGAACTGAATTATTTGCTTCTACACTGGAAAGGGGCCGTGCTTCTGGTCCTTCCCTTGCTTTCTCAGTCTCCTCCTATACTAATAGTAGTTGCATTATAAACTAACTGCTTGGTCCTCAAGATAGTCACACGCTCATTGTCTCTTCCATGCTTTCTAGTAATTGATTTGATCAAGGTATACTAATTTACTAACTACCTTCTTGCTTTTGCAGGTCAGAACAACTCCTTGCCAATGTGAATTTCCGCTATACTGTGATTCTCAGAGGTAAAAAGGGTATGTTTCTTGCTTGAAGATGTTAGCTGGGGTTCTAGGTGCTTTTATTCACGTCATCATTATTGGAGATGGTTGATGTGGAGATATTTCATTAGGTGGATTTGATTTTTTGATCTTAGAAGTCATGACCCAGCTGTTGAGTTTAGAATTGGTTGCTCAGACCTTGTAGGGAGGATTTTAGTGACTAAAAGGTGTTTAGCAACTTTGTTGGGTTAAGTTAACTGGGGTGGGTGAAATGGCAATCCATGTAGCAGAGTTACTTGCTGGTCTGCGGTGTAAAAAGCATGGAAACTGGAATGAAATATAGATTTTTTTGTTGATAGACATGTATCCTATATTCCTGTTTTCTATGCTTATGTTGTTGTATTTGAACTTTGTAGTGGATCCTCTAGAGTTTAGTATTATGACCAATATTATACTACTACTAGTAATAGTTTCGACAAGTGCTGCATCACCAGTCTGTTTACCTTTTTTGTGTGTTGCCTTTTCAATTTTGTTTTATCAGCTACTCTGATGGTTTCTCCATCGAGTTGTGGTCATAAATTAGGTAGCTGGCCGGAATTCTTTAACTGGAGGATTTGGTCATGCTACGACACATAACGTCGCAATGCTATATTCAGATCTTATGTCGGCCGCCTGTCCTGTTTCATTCCAACCAAAGTTTTGAACCCTATTGGAAAGGTTCTATCTTACCAAATGTATTGGCAACTTGTCAGTAATTGAGTATATCATCTTTCCGGTCAGTCACTTTGTGGTTGAGGCTTTGGTTCTCAATTTCCGGTCTCAATTTGCAAATATCAACTTCATGCCTTACTTTGTGGTTTGATTAGAAGTAGGTAGGGTGTAGCTTTAGGGTTGTATAGTTGTATATGTATGCGTGTAGTCATTTGATGATAAAAGATTAGAAATTAGAAAATTAAATAAAGGGAACATCTGTTTGAAATCCCAAATATACTGCAGTCCCCATTTCCACTCGATCATTGTCATTGGGGACTTTGATTGTGTAGTGTCCTTGCATTATACTTTACTCCTTCAATAAAATTTTACTAGTATCTACATTGTCAACTCACCCACTTATAATTCATCAAAGAGCCAAACTCAATACATGTAGGTAGGTTTCATCAATTGATCTAATGTTCCAAGGAGTTGGTCTACATTTGATGTATTGATATGTTAGTGTACCCAAAATCTTTCTCTATTTCTAAACCAATATATACTATTATTACTATCATTTATCAATTTGCTATGTACTTTTGCTTGTGAATCAATCCATCCTTATTTCATTTTCTTATTGCACCTTTTTTTTTTTTTTTTTTTTTCATTACCTCATTTTATAGCCCCCGAAGCATAATCGTTCTTGGAGATTTTGTTCTTCATTCTCTATGGGGACACAATATACAGAAAATCCCCGATTGAGCAAACAAAAGTGGAGACAAACATCTGTAGATGCATCTAATTCTTGGTTTTATTAGATTGCACACCTTAGTTAGATTTATGTTTTGCACATACAGCTACACAGGAGAAAGGAAACAATTGGTACGTAGTTATGCAAGTTTGGTATATCACTTTACATGTAGAATAAAGTAGTGAGCAAGATACCTAAATGGAAGGTATAAACAGTATTAGAATTGGCTATATAAAATGCTAAAGACACAATCACACAAATGCTTTCGAACTAGGAAAGGAAGATACCAAAACCTTCCCTACCAATTAGAACTAAGAACCTCTTCATGTTATCTCCACAATTCTTTCCCAAACTGCCTCAATCTGAAAACTCATAACTTCCTCCGATCATAAAAACTGGCAAAATACCCAGATACCACTCTTGCCCTATGTTAACAGTATTAGATTTAGTCCTCAATGCCGAGAAAACTAATCGGTCCTCAGAGAGGCACACACCCTTTGGTTTGGTTAGCAGCCATCATCTGCACCATAGTCTCCATTGCCGTGATCATTGCAGGCATCGTGGTTTTCGCGGGATACATGGTCATCCACCCTAGGCTGCCCTTCATCAAAGTCACCCAAGCACACCTTGACAAGTTCCAAAGCGACCCGACGAGCCTGCTCGAAACTGCAATCACCATTGTTGTGAGGGCTGAGAATGACAACACTAAGGCGCATGCAAGCTTCTCGGACTTGAGCTTCACTCTCAGCTTCCAAGGGCTGAAGATAGCAAGGTTGGTGGCGAACCCTTTTGATGTGAGGAAAAATCATTCTGTGGATTTCAACTATGTGGTGGAGTCATCGTCTATACCATTGAGTTCTGAGCAGGTGGATCAAGTGGACAGTTCTTTGAAGAGAGATAGAATCAGTTTCGATTTGAAGGGGAATGTTAGAGCAAGGTGGAGAGTAGGGCTGCTTGGATCATTTAGGTTCTGGGGTCATTTGAATTGTCGATTAAACTTTCATCCATCGAATGGGAGCTACATATACTCACCTTGTAGCTCCAGGGCCAAGTAATTAGTTTGTTCATCATTTACTTCTTTTTATTATGACATTCTTATACAACTATCACTTAATTTTATGTACACAACCGAGTGAGGTCGAGGTTAAGACTCGCCTCAATAGCTGTTTCATTTCTCTCTTCTAGCTTGTTCCTCTTCTTCAATCTTCATCATCTTATCCCTGTTATCTTCTACCTCCATTTCCAATTTTCGTGTTCAGAATTAGTGCGGTAACAAACTAATAGGCGAAAGTGATTTTTGCACTTTCCTTTACATGATTATCTTATTTTTGTACTTTAACATTCAAAAATAAAAATAAAAGGAGACATGTAATGAAAAGGGTACACAAAAAAAAAGGAAATTTACCTACCATATATGATTAGATATAGTTTCTTCATGGTTAAGTATAATCTCTTAAACTATCAATGTTATTGTGATTGTCAAGATCAATCATATAAAAAGAGGCCATTAGTGGAAGAGCACGAAACACATTTGAAGTTCTTTAGCCAAAAGGTCAAAAGAAGAAAGGGTTCCAAGAAGAAAAGAGAAAACTTTTAGACGAAGCTTTCATTTGTGAAATGAACCAGTCCCATGACCATGACAATCGTGGCAAATTAAGCATGAAATGAAATGCAAAAGAGCCACCTAGAAGCAACTAGAGATACCTAAAATCAGTATAAATAGAGGGTAGAGGAAGTCCCTTTTTCTTTATTGTCTTTTAGGGAGTTCTTGTCTTTTTTTTTTTTTTGGTCGAAAGGCACGAAGGCCAATTAGTTTGTATTAGATGTAACAAGAGATACATCGCAATACAAGAGGTACAAAAGACCCCAACAAAAAAGACACATAGGCCCAGCATAGAGGCACATTGGCTCAACAAATAAGGCACAAAGGCCTAACAGAAAATAAATAAAACAACTAACAAACTTGACCCAAATACAAGTTAGCCCATAATTGAAACACATAAACCCTAGCATACTAACTAGCAGCCGCCAAGATTCCAGCTGCTCCACGTCAGGAAATCCACCTCCGCCGCCATCTCCATGCTGCTGCTTGAAGAGAACCAGCCACCATGACACCATCTTGCATCCTTCCACACCGATTGGGACAAAAGGGCTCAAGGACGCCCAATAAACACCAAGTAACATAGCAGAGTGTGATTGCAAAGGCAATCGAAGCCACACGCCTTTGTAGAATGAAAATCCGCCAACGGGCGTAAGTTCGCTTAATGGTGGAGAACAATGCAAATCCGGAAGCACTAACAGCAAATACCATCTAAATAGAACAAGAAGACAATTTCGAAAGTAGATCTGGACGAGATCAGAAGAAAAATGATGAAGAGTTAGCATGATTGTGATGTATGAATGGTGAGAATAAGAGGTGGAGATGAGCTGCAAGTGGAGAGGATGAGATATGCTCTCATTAGGTGAAACCCCAAGAGGGCAAAACAGATTGGAGGAGAAAAGAAGTTGCAAATGGGTGAGATTGGTGGAGAAAGGAGGGGAGGATGAAGGAAAGGGCTTGCATGTAGAGGGTGGGGATGGGTGGGATTGAGTGAGTGGGGATGGAGGAAGAGATGGGGGTTGGTAGACTCTCAAAACTCTGGCAGTGTTGAGAAAACTTCTAGAGAGACTCTAGAAATTTTCTGATCGAGTTGAGTTCTTATCTTCTTGATGGCCTATTCTTCGAGGCATTACTAAGAATATATTTTCAATATGAACTTAGATCTGCTGAGAGAATACCACCGGATCGAATTACCATAAAAAATTTGACAATCTTATCTCTCCTTATTAAAATTCATGTCCTTTTTTTCTTTATAGTTTTTTTTTTCTCGAGAACTAAACTAATACCGTCATGAGGTCACCATAAATGCTTAGGGAATTCTAAAAAATAGAGTGCGTTGGAGCCTAAAGTTTTCTTCCGCCTCCTTCCTTTTAGCACCCCTTTAGTTTTTTTTTTTTTTTCCAAACACCATGATTGATGAAGTTTCAGCAAGACTTGCAACGTCCCTAGTTATCACTGAGAATGGCAGGACGGCCTTCAGAACAGTGGAAGCAGCGACTTTGTCCGACCACCACTTTTTAGTGGGAAAACTCCTATCATGACAACTAATAGAAAGTCCAATCCTAAGGCTTTCATGGGAATGATCGCATTTGTTTGGGGATTTGGAAATCGACTAAGAATTCGACAACAACAAGATATGTGAGGTCGCGTAGTATTTTATTTAGCTTTTGACCACTTTCACCTACTTTCTAGGAGAGTAGTGTGAGTTTACTGAAAACTTCTTCCGATTTTTGTTCAAAAATAAACATCCCATTAGAAATTTCTTAAGAGTTACTCGAGGTTTATTATCGAGATTTTCTTAAATGGTTGAGTCTATAATCAAGGTCCCGACACTAAAGTATGTGTCGATACGAGTTTGGTGATCAATCTGCTTGAAGAATTGAGTTATCTCAAAAGCAAGAATTGTCCGATATCAATCTACCCGAAAAAAATTTACTTTAAAACGATGATTTGAATTGTGTGAGAATCGAAGAGGCTTCAAACAAATGTGGTCAAAACCTCCAATCCCACCTTATACAACACATTTCACAAGCTTATCAGACGTAATTGACCCACTATTTGGAATGAGTGAAACATAAGTCTTAGACTGAGGCCATCACTTTTGAAGACCTAAGTCTTCGATGCCAGCTCAGCCCAAAACGTGGGGCCTTGCAGACATCAACCACGTTGTGGCTAAACTAAGCAGCTCGTATCATGGACGCGTTTGGCCAACGATTGATTGGCACGTTGAGATGTGGGTAGCGCGTTGGAGCATGCTTGGCACGATTTTGGCGTGATGTGCGGGGTGAGCGGCCACTGCCATGCGTCAACCATAGGACGGCTGTTTTCAAACATTTGAAAGTGACGATCAACAAATCTGGGCCTTTGGTTGATGTTAGATGAACCAATCCTGTTGGAAATTTAGTTCATAATTTCCAAATAAGTATGAATGAAAATTCAATTAATCATTACCTTTTGAAGTGAAGAGGTACATGTCTTTTTCAATTTTCAATAGGTGTGTTTAGGAATAAGTGTGTCTTTTCAAGGAGATAAGTGAACGAACATGATAGTTCACTTGGGGTTCTATATAAACCCATAGTCATATCTCCTCATCTATCAAGTGAATTAGAAGTTGATCGAGATCAATGAGTTCTTCTTCATTTCTTCTACAAGTCTACTTCATGTCAAAAGAGTATAAAATACAATTTATGGTTCGCTAGAGTCTAAAATTGCGGTGCTTCTATTCTACAAGGCGGACGCCCATCGAACTACAAGCACAAAGGTAGGGGCGGAATCTATCTTTAATCAAGTGCATTTTTGCATACCTCAATCGAAAAATCAAGTCAGTTATTTCTTTCTTTATACTAATTTTATAGGATCAAATTTTGCTGCACTTATATATTAGGATTGATCATTACTTTCAATCCTAGTCGTATCAATCCTAGTCATACTTTGTCGTGTTTCATATAATCTTTATCTTTTTTTGTTATATATTTGTGATCATATATATGATTGTTCCACAACTATCTATAACGGCTATAAACACAAGACCGTTGTAATTCCAACGGTAACAATTAAATCATATAATTTCAAAAAAAATCTGCTAATAAAACCAACAATTAGGAAAAAAGTTATAAAAAAAATTATTACAATGGAAGGAAGACAACAAAACAAGAGTTTAGGTTGTGATTGTGGACTAGCTTGGTGTTGTGGTTCGTGGTAATTAAAGTAAAGGCTAGCTAGGTGAAAATGTTGGCTAGAAGTGTAAATTTGTCCTAGTTACCATTATTAAATCATAGAAAGAGATTGCTATCACGTGATGATCTAGCTCACTCGATCAATTTTCCCATTGCTTGTTGTGCGAAAAATGTGTATTCTCATTCTGAATTGAATTATGCATGGACCACGGTACCAGAATGATATATAAGTAGACACACATCCTCTAGTTTCTCTATCCTAGGCACCCCCTCCTCGATAATCAAGAGCTTTTACAAACATTAGCTGGAGTTGTTTCAGTTTCACTCCGACATAGACCCACCTTCATTTTCTCACTCTAACCTTACCCCAATCTAGCCAACTCACTCATGGCAGATAGGAGGAAGCCCGCCGTCTAGTTGACTCCGTTGCAAGCCACACAAGAAGTCGAATGATTTCCGCTCGTGCCACCGTTGCAACAGTCGAGGCTCTCACCGCCGTCGCTGTCGTTGAAGCTGCAACTGCTGAAGGGGAGTGGGAAAAACACGTGCATGAGGATCCTCCGGTGGAGGTTCACCAGCAAAATACAGAGGAAAACGGCAAAGCTGCTAAAATGGTGGGCGCCATTAGCAACATCGAGGCTCAACCATATAAATACATATCACCCTTTTATAGCTTTTTCATCTCACACAAAATTGTGATTCATAGTTTCTATATCTATTTTCTTTCATTCTCCAATAGCTCTTATCTTCTTTATTGTTTCAATTTATGGCCGGTGGATCTACTTCTGATAGGAAACTTTGGTAAGCCAATGAAGACCTCTAATTATGTAAGTCGATGTGGAAAATGGGATAGATTATAAGAAAGCGCAAATATGAGATAATGTTCACAAGTACTACTTTGACAATTTTTCGGGTGCCTTCCAGGGACATAGTAGGGCCCGTGCCCCACTGAAGTTTTAGTATAGGTTCAACCCTTTGTTGCATTAGATTACATGTTGAACCCTTGGTGTAGTAGTTTCCCATATTGATTGCACTCTAGAGGTGTAGGGATTAATTCCCGTTGACATTATTTTTTTGTTTTGTTTTTATTTTTTTATTTTTTCTTTTGATAGGTTTTATGTTTACAAAAGGCTTTTCTTGTTCTTTTTTTTTCTTGGTTCTTTTGGTAGGTTTTATTGTTTTACACTTCTTTTTCTTTTCTTGTTCTATTTTATATTTTTTTTACAATATATCATAGGAAGCTTCTATTCATACCTTCAAAAACGCTACTTGGACCTCTTTTTTTTTTTTTCAAGTTAGTATATATTAACTTTGTCAACTCATATGAAATTACAAATAAAGACATCAATAAATTTAAAATATATATATATATATATATATATATATATAGTCTCAACTTACCTCCACGACATAAACCCTACATATGTGAAACACTATGGAAGAAAGTGGAGATTCTGTAATTGAGCAAAACATCCTTCTCGATTCTTTGTTGTACAAGGTTTGAATTTCTTGTTCTTTAATAGGTTTGTTTCTTGTTTTTTAATAGGTTTGTTTCTTTAATTTCTTCTCCAAACGTATACCCTACATTCTTTTTTGGATTAATTTCAATTTACCCCATGAGGTTTATGGTTAACATCGTTTCACCCCCATACTTTTAATTTTGAAAATTTACCCCTTAAACTCTCTAATTTTCATAAATAAGACATAATTGTTAAAATTTCGTTCAATTTGGAGGTTAAATAATATCATGAAATCTAAGAAAAAATGTCCTAAAAGACGATTTATGTTGTTATAAGACTATTTTAGCCCTTTTATTGAGTTATGAAGTCAAAATTAACATCCGAATTAGACAAAATTTCAACAATTGGGCATGATTTATGAAAATTGAAAACTTTAGGATGTAAATTTTCAAAATTAAAAGTATGGGGAGTGAAATGATGTTAACTATAAACCTCAAGGGTGTAAACTGAAATTAATCCTTCTTTTTTTGTTTCTTAGCTTTTCTTTTCTGTCAGTTTTTTGTTTGTTTTGTTTTCGTTTGGACGCATTTTTTGTATTCAATGATAAGCTTAAGAAACTTGGAGAGTTAATTATTTGCTAATTGATATTGTGTCTGAACAAACAAGCTTGGCTTAATATGGCTAATAATATGTTTGATTTTTTTTTTTTTTGCAGCTAATAATAGGTTTGAACCGATTGGATGGATTTTGAAAACAAAATATGGTTGTCATATGCCCAAAAATTGAAGGATGTCTAAATACCGAATATGGAGGTATGAATATATAGAATCTTTTAAATAGAAAGGTTTTAATTGATTTTATTGAACTATGGGCGTTTTGGAAAAATTGAGGAGGTGTAAATAACATTTTAATTCTTCGTATTTATTTTTCTTACAGGCCTAAACCCTTTAACAATAAAATTTAGAAGAAAAAACGCAACATATTATAGTTGTTTGAAACTTCAACATAAAACACCAAAATCTAAGAGACCAGAACAAGTTTTTATCAAATTACAAAAAACATTGTTCAAATTACATAACAATAACTAAAAGTCTAAAACTTGTTCAAAATTGTCCTCCTTTGTTGTCTCATCGTTTAGAACTTGTCTTCATCTCAGTGAGAACCGCTTCCAAGGCTTTAAGTAACTTATTCATTTTTAGTACGAGGGCTTAGGTGTTTCTGTTTAGGTTGGAGACCATTGGATTTACTCGCTCCAGGAGAGAAATCGGCTTTCTTATGGCTTCTTCATTAGATAGGCTGCTCGCGAAATCTATTTTAGAAGCAATTCCTGACAAAGTTCTCTCTCGAGCCTTAGAGAAGACCCATACCTGGGTTTCCAGCGCCGAGACCAAAGCATCACCCGCACCCGAAGCCTCACCCGAAGCCTGCTTCACCTTGATCCACCCCAAGCTGTAGAAACACATGACAAGATCGGCAAACAGTATTGCAATGTCGGAAAGGGCGTAGGTAACGGTGAATTTCCCGACAAAGTCGAAAATGTTGATTTCAGGGAAAGGTAGCTGTTTGGAGAGAGTGTTTCTGATAAATTCTCTCCGGACGAGATCTGGACAGACGTTGACAGAAGAGTGAAGCTTGATGGTACTTAACACCGCCGCCACCGGCGTGCTCTCTCTCTTGGCCGCTAGGTTAGCGAAAATGGGACCTACGGCCCTGAGCTTGTGGAAAAGGCTTTTAGTTCTTTATAAAATAAATTGGAGTCCATTTAGTAGGGAGGTCCAAGTAGCGTTTTTGGAGGTATGAATAGAAGCTCCATATATCATATGATTAAAACGACTTTATTATATGGAACCATATCGATAAAAGTATCAATTTTAATAGATATTGGTTGATATAAGATATCTTATCCCAATTAGTAGTTGGTCCAACACAATACCTTATGTGGCTCTCTCTATGCTTTACAATTTGACTTGTTAACTAAACTTAATGTAGTTGTTTAAGGGGTTTTTCTTTGTAACTTTTTTTTTGTTATTGAATAAAACTATTTAAACATATATAAATTTTATGTTGTTACATATAGTTTGTGCCTCAATTAACATAAAATCATGGCTCCGCCACTGGTGCCTTCCCTTGAACACAAAGTACATCGATAGGGAGGAAGAAAGCTTTAAAAATAGAATTATTTCAATGACATTGTGCAATAAGGCAAGCTAAAACTTGGGTAAAGAGCGATACATCTCTCGTTGATAAGGTATGAATACTGAAGTTATTTTTAATGCAGATTGAAATAAATATTGCACTTATTTGTACATTTATGAATATTTACGTAATCGATAAATTATCTTTTATTTCATTCGTCTTAGTAATTATAGTTTTATTTATTAATTTGTAGTACAAAAAAAAAAACACAAGTATATGAACGCAAGAGATAACTAGGATCAAAGCAAAGAAACAAAAGAGGGATTTCGCGGAGTAAGATTGCTACATCATCATAGAAAATTTTCAAATGTTCCAAGACATTCCTAGCCACATTGAGATGCATGAGTCACCATTAACGGGAGGACATGAAGGGTAGCTTCACAATCAACTTTGATGAACCTATTATCAACTTGGCCCAAGATAATGATGAGGTACCTCCCAATCTGAATGTGAGGCATATTGGAAGAAAGACAACAAAAGAAGTAGCCCGAAAGGGAAAGAAGGCGGCCAAAGATACTTGTCTAATGACATCCGTTGTTGTCACGATTACAACCAACCAATCAACAATATTGCAATCGAGAGAGAAATGAGAGGATTCATACACAAGACAATTGTAAGAGCAACAACAACAAGATTACATTCGGTTGCAAATGGACCTTTGGAATGAGCACTTCATAATCTAAGAGAGGAAGACAAGATTATGGAGGTAAATCCAAGTACTATATCGTTGGGGCCTAGAAAAAATTATTGACGGTTAAAACAAAAAGAGATATCGGAGAGGCAAGAAGATACCACTAGTGGATATCCCACCCATCTTTTCCTAGCGGATTTCCCCAAACATCATTTCCTAATGGATATCCGCAAACACCTTTTCCCAATGGATTTCTTCAAACATCTCTCCGGTGGGTCTTATGCTCTGTTGTATTTTATTGCTGGGTTTTTAGAAGTCATTACTAGTTTCTGCTACTTAATTTGCTATATTGTATTTTCGAAATTTGTTAGATAACAATCTTTGGTTGTCCTACTGTACGTGGACGCCCTTCCTTTGAGGATGAAAGTAGAAAAAAGACAATGATTGCATTTTTAAGGATGCTTTATAATTTAAATAAGGATGCTCTCATTGTACCAATTTGCTTCAGACACATGTATCATTTGGTAGGATAGTTCTTTTTCAAAGCTTTGTTTATTTATTTATTTTATTTTTATGTTGGGTGACTTGGGGGTTTTCCTGGACCTCTTCATTGTACACTTCCATTATTTTTCTTAATACACCTTAATTGAAATTATGTTATTCATTTTCTGATTGCCTCAACTTTCAGTACTCTAGGGAGTTGCAAGCAGCCTGTGAAAAGTGAGGATGACACATTTCCAATGACAAGTGGTGGGATCTGCATGACAGTTTGTAGTAAATTCACAGAAATCTCAAATTTAAAGTTCTAATCAAATATACACATCAACACAGGAAAAAGTTACGGAGGTTGCTGGAAACCAATAAGGTCCTTTTACATGAAAAACCAACTCATGACTCACATATCTCTCAAGTTTCCTACCTTTTAAATGATATGCAATACAATTGTTTAAGATGATATCAGAAAAATATATTGTCAGAAGATATTGCTCTAATTCTATTGATTCCCTCATGTTGTTTAAGATGATATCAGAAAAATTATGACGCACATTCCCTGTTTTATAAGCTCCGTGACCTATATGGTACTTAATCATGTCTTTCTTGTACTATAATATTATTGTCTTCTATTGCAAGTATAAGAAACTAGAGAGTGAGCTTACTACTACTCAGTATGCTAACCATAGGAACTGCTTCTAGCGTGTCCAACAACGGTTGCGTGTCCAATTGCGGTTGCGGCATCATTCATTTGATTGTAGTGGTTTGATCGTTTGAGGGCCAGAGTTGTCTTCTTTCCAATTTGTTCATGTACTTCCAAGATGCTAGGGATTTGAACACTTAGAACTGAATATACCCAATAGAACTGAATCATTTTGCTAAGTTTTACTCTGCTTTATGTGGTTAAGGTTCTCTCTTTATATGGGTTAACAACTCTTATTGTCACTGATTTTATGTCTATGGTCTCTATTTTTTACTTGATTGCCTTTATGTTTTATACAACACATATATGACATGGAGGTCATCTACTTTGATGAAGGTGTAAGGAAATGAAGACAACACCATCAGAAAACAAGAGTATTAGATGTATGACTATTTTCTAGCCTCTGAAAATCAATTATGTTTGTTTTATTACCACGCTTGTTAAGTTTAAATACTACATTTGTTTGAACATTTCAATTTTCATTCTTTGCTGATACTACTTTGCACAATTGGTTTCTTATTTTCTTTGGACTAGTCACTGACTACTGTTGTCTGAACTGCAAGTTTCTCTGTAAAGTTTCAAAACTTATTGTAATATGAACTATTTGCTTAACATGTCTGAGATTTGAAATCTGGCATAAGTACCATGTTTGATAACATGCATTATAATTGTGTAATGTATAACGCACTTATAGTGTATCTAATGATGATGTACCCACAACATCGCGCGGGCAATCTTGCTAGTTAATATAATAGTTACTGATTACCCAAATTCCAATAACAATCTTTGATCTTATCAACATCTCTAGGCTCACGTCTTCCACCAACACTCAGTCTTTCCATCTCTCTCTCTCATGTCTTTCACCCACACTCGATCTCTCGATCTCTCTCTCTCGTATGAACTCTGCTAATGGTCGATTAAATCAAATCTCTCTCCCTCTCTCTCCTATTTTCAGACTATCGATCTTCTTCTTTATGCTTTTAGACGTATGACATCTTTTGGGTTTTTAGTTTTTGACGAATTCTCACACCTACCGCCTCCGCCTGGTGTCCGCCCGGCCTGCCTAGTGTTCTCCTTGCCAGCCTAGACACCCGCCTAAACTCCAAACAATTTTCCAGGTTGACTAGCCCATAATCAGGGCGGCAAGGGTGCGCCTAGCGCCTAGGTGTTGCCTAGAGCGCCTTTTAGAACCTTGGCCTCTAGTGGGTAGAATCTTACCTACTACATCTACTTTGACATTGTTATCAGTAGCAGATCAATATCCATTGTCCACTCCTTTAAAACCAACGACACCACCAAGCTCAATATCTATCAGATCTTTAAATGCTCCATCCACACAAGTATGGGTGAATGCATGTAGTAGGTTTTCTGGGTTGTAGCCTAGACAATATTCTCGATATATACTAACTGAATACCCACTAGTAAACAAGATTGCTTTGTTTCAGTTTGCAATATGTCCAACTTGATATTTTCCTTGTCAAAGGTTCGATTCCTCTTGGAATCAGATCTGATGTTTTTATCTAGTTTTCCATTGCAAGGGTCTGGTTGAGCGAGAGTGCTGCCTTGTTCCTGCAAAACCCCTTTAGAGACTCCTCCACAAAGAGAGAGAGGTAAGAAATTCATATATTAAACGTGTTTTCGTGGGGAGTACTCCCACGCAAATTTTCTTTCAATTTCACTACTTAATCTAGATTTCAGAGTTAAATTGACATTCAATTTTTCAGATTTTTCATTGTTCTTGAACTCTCCCATTCAGTGGATCGCGCCTTCTCTCTCTCTCTCTCTCTCTCTCTCTCTCTCTCTCTCTCTCTCTTTTTAGTTGTAAGATTAAGTTATTCTTCTTTCCCTAGTTATTACTATTATTTGAATGTTGGGTTGAATTGGTTTGTTGGAGTTGAACTGGAAGATTTTTTTTTCAATTCGAGAGTCTGGGTTTTACTGGGTTAGAAGACTTTTTTATGGTACTACGTCTATGTATTTAGATTGATGCTTAGTTTTCGAATTTTGATTATCTTATGCTGATTAGCTGGGTCTTTATAATCAAATATTTTTAATCATCTCATATGCGTCTGCTTCTAGATTTGTTATTTGTTTAGATGCATTTGATTCATGTTGTTTGTTAGTTGTCTTGTTTATACCTCTATATACCTGATTTGATTATGAATTTGTAACAATTGCAGTTTCTTTGGACTAAGTTTATGTCTGAACTGATAACTGAAGATGACATTTGTTAAGGTGATCTGGCCTTACCTATGGGTTATGGGTGTTTCAATATAGTTAGTTAGTCTCTATTATAAAGGTGTTCAAACATTTTTGCTGCTTAGTGTTCTCTTATGTATCATTGTCCCTGGTATATGTACTATATATTGGATAAGTGTGAGGGACCATAAGTTCAAGACTACTCGTAAGTTCAGGGAAACAAAATATGATTAAATTTTATCTTTTGTATATCATAACGACGTTAGCTCTTTATGGATCACCTCAGATTTTGTTGTCTACTAATTGTATATGGGAAACAAAATTTGAGCTGGTGGAGCATCAATCTTGGTAGTTCTTTTGTTTTTGATTGGTTCGTCTTTGAGATTTTGACCCTTATCGTATAAGCAGGGCATATTGATTATTTTCATCTTAACCTTCTGAATGAACAAATATCAGCTAAAACACCTGTTTAGAACACAGGTTAGCATTAATATTTATTTTCTGTTTTTTTTTTTTTGTTGCTTGGGTGGTCTGCTTTCTCCTTCTGTTTTGTTAATCTACATTGGGAATATACGAATTTGTTGTTTACTATGATTATTTTTTTTAAAGGATTTCACCATCTTGAATATATGATGGAGTTGTATACTTTTATCCAGTCAAATAGGTTTGGCTGTGTCTTTGTGTTTGAGATTCTGGTTTTGGAAATAACTTCTCTACTTTGGTTAAGTTCTATAATTCGGTTCTTCTTGAAATCATGGAGGATGAAGAATTAAGGTCAGATTACAAAGTCCTGGGAGCAATTCAATGCAATGAGCTCTCAGATATATGCAACAGCATATGCAACTTGTAGTCATAAGGGTTAACTAAACATATTTGCGACAAGCATAATCCACGAGAAGCCTCCCCAACAGCTGGAAATGTTGCAGCCATCACAAGAGAAAATCCCAGTGTGTGATGGTCTTTGGAAAAGTATTGCATTTTCGGTTTATAGTGTAAGTGTACACATGCTTTGTGCAACTTGTCCATCTATATGCTAATGCTAGGCTTTGTTGTCCATTTTTTGTCAAGTTTGTGTTTTAATTATAGTAAAATATCGTTTAGTCCCTATAGTTTAGGCTAGTCATCCCTTTAGTCCGTGAGCTTTTATTTTAATCTGTTTAGACCCTGAACTTACAATAGTTAATCCAGTTAATCCTTTATAGAATATTCCGTCTGGTGAAAAGAATATTCTGTTTTTCTGTGTTATGTTTTTAGTTAAAAGAAAATGTACGGAGCATGGGTTAATTTTTCATTATCAATAGGAGAATCTATTGCTACTAGACTAGATTTATTAGCAGAAGCTAAACTGTCATATAAAGAATTGCAAGAAGAAAGAAAAAATTTTAGAAAATTAAAGAAAGAAGAGATAAGCTTCCTAGAAGTACCAAAAATTACTGGGATATTATTTTCCAATTACAAAGAAGAATATACGAGTCAAGAGAAGAAATTGAAGTACTTCAATTTACTTTTGAAGAAGATCAAAAACCTCTTGATACTTTGAGCATCGGTTAAATCCGCCATAGCTGGTATCAGAGCCTGCTTGGCTCAAAAGCAGGTAACTAAAGGCTTATGCCACAAAGTTGGCTTCTCTCGTCTAACAAGAGAGAATCCAAACTGAAAAATTATCAGTCCTTTTGTACTACAAAGGAAACTGATAAGTGGGAAGTGTGCTTTCATTCAAGGCACATACAAGAAAATCAATACTCCATTGAATACGTTTGTAGAGTACTAAATACTCTATACGACGAACATATTCACCTCCAAAAGGAAATCGGAGTAGAAGAGCTTGATCCATCAAGACCAAGCTTAATCGAGTTCCTAGATCATTTATCTAGGGATAAAACCTCTGAAAAAGTTATAAAACAACTCGAGAAAGTTAATCTAAGGATTAATCAACTTGAGGAAATAAATTCAAGAATCGCTAAGCTTGAAATCAAGCTAGATTACCTCAAGGAAAAAAAATATCTAATAGATATTGAAAGGAAATTAGTTCGCACTGAAAATCTTACAAACGATATTCACCAACAAGTAGTAGAACTAAGAGATACCCAAGAAAACTTAAAAAAGCTTTTAGAAACTCTTATCTCCAGAATAGGATGAATCAAAGAGTAGATCTAAAAGTAAAACAGGAAGATGTCAAAGCTATTGGCTTTCATCGTCCTACTGAGAAACTTGCTGAAAATGTAGAAGCAATAATTCATCTGCAGAATTATAATATCGCTTATCTTCAAGAGATAAGTACTGACCTTGAAATTCAATTTCAAGAATTACATAACAAAATCTCCGGTCTACAAAGAATGGTAGAAAAAATGAAGGAAGGAGAAAGGTATGAAAGAATCAATGAAGAAATACTAGCTCAAAACGTAGCTAGTAAAATCATCATACCTCCTACATCCTTAGTAACAGGAGACAGTAGACTAAGGTTCAGCGAACCTAAGCTACTCGAATGGAACTCATCAAAGTCATCTACCAAGAGAGACATGAAGATGCTAAGTAGAATTCTCAGTAAAAGAAACACATTTCCAGTACAACTGATAAAAGCTCAAGAATTTGAGTACAATGAAATCGAATCTAGTAAGAGAAGCATCTGCTCCTAGATTCAGATTCAACGAGATCTATAAGAGAGGATCTTTCATTATGGATTCTCACAGATTCAAGATTCTTGAATTAACTGTTCCAGCAATAGGTGGAGAAACATATATTAGGTTAATAACTCCAAAGGAAGTAAGTGAAGCTTTTCAGAAAAAATATTCCTATATGCATATTGGTGTAGTTCAAGTAGGAATAAAGCTCTTAGCCAGAGATGGTATTGTTCAGTTCTATGTGTCCTACAAGACGATAGAATAACAGATTTCAAAAAAAATGTCCTACAAGACGATAGAATAACAGATTTCAAAAAAATCTGTTAGAAACAGTAGAAGCTTCTTTGTCCAACTTGGTTGGTTGCATATTTCAATGTATTTCCAAATTTCACAACACATCTTAGAGATGCTGCTCACTGTCTAAGGTTGAGAATCAAAACAGATGGAATTTCTATGAAAGAAAGAATGATGGAACTCGCGATAGGTTATCGAATCTATTATAAGTTGATGAGCTCAAATGTGACTCCTAATACCAGGTTCCTAAACAGTCCTGGAATTACCACATCTGTCCTCACCAACCCAAAAAATAATTCTCAGCAAAAACATGTCACAAAATGGCATGAAGTAACATTCCCAAGAGAATGGAATCTGACCCCTCCGGTCAGACAGCTTGAGAGTTCCAATGCCTCAATATACGAAAACATAGGAGGAAAGATAAGCTTACAATTTCACAGGCATTCTTTTGCTAATTATGAAGAAGCTAGTACCTCTGGAACCAAATCAGCTTATAATGAGGAATCTTTTGAAGAAGATACTAAAAGACCTATGAGAATGTTTAGAACAGAAGGGTTAAAAGAATTATATGCACAAGCTGAGACTTGTGATTCCATAGAAGAATTGGAGAAAATCATGAATGAAATTTCTCAATTTCGCCTTGGAAAGAATAAGAGGAAGATTCTTCCTTATCAAGCAGCAAAAGAAGAACCAGAACCATCAGGAGCTTCGATGGATACAGATGGACAGACCCCGCCAGAAGGTGGTCATACCATAGTTCAGAATATTACAAACAATCCAACGAAGATCATTAGTGAAAAGAATATTAAACTTCCAAAAGGACAAGCTCCAACTGGAAGATATGGAGAATGAAGTTCTCATAAGTATATCCATACAAAACCCAAATGGGGACAATCAGTGTCTGAAAGAGGGGTTTATCTAGATTTAGACCAGGTAGGAGATAAAAGAAAGACAATAGACAACTGGGTTGCTAGCTTAAAGCTAACTCAGGCACTAGTGTTATCCAAATATGCTTATGAGGAAGCTCATGCGTACTATGAATTGACATTAACAGGGATAGTTCAGAAATGGTACCAATCCTTTAAAAGAAGTTCTCAATGGGCTGATTGGGCAGTTAAGATAGCTCAAACCAATAATCATTTAGATTTTGTTGTTCCCATTTATGCTCAATTCTGTGGAGATATCACTGGGCATAGTGAACAATCTAAAGAAAGAGCTAAAGCAAATATTCAAAAATTGAGTATTTGTAACATGAGATATTTCGAAGAATATACCAATGAGTTTCAAAACTACTACTGCACTATAGGGGACATTGAGAATAATGATCTCATCAAAACTTATTACAGAAAATTGCCAGAACCCTGGAATGACGCAGTAGCGCAATCATTGGAAGAAAATCTCCTTCAGTATTTTACTATAGGAGGAATAGCAGAAAGAGTTAGGGATCTCCTAAGAAAGTAATGCACAGAGAATAGAAAGTCCAAAACTGCAAAAAGCAACTCAAGAGAGTTGAAAATATGTGTCCAAAAATATTGGATACCTCGACTCAATGGGGATGTCATATTTCTACGGAAAGAAAATACAGAAAGAAGTTCTCTAGTAGCAAGCATGATAAAAAATTTGCTTCTAAAAAAAGTATAAGTTCAGGAAAAGGCCTGAATATAAGAAAAAGCAATCTTCTCAAACTTCTCCTAAAAAGAGATTTTTCAAAATAAAAAAGAAAACCAATTTTTCCAGAGAAGAAAAGAAATGCAGATGTTGGCTTTGCAAAGCAGAGGGACATTATGCAAATGAATGTCCTAAGAAGGACAAGAGATCTTCTAAAGTCTTACTTGCTGAGTATGATGAAGCAATAGAGTATGCTAACACAAAAGGCTTTGAGGTCGCATATTCTGATGAAGAGAATGAATCAATATATTCTCTTGAGTATCCTTCAGATAACAAAACAGAAAGCGCTTTAGAAAATTCTGAAGAAGATGAAGAAGAAATAGGACATCGTCCTATATTTGTATTACAAATACAAAATTGGAAGGAAGAAAATTCTAATATTATCAGTTTCTTTCATCCCAATCTGGGAAGATTTATTTGTGACTATTGCAAATGTGAGGATAATAATACAATTCCCATGTATTGTGAAAATACAGGAGAAACTTATCATCAAGAATGCTTTATAGTAGAACTCAGAAGAAAAATCAAAGATAATGAAGCACATATCTTGGTAGAAGAGAAATATAATGTATTCCACAAAAAAGAGCAAGAGAAAAAACTGGAAGAAGAAATAAAAACGATGAAGTTTGTAACTTCATTAAGCTAGAACAAAGAAATAAAAGAGTCTTTTGTTTCTGTTAATACGGCAAGTACCAATCCAATTCTTGGTATCAATTTGCCTGACTCCGTGACTACCGAAAGAAAGGTCAGTCCTTTCACAGAATTATTCGATGTTTCAACCAGGAAAGAAAAAATAATGCCAGTCCAGACAAGCATATATAGTAATTATATTACTATAGGACTGAAGTTTCCCAATTACAAAAAATATATCTACATGCATTTGTAGATACCGGTTCAGGTTACAGTCTCGCTAAAAGACATGCAATTCCTGAAGAATATTGGGAAAGATCTCCAAAATCAGTCACTGGGGTTGCAATGGAAGAAAATAAAATAATCATGAATACTATGGCTCGAAATGTTAAAGTTTTCTTAAGAGGAGGAAATTTTACCATCAAAATCCTCTGGCAATGTGAATGCCAGACAGCTGATTTGTTGTTAGGAAATGACTTCCTTCTCCAACAAACAGTAACTCAAACATCAAAAATGATCGGGTTTGAAAAAAATCATTGATTATATTGGGAATCTCGATTAACAGACGCAGTAAGCGTTACGAGCAAAGGGTTCACAAGACAGTATCAGAAGTCGCCAGCGAAGAGTGGTGATTATAAGCCAATTTTAAAACCAGTTTTTTTTTCTTCAAGAACAATTTAAAGATCATGATGAGATATTGGCGAATGAAAAAACAAGTTCAGAAGACTCTGATTTAGAGGAAAATTTTGAATATCAAATTTCTGACGATGAGAGTTCTGATAGAGAAGAAGAATACATCAGAGAGCATAATTTGAAGATATATGCTAACAAAATAGATCTGAAGAAGATACCAACTCTCAGAGAAATAGAAAATTTGTTGAAACCAATAATCAGTGAAGATCCTTAGCTGTATTGGGAAAAAGACCCAATATATTGTCAGCTAAGAATGCATAATGCAAACGCTATTTGCTATGTTAAGGTCATCCCTCACTATAGGGAAGAAGATAGAAAAGAAATGGAAAATCAAATCCAAGAGCTTCTGGAAAAGAAGTTAATCAGGCCTTCAAACAGTCCTCATCATGCCCCAGCATTCTTGGTAAGAAATCATGCTGAACAATTAAGAGGAAAAACCAGAATGGTAATTGATTACAGAGATGTAAACAAAAAGACCGTTAAAGACGGTTATCAGATAGCTCAAGTAAGAGTGCTCATTAACAGGCTTAAAGGAGCAAAAATCTTCTCAAAGTTTGATGCAAAATCAGGCTTTTGGCAGATTAAGATGCATTCAGATTCCATTGCTTTAACAGCGTTTGGAACTCCTCAAGGACATTACGAATGGTTAGTTATGTCATTTGGTCTTAAGCAAGCCCCGTCTATTTTTCAAAGAAAAATGGATAACATCTTCAAACCTTATTCAGATTTCTGCATAGTTTATATAGATGACATTCTTGTCTTCTCCAAACCTATGAATGAGCATCTAAAGCACCTAGAACAAGTGTGCAAGCTTATTGTCCAAAAAGGAATTATCCTTGGACAGAAGAAGATTCATCTTATTAAGGGTGAAATTGATTTCCTTGGCATTCATGTTAAGGATGGAGAGATTCGTCTCCAAGATCATATTGTTAAGAAAATCAGCCAATTCCAAGACAATATCCCTGATGCAAAATCTCTGCAAAGATTTTTGGGAGTTGTTAATTTTGCGAGAGACTTTATTCCTCAAGTCAGTGGTCTCACTGCACTCCTCTCTCCAAAAACAAGTTCTAAAAAGAAATGATCTTTTACAGAAGATGACAGTAATACTGTCAGAAAGATAAAAGAATTAACAAAAAACCTTCCTCCTTTACAATTACCTGAAGAATGAGATTTGATCATTCTGCAAACCGATGCAAATGATTATTACTGGGCAGGAGTTGTTTTAGCTATTGCTCTAGATACAAATCAAGAAAAGATTTGTAAATTATTATCAAGAAAGTTTAACGCCGTAGAGTTAAACTATTCTACAGGAGACAAGGAAGTCCTTGCCTTAATTAAAAGCATTAAGGGTGCTAAGGCATTCTTAGGAAATAAATTTGTAGTTAGAACTGATAACAAAAGAGTTAAAAACTTCAAAAACTACAAATTAACTGATGCTGCTGATAGAGGAAGAATTCTGAGATGGCAAATGTTTTTATCCCAATATGAATATGATGTTGAAATGGTTGCAGGTGACAAGAACTATTTGCCTGATGCTCTTACAAGAGAAATGGCGATGTTTGAAAGAGAAGGTCGCAATCCAAGAAGCCGGAAACCGGTACCAGAAGAGAAGAAGCTTTGGGAAAGATATAAGAGTGGTGATAAAACCGTAGGACCTCTCCATGATGGACCAGGTTATCAGTACATTGTTTCCTATGGAGCTGCTGAGTCAAGCCAGCCTTCGGAAAGAATCAAGCCAAGACTAAATCAGGAATGGGATGATCTTTCAGACCATTCAAAAAAGGATGCAGATCAATCTATTACTGATAATGAAGAAAGGCTTGCAAAAGAGTTTTTGCTGTGTCCGAAAGGAACAGCTTTAACTGACCGGTCTCAGGGGAAAAGACCGGCTAGCCCGTCTCAAACGGCAGACGGTAAAGACATATCAAGTCCGTTTACGGCTGTTGTTTTGCCAAAAAGCAGAAACGCCCCTTTTAGGGCAAACAAGCTACCTTTAGTCACTGGAAAGAAGGTTATCCATGATCAATCCTTGAAAATCTTTCAGAAGCTAGTTTTCAGAACAGATAGGCTATTGGCCTTCAAGCAGAAAATTATTATTGATAATATTCTGTATGCTTTCTATGAAGAAAATGAAGCTCACTTGCTTCAAACCCTGAAGGCTTTAACTGAAGAAATGTATGGATTCCATACGAAAGACAAAGGTGTTACAACAGAATCTTCCAAGGTTGTATACCTCGAAAATCCTGAAAGCACGAAAATTCCTGTTTTAGCTTTAAAGGAATCAGAATGGTATAACTTCCATAACCTCTTAGGTGAAGAAAAAGATGTTCTTCCTGGAACATTATCTATAGTCCCTGGCCCATATTATGGGAGATACTTGGTGAATGTTCAAGCAGAACATCCCTAGAAGCATAAGTTATGGCTCGTAGAGAATGGTTTTGTTCATAATCTATGGACAAAGACCAATGAAGATCTAAAGGGTTTTCCTGAAATAATATCTGAGGCAGTAAAGAATATTAGACCTGATGGATGTATTCTAAGGTTAAAATTCATTTCAACTCCTCTAGAATGGACTATGGTAGATGGTTTGATGAATTATATTTCTCCATATCATCATGTCAGATTAATCCAGAGTCCAGTTAGAATCTCAGTTGCCACCAACGGCAATGGAAGACCAAATCAAAGCATCCCTTGGATGAAAGCTATGACTATATATAGCGGTTATCAAGAACATAGTCTTGAGAGACTATGATTCCAGCCTTTTGGCAAGCGAAGAAAAAATAATGGTCACTTGCTATAATCATCTTCCACCAGAGAACTGTGATTTTTTCACAGCTCTTATGAGGAAAGAAGTGGATTGCACTCTGGCTACCACTACATGGCTAGAAAAAGTTGAGACTGATGAAAAATATAAGGTTTCTTATCCTTATGATTCAGACCTCGACAATGAAGATGAAGACAAGGCACGTGATTGGGAAAACAGCGGTCCCAATTCCTTAGTGGGTTATTCTGAAGATCCAGAGACATATCACAATATAGTAAATATGATGGATAAATGAACGGTGACCGACGCTTCAAGCCAAAATACTTTTCTTTTGATAAAGAAAAGAGCTGCCTGTGCAAGAAGTTAAGCGACTTTACTTTTTCTAAAGTAAAGTTATCAAGATAAGTTTCCTCATGTCCTCCATTATGTATAAGTGTGATTTATTTCTAGTTTGAGTTCCGCTCCCTATATAAGGGGCCTGAAGCTTCAGAAGGAAGGCATCGAGAAGAAAACTTGAGACAGAAGCCTAAAAATTCTCTCAACCTTTCTGAAGAAGTAAGATAGCCAGAATACAGTTTTCTTAGTATAGTGTGAGAATAATATAGTGCTTACTGTGTGGTGTACTGTAATCATCTGGTGTGGAGTGCTTATTTACAAGTAAGTTTTGTACTGTAATTATAAGCATGAGTAGCTAAACAACATTTAGCTGTTTACCTAAGAGCGAGGCTCTAGGTTTGGTATTTGTATTTATGTCTAAAAAATAATTTCTATCTTGTGCCCCATATTCCGTCTCAAAATATTTAGCTGTTTACCTAAGAGCGAGGCTCTAGGTTTGGTATTTGTATTTATGTCTAAATAAATAATTTCTATCTTGTGCCCCATATTCCGTCTCAAAAATATTTATGTTTATATTCCTTGTTTTTTGTTGTTGTTATAACCTTAAAAATTAGGCTTTTCCACCACCCAAAGACAGCAGTGATTCCGCCATAATTAGTAACCATTAGACAAAGAGTCGTTAGGTGAAAAGTTGGCATGTTGAAGGTTAGTTCTTAGGAAACGAAAAGACTAATTACTTAAGTTTATAAAAAAAAATAAAAAAATATATAAAAAAAATCTTTTTGTAACGGAAAAAACAGAGTTTTAACGGAAGTTTGTGACAAAAGGACCTTCTGGATGAGTTATCAAAACCTTAAGGACTATATAGATGTTTTTAAAACCTTGAGGACTAAGTAGATGACTTCCTTAAACCTTAAGGACTAAACAAAGGTTAATTCTTTAATTATTGATAAAACTTTTTCTTTTTGGAGTATTGGTGCTATTTACAAACAGAAATTCTGGAATCAATACATTTGGGTTTTTTTTTCCTTGTTTGTTTCTTTATGGTCTTTGGACATTGCCATGGAATTAGAAATTGCTGGAACTTCTTCAAAGTATGCACAAGAACCATTATATCGTTTTTTGTTTACTTCTAATAAAACATGTACAATAGACTTTATTCTCTTTGATAAACTGTTATACTTTGGTTTAAATTGAGACTTGAATGTAAATAAGATTTGGTCATTCACAAGAAATATCCAAGCCATTCACACCCCAGTACACAAAATGCATCAACTCTCCTTTCACAAAATATGTTCATATGGACATTTCAATCCATAACAAAGCAAGTTACGAGTTATGATATTTCATCAATTTCAAACTAGGCAACATGAATATGAAGCCGTAGTCTAGTACAAAAATATCATTATGCGGTAATTATCAAAACAACTGGGGAATCAACAACACTTGTGTTTCTTTTACTCCTCTGGTAATACCAAAATTTCATTAAACTACAGTAACTAGCGCCACAGTGATTTCCCCCCCCCCCTCTGCTTCTAAGAGGGATGAGGCAGCTTCAGTTTTTGGACGCAAAACATTCAATCGATTAACTCTTGTAAACTGATGCATGTGGAATGGACAAACTACACCTACATTACATTTATATTCGGTATTGTGTTAGGAGACGTCTAGAATGTACTCAGAGGGTGCTGCACCCAGTATGTTTGACACGTGTTGACGAGACAGAGACCACACGTGGGTTATCTGATATGTATAGGGTTGGGGTAAATACGGGGTTAGTATTTAGGGGTTAGGGTAAATATAGGGTAAGAGAATGTGGGTAAATACACAGATGTATTTTGATTTGGATAAGATTTTATTTTTTCGTCGTAAACAGATGTCTTCTTTCCATTTCCACATTTCTTTCCATTTCTTCTTTCTTCTTCTTTCCCTTTCCTCCGCCATGGTCGACTTCAGTCCACCTTCAAATCCGAACCCTCATCAGATCAAAACACCAAATCCGGCTGAGCGAACACGACGATGGGGATTCGACACGGTTTAGATTGGATTAAGTTGGGGTGGGTTATAGCTTTTGAGTAATCATTTGCATCTGATATCCTAAGTAATGGATTTTCAATTTACTGGTTATAAGAAAGATACCAAATCTGCAAGTTTTATGGGTTATTCAATGGCACATCAAATCATTGGTATGAATGGTATCTAGGTATATAAGAAAACAATCTGGTATGATCTATATCAATAGTTTGGGACTAAAGAGGAATAAATCATTGGGGAAATTTTGTTTCTATTATCGAAGTGTATTGGGAATTTGATTGAGTGAAAGATTGTGTTGTGGTGAGCTAGTTGTAATCGAAGGAGTGAATTTTTGCGAACTGGGCAATAGACTTGATAGAGTTGGAGAAAGAGAAGGAAGATATGGAGAGGATTCTCACGTAGTTGGAGAAGGAAGAAAGAAATATTTTTTGTTATTTTCTTTAGTTATTTTTTGGGTAAGCCCGGACGGGTGATTGGTGTGAGTAGGGTATCTCAATCCCAGAGATTTGGATCGGAGGGGGGTCTGTTGGATTGGCTTGCCGGAGTCGATGGCCGGATGGTGTAGATCGGAGGCGGGTTGGGTCCGACAACAAGCGAAGACGACGGATTCGAATCCAATTGAATGAGTTCTTTGTTTCAATTAGAGTTGGGTGGCTTGAGGTTTCTCGACGTTGGGTTGACAGCAACGGTGGCGCAAGGGTGGCTTAACTCTGGTCGAAAGGCGGCAACGGTGGTGGGAAGACACAGCCTCTTCTTTGGACCGGGCAGACTGTATGCCTTGAGGGTTTGGACCTTTGGTCTTGGATACTGCATTTGGGCCCGATCTGGGCTGGTGATGGGGTTGGGCCCACTTTTTGGGTCTGGCCCTGTTTGTTGTTTTATTTACTGTTTTTACTATTCTAGGTTATTTTGTTTTTACACTCTTCCCTATCTCTCTGTGACCTAATTTGGTCGATTCTTTCACACGTTAAACTCTCACATAGATGAGACGTAACCATACATATAAAATTTAGAGACGTTTATCTCTTGAAGATAGGGCTCCCCATAGGGAAGATTAAGCGTAAAAAAAAGTTAAACCGCTTTTATCGGAAACCAATCGTTATCCGAAATACGTAATTTTTCAAGCATAGCCGTATTTCACTATTCTAATCACATCTTATTTCACGAGATATTAGAAAATTTTGCTTCCAGTGTGTAGTTGGTTCACAAAATTGTATTTGCATATAATTTGCTATATAAGTTTTATCATATTAGTAGGCACATTATGATTCCGATGGCTAAAATTTACAAAATAAAAATATCACCGTTTGATATGATCATTATAGTAAAACATGGTTATGGTATAAAATTCAACTCGATTCAACAACGTTCGGGGCTCGATCGAAGTGGTTAACCATAATCTATCGTCACTTATCACATGGATTCGCTCTTTCCTACCTTTCTGTGACCTAGTTTGTTCGATTCTTCAACACATTAAACTCTCATATAGATGAGACTTAACCACACATGCAAAAATTGGGAGACGTTTACCTTCCGAATATAGGGAAGATTAAGCATAAAAAAGGTTGACCGCTTTTATCGGGATCTAGACGTTATCCGAAATACGTGATTTTTTCAAACATAGCTGTATTTCACTATTCTGATCACATCTTATTTCACGAGATTTTTAAAAATTTTGCTTCATGTGCGTAGTTGGTTCACAAAGTTGTATACTTGCTAAACATGTTATACCACATTAGTAGGCATGTTGTGATTCTGATGACTAAAATTCACAAAATGAAAATTCCACCGTCTGATGTGTTAAGTACACTAAAATATGTCTATGCAAAAAATTCACATATTTTCGATAATGTTTGGATTTCGATCGACGTGGTCAATCCTTAATCAACTTCATTTATAACACGGAAACACTCTTATTTACCTCTTTGTGATTTATTTTGGTCGATTCTTCCGCCACACACCTTCATGTAGATAAGATGTAGCAGCCCATATAAAAATTAGGGGAAGATTACCTCCCGAAGATAGGGCTCACCATAGGGATGCATAAACGTAAATAGTGTTGACCGTGTCGATCGGAGCCCAAATATTATCGAAAATTTGGGATTTTTCAACCATAACCGTATTTCATTATTACGATCACATCCTACTTCACGAGATTTTTAAAATTTTGTTTTCGGTGTGTAGTTGCTTCACAAAGTTGTACAATTATATATAACCTACTAAACAAGTTATACCACATTAATAAGCACGTTGTGATTCCGATAACAAAAATTCAAAAAATAAAAATTCAACCGTCTGATAGGATTACTATAGTAAAACATGGCTATGGTATGAAATTTAACTGGATTCGGCAACGTTCGGGCTCGATCGAAGCAGTCAACCATAATCCATCGTTACTTATCACACGGAAACGCTTTAACCAACCCCTCCGCGACCTAGTTTGGTCAATCCTTCAACACATTAAACTTTCACATAGATGAGATGAAACCACCCATTTAAAAATTAGGGGACATTTACCTTCCGATGATAGGGCGCCCCATAGGGAATATTTAGGGTAAATAAGGTTGACCGCTTTGATCAGGGCCCTAACCTTGCCGAATTAAAATGATTTTTCACCATAGCCGTATTTCACTATTATGATCACATATTATTTCACGATATTTTTTAAAATTTTGCTTCCTGTGTGTAGTTGTTTCACAAAGTTGTATACTTACATATAACCTACTAAACAAGTTATACCACATTAGTAGACACTTTGTGATTCCAATAACAAAAATTTTAAAAATGAAAATTTCACCGTCTGATATGATCACTATAGTAAAACATGACTATGGTATAAAATTCAACTCGATTCGGCAACATTCGGGATCGATCAAAGCGGTCAACCCTATTCCCAAAACGTATAAATTATGGTTGACCGCTTCGATCGAGCCCCGAACATTGCCTAATCCAGTTAAATTTCATACCATAGCCATGTTTTACTATAGTGATCATATCAGACGGTCAAATTTTTATTTTTTGAATTTTAATCATCGGAATCACAACGTGCCTATTAATGTGGTATAACTTGTGTAGTAGGTTATATGCAAGTATACAACTTTATGAACCAACTACAGAGAGGAAGCAAAATTTTCAAAAATCTCGTGAAATAAGATGTGATCAGAATAGTGAAATACGGCTATGGATGAAAAATCATGTATTTCGGGTAACGTTTGGATCCCGATAAAAGCGGTCAACATTTTTTATGTTTAATCTTCCCTATGGGGACCCTTATCTTCGGGAGGTAAACGTCTCTAAATTTTCCATGTGTGGTTAGGTCTTATCTATTGAGAGTTTAACGTGTGGAAGAATCAACCAAACTAAGTCACGGAGAGGTAGGTAAGAGTGTTTCTGTGTGATAAGTGACAATGAATTAGGGTTGACCATTTCGATTGAGCCCCGAAGATTGCCGAATCCAGTTGAATTTCATATCATAGCCATGTTTTACTAAAGTGATCATATCAGACGGTCAAATTTTTATTTTTTGAATTTTTGTCATCAGAATCACAACGTGCCTACTAATGTTGTATAACTTGTTTAGTATGTTATATGTAAGTGTACAACTTTGTGAATCAACTACAGAGAGGAAGCAAAATTTTCAAAGATCTCGTGAAATAAGATGTGATCGAAATAGTGAAATACTGCTATGGTTGAAAAATCACTTTAATTCGGCAACGTTACGGCCCCGATCAAAGTGGTCAACCTTATTTACCCTAAATGTTCTATATGGAGAGCCCTATCATTGGAAGGTAAACGTCCCCTAATTTTTACATGGGTGACTACGTCTCATCTATGTGAGAGTTTAACGTGTGGGAGGATCGACCAAACTAGGTTGCGGATGGGTTGGTTTGAGTGTTTCTGTGTGATAATTGATGATGGGTTAGAGTTGACCGCTTCGATCAAGCTCCGAACGTTGCCGAATCCACTTGAATTTCATACCATAGCCATGTTTTATTAAAGTGATCATATCAGACGGTCAAATTTTATTTTTTGAATTTTTGTCATCGGAATCACAACGTGCCTACTAATGTGGTATAACTTGTTTAGTAGGTTATATGTAAATGTACAACTTTGTGAACCAATTACAGAGAGGAAGCAAAATTTTCAAAAATCTCGTGAAATAAAATGTGATCGGAATAGTGAAATACTGCTATGGTTGAAAAATCACTTTAATTCGGCAATATTACGGCCCCGATCAAAGCGGTCAACCTTATTTACCCTCAATGTTCCCTATGGGGAGCCCTATCATCAGAAGGTAAACGTCCCCTAATTTTTATATGGGTGGCTACGTCTCATCTATGTGAAAGTTTAACGTGTTGAAGGATCGACCAAACTAGGTCACGGAGGGGTTGGTTTGAGCGTTTATGTGTGATAATTGACGATGGGTTAGGGTTGACCGGAGCCCTAAACGTTGCCGAATTCAATTGAATTTCATACCATAGCCATGTGTTATTATATTGATCATATCAAACGGTCAAATTTTTATTTTTTGAATTTTTGTGATTGGAATCACAATGTACCTACTATTGTAGTATAACTTGTTTAGTAGGTTATATGCAAATGTACAATTTTGTGAACCAACTATACACAGAAAACAAAATTTTCAAAAATCTCGTGAAATAAGATGTGATCGGAATAGTGAAATACAGTTAGGGTTGAAAACTAATTTTAATTCAGCAACGTTAAGGCCCGATCAAAACTGTCAACCATATTTACTTTAAATGTTTCCTATGAGGAGTCATATCATCAGGAGGTAAACATCCTCTAATTTTTATATAGGTGGCTACGTCTCATTATGTAAAGTTTCATATATGAATTTTTTATGTTTACCAAAAAATGATGAACATACAGTTTCAATAGGCATGTGGAAATCCTTAGATGTTGCGTCAATCCAGCTCTTGCCCACTGGAATGCAAAGCAATGACCAATATGAAAGAGTCATGAACATGTTAATAACTTTTCCATTTTAATTATATCAAATATCAATATTTAATTTACCAAAAGTTCAAATAAAAATTGTATAATCAGTTAAAAATATACTATAGGCACACCATCACTATGCCATTTTCTGCATCAGGAAACACGCATCAGGCGACACATACGAAATTAAGTGTGGTTCGGGGTGTCGGAGCGACACATTTTTTTTATGTGTCGCTAGAAGTGCACTTAGACAATACCAATTTCTTTCAAAAAAAGCTTGTTTCCGGGGCGACACATATATGTCGGTGAAGAAAGTAGTCAACTTTAGTCTCAATTGTCTAAATTTTACTCATGTTAATCTGACGACATTTATGTGTCGGCTAATATTGAATTTTATTGAATAAACAACGTACTTGTGTGAAAATTTTACTTCATTTTGTTGATAAGACGATATTTATGTGTCGTCTGATATTGAATTTTGTTAAATTGACAACTTGTGTGAAATTTTACTACATTTTGTTCATAAGACGACATTTATTTGTCGCATGATATTGAATTTTGTTGAGTTGACAATTGTATGAAAATTTTGCTTCATTTTCGTGATAAGACGACATTTATGTGTCGCCTGATATTAAATTTTAATGTATTGAAAATTGTGAGAAGATTTTACTTCATTATGTTGATAGGACGACATTTATGTGTCACTTGACATTGAATTTTGTGAATTGACAACTTGTGTGAAATTTTACTCATTTTGTTCATAAGACGACATTTATGTGTCTCTGATATTGAATTTTGTTGAGTTGACAACTGTGTGAAAATTTTACTTCATTTTGTGATAAGACGACATTTATGTGTTGCCTGATATTAAATTTTGTTGAATTGACAACTTGTGAGAAAATTTTACTCAATTATGTAGATACTGCGACATTTATGTGTCCCCTGATATAGAATTTTGTTAATTGACAAATTGTGTGAAGATTTTACTCAATTATATTGATACAATGACATTTATGTGTCGCCCTGATATTGAATTTTGGTTATTGACAACTTGTGTGAAGATTTTACTTCATTATATTGATACACGACACTTATGTGTCGCCTGATATTGAATTTTGTTGAGTTTGACAACTTGTATGAAGATTTTACTTGTTATGTTGATACGACGACACTTTATGTGTCGCCTGATATTGAATTTTGTTGAGTTAAAAACTTGTATGAAGATTTTACTCAATTATGTTGATACGACGACATTTATGTGTCGGCAGATATTTAATTTTGTTGAATTGACAACTTGTGTGAAAATTTTATTTCATTATGTTGATACGACGACATTTATGTGTCGCCTGATATTGAATTTTGTTGAATTTTACAAGTGTATGCATTTGTGAAGCAACTATATCTTGTAAATAGAATTTTGTAAATTCGTCCGTAGGATGTGTTACGTATAGTGAAATATGGTTACGATAAAAAAATCACATATTTTTGATAATGTTTGGATCTCGGTCGAGACGGTCAACCCTTTTTATGCTTATTATGCCCTATGGGTAGCCCTATCCCCGGAAGGTAAAATTTGTAAAAAATTTATAGGAGCTGCTACATCACATATATGTGAGAGTGTGTGCATGAAAGAATCGACCAAAACTAGTCAAGAAGGAGGAGGTAAGAGTGTATTCGCTTAATTAGATGATGTTGAGTTAATGTTGACCACATCGATCGAGACCCAAACTTTATCAAAATTAGGTAAATTTTTTACCATATCCATATTTAAATATTTTGATCACATCTGACGGTCAAAATTTAATATTATGAATTTTAGACGTTGGAACCACAACATGCCTACTAATGTGGTATAATTTGTTTTGTGGCATTTTTGTAAGTGTATGCATTTGTGAAGCAACTATATCTTGTAAATAGAATTTTGCAAATTCGTCTGTAGGATGTGTTACGTATAGTGAAATATGGTTACGATATAAAAATCACATATTTTTGATAATGTTTGGATCTCGATCGAGACGGTCAACCCTTTTTACGCTTTTTATTTCCTATGGGTAGCCCTATTCCCGGAAGGTAAAATTTGTGAAAATTTTACAGGACCTGCTACATCACCATTATTTGAGAGTGTGTGCATAAAAGAATCCACCAAAACTAGTCAAGAAGGAGGATAAGAGCGTATTTGTTTAATTAGATGATGTTGAGTTAATGTTGACCATATCGATCGAGACCCAAACTAATTAGGTGAATTTTTACCATATCCATATTTAAATATGCTGATCATATTTGACGGTCGAATTTAATGTTATGAATTTTAGACGTTGGAACCACATCATGCCTACTGATGTGGTACAACTTGTTTAGTGGCCTTTTTTTAATTGTATGCATTTGTGAAACAACTATATCTTGTAAATAGAATTTTGCAAATTCGTCCGTAGGATGTGTTACATATAGTGACATATGGTTACGATAAAAAAATCACATATTTTCGATAATGTTTGGATCTCGATCGAGACAGTCAACCCTTTTTACGCTTTTTATTTTCTGTGGGTAGCCCTATCCCCGGAAGGTAAAATTTTTGAAAATTTTATAGGAGCTGCTACATCACATATATGTGAGAGTGTGTGCATGAAAGAATCCACCAAAACTAGTCGAGAAGGAGGAGGTAAGAGTGTATTCGCTTAATTAGATGATGTTGAGTTAATATTGACCACATCGATCGAGACCCAAACTTTATCAAAATTAGGTGATTTTTTACCATATCCGTATTTAAATACGCTGATCACATCTGACGGTCAAAATTTAATATTTTGAATTTTAAACGTTGGAACCACAACATGCCTACTAATGTGGTATAACTTGTTTAGTGGCTTTTTTGCAAGTGTATGCATTTGTGAAGCAACTATATCTTGTAAATAGAATTTTGCAAATCCTTCCGCAGGATGCGTTACGTATAGTGAAATATGGTTACGGTAAACAAATCACATATTTTCGATAACGTTTGTGTCCCGATCGAGGTGGTCAACCCTTTTTACGCTTATTATCCCCTATGGGTAGCCCTATCCCCGGAAGGTAAAATTTCTGAAAATTTGACAGGAGCTGCTACATCACATATATGTGAGAGTGTGTGTGTGAAAGAATCCACCAAAACTACTTAAGAAGGAGAGGGTAAGAGCGTATTCGCTTAATTAGATGAAGTTGCGTTAATGTTGACCACATTGATCGAGACCCAAACTTTATCAAAATTAATTGAATTTTTCACCATATCCGTATTTAAATACGCTGATCACATCCGATGGTCGAAATTTAATATTTTAAATTTTAGACATTGGAACCACAACATGCATTCTAATGTGGTATAACTCATTTAATGGCTTTTATGCAAGTATATGCCTTTGTGAAGCAACTATATCTTATAAATATTTTTTGCAAATCCGTCCGTAGGATGTGTTACGTATAGTGAAATATGGTTACAGTAAAAAAATCACATATTTTCGATAACATTTAGGTCCCGATCGAGACGGTCAACCCATTTCATGAGCAAATGGTTCAAAAAATCACCAAAAGTTTAAATTTTTTGCCCAAATATTTGGCGGGCTGTCTCCCACTCTCAAATTTGGCCCAAATTCGAACTCACTTACGAGCCCAATATATTTTGTCGCCCTAGTCTCGCACCTCATACACTCCCTCCCTCCTCTCGCATTCTCTAAGAAAGAGAGAAGACGAGCGACACAGGCAGGCGGTCTCGCCGTCGCTCTGCCGCCGCCTGACCTCCTCCGAGCACCTAACCCCCACCATTTAAACCCTCTGACTCTCTTCTTTCCATTTATGCCCTCAATTCGAACATGCATCCATTCCCTATCTCAGATTGAAATCAAAGCCCTAAGCCCCAAATCGGATTCAGGCCAAATCTCTTCTTCTCCGATTTGTTCTTGCTTCAAAAAGGTAAACCCACTACTTTCCTTTCAATTTCGAGCTCCATTAAGCCTTGCTTTTAGTTCTGGAACCCAATCTCTTACTTCTCTCTTTTTCTAGGTTTCTTGACAAATCGCCACCGTCGAGTGCTCCGATAAAGCGCCGACGAGTCCTTGTAGCTGGGCTATTTGCTAGGCCCTAGTCTTGGAGCCTCGCGTTGGGAACAAGTTCAGACTGGGAAGGAAGATCGGACCGCTTGTTTCCCTGTCGAAGAGTTCAACAAGCGAAAGGTATACACGAACTTTTAACTCTAACTCACTAGCTTGTTCTAATCTGGATTTTATATGTTTCATCTTGGATGTCTATTAAACTTGTCAATGGTTATGATTGTTCATGCAACATATGATTTTCTTATATATTTCGTTCATACCAAGTGGTTTGGACTAATAACAAACCTGAAGTATCGTTTGCATCTATCTGATCAACGGCTTTGTTTTGCTTCATCATACTCTTCCAGAAATCTGATCTGCAATTTGTGAGACTGTAGAGAACTTGGATGAAGCCGCTGCTTCACTGCAAATGTATATATATACTGGCTAATTGCTTCTGAGTCTGTTCTCTTCCTGTTCGTTGGTTTCTATCATTTTTGCTTTGAACTTGTGATAGTCAGCTACTAATCTTATCATCTTGTTATCATTACATTTTGTCAAGTAGGGGTCTTTTCATATACATATCCTTGTCATATACAGTTTGGTTTCCAAGCTGACTATCCTTGTCAAAATGAAAAGACCAAGTAGGTGCTGACTATCTTATCATCTCGGTTTCGAAGTCACACCCCTACTTGGTCTTTTCATTTTGACAAGGATAGTCAGCTTACTGTTTAGAAATGTGTGTCCTAACTAGGTGCTTCCCAATTACTTCGAGCTGAAAAGAGGTGTAGAAACTCTGTGATTCAATAATGCTTTTGCATTACTCCTAATGATCGTTTTCTTGCTTATTAGTTTAATTAAATAGCGCTTGATTGTGTACACAGTTTGAAAAGGTTGAAGGCTGTGAGGTTCATAGGGATTCATACATGTTAATCATCTTCTCCTTTTTGTTTGAAATGTATGTTATTTATCAATTTTTTTGCTTTGAAGTATTAATTTGATGAACAAATAAGTCTGATTTGTTTGGATTTTGTGAAAGGATTGAGTTATGTTATATTTCTGCTAATTTAAGATTTATTAAAGTTAGACACTTTTGTTGTTGCTGCAGGGACTTGAAGGGCTGTTTGGATTGACATAAAATAGCGAGAATCATGCTGGAGCTAGCAGTTTGCCAAGGTCTATTGCTACATCAGTGGGTCTGGGCGTTTGTTCCTTCCAACTTGGAGATACTCAATTTAGAAGGCCCTCTATTTTATGTTTATAGAAGGCATCATAACATGTTTAGGCAGTTTAGCTTTAGTTCTTGTAGCTTTATTTTGTGTACATTATTAGGCTTTCTACCAATGCACATAATTTTGTGTACTTGAAACAATGGTGGATTAATAGAAATTGCAATTAATGATTTTGAAATTGATTTTATGGTTTCATGTATGAATGCCTAATTGAACAGGGACACAAGATATGTGTAGCCTAATATCAAAACCACAATAGAAATTAAATGAAAGTGAAGAGTAAATCGTATCATAACAACATATATATGTGGTTTGACAAACTTAAATACTATGAATGGTTAAGTATATGTTGCTATTTTCCTATTCAAGCGACATATATGTGTTTGCATAAATTCATCTAGACAACATTTATCTGTCATTGGAAGACATATCAGACGACACATATCAATTGTCTCAAAGAGATCAAATGAAAAAAGAAAAATTATATGTTGCCTGAAGATCATTCACCCGATGCATATGTGTCGTCGTACTACGTCTAGACATCAAAAGTATGTCATGTGGGTTCATCCAGCGACACATAAATGCAACGTGTAAAAGTTCAAATTCTAATTAACCAAGTATATGTCGCCTCTAACATTTTCACACGATGTTTAAATGTCGTCTTTAGTTGAATTAATCTACGCATATATGTTGTTGTAAGACATTTTTCTCTCTCACTCGCAGTTATCAGGCGACACAAAGAGATATGTCGCCTCACGGCAAAAAAAGATGTGTCGCCTTCTAGCATGTCGATGTTTATACAATCAGGCGACATATATACACTGTCGCCTTATCTTTTATCAGGCGACACATAATGAAAAAAGTCTTCTGTCGCCTGATGTTTTTATAGGCGACACAACATTTGTGTCGCCTGATAGTTTAAACGTCGACATGCTAGAAGACGACACATACGATTTGCATCAGGTGACACAACAGTTGTGTTGCCTGATGCAAGAATTGGCATAGTGCATCATTATATCATATCAATGTTAAAAAGAGGAAATTTCAAGGAAAATATCCAAATTCAGAACTGTGATGAAGAATTGTATACATAAATGAACGGAACAAATTTATAAAAAAAAGTGTTTGATGCTATAACACTAGGTCAACTCTCTTTAGTCCACCAAGTGCTTTTGCAGTTTCACAATTTAGTAAAGGAAACAAGAAAGAAATGCAGGCTGATATTTCACAGGATTTGAGTATGACAATGCAAGCTCCTAACTTAAAACATAGTTTCCCTTTGAAGCTAGAAGGTGCAAGTTCCATCTACAGTTAAGAATTTACATGCTCAACCAAACTTGTCTCCTTGCTGAAGGGCACATTCATGATAATGGATTCAACCAAACTTGTCTGCATCTACATCTTGCCACTAATGAACAGGGCCTAAGCCATCAAAACCGATTGACCCCTGGGATGGATACATACTTATAAATATCATGTAATACTGTCCAATGGTCGACAAGCTTTACTTCACAAAGATAAACAAATTCACAGCACAAACTACAAATCTAGAATTATGATGACCCTGTTCAAAAAATTAAAAATGGATACAAAATAACTTCACATAATGTAATCTGCTTTAGATGAGGTTTTCCCTTCAACACTTGTGTTAGGTCTGATAATGAAAGAATCTAGAACTGTGACAATATTTCAATCATTTAGCCAACACAATCAAGAGTAACATATCAAAATCGAGCAGAGCTCGTCGTTTATGGAGGAGAGGATCTGGAAGGCTGACTCTAGTCTGTTCTAGATGCTTCTGACCTTCTACTGCTAGCTCTTGCGTCGTCTTAGGGTTTGCTGCTGATGCATTCGCCTCAATCTCCTCCATTCGAGAAACAAGAAAATGGTTCAGACTTTGGCAAATTTTGCTCAGAAGGAGGGACTGGGTTTTTTTTTTTTTTTCGGGATTTCAATTTCGGGATCTAGATCGGAAATCGGCGACTCAGGGCGGTATTTTCTGGAAAAACGCACAGGTTGCGCAAGAATTTGGATTTCTGCTCCGACGGCTGATATGAAGCAACAAAATCGTTCTGCTTTCGATCCACGCAGAGAAACCCTACATTTTGGAGATAAGAAAAGGAATCAGAAGATCTGTTGTTGAATCGATCCTCTTAAGTCTTAATCGATTGGCACGGGCGAGATACGGTAAAAGTATGAGTGAAATCTGAGATACGGTATACATACTAGCCAAATATAAACCGTATTAATACAGAATCCAAAGGGGACAGTATACAAACAGTAGGGGGCAGCTGGGTGCAGCACCCTCTGGGTGCATTCCAGAATTCTCCATTGTGTTATTTCGAAAAAGAACCATACAACTACCCGTTGCCGGGATATTTTCTTGGATGGATCCGGAGCACTATCAAGGACCTTGGCTGATCTATCGACAAATTCTTTCTTTCGCAGCATCTTGAACTGAACCGGGTTATCAACGTGAACGAGATAAAAACAAACCCAATTACTTAATCAGGGGATCTGAGCTCTATTCCCGACTAACGACTTGTCAATTCAAGGTCGTGGCTCATTGGGATGAAAATGTGGTCAATTCAAGCATAGTTAGTGGCACTCACATTACTTTGAATATGAAAGAATAAGTACATATGAATATGAAAGAAAAAAAGACTACCTTTGAAGGTCGAAGCTCGCCGGAGGACACGAAAACCAAAAGAACAAAAAACAAGGGATTAGACTTCCACACTACAAATCGAAGTCCAAAGAGGCTCGAAAATCAAATGAGGAATGTGGTTTACCTTTGGGAAGCAAGAACTTGCCGGAGATGGAACAATTGGCCGGAAATTGCAGAATTGGGAATTTAGGGTTTTCTATGGGTGGCGGTTGCATGTTGGATTCGGTGACAGAGATAGAAAAAGGGGAGAGAGATGAGTAGAATGGTGGTCGTCGATCGTCAAGCGGCAGCTCGACGGCGGCAGAGTGACTGGCAGCCGATGCGGCTGTGCCTCTGCTTCTCTTTCGAACTAGCTAGGGTTTGAGAGAGAGACTCATTGACCTCTCTTTAATTTATATAGCTTGGACCAATGGTCCAATTAAATGAGGGAAATGAGGGCCAAGATTAGACGATGGGATAAAATCAGAAAATAGTAAAAAAAAAATATCAAAAAGTATAGAAATTTGTAAAAAGTAGTAATTAAATTTATCAAAAGTTTGAAAATTCGGTAGACTCTTCCGTACACACACTCTCACATAGACTTTTGCCCTTCCATTGAACCTCTGCCGTTAAACTGATATCGATCCTTGCGAGACCTTTCGTGTTTCGAGTTTTGACTTTTCCCATTCCATTCGACTAGGCCAAAAAAAAAAAGAAGAAGAAGAAGAAGAAGAAGGACGTTCGCACCTCAACCTTCCATTAAACTGAGCAATAATTCATTTGGGCTGAATCTTTTGTTTTTCCTTCAGCCCAATGTGGAGACGGATATATATATAAACACATGTAATATATATGAACATCTATAAAATGTTAATTCATATAAATATATACTAATTATACAATAATATTAGTGTTAATATAGTCACGTAATATGATATTTCATGGATTTTTAGATTAAGGGTATTTTAGGTACTTTGGGTTATGTATTTAGTAAAATATCCGAATAAAAAATTAAATAAGTGGTGTATTGACAAAGAGATGTGTATTAAGTTATTTGAGGTGTGTATATTTTAAAAGATTTTATTCTCTCTCCTTCAAAAAAATAATTAACAACTTTTTTGAGACTGAAAAATAATTATAATTAACAATTCATTTCAAACAAATTCAGAATAAAAGAATAAAAGTTTTTATCAAAAAAAGAAGAAGATAATAACAACCATAAAATTTTACAAGGGCTAACTAGCTAGGTATCAAATTCCTGGTTATCCCTATTAACTAATTTCTATAAATTTTTATAATTGGCCTTGCCACAAATGCTTCGATAGATTCTATGGTTGATATTTTACCATAGAATTCTACATACACCGAATTTTCAAAACTGCGTTTTTCTATTATAAACATAAATGGTTCAAGTTCGATAAATTTATGTTCAGTCATTGGTTTAATCGAGTTTGAGTGCTTTAATAGTAACTAAATTGGCTAAAATTTTGCATACATTAGTATCTAAAAACTAGACGGTGGAGATGTGAAAATTAGATTGAAAAGTGAGTGTAAAGTGGAAATCCGCGACGTAAGAATAAATACGGACATCCGCACCTAAAAAATACATATATATATATATACACACACACTTCGCACATTTCGCAAATCAACATGCTTTACTTAAAAATAGAGAGATATTTCGTAAACAATCAAAATCATGTTTTAAACCCTAAACATATTACACAAATCAACTCAACTCGTCAACACGAATCTCCACCAAAAACATCGATCGTAAATCGAGCCTCCTAAAACGTGTCATCTATAAATCACTGTTGGATCTAACCCTAACCTCAACAGATAGGAAGAGGACATCGAGATGAATCCAAAGCTTTTTGTAGATTGAAAATCAAAGTTACGGAACAAAAATTATGATCCGCCGAAGTTTAGTCGTAAAAAAAAAATATAGAGAAAGAAATTTAGGAGAGAGAGAGAATGATTAAGAACTGACGGGTCAGTCAGTTTGACCGACATCTAAGGTCGGTTTCTAAGCTTGGTCTAATTACAAAGTGACATTTGTCACTGTCGAATGAGAGATTCTAATTTTCCTAACAGCTCATTGTCACATGTCAAGGCTAGATCCATCTAAATCACTTAATCCTCCACATGACATCCAACCAAAGCCAATCTGACCACTTGCCACATGTAGGTCATAGCTATGTGGGGACCAAGTCAAAAAATTGACCAATCAAGACGCGCCACGTCACCATACGAACCAATTTCAATAAAACTTTGATAGAAGTTTGAAAAATCATTAAAAAATCTCGGAATTTCAAAAAATTAACCGAAAAATATGGCGAACCCGTGACAACATCTACATTCTATTTCTAAGAAGAAAAATTAATTTGAGAAATTTTAAAAATTAGAATGTTACAAAAGTATAACTTTACCTATAATCTTTTATTTTCTTATTTAGAATATAGGCTCGCTTTTTAAATAAGTGAGCTTGACTGGTTGTAATGAAGCTTATGTGGGTACTACATAATGTAAATTTTGGTCTTATCTCTCTTTTGAATTTTTAGGGGCAGGAGGACATTTGAGGCCGCACGAGAAGGAAACTTTAGCGGCAAATTAGAATTTTCAGTCAAAATTGAGAACAAGTTTTTTAATTTTTATATATACGTATTTATTCCCTATATTATTCTTATTTTTTTCTTTCAAAAAAAATCCTTATAGATAAGAGTTCAATAATCTTTATAATTTTTATTGATGAGATCGAAATCTTTTTAAGGGTAATTTTATTTTCTGAATTTTAGTCACATAAAACCTAATGTGTCTACTAGTGTGGTATAACGTGTTTAGTAGGTTTAATGTAAGTGTACATTTTTATGAAACAACTATATTTTTCAAATAGAATTTTGAAAAATTGGCTATAGGATGTGAGAGGTATAATGAAATACGGCTATGGTTGAAAAATAATATATTTTCGATAATGTTTGAGCCCCGATTAAGGCGGTCAATCTTATTTACGCTTATTCATTCTTATAAGGAGCCCTATCGTCCGAAGGTAAACTTCTCCGAATTATTACATGGGCTTCTACATCTCATCTACGTGAGTGTGTGCAGAATAATCAACCAAAATATGTCCAAAAGAGGTAGGTGAGAACGTTTTCGTGTGATAAGAGACGTTAATTTATGGTTGACCGTGTGGATCAAGACCTAATAGTTATCAAAAATAGATGAATTTTTTCCAATAGACATATTTAATTAAACTGATCACATCAGACGGTCAAAATTTAATTTTGTAAATTTTAGTTATAGGAACTCAAACGTGCTTACTAGTGGTGGTATAATTTGTTTAATATGTTTAATGCAGTTATACATCTTTGTGAAACAACTATATTTTTCACGTTTGACCATAAGATGTGAGGGCTATAGTAAAATATGACTATGGTAGAAAAATCATATATTTTCGTTAACGTTTGAGTCCCGATCAAAACGAAGAATTAACCCTATTTCGCTTCTTAAAAAAAAAAAATATTATTATATACAATAGATGTGTACTCTTCTATTCTTTTTAGCAACACTTATAGCAATATAGTTTGTTGCTTCAAATGATCAAACACTGTTTTAATTAGTTTTTTTTTGTTCTTAATTTGGTTATACTTTTAGACTTTTAGTTTTAGTAATATTGAATATACTCTTTTAATTAAATTTTAAGTAATATATATTGGAAAAAAAAAACCAGGGAAGAACCTGAGCCCAAAAAGCCCAGGCCCAAACCACCCCATCATTCATATACCCTCCTCATTAGCCCAAAGCTGAGGCCAGGCCCAAAGATCCAAGCCCAACCCCAAACCAAAGAGGGAAGGAGCACAGCTCCGCACCACGTCCGTCGCCGTCGGCACTTCCGGAGAATGGTTTTCCCGGGCAGTCCTACCCATCACCGATGGCCTTAACAACCCCTCGCCTCCTTGGAAACTTGAACTCAATCAAAAACCCAAACGCCCTCGACGAGTCTCCGACAATCCACAAACCCCAAGGAGCGCCGTCGTCGTCCGAGAGAATCTTGGCCGTAAAGATCTCGTAGCCTCCGAGTCTCCACCAAACCCGAACAGATCGACCAAAGCCAGAGCCACTCTCCATCCCAAACAAACCGCCACTAGAGAAAGAGTACAGAGCCCGGTCGGAAACCGCCACCAGAGGATCGGCTTTGATCTCCCATACCATCCCGGCCAATCTCCTCGCTACCACCATAGTGCTCAACCTGAAAGAAGGTGACTTACAAGCTAGACGAAGGGAGAGACTCTCAACGGCGGCCAAAATTCGTGATGAACCAAACCCTAGATCTAGGGTTGGTCGCCGCCGGTACAGAGAGAAGAGAGAAGAGCTCTCATCTTTTTCTTCTTATTCATGAATATAAGCTTTTGGTTTAATTTGACTAGCAAAATATTCACTTTTTTTTGTCTTTACCATGTTTGATTTAATTTTTTAGTTTCTTACTGTTTTAACAGTGTTAATATTGCTGTTAGCGTCACGTTAATATCGATATTAATATTTTTATAAATCTAAATCAAATAAACAGTTAAAATTAAATTATAATTATTAGTTTACTTGTATCTTGTGCATAGAAATTCCGTTATTTATTCAGTGACGCAAGTAAATTTCTCAAACTATAGACTCCGTTCCGGGACGTACAAAACTCGGCATTACTTTATTGTTGCCAAATGGGGACACGTATTTGGAATCGAATTCCAACTCCACATACTCCACTACCTTTGCCCTAATAAATTACATCTCCAATTATCCCAGCACAACGTGGGCCTACTTCTTATCTTCTCCCTAGTAGCCACTCCTCTCTCTCCTATATATGCTACCTCAAGCCGTCAGTGCGCTCATTAGGCAAGCCCTTGGAGTTGGATGGGAGGGCAAGGTAGGCTTGTGAGGAAGTTGTAGTTGGGATGGGAGGCCAGGGAAGAAATTACTGGAAACTCATCCTAATTTCTTTCCTATTCCTCCCATCCCTCCTCAATTTCCCAAGGTTTCTCCCTTTCCTCTTCCCAGTCCTTTTTGCTTTGCAACATTCTAGATCTGTCAAGCTCTCTGCTTTCATATTTAGTTTCACTTGTAGATCTACTATATATGCTTGTTCTTCATAATTCATATATTTGGCATATTTGGCAATCTGGATCCAAAGAATCAAGAATAGGAGAGACTTTGGAAATCTTGTTGGAGTGGGATGGTCGGCAAGAAATGAATAGAGAAAACCCACTCTTGGATTTCTTCCATTTCTTGCCGATACCTCCCATTCCTGCAACCTTTTCACTACAAGCTTCATCCTTTTTGTCAAGGAGCTCTTAAGGGTAGATAGGGAGGAGTAGATTGGGGATCTGGGCAAGATAATTTGAATATGGAAAGATGAGTTCTTGCCTATTCCACCCAAATTCTGTGATTTCTGTTCTTCATCTCTTTCCCTGAATGTTTTTCTTAGTTTTGATTTATTTAGTTTAGATTTAGATGTAGATTCATCTATACTGAATCCAAATCTTGAAACTTTCAGAATTTTCTATTATTTGGTTTTTTTTGCAGATCTGGAATTCATGTACATATATATAATATTGATTATTGAGATGTGTTATTTGTATCAGATTGTTGTTTTTGATGGAAAGTAAACAGAACGAGAAATTTCTTGAAGTTGAGTGAGGATTCGTTCTCTGTCTCAGCTTTATTGGTATTATAGAGAAGCACCTCATGGTATTATAGAGAAGCACCTCATGGTATTATAGAGAAGCACCTCATTGTAGAGTTTCAGACCATGTATATTGTAGAGCATAATTTTGATCTAATTGATGTAAGAACATGAAAGCATAGTTGGTTCTGGATTTATATACTTTGTGAGTTGTGACAATGGTGGGCTGTAGAGATGAAGAGAATCCAACAGTGCAAATAAGTTCCAACACCCTATTATGTTGATGCATCACTTTCATCTTCCCCTTGGTCTTGAACTTGGTTCATTACTTCATTTTTAACCAAGAAAGCTCTGGTAATTAGTACAAACAAGAACATTGCTGTTTGAGGGTGGATGGTGCCATCACTGCTTTAATGCATTAGACTAATTCTTCCCAGTTGTTGTAAACACAAGAATGAACTGACGTGTAGTTTTGAATTCGAGACTCTGAACTCCTCAAGTTTTAGTTGGTCCAGATAGAGACATAAAGAGAGGAAATATACGAGAGAAGTGTACAGATCTTTGTTGATAAATTTGCACTCGGTAGCTCACTATTATTGCATTCAATACACCACGGTTGAGGGGAGAGTGAGACTCATGAAACAATAATATCACAAGAGTCAAGCTGAGATTTTCCTGTTGAAACAATAGGAAACAATGATTGTCCTTGCCTTCGGGCTCCATGTCATCAAAAAAAAAAAAAAAAAAGGAAACAATGACAGATCCTTACTTCAAGGGAAGGGAACTTAAATCTTTGAGGGCATTGTCCAGTATTCGATCTTGGGAAGCCAAGGCAGTCTGTGATTTTGGTTCCGGCTGTGCCTCCGCAAAGTATAATCTGGTAGAGCTGTTTGTTGCCTGATTTGTCTTTGTTACATGTGAACCCTGGAAGATATATGGTGGCCTTTTGTATGGCACTGGAAAATGCTGTGACGTTGTAGAATGACCCTTTTGGATGGATACCTGCATTCCAATACCGATACTATTAAGTGAGACATTGTGAGTTTGACTAGTCTACCTAAAATGAAAACCGAAAGTTTAGGTTCATAAGTAGCGATCAGGACCTGCATTGCTGAGTATCTGGAGCATGTCCACTCTCTTTCTGAGATTGAGAGCTGCATGAAAGTATTGGTATTGACCTCCAAACAGTGATTCTGCACAAGTCCCATATTTCTCCCATTCTTGCAGCCAGAGTTTCTCACTGCTAGTGCTGCTAGTATGGCTTGGCAGGATAGTGATGGCCAATTCCTTTCCAAATTCCTTGTCAGGTTTGAGATCTATCAATTAATCCAATAAAAAAGTATATGATGAATCTATATATCAATGAAATCATCAAAATTAAGCAACTTGAATGATGAGTAGGGCACTTTAGTTTACCTTGGACAAACTAAAAAGGGTCTTACATTTGCAGTAGGTTGGCATATCCCAGAAAACGTATAAGACCATATGCCACCGATTGTGAAACTGGGATGCTTTCTGATACTCCTTGGGTAGCAACAACCCTGCTTTGCTGCTGCATAGTATGACCCTGGCCACTAAAAAACCATATTACCAAAAAAAAAAAAATTTAGGATGAGTTCTAGTGGCAATAATAATCACACTACTCTAGTATTGAGTTTGAGCAAGTTGGATATACCTGATAAGCAATGTAGAAGGATACAGGATTTCCTTGAGCGGTTAGAATAGTTGTTGACAGACTTATGAGAGCACAGAGTATCAAACTGAAGATGGGAGAAGGGGATTTCATGGTTTATAAGATATGCCCCCTTCTTGCTCCATGAACATGAAGCTATATATAACGGATGTGATGTTAAAGACGACTATATATTAATACTGGAAAATTAGATTATGGTTGAGTGTTGATCGAGTTCCATCTATTACTGATATCTGTAAGAGATATTTGGGTTGGAGAGCCATGTATTATTCATTTCTTTTCCTGCAAGAAATTTATGGTTTTGTCTTTGCTTTTGAGGTGAAACGTTATCTGTTGCCTCACTTGCCTGCAATTTTGTTAAACATTAGAGAAACATTAAACAAGTTGGATCCGATTCATAGGGTCAAGTGTGGGAAGGCACAGACTTGGCTAGATTATGGAAGGGTCAGTCTAACTGGCTATGTGAGTGATAGCACTATCAAATTCAACAAACCTAGATTGCATGTGAACTAATCTAACGACTCTCAACTCCGGAGTTTCATGAACTATATATAACAATAGACAATTCTTCAAGTTAGTCAGGAGTTGCTATATATAAATGATTTAGGGACATCGGGAGAATCAAGATTAAACTCAATAGTTTCATCCGTTGCTACTTATTACTGTACAAGAGCCATTAAAGATTTGAGGTCATAGTTTGCAAGAGTTACATTCTATTGTTTTATTTGTTCTAGCTAGAAAGAGTAAAGCCAACTTAGATTATGCCAACTTAGATTATGAATCACATAGAACAAGAGAAAACAAGAGAATAAGAGCGTACGGGACCCAGGTTGATATTACTCACATTTCCATAATTCTTCAAGGGATTGCAAACTTGGAATCAATGGCAGTAATTATGGCTGTTGCTCCGCATAGAAAAACAGTGTCCAGGATCATTACACAGCTGTACAACTGATCAACACACAAGATTGCATATCAGTCACAAAACCTTATAATAAATTCAAACTAAATGCATAAGCATCCATTTGAACAACTGTAGTCTCCTTTCAAGGTTTTGGTTCTGATTAACTTGGACCAAAACTGTTATTCCCACCTGCAACGTTTTAGTAAAGAAAAGCTTACAAAAAAAAAAACATGAAAACCCATAACCACAACATAGTTCAGGAACCCAGCAACAACCTAAGCATCACCAATAACAATAAGGTTGAAATTATAAGTTTCAAAAAGGAAACAACATTAAAAATTTAAAATACGTGATAACCCTATTACCTGCTCTGTGAATAGGATAAAAACAACAAATTTCAAACAAGTTTCAAACAAATTTCATTAAAAGTTCCTGATTGTACCTAATCAATTTCGTAAACTGGCTCTTGTTCTATTCTGCATCAGAAGCCTTACAATCGGAACATCCACTTAAGTTTGTAGAGTTGCTCTTCTTCTGGTCTGCCTCAGAACCCTTACTGATCTCGGAACATCCACTTATTTTCATGTATTTCCTTTTCTTCTTCTCTGCATTAGGAGCCTTATGCTCTGAACATTCACTTAACTTTGTAGATTTCCGCTTCTTCTGCTTCTTCTGTTCTGCATCAGAAGCCTTATTCTCTGAATCTTCACTTAAATTCGTAGACTTGCTCTTCTTCTCCATCTTCTCTGCATCAGAACCTTTATTTTCTGAACATTCACTTAATTTCGTAGACCTTCTCTTCTTCTGCTTCTTCTGGTCTGCATCAGAAGCCTCGTTGATTTCCGAACATCCACTTAAGTTCATACGCTTGCACTTCTTCTGCTTCTTTTTCTTTTCTACATCATAAGCCTTATTCTTACTTGATCCCACCTCCAGTCCGGACTCTGAGCCTTGCACACTCTCTGAACCTGGAACTTGACTTGTCCCATTCCACATTGGCATAAAGTTGTGCACTTTAAATGTTTGATCATCAGTAGGTGGAGGTGCCCAGCTGATTGGTTCTGGTGACAACACCACATCATTGTCAGCGGCATACTTCAGCTCGTCGATTTCTGCTTGGCGTGTTATACGGACCAAACACTCACTTTTCTCTTTGCGGTGAGCAGTTTGGTGCCCTCCTAAGGCCTGAGTGGTTGGGAAATCCCTAGAACAAAGACGACATGTGTAAAGACTTAAACTAGAAGATTCAAAGCTCCATCCCTTGGGTGCATCTATCAATTGGGACTCCATGTTTGAGTTGCATAAGATATCAGCAGAGGTCATATGGACAGTTTGAAATTAAAATTGAGAAATGAAGCAACTTGTAGATTAGATATAGGGACATGGATGCTACATAACACTTTTATAAGATCAGTAATCCTAATTCGTACTGGACTACATATCTTAAACAGCTAGACATGTTAAGACTAGGAATCCTAACTAATGAAGGAGTTGGGATAGGAGAACTAAAATATAATAACAAAAAACTTCAAAGATTAGTTAGCTTCATTAACATAAATTCCTGTAGAAAAATTCAACAATTTCCAGAATCTGTAAGGAATATAGCGATACATGATTGATTAGTAACAAAAAAGCACGTCTACACTTTCAAGATAAATCTATAACGAAGGCATCACATTACATGAATTGATCTCTCTCTTACCACTAAGTCCTGCAAATTTATCATTGAATAACAAGAGGGGGCACTTGTTCATCAAATTTGATCCATCATAAGCTTCTTTAAGAAAAACAGTACTCCTTGCACCTTTATTAGTTATGTAAAAGATACCATTATGTTTTATCAAACAAAGCAGCAATCTAGAAGGTAAGAAATACTCTGAATGAAATGCCTCCATTTGCGCAGATGTCATCCTCTTCTCCATAGTCAAACTCAGTAGCTCATGAAGCACTGCCACTACTCGCTTCCTTGCTCTAGTATCAGCAATGTCAAACCTCCTTGCATTCAAATACGGAGTAGGGAATTCGAGTTTCTGCCACTTTTCAAGTTGCTCAAGATAACTTGCATTTGGCCTAAAACCAGCAGGAAACTTCATTCTAAACGCTTGTGGACCTCGAAAATTACCATCCTTCGATATTCTAAAATTCTTTCCCACTCCATCAGTGGCTACAATCCCATCACTAGCTAATCGTTCCTCACGCGCTGTGACTACTAGGGAAGAATCCCAATTCTCCAAATGAAGATAGGTTCTCCCACTCACATCCTTAACCGAAAAAAATTCAGGGTACTTTGGAATCAATGACTTCTTGAAATCATCCGGCAAACCCAGCTCACATTGAACAAACTCAATCGACTCAAGTGGAACCCTGCAATCAACCGACAACATTAACAACTTCCTTAGGTTCCTAACCAAAATGGGTTCCATCAACTGATTCGCTTCAGCTTCTTCCCTCGCAACCCTTTCGGCTTTTTCAGTGAGCTGAACAAATGGGGGCACTCTATTCCCACCACCAACATAGAATATCGAAGGGTTTCTCTCTATAACAGCCATGAAATTCCACTTCTGAACAAACCCAACTTCTTTCTCGAGGTCCCTGAGAAGCACCAATCCCTGCTTCTGCGACTGAATAATGGACTTGAGCTCCAGAATCAAGGCAGGCTTCTTCCGCAAGTCCATGGCTTTGTCAAGGTCAGGGTCTCTGTGGTAGACTCTCTTCTTGGGTCTTCGTCCTCCACTGTGTTTGTGCCTTACTAAGACCCACAAGGGGGTTGTTTGCTGAGAAGTTCTGAGAAGTTGGTGAAAGCGAGAAAACGTGGGTTTCTTATACATGGTGAAATAAGAGAGGTGAGAATCTTGGTGAGGCAAAACGTCGAACACTTGGTGTGCATGCTCTACGCAATGGTAATTTCTTACTTCGTCGCGCTCACTTATCGTTAAATCTAAATTTGAAAATAGATACCAAGAATATTGCGCGTTTGGTGTATTTATTATTCGTAATAGAACATGACCCCCTGTACTTACAACGTGTCAGTCGTTGGTTATGTGCCGAACTCGCAGTGCCACCTCTTCACTTCCACAACTGATTTCATATAAACAAGCTCTCTCTCGCATATATATCCACTTTCTCTTTGCTCTCACCTATACGAAGACGCTCTGAGCTCAGCTCCTTCTCTCTTTCACTGCTCTCTGTAAGTCTTCTGTTCCACCACCTTTTATTTGTTCTCTTCCTCTGTATCATCTCTCTATTGGGTATTTCATGTTTACTTCGGTGGCATTTTACGCTTTTTGATATGGGTTTTGTGGAGTCTCATGATTTGATTCAGTGATGGGCTTTATGCGAGTTTTCTGCTGCTGTTTTTTTGACCCTCTATGTTTTTGTTTTTGTTTTTGGGTTCTTTGCTTCCCTCACTCCACTCTTCTCGTCATTTCCTGAAATTTATGTTCTGTTAATCTGTTTATATATATGAATCGAGTTGGTAGTTTATTCGATAGAGATAAGAGGAGGTATGTCATTTTTCAGGGCTTAGAATTTAGTCTGGAAGTTGGAAGTTTTCGGAAACTTGGCACCAACTTGAATGGGAGTGGTAAACGTTTGGGTAAAAAAATCATACTCATCTTGACAATGGACATATGAAAGAAGTAAAGTCACCGAATTTAAGCAAAGATAGGTCGAGAAAAATAGATAGAAGATCGGAGATGACAGATGCGAGCAGAGTAAAACATAACTAGATTGGTCCTTCGTAAGATAAAAGAGTTCTAAATAACTTTTTTTTTTTATGTTTACTTCTCGTAGTCCCTCCTCACCTGTCTCATTTAAAGAAACTTTGATTTAGATGTATATATTTTACACCTCTCATTTTTTACGTCCCCTCCTCATCATTTCCATCAAACCATGTATTGGTCGTTGGTTATCTTCACTGAAATGTGTTATTTTCTTTACATGAAATAGTGGTGTTTTCCTCTGAGCTTTCCATTGTGAGGGATGTCTGCCTACTGACCAAGCTACATATGCTACAGCCGTCTGAGTTTGTTTATTTGTTGACTCTTTAGGATTTGGAACCATCGTCCCTGCTTGACGTTGATAGATTACCATGTGATATCCTCCACTCAGTACAGACCAAGACTTGAAGTTTCATTCTTGTAACTGAAAATGGGGGACAGTTAGGTACATCTGTTGAAAAAGAGTACTAAATGATAAGAAATCTATAAGAATGTTAGCTAAAGTATAAATCTGAGTACTACAGGAACCCCATTATAAGTTACCCACTGACTTGGGTAATGTTTATAAGAAATTGGTAGGAAATCTCTTGGTTAGGCTAATTCATAGGGTAGAATAAGAGTTCAACTTGCCAAAAATGAAAATTTAATGATATTCAGTTATCATGTACCTATTGGTCTCATGTAGGTATCAAACCACACACCTCCATTGAAATTGGCATGCACTTTCACAGTTTCTTGCATGAAAGTAATCTAATGTAACGTTTTGTGTTTCTTTGTTTGTTTGTTATGCCTCTTATCTTTATTTATGAAGAATTCCTTAATTATGCAGGATATCGGGTAATGAATTAAAGATTAATGACAACAAAATGCCAATACAACTGGTGGATAAATAATTGATTACGTAAGGCACTGGTTCGGTGGAGCGGATGGCATTGATTGCTGAGTTATTAACTGCCACAATAATCGTGGCTACTAGGCCTTTCTCACTTCTCAAGCTTATGTGCATGTTTGGAGTAAAAACTGTTTTCCTTTTCATTAGTCTATGGACAGAGTTGTTGAAGTCAGTAATCAGCTTGCATGTGAATTTATTCTGGAGAATCATCATATGGGGAGTTGCCATTATATCTCTGCCTGGACGTATTTTGACTGCCTTACAAAGGGAGAGACATGTAGGTTTTCTCTTCCTTTTGTAAATTTTATTCTACTAATTTTGACAAACTGGAAAGGCATGTTTGAATGTAGTGTTATGCAGAAAAATGGGCATCTGTTGCCGATGCATCTTTTCAAGCATATTCTACAGTTCAGTTCTCTTTTATTTCTGTTGTGGTCCTAAATTTCATTTTCTCTCAAATGTCTTAGCAATGATTATATTTTTATGGTAAGCAGCTGGAAATGCATTTACATAATATGCAAATCGAGCTCGAGAATCTGGCATGGGATAGGAAAGAGCTTGAGGAACATCTACAAAGAGCAATTAGAGAACAAAAAATGATGGAGTTGATATTAGCAGACCTTGAAGAAGAGCATGATAAGGTCATTGCCAAAATTGAACTGCTAGTGGGCGAGGTAAAGATCTTTTCTCATCCCTTGCATGCCTTGAGCATTTCCATTACTTTGGTTTTTCTGTAATATATATCTTCTGTATATGTCAGAAATGATGTAAGGCTTTAATATATAATTCTATACAACCCTTGCTATAGTACGGAAAATGAGAGTATGTTGTGTCCAGAGTGGCACTGGTTTCCACTATGGTTTAATAAAGTTTCAAGACTCAACCTTTATTTTAGCAAAGTTGATTGATAAATTGAGTTCTATAGAGGCGTAGAGCTTAATTTAGCTGCAAGAACATATAGACTTCTGCCAAAATTCAACCTCATATAAACATTGGAATCTTTCCTGCGGGTTGCTAGGCATCACGATAACTCTGGTTGTCTGACATGATCTCCTGCATAAGTAGATTCATGTAGCTTGCTTTATATTTAAGATTCATTCTGTTCACTCGAATATTTCTCAAGCAGTTGGCAGAGTGTGATAAAGTCCAGGATCCTTGAATAAGTATAAATTGGTGCATTATATGAGGTGTGATAGGTGCACCTCATCCGGTTAAACATACATGATTACATATATTTGGTTAAATTCTTATTATCAACAAATGGTGTACTGATTATCAAGACCCGACCTTTATTTTAGTAAACTTAGTAAATAAACCAGGTCTTTAGTGCTCATATGTAACTTTTCAGTCTTTCAGAACCAATGCATGGTAAGTGCTAGCATTTAAATACATAAGAATATCGAAATCTATACTGAGCTTTGTTCGGATTCATGAAACAGACGATAAGTTAACTCCTGCAAATGAAAGCAATATTTTGTACATTCTGTTAATTGCTAAAAACGTTGTTCTAGCATTTAATATCGGAGCAGATTCTTGGAGTCGCTTTATTGGGACTTCAAATACTTGTCTTTCTAAATATATATTCACCGTCAGGTGTATTTTGATAGTTTACTGAACATTGACTTGTCTGTTCTCTGACAGTTGCAGGATCTGAAAACTGAAAATCTTCGGCTGAAAGAAGTTCAAGGAAAGAGCTATTGGAACTTTAAAGGTCGAGATGAAACAAGTGATGTCCATAATACAGCGGTCGCTGACTATGGAATTCCATACGGGATCCCATCATGGAAATCCAGTTATGATGGAAGTGGTATTGTCCTCCAGGATCTTCTAATGCACAAAGATCCGTGGGGAGGAGAAGAGAGTAAACCTAAAACCGAGTTGAAGATCTTAAAAAATGATCCAAAGTATGTTGGGCCTCTTCATCCTATTATGCCTTCAAACAACACCAGAATTGTAGATTTGGCGGAAGTTTTCAACCAACGAAGGGGTATTGCAATGAAACAGAGTCTATTTAGTGCAGTATTATCGCTTTTGGTTGGAGTGACTATCTGGCAAGCGGAGGAGCCTTGCATGCCCCTTGTTGTGGCTCTCTTCACAGTTGTCGGCATGTCTTTAAAGAGTGTATTTGAGTTTTTCTCAACCATAAAGAACAGACCTGCTTCGGACGCTGTTGCTCTCTTAAGCTTCAACTGGTTCATACTTGGAACACTTACCTACCCAACACTGCCGAGGCTTGCCCTTATGGTGGGACCAGTGGCATCAAATCTTGCGCACCAGGCATTAAGCTGGCTTGGTTTCTCTTTTTCCTAGCTCAGGTCTCTTTTTCTTTGTTTTTTCTTTTTGTCTCCATAGTTTAGTACACTAGTGCTCTTCTTTTATATGCTACATGTATTATATCATAGGACCTGGTACCCTAAAGTTTTGTTCTTTTTGTATATTGAGTGGTTCACATCTTGTATAGTAAAGGTTGTTCTATAATCTTGAACATCCCTGGTGCTACACCAGTTGTCTTTGCAACTTGATGTTTCCTTCAGCTTTTGAAATGGATGCAGATCTGTTCCTATGGGACATACAGGTGGGGAAGTTCAATAACTAACTGTCGATTCAATGTCTGGATAGCAATGTCTGGCAGACAGGAATTGAGACACACCCAAGTGTGGTAAAGACGTGAGGATCATCGCTTGTTCATTTTTGTATATGGTTTATATGAGCGGAAGCTAAGGCCTGACGCAATCTGGATGAGAGAATATTAATGGTTAGTAGTGCTAACTTTATCTTTTGTTATGGTTCAAAAATGTGTAGTCTACTATCAAAGGAGTTTGTTGTCCAAAAAGGAGTTTGTTGCTGCATCGTTGAACCTTCTTGTTACAATTTTAACAATGCTTGATGCTGTTCATTCTCAATCTCAAAAACATGCTTCTGCGTCAGTGTCACTTATGACACTTTCATTTTGCTAGAATGGAAGAACTCAGAATAAGAGAGGACTTTGATCAAGAACCGAATATATTGCCATGCAAAGAACATAACATGTTCTGATGATGGAAACAATTTACTTTATATATGGAACTAAAATAGGAGTATAGGTCACTCAAGGTAAAAAGAAATTTCAACCTTCAAATGCCTTCGATTTCTAAAACAGTTGAAAACAGACTATATACAAGGTATTTCCTCAAAAAAAAAAAGGAAAAAAAAAAAAAAAAAAATATATATATATATATATATATATATATATATATATATATATATATATATAGAGCTTCTCAGCTGCGAACGTTCGCATTTATTCTTACGATGCGGATTTCTATTTTACACTCACTTTTCAATCGAATTTTCACATCTCCACCGTTTAGTATTTAGATACTAATGTATAGATCATCTCTGCAAAATTTCAGCCAATTTGGTTATCATTAAGACATTCAAACTCAATTAAACAAATAGATGATACTAATGTATAGATCATCTCTGCAAAATTTCAGCCAATATGATTGTCATTAAGGCACTCAAAACTACATTTTTCTGTTATAAACATGATCAAGTTCGACAGAATTATGTTCATACATTGGTTTAATCGAGTTTGAATGTCTTAATGATAACCAAATTGGCTGAAATTTTGCAGAGATGATCTATACATTAGTATCTAAATGTTAGATGGTGGAGATGTGAAAATTAATTCGATTGAAAAGTGAGTGTATAGTGAAAATCCGCACCGTAAGAATAAATGTGGACGTCCGCAGCTAAGAATCTCTATATATATATAAGGAATGTGTTAATTATCCTCGCTAAATTTTAATATCAGTCTTCTAAGTTGTGTTAGAAAAAAAGAAGGCCAGAAGCTTTTAGGATACCGCGATTTTGAATAAAAAAAAAGTTGTGTTCTCCGTTTTTCTTCTTAGATCACAATCGATTGATCAAAGTAGAAAGCATTTCGGTTACATTAGTGAATTAGTAACACACTTATCAAGTCAATATTAGACTGCAGAAAAATGAAATATAATATAGGCAAGAGGCAATATTAGACTTTTTAAAAACAATTTAAAAATAAAACGTAACAAGGGTATTAAGGCCGCGATAGGGCATAAGATGGAGCACCTGGCATACATAATCCGGGCTATGTATAAAGTAACGAATGGTATAATCCACTATGCTCCCACATAAGAATGTACATACCTTGACATTGGCATCATAAGACAGCGTCGCCGCCATCCCAATCCTCCCTTTAGTGCTCATTTATATCCGGCATCACCGTACAAGGTGAATCGCACCCCAAAAGAATGGTGGAACTAAATCAGTTCAATCTCTCTCTTTTGGTCACATTGTCGACTAAAACTGGATCTCCTCATTTAAATTGTACGTGTCTTGAAGATCAACTCAACCTGTGGAGTGTGCACTTTTAATTTGAATTTTTTGCCGTAGCTATCAAAGCACCGAACGATGATGATGAGTTAGAAACAACAAAAAAGAAAAAGAAAAAATAAAAAGTGATAACACCTTATGTCTGAAGAATAGTATTAAAAAATTTACACAAAAAAACATTATGATAATTTTTTTTAAGCTAGTTGACAAACTTTTATTAAATTGGAATAAACTTCTTGGCAGTTAATAAAACATTACGGAAGTAAAAACAATAAAGTGTTATAAACGGAGAGCCACACAATTGGTTTGATGAAAAGCGGGGCAGTATAAGAACCAATAATTTGTAATAGAGCCGCTGGTAATGTTATCATGTACACTTCATTGAAGAGTATGTGTATGTGGAATGCTGCCCTGGTTAAGGAATGTACCGAAATCTAAAAAATATAAACGAATATAAACGGGAATTAAAATTGAAACTAAAAAAACTGCCAAAAAGCCCCAACCCAAAAGCTGATTAGGACTAGATTCTAGCCCGAACTCATTCCACAGTTCCAGATGAGGAAAGGTCTCGGATCTGACCCGGGGTCTTGACCCAGGCCCAAACATCACAATTGCTCAGGGCACCAACCTCTGTGGCACCCCAAGCTGATGAGGTCTGCCCTTCCTTGTAACGCCCCAAATTACACATCTTCAGTTTGAGCACGTAACAGTGCCGCGAGACTTTAAAACATAAACCGAAAGCTATAATTATATCCTAAAGTAACGCAAGGCATTTTAGTTAAAACTTATCAAAAAATACAACGGAAGCTAAATGGAAATTTGAGGTGAAAACATTTAGTTTTTGAAATTCTATTCGTCGTAATTTCAATTCAAATGCTCACCAATTATAATCGAATATCAAGGAATAAGCAAACAAATAACCTAGTACAAATCATATTTTAACGAAGTCCAAAACTATGGGACACGAGAAAATTTAATTGAATTAGGTTAACAACCAAATGACAAATTATAAACTTTAACCTGCACAACAAACTATTGTAGGAGTGAGCTTTCGTCCTCGCTGTTCAGTAGAAGTTTATCTCGACTAAGTTTGAAATCAATGCTCATGGGTACCAAGTATAAAAACAATTTAAAACCATACTTAATGTAAACAACATGAGTTAAAAAATCAATGCACAATATTTCAATAAAACTGGCGCCAAGTCCAAACATCACCTGATGGCCGGTCATTATCGACCCACTATCCAACTTACCTCATTTTTCTTGTGTACAACAGGTAAGTGTAGTGAGAGTGTCCACTTACGCCCTATCGCATAGAAGCAATGCCACTCCACAAGGGATGTAAGACACTCTTCTGTCCATAAAGGCCTCTTCGGAGGTTTAGGGGATCGAAACCCAAGGAAGTCGCTATGCCCCCTCTCACTCTCAAGCCATCAATAAATCTCACAGTTTGGTCAATAACAATCATAATATATAACCAAACCAAACATGCATCATTTATATAAAATATTAGAGAAGCTTTAATCAAGAAAAGTCCTGAATCCCCTACCTGGATTCCGACGCTTTTCCTCTCATGCTCCACGAGTCACGAACCTTTCATTCCTTGGTCACTGGAATTCCTATTGTCCAACATAAACGTCGTTAATATCATATCGACATAACAATTCAAGTATCGACGATTAACAAATCGTCAAATCAACTCAAGAGTTGACCAACATTATCCACATTTGACCACTCAATACTAATAGTCATTCTTGACCAATTCCGTATCTTGAACCCATTTGATTTACAATACATCATATAGAATTACTATGGACACCCATAGTACTTAGGCCACTTTTCTTTAAACATATGCTTGATTTCAATTATCATGTCAAAACTATTTTTCTGCCCAGGAGCTGAACTTCACTCCTAACCAAATCAAAATCATTTTCTTAGTCCGATGAACACTACCACAAATTCAAACACAGAGCTACAATTCCTTTATATACGAATAGAAGCCAAGCCTATCAATCACTATCGAATACTCATTAGAAGAAACCAACTTCACAGTTCAATACTTCAATACTAAATACACAATTCTAAATTCTAGACCAAACACCATCTTCTCAGCCTTATATCTCAATCACCATAACTAGACTGTTTTAAAACCAATATCAACCTTTCTTTCCAGCCAAGACAATTAGAGATCCTTAATAACAATTAAACCAAATTCTCAATTCATTACCAAATCGGCAATTTCCATTAGATTTCAATACCATGACCAGCCTTTCATCCCATTCACTATAACCTCCCTATATACTTCAACATGAACACAGCAGTACACAAAGTGTCAATCTTTGCAGAATTAGCCATACACAACACAACCCAAATACCTTCAGCATCTTTCTATTTATCAAACACCAACATCCCATTTCATTCTAATTATAACAACTAAACAGAAACTTAATTTCCAACTGGTCCATAATCAACATAAACACAGTAATACACAACTAGGCACAAGACTTTCATAGAACTAGCCACAACGAAACGCACAACTCAAACATCTTCAATATTATCAAATTCATATCAATCAGCAACCAACAACAAACTCTAATTTACTTTTTTCGAATTTACCTTCGACAATTTTGGCGTCAAAACAGAATTTGCTCCTTCATTGCCCAAACTAGCTGATGAAGAACTTGTAGCTCCTTATGCCAAAAACCCAGCAACTCCCTTTAAAATCCTTGTTTCAGACACAGCTGAGACCGAAACCGAACCTAGAAATAAAAGAGGTCGCCGACGGGGACGAATTCTGTCAAGGGTAGAGAAACAGCCCAGAAATCCCAAAAAGTAAAGTCAATAAACTTCAATCTAAACTGAAAAATAATGTTAGGGGAAAAACAAAGAAATGCAGAAATGAAAAAAATTAAAATGCTAATATTTTCATTGACACTGAGCAAAAACTCTGAAAGCAGTACATATAGACCTATTTGGCTGGTCACGTGCGTGGCACATGACTAGTGAGTAAAATATCATAACAATCCATCCCCCTTTAGGAAACTTGACCTCAAGTTTTAATTATAAGAGAGACACTGCAAGTAGAGCCACTATAGTTTAGACTACACAGCAGGCACCAAAAGAGATAAATCTTCAAAGCTGCAATTCTGATAACCACATGGTGTCCTTTACACCTTTTCCCATCAATCAACATGCTTATGAGAAGTGTCGTAGTCAGCCCCTGTGCTTCAGTACTTGCATGGTTTGCAACTTCATAATCATCACACACTTTTTCAGCTTCAACATATTTCTCAGTACCAGTTAGGAAACCAAAACTTGAAGAATGGTGCATCCCAACTACTGTTAAAACCCCAACTTTTAGCTGAATTTCTTCATCAGACTTGACACAAGCTGCCAGCAAATTGACATTCCAAGAGACAACACTAACTTCATGTACACCAGCAAAATACTTCTCAAATGCACTTGTGCAATAATGAATTAGCATAGGGAAAATATCAGCAATATGACGACTTAAGGCACCAAGCATCTGAATATTCTTACCAATATATTTACGCACAATGCACAAATTACCCTTCAGTTCATCCAAAGGTCTGGTGGACGAAATCATCACCCACTGCATGATGATTTTGCCATCAATGTATGCATTAGCTTCAGCAACATTGTTATGGATTTTTTCAGCATCTGTCCCAATAATAACCAAAATGGATGAGTTTGAGAGCTCAGAACCCCAAGTCAATGTCGCACAAGTTTTGGTGTCCTTCTGAGCCAATGTAAACCAAGGCAGCTTCTTAAAATCTGGCTTGAGCGTTTCTTCTGCTTCATCAAGTAATATCAACAGAATCTCAAAGCTCTTTTCCGTAGCTTTTACCTTTTCATAAATTCCCACGAGTCTTAGAGTGAATTCTATGCATGTCCCGGCATGTAGAAAATGAAAAGTAGAGAGCCACCATCTTTCCTTCATGTTTAGAGATCAAGGTGATAGTGTGTCTCAATTGGAATATACACAAGTTCTTGGGAGCTTGATGTACATAATGAATTGTACAAGACCGGATATAGCATATAGTTTGAGTAGACTTAGTCGTTACTCTCACAATCCCGGAAAAGATCATTGGTTTGCACTAGTGAGAGTGCTACGATATCTAAAGTATACAATGGATTATGGATTGCATTATACAAAATATCCTCCCGTGTTAGAAGGATATTGTGATGCTAATTGGATTTCCAATCATTAGGAAAGTCAGTCTACAAGTGGTTATGTATTTACACTTGGAGGGGCAGCCGTTTCTTGGAAATCATCGAAGCAAACCGTGAATACACGTTCGACTATGGAAGCTGAGTTTGTCGCCTTGGACAAAGCTGCCGAAGAGGCGGAATGGCTCAAAAACTTCCTAGAGGGTATTCCGTTGTGGCCAAAGCCTGTTATGGCCATTTGCATTCATTGTGATAGTATGGCTGCTCTTACAAGAGCAAAGAACCAAATCTACAATGGCAAATCGAGGCATATAAGGCGACGTCACAAGACAATACGAGACTTGCTCAAGAATGGAATTATTTCCATTGACTATGTAAAATCAAAGGAAAATATAGCGGATCCTTTGACAAAAGGCCTTAATAGAGAGCAAGTCGTATTTACATCGAGGAGAATGGGCTTAAAGCCAATATAATGAGTCATTACTTGGCGGAAACCTAACCTAGCAACATTGGAGATCCCATGGTCTAGGTTCAATAGGCGAACTAGTTGGGGAAGACTCAAGAAGCCTAAACACACATATGTTTTTTCCTATGATGCAATTTAAGTGTGTTATTCCGTAGACGTATAAGGGATGAATATTACATTATTCTTAATAATGCTAATAGCCTTTAATTAAGGTGGGATAGTATGAACTTTTCTTAATTGGCATTACCTATATGAGATTGATGTGGGGTCGCATCCTTGGGAACCGAGATGGCTAAGTTCTCTAAAATTCTCATGAAGTAAGGAGTTGTTTAGGACCGAAATGAACACAACCGTAAGAATTAAAATGTGTATAGATATGATATGTGTGATATTTGTTGTCTCGATTTACTACAAAACGTGAATAGTTCAAGACTTAAGTTCACTATTTCACAAAGTAGATCCGATAAGTATTCACTACGAAAGGTTCAAGTCCACAAGACACCTTTTCCGATGCATTTCATATCTAGTTTCTGGAAAATCGATAAGTTCCTCATTATCTTATTTTTTATTCAAGTGTGGGGTATTGTTAGAGTTTGAATAGAAAATGTGGGGTATTGTTGGAACTTTGTGTGGGATAGAATCCCACATTGAAGAACAGCTACTTGCTTGGTTGTTTATAAACAAACACCCATGTAAGTAAGTGAATAGGTGGAATTGCCTAGAGTGGGCTTGATGGGCTTTCTATTGGATTTCCAATAGAACATGATATATATCTATATATATATTTATATAAAGTCATAGATGGGCCTTGGGTCTTGGGGCTCTTTAGGCTCTGGAAAAATTAAATCTGATTATAATTTTTGAATTAATAATTTTTATTATTTTCGGATAAAACCAAAGGTAATAATTGTTGGTGACAGTTACAACCTTTTGAACAGTTTTACCTGTTCGAATTTGACTTTATATAAGGACGACACTGTGGTCGTTGTTTTCCATCGAAAATTCATCTCTTCTTCTTCCTCCCCAAATCGACTTCTCTGAAACATAAAGTAAATTCGCCAGGGACAAGTTCTTGTGCAAGAACTTGTATCAGATAGTTGTATCCTCAAGATAGACGTCCGAAACTGCAGCACAAGTGGGGACGAATTTCTGTCTTAGGTCACTGCAAAGCAGGCCTCTATCTGAATCAAGTTAGTGTTTTCAATCTCGATTTCATTGTTGTTATTGTTTGTTGTTGGTTTCGATTCAATTATACTGTTATATATATCTTGTTTGTAATCGTGATATTGGTTGGTTTTAACAATATCGTTTAACCCTTTTCGAATGAAACTTAGGACCAAAAGAATAAGCAAGTAATTGAACTTTGTTACAAGCAAAGTCATATTTTAAAAGCTTCCTTTTAACTTGTAGAGAACAAAACAAGAATCAGCTTTGTGTAAATGAGGAGCTTGGTACAAATTGAGTTATGAACACCAACGAACAACAAGACTAGAATGAGAAATAACTCAGAAACAACAATATACAGCTCCACTTAAAATCCCAAAGCAGTAGAGTAAAATAAAATAGACACAGACCGGGTCTTCAATAAAACCACTTTAATTAGATGATATAACAAGATTTAAAACAATGGCTGCAATTGACATGAGAAGGAAATTGGAAACATGAAGGATATTATCTGCTGTACAACACTTATCAAAGAATCTCTACAAGAATACTCAAACCATTCCCCCCCTTCTCATCTTCACCGCTCGGAACCGTCAGTCCAGAATGGTGGCTGCCACAGATCCAAACCCAAGATGAATGAAAAAGGGTGAAAGACTTCGTTCTACTCAAATCAATAATTTACCATAAAAGTAAACAACGGACAATACTCCAATTCTTTCATAACAAATCACAAACCGCCAGGAATTCATCTTCAACTGTAAGAAATACATACCTTAAGAGCATCTCCAGTAGTATATGTTAGTTTATTACTAAATTTAACAATAGTTAAAATATTTAACAATTGAAATAGCAATTGTGCTACAGCAGTAATTGTTAAGTGTAAGTTAAGTAATATTTTAACTAATCATAAACTTACACGTGGATAAAAAATAGAGGGAAAACATAAGTTTCTCTTTAGCAATTCTTGTCTAGGTTGATAAATTTGTCAATTTAGTTTAGCAACGTTAGGATTTAGCAATATTTTAAGTATTCTGCTGGAGCTCTTATTCATCCCAAAAATGGACAAATTTCAAAAAAAAATTGATTTAGCAATACTGCTGGAAATGCTTTAATACCTATAAGTATTTTCATGGAAGCAAGTTCTAATCGAATCAACGATTTACCAAAAACCTAACTTTAGAGCTCATGCTCTATATTGTTTTTGGTAAATCGTTGACCGACTAGAAATCATCTCCAAGTCTAAAAATTGATTGCAAAACAATTTATATTTTTATGAAGATTATGTAATATGCATCCATTCTCAATGTATATATATAGGCATCCCAAAACTATTCATAGAACCGTCATTATTGTAAAGAGGCAAACACATTAATGTCCTCATATATAGAAATAAACCATATAGTAAAGTACATATTAGTTACTGACCAAATTTCAGTTTACAAATACATCATTTACACCTTATCTTATACAAACTAATGTTCATATGTCATTTGTCACTACATATTTTACCAAACTACCCTTCACTACATATTCTACTGCTACTATGAATGAGCTACTACCGTGTCGACCGGAGACGTGCTACTGCCGTGTCGACCGGAGACGTGCTATTGCTGTGTCGATCGGAGACTTGCTACTGTCATGTCGACCGAAGACGTGTTACTACCCTATCGATGAGAGACGTGCTTTACCATGTAGGAATGTGTTACTACCGTGTCGACGAGAGACGTGTTATTATTGTGTCAACCGAAGACGTGCTACTGGTTGTGTATGAAGGTGCTACTACCGTGTCGACGAGAGACGTGCTATTACCGTCTAAGAAGGTGCTACTGTCGTGTCAACGAGAGACGTGTTATTGTCGTGTCAACAAGAGACGTGCTATTGCCGTGTCATTTTGTGTAAATTTATTTGAAAAAATAGATATTTTAGTCATTTTGTCTATAAAAGTCTAGATCAAATCTAGTACCATTAATTTGGGCCAGGGCTTATGTCTTAATTTGTACAAAAAATATTGAAAGTGGGGTTTTTGTGTTTTTAAATTTGGTCATGTGCTATCACTACTAAAAGAAAGGCTTTAGCTGACGAAAATTAAAAAACCAAGCCGACGAATTATTTTTTCGTCGGCTAACGTGGACTTAAGCAAACGAAGAAAATTTCGTCGGCTAATTTAAATTTTCGTCGGCTATGGTTAACTGTAGCCGATGAAATTTTAATTTCATCAGCTAAAGAAATTTTTTTGTCGGCTTTAGTCTGTGAACTTTAGCCGACGTCTATATAAAAGTTTAGCCGACGAAATATAAAATTTCGTCGGCTAAAGTGCCTTATATTTGGAGATCTGGACAGCAGCTCATCTGGAAAAAAAAACGGGAGAACAAGTTTGGGTGTTGTCGAAATCTGTCCATAATGAGTTTGTGTATATATAGGTACGTATAGGTGTATATATGTTGATTTTGAGTTTTATTTGAGTTGATCGATTTGGTTGATGATTTGATAATATATATATGAAATTGTTGTTAATAAGTAGTAGATATATATATATATATATGTTAATTAATTTATAATATTGTGTTGATGGTATGAAGTTGTTGATAATATGAGTTGATAATGATTTTGTGATGATGTTGATATATAATATTGTTATGTAATTATTAAGTGTATATATATGTGTTAATTAATTTGTTATTAATTAGTTGTAGTACGTAGAATACTAAATGAATTGAGATTTTATATATGGAATTTAATTAATTAGAGTTATACATATATATTTTGTTATATTTTCAGGATATGGATAAGAGTTGGATTTCGCTTCTAAAATGAGACAAAAGATATGGTAAAGGAGTTATGAGTTTTCTGGAATATGCGCTGGCTAATGCTAATGGGAATACAATTTTCTATTGCCCGTGCACGAAATGTTAGTGTCGCAGCGATATGCATCGATTTGCGATTGAAAAAGTATGGCAGCACCTGAAGAGTAACGGGTTTTGGGAAAAGTACACATGTTGGTTATATCACGGTGAAACATAATCAGGGGGTCCGCATGATCATGGGTAATTTTCTGAGACGGGCAGTACATCCAACGATCCAACAACGGCCTTCATCAATGACATGTGTCCTTATGAGAGCGGTGTATGCGCTCAAGGACAGTATATGCCTGAGCCGGTGCAGCCCTTCCCTAGAGTTATCAACACTGCTGGTATTGACAAGTACAACAAACTGCTTGCTTTCCAACAGACCCCTGTGTACCTCGGTTGTCAGAAGATCGTTCTTGAAAGTGTGATGGACGTAATGAAGATTAAAGTTGAGACAAAATCGACTGTGATGGCTGTTGATGATTATCTACAGTACACTGCTTCGATGCTGCCCTACGGTTCTCGTCTTCCTACCACTCATCATAAGGTTCGATGTGTCCTGAAAGATCTTAGGCTTTCCTACATCAAGATCCATGCATGCAGATATGACTGCGTTCTCTTCTGGGGTAAAGATCCAGAAGGGAATGACCTTGGTGGCCTTGACGCATGTCCGGTATGTCACACTGACAGTTATAAGCTGACTTCTGTAGGCAATAGGAAACCTGTGAAGGTACTTCGGTATTTCTCGTTCAGGGATAGGCTGGATCGGTTGTACATGTCTTCACACACGGCCAAAGCTATGAGATGACACGCTGATAGGGAATTGTATGACAAAGATACCCTTATACACCCTGCTGACGGGGAGGCTTGGAAGCATATAGACATGGAGTCACTACCAGAAGAAAGGCTTTAGCCGACGAAAAAAAAAAAACCAGGCCGACGAAGCATTTTTTCGTCGGCTAAAGTGGACTTTAGCCGACGACATTTTCCTTCGTCGGCTAACTAAAATTTTCGTCGGCTAAAGTTTACCATAGCCGACGAAAAAAAAACGTCGTCGGCTAAAGAATTTATTTCGTCGGCCATAGTCTGTGAACTTTAGCCGACGAAATATTTAAAAGTTTAGCCGACGAAATTAATATGTCGTCGGCTAAAGTGCTTTATATCTGCGATCTGGACAGCAGCAGCTCATCTGGGAAAAAAAACGGGAGAAAAAAAACGGGAGAAAACGTTTGGGTGTTGTCGAAATCTGTCCATAATTAGTTTGTGGAGCCATATATAGGTACGTATATGTATATATATGTTGATTAATTGAGTTTTATTTGAGTTTATCGATTTTGATTATGATTGAGTTTATTGATTTTGATTATGATTGAATTGATTAATTTTGAGTACGTTGGATGTATATATATATATGTGTTGATCGATTTGGTTGATGATTTGAATTGATAATATATATGAATTAATTTGTTGTTAATAATATTAGTAGATATATATATGTTATTAATTAATTTATAATATATATATTATTGTGTTGATATGGTACGGTATGAAGTTGTTGTTAATTAATTTGTGTTAATATATTTAATTTTATTAATTGTGTATATTGTTGTTAATTAATTTGTGTTAATATATATTTTTGTGTTAATATGATATGTGTGTGTGTTAATTAATTAGTTATTAATTAGTTGTACGTAGTACGTAGAATATATACTAAATGAATTGAGATTTTATATATGGCATGAAATTTCATCATTAATAATTAACTAGCAGCGTTATAAATATATATTTTGTTATATTTTCAGGATATGGATAAGAGTTGGATTTCGCTTCCAAAATGAGACAAAATACGGTGCAGGAGTTATGAGTTTTATAAAATATGCGCTGGCTAATGCTAACGGGAATACAATTTTCTATTGCCCGTGCACGAAATGTCAGTGTCGCAGCGATATGCATCGATTTCCCATTGACAAAGTATGGCAGCACCTGAGGAGTAACCGGTTTTGGGAGAAGTACACATGTTGGTTATATCACGGTGAAACATCATCAGGGGGTCCGCATGATCATGGCCAATTTTCTGAGACAGGCAGTACATCCAACGATCCAACAACGGCATTCATCAACGACATGTTTCCTTATGAGAGCGGTGTATGCGCTCAAGGACAGTATATGCCTGACCCGGTGCAGCCCTTCCCTAGAGCTGTCAACACTGCTGGTATTGAAAAGTACAACAAACTGCTTGCTTTCCAACAGACCCCTGTGTACCCCGGTTGTCAGAAGACCGTTCTTGAAAGTGTGATGGACGTAATGAAGATTAAAGTTGAGACAAAATCGACCGTGAAGGCTGTTGATGATTATCTACAGTACACTGCTTCGATGCTGCCCCACGGTCATCGTCTTCCTACCACTCATCGTAAGGTCCGATGTATCCTGAAAGATCTTGGCCTTTCCTACATCAAGATCCATGCATGCAGATATGACTGCGTTCTCTTCTGGGGTAAAGATCCAGAAGGGAATGACCTTGGTGGGCTTGACGTATGTCCGGTATGTCACACTGACAGGTATAAGCTGACTCCTGCAGGCAATAGGAAACCTGTGAAAGTACTTCGGTATTTCCCGTTGAGGGATAGGCTTGAGCGGTTGTACATGTCTTCACACACGGCCAAAGCTATGAGATGGCACGTTGATAGGGAAATGCATGACGAAGATACCCTTATACACCCTGCTGACGGGGAGGCTTGGAAGCATATAGACAGGGAGTTTCCTCATTTTGCGTCAGAGGTCCGAAATGTGAGGCTCGGGCTCTCATCCGACGGGTTCAACCCTTTTGGCAACATGAGTCTTCAATACAGTGTATGGCCGGTGATTTTGGTACCGTACAACCTTCCTCCATGGATGTGCATGAAGAAGGAATACAATATGTTGAGTTTGTTGATTCCGGGGCCCGGTTATCCAGGGAAGTGTCTCGATGTGTATTTGAGACCTTTGATTGAAGAGCTTCAGTTTTTGTGGGAAGTTGGTCATCCCACTTATGACAAGTACATGCACGAGATGTTCCAGATGCATGTCATGGTTGTTGGTACCATCAGTGATTTTCCTGCCCGTGGGATGTTGTCGGGCAACGTTGTTAGGGGATACAAGGCTTGTCCAGAGTGCCTTAGCGATGAGGGGAGCAGCAGTCATTGCAACAAGATATGCAGATTGGGTCACCGTGCTTTCCTTCCATATAATCACGATTGGCGGTTCGATGACAAGGCATTTGATGGGACCGTAGAACACGGTGTGCCTCCCAGAAGATGGACGGGAGAAGAAATTTTAGCAGTGCTTAATGAGTACGATTTTGGGCAGCTCAGCAATCATCCAAATATTGTTGCAGCAATACCTGAAAGACCCGACAGGTACAAATTCTGGACACATAAGAGCATATTCTGGGAACTCTCATACTGGAGTAAGTTGTTGATCAGGCACTACCTAGATGTGATGCACATAGAAAAGAATGTTTGCGACAGTGTGGTGGGCACAGTGCTGAACTTGGAGGGGAAGACGAAAGACGGTCCTAAGGCACGCATTGATCTAAAAAAAATGCAGTTAAGAAGACATCTGTGGTTGAAAGAAGGGAAGAAAAAAATGCCTCAAGCTCCTTACACCGTGAAACCTGACCAGAAGAACGTAATTTTCAAGTGGATGAGTTGTGTGAAGTATCCTTCAGGCTATGCAGGAAATATAGCCCGGTGTGTGAACTTCCGGGACAATAAGATGTACGGGTTGAAGAGTCATGACTGTCATATCCTGCTACAACGTCTCTTCCCTGTTTTCATTCGACCGTTCCTTCCCCGTCAGGTGGTGGAGCCGTTAGTAGCGTTGGCAAGATTCTTCCAGAAGTTATGCACACGGGAAGTGACAAAATCTAACCTCCGGGAAATGCAAGAGGACATCATTTATATCATGTGTAAATTTGAGAGGATATTTCCTCCAAATTTTTTTGACATCATGCCTCACCTGATGATCCATCTTCCCGAGCAATTGTTGCTTACCGGTCCAGTACACTACACTTGGATGTATCCCATGGAAAGGTACGTTTTTTACACCTGAATTCCTCAATCCAATTTTTCTATATACATGTTCAATAATCATAACACTTTGCAACTTGATTTATAGGCAACTTGGAGACTACAAAGATTATGTGGCTAATAAATCCGCGCCTGAAGGATGTATAGCTGAAGCATATATTGCGCACGAGTGCGTCACCTACATGAAGTTGTATTTAGGAGCGTTGAAGGAAACAGACGAAGCCATGCCGGTAGATGTACCGAAGTTCACTCTTTCCATACTCTCCAGTGATGTTGAAGTTTATGGAATTTTGCCAGACTCCTACAAGTTGCAACCACATGAGCTAGTCATTGCCCACTGGTGGGTATTGATTAACTGTCCAGAAGTTGAATACTGGAAAGACATCCATCTATATTGTCCAGACATTCAAGGTGATCTCGAGTACCACAACAGGGAGTTCGCAAATTATTTTGACGGCTGGGTACGTAATTCAATATTTATGTACGTATTTATTTTTAGTGCATAATTATCTATATTTACAATGTTAAATTGTAAATTGCAGATGAACCATATTCAATTTGATGGTCACCCAAATTGGTCACACGAACTAAGACTTCTAGCGATGAAGCCGATAATGTCAAGAGTTTATCCGATGTGCAAGGTGAATGGCGTGCAATTTATATGTGAACAGAGAGACAGCAGACGGAGAACACAGAATTCTGGGGTGATGGCGCATGGTGGGCGGAATGGAGTTGACTATTACGGTGTTCTTGATTCAGTGGTGGAACTCGTTTACGGTGAAGGCATGACAGTGCACCTCTTCAAGTGTAGATGGTTTGATACTAGCCCGCAGAGCATGAAGACCGATCAGTACGGAATATTATCGGTGAACACTGCTACAAGTTCTTACGAAGATGACCCGTTCGTTTTTGCCACATCGGTAAAACAAGTGTTTTATCTTGATGACCTTGCTAAGGGTGACGCGTGGAAAGTAGTCAACCTTGTGCACCCTCGAAACATTTACCGGGCGGCTACACTTGGAGAGGCCGAAGACCAGGAAGAAGATGTTGCGTATCAAGAGCCCAACGCAATAGGTATTCCTAACTCCTCTACCGTTCGCCTTAATAATTTTAAAGCGGGTCGTTCGGTGCGAATTCGTGATGAAGAGCCAAGGCTTATTGATGTTGATCCAAATCAAGAAACAGACGAAGACTCTGGCGATGAGGAAAGACATAGATTACCAGAAATTATTTCTGACACCGAAGAAGACTCATCGGATGATTCCGATTACGAGCCTTAGTTTTAATTTCTTCGGATGTAATTGTAGTCGGTAGTTGGATGTAATTGTAGTCGGTAGTTTTGTCCCACATCCCTAATATGTAAAAGGAGGGAACCTTCCTTAGTTATAAAAGAAGGCTTCCCATAGACATAGAGAGGAGATAGGATGATAGATGATGAATATCTCTCCCGATCCCAAAGGGCCTCTTGGCCATGATAGTGAATTCCAAGTGGACGTAGCCATGCCCTCCGATGGCATGGTGAACCACTATACGTGCTTGTCTCTTGCCCATGATGTTTACTATTTATATTCGTGTTCCACCGTGATTCTCCATGATCCCAGTCTCCGGGATGTGCAGAAACAGTAATACATTAATTTGTAATAAAAAGACTGTATTACCTTCATTTCTAGTTTACATATGTTGAATTCATATTTCTGTTATTTTATATGAATTTTGGTGATATATGAACAGGAAATTAGTATGGTTTTAAACCATCTGTTTTAGGGTTTGTATTTTTTTTACTTAAGCTGACGAAATACAACATAAGTCGTCGGCCTAAAACCTCTTAGCCGACGAATTATATTAAAAGTCGTCGGCTAAACCGTCTTAGCCGACGAAGAATACTAGAAGTCGTCCAGCTAAAAGGACTTATAGCCGACGAATTGAAAAGGAAGTCGTCAGCTAAAAGAACTTAAAGCCGATGAATTGAAAAGGAATTCGTCGGTTTAAAGATCTTAAAGCCGACGAGTTCAAATGAATGTCGTCGGCTAAACCATCTTAGCCGACGAAGTATAATGGAAGTCGTCGGCCAAAACCATCTTAGCCGACGAATACCCTAATATTTTGTCGGCTTTATTAATTTTTATATTTTTTTCACATAGTATATGCCGACGATGATTTAGGGTATTCGTCGGCTAAACCCTAAACTTTTCTGTTACATACTATAGCCCTATCTTCGGTGGTTATTTTACGTAAAATTTTTATACCACTTGTTGTGTCTCATCAATTTGAAAATATTTTCGTTGAAGGTCCGGCCAAAATACGAAATTTAGACGGTCCAACGACCTTTTCGTGCATTTAGGGGTTTGACTTACGGGATTGACCGTCCGGATCGAGCACTTAACCTGGTCAGATCAAGTTGAATTTTTTCCCATACATGTATTTTATCATGGTGGTCAGATATGACCGTCGGATTTATTTTCTCAAGTTTGATCATCACAGTCAGAACATGCCTACTAATGTTGTATAACTTGTTTACTAAGTGTTAGGTAAATGTTCCGTTTCAAAACAAACTATACGTAGAACCTTCAAACGTGAAAAAGTCGTGAAATAAGACATGACCAGAATGGTGAAATACGTCTACATGTTGAAAATCAGGTATTCCGGTCATGTCTCGGTGCCGATAGTTGCGGTCAATCCAATTTTCAATTCTTTCTCCCTATGGGTAGCCCTATCTTCGGTGGTTATTTTGCGTAAAATTTTATACCACTTGTTGTGTCTCATCAATTTGAAATATTTTCAGTTGAAGGTCCGGCCAAAATACGAAATTTAGACGGTCCAACGACCTTTTCCGTGCATTTAGGGGTTTGACTTACGGGATTGACCGTCCGGATCGAGCACTTAACCTGGTCAGATCAAGTTGAATTTTTTCCATACATGTATTTTATCATGGTGGTCAGATTGACCGTCGGATTTTATTTTCTCAAGTTTGATCATCACAGTCAGAACATCCTACTAATGTTGTATAAACTTGTTTTCTAAGTGTTAGGTAAATGTCCGTTTCAAAAACAAACTATACGAGAACCTTCAAACGTGAAAAAGTCGTGAAATAAACATGACCAGAATGGTGAAATATACGTCGGACGGTTGAAAAATCAAGGTATTCCGGTCATGTCCTCGGTGCCGATATTGCGGTCAATCCAATTTTCAATTCTTTCTCCCTATAGTGCCCTACCTTCGGTGGTTATTTTGCGTAAATTTTTATACCACTTGTTGTGTCTCATCAATTTGAAAATATTTTCAGTTGAAGGTCCGGCCAAAATACGAAATTTAGACGGTCCACAACTCCTTTTTCCGTGCATTTAGGGGTTTGACTTACGGGATTGACCGTCCGGATCGAGCACTTAACCTGGTCAGATCAAGTTGAATTTTTTCCCATACATGTATTTTATCATGGTGGTCAGATCTGACCGTCGGATTTTTATTTTCTCAAGTTTGATCATCACAGTCAGACATGCCTACTAATTTGATAACTTGTTTACTTAGTGTTAGGTAAATGTTCCGTTCAAAAACAAACTATACGTAGAACCTTCAAACGTGAAAAAGTCGTGAAATAAGACATGACTAGAATGGTGAAATACGTCTACGGTTGAAAAAATCAAGGTATTCCGGTCATGTCTCGGTGCCGATAGTTGCGGTCAATCCAATTTTCAATTCTTTCTCCCTATGGGTAGCCCTATCTTCGGTGGTTATTTTGCGTAAAATTTTTATACCACTTGTTGTGGTCTCATCAATTTGAAAATATTTTCAGTTGAAGGTCCGGCCAAAATACGAAATTTAGACGGTCCAACGACCTTTTCCGTGCATTTAGGGGTTACTTACGGATTGACCGTCGGCCGGATCGAGCACTTACCTGGTCAGATCAAGTGAATTTTTTCCCATACATGTATTTTATCATGATGGTCAGATCTGACGGAAGGATTTCCGTTCTCAAGTTTGATCATCACGAGCAGCAGTCCACAGTTTGATGAATGTATAAACAGTTTGTGTTTAGACCGACGAATTTCAAATGGTTAGCCGACGAAATTATTCCCTTTAGCCGACGAAATTATTAAAATATTTAGGCGACGAATTTATTATTTCGTCGGCTAAAGTGTTCGGTTAGCCGACGAAATATTAACTTTAGCCGACGAAATTATTATTTCGTCGGCTAAAGTCCTCGGGTATACCCAGCTCGACTGGTTTTGCCCTAGCCTCCGCCCTATTTTCTCCTTCTCTCGAAATTCGCCTCCGCTCCCTCTCCCTCTGCCTCTCTCCCCTCTCCCTCGCCTCGCCCTCGCCCTCGACCTTATCTCCCCCTCCCTCTCCTCTCCCTCTCCAGCCGGCTCGCTCCCTCTCCCTCTCCGGCCGGCCTCCGCTCGCGCTCCCTCTCCCTCTCCCTCCCTCTCCGCCCTCTCCCTCTCCGGCCGGCCTCCGCTCGCTCTCCCTCTCCCTCTCCCCTCCTCTCCTCTCCGCTCCCTCTCCCTCTCCCTCGCCCTCGCCCTCGCCCTCGAAAATCAGACGGTCCATCTCCGGCCGGCCTCCTCCGGCTCTTCCTCCGGCTCCTCCTCCGGCTCCTCCTCCGGCTCCTCCTCCGGCCTCCTCCTCCGGCTCCTCCTCCTCCGGCCTCCTCCTCCGGCCTCCTCCTCCTCCGCCTCCTCCTCCTCCTCCTCCTCCGGCTCCTCCTCCTCCTCTTCATCCTCCTCCTCCGGCCGGCCGCCCTCCTCCTCCTGCTGCTCCGGCCGAATTCTGCTGCTGCTCCGGTCCTCCCTCCTCCTCCTCGAGTACGTTTTTTTGAGCTTTGGTTATTTTTAATGTTGTGATGTTGTTGTGTATATATGTTGTGGTGTTGTTGTGTATATAATGTTGTTGTGCTAATGTTGTGGTGTTGTTGTGTATATTTGTATTTCGGAAGTGTATATTGTTATTTCCTCCTGTCTATTGTTGTTGTGTATATCGTATTTAGGAAATGTCTCTTTGTATTTAGGAAGTGTATCTTTTATTTCCTCGTGTATATTTGTTGTGTCTCTCGTATTTCGGAAATGTATATATTTGTTTTGTATTTTGTGTTTGTTTTGATTTTCCGGTCAATTGCAATGTGTTGTGTTTGTTAGGAAGTGTATATTTTTATTTTTGAAGTGTATATTTCGGAGTGAAAAATAGTATTTAGGAAGTGAAAAATAGTATTTAGGAAGTGAAATTAGTATTTAGGAAGTGAATATATTTTTTACATTTTAAAAATGAGTTTGCATTTTTTGATTTTGTGGCCTTGATTCAAATTAATATTTTAAATAGGATGTACGGTATATTAGATCGACGAAGGGTTCGAAGGGCCAAAGGTCTGTATCGTCTGAGGGAACCTCTAGCAACCCTCAGACGTCGTTTCAGGCCCTATGACTGCTAGACATGCGAGCCTTCTGCAGACGGCGCAGAGGCAACCGGAGGTGCCCCCTTCATCGAGGCAGCGGGGCTTCCTTTATTCCGCGAGGCAGTTGTTTGCTCAGCCTCAGACGGAGGTGCCTGCACCCCGTATGCCTGAGATACACCGGGCGCCCACTCCAACTCCTACTTCTTCGGATAGTGGGTCATCTGGGGTACAGATGCCGCCGCCTCACCTATTCCTTCCGCGCGATGATACCGGCCATACCTGTAGTCGATGACTCCGGGACGCCGATTTATCCACTGCCCCCCTCCAGTGGCTCCATCAGCGGCGTACGGTTCGTGCCTTTTGATACGTTTGATACGCCTCTTATTTCCGCGAGGGTATCATCATCGAAGGCGGAATCCGTCGCGTCCGCGTCCGATCCCTCAGGTAATGAAAGATGAATGATTTGTTTTGTTATAATTCTCCGATTCCGATTTTAATAATCAATTTGGTTTATCATGTCATAGGCACCGTCGGAGCGAAGCCGGCAAAGAAGAAGAGGCCCGCCGTCACAGGGAAGGCTCTGGAGAAGATCGTCGGTACCTCAGGGAGGATTGTCATCGGTACTGACGGGGATGGCGACGTAGTATCGGGCGGAAAGTCGAGGACGTACTCCCCGGCCCGTGGGAGCGCTCATTAGGGATAGAGTCCCTATGTTGTGGTCAGACTGGGGCGAGGTCCCGCAGGAGGTTAAAGACATGGTCCATAACGCGATGTCGGTGAGTTTACAAAATGCCTGAATAATATTATGTATTACATTGTAGATTTTTGGAAAAACTAAACTAATAAACGGTTAAATGCAGGTGTGGTTTGAGGTTCCCGAACCCTTGAAGAGCAGCTGGGCGGACTTTGTGCATGGGGGAAGGTACGTTGGGAAATTAATGAAAAACAAAACTGTCTGTCATATTAATTATATTTCTAATATTTTTGTTGTATCTGTAGGTACAAGGAGTGGAAGAACGAGTTGCGGACCTATTGGACTACGCACGGGAACGCACGTTCTGCTACCCCTGCTGAGTTTCAGTACAGAGAGTACGAGTGGCGTTGGCTTCTGACATCAGAATTCAACAACCCTCGTAAACAGGTATTTAAATAAATTAATTAGTTAATTTATCATTAAGTACGTGCGTTTTAAAATATTTTACTATATAGTTTACTTTTTTCTTTGAAGGCGGTTTCCCGGGCGAACGCTCAAAACCAGCAACGCAACACAAGGAACCATCATGCCGGTTCTAGACCGTTCGCTGTCTTCATGGACGAGGCCGCCAGGGAACATCCAGAGGTCAACCAGTACGTCTATACGTACGAGAAGGCATATCCTGACTCCCAGGAGGATATAGTAAGTAATCTTTCATTTTTACGGAATTTTTAATTTTACTAATATATATGTTAAAATGTTAATTAATAATTTTTTTCCTATCCAATTAGGCAAGGGTGAGGGAGGCTAGTGACGAGGTGATGAGTGCTATAGTGAGGGAGACATGGCCGGACACGCAGGAGGAAGAGATGTCCGAAGCCATTTCCCGGATCGACACTTCAGATCCGAGGGTTGGGGCGAGGATCATGGGCACAGCCTTCCCACCCGCGAGAAAACAACTTCTACTGCCGGGGTCTAGGAAAGAAGGGCCAGGGGGTCTTGAAGACCACTCCAGGATTTCAACGAAAGGCAGCCTCGACCAGCAGCAGGACGACTCAGCTAGAGTCGGAAGTTGAGAGACTACGGAGAGAGCAAGCCGCTCAGGCTGCTCATGCTGACGCTCAGGCTGCCGCTCATGCCGCCCAGTTCGCCGAATATAGATCCTATACTAGAGCCCTACATGCCGCCCAGCATGCCCAGCAGAAGCAGATGTACCAGTACTTCCAGGATTTAGCAGCTGCCCAGCTTCAGGGACTTCTCCACCTCCGCCCATGCCTGCGCCTATAGACATACCTGAGCTGCCGAATCTCCTCACCAGCAGGCCCCAGATCCGGATATTGATTTAGATCATTTAGATTTTGTGTAGTTGATACCTTATATAGTTTTATGTGCTTCTTGTTGGTTATATATATGGAATTGTTTTGGTGTATTTTGCAGCTTGCTTGGAATGGTAATTTAAAAATTTTATGTATTTTTTTTTATTACTGGAATGGAGTTATAGCCGACGAAATACGCCACAATTCGTCGGCTATAGTATTTTTATTTTTATTTTATATAGTTTAGCCGACGAATTATGGCATGTTTCGTCGGCTAAACTCACTATAGCCGACGAAAGAGGCTCTATTTTTTAATTTTTTAGTTATATACTTAAGCCGACGGCACTGAGATATTCGTCGGCTAAAGTCTTGGAGTATAGCCGACGACGTGTTGTGTCGTCGGTTTAAGTCTGAGAGTATAGCCGACGACTTAAACTGTCGTCGGCTAAAGTCTGGGAGTATAGCCGACGAAAGATAGAGACTGTTTCGTCGGCTTAAATTCATGAACAAAAGCCGACGACATAATGTTTCGTCGGTTAAGTATGGACAATAGCCGACGACGGTGATGGTTTCGTCGGTTAAAGTCAGCGCCGAGGGCCCTTTCCCGACGACACTATAGCCGACGAAGCCTCGTCGGCTAAGAGTTTAGCCGACGAGTTAGGGTAACAGGCCGACGAAAATAATTCGTCGGCTAAAGTACTTCTCCTGGTAGTCATGTGATAAAAACGAATGGGTCATCTTCGTAACAACTTGTAGTAGTTTTCACCGATAATATTCTGTACTGATCGGGTCTTCATGCTCTGCGGCCTAGTATCAAACCATCTACACTTGAGAGGTGCACTGTCATGCCTTGCCCATAAACGAGTTCCACCACTGAATGGAGAACACCGTAATAGTCAACTCCATTCCGCCACCATGCATCATCACCCCCAGAATCTGTGTCTTCGTCTGCTGTCTCTCTGTTCACATATAAATTGCACGCCATTCATCTTGCACATCGATAAACTCTTGACATTATCGGCTTCATCGCTAGAAGTCTTAGTTCGTGCGACCAATTTGGGTGACCATCAAATTGAATATGGTTCATCTGCAACCAACCATTCAACTGTAAATATGGATAATTATGCAATAAACATAAATACGTACAGAAATATTGAATTACGTACCCAGCCGCCAAATAGTTTGCGAACTCCCTGTTGTGGTACTCGAGATCACCTTGAATGTCTGGACATATAGATGAATGTCTTTCCAGTATTCAATTTAGACGGTCCAACGACCTTTTCCGTGCATTTAGGGGTTTGACTTACGGGATTGACCGTCCGGATCGAGCACTTAACCTGGTCAGATCAAGTTGAATTTTTTCCCATACATGTATTTTATCATAGTGGTCAGATCTGACGGTCGGATTTTCGTTTCTCAAGTTTGATCATCACAATCACAACATGCCTACTAATGTTGTATACCTTGTTTACTAAGTGTTAAGAAAATGTTCCGTTTCAAAAACAAACTATACGTAGAACCTTCAAACGCAAAAAAGTCATGAAATAAGATATGACTAGAATGGTGAAATACGTCTATGGTTGAAACATCACGGTATTCTGGTAAAGTCTTGGTGCCAATAGTTGCGGTCAATGCAATTTTCCAATCTTTCTCCCTATGGGTAGTCCTATCTTCGGTGGTTATTTTCCGTAAAATTTTTATACGATTTGTTGCGTCTCATCGATTTGAAACTATTTTCAGTTGAAGGTCCGGCCAAAATACGTAATTTAGACGGTCCAATGACATTTTCCGTGCGTTTAGGGGTTTGACTTACGGGATTGACCGTCCGGATCGAGCCCTTAACCTTGTTGGATCAAGTTGAATTTTTTCCCCTACATGTATTTTATCATGATGGTCAGATCTGACGGTCGGATTTTCGTTTCTCAAGTTTGATCATCACAATCACAATGTGCCGAATGTATAAAAAGTACTATAGCCGACGACATTATTTTTCATCGGCTATAGTTAATAAAATAAAATAAAGAAAATAAATTGAAAATATTAAAAAAAAGTAATATAGCCGATGAATTTCATTACTTTAGCCGATGAATTTCACAGGTTTAGCTGACGAATTTCATTACTTTAGCCGACGAGATTCACAGGTTTAGCCGAAGAATTTCAAAGGTTTAGCCGACGAAATAAAATTTTCGTCGGCTAAAGGTATAGGGTATATAATTAAACCCAGCTCTCAACATCCTCCACCGCCTCTTCGAGCCCTCCACAGCCTCCTCGAGTTGTCCTCGAGCCATCTCTGTTCTGCTCCAGCCCCATCCCTCTTCTTCTTCACCGTTCTCACTATCTTCCTCATCTTCGTTTTCACTTCCACCCATCAAAAGGTATTTCTTTTCTTCCTAACAGAATCCATTTATAAAATCTTGTGTGTATGGAATTTTTTGCATTCGAGTTTCTAATTCAGTTGGAAATTGTTGTTTCTGTTACAAATTGCACCTGCTGCTTTTGATTTCCAGTTACAAATTTTTTGCATTCGAGTTTCTAATTTAGCACACTACCAGGACAAGCACTTTAGCCGACGAAAAAGTTTCGTCGGCCTGTTAGCTTAATTCGTTGGCTAAATCTTAGCCGACGAGCCTTCGTCGGCTATGATTTCGTCGAGAAAGAGTTGTCGGCGATTACTTTAGCCGACGAAAGTAGAAGACGTCATCGGCTTTTGTCCCAGTATTTAGCCGACGAAACAAGAAGACGTCGTCGGCTATTGTCCCAAAATTTAACTGACGAATATCTTAAATGTTTCGTCAACCATAGTCTGAGACTTTAGCCGACGAAACATTTAAGATATTCGCCGGCTAAAGTATGTAATAAAAAATTAAAAAAATAACTAAAGCCGACGAAATATAGTCTGTTTCGTCGGCTTTAGAAGGGTTTAGCCGACGAAACATGCCATAATTCGGCGGCTAAACCTGATTAAAAAAAATAAAAATACTATAGCCGACGAATATCTTACATGTTTCGTCGGCTATAAGTCCATTCCAGTAAAAAAAAAACCCGAAATTTTTAAATTATCATTCCAAGCAACCTAAAATACAAAAACAATATCCAACAACAAGATTCTAGGGGGTTGTTGCTGAGGAGGTTGCGACGGCTGAGGTAGCGGTATAGGTGTAGGCATGGCCGGAGCCGAAAGTCCCTGAAGCTGGGCAGCTGTAAACTTCTGCAAGTACTGGAACATCTGTTGCTGCTGGGCCTGCTGGGTGGCATATACCACGGCAGTATAGGCTGTCTGGGCGGCATGAACGGCAGCCTGAGCAACTTGCTGTTCCCATAGTCTCTCAACTTTCGACTCTAGCTGAGTCGCCCTGCTGCTGGTCGAGGCTGCTTTTCGTTGAAATTCTGGAGTGGTCTTCAGGACCCACTCGCCCTTCTTTCCTAGACCCCGACAGTAGAAGTTGTTTCCTCGTGGTGGGAAGGCTGTACCCATGATCCTCGCCCCAACCCTCGAATCTGAAGTGTCGATCCAGGACATGGCTTCAGACATCTCTTCCTCATGCGTGTCCGGCCATGCCTCCCTCACTATAGCACTCATCACCGCGTCACTAGCCTCTCTCACCTTCTCCTAATTAGATAGGAAAAAAATGATTAATTAACATTTTGACATATATATAAGTAAAATTAAAAATTTAAAAACGTAAGATGACTTACAATATCCTCCTGGGCGTCAGGATATGCCTTCTCGTACATATAGACGTACTTGTTGACTTCTTGATGTTCCATGGCCGCCTCGTCCATGAAGACAGCGAACGGTCTAGAACCGTCATGATGGTTCCTTGTGTTGCATTGCCGGTTCTGAGCGTTCGCCCGGGAAACGGTCTTCAAAGAAAAAATAAACTATTAGTAAAATATTTAAAAACGGACGTACTAAATGACAAATTAACTAATTAATTTTTTTAAATACCTGTTTATGAGGGTTGTTGAATTCTGATGTCAGAAGCCAACACCACTCGTACTCCCTATACTGGAACTCAGCAGAGGTACCAGAACGTGCGTTCCCGTGCATAGTCCAGTGGGTCCGCAACTCGTTCTTCCACTCCTTGTACCTACATATACAACAAAAATATTAGAAATATTATTAATATCACATACAATTTTGTTTTTTCATCAACTTCCCAACGTACCTTCCCCCATGCACAATGTCCGCCCAGCTGTTCTTTAGGTGCTCGGGAATGTCAAACCACACTTGCATTTAACCGTTTATTAGTTTAGTTTTTCGAGAAATCAACAATGTAATACATAATATTATTGAGGCATTTTGTAAACTCACTGACATCGCGTTGTGGACCATGTCGTTAACCTCCTGCGGGACCTCGCCCCAGTCTGACCACAACATAGGAACTCTATCCCTAATGACCGCTCTCACGTGGCCGGAGTACGTCCTCGACTTTTTCGCCCGATACTATGTGGCAATCCCCGTCAGTATCGATGACGATCCTCCCTGAGGTATTAACGGTCTTCACGAGAGCCTTCCCTGTGACGGGGCCTCTCTTCTTCTTTGTCGGCTTCGCTCTGACGGTGCCTATCACATGATAAACTAAATTGATTATTAAAATCAGAGACCTTTTATTATTAATTATAAGAAAACAAATCATTCATCTTTCATTACCTGAGGGCGATGCGGCGGACGCGACGGATTCCGTCTCTGTTGCCGATGATGATACCCTCGCGGAAATAAGAGGCGTATCAAAAGGCACGAACCGGTACGCCGCTGATGGAGCCACTGACGGGAGCAGTGGATAAATCGGCGTCCCTGAGCCATCGACTGCAGGTAAGGCCGGTATCATCCGCGGAAGGAACAGATGACGCGGCGGCATCTGTACCCCAGATGGCCCACCATCCGAAGCAGTAAGACCCGGAGTGGGCGCCGGGTGTATCTCAGGTATACGAGATGCAGACACCTCCGTCTGGGTCTGAGGCCACAGCTTCCTTGAGGAATGAGGGACGCCCGGCTGCCTCGATGGAGGGGGCACCTCCGGCTGCCTCGAGGAATGGGAAACGCTCGGCTGCCTCTGCGCCGTCTCCAGAAGGGTCGCACGTCTGGCTGTCATGGGGCCCCGAAACGACGTTTGAGGGTTGGTAGAGATTCCTTAAGACGATTCGGACATTTGGCCCTACGAACCATTCGTCGATCTAAAATTACCGCTCATCCTGTTTAAAATATTAATTTGAATCAAGGCTGAATACCAGTTCTCATAGCTAACCTAGCAAATGCCTTGTTATGGATGAATGATATGAATATTATTTAGTTTATTTCCTTAGATTTCTTTTGATTTTTTAGTTTAAAGGGAAGAAGACAGCAGTATCCAAACTCAAGAGTAAAAGCCAAACACGGTACATTTTCAGTATCCAAACTATGATTAAACTAAAAGAATCCTAGAGGATATGCAATAAGACAACTCAAGAGTAACATACATTTAGCTGCAAATGCCCAAATGTTAATGAAATTTCCAGCTATAAACACCCATGAGCAATTAAATTGCAAATAATGATGAGAAAGAAACGATTTTTTTCTCAAAGAAATCATCTTAAAAGTAAATTCCAACCTTGTTAGGTGTAGCAATTAGCAGGCAATACTTAACCATGATCCAATTTCATCCACGAACAAAACCCCCAATTTGGGATACAGAATCAGATCAAGTGAAAACCCTAATTTCGAAATCACATTCGCTCGAGCTAAACCAATTTCGAAAATTAACAGGGGAAGAGTCAGTACAGAAAATTAGAAACTCGAATGCAAAAAATTTGTAACTGGAAATCAAAAGCAGCAGGTGCAATTTGTAACAGAAACAACAATTTCCAACTGAATTAGAAACTCGAATGCAAAAATTTCATACACACAAGATTTTATAAATGGATTCTGTCAGGAAGAAAAGAAATACCTTTTGATGGGTGGAAGTGAAAACGAAGATGAGGAAGATAGTGAGGACGGTGAAGAGGAGGAGGGATGGGGCTGGAGCAGAACGGAGATGGCTTGAGGATAGCTCGAGGAGACTGTGGATTGCTCGAGGAGGCGGTGGAGGATGTGGAGCGCAGTGAGGGCTCGAGGAGGCGGTGGTGGGTTTTTTAGGGTTTTCTGGAGCGCTGTAGGGGCTGTCAAGAGCTAGGTTTAATTATATACCCTATACCTTTAGCCGACAAAATTCTTATTTCGTCGGCTAAACCTTTGAAATTCGTCGCCTAAACCTGTGAATCTCGTCGGCTAAAGTAATGAAATTCGTCGACTAAACCTGTGAAATTCGTCGGCTAAACCTGTGAATCTCGTCGGCTAAAGTAATGAAATTCGTCGGCTATAGTACTTTTTATTTAATATCTTCAATTTATTTGTTTTATTTTATTTTATTAACTATAGCTGACAAATTTTCAATAATGTCGTCGGCTATAGTACTTTTTATACATTCGACACATTGTGATTGTGATGATCAAACTTGAGAAACGAAATCCGACCGTTCGCTTGCATAGTTCTTCATCAAGAAACGGTGGATGAGAAATTGACCCCGAAGCACGATACGTCCTAGCACTACCCGCGGATCTCACTAAGTATATCTAGTGACCCGCTCTGATGCCAAATTACTAGGACGGCCCTGACCCTGTCAACCAAGTAAAAAAAGAAGAGAACCAAAGGAGAAGAGAACTTCGTATTTTTATTTTGTTTGACTAATTATCCCGCGCAGCCTCAACCGACCATGGCAGGGATTCAATTGCATCGACTCCGCTCCCTCTCTTCAGATCTGACCATCATGATAAAATACATGTATAGGAAAAAATTCAACTTGATTCGACAAGGTTAAGGGCTCAATCCGGACGGTCAATCCCGTAAGTCAAACCCCTAAACGCATGGAAAAGGTCATTGGACCATCTAAATTACGTATTTTGGCCGGACCTTCAACTGAAAATAGTTTCAAATCGATGAGACGCAACAAGTCGTGTAAAAATTTTACGGAAAATAACCACCGAAGATAGGGCTACCCATAGGGAGAAAGAATGGAAAATTGCATTGACCGCAGCTATCGGCACCGAGACTTTATTGGAATACCGTGATTTTTCAACCGTAGACGTATTTCACAATTCTGGTCATATCTTATTTCACGACTTTTTTGCGTTTGAAGGTCCTACGTACGTATAGTTTGTTTTTGAAACGGAACATTTACTTAACACTTGGTAAACAAGTTATACAACATTAGTAGGCATGTTGTGATTGTGATGATCAAACTTGAGAAACAAAATCCGACCGTCACATCTGACCATCATGATAAATACATGTATGAGAAAAAGTTCAACTTGATCCAACAAGGTTAAGGGCTCGATCCGGACGGTCAACTTTTTCTCCCGTTTTTTTTTCCCATATGAGCTGCTGTCGAGATCTGCAAATATAAGGCACTTTAGCCGATGAAATTATATATTTCGTCGGCTAAACGTTTATATAGACGTCGGCTAAAGTTCACAGACTAAAGCCAACGAAAAATTTCTTTAGCCGACGAAATTAAAATTTCATCGACTACAGTTGACCATTGCCGGCGAAAATTTAAATTAGGCAACGAAGGAAAATTTCGTTAGCTAAAGTCCACGTTAGCTGACGAAACAATAATTCGTCGGCCTGGTTTTTTTTATTTTCGTCGGCTAAAGCCTTTCTTCTGGTAGTGTTACATTATCTTATATTTTAGAAAGAAAACATTTGATGTTTAAGGAAATATGATTTATTGTGTGTGCCTTAGTCAAAGTAGAATCAGAATAGGATTCGATATCAATGTTGGAATAAGAATATATGTATTTTCCTTATGTATTGTATTCTCTATATATAGAGGCTTATTCTATGAATGAAATAAGAACGATATTCTCCTCAATTTCTCTCTCAGTTTATTTCTCCCGCAACACGTTATCAGACACTTTTCTCTGACCCTGAGTTCATAGCCAAAAACCCTAAAATCTTTTTTACCATATGTTTACACCACCACAACACGCAGCCGTGAAATCACTTGTACTACTAGAAGACTCCAAGAACAAGAGCGCGCCATGTTAGAACTTGAGAGTCCTCTCGTTTTGGTTTTCAAGATATAGCAAGTATTGGTTTTCTTCTCTTTGGTCTCAAGAACGACGTTAAACCCATGAGAGTTTCTTTGTGGAATTAGTAGTATATGGACCAAGAATCCTCCCTAAATTTTTGTTCCTGGACATGCGACATGCTCTTCTCAAAGCTAAGTCTCTCTTAAACTTATCTAATTAATTGTTATTTATATGAGAGGATGTGCATGTATTCCGACTTTGTCATCTTGCTATTGGTAATATCGGATGCTTGACCCTCCGTCTCTCTCTGTGCTCTTACCTACCACATATACTTTGCTTAATTGATACATCTATACATATGTATGTGTGCAATTGTGGTTTGATATCAAAAGCTCATATATTAATCTTTCATTTTATTTTAAGGGAAATCCAAATGATGGTATTGTGACGTCTACTATGCCAAGGATTGAAGCAGTCTAAGCAATCCCGTAGTCGGATCGATGTCACGCATCAATTTTAGAGACTTTTGCATGTCTACATCGACACATACATGTATTAAGAATATCAAGCTTAGATTTGTCCAAGTAAGCTTTATATTAAAGTTTCTGCTTTCTGAAACTTGTGTTTTTATCGGGGATTTTCCAACTTCCATTCCTCTACATCCCGACCCCTCTTATGGCGTGGGACTTTTGAGAATTAATTGAATCGTGGGGATTCATATGCTATGAGCATCGAAAAAATTATGGCTATGAAAAAAATTCATGAGCCTCAAAACGACCATTTAAACATCAAGGTTTTGGTCTAATCCAAATTTCTTGGAAATAGTAGTTGTCGAGGAAGTCTTTGGGACTGCGACACTTATTCTTCTTCTTGTTTCTCAAGATGTCGAAAAAAAATGGGGCAAAGAAAATAAAAGAAAAAATGCCCGGAATTTGCTAATCTCGAATCCAATGATATTGGATATATCACCTATGGGTGACTGACATCAAGAAAACCTCATAGCCATGACATGGCTTATTATTGGAGATGAGGTATGCTATAGACATAGATCTAATGAGCATCAATTTTGAGCATTGCAAGGCAAGTGTTAAATTAGCTGCACAATATATAGTATATAAATATATAAGAGAGCAAAAGGCTCATCATGCAGCTGAAGAAGAAGATGGAGATGGCAATGACGTCAATCTCACTATTACATACTTCAAATCTGGAAAATAATACATTTATGTTGCAGATTTTGATTGGAGCATTTATTTTCTAAGAATACATTATATAAGCTTCTATGTCTTAATAAATAAATGATGATTTGTCATACTCTTATTTTGGATTAGATTTTGATTACAAAACCTCGATGTATGTTGGCATATTAATAGAGTTTCGAATTTATCTGAGATTTGAGCTCTATTCAAATTTTATTGTTGCAATGACATGTATATTGTCTTATTATGGTATATGGTTAGAAAGAAAGAAATAATTCCACCATGAATGCACATGGTGTGGCAACATGAGTCAAAAGGGTGACAATATTTTCAACAAAAAATCGAAAAAAAAAAAAAGGTGAAAAAGTCAAGTGTGACGAAAAAGGTCAAATGTGACGAAAAAGTCAATTGTGACGAAAAATCAACAGAAAATGTCAAATGTGACTGAGAAAACGGTATTGTTCACCGTGAACAGTAAAAGCAAAAAAAATTGCTGTTTATTTGTGTATATTTACACTCACATACGATATTTGTTGAGCATATATATGTTGACTGATCTCCTATAATTTGCCAGTATGTTACTTGGAGAGATCGAATATTTAAAGTCGATAGTATGACTACCCACACAATACCTAAAAGTAGGTAATTATTTGTGGAATAATGTTTTATAATCCATTTGTGACTCAGATGATTGCATCATCACAATTGATAAAAAAGAGCGATAGATGGCTCAAATTCTTTTTTCTTTATGACACTATGATTATTATCATTGAAACTCTTTATGCTCCAAGAGCTAATCGAACCCTTATCAGCACTAAAAGATATATTGCCAACGATTATCATGTGAAAACGCATAAGAGAGAATGGACATGATTTCTTTTGTATTACCTCTAATGACTACGGATGTACACGAGTATTAGAGAAGATTATGTGTCATTAGTAGGTTAATTTGTAACCATTATTGTTATTGTTGAATCCAACAACGTCATATGAGATGACATTGGGATTATGACACATATAGGCTTTGACATGACAGATTAAGACATTATGGTCATGGTCTGATGATCCGTATATTGAAACAATAAAGTCACACGGACATCCGTTATTTTGAGTGAGAAGAAGCAAAAACCAAAATAATATGGTTCAAGAGGCATACTGCTACTTGTATAAAAATGTCGCCGCTCCCCTAGGCGGGTTTGGGACATTTTTGATGCACATGTTGGTGCAATCGTTCCCTATTATGCTTCTTAAGTCAATTATGACTTTATGGCTAAACCAAATCTTTATTGGTTTCTTCTGAAAGCCAATTAATCACCCGTTTTATACAGCCTATTTCTTTGAAAAATTAGGATTGAGACCATCCTATGCAAAGGACACATGTATTCTCATTATGATCTTAATTACATTGAATCCGAGGGGATTCTGTAGACATATTCAACCAACTTACGGACATATTTGATATTTTATGGTGTTGGTTGACGTGCATACACGCTAGCACGTGTCGCACTATCGTCTACTAATTATATATGCTGCTTATCATATAACTTCTAGCACAAATTATATATTGGGCTCACTACCCATATCATCCCATTCAGTCAATTCGACTTGATAATGCTAGAAAGTTCACATCAACAATTTTCGATGACTATTGGACATTTTGATGGAATGATGTTTGATATCATGTTCCCATGTACATGCCCAAATGGTCTCGCGGAAAGTTACAAGTAAATGACTACGATAGTAGCCTAAATTTTGGTAATGCGCACCAATTTTTCCGCTTAGGTTATGCGATTGCATGCAGCTATACTAATTCATCTACGAACCATCACCACTTAACCTTTTTATGCGTTAAAGCTAGTGACTTACGCATTTATGTGCCAAAATTGCGCAGCCACAACGCACTATGATGGGTTCTTAGACATGAATAAGTATGTATGTTGGATATAAGTCTCCAGCTATAATCCGCTTTGTTGAAACCTTGACAGGCGATCTCTTTACCTCCATATTTGCGGAATGTCACTTTGATGAGACAATCTTCTCGTCGTTAGGGGGAGATAAGAACAAGAATGTTCAAAGATAACGACAGAAAATTGTCGTGATTTATCCCCACTTTGTCTCATCATGATCCCCAAAACCGCACAATATTGAAATGCGTAGAATAATTGATCTTTATAACGTAGCAGATTCGATGCCTGATGCGTTTTGTAATATTAAAGTGACGAGATCATAATATACATGCTGCAAACATGTCTGTAAGGATAGATGTCTTATCAAGAGGACATGGCGCCACCTAATGAAATTGGTGTCGACGCCGTCACCATAGATGGTGACATAGTGACGCCATAATGTGGCATAATGGTGTCACAGGCCGTGGCTGCCTAAGGAAAAGAGGGAGGTCTTATAGGTTCGATCAATACTCACCCAAAGGAGTGAGCGAGTCTGGCACAATTTGATCTATTGATCATTGATACTCAAATCCGTCTCATGTGAATATTTATGAATTATGGTTATCGTTAGGGGACGCCTCAATGTTAAAACCAATTCTTGAAATATAGAGATCTCTACAACTATATATTACACTAGTGTACATGCAGACGTGGGATATTGAGATATCGAACCTTACTTCGTTGCAAAAATGCAAACGTAGTTAATATTGGCCTAAAAGGAAAGAAGCGGTCCAGGCTAAGTTGAAAGAAAGGTATTTGGGTTGGTGCTGCCGACACACCCAAGTGTAAAACCTATCAATTTAATAAGTCTTTGTTATAAAACATGATTAGTGAACACACTTAATGGCGCAAGGCTTGTCATATCGTCCTGGGATCGACTACGAGGAGACATATTCTCTCGTAATAGATGTCGTTGCACTCCACTACCTTGTCAGTTTGGTAGTTTCCGAAAAACTTGACATGCAGCTTATGAAGGTGGTCACAACATATCTCTATGGGGATCTAAGTTAAGAGATATACATGAATGTCCAAGGTTGACTTCATTTACCCAAATCAAGTGGCTCTAGGCCATGGAGCACGTTTACAATAAGGTTGAAACGTTCCCTAAGTGACAACTTGATTGGGAATGGATATGATGAATTATGCCCATGCGTGTTTATTAAAATGGACAACTTCCGGATTACATTATTGCGGTTTATGTCAATGATATGAATTTTAATTGACTCTTGATAAACTAAGAGATACCGCTATGGATTTGAAATCCTAATTTTGAGATAAAGATCTTGGGAATATATGGTTTTGTCTCGAATTGGAACTCGAGCACCATAATGATGGTATTGTCCATCAATCGGCTTATATTATAAGATATTAAGGCACTCTAATGATGATAAAGTGAGGCCTATAAGTATTCATATGATCATTCGTAGTCTTGACCCTTAAAGGGATACGTTTCATCCAAGGGATGATGGCGAACACGTTTCATCCGAGGGATGATGGCGAACACGTTTTAAAGGCTGAATGCCTAATATAAGTACATTAAGCACATTATTGTACCGAGCAAAGATATACAAGATACGATATCTCATCCATATTGTGAACTTGTTAGCTAGATGCAGCTATGCGCCCACGTATTGCCTATGGATTGGCATAAGATTAATCTTTGGATACTTATGATATTTTTGGGCTTATTCTATTCCTATAAAAATAAGAGAGTATATGGCATGATGGATTGCATCACATAGCCATCGTTGCAAGCCATGCGTGAAGAAAAACGCATTAAAGGCGAAATCAGAAAATCTGTTTTTATATATCAGTCAACTTCGATAGAGCCTTGTGATCAGCTCAGAACGAATCTGATCATGAGTAATATATGGTTGGAAAGCTATGGATATGTAGTTTCCAGAAATTTTTACAGTTCGTCCATATCTATTTTGAGCAGGAAGTTATGACTGATTTAGTACACAAAGGTCATGCCACGCGTGAATCTGATTTTCGACGCAAACTCTTGTTTTGAGTTCTTGGGCAGCCTTCTATTCATTCCACCAAATATTTGTGATGTTTTGGTAGGATTTGCTGATATTGGGTATCTTTTTAACCCACAGAAATGTTGTTTCCATGTGAGCTATGTATTGGGAAACAACGTGATATCTTGGTGAACAAAATACTTCTGTCGCTACATCTTTGAATGATGTCTAGATGATTGCTCTACACGAAATTATTCGTGAGTGTATATGGTTGAAGCCTATAATTACACATATTCTAAGAGCAAATGGTTTAATGTTTACCACGGATAAACCTACATACTTTTATGAGGTTAATGATACTTGCATTCGACATATGAAGCAATGTTTTACCAAGAGCGACAGTACCAAGTTTATATCATGTACGTGATCAGTAAAGAATGAGTTTTCCTCATGATCAAAGTGAAACAAATTAGTTATGAGGATAATATGACATATCTTTTTACTAGATCACTGCCTAAGGTCGCATTTGAAATACATGTATAAAGCATTGGTATGCTTAATTTCTCTAAAGCTCCTATGATTGTAAGAATCAGGGGGAGGTGTAGACATCAAGGGAGTTTGGCACATATATGTCAATTTCAAATGTGAATGATGTGTTGTACTCTTTTTGTTCCTTTGACCAAGATTATTTTTGCCCATAAGGTTTTATTGTTACTTGGCAAGGTTTTTAATGAGGCAACATGGAATGCATCTGAATGTATCGTATTACTTTGACACGGCACAAGGGGGAGTGTTTAAGGAAATATGATTTATTGTGTGTGTCTTAGTCAAAGTAGAATCAGAATAGGATTTGATATCAATGTTGGAATAAGAATATATGTACTTTCCTTATGTATTGTATCTTTTATATATAGAGGTTTATTCTATGAATGAAATAAGAACGATATTCTCCCCAATTTCTTTCTCAATTTATTTCTCCCGCAACATTTGATAGTTTTTTTTTTTTTTAACAATGGCCGTTAACATATTGTATTGATAACTGAAAGTAGGATTACAACATGAACATAATACACCCTTGCGAGCAGACGTTAGATATTGAATCATGCGAAACTACCAAAGAACCGAAGCTCCCTAGGTAATTCCTATGTTGTAAATCTTGAGCGATTGCACCTCTAAAAGTAACCAGAGTAACCGAAGTAACCAGAAAAATCAAAAAACAACTAACAAAGTCCCAGAAAAACCTTATTTATTCTAAACTAACTTATTCAAAAGCACCAAAATTGCCTTACTCCATAGAGGTAGCGCCAGAGGAGCTATCAGCAGATGTCGGAGACACAAACTCCACCACCGACTCCTCTGATACATCATCCTTGACCATCGGACCTCCTCAGAGATCGAGGTCTCCTCCGAGCCCAACGCTAGAGCTTTCCAAGCCCCAAATGAACACTTCTTAGCCCGCCATGGACCTGACTTTAGCTTTAATGCTTCACTAACATGCTTGGAACCCTTTGGTCGACCTAACTTCCGTTTCTTATCCGGAGAAACAGTGAGGACACCATCAAAGTGAGGAAGGGCCAATTCCGGCAAAAAAGAAAGCTCACAAGGAACCATTGCAAGTGACTCAGTGATACCATCACCTCTACTTTGCTTTCCCAACAGTACCAAGGCCAACTCCCGATCACGTTTCACACCAGACACAAGAGGAACCGGAGTTGGAGTAACTGTGTTCGCCGGGATCACCACTGGGACAACCTCGTTAACCAAAGGCACCACTGGGGGAGTCCAGAGTCTAGCCAACTACACTGCCAGGTTCGCCACCGAGATACTTGGCAAAGAGAAGAGATTTTCGGCAATCTCGAACTACCTTCACCCAATCCTACCCTTGAAAAGGGTTTGTGAATGGGTTACAAATTTGCTGAAGAACACCGGAGGGAGCACCAATAGAAGACCCACTTCCAATCACACCGGAAGGCTCGAAAACAGACGGAGCCAGAACATGTCTAGGGTTATGGTTCGCAGAAACCCTAGCAGCACCCCCAAACCCAAAAGGTGTCTTCATCGATTCAATTTCAATAAACTGGAGAACCAGAGATGGCGGACCTCCACAACTTGTTGCCGAATGAATAAGCATACCAGACTCTACAGAAATCGACAGTCCGTTCATATTTCAGTTTCAACTTCACCGAAAAACGCCTTGATCCGAATTCAAAGGGCAATTTCCCGAAAGCCTCATTCACTAGGTCGCACAACTTTTGCCAAACCTTAACCCTAGCACAGATTCCCCACTTGATGTTCATCTTGTCGACTTGTTCCACAAGTCCCAAAGTACGTCCAACCTTTTCTGCGGCTTCCTCTGTCATGAGAGCATCCGGAAGGCCTTTGATCTCTACCCAAACAAGGAAAGCTTCGATTGGAACCGAGGCCACATGTTGAAGACCATCGTACTCGGCTAGGACGAAGAGACGGCTCTATCGAACTAGGAACATATGTTGCCGGCTCAAGTGGGAGGAGGATGGGGTTGGTAGAAGCTCTTTTTGAGCTTTTACTTTCTTGGTTGTGGGTGGCCTTTGAGAATTGGACTATGGTCTAATACCTCTTTCTTCTCTCCCAATTGGGCTGGACATGATTTGGGCCTTGACATGATCTACTTCAAAGTTGTTCACTACATTGGTAGAGGGGTACACCAAGTGGTCTTTAGGCCCTAAGCTAATCTAGCATGGCGGATACTGAGAACTAGGGATATGTTTCAAATAAGTAAGTTAGTTAGAGTCGTCCGCTTTTCTATGCCCTTTTTAGCTTTGAAAGTCCGCCTCTTTGGAATTTAGTTATGTAACTTGTTTTATATCGAATAAAGGCGCTTTAAGCTTGTACTGCAATTTATCTTCTGCTTGACCAACATAATTGGTCGTGATGACTTTCGTCGACGAAATGAATCCAACTTTATCAGAAGAAAAAAAGGAAAAAATGCTTCCATAGCCTAGGGGTAGAGACAAAAGATTGAGAAACTATACTATTCATGTTAGGTTTAGGTGTTCTATGATTCCATTCTAAAAAGAAAAAAAAGAAAAAAAAAGGATTTCTATGATTCACCTTCGAATAATGAGTAGGTAGTTCAATCGTTTTGATTCTTCTGTTCATAATAAACTCTCCTTGATCGAATAGAGGAAGCTGGAGAAATCAAGGAAATGCTCCATCTACCTTAGAATTATATACTTCTTTAAATTATCATATGAATGTAAATAAGTTATTCTTTTTGAAATTTACAATAAAGTCAGATACAAAGATTGTATATATACTAGAAAGTTACCCGCGCGTTGCAGCGGGTTGTATAAACCTAGTGTTATAATGTTAATAACATATATAAGGCCAGTAGAAACCGATTTCAGCTGATGACTTGAATTTTGATATAAGACAGCTTTATTCTTGAGAAATTGATATAAGGCCTGGTTCAAAAAATATGAACATCAAAATAGTTTGTGCAGCCATCAAAATAAACTTCCTGGTCATTTCAGTATTCGGTAATCATTTCATTGTTATTCTCATATAACAACTTCTTTATATTCTCATATAAAGAGCAAGGTTAATGTCATTCTTCTTGTCAAGCTTGTTACCATGAAACATCCTCTGCATCTTTCTGTAGAAGAAGTTCCATCTCGAGCCTATAGAGTTCAGAAAAAGAAGCACCAATTTCTTGTGAGAAAATTCAGATTACAAAAGAACTCTGAAAACAACTTCTTTTTAGAAATAAATGGACAAAAAGTTATGGGATGACCTCATGCCGTAGTATAACCCCAACTTCTCTAAATGTGTCGATGAATAATCATACTTCAAATCATCTAAAGTAGTATGTCCTTTGTCAGATAATTTTAGTGCAGTAGCTGGACATGCACCCCATATTTCCTCAGATTAGCCAATTGTTTTTACCTGCAATTAATTAATAGATTTAGAAAGCAGAAATGAGATTAAGACTCATAATCAGCTCAGATTCTCGGTTATCCCACTCAAACTGTGGTGATATAAATAACACAACATCTAGTATCTACATAAAATACATTTATAACACAAATTTAGACAACTGTCAGATGCAAAAAAGTCACCTCTTCTTCTTCTCCTTGTCAGTTTTTGCTCTCACTTTTTCATTGTCATCGTCTACTAAGAACAATAAAGCAATTTGGTCATACAATCAACACACAGATCATTATTTTTGATCATTTAGAACAGAAAGAACAAATAAACATACAATTATTAATTTTTCCTGAATTGCATCATTAGTTACCCACTTATTGACTATAAGTTCTACCATGGCCAAGTCTTCTTTCAAGTCTTCTTCCTTCTTCTTTAATAGTTCTTGAATTCTATTCGAAGGGTTTATTTAGTTCTATTCTATTCTTTAGTTCCTGAAGAAAGACTAACTCCCACATATAACAATCGGGACATCTATTTCATACTACAAAAAAAGAAAATAAAAACACAAAAGCATCTAAGCAGAAAGCACAAAAGCATCTAAGCAATCTTTCGAAGATCACATCTGAGAAACAAAAAGAAACATAATTAAGTAATTAAGCAAGAGAAAAGAATACCTTGTTTCAAACTCCCAAGGATGATTTATCTCAAACTCCCAAAGATGAGAACCTGACATGAAAAGCAACCCAAAGATAAGGAACCAATCAAAAATAAATTCCAGAAACAAAAGAAAAACAAAAAAAAAAGGATAGAAAGCTATGTTTTGTTGGGTATAAACTGCATTGTTATCCACATATTAACTGGGACATGCATGGTTAGTGTTCATTATTTTCCACATTTTCAGACCTATTAATTTGTCGTGTGTGATCAAAGGAATCTATAAACTCTAATCCTGAAAGATCAAGATCATACTGTATGATCAAAGGAGATGTCAGTGTCTTTATTTTTTCATTTTCTTGTATAAGATTGCTGCATCCTATTAAAAACCAAATAGATAAGGATATAACCACTCTATATGTCATCGACTTGATATTGGACCTATTATTTAGTTTGTTCGGTGAACAAATACAGTTCCAAGCTTCTGGGTTCAATACCAACAGCAGCAACCTTGTTCATTTAGGGGAATATAAACATCAGCAGAATGCAAGCTATATAAAACTCAGGAATGGGACAGAGGCAAATATGAATATATGGGTCTGCAAAATAGTAATCAAGAAGAACATTTCCAGCCAATTCTGTGCTTTACTGCAATAATCGATTTCACTACCTGATATAATTCAATTATATTATTTATGCAATTCTGTGCTCTTTCCAGTTTCCACTACCTGATATAGAATTCATTAAAGAACAATTCATGTTGCCCACAATAACGAACCTGAGAAGATGATGTTGCCAAGAATCCGAATTGACATAAAAGGAAGCTCAAATCTCAGAACAAAAACAATAACCAATTCACAAAACGAACCAAAGCAACAACGATGCCAAAACCCGAACAAAACAAAAAAGAAGAGTAAAATTTGAGGACACTAAGCTTACCTGAAGCACTGACGATCTAGAAATCACTCAAAATCAACCAACAACAACTGTGTTTTGTAGATGATGCCGGCTTCAGGAGGTTTCTGAGGAAGATGAAATTTGACAGAGATTACGATGAGAAGAAAAGAAAAGAGGATCGACACCAGCATATATAACGAAGAAGAAGAAAGAAGATCAGGAGGCTTACGGGTCTTTGGATCGCACTATGGTAACAAATTTGAGCTCCGAAACAACCTGTCCTTCTGCGTTCTTCTACTCTGTCTGCTCTCTTACTGTACTGTAAATTGTGTAGAGAAGAGAGATGGGTTCGGTCACGCTTTGTCGGAGGAGACAGTCAACTAAAGAGAGAGAGAGAAAGGGCAAAAGGATAAGAGAGAGAGAGAGAGAGAAAAAAAAGGAGAAGGTCTCAATATCTCTCTCGATTCTTCATGAGGGAAAAAGAGCAAAAGGAAAAGGATGGGAACGGTCTGGAAGGTTGAAGAGACGGCGAGCCAAGAACTAAGGGCAAAGGCGGAATTACAGAAAATCGACCTCATAGCATATGAACAGTAAAACCATTGTAGCAAGTAACAGGAACGATCTGACGGAAAATAGATATATAGTAAATAATAATAAAAAAAAATAAAATGTTTCCTCGATTTAAATTTTTGGACAAATTTACTGAAGCTCCGCCATTAAACTATGCAGACATTACAGGCTTTGTTGGGCCGGGTCTTGGGGGGCCCACTCTTCATATCTAATGGGTATGGGTTGGGCCTAGATTTGATTTTGTTTTTTTACTGGTTTTATTATTTTTTTAGTTTTGGTTTGGTTGAGTATAGTCGTCTAGGGTTCATGCCTTCTCTTTGAGCGAGGGTTTAGGATTTTAGTAGGTTGGTGTCGTTGGTCGTGTCATGCATGCATGTATCATGGTTATGGTGTTATTTCTATGGACTATTTTAACGTCAGTTATTTTTTGTTGTCAATGTAATGGGGAAGTTACTTCTGCATATATGCTGGTGGTTTTAACATATAGTGTTTGAAAGAGTTGTTTCTTCTTAAGGTTGACTGTAAGGATGTATCGAGAGTTCTAGAATATGTTTGGTTACTGTTGAACCCATATCGGTTCTTGTCCACTGTAATTGTTCACTGTAATCGCTAGTGTTTTCAGGTTTAGAGGAGCGTGAGGAATTTATTTCTACCACCAGTATCTCCCATATATAGTTACCATTTAAAAAAAAATATCATCTTCACTAACGTTTGGTTCAATATAATGCTTTCGTTCTTTCATAAGTTACTCTTGTTTTTTGGCTATGATACCACTTTATTTGTTTATTTTTGAATAGGAGGTTCTTTGCATTAGATGACCTGCCTAAATACGGCCGAAGACTACAATACTTGAAAACTGAAAAAGCGAACATTTCATTTCTAAGCTTTTGTAAACTCATTATGTCACATCTCGACCCGTAAGATTTTATCTTATTTACTAGCTTGATTATAATAAGAATTTTACCGTCTCCGACATTGACATATAGTTTAATTGGTCCCTAGAGGGGTTTTGAGGGACGATTATTTCGGAGAGTTATTCGTAGGAGAAAAATGTAACGACGGTAAAAATGGTAAATTTAGCTAGTAAAAGGTAATTTTTATTAGGGTATTATTTTTGGGGGTGTTAAATTTTTGGATTGGGTTTATATTGGGTTGGAACCAGTTGGGCCAAGCCCAACCGATTTTCTCTCTCTTCCCTCCCGATTCTCTCTCCTCTCTCTCTTTCTCTCCCGATTCCTCCCCCCTGCCGGATTTTCTTCTCCGCCGTCCGGCCGCCCCAGACCGCCGCACCGGTCCCAATCGATCGGTCTCTAACCCAGCTACCATTCTAGACCGGTCACAGCCTCCCTAGCGCCGCCGTGAAGGAGAAACGCCGCCCGAAAGGCGCGGCTGCCTTAGGCTTTCCGTCGCCGGAACTCCTTCCTCCAGCCACCATAGCTGGTGAGCCTTGGCTCAAAAGAAAGCTCTCCTCCCGTGCTTCAATCCCTCCAAAGGGCTCCCTCCATCTTCAGCTAGGTAAAGAGGAATCGGTATTTGAAATTCTAGGGCTTATTGTGTGTTTGCGTTCGATTGACATGGTTAGGCTTAGAATTGGAGTTTGTGGTAGTTATGAATGTTGTAGAGGAGGTTGAGAGGAAGGTACTGTCAAATTTTGGTAGACATTGGACGTCGCCGGAGCTGGTCGCCGGCCGCCGCTGGAAAAAACTGTTTTAGGTGGAGATTTTTATGAGGAATTTAATGGAATGAGTTTTAGAATTTTCGGACGAGTTTTGAATAGGTTTATGAATTTCCGAAGTTTGGTATTTAAGCGGTTAAATAATGTAAAATCCGACCGTAGGATTTAAATCAATTTCTGGGAAAGGTTATTTATACGACTGCCGACTATGATATAAAAGTTTGGATCGTTCCGATTTAAGAATATCGAACTTAGGCAATGATGAGCGTAATTATGGCTCTCGATTAATTTTGCCTATTTTATAAATACTGGATTTCAGTTGGTAAATTAATTATATATTTGGAACAGGACGTGAGGAGGCCCGAGCAGAAGAAGCCTCGGAGCGTCATCAGGCTTAGGCCTAATTTGTTAGTGGACCTTTGTTTTAAATAAAAAGCATGCGATGAATGATTTTATTAATCATTTGTTTATTCTGATGAGATTTATTGATTTCTCGCCTATTTGATAATTTTTCCTCCTTTGGAGAGATCCCGAAAATGAGATTTTCGGTGGATATATATGTTTTGGATTTTATGAGAATAGTATGTATATAAATGCTAGCTAGCCATACGTGCTTGGTCCGTCATAATGAGGTAAATACCATTATGGCGTGTCGTGCGTGTTAGACACAAGCGTCATAGCCCTATATGAAAACTTCTTTCTTTTTCGATTTATTTAGGTTTTCATATAGGGAGTCCACACGTATATGTACACCGTCCCTTTTCGGTCATAATGAGGAAAAATACCATTATGGCGCAACGTGAGCGTTAGACGCCAGCGTTGTAGCCTTGTATGAATTTCTATTTTTCTGAATTGTTTCTAGGATTCATACAAGGAGTCTGACGAGTGTAGATACATACGAATATATGAATATATATGGTTTAGCCTGAGAGGCTCCATTTTATTTGAGTTTGTGACTAGCCAGTGCTAGTCGTGAAATTATCAGTTTATGAGTTGAACACTTTTAAGCTGCCGCATGCAGTATATTTTTCTATGAAATTAAATTGGGAATGCATAAATAGTTTATTATTAAATTATTTTTGTCCACTCACTCTAACGTTATTAAATGTCTTCCCCTGGGCCCTTTGTTTTAAAATGCCCAGTCTGCAGAGTTCGGATTGGATCTCGTAGGAGACGAGGCATAGTCACCCGTATTTCCACCACCTTTCACCAGTAGGTTACCTGTTTAGCCTACTTGTCTTTTCTTGCTTCCGCTAGTGTCTAGTAGCTCTGAATACTTGGGTTTAATGTATATATTTTTAGTTGTGGGTGAAGGCTTGTTTATATTTTAGAATATTTGACGGATGATGTATATTATCTTAGATAATATTTATTATCTTGTTGGTGATGATTGTTTTTGAGGAGCACGAAGGCTCCAGAAGTTAAGGTTGGATTTGGAACCTTTAGAAATGTTTGCAGGTTTTTATTGGAAGGGTTGTCCATTTTTAAGGGAGGTTGTACCGAATTTTGCGGTAAATCTTTCCTTAGAGGTGGTCCCCGCACGATTTACTCCGGGTTTAGGGTGAAATTCGGGGCGGGTCGTGTCACATTACATTTCATATCTAAGCTTTGTAAACTCATTACATGACATACTCGCTTTTAAAGCGAACCTAAAACAAAGACTAAAAGTTATGGAGAAATCATTAATCCTCCATCTGTTGGCATGCGATTGTGGTACGATACAAAATTCTACTTCCCACATTAAACAAATAAGAGCCGAACTCTCATCCATAAGCTGTTTTCTCCAGTTGTATTCTATATAATTATCAATTTATTCGAAATTGTAATTTGAAACAAGCTGACACTTCATAGATAGACCCTTAACAAGGCCAAAACCATCACACAACTAGGTCAATCTCGAGCTAGACTAATGGCGGAGCCTATTGAAAACCAAATGGGGGCCGTGGCAACCCCACGTTTTGGCTTGTATATGTATTTCTTAGTTGTAAGTTGGTTTAGTTGAATTCATACATGGGTAAATAACATATAGTGACACCCACCATTTATAATATTTGGCTCAGCCACTGAGCTAGGCCTACCCGGAGCACTAACTAACAGTTGAGGGTGACATAGAGATTGATGCTTTCGCTGTTACCCGATTCTTTATATTTCCATGACACTCTTAATTCGTTTGAGTGGTTAAAAAATAAAAACTTAGAATTACGTTAAAGCGACGATCAACATTTAAACGTTGTAGTTGAAACTCGTTTAGAACCACATTTGTGGCTCGATAAAACCTCACAAACGAGGATTATCGTTATGTCTTATTATCAATGCTAAATTTTAGCATTTGGCTTCCCTAAAACTTGTCTGAGAGTAACTTCAAGTCCAAGTCTTCGAGTAAGTAACCAGAAGTATTTGTACATTATTTCAAGGAAAAATAGTCTAAACAGTGTCTGACTTTTTACATAAGCAAAATTTTGGTATTTTAACTTTCAAAAACTTCAAAACGGTATCTCACATTCTTATCCTAATTGAAGAATGATATCTGGAACCATGAACTCCGTCAAGAAAACTAACAGTAGACACATTATAAGGGCTATTTTTGTCAATTTCAATTTTTATTTTTTATTTTCATATATACACGTTAATTTTCTCTCCTATCATATTATGTTTCTTCTTCCTGCCAAATCAAACACGGACTGAATCAAACAAACCCAACAAACTCCGATCATCCATGTTCGTGTCCCCGCCAACAAACCCATCACCACAATCTTTCAGATATGAGTTTTCTCTCAATGTTGTTGTAGAAATGCTGTCTGGAAGTGCTATCTTATTTGACTGTTCACCCATCAAACTGATGCTGGTGTTGACGGACTATAACAGAGTCCAGAACGTGGTAGTTGGTGACGTGGGTATCGTCGCAGAATCGCCACCGATTATCTCTGGCGACGCACTCCGAGTCTTGTAGGAGATCTCGGTACGAGTTGCTGCTGCTTCTCTGGCTGATCATTATACACCATCTGATCTGAATACTCATACCATTGGCGCAGCGTTTACATGATAGACTTGATCACCTTCTTCCGGCTGAGCAGCAATAGTAAAGAAACGTTGCCGGCGGTGTTTTTGAATGGCGAAGAGGACAAGGACCCAGTTGAGGGAGTCTCAGCTCTTCTTCATCATGTGAGGTCTGAAAAATATGCTTTCTTCCATTGAGACTTCATCTTCCATTGGACTTTGTCTCAATTACGGAACTGATATATTCTTTCGCTGCCTCATCACTGTGGTAGGACAACAAATGCTTGTCAAGCATATATACTTGGGTGACTGGGTTATAAACACACATATACCTTAAGATCAGAGAACGAACTTGGATGACTAACTGTATATGTGCTCGACTATATGGCAAAGTATAGGCTGTTAATCGTGCGACTTAGAAAATCCATATGATTTTGGATGATCAGCTGGCCAATCACCCAATTTTCAAAAAATATAAGAGATAAACTGAAATAATAACAAGGGAGCCCTTCTAGTGAAGACTCTTAAGTAAAGAACTAGTTAAAGACTTTTCGGTTTATGGTTTAAAAGACGTATTTTTGGATCACATCTTGGCATCTCATCCGTTCAGTTTTTAGGTCTATACACTACTAGAAAAAAGCACTTAGGAGACGGAATTATTTCGTCTCCTAAGTGACAGATTTCGTCTCCTGAGTACTTAGGAGACGGAACATCCGTCGGTTAAGATTCGTCGCCTAAGTGTCGTGAGGTAGACACTTAGGCGATGGAACCTGAAATTCCATCGCTTAAGTGGTTCTTAGGAGACGAAATACTTTTGTCTCCTAAGAACTTAGGCGACGGATTTTATTTTATATTAAAAAAAAATTATCTACTTAGGAGACGGAATAGTTGAATTCCGTCGCTAAAGGCTGAAAAAATTTAAAAAAAAATAAAAAATAGATTCATTGTCCCCTAGTAAACTTAGTGGAAGTTTACTGCCCCCAGTAAACTTCTACTGGGGGTCAGTAAACTTCAATACAGTATATCCCTTTCAATTTCATGTCAATTATACACAACAAATACTCATTCTTACCCTAATAACAAATTCATTGCCCCCTAGTAAACCCAGTGGAAGTTTACTGCCCCCCAGTAAACTTCTACTAGGGGTCAGTAAACTTCAATACAGTATCTCTCTTTCAATTTCATGTCAATTATACACAATAGATACTCATTCTTACCCTAATAAAAAAATTCATTTCCCCTAGCAAATCTAGTGAAAGTTTACTTCCCCCCAGTAAACTTTTACTGGGGGTCAGTAAACTTCAATACAATATATCTCTTTCAATTTCATGCCAATTATACACAACAGATACTCATTCTTCCCTAGTAAATAAATTTATTGCCCCTTAGTAAACCCAGTGGAAGTTTACTGCCCCCCTAGTAAGCTTCTACTGGGGGTCAGTAAACTTCAATACAGTATCTCCTTTTCAATTTCATGTCAATTATACACAATAGATACCCATTATTACCAAAATAAACAAATTCATTGCCCCCTAGTAAACCCAGTAGAAGTTTACTGCCCCCTAGTAAACTTCTACTGGGGGTCAGTAAACTTCAATACATTATCTCCCTTTCAATTTCATGTCAATTATACACAACAAATACTCATTCTTATCCTAATAAACAAATTCATTGCCTCATAGTAAACCCGGTGGAAGTTTACTACCCCCAGTAAACTTCTACTGGGGGTCAGTAAACTTCAATACAATATCTCCCTTTCAATTTCATACCAACAATCTACCTCAAATACACCACCACCACAACCACCGTACCAAATAACCACCATGCCACCACCATCATACCAATCACATCCTAACCAAAATTAAAATCAAAATAAACAAAACACATAAATCTATCATCAAAGCTAATTAAACCAGAAAAATTAAAGAACTTACATTGATTTCTTACTCCTTTGAAATTTCGAGGGACGGTGGTGGGTCGGTGGGAAGGCTTGGTAGAGAGAGAAAGGTGGCGGCAACGGCGTCTGTGGTGGCAGAGATCGGATCCAAATTTGAGGCTCGGTGCAAGAGAAGGGGACGAGAAGCTTGCTGGCGGCGGGGACGGGTGAGTCAGGTCAGGTCGAGAGGGGGAGGTTGTTGGCTTCGAGGAGGGTGCGGAGGTGGCCGGGTGATTGTGGGGGTGATGCAGTTGAAGGTGGCAGCGGCGGAGGAAGGCGCGGTGAGAATGGAGAGAGAGGCTGGCATGAGAGTGATAGTCTGGAGAGAGAGAGAGAGAGAGAGAGAGAAAGAAGATGAGTTTTCTTCTATTGATAAGGTTGGTGAGTGTGTGATTTAAAAGAATTGATATGTTTTGAAAAATTTTGGTTTGAATTTTCATGAAATTTTACGCTAGAAGATTGAGCGCTCTAATTTTTAGAACTTAAGCGACGGAATGTTTTATTTCCTTCGTCTAAGTGATTCCTGATTTTTATTTTTATTTTTAAAAAAAAAACCATTCCGTCTCCTAAGTTCTACTTAGGCTACGGAATGTAGTTCCGTCTCCTAAGTGATTCATATAAATTTTTTAATTTTTATTTTTTCAAAATGTCGTCGTCTAAGTGAAAATATTCCGTCTCCTAAGTAGTACTTAAGCGACGAAATGAAATTTCGTTTCCTAAGTCGTTCTTAGGAGACGAAATCAAAATATTTCGTCGCCTAAGAGTAACTTAGGAGACGGAAACTGTTTCGTCTCCTAAGTAGAAAATTCCGTCGCTTATGTACGACTTAGGAGACGAAATTTTTTAATTCCGTCGCCTAAGTGCTATTTTCCAGTAGTACGTATATGTGTAGATCAATCATACAAATTTTTAACCAAATCGGTGATCGTTAAAGTAACAAACTAGATCAAATTAATAGACGAACCAAATCTGTCAAACATGAACCATTCAAGTTCATAATTGGTAAATCACACTTATGAATGTGTTAACGATTTTCAATATGACTAAAAATTTGCAGAAATGATCTACTTATAAATACCTATAAACTGAACGGTCAAGATGTGGATATAAGATCGAAAAGTGGGATAAGCCGAAAAATCCTCAACTTAAGAGTCCTCATCAGAATGACTTCCACAATAATAATAATAATAATCTTTTTCACTTTTTTATTAGAAAAAAATTAAGATAAAAGGAATAATGAGGGGTAAATTGGCATTCAGGATAAAAGTATGGTTGCTATTAGTTTACTTAACGGATCTCACGGTCCTAGATATCATTTTTCAGTCGAAATAAGAACGTGAGATACTGTTTTGAGATTTTTGAAATATGAGATACCAAAATTTTGTTTCTCTAAAAGGTGAGATATTGTTAGTGCATTTTACCTTATTTCAACTAACCACCGACCTCTAGTTCCTTACACGTGGCAAAAACTAATCGGAGCATCAGGAAAGTTCCGAAAGGAGAAACCCGCAGTAAATCAAAATCTACCTCCAGGAACCTAAATTGGGGAAGAGTCTGCCACGCACCGCCTAGACCACGTCGCGGTAGCGTCACACGCGCACGTGCATTTACTGCCAAGACTTACATAAAGGGATAAAAAGGTAATTCCCCTCCCCCACGCCAAACGAAAGCATCGCAGATCAAAATCACCTGCAGACACCACAGCCAGTGCCGCCCACGTGGCAAACCCCGATTCGCTTCGGCGTACTATAAATAATGCTCGCACCGAAGTCCCCTGTGTAGTCTCATAGGGTTAGATTAGATTGGGAGAGAGATTTAAAACCCATGAGAGAGTAGAGAACCAACCTCATAACCAAAACCAGTATTTTCATCTCTCTTTTTCTAGAGAGAGAGAGAGAGAGAGAGAGGTGGGTGTGGGCTTGGATACAGTAGTTACTGGCGGGTCTCTAATTCGCTTGGTGCAGGTCGGGAACTGCTTCGGTTTTAGAGAGAGAGCCAGATGGCTGCGGTTCCAGCGGAGCGGGTCCCGCCTTGCATCAACTGAATCGGAGACCGCGGTGAAATCTATACCATAAGATCTCTCGCCTTCTTCTTCAGATCTCACCTCAGGTTCGCTCTCTTATATCGATTTTGATCAAACCAATCTGATTTCTAGCATTCGAATCATTTTTAATTGAAGAATATGTTAGATCTTGCTCCTTTGATTATATTTCCATTGCTTTAATCGGTTATGATGATCTAAGCTGTATAAATTGAATTGAATGGTTCTGTTCATTGATCAGAGTTTGATGTTTAATGCTATGTGTTTTTTTGATCAATAATGCTATGTCTTTTTTTTTTTTTTTTAAATTTTAAATTTATTTTTCCAGTTTCTGGATCCGTAAAGTTACTATTATTCCAATTTCCAATAATAGATTATCCTTGGCCTTTACAGCTTTTCAGGCACTAATTTATTCGCTATAATTTATAATTTTTATAGAATTTATTCCATTGTAGAGGGTGAGTTTGATTAATAACAGAAATGTTGATAAACTTAATGTTCTCATTAATTTTCCAAATGCTGTTGCTATCTTGAGGGGGGAAGTAATTATCACTATCATTCATGGTTTCTTGTATGGGTTGATTATTGTTACTAGCCCTTCAAAATTTGGTATCTCCCTGCCAGCCCATAGCTCTTCACCTTTTTGCAGTATATGGAGTTAGATTACATAGTAGCTTTTTGTGGAAAACTGAAAAGCAGAGAATCTTTCAGAACAAAGACTGTTGTGTGGTCATGAGAAAAAGAAGGAAAGGATAGGGCTTTAGGGTGTTCACACTCTTGTGTGTATAACATGTACAAAAAAGGGGTAAAAGTCTTGAAGGTTAACCTCCTAAAGTCAAAGATTGTGCCAGAAAAGTAGGTTCACAAATTCTTTTTTGTTTTGTTTATTATTTTCTTTTCTTTCTTGGGATTGAAATTGTTTATCCCTTTTGTGTATACATTATAATTTCCCACAAAGATAAGCCTCATAAGTCAATTTGTTCATATCAGCGCAACAACAAAAGCAGTGGTCTAGGTGGTTTTTTTTTTTTTTTTTTTTTTTTTTTTTTTTTTTTCTGACAGGTTGAACGGATAATCCATACAACTTCCAAGCATTTACATATAAGCCAAAGGGACTCTTGTGATCCAAAACAGATACATTCATGTTCATACTCATTGTTGCTTTCCCTTTATACATGTTGTACGTTCGATCACTTCGATGTGTCATGAGTTGTGACTTCCATGGAAATATTAATAACGATGGATAGACATACCCAAGATGATACCGTCTCTTTTATTGTTTGCGTAAACTTTGCCAATGGTAATGGAGAATACATCCGTCTTCAATTGAATGGGTATACGTGCATGCTCATGCATTATTTTCGCTCGAACATGTAGTCCCAAACCCTAGCTTTTATCTCCAGTAGGACTACCTCCGTGTACATCCTCCGATCAACCCCTATACTACTCTGTACTTTCCTTCCTCTTAAAACTTTAGGGATTTCCAGCATCACTTCCCTTGGATGGCCTCTTCAGTGGAAATACCAAGGATTCTTCACTTAATTAGTGATCATCAATGCCATTATGGTTGAAGAAGGTGTTATTCAATTATAATTCAACTTGCAATCAAATACAGAGTTCTGAAAACACTATCTGATGTTTTGCCAAATAATAGGTTTGAATCAGTAGGTCTGTGAACTCTTAACGTGTTACTTGCTCTGCCTATATATGTGGTCTCTGTTTTGTTGATGGACTGAATTAACAATTTAGATACCACACCAATTTCTGCCTACTGCTTTGCACTTCAAATATTGGTTTTCCAAATTACTTGTTACAGGGTGTCAGCAAATGAAACTCTTGGTTTGTTGACTAAAGTCATAGTTACTCTGTTTAGATATTGATGAAAAGATATCAGGCTTAAGAATGGTGTCTTGTTAACACATATCATCATTTTAAATGGCTTATCGATAGACCATAGGTGAACTTGGCTGGAGCATTGCCTTAACTAAGTCCTCAGCTTCATCTTGAGATTCTGTTTTCAAGTCATATGCTACTTTCAGGTTCAATTTTTCTTCTTAGACTACAATGAATTTAACGCCATTTAATTCCCATCACGATCAGTTCAGTTTTCTGGCAGCACTATATTTATTAGCATCACCACTGTGGATGACCAGGGATACTGATAACATGAATGGTTTAAATTGCTGAATACATTGTACACTGGAGTGAGGATGAGTGCATTTTTAGTATTTATTTATGTTAAAATGAATCTTACTTGAGATCACATTATTCTGTATGCTTATCATAATAAAATACTATATCAAAAATCTGCAAATTGGTTGGATGATTGCATTTTTAGTTTTTATTTATTCATTGTAAGGTTAAATCTCTTATGGCAATTGATCCGATCATAGGTTAAATGTTTCTTGTCGTATGGTAGTAAATATTGGCGGAAAATCTGGAACTTGTGATGGGGTTTGGCACCAGACTTGGTAGTAAACTTGTATTCGGGTCATACAACACTTTCGTCCATGTCTTCCACAAGACATGGACTAATTCATAGTTACATATCAAACGGCGCATCTTATAAGAATGACATCTAAAAACAACGGAAAACTGCGCTGCGACATCTGTTGTCTGATGCAATGGCTTAGATTACTTGGCAGTTATGGTAGAGTGTGGCGGAAGTGACATTTTTTTTTATCTATTTTCCACCCGGGTGAGAAATATATCCAGAAAACACTAGTTGCAGCATACTACTTGGTTACAGAAAATTGACAATTGCATTACTGAAGTTCCAAAATAACAGAGCTCCCGATAGCACTACAAGGAACATAGCTTCCGATCCCTGGCTGTGATCAAGTGTACAACTCGTTTGCCTTCACCCCAAAATCAATTTCGACCCCAAGGATCAATCTAGTTCATTTTCCAATGAATATACTTCCTTTGGCCAGTATCCAATATTCAATGACAAGGAGCAGCTAGCCAATGTTCTTTGATGTTATGGTATACTTATAAGTGAAAACTGCAATCAAGCAAGTGAACAAAAACAATTCCTGACCAGTAATGGTGCACATTAAAATTCAGTAGCATCTAGTTAGGAAATCCAACAATGAAAATAAGACTAATGAAATCTGAGGTCCTTGCGGATATAAATTTGCCGACAATTTTATTTGCCCATCAAAGTGTCCACCCTCTTAGTCAATTGATATATATTCATTTTATTATTAAATATAAAGTTAAACCATTTGAAGAGACATGTGTTAATAGACTAAGAGAGTGGGCAAATAAACGTGGCCAGCAAATTTGTCTCCGGTCATTGCATGTGATTTAATCAACGTATTATCTATATACAAAAAATATACAGTACAACTCAAATTCAATTATTCATGGAGTAGATATGGAAGGATCAATGGCAATATTCACCATTCTTTAAAACATCATTTAGCATTTTCTTGCACTTCCCAATCTTAGAACTGGAGTTCCAAATTCAGGAGCAAGTAAGTCATCGACTCTATTAATTTGTTCTATTAACGGCTTCAGCAGTACGTACCTGCATCCTGTCGTTCGATGAACATCGAGTGAATGGCAGCAGTAGAATAAAACTAGAGAGGACAATAACAAGCAACAAGTTGTGTGAGCGTACAATATTAACCCAACAGCAGCAGCAACAAATTAATTACAAAAACTGTGGTTGAACCATCTTTGGATGATATTACCTTCACTGGAACTAAACAGTGTAGTCTTGCGATACATCCCCTTCCCCATTGGAAAGCCAACTCCTAGAATCATAATATGCAACATCCAATTTCAGAATATGAAGTTCAATGTTAATATGTAATTGCCAATATACAAGAACTTATAACAGCACACATTAAAAAATGTACTAACATAAAGAGCTCGAGTAAAATCTCATGTATGTATATGTGCCTAAGTCTATGTTGACACCTACAGACTTCATAGGAAAGTACAAATAGTCCTGTTGGCAGGTGGGTTACGAACGTTTCCATGGTATCTGGTTCAGTGGTTGAGCTTTTTCCATCTTCAGAATGAGAATGAAAGAGAGGAAAAAGAAATCGTTCAAAATCTCACCTGTGGAGACCAGATTTCAGATGGAGTTTGGTATTTATACCAATCCTCTTAGAATCCTGCAAAGTCAAGCATCTATTGAAATCCTTGAAAATCAGTAAAATTTTGAATACCATCAGATTTCTATGGATATTTTAAAGTTGAATACCTCAATATTTAAAAGATGTTTTGAAATCTTAACTGAATACCCAAAAACTTTCAAAATCCAAAAAAAATCTTATAAAGTCTAAATTGAATATACCCCCCCTAGTCTAATGTGAATGTCTTGTTTTTTTTTTTCTCTTAAAATATTAATGATGTTTTTATCTGATACGTAGAATATTAATGATGTTAACATCTTGTTGGTATAACTAATGTGATTTTGATGAAGTATAAAGTGTATAGACAAAGAGATAGCAAGAGAATTATCATCTTATTCATTGATAGGTGTCATTTATATAGGGAATTACACAATACCAATATGGTAAGGATAATGATACATAGATTTAGTCAAACTACATATCCTATTGACATAAGACCAAGACACACATAAAGAATATCTAGAAAGATACAGAATATCCTAGAACACTCCCCCTTGTGCCGCGCGCTGATATGCCGATGGTGCTGATATGTTGCCTCGTCAAAAACCTTGTCAAGTCACAAAAACTCTGTGGGAGAAAAACTGAACTTTGATCGCACCCCTCGTCAACGCACCTTTCATATTTAATAGTGACATGTATGTACTAGACTCCCCTTGAAGTTCGCACCTCCCCCTGATCTTTACATCAATCATAGGGCTCTTCCTGATTTTTACTAATCACGAAAGTTTCAACAACTTAGCATGTCAATGCTCTTTAACATGTCTTCAAATGTGGCATTGAGCAATGATTAACTAAATCATGCCGTATTGTCCTCAAATATAATCTTTTACACTTAGATCTTGAGGAGAAGGCCGCTTGTGAACTCAAAACATAAGTTCGTGCAGGAAATCAGATTTTCGCGCAGCATGACCTTCAGTTACTAGAACAGCTGTAGCTTTCTCTAGGAAATACATATGAATGAACCGTAAACGGTTTTGGAAACTAGATTCGTTTAGCTTTCCAACTGCATATTACACACGTTCTGATTCTTCAGGAGCTATTCACAAATTCCCGTCGAAGTTGACTCTTTTGCCAAAATCAGATTCTCGGACAGATTCGTCCTACTTTATGAAAACGGCCATAACTCACTCAATATGATAGGTATGATCAAATGGTTGGTGCCCCTGGAAAGTAGACACATAGACCTTTCCAATGGTATCAATTTCACCATTTTTCAGTGAGTGAGATTACTTGTAGGTCCTGTGGAAATTGACCTACAAAACTTGGCAGATTCTGATTTTGCTTTTGATGTGTCTTTCTTATGTAGGGATAGAATAAGTCTCAACCTTTCATGCTATTAAATATTGAAAAAGGAGTTACTGCCATTACATTGGTGTTGCGTGGGCGCATAGCTACACTTAGCTTTACAACTTTTCATAACGAATGAAATGTCAAGTCTTTCGTATTGTGTTGAGTACATTGATGCGTCTTATTGTACTTAGATGGGAATTCCATCTCTTAACACATATTTGTCATCTTGCTTTAGACAAAACAACGGATCTCTCTTTAGAGCAAAGATCTTGACTAATCATGGGAGTATATGTAGGCCTCGCTAATTATAAAGTGCCTAAGCCGATTGATGGAAAATCATCATCAATACAGTTATCGAGTGCCTTATCGAGACCGTGTCTTCCCAAGATCTTTTTCTTCGGATGTTGACACATGTTGACATCTCTTGATCCATCAAGAGTCCATGTAAATCCGGAATAAACACGCAAAGGCATAATTCATCATATCCCTTCCAAATCAAGTAGAGTCCATGTGCGTTTCAATACATTTAGCAAACGCATGCTCCTATGGTTTGGAGCCACTTGATTCGGATGAAGGAAGTCCGTTTAAGACCTTCATATATATCTCTGATTCCATAGAGATGTTATTATAACCACATTCATGGGCTGCATGTTCAGTTATTCGGAAACTACCAAACTGACAAAGTAGTGGAGTTCAATGACATCCATTACGAGAGCATATCTCATCGTAGTCGATCTCAGTGCGTGTCAGTGAGAGACCTTGCGCCATAAGGTGAGTTTAAGATCTTGTTTTCACTACACTATCTAACAAAGACATAGTTGATAGGGTTTAGCTTGCGGTGTCGGCATCACCTGCCCAATGACCTATCTCTTTGTTAATACTGGATCACATCTTTCCATTAGGCTAATCAACTAAGTTGATATCCATCAACAAAGGGTGGTTCGATAGTAGACTCATTATCCCACGTCCTCATGTACACTAGTGTAATACTTGTAGAGATCTGTATATGGATTTGATTTGACATTGAGGCGTCCCCCAACGATAATCACAATTCAGACTTCATGAGACGGATTTGAGTATCATTGATCAATGGATCAGGTTGTGCCAAACTCGCTTTCTTCCTAGTGCGAGAAAATATCGAACCTAAGGGCCTCCCTCATTTTAGGGAGCCACATGGTCTTGTGACACTAATTTTGCCACTATGTGGCATCACCTTATCACCATCCATGGTGATGGCGCCAAGACCAACTTCTTTTGGTCGCGCCATGTCCTTTTGTAGGACATCAATCCTTACAGACACATTTGCAGCATGTGATCTCGTCACTTTAACACTTTAAGCATTTGAGATCAAGATGAGATTTAGTGGGGACATACCACGACAATTCACGTCGTTCTACTTGAACACTTGTGTTCTTATCTCCCCCTAACGGCGGGAATATTGTCTCATCAAAGTGACAATCCGTAATTTAGCGGTGAATGAGATCGCCTGACAAAGTTTCTACATATGCGGATTTATAGGTGGAGTTTCATATCCAACCTAAGTACTTCTTCATCTCAAATGACCCATCATTGTACGTAGCGGAAATGCGATTTGACACCTAGAGATCCGTTTCAATCCTGCTGAGCTCAAGGATTGCAATTTTGTGTCAATCCTGGTACACAGTTACGAACTGTAGTACAACAATATTCAATGATGGTGGGTCATAGATGAATAGTAAAGCTGCATGCAAATATTGCATAGCCTCAAGACGCAATAGAAAGATTAGTGCGCATCAATAATGTTCGAGCGACAAGCTAAAGTTGCTTGGTTGTAGCCTCGGTGAGACCAAATTGCGTGTGAACATGGGGTACAAGACACTTCAACTTACATCCCGATAAACTTCTTTAAAGAATGGGTAGTGAGCCCGTAGAAGTATAAGCAGCATAAGTAGTAGATAATAGTGTAACACGTGACTAGTGTATTAACACTTCAACCAACACCATAAAACATAAAAATGTGTCCGCAAGTTGTTGTATGTAAGAATAGAATGTTCACTTTTGTGTTATTTAGTGTAGAAGGGTCTCACTCTTAATTTAGCTAAAGAATAAGCTTTCAAAACGAGCAATGAGCATTGCAGGGGACCAATGCGACATCGAGGGAAGGATGGTGCGCCTCAATTGCTTGAGGAATTGACCGGACAACATCCAAGAAGTTGGAGTCATGTTCGGGTGACGTCAATGTCTCCCGGGTCACCACCATGCTTCATGGTGATGCTAGATCTTGAATGTCTTCGTTTTGAGCAGAAGAATGGATGTCCATGAGAATTTCTCAAAATTTGGACTATCGCTTCCAAGATGACTTAAATGGTCAAACCAAAGCCTATATAAGTCGGTGTCCCAAATATCTTGTTTGGCGACAACATGAGATTCGATACTCGAATCGTAGTGACATACAATCCACTAAATTGACTCATAAACTTCTTCATGATGCATTTCAGTCCGCATTCATGAGAAGGTATACACAAAAGAATTCTTGTTCATTCTCACAATGTGTTTTCAAATGAAAACTATTAGCAAAAATGTCTTTAAAGCTCAATATGGTTCGATTGCCTCTCAGTGCATAGAGGGTATCTGTGACATTGATCATGGTGCCATGAGGCATCAAGATTCAAGCTAAACCGCGTCCCTGAATGACCGGTATGATTCAATCATTGTAGTCACAGAAGATTTACAAAGGCACAAAATCCAAAGATAGTTGCCGGTTCCTTAGAATGTTGTGGATAGTTCCACTATCTGCGAAGCACTCAATGTCTTGATGAGACATATCTATAAGAAGGAGTAGATAAGCGAGTTAATAGTTCCACTTGAACCATTTAGAAGGATTGAAAGAAGCTACGAAAAGCTGCAATCCCGAGAGTGCATAATAATTTCCGCGCAGAATGAGTTTTGCGCACTAAAACAGCCATAACTTTTTCATTAAAATAGATATGGACAAACCGCGAAAATTTCTAAAAACTAGACTCGTAGAACTTTCCAATGATAGAAAGCTCACTATCTGGTTCATCCGGAGATGTTGCCAAAGCTCAAACGAAGTTGACTGTCCAGAAGGGACAGATTGCGGTTTTTTGCAGAATTGGCAAGTGCGAAGCTGTAAAGCTTGCAGGTGGCATGTAGACTTTTGCCTTAGCCAAAAGTGACGTGTGTGTGATCAAAACCAAGTCTTTTCGGTCGTTCTAAGGTCGTAAACTCCATGACTAGTTAGCAAAAGCTCCCTGAAATGAACATAAACTAACTCAGAGGACTTAGAAGATTCGATGATGATAATTTTCGGGTTTTGATAAGTCTTCAACGTCTTTTACAAGACGGCAATTGGTTTAATAGCGTAAGGGGATCCAAAATCAAATGCTTTCGGTAACTCCAAGTCAGTATGACCAGGCATGTCCGTGGAGGGTCGGTAGTGCGAGGCACACTTGAAACCACTATCTCCTTAATTTCGGACAATTCTAAGACATCACACTGAGCTTGGATGAGCCTTGTTGAACAATTGATGATGAAAAATCTGTTAAAGGGTAGAAGTCTTAACCGGTAACACGTTAGCGATCCTTCTTATGGTTCGTATTGTTTGTAAATCAATACGAACCATAAGAGGAGAATAATTTCATAACTTCGAAAAAATTCTCAAGGCATTCGTTATTGCTAATGTGAGTACATCGAGGTCTCAAATAGACGAAGGACGTCGATACAACACCTTAGTACATATAGCTTGGAACGAAAATTAATGTCTAGCCGATGACGTCAAAGTCATGAGTAGCTAGAGCAGGATCCGAATCTTTGATATTCGCGATCATGAGGATGACGTTCTTGTCATCATATTGATTTTCCGTACCTTTTTGTGTACATTCACAATTTGAAGGAGCTTGACAATCTTGAACCAGTGATCCGAAGATCCACAACGGTTGCATTGTCATGAGCTGACGTGAGTAGTTTTGACAAAATGGTGTCTAGACCGGGAGTGTCACTATTAGAGCCGGCGATACCTCCCCCTCTTTTCTAGACATCGGCACAACATTTTCTGCCGTTGCCATGACCCATATTGTTGTCCCCACATTATGGGATAATCCCAAATAAGTTTTTCATATTAGCGTATATACAATTCCCGTTGGTAAATTCCAAACTAATTCGGAGCACCTAGAGAACTTGATGATGATCGAATCCGCTACACATTATGGATCATGATGCCAATAAAAGATCATCGACAATATGTAGTCAATTAAAGTGGTAAGCAATCCACTTGACTAATAACTCAACAAGTAGAGTTATATGAACGTTTCGAGAAACGCTCCATAAATGCATTCCACAGTACTTTGTGGTCATTACTTTTTGCACATATTGCCATTAAAGGCTTTTGTCGATGTGGCGCTTGAAAGACTTTGAGCGCATGAGATGTAAAATCTCGGCATCTAGGCTTGTTAGCCTGGGGGTCAAAACATGTGGTTTAATCCTTTCCAATGAAAGGTTCCACAGATACCAAGCGAAGATCCGCCTTAGGCATCTAGTACGTCAAAACTCAAAGGAGCAGAATGTTACATTGCTCTTGCATATAAAACCAAGCTGTTATGAGACTCGATAGAGGTCACAAACAATGCTTTTAATGGTTTGTCCTTCGGATTGATCACACACAATCCGGAAAAGCCGCGAATTGATCAAACACAATTCGGAAAAAGGCCTCGGATTGATCAAACACAATCCGGTGATAGGTCGGGGTTGATCATACACAACCCGGACAAGGAAATAAGAGTGATCAAACACACTCTTGACCCGCGAATAAAATTCCGGGATTTTTGGTACCTGCACACACAAAATCCCAAGCATAGAAAGGAGATGGAGAAGACATAAATAATTTTATCCCCCCAAGTTATTCCAAAGTAAATAACTGTAATATTAAAGCTTACTTGCTAGTTTGCCAAATAAACTGCGTTTATAGGAGCTCTGATGAGTTTGAGGTTATTGCAGGCTTGGACCGAGGGTTGGGAACCTTTCTGGCTTTCGTTGGAAGACGAGCAATCTTGAAATCTTTGGTTTCTAGAGGCTGCAGAGAGGAGAAACAACGTTTCGCCTACTTCTACTCTGAATTTAGGGCTCAAAATTTGACAAGAGGAGCAGCTCTGGATGGGAAAGCTACTGTTAAAAATTCAGGTTGCTTGGAGCAAGGTAAGGTGGTGAACTGGTGGTCGGTAGCGGCGGCGGTCTGGAATATTCCGGCGGCCAGTTTGGAGACTTTTCGGCCGGTTCTTAGGATGAAGCCGGCGGCGTTGGATCCGGGACAGAGAGAGCTTTCTGGGGATATAAAATTCCGGTAGAGGGCATTCTGAATTTTGGTAAGAAATCGGGAAAAACAAGGCTGCCCGATTTTAGGGTTTTGAAAAAAAAATGGTGAGCTATTGGCTCTAGGGTTAGAACAAAGTGCATGATAACGTGATGAAGTATAAAGTGTATAGACAAAGAGATAGCAATAGAAACATCATCTTATTCATTGATAGGAGCCCTTTATATAGGGAATTACACAATACCAATATGGTAAGGATAATGAATACATAGATTTAGTCAAACTACATATCCTATTTGCATAAGGTCAAGACACACATAAAGAATATCTAGAAAGATACAGAATATTCTAAAACAGATTTTTTATTGTTTTTTTTTTTTAAAGAAAATGAACGTTTCATTGAAAGATTGAAGGCTAGAATGATAACATATACACAAAGACCACATAGGATCATATAGTTTCATTACATTAGCTCATTTATTATGTCTAGTATGAAAAAAACTAGACATAATAAGATATCATGGAGGCATAATATTAGAACAAAGACGCTCAATTGCGGTACTCCAAGCAACACATGACCATCTAGCAGAAACTAATTTTCATAGTCTGCCAACTCAACAAACAAAACAGAAAAAGCTACTTTGTTCTTTTCCCTTTGGGTCAGGGCTTGGAGGAGTGCCTGCAAGCAAAGAGCACACTAAGTACTTCATCTCCGGTAACTTTGGAATTCTGTGGTAATGTTCTGTTTCTGGAACCAATAGGGTGCCCTTAGGCTTCATTATGGATGTAGGTTTCATGATGAGCGAATTATCAGGCCCATGAATTAGTCCCAATGTGCCAGGGGGAAAACAAATGTTAGCTCGAGTTTTCTTACCCATTGTATCTGAAGAATCTGGCATTGTTGGAGGCAGCTTTGAGGGAGACCGAGAGCGCTTGGAGACCACTGGCTTAGGGTTAACTTCAAGGGTCAAGGCTGGGTGTGATTTTATTGCATCGTTCTTAAGAGTTTAGTGAAAAATGGAGGTTGGAAAGAAATTGCTTAACTACAAACCTACTAAGTACAATGGTATCCATAAAGAATGATGATCATCTTGGAGGAGAACAAGTTGTATCGAAAAGATGCTTATGAGATGCAAAGTACTTCCAGGAATCGAATGTATCTCATAGAAGAGTATGATTGGGATACCTCGTGAAATATTAATGTAGCTCGGAAATGGAAATTGAGGATGCAAGCAAGGAATGTGATGCCCTCACTATTTTTATCGTTATGTTTAAGTTGATGTACGATGTGGTATTCCACGCAAATTGCTGGCAATAAGTGCTTGTGTTGGTACATGAGTTGTTGGTTATTTGTTTATGGTAATGTAATTGATATGTGAATTTGTATTTGCTTTGCAGCCAATGTTCTAAAAAATGATAGATGCTAGTCGGGCAGAAGACCAAAGATTAGCGCCGGACTAGTCGGGTCAGAAGGCCGGAGACTAGCAACTAGAGAACTAGTCGAGGGACTAGTTAGGGATACTTGATTTTTTAATTATGTTTCAGATCGAGGGTGAGAGATGAGAAGAGATTTTTTTTCAGGTCTGAGTGAGGCTGTGAGAATGAGAAGAAAGAGTGACATCATTGTGTAATTCTTTAATTATAGGTCATATGATCATTTTGCTGTTATTTTAGGCTATTATGTTTTTTTAAGGGAAGAATTTGATCATACTATCTAGTGGTTAACAATCCTACATCAAATTATTACCACACATATATTGTCTATATAGTATGCGAATAATTTACTGTTTTATTATTAAAAAAATGTCAAACAGTTTAAACATGAGGTACTTTATTGAACAATATTCTCATAGATGCAGTAACATATGCCCTCAATGATTAGGAGTTTTGATGTCGCAAGTTTTGTATGCGCAGTGATCTATGCATTTTCCCATCTTCAGTTTATCTGCCATGAAAAATACAATTAGCTACATAGACATGTATGTCAGATAGAAACATTAGGAGGAGGGAAAGAGAATGAGTGCATACCATTCTTATATTTAAGGCATACGGTTGCTGAGCAGCCAAGTTTGCAGTAGTGATGTTGATCGTGATCCAAGGGTTTTTGAGCTCTGTCAGTGCCAGGACACTGCCTTATACATCTCATGAAACATACAATATTGTCTCCGCAATAATAATTGCACTCGTCTTGACAATCTGGATCAACAGCATTTCCAGGGCTGATAAACATAAACACCATCATTAACACCACAAGCACACTTTTCAACGCCATCTTTAACAACAAAAGTATACTTTTAGCTTGTTGTATATAAGTCAGAGGTTTTTCAATGACAAGCTAATAGTATAGAATTATGTGATGGGTTTATGTTTGTCTATGAGTGAGAATATATACTGATATATCTTTGTATAATAAGGTAAGTCATGAATACAATATTTTATACCTATAAAATCAAATAAATAGAATAGGAAATAAAATCCTAAAAAATTAAAGCTCATTCCAACCTCATAAAAAAACAGCTCATCGCATAGTACCATCCATTTGGTCTAGTGACATAAGTCTTTCCTTTGTAAGTGGGAGGTCGTGAGTTCAAGTCACAACAGACTCGTTGTAGTATCTGAGTTGTTTATTGATAAATTAAAAAACAGCTCATCAAAACACAGATTATTTTACAACCTCCTACTTAATCAATCTAGGAGCAATCAATTAGAGATTAAGGAAGATTGTATATTGTATTCCTCTATAAATAAATGTGTATATTATCAATGAAATATTCTCTACTAGAACTATTTTGAATTGAAATTTGCTCAGTTCATGTGGTTTGAAATTGACATATGTTCAGTCCTTACGGTTACATTTTAATATGAATGATCTTTAAAGTCATGATTTTCCATCCAGATGCTCCTTTAGTTAATTTTCTCTGTTAAAATATTGACGTAGCCGTTAAAAACATTACAAATTTTAATGGCCACGTCACCAATCTAACTGAGAAAATTAATGGAATAACCATTTAGAAATAAAATCATGACTTTAAGGACCATTCAGATTAAAATGAAACAACAAAAACTGAACATATGTCGACTTCAAACCACATGAACTATACAATATTTAACCCAACTATTTTCTTCTCTTTTACTTTCTTTTTCCTGCAACAAGTTATCAAGACGAGCCCTAGTCCTTCAAAATCAAACAATTTTGAGCATAGCATCATGCTACAGGCAAAAATCCTAGAACTAAATACCCTAAACTGAACTGGTGGCTAGGTGATGCATGCTAGAGGCGGTTAACATCTCAGCAAGGGCTTCACGGCACCAATGAGCTTTCGAGACAATGGTATTTTAGATTTCTGGGTGGAGGCGGTGTCAACTGGTCCGTGTTCTCGTTGAAGGCAACGTCGTGGTGCCGACGATGGGATGGGGTATGAAGGATTTGGGATGGTTTTCGGGGATGGTTAGCCGAGAGGTCAACTTTGGTACAGTTCAAGGAGGGTCGAGTGGGTCTTCGTTGGTGGTTGTTCTGTCAGGAGACACAGGTGTCAGCTTCGACAAGGTTTCAGAGGGAAACGACATCAAGCTGTAGCTTGAAGAATCAATATGAGCTAGGTTTTGGGTGTTTCTCAAGCTTTGGACCTCACCTCATGTTGATGATGAATCAGATGTGGGTTTTTTTGAACGGAATGTAATATTTAATTTTAAATTTTTTTTTTGTGCTTTATTTTGTCCTTATTATTATTTTTTTTGGGAAATTCATAAAATTAAATATGGGAGCCTCTAGAGCATCCCGAATTTACAATGTCAAACATAAAGGCATGAGAAGCCTCATTAGGAACTCTATTATATTACCATTCAGCAAAGAGTAACCTAAGTGTGCTAATGCATTAGTTACAAAATTTCCCTAAACACATGTCTAAAAAAGATAGACGAAAAATGAGCCGTGAGCGATCTGATATCTTCCACTAATTTGATAAGTCTCCAAGGGGGATCAAAGACCCCATTAAGAGCATCAATGACTAGTTTGGAGTCTCCTTCCACTTCTAACTTGCTATATCCCTTGTCTTTGGCGTAGACAAGGCTATCACGAAGTGCAAGAGCTTCTGCAACTAGAACCGAGGATTTCCCTGTCTTTCTTGAACTAGCTGCAATCGGGTTGCCAAGGGAATCACAGATTACAAATCCCCCCGCTGCTGAGTCACCAACCACAGAACCATCAAAGTTAATCTTGAAAGCATCATTTACTAGAGCTTGCCACTTGATCGGTGTTGGGTGGGGTATTACTCATGTTGATCTGACCATAGGAGCAAAGATTATTGAGGATGTTGGCAGAGGAGGCCACCACTGAAGAAGGACTGGTAGTGGTGTTCTTGAAGATCAAATCATTCCTTGCCTTCCAAATTTGCTAGCAAGTAACAATCATTTTAGCATAAAGTTCCTTTTGATATGGTTGCTTGAGGAACAGTTCCTGAAAGACATTAATATAACCATTTTCCCAATCAACAGGAGGGTGAACACCTGTTAGATTCCAAACTTCTTTTGTGAAATCACAATAGCCAAAGACATGGTTAGCTGTTTCATTGTCCCTGTTACAAAGAGGGCAAAAGTTATCATTTATCATGTCAAACCTTGAAAGTCTATCTCTAGTTTTTAGTCTACTTCTGAAAAGTAACCAGCCAAAAATTTTAGTCTTAGGCTGGATATCTAATTTCCAAAGCTTGTTGATCAAGCTTATCTGGTCATGTTTATTAACATCATCTAATTGCCACCAAGTTGCTGATTTAATGGTGTAGTTTGCTTTAGGGGAAGACCCCTAGATAAATTGATCCTCCTGTTCAGAAACTGGGATAGGGATCCCTAGAATTTAATTGACAACATTTCTATCTAAGACGTATAACAACTTGAATTTATTCCAAGATTTGTTCATGATGTACTCATCAACTGTTTCATCAAAGTTTATAGATGAGTTTCTTAGATATTTTTTCCTCACAATTTGTGCCCACCAGTTATCTTTGTTATTGACCACTTTCAATGCCAATTTAGCAATAGCGGCATTGTAGAAAAAAGCTGCTGGTCTTATTCCCAAGCCACCTAAGTACTTTGGTTTGCACACTTGGTTCCATGCCACAGGAGGGCAATGATTCTCAGAACCCCAGAAAAAATTTCTAGAGGATTTATCGATACTATTTGTCAATTTTTTCAGGCATTTGAAGCAAGACATTACATGATTGGGCATACCTGAAATGTTAGCTTTGATCAAAGTGAGTCTACTTGCTTTTGAGAGGGTACCTTTTTTCCAACCGCTAAGTTTGTTGGAAATTTTCCTGAGCAAATCCTTAGCATTAACAAGGTCTTTCCAAAAGATCACATTATGTATGCCAAGATACTTACCAATAGTATTCTTATGTTGAATGTTCATGATATTCACAATATTAGATTTCAAGCTAGTTCCAACTTTGGGTGAAAACAACAAAGAAGACTTATGAAAGTTAATTTTTTGCCCTGAAGCAGAAGAAAACAAGGACATAACCTTTGCAATGTTTCTAGCTCCCTTTTTGGTTGCTTTGGCAAATATCAAGCAATCATCTGCAAACATTAAATTAGAAGTTCTGAAACCTAGAGGGGAGGAAAGTAGTCCCACCTGGGCTTTATGATTCACAGCAAGTGCATTAAGTTACCTAATAAAAGGTTCCATAGCAAGGATGAAAATGTAAGGGGAAAGAGGATCCCCTTGTCTAATACCCCTACTAGGTTTAAACCAACCAGTAGGATTACCATTAATAAGTATAGAAAAAGAAATTGACGATATGCAATGCATAATTAGACTAATTCATTTATCATGAAAGCCAAACCTCTTAAGAAAACATTCAATATAGTTCCAATTTAAAAGGCCATAGGCTTTTTCCAGGTCTAGCTTGACAGCCAGAGAACCTGTTCTATCATTTTTCTTCTACAAAATCATAAAACAGTTCATGAGCAATAAGAATATTATCATGAATGGATCTACCAGGCGCAAAAGCACCCTGGTTTTTTGAAATGCAATTCTCCAGAAGAGGCTTCAACCTCCTAATCATGATTTTTGTTATGATCTTGTAAGAGACAATACAAAGGCTAACCGGTCTGAAGTCATTGACTTTTTCAGGATTCTCTATCTTAGGAATGAGTGCAATATTTGTGTGGTTTATTTTGTCCTTATGGATGAGACCATTAACATTGTGTTTGGATGAAGTAATTTCAATTTTCATAGAGATTTCAAAATCATGGGAATTACAATTCCATCAATTTAAATTCCATTAATTAAGAATTCTATTGTTTGGATGTCATGCTGTAGAATTTTTAAAATGACAGGAATTAATAATTCTACTGTTCGAATTCTACTAGAATTTAAAATGACAGGAATTTAAAATGTAATCAAATCGAATCTAACAAGTAAACGATCGAACATGAATCAACATATACTATATTCGATACCGATAACATGAACTTTTATTGCATACACAAATAGTATCTGTTGATTCACAAATAAAAGACTGTGTAATACACAAGGATTCTGAACATGTAATGGTAACACCCAAAGAAACATTGTAATTAGAGTCAGGGGAGCCAAGTTAATGCAGACCTCCTAGGCTTAGACATCAAAGTAGCAAGATGATTCTTGCACTAACATGTGTTCTTTTGGGCCACAAGTTTGCCATCGTAACCTTGTTTATTTCTATTACTTGGTTGAGTAAAATGGTTAAGCTTTTTATCTTATGCAGAACTTATATTTTCTTTTAGTCTTCCACTCTTCCAGTACACCAATAGTGAGGCATCATGGCTGGCTTCTAATCCTACATATACAGATGTCTTACGATTCATCCACTCAACTTCTAGATGCCAATTCGCCAGACATGAGCACAATAGTTAAATAACGACTCCTGCAAAGCAAAACACCACAAGACATGATATCCAAAACTTCAAGATATATATATATATATATATATATGATAGGACTAATATCACCAAGCTATATATATATATTGACATATAAACAAGTCTAAAGCAGAAGTAACAATATATCTAGTGGTAGGATTTGTGAACTAGTCCTTCAGCATATCGTCTATATATATGTGAGAGTTCCCATTTGTGAGCTTTTATACAGATTTGACTCATAATTTACACACAACAAGAAAGAAAAGAATCAAAAACAAAAAACATGGGACAACCTAATGAAGAAAAGAATCAAAGAATCAAAAGACAAGAAACAATGAAGCCAAAAAAAAAAAATGAAAACAGTAACAAAACGCAGATTAACAACAACAACAATCTTATAAAGGAGATGGATCAGAGGTCATATACTAACCCGTTTAGCAGAAGAAGGAACAGTCCCCAAAAGACAATCCAAAGATCAGATTGCACATAACCTAGCCATAATCAAATTAGAACCATTGAAAAATTAGATTTCAATAGATAAAGCAATATTTATACATAAGATGATAGAGATTAGAACCTAACCTTTTTAGCGTCAAGAGAAAAGCCAAAGATCAGAATAGCTGCAAACTTTTGAGTCGAACTCATGTGGCTCTATATAGAGGCTCTGGATCAAAATTTGACGTGCCAAGTTTTGGTTTTGGCGCTCAGGAAAAAGAGATTTCCCACTATGAAGGAATTGAAGAATGACGTCTAGATTGAGAGGAATTCAACTGAGGAATTGACGCTCCTAAATTCCACGTTTTTTTTCCTGTGGAATTTGCAGATTTCACGGGATAACTATCCAAACGGTAGAAAGTGTCCTTATTTTTTATTAAATTCCCGAAAATTCACCCCTATCCAAACACACCCTAGGGGTCTGCAACCTCTCTAATTGCTTAGAAGTTATATCATAGACTAGCCTATGGGTGAAATTCACTGCAAACGGTTTATACTCAAAACGGAAAACCAAAACAAAAGTTTGACTTTGGTTCGGTTCGATTTGGTTTGGCAATTTTTGAGACCTCAAATCAGAAATCGAACCAAATTAAACCAAACCGTGGTTCGTTGTGGTACTTTATGTTGTTTTTTAAAACCCTGAGGAGTTCCTTATTATTTTTATTTTTTTTGGAATAAAGAGCTGACATCATCTAATAAAAGGGGAGATGTGAAGCCTAAACTAGAAAAGAGTCTAGTACATGTAATCTAAGTACAATAAGCATGTATTCTATTGTATCATGAAGCCTGAATTCAATAAGCACCTAGAAAAAGACTTAAAATATTATCTAGAATTTCTACCAAGTACATATATTCTAACAAGCACTAACTAGAAAAGAGTATTAATCTGATAATGACTTCATTTGTTTTGTCATATCGGTGAAATAATGGAAAGATCGCTAGATACATAACATGATTACATATCTTAACGCATGTCTAATAATACATGCAACTTTCCTACTATCTTGTCACCAGAAAATAAATTTAACAACTCATAGTTTCATCGTGTCACTTGAAGGTTGTGCCCATCGGACCAAGCAAAATACGTGCAACCTACCTAAAGCAGATAAGACATATAAGCTGCATAAACCAGAAAATGGACGTCTGTGCCCTACCTTATAGTGATAGGGTATTATATATTTGAGTAATAAAGTCGCCTAGAATAATTGGCACCCAAGACCTAAGCACAAAGAGGGACCCAAAATTGGACCCAATACCGAGCCTAAGCCTCAAACCAGAGAAAGAGAGGCACGACAGCCTCTAGCCAAGCTTGACCAAAATCCACTCTAGTCATGGCCGGTAGACCACCAACTGCCTTACTGCACCAGTTTTGTTTGGTTGCCACCGTTTGTCGTCCGCCATTACACAAACACACAAGCAGGGGCGGATCTAGGTGCAAGCAACATGGGACTCAAGTCCCACCCAAAATATTTTGGGGAAAAAAATTTCTACTTATAGTTATCATTAATTTTATGGTATGATTAAGATTGTTGAGCTTAAGTCATTCTCAAATTCCTTCATCTTATACAATTACTAATCATATATATTTTTTGGATAGTCTCACTCAAGTTCTATCTAGCACTCACGTGTTTCAAGTGCCTAACGTATACTTAATTTTATTTTTGTTAAAGAAAGAGATAAGTTTCTCTATATTCCCAAAAAAGATATACGTTTATGTTGCCTGTTGTCTTCTTTTCTTTCTTGCCAAACCCTTGTCACTCAGCATCGATGAGGCTGTCGGTCTTATTGAAATGCTTCTTTAGTTTTTTTTGTTACGTCTAAGGAGTTTTATGAATTAAACAAGCATTAGAGTGGTAAAGGTCTACTACGTCCCTCCTTACTAGGTTTATCTTTCTTTTCAATCTATAAATTGCTCTAGCATCGCTAAAACTTTTTCCCTACCAAAAATCCAAGTCCCACCCGGTTGTGATTCTTAGATCCGCCCCTGCACACAAGATTTGCCCCCAAATAGATCGAACAGATCCCTCCCCCCTAGATTAAACAAAAACCGAAGCAAATTTGATCCAAACTCGATGTGAACAAATCCGACGGTGGTACCAGACCAACCCAACCCGTCATGCATGGCATCTCCATGTCACCACCGCGCATGCGCCCCTAGCGCACGCCATCGACCGGTCCAGAGAGAATCGTTCTAGAGTCCGACCATAATATGAAAACTTAAAAGTCCAACTTCAACACATATTATAGAGTATGTAGTTTACAGTCCATCAAAATAAAGTCCAAAGTTTAGAGTGTAAATATCACAAATTGAGAATAAAGAAGATAAAAGTAAATTAAATGTTAGACACCATCATCTCGAGATCGAAAGAATGAGATTTTCACTTTTGAGGTAACATGTCATTGCTGACACTTTACCTACATGACATCTTGAACATTTTTACATGCACATAAAGAAAAATAAAAACAAAATATTTGAAAAGAAAAACATATCATCATTTAAAAGAGAAACTTGATGTAAAATGCCTAATTTAAATTGACCCGATATATAAAGAGGTTATGATAGGCCTGGGCTCCTATACCTGGAAAATCAATCCAACTCAATATCCACGTGTCATGGGTAAAAACATCTCAAAATTTTATCGCCACATAAAAAACCCTCAATATCGAGAAATGGCGACTATTTTGAAATAGATAAAAATCTATGCTAGGGAAATGCTCTGGAAATTACTCGTTTCTCATCGTGTATTATCCTACTGGAAAAGCAGCAGCAGCAAAACATTTCCACAACCTTGTAATGATTTCTTATATCTACATAGAAAATTGTAATTATAAGTTTCAAATCCTTACGACCTTGTAATGATTTCCACTGACTAGAATATGGATTGAAATCTGCTGTACCCATTTTGCCCTATGCCAATTATGTGCCACCAATAACATTTTGCCACATAGAATTCCACTCATGACACCTAACAGAAATCTAACACTATTAGTTTTAGGACTAGCCCACCTGTACGCGCGATGTGCATGCGGAAGGGCCGCGCTCGCGCATGCGTATGTTTTTTTCATAATGAAATACGTTTTGCATATGTATATTCAGTCATTCATTTTTAGCTCGTTTAATAAGACTAATTATTATCAGTACTACCATGAAAAAAAAAATAGTCTTGAAAGAGGCTATTATACATGCATGTATACAAATATGTGTACAATAAAGTTCACATGCTCTAATCAACTACATTTCAGCCATCTATTTGTCAACCGTCATCGCTCAAACTACAATTTGTCATCTGACTTTGGTCCTCGATCTTTATATTGTCATGTCTTTCGAAACCTTTTCTCTTGTTCAGCTCCATTTCCTTGTACATTCCTACAAATAGAAAGAACTACATAAACTTAACGATGGTAATAAAAAATCATCCATTCAAATAATGCACTTTGTAATCATAGTTAAGCATTGAGGTATCTATGAAGACGACATATCATTTGCGTTCGAATGAAGCAAAACTTCTTTAAATACGACGTTCTTAGTAAACACGCCATCTTCACCAACCTTGGAGCCTTTTTTAACCAGAATCTTTGTGGTGGCCTTCGATACTCCTCTAGACAATGCCACATACAATTGTCCATGACTGAAAACATGACCTGGGAGGTAAACACCTACTTGTGGGATAGTCTGACCCTGAGATTTGTTTATGGTCAGAGAGAAACTCAATTTGACTGGAAATTGCTTTCTTGTTAGTTGAAACGATAGCGCAACACTTTCTTGACTTTTTAAAGGAATCCTAGGTAGAAAAACTCGAGTCCCCGCAAATTGTCCTGTCAGTATCTCAGCATCTATCAAGTTTTGGTACGAACCGCGACACAACAATATTGTGCCGTTACATAATCCCAATTTTGGGTCAATATTTCTTAGAAGCATGATTGGAGCACCTGTTTTCAAAGTTAATTTATGGGGCGGCAACCCACCGGCGTTGATCGAGTTCAAAAATTCTGGTTGGTACAAATTTCTTGTGTCATCTTCTACAGAGTCGAATGAGTATACTGTAATTTCTTCACCTGGAAACATTCTGATAATCTTCTCATTTAACATGTCCACATCATCATTTAGAGGAGTAATCAATGCTCTGTCCACCATGTATCTTGCATCGTTGACATGATCGCCTAAATTAGGGAAAACATCATCGATTATTTTGTTGATAGATTGTTAGCTTTCCCAAGGAATCACCATGCATTCCGGTAATCTTATCATTTCGTCATTGATGACCTGTTCACTCCCATCACCAACACGAAGTAGAAACTCTACAAATTGGTGGTCATTTATGGATCTCATATTCTGTCTCAATCTCAATATCCTTACTTGTGCCCAAAATGCTGATTTCACAATGGAGGCTCCAATCAGTTGAGACCTCGTTCCTTTAGGAACAACAGGAAGGACTTGACGAAAATCTCCCCCAAAAATCATTATTTTTCCACCGAACGGAATTTCTACGCCCATAATGTCATAGAAAGTTCTATCAAGTGCTGCAAAGGCATGTCTATTTGTCATAGGTGCCTCATCCCAAATGATTGCAGTGGAATCTTGTACCAATTGTGCCAGTGCAGACTGTTTTTTTATGGAACACATGGATGTCGGATCTTTTACATCAAGTGGGATCTTGAATCTAGAGTGAGCTGTTCTCCCATCGGGCAAGATAGTTGCTGCTATTCCGGATGATGCAGTTGCTAGGACTATATGATTCATGCTTCTTAACTTTGCCAACAATGCACGGTATAGGTATGTCTTCCCAGTTCCTCCAGGACCATCAACAAAAAATAATGCAGTTTCTTTTCTCACGACCGCATCCAGTATGGTGTTGGATGCGATCATTTGGTCATTGTTGAGCTGACCAATTGCATCAATATCTTCTTGAGGGACTTCAACAGAAAGTTAATCTTCAATACACCTCAACACTCCTAAACCATCTTCTTGCACATTTGTCATTTTAGGCAGATCAAAGTCTTTAATGCTCTTATCAAATTGTTCTAGCATTTTGTTTAGATCTCGAAGTAGTCTGTTTCTGACAGAACTGTCGACCATCCCACTCGAATTAGAGTAGTCTTCGGCCATGAAAGGATGAAATTCGTCTCACAATCTACGGACACCGGTAGGTTGACTATACACCAAAATTGTGACAAATAATCTCCTCAAAGCTGATGGCATTCGAATTGCAGAGGCTTCAAACAAACATTGTCGGATGCTGTTGTCATTTTCCAACAAATCTCTTTTCTCAACTGCTTCCTTAAATGTTTGTTGCAAAACTCTATTCACAGTAAGCAAATCACCGAATGATTTTGGTCCTCTTACATGATTGAGAAGGACATGGAGGTAAAAATTTTCTCCTTCGAATGGTGAAACACTATAAATTCTCCCAATGACCTTAATGTTGTTCCTCCTTTTTTCCCACTTTTTGTACTTACTATCCCACCTATAATATTGGGGGAATTCTCGATACAAATGTCTCCTTGCCTCCGAATCTGTATGGTTCTTGTTGAAAAATTCAGTAAGCATAGTCCTTTGTGAATGTTCATTTGCTAGAATGTCTTCTATTGTTTCAGTTGCATCGAATCTTATTCGTTGCATATCAGAAAGATGTATATGTAGTCTCTCAACTGATGGATATATTCTGGTTGTTACAAATTTAAATATCTTCCATAATGCCTCTGGTGCACAAACCCACCTTGCGTCAACAAATTGTCTTATTTCATCATTATCCAGGTCAGATTGCACTTGCATTGCTACTCTATCAGGGCCTTTGTAGACATACTTGTATAAGTATTTGACACTCTTTATGCTTCCGCATACTTCAACATTGATATGACAATCATACCGTAACAACAACCATGGATTATAAGGAACAACCCATCTGTTATCTACCATCGTGTCCCCTCGTCTACATAGTTGGACCGGTAATCAACTTGCCTTTCTTCGATAAATAGGATATGCATCGTTCCCTTGCACGATGTACTGTGTAAACTGTTTTGGATAATTTTTCTTGCATTCCCCATTTTTCATACATGAAGACTGTTGGTTTAAAGGTCCACATGGACCATGAATCATATGTCTCAACACCAGATCATAAAGTCGAGGCTCTTCATCTTTATTTGGTATTTCAGCTCTAACAATGCGGTCATAATCTTCAGGGTTATTAAGCTTATCGTGTTCATCAAGCATGACCAGCATATGTACATGTGGCAATCCCCGTTTCTGAAATTCAACAACAAAAGCATGAGCAAGAACTTTTTCCAATACCCCTTTGTTGATGATGTCTTCTTTTAGTCGCTCAAGTTTTGAATGGAACACCCTGACCTCCAAATCCGGAAGATCTTGTGATGTTTGTCCCGGGAGTAGCTCACTTTTAATTTCTTCCCAATTTGGGTTACATGTCATAGTGATAAACAAATCTGGTTTGCCATATTTTTGAACCAAAGCCATCGCATCCTGATACCATTGGTACATATCACGTGGGCTTCCAACAAATGTTGATGGCAGAATGGTCCTACGACTGACATTACCTAAGAAATTGTGAATTTAGGTTATATTTTGTACAATTGAAAATTTTCATATCTCATATAGGTGGAAAGGACATTAATTCATACCGGCATTGTTTTCCCCTGTAATTAATAAAGAGTCATGAAGTCCTTGATAAATGGCGCTCCAAATTTTTTCTTGATTACTGCGAACCCAGCTGAGTTTTTGTGATTCAATTTTTACGTATGTATCAACGACATACTGTTGCAAGAGGCGTCCGCCTCGAAGTAAGGGATTTTCATCACCAGGGCGCATCTGCAAAGTCAAGTTTTCGTAAGCATATGTTTAAGTGTTAACGTAAATTTGAAAAAGAAAAAGAAAATAAAAAGATGAGGTACCAACCTGTAACATATATGCATAATAGTCGCAACATGACATTTCTCTTCCGTTCTCATCATGACTATTAATATCCCACCCGTATGTTCCATAAGGTAATAATAATGGATATTGCATGGGGTCATAATATCCAACCGAGTCTTTGACATTCCAGAGTCGTCCACTAATTGTCTGGAAGATTAAATCTCTAGGCTTTGGATTGATGTCGCTCGCTCCTACTATAACAACCGCCACTTGTGATGCAGATGGTAAACTATACTGACGTTGGTTAGAAGGTTGCTCTTTTATGATGAGCCTGCAATTGGGCAAGTCTTGTCGTTGTCCGAGACTGCGAAATTGGTGGACAAAAGGGTTGTAAAGATTCAATATATGTTGTATCTTCTCAACCAGTCCTCTATCCAAAACTGCACTTTCAGACATTCTACTGTCAAGTTCATGCTCGGTGTCATATATGTAAGCCTGGAAATATCGTGGTCTCGCACCTTCATTTGGTAAAAGGCCGCCAATCTTATGATATATCGAACCTTGAGCACGAAAAGTATATATTCCATGGCTCTGAGCATTAAGTGATTCATCAACATGCACACCCATTGAAGTGAATGCAAACACATTATTGTAGGCTCGGATATTTTTTCTGAACTTTCGACCAACGTCTGTTTGATCAGAAAAGAGTTACATCATCTCTGGAGGAGAGGGTATTAGCGGAAGAACAATTTTTCCATTCAAACAACACATATTGGATGTCTCATGATGGAATAACCGTGCATTACAGTATGGACATGTTCTTAGTGATGGCAATTGTAATACTGGGACACCATATCCTTCGTGCCAATCTCTGCCACAGTTGTAGTTTACAGTTGCTCTCCTTGTACGCCTCACCGGATTAACTCTGGTTCTACGCCAATTCTCTTGGTTATTCTCTTGCTTAATGTTGTTGTCCTGATCCTCATGAATATTCGTAGGCTCATTGTTATTGGGATGTTGGAGGTGATGACTCGATATCACTTCAGGCACATAATTTTGAATGACCGCATTTGTTGTTCGAGACGCAGACGAACGGGCTAACTATCTTATATGCGTCAAGCGCACTGTTGTAGCCTGTTGGTCATGGTTTTGTGAATACGATGGAGCTCTTGAACTCATGCTCACATTGGCGGTTTGTTCTATTAACATGATAACAGACAATTGTCAGTGGTTGTAATTTCAGCTATCAAGGATATAACTTTCATTTTGTGTTGTGTTTGTTTGTTGCTGATATGGTTTATGTTGAAGACACATGTCTATATAATCTTTGGTTTACATTCTAGCGATACATGTTGTGATCTTTTTAGAATTAAAAGAAAATTACAAAAAGGGCTTGTAACAATGTGATAATTTAAAATTAAAAAGTACCTGTAGCAGGTTCGTCCCTATTACTTGGTTCCCCATATTGGTCATGTTATGTGTCCATTTCAACTGCCAGTCACTTTCCCCGAGCATGTACTCGTCGTCGTGCCAAATACGCTTCATGTTGGTTGGGACTCAAGGATTGTCGCCATTCTTGATGGCTAGTACGTGCATGCTCCCTTTCATCCATTAATCTAGTGCTTGTTTCTACATAATTGGAATAAATGATTAATACTTCACTCATAAATAAAATTATGAATATTATGAATATTTTTGCTTGTTTCTTTGGGTTTTTGGTATGGGTAACAAAAAAACAAATATTTTACAAACATGGTAGTCAAAATATGGTCAAATTAATAGGTTGAGAAATATGGTCGAATTCCTCTCCATCATACATAAAAACTTGCATCCGTTACATATGGTTGTTGTCAATCTATTGGTCTATAACCATGAACACCTAAGTTGCTTTCATAGCATTAAAGAATGAATAGTCAAGGTGTGTTGAACTAGGTTACTATGTATAAGCACGTACTTGAAGTGGTGGTTGTTTTTACCTAGCTACAGGCATGATATTCGTACACTGGTTTCATGGTCTGGGTACTTGAAGCATGTATAGCATAGATCGTCTTGCAGTCATCTTTGCGAACCTTTCTGGGTCGATTGTTAATCGTTGTAAACCCGAGTTAACCGGCAGCTTTCATAATATTTTGGTCTACAAATAATAAAACACAGTTCATGTAGTCAATGAAGGACAATGTAATTGACAAACACATGTATTGTATATAAATCACAGATAATAAACCTGAACATTTAATATGACACCAAAACTTGTTTAATATGATACCAATACTTGTGAAGAATATGAAAAGAAAATATGGAAGTCAACTACCCTGAGCTAATATAGCGTACAAAGTTAAAGAAACTGACTAAGGAACACCAATCACTAAAAGCATGCTCATAAAAAATGAATTAGAAAAAAATATATCAAAACTAATAATCTAAATTATCTCTGTGATAAGCCGAGAGGAGAGGAAGATATGTCATGTTTCTAAGCCTCAGAAACCTCATTCAGTCTTAGAAGAACTTTATACTTATGTATCCCATTTATTTTCTCTCGTAATGCAAATGTATCTGATTTAACCCCTTGTTTCTCGTCCACTCTATGACATGGTTTTTCGAGATCATTAATCATGTATCTATAGCTATCTCCCATTACTTTGATATTAGATTCATACAAACATTATAACCCCAGCAAAAAATTGAAAGCATACCTTTGTAAATGGTTTCTGAATACATGTGGCATATTCATATAATTATTGAAAAACATATTGAAGTATGCATACCTTTAGTATAGATGAATACGTTGTCATCAAACTGCCAGTGATATAGATCAATACGTTCTCATCAAACTACCATTGATATATACATGCTGCAAGTAATATTTGATTATGGTGTAAGGTTTGATTATTGCATCATCTGAAAAGCAAAAAGAAGAAAAAGAAAAATAGAAACATGGATCCCAAAACCGGAAAAAAAAAAATTAAACTATAAAGGTTACTCCGAATATAAATGTAAAGGTGCACCTCGATATTATTTTAGTTGAGGTTTTTTTTTTGTTATCTGCAATTGCAACAGAGATACCTCACTTTAAAATTTACAACAGCAACCATAAAAATTATCAGCAGGTCGAAGGGTCATTACTTTAAACAAAGACGTTACCCACTTTGTTGTGCACGTCTTTTGCAGCTTTGAACACAGCGTATTGTGCTATTTTTATTTCGTCTCCTCTGAAATTCACCATGTTATAATCACACAAAAGGGGAGCTATAGGTGATGCTTTTGATCATACACGCACAGTAGTACTGGTCACTATTGAAAGCTGGCATATACACAAACAGGAAAAAGTATTGGTCATAGTCGTTGGAACCCAAAAAAACCCAAAAACCAATTTGATAAATCTGATTACCACAATCAATATTACTTACTAAAATCGCATCCGAAATCCCTACGCGGCTTTAAAACTAATAACTCTCACCTTGGGCGATACAATTTCAATTCTCTCTTGTTTTTCGATTTGATTTTGCTCTGCTGTTCAATGTTTCTTTCTTTTTGTAGCTGTTTTTTTTTTCGTTCGCTCCTCTTCTTCCATTTGTACCCTAACTTGTTGCAGCAGTTACCGATTATGTGGAGATCGTGGTCTGCCAGTTCCTCAGAAGTGCAGCAGTTCGTGCACCTGTGTGTGTGCGTCTCCTTTTTTTTTTTTTTTAATTTTCTTTTCGTCTGTCCCCTTACTGTTTGTGTAGTGTCTGTTTTTCAGAATTACAATAGTATCCTTCAATTAACGGATGTGGTTACACTCTTGGTTTTGCTTACCCTTAAAAGATTGAATAGGTATCAACTTAATAGAGATGATCAAATCTGACTCTAAATAGGTATCAACCTCTACCAACAGGATATTAAACTACTTTGGGAGCATATCATCAACTGTGCACACCAACTTAAATGCGCATATATTGGAGTAGTATACTTTTAAGTTTTAACATTCTTTGGTTCATATATATCTACCTCTACTTAATACCTATCCTTCAACCGATACTATAGTATCCTTCAAAATTTATTTGACGTGATAATCCATATTGCCCCTGAAATCTACAGTAATATCCTTCACCAATTACAAACACATCCATTGCTCCACACATACATATATACATTTTTGATGGCATGAACTCAACTAAGCCATCACCCGTTTATTCTGATTCCAAAACAAATCCTTGTACATGCATCTACACATATGCGTATATGACAAAGTTATAAATTATATTTTACATATGTACATGCGTGTTAATTTCCTTGTAGTTCGTCGTGTGTCAAACTTCGCACAAAAAGAATGTTACATGTTCTCTTGTTTTTAAAATATGCAGTTTCGTTTTAAATTGTCTATGCATATGACAATATATCTTCAAAAAAAAAAAAAACAAATATATACAATTTCAATGACTGAACAGGAGGGTAGGCCATCACGCGTTTAACCCTACTGATTATTGGTACTACTACGGGAAAGAAGACACAATGTTTTAAAAGAAATTGTTGTACATGCATGTATACATAATGTACAATGAAGTTCACATGCTCCAATTAACTCCATCTCAACCATCCATTTGACAACCGTCGTTGCTCAAACTACAAATCAGTAGCAGTAAACAAAAACATAAGACACTGATTTTGGTCCTTAATTTTGTATATTGAAATGTATCTATTAAGTATAACACGAATACCTTGTAATCTGATAACTCTCTTACTGCATCACCCTTGCTCCAATTATCAAAAGAAATCTGTAAAAACATCTAATTTAATATATGTCCGATTTAACCAAGTACAATCTATGTATAATTACCTCGACATTACGCTTCAACTCCTCTATACGTTTGTTGTTGTAGAACTGTTAGCAGTAACATACAATTAGCGCACAGGATACTTTATATTAATAGAAGTTTCAAATAAAAACCAGTTAGACTTGAGAGTACCATATCTAAAACACTAACGTTGACACGGTGAATTTTTGTCCTGTTTAAAGAGATAACAATTTTAGTATTGAAAATGTATGAAGAACAATGAACAAATTCTATATCACATTGTATACCTAATCCGCATGACTTTTTTCCATGTTCGACTGATGTGAGATATCGAATGAGTCATCAACTCTTTGTGTGCATTTTTGTACTGCAAGCTGTAGTAATTTCAGGAAAATACATCTAAATAATTTATAAATTAACTATTTTATCTTGAACGGAGAGAGAGGTTAAAATACATACAACTCATCTTTTTTCCGGTTCCACTCTTTCAAAATCAACTTGCTTAGATCAGCAGTGTTCACTTTTATCCATATCCTCTTGCGGGAACCAGGTGAATGTAATGTAACACTATCAACAGTGTTCTTTTTTTTCAATTTTCTTATGCCAACTTGAAAAATACAGTGGAACATGTCTTCTCACGCCTTCATTCCCCCTCATTGTTCCTATAAATAAGAAGTGTATCCAACTTAAAGGGGCAACTCCATTGAAAATATAAATCAAAAACCCAAAATTGGAAAAAAAAAGAAGAAAAGTTGATTGGGTATTAGCTGCAAACCAATGTTCCATACTTTTTATTCGCAGATTCCTTCGTATATGATAGTGTGCATATCTTCGGGCTGAACTTTGTACTTGTTGCGAGTATCTTATTGGTTGTTTCCTGAATTTGTATTTGGCTTTGTTCCAACCTCAGCCGAATTTGTATCTGGTTTTAGCAGTTGCTTTATACAAAACCAAAGGAAAATACATGGAGATGAATGTCAACAGTTTCTCATCCCATTCCAAATAGAGATCCCCAATCTGTGGAACTCAGAAAAAGAAAAAAGAAAAAAAAACCCATAAACCAATTTGGTACAACAGTCAGTATTACTCACTAGAATCGGTACTGAATTTCAACAAATCTGATCGCTCCCACCTCTGCCGATATGGTTTCAATTTACTCCTCCTTTTGGATTTTATTTTTCTCTGCTCTTCTTTGCTTCTTTTTTTTTTCTTTTGGTTTCTTGTTCATTTGCTTCTTCTGTTCCATTTGTACCCAGCATTGTTGTGGCGGTTTCCGTCTATGTTGAGATCGTGGAGTGGTAGTTCTGCTGGCAGTTCTTTTCAAGTTGGGAGATGGAGCGAATGCATTCGTGCGTCTGCTTCTTTTTTTTTGCTTCTTCCTTTTTTCTCTCCTCCTCTCTTTTGTAGAATACTCCCTCTTTCTTTCTTCCTCTCTTCCTTTTTTTTCTCTCTCTTCCTCTCTTCTGCATATCCTGTTTCCTTTTTTCTCTCTTTCTATCTTCCCGTATTGTTCTCTTCAAGCTCTGTTTTGCAAAGTTACAATTGTATCCTTGCAATGATTTTTACACATAGATGTAGATTAATAAAACTTGGGTTTTTTTTGGGAAGTTTAAAAATTTAACCTTTGACAAAGTCAAACTTTCCTTCTGGCTTTATTAACAGCAGATATTAAATTTATTTTCATCTAATTTTTTCATGAAGAAACCCAGATGAAAAAGAATGGCACCACCACGGCACCACCATTCCCATTCTATACTATCAATCATCATCCCATATTCCCCTTCTTCCCAAACCCTCCACTTTCACTCTAACAGGCTTCTCTCTCTCTCACATACACCTTAAACCCCTTCTCTCGCTCCACTCAAACCCAGCCCCCTCCAAGACCTCAACCGCCTCAGCAACTCCAGCAATCTCACCGCCGCCCTCACCCTTCTCCCCAAACCAATGCGCCCCCACCTCCCAGCACATCAAAGACGCCATTGGCGCCTTCCTTTGGGCCTGCGGCAGCCAATTGTCGACTTTGAAACTGGGATAAACTCCACCGCATCGTCTCGTAATCCACCTAATTCACTCACGAATTCGTCCTCAACACCCGCACCATCACCATATTCTCCTTCCAATCCGCACCAATAAACTTTTTGGAACACAATTTTGTAGTTTAAACAGACGATGGAGTTGAGGAGAAGTAGAGAGAAAGAAGAAGAAGAAGAAAAGGCTGGAGCCTAGACGGAGAAGAAAATGATGAGTTTATTTTTTCTTTGGTAAAAAAATTAAATTTAATAAAACTTAATAGAGTTAGACATAGTTAGGTTTTGTGAGTGGAATTCCATGTGGCAAAAATTTATTGGTGGCATATAATTGGCACAGGGGAAAATGGGTACAAGTGATGTCCTTCCCTAGAATATGATAACAAAATTGAATGACAATCGCACTGATTAACTTTCATGCATGTTGATGGCCGATTGAGTCAACTTTCATGTTGCTGATTAACTACGTACTTACTCATTGGTATTATCAAATTAACATCTTATTAAATTAAGAAAGAAAAATTCCGGCAATCTTTCGCCCGTCAAGTTTCTCAAATAATAGCTAATTTCTTATTTATTTTCACACTGTATCATAGATGATAATTTAAAAAAGTTATAAATATCAATCTTTATCATTCATCCCTCAATCTGTAATCGCTTTATCATTGTTGCGCCATTAAGTTTCTTCGATACTATGTATCATCTTTAAAATCTCGATACAAATATTATTATCATTTTTTTTAAAAGCAAATATTTATTATCATACATAGATTGATTAGTGTATCTCAATTTTGCACTATTTAAGAGTTCCACAACTCATTTTATTTCAAAGGTATACAGGTGCTAGTTTATATGAATATGAGGTGAATGTGATTCACGTTACTAGGGCTGGGCTCAGCCCAAATTGGCAGGCTTTTTACAAGGACCGGGATTGTCCTAGGTATATCTGAGACCAGCCTGACCGACATAAAATGAAGAAGGGACCGATCCGGTTCGGCCTTTTTTTCATGTTCAGGTTTTATGCCCAGGCCTACACGTTACATCTGTCACCCTTCTAAAATGAATTTAATGTGTTTGGTTATTCAATAGATTACAATTTATTGATTTAGATTTTGAAATCTTGACGATTACTTTTTTTTTTTGTTACAGAAATCTAGACAATTACTTTGACAATGAGGATAGTCTGATTCATTTCATATGTGTCATTTTATAATCCAATAATGTCGATTTTGATGTAGGATAAAGTGTAGAGACAATGAGATAGCAAGAGAATCATCATCTTATTCATTGATAAGAGCCATTTATATAGGGAATTACACAATACAAATATGGTAAGGATAATGAATACATAGATCTAGTCAAACTACATATCCTATTGACATAAGGCCAAGGCACACATAAAGAATATTTAGAAAGATACAGAATATCCTAAAACACTTCCCCTTGTGTCACGCGCTGATATGCCGATGGTGCTGATCTGTTGCCTCATCAAAAACCTCGTCAAGTCACAAAAACCCTATGGGAGAAAAAGTGAACCTTGATCGTAGGAGAAAAAGAGTACAACGCACCCTTCACATTTGATAGTGACATGTATGTATGTGCTAAACTCCCCCTCAAGTTCGCACCTCCCCCTGATCTTTACATCAATCAGAGGGTTCTTCCTGATTCTTACTAATCACGAAAATTTCAACAACCTAGCATGGCTCATTAACATGTCTTCAAATGTGACATTAAACAATGATTAACTAACTCATGCCGTATTGTCCTCAAATATGATCTTTTACACTTAGATCTTGAGGAGAAGGCCGCTTGTGAACTCAAAACATAAGTTCGTGCAGGAAATTAGATTTCCTGGTAGCATGACCTTCAGTTACTAGAACAGCTGTAACATCCTCTAGAAAATACATATGAACGAACCGTAAACGGTTTTGGAAACTAGACTCATTTAGCTTTCCAACCGTATATTACACACATCTTGGTTCTTCAGGAGCTATTCACAAAGTCCCGTCGAAGTTGACTCTTTTGCCAAAATCAGATTCTCGGACAGATTTGTCCTACTTTACAAAAACAGCCATAACTCACTTAATACGATAGATATAATTAAATGGTTGATGTTCCTGGAAAGTAGATACATAGACCTTCCAGTGGTACCAATTTCACAATTTTCCAGTGAGTGAGATTTCCTGTAGGTCCCGTGGAATTTGACCTACGAAACTTGGCAGATTCTGATTTCGCTTTTGATGTGTCTTTCTTATGTAGGGATAAAATAAGCCTCAACCTTTCATACCATTAAGTATTAAAAAAGGAGTTACTTTCATTACATTGGTGTTGCGTGGGCGCATAGCTACACTTAGCTTTACAACTTTTCATAGCGAATGAGATGTCAAGTCTTTCGTATTGTGTTGAGTACATTGATGCGTCTTATTGTACTTAGATGGGAACTCCATCTCTTAACACATATTTGTCATCTTGCTTTAGATAAAATAATGGATCTCTCATTAGAGCAAAGACCTTGACTAATCATGGGAGTATATGTAGGCCTCACTAGTTATAAAGTGCCTAAGCCGATTGATGGAAAATATCATCAATACAGTCATTGAGTGCCTTATCGAGACCGTGTCTTCCCAAGATCTTTTTCATCGGATGTTGATACATATTGGTATCTCTTGATCCATCAACAGTCCAAGGAAATCCAGAATGAACATCAAAGGCATAATTCACCATATCCCTTCTAAATCAAGTAGAGTCCATGTGCGTTTCAATACATTTAGCAAACGCATGCTCCTGTGGTTTGGAGCCACTTGATTCGGATGAATGAAGTCCGTTTAAGACCTTCATGTATATCTCTGATCCCATAGAGATGTTATTATGACCACGTTCATAGGTTGCATGTTCAGTTATTCGGAAACTACCAAACTGACAAAGTAGTGGAGTTCAATAACATCCATTACGAGAGCATATCTCATCGTAGTCGATCTCAGTGCGTATAAGTGAGAGACCTTGTGCCATAAGGTGAGTCTAAGCTCTTGTTCTCACTACGCTATCTAACAAAGGTATAGTTGATAGGGTTTAGCTTGCGGTGTCAGCATCACCTGTCCAAGGACCCATCTCTTTGTTAATGCTGGATCGCATCTTTCCATTAGGCCAATCAACTAAGTTGATATCCATCAACAAAGGGTGGTTCGATAGTAGACTCATTATCCCATGTCCTCATGTACACTATTGTAATACTTGTAGAGATCTCTATATGGATTGGATTTGACATTGAGGTGTCCCCCAACGATAATCATAATTCAGACTTCATGAGATAAATTTGAGTATCACTGATCAATGAATCAGGTTGTGCCAAGCTCGCTTTCTTCCTAGTGCGAGAAAGTATCGAACCTAAGGACCTCCCTCCTTTTGGGGAGCCACACGGCCTTGTGACACCAATTTTGTCACTATGTGGCATTACCATATCACCAACCATGGTGATGGCGCCAAGACCAACTTCTTTTGGTCGCGCCATGTCCTTTTGTAAGACATCAATCATTACAGACATATTTGCAGCATGTGATCTCGTCACTTTAACACTTTAAGCATTTGGGATCAAGATGAGACTTAGTGAGGACAAACCACAACAATTCACGTCGTTTCACTTGAACACTTGTGTTCTTATCTCCCCCTAACGATGAGAATATTGTGTCATCAAAGTGACAATCCGTAATAGTGGTGAATGAGATCGCCTGACAAGGTTTCTACATATGCGGATTTATAGGTGGAGTTTCATATCCAACCTAAGTACTTATTCATCTCAAATGACCCATCATTGTACGCAGTAGTAATGTGATTTGGCACCTAGAAATAACATCTAGCCGAGCTCAAGGATTGAAGATCCGTTTCAATCTTGTTTGAGCTTAAGGATTGCAATCCTGCTACATAGTCACGAGCTGTAGTACAACAAAATTCAATGATGGTGGGTCGTAGATGAATAGTAAAACTGCATGCAAATATTGCATAGCCCCAAGACGCAATAGAAAGATTGGTGCACATCAATAATGTTCGAGCAACAAGCTAAAGTTGCTTGGTCGTAGCCTTGGTGAGACCGTATTGCGTGTCAACATGGGGTACAGGACATGCATTTCAACTTATATCCCGATAAACTTCTTTAAAGAATGGGTAGTAAGCCCGTAGAAGTATAAGCAGCATAAGCAGTAGATAATAGTGTAACACGTGACCAGTATATTAACACTTCAACCAACACCATAAAGCATAAAAAGGTGTCCGCAAGTTGGTTGTATCTATCTACATAGTTTGATGTAAGAATAGAATGTTCACTTTTGTGTCATTTAGCGTAGGAGGGTCTCACTCCTAATTTAGCTAAAGAATAAGCTTTCAAAACGAGCAATGAGCATTGCAGGGGGCCAATCCGACATCGAGGGAAGGCTGGTGCACCTCAATTGCTTGAGGAATTGACCGGACGACCTTTAGGAAGTTGGAGTCACGTTCGGGTGACGTTAATGTCTACAGGGTCACCACCATGCTTCATGGTGATGCTAGATCCCAAATGTCTTTGTTTTGAGTGGAAGAATGGATGTCCATGAGAATTTCTCAAAATTTGGACTATTATATCTCTTCCAGGTTGACCAATTTGGTCAAACCAAAGCCTATATGAGTCGGTGTCCCAAATATCATGTTTGGTGATAACATGAGATTTGATATTCGAATCATAGTGATATACAGTCCACTAGATTGACTCATGAATTTCTCCAAGATGCGCTTCATTTCGCATTCATGAGGAGGTATACACAAAAGAATTCTTGTTCATTCTCATAATGTGTTTTCAAATGAAAACCATTAGCATGAATGTCTTTAAAGCTCAACATGGTTCGGTTACCTCTCAATGCATAGAAGGCATCTGTGACATTGATCATGGTGTCATGAGACATCAAGATTCAAGCTAAACCGTGTCCTTGAATGACTGGTATGATTCAATCACTGTAGTCACATAAGATTTACAAGGCACAAAATCCAGAGATAGTTGTCGGTTCCTTAGAATGTTGTGGATAGTTCCACTATCTGCGATGCACTCAATGTCTATATGAGACATATCTATAAGGATTAGATATGTGAGTAAATAGTTCCACTTGAACAATTTAGAAGGATTGAAAGAAGATATGAAGAGCTGCAATCCCGAGAGTGTATAAAAATTTCCGTGCAGAATGACCTTTGCGCACTAAAACAGCCATAACGTCTTCGTTAAAATAGATATGAACGAACCGTGAGAAGTTCTGAAAACCAGACTTGTAGAGCTTTCCAATGATATAAAACTCATTATCTGGTTCGTCCGGAGCTGTTCACAAAGCTCAAACGAAATTGACTGTCCAGATGGGACAGATTGCTGTTTTTCGCAGAATTGGCATGTGCGAAGCTATGAAGCTTGCAGGTGGCATGTAGGCTTTTGCCTTGGCCAAAAGTGACGTGTGTATGATCAAAACCAAGTCTTTTTGGTCATTCTAAGGTCATAAACTCCATGACTAGTTAGCAAAAGCTCCCTGACATGAACATAAACTAACTCAGAGAACCTAGAGTATCCGATCATGATGATAATTTTTCCGGTTTTGAGAAGTCTTCAACGTCTTTTGTAAGACGGCAATTGGTTTAATAGTGTAGGGGGATCCAAAATCAAAAGATTTCGGTAACTCCAAGTCAGTATGACCAGGCATGTCCGTGGAGGGTCGGTAGTGCGAGGCACACTTGAAACCACTATCTCCTTAATTTCGGAAAATTCTAAGACATCACACTGAGCTTGGATGAGCCTAGTTGAACAATTGTTGATGATGGAAAATCTGCGAAAGGGTAGAAGACTTAACCGGAAACATGTTGGCGATCCTTCTTGAGGATGCAAGGCCGTGCGTCATCTTCACTTGGAAGAGACCAAAACGGCACGATCTAACCATGTAGATTGTAAATATGCCATGCTTCTAAGGACGATGTAAAAATGTACATCTTGTTTGTGAATCAATACGAACCATAAGAGGAGAATAATTTCATAACTTCGAAAAGAATTCTCAAGGCATTTATTATTGCTAATGTGAGTACATCGAGGTCTCAAATAGACGAAGGACGTTGATACAACGCCTTAGTACATATAGCTTGGAACGAAAATCAATGTCTAGCCGATGACGTCAAAGTCATGGGTAGCTAGAGCAGGATCTGAATCTTTGAAATTCACGATCATGAGGATGACGTTCTTGTTCTCATATTGATTTTTCGTACCTTTTTGTATGCATTCACAAATTAAAGGGGCTTGACAATCTTGAACCAGTGATCCAAAGATTCACAACGGTTGCATTGTCATGAGCTGACGTGAGTAGTTTTGACAAAATAGTGTCTAGACCGGGAGTGTTGCTATTAGAGCCGGCGACACCTCCCCCTCTTTTCTAGACATCGGCACGACGTTTTCTTCCGTTGTCATGACTCGTATTGTTGTCCCCACATTAGGGGATAATCCCAAATAAGTTTATCACATTAGCGTATATACAATTCCCGTTTGTATGATCAAAATCAAGTCTCGTTGGTAATTCCAAACCAACTTGGAGGACCTAGAGAACTTGATGATGATCGAATCCGCTAAAGATTATGGATCATGATGCCACAAAAGATCATTGACAATATGTAGTCAATTAAGGTAGTAAGCAATCCATTTGACTAATAACTCAACAAGTAGAGTTATATGAACGTTTCGAGAAACGCTCCATGAGTGTATTCTACAGTACTTTGTGGTCATTACTTTTTGCACAGATTGTCATTGAAGGCTTTTGTTGATGTGGCGCTTCAAAAACTTTGGGCGCATGAGATGTGAAATCTCGGCATCTAGGCTTGGTAGCCTGGGGGTCAAACACATGTGGTTTAATCATTTTCAATGAAAGGTTCCACAGATACCAAGAAAAGACCTTAGGCATCTAGTACGTAAAAACTCAAAGGAGTAGAATGTTACATTGCTCTTACATACAAAACCAAGCTGTTATGTCACAAACAATGCTGTTGAGGTCACCACTTTTATATAGTCGTTGGCTTAAGTTCACAGACTAAAGCCGACGAAATTTTTTTTTTATACAGTTGACCATAGCCAACGAAAATTTAAATTAGCCGACGAAGGAAAATTTCGTCGGCCTGTTTTTTTTATTTTCGTCGGCTAAAGCTTTTCTTCTGGTAGTATAAGGTGTAAAAGAGTTTTTTTTTTTAAAAAAAAAAAAAAGAGTGAAATTTTCACTTCCGGTTTTACAATTCACACTCCCACTTTTTCTTTTTAAAAAAAAAAAATTTCACAAAAAGACAAAACACTTGTTACTAGAGACAAGATTAAAGTTACTAAAAAAGGAAATAAGGAGTGTGGTTTATAAAATAGGGAGTGAAAATTTCACTTCCAAAAAAAAATTAAATGTAATAGATATGGATTAGAACTATAATTAAAAAAATAAAAATCTGACACTTCTAGGATTCGAACCCTAAAGTCATTGTAGTTATGACAAATGCTTACCGCTAAAGCATGTTATTCATATTGAATAATTACACCAGACATTATATATTAGAGGCCCCAAAGATTTTGAGGCCCTAGACCTAGGCCTTGCTCGTCTTGGCTGACCCTGGTGTTTTAAGTTAAATCATTTAGCTTTGAAGAATAAATCTAATTAATTAGTGTTTTACCAGAGAAATAGAGTGAATTTGCGATGGTTACTAACCTGGTAATATCTGTTCCGATAAGAATTCAATTTTAAAAAGCCCTTAAACTATCACGCCTTCACGCGCCCCTTGAACAGTTGGACTACTTTTTGCACCAGTTTTTCTGCATTTGTGTAGAGCATCACCAGCAGCATTGATAAATTGAAAAAAAATTAGAGATTTATCAATTTTTAAATGAATCTTTGCTCCAGTAGTATACTTAAGAAGTTGATAAATTTAGAAATTGATAAGCAAAATTGACAAATTTATCAATCCAGGAGAGAGAATTTGTCAATGAATAACTAAGTTTTCTCTAATAGCTACTATACTGGAGCAAAACTCTCAAAATTATTTGATAAATATATTTTTCATCCAAATTTATCAACACTATTTTATGGAGATGCTCTACACAAATGCACCAAAACTAATTGAGAAGTCATGTTTTAGCAATTAAACAACCACTATATATGATGACTGTGAAGGTTTGGTTGACTTGTTTTAAATTAGTTTCTAAATGTAATTTTAGAGAAGCACCAATTTGGAGAAGAATCAAGTCTAATTACAAATACATGCTTATTGTGAAAAAAAAAAGTCTAAGCACAGCTGAGCTATAATATTATTTTTCTTAATATCATTAAGTTGTATATTTTACACTATTTTTTGAATAATGAGTCAATCTTTGTATTTTTTTTTTATACAAGAGTCAATCCTTGTATTGATCAAACGTACAGTACACATAACGATTTTCCTTAGTACGTGGGATTGAGCAAAGAATCTGTTAAATTTTGGTTGATTTGTTTTAAATTAGTTTCACATGTTAAATGTAATTTTAGAGAAGCACCAATTCGGAGAAGAATCAAGTCTAATTATAAATACATGTTTATTGTGAAAAAAAAAAAGTCTAAGTACAGCTGAGCTATAATATTATTTTTCTTAATATCATTAAGTTGTATATTTTACACTTTTTTTTGAATAATGAGTCAATCCTTATATTTTTTTTTTGATACAAGAGTCAATCCTTGTATTGATCAAACGTACAGTACACGTAATGATTTGCCCTAGTGGGATTGAGAAAAGAATCATTACCCAACTACAAGCATCATTTTCATCGTTCAGCCCATCAAATAAATAACGCCCTATCCCTCCTATGAAAATTCAAATGCATAAAAACAAGAGGCTAACTAACAACATCTTTACCCAAAAAATAAAAGAGGTCGCCGGCCACCCACACCATTTTTTGAAGGAAAATGCTGAACATTTCATTAAGATACCCATGTCAATCGGGCATAGGTGCGAAATAAAATTTCATTACAAAGTTGAAACAAATCCAGATAACATTCTTGGATTGTTTTCGAAATTTAAGAAAATAGTCTGCTTGCATAACTCTAGAGTACACACGATGGACCCGTCCGCTACCATGAATAGACAGACAAGACGTTTTGGTAGTACCCACGGTGCAATGTCCCGTGTTGCCCTCCTTCTTCATTTCATGCTTCACAGAATAATTTAAATTATCCTTCAGTACTATTCCAGATAATGCAATAGTACTAACAAAATCTCCTAGATCCCAAATTCGAAACCCTAGAGAATTAGAGTTTCTTTGGTAGGTCCGCCGAACAACCCAATGCCAACTTCCAACCCCTTTAGAAACCCTGATGGGCCTCCTTGTTGATTGTAGCAGCCCATTGAAGTTGGGCCACCCCACAAAATTGGGTCCCCAATCCACTTCACCCATTTCGATTCTCAACGTCGCCGTTGCCGCCGCCGGCTTACAATCAGCCACCCATCCACAGAGTAGTTGTAACCCTGATTTCTACCCCTTCTTTGGCAGGCACCGTAGTCATGGTCCCAACCCAGAGCTTCTCACCATCGTTTGCAGCTGCATCTCGTCTCCAAAACGATCTAGTTTGGGATACCCACCTTCCCCACCAATGAAACACAATTTCAAACCAGATCTGCTCCGAGGCTTTAAGGCGCGCTCTTCTTGGTCGAGTTCAACTTCCAGGCTTGTGCGCTGGCCACCATGAGAGATTGCTGATAGCACAAACCTCTTGATGTGGCTTGAGGCCTCTTACATCGAAATTTCGATGTGTAGTGAAAGGGAAGATTTGATAAATTGCCTCCGCAAGAAGGGATTTCGATGGGATTGCCGTTTGGGAACGACCTTGGCTTGCTTCCAGAGGAAGATTAGATGTAGGGGATGAGACTCTGCTTGGTATTGGCGCATGGCTCCATAGATAGTGCCCTAGGCCTTGGCGGCTGCTAGGGTTTGAGATTTTTTGCAGAGAGAGGCGGAGAGACATCTAATTGCGCCACCCACATCATTATGACAAAATAAAATATAAAATTATAATTAAAAAGCAAATAAGGCCTAAATCTAAATGCCGAAGGCCCAAATCCTTAGGCACATAGCCCATATCTCAAGGCCTATGGTCCATGGCCCATATCCCAAGGCACCAAGGCCCAAGGCCACAAGGCCCAAAGCACAAGGCTCAAAACTCATGGCCCAAAGCCTTGCCCCAATTGCTCAAGGCACCTCTCCACAACAGAGTCACCAACACAGCCAGCATAGCTGTTGTTGCCTTCCGGCAATCTAGCGCTTAGATAGCCGCCACTCTAGGTGATTCCCAAGCAGTAAGGACACTGCCGCGATAGCCCCCGAAATCGCTCGGTCCCATCCCTAACCTTCGATCGTTCGCCTTAGACCCACGACCACCCACCGCCTCACTAGTTGTATATTGTACATGAACCATGCACATAAAATAATACAAATGAATAAAACGACATGTTTTATATTGAGCTAAACATTAGTGAAAATGAAGTAATGCAATGTAAGAGTATATAATCAATTCTGCTAAGATATATGTCATCACAATGCTAAATAAATAAAAACGAAATCTGGGTTCACTACATGTGGCATGCGTATGTTTAAGAAAATGGCTGACTACTTTTTGGTCCTTATACTATGCTTTACCCTCATTTTAGGGGAATGGCCTAATGATGGGACTCGGCTTCTCTGCTTGGAGGAGTCTTGCTAAGATCTGCTTGGATTTCAATACCAAGCTGCCACGTCACCAAAAATGAATCCAAGGGCTCTTGGTGAAAAGCTCAAGATTGGGACCGAATAGCTACAAGTTGTTCAAAACTTTATGCTCTCCTCTGGCCATTTCGCCGGTGATTAATGCAGTGTTTTTCTGCAAATGTAAGAACTTGTTGAAGAAGGTAAAGCTCTCTCTCTCTCTCTCTCTCTCTCACCATCAACGTTGCCCACAATTTCACTTTCTTCTTTAAGTTTCGTATAAACACGCATGATTCAGAAGCTTAATGTCACATCCCGACCCGTAAGATTTTATCTTATTTACTAGCTTGATTATAATAAGAATTTTACTATCTCCGACATTGGCATATAGTTTAATTGGTCCCTAGAGGGGTTTTGAGGGACGATTATTTCGGAGAGTTATTCGTAGGAGAAAAATGTAACGACGGTAAAAATGGTAAATTTAGCTAGTAAAAGGTAATTTTTATTAGGGTATTATTTTTGGGGGTGTTAAATTTTTGGATTGGGTTTATATTGGGTTGGAACCAGTTGGGCCAAGCCCAACCGATTTTCTCTCTCTTCCCTCCCGATTCTCTCTCCTCTCTCTCTTTCTCTCCCGATTCTCTTTTCCTGCCGGATTTCTTCCAACGCCGTCCGCCGCCGTCCGGCCACCAGCGACCGCCGGACTGGTCCCGTTCGGACCCCCGCCGTCCCCTCTCTCTTTCTGGGCCGGTGACCGGCCGTGTAGCGCCGCCGTGGAGTAACGCCGCCCGAAAGGCGCGGCTGCCTTGGGCTTTCCGTCGCCGGAACTCCCTCATCCGGCCACCAATCCGGGCAAGCTTGGTACGGTTTTGAAGCTCTCCTCCCGTGCAACAACCCCTCCAAAAGGCTCGATCCCTCTTGAGCTCGGTAAGGAGAAATTCGAAGTTGAAATTCTAGGGCTTATTGTGTGTTTGCGTTCGATTGACATGGTTAGGCTTAGAATTGGAGTTTGTGGTAGTTATGAATGTTGTAGAGGAGGTTGAGAGGAAGATACTGTCAAATTTTGGTGGACATTGGACGTCGCCGGAGCTGGTCGCCGGCCGCCGCTGGAAAAACTGTTTTAGGTGGAGATTTTTATGAGGAATTTAATGGAATGAGTTTTAGAATTTTCGGACGAGTTTTGAATAGGTTTATGAATTTCCGAAGTTTGGTATTTAAGCGGTTAAATAATGTAAAATCCGACCGTAGGATTTAAATCAATTTATGAGAAAGGTTGTTTATACGACTGCCGAGTATGATATAAAAGTTTGGATCGTTCCGATTTAAGAATATCGAACTTAGGCAATGATGAGCGTAATTATGGCTCTCGATTAATTTTGCCTATTTTATAAATACTGGAATTCAGTTAGTAAATTAATTATATATTTGGAACAGGACGTGAGGAGGCCCGAGCAGAAGAAGCCTCGGAGCGTCATCAGGCTTAGGCCTAATTTGTGAGTGGACCTTTGTTTTAAATAAAAAACATGCGATGAATGATTTATTAATCATTTGTTTATTCTGATGAGATTATTAATTTCTCGCCTATTTGATAATTTTTCCTCCTTTGGAGAGATCCCGAAAATGAGATTTTCGGTGGATATATATATGTTTTGGATTTTATGAGAATAGTATGTATATAAATGCTAGCTAGCCATACGTGCTTGGTCCGTCATAATGAGGTAAAATACCATTATGGCGTGTCGTGCGTGTTAGACACAAACGTCATAGCCCTATATGAAAACTTCTTTCTTTTTCAGTTTATTTAGGTTTTCATATAGGGAGTCCACACGTATATGTACACCGTCCCTTTTCGGTCATAATGAGGAAAAATACCATTATGGCGCAACGTGAGCGTTAGACACCAGCGTTGTAGCCTTGTATGAATTTCTATTTTTCTGAATTGTTTCTAGGATTCATACAAGAAGTCTGACGAGTGTAGATACATACGAATATATGAATATATATGGTTTAGCCTGAGAGGCTCCATTTTATTTGAGTTTGTGACTAGCCAGTGCTAGTCGTGAAATTATCAGTTTATGAGTTGAACACTTTTAAGCTGCCGCATGCAGTATATTTTTCTATGAAATTAAAATGGGAATGCATAATAGTTTATTATTAAATTATTTTTGTCCACTCACTCTAATATTATTAAATGTCTTCCCCTAGGCCATTTGTTTTAAAATGCCCAGTCTGCAGAGTTCGGATTGGATCTAGTAGGAGACGAGGCATAGTCACCCGTATTTCCACCACCTTTCACCAGTAGGTTACCTGTTTAGCCTACTTGTCTTTTTCTTGCTTCCGCTAGTGTCTAGTAGCTCTGAATACTTGGGTTTAATGTATATATTTTTGGTTGTGGGTGAAGGCTTGTTTATATTTTAGAATATTTGACGGATGATGTATATTATCTTAGATAATGTTTATTATCCTGTTGGTGATGATTGTTTTTGAGGAGCACGAAGGCTCCAGAAGTTAAGGTTGGATTTGGAACCTTTAGAAGTGTTTGCAGGTTTTTATTGGAAGGGTTGTCCATTTTCAAGGGAGGTTGTACCGAATTTTGCGGTAAATCTTTCCTTGGAGGTGGTCCCCGCACGATTTACTCCGGGTTTAGGGTGAAATTCGGGGCGGGTCGTGTCACTTAAGTTTTAGATCGGTCAGATTTTCTCACATCCGATCTCGAAAAGTCCGTGGATTGGCTCTGGTATCAACATTTGACTTGTGGGTTGGAAAAGTTTAGATAATTGTTCAAGATTGAAACTTTGATTCAATCTAAAAAGCTTATGATTTGAATTGAATTAGAGATTTTGGTGATTTGAATTGAATTGGATATGTTGTTTTATATCAAGCATGGAGGTTGATTTTTGTTGCAGAAGGTACGGATGTTGAAACTAAGAGTGAGGTTGAGACTTGAGAGAGATTGACTGAGAGAACTGAGAGTGAGAGAGGACAAAGAGGAGGAGACTAATTTCATACGGATGGCCTCAGGTTTGGTTCTTTGGAACTTTTCACTGCTGGCCCTTGGATAGGTTTTAAATGAGGTGGCAGCTTGGTTTTGAAATTCAAGCAGATCTTAGCAAATCTCCTCCAAGCACAGAAGCCAAATCTCTAATGATGACCACTAAGTTAAGGACTTCTTCATTTCACTCATTTTTCGATCGCATATTCACATCTTGACCGTCTAGTTTGTAGATATATATGAGCAGATTATTTTACAAATTTTCATCCAAATTGAAAATCATTAAGGTATTTATAAATATGATTTATCAATTATATACTTGAATGGCTCTTGTTTGACATATTTAGATCGTCCATTGATTTGATTTAATTCGATCCCTTAACGATCACAAATTTGCCTGAAAATTTGTAGAAATGATCTACTTATGTAGAATTAAAAACTGAACGATTAAGATGAAAAAATATAATTAAAAAATGGGTGTAATAAACGATTAATGAGAAATTCCTCAACTAGTCTTTAATTTAGTGGTCCTCGTTAGAACCACTCCCCTCATTTTAGTCCTTGCACTTCTAATTTAATCCAAAAGCTCTTTGAAGTCACAATTTTTAAACCTAAAGGTCCCCTCTGTCTAGAAAGTTAAGGATAACCAATGTTTATTAGAAAGTACCATAAACCAATAGCTAACTAGGTTAGGGAAGACCAAGCCACTAGCACAAAGATGTTCATCAAGCCTTTTTTACACAAAGTTAAATTTAAATGCGTGTATCATCACCAACGCGCTCAATTGTGGGACTCTGGAATTCTCTTTATAGTGGAAAAGTGTTTTTTGGCTGGTGGACATATGGAAAAGTTTCGCTGAACCGGTTTAAATATGTGTTCTTGTGCTTGTATCTTTGTGGTCGTTTCTCTAGTTTGCTATACTTTTTTGGGTATTTCAACATACTTATTGACTGAATACACAAGCGGTATCAAAGCTTTGACTCGTTTAGGAATCCAAGGTTTGTCTGGATGGATAAAGCGAAAAGCACAATGATCAAACTCACCCACACGAATTGGGTGATGTGGAAGCCAAGAATGGAGGATATCCTTTATTATTTTCAGGATATGCATGAGCCTATTTACGGTGTGGCTGCCAAGCCTAGCAATATGACAGATGACAAGTGTCGAAAGTTTCACCCGAAAGCCGTTGGCACGATAAGACAATGGGTGAAAGATTCCGTGTTTCACCATGTGTTTAAAGAAACTAATGCGCCAAAATTTTGGAAGAAATTGGAATCCCACTTTGAGAAAAACACCACTGCGACGAAAGCATTCTTTATCCAAGAGATGGTCAACACGATGTTCAATGAGGATGCTAGTGGTGTTGTACAATTGAAAATTGAGAATGTGACCAATTAGTTGGCGACAATGCACTATGCCAATATATGGATAAGGCGATACAACTGTAGTGTTGCCTGATATTAATTATCGCCTAATACTTTAAGTGTCGCCTGATAAACACTTCAACGACAGAAGACTTGTTTTAACTTAAATCGCCTGAGTTAATTTCAAGTGACATAACATTTGTGTCGTTTGATACCCAAAGAGGTGACACTTTTTGTTTTGCCATAAGGCGACACAACGTTGTGTTTATGTCTTCCAACGACAAATAATAAGTGTTGTCTGGATGAACTAAAAACGACAAATATATGTCGCCTGAATATGAAACGGGCAACATATACCAAGTATGATGGATTTAAGACAACACATATAACTCATCTGAATATGAAAGGGACAACGTATACCTAAGTTATTTAGTGCATGTTTCTTTTTTGGGACTAAGTATGATTGTGCTAAATAAGGAGTTCAGTTTGGTTAGTCCGATGTGTAGTGTCACTGGGTACAAAAATAAATGAGCTTACGTAACACCTTGTTTTCATTCTGGCATTCTTAGATGATGTCTATGTGGGTACTCAGAAGTCTCAAATTGATCATCTTTGGATAACACCATCCTTTTAACCAATTTTCTAAAAAACAGCACCTAGAGCCGCCTAGGCGGCGCCCAGGTGTTGGGCATCACCCATCCGTTCTGATCCTCCCCTAATTTGTTGAGCTAGGTGTCCGGGAGAAAGTCGGCGGCCTAGGCGGTGTGGGCGGGTCTGGGCGGTCGACCAACTAGGCGGTCTAAATTTTTTTTTTTCTCGTCTTGAAACATATACCTCAAAACAGAAATCAAATTAAATCAAACCCAATTCCAAACTCGATATACGAATAGAATAGAGAGAGGAGAAGAAGAGAATTATGGATGCGTAGTAGAGAAAAGAAAATCTAGGCATGTTTTTTGAAATCACATTCATTTTGGAATCTGGGTTTTTGTTTGAATCAATCAGAGAAGAAGAGACTAAAAAGAAGTGGAGAGAGAGAGAGAGAGAGAGAGAGAGAGAGAGAGAGAGAGAGAGAGAGAGAGAGAGAGAGAGAGAGAGAGAGAGAGAGAGAGAGAGAGAGAGAGAGAGAGAGAGAGAGATAAATCAATCTTGGTTTATGCTTTTAAATTTGGGTTTCATGGAGAAGAAGAGTATAAAGAGGAGTAGAGAAAAAGGGCACCATGGAGGAATGGCAAAACGATTTGGATAATGTATACACGGGGCGTATTACATGCACCATAGTATAATTATACTAGCACCATGCGTGTCACATGTCAATCAACTATTGGGCCACGAAGAAAAACATGGATGTTACCATTGGGAAACGGAGAAAAGGAGGGACGTTAGTTGGTGGGGTAGGAATGAGGTTAAACTAATTTTTACCATGTTGTGGTGGGATGGTCAACGATCTTAACAAGTGAAATTACCAGAAGGACATGGTTATCTGCATATAACAAACAAACGCAAAGGTTGTATTGTTCTCTGAGATATTTGAAGATGAAACGTGGGTTCGGAGACGAAACAACGCCGTAGCTGGATGCCGAAATATGAAGAGTGGTTGGCGGACTCAACCCATAGCAACACCGTCCCTTGATCTCCGGCCATCTATGGACTCGGCCACTATTGGAGCAAGCAGCCCTTCACCGCTATCTCAAATTCTAGGTCCAGATCTCTAGTTCCGATCAGAGCCTCCGTGGCTCCACCCTAGCTCCGTCGCTCTCAGTATTTGATAGGTAACCCCGTCTTCTTTTTCTTAGTCGAAGCATCTATACTGAACTAGATTATCAGTTGTTTTGGTATCTATGAGGTGTGGAGTACTGTGTCTTCGTCGATTTTGGGGCGATTTGGGGATCTACAACAACAAGTTTTGGAGAGGAAGAGAGCTGCTGATTTGGTCATGCAGGGAATCAATCAAGGTAAGGCTTACACTACCAGGACAAGCACTTTAGCTGACGAAAAAGTTTCGTCGGCCTGTTAGCTTAATTCGTCGGTTAAGATCTTAACCGACAAGCCTTCGTCGGTTATGGTTTCATCGGGAAAGAGTCTTCGGCAATTATTTTAACCGACGAAATTAGAAGACGTCGTCGGCTATTATCTCAGTATTAAGCCAACGAAACAAGAAGACGTCGACGGCTATTGTCCCAGAATTAAGCCGACGAATATCTTAAATGTTTCATCGACCATAGTCTGAGACTTTAACTAACGAAACATTTAAGATATTCGTCGGCTAAGTATGTAATGAAAAATTAAAAAAATAACTACAGCCGACGAAATATAGTCTATTTCGTCGGCTTTAGAGGGGTTTAGCCGACAAAACATGCCATAATTCGTTAGCTAAACCGTGTTAAAAAAAATTAAAAATATTATAGCCGACGAATATCTTACATGTTTCGTCGGCTATAAGTCCATTCCATTTAAAAAAAACCCGAAATTTCTAAATTACCATTCCAAGCAACCTGCAAAATACACCAAAACAATTCCATATAACCAACAACAAACACATAAAACTATATGATTGATCAACTACACAAAATCTAGATCGTCTAAATCAATATCCGATTCTGGGGCCTGCTGTTAAGGAGGTTACGGCGGCTGAGGTAGCAGTATAGGCGTAGGCATGGGCGGAGCCGAAAGTCTCTAAAGCTGGGCAGCTGTAAACTCCTGCAAGTACTGAAACATCTGCTGCTGCTGGGCCTACTGGGTGGCATATACCGCGGCAGTATAGGCTGTCTGGGCGGTGATCTGGGCGGCATGAGCGGCAGCCTGAGCAGCCATTTGTTCCTGTAGTATCTCAACTTCCGACTCTAGCTGAGTCGTCCTGCTGCTGGTCGAGGCTGCCTTTCGTTGAAATCCTGGAGTGGTCTTCAGGACCCTCTCGCCCTTCTTTCCTAGACCCCGGCAGTAGAAGTTGTTTCCTCATGGTGGGAAGGCTGTGCCCATGATCCTCGCCCTAACCCTTGGATTCGAAGTGTCGATCCGGGACATGGCTTCAGACATCTCTTCCTCCTGCGTGTCCGGCCATGCCTCCCTCACTATAGCACTCATCACCTCGTCACTAGCCTCCTTCACCTTCGCCTAATTAGATAGGAAAAAAATGATTAATTAATATTTTGACATATATATAAGTAAAATTAAAAATTTAAAAACGTAAGATGACTTACAATATCCTCCTGGGCGTCAGGATATGTCTTCTCGTACGTATAGACATACCGGTTGACTTCTGGATGTTCCCTGGCCGCCTCGTCCATAAAGACAGTGAACGGTCTAGAACCGGCATGATGGTTCCTTGTGTTGCGTTGCCGGTTCTGAACGTTCGCCCGGGAAACGGCCTTCAAAGAAAAAAATAAACTATTAGTAAAATATTTAAAAACGGACGTACTTAATGACAAATTAACTAATTAATTTTTTTAAATACCTGTTTATGAGGGTTGTTGAATTCTGATGTCAGAAGCCAACGCCACTCGTACTCCCTGTATTGAAACTCAGCAGGGGTACCAGAACGTGCGTTCCCGTGCGCAATCCAGTGGGTCCGCAACTCGTTCTTCCACTCCTTGTACCTACAGATACAACAAAAATGTTAGAAATATTATTAATATCACGTACAATTTTTTTTTTCATTAACTTCCCAACGTACCTTCCCCCATGCACAACGTCCGTCCAGCTGTTCTTCAGGTGCTCGGGAAAGTCAAACCACACCTGCATTTAACATTTTATTAGTTTAGTTTTTCAATAAATCAACAATGTAATACATAATATTGTTGAAGCATTTTGTAAACTCACCGACATCGCGTTGTGGACCATGTCCTTAACCTCCTGCGGGACCTCGTCCCAGTCTGAACACAACATAGGGACTCTATCCCTAATGAGCGCTCCCACATGGCCGAAGTACGTACTTGACTTCCCGCCCGATACTATGTGGCCATCCCCGTCAGTATCAATGACGATCCTCCATGAGGTATTGACGGTCTTCTCGAGAGCCTTCCCTGTGACGGGGCCTCTCTTCTTCTTTGTCGGCTTCGCTCCGACGGTATCTATCACATGATAAACCAAATTGATTATTAAAATCGGAGACCCTTTGACACGACCCACCCCGAATTTCACCCTGAACCCGGAGTAAATCGTGCGGGGACCACCTCCAAGGAAAGATTTACCGCAAAATTCAGTACAACCTCCCTTGGAAATGGACAACCCTTCCAAACCAAAACCTGCAAACGCTCCTAAAGGTTCCAACTCCAACCTTATAGACTCCTAGAGCCTTCGTGCTCCCCACAAATCATAACATCTCCCAAAAATAGATTTAATAATGACCCTATAACTAACAACCACATATTCAGAGCAACTCTATTTGAGAGGAAATGAACTAGAAATAAATAAAAAAAACGGAAGCTATACTATTGACTATGCCTCTTCTCCATGTACGCCCGATCTCAACTATGCAATCCTGCAGACTGGGCATTTTAAAACGAAGGGCCCAGGGGAAGACATTTAATAACGTTAGAGTGAGTGGACAAAAATAATTTAATAACAAAATATTTATGCATTCTCATTTTAATTTTATAGAAAATATACTGCATGCGGCAGCTCAAAAGTGTTCAACTCATAAAATGACAATTTCACGACTAACACTGGCTAGTCACAAAGTCAAATAAAATGGAGCCTCTCAGGCTAAACTATATATAAACATATATTCGTATGTATTTACACTCGTCAGACTCCTTGTATGAATCCTAGAAACAATTTAGAAAAATAGAAATTCATACAAGGCTACAACGTTGGCGTCTAACGCTCACGTTGCGTCATAATGGTATTTTTCCTCATTATGACCGAAAAGACGGTGTATTTATGTGTGGACTCCCTATATGAAAACCTAAATAAACCGAAAAAAGAAAGTAGTTTTCATATAGGGCTATGACGCTTGTGTCTAACACTCACGCCACGCCATAATGGTATTTTACCTCATTATGAAGGACCAAACACGTATGGATAGCTAGCATTTATATACATACTATTCTCATAAACATCCAAAATACATATCCACCGAAAATCTCATTTTCGGGATCTCTCCAAAGGGGGAAAAATTATCAAATAGGCGAGAAATCAATAAATCTCATCAGAAGAAATAAATGATTAATAAAATCATTCATCGCATGCTTTTTATTTAAAACAAAGGTCCACTCACAACTTTAGGTCTAAGCCTGACGTCGATCCGAGGTCTCTTCAATTGAGTCTCCTCATGTCCTGTTCCAAATATATACTTAATTTCCCACTAAAAATCCAATATTTATACAAAATAGACAAAATTAACCGAGAGCCATAATCATGCTCATCATTGCCTAACTTCGATATTCTTAAATCGGAATGACCCAAACTTTAATACCATACTCGGCAGCCGTAAATACAACATTTCCCAGAAATTGACTTAAATCCTACGGTCGGATTTTACATTATTTAACCGCCAAAATACCAAACTTCAGAAATTCACAAACCTATTCAAAACTCATTCCAAAATTCCACAATTCACTTCATTAAACTCCTCTAATTATTACACATTTAAAATTATACAAAACCCCAAAACGGCGGCGGCAGCGGTGGCGGTGGCGGCGGCGGAGGTGGCGGCTCCGCCGGCAGCGGCGGCCGGAGACCGATTCCGGCGACGTTCAAATTCTACCAAATTTTAACAGCATCTTCCTCTCAACATCCCAAACAACTTTCATAACTATCACTAAGTCCAATTTCAAGCCTAACTAGGTCAATCGAATGAAAACATCTTAAAATCCCTAGAATTTCAAATTCGAATTTCTCCTTACCGAGCTCAAGAGAGAGTGAGCCTTTTGGAGGGGTTGTTGCACGGGAGAAGAGCTACAAAACCGTATCAAGCTTGCCCGGATTGGTGGCCGGAGGAGGGAGTTCCGGCGAAAAGCTTTTCGGCATCTCCGGCGGGTTTTCCTTCTCTCCGACGGGTTAGAGGCTCGGGTGCTAGGCCGGGGAGGGAGAGGAGGTGGCGGGGGTCCAAACGGGAGTGGTGCGGCGGCCGGTGGCTGGCCGGACGGCGGCAGACGGCCAAGAAGAATTCCGGCAGCGAGAGAGAGAGAGAGAGAGAGGGCTCGGGAGAAAAAAATCGGGAGGGAAGAGAGAGAAGGAAGAAGAAAAAGATTTGGGCCTCTAAACCCGGTCCAACATCTTTTAAATCAAACCCAATTCCAAAAATTAACACCCCCAAAAAATAATACCCTAATAAAAATTACCTTTTACTAGTTAAAATTCACCAATTTTACCGTCGTTACATTTTTCTCCGACAAATAAATCCTCCGAAATAAACGTCCCTCAAAACCCTCTAGGGACCAATTAAACTATAAATTCAATGACGGAGACGGTAAAATTCCTATTATAATCAAGATAGTAAGTAAGATAAAAATTTACGGGTCGGGATGTGACACCCTTTATTATTAATTATAAGAAAACAAATCATTCATCTTTCATTACCTGAGGGCGATGTGGCGGACGCGACGGATTCCTTCTCTGTCGCCGATGATGATACCCTCGCGGAAATAAGAGGCGTATCAAAAGGCACGAACTAGTACGCCGCTGATGGAGCCACTGGTGGGGGCAGTGGATAAATCGGCGTCCCTGAGCCATCGACTACAGGTAAGGCCGGTATCATCCGCGGAAGGAACAGATGAAGCGGCGACATCTGTACCCTAGATGACCCACCATCTGAAGTAGTAGGACCCGGAGTGGGCGCTCGGTGTATCTCAGGCATACGGGGTGCATACACCTCTGTCTGGGTCTGAGGCCACAGCTGCCTCGAAGAATGAGGGACGCTCGGCTGCCTCGATGAAGGGGGCACCTCCGGTTGCCTCGAGGAATAGGAAACGCTCGGCTGCCTCTGTGCCGTCTCCAGAAGGGTCGCACGTCTGGCTGTCATGGCTCCTCGAAACGACGTTTGAGGGTTGCTAGAGGTTCCCTCAGATGATTCGGACCTTTAGCCCTTCGAACCCTTTGTCGATCTAAAATTACCGCTCATCCTGGAAGTGAAAAGGAAGATGAGGAAGATAGTGAGCACCAGTGGCGGATCTAGGATGAAAATCTCACATGAGCTAAATGCAACACATAAAAAAATTTAATCAACAGTGCGAGAAATTTTGGTTCATTAAAAAAGAACACACATACATAAGAGGACGTAGCAAGTCTTACCCTGAAACGCATTTACATGAACATAAATTAGACACAATAAAATACAAGAAACACAATTAAAAACTAACTAAACTGTACTCTTTTGATCTAGGCCTTTTGACACGATTAATTTGTTCATCTGACATTTTGTAATTCCAATTAAAATTTCCAGCAATTCAGTAATTCATTACTTAACAAGACAATAATTCAATTGAATAAGCATACTAGGAGCCTAGTTCATTCAATTGACTTCAAATTCTATTTTTTTTTTTGATTTCATACTTCAAATTCAAATTTTATACCTAGAAGGAACACAAATACAATGGTCTCAGTGAACACAAATACCCAAAATTCACAACAAGTAATAAGAAATAAGAATACACACCTGGACCTGGTCTCAGTGGTCTGCAGCCGAGCAGGAGCAGAGCAGTAGGCGGAGCAGCTGACGGCGATGGGCGAGGAGACGAGACGACAACGGTGAGCAGCAGCAGGCGACGACGTCACGGTTGAGCAGACTGCATAGTGCAGACGAGCGAGTCGTATGGCTGTTTGGCGAGCAGGCGACGGCGACTCGAGGAGGAGGCTCGAGGAGAGGGAGAGGGAGAGGGCGGAAGGAGGCAGATTTGGCCAAACCTAGGAGGCGGTGGAGGCTGTGGAGCGCGGTGAGGGCTCGAGGAGGCGGTGGTGGGTTTTTTAGGATTTTTTGGAGCGCTGTGGAGGCTGTCGAGCGTTGGGTTTAATTATATACCCTATACCTTTAGCCGAGGTCGGCTAAATCTTGAAATTCGTCGGCTAAACCTGTGAATCTCGTCGACTTAAGTAATGAAATTCGTCGGTTAAACCTTGAAATTCGTTGGCTAAACCTGTGAATCTCGTCGGCTTAAGTAATGAAATTCGTCGGCTATAGTACTTTTTATTTAATATTTTTAATTTATTTGTTTTATTTTATTTTATTAACTATAGCCGACGAATTTTCAATAATGTCGTCGGCTATAGTACTTTTTATACATTCGGCACATTGTGATTGTGATGATCAAACTTGAGAAACGAATCCGACCGTCAGATTTGAACACCATGATAAAATACAAGTAAGGGAAAAAATTGAACTTGATCCGACAAGGTTAAGGGCTCGATCTGGACGGTCAATCCCGTAAGTCAAACCCCTAAACGCACGGAAAAGGCCATTGGACCGTCTAAATTACGTATTTTGGCATGACCTTCAACTGAAAATAGTTTCAAATCGATGAAACGCAACAAGTCATATAAAAATTTTACCGAAAATAACCACCGAAGATAGGGCTACCCATAGGGAGAAAGAATGAAAAATTGCATTAACCGCAACTATCGGAATACAGTGATTTTTCAACCGTAGATGTATTTCACCATTTTGGTCATATCTTATTTCACAAGTTTTTTCCATTTGAAGGTACTACGTATAGTTTGTTTTTGAAACGGAACATTTACTCAACACTTGGTAAACAAGTTATACAACATTAGTAGGCATATTGTGATTGTGATGATCAAACTTGAGAAACGAAAATCCGACCGTCAGATCTGACAATCATGATAAAATACATGTATGGGAAAAAATTCAACTTGATCCGACAAGGCTAAGGGCTCGATCCGGACGATCAATCCTGTAAGTCAAACCCCTAAACGCACGGAAAATGTCAGTGGACCGTCTAAATTACGTATTTTGGCCAGACCTTCAACTGAAAATAGTTTCATGTCAATGAGACGCAACAAGTCGTATAAAAATTTTACGGAAAATAACCACCGAAGATAGGGCTACCCATAAGGAGAAAAAATAGAAAATTGCATTGACCGCAACTATCGGCACCGAGACTTTACCGAAATACCGTGATTTTCCGACCATAGACGTATTTCACCATTCTGGTCATATCTTATTTCACAACTTTTTACGTTTAAAGGTTCTACATATAGTTTGTTTTTGAAACGGAACATTTACCTAACATTTCGTAAACAAGTTATACAACATTAGTAGGCACTGTTGTGATTGTGATGATCAAACTTGAGAAACGAAAATTTGACTGTCAGATCTGACCATCATGATAAAATACATGTATGGGAAAAAAATCAACTTGATCCGACAAGGTTAAGGGCTCGATCCGGATAGTCAATCATGTAAGTCAAACCCCTAAACGCACGAAAAAGGTCATTAGACCGTCTAAATTACGTATTTTGGTTGGACCTTCAACTGAAAATAGTTTCAAATCGATGAGACACAACAAGTCGTATATTAGGGTATTCGTCGGCTAAGGTTTAGGGTTTAGGGTTTTCGTACGAAATATTAGGGTATTCGTCGGCTAACTGCATCTTAGTCGACGAATTATGACTTATTTCATTCAAATAAGATGGTTTTAGCCGACGAAATATTCTATAATTTGTCAGCTAAGATGGTTTAAGCCGACGAATTATGGTATATTTCATCGGCTAAAGTATAAAAAATACATTAAAAAAACAGAAGGTTTAATGTAAACCATACTAACTTCCTGTTCATATATCACCAAAATTCATATAAAATAACAGAAATATAAATTCAACATATGTAAACTATAAAGGTAATACATTCTTTTTTATTACAAATTAATGAATTACGTCTTCTAAATTAAAACTAAGGCTCGTAATCGGAATCATCCGATGAGTCTTCTTCGATGTTAGAATTAATTTCTGGTAATCTATGTTTTTCCTCATCACCATAGTCTTCGTCTGTTTCTTGATTTGGATCAACATCAATAAGCATTGGCTCTTCATCATGAATTCGCACCGAACGACCCGCTTTAAAATTATTAAGGCCAACGGTAGAGGAGTTAGGAATACCTATTGTGTTGAGCTCTTGATACGCAACATCTTCTTCCTCATCTTCGGCTTCTCCAAGTGTAGCCGCCCGGTAAATGTTTTGAGGGTGCACAAGGTTGACTATATTCCACGCGTCACCATTAGCAAGGTCATCAAGATAAAATACTTGTTTTACCGATGTGGCAAAAACGAACGGGTCATCTTCGTAACAACTTGTAGTAGTGTTCACTGATAATATTCCGTACTGATCGGTCTTCATGTTCTACGGCCTAGTATCAAACCATCTACACTTGAAGAGGTGCACTATCATGCCTTGCCCATAAACGAGTTCCACCACTGAATGGAGAACACCATAATAGTCAACTCCATTCCGCCCACCATGCGCCATCACCCCAGAATTCTGTGTTCTCTGTCTGCTGTCTCTCTGTTCACATATAAATTGCACGCCATTCACCTTACACATCGGATAAACTCTTGACATTATCGGCTTCATCACTAGAAGTCTTAGTTTGTGCGATCAATTTGGGTGACCATCAAATTGAATATGGTTCATCTGTAACCAACCATTCAACTGTAAATATGGATAATTATGCAATAAACATAAATACGTACAGAAATATTGAATTACGTACCCAGCCAGCAAAATAGTTTGCGAACTCCCTGTTGTGGTACTCGAGATCACCTTGAATGTCTATACAATATAGATGGATGTCTTTCCAGTATTCAACTTCTGGACAGTTAATCAATACCCACTAGTGGGCAATGACTAGCTCATGTGGTTGCAACTTGTAGGAGTCTGGCAAAATTCCATAAACTTCAACATCATTAGAGAGTATGGAAAGATTGAACATCGATACATCTACCGGTATGGTTTGTGGAGTTTCCTTCAACGCTCCTAAATACAACTTCATGTAGGTGACGCACTCGTGCGCAATATATGCTTCAGCTATACATCCTTCAGGCACGGATTTATTAGCCACATAAGCTTTGTAGTCTTATGATGTCCTCTTGCATTTCCCGGAGGTTAGATTTTTTCACTTCCCGTGTGCATAACTTCTGGAAGAATCTTGCCAACGCTACTAACGGCTCCACCACCTGATGGGGAAGGAACGGTCGAATGAAAACAGGGAAGAGACATTGTAGCAGGATATGATAGTCAACTCTTCAACCCGTACATCTTATTGTCCCAGAAGTTCACACACCGGGCTATATTTCCTGCATAGCCTGAAGGATACTTCACACAACTCATCCACTTGAAAATTACGTTCTTCTGGTCAGGCTTCACGGTGTAAGGAGTTTGAGGCATTTTTTTCTTCCCTTCTTTCAACCACAAATGTCTTCTTATAAGCATTTTTTTTAGATCAATGCGTGCCTTAGGACCGTCTTTCGTCTTCCCCTCCAAGTTCAGCACTGTGTCCACCACACTTTCGCAAACATTCTTTTCTATGTGCATCACATCTAGGTAGTGCCTGATCAACAACTTAATCTAGTATGGGAGTTCCCAGAATATGCTCTTATGTGTCCAGAATTTGTACTTGTCGAGTCTTTCAGGTATTGTCGCCACAATATTGGGATGATTGTTGAGCTGTCCAAAATCGTACTCATTAAGCACTGCTAAAATTTCTTCCCCCGTCCATCTTCTAGAAGGTACACCATTTTTTACAGCCCCATCAAATGCCTTCTCATCGAACCGCCATTCGTGATTATATGGAAGGAGAGTACGGTGACCCAATTTGCATATCTTGTTGCAATGACTGCTACTCCCCTCATCGCTAAGGCACTCTGGACAAGCTTTGTATCCCCTAATAACGTTGCCCGACAACATCCCACGGGCAGGAAAATCACTGATGGTACCAACAACCATGACATGCATCTGGAACATCTCGTGCATGTACTTGTCATAAGTGGGATGATCAACGTCCCAAAAAAACTTAAGCTCTTCAATCAAAGGTCTCAAATACACATCGAGACACTTCCCTTGATAACCGGGCCCCAGAATCAACAAACTTAACATATTGTATTCCTTCTTCATGCACATCCATGGAGGAAGGTTGTACGGTACCAAAATCACCGGCCATACACTGTATTGAAGACTCATGTTGCCAAAAAGGTTGAACCTGTCAGATGAGAGCCCGAGCCTCACATTTTGGACCTCTGACGCAAAATGATGAAACTTCATGTCTATATGCTTCCAAGCCTCCCTTCAGCAGGGTGTATAAGGGTATATTCGTCATGCAATTCCCAAAACCCGCTATGATCATGCAGAACCCCTGATGATGTTTCACCGTGATATAACCAACATGTGTACTTCTCCCAAAACCCGTTACTCTTCAGGTGCTGCCATACTTTGTCAATCGCAAATTGATGCATATCGCTGTGACACTGACATTTCGTGCACGGGCAATAGAAAATTGTATTCCCGTTAGCATTAGCCAGCGCATATTCTAGAAAACTCATAACTCCTTTACCATATCTTTTGTCCCATTTTGGAAGCGAAATCCAACTCTTATCCATATCCTGAAAATGTAACAAAATATATATGTATAACTCTAATTAATTAAATTCTATATATAAAATCTCAATTCATTTAGTATTCTACGTACTACAACTAATTAATAACAAATTAATTAATACATATATATATACACTTAATAATTACATAACAATATTATATATCAACATCATCACAAAATCATCATCAACTCATATCATCAACAACTTCATACCATCAACACAATATTATAAATTAATTAATATATATATATATATATATCTACTACTACTTATTAACAACAACTTCATATATATATCAAATCATCAACCAAATCGATCAACACATATATATACATCCAACGTACTCAAAATCGATCAACTCAATCACACTCAAAATCGATCAACTCAAATAAAACTCAAAATCAACATATAAACACATATACGTACCTATATATAGCTCCACAAACTAATTATGGACAGATTTCGACAACACCCAAACTTTTTCTCCCGTTTTTTTTTCCCAGATGAGCTGTTATCCAGATCTGCAAATATAAGGCACTTTAGTCGAAGAAATTAAAATTTCGTCGGCTAAAGAATTGTAAACACGTCGGCTAAAGTTCACATACTATAGCCGACGAAAAGAATTCTTTAGCCGACGAAATTTAAATTTTCGTCGACTATTTTAGTCGACGAAATTTTCCTTCGTTGGCCTGGTTTTTTTATTTTCATCAGCTAAAGCCTTTCTTCTGGAAGTGTTAGAGTATGTTCGATTTTGAGTTTGGGTTAGAGATTGGCTACTAATACTTTGGTGCCTTAGGTGTTGAAATGGTTGTTGTGGTGTCTTAGGTGTTGAAATTTTATAGAGAAACTAGAGAGAAAACTTTCCCAAAAATGTGGATGAAAAGGTGACATATATTGGGTCTGATTGACCGACATGGTGGGTCGGCTAGGGTGGCTGGGCCAATCAAAATTTGTCACTTGTCAACATACCGAGATGTGTTCTAAATTCAAACACCTGTTACCACATGTTTTATGGTTCATCCTCATCATCCCTCACGGCCTACATGTCATCATCAGAAGGCAAGCTTCCCACTTGCACCATGTGGGACGAGTGCTGCACGGAAGATTTTCTCACATATGAAGAGGATGCAAATTTGCCGACCACCCTTATTTGCCCACCCTAATGCCTACCATCTCATTTCATGACATGTGTCATTTTTCTTAACCATGTTAAACTATGGTTAACAATTTAAAACTATAATAAAATAATTTTTTTTCTTTTAATTTATAAAATTAAGTTTAAAAATGAACATCAACCACGATTCCTCTTCATTCTGAAAAAAAAAATTCCCAAATCAACTGCCACAAACCCATCACCGCATCCACCATTGCCGTCGAACACCATATCCATCCCACCGAGCACACCTCCTAGCAACTCAGTGTCGAATCCCATCCCAGACTAGTTCTTCTCCTTTCCCGGTTGTTGCTGCACTTGCTCCATCGGCGGTTAATCCTGTGGCAGCGTCTCCCTTAGCCAAGAACTCCTCCCCACCCTCCTCTCTGACCTCGGCGTCTCCCTCTCTCAACCTTAACCATCTACATCCCCCTCTTTGGCAGCACCCAACCCCTCGCCATCCCCAAACCCCGTCGCCATTTCCTCAACTCTGAGCCTCCCGTCAATGATATCGTCGGTCTCAGCCGTGGCGCCACCACCAAGTTCGATATCGGCCTTGCCTGTGCGACGATGCTGATGTTCATTGTTGATGTTTCATGTTTTTTTTTTACTTTTAAAATTAAAAGAAACAAAATTTATTTATTATAGTTTTAAATTGTTAACCATGGTTTAACATGGTTAAGAAAAATGACACATGACATGAAATGAGGTGGGTGGGTATTAGAGTGGACAAATAAGGGTGTTCGACAAATTTGCATCCCATATGAAGTCGTCACATCACAAGATGTTGAGTTCCGGTCTATTATGGCGCCAGGTAGAACACGATTCAGGTGAGCATATGCTTTTGTTTACACGTAGTGGCCCTCCCTTGGACTACATGTGATTTAATGAAACGTTTTGGGTGAGCGAGGGGGAGTAGGTATAACTGCACTATGCGCTGGATTAGCCACACACGGACACGTGTAGGCATTTCTCCAATCCTTAGTATCAAAAAAAGATGATTAAAGCTGATCTGACATCTTTGTTTCCCTTCAGTGTGGCATATTTTGGTCCAATTATTTATCTAAGTTATACTGGACCCGGCAATGGTAAAATTGTTGGAAGGGGAAGATTTGTGCCCAGCAACAATAGTCAGTCATGTTATAAAGTTTGTTGTAGGCTAAAGCTCAAACTCAGCAACTTGATGTGGATTTATTAAGAATGATCAAGTTACTACATTTTTGCTGAATCGGGTGACACTTGATTTTATTGAATTGATTCGTGTTGTATCCTCCTGGTTAGGGAGTGAACCATACATATGGTATCCTTCATTTCCAACATGAAACAAGAATAGTAACTTGAAACCTATGTGGTAGAGACTACCTCTGTCAATGTAAACTGGAAAGCACAACCATGGACAAAACTAAGAACACAACAAATTTTAGTGTTTCATAGTTCATCGTGCATTAACCTTTCTAAAGGTTCCTCGGCTTTACGAACTGCATTGTTAGATTGGGCCATGATTTACACCGTTGCCAAGAGCTCCAGGCTGGAGCTCTTTACCAATCATACCGGCCTTGAAAGCTATGACCTTCCTCTGCAACGCCAGTATACTAATACATTTCAAAACATCATAAAGAGCAACACATGTAACACAGGAAAAATCTCACTACAATTATCACCCTGTCCAGAATTAAGTCAATAAAATCTATTAACTTAATAATAGAATCTATTTACAGATAATATAGGACAAAGCAATTAATGATTTCCTGTCAATGACATCTTGGCGTTGCATTGTGGATAGTAGGTTTCAGGTACACATTAACAGACTACGGTCTCATTTGTATTCAGTCTCGGCCTTCCTCAGTACTCTAGTAGATTCATCTGCATACCAACATACAGTTTTAGTCTTGCGATCTTAGCTTCCTTTTCAAAACAAATAAGCAAATGTTCATATTCCAGATATTACACAAGCAGACCATAGAATTAACGAACCTTAATAAAATAATACACACGGCTCCATCAATGGAATACATATTATATAGCTTTTCGCACCGACAATTTGGAGAAGAATCAAGTGGCATATGAATGTTCTGAGAATATTGAAAGTGTGAAACATCAGATCTGGTTTTCGATGTTCTCACATACTTTTTAGTCAGGGAAGAGCATTGGAAGAGCTGAGTTAATCAAACAAAGTTGAAGACATTACATCTTTTTCACAGAATAGACAATAAGCTTATTCCAATTTTAAACGAATCTTACATGTTATTTCGATTATGGAAATCACAGAATAGTCAAAATAATTCTGCTGATCTGCACCAACCAATGCCTAAACAATATATCTTATCTATGTGTGGGGGTGTTTTTGTGCTTGTAGGGTTTAGAACAGCAAGCCCTCAATGCTTAAGCGAAACCAGGCCCAAAGTCGATCGAGGATGGGATCCAAGAATGACTCTGTTGTGATGCGCTTGATAATAATAACAGTAGTTTGCTTCTCAGTAATAGCAGCAATTTGTTTGACGTAACAGAAGCAGTTTGCGTGTAATGCTTCTGTAACAGCAGTAGTTACAGTGACAATTCTGCTATAAGGACAACGATTCTAACAAAAATAGGACTTACAGATGGATATGGTGGGGGAGCTGGGAGCCTGTGAGTTTAGTGAGAGAGCTTAATTTTGGGTTATGGAAGGTTTATGGAATGAGAACTGACTGAAAATAAGCTGGCTAGGGTTCTAGAGATGAAGCATGATCTCTTGAGGTTTTCTAGGTTATCGATGATGGTCTTCAGCAGCAGTGAGCTACCCTTTTTATAGACAAGATCAGGGAGGATAGTTGTAACTGAAAACAAAGGGTCTCAGTTTTGGATTAGGGTTTAGGGTTTTGGATAGGTGGTCCCTATGGAAGAAAATTAGTGAAGGGGAGACAAAAAGGGTGGCGATGGCAAGTCTAGGGCAGTAGCCTGCTGCCGTGATACTGTAGAGATTTAGGGACAGACGGGTGTTAATACATAGCGAAAACATTTGGCCATGCCGAGAATATAATGCCATTACCTGATCGCCGGAGATCATTCTGTCCAAGACTCCACTAGCAAGGCCTCCGTAGGCACCCAAAGAGTGGAGGCATAACAACAATACACATGCCAGACCCACTCTGCAACAGCTAAACTCCCCTGAAAGGAGGGAGGCTGAACAATACCACAAAACAGTCCCACATCAGGAATTAATGACAAAACCCCCAATACTAGCCTATAAAACAGGCACAGATCCCCAAATAAGGTAAGTTCATTACTCTTTCCATACTCCCGTACTATACAAGTAGCAACTCAACGCTAACTTAAGCATCAGAGAGTCGAAGACTGGGCCACCCCAGTCCTGACTCTTAATGTATTGTTACATGTGCAGTTACAGGACCCGAAGCCAAGGATTCGACCTCCCATCCCGTGACCTCGGGAGAGATAGAAACAATAGGCGCTAGAAGGAGGGGCCCTTCTTGTGGAACTCCCGTTTTAACTTGAAAAGATGAGGGAAATTATGGATGACCCAAACAAACCCGAGACCCACATAGAAAAAGAACTTTTCCAATCTGGAGACGCCTCCCTTAACCAAGCTACCGCATCTACGGACCATGTTAACCACCCTGATGCTGCTATAGCCCTCCACCCTGATGCTGCTAAGCCCTCAAAATTTTGAAAAAGGACTTCCATTCGTTTCGAGAGCAAGCGGCTAAGGATAAAGCAGAGGCCGAAGCGTACCAGGTACGCATCGCTGAGCTGGAAAAGGAACAATTCCTACTCCGCGCCACTCTGGATCACCGTAACAACTACAATAAAACCTTAGAGCGGGCAGCAAGGGTCACTCCCACCCCGGATCCCACCCTAACATCTATTTTTTCTAACCAGAGACAGACTAGTTCCGTGCTCCCGGGAGGTCCCAACCAGATCATCTATGTCACTCATCCACTCACCCACCCATCCTTTCCACTCCTATCCCCTCAACCATCTGCACTTAATAATGAGTCCATTCTCCCGATAAACCGACCCGAGCAATTTGATACTCCCAACCCTAATCCCAGCTTTGCCAACTCTGCCAACCCACCTCTCGACATGCAAACCCGACTTCTCTTCCATCTCAGCAATTCTGTCACTCAGTTGGCCTCATGAATTGAGAGTGTCGAGAGTCGCGGGAGCCAGCGACCCCTATTCTCGGGGTATGGACACTGCCCAAGTCCCTTCACACTACGAGTTCAACTAGATAAGAGACCACCCGAGGTCAAACCTTTCAAGATAGACAAATATAAGGGTACCGGGGACCCTCACCTCCACCTTGAAACATTCCTCTCGTTATGCAGCTCCACTCGGTACACATATGTCATGGCCTGTCACGCCTTCCAAGAAACCCTCTCAGATGAGGCACTTAGTTGGTTCCTCAACTTGCCCCCCAACTCCATTGACAATTTTGACCAACTCTCGGAGCGCTTCCTCAATCGTTTCATACTCCATGCCAGCATTTATCGAAGTGTGGATGCTTTGTTTAACATCAAGCAAAAAGAAGGTGAAGGACTCCATGCATTGCTATCCAGGTGGCAATCAGCCACGGCACGCTGCCACAACCTGGAACCCCGAGTCGCTGAACAAGCTTTTTGTCAAGCCTTGCTTCCCGGCAGTTTCCTAATGGAGATTAATAGGAACCCTCTAGGGTCATACGAGGCCTTGATAGACCTTGCTGTCCGATAGGCACGTGCCGAGTTTGCCACATTTGGACATTCCAGTCAAACCACCACATTAGCTCTCCCCGCCCCACCCCCCCCCAAACAACCATCCCAGCAAAATATGACCATTATGACAGAGGTAAGCAACATGGCCACTCCCGAGATAACAACCAGGAGCATGGTTCAGACCGTCGCCATAATAGGCAGCGTGGACGGGACCATCCTTATCGGTCCCGGAGCAGAGCCCCCAGCAGCAGCGTCGCTCTTTCCCGCCACCCTGCTACGAAGTCCACACTACCCTGACCACTACATACAAAGACATCTGGGCCAAACACAAAGACCTCATTCCCCCGCCATCCAAGAATAAGTACCCCAAGAAGCCCCGGCGGGCCACAGGGAATAAGTATTGTGCTTATCATGATGACAATGGCTACACCACTGAGATGTGCCGTGGCCTCCGCAATGCAATCGAGCACTTGATCCGTAACGGGCAACTCCACCAGTATTGCACTCCCGCAACAGGAGCTAACGCCATTGAGGTTCATGGCCAGATCCTAACTTTGGATGGTGGAGCCCCGCAACTTCCCCCTCGTCAACCCTCTACCAAAAGGCAATGTACAACTCCTTTGGAGATCTTCGAATTACAAAGAGGTGTCACCGCTACCCCATCAGCATAGGACCATGTGTCATTTTACAAGAGGGAAGACACGATAAATTACCACCACAATGAGCCATTCATAATCAATGTCCAAGTGGATCACTACAGGTGCCATAGAGCCCTTGTGGACACAGGAGCTGCAGTCAGTGTAATGTTTACTGATTGCTATAGAGGGCTCCGGCGTGACCGAGCTAAACTGTACAACAACCATGATCCCCTTGTCAGCTTCTCGAGAGAGATTGTACAGCCCTTAGGCTCGAACTGTTTGACAGTTTCAATGGGGACCAACCCCTGTCGTGCTTCTATCACGGCACGTTTTCTCATAGTCGATTCCCCTTATCCTATAACATCATCTTGGGTCGCGACATCATTTGGGGACTACAATGCTTCATTGCAGGTCACATGCTACTCATGAAAATGCCTACCCTGGGGAGCATACTTACAATCCAAGGAGATAGGGCAGCCATTGAACACTACCACCTTAATGCCATTCAGCAGGGGCATGGTGCCTATGAGATGCCCCTCTGAGCCCATTGATGACCCTAGGGATGACCCTGACAGGAAAGAAAAGAAGAAGCAGATCCCAAGGCCTAACTCGGCAGAAGAGACAAAGTGGGTCTCCCTATCACCTAGTGCTCCTGAGAGGAAAGTTCGCATAGGCACAAACCTTAACCCGGAACTCCGCCAGAAGCTCGTTGCCTTTCTCCAGGATAAGCAAGCAGTCTTTGCTTGGTCCTATGCTGACATGTCAGGCATCTCCCCTGATGTCATCACACACAAACTCAACATCCTCAAGGACTATCCCCTTGTCAAGCAGAAAAGGCGTGCCTTTAACCCGAAAAGTACCGGGCTATACAAGCCGAGGTTCAAAGGTTGAAGGAGATCAAGTTCATCCGAGACGTCTCCTACCCAGTCTGGGTTTCCAATGTTGTCATGGTTCCTAAGCCCAATGGGAAATGACGAATGTGTGTTGATTACACTAACCTTAACAAAGCATGTCCCATGGACAACTTCCCCTTGCCACGGATTGACCAGTTGGTTGACTCCACAGCTGGCTATAAGATGCTCAGCTTTCTGGATGCCTACTCGGGATATAACTAGATCAAAATGCACCCTGCGGATCAGGAGCACACTATTTTTGTTACAGATAAGGGACTGTACTGTTATGGGGTCATGCCCTTTGGCCTCAAGAATGCAGGAGTAACCTATCAAAGTTTAGTCAATGCAATGTTTGAAGAAATTGAGGAGGTCATGGAAGTATATGTGGACAACATGCTGGTCAAAAGCAAAACAGAGGATGACCACATTGCCAACCCTAAACAAAGTCTTCACTAAGCTCCTGGCCCACGGAATGCGCCTCAACCCACAGAAATGTATTTTGGCTGTGGGCGGAGGAAATTTTCTAGGGTTTATGGTCAGTGAAAGAGGCATTGAAGCCAACCCGGAAAAGGTACAAGCCATACTTGACATGGCTGTTCCGAGAACCCGGAACGAGGTCCAATGCCTCATGGGACGCTTGGTAGCTCTAGCCTGGTTCATCTCCCGCCTCACGGACAAATGCAACCCATTCTTTCAACTGCTCAAAGCCCAATATAAAGAGAATGTGGCATAGGGCCCGAAGCATGATGATGTCTTCAATAACATCAAAGCTTACCTAGCAGCAGTCCCCATTTTCTTCAAGCTTATCCCCGGAGAAGTACTTTACCTATATTTGGTTGTTTCTGCCACAGCCATTAGCGCTGCTCTCACGTGCCATGAGCATGACAATGAGCTCCTAGTATATTACTGTGGTAGAGGTTTTGCAGACCCCGAGACCCGCTATCCCGATATTGAGAAACTAGCCCTCGCCCTCGTCACAGCAGCACGAAAGCTCAGGCAATATTTTCAAGCTCATACAATTCATGTCCTAACTAACCATCCCTTCCGCCAAACTCCAAAAGCCTGAAACTTCAGGACGCATGGTAAAATGGGCAATTGAATTAGGCGAGTTTGACCTCCATTTCAAACCGAGAACAGCCATAAAGGGCAGGCAATTGCAGATTTTATTGCTGAGTTCATCCCCCTAGACCATAGCAACCCAGACCCAGACGCCCCCTCCCGGGACGCCATCTGGGAACTCCATGTTGATGGATCCTCAAACAATAGGCTCAGTGGAGTGGGCATTATAATCACAGATCCAGAGAGAAATTCATATGACTATGCTCTCCGGTTTGAATTCAAAGCATCCAACAATATAACCGAATACGAGGCCTTGATAGTTGGCATTCAGCTCTGTAGGGAACTCTGAGCCCTGCATCTCCACATATTTAGTGATTCCCAACTTGTAGTCAATCAAGTGGCAGACGACTTTAAAGTCAACCAGAACAACCTAGGGTCCTACAAAAGTCTAGCTGGTGCCCTCTTGCAACACTTCACATCTTACAAGCTCATACAAATTCCAAGGGCCAAGAACTCCAAAGCTGATGCCCTCGCAAGACTCGCCACAGCCCCTCCCGAGTCCACGCCACCGGATGTGCACATTGAAATCTTAGAAAAGCCTAGTATCTCGAAGGCTTACTCAGAAATTTTTGCCCTCGAGACAACTGGTCAGCCCTCGTGGATGGACCCATATGTGGCCTTCCTTTCTAATGGCAGATTGCCCTTGGACAGAAAAGAAGCACAACGGTTGCGCCACAAGGCTTCACTCTACCTACTTAGGGCGGTAAGCTGTATCGTCGTGGCCAGTCATGTCTCTTCCTGAAATGCTTACCTACAGAAGATGGGCACAAGGTATTGAGGTCACTCCATAGTGATATTTGTGCCACAAGCCATCATCACTGATAATGGGACACAATTTGACAATGACACATTTAGAGAATTCCTCTCCAAGCAAGGCACCATAATTTTCTATGCCTCCCCAGCACACCCTCAAACCAATGGCCAGGTGGAAGCCATAAACAAACTCATCAAGCAGAACTTGAAGAAACGCATGGAAGACGCCAAAGGGTTGTGGGCAGCCAAACTCCCGAAAGTCCTCTAGACACTGCGTACCACTCCAACAACAGCTACAGGTGAATCTCCATACCTCTTGTCCTATGACACCGAGGCAGTGATTCCTGTGGAAATAGAGGTCCTGAGTGAACATGTCACGGCATACGACCCGAGATAAACGTCACGGGGTTAAGACTTAACATGGACCTCTTGGAGGAACGCCGGGACATGGCACATCTCAGGAATGTCAACAACAAGCAAAAATTGCCCAACACTACAACAGGAAAGTTGTTTCCCGCCCCCTAAAGGTAGGTGATTGGGTCATGAAAGAAGTCATTCCCCACCCCACTGGACTCAAGGCAAAGTGGGAAGGCCCACTAGAGATAGTCAATGCCCCGGGACCAGCTACATTTTATCTCCACAACACTGATGGCCGGGTACTACCCCCGCCCTTGAAACGCTCGCCATCTCCACCTCTACCGTGTTTAACTCAAATCAACACTCCAAGGCCAACATGGCAGCTAGCACTTCATCAGTTGTACTTTAGCCCGGTAGCGGCCCAAATCAAATTTACCCTTACTCATTAACGGCCTATCCTAAATGAAGATGCTATTTTTGTTCATTTTTTAGAATACTGTGCCAAGAACACGGACAACACAACAGCAAGGGGAAATAAAAACAACATTCTTTAAAGAAAACAATTATCAACCTGGACTCCCAGGCAATCAATAAATAACAACTTGTTCAACTGGCTAACCACGCCATCAACATTGTTTCAAAACAAACAAAAACTTGGAAATCTACCAAAACGACTAAGTACAAATATTCACTTCTCCCAGAAGACGTGTCATTGGACTTGTTCACACTCCTGCTACTCTTTGACCCGCTACCTCGTCTGCGAGACTGACTGATGTTCACAGAAACCCTTTGCCCATAAGTGTGCTTCGCGAGGTCACGCGACCCTGGTGGCGGCCTCATAGAAATATTAGGGCGCACCAAGGTCACTTGTTGCACTCCAGTAGTAGGGGACTTGCTAGCTGGAACCTTTGGCACTTCAGCACGTGGGGGTGACACAAGTCCGGGGGCTCGAGGGTTTGGAGGTTTAACAACAGACGACGCCACCTAAGACGCTACAACTTAATTAAGTGGCCGGGGACACTTCAGGACGAGGAGACCTCAAAGCAGGACCTTCCTTCGGCACGACAGAGGAGGTAGCACTCCATGCCTCGTGCTGCTTAGCCAGGGACTGCGAGATCTCGGCTTGCTTTCTTTGCTCTGGTGTCATCAGCTCCTAGGCCTTCTTCGCGGCATCCTTCTCAGCATAAAACTTGCGCATAGCAGCCTCATTAATCCAGCCAGCTTAGCACCCGGTCTTGCTAAGCTCATCCTGCCCTTGGTTATAAGCACTCTTCAGCTGCTGCTTATACATGTCACTCTCCTAGAACACCCTCTCCCCAGCCCCGGCAGCTCTGGCACACTTCCACTTCCGCACCCTCTCTCTGCTCCGCCAAGGCATGGTTCAACCTCGCCACCTCAGCCTCCAGTGAAACAACCTTAGCAGCAGCCACCTCCCTGACGTCCACCTACTTGTCCTTTTCTTGAATAACCTCCTTCAGCTCAGCCACCTGCTTCCCAGCGGTCGGGGCCTGGTCTCGAAAGACAGCAGCATCCTGCTCCAACTGCTCCAGCCGTTGAGAGAGGGCGCGGTTGTTCTCTTCTGCCTCCCTCAGTTACTGACACTTGGCCTCAGCACCTTCCTCCAAGTGGATCACAGCCCTCTCGCTTGCCGCATACATAAGCATGGTTGCCTATAAACAAGCCAACAACATTAAAAAGAAGAAGAAGAAGCAAGCAGAAGAGAAGAGCAAAACGCACACCATGTACACTTACCCGAGTCAACTTCTCCTTGGCAAGAGCCAGGCCGGCCAAAGGCTCGGCCTCTTCCAGGGCGTTCATGTCGCGAGACCGGTGACGCATGTCATACGTCATTTGCGCAAAGTAAGGCTGTACCTCCCCAGTCCCCTCCAATGCGTGAGTGATCTCGGCCAGGCTTCCAGAACTCCCGGAACGCCCTTTCTTTCGGGATCTTTTTGCTTGGCCGTCATGCGACGACTCAACCCTCCCCTTCCTCTTCCGAGTCTTTGTCACAACGACCTCCTCAGATTCCTGCCCAAGAGGTTCCACCTCTTCTGTCACGAGATCCTCGTCACCAGTTTGAGGCTCCCCAACGTCTCCCAAAGATGCATCTTCCATCCTAACTAGCTCTAAGACGTGCTCTTTCCCCACCGGAACCTGTTCCTCATTGCGCCTATGGTCGCCATCCTCAACTTCTATTTCCTCGTCATTCACCTCTTAGTCGCCTAAACCCATGACCTCTGCCACCAAGGGAGGCACATAAGCATAGTCCTCATCTACCAGATTCAGCCTCAAAAAATCATCTTCACATTCCTCCAACTCCACCTCCTTCCCTTCCCCAGTCTCTAGGTCGATGTCAAACCGCTTGGCGTGAGTAGCCTCGGCAAGTAACCCATCCAGCACATCCTCATCAGAGACCTTGTCATAAGGCCCTTCTTTCTTCCGCGACCCACTGTCCCGTGACATCATTACTACACCAAACAAAAGATCAGTCAAGCACAGCTCAGAAAATATAAAAAGGAAGAACATTCAAAAACAAAAATACAGACCTGGGACTCGGGCATAGCCGAAATGACTATATACGCCAAGCTGGCATATTCGGTACAAGCTCCTAGACTCGAATGCCCACAGCACCCGGCGTATCCGATGCTCCATCAGCTCGGTTAATTTATACTCTTAGGGCACTACACAAAGTTAGCAGTCAGCAGTCAGCAGCACAGTACAAACAGTAAGAAAACACGAGACACAAAACACGGTACCTATTTTCTGAAAGGCCCCGGGTACTCGGAAGAGATGTCCGTGCCACTCCTGCCACTGCCCCCACAAGGAAGCACTTCCGCCGCCAACCCTCGTTCGTAGAGGTGGGCAAGTCTTCCACCAAAATCTTGAATTTACCCCGGGACTTCAATGTCACATAACCCTGGCTGCCCTTCTTCGCGCAGTACGTCATATGCCAACAGGCGTTGAACTCCTCAAAATTTGAGAACTCTTGCCCCAATAAGCGAAATAATACCCCCGTCCCCAAAATTTGCCTTAGCATATTCGGGGTGACTTGCCCCGGGGAGACATGCAAACACGCCAAGGTGTACTGCACAAAGGGGGTAGCGGGAACATCAACTCCCTTGCCAAGAGGCCGCAACAACACCTCATTAAGAATACCCAAGTTCTGCTTAAGAGCTTTTATCTCTGCCGACGTCATACTCTCACCAGGGGGATCACAGAACTAATGGTCATCCTCCCGAGATCTCGCCATGCTAAACTCTTCTACCTCCTGCAATAGAGGGTCAGACGAGGACACGTGAGACCCTTCATCCGTACCAGGAATGCCCTCCTCTAAGTCAAGGGCAACCTCCGCCATATGATAACTCATTTCCTCTTCCCACCGGTGCCAAGTGTCCGAATCAGGATCAGTCGAGCTAGAGACAACCACGATCTCCTCGCTGACACCCACACCAGATCTGTCATACCCTACATCCTCACATGGTTAGACTCTCGCTACCTTAATCCTAGCTAACCCGATAGCAAATCATTCAATCCCTTACTCTAGACTCTCTTAGCCAAGTCACAACTGAAGCAAAACTCACAACTACTATCCCTATCGATTCGAAGTAAAGCAAAAAAAAAAACCATAACAAGGATGGACAAGTTCATACCTCGAAAAATCAGATTTGTGTAGTGGCAGTGAAGTTGGTTGCAAACAGCCGAGAGCTCACACCCAATCGATCGAGGGTGAAATTGGATGTTCCCCAGGTTCGATTCCACAGTTCGTTGAAGCCTCTCTAGAAAATTGAACACCACTCTTTTTGCCCTAGTCTCTCTGTTTTCAAAATACAAACTCCCTCCCTCTGCCCTCATTAGGTTTATTTATAGAGCATTCAAGTGGACCTCGACCGTCCAGATCCCTGCTAATCCCAACGGTCAGGGAACTGCCACGTCGACCATGATCGTGCGAGCCATTTAAGACGCACCCCACGATCCCACCCACGCGTGTCAGTTACGCGCCAACCAAAAAAAAAACGCTTAAACGACAGAACCATTACGTCCTTAAAATTCGTTATAAATGACCACGTGCTCCTCATAAACTGGCCATTTATGACACACGTGACATATAACGTAAAGGATCATACCGAGTTCTTGGAACTCAACCCCAGCCACCTCGTGACCCTCGCGTGGGAACTTAGGGACTCGGCACCATGCCTCCAACTTCCGGTAAAGCACATTCTCGGCACAACTTGAGAATAACTCCCCACCTAAGAGCTCTCTCGGACTAGGGACTTGGGAACTTGTTAATACATAGCCAAAACATTTGGCCATGCCGAAAATATAACGCCATTACCTGATCGCCAGAGATCATTCCGTCCAAGACTCCACCAGCAAGGCCTCCGGCATAACAACAATACACATGCCAGACCACTCTGCAACAACTAAACTCCCCCGAAAGGAGGGAGGCTGAACAATACCACAAACAGTCCCACATCGGGAATTAATGACAAAACCCCCAATACTAGCCTATAAAACAAGCACAGATCCCCAAATAAGGTAAGTTCATTACTCCTTCCATACTCCCGTACTATACAAGTAGCAACTCAACGCTAACTTAAGCATCGGAGAGTCGAAGGCTGGGCCACCCCAGTCCCGACTCTTGACGTATTGTTACTTGTGCAGTTACAGGACCCGGAGCCAAGAATTCGACCTCCCGTCCCGTGACCTCGGGAGAGGTAGAAACAACGAGAGATTTCTTAGGAGTGCCAGAAATCATGCAATATAGATTTACAGCAGCAAAAGTTGACTTTGGGTTTTAGGTTTCAGACTACATGGTCTTTAGGTAGGAAAATGATAGGTCTAATGGGTTAAAGATTTTGCTGGGTTTGGTTTTAATTTTTCTCACTAGCCCATATTAAGACTTTGTCCATCATGCATGAACTTTGGTCCCAAGTCAAGTTATTGATGAACGTCATCTTAACGATAGGTCTCACGGGATCTGTTACCTTCCACACCACATCCCCTCTGTAAGCCCCAAAGGACGTAGCTTGGGTCTACGTGTTATGTTTGCATGGTGGAACTTGAGTTTGTCGCTTTTCAAATAAGTCTCTTTGACCATATTGGGCTTGGATGAAGGCCCAATAAGACTACGAGTATATGTCAACTTAGAGAAATGAGCTCGTGAAATTTTGGGTATCAACATTAGCCCCTTTGATTATGTAAGTTGTAAAAAATATGTTACGATTTGCATAATCAAATTTTTAAAATGATACTTATAATTTAATATGTGCATGTAAGCATGCTAGCATGTGCCGCCTCTTGTTAGTTGCCCGAGCCCTCCCTCTTAATATACACATATACATATATGTATATTTTATGAGATGAGAGGCAATGCACTTGATCGGGCCACGTGTTCTTTTATAAGAGGCATGACACATCAAGGGAAACCCAAACGTGGGGAAAAGAGGTTTGCTCAGCTTGGGCTTTTGGATAAGAAAATGAGCTGACCTTTTCAGAATTCTTCTCTTCTGGTCTGGGTATCTTCAAAAGGAAAGAGAGAAAGAACGTCTTTCCTCACGCGATCCCTTTTGATTTCTCAAAGAGCCTGCTTGTATTCTCTTCTCCTTCCAACTCCTTTTCGTTTCTTCTTGGTTGAGTGGAACAGCCGTGGGGATGTCTTTGAGGTTATCTTCTGGGATTCAAACTCAAGGAACCAAAGAGTTCCTTCTCAGCGCATCTGTTTTTTTCTTATTCGGTATCGGCGTCATCCTTCTTTTGCCGCTCTGATCGTCGCCGTTTCTTGTTATTATTATAGTTGTTGTTTGCTTGCTTGTTGTATGCTTCCTATACCCGTTCTCATTCTTGCTAATCCAATGCGCACTTTTTTTTTGTTGTAGTTGTCTTTTGCTCTTAGCTGCTGTGATTGAAGTTAGCCACTGTAATCGAATTCAGCCGAGGTGAATTGAGCTGCTGTGATTGAATCTTCCTAAGCCCGCGACTGTAAGTATTGTCTTCAGAAATTTATTCTGATGCTTACTACTGTCGAAGACTTGTTTAATTTTGCTCTGTAACTGGCTGAATGTGATACCATATTTGAATTGCATTGTCGACGAGTCTGACTGAGTCTAGTTTTGAATGCCTTGTTTTGCTTGGTGAATTAATTCTTATGCATGGATGCATTGCTTGATCATGCAAATGACCTTGTCTTTACAAGCTTGGCCATGGCTTTGTTCTGTTCTGTTTAGCTTGTTTCATTTTTTTAATTTTTTTTTTATATAGCTCTGGTTATGCTCGGCTCCTTGCATAAATCATGAGCAGTGTAGCTTGGCTTGCGAGTATATGTCACATATGATTGCTTGCTTGGCTGTTTCCACAGCAGTCTTTTCCCTTTTGTATTTCGGGTGAAACTTTAATTGCCATGTTTAGCAACAGGATGATACAGCGAGGTATTAGTTGGCTTGGCTTGTTGTGTAATTTAGGATTTTCAGCTTGGCTTGGCCATATAGATTTAGCAATTTCTGCTTGGTCTCTTTCTTGGATTACATCCTCAATTCCAGATTATTTACGAACAATTTATGGCGTGGCTTGATAGTTTTTCTTCGTACATAAATTCTCTTGTTATGTACGCAGGCCCTTGTATATTCTTTGAGTGATCTTGACAAACTATGGCCCCTGAAGTGTTGAGTCTGATAGATCACCATTTTGTGGTTACTGATGGTCTGAAGGGTCCCTTTACAGATGCTAATGAGGCTTCTGGAGATGTTAGCCTTGAGTGCATCTCCAGGTTGTTAATTGAGAGGGGTGACTTCCCAGCAGTCCCTATAGATTTTGATTATCCTTGTGGTGCTGTAACAGGGTGGTCGCAGTGGGTCGATTATGAGTTAAGGGATGAAGCTGTAAGAGAAAGACTTTCACGAGCCGGGGTCTTGTCTGCCATATTTATTTCTTCTCGTTGCGACATTAACAAGGATGTCGAGACTCTTCACCACGTGGTACGGAGGTGGAATCCTCACACGCACACCTTTGTCTGTGCTTGGGGAGAAATCGCTCCCACCTTGGAGGATGTCTTCAATATCACAAGGCTTCCGATTACTGGCACCATGAATCCTTTTGAATTTACTCTTGACAAATCATGTGATGAGGAGCTAAAGATTCTTATAACAGGGGCTTCGACTATTAGAGGGAGCAGCCACCGTTTTGCAAATTGGGTGAAACACTTTTGGGGAGTCATAAAGGATGGTGTGCTAATACCAGGCGAAGGTTTCGACTCGGGTTGCCGTTTGGCAGCCATGCTTGCTCTTTGGTTAACAAAGTATGTTTCCATTGAATTCTCTAACGAGTTTGTCAAGCAGCGTGTGTATCCCCTGGCGGTTGCCATAACGATAGGTCATAGGTTTCCTTTAGCTCCGCTGTTCCTTGGTCATGTTTACCGTTTACTAGACTTCATTGTTGCTGATGAGCTAGAAAGTGTTGGTCGGCGTGGAGTCACCACTTTGGTTTCCACTATGTTTCTATAGGCATTCATTTGGGAGCGGTTCAAGTGTTTGGAAGTAAAACCACTGACCCCGAGCTCATCTTTGGAATTGTATAACAATGGCATATTAGACAACAATGTTATATATCTGCCACCGAAGCTTCCTTTGTTGTGCCGCTGGTTTAAAAGGAGGCAAGACAAAAAGTGTTTGCTCCAATAATGTTGGATAATCCAAATAACTTTGTCGGCAGCCTTATATCCAGAGGCATGGCTTCAAAGCATTTTCCTTTTCTGGCAGGAAAGAGTGTGCAACATCTTTGGACCGTGTCGAGCTTTACTTGACTAATTACACAGGTTTTATTCCTTCCTTTGACGAGGACAAAGAAGCCTTGTCTTTCAATCCGGTGGTTTATTCTCCTGATAGGATTATGAGGCAACTCGGTTGTTCTCAAGAGATTCCCGTGCATCCCCCTTTATCCATTAGAGCTGTCGAGATGGCTAGGAAGCTTTCACCTAGAGAAGTTGATTGTGTTCATGATTTCTCTGGCAGACTTGCAGACATACCATCACAGCTACCTGGAGACATTTTGCATCCTAACGCTTCTCCTGACTACAGTCGTTATTGGAAGGGTGTGTTGCACAGGTTTCGACAGTTTGTGGAGGTTGGCAGCCCCCAGATGAAGTTTAAACCTCTTACCAGCAGCAGGCTAGCCAATTGTAATAATGTCTTGATGTATGCTAGGAAACATAACCTTCCTTACACTGAGGTGTATGATGATGGAAGCAAGAAGATTGTTGGTCACTTCAAAGACTTTGAAGCCGAGGGCATGGATAAAAAAAAAAAAGAGAGGGATAAGACTTCTAGTGATAAGAAAATTGTAAGGGAGCACCACCCCAAGAAGTCATCATCCCACTTCAAACCTAAAGTGGCTTTTGAAGAGTTCATGTACAAAACTCCTAAAGGAGTTAAGATGATAATTCCTCCAAAGTCACCATTTTGGAGGAGAAAGAAGGCGGGCATGGCGGCTGCTTTGACCCCTCGGGCAGGTAGTGCTTCTAATTATGTAGAGAAGAAAAATGCATCGGGCCCAAAAGCAAGAAAAGACATCAAAAGGAAATTTGAATTGGATCCAAATACTCCTCTTCGTCGAAGCAATCGCATAAAGTTCATCAGCTCTTCTTCTCCTCGTGGTCCTCCAGTTCACATCGAGTTGTCTGATATGGAACATGATCATGGGAAAGATTCCAAACAAGGCCGCATTGACTCCTCAAACGAGGTACTTTGCTTTTGTTGGTGTAGAACTTGTAGTAAATCATTTGAGATCATTCTTCTGTATGGCACAACTTGAAATTGATTCTCTTTTGCAGACCAGTGGAGTTGAAAGCACAAGTGATGGCGATGATAGCATGCGTAGTGGCGATGAAGTGAGCATCATCTTTTAATTGTTTTCCCACTGTACCCCTCAATTTTTTTTTCTTAAGGAGTCAGGAACTGGTTCTTTGTTGCAGGATAACGGCGACAAAAGCTTGAGTAATGGTGATCAGGTCAACATGAGATCCGATGAGCTTGAGCATGAGAGTGATAAACAGGTGCATTGTTTATCTGAATTTTTGATTTCCTTGCATTTGTTCGATTTTGTTTTTGTAGTCATGTGAGTAAATAAAATGAAATGCTTGTGTGACATGAGTGTGCATGGCGGTAACTTGAGTAATCTGGAATGTTTGAATTGCTTGGATAATTTGCGTGAATGGCATGGCCTTAAACCAACTTTTTTTTTCGATTGCTTGGACTTTCATGGATGAACACTTTGTCATATATACAAATGCGTGTCCAAAATAGAATAAGGATGTGCATGGATGCTGGAAGAAGCAAGTTCTTGTTTGGTGATAGACTTTTGAATTGAGACATAGCTTTGCATGTGTTGACTGCAATTTCTTGAGTAATTTTATAATGCTTTCATGCTTTCATGCTTGTTTTGAGATCATTCTTCTGTATGGCACAACTTGAAATTGATTCTCTTTTGCAGACCAGTGGAGTTGAAAGCACAAGTGATGGCGATGATAGCATGCGTAGTGGCGATGAAGTGAGCATCATCTTTTAATTGTTTTCCCACTGTACCCCTCAATTTTTTTTTCTTAAGGAGTCAGGAACTGGTTCTTTGTTGCAGGATAACGGCGACAAAAGCTTGAGTAATGGTGATCAGGTCAACATGAGATCTGATGAGCTTGAGCATGAGAGTGATAAACAGGTGCATTGTTTATCTGAATTTTTGATTTCCTTGCATTTGTTCGATTTTGTTTTTGTAGTCATGTGAGTAAATAAAATGAAATGCTTGTGTGACATGAGTGTGCATGGCGGTAACTTGAGTAATCTGGAATGTTTGAATTGCTTGGATAATTTGCGTGAATGGCATGGCCTTAAACCAACTTTTTTTTTCGATTGCTTGGACTTTCATGGATGAACACTTTGTCATATATACAAATGCGTGTCCAAAATAGAATAAGGATGTGCATGGATGCTGGAAGAAGCAAGTTCTTGTTTGGTGATAGACTTTTGAATTGAGACATAGCTTTGCATGTGTTGACCGCAATTTCTTGAGTAATTTTATAATGCTTTCATGCTTGTTTTGCCCCTTTGATACTGAGGAATATGAAAAGCATGTCATATTTCGCAGGATCACACATTCTGACACTTCTTTTTTTTTTGTACAAGGAGTAGGATCAATCTTTGGAGGTTACAAATACAAGTATTATGGAGACGGCAGTGAATGGACTCAATGAAGAGGTCATTGATACATGAATGATGGGAACGACATCAAATGGATTCAATGAGCAAGAGACCATCGATGCGGGAATGATGGAAACGACATCAAATGGATTCAATGAGCAGGAGACCACACATGCATTGACAAGTGTTTCTCCGGCCGAACTTAATGTACCTGAGCAGGCACTGGATAACATTACCACAACAATGATCACACCATCAAGCGAGCATGTTTTGGCCGATGACCAGCTAACAGCTACCAAGGCTCAGGGCCATGACTCGAGTCGGCCTGCAAGTGGACATACAAGTGAATGGGCGGCTCGCATGGATGACTTTGCTACCCGATTTAATTCCAACGTCGAATCTCCCTTGAGTATGGATGATATTGCCCCCCAATTGAGTAGATCTACCGTTGAGTTTCAAGGCATGAGAGTTTCTTCAGAGTTGGTGAGTCCCTTAACCAAATTTTCTGAAAAGTATTGCGAGGGAAACCTCCTGAGTTTGGTTAACCGGGGATACACCTTGAAGAAGAAGAATAAATTGATCGAGGAATTTGGAACGATGCTACTTAGCATGGAAGCTTGTCAGGTGAAGAATGAGGAAACGTTCCTTGTTTGGAGAGATGCCTGCCACGATTTTATGGAGGCTGGATTAAATGTTGGGTTTTTGATGGATTTCTTGATGCAAGCAGCTCAACAATACTTTGGCTGATGTTCCGGCTTCTGTTGTGGAGTGTGCGTTGGAGTCTTCTTGGAAGGACGACAGTCGTGCCGCTCATTACTTATATTAGGGCCTGGATTTTGATTATCGATGTGACTTTAGTAGCTTTCATCTGAAGCACTTGAGCTTTATATGTATTTTGTAACAGTTTCAGACTTATGCGAGAGCTTGCATGTTTTGACAAATTTGGTCTTTGAATATTGAAGCATGTATGGGAGTTTGCCTGATGAAAATCACTTCTCATTTCCTTTTATCGAATGGTGACAGGTCTGTGTAATTGTTGCAGGTGATATTGCTTGGATTTTGCTGCTGGGAATTGCATCGTTTTAAGGTTGTTGCTGAACTTGAACTCTGCTGCTGGGATTTCAAGTTTTTTTTTTTTTTTTTTTTTAGCCCCTTGTGTATTCTTTGCACAACCTCTTTGATTTAAGGAATGAACAAAGGCAATGCTAATTTCTCGTGAAACACCTCCTCATTTCACATTGCAAATTTTGTTCTACAAATTTAGGTACCATCATGGTGATGTACCATACAAAAGCTTCTGATACTGATACAAAAAGATGCGTCTTTGCAAGTGATCACAGGGAATAGTGGAGGCGGTTTCTGGATGCAAAACTAAATACAAAAGAAAGGCAGAGGGTGCTCCATGCTGTGATTTCTAGCAGTAGTAAGGCTTGAGCCATTTTCCATTAATGGGGTCAGTAGGTTCACCGCCGTTAGCATGAACAAGGCGATAATAACCACTGCTATGTGACTCTTTCATAACAAATGGGCCTTCCCACTGTGGTGCAAACTTGGAAGGACCAGGCATCTGTCTTCTTACCCAGTCAGCAGTTCTGAGAGCAAGATCTCCTTCCTTGAAGCTTCTTTCCTTGACTGTTCTGTTGTAGGCCTTGGTCATTGTCTATCGGTATGCTTCTGCTTTGACTTCTGCTTGTCTCCTTCTCTCATCCGCTGCTTCAAGATCCATCGTCCTCCATTTAGCACAAGATTCGGCGTCCCATTCCAGATCATTAACAGCTAGCACTCTTGCTGACGGGATCATGAGCTCCACAGGTAGAACTGCTTCAGATCCATAAACCAAGGAATATGGAGAGAATCCAGTGGCACTCCTAGGAGTAGTGTGATAGGCCCATAAAGCGTCAGGTAAATGAGTGCTCCATCCTCCCTTGTATTCATGCACCATTTTGCTCAAAATTCTGATGAGAGTTTTATTTGTGGCTTCAGCTTGGCCATTCCCTTGGGGGTAATATGGCGTCGATCTCCTGTGCTTGATCTCGTACCCTTTAAGTGTTGTGCTTACTTCTTGGTTAACAAAAGGAGTCCCATTGTCGGTAACAATCTTGTAAGGGATCCCGAATCTACAGACGATATACTCCCTGATGAAGTTTGAAATTGCTGCTCCTGTTGCCTTGCGAAGCAGAATTGCCTCAACCCACTTAGTGAAAGATTTTGTTGCTGTGAGAATCCATATAAAGCCTCCAGAAGATGGATGAATAATTCCTATCAAGTCCAACCACCAGGTATGAAACGGCCATGGTGTTTTTATATCTTGTAGCAATGTGGACGGCTTGTGACTCAAGTTTCCATGTGCCTGGCATGTGTGACACCTCTTGACTATGTTGCAGGCATCTTCCCGTATGTTGGGCCAGTAATATCCCAAACTCAACAGCTGCCGGTAAAGTTTCTTCCTTCCTTGGTGCTCTCCACATTCTCCAGCATGCACTTCTTGCAAAACCAACTTGGATTCAGAAATTCCAAGGCATCTCAGTGGCTCACCATTGAACCCTTTTCTGTATAGTATGCTTCCATCCATAAAGTACCTCTTTGATGTTTCTTGATCTTGTATGCATGCTTGCGATCTTCCGGTAGTGTTTTGCTGATGAGGTACTCCAAGTACGGTGATCTCCAGTCTTCTGTTATTGTCGCCGTAAAGCCTTCATGTTCTAATGGCATCAATATAGAGCACTTTTGGCATGAAGATTGCATCTCAGCAGCCTGTTGCTTCATACTTGGCCAGTAGTAACCTTTGCGTTCCAACCTTCTGTACAAACTAACAACATGCTCAACTCCACAACATGCTCAACTCCACAAATGGCCTCATGTATCTCTTTCAGCCTTCTCTGAGCCTCTTCTTCATCTATGCAGCGAGCTAAGATTCCTCCCGATAGGCGCCTGTATAATTCTCCAAACATCATACTGTAATCTTTTAACATTTTGAGCCGCCCTCCTTTGTATAACTGAGACATCTCATTTTTGATAGATTCTCTCCAATCATTCTTGCTTGGTGTTGGCGGGCTCGGAAATTGCATGTTCTCCACACAAGGCTTATTTCTTTGCATAACAGTGATGTTGGGTTGCTCCTTTGTGAATGAAAGTCTTGAGCTGAGGGTAGCTAGAGCATCTGCATATCTGTTGGTGCTGCTGGGAATGTGTTCTAGACTTATTTGCTCAAAGCTTGTGACTAGCTTCTCTGCCAAAGTTCTATAAGGCGCCAAAGTTGGTTCTTTCACTGCAAAATGTCCTTTCAATTGACTAATGACCAGGTTTGAATCTCCGATTGCTGTAATTTTCTTCACATTCAACTCTCGTGCAGTTGAGAGCCCAGCAATAAAAGCTTCATATTCTGCCACATTATTGGTGCATGGAAAATTGAGCTTGAATGAGAAAGGCTTGGCATGCCCTTTAGGATCCACAAGCACAACTCCCGCTCCTCCACCATTAGATGTGGCTGACCCATCAAAATGGAGTGTCCAGGGCTTCTCTTCTTCTACTACTGCCGAGATCTCAGGTAACTCTCCTAATATTTCTTGTGAAACATCGAAGCCTTCTTCTTCTGAGAACAAAGTGATCATATCAATCACAGCTTGCCCCTTAATAGCCTTTGGAGTTATGCATGTGATGTCAAATTCTGATAACTGGAGTAGCCACCTTGCCAACCGTCCAGACAATGTTGGTCTCGTCAGCAGATATCTGACCAGGTCAGTTTTCACCATGAGTTGAAGTTTGTGAGCTAGAAAATAATGCCGTGGTGCCGCATAAACAAGTGCTAGACAAAGCCTCTCAACCTTGGCATAGCGTGTTTCAGCTCCTCCCAAAAGCTTGCTCACATTATAAATGGGAAATTCTTCCTCAGCTTCATTTTCCTGTGCTAACAGTGCTTCTACAGCTGCGTCAGTAGAGGCTAGGTATATTTTCAGCGGCAAGCCAGGAATTGGTGCTCTCATGGTTGGAAGTTTGGTGATAAGCTGCTGTATCTTCGCATAAGCTTCTTTGCACTCGGCATTCCATGTGAACCTGGTTCCTTTCTTCAGCAATGGTGCAAATGTCTTGATTACAGCAGCTAAACCAGGTATGAAGCGTCTGAATATGATAATCTTCCAAGAAAACTTTTAAGCTCTTTCTGGTTTGCCGGTGGTGGGAGAGATGCAATAGCTTGAACTTTGCTTGGATCTATATCAATGCCTCTGCTGTGCACTACAAATCCAAGAAACTTTGTCGAGGACACACCGAACCCACACTTCTTAGGGTTCGTCTTCAAGTTGTATAATCTGCACCTTTGAAACACCCTTTTTAAAGTGCTCCAATGCTCCTTTCTAGTCTTGGACTTCACCACCAAGTCGTCGACATAGTCTTCTACTTCTTTCCCCATCATGTCATGAAACACTGCCGTCATTGCCCTCTGGTAAGTAGCACCAATGTAGCACCAACGTTTTTGAAGCCAAATGGCATGACTGTGTAGTAGAAATTTCCATATGGTGTGTGAAAAGCTGTCTTTTCAGCATCCCTTGTGGCCATTTTTATTTGATTGTAGCCGCTGAAACCATCCATGAATGATAGCATGCCATGGCCTGAGGTTGAGTCTATGAGCACATCCATGTTTGGTAGTGGAAATTCATCTTTAGGGCAGGCTTTGTTCAAGTCTCTAAAGTCAACACAAACCCGAATCTGACCATTCTTTTTCTTCACAGGAACAATGTTCGCTAGCCAAGTGGGATGCTTTATTGGCTTGATGAAACTGGAGGCCAAGAGTTTCTCAATTTCTTGCTTGATCTGCTGCTCATCGTCAGGATGGTAATTCCTCTTTGATTGAACCACGGGTATGGCCCCTAATTGCACATTTAATGTATGACACACAAGGTTTGGATCTAATTCCGGCATCTCCTCGTAGCTCCATGCAAAAACATCTTTGTATTCTTTCAATAAAGAAATAAGGCAGCTCCTTTCTTCACGTGTCAGATGGGTGGAGATTGAAACATTCTTTTGCACAGCAGGATCATCACTCTGATTAACTTCTTCCCTTTCTTCTGTAACAGCGGCACTTCCATCTTGCATACATTTTGGTGCTGGCATTGCTTTTTGGAGGGGAAAATTCTCAGGCGTTATGGAAGCCCCCTCTACTTCTTCATCTTGGACTTAACTACATTCCATGGCACCTGCTGTTTTGGGGCCCTCTCCGAGAGAAGGATTGGGCCCCATAACCCGTCATAAGCGGTATACAGTGCGGCCATCGGTAGCACCACCCTAGAGCATTGAGGCTGTTGTGTGTGGGCACAAGCACTTTGTGACCTCACTAACTCAACAAGTTCATTGTTGCTGAGATCCCAAATGTCAAGCCACGACGGTAAAGGCATGCCTCTGGCTTTGGATGATTCAGCTCCTTCTCCATCAGTAAACACATCATAAAACTGTGCCTCAGTGTAATGACTTTCGCTCTGGTGAAATGGAATCTGATTTCCGGGCAACCTAACAGGCTTGAGTCCAATTCTCCCTTTGACACACTGATGATAAGTTGAGGGCACAAGCTTATGCTTATTCAACCTTGGGCGTCCCAGCAGAGCATGGTAGCTTGTATCAGCATCAACGACATAGAATTTGGTGAGAGATTGAATAGGCCCAACCTTGAGGTTCAATAATATGTAACTGACAGCTTCCTCGCTTCCGTTTGCAAATTCAGAAATTGACATGCTTGTCTTCACAATCTTGGTTAAGGAGATCCCGGCAGCAGTTAACACTTGGATAGATATGATATTCAAGGATGATCCTGTGTCGACCAGTGCTCGCCTCACAAGTACATCATTGATTTGAGCTTCTAAGTATAGTGGCCTCTGATGATCAGGATAATCTACCTCCATGTCTTTATCAGTGAATACAATAGTATTGTCACCTTCAAGCAAACTTTTGCCTCTTTGTGTCTCAGCAGCAACACATTGAGGACCAAATGCCTCATATACATCCATCAAGGCCTTTGCAGTAGCATGCCTCGCCTCAGGTCCGTATTCTAGCTTATCAAAGAGGGACTTGAACTTAGGATTTTGTTGAAGGACTTCCACGACAGAATGCATGTTGCTCCGCATGAAACTGGTTTCCACAACGTCATCGTCTACTTCAGTGACTTGATAAGCCTGGTAACAATGATCATCATTGCTGAAGCGTGCTCGCTTTTGGCCTTCCATGGCTGAGTTGTTATTCCAGTCATAATGGGTGAAGAAAGGGTCGGCGTAACCTTGACCCCTGCAATATTGATAACAAACAGCTTGATCGATGGGACTTTGACACACACTCAGTGCTAAAGCTCCATACATATTCTCTTCACCTTGGCCTGTTTTATCAACACCAGTGATGACAGTACAAACACCCTTTTCATGCCGTTTCGGCAATGGATCGTCATCTATGGCTTGCTTTTTTGATGGAAAATTGAGTGTGCCCTCGTCGATTTTTGCATGGAGGATCTTTCTCAAGGTTTGACAGGCAGGAGTAGGATGTCCCACTATTTGGTGATAACGGCAGTACCTTGGGTTCTTCTTATCTTCCCTGCTTGGGGGCTTTTCTCGTTGCACAGGCTTGATCACCCCGTTAGCAAACAAAGTATCAAGAATAGCATGAAGTTCTTCATCCGAACAAGGTATTGCCGGCACAGTTCCAGATCTTTCCTTCCTTTTCAAATTTTTTTCATCTGCCATGAGAGCATGGTGTGTTTCCCTCTGGGATGTGTCTTTTTTATCTGACCTCCAGCTCCTCTGACTTATTGTGGTTTTTACTAACATGCTTGTCCTTCTCATAGCTTCAATGAGTCTAAAGAACTTAGTGATGTCAATGTTCTCTAGATAGACCTGATATTCTGGCAAAATATTGCTGATGCAAATTTCCACCAGTGACTCCTCGTCCTTCTCATCATAGCAGTCTAATGCTAAATCACGAAAATGGCGCACAAACTCCACCAAGTTTTCTCCTGCTTATTGCCTGGTGTTATTCAGCTGAGCAATAGTCACCCTTTCTTCATGTTGGAAATACTTCCTACAGAACTTGCCTGTCATTTTATCCCAAGTGCGGATCGAACTACGATCAGTAAGGGTTTTAGAGAATTCCCTTAGCCTGAGATTGTGGTTGCTAGCATGAGGACCAAGAGCGTCAATAAATTGACTAATATGCTCTTTTGGACTGCCCTTCCTTCCATCAAACAAAGTGAATGTGGGTGTCTCATAATTTTTGGATATGCCAAATGCATTATGCTTGATGGATAAGGAGGCTGAGGAGCATACTTCCAATCTTCAGAGCTATGACGCAGCTCATTTTCCAGCATGGCAACGACATCTTCTTGTGTGACAAAGGAGGGAGCCCTTTGATCAGGTTCTTTGGCTGCGGCAGACTCCTCATGAGAGACTTTCTCTCGCTGTTCTTCATTATTTGGTTGCTCTAACGGCTTTGTGGCTTGAATTGTGCTCACCAACTGCTTTATGGTGTCAACCATTTCTCTCTGAGTTCTCCCAAAGGTATTGAGGATATTTGCTAAATTTGATGCAGTGATTCCTTCCTCCTCCTCTAGCCTTTCTTCTTGTTGTGATTGCTCAACATGCCTGGAAACTGAATCAGCCTGCTCCGGTTGTTCTTGAGAAGGCATGCCGCTGTTGTTTTTCTTCTTTCGTTATGGAGCCATTAAGCGAATCACGGCCTGGTGCCTAGCGGAGTCGCCAAAAATGTGAGGGTGCTTTTGTGCTTGTAGGGTTTAGAACAGCAAGCCCTCAATGCTTAAGCGAAACCAGGCCCAAAGTCGATCGAGGATGGGATCCAAGAATGACTCTGTTGTAATGCGCTTGCTAATAACAACAGTAGTTTGCTTCTCAGTAACAACAACAGTTTGTTTGACGTAACAGCAGCAGTTACAGCGGCAATTCTGCTATAACGACAGCGATTCTAACAAAAATAGAACTTACAGATGGATATGGTGGGGGAGCTGGGAGCCTGTGTGTTTAGTGAGAGAGCTTGATTTTGGGTTATGGAGGGTTTATGGAATGAGAACTGACTGAAAATAAGGTGGCTAGGGTTCTAGAGATGAAGCATGATCTCTTGAGGTTTTCTGGGTTATCGATGATGGTCTTCAGCAGCAGTGAGCTACTCTTTTTACTGACAAGATCAGGGAGGATAGTTGTAACTGAAAACAAAGGGTCTCAGTTTTGGATTAGGGTTAGGGTTTTGGATAGGTGGTCCCTATGGAAGAAAATTGGTGAAGGGGAGACAGAAAGGGTGGCGATGGTAAGTCTAGGGCAGTAGCCTGCTGCCGTGATACTGTAGAGATTTAGGGACAGACAGGAGATTTCTTGGGAGTGCCAGAAATCATGCGGTATAGATTTACAGCAGCAAAAGTTGACGTTGGGTTTTAGGTTTCAGACTACATGGGCTTTAGGTAGGAAAATGATAGGTCTAATGGGTTAAAGATTTTGCTGGGTTTGGTTTTAATTTCTCTCACTAGCCCATATGAAGACTTTGTCCATCATGCATGAACTTTGGTCCCAAGTCCAAAGTTATTGATGAACGTCATCTTAACGATGGACCTTACGGGATCCGTTACCTTCCACACCACAACCCCTCTGTAAGCCCCAAAGGACGTAGCTTGGGTCTACGTGTTATGTTTGCATGGTGGAACTTGAGTTTGTCGTTTTTCAAGGAAGTCTCTTTGACCATATTAGGCTTGGATGAAGGCCCAATAAGGCTACGGGAATATGTCAACTTAGAGAAACGAGCTCGTGGAATTTTGGGTATCAACACTATGCAATCACTGAGTCTGAGTGCCAAACTTCAATTCAAAACTATTGACAATTTGACATATTTATGAAGCCCAACTTATGTTTTCTATTTAGACCCAAAGCAAGATACATATGGAATTGACATGGAAGGACTTGAACTCATCAAAGGTCATGAGGGTGCCAGCGCTTCTTTCCACTCGTTGACCCACTTCCTGAAAACAAAAGTACATTTTCAGCTTCTATAACTCATACCACTTGGAACCTTACCAAATAAAATAACAACAAACAAGAATGAGTTCATAACAAAATATAAACATTGACTGTGAATATGAAGTTTCATTTCAATTCTCATTTTGTTGAGGCTCAGCTAAACCAACTGCAGAAACACAGTAAAAACTAAGAAAATGCAACATCCCCTCAGACATACAACCAAGCAAAATAATAATAAAAAGAATAAATAAAGAACAACGATACAGCTCCCAAGGGAATCTAAGATGAAAGCAACACAAGGATACTCGTAAAATACCAGAAAAGATATACATCCACGCAAGTCATTCACAAGAGCCAACTTTGTCCCTGTCAGATGGGAACCACACAACACTCTTCAGTCTCAGATATCATCAAAATTCATGACTTGTAACTTGTTTGTGTACTAGGACTCTGTGACTACTATACTATTCCTATTACAAAATGAAAAGCACCTAAGAGTGATCTTACCTTGGGAGTCAACATGCTAGTAGAATTTTAAACCAAAGAGTGCTTGAGATCTTTCTAAAAATCACAAGGACATAAAGTGGGGATGTAAGGATGGGTGCAGTTGATAGAATTCAAGTTCCAGCATCAGAGGAAGAAGACTATCATAACCAACCAGGAATGTCTTTGAACTAGCAACCTGCAATACCCTTATGCACGCGTTCTTCCAATGCTTTAAGAACATGTCTCTAATTGGTGTTGTTTCTCATCTCTTGAGCTCCTGACAGTCATGATCACCTATATCACACTCAAAGATTAATTCATAAGCATATATAAGGAAGAATACCAAGTATGATAAGAATATTAGAATGGAATTCATAAGCATATACATAAATAGAAAATGCATCCTCATCAAGATTTCCAAGCTGTTACCAAGTTTAAATGTTTCAAATTGATACTTTCTGGTGGAAAACTGGGCTGTGAGGGATTTTTTTCTTATTGACCCAATTTTTCGATGCACTTTCGTACATTATAAGCCTGTAATCTATTGAAGTGGGGAACACACCTGAACAAATCCAAAACCTTTGCAGTTGTTAGCTTCGTTAATAGGCAACTGAACCAGTTCTACAGCACCAAAAGCTCCAAAAACCTGCACATAAACATCACAGATTAAAGATTGACTAAGAAAGTCAAAACGTGAAGTATATCAATTAGTAGGACAGTAACATAAGCGCTCAAAACTCTCTTTTTTTGTTCCTGTCATCCAAGACTTGGAATGCCAACATTATGACAATTTCAGAGAATTATTCACCTGGCGTAGATCATCTTCTTTTATGTTGGTGTGTAGATTACCAACATACAGTCGTCTAACTCCACCAGAATTTGGACCTATCATCCCACCAACTCGACTAACCACATAAGTTGACTGAACTAGATTCTTCTTAGCCTCTGATGGCTTCACCATCACTGGTTGACAGCGAAGAGGCTGACCAGAGAGTGCAATAGCCATGGGTACTAACATTGCATCATAGAACTCCATATACCTACAAACCAGACATCAAAACGATCTTGAGTCAAAGAAAATCACATATATAGCAAGATATTAGTATGATATTACTGCAAGACTGGAGGAACCACACCCTTCTAGCATGTATAGATCAAGCTGCATCTGTCATAAAACTTGAAACTTCTTAACTGACATGAAAAATGAAGGAAAAAAATATACTGCCATATAGTTCATATATAGAAGTCTATTTGATAAACAGTCCATGGTTTAAATTAACATTATAAAAATTAATGACAATGTATCAACCTTACCGTCTCTTGAGAAGAAATCATATACATCTCTTTCGTCTGCCTTCAGACAAATCAATAAAAGTTGTTCAGCAAACATTCAAATTAAAAACCCGAGAGAGAGAGAGAGAGACATCATGAGAACAACATAAAACTGAAACACAAAAGATATTCATCCAAGCAAGGAAATTTGCAATGGAAACACTCGTTTAAAGAAAACGATTGAAATACACAACTCTGTTCTCAATGCCTCCAAGTGTATGCAAGGTATTTCAGCTCCAGTACATAATATCACGTTAGGAGAATACAAGAATGCTACCTTAATTCCCAAATCACTTTGCAACCATGCTGATTCTAAAATGTACAGATTACTCAACGCTAGAGAAAAAAGTACAGAAAAGATTTCATAATTGCAAATGATGCTAGGGGAAGGATTTATGAAATATATAAAACTGTAAGTGATTTATAGAACTTATAACATGAGTATAATGATTCATGTCTATTTTAAGAACAATTTCAGATAACTTTAATACACTACTACTAGATCAAATCATGCGGGGACCACCTCTAATGAAAGATTTATCGCAAATTCAGTAAAACCTCCCCTGGAAATGGACAACCCTTCCTAACGAAAACCTGCAAACACTCCTAAAGGTTCCAACTCCAAACCTTATAGACTCCTGGAGCCTTTGTGCTCCCCACAAATCACAACATCTCCCAATATAGATTTACTAATCTAACAAAGATCCTATAAGACAACCACATATTCAGAGCAACTCTATTTGAGAGGAAAGAAACTAGAAATAAATAGAAATGAGTGAAAGCTATACTATTGACTATGCCTCTTCTCCATGTACGCCCGACCTCAAATATGCAATCCTACAGACTGGGCATTTTAAAACGAAGGCCCGGGGAAGACATTTAATAACGTTAGAGTGAGTGGACAAAATAATTTAGTAAAAATATTTATGCATTCCCATTTTAATTTCATAGAAAATATACTGCATGCGGCAGCTCAAAAGTGCTCAACTCATAAACTGGCAATTTCACGACTAGCTCCGGCTAGTCACTAACTTAAATGAAATGAAGCCTCTCAGGCTAAACTATATATAATCATATATTCGTATGTATTTGCACTCGTCAGACTCCTTATATGAATCCTAGAAACAATTTAGAAAAATAGAGATTCATACAAGGCTACAACGCTGGCGTCTAATGCTCACGTTGCGCCATAATGGTATTTTTCCTCATTATGACCGAAGAGTACGGTGTATATATACGTGTGGACTCCCTATATGAAAACCTAAATAAACCGAAAAAGAAAGTAATTTTCATATAGGGCTATGACGTTTGTGTCTAACACTCACGCCACGCCATAATGGTATTTTACCTCATTATGACGGACCAAGCACGTATGGCTACCTAGCATTTATATACATACTATACTCATAAAATCCAAAATATATATATCCACCGAAAATATCATTTTTCGGGATCTCTCCAAAGGAGGAAAAATTGTCAAATAGCTGAGAAATCAATAAGTCTCATCAGAAGAAATAAATGATCAACAAAATCATTCATCGCATGCTTTTCAATTAAAAACAAAGGTCCACTCACAACTTTAGGCCTAAGCCTGACGTCGATCCGAGGTCTCTCCCATTTGAGTCTCCTCACGTCCTGTTCCAAATATATAATTAATTTCCCAACTAAAAATCCAATATTTATTCAAAATAGACAAAATTAACCGAGAGCCATAAACACGCTCATCATTGCCTAACTTTGATATTCTAAAATCGAACGACCCAAACTTTAATACCATACTCGGTAGCCGTAAATACAACATTTCCCAGAAATTTGACTTAAATCCTACGACCGGATTCTACATTATTCAACCGCCAAAAATACCAAACTTCGGAAATTCACAAACTTATCCAAAATTCATCCAAAAATTTCACAATTCACTTCATTAAACTCCTCTACTTATTACACATTTCAAACCATCCAAAACTCCAAAACAGCGGCGGCGCTGGCGGCGGCCGGAGGCCAATTCCAGCGACCTCCAAATCCTATGGAATTTTAACAGAATAATCTTCTCATCACGCACAACAACTTTCATAACTAGCACTTAGTCTAATTCTAAGGCTAACTAGGGTAATCGAACCAAAACTTCCATAAAATCCCTAGAACTTCAATTATGCATTACACCCTAACAAGATCGAATTAGACCAATCCCTTTTGAGGGATTACTCACCTTGATGAGGGCTACAAGATGAGCCAAAAATCCCGACCTATGGTGGCCGGAGGTGGGAGCTCCGGCGAATTGCTATCCGACGTCTCCGGCGGGTTTTCTCTTCTCCGACGGCACTACCGGCTCGGACACTAGGCCAGGGAGAGAGAGGAGGTGGCAGGGGTCCGAACTGGAGTGGAGAGGTGGCTGGTTGCTGGCCGGACGGCGGCGGGCCACGATGGGAAAGTTCCGGCATAAAAAAAAAGGGGCTCGGGGGAAGAGAAGAGGGAAGGGAGAGAGAGAGAAATGAGGGTGGGCTTTTTCCCCCTCTTATTGGCCCGGACACAGCTTAATACCCAAAAATAATACCCAAAATTTTTTTTACCCCTTTTTACCAACTCAAAATCTTACTCTTTAAATAGAAACTTTTTCATGCTAACTCCAATTTTAACGTTTAGCAAGTCTACGAACTCGTAATAACGTCCTATACGACTTTCATGAAGAAAGTTTCCCCAAATTCCAAATGGAATAAAAAGTCAACTTTAGGGTCCTTAAGTAGTAAACGGTTACTCAACACGGTAAAAGACCATAATAATACCAAAGTAAATAACCGTAAAATAACTTAAAAACTGGGGTGTGACACAAACTCCTGCCAAGAATAGGTAAATATGTCTCTGTATATATATAAGAAGTAACACAAGTGCAAGCTACATATATGCTGCCTATATGAAGGATTATCATCAGACAATGCAGTAATAAACACACTAGATTGGTGTACAAGCTACAAGCAATGTGGCAATAAGTAACACTATTTTATACAAGTTCATAAGAAGATATGCCTCAATTGTAACACACATTCAAAAAACAAATCAAACACAAGAACTACAGCCTTTCGATACTTGCAAATCAAACCCCTGCAATCGTATCCAATCCTTCAAAACATACCACAAAACCACATAAACAAATCATACAGAGATAAACTCATGAGAGAATCATTGGGAATCAAGACTTACTCGGGCACTCCAATCTCTTAAGTATAGACTACCCCACTTATCACTATTTTGGCTAAAACAGGGTTTGCTTTAAGAGCTTGTTTATAGGCAATCAATTTTTGTTCTGGTACACACTTCACTATCTCGTAAAGGCAAACCAATTGTGTTCCGTCCCAGAAAAATAGCTCAAAAATTAGTTCCAACAAACAAAATACTACAAAACATATAGAGACAAACCCCTCATTCAATGAGGAAAGAACTCGATATTGATTCAGGTCTCACCATTAAGTTCTGAACCCCGCAGATACTTAATAGTATAGTAAAATCAACAACGGATTCAGGATCAACTAATTTCAGCAAGACAACTTAGAACTTGAAACCAATCATGAACAGATTAAGACATTCCTAATTCATATTAGAAAAGAAGATAACCCAATTTATAACCCAATTTTGGTTCAGCACAGTCATTATACTAAAAGTCATCCAACCTAAACAACTCCAAACTAGCTTAAACCAAGTACAATTTCATAACATCATTACCCATTTCAAAGCTCACTACTGCAAACACAAACCCAATTAAAATCTATGCAGCTTACTTGCTTATGAGCATCAAATCCAAAATATAAAAACCAAGAATAGAATCTAAAACAGGAAAACATACATGCCTATAGTCATGGTCAATCGTGAGCAACTTAGAGACAGCAATGGTCCCAAACCCCAAAACAATCAAAGCATTGATAGCTCTACTGGTCAACTTCTGCAAATTTTCCCCATGTCTATTTCCTTGAGACCCATTAATTGGTTCTCTTGCTCAGAAACCACCTCTCTGTCCTCTGTCAATGACCCAAGACTAAACTTGATGAATCAATCCCAACATAGCAACCGAGTCATTTCTCTACATATTTGATGGATTAGTGAAGACGGTAAGTAATTATTAATTAAAGGCAACTAGAAGAAAAGGCACAACTCAATCAATATGATAGGCAATTCATATAGAGAAGGAGCACATTCATTTTTTCTATAGAACACTCGTGAGTTTGCTAAAAGACGAACCCAGATGTATCCCAATTGAAACGGAGCAAATATGCAAACCAATAATCTAGATTCAGGCTCTAAATTTCTCATTATTGCTGTGAAGTAAAGGTTTCAAGAATCATAAACTCACTGCACTGGTGGTTAAATCTTGGAGGGACGAGAGATCGAGCAAAGAGTCGACGGAAATAATCAACGACGAGGATCAATCAGCTAGCCGTCGATCAGGCTCTTTCCCTAGCTATCGGGTTTTCTCTGTCAACGCCCTCTCAAATTATCGACGAACCATCGAACTTGTTAGTTGAAGAAATTGACCGTGGAGGGAGGTTAAGCTGACGAGGAGACGATTACCGTTGATCTCGCCTATATCGGACTGGGCCGACGGTGTCTCTGTGGGCCGAGTTCGCCAATCACTCTTTATATTCCAGCAACCACTGCAACGGCGTCGTTACACGAACCCCCTCACGTTTCACCTCCATATGTGGGAGTGCGACATTTTGGGTTCGTCAGGATAAAAGAGAGAGGAAAAGGCAGAGAAGAGAGTCTCAGATCGAGGTATGAATATGAACGAGAGGTAGAGTTCATCGATCTAGGGTTTTTGATGAGAGATTTGATTTACCCCAGTTTGCAGTGACGGGGACCTCTTCGGTTTTTCATCTTCGTTTTTACCTAACAGTCAACAAACACCAGTTTATCTGGTTAAGTGCCACGTCAGCATTATGGTCCTAGTATAATTATACTATGGTGCATGTAATACACTCCCATGTATACATGTTAGGTTAAAGTGAAACATCTTGTGTTAAAAGATCCTAGATACCCTTTGGTTCTATATGTAGTTATGGTATTAACTCAAAAAAAAAATTCTTATCCCTTTTTAATGAAAGTAATTATTAATAGGGTAAAATATTGTATAGTTTTTGTGGTTTAAAGTCGAAATATGTTCAGTCATTGTGGTTTTATTTGATTTGATTTAGACAATCTAGATTTTGTGTAGTTGATCAATTATATAGTTTTATGTGCTTGTTGTTGGTTATATGAAATTGTTTTGGTGTATTTTGCAGGTTGCTTGGAATTGTAATTTAGAAATTTCGGGTTTTTTTTTTACTGGAATGGACTTATAGCCGACGACACATGTAAGATATTCGTCGGCTATAGTATTTTTAATTTTTTTTATAAGGTTTAGCCGACGAATTATGGTATGTTTCATCGGCTAAACATTTCTAAAGCCGACGAAACAGACTATATTTCGTTAGCTATAGTTATTTTTTTAATTTTTTATTACATACTTTAGCCGACGAATATCTTAAATATTTCGTCGATCATAGTCTGAGACTTTAGCCGACGAAACATTTAAGATATTCGTCGGCTAAATTCTGGGACAATAGCCGATGACGTCTTCTAGTTTCGTCGGCTAAATACTGGGACAAAAGCCGACGACGTCTTCTACTTTCGTCGGCTAAAGTAATCGCCGACGACTCTTTCCCGACAAAACCATAGCCTACGAAGGCTCGTCGGCTAAGATCTTAGCCGACGAATTAAGCTAACAGGCCGACGAAAAAGTTTCGTTGGCTAAAGTGCTTGTCCTGGTAGTATAAATAGTCCTTAAGATTTTTCATGTCGTTTCTCGGGAAGAGAACAGACTCTACGGCTCTCACAGTGGCGATGTGGACATGTCGTACGCGGGGCTTATGAGGGCGTCGTCGCTCCTGAAGGAAAGAGAGGAGGAGTGGGAGAGATCGAGATGAGTCATCGTCGCCTTTATTCCAGGGATGGGAGCAACAACGACTTCGTTCATGTCGTCAACGGAGATGAGATCCAAGAGTTGGAGTCGGAGGTCAGAGGCCACGGGTTCAGGGCACCTTCGTCGAGACAGCTACTGTCGTTCTAGCGTTTGGAGAGAGAGAGAGAGAGAGAGAGAGAGAGAGAGAGAGAGAGAGAGAGAGATATATTATATGACATTAATTGTAATTTTGCTGTGAAGTTGAGTATTTTGGTCATTTAACAGTGAAATTTCAGATTAGGCTTAGTACTTTAGATTATAGGCCTCGGGCTTTTGTCCTAATTTGTATAAAAATTATCAGAAGTGTGTTTTCTGTATTTTTAAATTTGGTCATGTGCTACTATGTAATTTTCTCAAAGAAAAAATATGTAGCCAGCAAGAAAGAAAAATAGAAACCGTCTAGGATAAGGAAATCCTATTGTCCCACGGAAATCCTATTAGCCTCCAAGTCATTATTTTCTATAAATTGGACCATTTGAAACCTTTTCCTATTCGAACCCTAAGTCACTGGTTTTTGTAAACCGATCGACTCCTATTTTCTTGTAGCTTTGTAGCGAAACTCGTCTTAAGACCTAGCCCGGCCTAACTTTCTATAAACCGATTCATCAAAACCCTACTCGTCTTCTTTCCAGAAACAATTTTATCCATCGACAAATCTTTCTGAAACCAAGAAAAGCAAGAGAAACAATTCTCATGGAGGAGAGCAGAGGCAACCAACTTCCTGGCCAGAGGTTCTGCCCCATGGACGATGAACTAGTTCTCTTCTACCTCAAGCCAATGTTGAGTGGGGAGAACGTGCCTGGTAGAAATCGCGTGGTGTTCGACTGCGACCTTTACGGTAAGCAAGAACCTTGGGAGATATGGGAAGACTTCAAGACCAGACGACCACACGACTTGAGGCTCAACAAAGACATCTATTTCTTCACTCAACACAAGACCATGAGTTCCACAGACAAGCGCATACGCCGGAATGTTGGAAGTGGAACCTGGAAGAGCGACGACTCCGGGAAGGAAGTAGTATCTGTTGAGAATGGTCGTGTTGTTGGCTTGAAGAAAAGGTTGACTTACAAAAACGAAGACTCCGTGCAGAACGGTTGTTGAATCTTGTATGAGTTCTTTCTTGATCGGTCACTCAGAGACAAGAAACAAAAGGTGAAAGACTGCGTTCTTTGTCTACTGCGAAAGAATGGTGAACCCAAAACCAAGATCGCAAAGAAGAGAAAGCAACGTGAAGAGGAAGAGGTTCTTGAAGATAATGATGCATGTGATGATACGGAAATCTCGAGTGGGGAGCAAGAAGAGTTGCTTGAACCACAAGCCAAGAAACAACGAAGTGCACCATCCATTGATAGCGCACCACCAACAATGCCATCACAAGATGATGATGCATTCGCAGCTGAACGAGAAGAAACATTGGAATGCATTGAAGATGATAATGCACCCTTATTAGAAGCTGAAGCAAATAGCTTTCGAGGTGAGGAGAATGTTGGACAGCAACCATTAGCGGCCAATCATGGAATCTTTAATCCGCTGCCGGAGAAAGATTTTCGTTTTGGGCAATTACTAGACAGATTGAGTACCGAAGAAATGGCGGAACTACTTTTTCATGGTATGAGTAGTGGTATAGATGTGGCTGAACAAAACGTGGTAAACAGCAGCGCCCTTCTTGATGCTCCCACATCATCCATGTCTGCGGCCTATGATTGTTGCACTGCTATGCCCGATTTATCGTCAGAAAATGGTTGCATTGATACATCTGGAAGCAATGATGTTTTGGAGGACTGATGGGCTATGAGGATGGTGTGTGCATGCCTGAGTCTTTGGTGGAGGTCGCAACTGATGAGCAACAAAACACAGCTGATGACGATCTTTCAGCCTTGTTGGGGTCAATCGATTTTAGTCCTGAGGCAAACAACTCCCTTTGCAGTGAAATGCAACTGTGTTCTTATTAGCTGACATTGATAAGCAAAGCGCTTGACATTGTCACTCTAGTTTATTGTTAGCCATATTTAATTATTTATGTAAGACGAGTTGTACTGATAAATCTGAAGTAGTTTAGCTAGATAAGGTTTACCTTCCTACATGGTGAACACAACGATTTATGTATGTTGAATTGATATGAATGAGAAATCAACGATTTCACACAGTTTCCGTGAAATAGATGGAAGCCCATTTTCCATTATCTAGTTAGTTATTTCCTCCACTAAACTGGAAATTTGAATATGAAGAAAAAGAGGATGAGAATATTGAAGAGGAATCAACGAAGAATTTGCAGAGTTTCAGAGCAATGCTTTTAAGGAAGAGCATGAAGAAGCAGTGATGAATTTAGTTAATGATCGATACCATGATGAAACAGAGAGAATCTTTGTAGAAAATTGTGATTGATATTAACCAACTCTTTTGATTTACGGAAGGGTGTTGCTACTGTTCTAAAAGCTTACTCAGCTTATAAATTTCTTCCTATATTTTAGTGAATTCATAAAGTAATTTGAATATATACTGTATCTTGTTACAATCCAATATATGTAGTTTAATCACAACAGTTTTTACATTCCAATATATCCTGTTACATGAGATATGTTGGTTGAGCATACGACGCCATTCTATTTTATTAGTCTTCAAGTTTCTTCATATGACTTGTCGGGCAAAAAAGTTTTGCTCCTGCACAAAACTACTTTGTTCTACCACCTCTCGTTACGATAATCTTTATGCATGGTATCCTTGTTTTGCTGGAGGTTTAGATTTAGGAAGTAATTAAGCTGATACAGGTATAGTTTTGCACTAGAAAAATATAAAGGCCTCTGCAGTGGGAAAAAAGGAAAAGGGGTATATGGAAAAGTGTAGAAGATCGACTTCAAGTTTATTAGATTGCATGAGCATCGTGCTTAGTCAATGGAGCTCCACACTGGCTAGAACAGAGAATATCCAGTTATATATAGTTGCATTCTTCAATACGTACAGTTTCATACACTGCTCATATATTGAACCAAAACTAACTCCCCAACCTATTTCTCAGACTAACTTCCCAACAATACAATGTGGGGGTAAACTAATCCAACTAACGCTGTCAAAGCTCACAATCTCTTAATTACGTAACTACGAACCTCAACATTTGGTCTGCAGTCACCCTGGTCCAAAGCAAAAGTACCAAAATCAATTAGTTATACAGAAACATTATAAGAACAGAACTATAAAAACAAGGGGAGAGGAATTGTGTATTAAAAAGAAACACTGGACATTGATCATCGTTTAGTGCAGTCACCACAGGTTTTTAATGCAATAAACCATGGTTAGTGTGCTGGTACTATTTTCTTTGACCTAAAGATTGGTTTGTCGACAAAACTGATAGATTCTATAAGAAATTGACATAAAGCAGTCAAATAGAATTTAAAATGCATCAAACATGAAGATATTCACAAAGAGCTAATTATATAAGTGGCTAGGACACAATTATAGGGCATGAAAAAGCAATAGAGGTGTGTACAGTGACAGTAAAAATGTACCAACTTAATATTTCAATTTGCAAAACTTTTTCTTGTGCATTTCAGCAGCTTGGAACTGGGGTATTTTGAGTCAGTTATGTTGCCTACAACTGCTTTTTTCTTCTTTAATTTTCCAGCTAAAACACACTCCACTTTTTAGTTAGGTTTATGGATGGAAGCACTTTAAGCCAGCCAGATCGAATCATGGATATCTCTTTGGGAGTTGGATAATGTTTGAATCATACGAATTCTGTAATTTTTATTTTCTTTTCTTTTTTAAACAATATACAATTGTGTAGCATATGGGTGGCACTTACACACATGTACTCACAAATAAAACAGGAGCCCAAAAAATAATAAGAAATATTATTTGACTAGTTAGAAACTTAGAATTACAAAACTAACAAAGCAAACTCTTAACCAAAAGCTATGTAATTTGCTTCAGCAAGAAAACAGAAAGGATAAGATACCTTGACCCAGTTACGCACATTTTGGTAAACTTCAATGGAAAGGGCAAGTTCTGGATGGTGTATAGGGGGTAATACAACCCGGGTAGCTGGAGTTTACCTGTGTTTCAAAAAGGTCTGGGTTAGCCATTCACATATAACTTCATGTATATCAGAAACCAAAAAAAAGAGAAAATACTACTTAAAATAGGCAAAGGTAATATCTTCTTCAAAATGACCACATATTAGAAGTTTTGGAAAATTCTTCATAGGTTGTTAAGCAGATACTATGTTCATCATCACCTTTAACGGTTATTTAAGCTGCTGTCATTACAAAAGTTCATTTTCACATATGCCCAATATGAGTGCACGATAATCAGACTTCAAGTATAGCTGGATATCACATTTATTAAACATTCAACAGACTCAACATTTACCTTGAAATTTTCTAAAGACTGAATTCTAGATCAATACATTCCATGTTAGCATCTTCATCCATTCATGCCAATTCCTGAACTCCAAAATCACCTGGAATGTTCAGTTTTGCCATACTTGACTTTAGAAATCAATTTCTATCCACAGCAATCAAAATTCTTTGGAGCTCCAACGTGTCACTCTTGTAAATATTTTACTGTACCGGTAGGAGGAATAGTTTTTTCCTCTGCTACTATATTCATAATCTTCCCAGTGTTTCCTGCATTAAGGCTAAGAACTTAGCTAGCACCTAGTAAGTCCCTTCATCCAACTGAAAAAAAAAAATAGTCAGGTGTGGCTATCTTTGACATTATCAACAAGGGATTTTCAATTTCTATATTGACCTGTCCAAGCAGGCATACTATTGGTTTAATAAATTTCTTTGGCCACTTTGACATGTACTGATTTCTCTCCCATAATGTTATATGCTTGCAATATAATTAATTTGGTCATGACAAAACATGAAATGTGGAAAGACAATCATGATAAAACAAAATATTCCAAATTTCAAACACATCCAGAAAAAAAAAAAAAAAAAAAAAAAGGAAAATGCCCATTTAGTACTAATTGAATGAAAGTAAACTTTTTTTGTGGCCAAATCTTTTGAGCCCATTTGAATGAAAGTAAACTTTTTTGTGGCCAAATCTTTACTAAAGTCTTAACAAATTATATTATTTTAAGACTATTTTGTCCCATCTCTTCAACATGAAAAGACTTGGCCAGAACATTGGACTCCGGCCACCGGCTGCCGGACTCCAGTCACCGGAATTTCCCCGACCGCCAGACTCCGATCACTGGATTTTCCCCTGTAACTAGTTACTGACCCCTAATAACCAGTTACTGACTAGTTAATGACTCTTAATAACCAGTTACTGACCCCCAGTAACCAGTTACTGACACCCATTAACCAGTTACTGACACCCATTAACCAGTTACTGACACCCATTAACCAGTTACTGACACCCAGTAACCAGTTTCTGACCCCCAGTAACCAGTTACTGACACCCAGTACAGTTAATGACTCCTAATAACCAGTTATTGACCCCTAATAACCAGTTACTGACTCCCAGTAACCAGTTACTGACACCCAGTAACCAGTTTCTGACCCCCAGTAACCAGTTACTGACACCCAATAACTAATTACTGACCAGTTAATGACTCATAATAACCAGTTACTGACACCCAGTAACTAGTTACTGACACTTAATAATTGCTTACTGACGCCCAATAATCACTTACTGGCCCTTAATAATCAGATTACAAACCTCAAATAACAACTTACTGACCGCAATAATCAAGTTACAGACCACAAGCCGTTACTTTTAATGATAAAGTTACCATTGTAATAAAATCACACTTTTAAGAAAGACAATTCACACAGATGTTGAAAGTTCTAGTGTTATCTGTATCAACTACTTTGAAATTCTGAAGCTAAGTCTACAAGGCAGAATGTTCCTGCACATAGAGACCCACAATATTGTGTAAGCATAGTATATACTCATGTATATGTGGAGCCAAATTATACATTTACCAACTTAGTAAGTATAAATTCAGCTTACCAAGAATACATCCAGCTCCTGTGTCTCAAATTGGAGTACTTCACATTGTAGTGCATCATTATCCCCACCTCTTCTGCCACCATCCTCCTTCAACAATAATACAAGTTAGACTCTTCGAACCAAAACACAAGTCATGTAAGGCTGTTAAAATCTGAGAATGGCATAATCATACCTTCTGAAAGTCAGTCTCCGCAGACTCTAGACCGGCTTTTATCTGCTTCTCCTGTCCCTTCTCCTTTTCAAACACATCGGCTATTTGCTGCAGTTCCAGGTGGAGTCCCTCCTTCAGAGTGATGCGTCTCTGCAAGCCCTCCTTCCAGGTGGAGTCCCTCCCCCTCCTCCTCGACCCCGCCGATCTCCTCGTCGGCGAAGACATCTTCGACGACCCCCTCGCCGCCGCTCAGGTCCCCCGCCTCCTCGATAGCCACGTGTCCTCCTCTGCCAACTCCTCCTCCTCCGATCCCAGCTACCGCTACCAATTGCTCCTCGGCCACCCCTCCGACTCCATCGGCCTCTCCGGCCTCCTCGTCCTCCCCCAAGCCTTCGGGTCTGGCTTCACACTCTCTCTAGAACCTTCTTCTTCTTCGTTGCCGTGGCCATAAGCTACATGAAGTCGTTGAGTGGCCGGAATCTTCACCGCCGGAATCGATGGGGACGGTGGTGGCGGATCGTTGATCTACAGTGAACCGATCGAAGCAGATCGAAGCGATCGGCGGTGTCACTCTCTTTGATCTACAGCGACCGCCAAGATGCTGGAGGCGGCTCGACACTATGATCCTCGTCGGGTTCCTCGCCGAGGCGTCGTCGACGTTGAGGCAGCCATGAGAGAGAGAAACGTTGAGGCAGCCATGAGAGAGAGAGAGAGAGAGAGAGGGAAGGAAAGAGAGTTTCAGATCGGAGATATACGGTAGTTGAACAAAGGAGGATATAATTGTACTTTCCTTAACATTAATTGAAATGGGCTATGAAGTCTTATTTTCATTGGATTAGGGTATAACTTTTTATTTTTGTGTATTTGGGCATTTTCCCAAAAAAAAAAAGAAAAAAAAGGTAATTATATATCCATGTGAGAAACTTGCAAAGACAAGCTGCTGGTATAAAAAGTACCAACGATTTAAGATACAAGATCTTACCTGATCAGATGACAGCTCCATTATCAAGCCAATCTCTGATACAATGTCCTGCAAAAGTAAAAGGCCAGTTAATACAAAATTGCATACCTGGAGAGATATACCTGCATGCAGAAATCATAGCTTATGTGCAATACAAGATTAACACAGTGCTTGATATAGGCGATTGCTAAAAATAAGTACATTTATGTGTCAAGAAGGAATTATATTCAAAACTTTAAGAGTGTCACACATACACTTACTGAAAACCACTCTTCTAAAGGGTAAGTACATAACTTGTTGCAGGAAGGAAAGGAAGAATATATCTTGCCAACAGTGAGATGACAGTTCAGAAATGCCATCCCCTAGCACGCCAAATTCTCTGTGCCTTGTCAGCATGACGAGCACCTTTAATCTTCAAATATAACTTGTAAGCCCTCTCTAACTTATTTGAAGCAAGAAGTTTGTTACTTAGTTTGCTGTAAGTAAGCCTGCTTGGGCAAAAACCTTTTCGTAGAGACTCTTCCATGACAGCTACAGCATTTTCAAGCTGCCCTATGTTGCAAAGTCAACTGATTATGTGCTCATAAACTTCAATATCAGAAGCATAACAACATTCCTGCATCTCATCCCAAATGTTTAGCAACATTCCACATTTACCAAATCTAGAAAGGCGCATAAGCAATAGCTTATAAGCAGCCAATGATACTCTACATCCGACCTTTCTTGCTTTCTGGTAGATCATCATAGCAGCAGCATATGGTGGACCATAGCTGCATAAGGGTTCCATGAAAGAGGTTATAGTCCCCATAGTAGGAACAAATCCTCAACTTAACATCTCATCAAACATCTCCAGTACATCTGCCACTTTTCGGGCTTTAAGCAAACCAGCAATCAATTTGATATAAGTATCAACATTTGGATCACAACCATTACTCGACATACTCTTTGCACATTCATCAATATTCCCAACCTTTGTATGCATTGGTGTCTGGCACACAACCTTTCCTCTTCATGCTCTCAAAAATCTCAACCGCATCATCAATCCAATCAGCTCTTCCTAAACCCTCAAGAATGTGACAGAAAGTTGCACAATCAGGACTAAAGCCATCTGCTACCATTGCTTCCAAAGTACTCTCCATCTCACCAACTTTACCATATCTCGACCACCCACCAATAACTATGTTATACGTCGCACCATTAAACTCCACCTTCCCCTTCACTGAATTAAGAAATGAGCTTGCAGCCACTACATGAGACCGCCAACACAGACACTGCCGAAGCACATTCAGACACTCAGTACCGCAATCCAACCCGAACTCTTCCAAGTCCCGAAAAAATCGGATTGCTTTCAATACATGTCCAGCCCTCACAAAACTATCCATCACTATCGACACAGTCTCCAAATTGATACATACATCTCGGCTTATCATGTCACTCAAAACCTGCATCATATAGTTGAAGAACTTTCTCCTACCCAATGATTTGATGATTACATGATACATATGAGCATCTTTAGCTACATTCGGCTTCCGAATCGCCCAACTGAAAAGCACAAGCATTGCTCCACCTCCTAAACTACCTCTACCAACATCAACACACAAATCAACACCAGCATTGTCCGATCACCATTCACTAATACTGGGATAGATCAACGAAACCACGAACAATCACCATGCATCTAATCACAAAAGACAAGAAGCATCAGTAGAAAAAAACCAAACCAAGTATTTACTATATACTTACCTGCTGTCATTTAAGAGATTAAACTCAGTAAAGCAAACAGAAACAAACTGAAACACAAGAAAACAAACTTCCACCGTACACCCCAACTTCGCTATGAAGCACATGACTTGAAAACAATAAGTAACAAACTGTGAAGACATAAGTACAGTGCCCTATCAAGGCATAATTCTGTCTAGATAACTAGACACTATCTCCATCAGTTCATAATATGAACATCATGGGAGGGAACATTGGGGTGGAGAAAAAACACGTGGGATCTCCTTGGAACCACTGAGTTAAAGATCCTACATAACAGCCTCATCCAGCAACCACTGTCAACAAGTTAATACGAGCACAAGCACCAAATATGCTACACTCCTTCTAATGTGTTCTGGAAACACAACAAGCTACATGCACTTCATGAACAGAGAACAATATCAAATTCAGTAAGAAAAAAGATAAAGAGCAAAATGCAAACAAAGGCAAAAATAGAGGAACAAGAAAATAGAGAAGAAGATATGATTAAACCGAACACTAGTTAATTACATTCCTGGCACTCAAACAAAAGAACAAAACCTGAATGCGAGCCAGTGAGGTCTTCTACACCCAAAACAGCAGAACTTCTATACAGATGAAACTAAGTAACTGAAGTTGCCATCCCTAACGAGCCAGTGACGCCTTCCACCTTCTTGCCAAGCCATCATATTTATCCTTAGCACCTCTGCCATCTTTATAGTAAACACTCTTCAAGCTCGCCATAGTCGATTCATAAATGCTGATCCTCCTATCGAGCATATCATCAGCACACCTCTTCAACTCGGACAACCTATCTAACTTACAAAGACCCAAAAGCAAGGCATTGGCAGCAACATCAAGCGGCTCCACACGGTTCTCAACCATAAAGTTCCAGATCTCAACCCCCATTTCAGGGTCATCCCCATCGAAAAACATGGTGATGGCCGCAGCAAAATTAATATGTGTCGGCAGACACTCATTCTTCACCATCTCGACAAAGAACTTCCCCACCTCGCGAACCCTGCTGTTCTTAATCAAGCACTTGAATATAGCATTATAAGTAACAGAATCAGGGAAAGCACCATTGAACACCATCTCATCAAGTAGCCGAAAAGCACGATCCACCTCATTACAATCACACATCAGCCCAATCATAGCATTATACATTACCAAATTAGGCAGCAACCCATTACCAACCATAATATCCCAAACCAATATAGCATTCTTGCCACTCTTTTCCTTAACAAGAATATCAACAGCATTCGACAAGAATCTCAAACCTGGCAAGCAGCCATTCTTGTTCATCACTCCCAAGAACTTAACAGCCTCCTCGATTTCCTCGCCCCTCACGAGCGCCGTCAAGAAAGCATCGTAAGCCGGCACGTGCGCCGGGCTCCACCCGACACGCACCACCATCTCCCCAAACACCTTCTTCGCCCTCGCCGAGTTTCCTTCCTTCTCCAAACCTTCCAGCAAAATCCCGAACGAGTCCCCATCAGGGCCGAACTCCTCGCTCCCCTTCATCGTCTCTAGAAACTCCAGCGCCTTCAAAACGCCGCCGTTTTGGGCGCACATGGCCCTGAGGAGCGAGTTCGTGGCGGCGACACGTGGCGGGACGCCGTACTTGTCCATGACCTGGAACGTCATGACGGCGTCGTCGAATCGTGCGGCGGAGGCGTAGTTGGCGAAGGCGGAGGAGAAGGTGGAGAGGGAGAGAGTGGATTGGTCGCGCATGGAGCGGATGGCGTCCCACATGGAATCGAAGAGGCGGTTGCGGCCGAGGAGGTCGACGATGAGGTTCCAGGCGGCGGCGGAGTGGTTTTGGGCCGGGCCGGCCCATTGGAAGAACTTGATGGCGGAGAAGGGGTAGTCGTAGGAGAGGGTGAGGACTTCGAGGATGAGGTCGAGAGTGGGGACGATTCCGGTGGAGGTGAGGGCGGGGCAGATTTGGTGAGGGGATTGACGGAAGAGGATCTCGCAGATGATCCTGGCCGTCGGTGTGGTCGAGTCCGGCAGGGCGGTGAGGTCATTCTCCGCCATGTTTCGACTCAGTGGTGTCGAGTGCGTCCAGCACTTTCAGTAAAAAAAAAGTTTTATTTTCCAGAATTAATAAATACAGGTACGTTGGTACAGCTTTGTTTTTAAAAAAATTAGTTTGTATCCGATTTTTTAGATTTTATAATATTTTGTAAATGAAAGAAAAACAGTTTTTTAAAAAAAATTACAGGTCACTATCAGTACCTTTTAGAAGCAACTTGAAGTTTGAAGTTTGAAGTTTACTTTCAGGTTTCGACTCAGAAATGTCGAGTGTGTGTAGTACTTTCAGTGAAAAAGTTTTATTTTACAGAATGAATATAGGTTTGTAGAATAGTACAGTTTCGTTTTTAAAAAAATCAGTTTGTATCCAAACTTTTAGATTTTATAATGTTTAGTAAATGAAAGAAAAATAGTTTTTTTTTAAAATTACAGGTCACTAGCAGCAGCTTTTAGAAGCAACTTGAAGTTTACTTTTAAAAGCAGCTGTCACTAGAGATTAATAAATTTTATCTTAACAAAAAAACTAATATTTACCAAACACAAAACTGTTTTAATTTACAACTGATTATTTTCGCAGCATAGAAGCAGCAATTTTTTTTTTAAAGCCACAGCAATACCAAACTAACCCAGAATTTTTAATTTTTAGAAAATTACGTACAAGGACACAAAGTCTGACCCCTAATGGCCAAACAAACATCCTTAATAGTGTCGGCCTCATGGCTGAAAAAATAAAACAAAAATGAGTGTTGTCATAGACTATAAATTTATGTTAGTGAGATAGAGAATATAGAGAAAGATAAGTAGAGAGACACAATATGGGAGGAGATAAAAATCTCATTCATTCTCATTAGACTCTTTTATATAGGAGTAATGATTACATCATAAGGATATAACTAATAAGTAATTACGTGGACATCCACATACATATAATATTTAGAACAAGGGCTATTTTTTTCAGTTTTCATACTCATGAATTTAGAAAATGAGTGATTTATTTTTTGTTTTTTTACCAAAGAGAGTCAAGCTTCGCTTCATTTAATAAATCAACCACTCTACCGCGTCAAGTTAGATAGATTCGCAAATTCTACTAGTAGAAATCGATGATCATAACAAGTCTGCACGAAGCAGAGATGCTTAAATGTGCATATTATTAACAATGAAATTATTCCTGGCCAACAAAATTACGAGCCTAAAGGACTGTAGAAAAGAAAAGAAAACTTTCAAACTCTAACTTTGTTGTTATGATCACACGAGATCTTTCAAGAACCAGGAGTAGGGTAAGGAGTGAGCGAAGATCACTTATTCAAAGCAAAAAGGCAACAAAACAAAAAATCCCCCTAACCCTCATCGGGAGGGATATCATTCAACCGATTTTGGTTTATTCCGATGACTACGAAAACGCCACCTCTTGATCGGTGTCTTCCCAATTGTGATAACCATAAGCTATATCAACCCCTCATTACAGGTCTTCAACACCTGATCCATTGGCACCATAGCCAAGCTGTGTTCCAGACGTTTCTCATCCTCCACATCGTCAACATCCCTCTTCTTCTAAATCCCAAATCCTAACAGGCTCAAGAGCGCCTCTTGAAGTAAATTCAAAATAAATGGAGCCCAAAGGCTATGCCCAATGCAGCCAGCCTCACTACCCGATTATAAGCCCAACATCTCCTTTGGAAACAGCCGAAATTGAACTGTGGCAAATCATTCTCCAACGATGCCTTCTGCCAAAGTATCTCCCCTCCTAGACTTCACCACTTGCACAAACAGCCTTGCTCGAAGGACCTCAACTGATGTTTACCCGGTTCCCACCACATATCCCCTCGTTTTGATATCATAACCTTTGTTTCAATCCCAAAGCCTCTAGTGCCATAATCGCACCTTTTGCATTTTGGGGAACGTTCTTAGACACCGCCACACAACAATATGACCAGCCGTTGTTGACACAGCAGACATATGTGCTGCCGTCAAGTCTAACTCCAACCTTATAGTATCCAATAGATCTCTCACACAACCCTTCACGAAGGGCATGAGCTTAGAAACATTAGAGCTGCCGATTCTTTTAGCACAAGCAATGATAAGACAACCATACTTATCTAGATCACAACTTATACAGTTAAGAATATCAAATTTAAATCTCACATTATAGAATTATTCACTTTCTACATATTTTTTTTTATTCAGATTCCCAAATTAGGTGTCAATATGTTCATCACAAGCCAAAATAGACCGTTACATATCCTCCCGCTACCATTTAAAGCAGTCAAGGAGTTGAGTTGTAGTACCCACTAATGATACATAGAAATAGACCTACTCATTATAAAATAAAATTCGTAGAGAGAGCGAATATTCTTTTTCGGTACTACTCTAGAGACGCTAGTGATACTTAGACTATCATGGAAAATATACTCAAACGCCAAGAGGCGCATGAGGCATAAACGTTCTTAGGTTCATAAGAGAACTAGGAAAAGAAAAATAGCATCCCAAAACCCAAAAGAGAACTAAACCTACCCCCAGAACAGTTGACCTACCCCCAGCCTTCCTTCACTACTGTTGGCAAGACGCAGAAGAAAGCAAACTACCAATCACAGCCGTGAAACGCCGCTTCTTACCACAGTGTCCCACAGCCGCAAGCACACCACCGCAAGAAAGCTCCATTGTCACCATAAACATAGGGACCAACAACCCCGCCTCTAACTCAAAGCTTCGTCCTTGAAAAAAAACAAGGACGGAGTGTCGTCACCGTCGTTTAGGAAGATGGATTCAGATGTACGTCTTAAGCCGGTTTCCATGGTACCTTATCTTCAGGCCGATCAAAAAAAGCCACAATGATCAAAAGCTGTTAAGAACCTCTAGTAAATTACCTCTTAGAGTAATAGGATTCTGTCAGATCCTTCATTCGGTAGCAAAGCCAGCCGACTTTGACGCGATCAATAGACACGCCTAACCTTAGGCTGTCGCGGGACAAGGGTGAGATTTTGTGGTTGTCTACCCGAGTTAAGGTTTGGCGTTTGGCATCCTCATTCACTTTCTACAAATGAATATAATATGATTCAAATACATTGTCATTCTACGTACAACAATTTAATCTGGTTTCTATTGTGTAGACTCAATAATTAAGCTTAGTTGTTTGCAATGAGGTCGCTTGTCAGTTAGTTCGGTAGCTTGTAATCAGTATGTTGGCGCAAGACGATAATAGATGTATGTGTTTTCTGACTGTGGATAAGTAATGAAATTATCTTGTTTAGAAACAATCAAATTGTTCTAGTTTTCTTAATTAATACACCGCAATTAATATGTTGCATTTTATGAATGAGAATAATGTTTTTTTTAAACAAAGGCGGACATATAACTTATTGTATTAATAGTCGTAACCAGAATAACATCGATACAGATTCACATTCCATTACATTATACATTTTCGTTCATTGACGATGAGCCTAGCAAGCTATAATTTTACCCTACATAGAAATAATTTTGTATGAAAACTTTCGTCACCAAGGCGCTCAATTGGGGTACGACAAGAAGTGTCCATTATCTAGATGTAAAAGAAACATCATAATCTGCAGGCATCAAAACCTACCTAGAATTTCTAGAAATCTACCTAGGATTCCTAGAAACCTACATAAATAAAATTATTGGAAATAAACTAGCAAAAATGAGTTTAAAACCTTAGAGGCCCAAAAGGGCTTAGAAAACTAGAGATAACCATCTTGGACCCAGAGTAAAAACCCTAGGCCCAAGACATATTAGGACAAGAGCAAAACCAATGAAGCAAGGCCAAAAAGGTCCGGCCCATGATCTTGGTCCAAGTTTGCAGTCGCCACTAGACCATTCACCACCAGCAAAACCGTCGTGCCGCCGCCGTTGTCGGATTCAACCACAACTGGAACTCCGTCGCAACCTCGCCACATCACCACCCACCACCTTCAAACCCTACAACCATGTGACTCATCCCTCTCCCTTAACCGCCTACACCAACATAGGTCCTCGATTCGATGGCAACGTGAAGTCGGTGGGCTCCAAACGGATTCCACCCCCAAACCCTGCGCCAAAAATGGATCTCACCATTGATGCGGGCTATAAGATCTAGCTGAGTCACCCTTAATTACTTGTGCTGACGCCTCCTTGCTCAGAAACCATGAAAGCTTGAAACCCTACCTTGCTCAAATCAGACTTGCTCCGTGATTGAAATCAAATAGGATACCCGTCCTGCGCACTCCCGGGACCAACTAGGCTAAGCCAAAGGCCATCACAGATCCGGTCACCGCTAGACAAGTGTTTTGGTAGAAGTGGAGGCTTAAGGAAAGATAACTCGCACTTCTATAAGTGTATTCAAACAAAGTTGTAATTGGATTATCTTAAGAAAGTGAAATCCACACATCCCAAATTGTAATCCACACACTCACTTTCTTTTTTTAGTAACTTAAATTTTGTCTTCATATGATAATAATTACTAAAAATGAAAAGTGGATGTGTAGATTACAATTTGAGGTGTGTAGATTTCACATCCCTTATCTTACCATTGAAAACATGGTATGAATAAGAATAATGTGATTCCTATAAAGGTTGTTCAATGTATGTAAACAATAACATTAATGCATGGAACATATTTAGCAGATTACAAATAATAATTAAATTTTAGATTTTTTCTTTGAAGAAATAAATTCTAGATTTTTAAAATCAACAAATAAGGAATAGTGAATAAATGTGATATATTTTGTGGTTGTCTCTCTATTATGTTTTTCTAAAAAAACAAATTCTGGATTTTTAAAATCGACAGATATGGAATTGTGGATAAATGTGATATATATTGTGGTTGTCTCTCTATTTTACGACATTAATGTGTTTTCTTCTTTAGTGGATTACAATTAGATTTTCATGTTTGGGAATCTGTTAATGAGAGTCCCACAAATAGTTTTTAGGAGGCCTATATATACCCTCGACATTTGATGCAGATTTACACAACTTGCATGAAAATATTTGTTTAGAATCAATTTTTAGTGTTGGAGATGTCTTTTAGTCGGTCTATGATTTACCAAAAACTATTTGGAGAATCTTCATCTCAAATTAGATTTCTAGTAAATCATGGATTCGATTAAAATTTGCTTCCAAGAAAGAGATAGCTAGATGTTCATGTCAAGATTATTTAGCCTTGAATAAGAAACCTATAGTTGGTTAGTGTTTTACCAGGGAATCTTGCAATGGTATTTTCTCGGTAAATCACTAATCCAATTAGAATGTAGTTTTAACAAGTACTTTTTATGCTATCATGCAAGGACTCGGACTACGATTTACCAAAAAAAAGTTAGAGAATTGGAGATGACCTCTACTCGGTCTATCATTTACCAAAATCTATTTAGAGAATTAGCATCTCAAGTTAGGTTCTGGTAAATCATTGATTCGATTAGAATTTGCTTCCATGGAAGAGAGAGGTGTTTATGCCTGAATTATGAAGAAATTAAGTTGGTTAGTGTTTTACCAACAAAGTAGATCTGTTTTAGCAATGGTTACGTACTATCGTGGTAAATCACATGAAAATTCAATGTGAAAAAGTTGTTATACTATCATGACGATGCTTAAAGAACTCTCTCAGCAATTGTTCACTGTAGGATTAGAAGTTATGGTGCAATAATTGATCAACTTGTATCAAGATCACGATGTTTTTGTTATTTATTTATATTAATTTTGTTTTACAAATTACAGTTTGGACTTAATTCTAGAGAGGCATCAATTTATATGGAATTAAACTATACAATCATTTTTCTTGACGTTGTCAATTTAGGAGATGGCCTTACACATCCAATTTCCCACTGCTTTGGATGTTTAGTGCAAGTGTTGAGACACCATCGGTTGGGAGTGTCACAAAGCTACCAAGGAAGAAAGAGCACTTCAGGTTCAGGGCTTACTTCATACTCGCTTATAAGAGGGCGTGAGTTGGTGACTGATACAGTGACAGTTTCAAATGAATGTTATTCTCAATTACGTATTTATATTTGCCACGGTCTTTGGAACTATAAGTAGTTTTGCGATAAAGAATCTCAGACAAGTTGAAGTGTTGAAACTTGCCCATACCCAAAACTGGAAACAAGTTGACTCGACCCAACTGAGTTCATGACACTGCCTCGCCCTCTCCTCTCCAAACCCATCAGCAGCAGCAGAACACCACCACCACCGCTTCTGAGCACTTCTTCAAGACCCATTGCCTTCTTCAATCCCCACTCTCTCAAACTCATCGTCTCCATGGCTGCTGCCAGCTCCAGACCCCGCGTTTCCTCCGCCCCGCCACACTCCTCGTCGCCGATCATCCCTCCCACCGTCGCCTCCGACTCCGCCGCCGCCTACGACTCCGCCGCCGCCTCGCCGAATGGAGCGGAGTTCATTGAGGCAGACTTGGAGAAGGTACAGAAGATTATGATGTTTATTCATTTTTTGAGGAAATAAAATGTTGTTGGAGTCCAAGTGGTTTTAATTTCATTTCTTTTGTGGTGTTTTGAGTGGTTTATCAGGTTATATATGGATGTCGGTTTATGACGTTTATGGCGGTTTTGGGGTCTTTGATTGGGTCGCTTCTGTGTTACATCAAGGTATTTTTATTTTTATTTTTTATTTTTATATCTTTTCGGATCCTTTTATTTGTATAGTCGAATTGGGCTTATTTGATGGTTGCATTATCAGAACTGTAAACACTGAACCGATTGTGCAGTGATTTTTTTATTCTGCACACGATATATCCGTGGTAGTTGGCTCAAGTTTTAGGGTGTTGTAATGAAAAAGAAGAAATATATGTGAAGTGTTTCTAGGGTGCTCAGATAGGTGAAGAGCAACCACCTAGTATTTTGTAGATTGGAATGTCGAGAGTAACAATCAAGCTTATACTTATCTGTGAGGGTGAAAGAACTCATGCAAAAAAGTTATGCTTGGTCAGAAGAAATGTGGTTTTTAAAGTATAAGAAACCTTAATATGGAGGGTACTGTGCGGAACTATAACAGTATGAATTAAGCCTTTTGTAACTAGATGGTAGGCAATACGGAGAAAGCAACGGTCAAATGATCATGTAATGTGCTTTAGAATGTTGAGACCTGCTAGTTTAGGTGGTTGGAGTAGGGTGTTGTTTGAGGTTTTCAATTCCCTCTGTTTGAATTACAGATGTGTAGGTTCAGTTGCTGAAGTTTATAATCTGGTGACAGATGGATATGTGAGAAAGAATTCACCCTAAACACGTCATTGATTAGGCATTACAGATTGCTTGGCCTGCTTTCTAAGGTACTAGTACTACTGGTGTGGTGATGGGAGCTTTGCAAGATGGGCACTTGACTAGAGGTATAGCGAGCCTTCTAGTGGTCGCAGAGGCAGTAGAATAACAAATCAAATAAGAAAACCCAAACTAAAACATGGAAACCTTACATGCTCAATTCATGAGTGTCCCTGGAACTATGCCCTGCCTCTAAATTTTTTCCATAACTTCAAAATGTGATAAGGTTATTCTTACACTTTGAGCTGTGTAGAAATTAAGGACAAATTGTAATAGGGCTGTGGTACTTAGATGGGATACCAAACAGTCACTATGTTAGGGAAATTAGTCATTCAGTCCCTCCTAAGAATCCAATAACCCTATTATCCTTTGGTAACTGGTAATTCATTTTATAATTTCCTCCATCTTCATCTACAATCTAATTGATCTTATGCAAATTCAATCCTTCATCTACACACATTTTCTGCATTGTAACTAGTTAAAAGTGGATATATCTACTGCAGTTTGTTTTTATAATTTTTTTCTTTTTCAATGTAATGATCATGTACATTACACAAGATAAATTCGGAGAACAGCGAGGGCCCAGGGAAGAGGAAGAAACTCTTTTTTGGGTGATGCAGTTCTTAGCTTTCACTGAAGTGCAAGCTAATCCATTTCTTGTATATGTAATTGGGTCAGAAAGGAGATAAAATGATTTGGTCATTCTCAAACAGACTGATCCTGTTAGATTATCAGAGTGAAGTCGCAATCTGTCCATATAACATGCTGCAAAACTCAATGGTCAGCATAATGAATTTTAAAGTTCTGAGACCAAAGGGGGAAACACCATCAAAGTTAGGCGGGTAGTTCTACAGATTCTATTAAAAACCCTGAACTAGAAGTGCATCCTAGGCCACAGTCTCACATCAGTGCCGACAGTGCGTAGTTTAGTTATACGTCCCCATACCCATTGATGTGGTGGTTAAATAGCTTATTTTGTAAAATAACCAGTACTGAGGGAGTTAAGTGGGGCTTCATTGTTGGTGTACCTTTGTGTACATGATGGAACTTTGGGATATGGAGTCTATTATTAGAGTATATTTTTTCCTGAAAACAAAGAAACAGCTTTTTATTGACCAAAAAAAAAACAAAAAAAAAAATACAAAGAAGCAGACAAGAAGTCCGCACAAGAATGCTCAACAGACACTATAACACACTATGCATGAAGTCCTAAATTACAACAGTTTCTAATCTAGAATAATAGAACATAGAGAGTAATCTTTAAACTCCCCAGATATAGAGGCCCAACAAGATGCCCATACCTTAACTCTCTCCCACAGTTTTTCCACCTCCCCACCACGAGAGTCTTAAAACGTGCTTTATTTCTTTCCATCCACTCACCCAGATCACAGCGAACACCCACATCCCTAATGATTATTTGCCTTTCAACTTTACCGAAAGTATTAGGCTTCTTGCTAACAAATCAATTCTCTTAAAAGCATTTGACCAATCCACTCCTGCCTCCCTATATATTCCCATAATGAATCAGACTGTTTTCAGTTACTTTTTACTCTATTTATACGTGTATCTGTACTGAATGTGTGTATATTTATTTTTAGTAGTGATAATCTGGTTGGTTAAAATGGCTGGATATGCATCTCCCAACATACAATTAGCTTACAGATGCATGTGGCTATGGTAATTTGGATGCTCCCCTCATTTTTTATACTGAAATTTATTAGCATGGATTATAAATATGACACCCATGTAACATAGATTGGTACTTTGTAACACAGATGTATGCCTTAATTTTTGACGTTGAATATGCAGGGCTGCACGTATGTTGTACAATCTTTTATGGAGTACTTTGCACATCGTAGCAAGGTCATCATGTTACTGATTGATGCCATTGGTGAGTGTTTTAGTTACTTGTTAACATATAACTTGTTCCTTCTATTGATCATGATTTAAGAATACAAAATAATTTGAGCTATGTTAGAGAATGATAGAGGAAGGAGGTCACAGAGTGTTGGTTATAAAAGAGTACCATTTGTCCATCTTTCATGCACATGTCATATAGCTGAGCATTAGTAACTTATAGATAATGAAATTGAATTTCCAGTTGTAAACAGCATCTTAAGGATTGGCGGTTAGAGTTGGATATGTCACTGTTACTATTAAAAGTCAAATACTTAATCGAGTTGATGCACTCCTTTGTTGAATATATTGTTCGGACAACAGATCTATGTTTTCTGTTTATACTTTATACAAAATTGGAAATGAGGCACTAACTACTGTCATATGGCATGTAGATGTTTATCTTTTGGGAACAGTGATGTTGGTGTTTGGAATGGGTCTTTATGAGCTATTCATCAGCAACCTCGACACGGTGAAGGCACTCTCAGAGGATGAAGCACCTTATACATCGAGTCTTTTTGGCATGTTCATTATGAAGGTGTGACCGACTTTTCTTGTTACTGACCTGCTTTCATATGTCTCTAGTTACGTAAATTCACATTCTTGTACTATCGGCCAATGCTGAGGATTTGACCCTGTGGCCAACTAACTCAATTTGAATAATCATATGCAAAGAGTCTCTCTGATGAGGTGCTTGCTACATGCTCAGTTCAGTTTTGTAATTTTCTTTTCCTTTTACAGGCGCGACCAAAGTGGTTAGACATATCAACTGTCAATGAACTGAAAACGAAGATTGGCCACGTAATTGTAATGCTCCTTTTAATCGGGTTGTTAGAGAAGAGTATGCTAGCAATTATACGATCTCCTCTCGACTTGCTTTGCTTTTCAGCCTCAATCCTCCTTTCCTCTGGTTGCCTCCTTTTACTTTCTAAGCTCAAAGATTAGAGATGAAAAGGCACAGGTATATAACTCTTCTTGAAATGAGACTGTATGTCTCTGGAAGAACATTTGCGACAATGTATATTACATTTTTGTATATCAATATAACTGTTCTACTTGGTAGTTTGAGTATGTAGCAGTTAGAAAATCTAGTTCATATCCAACTGATAATTGGTGTAAAAGCAGTATATACTGCAACTTGAGGCTAGTAACTTTGACATGGTTGATGTAGATTAATATCAACAAAGAGGCCTAAGAACAACAACGTTGCATCTCAATGCACGATTTTCCAGTGTTGGTTTTGATTTTGAATAATACTGAACGGCTAGACACATCTCATCTAGCAAAGAATCATTTCTGGGACAAGAATTACAGCAAAATGCTTGGAAAATCTGCCAAATCATGCGAATATGTTGACCAACTCTTGATGAAGAGCCCTGTATGTAAATGAACACCATGGGACAAGACTAAACGTGGAGCAAGAATTCATTAATATACTTCTACTGCCAATATTGGAGCTGAGATTTCTTGAGAAATATGGGAAAAATCGACAAAACACAGGAGCACTCTCAACACCTAAGGTAATGACCAAAAGTCCAAAACTTCTATTCAAGAAACTGTTTAGTAGTGAAACTGTGAAACATGGCTCATCTTCATTGCTGATCTCTTTCCCTATATTATAGCAAATGCACCCGTTCGGTAAGAGCAATCGTTAATTTACCAGTTGACTTCTAATTCAGATGAATTGGTATTTGCCTCTTCTAGTTTACTATTCACATTTCAATTTTGAATAATTTCTTGATTGAAAATGTTAAACTAAATTTAATTAATTAATTAATAATGAGATTAATCGTACAACATTAATTATTATTTTTTAATTATTAATCAACAAGAATTTTAAAAAATAACAAAATATTAATGATTTCCGAGAAGATATTCATCCAATCTTCATTTGACACGTGTCAACTTTAGATACCGTCATCTTCTGAAGATGTATCTAAGATTTTTGATAAGATTTTCAGCTTGTATTTTTGTGACGTATCCTTATCCGAAATTTTTTATCTTCAAGAGTGTTAATAAATAAGGTTCAGACTTCATTCTCTACTCACACATTTTCTCTAATTATATACCTTCATCTCTCTTGAAATATCATCACTCATCTCATTTCTACTCTTTTCAATGGATGAACTGAACAAGTGGTTGCTAAAAAGGGAGTGTGAAAATATGGAAGAGCTCGAGCAGATTCAAGCTACAAACATTCACACGGTTGCCATGGTGGTGCAATATCGACTATCGGAGACACCTAAACATCATGATCTGGCCGTGCTCCAAATGCGGAGAGACATAGAGAAGTCTGAGGTCATTTTCTCCTACAAGATTATTTTGTTAAACATTCGATATATGACGAAGCAAGCTTTGGCAGAAACATGTCTTCCAACGTATAATGGAAGATCTATACAGCCATGACAGAGGCATAAACAAATGCCAATAGAAAAATGCGATTGCTTCCTGAACAAAAGATAACATGTTCCTTGAGAATGCTTGCGTACGGTGCTACTGCTTCAATGTTATGAAATCACTAGCATAAAAACTTCTACAACGCTGAAATGTTTGAAAAAAATTTGTAGACAAATTGAGTTTCTCTACTGTGATTAATCTTGCTGACTTGTATAGGCTTCTCAACAAAGCACATCGTTGCGGGTTTCCAAGCATGATTGAGAGTATCGTTTACATGTATTGGGAGGGGGTGAACTGCCTAACTGGTTGGGATGGAGCTTTCTTGAGTCGGCAGGGATGACCAACTATAATTCTGAAAGCAATGACATCTTGCAACACACATACATGCCACACTTTTTTCGGAACCCTTAGACCACAAACTGGCCTCAACATTCTTAGTGCGTCTAACGTGTTCGTTTTTGCTATAGGTGGAAGTTCTTCTCGGGTTGAGTTTGAGGTTGACAACAAAAGTTACACCAATGGTTCCTTGTTAATGAGATTTACCCTATGTGGTCTATTTTTATGAAAACAATATCGAACCGTAGAACAGAAGAGGAGAAACACTTTTGCAAAAAAGAAGAGGCTTACCGTAAAAATGTGGACCGATGCTTTGGCATCCTCCAATCTCGATGGGCAATATTGCGTCACGGTGCTAGGTTGTTTAAATTAGAGATCATCGAGCCATCATTATTGCATCATTCTACATAACATGATTGTGCATGATGAATTTGTCGAGAAAGAATTTGTGGAGTCTGAAGAAAATGATCTAATGAATCAATCCATGGAAATTGCCTACTATCCTATAAGATGATTTGGTGATGCATAATTGAAACATGGATGGTAACTGAGTATGAACCATTGAAATTATGGAATAAGATTAAATACATTGTAGTTTGTGATTTTAATTTACGTACTTCATGTTTGTGTTCTTTATTAATATGTATGGTTTTATTTGTAATCTTATGTTTATCTATATTCAAGAAAAAAAATTTGGTTTAGCTCTAAAAAAACATAATACAATTTGGTTTGACATACTTGTTGTTAATATTATTAGGAGAGTGAAATTTACGCATCCTAAATTACAATCCACACACCATGTTCCACTTCTTTATATGAAAATGTCAAAAATATCCATATCTTGGACAACTAGAGATCTAAACATTGATAGTTTTGACATTTTCACATAAAAAAGTGGGTGTGAATTTCACTCCCCTATTATTATTATTAAATTAAATTTATATATTACTTTATTCAATGCATATATATTTCATAAAATTAATATTGCATAAGAAAAATTTAAATCATATGATATCCTAAAGAGCATTTTATTATCCTCCAAAAAAATATACATTTTATTATCAAAAAATAAAACTAATCGAATTGAGGTATGTAGAAATCGCTGCTACCATCATTAGACACATCAGACATTGTTTTTGTCATAATACCTCTCTTCCTTATTTTTCACCAAGTCTTTCTTTTTGGAAACCCTTCTTGCATCTTCTTTCGTCTCTTCAAATTCAAACATTTCTTGTGTGAGCAGTCCATTTTTTCATTTCTTTTCCTCATTAGCTCAACAAAATGTTGGGTCGATTCAGTCATGGATTGGATAACAAGAGCCATACTTTCCACTGCATCTTGCACTTTCTTATCTTTCCTCTTTACTTCTTTGGCTCTCTTTTGTCTCATTGGTCTCGGCATGGAGGTTGATAGTGTCTATAAAACTATATCATCTTCCAAGTTGATTGGAGACTCGTTTTTAGAGGTAATATGTATTGAATATAATGCTGGTGGTTGAGGATTATATGGTGGATCAACAAAAAGAAGGGTGGTGCTTAACTTTCTCCCAACAATCCCATTTTCCAAATTTCTTGGGATGTTTTTTCATGTATTTCCAAATTTTTTTTAAAAAAAAAAAATTTCTCATCCATCAAATTGATGTTGCTCGCTACATTATTTCGGGATTGAATTTGTTCATTAAGCCAATCTTTGAGCACTTTTTCAACGTTCGAAATTGAGATTGGCAAGCTTGAGCACTTATGCTTGTTGGTGGACCTTGCCAATGTTCAACATAATCGGCAAGAACTTTTTTCCATAATTTTAAAAAATTTATACATTTTCTGGTGATCGGACACATGGATACACGCACCCATGAATCGCACAATTGAATATACTCATCTTCTTGCGACTAGCAATTAGATTCTCCTACGGTTGGATGAGATAGGAAGAAAGAGAGGATAAATAGATGGAGGAAGACGATGAAAAGATAAAACTTTCAAAAGTTTAGTGTGAGAAATTATAGAAAGATAATGAATATTTATACGATTTGTACGAGTAGTTACAAATAATTTTTTTAACTTACAAAATATATTTTTAGTGAACATAGGAAATGAAAAAAGTGACCGTTGCTATTTAATTACAGCCACATGATTTAAATCCAATAGTTATAGGTAAATAGCCTTTACAAATTTAGACCCATTGAAAGAGAGATGTTAGGTGTTGATAGTGGAGCCCACTTAAATAGGTCAGACGAAATGATGGGCAAGAATTGCCAACTAAAATGATTGGGCGATTTGTGTGAGGTGGGTTGTAGCAATTGGTCGGGCGGATAGCGGTTCATTAATCTTTTTGTTAGATACAGGTGGGTCCCATCAATTAGTCATACAATCGATCTCTTGGTGCATTTGCTCTTAATTAGTGAATGAGTTGCTTGGTGCATTTGCTCTTAAGAAAATGTTTTGGAGTAATATTATCAACACATCCCAAGATGTTTAATGAAAAAAAAAAGAACATAAGTTTGATTTTGGTTGAACCGATTCGATGAACATGACTTTTGGATACAAACTGATTGTTGATTCATAACATGATGAACATCAAGCCTCCTTCAAATACTTAATTGAAAAATAACTTATATTTTTTTAAAAACTTTTATTAAATAACTCACGCACCCTACATATGTCAATGAAGTTGAAAAATAACCTATATGATTACAAATAAAATTTGAAAATTATTGATAAAACATATAGAGACTAATTGAACATTTGATATATGATTAATTAACTATGAAAAATGAAGGTTGGATGGTTGAATATGAAAAAGAACATAAGATAGTTGTATGTTAAAAAAACATCTTTACCCAAACATTCTAACCTACAAAAACTTCTGGAAATAGTAAGTAAAGATCATTGAACCCGATTCAAATTTGGTCTGAGCATTTACTTGTTAAAGATTCAAACTTTGAGATGAACTAAACAAAACTCATCTGCATCTGGTTAAGTTAATGGGTAAATGCAGATTAGATAGTATAATGGTTAGATACTTGCTAATATGTCTCAATATGTTGAAACTAAAAGAAAATTTTCACAACATAGATCCTCATTTTTATGGCATAAACAATTAGGACACATCTCAAAAGGTAGATTGCAAGAACTTGTGAAACAAGACATTATACCTTGGGGCACCTCATGGAAAACCACTTTGTGTCATCTTGTGATTCCAACAGAGCTCGCCACTTGCAAGAAGCTGTAACAGCCTGCGATGGATTGTTCTTTGACCATCTTGGTCACTTGAATCCATACAGACTCAACCATACCAGCAACCTTAGCACCATCCTCACCATCAAAGAGTGCCTCAGCTGTCAGCATTCTCAGCCAATCCTTCCAACCAACGAACACGAAAGGGTGAATGAACGCATCCCCTTGTATGCGGAGACCTTTGAAGCACTCGTGAGCATTCCCACTGCCACTACACTCCTTCTGCGTCCCAGCCAACTTTAAATCGTCCATGACATCATAAATCTGGTAGGTAAATTGGTAGTCGATGATACCGATAATGGCATCCCCAACATTTCTAACCTTGCACTCCTCCTCCACAAATTCCATAGACTCATAGTCGTTTCTAGAATCTCTTTTATTTTGGGGTTGTTGAGCAAAAACGTCGTCGTTCTGTTAAGCCCTCTCTTTCTTTCTCCTTTTTACAGCCTTCTTTTTTTACAACCTTATCATTTCATCTCTGCCTTTCCCTCCAATCTCATAGCCTCAAGAGTTCTTAGTAGAGAAAACCAAAAAGGTTTGGGAAGATAAAAAGATTTGGTAGTGGATGAACTGATGTGATAGCGGACACAAATGATGGGAAAAAAAAGGAGACTTGATGGTCTTTACTGAATACTATTGATGTGGATTAGCTCGATTTGCATTAGAGTAACTGACAAAGCTTTAAGGGTGTATCAACTTTGAACAATCAAAATGTGCTCTAACAACTCGTTTTTCGCGTTGATGTTGAGTTTTCCTCATTTACAATCTTATACTTGTGTCTTTATGGGGTTCTCTGCATTACTTTCTTAGTACTATGTGATCTCTGTATATATATAGTTCATTCTATCTACCTTTCTGTGTAATGATGCCAAATTATTCTAAGTTATGTAACGTGTATGATTTTTCATATAATTTCTAATTCAAATGTCATCACACTCTTTTTTTGGTAACTGCACCGCATTTGCCAAGTTTATTATAATGAGCAATCTAATCTCCTTGATTTGCCAACTCTTTTGGTAGTGTCATACCAGCAGGAAGTACAGACTTGGTCAACTTTAATACTAGTGACAAGGTCATGTAAGAGATTCTTGCCAAACATTTGATTTGATATAAGCAAACCATATACTACAATTTTTTGATAGTTGAACCGGGATACAAATCAACATGACTTTTGATACAAACTGATTGTAAATTCATAAAATGATGAACATCAAACCTCCTCCATATACTTAATTGAAAAATAGCCTATATGATTACAAATAAAATTTCAAAATCATTGATAAAACATATAGAGACTATAATTGAACATTTGATATATGATTAATCTCTCTCTCTCTCTCTCTCATCTTCACATTGAAACCCAACTAATGTTTTATAAGGCTAAGGCGTAGCTGAGGCAATGCTATGAGAGTCTCACCAAGGCGCTTGCCTTGAGGTGTAAGGCGTAAGCCTTTTGAAAAATAACTTGTATTTATGTCATTATTCCTCCTATATATATAACATATATTGTAATCAACACAACATTATATATTGTCATCAATTCCTAGTAAATACTCAAACAATGCAATTCAAGCAAATGACCAAACATAAAATACATTCAAAGACTCAAGTTGAAAAATCAAAGCTAGTTATGCAAGATCAAAATATAATAACAATAATTGAAATAAACTTCATGCTTCAAAATCATCATCAATTAAGAGATCACCATTCATGTCAGGACCCACCTTGAATTTCATCCTGAAATCCGGAACGAACCCTTCGGGGACCACCCTCAAAGGAGATACTACCGGAAATTCAGTATAACCTCCATTGAAAATGGACAACCATTCCTAAAAACACTTGCAAACACACTGCTAAAATCATACTCCAACCTTTTACTCCTGGAGCCTTCCTGCTTCCCAAGTTTATCACATCTCCCAAAATATCAAATACTAATATAAAAGAATCACACAGCAAACAACCAAGACACTCCATAATTTAATAGCTGGATTATCATAGCATATTTAAAAATGAGAGAAAACAATGAATAAAGAACAAACGGAAACCGCCTCTGACTATTCCTCGACTCCTTGTATGCTCGACCTCAAATAAACTTAGCCTGTAAACTGGGCATTTGAAACCGAAGGGTCTAGGGGAAAGTAATTTAAAAATGTTAGAGTGAGTGGACAAAAATAAATTAAATAATTTAACAAAAACATAATTTTAATACTTTCTCACGTTTAAACTTTTAAAACCTCGATGCACGCAACTTTGATAAACATTTAATTTTAAATCCAGAATCTCATAAAAATGGACAAACCAGCCCTGCTGGTTAAACAAATACATAAATCTTGTCAGAAAGGATAAACCAGCCCCGCTGGTTAATCAATTACATTAATGAGAAAAAATAAGACAAGGGGAAGAGATATCACCATGTAAGAGGAGCCGCTAAGGCTCCGGTCGGTGCCTCCCAAGGTATAGTAGCATCCCACGCTAAGCGCTTGACTCACCTTTGGTGAAGACCGCTAATAAAAGCTAGCTAGTAATGAATAATAGCAGCCCTATAGTATGGTGACTAAAAATATACGAAAACACTTAAATCCATAAAATTTTCCCAAGATCATGCGAATGGTATGGTTCCCAACCATACTTGAAAATTATCATAAGAAATTAAAATAAAACTCAATGACGTGTCTCACACGTCAACATATTCTCAAATTCATAATTATAAGCGAGATTTACTCATTAAGTAAAAATTGTAATTAAAAACTCAATCCAAAATACTCGCTATACATTCTCATGGTCAAGAGTGATATTCCATAAATAAATGATAAAATTATAATAGAGATCTACCGAAAATTTCATTTTCAGAAACTTTTTATAAATCTCAAAGTCAACAATTAAAACAATCATAATTAAATTCGGAAATCATAAAGAATATCATAACTCAAATACCAAATTAATGATCCGAGCTCAAATCCACAAATCATGACCAACATTTAACCAATGCCTCAAACTCAAATAAATTTCAAGATTATTTCATAAGCCGAAATTATAATATAAGCTCGGAAAAATAAAATGATGATGAAGTGAAATAGATTTGAGAATAGAGAATCATGAAAGATGAATATCTTATTCATTGATAGAAGCCCTTTATATAGGGAATTACACAATACTAATATAGTAAAAATAAGGAATACATAGATCTAGTCAAACTACATATCCTATTGGCATAAGGCCAAGACACACATAAAGAATATCTAGAAAGATACAGAATATCCTAGAACACTCCCCCTTGTGCCGCGCGCTGCTATGCCGATGGTGCTGATATGTTGCCTCGTCAAAAACCTTGTCAAGTCACAAAAACCATGTGAGAGAAAAATTGAACCTTGATCGTAAGAGAAAAACTGAACCTTGATCGTAGGAGAAAAAGAGTACAACGCACCCTTCACATTTGATAGTGATATGTATGTATGTGGTAGACTCCCCCTGAAGTTCGCACATCCCCCTAATCTTTACATCAATCATAGGGCTCTTCCTAATTCTTACTAATCACGGAAATTTCAATAACTTAGCATGTCAATGCTCTTTAACATGTCTTCAAATGTGGCATTAGGCAATGATTAACTAAATTATGCCATATTGTCCTCAAATGATCTTTTACAATTAGATCTTGAGGAGAAGGCTGCTTGTGAACTCAAAACATAAGTTCGTGCAGGAAATCAGATTTCTGTGCAGCATGACCTTCAGTTACTAGAGCAGCCGTAACTTCCTCTAGGAAATACATATGAACGAACTGTAAATGGTTTTGGAAACTAGACTCATTTAGCTTTCCAACCGTATATTACACACATTCTGTTTCATCAGGAGCTGTTCACAAAGTCCCGTCGAAGTTGACTGTTTTGCCAAAATCAGATTCTCAGACAGATTCGTCATACTTTACGAAAATGGCCATAACTCACTCAATATGATAGGTATGATCAAATGGTTGGTGTCCTTGGAAAGTAGACACATAGACCTTTCCAATGGTACCAATTTTATCATTTTTCAGTGACTGAGATTTCCTATAGGTCCCGTAGAAATTGACCTACAAAACTTGGCAGATTCTGATTTCGCTTTTGATGTGTCTTTCTTATGTAGGGATAGAATAAGCCTCAACCTTTCACATTAAGCTCCACTTTGCTTTACAACTTTTCATAGTGAATGAGATGTCAAGTCTTCGTATTGTGTTGAGTACATTGATACGTCTTATTGTACTTAGATGGGAACTCCATCTCTCAACACATATTTGTCATCTTGCTTTAGACAAAACAACGGATCTCTCTTTAGAGCAAAGACTTTGACTAATCATAGGAGTATATGTAGGTCTCACTATTATAGAGCGCCTAAGCCGATTGATGGAAAATCATCATTAATACAATCATCGAGTGTCTTATCGAGACCGTGTCTTCCCAAGATCTGTTTCTTCAGATATTTATACATATTGACATCTCTTGATCCATCAAGAGTCCATGTAAATTCGGAATGAACACGAAAATGTATAATTCACCATATCCCTTCCAAATCAAGTAGAGTTCATATGCGTTTCAATACCTTTAGCAAATGTGTGCTCCTATGGTCTGGAGCAACTTGATTTGGATGAATGAAATCGATGTGCGTTTCAATACCATTAGCAAACGCGTACTCCTATGGTCTGGAGCCACTTGATTTAGATGAATGAAGTCCGTTTAAGACCTTCATGTATATCTCTGATCCCATAAAGATGTTATTATGACCACATTCATAGGTTGCATGTTAAGTTATTCGGAAACTACCAAACTGACAAAGTAGTGGAGTTCAATGACATCCATTAGGAGAGCATATCTCATCGTAGTCGATCCCAGTGCGTGTTAGTGAGAGACCTTGCGCCATAAGGTGAGTCTAAACTCTTGTTCTCACTACGTTATCTAACAAAGACATAGTTGATAGGGTTTATCTTGCGGTGTCGGCATCACTTGTCCAAGGACCTATCTCTTTGTTAATAATGAATCGTATCTTTCCATTAAGCCAATCAACTAAGTTGGTATCCATCAACGAAGGGTGGTTCGATAGCAGACTCATTATCCCCCGTCCTCATGTACACTAGTGTAATACTTGTAAAGATCTCTATATGGATTGGATTTGACATTTAAGCGTCCCCCAACGATAATCAAAATTCAGACTTCATGAGATGGATTTGAGTATCACTGATCAATAAATCAAGTTGTGCCCAAACTCGCTTTCTTCCTAGTGTGAGAAAGTATCGAACCTAAGGGCCTCCCTCATTTTGGGGAGCCACATGGCCTTATGACACCAATTTTGCCAGCCATTATATGGTGTCACCATATCACCATCTATGGTGATGGCGTCATGACCAACTTTTGGCCGCGCCATGTCCTCTTGATAAGACATCAATCCTTGCAGACATATTTGCAGCATGTGATCTCGTCACTTTAACACTTTAAGAATTTAGGATCAAGATGAGACTTAGTGGGGACAAACCACGACAATTCACGTCGTTCCACTTGAACACTTGTTCACTTTTGTGTCATTTAGCGTAGGAGGGTCTCACTCCTAATTTAGCTAAAGAATAGGCTATCAAAACGAGTAACGAGCATTGTAGGGGGCCAATGAGACATTGAGGGAAGGCCGGTGCACCTCAATTGCTTGAGGGATTGACCGGACGGCCTCCGGGAAGTTAGAGTTGTGTTCGGGTGACGTCAATGTCCCCCGGGTGCCGCCATTTACAACCATGGCGTCACCATCATGCTTCATGAAGAAGCTAGATCCTGAAAGTCTTCGTTTTGAGTGGAAGAATGGATGTCCATGAGAATTTCTTAAAATTTAGACCATTATATCTTTTCCAAGATGACCTGAATTGGTCAAAACAAAGCCTATATGGGTCGGTGTCCCAAATATCATGTTTGGCGATAACATGTGATTCGATATTCGAATCATAGTGACATACAGTCCACTAGATTGACTCATAAACTTCTCTAAGATGCATTTCAGTCCGCATTCGTAAGAAAGTATACACAAAAGAACTCTTGTTCATTCCAACAATGTGTTTTCAAATGAAACTTATTAGCAGAAATGTCTTTAAAGCTCAACATGGTTCGGTAGCCTCTCAATGCATAAAGGGCATCTGTGATGTTGATCATGGTGTCATGAGGCATCAAGATTCAAGCTAAACCGCATCCCTGAATGACCGGTATGATTCAATCATTATAGTCACAGAAGATTTACAAGGCACAAAATCTAGAGATAGTTGCCGGTTCCTTAGAATGTTGTAGATAATTACACTATCTGCGATGCACTCAATATCTCTATGAGACATATCTACAAGAAAGAGTAGATAGATGAGTAAATAGTTCCACTTGAACCATTTAGAAGGATTGAAAAAAGCTACAAAAAGCTGTAATCCTGAGAGTGCATAAAAATGTCCGCGCAGAATAACCTTTGCACACTAAAACAGCCATAACTTCTTCGTTAAAAGAGATATGGACTTATAGAGATATCCAATGATATAAAGTTCACTGTCTGATTCATCAGGAGTTGTTCATAGAGCTCAAACGAAGTTGACTGTCCAGAAGGGACAGATTGCTGTTTTTGCAGATTTGGTATTGGCAAAGCTTTGAAGCTTGCGGATGGCATGTTGGCATAAACCGAAGCCAAAATGACGTGTATATGATCAAAATCAAATCCTTTTGGTCATTCCAAGGTCGTAAACTCCATGATTAGTTAGCAAAAGCTCCCTGACATGAACATAAACTAACTCAGAAGACCTAGAGGATCCGATCATGATGATGATTGTCCGGTTTTGATAAGTCTTCAATGTCTTTTGCAAGATGACAATTGGTTTAATAGCGTAGGGGGATCTAAAATCAAAAGCTTTCGGTAACTCTAAGTTAGTATGACCAGGCATGTCCGTGGAGGGTCGGTAGTGCGAGGCACACCCCTTAATTTCGGACAATTTTAAGACATCACACTGAGCTTGGATGAGCCTAGTTGAACAATTGATGATAGAAAATCCGCTATAGGGTAGAAGACTTAACCGAAATACATGTGGGCGATCCTCCTTGAGGATGCAGTGCCATGAGTCACCTTCAAAGGAAGGGACCAAAATCGGCACAATATGCCACGTTTCTAAGGACGATGTAAGTGTACATTTTGATTGTAAATCAATACGAACCATAACAGGAGAATAGTTTCACTTCGAAAAAATTCTCAAGGCATTCATTAGTGCTAATGTGAGTACATCGATGTCTCAAATAGATGAAGGACGTCAATACGACACCATATTTCATATAGCTTGGAAAAAAAATCAAAGTGGATCTAGCCGATGACGTTAAAGTCAGGGGTAGCTAGAGCTGGATCCGAATCTTTGAAATCCATGGTCGATGACGTTATTGTCCTCATATTGATTTTTCGTACCTTTTTGTATGTATTCATAATTTGAAGGAGAGCTCGACAACTCTTGAACCAGTGATCTGAAGATCCACAACAGTTACATTGTCATGAGCTGACATAAGTAGTTTTGACAAATTGGTGTTTAGATCGGGAGGTGTCGCCCGGGAGTGTCGTCATTAGGGCCGACGACACCTCCCCCTCTTTTCTAGACATCAGCACGGCGTTTTCTGCCGTTGCCGTGACCCATATTGTTGTCTCCACATTAAGAAATAATCCCAAATACGTTTATCACATTAGCGTATATACAATTCCCGCTTGCAATTGTATGATCAAAATCAAGTCTCGTTGGTAATTCCAAACCAACTTGGAGGACCTAGTGAACTTGATGATGATCGAATCGGCTAAAGATTATGGATCGTGATGCCACAAAAGATCATCGACAATATGTAGTCAATTAAGGTGGTAAGCAATCTACTTGATTAATAACTCAATAAGTAGAGTTATATGAACGTTTCAAGAAACGCTCCATGAGTGCATTCCACAGTACTTTGTGGTCATTACTTTTTGCACAGATTGCCATTGAAGGCTTTTGTCGATGTGGCACGTCAAAGACTTTGAGGGCATGAGATGTGAAATCTTGGCATCTAGACTTGTTAGCATGGGGGTCAAAACATGTGGTTTAATCTTTTCCAACGAAAGGTTCCACATATACCAAGCGAAGATTCGCCTTAGGCATCGAGTACTTTAAAACTCAAAAGAGCAGAATGTTACATTGCTCTTGCATTCAAAACCAAGCTATTATGAGACTCGATAGAGGTCACAAACAATGCTTTTAATGGTTTCTCATTCGAATTGATCACACATAATCCGGAAAAGCCGCGAATTGATTAAACACAATTCAAAAAAAGGCCTCGGATTGATCAAACACAATCCGGAGAAGGTCGGGTTTGATCATACACGACCCTAACAAAGAAACAAGAGTGATCAAACACACTCTTGACCCCCGAATAAAATTCCTGGATTTTTGGTACCTGAACACACAAAATCCCAAGCATAGAATGAAGATGGAGAAGAGAGAAATGATTTTATCCCCCGAGTTATTCCAAAGTAAATAACTGTAATATTAAAACTTACTTGCTAGTATGCCAAATAAACTGCGTTTACAGGAGCTGCTTTGCAATTTTTCAAGCTTAATTCTACGTGCGTGCGGCGAAGTTTCTCACGTAATTCCGTTGTGATTCGTCGCGCGATTATGTCATGAAAAACAAAATATATGGTTAGTCATATTCACCATATAGATATAAACCATAAAAACTTTCAAAATTTGAAAGAAAAAGCTGAAAATTTAAGCCGAAGGAAGCCAAGAATCAATGGCAAATGGCAGGAAGATTTGCTACCGGAGGTTGTCGGACAACAGAGGCCGGGGAAGCAAGCTAATGGCGGCGGCGGTCAGACAGAGGATCCGAGAGACTCTTTTGGCTTTTAGGGTTTTGAAAAAAATGGTGGGCTATTGGCTTCAGGGTTAGAACAAAGTGCATGATAACGTGATGAAGTGAAAGAGATTTGAGAATAGAGAATCGTGAAAGGTGGATATCTTATTCATTGATAGGAGCCATTTATATAGGGAATTACACAATACCAATATGGTAAAGATAATGAATACATAGATCTAGTCAAACTACATATCCTATATATTGGCATAAGGCCAAGGCACACATAAATAATATCTAGAAAGATACAGAATATCCTAGAACAAATAATAAATTATAAAATCTTGCATGCATTATTTAAAACCAAAATATCCACTCACAATATTAGACTTAAGCTTTCCAATGCTCGGAATACTCATCGAGCGCTGTCTCCAACTATTCACCCTCTCTAGCCAATTCCCACGTCTAATGATAAACAATAGAACAAATCGGTCAGACCAGACCCTAATAATTATCGATTCAACTACTTCCTAGTTTGACTAGGTTTCCTGAGTTGACCATAATTGATCAAGTTTGACCAATTGATTTAGAGTTGGCCAACTAACGATATTTCGGCATTTTTCAGTTTAACCTTCGACTTAACAATTCAGGTCATTACTCTAATGCCCTACTAATCGTTAACATTTAGGCATCGATTAAATAAATCGTTTTGGAGAACCTTGATTTTGATTAAACAAACTAATGTAATTTCAAGGCCTCAAATATCCGGAAAACATTAATCTGGAAAACCCATTAAATTTGCTAAGGGCACCTAAAAAGGGTTTCCATAAATAAGAAATTTTCAAAAAGGGAAAGTTTCCTAAAATAGAAACTTTCCTCACTTAAAAAGATTTCCGTTTACAACTTGACAAACTTTCCTATTTCTGAAACGATACAAAAATAGAAAGCAAACGTCAATAACTACCTCATCTTCTTCTGCCGGAACAACTGCCTCGCTGGAATTCCTACTGGATATCGGCGACTTGTCGGAAATACTCGCCGGATTCCGGCGTCTTGCCAAAATTTCGCCATAGCTTTCCCGTAAACTCCGAATCACCAAGTTATTGACAACAACAACCAAACATTCAATTTAGCAACCATACTCCAATTTTCTCAAACCACAATCAACACAGCAGCAACCCAACAACTCTAGATGCAAGAAGATTACCTTCAGACGACAGCAAAGCTTCTCTTGCCGGCGGTGGCTCTCTTACCGGATTTCGGGTTCGTGGTTCCCATAAAGCAACAGAAACACCTCAAGTCTCCACACATGATCGTCTTGGCCTCTTGGTGCTCAGCAGGTCATCGGGAAGGAGACAAGAGGTACCGTGAAGCATCATCGGCTCCAGCAAAACCTGAAGCACTCGTTGGAAACCATCGAACGCCGGTCGCCAGAGCTAGGAGCTCGAAACCTAGAAAATAGAAGAAAGGGGATTCCATATTAGGGTCCGATTCGCACATTTAAGGACATAGAAAGGAAGAGGGAAGTGAGGAGAACAAGAATATACCCTTCAAAGCCATCGTCCCTGCTGGAGCTCGCCGAAAATTGCAAAACACAGTCGTCGTCCCCCTTCTTCGATCTCCGTCGAGAGTGGATGCCTCCCGGATTTAAGGACTGGGTTGAGTTGAGGAGGAGGAAGGGATCACTTCGGTGGCGGTCTCGTCGCCAGGGGTGGCTGGAGATGACGGTGCTGCGCTGGAGAAGTGCAGCAGCAGAGGGAGACGAGGGAGGAGAGAGAGAGAGGCTCGGTTGGGCTCGGTCAAACCCGAGTTGGGTTCTTTGACTGGGTCAACCTCCTCTTTACCCTTTTAAGCTTAATCCAACGGCCCAGATCAAAACCCTAATGGATCTGACGGCTCGGATCAAAAGTTATTCTAATTTAAGAAAATTAATTATAATACCAAACCTTCGATAAATCAAAGAAAATACCTCGAAGCTCCGAAAAATAATCTAAAAACACCGGTGAACTTGTGTCAACACGAAGTACGACATCAAGACCTTAATAGAAGAATTTGACATTTTGAGAAAAATCCGTAAATAAACTCGAGTGTTAACTTACTAAGTTATCGAGCGTGGTTAAATTTCTCAGTAATTTGTAGAAACACTCGGTAAGTAAGTAAAATTTGGTCCAGGGTGTTACAATCCAAATTATCACGCTCATCACCATCATCATCATCATATCATCACCACCTTCATCAACATCATCACTGTGTTGGAAGAGAGGATTAGTGTCATCATACCGGTTACTTCTAGTATCATCATCTACAATATCATCAAGAAACATTGATTTCTTGGAGTCTTTCTCTTACCTATGCAAAAATGGGATAGACAATTATTCATAGAGTACTAAAATTAATGTTCATATTATGTTACCAATTAATCGAACATAAAGTTTTTAAAGAACTTACTTGAACTTTATCCTTCACTAAATTTTCTTTTATATAAAAAAATTAAGTTCATCAAGAGAAGGACTAGGCTCACAGGAATGAATAAGCTCACGGGAAGGAGTAGGCACATGAGGAGGAGAAGACACACGAGGAGGACCACGATTAATTAGGCTACTTTCATTAGTTTCATATGTACCACTTGACACATTTCAGATCGTTCCATCATCCAATATATGTCAATTCTTCCACATTGTCCTCAATCCAATATGGGTCGGTGGGAAGAACTTGATCCTCTATCTCGGTTATCCATCATCCGATTGAATCTCTTTCACAACAATAGGATCGGTCATTGTAGCGTTTCTCTTCAAAGTCCTATCTCTTAGAGCAATGTTATACTTCACATAAATTAAAGCATGCAACCTCTTATGCTCAAGTTTATTCCTCTTCTTAGTGTGAATCAACAATTAACATTTCAACATAATGCAACAATTTAGTAGGGTGAAATTTATGAAAAAACTTACCATTTCAAAAGTGCTCCAAATCCTTTCACACCCTGATGCACTACAAGTAAGGGAAAGGACCTGAGTAGCAAAATACATCAACTCCGGTGTTTGTGTCTCATATTTCTCCCCCAAAACACTATGAACACAAAATAATATAGATTAATAAACTTATAAAATCACAATCATATAAATTCTCGGTTTGCATTTAAAAATAACAATTAAGTAAATTAAAACTAACCAGGTGATCGGATTTTTCTAGTAGATTCGGCCATTGCACTTCTAAACTTTCCAAGCTTTCACTCATATTTGTCCAATTGTATTTCTGCTTGGATACAAGCCTCACCATCTAGCATCATATCCATGCAATCTTCCAAACCCTTCTTCACACTCGGTATCTTTAAAGTTTTCTTCATATCGAAATTAGGGTTTAAGTAATAAATCGTTGCATGCAATGGTTGACAAAGTTGTGGACTCTACCTATTATTTATTCTCTACCAAGATTACTAGCAATCTTGTCTTTTGTGGCATCTATCAACTCAAAAATAAATCTCACGGCGGGTCTCACTTCCGAATCAACCTCTCTTAAGACAAAAAAGAGAGGCAAAACAGTCTTGATGCAATAGACAATATGGTTTCAAAAGTTTCCATCACGGAGGATATACTTCTTCACATCATAAACATCTTTATGATTTGTATAACCACAATCATGTTATTCTTTAGATTGAAACATACTAATAAGAGCTGCATTTTGCTTATAGACTTTGGAGAGTGAGAAAAGATATGGCAAACCTTGTAACCGCCGGCTGAATAATCTCCTTGTTGCCGTTAAATTTCCGCATAATGAAAAGAACTTGTGTATGCCCTTAAATGAATTTCACAATTAGCTTAGCTCTTTGAATGGTAGTCTCAAAGATCTTCAACTTTCTAATATCCTCCAATATCAAGTCAATGCAATGAGCCATACAAGGAGTCCACCATTTGCTTCTTTGCTTCATTAGCTCTTTTCCCGCCCACTTATAATTAGAAGCATTGTTGGTAACTATTTGGACAACATCTCTTCCCCTATCTCCTCAACAACACTATCCAAGTAATTGAGCATCAACTCTCCATTTTAATTGTATCTGATACATCAACTGATTTCAAGAACTATGTACCTTTAGGGCTATTTACTAAAAAGTTTAGTATAACCCTACTCTTGCCATCCATCCAACCGTCCGACAAAATAGTGCATCCATACTTGTTCCAATCTTTTTTATGATCTACCATCAACTTTTGAACATCTTCAACTTCTTCCTTCAAAATCCAAATCCTTAGCTCATGACTTGTAGGAGGTTTAAAACCCAGACCGTATTGGAAAACCATTTCCAATGCCGCAAAATAGTATGGATTATTTGTCACATTAAAAGCCAATTCACTTGTATAAAACAATCGCCCAATAGCCCTACAGTCTACACACATTATGTCTCTTTTATTTCTTATAAGAGGTATTCAATGTAGTTTGCCGAGCTTTTGAGGATATATAGTTGTCAATCGGTCTTCTAGCCTTTGATTGACCCATATAACTACCATCAAGAGGAGTTTGAGAACTACCAATAAGAGGAGTTTGAGCACTACCACGATCACTTGCAATCACATTAGTTGTCCATCGGTCCTCTAGCCTTTGGTTGACCCATAGAACTACCACCAAGAGGAGTTTGAGAACTACTAACAAGAAGTTTGAGCACTACCACGATCACTTGCAGTCACATTTGTCACTTCATGATCTAGTGCTTCTTCTTCTAGACTTTGCAATCCCTCTATCTCCCGAAGCACGACAACTTTTGATTTTTCTGATCATCATTCCTCTGAAGTGCTTGAGTACATAAATTTTTCACATTTGGTGGAACCTTGGGACAAGGTTTAATTCCTTTGCGGGTTGCCAACTAAATGCTGCTTGAATCGAAAGATGCCACCGGTATTTTTCTGATCACAAAATGCACATAGAAAGTATGTCGAGTGACAAGGAATTGTTTAGTCCATTGCCAAAAAAAATCTTTCTTCTGTGTTCCATCACTAGAACTCATTGTGGCTGGCTTCTTGCAACACACCGTGCTAAATGCTAATGGGGATTTCCTATTTATTCAGTAAACCAACTCCAATCTATAACTAATGCCCATTGCAAAATCAAATCCATATATTGAAAACAACATATATATACTCTTGTACAATTACGGTTGGATATTTGAAAGAAAGCATAATCTATAACTGTACATGTAAGTTTGCAACCAGAAAACCCAAATTGCCTTCCTTCTTTGACAACAGAACCGGATTCTGGAGGAGGATAATGGGAGGCTGACGAAAAAATTGAAAACAAAATGAAACACACACCAGACACGCTGATGTCGAACTCTCCTTCTCTCAACTCTCGCTACAACACTAAAGTTGTTTGGAGGCGTCGCCTTTTTTTTTTTTGAACCCTTAAATAGTTACACTGCGTTGTACGTTCTGCTTTGGGTTTAAAGAGGAAAAATAGGGTTCTATATGCTTTTGTTCATCTACACTTCGTCTTTTTCTACCTTAAGCGATTTCGGATCTCTTAGTAACGAAGATGGAAGAAATTGGAATGAGTGAATGATTTATGTTGTGTTTTTGTCATATTCCAAATCTTGACATTATGTTTGTAATGTCGCTACTTAATTTTAATTTTAAATATATGAATGTATTTTAATGATTTTACATCTATAATTTATTTATTTTTATTTAAATTATTAGAATGCATGAAGGCTTCGCCATTTCGCCGAGGCTCCGACTCAATGCCTCGCCTCATGCCTTTCAATTATAAATGTATGAATGTATGCTTAAAATGGTGAAGGCGTGAGGCAAGGTGTCGAGTCAAAGCCCCAAGCCTTGAAGTCTAGAGACGAAAAGACGAAGCCTTTCATGCATTCTAATAGTTAGTAAATAAAAATAAATAAATTATAGATATAAGTCATTAAAAACACATTCATACATTTAAAATTAAAATTAAGTTGCAACTTACAAACATAATGTCAAAATTTGGAATATGACAAAACACAACACATAAAATCATTCACTCATTTCATTTTCTTTCATCTTCGTCACTAAGAGATCTAAAATCGCTTAGGGTAGAAAATGACAAAGTGTAAATGACCAAAAGCATAACCGAATCCTATTTTTCCTCTTTAAACCCAAAGCAGAACGACATAGTGTAACTGTTTGAGGGTTTAAAAAAAAAAAAACGACGCCTCGCGGCGCTTAGAGCACCTCGGCGCACCTTAGAGCACTATTGCCTTGCCTTTTGAGATAAACGCTTGTTGGATGGCACCTTGAGGCAAAATGCTCACACCTTGCCTCGTCTCGCCTTACTCTTGAGGCACGTCTTGAGGTGACACCAGAAAGATACATAATGGTCATCTTGGCATGAATTATATTAATGAGATCACATTTATTCAAAAATGCTCAGCCATCTCTCCCGTGTCCTTCCTCTCTCTCTCTAATTAAGAACCCATCAAATTTTTTTTTTAATTCATCCTTCTCTGTCCTTACCGCGTCATTGTAACTCTCTTCCAAAATGGCAGCATTGTCATCTCTTATCGTACGTCTTGCTACAACACCACCCACAACCCACAATTTATTGGTGGAGAAAAGAAAGAGAAGGAGTAGAGAGAGAATGAAAAAATTGATTAATGCTCAAGATAGCATGTGCGATCAGGGCCGGCCTTGGATACTGGCCCAGTAGGCCTGCGCCTATAGCCCCCAAATTCCACGGACCCCTGAAAAAAATTAAGTTTTCTGTTCTCTTATAAGATATTATATAAAAGTTACTATATATATTGGGAATTGAAATTTACACTCCCAATTTTATAATCCACACTCTCACTTTCCTCTTTTGGTACTTTAAATTTTGTCTTAGTGACATGTGTTTTGTCTTTTGTGAAACTATACCAAAAGGAAAGGTGAGAGTGTGGATTGTAAAATAAGGAGTGTAAATTTCACTCCCCTATATATATTTGTTTCCTTAGTTAATTGAAAGTGAAATTGTGGCAATGTGGGGTACCAGTTTGTTTTGCAACTTGGTCATCCCAAGTTCGAAACGTGCTGGCACCACAATTTTTTTTTTATTCCCTTTCTTTTAAATCTGACACTATTATCTCTCTTTTTCTTTTAAATTTCTTCCATGAAAAATCATCTAATCTTTTTTTATTTTTTATTTCTCGTAAAAAAAACATGGTGAGAGCTCTGCTAGGGTTTGTTCTTGGCAGAGTCCTTGCAATTTTGGCCGACGGGTTTGGTTCTCCAAATCTGCTTAGCTATTCGGATGAGATCGGCAGTAGTGGAGTGAGTGATTTGTTGGCATCAAAATCAGGCACATGGAGGTCACCCTCATCTTTTGGTCTACATCGGAGGAGGCTTTTTTCAGTTGGAGAGCAGTAGCTTTGCCTGGCAGCGGAATCAAAGACGATGCCTAGGTCCGCAGCGTCATCGGGCTGTTGGATCTTTGTTGATGGGTGTTGATTATGATATTCTAAATATCGATGTCGGCGGTAGCTTGGTTGGTGACTATTGGCTAACGGTGGTTGTGGTGGTTCTGATGGCGACTTAGGTTGGGATCCCATTGTTATCTCGACTTAGGTAGGTGGTTTCAAGGCTTCATATTTGGGAAGGAGGTTTGCGATGGAGGTCGGGTATCGCTGGTCTCTCTGGTGTGTTGTACTAGCTGGAGACTTGATGTGCCCAATTCAGGTTAATGATCTGGTTTGGTTCGGCCACTTGGCTATTCCGGTGATACTTGGTGCCGGAACGACGCTAGTCCAAGCTGCTATGTAGGTGTCAAAATCTCTAGAGATGGCGGCAATGGTGCCAGGGATGGCGGCAGTGTAGTCAAGGCTCAGGTAGGCCTAGGGTTTCAAGGTTTCATTGAAACATGGGCCTTTTAGTTAGGCCAAATGGGCTTTGGGCTTGGGATTACCTGGGTTTTCTTCATGTCCTTGGTCTATGATGGAGATTAGCAAGGCTGGATATGTTTCTCGATCCGGAGAGGCTCTCTTTGTATAGGGTATCTTCTAACGGTTCTATTTCTATAATAAGTCAGCAGGCGCTGACAGGTCTTGGTTACTTGGTTACTTTGCACTTCAAGGTTATGGTTGCGGCATAGAGATTGCTTAGTTTATAGGTAGTTTCACATGGTTCACTTTTTACGTAGTCCGCGAGGACGGATCGTGTTCATGTCGTATTCCTACATTTGATCAATTTAATGATTGATGTCCCCTTTCAAAAAAAAAAAAAAAATCTAATCTTGTATTTTTTTCTTTAATTGTAAGATCTTTATCTGAATTAGTATTTTGGTAAATGATATTTGATATCGCTATGTAGTTATGGTTTTAGTAATTATATGTTGCTTCAACTTATTAATCTATTTATAAAGAGAAAAGAAGTTCTAAATGTATTTGAAGGTGGGGCCCCATTTTTCGTTTTTTCGCCTAGGGCCTGGAAAAGTCAAAGCCAGCTATTTGGTAAATTTGACTAAAAATTTGGTTTCTGTTGTGTATGGTAGATTAGACTTACGAGTTGGGATGAACTCATCTATCTTTTTTTTTGTTGCAATTCCATTGGATGGGGGTCTCGATAATGTAGTCATTTCACCAATGCTAGATAATTATAAAATCAATATGCATCACATCAAATCATGTCACAAGACGAGCTATTTTGATTTTACAGAATATACTGCAACTTCCTCTCGTCTTTCTCCTTCTCTAGGGCGGCTAGGCTTACGGTTTTGTGAGAGAAAACAAGTCGTGCGGCGTGATCTCGGTATGGTAGCGGGCTAGGGTTCTTGGTGGAGGTGTGTGGCGATGGCGTCCATGACCGCTCGCTTGATCTCAAAGCTCTTTCTTTGTCAAGAGGATGAACTTGCGGATCTCGGAAACCTAAAAAGTCCGGGAACGGGTTTCGTTGCTCCAAGGTTTTATTTGGTGGGTAAACTGAACTCCGCTCATGTAGTGCAATTCGATTCCTTTCGAAATGTCGTTCGAGTGATGTGGAAACTATTTGTGCCGGTGGAGGTGCAGCAACATGGGGATCGCATTTTGTTCACGTTCAACAATCAACGTGATCTTGGACGGGTAAAGAAAGGAGGCCCTTGGAGTTACCAGAGGGCCATGATCTTGTTGAATGATTACGACGGCTTCTCCGACATTATGGCGGTGCCGCTCGACTTCTTTTGGATTTGGGTGGAGGTCTGTGACTTACCAGCGGCACTCACTAAGAGGCCACACTCGGCTGGTAGGGGAGACCATCAGACCTGTCTCAACGTCGACCAGGCAGGAAATGAGGAGGGGATCTACTTGCGTGCGTGTCACACTTCCTCTAAACAGCCCGGTAAGGATGGATAGGAGACTGCGCGTGTCACCAGAGGATGTGATTAGGGTGCAATACAAGTATGAAAGGCTTCTTGGTCTATGCAAGGATTGCATGATGTTGAACCATGGTGGATTGTCTTGCCCTAACGCCCAAGAAGCTGAAGAAGGGACCAGAGCTCCGATTGGACCAGTTGCAGCACCGACGGCTCCTCCCATGGATTTTAAGGCTAACTCACAAGTTGCCCTAGTGTGCCGACTTGCCGGCATTGTTTAGAGAGAAGAGGCCGGTTCAACCTAGGGAAGTGGCTTTGTTCCCCTCCTAGCTAGGTTACTGGCGTTATCCGTAATCGGGAGGAAGATGAAACTGAGGGCGGGAAGAGATTGAAGCACTCGCTGGCTATGGTGCCACTTGACCTAAATATGGAAGATCTTGGTTTCTCCATGGCTGTGTGAGTGTGGAGTTAGGGATCAAGAAGACAGGGAAATCCCCGAAGAAGAGAAGAGAGGCAGGCTCGAGAAGTAAGAACAAGAAGTAACTATTGACTAGTGAGTCGTCGAGCTCCATACAGACATTGTCATACAAGAGCCCCTCTTCTACTAAAGAAACCAATGGCGAGTAGTTTCGAGCCCTTACTAGGACAAATCCCTACTTCACTTGACTATAGAGCATAACCCCCCCCCCCTTTTTTCCTGCTTTGTGTGGAAAGGCACACCGAATTGTCTTAGGCCTCGATGCATAAAGTTGGGGTACTTTGGTTGAGTGAGGTAGGTTACATGCTTTCTAGGCTTCAATAAGTTAATTTGAACATTAGACTTTTGAGTAGTGTTTTTAGTAGTTTTCTTTAATTGGAATTGCAAGCATTAATATTTGTATCGCGTTGTTGATACCGAGTTTGTTCTCAGACACTCTCCTAGCTTGACCTAATATATTACGGTCGTATGATTGAAAATCAAAGGAGCTCGAACTCCATCTTCCCTAAAAAAATAAAAAATATATTCATGTCACAATATCGCATCATCGTTGTCATTCACTTACCTAAATAATTTTTTATTTTTTTTTATAATTCAAAGTGAGGTAGTAAGCACCTGGTTTATATTAGCAAGTTAGAAACATATTTCACTCAGTCAGTATTCGGAACCGGTCCACGAGAGTATCCAGCAAAATAGATTAATCTCCGCCGAACCTACTCTGATCACAAACACAAGGGAGTTGAAACTCGAAAATGTGGTTTTAGCAGCTCGGCCAACTTTATCATACTAGGTCTGTTTGACTACATAAGTTTACCTATTAAAGAGTAAATTTTTGATATTAACCAACAAAGATTATCATCTTAATTGTGATAAATAGTACCCTAGATTGTCACCCGATGGAACCGTGACATATTCCAAAATGCAGTCAAAGGGCGAAAGCGCAGGAACTTCGAGATATTACTTTGGGTTGGCCACAACAACCCCAAATAGTCAACGGGAAGAAATCCCAAAATGCAGTCCCAACCAGTCCTAAATAGCACACCTGAGAACTCGAGGGTTGGTTAGTTGACCAGGAAGAGTCTGCAAGTGACCGTGCAAACTCGTCGGAGACGAACCAGAGAATGTCATGCAATACACAGTTAAGATCAAAGTAGTGGAGAACATGGGATAGCGAGAAGCACGAGAGCATGCCTAGGGTTTCTGTCTAGTCTTACATAATAAACAAAATAGATCGAATTGGTGCTATATATGAGAGCTTTTACTGGCTACTGCCCACTTGGAGATGAAATTTACATATTAATAAAGGCATTGCATAAATGATACATGTAACCTAGTTAGCCTTTTTTTAAAAAAAAAAAAAAAAAAAACCCTAGTTAGCCTTTGAATTTGCGAGATTCTTTCTCGACTGTATTCAAGATGAAAAAGGACTCGGATGTTCCTCAGAGAGTAGAGTTCTTGAGGAAGCCAGACGACTCAATTGTTTTCGACATATTTACACGCCAACTTAATTGTGGTGATCGTTTAGCTTTTTAGTTCATGATACTTAGAAGTTAGCATCCTGCTATTTGGTATTTTGGTTTTTGTCTTCTTGTTCTCGGAGTTCAATTTAGATCGATCAGTTAGGAATGAGTACTTTTTCTCCTGGTTGTGCTTTGTCGTTCTTGTTAGTGGTTGAAATTTCTCAATCTAAACAATATACGAGGATTGATTACGGAACTCCTTTTCCTCCTAGAGAATCTCATGTCTGTCTATAAACTATGGAACTGGTTAAGTTTCAAAGCTCTGTCACCGTGACCCACTAATGCTATTGGCATTGGGTGGTTCTGCATAGTTTAAAGAGAAACTTAACTGTGGAAATGATGCTGAGAATTACTCTCTAACTCAAATGATGCTGAGAATTACTCTCTATCAGCTATTCGGCTGCGAAAATATTCTTGATCGATGTCCATCTTGTTCATCTGGTGCAATGATATTCCTGATCAATGCTGAGCAACTGATAAACATGATCCTCACTTCCTCAGTGTGTTTTGACGTAAGAACTGGCTAATATCTCCAAACAGTGTGGGGCTAGCTAGCCTAACGTATCAAGCACACCCTGTATATAATAATTTAATAATTAATTATATAAAGTTACTAATCAATTTCAGTATACAAATACATTATTTACATAATATCTCACACATTTAAAGATAAATATTAACAAATTAGGACAAACTAATATTCACATGTCATCTGTCACTATAATTTTACCAGAATACCCTTCACACTACATCAACTACTACTGTCGAACGAGTAGCACAGTAGCACCTAATAAAAAGGTGTTATTGTAATTCTTTCAGGCAATTCTCCAGAATCAAATAAGGCTGCTACTGTCGCGATATGAGACCTTCATAAAATGCTATTGTTGCTATTAGAAACTTTCTGCTACTAACGACGAAATGGCTATTGTTACCGCGAATCTAACTGCTAATGCTGACTTCTACTAGCAATATGTCTGCTACTGCCTACGTTTGCTACTCATCCCACTCTGCTACTGCTTACTTCTGCTACTCAGCAAAGCGCGCTGTTACTGTCCACTTTGATGATAGCGTTGCTGCTACTGTATGTATCACTGCTAATGAACTTTAAAACTGCATCTATCACAACAATGGTTTAACCCGATAAACAAACCTCATTCAGATCAACAAATCTTATTCATGTCCTCAAAACAAACCTCATTCATATATGAAATCACTACTAATCAACCCAAACCCAAACCAATCAACCTCATTCATATCACTGCTACTGAGTGAGATGAATGAGAGACAGTGAGGAATTAGATCACCAAGTAGGGGTGGGTTCGGTTTGATTCGGTTCGGTTTTTAGCCTAAACCGAAAACCTAACCGAAATTAAAGTTCGGCCGATTTTTCATTTTTAGACAAGTCAAACCGAGAATCGAACCAAACCGACGGTCCGGTTCGGTTTCAGTTTTTTCGGTTTGTTTTTTTTTTTTTTTTTTTTTTACAAAACTTTGTAAAAACTGTAAAATTTTCTGACCATGATTTAACTGTAACAAAAAAATTAACAGCTCCTCCACTTTTTTTGCTTTTAGCATTTCAAAAACTATATATTAATATAACCATTAACCAAATGTATACAAAAACAATCAAAACACTAAAATAGTTTGAATGTCCATAGTTAAAGTCCATACATCTTAAACACAAATTATAAAGTTTATTCTTCATAGTTCATACTCCATACTTCCATATTATAAAACTCAAAAGTCCATAAATTACAAAATACAAATAGAGTCTAATGTTAAAAGTTTATACATCACAAAACAAGACCCGAAATATTTGGAAAGGAAAGTAGATCAAATCCTTCTTGCAACATCATCTCATGCTCGAAAAAAATTTTGCTTCATTTTAGGAGGCAACATACCACTCTTAACACTTTGCACATGTGACAAAGATGACATCTCAAAATAAACACCAACACTATCAACTTGCATCTGCATAAAAAAATAAACCAATTTAAACAAGTTAAGTATTACAAACCAAATCAAGCAAGAATCATTTAGCAAACATTGAGACTAAGAGCAAAGGAACAAAATCAGAAAATGTATGCCTAACTTCCTGACCAGCAGACTTTTTTGGCTAAAAACAGTATAGCTCGGCTAAGAATTTTAGGTTGGTCTCTTCATAACAATTGTAACAGACAACCTAAAGATTATTTAAGAACTAGAATCGCAGCAAAAGGATTACACTACAAATACTTATGATTTTCCAAAGTTCCTATACAGTAGAGAAAAACTGCTAACTTCTTGAGTTCCTGACCAGCAGACATTTTTGGCTAAAAACAGTATAGCTCAGCTAAGAATTTCAGATTGGTCTCTTCATAACAATTGTAACAGACAACCTAAAAATTATTTGAGAACTAGAATCGCAGTAAAATGATTATTCTACAAATACTTATGATTTTCCAAAGTTCATATACAGTAGAAAAAAACTGCTAACTTCCTGAGTTCCTGACCAGCAGAAGTTTTTGGCTAAAAACAGTATAGCTTGGCTAAGAATTTCAAGTTGGTCTCTTCATAACAATTGTAACAGACAACCTAAAGATTATTAGAGAAATTAGAATCGCAGTAAAAGGATTATTCTACAAATACTTATGATTTTTCAAAGTTTGTATACAGTAGAGAAAAACTGCTAACTTCCTGAGTTCTTGTCTTCCTGACCAGCAGACATTTTTGGCTAAACACAGTATATCTAGGCTACGAATTTCAAGTTGGTCTCTTCATAACTATTGTAACAGACAACCTAAAGATTATTTGAGAACTGGAATCGCAGAAAAAGGATTAATTCTACAAATACTTATGATTTTTTAAAGTTCGTATACAGTAGAGAAAAAACTGCTAACTTCTTGAATTCCTGTTTTCTTGACCAGCAGACTTTTTTGGCTAAAAACAGTATAGCTCAGCTAAGAATTTCAAGTTGGTCTCTTCATAACAATTCTAATAGACAACCTAAAGATTATTTGAGAACTGGAATCGCAGCAAAATGATTTTTCTATAAATACTTATGATTTTCCAAAGTTCATATACAGTAGAGAAGATGAGGACATTCTGAAAAGAAAAAAAATATCTGAGAAAATAAGGACGATTTGTCCATCGCACTGATCGCAGCACCACGACCACGGCCACGACCAGTTGAGCCCCGTTTTGATGGGTTTTATTTATCCCTCTTCATTGTGATGGTCAGGCTGTGAGAGGAGAGGAGAGGAGAGGAGAGGAGACTTGGAGGACTGAAGTCCGATGGCGGAGCGTGAAGATGAATCAAATTAGGGAGGAGAGGAGGGCAGGAGGCGACAAAGAAAAAAAGGAGGACTAGAGGAGCCGGGAGAGGTGGAGAGGGATGAGAGGAGACGAAGACTGAGAGTCATTGTCAAAGACTCTCTTTGTCTCTCATCACTCATTAGGGATTTAGAGTTTCAAAAAAAAAAAAAAAAAACCAAAACGATGTCGTTTTGAAAGGTTGACCGGGTTGACTTCGGTTTCTGCAAAGCTGAAACCGAAAACCAAACCGAACAGATCTGGTTCGGCCCGGTTTTTTTTTTCGGCTCGTTTTTTTTTTCAACCGATTTTTACGGTTTCAGCTCGATTTTCGGCTCGGTTTTTTAGGTTTTCAACTCGGAAGTGCCACCCCTACACCAAGCATCTCATACCAACTGAAGCTAGATCAAATCCATGAACATCTCATACAAATTGAAGATCAAATCACCTTCAAATTCGAACTAAAGACTTGACCGGATCATGACAAGGTGCTAGCCTATGAATATGACGACCATATCACATCACTTCAAATTCAAAGTAAAGACTTGACCAAGTTAATGTACTGCTACTACTTGTAGCCTGAGGTTCCTCTTAAAGGCGCTGACGGCGCTCCTCTTGAAGGCAACGACGGCGCTGAACCCTTGGCTTCCTATAATGACGGAACTGAGCCCTAGCCGCTCCACCTCCAAGCACAACCTCTCCTTCATGTCCCGATCCTCCGATGTGGATCTTGAACTTGATTCCGACCTCCACGAGCAACTACGCTAGCTCCGTCGCCCTTTGTCATCGTCGGCGGCGCATCAAAGTCGTCCTCGGAGTTCTTGTCGCCGGTGATGGGGGAGGGTGTAGTCGACGGGGACCCAGCCCCAGTTGACGCCGAAGAGCACGGTCGTGGGGCGCACATGGTGCGGCGGCGGCCAGGCGCGTGTTGTTTGAGGAGGGAGGCAGTGTTGTTTGGAGGAGGGGAGAGAGAGAGGAGAGAGGGAGAGAGAGAGAGCAGAGAGAGAGAGAGAGAGAGAGAGATGACAGTAGATCTGCAGAAAAAACACAGAGAGGGGAAGTGAGTGAGAGGAAAGATGGGGATAAAGGGTATTATGGTCATTTGATAGCTAAAATTTGGATCAGACTTGATGCTCTTGGTTTTGGGCTTAGGCTCATGTCTTAAACTATATAAAATTAATGAAAGTAGGCTTTTTGTGTTTTTAAATTTAGTCATGTGCTACTATGTAATTTTTTCTAAATATTTAGGGTTAGTACTACAAGTACTAAGGTTTCCTTCAGAAAAAGGGAATCCCATTGATGATGACCAGAGTGAAATTTTAGTGCTGCAAATCTTTCGAATTCTTTTTCCCAAATGAACTGCTACTCTAAAGTGCCAATGGTACGTACGCATCTCATGAATAGTGAAATAAAATGGCGCATAAAAGTAAGGAATGACAGAAGGCTATGGCACGCATGGAATTTCAATCTCGCATCTCTCTCTCTCTCTCAAATACCTGTAGTTTCATTGCAATTGGGCCGACAGCAGATCAAGTTCTCATTATGCTTCTTATCATGGTCATTGAATAAGGAGAAAAGAAGTAACCAGTGGTGGAGCTAGACTTTTGTTTACATATATATGTACTCGAGTGCAGCATAGTATATGCATACATATGACCTACCTGGGAGGCTTTGCTATGACCACTTGATGACATGAATATAATTTCAGCAGTGCATTTCAGAGTGCTAAGTATTCCTGCATCCTGACGATTCGTGTAAGCGCTCATTTTATTAGGTACGTTGTACAAGTATTGGATTGTTTTTTCTTAACAATGATGGAAATAAGAATGAAATGAATATTGAGACATGTTCTCAAGGTTAACGTTTTTTTTTTTTTTTTCTTCTGATACCAAGGTAGATATGCATGAGATTTACTTACTGCTAGATCCTTTCAATGTGAGACCTTTTATTTTGTATTCTGATCATTCTTGTTAGCAAATGCAAGCTCAATACTAGGAATAATTCAACTTTCTTCCTCAAGCATGTTTCTGGTTCTTAAACAAATGCAATTACACTACATGAAACACTTACAAGAATTCATGCAAGTGCTTTATTCTTGTACTAGCTAGAAACATATGTGTGTGTCTGTGTATTTGGTAAGAAGGCTCTCTTTCATGTTTAGAACGACAAAGCCATTATTATGAACCATGCATGAAGTAGTAATTGAAACTTTCAATCAAATTTGTACTAAAAAGATTATTTTGAATCTGTATAGATCACAAGAAATCAATAATCTTGGACAGCAAGAGACTGTTGAATCTTTAACACTACTACTTCTATTAACGCTAATAGTTAGAGCGTCATGAGATGAAGCTAGCTAATCTCTCGTGTCTAAATTCTAATCCACCATCAAATTATGCAGGGTCAGCTCAAAGGTGGTGCACGCGTGGGTGCATTACATCATTACATGTATAAACAAACCCAACAGAACGTTCGTAACTAGCCAGGTATATATGATCTTTGGGTTTCTCCATTACCACTAAGCTATAAACAGAGGTACTCTTTCCTCTTACAGCATAACAGCAAGGATGGTGGTATTAGAAAACCAAGCAAGTGCGCCCGCAATTACAAACCAAAACAGACAGATCTCAAGTTGGGAATAAAAAGGTGAAGGGTGCTTTCAACAATGTCTAATGAATTAAATTAGTGGAAGAAGCATTTTCTTTATAAATTTCGTTGCAATCGATCTTCACAGAGCAAGTTAGCTTTGTCATTATAAGAAATAAACAGACTAATCAATGGTAAAGCAAGTAGTGTTTGGTGTAGTCTAATCAAAATCCATATCCGCTGTCTGCTTTAACAAAATTTATATAGCTATGCCCCATAGAAACTTTCTTGAACAGAAATGATCGAGTCAAGGAATCCCAAATGTAGAAGTTATTCCCATGCTATTTTTGGAATGAAAAATCATTCCTGGGCTTGCAACTTTGTCTTGAAGATTATTTCAATAATATCTAGCAAACATCACCATGTGAACTTGGTGCTTATTTTGTATCGAAAAAACTTGCTCCTTATTTTATGTTCAAGTTGACGGTTAAAAGCTCAACATGCAAGCGTTACAAACCTCTTAAATAGCTACTCATATGCTCAAGAACTAGCACAAGCATCAACTAAAACATCTAAGCATAGCATAGCTTCTCATTTTTTTTTCCAGAAGCTTTAGTTTCCTTTCAGTTCGATCCTCTAAGATGGCTTCCAGGACCTTCATGGTAAGCTTCTTGCTGGTTGTTCTCCTTTCAGAGAAAAACTTTGATTTGATAGCAGCGTCAAGGCCGCTAAGTATACAGCCACCAGTACTAATCCATAAAGGATGGTCAAGCAAGCCAAAACCACCTTCCACCTCGGGATTTACTATAAGCCGCTACAAGCTGATGCAGGCCGCTTCAACTGATGCCTTCGGCCAACTTCTCCTGGTCATAGTCCCGGCGTTGGCCATGACGTACCACCTGGGGCAGTTCTATGATTTATCTGTGTTGAAGGATATACTAGGAAACTTGCACAGAGAACATGATCGAATAATAAGAAGCACGTGTCCATGAGACCATGATGGTTTTCTTCGGTCTTGTAGGATCGATATGAAACCTCCAGGTAAAGGTATTGCGACATGCATGAAAGGGTGTAGTAGTTATATATGTGACGTATGTGCATGCATAGGATTTTTTTTCTTTGCTTTGAGAATAGTATCGTAATCACTTTTATTTTTTCTCACTTGTTGCAGTCATTATTTAAATTAAACAGTATTGAATCAAAACTTGTTTATAATTATGAAGTCGCAGTCTCATCAGCTTATTCATCAGCTCGGCATGTTTGGAGAGAGAAGAGAATTTCATGGCAGACTTAGCTCTTTTAAAACATAATGTTCATGATGTGATATGCTGTCTTCCCAGCTCCTAGTCATGGTCTACTCTGCCTCCGCTTTGATCAATACAGTGGTGGTTGTAGTAAAAACTTCTCTTTCTAATTAACAACAAAGAGCAATTAATAATATATTAATATATGAAACATGAAAAAACCTAGAGAATGAGAGCATTCTCTTTTCGCCTAGATATCCTAGCACCTCCACTCTCTTTTCCAAGTTTGATTGCGAGAGGTGATCCTCACACAACGACTTTTCTACTGTGGATTACATAAACACGATTCATCCTAGATCTCCCCAGGCTTTCCGACGGTTTGAAGGTACTGCATGTTGCATGATTTTCCCTAGAGATCCGATGTTGGAATTCTAGTACGTGGTGTGGTTCATATTGCAAAGGTAATGGTTTCCAATGATGTTGTCAGCCATCAATTTGCAATTTTATTGTCGATGTCAGCAACGCTCTTGGGTTAGGTTCAGTGTCGACTAGGACTATAATCACCGGAATAAAACAAGCTTTGGAGATGGCGGTGGTCTGCCGATTGGATTGGGTGCCAAGGTTCTAGATCTGGGTTTGGGACCCATGCATCATCAATTTGAATTATCAACGGACTAGCAACAAGAGCATGGTTGAAACTATTTTATTACTCATTGATTTCTTGTTTTTCTCCCGTATATATTTTTAGGAAAATAGAGGCACGGATACCACTAGTTTAGATAAAAAACGTGCATCAATATTTAGAAACGGCACATTAATTGAAAACAAAACACCCAAAAAAATTGATGTTGCATTGAATATTTAGAAGCGATACATTGAAAATAAAACACCAAATATTTTAAGTCTTTAACGTCTTTCTTTGATTCTCAATTATATATTCACTTACCATACAATTCCAAGATTTTCTTGAACCAACCCAACCATGTCAATGTTATTATGAAACACTTAACATTAGTGCTTTTCTTAGTTGTCATATTCATGTTTCTTACACCTTTTACAGTTGCAATACGAGTTCTTGAAGATATCGTAATCAAATCACCACATAACTGCATCTCAATCATCCATACCTAAAGCATATGTTCACTAATTTAGAGATCAATGCTTTGAAAGTCTTCATGATGATTGCGGGACATAAGTGTTTTTAAGTATTTATGAAGATGGAGAGATAAGTGAGTATTGTTGTGAAATTATGATTGAATCAGGAGGTAATGTCATGATGAAATTGTAAAGAAGTCTTTGGAAAATAAGCCCAAGTCATATGCTAATCAGGTTTTGGCAAAGAGTAGTCAAGTTTGGAAAAAATGTTCTATTGTATAATAGGCATATGCTCAAACATTTGATTCAATATTGTTTTTTTTTTTTATCAAATGATTTTAAATAGCTTGTTTGAATATTTCTATCATATAGAGAATATATTACTGATATTATTATTTTTTGGGAGTTCCTCCTATTGTACATAAGGTATGACAATTAGAGAGTGAAAAATCTTCAAGAATGACCACTTTAGGTGGTCGATTTGATTTTTGACCTTGTTGTCTAGATTCTTTTAAAAATAACCATTTGACATGATAAAATGTCATGTATATCCTTCTTTGAATTCAATTTTTTATGATGGATAATAAATCCCAGTAATTGATGGTGCTGGGGGGAGGGTTCTAGTTACACCTCTCAATTTACTTTATATACATCCATTATTTTTTTGTATAAATTTATTTTCTGATTTACCATCCAATAAAAAAAACAAAGAATATTGATTGTTCCCAATCTGAGGAGAGCCTCCTTTCCCCCTTCCTTCCATTTTCATCTGTGCAACCAAAACCTACCTAGCGATGCGATTTCTCATTCTCTCATCTCTATGATATATGTCAAGCCAAAATTCTATCTCTCAATCATTTTGCAAGCTTTTAATTAAAAATCTCTCGGTCAAATTACTTTTCAACTTTTTCCTTCCATCTAATCCTCTGTTCAAAATCAAACCAGCAATTTTAGTTATGGAAATCATTGCTAAATTGGCTGAGCTTAACAAGAATCATGTTGTCACTTCGCCTTGTTATTCAGTAGAAATAAATGGAATTGATAACAAAAATTAGGTATTAGAAGATCAGTGATCATGAGATACACTGGGTGTCACATCTCGACCCTTAAATTTTTACCTTATTTACTAGCTTGGTTATAATAAGAATTTTACCGTCTCCGTCAATGAAGTTATAGTTTAATTGGTCCCTAGAGAGGTTGTGAGGGATGATGATTATTTTCGGAGGATATTCGCGGAAAAAAAAAAATGTGATGACGGTAAAAAAATGTAAATTTTAGTAGTAAAAGGTAATTTTTAATATGGTATTTTAGCCCTCTCCCTGGCAAACTTCCAGCCGTCGCCTGCCGCCGTCCAGCCAGCCACCGGCCGCCACTCCAGCCCAGTTCGGAGCCCCGCCACATTCTCTCTCTCCCGGCCTAGTGTCCGAGCCGGTAGCGTCACCGGAGAGGAGAAAACCCGCCGGAAACGTCGACTACTCCTTCGCCGGAACTACTCCCTTCTCCGGCCGTCATAACCGGCGATTCTTGGCTCGTGTCAAGCTCTCCTTCGTGCAGCAATCCCTCCAAAGGGCTCGCCCTCTCGTGGTCTAGGTAGGAGAACCGGTGAGTGGAAGCTCTAGGGTTTTCTAGTGTGTTTTTGTTCGATTGGCATAGTTAGGCTTAAAATTGGGTGTTGTGCTAGTTAAGAAAGTTGTAGAGTAGGTTAGAGGAAGCTATTGTCCATTTTTGGTAGTCATTGGAGGTCGCCGGAGTCGGCCTCCGGCCGCCGCTGCAGGCAGGCGGCGCCGCCACTGGTTGGGGGATTTTATTGTTTTGAATGTGGGATATTAAGGGGAGTTTATTGATGTGATTTATGGATTTTTGGATGAGTTTTAGATAGGTTTGGGATTTTCCGAAATTTGTATTTTTGGCAGTTAATTATGTAGAATCCGGCTGTGGATTTAAAGTCGTTAATCTGTGGGAGGTTGTGTTACGGTTGCCTTTTGGTATTAAAGTTTGGATCGTTTCGGTTTAGGAATATCGAAGTGAGGCGAGATTGAGCGTGGTTACGGCTCATTTTATTTTTGCCTATTGTTGTGAGTAAGTATTGGAATTTCGGTTGGAAATTAATATTATATTTAGAACAGGACGTGAGGAGGCTCGAGTAGACGAGGCCCCAGATCGACATCAGGTTTAGGCCTTATTTGTGAGTGGACTTTTTTGAAATAATATGCATGCTATGGTTTATGATTGAATATTTCCTTTTGTTGGAGTTTTGACGTCATTTAATTTTGACGCTTTTATTTCTCTTGGAGAGTTACCGAAAAATGAGATTTTCGGTGAGTATAAATATGTATATTGAGGAGAGTATGTATATAAATGCTAGTTAGCCCTATGTGTCTGTCCACCTTAATGGCGTAGCATATAGCCGCATTATGGTGTGACGTGAGCGTTGGACGCGAGCGTAGTAGCCCTATATGAGTGTTTAATTCATATAGGGGTATGGACACATATTTATATACCCGTCTGTCCACCTTAATGGCGTAGTGTATCACCGCATTAATGCGTGACGTGTCGTTGGACTCGAGCGTATAGCCTATATAGACCCATGAATTTATATAGGGTATGGACGTGTGTAAATACATACATATATTTTAGAGCCTGATAGGCTCGTTATTTATGTGATGAAAGTTTTATCGCTTGCAGCATGCATTCGAGTTTTCCTTTTGAAAATTGATTTGGGAAACATAAATATTTTTTTTATTAAGTTATTTTTTGTCCACTCACTCTAACGTTATTAAATGTTTTCCCATGGGCCCTTCGTTTTAAAATGCCTAGTCTGCAGAGTTCGGGTTGACACTAGTAGGAGGCGAGGCGTAGTTACCCACTTTTCCTCCACTTTTCACGAGTAAGTTACCTGCTTAACCTACCAGTGTATTTTCTTGCTTCTGCTAGTATTAGTAGCTCTAATTACCTTGGAATTTGTTTTAATATTTCGGTTGTGTGCTAAGTTCTTGTTATTAATTTGGAGATATTCTAAGGTTGATGTAAGCTATCTTTATTGGACGTTTTGTAAGTTGCTTGATTCGTCTAGGAGAGTAAATTCTTGTTTTTTTTTTCCAGGTTAGGGTTGTTCATTTTCAAGGGAGATTTACCGAGTTCTTCAGTAAATTTTCCTTGGAAGTGGACCCCGCAAGACTTATTTCGGGTTTCAGGGTGAAATTCGGAGTGGGTCTTGACAGTTGGTATCAGAGCTTTAGGTTTCCTTTTCCTGCTTCCTTGTCATTCTATCAGTATCTTGCCTTGGTATCAGAGCTTTAGGTTTCCTTTCCTGCTTCTTGTCACTATCATATCTGCCTAAGTGCACGTAGTGTCTATAGAGTGATGATCCGACCGCGGCAGATTCATTGGCATTTTATGTTTTTGATGCTATGTTTTATTGGGTATGTGTGATAGTTGTGTTAGTCTTGTTTATAGACTACTAAATATCTTTTTCCTCAGGTATTATGCCTCATAGGCGCCCACGCCAACCCCATGTAGCTACTTTGACCAATGCCGATGATGGCAATGAGGTCAGGGGACTAGTTGATGATCTTGGGAATATGCTGAGGGAAGTTATAGATCGAGCTCCACACCCTTATACAGTGAAGAGGAGACAAGTTTATGAGGCTGGAGCAAGAGAGTTTAAGGGTGCCAAGGGACCCCTTGATGCTTACAATTGGGTGGACAAGATGGAAAATGCTTTTGCGAGCACTGATTTGCCAGAAGAAAGGAAGGTGAAGATGGCGGTGACTTTTCAGGATGATTCAGCTCATCATTGGTGGTCCCTCGCTAGCAGAAATATTGAGGGTGCTCAGGGTATGACATGGGAGCAGTTCAATACCCTCTTCTTAGGACAGTATTTCAGCCATGCCCACCGCAGCAGGATTCAGTCGGACTTCCTGAACATAAAGAAGGGGATGATGAGGGGGTGTCATAGAGTTTGAGCAGAGGTTCACTACCCTGAGCTACCATGTTCATATCTGGTTCTGATGAGGATGGAGAGATGTTCATTGGGGCACTTGGTGGAGTGTATGCAGACAAGATGACGGGTGTCTATTACCCGACCTTTCTTGATGTTGTTAGTGCGGCCATGGCTATTGAGTCTATGGGGATTTATAGTGCTCGGCCACGTGATTATAGTGGCCCCAGTCAGGGTCCATCCAAGAAGGCTGCTTCATCATCCGCTTCTGGTTCCTCAGCTGGTAGTGGCAGTAGTAGTGGGGGATCGGGTTCTAATTCTCGGTTCAGGGTTAGGGGACGTCATAGGAGACCTGCTCGGAGTCATTTGGGTAGGCAGCAGTCTGGTCAGTTTAGTGCTGGTGGCAGCTTTCAGGGGGTACATCGGGTGATCAGACTTTTTCTTTTGGTCCGCAACAGTTTTCTGGGTGCTTTGAGTGTGGTGGTCAAGACCACTTCAAGAGAGATTGTCCATTGTTGGCTTAGAGGACCACCCCCATATCTACTCAGCCAGTCGGTCAGTCTTCAGCTAGAGGCTCCAGTAGTGGTGCTCAGGGCAGTGCATCGGCCAGAGGTGGCTCTTAGAGGGGGAGTGGTCAGCGTGGACGTCCCATAACTCGAGCTAAACTGCATGTCATGACCCAGCAGGAGGGTCGTACTTCTCCAGATGTCATCATTGGTACGTTATTAATGTTTGGTCAGCCTGCTTTTGCTTTAATTGATCCCGGAGCCACGCACTCATTTATGTCTAGTAGATTTGCGCTCCATGCCAATGTGCCATCATCGCCTCTTCCAGGCGAGTGGCATGTGTCCCTACTCTCCGGTGAGGTGATGAGAATTAATTGGGTGTTTAGTGGATGTGAAGTTTTAGTAGAGTAGAGGGATTTAATTTCAAGGCCAATCTCATTCCTTTAGACATAGTGGAGTTTGATGTGATCTTGGGAATTGACTTTTTGGAAGCATATAGAGCTATGGTAGATTGTTTTCAAAATGTAGTGGTGCTACGAAGTCTAGATGGATTTGAGGTTGCATTTCAAGGGAAAAGAGATGTTATTTCGAGTTGTCTGATTTCAGCTGTTGCTGCTAAAAAATTATTAAATAAAGGCTGTCAGGCGTTTTTAGCTCACGTGGTGGATACAAGTATGAGAGTTTTGGGAGTAAAAGATATTCCGGTAGTAAGGGAATTTTCGGATGTTTTTCCTGAGGAGTTGCCTGGTTTGCCTCCTGCAAGGGAGATAGACTTCTCTATAGAGTTACTCCCCGGAACTATGCCTGTCTCTCAGGCACCTTACAGAATGGCTCCAGCGGAATTGAAAGAGTTGAAGACTCAATTACAGGAGTTGGTAGATAAGGGTTTTATTCGGCCTACCATGTCTCCATGGGGTGCTCCGGTGTTGTTTGTTAAGAAGAAAGATGGCACCATGAGACTATGCATTGATTATAGGAAGTTGAATTAGGTCACGATAAAGAATAAATATCCATTGCCCCGCATTGATGATTTATTTGATCAGTTGAAGGGTGCTTCTGTTTTCTCAAAGATTGACTTGAAATCGGGTTATCATCAGTTGCGGATCTGGGAGAGTGACGTAGCCAAGACTGCCTTTCGATCACGCTATGGTCATTATGAGTTTGTGGTGATGCCTTTTGGACTTACTAATGCACCTATGGCGTTCATGGATCTCATGAATATGGTGTTTAGTCCATATCTTAACCGCTTTGTGATCGTATTCATAGATGACATTTTGGTATACTCAAGAAGTGAAAAGGAGCATGCCAAGCATCTAAGAATGGTAATGCATACTTTGAGAAAGTCTCAATTATATGGTAAGTTTAGCAAGTGTGAGTTTTGTCTAGATAAAGTAGGGTTCTTGGGTCATGTAGTTTCGGCAGAAAGAGTTAGTGTGGATCCCCAGAAGGTGGAAGCGGTGTCAAATTGGAGAAGACCTGCTATTGTGACGGAGATCCGTAGTTTCTTGGGATTAGCAGGTTATTATCGGCGTTTTGTGCAAGATTTTTCGAAGATTGCTTCTCCTCTTACAAGATTGACCAAGAAGGGAGTTAAGTTCGAATGGTCAGTTGAGTGTGACCAAAGTATTCAAGAATTGAAAAATCGTTTGACTAGTGCTCCTGTTTTGGCACTTCCAGATGATAGTGGGGAGTATGTGGTTTATTGTGACGCTTCTAGACGAGGTCTAGGCAGGGTATTGATGCAGCATGAGCGAGTTATTGTCTATGCTTTCAGGCAATTAAAGTCGCACGAGGGGAATTATCCCACTCATGATCTGGAGCTTGCAGCGGTAGTTTTTGCTCTCAAGTTGTGGAGACACTATCTTTATGGGGCCAAGTGTCAGATTTTTACCGATCACAAGAGTCTTCGGTATGTGTTCACTCAAAGAGAGCTAAACTTGAGACAGAGAAGGTGGATGAAGTTGATTAATGATTATGATTGGACTATTGAGTATCACCCTGGAAAAGCTAATGTGGTAGCGGATGCTCTTAGTCGAAATCCTTCTATATCCTTGTCTCACTTGAGGACGGTTCGAGTTCCACTTCTTTTTGAGTTGCGAGCCTCAGGGGTGGATTTATCGGTGGACGAAGTGGGTGCCTTGGTAGCTAGTTTTCATGTGAGGCCAGTTTTGGTGGATAGAGTGCGGGAAGCACAGTATAATGATCCTTCCATAGTTCGATTGATAGAAATAGCTTTGAGGCTAGCCGCAGCGATCATTTTTCAGTTAGAAGGGATGGGACTTTATTGTTTAAGAATCGGCTTTGTCTTCTAAAAAGAAATGAAGAGTTGAAGAATGAGATTATGGAGTAAGCTCATAGTTCCGCTTATGCTGCTCATCCGGGTAGCACAAAAATGTATCGGATTTTGAAGGATTATTATTAGTGGCCAAACATGAAGAGGGAAATTGCAGCTTTTGTGAGTAGATGTTTGATTTGTCAGCAAGTAAAGGCTGAAAGGCAGAAGCCTTCTGGATTGCTTGAGCTGCTATCTATTCCAGTGTGGAAGTGGGACCACATCACCATGGATTTTGTTTTCAGTTTACCTCGTACCCATGAAGGGCATGACGGTATTTGGGTGACTGTGGATAGACTCACCAAGTCTGCACATTTCTTGTCAGTGGGAAAGAAGTATAAATTGGATAAATTGGCGGAACTTTATGTGAATGAAATTGTGAGGCTTCATGGTGTACCTAAATCAATAGTGTCAGATCGGGATCCTAGATTTGCTTCTAAATTCTGGGGAGCTCTTCAAGTAGCTTTAGGTACCTGATTACACTTCAGCACTGCTTTTCATTCTCAGACTGATGGGCAGTCCGAGAGGACTATTCAGACTTTGGAGGATATGTTGAAGGCTTGTGCCTTGCAGTTCAGAGGGAGTTGGGATAAAAACCTATCTTTGATGGCATATAACAATAAAAATCGCCTTTTACAACCTTTTTTTTCTAAGATTTCATGCTAGCATTTAACATCTAAATTGGACTGAATTTCAGCAATTGAGCATAATTTATGAAAATTGAAACCTATAGGGGTAAATTTTCAAAACTAAGAGTATGGAGACTGAAATCATGTTAACCCCAAACAAACTGAATTAACCCTTTTTTTAAACAAAAAAACTTTAGCCGCTTCTTCTTAGCGCTGACAGAGCGAGTGTTGAGAGAGGAAAACCCTAGTCCCCCCTATGAAAGTAGAGGCTTGCTACGTCTCTTGGTTTGGTTGATGGAAGGAAACTGGTGGATCTCTGACCACTAAAGAGAGAAGGTTTTCATGCATCAAACCTTTTTGATTGAAAAATTAACTGGGCATGCTTCGACATGAATGGAGATTGAATAGAAGGTAGTCGGTGAGTTTTATGCTTTCCCTCATGGACTCATTTGATAAAAACTAGTTTCTTGGGTCTTGATTGAGCCCAGTATGATGCTAGAGCCATGTCACACCCTACACCCGGTGTCGGTGGTTTTCAAGCACTTAACACCGAATCCGAGGCGTGAGAGAGAAAAGTAAAAGAAAATAAAACAAACTCAAATACATTTTCATAAAATCGTTGAAAACAAAACGTTTAGAATAACAAAATCAATTACAACAGTAAAACAGGTCTTGTGAATCTATCTCACTTCTAATCTTCCGTAATCCTTTCTAACTCTCGTACACGTCAACTAAGCGTCACAATTAGCCTTCTAGAAATATGTGTCGTCATACGTACCTAAACAAGAATCTATAGGGGTGAGCTTACGCTCAGTAGGGCCAAATCGCCTCTTTAGGTTATTCTTATTTACGTCGCACAATCAAGTTATCAAACATCAAACAATACTTTATATAAATAACAACAATTCAATGCATATATGCTAATGAATATCTTCCTTAATTACTGGCTAATTACTCTATACATCAAAGACATATGAACATACACGTCCATACCGTGTAGATGTCTCCAATATACGACCTAACAATCAGTAATATCTCACCACCTATACTTTTTTTGTTAGTTATTTTGTTATACTCAAGGTCTCCAAACCCGAAACCCGAAAGATCTTTTTATCAATGTCTACCATCAAAGGGCCCTATTTTCTCCGAATTTGTGCACGTGTAGGTTAGCCTGGATCTTGGATACCCCATGAGGAAACTTTACAGGACTCACCCCGAATTTCACCCGGAAACCCGAAGTAAATCCTGCAGGGTCCATCTCCAAGGAAAATTTACCGAAAATTCGGCATAATCTACCTTGAAGATGGACAACTCTTACCTGAAAAATTTCAGATAAACACTTTTATTATAAATCATCCATCCTTAACTCCTGGAGCCTTCCTGCTCCCCAAGTTCATCACAACATGCCCTAGTTAACTAACAACAATCTCAAAGGTCATCAGAGCAATTCTAATAAAGAAGGAAAACATAGATAAGAGAACCGGCAAAAACTGTGTTATTGATTATGCCTCAACTCCGTGTACGCCCGACCTCTTCTAAGCTAACCTGTAATCTGGGCATTTGAAACCAAAGAGCCCAGGGGAAACTATTTGAAAAACGTTAGCGTGAGTGGATGAAAAATAAATAGGTAAACGTACGTAAATTATGAAACCAAAACTTAAGTACTTCCTCAATTTCTCGATAAGCAGGAAATCTGTTGCACACAAGTGTTTATAAAACCTTCATAAAGAAAATCCCAAGGAAACGGACTAGCCCCGCTAGTCAAAATATTGACAAAGATAAATAATAATCTTCACTGAAGAAAGTACCAAAATAATAGACTAGCCCCGCTAGTCAAAACAACAATAAGGATTCATAAAGACCTTTGTAAAAAAGAATATCAAAAAGAGTTAACAACAATAAATAAGAAGCAAATATAGCCATACAAGTGAGCCTCTCAGGCAAAAGTACTCTCATACTCCCTACACCTTCACCTCATGATAACGGAGAGGGTGCAGGGCTTGTGTGATGTCGCTGACAACATCACATCACCACTAGGGCGGAAAGTGCTTGCGTGACTCCACTCGGAACGTGGTAGCCACATCGCCTCGATAGGCGGAATAACATGCTAGCATTAGTAATATATTATCCGACAAGTATGACATAAATAAAGAAACATAAATCCATGTGAGTTTCCCCGAAACTCATAACTAAAGCATAAGTACGATTCTCAACTGTACTCAAAGAATTCAAAGAGCAAAGAAATTAATTAAATTCAACGACGTGTCCCACACATTAAAATGCTCAATGAAATAATAACTTAAATAATTATTTCTTTCGAAAACTAGACAATATGCAAATCTGTATGTAATCTCAAATATGGAAATCATAAAGAATATCAAAACTCAAATACCAAATCTCTAACCCAAGCTCAAATCCATAAGTTCATTATCGAAAACATAACCAATCTGTCAATCTCAAATAAATTCCATAACCAATTCAAAAGCATTATAATTTAAGCTTGGAAAATATATATAATAGACAACTTATAAAATCATGCATGCATATTAATTAAAAACCAAAATGTCCACTCACAGTGATTCGGTTGAGTTAACTATCAAGCCGATACTCCACGGATCAAAGGCTCCACAATTTCCTTCAACGGTCCATTTTCGGTCCAACTTCCTAAGTTGCTACGCTTGCACGACCGAGACCTTATTAATAAGAAACTAAATTGTATAAGCTGATGAAGTGAAAGAGATTTGAGAATAGAGAATCGTGAAAGATGGATATCTTATTCATTGATAAGAGCCATTTATATAGGGAATTACACAATACCAATATGGTAAGGATAATGAATACATAGATCTAGTCAAACTACATATCTTATTGGCATAAGGCCAAGACACACATAAAGAATATCTAGAAAGATACAGAATATCCTAAAACACTCCCCCCTTGTGTCACGCGCTGCTATGCCGATGATGCTGATATGTTGCCTCATCAAAAAACCTTGTCAAGTCACAAAAACCATGTGGAAGAAAAACTAAACCTTGATCGTAGGAGAAAAAGAGTACAACGCACCCTTCAAATTTGATAGTGACATGTATGTATGTGCTAGACTCTCTATGAAGTTCGCACCTTCCCCTGATCTTTACATCAATCATAGGGCTCTTCCTGAGTCTTACTAATCATTGAAATTTCAATAACTTAGTCTCTCAATGCTCTTTAACATGTCTTCAAATGTGGCATTAGACAATGATTAACTAAATCATGCCGTATTGTCCTCAAATGATCTTTTACACTTAGATCTTGAGGAGAATGCCGCTTGTGAACTCAAAACATAAGTTCGTGCAGGAAATTAGATTTCCGCACAACATGACCTTCAATTACTAGAACAGCCGTAACTTTCTCTAAGAAATACATATGAATAAACCGTAAACGGTTTTGCAAACTAGACTCATTTAGCTTTCCAACCGTATATTATAAAAATTCTGGTTCATCAGGAGCTGTTCACAAAGTCCCGTCGAAGTTGACTGTTTTGCCAAAATCAGATTCTCGGACAGATTCGTCCTACTTTACAAAACCGGCCATAACTCACTCAGTATGATAGGTATGATCAAATGGTTAGTGTCGTTGAAAAGTAGACATATAGACCTTTCCAATGGTACCAATTTGACCATTTTCTAGTGAGTGAGATTTCATGTAGGTCCTGTGGAAGTTGACCTACAAAACTTGGCAGATTCTGATTTCGCTTTTGATGTGTCTTTCTTATGTAGGGAAAGAATAAGCCTCAACCTTTCATAGCATTAAGCTCCACTTAGCTTTACCACTTTTCATAGCGAATGAGATGTCAAGTCTTTCGTATTGTGTTGGGTACATTGATGCGTCTTATTGTACTTAGATGAGAACTCCATCTCTTAACACATATTTGTCATCTTGCTCTAGACAAAACAACGGATCTCTCTTTAGAGCAAAAACTTTGACTAATCATGGGAGTATATGTAGGCCTCACTAGTTATAGAGCGCCTAAGCCAATTGATGGAAAGTCATCATTAATACAGTCATCGAGTGCATTATCGAGACTGTGTCTTACCAAGATCTTTTTCATCTAACTTCGGATGTTGATACATATTGGCATCTCTTGTTCAATCAAGAGTCCATGTAAATCCGGAATAAACACGTAAAGGCATAATTCACCATATCCCTTCCAAATCAAGTAGAGTCCATGTGTGTTTCAATACCTTTAGCAAACGCATGCTCTTGTGGTCTGGAGCAACTTGATTTAGATGAATGAAGTCCGTTTAAGATCTTTATGTATATCTCTAATCCCGTAGAGATGTTATTATGACCACATTCATAAGCTGCATGTTTAGTTATTCGGAAACTACTAAACTGACAAAGTAGTGGAGTCCAATGACATCCATTACGAGAGTATATCTCATCGTAGTCGATCCCAGTGCATGTTAATGAGAGACCTTACGCCATAAGGTGAGTCTAAACTCTTGTTCTCACTACGCTATCTAACAAAGACATAGTTGATAGGTTTAGCTTGCGGTGTCGGCATCACCTTTCCAAGGACCTATCTCTTTATTAATGCTAGATCGTATCTTTCCATTAGGCCAATCAACTAAGTTGGTATCCATCAACAAAATGTGGTTCGATAGTAGACTCATTATCCCACGTCCTCATGTACACTAGTGTAATACTTGTAGAGACCTCTATATGGATTGGATTTGACATTGAGGCGTCCCCCAACGATAATCACAATTCAGACTTCATGAGACGGATTTTAGTATCACTGATCAATGGATCAGGTTGTGCCAAGCTCGCTTTCTTCCTAATGCGAGAAAGTATCGAACCTAAGGGCCTCCCTCATTTTGGGGAGCCACACGGCCTTGTGACACCAATTTTGCCACTATATGGCGTCACCATATCACCATCTATGGTGATGGCGCCAAGACCAACTTTTGGTCGCGCCATGTCCTCTTCATAGGACATTAATCCTTGTAGACATATTTGCAGCATGTGATCTTGTCACTTTAACACTTCAAGCATTTGAGATTAAGATGAGACTTAGTGGGGACAAACCATGACAATTCATGTCGTTCCACTTGAATACTTGTGTTCTTATCTCCCCCTAACAGCGGGAATATTGTCTCATCAAAGTGACAATCCGTAGTGGTGAATGAGATCACCTGACAAGGTTTCTACGTAAGCGGATTATAGGTGAAGGTTCATATCCAACATAAACTTATTCATCTCAAATGACCCATCATTGTGCGCAGTGACATTACGATTTGACACCTAGAAATAACATTTAGCCGAGCTCAAAGATTAGAGATCCGTTTCAATCTTGTTTGAACTCAAGAATTGCAATTTCGTGTCAATCCTTGTACACAGTCATGAGCTGTAGTACAACAATATTCAATGATGGTAGGTCGTAGATGAATAGTAAAGCTGCATGCAAATATTGCATAGCCTCAAGACGCAATAGAAAGATTTGGTGCACATCAATAATGTTCGAGTGACAAGCTAAAGTTGCTTGGTCGTAGCCTCGGTGAGACTATACTGTGTGTGAACATGGGGTACATGACACTTCAACTTATATCCCGGTAAACTTCTTCAAAGAATGGGTAGTGAGCCCATAGAAGCATAAGCAGTAGATAATAGTGTAACACGTGACCAGTGTGTTAACACTTTAACTAACACCATAAAAAGGTGTCCGCAAGTTGGTTGTATCTATCTACATAGTTTGATGTAAGAATGGAATGTTCACTTTTGTGTCATTTAGCGTAGGAGGGTCTCACTCCTAATTTAGTTAAAGAATGAGCTGTCAAAACAAGTAATGAGCATTGCAGGGGGACAATGAGACATTGAGGGAAGGCCGGTGCACCTCAATTGCTTAAGGGATTGACCGGACGGCCTCCGGGAAGTTGAAGCCGTGTTTAGGTGACGTCAATGTCCCTCGGGTGCCGCCATTTACAACCATGGTGTCACCATCATGCTTCATGATAAAGCTAGATCTCGAAAGTCTTCGTTTTGAGTAGAAGAATGGATGTCCATAAGAATTTCTTAAAATTTGGACCATTATATCTCTTCCAAGATGACCTGAATTGGTTAAAACAAAGCTTGTCTGAGTTGATGTCCCAAATATCATATTTGGCGATAACATGTGATTCGATATTCGAATCATAGGGACATACAGTCCATTAGATTGACTCATAAACTTCTCTAAGATGCATTTCAGTCCATATTCATGAGAAGATATACACAAGAGAATTCTTATTCATTCTCACAATGTGTTTTCAAATGAAAACTATTAACATGAATGTCTTTAAAGCTCAACATGGTTCGGTTGCCTCTCAATGCATAGAGGGCATCTGTGACGTTGATCATGGTATCATAAGGCATCACGATGCAAGCTAAACCGCATCCCTAAATGACCAGTACATGATTCAATTATTGTAGTCACAGAAGATTTACAAGGCGCAAAATCCAGAGATAGTTGCCGGTTCCTTAGAATGTTATGGATAATTCCACTATCTGCGATACACTCAATGTCTCTATAAGACATATCTACAAGGAGTAGATAGACGAGTACATAGTTTCACTTGAATCATTTAGAAGGATTGAAAGAAGGTACAAAAAGCTGCAATTCTGAGAGTGCATAAAAATGTTCGCGCAGAATGACTTTTGCGCACTAAAACAGCCATAACTTCTTCGTTAAAATAGATATTGACGAACCGCAAAAAGTTCTGAAAACTAGACTCGTAGAGCTTTCCAATGATGTAAAGCTCACTGTCTGGTTCATCCGGAGCTGTTTATAAAGCTCAAACGAAGTTAACTATCCAGAAGGGACAGATTGCTGTTTTTCACAGATTTGGCATTGGCAAAGCTTTGAAGCTTGTGGATAGCATGTGGGCATAAGCCGAAGCCAAAATGACGTGTATATGATCAAAATCAAATCCTTTTGGTCATTCTAATGTCGTAAATTCCATAACTAGTTAGCAAAAGCTCCATGACATGAACATAAACTAACTCAGAAGACCTAGAGGATTCGCTCATGATGATGATTGTCTGGTTTTGATAAGTCTTCAACGTCTTTTGCAAGACGACAATTGGTTTAATAGCGTAGGGGGATCCAAAATCAAAAGCTTTCGGTAACTCCAACTCAGTATGATGAGGCATGTCTGTGGAGGGTCGGTAGTGCGAGGCACACTTGAAACCACTATCTCCATAATTTCGGACAATTCTAAGACATCACACTGAGCTTGGATGAGCCTAGTTGAACAATTGATGATGGAAAATCCGCTATAGGGTAGAAGACTTAACTGGAAAACACGTGGGCGATCCTCTTTGAGGATGCAGTGTCATGAGTCACCTTCAAATGAAGAAACCAAAACCGGCACACTATGCATGTTTCTAAGGACGATGTAAGTGTACATCTTGATTGTAAATCAATACGAACCATAAGAGGAGAATAGTTTCACTTCGAAAAAATTCTCAAGACATTCATTATTGCTAATGTGAGTACATCGAGGTCTCAAATAGACGAAGGACGTCGATACGACACCGTATTTCATATATCTTAGAAAGAAAATCAAAGTCCATCTAGCCGATGACCTTAAAGTCAGGGGTAGCTAGAGCTGGATCCGAATCTTTGAAATCCGTGGTCGATGACGTTATTGTCCTCATATTGATTTTTCGTACCTTTTTGTATACATTCATAATTTGAAGGAGAGCTCGACAACTCTTGAACTAGTGATCCGGAGATCCACAACAGTTACATTGTCATGAGCTAGCATAAGTAGTTTTGACAAATTGGTGTCTAGATCGGGAGTGTCGCCATTAGGGCCGGCGACACCTCCCCTTCTTTTTTAGACATCGGCATGGCGTTTTCTGCCCTTGCCGTGACCTATATTGTTGTCCCCACATTAGGGGACAATCCCAAATACGTTTATCACATTAGCGTATATACAATTCTTGTTTGCAATTGTATGATCAAAATTAAGTCTCGTTGGTAATTCCAAACCAACTTGGAAGACCTAGAGAACTTGATGATGATCGAATCCGCTAAAGATTATAAATCGTGATGCCACAAAAGATTATCGACAATATGTAGTCAATTAAGGTGGTAAGCAATCCACTTGACTAATAACTCAATAAGTAGAGTTATATGAACGTTTCAAGAAACGCTCCATGAGTGCATTCCATAGTACTTTATGGTCATTCAATAAGTAGAGTTATATGAACGCCGCACAGATTGCCATTGAAGGCTTTTGTCGATGTGGCGCGACAAAGACTTTGATGGCATGAGATGTGAAATCTCGGCATCTAGGCTTGTTTGTCTGGGGGTCAAAACATGTGGTTTAATCATTTCCAATGAAATGTTGCACAGATACCAAGCGAAGATTCGCCTTAGGCATTGAGTACGTCAAAACTCAAAGGAGCAGAATGCTACATTGCTCTTGCAATGTAGAGCAATGTTGCACAGATACCAAGCTGTTATGAGACTCAATAGAGGTCACAAACAATGCTTTTAATGGTTTGTCATTCGGATTGATCAAACACAATCCGGAGAAAGGTCGGGGTTGATCATACACAACTCTGACAAGGAAACAAGAGTGATCAAACACACTTTTAACCCGCAAATAAAATTCCGGGATTTTTGGTACCTGCACACACAAAATCTCAAGCATAGAATGAAGATGGAGAATGGAGAAAAGATTTTATCCCCCCGAGTTATTTCAAAGTAAATAACTGTAATATTTAAGCTTACTTGCTAGTTAACCATATTCACCATATAGATATAAACCATAAAAACTTTCAAAATTTGAAAGAAAAAGCTGAAAATTTAAGCCAAAGGAAGCCAAGAATCGTCGGCGGGCGGCGGCCAAGGGATTGGTAGCCGGTGATGTCGGACGGCGGCCAGGAAAACAGGTGGCGGTGGCGGTCGGACATAGGAGCCGAAAACGCTTTTTGTTTTTTAGGGTTTCGGAAAACAAATGATGGGTTATTAGTTCTAGGGTTAGAACAAAGTGCATGATAACGTGATGAAGTGAAAAAGATTTGAGAATAGAGAATTGTGAAAGATGAATATCTTATTCATTAATAGGAGTCATTTATACAGAGAATTACACAATACCAATATGGTAAGGATAAAGAATATATAGATCTAGTCAAACTACATATCTTATTGGCATAAGGCCAAGACACACATAAATAATATATAAAAAGATACAGAATATCCTAGAACATAAGCATGCAAATATTAAATCCCTAATCAATTTCGATAATTGTCAATTCATACTTAAACCAAATTTAGTAGCATCCCTTCCTCAGCAATTCACTTAACGTACTAAGCTTATTGGGGTAAATTGACTTCACACTTCCTTTTGTAATTAACATCTCCCAGTTGGACCTTTTTACGTAATATTTCATTACTCTTAAACAAGCAACACAATTTCAATTACTGGTGAATCGGAATAGCCATTACCCAAATTCTTTATTAAACCAACTTGTTTAAGAAATCACCCAGTAATGATTTTCTATAATTGAAATCATATTCTCCCTTTTAACAAAACCAATCTCTCTATGTAAAAGCCAAATCCTATTTATCATAGCAACCATTCCAACGCAATGGGCAATTCACATAATCCAAAATTCACTCAAGTGGCACAACTAAACTTGTTAATCACCAACTCCGTATAATCAAAATCAATTCCACTGCTTCATATAATCTTAACTTTGATAATTGATAAGCAACTTGACAAGTACACAAAGCAAGAAGCACAACAGCTGCAAATACTCAAACCCTTACCACTCTTCTTTTCTAGAATAACCAATAAGTCTGCTGTCAATCCATCTCCTTCAATCCTTGATATACCTGATGGCAGCAACCATATTAATAATCAAGCTCTTCGACAAAACATGACACAAAAGACTAAGCCCATGGATTCAACAAGCCCATGGATTCAACATGGGGCGAGCTGCAGTGGTTCTCGCCGGAACTAGAGATCGGAACTGTGGGGTTTTGGTCATCTTGGAGGCGCTGACCCTATCATAGGGTTGGTTGGATTTGGTTGCTGGCTCGAAACGTAATGCGGCAACGAAAACTAGCGGCTTGTTATGGGGTTACCGACGAGTGATAGGGAAGAGAGGAAAGACAGAAGGGAGAAAAGAGAAGGGAGAGAACTATGGGGTTCCTATTTCTGGGGAATTAGGGAGAGAACTTGGGGTTCCTATTTCTGTTTCCTTTTCCTTTCGTGTTGTTTGTTTACTTTTGGCTTTAGCCTTGCTGCTGGGCCTCATTATTGGGCTTTGTCCCTTAATGAAACTTTAGCAAATTACTTATACATTATTCAAAAGAATTTGAAATACAAATAAATACATTTATTTTGTTGTTAAACAAATAGGGACAGTTTTTAACAATTAAGGACAATATTTTCTCTGCATACCATGTGTCATGATTTAATTTACCAAATTAACCATATACTAATTAAATATGTTTTTAGAAGAGAAAAGTCTCACATTTTTAGATTTTTCAGTAAGTGGAATACAATAACAGGTTTTCAATAACTTAGTGTAGTAGCAGCACGCAATAGCAGCACACAACAACACGCAGTAGCAACACACAACAACACGCAGTAACAGCACACAACAACAACAACACACATAGTAGCAGCACAAAGCAGCACGCAGTAGCAGCACAAAGCAGCACGCAGTAGCAGTACACAAAACAACACATACAGTAGCAGCACACAAAGCAGCACACAGTAGCAGCACGCAGTAGCAGCACACAAAGTAGCAGCGCAGCAGCACGCAGTAGCAGCACACAAAGTAGCACGCAGCAGCACACAAAGCAGCACAGTAGCAGCACACAAAGCAGCACGCAAAGCACACAAAGCAACACGCAGCAGAGCACAACGCAGCACGAAGCAGCAGCACAAAGCAGCACGCAGCAGCACGCAGCAGCACGCAGCAGCAACAGTAGCACACAACAACACGCAGCAGCAACACACAACAACACGTAGTAGCAGCACACAACAACATACAACATCAACACAAAGCAGCAACACACAGCAACATCACAAAGCAGCACACAGCAATAACACACAGTAGCAGCACAAAGCAGCAGGACGAAGTAGCACACAGTAGTAGCACAAAACAACACACAGTAGCAGGACAAAGAAGCACAGTAGCAAGACAAACAAGCACGCAGTAAGTAACAGCACAAAGCAACACACAACAACACAAAACATCACACACAACACACGCAGTAGCAACACACAACAACACACACAGTAGCAGCACGCAGTAGCAGCACACAACAACAACACACAACAACATCACACAATAACAACACGCAGTAACAACACATAGCAGAATGCAGTAGCAACACATAACAGAATGCAGTAGCAGCACGAAGCATGAGCACGGATTAGCTACAAATGATCACTTTTTGCTGTCAAATTCAAAGATACGGGTTTTAATTCCAAAGAATCTTTAAGTAAACCAAGTTGTAGAGATCGAAGAATAATCAAATCATATCTGGTTGGATTCGGCAAAGCCTTAGTCAACATTCATTCTTTCATTATTCGGCTCCTCCTCCCTTCCTCGCCTCCTAGTGATTTGGTCGGAGCGGTGACCGGCAAAGAAAAGAAGAAGAGGAAGAAGAAGAGGAAGAGGAGAGGAGGAGGAGAAAGAGGAAGAGGAAGAGGAGGAGAAAAGAGGAAGAGGAGGAGGAAGAAGAGGAAGAGGAAGAGGAAGAGGAAGACGAGGAAGAGGAAGAGGAAGACGAGGAAGAGGAAGACGAGGAAGAGGAAGAAGAGGAAGAAGAATCGGTGTATTTCTCAGATCTGAAACTAGTGGAGAAGTGGTATTTTGAGCCAGTGGTAGTTTTGTAGATATTTCAAAAAATAATAGTTTTTTGGGTATTTTACGTAAAAAATTGCTGACAGGGCGTGGTACTATGCACTGTGGGCCTGGGTATATATCTTTATTTGTTTAAATTTGTTTAAAGATGGTTTTTTGTGTTTTGCAACTGTGTATAGTAGTGGGATGTCATTTTCTAATAAAACTTTTTTCCCCAAAAAAAAAAAAGGGATAGAGAGCATGTACGGCCGAGAGAGAAGACAAGAGACTGAAGAGAGAGAGCTAGAGGGTTCTAGGCTTTTCAGCCTTAAAAACCCAATTTTGTGAAAATACAATTTTGCCCTTAAGTTAACTCTAGAAAACTCCGACACAACACTAGATTTTCAGAGACCACCATTTAATCGTATCAATTACGATTTAAGCATGCAACGTGCCCACGAGCTCGGTTTAACGTGCTCTACAATTTTCATGAAGAGAAATTATTTAAAATGCCAACGGATAAGAAGTCAACTTTTGAGCCTTAAATAGTTCGGAAACAACGGTAAAAGTAAACAAAATGAAGTGTTTACGGTCCAACTGACGGTAAACAGGTCAATAAAGGTCCAGGGCGTTACAAAACTCAACTATACATAATGTATATTTCCTATCAATCTCATTCTTACCTCTCCATAATCACCAATCTCACTAATCTCACAATTCCTCATAATGTATTATGCATATCAATTGAGTATCAATACTAGTACAATAATATCAAACACATAATTTTATGGAAAGTGATAACAACAATCATATTACTCAACGATTACACAATGATTTTATCGAAAACGATAACATTCAAGAGTTAATCAATCAATGCCACACAAATCACTCATTTCAATTAATAATTTTAATTATCAATTTATAGAAAGGTTGCCCGAGAGACCCTACCTAGAATCCAAACGTTAGTTCCGACGTTAACTAAAATTAGTAACTCAGCAACACGCATTTTGAAATCTTTATCCTTCTGATTCTGGAATCCTGCAACTCGTATTCGATCCTCATACCGAATCCTTACTCTGAGATGTTGGTGAATCATTTCAAGTCAATACAATCAACTTTTTGAAATTGATAAGGACACCCAAATACATCTCCGTCAACTTCTCCGTACTCTTAAATTTCATTATGCTATTGCTTTCAATCTAAGTTCCGACTGTATTCTCGATACCCAATTTCTCTTTATTCTCCCACGTCCATTTATTACATTTTCACTGATGATCTTCGTCGACAACTCCAATTCCATTTTCTTTATACCTTAACCATTTCTGCAACCACCAACTCCATACATTAAGCAATTCAACCCAAGATACATCTCGCCCAACATATATATACCAAACATCTAAACTTTACAATTCATCCAACTCCTTATTTCTCTGTTCTTAAAGAACCCGACTCAACCTTTATTCATCCAACTCCTCCATCTCTAGAATTCAAGCAACGCATCAACACAATTGGATTCTACTGCTACTGCCAAGCTCACCAGAACCTAGAAACAGTCAACCATCACTATTGCCGTCGCCGAGCACAGTTACTCACGGTGGTCTTCCACTGCCAAAAACTCATCTTCTTCCAAATTCCACCAATATCAAAATCAAGCATCTGCAATTACTCATACCAATTCAATATACTAGTAAAGCTCGAAAACAACATCCAGAACCGTCGTCGTCGCCGTACACAGTGGCAGCAGACGGTGTTCACTCTTTGCCAAAATCCCAAATCCTTCCAACGTTAACCAAACTCAAACTTAATTACACAGAAAGATAGAACTCGACGAGTAGATGAAGATTGATACCTGAATCGAAACTCAACTTCGCCGGAAACACCAAGAACACGGCCAAAAAACCCAGAAACCATCCTCTCTTTGATTCTCCCTCCTCAATGCTTCTCGTTGAAAACCAAGATCGTAGAGACGTTAGCCAAGTCGAGACGAAGCTACCAACATCGTTCTTGCTCACTGCCGTGGCCGGAATTCGAAGTTAGCCGGTGAACCCAAAAATCTTTCCCCTCTTCGATTCTCCCTCACCTGACCTCGTCTCAATAAATTGAAGCCACATGGACGTCAACGAGACCGAGACGAAGCTATCCACACCGGTCACGCTCGTCAACATGGCCGGAATTGGAAAACACGTTCAAAACTCTAAAAGCTTATCTCCTTTGATTCTCTGTCAGCAACGCTCCTACATGAAAACTACCACCACATAGAGGTTGTGGACGACGCGGCGAAGCTGTTGACACCGGTCTTGCGCTGAGAGACGGCCGGACGACGGAGAACTCCTCCGAGCTCCGCCGCTGCAAAGCAGCTCGAGACCGAGTCGGTCTGGGCTGTCATCTGGGCTTCGATCCGATAAGGTCCAAACCTTATATATCCTTAGCTCAACGGTTCAAATCAAACGGTTTAAAAGATCTAACGGTCCAGATCAAGCCACTAATAATTCTATTTTTAATTAAATTTTTAGATAATACCAACTTCTAAAAATCATTAAAAAAAAACTCTGATGTCCGTAAATGCTTCCGTAAAATCCTACAAACTCGTAACGACGTATAGGTTAATTCTATAGGATAGAAAGACAAAACTTGATAAGCCAAAAATTTGAATTTTTTTCAAAAGCTACTAAGAATTTAAAGAATAATAGAAATTGAAATAAAAATAATTAAAAAGTAATTTTTCTTTAAAAATAGAAAATCAAATTTCCGAGGTTTTACAAGCCATATGATGGTGCTTGTTCAATTGCAAGTGTACCATTGACATCACTGGCCTTTTAAATAAATGTATAGGGTTTAACCTTAGAGTTTTAGTCTGATAGATATTCGTTTCGGTTAGGTTATGTTCTTACCATCAATAAACTAAATTATTTGACAGTTTGATGCAAGCAAGATACGCATCATGGTGGACGTTTATCAGCTTTAACCAATTGCTTTCAAGTGTTATTTTATGGTGGAGAATGGTTTGGTCGACCTAGATTTCTTTCTTGTAAATCTTTGTGGCAAACGCAGCAAGTGTGGTTTCGTTACCCATATTAGGGTGCCTAGTACTGGAGCAACATTGGATGAGGCTTTAAAAGTGAATACACCAAAAGGTGTAACATAAGCTAGGGCTAACGGCGGTAACTCAGTAGGTCATGAATGGTTGTTTTGGGAATCAATTGTTGGTACTAAGGTGTCAAGAAATACCAAATACGCGCCCAACATGTCGTAAAACCGAAGGAAGAAGAGCTTTGCATATTGAAAGTTTCTCGGGTAGTTATGGGTCAGGGTCATTGGTTGGTGGTGTGCAAGTACTCCCCATGAAACTAACTATACCGCGATTGATCAATTCTTATTAGGTCTGTTATCAAGGGAGGCGGTTTCATAAATGGGTCTAGTTCAAGGGACATTATATTATACACAAATTTTTACACCATTTTTTAGCCATTAGATTTAAAAACGTTTGATGGTCAGGATTTATTGTTTGAATGATATCAACACTTCATTAAGTGATGTGGAAATTAATATGACATTACAAATAATTAAACCTAATAATTGAATTAAGCAAAAAAGAAAAATTATATTTCATATAAAAATGACAAACTAAATGATCAAAAAGAAGAAAAAGAAAAAAGAAGAATGAAGAACAGATGAACAAACACGAACCCTAAGATCCTTATATCCTGAAGGAAATATGAAGTCGTGACTTAATTTGTTGGCATTGGTTCTTCACGATTTCAAATCTCAATTAATAAGAATTGCTAACATAATCTCTCTGAATATCATCTTGCATTTAACAATTAAGATGCATCTCTTCAATCATCATTTTTGATTTCCAGTAACTGGGATTTCATAGAAGAACTCTTGATGCCATATACCTTTGACTGGCAACGTCCATCCATTATTGATTGGTTTCAAACACCAACCCTTGACTTTTATCGAAGGAGATATCAAACTTCGGGACGTCAAACGTGTAGCAAAATTTGGGCAGCCTGTATCAATATTGCTCTGTTTTCCTCTTCTTCTTCTTTTATTTTTTATTTTTATTTTTTATGTTTAATCTTTCTTTTGATCGTAGGCTTCAGTGTTCTTGTAATATTTTGTTTTGTTTTTTCTATATAGAGTTTAATACAATTATAATTATCAATTAGAAATATGTGGTGCCATGTCAATTTTCACATCACTTAAAGAAGTGTTGACATCATTCGAATAATAAATCATGACCATCAAACATTTTTAAATCTAATGGCTAAAAAATGGTGTAAAAATTTGTGTATAATATAATGTCTCTTGAACCGGACCTTTCATAAATATGCCCTCATGCTTGTGAGCGTGTAGGATTGTCGATAGAGAGATTGTGTGGCTGGTCTTAATCTCTTGAGGTTTTTGTCTATTCACCTGTTTTTTGCCGATGGCGCCAATTTCGGCTCCACAACCTATTTGGTTCAGCTCGGCCTCCTACCGACCCTTCTTTCGTCCGCGACGCTATGAGTGATGTGTTTCTAGCGGCTTGTGCTGCTTTAATTTTCTCAAGTCTGATCTCACCCTCAATCCGTGTTTGAATCTCGTTAATATTATTGGCTGGTTTCCTCACTAAATCTTTATATATTTGTGAGCCAGGGAGGAGTCCCTCACGAAATGCGACCGTGGCGTGTTCAGATGTGCACCCTTCAGTCTATGTCTGCTCGTCTCAGAAGCGATCGTATAATGTCTTCAACCTTTCTCCCATTCTCTACTTCACACTGAACAAAGCCGCCATGTCCTTGTGCTTTCTGTTGCATAAGTATTGTCAGACAAATTAATCCCTCAACTGTTTGAAGTTGGCAATAGATCCCAACTTTAGGTAGCGGAACCACACTCTTGCTTCACGGTTAGGCTAGCTTGATGGAAAGAACTTGCAAAACAATATCTCATTGTTCATTTCAGTGGTCATCTTCTGCAAAAAAATTTGGAGGTGGTTCACCGGGTCCGTGGTTACTTCGTACTGCTGAAAAACAAGCGTCACGAACTTGCATCGTTTTTCTACACTTAAGATCTCTTCCACGAACAAGGACTTCCCTATTTCTCTAGCAGCGGCTGCGGCAAATTCTCCATGACTAGCATTTTGCACGTCCTCAACATTTTCACTATTTGTGACCTCCATCTTTCCTCTTTGACTTTCTTGACCCTCCTCTTTTCGCTTCCTTAAACTGATTTTGAACTTTTCCTCCCTAAGTCGTCTACTTCACCACGAGCAGATTTCTCCACATTGTCTCCTCTAGTTCTTCATCGCTCAAATCGTCGTCTGACTCTTGTTCACCCTCCTTACACTTCTGCTTTCAGGTTTCTCTAAGTTTCTTCTCCTTTCAAAGCTGGTTAATCTCCTCCTCCATCTTCTTCAGTTTCTTGTGCATTTTTCGTTTTGGTTGTTTTGTGATCCACTCGATCCAAATTTGTTTGATAGATCTATGTCATGACTTTTAATTCCCACCATATTAGTTTTAGGAAACGGAGTATCCACAGACGGCACCAACTGTTAGTGTAGAAAAATTCGTAAAGAAGGTTTCCTCACTAACCTCTTTTGATTGGAGCGAGAATGAAAGTTTTTTCTGGTTGGTAGTGAGAAGTTAGATGAAGGATTTCCGTTTGAAAATTAAGTAGTGGTGTGTTGGAGGATTCTGTAAAGAAGTAGTTTGGTCTTGCATAATTGATCTGGCTTTGGCTTAAGCTCTTCTTTCTCTTTTTTCGTGTCCCCTAGACATTCAACCTTCACTCCAATTATAGTTTATAGTTTCCTCCCAACGTTTATCCTCACTTATGTGGATCATGGCGCGCTTCATCCGCAAGACACGCCGAAATAGAACCTCAATGTCACATTTTGACGCCGTGGGATCGTGCCTCAAGTTCCTTCTCATTGACTACTTCTACTTTCCTCAGTCCACTACTTGTTATGTCCATGACTTCATTAACCCATGGCACAATTTGACTAAAGCCCAATTCGACCATTTCCCAACCCATGCATGTCCACATTTAATTTACACCTCTGCTTTGCTTGTTAGACTATGAGAAATGTTGTACCATGCCCATTTGACCGTCACATAATCCACGTTGGCGGGAACCCAATTCACTCACAACATTATTTATCTTGATGGGAACTCCTTTTAGTCAACGCTTGCACAAATATCCCATCTTCATCACGATATCATCTACTTGAACAATTCTATTAACAAAGTTGGGTAGAATCATATCACCGCATTTTAGACACCGTGCGTTAATGCGCGCGGATACTCTTGATCATGATTAGTTTCATTTGACTTGTCTACAACATAACAACGTCTGTCACATCCCAGTTTTTAGTTAATTTACGGTTATTTACTTTTATGTTACTTTGACTTTTACCATTTTGAGTAACCGTTTACTATTTAAGGCTCTAAAAGTTGATTTTTCCTTCGTCAAAAATTGGAAAAACTTTCTTCATGAAAGTCGTAGAGGATGTTAAACGGAGTTTGTGGACACGTGGCACGCTTTAAAACAGAGTTTGTATGAAGAAGTTACAGTCTAAAAAACCTGAAGTTACTGTTTAAGGAAATTATTATTAATAGAAAGGGAGACTTGATTTTTCTAGAAACTTCTAGTTATGGAAACCACTAGAAATAGGAGGGGGAAAGTTTCCATCTTGGGAGAAATTTCAGAAACCCTTCCGGTCTCTCTCTCTCTCTTCTCTCTCTCTCTCTCTCTCCTCTCTCTCTCTCTCTCGAGCCGGAAACCCTACCGACCCTTTTCATTTTCTGGCCATATCTCCATCGTCGACGTCCGATTGAGGTGAGACAAGCCATTGGATTCATATCTTCCTCCTCTATCTCCTATGGTGGTCTTGCAGCACAATTGAGCTGAGGTGAGCCCAGAAAGCAAAAACAATATGCTCAGACCCGTTTCGGGCAACTCGATCGTCGCTCCTTTCTCCGGCTACCTGAAACAGCGCCACTACCCACATCTTGAAGGTTTCCCTTGCATAGCAAACCCTAAAAAGAATTCAACCTAATTCGATTGGTAAGGAGAATCGAAGGTTTGAAGTTCTAGGGTTTTCAAATTAGGTTTTTCTGTTTTTTACTTCGATTGACATGTTTAGACTTGAAATTGATCTTTGGGCTAGTTATGAAAGTTGTTTGAAATGTTGAGAGGAAGATTGTGTCAAAATTTGGTATCCATTGGAGGTGGTCGGATTTTGGGTGGTTTCAAGCTGTAGGAAGAGTTTGATGGGAGGAGTCCATTGATGTTAAGTTTATGAATTTTGGGTTGAAGTTGTTGGTTGAAGTTTGGGAATTTTCAAGTTGGTTTTTGTCGGTAGATAATTTAAGAAGATCGAACTGTTGGATTTTCTTTGTATCTATTCTAGAATGTTAGAATCGATGAATTAAGGTTGTGTTGGAGTTTGGTGTGAATTCGGTAAGCTTAACCCTAGTAAGGGTAATGAGTTAAGCGGGAAGAGATTGGGTTGTGTTTATATTTAAGTGTTTATTTTCCGAAATGAAGTTTGGTCCTAAGCATGGTTATTGTGCCAGGATACGAGGAGACCTCACTTGAGTGGCGATTCGGATTTCTTCAGCGTAGGCTAAATCTGTGAGTGAACACTTTGTTTATAAATGAATAAGAATGCATGGTTCTTTTGGAAAATTATCGTTCTATTTTCCAAGCTTATATTATAACTTCGGTTTATGATATGGTCTTGAAATTTATTTGAGTTTGAAGCATTGATTAAGTGTGGTCATGATTTATGGATTTGAGCTCGGGTTATAAATTTGGTATTTGAGTTTTGATATTCTTTATGATTTCCTGATTTATTTATTATTGTTTTTATTTGTTGACTTTGATATTATAAAATATTATCGCGAAATGGGATTTTCAGTGGTTCTCTATTTAAAATTTCTCGGTTATTTGTGAGTTATAGATTTTGACATTGAGAACGTTTTAGCGAGTATTTTGAGTTGAAAAATTATTCACAAATATACTTGATAACTAAATCTCGCTTATAATTGTAAATTTGAAAATATTTAGACGCCTCATCATAGGTGAGTCGAGCGCTTAGCGTGGGACGCTACTAGAGCCTAGGTGGCACCGATCGGTTTTTATTCATTGCTAGCTAGCCTTTATTAGCAGTCCTCACTACAGTTGAGTCGAGCGCTTAACGTGGGACGCTACTAGAGCCTGGGAGGCTCCGACCCGAGCCTTAGAGGCTCCTCTTACATGGTGATATCTCTTCCCCATGTTTTATTTCTCAGTTATGTAATTGATTAACCACTGGGGCTGGTTTGTCTCTTTTACGAGCTTCTGGAAGTTTAACTAAATGTTATATCAAAGTTGCATGCATTGAGGTTTTCTTTTCAAAGTTTAAATGTGGGAAAGTAAATTACGTTTTTGATAAATTATTTAATTTATTTTGTCCACTCACTCTAACTTTTTTTTTTAATTACTTTCCCCTAGGCCCTTTGGTTTCAAATGTCCAGTTTGCAGGCTAAGTTTATTTGAGGTCGAGACATAGTCAGAGGTGCTTCCGCTTATTCTTTATTCATTGTTTTTCTTTCATTATTAGATATGCTCTGATAACCCACACTACAAAAAGAATTCAGTTAGCCACCCCAAATTGCCACGGCGCGGATTTGCTGTCGCCATTGGTCCAAGTTTCGCCACGGCGTTGCGATGGCAACGCTTCCGTCGCTAAATTAAAACTATTTTGGACGACAACTTCATGCCGTGGTAAAAAAATGAAAATTTTGCGACAGAATGTAAAGCCGTGCCAAAAAAAATGTAAACTTTGCGACAGCGTTAGGAAGCCGTGGCACACTTTAAAATCACCACTTTTGATTTTGTCCCATTCTTTAATCTCAACCGTGCAATTTATATCTTCCATGAGTATAGAAGTGAAAAACCTAATCTCTATCCCTCATTTTGTCGAGAGAGAAGAGAGAAGGTCTGAGATCGAGCTGCCCAGCTGCCATCCTTCGAACGGCCGTCGGCCAAACGAAGACCACAACTGAATCTCCTCTCTACCCTCTTCCTCCTCCTACCTTCCATTTCAATATGCATCCACCCATTTGGCAGATCGGAATCTAACCCCTAAAATCCCCAATTCCAATTCCGGCGCGATTCATCCTCTCTGGCCAAGCCTTTGCTTCTTCAAGGTAATATATTCTCTCCTTCTTCAATTTCGAGCTTCATTGAGCTTCAATTCGCAGCTTTGGTACCTAATTTCTTTTTCCCGTTTTTGGGTTTTGCGAAGTACTGATCCGGCATGGCCTGCAGATCCGGCGACTTCCCTAGTTCCAGGCTTCTTTCATGGTTGAGGACGATGGGATAATCGAGCTTGACACGTCTGGGTAAGTGACCTAGCTTATCGGTTTAGTTTGGGATTTTATTGGCGTTTTGGAGTTTGAATGGTTATTGTTTTGGCTAGAGGTGGCAACTGAGAAGGTTCGTGGTCTGTTTGGTTTTGGGAATCAATGGGACGGATAGGATGGCTTATGTTCTTAGCAGGACCTTTCCGGTTGAAAGAGACACTGAGCAGGTACTATTATACTCTTACTTAGCTCCAGTTAATTTTGATTAAGTTGTTGTTTAGCTGCAAGTGTTGGATTGCTTGGCTTTGATTATTGGAAATGTTAGATATTAGCTGCAAAAGTTTGATTCAGTAGTATTGTTTGGTGTAAGGTATTTTAGTGATGATTAACAATGATCATACTTGGTTTGTTATTATTTGCATTTCGCTGGTTTTGCGGATTGTTTTGAGTCTTAGTTGTTGAATTAGCTGCTCTTAGTTACATTGATGGTTACAGTTACATAGATCAACAAGGCTGAGTTGCTATTTTTTTTTTTTTTGCTGTGCTTGTATCTATATATGCTGATCCTATTTTATAGTGACAACGGATATTCTCAATATCTGTGGTATACTTGTGGAAAAATAGAATATACATAATTGGGGGAATAGGGTATCTCAATTCATTCTCCTAACAATCCCTGGCAAGATTAGGATATAGAGTTTTTTCCCTATTCAGCACCTTCCATCGCCATTATGTTTCTCTTGTATCAGCCGAGAAGACTGGCAGTGACAAATACTGTATTATTCCTAACCTTGTACAGTAACTTGATTGTCCCTTGATATAGATTGTCTGCTTGATTTGTGAAATTACATGATCACAATATGTTGTTAAGATACTTAAGATACTGGGTTCTAGAAAATAATTAAGTAAAGTGAAATCCACTGCAAAATTGGTGACGGGGTCACTGTACATTTTGAAATCGATTGCTTCTACATATTGATACACTTCCGTTCCTATATTGATAGTTCTTTATGATAAGATTGACGTTTGAGGACTTTAATTGAATGTAACAATTCTTTTCAATATGTTTGATTTTTTTTTTTGCACAGCTTTTGTCCAAAATAATAAAAATAAAAATCTGGCAAGCATATTTTTTTTTAATTCATAAATAGAATTTGCCACGGCAAGTTTGCTGTCGCCAATGGGTGATTTGCGACGGTGAAAGCAGTCGCCATTTTCCGTCACCAAATAAGCGTTGCCTGCCGTTGCAAAAGAGTTGGCGACGGCTCATTGCCGTAGCCAAAAGCATGGCAACGCCCTCAATGGCGATGGAAAAAATGCCATTGCGAAGCCGTCGTCGTTGCTCTTTTGCGACGGCAAAGTGGTTTTTGCGACGGCTTTTTGCCGTGGCTAACCGAATTTTTTTTTGTAGTGCCAGTTAGTAAATTAATGATGTCTTTCTTGTTGGTTGTGGAATCTTTTAGTTTAGTATTTGATATTTTTGGAGATGTGATGAACTTAAGAGCAAGAAAGCTCTAAGAGTACAAGGTTTGGAGTATGATTTTAGAAGTGTGTTGCAAGTTGGTTTTGATCAGGTAGGGTTGTCAATTTTCAAGGGAGGTTATACCGAAATCTTTGGTAAAATCTCTCTTGAGGTGGATCCGCAAGGTTTACCCCAGATTTCATCCTAAAATCTGGGGTCAGGGTGAAATCCGGAGTGGTCCTGACAACGTCATTCCGACAACAACCCAAGTCACATGTGGCTCAATCTGACCGCTACGCTTTTCATTCTTGGCCTGCTTTGACTGTTACCCATTTGCCCATAACCTAATTTTGACCACAACTTCATTCTTTCATGACCCAATTCATTCGCAACCAAATCTGGGTTTAGACTACATTCGACCGCTTCAAGTTTCATCAGGATGCGATGTCACATCCCGACTCTTAAATTTTTACCTTATTTACTAGCTTTGTGTTAATAAGAATTTTACCGTCTTCGTCAATAAGTTATAGTCGTAAAGGTCCCTAGAGGGGTTTTGAGGGACGATTATTTCGGAGGAATAATTCGTAGGAGAATAATGTGACGACGGTAAAAACGGTAAATTTTAGCTAGTAAAAGGTAATTTTTATTGGGGTATTATTTTTGGGGTGTTAATTTTTGGAGTTGGGTTTTTATTGGTTGGTTAGGACCGGTTGGGAAAAGCCCAACAGATTTTTTCTTCTCTCTTTTCTCTCCCTTTCCTCCCGACACTCTCTCTCTCACTCTGCCGGATTTTCTCTGGCTCCAACCGACGTCGTCCAGCCAAGCCAAGCCGCTGCGCCGGTCCCGTTTGGACCGCCGCCGCCCCCTCTTCTTGCCTGGACCGGTGACCGGGCCGGTAACGCTGCCGACGGGGAGAAAACTACCTAAGCAGCCGATTACTCCCTTCGCCAAAACTCCCTCCTCCGGTAGCCACAGCTGGAGCCGCTTGGCTCGTTTGGAAGCTCTCCTCCCGTGCATCATTCCTCAAAAGGATTCACTCCCTCTTGGACTAGGTAAGGAGAATCGTTGAGTTGAATTTTTAGGGCTTTATTGTGTGTTTTGGTTCGATTGACCTAGTTAAGCTTGGAATTGGGTGTTGTGCTAGTTAAGAAGGTGTAGAGGGAGTTGAGAGAGAGTTGCTGTCAAAATTTAGTAGCAAGGTCGCTAGAGTCGGCCTTCCGCCGCCGCTATTTAGGGGTTTTCATGGTTTTAGATTGGTTCTATTAGAGGAGTTATTGAGGTGGAATTTTAGAATTTTTGGAGACGTTTGGATAGGTTTGGGAATTTTTTTAATTTTGATAATTTTTGGCGGATTAATGGGGTAGAATCTGACACCGACCCACCCTGAATTTCACCCTGAACCCGAAGTAAATCGTGCGGGGACCACCTCCAAGGAAACAGTTACCGCAAAAATTGGTACAACCTCTCCCTTGGAAATGGACAACCCTTCCAAATCTCATCCAAAAATTCCATAATTCATATCATATACTCCTCTTAATATTCCATATTTAAAACCTTAAAAATCTCCAAAACAGTGGCTGCGCCGGAGGCCGATTCCGGCGACCTCCAATGGCCATGAAATTTTAACAGCATCTTCCTCTCACATCCCAAACAACTTTCATAACTATCACTAAGTCCAATTTCAAGCCTAACTAGGTCAATCGAATGAAAACATCTTAAAATCCCTAGAATTTTCTCCTTGAATTCTCCTTACCTAGCTCAAGAGGGAGTGAGCCTTTTGAGGGGTTCTGCACAGGAGGAGAGCTATAAAACCGTACCAAGCTTTCCCGATTGGTGGCGGAGGAGGGAACTCTGGTGAAAATTCTTCCCGGCTCTCCGGCAAGTTTCTCCTCTTCCGGTGGGTTAATGGCTCGGGTGTTAGGCCGTGGAGGGAAAGGAGGTGGCGGGGGTCCAAACGGGACCGGTGCGGTGGACTAGGGGTCTCACAGGAACTGGGCGGACCTCAAACGGTGGACTCGGTGAGCTTGGCCGGACGGCGGCCGGTTGGACAGCGGCCGGACGGCGACGGACAGCGGCCGGAAAGTTTTTGGGTCGGGAGAGCTCAGGAGGAAGAGAGAGAAAAGAAAGAGGGGGAGATGGTTTTGGGCCTCACCCATCCGGCCCAACTCCTCTATTTACAACCCAATTCAAAAATTAACAGCCCCAAAAATAATACCCTAATAAAAAATTACCTTTTACTAGCTAAAATTTACCATTTTTACTGTCGTTACATTTTTCTCCGACGAATAATCCTCTGAAATTAACCGTCCCTCAAACCCCTCTGGGGACCAATTAAACTATAAATTCAATGACGGAAACGGTAAAATTCTTATTATAATCAAGCTAGTAAATAAGATAAAAATTTACGGGTCAGGATGTGACAATTCTCCCCTCCTTATAAAAATTTCGTCCTCGAAATTTACATACCTACCTGTCATTCGAAGAGATAGGGATACTGCTGCATCATTTGCTCCTCTGATTCCCAAGTAGCTTCTTCTACTTGATGACTTCTCCAAAGCACCTTGACAAGTGGGATTGTCTTGTTCCTAAGCACTTGCTCCTTTCAATCGAGAATCTGTACCGGTTCCTCTTCATAGGACAAATCTCTCGCCAAACTGATCGGTTGCTCTTGCAGCACATGAGAGGGATCGGCAATATACTTACGAAGCATGGATACATGAAACACATTATGTATCCTGGCTAATTCTGAAGGCAAAGCTAACCGATAAGCAAGTGAGCCAACTCGCTCTATAATCTCATAAGGGCCAATATACCTCGGACTAAGCTTCCCACGCTTACCGAAACGTACAACTCCTTTCCAAGAATAATTTCAAGAACACCCAATCACCCACTTGAAACTCAAGATCTTTCCTACGGACATCTGCATAACTCTTCTGCCTACTTTAAGCGGCCTTGAGTCTATCTCTAACCACTTTAATCTTCTCATTTGTCTCATGGATTAACTCTGGGCCACAAAGCTCTTTTTCCCCCACTTCATTCCAACATAAAGGCGTACGACACTGTTTCTCATAAAGCGCCTCAAAGGGAGCCATACCAATGCTAGAATGATAGCTATTATTATAAGCAAATTCCATCAATGATAGGTTTCTATCCCAACTCCCTCTGAACTGCAAGGCATAAGCTCTCAACATATCCTCCAAAGTCTGAATAGTCCTCTCGGACTGCCCATCAGTCTGAGGATGAAAAGCAGTGCTGAACTGTAATCGGGTACCTAAAGCTGCTTGAAGAGCTCCCAAAATTTAGAAGCAAATCTAGGATCCCGATCTGACACTATTGATTCAAGCACACCATGAAGCCTCACAATTTCATTCACATAAAGTTCCGCCAATTTATCCAATTTATACTTCTTTCCCACTGGCGAGAAATGTGCAGACTTAGTGAGTCTATCCACAATCACCCAAATACCGTCATGCCCTTCACGGATACGAGGTAAACTGAAAACAAAATCCATGGTTATGTGGTCCCACTTCCACACTGGAATAGGCAACGGCTCAAGCAATCCAGAAGACTTCTGCCTTTCAGCTTTTACTTACTAGCAAATCAGACATCTACTCACAAAAGCTGCAATTTTCCTCTTCATGTTTGGCCACCAATAATAATCTTTCAAAATCCGATACATTTCAGTGCTACCCGGATGAGCTGCATAAGCGGAACTATGAGCTTCCTCCAAAATCTCACTCTTCAACTCTTCATTTCTTTTTGAACACAAAGCCGATTCTTAAATAATAAAGTCTCATCCCTTCTAACTGAAAAATGATCGGCTGCGGCTCCGTTCAAAACTCTTTCTATCAATTGAACTATGGAAAGATCATTATTTTGTGCTTCCCGTACTCTATCAACCAAAACTGGCCTCACATGAAAACTAGCTACCAAGGCACCCTCTTCATCCACCGATAAATCCACCCCTGAAGCTCGCAACTCAAAAAGAAGTGGAACTCGAACCATCTTTATATAAGATAAAGATATGGAGGGATTTCGACTAAGAGCATCAGCTACCACATTAGCTTTTCCAGGATGATACTCGATAGTGCAATCATAATCAGTAATCAACTCCATCCACCTTCTCTGTCTCAAGTTTAGCTCTCTTTGAGTGAACACATACCGAAGACTCTTGTGATCGGTAAAAATCTGACACTTGGCTCCATAAAGATAATGTCTCCACAACTTGAGAGCAAAAACTACCGCTGCAAGCTCCAAATCATGAGTAGGATAATATCCCTCGTGCGGCTTTAATTGCCTAGAAGCATAGGCAATAACTCGCTCATACTGCATCAATACCCCACCTAGACCACGTCCAGAAGCATCACAAAAGACCACATACTCCCCACTCTCATCCGGAAGTGCCAAAACAGGGGCACTAATCAAACGATTCTTCAATTCTTGAAAACTTTGCTCACACTCATCTGACCATTCAAATTTAACACTCTTCTTGGTCAACCTTGTAAGAGGAGCAGGAATCCTTGAAAAATCTTGCACAAAGCGCCGATAATAACCTGCTAATCCCAAGAAACTACGGATCTCCGTCACAGTGGTGGGTCTTCTCCAATTTGACACTGCTTCCACCTTTTGTGAATCTACACTAACTCCTTCTGCCGAAACCACATGACCCAAGAACCCTACTTTATCTAGCCAAAACTCACACTTGCTTAACTTAGCATATCAGTGGGAATTCCTCAAAGTCTGCAATATTATTCCTAAATGTTTGGCATGCTCCTTCTCACTTTTTGAGTAAACCAAAATATCATCTATGAATACGATCACGAAACGATCAAGATATGGACTAAACACCCTATTCATGAGATCCATAAAAGCAGCAGGTGCGTTAGTAAGTCCAAATGACATCATCATAAATTCATAATGACCATAACGTGATCGAAAGGCGGTCTTGACTATGTCACTCTCCCTGATCCGTAATTGATGATACCCAGATCTCAAGTCAATCTTGGAGAAAACAGAAACATCCCTCAACTAATCAAATAAATCATCGATCCGAGGCAATGGATATTTATTCTTCACTGTGATCTGATTCAACTTCCTATAGTCAATGCATAGTCTCATGGTGCCATCTTTCTTCTTAACAAACAATACCGGAGCACCCCATGGAGACATGCTAGGCCGAACAAAACCCTTGTCTACCAACTCCTGCAATTGAGTCTTCAACTCTTTCAACTCCGCTGAGCCATTTTGTAAGGTGCCTGAGAGATAGGCATAGTTCCGGGAAGTACTTCTATAGAGAAGTATCTCTCCCTTGCAGGAGGCAAACCAGGCAACTCCTCAGGAAAAACATCCGGAAACTCCCTTACTATAGGAATATCTTCTACTCCCAAAACTCCCATACTTGTATCCACCACATGAGCTAAATACACCTGACAGCCTTTATTTAATAATTTCCTTGCAGCAACAGCGGAAATTAGGCAACTCGAAATAACATCTCTTTCCCTTGAAAAGCAACCTCAAATCCACTTGGACTTCGAAGCACCACTACTTTCTGAAAACAATCTATCAAAGCTCTATATGCTTCCAAAAAGTCCATCCCCAAGATCACATCAAACTCCACTATTTCTAAAAGAATTAAATCGACCTTGAAATTAAATCTCTCTACTAAAACTTCACATCCACTAAACACCCAATTAATTCTCATCACCTCACCGGAGGGTAGAGACATATGCCACTCGCCTGGAAGAGACGATGATGGCACATTGGCATGGAGGGCAAATCTACTAGACACGAATGAATGCGTGGCTCCAGGATCAATTAAAGTACATGCAGGCTGACCAAAAATTAATAACGTACCAATGATGACATCCGGAGAAGTACGACCTTCTTGCTGGATCATAGCATGCAATCTAGCGCGAGTCATGGGACGTCCATACGGACCACTGCCCCGCTGAGAGCCACCTCTGACTGAAGCACTACCCTGGGCACTACTACTAGAACCTCTAGCTGAAGACTGACCAACTGACTGAGTAAAGGTAGGGGTGGTCCTCTAAGCCAACAATGGGCAATCTCTCCTGAAGTGATCCGTACTACCACACTCATAGCACCTAGAAAACTGTTGCTGCCCATAAGAATAAGTCTGGCCACCGGATGACCCACCTTGGAAACTGCCACTAGAACCATACGTCTAGACTGCTGCCTACCCAAATAACTCTGAGAATGTGTCCTGAAACATCCTATATTCCTATTTCGAGCACCAGAGCTCGATCCCCCACTACTGCCACTACTAGCAGAAGACCCAGAAGCGGATGATGAAGCAGCCTTCTTGGATAGACCCTGACTGGGGCCACTGTAATCACGAGGCCAAACATCATATGTCCCCCTGGACTCAAAGGCCATGGCTGCACCAACTGCATCCATAAAAGTCGGGTAAATTACCCCCGTCATCTTGTCTGCATACACTCCACCAAGTGCTCCAATGAACATCTCAATCCTAGTCTTCTCATCAAGAACCAGATATGACACATGGTAGCTCAGGGAACTGAATCTTTCCTGGAACTCTATGACCCCCTCATTATCCCTTTTCATCATATGCAGGAAATCCGACTGAATTCTGCTGCGGTGGGCATGATTGAAATACTGCCCCAAGATGAGAGTTTTAAACTGCTCCCACGACATACTCAGAGCATCCTCAACATTCCTGCTGGCAAGCGACTACCAGTGATGTGCTGAATCATCCAGAAAAGTCACTGCCATCTTCACCTTTCTTTCTTTTGGTAACTCAGTGATCGCAAAAGCATTTTCCATCTTATCCACCCAATTGTGAGCATCAAAGGGTCCCTTGGCACCCTTGAACTCTCTGGCTCCAGCCTCATAAACTTCTCTCATTTTCACCGCATGAGGTTGTGGAGCTCGATCCATGACATCCTCAGCAAATTTCTGATATCATCAACCAATCCCCTGACCTCATGGCCGTCATCGGCATTGGTCGAAGTAGCGACACGGGTTTGCTGTGGGCGCCTAGGAGGCATAGTACCTGAGGAAGAAAATATTTAGCAGTTCATAAACAAGACTAACTCAACTATCACACATACCCAATAACACATAGCATCAAAAGCATAAAATGTCAATGAATCCGCCGCGGACGGATCATCACTCTATAGACACTACGTGCTACTTACACAAATATGACAGTGACAAGGAAGCAGGAAAAGGAACCTAAAGCTCTGATACCAACTGACACGACCCACCCCGAATTTCACCTTGAACCCGGAGTAAATCGTGCGGGGACCATCTCCAAGGAAACATTTACCGTAAAAATTGGTACAACCTCCCTTGGAAATGGACAAACCCTTCCAAATCTCATCCAAAAATTCCATAATTCATATCAATATACTCCTCTTAATATTCCACATTTAAACCTTAAAAAATCTCCAAAACAGCGGGGCGCCGGCGCCGGCTCCGCCTGCAGCGCCGGCCGGAGGCCGATTCCGGCGACCTCCAATGACTTTTGACAGCATCTTCCTCTCAACATCCCAAACAACTTTCATAACTATCACTAAGTCCAATTTCAAGCCTAACTATGTCAATCGAACGAAAACATCTTAAAATCCTTAGAATTTTCTCCTTGAATTTCTCTTTACCTAGCTCAAGTGGGAGTGAGCCTTTTGGAGGGGTTTTGCACGGGAGGAGAGCTACAAAACCGTACAAGCTTGCCCAGATTAGTGGCCGGAGGAGGGAACTCCGGTGAAAATTCTTCCCGGCGTCTCCAGCAAGTTTCTCGTCTTCCGGTGGGTTAATGGCTCGGGTGCTAGGCTGGGGAGGGAGATGAGGTGGCAGGGGTCCAAACGGGACCGGTGCGGCGGCCTAGCTTGGCCGGACGGCGGCCGGAAAGTTTTCGGGTCAGGAGAGCTCGGGAGAGGGCTCGGGAGGAAGAGAGAGAAAAGAAAGAGGGGGAGATGGTTTTGGGCCTCACCCATCCGGCCCAACTCTTCTATATACAACCCAATTCCAAAAATTAACACCCCCAAAAATAATACCCTAATAAAAAATTACTTTTTACTAGCTAAAATTTACCATTTTTACCATCGTTACATTTTTCTCCGACAAATAATCCTCTGAAATTAACCGTCCCACAAACCCCTTTGGGGACCAATTAAACTATAATTCAATGACGGAGACGGTAAAATTCTTATTATAATCAAGCTAGTAAATAAGATAAAAATTTATGGGTCGGGATGTGACAGAATCAGACCGTTGGATTTCCTTATTATGTTTTTAGAATGTTGAAATAAATGAATTGAGGCTGTGGTTGGAGTTTGGCGTGAATCCAATAAGTTTAACCCTAGAAAGGGTAATGGATTAGGCGGAAGAATTTGGGTTATATATTTAAGTATTATTTTTATCTGAAATTGAAGTTTGGTCCTAAGCATGGTTATTGTGTCAGGATTCGAGGAGACCTCACTTGAGTGGCAAATTAGATTTCGTCGGGCTTATGCCTAAAGTTTTGAGTGGACGTTTGTTTTAAATAATATGCATGTATTGAGTTATTGTGAAACAGTTGTTTTTATTGGAGCATGTGATGTCATTTTAATTTGGCGATCTTTCTTGATTTTGGTGGAGTCATTTGGTTATTGTTTCTGTTATAATTGGCAATTTTCATTATTTTAGAGAGTTACCGAAAATAAGATTTTCGGTGGATATGTATATGGTGATTATGAAGATAGTATGTATATAAATAAATGCTAGCTAGCTATACGTGTTTTTCCGCCATAATGAGGTAAAATTCTATTATGGTGTGACGTGAGCGTTAGACGCGAGCGTAGTAACCATATATAAAAACTATTTTCTTATATTTTTGTCTAGGTTTTCATATAGGGGGTCTGCACGTATATACATCCGTCTAGGTCCACCATAATGGGGAAAAATTCTATTATGGCGCAACGTGAGCGTTAGACGCAAGCGTCGTAGCCTTGTATGAATTTTTATCTCTCTTATTCTTTCATAAAATTCGTACAAGGAATCTGACGAATGTGAATACATACCTAAATATATTTTTATATATGGTGTAGCCTAAGAGGCTCCATTTAATTAAGTTTTGGAGAATAGCCGGAGCTAGTCATGAAATTGTCAGTTTTTGAGTTAAGCGCTTTTGAGCTGTTGCACGCAGCATATATTCTATGGAAATTAAATTGGGAATACATAAATTTTTTATTGAATTTTTTTTTTTTTGTCCACTCACTGTAACGTTTGCAAATGTTTTTCCCTGGGCCCTTCGTTTTAAAAATGCCCAGTATGCAGGTTAGCATAGTTGAGATCGGGCATACATGAAGAAGAGGCATAGTCAATAGTATAGCTTCCGCTCATTTTTATATTTCTAGTTCATTTCCTCTCAATTAGAGTTACTCTGAACTGTGGTTGTTGGTTGTGAGATTTTCTTTTTAAAGTTAGTAAATAAATTGGGAGATGTTATGATTTGGGGAGCACGAAGGCTCCAGGAGTTTAAGGTTGGATTTGGATTTTCAGAAGTGTATGTAGGTATTATTAGGAAGGGTTGTCCATTTTCAAGGGAGGTTATGCCGAATTTTTGGTAAACTTTCTTTGGAGGTGGTCCTCGCAGGATTTACTTCGGGTTTCAGGGTGAAATTCGAGGTGTGTCCTGACATGTGATTTCACTTTCAATACATATCGCTCAGTTAATGTAATAGTCTTGTGTTATAGTATTTTGTGCATTTGAATAATCCATCATGAAAAGTTTTACGAATCATAACATGCACACACACACACATATATATATATATAGGCTTTCTCTGCTACACATGTTCTTATTTATTTTTACGATGCGGATTTCTATTTTAAACTCACTTTTCAATCGAATTTTCACATCTCCACCATCTGGTCTTTAGATACTAATGTATAGATCATCTTTACAAAATTTTATCCAATTTGGTTATCATTAAGGCACTCAAACTCGATTAAACCAATGGATGAACATAATTCTGTCAAACTTGAACCGTTCATGTTTACATAGAAAAATACAGTTTTGAGTGTCTTAATGATAACCAAATTGGCTGAAATTTTGTAAAGATGATCTATACATTAGTATCTAAAGACTAGACGGTGGAGATGTGAAAATTCGTTTGAAAAGTGAGTTTAAAGTGGAAATCTGCACCGTAAGAATAAATACAGACATCTTTACTTGAGAAAATATGTATATATATACAGGGCCTTCCCACTAAAGGACCCTTTCTTTTACATATATGAGGAATGAGGGATTACACCAACTTTTTGATCACAAAATCGCATCTTCACCGTTTAATATGTAGTTCTATACGAGTAGATCACTTCTGCAAATTTTCAGAAATTTTGGTAATCGTTAAGGCATTCAAAACTATGATTTATAATTATAAGCATGAACGGTTCATATTTGGCAGATTTGGTTCGTTCATTGATTTAATCTTGTTCGACACCTTAACAATCACCAAATTGACTGAGAATTTACATAATTGATCTATATATAAGACCAACAAACTGAACGGTGGAGATTCAAAAATATAATCGAAAAGTTGGTGTAATCCTCCATCCCTCATATAAACCGAAAAAAGGGATCCCTTAGTGGAAGGGCCATATATATATATATATATGATCTCGCGGGAAAACCGGAAAAGAATGGACTCGCCGGGGAGAGGAAGTGGTCGAGAACGCTGCTGGAGTCTTCTGGGGTGGAGGTGCGCCGTCGCCAACGCCGGAGGATGGAGAACGAATGAATGTCCGCACTTTAAGCCGAGTACGGACGTCCGCTTCATATCCTTCCTGTATATATATATATATATCACATATATGCATGACTCTTCCACTAAGGGATCTCTTATTAGGCACTTATATGAGGGACAAGGCTTTACATCTACTTTTCGACCACATTTTCTCATCTTCACCGTTCACTTTATAGGTTTATATGAGTAGATCAATTCTGGAAATTTTCAGCCAATTTGGTGATCATTAAGGTGTCGAACAAGATTAAATCAATGGACGAACAAAATCTGCCAAACCTGAATTGTTCATACTTATTATAAATCGCTGATTTGAATGCTTTAACGATCACCAAAATTTGTGAAAATTTACAGGAGTGATCTACTCATGTAGACCTACAAATTGAACGGTGGAGATGTTATTTGGTGATCAAAAAGTCGGTGTAAATCTTTGTCCCTCATATAAGTTATAATTATAAGGGATCTCTTAGTGGAAAGGCTCTCCACATATATGTACCTTTATATATCAGCTAAATTTTGCGCCATATGAATATTTTCAAACTAGGTCGGAATCATTCTCAACAAGTCTGTAAGAAGTAATCCCCTTTTTTTCATCAGGTCTGATAGAGACCAAAGGTCTTGACTCTTGAACAACCGATTCGTCAGAACCAAGCTTCTAAAAAGCCCCGCCTAGGACCTCCTAGTCCCCGCCTAGGCTCTAGGCTGCAACAAGCCACCTCGCTTTTCTTCTAGGCCTTTGTGCTAGGCTATGGACAATTAAGCGGCTGCCTAAACGCCGTCTTGCCCGCCTAGACTACTAAGCTCTCCGGTTAATTTGTTTTCTTTTTGTGGTGGAGTTGATACTGTGAAGAGCATGAGAGTATAAGTGTGAATGATGTGTTTAGAATTAGAAGTGTATAAGGAAGTTATGCTAAATTTGGATAAATTTATCTTATAAATGGGTTTCACAAGATTTATGTTGAATAATTTATCCATATTTGACTGTTTTCAAGTATTCGAGTACATAAAATATATTTTTAATTAATAAATCTTTAAAAAAAAATCGCCTAGCCCATGTCTAAGCTGTCCAGGCTCTAGGCTGTGGGTTACCACCCGCCTACCGCCTACCGCATTTTAGAACATTGGGCAGAACAATTCAAAATACATTGAGCCAATAATAGTCAAGGTTTTTTTTTTTTCTTTTTTTTTTTTAAATTGATTGACATATATGATGCATTGGTACAATGCACCTCACTGTACGTAACACTCCTGCCCTAGCCTCTTATCAGCGACAAGTATTAGTGCACTCTGAACATACATAAATGCCTGCTCCTTTCCATTAGAGATCAAAGCATGTTGTAAGTGCATAACATGCATTCCAAAGTTCAGAGTACATGGTTGTGGTATACTAAGCGTATACGTATTCTACCAATTATGGGGTACGTAGGTGTGGTGTGTGTGAAGGAGTGAGTGAGTTAGATAGTGATACATACGGGGATGCGTGATCTGCCATAATAGATGACATTGAATGCTTCACACCCACCTTGATATTAAAGCTCGATGGCTCCATTAATTAAATAGACCCAGAAGAAGAAGCTAGCAGTAGAGCTTGATCAGGAGAAGGAAGACCTTGAAAGCTAGTTCTTCATTAATTTGAGTTCCAAATACCTAAATCCAAAAAGGCCAACAACACCAGGATCATGTCAACTGTCGTAGAGAAGTCTGCAGCGGAAGTTGCACGGGGAGACGAGTTAGAAGGGATGAGTAGCAACGGCAACAACAGCAGCTTGAGAACGGCGGAGACGCTGCTGCGACTGCTGCCGATTGCTCCCTGTGTGGCTGCTCTGCTGGTCATGCTTCACGATTCCCAGGACAATGAGTTCGGCTCCGTTTCCTACTCTCATATTGGAGCCTTCAGGTAAATATATACATCTTATTATGCTTATGATATTTGTTTTTTTTTTTTTTATGATATTTGGCTTTTATTTTCACTAAGAAATTGCTTCGAGTCCTCCTTCTATTATGTTTATGTGATTGTGAGTTAATTCTTGATCATCTAGAGAAAATGAAATCAATTGAAGATCAATTGAAGAGGAGATTAAATTACTAATTAATTAGTAGTTTCGTTTGATTTGTAGATGCTTATTTATAATTCATAATTTCTGGATAACTAATTATTTTCACGAATAAAAATAATTTTAGTTCGGCTTTGAGATCCTTTATTCAGAAAATTCCATGGTAGTCCAAACTTCATGCATATTTAGTTAGACTGTAGCATGACAGCATCCATGAAAAACTGGTAACAGTGGGAAATTCTGTTGTTGGTCATATACCCATTATGTAAATCCAAGAGTGGTAGAGCATCAGTTTCTTGGTCACTTAATAATCGGATGAACACTACTGGACGGTCTGGACGGTCTGGACCTAAAATATGTTAAGTCATTTCCAATCGTTATGCATATGGCCTGTTTTAGCCTATTTTAGACCTTTGAAAGGACTATTCAACGAAATAGCATGGTCTATAAATTTTTCAAATCCAATTGTTTGAGGTCTAAATGATTGAGACCGTTTGCCATAATTTGGAGATGTGGCTTTGCCATATTATAGATTTTGGACCTTCGATTGGAGAAGGCCTTAGAATCCTTTCTATTGGAGCTATTTTTCTAAGAAAAAAGCTCAAGAAATTAGAATTATATGGTCATCCATATATACACCCACTGTTTGAAGTTTGGTAAGAATTCAATAGCATTAACAAGTGGAGTAGTTCATCTAGTTATGAAATTAAAGGATGACGTTGAAGTCATTTAACTCAAAGTACGTTGACTACCGAAAACCATATATATCACTATCACACAATTGAAGCTCGTATCTACAATGTGTATACTGGGTCTCAATCATAATTAAGTTACTTGTTGGAAACATATACACGATATTTCATTCAAATATATGTAGTTAGTAGTTAGAGATGATCGAATTGAGTGAATGATGTATATATTGATCTGTGTATGCAAAATTAATGTACAGGTTTTGGTGCATGCCAATGGCATATGTGCTGGTTATTCCCTACTGTCTGCTATCATATCAGCCAAGTCTCGTCCCCCCACCAAGTCTCTAGCCTGGACTTTCTTCTTCCTAGATCAAGTAATTACTTGTTACTTAATTACCATTAATACAATGCAAAGTAATTACAATAGTTACAGTTTATTTATTACATGATGGAGTTGGTTTTGTGTATGTTATATATGTAGTTGCTTACATACATAATTCTGGGAGCTGGAGCTGTGTCGACAGAGATTCTATACTTGGCTTTCAAGGGAGATTCAACTATAACGTGGAGTCCGGCTTGTGAGAGTTTGGTGGATTCTGTCACAGAGCCACAACTTCTGTGATCATTACATTTCTGGTGGTGGCTTTCTTTGCTCTCATTTCACTTATTTCATCTTATAAGCTCTTCAGCAAGTTTGATGCTCCTGCCATCAACCCCATTAAGGCCACCTTCGGTTGATGATGATACTTTCCAGTTTCCACGGTCCAGAAGTCTTTATCTCTAGTTACTCTTTCCTCAGATTATTACTGCGCCAGTTACTACTTACTTGCAATGTAAAAATAAAAACTAGACATTTGTGCTTGTGTCATTTTGGCCTTTGGAGGTTATAATGTGTCTGGTACTGTATTTAGTTCTTGTAATTCCCAATAGTGTTAGACAAACCAATTTATTTGTTTGCGCTGAAGAACCCAATTAATTAACTTAATTACCTTTGTTAAATCAGTTGACTTTGTTAAGCTAGCTTTTCTTCTTATCAAATTCAGATAAACCATATAGGAAATTTTCAGCATATATACCAAAAACTACTACTCAAAACTTGCAAAAGCAAACAACTTTCTTCTTCAACTTGTATATTAGAAGTCATTGACACAGCTCTCACATGCTGAATCTGAGAGGAAGTCATCACTTGAAAGCATTTTGCAGATGTTAGTTGGTCAATTCTGCAAGCATCATATTAAGTTGACAGTTGGTCTCTCTGACTGCTGGTATATATGTTATCACGCGCAAAAGCACTACCAAAATTTCTAATCACTGAGAAACTGTGTCAAGCAGACGTCAAGTGGAGAGGTAAAATCCAAAAATTCAGAGGAGGTTACCACAAAACTGAGCTTTGTTCATATCATCCTCCAAACTCAAATCTTTCTGCAAATTGTAGAGGAAGAGAGAGCTTTGTTCGGGCTGCAGCTTGTATCCTGAATCAGTGATCTGATACAAATCGAGGAAAATAGTAGCCTCATGACACATTTTGAGACGGTGCATGGCATTACAAGGTTTTGCTTTTTTTTTTTTTTTTTTTTTTTTTTGTTTTTTTTACAAGAAGACGAGAAGACAAGAAGCTTTTATATATGAGCAATCATATACAAAAATAGTGGCAGCACTACTGATACAGCTTGGGATGTCCCCAGACCATTTAACATTCAGACTAGAATTTAATTTAAAGCTAATTTGGCTGCTTTGTGCGCCATAGTATTGCCCTCCCTATACACATGACGAAGAGAGGCCCCTGGTAACATCTAAACAACTGTCTAATGTCCTCAAGAAATATTCCATAACCTGAGAGATCCTCCCTGCTATCTTTGACATCATTCACTATTTTTAACCAATCTGATTCAAAAATAATAGGAGAAAAGGTGAAACTTGTAAGAAAAAGGGTTAGATATTGCAAATATATATTCACATAAATGCAATTTATAATTACAATAAATAATTATAATTGTAAAATCAAGAACGCAATATGAACATGAAGAGCACCAATGTTACCAACTCGGAATTAGGAGGAGAGGAAAAAATTAAAGTCGAGTCGTGTGTCTCATACACTTTATTTAAGACAAATTATGTCTCCTCTATCGGTACAAAAGGCTTGATGGCACTTGCCTCTCATAATACAACGACTGCTCGTGCTTTTTGGAGCTGCACCGCTACCAAGAACACCGGACGAACTTGTTGTACCTTCTTTCTATCACCAGAAAGCTAAAACTAGAGAGAAAGAGAACTCAAGAGAGGAGTTAATTTGAGTTGGTGTGTTTAGAATGAGGGAATGAGTCACCTATTTATACATGGAGGAATGTAATCACACTTGAATGTCATGAATCCATATTCATGAGTTACAACACTTTCACCTTGTAATGTTACAACCTTTCATAACACCACTACCATTACATTTGACATTTTGTGATGTTATAGAATTCAAACAACCATGGAAGGTGAAAAGTATAAAACCATTTCAAGTATTCAACTTTGGGTGACTAGTCTCATTCACCTGTAACCCACTTAAATTATCCAATTTAAAATGGTTAAATAAAATAGTGATTTTCATCATTTTTTCCAACAAAACTAAGCAGCTACCTGACAAGCCATTCGAACTGCTAACACTTCCAACATCAGAGGGCTGTTGACATGCGTCACTAGCACACACCCACCTCCAATTACCACCCCATCCGAATCTCGGATGACAACCCCCAGACCACCATTGCTGCTTGCACTATCAAAAGCTCCATCAACACTAGTTTTAACCCAGCCAATTGGTGGGGCTTTCCAAGGACAGAGAGCCCGTCTTGGTGCCCTTGGTTTCTTGGCGTTAGCCGCCTGATAGGTGAGTTGTTGAATGTCAAAACCAGTCCTTACATGGGCCGGACACTGCAATTGACCATCCTATACCCGACGATTTCTTTCCTTCCAAATAGACCATATGCCTCAGAGTAAGCTTCTAAAAGCTTTAGCAGAAAGGGAAGCATAACAATGTTCTATCCTATCAACACAAGACCCAGCTGCATTATCAACAAAACAACCTTTCATATCTGAATTAGAGAGAGTCTCGTGAACATAATTAAAGGTAGTCCCTGGATATATGCTCAACTGTTTCTAACTCAGAATTGCAGAAATAGCACAACTCATGAATGAAGACTTGTTTCTTTCTCAGCTGGCTCACTATGGGAAGAATGGCATTACAGACTCTCCATGCATGAACCTTGATTTTATCAGGAACTTTGGCTTGTTGAGAAATTAATCCCCCGCCACGCAAGTACTAAAAGTAGAGATGGGAAAAGGAAATGAATAAGCTAAGAAGACATAAAGATTTAACGAGGTTCGGCCAATATCTGTGTATACGTCCTCGGAGAATACCACATTCACTAATTAAAGAATTACACAAGTACAAGATTATTCTACTCAAGTTTATACCCAACCAGTGGCGTAGCCACAATGGGGCAAGAGAGTTCAATTGAACCCTCTGATATTTCAAGTGAAGGCTGTTAAGTTATGATTGGTTGGAGCAATGTTATACTTTGAAACAATATTTGCCCCCATTCTGACAATGTTAAACCAAAGTGACAAATTTGTTTTCAAAATCTTATCTTGATTTGGACAAGACTCCAGCATGCGACAAAACATATCCCAATGATTTTTTTTTGTTAATATTTTCATTACCTATCCCCATGAGTTTTCTCCTATCTCAATTGTTACTTACGTCTATATATACATATGTTTATATAATTTGTCTCTTAAATCGTTGTTTATTGTAATTTCGTTAAATAAAAAGTAATTTACGAAACCGAGTGGAAGACATATTGATGAATGATAACATGATCATAAAACCATCATGAAATGATTTTATGAACAATTATTTGAACACATTACAAAAATTAATTCAGTTAACCACGACGTAAAACCGTCGCCAAAAGTCATTCTGTCGTCACGAAAGACCAACGGTGACAGCATTTTTGCCATCGCCGTTGCTTCTGGCTACAGCAACGAGCCGTCGCCAACACAGCGACTGCAAAGGCCGTCGCCAACTAAGGGACAGCATGTGGCTACTACTTACGCCGTCACAGATCCCATTTTGGCCTCGGTAAAATTGCCGTCACAAAGTTTTATTCATGAATTAAAAAAATAACCTGGCATGCAAAAATTGCATGACAGGTTTTTTCGTTTTGAATTAAAGCTGTACAGAAGGAATCAGACATACTGAAAACAAAATCTTTGCATTTAATTTCACTCATGAATGTTACAAAAGATGAAAGCTCTTACAAAAGAGTTTACAAGATAGTACAATGTACATTTGTTCCTCTACTTACAAGCCTCCTCTTAACAGATCTGACTGTTTAAGTAACTCTTAACAAGTTTGGTTGCTTTGCAGCCTTGACCTAACATATGAGTACTGCACCCCAAGTAGTTTCTGCACATACAAATCACACATTCAATATGTGATTATAAGAAATTAATATTGCAGTAGTGTTTCAGCTATAGGAGAAAACAATCAGAATGCACAATGCAAAGATAATATTTATACTACATTTGGTCATACACAATATATCTTGCGGGATGTAGATTTAACTTGCAAATATAATCATTACCAGTGATTAATAGTATAAATAACTACTCAATAGATTAGTTAGTACAAACATCCATAAGTTAGTATCACAAGACAAAAAGGATACGACCTACCCAATTCTATAAACTGTGCTAAGAGGCTTTATATAGCTTTAAAACAACATCAAAAACAATCAGAATGCACAATGCAAAGATAATATGTATACTACATTTGGTCATACACAATATTTCTTGCGGGATGTAGATTTAACTTGCAAATATAATCATTACCAGTGATTAATAGTATAAATAACTACTCAATAGATTAGTTAGTACAAACATCCATAAGTTAGTATCACAAGACAAAAAGGATACGACCTACCCAATTCTATAAACTGTGCTAAGAGGCTTTATATAGCTTTAAAACAACATCAACTTATATTATATATACTGCTGACTTGCTGGCACCTGGATTGTGTCTATGACTCACTGTTTCCCTTATTTTAAGTAGAAAAATTTGAATACAGCATAAAGCAATGCAAAAGATTGACTGGAGAAAGAGGTAGTTATGATATCAGAGAAAAGAAAAGCATATATAAAGTTGCAGAAACGAACCATGTGTCTTCTTCTCCACATGTGTCCACAAGTTCAGAAGCTAGTTAGTTCGTAAAGGCTTTACAAGATAGTCTGCCGCTCCGAGCCTCAGGCACTTAACAACAATAGATACCTCATCCTGTGCCGACATCACTAACCAAAGCAAAAAAATATATATATAATAACAATCAGGTTAAGCCATAATGTTCCTTAAAAAACCATAATTCTCATTAAAGGAAACCTCAGACATAAGAACAAAAACTGCTTACTGATCACAGGAATGCAGCTTAACTCTCTATGTCAGGTGATGTACTTCAACATTTCTCATTAAAGGAAACCTCAGACATAAGAACAAAAACTGCTTACTGATCACAGGAATGCAGCTTAACTCTCTATGTCAGGTGATGTACTTCAACATTCTTGTCCCTTTTCTCATTGGAGGGTCAACTTCGGCAAGTATGATATCAATATCAGGTCCCTCCGCATTCAATGCATCAATCACTTGCCGAGGAGACTTCACTGAAGTAACTGCAAAGCAAAGAAACCATAAGACATCATGGAACACAAGCATCACCTTACAAGGCATGTATATATTGGACTGGTAAAAGAAGCTAGTCTCTCAAAAAGAGCAAAAATAACCAAGAAAAAGCCAAGAGAAAACTGTACTCTTATGTTCGTACTGATACGAAAGGAGTCACATTCTTCATACAAAAGTAACGCAATAACAATAGGATACATTTTTAGCACCTAAAAACATCAGAAAAAGAACAAACACAAAGATCTAGTATGTTCAATCCATCTATATCAATAATTCACAATGAAAACGATTTCACATGCAGCAGTTGGAGATATTTTTTTACAGTTGAGCTTATCCTTGTAGTTCACTTCAATTTCATTTCGTTTGATCATAAATTTTAACATTTTCCATCTCAACCTTTGAAAATCAATAATTTCCAGCAAAATTGAAAGCAAGATAAAGCAGATAATCATAATCAAACTCATCAGCAACAAAGTTAAATAGTGAAAAGCAAACCTTGATAAGAGCATTTCGGCAGAAGCCGCAGAACTTCTTCGGAGCTCGACTCGTTGTTATCGCAGAGAAAAATCCTCACCTTGCTCCTATCTATAAAGGCATCACGGTTCTCTTCAATGAACTCGACAGATATGTCTCTCATCTGCAAAACAAGCAAGTCCATGACTACACATAACTCATGGAAATGATTCACATACAAACTTTCATCAATCGAAAACTAACCTTCTGAGGAGGCTTATTGTCAGGCTCCACAATGTCGCCTTCGAGCTCAAGATCAGATTCGACTATCTCTTCTTCCTAAACATGACCGGTTCCGGCTCCGGCTCAGCCTCCTCCGACATGTCGTCGTCGCTTTCCTCCACTACATAGCTCCTCAACGCTCACCAAAACTCCTCAAACCAAACACATGTACATCATAACCGATGTTCTAGGTGTTGAAGGCTCAGACCATGAGGTTGATCTCACCCATGGTGGCCGTGAGGCTTAGGGGTGGTCGGAAACGGCGGATCGAGCTCCGCAGATCCTAGAGTGAAAGGTAGCTGCGCTCGGGTGGTTGCATGTGGTGGCTAGGGGTGTTTCCTGTCGCCAAACCAAGTTGGGATTTGATCAGGGTTAAGAGAGGCGTCGTTTGGTGTGGGTGGTGTCTAGAGACGGTGACCAGACATAGAGTTTCCGGCGCTGGCAGTGTAAGGGAGAAGATAGAGATCTGGGTGGAGAGAGAGAGATGGCTGCCCGGCTTTGGAGAGAAGAGAGAGTTTGTGGGGGTACTAGGGTTTCCCTAGCATTCTATTTATACTTACGCATTTTAAATGACGCATTTGCCCTCAAAATTATTAACGTTCAAGATGAAACAGTGTAAAGATGAATGGCAAAGATCGTCCTATTCTAAAATTCTAATTATTTTTTAAGGATATTTCTAATCAATTAGCTATTTTGATATATTCTGAATTTTAGAAAATCGTAATTAATAGCTTGGGACATTGAAAAATTTTATGAAAATTCTCAGCTTGTGAGTACAAGATGTATCGATTGATGTAAAAATTTTTGGACATTTATATTTTTGTGACAGGGCTTTCTTTGGAGAAACATAAGTACATATTAAGTTGACCTGATTAACCGATATGAAAACAAATACCGTCTATGGTTCATTTTTTACACAACACCTATTAATACATATTAAATAAATGGGTGAATTCAAATTTATAGATTTTCAATTTTTATTATTGGCATCACTCAAAAGCATTCTATGCTCACTAGTGTTGTATATGTTTATTAGTTATAAGGGAAAGCATACCTTTCAAAACGAACAAGATGGAGCACAAATATTTTGACAAATTTGACCGTTGGATTTGATCATTATAAAGAAATATGACCATGGTAAAAAAATTACATGTTTTTGTCATCGTTTTAATCTCGATCGACGCGGTCAACTCGAAACACTGAATAACCGTCAAACAAAAACGCTTGTATCTACTTCCTCACAAATTAATTTCTTGATTTGTCAACGCTCACACACTCATGGAGACGAGATGTATCTACCCATATAAAAATTTTGGGACATTTATGTCCCGTGATAGGACTCCCTTATGGAAGCATAATCTTATTTTCGAGTTGACATTTAAAAAGAAATTAGGTAAAATTAGCGATGGTAGTAACATGCCGTCGCCATTGATTATAAAGTATGTCACGGCTTCTTTCCGCCGTCGCAGAACTTAAATTTTTTGCCACGTCGCAAAACATCAATTTTTTGCCATGTCGCAAAACATCAATTTTTTTGCCACGGCACAAAGTTGTCGTCGCAAAACTTAAATTTTTCGGCACAGAGTTGCCATCGCAAAAATGTTTTAATTTAGCAACAGAAGCGTTGCCGTCGCAGCGCCGTCGCGAAACTTGGACCAATAGCGACGGCAAATCCGCACCGTAACAATTTGGGGTGGCTAACTGAATTCTTTTTTATAGTGACAATTGTATTGGCACGTTAACAATTGATTTAGTGGTGTTACTTTGTCCATTTCAAGTATTTATGTAATAATTCATGCATTTTTATGTTATTCAATGAAATTTTTTTGTTTAGTATCCTTGTTTAAACTCTGACCCTCCCAGTCATGGTTTCTGGCTACACCACTGTACCCAAGCCAAGCCCTTGTATTCAATAGGATACCCCTTGTACACCATCTCTCTACCTAGAAGATTACTCTACCCCCAAGAGCTATTCACACTCTTGAACACAACTCACTTTGCTTCTATACACGAAGACCCTTAGAGTTGCTCTCACTCTCACTCTCCTTGTGTTGTCTATGGAATGAGCAAACCTCTCCTTATATATATAGGCCTCTAGATGAACCTTCATCATTATTCTAGAACCATCACCAATCTTCCTATAGAAAGACTAAATGGTCCATCAACTTCTCATGCATAACTTGTCATCAACACTACGATGAATTCAAGTTATGCATATTATCTCCACCAAGGAGGGATAGTCACCAAACCCAACATGGCTGCTCAAATATCTTTCCAAACACTTGCATCTTGACTCAAAGACAAAGTAGGGGCATGTAAACCCTCAATACCTTAGCCTCATAATGCCATACAATCTTATCATTTGTATTCTTAGTGCTCAAAGGTAAAACAAGAATAAGGTCTGCATCACCTGGAGAGAATAAAGAAGTAACCAACGTAGGATTCCAAGCTCCATCAGATATTAACTCACTTAGCAGATGTAAGTTAGTTTTGCTCCGAACATATGGTCTGAAAGAGTAAGGTCTAGGGATCCACGGATCATCCCACAAGCATTACAAATTCATTATCAGTATAAAAGATTTATTTGTTGTCATTTCTTGTACAAAACATGTAATTCATTATTTACATCATATATATACCATGTTTGTGTCTTGTATGATCGCTTGAGGGGATTAAAGTGTTTGAATTTCGAAGTGATTTGAAAGATATTTGTGCGTGATTAATATTTTTTCCCAATATGGACGTGCTCCAACTGAAGTAAATTATACATATCTTTGATTTATATAATTGGATTTTATCATATTATTGATTTGGTTAGCCATGCATAGCAAATTATTGAGGGGTAAAAATCAGTTGTTGTAATTAACCTAGCTAGATATTTCGTTTCCAACTAGGTCTAACTTCTTTGATGTCTTCGGGTGTTGGTTGCGCATATACATAAATGAGAAAAAAGTTTTGTTCTTTTAGGCTTTTTGAGAATATATTCTATGTCCGTTGTTATTGAGAGAGTCTTTTCATTTATAGATAAAATTATGAGTTTCAACTGAGAAGTATTGATTCACTTGTTCCGCGATGAAATTAATTGATAAGTCAATCAAACATCATATTTCATTCATATCAGTTTTTGCTTATACGAGAATCACACGAGGATAGTTGAGAGAAAGTTGTGACATAATAGCTCATGAGGTTATTGCTAAAACCAATTTAGAGCTAGAGGTGTTCTAAAGGTACGTGGATAACAATTAGATGGCGTTTGAAAAATTATCCAGATATATCTAGTAAGGAAAAGTCAAGGTCAGAGCTATCCACCTTCTTTGGTTCATATGTGCTTGTTCCTATACATTTAGTGAGTTGCATTTCACTTCGTTTTCAAGAGTTAAAGTCTTAGGACACGTTTACTTACTTAAAATAGAATGAAATGAAAGCAATCAGAATGATTTCAGATTTCCAGGTAAAGATATTCTAATGTATTTGTGCGTGGTTAATGTTTTTCCCAATATGGACGTGCTCCAACTGAAGTAAATTATACATATCTTTGATTTATACGATTGGATTTTATCATATGATTGATTTGGCTAGTCATGCATAGCAAATTATTGAGGGGTAAAAATCAGTTGTTGTAATTAACCTAGCTAGATATTTCATTTCCAACTAGGTCTAACTTCTTTGATGTCTTCGGGTGTTGGTTGCGCATATACATAAATGAGAAAAAAGTTTTGTTCTTTTAGGCTTTTTGAGAATATATTCTGTGTCTGTTGTTATTGAGAGAGTCTTTTCATTTATAGATAAAGTTATGAGTTTCAACTGAGAAGTATTGATTCACTTGTTCCGTGATGAAATCAATTGATAAGTCAATCAAACATCATATTTCATTCATATCAGTTTTTGCTTATACAAGAATCACACGAGGACAGTTGAGAGAAAGTTGTGACATAATAGCTCATTGAGGTTATTGCTAAAACCAATCTAGAGCTAGAGGTGTTCTAAAGGTACGTGGATAACAATTAGATGGCGTTTGAAAAATTATCCAGATATGTCTAGTAAGGTCTAGTCAAGGTCAGAGCTATCCACCTTCTTTGGTTCATGTGTGCTTGTTCCTATACATTTAGTGAGTTGCATTTCACTTCGTTTTTAAGAGCTAAAGTCTTAGGACACGTTTACTTACTTAAAATAGAATGAAATGAAAGCAATCAGAATGATTTCAGATTTCCAGGTAAAGATATATACTAATGTACGTTTACTAACACGTGAACAATGAACCAAAATTGGCATATGTGCGACATCCTCATCAAGAATCAGTTTTTGAATATTCATAAATTTGTTTATGAATGGAGGAGATGAGTTTAGCAATCAACCATCCGAAATTAATACTGGTTTATTTCTTCTCTCATTCCACTTGTCTCCGGTTTATGATTATTTTCAATTCTATGTAAGTACGTAGATGTGTCAAAAGTTGTTAACCGTGATTCGAGGGTTTTACTGCCTCAACAAATTAATTGATCTCTTGCGTGGTTGTTTTTTAGACTATATTTATTGACTGTGTGTTGCTCTCTTCACAATAAGTTTTTGAGTCGCAAGGATTGATAGGCTTCTTCCAAAACTAGTGTTTACGTCTACATTTTTTGAAATAGTCAGTTACGACTTTCATAAATTTGGGTAAAACGAAGGCTTGAAGTAGACATTACATACTCTACAGCTATCATCTACATATAGACAAGTAGTTGTGAGACAAGCCTCACATAGTACATATGATAGACTACCATTTAATCATATTCACTCATAGAGCCCTCTAGGACCTAGTATCCTAAAGGGTGTTCCCACAAGAAATAAAACAAAAAGCAAAACTAGAAACGAAACAAAACTAAACTAGTTATGGACTAGGGCCAAGAAACTCAAACCCAGAAGATAATGGCCCAAAGACAATCCAAGCAAGCCCAATAACACAAGGCCCATGAAGCAAATCTAGACCAAGTCCACCAACCTTCTCCTCCATTGTACCATCTCTCTGAACAAGTCCGACAACTCCAACTTTCACCAACCCAACCCGAAACGAGTTGCAACGCCGCAAATCCAAGCCACCACGGAGATCACTCTTGCTGAAATCAGGTTCTTCCATCACGCAAGAATCTGCATCCACATGTGATTACCAGTCTGAAATCGAGCACCCACCATCTTCCTCGAACCCAGCCAAATCTGATCTAAACCTTGTGCATAGAATCAAACCCGGAGAAGTTCACGGACAATTGCTTCTAGACCAAATCTGATCTAGACCTTGCTAGACCTTGCTTCGATGCTCCCCGTCCAACAGCAAACTAAGAGCAAGGCCGGAGGCCCGCTCCCATCGTCGCCGGACGAGACACAAATGGACGAGGTGACGAGCCGCCGCCTCCTTAAGGTTTTGAGAGAGAGAAAAAAATAGTAATAATATTTCTTGGGTGCTGCTATTAACACACCTTTTTTTGCTATTAACACACCCCTTACCCACTTTTGTTTACAAACTACCCAAATTACCCTCATTTAAATTTCTTTTCTATTTTTATTTTTAACAACTATATTATCTTGAAATCTTAAACCTACTTATACAGTAAAATTATATTCACACACCCATCATTAATACATTTAATCAATTCTCTTACAATAAATCTAGCTAAAGCTATTATTGTAGTATTGTAACCCTAACTGCCGATCATATGCTAATATTTGAGGAATAATTTGAACAACAATCCTTGGAAAAAAAAAAAACCTTACTGCTCTAACGTTAAACTGCATATTTGTAACCTCAAATTTGAGGAATAATTTGAACAACAATCCTTGGGGGGGGGGCAAAAAAAAAACCTTACTGCTCTAACATTAAAGCAACCTGGTCCATAAATTTGAATTTTAAAACCACTAATTTAATGCCACAAGGATCATCTTAAACCACAACTGTTATTAATCAAAAAACATGAACGATCAAGTTAGATTTAAGACAATTGGAGTACCGAATCTGTTACACAACAAAAACATTACCATCAATCTAAATAAGAAGCTGAACATATTCTATCATGTATCAAAATTGCTTTTGTACTGATATAACATATTCTGCCACCACTCTAGCTTGTTAAAGTCTATGTTGATTCACCATCCCGGTTGGTTATCTGTTCAATAATAGTTAAAGTGTCAAGGATTTTTGGTAATATGAATGGAGACATCAAAGAAATACAAGCATAACATCTCAATGAAATAACTATTATATAGTTGCAAAAGTAGCTACTAATAAGGTCATGATTATTGTGCAAGAGTTGTAGACATCTCTAACATTCAGTAAAGTTAGGTGGCTAAAAAAATCAATTATATAAACAAAACTTACATTAGTAACTTTACTTAGGCAGGATTTGTAGGACCAAAGGAAGCCCCAGCAGCTTGTTTTTAAGTGGACATCTACGAGCATTATGACCGCCAAGACGACAACGACCACATTTCCGAGACTCTTTCTCAATTATCTCAAAAGCTGAAGGATCACGCTTTGTAGAGTTGGATTCTTTTTTGTTTTTTGATCCTAATGGACGACCTTTATGAGGTTGAACATTAGACTCCAGTAGTAATGGAAGAGAAGCACCAAGAAACTGAGCCAGTTTCCTTTTGGTATTGTCTTTTTGAGTAAGAGGCATTGTTTTATACTTAGACTTGAATTCAGATAAAAGAACATCGATCTCATCTCCATCATCCAAGCTTGCACCATGATCAAATGATCTTGCATCAATCCTCCATTGGTTATGGTTGTTGTTCAATTGCAATGCTTCAAAACCCATCTCCCTAATCATATGTGCACAAGGAAGGCCCATTGTTCAGTAAAAGTGACCCTTGCATTGCGATCAAAGGTTGCTGGACTTTGCCAATTCATATTGCTTATACAGCTGATCAAGTGCAAATATAGATATATGAGTAATGAGTTCTTTGAAGAAAGGAATGTCGACTTTATGTGGATGTCGAATTTTCTCACTAGAAAGTTGAGTTTTGATCTCATGAAACTAATTTTCAATGGCAAGACAAATCATTTCCTTTACCTCACCAAGACCTCCACTTGAAACTTGAAGATATCTCTTTATATTTGAATGCGCACCTTCACCTCTTGATGTAGCACGATTACTAAAGTGGGCAACCTTTCCTGTCCATGCAACTACAAATTCCCTATCAGATACGATCACCAATGGATTAACATCAACTCCCAATATTTTGCTAAACATTGTTAAAGCCCATACGTAGTCCTCTTCTTCCTCTTTTTGCATGAATACAAAGCAAGAATAGAATGATATATTGAAGCTTGTGACTCCCAAAATATAAAGTCATTCATAAATAAAGTCACCAAAATAATATAAAGGTAATGCAAATTAAACAATGTTAACAAGCCATCTTTATCTCCCAAGGTGAGTAGAAATATAAAGGTACCACAAATAAACAATGTAGTTATGAATCAAAGGCAAGGCCATAATGATGTTTCACTAGTAAAGGCTTAACATGGTCTATGGTATGTTTATTGAAGGTCTACTACATAATTTTCTGAAACGACACCAGAACTATGTTCTTACGTACTTCTATGTTTGGCTAGCTCTCTATTGAATCATGTATGAAAGTACCAATACCCCTCCAACACTAAACATTCCTAGGTTTATTATGTAGTCAAGTTTCTGTTTTTCTTTGGACATCATACAAAGGATTGAAGGCAACATGAAGTTAACTATATGCTTTAGCTAATAAAATTGTTTCAGCTACGTCTAAATTTTATCTCACTTCCTGCTAATAAGATTGTTATGTTCTAGCATTGGGTTTTAGTCATTTTAGTTTGATATAGAATGAGAAACGGGATAAAGAGAAAGAACTAGGTCAATTATACTTAGCCGAAACAGAACACCCTAAGACTTTTCTAATCAAAAGGCTATATATACAAACAAAAGTTGGGTATCAACAATTCCAATACAGCTTGAACCAATCGAATAACCAAAACTAGCAAAGCATAACAATTTCAATATTATCAATCAACTCAAGTCAATAAAACGAGTAAGACTGAAATAATTGAGAGAGAGAGAGAGAGAAATAGATTGAAATACACCAAAACCAAATATACATAATCATATCGTTTAGAATCTTACCAGGAACGATTGATTTAAGGGGGTTCGAATGATCACTAATGTCTTGATCTTCAATTGTGTTTCCATTGCAAATCACATATATAACTTCCTCCAAAGATGGGTCTAAATATGCTTCTTCTTCTTCCATGATTACTTCGAAGTCTTCTTTCATGATTGCTTTGAAGTTGATAGAGTTCGACGGAGAGGAATGACGGGTCTGTGCGAAGTGGGTTTTGATTTAGGGTGAAGTAGATGAGTTTTGACGGATGAATGACTATTTATGCAAGTGGGTTTAGGATTTCAAGATAATGTAGTTATTAAAAATAAAAACATAAAAGAAATTTAAATATCATGGATATATTAATAGTAAAAGAGGGTGTGTTAATAACAGTACCCTATTTCTTTACCTTAGCTTTATGCATACAGCCATAGACTACTGTTCTTTTTTTTGGGACAATGCCCACTAGCCTTAATTTTAAGAATTTTATTCCCACTAACAAAATCAGATTTTAAAATTCCAAAGAGCCAACTTAAACAGCAGAAAGACAATTATACCTACAAGAGCCAAGAGCCAACTTAAACAGCAGAAAGACAATTATACCTTTAATGAATTAAATAAACTACAATAGACCATTATAAAAGTCTATTATAAAATAAAGTTTCTATGACCGGATTCTCACGACCAATGATGTTGACCGGGCTCTGGGGGCCGTTGACCGGACTCCAGCAACGGTTGACCGGGCTCCGGCCACCGTTGACCTGTTTTCGACGATCGTTGACCGGCTCCGACAAAAGCTAGGGGATCTACTAGGGGCAGTAACAGGTCTGTCCAAGGATCTACTGGGGTAGTAGCAGGGTCTACTGGGAGCAATAGAAGGGTCTACTGGGGGCAATAGGAAGTCTGTCTAGGGGCAGTAGGAGGGTCTACTGGCGACAGTAGGGGGGTTTACTGGGGGCAGTAGGGGGGGTCTACTGGGGGCAGTAGGAGGTCTGTCCATGACCACCTACTAAGGACAGTAGGAGAGTCTACTGGGGGCAGTAGGAGGGTCTACAGAGCTCTAGCGACCGTTGATCGGACTCCGGGGGCCATTGTGCTTTAGTCACTTATAACATGTCCTTGTTGGGGTCAGTAGGACCTCCTACTGAGGGCAGTATAATCACCTATTTAGGCAGTAGGACCTCCTCCTAGGGTCAGTATGGGCAGTAGGACCACCTACTGAGGGCAATAGGATCACCTACTGAGGGCAATAGGACCACCTACTGAGAGCAGTATGGGGGTTCGTCGGGGGGTCTATTGGGGGCAGTAGGAGGTCCTACTGGGGGCAGTATGACCTCCTATTAGGGACAGTAGGGACAATATGACCTCCTACTGCGGTCAGTAGGACCTCCTACTAGGGTAATAGGACCTCCTATTGGGGTCAGTAGGAGCAGTATGACCTCCTACTGGGGGCAGTATGACCTCCTACTGAGATCAGTAGGACCTCCTACTAGGGGCAATAGGACCTCCTACTAGGGACAGTAGGGCCTCCTACTGAGGTCAAGAGGGGTAGTATGACCTCCTACTAGGGGTAATATGACCTCTTACTGAGATCAGTAGGACCTCCTACTAGGGGCAGTAGAACATCCTATTGGGGTCAGTAAGGGCAGTATGACCTCCTACTAGGGGCAGTAGGACCTCTTATTAGGGGTAGTATGAGGGTCTATTAGGGGCAATAGGAGGGTCTATTAAAGGCAGTAGGAGGTCTGTTGAAGGCAATACGGGGTATAAATAATCATTTACAAACATAAATCTCAATCTATCGATATTGAATTGATTCACCAAAAGTTTAAATTGAAGGAAAAAATGATCAACCTTAACGTTTTGGTTCAAAAAATTTCTAATTACTTTTGTAGAGGAGCAATAAAATCAAAATAGAAACGTAAAAATCAAAGGAAAATGAAATGCTTCATAATCAGCCGTTTTTATTTCGAAAAGGAATTCATCTCACCATCATAACCTTTACACCACCACCACTACAACCCTCAACCAAAGACGAAGCAGACCAATACGACTCAAAAACCCAATCGAATACCCTTTGAAATCGAACCCAATTGAACACAAAACTCAATCTATTAGTGATGCTTGTGGTAGATGTAGGCGGACTTGATCGCTGGGGAAGGAACGCCGGATACGTCACCGGCGACGAAGAGTAGGTCGGCGGCGATGTGGCGGAGCTTGGCATGCTCTTCGGCTTCGGAGGAAGGGAGGGAGCTGGTGTTGGAGAGATCGATGCAGCGTTCTAGAGGTGGTAACTGAGTTTCTAGATGATGAGCTTGAGAGGTGGTGGCTCAATTGAGTCAAGGTTTGCCAGAGATCGCCGGAAACTATATTCGGTATGAGTTTCTCAGGAAAAGGTTCTCGGTTTGCTTGATTGAGGACTCGATGTGGGAAATCAGGTGTTGATGCGGTTGTGATTGGGAGGTAGAGTTGTTGGGCTTTACCGGAGCTCCGGCGGCGACGCTGAGCTTTATAGATTTGAAGGCTTCGGGCTGAGATGATGGTGGATGATGTTGATTCTGGCGACATGAAGCAGATGAGAGAGAGAGAGAGAGAGAGAGAGATTAAAGCAGATCTGAACGTGGGATGAGAGAGAGAGGTGGAAGTCAATTAGAGAGGAAGATAATAGAGGAGGGTAATTTGGTCACGAAAAAAAAAAGAAAAAGTCAAAAATTTTGTTAGTGGGAATAGTTTCTAAGAGTCAATTAGGTTGATAGGAATTTTAAAATCTTATTTTGTTAGTGGGAAAAAAATGTCTAGACCTTTAATTGCTTGATGAGTCGCCCTCTCTCTTTCTCATTACTTTCCAAATCCGTTGACAAGAAATAAGCGGTTGATCCAAAGCTTAATACCAAAACCGTGTAAATAAAATTAGGAATAGCATCTCTCTCCTTAAAAGTAAAATCAAAATAAAGTTGGTCAATTCTTTGAGAACAAAGTCTCTCCACAACAACTTACCAGCCTTGCTGCTACGCCAACCCTCAAAGCCACCGCTGCCTTACTTTTGTTATACCTTGAGTAATCTCCAAGCTTCCTTCCTTCCTTCTTCCTCTGATCGTCTCTGTGTTTCAAGCTCTTCTCCTTCCTCCCATGGAAAAACACCAATACGGCTTGGTGCTAACTGTTTCTGTAGTCACCTCCCTCGGCGTTGTCTCCTTCGTTTCATGCATAGCTGCAGAGACTAAGAGAATCAGGGTACGTAATCTGCTTAATTCAAAAGAATCCTTTGTTTTCAATCGGGGGTAAATTTCTTCTGTTCTGGTTATTGTCATTTGCAGGAGGATGAGGTCATCAAGTTGGTCGGAAGACTCTGTAAATTGCCTGAAAGTCATGCATTTGTGTTCGGAATTGCAGCTTTGATATGCTTGGTTGTTGCTCAGGTGATCGGGAATTTGGTAGCTATACGCGTTCATTTTTGTTCAACAGAGAAGAAGAGTAGCGGTTCCAAAGCCAAACAGCCAGCGATTTTGATTGCTCTTCTGTTCATCTCTTGGTAGGTTCTCAATCCATTCCTCTCATACCTAAATTGATTTTACAGCTTATCCTCTCGATCAACTTAAAGCATAGCATCCAATATTTGGTTAGAACATTCGGCTAAAAATTAATTGATTTATAATGTTAGAGCGATGAAAATTAAGTTTAGGGCATCCAACCAGACTCGAAATTTCCAACCTGTTGTCTATTTTTTATCGACAAGTTGGCAACTGAGATTGGCTTTGGTGGGAGGAAGAACTAATTTTAAAGTCCTAGGAACATGGACAGCTGGAACAGTTCTTTGTTTTTTAAAATAAACAAAGAATGATTTTGAAATGGCCAATGTTTGCAGGGTGAGCTTTGTGATAGCAGTGACATTGATAAGCACAGCTACTAGCATGAGCAGAAAGCAGCCCTATGGAGAAGGATGGTTGGATGGTGAATGCTACCTTGTCAAACAAGGAATCTATATTGGTTCAGGAATACTGGTCCTGGTTACTGTTGGTTCCACACTAGGCTTAGTGATCACAACTATGAGGAAGAGTCAAGTTGAAGAAGGCTTCAAAGGAGGAGAGCAAAGAAAGTTGAACACCAAGTTGTAGTAGATTAGATGAGAGACTTCTTTTTGTAAAGGCAGAGAGATATCATACCCCATCCTCTAACCTATTCGGCTATTCCCCTAAGGCAACGTGACAGCAATACCAAACACAAATGTATAGCCCAAATTACTTGTATAAAAATGGAGATACAAAGGGCGTGATTGGAATTATATCAACTCGACTAGTGCTGCAAGTAACACATCATATAGTAGTGTAGTACTAAAATTTGGTGGTCTATCAACTTTCTTAATAATTTGGTAATCTATCAACTTATAAGTTTGGTATGTTAACGATACGAAACTACTCTATTGTTTTGCAAAGCCTGTTGGTATATCCATAACCAAAACTAGTTAGCGTGCCAAACTTATTCCCAAAACAACACGTTTGGTGCAAAACAAGTCTTTTTCCAAAGTGAAGGAGATTCTTTTTTGTTGTTTTTAATTAGGGTAGTTGAAATGGATAGTGCAAACCACCAAACAAAGCGTAATTGATGATCTTTATCACTGGAATAGTTTCCCCTGGACAGAAAATAACAATCCAATAACAATTCACCAGATTACAATCAAAGAGCTTAGAGGGATTTAAAAAAACAGAGAGAAATAACTAAGTGGAAATAATCTTTTGTAAATGCTAGATTGCTAACTCGGATAGCTACTTTGAAATAACTGTTGTAATTCATACATTTATATGGTAATGAAATAATATAAAAATAAAACCACATTCCACTACGAACTAGAATTAATCAACATTCAAGCAACATGTATCAGAGACCAAGTACAATCAAGTGAGCATTGTACTTGGAGACAGATATATCATATATCCAAGTACCATAAGTAAACAAATTTAAACTACACCATGATTTGATTCTCTTTTTACCAATATCGTACCATGGACAGTATTTGTATGAAACAGATGCAAATGGCCAAAGCCAGCTCATGGGCACAAAAATAAGCATGAACCAACCCAACTCGTAGTCCTAAGAATCCTTACAAGAACGCGAGGATGCACTAAGATGTCCACAACATTACCTCAGAGATACAGTCACCACATAGTCAATATTCAGGAAATAAAAGGAAAGAGAGAGCTCTAATGAAAGCTGCCATGGACCTTGAGTGAACAATGAAACATGATTGCCATCAGAATGACATTTTACCACCACTTGGGCATGTTACCACCACGCCCCCTACCACCATAACCATAACCATAACCCCTTCCTGACTGATATGAGCCCCGATAATTACCACCACGCCCAGGTCCAGAGCCATCATAACCATGATTGGATCTCTGCTGGAAATTGCCAAATGCCTGCCAAATAAAACATTTAAGCTATATAAGCACATACCCAGCTATGAATTATCACTTGGTAATCATAAATAAAATTTCTTATAAATTGGCAAACCTCACTATCCGTCCTCATTCTCTCAGAAAACCTATGTCCGTTTCTTGCTCCACGGTTGAGAGAATTACATGAAATTGTGTCAAAGAACTCATCCTTGTTATATGCAGTCTGCATGAAACAATCAAGAAAAGATAAATAAAGACTTAACAATTCCACAGGACAGCAAAACTATTCAGTATAAAAGAACCATTTCCCTACCTTTGTGGATCCTTCTTTTTCATCCAAGTTTTGACCAGTTCCACTGTCATCCGCCTTCTCTGTTTCATCCCTTTGTTTTTCCTTTCCAAGGTAGCCCCATACTTCATCCTTCTTAAACTTCTCATTCATGGCTAGAAAATCAAACTCCTCACTGAACTGACTAGTCGAGTACTGAGACTGCAAAGCATAGCCAAAAAATTAATTAGAAACTGACATGACTACCAAGCCAGTGAAACTGACTTGACTATCATATATATATGATAGGTATAATAACATTATTTTTAGGAGCTACTTTAGCTCTTCCTCAAAAAGATATTAAGAGAGGTTTAGCTTATTCTACAATGTCTCAATTGGGTTATATGATGTTAGCTTTAGGTATGGGTTCTTATCGAGCTGCTTTATTTCATTTGATTACTCATGCTTATTCGAAAGCATTGTTGTTTTTAGGATCTGGATCTATTATTCATTCGATGGAAGCTATTGTTTGATATATATATATACACAAGCCGGATGTGGAGTGGACGCCGACGAACAAGATCAATCTCACCGGAAAACTGAAATTCGGCGGACTCGCCGAGGAGGGAAAGTGGTAAGGGACGCTACTGGAGTCCGCTAGGGTGGAGGCGCGCCGTTGTCGGCACCGTCCGGTGGCGAACGGAGAGACATCTGCACTTTAAGAACTGTGAGGACGTCCACTTCATATCGTTTTCGTGTATATATATATATATATATATATATATATATATAGAGGCCGGATCAGAGGCGGACGTCCGCACTCGGCTTAAAGTGCGGACGTCCCTCCGTTGTCTACCCTCCGACGCCGAGGGCGGCGCGCCTCCACCCCAGAAGACTCCAGCAGCGTCCCCGACCACTTTCCCTTACCGGCGAGTCCGTTCTTTTCTAGTTTTCCGGCGAGATCACCCAAAACTTCAAACTTGGGTGATCTCGCCGGAAAACTGGAAAATAACGGACTCGCCGGTGAGGGAAAGTGGTCGGTGAGGCTGCTGGAATCTTCTGGGGTGGAGGCGCGCCGTCGCCGGCGCCGGACGGAGGAGAACGGAGGGACGTCTGCACTTTTTCTTCGGTGCGGACGTCCGCTTCTGATCCTATATATATATATATATATATATATATATACAAATACGATGTGAAGCGGACGTCCGCACCGAAGAAAAAGTGCAGACGTCCCCCGTTCTCCTCCGTCCGGCGCGCCTCCACCCGAGCTAACACCAGAGGCGTCCCCGATCACTTTTTCCTCCCGATGAGTCTGCTGAATTCCAATTTGCCGGCGAGATCAACCTTGTCTGAAGTTTTGGGTGGAGGTTGTTGCCCAGACCTTCAAATCGATCTTGCCGGCAAGAGAAAGTGATCGGAGATGCCGTTGGTGTCCGCTTGGGTGGAGGAGCGCCGTTGTCGGCGGAGGAGAACGAAGGGACGTCCGCACTTTAACATAGTTGCGAACGTCCGCTTCATATCCGGCCTATATATATATAATATATTATATATATATATATATACAGGCCTTTTCAGATACAGACCTCCGTATTTATTCAAAAGGTACGGATTTCCTTAATTGACATACTTTTCGCTCATATTTTCTCATCTCAACCATTCATCTTTTAGGTATATATGAATAGATCATCTCTACAAAATTTTAGCCAAATTGATAATTATCAAGGTATTCAAAACTGTGAATTATACGAACGGTTCATGTTGAACAGATTTGGTTCGTTCATTGTAATCATATAGTTTCGATACCTTAATGATTATCAATTTGGCTGAAAATTTGTAGAGATGATTTACTCATATATACCTACAATGTGAATGGTTAAGATGAGAAAATATGATTTAAAAGTGGGTCAATTAAGAAAATCCGTACATTTTGAATAAATAAATATATATATATATATATATATATATATATACAGGGCGGATGTGGAGCGCACGTCTGCACTGTCCTTAAAGTGCGGACGTGCCTCCATTCGCCATTGGACGGCACCGTCGGCGGTGCCTCCACCCCAACGGACTCCAGCAGCGTCCCGATCACTTTCCAGTGAGATCACCAAAACTTCAAACAAGAGCGATCTCGCCGGAAAACTGGAATTCGGTGGACTCGTCGAGGAGAGAAAGTGGTCGGGGACTCTGCTGGAGTCCGCTGGGGTGGAGACGCGCCGTCGTCGGCGCCGTCTAGTGGCGAATGGAGGCACGTCCACACTTTAAGGACTGTGCGGACGTGCGCTCTACATCGTTTTCGTATATATATATATACATATATATATATATGTGATATAGGAAACTGTTAGAACATAAATCAATAATCAGAATTACTCCACACCTAAAATTTCTTGGTAAGATAATAACACGCATTTCTTCAGTTACTACAAACAAGCATAAAGAAGCTAAGAGAAAGATTTGGAAGCCCAAAAGGGTCAATAATCCACTTAAAATTCAAAAGTCGGATGCACCTACAGCTTGTGCGAAAAAGTGCAGTTCAAATAGTTCTATAAGTCTTAGGGGCATGCATCTTTCTATGTATGTAAATAAATTCTGAAGCACATACACCTCCAAGTAGGCATCCTTCCAAACCAGTACTGGAACTCTAGGTGCCAGAAAGAAATAAGATATCTACATAGAGGCTCTCCATATATCTGTTACCAACTTCCAGATAGAATATCAGTATAAAGAAATGCAGCATGCTTGGAAACTAGGCAAGAGAAGCAAAGAGCGATTCCACCCTTCCAGCCTAAACAAATAAAGACGATCAATATTTCATTCCCCAATAGAACACAAACTATCTGGATTATGTTACTTACACGTCAACAGGGGGATTATGTTCATGAATCGGGCCTCAAAATGTTTAGCACAGACCTCTCAATTTTGGAAAGAAATCACCTACTTCCTGCTGTACTTGTGCACTCTTATAGTGTACACACCAAATGGGGTTTTAGAAGTATCCTTTATCTTTTAGTTCAAAGTAGAATTCCTCCATTTAGTCATACTTCCCAGCCCAAAAAAATCACTGATATGAAAATGGTTCCAATAATATTAACTAGTTGATTACTATTAAAGAGCTGGAAATACTTATTGTGACCCCACCAAGTTCCTTTTCACCATATACTTCTATATTGGTGAAAGTTAAGAAGCAGGAAACTTTTTTGCTTTGTGTCCAATCAGTCAAGCTAAACTAGCTAAAGGTTTGATACTGTATGGAAAACACAAAAGCATTTAAAATTGCCGAAACATCACATCTAGCACAAAATACACAAGTATCATACTTATACTGATGAAAGTAAAGAAGCTTTTTTTTGCTTATGATACTGTATAGAAAACATACAAGCACTTAAAACAGCAGACATCATGTCTAGCCCAAAACACACAAGTTTCATGTTATAGAAAAGCACCACCAGATTTTTGAGTAGCATATAAATGAAAACAAATAAGAACAAACATTAAAAGATCTAGTCATAAAAAACTTTAAAAATGCAGTGAAACTTGTCTGATCTCACCTGTGGTGTAGGCAATGGTAACAATGGTGCTTGAGTGACAGGAGGAACCGAGGAAGAAATTTGAGGTGGTGTTGGTATCATAGCACCAATATTCTTCTGATCAAGATAGAGTTTTTGCAAGGGAGATAGTATGTGTGATCTAGATTGTGCCAATTGGTCAGGAGTTATCAAAGATGGAGGTGGTGTTACCTGGGGACCTGCATCGGAAACCAAAGAAGACGATGCAGGGTAAGGCATGGACTGCACAGGAAGAACTGGTATTGAATCAGAAGTGGCTTTACTAAAATATTGTGTTTCCCTTGTATTCCAGTCTTGGCCAGGTGAAGGTAAAGAAGGCATATTTAGTTGACTAGCATTCACAAGTGAAGAATGAGATGGTAAAGATATCTGTGTGGCCAAGGATGAAGGCATATCAAGAGCAGAAGAGTAGTTTACAGAAGTAAGCGAGGGAGGAAATTTTGGATTACAGAAGTTGATGTAGAAGACAAGATTGCAGGGGCAACACAAGCTGAAGTATCTGCCAAGCCAATAGCTATAGATGCCTGACTTTCAGGAGCCTTATTCTGGTGTAAGACTGCAGACTGGGTTGCATAGGGTGATGTGGCTGTTGAAACATATTCGGTGAGGCCCCGTTGTATCCTTGCCAATACAGAGGCAAAGAAAGTGCTGGAGGAGTAGCGATTTGAGTAGAAAAAGAATGCCCTGATGGACCCACTTCAGCTGTAGAATGATATGAAGGCAACACATTGGTATTACTTTTACCACTCAAAGTAGGAGTATCCTGCCACTGCGTTATTTCGGACAAACTTTTACCACCAACAAGTGCTGACTGTGGAGAACTTGCAGGTGCCCCGGTATAGTGTGACTGCAAAGGAGAAAATAAATTTAAAAATATGAAATCAAACTGATTAACTCCTGAGCTTCTGAAACCGTTAGTACTATTACATGAGTATCCAATACCTGTATAATGGCAGGATCATCATTGTGAATCTGTTCTTCTTTTTGTGCAGGTGCAGGAGACTTAACTTTCAAATCCTACAATTGTGGAAAAAGCTATTATTAGTATTTTGTAGTCACCATTCATCAGATCATCTAATGCTAAATAAACATCATCTTGATTTAAAAAAAAAAAATAAACATCATCTTTTATTTTGACCAAAACAAAAAGGAAATCTAGAAATGGAAAATGTGAATGTACATAGAAAAAGGAGGGGGGAGAGAGAGAGAGAGAGAGAGAGAGAGAGAGTTGATGTTCATCTCCTATGCCACATTAAAGAAAAATATGAATAGACAAAAACAAAGAAATAAGGGGAAAGGATAATGTAGTGCTAATCTGATACATTCTTTTAACACAAACTAAACTTAGTTGCACAAATCGTGGAAAAGGAAGCCTCATGCCATACATCAAATCTACATACAAAAAGGAGGGGAGAGAGAGAGAGAAAGAGAGAGTTGATGTTCATCTCGTATGGCCACATTAAAGAAAAATATGATAGGACAGAAACAAAGAAACGAGGGAAAAGGATAATGTAGTGCTAATTTGATACATTCGTTTGACACAAACTAAACTTAGTTGCACAAATCATGGAAAAGAAAACCTGATGAGGCAGCCATAAGCTGGCTGGAAAATAAAAACCCTCTTGGAAGCCAAAGACTAAGCCCAACCCTTTTTGGTCCAAAGGAAATTCTACTTGGTAGTTTAAGGGTCATGCCAGGTTTATTTTCAGTTATGAAAAATAATTATGAGTCTAGTGTTTTTAAGAGTCTTTAGTGTGTCTTTATTTCCATTTAAGTCTTGAAGCATTTAAGGGTCTCATTACTAATAAGTTTTATTAGTCTGATGGTATTCTAGGAGTCTAAGGGTTGTATTTGAAGCCTATAAATATGGCTATCTAATGTAATCCAAGGGAAGATTGGAATGAATTGAGATTTTATCTTATTAAGGCTTGGCCTTGTATCCTCTCCCCTAACCTCCCTTACTCTATTTCTCCCTTCTACAGCTAAGAAACTCCTGTTTCTTCTAAAACCCTTCTGTTTTCTTATTCTCTCAACATTCTCCAGCCCACCCAATTCGCTCTCTCACCATTTCTTGCTTCTCCCTGCATCAAAGCCTCATGCCTTACATCAAAATCTTCATCCACAAGATATTGCATGCTCTACCAAGTATTTAGTTAAACACTGAGGTATTAGTGTGTAGAGCTCTTTCACGGCTACCTAAAAGCGAAAATGGATAATCTAAAATAAACTAAAAGATTAACATTCAGCCCATTAACTAAATAATGGTCCACCATTTCATTTTAAGTGCAACATAGTCTCGATGTATTCACATAAAGGGGTCTGGTAGGAACTCCTATAGATTTATATTTTCTTGTTCAATAAGATCAGGGCAAAATCAATTCGTCAGTCACTGGACCAACATTGGGATAGTTTAATACTTAGATACATAATATAGATTTATCATTTATCACTGAAGGTTAACAGTAGAAGTCTTGGAGATAAATGAATTATATAATTCTAGTAGCTTATACAAGACTAAAACCAACACAGAACAAATATCAACATAGGGTTTTCTCAATTAAAAGCGAATTATTTTACACATCATCCTCATTATTTCCCCCAACCCTAAAAAAAGAAAGATAATAGATAATATCCACATCAACCTTTTTTTCCAGTTCCCAGTGCAGGTCAACAATTTTCCTTCATTACTCTTCCATAGATATGTCAGCAGAAGCATGGAAAACCAATAATAAAGGAGTGACCTAGAGCTCTTAGGAGGCTTATCTATAATAAAAGAGGAGATTTTGTGAAACTTCTTTCACATTATTTCAACTTTTTCTCTGTGCATGTTACTTTCATATCTTTGCTCTACCGTATAATCTCTAGCAATAACTTCTACGTCAGAGGCAGAGTATCTATGGGAGTTTATAGTGCATGTATATACAAATATTCATAATACACACACAGAGGTAACCCACGGAAGATACAATCACTGAATCCACATAGTTAGTAGCTTCTGAGTAATTTTCAGAATTTTTCCGCCTGGCCTAAATGGCAATTAAACTACAACATCCTATTTACAGACCTAAGTGAACTTCAGAAAGAAAAAAAAAAATATGAATCCAAATTCCAATATTCCAGCCTACGAACAATTACTATGCCAAATCAATAAATAGACAAAATCGCAATATATCGGAACCCAGTCCTTATGGATGCACCTACTACTCTTGGGTGTGGATATTCTTTTTCATGCATTACTCTACATCTGCATCAACCATGCCTTCAAAATGGCCATCTCAGTCAAAATTGGGAATCTCATGAGAACGGTTGAAATGACCTGTAGATTCCAGTGATTTATTCTTCATATAAATTCGTATCATGATATGGTCGTAGGTGTTATGACTAAGGTTACTGAAGGATTATGTAACCTTCTGTACTTTGGAAATTTCAACAATATGGGATTTGCCTAATTACATAGGCCTTGTATAAGGTTTCACACTTTTGCATATCTGAGTAGATCTTAAAAAACTGATTACACGGTCTCTCTTTCTACTTTTGTCACTGAAAACTCTCTTCTTTTCTTCTCAACCTCTATTAGAGATTATAGGATTCTCTCAATTTCTCCCTACTTTGCCTCTGTTTCTGCCCCCGCCTCCTCTTCTTCCTTCCAACCTTACATAGTCTATTAGCTTCACTAATCCCTGCTCTTTTATTCTCCGCTTCTAGTTAAATCCTCTACTAGTTACAATGCATGATATAGAAGCAACTCAACAATGAGGATGATTAGAAATATATACACACCCACACACACTGCAACATTCTTTGTCTTTCTTTCTCATTAAACATTGAATGACTGCTATTAGATCACAAGGAGTCCACCGCAAAGCAAGAAAACAAAGAATCCTTAAAACTAGCAAGTCTACAATAATTGAATAAAAAGTCACAACAAAAACCTAGAAACTACTACCACTGCTGCTTCCCAACTCAAAATGATCACAAACAATACAATCCTCACATTCGGATAAAAAAGATGCTGAAAGAAAAGGAAACAAAAAAGGTTCACCATAAACGATCTGGTCCTCACCTTTTATATCATCAATGACCCTTCTACTTCTAATTATCCACACAATCAAAAAATGTGTCATCATGGAGGCACATCTCATGCCATAGATTTTAAAAATAAAAAAAAAATAAAAATAAAAACCTAGAAAATAGCACTAACAAGCAAGAACCAAGAAATTAAAAGTTACAAGTTTCTATTGGCAGACAGGCACATTAAAAGATATCAATTGAGGTTAATCAGGTATATTATATCTCCTGCATACCTTAATGTCGCTTCCTCTAAACAGAATGTAGTCAAACACCTTATCAATTGGAGGAACTTGTGGGCCATCCTTCTTACGCCCCTCTGTTCCATATGACTTAACTGCAACATTACATAAGGAAAAGCATTTAAAAGATTTGATTTTCCAAAACAGAAGAATACTTAACTATATCATTAACTACATATTCATCAAATCATTTCAGCCTAGCAGCTGATAAATACAAATAAAATGCAAAAGTATGTATAGAATTCTAGACAGCATTATGTACAAGTTATCATTTTGGTATATAGATGTGCACACAACTCATTAATGGAGATTATGCAGACCTCATAGAAATGTGGACAATGTAAACAACTATAGACAAACAAAATTCAGAGAAGAAATAAATCGTTTAGATCTGCTGGACTGTTCTTGTTGCGGATAACTCTTTTCTTCTAATTATGTATTTAGTTTTTTTCTTCTGAAAATCAACGACAGTAAGACATTTAGAATCTCTAACATCATGAATTACTGTCATTAATGTTGGGGTCTATATTCAGGTATCTGTTACTCTACATAAAGGACACTCATTTGCTAGAAAGCAGAACATGAGATTCATTGTGTATTGTTCCAAACAATATCTCTCAAGTGAAAATTCTTGGTGCGGTAACCCCAGGGTTCCTCTACTCTCTTCTTCTCCCTTCATTCCCAGAAATGTTGACACAACACTCGTCTCCTACAGGTTATTACCCTAAACTTCACCCTCATCCTAGACTCCTATGTCACAAGTACAATTCAGCCATAATGTCACTGCCGTACAGTATAAACAAGGTGAAATACTTGGTACAGTAATTAAGACCTCAACAAATTCTGCAATTTTTTGCAACAGAACATTAATGCAATGTTAGACTGATATTATACTTCAATCCAAGACTCGTGTTCAAACTCATACTCAACTTAGTCATAATTAATCGACACGATTGCAAGCTAACTAGTCAATCATCAAAGACTCCCTTCATTATACCTCAATCCAAACAAATAAAATCAGATCCTCAAGAACTTGCAGACAAACATTAAAACGCCTAAGCAGCACAAACTTCACATTACAGAAAGATGATCCTAATAACCTAATCAGATCCTCAACAGATTCGAAAAACCGAATCCGAAACCCAAAAGTAGGGATTCTAAGCACTACGATTGAATCCATGGAACGCTATGCGATTACGACCTAGAAGAAATCAGAAAGCGAAGGTACCATTTCTGAGGCCAATGGTGGAGTCTTGGACGCTGAGGACGTAGAGGATCCCTTCGTAACGGATTTCGTACTTGGAGATTAGGGTTATGGTGCTCCCGATGTAAGGATCTCCGGATTCAGAAGCCATGGATTGATGAGATTGCTGGGGTTTTCAGAGCCGTTGCTGTTTCTGGGAGAGGTTATTAGGGTTTGGGATTTTTGTCTCGTTCTTCTAATTCTAATGAAGAAGATGAGAAATGAGGCATAGAGCGGCAAAGCATCTAAAATGTTTTTGACCACCTGACGAGATGTAATAAAAACAGAGGCGGTTAATTCCTCTGTTACTCACGTAGTTTCTATTTTCTTTTTTTTTTCTTTTTTAATTGATTACCTCCTGAAATGAATGTAATTCCTTTGTTTTTTTTAAATAAACAGATGATCTAAATCATAACCACCTTAAGATAAACTTTGGGTTAGGGTTTTGCTCCGCAAGCAAAACAGGAAGGAAACAAAGGAGAAGTTTTAAGTTCGGTGCTTGTGCGACGATGTCTTTATGTCGAGGCTTGCTTCTGGCCTCGTTGATGTGGCTATGGGCATGTTGTCGGACATGCATTTTGTTGGAGTGAGGCAGAGCCTAAGGCGAGCACGAAGGGGATGTTTTCTGCCTCTTTTGGTGCAAGGAGGCTGCTACAAGAAGGATTGAAGGGAGGCCAAGGATAAGGACCAGATCGGAATGGGAGACGGAATGAAATCTGCATATGGGGATATTCATCTATATTTAGTTGTTTACTTACCATAAAGAATCAAAATATAAATAATAATAATTACGATTATTATTGTTAAAATACCCTTGAAAAAAGATAGTTACACATTTCAGTCACTCTTAACGCAAATTTTTTTATATGTTGATATGGTCTTTTTTGTTATCTTGATTGTCTTAGTTGAGAAGTTATGTATAACCAACAAGTCAAGAGGCCAAGAGGGACTATCTTGATTCTTTGCATTCATGAGGTAGGGGTGGGTTCGGTTTTGTTCGGTTCGGTTTGGTTTGCCACTTTTTTGATACCTTGAACCGGAAACCAAACCAAACCGTGGTTCGGTTCTTTTTCATTTTTTTCGGTTTTTCTTCTTCATTTAAAATCATTTTTCTTAAAATTTGTATGCTTTTGGCTTAGTAAAAAATTATCATATTTTAGGTTCTTTTTTTTCTTCCATTACTTGTTTTTATAACCACATATAATATATCAATAAAAATTTTGACAATAATTCTTCAACAAACCAACAATTTATAAACCAAATAGATACTTTGAAAGTTTAATACTTAATAATTTCGAAAGTATAGGAAATTGACCATACTAGCACACCATGAACCATAATTTTAAAACTTCTAAGTTCATCTTGAACATAAAATATAGACTCCATAGTTTAAAGTCCATCTAAATAAATTTCAAATTTTAAAGTTTAAAAATCATAAATTTGAATAAAGAAGAGAAAAATAAATTAAATATTAAAATATCATCTAAAGCTCGCAAGAATAAGGTCTTCGATTTTATCACTCTCTATACATCGCATACACGACACATAAAACATTTCTATATGTACATAAAACAAAATAAAAAGCAAAATATTAGAAAAGACAAACATATAATTATATAAAACATAAAACCTAAAATCATATTGTTCAAATCAAATATTTCATACGAAAATGAAGATAAAAAACGACGTCGTTTTAGAGAGATTCGGTTTTTGGTTCGGTTCGGTTTTTCAAGGGCCGAAACCAAAAACCAAACCAAATTAATTTAGTTCGGTTCGGTTTTTCTTAATTCGGTTTGGTTTTTTTGGTTTGGTTTTTTCCGGTTTCGGTTTGGTTTTCGGCTCGGTTTTTTTTTGGTTTACGGTTTCAAAATTCCACCCATATCATGAGGTTACATATTAATAAAGAGGCCAAGTGTATACTTGTGTATATTGTCCTAGCATGAACTTTCTTGTTATTCAAAATCATTTGGTCCTACTACTAGCCTTTTGAGATGTATATCAATCGGAAAATGGAAGGGTTGAATTGCAAAATTAATGAATCATACTTCTCATATTTTCTCAATAAATGTTCTATATTTAAATCAAGCAAGAAATTTATTAATTAAAAATAAAATTAAACAATTTCCACAAAACAGCATCTGAATCATAACTTAGAGAAACAAAATTGAAACCACAAGCATTTTAAACCATATTATAAGCATGTTGAAATAAAGGCTATTATCGGTGTATAAAAATTGATTTTAGATGCTTTGATTTCTAAACCCTTTTTAAATCCAGATTGTTAAGGAATCAATTCTTGATTAGGATGTGAGACCCACATATATTTCGATTCCACCATATGTGTGTAAGTAAAACACCGAAATTCTGTTATCGTTCCTTCACTTTTCAATTCCAAACCAATAAATCGAATAAATTAACCCAATAAACAACTCAGATAGTTAGATACAACAACTAATCTATTGAAAGTCTTACACGCACAAGGGAGAGATTTATGCCACTAAACCAAATCGTTACATATATTATTAGCTATACAAAATAAATGTTTCATGATGTAACTTAACTTAATAGTATACTGTGTACTTCTATACAAAAGTACAAAGATGATCAAGAGTTAACTCAAAATTAGTTCCATGCATTTAATAGTTTGATTTTGTTGCTTCTTGGATTCCTCTTCTTCAATCATTTGATGTCATTTGCTTGATCGAATGCCCTAATAATATTCACAGAGTAGTACGTTACCTCCATCACGAGTTCATGATTCCTCCATTCCTATTTCCTTCTTGTATTTCTTTCACGGGATCGAAAAGAAAAAGAAGGACAAAACAAGACAAAATGATGACAGTCGTTGATTTTATATGAAACAGTTTATCTTCTGGCTTTCTTTTTGTGGCAGTGTTATCACACATGAACCTCAGCTGCATAATAAAAATGACTATGTCAAATATGTGCTCCATCACTACTCTCCTTGTATGAAAAGCTACTGACCTCAGAGCCATGTGTCTCACTGTCAAACTGAGCTTTCTTCAACCAGCTTTGCTTCTACCTACATCAACTTCTATAAACAAACAAGTAAGTAATTCACATAACTCCTTTTCTTTTCTATTCTTCTTTTTCTTCCATGCATGTTTTGCTTCTCTGGTTCTGGCTTAATTTTATATCAGCGTTGTAGTGATAAGAGTATCAAAATTTCTCGTAGAATAAAACTCTAACTATAAACCCATCATCCCCAACAACCCATAAACTGAAAGGAAGAAACTTTCTCAGTTCAGCTCCTGTTGGTGGAACCCAGCACAAGTCTGGAATCCAACCCTTGATTGATATTTTACATGGGTGTGAGGACATTAAGTCGGTGAAAAAAGTAAAATTTATTCATGGGTTTGTGTCAAAATCCAATCTTACGGGCTAAGACTTGGTTGTTTTGTTGAACCATGTACTCCATGCCCATTCGAAATGCTCTGATTTTTGCACAGCTCGTAAGATGTTTGATCAAATGTCTGAGAGAAATATATTCTCTTGGACGGTCATGACTGTTGGGTCTATGGCGAATGGTTTGTATTTTGTTAGGTTTAACTTGTTTAGGGAGATGTCGAACTATGGAGTTTTGCCTGACAAATTTGTATATACCGCAATTATCCAGACATGTATATATTGGTCTAATTTGTGTTGAATTTGGTAAAATGGTGCATGCTCAGATTGTTGTGAGAGGCTTTGAATATGATGGATTTGTTAGTACATCTATGCTTAATATGTATGCAAAGTTTGGAGAGATGGAGGAGTCATCTAGGATGTTTAATACCATGGCAGAACATAATCAAGTCTCGTGGAATGCAATGATTTCAGGATTGACCTCGAATGGCCTTCACAGGGAAGCATATGATCAGTTTCTCAATATGAAAAAAGAAGGAATTAGACCGAATAGTTTTACTCTCGTCAGTGTATCAAAAGCATACAGTCGGGTTATTAGGTGATGGTAACAAGTGCAAATTTGTTCATAGTTGTTCATCTGAATTGGGTGTTGAGTCTAGTGTTCTTGTGGGAACAGCTCTTATTGATATGTACTCCAATTGCAAGTCTTTGTTTGATGCAAGATCGATTTTTGACCTGAATTTCGCCAGGTGTGAAGTGAATGCACCATAAAATACGATGATTTGTGGGTATTCACAATGTGGTTACAATGAAGAAGCATTGGAACTCTTTGTGAGAATGTGCAAAAAAAAATGTACAACCACACCTTTACACTTATTGCAACATATTCAATGTTGCATTAAAATGTTTGCATTTCGGTAAGGAAGTTCATGCTATGGTTTTAAATTGTGGGAGTGAAATAAAGGCAACAAGTGTTTCCAATGCAATTGCTGATGCATATGCTAAATGTGGCTTACTTGAAGATGTACAAAAGGTTTTTGACATAACAGAAGAGAGAAATGTAGTGTCTTGGACGACTTTGGTGACTACTTATTCTCAATGTTCTGAGTATGAGGATGCACTGACAATCTTCTCAAAGATGAGGGTTGAAGAATTTACGCCAAATCAGTTCACTCTCTCTAGTGTACTTGTTGCATGTGTCGGCCTTTGTTTGCTTGAGTATGGTCAACAAGTCCATGGACTCATTTGCGAGGCTGGTTTGGACACAGACAGTTGCATAGAAAGTGCTCTTGTTGATATGTATGTCAAATGTGGTAATATAACTGAGGCGCAAGAGGTATTTAAGAGGATTACTGACCCTGATACAATTTCGTGGACAACCATTATATCAAGGTATGCTCAACATGGTATTGTGGAGGATGCCCTTGAACTCTATGGTAGAATGGAACAGTCGGGTGTGAAGGCTAATGATGTTACCTTAGTGTGTGTTCTTTTTGCGTGCAGCCACAGAGGTATGGTAGAAGAATATCTTCATCATTTCAGTTCAATGAAACAATCTAATCTGGTGCCGAGGATAGAACACTACGCTTGTATTGTTGATCTCTTAGGTCGCGTGGGTTGTCTTAATGATGCAATGGACTTTATCAAAAGGATGTCGTTGAGCCCAATGAAATGGTCTAGCAGGCTTTATTAGCAGCATGTAGAGTCCATGAAAATGTGGAGTTGGGGGAGATTGCAGCTGGGAAGATCTTTTCCATTAGGCTAGAACACTCAGCTAACCTATGTTCTTCTTTCCAACACTTAGATCAGGACAGAGAGTTATGAAGATGGACTCAGTTTGAGAGATGTGATGAAAGACCGAGGTCTTAAAAAGCAACCACGATGTAGCTGGATTTCAGTAAAAGGTAGAGTCCACAAATTTTATGTTGGGGATCTACAACATAAAGAGAAACATGACATATATGCAATCCTTAAAGCCCAAAAGGTGACGGATGCACTTGAGATGTATGATGAGATGTGAGGTCTGGAATTTGTTCCTACTATGGGGTATAACCTCTTTTATGGGACCCTTATGTTGTTATGGTTCACCATATGCTGCTACGATGATCTACCAGAAAGCAAGAAAGGTCGGATGCAAAATATCATTAGCTGCTTATAAGCTATTGCTTATGCGCCGTTCTAGATTTGGTAAATGTGGAATGTTGCTTAACGTTCTAAACATTTGGGTGAGATGCAGGAATGTGGTTATGCTTATGATATTGAAATTAATGAGTATGTAATCAGTGGACTTTCCAACATAGGGCAACTTTTCGTACTTGTCATGGACGTGTCTCTATTGCTAGGATCCATTACAGTAGCTCAAGTTGACCAGGACTTAAGGAGCAAAGATGAGCTGTTATCATTTTTGAAGAAGAATTTGGAGAAGGTACAGTCCAAGATGAAAATGTACTATGATTTGAAGCACACTGAGCGAAGTTTTGAGGTAGGGGATTTGGTGTCACATCCCGACCCGAAAAATTTTATCTTATTTACTAGCTTGGTTATAATAAGAATTTTTACCGTCTCCGAAATTGAGATATAGTTTAATTGGTCCCTAGAGGGGTTTAGAGGGACGATTATTTCGGAGAGTTATTCGTAGGAGAAAAATGTAACGACGGTAAAATAGTAAATTTTAGCTAGTAAAAGGTAATTTTTATTAGGGTATTTTATTTTGGGATGTTAAATTGGTGAAGTTGGGTATTTTTATGATATTGGGCCGGGTTGGTGTGAGGCCCAAACCCGTTTCTTTTTCTTTTCTCTTCTCTCTTTCTCTCTCTTTCTCCCCCGCTGCTCTCCCTCTCTTCTCCCGCTGCCGGATTTTCTTCCAACCCGTCCGCCGCCGTCCGGCCACGCCTGGCCGCCGCACGGGTCGCGTCTGGCAGCTGGGACGCCGCTCGTCCAGCCTGGGCCGGTGACCGGCCGTGTAGCGCCGCTGTGAAGGAGTGGTGCCGTCCGAAAGGCGCGGCTGCCTTAGCTTTCCGTCGCCGGAACTCCCTCCTCCAGCCACCAATCCGGGCAAGCTTGGTACGGTTTTGAAGCTCTCCTCCCGTGCAACAACCCCTCCAAAAGGCTCGATCCCTCTTAAGCTCGGTAAGGAGAAATTCGAAGTTGAAATTCTAGGGCTTTTAAGGTGTTTTCGTTCGATTGACCTAGTTAGGCTTGAAATTGGACTTAGTGATAGTTATGAAAGTTGTTTGGGATGATGAGAGGAAGATTCTGTTAAAATTTGGTAGAATTTGGACGTCGTCGGAATTGACCTCCAGCCGCCGCTGCCGGCGGAGCCGCCGCCGCCGTTTTGGGGTTTTGTATAGTTTTAAATGTGTAATAATTAGAGGAATTTAATGAAGTGAATTGTGGAGTTTTCGGACGAGTTTTGAATAGGTTTGTGAATTTCCGAAGTTTGGTATTTAAGCGGTTAAATAATGTAAAATCCGACCGTAGGATTTAAATCAATTTCTAGGGAATGTTGTATTTACGACTGCCGAGTATGATATAAAAGTTTGGATCGTTTCGATTTAAGAATATCGAAGTTAGGCAATGATGAGCGTGTTTATGGCTCTCAATTATTTTGCCTATTTTGAATAATTATTGGATTTTAGTGGGAAATTAATTATATATTTGGAACAGGACGTGAGGAGACTCAAATTGGAGAGACCTCGGATCGACGTCAGGCTTAGGCCTAAAGTTGTGAGTGGACCTTTGTTTTAAATAAAAAGCATGCGATGAATGATTTTATTAATCATTTATTTCTTCTGAAGAGATTTATTGATTTCTCGGCTATTTGACAATTTTTCCTCATTTGGAGAGATCCCGAAAATGAGATTTTCGGTGGATATATATGTTTTGGATTTTATGAGAATAGTATGTATATAAATGCTAGCTAGCCATACGTGCTTGGTCCGTCATAATGAGGTAAAATACCATTATGGCGTGTCGTGCGTGTTAGACACAAGCGTCATAGCCCTATATGAAAACTTCTTTCTTTTTCAGTTTATTTAGGTTTTCATATAGGGAGTCCACACGTATATGTACACCGTCCCTTTTCGGTCATAATGAGGAAAAATACCATTATGGCGCAACGTGAGCGTTAGACGCCAGCGTTGTAGCCTTATATGAATTTCTATTTTTCTGAATTGTTTCTAGGATTCATACAAGGAGTCTGACGAGTGTAGATACATACGAATATATATGTTTATATATAGTTCAGCCTGAGAGGCTCCATTTTATTTGAGTTTGTGACTAGTCAGTGCTAGTCGTGAAATTGTCAGATTATGAATTGAGCGTTTTTGAGCTGCCGCATGCAGTATATTTTTCTATGAAATTAAAATGGGAATGCATAATGTTTTGTTATTAAATTATTTTTGTCCACTCACTCTAACGTTATTAAATGTCTTCCCCTGGGCCCTTCGTTTTAAAATGCCCAGTCTGCAGGATTGCATAGTTGAGATCGGGCGTACATGGAGAAGAGGCATAATCAATAGTATAGCTTCCGCTCTTTTCTATTTATTTCTAGTTCATTTTCTCTCAAATAGAGTTGCTCTGAATATGTTGGTTATAGGATCTTTGTTAGATTAGTAAATCTATATTGGGAGAGGTTATAATTTGTGGGGAGCACGAAGGCTCCAGGAGTCTATAAGGTTGGATTTGGAACCTTTAGACGTGTTTACAGGTTTCTATTAGAAGGGTTGTCCATTTTCAAGGGAGGTTGTACCAAAGTTAGCGGTAAATCTTTCCTTGGAGGTGGTCCCCGCACGATTTACTCCGGGTTTAGGGTGAAATTCGGGGTGGGTCGTGTCATTTGGTGTACCTCAAGCTTCAGCCCTACAGACAACATGCATAAAAGGGTTTTTCACAAGCTGTCAGCTAAGTATTTTGGGCCTTTTGAGGTATTAGAAAAAGTGAAATTGTTGCCTACAAGCTGAAGCTACCAAGCAGTTCCAAGATACATGATGTGTTTCATGTTTCTCTTCTAAAAAAGAGGCTGGGAGCCAATTTGACTGTGGAAACATAGCTATCACCCATCACTGATGCTGGGAACACTAAGTGGGAATCTGAAGCAGTGTTACAAACAAGAATAGTCAAAAAGAGGGGTGTTGCTGCCACTCAGTGGTTGATTAAATGGACTGGTTGCTCAACTGATGAAGCCACTTGGGAATTTTCAGATAACATCTCTCACAGGTTTCCAGCTTTTAAGCATTGAGGGAGTTGTGGAATGCTGAACAAATTTGAGGACAAGTTGTCTTGAAGGGAGCAGTAGTATTATGAGTCATTTAAGGTCTTTTCCTAAATGCAGTAGGAACTTATAAACACGCTACCATTTTGATAGTGTTAGCCTGGCCTTGTACGTGTGCAGTGCAGGTTAGTCTTTTACAGCTGCTTAGGGCCATTTTCTACTGCTCTTAGATATGCGCCAAGTGCTGCAATCCTATACATCAATATGGAGTATTTATGTAACAGTAGAAACCCTATTCGGGCAAGATGAATGAAGCTTTTATTTTTCCATCTTTTGCATTTCAATTCTCTTAGCTTAAAGTAGATATTTCCTAGTTAGAAATCCAGATTCATAATATTGCATATTTATAAAACATGACACAACACTTATATACATGTGTTTATGTACCTATTTATCCCTAAAAAAAAATTATCTATCTATGTGTATACGTAAGAGGAAAATTCTAATGTTTTGTGTAATACGTAGTGCTTAGCTAGGCTGCAATCCACATATGGGTCATCTAGCCTTAGCTGATGCTTTTATCATCACTGTTAATTCAGTCAGCATGTTGACTGAGGCTTGCAGTACCAGGTATGTTTCAAGTTTGATGATGATGTGGTTTAACTTGATAAAATTTCCTTTGAAAAATCTCATCTTATGAAGTTATTGTGTTTCCACATTTTCATATGTTTACTTCAGCAAACCTGTGTATGTGATTGGTGCCCAACTTTGCACGTGGAAGATCATTTCGCAAACTCCCAGAACAGTCTGGAGGAACGGGGAGTGGATCGACCATTCACTAGTAAAGAGGATGTAAGTAACTGGCTAATTATTATTTGAAGTTACAATCCGTTTCTGAGTCTTTAGTAAATATATGAGAAAAAAGTGATATCTATTTCAAATTGATGTGACATTATCCTTTTACTTCAATAGTTCAATATCTTTAGTTAACTTCTTAACTTGGTTGTAATTTGATGCATGGAAACACTAGTTAGATACAAGATACTATTGATCAGTTTCTCCATGAAAATATGTTTCAGATGCAATAGCATCCAAGGTCGCATCTGAATAGGTTTGATTTGGTGAGCGCTCCTTGGTTTGAACTGACACTACTCCGGAAGCCTTTGCTTGTAGCTAGTCAATATACTAGTGCCTTTCAGGTCTTAAAAGTCTGTTATGATTTTCATTTTGTCCTCTTTATTAGGATATAATTGTCTTCAGTTTCTACAATTATAATTCACTGTTGAAGGAAAATACATTATGTGTGTCCTTCGTTAAAGTAACTGACGAAAGTAAATTATGGAATTAGTGATCAAATGATGTAACCGCTCAATCAGTTATCAATTAGTCATTATGTACGTTGTTATTAGCATTGAATATCGTCATTATATGCGTGTAATTACCGTTGTAATCGAACTCTATATAAAGAGGATCTCTAATGAAATAAGTAGACCATTACGATTCTATTTTTCCTATAACACGTTATCAGCACGTAGTTCTAGCCTTGAGTTTTCTAAAGAAAAACCCAAAAATTCTTTATTTTCTTTTTCTTTGCAGCACACCGCCGTGCATCCCTCCCGAGCACCCAACTCACCTTACCAGCACGCTCTCCCGTGCTCAGCCCACTAGCGAGGCCCAACCGAGCCTTGCACGGCCAAGCCCAGCGCATCTGCCGATCCCTGCACGCAACCCAGAAAACGCTTCCTCCCAGCCCTGGTGAGCCATCCCCGGAACCCCAGCGCGCCTCATTTCCCTGCTTTGGCGAATCCCCGTCCGGCAGCACCTTGTGCCCAAACCACCGACCCGGATTTACTCCAACGCGGACCCGATCGGCCCACCCAAACGCCCTCTGGCCAGCGCCCAACCACCTTGCTGCCATGGATGTGCGGCTCTGACGCCCAAACTCAGCCCCCACCTATAAACCCGGATCCGACCCAGAAAACAAAAATGGGATTTTACCCATTCTGGTAAATGAGATATTTTACGGAGGTAATTTCATAAAATTACCTTATAGTGAATTTAGATTACTATTTACTTTCCGCATATTTACTCTTTCCTATTTTGAGGAAATTGAAATGGTAAAACTGAAATGTAATTAGTATTTACGATTTACAATAATGTCATTTATTACTTATTTTTTATTGTGAATTACAATCAAATATATATGATTAAATGTGCTAATCACATATATTATTGTTTCTGCATGTGATTAACCAATTATGACGCGATGATCAAATCATTGATTACGAGAGCAATTGCCACGATGAAAACGAAATTTTGAAGCAACCGATTCACACGCAGTTTATTTGACAAACTAACAAATATGGTTTCAATTAACGTTACCGTTTTTGTTAAATTTTATTCATGATATTAAGCATGTTACAAAAATATTTTGTTATTATTGTGACATGTTATCATGATATATGCTATGTCAATTTAATTTTATTAAATGATTATTTTATTAGCATGTCATAAATTATGTTGCTATGAAAAAGTAATTTCATAAGCATCACAATGACAAACCTTTAACTGTGACGAAGTGTTTTCACGACGCATCAAAAAATATGATCATTATGATTGTTGGTCGATCTTGATATCTAATTCACATTCTTGAAAAATTGATTAAACATGGATACCTATTTTATATATATTCACTTTCGTTTATGAAGATAGTTGCTCCAACCATTTAACATACTGAACTCAAAAGAAATTGAGTGTCATTATTGGGTTTCTGATGTGGAAATCACTTTTGTGAAAAAAGACTACATTTCCCATCAACATCTTCTACGACACCAACAATAATGGATCGTCTGAAATGGTGAACGTCAGTGTTTTCCTTGTCAATTATGAAGGCGTAATACCTCATTTGTAATTAGACTGTTGTTTAGTCTTCAAGAATTATTTTGATTAATGGTTTGGTGAATTAGATTTTCTTGAAAAGACCTTTATTTGATCATCGTTGGCCTCTTAATTCGGATTTTATCCTAAGCATTGCAGTTATTCGATTTTTATTACTGCACATATACATGGTTCGACAGTAGCACTATAACGATGCAATGAAATGCATCCAACGAATAAAAAGAGAAATTATTATAATGAAAAGCATATCATTCTGCCTAAATCGAAATATGTCCTAAAGAATATGGGGTTTATCTTTCGAATTATATACACTCTCATATACTTAGGAAGGTATCAAGGAGAGATCAGGTGCTTAGTGAGACTACTCACAAATTAAAGTCATTGATGCTCTGTATGCACCAAGAGCTAATCGAACTTTGTTAATTTTTTTTTATAGATATTTGTGCCAATGATTATCATATGAAAATCTATTTTACAACATGATTATTATGAATTTATCCATCCAGAAATACAGACCATTAAAATAATGTGTGGTTTTGGAGGACGTTTCGACAAACTGGTCACATGTCGATTAATTATTCACAAGAAATACTGCACTCTTAGCATATACTATACGGGCTCACCACCCTAAATTATAAAGTCTATAGTACCTGACAATGCTAAGAGTTCACATCAAAAGGACTTGATGACTATTGCATGTCTATAAGGATCAATGTATAGTATCTTGTACCCCAAATGCATACATAAAAGGGCTTCACATATGCCACTATATCTAGGTACAGGTTATGCGCACCAACCTACATATACCTTCTTGGGGTTTTTGCAATATTATACGCAGACTTACTTATTCGTTCTTACACTCATTGCTAGCCAACCATTACGTACCAGTTGGTAACTGGACATAAGTCTGAGATTTACGCATACTTGGTTGCACAACATATGTGCCTACTGCGCCCCCACAGCGTATCAAATAATGGGTACTTCGAAACGAATAAGTATTTATGTTGGATATGGATCTCCAACAATTATCCGCACTTGGAACCCTTGTCAGGCAATCTCTTACTGCTAAAAATTGTAAAGTGTCACTTTGATGAGACAGTCTTCTCGTCGTTAGGGGGAGGTAAGAAAAAGGATTTTCTATGGGAACAACAGGAATTGTCGTGGTTGCCCCACTCTGTCTCATCTTGATCCCCACATAATCTATACCTTGAACATAACAGTTTCAATACCTGATACGTTTATAGATATTGTTGAAGTGACGAGATCACATATGTGAGCTGCAAATGCCTGTAAAGATAAAAGTCCCCAATAAGGGGCACGTCGCTGCAGGTAGAGGCGATGCAACCACACTTAGTGGAGGTGTGGTTAAGGCTGTGGCTCTCTAAGGGAATAGGGAGAGGCCACTTGGTTCGATCAATACTTGCCTAAAGGAATTGGGTGAGTAAGGCACAACCTCATCAATGTAAATAATCTCTCTCATGAGATTGTCTTTGATTACAATTATGTCCATGAATCAATACTGGAGGACGCTCCGATGTTTAAAATGATTCTAGAGACAAAATCTCAACAGATTATTAGAGTATATACACATTGATGATTCACACTGTTGCTCAAGGAATTATAGAGCACGAAGGTATCGAACCACGCTCTGTTGAAAAATGTCAACAAAGAGCATATTGGCCTACATAAAAGTGCGATCCAGGAAGAGCTAGATTCTCTGACAAAGAGACAGGTATTTGGTTTGGTAGTGCTAACCTTACCAAGTGTAAAGCCCGTAGGACATAAATAAGTCTTTGTCATAAAGCGTAATGAGAAGAATGAAGCCCTAAAGGACAAGGCTCGTCTTGTGGCGCCAAGGTTTCTTACAATGCTCTGGATTGACAACGAGGAGAAATAATCTTCCATAATGAAAATGCAGCTCATCTATGTGGTTACTACTTATCTCCATGGGGATCTTGATTGGGAGATATCCATAAAAGTGCCTGATGGCCTTAAACTATTCAACTCAAGTAACTCTAAACCACATAGTGCGTTTGTAATTAGAATTGAAACGCTCACTTTATACAAGTGACTACTTGAGTGGAAAGGGATACAAAATGATGAACTATGCCCATGTGTACTCATAGAGGAAAGAGTTCCGGATTTACAATTATAGCTATCTATGTTGATGATAGGAACATAGTAGGTACTCTTGGAGAAGTAAGAGAAACCACGAGCTATATGAAATCTGAATTGAGATGAATAATCTTGGGAAACTCGGTTAATAACGAGTTTGTGGAATACTAATCCACCAATCTGCATGTGTCCAAAAGATTCTCAGGCGATTTACATGGACAAAATGCATATTGTTAGCACTCCCAATGATCGGTTGTTGTTTGGATGTAAAGGAAAATCTATTTTGTCTAAAGGAAGATGACGAAGAAGGGTAGAGAAATGAAAACTCTTCTCTAAAGTGCAATATTGTACTTAACCCAATGAACACAACCGAGTATTAAATTCTCATTTGAACTTGTTCAAGTGCCAATGCAGTGACATTAGAAGATATATAAAGAATGTATCTTGATACCTAAATGAACCATTGACTTGGGTTCATCCTATCCCTATAGAAAGACGAAAGGGAATGCAGATGGAACTGCAACCCTCTACATCAAAACCTCAAACGACGCTTTGTTTGGGGTTCACTAATGTCAGGTATCTATGGCTAATAGGTTGTTCCTAAACTGGTTATGTAATTGTCATTGGGAACACGACGATACCTTGTGAGAAACATTAGTCTCTCCTTAAGATTCAAGTAAAGCAAGGTTTGAGGACAATATGACAAACTTGTTTCTCAAATGACAATCTAAGGCTATATCTTAGAAGCATGTGAGAAACATAGGAATGCAAAGAGGTTCCTAGCTCCCTTAATTGATGTAAGGATCAGGGGGAGTATAGACTTCAGGGGGAGTCTAACACACATACACTATTATAGGTGCGTTGTGCTCTTTTTCCCTTCGACCAAGATTTATTTTGTCCCACTGGGTTTGTTACTTGGCAAGGTTTTAATGAGGCAACACCCCATGCACCGTTTTAACTTTGACTTGACACAAGGGGGAGTGTTGAAGGAAAATACATTATGTGTGTCTTCGTCAAAGTAACTGACTTCGTCAAAGTAACTGACAAAAGTAAATTATGGAATTAGTGATCAAAGGATGTAACCGCTCAATCAGTTATCAATTGGTCATTATGTACGTTGTTATTAGCATTCAATATCGTCATTATATGCGTGTAATTACCGTTGTAATCGAACTCTATATAAAGAGGATCTCTAATGAAATGAGTAGACCATTCCGATTCTATTTTTCCTATAACACTTTATATTTAAGGAATCCATTATGAAACATCAAAAGTATTTCGACATTGCTGGAGTACTATCAACTTTCATATTAGCAACCTGAGTTTGTTAAGTCAGTACTCAGTAGGTCAGACTCTTTATATGATATCTTAAAATGCTTGATTTCTTCATTAGCTGCAATAACATTTTGAACCCCTCTTGTACCTTTTCATTTTCATTCTGTTTGATTCTCCTTTTTTTTTTATGCATGTTACCAAAAAATAAAAAAGGTGATCAAAAGTGTTGCATATGTGTTTTTAATGTTGTGCTGAAATATAAATATAATGGGGTCCGTACCTCTTATGCCATCGCCGTAGGATCTTACAGAAGCCCTAACATGTGATGAAGAAGACACAATCCACTACCAGAAGAAAGGTTTTAGCTGACGAAAATAAAAAAACCAGGCCGACGAACTATTTTTTCGTTGGCTAAAGTCCACATTAGCCGACGAAATTTTCTTTCGTCAGCTAATTTAAATTTTCGTCGGCTATGGTTAACTTTAGCCGACAAAATTAAAATGTCGTCGGCCTAAGAATTTTTTCGTCGGCTATAGTTTGTGAACTTTAGCCGACGACTTTAAAATTTCTTTAGCCGACGAAATTTTAATTTCGTCGGCTAAAGTGCCTTATATTTGCAGATCTGGACAGCAGCTCAACTGAAAAAAAAAAACGGGAGAAAAAGTTTGGGTGTTGTCGAAATCTGTCCATAATTAGTTTGTGGTGCTATATATAGGTACGTACATGTGTATATATGTTGATTTTGAGTTTTATTTGAGTTGATCGATTTTGAGTGTGATTGAGTTGATCGATTTTGAGTATGTTGGATGTATATATATATGTGTTGATCGATTTGGTTGATGATTTGATAATATATATGAAGTTGTTGTTAATAAGTAGCAGTAGATATATATATATATGTTAATTAATTTATAATATTGTGTTGATGGTATGAAGTTGTTGATGATATGAGTTGATGATGATTTTTGTGATGATGTTGATATATAATATTGTTATGTAATTATTAAGTATATATATATATATATTAATTAATTTGTATATTTTCAGGATATGGATAAGAGTTGGATTTCGCTTCCAAAATGAGACAAAATATATGGTAAAGGAGTTATGAGTTTTCTGGAATATGCGCCGGCTAATGCTAACGGGAATACAATTTACTATTGCCCGTGTCGCAGCGATATACATCGATTTGCGATTGACAAAGTATGGCAGCACCTGAAGAGTAACAGGTTTTGGGAGAAATACACATGTTGGTTATATCACAGTGAAATATCATCAGGGGGTCCGTATGATCATGGGTAATTTTCTGAGACGGGCAGTACATCCAACGATCCAACAACGGTCTTCATCAACGACATGTTTCCTTATGAGAGCGGTGTATGCGCTCAAGGACAGTTTATGCCGGAGCCGGTGCAGCCCTTCCCTAGAGTTGTCAACACTGTTGGTATTGACAAGTACAACAAACTGCTTGCTTTCCAACAGACCCTTGTGTACCCCGGTTGTCAGAAGACTGTTCTTCAAAGTGTGATGGACGTAATGAAGATTCAAGTTGAGACAAAATCGATCGTGAAGGCTGTTGATAATTATCTACAGTACACTGCTTCGATGCTGCCCCACGGTCATCGTCTTCCTACCACTCATCTTAAGGTCCGATGTATCCTGAAAGATCTTGGGCTTTCCTACATCAAGATCCATGCATGCAGATATGACTGCGTTCTCTTTTAGGGTAAAGATCTAGAAAGGAATGACCTTGGTGGCCTTGACGCATGTCCGGTATGTCACACTGACAGGTATAAGCTGACTCCTGCAGGCAATAGGAAACCTGTGAAGATACTTCGGTATTTCCTGCTGAGGGATAGGCTGGAGCGGTTGTACATGTCTTCACACACGGCCAAAGCTATGAGATGACACGCTGATAGGAAATTATATGACGAAGATACCCTTATACACCTTGTTGACGGGGAGGCTTGGAAGCATATAGACAGGGAGTTTCCTCATTTTGCGTCAGAGGTTCGAAATGTGAGGCTCGGGCTCTCATCCGACGGGTTCAACCCTTTTGGCAACATGAGTCTTCAATACAGTGTATGGCCGGTGATTTTTCTACCGTACAACCTTCCTCCATGGATGTGCATGAAGAAGGAATACAATATGTTGAGTTTGTTGATTCCGGGGCCCGGTTATCCAGGGAAGTGTCTCGATGTGTATTTGAGACCTTTGATTGAAGAGCTTAAGTTTTTATGGGATGTTGGTCATCCCACTTATGACAAGTGGATGCACGAGATGTTCCAGATGCATGTCATGGTTGTTGGTACCATCAGTAATTTTCTTGCCCGTGGGATGTTGTCGGGCAACGTTGTTAGGGGATACAAGGCTTGTCCAGAGTGCCTTAACGATGAGGGGAGCAGCAGTCATTGCAACAAAATATGCAAATTGGGTCACCGTACTCTCCTTCCATATAATCACGAATGGCAGTTCGATGACAAGGCATTTGATGGGACCGTAGAAAATGGTGTGCCTCCCAGAAGATGGACGGGGGAAGAAATTTTAGCAGTGCTTAATGAGTACGATTTTGGGCAGCTCAGCAATCATCCCAATATTGTGGCGGCAATACCTAAAAGACCCGACATGTACAAATTCTGGACACATAAAAACATATTCTGGGAACTCCCATACTGGAGTAAGTTGTTGATCAGGCACAACCTAGATGTGATGCATATAGAAAAGAATGTTTGTGACAGTGTGGTGGGCACAGTGCTGAACTTGGAGGGGAAGACGAAAGACGGTCCTAAGGCACGCATTGGTCTAAAAAAATTCTTATAAGAAGACATTTGTGGTTGAAAGAAGGGAATAAAAAAATGCCTCAAGCTCCTTACACCGTGAAGCCTGACTAGAAGAACGTAATTTTCAAGTGGATGAGTTGTGTGAAGTATCCTTCAGGCTATGCTGGAAATATAGCCCGGTGTGTGAACTTCCGGGACAATAAGATGTACGAGTTGAAGAGTCATGACTGTCATATCCTGCTACAACGTCTTTTCCCTGTTTTCATTCCACCGTTCCTTCCCCGTCAGGTGGTGGAGCCGTTAGTAGCGTTGGCAAGATTCTTCTAGAAGTTATGCACACGGGAAGTGAAAAAATCTAACCTCCGGGAAATGCAAGAGGACATCATTTATATCATGTGTAAATTTGAGAGGATATTTCCTCCAAATTTTTTTGACATCATGCCTCACCTGATGATCCATCTTCCCGAGCAATTGTTGCTTACCGGTAGATGTACCGAAGTTCAATCTTTCCATACTCACCAGTGATGTTGAAGTTTATAGAATTATGCCAGACTCATACAAGTTGCAACCACATGAGCTAGTCATTGCCCACTAGTGGGTATTGATTAACTGTCTAGAAGTTGAATACTGGAAAGCCATCCATCTATATTGTATAGACATTCAAGGTGATCTCGAGTACCACAACAGGGAGTTCGCAAACTATTTTGGCGGTTGGGTACGTAATTCAATATTTATATACGTATTTATGTTTATTGCATAATTATCTATATTTACAGTTGAATGGTTAGTTGCAGATGAACCATATTCAATTTGATGGTCACCCAAATTGGTCGCACGAACTAAGACTTCTAGCGATGAAGCCGATAATGTCAAGAGTTTATCCGACGTGCAAGGTGAATGGCGTGCAATTTATATGTGAACAGAGAGACAGCAGAAGGAGAACACATAATTCTGGAGTGATGGCGCATGGTAGGCGGAATGGAGTTAACAATTACGGTGTTCTTCATTCAGTGATGGAACTCGTTTATGGGCAAGGCATGACAGTGCACCTCTTCCAGTGTAGATGGTTTGATACTAGGCTGCAGAGCATGAAGACCGATCAGTACGGAATATTATCGGTGAACACTACTACAAGTTGTTACGAAGATGACCCGTTGGTTTTTGCCACATTGGTAAAACAAGTGTTTTATCTTGATGACCTTGCTAAGGGTGACGTGTGGAAAATAGTCAACATTGTGCACCCTCGAAACATTTACAAGGCGGCTACACTTGGAGAGGCCGAAGACGAGGAAGAAGATATTGCGTATCAAGAGCCCAACGCAATAGGTATTCCTAACTCCTCTACCATTCGCCTTAATAATTTTAAAGCGGGTCGTTCGGTGCGAATTTGTGATGAAGAGCCAAGGCTTATTGATGTTGATCCAAATCAAGAAACAAAAGAAGACTCTGGCGATGAGGAAAGGCATAGATTACCAGAAATTAATTCTGACACCGAAGAAGACTCATCGGATGATTCCGATTACGAGCCTTAGTTTTAATTTAGAGGACATAATCCATTAATTTGTAATAAAAAAGAATGTATTACCTTTATAGTTTATATATGTTGAATTCATATTTCTGTTATTTTATATGAATTTTGGTGATATATGAACAGGAAGTTAGTATGGTTTACATTAAACCTTCTGTTTTTTTAATGTATTTTTTATACTTTAGCCGACGAAATATACCATAATTCGTCGGTTTAAACCATCTTAGCCGACGAATTATAGTATATTTCGTCGGCTAAAACCATCTTAAATAAGTCATAATTTGTCGGCTAAGATGCGGTTAGCCGACGAATACCCTAATATTTTGTCGGCTAAACCCTAAACCCTAGTGGTGATATATTTTGTATACGACTTGTTGCGTCTCATCGATTTGAAACTATTTTCAGTTGAAGGTCCGGCCAAAATACGTAATTTAGATGGTCCAATGACCTTTTTTGTGAGTTTAGGGGTTTGACTTATGGGATTGACCGTCCGGATCAAGCTCTTAACCATGTCGGATCAAGTTGAATTTTTTCTCATACTTGTATTTTATCATGATGGTCAGATCTGACGGTCGGATTTTCGTTTCTCAAGTTTGATCATCACAATCACAACATGCCTACGAATGTTGTACAACTTGTTTACCAAAGTGTTAAATGTTCCGGTTCAAAAACAAACTATACGTAGAACCTTCAAACGCAAAAAAGTCGTGAAATAAGATATGACCAGAATGGTGAAATACGTTTATGGTTGAAAAATCACGGTATTCTGGTCAAGTTTCCGTGCCGATAGTTGCGGTCAATGCAATTTTCCATTCTTTCTCCCTATGAGTAGCCCTATCTTCGGTGGTTATTTTCCGTAAAAATTTTATACGACTTGTTGCGTCTCATCGATTTGAAACTATTTTCAGTTGAAGGTCCGGCTAAAATACGTAATTTAGACGGTCCAATGACATTTTCCGTGCGTTTAGGGGTTTGACTTACCAGATTGACTATCCGGATCGAGCCCTTAACCTTGTCGGATCAAGTTGAATTTTTTCCCATACATGTATTTTATCATGATGGTCAGTTCTGACGGTCGGATTTTCGTTTCTCAAGTTTGATCATCACAATCACAAAGTACTATAGCCGACGAATTTCATTATTTTAGCCGACGAGATTCACAGGTTTAGCCGACGAATTTCATAGGTTTAGCCGACGAATTTCATAGATTTAGCCGACGAATTTCATTACTTTAGCCGACGATATTTTTATTTCGTCGGCTAAAGGTATAGGGTATATAATTAAACCTAGCACTCGACAGCCTCCACAGCGCTCGTCCGAAAACCCTATAAAATCCAGCGCTCGCCCGCCTCCCCGTGATGCCGTCGCTTGTCTTCCGAAGTCTGCTCACCCGCCTCGCCATCGCTCGCCCATCGCCATCGCCTGCTCGACTGCTCTGCTGCTCGGCTGCTCCGCTCCCTTTTCAAGGTCAAGTACGGTCATGATCTCCCTTTTCATATTTCTTGTAAGGAATCGATCGAATGCATGTGGTTCCAAGTTCTTTCTTTTGATTTCCAGCTAGGTAATGCGGTATATGGGTTTGTGTTAACATCATTGTTTCTCACCACTTTGCACCAAATTCATAAGACTACGATGAAAAGGTGTGATATGCTAACATTTTTTAAGTGGAAGATTATTAGATTTTTGCAGTCGCAGATTAAGCTCAAGTCAATATATCAATCAACTGAGTCCATCTCTTTTGATATTCAAATAATGTACTGAAAGAATAATACATCAACTCACTGTAATAAATTTCTATGTTATAGTCGAAATTCAATAAATGACAAAGAAAATAATACTATTTGGCGTTGGTGATACAAGATATATTTCCCATCTATTATTATATATAGTGTGGTGAAACCCAAGATGAGTTTCCAATTCGCTCCTATATACAACACGGGGAACAAATGAGTAATAGATAGTAGATGAATTAACGAGCAACATTGAATGGGTTTTAAAGATATGATAAATGGGCTCTAATGTTGATAGAAGAACTGACAATAGCGAAAAATGAGTATAGGAGAAATGGAGAAGCTGCCTACTAGTTTAATTTTTTTTATTTCCTGGTATGGGGGTAATGGCTGCACAAGTAAATATACCTCTACTTGAGGGTTTTTTTTCTCCAAAAAACTGTCTAGGCTGGAGCCTATACAGCCCACTGAGTGTATCCGTCCATGCCTCAGCCTTAATTCAAATTAATATTTTAAACAGGATGAGCGGTAATTTTAGATCGACGAAGGGTTCGAAGGGCTAAAGGTCTGAATCGTCTTAGGGAACTCTAGCAACCCTCAAACGTCGTTTCGGGACCCCATGACAGCCAGACGTGCGACCTTTCTGGAGACGGCGCAGAAGCAGCCAAGCGTTTCCCATTCCTCGAAGCAGCCGGAGGTGCCCCCTTCATCGAGGCAGCCGAGCGTCCCTCATTCCTCGAGGCAGCTGTGGCCTCAGACCCAGACGGAGGTGTCTGCATCCAGTATGCCTAAGATACACCGGGCGCCCACTCCAGGTCCTACTACTTTAGATGGTGGGTCATCTGGGGTACAGATGCCGCCGCCTCATCTGTTCCTTCCGCGGATGATACCGGCCTTACCTGTAGTCGATGGCTCAGGGACACCGATTTATCCACTGCCCCCGCCAGTGGCTCTATCAGCGGCGTACCGGTTCGTGTCTTTTGATACACCTCTTATTTCCGCAAGGGTATCATCATCGGCAACAGAGACAGAATCCGTCGCGTCCGCCGCATCGTCCTCAGGTAATGAAAGATGAATGATTTGTTTTCTTATAATTAATAATAAAGGGTCTCCGATTTTAATAATCAATTTGGTTTATCATGTGATAGGCACCGTCGGAGCGAAGCCGACAAAGAAGAAGAAAGGCCCTGTCATAGGGAAGGCTCTCGAGAAAACCGTCAATACCTCAAGGAGGATCGTCATCGATACTGACGGGGATGGCCACATAGTATCGGGCGGAAAGTCGAGGACGTACTCCGGCCGCGTGGGAGCGCTCATTAAGGATAGAGTCCCTATGTTGTGGTCAGACTGGGACGAGGTCCCGCAGGAGGTTAAGGACATGGTCCACAACGCGATGTCGGTGAGTTTACAAAATGCCTCAATAATATTGTTGATTTCTCGAAAAACTAAACTAATAAACGGTTAAATGCAGGTGTGCTTTGACGTTCCCGAGCACCTAAAGAACAGCTAGGCGGACGTTGTGCATGGGGGAAGGTACATTGGGAAGTTAATGAAAAAACAAAATTGTATGTGATATTAATAATATTTCTAATATTTTTGTTGTATCTGTAGGTACAAGGAATGGAAGAACGAGTTGCGGACCCACTGGACTACGCACGGGAACGCACGTTCTGGTACCCCTACTGAGTTCCAGTACAGGGTGTACGAGTGGCGTTGGCTTCTGACATCAGAATTCAACAACCCTCATAAACAGGTATTTAAAAAAATTAATTAGTTAATTTGTCATTAAGTACGTCCGTTTTTAAATATTTTACTAATATTTTACTAATTTTACTAATAATTTTAATCATGCCGGTTCTAGACTGTTCGATGTCTTCATGGACGAGGCGGCCAGAGAACATCCAGAAGTCAACCGGTACGTCTATACGTACGAGAAGACATATCCTGACGCCTAGGAGGATATTGTAAGTCATCTTACGTTTTTAAATTTTTAATTTTACTTATATATGTCAAAATGTTAATTAATCATTTTTTCCTATCCAATTAGGCGAAGGTGAGGGAGGCTAGTGACGAGGTGATGAGTGCTATAGTGAGAGAGGCATGGCCGGACATGCAGGAGGAAGAGATGTCCGAAGCCATGTCCCGGATCGACACTTCGGATCCGAGGGTTGGGGCGAGGATCATGGGCACAGCCTTCCCACCGCGAGGAAACAACTTCTACTGCTGGGGTCTAGGAAAGAAGGGCGAGGGGGTCCTGAAGACCACTCCAGGATTTCAACGAAATGCATCCTCGACCAACAACAGGACGACTCAGCTAGAGTCGGAAGTTCAGAGACTACGGGAACAACAAGCTGCTCAGGCTGCCTATACTGCTGTGGTATAAGCAGGCCCAGCAAGCCCATCAGCAGCAGATGTTCCAGTACTTGCAGGAGTTTACAACTGCCCAGCTTTAGGGACTTCCGGCTCCGCCCATGCCTACGCTTGTACCGCTACCTCAGCCGCCGCAATTTTCTACGCAGCAGCCCCCAGAATCGGATATTAATTTAGACGATTTAGATTTTGTGTAGTTGATCAATTATATAGTTTTATGTGCTTGTTGTTGGTTATATGGAATTGTTTTGGTGTATTTTGCAGCTTGCTTGGAATGGTAATTTAGAAATTTTGGGTTTTTTTTTATACTGGAATGGACTTATAGCCGACGAAACATGTAATATATTCGTCGGCTATAGTATTTTTAATTTTTTTTACAAGGTTTAGCCGACGAATTATGGCATGTTTCGTTGGCTAAACCCTCCTAAAGCCGACGAAACAGACTACATTTCGTCGGCTATAGTTATTTTTTTAATTTGTTTATTACATACTATAGCCGACGAATATATTAAATGTTTCGTCGGCTAAAGTCTCAGACTACGGTCGACGAACGTTTAAGATATTCGTCGGCTTAATTTTAGGACAAAAGCCGACGACGTCTTTTTCGTCGGCTAAAGTCTCAGACTACAGTCGACGAAACATTTAAGATATTCGTCGGCTAAATTCTGGGACAATAGCCGACGACCTCTTTTTCGTTGGCTAAATTCTGAGACTATAGCCGACGACGTCTTCTAGTTTCGTCGGCTATAGTCATCGCCGACGACTCTTTCCCGACGAAGGCTCGTCGGCTAAGATCTTAGCCGACGAATTAAGCTAACAAGCCGACGAAACTTTTTCGTCGGCTAAAGTGCTTGTCCTGGTAGTGATCTACTCTCTCATTCACAAGGGACAAATTTGCATGATCATGACTAGGTTGTTTTTGCTATATATGTTATGCTCCATTCAACTTTTACTGAATTCATTTCTGGATCATTGTAAATTCAACTGTGTCATGTTCTATCCAAGATCAATTGCTCAACACTCCATGGAAGTACGTAAAACAATTTCCTAAAATCAAATTTAAGTGTCATTAATTCTGGGTCTATTTTCCGGTATCTGTATCTCTCTACAAGTTCCACGTACTGTTTTGCCGGAAATTAGATCATGAGATTCATTGTTATTTGTTGTTTTAATTAATATCTCTCAACTGAGAATTCTTGATATGGTTCCACGAAATCCTTGTGGGATAAATTCAGAATTCTCTACCACTTAATCTCCCAAATCCTAGAACTTAAACACAGAACCTTTTCATTCTCACTTATTCTCACTTGTTCAATACCAGAACTTTTGGCACAATATTTATCCCCTACAAGTTATTATTACCCTTATATGACCTTAAACATAGTAACTCTTACTGTACATTTTCCTAGACTCTTACGCGACGATAAGTAGAATTCACCATAATGTCACTGGTATATAACTATATATTGCAATGAGAAAATCGGCATACAACGGCAAAATTGTCAATATGTTTTACCACCAACTAAAACCTCACGCGGTTAATATATTCGTCGGTTTCCTGCATATTCCTCGGTTCCTGCTGTATGGCCATATCATTTTTCAGGCCATTGGAACTGTGTCTACCACATGTTGGCTGCTGCTCCAAAGAAGTTGTCAAATAGGACATAGATACACATTACCAATATTTCACATTTGGGATAGTGCATCAAATACATGAATTGTGAAGTTACTTGCCTATTTGTAAATTTGATTAAAATTCTTCTTTTAGCATATTTTGTGGAACAAAAGGAGACCATCATCATTTGATTATCAGTTGATTAAAAAGAGAAACAATTTGTCAAAATTTTATTACACTTTCTATATCCAAAAATTTGATTAGCACAATGTTCATCTTAATTTTATCCAACAGACTCTCCACAGTTTAGATGAGCAAATATAAGAATTGAAAAGTGATGAATGTGCTTACAATCTTATCCAGCTGCGCTCCTGATCAAAAGGGTATCGCCACCAGAATAGGTTCCAGAAGACAAGACTTGAGCGTGGAAGGTTGGGGGAATGTCTTGGCTACCATTTTTATAGATGCGGGGTATGAACTTGGACCAATGAACTTCAGTCTGGTCGCCCTCGTCGATGGACCAAACCAAAGCCAATTTCAGTACATCTCTCTAGACTTGCATCAGCGCTGAGTAAGACATACTAGGCCATTGATTAACCGAGGGAAGGATGATGCCATCGTTGTCAAGTCCCTGAACCGGTTCGGGGAGCTATCACTACCACAAAAATAGCTTTAAACAACGCCTATCAGACGATGTATAACAATAAACCGTCGTGTGACTGATTTTTAACTTTTTAAATGTCAGTTTTCGAATAAATTGTTGTGTGAATGTGTAAAAATTTGAGCCCAGCTTACAAGGTGCCCAACATGTAAGAATGATACGACGTTTTGTAATAAAAATGTGGTGTGAGTGTATGTTTTTGCAGCAAAACCATGTCAGCCAATATTTCCCTCCAACTTTCTCCCCAAATTTAGCCCCAAACTTAGAGAGGGAACACAAACTTTGACGGAGGCAATGCCAAAACTTAAAATTTCGGGCATCAGACCACATTTATAGGTTTTACGTTGTGTGATTTGATGTCGAAATAAATGTCATTGATTGGCGCATTCAATCTGCCGCACCTTTCCCCACATATTTTCAGCCTAAAATTAAATTCTCCCCCAATATGCCAACACTTAGACAAAAAAAAAAAAGACAAATTGAATACCGCCCTAGCTATACACGCACACACTCACAAAACCCAAAAACCAAACACCCGCATCCTCTCGACAGCTCTCGACAGCTCTTGAGCGAAAACCCAAAACACCCGCATCCTCGTCTACCTCTCAAAAACCCAAACACCTCTCAACATCGTCTACCTCGACGGAGATGACGAGGAAGCTGTCGGCGTTGCCTGACCTAGCCCAAGCCTCTCTTTAGATTCGTCTTGAGCCTAGTAAGCCCTAGCCCTAACCTCTCTCATAAATCGATTTCGATTTTGATGAATTCAAGGTTTCGATTTTGATGCAGGTGACAATGAATGAGAAAACAACAATACGATTTGGAGCTTTGATTTTCTGACGATTATTTCTCTCAAGGTAATTGTTGGAATCAAAATTGCTGGGTTTTGGGATTTGGGTATTCAAGTTTTAGGGTTTCACTAGATCTGTTGTTGGGTTTTAGGTAGTAAGACTTTCTAGGTTTTGTGTTATAAGGATTGTAGTTCTTTTTTGGGTTTTCTAGGTTACTGCTTACATGGATAGTTGTTCTTCATGACAAGTTCTTCATTTTTTCTGCGTGTCGGTATGTATGCTCTAATCTTGATGTTATCCGTTTTTTGTTATTATTGTTATTATTACCATTATCTACTTACATAACTATATATTTAATTGAAAACTAGCTCTTTTTTGTTCTATTACTATGACAGAAATTGAAGTAGGTCTCACTACCACAAAAATGACATCAAACAACGCCTTGGAGCTATGGATTTGGAATTGAAGGCAAAAATGTCAAAATTGGGGCTTAGGTGAGTAAGAAAATATTGTTTCCGATGCAGTCGATCTATTTCTGACTTTAAATGTTTGGTTTTTGTTCTCAGCTGAGTTAGTTCTGATGTTGAATCTTACTTGATTAAGGAACTTGGAGCTTTCAAGATCAATATATGGTGATGGAACAGCCGAAATTGAAGTTATATACATGAAGGTCTCACTACCACAAAAATGACATCAAACAACGCCTTGGAGCTATGGATTTGGAATTGAAGGCAAAAATGTCAAAATTGGGGCTTGGGTGAGTAAGAAAATATTGGTTTCGATGCAGTCGATCTATTTTTGACTTTAAATGTTTGGTTTTTGTTCTCAGCTGAGTTAGTTCTGATGTTGAATCTTACTTGATTAAGGAACTTGGAGCTTTCAAGATCAATATATGGTAATGGAACAGCCGAAGTAGATGTTGTACATTTAGATTTTCGTATTATTTGGATAAGCATCTGCAATCAGCAAGGTAAGAAGAGAATTTCAACTTGTAATTTCATTGGTTGGGCACGACATTAAGTGGGACTGGGAGGTTGCTTGCATATGAGTTCTTTAGTTCACTTATGAATGAGGCTTTATGACTAGATTTTTTTCATTAAATGGTGTTGAGATGAATACAATGCATTGCAGGACTATGACAAACTGTTTTGAAATGAGAAATCAAATTGAAAATAGGTACTGGCTCTGCAAAAAGAATAGCATATCATGGATTGTGAGTTCCTTTCATGGATCTTTCAGTGTTTTGTCTACATTTTATCTAATTAATGAATTGCATAGTTTTGCTTGAGAGATGACAATCTATTGAACTGAAATTATTCTTGGCTTGCAGGCAATCGAAAAATCATTCATTGTGATATCATGGCATCTAATATTCTTGTGTACAGAATTATGAAGCAAAGGTAGCTTCCAATACTAGTACTTTAATGACTAGTACTAAGCTACTAATTATGCATCTAGTCTAGCTTCCTCCGTTCATAAGCTGAACTCAAGAGAAGGCTCTCTTGAAAGTACATTTCTATATTAAACCCATTGTTTCATGATTCATATGCCTCATTCGATAATGGTTCCAGAATTTTCAAATTTAGCTTTGGATTTATGTTCTGGTTTGTGACTCTGGTCTGGGAAATGGATGTCTCTTTTTTGGAACAATACGCGTACAATCAAAGAGTTTGTTCCCTTGTTCCTGGTAACTTTCATATCTTATTATTAAATTCTTGCTCTCAATACTTATGTAATGTTATGTCTTTGATGAGTTCAAGAATATCGTCTATTTTGCTGTATCATTTGGTACTTAAGGAGTCTGCCTTATATGTCTGGTACTTAAGGATATTGAAACATTTTTGTTACAAAGAAAATGAATTGAACTCCACTATACTTGTTCTCATTTCTGGTAATGTAAGGACCCGATAAGCTTAATTGGTAAGGTCTATATTATCAGACATAACATTACCAGTCTTGGACTTTGCTTTGTATACCCATTTGTTGTTTGTTTATCTGACTATGAATAAAGTATGTCATATGTAAATGTCGTTTTGGTAGGTTAAAGCTTCCTTGTGCATTTTAGTCCTTGTGCATTTTAGTTCTTGTGCTCTAATGTCACCAAAATGACTTGTCTAATTTCCGGCGCATTTGATTTCCAGTGCATTTGATTTTCAGTGGAATCTAATTTGACTTGGTAAAATCTAATTAAAGTTGAATCTTGTTGGGTTTAGTGGAATAAAATTCGATCAAGAGAAGATTCACAAATCACAACAGTGAGGAAGAACAACATGACACTGGCTCCATCATGCAGCTATATGGACACAAATTACAGAGATGAAGGATTAAAGGAACTTTTGCATAGAGTAATATGCCTGGCTACAATATGGGCTTGTGTCGCCTTATAACTGCGAGTGGGAGAGAAAAATGCCTTACAGCGACATATATGCGTAGGGTAATGGAAATAAAGACCACATATAAACATCGTGTGAGAATGTTATAGGCGACATATATGTGTCGCCTGATAAAAGATAAGGTGACAGGCTATATGTGTCGCCTGATAGCATAAACGTCGACATGCTAGAAGGCGACGCATCTTTTTTTTGCCGTGAGGCGACACATCTCTTTGTGTCGCCTTATAACTGCGAGTGGGAGAGACTGCGAGTGGGAGAGAAAAATGCTTTACAGCGACATATATGTGTAGGGTAATTGAAATAAAGATGACATATAAACATCGTGTGAAAATGTTAGAGGCGACATATATTTGGTTAATTAGAATTTAAATTTTTACACGCTACATTTATATGTCGCTGGATGAACCCACATGACATACTATTGATGTTGTTTCTGGTCTAGACGTAGTACGACGACACATATGTATCGGGTCAATGATCTTCAGGAAACGTATAATTTTTCTTTTTTTCATTTGATCTCTTTGAGACAATAGATATGTGTCGTCTGATATGCTTTAAGCTTTCACTACATGATATCTTTTTAGCTTTCGACATTTCCAGGCGACATTTATCTATCGTATGAATGAGCTTGAGCTACATATAAGTGATGCCTTGTTTTAATTTAAACTCTTCACTTACGTTGCCAAATGTTTTTTATGGCCTCACATTTCTAGTATCTTAACTTTGTAATGTGTTGCCGGTTGTTGCTTTATGGCCACACATAACCATTTTCTTAACTTAGTAAAAACAATAAATATTGTTATGTTTGTGTTGCTAGTTGATGTTTTATGGCCACACATAACCATTTTCTTAACTTAATAAAAACCATAGATATTGTTATGTTTGTGTTGGCGGTTGTTGCTTTATGACCACACATTTCTAGTATATCATGCGACACTATGCCACAAGATCATTCATTTCAAATGTACATAGTACCAATTCAAAATGTACTACAATATTCACTACAAATGATCCATATCTAAAATTATTAAGTCTCATCTACACAAACCTAGAGCATCAATTGAAAACTACAGTTGTATCTCTAATTGCAGCCACTTTGCCAATGTACAAAAAAACAATACTAACATAAACTAAATATTGACCGTCAGTTCAGGCACTTCTCTATTTGATCGAGTATTACGTCCACAATCTAGTCCTCAAGCCCATCTTCTTGTCGTGCCAATGCTGCCTCCCAGATTCATATCATCTGTCACCAATTCAATGGAGACATAACTTTAGTTGACTCTGTTACTTGGAACCATATAATCAGCAAATTAAACCCTCAGCAAGTCGATGGATGCTACCAAAATGATGCATTATTTGACCAAATTTCTATGCGCATAATAGACTGCCATCAAAGGAGAATGGCATCTATCCAAGGTTAGGAAGGAATTGAAAACTGTAATAGAAATACATACTGATGGTAATGTGGCAGTTAAGACAGTATAATGGTTACACTCAACCTAAAATGCCGAAGAATGTAAATTATGTTCACTTCATTCCCCTGGTCTCATACTTACGCAAAACAAGTATACTACTGATTCTAACAATCATCTATGCATTAATTAGCTAAATGTAGAAACATAAAGTTCTTTGCAAAGTAAAACAAGCCAGATTAAGTTCAACCTTACAAACAATCCAACATAGTTCACGTTAGCATAGGTAAGTCATGAATCATATGAAACTATTCAATCAGTATTGCAAATTTATCAAGCTATAGCAATAGGTAGCATATGCAACCGCAAAAGAACAATTTGATATTTTGATCGATCTTCACTATTAAGGGTATCAAAATCCGCAGTGCCATGACAAGCAGTACATGAGGAATCAAAACAATGTATAATTAAGCATAGACCAGTTAGAACAATAGAAAGAAAGACGTAAATGATAAGAGAAAACATATATAAAAAGAACAAGAGATGAGATTGAAATATCATTTTAGAGTACTGAGTACTAATTAACAACAAAAATCTATCTAAATCCTTATGATTAATTGTTCAATATAACAATCCATCATAGTGATTAATATTAGGAGTTGAAGAAGATAAAGTCATACGTACCTAGCTAGTTGTTGACTTGGTGAAAAGGAAACAGAAGCTCTTACAAATCTCCATAAAAACATCCATCTTTTGTGTACTTGGTATGTGAATTTGGAACACCTCAAGAACTAAATTTCTACAGTTCAATTCATTCAGTCAGTGAAGTCACTATATATGAACAACTGAAATTCAGAATCAGTTCCTTTATCTGTACCTAAATACGATAAAGTAACATCTTTGTGCTCAGTGTGCATAATTCTACTTCAACTATTCACTGAAACTACTAATAATCATATCAAATACCTATAAACAGGAAGACAAAAACCACATCATAACATTGGTGTATATAAGTAAAGGTACAATTAAACACTTCTATAAAATGCTTAAGTGAACTATAAACTACAGGGTTTTACTGGGCTCTGCCACTGCCAAGTACTTGAAATCAATCTATATACATATTAAAGACCAAAACTTTAACAATGCAACCTATTCAACAAGTAAGCCCAGTTAACAATAGACCCTATAATTCAAAATTAAACTGTTTATGCACAAGGGAGCGTAGTATAAAAGTGACACAGAATGCCCAAAACTCTCAGAGACATAATCAAACACTTGATGGACTGAAAAGAAAGCATACCCAGGTGAGAGTGCTAGATCCGGAGATTGAGTAGTCGCCTAGAAAGTACTTGACTTGTCAATGGTGAGCTTCCTCTGTTCTACAATCCAATATCCCTTCTGCTCCTTGAAATTGGTAAGAAGCTCTAGCTCTTCTTTTCTCCTTTTCCCTAAACACAAGTCCACCACAATTATCTATGACTTGAGAAGGGCTACAAATAACAAAGGTGTTCGTTAAATTACTTGTAACTGAGAGAAATAAAACAATACCCTGAACCTTAAATAAAAAAAGCTTTCATAATAAACATAGCTGTTGAATGTTGAGGCAGCTCCCTTGTAGGCGCGAGCTCCATTTCACCACAGCTCCATTTCTCTTCTGCTTTTCTCCTTTTAATGTTGTAAGACATTCCTGAGGGGATCCCAGAGACAACCACCAAAAAGACAAAACCAAATTTGCTTAAACATTGAACCAATGCTGCCAACATAATACTTACTGCATGATAGGTCCTTCGAAATTCCGAATAAGACTTGAGAATTCAAGCACATAACTATACATACATATTCCAACATATTGCCATCAAGAAAGCTAACTCGACATATCAACAAGGTTTATAACAAATTCCTAATATTGCTTGGCTTCTTTTAATTTCCTTCAATGAGTAAACAAAACAATAAATGATAAGAGTTCCTCAAATGTTGAAAAACAAAGATTCAATTTTCTTTAACATTCCAAGTCCTAAAGGCAGCAAAGAAAGCAGAAAGAAGTGACAGACCTTGTGGTCACCCCCACCAGTGGCAACCCTAAGGGCACCAGGCTGAACATCAATGGAGAAAATATGCAAACCCTCATGCCTAATCCAACTGGGCTTCTCTGCAATCATCTCCTCTGCTTCTTAATTCCAACCTCTAAGCAGCTCCAAATTCATACTTCTTGATCAAGAAACACCTCAACAGAACCAAAAAGATACCTGCTTTACTTCAATTCGGCCAAATGGGTATGTAAGTTTACTGTACTTGGAATGTAATTGTGAATGTGGAGCGCTAATTTGGCTGTGAAGTTGGGGAGAGGAGTTAGGGTTTTGATGAAGAAAAGGAGTGAGGAAAGTAAAAGGGGAGTGAGATTCTGAGACGGAGTGAGATAAAAAAAAGGTTGAAAGGGACACTCTGTTTATTGCGATGCGCATATTGGACAGCTAAGACAGACCCTTCATCTCTGCTCCTCTTGAACTCAATCCACCTCCAAAACAGAAGAAAAAAAGAATATCCACCTCCACAGAGCCACACCGATCCTTCTTCCCTCTCTTCCCATACCTCCACTCATTCTCGATAATCCAACCAAACCCATTTCAATTCACCCCCATCTCTCCCCAAAGCTCCAATCTTTAATGCTCACTCCAACCCAGATCCTTCTTCCCTCTCTCCCCAAGACATATTTGCAGAAAACCATAGAAAAGAAGAGTATATAAGCTCAGTAAAAGGAAAGTAGAAAGCTGTGATTAACAAATTGAAAAGAACAACGGAAGAAGATCGAAGAACACAAACCTGATTCTTAATCCGGGAATCGAAGGAGGATGGAGCCTTCGAAAGAGGATGGATTCTTCGAAGAAGAGTGAGGGGCCGAGGAAGGCTGAGATGAGGGTGATGTTGTCGACTTAGGGGCTTGGTGGGAGGAGATCAGTGGTCGAGGGCTCGAGGAGGTGAGGGTGGAGGAGAGGAGCAGAAGTAGATCGGGGAAGAATGGGAGAAATTGTGTTTGGGGAAGAATAGGCCGGGTTGGAGAGTAAGCAAAGAGGATAAGGCACCGCTAAAATTTTGATGGAAATTTCAAAAATTTCATTTCGAATTGCTTCAAAATTTGAGCCGAAAGAATACCCTAAAGTCTAAATCTTAAACCCTAGTCATGGTTTCAATGTCTAAAGTTCAAAATATTAAATTTCGACCGTCTAATATGATCAGTGTATTTAAATACAGATATGATTAAAAATTCACCTAATTTTGATAAAGTTTGGGTCTCGATCCATGCAGTCAACATTAACTCAACTTCATCTAATTAAGCGAATACGCTATTACCCCTACTTATTTACTAGTTTTGGTCGATTCTTTCATGCACACACTCTAACATAGATGTTATGTAGCAGCATGTGTAGAATTTTCATAAATTTTACCTTTCAGGGGTAGAGTTACCCATAGAAGAGGATAAGCGTAAAAAAGTTGACCGCCTCGATCGGGACACAAACGTTATTAAAAATATGTGATTTTTTTACCATAACCATATTTCACTATACGTAACACATCCTGCAGACGGATTTGCAAAATTCTATTTACAAGATATAGTTGCTTTACAAATGCACACATTTGTAAAAATGCCACTAAACAAGCTATACAACATTAGTGGGCATGTTGTGGTTCCAATGTCTAAAATTCAAAATATTAAATTTTGACCGTCAGATGTGATCAGCATATTTAAATACGGATATGATAAAAAATTCACCTGATTTTGATAAAGTTTGGGTCTCGATTGATGTGGTCAACATTAACTCAACATCATCTAATTAAGCGAATACACTCTTACCTCCTCCTTCTTGACTAGTTTTGGTGGATTCTTTCAGGCACACACTCTCACATATATGTGATGTAGCAGCTCTTGTAAAATTTTCATAAATTTTACCTTCCGGGGATAAGGCTACCCATAGGAGATAATAAGCGTAAAAATGGTTGACCACCTCGATCGGAACACAAACGTTATCGAAAATATGTGATTTTTTTTACCATAACCATATTTCACTATACGTAACGCATCTTGAAGACGGATTTGTAAAATTCTATTTACAATATATAGTTTCTTCACAAATGCACACACTTGCAAAAATACTACTAAACAAGTTATACCACATTAGTAGGCATGTTGTGGTTCCACGGTTTAAAATTCAAAATAGTAACCGTCCAATGTGATCAGCGTATTTAAATACAGATATGGTCAAAAATTCACCTAATTTTGATAAAGTTTGGGTCTCGATCAATGTGGTCAACATTAACTCAACTTCATCTAATTAAGCGAATACGCTCTTACCCCTCCTTCTTGAGTAGTTTTGGTGGATTATTTCATGCACACACTCTCACATATATGTGATGTAGCAGCTCATGTAAAATTTTCAGAAATTTTACCTTCCGGGGATAGGGCTACCCATAGGGGATAATAAAGCGTAAAAAGGGTTGACCGCCTCGATCGGGATACAAACGTTATCGAAAATATGTGATTTTTTTACCGTAACCATATTTCACTATACGTAATGCATCTTGCGGACGGATTTACAAAATTTTATTTCCAACATATAGTTGCTTCACAAATGCATACACTTGCAAAAAGGCCACTAAACAAGTTATCCCACATTAGTAGGCATGTTGTGGTTCCAAGATTTAAAATTCAAAATATTAAATTTCAACCGTCGAATGTGATCAGCGTATTTAAATACATATATGGTCAAAAATTCATCTAATTTTGATAAAGTTTGGGTCTTGATCGATGTGGTCAAGATTTAACTCAACTTCATCTAATTAAGCGAATACGCTCTTACCCCCTCCTTCTTGAGTAGTTTTGGTGGATTCTTTCACGCACACACTCTCACATATATGTGATGTAGCAGCTCCTATAAAATTTTCAGAAATTTTACTTTCCGGGGATAGGGCTACCCATAGGGGATAATAAGCCTAAAAATGGTTGACAGCCTCGATTGAGACACAAACGTTATCGAAAATATGTGATTTTTTTTATCATAACCATATTTCACTATATGTAACGCATCCTGCGGACGGATTTACAAAATTCTATTTACAAGATATAGTTGCTTCACAAATAGGTCAACTTTATTTACGATTAAGTTTCTATAAGCTTTCCTTTGGGGAGCTATATAGTCGCTTGATAAATTTGTCCAAAATTTCACATAGATTAGTTTCGACAATATTGAATGAGAGTTTTAGTGTTGACGAATCGAAAATATAAGTCTCGACCGATGTAGATAAGAGCATTTCCATTTTGATAAATGTGTTGACTTTTAAATTTTCACAAGTTGTCAATTCAATAAAATTCAATATCAGCCAACACATAAATGTTATCTTATCAACATAATTAAGTAAATTTTTCACACAAGTTGTCAATTCGATAAACTTTAATATCAGCCAACATATAAATGTTGTCTTATCAACATAATTAAGTAAATTTTTCACACAAGTTGTTAATTCGATAAAATTCAATATCACCCAACACATAAATGTTGTCTTATCAACATAATTGAGTAAAATTTTCACACAAGATGTCAATTCGATAAAATTCAATATCAGCCAGCACATAAATGTTGTCTTATCAACATAATTGATTAAAATTTTCATAGAAGTTGTCAATTCCATAAAATTCAATATCAGCCAACAAATAAATGTTGTCTTATGAACATAATTAAGTAAATTTTTCACACAAGTTGTTAATTCGATAAAATTCAATATCAGCCAACACATATATGTTGTCTTATCAACATAATTGATTAAAATTTTCACACAAGTTGTCAATTCGATAAACATCAATATCAGCCAACAGATAAATGTTGTCTTATGAACATAATTCATTTTCATACAAGTTGTCAATTCAATAAAATTAAATATCAACCAACACATAAATGTTGTCTTATCAACATAATTGAGTAAAATTTTAACACAAGTTGCCAATTCGATAAAATTCAATATCAGTCAACACATAAATGTTGTCTTATCAACATAATTGAGTATAATTTTCACACAAGTTGCCAATTCGATAAAATTCAATATCAGCCAACAGATAAATGTTGTCTTATGAACATAATTTAGTAAAATTTTCACACAAGTTGTCAATTCGATAAAATTCAATATCAGCCAACACATAAATATTGTCTTATCAACATAATGAAGTAAAATTTTCACACAAGTTGTCAATTCAACAAAATTCAATATCAGCCGACACATAAATGTCGTCTTATCAACATAATGAAATAAAATTTTCACACAAGTTGTCAATTCAACAAAATTCATAATCAACCGACACATAAATGTCGTCTTATCAACATAATGAAGTAAAATTTTTACACAAGTTGTCAATTCAACAAAATTCAATATCAGCCGACACATAAATGTCGTCGTATCAACATAATAAAGTAAAATTTTCACACAAGTTGTCAATTCAACAAAATTCAATATCAACCGACACATAAATGTCTTCGGATTAACATGAGTAAAATTTAGACAATTGAGACTAAAGTTGACCACTTTCTTCACCGACATATATGTGTCGCCCCGAAAGCAGACATTTTTTTCAAAGAAAACTGGTATTGTCTAAGTGCACTTCTACCAACACATAAAAAAAATGTGTCGCCCCGAAACCCCGAACCACACTTAATTTCACATGTGTCGCCTGATAGGTGTTGCCTGATGCAGGAAATGACATAGTGTGTTGTCTTTCAATTGTAATGTTTGGAACCCTCGATAACCTAAATATTATCTACTAACTCTTGATACCAGAACCACATGATCATATATTATTATATTTGCGTACATGAATTAAACTTGTGAACATCTAATCCCACTTTAGAACGTGTGTCTTTGGTTTACGTACAAGTATGTGTGTTGGTAACTTACGTTAATATAATCTTTTTTGTTACCTATGTTTATGTATTTCAATCAAATATTACAATTGTATGCATCGAAATTAGATAGATGAGCACTAAACTTATAATCGGTGTCATTATGTGTTTGTCATTGCATCTTTATTTTTTTTCTTTCCTACAATTCTGTAAGTATTGAGAAATCTACATAAGTCATTCATATGAAATCTGTAGATTTCAGACATTAGTGAAAGTCTGTGATTAAAAATCGATGGTTTTAAGAAATCAGTGAAAGTCTATGAACATTTCAAAGAGTCTACAGATTTTTCAAAAAGTCAGTTAATTAAAATAACTCTGAATGAATCCAAATACAATACACCCCCCTAAATACAAATTTTTATCATTTCAAAACTCTACATCATGAAATCCAAACAATGGAATTCTCAATTAATGGAAGTTAAATTCATGGAATTGTAATTCTAATGATTTTGAAATTTCTATGAAAATTAAAATTACTTTATCCAAGCACAACGTTACTCTTACGCGACAAGTAGAATTCACCGTAATGTCACTGGTCTATATTGCAATTAATGTTTGTTTTACCACCAAACTAAAAGCCGTTGTATGTTTCTTTTTTATTTTGTATACCATATCATTTTAGGCCATTGGAACTGTGTCTACCACCTACTGGCTGCTGCTCGTGCGAAAGAAGTTGTCTAGCTAATAGGACAGAGATACACATTACCAATATTTCACATTTGGGATAATGCATCAACTACTACATGATTAGTGTAGCAAGTCACTTGATATACTAGCATAGTAGGACACTATCTAAACGGGATCTGATATCCTCCCATAACGTCATGGTAAACATCTAAGTATGGAGAACTATAACTATAACTATAACAAAGAAAGCGTAAAGCAAGTCATTTCCCAACTTTCCAAACAATAGGGGATAATACACTGTTGAAAAGAAAGCCATGCCACATAATCAAATTGGCGCTGCTTGAAACTTCACGGAAACATTTATGAAGGCAACTTGTGAAGCTGAAAAATTCCCTCCACTGCAACATATCGGACAACCATGAAAGACAACTTGTGATAAACCTGGCCATCAAGCAGTCACCTATGTACAATTAGTGAAAACACCAAGTTAATTCATATTATTCATCACATTTGGGATTGAAGGATTTAGGGTAAGGGCTGGATTCCACAATACATCATTGTATATTAGCCAGCCAAATTTGAACTCAGCCAAACACTAAACTTGCCTACTTCTTGTTTATGTAGTACATGTTGTACTCAAGTTAAGTATAACCAATTTCCTAAACTTAAGAACCCTCGTCGGTGGGTTATCATCACCACCCCATGGAGCATGTCTAGTTAGCTCATCTTTTCACAGTAGCAGGATCACATACATATACCTATAGCTAGGCCTGTTAGACAATTATTTACTAATTGGTAGCTAATTGTGTAGTTATATGGACTCCGCTCATCAACTAAATGCACTGCTTCATTCCTACTAATACCAGGCTCATTACAATTTGTTTTTTTTCCTTTAACTTTGGTTGTGTTTTACCTAAGTTATATGGTTTTTGTTCTCTGTTGTATATGCAAGTGGGGCTCAAAAGAAAAAATTGTTTATTTATTTTATTTTTTGTTATGTCAAGGTATTTAAATGAATCCTACAAAAATTGAAGGTTAACTTTCAGCAACTAATTAGTATCCAATTGTTATATCAACACTTTCAGTTTGGAATGAAACAACAAAAGGAACATAGGGAAACGTTAGTAATATATAAAGGAAGCTTCTATTCATACCTTCTAAAATGACTTTTGGACCTCTCTACTTAATGGACTTCTAATTTACTTTTATAAAAAAACAAATCACATATACATCCTTCAAAAGGATTTGAAACACAAATAAATCAATTTATGTTGTTGTTAAACAAATAAGGACGGTTTTTAACAATTAAGGACAATCTTTTCTCTACATGTCATGTATCATAGTTTAATTTACCAAACTATCCCTACATTAATTAAATATGCTTTTAGAAAAGAAAAGTCTCTCCTTAATTTTGAGATTAATTCCAGTAGAAATAGTAGTAGTAGTTAATTCCAATAGAAGTAGTAGCAGAAGTTAACATTCCAGTACAAATAGTAACAGGGGTTAACATCCCAGTAGAAGTAGTAGCATAGGTTAACATTCCAGTAGAAAGTAGTAGCAGAGGTTAACATCCCACTAGAAGTAGTAACAAGTTTTCAGTGGCTCAGCTAATGTAGTAACATGTTTTGTTGGAAAGCTACACTTCCAACAAATGTAGTAGCAGAGTTTTAATGGTTCAGCTAATGTAGTAGCAGCTTCAGTAAGAGCAGTAGCAAGTTTTCAATGGCTCAGCTAATGTAGTAACATATTTTGCTAGAAAGCTACACTTTCAACAGATGTAGTAGCAGAGTTTTTAGTGGTTCAGCTAGTGTAGCAACTTTAGTAAGTGCAGTAGCAGGTTTTTAGTGGCTCAGTTAATGTAGTAGCATGTTTTGCTAGAAAGTTGCACTTCCAACAAATGTAGTAGCAGAGTTTTAGTGGTTCAGTTAGTGTAGTTGCAGCTTCAGTAAGTCTAGTAACATGTTTTCAGTGGCTCAGCTAATGTAGTAGCAGTTATTTTCAGTACATACAGTAATATCATGTTTTTAGTGGTTCAACTAGTGTAGTAGTAACTTTAGTAACAACTTCAGTAAGTGTAGTAGCAGATTTTCAGTGGCTCAGTAAATGTAGTAGCTATTTTCAGTACGTGCAGTAGCAGGTTTTGAGTACCACAACTGCAATTGGATGTCTTTTTTCACAAGAAAAAGACGGTACTCTTATTTGTTGATTTCGATATACCGGCATAGTCTTCATGATGTTTATTTAAGTCTCATAAACATCTCTCTCTTTTTTGTGTTCCCTGCAAAAAGAAGTGAAAAGTTACAAAATGTTTGTAATGATGAAATGTTTGTAATGATGAAGTGATGACTGATATGCAATCAAACTTAGAAACCAAAACAGTAATCAAAACTACCCAATAATCAATTTACTAATTCCCACAATTAGACACAAACCAATTCCTAAAAGAATCTAATTTTAGATTAACAACAACAATAACGAAGCGGGAGCCAATTTTCAACGTAGAATTAAGTTGAAAATTGGTACTAATTCTCACTTGACTTGAAAATTACCTTAAGTCATGGAACACCAACCACAACCAGATCCATTGACATGCCACTCTCACAGAACACCATGTCCAGATTCTCGATCGCTGTCGGAGTTGTTGATGTTGGATCTAGACGACTGATTAAACAACCGAGAGCTGAGAGTCGGCATGACTTGCTGATGCGTTGATGGAGGCGCGGTCTGGGCATTTGAGATCGCAGTCTTCGTCGGCGACGGTGGTCGTGAGAGAGAGAGAGAGAAAAATAGAGAGAGAGAGAGAGAGAGAGAGAGAGAGAGAGAGATGAGAGCAGAATCAGATCGTTGGTTTGGAGAGAAAAAGCCTTTGTGGCAGTATTGTGATTTTGTTGAAAATTTGAGCATTTTGGTAATTTTAAGGTCAAAATTTTAGGTCAGCTCTTCTGCTGTTGGATTTGGGCATACACTCGTGTCCTTATTTGTCTAAATCTTTTGCAATGTAGGTTTTTTGAGTTTTGTTATTGTTTGAGGTAGTGGTATGTCATTTTATATATAAAAAACCAAAATACTATCTAAACCAAAATATATGTTTTTTTTTTTTAAATAGGGACGTCACTCCATTGATAAACTGAAAGTAAGAATACAACATAAAACACGATCCGCCCTCATAGGCACGAAACAATTGAACAATGCCAAAAAAACTCAGAAAAACTTAGACCTAAAAACCTAAGCAACCTAAGCAATTTTCATGCCCTAAACTATAGGTGAGGTCGACACAAACAAGAACCAGACATGTTATGTAAACCTAACTTGTTCTTCGTCTCTGAAAAAGAGCTTAAGCAGAACGAGACTCCTCCTCTGAGGAGCTAGCAGTAGACGAAGGCGAAACACTTAATTCATCAGCGGTTAAAAAATCTAGAGCATAGAGTGAAAGATACCCGAGTGTCTTGTTCTGCAAACTTAGAGAATCTAGAGCGTTACCAAACACTTGCCAATCTCTATCATCTATATACTACCATAACTGAAACTTAATTCAACTTTCCAGTATAAAGATAAGGGACAATGCCCATTAGTCCTAATTTTAAGAATTTTATTCCCACTAATAAAATCAGATTTTAAAATTCCCAAGAGCCAACTTAAACAGCAAAAAGACAATTATACCCTTAATGAATTAAATAAACTACAATAGACTATTATAGAAGTCTATTATAAAATAAAGTTTCTATAACCGGATTCCCATGACCAATAACGTTGACCGGGCTCTAGGGGCCGTTGACCGGACTCCGACGACCTTTGACCGGGCTCCGGCGACCGTTGACCGGCTCCGAGGAAAGTTAGGGGATCTACTGGGGGCAGTAGAATGTTTGTCTAGGAATCTACTGGGGCAGTAGGAGGTCTGTTCAGGAATCTATTAGGACAGTAGGAGTGTCACATCCCGACCCGTAAAATTTTATCTTATTTACTATCTTGTTTATAATAAGAATTTTTACCGTCTCCGAAATTAAGATATAGTTTAATTGGTCCCTAGAGGGGTTTTGAGGGACGATTATTTCGGAGAGTTATTCGTAGGAGAAAAATGTAACGACGGTAAAATAGTAAATTTTAGCTAGTAAAAGGTAATTTTTATTAGGGTATTTTATTTTGGGGTGTTAAATTGGTGAAGTTGGGTATTTTTATGATATTGGGCCGGGTTGGTGTGAAGCCCAAACCCATTTTTTTCTCTCTTTTCTCTTCTCTCTTTCTCTCTCTTCTCCCCCGATGCTCTCCCTCTCTTCTTCCCGCTGCCGGATTCTCTCTCCGCCAGCCGCCGCCGTCCGGCCAAGACAGGCCGCCGGACTGGTTCCGTTCGGACCCCCGCCGTTCCCTCTCTCTTTCTGGGCCGGTGACCGGCCGGTTGCGCCGCCGAACGGGGAGGAAACTCCCCTAGCAGCCGATTGCCTCTTTCGCCGGAGCTCCCTCCTCCGGCCACCAAAGCCGATCTTTGGCTCGTTTTGAAGCTCTCCTCCCGTGCTTCAATCCCTCCAAAAGGCTCGATCCCTCTTGAGCTCGGTAAGGAGAAATTCGAAGTTGAAATTCTAGGGCTTTTAGGATGTTTTCGTTCGATTGACCTAGTTAGGCTTGAAATTGGACTTAGTGATAGTTATGAAAGTTGTTTGGGATGATGAGAGGAAGATTCTGTTAAAATTTGGTAGAATTTGGACGTCGCCGGAATCGACCTCCGCCCGCCGCTGCCGGCGGAGCCGCCGCCGTCGCCGCCGCCGTTTTGGGGTTTTGTATAATTTTAAATATGTAATAATTAGAGGAGTATAATGAAGTGAATTGTGGAATTTTCGGACGAGTTTTGAATATGTTTGTGAATTTCCGAAGTTTGGTATTTAAGCGGTTAAATAATGTAAAATCCGATCGTAGGATTTAAATCAATTTCTGGGGAAGGTTGTATTTACGACTGCTAAGTATGATATTAAAGTTTGGATCGTTTCGATTTAAGAATATCGAACTTAGGCAATGATGAGCGTATTTATGGCTCTCGATTAATTTTGCTTATTTTATCAATATTGGATTTTTAGTGGGAAATTAATTATACATTTGGAACAGGACGTGAGGAGACTCAAATTGGAGAGACCTCGGATCGACGTCAGGCTTAGGCCTAAAGTTGTGAGTTGACCTTTGTTTTAAATAAAAAGCATGCGATGAATGATTTTATTAATCATTTGTTTATTCTGATGAGATTTATTGATTTCTCGCATATTTGATAATTTTTCCTCCTTTGGAGAGATCCCGAAAATGAGATTTTCGGTGGATATATATATTTTGGATTTTATGAGAATAATATGTATATAAATGCTAGCTAGCCATACGTGCTTGGTCCGTCATAATGAGGTAAAATACCATTATGGCGTGTCGTGCGTGTTAGACACAAGCGTCATAGCCCAATATGAAAACTTCTTTCTTTTTCAGTTTATTTAGGTTTTCGTATAGGGAGTCCACACGTATATGTACACCGTCCTTTTCGGTCATAATGAGGGAAAATACCATTATGGCGCAACGTGTGCGTTAGACGCCAGCGTTGTAGCCTTGTATGAATTTCTATTTTTCTGAATTGTTTCTAGGATTCATACAAGGAGTCTGACGAGTGTAGATACATACGAATATATGTTTATATATGGTTTAGCCTGAGAGGCTCCATTTTATTTGAGTTTGTAACTAGCCAGTGCTAGTCGTGAAATTGTCAGATTATGAATTGAGCGCTTTCGAGCTGCCGCATGCAGTATATTTTCTTTGAAATTAAAATGGGAATACATAAATATTTTGTTATTAAATTATTTATGTCCACTCACTCTAACGTTATTAAATGTCTTCTCCTGGGCCCTTCGTTTTAAAATGCCTAGTCTGCAGGATTGCATAGTTGAGATCGGGCGTACATGGAGAAGAGGCATAATCAATAGTATAGCTTCCGCTCTTTTCTATTTATTTCTAGTTCATTTCCTCTCAAATAGAGTTGCTCTGAATATGTTGATTATAAGATCTTTGTTAGATTAGTAAATCTATATTGGGAGAGGTTGTAATTTGTGGGGAGCACGAAGGCTCCAGGAGTCTATAAGGTTGGATTTGGAACCTTTAGACGTGTTTGCAGGTTTTGGTTTGGAAGGGTTGTCCATTTTCAAGGGAGGTTGTACCAAAGTTAGCGGTAAATCTTTCTTTGGAGGTGGTCCCCGCACGATTTACTCCGGATTTAGGGTGAAATTCGGGGTGGGTCGTGTCAAGGAGGGTCTACTAGGGGCAGTAGGGGGGTATATTGAGGGCAGTAGGAGGTCTGTCCAGGGGTCTACTAGGGACAGTAAGATGGTCTACTAAGGGTACAGTAGGGGGGTTTACTGAGGGCAGAAGGAGGTCTGTCTAGGGGTTTACTAGGGGCAGTAGGGGGGTCTACTGGGGGTAGTAGGAGGGTCTACTAGGGGCAGTAGGACCTCCTACTGAAGGCAGTATGACCACCTACTGAGGCAGTAGGACCTCCTACTCGGGGCAGTAGGACCACCTACTCGGGGCAGTAGGACCTTCTACTAGGGGTAGTATGACATCCTACTAGGGTCAGTATGACTACCTACTAGGGTCAGTATGACTACCTACTGAGGGCAGAAGGAGGTCTGTCCAAGGGTTTACTAGGGGCAGTAGGGGGTCTACTGGGGGCAGTAGGAGGGTCTACTAGGGGCAATAGCAGGGTCTACTAGGGGCAGTAGGACCTCCTACTGGGGGCAGTATGACCTCCTACTGGGGCAGTAGGACCTTCTACTAGGGTCAGTATGACTACCTACTAGGGTCAGTATGACTACCTATTGAGATCAGTAGGACCTTTGAACTTAAGTGTGTGTTTCAATCACTTATTAGGGTCAGCAGGACCTTCTACTAGGGGTAGTATGACCTCCTACTAGGGTCAGTATGACTACCTACTAGGGTCAGTATGACTACCTATTGAGATCAGTAGGACCTTTGAACTTAAGTGTGTGTTTCAATCACTTATTAGGGTCAGTAGGACCTCCTATTGGGGGCAGTATGACTACCTATTGAGATCAGTATGACCCTTGAACTTAAGTGTGTGTTTCAATCACTTATTAGAGTCAGTAGGACCTCCTATTGGGGGCAGTATGAGGTCTTTTGGAGGCAATATGCATGGGGTCTATCCAGGGTCTACTAGGGGCAGTAGGAGCAAACGACCTGCGTTTTCTCCACCTAAACCTTAAACATAGATATGGTACAATGATAGTACATGACTTTAGACATGAAATGCGAGAAATCATTGCATTTTTGATCCGGTAACATTCTTCTTCATGTTTTGGAATTTCGGAAGTTTTTTCTAGATGTCTAAAATATGAGGTAAGTGATCTACCAAGACAACAATGATGGGATTATTTTCCTTAATCTAAACATTAGGCACGTATACGTTTCTTTAGTTTGGAAACATATGCTCCAATTCTTCTCCATAACCCGAAACCTGATGACCTTTGATGTTAGCGAATGAGCGTTGATAGATATCTCTAAGTTTGGTTCGACGTACGTACAACACATAGATTGCAGAAGATATATTGCAGAAAGGAGGGAAACAAAAATCTATTCTGAGAAGAGTGGAAAATATACTACTTCATGACCCAATTTTCTAGCATTTTTCACACGAAATATTTCAAATTTGGTAGTAATCCAGTGGCATTATTCTCAAATTGTTGATCAGTACACACTAATTTCAACTGCTAAACCAAAAAGATTATACAGATCCTACACCACAACTCCAGTAAAGTCAACCAATCTAAACCAAATATCAATATTCAGTCTTGTCGCAAAACCCAGAATCAACAACATGATCCCAACCAAACCCAGATACAATAATCCCAAACCCACCAATACTCAGACGCTAAACCACCAAATTGAGCCAAAACAAACCCACACCCAAATAGACTTATCATAATCACAGTACCTGAAAAGTGGGATCTGGAAAACGATCAAGATGAAAAAGATGCGAGCATCTGCGATTTCTCCATCTACGGGTTATTCCCACTGAACCCTAAAGCGAATCATGGACTCGCAGAAGAAGGAAGAGGGATTCCGGCCTCTTGAATTTCAACCCCACCGCACAAAAACCGCTTGAATCCGTCGTTTGCAGACCGCCACGCGTCCTGCCACGCCATCCGCTTGGAGGGCGGAGATTGGAGGATGTGAGGAGGCGACCTCATCGTAGGTGGGGATAGACCTCGTCGGTGCCGTCGTTGACAGAGAGAGAGAGAGAGAGAGAGAAAAAAGGATTACAGGGTAATTTGGTCACGAAAAAAAATAAAAAGTCAAAAAAATTGTTAACGGGAATAGTCTCTAAAAGTCTATTGGGCTGATAAGAATTTTAGAATCTCATTTTGTTGGTGGGAAAAAAAGGGTATATAACATTAAACTACCATTTGAAGGTAAAAATGATAAAATAGTCTTTAAATGTTCTATTTGATAAAAAAGTCACCATTAAAACATGTTACATGATAAAACGGTCACCTCATAACATCTTAAATGATAAAAAGTCTATTTTCACACTTTTTACATGACCATTATACCCTTTTCTCTAATATTACATTTTTTTTTATCATTCTGAGTTTCATCGTCTCTCTCCTGCATCTAGACCAGACGTGAGGACGTGAGGACCATAGTCTTCATCTTGGCCAAGTTGTTGGCGGCAAAGAAGAAGGACGCAATCGAGCTCGGAGTTGTCGAAGAATCAGATCTGGTTGTTGTCGAAGAATTGGTCGAAATCGGTAATGTTCTGTTACTGGAATTTGATGGATCCGATAAAAATGGATTGGAGGTTGACGATAGATTCGGCGCGCTCTAGTCTTGAATCCAGAAGGAGTTTAAGAACATGGACCCGACTTGGAGATCCGGTAAAGTGTATTCAATGTTAGGGAGCCAATCTTCAAACAAATTTCGTCCGAAACCATGACACGTGCCTCACGCGCTCTCTCCCTCGACCAAATTTCCTTACCAGACTTCCTCGACCTCAACCTTATCTCCGCCGGAGAAAGTAGGCGGTGGCCACCGTGGCCAGGTGAGCTACTCCCGGCACTCTTTCCCACCCACCCTTTCAGTAACCCAAGGCAAAAATCCTTGAACCCAATCTTTCCCACCACCATCTCTGAAAACTCCCATTCACCTAGATCTAGCTATACCCCTCTTTTCATTTACCCAGAACTTTCCTCTCTATCCTCTCACAAGCTAAGCCCTAGGTCCGAGATGATTTCCACCTTTGCATGTCCGATCGGAACAGTTATGGCAAGACTTGGTGTTATCGGCGAGATCTGAGTCTCTTGGTTTTTGAATAAAGGTGTTTTTTCTCTAAATCAGACTTTTCTGATTATCCAGGTATGTAAATCTCTTCTGATTCCCACCTACTTTAGGTCTCAGAAGAGAACGAGGGCTTTACAAGATGATACTCTCATGTATGAATCTGCGGAGAATGATGGCAATGCTTTTCTGCTAAGCTTGGTGATGATGATAACATTGTCTATTGAATCTGCTGAGAATGAAGGCAGTGCGTCAACATGTAAGATAGCTAAAAATCATTTATATATTTCATGTTTTGCAGTTGATGTCTTATGTATCCTAGATACTAGGTCATCTTCATCTATCTTAAAGAGGACCAGCAATTTACCTTTTGATGAATCTCATGTGGTGCCTGTAATTGGACAATCTGGTGGTATTAATCTTCTGTGGAATTCAAAGTCTGTTAATTTGCAAGTTATTTCTTCACTTGATAGATTTGTTCATTGCAGTCTTGCTGATATCAAAATGATTAAGTCTTGTATGTTCACTTTTGTCTATGCCTACCCCAAAAAAAACAAACAAATGGCTCTATGGAATGAACTAGCAATGCTTAGCTCAGCCAGTAATATTTGCTGGGTGCTAATGGGGGATTTTAATATTACTGTTAGCCCCGAGGACAAATTGGGGGGCAATGGTGGTGTTACAAATTATATGATCAACTTCTGCAATTTTTTGAATAACAATGGCTTGGTTTCTCTTGTTGCTACAGGCTTGCCATTCACTTGGACAAACAAGCATGTAGATCACTGAATTTTGAACGTTTAGATAGAGCAGTAGTAAATTCAAATTTCCGTAACTTCTTTCCATATGCTAAATTGGAAAACCTCCCAATTATTACTTCTAATCATGGCCCTATTTGTCTTACCCTGGACTCTCCTAGAAGAAATGTCCCCAAACAATTTAAGTTTGAGGCGATTTGGTTGTCTCATCCTAACTTTATCCCTCTTGTTGAGAGCATTTGGAACCAGAGATTGGAAGCTAACCCTATGCATAATTTCATATTGCTATTGCAGGACAGTTTTCCAACCATGCAAGAGCCTGAAACAAAGCTGATTTTGGCAATATGTTCAAAAGAATGGAGAACCTGAATAAAGAGAGTGAAGAAATCCAACAACAACTGATGAATTTCCCGAACTCTATTTATTTGAAACAGAAAGACTCGCACATAAGGGCTAACTTATTAGACTTGTGGAAGCAGGAAGAAATTTTTTGGGCACAAAAAGCTAAGGCTAATTGGTTCAAGCTTGGAGACAGGAACACAAAGTTTTTTCAGGCTCAAGCAAATATCCGGAAAAAAGTTGATTGCATATCAAAGCTACAGGATAGCAGTGGCAACTGGACGAATGATGAGGAATCTATTGCCACCATCCTAATACAGGATTTCAAGAAAAGATTATGCCAAGACACAACCTTAAACACAGATAACATAATGAATTTTATTTCAGTTATTGAACCTGTTATTAATGCTAACAATAACTTCTTGCTTATGCAGCAAGTTACAGATGATGAAATTTTTTGATGTTATCAACTGTTTTTTTTTCTTTGCCTCTTCATCAACTGCCTTCTTTTTTTTCTTTGCTTGTTGCATGTCAGCATCTATGTCCTCTGTATCCCTTTCTCTGTTATTCTTTCCCATCATCTTCTTCTGCATAAAATTGTTTGATATGTTAGCTTATCACACCTCAAAACACTTATTGTAACTACATATGTATCTACCAATGTAAATATTCATGTAACTATGCATGTAATTATTTATGTAACTATCTATGTAACTAACCATCTATGTAACTATGCATATAACTATCTATGTAACTATGTAACTATCCATCTACGTAACTATCCATGTAATTATGCATGTAACTATTTATGTAACTATGCATGTAACTATCTATGTAACTATCTATGTAATTATGCATATAACTAACCATCTATGTAACTATGCATGTAACTATCTATGTAACTATGCATGTAACTATCTATGTAACTATACATGTAACTATCGACGTAACTATCCATCTATATAACTATGCATGTAACTATCTACGTAACTATCCACGTAACTATCCATGTAACTATTCATCTATGTAACTATCTATGTAACTATGCATGTAACTAATCATCTATGTAATTATGCATGTAACTATCCACGTAACTATCCATCTATGTAACTATGCATGTAACTATCCACGTAACTATCCATGTAACTATTCATCTATGTAACTATCCATCTATGTAACTATGCATGTAACTATCCATTTATGTAACTATCCATGTAACTATGCATGTAATTATGCATCTATGTAACTATCCATCTACAAGACCGCTTTGTTTCATTGATAGTTGTTTGGGTAGTTACATGCATGTAACTATGCGTGTAACTATCCATCTATGTAATTATCCATGTAACTATGCATCTATGTAACCAGCAATGTAACTATCCATGTAACTATCCTTGTAACTATGCATGTAACTATCTATCTATGTAACTATCCATGTAACTAGCAGGTAACTATCAATCTATGTAACTATGCATGTAACTATCCATGTAATTATTCATCTATGTAACTATGCACGTAACTATACATATAACTATGCATGTAATTATCTATCTATGTAACTATGTATGTAACTATCCATCTATGTAACTATCCATATAACTATGAATGTAACTATTTGTGTAACTATCCATCTATGTAACTATTTATGTAACTATGCATGTAACTATGCATCTATGTAACTATCCATGTAACTATACATCTATGTAACTATTTATGTAACTATGCATGTAACTATGCATCTATGTAACTATCCATGTAACTATTCATGTAGCTATCTATCTATGTAACTATCCATGTAACTATGCATGTAATTATCCATCTATGTAACTATCTATGTAACTATGCATGTAACTATACATGTAATTATCCATGTAACTATGCATGTAGCTATCTATCTATGTAACTATCCATGTAACTATTCATCTATGTAACTATCCATGTAACTATGCATGTAACTATCTATCTATGTAACTATCATGTAACTATACATATAACTATCTATGTAACTATCCATGTAACTATGTATGTAATTATCCATCTATGCAACTATCTATGTAACTATGCATCTATGACTATCCATGTAACTATCCAGGGACAATAGAAATAAGACATTCAAAATGCATTGTTTTATTGGAGCCAAGTTGTTTGCTTACAAAACAGGTTAAAGCATTGACAACAAGCTCTTGATCCAATGATTTTCTTTTTGTAATAGAAAAGCTACTCAAATCTTATATACCATGGAAAATGAGGAAAATACAATTCCTCTATCCCTACTATCGACTATTTATTAGGCATAGATAACCTTAAGTACTACTTCTAAGATAGACGAAAAATAAAAAACTCATAGTACAGATGGAAACTTAAAGTACTAAATGAGATTGCTATGGTTGACCTCTCTGTAGTCATAAGACCTTGCCTATTGGATTCTTAGCAACTATATCTTCCTCACAGATTCACAGTGTTCAACTAAGGAGATATGTTTAACATGTAATATTTAAAGTTGTTCACACATAATGAACCATGCCCAAGTAGCTGGTTTTTCCAACCTTAAGCAATTGCTTCATATCCATCCTTCTCTAGTGCCTCTGCTAAAGAGATGTCACATGTCTTCACAATCTTCCCATTCTCCTATAAAATAAATAAATCATTTAAATAGTTAGATAAATATGGAAAGAAAATGTAAGTACATTTTAAACTGCTAGAGAATTAGAACAGATGATGCCCTTCAACAATAATATATCAAGCACTGTTTATGTAGGTTTTTTAGAAAGCCAACCATATGTCACAATCACGTGCCCATACAACCCTAAAGTTCTCACCTAATTGAAAGAACAACTTATCCCCTGGTTTTATACAGAAAGTAACAACTTGTAACTCAAACTGATATCCATTCACATATTTCCACTGGAAGGGCGGCTAACTTACCATAATATGGATGTGTGTTGGCTTTACAAGTTGTAAAAGTCGTATATAATGAGTATCAGCAACACATAATTTGTTGGAGTCGAAAGCCCATTCACATAATTTCTCCTTCCTTTTCCAGTTTTGGGCAGAATGACCTTCCCTCCTTCCGACGGCCATAACTTTCTCTACAAAATAGCTATCAATGATCCGAGAAAAGTTCTGGAAACTAGACTCTTCTAGCTTTCCGTTGATATAAGGCAAGGTTCTTGGATCGCTCTGAGCAGCTCGCAATTTTCCGTCAAATTTGACTGAAAATCTGGGCAGAATTCTGTATTTCTTAAGGTTTCATCTTTAATGCGCATCTCTTTGCAGCGTGTAGCGTCTTTTTCCTCACATTCCTTGCTCAAGAACTTGAGAAGGTCAGCCCTCGCTAGCACATCAATGTCCACTGTGGTCTCATCAAGCAAAAACACCAAAATTCATTCACAGACATTTCATCAAGCACTTGGTGTGCATAACCAAATTCAATGTGGTTCTTCTCGTAAAACCAATTCATAAGCATCACAGATCAGTGCCTATTCATGAAAATTTGAACTGAAACCTATCAAATTTGAAGTGCGCCACAATCTCGCAACAAATATGATATTCCTATAGGATTCAATCTTTCACATTTCAAAGCAATCAAAGAGCCAAACCTTAAGGCTCATTGTACTCCTGACCCTCCGCCCGCATCGGAAGCAGCACGTCCTTCAGCACATCGACGTCATCCTTTGATTTCTTGTCGCCGGCGGCGGTATGGCGTAGTCAACGAGAACCCAGCCCTAGTCGGTGTAGTTGGCAAGGTCGAGGAGTAGCGTTGGAACTATGAAGGGTTCGTCGTTGGCGGATTTGAGAGAGAGAGAGAGAGAGAGAGAGAGAGAGAGAGAGAGAGAGAGTGGTGATCTGAAATGGATTTGGGATTTGGAAGAGAGATGGAAGAGAGTGGATTTGCCTTGAGAGGAATAACATTTCGACGGTTTTCGTCAGTGACATAGATCGTAATTTTTTTTATTTGTATGGGCAACGCTTTAAGGAATTTAAATATGTGTACTGTTTTATCATCAATGAACATTTATTAACTGTTTTATCATTTGTTACTTCTAAAAATACTTTTTTATCATTAGCCCGAAAAAAATGTCTAGATTTAAAACTAATAAGAATTTTCCCTAAAGATAAAACAAATCGCATAATCGAAACCGGGCTTTGTTAATTCAAAACTCAAATAATAAAACAAAGGATAGTATGGGCAGTTCCTCTAAAACAAAGGACAATATGGGCAGTTCCTCTAAAACCTCTTTAAACCCACTTCAAACTCAAATGCAGATTGTGTCGTTTACAGAATCCAACAGCAGCTGCTTCTCCGGCGGCGTTGAGCTTCAATGTGCGGTGAGGCGCGTCGCCTGCATCCTTCTCTCCTCAAGGTACACTATCACACTCTCCACTCCCAACCCACCTCTGGCTTTTATTATCTCACTCAGTTCTTACCATTTTCCTCTAATATACCCAACTCCAAGACCTCTCTAAACTCCAATGAGAGGCGTAAAGTCACTGTTGGGTTATCAAAGATTATAAAGAACCAACATGGCTATGTCTTGAGGGGATTTTCCAGAAGCTTCTGCCCATTTTTTCTTGTAAAGATTATGAAACTCTTGTGTTGTAGAGAAACTGCATTTGGGTTCTTTAAATTGGCCTTTAGAGATGATAGTCAGGACACCGTGGAGTCGTGTTGTGTGGCTGCTCATGTTTTGGCAGCCGAAAATTTACGGTTTTTGGCTCAGGATGTGGTTTCTTCTGTGATTGGGAGGATTGGGCCTAGTAGGAGTAGGGATTTGGTGAGGTTTATGTGGGGAGGGCATTGTGGATATGAGTCGGATTTTTCGGTTCTTGATACGTTAATGAGGGGGTTCTTGAATGTGGAAATGGGTTCCGAGGCTTTGGAGGTTGTGAGGAGGATGAGGGAGGTGGGAGTGAGGCCAAGTTTGTCAGCGGTTGCGATTCTGTTCAGGTTGTTGATAAGGGTTGGTGATTATGGGAGTGTGTGGAAGGTGTTTAGAGATATGATTAGAATGGGGCCTTATCCGTGTAATTATATTTATAGCACAATGATTCTTGCATTTTGTCGAAAAGGGTTGCTTAGAGTTGGAGAGAGTTTGTTGCAGGTGATGTGGAAGTTCCGGTGTGAACCGGATGTTTTTTCTTATAACATTATGATCTATGCAAATTGTGTGAGGGGGCAGACAGCTGATGCACTTGAGTGGGTGGAGTTGATGATTGCTAGAGGATGTAGACCGAGCATTGTTACATTTAATACAGTGATTAGTGCATTGTGTAACAAAGGAAATATGGTGGAGGCAAGGAAGCTTTTTGATGAGGTCCCATACATGGGTGTTTCTCCAAACACCATAATGTACAATACCATGATGGATGGGTATGTCAAAGCAAGGGATATTGGTCACGCTAACATTCTTTTTGAAGAAATGAGGGACAAGAGCATTTCTCCGGATTGCATAACTTTTAATATCTTGATCGGAGGGCACTTCAAGTATGGGAGGGAAGACGATGGAGACAGGTTATTGCGGGACTTATCTGTGTCAGGATTACTTCCAGATTCTTCGTTGTATGATATCTATGTTTCTTGGTTGTGTTGGGTAGATCGGTTGGACGATGCCATGGCAGTTTTAGAGGATATGCTTGAAAGAGGATTGCCTCTAAGCGTGGTCGCTTTTAATTCTGTTATTGCAGCTTGTAGCAGAGTAGGGTTAGAAGAGAAAGCATATAAGGCCTTTAATTTTATGATTTCATTTGGTATAACTCCTTCATCATCTACATGGAGTTCTTTGCTTATGGGTTTATCTAAGAAGGGGTACTTGCAAGCAGCCAGAGAGCTTTTGTGTAAGATGATGGAGAAGGGGTATCCTATCAAAATAGCTGCTTTTACGGTACTTTTGGATGGGCACTTTAGGATGGGTGATTTAGATCGGGCACAAAGTTTGTGGAATGAGATGGAAGGAAGAGGTATATCTCCTGATGTTGTTGCCTTTTCAGCATTAATCAATGGACTATCTAAAGCCGGTTTAATGGAAGAAGCATGTGATATGTTTCAAGTAATGTCAAGGAAAGGCTTTGTGCCCAATAATTTTGTGTATAATTCTTTGATTGGCGGCTTTTGCCACTGCGATAAGTTAAGTGATGCAATGAGGTTGGAGAAAGAGATGAGGCAAAAGGGTCTTGTTCCAGATATCTTTACTACCAATATGATCATTCATGGGTTCTGTAGACAGGGGAGGATGAAGTCAGCAATGAATATATTTATGAAAATGTTCCAAACTGGTTTAACCCCAGATATCGTCACATACAATACACTAATTGGTGGTTATTGTAAAGCATTTGACATGGTTAGGGCAGATGAGGTTTTGTATAAAATGTACGCTAGTGGATGGGAACCAGATATCACAACTTATAATATACGCATGCATGGATTTTGTAGTACCCGAAAGATGAATCGAGCTGTGATGATTCTGGATGAGCTTATATCAAGAGGTGTTGTTCCAGACACAGTAACATACAACACTATGATGAATGGTGTTTGTGTTGAGATACTGGATCGTGCTATGATTTTAACCACTAAATTGCTTAAATTAGCGTTTCTTCCAAATGTTGTTACAGCTAATGTATTGTTGTCTCAGTTCCGCAGGCAGGGGATGCCTGAGAAGGCCCTATTATGGGGTCAGAAGTTGAGTCAGTTTTCCATCTGTTTTGATGAAATTACCTACAAAATATTGGACAGAGCATATCATAATATGCAAGAAGATCCTGAAACTTCAAGGGCAACACCTGAGAAAAGCCTCTTCCTGGATTTCCTCATGTACATTACGTATGATTATTTATGTAGAAGTAAACCTCGCAGAGATGTAAGACAAGACCCTCTAGAAGTAATTGCCTAATTGGTTTTAGTGGCCCTGAAAATTGATTTGGTTCATCAGCTTTCTGTTCAATTACTATCATCCGGAGAGTCTCTATGCTACTATTGAGGCCTCTTCCTGTCTCACAGTTTTCCTGCATCCTGTGGCTAAAAGTTCAAGGAGCACGAATCAGGAAGTAGCAAAAAGCCATTTGGCTAATGTGGTTCTAACAGAAACTGATAACAAAGTATGAGCATGAGAAGCTCAAGAAATACAAGCACTGTCCAGAATAAGGAGGTGGAAAGGATATTGAGGTTACGCTATTAGCAAAGAAGTAAAGCTCTGCCAGTGTTACCTGAAATTTCACAAGGTCAGAGGTATGTATTATTGCCTTTACTACTTTTTACTAAGGTTGATCGAGTATTCTTAATATCACATGATGTGTAATCTCTATTAATAAAGCCAAAAGAGGAGTTTTCTGTCCATCATGGGTTTTCTGTTCATCATGAACAGTGACTGGCGACTTTTCCTCACAGTTTGTGCCTTTATTTCAGTTTAGCCACTCATTGAAGTTCCCAAAATGCTCATGGTCTGAGTGATGTGGGTTAGGAACGTAAAAGTAATTCCTGTGTAGGTATTAACTGCGCCAATGACATCACCCCACCGCTTTACTCCTTTCCATTTCAGCAAGTCTCGGTGTTTGTTGGGTATTGCTTCTCCTTCTCATGTATGATTCCTCATCTCTATATTGTTATGGGTCTGGCTTACAACAATAACCGGGTATTTGCTGTCAACTTTGGTCTTCCTTTTCAGATGAAATTGGTCTCATTTCGGGGAGAATTTTTTTTTTTTTTTTTGTCTTTTGCATGCGCTTTTGGGGAGTTTGTTCTTAGTTTTCTGGGATATTCTTTTAACTTCTTAGTTTCTGGGTCGATCTCTTATGAACTGGGAAATCGACAAATTCAGAGTAATATATTTTTACTGCCTGTGTGTGGAGAAGATAACAAACATGGATTGTTCAGTTCCCAACATTGTTCTGTAAAAGGTTGAGGCTTAAGCTTCATTTTGATATTGGAATTCACTATTGCTATTACTGTGTTAGTCTCTATTTCTTCAGTAAATGTTATGTTTTTTGCTAAGGCTTGAAATGTCAGCAGTATATATTCATGGGTTAGCATCAAGTTTGTGTCTATTGATGTGAAGGCTTTTAAAATTTATCTAATTGTGGGCTTTTGAAGTGGATAGTTCTTCACCTTTTGTTTCTGTAGAGCCTTCTACTTATTAAATTATAGGTGTGTTCAATTTTGGTGGTCATCAACTTGATGTGTTGGTTGTATTAAATTACTGTGTATCTGCATATTGGAAAAAAAAAAAAAAAACAAAGGTGGTGGTACCTTGATTTTATTTAAAAGCGGTAACTCCACTTATTTGTCTTCCTGAAACAGCCGGGACAGCAAATATCTGTTACAAGTTTACAACCAGATCATAGCATGTTCATGTAGGTAGTAGTCTATGATGTCTTCATTTTATCTTTCATTCAAGTCCTTGCAAACCATATTGGTACTTGACATTGATTTTCTTTTCTTCAATCATAGGTAATTAGATTTTGGCTTAGTTTTCAAGTATTCATGGTGGTCCACAATGCATGTTCGACATTCTTTGGGCATTAGTTTTGTCAGTTCACTTGCTACTTTTCCAGCAATCGTTAAGTTTTATAAATTCACATACGAATGAGATTCAGATACCTCGTTCAACACTTCTCCAAGTTCAAAATGTTGGCCGCTTTGTGCAAGATATCTCTACTCTTATTATTCGAACCAAAATTGTTAGATTTTTTGATGTGGTTTTTGTTCGCAGGATTTCTCTGAGGAGCTGAGTAAGTATGGACAGTGCGAGAGCTTGAATTCCTAATTAATCTTTAGTATAGGTATAATTTGTTGGACTAATTGGATGTGCTATTTGTGTGTGTGTGCGCGCGCTAATAGATTGGTAACGTGTACTTTCAGTTCAGGGAGGGAAGAACATGCTGCAGTTGTGCTCCAGAATCTCACTGGGACGCTTTATGCAGGTTGATTTCTAATGCACTATAGACATATGAGTATTACAAGTACTGATGCATATGGAATTTCAAATGTAGGAACATGATAGATTGATGCCTTTGCTGGCTGTTACCTCATTCTTTTATTTGATCTGGGTTCAGTTTTGAACCATTAGGTGCCCTTTTTTGTTTGTGTATAAATCATGTTATGCATAAAAACGGGACCTTTTGTTTTTATACATATTTTTGGTTTACAGCTTTTTGATTGATCGTGTTTGTGACCTTCTTAACTGTTCCTGCAAATTGAACTGCCCTTTTTCCCTATCAGTTTCCAGTTTGTTCTGTTGTAACTTATAGTGAATTTCATAATTCTGATGCTGTGGAAACTTGCACCTTTGTCCTGAAGTTGGGAATGAAGTTAATGTCGGTATGACCCGAAGCTTTAGTTTTGTGGAAGGCTGTTGTTTTATACATTAAGATCTTGAACTCTAGCATTTGTGATTATTAGTCATTGCACTTACGCATGCGCGGAAGTACGGGCTGGAAGGCTAGTAAGATTTAAGAAAAGGAATATTGTTGGACCTAGTTATTAATTAAACCCTCAATGGCGCACCTGAACAACTGAACTAAAACGTGTCCGATGAGCTGCAGCTTCAATGCTGTTTAGGTTTGATTCTGACAGGTATTTGAATCTTTGCTGTTGGTACATGTACTCTTTCAGGATGATTTAGATATATGAAATGAGGTCCAATAATCAGTTTGGTTGCACTGTACTCAAAACTGTTTTTAATTGCTCTTTGTTGGAATTTCTTTGTCACTATTTTCGTATGACTTGTGACTATGTCATGTGTTCATTTTTGTTGAGAATTTCCATCAGTGTTCTGTATGGCCTTTTCAATTTCCACCCAAAAAGAGAAAGCTCATTTTTTTTTTTGTTGCTGTTGTTTTGATTGAAGGTTTGAACAAGCTGAGCTTCTTAGGCATGTTCCTCCTCTCCATTTTCATTCAGAAAGTTATACTTTCAATGATTCTTTCGGCTGTACATTCAAATGTCTTTCTGTCTTTACCGATTTTGAATTGTACAGTCTGTTTCCCCTTTTCTTTGGCCATGAAAGCTCCATATTTGACTGATTTCTTAGACAACAATAAACGGCATTGTTTGGAAATGTAGCATATCTGCATTGGTTCAGATAAACAACTTCTATGTAAGTTGATACCTTGGTTTCTAAGCGGTTGCTAGAGAGTTGGTTATTAATAAGGAAATCTGATATGGTTGAATCTATGTAAGCTTCTAACAGACTAGGTTGGTTAGAAGACATAAAAGACTGTCATTTACTTCTCATGTTTGATCAAGTGTTCTGTTCCTTATAGAGTCTAATGACTTCATGCAATGGAAAAGCTAGGATGTGCTATTATCTGTGATACTGAGAGGGTTTACTTGTTTGTTCTGTAGTTATCACTTGCTAGTTAGGTTGCAAGGACTGCCCAAATTCCCATGCCTTTGCCTTTCCTTTTAGCTAGGTTCTGTTCTTTGGGGAAACTTTAGAGTTATTATTCTTTAACTAAGTATCTCTGCATTTTTAGATCCTGAAAGTGGAATGAATCATGGTCCTCAGTATTGGCCATAGCTTGCTAAGTTGCTATATTAACCAAAGTGTTGCTTCAATTAAATTTTTAATTCTTTATGTGAGATCCAAGGAACATTCTGTTAATGGACATGTTACCTTTGTCTAAATTCATTTGTGATATTCTTAATGGTCCATTATTGTTGCCTGAAGCTCTGTAGATGTGGGTGTTTGGATCTTCTTCCTTTATTCTGTGCCATGCATATTTCATAAATTTTCTTATCGATACTTGAGTATCTCTGATTACTCAATTAGTCATGATCAATTACTGTTTGGCTTAACTGTTTACCCTTTGGTTTTCTTTTTTGCGACAGCGCTGTTACACACGAACCTCAGCTGCAAAATAAAAATGGCTATGTCAAATAGGTGCTTCATCACTACTCTCCTTGCATGAAAAACTACTGACATTGTAGCCATGAGTCTCACTGTCAAACTGATTTCCTCAACCAGATCCTGCTTCTACCTACATCAACTTCCATAAACAGACAAGTATGCATACCACTTTTTCTTTCTACTCCTCTTCTTCTTCTTACATGCACATTTTGCTTCTCAGTTCGAAACAAGTAGTGACAAGAGTATTGGAATTTCTTGCAGAATAAACTCTGACTATACACCCATCATCTCCAACAAACCAGAAAGTTAAAGGAACCAACTTTCTCAGTTCAGCTCCTATAGGTGAAACCCAGCACAAGTCTGAAATTCATCCCTTGATTGATATTCTACGCGTGAGGACATTGGAGCCATCATTATTGGGAACTGCTTTGATGGAAGGTGGCCCAGACAGAAAGTTTAAGCTTGATCACAGTCCTGCTGTTGATGAGGTAATATCTGTTCATATCCCTCTCAGCTCTTGTAGTGAGTTCTGGCTGATGGCATTTTAATGGGTTAGCTTCCTATTTTATTAGTTCCAATACTACTGAAACTTTTCAGCTGCCTACTTTAGTATGTCCTATACTCCTAGGGTACAGCTTTTAGGACTTGAAATGTCTGGCTAACACCAGAATGGCATTGTTAGCTTGCATAAGTTCCCCGGTTTTGTCATTGGTGCCTGTCAATCTTGTACAGAACCGCCATAGCTAACTAGTATAAAAATGAGCTTAAGACACTGGGGAAAATTAAAAGAGAGATAACTGGTATAAGTTCAATTGTTTACTTTATTTTAAAATGTTTTTATATAACCTCAAGTTTAATCAGATTCAATCTGGTGGAGCAGTGAGTAGACCAACTATTGCCTTATTAACTACAGTGTAGACTTGAAGCAAGTAATTTGTTCATTTTGTTCAAGCTGTGAGCAAATTATGATAGGTTAAGCATGTAAAATTATGATATCAAATTCGAACAGTATGTAAAGGGCGTCTTTTTAGAACAAAATAGTGAGGACCTTTGGTTCTATGCCACCATGTTTGGGACTGTTTTTCTGTTCAATGTTTGTAGAATAGTTACCAACTAGTCTTGGTACTTCTGCAGTTGTATATCGAAGGATACTTGCAAGCGATGTTGGACACGATGTGCAGACAAGAATATTTGAGAGTCAGAGTCATTGAGAATCAGGTAACTTTAATAGACTGAAACATATCCATAGATGAGTCTAGATCAAAAAATTTTATAAATGAATACTTAATCTTGATATCTGTACTTTGTATTGAAGAGTCTGTTGAAATCTTCATTTAATAGGGATGTCCAGTCTCTGCGCGGTGAAGTTTGTTTAAATCGAGCAAAAGAAAGAAATCTACTGGACTATCTTTTGAGTTGATTTGTTTATATCTCATGCCTTCATTCTTCTAACCCAGATTCTAATCCTAATATGTGTGTTTGTGCTAAGGTTTACCTCAAGAACCTGCCCCCAAATAGTTCCCTTATAGAGGAGATTATGGATTGTGTGAAGGGGTTTCTTGTTTCGGTTTTACTAGAAAGTATAACAGGAATGGGGTTTCTCCAATAATTGGGCATCGTGCTTTGAACCAAGTAACTAAAACATCACACAAGAATTCGGCACAAGGGGACTCCTCTTTGTTATGATCAGATGTACATTGTCTAACACGCTCCTTATCAGCTTCCGACCAGGCAATATAATCCCAAGTGGAGAGATGTTTAGTATACACATTTTTTAACCTTCTTAACCTCAAATCCTCCTCACTTCCACCATAGAATGTCTCAGATATAGGTTCAGCAAAGTCCCCTATTTTATAGAGGAAATTTTTCAAATGGTGCCTCAAGTTAAGTTCATTCATCATTTTGACATCTCAATTTTGAAAACTATGATCATGGTACCTCCACACTTCAACCTAACCCAACATTAGTTTCCTCCGTGATTGACACTGTTAAGTTGGACTTTGTTCATAGGCAAAATTGTTTCTTCATGTTTTCTCTCCACAAAACCTTATCAGTTGAATGGATTGAATCGACTCGTTGATCGACACGCCATCTCAGCCTCTGACACGCCACGTCATCAATTATTAATATGTATATTTTTTTATTTTTTATTTTAAAAAGGAGAGGTTTAGATGAATTATGGAATAATTAAAAGGTTTGGATGCACTACGCTAAAAATGATTGTGAGCCGTAAAAGTCTTTTTACGGCGTATAAAAAGTAGGCAGTAAAAGCTCGGGCCGTAAAAGATATTGGTCTTTTACGTGTAAAAATACGTCATGAAAAACCAATTAACACACCGTAAAAGTGATTCCATAAATGTCATTTAGGTCATTTACGACCCTCTTTTGACTGAGAATTGAGAAAAAAAATACTCAAAATAGGTTATGCGGACACATAATAAAAGTTAATAGCTCACACCAATTACGGATCGTAACTATTGTAAATACTTTATACTTATTAACGACGTGCAATGAAGGAATGTCGTAAATACCTTTTCATTTATGACGTGCTTTTATTACAAGCCGTAAATAACTCGAGACACGATCTCATTTACGGCGCACTTTCGAAGCATGCCGTAAATAACTCTACATTATTGAATGTATGCATGTGTTCATAGAATTAAATTTGAGTGTCTAATCATATAGTTCTATGTATGTGTGTATCAGATAACTTGATTCATGATCCCTAAGTTAGTCATGAGATTACATGCCTCATTTGTGTTCATCACTCTTAGTAAGAATTCCTTGCACAAATTTCCTCATTTTTGTTCATTGTGTCATGTTAAGTTGTTGTAATTGTTAGGCATTTACTAGTGGAACAGATGAACTATAAGTGCGATGTTTACAAAATTAATGAGAAAGTTTTACTGGTTTGGATTGCAGGTGTCTGTGAAAGATTTTGTTCCAGCTGGTTTGGCCTACCTCATGAAGCAATCAACAGAGCCAGAGATAGTAAAGAATTTTCTCTTAAAGACACTCCACCTCCAAGGTCAGGATGTTTTCTCATTATGTGTACAAATTACAAATATATGCGTACTGTTTATTTTTAATATGAATTTACATGATTTTTCTTTTCAGTCAATCTTGCTCTTTAACTGATTATTGTTAACAACTTCCAAATGATTATATATATTCTTTTACACACTTGATACTCAATTCTTGAATGATCATGCATTTCTGATTACTTCCCAACTGTATATTTAATCTTTCATCCTTGATTCATCTTCATTATCTTTACATATTGTGATTAATTCTTCAATTATGGCCATTCTCACAGAAATGCAACGTGGAAATCAGATGTCCTCAAGGAAAAGATTTTTTCAGGATTTGCAGAAAGAAGGAACATCTGCATCTAAAACTTCTGATGGTGAACATGCAGACGCAAAAGAACAATTGGAAGGTGGAATGAATGACCTTAGAGAAAATGCTGATAACAATATATTTAGCTTTTTATAAATCCAAATTATACCAATTCATCGAAATACATCTGATACCAATACAAATAGATAAATAGATCAGTAGATTAACATGATCACTATATTAATATAATTATGAAAAAAATGTTTACACTGCTTAGTTTTGTATATTGTAATTGACTATTGAGTTGTGAAACATTTCACAGATTTGCAGCTTAGAAGTCGAATGTCTGCAAGGAAGAGATTTTTTCAAAATTTGGAAATCCCAGGTGCTTCAGAAACTTTCGTAATTATGGCTGATATGCAATGTATAATGTAGATCTATGATGCTATATGAAGTACGTATTAAAACCCTTTCATCAATCTACTCCCATTGGCCAACTTCATAAACATATAAACTGCGCCAAGGCACGAGTATTGATTCTAGTTTCAACACATTATGAGTCTGATGCATGTGAACTACTGTAATAACATTCATATTATCGATGAGCCGTTTTCTTCATGAGGCAGCTACATGTCTTGATTTGTGATAGCCCTCGCATAATGTGTATCAGGTTGGGTGTAGGCATGAGAACTTGAATCATGACGTGCTTAAAATGGTACAGAATGACCCCAAATTTAATCTTCAACTCATAACGACTGTTTAGACTAATCAACAGTACAACTCGGATGATGAATGTGAGGTTGCATATTTTTCGCCTCTTGATCATAGCTAAGGCATTCAGAATGTTGGAAATTTGATCTCTATAAATTCATTCGCAAATACTAAATTCTCAAAAATCTATTGCAACTCATAATTTGTCATAATGACACACTTTGAGAGTTGTCTATGTATGCTAAGAAATATTAAATTACAAATATGAAGAATGTGATCATCTTTATGAATCTCGGGTAGTTCTAGCCTTAATTTATTTGGGATGGCTGCAAAAGTATGAAACCTCAACATTCACACTCAATCGCTACAACAAATAAAAAATAAAAAAAACGTGTCAACCACATTTTCTATGAAAACATGTATGGTGTTGGAAAATTCCATAAAAAAAAGGTTATTCATCATCCAATGGATCTATGTTATTCATATACGTGTTAAATCCACTTATTATTTGCCATGGTGTTTTACCATAGATCACATTCACATGGTGTTAAATCCACTTATTACTTGGCATGGTGTTGAAATAAATGATGATAATGTGAAAAAAGAAGGGGAAATAAAGTAATTTTCTAAAAGTTCTGCACATGTGTTGCAACAGTTGACTGGTGGCACACCTACAGAATTGTGACATCTTAAGAGTCTATGTTTATCTGCATTGCAATCCAAGTAGTTAGCGGGGGCAATTCCTCCGAGTTTGGGAGGCTGGAGAAATAAACAATGTGATCCGATTCTTACACGTCCTTGACATATGCTACAATATTCTCTGCATTATTTTGTTCAAACTTGCAATATTCTTAATGTTCAATTTTTGTTGGTTAGGTAACAAAAACTATACACAAATAGGTGCAAAGTAATCATAGGCCCAATTTCCCTCTTCTACATATTAAACCCTATGATTATCTCTTCTCTTTCTCTTTCTCTTTCTCTTTTGATCGACTATTGACCATTGGCAAGTCGTTCTCTCACATATTAGGACCTGAAATTGCATTCCAAAGTCCATGGATTGGGTAAATTTTTTGTTTCGAATTTGTGATTGAAATGCACATCATAGACCTTTAATTCAATTGCTATGAACTTATACACTACTTCGCTTTGCTTTGATTGTGTTTTTCTAAAGTGAAAAGAATTAGGACAAAACCCCTTGTGGCTTACAAAGTTATTGTGACACATGATATGTTAGAAAAAGTAAAGGTGGGCAATTTGCACTGAAAATGAAGTTACCGATCCAAATCGAACCGAACCAAAAAAACGATTCGGTAACCGCACCGAACTAAAATGGTATCGTTTTATAGTCACACCGTACCGAACCATATAAAAATGGTGTCGTTGCGGTTTAGAGTTATAAACCGAACCGGCCGAATTAAATTTTTCTTATTTTTCATTTTTTCATTGATGGAAGTTTTGGTTTGTAATATATATATAAATTCATTTATGTCAAGTTTTGTAGTTTGGAAGTTACTATGTTTGCATAAAAGTTGATATATGTAAGTTTGTTAAGTGATCAAATATGGTGTTTCTTTTTTTGTCGGTGGTGTTTTTGTTAGTTAATTGATATTTTGATTATATTTGTAAAACTTGTATGGACTCCAAATGCATTTAAAATTTGTTCATGCCTTGTCAAAAATGTTAGGTAAAAATTTGGGTATCTCTTTCTTGCGGAAATAAATAAATCGGTTTAAACCAAAACTAACCCACTCCGTACCGACAAAATGGTGTGACCGAAATAATTGGTCAAACTCTTTGGAAATGCGGTTGCGGTTTGCAATATTGCAAAATAAAAAAAAAGGGTTTTGTTGTTGTTTGAAATATTACATAACCAATCCGAAACCCTGCCGACCCCTAGGAAAAAGTGATCATTTGATGTCCTCTACTTGAGAGAATGACTCTGTGTGACTTGAAGAGTATCACCCATTTCAACATTGTTACACCAAATTTCCAATTCCTTAATGTTGGAGGTGATTTTCAGATTTTAAGCTTAAGAACACCTCAAGTCTTGTTGGTATGAAAGTAATAGGTTTATGTGGTGTGAAGACTGAAGTAGGCTTTCCTCAAAGCTCTGGTATCAAGTTCACCTCTTCAAGAACTAGAAATTTTAGTAAGTTGTATTATATTGAAATGTTACTTGTCCTTACATAGAGTGAATACAGATCGCAAGACAATGAGCTTTTAGATTCAAACACACATACAACTGCTAGACGACTATCTTAAATTAGGGCGTCTTCGAAGATGCTCATGTTCTTCGTGACACACGTACTGCTTGACGCCACTAATCTTGTCACATATAGAAGTAGAATATTTGATTTGATTGAGTCTTCTTTTTTTTTTAGAGAAAATTTTGCAAACTTACATGGCAAGTGGAGAAATTAGAGGAACATTTATTTGCGTCCATGATCAATCATAAGATAGGGTTATGACATTCTAACGTTTTACATGGGGATATTTATCTAGGTACATGCTTATGGATGTCGAGTGTTGTATCTCATCTTATCCCCAAACAATCCATGTTTGATGCCAATTCAAATAGGTGCAAATTTTAGTTTTTTTAGCTTTTTAAATTGTTAATTGTGGTGTCTTGAACATATTTTGTTTATACGAGTGATGATGATTGATGTTGTCTATTAAGATTGTTACATGTGTCCTGTGAGGTGATTTCTCACATATTTGGGTGCCCAATAAAGGAGGATCTATCACTTGAAAAAAATACGAAGGTGTCAAGAATATGGATGAATTCATTTCCTTTATCCTCGATTTCCGCCTTCTAGCTTGATTTTTTTAGGGTGGATGTTCTTGAGGCTTTGTGTTATAATTTCTATCTTACTATAAAAAAGAAAGAAAGAAAAATGCTCATTTAGTACTAATTTTAACCCCTCATTGCTCATGACAATCTTTTTCATGAGCTCATCTAAATGTAAGGTTACTTTTTTTGTGCCAAATTTAATAAAGTCTTAACAAACCATATTATTTTAAAACTATTTTTCCCCCATACCTTAAACATATATATATATATATATATATATAGAGAGAGAGAGAGAGAGACTTTGCCGCCTCATGAGATTTTGGTCACAGATCGTCAGTCGCGGGATTCCGGTCGCAAGAATCTGGTGGCCAGAATTATCGGTCCCAGTAAATAAGTTATTGACCCATAACAATAAATTATTGACTTATTAATCATGTTTCACCCGATACTAGCATCCCCTCGCACCCCGTCGTACCAGATCATAATGAATGGATTAAGGGTCCACATTTCATATTTGATACCAGATCTCCATTGAAATTGAGGTTGTGCCCTAAAACCGAAGAGAAGAAGAGCCGTCATAGAAAGAAGTTGAAGTTCAAGGCCGGAGGAAGGAGAGAAGAAGTCTCCACCGACCAAATTTGTCGAGCCGCCACTAAAAAAAAACCTTTGTTCTCGAATGTTTCTAACAGTATTTGGTGGGGTTGTTATTATTATTATTATTTTTTTTATAAGTTGGAATAGTTTTTGCAAGAGAAATTATATATACACACTCCTAATTTCTTAATACACATGCCTCACTTAATACACCATCTACCTCATTTCTCATTCTAATACACAACCCAAAGTACCCAAAAACCCCTTAATCCAAAATTTCATGAAATATTAATGAACTATATTAAGACTATTATTGTGTGATTAGTATATATTACTATAAGTTTATTACACTTTGTAGATGTTCATGTATACTATTTGTGTATGGTCTATATAAATCCTTACACAAATTCAATGTTCTTTTCAAATCTTTAAACATGAAATTGATAACAAGATGAAGAATGCATACCTCAACATGTGTGTTTGGGTAAAAAAAGAAGAAGATGATGAAATATATAATGAATAAAAGTTCATATAAGAATTACATTGTTTCACATTCTAAACTTGAAAATCATGAACTTTTTAGGATGAAAAAGAAAGAAATTAATCATCAAAACTTCCTTGACAAAATTTGTATTAACTATACTTCAATTTTTCCAAAATAAGTTTCCAATTTTAGTAATTTATTTGGTTATGTATTTTCACTTTATTAATTTCTAAAAATAAATATATTCACTTTATAAGTTTCCAAATTTAAATTTTTTCGTTTTTAATAATTTAATTTTTTTTTATATCATCACATCATTAGTTTCCAAATATAAATTTTATGTTTTTAATTTGTTTATATATTCCTAATGTATTACACATGTCTGTTTTAGTCATTTAACGTACAAATAAAATCTGATTTGAATTGTCAAATAAATAATAATGATGTGTATCAAGTAATTAAGGGTGTGTATTTAAAACCACTCTTTTTGCAATTCTTATTTTTGACGTAAAAGCCATACGGCAAATTCATTGATACTCAAGCTAGAATGACACGGATACATGCCTTCCCTTGCCAAACATTTGAGCAAGTTAAGGACGTGGCATGCTAGCACCATTCATTACAAAGATTCCGTTCACTTATTTCTAGACAACAGAAAAGAAATATTTGAAAACTAAACAAAGCTAGGTCTCCTAAGAAGGAGCTTACTGTTCTTAGATTAACTAAAAACTTAGACTATGGAAGGAAGTAAAATACTCCAGCCATAATTTGAGGCCTAAAAGAAGATCCAAAAGAAGATGCTCACAATACAAAGCCCAGCAGGATATGGCAAGAAATCAGCCCACTACCATCTCCACAGTTTGCAACTCTCATGCCAGTGTACAGACCTACCTTCCGGTCGCCGCCGTCATGCCATGTCGTGACACAAAGCCAGCAAAGACACACTGTCGCCGCCTTGCGCCCAAGCCACCATAAGTTCACACCTGCGAAACAGCGCCCCAGCCAAGTTCTTTTGGAACCCACCCACACCGGCGCACAAAGGCATGAAACTCACCAATGCCCTAGACGTAAGCCATTCACCACCACAGAAGCCACCCCTTTTGAGAGAAAAACCATGGACCATGCCCAGCCATCCGCTAATCTATGAGTCGAGAAGCATCCCTCTAGATCTCTTTCGGCAAGCAAATTGCAGATCCCGTCCAGTAGCAGACCCCGAAACAAGGACAAGGCCAAGAGGCTCGTCGAGGCGTTCGGGCGCCATCAGACGAGGTTGGATTAAAAAGTTTTAGGAGCGACGGCTCTTCAGGGTTTTGGGAGCGACGGTTCTTTTAGGATTTGTAAAGCATCCCTAAAATTTTTTTTGCAATCCTTATTATTAGTGCTTTAACACATTTACTTCAAGTTAGATGATACACAGCTGTAGCCTATACACGGTGAAGAATCATGGCATATAGCAAAGACAAATCTCACAGCGCCCGTTGTAAAAATCAATAAACGGTGAGAGAACCCGTCTCTCTGCGCTTCTCCGACACCCGGAACCTCTCTAGCCTCGCCCAGTGTACTCCCTCTCTCTCTCTTATTCTCCTCACTCAGATCTGCCTTCTTCTCTCCTCCATCCAATTCACACTCTTAGTCCTCACCTTAATGCCCCAAATCCAAATCCTCCCAATCCCCAAACCCTAATGGAGCAGCTCAAGACCATCGGCCGGGAGCTCGCCATGGGCTCCCAGGGCGGCTTCGGCCAATCCAAGGAGTTCCTCGACCTCGTCAAGTCCATCGGCGAAGCCCGATCCAAGGCCGAAGAGGAACGCATCGTCCTCCACGAGATCGAAACCCTAAAACGCCGCCTCGCCGAGCCTGACATCCCCAAACGCAAGATGAAGGAGTACCTCATCCGCCTCGTCTACGTCGAAATGCTCGGCCACGACGCCTCCTTCGCTTACATCCACGCCGTCAAGATGACTCACGACGACAATCTCGTCCTCAAACGCACCGGCTACCTCGCCGTCTCTCTCTTCCTCAACGACGACCATGACCTCATCATCCTCATCGTCAACACCATCCAGAAGGACCTCAAATCTGATAACTACCTCGTCGTCTGCACCGCGCTTAACGCCGTTTGTAAGCTCATCAACGACGAGACTGTTCCCGCCGTTTTGCCACAGGTCGTGGAGCTGCTGGCGCATCAGAAGGAGGCGGTGAGGAAGAAGGCGATCATGGCGCTGCATCGGTTTTACCAGAAATCGCCGTCGTCGGTTTCGCATCTGGTGTCGAATTTCCGGAAGCGGCTCTGTGATAATGATCCTGGAGTCATGGGAGCCACGCTGTGCCCGTTGTTTGATCTCATTACGATTGATGTGAATACTTATAAGGATTTGGTGGTTAGCTTTGTCAGCATTTTGAAGCAAGTTGCGGAGCGGAGGTTGCCTAAGACGTATGACTACCATCAGCTTCCTGCGCCTTTTATTCAGGTTTGCTTTCGGAGCCGAGCTTAAGTGTTTGTTTCGAATGTAGTGATAGGAGTTGAGGAGCTGTCTTTGTGATTTGGTTATTGAATTTTGAGAATGCAGATCAGGTTGTTGAAGATTTTGGCAATGTTGGGGAGCGGGGATAAGCAAGCGAGTGAGAAGATGTATACAGTAGTCAGTGACATATTTAAGAAGTGTGATTCCACGAGTAATATAGGAAATGCGGTTCTTTACGAGTGTATTTGTTGCGTTTCTGCAATACATCCGAATCCTAAGTTGTTAGATCAGGCTGCTCAAGTCATTTCAAGATTTTTGAAGGTTTGTGTTTTCAAGTTTTTAGTGATTTGTGTAAGCTATAAGAGTTAGGCTGTTCAAAGGAACAAAAACCAAATCATTTCTTGTTGATTTATTTGGTGGACAGAGTGACAGTCATAATTTGAAATATATGGGAATTGATGCTCTTGGTCGACTAATCAAGATCAGTCCAGAGATAGCTGAGCAACACCAGTTGGCTGTCATTGATTGCTTAGAGGTGAGACAGTTCTGTTATGTTTAGTTTTCTAATCAAGCTTGTATCTTTACATTTAAGTAAAATTATGCATGGTGCAGGACCCAGATGATACTTTGAAGCGAAAAACATTTGAACTGTTGTATAAGATGACCAAGTCCTCCAATGTGGAGGTGATTGTCGACCGCATGATTAGTTACATGATAAGCATTAATGATAATCATTACAAAACATATATAGCATCTCGATGCGTGGAGCTTGCTGAGCAATTTGCTCCAAGCAATCAATGGTTTATCCAGGTAACACATGTTGCCTTTTGAATTTCATTCCATTGTGGAAGAGTTTTTTTAGTGCTTAGTGAAGTGCTAATGTCTTTCACCTTTGATGTTTTTGTCTTCAGACCATGAATAAAGTCTTTGAACATGCTGGAGATTTGGTGAATGTTAAGGTGGCACATAACTTGATGAAATTGATTGCTGAGGGATTTGGAGAGGATGATGATACCGCAGATAGTCAGTTAAGATCATCTGCGGTACGTGACTTCCACACTTGGCATATCTTGACACTGCTTTACTCTATATAATTGCAGCAATGCTATGTTACTTGCTTATTATATGCTCAAAGAATATATACGCTATATATCACAAGGCCACCTAACTATTGATGTTATTTCTTAGGTTCCAATCCAACTTTTAAAGCAATCTATATATCCTTTTTTTTTTTTATTTGCATTTCAGTTGATTAACTTAGACCACAAACTTTCATAAAAGGTAAACTCTGACTAAAGGATGCATGTCATGTGAGGATGAGCTAAAATGAAATTTGTTGACACTAAGTAACACGTGTCACATGATACAATATTTAAGAAATTACTGTCTGTCTTTCCCGTCGTCTGCTCATCTTTCCCATTTATCCTATAGACCCACTTCCTCCTTAGCCTTTGCGAATCGTATGATCTATTTTAGTGTCTGTCATCTCTGCTTCCACAAGCTAATCAAACCTTGATCTTAACAACTATATTTTAAATTTTGTTAACTGCACTGCACAATTACTAGAATATGGAGAAAATTTTCCAGTATGAAGTCATTTTCCATTCCTTTTTGAAGCTGCTTAAGCTGTTTCTTTGATATATTTTTAGTATAGAGAAGAGTTTCTGGTTTTTGTTTTACTGAAAGTTGAGAGCTGTTCTATACCGGATAAAGACTATTGTTCATGATTAGTATAATGTAGGTGATAAGTTCTTACAGATATGAGTGGAGTATCGTAGCTTATTAATCCTGATGTGGAGTGTACCAGCTGTTGTGGATCGTATAGTGATGCTGCTTAATTCTGTATAGCATTTACTCATTTAAAGAAACCAATTGTGGGAAAGCTGATTTGCTTTTGACAAAACATATAATCTTTTTCTCTATTGCAACGAGGCAGAGCTTCTTATATTTCTGCCCTATTTAGAATGAGGCAGAGCTTCTTACATATCAGCTCCTTTGGAATTCAGTGAAGCAGAGCTGGGTTACCGAGATAAATCCTTGCCCCTTAGTTTATCCTAATAGATCCATAAATGATCAGATCATCTGAGACATGCAGGGTATATTTGCCTTAGAATTTAGTCTACAGCCATATTTGGATATAATCTTTAACTACTGCTGCTATGTTCAATGGGTTGCTAAGTTCATATATTTAATTTCCTTTTAGTTTTGCTGAATTTAGTTTTGTAGTTACTTGTGTCCCTATTGGCTGCTATCTATATAACTTGAATATTAGGATATTAACAAAATTGATCCATCAATTTCTTCTTCCCTATCTTCAAGACCATTTGCTTGCTTTTTGTTTTTTGTTTTGGTGTGGCAACGAAGATTTTTTTGTGCAGGTGGAATCATATTTGCGCATAATTGGAGAGCCAAAGCTTCCGTCTGTATTTCTTCAGGTAAGTTGTTCTCCATCATTCTATTTTTTCTTTTATGTAGAATTTACTGAAATATATGCTGGTTGATATGTTAATGTTCCTTTGTGCTTACAGGTCATTTGTTGGGTTTTGGGAGAATATGGAACTGCTGATGGAAAGTATTCTGCTTCATATATCACCGGGAAATTATGTGACGTGGCTGAGGCATATTCAAATGATGAAACTGTCAAGGTATCACTGAAACTGAGTTTTTTCTTTTCTTTTATGTAACTAGAGTTTCCCTCATCTTTTTAAGAGTTCAAGCTGATGGGGTTAACATGCTTCAGAAATTAGGTGGTCAGTATGTAACTGTATATAGATTCATATGGTCATGCATGTGTTTCATTTCCATTTCATCGATATATATGTTTGAAGTAGAGTAGTTATACATGGTAGAAGCTATTCACATTTACAGATTGATTGATGGCAGTTAATTTTATCAATTTTCTCCATATCTATGCTTCATTTGTGAACATTTATGCAATGGTATCTTTGTTTTCTTAGTTTTCATTAGCTGTCATATTAGGTCGGTCTACCTTATGTTTTGTTTTTGGGGGCATTAGATTTATTTGTTCTCCTACATTTTGGTAATAACCTCTAAATCCTAATAGTTCAATGCCCAAAAAAATTATATTCATTGTTTTTCTTTTCTCTTTCTGGGCTTTTCGAGTTTTTGTTACCTGGTAGCTGTAAAACATTTTTGTTGTTTGTTTGATCGTGTAACAACATATGGATCTCATGTATACTATTGGATAGGCGGGTCACCATATGACCATATCAAAGCTCATAAGCTTCAATTTTCAACATTCTTTATTTTACTCTAATAGTCTAGCATGTCCATGAAGTGACTTTAATCTAGTAGTTTGACTGGACTCCCAGTGTGGTAGGAGTTTTTATTTTCTGATAATAAAATCATAGCTTCATGGCTCCGTTGCCTCTTCAGTTCTCCTTGGTGTTGACGAAGGTAGTTTTCTGACAAAGAGGCGCCTTACCTGACACGTGAGCAATAACAATTCATCTACTTGATGCACATACAGCTCCTAAGTTGCATCTGACCAGCATTTGATATGGATGCACTAGACCCACCTCAAAACACACTTTGAAGTTGTCCCCTTTCATGGCTTAGGACGTTCCTCATAGAGTTCATGTTCATATGGGTCTTTGCAGCATTATTCTGAAATTTGTGATGTAAAAAGAACAGGAGTACAAATTATATACAAAACGAACTTTTAATTTGGGTCAAAGAGTTAACTTCTGAAAAATTTTCTTCTCTGTTAGGACTAGTAATGGTCTCAGGATGAGTGCCCATGTGATTTTAGAATTTTCCAGGCATTTTAACTCTTATTTTCCATTGTAGTAATGAATTATAACTAAAAATTCTAATAAAAAAATGAAGTTTTATCTAGTTTCTGTATTGAATAAGACCACCTCAAAGAAGATGACCAGGATGATGTTTTTCTCCTCGCTGGTGAATTTTTCCAAAGTTCAAGGGGAAAGTGTTGATCTTGTCTTTGTGCATTGTGAAGTGAACTTTCTTATGGAATAAGTTATTGAGGAGTGGACTGGACAACTCCATTAGAGAAGAGTGACTTGTTAATCCAAAATCCTCTAGCTTTTGGTAAGGGAAAAAGGCCAGAATTCTTTGGGGTTGTGGGTGTAGCAGTAGTTTGGGTGGGGTGGATGGAAAGAAATATAGAAGACTATTTGAAAGCTATGGTGAGGTAGAAGAGGAAGACCTGAGGGAGAGAGTTAAGTTCTGGGCAATTTTATGGGCTTCTACTTCTAAGGATTTTAAGGATTGTAATCTTCCTTGAATTATTCTTAATTGGCACCAGCTGTAGTATAAGTGCCTAAACACCAACAGTTGAGCTGCTAAGCCTCTAGTCCTAGCTGCACTCTTTAGATTTTTAAAGTCAACTCCTTGTCCGCATCCTTGTACTTTGCTTGTTATTTGAATAAAAAGCTGTTTCTTTTCAAAAAATAAAAGAACATTTCTTGGGTTTGGATGTGGGATCAGGGTTGATAAGGAGTCCAATATTGCTGGTGCTGCTTTCTATTTAGCCATGTCTTTCAACTTGGGTGCGATCATGGGGATTTATCACATTGACGGGTGGAGCTTATTATTCTATAAGCTGCATCCTTGTTAGAATCCCTTGCACACATGGTCCTAGTGTCACTCGTTGGTTTCAGATTCACCCCTTTGACAGATCAGCTTAGACTTATTTGGAGGCTATGAGACCACCCATCAGTTTTTTTTCACAGTCCTGTTTTATTGTTTTGTTTCTTTTCACTATGAACAACTGGTCCTCAATATGTTGCTATGAAGGAGTTTGTTTGTCATCGTGTTTTTTCTAGCTAGAGTCTACAAAAGTGCTGTTTGAGAATTTTACTAGATAGGAGGAACACTGATCACTGATGTATGTATTGTTGTAAGTTGATAGAATCAAATTGTGAGTATTTGCATTCTCTCAAAATAAATCTGAACCACTCAAAATTTATGTGTATTTTTTTTTAGAATTATACTCTATTAATAACTGGTTATATAGTAAAAAAATACACCTGTATTTTTGTCTATATTTGTTTACACGTAACCCTAATTCCTATGATTGTGTTTGTTTTACAGGCATATGCTGTTACAGCAATCATGAAAATATATGCATTTGAAATATCAGCTGGAAGAAAAGTGGATATGTTACCCGAGGTGCATGTTTTAAAACACTGGGATAAGTTAATTTAGATTAATATCGTTATAACTCAAGGATATACCCTCTTTAAATTCTAAACTTTACTTTAGATTCCTTACTGATATGTCTGTAGTTATCGAGATTAACCACCGTGGATGTGGGTGAAGGTAGATCTGCAATGGAGTTTAGATGTGGTAAGGGAGTGAGAGAAGAGAGAGGTGTGAGGAAGAGGGGGTGAAGCGGGTAGACCTTTTGTTTTTATTTATTTTTCGTTCTAGTTTCATTTTCGATTCATTTTGTTGTTTAAAGATTGTTGAAGGATGGTTATGCCCATGCCAATTTGTGTCTCACAAACACGATCATTTTAATAGGACATGTAACAGAATTAAGGGAAAGGGAAGTGCTTCCCATTCTATATAGTTCAGGCGCCATTCCTACAATAGATTTGATTGGGGAGCTAGTGCTTTTAGATATCCACTGTTAGATGGTCTCATTATGCTAACAAAGACATTGGTAACTGTTCTTGCATGATAGTTTGTTGGACTGCTGTAAAATGGTCATGCATAAGATGACTGTTTGTTTGCTGATTATCTATAAAATTTTGATGTTGTATTAAGATATCTTAAGGTGCGCAATCATATTTTCTTTGTTGCTATGTTGAATGGTTAGTTTTCAATAATCCTTTGGCATATCTCCTCTTAGCTCTTTTTTTTTTTTTTACATTTTTTCTTTTTTCTTTTCTTTTCTGAATGGAAATATGTTTTAAATTGATGGCATAAGTAGTTAAACAAACTGTGGTTATATTTTGTGTTGGCTCATGGAAATTAATGTGATTAACTGGACCTTTGTTTTGTTGTAGTGTCAATCTTTGGTGGAGGAATTATCAGCTTCTCATTCTACAGATCTCCAGCAGCGTGCATATGAATTGCAAGCTGTCATCGGCATAGATGCTCATGCCATTGAGAGTATTATGCCATCAGATGCAAGTTGTGAAGACATTGAGGTAATAATTTACTGCACAATCTACGTGTACTATTCTTTTATTTCTTTCTGTTATTCATCATCGGGAATTAGTGAACTACATTAGTTTTACAAAAGTAAATCAGTGCATCTGCTCTGATAGAGATGCATTTGTCTCATAGATCCAATATGTCGATGCATCATTACTCATTATGTCACTATCATGGAAACAGAGACATTGTCACAATACAACATATTCCATTCTGCTTCAACATACATATCCTCATTTTATTTCGTTACAGGACTTTATATTCACTGATGTTGATTGATGTCTTCAGTAATTTTTCTAATTGCAAATTAATAAGAGGTGTACAATAAAGTCATTGTATTAGAATACCATGGTACTTGGATAATTTCAAGGCCGCTATATTATCACTAGAAGTGTACTGCTTGACTATAATTATAGGTAGGCAAATCATTATATGATATCCAATCTAAAAGGGAAATGCTAGTAGTTTTGACTTGGAAAAAGCCTGATAGAGCAGGGATGGATTGTTTGGTTAATTCACATCCTTGAGCTTTCATTAAATTTCAGATTTAGAAGTTTTTATGTTCAAAATTTTTTATAGCTGTGTTTTTTTGGGGGTCTTTACAAATGGTGTGGGAAGGTAGGGAAATGGGTTAGAGTCAGGATATGTCAGGTAGTCGGGGCTTTTGATCCCCTTGAATGCAACGAAACAAATACTGCTTTGCTGGAGAAAAAGTGAAGGTTTCTGAAAAATAGCAGTAGCCTAAAATTTTATGAATTCATACTATATATGGAGAAATCAACTTCGCAGCTTGTGACAGAATCAGAAAATTATCGCTTACCCGTATCTTACTATTTTATTTTGCGGTTCTTCTAATTTAATGTTTACATTTCACTTTTGTCGAGTTTGAGTCTAGATTCTCATAGGAAGTAGTCTCTTTTCACTCTTTCCCTGACAATATATGGACTAATCAAGCTAATACCACTAAGGGATGATATATTGATCTAAAGGAAGTTGTAAAAGTGGGTAGGAACTTAGGACATAGCTCATCATGAAGATTACATTCACTAGTCTCCATTCTCTATTAGCTTAATTAATATCACTATAGTCTACATGAGAGAATGTTTCTGAGGTCTATTATTCATCTTAGTAAAGATGAATGCTGACATATTTCAGTATGTGAAATGCTTATCAGTGCCTAACCATAAGTGATGGATAAAGTGTTGGGTGGGGGAACCGCTTTTCTTAATGCCCGTATGCGTCTTAATCCTTTGTATCCTTTGTCTTGGGATTTTGGCTATTTGAAAACTTTAAATGACCAAAAAGAGGAGCAGTGTAACTGCCCTTCCTTCCCACCCCAAAACCCCCTAGGTGCCTACCTACTTGTGCTCGTAGCTTGATTGGAGTCATGACATGTAAGGGAGGCTGACTTATTGGCATGTTTAAAAAACTTTAGGCTGTTTCAATATTGGCCGGATAGAAGATATGTAACTTGGAGATCTTTCCTGTAAACCCTATTCGAAGCTGTAACTGGATTGATTCTTCAATTTCTGGTCCTGATCATTATGCAATTCCGAGGGCTCCTGAGTAAGAGTATCTTTGTTCAGAGGATATGGCTCCACATTGGTGTGTGATTTGTTGACAGCTGAAAAGTTGAGTCCTGGGAAGCTTTGGAGTCTCTTGGCTGTCATAGTGGCATAAGTTGTTTAAAGGCATATGTGACCTGGGTATTCTGTGGTTTCATGCAATGCATTATCACGCGACAGAATTTAAGGAATAAAATTTGAGTCATGAAGAGCAGCATGATCAGGAAGATGTGCTACACTAGCATTTTCTGGGTGGTGTTGGTGGCATGCAATAGAAGGATAGTTGAGGAAGCTAGGTGTTACATGTTTGTAGAAATAGGTTTGATTTTGGGCATTTTGTTCATCTCTGTTTATTGTTGAATGTTATTGCCTGATCTATGATCAGTTCCTTTAGTAGTTCAGTTGACTGTGTGTTGTCTGTTTCTGGAATTCCGACTTGGGGGCCGAGTGCCTTCCCTGATTTTACAAGAGTTTTGCTTCTCATAAGTAAGAAATAAAACAGGCAATTCTATTTGTCAAATCCTTGAGATCAGCTAATGATGAAATTTTAATCTTTCTTTTGCAGATCGATAAAAACCTTTCTTTCCTCGATGGTTATGTCCAACAGGCAATAGAAAAAGGTGCTCAGCCATATATTTCTGAGAATGAGCGCACTGGAATGTTAAATATCAACAATTTTAGAAACCAAGATCAGCCTGAAGCTCTAAGTCACAGTCTTCGGTTTGAGGCCTATGAGCTTCCCAAAGCACTGGTGCCGTCAAGAGTTCCTCCAGCTGCAGTTGCATCCTCAACTGAACTTGTTCCGGTGCCTGAACCATATTATGCTAGGGAGACACACCAGGCTGCATCATTGCCATCTGTGTCAGATGCAGGATCATCAGAACTTAAATTACGACTTGACGGTGTTCAGAAGAAATGGGGTAGGCCTACATACTCGTCTTCTGCATCTTCGACCTCAACATCTAGTTCCCACAAAACGACAAACGGGGTAACACAGGTAGATGGTGTGAGTACGAACTCAAAAGGACGTGATACTTATGATTCAAGGAAGCCGTCAGTTGAAATTTCTCCAGAAAAGCAGAAGTTGGCCAGTTCACTTTTTGGAGGTTCATCAAGAACAGAGAAGAGGGCATCTTCGGGCAACCATAAAGTGTCCAAGGCCGCAGAGAAGTCGCACGTAGGGAAGGCAGCAGGTGCACACAGTGACGCTGTAGTGGAGAAAATAAACCGTGAACCTACTCCAGACTTGCTTGACTTCAGTGATTCAGCTGTTACTAGTACTGCCCCATCTGTAGATCCTTTCCAGCAGTTGGAAGGGCTACTTGATCAAACCGAAGCTACATCAACCATGAACAATGGTGCAGCAGGTGCTTCAAGAACACCTGAAATTATGGGATTATATGCAGATAGTGCTGTGAGTGGGCTCAGCAGCAGTGTTGCCAATAGAGATGAATTTAATCTTGCATCTGAATTATCAAATGCTGCAAGGACTTCTCAAGTTGGGATGTCACAATTGAATAAGGGTCCTAACCCTAAAGATTCATTGGAAAAGGATGCACTTGTAAGGCAGATGGGCGTTAACCCCACAAGTCAGAACCCCAACTTGTTTAAAGATTTGCTTGGCTAGAACTGTTTGTTTGGCAGATTTATAATCAAAATGTTCAAGACTATTCAGTTTGTCATGCATGGTCTTTCGGAGTGGCTGGTTATATGATATGAAAAGTAACTCATTTTCATGAGTTTCAGAGCCACACACGGAGTTGTAAAGACACCCATATGGAGTGATTTGAACTCCCTCAGTGGTGGTAAAAATCAGTTCAGACTTGTATTTGTTGAACAATATGGCTATAGTTGGAAGTATAACCAAGTTGCAAGTTGGTATGCATTTGGAAGTTTCGGCCTATGAGTGAATCCATACAAGTGAATTCAGAGCTTTTTCTTTGCGGCGATATAGGTTTTGGAGCACTCTAACAAGATGATCATATTGGACTCCATTTACACTGCACGTATGGTCTAGTTATGAAAATGCTGTACTACGAGACTTCTTCCATTTCTTTAGGGAGACTTGTGTCTCTCTTTCTTTTTACTTGCTTGGTTTCTCTATTCATGCTCGAGTTCTGTAGTCGTTTCTTACTGTATGTGAGTAGCTCATTTTTTTTCTGGGTCTTAATTTTTTGGGTGTTAATACACATTCCATGTGTATGTTTAGCCAATCGTTGCTGTAACAATAATAATGTGCGTTGGTGATCCGGGCATCAGTACTTGAGACTCAATATCATATTGTTGAAACTAGCATATTAGAAGATCAATCGGCCATTAGCAGATTGTCTTGCAACTCTTACTTGCAATGCATGTTTGCCTGTCTGGGCAAACAGGTGAAAGTTTGAGATCCGGGGACGATGCATTTATCTTTTTGGGAAGATGTTTGTGTTTTCAAGTCCCAAAAGGTTTTAGGATTCTATAAAGATTGTGTTGTATATCCAAAACCGAAACTATGAGTGTCCTAGTTGAATACTCATAGTTCTAGATATAGAAAACAATCTTATAGAATCCTAATTGAATAATGAATAGAACCCATTAGTTGGGAAAAGTTAATCCATCCTGGGAGAAAGAGGTATTGAGTAGTCAATCTTATCTTAATGTTACATAACTAATTGATTAAGGACTTTGTACTCTGCGCACGACTATAAATAGAGACGTCGCATCCTCGCAAATCCGTTCTAGAAAAAACACACAGCTCCAGGACTTGGTCTAATATTGCATGATGATGGTTGCTATGGACTTCGATTTGAATATGTTACCGTTACCCGAAGAAGAAGACGAGCAGATTTCGGAAGCTGCTGTAGAACAATATCCCATGTCTGCAGCAAACCTAGAAGCAAAACTATTCGGAGTAGATATAGCACACAGCGAGAACCAAGAGAGGCAGATTTACCCGAAGAAATATATCCTTGTGCATTGTACACATGGACACAATCGAACAGGGTTTATGATCATACATTGCTTAATGCGCACGCTACCAGTGCATACAGTCACTGAAGCAATACAAATATTTGCTAAGGCACGCCCTCCGGGAATATATAAACCTGACTGCATTGATGCTCTATACGCATTCTATCATGAAAAGAAGCCTGCAGCAGTTTGCCCGCCTGTTCCTGAGTGGAAGAGATCTTCGGAATTGGTTCCAGATGAATATGAAGATGATCATCAAGGTTTGAATGAGAGTCATCAGGACATGGATACAGATATAATGACAAATGATGATATCTTGGGTGATGAGATACCTCCTGAACAGCAAGAGCAGATGCGGCTGTTCTGCTGCCAAACTCTCAATCCACGTTCTAGGAATATAAGCTCAAAATTCCCAGGGTCACATCCAGTTTCTCTTAGCAGAGAAAAGCTGCAGCTGTTGAGGGAGAGGTATTATTATGCTACTTGGAAAGCTGATGGGACACGGTACATGATGTTAATAACTAAGGACGGGTGTTACTTGGTTGATAGAAAATTCAATTTCAGAAGAGTTCAGCTGAGGTTTCCTTGCAAGCACACAAATGGTTTAGCTGAGAAGAGTACTAGTACTCACCACTACACGTTACTAGATGGGGAGATGGTGATCGATACTGAGCCAGGTTCACAGAAGAAGCAGAGAAGATACCTAATCTATGACAGCATGGCAATCAACAAACGTCCTGTGGTACAGTTTCCTTTTCACGAGCGGTGGAAGATGATTGAGGAAGAAGTAATCCAGCCTCGGAATGAGCAGCGTAGAGTTTACCAAAGCAGGAATAATGCTAACTACAGATATGACTTGGAACCATTCACGGTGAGGAGGAAGGGGTTTTGGTTGCTCTCTACGGTTGAGAAGCTCCTGAAGGAATTCATTCCAAGGCTTTCACATGCTGCAGATGGTGTGATCTTTCAGGGTTGAGATGATCCATATGTTCAGGGAGCAGATGAAGGCCTTCTAAAGTGGAAATATCCAGCAATGAACTCTATTGATTTTCTATTTGAGGTAGGTGGTGATGGCCGGCAACAGCTTTTTCTTTATGAACAAGGAAAGAAGAAACTGATAGAAGGATATAGGATTACGTTTAAAGATGGTATGGAATCCTTTTGTTCTGGAAAAATATTAGAGTGTTCTCGAGGTTCTGAGACAAAAGAATGGGTCTATATGAGGACTAGGACTGAAAAATCGGCTCCAAATGATATCAATACCCACGACAAGATTATGCAAAGCATAAAGGACAATATCACACAAGAGGTCTTACTAAATGAGATAGATGAGATCACTCGTTTGCCTATATATGTCCATAGAATACAGAAAGATAGCAAAGCACCAGAGAGGCATACAAGTTCAGCAAAGTAAAGGTGAAAGTGGAGGCAAGCAAAAGCTACAATTCCTTGTATTGATGTCAAATTCATCTTTGACATTCAGATGAAGAGATAGGGTTAGTGGATTAGTGTTTCCATGTTATCAATTTATGATAAATAATGATTATTGAGGCTTGTTGTATCACTGTATGAACTTAAGACTAGCTACCAGCTTCTCCCCCATATGTTTTTGTAAAATAGACTAATGACTGTTAAAGTAGAAGGTGGTAGTAGTAGTACCATATCTTCAGCTGATCTGGACTCAGTGAGCCTTTAAGTTTGTATTTCCTGGAAATTTGTGAAGTAGACATGAATAAGCCGGATCCAAATAACCAAACCCAAAACATACATCCCAAGTCAGAATATTACTGTATTTTCAAAATCAGAAGTACTAAAAGTCTAAACTCTAAACCACGAACAATTATTTGCGCCCAAAGATAATAAGCTTTGCATCAAATATATGTATGCAAGTATTTGTTGATGTACTCATGCAGTCATGCCCAGATTATCACACATCACTAATAAACCGGCATGCATAACGGTTTGGAACTCTTTTCTTATCTGAATCTGGGATCTAAAAGAAAATACTATGAACAATATCAATTAGTAGAACATCAGAAATATATGCTCAACACTGTTAACAGTATTCAAACAGACAAAGGAAAAGCTCAAAAAAATCTAACCAGCTCCAAAATATTCAATAGATCTAAAGATTCGAATTTTTTTTGCTAGTGTTAAGAAACTCAACCGCAATGTAATGAGAATGCCAGTCCAAGTTGATGTCTCTTTGATAGCATGCATCTGTTATCACTCTCTCCATTAGGGTATAACTTCCCCAAACCGAGTAGGAACAGAATTAAACTGAAGAGAAAGCCTTTTAAAACTTTCTATACTTCTATTTCCTTTCTTTGACCAAACTCTCAGGGTGATGGAGGCTGTTATGCATGGCCTGTTGGTCTCATCATATACAAAGTCCTCATTCCAGTACATCTACTTCCTTCAACACCATATAATGTTGTGAAAGTTTCCTAGCTTCATTTGATTGGACCTTAACACAACTGATTCAGAACTAGAAAATCAAGGACGTACTTCTTGTAACAAACCTGAATTATAGACAGTTCCCAACTGTAAGAAATAATATATGTCAGAGCAAAACAGAAAAGCCACATCAAACAATAGAGCACACAAGGCCACCAGCACAACCACCACAAAATCAAACGTACAAAAAACAAAGCACATGTATCTGCAAATACATGAGTAATTTAGCTATTCTGCGAAAATTCTCATCAGCAGAAAAACTATGGGGTGCAAGCTAGACATAGTTAAACCAAAGATACAATATGAAGCAACAGGAAGCAACAGTTGGTGGAGTATCATAGTGTGGAGTTTTGAGAGATTAAGAGAGCAGTAAGATTTTAGAAGGATTTTAGAGGAGAGAGAGAAAAGATCGGAAAATAAATATAAACGTGATAAAGTAGTCTGGGGTTCACATCCAAAACCAATTGGCAATGGATGGAGTGGCCCAAACCCTTATAAACCCACAAACAAAGTATTTCTGATATGAGATTGATATCTCAACACGTCCCCGCACGTGTGGCGAATTTTCAAGCCTAACAAGTGAACAACATTTGGGTGACGCGGAGTTTGTGTGACCATTTAGGCTTCACACGTGGACATTGGTAACCCGCTCTGATATCATGATAAAATAATCTGGGGTTTACATCCAAAACTAATTGGCAATGGATAAAGTGGCTCAAACCCTTATACCCACAGGCAATATCCCCGTATTCCCGATATGAGATTGATATCTCAACATAACGAGAGAGAGGTTAAGGAAGATTAGAAGAATCGAGGCATCAAGCCTTCAATAAGATTTTACATTAACTCATTCCAATCTGATTTGGGTTTGTAAGTATCCATATTTATAGGCTTCAAACACAACCCTTAGTTAGACTTCTAGAACACCATAAGACTAATCAAACTTATTAACAATAAGACCCTAAACATGCTTGAAGACTTAAATAGACATAAACACACACTCAAACCCTTGAGTACACACCTTAAGATTTTAACAGACCCTTAAAAGCACTAGGCTCATAATTAAACTGGTACGTAACAACAATAGGCACAAACTTAAAAGCATCACCACCATCTAGCTAGGGCACAATCTTGTAAGCTTTCATTTTGTCAATCCAAGTAACCAAGGAATTCCTGGAGTTCCTGAACCCCACAAACCCATGTTCTTTACTCTTGTTCATACAACCAAACATACACTCCCCACTAAAGATAGCATCCACAAACCACCACACTCCAACCTGCTCCAGCTTGGTCGGCACCAGCTGATGCTTCTTCACTATCTCGTTCCACACTCCACTCTTCCCCTTCATCATCTCCCTCAAGCTCACCCTCTCCCCCTTTTCCTGAAACCCGCATTCCTCTATCCCGAAATTCTCAGCCAACACCTTCCACAAAAGCTTCCACTTGAAAACATCCCCATTGTTGATATTGAAGGCTTGATTTCTTGCGTAAGGATCCACCGCAGCCCATATCTGCTGCTCCGCTATCAGATCCGCATCCGAAGCCGTTGACAAGCAATTCCACGCCCCTTTGGTCCCTGGAAATCTCAGCGGCATGCCCTCATGTTTGCATATAGCAGCATACACACACAAACTTGCCAGAATGTTCATCATGCTATGAGGCGAAAACCCGAAAATGGTATCCGGCCGGTGCACCGACCACGACATCCCCTCTTTCTTCTCCACCTCTTTGAACATGAGATCTTCCATTGTGTAGTAGAAATTCTGGACCTTCAACCGGGGCATATCCTCCTTGAACGGCGAGTCGTGCGGCTGGATCTTCCCCCACGTATCAAACGGCCCGAGATAGTGCTTGCCTCCGGTCTGGAGGCAAATGTGCTTCAGATTCAGGGTGTTAGGAATCATGGCGTTGAGGACGTTGCGCAGCATGGCGGCGTTGGCCTCGCAGTTCTCGGACTCGGTGGCTTTGCTGGTCCATGTCACGTAGAAGATGTGAGTGACGTCAGTCAGAGGCGCGAGCTTGGCCTTGACGTCGTTGGGTTTGGAGACGTCGCACTGGACGTAGTCGACGGGGTGATCGGCGTTCCAGTTGGGGCGGGGGCGGCGAGCGACGCCGTAGACCTTCCATGGACCGCCGGGGGTGTCGGGAAGAGGAAGGATCTCGGCGAGGCTGTTGCCTACTATTCCTGTCACGCCGATCACTAGCCCCACGCTCAGTGGCGTTCTCGGCCCCGCATCTTCTCCGTCTAGTCTTTTCTTGTGAGCACCGACGGCTCCGGCCCACCACCAGCTCATGGTTTCTCGTCTGAGAAGAAGAAGAATGAGTGAGTGAGAGTGTAAGTGAAGGTGGGAGAAACTATATAAAGGGGATATCTTAAAGCATCTTCTTATCAAACCATACTTATATGAACGATGAAGATGATCATATGATATAATATAGATACAAAGTAATTCTCACATTACGAAAACATGAATGACTAATATTGTACTTTCACGCCCTGTAAACATGAACTTCTAAGAAAATCTGAATGCAACAGTGGTCAAAATCTGGCGGGTAAAACTGCGTTTTCTGTTGGGAAATAGACATTTGACGTGGAGTAGCAGCAGCCTTATGTTGGTTTGTTTGGAAGTGAAGTGTTCCACGCAATGGCGCACATTAACTACGAATCAGCTATTACTTCCACTACTAGAATAAGGACTTACGTGGCCAATTGTTTTCGTCGAGTAAGTGCCGTTTTCCGTCACGTATATATACAGGGCTGCTCACATGCGGGATAGAATTTACGAGACAAAAAGGGACGACCTAATCTGGGCCGTTTGATCTTTAATGAATGAATCCCACGGATCAAATACTGTCATCCTGTTCATTCCAATTCTTATCAAAGTGCAGGGGATCTACTCCTCTCACCTCTCACCTCTCGACCAAGTCGCCGGAAGAAGCGGCGTCGAGCGAAGCTCAATGCAGAAGGGAGGGTAGAGGACGACAACGCTGAAGAGGACGGAAACGGCGTATAGCCGGAATGAGAGCATTGCTTGATTTTCGCCTCTCACTCTCTCTAAATCGAGAGGAAAAATCAAAATCAAATACGAATCCCAAATCCGAAAACGAGTATGGGTTAGGGGAGGACCGATCCGGGTTGGGTTTTGGGAGAGAGTGAAAGAGGAGCACGGGGGTTTCTGGAAGAGTGTGGGTAGTGGGAGTCTGGGACTACTGGGTAAGAGGTGATAAACTGATTGGAGGAGAAGAACAGGGACGAAGAAGTTATCGCCTGTATTCTGATAAGAACTGGAATGGTAGGATGACAGTACTTGATCCGTGGGATTCATTCATTAAAGATCAAACGGCCCAGATTAGGTCGTCCCTTTCTGTCCCGCAAATTCTATCCCGCAGGTGAGCAGCCCTGCGTACATATATAACAAACATTATTCGTCGCCTTAGCCTGTTCACGTAAGAACTTAGGCGACCAAAACACAAGTTTCGTCACCTAAGTTTCTAATCAGACGACTAAAACATTTTCGTTGTCTTAGTACTACAATACGAAAGTTTTTAACATATATAACCAACATTTTGGTCGCCTAAGCATTAAGAAATTTGAAACAAAACAATATTTCTAAATTTTGAATAATTATTAGGCAATTTACTATACATATATTTTCTGTCAATAATATTTCATAATTACTGTTCACATGAACAGTTCACGGAAGTTTTTTTTTTTTTCTTATTTCACCGCAACGCCTTGGCTCTATCTATCTCTCTCGCCCTCTCTAGACTCTTCTTGCTCTTTATCTCTCTAGACTCTCCTCCAACAAGGTGTGATCGAACCTAGCTCTTTCCTCTACCCAATTTACCGTATAAGAAGATCATGCCTTCGATTAAGCTCTCGATTTCTCTGCATTCAAATACAGTTTTCCAGAGATTTCATCAATGTTCTATACATAAGAAAAGAGGAGATAGAGAGATCGAGGTGCTTTTATAGGTACGCTTGCTGCTTCTAACTGAGTTACCTTAATAATCCAGAAAATCTAATTTAAGAGTTTGTGTACGAAATAGCTTGCAGATCGTGTTGGGGGATTGGGTTTGATTTAACATTGATCAAGACGTAATTAAGTCTGCTCATTCTATTGAATTGGGTCTATGAGAGTTAGGACTAAAACATCAAAATTTTGCATAGCGATGTCTTTTTTCCTAATCTTTATACTAATGTTCTCTCTTTCTGTCTCTTCGACAAGTTATGATCGGACCCAGCTTTCGAGAATAAGTTCTCGGGTTCTATGCTTTGAGAGATTTTGTCAACGAGCTGAGAGATAGGAAAGAGAGGGATAATGAGATTGAGGTATTTCTCTAGGTATGTTTATTACTTCTTACATTCACTTCTTTCTTTCTTTTTTAATCTGGTTTTGCATTTGATTTAGCATTTTTTCAATTGAGGTCTTTCTCGGAGTTGGTATTATATATTACTTTCTAATACTGTTTTTATTTTTCGAATTGACTTTGCATACACTGTTTATCTTTGATTTTCATGAAGATGAATGCTAAACTGGATTTAAATACAACAAACTATGGGATTTAGATATGGTGAGTATTCGATATCTTTTGGATGTGTTTTGGTCATGTTTTCATTTTAACCAAAAGGAATTGGGTCGTCTTTGGCTTCTTACTTCTTGTTTTTAGTTAGAATTAATATATTGTTTGCTTCACATTCTCAATTCGGTAGATAAACTTCGGTTACATGAGAATGTATATAAACAGCTAATATGTGTTTATAATTATATGTTGGTGCTTTTGGGAAACCTCCGTGATTTGAAGAGTAATTTTACTACTGTCAATGTGGAGAGCCATAATGTAAGCAGCTTCAAATGAGATATTTTTAAAAGGTTAGCGTCTTATCACTTTTCAGTTACTATTTGCTTCGTGACAACTACAAATTATTTTAGATTTATCTATATCACTCTGTTTTTGCTTTTCTCTAGGTTTTCATTTGTTGATGATCTTTTGGTCATGTTTATGTTTATCTGCTTTACATACTGCTTTACATAGCTGAGTAGTGTTTGTTTTTTTTTCTTTGAAATCCCCACTGAGATGTTGCAATATTGAATTTCAGGTTAGAATTTTCACCAAAATTGATGTTGTCCAAGGTTAGTCCAACCAGTTTTGCAATGCTTTCCTCCAATGGAGTTATCGGTTTGTAAGAGGTGAGTTCTCTTGATTTGTCTACATCAATTTTTGTTATGGACAGCTATATAAGTTTTTTTTGCTTATTTTCATTGTATTCTTAGGATTCAGGTCAATAGAGAATAATCAAGCTGAAAACAACAAAACCAACCTATAATAAAATCCTAAAAGTTTGTTTGCCCAAATGAGATAGGCTTTTGCATTCAATATAACATAAGGGTGCAATAAGGTTAGTATTGTTATTAGAATGTTTTATTTTTATCTGATCTAAGTTCTGATCTGCTTTTATAAACTATGTCTTAGAGTAAAGAAGACTTCAATTAGTTATAAGTAATGATGTATGCTTTGAAAGCCAGTAAACACATGGTCTAGGATACTAAGCAATTAATGAAGAAGAAATACATACAGTACTAACTTTCAAAAGAAAATAAATAAAGTAAAGGTTACATCTTATGTTTTTGTGAGACGAATAACAATATTGCAGTGCACTTATTCTTAGGCTCTTTGCTTATGATAAAGAACTCTACAATTTTTGTTTTTTGTTTCTCAAGCTCTATATTGTTGTTTTAATACTAAAAATTGTTTCTCTTTCATTTACAACTCCAAGTTATCTGTATGCAATGTAATAATTTTTTCTTTATCATTTTGCATATTTACACAGTAGTCAGTTGTTGAATTCATGAGCTAATTTAAGGAACATTGAGCTCTCATATACAACTTCTTTGTATTCAGGTATATTACAGCTCTTTTGTATATTCAAGTTGAAATCGCAATCAAACTTTCTGATGATATAGTAGAACATTGAAATCATCATTTGAAAAAGTTCGATGACACTTTTACAAGTTAGTTTTTCTGTTATGGTCATGGACTTACTATTTTTTCTGCTTATGAATTCTGAGTTATTATTATTTCTTGGATTTTAGCATTCTTCGATGATTATGGAGGTTAGCTAAGGTCTGCTGTTGAATAATCTTGGCATATATTGAAAGTTGTCAGGTGCTTTTTTGACCCAATAGCAACTCAAGTAAAGCGCAGAACATGTCCCTTAAAAAATAGTGGCTTTGGATAGTTCATATTGCATAGTTTTTGGTTGAAGGCTTGAATGAACTAGACTAATTCTCTAATTTCTCCACTTTGAGTTGATCGAACTGAATCAATACCACACCCGCAGCAAAGCGCGGCTATACTGTCTAGTTATGATATATAGGGTGTAGCAGATCCAAAGTTCCAAACCAACATTCACAATTCCTCCTCCGTCTCCAGCCAACACTGTTGCTCGCTCCCACGTCACTGACATCTCTCCCACGCTACTGATGTCGCCTTACCACCTATTCTAGTGATTCTCTGCCTTGTCAAAATTGTCGTCTAAGTTGACAACTTAGGCGACAAATTCTATTTAGTCCTCTAAGTGATCACTTAAGCAACGAAATCTTTTTGCCATGAAAAGTTGCATTGCCTAAGTGCTTTTTTTAGCTTTTTTTAAGGGTATTTTAGTAATCAAGCTAATTTTAATTTCGATTCCACACGGTAAGTAAGTAAAATTTATTGTAATTAGCTCAATTCTTATTCTGATTATATATGGTAAGTAAACAACTGAATGAAAATGAAATATTTTCATACCGGCTCATTCCGTCTCTTATTCTGGTTGATACTAATTTATGATATTTTCTATTCCAAGTTAATAAACGAGCTAAAAGTTTAGTTACACAAAGGGGACACATACATAGAATGAAAAAAATAGTTACTTACACATACATGAATCATAATTGATATCGAGAAAAAAGCATTTGTCTTGAATCATAATTGATATCGAGAAAAAAGCATTTGTCTAGTTACTAACACGTGTAAGAATCAGAAATGATGTATTACGACTCACCTCCTTATCAAGAATCGGTTCACGAATGCTTAAGGATTTGATTACGAAATTGGGAAATAGAACGATGCTAGTCAGCATAGGAACATCATACAAATTACAAATATCAGTAAGGGTGTTTCAGGCATATCATACAATATAAACCTGACCGCTGAGTATGCTTTGCTTTACTTTCAGTTTGTCTGTTGGATTCAAAAACCAGAATCGGCGCGATGGGGACGAAGCAAAGGGACTTGCACAAGTCCTTCAACCTCGCCATACGTTCTCTCCTTTCTCCTTGCTCCTTCCAGGTTCCTATTTCCCGAATACCCATCTCTTTCTTTTCTCAATTTTCCAATTTCTTCTACTTATTTCATTTTTTTGATTACGAAAGGACTTCTGTGAAGCTCTTCCCAATTTCACAGCTGCTGAGCATGAACGTCTTCACAGGCTCTTCACTCAGGTACCAACCAACCTGGGCAATTCGTTTGTTTATGTCATTTTTTAACATGGTTAGCCTTGAACTAATTGGATTGTGTTTTTTCAGGTCCTGAGTTCTTTACATGCAAATATAGAGGTACTTGTTTTCACACCAATTATGTTCTTCTCTTGATTTCTTAGAACGTTTTATACAAGAACTTATGATTTGGTAGCATTTCGGGGTTTTGTCGAGATCACTCTTCGTTGTTAGAAAGCATAGATAGTTGACACAATGGTGGGTACAATTTGAGACCATTGACCTATCTGAAACACACCATTGTTTGCAGCTCTATTGTACTGTTATTCTAGTTCATAGATCTTACTGTCAGGAGATTTGATTTCTTTCGTGGGTTGCAATCTCAATCAGGCTGTTCATGACAGATTATACATTCTAATGTAACTTGTACAGTATGATGCAGTTTCTATAACAATATAAGCTGGATTTCTGAACTATCTGTCTTTGTAATTTTACAGGAAGAGTTTCAGTCTGTATGTCTTGAAACACTGGTACGCGGATAATTATTCCTTGGTGATGGTGAAACTAATTTGTACCATTGGACTACTTATGTTGGAACAAAACAAATATGTAAATAAATAATTAACCAATGTTAGGTTTTACTGTGTTATCTGGAACACCTGAAACGTAATAGTTTCAAAATGTTTGTATTCTAGTCGAAATAAGATCTAGATGATGATTTGTATCTTGCTCCAATTGAACTACCACTAAAATCAGCGAGTTCTTAAAGTTATATTTGCGTCCTGTTAAGCCTCTTTCTGCTTGCAGGTTGGAACTGCAATGGATACTGTAGAAAGAATGGTTGAAGAACAAAGTCTGGATCCTTTATATTCAAATAAGTAGGTATCTCTTATATCTTGTACTATATATACACGGATGCTTACCAAACGTATCCCTTCCCATGGACAATATCTAATCAAAGAATATAAAAGGAAGTGAACAAGTGTGAGTTGCCAGACAAAATTTCCAAAAGTTGTGTATGCTCAGTGTTTAGATTCATTTTCTTTCTATTGATAAGCCCTCTATATAATGTATGACATCATGTTCAATATAAGGGGTCTTGGTGAAATATACACGAGCTGATGCAAACAGATGAACGAGAGTGATCATTTTGTTTGGTAATTGATTAAGCCTCCTGTGTTTACTCTTCCATTTTTGAAGCCATGTAGGTTCTTTACATACATTCCCCTTGATTCTCCATCCTAATATCTATTTTTTTGCATCTCATATTATTTCTTACACTTTTACAGTGCCTAGTATTCCATACTTCTTTCTTTAAACATGCAGCTACTCATATGCAGGACTAATGTAATGGATGCTGCTCACAATCTTTCGGGAACAACAAAGACGGAGATCCAGTATTTGATAAAGATGCTTGTAAAGGTAAACATATTCAATAAATTTAACTTCATATGAAACTTCTTATTAGAGAGCACAGACAGTATTGTCTAGTATTCTGGTTGTCCAATATTTACTTGATTGACCATGTTTTAAGCCTTTTGTCATCAATTTCTCCTTACAGGATAGTAAGGTAGAAATTTAAAACTGTGTTACAGTATTCAAGGTTCCTATGGACTAAGTATTGTCTTGTTTGGTCCATTGAATGGGTCTGTTTTAGTTGGAGGTGATATATATTTATTCTTTGATTGTTAAAATGAGCCATTTCATCTACCACATGTTTAAGAAATTCATCATCAAATTCTCCCTACAAGGTTATGCAGATGTTTGTAATTGTGTTCAAGGTTCAAGGAATCTAGGGTCAAAGTTTTTTTTTTCCCTTTGGTTTATTGAGGCCCATTGAACCTGGTTTGGTTATTTTGTGGTAGTATATGTATTTTAAGCACCTTTTGATTACTAAAAAGAGGCACTTCATCGACTGTGGCTGTGATATCCCGTTTTCATATTAAAGGCAATCTTTTATATTGGGTTCTGAAATGAAAAGAAAATGAATGTGTCCAACTTTTTACTAGATTAATTCCTTGCTGGAGATTTGAGGACCTTTGGTTAGTTCTACTATTTTAGATTGGAAGACTGCTGTCAGGTGATGGTTATCGTGATTTAATTAATAGGGGACAATAAGTTTTAAGGTCTTGGGTTTGTATATTGGTTTGTACATGTTGCGTATGTTCTTCATGTTTTGTGTTTTTAGTGTAGAGGCAGCATTTTTTGCATGAGGGCACCTGTATGCCAGATTTTTTTTTCCTGTTGGTCAATTAGGTTAAAGACACTGTTCTGTTATATTTGTGGTTATATATCCTCTCGACTCATCTCCATTGTTATCATTAGGCTGGACACTTATTGTATGATCGATGGCTTGTAACATCTGTATAACATAGTAGCTGTCACCAAGTAAACTGGAACTCTACGTGCCAAAATTGTTCTCACACCATTTCTGTCGTGATGTATCTTAAAAATTTTAATCTTTCAATTTATACGAAGGAATGACTGCATAGTATCAGTTTTTAGGATGTACTTTTTTATTTTTATTTTTAACTCTCCCTTTTTTCTTAATAGGCGGAGGCAGAGAATCACCTTAAGCGGGATCGTATTGAATTGATAAAGAAAGGAAGGCCGGATATGTCGAACATGGCAAATGCTGTTGAGAAGGTGCATTTTTGTTTCTCCATTTTGCTTTCTCTATCATTGTCAGTTCTCGTTCTCCCGATAACATTCTTGGAAGATATGTTGGCAAAATCTTAGAGCTCTTTCAACTTTGAAAGTTTGCAGATGAGAAGTGGGATTTCAAGTTATGGAATGTCTCGCAGCAATGGGGTCCATAGTCCATGATCGATGACTACAATCGGCATATTGAGGAAACTGCTCTGGTTAGTAGCTCATGTGCTTTTGATTTCAAGCATTAGATCTTTGTTTGACATGTGCTTCCATAAAATTAATGCTCAAGTTGTAATTGTAATAGAGGTTCTAGTATAGGTCTAAAATGCAGATGTAAAATCTTGTATGTTAGCGTTTTGTTTTTTCTTGGCTGACATCCAAGTTTGTTGTAATTGCATGAATGTTTTATGCTCTTCGTTCTGCAAGATGTGTAGCTAATACTGTATGTCATATTGTTCTATGTTATAGTTCAACAACTATTTTCCTGTTGAGTAAAAGGTTTCGACTGATTTATGAATTAGTCTTTCAAGATAGAGATTACATAGCATAATAAGAAGTTTCCTATCAGAGCTAGTTTATCTATATAGGGTTTAGGAACTATGCTTTGAAATAGATAGTACATTGTACTCGGTACCCCATCAACGTTTTGTAGATAATGCAATATGTATGCAGATAACTACTCCAGCAATAAGCACATCAGAAAAGCACCGAGGACAATATATACGCAAACCCCAACAAATAATTGGAGAAAACTGAAATCGTGTTAGGATGATCAGAAAATGAAGCTGGACTTCAACTACCCCTGGCTAGCTTGTAACATTCTTGTATAAAGAAACTCTTCATTACCACCATGACACCATATGAGAGTATGAGACTCATTCTTATCATTGTAGTCTGTTAACAAGCAGTGAATGAGGAAGCAGCTAAATGCTAATGAACATTTCAAACTTTCAAATTTTAGGTACATTTGAAGATGAGAGATCAGGGCATTACATATGGAAGTTAGCTAAGTAGCATCTAGAGTTACGTTCATTGTCGACTCTTTTGCATTGTTGAGAAGTCATCTTCATCTGGGATTTTTGATTATACCAAACAACTAAAGCCAAAGCTTTTGGCGATATAACATAGAACTTGGACAGTTGGTCAGTTTTGAGGCCAGGCCAAACCCTATATATGCACATGCAGATCGCTTAGAGGGATCTCAAACTTACACGCCATTTGTCCCACAGTTTGGTTCAATAAAAAAAGCCTTGTGCTTGCTACTTAGACCTAAACTGCAACAGATTTGGATTCACTTTCCAAGCTTATAAGTTCCAAGAATAATTGATCTACCTAACGATGCCGTATTGCCGTATGATTCTAACAGATATATACATACGTGTCCAATTCCAAATACCTACTTCGATGTATTCATGAAAATGTGGACATGCTGCTATCGCTTATTAAAATACAGTGCAAACCAGTTTGTGTTTTCTGTTCATTGCATGTACACGTACCTCTTATAACAGGAAAAAAAAAAAAAATCCAAACAACATACAACAAGTCGATAGCTGGCTTTGAGCATGATTGATAGAGAGTAGGTAAGGTGTGCCCATTTTCCATATCTCCCTCAAGTATCTTCCTATAACACCAAAAAAGAAAAAATGGAAAGACATTTTTGTTGGGGGATGAAAGCTTCATAGTATATATGAAACTATGAAAGAAAGCTACAGAAAACCATTTTGTTCATTCACCAGCGGGGCTTTGTTGAGTTTGGTTCTCAAAAGCTAAGCTTGGTCGGGTAAAACTAAAATCAATGAAAGAATAACTAGCAAGGGTTACGTGCAAGCTGGCGATGGATCTGAGTTACACGATTTGTGAACATAGAAGCTGTAAGTTCGGTTGGGATGTAAGACAAGCACTCATCTAAGATGGCATGGAATAGATATGCACAAGGTAAAAGAACAAAAGGGTACGTGGGGGGAGGTCATGATGATGATCGATAGGCAACGCATTCCGGCCTTTTTGCAGAGATATTGTTTCAAGATGAACAATGATCCAATAGGTCACGCTTTTGCTTCACGAAATATATGATGAAATGCATTCGCAATCAAAAGTTGCGGTAGCAGCAGCTTGAAGGTCGATCTTCAATAAGATAATATATCTCTTCAATTCTGCTTAGAATCTTCAAAATTTTTAAGGCCATTGATGAGAATATATGTTGCGGTCACAAATCGATCAGCTTGAACTTTCTTTTAACCAATGCTGATTTCTTTAGTTGATGAATCCGTCTCGAAGTCTAGAATGTCATTCAAACAAATACTTCGACCTAGCTCCAGCCAACAGAGGCAAAATCTCTCTCTCTCTCTCTCTCTCTCTCTCTCTCTCTCTCTCTGCCCTAGATTTTGAAGCGTGTCTCACTTCGCTTCTTAGAGCTAGCTAGCAATTCCCTTTGCTTTTTCCATGAAGGCATGAAAATCTAATTTGCAACAAATAAATTTCATAATTCATAAACACTATGCCAGTCAGTCAACTAGAGAAATGCATTATTTTCATTGTCAAATTCGAGCCGTTGAAACCTGGACCATATAGACCCCCCTTAATTGTATCATGAATTATTAGATGCATGACTCACAAATATAGATTTGAAGTCAAGTTTACAATGTTGCAAATGATATCGATTTGCATCCAATAATTTCAAAAGAAAATCAAAAAACCATCTATGTTTCCAACTAGAATTATCCAACGTGCATGAATTTTTCATTGGTGAGCAACATTTTGTTTGTCAAATCTAAATATAAAGGATTTCTGGTGCCCTAAAATTACTTCCATTTCGAATTCCATCATCTATAACGTCAAAATGAATGTAAGTCGTGATGAACACTTGGCAAGTACTTGCTTAAACAAGTGTTGGATATGTAATGTGTCAACAGAGTGGTTAAGAGTTGAATTGAAGTAAATTCAATAGAGAGGCTTAGTTGTCCTTTAGATATTATTGAAATGCAATTATACGAAGTGAGATATATAGGAATGGGATACGAGATGTCTGAAATAATTGACCAAAGAATTATGCTCGAGAAGTCAGTCTACTCAGCCATGCTGTTCGTCTTTAGTAAAAGTTCTTTGTATACGGTGTGATTTTAGTCATTTATAATAATTTTTATATACGAACCGAAATACAATTGTGATCGCACTCTCGAATTAGCATGCGGCCACCAGTTGCCCTTATCTTGTCATTTCTTCCCATCAAAACAGAAGGCTAGCTAGCTTGATCTTGTATCCGAGAAAAAAAAAAAAAAAAAACAGAATTCTCGTTCTTAACCGAGCAAGAACCACACAGACACCGCCGGAGGATATCAAATACTCTATAAATATCAAGATCAGAACCGGGAAATATACCCGTGCTAATCTTTAAGTCAAATTCTCGCAGTCATGCATCTCTTGAGTCTTGAGTCTTGACTGTTAGCCATTACAGTCGCATAAGTTGACAAATGTCAGAAACCCTACAAAAATCTAAGAGTGAGAGATGGGAAGCAATGTTTAGAACAGTTAAGTATAATTAGCTAGTTAAGTTCAGCTATAAATTTAGAATCACTCTCTAAGTCATACTATCATGCATTTTGGTTTCGTTTGGTAACTATCAAATGGGTAAGGTTTTACAACTCGTATTAAAACTTTGAGGACTAATATTATTACTTTAAGGACTTATGTTATAACTTCATGACATGTGATGCATGACATGCATATCTCATTGTAGATTTTTCCCAAATAGACTGAATACCAATTTTGATTTCACTATCAGGACAAGCACTTTAGCCGACAAAAAAGTTTCGTCGGCCTGTTAGCTTAATTCGTCGGCTCGTCGGCTAAGATCTTAGCCGACGAGCCGTCGTCGGCTGTAGTGTCGTCGGGAAAGGGTCGTCGGCGATGACTTTAGCCGACGAAACTAGAAGACGTTGTCGGCTATTGTCCTAGACTTTAACCGACGAATATATTAAAATGTTTCATCGGCCAAAGCTATAGTATGTAATAAAAAAATAAAAAAATAACTAAAGCCGACGAAATATAGTTTGTTTCGTCGGCTGTAGAAGGGTTTAACCGATGAAACATTCCATAATTCGTCGGCTAAACCTTATAAAAAAATTAAAAATATTATAGACGACGAATTATAGCGTATTTCGTCGGCTATAAGTCCATTCCAGTATAAAAAAAAAACTCATAATTTCTAAATTACCATTCCAAGCAAGCTGCAAAATACACCAAAATAATTCCATATAACTAACAACAAACACATAAAACTATATAATTCACCAACTGCACAAAATCTAGATCGTTTAAATTAATATCCGCTTCTAGGGGCTGCTGCGGAGGTTGTTGCGGCGGCTGGGGTAGCGGTATAGCCGGAGGCATGGGCGGAGTTGGAAGTCCCTGAAGCTGGGCAGCTGTAAAGTCCTGCATGTACTAGAACATCTGCCGTTGCTGGGCCTGCTGGATGACATATATCTCGGCAGCATAGGCTGCCTGCGCGGCATTATAAGATGTCTGCGCGGCATTATAGGCTGCCTGCGCGACATTATAGGCAACCTGAGCAGCTTGCTGTTCCCGAAGTCTCTGAACTTCTAACTCTAGCTGAGTCGTCTTGGTGGTCGTGGTCCTGCTGCTGGTCGAGGCTGCCTTTCGTTGAAATCCTGGAGTGGTCTTCAGGACCCCCTCGCCCTTCTTTCCTAGACCCCGGCAGTAGAAGTTGTTTGCTCGCGGTGGGAAGGCTGTGCCCATGATCCTCGCCCCAACCGTCGGATCCGAAGTGTCGATCCGGGACTTGGCTTCGGACATCTCTTCCTCCTGCGTGTCCCTCACTATAGCACTCATCACCTCGTCACTAGTCTCCCTCACCTTCGCCTAATTGGATAAGAAAAAAATTATTAATTAACAATTTAACATATATATAAGTAAATTAAAAATTTAAAAACGTAAGATGACTTACAATATCCTCCTGGGCGTCAAGATATGTCTTCTCGTACGTATAGATGTACCGGTTGACTTCTGGATGCTCCCTGACCGCCTCGTCCATGAAGACAGCGAACGGTCTAGAACCGGCATGGTGGTTCCTTGTGTTGCGTTGCGGTTCTGAGCGTTCACCCGGGAAACGGTTTTGAAAGAAAAAAATAAACTATTAGTAAAATATTTAAAAACGCACGTACTTAATGACAAATTAACTAATTAATTTTTTAAATACCAGTTTACGAGGGTTGTTGAATTCTGATGTCAGAAGCCAACGCCACTCGTACTCCTTGTACTAGAACTCAGCAGGGGTACCAGAACGTGCGTTCCCATGCATAGTCCAGTGGGTTCGTAACTCGTTCTTCCACTCCTTGTACCTACAAATGCAACAAAAATATTAGAAATATTATTAATATCACATACAATTTTGTTTTTCATTAACTTCCCAACGTACCTTCCCCTATGCACAACGTCCGCCCAGCTGTTCTTCAGGTGCTCGGGAACGTCAAACCACACCTGCATTTAACCGTTTATTAGTTTAGTTTTTTGAGAAATCAACAATGTAATACATAATATTATTGAGGCATTTTGTAAACTCACCGACATCGCGTTGTGGACCATGTCCTTAACCTCCTGCGGGACCTCGCCCCAGTCTGACCACAACATAGGGACTCTATCCCTAATGAGCGCTCACACGCGGCCAGAGTACGTCCTCGACTTCCCCCCGATACTATGTGGCCATCCCCGTCAGTATCGATGACGATCCTCCCTGAGGTACTGACGGTCTTCTCGAGAGATTTTCTTGTGACGGAGCCTCTCTTCTTCTTTGTCAGCTTCGCTCCGACGGTGCCTATCACATGATAAACCAAATTGATTATTAAAATCGGAGACCCTTTATTATTAATTATAAGAAAACAAATAATTCATCTTTCATTACCTGAGGGCGATGCGGCGGATGCGACGGATTCCGTCTCTGTCGCTGATGATGATACTCTCGCGAAATAAGAAGCGTATCAAAAGGCACGAACCGGTACGCCGCTGATGGAGCCACTGGCAGGGGCAGTGGATAAATTGGCGTCCCTGAGTCATCGACTGCAGGTAAAGCCGGTATCATCCGTGAAAGGAACAGATGAGGCGGTGGCATCTGTACCCCAGATGACCCACCATCCGAAGCAGTAGGACCACGAAGTGGGCGCCCGTGTATCTCAGGCATACAGGGTGCAGAGACCTCCGACTGGGTCTGAGCCCACAGTTGCCTCGAGGAACAAGGGACGCCCGGCTACCTCGATGAAGGAGGCACCTCCGGCTGTCTCTGCGCCGTCTCCAAAAGGGCCGCACGTCTGGCTGTCATGAGGCCCTGAAACGACGTTGAGGGTAGCTAGAGGTTCCCTCAGATGATTCGGACCTTTGGCCCTTCAAACCCTTCGTCGATTTAAAATTTCCGCTCATCTTGTTTAAAATATTAATTTGAATCAAGGCTGAGGCATGGGCGGATACGCTCATTCAATGTTGCTCGTTAATTCAAGGTTGAGGCAACATTGAAAAAGTAAACGAGTTCCATATTATCCTTCTCAAATCTAAGGCTCTAGAATATTTTGTCTTTATTTTATAAAAAATATTGTTGAAACCATTTTTTTTTCATTATGTTCATGTTTAAATTTAAACACTTAATATAATGTGAAATATATATATTTTTGAAATTATACTTGTTCAAAAATATGAATTCAATTAATCTCCTAAACATAAATTAACCACAAAAATGTAACGTCCTTAGCCAACAAATTCATGATTATAACAGTAAAATGGGAGATATATAGTAACAAAAAGCAGAGGTGAAAATTAATTTGAAACCAAAAGTAAAAAAAAAAAAAACGCTAACCTTGGAGGCACACCGGGGGCTGGAGAATTGGGAAGGGAGACCGGGAGAGGGAGAGGGCGACCGGGAGACCAGGAGAGGGAGGTGGAGGAGGCGGAGGAGGCTAGGGTTTTGAAACGCGCTGTGGAGGCTATCGAGCGCTGAGTCTTCGTCTGTATACCATGTAACTTTAGCCGACGAAATTTTTACTTCGTCGGCTAACCTTTGAAATTCGTCGACTAACGTCGGCTAAAAAAGCGTCGGCTTACTTTTATACATTCGGCACCTTGTGATTGTGATGATCAAACTTGAGAAACGAAAATCCTACCGTCAGATCTGACCATCATGATAAAATAAATGTGTAGGAAAAAATTCAACTTGATCCGATAAGGTTAAGGGCTCGATCCGGACGGTCAATCCAGTAAGTCAAACCCCTAAACGCACGGAAAAGGCCATTGGACCGTCTAAATTACGTATTTTTCCCGGACCTTCAATTGAAAATAGTTTCAAACCGATAAGACCCAATAAGTCATATAAAAATTTTATGGAAAATAACACCGAAGATAGGGCTACCCATAGGATAAAGAATGGAAAATTGCATTGACCGTAACTATCGGCACCGACTTTACCGGAATACCATGATTTTTCAATCGTAGACGTATTTCACCATTCTGGCCATATCTTATTTCACGGCTTTTTTGCGTTTGAAGTTTCTACATGTAGTTTTTTTTGAAACGGAACATTTACTTAAACACTTGGTAAACAAGTTATACAACATTAATGCATGTTGTGATTGTGATGATCAAACTTCAGAAACGAAAATCCGACCGTCAGATCAGACCATCATGATAAATACATGTATAGAAAAAAATTCAACTTGATCCGACAATGTTAAGAGTTCGATCCGGACGGTCAATCCCGTAAGTCAACCCCTAAACGCACGAAAAGGCCATTGGACCGTCTAAATTACGTATTTTTCCCGGACCTTCAACTGAAAATAGTTTCAAACCGATGAGACGCAACAAGTCGTATAAAAATTTTAGGGTTAAGCCGACGAAATATTAGGGTATTCGTTGGCTAAAGTTTAGAGTTTAGCCGACGAAATATTAAGGGTATTCGTCGGCTAACCGAATCTATGCCGACGAATTATGACTTATTTCGTCGGCTAAGATGATTTAAGCCAACAAATTATGGTATATTTTGTCGGCTAAGATGGTTTAAGCCAACGAATTATGGTATATTTCGTCGGCTAAAGTATAAAAAATACATTAAAAAATAAAAGGTTTAAACCATACTAACTTCCTGTTCATATATCACCAAAATTCATATAAATAACAGAAATATGAATTCAACAATATGTAAACTATAAAGGTAATACATCTTTTTATTACAAATTAATGTATTACGTCCTCTAAATTAAAACTAAGCTCGTAATCGGAATCATCCGATGAGTCTTCTTCAGTGTCAGAATTAATTTCTGGTAATTTATGTCTTTCCTCATCGCCAGAGTCTTCGTCTGTTTCTTGATTTGGATCAACATCAATAGCCTTGGCTCTTCATCACGAATTCGCACCGAACGACCCGCTTTAAAATTATTAAGGCGAACGGTAGAGGAGTTAGGAATACCTATTGCGTTGGGCTCTTGATACGCAACATCTTCTACTCGTCTTCGGCCTCTCCAAGTGTAGCCGCCCGGTAAATGTTGCGAGAGTGCACAAGGTTGACTACTTCCACTCGTCACCCTTAGTAAGATCATCAGATAAAACATTGTTTTACCCGATGTGACAAAAACGAACGATCATCTTCGTAAGAACTTGTAGCAGTGTTCACCGATAATATTCCGTACTGATCGTTTTCATGCTTTGCGGCCTAGTATCAAACCATCTACACTTGAAGAGGTGCACTGTCATGCCTTCACACCGTAAATGAGTTCCACCATGAATGAGAACACCGTAATAGTCAACTCCATTCCGCCCACCATGCGCCATCACCACTAGAATTCTGTGTTCTCCGTCTACTGTCTCTATGTTCACATAAATTGCACAAACGCCATTCACCTTGCACATCGGATAAACCTCTGACATTATCGGCTTCATCGCTAGAAGTCTTAGTTCGTGCGACCAATTTGGGTGACTATCAAATTGAATATGGTTCATCTACCAACCAACCATTCAACTGTAAATATGGATAATTATGCAATAAACATAAATACGTACAGAAATATTGAATCTTTTCTATATGCATCACATCTAGGTAGTGCATGATCAACAACTTACTCTAGTGAGAGTTCCCAGAATATGCTCTTATGTGTCCCAATTTGTACTGTCGGGTCTTTCAGGTATTGCCGCCACAATATTGGGATGATTGCTGAGCTGCCCAAAACGTACAATTAAGTACTGTCGAAAATTTCTTTCCCGTCCATCTTCTGGAGGCACACCGTGTTCTACTGTCCCATCAATGCCTTGTCATCGAACCGCTATTCGTGATTATATGGAGGAAAGTACGGTGACCCAATCTGCATATCTTGTTGCAATGACTACTGCTCCCCTCATCGCTAAGGCACTCTGACAGCCTTGTATCCCCTAACAACGTTGCCCGGCAACATCCCACAAGCAGGAAAATCACTGATGGTACTAACAACCATGACATGCATCTGGAACATCTCGTGCATGTACTTGTCATAAGTGGTATGACCAACGTCCACAAAAACTTAAGCTTTCAATCAAAGGTCTCAAATACACATCGAGACACTTCCCTGGATAACCGCGCCCCGGAATCAACAACTCAACATATTGTATTCTTCTTCATGCACATCCATGGAGAAGGAAGTTGTACGGTACCAAAATCACCGGCCATACACTGTATTGAAGACTCATGTTGCCAAAAGGGTTGAACCGTCGGATGAGAGCCCGAGCCTCACATTTCGGACCTCTGACGCAAAATGAGGAAACTCCCTGTCTATATGCTTCTAACCTCCATGTCAGCAGGGTGTATAAGGGTATCTTCGTCATGCAATTCCCTATCAGCGTGTCATCTTATAGCTTTGGCCGTGTGAGAAGACATGTAAAACCGCTCCAGCAGCTATCCCTCACGGAAATACCGAAGTACCTTTACAGGTTTCCTATTGCCTGCATGAGTCAGCTTATACCTGTCAGTGTGACATACTAGACATGCGTCAAGGCCACCAAGGTCATTCCCTTCTGGATATTTACCCCAGAAGAGAACGCAGTCATATCTGCATGCATGGATCTTGATGTAGGAAAGCCTAAGATCTTTCAGGATACATCGGACCTTACGATGATGGTAGGAAGACGATGATCGTGGGGCACATTGAAGCAGTGTACTGTAGTAATCATCAACAACAGCCTTCACGGTCGATTTTTTTCTCTCAACTTTAATCTTCATTAACGTCCATCCACACTTTCAAGAACGGTCTCTGACAACCGGGGTACACATGGGTCTGTTGAAACAAACATTTGTTGTACTTTTCAATACCAGCAGTGTTAACGCTCTAGGGAAGGGCTGCACCGGGTCAGGCATATACTGTCCTTCAGCGCATACACCACTCTCATAAGGAAACATGTCGTTGATGAGCCGTTGTTGGATCGTTGGATTCACTGCCCCTCTCAGAAAATTGTCATAATCATGCGGACCCCCTGATGATGTTTCAACCGTGATATAACCAACATGTGTGCTTCTCCAAACCCGTTACTCTTCAAGTGCTGCCATACTTTGTCAATCGCAAATCGATGCATATCGCTGCGACCTAACATTTGTCACATCCCGACCCTTAAATTTTTACCTTATTTTACCAGTTTGATTATAATAAGAATTTTTAAAATAGTAATTTACCGTCTCCAGTATTGAGATATAGTTTAATTGGTCCATAGATGGGTTTTGAGGGACGATTATTTTAAAGGAATTATTCGTCGGAGAAAAATGTAACGACAGTAAAATAGTAAATTTTACCCGGTAAAAAGGTAAGTTTATTAGGGTATTATTTTTAGGGGTGTTAATTTTTGGAATTGGGTTTTATTTAGTGGTGTTGGACCGGTTGGGATTATAAGCCCAAAACCCATTCTCTCTCTTCCTTCTCTCTTCTCTCCCGACGTTCTCTCTCTCACTCACTCTGCCGGATTTGCTCCAGCTTCAACCGATGCCGTCCGGCCAAGCCAGGCCGCCGCACCGGTCCCGTTCGGACTGCCGCCGCCACCTCTCCTCGCTTGGACTGGTGACCGGGCCGGTTATGCCTCCGAACGGGGGGAAACTCCCCTAGCAGCCGGTTGCTCCTTTCGCCGGAGCTCCCTCCTCCGGCCACCAAAGCCGTGATCTTTGGCTCGTTTTGTAGCCCTCCTCCCGTGCAGAATCCCTCCAAAAGGCTCACTCCGTCTTGAGCTAGGTAAGGAGAAATTCAAGGTGGAAATTCTAGAGATTTTAAGATGTTTTCGTTCGATTTACCTAGTTAGGCTTGAAATTGGACTTAGTGATAGTTATGAAAGTTGTTTGGAATATTAAGAGTATATTGATATGAATTATGGAATTTTTGGATGAGATTTGGATAGGTTTGTGAATTTCCGAAGTTTGGTATTTTTGGCTGTTAAATAATGTAAAAATCCGGCCGTAGGATTTAAGTCAATTTCTGGGAAAGGTTGTATTTACGGTGCCGAGTATGGTATTAAAGTTTGAGTCGTTTCGATTTAAGAATATCAAAGTTAGGCAATAATGAGCGTGGTCATGGCTCTCGTTTAATTTTGTCAGTTTGAATAAATATTGGATTTTTAGTGGGAAATTAATTATATATTTGGAACAGGACGTGAGGAGGCCCGAGCAGAAGAAGCATCGGAGCGTCATCAGGCTTAGGCCTAATTTGTGAGTGACATTTGTTTTAATTGAAAAGCATGCGATGAATGATTTTATTGATCAGTTATTTCTTCTGATGAGACTTATTGATTTCTCGGCTATTTGATAATTTTTTTCTCCTTTGGAGAGATCCCGAAAATGAGATTTTCGGTGGATATATATATTTTGGATATTATGAGTATAGTATGTATATAAATGCTAGCTAGCCATACGTACTTGGTCCGTCATAATGAGGTTAAAATACCATTATGGCGTGGCGTGAGTGTTAGACACAAGCGTCATAGCCCTATATGAGAACTACTTTCTTTCTAATTTATTTAGGTTTCATATAGGGAGTCCACACGTATATATACACCGTCCTCTTCGGTCATAATGAGGAAAAATACCATTATGGCGTAACGTGGGCGTTAGACGCGCAGCGTTGTAGCTTGTATGAATTTCTATTTTTCTAAATTGTTTCTAGGATTTATACAAGGAGTCTGACGAGTGTAAATACATACGAATATATGTTTATATATAGTTTAGCCTGAGAGGCTCTATTTTATTTGAGTTGGTGACTAGCCAGTGCTAGTCGTGTGTGAAATTGCCAGTTTATGAGTTGAGCACTTTTAAGCTGCCGCATGCAGTTTATTTTCTATGAAATTAAAATGGGAATGCATAAATATTTTGTTATTAAATTATTTGTCCACTCACTGTTATTAAATGTCTTCCCCTGGGCCCTTCGTTTTAAAATGCTCAGTCTGCAGAGTTCGGATTAGATCTAGTAGGAGACGAGGCATAGTCACCCGTATTTCCACCACCTTTCACTAGTAGGTTACCTGTTTAACCTACCTGAATTTTCTTATTTCCGTTAGTGTCTAGTAGCTCTGAATACTTGGGTTAATGTATATATTTTTGGTTGTGGGTAAAGGCTTGTTGATATTTAGAATATTTGACGGATGATGTATATTATCTTAGTTGATGTTTATTATCTTGTTGGTGGTGATTGTATTTAGGGAGCACGAAGGCTCTAGAAGTTAAGGGTGGATTGAAAATTTTAGGAGTGTTTGCAGGTTTTTGATTTGGAAGAGTTGTCCATTCCAAGGGAGGTTGTACCGAATTTTGCGGTAAATCTTTTCTTGGAGGTGGTCCCCGCACGATTTATTCCGGGTTCAGGGTGAAATTCTGGGTGGGTCGTGTCACATTTCGTGTACGGGCAATAGAAAATTGTATTCCTGTTAGCATTAGCCAGCGCATATTCCAGAAAACTCATAACTCATTTACCATATTTTTTGTCCCATTTTGGAAGCGAATCCAACTCTTATCCATATCTTGAAATATAACGAAATATATATGTATAACGCTAGCTAATTTTAATTAAATTCTATGCCATATATAAAATCTCAATTCTTTAGTATAGATGCTACGTACTACAACTAATTAATAACAAATAATTAACACACACACAGATATATATAGATAGAATATACATACGGAAAAACATAACAATATATAGAGATATATACGAAGCATCATCATCAACATCTTCATACCATCAACACAAGATGATAAATTAATTAACATATATATATATAGATAATATCTACTACTTATGAACAACTTCATATATATTATATCAAATCATCAACCAAATCGATCAACACATATATATATATACATCCAATGTACTCAAAATCAATCAACTCATAACAATAGTATATATTCAACATCATCAACTCATATAGATATCACAACTTCATACCATATCAACACAATATTATAAATTAATTAACAGATAATATTGTTGTTGATGATATATATATCAACACTATATATATCATCAACAACTTCATACCATATATATATCTGTTGATCGATTTGTTGATGATTTGATAATATATATGAAGTTGTTGTTAATAAGTAATAGATATATATCAACACAATATTATAAATTAATTAACATATATAATGTACTACTTATTAACAACAACTTCATATATATTATCAAATCATCAACCAAATCGATCAACATATATATATATATATATATATATATATATATCCAACGTACTCAAAAGTGATCAACTCAATCACACTCAAAATCGATCAACTCAAATAAAACTCAATTAATCAACATATATACATATATGTACTTATATATAGCTCCACAAACTAATTATGGACAGATTTCGACAAACACCCACCAAACTTTTTTCTCCATTTTTCTTCTCCCGTTTTTTTTCCCAGATGAGCTGCTGCTGTCCAGATCTGCAAATATAAAGCACTTTAGCCGACGACATTTTAATTTCGTCGGCTAAAGAATTTTTAAAGTCGTCGGCTAAAGTCCACAGACTATAGTCGATGAAAACAATATTTCGCCGACGAACAGAAGAAAATTTAAATTAGCCGACGAAGGAAAATTTCGTCGGCTAACGTAGACTTTAGGCGACGAAAAAATAGTTCGTCGGCCTGGTTTTTTTATTTTCGTCGGCTAAAGTCTTTCTTCTGGTAGTGTTTCGTCATCTTGTATATATTTTTACAGGGTTTCAAACACGCCATAAAATTCTCATTTATCAAATCATTTATGGCGTTGTCATGTTGAAATGTCATTAAAATACTTATTCATGACATTTTTGTCAAAAACGCCATTAATGAAACGTCATTAAAGGCTATATTTGTAGTAGTGTGATGTTTAGGGTTTGATATATAAACCGAATATTTGGTAATCTAACTCATAAAATCGGAAATGGTTGGTTCAAGTTTGGTAAATGCAATGATATTTATGTCTTTGATTACAAGGAATTCGATATTTACCTAAACCTAAACACCTAAACCTCATATCTTCTCTGAGCGGCCATGCTACTCGTCCAGTGACGCCAAATCGGCATTGGCCTTCGGGTCTCACTGGTTGTCGGGTCTATATTGGAACATCAATCTCTGTTGAATATATAGCTTTTGAAAGTCCTCACGTTGGTTCTCATTATTATAAGGTTCTCATTGGAACATTTCTTTCGAATATATAGTAACCCTAAACCAATTCAAATGGCACATGTCTGGTGTGTCGTCATCATCTCCCAGCTAGCAAACTAGTAGATGAGATATTATTGAACTTGGAGCATGCATGTATTGTGGTTTAGTGAACTAAGGGGAACAAACTTCTTGATTGGGGGCCTTTATAACTAATAATACTGTTGCTTACGCAACTACAGCTGTCTAAATCTAGTGAGACATTACAATGATTGTTACAGGTCTTCCATCTTAATTTGAGAATTTTAGATATACCCCAACTACATATATAGTCAAACAAATGTGTTTGGAAAATGGAACGCATTCTATATATATAATTTGTCCATGTATGTCAATTTCGATATTATAGACTTATTTAATGCGCGTAAGCCTTAGGCTTCTTCTCCATCTTGATCTCATTTTGACTTCCTCATTACAACTAACCATTTGTAGGCCGGTTCCTCATGTAGTTGAACTACGTGCATACAATTGAATGTAATACCCCATATTTTCGAACATGCAGATATTGAAGAATACGTGCATTGTTATAGAATAGATTTGTAGCTGTACATGATCACCGTTGTTAATGTACTCATAAATTCAAGTAAATTGATCAAAAAGTTAACAAAAATCGATTTCCATTGAATATAACTTCAGCCTAACGGTCTTTACATTATTGAGTTGAGAAAAATAAACAAAAATTTTGTGAAATGTATGTATAATTCTCTTCGTCACCAATCACCATCTCAAAGCCAAAAAAAGAAAAAAAGGAAACATGATATACAGTTTGCATATATCATGTTTTGGTTATCGATCAAGAACACTCTTTAGTTATGTACAATTTGGCTTCCGGCTATCCACAGCCCTCTCAGTCCGGCCAAAAAGGGGGGTGGATCAAATTCAGAGTTATATAGTATTTCGGGAAATAAACCTCATTCCTTGGAAGATAATATGATGGGCAGTCCATTTGGGGAAGAGCAAAAGGACCATACTGGATGCCATTTTCTGCGCCAACAATAGACCACCTGCAAATAATGGCAGCTCTGATTTAACATTTCTATTTTAGAAACTACAAACTGATCAGAGAAGGTGGAGCTCTGTGTGTCTATCCATATCCTATTTTTATCAGATCAAGTAGTTAGCACTTAGCAGTAGTAGTACAACCTGTACTTTGTTGTGAGATGGTGTAGAATGACCAAAATCTCAGCTTGGCCAATTCATTCCCAGGACATGAGTGGTTTCCCACTGCCAAATGGCATGTACGTATTGGGTTTTGGAGCTACCTGTCAGATTCAAAACCACAATGATTGATTAGTACACCCACTCATGTCTCAGATATCCAAAATATTGAGTGGGAATTTGAATAAGATTCTTCAATACTCACCTCAAATCTTGTGGGATCAAATTCTCAGGCAGGAAAGATCTCTGGGCTGTGGTGAATGTTTCTGAAAAGTGGTAAAACTTTCCACCCTTTTGGGATCAGATAACCTGAAATGATTTTACCATTCCAATTATCAGAAAAATATGGTTTTAGGACGTCATAATGTCGGGTTTTTGGTAAGAGAAGATTATGACGCAAGTAAAGTAACTAAAGAACTGACCTTCGTACTCGACGTCTTCGACTGCTTCTCGGAATGTAAAAGATAAAATGGAAGCAACTCTAAGTGTCTCCTGAAGAACCCTCGAAGTATTGGCATCTTCTTCGTGTCTTCCCAGTTCAGAACCTTCTCTTCTCCACTCTCTTCTTTGAGCTTCTGATTGCTTCTTGCTCTTCCTGTAATTTAAGCCCTTTGGTTAGTAAAATTGTTTTTCTTTATTGAACTTCAACCCTTAATTTAATGGATAGGATTTAGATAAGAACGAGTACTTACGGTGACAGCTTCAAGAACACTTGGGTTTTCGCCGAGATACTTCATGATCCAAGTCAAAACGCTAGCCGTCGATGACACCGATGACGTTGTCGGCGATTTGCTCGTCGGTGAGGCCTTCTTTGTCACCCATGAAAGAGCCAAGAAGGTCGTTGTGATCATCGAGCTTGCTTTCTCTCCTGGTTGAGATGATTTTGGCCAAGATCTGAGCCAGCTCCTTTCTGGCTTTCATGGACTTGTGGAAGAGTGTTCCGGGAATGTTTATGGACATTGAATTGTAACCCTTCTCGAGAATGTAGTAGCATCTCTTGAGATCCTCTCTGTATAGGATTTCATCTTTGCCAAGATGGAAAGCAGTGCGACATTGAACGTGAACTGCAAGAAAGAACCTCAATTCGTTCAGTTTTCAATTCTTGATTTAAGTTTTGTTTTTCATTAGTACTATGTAGCTAGCACACAGAACTGCTCTGTTTTTTTTATGTGCTCACCGTCTTCATTTCTTGGTAGGTGTTGATCGACCGGCCTTCCCAGGACTGAAGGGAGTCCTTGGCGATTACTTCAATGTCTCCGACTTTTTTTTTCAGGGCTGCGGGCATGAAGGCTCGGAGAACAAGCTTCCTCAGCTTTGCGTGGTAGTCTCCTTGGTGGAAAATATAGCTTGCTTTCCCAGCATCCTTTCTTTGCTGGCCGGAAAAGTAGGCTTGAAGAGATGGGCTTTCGTCAAGAGCACGAATTTGGCAGCTGCCGGACTTGAGATCATGACGCAAGGACATCCCAAGATGTGGGTCTTGAAGATTGAGCCGAACCTATATGAATTACAAACACAAGAAATTCAGTAACCACGGATTATAGATGAAACGACGTGAAGTGTGTATTTGCCTAGAACTAAGTACCTCTTGATTTTGGAGCGAAGAAGACATTTGGGTTTTGAGAGTAGAGCTGGAAGGTCTCGCCGATATAAGGCCAACCGAGGGAACCGGGAGGAAGTGGGATTTTACGGCGAGCGGAAATGAGGAAGAGCTTGATGATGGAGAGAAGAAGAAGATGAGAGCAGAAGCAGCAAACATGCAAAACATGGAGTTGAGGCTGAGTAGTACCATGTCTGATTAGTTGGGTAATGAATTGAATTAGTAAAAGGAAGCAGACACAGAGAGACAGAACAGAGAACTGGTGATAGATAGATGGAAGGGAAAGTAAGAAGGGATGAGTTGGGTGAAGAAAACAAGTGAAGTGGGAGTATTTATAGGCTTAGGTACGGTGGTGAGTTGAGAAATGAGCTGAGGAAGGAGAGGAGAGCTTTCAATTCCAGCTGCACACGGAATCTGCTGCTTCCAGCTCATTATTCATGTCCTTTGGGAGCCGCGAGAGAGAGAGAGAGAGAGAGAGAGAGGAGAGAGAGAGAGAGAGAGAGAAGCACGTGTTGAAGCAAAGCTCATAGAACGTGTACTGTGGTATAGAGAGGGCATTGACCGTACAATGGAGTGAGGGGGTGGGAGGGGGGCTTAAACTGGCGTTAGTGATGAGGATAACGGAAGTAATCCGGGTTTTGGAGACCATATTTATTATTAAACCGCAGAAGAAGGGGAAAATGGAGTGAGGAAACCGTAGGTAGCTAAACAGGGTCGAGTTGAGTCCGGAGCACGACCAAAGGGGACCCTTTTAATCATCATCTTCTCTATCCGTACTCCTTCAATTATGATACCGTTCTTACGTTACCCTGTGTTAGGTTAAAAAATTAAAAAAATTAGTTTGTCCGGTTTAGAATAATAATGGTTATGGCGATAGAATCGGTGAGTCGTAGTTAGTTAGGGGGTTTAATTTGTAAAATTTACTCATATATAGTAATATCACTGTTTTAGGTGCTCTGTAAATTACTAACTCGGAAAGTTAGTAGGTGTCTAGGTAATGTTGATAAACATTTCAGTGATGTCACATGTAAGACAACTTTGTTTTTAAAAGAAGCATTACTGTATATTGATATCTTAAGCCAGAAAGTGTTATTACTTATCCTCCCTATACCAACAAGGGGTAGAAAAAAAAGTTTGTCGTAGTGACACAAAGGATAATATATAGGTCCAATCATTTGACGGTTCTATACTCATTAAGAAAACTTACAAACTATTACATAATAAGTAGTAAGAGTAAATGGACTCCTTAAAAAAAAAAACATTATAGAAAGCATAACTTCTTAACAAAGTAAGTAATTATTGTAATGAAAAGACTACTTGAAAAAGAACAAAGAAACAAAATAAAAATTGTGTTTGAGTATAAACTGTAGAGACAAAAAGATAATACAAAAGTAATGTAGAATTTGAAAAGTATAAACTGTAGAGACAAAAAGAAATAGCAAAAGAATATAGAATCGTAAATAGATGTATCTTATTCATTGATAGAAACCCTTTATATAAGAGATTATAGAGTACCATTCCGATATAATTAAGAAAACATAATCATATTCTAACATGTAAACCTATCACTATACGAAATATAGATTCTTTATCCTAGTTGCATTAGGGCAAAACACATATTACGGAATATCCTAAAAACAATCCAACACTAGCTCAAAATACATGCCAAAGAGAGTTCAAAGAAGAGAGGCCCAGTCCAAGCACACCAATGCTGACATGACACAACTTGGTGAAGTTGTCGCCACACCCGACTCGTGTGCCTGCTCTAGTGCACTCTGCCACATCCATGCTGCTACCCACCACTCCTCCCACCTCACTCACCCCACCACAATTCCTTACCACAAACACCGCTCACCACTGAACAGACCCACGAAGTCTCCGCAAATCCTCCTAACCACGACTAAACTTGACGCTTCTTGACAAAGTGTAAACCTCCTCACGAAACAAATGGCCACCAAAGAGATGAATCCCAAAATCATCATCACAATCAACTGTTGAACTTAAAGCCAACTTATCCTCTTAAGCACAATATGACACCATTATTGATGACTCGCTCTGTATCACAACCCAAAACGCTGGGGAGGCCAGAGGCCCGCACAAACATTCGAGATCCGCCGGACGAGCACAATTCGTAGACAAGAGCTAGTGTTAGGTTTTTCAGAAAGAGGACCTTTCTTATTGCATCTATTATGCATGGTCAAGCGAGAGCTAATCTCCAATACAAGCTCAAAGAGCAACAAAAGTCCAAAGAAGCGGAGAATCTAAAACTACAAATTTGCATTACTTAAAAACCTCTATTCATATACGATCAATAGAACAAAACATCTGTCCTGACAAGTTTCACGCCTAATACCCAATGGTGTATGTTTCAACCTTGCAGACTAGTGAATACTATAGTTTCAACCTACCAGCCATATAGGCTACATGTGATACTCCCACAAAAACTCCAAACACAAGCTGATCGAGCCCATAAGAGAAAGAGAAAAAAAGAAAGGGAGAGCCGAACAAGTAGCTCGATCTTTAGGCACACCACCACAACAACCCAGAAAACCTGAGGCCCAAACCTCTCATTTGTCCCGCCTAGCCAGACTTAACCTGTGATGACCCTTTTAGACCCAAAACCATGATGCAGTCACTGTAAAGAAACTTCAAGCCTGCTAGTGCTGGTTACTCCAGATTTGAATCGCCGACATTGATCCGAGAAACTCACATCGCTGCTCCGACTCGCTTTTGGTAAAGCAACACCTACCTCCTCATATTTGACGCCTCCAAACCATAGACCAACTGTTCACGGGCTCAGTCACACATCACCACCTTTCACTAACATTGTCTATGACACGACCCACCCCGAATTTCATCCTGAAACCCGGAGTAAATCGTGTGGGGATCACCTCTAAGGAAAGATTTACCGCAAAATTCGAAACAACCTCCTTGGAAATGGACAACCCTTCCAAATCAAAAACCTTCAAACATTCCTAAAATTTCAATCCACCATTAACTTCTGGAGCCTTCATGCTCCCTAAACACAACCACTACAAAATAATAAACATCAACTAAGATAATATACATTCTCCGTCAAATATTCTAAAATGTCAACATGCCTTCACCCACAACCAAAAATATACATAAAATCCCAAGTATTCAGAGCTACTAGACGCTAGCGGAAGTAAGAAACACAGGTAGGTTAAACAGGTACCTACTGGTGCAATGTTGTGGAAATACGGGTGACTATGCCTCGTCTCCTACTAGATCCAATCCGAATTCTGCAGATTGGGCATTTTAAAACAAAGGGCCCAGAGGAAGACATTTAATAACGTTAGAGTGAGTGGACAAAAATAATTTAATAACAAAATATTTATGCATTCTCATTTTAATTTTCAAAGAAAATATGTTGCATGCGACAGCTCAAAAGCGCTTAACTCAAAAACTGTCAATTCCCGACTAGCTCCGGCTAGTCACCAACTCAAATAAAATGGAGCCTCTCAAGCTAAACTATATCTATATAATATATATGCGTACGTTTTACACTCGTCAAACTCCTTGTATAAATCCTAAGAACAATTTAGAAAATAGAAATTCATACAAGGCTACAACGCTTGCATCTAACGCTCACGTTGCGCCATAATGGAATTTTTCCTCATTATGATCGAAAAGACGGTGTATATATATATATACGCGCATATCCCCTATATAAATTATTATATTTATATAGGGCTACGACGATTGCGTCTAACGCTCACGTCGCACCATAATGGAATTTTACCTCAGTATGGTTGAAAAACACGTATAACTAGCTAGCATTTATTTATATACATACTATCCTCATAAACATCTAAATATGGATATATATAAACATGCTCACCGAAATTCTCAATTTTGGTTATTCTCTAACAACAAAAATTATTTCGCATGCACAATATTTAAAAACAAAAGTCCACTCACAATTAGGCCTAAGCCTGATGACGCTCCGAGGCTTAGGCCTAAGCCTGATGACGCTCCTAAGGCTTAGGCCTAATTTGTGAGTCCACCACATGACCCAAGAACCCTACTTTATCTAGCCAAAACTCACACTTGCTTAACTTAGCATATAACTGGGAATTCCTCAAAGTCTGTAATATTATTCTTAGATGTTGGCATGCTCCTTCTCACTTTTGACTAAACCAAAATATTATCTATGAATATGATCACGAAACGATCAAGATATGGACTAAACACCCTATTCATGAGATCCATAAAAGCAGCGGGTGCGTTAGTAAGTCCAAATGACATCACCATAAATTCATAATGACCATAACGTGATCGAAAGGCAGTCTTGGCTATGTCACTCTCCCTGATCCGTAATTGATGATACCTAGATCTCAAGTCAATCTTGAGAAAACAGAAGCACCCCCTCACTGATCAAATAAATCATCAATGCGGGCAACGGATATTTATTCTTCATCGTGACCTGATTCAACTTCCTATAATCAATGCATAGTCTCATGGTGTCATCTTTCTTCTTAAACAAAAATACTGGAGAACCCCATGGAGACATGCTAGGCCGAACAAAACCCTTGTCTACTAACTCCTGCAATTGAGTCTTCAATTTTTTCAACTCCGCTGGAGCCATTCTGTAGGTGCCTGAGAGATAAGCATAATTCTGGAAGTAATTCTATAGAGAAGTCTATCTCCCTTGCAGGAGGCAAACCAAGCAACTCCTCAGGAAAAACATCCGGAAACTCCCTTACTATAGGAATATCTTCTACTCCCAAAACTCTCATACTTGTATCCACCACGTGAGCTAAATACGCCTGACAGCCTTTATTTAATAATTTCCTTGCAGCAAAGCGCAGGAGGCAAACCAGGCAACTCCTCAGGAAAAACATCCAGAAACTCCCTTACTATAGGAATATCTTCTACTCCCAAAACTCTCATACTTTTATCCACCACGTGAGCTAAATACGCCTGACAGCCTTTATTTAATAATTTCTTGCAGCAACAGCGGAAATTAGGCAACTCGAAATAACATCTCTTTCCCCTTGAAAAACAACCTCAAATCCACTTGGACTTCGAAGCACCACTACTTTCTGAAAACAATCTATCAAAGCTCTATATGCTTCCAAAAGTCCATTCCCAAGATCACATGAAACTCCACTATCTCTAAAGGAATTAAATCGGCCTTGAAATTAAATCCCTCAACTAAAACTTCACATCCACTAAACACCCAATTAATTCTCATCACCTCACTGGAGGGTAGAGACACATGTCACTCGCTTGGAAGAGACGATGATGGCACATTGGCATGGAGGGAAATCTACTAGACATGAATGAATGCGTGGCTCCAGGATCAATTAAAGTACATGCAGGCTGACCAAAAATTAATAACGTACCAATGATGACATCCGGAGAAGTACAACCTTCCTGCTGGGTCATAGCATGCAGTCTAGCGCGAGTCATGGGACGTCCACGCTGACCACTGCCCCGCTGAGAGCCACCTCTGACTGAAGCACTGCCCTGGGCACTACTACTAGAGCCTCTAGCTGAAGACTGACCAACTGACTGAGTAGGGGTCGGGGTGGTCCTCTGAGCCAACAATGGGCAATCTCTCCTGAAGTGATCCAGACTACCACAGTCATCGCACCTAGAAAACTGCTGCTGCCCATAAAGAATAAGTCTGGCTACCTGACGTCCCACCGTGGAAACTGCCACCAGAACCAAACTGTCTAGTCTGCTGCCTACCCAACTGGCTCCGAGAAGAACTTCTGAAACGTCCTTTAGACCTGCTTCGAACACCAGAGCTAGATCTACCACTACTGCCACTACTAGCAGAAGACCCAGAGGCGGATGATGAAGCAGCCTTCTTAGACATATGTCCCCTTGGACTCAATGGCCATGGCTGCACCAACTGCATCCATAAAGGTCGGGTAAATTACTCCCGTCATCTTGTCTGCATATACTCCACCAAGTGCTCCAATGAACATCTCAATCCTGGTCTTCTCATCAGGAACCAGATATGACACATGGTAGCTTAGGGAAGTGAATCTTTCCTGGAACTCTATGATCCCCTCATTATCCCTCTTCGTCATATGCAGGAAATCCGACTGAATTCTGCTGCGGTGGGCATGATTGAAATACTGCCCCAAGAAGAGAGTCTTAAACTGCTCCCACGACACATACTCAGAAATCCACAACATTCCTGCTGGCAAGCGACCACCAGTGATGTGCTGAATCATCCAGAAAAGTCACTGTCATCTTCACCTTTCTTTCTTCTGGTAACTCAGTGATCGCAAAAGCATTTTCCATCTTGTCCACCCAATTGTGAGCATTAAGGGGTCCCTTGGCACCCTTGAACTCTCTGGCTCCAGCCTCATAAACTTCTCTCATTTCACCGCATGAGGGTGTGATCCATGACATCCCTCAGCAAATTTCCAATATCATCAACCAGTCCCCTGACCTCATTGCCCTCAATGACATTGGTCGAAGTAGCCACACGGGTTTGCCGTGGGCGCCTAGGAGGCATAGTACCTGAGGAAGAAAATACTTAGTAGTCCATAAACAAGACTAACTCAACTATCACACATACCCAATAACGCATAGCATCAAAAGCATAAAATGCCAATGAATCCGCCGCGGACGGATCATCACTCTGTAGACACTACGGGCTACTTAGGCAAATATGATAGTGACAAGGAAGCAGGAAAAGGAAACCTAAAGCTCTGATACCAACTAACACGACCCACCCTGATAGGAGCATAAAATGCGACATTCTTAATGTGTTATTACCTTCATTTGTACTTTGATTATCTCTTATTGTCGTAAAATAGAGTCATAATGTAGAGTCGAAAGTTTTTGGTAGAGTTGTGTATAAAACGTGTTAAACATAAAGGAATGATGTAGAAAATTGTCACAAATTGAATTAACTTCTCTGATACTTAGGTGACATATAGAAGACTGCCGAGAGAAGTGTTCCTGATGGACCTAGGGAAGCAAAGCAGCTGATCCAGGAAGCCTAGTCCATGAAGGAGAGGTCCAAACAAAGTCCAATATGGAGAAGAAGATCTAAATTCGGCAGAATATAAAGGAATATCCAAGTCTTGAAATCCCTGATTGAATCGGGAAAATTCCTGTGCACGTCTTTTAACTTCAACGGACTCTCTAGGACAGCTCATAATGAATCAGAAAACGTACCAGATATGGATAGAGAGCTACGGGAGTCTAGTTTCTAAATCAATTAGAATCACCTCAATATCTATTTTCTAGAGAGAGTTATGACGTAATCATCAGACGGAGGTCATTCTGCCGAAATTGAGAAGAACTAGGAAACCTAAACCAACTTGGTTTCAACTTTGTGGCCGGCTTCTCTAGGGTTTTTTCCTCTATATAAAGCACGACTTCAAGTATAGAAGATCATCATCAACCCGTGCAAAATTACCCCAAAGATCTGCCGAAACTTCATCATTCTCCAAACACCATAATCCGAACTCACCATCATCCTTGATCCGAAGCAAGTAGCCTAGGGTTCCGCTCACTCGAAGAATAGAACAAGTAGGGATATTTTGAGAGTATATTCCATCTTTTACTTTCGGATTAGAATGTGTTTGTTCTTGTTGATGTTTGTTTTAGGTTTTTGCTTAAGTATGTTTCGATTCTTGTCTATGAGATAGAAGTACTTTTGAGCCATGTTTTGAATTGAAGTTTACGATTTATGATCGACGATTTTAGGTTTTATGCCGTGAGTTTTATGTCCATGCACTTTAAGATTTTCGGTGTATTCTTCTATTTTCATATGTAATTGATACAAGTAGTTGATGTTGCATGTGTTAATCATCCAAGGTTCGACTTTGATACAAGTAGCTGATAAGTTGCATTGTCTTTGTTATTTCACCAATTTTCTACCTATGTTTGATTTGGATTTATGCTTAAACACATCGATTCTTTATGTGATACGTAATTGCATGATTAGTTTATGTGTGTGACCTATAAGTAGAGCACATAGCCGAGCTTGTTTGTGTCACGATGTTAAATGAAACCCGTAGTCTAGTTCAAAATATGTCTATGTCATAGGAACCACGTAGGAACTTATGTGCATATCGAATTTAGGTTGTGTATTTGCTTACGGTGTGGACTTAAATGAGATTAGAGATTGTCTTCTTTGTTCTTACATGGCTGTTTGGTTGTGTTTGCATGATTGTTGGTTGATCACATGTAAATATGTATAGAGGTAATTTAGGATTTATTTCCAATGTCTATTCCGAAATCATCAAACCCTTAAACCCTATATGCATATTTCGACATTTATATTAGGTTAGGTGGATCTACCATGTAGTTGGATCCTCGGTTTAGAACGATCTCTGCTTGCTTTATACTATGATTGATTTGTTGACAGGGTTAATTGATGCGTGTGTAAATACGACTGATCACACCCCGAATTTCACCCTGAACCCGGAGTAAATCGTGCGGGGACCACCTCGAAGGAAAGATTTACCGTAAAATTTGGTACAACCTCCCTTGGAAATGGACAACCCTTCCAAATCAAAAACCTACAAACACTTCTAAAATTTTCAATCCACCCTTAACTTCTAGAGCCTTCATACTTCCCAAACACAACCACCAGAAAATAATAAACATCAACTAAGATAATATACATCCTCCGTCAAATATTCTAAAATGTCAACATGCCTTCACCCACAACCAAAATATATACATAAAATCCCAAGTATTTAGAGCTACTAGACACTAGCGGAAGTAAGAAAACACATGTAGGTTAAACAGGTAACCTACTGGTGAAAGGTGGTGGAAATACGGGTGACTATGCCTCGTCTCCTACTAGATCCAATCCGAACTCTGCAGATTGGGCATTTTAAAACGAAGGGCCTAGGAAAAGCCATTTAATAACGTTAGAGTGAGTGGACAAAAATAATTTAATAACAAAATATTTATGCATTCTCATTTTAATTTTCAAAGAAAATATGTGCATGCGACAGCTCAAAAGCGCTTAACTCAAAAACTGTCAATTTCCCGACTAGCTCCGGCTAGTCACCAACTCAAATAAAATGGAGCCTCTCAGCTAAACTATATCTATATAAATATATATGCGTACGTATTTACACTCGTCAAACTCCTTGTATAATCCTAAGAACAATTTAGAAAAATAGAAATTCATACAAGGCTACAACGCTTGCATCTAACGCTCACGTTGCGCCATAATGGAATTTTTCCTCATTATGATCGAAAAGACGGTGTATATATATATATACGCGCATATCCCCTATATAAATTATTATATTTATATAGGGCTACGACGATTGCGTCTAACGCTCACGTCGCACCATAATGGAATTTTACCTCAGTATGGTTGAAAAACACGTATAACTAGCTAGCATTTATTTATATACATACTATCCTCATAAACATCTAAATATGGATATATATAAACATGCTCACCGAAATTCTCAATTTTGGTTATTCTCTAACAACAAAAATTATTTCGCATGCACAATATTTAAAACAAAAGTCCACTCACAAATTAGGCCTAAGCCTGATGACGCTTCGAGGCTTCTTCTGCTCGGGCCTCCTCACGTTCTGTTCCAAATATATAATTAATTTCCCACTAAAAATCTAATATTTATACAAAATAGGCAAAATTAACCGAGAGCCATAACCACGCTCATCATTGCCTAACTTCGATATTCTTAAATCGGAATGACCCAAACTTTAATACCATACTAGGCAGCCGTAAATACAACCTTTCCCCAGAAATTAACTTAAATCATACGGCCGGATTTTACATTATTCAACCGCAAAAAATACCAAACTTCGGAAATTCCCAAACCTATCCAAATCTCATCCAAAAATTTCATAATTCATATCAATATACTCCTCTAATTATTACACATTTAAAACCATACAAAACTCCCAAAACGGCGGCGGCGGCTCAGCCGGCAACGGCGGCCGGAGACCGATTCCGGCGACCTCCAAATCTTATGAAATTTTAACAGTACAATCCTCTCATCATGCTCTACAACTTTTCTAACTAGCACAATCACCAATTTCAAGCCTAACTAGATCAATCGAACACAAACACCTAAAGAGCCCTAGGATTTCAACTTCGAATTTCTCCTTACCTAGCTTAAGAGGGAGTGTGCCTTTTGGAGGGGTTGCTGCACGAGAGGAGGGCTACAAAACGAGCCAAAGATTTCGATCTATGACGGCCGGAGGTGGGATTTCCGGCGAAAAGCTTCCTGGCGTCTCCGGCGGGTTAGAGGCTCGGGCACTAGGCCAGGAAGGGAGAGGTGGTGGCGGGGCTCCGAACTGGGCTGGAGCGGCGGCTGGCCGGACGACGGCAGACGGCCAAGAAGAAATCCGGTAGCGGGAGAGAGAGACCGGGAAGAGGAGAGAAGAGAAAAAGAAAGCAAAAAAGAGAGGGAGGGGATTGGGCCTCACCCAACCGGTTCAACCCCTCTAGGGACCAATAAAATATATCTCAATGCCGGAGACGGTAAAAATTCTTATTATACACAAGCTGGTAAATAAGGTAAAATTTAAAGGTCGGGATGTGACAGTGTAAGACCACAACGCTGCTCTTACTAGAGTTTCAAAATGCAGCTCGGCCAAGTAGGTTCATTTATAGCACCCATTATAAATGAGTTCTTATAAGAAAGCTTTGTCACTATCTAATTAATCTATGTAACTTTTATTTTGTTTGAATGACTTTACTATTTCCTAAAAAGAAGTATATCAACAAGGTAGAGTTTCTTGATGAAGTACCTCCCACTTTATATTCGTATATATTAGAAGTTATATAAACTAAAATTCGATAGTTTATTGATCGGAATTTTTATGAAACGATTCGTAATGTTCAACTAAACAAGTCGAGGCGCCGGTGGGGCAAGCAGCTGTCACACATGCTATTTAGCATAGGCTGGCCCAGTGATCTTGAAGACATATTTAGTTCTACTGGTTCAAGAAACAAAGCAGAGTGCATTTTTGTTATGGGACATGTGTATGATGATATTACTTTAAACCTTCATTAGGTCTCTGGTTCTTACTTTGCTCGTGTTTTTCCTTCATTAGGTCTCTGGTTCTTACTTTGCTCGTCAAGCCAACTCGGTGGCTCATCTTTTAGCTAATTTTCCTTGTATTAATAGTCGAAATGCCATGTGAGATTATGTTATTTCTTTCCTATATTAGGGATGTACTTGAGAAGGAGTTTGAAACTATTTAATAAAGCTTGTTAGCTAGTTTTTATTTTTTTATTTTTTTATTTTTATTTTTTAAAGAAAGGCCTAACATGATGTTGGACTTAAACCTCAAGCCTCATGGCGTAAACTGAGTTTTATCCAAAAAAAAAAGGTATTTTAAATAAAAAAATTAATGAGGCCTGAAGTATAAGTCCAAAATGAAAAAATTTGAAATATTAAATAAATAAATTACTATTTTTTTCACTTGTACATTTTTTTAATTAGTTTAGAACATGCATAAAATAAATTGCTTCATTTAAAGATGAACTCTTATAAAAAAAAATACACAAAAATTTTGGACGTGAGGTGAGCCTCCCAGCTAAGCTATTCTAAAAAAAAAAAAAAAAAAAAACCCAAATTTTTTTTGCACTTCTATTATTTAAATATGGTTAGACTACATCTTTGTTCCGCAACTGCACAATTGTTTGTTTTTATTTTTTAAATGTCTTATATCTTGGACTTTTGGATTTGATAGCTAGCTACTTGCCTTTACAAATTAAATAGAGAAGATGTCACCACATCAATGGTACCACCTACAGAGTAGGATTTTGCCAAAGTTTATTAAATTGGAGAAATTGACAAGGCGTATTGAATAATGACATGTACTGATCGTAAACTAGCCAAGCCGAAATGTTAGGTTGCAGAGCTTCCCCTATTGCTAACTCAAAATTGTCAAAAATCACCAAATCGGGGACTAAAAGTATTTTTCGCCGATGATATTATAAAGTTTGACTTATTAGATATTCATAATTGAAGTTTGAATAAGATACATTATTGGAAAAAAACACCTAGGAGACAGAATTATTTCGTCTCCTAAGTGACAGATTCCGTCTCCTGAGTACTTAGGAGACGGAACATCCGTCGGTTAAGATCCGTCGCTTAAGTGTCGTGAGGTAGACACTTAGGCGACGAAACCTGAAATTTCATCGCTTAAGTGGTTCTTAGGAGACAGAATACTTTCGTCTCCTAAGCACTCTGTCTCCTAAGCACTTAGGCGACGGATTTTATTTTATAATAAAAAAAATTATCTACTTAGGAGACGAAATAGTTGAATTCCGTCGCTAAAGGATGAAATTTTTAAAAATAAAAAATAAAAACGTCACCGTAGGTTTTTTATCCACTCACTCCGACCGCCCCAAATAACACCACCGCAAGTTTTAGAAGTCATAACTAAATATTTTGAACTTCTTCTCATCCTGCGTATAAGTAGTAAAAACTTGCATTTATAAACTGCATATGAAAAAAATAAAGTTTACTGCCCCTTAGTAAACTTCTACTGGGGACCAGTAAACTTGCAAAAAATAACTCTCTTTTAATTTCAGGGGCACAACACACAACATATACCAATTCTTACCCTAATAAACAACTTTATTGATCCATAGTGAACCCAGTAGAAGTTTACTAGGGGGCAGTAAACTTCTACTGGGGGTCAGCAAAATTCAATATAGTATCTCCTTTTCAATTTCATGCCAATTATACACAACAGATACTCATTCTTACCCTAATAAACAAATACATTGCCCCCTAGTAAACCTAGTGGAAGTTTACTGCCCCCTAGTAAACTTCTACTGGGGGTCAGTAAACTTTAATACAGTATCTCCCTTTCAATTTCATGCCAATTATACATAATAGATACTCATTCTTACCCTACTAAACAAATTCATTACCTCCTAGTAAACCTAGTGGAAGTTTACTGCCCCCCAGTAAACTTCTATACAGTATCTCCCTTTCAATTTCATGTCAATTATACACAACAGATACTCATTTTTACCCTAATAAACAAATTCATTACCCCTAGTAAACCCAGTAAAAGTTTACTGCCCCCCAGTAAACTTCTACTGGGGGTCAGTAAACTTCAATACAGTATCTCCCTTTCAATTTCATGCCAACAATCTACCTCAAATACACCACCACCACCGTACCAAATAACCACCATGCCACCACCATGATACCAATCACATCCTAACCAAAATTAAAATCAAAATAAACAAAAAACACAAATCTACCAAAGCTAATTAAACCAGAAAAGTTGAAGAACTTACCTTGACTTCTTACCCTTTTGAAATTTCAAGGGACGGTGGTGGGTCGGCGGGAAGGCTTGGTAGAGAGAGAAAGGTGGCGGCAGCGATGTCTGTGGTGGCGGAGATCGGATCCAAATTTGAGGCTCGGTGCAAGAGAATGGGACGAGGAGCTTGCTGGCGGAGGGGACGGGTGAGTCGGGTCGGGTCGAGAAGGGGAGGTTGTTAGCTCCGAGGAGGGTGCGGAGGTGGCCGGGTGATGTTGAAGAGGGTCTTGACGGCGTCGAAGAGGGTCTTGACGGCGTTGAGAGTGGTGGTGTTTGTGGGGGTGGTGCAGTTGAAGGTGGCGGCGGAGGAAGGAGTGGTGAGATTAATGGAGAGAGAGGCCGGCATGAGAGTGATGGTTTGGAGAGAGAGAGAGAGAGAGATTTGGGAGAAGATGAGTTTCCTTCTATTGATAAGGTTTGTGAGTGTGGTTTAAAAGAATTGATATGTTTTGAAAAATTTTGGTTTGAATTTTCATGAAATTTTACGCGGGAAGATGAGCGCTCAAATTTTTAGAACTTAAGCGACAGAATGTTCTATTTCCGTCGTCTAAGTGATTCCTAATTTTTTTTTTAAAAAAAAAACCATTCCGTCTCCTAGGTAAACATTTCCGTCTCGTAAGTTCTACATAGGCTACGGAATGTAGTTCCGTCTCCTAAGTGATTCATATAAATTTTTTAATTTTTATTTTTTCAAAATGTCGTCGTCTAAGTAAAAATATCCCGTCACTTAAGTAGAACTTAAGCGACGGAATGAAATTCCGTCTCCTAAGTCGTTTTTAGGAGACTAAATCAAATATTTCGTCTCCTAAGAACAACTTAGGAGACAAAAACTGTTTCGTCTCCTAAGTAGAAAATTCTGTCGCTTATGTACGACTTAGGAGACGGAATTTTTTAATTTCGTCGCCTAAGTGCTATTTTCCAGTAGTGATATATATTTTAATTAAATCATCTAAATAATAAAAGCTACTACTATAATTAAAATATAATTGATTTTGAATATAATAATACATGGAGTGATGTAATAGCATAAAAAAAACAATAACAGAATACACAGATGCATCTATAATGGAAAATCAATAAAAGATAATCAGATGTACTGACACATCTATATTGAGAAGTAACCAAGATATGACTTAATACTGAACAACATTGCTGCTCCACATATGTCATGAGAGCATTGTAAAGGTAATAGTAACTGATGATGCGACCACCTAAAAGAGGTAATTCACTCACCAGGAGTTCGAGAGTCACTGGGTGTGTCAAAAACTTGAAATTAGCAAACGAACTTCTAAGAATCTGAATAAAATTTCATGTCATTATGAGCAGTTTTCCCATATTAATTATAAAGATGCGGAACCAAAAAAAACCCTAGAAAAAAGTCGAGTATTCCAAGTTATACTGGACAAAAGACCATACTAAAAGGAATTTGATAAGGGCATCCAATCTCATGGGAACCCTAGTAGCGCCCAAACTATGGACTCTTGAGTTCGTGAAGAGAGCAGTAGTCAGATGACGCCGATGAAGTAGCCCACAACCGCAATGCCACCAACTTCCAGCGTCGACCCTGGCTTGCCTCGTCTAGCCATCACATTTTGAGCAGAAGTATCGTGCTGCCAACACCTACGACATGTAGCACAACCTTTGACCATTTAAGTAACTCTTGAAACAACCTTCCTCTGATTTGGTATGGGAGGAAGTTATAAGATCTCAACTTCTACCCCGGCTTTAGAACCTAAATTTTGCAGGAAGTCTCTGTCAAATCCGCTCTAGAAACTATTTTTCTTCCGTCAAGAAAGTATTTTCTTTTCTTTTTTTGTTATTCTGAACACATGATAGGAACGACTCTATTTTGTTATTTGGTTACTTTACGTGAACCAAAAGAGACATACATTAATAAGTGGTGAGTTTCTTGGTTTGTATCTTTAACAAATCAAAATGTTCGGAGATCATGATTGAAATACTCTCTAAATAAGTGTTTTCTCATGTACATCGTGATGCGAGTAATCTACACGTTGCATCCGCAATGGCCTATCGTACTTGCAACTCCAAGACGCAGCAGTGAGGATTGCAGTAGTCGACCTCGATCGATCATTGACCCTCCCCTCCTCAAGAGCCAAGGGGCCAGACTCCCAGAGGAATCTTAAATGCTACTTGCTCCAAAGTTAGAGCTCATCACCTCAATCTGCTCTGTCTCTCTCTCTCACACACACTTGAGAAAAACAAGGAACGACGAAGACGGCTGGCTATGTCGATCTACTGCTAGATGGTTATTTGATTTGGAAGTAGCAAGTCTAACAGATTTTTTAAATTTTTTGATTTTTTTGATTTTAGAAAATATAAGGTTATTTTCTACTTCAACAGCTTCTCTATCTCATTCTCTAAAATAGGAAAAGAGATGAAAGAGAAGCTTTATTTTCCTATATTTACAGATTTTCTAAAAATATTTAGAAAAAAAAGAATTGAATGTTGCACATTCTTTAAGGCTCAAAGATAAGAAAGAAAATATAATTTATTCTAAAAAAATAAACTTTTATATTTTTATACTTATTATTATATTATAATAAATGAGAATTGTTGTTGTAATAAATATTTAAATTTTTAAAATAAAAAACCGTTGCATTTGGTATACAAATTTTTTTTTAAAATTTTAAGTTTTGCTTCCATATTAGCTAAAAAAAATATAAAAAAGCTGTCGGAGATGACACCATCACTGCAGGCAGAGAGAGCTTTAATGCCCAGACGATAAGGGTGACCCAGGTGTCCACTGTATTGACCCAATGATCCAAATAAGTCATCCTTCCCTGAATTAGTTGCATGGATTTGAATGAAGATCAAGTCAAAAACTGATGAATGCATGCAACTTTATTCATTAATGGAGGCAAAAGTAGGAGAATGGCCAGAGGTAGCTGCTAGCAACCAAATCAATGAATGATGATGATAATGCTGATGCGTCCTCAGGTCCACAAAGACGAAGCTGCAGCTGCATGAACCACACCCAGAAACTTATTTGCATGCATATATGTCATAAATCCACGTGTCACAAGCCAAGTAAGCTCACTTTAATATGCTTGCTATATATGTATCTAGATTCTTACTTGCTTGATTGCAGTTTATACGTATGCGAATACGTATGAATATGGCAAGTCTAGTCTTTGGTACGTAGTCTAGTCTTTATTATTGCATCCATGGTTGTAGATTTTTGAATCTCAATTTTGGTTTCTAGTCAAGAAATGGTCTAATAGAGAGGCGGCCCGAAGTGTTTGCAAAAATGTCTCGAGGTGAAACTTGTCAAAGCAGATTTTGGTGAGGTGTCTTCAGTTAAATATGGGTGAGGACTGAGGAGAAATCCTCACAAGATGAGTATAGGTGAGGATAAATCATGACCAAATATCCAGTTAGATTAATTCTTAATTACTATTTTTTTATGGGTAAACAATCTCAAGCTCAAAATAAATCTAGGGTGCGTCTATTGTCACCCCACAAATCATTTTGTTCACCCCACGTTCTTTTCACACCCCACTTATATATTTTTATTTACAGGTCTACTTTGTTTACTCATTTACAATACCTGAAATGCCATTTTCTCATATTTGCTTTGTTCACCCTAATTTTTCTTTTTCACTCTACATATATTTTTTTTCAATTTCAGATTTGCTTTATTCACCCTACATTTGATCTCTTCTCACCCCGCTTATATATTTTTTAATTTTACATTTACTTTATTCACCGATTTGTAATACATACAATATCAGCCTTTTCCGATAGCCATTGAACTCTAAAAACAAAATAAAATTGAAGAAAATCATAAGATTAATATCATTTGGGTAAGTGGAATCACAAAATGAACAATAAAAATCATATTAAAGTATAAATCCCAATTAAAGAACAAGAAAAAAATCTAAAATTTAACAACTCATTGGTATCTGTCGATATCAATATGCACAATGTCTGTAAACTCTATTTGGAAAAAGCTCTGACGCCGATGGAAAAAAAAAAACAAAACGAATATATATAAGTGAGTGACTAGACATGAAAATTTACATATAAAATAGATATGAGAAATAATGAGTAAATGAATAGACGAAACATACAAAGAAAAAAATATATATATATATATAAACAATTCACCTCATCTTCAGTTGAATGTTAGTGTCTTCTTCAGACTTCATAGAAAGATCGAATATGATAAATTATGAGTTAAGATTTATGAAGTCTGTGTTTATCTAAAAAAAAAGAATTTGTAAAAACTTATTGTCTTTTGTTGTAAATTTACATTAGAGTATATTAGTCATTCAATAAATTAACAACGTGTGGGGTGATTAAAGTGGTTTCTGAGGTGGCACTAGACGCACCCTAAATCTATGTTGGACTATGGTGTTGATTACTATTATTCGTATTATATGAGTTAGATATCTTTATTTAATTATTCTATCTTTCTAGATTAAAGAGTTGATTTTAAACCACCGAGAGTGTGCATAAATCTTGAGAATTTTTTCAACACTACGGGAGGACCACGTGGTAGTATGACGTTGTCCTACATTCCAATCAAATATTGACACATGAATGTTATTAAGGAAAAATTACATCACTTATTTTGTCAAAGACAATTTTGGGTTTGTTGTTGCTTTTTAAACCCTAAACTATAAACTCTAAACCCTAGACCCTAAACCCTAACTCCTAACCCCTAAACCCTAAACCCTAAACCTAAACCCTAAAACCTAACCCCAAACCCTAAACCCTATACTCTATAGTCCAAACTCAACAAAGACCCATGAAAATCATTTCACAAAACATAGAAAAACCTTAGTTTATATTTTAGTTGTAATAAATACATGTGTCAATATTTGATTAGAATGTAGGACTACGTCATACTGCCATATGGTCCTCCTGTAGCATTCAAAAATTTCTCATAAATCCTCCATATTTAAGGAAATAACTTGGGTGACCAGCTATGGTTACTTATGAGTGACAAACACCAATACGAGATGGACAAGTGTCAACAATAATCATAAACAAACATGTCAAATACCTAAAACCTTCATGCTATGTCCTTAAATTGCAGCCCAGCCTTTTAAAATGGACATGTGTCACATATTCATTGGTTGTGGTCACCTTAAGGTGACAATCCCGTGTCACCGAAGTCGGGTTCTATTTATATCTTTTGAAATTCTTTTTGATCGGGAGTGAAATAACAAGTCATCTCAGTTACGTTAGCGAGTTAGTAACACACGCACTTATGTAGTATTCAGACTGAGCCACTGAGGTCCACATGAGTATCTCGTCAAAACCATACTAATTTTCCACTGCAGACGTACGAACCGAAAGACCCCTCAAACCTACTGGCCACAAATTGGGAGAGTTCAGACTCGAACTCTAAACATGAGAATTTTATACTAAGAAACTCGTCCAACTTTATCACACACCGGGTTGTTATGTTTCTTGAAAAATTTGATATATTTGAATCACAAATATTTTAATCTTTAGCGGCCATTGTAATTTATTATATTTCATCATACAAAAGTTACAAACCGATATATTCTATACAGATTTGATACGTAGTGTAAGTCGCATTTCTAAATTGTTAGCATGCATGTAACTTCCTTTTAATTTGTTATTCATGTACTAGCACTATATATGTAACACATTTGATAAATCCACAAATTGTTGCATCGCAGATCGCTTTCAAGAAAGGACTTAAAATAAGAGTCAGTTGGATGAGGGAAGTCAATCTTTTGGATGCATCTGAGTTGGAATTTTGGCTTCTTTTACCTTTTAAGAAGAGTGTACTCGGTTCCAGCTATCACTCGTATTATTAATTCAAAGAGAGAGTCCACTAGCTAGCGAGGTCGACCAATGTGACATTTGGTGTGGATATTCACGTTCCGCATACAGTGAATGAAAGCCCTTTCGGTAAAGATTTTAATTCTAAGTTGAGTACTACTTTGAAAATTTTTGTTTCACCTATTTTTCGATTGTATATTAAAATCTCAACCGTTCAGTTTACAGTTATATATAAGTAAATCACGTGTGTAAATTTTCAGGTAAATTGAAAATTATTAAGACATTCGTAAGTGTGATTTACAAATTCTGAATTTGAACGGTTGATGTTTGACAGATTTGGTTCGTCTATTGATTTGATCTAATTCAATAATTTAATGATCACCAATTCAGTTGAAATTTTTCAAAACTGATATACCCATATAGACTTATAAACTAAACGGTCGATATGTCAAAATTTGATCGAAAAATAAGCCTTCCAATTAAGCTGTGTTTTAAACTTTAAATATATATATATATATATATATATATATATATAGAACAAAAGCGTCTTTATAAAAGGGTAGGACAATGTTCAACCACAACAATGTGGCAAAAGGGATCTAAAATCTTTTGAAAGAATTGACATCATCATGAGTTTTCCTTGTGTCAAACTTCATATAAACCAGCTGCATACGTATGTATGTTACAAATGACAACCAATGAATATAATTATGGGCAAAGGGCAAGTGAACCCCACCCATAAACTCAAACAAAAGCCCATCTCATGTATGGATGTAACCAAACAAAAGAGGGACAAAACGACTATGGGTAAGATCAGATTGCAATCTTTAGCTCCATGAAAGGCCAGGTATCAGATTCGTTCACTATCGATCGTAGAAGATTAGGTTCATATTTTGACCTGGAGAAAAACAAGGTAGGTAAACAATAGAATATTTATCTTTTAATTTCTGTTTTTTTTCTCTTTGGAATAAAGGTATGATGCGGCGGTTACTCTCAAGTCTTAATTATTGTAACTGCTGAATAGAGTCTAAACCCTGTTTACAATAAGCATCTAAAAAATAGAAAATGACATTCCACTACCCTAAACAGTTATATAAAACAGAAAAACCATCTTTCAACATATTTAAACAAATAAGGACATAAGCCCAGACCCATAATACATAGTACCACGCCATGTCAGCAATTTTTATGCAAAATACTCAAAAAACCAATCTTTTCTGAAATATCTACAAAACTGCCACTGCCTCATCCAAAAATATCTTATCTCTTCCTCCGATCTGCCATATTCGAGATCTCTCTCTCTCTCTCTCTCTCTCTCTCTCTCTCTCTCTCTCTCTCTCTCCTGACCATTATTGCTGCCATCACACCGTGAAAGGTCTCGTCAGTCTCTCTAACCCTGGCGGCGACCGCCGATAACGACGACTTGCCGAGAAACTCGAAACTCCTCCTCTCCTCCGCCATCTTCAACAGCGAGGACGTCAACCCCTTCGTTCGCAAAGATCTAGCCTCTCTCTCAATCTTCTCTCTCTTGGCGAATTGGGGCTGAAGTTGCCCCTAGTGAGTTTTTAGTTTTGCAGAACTGAAGTTGTCTGGGTTTCATGTATTAATGTTCTTTGAAGCTTTTTGCCCCCATAATTATATCATCATAATACCTCTCATCTCTTTTTTGATTTGACTTTTCATCATCCCTCACGTGCTCTCATCTTCTCTTTACCCACTATCTTAGGGAATGCTAGTTATATATATTAATAAATTGTACTAAGTGCTCCGGTTAACAACACACCACCAAACCTCTACTCTAAAAGAAGACATGGGTGGGTATGGTATGATTTTTTTTCTTTTTTCCCCCATATCGAAAATTTACTAAAACTGCTACTACACTAGTTCACACCTCATCAATGATCGACGACTTTAAAACCTGCTACTGCACTTACTAAAACTGCTACTACACTAGTTGAACTATTAAAACTCTGCTATTATATTTGTTGGAAGTGTAGTAGCAGCTAAATCTCCAGTTTAACATGCTACTACATTAGTTGAGCCACTAAAAATATGCTACTGTAGTTACTGAAGCTGCTACTACACTAGCTAAACCAATAAAAATCTGCTAGTACATCACGTATTGAAAATAGCTACTACTACATTTGCTGAGCAACTAAAAACCCGCTGGTGTACTTGCTGAAGCTGCTATTGCACTTACTGAAGCTGCTACATTAAAACTCTGCTACTACATTTGTTGGAAGTGTAGTAGCAGCTAACTCTCCAGTTTAACACGCTACTACATTAGCTACTACTAAACTCCTCCTCTACTAAAAACCCGCTACTACACTAGCTGAACCACTAAAACTCTGCTATTACATATGTTGGAAGTGTAGCTTTCCAGCAAAACATGCTACTTACTAAAGCTGCTACTACACTAGCTGAACCACTAAAACTCTGCTACTACATATGTTGGAAGTGTAGCTTTCCAGTAAAACATGCTGCTACTGTATTAGCTGAGCCACTAAAAACCTGCTACTACTTCTACTGGGATGTTAACCTCTGCTACTACTTTCTACTGGAATGTTAACCCATGCTACTACTACTACTAGAATTAACTACTACTACTACTGAGATGTTAACCTCTGCTACTACTTCTATTAGGATGTTAACCCCTGCTACTAGTTCTATTAGGATGTTAACCCCTGCTACTAATTCTACTGGAATGTTAACCCATGCTACTACTTCTACTGGAATTAACTGCTACTACACTAAGTTATTGAAAATCTGCTACTGTATTTCATTTACTGAAAAATCTAAAAATGAGATACTTTTCACTTCTAAAAGCATATTTAATTAGTGTAGGGTTAATTTAGTAAATTAAATCATGACACATGGCATGCAAAGAAAAGATTGTCCTTAATTGTTAAAAACTGTCCTTATTTGTTTAACAACAACAGAAGTAGATTTATTTGTGTTTTAAATCCTTTTGAAGGATGTATATGTGATTTGCTATCTAAAATAAGTGGTAAAATAATATTAAAAATTATAAAATACGTGTATATTCAAACAAGCGCACATTACCAGAAAGTATTACTCTAATAAAGACTATTTGAGGAATAACGGTGACATAATAGAAAAATCACGATATGCAACACAATTATATGTCATAATGTCCAATAATGTAACTTTCCTACTATGTTACCACTGTTGAATATGCCTGAAGACACTTGGTTTCATTTTGCTACGTACTAGTAGGTTGCAACTATTTAACCAAGCAAAAGATGTGCTGCTTACATAGAGCAAATAAAGCACACTAGGTGCATAGACCAGCACAAGACCCTTTGTTCTCTATCTTATAGTGATTGGCCGAGTTTTATTGGCAACATAAAGTTTCATATAATACTAGAATTAAAATGTATTGAAACCTAAATATATAGAACAAAATAATAATGCATAAAATTAAGTAAAATAATAAGAGCTCGATACCCAAGCCCAGCCCCAACAGTTACCAATTCACAGTAGTGTTCCCCTGGTCAAATAGTGACCAAGAGATTCATGGTCAATTACTGTTAGATTTTTATCTAACGGTTGAAAATCTAACAGTTAAAAATAAAACAACTCTACTTAAAAATATTTTTTTCCCATTTACATTCAATGATGATCTAAGGGTGATCTCTTTGGTCAATTATTGACCAGGTGATCATGACTGCACCAATCCAATCCCAAGTCAACACTTGCATCCACACCGTTGCATAACCATTGTCACTTCTTCCCGGCCACTGACGTCAGACCCTCACCATCGGTGCGTCCTTACCAGCTTGCCGCGACTCACCCCCTCAGATCGCCTAAACCGCCACCATGAAGCTACTCCATGATTAGAATTAAGCGTCAACCAGTAGTACATCGTCCATCCCATGAAGCATCTAGCAATTCAACCCAGCAAACCACTGATCCCAGCCTGCCTTCCACAGACCGCCATGAGTCGCTTTGACCTGGTCTTGTTCCCTCTCCCTCCCCAACCTCAGCACAAAAATGCAGCAAACTCGAAACCCCCTCTGATCCCCGCCTCCAAGCAATGGACATACCTACCATATTTTTACTGCAACATTTATGCTACGATGATTGTCTCATATATGCTACGAATTTAGAGTCGAAAAAATTATGTCGCCCAAGTGTCGAGCCAAACGAACATGACTAAACAATGAAATAATTACATATGTTCTAGGATATTCTGTATCTTTCTAGATATTCTTTATGTATGCCTTGACTTTATGCCATTAGGATATGTAGTTTGACTAGATCTATGTATTCTTTATCCTTACCATATTGGTATTATGTAATTCTCTATATAAATGGCACATATCAATGAATAAGATGATGATTCTCTTGCTATCTCTTTGTCTCTACACTTTATCTTTCATCACGTTATCATGCACTTTGTTCTAACCCTAGAGCCAATAGCCTACCATTTATTTTTTGAAACACTAAAAAGTGTCTTTCGGCTCCTCTATCCGACTACCGCTGCCGCCCATTTTCCCAGCCGCCAATCCCTTAGCCGCCGCCTGTCGACGATTCTTGGTTTCCTTCGACTATAATTTTCGACTTTTTAAAGCGTTTGAAGTTTCAAAAGGTATGTTTTGAAACCCTAAACTTTTTCAAGTTCAATAACTAGGGGAGGATAAAATCCTTTCATCCCTTCTCCATCTCTATTCTATGCTTGGGATTTTGTGCGTGTAGGTACCCAAAAATCCCAGAAATTCGCGGGTTAAGAGTGTGTTTGATCACTCTTGTTTCCTTGTCCGGGTTGTGTATGATCAACCCCAACCTATCACTAGATTGTGTTTGATCAATCTGAGGCCTTTTTCCGCATTGTGTTTCATCAATTTGTGGCTTTTCCGGATTATGTGTGATCAATCCGAAGGACAAACCATTAAAAGTATTATTTGAGACTTCGATGTACTCACATTAGCAATAATGAATGCCTTGAGAATTTTTTCAAAGTTATGAAATTATTCTCCTCTTATGGTTCATATTGATTTACAAACAAGATGTACATTTTTACATCGTTCTTAGAAGCATGGCATATTTATAATCTACATGGTTAGATTGTGCCGTTTTGGTCTCTTCCAAGTGAAGATGACGCACGGCCTTGCATCCTCAAGAAGGATCGCTAACGTGTTTTCGGTTAAGTCTTCTACCCTTTAGCGGATTTTCCATCATCAATTATTCAACTAGGCTCATCCAAACTCAGTGGGATGTCTTAGAATTGTCCGAAATTAAGGAGATAGTGGTTTTAAGTGTGCCTCGCACTACCGACCCTACACGGACATGCCTGGTCATACTGACTTGGAGTTACCGAAAGTTTTTGATTTTAGATCCCCCTACGCTATTAAACCAATTGCCGTCTTGCAAAAGACGTTGAAGACTTATCAAAGCCGGAAAATTATCATCATGATCGGATCCTCTAGGTCCTCTAAGTTAGATAAGTTCATGTCAGGGAACTTTCGCTAACTAGTCATGGAGTTTACGACCTTAGAACGATTGAAAGGACTTGGTTTTAATCATATACACGTCATTTTTGGCTAAGGCAAAAGCCTACATGCCACCTGCAAGCTTCATAGCTTCGCACATGCCAATTCTGCGAAAAACAGCAATTTGTCCCTTCTGGACAGTCAACTTCATTTGAGCTTTGTGAACAGCTTCGGACGAACCAGATAGTGAGCTTTATATCATTGGAAATCTCTACGAGTCTAGTTTTCAGAACTTTTTGCGGTTCGTCCATATCTATTTTAACGAAGAAGTTATGGCTGTTTTAGTGCGCAAAAGTCATTCTGCGCGGAAATTTTTATGCACTCTCGGGACTGCAGCTTTTCGTAGCTTCTTTCAATCTTTCTAAATGGTTCAAGTGGAATTATTTACTCGCCTATCTACTCCTTGTAGATATGTCTCATCGAGACATTGAGTGCTTCGTAGATAGTGGAACTATCCACAACATTCTAAGGAACCGGCAACTATCTTTGGATTTTGTGTCTTTGTAAATCTTCTGTGACTATAATAATTGAATCATACCGGTCATTGGACACAGTTTAGCTTGAATCTTAATGCCTAATGGCACCATGATCAATGTCACAGATATCTTGTATGTATTGAGAGGCAATCGAACCATATTGAGCTTTAAAGATATTCTTGCTAATAGTTTTCATTTGAAAACACATTGTGAGAATGAAAAAGAATTATCTTGTGTATACCTTCTCATGAATGCAGATTGAAATGCATCTTAGAGAAGTTTATGAGTCAATTTAGTGGATTGTATGTCACTATAATTTGAGTATCGAATCCCATGTTGTCGTCAAACATGATATTTGGGACACTGACTCATATAGGTTTTGGTTTGACCAAATCGGTCATCTTGGAAGAGATATAATGATCCAAATTTTGAGAAATTCTCATGGACATCCATTCTTCCGCTCAAAACGAAGACATTCGAGATCTAGCATCACCATGAAGCATGGTGGTGACCCGGGGGACATTGACGTCACCCGAACACGACTCCAACTTTCTAGAGGTCGTCCGGTCAATTCCTCAAGCAATTGAGGTGCACCGGCCTTCCCTCGATGTCGCATTGGCCCATTGTAATGCTCATTGCTCGTTTTGAAAGCCTATTCTTTAGCTAAATTAGGAGTGAGACCCTCCTACGCTAAATAACACAAAAGTGAACATTCTATTCTTACATCAAACTATGTAGATAGATACAACTAACTTACGGACACATTTTTATGCTTTATGGTGTTTGTTGAAGTGTTAATACACTGGTCACGTGTTATACTATTATCTACTGTTTATGCTGCTTATACTTCTACGGGCTGACTACCCATTCTTTAAAGAAGTTTATCGGGATGTAAGTTGAAGTGTCCTGTACCCCATGTTCACACGCAGTACGGTCTCACCGAGGCTACGACCAAGCAACTTTATCTTGTCGCTCGAATATTATTGATGCGCACCAATCTTTCTATTACGTCTTGGGGCTATGCAATATTTGCATGCAGCTTTACTATTCATCTACGATCCACCATCATTGAATATTTTTGTACTACAGCTCGTGACTGTGTACCAGGATTGCAATCATTGAGCTCAAACAAGATTGAAACGGATCTCCAATCCTTGAGCTCGGCTAGATGTTATTTCTGGTGCCAAATCGCATTGCCACTGCGTACAATGATGGGTCATTTGAGATGAAGAAGTATTTAGGTTGGATATGAACCTCCACCTATAATCCGCATATGTAGAAACCTTGTCAAGCGATCTCATTCACCGCTAAATTACGGATTATCACTTTGATGAGACAATATTCCCGCCGTTAGGGGGAGATAAGAACACAAGTGTTCAAGTAGAATGACGTGAATTGTCGCGGTTTGTCCCCACTAAGTCTCATCTTGATCCCAAATGCTTAAAGTGTTAAAGTGACGAGATCACATGCTGCAAATATGTCTACAACGATTAATGTCTTACAAAAGGACATGGCGCAACCAAAAGAAGTTGGTCTTGGCGCAACCAAAAGAATTGTCACGGTTTGTCCCCACTAAGTCTCATCTTGATCCTAAATGCTTAAAGTGTTAAAGTAACGAGATCACATACTGCAAATATGTCTACAACGATTGATGTCTTACAAAAGGACATGGCGCAACCAAAAGAAGTTGGTCTTGGCGCCATCACCATGGATGGTGATATGGTGACGCCACATAGTGGCAAAATTGGTGTCACAAGGTCGTGTGGCTCCCCAAAAGGAGGGAGGCCCTTAGGTTCGATACTTTCTCGTACTAGAAAGAAAGCGAGCTTGGCACAACCTGATCCATTGATCAGTGATACTCAAATCAATCTCATGAAGTATGAATTGTGATTATCGTTGAGGGACACCTCAATGTCAAATCCAATCCATATAGAGATCTCTACAAGTATTACACTAGTGTACATGATCTCTACAAGTATTACACTAGTGTACATGAAGACGTGGGAAAATGAGTCTACTATCGAACCACCTTTCGTTGATGGATATCAATTTAGTTGATTAGCCTAATGGAAATATGCGATCCAGCATTAACAAAGAGACAGGTCCTTGGGCAGGTGATGCCAACACCGCAAGCTAAACCCTATCAACTATGTCTTTGTTAGATAGCGTAGTGAGAACAAGAGCTTAAACTCACCTTATGGCACAAGGTCTCTCACTGACATGCACTGGGATCGACTACGATGAGATATGCTCTCGTAATGGATGTCATTGAACTCCACTACTTTGTCAGTTTGGTAGTTTCCGAATAACTGAACATGCAGCCTATGAATGTGGCCATAATAACATCTCTATTAGATCAGAGATATACATGAAGGTCTTAAACGAACTTCATTCATCCGAATCAAGTGGCTCCAAACCACAGGAGCATGCGTTTGCTAAATGTATTGAAACGCACATGAACTCTACTTGATTTGGAAGGGATATAGTGAATTATGCCTTTGTGTGTTCATTCCAGATTTACATGGACTCTTGATGGATCAAGAGATGCCAATATGTATCAACATCTGAAGAAAAAGATCTTGGGAAGACACGGTCTCGATAAAACACTCGATGATTGTATTGATGATGATTTTCCATCAATCGGCTTAGGCGCTCTATAACTAGAGAGGCCTACATATACTCCCATGATTAGTCAAGGTCTTTGCTCTAAAGAGAGATCCATTGTTTTGTCTAAAGCAAGATGACAAATATGTGTTAAGAGATGGAGTTCCCATCTAAATACAATAAGACGCATCAATGTACTCAACACAATACGAAAGACTTGACATCTCATTCGCTATGAAAAGTTGTAAAGCTAAGTGTAGCTATGCGCTCACGCGCCAATGTGATGGCAGTAACTCCTTTTTCAATACTTAATGGTATGAAAGGTTGAGACTTATTCTATCTCTACATAAGAAAGACACATCAAAAGCGAAATCAGAATCTGCCAAGTTTTGTAGGTCAATTTCCACGAAATGTACAGGAAATCTCACTTCTTGGAAAATGGTGAAATTGGTACCATTGGAAAGGTCTATGTGTCTACTTTCCAGAGACACCAACCATTTGATCATACCTATCATATTGAGTGCGTTATGGCTATTTTCGTAAAGTAGGATGAATCTGTCCGAGAATCTGATTTTGGCAAAACAATCAACTTCGACGAGACTTTGTGAATAACTCCTGATGAACCAGAACATATGTAATATACGGTTGGAAAGCTAAATAGGTCTAGTTTCCAAAATCGTTTACAGTTCGTTCATATGTATTTCCTAGAGGAAGTTACGGCTGTTCTAATAACTGAAGGGCATGCTGCGCGGAAATCTGATTTCCTGCATGAACTTATGTTTTGAGTTCACAAGCGGCTTTCTCCTCAAGATTTAAGTGTAAAAAATCAATTGAGGACAATACGGCATGATTTAGTTAATCATTGCCTAATGCCACGTTTGAAAACATGTTAAAGAGCATTGACATGCTATGTTATTGAAAATTCGTGATTAGTAAGAATCAGGAAGAACTCTATGATTGATGTAAAGATCAGGGGAGGTGCGAACTTCAGGAGGAGTCTAGCACATGCATACATGTCACTATCAAATATGAATGGTGCGTTGTACTCTTTTTCTTTTACAATCATGGTTCAGTTTTTCTCCTACAGGGTTTTTGTGACTTGACGAGGTTCTTGACGAGGCAACAAATCAGCACCATCGGCATATCAGCACGGGGCACAAGGTGAAGTGTTCTAGAATATTCTGTATCTTTCTAGATATTCTTTATGTGTGCCTTGACTTTATGTCATTTAGGATATGTAGTTTGACTAGATCTATGTATTCGTTATCCTTATCATATTGGTATTGTGTAATTCCCTGTATAAATGGCACATATCAATGAATAATAAGATGATGATTCTCTTGTTATCTCTTTGTCTCTACACTTTATCATTCATCTGACTACAGACATATGGTAGTGGAAAGTTCAGCGACACACATAGGGCTGAATTAGATTGATCGAGTAACTACAAGATTTATTTTCTACATGGTGGTTTTGTAAGATAGCACATCTCAAAGTTTCTACGTTCTAGATCGAGCAAACCAAAACACAACCTTATGTAACTAAAAAAAATGTTGATTGCATAGAATTCAAGAAATACATAAAAACAAGGAGAAAAAAAGTTTTGAGCGTTTGAGTTTCGTGGCCTGTCCAGCGGCGCCTCAACGCCGGCGTTGGCTTCTGGCCTCGTTGGTGTGTCGTGATTCGCTGCCGGACGGGTTGTAGAAGGCGGCCAGTTGGTGGCTATCCTTGAATACGGTGGCGGTGGTGTGAAAAAGGGGAGGCTTTCGTGGAGGCGGTTTGAGAGTTTGGCGGGCGGCGCTGCAAATCTGTGTTGCTTCGTCGGGGAGGTGATTTTGTCGTTCATGCGCATCAGGGTAGGACAGAGCGGCTGGGAGGAATGATGGGAAGAAAGTGGCGGTGACGGCTTTCCGGGTCGTTTACTCGACCTGGGTTAGGGTTTTCGTGGCTTCGGTGATGATCTAGAAGGATAGGTGGTTTGCCACCTCTCTATAGTGGGTCACTGATGGTGGTGCGTCTCGAGCGGCGGTTGGTGGCGACGGCGTGGCGGCCGTTTTGCATGGCTGCTTCCAAGTTTCTCTAGGCCGGGTCTTGATGGCCTGTTCTTTTGATGTCTAGTGGGGCTGGTCTAGGCCTAGAGTTTAGTTTTATTTTTTTGTTTTTTGTTTTTTGGTTATTGTTTTTTAGGTTTTGTTGGTTTGTTTTTGGGTGGTTAGTTATCCCTTCTTTTCTTTTGAGCGAGGGTTTTGGGCTTCTCTTTGAGCGAGGGTTTTGGGCTTCTCTTTGAGTTAGGGTTTAGGGTTCTGGTATGTTGGTGTCGGGTTCGTGTGTCGTTGGGTGAGCTATGATTATAGTGTCGTTTTCATTGACTATTTTAACATCGGTCAGTTCTTGTTGTCAATGTAATGAGGATGTTATCTGTGTATATACGTTGGTAGTTTTGACATATAGTATTTGCAAATGTTGTTTCTTCTTGAGGTTGATTGTGAGAATGTATCGTGGCTTTTGGATTATGTTAGGTTACGGTTGAATATTTTTCGGTTTTTATCCACTGTTATTACTGGTTGTAACATTATATTTATATAATATATAAATTTTTCCTCAATAAAAAAAAATTCTACGTTCTTGGCAAGGAAGATGTTGCAAAATGTTGCGGATTTAAGAACCAAAGCCATGATCTCAGATTAATGCATGTCAACGTCGACGACGACTTGTATTCTTTAGGTATACGTCGTCAAAGCCCTAAAAAAAGTTGAATTTCTATGGGCAAAAACCAAAACCGAAACCAAAACCAGAAGAGAATCGCAATTTGAGAGAAACCACTTTGAATACAAAAACATACAATTTGCATGGAGGAGTCGTGGACTTTGATTCGTTGTTTAATTGAATTCAAAAATATATATATATATATATATATATATATATATATATCTATATAGATAAGTGTTTCAACCTTTTTTAGGGTTTGATGGGGTCATATCATATCATAATCCCCTCTTGCTTGAAATTGGTCATTATGCTAATTAAAACCCAAATAATTAACAACAAAGATTATAAGGTGCATTCTACATTAACAACAAAGCCCTTAAAGTGCGGACGTCTCTCTGTTCTCCGCCGTACGGCTCTGACGACGGTGCGCCTCCACCTTAGCGGCCTCTAGCAGCGTCTCCGATCACTTTCCCTCCCCGGCGAGTCCGTCGAATTCCAGTTTTCCGGCGAGATCACCTTAAACTTCAAACAAAATCGATCTCGTCGGAAAACCAGAATTCGGCGGACTCACCGGGGAGGGAAGATGATCGGGGACGCTGGTGGAGGCCGCTAGGGTGGAGGCGTACCGTCGTCGGAGCCGTACGGTGGAGAATAGAGGGACGTCCGCACTTTAAGGGCGTGCGGACGTCTGCCTCTGATCCCGACTGGCCTCTTCAGATACGGACCTCCGTATTTATTCAAAATGTATGGATTTCCTTAATTGACATATTTTTCGATCATATTTTCTCATCTTAACCATTCATCTTTTAGGTATATAGTAGATCATCTCTACAAAATTTTAGCCAAATTGATAATTATTAAGGTATTCAAAACTGTGAATTACACGAATGGTTTATGTTGAACAGATTTGGTTCGTTAATTGTAATCATATAGTTTCGATACCTTAATGATTATCAATTTGGTTGAAAATTTTTAGAGATGATCTACTTATATATACATAGTGAATGGTTAAAATGAGAAAATAAGATCTAAAAATAAATCAATTAAGAAAATCCGTACTTTTTAAATAAATACGAATATTTAGACCTAATAATATATATACATACGCGGGAGCGCGTGTCTTTCTCCATATCTCTTTAATATTTTTAAATGGGACACAAGGGGGATGGGATGAGAGACAGAAAACAATTCGGCCTTTTCTATATGTCTCATCCCCGGCTCCATGCACTTTGATATATTTGAAAACAACCTTTAGGGGTGGATGCCACTCGATCTCTCTCTCTAATTCAACCCACCAACTAATTAATCCATGCCATGCATGTCTTTCTTTAATTGGTACGTACGTGTTTAGTTAATTACATGTAAAGAAGAAAGAGGAATAATTAATTCTAAGTTCTAACAGCTGCTCTGCAATCAAACTTGTTCATTCTATTTATCCTTCGTAAATCGTTACGTAATGAAGCAGCAAATAGTTTGATCCAAAAGGTATTTGGTGATCTACAAACAATTGTATATATGCATGGTTTGTCCTTTTTGCCATTGTTGCGTGCCCAATCGTTGGAGCAACGCCGTTGTAATCTTCTTCCTACATATATAAGCTTTGTCTTCACCCGAGTGTCTCAGACAAAATTCGATTAAATACCACTTTATAAGTTCCCTTAATCGCTTTCTGGGCCAGTCAGTCTCAACTTTACAGATAATTGAGGTGTGACTAGCTTCGTTAATTAGTTAGCTAGCTGTTTCCAAGTTAAGTGTCCTCCGTCACACTTCAATTAACTACTAATTAACTATTTATCAGTTGTTTAGGCTTATGATCGATTAAAACTGTCAACTCCCAATAGTTTATCCTTTGAATGCTAATTAACATTGTCATTAGTTTAGTTCTTAAACATGTTTGGACCTATAAGCTTCAACTGGCGTGATGATCCATTCATGCCACTGTGGACACGTGCTTCGATACTACTCGACGTACACATGCACGTACGTAACATGTACATCCATGCGTAGATTATACAATTTCCCTGGGTTTAGATATTTACGAGTACCTCGACGAATCGTACGGTAGAAAGTGGCATGCATTACTTGAAGGATCGAGCTTAATCGCCTCTATGGTTTTGAGGTAATTAAACTGAAATAATAATTGAATCTTCTAATTAAGTCAGAAATAATCAGAATAGATCAGACAAAGCCAGTTGTATTTTGCAGCTAAGATATTATTGTATAGAGAATAATTAGTTAATTAATCGTGTTACACATTCTGTTCAGAAAACGAATTAATCAAAACGACTTGATTCGTTTAGTTAATCGGTAGATGAAGTTGACTATGCCATGCAGTGGACACGCAGGCCAGGTTTGGTTTAGGGCAGAGCATTTGTTAATTCAAAATTAACGAATTTAAGCTTGACTACATTCTAATATCTTGGTTAGTTTATTTGTTCATCAGCTTCCCATGCATGTAATGCTTGCTCGTGATGTACATTATTGAAGTATAATTTCAACCAAGAAGGAGTGCAGGACTCTAATTCAGAGTTTAAAATAGAAAATATTTTGGAAAATTTGGAATGTGAGCCTAGGATCGAGTGCAATTGGTTTAGTTAATTGGATCCTAGTAAGTTGCTAGTACTGAGTTTCATCCGTTCTTCTTGACTGTGTAAAATAAGATATGTTTTATATATCAGGGAGTTTACAAGTTCAATGTCAAAGTTTTAAAAATTTGTTCAGCATGTATTTTATTCTGGCATGATTAAGCGACTAAGTAGATTAGTTTACTTCTTCTATCTGGCAACACTTTGACTACTTCAACATGTGTGAGACTTCAAATCTAGGGATTTAGTAGCTAGAACTGTAGAACAACCGCAAACGTGGTACGACTGTTTCGAATGCCTAAACTCTTAATAATTTATGACATTAAGTTTTTAATGAACTTCTAATTCCTTATCAGTTGCTGTATGATAAACCAGTCTTGACAATCTCAGACCTTTTGGTTCTGCTATATGCTACACAGCAATCATATATAAGCTGTAGGCTAAAATTACCAAATGCATTTTTCTAGGTAATTATCTCACATGAAATTTTATCATACGAGTAATCTTTTCCTTAATCAGGCACCATCCCATTGTTTCCAGTTCTTCCAATCTCCCTAATGAAATACATCCGCATGTTATTCTCTCTGGTCGACCATGTCAAGTCACCAGTTCATCATATACAAGGCCATGTTGGAGAATCCGCAATCCAAGGACTCTCTGTCATGCACACAGCAGTTGTATGTCATCGTTGTCGTCGATTGATCGATACTCATTCTCGATTAACAAACATCTGCCTTGCCTTGCCTTGCCTTGCCAATCATCTGTAGCAGCTTAGTATTCTGGCAATGCACACCGCCACCCTCGCTTCCACTTCTATTATGCACCAATTCAAGACACTATTACCAAATCATATGCCCCTTACTAGGAACCAGTTTCCAATTATATATTCTGGAAACTCATCACCTTCCCCTTACCATATATACACACACACGAAAACGATATAGAGCACACGTCCACACAGTCCTTAAGGTACGGATGTGCCTCCATTCACCACCGGACGGCGCTGACGACGGCACGCCTCCACCCCGGCCAGCAGACTCCAGCAGCGTCCCTGACCACTTCCCCTCCCCGGCGAGTCCGCCGAATTCCAGTTTTCCAGCGAGATCGCACTTAAGGACAATGCGCTCCACATCCGGCCTGTATATATATATATATATATATATATATATATATATATACACACACACACTACACAATCATTTTAGCAAACAATTGCATATTTTTATCAACAGAACCATATTTGATATAAATGTTGATGTCGTGTTTTAGCACCAACGAGTTAATGAGATTTCCATTGAAATCATACGTGTAAAGTGGTGGGGTTATTCTATTGTAGTGGGCCTATCTTCACCCTTCGGTTAGTTTAACTATTTCCATGGTTTTGGTCGTCTATCTCCGGTGACTGAAGATATGTCACGGTGGCCATGTACTGCGTCTTGGTAATCCACCGCATGTGACTTGAGGTATGACATCGATGAGCCTGTGCATTCGACTTCCTTGAATAAGACTAGATTCTTGATCTTGGACTTCCTTCTGGTGGTGTTGATGAGTATTCACACTCCTCTTGATGGTAAGCTTCATCCTCTCCTTTGTCGAGTTGAGAGAACCGGTAGTCTCCTCCCGAACTTCCTCCACTAATTGGTGAGCCTTCCTCCACTCAGGTGGGGGTGCATCCACTCTTTTGTCAAGAAAACTAGTAGTCCCGTCTCAAACTTCCTTCAACTGATGTTGGACTTTCACATACCACTTTATGGTGGGCTTTCTCTCCTTGAAGGTGAGCTAGCTTCCTTCACTTCATTGGTGGACTTCCTTAACTCCTCTGGTGGACTTCATTCGGCTTATGTTGAGCCTTCATGCTCTACTTCATGATGGGCTTTCTCCACTCCTTTGGTGAACTTCCTTCGGCTGATTTTGAGCTTTCACGTACCAATTTGTGGTGGGCTTCCTTTCCTTGAAGGTGAGCTAGCTTCCTCCACTTACTACTACAAAAATAGCATCAGACCACGGCCAAAAAACGTCATCTGATTGTCCAAACTACCGTTATCTTTTTACGTGTCGTCTGATACTTCGTAGAAACGTCGTCTGATTGCTGTCGACATCTATCGACATCCATGGGATGTCGACAGCATATCGATATATTATTTGTCATGTGACATACACTCACACCACGGTTACTCTGTGTAACAGTTGTGTGATTGTTAGTCATACAGCATTTATTGTTAAAACTGTTATCTGATTTAGACTCAGAAGTCGGTTTTAATGGAATTTTTCCCTTTAATTTCTTTCCATTTATATATATTATTATTTATTTTGCTATAATCCAGTTTTATATTTATAAAAAAATAATTTCAATAAATAATTTCAATCCACTATATAGAGAATGAATTCAATAAGTTGATGACCTATTACATGGCTCAAATGTTCATACATGAAATTAGAGTGCATTTGTTCCTTCTATTCAAAGCTTCATCTCTTTTATCTAATAAGTCTCCTCATAAATATAAGTTCATGGAGTGGAGACTTCCGGTGTTCTTGCAACTACTCTTTTATCTCGTCGATCTTCTCTAAAATGTCACTCAAAATGGTCTTGCAACTAGCAGTAGTCCTCGTGTTTCCTCTTCAGCTAGTTGCTCTTGATGAGGAGCACCTGCATGGAAGCAACCTCTCTCAATTCACCAATCTTTTACTGACTTTCATCCCAAAACCATGACAAATATGAAACATCTAGTTAAGTTCAATAATTACAACACACATATATGGAATTTGGCAATTGAAAAGTACAGAATTCATATTGAAAACAATGGACTAAGAAAAGTACAAATTCATAATTTATATAGAATAGTAAAGACCTATAGAATTTCAACTATACCATGTCCAATACTACAAAAATCTGAGTTAAAATTACACAGTTTAAGTTGTAAGGGATGATCCTTAACAAACTTCAAGAAAACATATAAAACCAAGTAAACAATTGAAGGCTATGTGATTACCAAGTATTAAATGTTCAAAAGAAGGAAAAAAAATTAAAGTTAATAAGTCTCAACCTTAATGAATGAGTTCGAGCTAACTCAAGAGAGCAATGTCCTGCACCCAAAAATGGAACAAGGTTAGTGATCACTAAATAATCACAAACACAACTAGACAACTAAGAGTGGCACCAAAACAACCTCAACACCAACCTCAGCACACTTGTAAGCCAATAATATATAACACTATTGAGAATATAAATGTGTGAACTAGTTAACTATCCAGTTACAAATATCAGGTTTATGATCCTACAAATATCAGTAGGCAACAGTCAGTGCAGATTGAAATGGTTCATTATCTTGAACCAGGCTAATCCGATTGGGAAAAGAAGGAAAAAGAAACAAATACCAACAGTTACCCAAGTCAATCACTTGTGTGTAAAATTGTTCATTCATCATACAATCAAATAATGCAGAAGCACACAATTAGCTTGAGATTCTTGCTCTGAAACAGAACATGTGGAACAACAGTAGGTCATTCAATTACACTGAAGGTAGTCCAAGAGCTAATTTGAGCAAAGAAAACACAGTAAATATGAATCAAAGTTACGAGATCAAATAAAATTCCACAATTACCATTTCATATATCAAACAACCTTAGGGCTTGTCCATATGCCTACACAAATAACCAGATTCAAGTCAATCCACAACATATCAAACGAAGAATAACTTATAAGGAATTAGAAAATTTCTCACCTTTGGATCCCTTGGATCCTTGTCAAAGCTTCAGTATAATTCCCAATAGCCTACAGGTAAGTCTACTGCTTAAAGACTTCATTGCCTGCACATAATTCCATTATTATTTTTCATAACAACAGAACAAAGAGCAATTCTGTAAAAAAAAAAACAAAAACAAAAACAAAACAAAAAAATAATCCAACTCAGAACTTGGGTTAACCTTCCCCATCAATGGCCTGCAGAATGTCATAAACAAAACACAGAGAAAACAAACAGACACTTAAAAATTGATATGATATTAAGAACAAGAATATTGAGTGTGTGTGTGAGAGAGAGAGAAGGGTACCATGGTATCAGCTTCACCTTCTCCGTATTTCCCTTTTTCAATTTAGGGCTCCGCTTGCACTGCACCTTCTGATTCCTCCATCTTTGACCAAAATTGAAATCCCAAAATGCTAGGGCAAAGAGGAGACGATGACAGGAAGATTACCAGATACTCTGACGATGACAAATACAACGAGGAGGGTGCCGAAATTTCCAAATTTGAGATTGTCGCAACGACATTAGCGATATCGTCATCTCCGAGAAAAGAATCGATCTGCAATAAAAATTAGGGGAGATGGATGAGAAGGTGATAGGTCGAGGGCTGAGTGAGAGAGAAGGGAGGGCTCACGCGGGTGTTAAGGAAAGAGAGCTGAGGATAAGAAGTTTGTTGGGAAAAAGAGGCTGGATGTTTTTGGGAGAGACCGAATAGAGAGCTGAGAGAGTGGTGTTGAGAGAGAGAGAGATATATATTTTGGTTGTGCTGTCGAGGTTTTGGTCGGGTTGTTGTTGTTCTTTTTTTTTAAGTGTTGTGGGAGAATTTAATTTTGGGCTGAAATATAGGTGGGAAGGTTTGAGAACATTGATATTTTGGACAAGCGCCAATTAATTGGCATTCATCTCGACAAGCAATCAAATGACGTAACAACTATAAACGTGGTCTGATGACCAAAATTTTAGGTTTCAGTATTCCTTCCATCACATTTCGTGTTCCTCCTTACAAGTTTGGGGCTGAATTTTGGAGAATGTTGAAGGGAAATATTGGCGGACATGGTTTTGTTGAAAATACACACTCACACCACAGTTTTTATATGAAACGTCGTATCACTCTTACATGTTGGGCACCTTACAACTTAAGAAGGTTGGTGCTTAAATTTTTACACATTCACACCATGATTTTTAAAAAAGCTGACATTTAAAAATTTAAAAATCAATCACACAACGGGTTGTCACTATACATCGTCTGATAGGCATTGTCTGATGCTGTTTTTGTGGTAGTGACTTCATTGGTGGAGTTCCTCCACTTCTTTGATGGACTTCGTTCGACTGATGTTGAGCTTTCACGTACCATTTTGTGGTGGGCTTCTTTTCCTTGAAGGTGAGCTAGCTTCCTCCACTTCATTGGTGGACTTCCTCCACTTCTTTGGTGGACTTCATTCTGTTGATGTTGAGCCTTCATGCTCTACCTCGTGGTGGGTTTCATCCACTACTCTTTTGGTGGACTTTCTTCGATTGATATTGAGCCTTCAAGCTCTATGGGAATGACCTGCAAATATGAACCGATAGATGGTTATCGAAGGACCAACCTAAGACCAGTCAAACATACTCTGATGCCAAAGTTAGATATACACTATGCCATATACATCATCAGACGACAGTCCAAGTCTGTCATCTGACATTTTTTTTATGTCGTCTGAGGACCTGTCGAGTGATGGTCTATCAAACAACGAAGAATAACCATCGTCTGAAACACTATCACACGACACATCTTATACCGTCTGAGAAGAGTGAAGATTGAAAAATTTCAGTAAACACATCACAGTTAAGTGTGGACTGAATAAGCATCCAAAAACTGTAATATCATATCATAAGACACATCAAATGTCGTCTGTTTTGTATACCTACCACATATAAGTGTGGACTGATTGGAGAATAATTTGATTTATTAGATTTTTCTATCAAATCACACTTCAATTAAGTGTTGAGTGTGTGAATTTACAGCGTCAAAAACTTGTGATATATGTGGTTATATAGAAGATCTAACCTCACTTATCTGTCGTTTCACATTGTAAACTATCAGAAATTTTTTTGGTGCTTCTGTCATACGACATTTAGTTGTAGTTGCATTTGTATTCATACCACATATTTTTACTTTTCGACTTGGTATTACCGCAGTTAACTGTCGATTGAATGAAGTATTATCATAGTTTGTTATGATTTTGTCGTGTCGAGGTCCTTTACTTGACATATATATGCCGTCTGATTGAAGAATTACAAAAGTTTAATCTTGCATGTGACTCCTTCTCAGTCCACATATATGTGTTGAGGTAGCTTATATCCATCGACAATTTTTTTTTGTTTTATGTTGTTACATGACATTTGGACCACATATATATGTAGGTTGAGGGATAGCAAATAAGTTTTCCTACCCTAAGTCGACATTTTAATAGAGTTTGATTCTGTACAATATGTCGTCTAATGCTCAATTGCACTACATTATCATGTTTTTTGGGAGTTTACATATGTTGTTTGATTTAGTACGAGACGACACATTTGTGTCTTTGGTTGCATGATGTTGCCTGTCTGTTTTGGCTCAAAAAGTACTGTTCATATGGTAAAACAGCCTAAATTTGGTACAAAAACCTGTGCATTCTAAACCATATATGCCAATCAAACCTCACACATTATGAACCATAAGGAAATCAAGCTGCATTAAACTTGTAGATCATACTACTTAAATTAAATAAAAGCCTTGTAGCCATTTCTAAGTACACAACAACATATATAAACAAAAATATATGTTCGCGCATAAGTAAATTTGTTCAACATAGAATAACTTAGCTACCTAGTTGGCATCAGACCCACAAAATAGGCATATTAGTCATAACTATTTATCATGTTCCAAAGTTATAATGCAGTAAAGCAGCACACCTATATATGAGCTATACTACCATAAACCAACATCAAGTTTGATTTTACTGGTCCGGAAACTGTAGTACATGCTCTGCCCACTCTCCTCGAATCTCATCAATTTCCTCGGCTGTGTAAGTCAGACCAGCCCTAGTTCCCCACTGAAAGAAAATGCAACATACATAATGAGTTTCTAGTGTACGTATCATCAGAAAATACATAAATTAACTAAATAACAATGTCAGCATTATAAAAAGTGCCAATAAAAAAAAAGAGTGCCAAATAGCTGATGTATAGTTGGAATATAATCGCATTCATTCCACTGCCAGATTTATCCATATAAATACATAAATGTGAAGACATAAGTATATATAAAGTTTATATATGGTTCCTAAATCTCACCATTCTATGGATTTACATAAACATACTAGTTCCAAGAGCTAGCTAATTCATAAAACTTAAATCACCAATGTCCATCACTTATAAGCAGGTCATGATTAATCTACAAAATTGCAGTACCTTTTTATCAAGGTCAATGTTGTTGTCCTCCACAATTTCCTTCATGTAGCGCATGACGTAATATCCACAACTCACATCATCTTTTTGTATCAGAGCACCCTGAAAATTATGAATCAGGCTTATCAAACAGTAAACAAAATCAAATTATACTGTAAAATTATACACTACCAAATTTTAAAGTGCTTACAAGTAGAGGCTTCCAAGGAAATGCTTTCTTCTTTCCAGGCTGCTTCTTCAGTAGGCCTTTGTACATTTTTATGGAGCTTCCAACAGAAAAAATAATAGTTAGCATCTTCATGGCTGAACTGATCAATGAGTAATACTAAAAGGCTAGACCATATAGGAAAACTAGCACACACTTACTCAGTGACAATAGCAGGCCATTCACTTCCATCCAGGCGCCTTTTCAGTGGATCCATATAGCGTGCGGTCTCCAATTCCGGGTTCACAATCGTCAAGGTCCAGTGTTAACTATGCAATAACATACAATGTCATTCCAGATGTTTGTCTTAAGCACTAAATCATTTGTACCCACAAAATCTAGTTCATTGTTACGTACCCTGTGTTATATGGAATCAAATAGATCTTCCCAGGCTTCCCATTCTTGTACATAACAGATAGATCACGAGACCTCGTGACACGACCCACCCCGAATTTCACCCTGAACCCGGAGTAAATCGTGCGGGGACCACCTTCAAGGAAAGATTTACCGCAAAATTCGGTACAACCTCCCTTGGAAATGGACAACCCTTCCAAACCAAAACCTGCAAACACTCCTAAAGGTTCCAACTCCAAACTTATAGACTCATGGAGCCTTCGTGCTCCCCACAAATCACAACATCTCCCAATATAGATTTACTAATCTAACAAAGATCCTATAAGACAACCACATATTCAGAGCAACTCTATTTGAGAGGAAAGAAACTAGAAATAAATAGAAATGAGCGGAAGCTATACTATTGACTATGTCTCTTCTCCATGTACGCCCGATCTCAACTCTGCAATCCTGCAGACTGGGCATCTTAAAACGAAGGGCCCAGGGGAAGACATTTAATAACGTTAGAGTGAGTGGACAAAAATAATTTAATAACAAAATATTTATGCATTCCCATTTTAATTTCATAGAAAAATATACTGCGTGCGGCAGCTTAAAAGTGCTCAACTCATAAAATGACAATTTCACGACTAGCACTGGCTAGTCACAAACTCAAATAAAATGGAGCCTCTCAAGCTAAACTATATATAAACATATATTCGTATGTATTTACACTCGTCAGACTCCTTGTATGAATCTTAGAAACAATTTAGAAAAATAGAAATTCATATAAGGCTACAACGCTGGCCTCTAACGCTCATGTTGCGCCATAATAGTATTTTTCCTTATTATGACCGAAAAGACGGTGTATATATATATATGCGCATATCCCCTATATAAATTATTATATTTATATAGGGCTACGACGATTGCGTCTAACGCTCACGTTGCACCATAATAGAATTTTACCTCAGTATGGTGGAAAAGCACGTATAGCTAGCTAGCATTTATTTATATACATTATAGCTAGCTAGCATTTATTTATATACATACTATCCTCATAAACATCCAAAATATGTATATCTACCGAAAATCTCATTTTCGGGATCTCTCCAAAGGAGGAAAAATTGTCAAATAGCCGAGAAATCAATAAGTCTCGTCAGAAGAAATAAATGATCAATAAAATCATTCATCGCATGCTTTTCAATTAAAAACAAAGGTCCACTCACAACTTTAGGCCTAAGCCAGACGTCGATCTGAGGTCTCTCCAATTTGAGTCTCCTCACGTCCTGTTCCAAATATATAATTAATTTCCCAACTAAAAATCCAATATTTATTCAAAATAGGCAAAATTAACCGAGAGCCATAAACACGCTCATCATTGCCTAACTTCCCATAATCTTAAATCGAAACGACCCAAACTTTAATATCATACTCGACAGCCGTAAATACAACATTTCCTAGAAATTGATTTAAATCCTACGGTCGGATTTTACATTATTTAACCGCCAAAAATATCAAACTTCGGAAATTCACAAACCTATTCAAAACTCATCTGAAAATTCCACAATTCACTCCATTAAATTCCTCTAATTCTTCCATATTTAAAACCTTAAAAATCTCCAAAACAGTGGCTCCGCCGGCAGCGGCGGCCGGAGGCCAATTCCGGCGAGCTCCAAATCCTATGAAATTTTAACAGCATAATCCTCTCATCATCCCAAACAACTTTCCTAACTAGCACAATCACCGATTCCAAGCCTAACTAGGTCTATCGAACGAAAACATCCTAAAAGCCCTAGAATTTCAACTTAGAATTTCTCCTTACTGAGCTTAAGAGAGAGTGTGCCTTTTGGAGGGGTTGTTGCACGGGAGGAGAGCTACAAAACCGTACCAGGCTTGCCCGGATTGGTGGCCGGAGGAGGGAGTTCCGGCGACGGAGGCAACACGGCAGTCGCGCCTTTCGGGGGAGAGTGCTCCTTCACGGCGGAGCTAGGGCGGCTGTCACCGGTCTAGAATGGAAGCTGGGTTGATCGCCGACCTTTTGGGACCAGTTTGGCGGCGAACGGTGGCCGGACGGCGGCGGACGGGCGGCCGGAAGAATCGGGCAGCATGAGGCTCGGGAGAGAGAAACCAGGAAGAAGAGAGAGAGAAAAAAGTTTTGGGCCTTACCCATCCGGCCCAACTCTTCTATGTATAACCCAATTCCAAAATTTAACACCCCCAAAAATAATACCCTAATAAAAATTACCTTTTACTAGCTAAAATTTACTATTTTTACCGTCGTTACACTTTCTCCTACGAATAACTCTCCGAAATAAACATCCCTCAAAACCCCTCTAGGGACCAATTAAACTATAAATTCAATGACGGAGACGGTAAAATTCCTATTATAATCAAGCTAGTAAATAAGATAAAAATTTACGGCTCGGGATGTGACACCTCGCTGTGGGAGTTCCACTTCCAATTGCACTGACTTTATCAGAGTTGACAAACCGCATCATAACCTCCATCTTGTTCTGCTTTAACACTTTATTCAAGTAGCTACAAACACATATTGCAACATGAAATGAATATAACTACTTCAAAATAAACAAAGAAACATGCTTCATAATTCAGTCGCATAATCCATTATGGAATATAAATATAAGAACCAGTAAACAAGTATAATAATTTACCTCATGTAGAAGAAAAGAGCACCGTTCGATACTTCTTTCTTGTGGGCTATGGCGTAAACATCAGCTCTGCATATATATGCTTTCTTTGGATGTCCAAAAAGATCTGCTTGAAACACAGTATTCACTGTCTTCCCTTCCTTAAGAAAAGTGTTTGCCCAATTGCATAACTCAATCAATGCCTTCGGCAGATTCGGGGGCAAATTATCCAGATCTTCATTGTCCTGAATGCGTTGAATTGGTTTCTTCCTGCCATAACCACGTTTTGGTTTCTTGTTTTGCAAAATTAAGAGAAAATGCATGTTAGCAACTTAAATGACGAATTAAAACATGAACTATTGTAAAAAAAACTCAAATATAATTGCACATAAATAAAGTACATCAGACATATATATTGCAGTACCTTTGTTTCAGTTGTTGCAGTAACAGCCTTTGTTCCATGTGTAACAACCAGGTCCTTAGGCCAGGCAACACAGCTCCCAACCGCATCGTCCACGATAAAAATCTCATCCCTCCACTGGAATCGGTACCAGGGCATCACCTTCAATAGCCCATATAACTAAAACGTGCACGTTGTTTTCGCCCAATGGCACACCATGTAGTAGCTGATTGCTTGACTCCCCACCGACATCAATGACTTTTGCAATGGCAACTGTATTTTCCACCGTATCTACTGCCAGTCGACACTCATTTTCACCACAAGTCAAATCCTAACACAAACAATGGAAAAATAAAAATTACTTAAATCTTATTCGTTTAATTCATAGCTGACAGTAAAGCCTAATGATGGAAATAGAGAGGAGTTAAAGGAGAAAAGAGTTAAATTACCAGAGTAATATAATTTGCAGCCTTTGGAGCAAAGTCTGTAACCTTATCCAAGTCCATTGCTGTTTCTTCATTCTGCTTAGGGTCAGGTACTTCATGGGGGTCAATCGCATCCTCCACGAACTTCTCAGCATCTAAATCCAATCTCTAATTGACCGAGCTGAGCTCAGCATTTATTTCCATCGCCATTTGAACCTTCTCGAAATTGGGATTACAGCTCCCATTGCCTGAACTAAGTTCGTTCACTGGTGTGACAGGTCTAGGGATTTGCACACCGGTAGACTGCAGCCTTCCCAACAGTGACTCAAACTGAGCTTTCCATTTTTCATCAAGTTTCTGTATCCTTTTTTCAGTTTCCTCCTCCCATTTTGCTTTTTGTACTACCATAAACTCCTCTTGCTCCTCCTCCAATATAAGCCTTATACTTTTCCTGGTTGCTTGAGAACCACCACCTCTTTTTCGCTTTCTTGGCAACTCGAAGACGACATCAGGTCGAACAAAACCCCCAACTCCTCTTACCCTACCGGGATGCTCTGGTTTCTTTAGTGCTAAGATGAGGACATCTGTTGACCCAACTGTGGTAAGTGATCCCTCAGATTCTTGTTTTTGAAATGATCGAACGTTGTCTCTCTCTTTGGTGTTGTAGTCAACTCCATTGACATGGTAAGCAGCATAGGTTGGCACTTGATTTTTGGGACCAGCAGCCATCCACCTTATTGTTTGTGAAACTTTATCGGATTTCAGCCTTAATTGATTTGCAACCTGCCACAACGATTGTTCATTAAAAAAGGAGGAAGCCTATGTGACATACATTTTCAATTTTTGTAAAATAACACTTGTACCATCACATAGTATATAATTTCACTTACCCTTTCTTTTAACCAGTCTGGAAATGTTGCATTATGTTTTTCCCTCATCCACTTCTTGTTCTTCACGTTATTTGGGTAAATCAACTCCAAATATTCGTTGTGCTCCCTAGACCGAAGAACAAGGAAAACCATTAAGCTCTGAAAAACTTTAAGGTTAAAGGGTATTGAAATATAAAAAATATAAAAGGCTGGTGTATACACTTACTTGATGTACGGCTGGACTTCTTCAGTATTTTGTAAGACACAAAGGTGTGCAAGATGCATCTGCTTTCCGTACACAGATATGATAGTTGGCCGTGATAAGCGCTTGCTCTGTTTGTAGTTTCTAGCTTTACTTGTCGATGGAATTCCCACAGTGATACCACCTTCAGAATGGATACGCTCTTCTAAATACTCTATAGCTTCTTCAACAATTTTTAACATACCCTTTGAGTACTTTCATGTACCTCTCGAATGGGTACATCCATCGGAAAAACACAGGGCCACACCATTCAACTTCTCTAACAAGATGTACTGTTAGATGACTCATAATGTCGAAAAATGAAGGTGGGAAGAATTTTTCAAGCAAACAAACAGTATCAACCAGATCTGCTTGCATTTGTTTAAGTCTAGAAACATCTATGACTTTACTACAAATTATCTTAAAAAATAGGCCGGCAGAACCGAATAATGGCATACCTAACAGGCTTTTCTAGAACTGATCTTAATGCAACGGAGAGTAGGTACTGCATCACTGTGTGGAATTCATGTGACTTAAGACCGACCAGTTTTAAATATTCCATGGAGACCAGATTACTAATATTTGAGGAGAAGTGTGTAGGAACTGACATTCCAAAAAAGGATCTACAGACTATTTTTTTCTCATGATGCAGCAAATTCCAACCAGCCCAAGGCAACTTGGCCTTTTTCTCCCCAGCTACCACTTTCAAGTCAGTTTTGATGCCCATATCGACCATGTCCAAACGGCAAGCAGCTCCATCCTTTGTCTTACCAGGAATATTCAAGAGGGCCCCAATTATGGCATCACAACAATTCTTCTCAATGTGCATCACATCAAGAATATGGCGTACTAGAATATATTTCCAGTATTCAAGTTCAAAGAACACGCTTTTTTTTTCCCAGCAAGGTCTGGGTTGATCACCTCGCTTGGCAGGCTTTTGAGTTTTTCCAAACTCACGAGGCAGTCCTTCAACCCTTGCCAGAACCTCTTCTCCACTTAATGGTTCAGGGGCGACTTCATTCTCAATCGTGTTGTCAAATGCTGCAGCCTGCTTTCGGTATGGATGATTTCTACGCAAGAATCGACGATTCTTCAAAAACACCATTTTCTTACAATGTTTCAGCCTAATGGGTTTGGTTTCATCAACACAGATAGGACAAGCATTATATCCTTTGGTGACACTACCCGAAAGGTTCCCATACGCAGGAAAGTCATTTATAGTCCAAAATAGGACTGCCTTCAATGTAAATGTCTCTTCTCTCACAGAGTCATACACACCTTCAACCCCCTGCCACAGTAACTTCAAATCATCTATTAACCGTTGTAGATAGACATCGATATCTTTCCCGGGCTGTTTCGGTCCAGATATCAACAAGGACAACATCATGAACTTCCTCTTCATGTATAACCAAGGAGGAAGGTTATATGTGACCAGAATAACTGGCCAACAAGAGTACTTGCTGCTTAAAGCAGCGTAAGGATTAAATCCATCAGACGAAAAGGCTAATCGAAGGTTCCTAGGTTCTTTCCCAAATTCTGGTCACTGTGTGTCAACCAATTTCCAAGTCGGTGAATCATCTGGATGCCTCATCATGCCATCTTTTTTCCTATCGCCATGCCAAGTCAAGGACTTAGCTGTCCTTGGAGATTGGAACATCCTTTTGAATCTCGGTATTATAGGGAAGTACCACAAAACCTTTGCAGCAACCCCATCCCTCACAACTCCGTTCTTTCCAATCTTATACCGCGAAGTAGTACATGTTGGACATACTTCAGCTTCATGATGGTCCCCTCTATATAGAATGCAATCATTTGGACATGCATGAATTTTTTCATACCCCATCCCTGATAAACCTAGTGTTTTCTTTGCCTCACCTATATTGCAAGGTACTTCATTCCCATTGGGAAGGAAGGACTCAAACAACATTAGCCAGTCGGAAATACAACCATCAGTCAGTCCGTGCTTTGGTTTCAAATTGAACATTTCTACAAGAGCGTTCAATTTTGTTGACTTTGTACACCTATAGTACAAAGCTTTATCTCCATCTTCTACCAGCCTAAGGAACTCATCTGAGTCACAAGACATCTCCTCATCATCATCTTCTTCACCCTTATTTTCTTCTCCCTCTATATCCTCCGGCTTATCTACTGATTCAGACTCTCCGCCACTATCGCCCTCCATGGCAGCAGCTTCACCATGACAGTCCCAATTTTTGTAATTGGTCATGATGCCATTAAAATATACATGACCTTTGATGACAACAACGGTAAATCCACTGTGATTACAGCCCTTCATACAAGGGCAGTGTATGCTTGATTTGTCGGCAGCATTTGCCGACGCAAATTTGAGGAAATTTTCAAACCCAGTTTGAAACCTTAAAGATCTCCTATCAGCGAGCATCCAAGTTTTGTCCATCTTATATAAACACATAAAATGGAATAATAACTAGTTTAATAACCAATCACAATCATTAAAAATATATTGAGGATCAAGATAAACACTTGTACTAACATCATAATAACCACAATCACAACATGCGCATAAAGACAGAAAAATAACTACAACACTTAGGTACTGGAGCAGAGGACTGAAACAGCTACACAAGTCGAGGTCATACTTAAGTCTAGTGTTTTCAGTTCAAATCAGTAACAAACACTTCAACTATTAACAACTTGAACAAACAAGATAAACAATCACAAGCAAAACAATAATAAATACAGGAATTCTAATTAAAAAGCTAAACAAATGAGTAAATTGGCTTACTTCAATTTGGATACCTCCACTTCAACTGATAACCACTTCAACTGCTTGCCTACTTCACTCCAAACTGTCACTGAACAAGAACAACAAACTATTAAACACCAAATTGGACCCCCAATTCGAAACCCTAAAAAAATCACATTCAGAACCCCCAATTCGAAAACCTAAAAAATTCGAACCCAAGATTCTATAGAGCCCTAAAATTAACTCTATAAGAAAGAGACTGGGTTACCTGATTGAGAGAGAAAACATGTTGTTGTGTTCGAGAGAGACAGAGAGAAAGATGGTGAGGTTAAGAGAGATGATGACTGACACGACCCGCCCCGAATTTCAACCTAAACCCGTAGTAAATCGTGCGGGGACCACCTCCAAGGAAAGATTTACAGCAAAATTCAGTACAACCTCCCTTGAAAATGGACAACCCTTCCAATAAAAACCTGCAAACACTTCTAAAGGTTCCAAATCCAACCTTAACTTCTGGAGCTTTCGTGCTCCTCAAAAACAATCATCACCAACAGGATAATAAACATTATCTAAGATAATATACATCATCCGTCAAATATTCTAAATATAAACAAGCCTTCACCCACAACCAAAAATATATACATTAAACCCAAGTATTCAGAGCTACTAGACACTAGCGGAAGCAAGAAAAAGACAAGTAGGCTAAACAGGTAACCTACTGGTGAAAGGTGGTGGAAATACGGGTGACTATGCCTCGTCTCCTACTAGATCCAATCCGAACTCTGCAGACTGGGCATTTTAAAACGAAGGGCCCAGGGGAAGAAATTTAATAATATTAGAGTGAGTGGACAAAAATAATTTAATAATAAACTATTTATGCATTCCCAATTTAATTTCATAGAAAAATATACTGCATGCGGCAGCTTAAAGACGCTCAATTCATAATCTGACAATTTTACGACTAGCACTGGCTAGTCACGAACTCAAATAAAATGAAGCCTCTCAGGCTAAACTATATATAATCATATATTCGTATGTATCTACACTCGTTAGACTCCTTGTATGAATCCTAGAAACAATTCAGAAAAATAGAAATTCATACAAGGCTACAACGCTGGCGTCTAACGCTCACGTTGCGCCATAATAGTATTTTTCCTCATTATGACCGAAAAGGGACGATGAATATATACGTGTGGACTCCCTATATGAAAACCTAAATAAACTGAAAAAGAAAGAAGTTTTCATATAGGGCTATGACGCTTTTGTCTAACACGCACGACACGCCATAATGGTATTTACCTCATTATGACGGACGAAGCACGTATGGCTAGCTAGCATTTATATACATACTATTCTTATAAAATCCAAAACATATATATCCACCGAAAATCCCATTTTCGGGATCTCTCCAAAGGAGGAAAAATTATCAAATAGGCGAGAAATCAATAAATCTCATCAGAATAAACAAATGATTAATAAAATCATTCATCGCATGTTTTTTATTTAAAACAAAGGTCCACTCACAAATTAGGCCTAAGCCTGATAACGCTCCGAGGCTTCTTCTGCTCGGGCCTCCTCACGTCCTGTTCCAAATATATAATTAATTTACCAACTAAATTCCAGTATTTATAAAATAGGCAAAATTAATTGAGAGCCATAATTACGCTCATCATTGCCTAAGTTCGATATTCTTAAATCGGAACGATCCAAACTTTTATATCATAGTCGGCAGTCGTATAAACAACCTTTCCCAGAAATTGATTTAAATCCTACGGTCGGATTTTACATTATTTAACCGCCTAAATACCAAACTTCAGAAATTCATAAACCTATTCAAAACTAGTCCGAAAATTCTAAAACTCATTCCATTAAATTCCTCATAAAAATCTCCACCAAAAACAATTTTTTCCAGCGGCGGCCGGCGACCAGCTCCGGCGACCTCCAATATCCACCAAAATTTGACAGCATCTTCCTCTCAACCTCCTCTACAACATTCATAACTACCACAAACTCCAATTCTAAGCCTAACCATGTCAATCGAACGCAAACACACAATAAAGCCCTAGAATTTCAAATACCGATTCCTCTTTACCTAGCTGAAGATGGAGGGAGCCCTTTGGAGGGATTGAAGCACGGGAGGAGAGCTTTCTTTTGAGCCAAGGCTCGCCAGCTATGGCGGCCGGAGGAAGGAGTTCCAGCGAGAAAACCGATACGGCAGTCGGAACTTCCGGGCGGTGTCTCTCCCTCACGGCGGTGCTAGAGAGGCTGCCACCGGTCTAGAACGGTAGCTGGGTTGGAGACCGATCGATTAGGACCGGTGCGGCGGTCTGGGGCGGCCGAACGGCGGCAGACGGCGGAGAAGAAATTTCGGCAGGGGGGAGAGTCGGGTGCGGGAGCGAGAGAGGAGAGAGAGAATCGGGAGGGAAGAGAGAGAAATTTTTTGGGCTTAGCCCAAACGGTTTTCAACCCACATATACCCAATCCAAAATTTAACACCCCCAAAAATAATACCCTAATAAAATTACCTTTTATTAGTTAAAATTTACCATTTTTTTTTACCGTCGGTACATTTTTCTCCTACAAATAACTCTCCGAAATAATCGTCCCTCAAAACCCCTCTAGGGACCAATTAAACTATATGTCAATGTCGGAGACGGTAAAATTCTTATTATAATCAAGCTAGTAAATAAAATAAAATTTTACAGGTCGAGATGTGACAGTGACTGCGAGAGAGATGGTGAGGTCGAGAGAGAGATGGTGAGGTCTAGAGAGATGGTGACTGCGAGAGAGATGGTGAGGTCAAGACAGAGAGAGATGGGTTTCAGAAAAAAAGAGAGAGGCGGCTTTCAGACACTTACTGAAAATGAACGGGTGTGTTAGTGAAAATGAAATCAGACAATCCTTGGTTGACCGTGCAAAGGGTTTGTAACCTAGCTAATTGGAAAGGGTGTGTTCATCTGAGTTGACCAACTAATACCAATCATTATTTTAAATTAACCAAAACACTCATTTTGGTCATCAAAGTGTTGACTTTGAAAAGTATTGGTCACACGACATATATATGTCGTTTGAAGTGACTAAGTAAGACTCGATTAACGTTGATCGCATCGACCGAGACCCAAACTTTATCAAAAATGCATGAATTTTGTTCTACACCCATAATTCATTATCATGATGACATCTGACACTCAAACTTGAAAAAAATTATTTTTGTCATTTGAATCACAACGTCCGGACTAATGTGCTATAACATGTTTACCAAGTTCTTTGTAAACATACATATTTATAAAGGAACTATATGCAAGAAACAAAATTTACCTAATATGACCGTTGAATATGATCGCAGTACTTAAATATGTATGTGGAAGAAAATTTACCCATTTTCGATAACTTATAGGTCTCGCTCATTAGAGTCAACTTCAATTATACATAAAACGTTCCTATTCTTCCTCATAGGGAGCGATATGATCGGTCGATAAACGTATCCAAATGTTCACATAAAATAGTTTCGTTGACACTAAATGAGGGAATAAGAATTGACTAATCTCAACTTTAAGTATTAGTCGATTTAGATAAGAGGGTTTTCGTTCAGATAAAAGTGTTGACTTTTAAAAGTATTTTTCAGACAACATATATATGTCGTCTGAAGTTACTAAGCAAGATTTCATTCACGTTAACCGCATCGACCGAGATCCGAACTTTATCGAAAATGCTTGAATTTTGTTCTACACCCATAATTCACTATCATGTTGACATCTGACACTCAAACTTAAAAAAAAATTATTTCCGTCATTTGAATCACAACGTGTGTACTAATGTGCTATAACATGTTTACTAAGTTCTTTGTAAACATACATCTTTATAAGACAACTATATGCAAGAAACAAAATTTACCTAATTTGACCGTTGGATATGATCGCAGTACTTAAATATGTACGTGAAAGAAAATTTATCCATTTTCAATAACTTATAGGTCTCGATCATTAGAGTCAACTTCATATATACATAAACTTTCTTATAGCTTCCACAAGGAGAAGTACATAATCGTTTCATCAAAATGTCCAAACTATTACATAGATCTGTTTTCCTACTCTTAACAAGAGTTTGAGTACCGGCTAATCAAAAATATAAGTTTTGGTCGGAGGAGATAAGAGCGTTTCCGTTTGAAAAATATACACAATTTATGTTGACCACTTATTTACAACCTTAGACGACATATAACCGCCGTCTCACATTGAAGAAAAGCGAGGGAAAATTCCAGCGCCCAAATTCAAATATTTCAGGTCCAGACGACATTTTTATGTTGTGCGATGAATACATTAAGGTTGGTGCCCTCTCCCAAACTCAAATGAATTGAATATTTCAAGTTCATACAGACGACATATTAACCTTGTCTGATGAATAGATTAATAGGTTGAGCCCTTTTTCAAACTTATATATCAGGTTCCCACAGACGACATTTATATGTCGTCTTATTAAATACAATAAAAGGTAACCAAACTCAATATTTAATTATAAATTGAGTATTTTAGGGTCAGAGAGACCACTTTCATATGTCGTCTGAAGTTATACATTACAAGGTTCGTACACTCAATTTTATGGGTTTGTTAGACATCATTTGTTTGTTGTCTGAATAAGTGAATTTAAGGGTTCAAAATGGAGGTATAAATCAAAGATTTATGGTTGTTTCAGACGACATTAATATGTTATTGGATGAAGTACATAAAAAAGGGATTAAAAGTAGATTTCGCATTCTTTCACAGACAACTTTTATATGTTATCCGACGTATTACCATAAAGTTGTTAAATGTTGTTTTTTTACACTGCATATATATGCCGTCTGAAATTTTGCATATCACCGACAAATTGAGCAACATCTAGAAGTATGAAGGGAGCATGGCACTCATATGACTTATACTTCATAAATGTCGTCTGAAATGTCGAAAAATTAATCATACGACACAAACTCAAAATCGTCCAAAATATGCCGTCTGAAAAGTGTCGTCTGATGATGTATATGGCCTAGTGTATGTACGTGTGTCTGAGCATTTATGGAGATTAATGAAGAAAGAATGATGCATAAACATTTGGCATGGGGGTTGAGTTGGTACGTCAACAAAGAAAGAATGATAGATTATGCATTTTGGCATGTTCAGGATGAGAACATAGGGATGGGATAGTCTCTCCTTAACATTTTAGCATGGAAAATGGGAGATAAGAGAGAAAAATGGAGTTGTGGAGATCCCTTCAGCCTTGGGAAAGTTTGGTATATATAGGAGTGGAGGTTGTTGATGTGGAAAGGCAAAGCATGGGCTTAGTATGGCTATTCCCCAAAATCAGGGTGTCAGTTGTGCTTCCTGACGTTCCAGGATGAGTTTGGCAGAGTTGGTAACACTGGTCGACACTATGTGGTCTCTTCTTATTGAGTCAGTCGTGGACCATGTCTAAAGCCATACCTTGCCACGTGCGGAATTGGGTGAAGAGTCAGAGACATTTGTCATGCATCTAAGACACTTTATTCATTGAATCACTCCTTGGCATGATAGTTGGTAAGGTTGGTGAGAGAAGAGCATCGAACTCACCTTTTAGCGACTATTGGACATCTTGGAGAGAACTTGAGGGTTGAGGCTCTTAGGCTTGGAGGTCGTACTCTTGGTCTTGGAAGTTGAGGCTCTTAATTCCTTTACATGATGTTTCTCTAATGGTTAGGTCATGATATGTTCTAATCTTATCATGCTAGCTAGAAGGTGAGGTAACCACTTGGTGATAGTCCAAGTTATTTGGTGACATGCCAAGACACTTGGTGATAGTCCAAGAAAGACTTTGAATGCTAAGTTAGGCATCTCACTATTATTTACGTGTGAGGATCATCTTTATTTCACAAATAATGGTTTGAGTGCATTGAAAGGTTAGAGTCCTACATGGCTTTTTGACATTTCAACGCTTCCTATGCAGAATAGGTTGAAAAGTCAAGTTTCGTTGTCGAACCAAATTATGACAGCAACAATACATGGAAGCTGTCGAGACATAAATAACATATGTAAATGTGCCTAAAATATTGGATATTGCCTTGTACTTACATGTGGTTTTATTACCATTAATCCATTTTCTTTTGTTTTTAGGAAATAATGCAATGACTGGAAATCACCCAGTTTTTTGTTCGAAAGTAAAGCATTCAAAGCTAGGAGCACAAGACATGGAATTTGGGCGAGAAAACACAAGTCAAGATTTTCCGGACAACTTTTCCGACAAAATATTTCGGCAAGATTTTCTGGCGAACCACCACTCATGGAGGCCCTTGTCCCATCCATGGAGGAGCATGGTGGTGAGACTATGTCACATTTGAAATTCAAAGCAATTCCCACCATCTTGTGTTTTTGGAGTGTTGCACCACATAAAGCCAAATTGTGTAAGAGCATCTTAGCATCTTGTCCCCTTGGATACCTAGCTGATTTTTAGAGCTTTAGAGACCAATTTCACACACCAAACTTGACCACATCTTCATCTTTTTCATCTATAAGATTCATTTTTTACACCCACCATCTCCACCTCCATTTCCACCACCAAATCTCCATCTATCCACTTCCATAACTACCATTTCCATTATCTCTCAACACCACACATCTCTCCAAGAGCTTCAATTCCATAACTACCATTTTCATTATCTCTCAAAACCCTGAAAAATATGTGGCAATGATTTCTGAAGTCAATTTGATGGAGGATGCAGAATCTTGGTGGATAGATTCTGGTGCTACAAAGCATGTTTGCAAGAACAAGAATATGTTTAAGACATATGAATCAAGTGGAGATAACAACGTACTATACATGGGAAACTCTTTTACTTCAACTATCAAAGGCAAAGGAACAATTGAGTTAGAGTTGACATCAAGCAAAGTGCTTACTCTTACTAATGTCTACCATGTTTCAGAAGTTAGGAAAAATTTAGTTTCTACAAGTCTATTGAATAAGTTTGGTTTCAAGATTGTCATGGAATCAAACAAGATCATTCTGACCAAAGATGGTACTTTTGTTGGAAAATGGTATATGTCTGATGGAATGTTCAAACTCAATATTAATAATATATCTACAAGTTCTATTTATATGTTCGACTCATTATCTTTATGGCATCATAGACTAGGTCATGTTAACATTAAGAAATTGAATGATATGTCGAACTTACTTTTAATCCCCAAGCATCAGAACAATATGCATGATAAAGGTGTTACTTGTCTGCAAACCAGAAAACCATTCCCTAAGATTGAAAGAACTTCTACTTTGTTACAGATCATTCATAGTGATGTATGTTTAAAAAGTACACCTACTAGAGGAGGAAAGAAATATTTTGTCACTTTCATAGATGATTTTAGCAGATTTTGTTATGTTTATCTTATGCACAGTAAAAATCAAGTTCTGGAAAAATTTAAAATCTTTAAGAATGAAGTAGAGAATCTTTGTGAAACTAAGATAAAATTCCTAAGATCCAATGGATGTGGAGAATACCATTTTCCTTCTTATTGTGAATATGTAGGTATAGTACATGAAACCTCTATTGCTTACACCCCACAACAAAACGAAGTAGCCGAAAGGAAAAATTGAACTCTTGTAGAGATGGTTAATGCAATGCTGCAAAATGCTAGTCTAAGCAAGGGATATTGGGGAGAGGCATTGCTCACAGCTTGTCACATTCTTAATAGGACTCCTACTAAGAAGTTAAGAATCACTCCTTATGAGTTATGGTCTAAAAGAAAGCCTAATTTAAATTACCTTAAAGTATGGGGTTGTAGAGCCATAGTCAAATTACCTGAACCTAAGATAAAGAAATTGGGGCAAAAAGCTATAGAATGCATCTTCTTAGGTTATTCATAACACAGTAAGGGTTGTGGGTTTCTTGTCATAGAACCAAATGATTCTATTTCTATCAATACTGTGTTAGAATCTAGAGATGCAGAATTCTTTGAAAATAGGTTTAAGCCTTTGCCTAAAGATACTAACCTGGAAAAAGAAATTCCAGAAGGCAACAATGATAATAGACTAATTGTTTCAAGTCTTTCTAGTAGTTCTAATGAACCTGAAGAGCCTAGACCTGATGAGCCTAGAAGAAGTAAAAGGAGGAGAATTGAAAAATCTTTTGGTCCAGACTTTATAATATATCTAGTAGAAGGTACAAGAGACTCACCTAAAAGGAAAATTATGGTTTCTCCAAGTATAGAGGCTGATCCTTTAATATATGAGGAAGCAATGAAATCCCAAGATGCTATCTTCTGGAAAGAAGCAATCAGTGATAAAATAGATTCCAACATGGGAAATAAAACTTGGAAACTAATTGATCTACCTTCTAGATCCAAATGGATTTTCAAAAAGAAAATGAAAGTAGATGGAACCATAGATAAATTCAAAGCAAGGTTAGTTGCTAAAAGATTCACCCAAAAAGAAGAAATAGATTATTTTGATACCTATGCTCCTGTAGCTAGAACAACTACCATAAGGGTACTTATAGCTCTAGCGTCTATCTATAAATTTGAAATTCATCAAATGGATTTCAAAACGGCATTCTTAAATGGTGAGTTAGACGAGGAGATTTATATGCAGCAACCAGAAGGATTTGTTATGCCTGGACAAGAACAAAAGGTCTACAAATTAACTAAATCTTTATATGGTTTAAAGCAAGCTCATAAGCAATGGCATGAGAAGTTTGATAAAGTTGTGATATCAAATGGATTTAGAATTCATCAATCTGATAAATGTGTGTACAGTAAGTAATAGAGGAGTTATAATTTGCTTATATGTGGATGACATGCTTATTTTTGGAACTGATATAGAAAGTATAGACTCAACTAAGAAACTTTTATCATCTTGCTTCGACATGAAAGATATGGGAGAAGCTGATATCATTCTAGGTATGAGAATAAAAAGATGTAGTAATAGTTTGTTGTTAACACAATCACATTACATAGAAAAGATACTGAAAAAGTTCAATCACTTTGATCAGAAACCTGTTTCTACACCTTTTGATCCAAACATAAAGTTATATCCTAATAATGGTATAGCAGTAGATCAATTAGAGTATTCTAGGGTGATTGGATCTTTAATGTATGCCATGACTTGCACTAGGCCTGATATAGCCTTTGTTGTAAGTAAGCTTAGTAGATTTACTAGCAATCCTAGTCAATTATATTGGCAAACAATCTCTAGAATATTGAAATATTTAAGAGGCACCATGGATTATGGAATATGGTATGGTGGATATCCTTCAGTTTTGGAAGGATACACAGATGCTAATTGGATAAATGATCATGAAGATCATAAATCCACTACTGGTTGGATTTTCACAATTGGTGGAGGAGCCATATCTTGGTTTTAAAAAGCAAACGTGCATAGCAGACTCCACCATGATATCTGAATTTGTTGCTTTGGCTTCATGTTGTAAAGAAGCTGAATGGTTAAGAAACTTATTAATAGAGATACCCATTTGGCCTAAACCAATGCCTCCTATCTCTATTCACTGTGATAGTCAAGCAACACTATCCAGGGCCTATTGCCAAGTATATAATGGCAAATCGAGGCATATTGGTTTGAGACATAGTACGGTAAGACAATTGATTACTGATGGAATTATTACCATTACCTATATGAGGTCATGTCAAAATTTGGCTGATCCATTAACTAAAGGACTTGCAAAGAGAATTGGTGTGGAAGACATCAAAGGGGATGGGACTAAAGTCCATTTCTAATTAATCACGAATGATGGAAACTCAACTTAACACTTGAAATATCAAGTTCTTGAGTTCAATGAGCAAAGTACATCATATGCAGTGATTGCAAGCACTAATATAAATTATATTATATATATATATATATATATATATATATATATATACATGATATCCATCCCAAAGTAAGAGTGCTTGTTACCTATAATGAATGGTGGAGGCTGAGTTTATAAAACTCTTAATAGGCATGACGGAAAGTACTTTAGTTATAGGGGTACGTACTACATGCTTACCTATATGAGTGTCGAAGGTGGTGCCGCCTTCTATGCGACTTTGACTAGTCTCTAGAGCACTCAAAAAATAGATATAGCCACAAGGCCATTTCACGTGTCGGCTTTTAAACACTCGAAAGAAATAGAAAAATAGTGTGTGAAGTATGTCCGGTTAGGTCACATAAGATAGCAAGTTCAAAGCAACGCTACTTTGCCATCTTGAACTAACTTTGATGTATTCTCACTAAGCTAAGGTTCAAGTCCACAAGACACCTTAGTTTATGCACTATGATTTCCAAGATTTCGCTCAAGGATTTTACAATATATTTCATACTTTATATTTTGAAAATGGTGGAGGATTGTTAGAGTGATTTTCAAATTACAAAGAATTCAAACTGAATTGTGACTGATGACCACAATTCGAAGTTCAAAGGATCTCAATTATAGGAAACTGTTGAACATACATATAGGTGAAGCATTGTGTTACTTCACAACGACCAATGACCAATCTGTATTCAAATTATGCAAATATCAAAAGCATTTGCTGGTAACTTTTGGACGAATGGTTACTACCTTTATGAAGGGTTGTATCCTACATCAAAGAGGCATTTATGTCTCTTTATAAAGAATTGTATTCTGCAGATTGGAGAGATATCTAATTTTCCTATAACCTGAGATACATTGTTCTATTCATTCAAATCCTCTCTTTATTACTTCTTTGCTTTACAAAACAAAACCTGGAAACTATAGGCTGCAGTTATAATTTCCAAAAACCTTGAGCTTCTTGAAACTTTCAATTGAGTGTTGGTTGATCGTTGCCAGTGCAAAACGCCGATCAACAATAGCAGGATTGCTGGGCTTCATTGTATCCACAATGCTTATTTGCACTAACCCCTTTGCACACAAGTTGTCGGGGCAAATATAGTCTGAAAGAAACCGTCGTTACGACATGCCTTGAAGCGATAAGTTCTCTCTCAATTTGCCATAACCCACAGATGAAGACTTTCTACTTTCTCAACAGACCTAGGATTAGTTTGCTTGTTTGGTTATCTAACTTTAATCTTTATGCATCTAGAAACATTAAATTGAGACTTACCCGGTAATATGATGTGTTTTTAGGTAGTCAATTCTAGATTTAACCGGTTAGAATTGATAACATCAAAGAAGTTTAGGCAACATCAAAGAAGTTTTGGCCTTAGTAGTCTTAACCAGATACTAAGAGGGTAATTAGGTATTGGGATTGCATTACTTGTAGTTTGATCATCAATGCATGAAAGGGAGGCTGTGGTGGAGAACCTAAGCTCTAACTTCCATCCATTTGTCAACAACTTATATAGTTTAGCTTAGTTCATTTTACTTGCTTTAGTAATTTCTATTTTTTCTAAACCAAAATCAATCAGCACTCATTTGCACATACCTACCATGAACTTTGATTCTCTTTTGAGTCATTTTTTGTGAACGTACATTTGCATATTCTTCTAACTTAATTACGTACCTTAAGACTCCCCTAGCTAGGGTGAGATTTCTCAATCCCTTGGGTTTGACAATCCATACTCTAAACCCCACAGTTCTATTACTTGCCCCTTATACTACTTGGGGCTGGCTTTAATGCTAACAAGTTTTTGTCCCCTTATACTTGCCCATTTCTCTCCCGTCTGTTTCTTCTCTTCTCTCTCTCTCTTCCTCTTTTCTTTCTACCTAGCCGCACCACATTTTCCTTTCTCTTCTTCTAATCTCTTCATCCTCTTCTAATCAAAATGACCTCAAAATTCATCCTTTCACTCTCTTTCACTCCCATTCAAGGCGATTTAGGGCAAAATTCAGTCTTCAGTGTCTAAATTCTCAAGGTATGAAGATTTGCCCCCTTTTGAAAATTGTCATTTTAGCTACGATTTTGGTGAAATTTGTTGTAGTTTCAGGCTAATCTTAGTGTTTCTACTCATGGGTTTATTGATTGTGGCTTGATTTTTTGTCAATTTCGTTGAATTTTGCTCTAGTTACTAGTTTTGTGAGTCATGTTCTTGTGTTCTTGTTTCCTTTCGGTTTGTCATGATTTTTCTTTAATTTGTTAATCTAAAATTTTGATTTGTTAGCCAATGGGGCACCGAGTTTAGCCAATGAGTTGAAATTTGGCCTCACTTTTGCTTATATCACACAAAGGCTCACCAACGGGTTGGCTCAATTGAGAAACCCGTCGGTATTAATAAAACAAAGAGGAAGTTTTTACTCGCAAATCACTGAGGCCATTCATGTGTTGCTTAAGCTCCTTACCATTTCAAGTGAGGAGAGTGTCAGCTTATTTGAGCATATCAAAAGTATCAACCTTACTCATGTCTTGAGTCATGCTTATATTGGTGGATATCAACAATACCAATCCGATGGGCCACGGTGGGGGGGCGGGCGGGCTGCTCCTCATAAGAAAAATTGTTTTGGCACCCTCAAACCTCCTTACTGAACATTTTGGCAATTTGTCCGCCATAATCTCCATCCTAGCACCCAAAACACCAAGATTCCGGTGAGTGGTTTCGAAGTTCTTATGCCTATGGTAGCAAATGATTGTGCCATTCCATTTCATATCATTATCTTTGATGCTATCGTTGCTAGTGCTTGTGGTAAGCCCTTAAGTAAGTTGGTCTTTCCTTGCTTCATCACTCGTCTTTGTCAAAGTAAGAAGATTTCAAAGATCAAGGCAAGTAGTGCTTGGGGTAAACCATTTGGTGCAGTTGATGAGGTTGTCGTGTCTAAGAGTAAAGCACAAGTGAAATTGACTTCCCCAATTCGTGTGCCCAACGCCACATCCCCCACTATTCCTCTCCTTATCCCCTATGACACCACCGGTCTTAATCTTCATGTGACACGATTCATCAACTTTCGCTTTGCGGAACTTGCGGGTAAAGTTGGGGCTATCTATGCTTATCTCAACTCTTTGGATGTCCGTTATGATTCACTTTGGAATCATCTATCATCCATGGGAGTTGCACCTCATGCACATGTTGGACATTAATGTTCAAGTGCATAATGGTGAGGGTGACAATGTGGAAGAGCATAATGATGAGGGTGAGATGTGAAGACTCCTAGTTGTTTGGATGGAGGTAGTGCTACATGGTGATGTTTAGCGCGACGCTTTGGATTGCAAGGTCTTTGCCTTGTTGGTATTGCTTGGTGTCTCGTGAAACTCATGGTCTACAAAGGGGAGTCCATTCTTAACCTTCTCTTGCATTAGTTTCTTTGTTTGTGTATAGTTGTTCTTTGTTTTTTTTGAGTTTGCATGTTTCTCTTTCCTATGCTTGCATCTTTTGTTGCAAAGCTTTCACGAGTATGCTCTATAACATTGAGGACAATGTTAGGTTCAAGTGTGGGGGAGAGTTAGTTTACATTGAATAAATTCCACATATTTGAAAAAGAAATATTTATATTTTGTCTTTGTTTTGTAGATTTTCGTGTGTTTGTTGTGTTGTTGTGTTAGGTTCATTTCAACTCCTAGGATGAGACTTGAACTTAATTGTAAAGGGCTTGAAAGCATGTCTATGTCTTGTGAACTTACTTTTTCAAATAAATGTTGTGACGTTGTGCTTGGTTTTATTTATACTCGTGTTATCAACCTAATGCATTGAGATATGATTTGTATAATGAGATTTGTGAGAACTATTAGCACCATAAATGTAAAATTTTTGAGCCTAATGAAAGTGCATTAAATAGATCTTAGCACTTTGTTCTTCATGTGTGCCAAATTCATGTGAATTGTATCTCTAGAACTTGATTCATATCTCTCAAAGCTTTTGTCATGCATGAGTACATCGCGGAAATAATTGAGACTATATGAATCCACCAAGGCCAAATGAGCTTTTGCCTTAAAAGATGATTACCTTTAGATTGCCAATTTAAGCATTTTATTAGCTTTTTGTTTCATTGCACCACAAATGTCTTACCTACTAGCTTAGACATTAGCCTTACCATTTCCAAGTTTTCTTGGCAAGCAATGTGAGATTGTGTATGTAAAGATGCTTAAAGAAACAAAGTTTGGGGGTGTTTGAAAAGAAATAAGTGTGGCGGTGCATTTGTTTGTTGTGCAAGTGTAAGTTATTCACATGTTAAAAAAATCGAAAGAAAAAGAAAAAAATAACAAGAAAGAAAGTCCAAAAAGAAAGTCACTCTAGTTCAATAAATGGTTTTTATTTCAAGTTTGGGGAAGTGGTTAAGAAAGTGAAGCATATTGAGCATATCTTAGGTTCTTGAGTTCGAAAAATCTAACAAGAGAGTTGTTTGCTAAGTTGCTTGGATTTTGTGATTTTGCTAAGTTGCTAAGTTGCTTGGATTTTATGATTTTCTATCCACTTTATTTCTTTAACCCCTCACCATAAGCCTCATTTCAACCTAATAAAAGTCATTTTGTTCCAAGATGGTTTATACATCACCCTGTGGAGATAAGATTGAAAATCAAGCATATGGCGGCATTTACATAAAATTGTTTGAGTGATAGTGTAGCTAACTCATAAACACTTGTGTGAAAATTAGAGTGATTATCTAATGAGCTCATGGTTAGCACGGTTTTGTTGTGCAAATTTGGTTTTGATTGGTGCATCAAAGTGACAATCATGACATGACATAAATATTACACTAGTATGTGACTTATAACATCACAAGACTTTGAGACGTAGCATGATTTTCTTTCCCTAAACTAATTGTGTTCTCTAAGAAAAAATGTTGAAAGGATTAGAATGTGTTGTTTTGTTGTTTTTTGTTTTTCGGATTTGGGTTAATGTTATTGCTTGAGGACAAGCAATGTTCAAGTGTGGGGGTATTTGTTGAGACACAAATAACTTATGTATATGTGCCTAAAACATTAGATATTGCCTTGTACTTACATGTGGTTTTATTACCCTTAATTTTTTTTTTTTTTTTAGGAAATAATGCAATGATGGAAATCACCCACTTTTGGTTCGAAAGTAAAGGATTCAAAGCTAGGAGCACAAGACATGGAATTTGGGCGAGAAAACACAAGTCAAGATTTTTCGGAGAACTTTTCTGGCGAAATATTCCGGCAAGATTTTCCGGTGAACTACCACTCATGGTGACCCTTATCTCATCCATAGAGGAGCATGGTGGTGAGACTATGTCACATTTGAAATTCAAAGTAATTCCACTACCAGAAGAAAGGCTTTAGCCGACGAAAATAAAAAAACCAGGCCGACGAATTTTTTTTTCGTCGGCTAAAGTCCACTTTAGCCGACGAAATTTTCCTTCGTCGGCTAATTTACAATCTTCGTCGGCTATGGTCAACTTTAGCCGACGAAATTTTTATTTCGTTGGCTAAATAATTTTTTTCGTCGGCTATAGTCTGTGAACTTTAGCCGACGAAATTTTCAAAAGTTTAGCCGACAAATTTTCAAAAGTTTAGCCGACGAAATTTTTAAGAGTTTAGCCGACGAAATTTTCAAAAGTTTAGCCGACGAAAAATATAATTTGCAGATTTGGACAACAACTCATCTGGAAAAAAAAAACTATACGTAGATCCTTCAAACGCAAAAAAGTTGTGAAATAAGATATGACCAGAATGGTGAAATACGTCTATGGTTGAAAAATTACGGTATTCCGGTAAAGTCTCGGTGCCGATAGTTGACTTACCCTTATTATTCACTATGCTGCAGATTTGGCATTTGGTGTCTGATTGACTATTGTGATACCTTTCCGGAAGCGTAACGGCGCCACGAGTCAGACTCATCGCTAATGCCATGATGTATAGGCTTTTTTGGCCATCTGAGTCCGTTTAGGGCTTCAAAATGCAGTTTTCTTATTTTCGATTAGAGTTGACCGTTTCGATCGAGCCCTTAACGTTGTCGGATCCAGTTGAATTTTTTACCACAGACATCTTTCGTCATAATGATCATATCTGATGGTCGAATTTTGGTTTGTGAATTTTAGTCATCGGAATCACAACGTATCTACTATTTACCGTTATTCGGGTTTATGGGGAGCCCTATCGTCGGAAGGTAAATGTCTCAAAAATTTTATATGGGCAGTTGCGTCTCATCTACGTGAGAGTTTTTTGTGTGAAAGGTTTGACCAAACTACGTAATATAGAGGGAGATATGAGCGTTTTCGTGTGATAAGTAACGATGGATTAGGGTTGATCGTTTCGATCGAGCCCTTAACGTAGTCGGATCCAGTTGAATTTTTTACCACAAACATCTTTCGTCATAATGATCATATCTGAAGGTCGAATTTTGGTTTGTGAATTTTAGTCATCAAAATCACAACGTGTCTACTAATGTTGTATAACTTGTTTAATAGGTTATACAACTTTGTAAACCAACTCTACATAGGAAGCAAAATTATCAAAAATCTCATGAAATAAGATGTGTTCAGAATGGTGAAATACGGCTATGGTTCAAAAATCATGTAAATCGGGTAAAGTCTCGGTGCCGATAGTAGCGGTCAACCTTATTTACCGTTATTATTCCCTATGGGGAGCCCTATCGTCGGAAGGTAAATGTCTCAAATTTTTTATATAGCCGGTTGCGTCTCATCTACGTGAGAGTTTTTCGTGTGGAAGGTTTGACCAAACTACGTAATATAGGGGGAGATATGAGCGTTTTCGTGAATTTATAGACTTTAGCCGACGAGATATTAAAAAAGTCGTCGGCTAAGGTCAAAAACTTTCAAAATTTTTTGGCGGTAAACCAAAGTTGGAGGAAAATTTTCAAAGGACTTTAGCCGACGAAATATATGAAAAGTCGTCGGCTAAAGTCGAAAAATTTTCAAAATTTTCAACCGAAATTTTTGGCGGTCAACCAAAATTTTCAAAAGAGTTTAGCCGACGAAAATAAAGAATTTCGTCGGCTAAAGTTCTTTATATAGCCGAAGATGGATGGTAAGAAGTCTATTATCTGCCAGATTTTCTTTTCGGCCTAGCTCCGCCGTCAAGCCACCGGAGACCGCCACACTTGTCCCAAAAGCTTCGCCGTCGTCTCTACTTCATTGCTGGATAGGTGGTGCATCGAGTGGCGCCGCCGTGAGGGATAAATCGAGCTCCAAAACTCTGTCGGTTCGGATTCGGTGTCGATCGAATTTCTCCTTCCTTAGGTCACCATTTGGTGAGTTCTATATATGGATAAGTTGAGTTTGATTAGTACTACATTCCCCTAGAATTTGGTAGCTCGATTCGGTGTGTGTGAAGAGAATCGAAGATTTGAAGTTTTTAGGGTTTAAAATTGGGGATTTTTATATTTTCAGTCGATTGACCTGTTTAGGCTTAGAATCGAGCTTCGACTTCTTCTAGAAAATTGTTCGAAATGTTGAGAAGAAGATTCTGTCAAATTTTGGTCGTGATTGGAGGTGGCCGAAAGTTTCTGCATTTTTTTTTTTCAAAACCCAGCAACTTTAGCCGACGATATTTAAACACTATATTCGTCGGCTATAGTATTTTTTAATTTTTTTTATAAGATTTAGCCGACGAATTATGCCATATTTCGTCGGCTATAGTTATTTTAATAAGGTTTAGCCGACGAAATATACTAAATTTCGTCGGCTATAGTTATTTTTAATTATTTATTACACACTTTAGCCGACGAATATCTTAATTTTTTCGTCGGCTAAAGTCTGGGAAAAAAACCGACGACATGTTTTTCGTCGGCTAACTGTGGGACTATAGCCGACGAAAAAAAATTTCGTCGGCTAAAGTCATCACCGAGGACCTTTTCCCGATGACACTATAGCCGACGAAGGCTCGTCGGCTAAGATCTTAGCCGACGAATTAAGATAACAGGCCGACGAAAATTTTCGTCGGCTAAAGTGCTTGTTCTGGTAGTGTTCCCACCATCTTGTGTTTTTGGAGTGTTGCACCACATAGAGCCAAATTGTGTAAGAGCATATTAGCATCTTGTCCCCTGGATACCTAGCTGATTTTTAGAGCTTTAGAGACCAATTTCACACACCACACTTGACCCCATCTTCATCTCTTTCATCTATATTCATCTCTTTCATCTATAAGATCATTTTTTTACACCCACCATCTCCACCTCCATTTCCACCACCAAATCTCCATCTATCCACCCCCATAACTACCATTTCCATTATCTCTCAACACCACACATCTCTCCAAGAGCTTCAATTCCATCATTTCACATCACTAAGAGCTTGGACAAAAGAGAAGAAGACACCACCACTCATGAGTTTGGAGACCCATCTTCACCACCACCTCAATTTCTATCAATAGTTACTTCTAACTCCCTTGCTCTTTGTTTTGATGTATTTTATGATGTTGGAATTTGTATATCGTGATATGAGTGAATATTGATTTTGTTAGGGCTAGGGTTGAAAGCCCTAGCCAACCTTGTATGAAATTGATGTGATACTATGCTTGATGCAATTTTCCAATACCATCTTCACATGCTTATTCAAGAGTATTCAAGAGTGAATGCATTTATTTAGGTCTACTCGATTTAAGTTTATGTGTTTGCCATGTCATAGAATTTTGTTACGAGATTGAGTACCTTTTAGCAAGAGAAAGCATGAAAGCTCATCATATGTGCAATTGAGGGTAGTGAGTCAAAATTACCTAGACCTAAGATTGGGTTGCTTGCTTGGTTATCTAAACTTTGATCTTTATGCATTTAGGAACATTGAATTGAGACTTACCTAGTAATAGGATGAGTTCTTCGGTAGTCAATTCTAGACTTAGCTGGTTAGAATTGATAACATCAAAAATTTTAGGCCTTAGTGGTCTTAACCAGATGCTAAGAGGGTAATTGGGTATTGGGATTGTATTACTTGTAGCTTGATCATCAATGCATGCAACGGAGACTGTGGTGGAGAACCTAGGCTCTAACTTCCATCTATTTGTCGTCAACAACTTATATAGTTTAGCTTAGTTCATTTTACTTGCTTTAATAGTTTCTATTTGTTCCAAACCAAATCAATCACCACACATTTACACATACCCACCATGAACTTTGATTCTCTTTTGAGTCATTTTTTGCGAATGTACATTTGCATATTCTTTTAGCTTACCTTAGGACTCCCCTAGCTAGGGTGGGATTTTCCAATCCCTTGGGTTCGACAACCCATACTCTAAACCCTACTATTATATTACTTGCTGCTTATACTTGGGGTGTCTTTAATGCTAACCGTTAATAATCTGCGAAACTAACAGTGCAATTAGCCAACTCACTTCCTAGCTTTGAAGCTCGAAATCGTAGACATGATCGAGCAAACTAACAGTCTGGCTGAGATGTATTTGTTTGAGCCGTAACAACTTTAACATTATAAAGACTGATCAAATCTTGCCCATGTCCATCGATCACATTTGCTATTTTTACAGATAATGCAACACTTATGCTCAATCTTCAGCAAGGAGTTGGTAGTACGTACTAAACTTTTAAAGATTTTTCAACTAACAAATAAAATTACAACAAGAAACCTCTACAACAACCAAATCCTAAACTGTCCAAGTGATAAGCTTGACTAGCAGCTAGAGGAAGAACACCATTACTCCAACCTTGTGGAGGATGATTATGGCCAATATTTGCCAAGACATCAACAAGAAAATAGCTTCTCACTGCACGTGAGTAAAAGATACAACATTAAGTGTACGATGTAACTTGAGACACTACCACAAATGTGGGCTATTGATACCATTTTTTACCCACTATTATACCAATGGTGACCTCTCTGCACAATTGTCTCCAATGTTTCTAATTGTTCATATTAAAAAAAGAGTAAATTTCAGTTTACTGCCCTGAACTTTAGGTCTAAAATCAGTCTGATACCTCATCTTTTTTTTTAATCAGTCACATCCCTAAACTTTCAAAATGACATCAATCTCGACCAAAATGACTAAAATAGCCCTTGTTAATCTTTTTACCTTAATTTTTTACTCTCTCTCTCTCTCTCTCTCTCCCTCTCTCTCTCTCTCCCCCCCCCCCGTAAGATCCGGAAGCTCTCCCCCGCAAGACTCCGTCGTCGATGCCGAGCTCGCCGGAGGGAAGCTCGATCCGGAGGACCCGAATCTCGTTGAAATTTTTGAGCACCTGCGTGGGCGAGTGGTGCGTGACGCCGGCCTGCTCCATCATCTCGACGGCGTTTTCGTCGGCGAGGGCGGAGGAGCGGCGGGGGCCGAGGGCCTGGAGGGGCTTGACAATGCCGCCGAAGACGAGGCGGAAGGAGGAGAAGGAGGAGCGCGGGATTTGTCAGAGGAGGAAAGCGAGGAGGAGGAGGAGGTGGAGTCGTCATCGAAGATGACGCAGTCGACGCGGACGAGGACGGTGTCGACTTGAGGGACGAGGGAGGGAGTGGAAGCGGCGGGAGACAACGCAGCAGCGGTCGAGGGCCTTGACGTCAGCGATCTTGTTGAAGACGAGGAGGAGGAGGGAGTCGGGGAGGCAGTCGAAGTGGTTGAGGAGGTCGGAGGGTTCGGGGTAGACACGGGAGGAGGAGGAAGTGAGATCTAGGTAGAAGGAGGACATTGATAGATCTGCGGTGGTGGTGGTGGTGGATGGCATGGTTTCGGGTCGGAGCCATCGGGGGAGAGCTTCCGGATCTTACGGGAGAGAGAGAGAGAGAGAGAGAGAGAGAGAGAGGGTAAAAAATTAAGGTAAAAAGATTAACAAGGGCTATTTTAGTCATTTTGGTCGAGATTGATGTCATTTTGAAAGTTTAGGGATGAGACTGATTAAAAAAAAAAATGAGGTATCAGACTGATTTTAGACCTAAAGCTCAGGAGAGTAAACTGAAATGTATTCTTAAAAAAATGTTTAACTCTCAAATGAAAATTTATAGTGTGCATAGATCAGTCACCATATATATGAAGAGTGACTATTTATTATTTATATAGTGCTTATTTCTCTTGGTGTCTCATGAATGGTTTGGTTTGGTGGGCAATAAATAAAAATTATTAAATTTTCTCTACAATTATCCCACCGAATCACTTGGTACTGTGGGTAAGAAATAAAAAAACAATAGATTTGACATGCTCTGCTAAGTCTTGAGGATGACCTTTGTGATTCCTTTACTTTGAAAATTTTTCCATGCCGCGAGCCTAACCAACCTATTTTCTAAAGATCCGCATGATTCTTAAGATAGTAGCCTTTGATCTGTGGAGTTTGTTTCATGAGTAAGCGTATGGTTGTGGTTCATTTGTGCATATGATTGGTATCTTTCATGAGGTTTTTGAATTCACTATGTTCTTTATAACTCTTGTGTGTGAAAAGCTTCTAAGCATATGTCATGTTCTTGAGAGAAAAGATCCGGAATGCATAACCTTTGTGAGTTGAATTTGAACTTGTTTGGAACATGTCGAGCTTAATTTCACCTTTGTTTCTGCCATGTCTTACTTGTTACATCGAAATCTCATGTTTATTAACCATTGAATTCATCTTTCAATTTCGATTCTTATGCTATTCTTGATGCTATGATTTTGAAGGTCTCTGAGACAATTTCGTTGACGGCATTAGATTGAGTCATTGTAGTATTTTCGAGATTAGTTGTGTTGTTTTTGTTTTAGTGGTTTGCTAAGGGACTAGCAAAGGTTAAGTGTGGGGTTGTTGATAGGAGCACAAAGTGTGACGTTCTTAATATGTTTATATCCTTTATTTATTCTTTGTTAACTCCTATTTAGTTGTTTTAGCTTTATATCTGTGTTTAGTGTAGAATAATTGCTTAATATAGAAATATGTAAGTTTTAGTGTTAGAATGCATAGTATTTTCGGATTTGAATAATTTGGTGTTGAAATTGTGCTAAGTGTTGGAAATCCTTGTTTACTCAGGATTCCTGTCTTGATCAGGATGATTCTTTCCTCTTTCCTAGTTTCTGATTTTCTTATTTCTATTTCAGGAAAGTCTAAACCCGTGTTGACTAGGAAATGTTTTCCTGTCTCATGAGGGAAAGGTGGCCGGCAGCTAGGAGTTCCTACTTGAGCTAGGAGAAGTACAATCCGAGATATGTATGGAAGATGCCGTGAGATTTCCCAAGTCACCAAGGAAAGAGACCGTGCGGCCTAAGAGAGAAGGTTTTCCAAGTTCAAGATGGTTTGTCATTCCTTAATGCATGAAGATTACTTGAAGACCAAGGAGAGGAAATTAAATCCAACTTGGACTTGGTTTTGCCGATTCAATGGATTCCTTGTGCTTGAGGAATGCTTGGAGATCAAGTCTTGTTACTCTATATATAGGGCACGGCATGGCAGCAGAAGGGCATCATCATCAACCCGTGCAAAATTACACCAAAGCTCTGCCGAAACTTCATCATTCTCCAAACACCATAATCCGAACTCACCATCATCCTTGATCCGAAGCAAGTAGCCTAGGGTTCCGCTCACTCGAACAATAGAACAAGTAGGGATATTTTGAGAGTATATTCCATCTTTTACTTTCGGATTAGAATGTGTTTGTTTTTGTTGATGTTTGTTTTAGGTTTTTGCTGAAGTATGTTTCGATTCTTGTCTATGAGATAGAAGTATTTTTGAGCCATGTATTGAATTGAAGTTTACGATTTATGATCGATGATTTTAGTTTTATGCCGTGAGTTTTATGTCCATGTACTTTAAGATTTTCGATGTATTCTTCTATTTCATGTGTAATTGATACAAGTAGTTGATGTTGCATGTGTTAATCATCCAAGGTTCGACTTTGATACAAGTAGTTGATAAGTTGCATTGTCTTTGTTATTTCACCGATTTTCTACCTATGTTTGATTTGGACTTGTGCTTAAACACATCGATTCTTTATGTGATACGTAATTCCATGATTAGTTTATGTGTGTGACCTATAAGTAGAGCACAAAGCCGAGCTTGTTTGTGTCACGATGTTGAATGAAACCGTAGTCTAAATTCAAAGTATGTCTATGTCATAGGAACCACGTAGGAACTTATGTGCATATCGAATTTAGGTTGTGTATTTGCTCACGGTGTGGACTTAAATGAGATTAGAGATTGTCTTCTTTGTTCTTGCATGGTTGTTTGGTTATGTTTTGCATGATTGTTGGTTGATCACATGTAAATATGTATAGAGGTAATTTAGGATTTATTTCCAATGTCTATTCCGAAATCATCAAACCCTTAAACCCTATATGCATATTTCGACATTTATATTAGGTTAGGTGGATCTACCCTGTAGTTGGATCCCCGGTTTAGAACAATCCCTGCTTGTTTTATACTATGATTGATTTGTTGACAGGGTTAATTGATGCGTGTGCAAATACGATATATCAACTAACTGCATAAAACATCGTTTCCTTCTAAGTCCCAAGAGAGATTTGTTGTTTGTCAAGAGTCCAAGAATCCAATTAGATCACTCTTTAGGTGTCAGTAAGTACCACTTCTCATTTCTTAGATGATCAATCTGTATATATGAATTCTTTACAATCTAATAAGCTATGTTAGTTTACAGTTTAATGATTGCCATATTTCCCTCATAGGATTTCTGCAGATCAAAGCTAATCGATTGGGATTGGGTTGAAGGGATCATCAGGTTTGGTCATGCAAAGAATCAAGATCTCTATATCGAACTAATGTATGACAAAGGAAAATATTTAAATGGACATTAAAACAACATAAAAAAAGAGAAAAAAATGGATGAATACAATGAGAACACATGTCAGGTGGCAGGTCCTATTAATCTATTATAGTGATAATGACACTATTATTCATTATGGTGATAATATAGTAGTTGACTATTTGGCTGTAGCAAGTCACCTAAGAGGTGAACAGCAAGACACCATAAAAGTGATGGTGACCCATGAAAAATAGCCACGCCCTTTACCTACCGTTCATTAGTGTCGAAACCCCAATTCACACCATTGTTAATGGTGTTCATAGTCCATATTTGTTGTAGTGCTTGCACCACTAATTTAATACGCCATGGAACTTGAACTTCCTCAATACAGCATTAATCCGAATTTTAATTTGGAGTCACCTTCAACTTGTAAATTGAGGAACCGATGTGTCCAAGCAGCCACCAACCTTCCTCTTAAGGCAAGGGTCACCGCTAAGGACATCGATTAGTAATACCCAAATGATTTGTAGCTGCAAAATTAACTAGGTTTACCCTCATCATCTCGAACTACAAAACCTTCAACACTATTGTGATTATGCCACACTAAGCCATCAAAGTTCAGTTCTAGAACACTTGTGTTAGGAGGCTGCCATTTAATAGTAGAAGAACTTTTCTACAGTGGAGGAAGAGAAGGATTAGTAGATAACTGTGACTTATAAAAATTGGCAGAAGGAAACACAATTTGTGATGGAGTAGAGTAATTACCTCGAGAGATCAAGTAGTTCCCAGCTCTCCAAATGATATACGAAATAGTAATAACTATCTTACAACGATGAGCATCATAAGTAGAGTACAAAAACTGCAGCCAATCTTAAAAGATGCAGTCCACTGGTCTAAATTAATATTTGGAAAGCTACATTGCCAGATTTGTTTAGCAAAATGACAAGTAAAAAAAGATGATTATGAGTCTCTAAAGTACTACGACAAAAAGGGAATTGCGATTAGTAGTGTGATCGAGTAGTAAAAATATTATCTCGAGTCATCAGCCGTCCTCTAATCAACGGCCATGCAAAAACTTTTATTTTAGGAGGAATATTACACTTCCAATTTAGACCTCAAGTGAGAAGGAACTTTGCTGAATAAGTAATAAAGACGCAAATTTAATGGTAAAATTACCAGGAACTTTGCTGTATCATCTGGTAGTACAGTAGACAGTTTCATTATATTCCCTAATCTATTAGAAGTATTAATTGCTTGCTTTTGTAGATCAATAAGAAATCAAAAAGAGAAAATGAATACGCTCAATTAAACAACCAAACGTTAATAGAAAGAGCATTACCTACAATCTACTGAATCTAGCGAATACCCTCAGTGAGAATAGCCAAGTCTTGTCTAGAATTTCTTTCCAGACAGCAAAATGAGAGTTCTTAGTAGCTGACCAAAAGTTATTTTGTGTAGATACTTCGCTCTAACAACATTAACCACCAATTATCAGGATTAGTGAGAATGTGTCAACCTAACTTAGCTAAAGCTGCTTGATAAAATGCTTAGTAGAGCGAATACCAAGTCCCCTTTATGTTTAAGGGTACATATAGTAGACAAAGCTATAGGGTGATGAGAAATGCTAACCCAAAAGAAGAAAAAACAGTAAACCTATCTAACAGTCTCTAACCTTATCAACATCTTTGTTTCTCTGGTTTGAAATAACCTTCCATTTCCACACTATCAATTTATACTATTAGTAATTTACCCACTACACATTTGCACAAAATCACAACACACCCCATGCCACAATTCAACACAATCAAACACCCAAAGTTTTCAGTTTGCAGCATATCATAACACTCCTATGTCACAATTCAACAACAATTCAACACAATCAAACACTCAAAGCACTAGTTCACATCACAATCAAGCGAAATAATATAGTGAGATGAGAAAACACACATGATGCAAGCCAACGCCCACATATCACCGCCTTGATATACATTTCTGAACCGATGAGCTGCTCCTGGGCTTGTAGCTCAGGCAACGCTCATGTGCTCCCGAAGGCGTCACCAATCCACCATGATGAGCATATAGGTGAAGAATCTTAGCCCCAACAAAGTCAGAGCTTAACACAGAAGGCTCATCAGAAACCTTGATTTTCTCCCACAGAGGTCCCCGAGATAAATTGCGGAGTGGTAGAAGATGCTCCAAAGTTTGTTCAGGGAGAGACACATTCTCGGCATGGCTCTCTAGTACAGCGTTAAGTTGGTTAGTATATAAAGTATTACAAATCTGAGAAGGAGAATAAAAACAAGATAAAAATGATTTGACAAACTAGAAAGATTGGTCTTAAGAAGAGTTAACTTACCACCATTGAGTTTTTGTTGCATCTTATGCCTTGGATCTCTAGAGTTAATTGGATCATTCTAGAAATTAATTTTTTTGATGCCTAAATAACAGCTAATAGATGTTTGTGCTGAAGAGAAAGAACAAATCGAGAAATACAAAAGGAGAAAAATGCAAAACGATCCTAGCTCGCCTGTCAGTTCCGGGGGGGAGGATAGCTATTCCCTTGTACCAACAAGCTTGCTTTTCCTATATACCAACAAGCACTACAAAAAAAATTTCAGTTAGCTTAGCCACCCCAAATTACCACAGCGCGGATTTGCCGTCACCATTGGTCCCAGTTTCGAGATGGCAATGCTTCCGTCGTTAAATTAAAACTATTTTGTGACGGTTGCTAGAATATACATACAGATGACAGTTGCATTCTATGACATCAACTCGGTTGCTAGCCTCAAGAAATTGGCCAATATTTGCTCACTCGCAGCTACATCACTGGGTATCAGGCATCAAAGAATGATATCACTGTGCATGCTGCTCGTTCCAGACCCCCATCATCTAAATACATGAATGCATCTCGGTGGTACAAGCACATTGCTGCCCATTTTAGGATTTCGTAAGTTTTCTGCTTTGATTCCTTTCATTACTTTATTTATCAATGTCCTGTAAGGTTCTGAGATGTCAATTGAATGGTATTTGATATTGTAGGGGTGTTTTGGAGAAGACTGGTGTCAGAATTGAGGGATGTTCTCCCATCAACCATCACAAGTGAAGCACGCAATTGCCACACCTCTCGCTGGTGATTCAAAGGCAAGTATTCAATTTCTCTTCTACAGACTGATATTCTGTTATATACTTTGCTTGCTACCTACTTTGTTTGAAATGCTACGGCGAGATTGAACTCTTCTTTCTTTCATTTTCTTATAGAATCTGCATAAAATTGTTATTGTTATTGTTATGTGTTAGAATATGGTACAATACTCAGGCCTCTGTTGCTGAAGATGATGATGACAGTGATGTGGATCTCTTTGGTGAGGAGACCTAAGAGGAGAAGAAGGATGCTGAAGAACTTGCAGCTGTTGTCAAGGCATCTACCAAAAAGAAAGAGTACATCTCTCAAGACCAAGTGTTGTATGTTTTAATATAGTACTCGCAAGTGCACGAACCACTTATAGAATAAAAGTGCAAGCACGAGGTCGTTCCCTCTATGGATTGATTAAACAACATACTGTGCCAATTTTACTACACCTAATGAGATAACACAATCTGATTTTTATGATGTTGATGAATGAAAACAAAAAATAAAGTAATAAAATAACTAAAACTAAAGACAAAAGAAAGAATGAGATTCTAAGAGTTTAAGAACAGATTACGAAGATGTTAAAGCATTGAATCCACTACCTAATATTCATGCCCTCCTCTATAGTTGATAGCAATTGAATATCCTTAAATTGCATGCTAAAGATTTCTGTACATAAGCTTTATTGATCCCGAACATATGCCAAAGCTCTTCTAACTTATTGATCCCATATAGAACTCAAGTAGCCAAACTATAGGTTACTTCACGTTATGATCAGGTTCAAGTAAACATGTTCAAGTCCATTAAGCACAAAAGAACTAGGAAATCATGTAAACAAGAATATCGACTATGATCAAACACTTGTATTCTTAACTTACAACTCTCTAATCACAAGATTAAACAATCTTTTGGAACCCTAGAAAACATCTACTCTCGATCAAGCCTCATGTTTTTCAAACCAAATAACTAATAAACAAAACCTAGGTCTTATTGATCCCGAGCAAAGATTTTGAATAAAAGTTCAATTGAAATAATGATTGAGAATTTAACATAGCAATCCATGAATTCAAAATAAATCAACTAAATAAATAGAGTAATCATACTAGGGCTTCATCTCAGCCCTAGCTAGAAGTTTAGAAATTCATAGACAAAAAAAACATCACTAGAAATAAAGATAGCATGGAAGAAACAATGGAGAAGATAGGAACTCAGGTTGAGCGATGGAGAGGCTTTGTCTTCTTTTTCTCCCTTATGCAAATATTGCTGCGTCTCTCTCTTTCTTTCATGTCCTTTAGGATTTTACTTTTATTCCTCTTGAAATCCCAATTGATTTGGGCTTTCTGGACTCTCCTTATCCAATATGGAATACAAATAACATAAGGTTATTATCGTCAATGCAAGAGTAACCTTCTAAATATATGGACAGGTTTAGCCCATTTTCTTGTAGTATTAAGATTGATGGACTTGGGCTTCACAGATTGGAATCATGAGAAGAAACATAAAATTCGTCCAAATCTGCCTCCACGCGCTGCGTTCACTCAAACCTTCATAACTTGCTCTAAAAGAATGCAAATCCACTTCTGTAAATTTCTCCGAAAGCTAACATCCGTAGCTTTCCAATGGTATATGGCTCGCCTCCAGATTCCTTGTGAGCAGGTACAGTTTAATCCTCAAAGTTGATACACAGCAGGGCAGTTTCTGGAACACTCAGGATAGAAAACACATTTGTGCAGTTCGACTTTTAGCTCCAAATTCTACTTTTCTCCCAACTTGACCTACAAAACATTAAAAAGGAAGTAAATGACTCACAATTGATAAGAACTAAGCATATAATCTTGCATCTAAGGGTATAAAAATGTATGAAATATGAACCTATCACCAAGCAGTAGCTACTAAAGAATCATTATTGCTGGTATACTTGTGTACGTTTGAAACTTTGGTTTCTAGAAGTTAATTGGTTACACTTAGTTGGTTTTTTGCTTGTGTTAAGGAACTAATTACTAGAAAACACTTGATTATTGGTCGATGTGCTTGTAATGATAGTTCTTCTGATGCAATAATGGCATTTGAGGACTATAAATTGAAGGGAAAATGCCCAAATGCACAAAAATAAGGTTCTCATAGCCCAACTCAATGAAAAACATTTTCCTTAGCCCATTCCAATGTTTCTTAACAAAAATAGAGTTTTATCCTTAATCTTTTTATCTATCTCTTCTCCCTCACCTCTCATTCTCATTGCTCTCTCTCTCTCTCTCTCTCTCTTCTCCTCTCTCTCTCTCTCGCCCTCCTCCTCCCTCTCTCCTCTCCCATCTCCTTCTCTTCTCTCTCTCTCGTTCTCTCGCTCATCTGCTCCTCTCTCTCCATCTCTCTCTCTCTCTCTCTCTCAATTTCCATCGTCGATCCACGCCTTCCATCGCCGACCGCAACATTGAACAACTGAAGTCTAACCGCCAGATCCGCTGAAGATTCCACTCCCCTGAAACGAGGTTTAGATCTATCTCGCCATCAATGGAGATCAATCTGAATCGGATAGGAGCGTCGAGGATGCAGCCGACGTCGTTGTCACTTATGAAGCCGATGCTGGTCTCGTCACCGATGAAGTGCAAATTGACTCGCCGGCGCCTTAATACTTCTGAAAATGTGAGATTTGGATTGGATTGTAGGAATTAAAGCTCCGGTGGTTTCGATCAAAGAAGAGCAACATACAGGTCTCACATCCATATTCTTTTCAACTTTTTTCTATTTTGATGCATATATTGTCTTCCTACATTTTAAAAGATAGAGTATAGCTTTGTGTTAACTTTTTCCTCTGAGTGGGTAATACTTTGAACGATGGGATTGAGTGGTTCAAGATGCAATTCTTTAATGAGAACATTTGATGGGGTGTTGATTTGATAATTTTGTATTGTGATGATGGATGTGATATCCACTTATGAATTGAACCCAGTTTGGGCTATTTCTCCCTCTCTACATGATTTTAACTCAGTTTGGACTACTTCTTCATTCTATGTACTTATGAATTATTCGCTCTTTCCGCATAATTAGTAAGTTATTGGGAGTCAGTAACTTGATTATTGGGGTCAGTAACTCGATTATTGTCTGGTATTTCTTCTTTTCTATTATATTAAGATAAAATAAGTTGATTATTGGGGTCAGTAACTGATTATTAGAGGTCAGTAACTGATTATTGGGGATTAGTAACCAAATTACTGGGGTCAGTAACTGATTGATAGATTCATATTTCATACACTTTTATAGCCATAGATGTGTGATTATATGCTTAGTTCTTGTCAATTGTGAGTCATTTACTTGGTTTTTATGTTTTGTAGGTCAAGTTGGAGAAAAGAGAATTTGGAGCCAAGTGATCCAGAAACTGTCCTGCTGTGCGTCAACTTTGAGGATTAAACTGTATTTGCTCACAAGGAATCTCGAGGCGAGCCATATACCATTCGAAAGCTACGGATGTTAGCTTTCTGAGGAATTTTGCGGAAGTGGATTTGCATTTTTCTAGAGCAAGTTATGAAGGTTTGAGTGAACGCAGCGCGTGGAGGCAAATTCTAACGAATTTTATGTTTCTTTTCATGATTCCAATTTATGATGCCCAAGTCCATCAATCTTAATACTACAAGGAAAGGCTGAACGTGGCTAACATATTTGGAAGGTTACTCTTGCATTGACAATAATAACCTTATGTTATTTGGAGAGAAGAAAGCTATTCCATGTTTGACAAGGAGACTGAAAAGCCCAAACCAATTGGGATTTCAAGGGAAATCAAAGAAAAACCCTTAGGACGTTAAAAGACAGCAGAGACGCAGCAGAGGGCAGAGACACAGCAATATTGGCAGAGAGAGAAAGAAGAACGGAGCCTCTCCATCACTCAACCGGAGTTCCTATCTCTTCCTATCTCTTCCTTTGTTTCTTTTATGCTATCTTTATTTCTATTCATGTTTTCTTTATCTATGAATTTCTAAACTTCTAGCTAGGGCTGAGATGAAGCCCTAGTATGATTATTCTATTTCTTTAGTTGATTGCTTTGGATTCAATGGATTGCTATGTTAAATTCTTAATCACTATTTCAATTGAACTTTTATTCAAAATCTTTGCTCGGGATCAATAAGACCTAGGTTTTGTTTATTAGTTATTTGGTTTGAAAACATGAGGCTTGATCGAGAGTAAATGTTTTCTAGGGTTCCAAAGGATTTATTTAATCTTGTGATTAGAGAATTGTAAGTTAAGAATACAAGTGCTTGATCATAGTCGATATTCTTGTTTACATGATTTTCTAGTTCTTTTGTGCTTAATGGAGTTGAACATATTTACTTGAACCTGATCATAACGCGAAGTAGATTATAGTTTGACTACTTGAGTTCTATACAGGATCAATAAGTTAGAATTCATTGGTTAGAAGAACTTTGGCATATGTCCGAGATCAATAAGGCTTATGTACGGAAATCTTTAGCATGCAATCTAGGGAGTTCAATTGCTACCAACTAGAGAGGAGAGTAGGAGTATTAGGTGGTGGATTCAATGTTTTAGCATCTTTATAATTCGCTCTTAAACTCTTAGAAATTTCATTGTTATCTTGTCTTTAATTTCAGTTTTATTACTTTATTTTCTGTTTTCAATCCAAACATCATAAAATCATATTGTTATCTCTTTAGGTATAGTATAATTGGCATAATAAGTTGTTTTAATCACCCATAGAGGGAACGACCTCGTGCTTGCACTTCTATTCTATACGTGGTTCGTGCACTTGCGAGTACTATATTAAAACATACAACACTGATCATTGGGGGTCAGTAACCTAGTTATTGGGGTCAGTAACTGATTATTAGGGGTCAGTAACTGATTATTAGGGGTCAATAACCGAGAAGCTGGTGACCGGAGAAAATATGAGTTACTGAGGGTCAATAACGGCAACCGAATATTTTCTGACGACCGGTGACCAGAGTCCGGTGAGATTCTGACACAGTCTTCTCACTCTTTCACTTTCTCTCTCTATACATGTTGAAGTGGTGAGAGTAAAATTGTCTTAAAAATATACAAAAATTATTTTTTTATTATGACTTTAATATATATTTGTGTATTTGGGCACAAATAAGAGCACTTTATATTGGAATGGGCTCATGTCTATTAGATTCATTGGAATAGGCAATAAAGAGTTTAAATTAGTATTAAATGAGCATTTTCCCTTAATTAAATGTTCAATTTCTTTTTTAATATGTTTAATTCCTTTTTGCACCAAAAAAAAATTAAAATTAAAATTAAAATCTGGCATGCTAATTGCTTGCCAGATTTTTATTTTAATCACAAATAGCACTTTGCGATAGCAAACTTGCCGTAGCCAATAGGTGAATTGCGACGGTGTAAGCTGTCGTTATTTGCCGTAGCTAAATAAGCGACGACCTTTGCAGTCGCTGCATGCCGTCGTTAAAAGAGTGGTGATGGCTCGTTGCCGTAGCCAAAAGCAACAGCGACGCCCTCAATGCCGTAGCTATGCCGTCGTCGTTGCCCTTTAGCGACGGCAAACTAGCTTTTGGCAACGAAATTGCACTGTGGCTAATTGAATTCTTTCTTGTGGTGAAGTTTTAATGTGAAAATGAAAAGTGTTTATATTAACTAACATGAACAGTATAAATTTCAATCCTAACATGTTGTTACAGCATTCTAAATAGTTTATTCCAAGATCTCAAAGCTTAGAACAAAGGTACTTCACTAACCTGAGAGAGATTAATATGAAAGTTTTGTATTTTCTCAAAGATCAACATAATTAACATCACTACCACAAACTACCAATGAAACTATGAAACCAAAAGAAAACTACCCATGAATCGATCTAGTATGCAACAATAAACATATGCAAGAGAGATTAATATGAAAAGTTTGTTTTTTCTCAAATATTAACATAACATCACTACCATAAACTACCAGAGAAACTATGTAACTAAAAAGAAAACTACCCATGAAACTAAGTACTTAGGAGACGGAATAGTTGAATTCCGTCGCTAAAGGCTGAAAAAAAATTTTAAAAAAAAAATAAAAACGCCACCGCAGGTTTTTTATCCACTCACTCCGACCGCCCAAAATACCACTACCATCGCAGGTTTCAGAAGTCACAACTAAATATCTTGAACTTCTTCTAATCCTGCATATAAGTAGTAAAACTTGCATTTATAAACTGCATATGAAAAAAATAAAGTTTACTGCCCCTAGTAAACTTCTACTGGAGATTAGTAAACTTGCAAAAAATAACTCCCTTTCAATTTCAGGGCACAACACACAATAGATTGCCCCCTAGTAAACTCACTGGAAGTTTACTGCCCCCCAGTAAACTTCTACTGGGGGTCAGTAAACTTCAATACAGTATCTCCCTTTCAATTTCATGTCACTTATACACAACAGATACTCATTCTTACCCTAATAAATAAATTCATTGCCCCCTAGTAAACTCAGTGGAAGTTGACTGCCCCTAGTAAACTTCTACTGTGGATCAGTAAACTTCAATACATTATCTCCCTTTCAATTTCATGTCAATTATACACAACAGATACTCATTCTTACCCTAATAAACAAATTCATTGCTCCCTAGTAAACTCAGTGGAAGTTGACTGCCCCTAGTAAACTTCTACTGCGGGTCAGTAAACTTCAATACATTATCTCCCTTTCAATTTCATGTCAATTATACACAACAGATACTCATTTTTACCCTAATAAACAAATTCATTGCTCCCTAGTAAACTCAGTGGAAGTTTACTGCCCCCTAGTAAACTTCTACTGGTAGTAAACTTTTACTAGGGGTCAGTAAACTTCAATACATTATCTCTCTTTCAATTTCATGTCAATTATACACAACAGATACTCATTCTTACCTTAATAAACAAATTCATTGCCCCCTAGTAAACTCAGTGGAAGTTGACTGCCCCCTAGTAAACTTCTACTGCGGGTCAGTAAACTTTAATACATTATCTCCCTTTCAATTTCATGTCAATTATACACAACAGATACTCATTCTTACCCTAATAAATAAATTCATTGCTCCCTAGTAAACTCAGTGGAAGTTTACTGCCCCCAGTAAACTTCTACTGGGAGTCAGTAAACTTCAATACAGTATTTTCCTTTCAATTTCATGTCAACAATTTGCCCCAAATATGCCACCACCACCACCACCACCGTACCAAATAACCACCATCATACCAATCACATCCTAACCAAAATTAAAATTAAAATCAAATTAAACAAAAGCACATAAATCTATCACCAAAACTAATTAAACCAGAAAAATTGAAGAACTTACCTTGATTTCTTACCCAGATCTGAGGCTCGATGCAAGAGAAGGGGACGAGGAGCTTGCTGGCGGCGGGGACTGGTAAGTCGGGTCGGATCGAGAGGGGGAGGTTGTTGGCTCCGAGGAGGGTGCGGAGGTGGTCGGGTGATGTTGAAGAGAGTCTTGACGGCGTTGAGAGTGGTGGCGTTAGTGGGGACGAAGTCGATGAGCGTGTGGCAGTTGGAGGTGGCGTTGGTGGGGGTGGTGTAGTTGAAGGTGACGGCGGAGGAAGGAGCGGTGAGAATGGAGAGAGAGGCCGGCATGAGAGTGATGATCTAGAGAGAGAGAGAGAAAGAGTTTTAGGAGAAGATGAGTTTTCTTCTACTGATAAGGTTGATGAGTTTGTGATTTAAAAGAATTGATATGTTTTGAAAAATTTTGGTCTGAATTTTCATGAAATTTTACGCGGGAAGATAGGTGCTCAAATTTTTAAAACTTAAGCGACGGAATGTTCTATTTCCGTCGTCTAAGTGATTCATAAATTTTTTTTTTTTTTTTAAAAAACATTCCGTCTCCTAAGTGATTCATATAAAAAAATTTAATTTTTTCAAAATGCCGTCGTCTAAGTAAAAATATTCTGTTTCCTAAGTAGTACTTAAGCGACGGAATGAAATTCCGTCTCCTAAGTTGTTCTTAGGAGACGAAATCAAAATATTTCGTCTCCTAAGAACGACTTAGGAGACGGAAACTGTTTCGTCTCCTAAGTAGAAATTTTGTCGCTTAATACCACTTAAGAGACGGAATTAAAAAATTCCGTCGCCTAAATGCTATTTTCAGTAGTGTATTTGGCAAACTAGAAAGATTCGCCTTATGAAGAGTTAACTTACCACCATGAGCTTTTGTTGCATCTTATGCACGTGATCTCTAGGGTTAATCGGATCGTTCTAGAAAATAATATTTTTTATGCCTAAATAACTGTCAATAGATGTTTGTGCTGAATTAAGAGTAAGTTACTGGTAGTCAAACGATCATCATGATGGACATTATGAGAAAAATAAATAGTAGATTTGTGATCATTAATATGTTGACCTATTACTTTCGTAGAACGGTTTATGACTCGTAAAATCTTTCTTACAGCAGTAGTAGTTGTCTTGGCAAAGATGATACAAGCATCAACAAAGCACAAATTCAATATCATAAATACAGGGGAAATGTCATTTTAGTACTAATTTAAACCTCTTATTGTCCATTCCAATGAATCTAATAGACATGAGCTCATTCCAATATAAAGTGTTCTTATTTGTGCCCAAATACACAAATCTATATTAAAGTCATAATAAAATAATAATTTTTGTATATTTTTAAGACAATTTTACCCTCACCACTTCAACATGTATAAAGAGAGAGGAAATGAAAAAGTGAGAAGACTTTGCCGAAACCTCACCGAACTCCGATTACCGGTCGCTGGACTCTGGTCATCGGCCACTGGTTATTGACTCCTAATAACTCAGATTTTCTCCGGTTGTCGGATTTCAGTCACCGGTAACTCGGTTACTGACCCCCAATAATCGGCGGTTACTGACCCCTAGTAATCAGTTACTGACCCCTAATAATCGACGGTTACTGACCCCCAGTAATCAGTTACCGACCCTCAATAATCAGTTACTGACCCCCAATAATCTGCGATTACTGATCCTCAGTAATTGCTTACTGACTCCTAGTAATAAGTTGTCGACCCCCATTTATGTTGATAAATATTTTACTGCCTCCATCAAAACGAAGAAGACTCTTCTCGTACATCAAATTGTACGTAGCTTTGCATAAAAAAAAATTAAAAATTCCATCAAAATGAAGAAGAGCAAGCTTTGATGGCCTTCATGTGGTGACTCTTCTCGTACATCAAATTGTGGAGCTGCAGCGCCGTCAAGTCCACATGAGCCTTTATGCTCTCCATCTCTGATTTCACGCAGTCCTCCTCAATTGATCGTTCATCTGCAATTCAATCAATCCACAAATTTTGAGAACTAAAAACCCTAATTCCGATCAAAAATTACAAAAGGCAGAGAGTAACAAGCTCACGTGTTTAAAGACCGTCGCCGCCAGCTTCACACCACTCGCTCACCGTAGTTTTGGAATCCGACTCCGATCGAGAGACGAGCGTGCGGCGCCGAAGTAGGCGACCAAAGACGATGGGAGGTATCGGTCTTTGAACCCTGGATTATGTCGTTGAAGACGCCGCCAGACATCTCTCCACCATCATCGTCGCGTGTTAGTCGACGAGAGGAGATCGAACGACGTCGCCGCAGCTAACCCCTAGCGAGATCCGGCATCGCAATCATTTCAGAGCGAGCTTCGACTAGTACTGGCCTCGCCGGCGCGGGGAAGGGCCCGTGGAGAGAGAGAGAGAGAGAGAGATGTTTGATCTGATCTGATCCGAAACGGTCGCCGACTTCTTCTCCGGCTAAAGGTGATGTTGATGCTCCTAGATCGAGACGCCGCCGTCGACGCCATCATCTGCCATGGAGGAGCACTTACACTTCAAAGTGGTGGTGGAGGTCTAGAGAGAGAGAGAGAGAGAGAGAGAGAGAGAGAGAGAGAGAGAGAGAGAGAGAGAGAGAGAGAGTGATAAGTCTCAGATCAGGTGTGATAGAGGTGAGAGATAGGTTAGTTGAATAAGGGTAAGGATTAATAAGTCTTTTTCATAAGAATCATTGATATGGGCATGAGAATAAGATTATCATTCAAAGGGGGTGTTAACTATGTAAGGGTCATTAGGACATTTACTATAACTCCCTACTATATAAAAGTTCTGCTATGTACACTGTTCATGATATCAGAAATACAAGATGCAGTCGTTTTGCAGCCTCTCCGTTTTCTTTACTTGCTTTCTTTTCAATTTCTGCATTTTCTTTGAATAATCCATGAATTCTAACAATTTGAATACCCTTAAGGGAACTAAGGGTGCCTGTATGGTTTTTAGTATGAAGAGCAAGGACATTCAAATATCGAATTAGAGGTTTAAGACATAATATAAAAATGTAAAAGGATAAAGGGTCCCCTTGTCTCATTCTTGTCTCATCCCACATAAAAATGAAAATCTACGCATAGGAATACCATTTAATAAAATAGAAAAGAAAATAGTATAAATACAGTTCAGTAATAAAGCAATCCAACGAGGGTGGAAGCCTAATTGAGTCAAACAATACTTGTTATAATCCCATTGCAGAAAGTCAGAAGTTTTCTCGAAATCAATCTTTTTGGCCGTAACGCTTTTTAAATTTTAGTAAGATGAAAATTATTAAACTGTTTAAAAGTTCATGAGCGATCAAACTATTGTCGAAAATAGAATGACCAGATAAAAAGCACTTAGACACATAAAATTTAATGCATTTAGCAAGTGAAGGTCGTAACTGTCAACCATAATTATAGAGACAATTTTATAACTCACGTTACATAAACTAATAGGTCGAAAATGATTGACTAACTTAGGATCTAATTGTGTAAGAATAAGCACAATATTTGTAGCATTAATGAAATCCAAAGGGGTGCTATGTATAAAAAAAATCCTAACGAATAAGGCTTCCCACACTAATTGTGAATATTATCTATCGACATATATCTCTAGCATACTGCTTTGGAGATGACATATTAACGCACCTATGTAAGTAACTTAGTGTGTCAGTAAGATTTGTATGTAAACATTTTAACGTTCAAGACCCAAGAACTTCTTTTCTTTCTATTGGAAAAGATTTATTGATATTTGCTCCCTAATCTGAGTCATGATCTAGAGATATTTTCATGTACAATTGACCTTGGAAAGTAGCATACAAGAAATGAAGAGCCCAGCTTCATAGATTCATACTAATGCAATATTTCCATCTCCGGTTTTTCTATGGAGGTTAAAGGGTCGACGTCTGTTTGTTTTGTTTGTTTTTTTCTTGTTATTTAGTCAATTTCCAGTTTATAGCATTCATATTGATACCTTTTGGTTCCTCTAGGACATTACCTTTTCACATGCTACTTTGCATGATCTAGGGATTCAGTTGTTTCAAGGTCAGTGTTAATCCTTCTGATCTTAATCTCATGTAATATGGATGCTTTTTAAGCATTGAATTGGTAGATTTATGATTATTTATAACTATACGTCGATTGTAATAATCTTATAACTATAACGATATATATTTTTTTTTAAAGAAACTGTTATATCTATCACTCAGTGGAATCAACTTCTTCTAAGGCCTTTTACGAAACATATAGCTAACCAACGTAAACAGACATAAAAATCACCGACGTGTGGAAAAGTTTGGCATAATTTCATCCCTAACTTGACTGTGTTCATCATTGTACATACTCTAATGTTGTAGCAAAAAAAAAAATTCTACCATTAGTAAAAGAAAAACAACCCCTTGCCTATTCACTTCAATTGAAATTTTAATGTGTCGACTTATCAGGACTATGCGTTTTCTTTCCGCATTTAGGTCAATTAGTTTCAGTTCTAAAGCTAGCTAGCCTTCTTCATTTCTTTGCAACTTTTGTGGTTACAATTAATTAATTAATGATGTATGAAAGGCTCAAAGGTCATGAAGATGTTACAAATGTTTCTAATAATTTCCCTTACGAGAATTCGATATAACAGTAGATAAACGGATGATTTCCACTTAAAGGAAATAATAGAATGAGCAAAAGTTAATATATCAGTTGGTGATATCATGCATGCCGGGTCCTGGGTGCACTGGGCCCAGGGCTGAAGGGAGTAATTTTTTTTATTTGTTATATATATATATATATGTAATTAATATTATAAAAATATGAAACCACAATTATACGGTTCCACAAATTTTGTTGTCGTTCAAGTTCTCTATTCTCCTCATTCTTTGCGTCTTCTTCATTTCTCAAAGAAAAATCTTCTTTTCAGTCTGTTCTTCTCTCTCAAACTTTTAATCTTCTAATTCTTTTCCTAAATTCAAATACATATTGCAGCAATAAAGAAGCTCGATTGGAGATTGATGTTCTTCAAAACTAAATTTTTTTTGTCTGCTCTCTTTATAAATTACTCATAATCCTTACACAAATTTCATCCTCTCTCAATTTCACATCTCTTTTCACAATTCAGTTTTTAAAGACTGAACATAAGGTTACTGTGAATATCACATCTTCGAATTCTTCTTTTTAGGTTGAAAAAGGTTGCTTCGAATCTCCTTTTTTCTGACATTGCACTTGACTAGGTTTAGAATCCTGAAAAATTGGTTCTTTAAATTTTTTTTTTTTTCAAAAAAAAAGTTTATACGAGGGGGCACTTTTTTTTTCCCCTACACTGGGCCTTAGATCCTTCAGGACCGGCCCTGATATCATGATGCGATCAAGTGATGCTAATGCCATAATCAATATATATACATTCGGCTTAAGATAGTTTAGTAAATCAAAGTTCAAACTACGTACAACACAGCTAGAGAAGAACGAGACTCTTTCAGTCTTTCCTACCAAAAGGGTACCTAGTGAAGCCAACCATTACTGACTATCTCCAAGGCTAACTCGATTCTAAGATATTATCCAAAAAATAGTAAGCAAGAGATCAACTCTCTCTCCTCTCCCTATGGTTAAGATATTGCCGTTTGCTCAAGATCGTCAGGGCGAGCGATTAGCTTGTTAGAGCTACAGGCAGCTCGTCGGGACTGATAGGTGGTAGCATCACACCCTTCTCAAAGAAACCGAAACCGTATGCGACACTCCGGCATCATACAGCTCTGTAACTACTCAGCCATTTGGAACAGCATACCATTTTTTTTCAGCACATTCATGCATTTAGCATATGCCATTTACAATTCATGACAGCAGTCATACCCTAAAATCAGTGGACGGAATCGCAAACATAATAATTCCTGGTTGACCACGTTCCCAGAATGCTAGCAGATGGCAAACTTCTGATTTTCTTTTCATTATAACAGTCCGGGGGAGTTTGTTCAGTGTCTCTGAGTCAATTGTAATCTTCCTATAATTGATTGTAACAACATTACAGGATGGGTTGCATTTCGGAAAGAATGTTCAGTTCTCTCGAAAGGGATGCACCCTGATGAAGTGCTCATAGGGCCTCAAGAAGGGTTTAGAAGAGGAATCTCTGGGGAGATATGTCATCTGCTGCGAGCCTGCGAGACTAGTTTAAGAAAGAGAAAATGACATCTTTTTGCTACGTAGAAGCCAAGTAGCATACACGTGTTGGTCTTTTGGGTTCTCCTAGCATATGAAATGCGTCAAAAGATTATGGTTCTATTCTGTGAGCTGTGGACATATTGATACAACACATAATAAGAGATTACTGAGACAACACATAATCGTCTCTCACCATCAAAATTACATTCTTGATATGGATAACAGCCTCTCCCATGCGCATATCATGGATGCAGTCCTCTTTGTTCATTTCAATGACAATAAGTTAATCAGCAACTAATCCGGTTGTAAAATGCTTCTCTCTGTATTTCTCCACCATATGATGTGCTTCTATTTTCTTTGATGAATACACACTTCGTAGCGAGGTTATCATGGTGGCGGGTGGTCATCTTGCGGGGTTTGAGGTGGGAGAGGTTTCCAACCTGGTTTCTCATCCCAGTACATGTCATAATATATGTGGCCAGGAGTTTGTTCAGCTACACAACACCATATACCAACGTATCGCTTCACATGACTCCTGAATCTCTCTTCCCTTATCTGAGAAATAGATCAATTTCGGACAGCATCAGCAAATAGCAACTAGACAGTCTTACAGGTTTAGCCCATATGAGATTAAAGGACGAAGAAATGGAAAGACTTGCCTTGTCAGCAAAACCAAGGAAGGCATCTTGCATAGATGAAAACTGGATAACTTTGACATCTTTGAATGAGGAAAATACTGTCTTAAACTGTACATACAAGAGAAATTCAGAATCAGTACAAGTTACATGGGGTGAGGGAACATCATAACTCAAATACAGACATTGTACGATTAAAGAAAAACAGGATCTACAAGAACTATTTCACAATCTCAAATTAGTCTGACCACATGTACCATACTGTCATAGTACTTTTTCACTTCACATGCCAGCTTGCTGTCTGACCAGCTCATCAGCTGTCATTTGTTAAGTATGAAGTTGATCATGAGAGATGATAGTACCAAAGAATGATGGGGGTAAATCATAGTCTTTGAGAAGGGAAGTAAAGAGGATAAGCTTCATAGGGCCAAGGTCAACTTCAATTGATTTGATTAATGAAGATTTACTTATGAAAATATTTGAAAAGTGCAGCTAATCTAAAATGTAGTAAATGAGACAATGTTGGGATGAACTTAACAGGGTAACACATGCTACTAATTGTGTGTGTGTGTGTGTGTGTGTAATCTCAGTACCGTCTCTTCACTGCTTCTCTTTGGAAATCTGAGAACTCCTGATGGGCTTGTATTATTTGATGCGAGACAGTCTCGGATTCCTTCCTGACAAAGCTGGACTTCAAGCCATGAATCTTTCACCTGAAATAATTGTTAAATGCTGACAAGACAAGAGTACAGATACGTTGACTTAAACTCCATACATACTGGTTTACCTGTTTTGGCATCAATGGATTGTCAAAGAATGAGTACTCTCTAATATTGATCTGGGGCCCGAATTCTTCAACTGGCAGCTCCTTGAGCATGATATTTACCTGCACCACGATAAACTTTCCTTAGGTTTCATTGTCTGGATGTGATGACAATCCCCTTTGTTCAACTATTTTTGGAACTAATGCCCATACATTGTATGGAATAATAACATACATTGTAATTAAAGTTACAACATGGTGGAGGTGCATCTTTAATTTTCCTTAAAAAGGATATAGTCCAACTACTAGACTATTCTGGCTTCCGTATGAACTAAGCAAAAACCAATGGGCAAGCCATAATACCTATACCGTCATCACAGCAAATGAAAAAACAAAACAGACACTTCCAGAACAAGATCCTCTTGGAAGATCTCGAAAACAAGAATGGGACATAATGAGCTATATTCAGAAAACTCAACTGATGGTTCTAGAATTATCTTCTTCTTCTTTTTCCCCCCAAAGAGTCTCTTAAAAAGTTTTAAAGACAATAATAACGAACATAGAGGTCTAAACAATCCTTCACAAATTTTAGAAGTGAACAAGGGAAAAACATATTTGGTAGGTTAAAATTCAAGATGCAAAGATGACCAGCACAAGAATATATAATCACTATATTTCTCCAGTGGCATTCTTATCAATTCACTGGAAACACTACTTCAATCACTGAAGCACCATGGCAAAAACCATGAACTAATCTATTAGCTGTGTTGATTTTAAAAGTGTAACAAATATCCAGTTGTTTAACACAAATGCTGCTTTAGTAAGAACCTATGCCAGAGGATGGTGATCATCTCGAAAGAAAATTCTTCAAAGAATTTTTCACTTGAGGAACAAAGACAACAACTATTTGAAATCAACTCCAGGAGACAGGGCATACCTCAAATACATGGTCAAGAGGGCAAAGAAAAGGCTGTCTAGTCAAAGATCCCTCGAGAACTCCAGGGTGGGGAAACCACAGCCTGTCCAACCTGCACCATAGTGGAGGCATGACCTATGATACAAAAACAGAAATGGAGATTAAAATATAACCTCCACATGCATTCAATGCATCGTTTCATACAATTAGAATACACATTATGAAACACCAATTGGTAATGAATGAAGAAGGTCAAAGTTTCATACATTGAGATGCAAGGTTTAGAATACTCAATATGGGATATTTATATTCTCAATACAGTTATACATTATAACAAGCATAGTCATCATCCTATCAGTTTGCCAAACTTGCAGACCTACGATTAACACTAGGGGAGTTATTTTCTTCTTATCATTCATACGTCAGAAACATGACTGGACACAAATTCTCAAATTCCATCACTTTATAATCAATTTAACAGCAATATCAGTATCATGAGAATCAATTTCAGTGTTTCAAAAAAAAAAAGAGAATCAATTTCAGGTGAGTTTAAGCCAAGTATACTAGTACAGTAGTAACGGATGATGACAATTGCATCAACTTTTACAATGATTGTGATTAAACATCTGCATTTTGACTAGGCTCTATCCAAAGAAATAAAACTCAAATTCCTACTAATAATTCAGAACTAAAAGTTATTCACTGAAACCATTTAAGTCCAGCAAACTGTGAAATGAACCAAAAGATAAATCACACATATTGGAATTAGTCTTACCAGAGTTCGGTTTAACACGGAAGCAATAGCAAGGGCCGTCCTAATTTGTTTTATCTGAAAAAATCAGATAGCATATAATTTCCGTATAAAATGCAACACTGTAATGTTCAGACAAATGGAAATATTTATTGGAAGCAGATTAGTACAGGCATACTTGGTAATTAACAAGAGTAAAATGTGATTCAACAGTATGCTGCCCCTCGAGTAACAAGTTCTTAGGAATAGATGGCTTAAAAGTCAAAAACCCCCCTGCATAAGTAGCCAGAGAATGCAGCATTAGTGGGATGACCATTTAAGTGAATAATATGAACAAATTGCAGAGTTAAAAATCAATCAATTTCAAACCCCTGCCCAACTGTTTAGTATATATGAAACCCTTTAGAATTTTGATACGGTTAATTTCTCAAGGAAATTAAGTACCAAGTAGTGTTTGATCCTTGGGAATGAACATAACGGAATGAGCTCGCAGTCCTATGGGAATGCCTATTTTGCAATACTTTCTACTTTAAGTAGTTGTCATCTAATTTTGTCGTCTTATTTTGGTTCCATTTCATTCTACTGTTCATTCAAGCAATCAACCACTACCTTAGAATAATAAATTTCAAAACTGTAAACTTGTGTGAACTAGAGTTCTGTGAAATTGGTAGGAAACATTAACTAAGAAGGTGCCAAGACATAGTATTACAGTCTTCCACTTTGACCGAAGCAAGCAAGTTCAAGACAAATGCAGTCCCAGAAAATTGAGACAATCTGTAATGGATGGCACAATTACCTGGTGCATCATAGTATTCAGGCGGGTCAAAGAAAACCATTCCTTCACGTAGTCGGTGGCGCTTTCCATCAGTACCCGCATACTGGAAGGTCGTATGCACTGCATATGGCTCCAACCTCAATTGCTGGTACATGGCCTGCCGTTAAAGCCTAAAAGGTTTAGAACTCGTTTTCAAACTGTCTTCTATGCTTACATGAAATAGTTTCCCAAGTGAGAAGAAACTTTAAATAAGAAGATACAAGATACAACACCTAAACCACCCAAACTCAAACTATAGTACCTACCTGGACAAAATATGTATGCCCACTACAAAATATACTCGCAGGCAAAATTCCTAGCTTGAGACTTCCATCATAAGCATATACGAGTTCACTTTCCCCATCTACAGCTGGTCCTAACTGCTTCCGTACAAGATCATTAAACCCATTCTGGTCCCATATCTTGTCATCAGCTAGAAGCATTTCTTTCCATTCTTTAGCCAATTTTTTAGCAGGGTCTGTAGGCCGCCAGTGGAAAATTCCAATATTATAGGCAGCACCAACTGTTAAAGGTAATGACGACATTAAATCTCTGCATATGAAATGACTATAACCTAATTGATCATGATTTATAATAATAACATACAGTAATTCAACATACACAACAAAAATAAATGTCAGAGACCTGTACTGTTCAAATTTAGAGATTTAGCTAGAGTGGAAGTTGGATTTGAAAGTGGGATATATAAGAAGTCATAGGCTAGGATGTATAATTTGCTGAAGGTTGCAGATTATAGTCAGGTATAACATTGCGTCAATCTTCTAATCTACCACAACATATATCATGTGTATGTATTCTATAGTACGGTACACTTATACCTTTTGATATACTGGTCTAACATGCGTATATGAAGAAGCACCCAGATTATTAAACAGAATCCAGAGTACCGGATTATTATAGGTAATGTAATTATTGAAATATATAGAAATAGTCAATAGAGAAAGTATGGTGTAGTGCTTATCACCCTACCTACTCTACAGTAAAGTATGGTGTAGCATGTTGACTGCACCATACCTTGTGTAAGTAAGGCATCCACCTTACTGTGTAAGGAAGTCAGTAGTCATGACTCATGAGTATGGCTAGGTATGGCTAGGCTTGTATATATATACTTGTAACCTAAATGTTTAACATATATACAAGAGTTTTCTTTTTCTCTTCATCTTTTACTACAGTAATGAAGGCATTTACAGTAACAACGAAAGTTGAAATCATATTGTAATAATATTAGTACCCCTAATGACTAGACTCCCTTCGAATGTTGATATATTTTTTATTATTACTGAAAACAGTTTCATGTCACCACATCTTATGCAAGTATTCACAGATTTCTCCATATCACATAGCCCCAAACATCTCATCCACATGCACAAATTAAGGAGGAGATACTTCAAATAATAGAGCAAAAATGAAAAGTATGTTTCTATAAGGTCTTCACCTTGTTGCCAGATGTCCAGCCTGTCATCAGCTACTGTTGGTACAACTTGATCACTGGACGTTAGGACATCTGCTTCAGGATAGCGGGCAAGAAATGGAAGAGGGTTCTGTTCCAGGAAGATTGTAAATCATGCATAAGGCTTTAACTTCGCTTAATTTCAATAAAACAAGCCAAAAGATTGAGAATTAAAAGACAAGCACCTTCAACCAAACCATGTCTGTATCACACATCAAGAGCTCAAAACCATACGGAAGGATTGAGTCTATCAGTATAACTTTTTCTCTTCCCATCTTGTGGAATGTGGGCGATCCCCATCCAACATCTATTGTGCTCATATGGCTGCCCATATCAAATACTGGAACACCTTTCCAATACAAAGCCTCCAACAGTTTGGTGTCCATTGCACCTAATTCATTTAAGTTCAAACATCCTCAATACATGCTTAAAAACTACAAGCACATTTCTTTTGTAAAAGGAAATGGTACAAAGACATGTAAAGAAATTCAAAACACCAAAAAAAGAGAAAAAATCTACACAGCTTATCATATGGCAGCTTACCGACGAGAAGGTTAGAAATCCCCAGATCAGTCAAGTGTTTCACCCATGTCAGGATAAAATCCATAAATGCATAGTTACCAAAGGTCACAATAACTACATTATCCTTCACTCTTTGCTGAACCAGTTCTTTGGTCAGTCTAAACGTCTCCAACTTTGGCATTTTCTTTGTGTTGGGAGCTTCCCAAATAGGCTTGGTCGACACATTTCGACTCTCTAGATTAGGTGAGGGCACCCCTTGAACAACTGCCGATTGTGAGACATTGAGTGCTTGCTCTGAAGGGGAAGAACCAACATCTGTAACGATTTGTGCATAGACATAAGTAAATCACACTCAGACTGAGCTCATAGACAATGAACAAGCACAAAACATGATTACAGGACCGAACAGACTTTAGTTCTCAGACATCAATGACATTGCTCCAACTTCTCTATGACAAGGACCTCATGCAAATAGTTATAACATATATAACACATGAAACAATTAGTTATCCAAAACCCATTTCCGAAAACAACCGATATCAATTGAAGCATGTCACTAACAGAATGAATGGGGTGAGTGAATTGAAAAGGGAGAAAGAAAAGGACTGACTGTTCTGAAAGGAGGTGGCGGAGAATGTGGCAGCCTTGCCGGAGTAAATGGCGGAAATGACATACAAAGACGAGAAGAGAATCCCAACTATGACGGTGGCGTATACAGCCACGAACAGTGGCTTCGAGTTATCGAACGCATTTCTCCACCCCATTGCTTTTTTCTGGGTGAAGAGTTTATGTGATTAGCATGCCCAGGTTGATCAGCATCATTGGGTTTTGTTACTTTCTTTGTTGTTGGAAAGGAAGAAGAAGAAGAAGAAGCAAGAAAGAAAACCCTGTAGAATTGATTGAAAGGGCAAATTGATAAATCTGAATCTGAGGAGGGTTTACTTCTCACTTGTTTAATTGTTTTCTCAGCATAGGCAGATCACTACAAGGTCAACTCTCATCAGGCTCCATGTTCCTCTTGTTTCTATTTTACTCGGTCCATTTTGCACCAACTCTTGATGAGTTGATTCTGTTTTGTTTATTAAAGAAATTCTGAATTTTCAGTCCAAGGCAAAAAATTTAAAATTTGAATAAAATAACGAGGTAATATATAGACATATAAATGGATCGGATCTGGACCGGATCGACTTAGATCCGGATCCGGATCCGTAATAGAAATTTTGGATCAAGATCCGACCCGTTACTCGTCGGATCTTTCATAGTTAAATCCAAATCCGGATCCGGCGGGTTAACGGATATCCGACCCGTTAATTCGATCCGTTTATAATAATAAATATTTTCAAATTTTAAATAAGAATTTTTTAATTTTATCATAAATTTTCATAAAACACTAATGAAATATTATAACAAAATAAATGTTTACATTAAAAATTGAATTACATGGCCAAAATACTCTTAACAATAAACTAATATATTCAAAATACCAAACCTTCAATGTATTTAGCAAAAAGTATAAAAAGAACATACGCATCAGAAACCTTCAACTTCATCAAATGATCATATTTTAAAAGCAATTTAAACGTTTAGGTTATCCAAATAATTATTATCTTATTTAATATTTATTATAATATTATATTTATAAAAATATTATTTAATTATTTTAAAACGGATCCAGGTCCTTAACGGATCGGATCAACCACGATCCGTATCTGATCCGTTTAATAAACGGGTTAACGGATCTGGGTCCTTAACGGATCAACGGGTCTAATTTTCGATCCAAACCCATTTAAAAACCACGGATCTGGAATGGATCTAGATCAAGATCCGGTCTATTTACAGGTCTAGCAATATATGGATTATGGAGGTTCTCGATTCACAAACATGTAGTATTTACTCATGGAGGCACTCGGTTTCTATCTAGCGGCAGTGTTCCTTCTCTATCAAGGGAGGCAATCATGATGCTAGGGCGACTATGGTGGCGGCTCGAGGTTCCCTCGTGGCTGATCATGCTATTGTGAAGAGGGAATTCATCTCTCGACTTGCTATTGGGTGTTGTTTGACGTTGATGGTGATGACTCTAGACCTGACAATTGGACTTGGATCTGATGTTGCGGCAGAGCCAGATCGACAGGTTGTAGCAGATCTGGTCAGTGGTGGATCAGATCTGGAGGACGACGATGGAGCGGCAGGTCTGGCAGCTTCTAGGTGTCGGTCTCCAAGGCTCGCGAGGTAGTTGGGGTAGATCATTACATGCCTCGTTGTCGCGAAGCGTGCTGGCGGTGCTTGGTCGGCGGTGGGCAGATCTAGATTGAAGAGGACTCAGATCCGGAGAGATCCAAGGTTGAAGGTGCTAGGCATGCTACATGGTGCGCGAGGGCTGCATATTGCGGTGAACTCGGAGTCGGTGATCTGTCGAAAGGCGGTGTTGGGTGGAGGTCAAAGGCGATTGCGGTGGAGATCGGGTCTGCTACTCGGGCCTTACTTGGGCTCTGGTTTGTGGGCCTCGTCTGGCGGACCTAAATTGGTTTTGGACTCAAGTTTTTGGACCTAGGTCTGGGACTCTTTCAATTTAATGCTTTAGCTTTCTAGCATTATTCTTCTATGTTTTTGATATACTAAAGTAGGCTTACAAAATAAATGAGTGAATACGATTAATGAGTTGTCTATCTTATGTACTAACGTGAGTCTTGACTCACAATTACTTGACTATCTGGAGATGGTAGTGGTAAAGTATGTAATAGTTGTTTCTGGCCTTCATTTTTATCTTAATATATCAAGTCGTGATTGACTTCTTCAAAAAAAAAACGTGTAGTATTTTTTTTTTATTACATTTTTTTGTTTGAATAAGGGCTAAAACTGTCGTCCTCATGCCTTAATCATTAACGAAACCGCATAATACAAGGGGAGGGGGGAACATAAAGCCTAACATAAATATCCTGTAATAATACTAGGAGTTAACAATCCTATGGATTATCCTACTTAGAGCAAACCTCATAATCCTTCTAAATCAGTTGAGAATGGGAGTAAATCGTGGTTTTGTTTTGCAATTTCCCTGAATGTTTTTAGTAATCAAAATACTCATGAGACGCTCCATGAAAGTTGGAGCGAGAGAAAACCAAAAAAAAAAAAAAACTCAATGATTCATCCAGCGGCGCGTCCATGGGTCGTCGTCAGACGGGCAACGTCCCTTATTGTGTGTGTGTCCTCCGACGAGAGGTGGTGGTTTTAGGGACGGAGCGTCAGGAACACCTTGGTCACGTTCGGGGAGGAGACGACAATCTGAGGTGACTCCTCTTCATCTTTTTCGACCTGCACGACGAAGGTATCAAGCAACGACAAAGCGGCGGAGAGGTACTGGTCTGTGTTGGTAGGGATCTGATGTGTAGTGGAGGCGAGATGTCATTGCTATTTTCCCTATGTTAGGTTTGCGAAAACCGATGGAGATCGGACTGATTGTTGCAGTCCTAGTTTTGGTTTCAGGTTGAAACCAAAAGCCGATGACATTTGGCCGGCGAAGTCAGGTGGATATCATGGTAGGCAACGAGATGCGCTGAGATTGGAGGCTGTGACACTAACCGGCTGACTACACATATGAGCAAACTCTGACCCGCTTGGGTCCTCTTGTTTTCTGGGCTATGGGATCGGCTCTAGGCTGCTGTGCCAACTTTGGTGGGCTCACCTTTTCTTTATTTAAGAAATAAATTTTCTGTGGTGGTATTTTGTTTAAGTTTATTTGGTTTTTAGTTGTAATATGTGTGTCTACTATAAGTTCGAATCTCTATTTAGTCTGGATAAGTGGGTTACATCCTGGCTTGCGTGTTTTGCGTATACTGTTTGCTCTGGAAAGGGGCGAGTTCCTTGCTTCGTCACATGCCCCCTAGTGGCAAGATGAAAATCAGTACCACTAGTAACTTCTTTCAGTGGTAACATAATAGGTAAGCTGATAGATATAGTAACTTATGGCTTTGCATGAGCATTGTCTTTCTGGTATGTTGTAAAAATTGTAAAGCAAATGAAATAGCCAATGATGCACTCCTTACTAAATGATACTTGTTAAAATGCATAGAATTGTTAACTCCTAGTAAATCAATTGAGAATGTGCAGTGTCTTGCTCTAAGTAGGATAATCCATCTAGAATGAAGAACAACACTGAAACTATTTTCCAAGACGTATGTTAAAAAATTAGAATTGAGGAAGGAATTGCACGACCATAGTCCCATTGACCCGAATTTAGGGTTAGGGTTACCGATTTGCAGCCCTTTGCCCTTGTCTATTGAAACCCTAATCGGTGTTCCAATCACTTGCACACTAGAGAGATTCGGCGGACCCTCGCACCCTATTGTAGCATGTTTCAATAAACCACAGACCTTGCAATACCCGAAGGTTTGCTCATACCTGAATGAGAGGTTGGCAATAGGTTGCAGCGAACCAAACTCATAGGTCATTCATAGATAAGCTTGCTTCATCGGATCCGAAACACGATGGATCAAACAAATTTTTTCTCGCACACCATATCGGATGGCAACTTTGTTGACATGATCCACAATACCAAGTGCAAGTGTAGCACCAACCATTTCAGTCACTTCATCGGTTAACAGAGCCGGGGGTAAACCAAATATCTGGATCCACACAAGAAACGTTGGAATTGGGACTGCAACATCATCGTAGAGACCGTCATATACCGCCACGATGAAAAGAGATCGACCGTAGAACCACGACCCATCATCCACAAAATGACAATGTTCATCCTCTCTAGTGAAACAAAGGATCGAAACGATTTACACTGGCCTAAAAAACCCGTAAGGCCTAGGCCTGTGGGTTTTGACTTTTTTGAATAGCCCGGACCGGGCCGGCTCGATTAGAGCCCATAAGGCTTGGGTAGGGTAGAGTAGGGTTGGGCAGGCTATAGCCCAAAAGACTTTTTCATCTTTCTTTAATTACATAGGCTATGTCAGCTATCTTTATTACTAGCCCAGAAGACTTTTTCAGCTCTCTTTAATTACATAGGCTATGTCAGCTATCTTTATTACTAGCCTAGCCTATAGAGTTCATATACTAGTAAGTCTTCATGATGATATTAAACTACTGGTACTACACGTGTCTACAACCATATGAGACAAGAGAAAAAGATTACACAGCACCTAATTAACTTACTAACCATAGTTAATTGAAAGAACTAACCAATCATATAGTTCAAATAGGGGAAAAAAAAAATACAACAACAACAAGAACAAAATCCCATGATAAAAAGTAAGAGATCTTAAAGATTTATATTCTATTTATAACAAGAGGATGGAAGATGTAGTTCTTCTTCAATTCGTCCCCTTCAAATGTCTAAATCTTCTTCTTGTTCACAAAATAGGTATAGATTTGCTACAATCATAGATTATGTACTCAAGCTGCATCTTAACTTGTTTCGAGTTGAATTTTAATTATACAATGAATATATTTATGTTATATGAAATTTGTATCAAATGAAATTTCTGTCCAGTCGAGTTCAAAATCCTGGCTCCGTCCCTATTTTTGACAACCCCTACTGTCATCAACGACAAATTCTTCAGACCTCATACTAATGACAAATACTTATAACAACTTTGGGTAGAGGCTTCTTCTTCATGGACAAGAGATGACCAACAACGAAGAAGTGTTTGGAGTCTGGAGACCGCCGTGGCATTAGCGGTGCCAAACGAGGTCTTCGTTGATGGCTAAGGCAGCAAAATGCGTTTACTTGACACTTGGGGGTAGAAAAACATGTCAGAATAAAAAATTGTAGTTTTTTTTTTTAGCAAAAAAAATAATTGTCTATTATTGATCAAAAAGAAGAAATCTTTTTGTCTTTTTTCCGGGCTTGTGTGGACCTTGGACAACACAAGGTTTGTTGCCCGCGGTTTGCTGCCCGTCGCTCACTTTGAATTCGATAGTCTCATTCTTAACACTTCGAAGGACAATATAAGGGTTCATTGTGGAGAGCAAGAGTAATGAAGGGAACACTCTAAATTGTTCAAAATAAGAAAAGCTGTAGTAACAGTCTCTAATGAAGATGTCAGCTCAGCAAAAGTTAGCAAAAAAACGAGCTTGTTAGATTGATATTCAATCAATCTTAGTTTTCTCAGGTGTCATGCTTGAAGAAGATGATGCCTCTTCCGCTGTCTTCCTGTTTGATCATGTGACAAATGAGTGAGTTCCCTTTTCTCATGATTTTTTTTTAAAAAAATTAGCACTCACAGGTGAAGGGATAAGGGGATACTGACATATTAGTACTTGATCTTCCTAAACAGTCGCGTAAGCATCAACTAAGTATTGCTAAACAATCTCCCACCTTTTAACAGGGTGCTCGAACTATTTTGTCTGTCATGAATTTGATAGCAAACATATTTAATCATTGTAAGTTTCATCTTTTCTTTTCCACGTTCTCTTGCAGTTGGTTGCAATTCCAAATAAAGTCTAAATCCATCTTCACCATAAGGACGTATACTTCGGATGAAACTTAGATACACACTTTAAATGCCTATCGTTTGATTCAATAATAATGTCTCTGTTAGAATTTAATTCTCCACCAACAATTAGACCGGCTATCTCATCGTTGGTGAGTAACTTGTATTGTCTATTATCAATTGGCTGTCCTCCAAGTATAGTCATGTTAAACGAAGGCAATGACTCATCTTTAAATTTATCTCTAACATTTCGGTATTCTTTAGGTAGCTCATTTATTTCATCAAACATTTGTATCAACCCTCCCACAATATCAGGTTTGGTTTTCTTATTAGTATGGCATGGGTCAATAGCATCCATTCGGTTAGAAACTTCATTGTCGGTGTCATAAATGTATAACTGCGCATATTTAGGACGTTCTCCCCCAACAGGTAATGTAGAGCCCATTAAATGATGTATCTGACCACATATTTTAAAAACATAAGGTCCTGATCTTCTGTTTAAGTCATAATCGATCTTTGCACCCATCGAGGTAAAAGCAAACATTGAATTGTAAACTCGAATGTTTTCACGAAAGAGTATGCTTCTTCGGCCATTATTTGGATCGAGTGACTGCTGGAGAAACGGTGGTGTTGAGTCTAACGAAGGAATCTGTATTTCTCTTTTCTGACAGCATCCGGTGTAAATAGGCACAGTGTTATTTGTTCGGATACTGTTGGCTAATGCCTCAGCTTTCCAAAAATAAGCGCCACAGTGGCCACACCCGAACGAACTGTCGCCAGAATCTTTGTAATCTATGATCAAACCTGCAATTACGATTATTGATGTTCAGATAGTATGAACATCATTTGTTTTACAAATCTAAAAAACCAAATTTATTGTAGCTGACCTTGACGACTTCTTTGGTAGAGTGCCTGACCATATCAAATTGAACTTGTAACTGCGAGACATATTAAACACAACATATGTTATTATTAATACAGTAGGCCAACAGCAAGAAAACAATGAATGAAGCAACAGTCAATGTAGAACTGTACAATGGCAAAGACTTATCCTTACCTGGCACACTTTCATTCATATGACACACATCAATACAATCAAGATTGTATTGATCGCACCTTTTTTTTTTTTAGAGTGATTCGATCCACTTGCGCCCTCATTTTCATAACAATGCGAAGGCGCTGCTGTCTCACGACCTGTAAATTCTCGTTGCAAATTTTCTGGTGTTCCGAAAAACGCTTTCCTCTTGGAAGTTCTGAATGTAGGCAGCATAGCTGAAACTGGTGTTACATGTGAACAATCACTCAAAACTTTGGCAACGAAAATTGGAAATATTTGGTAAATAACATAAGTATTCAAAATAAGAAAGTCCTAATGGATCCTTGATTGAAACACACAATGATCTAATTTTACTATCCTAGTGATTTGCTTTCATGTACCAGCAACCAAATCCAGACAGGCTTATTTGTCTTTTACATTTAATGGAAGATGATTTTGCAACACTTCATAAAGTTGCAGGATTTGTCATTGATAAAACCGAATTCAACAGAATAGCTTATGAATACATTCCCACAAAACAAAAACAAACTCATAGGAATGAGAAACAAAATAAGCATTCACTTCTGATCTTCAACCGCATCCACAACAATACATACTGTAAATTACTCAGGAAAGTTAAATGTGGGACGACATAAATCAGTGAGCTTTCACATAAGCAAAATTGATTGACACCCAGAATGCACGTACAACTCCAATCCAGCACACACACATGCAGTTTGCAAGATGCAGGTTAACCCCAATTAGGTATTATCTATCTGCATCAGTGATTATTCATAAAAGCTAAAAGCTAAAACCTATGGAAATAAATGAAAGGCTCCAATTTAGATTAGTCCAAAATGAACTGGAATGATCAGATAACATCGATGCAACAACATACCCCACAATGATACTGATATACCCAGGGAAAAAGAAATCAGAACCACATAAAAAAAAGAGGAAACATGACAATTTCCTAAAATTACTTATGGACAGACACTAATATTGAAATGGTCTAATACTTATACACACCAATAGTTAAACGGCCAGATAAAATTGAGGAATTTACAACAAATGGTCAGCAATATTGCAACCAAAGCTGAACAGAGGAAAAACCATATACCCTGACAAAGCAATTACTGTTGGCAAAATTATCAAATGAATCAGTACAACTATAGGTTTTTCATGAATTCCTGTAAACAAATTTCGCTTTCAAAGTACAAAGGGAATTCTTAAACAATCACAACAATCACATATTTTGGATGAACCAAAGGTGTGACTCATTAGGTGGGAAGCCAAATTCAATCCGGACCAGAGATTCTAGACTAAGAATTATACACTGAGACCTGTCAGCTAGCAACATTTTGCTAGATGAAGACATGATTCCCAATATCTCAGATTTTGGTTTGGTCAGACAATTCGTGAGCAATACAGCAACTAACAGTAAAGCCGTTGTCAAAATATGAGTAAGGTTCATTTGATGAAACATCTAAAATATGAGTAAGGTTTATTTGATGAAACATAACATTCATCCCTACATTTCACTTGTGTCAAAAATGTTTCTTGATCTAATAATAACAATATCCATAATGTAGGGAAAACTTTTCACCTGAGTATGTAAATAGAGGTGTGCTTCAGAGAAATCAGACGCATATAACTTTGGTGACTGGTGCTAGAGATTCTCATGATGCCGAGAGAATAACAGTCCAGGGTGATGCCTTAACTATGACTTATCTCTACAGATCCCTTAACCTCACACTGGCAATGAATCAAATTTGAATTTACTTTTTTGATATTCTAACAGTATGCAATGTGATTAATTCATGGTATTCATTGCAAATTTTGATTCATTGTTCATACAGGCAATGAATCAAATTTCTGTTCTAGTTCATACTAATATTGAATGCCACTAATCACAAACATATCATGCAGTACACAAAGTAGAAACCCATGAGCAGAAATTTGATTCAACTTTTGACTTTGCAACTCCAACTGATTATATTGCTAATATCAAAACACAAATACAATTAAATTAGAAGAGAATGAATCAAGAAAACCAAAACACAAAAACAGAAACCCAAAACCACCTGCCTTTGACGAACCCCAAATCAATCGCTTGAATTAGAAGAGAATGAATCAAGAAAACCAAAACACAAACACAGAAACCCAAACCACCTGCCTTTGACGAAACCCAAATCAATCGCTCGGCGAAGAGCGAGGACGTAACTCGCAGTATGCAGAGAGGCAAGAGAGAGGAAGAAAGAAAGAGGTAGGCATCGATCCAGTCCAGCAGTTAATATAAGAACTAATGGCAAAACTGCGAATAAACGGGAAAACGGGACGTACATGTAAGTTCGTAGGGGTACGTATGAACAGTGATGGACGCTGTACGCGTTTTAGTATAGAGTAAATATCCAAACCAAGTAAAAACCTGTACGCCTCCTCTTCTTTGGAGCCAATTTCCCATTTTCGAACGCTCCCCAGTCTTCGTCTCCCTCCCTCCTCCCTTTGAATCTAAAACAGCCTCAGATCCCTTCCAATATCCACAGGTAATTCTTCTTTGCACCCCCATTTACTCTCCTACTTTTTCTCTACCCCAAATACACATTGATATTGATTACTTAATCGAAACTTGTTCACTTTCTACGGGGTAGTTCTTCAAGTTCTTCTTCTTAGGGTTTGTATATAATCTGGCATAATTGATTGATTAGCATCTAATTTTCTGGCTACCTTTTTGTGTTAGTTACTTATTTTGTACTCGGTAGTTTTGTTGGCAAAGCAATGGATGAGTACCCAGCTTAGATCTGAATTGATTTTCCCAGTTTAAACAGTAGAATTGAGATATGTAGGGCTCTTTTTCGTTCTGTTTATTATTTCATTTGCTATGCAATGGTGGTTAATGTTTACATATCTAATCTGGAGTAGAGGACTGGTACAATTTTCTTGAAATTCCGGAAAAATTAGATCGGATTGTTGAATCTATGTCATGTAATAGTAACTGCCTTCCTCTCTAAGTGGGCAAGCTCAACTTGAGATTGCTTTTCTAATGGAGGGTGCGCTCCGAAGTTGCGTGCTCTTTTTTTAATCTAACTCATGGGAACAATTACAGTTCGTCTCAAATTGGGGCCTCTGAATGCTTGTAGAAGTGGTATTGCCTCATTAGTCTTACACATTGATTTGGGGAGTTGTCAGTTATGTTAGTTTGATCTAGGTAATCGAAAGCCACTAAGTATGTGTTTGCTCGTGCTTCGTTGTTTCTCTTTGTTTATTCCTCTAGAGTTGTCCAGCAGAAGGAAACTTTCTTTTTCTAACCTATGGGTTTAATTCTATTTGTGTTTCCTTTGGAATAATTTGTGCAAGAAATTGTAGGTACAATTGGAATTTTGGATCCCATTTTGATAACTTTGTTTGGCATAGCTAAATATTCTTTATGATCAAATTGTCATCATTGCAAGGATTCGATTTTCTGAACTGCTAATTCCTGTGCAGCCAGGAGTCCAGGTCAATTTAAGTTTGTTCTGTCCCTCAAATTAATGGTGAACTCTAGCATTGACAACAGTGCTGTCGGTGAGAGTGTGGTTAATTCACCTATCTCTCATAAACAATCAACATTAAGAATGAAAAAAGTGGCATTGCGAGATGTGCAGAATGACAATAGGATCTACATGCTGAATCATCCTGAAAATTCCTGTAATCTAGGATGGCAGGTTGGGGATCTTATCAAGGTTTCTGGAAGTAAGGTAGTCACCCCTGAGCGTCCTCGGAGCTCCCCTTGCCACCAGTTCTCAAACATCAGTGGTTCAAGTGAGCAAGGACTAGGCAAGAGAAGAATTCAAGACGTGACTGAACAAAGTTCTGGTTGTCTCAATTCCAAACAACATTTACAGAAGGAGGCAGGTATACCTGATAAAAGAACCAAGAATCAGGAGAATGAGAGTCCTTCTGCACCTTCATTTGCACCAACTCTTTTAACTTCTCCGTTAGCTTTTCACCTGGTAAACCACCAGGTCCACTTTTTCTTGGAAAGTCTAATAATGTGTCACTAGGTGCACATTCCAGGCACCTTGAATTTACTCCTGATCGTATGGTTTCTAACTTGGTGGATTCGAAGAGGAGCAATGATGAGAATAGGACAGAGCGGTTTCTATGTCTGCAGAATCTCCTGAAGTTCATCAATGAGTCTAACCAGAGTGAATACATCCAGAGTATGTGATTCTATTAGCAGTGCTGTTTCTAAATATGCAAGTTCTTTATACATACTTTTCTGCCGTTAGTCTTCCAGGTGCTAAAAATGCTTTATGTTTTTATTGTTATCAGTGCTTCGTTGTGTATCTTCATCTGAGCTTAACAGACATGCTGTTGAGCTAGAGAAACGATCAATGCTGCTTTCGGTTGAGGAAGGTAACTGTATACAAAATGTCTAAAAACCTAGAGTAAAGATTGATACATTCGAGTGTGATTCACTGTTTGTTAACTTTTTACACTATAATACGAAAGTCATAATTCTTCGTTAGTTGAAAAGGACATGAATGGGGGGTTTTAAAGCATCAAACTGAACCAAATTTACTTTCTGGTTCTTTCATTGTTTAATAAGCTAACTTGGTAATCCATGCGTCATATGCAGCAAAAGAGATCCAAAGGATGAAGGTTCTAAATATTTTTGGCAAGTCCTCAATGACAAGCAATTACAAGTAAAAAGCAATTACAGCATTCTTTGGGTGCTGTTGTATTAACGTTAGTGATGACCAGGTGAATGAATTCAGATACATATCTTTTTATATATATCACAACTATGGCATCTGATGTATATTCAACTTTACTGATGTTTCCTATGTGGTGATAACCAGGTGATTTACTGAAACTCCCCCATGGAGGAATTGATTCTGTGTCTTCAACTGTAATATGCGCCTCCCTTGCTTTTTCTCAACTGCAGCAGCAATGCAATAGGTAATCTCTTAGCAGATTTCTATCTCAATATATTTCAGCAAAACCCCCTGAACTTCTTGTGGTTACATATAACATTAGTTTTCCCTTTTTCTCTCTCTGCATTTCTTGCTTTTCCATGGCAGAAGAGGTTGTATTATTTTTGGTACCTAGTTTATCCAACAGTGACCGAGTTAGTTGGTGTCTACCAAATAAATAGTGAAATTATTTGGACGACATTCGCGTACCTAGTTTGTCAATCATGTTAGGCATACAATGGTTGGAAATGTGGTTTATAGCCTTAGTCCAGTAAACGCTCAAGCTTTCATTCGATACAAAATTTTAGGTTGTGATACCTTTCAGGTCGAACTATATGCTGTTTTCTGGCCAACATCTTGGTACTTATCTTTTACAAGTAATAGTTGGTTAAAGAAAAGGCAACAGAGTGGTATAACAAATAAAAGAGGACATATGCCGTTTCCCCTTAAAATCTCATTCAATACAAACCACCTTTGTGGTTTCTTCGTTAACGTCATTATATAATTTTGGCAATAGGGATGATTCTTAGTTTGATAATAGGCATATTCTGCTGAGTCTGGTGGTGTTGGCAAAGTGAGTGTAGCTTTGCTAAAAGGCTGGAGTTCCATCACTTCGGTAAAATTGCACTATTTCGTTGCCAATGTGCTTGCTACGTTGGGCCATAATTCGGCTACTCCTAAGTCTCGGGAGTTGAACTTCCCGTAGCTCTTTTGTTGCTGTTATAAAATTTCGATTTATTTGAGGCTGACTGCTTTAGAGATGCGTTCTTGTAATTCAGTCGGTTTGCATAGATAAAAAAGATATTAGAATTGCACAATTCATAGTTCAAAATCAAAGAATTTAGAATTAGTTTTCATGTTTTTTTTTCTCAAGAAGAAAGAAAGAATCAGCTGTTGACATTGAGAAATTTTAAATTCACACTTCTAATCTCTTAATACATACCCTTATTATTTTATATTTCACATCAGATTTTATAAGTATGTTTAATTATAAAAACATCCATCAATATATTATTAGGGAAAAAAAAAGAAAAAAAAAGAAACTTCCTCTTCTCTAAACCTAACTCTTCTCCACTATTACTCTCCAAAATTCATCACTTGAATTTCTACTACTATCGTAACCACATGTATTATTTACCGATTCATTTGTTTTTTTTATTTTTTATCAACTTTAGTTTTTATCTTGCACACTAAAAACTAGCTTTTATGCTATTGTATTTCTACTAATTTCTTAACTTTGAAAAAATTATGTATGAAAATTATTTTTTTATTCAAATATCGATCATATTGGAGTTCAGACAAAAAAAATGTCATATTGGAGATTTGGAGTTCAAATATAATATTATTCTTTTGATTATAAATTAAAAAATATCAAGAAAAAATTACCAACCTGATAAAAAAAATCTAACAGAAAATAAAAGAAAATACTTAAAGAGAGTTGTGAAATAGTAAATATGTAATAATTATATTAAATAACAGATTATTATTAGTTTTAGATATTGAGGGTATTTTAGGTAATTTGAGATGTGTATTTAGTATAATATTAAAATGAAAAACTAGATGTGTAATGTATTAAGTAAGAGGTGTGTATTAAGAGATTAAGGATGTATATCGTTGACATTATTAGTGTTGGATGTAAAAAAAATGTGGCTAAGCTAATTACCTCAGAAGGCCATGCCAACCTTATCAGAATATTTAGCAATCTTGGAAGCTTTCACTCTTTTGCAAGTATACCACCAAAAATAGGAAGAAGAATTTCAAAAAAACAAAAAAGGAGAAGCATATCTCCCGGCTTAGCTTAGCTGATAGTCTTGTGTTTGCGTGCCAATAGCACACGTTTCGAGGCTCTATATTTGCATACGTGGCGTCCTGTGAGTGGAGCATGGCAGCTGCTCCATAAGTGGCTGTGCTCAAGGTTTAGCAAAACCCCAAAACCAGGATAAGGAAGCATGACTCCATCACCTTCTCAATTATTAACTGATTTTCTCAAAGGCTTTTATCTCACAGTCTGTGCCATAAAAAATAATTCTTTGTGGGTCCCTTTCCTTTAACCAAACAATATCGGCGAGTAGTTCAATGATATATCGCATTATCTCATAACGATAAATTTGTGTTATAAGTTTTCGATGAAAAGCGCGCCCCTTCACTTCATGGATGGCCGGCCATTTTTCAAAATATGGTAAATTCCTATTTTTCAAATCAAAAATAATTTGACGAATTTTTAGAAAGAAAAACCTCAAAAAAGCATGACATCGATAATACAACTAGTGATTTGGTCCGGGCCAAACAATTTCTTGATTAGCTTCATAATATACGCTGACAAGTCTATGAGCAACTTCGTTGCGAGTTTTTGGTGCAAACCGAATATGAACTTGCTGCAATCGCTTCATTCCACCTAGAATATCATCAATAATACCCCCAATAACAAGTAAAGTATAATCTCTGCTTATTGCTTTAGTAATGGCTTCAGTGCAGTCACTCTTTGTTTTTTGTATTTGTAGAAAATACATGTCTAGACCATCTTAGATTGTCAAGAGCTTACATTATTTTGGGAATAAGTAAAACTTACCGAGTTAGTAAAAGCTCCAATAAATCCACATGTTGCATCTCTTAATACTCCTCGAGTTCCACCTCTTGTACTTCTAACCAAGAATGCATCATCAATGTTGAGTTTGTAAACTCCATTAGGTGCATGTTGCCATTTTTGATTAATCACTTTTTGTTTTTGAGTGGGAGAGACCCTAGTTTTTTGAATTAGCTCTAACAACCAAGCTTGAGTACTCAGACTGATATCTATTGCGGTTTGAGTAGTAGCTGACCATAATGTATTGTTTCAGTTTCCCATGACGCTCAGATTATCATAAGTAATTTCTCATACTTGTCTTTTATTAATGTAACTACTTTATCTAGCATCCAGTCTTTAAAATGAAGAGTAGGCAAAGATGAGCATTGCAGATTAATATGATTACCAATCCAAATCTGGTACAGAATAAGACATGAACAAATAAATGTGTTGATATATAAGTAGACAAATATGTTTTAACTGATCAATTATTTTGATTTAGACTTAAAATTATAAAACACAAGTAAACACGAAATCAACTAACCACTTACACCGTGTACATACAGCGTCTATCACACTCGTTTTTTTTTTAAACGATCACACTCATTATATATATAGAAAAGAATATAAATTTATACGGTGATGAAATTAACACCCATCAGTACTACCGACTCATGAAAAAAAAAAAATCATAATTCATAGTTATTCCTACGAAATTGCGAGAATGGTACCGACTCGTGAGACGGTAAATTGGGAAAGAAGATAAATAGAGGGATATGTGTATGAGAGAGCGAGCTTGGAGAGAGTGTCTGGATAAGGACCCTACGACCCTTCTGCGTTTATAAATTTCCCTTCATTACAAACTCCACCTCCGATTGCCACACGATTCCTACCTTCACGTCTTCATCGTTCTCTCTCTCTGCTCCTCATCTTCATCTTCATCCATGGATCCTTACAAGGTACGAATCTCAATCAATTATCCGAGGAATCACATAGTTACAGAATCGCTAGCAGCTTAGTCTTTCAAACTCTTTGAATTGAATTTGTGAAATTAGATTCCTGTGATTGCTTTTGAAGTTTTCAACTTGATTGTTTGGCCTCAAACTCTGATGGGTGTTATGTTTTGATGCGATTGGTTTTATATGATGCAGTACCGCCCTTCAAGTGCTTACGATTCCCCGTTTTGGACCACCAACTCCGGTGCTCCCGTGTGGAACAACAACTCTTCTCTAACCATTGGAGCTAGAGGTACACTCTTTCCTTAGCTCCCCTTTTATGTACTTATATGTTCCTATGGTTATTCGATTGCAGAATAGTATCCTTTATTGTTCCTGTTCTTGTTTCCTCGATGTGCATCGTGATCAGACTATCTATTTTTGCTGTGTTTCATATCTGTCGTCGGGTTCTGGCTTTACCCTGGTGTTGAAGTTTACATGGTTTACTTATATTTCTTTTGTAGATTGTCATGTTTTGTTTTGTTGATTACATATTAGTTGCAGAGTTATGTTTGGATATTCACAACTTTTGAAGAGATTGCTTCTGAATTGGATGCAGATACACATCTTTTTGTTAAAACTCGGAATTATTTTTCGTCCTCTATCCGTACTTTATAATTTTTAGTACTTACTCCTAACTATTACTTCTCAGCCAATTCATGCAGCCCCCCTTTTTTGTTTTTTGTGAAGTTTTTGGTTGATATCTGAAACCTACCTTCCAAATGGAAAAAATTATCAACCTTTTGTAAATTGAGCATTGGGAGCACCTTGTTGTCTCCACTCTCTCTGGGATTGGTTAATAGCCGATATTACTTTATCGTTTAAGGAACGTATGCTTTGAAAATAAAAAAGAGGATTGAACTTAATGTCCTAATATCTTCATGTAGTTTCATCAATGGATCCAAAAAATAAATTTTTACATAAATATATGGAAACGTAATTCATGGTTAGAATATATGCAGAGTACTGGAAGTTGAGTAGTTGCATTTAAAGAAGTAGATATTTTTTTCTAGAAAATTAACAGTTATGTCTGTTTTCAGGTCCAATTCTCCTCGAGGACTATCATTTGGTTGAGAAACTTGCCAATTTTGATAGGGAGCGAATCCCGGAACGTGTAGTCCATGCTAGGGGAGCCAGTGCAAAGGGATTTTTTGAGGTCACCCATGATATTTCTCATCTTACATGTGCTGACTTCCTTCGAGCCCCTGGAGTGCAGACACCTGTCATTGTGCGTTTCTCAACTGTTATCCATGAGCGTGGCAGCCCTGAAACCCTGAGGGATCCTCGTGGTTTCGCAGTGAAGTTTTACACCAGAGAGGTGAGGTTGATGATAAAATGACCTCAACATCCTGAATTTAGCTGTATAATCATTACTTAGATAGACATTAGTGAGTATCATAATTGTGTATAATGGATTATAGGTGTCATCACTGTTATGGTATTGAATGACACCTCAATATACTGAAACTTAGCTGGATAACAGTAACTCAGATGGACATTGTGAGAATCATATCAAGTATTTTGGTCATTGTTAAACAAGTTTGTCTCAGAAAACTATGCAGTCTTATTACTTTATTGAATAATGTTATTCATATCTTTCATTTCATTGTTTATTTGAAAATAAAGTAGGGATAGTGTGTGTGTGTGTGTGTGTGTGTGTGGGTGTGGGGTTGGGGATTTTTGAGGTGAATCGTCCTATGCAGGATACCATTCTGTTAAGCATATGGAAGTTCTTTTGCAACCTTTTGTGCAGAATGTTGGTTTCTTGCTAATATGGTTATTAGTTTCATGTAGTTGTACTTCGGTTGTTTTCATGTTGCAATGGTTACTCATAATGTTCATCATTCTTCTTAAACATAGGGAAATTTTGACTTGGTGGGAAACAATTTTCCTGTCTTCTTCGTCCGTGATGGAATGAAATTCCCAGACATGGTCCATGCTCTCAAGCCTAATCCAAAGTCTCACATCCAAGAGAATTGGAGGATCCTTGACTTCTTTTCCCACCATCCAGAAAGTCTGCACATGTTCACCTTCCTATTTGATGACCTGGGAATTCCACAAGATTACAGGCATATGGAAGGTTCTGGTGTTAATACATACACTCTTATCAGTAAGACTGGGAAGGCACACTACGTGAAATTTCACTGGAAGCCCACATGTGGAGTCAAGTGTTTGTTGGATGAAGAGGCTATTAAGGTTGGAGGATCTAATCATAGCCATGCTACCCAAGATCTCTATGACTCAATTGCTGCTGGGAACTACCCTGAGTGGAAACTTTACATTCAGACAATTGATCCTGACCATGAGGACAAATTTGACTTTGATCCGCTTGATGTGACCAAGACTTGGCCCGAGGATATTCTCCCCCTGCAGCCAGTCGGCCGTTTGGTTCTGAATAGGAACATCGACAACTTCTTTGCAGAGAATGAACAACTTGCATTCTGCCCTGCCCTTATTGTCCCTGGTGTCTATTATTCAGATGATAAGTTGCTCCAAACTCGGATCTTCTCATATGCCGATACTCAGAGGCACCGTCTTGGCCCAAACTATCTGCAGCTCCCAGTTAATGCTCCCAAGTCTGCTCACCACAACAATCACCATGAGGGATTGATGAATTTCATGCACAGGGATGAGGAGGTACTTTGTTATTACTGATCCCTTCTTCCGGTTTGAATTTGCTTAACATCCTTTTTCTCAATGGATGCTGTTGTTGCTGTACACTCCCATTGCTGAAGAAGCTGAGATGTTACTCTAATTCTATGCTTTTTTATTCACCTCAATTTGCTCTTATTCGAGGTTCTATCGTTACATTTTAGGTTAATTACTTCCCTTCAAGGTTTGACCCTGTTCGTCATGCTGAGAGCCACCCCATTCCTTCTGCTGTCTACACCGGAAGACGTGAGAAGGTCAGTTTTTATTATTGATTTTGAGTTCTCTGATTTCCCCGTTACAGTGTCCTCTGCATACAAATCAAATTTTTGGCTTTCTTTTCCCTTCTGTTTTTTTTTTTCTAGTATTCCAGCAGCACAGGTGATATCTTTATCTTTTTAGTCTAATAGAGATCATATCTAGACTTTTTGAGATTTGCTTCAACACATGGCACAGCTTTGTACTTCAGTAAATCTCTCTTGAGAATCCCATGACTTCTGAGAAATCCCACAACATATTTCTCCATGTTGTGTTTTCGAGTTGTACGCATCTGTGATTAAAGTGTTTATACTGTCTTTGTTGGTCAAGCAGAGCATCATTGAGAAGGAGAACAACTTCAAGCAAGCTGGAGAAAGATACAGATCTTTTCCACCAGACAGGTACCTTTTCATATGATGTCTGTACAAATAATGACATAAATATATGTACTTCCTTGGTAGACGTTACATCCTTATATTTCCTGCATTTCAGGCAAGAACGGTATATCCGCAGGTGGGTAGACGCCCTATCCGACCCACGTTGCACCCATGAGATTCGCAGCATTTGGATCTCATATTGGTCTCAGGTGAGTCCTTTTGCCAAGTATTGTATGAATTTATAGAGTTGAACATCATACTATACAAGAATATGAGAGTTGGTATTAGATTGAAGGAGTCATGTTGTTCTGATGCTATATGCTGGTATTGACAATGCAGGCCGACAAATCTTTGGGTCAGAAACTCGCATCTCATCTCAATGTTAGGCCAAACTTTTGAGAGTGACACTGAGCCAGATGTTCAAGTTTGGGAAGAAAAAGAGAGGATAAATCACATGTCAAATTTGTTAATCCTTTGAAATATGTTACCCTAAATCTCAGCATGTAATGTGACCTGTTACAGCAGTGTAATAAGTGCCAGTCACATGTGCCGATTTCATCTTGTTTCCGAACATAGCATACATAATATTGTTTACTTATACATGCCTCTTTTGCTTGAACTGCTGACATATTGCCTATTATGGTTTTCTGTGATGTGAAATTTCAGTGCACGATCAAAGCAGGATGCGAGTAGTTGCTTGGTTCTCATTGTTCACTGTACGAATATGTACGTTCTGCGTTGATTTTGCATTGAAATTCTACATTGCACAATGTTTGCTGGCTAGTATGCTCTCCGACTTGTTTGTGTTGGAAGTAGAATGAGAATTTACAATCGTCATGTACAACCGTGAAGTGTAATTTAAAAAGAACATTGTAAATCCAGATGATAGCCAGTAGTTAACTGTTGAAATTATGAATCCTGAATTGAGTATGCGAGGCCTTCTTACCAGCTTAAAATACTCCCATGTTAAAAGCAAGAGAAAACTCCTGATAAATATAGAAGTTTGATCTGTGCGGACATGCACAATTGGGACTTTCATTTTGTTTGCTTAGCCTATACGTGAAGGAAATATAGAAGTTTGATCTGTGCGGACATGCAAAATTGGGACTTTCATTTTTGTTTGCTTAACCTATACGTGAAGGGAATTTCATCATTCCGTGAGTTTGTTAGGAAATGCAATTCACTTTTTAAAAGAAATAAAAAAATAATAATAATAAAAATAAAAAAAGGAAGAGAATTTTTGCTAGTTGGGCCTAACTAGGATGGGCATGATTAACTACATAGGAGATTTGTTGAGCAACTAGTCAATCTCTAAACCCTAATTCGAGTGCCAAAGGGAGGATCAGGCGCCATGTCCAAGTGCGAGGAGTGTATTTTGATTACGATGACGAAGCACAAGGTTCTTTCCCAATCAATTGTAGACGTCCTAATGTTCATGGATGCCTTCATCGTCCTAACAACTCAACCCTTCAGCTCTCTCTAATAGGTACCAGAAATATTCAGCTCGAATCCGAGTTTCACCTTTAGAGGTACACACATTCTTTTTAGTTTTTTTTTCTTTCTCAATTACTACTAATTACGCAAAGGTTTCTTTGTTTGGATTCAAACAGAACCTCGGTAGCTAGCTGTTTGGTTAGAGTTGTATAATAATTGTTAGTTTCTGCTATTTCGAGTGGGAAGGTAGGTTGGATACTGGCATGTGCAACAATGTGACAACTTCCATTTGATGGCTGTTTGAGGAACCATACTTGTCTTAATGTTTTGCAATAGCAACATAGAGAAACGCTTTAACATCAAATTTTGTGTGCTTTGTAAAACAAGGGTTTTGTTTTTTGATTGTTCTATATATTTACTTCTGGAATGACTCGTATTGTTTGGCAGCAGATATTAGTTGCCATGCGAATGTTATATCAGAAGGGCCAAGTTTGTGCATACCGACCTCAGTGAATTCAACATACTTTACTTTGAGGTTAGTATTGCAATGAACTCTTGAGATCTTGCACAGTGCAGCATGCAATTTTATTAATTCCTCATATCTTTATGGCAGGGGCACCTGTACATCATTGATGTTTATCAAGCAGTTGAGATTTCCCACTCTGATGCCAATGAATTCCTATGTCAAGATTGTGTCCATGTTTCTGTAAGTTTTTACCGAAGTCATCTGCTATATTTTTTCATTGTCTTCAAAATGAACAAGTAATGCATTCAGTGACTATGAACTTATGAATCATTTGGTGCCACACAGGTGACACAGGCTTTCTTCAAAAAACGTGGTGTAGCAGTTATGACAGTCAGGGAGCTGTTTGATTTTAAAGTTGATCCAAGTATTGCTGAGGAAGCAGTGGACAGTTATTTGGATGAGGTTTGATCCCATCTTTTTCCTGTCATATCAGAGCAGACTTCGGCACGGCCGCTGATTCAAGTGGCTTTGATTTCAGGTACATCAAAAAATTGCGGACAAAGGATGATATATCTGTGACAGATGAAATTGCAGAATCTGTATTTGTGCAGGTGACAAGACTGTAACTATTTTTATAAATCCACAATTATAAACAGATAGACTTGTGAGATTAAGTGCTTGCATGCTTTTTTTTTTTTTTTTTTTTTTTTTTTTTGCAGTCATACATTCCAAGTACACTGAACCAGGTAATGATACGTTGAAGAAGATGTACTACGGTTAACTAGTGGCGAGGACACTGAAGACATGTTCTATATATAAAACAATCACAGGACTAAGGCAGGCTCTTTCTTGCGTCCCACCATCTGCATCTGAGACTGAATCAGACTCTGGTAGTGATGAAGAAAACTCATCAATATAATAGATTCATACTCCTCATCTGAAATCAAGGGCGAGGAACCTCTTGGTAAAAAAGTTGCCAGAAAAGAGAACAATAAGACACTACCAGAAGAAAAGCTTTAGCCGACGAACTATTTTTTCGTCGGCTAAAGTCCACGTTAGCCGACGAAATTTTCCTTCGTCTGCTAATTTAAATTTTCGTCGGCTATAGTCAACTTTAGCCGACGAAATTTCGGCTAAAGAATTTTTTTCGTCGGCTATTGTCTGTGAACTTTAGCCGACGACTTTAAAAATTCTTTAGCCGACGAAATTAAAATTTCGTCGGCTAAAGTGCCTTATATTTGCAGATCTAGACAACAACTCATCTGGGAAAAAAAACGGGAGAAAAAGTTTGGGTGTTATCGAAATCTGTCCATAATTAGTTTATGGAGCTATATATAGGTACGTATATGTGTATATATGTTGATTTTGAGTTTTATTCGAGTTGATCGATTTTGAGTGTGATTAAGTTGATCGATTTTGAGTACGTTGGATGTATATATATATATATGTTAATTAATTTATAATATTGTGTTGATGGTATGAAATTGTTGATGATATGAGTTGATGATGATTTTGTGATGATGTTGATATATATATTATTATGAGTTGATCGATTTTGAGTACGTTGGATGTATATATATATGTGTTTATCGATTTATTGGTTGATAATAATATATATGAAGTTGTTGTTAATATATAAGTAGTAGATATATATATATATATATATATATATTATTAATTTATAATATTATGTTGATGGTATGAAGTTGTTGATGTGATGAGTTGATGATGTTGATATATATAATATTGTTATGTAATTATTAAGTGTGTGTGTGTGTGTGTGTATATAGAGGTATGTAATTATTAACACACACAGTCTCTATCTAGAGCGAAGCTTCGTTCTGGAATTAACGTGCGAAGGTCCTTATTTGACTCATTTTTCGGGCATATTTTTCGATCATACCTGGTCAGTGTCTAGATACATATCGTATGATCATTCTTACAAAGTTTCATCCAATTTGGTGACCGTTTAAGCCTCCATAATCATGATTTACTCCAACGGTTCTACTTGGACAGATTTTGTTCTATTGATTTATTTTATCGGATTTAGTGTGCAAACGATCACCAAACTGGATGAAACTTTGTAAGGATGATCATACGATATGTACCTAGACACTGACCGGGTATGATCGAAAAATATGACCGAAAAATGAGTCAAATAAGGACCTTCGCACGTTAATTCTAAAGCGAAGCTTCGCTCTGGATAGAGACTGTATATATACATGTGTGTTAATTAATTTGTTATTAATTAGTTGTAGTACGTAGAATATATACTAAATAAATTGAGATTTTATATATGGAATTTAATTAATTAGAGTTATACATATATATTTTGTTATATTTTCAGGATATGGATAAGAGTTGGAATTCGTTTCTAAAATGAGACAAAAGATATGGTAAAGGAGTTATGAGTTTTCTGGAATATGCGTTGGCTAATGCTAACGGGAATACAATTTTCTATTGCCCATACACGAAATGTCAGTGTCGCAGTGATATGCATCGATTTACGATTGACAAAGTATGGCAGCACCTGAAGAGTAACGGGTTTTGGGAGAAGTACACATGTTGGTTATGTCACGGTGAAACATCATCAGGGGGTCCGCATGATCATGGGCAATTTACTAAGACGGGCAGTACATCCAACGATTCAACAACGGCCTTCATCTTTCCTTATGAGAGCGGTGTATGCGCTCAAGGACAGTATATGTTTGAGCCGGTGCAGTCCTTCCCTAAAGTTGTCAACACTGCTGGTATGGACAAATACAACAAACTGCTTGCTTTCCAACAGACTCCTGTGTACCCCGGTTGTCAGAAGACCGTTCTTGAAAGTGTGATGGACGTAATGAAGATTAAAGTTGAGACAAAATCGACCGTGAAGGCTGTTGATGATTATCTACAGTACACTGCTTCGATGCTGCCCCACGGTCATCGTTACCACTCATCATAAAGTCCGATGTATCCTGAAAGATCTTGGGCTTTCCTACATCAAGATCTATGCATGTAGATATGACTGCGTTCTCTTCTAGGGTAAAGATCCAGAAGGGAATGACCTTGGTGGCCTTGACGCATGTCCGTTATGTCACACTGACATGTATAAGCTGACTTCTGCAGGCAATAGGAAACTTGTGAAGGTACTTCGGTATTTCCCGTTGAGGGATAGGCTGGAGCAGTTGTACATGTCTTCACACACGGCCAAAGCTATGAGATGACACGCTGATAGAGAATTTTATGACGAAGATACCCTTATACACCCTGCTGACGGGGAGGCTTGGATGCATATAAACAGGGAGTTTCCTCATTTTGCGTCAGAGGTCTGAAATGTGAGGCTCGGGCTCTCATCCGACGGGTTCAACCCTTTTGGCAACATGAGTCTTCACTACAGTGTATGACCGGTGATTTTGGTACTGTACAACCTTCCTCCATGGATGTGCATGAAGAAGGAATACAATATGTTGAGTTTGTTAATTCCGGGGCCCGGTTATCCAGGGAAGTGTCTCGATGTGTATTTGAGACCTTTGATTGAAGAGCTTAAGTTTTTGTGGGACGTTGGTCATCCTACTTATGACAAGTACATGCACGAGATGTTCCAGATGCATGTCATGGTTGTTGGTACCATCAGTAATTTTCCTGTCCATGAGATGTTTTCAGACAACGTTGTTAGAGGATACATGGCTTGTCCAGAGTGCCTTAGCGATGAGGGAAGCATCAGTCATTGCAACAAGATATGCAAATTGGGTCACCGTACTCTCCTTCCATATAATCACGAATGGCGGTTCGATGCACATGTATTTGATGGGACCGTAGAAAACGGTGTGCCTCTCAGAAGATGGACGGGGGAAGAAATTTTAGCAGTGCTTAATGAGTACGATTTTGGGCAGCTCAGTAATCATCCTAATATTGCGGCGGCAATACCTGAAAGACCCGACAGATACAAATTCTGGACACATAAGAGCATATTCTGGGAACTCTCATACTGGAGTAAGTTGTTGATGAGCACTACCTAGATGTGATGCACATAGAAAAGAATGTTTGCGACAGTGTGGTGGGCATAGTGCTAAACTTGGAGGGGAAGACGAAAGACGGTCCTACGCATTGATCTAAAAAAAATGCTTTTAAGAAGACATCTGTGGATGAAAGAAGGGAAGAAAAAAATGCCTCAAACTCCTTACACCGTGAAGCCTGACTAGAAGAATGTAATTTTCAGGTAGATGAGTTGTGTGAAGTATCCTTCAGGCTATGCAGGAAATATAGCCCGGTGTGTGAACTTCCGGGACAATAAGATGTACGGGTTGAAGAGTCATGACTGTCATATCCTACTACAACGTCTCTTCCCTGTTTTCATTCCACCGTTCCTTCCCCGTCAGGTGGTGGAGCCATTAGTAGCGTTGGCAAGATTATTCCAGAAGTTATGCACACGGGAAGTGAAGAAATCTAACCTCCGGGAAATGCAAGAAGACATCATTTATATCATGTGTAAATTTGAGAGGATATTTCCTTCAAATTTTTTTGACATCAAGCCTCAACTGATGATCCATCTTCCCAAGTAATTGTTGCTTACCGGTCCAGTACACTACACTTGGATGTATCCCATGGAAATGTTCGTTTTTTACACCAGAATTCCTCAATATACATGTTCAATAATCATAACACTTTGCAACTTGATTTATAGGCAACTTGGAGACTACAAAGATTATGTGGCTAATAAATCCGCGCCTGAATGATATATAGCTGAAGCATATATTGCGCACGAGTGCGTCACCTACATGAAGTTGTATTTAGGAGCGTTGAAGGAAACTCCGCAAACCATACCGGTAGATGTACCGAAGTTCAATCTTTCCATACTCTCTAGTGATGTTGAAGTTTATGGAATTTTGCCAGACTTCTACAAGTTGCAACCACATGAACTAGTCATTGCCCACTGGTGGGTATTGATTAACTGTCCAGAAGTTGAATACTGGAAAGACATCCATCTATATTGTCCAGACATTCAAGGTGATCCCGAGTACCACAACAGGGAGTTCGCAAACTATTTTGGCGGCTGGGTACGTAATTCAATATTTATGTACATATTTATGTTTATTGCATAATTATCCATATTTACAGTTGAATGGTTGGTTGCAGATGAACCATATTCAATTTGATGGTCACCCAAATTGGTCGAACGAACTAAGACTTCTAGCGATGAAGCTGATAATGTCAAGAGTTTATCCGATGTGCAAGGTGAATGGCGTGCAATTTATATGTGAACAGAGAGACATCAGACGGAGAACACAGAATTCTGGGGTGATGGCGCATGGTGGGCGAAATAGAGTTGACTATTACGATGTTCTCCATTTAGTGGTGGAACTCGTTTATGGTGAAGGCATGACAGTGCACCTCTTCAAGTGTAGATGGTTTGATACTAGGCCGCAGAGCATGAAGACCGATCAGTACGGAATATTATCGGTGAACACTGCTACAAGTGCTTACGAAGATGACCCGTTCGTTTTTTTGCCACATCGGTAAAACAACTGTTTTATCTTGATGACCTTGCTAAGGGTGACGCGTGGAAAGTAATCAACCTTGTGCACCATCGAAACATTTACCGGGCGGCTACACTTGGAGAGGCCGCAGATGAGGAAGAAGATGTTGCGTATCAAGAGCCCAGCACAATAGGTATTCCTAACTCCTCTACCGTTCGCCTTAATAATTTTAAAGCGGGTCGTTCGGTGCGAATTCGTGATGAAGAGCCAATGCTTATTGATGTTGATCCAAATCAAGAAATAGACGAAAACTCTGGCGATGAGGAAATGCATAGATTACCAGAAATTAATTCTGACACTGAAGAAGACTCATCAGATGATTCCGATTACGAGTCTTAGTTTTAATTTAGAGGACGTAATACATTAATTTGTAATAAAAAAGAATGTATTACCTTCATATTTCTGTTATTTTATATGAATTTTGGAGATATATGAACAGGAAGTCAGTATGGTTTACATTAAACCTTCTGTTTTTTTAAAGTATTTTTTATACTTTAGCCGACGAAATATACCATAATTCGTCGGCTTAAACAAGTTTAGCCGACGAATTATAGTATATTTCGTCGGCTAAAACCATCTTAAATAAGTCATAATTCGTCGGCTAAGATACGGTTAGCCAACGAATACACTAAATATTTCGTCAGCTAAACCCTAAAATCTTAGCCGACGAATACCCTAATATCTCGTCGGCTAAACCTTAAAACCTTAGCCGACGAATATCCTAATATTTCGTCGGCTAAACCCTAAACCCTAAACCCTAAAATTTTTATACGACTTGTTGCGTCTCATCGGTTTGAAACTATTTTCAGTTGAAGGTCCGGCCAAAATACGTAATTTAGACAGTCCAATGACCTTTTTCGTGCGTTTAGGGGTTTGACTTAACAGATTGACTGTCCGGATCGAGCCCTTAACCTGTCGGATCAAGTTGAATTTTTTCCCATACTTGTATTTTATCATGATGGTCAGATCTGACGGTCGGATTTTTGGTTCTCAAGTATGATCATCACAATCACAACATGCCTACTAATGTTGTATAACTTATTTACCGTGTGGAGTAAATGTTCTGATTCAGAAACAAACTATACGTAGAACCTTCAAACGTAAAAAAGTCGTGAAATAAGATATGACCAGAATGGTGAAATACATTTACGGTTGAAAAATCACGGTATTCCGGTAAAATCTCGGTGCCGATAGTTACGGTCAATGTAGTTTTCTATTCTTTCCCCCTATGGGTAGCCCTATCTTCAGTGGTTATTTTCCGTAAAATTTTTATACCACTTGTTGCGTCTCATCGGTTTGAAACTATTTTCAGTTGAAGGTCCGGCTAAAATACGTAATTTAGACGGTCCAATGACCTTTTCCGTGTGTTTAGGGGCTTGACTTAACGGATTGACTATCCGGATCGAGCCTTTAACCTTGTCGGATCAAGTTGAATTTTTTCCCATACATGTATTTTATCATAATGGTCAAATCTAACAGTCGGATTTTTGTTTCTCAAGTTTGATCATCACAATCACATTGTGCCGAATGTATAAAAAGTACTTTAGCCGACGATATTCACAGGTTTAGCCGACGAATTTCATATTTTAGCCGACGAGGTAAAAATTTCGTCGGCTAAAGATTTAAGGTATATAATTAAACTCAGCGCTCAACAGCCTCCACAGCGCGAGAAAAAACCCTAAAGCCCTCCGCCTCCGCGAGCCCTCACCTCCTCCCGGTCGCCCTTTCCCTCTCCCTCTCCCGGTCGCCCTCTCCCTCTCCTGCTCTGCCTGCGCCCTCTCCCTCTCCCTCTCCCGGTCGCCTTCTCCCTCTCCCGGTCGCCCTCTCCGTCTCCCGGTCACCCTCTCCCTCTCCCTCTCCTGCTCCGCCTGCGCCGCCTGCTCATCGCTCGCCAGGTGGTGTAATCCTCTGATTTTTATTTCAATATGTTATTCTACGGTTTCGAATTTGGGAATTTAGGGTTTTTATGCGGTATTGATATTGTGGATTGGTTTATGATGAATATATATATATATACACACACACACATTGTTGTTTGTGTGACTTCGTAGTGGTTTGGATTATGTATGGGTTTAATATATGGTTGCTGAAATATTGTGGATATTTTCGATGCCTATTGATTTTGTGTATGATTTACATGTGGTGTGTCGTTATTAAGTTTCATGATTTTCTTCCTCAGCCTTGATTCAAATTAATATTTTAAACAAGATGAGCGTTAATTTTAGATCGACGAAGGGTTCGAAGGGCCAAAGGTCCGAATCGTCTGAGGGAACCTCTAGCAATCCTCAAACGTCGTTTTGGGGCCACATGACAGCCAGACATGCGACCCTTCTGGAGACGGCGCAGAGGCAGCTGCCGAGCGTTTCCCATTCCTCGAGGCAGCCTTCGGTGCCCCCTTCATCGAGGCAGCAGGGCGTCCCTCATTCCTCGAGAGAGTTGTGGCCTCAGACCCAGACATAGGTGTCTGCACCCCGTATGCTTGAGATACACCGGGCGCCCACTCCGGGTCCTACTGCTTCGGATGGTGGGTCATCTGGGGTACAGATGCCGCAGCCTCATCTGTTCCTTCCGCGGATGATACCGGCCTTACCTGCAGTCGATGGCTCAGGAACGCCGATTTATCCACTGCCCCCGCCAGTGACTCCATCAGCGGCGTACCGGTTCGTGCCTTTTGATACGCCTCTTATTTCCGTGAGGGTATCATCATCGGCGACAGAGACGGAATCCGTCACGTCTGCCGCATCGCCCTCAGGTAATGAAAGATGAATGATTTGTTTTCTTATAATTAATAATAAAGGGTCTCTGATTTTAATAATCAATTTGGTTTATCATGTGATAGGCACCGTCGGAGCGAAGCCGACAAAGAAGAAGAGAGGCCCCGTCACAAGGAAGGCTCTCGAGAAGACTGTCAATACCTCAGGGAGGATCGTCATCGATACTGACGGGGATGGCCACATAGTATCAGGCGGGAAGTCGAGGACGTACTCCGGCCGCGTGGGAGTTCTCATTAGGGATAAAGTCCCTATGTTGTGGTCAGACTGGAGCGAGGTCCCGCAGGAGGTTAAGGACATGGTCCAGAACGCGATGTCGGTGAGTTTACAAAATGCCTCAATAATATTATGTATTACATTGTTGATTTCTCGAAAAACTAAACTAATAAACGGTTAAATGCAGGTGTGGTTTGACGTTCCCGAGCACCTGAAGAACAGCTGGGCGGACGTTGTGCATGGGGGAAGGTACGTTGGGAAGTTAATGAAAAAACAAAATTGTATGTGATATTAATAATATTTCTAATATTTTTGTTGTATCTATAGGTACAAGAAGTGGAAGAACGAGTTGCGGATCCACTGGACTACGCACGTTCTGGTAACCCTGCTGAGTTTCAGTATAGGGAGTACGAGTGGCGTTGGCTTTTGACATCAGAATTCAACAACCCTCGTAAACAGGTATTTAGAAAAATTAATTAGTTAATTTGTCATTAAGTACGTGCGTTTTAAAATATTTTACTAATAGTTTATTTTTTTTCTTTTAAGGCCGTTTCCCGGGTGAACGCTCAGAACTGGCAACGCAACACAAGGAACCATCATGCCGGTTCTAGACCGTTCGTTGTCTTCATGGACGAAGCGGCCAGGAAACATCCAGAAGTCAACCGGTACGTCTATACGTACGAGAAGGCATATCCTGACGCCCAGGAGGATATTGTAAGTCATCTTACGTTTTTAAATTTTTAATTTTACTTATATATATGTCAAAATGTTAATTAATAATTTTTTTCCTATCCAATTAGGCGAAGGTGAGGGAGGTTAGTGACGAGGTGATGAGTGCTATAGTGAGGGAGACATGGCCGGACACGCAGGAGGAAGAGATGTCTAAAGCCATGTCCCGGATCGACACTTCATATCCGAGGGTTGGGGCGAGGATCATGGGCACAGCCTTCCCACCGCAAGAAAACAACTTCTATTACCGGGGTCTAGGAAAGAAGGGCGAGGGGGTCCTGAAGACCACTCTAGGATTTCAACGAAAGGCAGCCTCGACCAGCAGCAGGACGACTCAGCTAGAGTCGGAAGTTGAGAGACTACGGGAACAGCAAGCTGCTCATGTTGCTCAGGCTGCCGCTCATGCTGCTCAGGCTGCCGCTCATGCCGCCCAGATCACCGACCAGAGAGCCTATACTGCCGCGGTATATGCCACCCAGCAGGCACAGCAGCAGCAGATGTTCCAGTACTTGCAGGAGTTTACAGCTGCCCAGTGTCAGGGACTTCCAGCTCCGCCCATACCTATGCTTATACCGCTACCTCAGCCGCTGCAATCTCCTCAGCAGCACCCCTCATAATTGGATATTGATTTAGACAATCTAGATTTTGTGTAGTTGATCAATTATATAACTTATGTGCTTGTTGTTGGTTATATATATGGAATTGTTTTGGTGTATTTTGCAGCTTGCTTGGAATAGTAATTTAGAAATTTCGCGTTTTTTTTTTTACTGGAATGGACTTATAGCCGACGAAACATGCCATAATTCGTCGTCTTTAGTATTTTTAATTTTTTTTCACAAGGTTTAGCCGACTAAGTATGACATGTTTCGTCGGCTAAACCCTTATAAAGCCGACGAAACAGACTATATTTCGTCGGCTATAGTTTTTTTAATTTTTATTACATACTTAAGCCGACGAATATCTTAAAATGTGTCGTCGGCTAAAGTTTCAGACTACGGTCGACGAAACATTTAAGATATTCGTCGGCTAAATTCTGGGACGATCTGGAACAATAGTCGATGACGTCTTTTTTCGTCGGCTAAATACTGGGACAATAGCCGACGACGGTTTCTAGTTTCGTCGGCTAAAGTCATCGCCGACGACCTTTTCCCGACAAAACTATAGCCGATGAAGGCTCTTAGCCGACGAATTTAGCTAACAGGCCGACGAAACTTTTTTGTCGGCTAAAGTGCTTGTCCTGGTAGTGAGAAAGTCAAAGACGAGAAGAGGGAAGCTAGGAAACACAAAGTGCCAAAGGCTGTAAAGAAAAGAAGAAAGAAGTTGTCCCAAGGTGGAAGGAGTCGGTAGTTTGTTGGGATGGACTGATGATGGGAGATACAAGACCAGTAATTGGCATTGTTATTAACTTGACTTATTTCTCTCAGTTATTAGTTAGGTTCGTTTTAGAGTCTATTGCTATGAAGCACATATCTGATGATCACTCCGACAGGCAGATAGAAGAGCATATGAGCTACTGATACTGTCACATCCCGACCTGTAAATTTTTATCTTATTTACTAGCTTGATTATAATAAGAATTTTACCGTTTCCGTCATTGAATTTATAGTTTAATTGGTCCCTAGAGGGGTTTTGAGGGACGTTTATTTCGGAGGATTTATTCGTCGGAGAAAAATGTAACGACGGTAAAAATTGGTGAATTTTAGCTAGTAAAAGGTAATTTTTATTAGGGTATTATTTTTGGGGGTGTTAATTTTTGGAATTGGGTTTGATAAAAGATGTTGGACCGGGTTTAGAGGCCCAAATCTTTTTCTTCTTCCTTCTCTCTCTTCCCTCCTGATTTTTTTCTCCCGGTTCTCTCTCTCCCGAATCCCTCCCGCTGCCCATTTTTCCGGCCGCCCGTCCGCTGCCGTCCGGCCACCGTTCGCCGCCGCACCGGTCCCAAAGGGTCGGCCATCAACCCAGCTTCCATTCTAGACAGGTGACAGCCCCCCTAGCGCCGCCGTGAGGGAGAGCTACCGCCCGAAAGCGGCGACTGCCGTGGTGGTTCCTTCGCCGGAACTCCCTCCTCCGGCCATCAAGCCGGGCAAGTTTGGTACGGTTTTGTAGCTCTCCTCCCGTGCAACAACCCCTCCAAAAGGCTCACTCCCTCTTGAGCTCGGTAAGGAGAAATTCGAAGCTGAAATTCTAGGGCTTTTAGGATGTTTTCGTTCGATTGACCTAGTTAGGCTTGAAATTGGACTTAGTGATAGTTATGAAAGTTGTTTGGGATGTTGAGAGGAAGATGCTATTGAAATTTCATAGGAATTGGAGGTCGCCAGAATCGGCCTCCGGCCGGCGCCGGCGCCGGAGCCGCCGTTTTGGGGTTTTGTATAATTTTAATTGTGTAATAATTAGAGGAATTTAATGGAGTGAATTGTGGAATTTTTGGATGAGTTTTGAATAGGTTTGTGAATTTCCGAAGTTTGGTATTTTGGCGGTTAAATAATGTAAAATTCGACCGTAGGATTTAAATCAATTTCTGGGGAAGGTTGTATTTACGACTGCCGAGTATGATATAAAAGTTTGGATCGTTTAGATTTAAGAATATCGAAGTTAGGCAATGATGAGCGTATTTATGGCTCATGATTAATTTTGCCTATTTTATCAATACTGGATTTTAGTGGAAATTAATTATATATTTGGAACAGGACGTGAGGAGGCCCGAGCAGAAAATGCCTCGGAGCGTCATCAGGCTTAGGCCTAATTTTTGAGTGGACCTTTGTTTTAAATAAAAAGCATACAATGAATGATTTTATTAATCATTTATTTCTTCTGATGAGATTTATTGATTTCTCGCCTATTTGACAATTTTTCCTCCTTTGGAGAGATCCCGAAAATGAGATTTTCGGTGGATATATATATTTTGGATATTATGAATTTAGTATGTATATAAATGCTAGCTAGCCATACGTACTTGGTCCGTCATAATGAGGTAAAATACCATTATGGCGTGGCGTGAGTGTTAGACACAAGCGTCATAGCCCTATATGAAAACTACTTTCTTTTTCGGTTTATTTAGGTTTTCATATAGGGAGTCCACACGTAAATACACCGTCATTTTCGGTCATAATGAGGAAAAATACCATTATGGCGCAACGTGAGCGTTAGACGCCAGCGTTGTAGCCTTGTATGAATTTCTATTTTTCTAAATTGTTTCTAGGATTCATACAAGGAGTCTGACGAGTGTAAATATATACGAATATATGTTTATATATAGTTTAGCCTGAGAGACTCCATTTTATTTGAGTTTGTCACTAGCCAGTGCTAGTCGTGAAATTGCCAGTTTATGAGTTGAGCACTTTTAAGCTGTCGCATGCAATATATTTTTCTATCAAAATAAAATGGGAATGTATAAATATTTTTATTAAATTATTTTTGTCCACTCACTCTAACGTTATTAAATGTCTTCCCCTGGGCCCTTCGTTTTAAAATATCCAGTATGCAGAGTTCAGATTGGATCTAGTAGGAGACGAGGCATAGTCACCCGTATTTCCACCACATTTCACCAGTAGGTTACCTGTTTAGCCTACATGTGTTTTTTTACTTCCGCTAGTGTTTAGTAGCTCTGAATACTTGGGTTTAATGTATATATTTTTGGTTGTGGGTGAAGGCTTGTTGATATTTTAGAATATTTGACAGATGATGTATATTATCTTAGATAATGTTTATTATCATGTTGGTGGTGATTGTTTTTGGGGAGCACGAAGGCTCCAGGAGTTAAGGTTGAATTTGGAACCTTTAGAAGTGTTTGCAGGTTTCTATTGGAAGAGTTGTCAATTTCCAAGGGAGGTTGTACCGAATTTTGCGGTAAATCTTTCCTTGGAGGTGGTCCCCGCACGATTTACTCCGGGTTCAGGATGAAATTCAGAGCGGGTCGTGTCAGATAAAAGTCCAAACAGATGGTTAAACGTTTTTTAATTTGGCTAAGTTTTGTAGAATTCATGTGTGTAGGTAAAGAGTTATGAGTGGTTTTGAATATCAAAAAATATGCTGAATATGTTCTTACGTTTCAAAGTTTAAGGTGATCATCTCTTTAAAATGTTAATTTTGACTCCACGATTTTTAACGGGTTGTTCTCCAAAGAAGCGAAGAAGAAGCGAACCCAGCACAAAAATATGGGTATAAGTAACAGCTTGATAAAACCAGAATTTTCATGTTCAGAGAGGATATTTAATCAAATTTTTTTTAATCGATTTGAGCAGTGACATATGTATAAAAGTGAGCTTGTATTTATTTTTTTTAAAAAGAACTTGAGACCCCAGGAGATATAAGAAAGTGAGCTTGTATAATCCATCAAGAGAGCTGACTATAGTGAATGAGGAATTCGAAAACAATTTGTCTAAGATGAGCAAGTTGAAACGTACACAAGTGAAATGATGTGCAAGTTGAAAGTGTACACGAGTGAAGGATTCCCGAGTGAAATCAAAAGAGAACTCACTCGCCCACAATTATAAAATGCGGTGGATCTCGAAGAATCAATAGTTAAATTTAATTTTCACTCAATAGCCTAGGCTTAAGTATACAAGTACAACTTGTCATCTCAGCCGTCAACCATGCTTCTAAATAAATAAATATAATCAGTTCTTCTCCTAATTGAGATGTGTGACATTATTAGATGGGGACATGCCTATGAAAGTACGTTTCCTCATTATAAACTTTATTGGATGTCATTATATAAAGTCTATGATGATGGTAACGGGGTGATGAGATTCAAGAGCTGGATCAAAAACTAGGTAGCCATCCTAATCAATCTGTTGGTTATGACAAATTATGAGTTGGAGTTTTCCAGATGACCTAATTTGTTTTTACAACAAAGATCTCCTCATGGAATCTTTATCAGTCTTGCACAATTATCGGGCAATCACATACAATATGAAAGAAATTATATTCTAAATACTAGCAAGTATGTTGCATCTTATTCCAACATTTCTCTTCAAACTGTCATCTAGCTACATTCCTTTCATGCCTAACTTGTTAGGTGAATTATGAGTGAAATTCTACGGTGTGAAGATAGATGGGTACCCAAATCGTCTCACTATTTAGTCGTTGGCAATAATTGTTTTCCAATCTATTTAAAAAAAACTCAATCAGGTGACTTCTATCAATGACTGAGTTGTTGGAGCTCTTGTATCTTAATTATTTATGTAAAACTTCAATTTCGTGGGCAAATATATATATTCATTAGGGAAAAAAAAAAAGAAAAAAAAGACCTCTGATTACAATCAAGTCAATGGAGTATGTAATTTATGGAGTGTCTCCGAGCTAATCAAACCATCTCTGCTTCGAAATTTTTGGTTTTGATTTGGCTGCAACGCTCTTCCTTCAGTAAGGGCGATGATCGTGATGTTGTTGTGACTATAGTGGCGGCGCGGGGTTTCCTTGGTGGTGGTCATGCTATTGCGATGAGAGGAGCCGCTCTAATTTCTTCTAGCTTCGGGCGTTCATTGACGTCGATGGTGAAGAATTTGGATCCAACAACGACAACAACCACATTTGGGGTCGATGCGGTCTGGGCCGGATTGTTGGGTTTGGAATGGTCAGCTTCGGTGCTATGTCAACTAGACATAACAACAACGTGGTTGGGAATCTTGTCAATTGGTTCTAGGCACTAGAGAAGGTGGTGAGATTTTGTGGTTTGGTTTGTGTGGTTGTGGTGCGGTGTGGCTGGGCTTTTCGACAACTCTGATCTCTGATGGAGACGATTAGTCTAGCTAGCTAGAAAGTTCAGCCACATGTGTTGGTTTGTCGCTCGGCGACACGGTGGGATGCCAACGTGTTTGAGGATGTAAGGCCTAAGTAATTTGTTGCAACGATTGCAGAATTGGGGGATTGAGTTGGAAGTCATCAGGCTGTCACCACTTACTGAGACATGTATGAGCATTCTGACTAAGGATAATCAATGAAATTATCCATTTTTACGTCAAAAAAAAAAGTCGATAAAATATGTCACTTTTCAGTTATATGTATGTGATATATGACAACAAATTCATTGTCATTGTACCAAGGAGAGGGAAAGAGTCTAAGCTTTGACCATATTAAAACGACATCATTTCGTTAAGTTAGGAAATGAGTACCCTTTAATACAAGAGTTGCAAAAGCTGTCTAACAATTGTCAAATACAATCGTATTATTAAATAACCAAAAAACTAAACTTGAAAGAAGTTTCTTACTTTTCTACATTAGGGTGTCAATATATAAATGATTAAGATTACACAATCTATTTACACGTCTGCCATACAAACAATCAAACTTCTCTAACCCACTCCTATCTTGAAGATGAACCCACCATACCAATGGTGTATGTTTTGAAAATCCACACAGCCACAGTGACATCCACACGACAGAAAAAGGCTCGAGAAGGAGCAACATATTTTCCAAATTAAAAGTCCAATTCAAATAAATTTAATGAAAAAGAAAACTGTTGGACCAAAGAAGCCCAACTTACTGCACCCATCTTCATCACCAAACCAATCTGAATCACCTTCTCGAAAATCAGCCTCGAATCTCACACCTACGGCGGCCTCCACTGTGTCTCCGCCATCTCCGCCATTCGGGAGACTTTTAGAAGTCCGACCCTAGCTACGTCGCTGCTTGGGTCAACGACTAAGGAACTCCTTAACCAACTCGGGAGGCTTCTTCTTCTTAGACGCGATTCACCAACTTGGAACAACGCATGCCTCCGCCCATAAACATCTAGCTACCTTTAAAGTCCTCCAAACTAGACTAAGTCAAAACCCTCAAGCCCGTCACCATCTCACACCACGATCATCGGCGCAAAGCAATACCGATCTTATCCGCCCGCCACAACAGTCTAAGGGCAGATCCTTGATGTCTCTGACAAGAGGTGAACGCGTAATCCTCCTCTGCCTCAAAAAGATCCAACACTCACCGCTGCAATCCAAGTTGACAACATTGTCGATCCAACCCAGAACAGAGAAATAAGAGAAACCAACAAAGACCCCGCCTCATAAAAGTCGCCCTAAACACTGAGCCTTCATCTAAACCTCTTGTTGCCACCACGATCCACGCGGCCAACATCCACTTCGTGCTTCTTGGAGGAGGTACATTGGGGTCTAGTGTGGGGCCCCCAGTAAGCTGCCACCATGATCCACGCACACAACATGCTTGTCATGCTGCTTGGAGGAGGTGAGTTGCCGAGGAGAGCATGACACATTGGGGTATAGTGGGACACATGCCCCAATAAGCTTATTTGGTTCACACAGTCTCGTCAAATGTTTTTTTTAGGCTGAGAGATTAATTTGTGGCGTGAGATCTTATCAGAAAACTAGGCTAACTTTTCTCTTGCGACGAGAAATAGATTAAGATTTAATTTTAATCAACGTTTTCAGAGATTCGAACGAGGTTTCACACCTAACTTTTACCAATTTGCCCAAATTTATTCTTTTTCTCATAAAAAAGAAAGAAACAAAACTTGCCAGTTTTGGGTATCGGAGCGATAAAACCAGGCCACCAGTCTTTTGTTTCACTCGAATCTCCGTTCGAAGAATAATCGCTGCAGGTGTCCTTCATTTTACTATTTTTAGTTCCTCCCAGTTTAATTACCAGTTCACAGACTGACAAGAGTTTGATCTGTACATATAATTAGGAAAGAAACGCAGAGTGTAGTTGTTGTATTTTATAGTTTCTCACTTTCTTGTATCAAAAGGCGAGCCCATTGTATTTGCCTTTACCACCTGACAGATCATAACATAATAAGAGGACATTTATCAATTTTGCTTCTTTATTTTCTGCAGTCTAGTTCTTCAATCAAGTTCCACTTACGTGCTGTGGTCCTCTTTAAGGCTACGCTCCCAATTCTTTTTTTCCATTTTTTTACCCCAACTTACACATCTCTGATGTCAGTGTTGCACAGTTGCCATGAATCTATATATATATTTTTTTTTTTGGACGAAATGAATCTATTTGAATATCTATTTTTTCAGGATGATGTTTATTATCTTATAAAAAAACAGCAAATTTATAGGTATAAGAGTATAAGGGCATCTCTAACTATTATCCTATAACATATACCTAAATTTAAAATTTGACTCACTCAAACCTATTTTTTTATTTGAGTTTTACATCTCCAACTCTTATTGTTAAAACCTAAACCTATAACATGTGGGACCACTTAATTAATGAGTGTGAAATTTAGGATTTCTCTTAAATAATTGAGTCAAAATATGACATCTTTTAGGTTCAAACCTATTTCGGCTCAAGTTGTATTTGGGTTGAAGATGTAAAATTGAAAAACCTAAACCTATTATAGGTTTTAGGACAATAGTTTGAGATGACCTAAGAGTCGTATAGAATGTTAATTTCGGCTCCATGTTTTGATAGCAATTTGCTGAGAAAATTAAACCGAAATGATTTCGTAACATGAACATCAACAATCTTTTCTAAAAAAGCTGTCAAGCTACACAAGCATTTAGTTTAATGTGCGTTTAAGAACTTGATTAATTAGACATTTGAATCAGATTTTTCATCTTGAAAGAGGATATTGATTCAATTTTCTGTTGATCTAAGGTTAAACAGTTGGATCAGAAACTAGGTAAGGTAGCCAAAATATGACTTAGTTCCAGATGATCTATTTTCTTTTATTACTAAGAAAGATTCTCCTGGAATCTTTATCAGTTGATTATATATAAATATTTTTATTTTAATTGCACGATTATCAAGCAATTATATACAATATGAATGAAAGATACATTTTAATTGCTAAATAGTAAATATGATGCAGCGCCTTGTTCCAACATTTCTCCTCAAATTAGTACATGCATTCTTGCCTCACTTAAACTCATTAGGTGTCAGTTTGATCATCAAAAAAAAAAAAAATCTCATTTGGTGAACTGTGAAATACTTGGCCAATATTGTGAGATATATAATATCTACTAATTAACTAGTTTTTTTTTTTGAGAAAAAAAAATATGAGATCTATTGTCACCTCACAAACCACTTTACTCACCCTAAATTCTCTTCACACCCTATTTATATATTTTAATTGTAAGTCTATTTTGTTCACATATTTACAAGACCTAAAATACTATTTTCACAATTCTATTTTGTTCACCCTACATTTTCTTCTTACACTACCAGAAGAAAGGCTTTAGCAGACGAAAATAAAAAAACCAGGCCGACGAATTATTTTTTCGTCGGCTAAAGTCCACGTTTCTTTCGTCGGCTATACTATACTTTAGGCGACGCAATTTTTTCGTCGGCTATACTATACTATACTTTAGCCGACGAAATGTTTTCTCGTCGGCCAAAGTTTTTACTCGTCAGCTAAAGTATTTTAGGAGACGAAAAAAAATCTCGTCGGCTATTATCGAAAAAAGTCGACTATTATTTCGTCAGCTAAAAGAAAAACAATAAAATGTTGTATAACTTGCTTAGTAGGTTTTAAACAAATACACAACTTTGTGAACCAACTCGTGAAATAAGATGTGTTCAAAATGGTGAAATACGGCTATGGTTCAAAAATCACGTAAATCGGGTAACGTCTCTGATGTAGAACAGTCGAAACCTGGTATGCTGTAGATTTGGCGTTCGGTGTCCGATTGACTATTGTGATACCTTTCTGGAAACGTAACGGCCCTACGAGTTAAACTCATTGTTTTCCCATGACATATGGGCCTTTTTGGCCATCCGAGTCCGTTTAGGGCTTCAAAATGCAGTTTTCTTATTTCCGATTACAGTTGACCGTTTCGATCGAGCTCTTAACGTTGTCGAATCCAGTTGAATTTTTTACCATAGACGTCTTTCGTCATAATGATCATATCTGACGATCGAATTTTGGTTTGTGAATTTTAGTCATCGGAATCACAACGTGTCTACTAATGTTGTATAACTTGTTTAGTAGGTTACTCTACATAGGACGCAAAATTATCAAAAATATTGAAAAATAAGATGTGTTCAGAATGGTGAAATACAACTATGGTTCAAAAATCACGTAAACCGGGTAACGTCTCGGTGCCGATAGTAGCGGTCAACCCTATTTACTGTTATTATTCCCTATGGGGAGCCTTATCGTCGGAAGGTAAATGTCTCAAAATTTTTATATGGGCCCTTGCGTCTCATCTACGTGAGAGTTTTTCGTGTGGAAGGTTTGACCAAACTATGTAATATAGAGGGAGATATGAGTGTTTTTGTGTGATAAGTGACGATGGATTAGGGTTGACCGTTTCGATCGAACCCTTAACGTTGTCGGATCTAGTTTAATTTTTTACCATAGACATCTTTCGTAATAATGATCATATCTGACCGTCGAATTTTGGTTTGTGAATTTTAGTCATTGGAATCACAACATGTCTACTAATGTTGTATAACTTGTTTAGTAGGTTATACAACTTTGTGAACCAACTCTACATAGGAAGCAAAATTATCAAAAATCTCGTGAAATAAGATGTGTTCAGAATGGTGAAATACGGCTATGATTCAAAAATCACATAAATCGGGTAACATTACGGTGCCGATAGTAGCGGTCAACCCTATTTACCGTTATTATTCTCTATGGGGAGCCCTATCGTCGGAAGGTAAATGTCTCAAAATTTTTATATAGGCGGTTGCGTCTCATCTACGTGAAAGTTTATCGTGTGGAAAGTTTGACCAAACTACGTAATAGAGAGAGATATGAGCATTTTCGTGAATTTATAGACTTTAGCCGACGAGATATTAAAAAAGTCGTCGGCTAAAGTCAAAATTGTTTGGCGGTAAACCAAATTTGGAGGAAAATTTTCAAATGACTTTAGCCGACGGAAATATATGAAAAGTCGTCGGCTAAAGTCGAAAACATTTGGCGGCAAACCAAATTTGGGAGAAAATTTTCAAAATTTTCAAAGAACTTAAACCGACGAAAATATATGATTTCGTCGGCTATTGTCAAAAATTTCATTACTTTAGCCGACGAATTTTATAGGTTTCGTCGGTTAAAGTCTGGTTTTGACTTTTGAGGATAAATTGTTTCCGCCAAAAATTTTGGAAAATTTCAAACTTCCTTTTAAATTTTTAGCTCTCTCTTTAACCTACTCCCCTCTTCCTCAAACATCTTATCTTCTTCTTTCTCTCACCAAGAACTTCACCCAATAACTTTTTCTTTCTCTTCCCCACCGAAACAGACCCACTCCCTCTCTCTTTCCTCCCCCTCTTCTCCTCCCCCTCTCCCTCTCCTCCCTCTTCCAACTCCTTAGATCGATCTGGTTCCTCCACTCCCCGACTCACCACCTCCTCCTCTCCCCCACTTCCCTCCTCCTCCGTCCCCGGCGGAGCAGCATCCCCACTCACAAAGTTCGTCAGCAGCTGCTTCGAGAAGAAGCCGCTCTTCCTCACATTGCTCGCCCTCACATTCGTAATGCTCGTCTGGAACCTCCCTCCTTACTACCAGACCCTCCTCTCTTCCTCCTCCTGCTCCGCCTCCCTCGCCGTCGTGTCCAACATTACCAGCCTCCCCCTCACCGCTTCCCCATTGCCTCTTAAGCAGTAGAAGCTCTCCTCCAGTCCCAAGCCCGACCCCAAAAAGCGGGTCTTCCAGTCCTACGTCGAAAATAAATAATTAATAAAAATAAATTAATATTTGTTCCCAAAATTTATTTTTTTATTTTTTTATTACATACTTTAGCCGACGAATAAATGTTTCGTCGCTAAAGTCCCAAACTATGGTCGACGAAACATTTAAGATATTCGTCGGCTAAAGTCTTGGACAATAGCCGACGTCGTATTCTAAATTCGTCGGCTAAAGTCATCGCCGACGGCGCTTTCCCGACGAAACCATAGCCGACGAGCCTTCGTCGGCTAAGATATTAGCTGACGAATTAAGCTAACAAGCCGACGAAACTTTTTCGTCGGCTAAAGTGCTTGTCCTGGTAGTGGTACTCTACATATATTTTTTCAACTTCTACTGTAACCATATAATTATTAGTTTATTACATATATGTTATTCAAAGTATTATTTTTCGCAAGATTTTGAACTGGTATAAAACCGGCATAGAGAGTGCTAATCGTGCTGTATATACATACTAGCTTTTTACTGAGGTATTCGTTTACAATACGTTAATATAACGATATATCAACTAGACTTGTTCGATACACCTATGAACTAGTTCGATCTCAAGCCAAGCAATATAGAGGTTGATGAAAACATGTACACATAAATGACATATACATACTAGCTTTTTATTAAGGTCTTCGTTTACAACACGTTAATATAAATATAAATCAAGTAGACTTGTTATATACTTATATAAACTAGTTCGATTTTAACCCAAGCAATTTACCTTCGTACGCAATGAGTTTAGAGCAACTTTAGCCAGTAGCAGAGGCAGAAATATATATGAATGGGGGCAAAAAAAAAATTCACTTACTCTCTCATGGTCTCACATTAATATATCTTTTTTTCCCATTCAAAATAGGGTAAAAATAGAAGAAAATTTATTCAAAATAGAAGACGTACTTGTATCCACGATCGATATGTAAGATCAAACACAAGATCGATCTAGTCTTCAGTCATAAAAAAAAAAAAGGCTAAAGTTTACATAAATTAAGGAAAATGCATAGAAATTGGGAAAGAAAGATATGCATTGAGCAAAAGGAGAGGAGAGAGAATTGTATTTGTTGAGCTAATGAGATATATATGATCTTGTTATGAAGATAAGAAGAATAACAAGTGATGAGGATCAACGATTAGCTTTTTACTTGTATGCAGGAACCATGTCCTCACTTATAGACATGCTCCGATGGGGGCACAAAGAAGGTTAATTAACCAATTTTAATATTTTACTGGGGCAAGCCTCTTACATTGGTTTTAATATTGACTCTAGCAGACTCTCTATTTTAGTTTTTAGCTATTTTAAATAGCGTGTTTAGATTTTTTTGATATTTTCGGAGCTCTAGTAAACTAGCCAAAATTTAACTATTATGACTTTTAGCTATCTCGCTAACTAAATATATAGAGCGAGATGACTCATATGAGACTAGCTATAATTTAACACATTTCTTGTAAGATATTTTACGTGATATATAGATAAATTTTTATTATTTAATCTTTATTTGAAGAATAATGTTAATGTAATGCTAGCTAAAATAAAGACTATTAATGCAGCCGCATCTTTTAAAATAGCTAGTGATAATGACATTTCAGTTAATTGGACTAAAATTTAACACAAAAATGACTAAAATCGTTAAAGATGCTCTTACCTCTGTTACATATACTTGTCTACTTATGTATCCATAGTTCCATACATTACCGTCTTGCAAGTCGACACCATACTTGGAATCTATCCAAAAATCAATACAAAAAACGAAAGCTGAATAGTTTTCTGTTTGGGGAAGCGGGGTGACTGGCGAGAACTCCGCACCAGGCCACCAGGCCACCGGTGTCTTGTTTAACTGGGAAGAATAATAGCTGCAGGTGACATTCAATTTACTATTTTGAGCTTCTTCCCATTTGAAAATATAAAAATGGTGAAATGCGAATAGAACCAAATAAAGAAGCGTGAGAGAGAGAGAGGGAGGGAGATGGGGAGCTGTGGTAGAGAGCATCTCTCTAAGCTAGTTTCTAGTCTCTACCAATATTTCTAAATTAGTGAGATAGTGAGTGCCAAGCCACGCTCTCCCTTCCATTTTTAACTCGCCGTTGAACAAATCATGATTCCCCACCGATTCCCACTTCTTCAAGTCATTGCGTCATCACCCTACAAGAATCCACCTTTCTGATTCTCTCTCAATCTCTTTCACCTCTCTCTCTCTCTCTCTCTACTTCTTCTTCCTCTTCTACTCTCTCTAATCAGCTTTGCTCGCTTCATATGATGTCTGTTCCGTTGACTTTACAGCCGTGAAGTATGATGGGTTGTTTTGCCTACGTATGACTGGGCCCCACGTGTTGCAAAGTTAGAATCTTTCTCCACATAACCACCCAAAGATTCATTATAGTCGGCCCAGATTGAAAGCCTTTGGAATTGTGGAGGGGATTTGTTCTCCTTTGTTTCAGAGATTGAGTTGTGTCTCTACTGTCTTTGTGTGTGTTGCTGCTCTTGTTCCTTGTGTTGCAGACATGGGTATTTCAGGAAAGAGTGTGTACAAACTACGAGAAAAACAAATACCCACTTGGGTATCTTGAGGAATCTTGAACCAGTAAGTTATGCTTATTCCTTTTCTTATTATTTACTTCTGCTTTCATTTGGAAACTACTGGGTTTGAACCTGGACCTCTTGGTTTCTATCATTCTTGTCTTTCTTTCCTTGGTGAAAATGTTTCTGTTTTGCTTACTTTTCTTTGGCTGAAGTTTGAATCTTGTAAGTGAAACAAGATTTGACCAGTTGAATTCAACAGAATCTTTGGTGAAGTGGGGGTTTTGATTTTGTTTCTTTGTTTACTCTTTGATTCGTGCGATGAATATTTGCATCTTTGAATTTGTATTCTTATTACAATACTAGCAATAGCTGTTGGTTATTGGATTAGTTTTTGGGGTCTTTGGCTAGTTTGACAAGTATGAGATTTGTTAATTGGAAAAGAGAATCTAATCTTGATATAGTAAGATGCACAATATTGGTGTTGATTCTGTAGCTATCATTGGTTGAGTTATCTTTTATTTATTCTCTGGGAGAACAGTTCTTGATTGTTGTTTTGATTTTATGGAACCTGGACAGAGTGGGATTTGAAGGCAGAACTCTGGAAGTTGAATTGCTCTTGTGATATCTTCTTTATCAATCAGTTTGAAACTTAAGAGTTCATTCATTCTTGGTTCTAAGAAACAGCAAAAGGGTGATCATGGAAGACGGTGTTTTATCACCAGCTACCATGATGGGAGCTCCAGCTGATTCCACAATGGATTTAGACTTCATGGATGAATTGTTCTTAGATGGATGCTGGTTGGAAACAACAGAGGGACCTGGATTTCCTAATCAGAGTCCCCTCAGTTCTGGCGCTATCATGGACTCCTCATTTTTCTGGCCTACATCAGGGACCCATGGAAATTTCGGCATGAACCCATTTCAGACCAGTAATCAAGCACATACACCATTGTTCAATGAACTCCAGGAAGAAGCTCCAGCCAGTATGCAGTCTCCTAACCAGAATATGACAGACGTTGTGCGGTTCTCTGGTCAATCAGAAAATCCTATAATTCAAGGTCATGAATTTAGTAGAGGAATCTGGATCGGTCCCATAGAGAATCGAATTTCTGCACCATCTGTGATGGAGAGATTAAAGAGGGCACTTGTGTACATGAAAGATGTCATGAGAGACAAAAATGTTCTTGTACAGGTATGGCTGCCAGTGAATAGAGGGGGTAGACGTGTTTTAAAAACTAATGATCTACTTTCGTCACTTGATTCTAGCTGTCCAAGGCTCGCCAAGTATCACGACATATCTGTGAATTATCAGTTCTCAACTGGAGAAGATTCTAAGGAGTTAGTTAAGGGCTTGCCTGGTCGGGTTTTCTCGGCTAAGGTTCCTGAGTGGACTCCTGATGTTCGATTTTTCAGGAGTGACGAGTACCCACGGGTTGATGATGCTCAACGGTATGATGTACGTGGAACTCTTGCCCTTCCAATCTTTGAACAAGGTAGTAGGAATTGCTTGGGTGTAATTGAGGTTGTCACAACCATCCAGAAGGTGCAGTATCAACCTGAGCTTGAAAGTGTTTGCAAGGCACTTGAGGTCTGTACTCTCTTCTTGAATCAGCACATTGTTCTTTTGAATTCCTTTCTATTTCAGTTAGTGAGTGCTGTATAAAACACTGCAAGAGTTCGCATCGATCAAAGTTCCATCAGTCTCAGATATGTCATTACTGAAAATTAATATTTTTAGTTCATATACGTGGTGACTGAGAGTTTTTCTATATAATGCAAAGTTGATGGCTGTACAATATTTACATGGTAAAATATTGGTGTTTGTGGTTATCTCTTTTGCTATTCTTTTAATTGTATCCTAAATTGGAGAGATTAGCTGATGCATTCAAACTTAAACAGTAGGAAGGCAGTTCCCAGCCATGCACTAATAAACAGATATTCAGTCCCCCATGAATTGGATAGTTCATCTGATGCCTAAGCGTAGGAACTTCTGACAACGTGCATATAAGGTCCAACTAAAGGAGCGATTTATGAGAAGAAATTAACTTTCTTTTTCACCCCATGCTTACTTTCACTTGAATTACTAAAGTGAGGGAAACGAAATAGAGTTCTTATGTAAATAAACATCCCTTTATTTACTGCTTTATACATGAAACTATGGTCCAGTATAGTGGTCTTCTTTCCCTGTCCTCCAACAACCACTGCATTGATGGAGAAGATAGAAATTTCAGTGTTTAATCACTGTCTGTGCTTCTTTTTTATTTTTTTATTTTATTTCTAAAAGATTTTTATTATTGTTATTTGGGTTTATCGTCTGGTGCTTTTAGCTTTTGGAGATACAAGTAATTATAGTCTAAATAGTCTAAGTTACAAGTCACTGTAGCTTTGGGATACAAAGTTCTTTGATCCATGCTCTCTCCTTGCATAAGGACGAGTCTTCTTTCTTTGCCTTGTACAGGTGAGTTGTTCGAGTGAATCTTGTTTTCTAACTTGGATAAGCTTTTTAATTTGCAGGCTGTTGATCTTCGGAGTTCAGAAAATTTGAATACTCATAATATTAAGGTAACTGGATAGTTTCCATGAAGGAAAATTGGATTATTAAATATTCTGATATTCCTTATACGGTTATTTGGTGGGTCATCTTAGCAGGTAAATGGCAAGCCTTACCAAGCTGTATTACCTGAGATCCGAGAGGTCTTGAGATCTGCATGTGAAACACACAACTTGCCCTTGGCACAAACTTGGGTGTCATGCATCCAACAAGCCAAAGATGGATGCCGACATTCTGATGACAACTACGTTCATTGTGTTTCAACTGTGGATCAAGCTTGCCATGTGACTGATCCTCATATCCGGGGTTTTCATGAAGCTTGCTCTGAGCATCACTTGTTAAAAGGCCAAGGCATTGTTGGGAGAGCTTTTATGACAAATCAACCATGCTTCTCAAATGATATAACTTCCTTAGCCAAAACAGAATATCCTTTATCCCACCACGCTAGGATGTTTGGATTGCATGCAGCTGTTGCAATACGTCTACGGAGCATCCACACTGGTTCAACTGATTTTGTCCTGGAGTTCTTCTTGCCAGTGGATTGCAGGGATCCTGAAGAACACAAGAAGATGCTAACTTCTCTGTCTTTAATCATACAAAATATCTGCCGGAGCTTACGGGTTGTCACAGACAAAGAACTAGAGGAAGAAATAGATTTGCCAGTCAGTGAAGTGATCGTTTCTTCAGATCCCAGGCCTAGTGGCATTGCCTCTTTTGCAGAGGTGCAACAGACTGATAATGATGTCTCCATATTCCCAAAGGAAAAGGCAAGGAAGATGCCAAGTGTGAAATCCTCAAAGTTGAGGCCACAAGACTTGAACGTAAAAGGTGTTGACTGTGTTGGAGAGTGTTCTACAATCGTTGAGGGTAGCTTCTCAAGTGTTGGTGCAAGTAAGACAGGAGAGAAAAGACGTACCAAAGCGGAGAAAGCTATCACCTTGGAAGTTCTTCGAAAATATTTTTCTGGTAGCCTGAAAGATGCTGCAAAAAGTCTTGGAGGTATGCATTTTGCTTTGCGAAACTTATTTCATGCTCTAGCTTTTGTAAAGTTTTTTTTTTTTTTGGGTGGTATTTTAGGGGCACTTTCAAACGATTATTTTGCCTGGCGGTGGGTAATTTCTTCACTTTGTTTATTTCACACCTAATGTCAACCATGAACCAATTGAGACTCATAGAAATGGAGCTGTATTTATACATGTATGATTTTTTATCCTGTGTAAATTTGTGTATATAGTAAATATGTAATACATATATACTCCAAAATAAACAATTCATTTGACTATTTTCAGTGTTTCTTCAGCTAATAACACTGAACTATGCAAAAACCATAGACTGCAATGATTTTATTTTGTTTTTCTATTGTGGTTTTATTTCATAATTAATTAGCTTGTAACATTTTCCCTGTTCAACATTATCATGTTTAGTTTGCTCCACAACCTTGAAAAGGATATGCCGACAACATGGAATTAAACGTTGGCCATCTCGGAAAATCAAGAAGGTTGGTCACTCCTTAGAGAAACTGCAACGTGTAATTGATTCTGTCCAAGGTGCGTCCAGTGCTTTCCAAATCAATTCTTTCTATACAAACTATCCAGAGCTAGCCTCTCCAAATTTGTCTGGGACCAGTCCGTTTTCAACTTCAAAGCTGATTGATCGGCCAAGGCCAACAGACGTGCCACCTGATGGTGGTGTTTTGAGTCCCCAAGCTACTGCATCAAAATCTCCCTCGTCTTCATGTAGTCTGAGTACCAGTTCAAGCCAGTGCTGTTCCAGCAAGACAGAGCAGCATCTTCCCACATGGAGCGTCGCAGGTAATGACGATCCAATTGTTGGAGATAACAGAATGTTGAAGAGGGTCAGAAGTGAAGCAGAGTTGGATGCGCTTCGTCAAGATGGAGTGGATGAGCTAATGCAAAGATCCCAGAGCCATAAAAATCTAAGTGAGCAACAAAAGTTGCAGTCTTTTCGACCTTCACTGAAATATGATGGCCAGATAGCTCAAGAAGGCGATGCTCGAAAAGTAAAAGTCACTTATGGAGATGAGAAAACTCGGTTTCGCATTCAAAATAACTGGAAATATGAAGATTTGGGGCAAGAAATAGCAAAGCGATTTGGTATAAATGACATGTGTAGATTTGATATCAAGTACTTGGACGATGATTCAGAGTGGGTCTTGTTAACATGTGATGCAGATTTGGAGGAGTGCCTTGATGTATGTCGCTCTTCACGATGCAGTACAATTAAGCTCTCTCTCCAGCTTTCTCGTCGGCAGTTAGAAAGGTTCTCAGGTAGCAGTGGCCCTTCATGACGGATTGTAACTTGTAAAAAGCTTCATGAGTTGCAACACGGATTGGGTGGCAGAATATAATAGAAGCACACCTTCAGGTTGAATCTAGTCCAGGTGTTCAAACCTTGCTGCATAAAGTGGGGAATGAATGAAAGTTCATGTCTTCAATGAAACTGTTGGAAACAATCAGCGTTGTTATCTGGGACCTCCATCTTAATCCGCAGTTATTTGGTATAGTGAGTTCTATTAGCTGGCTAGTTAATAGAGTCTGTACATTGTAGTGAATGAATACAATTATTCCTTTTGTTTCAATTTTGAAATAGGCATTGTGTTTCTTTCTCCCCGTTCTGATAAATTATTTCAAAAATCATATGATTTTGTGATCTTTTCTACTCTTTTATCTCTAAACACGCCATGATTTTGGAAAATAACTGTAGCTAGATTGTAGATCCTTACCTAGCAAAATGTCCATAGAATCTGGGCATGCCGGAGCACAAATATGACAGGGACACCCGATCTTCGATTTCACTTCTTTGCGAGCAATGCATTGCACCCGAGTAGCTATGACATCCTTTCCTCAGTTTCCTCCTGCAACTAGGAAATATCCTGGCAAATATCATGACTTTATTGATAAATCTATGACTTTATTGATCAATATTATTTTGAATTGAACTTTATACTTGTTGCGTAATCCATTTAGCAAATGATAATTCTAACATGGCTTTCTTCACCTAATCTCATAGTCGTCTCCCAATTGCTCACCCCCTCTAATCACAATCACTCACTATGTTGCTACGTTACCAATTCATCTTACGACCATTGCTATAGAAAAGCAATTACAACCATCCTCGTAAAAACACATCTTGAATGATAGCTGGGTCTTATCTAACCAAATCTCATTTATTGAATTCCAACTGGCAAGGTGTGCCAAACCTATCAGCAACACTATTTTGTTTTACAGTAGATACATTGACAGAAAAAGATTAGCATAATCTTTACAATCATCCAAAAATGGTTATATATTGAGATAGTCCAGGGGAAAAGACTCAAAACTGGTACCAATATTTTATATGTTTAGATATTAAATATATATTGGTCAAAGATATTAAAAAGAAATAGTTGAATGGTAAAAACCCAGTATTAGAATCTTCCCTTCTTGATAACGATTAATGAGTTTTCTCATTGCATGAGATTTATTACCATATGTGCACTCATAATTTGCACCATAAAACATAGCTTTGTGTGTCCGTCTTGATCATCATTTCTTGTTCCATCTCCAAAATGAGTCCTTTGTCAAAAACTGTGATTCCCCTTACGCTGCTGCTCTGCATCCTCACAATCACCATAGAGCACACTCATGCTGGTATTATCAGAAAGCCAAAACCCACAACTGTTAGAGTAACCAACGTTCTAGACAGCCATGAGGACCTCACTGTGCACTGCAAATCGAAGAATGATGACCTTGGTGAACATAAACTTCCATATGGTAGCAGCTATGACTTCAGGTTTAGGACAAATATCGGCTTCTGGCCTTGGAGGTGGAGCAGCACATTGTTCTTCTGCGAGTTTCGATGGGGGAATACGCTCAAATGGTTCAATGTTTTTGATGGTTCGAGGGCAATCACGTAGCCAGAAATCTTAACTAGGAGGGTCAAATCTAAAATAACAACGATTTATTCAGAAACAAAGCTTTAGAAACTCTGAGCTATATATGCAAGGAATTAATATAAAATTACTAATAAATAAAGTAATTTTTTTTTCACTCAGTTTATGTTTATTTGATAAGGATTAATGTGGTTATGCTTTCGTTTAGAACAAATGATATATAACTATGGACTTGACCCACATGCATGAGTGGAGTTTTAAAACAATACTCTTCTTTCTTTGGTTGTCTCTAACAGAAGGGTTAGAATCTTAAACTATGATATGTTGGTGTTTGAAACTTCAACCCATCAATGCGTTTGATCAAAAATTGAGAGAGGTCAATTGAACCCTCTCAACCCAACGTAGCTACGCCCCTGAATCGAGGGATACCTGCGGAGAGTGCTTTTATAAGGTGCATACAGATGATATATAACTGCGGAGAGTGTTTCATTCGGAGTGAGGAACTTTGCATACACTCACCGTGGAAGAATGAGTAATCGATCGGAACCCTAAATGGAAGGTCATAGTTATAGCTAGAGTGTTCAATCTGTTTTAAAATAAACGTCCATGATTTTGTGATGTAGCTGGCTCACAGTCGATAATAAATCTTCCACCATTATTGTTTCGTCAATTGTATGTCTCTCATATTTTCTTACTACGGTTGTGAGAACGATAACAAATTCATATACAACATAGGCATGCAGTAGCCACCTTACGACTTACTAGCTACAACAGAGCAGTATCACTTATGATTATCGATCATAAAATTTTCAACAACTAATTCTCGTAATTTTGGTTAGACAGGTCTTCTGAGTTAGTAATGTTACTTTTTACGTAAATGAAAACATAAAATTATGTTTGAGTTTAGTGGGAACGAGAACAAAATTTAAAAAATTAAAAAATAAAATAAAATATAAACTGAAACACATAGCTAAGAGTGAGGCTTTAGAGTGGTTAAACATAAACGAGTATCAATCTTTTTTCCCTCGTAATTTGGAATAGTGGTATCATTCTCCTCTATGCAAGCGGGGAGGGTAGCACTCCCTGGGTATTGTGGAAATGAGTTTCGATTTCAAGCTTACACTGAGTTTTGATTTTAAAATTCACTCTACCAATCTAGCGTGTCTCGTTCGATCATGCATTATCGTATAGCTGTATGGCCCAGCTTTGTATATGAAATTGGTTTTTTCTCTCTTGTTTGGTCGAAGATTTTGACACCTATTTCCCAATTTTCATCTTTTTGTTATCAGAGTTGCACATAATATACATGTTAAGCTACTTTGATGTCTATCACGCTGTGGTCATACACAAAAGATGAGCTGTAAGAGAAATAGGAACTATCGCCTACGAAAATCATCGGAAAAGAAACTATCGCCTATGAAAATTACTGTTCTAGTCACCAAACTAGCTTCTTATTGTTGTGATGGTACAGATGGCCGATCTTGTTGCTGCTCCCTGAGCACACATCTTGAAGGTGGACCAAACATGCTCAGCACCACCTGCGATCAAAATGATGTCAGGCACTTGCGGAATATATACAAGTCCATGATTAATTTTATTAGAGAAAACTATCGTAAATTAATTGCCAAGGAAATGCCGGTGATAATGTACTACTTACCGGCAAAAATACAAGCCCATGTAAGAAACCAAGAAGAACTAATGCTAGATACATTTGAAAGTAATACACCTGCAAAACAAAAGATGATGTTATGAAAGGGTGAAGACAGTAACGGTCAGTGTAACTGAATATTGATACTTAAAATTAGTACCACAAAGATTTCTGTTCTTGAGAAACAAAGCACAATAACCCCAACTAACTTCGTAAGTGTGATTCCGCTGCAAAAACATAATACTGTTAAACATTGATACAGAAATGGCAATGTAAAGTCAGAGAAATTTTTACTTCTTAATCAAGCATCATTCAGTACAGAAGATGTTCTAAGAGAAGCATAAGGAAAGAAGCAGGAATATTTTGTGCAGCAACCACAACAGTTAAATATGTATTTAGTTATTTACTACTTAACAAATGCCCTGAGGATCTGAAAATGCATCAGCTCTCTATTTTATTTGCATGAACATCAGCTGTTGGCAAATAAAATCCATCCCACACCATATAAAAACAAAAACAAAGGTACCTGAAGACAGATGCACCCATCGTAGCCAGAGCCTCCTTTATTCGTTGATCTCTATCTCCAGTGCTAACCTGTACAAGAAATGTTCAATACAAACTAGCAGATGAAATGCACCGATAAATACTAACAATAACTCAAAAGTCAATCAAACCCACCCCCCTCCCAATCTAAAACCATTTCAATGTTATGTAAAGATTCCCATAACTCTAGCTTCACTAACTGAGAATAGGGGCACATACTTTCCCTTTATCTTGAAATGTAATAGGCTAGGGTCAGAAACTATTTCACTAGCTATCAAATTCTTCTCCAAGAAGGAAATAGCAAGCAGTTAATGTTAATGTTTAATAGAGTAACACTGACCGAGAAAGCATGCGTCATATGCACACAAAACTCAACAGAAATGCCCACTGCCATTACAAGGTTAACAACAGAGACTGCATTTAACTGAATGTCAAGAATTGCCATCACGCCCTGTAGAAGGTTGTCTAGTCAGAATAAATAATGACAGAAGTTTTTTGTTTTAAATATGACAGAATATTTTTCTTCTAAGAATACAAATTTTAAGAAGGAAAGCTCACCATGAGATCTACAACAATCATTGCCAACACCAATAGGATAATTCCCGAACTCCACAAGCTACAAAATCAAATTTAGCGTAAAGGTCAATATATCATCCATAAATAATACCTTCATCTACTTATCTAAGCTGAACACCTTATATCACTTATTAAACTATGGGTTAAGAGTATCAAGAGTTCAAGACTGACCTGCATGTGATGACTAGGCACACGATAAATACAGCACCTGGTAAAACATAAAATATTAAGGCTATTCTTCATTAAAAACAATACTATTTCAAAGTCTTAGTTCTGTGACTTTTCTTTTGTTTTGATCAGTTAAAGAAAATTAATTATCTAAAGTTCTCATGTTTAGATAATAATTATGTAGCACATGTCTAAATTTTGTCAGTGCTATTGAAAGATAACTCACCAATAGCTATAGAAAGGCTCATAAGTGCTGTTTTCCAAATATCAAGATACTGCTCAAAGAACATGTAAAACACCGAATATGGGAATACCTCAATCTGCAACAAAGAAACATCAGTTCAGTAGATATAAAACCAGAAGCCCAGTGGCTATTGGCTAACCAGTAGTATATTCTAAATAATCTGGCTTAACTGCTGCATACTAAATAACTTGTGGGAGAATTAAGCACGAGTGGATTACAGAATTTTCTGTTCTACCGAAATCAAGTGGAAAGAACCAGTTTTGATGGTCATTTAACCCAAAATGATGTACAAATATTATTTTCAGAAGCCATGAAATGAACCGTCTTTGCAAAGAGACTGTTGTACCCTCACAGCAACTCTTAAAAAAGGGGAAAAAAGTTGTTTCTTAACTTCTCAAAAATAAGTCACTAAGCATACTTCCCATATGGATCGGTTCATCAAGACAAAAATATTGGTTTCAGTTATAAAAAAAGAGTAATTTATATCCACACCACACGTAGGCATGATTGTGTATTTAACACATTATCATTACATTTATGGCATCACAGCAAGTACCTTGCTGAAGCTTGTGACTGCTTGCTTTACATTATCAAAATACCATCAATTTATACAGCAAGTTGACTTGAAATCTTACCTTCAAGGAATCCGAAATTCTAGAACAGAGCTCTCGAGTAGCCCTCATTGAGTTTACATAGTCAACCTAGAACAAATCATGAACAATCAAATTCTGGGGTCAATATGATAAAAGGAGAAAGAAAAAAAGGACGAGAAATTTTGTTTCTATTGATTATAGATCTCCCATACCTGTTTGTTGAGAGGTGTATGATATGTACGAAATGATGATGCTTGAATAATGCCACTTTCATAGCCTGATGATAAGTATATCAAATAGCAAGCCAATCAGATTCTTTTGTAAATCAATTTGGAAGTTATCATAAAGCACAATACCCATTTCCCAGACCTTTCAATTCCACACTGCTAGTGTAAGCTCCATGGCCACCTTTAGCACAATCCGAAGAGGGTAGAGCTTCAAGGAACCATGGAAGTTTTTCTTTAAATTGTGTGGTAGATGGACGACCATTATGCAGATCTGAGTGACGAAAACACTGAAAAATCCAATAGTAAAAATCAGAAATGATACAGATGGCAGATTTACTAAGCATTTTGTGCATTTCAATTACCGTAGTACAGTCTTTGCATACTCCACCCAGGCTACAGGAACCATCAGAGGAAGAACAGCAAGGAGGCTGGCAGATAGAATAATTTCAGTATCAATGGGATTACAGAAACCACGACAAAACAACATAAAAAGGGGTCTACAGGATATATAAGATGACAGGAATCAGCTTAGTCTTGTTACTCTTTTTGAATATTTATTCTTGTAAGCATCTATGCAGTTAATGCAAGACGCATGTGTAATATAAATCATTAGTAACAACTAAATATACAATAACACACACACACACATACACACAAAATACCAGTCACAATGACATGGGAAAATAGATGGAGTTGACCGCATTTCACTAGTTTCAGAATAAGTTAACTACTAATAGAAGGTGAGTCAATAATATGTAAAACTGAAATAACATGTTACTGTTCCATGTTTCCAAAACAAACAACGAAGAGAAATATGCAAGTTCTCATATAATAGAAATTCCAAGGTCAGACTATGATTTCATATTTACACTAAAAACTACAATTTCTCATTACCACAGGTCCATAACCCTGACTTCATACTATACTACAGATTACACCAGACTAATCAAAGTATCATTACCTGATCATCCGGAGGACAATACGTTGCATTTGTAAACTTCCGACAGCACCCAAAAGCTTCTGGGGAGATCCACACAAGAAAATCATCAAGCCATGAAGCAGCAGGCTTAGCAACGTAACTTGATTCTGGAATTAAGGATGCTCTTGCAATCTACATAAGCAAAGGACAAATTATAAGGACTTCTAAGTTAGAAGATGGTTTAAATTTGCAAAAACACAAAAAGAAAATTCAAATACATGCACAACAACAATTCAAATACATACAAACAATGAGACGTATATACAGAACACACTGAGAATACAAACTCATATGTTTGGATGTAAAGATGCTCATGCATCTGAAGAAACAAAGAACAGAAAAGCCACAGTATATTTATTGAGCAACCAAGGACAGATAGTTTGGAGATTGTTGCTCAAATCAGGTTCCAAAAAGCATCACATTGCTTCATCTAAAAAAAGCATCACATTGCAAGACAAATATGGCCTTGATGTGTGAACCACCCTGCTGCCTGTTCAAAGGACAAAAAGAAAATTTTTCCAAGGTTGAGCATGTTGCAGTAGGCTCAAGGATCACGAGAGAGTGGTTCCATGTGCTCTAAGTGTAACGGCAAAAATCACGAATTTTTGATGCATATTCAGTCCACTTTGGTATTACTCCAAATTGGATTAGGACTATCTAAATGTTATTTAGAAAGCCTATAAATGACTATTTGAGATACTAGCCTTTGGTTGTTAGTTTATCTCTTTTAGTTCAAACATAACTCAACTGAGAAAAAGACTTGATAAGTTGAGAGACTGAGCTTTTCTAAGAAGAAGGGTTGAGAAGTATGAGAGATTATATAGTGTGAGGAAGAACTTATTTCTTCTTAATCATAATGAAGGTCATTGTGTCATGTGATAACAATTGCATTTCTGATTGCTTTGCATTTCTTTTGCATAGTGCTCTTGAACTCAGTTTATACAATTTTGGGTAGTTAGCCTAGCCTAGTAATTTGATTGGCCAATCTGTTAATAGAAAGAGGAGTGAAGGTTATGGATGGAGAAATCCGGAGTGTTACCTTATCCCTTCTCATATTGCAAATTCAGTAGCGTAGGTTGTAAAATATAAAGACTCAACATACATAAGTACCAAAGTCATGGTCCACAGGGAAGAGAATACGTAACTACCATGTTAAAACAAACAACCTAAACAACATAACATAATTCATCAACTATACAGAGAAAATCAAAATATTTTATTACTAATTGTTAAGTCAGTTTACACAATGATAAAATGCAACCAGCTCAAGTAAGAAAGATACTTAAAAACAAACATGTATGATGTGCTATGATTATCAGATCCAATTATACAGTGCCTGAAAGCTAAGACTTAAACTTTTTATCAAAGAAAAATGGACTCGGTCTTACCTCATTCAAAAGAGATTCTGAATCGCATTGGCTAATGGAGCACAATTGGTTTGCATGTCTTGATTCTGAACTGAGGAGCCAAGAAACAACAGCAGAGAGAAGATTTTCAAAAGATGGAAGCATTAAGATTGGTGTTGTACATAAAACAAATACAAAACAACAATATACATGAAGATTCAACAGAGGATATAAGGTAAATTTCAAGACTGCAAATAGTTTATCATAGCTGTTGACATGTAGATATTATCTACGTGAAAGATTTCATTTGATGCCAATTACTTTAGGAAGACAAGACCTCAGTTCGATTCCAGGTGACCATCATTAGACTTTGACATGAAGTAGGCAAAGAAAAGCCGAAGATTGATACATTGAAAAATAAAGTTTTCATAATCTACATGTGATTGTTTACTGAATACTGACTCTGTCCAGACAACGAGCCAAATCTCAAGAACCCATGATAAGGTCTATGATATGCATTATCTAGTTCGTAAGGGACAATTTCAGAAAAACACCATGTCTTGAATATCATAAACAAGAAATATAGACACAATCTTTGAACATAGACTTAAAGGTAGCCCAAGACAAGACATTTAAAAAGGCACAACAAAAGAAAAGGGACCACATCAGAGAGAGAAAAAATATGAATGACAGTGAGATACCTATAGTTGAAGTTCTTCACAACAAAGTATAGTGGGGGTCCAATTCGGAGGTACTCCGATATATTATTGAAATAACCCTGCAATATATAGAATGAAACGTTATATCACGGAAAACCAGAATAGTCGATAACATATAATACACATACAGACCTGAAGATAGGAATCTTGGGGAAGAACAATTTTCTGTTCCAAACCTGGCTGAATTCTGGTGCACAATGCCTAGAAGGTTGGAACACTCAAAAGTTAAATTGAAACATGTATAGAGAAAAACAGCAACATGAAGATTCGCATAGAATGATAAGATAGAGGAAAAATTAGAACTCACAATGCTTGCGAGAGAAAACGCAACAAAAATAGAAATGACAACTATCTTGACAATCCAAGACTTAGAATGGGAGCATGGATCTCCTGAAATAGTGAAAGGAAACCCGACACAGTTAGAAATTTATGTAAGCAATTTACCAATGGAAAAGTCTTCGCTAATCATATGGAAAAATTTAACTCACAGAACATTTAATATAAGAAATAAAAACGAAAAATTATTTAAATGCTAAGGCAACATACAGTAGAATTTGTAGCAACTTGTGTTCTAAAGTTTAAATCTAAAAATGATCGCAATTTACGTCGACCCTCGTAGTTCCAGATTGCATTGATTATTTCTTTCCAGACTTCTTACCAAGATAGTTAACTGCTCTCGAGTTATAATACACTAGCTTTAACAAATGGGTAAATCACAAGAAACAATCACCTTCATATAGCGTGCCAGCAAACCGCGTTTTCTTTCTTCAGTGCCTAAACAAGACAGCATTCAGATTGATCAGGTGATTTCTAATATAACAAATTTTTTACAAAACAAACAATAACTTCAAGAATAACAGCATGACAATTAAAGTCTTATCCAGCACAAGCAATAAAGATAACGTATGAATCAGATGTATGTGATATAAAACGATTCTGATACCTTTATCAGAGTTGGAATATGATGAGATTTTCATACATGGGAAACAATCAACCCTCTTATCCTCAGTTCGGCGGAAATCAAGAACAATCAGAGCTACAAAGGCAGTAACTTGAAGGAGGAAGTCCAATAGAACAGCTAGTGCTGCAGAGTGAATGTAAGATTAAATCTGAAGAATAGGCCTGAGAGAAGGAACATAAAAACATAATATAGAAATGTCTCAACAAAAAATCATAATAGATAAAAATGTCTGACCAGCAAACATGGAGAACACACGACAAGCTGGCATAGGAATAAAGCTGCCAACCGCAAATGCTAAAACTTCTGATAGACTAGCAAGAGTTATGGATGGTCCAACTTCCACAAGTGCATTGCTTATTCGCACTTCTAAAGGCAATGTCAATGGTTGCCGTTTGACAGCATGAACCAGAATACACATATTATCTACCCCGACCTATAAGACGAGATAATCAAGAATACTATAAGCTACAACTAGATCCATGAGAGATATTCTGTTGGACGTAATTTTGAAAAACCAAAATATTCAAAGTCCAAATTTATGTATCTGACTACCATGTAACTTAAGCATCTATTCAAGCTTCAATACATGGTAATCATATACATATATAATTCATACCATCAGAGCTATATAGACTGTTTGAGGAACTTACAGCTAGAACTAGAAATGGGATGACTTCCATAATAATTAGGGTAGATTTAACTCCAATGGCACTGAAAAATCCCACTGATCCAAGAACGGAGAGCATGACAAGAACAACTCCTGAGAGACCTAGCAATACCTAGCATTGAACCATAAAAATAAAAAAATATATATATACCGTTATACCAATTGTCAACCTAGAGAACTACCACTAAATCATAGTGCAATCTTCCGGTCCATCGCACTGAAAATGAGTGAAATACCTTCGATGAAATATAGAAGGAAGACAAACGAGGAGAGTCACCTAGTGTAAGAGAAATATATGCGAACATCACAAGATAGCTTATCTGCAATGATATAAGAAACAGCAACGAATCAGACACATTCCATGTTATGACATCAAGAAGAGTATTCGTGAATTACAGGATTTCAGAGCTTTTTGTCTAAAACAAAATATCAACCCAATATGAGACAAAGAAACCACCCACCAATATTGTAATGGCATCTGCAGTGCTTTCTCTCTTAAGTTCTTCTTCGATGGAACTCTCCGATGAGAAAGATAGTGTTAAATTTTTAGATTGCACCATTTGCAACAACTCACCCTATCACAGATGCAATACAAATCTTAGACTTCAAAACAATAAATTATATATTTTCATACTGAACAAGCAGGAAAAAAAATTACTCAAACGATAAACTATAACAGAATGGTAGAAAGGTAAACCTTTGCTAACTCAATAAAAGCCTTCTCCCACGCAACTGCTCTTTCAGTTTTGATCCCCTCTTTATTAATAGCATTATTTACAGGATAAGTAATCAAAAATGCCGATGCCTGTTATGGAAGTATCATTAAGTTATTAAAGACTTCAAGACTCAATCTTGCTTTCAACTTGAAATGATTTAAAATAGACTTAAGTTTAGGAAGAAAAAAGATAAATCATTACCTCGGAATAGTTTTTCCCTGAGAAACCACCTAACGCAGTGCTGGGATCAAGAGGAGCTTTATAGGCACTCATACATTCATCAGCAGAGGAATAGTGCTTCAAGTGACAGAACAAAAATGTCAATCTCCTTGTCAAGAATATCACCATGCTTCTTTTGATAAAATTGGAAGAACAAAAAACAAGCAAGAAAAATGAAAATAGAACAAGCTGCAGAGAAATCTAAGCACGTTAAACAGTGGCTGATCATCACACCAGATGATTCTGGCCCATCGAGAAAAAGGAAAATATGGCAGAATTGCTGAGAGACTAGACAGTACAGGTCAAACATATGATTGATAGCAAATGAACATATTCTGGATCAAACAGTAAGAGCAGTAACAGATGTACCAATATCCTCTTAGCTTCAATTGGAATCACAAGCGATTAAGTCATGGTCCCAATTTGTAGGTAACTGAACTACTGAAGGATATAAGATAAGACAGAAATGGTAGACAGTAAAAAAGCACCACTATCAAATTCTGTTCTCAATCATCCTGGAACTCTACTGTGAACAGTAAAACAAATATACTGCAGGCACAAGTTTTATGATATTTGATATTCAATTTTGCAAAATGTGCTGCACTAATTGCTTAAAGAAAACCGCTAGCACAAAGAAAAAAAAAAAAAATAGAGCCAAGTTTTTCCAAGTCACCTGATATAACTACAGAGAAAAACGATAGATTCACAATTCAAACAATATGCAGATGGGGATTAAGAATATACCTCAAAACAGTACGTTAGGTGTTCAATCCCACCATAATTGTCATAATTTTCAGGATCCAATTTGAAATACTGGTACCATGAAGATAATGACATGAGAATATTAGTCAAATTAAACATGATGGGACCATCTAGGGCCAAAACTTAATACAGATTAAGAAAGTTTAAAATTTCTGTCAAGCTGCAACAACTTTAATCAAAATAAGAAAATTCTTGATATAAACTCTCAACAAAAGCAAAACAGACACATTATCAATGCAAACGCATGCCAATCAATGGCACAATGCATACAACAAACAACAAGGCTACATTATAAGAAGTTCATGAGCAGGGACATATTAAATAATAAAACATATTTATTTTTGTTTACAAGGATATGACATGGGAGAAAAGAGTTTGAAGGCTGAAAAAGGGTTAATTTTGAAAGCTTTAGAAACTCATGTGTACTTGAAAGCACCTAGAGATTACAATAATGATTGCAATAGAATTGCAAACTGTGATTCACGTTTAAATAAAAGTAAGAAAACTTGCAAATTTGAGTTTTTACATCTAACATAGACAAATAATACATCATCGAAATGCAGACCATAAAGCAGAGTTCTACCTGTATGACACTTTGACTGGCGCAGTCTTGGTCTAGTGGCTTCATGCAAATATCAGAAAGAGATACCATTGACCCGGAATAATTTGCTTTAATTCCATCGACCTGCCAAAGATGGTGATAAACATGAGAAGTATTTTTGCCACATATCAATTGAAGAAAAAACAAAGAGCAATAGTGCACAACACACAACAACAGATATTCATATCACTATCCAATCAGAGTTGGAAACTGGTTCTCAACTGTAACACTTTCAGAAAGAACAAATACCTTTTTCTGTATCTCAAAAAGTAACTTAATGTTGTCCTCCGTCACAATACTAGGTGCCTTACCATGCTTGACATCCGGCATTGTTGCTATTATAAGCTGCCAATACGAGGTGACATAAGTTTCTGTAAAGATTTAGAACCGTATGACATTGTGTCACCAAATTACAAAGAACCAATAATTACACTTCTACTGCAGAGTACTTTTCACGCCAACAATAACTAATAAGTGTAAGTAATGATGATGCAGCTTTTTTAGCTCTATGCTTCGGTCACCTTCCAATTATAATAGGTATATCAGTTAACATCCATGCAAAACACCATATGCCAAAGCACTACATCATGTTTAACAAAGAAAGAGAGTGCAACAATGTTTAACCTGCTCAATTCTGTAAAAAGGGGCTAGGTGATTATCAAAAAATTGCTTCTCCTCTGCTGCTTTACTCCCAGGCCCTACCCACAGCTGATACAGTGCATAAACATAAGTCAAACAGATGCAGAAATCTGATGATAACCTACACTTACATGATATTACATGAAATGCAACATTATAATTTCTAGTAGCTTCAGAAATTGGAACATGTATACAAGAGTATGGAAAGCTAATTATCAACTAGAGAAACATTTTGGAGTCTTCACTATATAGCCAACAACTGAACTGAAAACTATCTTCGCATGATTCGAGATTGTTCATCTTCATTAGTTATGTATGCATTCTTTCCATTCTCCAATTCCACATTCGGGCTTAGTTCCTTGGAGGAGCTATAAATAACTAACAGACAACTAAAACTTTGTTCACAGTAGTGTATTCAAGCAATAATCAGCATTAAAAAAAATTCATATGATGCTACATGACTTGAGAGAACTCTTAAATGCCAAACGAACCTTCTCAGGCCTTGTTTCCACCTTGAAACGGATAAGACCAAGACAGAGCAGAAGAACTATAGCTGATGATGAACCCAACACTGTGATTGGATTTCTAGCAACCCACTTCCCATATCCCCTGACAATCAAATTATTATTAGTAAAAAACCATTCTGCATTAACACACAACAGCTGCATTTTATCAATAATTCTACAAGCAATAATGGCATGACCAGTCACCTGTAAAATTTTGACATGTATCCTTGCACAATTGAAAGTTGGACACCGCTTCTCATGTGGACAGGATCTTCGAGCAGCACCTAGTGATCAACAATTTCAGTCTAAAGAAAGTTAAGATAAGAGCAACCTACAGAGAGCTAAAGAGTATACGAGACAAATAATTCTGTACAAGTACGGAGAAGAAGTTCATGATGTGACTAGACTGCAGAAAGCTGAAGAGGATGACAATACCAGTAGATTGGCCATAGATTTTAGACGATTCTTTTCTTGCATGGTCAAGAATATGCAGATAAAAGAAAAAAATTTAGTAGAAGAAACTCGGTTAAACAGGGGCCTCCAGCTTGGTAAGTATGTGAAACTGAAGATAAGAAAATTCCGTAATTATATCCCAGTTATGTGAATAGCTCAAAATTCTTCACAACTGGACAAGAAAATCTGGAAATCAACATAAAAGTGACGACAGAACTCTGCATATCAAGCATAGTTCTGATATTGAGAAGATGAGTTCAGATATGCCACCTCATCCATAAAACATTGCATGCCTGGATAAGATGCAGATAGCTAAAAGCAGCTTAGAAATGGCATATGGAAAAATGCACTATACCAATGGTATATAAGTGTCCAATGACATACTTGTCATATATACAAATTATAGAAATTAGAACACACAGATGTACATATATGCGCTGGAAAATGGTGGAAAGTTAGTTTGCACCTGCATTGGAGGATTCTTCTCCCTGCTTATAGACTGAACTTCACCATCATCCACTACATTATTCCACAACGGTTTTGTCTTAGAAGCCGGGCTTTGCTTCCTAGTCCGATGAAACAAACCCCACCCACAGAAAGCACACGATATATAGAATTGCAGCAGCACGATATATAGAATTGCAACTGTGAGGTCAATACATTTGGCCTGCAAATGTCACAATAGGAAAGCACATAAATGAAGTATCTCCGGTACTTAGTTTGACAATGGGCTTCTATGGTACCAAAGTGTTAAAATATCCTACAATATGGTCTCACCTTAATAGAACCAATTTTCACTGCACATGACCCTTTTTTGGGGAAACTGGAGCAGCTGTGTTAGAACAAACAGTGGATAAGGGGCAATCACCACAGGAACAGCCCAGTGAACTATCACCACAAGAATAAGTAGACACATTCATAGGTACCATCTCGGATGAGTCAGTAGCATTTGAACGGAATCTAATGGCATATGGTGAACCTGGCAGTTTAGGAGCTGCTTGTCTACCAATAAAAGTAAACCACTCTGCAATAATCAGTTAAGAAATGCAAGTTCTTAAACAGCATCAATTGAGACAAATAAGAAACATGCACTTGATCGTAAATGACAAAGAAGTTCGCTGATGCACAATGTAAATAGTAAGATGTGCTTGAAGTTATAAAACATGGAACAGCAATAAGACTTTTGGCCTCTGCTTTGGCCTTCCAGGGCCAAGCATCCACGTATTCATACCAGCCAAACCAAGAGCTAAAGAAACCAACATATAAATGAGCTGATATGGCGTTTTCAAGGTGGATATGACATCTATCAGCTATAACAAAAGTAGCTATGTGTATCGATTAAAAGTAATACTATATGCTTCTTTCCATCATCACGAAGGGTAAAAATTTACTGTAAAATCATACATCTGCGTGTAAGTTTGTGTGTGTGTGTGTGTGTGAGAGAGAGAGAGAGAGATAGAGGGGGGGGGGGAGACAGAGACAGACATAGAGGGGGTGCAGAGAGAGACAGAGAGAGAATTGTGGTTTTCACTTTTCAGAATGCAAGAGTTTACCTTTAAAATTCTGAGCACCAGCACCAATGAATTCCATAGCTCGAGAATTCATGGTACCAAACTTGACGTCCTTGCAGGAGTCATACAGACCCTCACCAAAAGCATCAGTTATGTAAAAGTCAATCCCTCCAACGGTCATGTTGTTATTTACCTGAAAAGCAATGAGAACATAACTTTATACTCTTCTGGATGCACAGTATTGGCTACCTTTCCCAGAAGACTTATAATCATAATCACACTTTTAGTCAAAAAATGTTAACGTTTCTAGTAAAGGACTGTTTTACATGACAAACATCCAAAAAAGAAAATCAATAAATAGGAGTAGATAATTAGAGGACAAGGTGTTTACTGATAAAATGATGATCTTAACTATAACCAATAATCATATACTGGCTGACATGAAGTTTGTAATCAAACGAATAAATGTTTCGTGCTGCACTTGAGGTCATATATATAGATGTATCCAATTTAGAGTAAGATTGTGGTGGCAAGATGGTGGGGAAATATAAACTATATAAAATAAATAAAATAAAAAACATTAATAGCATAACCGGGAGATGTGATCAGGGTTTCCTGACCTTGTTTACAGAAGTCACATTGATAAATAAACTCTGATTTGGAGAGCAGGTAAGCTCACAGAAGAGGTTCAAAAAGTTTCTTAAGCATGCTGGACAACCTACAAGGAAGGGAATTGCCTGCAAAAATAGTACAAAATACGTGTATATGTGTATTTTTTGAATAATGTATATGTTATTATCTGGGTGAATTTGATATGTTTCCCAACAGCAGCAGAATGAATAACTCTAATTTGTTGACGACTTAGCATAGTGTCAACTCTAAACAAGAAAAAAAAATACTTACTTGCTGAACCGATGCCCGTAATGTGTCAAACTGGGCTGCTGTACAACAGACATTTCCAGTAATTGTTGGACATAAACTTTGAATCTTAGATGAAAGCAAGTCACTTGGCTGTAAGACATGAAATATGTGGTCAATTTGTTAACCTTGAGAGAGCTTCAATCAGATAGAATACAAAACAGGGGAAATCTCAAAGTAGTCAATCAAATCATAAAAGAACAGCTTCTGCAATATACCTTTACAGATGGGGAACCATACGGACAGTTCAATACTTTTCCATCACTACGTTTACCGCAAATGTCATACATAGCACAATATTCTTCAGAATGCCTTCACATGGACAAAACAATAGCAAAAAAACGTGAGACAGAGAAAAACTCTACTTATTTTGTCAACTACAGTATCTACAGAAGAAAAAAGAAAAAGAAAAAAATCAAGCACGTATTTTAATGTGTTTGATTCATCAGTAATATCAGCAACTCAAAATTGCTACTTCAAAGGCATTCATATTAAAAAGAATAATAAAATAAAAAAAGATTCATAAAAAATGAAAAGTAACAGAATCATATAGACCACCGCATGCACACCCCACATCAGCAGGGAATATCAGTGTTTCAACTAACACCAACATGTGCATCAATTAGCTCGTAAAGTCAAAATTTAGCTCATAAAGTGAAAAATTTAAAAATTAAAAGAAAAAATTAAATGACTGAATTAAAAAAGTAATCAAGTTTCAGAGAAATCAAAAGGAAGCCTCACCTTGTTGCATTGGAACTTATAGAACTCTGAGCATACACCACAGGTAGAATCCATAGCACCTGAAACATATATATAACAACAAAATTCAACATCACCGGAGATAATAAAAAAAAATCAAATCCTCAATCAACTTCAATTTCCAGTTCGCTTTACTCAAGAAGACTCTGAATTCTGAACTCACTATAAAACACTTAAAAAAAACCAAAAATAAAAAACAAAAACTGGAAATCATTTTCGGTTCCGGTGATGACGAAACAAACAAGGAAGCTTAGTGGTGGGTGCTTCAGCGAGAAAGCCGCATTGAAATCCGGGAATTGAAGACAAGAGAGAAACGGAAAAGAAGGAGCAGAGAGAGAGAGCAGCGAAGCTCGTGCCTGGAAGAGAGAGAGGAAAACGACATGCCGTACGCGGAGGAGCGCCATTGTCGTATGCGGCGTGAGAGCTCCAGCGTCTGAAGCGAAGCGAAGCGAAGGAAGAAGAAGATGCTGCTCTAGGAATTTGCGGAAGAAGAAGAAAAGGAAGAGAGTTTATAGTGTGGAAGTGAGGGAGAGAGAGAGTAGGAGAGTCAAAGAAGGGTATTTATAGTTACTGAGAGGAGTGTCCTCTAAGCGTTGGCAATTCACTCCAGGGTCAGAGGGGTGGGGTGGGTGGTGGTTTTACGATTCTACCCTTGCTTTCGGTTGGTTTTGTCGGAACTTAAGAGTCTGGAATTGTTTTATTCATGATTTTCAGCCTCTTTCAGGACTGCGGTCACCCAGTGAACCGGATACGGCGAGGGTGTTCCTGTAAATTCATCCTCAAATTCTAAAAGAGTGGTTTCAATGAGAAATTTTCATTTTCATGTTTTGCTGTCACATTTAATAACGAAATTATTAAGTAGCTGCTGATTACCGAATGTATTTGGTCTTCGTCAACTTAGTTCAAATTATATCACTAATTTTTTGGTGATTTCTGATTTTGGGGATCACTGTCACATTTAATAGAGAAATTATTCAGTTGTTTCGGACTTTCGAATTACCTAGTTTGACAATTTAGTTGCTTCAATTCATTTTTCTTCTTAATCTTTCATCCTCAAATTCAAAGAATGGTTTTTCTCCCGTAGTTTCTGTTTTTGGGTTTGCTAAAATTACTTAGTAGTTCTAGATTACCAAATATATGCGGTCCTCGACAATGTAGTCTATTCTTTCGTGTTTTATGTCTTTGCGTAAACGTTCTTGTGTCCTAGGCTCCTAGTAGTGAGGGAGATGTATACTCGTGATACTCTCTAATCAAACAATTCATTATTCCGTTTGGTCACTTCATAAGTGTTTAGGGGTTGTTGAGAGAAGAGGGAGTGGAGGTTTTGGGTAAAGATGGTTGTTGGTAAGGTGATGAGATTAGGGGGACTGTGCTAGTGATTTGGAACTAAGTCGAATTTGGAAGTGAGCACAATCGTAGTGACAGAATGGGTTGGTTTGGATTCTGGAAGAGTATATGAAGATGCCACAAATGTAGAACATGTGGCTATCTTTGGCATTCAGTGCGGTTGTTAAGTGATAGAGACGCATGATGTCACTGTGATCCTTAATGTCGTATTTTAACTTTGGCATCTTGTTTTTGACTCTCTTTTTTTTCACAGTAAATGCCAAATTGCACTAAATCTCAAATGTCATGCTTCAGCTACATGGGTTGGTACAGTTAATTACGTGTGGTTAATATTGAACAGTGTTCAAGAGATGACAAACGTTTGAGAACAAAAGGACAAAAATGATATCATGATGCTAAAACTCAAGTTTAAATGCCACATTTACCATACTTTTATTTACAAATCACATTTAAATTAGACTAAAAATCATGCAAAGAAATATAAATTTCTTGCAATTTTATGACAGTTAAGAAACCCTCATGGCCTCATCGCATGTGAAATACTCCAACTATGCATTACAGCATAGTGTATGGACATTTTAACAACTTCGGGGTTCAAACCCGGGTCGAGAAGCACACTCAACTAGATAAGGATCATTAAGCCACTTGCAATGGTTTGTCACATGAAATTTAATTGTCTTCTAAAGTTTTAATTTATTTATTTTGATTGAATAATTGTCTTCTAAGAGAAATTTTAAATACACACCATAATCTCTTAATACACATCTCTTACTAATACCCCTCTCATCTAGTTTTCATTTCGATATTAAACTTGATACACATCTCAAACTGTTATAATACCCTTATATCTAAAATTAAGAAATAATATGTTATTTAGTATAATTATTATAAATTTACTATATTTTGGTAACTCTTTTACGTATTTTTTTCTATTTTCTGCTAGATTTTTTTTTCTTTTCATCGTCAAATTTATAATCAAAAGTCTATTATTACACAAACTCCAAATCTCCAATGTGACATCAATTATTTGGAATTCAAAAAAAAATATCAACAATTTTAAGTTTTCGGAATTCACAAGCTAGTAGAGGTACACTAGGTCACTACCTATTAAATATATGAGTTCGGTTCAAGGGACACAAATTTTGACATTATTTTTTACACATATTTTCATCCTTTAGATCTAAGTTGATCCAATACAGCATGTCAAGATAAACATGTAGTACTTCAAAATGGTCTGCAAGATCAAAACTAAAACTGATACAAAAAGAAAAAATAAAAAAGTAGTTGTTTTAGGGTAGAGATGAGACTTCTAATTGTGATTTCATTTTTCTTTTTAATAATAGATGTCTATTTTGGTCATTAAACATGCCTAAAATATTTGATGTTAAACATAAATTAATATGGGTGTGTATTAAGAAATTAGGAGTGTGTATTTAAAACTACTCGTCTTCTAATCACGAAAAGTATAGCATGAAATTCTGTTTTTAGAAAGGGTGGGGCTATTTACACCCTATTAAATGCTCAATTCACCGAATTCTTTATTTTTTCTTTAACGTTCCAATACTACCCTTAAAATTTTGAGAAAAATCTAGTTTTCTTTTTCTTTTTTTATTTCCTCTATCTGATAAAATCTAAAAAATATACAAATATCGCATCAATATATTTAACGCAGACCTCCATTCTTCTCAAATCACATCCTATATATGTTCCTCGATCTCTTTCTTGAGTTCCTTCTTTAAGATTATGAATATATATATATATATATATATATATATATGAAAGACTACATTTGAAGCTAAAAATAAAAGGGTCAATTACATAGAAGTCCACTTTGAGACATTTTATCCTATAGAGGTCCACCCAAACATTTTTATCCACATAAGTCCACCCAAACTTAAATAAAGGTATTGAAGTTCAACTAAATTACAGACTGTCATCCAACCAAAAATTAGATTTTCTCTCTTATATTTACAAAATGCCACTAATGTAAAAAGTCAACAACCACTCTCATCCCCGAAAAAGTCTCCGGTAGACCTCCGGCAAGGTCTCCAACGGACTCCGGCCGACCTCCGACGATGTCTCCGGCCAACTTCCGGCGAGGTTTCCGACAGTTACGAAAGCTACTGCCGCCAGCAAGAAAAGCTACTATCCCTAGCTAGAAAAACTACTACCACCGACTACAAAAGTTACTACCTCTAGCAACAAAAACTATTATCCTTAGCTATAAAAACTACTACAACCAACAACAAAAGCTACTACCACTTATTACAAAAACTACTACCACTTATTACAAAAGCTACTACCGCCATCAACAAAAGCTACTACTGCCAGCAACAAAAGCTACTACTGCCGCCGCAACAAAAGCTACTACTAACAACAAAAGCTACTACAACCGACAACAAAAGCTACTATCCCTACCTACAAAAGCTACTACAGCCAATAACAAATCTACTATTGTAACAAACAAAAACTACTACCAAACAGAACAAAAGCTACTATGAAGCAGAACAAAAACTACTACCAAATAGAACAAAAGCTACTATGAAGCAGAACAAAAACTACTATTACCGACAACAAAAGCTACTACTGCAGACAACAAAAGCTACTACCGTAGGCAACAAAAGCTATGAAACAGAACAAAAAGCTGTTGTTACCGACAACAAAAGCTACTCCCTTACAGATTGATCATCCAAGATTGAAGCCCCAATTTCCCACACACTCTAAACCAAAAAATAAGAAACACCTTCAATTCCATATTGGACGTCGCCGACGACGGTGCCGAGCTCATCTCTGTTGATGAATCGGCGTTAAATCCCTATCTCATCAGTTGAAGCTCCATCTCGGGCTCAATTATGCACGCTTGATTGTCTATTGAAGCTGCGTCTTCAACCTCTTCACCACGCATGGCAGAGAACAGAAATCTGCTATGACTTGCAGTTGAACGGATGGTCTCACCGTTCGGATTTGAAGATTCGAGACCGATCTATTATGGTGCGTCTCTGTTCGACTCGCCTTCGGCTGAGAACGTTGCTGGAAATTGAATCGTCGAGAGAAATTGACGACGAACTTCGATCTGACCTTCGATCTAAGATCCTTGGCGATCGTTACAAGCCCTCGCCGATTCAGTAGACAGAGGTGGGGCAAGGACGAGGCCTATAAGCTTCTGCAGCTCAATCAGAGAGAGAGAGAAGAGAGAGAGAGAGAGAGAGAGAGGAGAGAGTTCTGCGTGAAAATGAAGGTAAGGGTACTTTGGGTATAAAATAATATTAAGCTGATGAATTTGGGTGATAAGGTGGACTTATGTAGGTAAAAGATTATGGTGGACTTGTGTAGAATAAAATGTTTAAAGAGGACTTTTACGAAATTTTCTAAAAATAAATAAAAATAAGAACGAACAATCTCATCACACTGTATAACCAGCTTGTTGAAGATTAAAGTGATTCTCAAATCTGTTTTGAAAGATGTAGAGAACTTTTTTTCTTCGATATAAAGATGTAGAGAATTATTGTTGTTTGGATTTTATAAATTTTAGTTTAATATTATATTTTCACAAAATTCTTGATTATGGGGTTAATATTAGAATATTTAGTTTAAAATTGAAATGTGGGCTGAAAAAAGTATTTGGTGGGGTGGCAATAGCCGTACCCTTTTAGAAATGAATCTCACCTTTAGTGTAATTTGCTAAAATTTAGATGATATAATGATTAATGTTTTATCGTTCCCTCCATCTAACCAAAATAAGCAACCAGACCCACGAGCAACAAATCGACCCATCTTATTAGCAACTACACGACCCTTTATATATAGGGTACATGATGGTTGTTAGCAATGTCGCAGGGGCGGACCCAAATTTAAACTTAAAGGGGGTCCATATATAAAATATTGATTATATAACTGATTTCTATAATATAAGATGAAAACGTAATAATATAAATCAACGGTCAATTAAAACAAAATTCATATAAGTAATGAGTACTCAAACATAATCAATCAGAACATAAACGATATGTATTTCTCGCTTGCTACAAACTAATAAAAACAAATAATGTGTCACCAAGTAACCTAAGTAGTACCGTAAATACCGATATAGGGACAAATTGAAGCCGTGAAAATTGAAAAGCTACAAATTCTAATGATTGTGATGAATTATTACTAATTATTATTTTAGCTGTAAATTGATTACTATCTTTGTTGTTTATTCATAGTATATGATGATCACGTGCGTAATGCATGGGTAGGAGGGGGTGTAAACTCTTTGAACATTACTTGGACTTGGTCTTTAGGGGGGTTCAGTAGCAATAAACATACATACGTCATCAGATTAGTTAATAAAATACCCATAATATATGTATCTGCAGAAAAACCAAGGGGGGTTCAGACCCTGTGAGGCCGGAGTGTAGCTCCGCCTCTGGCAATATGAAGACAGTTTCATGAGGGATTGGATTTCTTTCACTATATGTTACAATTGAACTTGTTAAAAGAAGCTTTGGCCAAAAGAAGCAATCAAACCTGCGAACAACAAATCCAACAATTTTAGTAGCAAATACATTACATTTGTGGTTATGGTGTTACTCACCAGATTCTGCTCGACGTGATTCATGGTTGGCTCTCATCATAGATGAGGGTGTGCGAATAATAAAATAGAGTGTGTGAATAACAACTCCTTTATATAAATTGTTAGCAATAATGGAGACGTGCCATAATACTTTGATTTTTTTTGGTTGTATGTCGATCACACCTTAATTAACTTGCTAAGCTAAGTTATTCATGATAAAATTCGTATGGACTATACTTTTTCCAACCATATTTCATTTAAGCGATAAAAAGAAACCAAAAATCACACTGAATTATGATTAACTGACTAGGATTAAACATCGCGATTTGAATCATTGATGTTGAGTATTCTAGTAGAATGTCACATATCAATCACGACCCTAGCAATAAAATCAGTAGCAAAACCACACTCGGACATGACACCATGTATGTTCCCACCAGAATCTAGCTACAATAAATCAACAACGTTGTATGGACCCGTATTATCAATACAATTTATCAATACAACTTCTAGCCGCAACGATATATTAGAGAACCCTAAGAACTGAGAAGGTACGTGTATGGACCCGTATTAACCACCAAGCTCGATTTGCCTTATGAAACAATGGAATGAGTTGACGAATAAAAATAAATTGAAAAAAATATGAAAAACTTAGTCGACGGAATTTCATTATGTAGTCTAAGAGGAATTAGAAGACGAAATGTTTTACTTAGGAGACAAATTAATAAAAAAAATTTAAATCACTTAGGCTACGAACTGAGAGAATTTCATCTCCTAAGTTAGAAAAACTTAGGCGGTGAAACCTTCCGCCAAAATTTGAGAAAAATTCAAACGAATTTTTTTCAAAAAAATTTCATCTCTCATCTCATTAAAACTAACCATATCCAATTAAACTCAACCTCACCCTCTTTCTCTCATCTCATCTCCGCTCCCTTCATTTTTGTTTCTCAATCCCTCTCTTCTTCTCCCCTCCCCTCTCCAGACTCCCACCTAGCTCCCTCTCTTCCTTCACTTCCTGTCTCCTCTCTCCTTCTCTTCCCTAATTTCAAACCCCTTTTCAAACTCTGACCCAAAACTCATAGCTTCATTCAAACCCTCCATCCCCCTCAACACCGATTATGCCCGCTCCCCCTCCGGCGAGGTCCACATCATCATGGGTCCCATGTTCGCCGGCCAAGACCACCGCTCCTCCGTCGGATCAAGTCCGAGGGCGCCAGTGGAAGGTGAAATTTGAATCTTTGAGTAAAACCATGAGTAAATCAGATTAAAGTTTCCAACTTAATTTGACTCCAATTGTTTTCTAATTTCAAAAATGTGGTGTGATGACAAATTCGAACAAGGATAACAGATACGCGGTCGATTCGGTGGTGTCATGATCGGGCCAAATTTCGTGATGAGATTTGCCGGATCTATCCTCGTTTAGGCTCAAATTGAAGCCATGTTTTAATTTATTTTTTGAAGAAATTTGACCATCTATATGTTGATATGGGTTTTTGATGGTTTTTTGGGGAAGATGTGATACATCTTAGGGTTGGACTGGTTGAGTTTGGGGGCGGCGTTATGGTTTCTATTTCGATGGTTGGTGGTATTTGGAGAGAGGCCACTGCGGTGGTGATGTCAAATTTTTTTTTTATTTTTTCAGACTTAGCGACGGAATCTAATAATTCAGTCGCCTAGGGGAAAAATAAAATTTTTTTGTCATTAAAAATTACTACCGTCGCCTATGTACTTAGGAGACGAAACAAATTATGTTGCCTAAGTAATTCTTAATCGATAGAACTCAATTTTTCGTCGCCCTGACACCTACCTCACCGCACTTAGGCGACGGATATTCCGTCTCCTAAGTACTTAGGAGACGAATTTTGTTACTTAGGAGACGAAAACTATTCCGTCTCCTAAGTGACTTTTTCCAATAGTGAGTAATTAAGGATATCCTTATTAATTTGAAAAGGATTTTTATATATATATATATATATATATATATATATATATATATATATCTTAGATTAGATCATTAGAAGTTTAGAACAATAATTGGTAATAATCTAATGTACGTAGTTTTTTTTATCACATGCATTACTACTGAAAAATAGCACTTAGGCGACGAAATTTTCTATTTAGGAGACGAAACAGTTTCCGTCTCCTAAGTCGTTCTTAGGAGACGAAATCAAAATATTTCATCTCCTAAGAACGACTTAGGAAACGAAATTTCATTCCGTCGCTTAAGTACTACTTATGAGACGGAATATTTTTACTTAGACGACAGCATTTTGAAAAAAAAAAATTATGAATCACTTAGGAGACGGAACTACATTCCGTAGCCTAAGTAGATTAAGGAGACGGAATGTTTTTTTTCAAAAAATAAAAAATTTATGAATCACTTAGACGACGGAAATAGAACATTCCGTCGCTTAAGTTCTAAAAATTTTAGCGCTCATCTTCCCGGGTAAAATTTCATGAAATTCAAACCAAAATTTTCAAACATATCGATTCTTTAAATCACAAACTCACCAATCTTATCAATAGAAGAAAATCATCTCTCCTAAAGCTCTTTCTCTCTCTCTCTCTAGACCATCACTCTCATGCCGACTCTCTCTCCATTCTCACCGCTCCTTCCTCCGCCGCCACCTTCAACTACACCACCCCCACCTCCAACTGCCACGCGCTCATCGACTTCATCCCTACAAACGCCACCACTCTCAACGCCGTCAAGACCCTTCTTCAACATCACCCGGCCACCTCGCACCCTCTCGGAGCCAACAACCTCCCCTCTCGACCCGACCCGACTCACCCGTCCCTGCCGCCAACAAGCTCCTCGTCCCTTCTTTTGCACCGAGTCTCAGATCTGGGTAAGAAATCAAGGTAAGTTCTTCAATTTTTCTGGTTTAATTAGCTTTGGTGATAGATTTATGTGTTTTTGTTTAATTGATTTTAATTTTAATTTAATTTTGGTTAGAATGTGATTGGTATGATGATGGTTATGTGGTTACTGTGGTGGTGGTGGCATATTTGGGGCGATTGTTGGTATGAAATTGAAAGGGAGATATTGTATTGAAGTTTACTGACCCCTAGTAAACTTCTACTAGTAAACTTCCACTGAGTTTTACTAGGGAGCAATGAATTTTTTATTAGGGTAAAAATGAGGATCTGTTGTGTATAATTGACATGACATTGAAAGGAAGATACTGTATTGAAGTTACTGACCCCCAGTAGAAGTTTACTGGTAGAAGTTTACCCCAGTAGAAGTTTACTGGTAGAAGTTTACTAGGAGGCAGTAAACTTCCACTGAGTATACTAGGGTGCAATGAATTTATTTATTAGGGTAAGAATGAGTATCTGTTGTGTATAATTGGCATGAAATTGAAAGGGAGATACTGTATTGAAGTTTACTGGCCCCCAGTAGAAGTTTACTGGGGGCGATAAACTTCCACTGAATTACTAAGGGGCAATGAATTTGTTTATTAAGATAAAAATGAGTATCTGTTATGTATAATTGGCATGAAATTAAAATGGAGATACTGTATTGAAGTTTACTGACCCCCAGTGGAAGTTTACTAGGGGCAATGAATTTGTTTATTAAGGTAAAATAAGTATCTGTTATGTATAATTGACATGAAATTAAAAGGGAGATACTATATTAAAGTTTATTGACCCCCAGTAGAAGTTTACTAGGGGACAGTAAACTTCCGCTGAGTTTACTAGGGGGCAATGAATTTGTTTATTAGGGTAAGAATGAGTATATGTTGTGTATAATTGGCATGGAATTGAAATGGAGATACTGTATTGAATTTTATTGACCCCCAGTAGAAGTTTACTGGGGGGCAGTAAACTTCTATTGGGTTCACTAGGGGCCAATAAAGTTGTTTATTAGGGTAAAAATTTGTATATGTTGTGTGTGTGCCCCTGAAATTGAAAGGGAGTTATTTTTTGCAAGTTTACCAATCCCCAGTAGAAGTTTAGGGGGCAGTAAACTTTATTTTTTTCATATACATTTTATAAATACAAGTTTTTACTACTTATATGCAGGATTAAAAGAAGTTTAAGACATTTAGTTCTGACTTCTAAGACCTACGGTGGTGGTACTATTTGAGGCGGTTGGAGTGAGTGGATAAAAAACATGCGGTGGCATTTTTTTTTTTTTGAAATTTTTTTCAGCCTTTAGCTACGGAATTCTACTATTCCGTCTCCTAAGTGGATGATTATTATTTTTATTATAAATAAAATCGGTCGCCTAAGTGTTTATGAGACGAAAGTATTCCGTCTCCTAAAGAACCACTTAAGCGACGGAATTTCAGGTTCCGTCGCCTAAGTGTCGTGAGGTAGACACTTAGGCGACGGATCTTAGTCGACGGACGTTCCGTCTCTTAAGTACTTAGGAGACGGAATTTTTCACTTAGGAGACGAAATAATTCTGTCTCCTAAGTGCTTTTTCCAGTAGTGTATATTACAACTTCGTAAGTCAAACTCATCACAACATTTCACTTACTAAGGAGAGACTATGCTGCTAGACTAAATGATACTAGGCGTAATATATTATGAATTATAAACAGATGTAGTTTTTTTTTTTCGACAAATATAAATCCATTAATTTGTAGAAAGGTCATAACAATTAACAAACTTATTTGCATCATTGTGATCAATCAGGCTAGGTAATTATATAGTCGAAGGAGAGAATCGGATGAAAATTGTGATTTCTTACCATCCCTCTCTGAATCTAAATCTAATATCCCTCTCTCAATCTAAACCTAATAATTTCGATCACCTCATCGGAAGGTACGTACTTAATTCCTCAACACAAGTATATGATATTGTTTCTTCCATGTATTGAAAAAGTTACAGCGAACTAATTAGTTGCCAATTAGTCATATAGGTGCTCTAAATTAATTACCAATGGTGTCCAAGGGAGTGCGTCCTTTCAATAGCTGCTGATGCTGTCGATCATGATGCATATATAGGCATATAAGAAAATAAAGTTATCCTAAACGTTTCACCCCTATTTTTCGATGCTCGATCGGCCAATGATAGCTAGGCAAAGTCAGCCTGAACTATGCGAACTTGTTCATATTGGACGTCCGAGCACACTGCAACAAATGTCATACAGAAGAAGTACTGGGCGGCTTCCTATATATACAAACCAAGTACCCTCTAATGCATGAGCTAGCATAGACGATTAAGAGTAATTGAATCGCTAGCTAAAAGATCGAAAAGGTCTCGCCGACTGCTACTAAGAACCTAGCTAACAAAACTTTTTTGAAAGTCCGGATCGACTTCATGTTCCTAGCTATTAAATGAGTGAAATGCATGATTATCCTAGCTCGATCAGTAAAGGGAGGACAAGTACGTACTTAACCCTAGTTAATCTATTATAAACGAAGAATGAGAAAACTCGTACATTTTCTGATGTACGTAGGAAACTAGTCGATCAAGCATGCTAAGGCACTACAATGAAGTATCCCTCTGCATGCAGGGCAGGAGTGGAGAGATTGTCTAAACCCTACCAGCCTAGCTACCTATGTGTATTCTTGTAATTGAATTGATATGTATAAGGGGCCGGGGTCTTGTATCCTTTAACAATGCCTGATTGTTTCCCCTTCTAAACACGATTAATTGGTATATACTAATCACCAATCATTGTGTGCTTAATTGATTTAATTAGTGTTGGCATGGGATGAACGCGCAGCTAGCTAGCATAGAAACAGATGGTCCTAATTAACTGAGATCGAGCTCAGTCAGAATGTTCTATAGACGATTGGACAAGGCTGGCTAGGGCAAATAATTGAAGAGCTAGGTAGGGCAATTAAACTGGTTAGATCGATAGTGGGGCAAATGATGGCCAGAGATTTATATATTCCATTCAACATGTACGTCGCGCCTGGGGACCCATGCACGGAACAAGCTAGTCTCCTTCAGTCAGCGCAGCACAGTACCGGATGAGAGAGAGAGCAGAGAGAAAGAGAGAGCCCCGCCGCGCAGGGAGCTGCTCAGGCAGGGACCCCAGGAAGGAATGGCTATATATGGCCTACTGCTTTTAAGCTTATGAGCCTCGATCTGATCTGATCAGAGACTCAGGGTGAAAAAGAAAGAGAGCTAGAAATGTGTGTCGTGTGATTATTCTCATTCACATTCCAGGTCATCATTGCCGGTGATACTCATTGGATGCCATCATCATTACGTACCCCCTTGCTGGCATGCCTCAGCTCGTGTGATGATTATGGATGGTGCACATTTGCCACACCTTAGCTAACTTGCATTTGATTAGACGCATTAGTTTATACAACTACAAGGCCTTTCGAGTTTAAGAACTATGATTAAGCATATTCTTTCTTAATTAGGCTTACTGCTCTATATCGTCCTCAAATTCATGTCCCATTGTTTTTGAGCCAACAAACATATATGTCAAGCAATAGATCAAAACAAGCATGAACCTTCGTCCTTAAATATTTACTGTCTAAGATGGACGGACGGTGGGCATGAGTCAAAAGGTACTCGATCTACTCCATTCTGAGATTGGTATAGAACTATAGATCACTACACGAGAGACATGATCGATATATGTCAAATTCGTGAAAGAGACCGGCCAACACAATATTCCTAATCATCAAAAACATACAAGGAGAAACTCACGACTCACATCTATCTCCTCTAACACACCACCTTGACAACTAAGTACTAACAACGCTGCTCTAGTTTTCCTCTGATATATTTTCTGTGAGTCGTTAATTTGTTCTTTTGCATAACATTATGCCTCTTTTGTAATCCGCCGGTCTCAATACAATTACACCTACTAGAAAAATTATCATCTTTTTCTACTACCTTCTTTTGAAGTAAGATCGGTATGGCCGCCCTTAAACATTGATTGATAAATCTGAATACATTGAGGTGGGGAACACACACACCAATATTACAAAGCATGCATAGCGAGAGAACATCCTAATTAGGCATAATTGTCAATTTGCTACCCTATAATTCATCTTAGTGTCAATTTGCTACCATAACTTTTATTTATGTCAATTGCTACCCTAGTTTTCTAAAATTAGCCAATTTGCTACCCCATATTTTATTTTAGCTATTTGTTATCCTTATGTCAAATTTATGACTATAGACTTTCAATATGAACCAATTTGCTTACCTACATATTCAAATTTAGCCATTTGCTATCCGTTATATTCAAAAGACATCAATGTTTAGACGGAGAAATAGATCAATTTGTATGACAAAAGGTAATAAATTGGCTAATTTTAAAAACCTAGAGTAGCAAATTGACAGAAATAAAAGTTAAGGTAGTAAATCGACTAATTTTGTGAAGTTAGAGTAGCAAATTGACAATTAAGCTTCCTAATTAAGATATATAATAATTACATGTCTCCATTAATCTACTGATTAACTAATTAAGCCGGGATGGTCTAATCAGTTGTCTAGACACAGATTTCTGTAATAGTCGGAGAACGGGAGAGAATGTGAGCACGAAACCGGAGTGGTCCTGTCCTGCAGGGTCGGAGTATAGAGTGGTCCACATATATAGCCATAAAACGAAAAAGAGAAAAAAGTGAGAGTGGTCCGATCCAAGTATGTACTGGGATCTTGCGCTTCGATCGATCAGAAAAATAATGCAATGCCTCGCTGCAGGGCCTTTGCTATCATGCAGCTAACACACCGCGATGCTATCCTATGATTCCTATCAACTTCGTGATCCCAACTCTGTGCTATCTATATTCTCATTTGGCATAAAGCTACAAACTGTGAGCTTATGCTTTGGACTACTATATATACTACTCGATCTTGACTAAATCATGTCTTTAGCAATTAATCATTCATATTTTGAGGGAAATCTCTATCTCGTGTGTTTGTGTTCGTGTCGGTGTCAGGTCTCATTCGTGAAATGTACGTGATAATGTTTCAAGTTAAATCCGATCAGACATAAGATTACGTTAGATATGAACACAAAATTACGTTACATGAGAGTTAAAACATATTTGATTTGAGACTAAAATTAGAACTTAAAAAAGAAGAAGAGGAAAGGTCGTATTCCTAATTCATGTGTCGTGGAACTAGACCCTCCCCAAGTTTGAACCCACAAGAAGAGCTAGAAGCCAATGGAGAATATGTAATTAATCCCATAAACGCATTCAAAATTTCAGAATCGGATCATCATCATGATATAATGATTCATTTGAAAGACCAGGCGGCGCCAAGCTTTCACAGTTGAGAACTTGAGACCCATCATGATTCTCATATTCGAATATATAGATGTTGAGGGTCCATCATTTTCTTCCAATATGATACTGCAGGTACCCATAGATTTATGATCAAACTTAGCTATAGCTAGATAATGAAGGAGGGCATCATATATAGTGTCATAGAAAAGGAGCACACCCGCGAAAGCATGGTCATCGGCATGGACAGCGTGCAGGCTGTGGAATCATACATATTCTTTTTTTTGGTTACAGGAATCATACATATTCTTTAGTTAAGCCTTTGTTTTATTTCAATTTTATTTCTTGCAAAGATGACAATATTGTTAAAAATCAAAGTTACACATGACGACCACTATGGGGATATTTAATTAAAGATTAAATTTAGTTTATCTCCTGAAGTTTGGGGTAACATCATTTCAGTCCTCATATTCTCAATTTGAAAATTTACTTTTTAAAGTTTCAATTTCATAAATCACGCCCAATTGTTAAAATTCTGTCAAATTTGGACATTAATTTTGATTTCATAACGGGCTAAAATAGTCGTATAACAACATAAATCGCCTTTTAGGACCATTTTCCTAAGATTTCATTTTAGAAATTTAACGTCCAAATTGGACGAAATTTTAGCAATTGAGTTTGATTTATGAAAATTGTAAACTTTAAGGGTAAATTTTCAAAATAAAAATATGGAGACTGAAATAATATTAACCCCAAACCTCATAGGGTAAATTGAAATTAATCTTTTAATTAAATTCCATGCACCCTTCCTTAGCATTCCATCATGGAGAGCCAAACGTGAGTTTCATTACATATAAGCGTCACCGTTAGAAACAATAAACTCCCGCAGAGTTGTAATATCTACAGTCGTGAATTTATTCGACACAAACTTGGAGGCAAAACCCATAACCAAGCTACGTACATAGAGTTCGTAAAACCGATTATGCTCGATTATGATAAATTAGTGGACAAATAACAAATACTAGCTTGCAGTTTAACTAAAAGGTTCCATCGAATGACAACTCTTTTAAAAGAACTGTAAGCTCGGATATCGCATGAAAAGTTGGTTAATTTACCACGACGAATTAGCATATACATATAGCATGAATGTGAGTATGTGACCCTAGCTCTATTTTGAATTCATCAACGTTGGTTGGTATTCGACCATACAGAGAGAAAGAATCAAAGTTGGTGTTGGAATTGGACACACATATCTATTAGTCTTAGAAAGTGAGGTCCAAAACAATTGCTATTTGGGTGTTTGATATTTTATGTAGAAAGAATCTTGATTACATCTGATAACTTTGGGTATACAGGACTTGTCCCGAATTCGTCATAAAATCGAAAGAGACCGGCAGAGCCCACATTAAGAAAAACTTCATTGAAAATTTCGACAAAGTAACCCCTGAATGCGGACTACCCAACCTAAAGAACACACAAGTACACTTCTTCATAAAATCCATCCTTATGCCATCGTGCTCCCAAGATCACAACACCTCCTGAATTGCAAAAAAAAATCATGCATGCATATTCATTTAAAATGAAAGTGTCCACTCACAATATTAGACCCAACCTTTTCAATGCCCGGAACACTCCTTGACTCGCTGCCTCTAAACATCTAAATTCTCAAGTCGACTTATCAACACACTTCAATTTCGGCATTCATTTCTGATAATCCGAAAACATCGAAACATAACGATTCAATTTGAGGAAAAACTACTAAGGGCACCCATAGGGAGTTTCCTTGTTTAGAAACTTTCCAAACACATGGAGTGTTATTTCAAAGCTGAAGAAGACGAAACCAAAACGATCACCAGAGGAAACCAAGTGAAGTAATGGTAGGTATGCACCGACAAGTAAAAGCGACTGGCATGTTGCCGGTCTACATGTTTCATATAGATAACAAATTAAGGCAGCAACATCAGATCCAGCCTCCAGATATCACAAATTGGAGCAAAATGTGGTTGCTCTTTTTTTTTTTTTGGTTACAAAATGTGGTTGCTCTTTCTTACAGTACGACATGTTAATTATTAGATTTTTATATTGATCTAAAATCTTCGATGAACAAGTATGTGGTTCCGAAGATAACAAACAACATTATCAACCATGCAGCCAACACTAGGAATATATTAATGTAATGAATCAAAAAGACCAGATCAATTGTAAACTTAAGTTTTTGCCACTAATCGGGCACGATCGAATGGCTAGATCTGATTTTAGCAAGTAATGTTTTTGTACAAACTTATATGAACTGAAATGTTTTCATTAAAATCTTCGGTGACATTGATTACCCTTATTGTCATTCCATCATTTCTCACTCTCTTTTGGCATTTTTTTCAAGAAAGACTCTCTAATCTCATTTCTATTATGTTCTACGTATTCTCTCTAAACATACTCATCTTTAGTAACGATAAAAAAACAAAACAGGAACCAGAAAAATCAGCTATCAAATGCCGATTGATACACTCGATCAGGAGGATAAAAGTGCGGCTATTGAGACCTCCAAATTTGCTTATTATACCTCTCATTCTCTCTACACCTCCATTTTACTTTTAAATACAAGCATTTGTCTCATTACACCTCCTTTCGAATTCCTAAAATAGCCTTGTTTATGTAATCATATATATATATATTAATATATTACTTTTTTTAATTTTTAATATATTACTTATACACCCCTATTCACTAAATATAGCTCCAATTCTTTTCTTTTTTTACATGCGAACATCCATTCCCGACTTCCATTATTTATTTCTTTTTATTTTTTCTTTTAGCGCAAACCTTCATTCCCAACTTGATTTCTTGATTTTCTTTTTTTTGTATTTTTTTATTTCCATAAAATGTCACTAGACATTCAGTTTTGATCAAATTTAAGAAATAATTTTCAATGACATCAATTTCGAGAAAAGTTAATTCGAATCATGAAGAATACTATTAACTTGAAAATTAAAAAAAAAAGGATTGTATCTCAAATTTATTTATCGATCATCAAAAGAATGTTCTTACATGAACTACTCTATATTTTTGTTGTTGTAAAGAAAAGAAAAGAAGAAGAGAAGACACATACACAATAGTTGAGAGGAGGCGTAAGTCTACTCATTCATTCTCATTAGCCTCTTTATATAGAGGTAGAGTTTACATCAGAGTACATAACTAATGAGTAATTACGTGGACAGCCACATATATTAATATTTATAATACCCCCCCTTGAATGTCCACCAATGAATGATAATTAGACGCGCATAATGTTGTCTCGTTAAAAACCTTGTCAGGTAAGAAAAACTCAGTGGAAGAAAAATAACCCTGGTCGAAAGAGAAAAAGAGTGCAACGCGCATATGTCTTTAGGTAACATATTTCTGGATGCTCCCCTGATGAGAATCTCCCCCTGAACATTGTAAGCTTCATGCGCCGTAAATAACGGTTTGATTTGTCCATCACTAAAGTGAGACCATGCGTGCTTTGCATATAGGGGCTCATCATGAAATTTTGAACCTACAAAGTTAAAGTAATAATAACAGCTAGAGCTAGACGATTATAAATATGTCTTACCTCATTAAGTCGTATGACCTAATTCATACACTAAGTAATAGCTAATCAACATAAGCTAATTGACATCAAAGCATTGAAACATCATCATGGCGTATCCAGCCATACACATCAATATCTATGTGTATGATACGTCTCATATAAACTATAAGAGCTCTGAGTAATTCATAATTTCCCAAGAGTTAGAATATGTAGCAACATAATGATCATAATTCGAATTCGATTGTGTTGTCCGATCATAATACTCATTGAGGCAATTTTGATCACGTTAGCTATAACGGAATGAGTATATATGAGTTAACTTTAGACTATTTGATTCCATGAATTAGCTTCAAGCTCTCTCAAGTATTCATGGATCGAATTACATTAGAATCATTCATGTACTTAAATCATTTGAGGATTTGACAAGCGATACGCTTGTAATACACTTCACTTCTGGGAATTTGATATATCAATGGTTTTAAAGCCCTCGTAATATACAATGACAACATGTCATAGTTCTCGTCCATGTAACAGTTACACATAACACTGTACTTATAGAAAAATATCATTCGTATAAGGGCAGATTCATAATCTCATGTCTTTGTAGACATTAAATCATAGTGATTTACTTTCACTGTGGTAAATACCCTTCTGTATTATGTATTATGTAGGGTTAAAGGTTAATTAGATCATCATGCACGATTTCAAGCTATTGTAATAACACTTCACTTCTGGGAATTTGATATATCAATGTGTTAAAGGCCCTCGTATATACAATGACAACATGTCATAAGTCTCTCGTCCATGTAACAGTTACACATAACACTGTACTTATAGAAAATATCATTCGTATAAGGGCAGATCATAATCTCATGTCTTTTGTAGACATTAAATCATAGTGATTTACTTTCACTGTGGTAATACCCTTCTGTATTATGTATTATGTAGGGTTAAAGGTTAAAGTATCTCATCACGTTTCAAATATTAATTTAATTGGAATTGCCTCTTTCCAATTTGGCCAATAATATGCTTTGTCGACATGCATAATGAAACGTGGTATATCATCGATAATACAGTCCTTAATGGTCTTTGGTAGCTACCATTTGTAAATTTTCATAGATGATCATCATTCATAGATCCCATACATTCTTATATGCATGCATTTTTGATATTGGGTACCCATGTCATTTCTGGGGCAAATATTGTCACTTCTAGGACAAATATTATCTAGCAAATGTGGATATTTCTTGTAATATCATGTAGACCATTAGAGGACCTGTATAATCTTCCATTTTTCAGGAGCTTAAAACTTTAGACCTAGTAGATACATTCCACTCAAATTCATGCCGTTATTCAAATGACAATAATCTTATTCTCCCCCTAACGGCGGGAAGACTGTCTTATTTGACCATGAGCATATACTGCGTCTAAAGATCTATCACTTTCTTTCTAGTGAGATGTTCATTGGCTGGTGGTGAACCTAAACCAAGTATGAGGTCAAAAAATTATATTCATTAATATCAACCAAGATATCATTTTTAATGGCGTACATACAACCTTTGTATGTGTAGCCGTATTAGGAATTTTAACATTGCATCATGACATTCTCTTCAGGAGAACCATGTCACTTGAATACATGTGCATCCCACAAATCAAAATGGGATATAGAGTATTTGAGTTAATATGGATGATCTCATAGACTTAAATCCAAGTTGATGTCTATGCTTTTAGTATATACATTTGTCAAGATCTTTTATCAATCACTAACTGAGATATTTCTCAAAATCAAAATGAGAAAGTGGATAAACAACTCACACCACTCTACATTGTTCTTCAGGAACAATCTATCTCCCCCTCATGACAAGAAGATTGTCTCATTAAAGTGTCAAATAAACGATTGGCTATGAGTAGGGCCAGTGGTCATCAAAACTTGTTATGATTCCAGGCAACATATAAGTAAAATATGACATAACTTGTCATGCCAAATAAACTTGCCATGCCAAATAAGTATTTGGTCAATGAATCTGGTCATGATATAATTATATGCCACAAGATTGAAATTTAGCACTCTATGTGCTCTTCTGAAGCCATCAATCATATGTGTAATCGAAGCTTCAGGTTCGAATATTTACTATTAGAACTTCGGGTTCTACAATGAAATATTTTGAAACTTCTGGTCCAAAAATATTACACTCGAAATTCATATGATCGAGATGTAGGGTTGTTGGCCCATATGAATAACAATAAAATTTAACCAGTAAGTATAGTAATAAAATTGCATAACAAAATAAAGAAAACTGTAAACAACAAATAGTAAATAAATTGTACATACGAAACTTCTGGTTCCATGAAAAATAAAATACATAGATTTTCAAGTCTGGTTAACTTTATCAAATATGATAATCGTGATTTCCGATCTCATCTAGTTACACATGCAAGAAACATCATATGAAATAGGTGGGGAACTTCAGGTCCTCATATGATTAGAGATCATAAGATGTCGTTTTGGTCGTTGTATAACTGTAGGGAACTTCAGGCCCTTGTCAATTGCATGACTTTTGAGAAAGTTCATTTCACAATTTCAATAAACTTCAAGCCCTCTATATTTCAATCAAGAGACTTCAAGTCTCGATCTCATAAAAATATAAATGGACTTGATAATCGGCATCATGCTTGAACATAATACCATAATAATCACACAATGATACATGTAGAAAACTTATATTAAACAATTAAGGAATGTAATATATAGTATGACTATGAGTTAATAGATATATTTCTTTCCTTTTCATTTAGAGTATAATTGTATATCTTTCTATGAAATTCAAGCCAAATGTATAGCTTCTAGCTTTGGGCCAAGTATCCCACAAATTAACCTTCAAAACTCACATTATCATTTGGAGGAGGGGGAACCTCAAATACCAATTTCATGCCTCTTGTAATCATTGAGGAACTTCATATACTCAATTCTATCGATCTGAGGATCTTCTGGCATTCATAAATTGTACAAATGCTGAAGGACATCATGTGATCTTTACGAGGAACTTATGGTCTCAAGTAATCGAATCAACAAACATGATGCATCTATTGAGATTCATTGTATATATAGATCGAAAGCACATGTAAATATTAATTTAATTAGAAAGTAAGAAAAGATAATCAAACCTCCATGACTGAAAAAGAGAGAAGAAACTCATACCCATTTCACTTACAATGAGGTATTGATGCGGTACTGATGATGATTGAGGTATTTCATGTGGCTCTATCAATGAAATGGTTCATTCTTAGTATAGAAACGTAATGGAGCAGAAGATAAGTATTCTTGTATTGACATCAAGAAGACTATATCGAGACTTTAGTTTCATACATCAAACAGATCGAAATCCTGCATCATTGAAATATTGAATGAACATTAAATAAAAAACAAACCGACTTTCATTGGCATAGAACAGAAAGAAAGAGGACATGATCGATGATTATGAAATTTGATTAACTAGTTCCTTCTAATATGGAACTAAACTCACGGCATAAACAAACAATCAAATACAAAAGGAACCACCACACTACAGATGGTGTTTCATAATGAATGGTCCAGTAAAGAAAACTGATGCAAAAGAAAATTCATGCATCCTCATGAACAATCGACATCATCTGGGTATATGAAATAAGTAAAATCAAACTCATAGATTAAGAGTTTATGGCCAAGCAATAAAGTCACCCATATGACTTATAGATCATCATAGAGTACAATAAAAAAAATTGTGCGATGGTCAAAGGGGGACGACAAAGAAACAATTTTGGATTTTTGGGTTTGTTCATTATCAACTCAAAGGTAGAGTCGTGTTGATAACATGTTGTAAAGTAAAGAAAAGAAGAAGAGAAGACACATAGACAATAGTTGGGAGGAGGTATAAGTCTACTCATTCATTCTCATTAGCCTCTTTATATAGAGGTAGAGTTTACATCAGAGTACATAACTAATGAGTAATTACGTGGACAGCCACATAGATTATAATATTTATAACATTTGTTACTTTTGTATTTCTATTTTACATATACTATTTTTTTGTAAGTTTATATTTTTGTTTTTATACTCATGTTGATAAATTATTTTAATAATTGATAGATCATAATTTTTGTAAAAATATTATGATACTTATTTTTTAATAATTGATAAATCTGTTGAAGGAATTTACATTCATGTCCTTAATGAAGTGTCTTGACCGAATCTTGTCCTGATTAGACTAGAATATCTGTTAGATATCTATCCCTGATGCACATGGATTCTCTATGTAATGCCTATATAAATGCCATGACATCAATGAATGAGTAGACCTTTATTCACGTATTCTTCTATCCTCGAACACGTTATCATGCACTCGCTCTACCTGAGCTGATACCAGAGAAAAATCCCAACCCGAAAATCAGACTTTTCCATTGATAATCAGAAAACCCTAATTTCTGATTAGGGCACCCAAAAACTGATTTGGGCACTCTTCATCTTCTACGATGCATTTCTGTGCCGCAAGCCGTTCTCCGGCGTCCTGCCTCCTTGCTCCGGCCTTCAAGAGGGCAGCACCGGCAACACAGCGCAGCGTAGTCCTAGCCTCGCCGCGCACAACCTGCAGCGACATCTGCTCTGCTGCTTCAACGTTGTGCAAACCCCACCAGAGCCGAGCCGCAGCTGAGGTTCCTCCCCGCCATCAGCAGCTTTTCAGAAGGGCCGCCAAGCTCCGACTCGCTGCAGCAACGCTCTGAGCTCGAAGAGAGGAGCTCCGACCCGCTGCTCAGAGCAGCCCCACCAAGCCCAGCGCTTCCCCCGACGTCGCCTTTGCGCCTCTGCTGCCATCTCGGCTCCGGCAGCCCAGCGCTCATCGTTCCGGCCAAGACCCAATCACGGGTCCGAAAGTTTCAGACCCGACCCGAGCATGCTTTGGTTTCCAATTTGAAACTGAATAGCTGAGGGCAATTCAGTAATTTTGATCTCCAGGTAAAGTATTTTACCCTGACAGTAAAAGTTTTTACCCACCAGTAAAAATTTATTTACTCTACGAGTTACTGTGGTAATTATTTAATTACTTTTACTGTTTATATATGATGAATATGACTAACCATATGTTTTTAATTTTCATAAACCGCGTAACAGATTGCTATAGAATTATGAGAAAATTCACCGCAAGCATGTGGATAATCAAGAATATTGCAAGAGCATCTTCTCTATACACACGTGGACACACTCATGAAAATTACAAGGGCAAATTCCCTATGCTACGGTTGTTTAACTAGCAAGTAAGTTTTTTATTAAAGTTGCCGTTTTTGAATATATAAGTATATATATCAGGCAATATTCGCCTAGCTACCTCCCACATTTCTTATATTGTGGGACAGGGTTTTAAGGGATTGAGACCCCTCATCCCTCCTATATCCGCGACTGTGAGTACGCGTCGATGTGACTGCGATTACACATCACCATATATCCGTGATTTGTGATTACGCGTCGTTGTGACTGCGATTACGCGTCACCATATATCCGCGACTGCGATTACGCATCGCTGTGACAGCTTTTTAGCGTCACATACAAAGGAAGAAATCGATTATGACTGCGATTACGCGTCACCTACTTTTTCAGCATCAATTATAAGTGACCATACATCATTGGTACACATTTCTAATTCCATTTAGTATCCGATTTTTCGATACTAACTATTCCCCTTGTCGTTTTGTAGAAACGAGTTTGAGACCCTCGATGAACGAGGCAAGAATTATCTATGATGGACATCCGATGAGACATGCAAGTTCATCGGCAAAGGATTTACATCCACTATTATTCCTCCTGACGGCCCATATGTGGTTACCAGTGAGTTGATCAAATTTCAAGCCCTCATGTTACTGAGGCGCCATGCCCATCCAACTCTATCAAACTCAAACAATCGCTCTTCTTGCTACCATTGCAGTTCTACTACGCTCACTTGCACAAAGATTGTTGTGCCAGTAATGATGACATTGATACCTACAAACGACACATGCACTTATTGGCTCAAGAGGCTAACTACACATTGGGAGATGAGTATGACGATGAACCTTCCACCAATCTCACTATAGCAGACTCTAAGGCTAAGAAGAAAGCTGTTCCTGAGGACTTAGAGACTCCGGACTATTGATTAAGTCTATGTGATAGACGAGTTTATCTGCTATATTTTTCTGTTTGGCACATGTTTAGCCACAGTTATTTTTGACTTTCAGTCAGTTTTATTGGAATTAGACATCCATTGATGTACTCATGTTTGCATTAATAAATTCCTCTTTAACAATTTCTGTGTTCAGATCGATTGAGAATTTTATTACCCTTATGCATGGTTAAAATTGCACAAAACTATAAGCTTAATTACATGGCAACATATGAAAATCCACTTGTTTTCGGTGGTATTATACTTGGTAATGACATATTATATGGCAGAAAAGCGAGAAATTTCGAAAGCAATCGAAATTGAATGGCAATTGCACAAGGCAACAGCAATGCCGAGTTTAGGCAGCAACACAGTGCCTATGCGCGCCACTGATGGGCTTTCAGCGCCCTTTGCGCATCCCTGACCCACGCCGGTGCCCCGCGCTCTGGCCGCACCCTTAGGGCGCCCCTTCCGCACCCTTGTGTGTCTTTATGTGTTTTTGTGCGCTCCGAGCGTCCTATGCCTTGCCGTCGCCGTTTTTCACCGCCTTCGAGGCCGTGACCGGCCATGCCGACCCTCTTGAAGGGCCCATGACATCCATGCCTTGTTTTCTTATGGCATTTGTAATGTTGCATGTCATGTAAAGCACTCTTACCGAAATTGAGTACGTCTTTCGGTTTCTATGCCTTTGAATATGAAGGTTGTCTCCACATCTTGTATATGAATGTGTTGAGAAAGATTGAGTGCTTAGCTCATCGAATGGATAGCTATTCATGGATTCACTTATGTAAAATCCGTTGTGACTACGGTGACTAGATCATCACCATAATCCAAGAGCGGTTTGATGCTCAAGTTTCAATGCCTTATGGCGTTATGATTCAAGTCACACATGCTTCTATGCATTAAGAAGTACACGACCCATGCTATGATATGATACTCACGCCAACGTTTATCACCTAGCAACTCATTTTGAGAATGAAAAATTCTTATGTATCACTTGTTATGAATGTACGACATTCATGAGTCATTTTGTTTCGGTTTATGAATCGGTTATTGTCGCCAATGATGAAAATTGAGACGTTGACTCACAAAGGCTTTTACCAAAATCGTCAAAGGTGATAAGGACGTGCTTTGATGATCCGAATGTTGAGAATTTACACGGACATCGTTCCTTTTGAGCAAAGAAGTCAATGAGATCGAAGCTCACCATAATGCAACTTGGTGATGCCGTGAGCAATGCTCACGGCCTCTTGATGGCAATAGATGCCCTATGTGTCATCCCCCTATGTAATGGAGATGTTACTCATGCTTTCACAAGCAAGTATGCCGCCACACAAGAAGCGACCCCTCTTGTACTCTCTTATTGACTATGCTCATAACAAAGCCTATTCTTTAGCAAAGATTAGGAGCGACACCCTCCTACGCTAAAGACAATATTATGTAGAGAGTTGCACACGTGAGATGCTAAGTCGTAGTCCACAAAGTAAGACATGAGTATGTCTATTGCATAACTTAAAAGTGACTACATATCTCCTCTTTCAACAAGTGATTATACACGCATGATACATAAGATGTTGGCACATATGCCTTCTCATTGTCCATATTACGACATAATAATGCTATGGTGATGTTCAAATATGGTTTAACTCAAACCATAACACTTAGATGCTATGGAGAACCTCAAGAATGATTGAAAAGATGCAAAAACCTTGATTTTTCGGTTTTCTGCTCGCGGACCAGTCATTGTGAGGGCCGGTTCACTAAGTTTCAGACCGGTTCTTGAGATGATTCTTGCGGCCACGAATTTCTAATATCCTTTCTCTATCAGATCGATGCCCATATTAATATCCAACACAACGCAAACAACTGTTTATATATCCAACATAATCACAAAATGGGTACATATAAAGACAATACCTTTCAGAAAACCCATTCTTTAGCTTGATGAAGAAGATGAAAATTCCTGTTTTTTTTATATCTTTTCTCTTTTTATTAGTTAGTGTTATAAATGTTATAATCTATGTGGCTGTCCACGTAATTACTCATTAGTTATGTACTTTGATGTAAACTTTACCTCTATATAAAGAGGCTAATGTGAATGAATGAGAACACTTTTTACCTCCTCCCAACTATTCTCTCTGTGTCTTCTTTTCTTCTTATCTTTTTTTTACAACACGTTATTTTGGCCAGCGATCCTCAGCAGGGGGCAGAGAGGTAACTAGTACTACCAAAGTAAACTAGGGTTGCAGGGGCGTGCCACCGCGCGGACGCAGAATGAGTGCGCTGTGCTGGACTTCTAATCAAGCGAAAAGGGTTTCCGGTGCCACCTCGCGGGCGAGGGATTACGAGTAAACCTCTTGTTCACCTGTGAATCGATACTCACTGTTAGAGCGAGCAGAGCAATAATCAGGAAGAAATGGCGAGTTCGAACGGGCTCTGTAGACCAAAGCGAAGGGTGTCTTAGTATCTAGGGTTTCGAGTAGCTCGAGAGTTTGTAAGTTTTGTATGATTTGATTGTGTGTGCTTTGTTGTAGACTAAACTCCCTTATATAGCGATCCGCAACCAGTTGGCAAAGACAAAATCACTAACCCACTCGGACTTAGCAACTAAAATTCCACAAGGATACGACTAGCTCGCGAATTGCGCTATCCATGCGACACGTGTCCAGAACAAATCTCAAGGTCTCAATCGCCGCCCCGCCTCATCTTACTGTAGCGTTGTATGCGGACTCCGAACACTAAGCGATCTTATCCCGCGAGGTGCTACAGTCCCTTTCCAACTCTAACTCGCCATGCACTACGAAATCCTACGCGGACTGAATCGAGGATCTCACGAGGTATCGGAGTCCTTGACCAAGTCCACCTCGCGCGCTGTCAGAGCGCGCCACCCTACATAGGCTTCATATCCTAAAAAGGGGCCACAGGCATTGGCCCAAATGTTACCCAAAACTTATTGTGAGTCTTGGACCAAAATCCCTACTGGGCTCAAACATTGCCCCTAGGCCTTGAGCTTAACCCATTTCGCAACGGATAAGCAAAAAGGCCTTAATGAGTATATTGCGGAAATTTGAAATTCAAAAGGTGCTGACGTTTCGGTATCATCGCCTCCCTTCATCATTACGATTGTTTGAAATTTCGAAACATACTGATGTTTCGGTCGTCATCACGTCTCTTCATTACGACATTGATTAAAAAAAACGTTACGGTCTATCTCCTTTATAAGCCTCGATGCGGGTCCCCACATCTCACCATCGTTTTCCAATCAAAAACCTTCTCCTTCCTTCTGCAAACAACAAAACCTCACCGCCGCACTTCCCTCAACCTAGAAAAAATGGTTCCCAAACCAGCTGTAAGAGACCCAAACCCTAACCTCACGGTGGCGAGCTCCTGGTCGACCAACCTTGCTCGCCGTTTTACCAACAACCCTCCTCAAGGAACACCCATCTACTTCCTTGACACGGGGGCAGCCCTGCTTGGCCCGACGCCCACACAACCCTTATCCGCCGCTGACCTGAACCAATACGCTAACTCCGTGCGCCGGCCAATTCTCGCCCAATGCCATGAACCGGGAAATTTCGCCTCCTGGTTTCAACAGGCTCGCTCTCACATAAACATCAGGGTCGGAGAGTGGCTCACTTCCACCGCAGAGGACCGAAAATGGTATGCGGCTCGCCTTCAGCTGATCTCGGCGAAGCCATAGCCTTGAGTTTCTCGCTACCCCCTCATGCCGACAGAGCACCCATCACCGCCGCAGCCTGCCTATGGAACAGCGCCACCAATACCTTCGATTTCCCTTTCGGGCAAATGAGTGTCTCTCTGCTGGACATCCTTGCCATCACAGGTTTGCCCATCCACGCCAAGCCATATGTGCCGGGCGACTTTACATCGACCGAGTTCACATATTCTGCAATCTGGGGGCTCGCCGCGCCTTGAAAGGTTCATATGCAGTGTGGCGGGCTTACTACATCAACCATGTAGAAAAGCACGAAGGAGGTATTGCCTTCCTTGAGTATTGGCTTGATAAGTTCGTATTCTATGGCAACGCTCACAAGCCTACAGGGAAATGGACGAAACTAGCGAAGCACTCTACAACGGAATCGAAGTAGGGCTAGGGCAACCCGTGGTAGGCGCGCTCTACCGGACCCTCCATACACTCTCCGAAGGCCTTCCATCTGTCTGCTGGTCCCCTGTGGCCCTGTGGGTTTTAGATTTGTGGATGCAGCTATATTTCCCGCTCTTCCGGCGCGCCCCACTTGACTTTTTACCCGAGGACCAACTGCTTGGGTTTGCCGTGTGCAGGAACTTCGCGAACCGGACTCCTTGTCCTTCTTCGCCAGCCTCTCCATCCTGTACAATCAACTCGAGCCGCCTCCCTCCATAGATATGATGGTTCGCCGGGGCCATCCGGAGATCTTGTCAGCAGGCTTCTTTCCCTGTTCCGACTTGGATTCGGATGCCATGACAACCTTCATGAAGGCGACCTCGTGTTGTGACATTCAACTCGTCGAGGATGAACAAGGCTTCGAGCTGTACGCCCCCAACCACTTCGTCAGGCAGCTCAGCTTCTTTCAAGGGGTCCCATACCCACTCTTCCATTCAGTGAACAGGTACACATCTTGGCGCAAGATTGGCGAGACGGACCGGGTCACTCCACTGCAAAACATCTATCCTCTCACTGCTGACCTGCTCTAGATTGAGCCCTCATTGGGCATCGACCCCACCTACCTCTCCTGGTGGCGATCTTTGTCAGACAACCATTGGGGGTTCCCAGATGACGCTGTATTCGCCGCTGTATTCCCTACCATCTTTTACCCTCTGTACGACACTCTGGGTGAGTCAGATCGCGTAATCCTTGATGCCCAGCGCGATCGTGCGGAAGGCAGCCAAAGGGCTGTGACAAGGCCTAGGCCTGTGCTTTCGCCAGTTCCTGCTGCTCGTCGCTCGACCGGGATAGTGATTCGAGAGCGTGGTCCTGTACCCGAGGTAAGCCACTAACTACGTGAATTGCATACCGCCTTCACTACTTCGACAAAGTACGTCCTGCTAACTCTCTTGTCTACCTTTACAGGCTGTATCCCACCGGAGATCTGTCAGAAGACTCGAGGCTGTCGGAGATAAAGGGAAAACACCTGCTCAAGAGGAACTCGCGGCAGAACATGATGGTGAGATTGCCCCCATCGTTCCTCAATCAACGAACGACGAAAGCTCGCGGAAGAAGAGGAACTGCTAGAGGATGAACGATATCAGCAAGGTTATGTTTTGGTAAGCAACCTTTCTTCGAACTGAAACTCATTAAAGCCAACAACGTTTTACTAACTTTGCATTCGACAGGTTCAACGCCTCATGCGACCTCGCCTTGCCGCCATCGAAGGAGAAGCAAGGACAGTTGAAGCCCCAATCCCGGAACCAGTCGTCGAGGAACGAACTGTGGTCATCGAGGAAGCCAACGTGCGACCCCTTTCATCAAACGGTGCCTCGAGCAAAACTGGTTCTCCTCCGGAGCCCTCCTCGGTTCCTGTTTAGGACGAAAGTCTCCAAATCACCATGTTTTCCGACTTCACTGCCTCTTTGGTGATTCCGCCAGAGGACTTTCAACCAGTGCTTGAGCCTTCCCTTTTGCAACCAGACTCAGCGGCCAGACCATTGAAGAACCAACAGTTCCAATGCAATCTGAGGTTCCGCCGTTCATTCCAGAGATTGAGGCAGTTGCAGAGGTTGAACCAACCACTCCGGCCCCAATGAGAACATCTGGCGAGGCGTCTTCTTCTTTGGCTACCCGCACCGCTCGTCTTCAGGCCCGGGTCACTCCGCCTGCCGATCTAGAGCCCATTCATTCAGCCCGAGGTTTCTTTCACGGGCTACTGCGCTAAGGTCCCCACATGAATGTTTTTGACTTGGTGAGGCATGCCCGCGAGGCCCATGGAGCTCTGATTTGCCCCCTCGCCGGCAGCACCCTTGCTTTAGATCGTGCGTTGGAACTCATTGACGCTGTCGAGCTGCAAGCCCGTCGAGTTCAGGATGCTGGTGACCAGTCGGCTACTCAAGAGGGAGTCCGCCAGGCTTTAGACAAACAAATGGCAGTCCTTTTGGCCAAGCTTGAAGACATTGATGTTCCTGAGGCGTCTTTAGAGAATCCGTGTGCCGCTTATGCCCGGTAAGTGGAAGCGTTGGAGGTTCAGATAGCGGAGCTGCAAGCTTAACTTGCTCAAGCTCGCCAAAACCTTGCGCAAGCTGAAGACGCAGAGGCTCGCATGCAGGCTACTGAGGAAACCCAGGAAGCCTTGGACTCGGCTATTGCTGCTGCGGACGAAGCCCAAGCCTAGGTGGATGTTGAGGAGTTGGCCTTAGAAGGCCTTCTCCTAGATTGTATAGGGCTTCTAGGCGGGTTTAGACTCGGTCAGCGCTTTGCCCACTTCTGTATGAATTTTATAAATAATGATATTCTAATATTTACATGAAATCTTCCGAGATTTGGTGGAGGTCTCCAATGCAACTGCTTGCTTGGAACGCGGGCAGTCATCATGGAATAACGCGTCCGACTTTATCTCCAAAGCTCACATCTCGGAGCAAATCGCTGCATGCAGGACATTTGTCAAAGGAGAAAATTGGCACATTTCGCTTATAAAAGAGAACCTTTTGGTTGAGTTGAAGTATCAATCGAGTCTTTTACCCCCACTATCCTGGATTCTTCTCCCCTTCTACTCATCCTACTGTCCTTGATTAAAGCAAAACCTCTAATTCTCAACTGCACCCTTCGTTCCTTTTGAGTTTGAAAATCTACTCTCAGGCTGGGAGTGAGTCTGAAAATATACTCTCAGGCCAAGCCTTTGTTTGGACAAACAAATGGTCTGGGTACCTTCTGCCTTGCGCCTGCTGTTCTGCCTAAATGTGAGGTCTCCGAGGTCCCGTGTCCGTCCACACCTCAGGTTATGGCCAGTATCCTTGAAGCACTTTTGAGGCTTGACTGGTAGCATGAGGGACCCCGGTCAGTAGATCTCTAGTCTCCCAGCGCCTCGCCTCTGGCCCAGGCAGATGCTCAGATCGGTGTTGCTCCGGGGCAGCGGGACGCTTGCTAGTTTCAACTGAGGCATGCGTTTGAGGTCACTTTGTCGTCCCTGCAAGACATGAGACGTTAAAGACCAGATCCGTGCTTTTAAGTGTAGATGAAAAATAGATTTTATATCAGGCGTTGTTAATGTAGTGCCTCGGCCGCACTGTCGCCTATGAGACCTTTGTTAGGAACGCCAAAAAGGTAAAATAAGTAAATTTATTTGTCAGGGCCTCTGGAATAGGCTCCAATCTTGTACTTATCTTTGTGTTTAGACTTTGCACGTTTACAGAAAATGAAGAAAATGAATGAAATTAATTTTTAGGGCCTCTGGAGTAGGCCCAAATCTAGCACTGGCCTTACTAGGCTAGTGCGTTACAATTGTTTGCTTCCGTCTTCTATCTCGGGTTGCCCCTAGTGCTGGGCGGCGAAGCAAGAATGCGATGGCGCGTAGCACTATTGACCATGGTTGCGGGTTCGGGGGAAGGATCCTTGCGCTCCCAAACTCCAGCAATGTGTCGCTTGAGGAAATGACTGTTAATAGGGTTGCGATGGATGGTGCCGTCCAGGTCACGCAAGTGGTATGCCCCCTTGGGGAGTATACGATAAATAATGAAGGGTCCTTCCCATCGAGCGGAACACTTGCCCCGCCCTTCGGTTTTTTCCCCAAGTGGAAGGACAGCGTGCCACACTTTTTGGCCCTCGGCATAGCTCCGTCCTCGCGTGACTTTGTCGTACGAGCGTGCAATGCGCTGTTTCTCGAGGATGAGATTGTTGAAAGCGGTGACGTAGTGTTCATTGAGATCTTCAAGCTCCTGCCACATAGCTTGGACGTAATCTTCGCCAAGTAATTTGTGTTGTTCTTGAAACAGAGTGAAGCTATATTGATCTCGAGGGGAAGGACGGCATCATGACCATACATAAGAGCATACGGGGTAGTGTCCGTCGGGCCGCGCTTAGAAGTGCAGTAAGCCCAAAATGTGTGGTAAAGTTCCTCGTGCCAGACACATGGGTTCAACTCTAGCATCTTCCGGAGAATGCCAAGGATGACCTTATTACTGGCCTCGGCTTGGCCGTTGGACTGTGCATAATATGGCATAGAGTGGAGGAGCTTGATACCATAGTCGTTTAAATATTTAACGACTGAATCAGCCATGAAAGTAGCCCCCCTGTCCGTAACGATGCACTCCAGGATACCAAAGCGGGAAATGATATTGCGGAAAATGAAGTTGCGGACTGAGTTAGCGGAGGCAACATTGAGTGGTTCGGCCTCGACCCATTTGGTGAACAAATCTATGGCGACGATAATGAACTTATGCTGCTCGGAAGAATGTGGATGAATAATGCCAACGAAATCTATCGCCCATCCGCGACCCGGCCACGGTTTAATGATAGGCTGCAACGGAATGTTGGGGATGTGTTGCACTGGTCCGTGGGCCTGGCAGTCTTGGCAGCCTTTGGCGAAGGCGATGCAATCTTTTAGAATGGTCGGCCAGTAGTATCCATGGCGGCGGATTAACCAACGCATTTTTGGGCCCGCTTGGTGTGAACCGCAAACCCCACAATGTACTTCGCGCATGAGACGTTTAGCTTCGTTCCCATACACGCAGCGAAAATCGTTTCAGTCTTCTCTATGCCGACGGAGTTCGCCATTGCGTACGAAAAAGTTTAAGGCGAGGAATCGTATCTGCCTTGAGTGCGAGGCGTCATTGGGATTCTGGAGGTAGGCGATAAATGGTAGCCGCCAATCCTCATCGATAGGGTCTAAGGCCGCGACTTCGGGGGTGTCGGCCTGAAATTGCCCCTTGCGATAAAAGAAGGAAGAGTACGGCTCTCGACTTTGAGCAAACATTCGCGCACTCCGTCGCGCAGGGTGAGGCTGGACGCTGCTTGGGCGAGCTCGTTGGCGGCAAAGTTGAACTCGCGTGGAATGTGCTCGATGTTGACGTCGTCGAACTGATCCAATACCTCAAATGCCTTGCGCAGGTATGGTTCAATGGACGAGCTTAAGCACTTGAACTTCTCCACTAGCTGGTTGACAACCAACAGGGAATCGCCAAAGACCTGTACTTCGTGGACTCCTAAGTCCAACAAAATTTCCAGTCCGATGATGAGCGCCTCGTATTCGGCCTGGTTATTGGTGCATTTGAAATCAAGCTGGAATGAGTAGGAGAAATGATCTCCGGCTGGATTTTCTATGGCTATCTCGGCTCTGGCTACAATATCAGTTTGTGATCCATCAAAGTAAAGGGTCCATGGAGCGAGCGCTATAGCAGCGAATTCCAACTCGCAAAACGCAGTGAGCTCGGAAGGGGGGTGATGAGCGAGAAAGTCTGCTATTGCCTGTCCTTTTACTGCCTTTTGCGAAACATATTGCAACGAGAATTCGGACATGGCTAATATCCACTTGCCTATGCATCCCCGTATGATAGGTCAGGAGAGCATGTATTTGACCAGGTCGGATTAAGCGATCACAACCGTGGTAAAGGCAAGCATGTAGTGGCGCAGCTTGCATCCGGCAAAATATAGTGCGAGACACAACTTCTCCATAGGTGAGTATCGTGTCTCGCAATCAGTTAATACCCTGCTGAGGTAATAAACAGCGCGCTCCACCCCGTTTTCATCGTCTTGTGCCAAGAGTCCGCCGATGGACAAGTTGGCAGCGGCGATATATAGTTTAAGCGGGGGACCTTCGTGAGGTGGGATCAGGACTGGTGGGTTTGTAAGGTAGTCCTTGATTCGATCGAAGGCTTGTTGATGTTGTGGTTCCCAAACGAACTCGGTTGCCCCCTGGAGCTTGAGGAGGGGTGAAAAAGGCTGGACCTTCCCTGCCGCGTTTGATATGAAACGGCGGAGAAAGTTGATTCGCCCAAGCAACTGTTGAAGCTCCTTCTTGTTGGTAGGGGGAAGCGGTGATTACCACCTACGCCTTGTCCTTTGGGATTTCGATGCCCCTTTGATGTACTAAAAAACCAAGGAAATCACCGGCTTCCGCAAAGAATACACACTTGGCGGGGTTCATCTTCAGGTTATGTCGGCGCATCCGTGTAAACACTTGTCGCAGGTCTTCAACATGGGTTGCCCGCGATTCGGTTTTAACTACTACGTCGTCGATGTAGACTTCGATCAACTTCCCCAAGATGTCATGAAAGATGAGGTTCATGGCGCGCTGGTATGTGGCCCTCGTGTTTTTAAGTCCGAAAGGCATGACGATATACTCGAACGCGCCAACGAAACCTGGGCATCGGAAAGCCGTCTTGTGTCGATCTTCCTCAGCGATGGGAATCTGGTGGTATCCGGCTGTTCACGAAGGCTTCGCGTTCCATCCATGAAGGATAACACGTCGTGTCCTACGGCTGCGTGGATGAGGAGGTCGGCAACAGGCATGAGGTATATATCCTTTGGCGTTACGTTGTTTAGGTCGCGGTAATCAACACATACGCGCATTTTGCCATTTTTCTTGCGAACGGGGACAACATTGGATAACCACTAAGTATACTTTGCTACGCGGATGATGCCCGATTGGTGCATGTTTTCGATCTCTTCCTTGACTACGATCTGAGTCTCGGTTCGCATGAACTGGCCGTCTTGCCGTACGGGACGTCGGTCGGGACAAGTTGGCAACCGGTGGCAAACCAAGTCCGGGGACAAACCGGGCATATCTTCGTTCTTGTCGGCGAAGCAATCCCTGTACTCGCATAATAGGGCAAGAAGGTCTTCCTTTTCGTCCTCCGCCAGCTTAGCACTGATGGAAATAAGTAAGGGTATTGCTGCAGTCCCTACCTCAACTTGTGAAATGGGGTCACGGACTTGAGGTGGTGTATCGTCCAAGACGGCGGGTGCTAACTGAATAACTTCCTCCTTGGTATCGGTATAATCCACCACTTCATCTACATATTCCATAGTCGTGACCTTGTCGTAGGCTTCGCGTTCTGCCCAGTACGAAAGGAGTCTTTCGCACAAGGACTCGCCAGCCTCGCGTACCTCCTTTGAGAAGACACTATCCATCAGAACGGGGTGTGGAATCCGCGATGGTATGAGGACGTTGCAAATCGTCCTTCGCCTGGGTAAGTCCCCATCGTGCTAAATTAGAGGCTGTTACCCCATATGGGCAGTCTTTTTCATCGACGCCTCGTACGTCCAACGGGCCTATGTCTGTGGTATAATAACAGGCGTCGTTGAAGTTGGCGGAAATAGAAAACGGCCGCGGGTCGGCTTTGATGATGACCGCTTCGCGTTTCTCGGTGTCCCAGATCATGAGTTCTTGGTGCATGGAGGAAGGCACGCAAAAACTTCTGTGGATCCAATCATGGCCGAGAATCATGCTGTAAGTGGAAGAGCATTCGGCGATGAAGAAGGTGTAAACCTGTGATGCCGGCCCGACCTTGACTCGTAGGAATAGCAGGCCTAGGGTCTTGGACACCTGCCTGGTGAAGTTCTTGACTGTTAAAGACGTAGTCTGGATCATCGAGCGCGGGATGTCCAGGAGTCCCATGGTGCGGGTTGTGACGACATTGACCGCGGTGCCTGTATCAACCATGACTTTGTTGATCATCTTCCCTTCGACTTCGGCCAAAATATACAGTGGCCGCATGTGAGTGGCCATGTCTAGGGTTGGCGTCGAGAAGGTCAGAGTTTGCTTATGTTTGATGCTGCTCGTAATCTCCACTTGTGGGGCGTCGTCGGCTGGTGTCGGAACTGGTTCCATTTCGTTGCTACATGGCGGGGGTAAGCTACTGACATTCTCGCTATTGATTGGTTCAGGTGTCATAAACAGCTTACGCTTACCCGTAGGCGGACTCTTTTTCCTTTCAGGCTCCGATTTAGAAGGTGACCTGCGCCGAGGAGCTTGTGAGTCCCTTCTCTTTTCGGGCTCCGGTGACGGTATGTGCCTAAGAGCTCGTGAATTCCTTCTTCTTTCAGGCTCGGGTGACGGCCAGTTCCTGGAAGGTTGTGGGTCCTGTTTTGGTAGAACCGTGAGTCGACAGAAGACGTTTGCCTTGGGTGCGGGCTCGTCTATGAACTGCCCGCAAATCCTTGGGGGTGTGATAGGCGGTATTTGAAGGAATGCGTGTAATCCCTCCGCCTCCCTCCACATCCGCTCGGGCGTCTGTGCGAGTTGTGAGGGGCGGACAATGCCCTCGTCGACGGCGCGTAAAGCACGCAGGATGCTACCGTATCATTTTTGGAGCTTTCGCTTTTTGGACTTGCTGATGGTAACTGCCTTGCCCCTTGCTGTGTGTACCAAACCCCGTCCTTGATTGCTGATTTGGATGTCGGGGGAATATAGAGGTTGGTCAAGATACCACTACGAGGACTTGAGGCCTTGTTGTCGTGATGATCGCTGTCGGAGTCCGACACGTTCATCTCACTTGTCGCAGGAGACGAAGGTTCCGTCTCTGTCCAATGTGTGAAGACAAATGTCTCGAGGCGTTCTATTCTCCTTTCCAGCTCTTCTCGGGTCCTGGGAATTTTCAGTGGGAGACGGCTTGTCGTCCCTCATGACTGCTTTGCCCTTATCCTTGCGAGAGGGGCGATCTGGTTCGAGCTTAGCGATCAACTGGCGAGCTGGGTCGGCTGCTTTCTCCCTTGGGTTATTTGGGACAGTATAGTTATTCGCCGACCGTTTACGATTTCGGCCTGGCGGTTCGCGTAGGCCAGCATTTGGCGATAAGTCTAATGTTATTCTTCGTTGGCCGACCCGTGGCCAAGCAATGTCAGCTGTTACGATCATGAAATCGCCCTTATTCTCAAAGCGAATTTAGTCGAGGTCGAGCCAATCTTGAACCTGTTCCCTGAGTAACTGGAATTCACATGTTCTGTGTCCCCAGCTATTATGGGACTTGCAATGAATGCGCCCTTCCTTGTACTCTACGTAAGGCAAGGAATCGGCTACGGTGACAAGCCCGTCCTCGATGAGATCGTCTAAAACCTCGTGAGCAAGGTCGATGTTGTAGGTATATTGGCGACGTGGCTAGCGGGCATTATTATCACCTTCCTCGCGGCCCCTTTTAGGTGCCCGGCGTCGCTCTTCTTCTTCAGCCTGATCGGCCCAGTTTACCTCGACCATGCCAACCACGGGTGGGAAAGGGTCTATGTCGACCAACGAGGCTGTACTACCCGGGGTCTTCATCTTTAGGTCGCCAGAGTTCAGCCATGTTTGTAACTGGTCTCGAAGCTTGACACAATCTTTGGTGTTATGATTGTAAACATTGTGGAAGACACAGTATTTCTTGTCCTTAAACTCTTCTTTGGGCGGGATCTTATGATCCAAACACACGTACCTTGCCTCGATCAAGTCATTAAAGACCAGATGGGCGTTCTTAGCATCATACGTGTACGACTTGTACTCTGGCTTGGTCCCAAGCAAAGGACTGGATGGTGATTGGCTCACGTGTCATCTTCAGGTTCTTCAACTTATGAGCTAAAGGCTTGCCAGTCAATTCTACTGCGCTAATATCTTCCAGGTCTTGATCTGTATGAGCTTTCTCAGCTCTTTGATAGTATGGATCATAAGTAGGGGCCTGTAAGTTTAGTGCCCCCATTGTCCGATTCTTTCCTGGTACGTAGGTTCCTTTGGAAGCATTTGTTTTGTCATCCAACTCGTTCAGGATTAACTCGTAGCTGCCGACTTTGTTAATTAGGTCACCCATGGAAGTAAAGCACTCTCCGTGATGCTTCAACCGCTGGCGGTGCTCCAGGCTTCTAATAGCCAAATTAATGGCTTCCTGTTCGGGTAGCAGGTAATCACACTTGGCTTGCTGGATCCTGAAACGTTGGAGGAAAGAGACTTCAGACTCCATGCTCTGCTGGCTCATCTGTGTGAGGGAGTCAAGGCCAACTTCAGGCTTAATCGTGCCGTACGTTTCTCGGAAAAGTCTTTCCATGGTGGGCCAGTCTGCTATTGACCCAGGCTTCAATCTAGAGTACCAAGTGAAAGCAGCTCCGGATAGAAGAAGTCCCAAAAAGCTTGAGCTTAAGCATATATCATTCCCATATTGGCCGCATTGGACCTTGAAACAGGCCATATGTGTTGCTCCATCTTCCCTTGTTTCCCCAGAGAAAGTGGTGAAGACAATATTCTTAAACCCTTGAGGGAAGGGATATTGTGCCACGCTATCAGAGTAGGGGTCATGATAATGCAAGTTGGCATCACCTTTTCCGGTTTGCTCCTTGACTATGCTCGAGATGAGCTCGCCCCTATCAGCTGCCGTTACTAGTGTAGACTTTGCTCCTTCCTCATGGTTGGACCATGCGGAGAAGCTAGGAGCCGGCCCAGCCTTTCTAGATATTGGACTAGAATGGGCTATAACCGAGTCATCTGGTGTCCCGATCCCCTGATATGGGGAGTTGCCAGCGCTCCTTGATGTGACTCCAGGGTTGCGCGGAAGAGGTAGAGGTGATGGTGCCTTTGAAGGACTAGCCCCCAACACGTATTGAGGGGTCTTCTGGGCTCCGACCTTCGGATTTCCCCTAGGGCGTTCGTTAGGTGGAATGTATCTCGAGCCCTTATTTGCACCTGCACTAGTTAAGTCCAAGTGAGGGTTCTTTGGGGCTTGAGACCGCATCCAATCTTCAGCTTGCAAGACTCTCAGGCTTAGACCATCTTGTTGCGTTTTGAGGTCTTCAAGCTTTTCCAGGCTATTCTTGCTTCCAAAAAAGGATGCATCCTGTTGTTGCTGTAGCTTGGTATCGTGTTCGTCCAAGCAGCGAGTTTGCTCATCCACGGTTGCGCGGGCAAACTTTAGAGCCTCTGTGTTATCAAGCAGATCTTTTTGGATCCGTCGAAGTGATCCTTCGACCATGGCCTTGTTCTCTGTGCATTGGCCTGCATGATGGCTAAAATCCTTGCTGAGTATGGTGAGGTTCTCTTGGTTAGTTTGCCAGAGAGCTTTATCTTTCTTTACTTGCTCGGTGAGAGTGTCGACTTTCGAGTTGAGGGAGTCGAACTCTTTCTGCAATTGGTTGGTTGCCTGATCGGTATGAGCCTTTAGGCTTTCAATCATAGCCGCTATTTGGTCCTCAGCGAGAGTGCTGGGGCCAGAGTTGCTGGTGGGTGTTAGTCCTACCATCGTGGGTTCGCTGAAATCTGGGTTTTCGAACCGAGTTAATACTTGATCCTTCGTGAGCGAGCGACATGCCGCGCTGTTGTGAGGTTGGTAACGTGGTGATTTGTGTTTTAGACAAGAAATTGAGGGTTTCCCGTACGGGGATCCGCCTGACTTCCCAATGATGACAAGAGTGTCGTCATCACGTCCCACTGGGCGTGCCATTGTTTTGGCCAGCGATCCTCAGCAGGGGGCAGAGAGGTAACTAGTACTACCAAAAGTAAACTAGGGTTGCAGGGGTGTGCCACCGCGCGGACGCGGAATGAGTGCGCTGTGCTGGACTTCTAATCAAGCGAAAAGGGTTTCCGGTGCCACCTCGCGGGCGAGGGATTACGAGTAAACCTCTTGTTCACCTGTGAATGGATACTCACTGTTAGAGCGAGCATATCAATAATCAGGAAGAAATGGCGAGTCCAAACGGGCTCTGTAGACCAAAGCGAAGGGTGCCTTAGTATCTAAGGTTTCGAGTGACTCGAGAGTTTGTAAGTTTGTATGATTTGATTGTGTGTGCTTTGTTGTAAACTATACTCCCTTATATAGCGATCCACAACCAGTTGGCAAAGACAAAATCACCAACCCACTCGGACTTAGCAACTAGAATTCCACAAGGATACGACCAGCTCGCGAACTGCGCTATTCATGCGACACGTGTCCAGAATAGATCTCAAGGTCTCAATCGCCGCCCCGCCTCATCTTACTGTAGCGTTGTATGCGGACTCCGAACACTAAGCGATCTTATCCCGCGAGGTGCTACAGTCCCTTTCCAACTCTAACTCGCCATGCACTACGGAATCCTACGCGGACTGAACCGAGGATCTCGCGAGGTATCAGAGTCCTTGACCAAGTCCACCTCGCGTGCCACCCTACATGAGCTTCATATCCTAAAAAGGGGTCACAGACATTGGCCCAAATGTTACCCAAAACTTATTGTGAGTCTTGGACCAAAATCCCTGCTGGGCTCAAACACACGTTATCAGTACGACTCTACATTTGAGTTGATAACGATCAAACCCTAGAAATCTAAATTTTTATTATTTTTGTCCTTCACCTTTGCCTCAATTTTTTTAACAACTCGAGGATGATCTATGATGTTCTTGGTGCAACATTCATTGTTTTTCTTTTCCAAGATCATGATCTATCATTGTTCTATTGCTATGATTAGCAAGCGTAATTTATCCTTGTTACCTTGTAGTTTATCTGCCAATGCAATTTACTACCCAGCAAGCTTATTCTATATTTTGTTTTAGCCTCGATGATGATCCAAGATATCTTGATGCAATTTTTGTTGTTTTCGACCAAGATTCATGATCTATGAGCCTATATTTCATAATTATAGCAGTTGTTTATGTTTAACCAATATATGTTTTGATCAGGAGGTCATGCCGCTATCTCACCCATTCGGCTACTCTTAAAATTGTTGTGTGAATCTTTGCGTGAGACTTAACTCTTAATTAGAACTAAGAGTATTGGTAATAGGATAAGGCTCTACTTTCAACATATTAACATTCGTTGCACTCTTGTCCAATTCCTTTACTTTGGAATTATTTTGCAAAATCTATGTGGAAAGCAGCATACTAATTTGAAGTCATCGATCGGTATACTAAAACAGTGTACTAAATCGAAATTCTGCTTGGTCCCTTGGCACTGTGGATTTAGCCAATAGAGCGACTTGATTAATACATTCTAGTTTCAAATTTTGCAATCACAGATCGAGCCCGAAGTCTCTTGATCAAACTATTAGAGGGCCTGAAGTTCCTAAAGAATAAGATAATCTAAGTCGAAATATGAAGTTTCTTTACGAGGGCCGGAAGGTCCTCACCTTATTTTAATACTATGTTCTTGTACAATTAAAGGAGATAAACAAGATTATCATATTTGATAAAGTTAACCAGACCTGAAGATCTGTGTATTTTATTCATTCATGAAACCAGAAGTTTCATGTGTACAGTTTATTTACTTTTTGTTGTTTACAGTTTTCTTTATTTTGTTATGTACTTTCATTACAGTAATCGTTTAAATTTTATTGTTAATTATACCGGCCAAAAGCCCTATATCTCAGAGATATGAATTTCGAATATTATTTTTTTTTGAACCAGAAGTTCAAAATATTGTATTAAAGAACCTGAAATTCTAACAGTAGAAACTCAAACCCGAAGCTTTGAACATATATAAATATGATTTTATAAAAACTGAACCTGAAGTTCCACTTAGATTAGTCGAGCCTAAAGTTTTGAGCACTAGAATTATTTGAACTCGAAGTCTGAGAACCTATCGTTCTAACATTATAAATTTGTACATGAAGTTTCGATTTCACATGATTGATGGCTCCAGAAGAGCACCTTCTTTGAATTAAGTGTCTCTAATGCGGTTTAAAATTGATTAATATATGATATAGATTGTGCCAAATTTTACAATGAATTAAGGCACATAATATCTTGAACTAGAAGTTCATTGAACCAAATACATTATTTGGCATGACAAGTTATGTCATATTTTACTTGTAGTGCTGCCTAGAATTAATAACAAGTTTTGATGACCACTACCTCTACTCATAGCCGATTGTTTATTTGTCACATATTTTTGAGTTGTCACTTTAATGAGACATTCCTCCCGTCATGAGGGGGAGAGATATTGTTCCTGAAGAACGATGTAAAATGGTGTGAGTTGTTTTTCCATCATCTTATTTGATTTTGAGAAATGTCTCAGTTAGTGATTTGACAAGAGACATGAGGATTATGAATATCTTTCCTTATACATGACAATTTTCTGTAAGTGCAGTATTACATAATAGATATAGTTGTTATTGATGAGAGACTTACGACATTTGTCATTGTATATTATGAGGATCATAAAAGACACGTTGCTAAAAACAAATTCCCAAAAATGAAGTGTCATTACAAGCGTATCGCTTGTCAAATCCTTAAAGGATTTAAGTACATGAATGATTCTAATGTAATTCGATCCATGAATACTTGAGAGAGCCTGAAGCTAATTCATAGAATCAAATAGTCTAAAGCTAACTCATATATACTTATTCCGTTATAGTTAACGTGATCAAAATTGTCTCAATGAGTACTATGATTGGACTACAAAATCGAATTCGAATTATGATCATTATGTTGCTACATATTCTAACTTTCAAAATTATGAATTATTTAGAGCTCTTGAAGAGCTTATATGAGACATATCACTACACAAAGATATTAATATGTATGGCTAGATACGCCATGAGATTTTTCAATGTTTTAATGTCAATTTTCTTATGTTGTTTAGCTATTGCGTAGTGTATGAATTTTGATCATATAACTAAATAAGGTAAGACGTATTAGAAATTGTCTAGCTTTGTTGGTATTGTTTTAACTTTGCAAGTTTGAAATTTTCATGATGAGACCCCATATGCAAAGCATGCATGGAATCACTTTAATGATGAACAATCAAACCGTTATTTACGGCGCATAAAGGTTGCAACGTTCAGTGGGAGATTCTCATCAGGGGGAGCATCCATAAGTATGTTACCTAAGATATTTACGCTTTGTACTCTTTTTCTCCTTTGACCAGGGTTATTTTTCTCCCACTGGGTTTTTGTTAGATGACAAGGTTTTTAACGAGACAACATTAAGCGCATCCAATTTCATTATTCATTGGTGGACATCCAAGGATAAGTGTTATAAATGTTATAATCTATATGACTATCAACGTAATTACTTATTAGTTATGTTCTATGATGTAAACCTTACATATATATAAAAAGACTAATAAGAATGAATGAGGAACACTTTTTACCTCCTCCTAACTATTCTTTATGTGTCTCTTCTCTTCTTATCTTTATTTAGTTCAAATTTTTATTTTATTTTTTTGGATAATGATGGGATTTCATTAGAAAGAAAGAAGCAGAGGCCCAGTGAAAGCCCATTCCATACATAATTAAGAAGATGTATCAGCGAAGTCCAGACAAGGAATAGCAGAAGACAGAAGTAAGCGACTCCCATCTCCGGCGCCGGCGGGGACAAGGTAAACCATCTGAAGCTAGAAGACGGTGGCGGCGATAAAGCCCATCATCTCGTCAGTCTGCCTTTTCGAATACTTCACAGTGCAGAGGTTTTCCAGGTACCGTTCTTCTTCCTCTTTCTGTTTTAACTTTTAGGGTCTAATATGTTTCTCTGTATATGTTTAATTCAATTTCATTATCTGTAATGCATGAGTTCTCTCTAAAATTTCTTGATTTTTGTGCCTCTTATCTGTATGTAATTGTTGATTTTGTACTGTCTTATGTATATTAACTAAAAAACTGCTTTCTGGGTCTGAATTCAACTCAAACAAAATTGGATGACTTCCTTGATTGCTCAACTCAAACATTGTTTGTTATATGTATAAATAACATTATTTGTGTTATTTATCAAATGTACTTGAACCCGGGTCCATTTTGTAGTCTTGTAGTTTGGAACCTGTGGAAGTGTTTTAGTTTTATAGAAACTAGTTGTTTGCTTGACATGAATGGGATCTGATAATGTTGGTAGATGAGTCCTGTAATGATGGCTGGGATAGTACTGTAATAAACCCGCGGTTTTCTTTTGGGCAGTTGACTAATCCTCGCTAGAGGATGTTAAGATGTATCAGTCCAGAGGTGTTAAATGATTGTTCTCTGCCATTGTAGGGACTGTAGAACCTTCATTGTAAATGTACCTAAAATAGTTTGAAATATTTGTTTATGTTCTGTTGATGGAGCGTTTAGCATGTGTATTCACCGATTCTAAGAGACTGCAACGATAGAAATGTCTCGTATCTACTTTGTTGTTCCACACCAATACCTTTCATTCCTCAATATGATTCTTTTAATAACAAATTAGTTGAAAACCCTGCAAAAAGCCAAGCGAAAAAAAAAAAAAATGTTTGTCTGTCTTTTTATTTGTTATTCTGATGTGCTTTCTGGAGTTTCGACCAAAATCAAAAAAGCTTTTGTCAATGAGCTCTGATGCGAGCATACTTTAGGTTGGAGACTTAGAGGAATGTAAAGCAAAACAAAGTGAAGTTTTTCTTACAATTCTTAGTTTCTTATCAATTATCACCCTCTCTCTTTAGCCACTTGGCCTCCTTCCAAAGCTCTCTGGGAGCCGAGCTCTCTCCCTCTCAGACATCTTAGTGAAGCAACAACCTCACCGCCATTGCCACAACAATCTTAGTTTCTTATCAATTATCACGCTCTCTCTCTTTAGCCACTTTTGACCTCCTTCCGAATTCTCTGAAAGCTGAGCTTTCTCCCTCTCAGACATCTCAGTGAAGCAACACCATCAACGCTGTTGCCACATCAAGCAGGTTACCTCCTCTCAAAATATTCAAGAAATTAAGAAATTTAAACAGTTACTTGGGCGGTTGCACACTTGATTATTTTATTTGATTTGTTTTACAAACGATAATAGGGAATTCAGATGGTTTTGACTCTGTAAATGATTTATAGAATGCTTCTTTGCTGGTTGAGACTGGTGATTCTTCTTTGAATTTCTATTGTTTGTTGCTGATGTTGTGGCTGTTCTACTTTGTTTTTCTTTCTATATTACTATGATCATGGTGTGTGTGGAGTTCCACTCACCCAACTATAATAAACCTTCCAAAATAATCTTCACTATCTGATTTCTAATGTATCTACATGGTAAATTCTTCCTTTTGAGTTAGTAATTCTTATAGATAGCTACAACATAACATCCAAACATTTTCTTTCTCATTACTTCGGCCCAGAGCATTTTTATTTGGGAGGACGACTTAGCTATATCACATATGTTAAATGCACAGAGTTGTATCAACTTTTGAACCAGACATAGATTGGTCAGAGGGACAGGATGTAGTTAGGAAGAGTTGATGTGGACATTGAAAGCCTTTTGGTGCATACAATACCATTGCTGCATGTTGTTCCAGGACTTGGATGATGTAGTTAGGAAGAGTTGATGTGGACATTGAAAGCCTTTTGGTGCATACAATAACATTGCTGCATGTTGTTCTAGGACTTGGATGATGTAGTTAGGAAGAGTTGATGTGGGACATTGAAAGCCTCTTGTTGCATACAATAATTTTGCTGCATGTTGTTCCAGGACTTGCATGATGTGGAGTTGAATTGGAGCTGCCATATGTAACAGATTTGAAGGTGAGCATACACATGATACATTTCTTTTGCGCTGTCAGTTTGTTTGATATTATAAATTTTTTATTTGTATTGCATATTTGGTAATGTAGCTGTGGAAGCCCTTCTAATGAGGACCCTTAAATTGAGGACTAGTTGAGGACTTTTCGGCTTATCCCACTTTTCGATTTTATATCCACATCTTGACCGTTCAGTTTATAGGTATTTATGAGTAGATCATTTATGTAAATTTTCAGCCATATTGAAAATCGTTAAGACATTCATAAGTGTGATTTACCAATTATGAACTTGAATGGTTCGTGTTTGACGGATTTGGTTCGTCCATTAATTTGACCTAGTTTATCACCTTAACGATCATCGATTTGGCTGAAAATTTGTAGGGTTGATCTACACATATAGACCTAAAAACTGAACGGATGAGATGCCAAGATGTGATTGAAAAATAGGTCTTTTAAACCATAAGCCGAAAAATCCTCAACTAGTCCTTAACTTAAGAGTCCTCACTAGAAGGGCTAGCTGTAATATTAATTATTTGATGAAATACTGGAACCAAATTAGGAAGACTACCTTGTTAGGACCGTAGGAGGAGGAATATTATTTTGTATGCTTTTTATGTGGTGCTTAACACTTGAATGCATGTATATATTGTAATCTGAACTTGGTCTTTGCATCAGCCCTTATGTGGTTTCTTTCTCCAACTTGTGACAGCTCTTTGTGTTGCCTAGACAAATTGTTTAGGGCTCTGCAAATAATTGTCAGAAGAATTATTGTATTGCAATGGCAGCTTGTGCAAAGACTCATGTTGCTGAAGGCACATTAAATGGAGACTGGACAGTTGTTTCATCTCGTCGGGGAAGACAAAGAAGAAATCCTCCCATACTGAAAAGTCTTGTAGAGAAACAGCAACAACAACAAACTTGGGCTCCAACTGATGTTGAAATCAATTTTGTTCGAGAGTCAAAACTGATGCAGAAGATACAGATCTGTCTGAAGAAATTGGAGCTTTCACAATTCTTTCTTAAGCTGCTGGATCAAATGCAAACTCCAGAGATGATGAATTTCTTCCATAGGGTTTTAAGTTCTGAGTTAAAGATGAAGATGGTAATATACGGCATAGGCAGCATTGAATCTTATGAATCCCCTCGGTTGCAGTTGAGCCTTGCCATCTTGCTGAAGAGAAGGTTCAATTGGATTGGAGATATAGAGGTGTTTGATCCTGTTCTTTCTTCCACAGAATCTCGTGTTCTGGAAGCTCTTGGTTGCTCTGTGTTATCTATTAATGAACAAGGTCGGCGTGAGGCTCAAAAAGCAACGATGTTTTTCATGCCACATTGTGAGGCTGAATTATATGATAATCTTTTACAAACAAATTGGAGAGTGCAGCAGTTGAATTGTATAGTTTTGTTTGGGAATAGCTTTCAGACATATGAGCATCATCTATTAGAGTTCAAGAACTCGGCTATTATTCACTCCACCAAGTATATCCTGGCTGCTCGAAGATATATAAATGAGTTCAATATTGAGACAGTTTCAGATGATTATTTTGGTGCTTTTCATGATTCAAGTTGGCAATTTTTCAGCCCTGTCCTTGAAACAGAGCTTCAGCTGAGCAATTGCTGATCACGAATTCCTGATGGGTTCGAGATATTATTTTGATGATTGAAATGTATTATTCTTTTCCTACAAACATAAGCTATTATTATGGTGTAGTGTGTGCACCTGTTGGTTCCTATTATATGTTAAAAAAATCAATGAAATTATGCCATACACCATTCACATATTCTCATTTTTTTAATACACATCACATATTTTGTATAATTTTAAATTCCTTCTATACCCTTTCCCATTTCATCAAAAGAACATTAGAAACGAAAACAAAAGTTTTCTCCCTCTTCAAATCTCAACACCAACACCAACAAACCTAACTCATCAAATCTCAACTTTTTTTTTCTTTTTGAGAATGCATGTTCTGATTTTTTATTTATAAGAAAGAAGAAGGAATTGGAGAAAGAGAAAGAGGTGAAGGCGATTTAGAGATATATATATATATAGAGATATATATATATATATATATATAAGGGTAGAATAGGAAAAAAATGGAAGGAAAAATGGCAAACAAAAATTGGAGGTGTGTATCTAGAAATTAGGGATGTGTGAATAAAATTACTCTACCTTTAAGTACTTGACTATTTATGATTATTTATCTCTTTTTTTCAGAAATGTTCAGCTTTGCGTTCTTGCAAGTCCTTAAGCAATCTGAAGATGATGGCGATTGCCCTCCATTAATTGAGGTATTTGAATTTCATCATTTTGTTAAGTGGAGAGGACTTTTCTTTTGAGAATTATTGATGATGTGAATGAAGGAAAAATTGTTGAGATTCAAAGAGTATTCATACGAAAGCCAACATGGTCGTGCTTTCAAGATCTCTTCCCATTTAGTGTAGTAGTCCCAATTTTAGAGGAAGTCCTCAAAAATTCTCAATAGTAAAGTTCTTTCATCATCGATAGTTCTCTAAGCTAATAATTCTGGGTACTACTGCAATGAAGTAATGAACAATAGTAGCATTACTCTCCCGATAGTAGCGTTACCCCCCCCCCCCCAATGAACTTGAATGATCGTTTCTTCTGTGAAAACTTAGGAATATTATTTTCTTATTTAAGTCCTATAATCGATGTCCGTTTGCCAAGATGTTATGTTCATGTTCAAAAACTTGGTGAACAAATTTTTTTTATTATTATTTTTTTTGTTATTTTTCCAGACAGGAATGGTGGCCGATGCTACATCAATTGTCCCTGCATGCATAACCTGAAACCGTTTAGATTGCTGACAGCCCTTATCTGAAAATACAATGGTACTTTCTTCTTGTCGACACTTAACGAATACACTGGGTTTGCTACTTCTGGCTTCATTCTAAATTTATAAGAGATGGCAATGACAACCATATCATTGTTTGAGGCTTGGAGCTGACCAGTGTTCAAAGCTAGTGGAACATTTCTAGAACATGATGAGTAGTCTCTTGATGATAAATACTAATGTCCTCGAAAGGTACATAGTTGAAGAATTGACTGCCTCTTTCTTTTCGTCCTACCCAGACGTCTAAAGCTAGGAAGAAAGGTCACTAGAACTGACCATACATGGAATTCGCTCGCTCGAAGTAACCCAGGATATCATAAGATTTAAGCTAGGTTTATCCAGAGAATCAGCACCCCGTTTATCACTCTATGTCTGAGTGTCCAAACTCCTTACAACTTGTAGCATAAGATCTGCAACAGATCAGTTTCTTCCATATAGAAAAGCGCCTCTAAATATGAACCAGATGTTAATCAAATAAGGATCTAATAATATCATGTCCCAATATCTTAGTCCAAGCTTCACAAACTTTAATTAAGGTTTTATTGTTATGAATATAAAGAAACAGAGAAGAGTCTGAATATTGTGTATGTTCATTCAATCAATGCCTGAGCCAATATATACAGAAGCTACAACGATGATCCTAACTTGTAGGAACTATTCTAGGAAAGAAATCACAATTGACAGCTAATCTCTATTAAATACAAGATATGATCGAATCATCTAGAGTCCTTGTTCTTAACAGAATATTATCAGAAACTTCAGGCATCAGCTAGAACTTTTACCATCAAACCGAGGCACCATCAATCCCCCACAACCACCAATCCGAGATTTCTTGATTAGAAGATCCGGTTGAGAAGTACGAGTTTTATACGTGTTATCTTAATAAAATCACAACGAAGGCTATATAACAAAGTATAGCATCTATCTCCACGTTGAACAACAATACAATCCAAAGCAATACTATACAGGGTGCTGCAGCTAGCAACAAATTTTGGACAGAAATTGCGAGAATCTATCGTCACCGCAGTGGTATTATTGATCCAAAACTCATCTACACCTGCTCGATGAACATCGACACTTGCCCAAAACTACAATGTCTATTTCTAGAGCCCTAATACAATGAATTACTAGCTAGTGTGGCCGAGCTTGATAAGTTACTCCATTGCCAACATTCCTATGGTGAATTGGAGACTTGTTATAGTTATAATATTTTTGGCGTGCTGAACTTTCTTCTTGCCTTCTGTCATTAAGTTTTGTACCTTTAGGTTTGTCCTGAATGGCATTGATCCTCTCCAGAAGTACCAGAACTTCTTCCATGGATGGCCTGTCTTTTGGATCAGATTCCAGGCACTGGTAAATAAGCTCAGCTGCTTGGTATGCACCTTTTATATTATACTGATCTGCAAGCTTTGGATCCATCATCTTCTTCACATCTTTATTCTTAAGAAGAGAAGGCCTCGCCCAGTCCACCAAATTGTGCTCACCGGCCGGTCTGTTAGTGTCGAGGGCTCGCCGTCCGGTCAACATCTCCAGTAACACAACGCCGAAACCGTACACATCGCTCTTTACGTACAAATGCCCTGCATATGAGGCTAATTAGTCAATGTTCGGACAAATTTCTTGACATTTACGTGTCTGAGACTACTAGAATTGAATTGAAGATCATGTCAGAATACAAGAATGCAAACATCATATACGTACTATTGACCAAAACTATATTTGGTCTAGTATTGACCCAGCCTTCTTCGAATGTCCAAACATCATGAAATTAATACTTTTTGTTCCTTTCGCAAATGCATAAATAAATTTGTCAAGGCTCTCTTGACTTCTAAGTTTCGTTATAGTTACCCATCACCTTTTTTCTTATTAAAATTTTTTGAAGTTCCAAAGTTCTATTTTAATTTGGTTATACCATACCATTGATTTATATTGTTATACAAGCCTATGGTTGGATTACTGCGTACGTAGTGGATGCATGATTAATTGATTATATACACAGCTCGATTTTGGCATTGGTGCATGTGTTATATCTTCAAAATTAATCTTTTATAGAGAGCATAAGATCGATATATATATATGCACAATGAAATTGCAGTATTACCAGTTGCAACATATTCCGGAGCTGCGTAACCATATGTACCAATAATACGTGTTGTTACATGCGAGTTTTCATTTGATGGTCCAAGCTTTGCCAACCCGAAATCTGAAAGTTTTGCATTGTAATCCTAGAAAACAACAGATGATGAGTGTAAGGATCGATATATTTCTCTCAACATCGTTAAATAAAAGGTTAAGTTAATTTGAGATGGTACATACAGGATCCAACAAAATATTGGAGGCCTTGAAGTCGCGGTAAATCACTTTTTCTGAAGTGTGCAAGAATGCAAGACCTCTCGCAGCTCCGATTGCTATTTTAAGCCTTATACGCCATGAAAGTGGTTTTTGACCTTCTGCGTTAAGTGAAAAAAAAAAAAAAAAACACACACACACAAACAGTTAAGTGCATGTAATATCCATGTTATCCATTCTTAAATTATTTTGTTGATAAATAAATTGAGTTAATGTATGTAGCTAAGTAGCTAGCTATATATCTTAGTAATCTTACTTCTAAAGAGGTGGTTTTCCAAGCTTCCTTTCTGCATGTACTCATACACGAGAAGAAACTGATCCTCCTCGCAGCAATAGCCCAGCAATTTAACAAGGTTTGGATGCAAATACTTCCCTAAGAAATTCACCTCAGCCTGCACAAATTAATTTTCATCAAATTATATTAGTTACTAAGTTACTCGACACCGGGAACGGCCGGAGACTTCTACAAACAGCTATAAGATCCTTGTGAACTAAGTCAACTAACTACACAACATTATTGTTTGAAAATATACGATCGTTATCATCATATACGATCATTTGAAAATGTTGCACATGAAATGACACGAGTATATGAATTATTTAAACCTAAACTCAATTAGTTACCTCCATTCTTGCCTGCCTTGATAGCTGTCCGCCTTAGACTTCTTGACGGCGACGGCCATGCCGATGCCTGCCCTGGACGGCGCGTACGTGTTCTCGTCCACCCACCCCTTGAAAACCCTCCCAAAACCTCCCTCCCCGAGAATCGTATCCGTTTTGAAGTTTCGGGTTGCCTTTTTCAACGCCACAAACGTAAACTCTTTCAAGTTGGGCTTCACGATCCTCCCCATAGTTCTTGGATTCGGACATGGAAGCTTATGGTGAGTTGCCGGTTCTGAGGGTTTTTGATTCGGACATGGAAGCATATGATCTCTAGTACTTGTCGGCATCACTATTCCACTGCTCTCTTTCTTGGAGTCCATCATTCTTTTACGTCCAGCTTCTAATCCATCTAGTTTGATGCCTTTAATGTCTCTCATTGTCTCTGTGTATAGTTAATTAACACTCAAGAAATCAGTCAAAATTTTAAACCATGCATGCATCGAAGTAATCGAGTACATACCAGCTGGGCTAGACTGCTTACTGACTTGTTGGCTGTTGTAATGTTTCACACGAGCTCCGAAACAGTTTCCCATCGCGATGATATCGATCACAGCTAGCACTAGTCGATCGATCTCTATTCTGTAGTTTCTGAAGTCTAACTAGTTAGGCATATTCAAATAGACGCATGCAGAAACTATATGATATGATTCACTGATCGAGCGAGGCTCCTGGAAAAGGGAGGAGAAGGAAACCAAGAATAGCCCGCAGGAGATATATAGAAGCTAATTAACCAAGAGGGGTATAAACCAATAGGACTATAGCCTATCCATCTTATATGTTGGACCTTTAATTGGCTTAGACGTTTTCCTCCTCGCGTCTAATTTCTCTTCCAACTCTAAAGACTTTTTTCTCTTATATATTGCAAGTTTGCAACTACAATTCCGACCCAATGTTTGATTATTGAGGAGGAGGAAGCTGGGAACATTAGAATATTAGTGGTGAAAGCTCATGTTAGCCAATATGTTGGACATAATAATGAAAAGGGACAATTTTCACTAGCCTTAATTTTAAGAATTTTATTCTCACTAATAAAATAAGATTTTAAAATTCCCAAGAACCAACTTAAACAGCAGAAAGACAAATATACCCTTAATAAATTAAATAAACTACAATAGACCATTATAAGAGTCTATTATAAAATAAAATTTTTACAACCGGATTCTCACAACCAATGACGTTGACCGGACTCCGGCAACCTTTAACCGGGCTCCGGGGACAGTTAACCAGACTCCGAGGGCCGTTGACCAGACTCCGGAGACCGTTGACCGGGCTCCAGCGACCGTTGACCGGGAGTCGTTGTGCTTTAGTCACTTATAACAGGTCCCTACTAGGGGCAGTAGGAGGTACCTCCTACCAGGGTCAGTAGGGGCAGTAGGACCTCCTACTAGGGTTAGTAGGACCACCTACTAGGGTTAGTAGGACCACCTACTAGGGGCAGTAGGACCTCCCTATTGAGGCAGTAGGACCTCCTACTGGGGTCAGTAGGACCTCCTAGGACCACTAATGGGGACAGTAGGAGTGTCACATCCCGACCATAAAATTTTTATCTTATTTACTAGCTTGATTATAATAAGAATTTTTACCGTCTCCGACATTGAGTTATAGTTTAATTGGTCCCTATAAGGGTTTTGGGGGACGATTATTTCAGAGAGTTATTCGTAAGGGAAAAATGTAACGACGGTAAAAATGGTAGTCTCGCCGTGAAGGAGTAGTCTAGCCTGAAAGGCTCGGCTGCCTAAAGCCTTCCGTCACCGGAACTCCCTCCTCCGGCCACCAATCCGGGCAAGCTTGGTACGGTTTTGTAGCTCTCCTCCCGTGCAACAACCCCTCCAAAAGGCTCACTCCCTCTTGAGCTCGGTAAGGAGAAATTCGAAGTTGAAATTTTAGGGCTTTTAGGATGTTTTCGTTCGATTGACCTAGTTAGGCTTGAAATTGGACTTAGTGATAGTTATGAAAGTTGTTTGGGATGTTGAGAGGAAGATGCTGTTGAAATTTTATAGGAATTGGAGGTCGCCGGAATCGGCCTCCGGCCGCCGCTGCCGTTTTGGGGTTTTGTATAATTTTAAATGTGTAATAATTAGAGGAGTTTAATGAAGTGAATTGTGGAATTTTCGGACGAGTTTTGAATAGGTTTGTGAATTTCCGAAGTTTGGTATTTTGGCGGTTAAATAATGTAAAATCCGACTGTAGAATTTAAATCAATTTCTGGAAAAGGTTGTATTTACGGCTGCCGAGTATGATATTAAAGTTTGGGTCATTCCGATTTAAGAATATCAAAATTAGGCAATGATGAGCGTGGTTATGGCTCTCGGTTAATTTTTCCTATTTTGTATTAATATTGGATTTTAGTGGGAAATTAATTATATATTTGGAACAGGACGTGAGGAGGGCCGAGCAGAAGACGCCTCGGAGCGTCATCAGACTTAGGCCTAATTTGTGAGTGGACCTTTGTTTTAATTGAGAAGCATGCGATGAATGATTTTATTGATCATTTATTTCTTATGATGAGACTTATTGATTTCTCGCCTATTTGACAATTTTTCCTCCTTTGGAGAGATCCCGAAAATGAAATTTTCGGTGGATATATATATTTTGGATTTTATGAGTATAGTATGTATATAAATGCTAGCTAGCCATACGTGCTTGGTCCGTCATAATGAGGTAAAATACCATTATGGCGTGGCGTGAGTGTTAGGCACAAGCGTCATAGCCCTATATGAAAACTACTTTCTTTTTTCGGTTTATTTAGGTTTTCATATAGGGAGTCCACACGTAAATACACCGTCTTTTTCGGTCATAATGAGGAAAAATACCATTATGGCGCAACGTGAGCGTTAGACTGCAGCGTTGTAGCCTTGTATGAATTTCTATTTTTCTAAATTGTTTCTAGGATTCATACAAGGAGTCTGACGAGTGTAAATACATACGAATATATGTTTATATATAGTTTAGCCAGAGAGGCTCCATTTTATTTGAGTTTGTGACTAGCCAGTGCTAGTCGTGAAATTGCCAGTTTATGAGTTGAGCACTTTTAAGCTGCCGCATGCAGTATATTTTTCTATGAAATTAAAATGGGAATGCATAAATATTTTATTATTAAATTATTTTTGTCCACTCACTCTAACGTTATTAAATGTCTTCCCCTGGGGGCAGTAGGGAGGTCTACTGGGGGCAGTAGGAGGTCTGTCCAGGAGTCTACTAGGGTCAGTAGGACCACCTACTGGGGGCAGTAGGACCTCCTACTGGGGTCAGTATGACATCCTATGGATCCTTCCACAACACAATGATAAACAAGCTACTGCAAAAAGAAATGCCATACACAAGCAATGAAAACATGAAAAATAGACATATATTCAAACCAGCAACACATAACTCTGTTACAGATTCAATAAATCAATGAATCACCAACAGGAAAAAGTATAAAAGTTATATAATTCCATAATAGAAGCAGTACAGTACCAATGGCAACATTTGTTGAAATTTGGGATGAAATTCCCAAATTTGGTATCAAATGACACATCAGTACCAAGGGCAAGAAGGTTAGTTCCTAGAACACCAGAGAAGTTGACAACAGGGTTGGCTGTCAATCCAACACTGGTGCTTATCCCAGCATAGTCATGCAAGTACTGGAGTTCGGCCTGTCAACAATCAATCATTTAGAGGGTAAATCTACAGTTATCCTGATAATGTCCCAAATGAAACAGGAAGCATATCAACAGAGAAGTTTTACTGCATAATGAAAAACCCAAAATAACATTCTTACCTTGCCTAAGCTCTGATCAGGAACTTTGAAGCTGAGAATTGCCTTAACACCAGGACAAGGTTGATCAACCGTGATAGTGGTCAGAAGCTTTCATAAACACAAACCACTAGTAAGCTTCTGTTTGCCAGAAATACACAGTACAGTTTATACATGCTTCCATCACTCAACATACAGATATAGCTTATAAGATGAATAAGACTTAATCACAAACAAAAAGAGCAGAACAAAGTGTTATACAGCACCAGAAGCTGTTCTATGCATCAGAATACACCCAGTAGAAAAAAGAATGAACTAGAAAAGCAGAAAAAAGGATGTGACGCTTACGTTGGATTCAGTGTCAACTTTGATATCAGTAGTGACATTGTTTTTCTTCAACTGAGTGGTAACATCAGCCAGAAACACATCACCCTTTTTTGTTCCTGAAGAAGTGATAGCTTGCAAATACGATGCAGTAAGAGTAAGTGGTTAGCTCAGGGCTACTATGCTATCCTCACATCAAACAATTGTAAAATGAGCTACCGCATCCTAGTATTTCAGCTACAAATACTTATGATACCTCGTAAAATCTAGTAAAAACAGTCCAATGGCCCTTAATTCAAAAAACTAAGTACGGTTTCAACACAGAAAATTAGTCCAACCAGGCAGTTCATCCATAAAATCAGTCCAGCAATGCTCAAACAAAAGAGAAATCGCATAGCACCTCACATCGAACAATTCTAACACGAATGAGCTAAAGCATAGGAACACTTACGATATCTCGTAAATTCAACAAAATCTAGTAAAACTAGTCCAATGGCCCTCAATTCAAGAACAAACTAGAACAATTTCGGCGCAGAATTACAAAATTACACTCGGTGCTCCAATTTCACTAAACAAATAGACAATAAAAGCAATCCAAGACTGAAATATGATAACAAATCACACAGGCTACGAATACGAGCTAATATAAGCCCTAGCTTTCTACACAGATCGCAGCGCAAAAGAGACGAAGAACTCACCACACCAGTGGGACTGTAGGTAGTGATGGTGAACTTGTGGTCGCTCTGGTAATCCTTATACAAGAGATCTACAAAATTCAATAGCCAAAACCCTCACAAATTCAAGCGGAGATCGGCTCGACGGCGGTGTCTTCAAAGAGGTTCTGGAAGAAGGAGAGGTTGGTGAGGTTGGAGAGGGTGGCAATGCGAGTGTCCAAGGAGGAAAGACGGTTGGCGGTGAGGTCTAGCTCGATGAGACTCGGCGGTAACTCGACCAATTGAGGTCGTGGAGTTGGCAGCTGATGAGATCAAGGACGGTGAAGGATAAGTCGCCGTCATCCTTGGCTGTCGGATCGTTATGATTCAGTGGTAGCGGTTTGGCGAGATGCAGAAAAAGATGGAGAAGCTGATCTCCGGCACGGTGGACGACGACAAGTTTGGGGACTTGATCGATGACGACGACGACCTTGGGTACCTCGACTACGACCTTGGAAGATGACCGGACGGCCTTGGAAGATGATCGGACATCCGCGTCGGAAGCAGCTCCCAGAGAGAGAGAGAGAGAGAGAGAGAGAGAGAGAGAGAGAGAGAGAGAGAGATATGGCCAGAAGAGAAGAGGAAAAGAGAGTGCAAGGGTATTTTGGACATTAAAAATAGATTAAAAACTGAAAGTTTGGCTAGTGAGAATAAACTCTTAGACATTATAAGGTTAGCGAGAATTTTAAATTCTTATTTTGTTAGTGGGAAAAATTTTCTTAAAAACTGGGCGGAAGGGAATTTTCCCTAATGAAAAAAGAAGTGCATGGTATAGAATGGGAACCTTTTCTCCAAAGCCCATTACCTCATCTCGTCAACCCGGCAAAACAGCTGGTCGTGAACAAGGCTGCCGACCGTGTTGCTTCTCTAACGCTAAGTGGTCGCTGCCATGCGGACTGGGTTTTGAACCCCCCTCTTTCTTTAGTGAATGTTCTGTTCTTTGTTCCTCGATCTTCTGTGTTTTGATTAATATAGGGAAATCTTAGCGGATCTTGGATAAAATAATGAAGAATGAAGTGGTATAGAATGGGAGTATAATTTATATTACAGGGTTTAGGTCATACTGCGTTACACTCCCGAACTTGAATGATAGTTTCTTCTGTGAATCTTAGGAATATTATTTTCTTATAAATAATCCTATTATCATGGTCCGTTTGCCAAGATGTTGTGTTCAAAAACTTGGTGTGCAACATTTTTTTTTTCCAGACAGGAATGGTGGCTGCTGCTACATCAATTGTCCGTGCATAACCTGAAACCGTACGCACGTTTAGATTGCTGAGAGCAGTAACTGAAAATACAATGGTACTTTCCTCTAGCTTGTCAACACTTCTAAAATACACTGGGTTTACTACTTCTGGCTTCATGATAAGAGATGGCAATGACAAGTTGACAACCATATCATTGTTGGAGGCTTGGAGCTGACCATAGTGTTCAAAGTTAGTGGAACATTTCTAGAACAAGAGTAGTCTCTTGATGATAAATAATAATATCCTGGAAAGGTACAGAGTTTGAAGAATACGTCTAAGGCTTGGAGCTGACCATTCATGTAATTCGCTAGCTCGATCCAAGTAACTCAGGATATCATATAATCATGCCCAAGTTTACCCAGAGGATCAGCACTCCCTCTATAGCTCTATGTCTAAGTGTCCAAACTCCTTATAACTTGTAGCATATTGATGCAGGACGAGATTTTAGCCAAATTCAACAAACAATCTTGAAACGAAAGAAACGTCGTCACATTAAGAATAATGATTTGAATATTAGAAATTAGTATTCAAATAGGTTTCTTAATGATGAAATTAACCGTACATTACTCTCTTGAATATATCGGGACTTGCGAGTAAAAAGACAAATTTTAGATTTTGTATCGGATTAGAACAGATTTTGGCCAGAACGTGCGTTTGGAATGCATGATACTTTTCCAGAATTAGAATGACAAGATCTACAAGACTCATTTTAGTGAGCCCCATCAGATTTAGGCTAAAAGATGTTGGTTTGATATTCTGATTCGACATTTAGTATTATTATAAGATTTCTAGTTCCAATAGGTTTTGTTATTTCCTAGTTCTATTCTAAATACGATTTAGTCACGAGTTAGGGTCTATATAAAGACACCATGTTGTATTATTCATTCAATTCAACTATTATTCAATCAATCAATCAAACTTAAGAGTTTTCTCTTTTTCTTGGTTTATTCCAGAGTTTTATCTATGAGTTTGCGCTTATAAACTCTTTATCTTTTCTAGGGTTTAATGTTTGTTAGCCCCCCGTCGTATTTCCCGCTGCGTTACATAATCTGCAACAAATCAATTTCTTCCTTATAGAAAAGCCCCTCTAGAATTAATCACCATCGTTCACATAAAAACCCAGAAGCCATATATTTGTAATACTAGCATCTTCCAACTGAAGATGCCATCATCTATTCCTCTTATGCTAGTTTGCATGGCAACACTAAAATTCAGATATCTTGTAGACCTCTAAACTCTAAAGTCTAAAGCCACAAAGCAGAAGTCTGAATTTTAGCTAGTCGAGTGTGACGTAGTTTTGGAGCAGCCTAAATATAAGCCAGATGTTAAATAAGGATCTAATAATATTCATGTCCCAATATCTTACTTAGTCCAAGCTTCACAAACTTACACCAAGCGGTTTTATTGTTATGAATCTTATCAGAAACTTCAGGCATCAGCTAGAACTTTTACCATCAAAGGCAGTGAGGCACCGTCAATCCCCCACCACCACCAATTGAGCTTTCTTGATTCGAAGATCTAGTTGAACTAGAAGTACGTACGAGTTTTATATGAGTTATCTTAATAAAATCACAATATATGAAGGCTATATAACAGAGTATAGCAACTCGATCTCTCCAAGTCGAACAACAATACAATACAAAGCAATACTATACAGAGTGCTGCAGCTAGCAACAAATTTTGGACAGAAATTGCGAGAATCTATCTTCACCGCATGCAGAGGTATTATTGATTCAAAACTTATCTACACCTGATCGATGAACATATATTGACACTTGCCCAAAACTACAATGTCTATTTCTAGTGCCCTAATATGATGAATTACTAGTGTGGCCGAGCTTGATAAGTCACTCCACTGCCAACATTCTTTTGGTGAATTGGAGACTTGTTGTAGTTATAATATTTTTGGCGTGCCGAACTTTCTTCTTGTCTTCTGTCATTAAGTATTGTACCAGCTTTAGGTTTGTCCTGAATGGCATTGATCCTCTCCAGAAGTACCAGAACTTCTTCCATGGATGGCCTGTCTTTTGGATCAGATTCCAGGCACTGGTAAATAAGCTCAGCTGCTTGGTATGCGCCTTTTATATTGTACTGTTCTCCAAGCTTTGGATCCATCATCTTCTTCACCTCTTTCTTCTTAAGAAGAGAAGGTCTCGCCCAGTCCACCAAACTGTGCTCCCTGGCCGGTCTGTTAGTGTCTAGGGCTCGCCGTCCGGTCAGTATCTCTAGTAACACCACGCCGAAACCGTACACATCGCTCTTCACGTACAAATGTCCTGCATTAAGAAAAGTTACGAGGCTAATTAGTCAATGTTAGTTTGGACAATTTCTTGACATCTACATGTCTAAGACTACTAGAATTGAAGATCACGTCATCAGAATGCAAGAATGGTTTTCGCATAAATGCAAACAAGACTTTCTTATGATCACCAAGTCCACAAGATCGTATTTGATTTCTTCCATCGTGTGTGAAGTCTATACTTGCTATATATTGACCAAAAAACATATTTAGTCTAGTATTGACCAAGCCTTCTTGGAGTGTCTACAATCATGATACTGATATTTTTTTGTTCTAGCTTCTTCACAAATGCATAAATAATTTGGTCAAGTCTCTCTTGAGTTCAAAAAAAAAAAGTCTGATTGAGTTCTAACTGCAGAGAATACTGGTTGGTGTGGTTGCAAGTCGACTTCACTATCAAAGGAATTCATTATGCAAATAAAAGTAAAATTCAAAGGATTTCTTCTATCTCTCTATATATAATATCAATGGTTCCAAAAATTCAAAGAATATATGTGTTGTCCATTATTCTCTTCTCTCAGTTCAAACTACTAGATACGTTTGCTGCAAGTTTGAACTACTTATTGAGTGCTTGATACAAAGAAAAGGTCAAATTGCTCGACTTAGCGAAATGAATAAAGAAAAGGTCCTTAATTGAGAGTTTAAACAATTTCTCAACAACAAAAAAAGATCTACAATTATATTCTTAATTATATATATAGCTCTTGTTCTCTATTAACAATCTATGAGGTTCCAAAGTTCTATATTTTTTGGTCATACCGTACCATTGATTTATATTGTTGGATTAGTGAATGGATTAGTGGACACATGCATAATTTGGAGGCCATCCACCACGTATATATATAGCTCGATTTTGGCATTGGTGTGTTAAATTTTCAAATATCTAACAATTTCCTATGAAAATGGTGTTAAATTTCATAGATTACTCGATTGCATAGGATATACAGGGTTTGTAAACGTCATTTTATTTGGATCAGTGGATTGATATGGGGAAACCAAAGGAGCCTAGGGCAACTATATATCCATTATGTATATATATAAGATTTTAGGATAAGTGTAGTGTGTATCTTATGCATATCTTTCCCTAGTCTAATGGTGCATGATTTGCAAACAAAGAATCCAAATTTATTTTCTTCTATCACTGAAATGATCCCATTATAAACAGTAGCCGATCAAGCAAAAGCAAACAGAAGGAAGAAATGGAGAATAGCCTGATAAGAAGGAACTATAATTTAGTTGATTCACAAAAATAAAAAGATTGATATGCCTAATGATACAAGAACTAAGAGATGTATATGTATTGAAATTACAGTATTACCGGTTGCAACATATTCCGGAGCTGCGTAGCCATAAGTACCGATAATACGAGTTGTTACGTGCGAGTTTCCATTTGATGGTCCGAGCTTTGCCAACCCGAAATCTGAAAGTTTTGCATTGTAGTCCTAGAAAACAACAGATCGATGAGTGTACGTAAGGATATATATATTTCTCTCAACATTGCCTTAAGTTTGAAATGGTACGTACTGGATCCAACAAAATATTGGAGGCCTTGAAGTCGCGGTAGATGACTCTTTCTGAAGTGTGCAAGAATGCAAGACCTCGCGCAGCTCCGATTGCTATTTTAAGCCTTATATTCCATGAAAGTGGTTCTTGACCTTCTGCATTAAGTGAAATACAACACAAAAAGTTAATGGAAACTTTCATCTGTGCATGTATATATTCCATGTAATTAATCCATTCCATTAATTAACATGTACAAGTTTAGTTAATATACGTAGCAGCTAAGTTGCTTTAATTTGTATCTTACTTCTAAAGAGGTGGTTTTCCAAGCTTCCTTTCTGCATGTACTCATACACGAGAAGAAACTGATCCTCCTCGCAGCAATAGCCCAGCAATTTAACAAGGTTTGGATGCAAATACTTCCCTAAGAAATTCACCTCAGCCTGCACAAATTAATTTTCATCAAATTATATTAGTTACTTCGAACTAACTCAGTACTCAAAATCAATAGACGCCGGGAATGGCCGGAGACTTCTATATACAGCTATATATAGGTTCCTTGTGAACTAATTACCACGTTATTGGTTGAAACATATACGATCATGATCATCATATCTTATTATTTATATTTTGAAGTTGATGCTTTTGGACGGCAAAAGCCTAACTACCCAGAAGATGTTGTACATAAAATGACATGAGAATCGATTATTTATATTTAAACTCAATTACCTCCCATTCTTGCTTGCCTTGATAACTATCCGCGCTGGACTTCTTGACAGCGACGGCCACGCCGATGCCTGCCCTCGACGGTGCGTACGTGTTCTCGTCCACCCACCCCTTGAAAACTCTCCCAAAACCTCCTTCCCCGAGAATCGTATCCGGTTTGAAGTCTCGGGTTGCCTTCTTCAACGTCGCGAACGTAAACTCTTTCAAGTTAGGCTTCACGATCCTTCCTATAGTACTTGGGTCCGGACATGGAAGCTTATGAGTTGCCGGTTCTGAGGGTTTTGTCGGCATCACTATTCCACTGCTCTCTTTCTTGGAGTACATCATTCTTTTTCTTCCAGCTTCTAATCCATCTGGTTTGATGCCTTTGATGTCTCTCGTTGTTTCTGCGTACAGTTAATTAACACACAAGCAATCAGTCAAAACTTGAAACGATCGACCATGCATAATTGCATATGTATCGAAGAAATATGAACAAATTTACACATACCAGCTGGGCTAGGCTGCTTACTGACTGGTTGGCTATTATAATGTTTCACACGAGCTCCGAAACAGTTTCCCATCGCGATGATATCGATCACAGTTAGCACTAGTCGATCGATCTCTATTTTGTAGTTTCTGAAAGTCTAACTAGTTAGGCATATTCAGATAGAAGCAGATGTTATATGATGTGATTCACTGAGCTGAGGTTCCTGGAAAGGGAGGAGAAAGAACCCAGAAATAGCCAAGCAGGAGATATAAGCTAATAGGACTCTAGCTAGCCTTTCCATCTAACATATGGGAAAATTGGACCTTTTTGGCTTAAGACTTTTTCCTCTTGTCAAATTTTTCTTCCTAGATTGTGTCGTTTGCTCGATCTTTGTTTCTCCGTATTGCAACTATTTCCGACCCAATGTTTCTGTTAATTAATTACATCATATATTGAGGAGGAGGAATAAGTTGATATGAGCAGTGAATCGAAAGCTCCTGTTAGCGAATCAAGGACAAAACTATGAAGAAAGAAGAGGTATGGGATGGGAATATAATTAATATGAGAGGGTTTAGGTCAATAGCACAAGTGCAGACCAATCACTATATATTACCTAGCATTTTCTTGAAGCTATTGGCCCCGTTGACGGGCTCATTCAACCGTGAACCTCATGCATATATTTCTATTAACGTATTAACGTACTATATATATAGTTACGTTTGAGCTGTGAAATTAAACTTTGCTAGTTAATTTGCTTATCGATTAAATAAGACCCAGAAGATAGATCTCGCTAGCTAATAACCCCTAAAGTTGGGTATAGAGGGATGATATATTTGAGGTTGGAGATGGAGATCTTTTTAAAAGCAAAGGTATATTTTGTTCAATGTTTTGCGCCGGAGCTAGCTTAGCACATGTTTTAGAAGTATGTGATCGGCATGTGAAATGTGTCATTTCTTTGCATAGCATAGCCTCATGACTTACAACACAACTAACTTGGGAAAATTCTAGAATACCCACCAGTTTTATATACTGTGGTTTTTTTTATTTTTTTTTACAAACATAAAAGGACATTTGGTTAAAACTTTTGTAATAAATGTTCATATGTTGTACTTACGAAGTGTGAACCAAATTTACATATTTATGACCTCTCTTACAAAATTGAGGACGAATGTGTTGTCGAATTGTAAATTTTCAGATTTGGATCAAATAGACCATTTGTCCTTGTTTACATAATATAGTTCTCGGTTTTGTAATTGAGTTGTGTTTTTTGTATTGAGAAAATAATTACATCGTTTACAACGCTTTTACAAACATAAAGACATTTAGTTGAAAATTTTGTAATAAAATATTCATATGTTGTAATTACGAGGTCTGGACCAAAATTACAGATTTATGACCCCTTTTACAAAATTGAGGACGAATGTGTTATCGAGATGGTAAATTTTTATTTAGACCGATTAGACCATTTGTTTTCGTTCATATAATATGGTTCTCGGTTTTGTAATTGAGTGATGTATTTTGTATTGAGAAAATAATAACATTTTTCACAACGTTTTTACAAACATAAAGACATTTGAGCGAAACTTTTGTAATAAATGTTCATATGTTGTAATCACAAGGTATGAGCTAGATTTACAAATTTATGACCCGTTTCACAAAATTGAAGACGAATGTGTTGTCGAAATTGTAAATTTTTAGATTTGGACTAAACAGACCATTTTTCCTCATTCAGGTAATATGATTCTCGGTTTTGTAATTGGGTGATGTTTTTTGTATTGAGAAAATATTACATTTTTCACAACGTTTTTACAAATATTAGGACATTTCATTGAAACTTTTGTAATAAATGTCTATATGTTGTAATTACGAAGTCTGAGCCAAATTTACGTGTTCTGAACAAATTTACTTATATTTGTGTACAAGTAATTTTAAATACACACTCATAATCTCTTAATACACACTCGTATTAATTTATGTTTCATATCAAATATTTTAAGCATGTTTAATGACCAAAACAGACATCTATTATTAAAAAAAGAAAGGAAATCACAATTAGAAGTCTCGATCATCTCCTACCCTAAAGAAAATGAAATCATAGTTTCATATGCAAAAAAAAAAAAAAAAAACTCTTTTAGAATTCATGATCCGAATTTCAACTGTTACCAAATAATCACATATATTGTTCGATCAATTAACATCGGTTCATCTGGGTTCTGTCTTTTTTTTTTTTTTCTTTTTTGTATCAGTTTTAGTTTTATCTTGCAGACCATTTTGAAGTACTACATGTTCATCTTGACATGTTGTATTGAAAATAGTAGGTATATATGTTTAATAGCTAGTGACCTAGTGTACTTCTACTAGCTTGTGAATTTCGAAAACTTAAAATAGTTGATTTTTTTTTCGAATTCCAAATGATTGATGTCGTATCGGAGATTTGGAGTTTGTGTAATAATAGTTTTTTAATTATAAATTTGACGATGAATAGAAAAAATTTCTAGCAAAAAATAGAAAAAAATACTTAAAAGAGTTACCAAAATATATAGTAAATTTATAATAATTATACTAAATAACATATTATTTCTTAATTTTAGATATAAGGGTATTATAGGCAGTTTGGGATGTGTATTAAGTTTAATATCGAAATGAAAAACTAGATGAGAGGTGTACTAAGTAAGGGGTGTGTATTTAAAATTTCTCTTTGTATAATTGTGTTGTTAAGTTTGTAAAATAAAAAATAATAAAGTTTGATGGGTATGTTAGCCTGTCTCCTAAAAGAATGTTATACTAGATAAATAGCAACGTGACGCTCCAATCAAAAGCATTTGTGCCGGCCAAAAAGGTTGTCAAGTATGAACCAATTTACTATTATGTGGGGTAAAAAATGTTATACTAGATAAATAGCGTACGTCGGTCAAAAAAGTTCCCAAGTATGAACCGATTTACTATAATGTGGGGTAAAAGGTAGCAGCCAAATGGCGTTGTTGACCATAATGTTCTCTACTTATATTAGGACAGATTCTAGGAATAAAGTAAAACCTCTTCAAAACAAAAAATTAAATAAAGTAAAACCCTCTTTAACTCATAAACAAACGTTAAAGGTAGAAACCAGCCAACTATAGCTTCAATGGGATTTCTAGAACATATTTGCAGTCAAACTGAGAAAGGATCAAAAGTGCCATTGTTATAAGAATGGAGAAATTTTGCCGCTGGATCCAGAGAGATTGCACCTTTTGACCAAGCTAAGCTTCCTTCTCATTACGATGGTGAATGATATATGTTTCTTCTGCTTCTTGTTTTCTTGGTGGTGTTGATGTTGATTAGGATTTAGGGTCCTATTTTAACGATCAATATCCAAGACTAGAAGAAATTCTTGAAAGCATGCAATGCTACAAAAGTCAGTCAGAGGCTGTAAGATGGGTCCTTCCAAGATGTATCATGCATGATGATGAGGGTTTTTCTTGTTTTGAAAAGTCGATTATCAGATGGGTAGAATAGCATTAAGCTTAATTCCTTAATTTAATCAACTCAATTCCTTTGGATGAGAATGAACTTCTGTTTCTTAATCTACAGATAAAACGCATTAACCCAGGTACTACGCATTTCACTAATGTTGGTGGAGAACAACTACCTTTAATTAGTGCTGTTGTACAACCATGTCATTCTCATCAAACAGTAAACCATGTTAACTAATTGCAGATATGTTTGATAAGAACAGATTATATATGATTTAGGGACTGGGAAGGAGAAAGAGGTTGATGGGTGAGTAGAAGACACAAGTTTTTTTTTTTTTTTCCTTTGATTGAAGAAGAAATGAAGGTTGAGAAGAGTCTCTCGCTCTAGGTTTTCTCTCTAGGGTTTCAGAGACTTTTAGCAAAACACAAATTCGGCAACAGGGTTGACGAGGTTTCAAGACTTGCAGCAGCACTGGCGATTTCTGAGAATGGGAAGGTCTCATTTGGGGCTGCAGGAGCGGCGGCTTTTGCCGGTCACTCTTATGCGGTTGGTTGGCTCCTGTCACCGAAGAAGAAGGTGGAGCCACGAGCCTTTATGGCGACGATGGGGTCGCTTTGGGGGCTGAGGAACCGTTTGACGATCCTTCCCCAAGGTGATCGGTTTGTTTTACGGTTCCAGGAGGAGGCGGACAGTAAAGACCTTCTCGAGAGTGGCCCTTGGTTCTATGGAAAGACGGTTTTTGCTTTGGCGGAATACAATGGCAGATCTGATGCTGTCTCGGTGCCTATCACCTCTGTCCCGGTTTGGGTTGAGGTTTTCGGTCTACCTCTGGATCTATGGACGAAGAAGGCTCTCTATATGGTGGGTTCTATGCTTGGTAAGGTCATCCACCATGACAACCAACGTCTGATCCATGGAAAGAAGGCTAGGGTTCGGATCGAACACCAAGTTTCTGCCCTTGTGAAGCAAGCTTTCCCTCCCATGTTGTTTGAATTTGGGGAAGGTAAAGATCTGACTGCAGCCATGCTCACTTTCAAGTATGAGCGTATGTGTGGCTTTTGCAGGGTTTGTGGACTGCTGGAACACTGTCCCGACGGATGTCAGGGCCTGCCGAACATGTCAGAGGCTGTGCTGCACTCAGGGGAGGGTTCTCGGGCTAGCTCTACGCCAAATCCTAACCCTAACTCGGCGGCTGGCGTGAACAATCCTTTCCCAGCTTCAGGTTTCATCTTGTCAAAGCCTGCCGTGTCTGCAGCTCAATTGACGGCCTCTTTGCAATTATTGCAGAAGTCGGCAACGCCTCGAACTGCTCCTGCTGTTTCGGCGGTGGTGGTACCAAAACCTTTAGCCCCCTTGCTCTCTGGCAAGAAACGGTCTGCAGCGATGGTGATGTTGGAGGACCTTGGGAAACACTCAAAAGGTAGCACTACTGTGGCAGAGGATGCGGTTGCAGAACTTGGACCTGTCCTTGAACTCTCTCTCCCTCATTTGACTGGTTCCTTGGTGATCTCTCCACCAAAGAAATGCAAAGTGGGCCGACCATATGGCTCAAAGAACAAACCAAAGGTTGTAGAGATTAATCCTTGGAAGTTAGAGGTACATGCCAAGGCACAGAGCTACATGAAGAAGAAGTCCTTCGGTTCCGCAAGACATGGTCTGACCTTGGGAGATGAGGTTTCGGGTGGCTCTGCCCCAGAGACTATGGCGATGGAGGCGATAGAGGATCAAGGGGGTGTGCCCTCCATGTAGGGCTGCTTCGGATTTTGGAATAAAAGGCTAAGATTGGTCTATCCAATTCTTTCTATCAGGTACTAGTTTTCTAGTTGTTTTTTGTTTATGTTTGAGTATTCTCATGGTAGTTTTCGGTAGGATGCTCTAGAGCACCCTTGCATGACATCTTTTCTCGTGCCCTTACGGGCATGTCATGTTGTAATTGCCATTTCTTTTCGATTTATTAAAGGCTTGACGTCCATTCCATCAAAAAAAAATAGAAATGAAGGTCGCCGATGGCATAGAATAGAATAGAAAGGAACAATAATAAACATGTATCAAACATTCAGACTACAAAGCTCTAAACAAAGACGAGGACTGGTTCGGGGAAGTGATCCGTGCAAAGCATCCATCTCATACAACAATACTCATTTTCTGTATCTATAAACAAATGATCAGAAGCTTTTCTCCAGTCTGATGATTTAATTGACACTGGGATGATTCGGCTCCCCATTCAACAATCATCCTAATCAATCATACACTACTTCTTATATTGGATACATCATGTTATGCTTCTCCAATGCATCCACATTGCCAGAAAACCTTCTGCTTATTTTCTTCCTTTTCTTTTATTTTTGGCCAGAAAAGGTTTCAAGAGCAGAAACGGCCGAGGAAGAAAAAAAGAGAAGCCATATACAGCGGCCGAGGTTTCATGGATAAACCCAAACCAGTAGAAACAAAGAACAGCAAAACAAAGATACCTCAAACTAAAAAACAGCAGGAAAAAAAGCTAAGTATCTTAACGCTTAAGCTTCAAAACCCATAAAAGCAACCAAACTTTTGTATTTTCTGGTTGATTACCGTCTTTAGTCAATCAAACTCAGTATTCTTCTCCTTCAGATCAATTTTGCTGATCAATCATATCCTTGTATAGCTAAGTGCTTAACTCACCAAAACAAAATTATTACCGTTGGTAATCTAACATAACATGGATTCAAAAACCACTGATCCCCATTTCCAAATACTCTATGGAAAACAAAAATCTCATTTTCAGTACTTTTGATGACATAGGTCTAGCAACAATAGAAGATGCTTTCTAACTCAAACAGCCACATGAACACGAATTTAAATTTATCAAAAAGCCACATATCCAAACCCAAGAGTACATATATACATAGATGTCCATTTACATACCAACTCTTCATATGTGTACATTTGGTATCTGGAACTTATCAGGTGTTTCTTTCCTTCTGAGTCTCACAAGGCTAGCCACCTGCAAATCAAACATTCAGAGCATGAAAGTTACTATGCAGAGATTAGCTCGGGTAATTAATCATTCATATGCAGACCAACCGTATAGAATAAGAGCATTCATCTAACTACGACTGAAAACGAGATGACAGAGATAAAACCAGAATAGAAAACGATAAGTAAATTTCATTACAGATGTTGGGGATACATTTGTGTTGAAGTGCAGTACATAATATAAACATGCTAGTACATTGATGAACGTAATCATCTTCATTGCTTTTAAATTATCAAACAATCTACTTCAATTAAGAATCAAGAGCTGTTAAGAAATAAAAAGTTTGAAAGTCACAAGTAAACAGAATTTCTAGAATTACTACATATAGCACGTCGCCAATCATTTGTATACCACCGTTGACACACTATCACCTACAAGTCTACAACTGATGAATCTCCAACATATAACATTAGACAGGCTTGGTCCCTTATCCATAAGCACCTCATTTCTCACCCATGCTTGTTAGAATAATTGAACTGATTCACTAAAAATGTGGTTCATAAGACACTATCATGCTCTTTATTTTGGCATAACAACAGAATCAAGTGAACTGAGAAAATTTTGGATAACATAGCGACTACTAACACAACATAGAGAACAAGACCAATACTCGGATTTCCTTCCATCTTAAATAGGTTATTAGTCATGTCGTATGCAAGCAAACTTTTGAAATGATTGAACATTGGTCATGATGAGGAAATGGGAAAAATAATTGACACCATGTATGTTCCTTATTGCACACCTAATAACGTATTGCCTTCATATTTTCTATAAAAGCTCTTGAGAATTTCATTTGTAATGCATACAAGCCATCATATATGCTATTTTTTCTTCCCCGCTGTATATGGTTTTCAAAGTAATAACATAATGGATATGTTGATTCTCTATCTATGTAAACGATGGATGAAAAAATTATGGCAGATTGCTAGACATGTGATCTTGTGCCTTACATCAATCGGAGTGTTTCAGCAGGTTGCACCCAAGAACTTCTAGCTAGAAGTTGAACTCATTCTGCAATCTGATTCCCGAGAAAAGGTATCCCTGTACTTCTGCGACGGTGATGAAGAAATGGGACTATGAACCTCAGCTTTGCCCGGTTTGTTGTTCTGTGAAACCAAGTATTCAAGTGCTACAACAATATCACTGATAAGAGGGCGGAAAGTTGGTTGCTCTTGAAGACACATGGCAGTAATAGCAACTGCATGATGCAAACAACGAACCGGGAATCTTCCTTGCAATAAAGGATCGACTAACTGGACAAACTTCCTTCGGTCTTTCAAGAATGGACGAGACTGCAATTACAATAACAAATGAAAAGGAGAAGTTATTATGATGAAAGTAGTCGAAAAGAGTTGAGCTGATAAGAGAGACTTCAGTAACGGTTCCATATCACACGTCTTAATAGGACGTATTCATCTCCCAAGCCCTAGGAGATGCAGCAACTTCACAATAACCACAACAAAACAGTATAAATTGAATTTGAATCACTCTTTTGTTAATTTTTTTATTTTTTATTTTTGAAATGTTCTTTCGTTAATTTTTAGGGAGATGCAAAAACCTTACATATGTCCACTCAAATTTGGGGAGACATAAACTGAAATAAAGTATATATAAGTTACTATAGCATCCCAGGTGGGAGAAGAAGATTCCAGAAAGAATGTGAGATTCATATTAAATAGTCGCAAGTAGACATAAAACTGTTATAGAAAGGATACTAACCCAAGCTACTAGGTTCTGTTCTCCTTGCTTCTTAGTGCTGTCAATAGCCTTCTTGCCAGTTATCAACTCCAACATAACCACACCAAAGCTATAAATATCAGATTTAAGAGTCAACTTGCCACTCATAGCATATTCTGGTGCACAGTATCCATAGGTTCCCATAACTCTGGTTGAAACGTGGGTGTTATCTCCCACAGGCCCAAGCTTAGCAAGTCCAAAGTCTGAAAGCTTTGGATTAAAATGATCATCCAACAATATATTTGCTGATTTCAAGTCACGGTAGATAACAGGTGGGTTAGCTTTGCAGTGAAGATATTCAAGGCCCCGTGCTGCACCAACAGCTATCTTAATTCGAGTATCCCAACTAAGTGGCTCTTGATCAGGATTCAGATCTGACAATAGTACCACACATGTTAGGTCATATACAATGGAAGTATAACAGTACAAACAAAACAAAAAAGAAGCGGCTATAAAAAGTTTAAATGTTTATGGTATCCAATAGTTCTTCAGGACATGCTCAATAGAAATACAATAACAAACTAAGATACTAATGTGATGCACAATTCAACCTCCTCTCAACCAAATGTCTTGGTGCACAACGCTAATATATACCCAACCTAAATATATATACAAAGCTTCTCAGCTGCGGACGTCCGCATTTATTCTTACGGTGCGGATTTCCACTTTACACTCACTTTTCAATCGAATTTTCACATCTCCACCGTCTAGTATTTAGATACTAATGTATAGATCATCTCTGCAAAATTTCAGCCAATTTGGTTATCATTAAGGCACTCAAAACTGTGTTTTTCTGTTATAAATATGAACGGTTCAAGTTCGACAGAATTATGTTCATCCATTGGTTTAATCGAGTTTGAGTGCCTTAATGATAACCAAATTGACTGAAATTTTGCAGAGATGATCTATACATTAGTATCTAAAGACTAGACGGTGGAGATGTGAAAATTCGATTGAAAAGTAGAAATCCGCACCGTAAGAATAAATGCGGACATCCGCACTGAGAAAGCCTGTATATATATCCGCATTTATTCTTACGGTGCGGATTTCCACTTTTCAATCGAATTTTCACATCTCCACTGTCTAGTCTTTAGATACTAATGTATAGATCATCTTTGTAAAATTTCAGCCAATTTGGTTATCATTAAGGCACTCAAACTCAATTAAACCAATGGATGAACATAATTCTGTAGAACTTGAACCGTTCATGTTTATAATAGAAAAACGCAGTTTTTAGTGCCTTAATGATAACCAAATTGACTGAAATTTTGTAGAGATGATTTATACATTAGTATCTAAAAACTAGACGGTGGAGATGTGAAAATTCGATTGAAAAGTGAGTCTAAAGTGGAAATCCGCACCGTAAGAATAAGTGCGGACGTGTGTAGCAGAGAAGGCCTGTATATATATATATATATATATATATATATATACAGTCCCTATCCAGAGCGAAGCTTCGCTCTGGATTTAACGTGCGAAGGTCCTTATTTGACTCACTTTTCGGTCATATTTTTCGATCATACCTGGTCAGTGTCTAGATATATATCGTATGATCATCCTTACAAAGTTTCATCCAGTTTGGTGATCGTTTGCACACCGAATCAGATAAAATAAATCAATAGAACAAAATCTGTCCAAGTAGAACCGTTGGAGTAAATCATGATTATGGAGGCTTAAACGGTCACCAAATTAGATGAAATTTTGTAAGAATGATCATACGATATGTATCTAGACACTGACCGGATATGATCAAAAAATATGACCGAAAAGTGAGTCAAATAAGGACCTTCGCACGTTAATTCCAGAGCGAAGCTTCGCTCTGGATAGGGACTGTATATATATATATATATATATATATATATATATATATTAAAGAACCAATCTTTTATGGAATAAGGATTGTATGATAACCAGATCAATCAATTAGACGATGTAAAATGGATGTACTTTAGTTATTGATCAGAAAAATTACCAAAAAGATGATCTTCCAAGCTACCCCTCGGCAAGTACTCATAGACTAAGAGTCTTTGATCTCCATCAGTACAGTAGCCGATCAAGGTGACGAGATTAGTATGGTGTAGTAGGCTTAACATGAGAACCTCCACGATGAATTCCTGAAATCCTTGAAGACCGTCATGATTAAGTTGTTTGATCGCAACAACCTGCTCAGAGAAATCAAAAGCTGCACCACATAAACATTGAATTCAACATAATCCAAATAAAGTTTGTTACTTTAGCAATCTCTAGTGAATCATGTTTTCATCCATAAGGATGCATGGGTGCCAGGGTTACCAAACTTGGTTCCTACCTCTGGTCGGAATTTGAGTGATGAAAATATGACAATTTTGAAGTTGATTAGTGCACCAGGCTTGTGGGATGAGTCTAAAATTCAGTCCTTGTTTAATGGGACAGAAACAGAAGCTATCTTGGCAATACCTCTGTCTAGATGTCTTGTGTATGATAGAATTGCATGGAAATTAGAGAAAAAGGGTGTTTCTCAGTGAAGACAGTTTATAGACATGCCTTTTCTGTTAATGGGGAGAGACCAGCAATTTTGGCTAATACCAGTTCTCAATTCTGGAAGAAAATTTGGCAAGCTCAAATCCCATGAACTGTTAAGGTGAATATGTGGAAAATCTGTCACAACATTCTTCCTTCTTTGGAATGTTTGGCAACCAAACAAGTTCCTCTTGAATCACAACTTTGTGTTCTTTGTATTGGGAGACTTGAGTCCACATTGCATTTGTGCAGGGATTGTCCTTTTACTCGAGAAGTCTTGCGTTCGAATTCTCAACTTGCTCAGGTATGCTTTACTACTGACACAAATGATATGGGTTTTTTGATTGGATTCTATTTTGTTCGTGTAGATTGGCTTCAGCTCAGTTTGATCTTTTAAAATTCCTTTGTGGGGTGTGTGGAAAGAAAGGAATAATAGCATTTGGGAAGGTAAAGCCAAGAGTGTAAGTGATGTTGTCTTACTCTCAACTTCAAGAGTGCAAGAGTTCATTTATCATAACTTATGCAATCTTGGTGGTGGTAGAGGTATGTTGGCAATGTCCTCTGTCTGGTTGGGTTGAAGTAAATAAAGATGAGGCCTTTATGAGTGCATCTGGAGAAGGAGCCATTGGATTGGTGATGAGGGATAGTGCAGGACAATTTCTTGTCGGTAAAGGCAGACCGGTTTTTGGCTTGATATTGGCTAAGCATGCTGAGCATGCAAGGAGGCGATTGAGTTTATTATTGAACAGTCATTGCAGCCTGCAACTGTGGAGACAGATTCTTTGATTATCAAGCAACAGCTCTCAAGCTTTGGAGCTAACCTTTCTAGACTGGGCGCATATATGAGGACCTAGGAGATCTGTTGTCTACATTTCCTAATATCCTAATAGTGCATACCAGAAGAGATGCAAACAAGGTAGCTCATCTGATGGCTGCACAGGCATTCACAGGCCACTCTTTATTCTATTCTTCTGTTCCTTCTTTTCTTCATGATATTACTAATCATGAACTTTGTAACCATTAGTTCTTTCTTCTTTCAATAAAGTTTTGACACCATTTATCTCAAAAGAAAAAAGATTTCAATTCCGGTTTATTTAAAAAATTTCTAACTTTCAATAATAACCAGCAGAATACATCACTTTCACAAAATAAAATCCACCATTAAGGAATAAATGGTCATAAGATATCGGGAAAACCCTGCAACTTACCTGGCCTGCTTCAAGCCGACCTTTGTAAACCCTTCCAAAGCCCCCTTCCCCAATCAAATTCACTTCCCTAAATCCCTTAGTGGCGGCTGCAAGTTCGCGAAATGTGAAACTTCTTGCCACACTCTTCTGCGCACTGTTGCCACCCTTCCCTTTTCCCTTCCCACTCTCTGCACATTAATAACATAACTCAAACACCTGGAATCCTAACTTCTCAGCAAAAATTAAAGCTACAAATTTCATAAAATGTGTGCACAATTTCACAATATCAGTGTGATAAGCAGCTGATTTTTCAAGTTCCACTAAAATTCGCAGCTAAAATTCAGCAAAACTATAGAATGGAAAAAAAATGAACTTACCAGCATCATCAAAGTGTCCCCTTCCTCTTCCACTACCTGCAATTACATCACATTCAGCAAAATCCAACAAATCCGAACTGTGTCCAACAACCAAAACTCAAACACATAAAAAACACAAACAGACCTGAGGATCGAGTAGTACCATTATCAATTTCGACCTTGCTAACATCTTTCCGGCGAGAACCGAAGCACCCGAAGCAACTCATAACTCAAACTTACATGTAATCATGTATTCCACTTCGAAATCTAAACCAAGCAAACAAAAACCCAAACCCTAAAAACCCTAAAGCCCTAAATCACTAGATAAGCTTCAGTCTTCCTCACTCTCTCCGCAGCAGCCGGAGAGATTTTCAAGGCGAAACCTTTTGCCAGGTCCCCGGCTCACCCCCAAAATTCCCCCAAAAAATTCTAAAAACCCAATTGGGGGATATTTTTTGGATTTGGATTTGGATTAAGCGATGCACACCATTAATAGAACCAACAATAAATATGATTAAATAAATCTACCCCCATCAAATTATGGGAAATTTGGAAGCCAATCGAGGGCAAAATAGGGAAAATAATTGACAATACTGCGCTAGATTCAGAGAAAAATCGGTGCCCCTCCCCCAGCAATAAATTATTTTTAATTTTTGGCCCGTGATCATTTATAATGGTTTCTTTCTGTGCGGGTCGCCATCGGTCCCCCTCTTTTTTTCCAATTTAAACGTTCCGGCTGGCCTTGGGCTGACATTACGGAAATGCCCTTGGGAGTTTGTAGCTTTTACGGTGAGTGACACTGACAGAAGGGAGAGTGTGTTTGGATTTGAACTGACTCGCGTTTTTCCGACCGGCCTTGGATTCCGATGCGTCAGTGGTGTGACGTATCGCATTCCACCGCGTGGGGTAGACGCGGGAGTTATTGGTTTATGGTGGGACCCGTGTGTTAATAGGGTCAATTAATTTGTTAAAGTGTAATTTAGAGATATTGTTAAAGCAACCGGGGAATTTAATCTTAGCTCTGGTGTGGTTTTAGAGCATCTTGAGCAGTATTGCTAAATTAATTTTTTTTGAAATTTATCAATTTTTAGGATGAATAAGAGCTCCAGCAGAATACCTAAAATATTGCTAAATCCTAACATTGCTAAACTAAATTGACAAATTTATCAACCTAGACAAGAATTGTTAAAGATAAACTTATGTTTTCCCTCTATTTTTTATCCACGTGTAAGTTTATGATTCGTTAAAAATATTACTTAACTTACACTTAACAATTACTGCTGGAACACAATTGCTATTTCAATTGTTAAATATCCTAACTATTGTTAAATTTAGCAATAAACTAACATATACTACTGGAGATGCTATGTTACAAAGGTAATGTCGTTAATACATTATACATGCATGCACTTAATCAAATAAGGGAAATTTATTCTGATTGGGTTAAACTTGTTTCTTAAGCATTGTTTAAACTTGGAATCTGTCTTCCAAGGCCGGTCCTTGTGCGAAATGTCAAATGTGGCATTTTTTATGTGTAAATTATTTATCTAACCAATATCAGGCAAATGCCTATTTAGTATTAATTTTAACCCTTCGTTACTTATTTCAGTGACAATTTTTTCTATGAATCAATTTTAATGTAAGGAAACTTGTTTTGTGCCCAAATAGACAATTTTTTGTTAAATTCTTAACAAACTATATTATTTTAAAACTATTTTGTCCTCATCCATCAAACATGGCCGGAGCCTTTCTAGTTTCCTCGGACTCCAGTCACCGGCCGCCGGATTTTCTCCGGTCACTGGAATATTTTCGGAATATCGTCGGTCACCGAATTTCGATAACCGGAATCTAGCCGGACTTTTCTAAATGTCACCGGAATTTCACCATACCTTACCGAAACCATACAGTACCCTTGCCGGAAGTTTTATTAAGGGCAGTAATATTGAAGAATGTTTTATTGGGGGCAATAAACGTTTTACTAGGGTCATAGAAAACTTATTGGGGGGCAATAAAGATGAAATCTCACCAAAACATCCCCAAATAAAGATAATAAACGCTCATCGAAAGTTTTCTTAGGGGGTAGTAATGTTAAAGAATGTTTTACTAGAGGCAGTAAACGTTTTACTGAGGGTCGAAACAAAACTTATTAGAGGGAAATAAATACGAAATCTCACCAAAATATTACCAAAGAATTTATTGGGGGCAATAGATTTTAAAACATATTTTACTACCCGCTAGTAAAAAAATTATCACCACTTTAAAATTCATTTTTGAGAAAACCAAACTTCAAATGAAATAAAAAACAGAAAAAAGGAAGAGATAAAAGTGCATTGACCACTACTTATAAATTTATTACTAAGTTTATTATCCCTAGTAATAAATTTATCACCCCCAGTAGAACTTTATTATCCTCTAGTAGAACTTTATTACCCCTTAAAGAACCCTCGAAATCTCCAGTACACATCAAGACCAGCTCTTGAAAACCGATAGCGTCGGCCTAGGAGTCCGAATCAAATTGGTGATGGTCATCGGATCGGTGATGGACGTCGTCAACAAGAGAGAGAGAGAGAGTGAGGACCCACCTCAGATTTCACCCTGGAATCCGAAGTAAACCCTGCGGGGTCCACCTTAAGAGAGATTTTACAAAAAAATTTGGCATACCTCCCTTTAAAATGGACAACCCTACCTGATCAAAACCAACCTGCAACACACTACTAAAATCATATTCCAACCTTGTACTCCTAGAGCCTTCCTACTCCCCAAGTTCATCATATCTCCCAAAATACATCAAGCCTTAATCAACTAATAACAATTTCAAATGGTCATCAGAGCAAATCTAATAACGAAGGAAAAACATAGATAAAAGAGCAAGCGAAAGCGGTAATATTGACTATGTTTTTCCTTCGTTATTAGATTTGCTCTAATGGCCATTTGAGATTGTTATTAGTTGATTAAGACTTGATGTATTTTGGGAAATGTGATGAACTTGGGGAGCATGAAGGCTCCAAGAGTACAAGGTTGGAATATGATTTTAGAAGTGTGTTACATGTTGGTTTTGATCAGGTATGGTTGTCCATTTTCAAGAGAGGTTATGACGAAATTTTTGGTAAAATCTCTCTTGAGGTGAACCCCGCAGGGTTTACTTCGGATTTTAGACTGAAATATGGGGTGAATCCTGACAAAGAGAGAGAGAGAGTTCGTCGACGTTGGACATAAGAGATTGGAGACCGTCGACGTCATAGAGAAGAGATCGAAGGTCGTTGATGTCGGAGATGAGAGATCGGAGGTCGTCGACGTTAGAGAGAGAACGGAGGTAATGATGAGTGGCGATGATGGAGAGGAGGTCTAGAGAGAGGGATTCAGAGAGAGAATATCAGATTGGGTGAGATGGGAAAAATGGGAGGAGAGAGATAGTTAGGTTAGTTAAGTTTGGGGTAAAAATGTATTTTCTGTCTTATTCAAATGAAATTTACTTTCTCTGTTTTTGACCAAATGGGCATTTGCCCCACAATATCAAACGAGAATGAATGCAAATTATATGTAAATTATCTTCAGATTTTCCATCCTTTAATTGTGTTTACTGTACTCACTAAATTAAATGCAAACTTCTATAAATCTTGTTTTATAATAGTGAATTCTATTCAGTAAAGGATACAGTAAAAAAGTGAGGGTATCATTTAATATACCAAATGATACATTTATGAAACGGTGTCTAATTTTGGGGGTAGCCTATAGCCAATTTTCTAGTAGTCGAGAAAACATTTGAGACCAAATATATCGAAAAACGTTTGCAGACTTCTTTGGGGAATGTAAGTTTCCATATCATACTTGACGAGCAAAAGAGCACTCTCTCAACGCATGCAAAAGTGATTCTACACGAGCTCCACACAACCAACAAAAGGAACCATTAAAGATCTTACACTGAACCAGATTTTGTGCACAATGAAGAAACTCTCAATAAGCCCTCCGTAGAAAAACTTTTGATTTTATTAGGGATATTCAAACGGCAAGTTTTCTCCCAAATCGTTGAGTTCAAAATCGAACTCCATGTTGTACTTGTACCTTCTTCATTACTTTTCTTCCTCCATTGAGCTTCGACTGCCACCTAATAGTAGACTTGACCAAGTACACTTATTCTTTTTGTAATGCCACACTAATCTATCTTTCTCTTGTTCGAACTCACAAAGACAGAGCACTGATCGATAGTAAGTATTCGTCCAACTTTATGAGGAAGAAACAAATTGTGTATCAAAGAAACATTCCACCTCCTATCTACCGCAATCAATTCATCCACCATCATTTGCCTCGGAACCCTTAAAGGCGACATCACTTTAAAAGTCCTATGACAAGGCATCCAACGATCAGCCTAACTTTGATGATCTTCCCATAACTAACCTCCACCACCTAGTGCCAACATCAAGCATTTCTTTACCCCACATCATCCTTTTCAGATGGACAAGACCCAAGTTTAGGAAACTCGAACCTAGGAAGTTGTTGGGGTCATTTTGAACAGAGGTGGCTAGATTGAATGTTTGGCTTGATCTCCTCTATTTACCCCTTCTGAGTTCAAGAACTGGGCCCAAACCTCCAGGAAGCTTTGTGCGTTTTTCCCATATCCCCCTGCAGTAACTTGTTGTAGTGGCATACTTCTTATGATATGTTGGCATTAACTTGGTGTGGTTTTGATAGCATGACATATGAACAAAATACATGAAAGAGCTTGCAAGAAGGCATGTGGTGTGGGAGTTAGAAACACAAGAATTACAGAAGATGAGAGGCTCGTTATGGCTAGAAGGTTGCTGCGGTGTGATCTGCTGTGGTGAGGAGAGGAAGGATTTTGGTGGTTGTGGATGAGTTTAAGGTTGTTTAAAGGTGAAGCTAGTTATTGTAGTGGAGAAAAAGATGCTTAGCTTGATGCTTGAGGCTTGGTTATGGGATGCATTGGTTGTAGGTATGTGTTGTGTTTCTAGCAAATGAGAGCCTTTATTTGTAGGCCGGAGGAGGTGAGGCTAAAATAAGGATATTAGGATAAAACTGCTAGGTTTTCAAGAGAACTATAAGGTTAAATCGAAATATATAGAACAAGTCAATGACTATAGGACATAAGGTGTATTTGTTGCATTGTTTTGGGTGAAATATGAAATTAGGGAGGCAGACTTCTAGGGAAGCATTATTGTGTAGTTTAGTTGATAAAGGTGTACTTATTAGGAATAGTTGCATTGGAGTAGGTTGAAGCATGCTAGAGCTAAGAATAGGGAAAAGAAGGATGTTGATAGAGACTTGGGTTTGTCGTAAAAGAAGGGAAATTAATTACTGCGGGGAAAACAAGTATTGTAGTTTGATCGGCTGAAACACTATTAGTGTTAGGGTTGGAAAATGACTATGTTTAGGCTAATGGGTTGGATTCTCTCTTCTTTAAATGCCCATGTAAAGATTTACATTATTGGGCCTCGGTTTTGGTCCCAAGTCCAAAACCGCTAACAATATAAGATTTATAATAGGCTTCATGTACTTTTGTTACCTTTCACACCACACCCAAACTTGTAAGTCCCAAGCGCATGGTTGTGGCTTGGGTCCACATGCGTGTGACGACTTAGAATTTTTTTGAAAATAATATTAATATCTAAAATAGTACACACACACACACATATATATATATATATTTTCTTTTACTCTATACTGTTGGTATTTAGTATCTTGTGTGTGTATATGGTACTATACATGCTGAAATTGTTTTAGTTGTTTTTAGACTTGTATTTGTTTCATCTTATTTGGTTTAAGTGGGGGAGGTGTTAAGCCCATAAATCAAAACCTTGACCCCAATACCCAGAAACCTAAACCCGAGCCCAAAACAACTTTTAGGAAGAGAAAAAAAAAAAAAAAAAAGAAAGCTTGTCGTTGTAGAAAGTGCAGAACGACGCCAAAGCCTCACCGCCCTCTTCTTCTTCTTCCTACTCTAGTATTTCTGGTGGGAAAATCTTGTTCAACCGCCTGAAAGAAACCCATAACCTTCTTAAGAAAAGTCAATTTTCACGGCTACCGTCATGAACAAGCAGGACGTGTCAGTTGCCTTGAGACCAGCTGCTGAATCTTTGAAGCTATACCATATGAGCTAGAATCCTAGGGGTCTAGCCTAGTACCTAGGGGTGGACTTTTAGGCACCGAAAAAAACCGAAACCGGTCAAAACTGCACCGAACCGACACCGAGTAACCGAAACCGAATGAAACCGAGGCAATCGGTTCCTAAAGTCACACAAACCGAGTAGTGCGGTGTCAGTTTGCGGTTCCGTGCATCCTAAAAACCGAATAAACCGAACCGAACCGACATATATTCATTTAATTATTAATACTTAATTTTATATTACATGTCATGTTCTTATTGGTTATGAGTTACAAATAATAGGGTTCCACACACATGATTATTTTTTTAAGTGTTTAAATATAACATAATTTCCTCTCATGTAGTCTTCCCTTTTGCAATATATGAATATTGTAGACTTCAAATGAATTATGTATAAACTTTACCTTTTCTTTTCTTTTCAATTACTTGTTTGAACCCATTAGAGTAACTTATTTGAAGTGTTGATAGTTTACAACTTTGATATTTTTAGTTTTTATGTTGTTTGGTTAAATGCAAAAAATATTATGGATAGTAGGTTTTGTAACCGAAACCGCACCGATGTTCGGTTAACCGACAAGAGCGGTTTTTTTCATATTTTTATCGGTTTCGGTTCTAGAAAATAGAAAACCGAAGTTTCGGTTTCGGTTTTTGGTTAGTACCTAAAAACCGAACCGTTGGGACCGAGTCCACCCCTACTAGTACCTAAACGGGTAAGATTTCGATTGAACAATCTAATTTTCCTTCTTGTGTTCTTCTCTTGGACGCCAAGTTTTTATCCCTTTTTTAGACCCTATAAATAGGACTGAGTTCTGTAGATTTTTTTGGGTTTTCAGTAATCTTTCCTACTTTGAGATAGAGTGAGAGAGGGTGAGGGTTTAGCAGTATAGGAAGAGAAAGAGTTAAGGTTTGTCTCCTTTTCAATTTGATTCTTTTGTTCTTAGACTTGTTAATGATTAGGATTTTGATTTGGAATTTAGGATTGATGTTATGGTTCTTCTTATATCGGTTAGATTGATTTTCTTGTGAAAATTCATTCATGTTGCATATGAGGTGTTTTAAGAGTTGTTAGTTTTTTGTTTCTGACATTGCAAGTTGTTGTGCTTTGTTCTACCTATATGTTTCATATTCTCAAGGTCTTGTTAACAACTTGCATTCTTAGAAAAGGTTTAGGATGTGTTCTTTATTTTATCTATTGACTATGTAAAACAAAAACTGATTTGAGTCAAAATCAGTAATTTTCCTGATGCAGGTCTTCAACTTCTGAAAATCATAAATAATTATAGAAAAATTATTTTGTTGTGATTCTAGTTCTCAATTGATTTTTAAGATGTCTATTACAATTGTTATGAAGACACCAACTGTAAATTCTCAGTCAAGCTGTGTCGTTTTTAGCCATAAAGTTTACTGGTTAGAAAGGAAGTTGTTTTGTGATTTCAGATTTCTATTGCACTCTTTGCTTTTGAATCTTTGTTGTTTTGATATGAGATTGTACAGATATATAGATTAGATTATAAGGTTCTTATTCATGTTTTGGTTCTAAATATTTGAGTTAGAGATCAAGATTTTGGTTTGCTTAAAGTTAATTGAAAGATTAGAAGTTTATGACTTACATGTTGCTTCTTTGTAGTTGTCTTTGTGTCATTTAATGTCAGCCTTTTTCATTGAATGTTTCATGTGCTTTCTGTATGTTAAAATATTAGTGTATTTATGTTTAGCTGCTAGAAGGTTTGTACCATATAGTTTGTCTGTTTTTGCTTTCAAATACTTTAAATAGGTTTTTAGCAGAAAATTTTCAGAAAAACCTGAAACTGAAGCTGAACTTTGAAAATTCATAACTAATTCAAGAAAAATCGTTTTAAAGTGATTCTAAGTCTCAGAGTTTCTTTTGTTTGTCTTCTACAAGTCATTAGAAGACCTTGAAGTCAAAATATGAACGGTTTTGTACAGTTTTCAGTCTGTTTGTAAATGGTTCAAAAAAGCATGTTTGTGAAAGAAACTGTTTTGGTACTTTAGCTCTTGTTTTAGCATGTTACCTAATTCCTAATTTAAGTTCTAAATGAAATGGATTTAAAATAAGATTGTTCAACTAATGATTGTATCTTTTTATTAGGAACTTGCTGTGAGTATCGACAAAGGTAGGGGCAAATTGAGGAGCCTCTATGATTGCTTATTATGTTGTTTCATTGGTTACGTGCTTGTATGATATTCTTGTTTCCTTGCTGCCATTTAATATATGTAGGATTTGTTTTGATGTACATGTTATCTTATAAGAAAATGATGTTGCTATGCATAAAACACTTTGGGTAAAGAAGTTAGGATTGAAACTTTTGTGTAGTTGAGTCCTTATTCTCGGAGGTACAATATCCCACGATGCCCATGTGAAAGCGTAAGAATGACGCAATTAGTATAGGTGAAAAAGACGGGATTGGCGAAAGAGGAATGAACAAGATAACTAACAAAAGGGGAATGTGAGATTTGAGTGGGAGGTAGTTCATATATTTGAGTAGCTTAAGTCACCATTGTGGTAAAATACATGGTATGAGACATGTAAACTTAGTCTTAGTCTATTCGGCTATATGAACTATATGGAGTTGATAATAGATGCATTCATCTATTTTATTAAAGTTGTTAATGTTCTCTTGTTTGAAGAGGTTTTTGTCTCCTACTGAGTTGTTTATGCTCACCCCTTTAAATATTTTGCAGGTAAATAATAAGTAGTTGGAAGTTGGTTTCTTGCAAGGATCTTTTATTTACATGTGAAATATGTGTGGTGTTGTTTTCCTTAGAATAAGACGTAGACTTTAGTCTACCTTTGTAATGTTACTTTTTAGAGTACCTTGTAATAAAGAATAAATTTCAGCTTATTGTTGAGTTGTTCTTTTCCAATTTCTTTCATATTCTAATTATGAAAAATCTATTTCATAGTTGGAATATGAGTTACACCTAAAAAAAAATATATTTCAAAAATTAGGGTGTGATAATGCGTGGCATGACTAGTCAAATAAATATGTAAGTTTTGTATTTCGAATGTGATTCGCATGTGTATTTTATTATTGGGCTTGTAATATCTATTGAGCATGAATATTGATTTTTTGGGTATCAACAGAAGTACTTTGCTCGGAGCAGCAAACTAACCAAAGAATGAGGACTCCAGAAAATCATCCACACTGGTTTGGCTTGAAGCCGATCCAACCGTGACCGATCCTTCAAAATAGCTTCCTCATCCATACTATACAACTTCTCCAACTTTGCTCTTCGTCTTATTCCTTCATCAGACACTGACACGACCCACCCCGAATTTCACCCTGAACCTGGAGTAAATCGTGCGGGGACCACCTCCAAGGAAAGATTTACCACAAAATTCGGTACAACCTCCCTTAGGAATAGACAACCCTTCAAAACCAAAACCTGCAAACACTCCTAAAGGTTCCAACTCCAACCTTATAGACTCCTGGAGCCTTCGTGCTCCCTACAAATCACAACATCTCCTACAAATAGATTTACTAATCTAACAAAGATCATATAAGACAACCACATAATCAGAGCAACTCTATTTGAGAGGAAAGAAACTAGAAATAAATAGAAATGAGCGGAAGCTATACTATTGACTATGCCTCTTCTCCATGTACACCCGACCTTAACTATGCAATCCTGCAGACTGGGCATTTTAAAACGAAGGGCCCAGGGGAAGACATTTAATAACGTTAGAGTGAGTGGACAAAAATAATTTAATAACAAAATATTTATGCATTCCCATTTTAATTTCATAGAAAATATACTGCATGCGGCAGCTCAAAAGTGCTCAACTCATAAACTGGTAATTTCACGACTAGCACTGACTAGTCACAAACTCAAATAAAATGGAGCCTCTCAGGCTAAACTATATATTCGTATGTATTTACACTCGTCAGACTCCTTCTATGAATCCTAGAAATAATTTAGAAAAATAGAAATTCATACAAGGCTAGAACGCTGGCGTCTAACGCTCACGTTGCGCCATAATGGTATTTTTCCTCATTATGACCGAAAAGACGGTGTATATATATATATATACGCGCATATCCCCTATATAAATTATTATATTATATAGGGCTACGACGATTGCGTCTAACGCTCACGTCGCACCATAATGGAATTTTACCTCAGTATGGTGGAAAAACACGTATAGCTAGCTAGCATTTATTTATATACATACTATCCTCATAAACATATATATCCACCGAAAATCTCATTTTCGGGATCTCTCCAAAGGAGGAAAAATTGTCAAATAGCTGAGAAATCAATAAGTCTCGTAAGAAAAAATAAATGATCAATAAAATCATTCATCGCATGCTTTTCAATTAAAAACAAAGGTCCACTCACAACTTTAGGCCTAAGCCTGACGTCAATCCGAGGTCTCTCCAATTTGAGTCTCCTCACGTCCTGTTCCAAATATATAATTAATTTCCCAACTAAAAATCCAATATTTATTCAAAATAGGCAAAATTAACCGAGAGCCATAAACACGCTCATCATTGCCTAACTTTGATATTCTTAAATCGAAACGACCCAAACTTTAATACCATACTCGGCAGCCGTAAATACAACCTTTCTTAGAAATTGACTTAAATCTTACGGCCGGATTTTACATTATTTAACCGCCAAAATACCATACTTTGGAAATTCCCAAACCTATCCAAATCTCATCCAAAAATTCCACAATTCACTTCATTAAACTCCTCTAATTATTACACATTTAAAACCATCCAAAACTCCAAAACAACGGCGGCTCCGCCGGCAGCGGCGGCCGGAGACCGATTCCGGCGACCTCAAAATCCTATGAAATTTTAACAGCATCTTCCTCTCAACATCCCAAACAACTTTCATAACTATCACTAAGTCCAATTTCAAGCCTATCTAGGTCAATCGAATCAAAACTTCCATAAATCCCTAAAACTTCAATTATACATTTCTCCATAACAAGACCGAATTAAATCGTTTCCTTTTGAGGGATCAATAACCTTGAAGAGAGCTACAAGATGAGCCAAGGATTTCGACCTATGGCGGCCGGAGGAGGGAGTTCCGGCGAGAAGACAAACAGCGTCCAAGGAGGACTTCCTCCGATCGGCAGGGCTGCAGCGCCACTCACCAGCCTAGGAAGGCGGCGGGGAGGACGACGGACCGTGCTGGAGTGGTGCGGCGTCCCTGCTTGGCCAGACGACAGCGGCGAGCGGTGGATTCCGACAGAGGAAGAGGGAGAGCTCGGGAGTGGAAGGAAAAGAAAAGAGAGAAGAAGAAAAAGAGAAGAGAAAAGAAAAAGAAAAAGAAAGGAGATGGGTTTGGGCCTCACACCAACCCGGCCCAACACCACAAAATACCCAACTCTACCAATTTAACACTCCAAAATAAAATACCCTATTAAAAATTACCTTTTATAAGCTAAAATTTACCATTTTTTTACTGTCGTTACATTTTTCTCCTACGAATAACTCTCCGAAATAATTGTCCCCCAAAACCCCTCTAGGGACCAATTAAACTATATCTCAAAGTCGGAGACAGTAAAATTCTTATTACAATCAAGCTAGTAAATAAGATAAAATTTTACGGGTCGGGATGTGACAATTCTCCTCTCCTTATAAAAATTTCGTCCTCGAAATTTACATACCTGACCATCAAAGAAATAGGGATACTGCTGCCTTAGTTGCTCCTCTGATTCCCAAGTAGCTTCCTCTACTTATTGTCTCCTCCAGAGCACCTTGACAAGTGGGATTGTCTTGTTCCTTAGCACTTGCTCTTTTCGGTCGAGAATCTGAACCGGTTCCTCTTCATAGGACAAATCTCTCGTCAAACTGATCGGTTGCTCTTGCAGCACATGAGAGAGATCGGCAATAGACTTGCGAAACATGGATACATAAAACACATTATGTATCTTGGATCACTCCAGAGGCAAAACTAACTGATACGCAAGAGAGCCAACTTGATCTAAAAACTCATAAGAACAAATATACCTCTGACTAAGCTTCCCACGCTTACCGAAACATACAACCCCTTTCCAAGGAGATAATTTCGAAAACACCCAAACCTTCACTTGAAACTCATGGTCCTTCCTGCGGACATCTTTATAATTCTTCTGGCTACTAAGAGCTGTTTTGAGTCTAACTCTGACTCCTTTAACCTTTTCATTTGAATCCTAAATTATTCTAAATCTTCTCGAATACTTTAAATCCTTCGTTGAACTACCACTAACGTTTACACGTAAGTGAGTTCAGTGATACCTGTTCCAAAGTACGAGTACTCGTAGGTATGCACACTATTTCATATGCAACGAAAAATCGCTATCACCATCGGGCTCAAATCTCCTAACGTCACACAACAACCTCGTCATTACGCTGCTCACAATTTGACAATAAAGCCCACTTGCTAGGAAACTAGGGTTCACGTATTCCCACATCCTCATAGTGTCAAAATTAAGACCCGTTAAATGAACAGATTTAAGGATGCACACACTGCAGAACTGCAACAATCACTTCTAGTACCGAGACACTTTGCAGAGTCTTTCGCGGAGTCAAAGCTCTCGCAAGTCCACAAGAAAATCTTGCTCTGCCTAAGTGACCAGTCCACTAACATATGATAACCTCGATTCTCGAAACGACATTATGAAGAGATCAAAACCACGTCACTTAGGTCTCTTCACCAAAACCATTACATTACTATTTTGAGTACCAAACTAGTAGCTTATGGGAATACCAGTTCTCTCCTAATTCTGTTATACCCAATGTTCTCTTCACCCAGACCAGAAGATGATCTAAAACATGATTATCATGCGAATGGAACATTTCGGTTACATAAAGCTGCAACATAAACAACTTGTATATCACCAAAACATGTTCCATATAAAATCCAATTTACTAAGTCACTAGCATGGAAAATGAACAAATCCCCAAGCGAAGTATGCCAAAGAAACTCCAACTGCAAACGAAGTGACATTAGCAAATAGACTTCGTTCACACTTAACATTAATATTATGTCATTGAAGACTTGTATCGACTAACTAAATACAACGCCGACTGAAAGCACTATGAACACTCATCCACGCTTCTCCAATAAATCTTTTTATCTACAGTTATTCCATATAACACAATATTCAACTCCAACAGCCACGCACTTTAAGATATAATACTTTCCTCTGGACATTCACGCCACACCAACATTCCTCACTTTCCATCCTAGCGACCAAGGTCGCTAAAAATTAGCATTACTAAGAACTTCCAAAGATCTTAACATATTTAATCAATTCTCGACTGTTGTCGTAAAGTCAAAGTGACCTCAACTCTTCTGCATCTACTTTATTATTATAATTTCAAGGTCAAATACACTTACCATCTTTATAAAACACTCAACAAATCCGAAGATCGAACTTCAACACCTAGAATTCTGAAAGAATCCATAATGGCCCCACGATTAAAATAATATAACCGATAAATGCTACTCAACGCTTCAGAGCTTGCTAGCAATTCAAAATATTTAGATATACCATTCACTTTCTTCAATTCTCTTGCTATGACACAACAACAAGCTTTTCACAACGCTATGCTCAATGACTCTTGCAAGGCCAACAATCCAAGGAAAATAATCTTGGATTCTTATATTTAACGCCTTAGTCGGCTTCAGTTAAACCACAATATAGACGAAAGTCACCCAAAAATCTTACTATTCATCGACTGCTATTAACCTCTTTCTCCAAAATGCTCTGATTATACTCTTTAATATGAAGATTCCAAGGATAAGAAACATATCATTGATTAGAGCTGTATGGCTAAAACATGCGCCACCATACCATAACAAGCATTAACCAAAATAATCCCAACTAACTTTCTCTACGGACAAGGCAGTTGGAAATTTGGTCATCAATCAAGACTTCTCTAAATTGATAGCCTTTTTATTAGCCACAAATTCTCCGTGACTAATTAGCCCAAAATTGAGTCCTCAACAACTCACATAGGTACCTCTTTGAATTACCTTGGGTACCTCATCACATCACTCCAAGACATGCATCGAATCAAACGTTTCCCTACTACAGATTCACACAAGATGTTCACCCTAACATCTTAATCAAAACCCAATCAATCATTTATCAAATGAAAGGAATGCTACTACTCATAAGAGTTCCCAACTGGAGTTCTCATCTCGCAATTGAACACTTAACAATTTAAGATATCAACTTGACAACCCTTGGAAAATGCATAATCCATACACTTTTCCATTACTCAAAGCATAATGATTACCCAAGAGGTCGGCGTACAGAGGCATAGTCTTGAAGATATAAACATTTATGGCACAAGACTTTCCATAAATAAAACAAAAACAACTACATCACAAACTTAATCAACACATAGTGTCTAAAGCATATAATGCTAATAGATCCGCCGTGGTCGGACCATCACTCTATAAACACTAAGTATGACCAAGAATATGAGGTAGTACAAAAAAGAGACAGGAATCGAATAACCTAGTGCTCTAATACCAACTGACACGACCCACCACGAATTTCACCCTGAACCCGGAGTAAATCGTGCGGGGACCACCTCCAAGGAAAGATTTACTACAAAATTCGGTACAACCTCCCTTAGGAATGGACAACCCTTCCAAACCAAAACCTGCAAACACTCCTAAAGGTTCCAACTCCAACCTTATAGACTCCTGGAGCCTTCGTGCTCCCCACAAATCACAACATCTCCCAAAAATAGATTTACTAATCTAACAAAGATCATATAAGACAACCACATAATCAAAACAACTCTATTTGAGAGGAAAGAAACTAGAAATAAATAGAAATGAGCGGAAGCTATACTATTGACTATGTCTCTTCTCTATGTACGCCCAACCTTAACTATGCAATCCTGCAGACTGGGCATTTTAAAACGAATGGCCCAGGGGAAGACATTTAATAACGTTAGAGTGAGTGGACAAAAATAATTTAATAACAAAATATTTATGCATTCCCATTTTAATTTCATAGAAAATATACTGCATGCGGCAGCTCAAAAGTGCTCAACTCATAAACTGGCAATTTCACGACTAGCACTGGCTAGTCACAAACTCAAATAAAATGGAGCCTCTCAGGCTAAACTATATATTCGTATGTATTTACACTCGTCAGACTCCTTGTATGAATCCTAGAAACAATTTAGAAAAATAGAAATTCATACAAGGCTACAACGCTAGCGTCTAACGCTCACGTTGCGCCATAATGGTATTTTTTCTCATTATGACCGAAAAGACGGTGTGACACGACCCACCCCGAATTTCACCCTAAACCCGGAGTAAATCGTGCGGGGACTACCTCCAAGGAAAGATTTACCGCTAAATTTGGTACAACCTCCCTTGAAAATGGACAACCCTTCTAATAGAAACCTGCAAACACGTCTAAAGATTCCAATTCCAACTTTATAGACTCCTGGAGCCTTCGTTCTCCCCACAAATCACAACATCTCTCAAAAATAGATTTAACAAAGATCATATAACCAACATATTCAGAGAAACTCTATTTGAGAGGAAATGAACTATAAATAAATAGAAAAGAGCGGAAGCTATACTATTGATTATGCCTCTTCTCCATGTACGCCCGATCTCAACTATGCAATCCTGCAGACTGGGCATTTTAAAACGAAGGGCCCAGGGGAAGACATTTAATAACGTTAGAGTGAGTGGACATAAATAATTTAATAACAAAATATTTATGCATTCCCATTTTAATTTCATAGAAAAATATACTGTATGCGGCAGCTTAAAAGTGTTCAACTCATAAACTAGCAATTTCACAACTAGCACTGGCTAGTCACAAACTCAAATAAAATGGAGCCTCTCTGGCTGAACTATATATAAACATATATATTCGTATGTATCTACACTCGTCAGACTCCTTGTATGAATCCTAGAAACAATTCAGAAAAATAGAAATTCATACAAGGCTACAACGCTGGCGTCTAACGCTCATGTTGCGCCATAATGGTATTTTTTCTCATTATGACCGAAAAGGGACGGTGTACATATACGTGTGGACTCCCTATATGAAAACCTAAATAAACTGAAAAAGAAAGAAGTTTTCATATAGGGCTATGACGCTTGTGTCTAACACGCACGACACGTCATAATGGTATTTACCTCATTATGACGGACCAAGCACGTATGGCTAGCTAGCATTTATATACATACTATTCTCATAAAATCCAAAACATATATATCCACCGAAAATCTCATTTTCGGGATCTCTCCAAAGGAGGAAAAATTGTCAAATAGGCGAAAAATCAATAAATCTCATCAGAAGAAATAAATGATTAATAAAATCATTCATCGCATGCTTTTTATTTAAAACAAAGGTCAACTCACAACTTTAGGCCTAAGCCTGACGTCGATCCGAGGTCTCTCCAATTTGAGTCTCCTCACGTCCTGTTCCAAATATATAATTAATTTCCCACTAAAAATCCAATATTGATAAAATAGGCAAAATTAATCGAGAGCCATAAATACGCTCATCATTGCCTAAGTTCGATATTCTTAAATCGAAACGATCTAAACTTTTATATCATACTCGGCAGTCGTAAATACAACCTTCCCCAGAAACTGATTTAAATCCTACGATCGGATTTTACATTATTTAACCGCTTAAATACCAAACTTCAGAAATTCACAAACCTATTCAAAACTCGTCCGAAAATTCCACAATTCACTTCATTATACTCCTCTAATTATTACATATTTAAAATTATACAAAACCCCAAAACGGCGGCGGCGGCCGGAGGTCGATTCTGGCGACGTCCAAATTCTACCAAATTTTAACAGAATTTTCCTCTCATCATCCCAAACAACTTTCATAACTATCACTAAGTCCAATTTCAAGCTTAACTAGGTCAATCGAACGAAAACATCCTAAAAGCCCTAGAATTTCAACTTCGAATTTCTCCTTACCGAGCTCAAGAGGGATCGAGCCTTTTGGAGGGGTTGTTGCACGGGAGGAGAGCTACAAAACGAGCCAAAGATCACCGGCTTTTGTGGCCGGAGGAGGGAGCTCCGGCGAAAACAACCACGCGGCAGCAGCGGCGTCACCGCGCCTTAACGCCGGCGAGTGAGGACCGGTCACCACCCCAGGCTGGACGAGCGGCGTCCCACCTGCCAGACGCGACCCGTGCGGCGGACAGGCGTGGCCGGACGGCGGCGGACGGGCTGGAAGAAAATCCGGCAGCGGAAGAAGAGAGGGAGAGCATCGAGGGAGAAAGAGAGAGAAAGAGAGAAGAGAAAAGAAAAAGAAACGGGTTTGGGCCTCACACCAACCCGGCCCAATATCATAAAAATACACAACTTCACCAATTTAACACGCCAAAATAAAATACCCTAATAAAAATTACCTTTTACTAGCTAAAATTTACTATTTTACCGTCGTTACATTTTTCTCCTACGAATAACTCTTCGAAATAATCGTCCCTCAAAACCCCTCTAGGGACCAATTAAACTATATCTCAATGTCGGAGACGGTAAAATTCTTATTATAAACAAGCTAGTAAATAAGATAAAATTTTACGGGTCGGGATGTGACACGGTGTATATATATATATACGCGCATATCCCCTATATAAATTATTATATTTATATAGGGCTACGACGATTGCGTCTAACGCTCACGTCGCACCATAATGGAATTTTACCTCAGTATGGTGGAAAAACACGTATAGCTAGCTAGCATTTATTTATATACATACTATCCTCATAAATATATATATCCACCGAAAATCTCATTTTCGGGATCTCTCCAAAGGAGGAAAAATTGTCAAATAACCGAGAAATCAATAAGTCTTGTAAGAAAAAATAAATGATTAATAAAATCATTCATCGCATGCTTTTCAATCAAAAACAAAGGTCCACTCACAACTTTAGGCCTAAGCCTGACGTCGATCCGAGGTCTCTCCAATTTGAGTCTCCTCACGTCCTGTTCCAAATATATAATTAATTTCCCAACTAAAAATCCAATATTTATTCAAAATAAGCAAAATTAACCGAGAGCCATAAACACGCTCATCATTGCCTAACTTCGATATTCTTAAATCGAAATGACCCAAACTTTAATACCATACTCGGCAGCCGTAAATACAACCTTTCTTAGAAATTGACTTAAATCTTACGGCCGGATTTTACATTATTTAACCGCCAAAATACCATATTTTGGAAATTCCCAAACCTATCCAAATCTCATCCAAAAATTCCACAATTCACTTCATTAAACTCCTCTAATTATTACACATTTAAAACCATCTAAAACTCCAAAACAACGGCGGCTCCGCCGGCAGCGGCGGCCGGAGACCGATTCCGGCGACCTCAAAATCCTATGAAATTTTAACAGCATCTTCCTCTCAACATCCCAAACAACTTTCATAACTATCACTAAGTCCAATTTTAAACCTATCTAGGTCAATCGAATCAAAACTTCCATAAATCCCTAAAACTTCAATTATACATTTCTCCATAACAAGACCGAATTAAATAGTTTCCTTTTGAGGGATCAATAACCTTGAAGAGAGCTACAAGATGAGCCAAAGATTTCGACCTATGGCGGCCGGAGGAGGGAGTTCCGGCGAGAAGACAAACGGCGTCTAAGGAGGACTTCCTCCGATCGGCGGGGCTGCAGCACCGCTCACCAGCCTAGGAAGGCGGCGGGAGGACGACGGACCGTGCTAGAGTGGTGTGGCGTCCCTGTTTGGCCGGACGACAGCGGCGAGCGGTGGATTCCGGCAGAGGAAGAGAGAGAGCTCGGGAGTGGAAGGAAAAGAAAAGAGAGAAGAAGAAAAAGAGAAGAGAAAAGAAAAAGAAAAAGAAAAAGAAAGGAGATGGGTTTGGGCCTCACACCAACCCGGCCCAACACCACAAAATACCCAACTCTACCAATTTAATACCCCAAAATAAAATACCCTATTAAAAATTACCTTTTACTAGCTAAAATTTACCATTTTTTTTACCGTCGTTACATTTTTCTTCTACGAATAACTCTCTGAAATAATCGTCCCCCAAAACCCCTTTAGTGACCAATTAAACTATATCTCAAAGTCGGAGACGGTAAAATTCTTATTACAATTAAGCTAGTAAATAAGATAAAATTTTACGGGTCGGGATGTGACAGACACTACATCAGTAATTCTCCTAGCTAGGCACATTTATTAAACAAAAAAACATTGAAATTTTATTTTTCAAGTTCGGATACACATGATACAAAACAAAATCCTATCTTTTGCGGTCTACGGAAATAAATCAAATAAATAAAATAAACAAATTCCATCCCTTATTTTTAAACAATGAATGAAATTGGGATGGATGTGGTGAAAAAAGAGATGGGGCTGTTTTGGCGACGCTTCTCAGCAGGGTGAGAGGAGTAATTGTACCAAATGCTTCTAGAGATGCGGGGCGTGCCACCACGTGGACGCAGAGAGTAGTAGGTTTTGTAAAGTAAATGCGCACCACCTGTGCTCCTATCAGAGCGAGACTGAGTCTTAGGTGTCACCTTGCATGCAAGGATTTACGAGTAGTCTTCCACCACTCGGTCAATACTCGTGTTTGTCAACGAGTAGGGCTACCAAAGGAAAGTAAAACGAGAATGCGACGCTAACCCTAAAACGAGAATGCGACGCTCTGGGGAGCTTGAAAGTATAAAGGTGCGATGACTCTAGGGAGTCTTGAAAAGTACGGATTGCTAAGGTGAAGTGCTTTAGCGTCAATGGGATTGTTCGACTAGGTAGAGATTTGCAATATGTTGTGATTGTATAAGAGATTGTGTGTGTAGACTGATCCTTGAACCCTCCTTTTATAGTGGTTCGCATAACTAATAGATAAGGATGTAGTCCTCGCAATCTTAGTTGGTTTCTGCTACTTGAGTTGTACAAGATTTCGTTTTATTTGTCAACTACGTAATTGGGTGACGCACGTTCAGCTACGCATGTAGACTTCGCATAGGTCATGGGCACTAACCCTTCGCTTACAAAAAACTTTGCGGAGTCAACCAATGAAGTCTCTTTGACTTTGATCTTGCGAGGCGCTACAATCCTAATAGGATTTCATACCGTCGCTTATCTATACCCTCAGGGTCACAAATCTAAAATGACTTATCTTTAGAGCCATATGTATTGGCCCAAATGTTGCCTAAAACTTAACTAAGATTAGCCTTTCTAATTGGGCTCAAACAGGAGCGTAGATGAATCATCGAAGAGATTCACTCATCTTGAATCATCTTGTCGATGGCTTCAGTTCTTTGAAGATTGTCTTGCTTGAGTCAAGTCAGTCACCTCAGAATAACGAGCATCTCTGCGGAGCCGGTTTTGGTGGAGTTCCTCAATACTCCTTCTATAATAATTCAATTTCGCGACAAGTGCTATGATGATGTGAATGAAGGCACGCACCGCAAAGACGGAAATAAGCTGTGAACCCGAGTAGCATCTGATCGACTACCCTCCGATAGCCTTGATAGGACAGTAATAAGGACACCCATCGAGGTTAGGATCTCAACCCAGGACTGTTTTGTTTTAAATCGGAAATCAATCAAAAGAGTTTCGAGGATTCTCTCTTGTTGAGTTTCAAGACAAAGCCTCCTGAGCCTACCACTTACGTTTTCCCTACTGCCTCTTTGGGAACTAGCTTGGGCATTGTCTTCATCGATCAATTTATAATAATAATACCAATCCAACATGGAAACTGAATTACAATCAAATATTAGAAGGTCCTAATTGTATCTGGAAATGTATCTAATCCACATTTCTTATCTGATACATAATCGATGAACCACAAATGGTTTTGATTTCCGATGCTGAAATTCCTGGGTCAAAGGTGAACATTAATATATGCTTTGGGAGCTTGTGGAGGATTTTCGGTGATGATTGCACATTGCAGCGGATAAACTTTTTCATGCAGAAGCTGAGACGCATTGGTCTATATACGTACATCCTCCTGGCCTCTATATTTATGATCGAGCAGTAGATCATCGAAAGCTAGCTACAAATCAAATATCTCCTTTTATCAATACAACCATGCACAGGGCCTCTGGCAGCTGGCTCCTGAGGGGTACGTGGTCGAGCACTGGAGATCAAATACACTTTGTTCCGGGACTCCATTATATAACAGTTGAAATTTTCGTAACGCATGTAAAATCATTTGAGGCTACGTACTGTTTTCTTCCTCTAATCATACATTGAAGTTAACTCAAGAGTAGCATCTCTTTGTTACGAGTACAAGCTTGAATGAAGTTATACTACAAGCATACTGATCCTATATATATTCCCAGGTACATAAGTATGTTTCATAATTAAGTCGTAGCATGTATATCTATCTACCAAATGCATGCAGGTGCAACTCGGTAACACAAGCTCTTCTAACTCACCAGCCAAAAACTAGCCATATAACAGAAATTAAACAATGAGCTCGACCAATTAATCACTTGTTGCAATACCAATACAATTTCATGGCAAGCCTTTAACCGCATTTGATCTGGCGCGCTGTTGTGTACTATTATGCATTGCATGTATAGAACATGTTTGCAATTAAGCGAGGCATGAATTGTTCAGTGTCCGCAAGTTTATAGAAACAAGCAGGACGTGGCGCTCCATTTTATTGAATGTTGTACGTAGAACATCCAGACTGAAACGTACATTTGTTATTTTCTGTGATCGATGACAACCTTTACAGGAGTAGGCAAGCATCCATGCAGGAACTGTTTACCTGAAAATGTTGCAACACGAACCCTTCAGCTGGGTTAATTTGCATGTATTTCTCATAATCGCACTCATTGCATATATAGGTTGAAGCTCGGGATATACATCTCGTGCAAAGAAAGAGTACCACAAGCCGGAATCTCAAACTGAAAAATCATTTACAGAAAACCATGAAAACTGAAGGCTCTCCCACTTAATCAACTCACCTGGGTAAGCTAATTCAAAAGTCACACGTCTCACACACACTTCTTTCCAGCCCCCACCATGAAGTACATATGTATGCAAGTAATGCAACTCCTTTGAACGTACGTAGCCTCTGCATTTCAGCCGATCGAATTCCCTAAACATTTTGGACGAACATAATAATGGAAAATTCTTGTTTACATGAACAAAATTAGTCACAAGAACTTCTGCCATAAGTCTCTCTTGAAGGCAATGGTTTCGTCCTACTTTGCCCAAATAGCTAGTTGTGTAGATTCATAATGTAGCAAATATCTGTTAAAACAAATAATGAACATCAAATCATCAATAGATGATAATATTAGTATGATTGTCCAGGTACATATCTTTTGTGGCAGAGAATTTGATTTTTAGAATATTAGTATGTATGCTTTGCTTGAGATCGCGTTCATGTATATATGCTCAGTTTTACGATGTGATTTTGTAGTTTCCAGCACGTAAGCGCGCCTTTGATTGAAACAAATTCCCCATGAGAGATTTCCATCTTTATTAATAAACAAAATTGATCATAAAGCCAATAGAGCAGCAGCACTCACCGGTCGTTTTTCTTTGTTAACAACTTAAATTATTAGCATGATCCGCCAATTATATATAAGTCGCGATCGTATTATTGAACACCAGCAAACCAAATGATATCTTCAAGCTTCAATTATATAAATTCATATGGTTGTTGCATGGATTATTGTGTGTTAGTCAGTTGCATGGATTAATTAAAGGATTAATTTCGGTTTACCCTCCTGAGGTTTGGGGTTGACATCGTTTCACCCCCATACTTTTAATTTTAAAAATTTACCTCCTAAAATTTCTAATTTTCATAAATCAAGTCAAATTGTTAAAATTTCGTCCAATTTGGAGGTTAAATGCTAGCATGAAATCTTAGAAAAAATGGTCCTAAAAAGCTATTTATGTTGTTATATGACTATTTTAACGCTTTTAGTGAGTTATGGAGTTAAAATTAACGTCTGAATTAGATGAAATTTCAGCAATTGGGCATGATTTATGAAAATTTGAAACTTTATGAGGTTAATTTTTAAAATTAAAAGTATGGGAGGTGAAACGATTTCAACCCCAAACTCAAGGGGGTAAACTGAAATTAATTAAACTAAAGGTTCTTAATAAACCCTAATTATTTAAGTGGTGCAGATCGAAATGGAGGACCAAATGATCGATGAGGCTCTTATAGAGATATAGACACACACACATTTTTATCATCGTTTAATTTCTTAGCCGACATTATTCACTGATATTTAGCTTTGTTCTATATATGGAGAGAGCCATCAGTACTAGTGGACTAGTAGTGTCATAATTCTTGCCACTTTTAGTGACTTAGTGTGGTGGTGATTAGATAAATATCTTTCATGTGACATTTTTTTCTTTTCTTTTTTAGAAACAGAAGGATAGAAAGTTGTTAACGTACAGCTCCAGTTGGAGAATTAGTCTTTCATCATAAATATCTTGAAACTTGAAACTAGTACATAATCTTAATAGATAAAGAAAATTATGCATGCACTCTATATATATCAATAAGTTCGAATGGTTGGAATTGATCTGCATGCCAAATCCGAAGTATAAAAGAGCCTCTCTTATATTTTTACTAAATGAGCTTCCATCTAATCCTATTTATAAAAGCATCACTAATAAGGTTTGATGTCCTTATCAAATCTTAGCATGATATCCAAATGCTTTGGCAAGTGGGTTCACTATCCATTATACAGAATCTTTAAACTTTAAAGTTATCCAATGGCATTATCTTTCAGATATTTTCTTATGAGCTTAGTAACACAATGTTCTTTAACGTACTCGATACATTTGTGGAAAATGTAGCAAATCATAGATTTGGGTATAGAAAAAATGCCTCCAATTTGATACAAACAATGTTTATATTGAATTAACTACAATAATATTTGGATGATGTTATTCACACACCCTATCTGTTTTTCTGTTAATATAGTTCACTTTTATTTTATTTACAAACTACGTACTCATTAGAATATGCTTCATAATTGGTTTTATCATAGATATATAGGGTATGTGAATAACAAGATAGGGTGTGTGAATCAAATAATAATACCAGTACGTCTAATATTTAGGCTTCGTTTGGTTCATGGATTATAAAGGTTGAGAAAGAAAAGTTGTTCTTTTCTTTTGTTTGACACACATAAGGAAATAAAAGACTTTACTGCAATATGAGAAAATAGATGAGAAATTGGATCCTCCCACATACCATGTGGGATTCAATTTTCCTCATACTTTTCCAACATTAATTACATCTTTTATATATTGTTTTAATGGATGTTATTACTAAATTATCCACAAAACTTTAGAATCTTAAATATTATATATTTTATCACTAAGGATATAATTAGTAAATCAATGTAACTTTCTTTCTTATCCATGCATAAACCAAACAATAAAAAAGAAAGTAAAATACATTTCCTAGTTACTTTCCCGACGTTCCCAAACATCTCGTATGGAAACTAGAAGGAAATTTACTTTCCCATGTACATGGGAAAGACCAACACTACCAGGACAAGCACTTTAGCCGACGAAAAATTTTCGTCGGCTTGTTATCTTAATTCGTCGGTTAAGATCTTAGCCGACGAGCCTTCGTCGGCTATAGTGTCGTCGGGAAAGGGTCCTCGGTGGTGACTTTAGCCGACGAAATTTCTTTTTCGTCGGCTATAGTCCCACAGTTAGCCGACGAAAAACATGTCGTCGGTTTTTTTCCCAGACTTTAGCCGACGACACAATTAAGATATTCGTCGGCTAAAGTGTGTAATAAATAATTAAAAAATAATTATAGCCGACGAAATTTAGTATATTTCGTCGGCTAAACCTTATAAAAAATTGAAAAATAACTATAGCCGACGAAACATGCCATAATTCGTCGGCTAAACCTTATAAAAAAAATTAAAAAATAACTATAGCCGACGAATTATGGCATAATTCGTCGGCTAAACCTTATAAAAAAAATTTAAAAATACTATAGCCGACGAATATAGTGTTTAAATATCGTCGGCTAAAGTTGCTGGGTTTTGAAAAAAAAAACTGCAGAAACTTTCGGCCACCTCCAATCACGACCAAAATTTGACAGAATCTTCCTCTCAACATTTCGAACAACTTTCTAGAAGAAGTCGAAGCTCAATTCTAAGCCTAAACAAGTGAATCGACTGAAAATATAAAAATCCCCAATTTTAAACCCTAAAAACTTCAAATCTTCGATTTTCTTCACACACACCGAATCGAGCTACCAAATTCTAGGGAAATGTAGTACTAATCAAACTCAACTTATCCTTATATAGAACTCACCAAATGGTGACCTAAGGAAGGAGAAATTCGATCGACACCGAATCCGAACCGGCGGAGTTTTGGAGCTCGATTTATCTCTCATGGCGGCGCCACTCGATGCACCACCTATCCAACAATGAAGTAGAGACGACGGCGAAGCTTTTGGGACAAGTGTGGCGGTCTCCGGTGGCTTGACGGCGGAGCTAGGCCGAGAAGAAAATCTGGCAGATAATAGACTTCTTACCATCCATCTTCGGCTATATAAAGAACGAAATGCTTTATTTTCGTCGGCTAAACTCTTTTGAAAATTTTGGTTGACCGCCAAAAAATTTTGGTTTAAAATTTTGAAAATTTTTCGACTTTAGCCGACGAGTTTTCATATATTTCGTCGGCTAAACCCTTACCGCCCAAAAAATTTTGAAATTTTTAAGCTTAGCCGACGACTTTGTTAATATCTCGTCGGCTAATGTCTATAAATTCACGAAAACGCTCATATCTTCCCCTATATTACGTAGTTTGGTCAAACCTTCCACACCAAAAACTCTCACGTAGATGAGACGCAACCGCCTATATAAAAAATTTAAGACATTTACCTTCCGACGATAGGGCTCCCCATAGGAAATAATAACGGTAAATAGGGTTGACCGCTACTATCGGCACCGAGACTTTACCCGATTTACATGATTTTTGAACCATAGCCGTATTTTACCATTCTGAACACATCTTATTTCACGAGATTTTTGATAATTTTGCTTCCTATGTAGAGTTGGTTTACAGAGTTATATAACATATTAAACAAGTTATACAACATTAATAGACATGTTGTGATTTTGATGACTAAAATTCATAAACCAAAATTCGACCGTCAGATATGATCATTATGACGAAAGATGTTTGTGGTAAAAAATTCAACTGGATCCGACAACGTTAAGGGCTCGATCGAAACGGTCAACCCTAATCGATCGTTACTTATCACACGAAAACGCTCATATCTCCCTCTATATTACGTAGTTTGGTCAAACCTTTCACACAAAAAACTCTCACGTAGATGAGACGCAACTGCCCATATAAAAATTTTGAGACATTTACCTTCCGACGATAGGGCTCCCCATAAACCCGAATAACGGTAAATAGTAGACACGTTGTGATTCCGATGACTAAAATTCACAAACCAAAATTCGACCATCAGATATGATCATTATGACGAAAGATGTCTATGGTAAAAAATTCAACTGGATCCGACAACGTGAAGGGCTCGATCGAAACGGTCAACTCTAATCGAAAATAAGAAAACTGCATTTTGAAGCCCTAAACGGACTCAGATGGCCAAAAAAGCCTATACATCATGGCATTAGCAATGAGTTTGATTCGTAGCGCCGTTACGCTTCCGGAAAGGTATCACAATAGTCAATCAGACACCAAACGCCAAATCTGCAGCATAGTGAATAATAAGGGTAAGTCAACTATCGGCACCGAGACTTTACCGGAATACCGTGATTTTTCAACCGTAGACGTATTTCACCATTCTGGTCATATCTTATTTCACGACTTTTTTACGTTTGAAGGTTCTACGTATAGTTTTTTTTTTTTTTTTTTCCAGATGAGTTGTTGTCTAGATCTGCAAATATAAGGCACTTTAGCCGACGAAATTATATTTTTCGTCGGCTAAACTTTTCAAAATTTCGTCGGCTAAAGTTTAAAAATTTCGTCGGCTAAACTCTTAAAAATTTCGTTGGCTAAACTTTTGAAAATTTCGTCGGCTAAAGTTCACAGACTATAGCCGACGAAAAAAATTATTTAGCCGACGAAATTAAAATTTCGTCGGCTAAAGTTGACCATAGCCAACGAAGATTTTAAATTAGCCGACGAAGGAAAATTTCGTCGGCTAAAGTGGACTTTAGCCAACGAAAAAAAAATTAGTCGGCCTAGTTTTTTTATTTTCGTTGGCTAAAGCCTTTCTTCTGGTAGTGCAAGGAACCAATTTCCTTTCCATCAATCAAACGAGGCCTTAGTTTACTTACCTTTTCTTTTTTTATAGAATTTCTCGAATTTTGTTACTTCATAATTTGGTAATTGAGATCGTCGAGTTCTTATTGTAATTTATATATCCAACAACAGAAAACTAAAAGAATGGATACAAGTAAACATGATCGAGCTAACTTTTGGAGCAATTAAAGGATAATCTATCTTCAACTTTAGTTAAGAGAATGTGGCATATATATAAAACTTAAGGAACGAACTTTGTGTGCACTCGAAGCAGAAACCTTTATGCTTACTAGGGAATGTGCCAAGTTCACTCCTAGCTGTAAAGCGCCATCCGCTTCTAGCTTCTCTTTCTCTACTACCTGCCAAACCTTTGAGTTAATACCGATAATATTTTAATGAGAAAATTTTAAGAATGGTCGACACCTAATTAATGGTAGTATAATTTATGTAATATCAAATCGGTACATGACGTATTAAACCTGATCCAATATCAATCATACCGTTAACCCTTCTGCTAGCTTCAGAGTTTTCTGTCAAATTTACAAGGGTAAACTTGTCTCTCCCTTTTTCCCGCCAATTCGCTATGCACATTATGCTAGCTCACCAGGATTCCCTTCAAAAATTCACAAAAAATATGTAGAGGGGTTTGTTGTGAATCTGGAGTAATTGCACAACACTAGAGGGCTCTTGAATGGTGGAGTGGCCAATGAGTACATGGCTCTTGAATCCAGTTCAAATAGATTTGAGCTACAAAGTAGAGGGGTTTGTTGTGAATCTTGAGTAATTGCACAACACTCTGCAATTAGACACTATGCATGCACTTGTAAGGGATGGAATCTATGTGGACTTGCATGTGGGCATGCAATTGCTGCAATCTACTCTAAAGATTGGAGTCCAAATGATAAAGTCTCTGAATGGTATACATTGAAAAGGTATATGCAGTCTTATGAAGTGATGCTCAATATAATATCTGGTGTTGATGAGTGTTGAGACAAAAAAAAAACACAAAAAAAAAGAGGAACTAAAAACACAAAATTATCGGTAAAAAAAAAGTGTAAAAAGAAGTATGTTACCTCTAGAAGATTTACACTTTCTCTACTGATGGGTTTCTCTAGTATTGTTCAACTTCTACAAAATAAAACAGAAATATAACAATACAACAAGGAAGCTGAAGTACATGTTCAACAAATAAGGAGGAGGTTATTGATTTCAAGTTAATCACTCACTCTTAGCCTTGACGATAACATATTTGAGTCCAATTCCATCTTCATCACATCACCTTGACTCGCCCATATATGTAGTCTCTTTGGGGTAGTTTATGTTGGTTTACATTTGGATTTTAATTTACTAGCTGTTTTTAAAGGTTTTCCCAACTGCAGACTTTTTGTGAATTTTTGGAGGGAATCCTGGTGAGCTGGTGCAATGTACAAAGCGAATTGGTGGGAAAAATGGATGGGCAGGTTTATCCATGCAAATTTGACAGAAAACTCTGAAGTTAACAGAGGGGTTAACGGTATGTATTGATATTGAGTCGGGTTTAATACGTCATGTACCGATTTGATATTACATAAATTATACTTCCCTTAATTAGGAGTCAATCATTTGTGGTGTATCATTCTTAAAATTTTTCCAATTTTAATTTGGTGGATTATGCTTGTATTGTGTCTGACTAGCAGATGGTAAACCTTTGGATCTTAATTTATATGTAAATTGGTTTTTTTATTAAGGGATACATTGAACTATGCTCTAATAGCTAACTTCGATTGCGAGTTTGTTAGAATTGGAAACATGAGAACTCCCTCTGTAAAGTTTATGTAAAAATTAATAGCCGTATAATACCTTGAATTGATATGCGATAATTTCAAAGAATGATATCAGTAACTCAAACTTACTACATATATGCGTCTTCAAATTCAGCTATAATTCCTATTAGCTAGTGCAAGTAAGTGAAGTAACATATTGGAAATTCTCATGCATCAAAGATCAAACCAACACAAGTACATAATCAACCTCCATAAGCATGATTAGATGGAATTTCAACACCTAAGACAACTCATTTGCTTCGAATATTTACATAGAGGTCGGTCCTCGCAACCGTTTTAGCACTACACGTGTGCTCATATCTATGGCATCGTGATACACACACAAAAAGCCACCAATCTCCTTGTCGAAACAGGATTGCAATGGAGGAGGATTAGTTTCCCACGTCTTTTCCTAACTCCTACACTCCACATAATCAAAAAAAAATCCAGTTTATCATCTCATAATTAATAAAGCAACTGAGTCCATTAATTACAATAGCCCTCTCTATATTTCTCTCCGATTCCCGATTTTCATTCCCACCAGAAATGAAGTCCACCCAAAATAAGCCACCACAACAAACCCAAACCCTCTTCTTCTTCTCCTTTTCCTTTCAAACCCTCTCCGCCATGCGCCGCAGGCTCTCCGCTGCCCTCCTTATCTCCCTCGCCGTCCTCTTCCTCTTCGCCTCCATCTCCCTCCACCTCTCCCGCTCCTCCATCTCCCGCTCCGACCTCGTCACCCGCTACCCCATCCCCAGCCCCACCTCCGATCTCATCCGCGAGCTCCAGTCTCCTCCGTCCATCCACGTCAACGTCGACCCCATCTCCACCGTCGCCGTGCTTCTACCTGACTGGGAGATCCTCGTTATTGTCTCGCCTGAGACTCCGCTCTCCGCCGGCCACCACGGTTATGTCTGCGTGTTCCAGAACAACTCCACCTCCGATGCTAAACTCGCCGGGATTCTGCCGTCGAGGAACCGGACGGCGTTCTACTGCCTCATGCCGCGGAGAGTCAAGCGCCTCCGGCCGTTTCTCCAGCCGGCCTTGTCCACGAGGTTTCATCACATCAACACCAACAAACATTCGCCGGAGCTTTTCCGGTGGACGTTTCTCGTCTACGAGTCCTTCTCCACCGTAGACGACGTCGTTCTCTTCGCCAAAGGCCTCAACAACCGCCCCGGCGTCAACCGCCCTCCGAGCGAGTTCCGGTGCGTGTTCGGCGATAACGCCGTCAGAACCGCCGTCACGAGCTCTTCTCAAGAAGTCTTCCGCTGCCAGCACCCGGACCTGACGGCGTTAAACGACGCCGTCAACGCCACGACTATCTCACTGGAAATCGTCGAGAAGAATCAGGTGGTCCCCTCCGTGGCTTACTACACCTCCCCCAAACGACGTCGGATTATTAGCGGCAGCGATCTTATCTCGGGGCCCACGCAACCGAGTCACGAGCTGTGCGCGTGCACGATGGTGTACAACGTGGCGAAGGTCCTGAGGGAGTGGGTGACGTACCATTCCCGGATCGGAGTCGACCGGTTTTTTCTTTACGACAACGACAGCGACGACGACTTGGGACACGTGGTGCGGCAGCTAAACCGGGAAGGGTTCAACATTACGACGACGTTTTGGATATGGCCTAAGACACAAGAAGCTGGGTTCTCCCAGGCTGCCGTGTACGACAAGTCGTCGTGCAAATGGATGATGTACATTGACGTCGACGAGTTTGTTTTCTCCCCGAACGCATGGAGCGAGGCTCCGGCGCCGGAGAGGCACATGCTCAAGTCTCTGATACCGAAGGAGCCGGATATCGGGCAAGTTTCGATCCTATGCAACGAGTTTGGCCCCTCGAACCAGAAAACGCACCCATTGGAAGGTGTCACGCAGGGGTACACATGCCGGAGGCGGTTGGGGCGGTTGCAGCAGCGGCACAAGTCGATTGTGCTGCTCGAGGCGGTTGAGCACTCGCTGCTCAACATGATACACCATTTTCAGATAAAGAAGGAGTTTAGGTCATGGCAACTCAGTATGGAGGAAGCTATGGTGAACCATTATAAGTACCAAGCTTGGCCCGAGTTTCAAACCAAGTTTCGTAGAAGGGTGTCGGCTTACGTGGTGGATTGGACTGAGACGGTTAATCCGGCATCCAAGGATAGAGCTCCCGGGCTAGGGTTTGAGCCGGTGAAGCCGAATGGGTGGGAGGACATGTTTTGTGAGGTTAGGGATGAGAGGTTAACGATGTTGACGAAGAAATGGTTTGGTTCTCCTGGTAGTAGTAAAATGGTGTGGCATAGTTGAATTCTTTGTTGCCATAGAACAGGTAAATGGCTTAGATTGATGTAAATTTTGAAATGAGAGAATACAAAGCGGGTAAATACCAATCTGGTAAATACATGAAGGGTAAATATATACCAATCTGGTAAATACATGAAGCCAATTAGGCATAAATTAGACCTTGGAAAAGGTAGAGAATAGTGAAGCTAGCATAAGATTCGTTAATGCAACTTCTTGTTGATCTCTTTATGGGTATATATTCATTTTCTTTTCTTTCTGGGGTTAGAATCAAGGAGTTTTCAACTACGTGTAATTAGGTGATCAAGGAACGCTTCCCCTTTCTTTTATGTTTGATCTCTTCAAAAAAAAAAAAAAAAAAAAACTTCGGAAATAACTTTAGCTATATTGATCTCTTCAAAGGTAAAGGTATGAGACACATACCCATATGCTCTTGTCAAACTAAGATTTGATCTTATCATGATTATAGATTAACACCCCCCACCCAATAGCGATGAATGCTGATAAGTGGAACTTCGATACTCACACCGTCGAGTGCTCCATCCTCGTCTCCGATGCACCGTACCAAATCTCCTCCACCTGCAACACCATATCGAGTTCACGATCCTCGCCGCACCAGATCTCCTCTGTCTGCGACGCCGTCTAATGCACCATCCTCGTCTCTGTGGCGCCACCTCCACGCGGGCGTAGCTACATGGTGAGCAGGAGGTTCAATTGACCTCTCTCACCATCTTGCCACATCTATTGTTTTTAGATTTTTACTCATATATAAGAGTATTATAAACTCTTTGACTAATTTCGCCCCTTCAAATGTGATAAAAATATACTTGTTTTTAGTTAGTTCATGAGACTAAAGCATAAACAATATATTCATTTGTTTGTATTTATTTTATCTAATATTTTTATCTAACGAAAATATTTTTCCTACATAGTTAACTCGTCTAAATTAAGTTTGACCTCTCTTAATATAATTTCTAGCTACGCCACTGTCCACGCCGCACTTGATCTCCTCCACCTATATGTATGAATGGTAAAATTGCTGCTACTGTTGAGATCTATTGGAAGGTAAACTGGTGCTACTGTCAAATTTGGTGGAAAAGTATTTGCTGCTATTGTTGAGATTTGTTTGATGGCAGAAAGATTAGAGATCTGAAAATGAAGGTAGTAATAGCTAATCAAGGGTGAATTTGGCTAACTTCACGGTAAGCAGTAGCTAGCTTTACCTTCGGCAGTAGCAAATAGCTTCAGCGGTGGCAGTAGCAAGTAGCTTCAGCAGCGACAGTAGCAGCTAGCTTGAAGATAAGACAGTAGTAAAGTTAACCTTCGTTGTATAGTCTTCAAGCAATAGCAGAACTAGAGGATTGTAGAGGCATAGTTGTGTTACTATTAGAATGTTAACCCCCTGTTACTAGTTCTAATAGAATGTTAACCCACTGCTACTAATTCTACTGAAATGCTAACCCCTTGCTACTACTTTTATTAGAATATTACCTGTTACTGTATTTCATTTACTAGAAATCAAAAGCTTCACCAAAGATACCGACCTGACTTTCTAATAGTAAAGATAAGGAAAGTAACTATTTATTTGCTTGCGCTAGTTATCGAGTACCAAAATGATGCTTAAAAATAGACTAATAAATAGTATGTAATCAAACGAAAAATATTTCATGCCAACGAGGTTTGGCACAGTTGGCAAAGGCAGGTTTGTGGTGGAGACCCTATTTAAGTTCGATCCTCGCTACTAGTTGGTTCGCGATCTGTAAATTCTCATGTGGAAATCCATACTTGGAGGCTGGTATGACAGGTATGTCCACTGTCAGTCATTCGAGGTTGATATTGCAGGTTTGTCCTGACGATGATAGTGTAGCGTAATCAACCTCTCGCCTAAATTTTTTATAACTAAAAAAGAAAAAAAATATTTCTATCTGACCAAAAAAATTAAAAAAAGATTGCAGTTGCATTCTCAGAAGAGGTCATGCGACACTGTAGTCTCTCCCTCCGTCAAAAGCTTGGAGAAATCGAAACCCACTCAGCTACTTCCGCCTCCGCCAAAATAAAGTCAACCTCCGCCTTCGCTTCAAGGACTGCCTCAAGAAGAACGAAGAGACCATTTCCTGGTGGGGATTCGAAATTTGAGTAATTCCTTTGCTGATGTGTGTTCCTTCACTTTTTTGTTTAAATTCTTGTAAAAATGATGATGTTGAGTTCGTAATGTTAGGTCAAATCTGCATAGGATTTAACTTAAATCGAGATAACTAAACTCAATCAGGCATAGCTTTATTGATTTTGCATTCAAGGTAGAACTTGTTGATATCTGTTTAAATTTGATTAAGAAAATTGTCTTTTATTGGATCGTTGGTATAGAGGCTCTAAATTTGAGTTTCATGTGGTTTCTGAGTTTCAATTGGATTATATTAGTTATCTGGTCATTGTAAATTGCTTGGCGTTTTTCCAATAATAATGTTGAAATCTTCTGTTGTCAATATGTGTATTTCTGAACCTTCCTGTTTTCAACTACTCTTTGATTCATCAGTGATCAATTTTTCAAAAATGCATAGTTATTTGGTCTAGCAAGATAGTCATATGGCCTTAATCTGACTACTGCCCTAGCTATTCCACCGGGAGTCAGGCCTAGGATCTCTTAATCTGATGATAGTTTTATTAGTATATTAACCCCAATTTAAGCTCTGCCTAGTTTTCCACAGTTTGGCCATATGAATAATTTTGTTCAATTTCTAATCTGTTGATATTTGAATAATTTGATACATAGGACGAGTTTAAGAACAAGGAAGGCCCTTTGGCGTGTGAGTTTTAACCCCACTCTCAGACAACACACCATTCTCTCACTCTGTTACTTATTCCTGCCTGCCAGCTCTCTCCGCCCCAATGATGGTGTTTCATGGCAGCGCTTCACGCCGTCTCTTATCATCGCTGCCATCTTTTAGGTACTATCCACTGCTTCACCTTCATTCTCCAATCTCGTCGTTTCTGTTTTCAACTGTTACTGCTCAATCCCAACATGGATACAGCAAATTCATTCCAAACCAGTCTTCTCTTGACGAACGCTCTGTTCTTCACGAGCTTTCGAACCTCTTACCAATTCCCCACCAAATTTCACCTCCAAAACAATTTGAATCTACTAATTCGAATAAGCAGGTAGAAAATGTTAGGGCTGTGGATGGGTTTTTGTTGCCGGAGGAGAAATTGCGTGGGGTGTTTCTTCAGAAATTGAAGGGTATAGCTCTAATTGAGCATGCTCTGGACAATGCTGGTGTTGATTTGAGTGTTGATGTTGTTGCTCAAGTAGTGAATAGAGGTAGTTTAGGAGGTGAAGCAATGCTTGTGTTTTTCAATTGGGCAATTCAGAAGCCGAATGTAGCTAAAGATGCTCATATGTATCATGTAATCATCAAAGCATTGGGTAGAAGAAAGTTCTTTAAGTATATGATGCAAGTTATAAGTGACATGAGGAGCCAAGACGTATGTATCGATTTGGAGACTGTGTCGATAGTGATGGATAGTTTTGTGAGGGCTGGATATGTATCGAAAGCAATCCGATTTTTTTGGGACTTGGAAGAGTTCGGGTTGGATTGCGGTACTGAGTGTCTGAATGTGCTTCTGCAGTGTCTGTGTCAGCGGTCTCATGTAGTGGCTGCAAGTTCGTTTCTGAATTCAGTGAAGGGGAAGGTGGAGCTTAATGGTGCGACGTATAACATAGTTATTGGTGGGTGGTCGAGATATGGTAGAGTTGGTGAGATGGAGAGGACTTTGGAAGCAATGGTAGCAGATGGGTTTAGTCCTGATAGTGCAACTTTCTGTCACATTCTTGAGGGTTTAGGAAGAGCTGATCGGATTGATGATGCAGTTGAGATTTTTGAGAGCATGAAGAGGAAAGGTTGTGTGCCAGACACCAATGCATACAATGCAATGATCTCTAATTTTATCACTGTTGGGAATATTGATGAATGTATTAAGTACTTCAAAAGTATGTCGAGTAATGGTTGTGATCCAAATGTTGATACTTATACCAAATTGATTGCTGGTTTGCTTAAAGCCCGAAAAGTGGCAGATGTACTGGAGATGTTTGATGAGATGTTAAGTCGAGGATTTGTTCCTACTATGGGGACTATAACCACTTTTATCGAACCCTTATGTAGCTATGGTCCACCATATGCTGCTATGATGATCTACCAGAAATCAAGAAAGGTTGGATGTAGAGTATCGTTGGCTGCTTATAAGCTATTGCTAATGCGTCTTTCTAGATTTGGCAAATGTGGAATGTTGCTAAACATTTGGGATGAGATGCAGGAATGTGGTTATGCTTCTGATATTGAAGTTTATGAGCTTGTAATCAGTGGACTTTGCAACATAGGGCAGCTTGAAAATGCTGTACTTGTCATGGAAGAGTCTCTGCGAAAAGGTTTTTGCCCAAGCAGGCTTACCTACAGCAAACTAAGTAACAAACTTCTTGCTTCAAATAAGTTAGAGAGGGCTTATAAGTTATATTTGAAGATTAAAGCTGCTTGCCGTGCTGAGAAGGCACAGAGAATTTGGCGTGCTAGGGGATGGCATTTTTGAACTGTCATCTCACTGTTGGCAAGATATTTTCTTCCTTTCCTTCCTACAGCAAGTTATGGACTTACCCTTTAGAAGAGTGGTTTTCAGTAAGTGTATGTGTGACACTCTTAAAGTTTTGAATAATGCTTGACACATAAAAGTTCTTATTTTTAGTAATCAACTATATCAAGCACTGTGTTAGTCTTGTATTGCACATAAGCTATACTGCATGCAGGTATACCTCTCTAGGTATGCAATTTTGTATTAACTAGCTTTTTACTATTGTAGGACATTGTATCAAAGATTGGCTTGATAACGGAGCTGTCATCTGATCCGGTAAGATCTTGTATCTTAAACCATAGGTACTTTTTATACCAGCAACTTGTCTTTGCAAGTTTCTCACATGGAAATATAATTACTTTTTTTTTCTTTATCTGGATGTGTATAAAAATTATAATTTTTTGTTTATCATGACTGCCTTTCCACATTTCATGTTTTCTCATAACCGAATTAATTGTTGCAAGCAGATGAACATTATGGGAGAGAAATCAGTATATGTCAAAGTTGGCCAAATAATTTTTTTAAACAGTAAGCCCACTTTGACAGGTCAAAATAGAAATTGAAAATCCCTTGTTGATAATGTCAAAGATAGCCGCACCTCTGACTATTTTTTATTTTTTTATTTTTATTTTTTTTTTCAGTTGAATGAAGGGTATTACTTATTACTTACTGGGTGCTAACCAAGTGCTTAACCTTAACGCAGGAAACACTGGGAAGATTATGAATATAGTAGCAGAAGAAAAAACAATTCCTCCTACCGGTACAGTAAAATATTTACCAGAGTGACACGTTGGAGCTCCAAAGAATTTTGATTGCTGTGGATAGAAATTGATTTCTGAAGTCAAGAATGGCAAAACTGCACTTTCCAGGTGATTTTGGAGTTAAGGAATTGGCATGAATGGATGAAGATGCTAACATGGAATGTATTGATCTAGAATTCATTCTTTAGAAAATTTCAAGGTAAATATTGAGTCTGTTGAATGTTTAATAAATTTGATATCCAGCTATACTTGAAGTCTGTTTATAGTGCTCATATTGGGCATATATGAAAATGAACTTTTGTAATGACAGCCGCTTAAATAACATTAAGGTGATGATGAACATAGTATCTGCTTAACAACCTATAAATTTTTTTCCATAACTTCTGATACGTGGTCAATTTGATGAAGTTTTGCCTATTTTGACTAGTATTTTTTTTTTTCCTGATATGCATGAAGTTTTATGTGAATGGCTTACTGACTTCTCACACTGTTGGGCTCTTTTGTTTTTTCCCCTTTTTGAAACACAGGTAAACTCCAGGCCAGGGTGGTTGGGTGTGCAATTTATTCGTAGCACTATATACTGTGCCTCTGTTGTGGTGATGCTAATGTTCAGTTGACAGGCTGCTGTATACATCTTTAACAATAAAACAATCTGCAATTTTAGATTGTTGGAAAAGAGAATTACCTATGTTATTTATGTTTATAGGGAAAATCATGAGTAGAGGTTGTAGACCATGCAATATTTGAAGTGATATCAGTAATAAGCCGATGAATATAACGAGTATGAGAATCAATAATACTAACATCAAGACGTATAGAACTGTAGATTTCCGACAGAAAATAGTACCAGCACACTAGCCATGGTTTTATTGCATTAAAAACCTGTGGTGACTGCACTAAATGATGATCAGTGTCCAGTGTTTCTTTTTAATACACAATTCCTCTCCCCTCGTTTTTATAGTTCTGTTCTTATTATGTTGCTGTATAACTAATTGATTTTGGCACTTTTGCTTTGGACCAGGGTGACTGCAGACCAAATTTATTATGTTACGTAATTAAGAGATTATGAGTGTGACAGCGTTAGTTGGATTCGTTTACCCCCACATTGTATTGTCGGGAAGTTAGTCTGAGAAAATAGGTTGGGAAGTTAGTTTTGGTTCCAATGTATGAGCAGTGTATGAAACTGTACGTATTGAAGAATGCAACTATATATAACTGGGAATTCTCTGTTCTAGCTAGTGTGGAGCAACTTTAACCAAGGACGATGCTCAGGCAATCTAATGAATTTACTATACAGTAGGAAGAAATTTATAAACCGAGTAAGATTCCTCTTTGTTTCATCATGGTATCGATCATCAACTAAATGCCTCACTGCTTCTTCATGCTTTTCCTTAAAAGCATTGCTCTGAAACTCGGCAAATTCTTCGTTGATTCCTCCTCTTTTTCTTGATAATCAAATTACCAGTTCAGTGGAGGAAATAACTAGATCGATAATGGAAAATGGGCTTCGATCTATGTCACCAAAACTGTGCGAAGTCGTTGTTTTCTCATTCATATCAATTCAACAAACATAAATACATGCGTTCACCATGGAGGAACCTTATCTAAACTTCTTCAGATTTATCAGTACAACTCGTCTTACATAAATAATTAAATATCATGTGGGAAATAACTCTTACTCTCTTAGCTAGAGCGACATTGTGACAATGTCAAGCTCTGCATATCAATGTCAGCTAAGCTAAGAACACAATTGCGGTTCGCTGCAAAAGAAGTTGTTTGCCTCAGGACTAAAATCGATTGACCCCAAATAGTCTGAAAGATCGTCATCAGCTATCTTTTGTTCCTCATCAGCTGTGACCTCCACCAAAGGCGGCATGCACACACCATCCTCATACCCCATCACTCCTCCACCAACATCATTGCTTCCAGATGTATCAATGCAGCCATTTCCCGAGAATAAACAGGGCATAGCAGTGCCACAATCATATGCAGTAGACATGGATGATATGGGAGCATCATGAAGGGTGCTGCTGTTTACCACGTTTTGTTCAGCCACGTCTATATTACTACTCATACCATAAAAAAGTATTTCCGCCATTTCTTCCATTTCTTCAGTACTCAATCTATCTAGGAATTCCCCAAAGCGATCTTCCTCCGGCAGCTGATTAAAGGTTCCATGATTGGCTGCTAATGATTGCTGACCAACAACATTCTCCTGACCTCGAAAGCAAATTGCTTCAGCTTCTAATGATGGAGCATTGTCTTCTTCATTGCATTGCAATGTCTCTTCTAGTTCAGCTGCGAATGCATCAACATCATCTTGTGATGGCACTGTTGGTGGTGCGTTATCAGTGGATGGTGCAGTTCGTTGTTTCTTGGCTTGGGGTTCAAGCAACTCTTCTTGCTCCCCACTTGAGATCTCCGTATCATCACATGCATCATTATCTTCAAGAACCTCTTCCTCTTCACTTTGCTTTCTCTTCTTTGCGATCTTGGTTTTGGGTTCACCATTCTTTCGCAGTAGACAAAGAACGTAGTCTTTCAGCTTTTGTTTCTTGTCTCTGAGTGACCGATCAAGAAAGAACTCATACAAGATCCCACAACCGTTCTGCACCGAGTCTACGTTTTTGTAAGTCAATCTTTTCTTCAAGCCAACAACACGACCAGTCTCAACAGATACTACTGGCTTGCCGAAGTCGTCGCTCCTCCAGGTTCCACTTCCAACATTCCGGCGTATGCGCTTGTCTGTGGAACTTATCGTCTTGTGTTGAGTGAAGAAATAGATGTCCTTGTTGAGCCTCAAGTCGTGTGGTCGTCTGGTCTTGAAGTCTTCCCATATCTCCCAAGGTTCTTGCTTACCGTAAAGGTCGCAGTCGAACACCACGCGATTTCTACCAGGCACGTTCTCCCCACTCAACATGGGCTTGAGGTAGAAGAGAACTAGTTCATCGTCCATGGGGCAGAACCTCTGGCCAGGAAGTTGGTTGCCTCTGCTCTCCTCCATGAGAATTGTTTCTCTTGCTTTTCTTGGTTTCTCGCAGAAAGATTTGTCTGTGGAACGAAGATGAGTAGCTAGGTTTCGATGGATAGAATTGTTTCGGAAAGAAGACGATCGAGTAGGCTAGGGTTTTGATGAATCGGTTTAAAGAAAGTTAGGGCTAGGGCTTAAGATGAGTTTTGCTACAAAGAAGATAGGAGTCGATCGGTTTATAGAAACCAGCGACTTAGGGTTCGGATAGGAAAAGGTTTCAGATGGATTTATAGAAAATAATGACTTGGAGGCTAATAGGATTTCCAGGGCCCAATAGGATTTCCATATCCTAGATGGTTTCTATTTTTCTAGACGGTTTCTATTTTTCATTTGTTCTTTCTTGCTATCTACATATTTTTTTCTTTTCTTTTCTTCACATATATGTCAATGCAAGTTCTCAACTACGTAGAATCTTTTTGATTTGGCAGCTAAGAAGGAATTTGAGAAATTATGCACCAAGCCACATAAGTCAAATGTGGATATTTTAAGACATTATCATCCTTGCCAGGTTATATGTTGATATAATTAATTAAAGATAAATCATATGTGGAAGTACACCTCTGGTAATTTTTTTGAGGGGAAAATGGAGTCAAACTCCTTTGATTTTAATCATACGACCTTACTAGGTCAAGCTAGGAGAATATCCGATGACAAACTCCATATTACATGACGATGCTCACTCGACCAATGGGACAAGCCCAACTAACACTACGTCAATTTTGCCGATGTCCGTCGTCTGATCATATTTTTGTTTGTCGTATATCAAACTGTCATCTGATAAGTGCTGAGACGACGGGCAATATCTGTCGTCTGATAGAAGTTATACGACATACATTATTAACTCATATGTCGTATGTATGCATCTAGATATGAAGCAAACTCAAACTATCTGTTGTTAGATAATGACTACAACGATAAAAGTGTCGTTGAAATTAATTTTATACTGCAAAAGTTAGCAACTGTATGTCATCTAACACCAATTCAACATCACTTGTCTATCGTCTGATATGTATCTCAGATGACATACACTATTGCCCTCTTTTACTTTAAGACGACATATAAATGTTGTCTGAAAGATGTCAAAGTCTATGGATCTATATGTTGTTTGATTTTGATGTCACCAAAAGAATTTGCACAAACTAATATAGAAATCTCAAATTTATTCACATTGTCAAAACCAACAAAATTTACAGAGTTGTTTGTGCTAAAGAGACGTAAAAGCTATAACATCAATAATGGTCATTCCATGTATATCCTAATAACTAGAGATAAGAGACATCAAACCAAATATCAACAACGACAAATGTGGGTGTACTCTTAGAGTGAAGAACGTCCTCGTAACTGTAATCCTCAATCTTCTAGTTACTCAATCTTCTAGCTGTGCGATAGCACTTGCAAACACCCAGTAAACCTTTTCCTACAGTACTACTCTCAACATCACAGGCGCTAAGGTACTCCAATATTAGAAAGATCATGACTACTATAAACCCTGAAAATTCGACATGAATGAAATCGTCAATAAAAAAAGAGTGTTGGAAGATGCTTCAATAACAAAAAGAAGTTATGTTTCTGATGTTTGTACCTAAAATTCCAATGTATGTTACCCAAGAAGATCCCCCTGCAATGAGTTGGTTAAATTGGAACAAATGTTAACCCTGAGAGATATTAACTTGGGATTAAGGCTTTCATTGTTAATTAGGTGTGGTCTGTATGACATAATGAGAGTATCGCCTGCCATCTTCCTTAATGTTATATTCAGCTCTTTACCTGCACAAAATTCTCATATAGTCATCTCCAGATGTTTGAGGAATGTTTTCATCCCCTTGGGAAAATGCTGTTTCCATAAACTAAAGCTTTATGAAAAAATAACTAGTTACCAATTTTGGTTTCATTATAGGCATTCACAGAACTTGTTTGTATTGGCTGCAATATTTTGAATTTCCGCTTCCCTGATAGTATATGCATAAATTTGTTACAAAATGAGTCCAAAACTTGGCTATAATTAAAAGTACATTGGAAAACTGGAAGTACCTTTAAGCAAGACTGTTGACATGTCGTTGCTGATAAAAATATGTGCTGCCATGTTTGTCATTCTCTTTATGTGATGTGGCTGCCTTGCTGGCTTTTCCAGCTGTAATAATATGCTTCTAGAAGCTTTTAGTCTTTTATGCTTATGTTTATAAATACATTTTGGTTGTAAGAATTTCTTGAAGCTTGCATTAATTCAGAAAAGCCTGAGATATTGTTGGCATTTTTCTCTCTGTGAATTCTTCATCTTCTTTCTTTGAATTCTAGGTATACAGTAGATTTGAGTTATGAATGCTATGTTGTGATGGTATCAGAGCTTCGGCTCTTGATCCTGTGGTCTATTTCATGTCTAGCTTCCGCTCTGATCTGAATTAGATTTCAATTCAATGAATCACTCATTTCAAGCCTAACCCCCAAATTCAATATCTTCTAAATCTTCAAGCCTCTGCCATGGATTCTCGCTCAAAGCTTGGGCACAATTCATCATTGATTACCTATGTGTTTGATGTGTTTCAGTTGTTGTGATTCGATGTATTCCTCTTGCTTTGATTTGCTTCGTCGAGGATCATCTAAGTTTCTGAGATCCATCACTTTCTGTGTTGACGTTACGCTACTCAACGGGCTGGAATTTATATCAGACTTTTCGTCGAACATCTTCTGGGCGAGGTTTTCAGTCATTCTCTACTGGCTTGTAAATTTACGGTAACATCTTTTCGATTCTCCTTGTTTACTCGTGTTTGGAGTATTTGCACTACTGCTATACATGTGTGATGGATTCACGGTATTCTCCTTGCTGAAGTGTGTTCCTACATATGCCATTTTTTGGACTATACTACTTGTGATGGATTGCATTTTTCTATGAAGCATTGAAGTTTTGTAATAATAGAGTTATGATGATTGGTAATATTACTGAGAGTTGAATGGTGATGTTTAAAGACAAACTCATGTTGCAATTCTATTCAAAAAAAGTTTGGTGGTACAGTTGGTGATTAGTGAGTTTGAAGTCTCGTTGTTTCATTTTGGAGTTGGATTACTTTGGTGACAACAAAATCTGATTAAAGCATATATGGCCACTAGTCAGACTCCTTTTGAAATTTATATGTTGCTTAGTATGATGACAAAAAGATTGGATTACAATAACTACATTGACCTCTTTGGTTATATTGATGGTGTTACTCCTTGTCCTGCAAAGAATGCGATCACTGCTAATGAAGGAGTAACATGTGAGATCAGTGCAGCCTATAACATGTGGAAGAAAATAGATAAGGCTTTGCTTAGTCTTCTTCTTGCAACTCCTAGATGATGATATAATGGATATTGTTGTTGGGAGTAAATCTTCAAGGGAAGCATGGATGTGTTTACAAGAGAGGTTTTCAAGTACTTCCAGAGCCAATATTATGCAGTTAAAGACTGATATTCAAACAATTAAGAAAGGAAGTGACTCTATTGAGGGATATCTGCTCAGAATCAAACAAGCCAGAGATAAATTGTGTGTAGTTGGAGTTATTATCTCAGATGAGGATATTGTGGTTCTCACTTTGAATGGTTTACCCGATGAATATGCTATGCTGAAAATGGTCATTCGCGGTAGAGAAACTCTTATCACTGCAAAGGATTTCAGGCTTCAATTGTTGGCAGTAGAGCGAGATGTTGAAAGGTTTATGAATTCCTCTTCAAGCATAGGTACCATGTTTGCTCGAGGTCATCCTCAGACTTCACATGGCTACAACTCTTATTGTTTTTCTGCTGAAGGATATAATGGAGGTTACAGAAGTCGGAGTACCAACAATGTCAGAAACTACAAAGGGAATCATCGAGGGAAGCCATATGGAGGAAATCCCAGTAATGATCAGGGAAAATTCTATGCACATAAATCTAATACTTGGAATGGAAATAACAACAGTAGAGGAAGTGGCTCTTTTAACTACTGGAATGATGGTGAAGGCTATAGGAATAACTTTGGGTTATCTTCAAAGTGTCAAATTTGTAAGAAGACAGGTCACATTGCTATAAATTGCTGGTACAGAAATGCCACTCCTCTTAGGTATCCATCTAACTCTATGATCACTTGTCAAATATGTGGACTAAAGGGACATGCTGCTTTGGACTGCCGTTACAGATCAACCTATACATTTCAAGGAGCTGAACCACCTTCTACTCCTACTGCGATGACTGCACATATTACCAACAAAACTAGTTTTTCTGGTTTATCATCTCTAGTACCATCTGTTGGTACTAATACATTTCATGTGTCTTCTCTCAGTTCCAGTTCTTCTGCAGCTGTCCCTGCCTCAGTTGAGAGGGGGAATACTAGTGGTAATGTTGAAAATCATGGTGGGGGTGGTAATGTTGTAGTTGGTGGCAGTGAAAATAATTCTGGAGGTGATAATGGTGATATGGGAAACAATGTTGGTGGTGGTAATATTTTTGAAGGTGACAGTGGTTCTAATAGTACTGTTGGAGGTGATAATGGTGACATGAGAAACAATGTTGGTGGTGGTAATATTTTTGAAGGTGACAATGCTTCTAATAGTATTGTTGGAGGTGAAAATGGTGATATGGGAAACAATGTTGATGGTAGTAATATTTTTGAAGGTGACAGTGGTTCCAATAGTACTGTTGAGAGCAGTAGTGATTCAAGTGGCAGTAGTGGTTCTACTGGTATCAATGAGAATTTGATTTCTGATATCAATACCAATGAGAGATTTATTTCTACTCCTATTTTACCTTAAGAACTGCAGTTTGTTCCTGATCCTACTACCTCCTACAATAATCACTCAATGTTGACTCGTGCAAAGAATGAGATTTTTAAGAAAAGCTTTGATGAATTTTGTGCTTACTCTTGCATAGCTCAATGGAATGTTCTTGATGAGTTATCCTTTTTCAGTGGTTTGACTTCTGTTATAGACATTGTTGATGTTGCTAAACATTTTAAAGCTGCTGTTGGTCATGTTGAATGGGAAAATGCTATGAAAATTGCAGTATCAATATGCAGATTTCTACTCACAACACAATTGCAGTTATCTTGTGAACTTCAATCTGCTCAAGATCAAGCATCTAAACTTCTCGTGCCAACCAGAATCAAAGATGGATTTGACAAAAAGATGTCGTGTCAAGATTTGTGTGCTTTCTCCTGCGTTACTTCACAAAAGATGAAGCAAGAGATTACTTACAGACACAATGATGTGTTCATCTGTCCAGAAAAATATGCAAAGGAGTTAGTTCATGATGCTGGTATAGATACATCAAGATCTTGCTCAGTTCCTTGCGAATCACATCTTCAAGTGCTCAAGAGTGAAGGTAGTCATGGTACTCTTGTCAGTGATCTTTCTTTGTTAAGATGCATTGTTGGTGCTCTCCAATACTTGAGTTTTTCAACACCAGATGTCCTCTTTGTTGCAAATCTTTTGTGCCAGTTCTTGACAACAGTTACATATGTTACTTTTGCTAAAAGGATGCTCTGCACAGTTATGAATACAGCTCCAATCTCAGTTTGGTTACCCCTACTGAGATTGAGGGGAGGTGTTGACATGTCGTTGCTGATAAAAATATGTGTTGCCATGTTTGTCATTCTCTTTATGTGATGTGGCTGCCTTGCTGGCTTTTCCAGCTGTAATAATATGCTTCTAGAAGCTTTTAGTCTTTTATGCTTATGTTTATAAATACATTTTGGTTGTAAGAATTTCTTGAAGCTTGCATTAATTCAGAAAAGCCTGAGATATTGTTGGCATTTTTCTCTCTGTGAATTCTTCATATTCTTTCTTTGAATTCTAGGTATACAGTAGATTTGCGTTATGAATGCTATGTTGTCAAAGACAACTTGGAGTTGATTTACATGATTAGGGTCAGCTTCTAATCTCATGGATATCCTTGAACCCTTGTTTAACCAGAAAGAAAAAACCTTGAAAAAAAGAAAAGAAAAAAGAAGAAGATAATTTCAACCTCTTTGTCGATACTCATTGCTAATTTGGAAGAAATGCACAATGTGGGAACTGGAAAATAGAATATAAATAACAGAATGAGTAAGACAGAATGTTCATTTGCTACCTTGCGACTATAGGCCCCATGTATGGATCAACTAGTTGGACACATTCCAATTAACCTGGTGGCTCAACTTAGACTATTCAGAAATAGCACAGAGAAAACCCCCTTTCTTGTCAACATCTCTTTGTTGTATTTTGGTAGCAGAAGCATGCTCTTAACTAAAGTAGAAACACTACTCATGCCATTGACTAAGAAAAAAAAGAGAGTAAGAATCATTGTATATAATAGAAGAAAAGAGAACCGTACCTTAATTAATGAAACCATTCAAGCATGAGGAATCTAATTAAGTAGTCTATTTAAAATTGAAATAACATACATAGGAAGACCTGTACAGAGAGAGAGAGAGAGACCTTTTTTTTTTTTTTTGAATAAGAGAGAGACCTTTAAGGCTCTAAGTCTCTGATCAACAACTACCGGAAAGCCTTGATCTTTCGTTTCCTACAAGCACATATGTAAACGAAGCATGAAAATGCTTTTAGCATTGATACTTAGTTCAACTATTATAAAGCAGAACATAATGACATAAAGAAAGTAATTTAAGTAAACATGATCGACCAGTGGCGGATCCAGGATGAAAATGTCACCTGGGCTAAATGCAACGCACAAACAATTTTACTCAACAATGCGAGAAATTTTGGTTCATTAAAAAAGAACACACATACATGGAAGGGACGTAGCAAACCTTACCCTCAAACGCATTTGCATGAACACAAATTAGACACAATACAATACAAGAAACACAATTAAAACTAACTAAATTGTACTCTATGAGGCCCCAATGCTTCAAAATCTTCCATCTTATTGTCAACAGCTTCAACAAATTCCTTTTCAATATGAAGCACCATGCAATCATCAAGAAACTCATCCTCTATCTTGTTTCTAAGTTTGTTTTTGATGATGTTCATGGATGAAAATTTCTAGCAATTCAGTAATTCATTACATAACAAGACAACAATTCAATTGAATAAGCATACTAGCAGCCTAGCAGGTTACGTTTGATAGCTGTTTGACCTGTTTCTTACTTTCTTACTTGATGACTTCAAATTCACAAATACAGAACAGTGAGAACACAAAACTAGTTAAACTACCCAGAACAGTGAGAACACAAAACTACCTAGAACAGTGAGAACTGAGAACTGAGAACACAAATACACAATTACACAAAACTAATTGGGTAAGAAACTAAGAATACAGACCTGGTCTGGCGATCACTGATGGAGTGATGGGCGACGGCGAGTCGGCGATGGGCGACGAGTCGACGACGGCGAGCAGCCGAGCAGGGAAGCAGGAGACGGCGTCACGGCGAGGTGAGCAGCCGAGCAGGGCAGCAGACGAGCGACGGCGATGCGATTGATATAGGGTAGTTGTTTCAGTTGAGTTTGAGAGGATCTGAGCAGTGCGGACGAATCGATTTCAGATATCAACTTTGACTCAAAAAGGAACGACGTAGTATAGCTATCTTCTTCTTCTTTTTTTTTCTTTTCTTTTTTTTATATATTGGGTAGAATTTTGGGCCCAAGAATCTGACCTAGGCCCCAGCCTAGGCAAGCCTTGGGCTGGATCCGCTACTGTGATCGACCCATGTAAATTCGTGTTTAGAACTGTAAACACTAAAACTGTTCTCTGAACATTGTAAAGTAAACAAGCAAAAAAAATAAAGAGAAAGAGTCTGCAAGATATTGTATCATCATTCATTGGAAACCAAACATATTCCTAAATTGAATACAATCAAATACCATAAAGAAAGAACATACCATCATTTTCATTAGCAGAAAAGGAAATATAAGCTCCTACCGAAATTATATTGTACGTACATAAGAATCAGGCTTCTATGTCTACCCAAACAAAAATGCTATAACTCCAAAGCAAGGAAAACGTCAATTATGTCATTGCTTACTCACCAGTACAACCATAGATCCCTCTGCTTTGCATGGACAGATAATACAAGGGATGTCTTTTATCTTATTAGAACAAATATCTGATGACTACTTCAGTCAATACCCAATGTAATCACACAAAATCTATAAAACTAGAAATCATAATCCATTATTCACAAGCCCTCACCGCAGCTTTACTCATTTCTACAAAAAGAAAAAGAAAAAAAAAAAGGAGAACATGCAATGTAGCCTAGTGAGGCAATTTAACAAACACATGGTGTACATAAAATCAACGTTCCCCAAATCCAAACCAAGACTTAAAATAAGTCTTGGATGACACCGCAGTCCATCATACCCAATTTAGCTAGAAAGTAGACCACGTTTTCCATCTGGATGATTTCAAAACAAGAACAAATGTTAGTGACTCAATATTAGCAACATATCAAGTGAAGCCAATATCAGTTAGCAACAATTGAGAGGGTTTTTATATGATTACTTACTTGTTCATCTAGAAAAACTCAAAAAGCCCCGCACCCCCAAATATGAACATCAGCAAACCCTAAATCAGGCAAATCCCTAATCCAATAAAACTCTATATCAACCAAGCAAAACCCTAATCCAAAACACCCTAAATAAACCCAACGAAACCCCAATCCAACAAAACCCTAAATCAACTTCGATACAAAATTTCGCAAATAGGAACTTAGAAAAAGATCGAAAAGAAGACAATTACCCATTCGCATCCCCAATTCGCAAAACCCAGCAAAACTGAATCGAATTTCAAAGGAAGATCTTGAAACTAAGAAAACTGGATTTCTGATAAAACCCTAAAACCAAAATATGAATCCAATAGATTCTCCAAATCGAGTCATAGTGAACCGAAAGGCTTACCAACAATACACAATTGGTTTGTATAGACTGATGAAGTCGACAGAATTACAATTTCAGCCCCAACACAAACACGATTAAGATGGGGATGAGATTCTTCTGTGTTTGTCGAAGAGAGATGGGAGATGAAGATCTTCTACATTCTCAGTTTTGGTTTGAAGGGTCGTTGGGATTTTAATTTGCTTGAGGGAGAGATCTAGAGGAGAGAATTTGGTTTGTGAGGAAGAGAGGTTTCAGTTTGTGTTGAGAATGAGGGAATTGAGAACTTAAACAATTTTTTGGGGAGAGAGAAAGTCTATCGATTGTCCAAAAAACACCATACGTTGTGTCAAAAAAATAGAAATTTACGTCAACTGAAGATGCGACAGAAGAGTGTCGTCTTAAAATGAACAATCTTATTACTCATTTTGGCTTGTTTTTAAGACGACAATGTTCTAGGATATTCTGTATCTTTCTAGATATTCTTTATGTGTGTCTTAGGTGTGCCTTGGCCTTATGCCAATAAGATATGTAGTTTAACTAGATCTATGTATTCTTATCCTCACCATATTTGTATTGTGTAATTACATATATAAAAGACACCTATCAATGAATAAGATGATGATTCTCTTGCTATCTCTTTGTCTCTACCCTTTATCCTTCATCACGTTATCATGTACTTTGTTTTAACCCTAGAGCCAATAGCCTACCATTTGTTTTCCAAACCCTAAAAAACAATTTTTTTTTAAACCAGAAGTTCTCGGCCCTGCCTCGGCCCCAATGCCGTCGCTGCTCCCGACCGTCAGCTTTGCCTTCTTTTCTGGTTTCGCCGATCAAGCTTTTAGATCAAGAAATCCGAGTTTTTTCGAAGAAATTTTACGGTATGTTTTAAACTCTAAACTCTTCAAAGTTCAATGAACTCGGGGGAGATAAAGTGATTTCTCCCTTTCTCCATCTGCATTCTATGCTTGGGATTTTGTGCGTGCAGGTACCCAAATCTCGAAATTTTATTCGGGGGTTAAGAGTGTGTTTGATCACTCTTGTTTCCTTGTTCGGGTTGTGTTTGATCAACCCTGACCTTTCTCCGGATTGTGTTTGATCAATCCGAGGCCTTTTTCGAATTGTGTTTGATCAATTCGTGGCTTTTCCGGATTGTGTGTGATCAATCCGAAAGACAAACCATCAAAAACATTGTTTGTGACCTCCATCGAGTCTCATAACAACTTGGTTTTGTGTGCAAGAGCAATGTAACATTCTGCTCCTTTGAGTTTTGACGTACTCGATGCCTAAGGTGGTTTTGTATGCAAGAGCAATATATCCTACCATCTAAAGTTACAATGATTTTGGTCTTGACATTATTGGTAATATGTTGATTTCCCTGAAATGAAATGAAATACCAAAGGTGGTGGTAATCCGAATAAGGGAATATGTTGTTTATATCATTGAGGTGAGAACTCTCTCTTATATAGAGATGAGATCATGATATAAATTACAATAACAACCCTATATGGCTAATTACAAGAATGCTCATTAAATAAACTATTTACAACATTCCCCCTTGGGTATTCTTTGTTATTAGCTTCCTCTGATATGTGCTTCAGTATTGCCTCGTTAAAACCTTGTCAGGTAATAAAAACCCTATGGGAGAAAAACAATCCTAGTCGAAGGAGAAAAGAGTACAACGCACACATATAGATGGTAGTCAGAACCCTTGATTTCGGTGAAGCAGTTTAGTCTGGATCATAAGACGTGAGTCTGTGGGGGATAGATACATAATAGTTGCTACACCAAAACCTTGCCCGGTAAACCTAGTGGGACAAACCCGTGGTCGAAGGGAAAAGATGAGCAAATGCATATATTTCGAATAAAGACATCTTCAAGATGAAGTATGAGTAGGGTGACTAATTTAATGTGTGCCTCATTAAAACTTTGCTAAGTAACAAAACCCAGTGGGACAAAATAACCCTGGACGAAGGACAAAAGAGTACACAATGGTCAAGAGTATGCTTCAAAATACTCCCCCTGATATTGACTCCCCCTGAAAACTCTAAGATTATTGTATTCCCTACAGTAAAGACATAACTAGTTGGGAATAACCCTTGTGTGGGTTTACATAACCCGTGTCAACATTTTTAACAAGGCAAACATCATTCCAAGGGTCATAGGATGCCTAGGGATAGAACGAGCCCTTTTTCGTCATACATTTAAAGTAACGGAAAATTGTCTTTTATGCCATTTACAGAGGTGGCGTGTTGGCGCAGAGCTATATCTAGCTAACAAATTCACATCGGGTGAGATGTCCGGTCTAGGGCATTTAGCCAAGTACAATAATGTGCCTATTATACTTAGATATGAGTCTTCTAGTCCCAATATATCTTCATTATCATCTTCACGATGATACGGGTCTCACTAGACTTTAGACGATTATGAGTGAGTTTGAAGACTTTGTTTTATCCTCATTAAAGCATCTTAACATCTTCTAGATGTAATTTGATTGATGGACCAAAATTCCATTTGCACTTTGCACGACTCTAGGTCGAGAAAATGATTTGGTCTCTGAAAGTCTTTTTATCTCAAACTCTGACTTCAGTTGTTTTGTGGTTTTCTTGATCTCTTCAAGAGTATCAATCAAATTTATGCTATTGACGTAGATCACAAAAATTGCAAACCTAAAGTTTGTTTTCTTAATAAACACGCATGGGCATAGTCCATTGTTCATATATCTCATCCCAAGCAAATATTCACTTAGACGGTTATACCAACTCTGTCTGAATTGTTTGAACCTAAAGTGAACTACTCTAGCAAATGGAGAGCATGTTCTGTGGTCTAGAACTATTTGCATTGGGTAACAGAAGTCCTTCAGGAACCTTCATGTATATCTCTATATTCAGATCCTCATAGAGATAAGTTGTTACCACATTCATAGGCTGCTTATTCAGTTATTCCGAAACTACCAAACTGATAAGGTAGTGGAACGTTATGACGTCCATTATAGGAAAATACGTCTCCTCGTAACCAATCACAGGGCGTTTGAGAAAATCTTTGCGCCATTAGAAGAGTTTTGTATATCACAATCTCATTTTTCTCATTACGCTTCCTTACAAGTACCCATTAAACTCTATATGCATGTTTAACATGGGAAGGTGTGGAAAAAACAGGCCCATAACACCTTTCTCTAAGTTAAAGAATCTAATATGACCTGGATTGTTTCTTTCTTTTTTAGCCAGTTGTCTCTTCATTGAGATCTATCAACGAAGCAAGGTTCGACATCATTGGCCACCGTAAATACAAACACATCATCGATGAACTCTCATTCCGATTCAATACCTCATTAAATTTACCGAGATTTTCTATTCTCGGGAGTGGGTTTAAATGTTGGAACGTCCCCCAACTTCGTCTCTTCTAGGACGAAACCATAATTCAGATTAATCTCGTGAGTTGAATTGGTTTGAGATTGCGATGGCAAGAAGATTCATTGGTGCCAAGTTTACCCTCCTCTAGGGATAAGAATCGTCCGAACGTAATGGTCTACCTTGCTTCAGTGCAGGGACTATGACTGGTTAGCCGCCATGGATGTACTTTGTCCAACTAAGACAATACGTCCTACGGGGACGTTTAACCTTGTAGGTTTGCAGTAGGTATAATATGATCTCGTCACTTTAACTAGATCTAATAAAGTGTCTGGCATATTTTGGGCTACACTATATAGATCTAGAATTTTTTGCACTTCAACTAGAAGTAGAATTCTTCGCACTTCAATATAACATGTGCGGTTTGGGGATCAAGATGAGACATTCTACACGTCGTTCATCAGGAACGGTGACGTTGTTATCTCCCCTTAACGGCGGGAAGACTATCTCATCAAAGTGACAACCGCAAATTTAGCGGTATAGAGATCTCCTGTCAAGGGCTCTAAGGAGCACATAAATGGATAGAGTTCATAATCGACATATATGCCTATCCTTTGTTGAGGACCTGATTGTGTATGTTGTGGCGGCACAATTGGCACGGAGACTGCAAAACCCAATGCGTGTAAGTGCAAAAACATCAGGTTCATACCCAGTCACCAACTGTAACACGAAATAAGACGGGTAGCAGTGAGCCTCAACTGGACCGACATGACTGCATGCAAGATTGCATAGCCCTACACAAACAGTAAAAGCTTGGTGCACATTATCAAGGTTCTATATGCGATACCATCTTGAGTTTGAACATAGGAAACTATATGTTTTACAAAACCCAAGGGATATGCAATAATCATCGAAAATCTTCGATGTAAACTCTCCGGCATTATCAAGTCTTATAGACTTTATGGGATAATTCGAGTGGTGTACCCTCTATTTCATGGGTGAGAGTTTAGCAAACGCAACATTTTCTTGTGGACACTAGTGTGACATCTGATCACTTTTGTCGATGCATCAGCCAAAACCATTAATATTTAACTGGTCCGTATGGTGGTTGGATAGGTCCACGTATTTTCCGTTGCATTCTGTGCATAAAGAGATAATGTATATTCTATATTTGCATGTGATGGTCTAGTATTCAATATTATTAACGAGCAGCTTGACATAATGTGTCATTAAAGACAAGACCCTTATTCTAAGGGGGATGCTTGTGTGATAATTGAGTTGAGGATACGGTGCATCATATGTTTTTCCTGGGTGTATCAAACACCAATACTATAGCTAGTATTTGCTCGAATCATTTAGCTTCTAGCTAATAAATTTGAATATATTCAATGTACGCTTTTGGCGGCACATTCGAAGATTATGCAAAGATATTACACAATTTACTTGGTGGTTTCAACGTTTTAAGCATTGGTTTCAATGAAATTATCTTTCGATAACGTTTTTCTGAAATGTAGAGGTATTTTGCCTCGTCAGCCAGACGAAAACGCTTAGTTCCTTCATATTTATAACACATATAAATTTTGATTTAGATTCTAGGGCAACAAGCATTTTCATTTCAATATTCTCTAATTATGTTTTACTTCAGGCAATGAATATGTCTACTTCAAATTGTTTCTTCTGGAGACTACCAATTAACATGATAAAAGCTACCGATTTTATCATGTCTGATGGATTTTGGAATGAAACTTCAAGTTTCTTAAGGGGGTTATTATCGAAACTACAAGTTCGATTTATACATGAACTACATGTTCACTTCTGAACTACTGGTTTATTAGGTACATGTATTTTCAAATTATAATCATGTAACAATTGATAATATTAATTCCACGCTACTAATTTAGCATAGTGAATATGTCACGTAATTATATGTAAATTGTCACATCCCGACCCGTAAAATTTTATCTTATTTACTAGCTTGTTTATAATAAGAATTTTACCGTCTCCGACATTGATATATAGTTTAATTAGTCCCTAGAGGGGTTTTGAGGGACGATTATTTCGGAGAGTTATTCGTAGGAGAAAAATGTGTCGACGGTAAAAATGGTAAATTTAGCTAGTAAAAGGTAATTTTTATTAGGGTATTAATTTTGAGGGTGTTAAATTTTTGGATTGGGTATATGTGGGTTGGAACCGGTTGGGCCAAGCCCAAAAATATTTCTCTCTCCCTCCCGATTCTCTCTCTCCTCTCCCGCTCCCGCACCCGAGTCTCTCCCTGCCAGAAATTCCGACCGCCCGACCGCCGCCGTTCGGCCGCCCCAGACTGCCGCACAGGTCCCAATCGATCGGTCTCCAACCCAGCTACCGTTCGAGACCGGTGGCAGCCTCTCTAGCGCCGCCGTGAGGGAGAGACGCCGCCCGGAAGTTCCGACTGCCGAATCGGTTTTCTCGCCGAAACTCCTTCCTCCGGCCGCCATAGCTGGCAAGCCTTGGCTCAAAAGGAAGCCCTCCTCCCGTGCTTCAATCCCTCCAAAGGGCTCCCTCCATCTTCAACTAGGTAAAGAGAAATCGGTATTTGAAATTCTAGGGCTTTATTGTGTGTTTGTGTTCGATTGACATGGTTAGGCTTAGAATTTGAGTTTGTGGTAGTTAGGAATGTTGTAGAGGAGGTTGAGAGGAAGATGCTGTCAAATTTTGGTGGGCATTGGAGGTCGCCGGTGCTGGTCGCCGGCGCCGCCGCTGGAAAATTGTTTTTGGTGGAGATTTTTATGAGGAGTTTAATGGAATGAGTTTTAGAATTTTCGGACGAGTTTTGAATAGGTTTGTGAATTTCTGAAGTTTGGTATTTAAGCGGTTAAATAATGTAAAATCCGACCGTAGGATTTAAATCAATTTCTGGGGAAGGTTGTATTTACGATTGCCGAGTATGATATAAAAGTTTGGATCATTTCGATTTAAGAATATCGAAGTTAGACAATGATGAGCGTATTTATGGCTCACGATTAATTTTGCCTATTTTATCAATACTGGATTTTAGTTGGTAAATTAATTATATATTTGGAACATGACGTGAGGAGGCCCGAGCAGAAGAAGCCTCGGAGCGTCATCAGGCTTAGGCCTAATTTGTGAGTGGACCTTTGTTTTAAATAAAAAGCATGCGATGAATGATTTTATTAATCATTTATTTCTTTTGATGAGATTATTGATTTTTCGCCTATTTGACAATTTTTCCTCCTTTGGAGAGATCCCGAAAATGAGATTTTCGGTGGATATATATATTTTGGATTTTATGAGTATAGTATGTATATAAATGCTAGCTAGCCATACGTGCTTGGTCCGTCATAATGAGGTAAAATACCATTATGGCTTGTCGTGAGTGTTAGACACAAGCGTCATAGCCCTATATGAAAACTTCTTTCTTTTTCGGCTTATTTAGGTTTTCATATAGGGAGTCCACACGTATATATACACCGTCCTTTTCGGTCATAATGAGGAAAAATACCATTATGGCGCAACGTGAGTGTTAGACGCCAGCGTTGTAGCCTTGTATGAATTTCTATTTTTCTAAATTGTTTCTAGGATTCATACAAGGAGTCTGACGAGTGTAGATACATACGAATATATGTTTATATATAGTTCAGCCAGAGAGGCTCCATTTTATTTGAGTTTGTGACTAGCCAGTGCTAGTCGTGAAATTGTCAGTTTATGAGTTGAGCACTTTTAAGCTGCCACATGCAATATATTTTCTATGAAATTAAAATGGGAATGCATAAATATATTGTTATTAAATTATTTTTGTCCACTCACTCTAACGTTATTAAATGTCTTCCCTTGAGCCCTTCGTTTTAAAATGCCCAATCTGCAGAGTTCGGATTGGATCTAGTAGGAGACGAGGCATAGTCACCCGTATTTCCACCACATTTCACCAGTAGGTTACCTGTTTAGCCTACCTGTGTTTTCTTACTTCCGCAAGTGTCTAGTAGCTCTGAATACTTGGGTTTAATGTATATATTTTTGGTTGTGGGTGAAGGCTTGTTGATATTTTAGAATATTTTCGGATAATGTATATTATCTTAGATAATGTTTATTATCCTGTTGGTGGTGATTGTTTTTGGGGAGCACGAAGGCTCCGGAAGTTAAGGTTGGATTTGGAACCTTTAGACGTGTTTGCATGTTTCTATTGGAAGGGTTGTCCATTTTCAAGAGAGGTTGTACCGAATTTTGCGGTAAATCTTTCCTTGGAGGTGGTCCCCGCACGATTTACTCCGGGTTCAGGGTGAAATTCAGGGTGGGTCGTGTCATAAATGCTTATGACAATTAACTACACATTAAATATGGTGAATATTTAACAACAGCCATTATGAGAAAGTATCTGGAATGTCTTATAGACATACATAATGACTAGGTACGAAAATCCAGTATCATTAGATTATTTTCTTTTTGTTTGATTCTGCTGGACCAAAGGAATTGACTTTAATTAAAGTGAAAGAAATAAATCTCTTCATACTTTACAAGCATAAGGGGCACAATCAAGGAGGTATGCTAGGCTTCTAGGTCTCGTATAGGGAGAGTGGGCTTAATGGGCTCAGAATAGTCTACCAAAAAATGCAATGTTATTAGTCAACCCTTTCGGTAACTCCAATTGTATACGACCAGGTAAGCAATGATGAGGTGGTGGAGCGAGGCTCACTTAAGTACACAGCCTCAAAAGAACTTGCCTAGACATCTCATCCAATTGGATGAGCCTAGTTTGAGAAGAATTATATTCATTGTATGGACTCATGGCGAGCTTATGTGCTAGTCTTGTAGCTTGCGTCGAGCTTCTGGCTCAATTTGTGTATATTCAGGCTTGATTTAAGCTTCTGACTTAACATCATTAATATTTACTAATATAATATAAACCAATGCAATATATGTTATTAAATCGTAACATACAAACTTAATGTGAAAGTAATTATATGAAACCGAAATAAATTAAATTATAGCGGAAACAATTTAATTCACATCGACATAATGTATATGCAATAAAATTACTGAACCAATAAATGTCAATAACGTAGCGGTTACTTGCAAAACTAACTCATTTGCATCACCAATTGCTTCTGGCATTAATGTATCATTACATACTCATAATAATTATCGATATAAACGATAACATAATTGAGAACTAATTGAATAAAAATGACGCGATTTGAATTTGGTAACCGACAATTAATATATGGCATAAATTACTAAATAAATATCATTTATGTAGCGGTTAAGTACCAAAAGCAATGAGTTCAAATCTCATTAATGCTTTTAGCATTACACATAAGTATTAAATTGGATAAATGCTTCTGGCATAACATTTATGTAATAATCGCGTAATTAAACTCTAATGCTTTAAGCACAATTTATAGGGTTATAAATGTGTAATTGCTTCTGTCATTATACCCTCATAAACGTCAAATTGAAATGAATATGATTTAATTCGTAATTGACATTAAATTAGGATCTGACATAAAATCAATAGTAAATATCATTTATATAGCGGTTATGGGTTTAAATCTCATTAATGCTTATGACATTGTGTATTACTGTATTAGTAATAAATGAGGTAAATGTTATTAACATAACGTTTATATAATAATTACGTAATTAAACCCAAAATTCATGCTTCTAACATAATGAATTATAATAGTAATTATTCAAATTGACGTAACCGAATATTAAATTCATAACGTTTCTATCATAATTTGCACAATAATTTGGCCCATAATGCTTGTAGCATAATGTGGGTTGTAAATTGGTAAATGCTTTTGGCATTACATGTCCTTAAATGACATATTGAATTTGACACAATTCAAATTTGTGACTGACAAAATATACATATTAAGCTACAATTAAGTAACATAATTAGCACTAAAATGTCGTTATACCATTGACGTAACATTTACTAACGGATTTTATTTAAACCCTATTAAGAGCAATATTAATTCCTTCTTATCACTAAATGCTTCAAGCATAATGAATAAGGAATATAGGTAACATCTGCTATCATTGACCAAATTAATGGTAAAACCTTAATGGTTACAAGCACTACTTTCGAAATGCATGCATGATCCTGAGTTTGGATGTCATGAAAAATTATACTTTTTGCTGATCCATGTGCCTCCTTGTCTGCATTAATAGACAGTTGCGAAGGCTGATTTTAGTGGCTACTGGCCTCCGTAGTGATTTTCCTTTTGGTGCTATATTTTCCTTTTCCAATTCTCATAACATAAGAAAACTTATATGACATTTCATGTTCATATGTATTAACCAAATAGACTAATAAAATATATTTGGTGCTCATGCATCGTAGATGAATTTTTCAATATGCAACCAAAGTTAATAAACATGAAATCACAAGATCGAAACATAAACAACATATGGTTCATGCTTCAGGATGGTTTTTCATGTAATCAAGATTTGAAAGAAACATGAATTATAATAGAATTTAGAAAACTTTACTCAATGCAGAGCGAATCAATGAGTGTTCATCTTATGTGTCAGAACCGAGAAAATTGGTGGACTAAACTTCTAATCCAATCCGAGAGCTTGTTTGTGATTGAAATTCTGAACAATGTTGAATGATTCTTCCATCGATTGATCAACGGTCTCTTTTCCATGCTGCATAAAAACTACCTTAGCGTTAGAAATATTCGTGCTGATAACGTGTTGTAAAACAAAAGTAAAAGAGATTAAGAAAGGAGAGAAACAACCAAGAGAATGAGGGAATATGTTGTCTATATCATTGAGGTGAGAACTCTCTCTTATATAGAGATGAGATCATGATATAAATTACAATAACAACCCTATATGACTAATTACAAGAATGCCCATTAAATAAACTATTTGCAACATATCCGACACTTGATTGTTTATTTATAACTTTTACAACGCCAAAACATCAAACATTCCTAGTGTAACATCAAAGACCAACTTCAAACTATAACATTAGACTGATCAAAGTGTAAGATCGAAGAGGGTCATAGTTTGGTGTCCATCAGAATCAGAGCCCTTCTTGTTGATGATCACAAGGACACAGTGAGCATACAATAGATTCATTCTAGCTTCTAATAGTTAAATTGACACTTCCTTTTGGAATAACTCATATTCCATAAAATGTCAAACATAAAACTTCCAGAATATTTTTCATATTCTGTTGTTTCTAGACAAGAGAGACTTAACTCCTATTAATGACGGCTGATATAGCTGAGGTCCAGTGTCATCTAATCTCTTAGAAATCTCCAAGCAGTATTCTTCCGCTCTGTTTTCCTTTCTCATAAGAACTTTATTAGTTATAGATTGACTGGATTCACTACATCAAACAAAGAGGGAAAATTACAGAAACAATGTTTTAATGCTGAAACTCATATATGATGCTCAATTTAGTGTTATATACACAATTCATGAACATACTTGCCGTATGCAATATTCAATTTATTCGCCATATGGAATCAAAGAAAAATACAAAGTTCTACATGTATCAACTTATACGTGAAATGGTCTATGCAATCATAACCCGGATATGAAAGACTAAGGATTCCTAATAATTTTTAGTTCATAGTTCAAAATTAAAGTAATTGTCTTGAAACTGGAATCAATATTAAAACAATGGCAGCTTGAAAGGTTCACTTACATCATTCGCAGAATCAGTATTCCCGGATCAACTAACATGGAATCAATCTTTGAAGTGGCTATTTTCTCATATACACCATCAAGTGTACTAATCCTTTCATCTAGATTGACATTAGCCTTTAGACCTAGCTCCATCAGAAACGACCTCTTTGCTGCAATCATGGTTCTTAAAACTCTTTTCTTTTCTAGACAAAGTTGAATCGAGATCAAAACTATCTAACCTATTAAGAAGTAATTGGTCAGATAACTTTTGTAAAGTTGAATATATTAATTACGCACTAACACTAAACTCAAACCGTAGTGATTTCACAGTAACACTAAGCTCGAACCATAATCTACACAACAAAGCTAAACAATCAACTAAGAAATTGTGTGGATCAACATGAAGGGGGAATCAGGAATCAATTTCATTATATTAGCTACTCATATGCACAAATTACAATAACCTAACTACCTAAGCAAATTTTGGAGGAAGATGATCGTAACTGAGAAATGCACAAAGCAATTGGTGTCTGGATTAGAAATTGAGCCGATTTTATCGACTGTTGAATCCGAAACCCTAAGAATTGCGAAGCAATTAGAACCGAGAAGACTTGCAGATTTTCAATGCCAACTATGAGAGAGATTGCAGAAGATGAACAAAGAGAGGGAGTGTTTTGGGTATTTATATGAGAAAAGGATTGAGGCGTAGCGCGCTCTCTCTAAAACTAATCAAAATACATTTGGACTAGCGTGACGGGTCACTTTACTTGGACCTGAAATTGGAAACCCAACTGACATAGATCCTGACGCCAATTCTAAACATCAACTCGCCGTAGAAATGGCAGAATCAAACAGTCTAAACATTACAAAAAGAAAAAACAAGGCAAAAACAAATAGTCTAAACAGAAAATCTCTTATTTTGTTAATTCAATTGTAAAATTTGTTTTACTCATATAAGACAAAATTACTATAGAGTCTCAAACAATTATCCACGTGGACACATATAAAATGGCCACATAAAAATTGAGTAATACTTTATATTAAATCTATCCCCTCCATGATTCAGTATTATTTTTTATTGGCTGTCTAAATCTAATATATGTTTTACCAATGGAAAAATGCTCATTTAGTCAAAAATAAGAAAACTAAAATCGAGTGATATTGTTGGTTCAGACCATCACCAATTTCCAATGATGATGACAGGAGATCACATATTGTAATTAATAAATAATTTTAGAATCAAAGTGTAATACTAGAAAGAATTTATAAGGAATTGTTGAGATTATAAAAGACAATGGACGGATGAGATTAGAAGAATATACTATATATTCCCCCATGAAGCCGGATTTTCATTAGGGTTTGCTCATTGTAGCCTCCTACATCTAATATCTCATCCAAAACTCTCTCTACCATTCAGACTCGAAGTTGTATTTCTAGGATTGCGATCGACACTACCATATCATCCATATTACATCTGACCGGAATTTCTTTAGAGTAATTCAATTAGATCTTTGGTGGATTGTCTAGGCTGAGGATTTACAAGGAGTAAGTTCAACAACACCAAATTGGGCTCAAAGCACACAACAAAGGTACCGATATAAAGCTTTTATATTATGTAACAATGTTTCAGATCTACTTGAGGAAATCTTTACGCTTCATCTGCTATTTTGTATGTTTGATATTCAAACTTTCATGGTTTACTCACATCCAACATCTCGTACGTATAAACTACCGCAAGAGGGTTAGTGGATGCACTAGTTCCCACAACGGGATCGTTCAAAATGTGGTGGAACTTTACGTCCTGCATTCGGAAGCCTCATTTAGTGTAATTGCAGTGTAATTACTAAATTATATACATGACCAAGTAGGGGCTGCAATGCCCTGTTGGCAGTACAGGGTCCTTATTCGGAATAGTCATTAGGCTTAGGAAGCTTTATAGATCTTGTAATCAATCTGAAACCAATTTTTTCAATAAAAAAACATGTAAACTCTAAAAAAAAAGGGGTTAAATAAACAGAGAGAGACACACAGAGAGAGGGAGAGAGAGGTCAAGAGAGTTGAGTTGCTGCAAGGATCGAAGACAGAGGGAAATAACTCAGAGAAGTGACCTATAGATGTTACCAAGGACCACTCAAGCCCGCCTAGGACCTCGTAATTGTTGTCATGAATCCTAGTTGATTTTCTCTTCCAAATAGGGATGGCAGCAATTAGGCACTGCTTAAACATACTTTTTTTTAACACGACTCAAGTATTAGTCTTACTTCAGTATCAAAATTTTATTGTATAAACAATTATTGTATTCTTTGTCTCTCCTTATTTTATTGTTCATGTTCATTGAGTGATTGTTCATTGTCTCTTGATATGTGTTTCTCTATCCATTAGAGCATCATTAATAGCTCATGTAAAATTAGAATTATATCTATTTTAGAGGAAAAACACCATTTTTTGGCTCCAACAAGTTCATGTAAAACATCTTCTATTATACAAAAGTGAGAAGAGATAGAAACAGATCCTCTGTATCTATAGTATTCTCAAAATTTGTATATTCATGAAGAAATCTCTAAAATTTATTGCTTGCCTTTTATAATTTATCCTCTCTTCTCAAAAACAAAAAATGTCATAAAAGTAAAACATTTGACGTACATGAGTTTTAGGGTAGGGTTTGATTTGAATAAATAAATAATAATTATATATATATATTCATAAATTATACATAAAACATTTAATTTTGTACAATAGAATAGATTAGTTGTTGGAGTTGAGCTCTTTTTCTTTTAGAGACTTTGTGATTTCCTCATCTAGAATAGAGAATTAATACGTACAAGAGCTGTTGGAGTTGCTCTTAGTACTCCTTGATTTTAAACATAGGAATAACGATGATTTTAAACATAGGAATAACGATTATGGAAGTATAAATAACTGCTTAAATTAATGATATTTTTTTTTGTTGATTTGTCAACAATAACTTTTAGTTCATGAACTCTAAAAGCTTTTACAATTCTTCTCTATATATACTAAAACGTATAAGTCCTTATGAACAGTAATGTGCCGGTTTTACCTTTCCGCCCTCACATGCCATTGCGCTTTTTTTTTGTCTCTTCTTTCTATGCGTTGTCGCCCTACCATTAGGTTAGTCAATTTATTTTAGGCAAACCTTGCTCAGCTCTATCAAAGTGTGTGGCTTTGCTTTTCTACTACTCTCTCTCTCTCTCTCTCTCTCTCTCTCTCCTCTTCTCTCTCTCTCTCTCTTCTCTCTCTCTCTTCTCTCTCTCATGTGTGATCTCTCTCTTCGTCTCTCTTCTATCTCTCATTCTCTGAGATGTGCTTTTGCTCTCTTTTTTGGTCAGTGATTGTTATGACGCTCATTCTTAGTTTCATGGTTCGCTCTGATGTGCTTGTTGCTGTTTTTTTGGGGGGGGAGAGAGGGGAGGTTATGTCACTTACTGAGTATCTTGGGTTTGTCTGGATACATTATCTGCTTATGTTTTTCTTGTTGGGTTGTTGTTTTGTACTATTTATGCTGCTGGGTTTACTTATTCTTTGTTCTAGTTTTTTGGGTTTGTTTTGTTTTATTTTTTTGGTCCAGATTTTATGAATTGAATTTTGCACTATGCATTTCTCTTCTTTTAATAAGAGATTTTTTGTCTCTTTATAAAAGTATTAATCATAAAGAAAACATAAAAAAATCGATCATAAAATTAGAAGTGCAAATCTAATGATTTTGGGTGTTTTTCTATTGTTACATGCTTTGTCATGCTCATGTGTATGAAGTGACATTGTTTATCCAAAAGAAAACAATTGATAATCTGTTAAGGAAAATTTTGTTGTACGAGACGGCATAGCATGCCTGCCGCTCGTGGACTGCATGTGATTGGGTAGTCATTGATGAATGGATTATCAATCGCCGGATGAGTAGAAACTTTGAATCAATGATCTATAATTGATGACCGGCTAAACCGTTACCCCTCCCATTCTACTCTTCCCAATATGTGGCTTAGGTTCTTTGTTCGTGTGAAATATACTGACAAAATTTCAAGAAACCCAAACTCAAATATGTGGGGAGGAGACAAAGTAAATCCACAGATTCTTGCCGTCGTGGCCCGCCGTCCAGCCGACGTCGTAAATTGCGGTATAGATGAGTTTTGGGGTAGCGAATTCACAAATATGTGGTTTTGGCGGTCGAAGAAGGAAGGAAAAGCGAGCTGGATATGGTTTTGGGTTTGGGAAGGGATTTGAGGCTCGGCAGTAGATTGGGAAGATGGGCATTCAATTCAGGGTTCCTTAATTCGAGAAATTTCATCGGAAAGGCACGGGTAAAAAATGTCTGAGCTGTCCAAGGCTAATGCAAAGGCTTTGATGCCATCTTTTGGAGATGAGAAGAAAGATCGACGCTTGATTTGTGTTTCTTGATCTCATTGGGCCTAACTAGTTTTGGGTGTGGGTTTGGGTCCTAATTTTGAGGGTTAGGGTTTTGACTTTAGAGTAGTGATATTTTTTTATTTTATTTTTAAATATGAGTTTACGGTTCAATTGAATCAATTGAGTTTAGTGTAATTAAATAATAATGAGTCAAATTTTGATTTTGAAATTTAGTCATAAAATCACAATGTACCTGTTAAGTGTGTATCTTTGTGAACCACCTATACACACGACGTAAAATTTTCAAAAATCTCATGAAATGATATTTGATCGGAACAATGAAATACGACTATGGTTGAAAAATCACGTGTTTCGGATAACGTTTGGGTTCTGTAGCGGTCAACCTTGTTTACCCTTAACCTTCCCTATGGGGAGCCCTATCATCGGGAGGTAAACACCCCTAATTTTTACATGGATGGTACGTCTCATCTATGTGAGAGTTTAATGTATGGAAGGAACGACCAAAGTAGGTTACGGAGGGGTAGGTAAGAGCGTTTTCGTGTGATAATTAAGTGACGATAAATTAGGGTTGACCGCTTCGATCGAGCCTTTAACGTTGCCGAATACAGTTGATTTCTATAACATAGCCATGTTTCACTATAATGATCATATCAGACGGTCAAATTTTCATTTGTGAATATTAGTCATCAGAATCACAACGTGCATAGTAATATGATATAACTTAATGTTATATAGAAGTGTACAACTTTGTGAACTAACTATACAAAGCAGTCAAAATTTTCAAAAATCTCGTGAAATGAGATATGATCGGAACAGTGAAATACGGCTATGGTTGAAAACTCACGTGTTTCGGGTAAGTTATGGATCTCGATAATTGCGGTCAACCCTATTTACCCTTAATTTTTCTTATAGGGAGCTCTACATCGGGAGGTAAACGTCCCCTAATTTTTACATGGATAGTTACGTCACATCTATGAGAGAGTTTAATGTTTGGAAGGAACGACCAAAGTAGGTCACGAAGGGTAGGTAAGAGCGTTTCCGTGTGACAAGTGACCTTGAATTAGGGTTGACCGTTTTGATTGAACCATTTACGTTACCGAATACTGTTGAATTTTCTACCATATGTATCTTACTATATTGATCACATCAAAGAGTCGAATTTGATTTTTTGAGATTTAGTCATTGGAATCACAACATGCCTATTAATGTGGTATAACTTGTTTAGTAGGTTTACCTAAGTGTGCATCTTTGTGAACTAACTATACCTATGAAGCAAAATTTTTGAAAATCTATGAAATGAAGTGATCGGTATAGTGAAATACAACTATGATAGAAAAATCACATATTTCCGGTAAAGTTTGGGCCCCGATAAATCAGTCAACCCTAATTACACTTTTGCTTCTCTATATGGAGCCAAATCGTCGGAATGTAAACTTCCCTAAAGTTTTACATGTGTGGCTACATCTCATATATGTGAGAGTATGTGGGCGGAAGAATCGACCAAAATAATTCACATAGGGGTAGTAAGAGCGTTTTCGTGTGATAAGTGACATTGAATTAGGGTTGACCATTTTGATTGTGCCCTTTACGTTACCGAATACAGTTGAATTTTCTACCACATACGTATATTTATATTGATCACATCTGACGGTCGAATTTTGATTTTGTGAGATTTAGTCATTGGAATCACAACGTACCTATTAATGTGGTATAACTTGTTTAGTAGATTTATCTAAGTGTGCATCTTGTGAACCGACTATACCTAGGAAGCAAAATTTTCAAAATCTTGTGAAATAGGATATGATCGGAATACTGAAATACATTTATGGTAGAAAAATCACATATTTCTGATAAAGTTTGAGCCTTGATAAAATCTGTCAACCATATTGATGCGTATGCTTCCTTATCTTCAGGTATTTTCGTGTGATAAGTGACGTTGATTTAAGGTTAATCGTGTCTATCGAGACTCAAACGATGATGTAATAGGTAAATCTTGCAAGGCTCTGTAAAAATTTATCGAGATTTGTAACTCCGATCGAAAATATCAAAAGAAATGCTCAGGTTTATTTTTAATATTTTATGGAAGTGATGATTATTCGTTTAAGGCCCTGATATTAAAATACGCGTCGACATGAGTTCGGATGATCTTCATAATACTTTTCGGTGCATCGAGCTATTCTCTACGAAATTTAGAAAGAAAATGATTTTTGAAAATGAGAAATAGCTAAAAGATCTGGGGCGTTGATCTTACTTTCATTTAATCGTGGCCGTCCTTTTTATCTCTACTTAAATGACGCTTCTAAATGTATCCAGCAAATTCTTAAGTAAACCCAACCATAATTTAATTTCTAATTTTACCCCTTGTTTCTAATTACACCTAGCACTGACTTATCATCTTCCACCAAGAAACAACAAGTTGATCTATGATAGTTTATCCAATTGTGGGAATTTCGATTGGATATTGAGGATTTCAATAATTGAAAACATGGATTTATGAGTTTCTTGTTCAATTGATGATATAATCAGTTATTATATTTAAATTTGAAGTTAATCTATTTCAAGCTTTTCTTCATAGAGAAGAAAAGAAGCTACTTTCAATAAACTTGCAGCAGTTCGCCTATATTGGTACTTCTTCCAATAACCCCATCGATTGCATTGTTCCGGTGTCAATCAAGAATTGAAATTGAAATGATGTTCTCTTAATTAAAAGGGTGCAGATAGGTCATCGCAAGGTGCAACCAATAATCCAAGTACAAACTAATCCACTCTATAACCCCTTGATGCTGCTAAGAGGCTATCTGAGGTTCCCTTCCAAGCAAAGCATCTGGTTATGGACTTGCGGGTTTCAATCTGAGAGAGATGACGTTGAAGTCGGTCTCAATGGTAACGCTGGGTGTAAGTTTTCTTTTTGATTCTCTCTTGCTGGGTTTACTTATGAATTTGCTAGGACATTTAGAAGCACCTACTTAAAAGGATTGTTGGTCAGCACTCGGTCAAAACAACAAGTCGAGTCTGAGACGAGCCCAGACTCCGACCGACGCAGTCTTCGGTCTTTCCGGCGTAACTTCGCCGTCCGGCCGCCCCTTATCGCCCGACCGGTGCGAAACGAGTCGCCTCCTCGTCGCCGACTTGCCTGAATCAACAAATCGCGCATGCATGGAACTTGGACAGAGATCGAAGACGAGGAGGCTGGACGTTCTTCTGCGTTTTCCGGTGGCTCGGGGACTTTTCGGTCTACTCAATGCGGAGGAGGAAACCCAGAAATCAAAAGGCAAAACCCATTTTGATGGTGACGGGAGAACCCAGAAATCTTGATTGATGCTTTCCAACAGTAGAGAACCTGAGCTACTGAAAAGTGAGAAGAGTGCCACTTCTGGTGAAGGGCTCTGTGAGGGTCAAACAATATTGCCAACAAGGTATGTTCCTGTTCTTCATTGCAGTCGATACAATTCAAACTCTGTGGGGGTTGATTTTGTCTCTTGTGAGTTGACTCTCGCACGTGCGAGGGAAATAACGGGAAACTAGAGACAATCGGATATCCTCCGAATTTCTCTTCACGTGCCTTGCACGTGGCATTCCCCATCTGCAGGCACGCTATAAACCCGCCTGTTAATATCAACGGCAATTTCTCTTTCCTTTCTCAGGAACGCGCCGACCCAAATTGTCGCAAATAACCTAACAGAAAAAGTAGACAACGCAGAGTTTCTGTCTGCTCTTTACCGCATCGAAACCTTGTGTCCAGTTTAGTGTCGGAAATCTCCATCTCCACTTGGGAATGGAGATTAATCTCCCAGTTTGACCCCTTTTGATTCCTTCATCAACAACAACAAGAATCATTCGATTGGAGACTTTGGAATCATTCGCTGTACCAAGTTGTATAGGTATTTTCTTTCTTTGCATTGTTGCCTTTTGTGGATGCATGTGATCAATTTGATCTGAATTGGACCCTTCTGCTGTAAATTTACGATCTTTACTTCCTGTTTCGGTAGTGATAAATTGAGTTGTTGCTTCTTTTCTTGTTATGAGATTTAAATCTTTTGCTTAGTTTGTTGTTTGCCAATTGTGGTTTCAATGATTAATGTATGCTTTTGGGTTCTTTAAGTATTAGTTCATTGCTTTGTTGTTTGGCTAGTGTGGTTTCAATGATTACTGTATTCTTTTTTAGGTTGTTGAGGAATTGATTGCATTGGAGTAGTAGAAGTTGGAATGGGGGTTGTAGAGGCGAACCCACATTTGGACTCGTCAAGCAGGACAGTTGTATCGCTTCATGGCAGTCATTCTGAAGCAAGATTGGCAAGAAGCCCATGGAAGTTGGTGAGTGTTCTTACAGCCCCAGTTCGGGTAAGATTAAGAGGCGACTTGTCTCTGCTGTTCGTGATTTTCCACCCGGTTGTGGAAGAAATGTTCTCTTAAACAATGGCGTTGCTGGTACTTCTCGCAGTGGACTAATGGAGGGTAGCAGTGAACTGGAAGCCTCTGTTGGTGCTTCTCAGAGTGTACCGACTGAAAATTCGGTTGCTGGGGATATGATCGATGATGGGAATGAAGTAGATGATAATGACATGATGAGTGTGCCAGTTGAAACTGGAACATCGTTAGAAGATGAAGTATCTGATTTGCAGGCGAATCTGTGTCAGTTGAGCAACAATTCAACAATTGTTGAAGGGGCAAGTCCTGTTGGTACTGCTGATCAGGCTGAGCAGTTGATTAGCAGGGATAGAAATGATGATGGACAAAAAGCTGTAAACATGATCCTCTCAGCTGGTCAGGTGGGTGGTGATTCTGACTTGATGAATAGGGCTGCTGTTGGTACTGTGGAAACAGATGAATTAACAGCCTTAGACCATGAAGGATCTGATTTGTCAGTAAACCCTCATCTAGTGCGTATGGCTACACAGGATGAAGAGATGGTTTCTGTGATGTCAGATCAAAACTCTGCTTCCATTTCAGTTTCTAATAGTGGTCAGGAGAAGAATGCAGCTAGAAGATATCCTCCTCAAAGACATGTCTCAGCTGTTCGGGACTTCCCTCCTTTTTGTGGAAGGAATGCTGCCTTGGAGGCCAGAAATTTCAGTGAAGAGCAGTCGGATATGGGTGACAAGCCATCCACATCAAAGATGTATACCATTATGCAACAAGCAGGAGAAGGTGATGTTCGGGAGGAAGAGTTCCACAAGAATGAATTGGGAGGGAATGATTATGAAGTAACTGGGGACAGAGTTCAAACTGAACGCAAGGGACATGATGTAGAAGAAATGGAGAGAAACGATGAATGCAACAATGGGATGAAGTTGGTTTTGGAAGGTACAAGAAAAATGAGATTGTACCTCCTCAAGAAAGCAATGAATGTAAAGGGACAAGGGAGGATGGTATACATCCAGAGAAAGTGGGGCAGCAGATTGTGGTATACCATGAGAAGAACAGTCCAGGAGGAAATATCCAAGAAGGTAGGGTGATTGTAATGGGTTTGATGGCTGCATCAAATTGTCCATGGCTGAAGGCGGCAAAAGAGGTGGAGAAACCTAAACCAAATGGTGGCATGAGTGAAGGCAAACAGAAGAAACCATATGGTATGAGTGGAAGCAAACGGAAGAAACCAGATGGTATGAGTGAAAGAAAACAGAAGAAACCAAGTGCTGGTGTTAGTGAAAGTAAACAGAAAACACTTGATTTTGAATGTCAGCCAGAAGGATCTAACACTACTCCTAGGACTAAAAGTGACTCGAAGATTGGGCGAAAGCCTAGAAAGACAAATGGTGCAGGTGCAAGAGAGACTGCTAATCAAGGCATGAGCCAGCAACTTGTTATTAGGGGCGAGGATGCTGTTCCGATATCATGTTATACACATGTGTCACTGTGTGCCCTCCTCCTTTTGGTCAGAGTAGTTCAAGCAATGAAGTTCGTGATGGTGGTGCAATTGTGACCCGAAACAAGGTGAGGGAGACATTGCGGCTTTTTCAAGCTGTTTCGAGGAAGCTCTTGCAGGAGGATGAAGCTAAGTCAAAGGAAGGAGGAACCTCCCGCAAAAGGTATGATCTTCAAGCAGCAAAGATTCTAAAGGAAAAAGGAAAATATGTAAATGTAGGCAAACAAATCTTGGGAGCTGTTCCTGGAGTAGAAGTTGGTGATGAGTTTCATTACAGAGTGGAACTTCTTATGATTGGCCTACATCGCCAAATTCAAGGTGGTATAGATTATGTTAAGCATGGGGGGAAGATCCTTGCAACCAGTATTGTTGCATCAGGGGGGTATGCTGATGCTTTGGATAATTCAAATTCCTTGATTTACACCGGCCAAGGAGGAAATATGATAAATACAGAAAAGGAACCTGAAGATCAGAAGCTTGAACGTGGCAACCTCGCTTTGAAGAATAGTCTGGATGAAAAGAATCCTGTTAGAGTGATCCGTGGGTCTGAATCATCAGATGGAAAATCTAGGACATATGTGTATGATGGACTATATTTGGTAGAGAATGTTGGCAACATTTGGGGCCTCATAATAAGCTTGTATACAAGTTTCATCTGGACAGAATTGCGGGTCAGCCAGAGCTTGCTTGGAAAGAGCTTAAGAAGTCCAAAAAATTTCAAGTACGTGAAGGTATCTGTGTTGATGATATTTCAGGTGGCAAAGAGTCAATTCCTATCTGTGCTGTTAATACCATAGACGATGAAAAGCCTCCATCCTTTGAATACATAACTAGCATGATATATCCTGATTGGTGCCGCCCACTTCCTCTCTTGGGTTGTAGCTGTACTGCTGGATGCTCAGACTCAGAAAAGTGTTCTGTGCAGTTAAGAATAGAGGTGAAATCCCATATAACTTCAACGGGGCTATTGTTGAAGCCAAGCCCCTTGTGTACGAGTGTGGACCTTCTTGCAAATGTCCTCCTTCTTGCCATAATAGAGTAAGCCAGCATGGTATCAAATTTCAGCTTGAAATTTTTAAAACTAAATCAAGGGGATGGGGGGTGAGATCCCTTAATTCCATTCCTTCAGGAAATTTTATTTGTGAGTACATAGGAGAGCTCCTTGAGGAGAAGGAAGCCGAAGCAAGAGCTGGTAATGATGAGTATCTGTTTGATATTGGGAATAACTACAACGACAATCTTTGGGATGGGCTTTCGTCCCTCATGCCCGATGCACACTCAAGTTCTTACAAAGTTGTAGAGGAAGGTTGTTTCACCATTGATGCTGCGAGCAAAGGCAATTTGGGGCGATTTATCAACCATAGCTGTTCCCCTAATCTTTATGCACAAAATGTCCTCTATGATCACGAAGACAACAGAATTCCTCACATTATGTTCTTCGCCGCTGAGAACATTCCTCCTTTGCAAGAGTTGACCTATGATTACAATTATATGATAGATCAGGTTCGTGATTCCAACGGCAATATAAAGAAGAAGAATTGCTATTGTGGTTCTCCAGAGTGCACTGGCCGGCTGTATTGAGGTAGACTTAACTGGAAGTTCTGCATTAATAGAAAAGATGTGATTCCATGCTTCCTTCCTTAAAATTCTCTAGAGACCATTAGCATGCTCTTTGTAAACAGCTATAGAGTTACTTTTGTTATTGTCTGATTTGTGTCTGAGCAGTGGGAAACTAATTTGTTTATCTTTTTCTCATTCTAAACAGTCATCTGTATACTGTCGTAGCTCATTTATTATTCATATATTCATCCATGCAGTAGTACTATTGTTGATATCCCCTCATCTCTGAATCACGATGCAATCAGTTCCCACTCATGTGCTGATGTTGTTCTGCTTCAGTTTTTGTGTGAGTGCTTAGAAACACTAGATATTGTTTGTTCGCCAAAGGTGAACTGAGTTAAAGGATCAGGTATTGTTGATAATATGAAGATTATTAATTTTAAGGAAAATAGTGAAAATTGCTGTGCTTTCTTCACTTAACTACACTGTTGTTTTCTCAGGCAATTAATGTAGTACTACTGTATGATATTTTACAGGCAGTTTGAAGCAGCCAAGTCACATTCAATTTTCAATTTAGAATGATTTGACTGTGGCTTTTGAGGACGGTGATCATGAGAGCATTTGGAGGCCGATTCTCCTTAGTATCTTGCCCCTAATGATCAGACAGTGAAGACTTGATTGTGATCAACAACGCTTCGGGTCCTGGTCCTGTGTCAATGCTGGTGAGTTTAAATGTAGGTCTCTTAACTATAGATTTTATGATTCTTACCTGGTTCAGTATTGAAGCATTCATTTGTTTCTCATGAATGAGGTAGGGAGGGAGGGAGGAAATTGGTATTGTGTGAACACCTTTGAAGCTATATTTCCCTCCCTCCTTCCAGTAAACAACTTTGAAGCTATGTTGTTGTTTACATGTGTCAGTATATTATAAATCTCACTTCATCAATGGTTTAACTTGGATCTTCACTTTTTTGTTTGTAGATCACTTGATCCATTTTATATTAAGAAACCATATAGGAGGCTGAAAACAATGCGACTTTGCCAATGAAGTGTGATGTTGTAGACTAGTGAATTCTTTGGTGTAACAAATAAGACTTGCAATGTTTCAATAAAGTTGTAGTTGTGATATCAAGTTTTTATTATGATTCCTGTAGTAACTTGATACATGTAAATTCATTACAAAACTTGGTGTTTGAGATTCTCAGTTTTTTAAGAAATGAGTTTCTGATTCATTCTCCGTGTTATTCATTGTTTGGTAGTATGATGAATGTCCAGGCACAACTATAGATCAATTGCTCTCTCCAGGTTGGTAGTCAGGATTATTATGTTGTTTTGGATTCGAGTGTACCAATGCATATCTTTACATTATGTTCAAAATAAATAAAAAACGCAAACATGAGAAATACTGATAATGGTCAGTTAGTTAGACCTACACTCATGTTTTGTTGGAAATACTATCATTCTTAGAAGTCTAAAACCATGCTGATAATTAATTGTTAAAATATATGACATACAAAACAGAATTTAAGTCCATCAAATTATAGCATATTTCCAATGAATTAAAGTGGAGCAAGGCAAAGGAAATGCTCATACCATGCAGCCCTTCCTTTCGTTCTGCTTTATGATCTTCTCTTCTTAACAATTGATATTCCGACGACCATGTGCAGAGCTGCCCCTCTTCTCAGATAGATTGTCAAGGGGCAAGGGCTCCGATTATTTGAACCTGTGCTTTTGGTTGTTCAGGAGACTAGTGATGAACCCGTATATATAGTATCTCTCAGTTCTTGTGTTATAAATGACTTTGCTTCCGTCTCAATTGCTCTTTTGCTTCGTTAAGGTATTATGATCTAGTCGTTTAGGCTACTATAACCTCTCGATGTGATCACTCACTAATATGCATAACGGAGCTGAAGGTTCCATCTTCTCCAAAAAAAGAGCTAAGGTGCCAATTACCAATTTTTGATCAAGATTATGAAAAGTTAGAATGGCTGAAACGTCATTTTTGTTCAAATTAATACAAATTTGCCACATTATTTTCAAATTGATTGGTGATTACTACAGTATTGCCATTCCGCTTAAAGGACAAAAATTAGTCCATACCATGCCAAAACTACTTGATAATAGAACATCTGCCACACTCTTGTGCAATTATCCAATAAAATTTATGCAAATCCAACTGCTTACTTTTCCTCCACTTACTATTTTCTGCAATATTACAAAAGTTTAGGAAGAATCCAAAGAAAACTACCTCCCCAAAGAAACAGACACGAGACATACAGGTTTAGGGCGTTGCATGTAAGTTATTGATGCATCAAAAACCCTATCTATCATACTCCACTGTCGTCCATCTTTGGGCAGGCAATCCTTCTGCTTTCCAGTATTATGGTATTTGATCTGTAAGCAAGAGAAGAATCACTACAGGTGTATAGTATCAAAACCAGCTGCAGAAACAAAAGGCAATTACAATTATATCTTACCCATGGTGAGAAGACTACAGCTTCAACCTAGTCGTATTCTCACTAATTTTATCTCTGAGCTCCTTTGGATAAGATCTTGATCGTAGGCAATATGTCATACTGTCTGCAATATCAACATGAAAAGCAAGGTTGAGAAACGAAAATATCTCAAGTGCCAATTTCTTTACATTGGAGTACTGAACAAACAAATGAGAATTACAGTTGCCTCGTCCCAAAACGAGAGAAACTCAGTAAAAGTGAGGTGATCACATATCCCCTTCTTTTTTACTCTTGCAGGGCCAGTCCTACGAGAGAGTGCAGATTGATAAAAGGTTTAACAGTGGGCAGAAAAGATATTAAAATCACTCACTTGCAGTTCGCCGGCATTATATTCAGTTTATTTTCATTCAATTCTAATTTGGTTTACAAACAGTAGCTATATTTACTATTTAGACTTAATAATAAATAATAAAACTCTTAGTGCACGTTTGGTACTCGGTATTAACTAAGACCGTGTTAGATAAGAAATCCAATAAGCTAATCCAAGTTGGTGTCTATCGGTACTAAAAAATAAATGGTCTTAAGTTGGACCTGTTTTTGGATTTAGCCTCCTTAACTGGTCTTAGCGTGGGTACTCCATTTTGACGCCCTTAGCTAAGACTTCTCTAACCTGGCCTCCTCTCATTCACTATGATTCACTATCGTTTCTTCGGTCTCTCTCGCCGAAATCTCAATACTCATTCTCTCTCTTTAGCACTAAAGATGAATCTTTATCCGGATTAGGATTGAAGACGCTACTACTGGCTTTGGTGGTGGTGGTGGTGGCGGTGAGGAGGAGTGGAGTTCACCGTGCCCAGAGGTGGGCGCCCCTCTACGTCGAGAATCTCGCCGGCCCTCTCACCAGCGTCCCTCTCTTCCAGTCATCCATTCTCCAAGAGCTTCAGGTCAGCTTCCTTTTTCATCTGCATTTTTTACTTTGATGGAGTCAATTTTAATTGATAGAGATGGGAGATACTTGTTCCGGTCATTGGAATATGTCTATCTGCTCGCCTGATGGGGTAGTGCATTATGTGGTTTCACAACCAATCATGGTTGGAAAGCTTTTCAGTTGGATCGTCAATGTCAATAAATAGTACCTATTGTTTTCAGCGTATTCATTGACATTATTTTCCTGTAATCAACGGCTTTGCTTATTAAAATGATCATGTGTAGTGAATAAATTTTTTCTGGAGTTGCTAACAAACTGGATCATTTTATGGGAGGCCATGGGGAGTGGGTGGACGAGGGTAAAAAGAGTTTTTTGTAAAGTAGTAAAAGAGAAGGGCAGTTTTCGGGGTTGAAATTTCAGGACTTGGAGGTAGAATTGGCTCCAAGTTCATCACAGCTCTGCAAGGAAGAAGACATCTCGTAAGCAATTGTGATCTTATTTTTTTTTTTTTTTGATAATGGTTTATGATCTCGTAAGCAATTGATAATGGTTCTTTATGTGGTGATGTTGTGTTGTGTACCAGGACAGCAGTTTAGCCGACGAAAAATTTTCGTCGGCCTGTTAGCTTAATTCGTGCGGCTTACTCTGAGCGACAGACTTCGTCGGCTATAGTTTCGTCGGTAAGCGTCGTCGGCAATGACTTTAGCCGACGAATCTATAGCCCGTCGTCGGCTATTGTCCCATAGCTAGCCGACGACAAAAAAGACTCGTCGCTAGTCTCTCAGACTTTAGCCGACGCGTCTCTCAGACTTTAGCCGACGACACTTCTGTCGTCGGCTAGTCTCTCATCTTGAGCCGACGAAGCAACTCGTCGGCTAGTCTCTCAGCTTTAGCCGACGAAGCAACTCGTCGGCTAGTTTCTCATATTTAGCCGACGAAGCAACTCGTCGCTAGTCTATCAGCTGTAGCCAACAAAACGCTTATATATTCGTCGGCTATAGTATGTAATTAAAAAATAAAAATAACTAAAGCCGACGAAACAGACCGTATTTCGTCGGCTTTAGAGGGTTTAGCCGACGACATATTCCATATTCGTCGGCTAACATTATTATAACCGACGATATGGCGTATTTCGTCGGCTATAAGTCCATTCCAATATAAAAAAAACCCGAAATTTCTAAATTACTATTTCAAGCAAGCTGCAAAATACACCAAAACAATTTCATATAACCAACAACAGCACATAAAACTGTATAATTCATCAACTACACAAAATCTAGATCGTCTAAATTAATATCCTCTTCTAGGGGCTGCTGCAGAGGTTGCTGTGGAGGTTGCGGCGGTTGGGTAGCAGTATGGGCAGAGCCGGAAGTCCCTGAAGCTGGCAGCTGTAAAGTCCTGCATGTATTGGAACATCTGCCGCTGTTGGGCCTGCTGGATGGCATGTACCTCAGCATAATGGGCTGCCTGCGCGGCTTATAGGTTGCATGCGTAGCATTATAGGCAACATGAGCAGCTTGTTGTTCCCGTAGTCTCTAAAGTTCCGACTCTAGCAGCTGAGTCGTCCTGCTGGTCGTGGTCCTGCTGCTGGTCGAGGCTGCCTTTCGTTGAAATCTTGGAGTGGTCTTCAACCCCCCTCGCCCTTCTTCCTCCTAGACCCTGCAGTAAATTGTTTGCTTGCGGTGGGAAGGCGCCCATGATCCTCGCCCCAACCGTCGGATCCGAAGTGTCGATCCGGGACATGGCTTCGGACATCTCTTCCTCCTGCGTGTGCGGCCATGTCTCCCTCACTATAGCACTATCACCTCGTCACTAGCCCTCCCTCACCTTCCCTAATTGGATAGGAAAAAAATATTAATTAACATATATATAAGTAAAATTAAAAATTTAAAAACGTAAGATGACTTACAAATCCTCCTGGGAGTCAGATATGTCTTCTCGTATGTATAGACTTACCGGTTGACTTCTTGATGTTCCCTGGTCGCCTCGTCCATGAAGACAGCGAACCGTCTAGAACCGCATGATGGTTCCTTGTGTTGCGTTGCCGGTTCTGAGCGTTCGCCCGAAAACCGCCTTCAAAGAAAAAACTAAACTATTAGTAAAATATTTAAAAACGCACGTACTTAATGACAAATTACTATTAATTTTTTTTAAATACATGTTTATGAGGGTTTTTGAATTCTGATGTCAGAAGCCAACGCCACTCGTACTCTCTATACTGGAACTCGTCCATGAAGACAGCGAACGTCTAGAACCGGCATGATGGTTCCTTGTGTTGCGTTGCCGGTTCTGAGCGTTCGCCCGGAAAACCGCCTTCAAAGAAAAAACTAAACTATTAGTAAAATATTTAAAAACGCACGTACTTAATGACAAATTAACTAATTAATTTTTTTAAATACATGTTTATGAGGGTTGTTGAATTCTGATGTCAGAAGCCAACGCCACTCGTACTCTCTATACTGGAACTCAGCAGGGGTACCAGAACGTGCGTTCCCGTACGTAGTCCAATGGGTCAGCAACTCGTTCTTCCACTCTTTGTACCTACAGATACAACAAAATATTAGAAATATTATTAATATCACATACAATTTTGTTTTTTCATTAACTTCCCAACGTACCTTCCCCCATGTACAATGTCCGCCTAGCTGCTCTTCAGGTGCTTGGGAACCTCAAACCACACCTGCATTTAACCGTTTATTAGTTAGTTTTTCGAGAAATCTACAATGTAATACATAATATTATTGAGGCATTTTGTAAACTCACCGACATCGCATTGTGGACCATGTCCTTAACCTCCTGTGGGACCTCGCCCCAGTCTGACCATAACATAGGGAATCTATCCCTAATGAGCGCTCTCACGCGGCCGGAGTACGTCCTCGACTTTCCGCCCGATACTATGTCGCCACCGTCAGTACAGATGACAGATCACATCCTGAGGTAGGGTACGACGATCTTCTCGAGAGCCTTCCCTGTGACGGGGCCTCTCTTCTTTTTTGCCGGCTTCGCTCCGACGGTGCCTATCACATGATAAACCAAATTAATTATTAAAATCGGAGAATTATAAGAAAACAAAATTATTCATCTTTCATTACCTGATGGCGATGCGGCGGACGCGACGGATTCCGTCTCTGTCGCCGATGATGATACCCTCGCGAAAATAAGAGGCGTATCAAAAGGCACGAACCGGTACGCCGCTGATGGAGCCACTAGCGGGGGCAGTGGATAAATCGGTGTCCCTGAGCCATCGACTGCAGGTAAGGCCGGTATCATCCGCGGAAGGAACAGATGAGGCGACGGCATTTGTACCCAGATGACCCACTATCCAGGAAGAAATAGGACCTAGAGTGGGCGCCGGTGTATCTTAGGCATACGCGGTGCAAACACCTCCGTTTGGGTCTGAGGCCACAACTGCCTTGAGGAATGAGGGACGCCCCGCTGCCTCGATGAAGGGGGCACCTCCGGCTGTCTCTGCGCCGTCTGTAGAAGGCTCGCATGTCTAGCTGTCATGAGGCCCTGAAACGACGTTTGAGGGTTGCTAGAGGTTCCCTCAGACGATTCGGACCTTTGGCCTTTCGAACCCTTCGTCGATCTAATATTATCGCTCATCCTGTTTAAAATATTAATTTGAATCAAGGCCAAAAATCAAACAATGTAAACCCATTCAATTAGTCAAAAAAAAATATATACACTTCCTAAATACAAATTTACACTTCCTAAATACAAATATACACTTCCTAAATAAAAATACACTTCCTAAATACAAATATACACTTCCTAAATAAAAATATACACTTCCTAACAACACCACAACATTGCAATTGACCGGAAAATCAAAGCAAACACAAAATACTAAATACAAATATACACTTCCTAAATACTAAATACTAAATACAAATATACACTTCCTAAATAAAATATACACTTCCTAACAACACCACAACATTACACTTGACCGGAAAATAAAAGCAAACACAAAATGAAATGTGAAACAGAAATGTACTCGAGGAGGAGGGAGGGCTCGAGGCTGGAGCAGAGGAGGAGGAGGAGGGAGGACCGGAGCAGCAAGAGGATGAGGGAGGACCGGAGCAGGCGAGCAGCAGAAGGCTATCGGGAGAGGGAGAGGGAAAGGGAGACGGGAGAGGGGAGAGGGAGGGGGGGGTGGCGACCGGGAGAGGGAGAGGGGAGGGAGCGGAGGTGGAGACCGGGAGAGGAGAGGAGAGAGAGGAGAGGGAGCGAGAGCGGAGAGGGAGGGGAGAGGAGGCGGAGACCGGGAGAGGGAGAGGAGAGGGAGACGAGAGAGCAGGAGGAGACCGGGAGAGGGAGAGGGAGAGGGAGACCTAGAGAGAAGGCAGAGGAGGGAGCGGGAGAGGGAGAGGGCGAGGGGACCGGGAGAGGAGAGAGGGGGCGGAGGAGGCGAAAGAGGAGGCTAGGGCTTTCTGCTGTCGAGCACTAGGTGTTATACCCGACAACTTTAGCCGACGAAATAATACGTCGGCTAAGATCAAATTCGTCGGCTAAACCTTTGAAATTGTCAGCTAAAACGTTAAAAAATTTCGTCGGCTAAACCTTTGAAATTCGTCGGCTATAGTACTTTTTATACATTATTGTGATGATCAAACTTGAGAAACGAAAATCCGACCGTCAGATCTGACCATCATGACAAAATACATGTATGGGAAAAAATTCAACTTGATCCAACAAGGTTAAGGGCTCGATCCGGACGGTCAATCCGTTAAGTCAAACGGAAAAGGTCTTTGGACTGTCTAAATTACGTATTTTGGCCGGACTTTCAATTGAAAATAGTTTCAAATCAATGAGACGCAACAAGTCGTATAAAATTTTACGCAAAATAACCACCGAAGATAAGGCTACCCATAGGGAGAAAGAATGAAAAATTGCATTGACCGCAACTATCGGCACCGAAAAGTTACCGGAATACTGTGTTTTTTCACCTGTGGACGTATTTCACCATTCTGGTCATATCTTATTTCACGACTTTTTTGCGTTTGAAGGTTGTACGTATAGTTTGTTTTTCAAACGGAACATTTACTTAACACTTGGTAAACAAATTATACAACATTAGTAGGCATGTTGTGATTGTGATGATCAAACTTGAGAAACGGAAATCCGACAGTCAAATCTGACAATCATGATAAAATACATGTATGGGAAAAAATTCAACTTGATCGAACAAGGTTAAGTGCTCGATCCGAACGGTCAATCTGTTAAGTCAAACCCCTAAACGCACGGAAAAGGTCATTGGATCGTCTAAATTTCGTATTTTGGCCGGACCTTCAACTGAAAATAGTTTCAAACCGATGAGACGCAACAAGTCGTATACAAATTTTACGCAAAATAACCACCGAAGATACAGCTACTCATAGGGAGAAAGAATGAAAAATTCCATTGATCGCAACTATCGGCACCGACACTTTACCGGAATACTGTGATTTTTCAACCGTGGACGTATTTTACCATTCTGGTCATATCTTATTTCACGACTTTTTACGTTTGAAGGATTTACGTATAGTTTGTTTTTGAAACGTAACATTTACTTAACACTTGTAAATAAGTTATACAACATTAGTAGGCATGTTGTGGTTATGATGATCAAACTTGAGAAACGGAAAACCGACGGTCAGATCTGACAATCATGATAAAATACATGTATGGGAAAAAATTCAACTTGATCGAACAAGGTTAAGTGTTCGATCCGAACGGTCAATCCGTTAAGTCAAACCCCTAAACTCACGGAAAAGGTCGTTGGACCGTCTAAATTTCGTATTTTGGCCGGACCTTCAACTGAAAATAGTTTCAAACCGATGAGACGCAACAAGTCGTATAAAAATTTTACGCAAAATAACCACCGAAGATACGGCTACTCATAGGGAGAAAGAATGAAAAATTCCATTGACCGCAACTATCGGCACTGACACTTTACCGGAATACTATGATTTTTCAACCGTGGACGTATTTTACCATATCTTATTTCACGACTTTTTTACGTTTGAAGGATTTACGTATAGTTTGTTTTTGAAACGTAACATTTACTTAACACTTGTAAATAAGTTATACAACATTAGTAGGCATGTTGTGGTTATGATGATCAAACTTGAGAAACGGAAATCCGACGGTCAGATCTGACAATCATGATAAAATACATGTATGGGAAAAAATTCAACTTGATCCAACAAGGTTAAGTGCTCTTCAATCTGTTAAGTCAAACCCCTAAACGCATGGAAAAGGTCGTTGGACCGTCTAAATTTCGTATTTTGGCCAGACCTTCAACTGAAAATAGTTTCAAACAGATGAGACGCAACAAGTTGTATAAAAATTTTACGCAAAATAACCACCGAAGATACGGCTACTCATAGGGAAAAATAATGAAAAATTCCATTGACCGCAACTATCGGCACCGACACTTTACCGGAATACTGTGATTTTTCAACCGTAGACGTATTTTACCATTCTGGTCATATCTTATTTCACGACTTTTTTACGTTTGAAGGATTTACGTATAGTTTGTTTTTGAAACGTAACATTTACTTAACACTTGGTAAATAAGTTATACAACATTAGTAGGCATGTTGTGGTTATGATCAAACTTGAGAAACGGAAATCTGACGGTCAGATCTGACAAATGATAAAATACATGTATGGGAAAAAATTCAACTTGATCGAACAAGGTTAAGTGCTCGATCCGAACGGTCAATCCGTTAAGTCAAACCCCTAAACGCACGGAAAAGGTCGTTGGACCGTCTAAATTTCGTATTTTGGCCGGACCTTCAACTGAAAATAGTTTCAAACCGATGAGACGCAACAAGTCGTATACAAATTTTACGCAAAATAACCACCGAAGATACAGCTATAGTATGTAACAGAAAAAGTTTAGGGTTTAGCCGACGAATGCCCTAACACATTCGTCGGCTATAGTATGTAATAAAAAAATTAAAAATTCATAAAGCCGACGAAATATTAGGGTATTCGTCGGCTTAGATGGTTTTAGCCGACGACTTCCATTTCAATTTGTCGGCTATAAGTCCTTTTAGCCGACGACTTCTAGTGTTCTTCGTCGGCTAAGACGGTTTAAGCCGACAACTTCTAATATTCTTCATCGGCTAAGACGGTTTTAGTCGACGACTTATAATATAATTCGTCGGCTAAGATGGTTTAGGTCGACGAATTATTTTGTATTTCGTCGGCTTAAGTAAAAAAAATACAAACCCTAAAACAGAAGGTTTAAATCATACTAATTTCTTGTTCATATATCACCAAAATTCATATAAAATAACAGAAATATGAATAATTTATATGTAAACTATAAATTAAGGTAATACAATCTTTTTATTACAAATTAATGTATTACATCATCTAAATTAAAACTAATTAAGGCTCGTAATCGGAATCATCCGATGAGTCTTCTTCGGTGTCAGAATTAATTTCTGGTAAACTATGCCTTTCTTCATCGCCAGAGTCTTCTTTTGTTTCTTGATTTGGATCAATATCAATAAGCCTTGGCTCTTCATCACGAATTCGCACCGAACGACCCGCTTTAAAATTATTAAGGCGAACGGTAGAGGAGTTAGGAATACCTGTTGCGTTGGGCTCTTGATACGCACTATCTTCTTCCTCGTCTTCGGCCTCTCCAAGTGTAGCCGCCTTGTAAATGTTTGAGGGTGCACAAGGTTGACTATTTTCCACGCGTCACCCTTAGCAAGGTCATCAAGATAAAACACTTGTTTTACGATGTGGCAAAAACAAACAGGTCATCTTCGTAACAACTTGTAGTGGTGTGTCACCCGATAATATTCCGTACTGATCGGTCTTCATGCTCTGCGGCCTAGTATCAAACCATCTACACTTGAAGAGGTGCACTGTCATGCCTTGCCCATAAACGAGTTCCACCACTGAATGAAGAACACCGTAATAGTCAACTCCATTCCGCCCACCATGCGCCATCACCCCAGAATTCTATGTTCTCCTTCTGCTGTCTCTCTATTCACATATAAATTGCACGCCATTCACCTTGCACATCGGATAAACTCTTGACATTATCTGCTTCATCGCTAGAAGTCTTAGTTCGTGCGACTAATTTGGGTGACCATCAAATTAAATATGGTTCATCTGCAACCAACCATTCAACTGTAAATATGGATAATTATGCAATAAACATAAATACGTACAGAAATATTGAATTACGTACCCAGCCGCCAAAATAGTTTGCGAACTCCATGTTGTGGTACTCGAGATCACCTTGAATGTTTGGACAATATAGATGGATGTCATTCTAGTATTCAACTTCTGGATAGTTAATCAATACCCACCAGTGGGCAATGACTAGCTCATGTGGTTGCAACTTGTAGGAGTCTGGCAAAATTCCATAAACTTCAACATCACTGGAGAGTATGGAAAGATTGAACTTCGGTACATCTACCGGCATGGCTTCGTTTGTTTCCTTCAACGCTCCTAAATACAACTTCATGTAGGTGACGCACTCCTACGCAATATATGCTTCAGCTATACATCCTTCAGGCGCGGATTTATTAGCCACATAATCTTTGTAGTCTCCAAGTTGCTTATAAATTAAGTTGCAAAATGTTATGATTATTGAACATGTATATATTGAGGAATTAGGTGTAAAAAACGTACTTTTCATGGGATACATCCAAGTGTAGTGTACTGGACCGGTAAGCAACAATTGCTCGGGGAAGATGGATCATCAGGTGAGGCATGATGTCAAAAAATTTGGAGGAAATATCCTCTCAAATTTACACATGATATAAATGATGTCCTCTTGCATTTCCGGAGGTTAGATTTTTTCACTTCCCGTGTGCATAACTTCTGGAAGAATCTTGCCAACGCTACTAACGGCTCTACCACTTGACGGGGAAGGAACGATCGAATGAAAACAGGGAAGAGACGTTGTAGCAGGATATGACAGTCATGACTCTTCAACCCGTACATCTTATTGTCCCGGAAGTTCACACACCGGGCTATATTTCCTGCATAGCCTGAAGGATACTTCACACAACTCATCCATCCGAAAATTACGTTCTTCTGGTCAAGCTTCACGGTGTAAGGAGCTTGAGGCATTTTTTTCTTCCCTTCTTTCAACCACAGATGTCTTTAATTGCATTTTTTTTAGATCAATGCGTGCCTTAGGACCGTCTTTCGTCTTTCCCTCCAAGTTCAACATTGTGCCCACCACACTGTGGTAAACATTCTTTTCTATGTGCATCACATCTAGGTAGTGCATGATCAACAACTTACTCCAGTATGAGAGTTCCCAGAATATGCTCTTATATGTCCAGAATTTGTACCTGTCGGGTCTTTCAGGTATTGCTGCCACAATATTGGGATGATTACTGAGCTGCCTAAAATCGTACTCATTAAGCACTGCTAAAATTTCTTCTCCCGTCCATCTTCTGGGAGGCACACTGTGTTCTACGGTCCCATCAAATGTCTTGTCATCGAACCGTCATTCGTAATTATATGGAGAAAAGCACGGTGACCCAATCTGCATATCTTATTGCAATGACTGCTGTTCCCCTCATCGCTAAGGCACTCTGGACAAGTCTTGTATCCCCTAACAACGTTGCCCGACAAGTCTTGTAGTCCAATCAAATGCATCACCAAACATGAGACATCTCTAATTTAAAACTTTTTTTCCTAATCAAATGCAACACCAAACGTGGCCCAGTATTAATACAATTTAAGACAGTCACACTAGTTCAGGACAGTCTTAAGAATTAAGGAGGTGTGTAATGCAATACTGGGTACCAAACATGCAGTTAGGACTCCTAAAACAGAAGACTATTAAAGACTTATTAATTATAAGACCCTTTAAATCTCAAGGACGTAAATAGACATAAAGACACTCAAAACCACAAGTACTCGCCCTAAGATTTAAGTATAGTCTTAAAAGCACTAGACTCATAAATACTCTTCATAATACTGAAAAAATGACTCTTGCAAGACCCATAGTCTACCAGAGAGACTTCCCCTTTGACAAAGGCTGGTTTCAGTCTAAGGCTCCCAAAGCGGATATTTCTTTTCTAACCAAGTTATGGCTGTTGCATTACAGGAATGAGCCACTTAAGTAGGTTGTGGGGAAGGAGGGTGGCCTCGAAAATATTTAGGTCCTTTGGGTGCCAATCCAAGGATCCGGTGGTGGAAAAGATGGATAAGAGGTTAGAGAACTGAAAGAGGAGGGGTGGAATTTAGGTTTCCGAAGAAATTTAAATGATGAGGTAAGTGAGCTTTCATCTTTGTTGGTAGTACTAAAAAGAGTTCATATGAGTGATTCCAATCAAGTATGTTAGTAGATGGAAGCTCATATCCTCCGGAGAAGATTGCAAATATTTCCACAATTCTTATCAGAGAATTCTGCAGATCCGATCTTTACTCTTGCAAAATTTCTCTAGAAAGGCAAAAGATCAAAATCCTCTGATGGCTTGTAGCGCATGGGAGCGTGAATACTTGCAAAATATTACAAAGGAGACCTAATTGTTGCTTCCTCCCCTCACCGTTGTTTTTTTGCAAGTCTAGTTAGGTGATAAGCCTGGGAGTGATTCCTAATTCATAATTTTCTATTTTTATCCCACATCTGTGTTATACTTTAGAGTTTGTTAATCCTGGTTTCTAGGCAGTGGGTCTATAGCATCAGGTTGTTTGTCTAACTCTCTTCTATGTGGATTGTGGACTCCTTCCACCTTATCACAATTGCATTCCAGCATTTATGTAAAGCACAATCAAAGCAATGTGCTTCTGGAATCAAACTGTTTGACAAAGAAAAGTGCAATGTCACAGCAACATTGTCGTAGAAGCCAAGATTTTGCAAGTTAAACCCGACTTTAGGCACCCAAGGACATCAAAATTTATGATACACATCAAATACAAAGTCCAATGAAGTACTGAGATAAACCTAGATATGAAATTCCAATTTCTACAAAAAAGGAAAGCCCATAAACACACTGCAGAGAAATTTTTGTACCTTTAGATGATTCTGACCAAAAATAAGGGTTTAGGGTTTGTGGTTTTTCAGGTGTTTTTTGTAGAGCAGCAAGTTCGACTCTTTAAATTAGGTTTTATGCAATGCAATCTGAATGTTGGGGCTTCATTTGGCGTACATAATCTTGCGCAGTAGTAGTCAGTAACTTCCAAAGTGTTTTAATTTTAGATTAATATGATGAATTAATTCTCAGGAGGAGGAAGAGAGAGAGGGAGCAAAGAGAAAAGATAAGCAACCTGTATAATATCACCTTTCTTCTCTGAAGGGCGCTGGGAAGTCACCTTAATGTCACGAGCTTACTTTTTCTTAAGCTACTCGTGCGGCCTTAGCACCCTCTTGCGCTAAGTCAGCCTTACTCCCGCACAACACTTGGCTAGAACAACCGAAAGAAAGAAGACAAGAAGAACACTTAGAAAGCAAGAACTTGTATTAAGCTTCAAGAATGCTTTACAAGGCTTGGTGATGCAATGCTTTTCTATCCCAAAATAGAGAGGGGTGCCTCCCTATTTATAGGCATCCTTCCCCTTGCCTAGGTTCTAGAGTAATCTAGGACTTTACAAATAAAGACAAAGTCTAGAGACTTCTATATGTCTCTAGGAAGTCCTAAAGTATCTATACAAGACCTTGAGTGTTCTAGAGAGTTCTAGGGATCTCTAGTTGCTTGAGCCTCCTCAAAGGTTCTAGAGAATTCCATAGTCTCCTAGAGACTTCCCGATTTATCTGGACACCTCCGAGGCTTTCCACAACGTTCTAGAACACTCTAGGTGCTTCAAAATTATCCTTGGGCAATGCTTGCTCCAAATATGCCCAAGGAACTTGGTGGGTGACGTCCCCACCTTCTCCCCCACCTAAGTCGACGCCCTCGTCGCGTCTTGCTCATGGTAGCGTTGGATTTTGTCCTTGAATTGCCAAAGCAAATCCTCGGACTCCCAACTTGCCTCCGTATCGGGCAACCCTCTCCACTTGACGAGATACTCCTTGTAGCTTGGCACGCCTCGACGTCGGATGATGCGGTCCGCAAGTATCTCATCTACTTCCTTGTCAAAGGAGGTGACAACCGCCGTTGGTGCCGATGCGAAACTCCCCTTGATGGGTCTTCCACGTCTCATTGTATGGCCTCAACATACTTACATGGAAGACCGGATGTATCTTCAACTTGGGCGGAAGATGAAGCTTGTATGAACCTTGCCCACACGTTTGAAACCTCAAACGGCCCCTCATACTTACGTATCAAGCCCTTGTGCACCTTTCGAAAGGACTTGAATTGTTGTGGCAAGAGTTTCACGAGTACAAGGTCCCCTTCCTTGAACTCCACGTGCCTCCTCTTCTTGTCCGCCCACTTCTTCATCCTTGAGGCAGCCTTGTGCAACGCCGCGCGAGCTAACTCCGTTTGCTCGTGCCATGACTTGGCGAACTTGAACGCGGCGGGAATCCTTCCCCTCATAGCGAGTGGCAAGGGACAAGGGTGTAGTCGGCTGCCGTCCCCAACACGATCTCAAAAGGACTCTTGTTGGTGGCCTCGCTTTGTTGCAAGTTATATGAAACTGCGCCACGTCAAGAAGCTTGGCCAATCTTTTGATTGGCATCACATAGTGCCGCAAGTATAGCTCCAAGAGAGCATTGGCGCGTTCCGTTTGCCCATCACAATGTTTTTCGGAACGCCCCAAAACTTGACCACGTTGCTAAGGAATAGCTTAGCGGTCTCCTCGGCCGTGCATCGGCTGATGCGGCCATGAAGGTTGCATACTTGCTAAATCGGTCACCACCCAATAATGCTCCCAAACCCCTCGGATTTTGGCAAACAAGTGATGAAATCCATAGAGACACTCTCCCATGGTCTCTCAGGAATGGGCAAGGGGTCGAGCAAACCCCCGGCTGTGTTGGACTACCTTGTCTTGTTGGCATACAAGACATGTCCTCACAATCCTCGACTCCATCGCGCATCCTTGGCCAATAATAGGTGGACTTCAACAAGGCAAGTGTGCGTCTTACTCCCGGATGGCCGGCCCATTTGGAGTCATGACATTCTTTCATGAGCTCCTTCTCAAGTTGCCCCACTTTGGCACGTAGATGCGGCGGCCCTTCGTGTATAGGAGGTCTTCCTCCATCCAAAACCTCCGTGTCTTGCCCTCCTTTATCAAGGCGATGACACTTTGTGCTGTGGATCCGCCTTGAGTCCTCCTTGATCTTGTTCAAGAGTGGACTAGTGACTTGCGATATGCTTGCAAATTCGCCTTCCGGCTTAGTGCATCGGCTACCACGTTCACCTTTCCGGCTTGTACTCCATGACATAGTCGAACTCCGCCAAGAAATCTTGCCATCGCGCTTGCTTCGGACTTAGCTTCTTTTGTGTTTGAAAGTAGCTTGTTGCCACGTGTCGGTCATGATTACGAACCTTGTCCCAAGCAAGTAGTGCCGCCACACTCTAAGGCAATGGATGATGGCTGTCATCTCCTTCTCTTGCACCGTGTAGCGACGCTCCGTGTCGTTGAGCTTCCGACTCTCAGGCTACCGGATGCCCCTCTTGAATGAGCACGCCCCCATGGCAAAGTCGGAAGCATCAGTGTGCAACTTATATGGCTTGGTGTGATGGTAGACTTAGCACGGGCTCCTCGCATATCGCCTTCTTCAATTCAAAGGCTTCTTGGCACTTCGTCGTCCACTCCCATGCCTTGTTTTCTGAGAAGGTCGGTCAAGGAGCGGCCCTCGCCGAGTATCCTTTGTTAAAACGGCGGTAATAATTCACTAACCCAAGGAAAGATCTTAACTCATGTACTTGGTGGGTGGCTCCCATTCTTGGATGGCATGCACCTTGCAACTCCCACATGCACCTTGCAATCCTCCATCATGAGTTTGCCATCCTTGATCTTGTGCCCTAAGAACAACACCTCGTTCTTTGCAAAAGAGCACTTCTCCCTCTTGATGTATAGCTCATTTTCCCTTAGCACCTTGAACACTTCCCTAAGTGTTCTACGTGCTCCTCCAAGGTTTGGCTATACACCACAATGTCGTCTAAGTAGACGACCACGAACCGATCAAGATAAGGGGGAATATCTTATTCATCAAGGTGCAAACGTCGCTGGTGCATTTGTTAGACCAAAGGGCATAACCAAGAACTCGTAAGAACCATACCTTGTGATGCACGCGGTTTTTGGTTCATCACCCTCGGCTATGCGCACTTGGTAATATCCCGATCGAAGATCCAACTTCGTGAAGTAGCGTGCATGCCCCAATTGATCAAACAAGTCGGCAATGAGAGGGATGGGGTACTTGTTCTTCACCGTGACCTTGTGAGCGCCCTATAGTCGATGCACATGCGAAGAGAACCATCTTTCTTCTTTTGAAACAAGACCGGGGCACCAAAGGGTGCTTTTGAAGGTCTAATGAATCCCGCATCCAATAACTCCTTCAATTGCCTCCTTAGCTCCGCCAACTCGGGTGGTGCCATGCGGTATGCGCCCATGGCGGGTGGCTGGTTCCCGGCTCCAACTCAATTGCATGGTCGACTTCCCTCCTTGGTGGTAGTCTCTTGGGTAACTCGGATGGTGACACATCCTTGAACTCTTCAAGCACTTTGGCTACCCCTTGGGCACGTCGTCTTGTGGCCTCGGCTCCTCATCATCGTACTCCTTGAGGATGGCTAGGTAGCTCTCCTCTTCCCTCTTGACGCCCTTCTTGAATTGTAATGCCGACAACACCTTCAAGTCTTGCTTGGCGCCTCTCTTTGTCGGCACGACGCACGCTTATCGCCATCTATGATGCACATGCTATTGGCGAACGGCACCGGTATGGCCTTGACTTGATCATAGAATTCCAACCCTAGGACGACTTTGTAGTCATCCATTGGAACAATCGAGAAGTCCAAGTTTCCACACCATGCTCCCACGGTAGTCTTGACTCCTCGGATCACACCTTGAATTGGTCGGGCGGGTGAGTTAACGCTTGATGGAGCCCCCTCCATCACCCTCGTAGCCCTAGCCTTCGGGCTTCTTCAATCGAGATGAAATTGTGGGTCGCCCCCGTGTGAGCATTGCGGACGTTGGCTTCCCTCCAATTGTCAAGTCGACGAAGTGTAGGCCTTTGGCTTGGGCTTTGGGTGTCGACCGAATTACGTTGAGTAATTGCATCGACCCCATGCTTACACCTTCGTCGCCGCCCTCAGCTTCACCTTGATGACTCCCTAAGAGTGCACTTAGTGCCCTCTTTTGCGGACAATCTCTAGCCCAATGCGGCCCATCACAAAGGAAGCACTTGTTGTTGTTGGACTTTGAACTCCTCACATCCTTTTGCTTGCCTTTGTCTTTGCTTCTTGCCGCATAGTTGTCTTGACGGGGCTCGTCTTTGCGTTGGCCTTGTCTCCCCCACTTTGGCATAGCTACTCTTCTTTCCTTCGGCTTGCTCGTGGACTCCTTTGGACTGTGTAGTCGATTAGGCTTTCGGCCGTGGCTATGGCGGTAGCTCGGTCTTAGCCCATGGTTGGAGACCATCCATAAATTGAAGAGAGCATCCTTGTCGGGTAAATCGGGAATCTCAAGCACTAAGTTGGTGAAGTCCTTGATATACTCCCGAATAGACCCCGAGTGCTTGAGCCTTCGCAAGCGAGCTCTTGCCTCATCCTCGGCATTCTCGGGACAAAATTGTCTCTTGAGTTCTCTAGTGAAGTCATCAAAGGTGTCGATGGTGCACGTACCTTTCTCAATATCTCCTCGCCTTCTCCTCCACCATAACATGGCAGTGTCGGTGAGGTAGAGAGCCGCGGTCCTAATCTTGGCGTCCTCTTCGGTGATGCCTACGGCTCCAAAGTATTGGTCTAGCCCCCATAAGAAGTTATCAACTTCACGAGCGTTGCGCGAGCCCCCGAAACTCTTAGGCTTTGGCACCTCGATGCGCTTAGCCTCCACAATACCGCTGGTGCCGGCTCCCGTAGCCAATGCGCGCTTGCATAGGACCAAGTCCCCATGCATGTCCTCCATGCGTGCAAGCGTGCCATTCAACTCCTTCTCATGGACTTGACGCATTTTGGTGAGTTCCCCCATGAACTCCTCGCGAATCTTCGCCATCTCGCCCCTCAAGGACTCCTCTAGCTGGGCCAACATGCCCTTAATCGCAGTGTGGATGGCAACGTCCTCCGCCTCTAGGCCTTCTACCCGTTGGCCTAGATCATCCACATGGGCCTCCATGCCACTCACGTCCTCCTCCACCTGAGTTAGACGTGAGTCGAAAGCAGAGATCATGTCCTTCGACCGTTCCCGCCTTGGAACGTCAGGGTCGACATGCTCGTCGCGACCTCCCCTTTGCGTAACTTCCTCGGAAGGGTTGGATCCTGATGCACCTTTGGTAGCACTATGCTTTACCATGATGTCGAGCGAGGTTCCGATCGAACTTCTGCTCTGATACCAACTGTCACGAGCTTACTTTTTCTTAAGCTACTCGTGCGGCCTTAGCACCCTCCTTGCGCTAAGTCAGCCTTACTCCCGCACAACACTTGGCTAGAACAACCGAAAGAAGACAAGAAGAACACTTAGAAAGCAAGAACTTGTATTAAGCTTCAAGAATGCTTTACAAGGCTTGGTGATGCAATGCTTTCTCTATCCCAAAATGAGAGGGTGCCTCCCTATTTATAGGCATCCTTCCCCTTGCCTAAGGTTCTAGAGTAATCTAGGACTTTACAAATAAAGACAAAGTCTAGAGACTTCTATATGTCTCTAGGGAAGTCCTAAAGTATCTATACAAGACCTTGAGTGTTCTAGAGAGTTCTAGGGATCTCTAGTTGCTTGAGCCTCCTCAAAGGTTCTAGAGAATTCCATAGTCTCCTAGAGACTTCCCGATTTATCCGGACACCTCCGAGGCTTTCCACAACGTTCTAGAACACTCTAGTGTGCTTCAAAATTATCCTTGGGCAATGCTTGCTCCAAATATGCCCAAGAAACTTGGGGGGTCGTGACATTAAGCCAGCATTACCTGTCTCTCATCCAAACTCTTTGAGTAACTTTGTCCCTTAACAATTTTACAGACCTGAATGCAATTATAGCCTATTAGATGCATGTAACTGCAGTAATTTTCAGCAGACAATTAAACTACCCCACTGTTATAAAATTTTCACGAGTATAAATTATATCCCACTATTAGAAGCAGGCAACTCCCTCAGAACAATGTGAAGAACCTGAAGGGCCTTCTGGGGTGCATCAGCTATCCTCCCTTGCAAAAAGAGACCTAAATTTTGCAGGTCAGCATGTGCAGCGAATTCGATCATGACTCTGAACTTCCTTCCCCTACGTTTGCTACAGAAGAAAGAAGCCATCATCCTATACATTGTTAAAGTAGACTAGGAAAATAGAAGAAAGTTGCAACTAAAAATACAAGCAATCACTACGTGCGGTTTGAAAGGTGGGAGTCCATGTCCCTCATCATCATCCAGAGGAGTGATTTTAAATTCCTTTGACTGGAAAGGAAGAGGCCCAGCAGTATACAGGATCTTCCTCCCATCATAAGCAGGAAGCACATTGAAAGATGGGAGTCCCTGCACAGTTTCACCAGCTGAAACATCACAGCATGATGTGACTTCTGGTGTAATAGTAGCCTAATACGAAGTAACCAAAGATATTTACTACTGATACTATCACCATATAAAGTCAGTACCAATAAACACATAGGGCAAGAGAGCTGACATCATATTGGTGCAGACCCTTGTCTGGTAATACAGCACAGAACTGGTTTGCCTTGACTGTACACCTTTTGCCAGTCTTAACCTTGCTAGAGACTGCCCCATGTTGAATGGCCTCACTAAGAGCTTCCACTTGCAGGATGGAAACTTGCTGAAACTGCTCTGCCACTTCTGAAGGCTCAGGTGGCTGAGATGAGGAGCATGCTTCATATCTAGGCTGAGGGGCAATTTCAGCTTGGTAAGGATCTGGAAATGCTTGTTGCTGATCGGAAACTTGTTTTTCCCGGTTGATGGAGATAGTAATCTCTTCTTCTGTGAGTGTGACATCCTCCCACTCTCTATCAAACAGAATAAGAGATCACTTAAAAGTGAAATGTAAAATAAATAAGGATCACGATTTATTAAAATTACAGAGGAATAGAACAAATGCAATAAACTTACGCCGTGAAGCATAATTGAATATGGAACGGCCCAGAATCCCCGATATCCACCTCACAATGCATTGAACTTATGAAATTGATTTTGCTTCCTCCTACAATTTGAAATTTGGTGATAGAAAGACGTTGACAACCGTCAACTTCGTCGTCAAAGCCACTGTGGACAAGATTAAAGACCAAGTTCCCTAGAAGAACCAAATGCTGATCACTTCTCCAGTCGATGAACTGTGGAAAATCGAACTTTAAGAATGAGCATATGAATAACTAATATGCCCTTCCTCATTTTGGTTGCTCGTAATAGAAAATGCGACAACAGCCATGTCCAATTTGGATAAGGCATAGATAGTCTGGTCCACAACCACAGCCCTTCTTCGGAAATAGCAATCTGTATTCTCCACTTGGACTGGACACCACTTATTTTTAATTACATTATAAGCCCACAGTGTGCCGTCATTATCCTTCCGGCCACATATACTAAACAGTAAGACTTCATCACAAACGGCATAACCCTGTATCTCTGTAGTACCATATTCATCAGAATATGGATAAGAGCACAGCGGCTGCCAAGAGTCAGCAATAGGGTCATACTCCTCGAAGGACGGTTCTGGTACATCACATGAGCAATATGGATCCGAAAGACAGTAAATTTTCCCATATGCAGACACATGAGTTCCAAACCATTTGGGAGCTGGCCTTTTAATTGATGACACAAGTTTCCCAGTTTTGATGTCGAGAATATGTCCATCGCATTTGGGGAAACACACATCCTCGTCAAAGAAATCGGGACCACCATCTGGCAAAATATACAACTTGCACCCAAAATACAAAATTTCCACATTCCCCGACCCAAATCCTCTGCAGTGAATCGTGATACAGTTTGAACTACTGGTTGGGTTTCATGAGTCCCTGCACCTTCATTACCTTGTCCATCTAAATTTACTTCATATAATACTAAAGTAGGTGCCCTCAAGATGAGTCACCAATACAAAGACAGAACTTCTTTCGGCCTGCTTTCGCATCTTCAATACATGTCTTTTTTTTCGTAAGAGCAAACAGAAATTACAAGTAACTCTACTGGTAATAAAATAAATGGAACCAACTGTGGGGTGCGCTGGGTTCCAAATATATACAACACTAAACAGGAATGAAGAATGCAAATTCTAAATCTTGACAGTCTTCGCCATAACAAAACATAGCATACAATAGGGATCCAAATACCATAGTGAGAGCATTCCAGATTCTATACCCACAATCAGTTTTGAAAGACAAATCAAACAAAATAGACAACTTGTGCTTTGTTGGCTGACCTAGCTAGGCGCGGCGAGACTGTAACTCGGGTTAGGGTTGGTATTTCCTTTATAAAAAAGGATAAGATGGAATGTTTTTTTTATTTTTGTTATTTTTTGAGTGTCGCAGTTTCCAAAAAATATATACACACAGTGACAAAAAGCTTCCAAAAAGCCTCAGCTTCCGGCGTCTTCTAAAACCGAGTGATCCCACAGAGCAACCCACCATGCCGAAATTATCTCGCCCCAAATCCTTCAACCGCAACAAAAGAGTTGCGCCGGGAGATGTTCCGGAAGAGAAGCTCGAGAAAACCGACAAAACCCAAATTTCGCCGGCGGTTGCTTTAGTCACGGAACACCAGAGGAAAGCCCCAGAGTACCGTATGCCTCCCATTATCTCACCATTAGAGTTTTTTTTTTGTTTTTGAGTTTTATTATTTTGTATAATTTTCTATATCTGTATATGATTACTGTTACGTTTTAATTCATTCACTAGTTAAATAAAAACTTTATGATCATATCTCCAAAATGATGTAATCATTTGATATTTTGATTGCATCAAGCAAATCAACTGTTTCTGGTAATCAACCATCTGTTTGTTTGGTCCAATAGTAAATGATTTACACTAATTTGATTTTTCAAACAGTTAATCATGGAATTTTAGATTGAGCATTGTATGCAAAATTGCAAATAAGAAAGAGCTTGGAGACACAAATGCAAATTGGTATGGACCAAGTCTTTTTGTTAGTTCTCTAGCTATGTAATTACTTTCAAATAGGATTCGTTTTTATTCACAGTGGTTCTATTATCGAATCTTTTGGCATCCTGATTGCTTTATTTCAAGATCACTTTTTTTTAATTTGTTATAAATTTTGTGAATTTGAAGGATTTTGGAGTCTTCAGCTGGGATCACAAACTCCATCCTGTCAGTGGGAGCTCTTATTTCAACGGCACACTTACTTACAAGAATGGTAAAGCAAAAGATGTGTCTTTTGTTCCTTTTGATGAAGCAGAAGGCAATAAAATTTTGATACATACACTTGCAACAAAATTATATATGATGAAAGAGTTATTAGACCCTATTTCATCATTTACTGTAAGGATATTTCCAAGTACGTTATTTGCTACGACCGGTTCGACTGCTATTTGAAAGACTGGCTGCCAAAATGGCTCAGTTCAAATTGTGTTAAGGATCTAAATGGCTTGCCAAACCTGGTAATTAAGACAGAAATCAGGTTAGTAATGGGTTTCTTATTTTTTTGCCTAAATATATCTATGCACGCAACACACACACACACACCTACTATACAAGTTATTGACATATTTTATCATACTATGTTATGTAGCAAACTACTGAAATCTATGAGTAACGTTCACAAGAAGGGACTGCTGCACTTGTCACTCTCTGATATCTCTACTTATGTTTTTATCGATAAAAATTGGTACATTATCAATATCAGTGGCACTCTTGATAAATCTGATTCAAAGTGGAAGTCGGAGATCTTAAGTGACTTTCGTGGTTTTCGTGACATGCTAAAGAATAATGTTTTGACCGGCACTTCATGGCAAGAAAGGAATGACTTCCTCAACACATTTGATATGCCCAAAACGTAAGTTAGTTGTTTGTGTTCAAAATATCTTCTTAACTTCCAAAACAGCCAGTATACATCTTTAAGTATTGGTTTTTAGTTTAATTGATGTATACACTTTTTTGTTCTCAGCTATCCTTACCGACTTGTTCCAATTCTATGGATCATGTTTTCACAAAGTCTTCACGTGAACGACTTCGGATGTTTTCAGAAATTCATCACGGGTGGATGGATCCAAGTCACAAGTGCAATATGTTATCTACTGCCATTTCAAAGGGATACTTTAAGTGCTATACAAAAGGGGATGGGAGAAGGACAAGGATCAGATGGGCATCATTCTGTCTAGCATTTACCACTACTAGAACTACAAAGGAGAAAACATATTGAGCTTACTGAAGTTTTTGCGCAATGTTTATGAACACTACAACGAACATAAAGGTAATGTAGTGGACATTGAGAAAGAGGTGAGACAATTATGGCCAGGACTTTTGGAAAAGCTGCTTCATTACTATTGAGGTTAGTGGATTTATAATCAAACTTAATTTCATTTGGTTCTGTTACAATCTCCTGCTTGTGTTGTGGTTTTCATGTATAATGTTGTTTGGTATTGATGTTTATGGTATTTTCTTGATTTCACACTAATATGTACCTGACAAATTGAGGAAGCCTCGTTTTGATATACTCACATTGTCCCTACTGTTAAACTGGGTTCACTTTTCATGGGAAAGGAATATAATCAAAAGGCACACACTGCTCTTCGTCTTTCGGCATTTTCAGTGGTTATGAAAAGTATCTGCTGCATATAATAATTCGCTAGTAATAATCGTTCAAGCAATATATTTTATCTGACCATGAAGTCAAAGATAATAAAGTAGTGTAGCTTTTGGCAGTATATTACTTGTTGCTTTTGGTACAAAATCAAAGGTAATACGGAAGTGTAGCTAATCGACCAAGCATATCACATTAGTCATTCCTTATAACAACCTTTCAGCATGTGCCTGATGGCCTCTTGGAACCATGGTTTTGATTGCTTCATGATTTTCACCGTCAACATACTGATGATGTATGTTAGCTTTTTCTTAGGTTGTCTGTAAGGTTTCTTTTGCACTCAGATAAGCAAGGTTATGCTATAACAGGTCCTGATTCCAAAAGAATATTTGGTGGATACATTACATTTTAAATCCCCCACTGACTTGCGTCAAACTTTACTTTGCTTTTTATACTTTAAAAACTTCATGTTAACCCCAAATCCTGATGTTTCAACATGCAAGTCAATGTAAGCTTGCCATTGGTTTGGTCAACTGTTAAACATATATTTGTCAGTTAAGCAGGTTATGCTTGTGCTTGTGTGGGAGTGAAGTTTGTGCCACATGGATGTATTGATGCCAATAATGAAGGAATATTTATTAGTCCTGTAGCACAAATTTGCCATCCATGCCAGCACAGACATGGGCTTCAAGAAAATCACTTCTTTAGTGGTGACTGTGAAGAAACTTATTTATTGAAATGAAGGATATCAAATGACTTGAATTTGAAACATTAGAGCTCACATTGAAACTTTAACTGAAACTCAACTGATACTACTGCAATGTAATCTGAAAATAGTTTCTTGAAATTGGTGAAACTTCCGCCACCAATTTGTGACGATCTGTGCAATTAGATTTTTAAATTTATTGAAATACGTTCTCAATGAATTGTCTGTAGCCACATCTTAATTCCTGGACAGAAACTGTAAGTTTGGAGGTATTGCTTTGACTTGAATTTTAGACATTAGAGCTGACATTGAAACTTCAAAGTGAAACTTGAGTAAAATTTTAGACATTACCACACCACAGAGATTTAAAATGTTATTGAAGTTTCTTTTATTTTTAAATTGATTAGCAGTCCTCTGGTTTGATTCCATATCACATTGATAACTGGTTCAAAACACACTTGAATCATTTGCATGATTTAATTTGATTTTGACCCCTTCATTCTTGTGGCTGGGTGCATTTCTGTTTGCTGCCAAGGTTGGATCATTTTGAAAAACTTTAATCTATTATTTTGTTGGCATTATTGGAACAGGAGGTACTGATTCATTATTGTTCTGTAGCAGATAGGAGAGTACTCGTATATTTATGAGGGCACCTTTATTTAGGATTTGTTACTTGAGATACTCATATGAGTCTAGTAATTGCAATGTTGTGATTGATTGGGTGGTACTGATCAACATGTCTTCTTCTAAGTATTTGTCTCTTGAGACATTCATGTGAGTGTAGTAATTGCAATGTTGTGATTGATTGAGCGGTACTAATCAAACATGTCTGCTTCTTATTTGCAGAATCCAGCCAGCAAGAGGGAGAGCAAGAGGGAGATCAATGGCAATGGTAAGGACGTGGAGATTTGGGAAGTTTGACGCCAGTTTCCACACCATGGGTTTCTTTTGGGAAGGGAAATGCTAATGACATTTGGCTGGTACATGAAAAAGTAACAAGGCATGTAATTAGGTTATGTTAATTTGATTATCTTATATCAGTTTCTCATGTAATTAAAGGTGCCATATGGGCTGTCAGGTTTTTGAGGGACACTTGGTTCTGTGTCAGATAGAATGTTGAATGTTATGCAAGTAAACCTTTGCTTTGGTCAGCTATGCAGTTAGTTTACAGTTTAGAAGAAAGGGAATCTCAAGCAAGTGTTTAGATGTAGAGTCAATTGGGTGGTACTGATCAAACATGTCTTCTTCTAAGTATTTGTCTCTATGTGAGCATTCATGTGAGTAGTAATTGCAATGTTGTGATTGATTGAGCGGTACTAATCAAACATGTCTGCTTCTTATTTGCAGAATCCAGCCAGCAAGAGGGAGAGCAAGAGGGAGATCAATGGCAATGGTAAGGACGTGGAGATTTGGGAAGTTTGACGCCAGTTTCCACACCATGGGTTTCTTTTGGAAGGGAAATGCTAATGACATTTGGCTGGTACATGAAAAAAGTAACAAGGCATGTAATTAGGTTATGTTAATTTGATTATCTTATATCAGTTTCTCATGTAATTAAAGGTGCCATATGGGCTGTCAGGTTTTTGAGGGGACACTTGGTTCTGTGTCAGATAGAATGTTGAATGTTATGCAAGTAAACCTTTGCTTTGGTCAGCTATGCAGTTAGTTTACAGTTTAGAAGAAAGGGAATCTCAAGCAAGTGTTTAGATGTAGAGTCAATGTGGTTTCTTTTTTCGCATCAAATTTCCAATCTTCATACTTCGTAGTCTGCAATATGTTCATCTTTATTATTAAACAGCTCTCAGATTCTATACTAGCCCTCTCTCCATTTTCGTATTCTCAGGACATATGAACCTACAAGTCTGGTTTTTCATCATATGTCCAAACTCCAAAGAACACTAAAGTTTTTTGTGTAGAGCTGTAATTCCCACTGTGGCGACTAGCATGTAGCATCCAACTGACATTGAAAACTGAGGGGAAGTTGTCTATATTAATTCCGACGTGCCTGTTGGATCAACTCATGTATTCAACATTTCGACCTCGCCTCAAACTCAAGAATTACAATTTCACTCCGTGACGGTGCAAAACTATTAGTGCTGTCGAGTGTTGAGTACACCTAAATGACCACGAGCTAGCTGAGTCAGGTGGAATGATATAGTGAACATGAGCAGAACTGAGAATTATGATGATTGATGAATGAAGAATGTGGAATGATGAGAGTTCACATGTACATTTCCTTTCGGCTTGAACTTAAGGTGATCAAAGGCCAGAATTTTGAAACGATCTGGATAAGATTGTTAGAAGACTATAGTAGGGACAATCTTTCTTGAATGTCAAGGCACAACTTTACAATCAGGTGATTACGGTACTTGGTTACAATATCGTATTTTGATGGTTTCACTTTGTATTCTAAGTGTATTAATGTATAGTTTCACATGAGCAAACATGTAAAGTAATCATGCTAATGATCTGCCTAATGTTTCAGTTAGACAATATTATCAGTCTTACAATTATTTCTGCTAAAACCATGCTGATGATCAACTGTTAATGTCCATCAGAATTTGAACATCTTTCCAATTATTTAGAGGGAGGCTTAGCCAGGAAAACTTCATTCTATGCAGCCCTCACTAAAGCAGAAAGAAATCTTTCTTCTTAAACGCATTGATATTCTCAGGACCATGTGCAGAGCCGCTCTCTATCTCAGATAGATCGGTATGGGATTGCCAAGGGCTCCTTCAAGTTCCAATTGTTTGGACCTTTGCTCTTTTGGTTGTTTAGGAGATGGAAGTGGTGGTGAACCTTGTATATTTATACTTTCCCTGCTCAAAAACCGTGTGTAAACACAAGCATATCATCTCATTTGGTGCTCAACTTGTTACCACAAAATCTTAAGAGCCTTTACTGTTTTCTATTCAATTCTCACATGAGACCCCATCTGCAAGTTCATCATGCATATGCAAACGCGAGTTTCTATTTATGTACTACCTACTTATGTGATCAGAGCAAAAATATGTTGCTCAAAATTTGCTCACTTGTGTTATGATCTAGTCGCTCAGGCTAACTAATCTCTCGATGTGATCACTAGTCACTAGTATGTCAATTGACTCATTCCTCATCATTTTTTTTTTTGGTCGATTTTCCTCCTTATCATATGGGTTCGAATAAATCCTTCAAAATGATAAATTATCTGTGCCATATAACCCATGTTCAGTGAAGCAACCAGATTTCCCCAACTCACATTCTCAATAATTGACCCGAATTCTGGTAGGCGAAAATCACGAAATGTAGCTTCTACGAATTGATGGCTTACTCTGCAGTATAAGTAGATGTGAATAACAAGTCATCACTCTAAAATATACAGCTATGAAAGAGGACCAAAAAAAAAAGGATGATAAAGTTCTCACTTAGCAACATACATCTGCTCTGGCAATGTTGGTTGAAAATACTGAGCTTTGTATCTAAGCATCCTTCCCAATCACACCTAATCAATCAGTACTGAATGAAAAGGCCAAACTCAAAAACCCATCAACCCCAACTATTTTTTTTGCATTCATTTGATTGATTGAATAATATGTTGACAGTACACCCACAATGGATTATTGTTGAAACAATACATTTCAACATTTAAACAAAAAAATTACTAACTGTACAAAACTTTTCTCAGCTACTGTAAATTTGTAATGATTCTGCTGCATTCAGAGTCCACCTTCGCTATAATTTCAATTATCAAAAGAAAGAAAAAAAAAAAGAAAAAAAAAAAAAACCAACCATGTAATCAGAGTTGCAAAGCTAAATCTGGTTGTTGTGGCATGCCAATTTGAATAAGAGAACTGGGTGAGCCTGGTGCACCGAATTCAACATTCAGGTCGGGGGTAACGAATAAGAAACCTGTTTATTGTTCATCGATAGACCCTGCAAGAAATTTCCCCACCATACGCCAATTGAGGTTGTGCCTGGGCTAAAGGATTCCTTGATCTACTAGAAATTTCTGATTTGGCTTCATTTGAATCAATATCACCTATAGGCATTGACTGTGTGTTCATATTTCTCTCTGAAAACATGCCGACCATTTGATGAAGAGAAAGCACTGAAGTGTTGCTCGAACTTGAAATCCCTGTTAATGTAGCAGGCATATTAACATTCTCAGGTTGAGGTAAAACACTAGACAAAAACCTACTATTCAAACCAAGATTACCAGAGTGAATCATCGAATTCTGGAAAGGAGGCACAGATCGTATCCCACTAACACCACTGTTAAGTGACGCCAACCCATTTGGGAATTAAATTCTCTACAGTTTTCCATGTTAACACTGGTTTGCAGTGAATATGTATCTGCAACAGAATTTAAGCCCGATGTACTTTGGCATTGAAGTCTGTCTTTATGGTCATCAGATGCAGGGTTGCACTGAACCTTATCCTCTCCTTCACGGAAAGAAAATTGCTGCAACCTTGATGAGTCATTTTCTCCTACCCATCCAGGGCCAAACTCAACTCCTAAAGGCAAAACACTTCCCATCGCTTAGAAGCAATCTTCCAAGCAACAGGTCCAAGATTTGCAGCAAATCGAGCAAGACTTCTAGCATAACCATTCTCCTCCGCAGCAACACTTACCTGATTTAAATAAAGGGATGGTACAATAACAAGAAATCATGTTTAGATCCGATAATAAAAATAAAAAAAAGAATATCCAAGTCACATAAGGCCATAATGGTTGCCATAGAATGTTTGCCACTTGAAAAAGCCATTTATTGAGATATGAAAGTAGATCCAAGCAAAGACCACACTGCAATTTTACTAAAGGCCATTATCTTATTTTAATTCCCATAGCAACCCTTGTACCATCATCTAGCACATTAGCAGTCCAATTTCCACATTTATAGCGCAATACAAGAAAATTCTCAAAAATTACGTACCGCCATAAGTTGGTTCCACTCTCCTTCTAGACCAGAAAGAACAGATGGTTCATGTTCTGGAGCCAGAGACTGCCTATAGGTTTCGCGCCTGTTCTCATCTACTGGAAACTGTTTCTTTCCATACCTTAGCACACTCCTCAACACTGAAGCTGCAACACAAGATAATAAAAGATTAGGCTCCGTGCTTATTAAATAACCTCAATAATCAAAATAAAAAAGAGCTACTTTAAATCACATACCCGGAAATTCATTCTCCAATTCAGACAACCAGTTAGCAGAAGTATCACCACCAAGAGATCCATGTGGGGCTCTGTTTAATGCCTCAGCAGTCCTAAACTTGCATGAAGCAGGTGCTTTTCTCAAATTGTAACTATTAGACATGCTCGAAGTCTCTCCACCAGGGGTTTCTGAGAAATATTGAGAACCAAGCCGTTCAACTGGAGCCATGTCAATTGACTTTTTCATGGTCTTGCTGCCAGGTGGCCTGCCTCTCCTGGCAACTTTCGGTTTGACCTCACCACCATCCCCGGTGTTGTCTTGCCTCAAATTTTCAAAGTCTTTTTTCGCAAGTTCTTGGATAGACCGTGCCTAATGAAATAGTAATTATGTGAACCGAAAAGTCCAAATTTCTTAAATGGTAAGAAATGTAAGTTGACAAGGCAAACCTGCCGGAAATAAATCGTGTCTGGTGCATTATACTGCATTGCATTTGAAGATATCAAGAACACATCTTTCTGCAAAAATTAAAAGTAGGTTTTAAACTCAATTCACATGAACATCTATCAATCTTATTAATACATACAACCAGAAGTGGAGAAACGTAGCTTCATTGTACACACCAAGATATCATAGCTGCTTGATACAATCAGAGTAGAATCTCTCAAATTAACCGCAATCAATATATCACAATTCAAGTGCCAAATAATGAAAATTGTCTCCTAAATAGAAGTTGTCATCAAATTCCTAACCCTAGTCCTTCATTAGTTGCATCTTTGATTTTGAATCAGAAAGTTAATGTTTCCTATTTACCCGGACATATTAAGTTCCTTCGCAATACTATAAGAGCACTCTCCCCAGCTAACATTTTTGTAGTAGTTATCAATCATTCAAAACCCACAGCTCATCAGCACTCATTCCATAAACACCAAACCGTCCAACATTAAGCATGACAAGAGATTATAATACGAACTCAAACTGTTCCAAGTTGCCATAGGCTCCTGATCAAGTTTCTCCCTCACAGTCCCAAAATCCATCGGGTTTTCAATGATCTCATGATAATCAGGCAGCTGAACCAACAACACCACAATTACATCAAAATCAGCAAACGGATGGGTACTCAAAAAAGACAAGCAAAAACAATCATCAAAGTCATACGAAGCTCTTTCAACAACAGAACACGCACCTCTTCAGGATCCACAGGCTCTGAAAACACTCCCCGAGTGTCCTTCCTGCACAGGAAAAGTAGGGATGCAAACCAGTGAAGACCATTTCAAAAACTAGTCAAATGGGGGAAAAGATGCAAACTTTGCAACTGAGGACTTACTTTTGAAGCCTATCAAGGATGAACACCAACAACTTTTTGTCTGGCAAAGGTGTAGTGGGACCAAACTCCACCTGCGTCCCTGTCCACAAAAAGGGTTGGAGAAATTCATTAAGATTTTAACTACCAGAATATAAATATACATACACAGAGAAAGATACCCCTTTTGGGCAAGAAATTGGGATTTTGATAACAACAACAAGAATTTGATACCATGAATACTGCTACTGTCAGTCGCTTTCAATACGCTTTGGCTCTGGAACACCAGATCAATAGAGAGACCATTGTCAGTGCTCAAAACTAATACCAACCCAGCAGCAATATAAATTAAATTCTTGCAATCATTGAAAAACTAAAGCGAAAAAATATATATAAACCTAAGAAAAGACAAACTCAAGCTTTTTCCGTCCTGTTATAGTACATAAAGCTCAGTCTGATAATCCAATAAATACACACCAAGAATCAAACTTTGTAAGACAAAAAAAAAGGAATTAAATTAGGAAACAAGAGGAAAACCGAAACCCAGAATTTGAATTTAAATAAAATTAAAAATTAAAGAATGTCCAAACCTTGACAAGTCAAACCCTTTTTGATCCAATAATTCCCCAGCTCCTAGTTTTCGCGCGAAAATCCCGAAAAGCCTCTGAAATTCTCTCTCTCTTTAAAACCCCAACCTCAATTTGTTCCAAAAAAAAAAACCTTTTCGCTTTTTTTTTTACAGAACAAATAAAAAAAATTAAATCAACCGGAGAATCACCGTGAGATTGGATCGGCGGCGGGCGGCGCTGATCTTGTCCGGATCGTCGTCGTCCGCATTGGAATCGGAGCCAGCGGCGGCCGAATTGAACGGCGGCAATGTCGGTTGCGGGAATTGTTGTGGTTAATTCCGAGGAGGAGCTTGTGCTTCTTCTTGGCACGCTCGTCGTCGTCGTCATCGCCGTCGCTAGGGTTAGGGTTGGCGCGGCGCGTGGCAGGGACGCGGGCGGAGGCGGCGGAGGTAGGGTTGAGGAAATGGGGGTTTTGCTGCTGCTGGAGGAAGCGCTTCTGGAGATCGAGAAGCGAAGGACGGCCCTTCTTCTTTTTAGGAGGAGGATTGTTCATCGTCATCGTCGTTTCTGATGCCTCCCCCATTCTCTCTCTCTCTCTCTCCTTCTCTTTCTCTCTCTACAGTTCTCTCTCTCTCTCTTCTCTCCCAATTTGTTTTTTTCTCTCTAAAAATCCCTTGTTATTTTTTCTTTTGATTTTCTTCTTTTTATTATTATTATCCCTTTTGGTTGTTTTCTATGGGGGAAGGCTCGGGCGGGGATTGGTGCGTGGGAAGGACGCGCGGGGGGAGTCACGTGAGGTGGGGAGGGTCTGACGCGTGTTTGTGCTTTTTGGTGAAACTGGAATTGTTCTCCTCGAGGTGAGTTCAGATTGGGAGGGAGATACTTTTTTTGTTCACAGAATCACACAACGTGACAAACCGCACAAACGCAACTGAAAAATTTTGTGCTCTCCAACTTTTTCACTATACAGCTTTTTTCCTTTGATTTGTTTCATTGAATTTTCTCATCAAATTTAATCTTATTTCGTGGTTAAGTTGTGATATTTAATCTAGTTTATGTATGATTTAATTTTACTTTTAGTAAAAAAGTGTTTCATTCCAACATAAATAGAGGTTACATTATGAATCGGTATATTGTCATGTAGGGTACCTTAATTACACAAATCCACTCCTTTAAAAAGCACAAGTGTTAAGAGTTAAGACAACACATTGCAAATTGACAATAGACACATTAATCGCAAAAAGGAAATAAAAAATAACAAAAAACAAACTCTATGATCCAAAACAAAGATCACAGCCAAATGTCATTGAAAGTAAAAGCAGAAATAAACATAACCTCTTTGCCCTTTTGATTAGGGCTAGGAGGTTTTAGACTTGGGGTGACAGTAAGACCATGGTCCTCCAAATGAACTTTCTTCTTATTTTTCTTATTGCGTGAACTAATAGGACGTCCTCGCTTATTCTTTGCAGACCTAGATTGCTCTTCGTTGTTGTGGACTGGGACAATGACTCTACTCAGCTGTGAGACCGAGAGACTTAGCAGATAGGGCTGCAAGAAAGTTTGGTTGTTTGAGCTCCTTTGCATAGGTGAGACTTCCCTGACTTTGGAATGCTTCAGCGTCACAAAACTTTAGCTTCTTTGGAGAATTTCCAGGGGAGGGAGGATGAGCTCTCTTATGACCAGCATTGTGACTCACCATTACCTCTGATGCAACACCTTCATTTGAGTTCTCACGTATTGTTTTCCTATGTGAGTAAAGGATTAGGGTTAGGCTACCTTACATTTGAAACAGGGACGATAGCCAAGTCATTTGCATTAGGGTTCCTAGTCTATTGTGGGGTAACAACAAGACGCCTAGGTTTGTTATGCTCTTTTGGTCAAACAAGGAGCCTCCAAACGCAGGGGTAGTTGCATGTGGCCGACCCCTGGAATATGAAGGAACTATGAAAAATTGCATTGGCTACAAAGCTAAGCATTGGAGTAGGGTTAGAGCTATTGCTACCATCCTAGACACCCGCGAAGCTAAGCATCTCCCATTCTCATGAAACACAAGGTCACAAGAAGGGCAAGTAACAACACAATTTTCAAAGAAGAAACTAATTTCCTCCTCAGCATTCTTGGCCAATTTAATGGTACGAGAAGCAAAAATAGGGGCTGATAATTTTCTTTCAACGCGAACCCTAACCCTCTTCGACTTTAGGTATAGCTTTTCATCATATTCAATATAGTGTCCCGCCATAGACGCTATATTTGGGAAATTATCAGGAAGCTCATAACGATGAGGAATGTTTTGGATACGTATCGAGAAATACAGTGAGTTTAGAACAATGTTCTTCAGAGATATGACCTCGTCATAGGGTTGGATGACGACTAGTGCTTGTTAGTACCACCAAGGGCCACCATGTAGGACCTTGTGTTATGTCCTTCATGAGATCAAAGCCTATGATAAAGAGGTTGTTGCGGCGTTACCGTATTTGAAACTTTATGTCAATCACGCACACCCTATTACATAAGTGTTTCATGTCCTATAGGGTTGGTGGTTCAGAGTTTGGAAATTTGTCCTCGAAAAAAGGAAATATTGAATAAATAAGTCGAAGAAGGTGATGATGACGTCAAGTCATCATGCCCCTTATGCCTTGGGCGGCTTAGCGATCAAGAAAGATTGTTGCACACGTCTTCGGGGTCTTAAGATGCGATCTGAGAGATCGACTACTTTTGTGTTAGCTAGGACGACAACAAGTGAGGCGGTAAACGACCTTGTAACCTCATCACTTAAGATCTCCGCCATGCTACTATGCTTGGGTTTTTCCCGAATGATAGTGATGGTGTAGATGTATTTGTGGTCTTCATAGACTTCGAAGAGGATGAGAGATCAAGTTTTGGGAGCATAAAAGCCATGAGATCGATGCTACAGAGAGATCGATATCAAATGACGAAAGCTTTTTAAGGTTTGTGATGTGCTCTTGGAGAGAGAAGGCCTTAGGGTTTTTAGAGTTTAGGAGGCTTTGTTTATAATCTAGAAATCCAAAACATTTCTTGCCTAGACTAATGGACACACTATTTGACACAAATTTTGGTGCTTCATATGAGTCGTTTGATATAAATGCATCGAATCATCTATAGGAAATATGACAAACAACATGAAATAATAAATAAGTTGGGTTAGCAATTATTTTACTGGAAAATAGATATAATAAAATTATAAAAAGAGATTTCACATAGATATGACAAAAGGGTGGTAAATTGACATATGGTAAAAAATTGGCAAAATAGTATTTAAGGTAGCAAATTAGCTAATTGCAGAAACCTAGAGTAGCAAAAATTGGTTGAAATAAAACTGAGGTAGCAAAATTGACGCTAAAATGAAATCTAAGGCTCAGTACCATTTGTTCTAGTGGCATCAGTCTTCCCTCTGTATGTGGGAGGTCGTGAGTTCGACTCATAATAGACTTATTGTAGCATTTTAGTTGTTTGTTTGATAAAAAAAATGAAATCTAAGATAGCAAAGCAAATTGACTGTCAAGTCTAATTATTTAATGAAAGTTTCTCTTGCAAAGAAAAAAAAAGGTAAACAAACAAAACGAAAGCCGTTTCAGAATGCTCCTGCTCATGCTATGAGGGTTTGCCAATTTCTCCTTTTTCAATCTGGTTGTGCGTCTTAGGGATACTGTCAATTTAACGGACCGTGTTGTTTTCTTGAGGATTGGTCGTGTGGTCATGGTGCTATTAATCCTCGCAGTTCGATCTAGATCTTTTGGGTTTGAGAAAAAAAAGTATTGGAGGGGATTGTTGTGGACGACAAGTAGTGGTCTAATTCTCTGCGACATGAAAGCGGAAGAGGGTTTTGTCGCATGGTTGGCCATAACTTGTTGGTTAGGGACCAGTGTGGAGTCGAGCGTGGATAGCGAATTCAGAGAGACGATTGGGTTGTAAAAGTTTAGAAGTTGTGATCCTCTTGCTACTTGGGTTGGTTGTTGGGCTTCGACTCCCTTTTTGGGTCAGACCTTAACTGTTTTTTTCTCTGGTGTTTCTAGTTATTTATGTAGCTTGGTTTTAAGGCTGGTCTGGTATTGCTGCGACTTTCAAAGAAACTAATGTTGTTTATCACCTGTGAATTAAAATAGTTTTGTGTTTGGTAAATATTAGTTTTAAATATGCTGCCAAGAAAAAAAATTATTAAAAGAAATAATTGAACATAGAGAGAAAACCCTAGCTGAACACGCTTTGCGACCCATTCCCAGAAAATATTCCACTCATTTGGCGACGCTTCGGGCCAGCATGAAGATATCCTTGCCGTCGTTGTGAGGCTGCTGGATGGGTGTTGGTAGTCTAAGATTCGTAGGCTTTTAGGATCAACAGTGGCTTGAAGCTTGACGAAGGATTAACTTATGTTTCTAGTTTGAAGCTTTATGTGCCTGGGCGTCGTGTTTTCGTCCAAGGAAGGCACACGCTGGTGTTGAGCCCAGACATCGGAGACAAGTAGAGTATCATCGAAGGGGAGCGTCTTTTGAAGCATAGATACATTGCTTGTTTTGGGTCCAGTGCTTTTAGGAGTAATCGGCGTCTCCTTGATGAAAACTTCATTGTTTGGCAGTGCTGATTCTTGGACTGGTGACAACGAGTTGTGGTGGCGGTGCTTGCTGTGTTGTTTCTCATCAACAGTATGTGGAGACAGAATTGGGGCCGATTCAACTTTTGGGCCTAGAGTTTGCTGTTTATTTTTGGGTCAATTGTGTCTTTAATTACTACTCTAAATTTCCTTGCTTTTGTAAGGAGCTTAAATCTCTTTGCTTTTGTAAGGAGACTAAATTTCCTTTTGTAAGGAGCCTATAGGTATTTAGCTTGGCTATTTACGATATTTCCTTTTATTAGGACCCTAAGCACGTTGTGTGCTCTCTAAGTTTTAGGTACTTAGTTTTTGCCTAATTTCTATGCTATATTTCATAGTCTTATGCATATGTTTAACTGAGCGTAATATACAAATGAGGTGGTGTCAGCATACCACGTCCTCTAACTTGTCCTTGATGGCAAGGGAATATATGTATCTGTGTCGTCTCGGCAATTGATTTTTGAATGTATTATCATTTTACTAAAAAAAAGAAAAAAAAATATTTTAAAATCTAGTGTTTTTAACGACAACATCTTCTAAAAGTAACCTTAGGTAGCTTCCAAAAACCGTTGTCAATGTCATGTAATTTTTTTTTTAAAAGCTGTTTTTCTTTAATATATTAAAAATTTAAAAGTTCAAATAGAAACTGATTTTAAAAAAAAACAAAAAACAAAGCTATACCAAACGGGACCTTATTGCACTTTATGCTAGATATGGCGAGTTCCTTATTTCTTCAAACGGTCGTTACCTCATAGTGGCAGAGGGAACATAAATATGGTCTGATTTACTCTTTAGCGGCAACCATGCTCTTGGTTTATGATTTGCACAGTAGTGTTCACCTGGTCAGTAATTGATCAAAAGAGTTATGGTCAGTCACCGTTGGATGTAAATCCAAGGGTGGAGAGAATTATTTTTAAGTTGAGTTGTTTTGTTTTCAACCCCTGGATGTAAATCTAACAGTGACTGACCATGAATTTTTTGATCAATTACTGACCAGGTGAACGCTACTGATGATTCGCATTAGTCGAGTTATCATTCTGTTATGTCACCATTATATTAAAGTAATATTTCAAGTCCTCTATAATTAGGGGGTATAAGATACGGTGTCGTTTGATATTGTTTTGAGATACCGTTTTCCGTATTTTAAATTCAGAAATAACCGTAATTTACGTTCGGTTCCGTGCATTTCGAAAACAAAGATAATGGTTTTCGTAGTACAACTCTAAACCATTGTATGTTTGTGAAAGAGAAATTCGTCCGAATGATATACAACATTTTGCTCCTTATAAACTTTGGTATATCAAGTTTTTAAAATATCAGAACGGTATCTCCTATTTCCATCCCAACCTAAAATTGGTATGTATAGCCATTAAAATGACCAATTTACCCTTTAAGTTTTTTTTTATTTGTTTTCATATTCCAGAAATGTTAGAGGAGGTTTTAGAATTTGATGATTTGGGTTGGCCTCTATAAACTTGAAGAAGATTGAAGAGGAGAAACATACAGAAGTTCAATCCTTGTTGTTTCCGTTGACACTCAAGGATCTTGTTATTGCCGTTGACATTCAAGGATGATTGAGATGAAGAACTGATTATTAGCAAAGAGAAAGTGAAGATGAATTTTTTCTCTACGTTCCTAAAATATAAAAAGCCAAAAAAAGAAAATTGGAATACGAAAACAAAGAAAAAAACTAAAAAAAAAGGAGGAGAATTTAAGGGTAAATTGGTCATCTTATTTTTAGTGTGAGGGAAAATTAGTCATCTTAATGGCTATATATACTAATCGTAGGTCGGGATGGAAACATGAGATATTAATCTGATATTTTTAAAACTTGATATACCAAAGTTTATAAGGAGCAAAAGTTCATATACCTCTCGTTCTCATTGTTTTCCAAATACAATCGACGCGCAACTCTTAGTTATTCTCACTCTCCTGTCTCCTCCAAGCTCTTCGTTTTCATTGATAGACTCAGAGTACCCTCTCTTCCAAAAACCATCGTTTTCCTGCACTAAGTAGTATCCATTCACAAATCTCTTCCTGTAACTCTTTCTTTTCAATCTTCTGGATCTGTAGACTTTGTCTATTGATCAATTGAAATATTCAAATGCCACATAATTTAGACAGAGAGAAGATATATACATACACAAATATATATGGAACCCGGAAATTTCCTGGCCTCCTTGTCCCTTTCCTTTTCTAATTGGTCTGGTTGTGAATCGCAATGCTGATCATGAGATAAAGCTAAGAATTTCCAAAGGTATGTAGTGACTGCTGGTATTAGATTAAGGGTAAAATATTGTATAGTCCTTGTGGTTTGAAGTCGATATCTGTTTAGCCCTTATGATTTTATTTTAATCTAAATAGTCCTTAAAGTCACGATTTTTCATCTAAATGGTATTTCCATCAATTTTTTCAGTTGAATTGCTGACGTGACCGTTAAAGGTCACCTTAGCAATTTAACAGCCACATCAACAATTTAACGGAGAAAATTGACGGAATGACCATTTGGATGAAAAATCGTGACTTTAAAGACTATTCAGATTAAAATAAAACTATAAAAACTAAACATATGTCGACTTCAAACAAAAAAACTAAACAAATTTTAAGTTTTAATTAATTCAAAATATGGACTTGTGATTTGTGTCTGTGCCCTGTGCTGTCCATGCTTTGATTATTTGATACATTGTGTTGCCAACACATGGTGGTATTTGGGGGATACATAGAAGAAAGGCTGACAGGTGTGGAGGAAGAAGACAAAGCCTTGCTGTATTACGTTAAAAGTCTCTCAAGATGATATGAACAAGATTTAGGTTATGAATTTGTTTCCTAAAAGGTGACGGTTGTCACCGAACACATTCTCAGGATAAGAAAATGAAAAATACAATCTATTGTTTTTGTTTTGCAAATTTTTTTTTGAAAAATGGTTCTGTAAAACATTACCGAACAAGCCTCTTCCGTGAGCTTCTATTTCTGACTACCAGGAATCAGGTGTACTTCCAGTACTTATCTATACCAAGTCCAAAAACGCAGGCACCGTAAATCTTGGCCAAACAAGTGGCAGGAAAGAATCCATGGGTCAATAACCTATGACCAACTTCAGTGACTCAGAGTTAATAAATTATAAACTGACTGGGGATGAGGATGAATGATCTCACTGATTCAGGTCAGGATGAACTCACTCATTTAGGTTGGCCTTGGCCACCAGTTATATAAAAAACCAGTGGTATTGAGCAGACCCAGTTCCTCTAGTCTTAGAAAGCTCTTATTCTTATATATAAGTGCCAACTGCCAAGTAACTAATCTAATCATCTTGAAGCTAAATATAGGAGCACCAGTACCTTTTTAAGTCCTAGAAATATGTGTATAGCAGTGTTCATATGGCAAGATCACCCATTGTACCCTCTCCTTCTTTTGGCAAACAGAGATGAATACCACAACAGGCAAGTCATGGAATCACCAGATTAAGATCATTGATTTCTTATTTATTTGAGGGTTTCTGCTTATGTATTGTTCTTTTGAGATATGTAAAGGCCTACGAAGCCTGTGGAATGGTGGGAAGATTGTGAGATACTAGGGGGAGAGATGAGGTTGCAGGAGGGACATGGCTGGCTTGTTCAAGAGGAGGGAGAGTTGCTTTGCTCACAAACGTTCTCGAGGTTCAAACCCTACCGGAGGCAAAAACCCGGGGAGACTTGCCTGTGCTTTTCTTAAAGGTAAAGTTTCATGACTCTCATACTAATGTGTATCATATGTAGTTTTCTATATGGTGTGCAATCTGAAGAGTATAAATGGTTTGTGTTTGATTATAAAACTATGGCAGAGCTTGAAGAGTCCAAAAGAATTTGCACAAGAGTTGGTTAAAGAGGCTCACCAGTATAATGGGTTTAACCTTATATTGGCTGATCTTCAATCCAAAACCATGGTTTACCTCTCCAATAGACCAAAAGGAGAGCCTATTCTCGTTCAAGAGGTTTCTCCAGGCATTCATGTGCTTTCCAATGCAAAGCTTGACTCACCCTGGCACAAGGTTCAAACATAACATCTTCATCTTATATCTTGTCGATCTTTCCATCCTTGATCAAACGCTAAAGAACCAAATTATGGACTACATTTCCTGCAGGCTCAGCGCTTGCGGCTAAATTTTCAGAAAGAGCTCATCAAGTATGGAGAAGATGAAATACCAGTGAGGGAACTGATCGAAAAACTCATGAAGGACAAAGTAAAAGCTGATAAAAGCAAATTACCTTGTATATGCAAACTCGATTGGGAGTATAAACTGAGCTCCATATTTGTTGAAGTTGACACTCCACTGGTAAACACTTCCTATTTAACATTCCAAATTACCAATTACACATAAAATTGAACCTTATACTCTTAAGCATCAAAGCAGGGACGGTATGGCACCAGGAGCAGTGCTGCAGTGTCGTTAAGACAAAATGGGAATCTGAGTTTTCATGAGAGCTATCTTGAAAATGACATGTGGAAGGAAAGGGCTGTGAATTACAAAATTGAGAAGCTGAAATAGTAGATGGATGCTTAGATAAAGCTTACTGTTAAACTAGAGATATGATAATTTCTTTTTCTTGTGTAGTTGTATATATGCATGCATTCTTGATGCTGGAGAAAGCCTGGGACGGAATAACACAATGAATAACAGCAACAATGCCATAAACATTATGTACTTCTGTGAGTTATTAAGGATAACAAACACAGAATGATACCTGAAAACAAGAGCATGTCTTTGATGGTCTCTTAAACTTAACCAAGTGAACATGAACAAGTATGCATCAGTAATTACAAATTTACAATTTGTTTTCTTACGTTTTATTTATTTATTTTTTTTCTGTTACAATGGAGCAGGCCTCTTGATATTGCAAACCCCTTGATTAGTCATGCTGTTGTTGGCAAGGATTTCAGCCACAAGGATGAGAATTTTTGCATAAACATTCTGTGATTATCAATCAAAGTCCAAAGTTGGTGACAGCCAGCATCTCGATTCTGAATGAGATCAATTAACACTGCAGGGTCAGAGTCCACATCTAATTTAATGACATTCAACTTATAAGCCAACTGCTAACCATGAAACAAACCCCAAGCTTCAGCTTAGAGCACATGGCAAGGACCAATGTTGAGCACAGAACAAGTAATCCAAAGTTCCAAACACCAGTATAATCTCCTCTCACTCCACGAGCACTAGATCTTGACCTATCAACACTGAGTTTAGAAATACCCTGGGAAGGCTTACACCCGCCCAGCATCTCATTTAAACGTTCTTCTTAGTAGCATTCTTACTAGCAGAAGCAACTCATTCACTACAACAAGGGGCAGGAATGTTAAGAGGAAGACAATCGTTTAGGTCAAACACACCTTTGCAGCCCACTTCCATATGAACCAGAAGCAGAAAATAAAAGCAGCATTCATATCCCTCAACAACATAGCCCTCAACAAATAATCCTTCTGCTTGAGATTTGAAGCACCAAAACAGGCAAGTAAATTAACCAGACTAAGATTAATGATTTGATATTTATTATTTATGGGTTATTGGCGATGCTTTTTTTTTTAAAAAAAATAAAAAATAAAAAATAAAGACCAAGGAAGCTGGTAGACTGGTTGGAAGGTGTTGTGAGATATTAAACAGGAGAGATGAGGTTGCCGGAGGGACATGGCTGGCTTATTCAAGAGGACGGAGAGGTGCCAAAGAGCCGACAAGAGCAGCTTTGCTTTTCTTAGAGGTGAAGTGTCACTACTATACTAATGTCTACCTTGTAGTTTTCTAAATGGTCTGCAATCTCCTAATTATGATATTGTTTGTTTTGATTTAATTCTGAAACTATCAGAGCTTGAAGAAAAAGGAATTTGGAAACGAGTTGCCAGTCACTCACCAGTATAATGGGTTAACCTGATATTCACAGTTCTTTAATCCAAAGCCATGGTTTCCCTCCTCAACAAGTCAAAAGGAAAGCCTGTTCTCATACAAGAGGTTTCTCCAGGCATTCATGTGCTTTCCGATGCAAAGCTTGAATCACCCTGGCCCAAGCTTTGGACATAACATTTTCATATTGCATTCATCTTTCCATCCGTGATCAAACATCAAAGAACAAAGTTATGGACTACATTTCTTGCAGGCTTGGCGCTTGCAGCTAGATTCAGAAAAGAGCTTATTAAGTATGGAGAAGGTGTTATACCAGTGAAGGAACTGAGTGAAAAGCCAAGAAAGACAAAGTTGAAGCTGATAAAAGCAAATTACCTCGTATATCTGCAGTTGACTGGGAACATAAACTAAGCTGCATGTTTGATAAAATTGACAGGCTGCAGGTTAACAGCATTAGCTATTCAATATATCTCAATTACACATACATAATAAACCATATACTTTCAAACTTCAACATGCTGCACTGACAGTGAACAAAATGGGGACCTGAGTTTTCATTAGAACCATCTGGACAATATGTGGAAGTAAAGGACTGTGAATTACCAAATTCAGAATCTGAAATAGTAGGTGGAAACCATAGACAAAGACTAAAGTTGTTAAACTAGAGATATGCTCAATTTTTAACTTGTATGCATGCATTCTTTTGATGCTGCAGTAAGCCAGGCACAAAATAACAAAAATAAATTCATTAATTTCATTACAAGTGTTTATTAATGCAAGGTTCCTCCCAAGCTTCAGCATTAGCTACTTCGTATATGCTCAGATCTTCTTTCACTATCCTTCGTACTACAAGCTTCCAAGCTAGTGAAAGCTTTCTCTAGTGAACCGTCTCACACAACCACCGGCCAAACAGCTGAAAGTATCCAAATTGAATGGCAGCGCACCTGTCCAACCCAAAATCCAGTTATTGGGGTACAGCTGAGGCATTCTGGACCCAAAAAAATGAAAGACAGACCATTTTTAGTGAAATTGAACTCTTGTTTAGGTCCTTCATCACTTCCCTGCTAGCATTAAGGCATATCTGGGTTCAGTAGACTTGCTCTGATGCAGGTCCCATTTCCATGCTAATATAAACTTCTGGCATAGGAAGTCTCAAAGGTTGAACCTTGTACAGAAGCGGGAGTGGGATCAGCCTTTGTCTATTCAAACTTCCTGCGTTCTAGTTTTTTGGGGTATACGCTTTTGATGAGTAACTGCATAACTTCTGGCTCCCTAACAATTTTTTTTTTTTCTTCTTCAAACCAATTTCTCACTGAAACCAATTTGAATGAAAACTTCACACAACTTAACAATGTCACTATCTGTACCTGAATGTGACATGAATCAGTCATCTCTTTTTCTTATGTGGAAGTTTAGTAATTTATAAATGCCAGCATAGGGAGAAGGGTAAAGCCATACAACATACAAATAAAAAAGATTATGGTATTCCTGTCTATCTACAGACACATTTTCTACAGACAATGCAAACTAAACTATATTATCTAACTTAAAAGGGTATATCATAGCAATTGAGGTCCATTAAAAACCACGTCAGTTTTCTTTACTCTCTCATTTGAATTCTTGGAAGAGACGGTGTTTTTTCAATAATGAAAGGGAGGTGAAACAAGTATGAAGGACACCCAGTTTCACCTATTAAGCAAAGCTTGCTCATCAACGACTCAGATTAATAAATGTGTTGCTAGTTGCTACGTATACCTCAAATTTGTGGCTTAATTATCAGATCCAGAAAAGACTGAGATAGCCTAAAATGGAGCAAATTTGAAGACAAAAAAGAAATAATGACACAATTCAGAAAGACAAAAGTGATCTAAAGATTTGGAAAGGTGAAACAGCTGTTAAAGAAATGATTGAAAACCTAACAAGGGGGAGTGATAAAGCTCATAGAAATTACCTTGTCTGTGTGCACTTGATCGACTGGGAGTTTAACTTCAGCTCCTAATGTGTTGAGTTGAACTCGACTGGAAAAATATACGAGATATACAAAGACAAATCATACAGATTGTACCTTATGTTATTTCAATGCAGGGAATTACTGACAACAAGATGTCCAAATGTATATATATTTAAGGAATGCATAGATATTTAAGGGATGCATAGATAAAGCTTAAAACTAAGATTTGTTTTTTTATTCTATTACTTGTATATGTTCATTATCTGGAAGCTGTAGAAAGCCAGCCACAAATTGATGAATAAATTGCCATATATACAATAAAAAATATTATGCAATTGTATGAGTTACGAGGGAAGACAGAGATAGAAATGTGACATGCAATCAAGCATGCCTTTGTGAAGCTTACAAAGGACATAAATTCAATATGAGAGCATATGTAATAAGTAATTACAACGTTACAACAGAAAGTGGACCTTTTAATCACCAAACCTTTTGTCTCTTTCTAATTGCAACAAATGAGACATTGTTTCTTGATCTAACTTCAGTCCTCTCATCTCTACCTCCTTGCAGATCTCTCTACACTTGGCTAGCCACCCAGAAACCATGTAAATTCTGATCATATCCCGGTATACATCATATGTCGGGGAGAAACCTGCTTCTTTAAGCTTCGAAAAATATCTTGCGGCCCTTGCAAGATCATTGAGAGCAACAAAAAGTTTTATTACAACTCGATAAGCTGGAAAGTCAAAGAGACAGTTTGAAGCCTCCATCTCCCAAACCACAGCCATGGCCTCCTTGTATCTCTTCTCGGAGTAGCGGCTGTGAACCAAAGTAGTGTAAACTACGACAGTTGGATCATGTCCAGATTGTCTAAACCAATGATAAACACTCTCGACGACTTCAAATTTCCCTAGCCTAATGCACACCTTCATAATAGAAGTACAGTCCTGTTGTCCTAATTTCAAGTCTTCTCTTTCTCCAAGCTCCTCCAGTAAGGTCATCACAACCATATGTTTATCAGGGTTTTTCCCAAACTCTACTATTAGCTTTGCATACAAGCTAGGATCCAGCTTCCTTTGATTATCTTTCGCTATCGATACTAACTTCCAAGCTAGATGCAAGCTTCCTCCTTTAATGAAACCTCTCACCATTGCCTCAATCACACCACGACTAGCAGAGCTAGTGAACTTGTCCAAATTAAACGGCAGTTTGAGCTCATGGTTCCTTGCCAGGACCTCCACTGTCGAACTCAGAATCCTGTTGTCAGGGTATAGCTGAGGCTGTTTCTGAGCCCAAAAGAAGGTCTGCAGAGCCCTCTCAGGAAGCCCCATGTGCCCCAATTCCCGTATTGTCATGGAGAGAGACCCTTTTCGCAGAAACTGAACCCTCTTGTTCAGAACTATCCCCACATCTGTATCTTCTCCAAGGCTTCTAATTTCCCTTGCCAACCCAACAAGGGCATTGGGGTTCTTGTACATTTGCTTAGATACGGGTCCAATCTTAACAGCATTTCTCTTGGGCGAAGGAAGTCTCAAAGGTCGAACCTTGTAAGGCAGTGGCAGCGGTAGAGGCCTCTGCCTATTCAAACTTCCCGGCTTTTGGGGTATCCTCCCTTGGAAAAGTGACTCAATAGCTTCAATTTCTTCTGATTCCCAAACAATTTCGCCGTCTTGAGTAGATTTTTCTTCTTCCTCCTCAGTGAACTCTGTTTGAGCTGGCTCACTGGCATCATTGCTTGTCTTCTTCAAGAACTGATTCACTCCCAGATCAGGAGGATGCTTTGCTTGCCGCGGATAGCGAAGGTTCTTGGGGAGGCTTCTCCTAGTACTACTAGGAGGCACCATGAAAGCCACCCTACCATTCCTTGAAAGAGTATGTGGGGACAAAATGGTATTTCCACCAACGAATACGGATTCCATTATCTTCAACCTACTTCTAGCAGCACCACGACACGGATAAACATAAACTGACAGAGGAATTTCGTCGAACACTTGGTGTGCACACTTGTGGGTTTATAGTTATGGGTCACCGGCAGAGAACCCAGTAAGCAAAAACTAGTCAACTGGCTATATCCGAAAGAGAGATAGGAGCGGCTGTTGCAGTATTGCTAGTCAGAGTTGTTCAGGTTGGCAGTGAGGAGGAGACCCGGAGTAATTTGTAATAATGGTCAGGTGGTCTTCCTCACAAGTCACAACTCAAGCTGCAACAGAATAATGGAAAGCTAAAAAGAAAACTAAGAAAAAAGTAATCAAAGAAACAAAGAGGTAGTGTGGTTTGTAATCTGCACTCGCTCCCCGTAGCATTTTATGATTGGCTTAAGAGCTAGTTTGGTTCATAGAATGGAAAGGAAAGGAAATCCATTCTTTAAATTTTCTTGGAGCATGGGAAATTGAAACTCTCACCAACTTTCCTTTCATGTGTTTGGAACAGTCGAGAATCTATTCAGAATTCATCTTCTACTTTATATTGCAGTGTTTGGCACCACTAAAGGAAGGAAACTCAATCCTATCAGTTTTCCATTAATACCCCTCAGCTATAATCATTGTTTGCAACTTTTTAACTTTAATGAAACACCATATTGTTACATTTCAACATATGTTAGACGATCTATACATTATACAAGTATAACCCAAGACCTGCTCTGAATTTTTCTATTTAAACAAACATACCAGTACACAATATTGCTTGTGAAATAACCATCACATATGAATATTGTTTAGATCTCAATGCATACATGTACATCTACAATTAATTGAACATTCGGATCAAATTCAGAATTTCACTTACAAAACAAAGACAACAAAAATTACAAAGATTTGATTCATATTAATTCTGTAGCAACTACAGCAAATCTGTTCAAATTTGCTCTCATAATACTCAGTTAAACCAGCAACAGTTCAATTTCCAATCATTCACCATCAGATCAAAGAAATTTGATGACCTTTACATATCAGACTCAAATAGATAAAGAAATGATCAAGTAAATATTTGAAATGAAATTATTCAGAGATAACATCATAATAGATAACAAGCTCTAGTATCTACATAATAAATATATAGATTACATAATAGCTTTTGAAGAAGTTTAGTCAAAATATACATTAGGTTGGCCATCACTTGCACTCCAAAATAAATACAAAAGCAACTTTAAGGCCAACATTAGTCTTTAGCACCTATTTCTCTAGTTTTTAAGAAGCTTACAAATCCATTGGCTCTTTAAAGTGCCAGGTAAGCTGATATATACATTAGGCTGGCCATCACCTGCACTCTAAAATAAATACAAAAGCAGCTTTAAGGCCAACATTAGTCTTTAGCATCCATTTCTCTAGTGGTTAATAATCTTATCAATCCATTGCCTCTTTAAATTGCCAGGCAAGCTGAACAAGAGATCAATTTTAGAGTCATCACCAATAATTTTTGCAGCAGCATCAAGCACATCATAATCATTCATACCTTCCACTTTCATAAGCTCTTCAACAAGTTTACCTCTTTTTGTAGATGTTGTATGGTCATTCAAAAACACTTCTTTCATAGTCTCCAAGTGGGTCTTGGTCACGTTCACAAAGGAGCGTAGTGTGCTAGCCATGTCTCCCAAGCATTGAGCATAAGCATCTCTAGGTCGCTTTCTAGTCCGAGTCGAACTAGGAGCAGAAGGAGTGTGAGTAGAAGATGTAGGAACAACATTTTCACAGAGACCATCTCCTTCAAGATCAACAAATTCATTATTGTTATTCAAATCTTCAACCACTTCAGCAGGTCCTTCAGCCCCTAACCTATTGGCTCAATCTTTTCCAAAAACTTCCACCAAACTATCATAATGAATGAATGGTTTAAGTCTTAATCCTTTGGCATCTTTGTGAACCTGTCATATTCAACATAATTAGATATATTAGATACTGCTACAAAGGTTCTATTTTTTTTTTTGTGGTGCTAAAAGGGGCAGACATCTAGCAAAACAAAGAAAGAAAGAACTAATTAATTTATGGCACCACTCAAATCATCAAGCATAGAAGAAAGTTTATCTTTTTCACTTCTTGCCAAACTCTCACTGCTACTCTATAACGTCAATATTACTTATGGCATCCATGTAATACAGACCAAACATTCAAAAATTCAATTCAGGAACTTGCATCCATGTAATACAGACCAACATTTTTCAGATGTGGCATAAATATAATAGCTGGTCTTTCTATTAGTTCTTTCATAACACCAAACATCCACAAACCATAGCTATTTTCTTTTACAGACAAACATGACATTTACTGAAAGCAAATTTCTCTATATAGCAGAAGCATACACACAAAAGACACGACTGAAGCTACAGAAGTAGAGACCTACAAATTTCAAATTTACGAACTTGCATTTAAATTTAAAGCAACATACCTTAACCCAATCGTCAAACACTTGCTTTTCGCATACAATCATCTTATTTTCATGGTCCCATGAGAAGCCACTTGAGTTAGTTATCATGTCCAAGATGGCAAGTGTTTGTTTCTTCAGTGTCTTAACACGAGACAGAATGTGGGGGTCTGCTTTCAATCCACAATTTGGTATCTTTTGCTCTATAATTTTTTCTAGTTGTCCCAAATATCCTGACCTGAATCCATTGTCAACCTTCCAGTGCCCAGCCAGACAAAGTTCAGTTAAAGCCTCTATTAGAGCTACATCTTCGACAGGGGTCCAAGTGTGTGATGGTTGCTTTTCTTTATTTCTTCCACTTTTAGTAGCTGAGGACCTCGATAAGTTTTCTTGCAAATCCATCCTACATAAACACAACAGTAAGAAATGAAATAAACTACTTGTTACAAACTAAATAACTACTTTATTCTTCCTCACCCTTCATTACAAGTTAACAACATAGTGCAAACTACTAGTTAATAAAGGAATTTAATTTTGTAATATTTAAAGAGTAGTAAGAAGGCAATTAAATAGATAACGCCAACGGGGAAGTGAACAAGATCAGTTTCATACTCATACAAACAAGTACAAACAGTTCAAAACAGAGAAGAAAGTTCTATACATAACAAAAACAACCTACTAAACTTTAGAACAAAGCTACCAACTTCAAGCACATCTCCATATGGAGCAGCAAAAGTAAAAATTACAATCAAGCACAGTTCCATCAATTTTTCATCTTGTGTTCCTATTTCCTCTCCATTCATTGAACATTTGTGTAGCTAACTCTCTCCTCCAATCATTCCATTGTTCTGAAGAGTCGATAAAATTGATCACATCATCATCATCATCATCATCATCATCATCCTGGTTAGCAAGAAACGCATTCAATTGATTTTCCAAGGGATCAATTGCCATTTCCCTTCTAATAAGGTTGTGAAGCAGACAACATGCTATGACTATTCGACATTGCGTCTTTACTGGAAAAAACGAGGGGCTCCTTAGAATTGCCCAACGCATCTTAAGTAACCCAAAACATCTCTCAATAATGTTCCTAGCAGATGAATGCTTCTTATTAAAATATTCTTCAGCAATGGTAGGTTGATACCCATCTCTCCAATCACTTAAATGGTATCTCTGACCTCTATATGGAGCAAGAAATCCTTTCCCATTTGGATACCCCGCATCAACAAGGTAGTAATACCCTATTAAATAAAGTTAAAATGTAATTACTTTGATGAAATTAATACCAAGATAGAAAATCAGTAAACTAATGACAGAAAATAGAAAATTTCACATCATCTCACCATGAGGGACTCGCAACCCATGCCTCCTACTAATGGCATCACGGAGCACTCTTGAATCTGCAGCTGAACCCTCCCAACCGGGTAATACATAAATGAATTGCATATCTTGGGAGCATACTCCCAAGACGTTTGTAGCAATTTCATTCTTCCTACTTCTATACCTAGGCTTGTCAGCTTCCGGCACATGTACTCTAATATATGTCTCGTCTAGCGCCCCAAGACAATTCTACAACAACAAGCAACTTAGAATGCATTTTGTTCTTTAATTCCTTATTGTAATAAAAAATAACAGATTTTAGTATACCTTGAACCATTTCCACTTCTCATCGAGATTTCAATCTATATTTTCGATAATGTTGAAATGCAATGATATACATCATAACATATACCATGACGACAAAATTAACTGAATCCTTAATATTGTCCAGCATCAGAAGAATCTTTCTTGTCTTTGACAAATTCCGACGAGCCATAACTGCATAGCAAAGTTTTTTTCTTATAAACCTACCAAATTTATAGCAGAGATTCAAATATAAAAAACTGAAATGAATGAAATCGCATATATAAGCATCAAGTTTCTTGTGATTCAATTTTTCAAACAAACACCAGTATGACAAAGCTTTTATAAAGTCAAGGCAACAGGTTCTTATTAACCAACATTATTGCTTCAAAGTGGATACAAGTATACTACTGGCAATTTACATAACTGAACCTACAATGAAACTTCAAACAAAATACTCTAGCAGATCTACATCAAGCTCTCAGCAAACATTGCAACGTGACTTGAAAAAATTGATAAAACTGATTTTTGCCCTAAGCAACATCACTACAATTTCCTAACTAGTTACATAAACTCCGAACACATTCTGCACAAAACTTGCTCTGTCTCCATTTACAAGATTGTGAAACAGTTGAGGCAATTACACATTTACACAGCTAGACGTACATGACCACCTTATCACCCCTACACATGTTGAACTTAAAAATTTTCAACACATGAGCTAGTTCTAAAAGACCCCAACCGTTGGGTGTAGTAGTATCACACAAGTCATTTATCATGAATAGAGGGAGAAAATGTAGACAAATCCTACAGCATTGAGTTCATAAATTGCACCACCAAAAAAGGGAGACGTATTAGAACACACCATATATGTTTGTAAACTAACTACAATGAAATGAATATCTAGAACAATAATTCAGTTTTACATTAAGTAAAACAAATTAAAGCAGTACAGTCCTGGAACTATAGTATGAGAAAAGGAAGTAAAATAGGAGTCCATAAGTCAGTATATTGATCCTCAGCTCATACAGTGAAACTAACATGTACCTATCTAAGGGTTGAGCCAAGTCCCACTAACTACACATTTCTAAATGATAAACCAATCTGCAACACACTAACAATGAATTCCGATAGTTCCCTTTATCAACTTCTACAGTAGTAATTCAAAATTGAAATCCATATCAAAACGGAGACAGAACTCGACATTCTGGCCAAATCAAGAAGGCATCACTCAAACACAAATGCGACACCATAGAAAATCAAAAGTACCAATTTCATAATAATATGAAGATCAAGCAACAAGTAAGTGCGATGAGAGCAATTCATAGACACGTACAATCAACTTCCCAATTAATACTACCTCTATGATAGTGTTCTACTGCCTTATTCATTCAATTATAATATCAATGATTACACTTCTTGTGTTTCAACTCATCGAGACACCAAAAAATGAGAGACAAACATACAACAAGCAACCAAGCATTTGAGCAAAACCATATGGGCATCTGAGCATTCATCACCTCCCCAAAAGCAAAACCTCTTCTCTCTCCAAGGAAAAAACAATCCAAACAAAATACCCATACAACGAAATTAAAATCAAGATGTGATAAATAACAATTCCCACAGAGTGATTATATACAGATATAAATAAACAAGAAATCAAGAAACGAATTGATCTACATGAAATACCATATGTGCCTAACTATTTGTGAGAAGAAGAAATCATATATCATACCTTGCACTTCCTATGCGAGAAACTGATAGATAGAGGAATTTCAAATGAAAATACCTCAGTTATTCTCAAGCTCTGTGTCTGGGAATTGGGAGTGACTGAGTTCGACCGGAGTAAAACGGGTCAGACAAAGATTTATAAAGGGCATGGCTAAAACTGAAAAATGAAATTTTAAGCAGAGACAGTTTAGTCAAAAGCAAGTGCAATGATTGCAGGATTTTTGGTGGGAAAATGAATCTCGGGGTTGGGGGGAGGGAACAATATTCTGCCGAATTTTCCCTTCCTTTGGGAAGCAATTTCCTTTCCCTCTTTTTTTCTTGGGCTTCCAAACAAAGGAAAGGAAATACTTTCCTTTCCTACCAGCTTCTTTCCCTGAAACAAACAGGGCCTAAATGTTCTTTTAGGCCAAAAGATTTCCCAAAGACTAATATGTGTTTGGGTTCATGTTAAAAGGATTTCTTCCCCACATGTCAAATAATATATTGAGATTTTACTATGATTAGCCTCAGCGAGATCCGAACTTAGATTTGTAGACTCTACACTTGGACTCTTACCAACTATATCATTTATGGTGGTTCGCTCTCCATAGTTAAATACTCATTTGCGCTTGAGTAATCTAAACTTGCCGTAGAATACATTTTTTGTATTTTTTGTCGGTTAATTTAGAAGTGAAGAAAAAATTATATTCATAAGAAATTTCAGTGGCTTTTACATCTTGGAGTAGCACTTTAGAGTTAACCGATTAGTGAGGAAATCGAAAAAAAACAATGCTCTATTTAGTCCGGACCCAAATCATCGAAACCTAGGTTTCACACTAGGGACGGCGGGCTTAGTGCTCTGCCAACTAATTCAAGGCAGGTCTGCGGAGGCGATAGCTCAGGGAGGCAATGGTTTTTCTGACATCGAAGCCGGGATCTCGATCCAAATGTCTTCAAGGCTCCAATCAAGGCGGCTTTGTAGATCGAGTCTGACTAATAAGGACTAGCGTCGGCAGCAGTCTGGCCGGCGTTTGGGACTGGGCTCCTAAGTGTTGTTGACAAGATGGTGTTTGCCTGCAACTGGGTCAGATCTTGTGACTCAGGCCGAAGTTGGGGAATATTGGTTGCCGAAGATGGTGCAATCTGTTATATCATGTGCGGCAGAGTTTCTTGTAGATGTGTGGTCTAAGGCTGACGAGTGGGTGTCGACAGAAGGGATGGTGTTTGATCGAAAGCGACAGAAGATGGAAGAACAGTCGCTAGGGGCGGTGGATTGGCCATTGACGGCGGCATGGAACTTAGCTGCTACAAAGAAGTTGATGGACCCAGTAGATGGGCTCACTAGGGTTTGGGAACGGGCTTGGGCCTGGGTCTAGGCTCACACCCATGTGGGCTCAAAGTTGGTCGTTATCAGTGCGATCAGAGATTGTTGGCAAACAACAATGCAAATCTACTAGGGTTTGGGAATGGACTTGGGTTTTTGGACAGGGTCTACCCTCAAGCCCATTAAAAGTCATATTTGGAATTGGGTTATTAGGCCTGATTTCAAACTGACTGTGGCTTAAATCGTAATGTTCGGGTAGCTTGGCAGACTGAGCAAGCTAGCTACAGCTAGATGGATTCATGAGGCTTGGAGTACTGCAATTAAGCGCCTTGGCTCCGGTTTTTATGTTTCTTTGGTATCTTGTTTTGTATCTAGTTTAATCATCTGGTAAACTCACTTGAATAAGTGAGCTAATTGTCTAATGTAATGGTGTTTTGATGCTATTCTGGCCTGAGTTTTATCAATGAAATATTTACCTTTCAAAAAAAAGAGTTAACCGATTAGTTTCATAATACGTAGCTAACCACTCTTTAAACCAATATTTATGTCACATATCAATATCTCTACCCTTCGGTTTTTGGGTCTTAAGAGCAAGCCCACCCCAAACTCATTTGAAGACCTAGGTCATGATCCACGTAGGAATGAAGACCCAGCTTCAAATATTAGTTTCCACCCATGAATTTTTTTAACCTGGGCCTTCACTTGGTCTTCGCCTATGTCAGACTTATGACCCAAGTCACCACTTTTCTTGACCCAGGCCTTCCCGTGACAGGTCAGCCCGAGCCCACTAAAGTTGTTGACGCCAGCCATGTGAAGAGACACTAAGGCATCTTGAGGACACGACTTTGCTCGCGTGAAGGACACAGACAAATGTCTTTTGGCTCTTTGGAAGCGTGATTCACACGCTTTTGTCCCCTTGTGCAAGGAGCCATGGCCTATGCAATGACATGTGTCAGATTGGATTGGTCCCAATTCAAACAATCGACTCTAATCTAGATCGTTTGTTTTCATTAATTTGCAATCCAATGGCTTATAATTAATACTCAATTTTATTATTACCTATTCTTTAAATCATGGAAAAATTAGAAAATGGTATCAATTTTTTTTTAATTTCATGTGACATAGGTAGTTTGTTTAATGGGTAAACCTTATTTACAACCTTACAAAAAATAAAAACCTTATTTGCATTACCTTTTCTTATAGAAGTCATAGAATAGCTACATTAATTTCAATATGTCATTTTAAAATTATTTATTACCTTTAAATATTTTTCAATAATTTATTTATTAACATATTAAATTATTATTCACACATAAATACCTAATAATAAAATTTAATAAACAGTCACTGTCACGTGACAACCCATAAACTAAAACCGTGGGTGGAAACTGCAGTCTAATTTTATTGTCACGTGGCGATCTAGGTCTCACCCATGGCCCAGGTCTTCCCCAACGAAAACCCAGTGGGTGGACTTGCTCTAATGAGTTTATAACTTCTATTTTAGCTAAATTGATTATCGTTTTGGTATAGAATTGTATCAAACCAATATATGCATGAATCAAACATGTCCAACCTAAACTGTTTGGGTTCATAGTTAGTAAATCACTGCACCCTCTAGCTCATTTTTTTTGATTTCTCTTCTCCATCCAGCGGCACGTCTTGGCGACGTCGTCGTCAGATGGGTCGACTGTGGGTGCCTCTTGGTGCCCATGCTGATGTGTGGTGGGGCTTTGGGTCTAAATCTAGTGTGAAGGATGGGGAATGGAGGTTCATATGGCCCAAGGAGTGTTCATCGTCGACGGCGGTAGACGAAAGGAAAAGGGAGAATCAGATAATCTACGCCGCATCACAACGCTAAGGTCAAAGGCAGGAACTGTCCGTGCGTCGGATGAAAGCAAGAACTCGAGATCAATCTACTATGGATTTTCGGCAAGGGGGTAGATCACTAGATCAATTCGATCTGAACTGATGGGTGGTGGCAATATCCTACCAGATATGGTATCTGGTAATCGGGAATTGGCATCCTAGATATGACGAGCACTATGGGATTGACGGCGGTGATGTAACGACGACAAGGACTCAACGAGGTAGGAGACCTGATGTGGGTGGTTGTGCAAAGGTGGTGCGACATGAGCGTTGTTGGGCCGGGTGGGGCCTTCTCACATTCTTGCACGGATAGTGGGCTTGGGTCTTGGGATGGGCTCGACCTAGGTTGTGTTTGTTTTTGTTTCTAGTTATTTTGGCTTTGTAGTTGTAGTTTACATCTTGTTTTCAATAATTCCTAAGCACTTAGTTGCTTGTAGACGTGGGCTATGTCCTGGTAGGTGCACTCAATGTGCCATGTCTGTACCTGTGAGGCGGCGAGTTTCTTGTTTCATCAAATGGTCGCAATCTCCTAATAGGAGGATGAGACTTAGAGTCACTAGAGATATTTTCAAGTGACAACATAGTGGGAAAGCTGATAGAAATAGCAATTTATGACTTTGTATGAGCATTGTTTTTCCAGTGTGTGGCCAAAGTTGTAAAGAAAATGGTCTAGCCAATGATGCACTATTTGCTAAATGGTGCTTGTTAGGACTTAGAATGCATAGGTTATGTAGAGACTCCAGATACTATTTTGGGATGTTCTCACACTATGGGGTTAAGGCATAATGTCCCCCCACCCCCCTTATATTCTGCTGTTTCATTAATGGTTATGACTTGAGGGCGGTTGCTCTAACCTTTGTAAAAAAAAAAAGGTTAGTAAATCACCATTATGAGTACCCCAAACGATAATTAATTTGGCTGAAAATTTATAAAATGATCAACACATAGGGTCCTGAAAACTAAAGGGTAGAGATACCCATATAACGAAAAAATTGGTTTAGATACTAGTTAGTTTCGTATTATAGACATAGGCGGTTAGCTCTAGAACAATAGTAATATATTAAGAAAAGATGTCACATACAATACAATTTTGTTGATAAAATATGTTATGACTTGATTAAGATGCTCTTGTAAAGATAAATTGAGAAATTACCTTACCTTACCTTAATGAGGTTGGTCTATTGGAAGAATGTTAGGTTGGACGTTGCAGAGGTTCTTCTGGTAATAAGAAGTCTCTGGTTTGAACCCTAATTTGTGGAAAAACGTCTCTTTAGGAGGGGTCATACCAAAATTGCACCGCCTCGGAGTGGTAGCTCAAAGTCATTGTTAAGAAAAAGATGGCTTTATGAAAAACCAAAACTGCCACTCCAGCTTTTGGATAGCCACATATCTTTTCGGCCAAGAAATTGGAAACCTTTCTCTTGTTAAATTTTTCAGTCATAAAAGAAAAAAAAAACTTAGCCATCATATTTTGTAACAAAGAAACATTGAGACATCAATATTAATAGGCACCTCAATCTAGTTTTTTTTTCTTTTTCCTATAAAAAAAAACATTGAGAAGATTATTCTTAATTCACGACAAAACATATAATCTCTTCATAATCCAAGCTCAAAACTTCAAACACGATAGCAATGTCGCCTCTGAACTCGAACAAAAATTACACCGTCGGTTTTATGTTCGGTTCAGAGATCGATGCTGAAATATCTTGCGAGTTGTTGCGAGCTATGACACACCCCTAGTTTCTTCCCAAAAGCAAAGGGAAATAAGGAAAAAACGCCGAAAGCAGAAGACCAAGGCTAAGCTTAGGTCCAACGCAGGGGAAGTCCAATAGGAAGAGAGGTCGTGGATGGGTGAGGTGGCATGAATTTTAAAATCCCGCCTAAACCCCTACGTTTTCATTTCGTGCACAATTGAATTTCAATTTCCCTCACATCTCCCTTTGTCTTGATAATAATATCTCCCACTCTCCGCCTTTGGGTCTCACACAAAGTCCCTTCCCATTTCCTCTCTCTCTCTCTATCTCCTTCTCCTCCTTCAAACCCTAACCCTACACCAACCACACCAGGTAGGCCCCCCTCCCCCTCCATTATTTCCTCTCCGCTCCTCGCTTCAATTTCCTCTGATCCGATCTTCAAACTTGCAGGAATCGCCATGAAAGGAGGCAAATCCAACGCCAAGAAAGCCGACTCCAAGTAAGTCTCCCCTCAATTTCAGTCCAATTTTGCTGCTTAGGATCGGAAATCATGTCCGCTTGGAGCTCGTGGTTTAGATCTGAAAGTATTCGATTTGGATTTTTTGTTTTGTTTCTGGTGATGAATTTCTTGTGTTTGTGATGTGGATTTTAGGTTGGCTGTGAATAAGAAGCCTGCTAAGGCTACTAGAGCGAGCAAGAAGGCGGCCAAGGATCCTAACAAGCCTAAGAGGCCTGCCAGTGCCTTCTTCGTTTTCATGTAAGCAACTCTGACTGTGAAATTTATTTCTCGAATCTCGATTTCTGATCTGCTCAGTTGAATATGCTTTCGAGCTTTTGCGCCTTCGCAGTTAGATTTGCTAGATTTTGTCTATATATTGCGGTCAATTTTTTTTAAAATTTTTTTTGGTTTGATTTATTGATTTGGTAACGTTCCAGGGAAGAGTTCAGGAAGCAGTTCAATAAGGAAAACCCCAACAACAAAGCAGTTTCTGCTGTAAGTGTTTTACTTAACTGATGCACATGTACTTTGCGAGTCAACGAGTAAATTGAGCTGTTTTTACTTTGAACTTTTGAAGAATTGTAAGGCATTACAGTGCTTTCTTGGACTATTCGGTAAATCTGAAAATTTTAAATTTCAGGTGGGCAAGGCTGCCGGTGCGAAATGGAAGTCAATGTCTGATGCTGTAAGTATCATTTGAAAATCATTGGACCCATGGTGTTTCATTGTGATTTTGGTTTGTACGGGTTGCTTGTACATAGTTTTTTTATATTTTATTTTTTGTTTTTCAGGAGAAGGCACCTTATGTGGCCAAGTCAGACAAGAGGAAGGTTGAGTACGAGAAATTAATGAAGGCTTATAACATGAAACAGGTAATTCCTTTGTAACTCAATGTTTGTATCTGCATTCTTTTTCGGTTAAGCGGTTGTAATCCTGATTTGTTCATGATTGATTATTAGGCTGAAGGCAACACCGCAGCAGAGGAAGAAGGATCTGAGGTGAATGATGATGAGGATGGAGATGAAGAAGGGAGTGATGAGGTTTTTTTCTGTTCATTCTTTTGTGATTATTTACTTTTATCAGAGAGTAGAGTTTGTTGATAATCTTTTCTTGTAATTTTCAGGAGGATGATGACGAGTAGAACAAATGCACAAGGATAACATAGGGATCTAGCTTGTGACTGTTTGATCATTCCATGCCACGGTTTGATTATTCAATGTTACTTTTCTTTTCACCTTCTTTCCTTTATGGAAAATGTATTTCACCTCCCTCTATCTAATTATCTGTTGTCTTCTAAATTAATAGTTGTAGAAGGGAGATTTACTTCTATCTGTATTTTCTGAAGCCTAGTGACTTAGCTAAGTGAATTTTCTCTTCTGTAGAGCGGCTAGACTGTTTGATTTACATTCTTATGATAATGCAGTGATTTGATATATGAATTCTAGTTCCTGTTGATCCTCTGCTTTTGTCACCTCTTGTTTGTTAACTTTGGTTAGTTCTTTTGCTGCTGAGGTCTTGCCTGAATTTTTTACAGATAAGAGACGTAGTCTTAAATCACCTTGCATATGGTACATGAGAACTTGATTTGCTAGTTGCAAGGTTTAATTGATCAATGATATGATGGCTTTCACACATGAATGTGATTCGAACTTTATTATTATGGCTATGGTGGGTCATGTTGTGTAATTGTGGGAAAGTTATATGCTTGTTTGTATCGAAAATTGTGGTCCTTTAGGAAAAAGTCTGAAAATGTTATAGAAAAGAAGTGTTCGGTTCAGCCCTCCCACTTCTATGCTGACCAACCTTTAGTTAGAAGCTTTACAGAACCCCCATGTATGGCAGTGAATTTTAGCATCATAGGATTTACAGAACCCTCCCCTTCTCAGTGGACCCTTTTCTATTTAGCTCAAGTGGGACACTTGCAGTTGTGGAATTTGTTATGACAACTCAAACAAAATCTTTGCATCAGGTGTTTGATAGTAGTTCTTTAACATCTGCGGAGGCTGGACTTGATTGAAGTCTCTTTAATCAAGTTCTTTTATTGGGTTACAATAGTTGTCTCTTATAATAACATAGGTATTTTTTGGCTCTTTCATTGGTTTGAGTCAAACTTTTATTAGATATTGTCAAAGTGATAAGACAGTGTAACCATTGTGAATCCATCAAGGATGCTGGTGTCACATCCTTTTTCAGTCTTTTGGCATCTTTCATTATTGGACTTTGTCTCAGGCTATGCTACTAGTTAATAAGTGTTCATTTGATGTGATGAGTTTACAGCAATCTATCTACTTTTATCTCCCAGCATTTGTTTTAGTATTTTATGTATGAAATGTTAGGCTTGTGTTTCAGCCGTATTCTTAGCAGCTAGTAAAACCTTGTATGGGTTTATGCTGCCATTGCCATTTTGGTATCGGTTGCATTCTTTGTTGTAACTTCTTTTCTCTCTCTTCAAATGTGTCGAAATATGATCTAGTTTGTAGCTGCAATCTGCAATCTGCAATCAGAACGTTGCTGATGAAGGGATGAAAACTGTCCCCTCCTTCACTGAGCATCAGATTAGGGACAGTGGGTGGATCCATTTAATAATAAGAATGATATTCTGTTAGCCAGAGCCAATTGGAAACCGGAAAATAGCTTGGGAAAAATAGGGCATTGTATGACTGAGATCCATAGATTACTTCATTAGATAGCCGGTTGGAAACATAATGATGCATATGAGAGCATTCTGCTGCACGGTGACTAATTTTCTAACAAATTTGATATTCTAGTGAAGCACCAACGCTGACAATTTGTCGGGTAGCAGAACTTTGAGCAAATATTGGACCAAGATGTCCAAAACAGTAGCAAATTTAAATAACACACTCGAGAAAATTACAAGAAATTTTTCAATGTTCTCGAAAGAAGCAGAGATACTGATTTGATCTTCATATCTGTATTTAAATCACTCCATAAAAATAAATGTAAATTCAATATTTTGATAACAAATTTAATTAATTACATAGATTCCTGATCAATTCAATATTTTTTTAGTAAAGCAATTCAATATTTTGACAAGGCATTTACATTCCAAATTGAAGTCAATTAACTATGCTTTAATGTATTTTACCTGTTATATCACACACACAAACTCCTATATATGGATTCGATTGATAACATATCTTCGTCAAACAACACGCAAGAAAAAGCAAAATATAGATTCCATATTGTCTCCGATGGAAGCCACCACTAAATTTCTTTGCATCTTTTTACTATGCAGTCTCTTTATCGGAGGTAATTGGTCATTGCATTTCTTTAATTTTATAAACTCATACAGCATTATGTTCATTTTGTGTGTTAATTTTGTGTTTATGTTATTTGTCTTCTAGGCGATTCTCAACCTTGCACCGTAGACAATCTCAAAATTACACAGTCAAAAACTGGGAAGTCTGTTCAAGGTCAACCAGAGTGGAATGTAACAATCACAAATGACTGCATATGTGATCAAGTAAATATTGAGATTAATTCACCTGGGTTTCAAAGTGTGGAGAACATTGATCCTTCAATCTTGGGCAAATCTGGTGACAACTATCTTGTCAATCATGGTAACCCCATCCATTATCAAGATAATTTCAGTTTCACATATGCTTGGGCGACTCAGTTTACTTTCAAACCAGTATACTCCTTAGTTCAATGTTCAGCTTGAAACAAAGTATTGAAGCAGAAAATGTTATAACATTTTGTCATTTGTTTAATAATAAGACCATGACAATATAGCATGTTGTTAGTGAGTCTTAATATATGCTAATACATTTTTATTTTGCATTCCCTTGCAGACTTGTTGAAATATTAAAATTTAAAGACCAAATTCATAACTTAAAAAATGAGGAATATGTGAGTTTCTCTGTGTTGTGGTGCACTGGAAGTAGGTTGAAGATAATGGATTGCGTATTCGAAGGTCTTTTGCAAGGAGTGGTGGGGTGGCTAGCATTCATGGTGCGTCCTAGTAGTACTAGGAGAAGCCTATATACCCAAGAACCTTGGCTATAGCAATATATGAATATGATACCAGTGAGCCAGGTTTTCTTCTACTAGTGCTTATTTAGATCTATAGAAAGAACTTGTCTTATTTAGGGACAATGCTCACTAGCCTTAATTTTAAGAATTTTATTTCCACTAACAAAATCAGATTTTAAAATTCTTAAGAGTCAACTTAAAAATAGAAAGACAATTATACCCTTAATGAATTAAATAAACTACAATAGACCATTATAAAAAAGAGAAGACAATTATACCCTTAATGAATTATATAAACTACAATAGACCATTATAAGAGTCTATTATTAAATAAAGTTTTTATGACCGGATTCCTACGACCAATGACATTGACTGGACTTCGGCAACCTTTGACCGGACTCTGGGGACCGTTGACCAGACTCCGAGGGTGGTTGACCGGACTTCGGCAACTGTTGACCGGGCTCTAGAGACCGTTGACCGGGCTCTAGAGACCGTTGACCGGACTTCAGGAGCCGTTGTGCTTTAGTCACTTATAACAAGTCCCTATTGGGGGCAGTATGACCACCTATTGGGGGCAGTATGACCACCTATTGGGATCAGTAAGACCTCATACTAGGGGCAATATGACCACATGTTGGGGTAGTAAGACCTCCTACTAGGGTTAGTAGGACCTACTGCTGAGGTCAGTAGGGGTAGTAAGACCTCTTACTAGGGTCAGTATGACCTCCTGTTCGGGGCAATATGACCTCCTATTGGGGACAGTAGGACCCTTGAACTTAAGATATAAAGTATACATGTATCAAGAAAAATTTTAAAATTGAAGAATTGAAGTCTCTATAATATTCTATAAGATGTAAGACTGAGAAGATAACTTATATCCAAATCTACACTAAAAGAATGAAAGCAAATGACTCTTGGCGCCCTAATTGAAGGACAATAGGACATACACAAAGAGCATAATATTGCTCCATCCAAACAAACCAGAGGGTGTAAAGTGCAAGGCAAACAATCACAAAATAACTTTTGATGTAAGTACGAGTATGTTCAAAACAACAAAATATTATGCAAATGGATCTTCTATTTATATAACCGACAATTGTTTAAGATTCTCGGGTAACTTCTTTTGATTCTATGCATGAACCACAAATTGATTTAAAAGCTAGTAATATAAATCATTTCTAGTTCATTTGTTGCCGAGTGTACAACATACTATCATCTTCTGAACCAGAAGACAATGCAGCTTGCCAATTAAAACATCAAAGTACCATACCAGCAATATCCAAGTCGAATAGAAACAAGACTCTTAGACTTGCCATTTGCACTATGATACCTCATACCATGAAATGGTTTATATAAATGTAGGGGAGTGTAAGCACTGAACTAAATCAGCAGTTCATAGGACATGGCATTATAACTTCTAATCATAATACTCATTCAGAGAAAGAACATAATCTAAACCTCCATCGGAACTCTTAATTCACCTTTAGGCATCCAAGACGTCCCTTTAAACCCATTTCACTTCAATCGGCTACCAAATCCGGTATAAACTCCAATAACAACAAGAAATGGACCAGAAGAAGACACCTGCTGCTGCAAATTGATCAACCATATATCACATAACCAAATTGATCAACCATGTATCATTGTATATATCATCGTATATATGCAACAAATGAATGAAGACAAAGTTTAAGAACCTGATTCGTTTAAAAAGAAAACCAGATGAAAAAAAATTGAGGCGAAATCATGAAGTGCTCGGAGTTCCAGACCTCTCTTGAGATCGAATCATACCTGAATCGGTGATCGTCAAGCGCGGCGCCAAGCTTGTCCATCCTGCTCGGACCCTCAAAGCCACCGAGGACGGCAAGGCTCGAGTCGTCTCTGATTTTCCGGATCTGATATTGTCGGCGACGGCGGAGGCTTCTATGGCCCAGCATCCCCTCTCGTGTACGAAACCAAATCTGGTGCAGTTGGTGATTACAAGGGAGGAGGCGACGGAGGACGCCAACTAGTGAAGCCGGCCGAGGTCGCAGCGAAGGACGCCAATTGGTGGACCTGAGGCTTTCATCTAGTTGAGCGATCCGACTCAGATGAAGACGGCGGCGTCAATCGAGCGATGACGTTGATTTAGTACTCCCGGCGTCGGGAGAGAGAGACTGAAAGAGTTTGGAGATAAGAGAGAAGAAATACTGAGGAAAAGGTATTTTAGGCAACAAAAATAAGGAAAAAGTTAGACAATTTTATTAGTGGGAATACCACTTTAAGAGTGTTAGAATTGATGAGAAATCTGATTTTGTTGGTGGAAAATTTTTCTCAAAATTAGGACCAGCAGGAATTTTCCCATTCCTTGAAGCTACCTTGAATTGTTAGAACGGTTTTAGCGGTGGCTCCATACTAATCCCAAAGAAGTCAAAAAGATTCTGTGTATAATAATATGATTTTGCCCTTAATCAAGATATTTTGGTTATCTTTCTTTCCTTTGATAAAATGTTGGTGTCACTACCCAAGAGGATTCTACAGAACCCATACTTGCCTTAACAAAAACATTCCCTCCCAATCCCAATCCTACATTACTTCCATTCTAAATTTTGTACTCCTCTCACTGTCTTCATATAAAGAGAGACCCAATTCAGACGCATGGAAAATGGGTTTCTAAGTAAGGTAAGAATGGAGGGGCAGAGAAGAGTGTTGGCAGTGAAATTGGAGAGGCTGAGGACTCAGAACCCAGATGGGTTTTGCGTCATGACGGACGACCAAGTAGAGCAACTGCAGAAACAGATCGCCGTCTACGCCGTCATCTGTGAGCAGCTTGTTGATATGCACAAGGCCTTCACTGCCCAACAGGATCTTGCTGGTTCTTCTCTTAACTTGCAGTTTTCAATTACTTTACCTTTCATCATGTCATTTACTTTTGTGGGTTTTGAAGTTTATGGTTGATGTTTCTGTAAACAGCGTTTTATGGGTTCAGTAGAACTGCATAATGTGGTTTTGTTTTGGTTGATTGTGTTTATATGTTATTTAGCTTTCTTGGAATTTTGTGAAGCATGCAAAGATTATAGACTTGAATGTTTCATAAGCAAGACTTAAGTTGGCTCTGTTCTATGACTTCTATCCCAAGCCAAATGTCATTCTTGTTGTCCTCGAGAGAAAAGTACATGTCTCATTTTGTATCTAGACTCATGAAAACCAGTGAATTTGCGTTTTGATTTCTAGACTTGGCTTGTATTGATTTCTTGTTTCAATCTTCCTTCTTTCCATTCTATAAATACTGTTGTAGGCAGAAGCTTTATGACACTACTTCACTAGGACCATGTTTCTTCCGAGCCATCCTTTTCTATAGTTTACATTTACTTACCATGAAGTTAGTTCCATTGAAGGTGTTTGATTCACTTAATTTGGACTATTGAATTTGGTGGATCTTTAGGTTGTCAGTTGTGAATTGTGATATGTTTTAATTTATTTATTTATTTATGAACTGATGACAACAATCTTTATTAATGAAGAAATAGATCAATGATTACAATGAGAGAGAACAAACTCGAGCTCTGATAGCAGTAGGAATACTACCACACCAGGAAAAATAAAATCGACTGTTAAGAGCCAAACTAGCCAGCTTATCCACAATTGGAGGGGTTGATTAAAACCTCAGAACAATGGCGTAACCAGTCCAACATAGAGACTGATATGCTTTTACTTCATTTCCTAACTTGTGCATATCTGAAGGTTTTTGTTGAATATACTGCCTATAAGCATCAGTCTTTCTGGTCCAGGAATGAAGATGGGAAATATGTATGGCGATTTGATGCCATTTGGTGGCAACAAGGTAACTGCAAGGCAGCGGTGGACGCCATCAAATACGCAACTTGAAATCCTTGAGCGTATCTATAATGAAGCCAACAGAACTCCAGGAAAGCACAGAGTCAAAGAGATAACCAAGGAACTCTCACAACATGGCCAAGTTACTGAAACTAATGTTTACAATTGGTTCCAAAACAGAAGAGCTCGTTCAAAGAGAAAGCAATCGGTGCCAACACGGAACATTACAGAATCAGATATAGAGCCCGAGGTTATATCTCCCAAGGATAAGAAGACAAAACCTGAAGACATGTACTTTCGAAGTCCTGATTCAGGTATTGAAAATTTCTTTGCTTAGATGCACAGACATATGTCAGTTCACATAGTTTTATAATTTCCTGCTGTTTGAGTCTTGAGAGAGTCATTTTACAAGTATCAATCTACATATACTTCTCGGTTTTCCTTCTTTTGCTTCATTTTATTTTTTGTTTGTAATACATTGCAATCGATATTGACTTTTGCATGTCTGCATCTACACATTCAGATTCAAACCACATACTGTTCTTATTTTCCAAATGGTTTTCTTTTCAGGATATGAGAACCCCAAATGGTAATGTTGAAGTTCCTAGTTGAAGAGTAGACGTGGTTGGATTATATCAGTTTGAAGTTCTTTCTTCTTTGTGTTTCAACAGAAACATATGAAAGTTGAGGCTAACGTGCAGTAGCTATATTACAGCAGGCTTTTATGAGATTAAACTTATGAACCACATATGAGTTGCAAACATTACATATTATATAAATAAGATCACAAGTTTAATTCTTTGGTCATATTCATTAGCCCTTATGTGATGGATAGATTTCAATTATTTTTGGTGTAATGTGTAATATCCTTACAATCTGGTTCTGGGGAACAAGGCAGTGCAGCTAAATAAGTTAAGGAGAAAATACTTGTGACACCCTATACTTTATACCTAAAAGCAGTTATGTCCGTCAGTTTTTAAATTAAATTGATATATCCCTATACTCTTAATTCTTGACAGTTTTACTCTTTATGTTAGTTGACCGTCAAAAGAGACGGTTAAGTTACTAAAATGGCTAACATGCTCCTATTAAAAATCACTTTTATTTTTTCCTTTCTCTTTCCTAATTTTTCAATTTTTTTTTCTATTTCCTCTTTTTTCTATTAAAAATTGATTTTATTTTGTCATTCTATTTTTTCTATTTCCTAATTATTATTTTTGAGAGAGAGAGAGAGAGGACTAGTTGAAGACTTTTCGGTTTATGGTTAAAAAGACTTATTTTTCGATCACATTTTAGTATTTCATCCGTTCAGTTTTTAGGTTTATATGAGTAGAGTAGTGCTACATGCACAAAAAAGTTTTACCAAAATACAATACCAAATGATGTGGCGTCCTACATGACATCTACCGCGTCCTACATGACATCTTTCACGTCAACATATTTAGTTTTTATTTTAATTACTCTAAAAATGTAATAATAATAATCTTAATAATAATGATAAGTAGTTTCCTATATGAATGAAAGGCTTCATGATATTAACCTAGCATATCAGAAAAATACTAATCATCATATGTATGACAGAACAACCACATTTCTTATCAATCTTGGTTAATCATCTTGTTACGGTGAAGAAACTCATTCAAGGCTTATGATTTCGGATCATGAGTTGGCGACATTTGCAAAGATGGATTATGCGGTGAACTCACATAATGAATTCAAGGAAGTGGTGAGGGCTTCTTGCCAATTATGCCTAGACACCAAGGCCGGGAATCGCACCCTTACGAACGCCCCAAAGAACACCTTCTAGTATAGGTGATGCTATCATGATGGAAACTTCAAATTTGGTCATGTGGAGAGTCTCAAGCACCATTTTTTTTTTTTGGTGAACATACCCCATTGTTAGGAGGAGAGAATTCATAGGTGCACCCATCAGATTTTCTGGTGTTGCTCAAGGAAATCCATACTCCAAATGTGATGCTTACTCCTTCTTATGAATTATTAATTTTGTGATTTTTATTTTTGAATAAGATTACATGTTGGAATTTATTAGGTTTAATCATTTGGTATAGAGTTTTTGTATAAATTTTTGGTGTCTTTAGCATTATTCATATGAGTATATTATTTTTACAAATTTTCAGCCAAATTTAGTGATTGTTAAGGTAACAAACTAGATCAAATTAATGGACGAACTAAATTTGTCAAACATGAACCGTTTAAGTTTATAATTGGTAAATCACACTTATGAATGTTTTACCGATTTTCAATATGGCTGAAAATTTACAGAAATGATGTATTCATAAATACCTATAACATCAGCCGTTAAGATGTGGATATAAGATCGAAAAGTGAGATTAGCTGAAAAGTCCTCAACTTAAGGGTTCTCATTAGAATGACTCCCATAGAAAAAAGAAAAAAATGGTCCAAACAGTATCTCACATTTAAGGAAAGCTAACGTTTTGTATCTCAACTTTGAAAAACTTCAAAACTATATCTCACGTTTTTACCCCGACTGAAGAAAGGTATCTGACACCGTTAACTCCGTTAAATAAACTAACAGCTGAAGGATATTTTCGTCTTTTACCTTAACCTTCTATTTAGAGAGACTCTCTCTCTCTCTCTCTCTCTCTCTCTCTCTCTCTCTCTCTCTCTCTCTCTCTCTCTCTCTCTCTCTCTCTCTCTCTCTCGTTCCCATTCAGACCCAATCAACCCAGAATTGTCTTTTATCCCTCAAAAACTCAACGTCAATTTCTTAAAACTTCACCCAATCACGAATTCGACTATAAGTAGTGGTAAAGCTCGATAAATGGACCAATTTTGATACCTGGATTGAATCCCAAAAGTTGTCGGGAAACATAGAATGTCGCCGAAAAATTCAATAAGTTCACTTAATCGATTCTCACTCTTGGCTTCTCAATTGGGCAAACAAACACCACAAGGAGGACGAAGACGGCAAGACGAAGCTAACAAAATCCGTCTTGCTTGCCACCGTGGCTAGAATCGGAAACCCGATCGGGAACCCAGTCACCTTTTCTCCTCATTTTCTCTCTCTCCACAACTTCCCATGCAAAACCAATACCACAGCAACGTCGGGGACGACGAGACGACGTTGTGGCCAAAGGTGCTATGCCGAGAAGCGACCGGACGACGGAGGAGCGATTCGAGCTCTGCCGCTGCTCAAATCGTTGGTCTGGGTGTCCACTTAAAAGAGTAACAAAAAAGAGAGAGGGTAAATTAGTCATTTTAAGAGGAAAATGTGTCTGCCGTTAGTTATTTTAACAGAGCTAACTATGTCAAACATTTATGTTTAGTCGCGGCAAGAACATGAGATATGGTTTTGAAGTTTTTCAAAGTTGAGATACTGAAAATTAGCTTCGGTAAAATGTGAGACACTGTTTGGATCATTTTTCCCTAAAAAAAAATAGAAAAAACTAGAAAAGAGAAAGGAAAAAGTAAAATTGATTTTTAATAGGGACATTTTAACCATTGCAGCAACTTAACTGTCTCTTTTGATGGTCAACTAAGAGAAAGGGAGGTAAAACTGTTGCGAAGAGTATATAAAGTATAAGGTGTCACAAGTATTTTCTAAGTTAATTTTCATTATACATTGGGGGGGGGGGGGGTCATGGAATGAATTCAATTAATATTAGCAGAAACTTGGCTAGTGATGAAGTGAAAGTAATTTAAGAATAGAGAATCGTGAAAGATGTGTATCTTATTCATTGATAGGAGCGCTTTATATAGGGAATTACACAATACCTAATATGGTAATGATATGATTACATAGATCTAGTCAAACTACATATCCTATTGACATAAGGCCAAGACACATATAAAGAATATCCTAGAACACTCCCCCTTGTGCCGCGCGCTGATATGCCGATGGTGCTGATCTGTTGCCCCGTCAAAAACCTCGTCAAGTCACAAAAACCCGGTGGGAGAAAAACTGAACCTTGATCGTAGGTGAAAAAGAGTACAACACACCAGCCTACTTCATTAAGATGATACTCCCCCTGATGTGAACATTATTCAAAGAGACTTGACAGCCGCTGCATGCCTATACTTTTCACATGTTTCTCAAAAATAGACTTAGGTAAGGACTTAGTAAATAAGTCTGCTGCGTTTCCTTCGGAACTAACTTGGTTCACTTGAATGTTGAGAAACGCCTGTTGCTGTTGGTTGTAGAAGAACTTAGGTGAAATGTGCTTTGTATTATCACCCTTGATGTAACCTAACTTCATTTGCTCAATACAAGCTGCATTGTTCTCATAATTGCATGTAGCTAGGTCTACCAATTGTAGAACTTAATCCACTAGTCCCTCTAATGTGCTTAATGATTGATCTCAACCAAACATATTCCCGAACAGCTTCATGCAAAGCTATAATCTCTGCATGATTTGAAGATGTCGCCACTAGAGTCTGCTTAGTAGACCTCCAAGATATCGCCGTATTCCCAATGGTGAACACATAACCAGTTTGAGAACGTCATTTATGAGGATCAGATAAATATCCGGCGTCGGCGAAACCCACCAACGTATTGTTGGGTGTCTCGGCATAGGACAAGGCGGCGGTGGCGTGCTCGGCATTGGACCCGTGTCCAGCAGCCGTGCCGGCGGCGTTCATGGCGGCGGTCCGGTCCCTTGGTGGATCGGTGCCGTGTCTTCCATGAGCCATAAGACCATCTTCTGTCTTTCTTGAATCAGTGTAGGGAAAGAACAGTCCCAAGTCAATTGTACCCTGAAGATATTGAAAGATGTTCTTAACTCCAGTCCAATGACGTTGGGTTGGCGCTGAGCTAAATCGAGCTAACAAGTTGACTGAGAATGCAATGTCTGGTCGAGTGCATTGAGCTAAGTACAATAATGCGCCTAAGATATGGAACCTCTGCGCCCAAGACCTCTTCGTCGTCCTCTTTCGAACTGAATGGATCTTTAGTTATATCCAGACTTCGACCAATCATAGGAGTGCTGACAGGATGCATCTTGTCCATATTAAATCACCTGAGCATCTTTTGGACATATGCAGACTGATGGATAAGGATTCCACAGACTCGGTGCTCTAGTTCAAGACCTAGGCAAAAACGAGTCTTCCCAAGATCTTTCATCTCAAACTCGGATTTCAGATAAGCCGTGGTCTCTTTGATTTCATCAAGAGTACCGATAATGTTCATGTCATCGACATAAACGGCCACTATTGCAAATCCGGAACTTGTCTTCTTCATGAACACGCACGGGCATAGTTCATTGTTCTTATATCCCTCCCTAATCAAGTAGTCACTTAGACGAGTATACCACATTCGCCCGGATTGCTTTAATCCTTAAAGTGAGCGTTGCAACCTTATAGCGTACGCACTCCGTGGTTTAGAGTCACTTGACTTAGGTAACGTAATGCCATCGGGCACTTTCATATATATCTATGAATCTAGATCCCCATAGAGATATGCCGTAACCACATCCATGAGCTGCATGTCAAGTTTTTCGGACACTACCAAACTGACTAAGTAGCGGAAAGTTATGACGTCCATGACTGGAGAGTAAGTCTCCTCATAATCAATCCCAGGGCATTGTGAGAAACCTTGCGCCACAAGGCGGGCCTTATACCAAAATACCTCATTCTTCTCATTACGCTTCCTAACAAAGACCCATTTATGTCCAACAGGCTTTACACTCGGCGGGGTTAGCACTACTGGGCCGAAGACCTGTCTCTTTGTCAGAGAGTCTAATTCTGCCTGGATTGCAACTTTCCATTTAGGCCAATCTGCTTTGTTTTGGCATTCTGCAACAGAGCGTGGTTCGATGTCATCGTGCTTAATGATTTCATGAGCCACGGAATAAGCAAATATATTATCAACATGGGTTGATGACCGGTTCATCAATTCATAAGTGTTATCATAACACATGGAGATCTCTATGTTCTCTGATGTTGACATTGACCCTGAGGCATCCCCATGGATTTAAACATCAATTCGTGGACATAACTGTAATCAGAGATGATCTCGTGAGAATGATTCTCAACATCGATGATCAAAGGATTGACCCATGCCTTGTCGGTCCGTTTCTTTCTCGGACGCGTGTCAACCGAACCAGGTGGCCTCCCCCTTTTCCTTTGGGAGCCACGGCCTCCATCCCTCCACCGTGGGGGCAGCGGCGGTACCAAGCCCGTGGATGGCCATGCCCTTTCTAGGGACTTCGAGCCTAGCAGGAACATTTACAGCTGGTATATCTGATCTTGTCACTTTCGCAATCTCGGAGAAAGAGTGAGGCATCGTATCTGCTACTTTCTGAAGTTTGAGAATACGTTTCACTTCACTTTCAGTCTGTGAAGTGCGGGGATCATAATGAGACAGAGTGAGGATAAACCATGACAATTCTTGTCGTTCCACATGAACACGTTTGTTCGTATCTCTCCCTAACGACGGGAAGAATGTCTCATCAAAGTGACAATCCGCAAACCTTGCGGTAAAAAGATCACCTGTTAATGGCTCGAGGTTAATAATCGTTGGAGATTCATAACCAACGTAGATACCTAATCGTCTCTGAGGACCCATTTTAGAACGCAGTGAAGGCGTAATTTGACACGACCCGCCCGAATTTCACCCTAAACCCGGAGTAAATCGTGCGGGGACCACCTCCAAGGAAAGATTTACCGCAAAATTCGGTACAACCTCCCTTGAAAATGGACAACCCTTCCAATAAAAACCTGCAAACACTTCTAAAGGTTCCAAATCCAACCTTAATTTCTGGAGCCTTCGTGCTCCCCAAAAAAAATCACCACCAACATGATAATAAACATTATCTAAGATAATATACATCATCCGAAAATATTCTAAAATATCTACAAGCCTTCACCCACAACCAAAAATATGTACATTAAACCCAAGTATTCAGAGCTACTAGACACTAGCGGAAATAAGAAAAGACAAGTAGGCTAAACAGGTAACCTACTGGTGAAAGGTGGTGGAGATACGGGTGACTATGCCTCGTCTCCTACTAGATCCAATCCGAACTCTGCAGACTGGGCATTTTAAAAACAAAGGACCCAGGGGAAGACATTTAATAATATTAGAGTGAGTGGACAAAAATAATTTAATAATAAACTATTTATGCATTCCCAATTTAATTTCATAGAAAAATATACTGCATGCGGCAGCTTAAAAGTGTTCAACTCATAAACTGACAATTTTACGACTAGCACTGGCTAGTCACAAACTCAAATAAAATGGAGCCTCTCTGGCTGAACTATATATAAACATATATATTTGTATGTATCTACACTCGTCAGACTCCTTGTATGAATCCTAGAAACAATTCAGAAAAAAATAGAAATTCATACAAGGCTACAACGCTGGCGTCTAACGCTCACGTTGAGCCATAATGGTATTTTTCCTCATTATGACCGAAAAAGGACGGTGTATATATACGTATGGACTCCCTATATGAAAACCTAAATAAACTGAAAAAGAAAGAAGTTTTCATATAGGGCTATGACGCTTGTGTCTAACACGCACGACACGCCATAATGGTATTTTACCTCATTATGACGAACCAAGCACGTATGGCTAGCTAGCATTTATATACATACTAAATTCATAATATCCAAAATATATATATCCACCGAAAATCTCATTTTCGGGATCTCTCCAAAGGAGGAAAAATTGTCAAATGGGCGAGAAATCAATAATCTCATCAAAAGAAATAAATGATCAATAAAATCATTCATCGCATGCTTTTTATTTAAAACAAAGGTCCACTCACAAATTAGGCCTAAGCCTGATGACGCTCCGAGGCTTCTTCTGCTCGGGCCTCCTCACGTCCTGTTCCAAATATATAATTAATTTACCAACTAAATTCCAGTATTTATAAAATAGGCAAAATTAATTGAGAGCCATAATTACGCTCATCATTGCCTAAGTTCGATATTCTTAAATCGGAATGATCCAAACTTTTATATCATACTCGGCAGTCGTATAAACAACCTTTCCTAGAAATTGATTTAAATCCTACGGTCGGATTTTACATTATTTAACCGCTTAAATACCAAACTTCGGAAATTCACAAACCCATTCAAAACTCGTCCGAAAATTCTAAAACTCATTCCATTAAACTCCTCATAAAAATCTCCACCAAAAACAATTTTTCAGCGGCGGCGCCGGCGGCGGCCGGCGACCAGCTCCGACAACCTCCAATGTTCACCAAAATTTGACAGCATCTTCCTCTCAACCTCCTCTACAACATTCCTAACTACCACAAACTCCAATTCTAAGCCTAACCATGTCAATCAAACGCAAACACACAATAAAGCCCTAGAATTTCAAATACCGATTTCTCTTTACCTAGCTGAAGATGGAGGGAGCCCTTTGGAGGGATTGAAGCACGGGAGGAGAGCTTTCTTTTGAGCCAAGGTTCGCCAGCTATGGCGGCCGAAGGAAGGAGTTCCGGCGAGAAAACCGATTCGGCAGTTGGAACTTCCGGGCGGCGTCTCTCCCTCACGGCGGCGCTAGAGAGGCTACCACCAGTCTAGAACGGTAGCTTGGTTGGAGACCGATCGATTGGGACCGGGGCGACGGTCTGGGGCGGCCGGACGGCCGAGAAGAAATTCCGGCAGCGGGAAGAGGGAGAATCCGGAGAGAAAGAGAGAGAGAGAGAGAATCGGGAGGGAAGAGAGGGAAATATTTTGGGCTTGGCCCAACCGGTTCCAACCCACATATACCCAATCCAAAAATTTAACACCCCCAAAAATAATACCCTAATAAAAATTACCTTTTACTAGCTAAATTTACCATTTTTTTACCGTCGTTACATTTTTCTCCTACGAATAACTCTCCGAAATAATCGTCCTTCAAAACCCTTATAGGGACCAATTAAACTATAACTCAATGTCGAAGACGGTAAAATTCTTATTATAATCAAGCTAGTAAATAAGATAAAATTTTACGGGTCGGGATGTGACATAATTGGCACATAAACCGAACAACTGAAAATGCGTAGATGCGAAATGTCAGGCTTATATCCAGTGACCAACTGGTACGCACTGAATGGTTGTCTGGCAGTAGGTCTGAAACGAATAAGTAAGGCTGCATGCAATATTGCATAGCCCCATGACGCAATTGGAAGGTTGATGCGCATTACCAACGCTCGAGAAATAAGCTGAAGCCGCTTAATTATAGCTTCGGCGAGACCGTTTTACGTGTGAACATGGGGTACGGGATGTTCAACTTCAATCCCGATAGACATGCAATACTCATCAAAAGTCTTTGATGTAAATTCTCCAACGTTATCCAGTCGAATTGACTTAATTGGATAATCCGGGTGATGAGCCCGAAGTTTAATAATTTGTGCTAGGAGTTTTGAAAATGCAGCATTACGTGTGGACAGGAGCGCGACATGAGTCCAACGCGTTGAAGCATCCACCAGAACCATAAAGTATTGAAATGGTCCACATTCAGGATGGATGGGTCTACAAATATCACCTTGGATATGATGTAGAAATGGAATGTTCTCGGTGTTATCTTTAGCGTAAGACGGTCTCGATACTACTTTCGCTAAAGAGCAAGCTTTGCAAAACGAATGATGAGCGTTTGAAAGAGTCAACGACACATCAAGGGAAGAATGATGTGCCTCAATTGCTTGAGTGATCGGCCGGGCGGTAGCCAGGAAGTTGGTGCCGAGCCCGGGAGACGTCAAAGTCCCCATTGGACCGTGGTGACTAGTTATGGCGTCACCACCATGATTCATAGTGATATCATTTCCTAAATGTTTTCGTTTTGATCTGAAGAAGGGATGTCCATGAGAATTACGCAGAATTCGGATCATCATGTCCCTTCTAGGATGACCAAGTCGATCATGCCAAAACTTGTATGAGTCAGAGTCCCAAAGATCCTGTTTGGCGACTACATGGGATTCAATAATCCGAATCGTAGTAAGGTAAAGACCACTAGATTAACTCATGAGTTTCTCCAATATACGTTTACGTTCGTATTCATGAGAAGTTATACATAAGAACTCAGTTCCATCTTCACAATGAGTTTCCAAGTGAAAGCCATTAGCGTGAATGTCCTTAAAGCTCAACAGGGTTCGGTGCCCTTTTGGGGCATAAAGAGCGTCCGTGACGTGGATCATAGTGCCATGAGGTAGAAAAAAGCAAGCAGTTTCACCCCCGAGGATCACAGGAGAAGATCCAATCATTGTCGTCACAGATGATTTACAAAGCACTAACTCAAGAAATAGTTGCCGGTTCCTTAGAATTGTGTGGGTTGATCCACTATCTGCGAGGCACTTGATCTCTCCAAGAGACATACCTACAAAAGAGAATAGATATATGAGTAAAATAGGTCGATATCGAGCCATTTACAAGGATTGAAAAAAAACTAAAAGTAGCAACAATCCCAAGAGTGCTGAAAATTTGTCGCGCAGAAATGACCTTTGTGCACTAAAACAGTCATAACTCCTTCGTTAAAATAGATATGGATGAACCGCAAAATGTTCTGAAAACTAAACTCGTAGAGCTTTCCAATGATATAAAGCTCACTGTCTGGTTCGTCTGGAGCTGTTCACAAAGCTCAAACGAAGTGACTATCCAAGGAGGACAGATTACTGTTTTTCGCAGATTTGGCATTAGCAAAGCTTTTGAAGCTTGCTGGTGGCATAGAGGCGTATGCTCAGCCACAAAGATGTGTTGATGATCAAATCCAAGTCCAGAGAACCTGGAGGATTCGATGTTGATCCGGTTTTGCCAAGTCTTTAACGTCTCTTTCAAGACGACAATTGGGGTAATAGCGTAATGAGAATCCAAAATCGAAAGCTTTCGGTAACTCCAAATTAAGTATGACCAGGCATGTCCGTGGAGGGTCGGTAGTGCAAGGCACACTTAAACCACTAGGTCCTTAATTTCAGACAATTCTAAGACATCATACTAACTTGGATGAGCCTAGTTAAACAATTGATGATGGAAAATCCGCTATAGGTAAAAGAGTTGAACCGAAAAACACGTGAGTAACTCTCCTTGAGAGTCACGGCGCCGTACGTCACCTCCTTTGAGGGAAAGACCAAAGACGGCGTTGATGCCATGTTTTCTAAGGTAGATGTAAATCAATTTGAACCATGTAGAGACAAGAAGAACCAAAAGAAATAATCTTTCATTAATGCGTTGAAAAGAGTATATAAGGGTCTCAAAAAAAATTAAGAAGAAAACTAAGCATGGCATGCTAACGATGCCTTATTACACCATGACTTGTAAAATGAAAACAATCTAGCCGGTGACGTCAAAGTCAGGAGCATCTGAGTTAAAACAATGTCCATTGGGGTCTGCGACCTTGAAGGTAACATTATGTTCAACTCCATTGTTTTCAGTGGAATTGACTTCCATCAATTTCTTGTATTTCTTGTATGCGGCAACAATATTTGTAGGAGCGCGACAGCTTTTAGACCAGTGGTCCTTGGACCCAAATCTGTTGCATTGACCATTAGAGGTAGAGGAAGAGTGAACATGCTGCTTCCGAGGAGGGGCGCCGCCGCCTTTGGGGTCGGCGGCACCGGTGTCTCGACGCCATGTGTTGGTATGGCCACTAAAGCCACTACCTTGTCCCCGAGAACCAGAGGCACGGTGGTGTTGATTCCCACGTGCATAAGGTTCATTCCGATGTTGATCCTTGCGTTTTGGAGCTTTCTGACTCCGTTTACTGTTGTAATTAGATTCTGAAATTTCCAGGTGCCTACAGGATGCAAATTATGCTGATCATTGATCATGCTGTTATTTTCTTCCATAAGGAGTTGCGTCATTAAGCCGCTAAATGTAGTAATCCTCTTATTTGTGAACTCAAGTCGATATTGGTTCATTAGGATCTTAGCAGCTGAAGGGAAGGTCGAGAAAGTCTTTTCAATCATGTCGGCATCACTTTTCTCGACTCCACATGAGCTCAGTTGAGCTTGTAGGCAAAGCATATCCCTGTTGAAGTCGTCAACCTTCTTGTAATCCAAAAGTCAGATTTTATCCCAGCTAGCAATTAGTTCTGGCAGCAAGGTCGAATGGATATTGCCGAAGCGTTTGGCAAGTGCATCCCACAGATCTTTTGGATCATGCTTTGATTGATACTGCTTGCGCAATGTGGGATCGATATGCTTACGAAGGAACATGGGCGCCTGAGATTTTGTTCTCTTGTTAGGCGATTCCTAAGTTGGATCAGGGAATATGGTCTCGGTCAAATCTTTAGCGATGAAGGTCTGCTCTATGTCCGAGACCCAACGATGGTACTTGGTACCATGGGCGTCGAGGACGTCAAAATCAATGCCTCTGTCCATCTGCATACAAGAGAGAACAAGTCGTATTAGTTTTCTGTTAAGACCCAAAATGATACTCAAATACGATGCTTTTATAATGGTTTGTCTCTCTAGGGTTGATCAAACACAACCCTAAATGTCCGGAGTCGATCAAACACGACCCGGAAAATTTGTGTGAAGGTGATCAACCACACCTCCAAAATAGCAATAACCAAAGTTGATCAAACACAACTTTGGACCCGGGGAGGACAACCAGGATTTTAAACCTGCAAAGACACCGTCCCAAGCATAGAATGGAGTAGAAGAAAGGAGAGAAAACACTTTATCTCCCCCGAGGTTATTGAACTTGGAAGAGTTTTAGGGTTGTAAAAAAAACATACCGTAAAACTTGGATGCTTGATCGGACGAGAAGAAAGCAGTGGAAGCGGCAATCGGGAGAGCGACGGCGGCAGCAGCAGCGGCAGCGACCGAGGCAGGGCCGAGTGTTTTCGGCTTTGGGTTTTAGGGTTTGGAAAAACTATTAGCTCAAGGATTGAGCCAAGAGCTGATAACGTGATGAAGTGATAGTAAATTAAAAATAGAGAATCATGAAAGATGGGAGCCCTTTATATAGAGAATTACACAATACCTAATATGGTAAGGATATGATTACATAGATCTAGTCAAACTACATATCTTATTGGCATAAGGCCAAGACACACATAAAGAATATCCTAGAACAGCTAGTACTTTCTTCTTTTTCTTAAATAAAATTTTTGGTGTAAATATAAATACTTGGGAAACTGCAAATTAAATGACTTGTCGAACACAGTCTTTCCACTTCTGAAACATGGGGCTTAAGCAAAAAAAATTAAATTTTTATAGAAGATGTTATACACCAGATGAACTATATATAGCTAGTATTTGGTTTCAACTAAAAAGAATAACAGATATTAGGCTTCTTTAATTTGCTGGAAAGTACCAATTAGTATCATGTAATTATGCTTTGGTTAAGAGAGAGATTAGGAGTAGATTATGCAGATAATACTGAACAACGAGTTGACTAGGTGATGAGTTAATTGGCATTTGATTATGTAATTATGATTTGATTAACGAGAGATTAGGAGTAGATTATGCAATTATGACTCAACAATATAATCAAGAGTCGATTAGGTAACTGGGAATACATTTCTAAACAGTTGATTTTTCAATAATGTATTTGATATCCTTCCTAGTTAGGCTTGTACTTGTGTCATTTTGCTACCATACTATCTGTGATCAAGCATTTAGAGTCTCCAAAGAGCATTGAAAATTGAGGTGGGTGAAAGGCAGATAGCCGTGCAAAAGACTGCCACAGTGAAGATGGAAATGGAAGCTGACGATGATGAGAAGATGAGAATCTACGAGAGAGCACGAATGGCTGTTGAGGCTTGTGACATGGAACTTCTTGACAAGACCAGGAAATATGAAGAACTAATGCTGGAGAAGCACAAAAAGATTATGCAAATTCAACAGCTGGAGAAGATTGTGAGGCTCAAACTTGCAGAAGCTGATATGTTCCAGCTCAAGGCCAATGAGGCGAAACAAGAGGTGCTGAGGCTCCAGAGGATTGCTATTGTGTCGGAAGAAGAATATGCTAACAGTTACCTGAGACAGCGATTGAGGGAGGCCGAGGCAGAGAAGCAGTATCTAATCGAAAAGATTAGACTCGAATCCGACAACTGTGGTGGTCATTCTTAATTGCTGATTCATTCCAAAACGAATGATGATCTGCTTTACGGTGCCAATCCTTTGACAGATTTTAGTAATGCCTTCTAGTATATTCTGCATTTCGTTGTCTTCATTGTTACTTTCTTTGGTGATCAAGTATGAATGCTGTGACTCTTGTTTTATGACTTGTAGGAATATCTATAGTTTCTAAAGAGAACATTAATCAACTATTCAAATAAAGAAGTTGGAATGGCAACTGAGTTTAGTATCTTCTTTGAAATGTGACATCTCTAGTTACTTAAAAGCATAATTGAAGCAAGAAATCGTAGCAGAAGGTACTCCAGTTGAAGCAAGCCTCATTAGTGACTAGTCCTCATATTCTCAGTGAAAAAGTTTAAGGCATGTATTCAGCCGCATCCATATACAGCAGAAACGGATGTGAAACGAACTGTGCAGCCGTACGTGTTTTCGATATAAGCTTCTTCTGTAACTGTATTTATGCTGCACTTTACACATTTTTAACTTCAACAGCATATCATCATTGACATCTCCATGAGCTCATTCTTGTCATTAATCCTCTAACTAGCAATGGTACCCGTGGCTTGCCACGGGTGTCTCTTGTTATTTTGTTAATAATTTATGATTATGACATATGTGAATGAAATGACTTGATTCTTAACCAAGATGATAAAATAAGACATAGTTTTCTTTCTCTAAAATTAGTTGAGTTTACGTTACTGCAGTTCATAAAACTATACAAAACTATTGTATCAACCATTTTAGGGAATAGGGAGACATAGATACAAAACTATTGTATCAACACATCAAGTATTGCAGAGAACAGGTAGACCTAAAATTTATCGATAGAAATGTCATCAGCAGCTTCCTTAAGAGTCAAGTAAATGAACTTCAATAACACATGAGGATAAAAAAGAACCCATATTACCCTAAAACATATGCTCAACAATGCAGCAAAGATAGAGAAACAGAGCACAAAACACTATTGAAACGAATTCGAGCTCCCAAACAATCTGCCCTCCCTTCTTCCTTTATTCTGTTTGCTCTCTCCCTCCTTTTTAAAAAAAACCTGAATATCTTTTTTCCTCATCTTCTAAAACTTTTGGAACACTCGAGTACGTGTAATACGAAAAAAGAAAAAACAATATGATCGATAAAAAAAAAAAAGAAATATTTAGAGAAACAGGGGAGGGCAAATACATAACTATAGATGAAAAAATAGGGGCAAAAACGCCCTCACACTATTCACTTGAATAGTGCTTATGACTAGTTAACCAACAAATAGTATATAAGAATAGTTAAGCATATGAATAGTTAACCAACAAATAGTATATATATAAATATAAATTAGAACGTAGCCACACCACTAGTTGCATCAATCATCAGCATGAATATGAACACATATCTACTAGGCACATATGTGCAACTAAAGTTAGGCACACAAGTCCAGTCGCATATGTATCTGTTTCAAGCAAGGAAGAAAAAATCGAAAGTTTTGGCGAAATATCGCCGAAATTTTCGTTTTTTTCACCTAGCGATATATCTTTTCCTTCCCATAAATTTTCGTCCGAAACTCGCGAAATATCGCGATATTTCGCCGATATCTCACGATATCTCCGAAATCCCAGAGAAACTTTTTCCCGCCGAAAATTTTCGGCCTGCTTTGCACGTGGTCATGCTGTCCGCCGAAATGTTTGACTGGTGTGGGCTGTTTGCACGTGGTCATGCCTTCATGCACTCATGAGCTGTCTTTCCTCCTTCTCATCCACGTGGCCTCTCTCATCATTGCCTTTCCTCTTTCTCCTCCACGAATTGAAGTGGCCTCTCTCATCATTGCCTTTCCTCTTTCTCCTCCACGAATTGAAGCAAAATGTTGAATTTTGAAGCAAAGGGGATTCGAACCTTGGTTGGATTGGTACAAGGCTAACACCTTAATCAATCCTACTAACTATCCAACTTGTTAATTTTACTATCTTTACAATATATATTGGTTTTTTTTTTTTTTCTGAATTTGAAAAGTAAAAATTAGGTAAATGTTGAATCCCCAACTAACTTTTTTACGTACATTTCTTAATTTATTTTTAATATATCTACCTTTAAAAAAAAATGTTTAAAGTAAACTTTTAAGAATTATTAACGGTTCAGCACTAACATTTTCACCTTAACTTACTACAACTCCATATAGATCAATGTTTATTCAAGGTTTTCATTTCAAATATAGTACATAATATAGAAAACAAACATCTCTTAAAGTTTGGTTTAAAATTTCCTTGTTTTTCTTTAAATTTCCGTCAATTTTCTTTTTTTTTTTACTGTAATCGATATTTCCCTGAAATTTCCATTGAAATTTCCATATTTTGAAGGGTCAAAATTTCCGTAATCATCGAAATTTTCTTCCTTGGTTTCAAGAAGTAAGAGCATCTCCAATTGAGTAGCCATTTGGGGAGTGTGTTAATTTTGATTTTGACATCTGGCATGGTCATTCAACAATTTCACTATGTCATGCTCCATCTATAATGTTAATTATTTAAATTGACTATTTGTTAATTTGTTGAAAAAGCTGCAGCCATATATAAGTGAGTAAATGACATTTTAGTACTAATTTTAAAGGTTTATTGCCTATTCCAATGAAAATCTCTTTACCAACCCTATTCCAATGAATTCTAATAAAAGGACGTCAATACCCTCACCCTAATTTAACTCTCTTTCTCCTCTTTTTTCCCGATCATTAACTCTCTCTCTCTCTCTCTCTCTCTCTCTCTCTCTCTCTCTCTCTCTCTCTCTCAGAATCCAGATCGGATCTGAGGACCGGACTCACCCCACATGCGGCGTTCGTCAACCTTGGCGGCGATCGGACTTGGACGTCGGAAGCAGCTCGTTCGTGGAGGAGTTGGTCTTGTTTACTGTGTTGTTGTTCTCCGACCTGAGCAGTTGCTCGGCCGATACGAGCTCGGCGCCAAGCACATTGACCCACTCGTAGTTGCGTGTGGTGCCGCGCCAGGCGACGTAGATTTCGCGGCGGCCGATGGACTTGCTGTACTGGTCAGTAGTGACGGCGACGTAGCCGATCCAGTTAGACTCGCGGTCCCACGACTCGCAGGACATGGAGTGGAGGAGGAAGGCCTCCGGACGCTGACTTGTGCGGTGGCGTAGAGGAAGGAGGCGATCTCGTAGTTGGCGGTGTCTTGGAGCATGACTTTGTCGAAGAAGTTGGCGTGGCCGTAGCGGCTGGACCCGGCGTACTTGGAGTTGGCGTCGTTGTTGAAGGCGTCGTAGGTGCCCTGGCAGAAGTCGCCGCAGCGGAGGATCAGGGTTCGGAGGTGGACGTCCAGCGGGTCCAGGAGGTTACTAGGGGTAGTAAACATGTAAGTTTTGCAAGTTTACTACCCTCAGTAAAAGTTTACTAGGGGTAGTAAACTTCATTTTTTCGCATCTAAGTTGATTTTTCTCCTTTTCAATATGAATTATGGCATTGGAGCTACTGTTTTGTAAGTTTACTACCCCCAGTAAAAGTTTACTAGGGGTAGTAAACTTTAGTTTTTCGAATCTAAATTGTTCTTCCTCTGTTTTAGTGTGTATTATGGTCTTGAAAATACTGTTTTGCAAGTTTACTACCCCCAGTAAAAGTTTACTAGGGGTAGTAAATTTTATTTTTTCGCATCTAAGTTGATTTTTCTCCGTTTTAATGTGTACTTATGGCCTTGGAGATATTATTTTGCAAGATTATTACCCCCAGTAAGATGTTTACTAGGGGTGGTAAACTTTATTTTTTTGCATATATGTTGATTTTTTTCTCTCTCTTTTAAGGTATATAATGGTTATTTATTGCAAGTTTACTACCTACCTCCAGTAAAAGTTTACTAGGGGTAGTAAACTTTACTAGTATGTATTATGGTCTTGAAAATACTGTTTTGTAAGTTTACTACCCCCAGTAAAAGTTTATTAGGGGTAGTAAACTTTTTTTTTCGTATTTGAGTTAAGATCACGTAAATTCCGATGACATTTAAAAAAATCCAGTGAGATTTCCGGAAAATTCGGGCCAACAGATGCCGGCAATTTTCCGGCTGTTGGAAAATTCCGGTCACCGGTGACCGGAATCCGGCGGCCGGAGTTCGGAGTCCGGCGACCGAAATGCAGCTGCCGGTGACTGGCGCCGAAGCCCGGTGTGCTTCCGGCAAAGTCTTCCCTCCATCTTTTTCACTTTTTCTCTTTAAGTAAAAGCTAAGGGTAAAAAAGTCTTTAAAATATAATTTTATTATATTTTAATAAAGATTTGTGTATTTGGGCTTAAAATAAGTACCTTGTATTCAAATGGGCTAAGAAAAAAAATTATCATTGAAATGGGGTTTGACTTTTTCTATTTTGTGCAAATAGTCTTTTTCCCTTTTAATTTCTCAATTTAGTTATCCTTAAAGAATTCTTTTGCTTTTTTCTTGTATTATGAAAAAAAGGTAGTGCTAGAGGGCCTTAATAAAGCCTAAGATTTATGGCCTTAATCCCATTTGGCATGCCATGTCACATAGACACATCATCAATTTATTAAATCATGACATTTCATTCTTAGATAAAACTACAATCTTAACCCTAACAATAAATGGATGTTACATGATAATATGGAATATTTTTTTTACCATCTTAATATGGATGCGTATATGCCAAATTTAATTAATTTATTAATACCAAATTAGACTTTTATACCATAAATTAATCTCGTAAATTTATTAAAATTTCATTCTATCTTTGTGAATAGAAATTTAGTTCTAGACTCTTACCTTATCAATTTTAATATTTTAGTTTTGCAGAATAAAATTATGATATCTATATGCCATATTCTATATCGAATTTTAAAAATAAAATAAAAAATAGAAAAATCTCTATCGAACTTCTTTTGGATGATTACGTATATATAAACTTTATTTTGGACGAATTATATAGGGGGCGGATCCGTGACATACAAGATTATAATCAAAATTATAACAAGAATATCAGTCATTAGATTAATTAACAACTAACGGTTGAGATTAGTCATAAAACTAAATCTTTTTTCTTTTCTTTTCTTTTCTTTTTATTTAAATCAATTAAGTGAATCTATCTATTAAAAAAAATAATGAAAATTGATGATTACCTACTTTCATTTTGGAATACAATTAACAGGAAGTTAATGATTTCCTATTGAAACTCATTTACTAGATAAAAAAAAAAAAAATAAATATAAGATGAAACTCATTTACTAGAGAGTACCATCATCATCTACCTCTTCTTCTTCAAAGAAAAAAAAAATATCAGATGATGTCTACCATAACACGTTGGAAAATTTATGATTAGATTATGTATGGAAGTACTCAGATCATATTGTGCTACGAACAACAAGAATTTTTTGATAAAAAAAAAACAACAACAACAAGAAGCTGAAATAAGTACGTCTAAGGTGCACTAGATGACATTTTCGGCTTTAGTCAATTTTCTAACGTTATATTTGAGACTTAATTAGTTTTCTTTCCTCTCTAGTAAATGAGTTTCATAGCATATGAGTTTCATAGGAAACAAATTATTTTCTCTTAATTATATTCCAAATGGAGAATAATAATTATCAATTTTTATTTAGATAGATTTCATAAATTGAATTAAAGAAAGAGAAAAGAAAATAAAAAAGATTTAGTTTTATGAATAATCACAACCATTAGTTGTTATTAGATCTAATGGATGATATTCTAGTTATAATTTTGATTATAATCTTTTATGTCACGGATCCGCCTTCAATTATATATATATGTAAATTTTTCTTCTGTACAAAATTGTTTTTTCTTAAACAAATTATATATATGTATGTGTGTGTGTATATATATATATTTCATAAGAATTCATGTTTTTTAACAAGTATATTCCTAGATTTCTATGTATTTTCATACTGTATTTTAGTGTTCAATTTAAGCATGATAGTGATGAAAAGGAAAAAGAAAGAAAATGCTAGAAATTATATATTTTTTTTAAATATAAAACAAAGACAAAAAATTCAAATTTTTTTTCTCTTAATAAAAAAACAAAATAATCTAGAGCCATTGGATTTGAAAGGATAAGTTTTGTTTAAAAATGACATGACAAAATCTTTTTAATTGGTGATGTGTCTAGGTGACATAACACGCCACCTAAGATTAAAGCCACAAATCTTTGACCTTATTAAGGCCAAGAATTATTTTCCTATGAAAAATTAAGTAAACTATTAACAAATACGGAAATTTTTTAACAACAAAACCGTTTATAAAGTAATAAATATTTATTTACCGATAAATGAATAAATTATTTATTTATTGATAATATAATAAGCTCTTTAAAGTAATAATTTTACATGGTCCCAACATTATTTATTTATAGAGGTTTTACTATATAAATGTCAATAATGAAACTTACAAGCTAGAAGAAAGAAGAAAAATCTCAAAGTTTTAATTTACATAAAGAATGTATTTTTTTATTTTTTTGAATAAAATATTGTAATTTATTTTTCACAGTAAGAAATACGCGTGAAAATCGGGCGAATACGCGTAAATAGGCCTTTATATGTATCCGTCAACCGAGCCAAAAACGTCAATTGCTTTCTCAAAATCGCTCTCTGTTTCCCCAATTCCGTCTAGGGTTTCTACTTCTCGACTCTCGCTCTCTCTCTTTCCCCAATCCCCAATTCCGTCTAGGGTTTCGATCATCGGATTATCAGAATGGCGCCGGAGTCTCACCAGCACCACCCTTATAGTCGTCCTCAACCGTCGTTCAAGGCATCTGGTCCAATTCGGCACCAAACCCAAGTCGCCTCCGTCGTCCGATACGCCCAGAACCGAATGTCGTCGGCGGTTGTTTATTCCGGCATCACATCAAGGTCGGCGCCGGCTTCAAGGCTTATACGCTGTTGTACAAATTACAGGACCCGCGCTTCTGCGATCAATCGAGTTCTGTGGACACCTTCCGGCAGGCTGATCACCGGCTCTCGAAACGGCGAGTTCACTGTTTGGGATGGCCTCTTGTTTCGCCATGAATTGACCCTTGAGGAGGCTCATGATCATTCCATTAGGTCCATGGTGTGGAGTTTTGAACATGAAGACTGGGTCTCTGGTGATGATGGGGGATGCATCAAGTACTGGAAGGCCAACATGACCAATGCACTTGTCAAACAATCTGCTCACCAGGAAGCCGTTCGCGACTTGAGCTTCTGCAGGACTAATTTGAAGTTCTGCTCCTGTTCGGATGATACACTTGTTAAGGTCTGGGATTATGAGACCTGCCAAGAAGAGCGCAGATTGACTGGCCATAGTTGGAATGTGACCAGTGTCGACTAGCACCCTACAAAGTCTCTGGTAGCCTCTGGTGGGAAGGACAGTGTTGTCAAGCTGTGGGATGCAAAGACAGCAAGAGAGCTTTGCTCTTTTTATGATCACAACAGTTGGGTCAACTCTGTCAAATGGAACCAAAATGGTAACTGGCTCCTCACTACGTCCAAGGATCAGGTTATCAAGCTTTATGATATAAGGTCTATGAAGGAGCTCCTTTCGTTTCGCGGCCATTGCGGCCCAGTGACTGCTCTAGCTTGGCATCCTTTACAGGAAGACTATTTTTTCAGTGGGACTGGTGATGGATCAATTCTTCATTGGCTAGTTGGGCATCTATCTCCCCAAGTTCAACTTCCTAATGCACACAATAGCAATAACTATAATAACAGTGTGTGGGATTTGAAGTGGCATCCTATGGGTCATATGCTTTCACTACCAGAAGAAAGGCTTTAGCCGACGAAAATAAAAAAACCAGGCCGACGAATTATTTTTTCGTTGGCTAAAGTCCACTTTAGCTGACGAAATTTTCCTTCGTGGGCTAATTTAAAATTTTTGTCGGCTAAAGGCTGAATAATTTTTTTCGTCGGCTATAGTCTGTGAACTTTAGCCGACGAAATTTTAAAAGTTTAGCCGACCAAAAATATAATTTCGTCGGCTAAAGTGCCTTATATTTGCAGATCTGGACAACAACTCATATGGGAAAAAAAACTATACGTAGAACCTTCAAACGCAAAAAAGTCGTGAAATAAGATATGACCAGAATGGTAAAATACGTCTACGGTTGAAAGATCACGGTATTCCGGTAAAGTCTCAGTGCCGATAGTTGCGGTCAATGCAATTTACCTTTATTATTCACTATGCTGCAGATTTGGCGTTTGATGTCCGATTGACTATTGTGATACCTTTCTGGAAGCGTAACGGCCCTACGAGTCAAACTCATCACTAATGCCATGATGTATGTGCCTTTTTGGCCATCCGAGTCCGTTTAGGGCTTCAAAATGCAGTTTTTTTATTTCCGATTAGAGTTGACCGTTTCGATCGAGCCCTTAACGTTGTCGAATCCAGTTGAATTTTTTACCATAGATATATTTCGTCATAATGATCATATCTGACGGTCGAATTTTGGTTTGTGAATTTTAGTCATCGGAATCACAACGTGTCAACTATTTACCGTTATTATTCCCTATGGGGAGCCCTATCGTCAGAAGGTAAATGTCTCAAAAATTTTATATGGGCAGTTGCGTCTCATTTACGTGAGAGTTTTTTGTGTGGAAGGTTTGACCAAATTACGTAATATAGAGGGAGATATGAGCGTTTTCGTGTGATAAGTGACGATGGATTGTGGTTGACCGTTTCGATCGAGCCCTTAACGTTGTCGGATCCAGTTGAATTTTTTACCATAGAAATCTTTCGTCATAATGATCATATCTGACCGTCGAATTTTGGTTTGTGAATTTTAGTCATTGGAATCATAACGTGTCTACTAATGTTGTATAACTTGTTTAGTAGGTTATACAACTTTGTAAACCAACTCTACATAGGAAGCAAAATTATCAAAAATCTTGTGAAATAAGATGTGTTCAGAATGGTGAAATACGACTATGGTTCAAAAATCACGTAAATCCGGTAAAGTCTCGGTGCCGATAGTAGCGGTCAACCCTATTTACCGTTATTATTCTCTATGGGGAGCCCTATCGTCGGAAGGTAAATGTCTCAAAATTTTTATATAAGCGGTTGCTTCTCATCTACGTGAGAGTTTTTCGTGTGGAATGTTTGACCAAACTACGTAATATAGGGGGAGATATGAGCGTTTTCGTAAATTTATAGACTTTAGCCGACGAGATATTAAAAAAATCGTCGGCTAAGGTCAAAAAATTTCAAATTTTTTTGGGCAGTTAACCAAAGTTGGAGGAAAATTTTCAAAGGACTTTAGCCGACGAAAATATATGAAAAGTCGTCGGCTAAAGTCGAAAAATTTTCAAAATTTTCAACCAAATTTTTTTGGCGGTCAACCAAAATTTTCAAAAGAGTTTAGCCGACGAAAATAAAGAATTTCGTCGGCTAAAGTTCTTTATATAGGAGTTGTACTGAAGATGGATGGTAAGAAGTCTATTATCTGCCAGATTTTCTTCTCGGCCTAGCTCCGCCGTCAAGCCACCGGAGACCGTCACACTTGTCCCAAAAGCTTCGCCGTCGTCTCTACTTCATTGCTGGATAGGTGGTGCATCGAGTGGCGCTGCCGTGAGGGATAAATCGAGCTCCAAAACTCCGCTGGTTCGGATTCGGTGTGGATCGAATTTCTCCTTCCTCAGGTCACCATTTGGTGAGTTCTATATATGGATAAGTTGAGTTTGATTAGTACTACATTCCCCTAGAATTTGGTAGGTCGATTCGATGTGTGTGAAGAGAATCGAAGATTTGAAGTTTTTAGGGTTTAAAATTGGGGATTTTTATATTTTGATTCAATTGACCTGTTTAAGTTTAGAATTAGGCTTCGACTTCTTCTAGAAAGTTGTTCGAAATATTGAGAGGAAGATTTTGTCAAATTTTGGTCGTGATTGGAGGTGGCCGAAAGTTTCTGCAGTTTTTTTTTTTTCAAAAACCAGCAACTTTAGCCGATGATATTTAAATATTATATTCGTCGGCTATAGTATTTTTTTACTTTTTTTATATAGTTTAGCCGACGAATTATGACATATTTCGTCGGCTATAATTATTTTTTAATTTTTAAAAATTTTTTCATAAGGTTTAGCCGACGAAATATAGTATTTTTTAATTGTTTATTACACACTTTAGCCGACGAATATCTTAATTGTTTCGTCGGCTAAAGTTTGAGAAAAAAACCGACGACATGTTTTTCGTCGGCTAACTGTGGGACTATAGCCGACGAAAAAAAAAATATCGTCGGCTAAAGTCATCACCGACGATCTTTTTCCGACGAAATCTTAGCCGACGATGACTCGTCGGCCAAGCTAAGATCTTAGCCGACGAATCAAGCGAACAGGCCGACGAAACTTTTTCGTCAGCTAAAGTGCTTGTCCTGGTAGTGTTTACAGTGGCAGCAATGATTGCACTACTAAGTTTTGGTGTAACAATGATGAATCTGATATCAAAGTTTTGGTGTTCTAAATTCTGCTTTTGCTGGTTACATGTCTTGTAGTTTTCCTTTTCCATTTCATGAAGAGCAACCCTCACTTGTTGCTAAGAGAGAAGGAACCATTATTCCAGGTGTTGGGATTGCAATTTAAAACAAACAAAGTAGCAAGGAAAAAAAAACTAATCACATTGGCTACTTCAACAAGGAAAACAAACCAAAACAAACCAGCTTCAAACAAAGGAAAAAAAATAAAAAAGGTCCGGGTGTGATTCTTGAACTACGAGTGGCTTGATCCCTCTCTAAGGGTACGTAGGCAACCCATTCAAATTTCCGGGTGCAACTGCAAAAACAAACAAACACACATCCCACTCTTTACTTTCTTTCATTTGGAATCAAAGGGTCTTTCTCTTAATATAAAGGGTTGTAATATTTTCATCTTGAATGGGTCGGACTTAACATACTTTCTTTCATTTGGAATCAAAGGGTCTTTCTCTTAATATAAAGGGTTGTAATATTTTCATCTTGAATGGGTCGGACTTAACATGATAAAAGTTCCATCTCTCAATGAGATAGGACGAGATTATGACGTGTACATTATTCACTATTTTTGCTCAACAAGTTCCTAAACGAGAAATCATCTACAGAATTGCTTGTGCTCATGCATGGTTCCATGTTGGCAGTTTTATAGATGAATATGGAGCTTGACACCATATGGAAAGTTTTCTGTGAAACCTGCTTACCACTCTTTGTTCCGAGGTTCTGAAAAAGGTAAATGGATCCAGTGGATGTAAACTATGGACTATGCAAAACGGCAAGTAATTGCTCCTAGGCAATCTGTTTGTTTGGAAATGACCACAGCTTTGCATTGGTGTCCTCCCTCTATTCATGCTTTTAAGCTAAGTACTCATGAAAGTAATAGCGTCCATTGGGAATGCATCTATTAGTGCTGGGGCTCTTATTTGGAATCGAGGCTTTTCTGCTAATGTTGGTGTTGGTTCGATGCTTGAAGTGACCGATGTTTCATGGGTTAAACTGAGCCTAGACAACTGGTGTTCGTGCTCTCGAGGTTAAGGTGATCTTTTCTTAGCAGCTACAAAGATGATTTCTCACCAAATAAGAAAAAAGAAAAACTACAAAGATGATGCTTATGAGTTTACTGTTGTAGCTAAGCTGTAGACCTGTAGTTTTGTTCTTTTGATGAATGATGAAATGACAGTAACTTTTACAATGATTCTTCAAGTTACAATAGTAAACTAAGGTTTGACTGCATGATTGAAGCTGAGCTTACTGGGTTTTTGTTGGTTATAGCATTACAATGGGTTGGAGTTGATGGCTGAACTTTGTGTTAGATTTTCTTTGTCGCTATTTTCATATGAATCATGAGTAATTCATGTATTCGTTTTTTGTTGAGAATTTTTATCAGTGTTTTGTTTGGCTTTTTTCAGTTTCCACCCAAAAAAGTAAAAGCTCATTTGTGTAACTGTTGTTTTGATTGAAGTTTTGAACAAGCTTAGCTTCTTACGTATATACCTTGAGATAGTTACCTTCTGCACTTATGTGTAAATGATTCTTTTTGGCTGTACATTCAGATGAAAGTTTCATTTGACTGATTACTTAGACAACAATAAAATGTCATTGTTTGGAAATTTAGCATAATAGTATGCAATCTGCATTGATTCAGATAAACAACTTTTCTCTAAGTTGATACCTTGGTTACTAAGATTTTGCTAGAGAGTTGATTATTAATAAGGAAATGCTGAATTCATGTAAGCTTCTAATAGACTTGATTGGATTTACTTCTCATGTTTGATTAAGTGTTCTGTTCCTTGTAGAGTCTAACAACTTTATGGTATGGAAAAGCTAGGATGTGTCATTATCTGTGATACTGAGGGGGTTTGCTTTGTTGTTTCTGTAGTTATTACTTCGTAGTTAGCTAGGTAGCAAGGGATGCCCAAGTTCCCATGGCTTTGCCTTTCCTTTTAATTAGGTTCTGTTCTTTGGGGCAACCTTTAAAGCTATTCTTCTTTGAGTAAAACTAGGGTGTGTTAATGTATGTGATGTATCAACTTTATCCTTAAGTTGTGAAATGAGTTCTCAAAATTGGAATATGAGTTGTTAAAGTTGTAAAAAAAAATTAGTTACAAGTTACAACATTAGTCCTCATTTGTTCTTAAAGTAGTAATTGAGTCCTCAAAGTTGTAACAACTTTTTTTTAATCACTTTGAGGACTCAGTTACCTTACTAATGTTGTAACTAGAAAATTTCACAAATTTAATGACTCATATTACAACTTCGATGACTAATATTACTAGTTTGAGGACTCAATCTACAAAGTTGATGCATCACATCATTCACATGCATTAACACATTGTATAATTTTCCTTCTTCTTTAACTAAATGTCTGTGCTATTATAGATCTTCAGTGTTTTTTTTTTGGGGAAAAGGAGCAGCTTTTTATTGAGACAAAAAGCAAAATCATGGTCCTTAGTATTAGCAATAGCTTGCTATATTAACCATAGTTTTCCTTCATTTCCAAAGCCTCCGTTTGCTCATTCAATCCTGGAATGCATTATTGAACCACTCAATACAAACCAAAGCCTTGAACAATACACACATTCGAAAAACTACAACGAGAAATATATGATTGTAGCTTCATTCTCAGTGTTCCTTATTTTTCACTTTGCTGACATCTTCATGTTTCTCGGTGAGCCTATCTTTCCGTGCATCGCAATCCATTCAGTTAACCGGGGGCAATTTCTGCAAGTTTGGGAGAGCTAGAAACATGAACAATTTGGTCATGTTCCTACAAGGTTAGCTGATGCCCCTATGCTACAAGTCCTTGAGATGTGCAACAATATTCTCTCTGGCAATTATTTTGTGTGAGATCTAAGTAACATTCTGTTAATAGATATTTTACCAAATAGTTTTGCTCTTGTCAGTGTATCAAAAGCAATCTGGCTATTTGTTCATAGCTGTGCATCTAAATTAGGTGTTGAGTCTAGTGTTCTTGTGGGAATGGTTGTTATTGATATGTACTCCCAAGTGTATTTCTTAGTTAGATGCAAGATCGGTTTTCGACTTGCATTAAAATGTTTGCATTTTGGTAAATAATCCGGAAAACTTGAAACTTGGTAGGTCAAAATTATAGGGGACCAGAATACATGGAGATCCTTGTGAAACAATGTAGAATCAATAAAATTGAAACAAAGGTGATAGCGTTTTAAGGGACTAATCTAATGTTGAAACAATGTAGCATGGTCCTTACCGCATGAGCTTAAATTGAGAAATTGACTAAAATAGAAGTTTAATTACCTAAATTGATTAAAGAAACATTATTTTTCTCAAAAGGAGCATGACAGTCGTTTTAGGAACATCTATTTTCCTTGTTTCTTATGCTCATGAAGACCCCTAAACCCAAAATCCAAAACCTATAATCCCAATGCCTCCATTCTATCATTTCACCCAAAAAAACACCCTTCGACCATTTCGACCAAACTACCCATCTCCGGCGACCCATGAAGAGCCGTCGACTACCTTCGGAATCGGATATACAATTTACCTTTTTTTTATTACTATCTCCGGAGTCGGGTATACAGTTTACATTTTTTTTTTTAATTTTCTCAATCGGGGTTTTCTTTGAATTTTGATTTAGTCCAATTCAGGAGCCAGACTAGAAGAGTATGAGCACATTGAAATCATTGGACAAAACTTTTGATCAAGCACAAAAGAAGTGAAGAAGGAAGTTGTAAAGCTATTAACTTTTTTCCATCTGCTGTAAACCGCATAGGCTTTATTTGATTTCAAGCTCTAAAAATTTCATTCAAATTTATAGGAGATTGAATTAAAATAAAGAAAAAAAGTGTTTAACGCTTGTAACGGTTCGAAAGTTAACAGAGTTTAGCAACTGTTAAACAGAGTTAAACGTGTCGCCATTTGATTGGCAGAAAGAGACATGGAACCCAAATGAACTGTTACGTTGTGGGAAGCCGTTACCTTGAGGTTTCAAGTATAAATAAAACTTCCAGTTGGTCTTTATCTCCATCTCTCATTCTTCAATTTTTGAATTTCAAGCTTGGCTGTCTCTTTCTCTCTTTCTCTGATTTTAAAATTCAAAATTGTTTGGGGGTTTCCACCGCCGCTCCGGTGCGGCCAAGCACCGCCGTCCGTTCGCTTCACTACGTAAGGTAAAATCCTGAAGCTTTCCCCTTTCTTTTCTCTTCCGTTTGATTCTTCTCAGTTGCGGTAATCGTCTTTACAAATTCAATTGAATCTCACAATAACGATCTTTGATTCTCTTCGATTTCACATCCAGGATTTTGATTTTGGTTTTCCTTGGTTCAATTTCAGATATATTCACGGCGGTGGGTTTCGGACGGTGTGGGTTTCAGATGTTCAGTGGTTTGATATTTGATTATCATTCGGTGATATGATTAGCCCCTTCGATTTGTTTGGGTATATTGATAAGGCATGTGTGAAATCTCAATTCGAAATATTGGTGCTCCCTCTATTCATGGGGTTGAGGAACCATTTTTGGAATTGGGTTTCATGCCGTCCTGCATCAATTCAAAATTATTGTTACAAAGTAACATCGAGGTTGCCATTTGGTCCCATGGAAATAAGGGTATCTGAAAGTTTCGAAATTACAGAATAGTCGGAATTGGTTGCCTCTGAGATTTAAAGCATTGATGGGGGGAGACTAATGAATTTGTTGCCTTGTCGGTATATTGTAAAATGCTTAAACTGTTGGGCTTTAGTTCTTCTTCCCACATTGTAGCCTCTGAGATTTAAAGCATTGTTTGGGGGAGACTAGTGATTGCCTTGTGGGTTTTACTCAAAATGCGTATCTGTTGGGTTTTAGTTCTTCTTCCAACATTGTAGCCTCTGGGATTTAAAGCATTGTTTGGGGGGAGACTAATGAAATTGTTGCCTTGTCGGTTTATCGTAAAATGCGTTTACTGTTGGGCTTTAGTTCTTCTTCCCACATTGTAGCCTCTAAGACATTGTTTGAATACTCATGCATTCTTGGTTTCATGTTTCTAAACCCCAATTAATTGCAATCCCCCACAAGGTGGAACCTTGAAGCCGAAAAGCATCGTAAGCCTCTGCCACTGCCCTTCAATTCGGAAAGTAAGTGCTCCAACCTAAAGAAAAAGAATGAGGAGAAGATGAGTTATTAAAGTCCTATGCCAAAATAACATCTGGTGGTTTTGATGTTGGGTAGTTATATTTATTTTAGAACTATTAAAAGCCTATGGTATACAGATACACTACTCTGCACCAGATGGTACTATCTTTGCTTAAGTTCAATTTGACATGTCCGTTGTGGTGGGTTTCAGATTGTGGGTTTCAGATATTCCATGGTTTTGCCATTTGATCATCAATGTGATTGGTTTAGAGCCTTGTCTTTGTCTCTTCTTTATAGAGAATACGTTTACTTGGTACAATGAATTTGTATCTGCTAGTAGAAAATTCATTTACATGATATATTGAATATAAGGAAATACATTGATAAACATTTGTACTGTGTCTTTTCTTGGGGTTAAACAACATGCTGTCCAAGCTGAATTCTGAGGGATTTCTTTTTTTCATCAGTTCCGCAATCTCTGATTGTTACAATGTAACAATTTTGTCATGGTTGCCAATTTATCTCATAGAAATAAGGGTGTCTGAAATCTATGAAAATACTAGTTGGAAATTGTCTCTAAACAGTTGCCGCTGAGATTTAAAGCATTCTATATTCTGCATACATGTTGCCATCTGTGGAATTTTAATTCTCATGTTGATGCTCATACTGTCATTGAGGATGCAATATATCGAAATTCTCAATATGTTAAAAGTGAACTTTTGGAAGAGGCTCTTGGTATATAAAAAAAAGGTCAATGAAGGGCTTAGACAAGTTGATCTCACTTAGCCAACAGTTCTCAAGACTAGTGGTGAAAATTAGATATATATATTTTGGGTGGGAGGTCCATAAGTCTGTTGGTGCTAGTTGTGAGGAGTGGAATTATTATGCATAAGTCATTGTTCTCCATGCAGGTTTGGAAAGTTTGGGCGTGGATGTTGTTGGTTAGTTGTTTGACAAAATGCCCCAATCGAACATAAATTCTCGTGGAATGCTAATAATATCAGTTATGCCTCCAAGAGTATGTTGAATGAAGCATTAGAGCTGTTAGGGAAGTTACAGATATACAGTAATAAGTTTTTGAACTTGGAATATACCATAGCAGGTGGCTGCTTGAGAACCGAAAATATAAAGGGTGCTCTAGAGTTGGTTTCTTAATTGAGAGTTGTGGTATTCATCTTGACTCGGTGGCTTGGTTTTTCTTCCCACATTGTTTTCTTAATTCTATTGGTCTCCTGTGTTTCGGTTAGTAAAATGGGAGCAACATGAATGTGTATCCATGCTCTACAGGCACACAAACTTCTCGTGGGAAAAGGTCTGTGTTCATTTTTTGGTTCTGGACTTTAACTATCTCGAATTGGGTTATGGGAAAAAGGTGAACAATTTTTCTATAAATAATGCAGGTTTCATACTTGGAGAATTTGGAGAGTTTTGAGTTCATGGAGTACAGCTTTTAAAGAAAGGTCTAATTTGGAGAATTGGTGATGGTTGTTCTGTCAACTTTTGGAATGGCACCATGGTTATCTATTGGTCCCCTGAGTCAATATGCCTCTGCTGCTACTATTAATAATGATTTGATAAGTTTTTGGAGTGGTGATAGCTGGAATTTGGGATTCCTCTAATCTAAGCTTTACGATGATATTGTTAATATGATTGTTTAAGTGCCTACTGGTTCTGTGGTCCTGATGAAGTCATTTGGCGTGGTACTCGCAATAGTCATGCCTTCATTGTGAAATCAGCTTACTCTCTCACCATCCAAAAGGCAAATGTTGCGTTACCTTGGTTATTCTTGCTGGATGACTTGTGTGAAAGTCCTAGTTATGTAAGCATATTACTAGATTGTTATCAGTTGCTTGTGCTGACAATGGTTTATTTAAGTATGGGAAGCGGCTGCGTGCTTGCATACTAAGATCTGAAGCGAAGGAAGTTCATGCTATGGTTTTAAAATGTGGGAATGAAATGAAGACAACAAGTGTTTCCAATGAGATTGGTGATGCATATTCCAAATGTGGCTTACTTGAATATGCACAGAAGGTTTTTGACAGAACATAAGAGAGAAATATAGTGTCTCGGATGACTTTGGTGACTGCTTATTTTCAGTGTTCTGACTTTTGAGTGTGAGGATGCACTGACAATCTTCCCAACGCTGAGGGATGAATGATTTATGAAAAAAATAAGTTCACTCTCTCTAGTGTACTTGTTGCATGTGCCGGCCTTGGTACGCTTGAGTATGGTCAGCAAGTCCATGGGCTCAAGTGAGGCTTGCTTGGCACAGACAGGTGCATAGAAAGTGCTCCTGTTGATATGTACCCCAAATGTGGTTATGTAACTGAGGCTCATGCGGTATTTGAGAGGATTACTGACCTTGAAACAATTTCGTGGTTTACCAATTTATCAGGGTATGCCTAACACGGTCTTGTGGAGGATGCCCTTGAACTCTTTGGTAGAATGGAGCAGTCGGGTGTGAAGGCCAATGATGTTACCTTATTGTGTGTTCTTTTTGCGTGCAGCCACAGAGGTATGGTAGAAGAAGGTCTTCATCATTTCAATTTAATGAAACAATCTTGTGATCCGGTGCCAAGGATGGAACACTAAGCTTGTATTGTTGTCTTCTTAGATCACGTGAGCCATCTTAATGAGGCAATGGAATTCATAAAAAAGATGCCAACTGAGCCCAATGAAATTGTCTGGCAGGCTTTATTTGCAGCATGTAGGGTCTATGAAAATGTGGAGTTAGAGGAGATTGCAGCCAGACACCAGTGCATACAATGCAATGATCTGTAAGTTTATCTCTGTTGGGAATATTGATGAATGTGTAAAGTACTTCAAGGGTATGTCGAGTAATGGTTGTGATCCAAATGTTGATACTTATACGAAATTCATTGCTGGTTTGCTTAAAGCCCGAAAAGTGGCGGATGCTAGAAATGTTTGATGAGATGTTAAGTCGAGGATTTGTTGCTACTATGGGGACTATAACCTCTTTTATGGAACCCTTGTGTAGCTATGGTCAACCATATGCTGCTATGATGATCAACCAGAAAGCAAGGAAGGTCGGATATCATTGGCTGCTTATAAACTATAGCTTATGCGCTATTTGGTAAATGTGGAATGTTGCTAAACATTTGGGATGAGATGCAGGAATGTGGTTATGCTTCTGATATTGAAGTTTATGAGTACGTAATCAATGGACTTTGCGACATAGGGCAGCTTGAAAATGCTGTACTTGTCATGGAAGAGTCTCTACGGAAAGGCTTACCTAGAGCAAACTGAGTAACAAATTTCTTGCTTCAAATAAGTTAGAGAGGGCTTATAAGCTATATTTGAAGGTTAAAGCTGCTCGCCGTTCTAACAAGGCACAGAGAATTTGGCGTGCTAGGGGATGTCATCTCTGAACTGATATCTCACTGTTGGCAAGATATACTCCTTCCGACAGCAAGTTATAGACTATCCCGCTAGAAGAGTGGTTGTTCTAGTAAGTGCATGTGTGCATTAGTTCTTATTTGGATACAATGAAAGTTCTTATTATTAGTGATCACCTATATGAAGTACTGCATTAGTTTTTTGTGTTAGATTTATATTGCAGATAAGCTATAATTTCTACATGCAGGCATATTTCTCTAGGTATGCAATTTTGTACTAACTGGCTTTTCACTTTTGTAGGACATTGTATCAGAGATTGGTTTGATAATGGACCTGTCATCTTAGGTAAGTTCTAGTATCTTAAATTGGTAGTTTTCATACCAGCAACTCGTCTTTGCAAGTTTCTCACATGAAAATAGATAGGGCATCGAGTTTGTTTTAAGTTTCTGGGTCAACTCAATATCATCTTTAGCAAACTTCAGACTCAAGTTTTGTTTCTAGTGCTATGAATAATTGACCAAATTTTTAATGTGTGATCCTTTGGATGAGGATATTACATCTGCCTTTGGTTTCTGATGTACATGAACTTATATGTGATCTTTTATTTTATCCCCTTATGAATTACAGGTAAACTCCAGCATTCGGGGTTGCACATGCCTTGCACCATCCAAAAATTCTCTCTCCATTGATGCTTACCATAATGTGCGGGGTAAATGTATCTTATTGATAAGAGCACAAAGTGCTACGATATTAACGTATTTCCTACCTTATTTAGTTATGTTACACTCTTAACATTGTCATTTTTTAACATGTTTTGTGATTGTAAAGGTAAAAGAGCGGAAAAGTGAAAAAGGAAACTAAAACCGGCGAATTAAGAAGGATAAGTTGTTTAGGAAACTTTCATATTTTGATAAGGAGAAACTTTCCTATTTTGATTAGGGAAACTTACTAACTTTGAATCTTTCCTATTTTGACTTTCCTAATTTATTTTGGGAACTTTCTTTCCTCTTGAGACAAGGATTCCACATGAAGCAAGGAAACCAAATCCTACATGGATTAGGCCCAAATTCTGTCGCATAAAAAGAGGAGAATGACGCCATCTTTTTAGGGTTTTCAGCCGAATCTATATGGAGATAATGGAGCAAATTTCGATGATAATGGCTGATTGACATCAAGAAAATTAAGGGAAATTCTTACCTTTTATTTCTCCATATAAATTCCTAATATTCCTAGAGTTTATATCTGATTTATATTCCTTTTTTAGGAACATTAAATGACGAAAATATGGGAGAAATTATCAGCACCAAATCGGCAATGAATAAGGAGAGATTCAAGCCGATTTTAGTTTGGAAAACAAGCAATGTATTCGGCCACAATTCCAACCGAATTCGAAGTCTTAATGTGCAAGATATTCTAAAGAATTCTAAGGAATATTCTCTGAAAATATTGTGCTATTATTTGTGGCCCTTGGATCAGATTTTAATCAATGGTGTGGAGCAAAACCCTATGTCGACATAACCACTATAAAAGGAGGTTTTTACATCAGAAAAAGGGTCGTTCATTCACATAAAAACTAGAAAAAACCCTAGCAGTAGCCGAGCCTCGCCTCCTCTTCTCCACCTTTGCCGAGTTCATCCTCCTTTGCCAAGCCTTGAAGGACTTCTCCATGAAGGCAGCAACGTTGGTGACTTGAAGCATTGAAGCCGAGCATCCCTTTGGCGTCATCAAGCTTTCTTGGAGATCGATCAAAGTGTAAACCTGCCTTTACTTTTGTATAGACTTCTTTAGCAATTTTAATAGCATGTTTCGGATGTTAAGTTTGAGTTTTGGGAGCATGTTTTGTTTGCTTTTGTGTTCTTTGGATTCACAATTTTATAAAGCATGTTAGTATTTCGTTTATGATTTGTTCTTGCAAATTTTTGTTCATTGAAAGTTTGCGTTTTTGTTTAAATTACTAAAGCTAGAATGCATGCTAGCTGATTGCCATGATTTGTGCTAAGCTTCTTCAAGTAAGTATAGATCTAAAGTGGTGGAAACTATGTAATAATGGTTGAAAACGTAAACTACAACGTTTGCATGTTACGACTTCTCGGATATGTGTTTCTTGTTCAATCTCATTCTAATAAATCGTAATGACTCATGTTTAGTGTGGACGGGTACTTAGAGTCGACGCTAGGTATCGATCGCAGCCTTTGCATGAAATGTTCTAAGTTCTAGACTTCTCTGTGCTTGGACAATTAAAGTAGAATTAATGGGATCCAATGACTTCTTCAAGCTTGTGTTTCGAGATTGTTTCTTTGAATTAGAATTTTGCATGATTTCAGATTATTGGGAATGAAACTTGACATTGATGTGTGGTTGTAATTTGAATCTATCTCTGTTTGAAATGTTGAATGAACCGATCACTTGTATATAATACTTTTATTTTCTGTTTAGTAGGAATGTAGAACAAACCTTCAAAACCTCCCTTTATCTATTGTACCATGTGTATATTTGTGATTGAATACTTGTAAATACTTATAGTTACTGATTATTTAATGTAACCGTGACTGCAGGAGCGCCCTTTAGGTCCCCGGATTGATCGAACCCTATTTGCCAATACTACATTCTGATAAAAAAAGGTTTTTAAATTACGCGCCCGGAAACGAGCACGTCACTTATCTTTTCTATTTTCTTGCTGAAGTGAATTAAGTAGCCTCTGATTTGGAGTTTATCTGTCTATTGTGTATTCTGTAGTTTCCTACTAGTCAACAATATTTCTTTGCATTTTTTTGGGCTCCTCTTTTGTTTGCGAGAATATGTGTGTTAGTGTGTGCAACTCTCATATGCTATATAATTTATATATTGTTAAAAAGAGAAAAGAAATGGAAACAAAAAGTTAATCATAGGACTAAAACATTAACCAACTCCAAATAGATATCCATGCTTAAATCTGGCTGGCTCAGGATGCTTCCATTCGTAACCTCTTGAATGGGAAGTTTGTTGCAGATTGCACTGTTGACTTCCCATACAGAGATTCCAAATTGTGGTATCTGTAATTCTGATAAAAAGTCTGAGTTAATCCTCAACAAAAATCAATACCTTCAATTTGGAGTTGGTTTTAGCTCTTAACTGGCTTGGTTGTTGTGTGGGGTTGCATTAACCTTTTTGGCTGAGCCATCTTTCTGAAGCTTCAGATCCCATGACAATTAAAGGAAACCAAAAGGAAGTCACTGAATCATTGAATGGGCTTGTGATATTGTTTGTTTGTTTGTTTGGCTTTTTTTTTTTTTTTTCACTGTTCTTTTTATTTACTTATTAATGTCTTTATCTTTACCCTGTACTAAATCATTCTCAAGCAATGATGACCCGAAGTGATACTAGTTTTGCTAGCAGACCCAAGAGAAGACACAGTTATGCAACTTGAAATTTCAACTTGCATAATTTGCTCTATGGGTAAATCTTCATGGTTGATGCATTTCTAAATTTTATTCTACTGCTTTAGGTCAATTTCTTATAGAATATCAGTTTGTCCACAAACCAATCTTCCCCCCTCCAGGGTGGTTGAGCATGCAATTTCGTGTTAGCATTATATATTGTCCCTCTCTTGTTGTGATGCCAATGCAAATGTTCAATAGTTCGGCAGTCATTATACATTTAAAAAGTATAACACAATGTACAATTTGAGATTGTTGGGAAACAGAACATTACCTACATTGCTTATGTTTCTATGGAAAAGCATACGCAAAGGATGTAGACCAAGCAACATTTAAAGTTATAGTCAGTGATAAGACGATGAATATAACGAGCATGAGAATCAGTAATACTGACATTAAGATGTTGATTTCCGACACAAATTTGTGACTTTGATTTCCAGGCTCTCTCTCTCTCTCTCATTCATCTTTGAACCGTTTCTGTGATGATATCTTAGTCTTGATCCGTTTGATGCTTCCAACTATTGGACTAAATTACTAAAATGAAGCTTATATGTTAGAACAAACAGTCAATTACGACTTGCACAGTTTGTGGCTCTCTTATGCACTGACAATGGTTTATTGCATTGAAAACCTGTAGTAACTGCACTAAAACGGTGATCCATGTCCAGTTTTCTTTATACACAATTCCTCTCCACTCAATTTTATAGTTCTGATCTTATAATGTGGCTATAAAACTAATCGATTTGGGGACTTTCACTGTTGTGATTAGAGACATGAGCTTGCTTCATCCAGATGATATAGTGATATACAAAACAAGGCAGCTTATCCATTACTCATATTCCGATTTAAGCTACATTTACAGAAGTCTAGTGACGGTCAATGACGAATGGATTCCGAAGAATCCCTGCTACTAATATCTGATAATTGCTACTTCTTTCTTATCAATCTAATCTACTTTTCCCACAAAGTGCTACTTTCTTCTTATCATTGTAATCTGAAACCAAATATTGAGGTTCATAGTTATCTTTAACTAAGAGAGACTGTGAGAGCATTAGTTGGATTTGTTTACAAAATGATACCACCATATTGGATTGTTGTCTATTTACGTTGGGATTGTTGACTATAATCGGGAGTTCTTATTCTAGCTAATGTAGAGCTCCATTGACTAAGCACCCACGCTTACGCAATCTAATAAACCTGAAGACGATCTTCTATAGTCCTCCATTAATTAACTCAAAGAACCAGAAGAGAGTGAAGTGAACAATGCCAACCCTCCTGCAATCTTATCTCTCCCACCTATTAATTATTTCACAACCTTCTTACTGTAGAGGCCTCCACATTTTTCCAGTGCAAAACGTACATGAGCAATAACTCCCAATAATAGTTGTGATTGTTGTAAAACAAAAAGAATAGATTGAGAAAGGAGAGAAACAACCAAGAGAATGAGAGAATATGTGTATCTTATTGAGTAGGGAACCATCTCTTATATAGAGATGAGACCATGATATAAATTACAATAACAACCCTAGTCGGCTAATTACAAGAATGCCCACTAAGTAATAACTATTTACAACACTCCCTCTTGGGTATTCTCTGTCATTAGCTTCCTCTAATATGTGCTTCGGTGTTACCTCGTCAAAACCTTGCCAGGTAATAAAAACCCTATGGGACAAAAACAATCCTGGTCGAAGGAGAAAAGAGCACAACGCACAAGTAGCAGTGATAGTCAAAACCCTTGATTTCGGAGCGGTTTAGTCTGAATCATAAGATGTGAGTCTGTGGGCGATAGATGCATAATAGTTGCTACACCAAAACCTTGCCCGGTAAACCCAGTGGGACAAACCCGTGGTCGAAGGGAAAAGATGAGCAAATGCATATATTTCAAATATAAGCATCTTCAAGATGCAGCATAAGCAAGGTGACCAATTACATGTGTGCCTCATTAAAACCTTGCCAGGTAACAAAACCCAGTGGGACAAAATAACCCTGGACGAAGGACAAAAAGAGTACACAATGGTCAAGAGTATGCTTCAGGATACTCCCCCTAATATTGACTCCCCTGAAAACTACACACTAGGTAAAACTACTATATTGATCATGCTTCTTGAATAACTTAATAGTCAACATGATTTAAAGAGGTTTTTGTTTCATATACCTCTAAGATTATTGTATTCCCTATAGTAAAGACATAACCAGTTGGGAATAAGGCTTGTGTGGGTTTACATAACCCGTGTCAGCATATTTAACAAGGCAAACATCATTCCAAGGATCATAGGCGGTTGATCTATTCCATGATGCCTAGGGATAGAACGAGCCATTTTCCGTCATACATTTAATTTGATTGATGGACCAAAATTCCATCTGCACTTTGCACGACTTCAGGTCGACAAAATAATATTTAGTCTCCTTAAGACATTCATCTCAAACTCTGATTTCAGGTGTTTTGCAGTTTCCTTAATCTCTTTAAGAGTATCAGTCAAATTCATGTCATTGACATAAATTATCACAAATTACAAACCCGGAATTTGTTTCCTTAAAACACGCATGGACATAATCTATTTGTTCATATATCCCACCCCAAGAAAATATTCACTTAGACGATTATACCAACTCCGTCTGGATTGTTTGAACCCCTAAAGTGAACTACTCTAGCAAATGGAGAGCATGTTCTGTGGTCTAGAACTATTTGCATTGGGTTTCAGAAGTCCTTCAAGAAACTTCATGTATATCTCTATATTCAAATCCCCATAAAGATAAGTTGTTACCACATTCATAGGCTGCTTATTCAGTTATTTGGAAACTACCAAACTGATAAGGTAGTGGAACGTTATGACGTCCATTACGGGAAAACTTCTCCTCGTAATCAATCGCACGGCGTTGAGAAAATCATTGCGCCACTAAACGAGACTTATATCACAATCTCGTTTTTCTCATTACGCTTCCTTACAAATACCCATCTAAACAATATAGGTTTAACATGGGTAGGTGTGGGAACAACAGGCCCATAACACCTTTCTCTTAGTTAAGGAATCTGATTTGACCTGGATTGTTTATTTCTTTTTAGCCAGTCGTCTCTTCGTTGAGATCTATCAATGAAGCAAGGTTCGACATCATCGCTTATTATAAATTCGGTGGCCACCGCAAATACAAATATATCATCGATGAATTCTCATTCCGATTCAATATCTCACAAAATTTACTGAGATTTTCTATTCTCGGGAGTGGGTTTAAATGTTGGAGCGTCCCCAACTTCGTCTCTTCTAGGACAAACCCATAATCCGGATTTATCTCATGAGTTGAATTGGTTTGAGATTGCGATGGCAAGAAGATTCATTTTGTGCCAAGTTTACCCTCTTCTAGGGATAAGAATCGTTCGAACCTAATGGTCTACCTCGTTTCTGGGCAGGGACTATGACTGGATAGCCGCCATGGCCGCACCTCGTCCAACTAGGACGATACGTCCTACGGGGACATTTATCCTTGCAGGTTTGCAGCAGGTATATATGATCTCGTCACTTTAACTAGATCTAGTGAAGTGTGTAGCATATTATGGGCTACACTACGTAGATCTAGGATTCTTTATACTTCAACTAGAAGTAGAATTCTTCGCACTTCAATTTCACATGTGTGGTTTGGGGATCAAGATGAGACATTCTACATGTCGTTCATCAAGAACGCTCACATTCTTATCTCCCTCTAACGGTAGGAAGACTGTCTCATCAAAGTGACGACCGCAAATCTAGTGACGACCGCAAATCTAGCGGTATAGAGATCTCCTGTCAAGGGCTCTTAGGAGCACATAATGGATAGGGTTGATAATCGACATATATGCCCATCCTTTGTTGAGGACCCAATTTTGTACGTTGTGGCAGCACAATTGGCACAGAGACTACAAACCCAAATACGTGTAAGTGCAAAATCATCAGGTTCACACCCAGTCACCAACTGTAACACGAAGTAAGACGGGTAGCAGTGGGCCTCAACTGGACCGATATGGCTGCATACAGGATTGCATAGCCCGACGCAAACAGTAGAAGTTTGGTGCGCATTACCAAGGTTCTATATGCGAGACCATCTTAGGTTTGAACATAAGAAACTATATGTTTTACAAAACCCAAGGGATATGCAATAATCATCAAAAACCTTCGATGTAAGCTCTCCGGCATTATCAAGTCTTATAGACTTTATGGGATAATCCGAGTGGTGCACCCTCTATTTCATGGGTGAGAGTTTAGCAAACGCAGCATTTTCATGTGGACAATAATGTGACATCTGATCACTTTCGTCGATGCATGAACTAAAACCATTAATATTTAATTGGTCCGTATGGTGGTTGGATAGGTCCACGTATTTTCCCTTGCATCTTGTGCATAAAGAGATAGAATATATTCTAGTCTTTGCATGTGATGGTCTACTATTCAACATTCTTAACGAGCAGCTTGACATAATGTGTCATTAAAGACAAGACTCTTATTCTGAGGGGGATGCCCGTGTGATAATTAAGTTGAGGATACGGTGCACCATGTGTTTTTCCTGGGTGCATCAAACTCTAATACTATAGCTAGTATTTGCTCGAATCATTTAGCTACTAGCTAATAAATTTGAATATATTCAATGTACGCTTTTGGCCGTACATTCGAAGGTTATGCAAAGATATTACACCATTTTTCTGGTGGTTTCAACGTTTAAGCATTGGTTTAAATGAACTTACCTTTCAATAACGTTCTTCTGAAACGTAGAGGTATGTTGCCTCATCAGCCAGACGAGAATGCTCAGTTCCTTAATATTGATAACACAAATCAATTTTGATTTAGATTCTAGGGCATTAAGCCTTTTCATTTCAATATTCTCTAATTATGATTTGCTTCAGGCAAGGAAGATGTCTACTTCAAATAGTTTCTTCTGGAGACTACCAATTAACATGATAAAAGCTACCGATGTGATCATATCTGGTGAATTTTAGAATGAAACTTCAAGTTCCTTACGAGGGTAATTATCGAAACTACATGTTCGATTTATACATGAACTACTGGTTCATTTCTGAACTACTGGTTTATTTTTGAACTACCGATTCATTAGGTACATATATTTTCAAATTATAATCATGTAGCAATTGATGATATTAATTTCATGCTACTAATTTAGCATAGTGAATATGTCACGTAACTATGTGTAAATGCTTCTGGCAATTAACCACACATTATATATGGTGAATATATTAACAACAACTATTATGAGAAAATATTTGAAGTGCCTTATAGACATGCATAATGACTAGGTACAAAAAACCAGTGTCATTAGATTATTTTCCTTTTGTTTGATTCTGCTGGACGAAAAGAATTGACTTTAATTAAAGTGAAAGAAACAAACCTCTTCATACTTTACAAGTCTACGGGGCATAATCTGAGAGGTATGTTGGCCGGGCTCTTAGGTCCCGTAGAGGGAGAGTGGGCCTAGTGGCTCAGAATGGTCTGCCAAGAAATACAATGTTATTAATCAACCCTTTCGGTAACTCCAATTGTATACGATCAGGTAAGCAATGATGAGGTGGTGGAGCGAGGCTCACTTAAGTACACAGCCTCAAAAGAACTTGCCTAGACATCGCATCCAACTGGATGAGCCTAGTTTGAGAAGAATTATAATCATTGTACAGACTCATGGCGACACATGGCGAGCTCTGTGCTAGCCTTGTAGCTTACATCAAGCTTCTGGCTCAATTTTGTGCATATACAGGCTTGATTTAAGCTTCTGACTTAACATCATTAATATTCACCAATATAACATAAACCAATGCAATATATGTTATTAAATCGTAACAGACAAACTTAATGTGAAAGAAATTATATGAAACCGAAATAAATTAAATTATAAAGGAAACAATTTAATTCTCATTGACATAATGTATATGCAATACAATTGGTATTTACTAAACCAATAAATGTCAATAACGTAGTGGTTACTTGCAAAATTAACTCATTTGCATCACTAATTGCTTCTGGCATTAATGTGTCATTACATACTCGTAATAATTGTCGATATAAACGATAACATAATTGAGAATTGATTAAATAAAACTGACGCAATTTGAATTTGGTAATTAACCGACATTTAATATATGACATAAATTACTAAATAAATATCATTTATGCTGCGGTTAAGTAACAAAGGCAATGAGTTCAAATCTTATTAATGCTTCTAGCATTACACATAAGTATTAAATTGGATGAATGCTTCTGGCATAACATTTATGTAATAATCGCGTAATTAAACCCTAATGCTTCAAGCACAATTTATGGGGTTATAAATGTGTAATTGCTTCTGGCATTATACCCTCATAAACGTCAAATTGAAATGAATATGATTCTAATTCGTAATTGACATTAAATTAGGATCCGACATAAAGTAATAATAAATATCATTTATGTAGCGGGTATAGGTTTAAATCTCATTAATGCTTATAACATTATGTATTACTATATTAGTAATAAATGAGGTAAATGCTACTGGCATAACATTTATATAATAATTACGTAATTAAACCCAAAATTCATGCTTCTAGCATAATGAATTATAATGGCAATTATTCAAATTGACGTAACCGAATATTAAATTCATAACGTTTCTAACCATTACGGTAAGAATATTCGAACCAACGATTAAAACTATAACGCTTATATATTAATTTGAGTAATAATTCCGCCCATTACGCTTCTAGCATAATTGATAATGATGGACATAATTTCGGCGATTATTGCGTAGATGTAACGTCTAGTATAAACGACCAAATTAATGGTTGCGTGCGTTACTTCTGGAACGCATTCATGTACTCGAATTTACACATAAATAACATAATCAGTGCTACGCGATGTTATACAAATGACGTTACATAATCAATGCTACGCATTCATGTACAGATTTTACTGAAACCCATTAAGAGCAATATTAATTCATTTGTATCACTAAATGCTTCAGGCATAAATATTCCATATATGTAACCGTTGGTATAAATGACCAAATTAATGTTCCTACATTAGCGGTTACATGCATTATTTCCAGAATGCAATCACGCTCTTGCATGTGTTCGAATGTCAGGAAAACAAGATACCGAATCTGAAGTTTGCACTACTAGGCATGTGATGGTCACTAATTTCAACGGCTACCGGCCGTTCGATGATTTTCATGTCATATTTTTCTTTCCAATATCAAAACATGAACACATTTTTATTATATAAACCAAAATAGATGAATAATATAAATTTGGTGGTTCATGTATCAAAGGAGAATATTTTACATGCGACTACGAATCAATAAGCATGCATATACAAATTTCAAAATTATAAACGGAATATGGTTTATGCTTCATGGTGTAGGTTTTCATATAATCATGGCTTGAAGAAATAAATTAGAATTAAGATTTAGAAAACTTTACTGAATACGGAGCGAGAAGGATCTTCATCTTAGTTGAAGTGCAAAGCTTGCCAGCCAATCAAATTGCTTCTTTATGATGATCCTGAACCAAGTTGAATGATCGTTCTTTGCTTGGTTGATCAACAATTTCAGAGCTTTTCATGCAACAACAAATTAAACTCAATGTTAGAACTATTCGTGCTGATAACGTGTTGTAAAACAAAAAGAATAGATTGAGAAAGGAGAGAAACAACCAAGAGAATGAGAGAATATATGTATCTTATTGAGTAGGGAACCATCTCTTATATAGAGATGAGACCATGATGTAAATTACAATAACAACCCTAGTCGGCTAATTACAAAAATGTCCACTAAGTAATAACTATATTTACAACAGTGATGAAGTTATAAGATATATTGAAACTTCATTACTTTATATTCACCTTCATTACTTTATATTCACCAAGTGACCAAACTAAGAATTTATAAGCCGAGTAAGTTTCTAAAACAGTAGCGACCTTTATCTACAACTTCCTTCAGTAAATGGAAGAGTTAGAATCAATCACATTTCTTATAGAATTTCTCTTTGTTTCATTATAGTATCATCAGCCAAATGCTTTCCTACTACTTCTTAGTCTTCCTTTAGCATTGCTCTTAAACTGCAAATTCTTTGTCGATTCCTCATCAATTTTCTCCTCCTTTTCTTAATGATCAAACTACAAGTTCATTGGAGGATATAACTAGATAATTGAAATTGGTCTTTGATGTCGTTAAAACTTCTATTTATGAAAACTTTCTGAAGTCGCTGTTTTCTCATTCATATCAATTCAGACATAAATACACGTGTTCATCTTCATCATGTACAGACTAAAAAGGTAAACCTTATCTAAAATTCTAAACTACGTACTTTAGATGTATCAGTCCGAAGCGAATTGCATTTCACAGCAAATGAATTTGTTTGCCTCGGGACTAAAATCGATTGACCCCAACAAGGCTGAAATATCGTCATCAGCTGTGTTTTGTTGCTCATCAGTTGCGACCTCCACCAAAGACTCAGGCATGCACACACCATCCTCATAGCCCATCAGTCCTCCACAAACACCATTGCTTCCAGATGTATCAATGCAACCATTTTCCGAGGATAAATAGGGCATAGCAGTGCCATAATCATATGCCGCAGACATGGACGATGTGGGAGCATCAACTAGGGTGCCGCTGTTTACCACGTTTTGTTCAGCCAGGTCTATATTAGTATTACTACTCATACCATAAAAAGTCTTTCCGCCATTTCTTCCATTTCTTCAGTACTCAATCTATCTAGGAATTCCCAAAAGCGATCTTCCTCCGGCAGCTGATTAAAGGTTCCATGATTGGCTGCTAATGGTTGCTGACCAACAACATTCTCCTGACCTCGAAAGCAAATTGCTTCAGCTTCTAATGATGGAGCATTGTCTTCTTCATTGCATTCCAATGTCTCTTCTAGTTCAGCTGCGAATGCATCAACATCATCTTCTGATGGCACTGTTGGTGGTGCGTTATCAGTGGATGGTGCAGTTTGTGTTTCTTGGCTTGTGGTTCAAGAAACTCTTCTTGCTCCCCACTAGAGATTTCCGTATCATCACATGCAACATTATTTTCATGAACCTCATCTTCCTCTTCACGTTGCTTTCTCTTCTTTGCGATCTTGGTTTTGGGTTCACCATTCTTTCGCAGTAGACAAAGAACGTAGTCTTTCGCCTTACGTTTCTTGTCTCTGAGTGACCGATCAAGAAAGAACTCATACAAGATCCAACAACCGTTCTGCACCGAGTCTTCGTTTTTGTAAGTCAGTCTTTTCTTCAAGCCAACAACACGACCATTCTCAACAGATACTACTGGCTTGGAGTCGTCGCTCTTCCAGGTTCCACTTCCAACATTCCGTCGTATGCGCTTGTCTGTGGAACTTATCGTCTTGTGTTGAGTGAAGAAATAGATGTCCTTGTTGAGCCTCAAATCGTGTGGTCGTTTTGTCTTGAAGGCCTCCCATATCTCCCAAGGTTCTTGCTTACCGTAAAGGTCGCAGTCGAACACCACGCGGTTTCTACCAGGCACGTTCTCCCCACTCAACATGGGCTTGAGATAGAAGAGAACTAACTCATCGTCCATGGGGCAGAACCTCTGACCTGGAAGTTGGTTGCCTCTGCTCTCCTCCATTAGAATTGTTTCTCTTGCTTTTCTTGGTTTCTCGCAGAAAGATTTGTCTATGGAAAGAAGATGAGTAGCGAGCTAGGTTTTGATGGATAGAATTGTTTCTGGAAAGAAGACGATTGAGTAGGGTTTTGATGAATTGGTAAGGAAAGCTAGGGCTATAGGGCTTAAGATGAGTTTTGCTACAAAGAAGATAGGAGTCGATCGGTTTATAGAAACCAGTGACTTAGGGTTCGGATAGGAAAAGGTTTCAAATGGTCCAATTTATAGAAAATAATGACTTGGAGACTAGCTAGTAGCCAATAGGATTTCCCTGGGCCAATAGGATTTCCATATCCTAGCTAGACGGTTTCTATTTTTCTAGTCGGTTTCTATTTTTCTTTCTTGCTAGCTACATATTTTTTTTCTTTTCTTCAACTGATAGCCATTGGTATATCTCAAATTATGCAAGTTCTCAACTAGCTATAGCTTTCTTTTGATTAATTTGGCAGCTGAGAAGAATTTTGAGAAATTATGCACCAAGCCACATAAGGTAAAATTAAGCCATAGTGTACTGAGCAATGGTCGATTAATTAGGTTGGGAAATGGGAATCGAATGAAACTATATGATCCAACAGAATAAGACTGAAAAAACGTAGTCTCACTCATAATATGATACCACAGAATAGCAATGGTCGACTAATTAGGTTGGAAATGGAGGTGGAAGAGGATCTTTGGTCCTGCTTTTCATGTTCCTCATAATATTTTCGAAATCATTATGAATCATACTACTGAACGGTGGAACATAAACTGTAATCCTGTAGTGCACAAGAGTTTGCAGAATAAATTGATTTCTTGGACTAAGACTGGGGTGGCATGGGAAGGTTCAAGCTGAATGTTGATGGCAGTAAATCTGCTACTGGTTTAATAGGTGTATATGAGGCGTCAATAGAGATGAAAGAGGAGTGTCGACTAGTGGTTATATCACTTTATTGCCAGATTTGGTGCTGGCACTACGCCAAATAATGCATCATGCGATGGCGAAACCGCGTCGTCTGATAGAGGGCAAAACCGTTGTTAATCCGATCGCTGTCTGATCAACATATCACACAACAACGAAAAAGAGCTTGTCTGACCAACTTACACATAACGCTACAATAAAACAATCGTGTTATTCTCGGCAGATATCATCGACAGCTACCGACACATGCCGAGCTGCTTCTCGACAATTGTCGACATATTTCGATGAAATATGCCGAGAGTCACACAATAGTTAGTTTTATGTAGAATGTTGTTGTGTGAGTCTCGGCATATATTATTGACAGATGCCGACACATGTCCAAAGTGTTGTACCAGTTTTTATCTTCATATATTATCGGCCTCATTTTTATCTTCATTCACACAATAAAATAAGTATTGTACCGGTTTAAGGAAAAGAAATCTAGAATGATCTTAGACTATCCACACAACGCCTGATAATTTCTAAACGTTGTATGAAACATTTTTGAAATTTGTATAATCTTGTTATTCCGCCCCATTGTGTGAAAAGTGTCGTTTGTTGCACTTTTTGACGTAGTGTGGGGAAGTTATACAGGCTCAAGCTTGGGGACTTTACTATGGTTTGCAACTTGCTCTAAGTCTTGAATCTCCGATCTTGAGGCGGAGTCTGACTCTGCAAGCTTGATCCACATTTCAAAAATGAAGATATATGGCAAATTGTATGGAGTGGATGAATCATTGTGCATAATGCTGAGGGTGCATGTAGACACCCTAGTTGGTTTGTTTTTTTCTCTTTTTATTTTCTGGGCTTATACCTGTTGCGGGAGAAATCAACTGAGAGAAAGAATTTGGGGAGAATATCGTTGTATTTCATTCATAGAATAAGCATCTATATATAGAGGATACAATACATAAGGAAAGTACATATATTCGTATTACAACATTGATATCAAATTATATTCTAATTCTACTTTGACTAAAGCACACATAATAAATCATATTTTCCTTAAACATTCCCTCTTGTGCCGTGTCAAAGTAATATGATACATTAAGATGCATTCCATGTTGCCTCATTAAAAACTATGTCAAGTAACAATAAAACTTCATGGGCAAAAATAACCTTGGTCGAAGGAACAAAAAGAGTACAATGCATCATTCACATTTGAATTGACATGTACGTGCCAGATTCCCCTGATGTCTACACCTCTCCTTGATTCTTACCATCATGGGAGCTTAAATAATTTAAAGCATACCAATGCTTTTGACATGTTTTTCAAATGCGACCTTAGGCAGTGATCTAGTAAAAAGATGTGCCATATTATCCTCATATCTAACTTGTTTAACTTTGATCATCAGGAAAACTCATTCTTTGCTGATCACGTACATGATATATACTTGGTGTTGCCGCTTTTGGTAAAACATTGTTTCATATGTCGAATGCAAGCATCATTAACCTCATAAAAGTATGTATGTTTATCTGTTGGAAACTTTAAACCATTTGCTCTTAGAATATGTGTAATTATAGGCTTCAACCACATACACTCATGAACAATTTCGTGTAGAGCAATTATATAGACATCATTTAAAGATGTAGCGACAAAACTTTGTTTAGTTCACCAAGATATTACGTTGTTTCCCAATACATAGCTCACATGAAAACAACATTTATGTGGGTTAAAGAGATACTCAATATCAGCAAATCACACCAAAACATCACAAGTATTGGTAGAATGAGTAGAAGGTTGCCCAAGAACTCAAAATAAGAGTTTGCATCGAAAATCAGATTCACGCATGGTATGACTTTGTATACTAAATCAGTTATAACTTCCTTCTCGAAATAGATATGGAAAAATCGTAAAAATTTCTGAAAACTACACATCCGTAGCTTTCCAACCATATATTACTCATAATCAGATTAATCTTGAGCTGATCACAAAGCTCTGTCGAAGTTGACTGATCTGTAAAAACAGATTTTCTGATTTCGCCTTTAATGCGTTTTTCTTCACGCATGGTTTGCGGTGATGGCTATGTGATACAATCCATCATGTCATATACTCTCTTATCTTTGTAGGGATATAATAAGCTCAGTAATAATAAGTACCCAAAGATTAATCTAATATCAATCCAATGACAATGCATTGGCGCATAGCTAAATCTTGCTAACAAGTTCATATCATTTTCATATCATTTTCTTTGTATCATTTCCGGATTTAGTGAAGGATTATTTATAGAAATTTTTATTGATTTATGCGAAGTTGAAGTTTCGGGAGTTTATTTTAAAGTGACTTGACTTTTAAGAGGCCAAAAGTTGACTTTATTTTTCATAAGTTATTTCTAAAAACTTCCTTCACAAAAGTTGTATAGTTTGGCGATACAAGTTCGTAAACACGTGGCACGTGTGAAACAGATGTCGTATGAGAAAGTTATCGTCAGAGAAAGTTAGTTTCCGGGTTTGGAAAGTGTATAAGTAGAAAAATGTGTGGGAGTTTTAATTGGAAACCCTAAAGTCAGCTCTCCCTCTTCTCTCTCCTCTCTCCCGAGCTCCCTCGCACTCCCTCTCTTCTCCGGTCAAGTTCTCCTTCATCCGGCCACCATTTTGGACGCCGCCGGTTCTGTTGGATCCGCACCGACGTCCCTCTCCATTTCTGGAGCAGTTCCGCTCGCCGTCTCACCACCACAAAGCGGCGGAGCTGCTACTGTTCTACCGGAAAGCCGGTGATTTCGACGGCGATTCCAGCTAGGTTTAGGTGAGTCTTCCTCTCCTCTCTCTTCTAGAGATGTTTATACCTCTTTAGTGACCTAAAGAGCTGGTTTTGGCCGGATTTGCAGGTTTGGTTTTTGAATTCGGGTTGGTTCTGCGAGCCGTTTTTCGGCCGATTCCGGCCAAATTGGTTCAACTGTCAAGTATAAAAGATGTTTCCCTCCCTTCAATCTACAACTTTGATGTTTTGAGTTTTCTCAAATTCGGAAGTTGGTAGTGGCACGTGGGGCCCACTCGCCACCGCCTATGGTGGCGCGTGGCAGCGCTTCCGACAGTGTTTGTGGCTTAGTTTGCTGTGTTTTAGCTAGTTCTTGTTGTGGTGAGCATGTTGAGATGTAGAATTTTAGGTTGTGAGCAAGGTTTGTATGTTAGGACTTTAAGTGTGATATTAGGCTTAGTTGAGGTTTGAGTTAGGGTTTAAGGATTAGAGGCTGCCCTTCTTGGGTTGTTAAGTTCGATGACTTGGGAAGTTGTCCTCCCTTGAGCTATTGGTTAGTTTAAGGGTGTTGTGATTTCCTATAGTACTAAGGTTATTAATTGTGTGATTATAGGTGATTTATGAAGTTGTGTTTTGGCTTGCTCTTGTTGTTTGTGGAAATCGCAGCGGGATTTTTAGGTCAGTAAATCTCACCAAGGTTCACTTTTGAACCAAATTTTATGATGGTCATGTGATGATGATAATGATTATGATGTTGAATTTAATATTTTGGTATTATTTGTTTTTAAAAATATATGAGCTTGATCACCAACAACTCATAGGTAGATAAAACAAGTTTTCCTTATATGTTATTTTTTAGGTTCATGTGATCATAATTTTATTGATTATTGATAGATTATTTTGTGGAATATCTACGTGGAAGGATATAATTTATGATGTGATCTTGTGTTGTTGATGATGATGTTGTGATATTGTGATTGTTGGATAAATAGCCAAACCGGGTTCCAAGCCTTTAATCGGGTGATTGGTTACGGTTAAGATGTTATTTATTCTTTTGTGTTTTGATATTGGACAGTCAAACCGGGTTCCAAATCTTTGGCCGGGTGATTGGTTACGGTTAGGTCATGGGAGATACCTTATGGTATCTGGGACCCATGGGTACACAATTTGTTGTTGTAGATCATAAGGGGTATTTATTAATACATGTGACTCATGGGTACGTGTTATTTGAAAAAGTGTTGAAACTGTGAATTTAATTATTAATCTAAATTTCTCTTGTGATATAATTGGATGTTAGAGGTGTTGTGTTGTTTTGAGAATTACTCATACGGGCTATTTAGCTTACCGAGTTTGTTGTTTACAACCCGGTGCACCAATTCTTGGTGTAGAGGTTAGACCTACATGTGAGGATCAGCAGGGTTGAGGCGGAGGTTTAGTGGCAGGGTTATTTTTTGTTGGGTTTTGCTATACACTGTATATTTTTTTATATTTGGAGTAGACATTATTTAAAACTCGTGTGAGTGTTTTCATTTTCTTGATTTTCAAGTTTATGTAAACAAGGAAATGTAATATTTAACTCAATGTTGAGTTGTGTGACATTTACATTTCCGCATTAGGTTTTAGTTTTTTAGAAATTTGTTTTGAATCAGGTTTTGGGATATTAATTTTTTTAAGATATATCATGCCAAAATTTTAAAAATTATCTTTCGAAAATTGGGGTGTGACAGTGGTGGTGGTGGGTTGAGCCCAACGCTCGGTGAACTTGAGTAGGCTAAGAAGCATGGCCAGACGATGGTGTTGACGTAGAGGGACTGAGGGAACCGTTGTCTTGCTGGAAGGAGAGGATGGCGTCGTGGACAGGGAGCTCTATCACCAGCGAGTCCGTGAACCCACCGTCTTGCTTTAAGGAAGCTGTAGGATGGAGTAAGTTCATGTTTCTATGCACTAGTTGTTTTATTTTCAATGCGGACTGATAGTTGTAATCTTCTCATACTGATGTTATATGTTCTTTTGTTTTGTAGATGAGACAGTGGAAGGCAGTGTTATTAAGTGTTTGCTTAAGTTGGTAGGAATATTGGATTAGTTTGTGATGAATGAGGTTGTTTGATTACTGGATATAGAAATATCAATGGAGTTCTACCGGAAACTAGTTACAGTTCTATTCAATGTTAATGTTGATAGAGTTTTTTGTTTCCAGAGCATATATTGGTTGTTTTGTGTTGGATGCGGCAAAGCAAAATATATTGGTTTGGTTGTTGTTGTTCGTGAGGGGTTTGGCGGTGGAGAAAACGCAGGTCGTTTGCTCCTACTGCCTCCAATAGACACTCCTACTGCCCCAAGTAGACCCCCAGACAGACCCCCTACTGTCCCTAGTAGAGCCTCCTACTGCCCCCTAGTAGACCCTCCTACTGCCCTCAGTAGACCCTCGGACAGACCCCCTACTACCCTCAGTAGAGCCTCCTACTGCCCCCAGTAGACCCTCATACTGACCCTATTGACCCGAGTAGGAGGTCTTACTGACCCGAGTAGGAGGTCCTACTAACCCCAGTAGATGGTCATACTACTCCAAGTAGGATGTCTTACTGCCCCAATAGGTGGTCATACTGCCCTTAGTAGGAGGTCCTACTGACCTTAATAGGTGGGCATATTGTCCCCAATATGGACCTGTTATAAGTGACTAAAATAGAACGGCCCCCAGTAGGAGGTCCTACTAACCCCAATAGGTGGGCATATTGCCCCTAATAGGGACTTGTTATAAGCCAGGTCAACGGTCCCCGGAGTTCGGTCATCGGCCCTCGGAGTCCGATTAACAGTCCCCGGAGCCCGGTCAACAACATTAGTCTTGGGAATCCGGTCATAAAAACTTTATTTTATAATACTCTTATAATTGTCTAATGTCGTTTATTTAATTCATTAAGGGTATAATTGTCTTTTTACTCTTATAATGGTCTAATGTAGTTTATTTAATTCATTAAAGATATAATTATTTTTTTATTCTTATAATGGTCTATTATAGTTTATTTAATTTATTAAGAGTATATTTGTCTTTTTGCTGTTTAAGTTGGCTTTTAAAAATTTTAAAATCTGATTTTGTTAATAAAAATAAAATTCTTAAAATTAGAACGAGTGAACATTGTCCCTAAATTTTATATCTTTTGTTTCCTCTGTAATGAATTCTCAACAGGTTCTTCTCAAGAAAGTTACCAAACAAGGGTAGGATGGTAAATACCGAATGAATTCACATTTCCAGTCCGTGTTACGACGTCGTTTCAGTTATGCAAAGTTCCTTCAAGTACCTAAACCCTTTGAACCCTACAACGTCGAGACCACAAATCGCTGCCCTCTTTCTGGTTCTTGTGCAATGGCGGAACCCCAAATCTCCAAGACGTTCCCAGTGAAACCCAAGCAGAAACCCAAGCCGCGCACCCCAAAGCAGACCCCAGAATCCAAGTACTGGTCATCCTTCAAAACCAAGCAAATACCTAATCTCATCTCCTCCATCAACTCCCTCGCCTTCTCCCCCGCCGCCCCTCACTCCTTGGCCGCCGCCCACTCCACCTCCCTCACCCTCTACAACCCCCAATCCCTCTTCTCCCAGACCTCCAAATCTCCCTCAACGACGTCGTCTCCTCCGCCTCCTTCCGCTCCGACGGCCGCCTCATCGCCGCCGCCGACCTCTCCGGCCTCGTCCAAGTCTTCGACGTCAAGACCCGCACCTCTCTCCGCCGCCTCCGCTCCCACACCCGCCCCGTCCGCTTCGTCAAGTTCCCCCTCCACGACAAGCTCCACCTCGTCTCCGGCGGCGACGACGCCGTCGTCAAGTACTGGGACGTCGCCGGCGAGACCACAATCTGCGACTTTCTAGGGCACAAGGACTACGTGCGCTGCGGCGATTGGTCCCCCAATGATTCCAACATGTTCATCACCGGGTCGTATGATCACACTGTGAAGCTCTGGGATGTGAGGGATAAGGATTCTTCGAGCTCCGTTACGGAGGTGAACCACGGCAAGCCGGTGGAGGACGTCATGTTCTTGCCCTCTGGCGGGTTGATTGCGACTGCGGGGGGAGATTCGGTGAAGATTTGGGACTTGATTGGGGGAGGGAAGCTGGTGTATTCAATGGAGAGCCATAACAAGACGGTGACTTCGATTTGTGTTGGGAAAGTTGGGAAGCTCAGTGGGGAGGAGGCTCAGCAGTATCGGATTTTGAGTGTGGCATTGGATGGTTACTTGAAGGTTTTCGACTATGCCAAAATGAGGGTTACTCATTCAATGAGGTTCCCTGCGCCGCTCATGTCGGTGGGGTTTTCGCCCGATTGTATGACTAGGGTGATTGGAACCTCGAATGGGATAATATATGCTGGGAGGAGGAAGAGCAAGGAAGATGTGGAGAGTGGTTCTGATGAGGAGGTTACGAAATATGAGAGGAGGTTGAAGAGGTTGGGTTCCGGGAATGCTTTGGGGTTGGGGCCTGTGGCGGAGGAGCCACGGATGCGGGTTTTGAAGCCTACGAGTTTTCGGTATTTTCATAGAGGGCAGTCAGAGAAGCCTTCTGAGAGAGATTATCTGGTGATGAGGCCGAAGAAAGTGAAGTTGGGGGAGCATGACAGGCTGTTGAAGAAGTTTAGGCATAAGGAAGCTCTGGTGTCTGTGTTAGGGAAGAGTAAGAATCCGGAGAATGCTGTGGCTGTGATGGAAGAGTTGGTATCAAGAAAGAAGTTGCTGAAATGTGTTTCAAATTTGGATTTGGAGGAGCTCCGAGTGTTGCTATTGTTTTTGCAGAAGCACTGTACCATGCCAAGGTACGGGAGGTTGTTGATGGGGTTGACAGAGAAGGTTATTGAGATGAGGGCTGACGACATTAGAGCTTCTACAGAGTTGAAGGGTCTTATTAGAAACATCAAACGTGCTGTCGAAGAGGAAATACGAATACAACTATCTTTGCAAGAGATACAGGGTGTGATTTCTCCTTTGTTGAGGATAGCTGGAAGAAGATGAAACTTTCTTCTTTAAGAACCATTTATGAGGCGGCGGCTCTCTGTTTACCTCAAGCCTTTGTTGAGGATAACTGGAAGAAGCTGAAACTTTCTTCTTTAAGAACCATTTATGAGGCGGCGGCTCTCTGTTTACCCTGCTTGAGGTGTCTTTTTCTTTTCTGCTATCTCTAGAATCTAGTGTATTGCAATCTTTTTTCTTTAAAATCTAATGCATTTCTTATCTTCTTTCTTAATTTGAATCTGCGAATCCAGAAGACAATGTGAGATCAATACTTCCCATTATCCTATTCAGTTTTACCCTTAGATTTGCTGAGCATGTTGTTTGTCCTGTGAAATTGTTGGTTTACCAACCTTTTTTATGAAATGATACAGGTTTTCTCTTATATTTTGCACTTGCAATTGTTACTGTTAACTGTCCTAAGCCTTTGGTTCCAAATGAAAGAAAGTAAAGAGTGGGATGTGTGTCTGTTTGTTTTTGCGGCTGCACCCGGACATTTGAACGGGTTGCCTACGTACCCTTCGGGAGGGATCAAGCCACTCGTAGTTCAAGAATCCTACCCGAACATTTTTTTTTTTTTTGGTATTTTCTTGTGTGAAGTAGCCAATGTGGTTAGGAAATTGAAGTTGGTCTTTTTGCTGGAAACTGTTCATTGGTATTGAGCATTTGGTGATCTCTTCTAATTTTTGTGTTCATCTAAAACTCCAGATTTTAGAAGGCTCAACTCCATCTTGGTTCTTGGTATTGAGCATTTGGTCTCTTCTAATTTGTGTGTTCATCTAAAACTCCAGATTTTAAAAGGCTCAATTCTGTAGATGATTTCTCTTTTAGGAACTTTTTTTTTAAATTTTTTTATTTTCTGAGTTAAAATGAAGATTTTCATTCATGAAAGCTACTAAGAAGCATTACAATCAAGTTTTCAGTACATCAGCAATGCAAGTAGGAGGCTGAGATAGCCAAATAATGCTGCAATTCCACATTACATGTTCTAGGCAGCAGCATTCTGATGTCATCTATCACACCGGCTTCAGCCAAACCATCATAGACATTAGACTTTATTGAAGGGCAGTGGCAGAGGCTTACGATGCTTTTCGGCTTCAAGGTTCCACCTTGTGGGGGATTGCAATTAATTGGGATTTAGAAACATGAAACCAAGAATGCATGAGTATTAAACCCTAAACCAAGAACTAAAGCCCAACAGTAAACGCATTTTACGATAAACCGACAAGGCAACAATTTCATTAGTCTCCCCCCAAACAATGCTTTTAATCCCAGAGGCTACAATGTTGGAAGAAGAACTAAAACCCAACAGATACGCATTTTGAGTAAAACCCACAAGGCAATCACTAGTCTCCCCCAGACAATGCTTTAAATCTCAGAGGCTACAATGTGGGAAGAAGAACTAAAGCCCAACAGTTTAAGCATTTTACAATATACCGACAAGGCAACAAATTCATTAGTCTCCCCCCATCAATGCTTTAAATCTCAGAGGCAACCAATTCCGACTATTCTGTAATTTCGAAACTTTCAGATACCCTTATTTCCATGGGACCAAATGGCAACCGATGTTACTTTGTAACAATGTTGATGCAGGACGGCATGAAACCCAATTGTAACAATAATTTTGAATTGATGCAGGACGGCATGAAACCCAATTCCAAAAATGGTTCCTCAACCCCATGAATAGAGGGAGCACCAATATTTCGAATTGAGATTTCACACATGCCTTATCAATATACCCAAACAAATCGAAGGGGCTAATCATATCACCGAATGATAATCAAATATCAAACCACTGAACATCTGAAACCCACACCGTCCGAAACCCACCGCCGTGAATATATCTGAAATTGAACCAAGGAAAACCAAAATCAAAATCCTGGATGTGAAATCGAAGAGAATCAAAGATCGTTATTGTGAGATTCAATTGAATTTGTAAAGACGATTACCGCAACTGAGAAGAATCAAACGGAAGAGAAAAGAAAGGGGAAAGCTTCAGGATTTTACCTTACGTAGTGAAGCGAACGGACGGCGGTGCTTGGCCGCACCGGAGCGGCGGTGGAAACCCCCAAACAATTTTGAATTTTAAAATCAGAGAAAGAGAGAAAGAGACAGCCAAGCTTGAAATTCAAAAATTGAAGAATGAGAGATGGAGATAAAGACCAACTGGAAGTTTTATTTATACTTGAAACCTCAAGGTAACGGCTTCCCACAACGTAACAGTTCATTTGGGTTCCATGTCTCTTTCTGCCAATCAAATGGCGACACGTTTAACTCTGTTTAACAGTTGCTAAACTCTGTTAACTTTCGAACCGTTACAAGCGTTAAACACTTTTTTTCTTTATTTTAATTCAATCTCCTATAAATTTGAATGAAATTTTTAGAGCTTGAAATCAAATAAAGCCTATGCGGTTTACAGCAGATGGAAAAAAGTTAATAGCTTTACAACTTCCTTCTTCACTTCTTTTGTGCTTGATCAAAAGTTTTGTCCAATGATTTCAATGTGCTCATACTCTTCTAGTCTGGCTCCTGAATTGGACTAAATCAAAATTCAAAGAAAACCCCGATTGAGAAAATTAAAAAAAAAATGTAAATTGTATACCCGACTCCGGAGGTAGTAATAAAAAAAAGGTAAATTGTATATCCGATTCCGAAGGTAGTCGACGGCTCTTCATGGGTCGCCGGAGATGGGTAGTTTGGTCGAAATGGTCGAAGGGTGTTTTTTTGGGTGAAATGATAGAATGGAGGCATTGGGATTATAGGTTTTGGATTTTGGGTTTAGGGGTCTTCATGAGCATAAGAAACAAGGAAAATAGATGTTCCTAAAACGACTGTCATGCTCCTTTTGAGAAAAATAATGTTTCTTTAATCAATTTAGGTAATTAAACTTCTATTTTAGTCAATTTCTCAATTTAAGCGCATGCGGTAAGGACCATGCTACATTGTTTCAACATTAGATTAGTCCCTTAAAACGCTATCACCTTTGTTTCAATTTTATTGATTCTACATTGTTTCACAAGGATCTCCATGTATTCTGGTCCCCTATAATTTTGACCTACCAAGTTTCAAGTTTTCCGGATTATTTACCAAAATGCAAACATTTTAATGCAAGTCGAAAACCGATCTTGCATCTAACTAAGAAATACACTTGGGAGTACATATCAATAACAACCGTTCCCACAAGAACACTAGACTCAACACCTAATTCAGATGCACAGCTGTGAACAAATAGCCAGATTGCTTTTGATACACTGACGAGAGCAAAACTATTTGGTAAAATATCTATTAACAGAATGTTACTTAGATCTCACACAAAATAATTGCTAGAGAGAATATTGTTGCACATGTCAAGGACTTGTAGCATAGGGGCATCAGCTAACCTTGTAGGAACATGACCAAATTGTTCATGTTTCTAGCTCTCCCAAACTTGCAGAAATTGCCCCTGGTTAATTGAATGGATTGCGATGCACAGAAAGATAGGCTCACCGAGAAACATGAAGATGTCAGCAAAGTGAAAAATAAGGAACACTGAGAATGAAGCTACAATCATATATTTCTCGTTGTAGTTTTCGAATGTGTGTATTGTTCAAGGCTTTGGTTTGTATTGAGTGGTTCAATAATGCATTCCAGGATTGAATGAGCAAAAGGAGGCTTTGGAACTGAAGGAAAACTATGGTTAATATAGCAAGCTATTGCTAATACTGAGGACCATGATTTTGCTTTTTGTCTCAATAAAAAGCTGCTCCTTTTCCCCAAAAAAAAAACACTGAAGATCTATAATAGCACAGACATTTAGTTAAAGAAGAAGGAAAATTATACAATGTGTTAATGCATGTGAATGATGTGATGCATAAACTTTGTAGATTGAGTCCTCAAACTAGTAATATTAGTCATCGAAGTTGTAATATTAGTCCTAATATGAGTCATTAAATTTGTGAAATTTTCTAGTTACAACATTAGTAAGGTAACTGATTCCTCAAAGTGATTAAAAAAAAGTTGTTACAACTTTGAGGACTCAATTACTACTTTAAGAACAAATGAGGACTAATGTCGTAACTTGTAACTAATTTTTTTTACAACTTTAACAACTCATATTACAATTTTGAGAACTCATTTCACAACTTAAGGATAAAGTTGATACATCACATGCATTAACACACCCTAGCTTTACTCAAAGAAGAATAGCTTTAAAGGTTGCCCCAAAGAACATAACCTAATTAAAAGGAAAGGCAAAGCCATGGGAACTTGGGCATCCCTTGCTACCTAGCTAACTACGAAGTAATAACTACAGAAACAACAAAGCAAACCCCCTGAGTATCACAGATAATGACACATCCTAGCTTTTCCATACCATAAAGTTGTTAGACTTTACAAGGAACAGAACACTTAATCAAACATGAGAAGTAAATCCAATCAAGTCTATTAGAAGCTTACATGAATTCAGCATTTCCTTATTAATAATCAACTCTCTAGCAAAATCTTAGTAACCAAGGTATCAACTTAGAGAAAAGTTGTTTATCTGAATCAATGCAGATTGCATACTATTATGCTAAATTTTCAAACAATGACATTTTATTGTTGTCTAAGTAATCAGTCAAATGAAACTTTCATCTGAATGTACAGCCAAAAAGAATCATTTACACATAAGTGCAGAAGGTAACTATCTCAAGGTATATACGTAAGAAGCTAAGCTTGTTCAAAACTTCAATCAAAACAACAGTTACACAAATGAGCTTTTACTTTTTTGGGTGGAAACTGAAAAAAGCCAAACAAAACACTGATAAAAATTCTCAACAAAAAACGAATACATGAATTACGCATGATTCATATGAAAATAGCGACAAAGAAAATCTAACACAAAGTTCAGCTATCAACTCCAACCCATTGTAATGCTATAACCAACAAAAACCCAGTAAGGTCAGCTTCAATCATGCAGTCAAACCTTAGTTTACTATTGTAACTTGAGGAATCATTGTAAAAGTTACTGTCATTTCATCATTCATCAAAAGAACAAAACTACAGGTCTACAGCTTAGCTACAACAGTAAACTCATAAGCATCATCTTTGTAGTTTTTCTTTTTTCTTATTTGGTGAGAAATCATCTTTGTAGCTGCTAAGAAAAGATCACCTTAACCTCGAGAGCACGAACACCAGTTGTCCAGGCTCAGTTTAACCCATGAAACATCGGTCACTTCAAGCATCGAACCAATACCAACATTAGCAGAAAAGCCTCGATTCCAAATAAGAGCCCCAGCACTAATAGATGCATTCCCAATGGACGCTATTACTTTCATGAGTACTTAGCTTAAAAGCATGAATAGAGGGAGGACACCAATGCAAAGCTGTGGTCATTTCCAAACAAACAGATTGCCTAGGAGCAATTACTTGCCGTTTTGCATAGTCCATAGTTTACATCCACTGGATCCATTTACCTTTTTCAGAACCTCGGAACAAAGAGTGGTAAGCAGGTTTCACAGAAAACTTTCCATATGGTGTCAAGCTCTATATTCATCTATAAAACTGCCAACATGGAACCATGCATGAGCACAAGCAATTCTGTAGATGATTTCTCGTTTAGGAACTTGTTGAGCAAAAATAGTGAATAATGTACACGTCATAATCTCGTCCTATCTCATTGAGAGATGGAACTTTTATCATGTTAAGTCCGACCCATTCAAGATGAAAATATTACAACCCTTTATATTAAGAGAAAGACCCTTTGATTCCAAATGAAAGAAAGTATGTTAAGTCTGACCCATTCAAGATGAAAATATTACAACCCTTTATATTAAGAGAAAGACCCTTTGATTCCAAATGAAAGAAAGTAAAGAGTGGGATGTGTGTTTGTTTGTTTTTGCAGTTGCACCCGGAAATTTGAATGGGTTGCCTACGTACCCTTAGAGAGGGATCAAGCCACTCGTAGTTCAAGAATCACACCCGGACCTTTTTTATTTTTTTTCCTTTGTTTGAAGCTGGTTTGTTTTGGTTTGTTTTCCTTGTTGAAGTAGCCAATGTGATTAGTTTTTTTTTTCCTTGCTACTTTGTTTGTTTTAAATTGCAATCCCAACACCTGGAATAATGGTTCCTTCTCTCTTAGCAACAAGTGAGGGTTGCTCTTCATGAAATGGAAAAGGAAAACTACAAGACATGTAACCAGCAAAAGCAGAATTTAGAACACCAAAACTTTGATTCTCATTAATATCAGATTCATCATTGTTACACCAAAACTTAGTAGTGCGATCATTGCTGCCACTGCAAAGCATATGACCCATAGGATGCCACTTCAAATCCCACACACTGTTATTATAGTTATTGCTATTGTGTGCATTAGGAAGTTGAACCTGGGGAGATAGATGCCCAACTAGCCAATGAAGAATTGATCCATCACCAGTCCCACTGAAAAAATAGTCTTCCTGTAAAGGATGCCAAGCTAGAGCAGTCACTGGGCCGCAATGGCCGCGGAAAGAAAAGAGCTCCTTCATAGACCTTATATCATAAAGCTTGATAACCTGATCCTTAGAAGCAGTGAGGAGCCAGTTACCGTTTTGGTTCCATTTGACAGAGTTGACCCAACTGTTGTGATCATAAAAAGAGCAAAGCTCTCTTGCTGTCTTTGCATCCCACAACTTGACAACACCGTCCTTCCCACCAGAGGCTACCAGAGACTTTGTAGGGTGCCATAATCCCAGACCTTAACAAGTGTATCATCCGAACAGGAGCATAACTTCAAATTAGTCCTGCAGAAGCTTAAGTCGCGAACGGCTTCCTGGTGAGCAGATTGTTTGACAAGTGCATTGGTCATGTTGGCCTTCCAGTACCTGATGCATCCCCCTTCATCACCAGAGATCCAGTCTTCATGTTCAAAACTCCACACCATGGACCTAATGGAATGATCATGAGCCTCCTCAAGGGTCAATTCTTGGCGAAACAAGAGGCCATCCCAAACAGTGAACTCGCCGTTTCGGGAGCCGGTGATCAGCCTGCCAGAAGGTGTCCACAGAACTCGATTGATCGCAGAAGCGCGGGTCCAGTAATCTGTACAACAACGTATAAGCCTTGAAGCCGGCGCCGACCTTGATGGGATGCTGGAATAAACAACCGCCGACGACATCCGGTTCTGGGCGTATCGGACGACGGCGGCGACTTGGGTTTGGTGCCGAATCAGACCAGATGCCTTGAACGACAGTTGAGGACGACTATAAGGGTGGTGCTGGTGAGACTCCGGCGCCATTCTGATAATCCGATGATCGAAACCCTAGACGAAATTGGGGATTGGGGAAACAGAGAGAGCGAGAGTCGAGAAGCAGAAACCCTAGACGGAATTGGGGAACAGAGACAGAGAGAGCGAGAGTCGAGAAGCAGAAACCCTAGACGGAAGTGGGGAATTTTGAGAAAGCAATTGGCGTTTTGGCTCGGTTCACGGATACATATAAAGGCTTATTTACGCGTATTCGCCCGATTTTCACGCGTATTTCTTACTATGAAAAATAAATTACAATATTTTATTCAAATGTTAATTAAAACTTTAAGGAAAATTGATAATTTACTTCTGCCTCAACATTTTACTACTTTTTTTGCAAAGGATAACCGTTTGTGAAGGTGTACTTGTTATTAATCACTTATTATTCGTAGATGATAGTTTGCTTTTTGGAAAGGCTTCGGTGGAGGAATGATTGACTATCAAAGTAGTCTTTAGCAGATTATGAAGTGGCATCTGGACAACCGGTGAATTTTGCTAAAAGTAATATTGTTTTTAGTAAAGCAGTTTTTGATGACACTCGTCAACTATTAGCAGATGTGCTTTATGTTAGTATGGTTAATTAACATGAGAAATATTTGGGTTTACCTACTGTGGTGTGGTGGGACGTACGTAATAAAACAGAAAATTTTGCCCATATTAAAGATCAAGTAGCTGAGCAAGAAACTTGAAGGGTGGCAGGGTAAATTGTTAAGTGGAGCAGGTACGAATATCCTTATCAGAGTGGTGGCAGGCTCTTCCAGTGTATTCTATGAACTGCTTTTTATTACCAAAATCATTTTGTAATACTCTCCATCATATGTGTGCCAATTTTGGTGGGGAAGCAAGGATAACAACCATAAGATCCATTGGATGCCTTTGGAAAAGCTTTGTCAACCTAAGGAGGAGGGAGGTATGGGTTTTCATGATTTATATGCTCAAATTTAACTTTGTTGGCTAAGTGGGGGTGACGGTTGGTGAAGAATCCTTATTCTTTATTGGGCCGTTCGTACAAAGCTAAATATTTTCCTCATAATGATTTCTGGACAGCTCCTACTCCAACTACTCCTTCGGCGTGTTGGAAAGGTATCTTTGAACCTAGAGATTTACTGGTTAATGATACTCGTTGGCAAGTCGGGGATGGAAATTCAATCCATGCTTGGGAGGATCCGTGGATACCAAGACCTCGAGATTTCAGACCTCTAAGTCGGCTAAGCCATAGTTGCACTAAGGTTAGTGACTTTATTTTTATTTTTTATTTTTTTGGTTACAAGAGGGGCCTAAAAGACCCAAACACAAGAACAGAAAAGACTAAGAACTAGAACAGACTCCAGTCCTTCTAGCTCTAACTACACCATGAAGATCATCAAGGTAGGCCTGGACAACATGCACAGGAGGGCTGTTGAAAGTGACAAGACCAAGATCATGAGTGATGCTGCATTTAGCAACGGAGTCAGCCACCATATTGCATTCTCTGAAAATATGAGAGAGCTTAACATTCGGCATTTTTGACATAAAAGAAGAACAAGCAGAGAGAAGAGACCCAAGAGGGTGCAACTCAAAGCTCCTCTTCTGCATAAGCTGCACTAAAACTGCAGAGTCAGACTCAACCACCAGATCATAACAATAAAATTTAGCAACCAGCTTCAGGACAAAAAGCAAGCCCCAAGCTTCAGCATATAAAACCTCACCAACCCCCAAATTAATCTGATAACCAAAGATCCAATTACCAGCATGATCTCTCAGCACCCCACCAGCCCCAATTTTTCCAAAAGAGGAACTTCTAGTACCATCAATGTTCAACTTCAAACAATTTGTAGGAGGTCTTAACCAAGAAAGATAAGTGACATTGAACATATTGCTACTGCTTGGATTAGACTGAGCACTAGTCCATTCCTCAACATAGTTCCAAATGACTAAAGCAGGATCTCCAGGCATAACAAAACCAGAATCAAAGACAATTTTATTTCTCCATTTCCATAAGAACCAGCACACAAAGACAAAGAGGTTGCACCATTTGATACCATTCTTGACCTTGGATTGACAAAACAATTGAGCAGAAATCCAATTATCCCAGCCCAAGATAAACGAGTTAGAAATATGAGAAGAGGGGAAAATAGATTTCCAAACCTCTTTAGACCTGTAACAGTCTCTGAATAAATGAAGTAAGCTCTCATCAGCAAAGTTGCAAATGGGACAAACTGCAGAGGTAGTAAATCTTCTTCTAACTCTCTGAACATTAGTAAGGATTTTTTTGTGAAGCACAGTCCAGAAAAAGGTCTTTAACTTAGGAGGGCAGTTGAGCTTCCAAACAACTTTCCAATAATGATGTTGAGGCTCAGCCATATCAAACAAAGAGAAATAAGCAGACTTGACATAAAAGACTCCATTAGAAGTAGCCTTCCAAATTAGTTGATCATTACCACTATCTTCAAAACTAGTAGGGAAGCTGATAATTTTGATTAACAACTTCAAGAGGAACTACATCAGAAAGCATTTCAATATTTCACCCAGTATCACACCAAAAATCACAAACAGTAGAGCTCAAGTTAATGACAGCATGAGGTAAAGCAAACTGAAGAAGAGGCACAGACAAAACCCAAGTATCAGACCAGAATTTGACCATCTTGCCATGTACCAATGCGCCAAGATAAATTACTTCTCATCAATTTAGCACCATAAGCTATACTCCTCCAAGTAGAAGAACAATCAGCAGGAGCAATGTAATTTTAATCAATAATAGAGCAATCATTAATATATATTTTCAGAATAAATGGAAGCCCATAAACCTGAATCTTGCTTAAAAATTCTCCAACTGGCTTTAGCTAACATGGCCTGATTCATATCCTCAGTTTTCTTAACCCCCAAGCCACCAAGACACTTAGGCTGACAAACAGTTTCCCAATTGACTAAATGAACTCTTTTTGACACGACCCACCTCGAATTTCACTCTAAACCCGAAGTAAATCGTGCGGGGACCACCTCCAAGGAAAGATTTACCGCAAAATTCGGTACAACCTCCCTTGAAAATGGACAACCCTTCCAATAGAAACCTGCAAACACGTCTAAAGGTTCCAAATCCAACCTTATAGACTCCTGGAGCCTTCGTGCTCCCCACAAATCACAACATCTCCCAATATAGATTTACTAATCTAACAAGGATCCTATAATAAACAACCACATATTCAGAGCAACTCTATTTTAGAGGAAATGAACTAGAAATAAATAGAAAAGAGCGAAAGCTATACTATTGATTATGCCTCTTCTCCATGTACGCCCGATCTCAACTATGCAATCCTGCAGACTGGGCATTTTAAAACGAAGGGCCCAGGGGAAGACATTTAATAACGTTAGAGTGAGTGGACATAAATAATTTAATAACAAAATATTATGCATTCCCATTTTAATTTCATAGAAAAATATACTGCATGCGGCAGCTCAAAAACGCTCAATTCATAATCTGACAATTTCACGACTAGCACTGGCTAGTCACAAACTCAAATAAAATGGAGCCTCTCAGGCTAAACTATATATAAACATATATTCGTATGTATCTACACTCGTCAGACTCCTTGTATGAATCCTAGAAACAATTTAGAAAAATAGAAATTCATACAAGGCTACAACGCTGACGTCTAACACTCACGTTGCGCCATAATGGTATTTTTCTCATTATGACCGAAAAGGACGGTGTATATATACGTGTGGACTCCCTATATGAAAACCTAAATAAACCGAAAAAGAAAGAAGTTTTCATATAGGGCTATGACGCTTGTGTCTAACACTCACGACACGCCATAATGGTATTTTACCTCATTATGACTGATCAAGCACGTATGGCTAGCTAGCATTTATATACATACTATTCTCATAAATCCAAAACATATATATCCACCGAAAATCTCATTTTCGGGATCTCTTCAAAGGAGGAAAAATTGTCAAATAGCCGAGAAATCAATAAATCTCATCAGAAGAAATAAATGATTAATAAAATCATTCAAATCATTCATCGCATGCTTTTTATTTAAAAAAAAGGTCCACTCACAACTTTAGGCCTAAGCCTGACGTCGATCCGAGGTCTCTCCAATTTGAGTCTCCTCACGTCCTGTTCCAAATATATAATTAATTTCTCACTAAAATCCAATATTTATTCAAAATAGGCAAAATAACTGAGAGCCACAAACACGCTCATCATTGCCTAACTTTGATATCTTAAATCGAAACGATTCAAACTTTTATATCATACTTGGCAATCGTAAATACAATCTTTCTCAGAAATTGATTTAAATCCTATTGTCGGATTTTACATTATTTAACCGCCAAAATACCAAACTTCGGAAATTCACAAACCTATTCAAAACTCGTCCGAAAATTCCACATTTCACTCCATTAAATTCCTCTAATTATTACACATTTAAAATTATACAAAATCCCATAACGGCGGCGGCGGCCGGAGGCCGATTCCGGCGACGTCCAAATTCTACCAAATTTTAACAGAATCTTCCTCTCAACATCCCAAACAACTTTCATAACTATCACTAAGTCCAATTTCAAGCCTAACTAGGTCAATCGAACAAAAACATCCGAAAAGCCCTAGAATTTCAACTTCAAATTTCTCCTTACCGAGCTCAAGAGGGAGTGAGCCTTTTGGAGGGGTTGAAGCACGGGAGGAGAGCTACAAAACCGTACCAAGCTTGCCCGGATTGGTGGCCGGAGGGGGAGTTCTGGCAAGAGCAACCACGCGGCAGCAGCGGCGTCACCGCGCCTTAACGCCGGCGAGTGAGGACCGGTCACCACCCCAGGCTGGACGAGCGGCGTCCCAGCTGCCAGACGCGACCCGTGCGGCGGCCAGGCGTGGTCGGACAACAGCGATAGGTCGGGGAGGAATCCGACAGCGGGAAAGAGAAGAGAGAGCGCGCGGGAGAGAAAGAGAGAAAAGAGAGAAAGAGAGAAGAGAAAAGAAAAGAAAGGATGGGTTTGGGCCTCACACCAACCCGGCCCAACATCATAAAATACCCAACTTCACCAATTTAACACCCCAAAATAAAATACCCTATTAAAAATTATCTTTTACTAGCTAAAATTTACCATTTTTACCGTCGTTACATTTTTCTCCTACGAATAACTCTCCGGAATAATCGTCCCTCAAAACCCCTCTAGGGACCAATTAAACTATAACTTAATGTCGGAGACGGCAAAATTCTTATTATAACCAAGCTAGTAAATAAGATAAAATTTTACGGGTCGGGATGTGACACTTTTCTTCTCATTGTTATCTCCCCAGATAAAGTCCCTATTGAGCTTATCAATTCTTTCACACATTCACAGGGAATTTAACAGTTTTCATAGAATAAATGGGAATAAAGGAGGTCACAGATTGCACAAGAGTGAGCCTACCAGCCATACTGAGAGTTTTACATTTCCAGCTAGCGAGCCGGCTTTGAATTCTATCAAAAATACCCTCATAAGTATGTTTGTTAATTCTTGTATGAATAAGAGGGACACCAAGGTATCTACCAAGATCAGAAGTGAGAAGAGATCCACATTTTCTACTGATTTCACTAGCAAGAGATTTACTAGTATTAGGAGAGCAAAAAATAAGGGATTTTTCAAAACTTACAGCCTGACCAGAGAGAGCACAGAAGGAATCCAAGCAGCCTTTGAGCACATGAGCTTAAGTAGAAGAGGCCTCAGCAAACAACATCAGATCATCAGCAAAAAAGAGGTGGGACACCTTAAGGCCAGATTGAGAGGCTCTGATTGGTTTCCACTTACCAGCATCAACAGCAGAACTTATAATGTGAGAGAGTCTTTCCATGTAAAGAACAAAAATGTAAGGAGATAGAGGATCCCCTTAGCGAATCCCTCTCTGAGCCTTAAAAGAGCTGGTCAATTCACCATTAAAACATATTTGAAAACTAGTGGTAGTGATGCAACTCATAATCAGATTGACAAGATGAGGAGGAAATTTTGCATCATGCAAAACTTGAGCAATAAAAGACCAACTTAATCTGTCATAAGCTTTTGATAAGTCAACTTTCCAAGCAAAGAAGCTCAGCATACCTTTAGACTTTTTAAATTTGAACAACATCTCTTGAGCAATCATAATATTATCTGAAATTTGTCTACCAGGAACATAGCTGACTTGGTTTGGACTAATGAGATGTTGCATCAGAGGCCTAACCTTAGCAACAATAATCTTAGAGATAATCTTGTAAACAGTAGTGCACAGGCTGATAGGTCTAAAATTGATCATATGTGGAGGTCCATCAATTTTAGGAATAAGGGAGATAATAGTATGATTCAGGCCAGAAGGAATTGAACCAAAACTAAAAGCCTCATTAACAATTTGAAATCTCACCAGAATAGACAGACCAATGGTGCTAAAAGAAAACGGCAGGGAAGCCATCAAATCCACGAGCCTTAAGACCTCCAATGGAGAAAAGAGAATTCTTAACATCCATCAAGGAAATAGGCTGAGAGATATCAAGGAAGCATTGCTCAATTTCAGGGAAGGATCTGGAAATAGAGAATCTGCAATTCACAAGTTCCTGTGCAGAAAACAGATTAGCAAAAAAATCAACAGCAATATTTTTCATAGACTGAGCATCAGAAAACCAGTTGCCATTGCTATCAAACAATCCTTCAATCTTATTTCTTCTCCTTCTGACCAGAGTAGTCAAATGGAAAATTTAGTATTTCTATCCCCCTCTTGAATCCATTTATCTCTAGACTTTGCCCTCCAGAATAAATTCTCCTGGTTAAAAAGTTGCTCATATTCTTGAATTAACTCAGCTTCCAAATTGATGAGAAAAAGATTGCTAAATCTGTCACAAGCTTTCTGAATACCCCCAATTCTGGCCAAAATTTTCTTTTTTCCCAAAATAACTGACCAAAAACCTCCTTATTCCAAACTGTCAAAGTAGAAGATAAAGTTTTCAATTTAGAAGCAAAATCACCAGAGAGGCCATTCCATGCAGAAACAACAAAATCAAAGTAGTTGCAATGAGAAAACCACATTGCCTGAAATCTGAAAGGCCTAGAAATAGGATTAGAACAAAAATTTGACTCAGATTGCATGATGATAGGGTAGTGGTCAGATCTTGTTTTAGGAAGATGTTGAATAAAAGCCTCACTAAAAATAGTTCTCCAAGAACTGCTGCAGAAGGCCCTATCAAGTCTTTCTTTAACTCTACCATTGGACCAAGTAAAACATGAGCCTATGAAACCCATGTCAATCAAAGCATGACTATTAATTCAGTCTCTCAAACCTCCAAAACGACCACAGAGATGACCATCACTCTTATCAGCAGCAGAAATTAATTCATTAAAATCACCAATCAGAAACCAAGGGATAGCATGAGTAGCAATGAGATTATCAAAATAAGGCCATAGAGAAGCCCTAGAAGAATGATTAGGACTTGCATAAACAACAAAGAGCATCCAATCAGGTTTACCAGGCATAGAGACCTTAACTGAGATGGACTGAAAATTCTCAGCAATAAAATCCACATGGATATTGTTTTTATTCCAAAGAATACATAAACCACCAGAAAAACCTCTAGCCTCAACGACTCTATAATCAGAAAAACCAATGGCCTTTAAAGCATTCCAAGCCTTATTGAACTGAACTTTAGGTTCACAAATAGCCAAAATATCAACAGCATGCATTTTAACAAGATCAAAAATAGCAAACCTAAAATTTTCATTCCTTGTACCTCGAGCATTCCAAAACAAAACTTTTAACATTGAAAAAGAGGATAAGAAAGAGGGAGTAACCCAATTAAGCAGAATGCATTGCCTCTCCATCAAGAGAGGATAAGCTTTCATCAGTAGAAATTCTACCATTATCTTCAAAAATAGATTCAACGAAGGAATCCGTATCCATGGAAGGAGAATTAGTCATAACAAACTTAGGTGGAGGCTTCTCATGAGGCTTAATACCTAAAGAGGCCTCAACGCCACTACCTAAGACATTCAAACTCACATTATCAAAGGAGAGCTTTTTTGAAATATGAGGTTGCTGCTTAGAAGTAGAGCTGAGCCCTTTGGACTTTCTTTGGTACTGAAAATCAGCCTTAGAACCACTGCTACTACCCACATTGGAAACATCTTTCATGAGAATTCTAGGTTTCAAAGAAGCAGAGCTGGTCCTAGCCTTAGTGCTGAGAGGAGGCTTACCAGAAGAAAGGTTAGGCTCCTTTAGAACCACAGAACTGGAGTTAATAGGGCTAGAAGAGGCCTGCTTCTTCTTCTCAAAAATTCGTCACAATATTACAACTGGAGGAGTGGATTCAGGTAAAACAGGAGAGTTGCTCAGATCAGAAGCATTAGGGACAGAATCATGTTCTTTAAGCTCTTGAAGAATTGAAAATCTAGAGCCTCCACCTGAAGACTTCTTGGATCCACTTCCATCATTAGATTTCTTCTTATTCCTGTAGCTCATAAGCATCCATGGCCCCATATCATCCTTGATCACTTCACATTGAAGATTAGATTCCTTATCAAGCTGCATAGAAACATCAGAAGCAACAGATTCTTCTACATTCTCAGGGGCAGACACATTATCACATGAAATATCATTGGAAGTAGCAAGATTGTCAGTAGACCTAATAGAATGGCACTTCTCCTTAGCATGACCAAACAACCACATTCAAAGCAAATAAGAGAAATCCCCACATACACCACATTTAGGCTACAGATTCAACTTCAACAAAAGGACGCAGAGGTTTGCTTAAATCAACTTCCACACATACTCTAGCAAACTTACCCCTAGTTTGTCCAACAGTAAGCTTATCCACCTTAACTACATCACCAATAATTTTTCCAATTTTGGCAACAGTAAATTCCTTGAAAAACTTCACAGGCAAGCCAAAATCCTAACCCAGAGAGCCATTTTTCCAATAGATTCAGTAAGGGATCAAACTCAGGCCTATACTGCCTAACAACAAGTGTCTGACCTGCTAAGATCCAAGGACCCTCGCATAGAGCATAATTCATATCCTCTTCAAGATTAAATTTCACAATATAATAGTCATTAGGCAAATCAATAAGTTTCCAACCTCGCTTAACTTGCCACTTACGTCTTAAACCATGAAGAATGAAATCAAAGGTGTTTGTAGAATTAGGTTTTCCCATAAGCTTAACCACAATGGCACATCTTCAATCAAAATCAAGCTTATTATGAACTTTCTCAGAGAAAGAAACATTCAAGCCATGCTTACCCTGCGTGTAGGAACAGTCATCATCAGTGAACTCAAAGTCTTCAGTCATAGTTTGATGCAAGCGCTCCGTAGAGTTTGTGAGAGTACTAGCATAGGACTGAGTCAGCTTCGCAGAAGCTGAAATCTGAAGGCCAGGAACCGGATCCTCCTTCTTAGAGCTTCTAGGTCAGAGCTGATATCACCACCAGCTTTCGAGCATTTTCGTTACGCCATAACCAGATCCGAGGATCCGCCGCTTCCTAGAGGAGCGGCGGAGAAGATGAACGGTGGATTCGCCACCAGAAATCACAAAAAAAACCCAGAAAAATCGACAAGAAACGAAGAGAAAATTGGCCAATATGAGCAGGAGTTTAGAAACGGCTAATTTGGGGAACGCGCATGAGGCGCATTCTCTAACAAACTAGCGATAAGCATCACCTCAACTTTAACACTTAGTGACTTTATTACTCCTGAAAGAATTTGGAATACTGATCTTATAAGTTCTCATTTTGAGCAATGTGATATTGAGGTAATCTTAGCTATCCCCCTTAGTCACCGAGTTTTCCATGATAAATTAGTTTGGCACTATGATCCGAAAGGTAGATTTTCGACAAAGTCAGCATATCAGATTACAAGGCAGCTTGTACATGATGGTTCTTCTGCTTCCACCGAGGCAGGTAATGTCTTAAGTTTGGAAGAGGGTATGGTTCTCAGGGGTTCTGGGTAAGATAAAAATTCATGCCTGGCGGATTTGCTCTTCTATTCTCCCAACAATCTCATCTTTGAGAAAGAAAAAAGTGTCAGGACTCACCCCGAATTTCACCCTGAAACCCGAAGTACATTTTACGGGGTCCACCTCCAAGAAAAATTTACCAAAAATTGGGCATAACCTCCTTTGAAAATGAACAACCCTTATCTAAAAAAAATCCAAATAAACATTTCTATAATAAATCATACATCCTTAACTCTTGAAGTCATCCACTCCCCACAAACAAATCCACCACAATATCATTAAATCATTTCTAAATCCCACTTAAACATCCCAGATAAATTATACGTCAACCTCCAAATATTTCTAAAATATATTCCTGAGTCTTAACATACAACCCAAAATATCACATAATATTCCCAAGGTCATCAGAGCTACTAAAACTAGAGAAAACAAGAAAATATACTGGTAGGTTAACAGGTAACCTACTAACCTACTGGTGAAAAGTGATGGTGATGTTGGTAACTATGTCTTACCTCCTACTAGTACTGAACCAAACTCTGCAGACTGGGCATTTTCAAACGAAGGGCTCAGGGGAAAACATTTGAAAACGTTAGAGTGAGTGGACAAAAATCTCATTTTCGGTAACTCTCCAAAATAAAGAAAAATTGCCAAATTAAAAAGACATCACATGCTACAATAAAAAGTAGCTGTTCAACAATAACCCAATGCATGCATATTATTTAAAACAAAAGTCCACTCACAATTTAGGCCTAAGCCTGGCGTCGGTCCGAAGTCTCTTCAACTCGAGCCTCCTCACGCCCTGTTCAAAATATATAATTAAATTCTCAACTAAAAATTCGACCCTTATAAAAATAGGCAAAATTAAAGTGAGCCTTATACACGCTCATCCTTGCCCAACTTCTCTTTTCTTAATTCAATAAGGCCCGAACTTTTCCTTACTTAGATCAAGAGGGAGTGAAACCTTTTGAGGTTTTGTTATACAGGAGGAGAGCTTCCAAATGAGACCAGCAGCTCCGGTTATGGTGGCCGGAAAAGGGAGTTCCAGCGACGACTCCGCCACTGTGCAGCCACACCTTCTCGATGTGATTCCTCCTCACAGCGGAGCAACCCGACCAGTCACCTAGCTAGACTTGAAGAGAATGTTCCCAGCTTCAATTTGATACCTAGCTCGCCACCTATCTCGGCCGGACGACGGCGAAGAAATCCGGCAGGGAGAGAGAGGCTCGAATGGAAAGAGAAGAGTTTTGGGCTTTTTCTTTCCAAGTTCCCGATCCAACAATCCTTAATACCCAACACCAAAACAACCCAAAAACATAACCTAATAAAAAATTACCTTTTTACTAACTAAAGTTTACCCTTTTTACTACCTTAAACATTTCTCCTACGTAAAAATTCTCCGAATTAATCATCTTACAAAACATCTCTAGGGTCCTTGAAAATATAAAATCATTAACGAAGACGGTAAAAACTCATGCTAACACCATGCAAGTAATTAAGGTAAAAATTAAGAGTCGGGATGTGACAAAAATTGTTCTTTTTTGATGGCTGATTTTTCTGTAACAATGAGGATGAGTTAATTGAGCATGTTTACAGAGACTGTTATTTTATGAGAGATTTTGATCAAAATGTTTTCCGGAATTGATAAGAACATTAAGGTGTGTGGTTCAGCCAATGACTATGGTTGATTGGTTCATTTCATGTTTGGAGTTTTTGAGTAAAGAGGAGTTCAACTTGCTATTGGTTATTGTTTGGTCAATTTGGAAGGAGCGTAACTTGCGGTTATAGGAAGGCAAGGTACGCTCAATTTCCAGTTCTTTTATCAAATTCGCACTTATATGTTTCTGTTAAGATCATGTAGAACTAATAAGACTGAGCTACGTTGCCAATTTAAGCAATGGACTCCTCCACCACAAGGTTGGCTTAAGGTAAATTTTTGATGGTGCTTTCAATAACTTGTCAGGTTGTGGAGGTGTTGGATTATTATTAGGGATGCTCAGGCTGTGGTTATTGGTGGTGCATATTTTAAAGTAGATCATGTCAATTCTCCACATTTAGTGGAGGCTTGGCAGGGAAGCAGCTTCTGAATTGATAAGAGACTATCAAGTTATGCTTGTGGTGTTCGAATCAAATCGTTTGAAACTAGTTAAAGCGAGTAAGTGCAAAGATGTGGGGAGATTCGGGTTTTGGTCAGATAGCAAGGATATCAAACAGGATCTTCTAGTCCTTAGTGCTTCTTTCTTTTTCTCATGTTTATAGGGAATCTAATTTGGGGGCTCATAAAGTGGCCAAATTAGCTCTCCATAGTTCTGCTTCTTTACTTGGTTAGGATCCTCCCCTCCGGAGCTCCAAGGTTTTTGGCCACTTCTTGTAATCCTTGTTCATGTCAATAAAATCTAACATCCTTATTCAACAAAAAAAAAACCACACATCCCTAATTCCTTAATTTTTTTTTTTTTGAAAGGTAAATATTTCATTGATAACTTAGGCCATAATGACATCAAAGCATCATTACATTAGATAATTAACTCATTTTATTCAAGTGAGCTTAGCATAGGATTAAACTAGATACAAAACAAGATACCAAACAAACCATAACACCGGAAGCTAAGGCGCTCATTGCGATACTCCAAGCTTCATGAATCCATCTAACTGCAGCTATCTCCACAGTCTGTCAAGCTATCAATACTGCGACTTAAGCCACAGTCAGGTTGAAATCATGCCTAATAGCCCAATTCCAAACTGACTTTTTTGTGGGCTTGAGGCTAGACCTAGGCCCAAGAACCCAAGTCCATCCCCAAACCCTAGTAGATTGCATTGTTGCTTGCTGATCTGAAATAGGGTTCAGAAACCCAGGTCAAATTTCCTTCAGCTGCATATATCCATATTCGAGCCTACACCCAGCCTAAGAACCTGGGTCAGACCCAAGCCTAAGAACCTGGGTCAGACCCAAACCCTGCAATCGCATATGGATCTCCCACCGCAGATCGGCGTGGCGACCCCCGTTCTTCTCCGACAGCCAATTTGCAGTCTTGTAACCCACAAAACTCACTTTTTGTTGCGATGCATCTACTAAACCAGAAACATCCACTTCTTTTGTCATGCGCCTCGACTAGTTAGATCCGCAGTTCACTGGCGCAAGCCCAGTCGCGCGCCCAATTCAACTTCTGATCTTGTACATCATCGGAGGTCACCGTCTACTCTTAGACAGAGCACCACCCTTTCGTCTCAGATGTCTGAGGCCTGGAAAGAATTGGATCGGAGCCACGGTGTCGAAGTCAAAGAAGACAGGCCTAGCCAACCTTCAACCACCGGATTCCATTGTTAGATCGGTGGAGTCAAAAGGCCCGCCGCCGCTAGCATGAACCTAGGTTTCGTCTCGTCTCATCAAGTTTCATCTGCAAGGGTCAGAAGAATATAGTGTTTAAGGTTCATAAGTTTTTTCCCTAATTCCTTAATACACACTCCTTTTCAGTTTTAAACTTTTTAAAACTCCATAATACCCCTATCTATAAAAAATAAAAAAAAGGAAAAATTTCAGTTTACTCTCTGAATTTTAGGTCTAAAATCAGTCTGATAACTCATCTTTTTTTTAATCAGTTTCATCCCTAAACTTTCAAAATGACATCAATCTCGACCAAAATGACTAAAATAGCCTCTTTCATTTTACCCTCTCTTCTCTCTCCTCTCTACTCTCCCTCCCTCTCTCTCTCTCTCTCTCTCTCTCTCTCTCCTCTCATCTCTCTCTCTCTCCCTCGTCCTCTCTCTCTCTCACTCTCTCTCTCCTCCATTCTCTCCGCTCTCCTCTCTTCTCGCTCTCTCTCTCTCTCTCTCTCTTATACTTACTTACTGCCCCTAGGCTTTGCCTCCAATCCACCACATGGCCGGCAACCGGCATCCACCCCTACCACCAGCAATGGGCCCCGACGACAGCCCCTTCTCCTCCCCCGGCCATCGTCGCCGCCGCGCCTCCACCTCCTCCTCACCACCTCGTCGACAACCCCACAACGCCCGCCAACAATGAGGTCTGCACCATCTTCATCATCGGTCTTATCCACCCCTACTGCCAGCAATGGATGATGACGCGATGCCAATCGCGCGTGCCGTGGCACATGTTGAGCTCGTGGACGTCATGCCGTCGCCGGCGAGCGCCTCGAGCTGGTCGGACCCTGCCTGGCCGATGGTGCAGATTAGCTTGGTGCGGAATCCATTCTCCTTGAGCTCGGCCTCAGTGACGGCATAGACCTCGATGGAGGTGGAGGAGGAGTAGTCAGGAGAAAGGGAGAAGACGACGTCGGAGGAGGTGTCGTTGGTGGAGACGAGGACAGAAGGGTTTGATCGGAACCGATGACAGAGGCTTGATGGAGAGGGAAGGGAAGGCGGTAGAGAGCGACGGTTGGGAGCGAAGAAGGGGGCGAGGAATAGGAGGAGTGGGGGAAGGTTAAGGCGGTTGGGGTGAGGAGGTGGAGGGAGTGAGACATTGTACTTGGAAATGAGAGAGAGAGAGATAGAGATAGAGATAGAGAGATAGAGAGAGCGAGAGAGAGAGAGTATCGAGATAGAGCTATCTCGAGAGCAGCAAAAGATTAAGTAACAAGGGTTGTTTTTAGTCATTTTGGTCGAGATTGATGTCATTTTTGAAAGTTTAGGGATGAAACTAATTAAAAAAAAAAGATGAGGTATTGGACTGATTTTAGACCTAAAGTTCAGGAGAGTAAACTGAAATTTTTTCCAAAAAAAAAACAATAAAGACTTCTTTGTAGAGCTTCTCGTGGCCAACCTCACCGATGTTGATGCTTGTGGTAGATAGAGTTATTATCAATGGAATCAAATGCAAGTCATTTAACTCGATCCATAGTGGATTAACAACTATGGTTTATATCCATGATTGTCTTCGACTTAGATTCTAGGAGGTGATCATCGCACACAATTATATATATATATATATATATTATATATATAGTTCCTATCAAGAGCGAAGCTTCTCTCTGAAATTAAAATGTGAAGTTCCTTATTTGACTCACTTTTCGTCATATTTCCACATCTCCATCGTTCAGATTATTGATACTAATGTATAGATCATTCATACAAAATTTCATCAAGATTGATGATCGTTTGGGTACTGAATTAGATTAAAATCAATGAACGGACCATAAATTTGTATAACCAGAACTGTTTGTGTAAATAACGATTATTAAAACTCAAACGATCATCAAATTAGATGAAATTTTTCATAAGTGATATGTGTATTAGGTTATACAAACTGAACGATGGAGATATGGAAATATGACAAAAAAGTGAGTCAAATAAGGAACTTCACATTTTAATTTCAGAGCGAAGCTTCGCTCTGGATAGAAACTATATATATATATAAGGAATCCCTTTTTTTGACATATATGAGGGATGGGGGATTACACCAACTTTTCGATTATATTTTTGAATCTCCACCATTCAGTTTGTTGGTCCTTATATATAGATCAATTCTGCAAATTTTCAGCCAATTTGGTGATCGTTAAGGTGTCGAACAAGATTAAATCAATGAATGAACCAATCTGCCAAACCTGAACCGTTCATGCTTATAATTATAAATCATATTTTGAATGCCTTAACGATCACCAAAATTTCTGAAAAGTTACAGAAATGATCTACTCATATAGAACTACATATTGAGCGGTAGAGATGTGATTTTGTGATCGAAAAGTTGGTGTAATCCCCCATCCCTCATATATGTCAAAAAAAAGGATCCCTTAGTGGAAGGGCCCTATATATATATATATATCTTCAATTTATGCATGGTTTCATACCTTTATGACTTGAATGTCATTACTCTGATCGAATCATGGTTCAATCAGTAAATTTTTCTCTGGAAATAACATATGCAATACTGATCAATTTTACTTCTCATTTGCAATTACTTGATATTTGGCACTCACAATTAATAAAGGACTAATTTCAGTTTACCCCCATCAACTTTAGGTCGAACATCATGTTAGTCTTTTTTCTTTCAATTTCATCAAAAAACCCCCCTCGACTTCCAATTTTCATCAGCCGTGTCCAAACTTCCGATTTTCATACAATTCCCCGTAATGTGATGACGTGGTATTAAGAAGAAAACAAAATTTGAAGTCACTGGGCTCACAAAAAAGGGAAAAATAGAGAAATTGCATTCAATCCCACCAAAATACTAAGGTTAGGGGGTTTGTGATGGGAACAGAAATGTGTATCGATATGAGGAAAAAATGGTCTGAAAGGTTACTTTCAGAATTTGACTTTCTTCTTTATATCAAGTCATCACTTGACAGAGGAATTAGATGGAGATTGAAGGTTTGAACATACACAGCTGATGAAAATTAAGAATCAGGGAGTGTTTTTTGATGAAATTAAAAGAAGAAAGACTAATATGAACATCGACCTAAAGTTAATGGGGTAAACTGAAATTAGTTCATTAATAAATTATCTCTAACAAATTATGCAAGGATTTGTTTGGGTGGGGCGTTTAGCATGCCAAAGAGTTTTTCTTCTGGGTTTTATTTTTATTGTTCCAAGAAGGATACAAGGGAAAGTTTAAGAGAAAAATTGGACAAAACAAATATGGGTGTGTGTGTATCAAGTAGATAGACGTGATATAACTTTCTCTTTTTTTTGAAGTCGTCATTGATATAACTTTAGTATGTACAAAATCAAAGACTAGTGATGTTACAAATTCATATGAGAATGAGAATCTATACGTTTCATATTATGAAAAGCAAAACTTGCCCCAGCTTCATGTTCTATGTATAAATAATCCAAGGCAGCACATCCTCACCAATTAGCAATCTTCTAAACCACAAGTGCTACATCATCTGATGTGCCACAAGTTCTCTGGTTAACCCTCTGATTTAGCTTCTTTGGCAGTTTCAGAAGCAGCATTACAGAAAGGAATAATTACATCCGCCTTGAGAATATTTGTCGATAATCTGACATAAAACCAGAGTAGTCATCTCGGTAAAGCTTATATGCGCTACAAGTGTATATACACATCCTTTCACTATACCCCTCTGATATAGAAGTAGCGGCACTCGATTAATTTCAGCTGCAGGACAACATATGAAAATATGCTTCAGGAACGTGAGGCTTTTTTGGGTAGTTTAAGCTGCAGAAATACAAGACCTTACATTACATCTGCCCTGCTAGAATAGTAGATGCAGTAGAAGTACACTCTTAAAATTTTCCAAACCTTTGATTTTGTAGTCCTCCATCCTCCTTGGTCCTGCTGTACTGGAGAATACGAGAATTTTCAAAGGGAGAGAATGGCAACTTTGTCGACATTGGAACCATTAACAGGCAAGAAATCCTGCGAATATGACAGAACTTGCTATTATATTGGCCATTTATAACCTGTTTCTGTATACTAGTAATTCTACATAGATGATTAAAGCAGGGAGAAAATCACTCTTGCATACAGTACTGAAAAAAAGAAACCTACATTTGGGAATTATTCAGTAAACAACTTTGTGGTTTTTAATGCCTTAGTTCTTCTTTTTTCTTTTTTTTTTTCTTTTTATTTTTTCTTTTAAATACATGAGAACAGTTAAAGGAGAACCTTTCCCCTTGTTTAACAAGTTAAAACAGAACTCGCTGAGAGAGACACGGGCATGGAGCTATGACGTGGCCAATGGAGACAAGTATCAGTGTTAACTTCTAGCTTTTGGTACAAATTTGTCAAAAAACCATGTCATGAGTGAAAAGACTGGAAGAATATTTACAAACTTACTTTGTCTTTTGAAGCCTTGTCACTTGTTGCTTCAAAATTTGGAATTTCAACTGATCTAAGTAAACATTATCTGCATCGCAAGTACATATAGTAAACAATCAGGTGAAAAAAGAGTGCTAATAAAGAACAGTATAATGATGCAAATATGCCACATCAAGCAGTCGTAGAATTGTTTAATGCATTTTTTATTTTTTTGGACAAAACATTTGTAAGATTTTAAGCAAGAGGAAATTCACTAGTCTACCTAAGTTCTATGAAACAAAATGCAAATTCAGGCACAATGAGATTTTTTTTTTTTTTTCTTTTTTTTTTTTTTTTTTTTTGTTGGTAGTTAATCAGCATCCTATAAGGTTCCATTAGAAACTTACCTTGTTGAGTAAATGAACATTTGATGCATTAGTTGCCATGACCTGTACACCAAGGAAATTATTGTGGCTAGTCTTGTGGTACCGACAGAAGGGGCACAAGATGGTACCGAGAACACCCCATCTTCATCACACCATACACCCTGTCCAGGAGCGCCTTCAGAAATTTCATGGCAGACTCGATAATCAACTGATGAAATGTCAGTTATCAGTACACGTATGCCAGCTGATGTCTTCCCAGTTTGAGACTTCAATATTTCGTTATGAAGAGATTCTAAGTGAAGTTTTGATGACAAAGTTATTGAGCATGTAACATGTAGATTATTCTCAGGTAAGCCCAATGGGCTTTGCAGAGTGAGCAACAAATTTCTAGTCTTTTGTTCCATGACAGTACCAGCTGACATAGATGAAGCGCCACAACTACTTGGGAGCAGATGATGAACTTTGGACTTACAGTAGTGTTCTGAATAATTAGTCTCACTGAATTCAATTTTGCGAATGGCATCTCTATTTGTCAATGTGTCTTTTATGGAACCAGACAATCAGGAGTTTTAGAATCATTCAGGAGCACCATCAGACTGTCCCTGACTGGAGTTAACCAAGGATGAATGCATGGACTTTCTCCTTTTCTGGGTATGAGAATTAACACTCATATCCAAAGATGATTCTGTTTCCATCATTGAGCTGTAAGAGTTCAAAGTTGCATTCTTTTCAGGAGTGGCGGCTACAGAACACTGGGCCTTTAGAGAAGCATTGCTACAATTGTTTAACGATGTTGATTGAAATGAGAACTGGTCCAAAAACAAAGGAGAGGACTCAATTGTAGTTGAAGTTGAACAGGACTTCTCATCCTTAATAATTGATCCTGGACTGCATGTGGAAAAGATGCCATCCGTACAAGGGGTTTCCTTGACAATTGAGATGTCTGGATCGGCATCAGAGAATGCGATGGACAAAGATGGCTTAGCGTACCTGAAAAAGATGGCTTTGATCAGGTAAAGTATTCGACTGTTTAGTTATGTGTGTCAAAACATATCTACTAGCTAGCAATTAACAGCATAAAAAAAGTCCTGCAGTGAAATAATAATCAAATCCATCCTGATCAAGTCAAATATCTGCAGGCAACTGCATATATAACCTACACAATTAAGATGAAATATATAACTTCAATAGTACAGTTTCCAACAGACATGTAGAACATGTTCCTCCCTAAGAAGATGCAGCAAACTGAAATCCCCCTAGAATAACCAATCTAAGCCAAGCCCTAGCTGGGACAGAGAGACCTAAACTGCTATACCTATGTAATCATGAAAATATAGAGCTCCGGCAAAAGTTAAGATGTGCAAATTATGTGTAATCATGAACTACTCGTGAGCTCAGATTTGTAGTAGCTCAGAAGACATGGGAAACAGAACAAATAGCACTTCCCGTCTGATAATGCAATAATATAATCATATTGAAAGGCATCAATATAACAAGTATCTGAGAATGGCTAAAATGGAGAGATAATTTTCATAGAGGAAGAAAACTGAGCTCGATCATTGGTTCTATTCAACAAAGTTGACCTACTTTCAGTCTACTCTTTGCCTAGTGGTTACAGACACTCAAATTTGAGTTCAAATGAAACTACTATAAAACTGCCACAGGTGTCCAGCCCAACACCTAAAGGATATTCAAATTTTAGTGAATGATAAAAGTAGACTCAATGTTTACCTTGTATATTTCTGAGGAGTAGATTCAATACCGATAAAGTCCTTGCTATGGTCAACATAAACATCAAGATCACCTTGAGATGTCAGTATCGAATTGTGCTTGCCTTCATAAGTTTTGCCTGTCCTTGATGATCAGATTTATCCAAATTTCTGATATTTCAGTCTTGTAAACCCTTTTTCGTGATCCATAGAAAGAATGATTTTCTCTCTAGTGTCAGAACACTGTGACACACTGACCATTTTCTTGCTTACCCTTTCCTGAATGAAGATAACCAAAACAATTACGTAATATTGTTCTCCATGAAAACGATGGAAAACGTAGAATCAGTTACAGAGATAATTGGAACATGCAGCTAACCTTTACATTGCTGAAAAAGGATCTTAATTCCTCCATTGACGTGTCAAATCTTTCATATTGTCTGATAGATTTCTTTAGCCACTTTGACACATATGCTGTATTTCTTCCTACCTCATAACGTTCATCTGCTTGCAACAAAAAATTAAAACTAGTGAAGAAAACATGAAAAGTAGATATGGAAAGAGCAAAATATAGAGACTTGCATTCAAAATAAATACCAAAGAAATTGTAGTTTAAGAACTCTTTTACATAAATTGAGGACTGACTACATTGAAAAGGCAATCCTTGAGTAACTTCAGAAAAGAAATATATACTTGGGTTTGAATTTTAAACTTTATGTGCAAAATATCTTTAGGGAAACATTATCAGTGATTCGAGAGACAAGTATATTCAGAAACACGTACCTAACAAATGACAGCTCCATAATCGAATCTATGTCGAATACAACGTCCTACAGTTACCAAAAACAATTAAACTTTAGAATTAATATATCAGATAGTGCACAGAAGGCTATAAATCAATATGGTAATGAAAATTTCTGAAGCATTAGATATATAATGAACAATCTCCAAAAGCACAGAGAATTATGTGAATCAAGATCTCACTTTGAAAGATTGAAACTAAAAGCAGGGTACCTGCAGCTTGATTTAAAGCTCGGAAGGCTTGGTGACAGTACCATTCATTTCCACTCAGAAAGCCCTTGGATGACCTATATGTATCATTGTATTTCTTCTTTAAGGAAACCTTGATATCATTCCTAAAAGAAGTTGATGAAAAATAAACATTTAGCAAATTGTTTAATACAGCATTGTAGCTCCAGCAGCAGTATTTATGAAAGGAAATGTCTTACATGTTGGGAAATGGAATTCCACAATTATCTGAGATGGTTAAGATAAAACTGAGTGAAAGATCTTGAAACAAATGCCATGTACTACTGTACAAATGTGACCAATTTACTAGAATTATCATGTCTAAACTTAACAAGCTCTCTCCAATACATCTAGCCACCTCTGGAAAAATTAGCAAAACAAAAGAACGAAAAAGAAAACTCAGTATACACTTAATGAGAAAAAGGATACCACAGCTCGAGCGTTGTCATCGTGAAGTCGATTCCTTCTGAAACCTGCAAGCACAATGCAAGAATGGAGCATATCAATTTCAACAATATGTCCTATCAATATCAATTTTCAGGAAAATCATCATGTTCACCTTTCCTCGGCACACAGCCAGTAAAGCAGCTCCATCAGTGTTATTCTTTTGTGCACACTTGACTGCAGTGAAGCTATTTTTGCGTTAATTTCTTATTAGCACCTTTATTTCTCCCAAAAGTAGGCTTATTGCCCCAACGAATTGAATCATAATAACCCTTCAGTACAAACTCAAATTCATCCTGGTCTCCTCCACCGGGCTCTGCAATAAGTTCACAATTATCCATAGAGAAAATAGCAATGACAGAATGACTTTCAGTATGCACATAAACCATAAAATGGCGACTCTTATATACCTCTGCAGAAATGCTAAAATAAGGCGTGTAACGTAGAATTATAGGATCTTAACTTTGACTTTTAAAGCAGAGAAGTGCATAAGGAATAGACAGCCTCACCCAACAAAAAGGGACTTTCTATCATTCAGCAGAGACCATTGTCCTGTTTCACGCCAACGCTTGCCCAACTTCCCCATTAGCTTGTAACTTGGGAAGAACACAAGACACCCACCCGGCACACTTTTGAAAATTTCCTCTAAGGATTTTCAAGTGCATCCTTTGAAATAACATTAGACAAACTAATTTTGCATGGGAAAAAAGACCTGTTCAAAATAAAGATAATATAATTTTTCCAAATTACCTGAAAGGCATATTCATCTGCTGTCTTGTAACTTGCGTTCAATGGCACATTATGTGGGCCAGTAGAAATAATAGCAGGCCAAACCTGCAATAGCAAAGGTGAACACCTTGTAACTACAAGAGTGGTGCACCATCACGAATCAATCATCAGTAAAAGAACAGAGAAATGACATACCTGTGATTCAACATCAATTACATGGGGAGCTTCCAAAGTACTTCCAAACTTAAGGCCAAGCTCAGATGAAAAGGAATTCATTGGTGACAAAGTCCTAATATCAAAAAAGAACAGATTATTGTTGTTGTAATAAATATTCTACCTAGAGGAATGTCATGCAACTGAAACTTGGGGTGAAGAAATTGACAAGTAGAAGTAGAAATCTGTGGTGGGTCGGCGGTCGGAATAAGTAGTACAAAACAACACTTATATAGTTACATCCTCTCATTTTTAAGAAATAGTAATGAATATGCATTATACAGTATTACTTGCATCATACTAACCCTGATGTTAAAATGACTGACAGATGAAAGATTCGCGATATCTTGAAACACACAGCAGGATTCAAGCACCACAAACTGAATGTATGTGTCCAATCACCAAAAATGTCCTGATACAATGTCACAACACATACTTTATCAAGCTGCAGCTCACTCTTTGATTATGAATGATAGTAACAAAGAGGAATATAAATCCCATTGACATAATTAGACTGGTCAAACTATCATCTAGTTCTTATGCATCATCTATAATTATATCTCTCATTATAGATGAATTTAAAAAGGTTAAACAAACCAAACATGTGTAAGATATGGCAGCTGTACTAATTACATCACTGATTTCAATTATAATGAGTTAATGACCTCGTGGACTGAAAATTTTGAATGGAAAAGACTGGGCAGATGTTCCTAAATAATGAACTGCTTACCAACATCTTCTTTTAACATATCTCTGTAAAGCAAGCTGATAATCGGCCATATGAGACCCTTTCTTGAGAAGAAGTAAGTAAGCGAAGAGAACAATCCTGTGATATTTCCATAGAAACTCAATTAAATACTAGTCAAGTTAAACTTGGGACATGTACACATATATCAATTACGAGTCTTTACCTTCCAATATCAACAACAGCCATGCCACTTAAATGTGGTCCTCGGATTCTTTATCTGTAGCAGCAGCTTTGATTGCCTGAAAATAGAAACAAAAAGAATGACAAACAGCACAAAACTATTATGAACATCACAAATGTTTATAACTAAATACCTTTGTGGCACATTCAAGTAAGATTGGGAAGCACTGCTGTGATATATTAGCTTCGTGGAGTTCTCTCAAAGCCTTGTCAACGGTCCAACTATAACATAACAAACCAAAATGAAGCCCCGAAAGAAAGAAGAAATATTCATTCTGAGATGAATAGAAATACAATTGCCAGTTTACAAAATCAAAAAACATAAAAGCTCCAGTTAAAAAGCATATAATCCCTTCACACCCATGAATACTTTAAACATGCATTAGATTAATTATAACCAGAGAAATAGTCGAAAGAGATTAGGCACTCATTTGCTTTCTTTTGTTCATGTAAATCTAATGGTGCCCAGTGGCCTGTATACCATGAACAATTACTTCATTTTAACTATTAACTGAATGCATAATAAAACTAAGAAGTTGAAGAACATGTCATCCAAAATCCTTACCAAGAGACAAAGTGCTGAAATTCACGTTTTTCCCACTTATCTTTCCTTCGCTCAATCCAACTTAAGAGGTCCTGTATGGAAATAGCACTTTAATGACCAAATATTCAAATAGGACAGTTAACTGCAACAACATGAGTGCAATATATAAATAAAACCTGTATCATTTTCATACAGAGGTTGGTAAACCAAAACATCCAGCGGGCAAGCTGCTCCAGTTCCATCTGCAATTCTTTTAGAAGGTATGGGCACTAGATAAGACATAGAAGTGACATAGAATGACAGTATACTAGTTTCGTTTCTTACTGTTCAAAACTTCTTCATCAATATCCACACTACCAGCATCACGAGCTACAATCCTCTATATTGCTGCAGAATGGTGGGTTGAAAGAATTTTTAAAAAACACTCACATGTAAATAGAAATCAGACCTTCAACTGATGCAGGTTAACATGAGCATATAATGGCTTACATTTATTAGAAAGAAAATGAGCAACACGCTAGAAAAAACATATCAATTGACAGCCTTGAAAAAGATTCAGCTCAAAACATGCAGTTCCTATGTAGCCAACATGACATCAAAGAAGAAATCATAAAATCATAGTTACGAACAGAAGAAAAATCAAATCTAGATTAGCTAACTCTTAGGGCGTTCAAAATCAGCAATTAACAGCAGCATAAAATTTTAGGGTTCTTAGATTAGCTAACTCTTAGGGTGTTCAAAATCAGCAATTACAGCAGCATAAGCTTTTAGAAAAAACAAGGAAGATCTCCTTTATTTGCATCCAGCAGGAAAATGAATCCACGTAATGAAGCACCAAGGGGGGACAACGTTGGAACCAAGGATTTTTTAATAAAATCTTATGACTAACTCTCAAATAATTTTTCTGCATGCACTCAATATATAGATACTCCTATCGTCATATAAAAAAGTAGCCTGGAAATCGTTTTTCAACTATTAATTATTCCATAAACGTGCTTACAGAGATGCATAAGGAAGTGAACATATGATGACCTCAAAGTTGAAGGTAGAAACAAAAGGTTAGAATTCTCAATAAGAACTCAGATTGCTTATGCATTTGATTTACCAGCGTTGTCAATAACAAGAGAATGATGTGCAAAAGACAATGTAAAACAATACATATAAAGTGGTACAAACTTACTGGGCTTCATCCAGAACTACAATAGACCCTGGATATCTACTTCCATGGCTCCCCTAATGACTGGATTAATGATGTAGTTATATGGACAAAAAACCAATTCTGCATCTTCTGACATGGAACGAGCGGCATAATATGAACAACCTGAAAATGAAAAGAACATCAGTGACCTTAGCCATAGATATGAAGAACATATGTTGACGCATATAACAAGAAAGTAGACCTTTGACAGCTTTTCCAACTTTTACGAGATCCTCAATATCGTAGGCCTCATGGCAGCCTCCTTTCTGAAGAGATGGATGTCCTTTGACTTTGTGTACATTTCTGTTTAAAATTCAAATATACTCTTAGCTATATTGTTCTAAAAGATTATACACCTAATTACATCATTGGTTTGCAGAAAATTAGAAAAAGGGTGTACTTGAATAAAAAAAATTACTCACTTAACTCTACGCATCCAACGGCTCGATCCTTCAAAGTAGCTTACTGATAATCCAATAACATGCCTTAGAGGGGGAAGATAGAAAGAGAGACAGATAGACAGACAGCAAAGTAAAAACAAAAATTTGTTTCAAGTGTACCATTCTTCATCGATATTCTCTCTCCCATGTACTCTTGCGCATTTGTGCAGAATGCTTCCTAGAGGCCTGGGACAAAAAAATGCGTGAAAAACAAGCGTGTAAAAAAGAAAGATACGACTATCATTTAGGAAGTCTGAACCGCACCAATTTTGACAAAAAAATGATTAGTAAAAATTAAGACCACTTAGACAGAACCAATTCAGAGGTACTTTTTGGAAAAAGAAAAAAGATTGAAGAGAAGATGAAAAGTTTCACAGAAGATTCTTAATCATACATTTACAAAAGCTTGTGTCTACAGGTTTTTTCATAAGCTCTATTCCAACAGGTCTCAATCATACACTTATAACTCTCCATGCCAAACCTTTATAGAGATCTAAGATCAACATGACCAGACTTACCAACCTGCTGCCATAGTAACCCTGTAGGAAGTTTTCGATATTCACGATGACTTGAGAAATTTGTGATGTGTCCTCCTTAAATAGAGAAGAAAAATATCAATATCTTAACTAAGAATCCAGCATTGCATAATACTTTAAAGTTCATTATTTGTTCAATTCTTTGCTGATATGAACTATAACAACTAAATAAGTCCCACAGCAACTTGTTTAATACCGTATATTCTTATAAGTGGAATGTCATCCTTTTTCCCATTACTAGTGACGATTCCAATGTAAAGAAACTAGTTCAGTAACAAAAGATACTGCAGATAACCAACTTACGATGCATAGTATATGGTAGGAGCTGCCTTTTCTTCCGATTTTCGCCAGACTGAAACGGTCCTGGCTTTCCAATTGCTGAGCACCTACGAAAATATACATACATTACTCTAAATTTTCAATTGACACAAAACAAATAACATTCATGACCATAAATAACGAATAAACTCCGAAACTAATACAGGATCAATCGAAATCCCGGCATGGGCCATCAAATTACGCATCCAAAATCAACAACCACAATTTTAATCCCAAATTGACCTCATCATATAACCTAATTTCTGAGCAAGACCAAAACTTGACCACTCAAATTGAACACAAATGCAGAATCAGACTCCTTGAACTCGTCTCTTCCGGAACAAAGCCTCCGCCGTGTCCCTTGGGGTCGGTCATGGCCTTGGGTTGGGCATGGAGTGTGATAGATTGGCGTACATGTTTTGCCTTATAGCTCTGCTGCCAGCGAGAATCGAGCAGAAAGAGAGGGATTTCCCGTTCCGGTGGGAGACTCGAGCAAGGCGTGGCAGTGGCCGTCGGCGACAGCTCGATCGAGAGTGGAGACGACTCTGCTCATGAAGGCCATCTGGGCGCCGTAAGGCTGGTAGGGGAACTCCACATCGATGTCTCCGATGCGGTACCGGATTTTCGAGGTTCTAGGGTTTGTTCCCGAAATTGCAGGGATTGCTGTTACCGGTTTTCGAAGGGTTTGTTCCCGAAATTGCAGACGCCATTTTTGGAAACTTGAGGAAACTGTAAAAGGGAAGAGTGAAGAGAGTTCTCATGTGTGGAAAATGTTAGGGTCATTTTGGCGGGAAATAGGGTAGCACGCCTTTAGGGTTTTGTTGTTTTTTGTTTTTTTCACTTATTAGAGAATAAGAGATCCTATTTAATGTGCGGTTATTAAGACCTCTAAATTTACTTATTTCTTATTTTATTTGTGAGTTATTAAATAACAAATATATCCTCTTACATAATAATTAATTATTAAAGATAATTATTATACATAATACTCTTTCGATTTTTTTATATAGGTCGTTTTAGGTATATTTCTATGTTTCACGAACACTTCACACCTCTAGAGTATCGGAGTGTCCGACACGGTCAGACATGTGTCCCACACACCACACGTGATGTGTCAGAAAATGTTGACTTTTTTTGATATGTTGACCGACACGCCACCTCAGTCTCTCCGACACGCCACGTCATCAATTTTTAATATATATTATATATATATATAACTATATTTCCAATTCAATATATGTGTTACTCTTTATTATTTCGTTATATATATTCATTTTCTAATTTACTACATATTATTAAAATATTTATTTATTTAATAAGAGTTAAAACTATGATCAATATCGATCAAGTGACATAAAAGTTTATATTATTAAACATGTCAAAAGCATATACAAAGTGAAGGAATATATATCCAAAAAATTATTAATTATGAAAAATTAAATAGCGATTAAAATAATATATCATGAGTTTACATAAAATAGAGGAAAAAAACATACATAGAGACAAAATGGTTATCCTTGATCGATCGTTGTTTAGCAAAGGTAAATAGAAAAGAATGTTAGAGAATAATCTTGTTGATAAAAATAGATTTTTGAAACTCGATACCTTGATGAGTTTTATTTTAAAAAGATTTATGTTCCTAAATTAAGGAATGAATTATAATTGATATATGTAGTGTGAAAGTAATTATAATGAGTATTATTTTTTTTATTTCAGAGATAATGAGATTTTAAATACACACCCCTAATCTCTTAATACACACCTCTTATTTTAATACACTACTCATCTAGTTTTTTATTTCAATATTATACTAAATACACATCCCAAACTGCCTAAAATATCCTCAATATCTAAAACTAATAATAATCTTTTTATTAAATATAGTTATTATATATTTACTATTTCACAACTCTCTTTACGTACTCTCTTTTATTTTCTGTTAGATTTTTTTTAATCAGGTTAGAAATTTTTTCTTGATATTTTTCAATTTATAATCAAAAGAATAATATATATTCGAACTCCAAATCTCCAATATGACACTAGAATTTGAAGAAGAAAACATATTGAACATACACAATTTTTTCAAAGTTAAGAAACTAGTAAAAGTACAATAACATAAAAACTATTTTTAGTCTGCAAAATAAAAACTAAGTTGATAACAAAAAAAACCAAATAAATCAGTAAATAGTACATGTGATTACAACATAGTCGAAATTCAGGTGATGAATTTTCGAGAAAGTTTTTTATTTCTTTTCTTTTGATGCGTAGTGTTAGTGGAGAAGAGTTAGGTTTTAGGGAAGAGAAGTTTCTTTTGTTTTTTTCTTTTTTTTTTTCCCTAATAATAATATATGTTTTTGTAAATAAACATACCTATAAAATCTGATGTGAAATATAAAATAATAGGGATGTGTATTAAGAGATTAAATGTGTGTATTTAAAATTTTGGTTTTTAATGATCGATAAAGAAAAAAAAGAATTGGAGGTTTAGTAAGTGAATAAGATGTGTAATGACTAATATATTGACACTAGTTAACTCGTGTCGGCGTGAGCTACGACATCGAGACTTTAGAAGAATAATTAGACATTTTGAGTAAAATTCGATAATAAACTCAAGCGTTAACTTACCAGATTACCGAACACGGTTAAATTCCTCAATAACTCTTTAAATACCTAGTAATAGGTAAAATTAGGTACGGGACGTTACATAGCTAGTTTCTCATGTTCAATCTAATGAATGCTGAATATCTACATTACTATATTCTGCAAGTTGCAGCTACTACTTTCATACATATGTCAACAAAGAGTTTGGAATCTCTAACAAAACAAATATTTCATACCGGTTAAATCTCCGTCTATTTTTCCTAGATGTATATTGTCTTGAGTCTAGCTAAAGTGACAAAAACGGTGAATTTTTTTTTTTTGATTTTGATATAGTTGTCAGGGACGTTTAACGTATCTAAAGGTAAAATTTGATTTGAATTATCTATGTTTCATGTGTTTTTTCTGAGTTGATTATTCTTAAATGTTTCTAGTAGTTTAAGAAACATACAAGAAAACAATATTTTTTTTTTCATCGTATAAAAAATAGGATTAAATTCAGTATTCTACCCTGAACTTTAGGTCACTTTTCACATGTCTGTATTCTTTTTTTTTAATCAGGTGTACCCTTATACTCTTAAAATCCATCAAAACCGAATAAAATTAAATTGGCTATAAATTTGACGTCATGCATCTGACGTGGAGTACATAGAGGACCCACTTTCCAGTTTTTGAACCCCTATTAAGGGTAGAACGTCTTTTGAGCTTTTTTTAATTTTTTTTTTTCCTTTTCTCTTGTTCTCTCTCTCTCTCTCCCCTAACTTTCTTCTCCGTCACAAACCCGTCGCCCAAAAGTGAAAAAAACCTACCCCTCCTCCTGTTGGGTGTTTCGAAACGTTGGTATGTGTCGTCAAGGCCTCTCCGATGTCTTCAGCGGCTTAGATCATATTTTTATTCTTCCTCGCCATCATCACTGACTTCATCGAGGTTGATGGTTGAATCCAGTAAGGGTTGATGGGTGGCTTGAATTGGACGACCATTTTTGGGGATTTCGGGAGAAGATGAGAATTGAAGATAGGTTGTTAGGGATTTAGGATTTCGGGAGAGGAAGAGAGCATAAAATAGAAGGACAAGGGGTTGAGATCTTAATCTTCTTCAATCTCTGATTCGAATTTTTGTTTAGAGGTAATGGAAGAGAGATGAGGGATTGGGTTTGGCGAGAAGAGGAAAGACAATCTTGATCGAGGTTGGTTTAGAGTCTTCTTGGTCTTGTTCGTGTTTTGGATGAGGAAGGGAATTAAACAAGGATGAATGTTCAGGTTGGGTAGAGGAAAATGAGGGAATTGAGGTGGATGTAGTTTGGTGGTGTTGGGGTTGTTTTAGTCCTCTTCTTCGTCGGAGCTGTTCGGGGTTTCAATTAGGTCAGGGGAGTGGGAAGGTGGTGGCAGTAGAGGCGAGACGACTGCGGTTAGGAGGAGGGGATAGACGACGGAGAGAGAGAGAAGTAAAAGACCAGAATTTTTTTTTTTTTTTTTTTTGAGAAATAAGTCCATTGTTGGACAGAGTAAAAAGAAAAAGAGAAAGAGAAATATGGTAAGAGAGGGGTATTTTAGGACACTGCGCCTCAAGTGAGGGCTCAAACCTGAAACGTGGGGCCCGATGTAGACTCCATATTTATAGTATGGATTTTCAAATGAGGGCTCAAACCTAACGTCACATTTATAGTCAATTTCAGATTTTGTACAGTTTTGATGGATTTTAAAAGTATAAGGGTATACCTAATTAAAAAAAAAAGAACAGGGACACACATGAAAAGTGGCATAAATTTCAGGGTAGCACACTAAATTTTAATCATAAAAAATAATAGTTTTTCTCTTGGTAGCTGTAAAGTTTGATATATTTTTTAAGAACGTTGTGGCTAGATGGATAACGCGTTTGGTGAGAAATGTAAAGCTCTTGATTGAGAAAATGACAAAATTGTAGAATGAAATAAATACATAATAAACCATAAACAATTGCAAATGATTCAAAGTTTACAACTACCGAACTAAGTAACCGCAACCTAACGGTGTAAGAACTGAATTTGATACTTAATAAAATCTATCTCATAATGATAACATGAACTTGAACTTTTTGTGTTTTCGGATAGTAACATCTATATCTATCCTTGTCTGGAAACTGGAATTTACATAACTAAAACTGAAAACATACCCGGAAAACTTTGATTGATCCATGTGATCTTGTGATGTCTTGGGTTCCTTTAGACTTATGTTGGCGCACTTGCAGTGCCTTAATCTTTTGCTAACGTATTTGTCTTTTGGAAAACTTGTTGTGTGAACTTGGATCAACAATTTTTGGATCTTCTCCTTGTTACATGCACCTTTAGATTTCTCGGAGTTGATGGGACTGTGTTTGAGAAAAGCGTGTGTACAAGCAGGGACCAAAATCTAGTATATATATCAGTTTATTATAACAGTTACTTCCATCAAGCAACTGCTATGTCAACTGCCTTATAACTTCCTTAATTAGATTTGTCTGAATAACTGTACTCATTAGATTCTAATTTCAAATCTTAACAGGTTAATGAGATTACTTTTATGATTCTGTAAAGTTTTAACCTCATGTCAATACTTGAATTCAATACCAGTTATATACATAGACTAAGTTCACCTAGATACAAGTCTTTAACCTCATGTCAATACTTGAATTCAATATCAGTCATATACATAGACTAAGTTCACCTAGATACAATGTCTTGTTCTTCAGGATATCTTACAAACGGCATATATGGGACTTCTTCTTGTGTCAACCCAAGGATGATTTACAACAGTTTAACTTACTCTCTAGGCTATGCAGTGTGGCGTATGTTTCAAGATAATATATCACAACTTTATTAGTCACCAGTATTCATTACAAAATGTATCAAAAGTTCAAGACCCTAATTGAAGGTAAATAATCGAAAAGAGATTGATAAAGGTGGAGGTCGTACAACGCAAATGTTCTGGTCTTCGTGTTTGTTTGTTCTCGGTGGCGATTTTGAGCTCAGCTTTCGGTAGCTGACGGTATGTTGTCGCCAATATTCAAGTCGGCGATGTTGTGTTGAAACCAAAAAAAACACAGTTCAAAATTACATGGTGATCGATGGTCTTTAATTTCAAATAGACCGAAATGAATTTGCTAGCTTTGACTAAAATCAAATGGCAAGCAAGGCTAACCAAATTTCTGTTAGTCTTACAAATACCAATGACGTCAAAGGATCAAAATACATATCCAATTAATCTTTCATTGGTTTATGTAATTAGTTGTTTGATTAATTCAATACTAGCCTTCCTGCACGCGCAATGATCATACTAAAAGTCCGCGCGTGCGTTTAGGTTTTTTGTGTTTCATTATTATGTCTCATAGTTCATATATATTTGTAGCTACTTTCACAATGGTAGAAATATAGAAATTTGGCAACCCTTGATCCACATTTTATATATATAACGAAGTACAATTAAAAAGGGGTTTGGTTCAAGGGACATCAAATTTGACACAAATTTTGACACTATTTCCAAACCATTCGATTTTAAAACATTTAAGGGTCCAGATTAATTGTTAATAGGATGTCAACATATAACAAGCTTATGTGGCAAGTGACATGGCATATGAATAAACTAATCAAATATTATTCATTGAAGAGAAAATCAAAATCTAAACATCCAATATAAAAAAAAAATCTGCTAAGCACGCTAAAGAACAAGAAGAAAGAAGAACCATAATTAGGAGCAAGAAGCTGTATGAGGACTTGATGAGGAGATCTTTTGGCCTGCAAACTTTAGATCTAATATCCCAATTATCTAAGTTGGGAAATAAAGCAACTTTTTGATGTTTTGTCTGCGTGCATTTCCTTCATTCAAATGGACGATTAATATATTTTCTTCTTTTTTTTCATATCGCCATTGGCACATCTCTTTTTTTCTCAATCACTATTGACATCTATGTTCTTCTTCTTTTTCATACAATAAGACATGATATACAATCAAACAAAAACTTTGCCAAGCACGTATTGCAGCTTGCCCGATTCACAGAGCCTCTTATTCTTACAAAAGTTTGACATAATAGATTTTGATTATTGTATACAATCACCTACCTACAATCAAATTCTTCTTCTTTTTTCTTTTTTTCTCTTTTCGTTATTGTGCTCAATAGATTTTGTTTAATTCAATGATTTGATTTTTCCCTTCAATGAATAAATATTTGATTTAGTTTATTATTGAAATAGATTTTCATATGCCATGTCACTTGCCACATAAGCTTGTTATATGTTGCACATCATATTAACATTGATCTGGAACCTTAAATGTTTTAAAATCTAATGGCTAGAAAATGATGTCAAAATTTGTGTCAAATTTGATGTCCTTGAACCGGACTCATTAAAAAGAGGTATACAACAACCTTATATCTTTTGAAAACAGAATTACGTTGAACAAAAAACTAAAAGTAAAAGAGCATAAAATAAAGTGCAAATACAACTGGAAAAATACTCTAGAAACCCGAGTGAAGATTTAAAACGGAAGAGAAAATACAACTGAAAAAAATACTTTGGAAACCCGAGTGAAGATTTAAAACGGAAGAGAGCACATGAATCTGGGAAATATAAGCAATAACCATGAGCAATAACCATGAGTAGCTTAGAAAACAAAACAAACATGGTTAAAGACATATACATGAACTCCAAATGTAAGACTTCTCCAAAGTTGCATTATGCATTATAAGACCTCCAAATATAAATATTATACAACATCTGTAATTAAACCAACACATAGCTTTTCATAGCTCATGGACGTACTCAAAGATGTATCACATAGCCAATGATTAGGATCGGGCTATCGGCTAAGCATTGAAGTACTGTTCCCACCATACAGAGGTCATCGATACACCACTTTCACTAAAACTAGAAGCAAGACATGATTAGGGAACAAAATAAGAAAGAAATCTGAATCAAGTAAACCAATCAGAAATCAAATATACATGATGTCTTGGTAATGATATTGATAATCAATAGAAAACATAAATGGATTGTGTCATTAGGAAAGTGATTAATTCAGTTAAATTCAAAAAGAATACGGGAGAGCAGAGAGCAAAGATTACCAGGAACATTAATGGAAAGCCAAATTCATATTGAAAGAGTAATATACTCATTTAAATGCAAACAAGAGAGCATAGAGCAACAATATTACCATTTAGTCATTTGCACCAAGTATCCAAGGTACCTGCAAAATTTAGAGAAAACAACAATGAACAAACTAAACCCAAAATCTAGCCTACAGGACAGTACTTAACATTTTACTGGATAAATTAGGCATACCTTTGTTCTAAAGAAGTGCGCCACTTCCTGCATCAATTCCAGTATCGTCATAGGTGTGTACTGGCAGAAAAGAAAACCAAAACCCCAAAAATTATACATAAACCCATCAAAACCCAAAAGTGCATCTGAAAATCAAATTTGAAAATTATCCAATGACTGACCTAAACTGAATGTGTAAAATTGTCGTTGGATTTTTCTCTGCTCCCCTTTCTGTATGAACCGCAAATTTTTGCGAGGGATGAACATTGATGGAGCCGTACGTGTACAAAGTGCAAACCTGTGTATGTTTTAGTCTCCACTTATCCGACTTCTCTCAATTACCACAAATTTTCTCTTTGCACGAACATGGCTGGTATACGTAAAGGAAAACTAAACTGCTCCTGCATGTGGATCAATCAACTGATAAGAATGTCCTATGCATAATGTATCAATTGTAGTAATATCATATGAAATAACGGAGCTCCATTTTTAAGACACAGACGTTTCTCTAACGTCGTTACAAGTACAATCCATGAAAACTACAAAGTCTCTCTGTCGAGTCTCCATCGTTGCTCTCGCTCACATTATCCAGCTGATGACCAAGACAACTACCTCATCAGCAACCATGAAGAAGTCAATCTGCTGCCCACCTCTCCGGCTTGCTTCCAATGCCTATGCATGGTGTCGTCCAACGTATTAGGGAGCAAAAGTATAACTCGTCTTCTGACTTGCGGTCAAAACCTCTTTAGCTTGCTTCTGATACCTATACGCGGTGACATCCAATGCATTAGGGTCGGAAGTATAGCTCGTCGCCCGACTATCACTGAAGTATTTATGCGACGTCAAGCAACGTGATCACTAATAAAAACAAAGCATAGGCAGTGATCAACAAATCCGATGCAAGCATGTAGCAATGAGTTGTCCACAAAGAGACGTTCGACTCGGCTCACCTTTGGTCACAACATAAAAGCCACAAATGAAGAAGCAATTGCTATCATCACCAAGCGACGGAGGCAGGAGAGGTCGATCATTGCTCACAACCTGCCTCAAACGGATTACTCCAGTATGTTGGCACAAAACATGAGAGATGCTTGATCAATCTCATGTCGAAGATTCTGGGAGCTGTAACTATGGCTAATTTAAATTCAACATGCATCTACACATGAGACAGAAGACTTTAAACCAATCAAATAGAACTTTGTCTCCAAAGTGGTGGTCTGAATGTCTCATCAATAAGATACAATCTCTTATTTAAATGAAGTGGTGGTGCATCTGATGAATAAGACAAAATGATCAAGGCACGTCAACAATTAATTGTACATTTCAAGAAATTATGATTGATTAGTAAAAAGACACTACGTCAATTTTGCAATCATACGACATGGATCAGACGACATAAATCGTTTTTACTGTCGACTGATAAATTTTTACGACATACATTTAAATATATATCGTATGAATCTCGTAACACGTAATCAGTTAAACTTAAAGTTTTCATTATACCACAATTATTTGTTGTCTTAAAAAATAAAAGAATTTAACAATTAATATAAACATTTTAAGTTTGAGAATGATAAATGTGTCTGATTCCATGGTTTTTTTTGGCGTAACGTACACTTTGGATTTTTTTCACACTTTAAAACCTTTTCTCATTTCTCAACTTTCCCGATACCTAGCCTCATTCATTCAATTTTCTCAACTCTCTCAATTCCAAACACCCAAACTCATTCTCTCTTCAGCTCCTCGCGTTCGATCACAACTCTCCACTTTCGATCTAAAAGATGAATAGCCCAAATCAAAACTGGTAAAATCATGTCTCTCTTCATCCCCATCTTTCATCTCCATGTCTCTCTGACGCGTTTTTGGGTATCGATCTTACAAACCAGCCAACCATAATGTTTCACTAATGTTGGTAAGCCCTTCGATTTACTATTATTCGATTTAGGATTTTCATTGGAGTCGTTTCGGGTTTCAAAGGTTCAATTGAAATTCCATTTGGGGGTTTGGAAAATTTCCTTTCAATTCAAATTAGGTTTCTTAGGGTTCGTTCAATTGGGGATTCAGGGTTACTGAAACAGACTATTGTTTTGGGTTTCATAATGGTGATTAGATCAAGGGATATGCTGGGTTGATTCCAAGTTTTAACTTGTATATTGTTTACTTTGATCCATGTCCATGAATATTGCATCTCCAAGTGCATGTTTGCATTCATTAACTTGTGACTTTCTGATAAATTTTATTTTTCCAAGTTTCTGCAATGCATTGTTGTTTGTGAATTGTTGTTTATGTAAAATAAAATGCATTGATGACTGATGAACTATGTTTGTGTATTTTTTTTCTTTCTTGTTTGGTTGCAGATTAGTGATGTCAACATCCTCTTCATCATATCACTGCATGTCATTCAGTTCTGGGAATGATAATAGTACTGTTGTGCAATTCTAAAGATATAATAATGTTGTGTGCAATTCTAAACTCTTAAGTTTGTGACTGCATTATTACTTGCATCTTATATGTTGTACCATGGAGTTTAGAGTAAAGTCTTAATCCAGAAAAAATTCTTAATCTAGAAATTACCAATTTTAGTTGGTTATTGATTTGAATCTGATAAGAAAGTTGAGTTGCCAATGGCTTAATGCCTTTAAGGGATGCCTTGATCAATTACATGTTTAATAACACATGTGTATTACCTATATAAGCTAAAACTTGAGGTACGTAGTGGAAGTATCATGGCACTGGGGGTAATGGTATTGCTTACTGCACATTGAATTTGGCAATTTCCAAAACGCTATCCATGACATTCCCCATTCTGTTCCTTTTAACATTTTACCATTTCCTTTTTAACATTTACCATACCATTTCCTTTGGAGTTGTTCTGGTGAGGCTCATTCTATTCATTTTGTTGTCACTTCCTTTGATATGCAGGTTGGGGCTTCTTTGCACCGCTTTATCATAGGAAAAGGGTACAGAGTTCTGCATGTAATAATTTTCTGAAAGTATATTGCATGAATACTATCTCATATGATGTAACTAGTATGCTCTTATCTTTGGATGTCAAAGGATCTACTCAGAAAATGATTGAAGATGAGACAGGAGTGAAAATTAAAATCCCACTGTCAAAGAGGGAGGATTCCATTAGTAAGTCTTAAAGTTGATTCAAGTCCCCGCTATGTCTAACTCTTTCATTATTTTGACTGGACATATTATATTTGAATTCCGTTCTTGAAAAATGTAAACATGATGAGGATCAACATTTTTGGTTTAACTATTTTACCTGGTTTTTCGTCGCAGTTATTGAAGGCCTCTCTAATGAAAGCGTAACTAGAGCTTCAGAGAAGATACAAGTTATAATTGATGAGGTCAGTTGCCTATAAATGTGGTTTTGAAGATGATCTGGAGTGGTTCCATATCATTTTGTATTTTTGTAGTTGTCATTAAAAGTACAGCAACCTGAAACTTTATTTTCCTAATTCTCTCCTGTTACCATAAGTTGTGTCATCTGAAGCCCTCCATAACCATACTCATCACCCACCCTGCATTGTCATGCATCACTGTTTGCTCTTTATCATTACTTATTCTTTGAATGTCTCATTAACCGTTTTTCTTCTGCTAAAATATGCAGGTAGTTAAAAGCCCAAGTCTTGATTATTCTCACTTCATATCACTTCCATTGGCTATACATCCTAAATTAGTTGATAAGCTTGTCAACTTTCAGAACTCCATCCTAGGAATTACTGATTCTTCTCAGGGTGAGAATCTGGAAAGTGGTTCGAATGAAGATGATTCTGATAATGAAGATGATGATCAAAAGTTAGAGAAAGGATCTGATGTTGTAGTTGAACTTAAAGCTGAAAGTGATGGTGAACGTGTGAAAGTGAACATGACCAACATTTGGCTGTTACTTCTATCTATGAGTCAATTTGTTCTAAAGAGACTAAATCTTTCATATCCTTGCAGAATTGTATAAGAGGTTCTTTTGCCAAAGCTGGTGTCCTGTATGCGCCCGTTGAAGAAATTGGCAGTGAGGGGCGACTTTTGTGTGCCTGTCGTATCCTAGCTTCTGATTATTCATTAAATGTCGGTTCATTATTTTGATGTACCTGATAAGACTCAAACAATACTAGCAGTTTCTCATTTTCCACTGTCTACATCACTTTGTTACCTCTTTGATTTTCCTTAGCCTTTTTAAGAAGTCATTATTGATGCATTTGTTAAAGCAGGGCTTGTTCTAGAGAAAGATGCCAATCAGAAATTAAAGGTATTGTAAATGACCTTGAGCTATCTTCTGTGTTTGCAATTTGCATTATAAATCTTGATCACTTCTCTGTAAACATCCAGTCTTAAAGTCATTAAAGAGTCTTTACTTTTTGAACTGCAGCTCCATGCAACAGTGATGAATGCAAGGCATAGGAAAAGGTATTGCTGCCATCTCTTTAGTGTTTTGAAGTTCCTTTACTCTGGTTCTTAGTTTTTGAAATAGTGGGGGCTGCCTTTTTGTTCCAACAAATACAGACAAAAAGATTTATTAAATTAAAAAAAAAAAAAGCGTTTGCACTTTCCTCAACGCTGATATTGAAATGTCAACATACATGAGGAATCAAAAAAGAAAATTTAATACATTTGATGCTCGTGGCATTTATAAGCAGTATGGATCAGAGGAATGGGGAGAGTATCTTATCCGTGAAGCTCATCTTTCACATTTGTGTTCGATGACAAGGGATATTATCATTGTTGCGCTTCTATACCTTTTCTAGAAATATGCAATTAAGACTGTTTTGTTTAATTTCTAGATGCACTTTATTTTCTCTCTTAAGTAGGAAACAATATGTGTTAGATGTGAAAGAAGTTATGGCGATAAAATCAGTTGTACTATGCCTCTACGATGAGCAGCTAGATTTTTCAGTTTACTATTATTTCAAATACTATTATTTCATGAACTTGGTCTCATTCATTATTATTTTTTTGGCTCTAAGTATAGGAAGTAATTGCAATTAAGGCATATTTTGATGTAAGTATATACTTTTCAGAGTTCAGACATATGTTTATGTATTTATGATCTATAGCATGTCGATTTCTAATTCTTTGAATTACATAGCATACATTTAATTGTATCTTGAATTTTGATTGACAGATCTTGTGCTTGCATTCTGGAATCCATCTAACTGACCAATGTGAGTGCTACTTGAGTTTTACCTGGGTGTTCAAACCTGCCTCAAGTCTTCAGTCGCTGGATATATCCCATGACATGATGAACCTCCAGGTATATTAATAAAGCTTTAGTTATATCACTTATATGCATCTTTCCGAACAAGATTTATTTCATGGGGTATAGAACCTTACCGGATTTATGTACTAGCTCATATTGTTATATGAAATAGAACTAGCTCGAATAGTTATATGCAACAAGTTGACTAGAGTAGTACTTTTACAAGTTCTTGCAATAACAGTAAAAATGATTTCAACATCTTGTTATAAAGTATTGGTTGATCATAAATTTCCTTAAACATCAGGTGGTGGTTTGATATTCATATGATTGTGTTGATTTCAATTTTTTAACATCCAAATAGTGAGAATAGCCATATGCTTTTCTAAAAGCAGTTAACACTGTCATTACCCCATTTGAAGCCAACAATTTAACTGTTCCAAATTGAATCCCTTAATTCGAACTTGTAACAATTGCATGCCTGAAAATCAGTTAATTAAGGTGTTGGATATTGATCTTTCAATTCTTTTTGGTTTTGGTGTTCTTTAAATAAAACTTGCTGAAGTTCTGTATCTTCAATTTGGCAGGAGACGCTTGATTAAACGGTGGATACTGAGTTAGGGTATAAAGGCGGAGGTATCAGAGTACACCACTACAGTTAAGAGGACTTTCTGCCCTCTAGAGTACACCACCAATATTTGGTTTGATGTCTTTTTTTTCTGTAGTGATTAGGTTGTATATGGAATGACCATTGTAGATGTACTGTAGTTCATTTCAAAAATAGTAACTTATTGATGTTATAGCTTATAGGTGTCTTTATAACAAATAACTCTTTGTAAACTTTGTTGGTTTTTGGCAATGAGAATGACTTTGAGATTTCTGAATTATGTTGTGCAGATGCAGACTTCTGGTATAAGTCGTTTGATTATATTGTTGTTCATAAAACATTAAAACGACAAACATAAAGAATTTATTACACATTAAAACGACATATAATTGTCTTCTTATTCTAATACAAGCGATAGACAAGTAAACACATCTGTCGTTGGAACTGTAAAATCACATTAAATTAGTAATTTATTGATGTTATAGCTTATAGGTATCTTTATAACAAATAACTCTTTATAAACTTTGTTGGTTTTTGGCAATGAGAATGACTTTGAGATTTCTGAATTATGTTGTGCAGATGCAGACATTTGGTATAGGTCGTTTGATTATATTGTTGTTTATAAAACATTCAAACGACAAACATAAAGAATTTATTACACATTAAAACGATATATAATTGTCTTCTGATTCTAATAGAGACGATAGACAAGTAAACACATATGTCGTCTGAACTGTAAAATCACATAAAACTAAGCAATCATACGACATAATTGTGACGTCTGACCTGATCTCAAACGAGAGACAAATGTAGAGTTTTGAGGTTATAAACTATATCAACGACATATAAGCGTAGTAGTACTGCGTAAAGACGATAGATAAGTTAAGAAAATAAATGAAAAAAACATTTAGACGTCAAACAAGTGACGTTAGAATTTGTTTAAAACGAGAAACATATGAAATCATTTGCAGCTTCAATGTCCTTTCAACGACAATTCACTGTCGTTGTAAAGCTTTCTAACGAGAGATTTATTTTTTGTGTCATGAACCTGGATTCATACAGACAACATTCAGTCTGTCGTATAACCTTCATCAAACGACATACATCGCCTGTCGACTGAGAGCTTATCAAATGACAGCTTGATAGACGACACGCAAAAAAGTAATTAGACGACGGGCAATGAAGGCAAAATTGGTGTAGTGAGAAGTGCAACGAAAGAAGTGGTGGCTACTCAAGAAAATCTTTTGTGCATGTATGCATGGTGCTAATGGTCTAGAACCAAACAACAAACTGAACTTGGTCAACCATGAGCAAAGAGAAAGTAGTTGCAGAAAGGGAATAAATTAGTACAAAGACCAGACTAAGCTGTTTTTACCAAGCCGGCCACTCTCTACATCGAAGTCCCTGCATCAGAGAAGCCAGTCCATACCTGAACATGAAAATATTCAACTTGATGAGGTCCAAATTCAGTACTCATTGTCAAGTAAGGCATGTTTGGTACAAGTTTCAGGCTTCACCGAATTATCCACCAAATTATAGCAGTGTGAAGCCTACTCCAAGTCTCAATGCCCAATTACAAAGCTCGGCATGGCGTGTGCCCAAGTCAAATCAGCAGACAATGTATCAAATTGGGTGTTTGCGAAAAATACACCTGATGAATTAAAAAAATATATATGTACATCTGTCAAACTCGTCGGTACAAGACCGCACACTCAAAATCAATGAATTACGGTAAGTTTGATCTCATAATAGGTACGTAGGCAATCTAGCGACCCACTAAATGTAACCACAATTCTAAACAAAATCTCTGACACCACCAGTCAAATTCAGCCAGTCCTAAATTGAATCACTGACTCCAGTCAAATTCTCCCCACACGAGAAAATCAAATTCATCTCCAAATGATACAAATAAAGTCTATGCCAAATTCCAGGGCTTTAAATCCTACCTCAAACACATTCAAAATAAATGGGTCATCTACCCATTTAAATCCCAAATACCGAAACTATATGTGGTTTGATCCCGTGAATGGTATGTAGGTAGGCGATCTAGAAACAAATTCATCTAAATACAACCGCGTCCAAAACACAAAATCAAATCTCTGGTTCACTTACACCAAATTCGTCCTAAACACTACTCTCATTCAAAAATCAAAGCCCTCCAACGAGTCATTCACTTGTTGGAGCTCTTGAACTACGAGTAGCTTTATCCTTCTCCCAGCTAGGGTATGTAGGCAACTCATTCAAATATCTAGGTGCAGTCGCAAAAACAAATAACCACATCTCATCCATATTTTGGTTTCTTCATAAATGGAATCAAATAGTGTTTCCTTATACCGATGGAATATAATTAAGAGACACATATCTAGATTGAGTCACGAAAAAATTACTACTATTCCTACTACCATTTAAATTGTTTATCTAATAAGAAAGCGAGACTTAACATTATGACTCTCAATCCATATTGTAGAATTCAAAAGAGTAGTTACGAGTCGATCCCGATTTCCTTAGTATATATGCGTAATTGGTTGATTGTTCTTACTAGCATGAAATGATGGTTAACGTACCGAACCAAATTAAACTATTGAATAAGGGCACAGTTTCCTTCTTCATGCATGTACTTGTTGGACAATAACGATGAGATGCATATTAGTTCATGCATGGGATCCGGTAAGCCTTACATTTATTTAGCTTACCATCCACTGCATTACAATGGCTGGATCATGGCCAACATAGTGTAGGGTTGTGTCTGTATAACATTCTTATAGTGCAGGGTTGTGTCTGTATAACACTCTTATAGTGCAGAATTTTGTCTTTAACATTTCTTTACGTGCAGAGACATTGAAACGATGACATGCACATTCATACCAGATTCTTACTCGAGAAACCCAAAATTGAAGCTCATATTAAGAACAATTGTGTTAAGAAATTGTGCGGCAAATGCACTAGATAAGACACAATTTATATTTTTTTTGATGGGGTAAATTACAACTGTGTGAATAAGCAGATAAGACACATTGCAATTGAAAAAAGGAAGAAAAAACAAAAAAATAATTAAAAGTTTATGCATATTCATGACAGCCATCACAGACGTTATAATATGATAATATAACTGCATAACTACAATACTGCATAACTACATAACTTCCCTACTTACTTAATAGGCATTACCCTCTTCACGACAATCCTACTCGGCCTATACCACTATATAAGAAAAACATTATAGAAGTCCTACTGGGTTTGAATAATAAGTGTTTTTTTTTGGACAATTGAGATTTTCATTAATCAGTAAAGATTACAATAAAATACCTAATAGGTTAAGATGTAATAGGTTAAGATGGAATAGAAATTTGCCACTTCTCCACTAAATCCTAACTTGTTAGGTCCATTAAAGTATAAATTACAAGCCTTAATGAAAAAGGCCGAGTACATAACTACAAACTTGAAAACCCTAGCATTAACAACCTCCACAGCCGCTGGCAAGAGAGAGTCGCCACCAACGACGACCTGAGTTGTCGTTGCACTCTGTCTCAGTTCAAAATGACAGCTCATGAAGAGATCTGACAGCAAGAATCCGAGCCAAGCAATCCCAAAACCAAGAAACCTGAAAAAGTTGAAGGAATCCAACAATCCAACCATGGATCTATCATCTCTACCCAGCAATTCAACACCACCACTTTTGATTTGCAACCACCACTTATGAAACAATGAATCAAAATAACCCATAACATCAGGACCAAAGAGAAACCAAGACAAAGGAGGTGGTGCATGTACCCGAGTCAAAGCTCTACAAACCTTCCACTTGATATGCAACCAATCGCGTTTAGGAGTAGCCGTTGCAAATGCCGAGTTATGACATCGAAGAAGCTCAGATGACAGCAGATCTAAGACCAGAAATATGGAGGGAGGGAATTGGGAGAGAAGATGGATAAAGCATTTGATTTTGGGGGAAGAAATGGACAAGGATTCAGGCTGAAATTGACTGAGAAAAATGAAAAGAAAGCATGAAATCAGAGATTAACTCAGGAGATCGAATCACCATAGGGGTGAAGATTCACTACTAGGGGTGAAGATTCACTACTAGGAGTGAAGAATTACCACAAGGTGAATGAATTGAGGGCTGAGAGTTTTAGAACATTGGTAGACTGAGAGCCCTAATTGAGAAAAAGAGTAGAGAATGAGTGTTAATTAGAACGAGAGACGAGGTGAATGAATCGAGGGCTAGGGGTTTTTTCAATTCGATTGGGAAGAAATTGAGGGAGAGCTTGAGGTGATTGAGAAGAGAGATGTGAGGAGAGTTTTTGAGAAGAAATTGAGAGGCGTGATTGAGTGTGAGAGAGCGTAATTTGAGTGTGTGAGATCGATTGTTTTAGTGTGTGAGATAGGTTTTGAGTCCTTTATTTTTTTTTTTGTTAAATGAAATTTTGATTGTTTGAGAAATAACAAAGAAAATTACATCCTTAAATTGTTAGAGCGGGAGATTTTCCGCTGCTACATCTCAGCCTTAATTTCTTTCCCTATCTATTTTACAAATCAGACAACATAAGTTGTATATTTTGTTGTCTGAGAATAAAGAAAATAGATGCATTCACTTAATCGTGAGAGCGGAAAATTTCCCGCTACTTTTCACTCTAACGAGTCACTTTTTAAAATAACCCTAGTTCTCACTCACACAACGCATAAAAGCACTAAGAGTTGTCTAAATATGGGAGACTCATCCTAATTATACGAAAACACGTCGAAAAACAATACTCTAAACATTTTTTTTGATTTTGTCGATACTCGTATAATCATATGGTTATTGTGTATGAACTCATATAAGAAGCTGATGTCAATTATATCATGATGGTTTGGCTCCCCATAGTGAAAGTAAATGTAATTATGGTTGACCGCGTCGATCGACACTCATATAAAACTGAAAATTGATGACGTTTCTACCACAATCATGCTTCAATATCGTAAACATGTCTATACGGTTCGATTTTCAAAATTTCATTTCCTCAATGGTGTCTCTCTAGATAAACAGTTAAACACACATTTATATAAGATGTACTACACATGCTATGTCACATTATGTGCAACATAGTAAACATGTTATATCTCATTAGTAGGTTGATTGTGATTTAGATGTTTAGGATTAAGATTATGAAAATTCGACTATTAGATATAATCATGATAGTGAAATATAGTAGTGGAACAAAATTCACAAATTTTCGATAATGTTTGGGTATCGATCAACTCGGTCAACCATAAATTCAATAATATTAATTTTACGTCACACATCAGTATAGGAAACAACTGTTGTGGCACTACGATATGAATTTTGGCTTTAAATATTAGGGTTTTAAGGGTTTAGGGTATTTTAGGGGTTAGGGGTTACGACATATACAACATAATATCAAAAACAATTGTGTGATATATTTAAAAATTATAACTTCACACAACATTTCTTAGTTGATTATTGTGGGATGAAGAACTTAATAATATTGTCCAATGTAAGAGAGTGGTATCATGACACGAAAATACATTATACAACCAAAACTGAAAAGTCGTTGTGTGATTGCTGAAAGTACTATACTCTCACACAACAAGTTTGAGTGTTCCGTTGTTACATTAAAACCACCAAGATATCTTTCACAAAAAATTTAGGTTTGAGAGGATGTAAGAGCCAATTTGAAAACGAGAAGTGCATAACCTGCATGAGCGATAAATCGTACAACAGATATATAAAAAGTATGGTGTGATAGTTTAAATTCTATACCTTCACACAATATTTGTTTGCTTCACTATGTGTAATGAAACCCAGTTATAAGTTAAACTAGAGTGGGGTTAGAAGCAAAATGAGCCTCATTTTTATCTTCATTCACACAACAAAACATTGTCCAAAGTGTTGTACCAGTTTAAGAAAAAGAAATCTAGAATGATCTCAAACTTTTCACACAACGCCTGACAATTTCTAAACGTTGTATGAAATATTTTTGAAATTGTACAACTCTGTTATTCCGCCCCGTTGTGTGAAAAATGTCGTGTTGTACTTATTGGCGTAGTGAAGATTCACTACTCGGAGTGAAGAATTACCATAAGGGTGAGGCCAATTAGGAGACTCTCAAACAACGAGAGAGAGACGAGAGAGAGAGAGAGAGAGAGAGAGAGAGAGAGAGACGAGAGAGAGATAGAGAGAGCAGAGAGAGAGAGAGACGAGGAGAGAGAGAGAGAGAGAGAGATCAGAGAGAGAGAGAGAGAGAGAGAGAGAGAGAGAGAAGAGAGAGAGAGAGAGAGAAGAGAGAGAGAGAGAGAGACGACCCGAGAGAACACTACAGGAAACAACGACTTAGCCGACGAAATTAAAAAAATTTCGTCGCCTAAGTTCGTCTTCATCGATGGAAACACAATCGTCATATAGGACACTCAATCCGTCGCCTAAGATCTACTTACGCGATGAAAAATTAATGTCGAGGACTTCTGTCGACTAAGATATTTCTAGTCGACGAAGAAACATTCGTCGTCTAAGTTCAGTCGGCTTAGTAAACCACGGCAACGAATACCATCCGTTGATAAATTTTCGTCAGCTTAGAACATCTTAGGCGATGAAAGTTTTCTAGGCAACAAATGTCTCAATCGGAAACCAGTAACATATGAAGACATGTATTCTCACCTGGCACTAAACGGTATTTGTCCTAGTTATACCACATGGACATGGCATGGCGAAAATCAAGTTCAAATGCCTACACTTGCAGAAATTCAAGCACAACATAATCAGCAGGCAAAATCTTCTAATGCTAGTTACGGGGACCCTGCTGTGATGAACATTTTAAACGATGCATTCCTGTTCGCCGTCTTAAGAAATCAGCAAAATGTTGTTTGTGACAACGCCCTTGACACCTTCTCTATTGTCTCCCACGTTGACTACAACCGTGATTACGATAAGTACACCAGACTTGTACGGGAAGTACAAACCCCATTGTATCCTGGCAGTGAGCATACTGTGTTGGGTACCGTCATGGAGCAAATACAGATAAAAAACAAGCGGGGAAAGACTAACATATGTTTTGATGAGGATATTGCACTTATGAAGAAAGTGCTTCCCAAAGGTAACAGTTGTTCGGAAATTTCGACCAGGTAAAAAGGATGTTGGCTGACCTCGGTCTTGATCACCAGAAGATAGACGCTTGCGTCAATAACTGCATCTTGTATTACAAAGACAACAATGATGAAGTTGAGTGCCCACACTGCTACGAGCCAAGGTATGAAGCTTCCATTTCATCTAAACAGAAAAACCGGCCCATTCCTAGGAAGGTTCTTCGTTACTTCCCGTTGAGTCCTCGTCTTCAGCGATTGTACATGTCTTCACATACGGCCAAGCTAATGAGATGGCACCAGACAAGGCACTAGAGAGTGGAGATGATAGATCCGGATAATCTCACACCCCGCAGACGGGGAGGCTTGGCAGCACTTTGACTGTTCTTTTCTCAAATTTGCTGGAGACTGTCGAAATGTCAGACTCGGATTTGCAACAGACGGATTCAATCCTACTGTAAACATGAATTTGTCTTACAATATTTGGCCTGTGATAGTATTTCCGTACAATCTACCTCCCAACATGTGTATGAGGAAGCACTACCAGGACAAGCACTTTAGCCGACAAAAAATTTTCGTCGGCCTGTTAGCTTAATTCGTCGGCTAAGATATAAGCCGACGAGACTTCGTCGGCTATAGTGTCGTCGGGAAAGGGTCGTCGGTACTGACTTTAGCCGACGAAACTATGTCCCGTCATCGGCTATTGTCCCATAGCTAGCCGACGACAGAAGACGTCGTCGGCTAGTCTCTCAGACTTTAGCCGACGAGTTACAGACTTTAGCTGACGACGAGTTGTTTCGTCGGCTATAGATAAGAGACTAGCCGACGAAATAACTTGTCGGCTTAAGCTAAGGGAAAAGCCGACGAGTTGTTTCGTCGGCTATAGATAAGAGTAGCCGACGAGTTATTTCGTCGGCTTGTCTCTTATCTATAGCCGATGAAACAACTCGTCGGCTTTTCCCCTTAAGCCGACGAAAAACTTAATATATTCGTCGGCTATAGTATGTAATAAAAAAATAAAAATAACTAAAGCTGACGAAAAAGACCGTATTTCGTCGGTTTTTAATGGTTTAGCCGACGAAACATTCTATAATTCGTCGGCTTAACCGTATTTAAAAATACTATAGCCGACGAATTATGGCGTATTTCGTCGGCTATAAGTCCATTTCAGTATAAAAAAACCCGAAATTTCTAAATTACCATTCCAAGCAAGCTGCAAAAAACACAAAAACAATTCCATATAACCAACAACAAGCACATAAAAGTATATAATTCATCAACTACACAAAATCTAGATCGTCTAAATTAATATCCGGTTCTAGGGGCTGCTACGGAGCTTGCGGCGGCTGGGGCGGAGGCATGGGTGGAGGCGGAAGTCCTTGGAGCTGGGCAGCTGTAAAGTCCTGCATGTACTGGAACATCTACCGCTGCTGGGCCTGCTGGATGGCATGTACCTCGGCATAATGGGTTGCCTGCGCGGCATTATAGGTTGCCTGCGCGGCATTATAGGCAACATGAGCAGCTTGCTGTTCCCGTAGTCTCTGAAGTTCCGACTGTAGTAGCTGAGTCATTCTGGTGGTCGTGGTCCTGCTGATGGTCGAGGCTGCCTTTCGTTGAAATCCTGGAGTGGTCTTCAGGACCCCCTCGCCCTTCTTTCCTAGACCCCGGCAGTAGAAGTTGTTTGCTCGCGGTGGGAAGGCTGTGCCCATGATCCTCGCCCCAACCGCGGATCCGAAGTGTCGATCCGGGACATGGCTTCGGACATCTCTTCCTCCTGCGTGTCCGGCCATGTCTCCCTCACTATAGCACTCATCACCTCGTTACTAGCCTCCCTCACCTTCGCCTAATTGGATAGGAAAAAATTATTAATTAACATTTTGATATATATATAAGTAAAATTAAAAATTTAAAAACGTAAGATGACTTACATTATCTTCCTGGGCGTCAGGATATGCCTTCTCGTACGTATAGACGTACGGGTTGACCTCTGGATGTTCCCTGGCCGCCTCGTCCATGAAGACAGCGAACGGTCTAGAACCGGGATGATGGTTCATGATAGGAGCATAAAATGCGACATTCTTAATGTGTTATTACCTCCATTTATACTTTGATTATCTCTTATTGTCATAGAATAGAGTCATAATGTAGAGTCGAAAGTTTTTGGTAGAGTTGTGTGTAAAACATGTCAAACATAAAGGAATGATGTAGAAAATTGTCACAAATTGATTTAACTTCTCTGATACTTAGGTGACATATAGAAGACTGCCGAGAAGTGTTCCTGATGGACCTAGGGAAGTAAAGCAGCTGATCTACGAAGCCTAGTCCATGAAGGAGAGGTCCAAACCAAGTCCAATATGGAGAAGAAGATCTTAATTCGGCAGAATATCAAGGAATATCCAAGTCTTGCAAACTGATTGAATCGGGAAAATTCCTGTGCACGTCTCTCAACTTCAACGACTCTCCAGGACAGCTCGCAATGAATCAGAAAATGTGCTAGATATGGATAGAGAGCTACGAGAGTCTAGTTTCCAAATCAATTGGAATCACCTCAATATATATTTTCTAGATGGAGTTATGACGTAATCATCAGACTGAGGTCATTCTGCCGAAATTGAGAAGAACTAGGAAACCTAAACCAACTTGGTTTCAACTTTGTGGCCGGCTTCTCTAGGGTTTTCCTCTATATAAAGCACGACTTCAAGTGCAGAAGATCAATCACTACCCTTGCAATTACATAGCCGAAACTCTACCAAACCCTATACAGAAAATTACTTAGCCGATTCATCCACCACAAACCATAAGAATCATTCCATCATTCCACCGATTTTCCCCACACTTGCCGAATCTTTCAAGGTTGTAAAAGTGTGATTTTCTCATTGCTTCTTGTATTATTTTCTGTATAGTTTCAAACTCTATTGTAATATACTTTTCGATTTTGGTTTTATTTATCAAACATGGTTTTCAGATTCTTTGTGATCTTTGATTGTTCTATGTTTTGATTTGTAACTTCTTGAATATATGATGATTTCGTGATTTAGGTTTTGGGGCAGTAGCATGTTCTTATGTGTTTTTGATTTCTAATTAATTAATTGTCATGAATTCGTGCATCTAAATCAATCCTTGAGGCTGCCTTGGCCATGGTTGTCCTTAAGGTCCGGTTTCATCTACCATAATAATTTTGGATCGATTCATACGCAAAGTTGTCTTGGTCTTTGTTATTAACTTAGGGCGGATATAATTCTGATAATTTGCATGCTAATAGGATGAGTGACGCCATGCCTTAGATCATGTTTCCGATTGACTCGTGTGCTAAAGTGTTTTCTTGTTTAATCTCTACGCAACGTGTCTTTAAATGAGTTAGCATTCATGTTTAGGATCAAGCGCAAAGATGGTTCTAAATACTTGAGGAGTCTTAACAATTAGATAACCGCAAAGGCTCTAATTAGAATCAGAATCGGTTAGAGTCTAGGACAATTTGAACGTTGCTGCCCGGCCTTGCATGAAGTTATTATGTGTTCTTGATGGTTTTTCGTGTTAGGTGTTGCATGAGTATGTTGATCACTTGTATATAATAATCTTATGTTTAATTTTCAGTAGGTTATTTGTTAGAATTAATCAATCTTAAACCCCCAATATTTCGATGTATATATGTGAATACTTGTTTATAAGTTGTTTGGTTTTTCTTCTTTCGATCGCCCTTTGGTTTCCCCGGCTAGAACAATCCCTACTTGTCCATATTACTACGATTGCAGGGTAATTAAATTGAAGTTGTTTGACCCCGGTTACGCGACACGTCAGTTCCTTGTGTTGCGTTGCCGGTTCTGAGCGTTCGCCCGGGAAACCGTCTTCAAAGAAAAAACTAAACTATTAGTAAAATATTTAAAAACGCACGTACTTAATGACAAATTAACTAATTAATTATTTAAATACCTGTTTACGAGGGTTGTTGAATTCTGAGTTCAGAAGCCAACGCCACTCGTACTCTCTGTACTGGAACTCAGCAGGGGTACCAGAACGTGCGTTCCCATGCGTAGTCTAATGGGTCCGCAACTAGTTCTTCCACTCCTTGTACCTACAGATACAACAAAAATATTAGAAATATTACTAATATCACATACAATTTTGTTTTTTCATTAACTTCCCAAGTACCTTCCCCCATGCACAACGTCCGCCCAGCTGCTCTTCAAGGGCTCGGGAACCTCAAACCACACCTGCATTTAACCGTTTATTAGTTTAATTAGTTTTCGAGAAATCTACAATGTAATACATAATATTATTGACGCATTTTGTAAACTCACCGACATCGCGTTGTGGACCATGTCCTTAACCTCCTGCGGGACCTCGCCTCATTCTGACCACAACATAGGGACTCTATCCCTAATGAGCGCTCCCACGCGGCCGGAGTACGTCCTCGACTTCCCGCCCGATACTATGTCGCCATCCCCGTCAGTACCGATGACAATCCTCCCTGAGGTACCGACGATCTTCTCGAGAGCCTTCCCTGTGACAGGGCCTCTCTTCTTTTTTGCCAGCTTCGCTCCGACGGTGCCTATCACATGATAAACCAAATTGATTATTAAAATCAGAGAATTATAATGTAGTAAATCATTCATCTTTCATTACCTGAGGGCGATGCGGCGGACGCGACGGATTCCGTCTCCGATGATGATACCCTCGCGAAAATAAGAGGCGTATCAAAAGGCACGAACCGGTACGCCACTGATGGAGACACTGGCGGGGGCAGTGGATAAATCGGCGTCCTGATTCATCGACTGCAGGTATGGCCGGTATCATCCGCGGAAGGAATAGGTGAGGCGGCGGCATCTGTACCCCAGATGACCCACTATCCGAAGATGCATGTACTGGAGTGGGCGCCCGGTGTATCTCAGGCATACGGGGTGCAGACACCTCCGTCTGGGGCTGAGCAAACAACTGCCTCGAGGAATGAGGGAAGCCCCGCTGCCTCGATGATGGGGGCACCTCCAGCTGCCTCTGCGCCGTCTGCAGAAGGCTCGCATGTCTAGCTGTCATGAGGCCCTGAAACAACGTCTGAGGGTTGCTAGAGGTTCCCTTAGACGATTCAGACCTTTGGCCCTTCGAAACCTTCGTCGATCTAATATTACCGCTCATCTTGTTTAAAATATTAATTTGAATCAAGGCCACAAAATCAAAAAAATGTAAACTCATTCAATTAGTCAACAAAAAAAAATATATACACTTCCTAAATACAAATTTTCACTTATTTAATAAAAATATACACTTCCAAATACAAATATACACTTCCTAACAACACCACAACATTGCAATTGACCGGAAAATAAAAGCAAACACAAAATAAAACTAAAGCTCAGAAATGTACTCGAGGAGGAGGAGGGAGGACCGGAGCAACAGGAGGAGGAGGCCGGCCGGAGAAGGAGGAGGAGGCCGGTCGGACAGGGAGAGGGAGCGGAGGCGGAGACCGGGAGAGGGAGAGGAGGCGGAGACCGGGTGACACGACCCGCCCTGAATTTCACCCTAAACCCAGAGTAAATCGTGCGGGGACCACCTCCAAGGAAAGATTTACTGCAAAATTCGGTACAACCTCCCTTGAAAATGGACAACCCTTCCAATAAAAAACCTGCAAACACTTTAAAGGTTCCAAATCCAACCTTAACTTCTGGAGCCTTCGTGCTCCTCAAAAACAATCATCACCAACAGGATAATAAACATTATCTAAGATAATATACATCATCCGTCAAATATTCTAAAATATAAACAAGCCTTCACCCACAACTAAAAATATATATATTAAACCCAAGTATTCAGAGCTACTAGACACTAGCGGAAGCAAGAAAAGACAAGTAGGCTAAACAGGTAACCTACTGGTGAAAGGTGGTGGAAATACGGGTGACTATGCCTCGTCTCCTACGAGATCCAATCCGAACTCTGCAGACTGGGCATTTTAAAACAAAAGGCCCAAGGGAAGACATTTAATAACGTTAGAGTGAGTGGACAAAAATAATTTAATAATAAACTATTTATGCATTCCCAATTTAATTTCATAGAAAAATATACTGCATGCGGCAGCTTAAAAGTGTTCAACTCATAAACTGATAATTTCATGACTAGCACTGGCTAGTCACAAACTCAAATAAAATGGAGCCTCTCAGGCTAAACCATATATATTCATATATTCGTATGTATCTACACTCGTCAGACTCCTTGTATGAATCCTAGAAACAATTCAGAAAAATAGAAATTCATACAAGGCTACAACGCTGGCGTCTAACGCTCACGTTGCGCCATAATGGTATTTTTCCTCATTATGACCGAAAATGGATGGTGTACATATACGTGTGGACTCCCTATATGAAAACCTAAATAAACTGAAAAAGAAAGAAGTTTTCATATAGGGCTATGACGTTTGTGTCTAACACGCACGACACGCCATAATGGTATTTCCCTCATTATGACGGACCAAGCACGTATGGCTAGCTAGCATTTATATACATACTATTCTCATAAAATCCAAAACATATATATATCCACCGAAAATCTCATTTTCGGGATTTCTCCAAAGGAGGAAAAATTATCAAATGGGCGAGAAATCAATAATCTCATCAAAATAAACAAATGATTAATAAAATCATTCATCGCATGCTTTTTATTTAAAACAAAGGTCCACTCACAAATTAGGCCTAAGCCTGATGACGCTTCGAGGCTTCTTCTGCTCGGGCCTCCTCACGTCCTGTTCCAAATATATAATTAATTTACCAACTGAAATTCAGTATTTATAAAATAGGCAAAATTAATCGAGAGCCATAATTACGCTCATCATTGCCTAAGTTCGATATTCTTAAATCGGAACGATCCAAACTTTTATATCATAGTCGGCAGTCGTATAAATAACTTTTCCCAGAAATTGATTTAAATCCTACGGTCGGATTTTACATTATTTAACCGCTTAAATACCAAACTTCGGAAATTCATAAACCTATTCAAAACTCGTCCGAAAATTCTAAAACTCATTCCATTAAATTCCTCATAAAAATCTCCACCTAAAACAGTTTTTCCAGCGGCGGCGCCGGCGGCGGCCGGCGACCAGCTCCGGCGACGTCCAAATTCTACCAAATTTTAACAGCAGCTTCCTCTCATCATTCCAAACAACTTTCATAACTATCACTAAGTCCAATTTCAAGCCTAACTAGGTCAATCGAACGCAAACACACAATAAGCCATAGAATTTCAACTTCGAATTTCTCCTTACCGAGCTCAAGAGGGATCGAGCCTTTGGAGGGGTTGTTGCACGGGAAGAGAGCTTCAAAACCGTACCAAGCTTGCCCGGATTGGTGGCCGGAGGAGGGAGTTCCGGCGACGGAAAGCCTATGGCAGCCGCGCTTTTCGGGCGGCGTTTCTCCTTCACGGCGGCGCTAGGGAGGCTGTGACCGGTCTAGAATGGTAGCTGGGTTGGAGACCGATCGATTGGGACCGGTGCGGCGGTCTGGGGCGGCCGGACGGCGGCGGACGGCGGAGAAGAAAATCTGGCAGGGGGGAGGAATCGGGAGAAAAGAGAGAGAGGAGAGAGAATCGGGAGGGAAGAGAGAGAAAATCGGTTGGGCTTGGCCCAACTGGTTCCAACCCAATATAAACCCAATCCAAAAATTTAACACCCCCAAAAAATAATACCCTAATAAAAATTACCTTTTACTAGCTAAATTTACCATTTTTACCGTCGTTACATTTTTCTCCTACGAATAACTCTCCGAAATAATCGTCCCTCAAAACCCCTCTAGGGACCAATTAAACTATATGTCAATGTCGGAGACGGTAAAATTCTTATTATAATCAAGCTAGTAAATAAGATAAAATCTTACGGGTCAGGATGTGACACCGGGAGAGGGAGAGGGAGAGGAGGCGGAGACCGAGAGAGGGAGAGGGAGCGGAGGCGGAGACCGGGAGAGGGAGAGGAGGCGGAGACCGGGAGAGGGAGAGGGAGCGGAGGCAGAGACCGTGAGAGGGAGAGGAGGCGGAGACCGGGAAAGGGAAAGGGCGGCGACCGGGAGAGGGAGCGGAGGCGGAGGAGGGGAAATTCAGAGAGGGAGAGGAGGCGGAGGCTAGGGCTTTCAACCAATCGAGCGCTGGGTTATACCCGAAAACTTAGCCGACGAAATTATTGTTTCGTCGACTAAAGATAATAATTTCATCGGCTAGAATAATAATCTCGTCGGCTAAGATAAAATTTGTCAGCTAAAAATTTGACATTTGTCGGCTTAATCTATGAAATTCGTCTGGTAAACAACAAATTCGTCGGCTAAACCTTTGAAATTCGTCGGCTATATAACTTTTATACATTCGTCAAATTGTGATTGTGATTGTGATGATCAAACTTGAGAAACGAAAATCCGACTGTCAGATCTGACCATCATGATAAAATACATGTACGGGAAAAAAATTCAACTTGATCCGACAAGGTGAAGGGCTCGATCCGGACGGTCAATCAATTAAGTCAAACCCTAAACGTACGGAAAAGGTCGTTGGACAGTCTAAATTTCGTTTTTGGCCGGACCTTCAACTGAAAATAGTTTCAAACCGATGAGACGTAACAAGTCGTATAAAAATTTTAAAAATAACCACCGAAGATACGGCTACTCATAGGGAGAAAGAATGATTCTATTGACCGCAACTATCGGCAACCAAAAAATTTACCGGAATACTGTGATTTTCAACCGTGGACGTATTTTACCATTCTGGTCATATCTTATTTCACGACTTTTTTGCGGTTGAAGGATTTACGTATAGTTTGTTTTTGAAACGGAACATTTACTTAACACTTGATAAATAAGTTATATAACATTAGTAGGCATGTTGTGGTTATGATGATCAAACTTGAGAAACGGAAATCCGACGGTCAGATCTGACCATCATGATAAAATACATGTATGGAAAAAAATTCAACTTGATCCGACAAGGTTAAGTGCTCGATCCACACGGTCAATCTCGTAAGTCAAACCCCTAAACGCACGGAAAAGGTCGTTGGACCGTCTAAATTTCGTATTTTGGCCGGACCTTCAACTGAAAATAGTTTCAAACCGATGAGACGCAACAAGTCGTATAAAAATTTTACACAAAATAACCACCGAAGATACGGCTATAGTATGTAACAGAAAAAGTTTAGGGTTTAGCCGACGAATATCCTAATACATTCGTCGGCTATAGTATGTAATAAAAAAATAAAAAATTATAAAGCCGACAAAATATTAGGGTATTCGTCGGTTAAAACCATCTTAGCCGGCGACTTCCATTTCAATTCGTCGGCTTTAAGTCCTTTTAGCCGACGACTTCTAATATTCTTCGTCGGCTAAGAAGGTTTTAGTCGACGGCTTCTAATTTTCTTCGTCGGCTAAGACGGTTTAGCCGACGACTTATAATATAATTCGTCGGCTAAGATGGTTTAGGCCGACGAATTATGTTGTATTTCGTCGGCTTAAGTAAAAAATACAAACCCTAAAACAGAAGGTTTAAACCATACTAATTTCATGTTCATATATCACCAAAATTCATATAAAATAACAGAAATATGAATTCAACATATGTAAACTATAAATTAAGGTAATACAATCGTTTTTATTACAAATTAATGTATTACGTCCTCTAAATTAAACTAAGGCTCGTAATCGGAATCATCCGATGAGTCTTCTTCGGTGTCAGAATTAATTTCTGGTAATCTATGCATTTTCTCATCGCCAGAGTCTTCATTTATTTCTTGATTTGGATCAACATCAATAAGCCTTGGCTCTTCATCAAGAATTCGCACCGAACGGCCCGCTTTAAAATTATTAAGGCGAACGGTAGAGGAGGTAGGAATACCTATTGCGTTGGGCTCTTGATACGCAAATCTTCTTCCTGGTCTTCGGCCTCTCCAATTGTAGCCGCCCGATAAATGTTTTGAGGGTGCACAAGGTTGACTACTTTCCACGCGTCACCCTTAGCAAGGTCACCAAGATAAAACACTTGTTTTACCGATATGGCAAAAACGAACGGGTAATCTTCGTAACAACTTGTAGCAGTGTTCACGATAATATTCCGTACTGATCGGTCTTCATGCTCTGCGGGCTAGTATCAAACCATCTACACTTGAAGAGGTGCACTGTCATGTCTTCACCGTAAACGAGTTCCACCACTGAATGGAGAACACCGTAATAGTCAACTCCATTCCGCCCACCATGCGCCATCACCCCAGAATTCTGTGTTCTCTGTCTGCTGTCTCTCTGTTCACATATAAATTACACGCCATTCACCTTGCACATCGGATAAACTCTTGACATTATCGGCTTCATCGCTAGAAGTCTTAGTTCGTGCGACCAATTTGGGTGACCATCAAATTGAATATGGTTCATCTGCAACCAACCATTCAACATTGTAAATATGGATAATTATGCAATAAACATAAATACGTACATAAATAATGAATTACGTACCCAGCCGCCAAAATAGTTTGCGAACTCCCTGTTGTGGTACTCGTGATCACCATGAATGTCTGGACAATATAGATGGATGTCTTTCCAGTATTCAACTTCTGGACAGTTAATCAATACCCACCAGTGGGCAATGACCAGCTCATGTGGTTGCAACTTGTAGGAGTCTGGCAAAATTCCATAAACTTCAACATCACTGGAGAGTATGGAAAGATTGAACTTCGGTACATCTACCGGCATGGCTTCGTCTGTTTCCTTCAACGCTCCTAAATACAACTTCATGTAGGTGACGCACTCGTACGTAATATATGCTTCAGCTATACATCCTTCAGGCGCAGATTTATTAGCCACATAATCTTTGTAGTCTCCAAGTTGCCTACAAATCAAGTTGCAAAGTGTTATGATTATTGAACATGTATATATTGAGGAATTCAGGTGTAAAAAACGTATCTTTCCATGGGATACATCCAAATGTAGTGTACTGGACCAGTAAGCAACAATTGCTCGGGAAGATGGATCATCATGTGAGGCATGATGTCAAAAAAATTTGGAGGAAATATCCTCTCAAATTTACACATGATATAAATGATGTCCTCTTGCATTTCCCGGAAGTTAGATTTTTTCACTTCCCGTGTGCATAACTTCTGGAAGAATCTTGTCAACGCTACTAACGGCTCCACAACCTGACGGGGAAGGAACGGTCGAATAAAAACAGGGAAGAGATGTTGTAGCAGGATATGACAGTCATGACTCTTCAACCCGTACATCTTATTGTCCCGGATGTTCACACATCGGGCTATATTTCCTGCATAGCCTGAAGGATACTTCACACAACTCATCCACCTGAAAATTACGTTCTTCTGGTCAGGCTTCACGGGGTGTAAGGAGCTTGAGGCATTTTTTCTTCCCTTCTTTCAACCACAGATGTCTTCTTAATTGCATTTTTTTAGATCAATGCGTGCCTTAGGACCGTCTTTCGTCTTCCCCTCTAAGTTCAGCACTGTGCCCACCACACTGTCACAAACATTCTTTTCTATGTGCATCACATCTAGGTAGTGCCTGATCAACAACTTACTCTAATATGGGAGTTCCCAGAATATGCTCTTATGTGTCCAGAATTTGTACCTGTCGGGTCTTTCAGGCATTGCCGCAACAATATTGGGATGATTGCTGAGCTGCCCAAAATCGTACTCATTAAGCACTGCTAAAATTTCTTCTCCCGTCCATCTTCTGGGAGGCACACCGTGTTCTACGGTCCCATCAAATGCTTTGTCATCGAACCGCCATTCGTGATTATATGGAAGGAAAGCACGGTGACCCAATCTGCATATCTTGTTGCAATGACTGCTGCTCCTCTCATCGCTAAGGCACTCTGGACAAGCCTTGTATCCCCTAACAACGTTGCCCGACAACATCCCACGGGCAGGAAAATCACTGATGGTACCAACAACCATGACATGCATCTGAAACATCTCGTGCATGTACTTGTCATAAGTGGGATGACCAATTTCCACAAAAACTGAAGCTCTTCAATCAAAGGTCTCAAATACATATCGAGACACTTCCCTGGATAACCGGGGCCCCGGAATCAATAAACTCAACATATTGTATTCCTTCTTTATGCACATCCATGGAGGAAGGTTGTACGGTACCAAAATCACCGGCCATACACTGTATTGAAGACTCATGTTGCCAAAAGGGTTGAACCCGTCGGATGAGAGCCCGAGCCTCACATTTCGGACCTCTGACGCAAAATGAGGAAACTCACTGTCTATATGCTTCCAAGCCTCTCCGTCAGCAGGGTGTATAAGGGTATCTTCGTCATGCAATTCCCTATCAGCGTGCCATCTCATAGCTTTGGCCGTGTGGAATACATGTACAACCGCTCCAGCCTATCCCTCAACGGGAAATACCGAAGTACCTTCACAGTTTATTGCCTGCAGGAGTCAGCTTATACTTGTCAGTGTGACATACCGGACATGCGTCAAGCCCACCAAGGTCATTCCCTTCTGGATCTTTAACCCATAAGAGAACGCAGTCATATCTGCATGCATGGATCTTGATGTAGAAGCCTAAGATCTTTCAGGATACATCAGACCTTACGATGAGTGGTAGGAAGACGATGACCGTGGGGCAGCATCGAAGCAGTGTACTGTAGATAATTATCAACAGCATTCACGATCGATTTTGTCTCAACTCTTAATCTTCATTACGTCCATCACACTTTCAAGAACGGTCTTCTGACAACCGGCGTACACAGGGGTCTGTTGGAAAGCAAGCAGTTTGTTGTATTTTTCCAATACCAGCAGTGTTGACAGCTCTAGGGAAGGGCTGCACCGGGTCAGACATATACTGTCCTTGAGCGCATACACCGCTCTCAATAAGGAATATTCGTTGATGAATGCCGTTGTTTGGATCGTTGGATGTACTGGCCTTCTCATAAATTGAAAATTGCCCATGATCATGCGGACCCCCTGATGATGTTTCATCCCGTGATATAACCAACATGTGTACTTAACCAACATGTGTACTTCTCCCAAAACCCGTTACTCCTCAGGTGTTGTCATACTTTGTCAATGGGAAATCGATACATATCGCTGCGACACTGACATTTCGTGCACGGGCAATAGAAAATTGTATTCCCGTTAGCATTAGCCAGCGCATATTCCATAAAACTCATAACTCATGCACCATATCTTTGTCCCATTTTGGAAGCGAAATCCAACTCTTATCCATATCCTGAAAATATAAAAAAATATTATGTATAACGCTAGCTATAAATGAAAGGCCATGTCATAGATAAATCTCAATTCATTTAGAGAGATGGCGACGGACTACAACGAAGGAAGAACAAAGGAAGGAACACACACACAGAGAGAGAGAGACGGAAGAATTACATAACAAGAGAGAGAAGAGAGAGAGAGATCGACGACGGAGAAACAACGCAGAGGAGGAGAGCAAAGCAGCAACCAAAGCGATCAACAGATATAGAGAGAGATACAGCCAACAGACGCAAAAGCAAGCAACTCATAACAAGATTATATATCAACAGCATCACAAAATCAGCAGCAACGCATAGAGAGATCAACAACTCAGACCATATCAACACAAGATTATAAATTAATTAACATATATATATCTACTATTTATTAACAACAATTAATTCATATATATTATCAATTCAAATCATCAACCAAATCGATCAACACATATATATATATACAACAACGTACTCAAAATCAATCAACTCAATCACACTCAAAATCGATCAACTCAAATAAAACTCAATTAATCAAATATATATACATATACGTACCTATATAGCTCCACAAACTAATTATGGACAGATTTCGACAACACCCAAACTTTTTCTCCAGTTTTTTTTCTCAGATGAGCTGCTGGTCCAGATCTGCAAATATAAAGAACTTTAGCCGACGACATATTAATTTCGTCGGCTAAACTTTTAAAATTTCGTCGGCCATAGTCTGCGAACTTTAGCCGACGAAATAAATTCTTTAGCCGACGACGTTTAATTTCGTTGGCTAAAGTTTACCATAGCCGACGAAAATTTAACTTAGCCGACGAAAGAAAATTTCGTCGGCTGAAGTCCACTTTAGCCGACGAAAAAATCCTTCGTCGGCCTGGTTTTTTTTTTTCGTCGGCTAAAGCCTTTCTTCTGGTAGTGAAGGAGTATAATTTTCTTACGCTTATGGTTCCAGGGCGCATTCTCCAGGAAAATGCTTAGATGTGTACATGAGACCATTAATTGACGAGTTGCAGGAGTTATGGGAAAATAGACTCCCTACTTTGGACAGGCATGCACTACAACAAATATAGTCATTTCCGACCAACATTCCGACACTTGTCGCAAAAACATGTTATTTTCGACCACAACACTTCGTCGTCGAAAATACTTGGTAAAGTCGTACATTATTTCCGACGGAAAATTTCTTGTCGGAAAAGAGTTCAAATATGGTCTCAAAAAGCAAAAATTTGGCGGGATTTTTTGGCGCCATTATTATTCCGAGAGGAATATGCTTTCTCAAAAATGCATTTTTATTTGCGAGGGTAAGATTATATCGTCGGAAAAGGCAACCTTATTTCTGAGAAGAATATGCTTTCGTCGGAAATGTATTTTTATTTGCGAGGGTAGGTTTATGTCGTCGGAAAAGGTACTCTTATTCCGAGAAGAGTATTCTTTTGTTGGAAATGCGCTATTACCTCGGTAATAACAAATCATTTCCGACGACTAGAACCCTTGAAAATTTTCTAGAAATTGTTTTTTGTTTAAAGACGGCAACAAAATACCTTACGTAATAAGCGATCATTTCGGTCGAAAATAGGCCCTTGGAAATAATTTAGTTAGTTGTTTCTATAAAAAATTAAGACAGAGGAATAAACTATATAGTAAGGCATTCCGATCCTAGCTAAACCGTAAACCTAAGCAAAAAGTATAGAGAGAGGCCGGCCAGAAGAGAGACTACGTTCTCTTCCACGCTTTTGCATTTCCCATGAAGAACTAATTGATTGTTGTCTATTTATCAATTTATTTTCAGTTTGGATCCCAAGGGATTGTATGTGTCTCGATCGAATGGGTTACGTTGTATCGATCTCAACGAGGTGAATTGTAGCTAGATGAACGAATTTTCCTCGAGCAAATTCTCTCGTCATTTTGATTCTCCTTGAAGGGAATAAGATCTTGCTTAAGTTATTATCCTACTCAACAGGCTAGCAGTCTTGATTAGATATTCTAGCTTCAACTAAAGATTTGCATCTTTATATATTAGATTTCCCATTGTGTACAACCGGTTACACACCTTAACTTAATCCGAGTGCTTATCGTTTTCGAAGGGATCGTATCTCAAAGAGGTAGAGGTACGGATGAGTTTTCCTTAAGATCGGAAAATTCATCCACTCAGCTCAGATTTATCGAAGGGTTTAAGATGTCCTTGACAAGTTATTCCTACTCGACGATATATTCTCTCTATGACTAAATTTTTCCACCTCGATCTATGTCAGGACCGGATTTTTTCACCTATCAATGCAATAATCATGTCGCAAGCAAACATTAACGAAGAGCTACATGTTATTACATCTTTTTAAACTCAATAACTATCTTCTACATATTAGTTGCCATATATTTAAAACATATAGATTATGTTATGAATTTGTCCTAGCCCATTCCTATTAATGAAGGGGATCGAACTTCACTAAACTTAGTTTTCACTTTCTAATAGGTTAAGGACAAACATTATTGGGCCAATGATAAATGGTACGTTTAGAAGTAACAATGATAAAATTGTTAAAAATGTTCACTGGTGATAAAATAGTACATATTTAAATTCTTTAAACCGTTTTCCCATGAAAAATAAAAAAAATTACGATCTATGCCACTGACAAAACCCGTTGAATTTGGAAACCTGAAGCTCGTCGCTCGTCGCTCATCGCCACCGAACAACCTGTAAGCAAATCCTCTTCGCCTTTTTGTTATTTCGATTGTTGCTGCTGCTTTGAACCAGATTTGGAGCCTAAGGCGTTAATTCCTCGTAAGATCTGAGCGCCTGAACTTCAATTTTGCGACGAACTAGTGTTAGATGATGAGCGTAATTGAGAATCCATGAGGGAATTGGATGGGTCGTAATTGTTAGGGTTTTGCCGATTGTTGAATTTTTTTTTTTTTTTTTCTTTGCTTATTTGATATAGTCATGTGGTTCTTGTTGATTTGGAGATGATTGCATCAATTGAGTAGTTTTTGAAATTTAAACCATGTTTAGTTGGACAGGGAACTAAGAATCAGCTTATCATAGGTGAATATTTTACCGATTGCTTCATTCTGTGTGTGATTGTGTTCTTGCTGCTCTAGGTGTGAAATGAATTGTAAGGTTACTGAGTTTCTAATGGTTTCGTATTGCAACATTTACCACATGAACACAGATTTAGGCCCTAACTTTGTATAGCTTTGTTTGTTTTTTGACCAAATTTCTTGTTCTGTTGTTCAGGTTACAATTGTGGCAGTTCTACTTGCGTGTTCTCTAGATTGAGGTTGGAAGACAAAAGCATATGCGAGATGTAAGCATTCACAACTTTGATACCTTGTATTTGCCTAGCTAATTGTATAGTGTGTAAGAATTTTATGTTAGACTTTGGTTGTTTCTTTTCTCAATTGTTGGATGGTGCATAATCTGTAACTCTTTCCAGTTATATTTTTGGTGATCCTTTTCGAGTTGGGTGGTACATGATCTGTGACTATAGCTCAGTCTATGTTTTATACATGACCATTATAGTATTTCAGTCAACTGTGTTATCAGGAAAGACCCTATAGATGTGGTTTTGGTTTACTTGATTTAAAATACTAATTTAGTTCTACTACCAGTGTATAATTCAACTCTTGAGATTGTGATTCTAAAAATATATGTCATTGGTTGTATTAGTTTAAAGTTTATAAATTTATCTTCATTCAAAACAAATTTGAATAGAACAAAAATGGAATTGGGATTGGCTAGGCTGAAGGGATGTGAACTTTGCATTCTAATTTGAGTCTGGAGCACAATATAATGCTTACTTCAATATTTATCTAACTATTTAAATGATATATTTTATAGGAGAATGGGAAGATTGTGAAGACAAGTGACATCTCTTTAGCCGAGGTACTAGAGAAGGCTGGATACGAAGCAATTGCTTAAGGTTGGAAAAACCAGCTACTTGGGCATAGTTCATTATGTGTGAACAACTTTAAATATTACATGTTAAACATATCTCTTTAGTAGAACACTGTGAATATGTGAGGAAGGATATAACTGCTAAGAATCCAATAGGCAAGGTCTTATGACTACAAAGAGGTCAACCATAGCAATCCCATTTAGTATTTTAAGTTTCCATCTGTACTCTGAGTTTTTTTGTTTTCGTCTATCTTAGAAGTAGTACTTAAGGTTATCTATGCCTAATAAATAGACAGTAGGGACAAATGAATTGTATTTTCCTCATTTTACATGGTATATAAAGATTTGAGTAGCTTTTCTACTACAAAAAGAAAATCATTGGATCAAGAGCTTGTTGTCAATGTTTTACCCTGTTTTGTAAGCAAGCAACTTGGCTTAAATAAAACAATACATTTTGAATGTCTTATTTCTATTGTCCTATTTCAAGAATGAGAAAATTGATCCGTAGCTCCACCTCATCTATGGATAGTTACATGGATAGTTACATAGGCAGGATAATGTAGTTACACATGTAGCATGTATATAACTACCCAGGTAACTATCAATCTGTAGTTACATGTATAGTTACATAGATAGTTATATGCATAGTTACATAGATAGTTACATGCATAGTTACATGAATAGTTACATAGATGAATAGTTACATGCATAGTTACATAGATGGATAGTTACACGGATAGTTAGATACATAGTTACATGCATAGTTACATAGATGGATAGTTACATGAATAGTTACAGGCATAGTTACATGAATAGTTACATAGATGGATACTTACATGCATAGTTACATAATAGTTACATGGATAGTTACATAGATAGATAGTTACATGGATAGTTACATAGATTGTTACATGGATGGTTACATGCATAGTTACATGCATAGTTACATAGGTAGGATAATGTAGTTACATGCATAGTTATATGGATAGTTACATAGATGAATAGGTACATGCATAATTACATGCATAATTACATGGATAGTTACATAGATAGTTACATGCATAGTTACATGGGCAGGATAATGTAGTTACACAAGTGTAGCATGTATATAACTACCCAGGTAACTATCAATCTGTAGTTACATGCATAGTTACATAGATAGTTAGATGCATAGTTATATGGATAGTTACATAGATGGATAGTTATATGGATAGTTACATAGATAGTTACATAGGTAAGGGTGATGTATAGTTACATGGATAGTTACATAGATAATTACATAGATGGATAGTTGCATAGATGGTTACATTGATAGTTAGATAAGTAGCTTAATGTAGGTACACAAGTCATTTACATAATAATAATTGCAGCGTGCCGCTGCACCGCAACAACAGCGTCACGCTGCATATTAGAACATAAATCTATTAAATTCATGTAACTAGCAATATGTAGTTACATGGATAGTTACATAGATGAATAATTACATCATAGTTACATAGATGGATAGTTACATGCAGTTACATAGATGGATAGTTAATGCATAGTTACATAGATGGATAGTTACATGCATAGTTACATAGATGGATAGTTACATGCATAGTTACATAGATAGATAGTTACATGCATGCATAGTTACATAGATAGATAGTTACATACATAGTTACATAGATAGTTACATGCATAGTTACATAGATGAATAGTTACATGCATAGTTACATAGATGGATAATTACATGCATAGTTACATAGATGGATAGTTACATGCATAGTTACATAGATGAATAGTTACATAGATGGATAGTTACATACATAGTTACATAGATAGTTACATACATAGTTACATGGATAGTTACATAGATGTCATGTAACTGACCATGTAACTACTCAAGTAACTAAATATTTGCAGCGTGCCGCTGCACCGCAACAACAGATTGACTATATAACTACCTACTCAGTCGTCGCATGCATCAATCAGTTCCATGGAAATAATTTGAAGCAATATACTGCAACTTGCAACCACTTAGTATATAATTATGGTTCTTCTTGTCATTGTAAATATTCAGAAAACAGATACCACATATGTATAAGTTGAAACATCTCTAAAGCATCTTACACTAGTAATAAGAAACTGCAAGTCATATCTCAATAACATCCGAACAACACCTGAAATGCAGTAACTCTACTACTGTAATATACGATAGACACTACAGAGCAGATCATGTTCAAGTGATTTAGTAGACATTCCGTTCACGATAGCTAGTTATATAAATTTTTTTACAAAAACCATGATTAGAGGAGCATCCAAAAGTGTTAGTGCACTCACATGAAAGCTACTAGAATACTAGATTCATCAAATATTTAACATCAGTCGAGCAATTGTGCATCTTTTAGCTCAAGAAATTTGCAGAACCTCCCAACTCAAAGGTTCTTCTTCATTGAGCAGATTAAGGAACTCGTCAGCATCAATATTGTTAATGTAAGTGTTGGAGTAGTCCTCAGAATCGATCACCTCCTCTTTCTTGATTAGAGATGCACTTGTACCTGTTGTTGTTGCCAAGCACTCTTGCTTCATTTCCATGGACCTTCTAATCATCATCTGCTACACTTGGTTTCTCATCTACTGCCAGAAATTGTATCGTCCCATTAGCTTCATTGTTACCTTGCTTCTCTTTCTGCTAGATTTTCTTGCTTAAACGAGTGTACCAATAGTTCTTGATTACATTGTCTGTTCGACCCGGCAATCTCCCCGCAATCAAAGACCACCTTAAAACATAAAATTTGCACATACCTCACACAATGCAAGTCCGACAATTCGATAATGACTAACTACATAAGCAAGGAAAATGAAATGAGCTGAAGGGTTACCTATTTCCAAGAAGCTTGTGTAGCCTAATAATCAAGTCCTCTTCATATTCAGACATGTCGCCTCTCTTGATGTTGGGTCTCAGATGGTTCACCCATCTCAGCCTGCAACTCTTGCCGCTCCGATTCAGCCTTACACCGAAAACCCATTATTCTCTGGTTCATTAAGTACATAATGTGATTGATTTGGGTTACATTCATGCATATATACAATACAGACCTGCTTTGGAGCCTATTGAGGTCCAGTTCTTTGCACCATGAAGAGCAACAGCCTTGATTAGTTTCTCATCTTCGTCGGGAGTCCACTTCTGCAGACAAAATTTTCACAGATCATCATATAAATTGAAATAGACGGATATATTTTCTAATATAATACGCTAAATCAAAAAACTACATGTAAAGATCTCAACATAAACACTTTCTTTATCGAAGCAATGATGAACCGATTGACAATGAACACAGCAACAGAATCATACTAGTATAGATAATTCATGTCTATTCTTGGAATCCAAGAGTTGGTCCTAAATATTAAGGTCCAAGGCACACACAGCAAATTCTGCCACGATTCACCACAGTGATGAGTGCTATGGTTACTCACGACATTGATAACGTGTAGTCAAGAAGATTTCTATCTAGAGCATTCTGAATAAAACCAAACACTACTACTAAACTCAGAAGAAGGAGTGAATTCTTTCACCCATGGTTTTGACATAGCACCCTGTCTTTCTCTTTATTTAGTTTATTTCTTTTCAAAGATTGGTTGGCCTAACTGACGAGTACAAGATGAACTCTATTACTCTAAACTCAACACATGCACTTAATGTCTCTCTGGTGCTTTAGTCCCAGAAAAAAAAAGGGTATGGAATCACAGCAACATAACCACAAGAAAACTAATCATGTCATGGTTGCAGATATGAAGTAACATGCTATCACCTGTTACTCTAATAATGTCAGGTGAACTCATATCCGAAAAAGGCCACGTAACCACATAAGAGACAAAGAACGAAATCAAATTTCTATATTCAAGGATACATGGCTGGTTAATTGGTTTGATTTACAACATAATGGATAATTGTTTGATATTGTTCATGCCTCAATTCTAAGCAACTTCATAAAAGTTGGTTTAACTTTCATATCAAATTTGTACCATATCCATTAACAAAATGAGAAAAGTAGAGACAGTACTGAATCATAACTATATGCTACCATTAAGGACTCAATAAAAAGGGAATCTCACCTCCGGGTTTAAGTCATTCACCTTATCGATTGCATCCTCCACATTACCTCATTGTACTGCCTTCTTGACTGCCATGCGTTCCGTGATTGTTGCAAGATCAATATCTGTTAACACTCATAAGGACAAACACACTACAACACCACCAAGCATAGCAATGCCACACACAATTCAAATCGAACCAACTACACAAACAAAACATCACATCAATAACAAATTAAAAAAAAAGATATGTTCAGTTCCATACTCTTTTCGGAACTTCTCCGGCGCATCCGCATCACAAAATCTTCCAGATCAAACACATATGCTTCAATCGCTCTAAAATTCACACCAGAAACTTCAATCTCTAGCAAAATTACACAACAGAAAAGATACTTAAATAGAAAAGAAGCTATTAGATCCTCTCCGATTACCTTGAAAAGAAGAAGACGATCGAAGACTTGGACGGCGATGAAGAAGAAGGACCAAGCCGGAGATGGAGAGGGAGAGAGAGATGCGGCGGCTGAGCGGAGCGGAGAGGAGGTATCAGTTGAGGGGGGCGGTGTTCGCCGGAGCTCCGATGTAGTGCATGTATTTGCAATCGGAGACCGGAGCTCCGTTCACGATCCATGTCGGTGATGAGAGAGAGAGATGACGAAACTGAGATCGATCAAAAACAGGTTAAATGAGAAGGATGGTAGAATTGTCATGTAAAAAAATGAAAATAGATCTTTATAACATTTAAGATGTTTTAAGGTGACCATCTTATCATGTAACATGTTTTAATGATGACATTTTATCATATGGAACATTTGAAAACTATTTTATCATTTATACCTTTAAATGGTAGTTTAGTGTTAAATATCCAACATTATTTATATTTATAAATATCCAACATAAACACTTAATAAGGATAAAATTTTTGGAAAAATAATGAAATTTAGGTTAGAGGAAGAAGTTCCCGCCTGGGCTAGCTATGCTAGGAGGCTAGGCTCTAGACTCCTTATCTCAGAAAAAAGGGGAAAAAATAAAATCTTTACTCCTAGAATCGAAACTTCCTCATATCTCCCCAAAACCCTAAACTCTTTCTGACCGATAAGAGACGATAGAAGATCGGAAGATCAGAGAAGATCTGTAAACAGGGCTGTAAACAGAGCTGTTCTCAAAATCAGGGTTGTTGTACGTCGGAGAAGCTTCTTGAATTGATCGGGTAAGATTTTCAATTGAAATCTTTCAATTTCGTGTTCATATGCGTTCATATCTTCAATTTTGGGGGTATCGTTCATATCTTCAAATCTTCAATCTTCTATAGCAGCTGAGGCTATCGTCGCCGGCGTTTGATGGTTTGCCGTTGCATAAGTTTAAGGGGTCGAAGGAGCTCGAGCTTTCGAAAGTGCTGTCGAGGTCCTCGGCTATTCCGATACTTAGTGAGATTTCGTTCACTCTCTACTTTATTTATGAATTTAGTTCTCATGCTCTGTCGATTTGATGAAAATCAGAGTGTATTATTTTTATTGCTATAGATTTATCACTAGCATAATCTGAGAGGATAGTGATGCCGATTGATAAATCTTGATGAAATTAAGTAGATCAGACCCAAGGTATGATGAAGGAGTTATAGAGTTTCTTGATTATGCATATAGCCATGATAAGTGGGTAGAGGATGACATGATCATTTGTTCATGCAAATTATGTGGAAATAGAGACAGACTTGTGAGGTCTGAAGTGAACTGGCATCTCCTTAGATATGGAATTAAACAAAGCTATACTGTCTGGTATCTGCATGGGGAGGCTGATGATGATGATAATAGTGATGAAAGTGATGATCAGAGTAATAGTGAGAGTGATAGTGCTGCTGATTATGGAGATCGTATGGAGCTACTGGATGATATGCAAGATCTGATAGAAGAAATTTTTCCAGATCAGGAAGATCCAAATGAAGATGCGGAAAGATTTTACAAGTTGTTGTAAGAGGCAGAGACACCGTTATATGAGGGTTGCAGAAAGTATTCAAACTTGTCCTTTCTTGTCAAGTTGATGCACATCAAGTGCAGCAATACTTGGAGCAATGAATCATTTAAGTCATTGTTAGGACTGTTGAAAGATGCATTTCCTATGTGTGAAAAAATTCCCTCATCCAATCATGGTGCAAAGAAGATTGTTAAAGATCTTGGTCTTCATTATGAGAGAATTGACGCATGTAAAAATGACTGTATCATCTATTACAAGAAGTATAAAAACGCAACTGTATGTCCTAAATGTAAGGCTCCAAGATGGAAGACACAATGTGGCAGGGGAGACAAAAAGAATAAAAAGAAGATTCCATGGAAGGTGTTGCGTTATTTTCCTGTGACACCAAGACTTCAAAGGTTATTTATGTCATCCAAGACAGCATCAAGTATGAGGTGGCTTTCAGAAGAACGAGTGAAAGATGGTCAGTTAAGACATCCAGCGGACTCGGAGGCTTGGAAACATTTTGATCAAACTCATGAGTCGTTCAGTGTTGAACCTCGAAATGTACGACTTGGATTGACCGAGTAGAACTTAGTAGTCACTTGTGCATTTTCTCTTACTTCTTTTCAGGGCTAAGCCTGGTAAAGAACACTACACCATGAATCAGCAAGCTACCTAATAAATTGTCATCTAGATGAAGATGTACTTGGTTTAAAGACACTTTTGAAAATAAATTACTTACATATTAATCTTTCTAAAACACATTTTGTTCGATATGATAGCTTGATCGGAATGGAGTCGAACCTAGCCCAATAGAGTGTTGGAGAAAGTTCCATGTAAGTAAAGCAAAGGACAGTAAAGAAGAACATTGGAAAAATGAGAAGGCTAAGGAAATTTATGTATGTTTCCATACCTGATACTTAAATCAAACTTTTTCTATTCATATTAAATTGTGATTATTTTTACATAGATTAAATTTGCAAACTATTATTTGCAGGAGGATCTTACTGAGAGGAGGGATCGAATGGAAGAGGTGTTTGGTGAAGTTGATGATTGGGAGATATATGAGAAAGTCATTCGTGAGCATAGTCATGGCCGTAGTCATGGCCGTGCACTTGGGTTAGGTGCTGGGGCCAAACTCAAAGATATCAATTCACATAACCAAACTTGTAATAAGCCTGCATGTTTGGAAGTAAAAGAAAATTATGAGACACTGAAAGGCGAAGTGGAAACTCTGAAAGATAAATTGGAGAAATTGACTCAAGTTGTTCAAAATTTGCTGCCACATAGCTCTGACAATTCTAAAAGTGCAAGAAACTCACATTATGTGGTACGATCTCTACCTTATTGAATATTTGTATGTTGCTGTTGTTTATGCTATTTAAACTGGTTTAGCTCTTATTTTTCATTCTAAATTCTGTGTTTAATTATTTCTTTTTTCTTCAAAAGAATAATATTATTGCAACGGATTCAGTGCACTCCATGATGAAGATGGTTTTTATGAAGATGGTATTGTTGGAGATGGTACTGATGGAGATGATGATACTTATGGAGATGGTGTGATGATGATGATGAGATGACGATATTGATGGATATGGCGCTGATGAAGATGAGACTGTTGGAGATGGTGCTGATGAAGATGGTGTGAATGGTAATGCCAAGTTTTATGAGGTTTTTACAGCCGCACTTAAAATTTGTCTTGCTTGCTGATGGCTGATGATACTTCTTGCTTGCTGATGAACCAGATGTTTTGTAGCTAGTTTAACTTATTTGTCTTTCTTGCTTAAGGATATACTAGCTTTTAAATATCTTAGCTATGTTTCTTGTAATACAGTTTGATATACTAGCTTTGAAATTCTACTTTTCTTCTTTTATGTTTATCATCTAACCAGTTCTTACAATTAAGTTTATAGGTTTTATTGAATGGGAGGGCAAAACAAATATTTGCTAACAAATTTTCAATGAATAAATAAGCTGGTTGGAAAAAATTCTGACCAATCTTTTTCCGACTGTTTCACTCTCGGAAATAATAGATCACCATTTCTGACAAAGAAATATTCATTTCTGAGGAAAATGTGGCCATCGAAAACTACTCATTACTGACGAGCAAAATGTTATTTCTGACAACATTCTTCGTCGGAAATAATATTTGTCGTCGTCAGTGGAGCTTAATTTTCCGACCATTGAAACCTATTTGCGACCATATAAGTTTGTCGGAAATTGACCTTTTCCAAGGGTTCGTCGAAAAAGACTTTTTCCAACTAGACTTTTTCCGACAACTACCGACGGCCTCTATTTGTCAGAAAAGGTTTTCGACAGCAAATGGCTTTTTCCGACATATCTCACCCTTGGAAATGACTATGTTTGTTGTAGTGATGGTCAAACTTCATTCATGATGAAATCAGCTGTTATTTGAACCATCAGTGATTTTCCAGCTTACGGGATGTGTCTGGTCAACAAACTAAGGGGTACAAGGCTTGCTGATATGCATAGATGACGTCAATTCTAGTCACCACGCTGACAAATTTGTTTTTTGGGATCTCGTAGACATCTTGACGAGGATCACGAGTGGCGGTGGGATGCTGAGGCATTTGATGGGACTGAGGAGCATAATCTGAAACCCCCAGGGAGGTCTGGTGAGTGGATTTTGGAGAGGCTTAACCAGCACTGGTTCAGATATTTTTGAGCACTAGTAAGAAGTAACCGACTGAATCCTCCCACGCCTGATGAGTTTAAGTATTGGACGCACAAAAAGTGTATATTTGAATTGCCTTATTGGTCGATCTTGAAAATCAACATAACTTGAACGTGATGCAATAGAGAAGAATGTTTGTGACAGCGTTCTTGGAACAATTCTGAATCTCAAACATAAGCAAAGACACCCCCAAAGCCCGTGTTGATCTTAAGAAATGGGTATACGCCCCTAGCTATGGCTAGTAGAAAACAAAAAACAAAAAAAATGTGTTAAGATGGGGGAAAATAAGATTACTAGGTTGAAGACTCATGACTGTCATGTTTGCTGCAACGTCTTCTTCCCGTGGTCATTAGACCGTATTTGCAGAGTGATGTAGTTGACACGTTAGTGACTTGTCAAAGTTCTTTCAGAGGATATGCGCTAAAGAGCTTAAAAAGTCTAATGTTCAGTCATTGCAAGAAGACATTGTGTACATCATGTGCAAGCTGGAGATGATCTTTCCCTCAACTTTCTTTGACATTATGATTCACCTCATGATCCACCTTCCCGAACAAGTGTTGCTTACTGGTCCAGTACAATATACCTGGTGCTATCCAAATGAGAGGTATGCACTCATATTTATTCTAATTATCATCGATCCTTTGAAATTAATTAAGATAATTTTTTTGTAAATATTTATTGTAAGAGACTAAATATCTATACTTTGCAGGCAACTGAGGGATTTCAAGAAGAAGAACAAAAACAAATGTTTCCCTAAAGGGTTGATCACATCGGCATACATTCAGACTGAGTGCGTAATTTACTGCAGCACATATCTTAATGATGAAGACACAGTAGGGGAATCATCTGGAGCGGGTAGTAGCCAGCAATTCAATCTATCAGTTATTTCCAACGATGTTCAACCGTATGGTAGGCTAAGTAATTCTGAAAGATTAAGTAATGCTGAGATCAAGAGGCTCATTGGTGTGTCCTTTAACATTGCGAAGAAGCCAAGCGGTACTTGAAGTCCCATTTGGAAAGGCAGGATGGTAACGAAGCCATACACAAGAGAGATTTCCTGATTACTTCCCTATTTGGGTACCTCCTCTATCTCTATATATTTGCAGTTACATAAATTAATATATGTTGCTTTTGGTGTTACATAATGTAACAACGTTGATCTTAAAATTGTTACAGATGATGCACATTCTACAACATTTTCCTGCTTCTTACGACCAGGAGTTACAGTCGTTGGCTGGAGGACCCCAAAGCCACAGAGTTCGTGCTGGATGTTTGTGAACGGTGTTAAGTTTGTGACGTCAGAACGAGATGAAGGCCATGTCACCCAAAACAATGGAGTCATGGTTGAGGGTTTGGGTTTCAACTACTACGGGGTTCTTGTCAGTGTCATCAAACTAATCTACGGCAAGGGTATGCCAGTGTTTGTTTAAGTGCAAATGGTTCAATACTGACCCAACCAGATGAAAGAGTACAATTATGGATCGTGGCTTGTTATCAGTGGACTCAAACAATGTATGATATGAGAATGAGCCGTTTATTCTTGCCACCATGGCGAAACAAGTGTTTTATCTTGATGATCCGGCTATGGGTGAGGGTTGGAAAGTGGTGCAGGTGATGTCACATAGGAATATTTGGAGTGCAGCTGCACTGGGAGGGGATGATGAGAGTGGGCCTAGTGAACCAACAACTGATCAACCGAATGAACCATATCAAGAGGATTCTCCACATGTAGTCCCCAAAACTAAGGATATTCGTGTCAACAACCAACACGTTCCGGCTATCATATGTTACATTGCAGTTACACCATCTGAACTGAACTCGCTACAACGCAACCCCAATCATGATGACGATGGCTTCATAGATGACGAATACATAGAGGATGATGAGTATTTTGACCAAACTGAGGAGGATGATGATTCGGACGACTCAGATATCATGAGTACGATAATGTACTTGTTCAATATTATTGTGGATTTTATGTGGTCTATTTATATCTAATTACTTGTATAATTAATTGGCATAACTTCATATATGTATTTTAATTAACTTGTAACCGTACTATTAATTATTCATGCAAATTTCCATTTTTAATTTCTACGTACATGTACGTACGTGTAAATATTTTTAAAATGCATATATGTATGCTTTTTATGTACGAATACTTACGTGGAGTAAGTACAGTTGAGTTTAGTTTTACAAAAGTTACACGAAAATACTCGGATGTAAATATAATAAAATGTCCATAATTATAAAAATATACTTAGTCGACGGAACATAAAATATTCATCGCCTTTAAAGTTCTTAGGCGACGGAATATGAATTTTTGTCGCTTAGGATTCCCGAAATATTAGGCGGGTAAATAATTTTTTTTGTTACTTAGGCGACGAAATGAATAAGTCGTCGCCTTGGATGGTCTAAGGTGACGGAAATTGAGTAATTCGTCGGGGTTAGTCATACCAAGGAGACGGAAAGTGATCTTTTTCCATCCCCTAGGATCCAGAAATATTGTTATGTTATATATTGCACTTTTTTGGGCCGGAATTTAATTTTTTAAAGCGACGAATATTTTTCTTAGCTGACAGAATATTTCATCGGCTAAGACTTGGCGACATAAATTGAAGTAGTCATCGCCTTAGTACTACTAAGGTGACGGAAAGTATACTTGTTCCATCGGCTAAGATAAATCGATACTCTTAGTCTGATACAACACAACTAAGGTCCTAAAACCCAACATAATCGATACACACACTCTCACATAAACCGATCCCTAAAACCTGACTGAGGTCCTCCAGAGCTGCGCGACCCGACCGGAATTCACCGCCTCCACCCACCGCCTCCACCCATCGGAGACCCCGCCATCCACCGATCGGCAACGGCATCGACGCCACCCACCTCTCCAATCTCGCTACACAGTCCTTATGTCTCTGATTTCGTTGAGAAGCAACCCAATTTCCTCTTCTCTGCCATAAAACCCTAACTTCAAACTTCCCCTCTTTACTCCCAAGTCCGAAGCTAAAGCCTTGTCTCACAAAAAGGTAATATGTGGTTAATTTGTTATGTGACCAGTTTATAGCTTGTGAATAATTATAATGATTAAATTGATAGAAGTTTACATATAATGAATTCTGGGTTTGATATGTTGTTTGCATCTGGTCAATATGCAGTGTTCACGACCATGTCTATGTTAACCTACCGCGGGGTCTTGAAATTTGGTTATTTAGTGTTTCAGATATGCCTATTTCAGGTGGTTTGGTTTCTAGTTTGTAACTTCTTTTCATGGTTGTATTTAGGGCTGCCACTCGGTCGGTTCGAATCGGTAATAGGCGTTACCAACTTCAAAACCAAAGCTTTCGGTAATGAAATATGACTTTCAATTACCAAACCAAAACTTCGGTATGAGATATCTTACCAACTTCGGATGTCGGTTTTTCGGTATTACCAAACTTCACAACAAATATATTTTCAAAATATAACAAAACAATACAAAACTATAAAATTTAAATATCACTTGAGTTTCTAGAGTCTGATAATACATATACAAAAGATAGTCATTTCAGTACATAAGTAGATCGTTTGTAATCATACCTTACTAAGTACAAAAAAGACCAGCTCTTTTTTCTTCTTTCTTCTGCTGAATTAAGAAGGATACCAGACTAGTTCTTTTCAATATAAACAAAAACTACAACACTGGTCTTCCAAAAGATTAAGAGTAGTAGTATTCCAAATCAGCAGTGAATTATCTCCTGTAAATATAAAGTACTTATCAAATTCTTCATCCAATAATCAGAATGTTCAAATGAATTGAAGTAGTTAAATATGTCCGTACGTAGTGTAAAAAGTTATTAGATTAAACTAGAAAGCTATTTAACAATGTTTCATGTAACTTTGATTTCTGAAACTTGGAAGCAATTCAGCACTACTTAGATGCACATTAAAACAGAATTGTAATAACACAATAAAGAGAAAAGAGTGAAAACCAAACTTACGAAGGCTGTAGATGAACTGAAATGACTCAATTGCTTAAGCTGCAATTGATAAAGCTTCCATATCTTGAAGAACAACTGTTATATATATAGCTCACTTCGTTAGATTATAATTTTAATATAAAAAGACAGAGTTATAAAGATGAAGAATACCTTTCTCAATTGCCTCAAGCTCTTCAAGTTTTTCAACAACGGTTACTGGTAATGATGTACCTTTAATCCAATCTTGGGTGCACACCAAAGCCTCAGTGGTCTTTGGTGTCAAAGAGCTTCTGAATGGATCAATTACCCTTTTAGCAGAACTGAATGCACATTCTGAAGCAACAGAGGTATGGGAATTGACAATACATCACGTGCCATCAATGCAATTGAATGGTAAGTAGAAGCTTTTACTTTCCACCATTCTAGGATATTGAAATTGGCATCATCATTCTCAACATCATCTGCAAGTATTTGTCTAGATCACTCATGTCTTCCGGATGGTCTTTCCTCTTCAAAAGATTAGCAAATCCTTCTCTCCTCCCGGCACGATTGCTTCCATTTTTAGCATTTTTTGCTATGTCCTGAACTAACACTTTTGTGGGAGCTTCAACATCCACGGAAGAAAGATATTCTGCCTCGTATTTTTTATGAAGGCTTGACATGAAACTTTAACTTCTCGACCATTTCCTTCAATTCAGCATCTTTAAAATACTTGCTAAGAATCCACTCTACAATGCAATTTATTTCTGGATCCAACACTAGTGCAACTAGTAAGATTTGGTTCACATCTTGAATCTTACAGTATTCTCAAACTTCTCATTCATCAATTTGGCCATCGCCTGTAGGTCACCATCCTCACTTGATGTGCTTGTCAAGAAGATCTTTGTTTTGTTAATTCGTCCATGTACGTAATAGAAGTCACGTACCTAGAACCAGAAACACGATTTGTGATATCATAGAATTCTTCAAGAAAGACATGCAAAGCCAACAGCTTGCTCCAATCACCATCCTGGACGTGGTCAACATGCTTTACATAGAATGCATCCGTATCCTCCAATCTTTCAAAGGCTGTCTTGAATGTCATTGCTGCATCTATCATGGGATAACTTGAACAAGTTATGTGTCATCTATGTGAAAGTATGTGTGTGGAAGAGTTGACCAAAATAAGTCACATAAGGGCAATAAAAGCTTTTTCGTGTAATAAGTGACGTAAATTATGGTTGACCGCTTTGATCAAGACCCGAGCATTATTGAGTACAATTGAATTTTCTCATAATTGTATTATACTATAATGATCACATCAGAGATAGTCGAATTTTAATTTTGTGATTGTATTATTGGAACACAAACATGCCTGGTAATGTAGTATAACGTATTTAGTAAGTTATGCATATGTATATCTTTGTGAACCAACTACAAAGAGGAAGCAAAATTTTCAAAAACCTTGTAAACTATGATGTGATCAATATAGTGAAATACGACTGTGGTAGAAAAATTAGGTATTTTTGATAATGTTTTGGCTTGATCAAGGCGGCTAACCTATTTACGCTTGTGCTTCCTATGGGGAGCCCTATCATCAAGAGAGGTAAAAACATTCCTAAATTTTTACATGGGCGGTTATACACTACGCCAATAAGTGCAACAAACGACACTTTTCACACAACGGTACACAATAGCAGAGTTGTACAAATTTCAAAAATGCTTCATACAACGTTCAGAAACATTCATCCGTTGTGTGGATAGTTTGAGATCATTCCAGTTTTTTTTTCCTTAAACTAGTAACAACATTTAGACAATATTTTGTTGTCTGAATGAAGATAAAAATGAGGCCTATTTTGCTTCTAACCCCACTCTAGTTTGACATATAACTGGGTGTTGTTGTACACAACAGTGAAAAAAATAAATGTTGTGTGAATGTATACAATTTAAAACTATCACACAATACTTTTATACATCTGTTGTACGATATATCTCTCATGCCAGGTTCCAGACTTCTAGTTTTAAATTGCTCTTACATCCTCTGAAAAACCTAAATTTTTTGTGAAGGATAGCCTTAGTGTTTTTGATGAAAAAACGGAACACTCAAACCTGTGTGTGAGAGTATAGTATTTTCAACAATCACACAACGACTTTTCAGTTTGGTTGTATAATTTATTTTCGTGTCACGATGAAGCCTTTCTCTTAGATTTGACAATACTACTTTAAGTTCTTCATCCACAACAATCAACTAAGAATGTTGTGTGAAGGTATATCACACAATTGTTTTCAATATTACGGTATGTTTCGTAACATCTAACCCTAAAATACCCTAACCCTAAAAAACCCTAATAAATTTCCTATTGTAGTGCCACAACGGTTCTTTTTTAATACTGATGTGTGATGTAAAATTAATATTGTTGAATTTGGTTGACCGAGTTGATCGATACCTAAACGTTTCTGAAAATTTGTGAATTTTGTTACACTGCTATACTTCACTATCATAATTATATCAAACGGTTGAATTTTCATGATTTTAATCCTAAACATCTATATCACAATCAACCTACTAATGAGATATAACTTGTTTACTATGTGGCACATAATGTGACATAACATGTGTAGTACATATTATATAAACGTATGTTTATCTAGAGGATACCATTGAGAAAATGAAAATTTTGAAAATCGAACCGTATAGACATGTTTACGATATTGAAGCATGATTGTGGTAGAAATGTCATCAATTTTCGGTATTACATGTGTCGATCGACACGGTCAACTCTAATTACACTTACTTCACTATGGGGAGCCAAATCATCATGATATAATTGACATCAACTTCTTATATGAGTTCATGCATAATAACCATATGATTATACGAGTGTCGACAAAATCAAAAAAAATATTTAGAGTATTGCATTTCGACGTGTTTTCGTATGACGAGCCTCCCATATTTAGACAACTCTTAATGCTTTTATGCGTTGTGTGAGTGAAAACTAGGGTTATTTAAAGAGTGACTCGGTAGAATGAAAAGTAGCAGAAATTTCCCGCCCTCACGGTTAAGTAAATGTCTCTATTTTCTTTCTTTCTCAACAACACAAAATATACAATTTATGTGTCTGATTTGTAAAATGGATAGGGAACAAATTAAGGCTGAGATGTAGCAGCGGGAAATCTCCCGCTCTTGCAATTTAAGGATGTCATTTCTTCTCAGACAACAAAATATACAATTTATGTTGTCTGATTTGTAAAATGGATAGGAAAAAAATTAAGGCTGAGATATAGCAGCGGGAAATCTCCGCTCTTGCAATTCAAGGATGTCATTTCTCAGACAACTAAAATTTAGAGTTATGTTGTATGATATGAAAAACACTTGACTCAAAAACCTAAAAGGCATGACACTTAGAAAAAAAAGAAAAAAAAGAAAGAGGTAACGGCAAAACAGAAGAGGGATCCTCACACACACATTTCACACCACACCAACACACACACTCACGTTCTCACCTATCGCCCTTTCTCTCTTTCTCTTTCCTCTCTCTCACCGCTCTCACCTCCTCAATTTCTTCTCAATCACTCCTCTCAATTTCTTCTCTCTCAAACTCAATCACTCCTCCCTCAATCGAGACTAAGCCACTGTCACTCAATTAGGGTTCGTCGATTTGGGGGTTCATCCATTTGGCTCCTCACTCGATTTCTTCCAATTTGGTTCGAGGTTGTACTCTTCTCCTTTCTCCGATTAGGTTTCTGGGTTGGTAGTTCAATTTCTTCCAATTTGGTTCAAGGTTGGAGTCAGTAGAGGAGGCTGGGCTTGGCGCAGCGGAGGAGGGGGTTGGGGGCCGGACTGTTTGGCGTGATTTCTGCTTCCCTAGGCAGCTTCCTAAGGGAAGGATAGGGGAATTCACAAGCTCTACACAGCTTGGTGAGTGGTCTTCGTTTTGTCATGTTTTGAGTTTTCTAGTTTCTTCTGCCGTTGTCGGCGATGGTGGTTCATTTGAAAGACTTGTTAAGACAATTCTGATATGGCTAAATGGCAGGGAGGAGCTGAAGGGAACAAAAGAATCAAAGGTCCAAGTTCAACCTCTGTTCAACTTTAAGGTGGGCAATTATCAGTAAATTTTCAAAGAAAAACTGGAACTCTAACTGAACTTCAAAAAATCATTAGTAATTGTAAAAAATCCTTTTGTGCGATTCCAGTTCCAGATTGATCTTAGGTTGTCTTTTACAATTGTTATGAAGAGACTAACATGAAATTCTTAGCCGAGCTATACTGTTTTAGCCAAAAGTTTGCTGGTCAGGAAGTTAGCAGGCATACATTTTCTGATTTTGGTCCTTTGCTCTTAGTCTCAATGTTTGCCAATGATTCTTGCTTGATTGGTATGATATTATACAGATATAGAGATTAGATTATAAAGTACTTATGCATATTATTTGTTTTAAATTGAAAGTTAGATTGGGTTGCTAAAGTTAGTTGAAAGATTAGAATTTAGAACTTTACATTAGTTTACCTTGTAGTAATCTAATGCAGCTGATGTTCTCTTACATTTAAATTGTAATTTTGTTTGTTTTCATCTTTTTGAAACATTGTTTTGCTTATGTTCAATAACTTGAAGTTTTGTGTCACATATAGTTTCAGTTTTGCTTTTAGATACTTTAAATAGGCTTTTAGCAGAAAATTTTCAGACAATTCTGAAACTGTAGCTGAACTTTGAAAATCCATAACTAATTCAAGAAAAATCGTTTTAAAGTGATTCCAACTCTCAAAGCTTCTTTAGTGTGTCTACTACAAGTCTTTAGAAGAAATAAAAGTCAACTTCCAAATGGTTTTGTACAGTTTTTAGTGTGAAGGTGACTGCTGCAGTATGCTAGTTGTATAATTGTGTGAGTGAAAATCTGTTTAAGTATCCTATCTCTTGTTTTAATTGTGTGACTGTGTAGACATATGGTAAGAGAATGTTACCTATACAGACATTTTTGTCTGTATGTAGCTAATCATAGATTTGTGCTTTGATTAAGATTTGATGTGCAGAGTTATGGATTTTAGCAGAAAATTTTCAGACAATCCTGAAACTGTAGCTGAATTTTGAAAATCCATAACTAATTCAAGAAAAATCGTTTTTATTTTAAGTGATTCCAACTTCAGAGCTCTTTAGTGTGTCTACTACAAGTCTTTAGAAGAAATCAAAGTCAACTCCAAATGGTTTTGTACAGTTTTACGTGAAGGTGACTGCTGCAGTATGCTAGTTGTATAATTGTGTTTGAGTGAAAATCTGTTTAAGTATCCTATCTCTTGTTTTAATTGTGTGAGTGTAGACATATGGTAAGAGAATATTTACCTATACAGACATGTTTTGTCTGTATGTAGCTAATCATAGAATTGTGCTTTGATTAGGATTTTGATGTGCATAGTTATGGATTTTAGCAGAAAATTTCAGACAATCATGAAACTGTAGCGAACTTTGAAAATCCATAACTAATTCAAGAAAAATCGTTTTAAAGTGGGAGAAACTTCAGAATGAGATAGGTGATGATACTACCTAGTAGTCTTGTAATAAATTGTTGATTACGAAGGCCACTAGTTCAATTGAGCACATTTCGGCTTGCATATACTGCTCATGTGTTTGTTTTTATGCATGCTCGCTATTATGCCTACATTCCTCTTAAGAAAGAAACAAAGTATGCTAACTTCATTTATCTTGTAATGATCATGCTTTTGAGTATGCTACCGAAATTTGATTCATTTATCTAATCTTTGAATGAGTTTTATTGTGTACATGCTCTTGTAATATTCTTTTAGTTGAGAGGCTTGATGAGTGAATTTTTTGGTGTTATATCACAGGTTAAGGAGGCTATCAATTATATGAGCATGATTGTTAGACTGGAAAAGTGTGTAGAAGTGAGCTTTCATTTGCAATTCAAGTATTTGATGATTAATATAAGTGGATTCATGCAAACTATTGTGTATCATGTACATTTTGTATTTAAGTTTCTTGTATGGATAATAGGGTAAAGTCCCATTTAAAACAATGGTTTGGATCCTTTCGGTCGGATTTGATGATTTCAATGTGCTTAGTTGCTATTGTTATTTGGTAAATTAGTAAGACATACAAACACATTAATGGCAATCCAACGTTGTTTGACGAAAATGATATCTATTCACACCATGCCTATTAGCAAAAATCGTGTCTATTCTTTAACAATCACAAACCATAAAATCGAGAAAACCTGTTGTATGAACATCACTTCACACAATATGGTAATTAGTAAGACATACAACACATTAATGGTGATTGTTGACAATATTATCACACCTGCATATGAGATCTGTCTATTCAACAACACTCTAAAAGGAAAGTTTGTATGACAATTACACAGGGTTTTATTGAAAAAACTGTTGTGTGATTCTCGACAGATATCATCGACAGCTGTCGAGAAGCAGCCCAACATGTGTCGGCATCTGTCAATAATATCTGTCGAGACTCGCACAACAACATTTTACAAAAACCATTGTGTGATTCTCGACATATTTCATCGACATATGTCGACAGTGCCGAGAAGCACTCGACATGTGTCGGCAGCTGTCGATGATATCTGTCGAGACTCACACAATGGTTTTTATTGTAGTGTTGTGTGTCAGTTAGTCAGACAAGCTCTTTTTAGCCGTTGTGCGATATGTTGATCAGACAGCGATCGGATTACAACGGATTTGACCTTTAACAGACGACGTTTTTTCCCCGTCGTGTGATGCATTATCTGGCGTAGTGATATGTCATCTAAGTGGGTTTGTCTATGTGTGGTGTGTTGATGAATCGACTAAGATGGGTAGGTAGAGAATTTTTATATAACAAGTAACGTTGAATTAAAGTTGATCGCTTTAATTGAGACCCGAATGCTACAAGTATAGTTGAATTTTCTATCATTGTCTTGTTTTTTACTAAATGGTATATACAATTGAAAACGTGAGATAAAATTATTAGTCTGTGTGTTTTTTAGAAATATAAGTCCTTAAATAATTAGAATTTCGGTAAATTCGGTATTTACCAAAAACCAAACCAACTTTTTCGGTATTTCTCGGTTTCGGTTTTTTTTTTTCGATTACCAAAATTCGGTTTACCAAATCATAGATTTTCGGTCGGTTTTCGATCGGTTTGTATTTACCAAACCAAGTGGCAGCCCTATTTGTATTACTAGTGTAGACTGAAACTATCTCATTGTTAATACGAAATAATAGGATTTGGGATGAACTTGCCATTGGCAATTGTGGACAATATGTTCTGGTTGCTAAATTAAAGTATATAGGTAGTTAGAATAAGGTTGTGACTATAAATTGAACCAGATTGAATGGTAGTAGGAGTACTAGATTTACTTGTATGGCTATGGGCATAGGCTAATCTTGTATAGATTTACTTGTTGCATTTGTGAAATTGTTGATGTGAGGCTAATAACTTAGCACTAAGGTGATGAATGGTGAAGGTAATGTTAGCTAGCTTGTGGCCTAAACTGAATAAATATGCAGTGATTTGTTGGCGGGTGAATTTTGAACCAGTTAGCAGCTTCTTTCTTTTTTTGAATAGAAGAGATCAGATTTTAATGACAGAAACAAACTAGAGTTAGGTGTTTCAGCTGCTATTGCAGTCTGAAGAAAGGAGGAACAAAAAGTAAAAGTTTCTCTAACTAGAGTTTTAAGTGTCCTGTCATTAGCTGTTAGCCATGTGGTTGGACAGTCACTACCAGAAGAAAGACTTTAGCCGACGAAAATTAAAAAACCAGGCCGATGAATGATTTTTTTGTCGGCTAAATTCCACTTTAGCCGACGAAATTTTTCTTCGTCGGCTAATTTAAATTTTCGTCGGCTATGGTAAACTTTAGCCGGCTAAAGAATTTTATTTCGACTGGCCGGCATTAGTTCACAGTTTGGCCGACAAAATAAAGTTTAGCCGACGAAATTAATATGTCGTCGGCTAAATTCTTTAGCATTTTTCTGGACAGGCTATCTGGCAGGCAAACTTTAGGGAAAAAAACGGGAAAGAAACGGGAGAAAATATTTGTTTGCGAAATTGTCCATAAAGTGTGGAGCTATATATAGGTACGTATATGTATATATATGTTGATTAATTGAGTTTTTTTGAATTGATCGATATTTTGAGTGTGATTGAGTTGATTGATTGAGTGTGATTGAGTTGATTGATTTTGAGTACGTTAGATGTATATATATATGAGTTGATCGATTTGGTTGATGATTTGAATTGATAATATATATGAATTAATATTTGTTGTTAATAAATAGTAGATATATATATGTAATTAATTTATAATATTATGTTGATATATATGGTATGAAGTTGTTGATGCATTTGTTTGAGTTGATGATGATTTGTGATGATGTTGATATATACTATTGTTATGAGTTGTTGATTTTAAGTATGTTGGATGTATATAATATATAATGTTGATAGATAGATTTGGTTGATGATGCTTTGATCTAATATATTGAAGTTGTTTATAAGTAGTAGATATATATATATATCTATATATATATATATCTTATATTTTCTTAATTTTATTGTGTTGATGGTATATATGTCAATGATGATTTTGTGATGATGTAGATATATACCTATATCCATATATACATAATTACATAATATTGTAGTAATATTAAGTATATATATATGTGTGTGTGTTAATTATTTGTTATTAATTAGTTGTAGTACGTAGAATATATACTAAATGAATTGAGATTTTATATATGACATGGATTTCATTAATAATTAGCTAGCGTTATACATATATATTTTGTTATATTTTCAGGATATAGATAAAGTTGGATTTCGCTTCTAAAATGGGACAAAAGATATGGTAAGGAGTTATGAGTTTTATGGAATATGCGCTGGCTAATGCTAACGGGAATACAATTTTCTATTGCCCATGCACGAAATATCAGTGTCGCAGCGTTATGTATCGATTTCCCATTGACAAAGTATGGCAGCACCTGAGGAGTAATGGGTTTGGGAGAAGTACACATGTTGGTTATATCACGGTGAAACATCATCAGGGGGTCCGCATGATCTTGGCCAATTTTATGAGACAACAGTACATCCAACGATCCAACAACGGCATTCATCAACGACATGTTTCCTTACGAGAGCGGTGTATGCGCTCAAGGACAGTATATACCTGACCCGGTGCAGCCCTTCCCTAGAGCTGTCAACACTGCTGGTATTGAAAAATACAACAAACTGCTTGCTTTCTAACAGACCCCTGTGTACCCCGGTTGTCAGAAGACCATTCTTGAAAGTGTGATGGACGTAATGAAGATTAAGGTTGAGACAAAATCGACCGTGAAGGCTGTGGATAATTATCTACAGTACACTGCTTCAATGCTGCCCCACGGTCATCGTCTTCCTACCACTCATCTTAAGGTCCGATGTATCCTGAAGATCTTGGGCCTCATTATCCTACATCAAGATCCATGCATGCATATGACTGCGTTCTCTTATGGGGTAAAGATCCAGAAGGGAATGACCTTGGTGGGCTTGACGCATATCCGGTATGTCACACTGACAAGTATAAGCTGACTTCTGCAGGCAATAGGAAACCTGTGAAGGTACTTCGGTATTTCCCGTTGAGGGATAGGCTGGAGCGTTGTACATGTCTTCACACCCACGGCCAAAGCTATGAGATGGCACGCTGATAGGGAATGCATGACGAAGATCCCTTATACACCCCTGCTGACTAGAGGCTTGGAAGCATATAGACAGTGAGTTTCCTCATTTTGCGTCAGAGTCCGAAATGTGAGGCTCGGGCGAAGACTCTGGCGATGAAGAAAGACATAGATTACCAGAAATTAATTCTGACACCGAAGAAGACTCATCGGATGATTCCGTTACGAGCCTTAATAGTTTTAATTTAGATGATGTAATATATAATTTGTAAAAAAAGATTGTATTACCTTAATTTATAGTTTACATATAAATTATTCAATTTCTGTTATTTTATATGAATTTTGGTGATATATGAACAAGAAATTAGTATGATTTAAACCTTCTGTTTTAGAGTTTGTACTTTTTAACTTAAGCCGACGAATACAAAATAATTCGTCGGCCTAAACCATCTTAGCCGACGAATTATATTATAAGTCGTCGGCTAAAACCGTCTAGCCGATGAAGAATATTAGAAGTTGTCGGCTTAAAAACCGTCTTAGCCGACGAAGAACACTAGAAGTCGTCGGCTAAAAGGACTTATAGCCGACAAATTGAAATGGAAGTCGTCGGCTAAAACCATCTAAGCCGACGAATACCCTAATATTTCGTCGGCTTTATGATTTTTAATTTTTTTTTATTACATACTATAGCCGACGAATGTATTAGGGTATTCGTCGGCTAAACCCCTAAACTTTTTCTGTTACATACTATAGCCGTATCTTCGGTGGTTATTTTGGCGTAAAATTGTATACGACTTGTTGCGTCTCATCGGTTTGAAACTATTTTCAGGTGAAGGTCCGGCCAAATACGAATTTAGACGGTCCAACGACCTTTTCCGTGCGTTTAGGGGTTGACTTAACGGATTGACCGTTCGGATCGAGCACTTAATCTTGTTCGATCAAGTTGAATTTTTCCCATACATGTATTTTATCATGATTGTCAGATCTGACCGTCAGATTTCCGTTTCTCAAGTTTGATCATCATAACCACAACATGCCTACTAATGTTGTATAACTTATTTACCAAGTGTTAAGTAAATGTTACGTTTCAAAAACAAACTATACGTAAATCCTTCAAACGTAAAAAAGTCGTGAATAAGATATGACCAGAATGGTAAAATACGTCTACGGTTGAAAAATCACAGTATTCCGGTAAAGTGTCGGTGCCGATAGTTGCGGTCAATGGAATTTTTCATTTTTTTCCCTATGAGTAGCCGTATCTTCGGTGGTTATTTTGCGTAAAATTTTTATACAACTTGTTGCGTCTCATCTGTTTGAAACTATTTTCAGTTGGTCCCGGCCAAAATACGAAATTTAGACGTCCAACGACCTTTTCCGTGCGTTAGGGGTTTGACTTAACGGATTACCGTTCGGATCGAGTACTTAACCTTGTTCGATCAAGTTGAATTTTTTCCCATACATGTATTTTTATCATGATTGTCAGATCTGACCGTCGGATTTCCGTGTCTCAAGTTTGATCATCATAACCACAACATGCCTACTAATGTTGTATAACTTGTTTACCAAGTGTTAAGTAAATGTTGCGTTTCAAAAACAAACTATACGTAAATCCTTCAAACACAAAAAAGTCGTGAAATAAGATATGACCAGAATGGTAAAATACGTCCACGGTTGAAAATCACAGTATTCTTCCGGTAAAGTGTCGGTGCCGATAGTTGCGGTCAATGGAATTTTTCATTCTTTCTCCCTAGAGTAGCGTATCTTCGGTGGTTATTTTGTGTAAAATACGACTTGTTGCGTCTCATCGGTTTGAAACTATTTTCAGTTGAAGGTCCGGCCAAAATACGAAATTTAGACGGTCCAATGACCTTTTTCGTGCGTTTAGGGGTTTGACTTAACAGATTGACCGTTCGGATCGAGCACTTAACCTTGTTGGATCAAGTTGAATTTTTTCCCATACATGTATTTTATCATAATTGTCAGATCTGACCGTCGGATTTCCGTTCTCAGTTTGATCATCACAATCACAATCACAGTTTGACGAATTAAATGTATAAAAAGTTTAAAAGCCGACGAATTTCAAAGGTTTACCGGACGAATTTCATAGGTAAGCCGATGAATGTCAAATGTTTAGCCGACGAATGCAATGTTTAGCCGACGAGATTATTATTTTAGCCGACGAAATTATTATCTTTAGCTGACGAAATAATAATTTCGTCGGCTAAAGTTTTTTGGTATAACCCAGCGCTCGTCTGGTTGAAAGCCCTAGCCTCCGCTGCTCTCCCTCTCCGAATTTTCCCCTCCTCCGCCTCCGCTCCCTCTCCCGTCTCCGCATCCTCTCCCTCTCCCGGTCTCCGCCTCTGCTCCCTCTCCTCTCCCGTCTCCGCCTCCTCTTCCCTCTCCCTCTCCCTCTCCGGTCTCCGCCTCCTCTTCCTCTCCCGGTCTCCGCCTCCGCTCCTCTCCCTGTCCGGCCGGCCTCCTCCTCCTCCTGCTGCTCCGGTCCTCCCTCCTCCTCCTCGAGTACATTTCTGAGCTTTAGTTTTATTTTGTATTTGTTTTATTTTCCGGTCAATTGCAATGTTTGTGGTGTTGTTAGGAAGTATATATTTCTATTTAGGAAGTGTATTTTTTATTTAATAAGTGATATTTGTATTTAGGAAGTGTATATTTTTATTTAATAGTGTATATTTGTATTTAGTATTTAGGAAATGTATATATTTGTTTTGTATTTTTGTGTTGTTTTGATTTTCCGGTCAATTGCAATGTTGTGGTGTTGTTAGGAAGTGTATATTTTTATTTATGAAGTGTATTTTAGGAAGTGTATATTTGTATTTAGGAAGTGAAAATTTGTATTTAGGAAGTGTATATTTTTTTTTTTTGACTAATTGAATGAGTTTACATTTTTTGATTTTGTGGCCTTTGATTCAAATTAATATTTTAAACAGGATGAGCGGTAATATTAGATCGACGAAGGGTTCGAAGGGCCAAATGTCTGAATCGTCTGAAGGAACCTCTAGCAACCCTCAAACGTTGTTTCAAGAGCCGCATGAACAGCTAGACATGCGAGCCTTCTGCAGACGGCGGCCAGAGAGCAGCCGGAGGTGCCCCCTTCATCGAGGCAGCGGGGCTTCCCTCATTCCTCAAGGCAGTTTTTGCTCAGCCCCAGACGGAGGTGTCTGCACCCCGTATGCCTGAGATACACCGGGCGCCCACTCTCCGTTACATGCATCTTCAGATAGTGGGTCATCTGGGTACAGATGTCGCCGCCTCACCTATTCCTTTCGCGGATGATAACCGGCCATACCTGCAGTCGATTACTCAGGGACGCCGATTTATCCACTGCCCCCGCCAGTGGCTCATTCGTGTCTTTTGATACGCCTCTTATTTCCGTGAGGGTATCATCATCGGGACGGAATCCGTCGCGTCCGCCGCGTCGCCCTCAGGTAATGAAAGATGAATGATTTACTACATTATAATGGTCGAATTTTAATAACAATTTGGTTTATCATGTGATAGGCACGGTCGGAGCGAAGCCGGCAAAAAAGAAGAGAGGCCCCGTCACAGGGAAGGCTCTCGAGAAGATCGTCGGTACCTCAGGGAGGATTGTCATCGGTACTGACGGGGATGGCGACATAGTATCGGGCGGGAAGTCGAGAACGTACTCGGCCGCGTGGGAGCGCTCATTAGGGATAGAGTCCCTATGTTGTGGTCAGACTGGGGCGAGGTCCCGCAGGAGGTTAAGGACATGGTCCACAACGCGATGTCAGTGAGTTTACAAAATGCCTCAATAATATTATGTATTACATTGTAGATTTCTCGAAAAACTAAACTAATAAACGGTTAAATGCAGGTTGGTTTGAGTTCCGGAGCCTTGAAGAGACAGCTGGGGGACGTTGTGCATGGGGGAAGGACGTGGGAAGTTAATGAAAAAAAAAATTGTATGTGATATTAATAATATTTCTAATATTTTTGTTGTATCTGTAGGTACAAGGAGTGGAAGAATGAGTTGCGGACCCATTGGACTATGCACGGGAACACCGTTCTGGTACCCCTGCTGAGTTCCAGTACAGAGAGTACGAGTGGCGTTGACTTCTGACATCAGAATTCAACAACCCTCGTAAACAGTATTTAAATAATTATTAGTTAATTGTCATAAGTACGTGCGTTTTTAAATATTTTACTAATAGTTTAGTTTTCTTTGAAGGCGGTTTCCCGGGCGAACGCTCAGAACCAGCAACGCAACACAAAGAACCATCATGCCGGTTCTAGACCGTTCGCTGTCTTATGGACGAGGCGGCCAGGGAACATCCAGAGGTCAACTCGTACGTCTATACGTACGAGAAGACATATCCTGACGCCGAAGAGGATATTGTAAGTCATCTTACGTTTTTAAATTTTAATTTACTTATATATATGTCAAAATGTTAATTAATAATTTTTTTCCTATCCAATTAGGCGAAGGTGAGGGAGGCTAGTGACAAGGTGATGAGTGCTATAGTGAGGGAGACATGGCCAGACACGCAGGAGGAAGAGATGTCCGAAGCCATGTCCCGGATCGCACTTCGGATCCGACGGTTGGGGCGAGGATCATGGGCACAGCCTTCCCACTGCGAGCAAACAACTCTACTGCCGGGGTCTAGGAAAGAAGGGCGAGGGGGGTCTGAAGACCACTCCAGGATTTCAACAAAAGGCAGCCTCGACCAGCAGCAGGACCACGACCACCAGGACGACTCAGCTGCTACAATCGGGACTTTAGAGACTACGGGAACAGCAAGCTGCTCATGTTGCCTATAATGTCGCTGGGTAGCGGTAATACTGCTCATATGCTCATAAGAGAGTAGCCGACGAGTTATTTCGTCGGCATTATAGGACTTCAGCTCGACCAGTATTACCGTACCCCAGCCGCCGCAAGCTCCGCAGCAGCCCCTAGAACCGGATATTAATTTAGACGATCTAGATTTTGGTAGTTGATGAATTATATACTTTAGTGCTTGTTTTGGTTATATGGAATTATTTTGTGTTTTTTGCAGCTTGCTTGGAATGGTAATTAGAAATTTCAAGTTGTTTTTTTTATATTGAAATGGCTTATAGCCGACGAAATATGCCATAACTTGTCGGCTATAGTATTTTTAATTATTTTTTAATAGGGTTAAGCTAACGAATTATGGAATGTTCGTCGGCTAAACCATTAAAGCCGACGAAATACGGTCTTTTCGTCGGCTTTAGTTATTTTATTTTTTATTACATACTATAGCGACGAATATATTAAGCTTTTCGTCGGCTTAAGGGGAAAAGCCGACGAGTGTTTCGTCGGCTATAGTAAGAGACAAGCCGACGAAATAACTCGTCGGCTACTCTCTTATGTATAGCCGACGAAACAACTCGTCGGCTTTTCCCTTAGCTTAAGCCACGAGTTATTTCGTCGCTATTCCTTAGTTTAAGCCGACGAGTTGTTTCGTCGGCTAGTCTCTTATCTATAGCCGACGAAACAACTTGTTGTCGGCTAAAGTCTGTAATACTCGTCGGCTAAAGTCTGAGAGACTAGTCGACGATGTCTTCTGTGGTCGGCTAGCTATGGGACATAACCGACGACGGGACATGTTTCGTCGGCTAAAGTAATTACCGATGACCCTTTTCCGATGACACTATAGCCGACGAAGTCTCGTTGGCTAATATCTTAGCCGACGAATTAAGCTAACAGGCCGACAAAAATTTTTCGTCGGCTAAAGTGCTTGTCCTGGTAGTGAGTTAGCCATTAGCTGAAAACTGTATACTTTTGTTTGATATCATTGATAAAGTTTAAAGCTAGAAACATAGGTCTGCACATTCCTTTATCAGTTGTCTTGCTGTGCTCTAAATGATTGGATGAAATGCTTAGATGATTTTGTTGTGCAACTGACTAAGTCATTAGACATTAGCATTAGATTAATTTTGACAAAGTGTGTACTTTGTTGGCATTAGATTAAATTTGACAATTGTGTGTTATTCATGTGCAAGATGGTGATCGTGGGGAAGAGCAAGGACCGAGCCACTAAGGCCGGTGCTTTGATGGAGTCTATACGGCAGAGCGTCGGCTCAGCTAGCAGTAGCAGCCACCCTTCCCCCATGTCGGCTGAGACAGTACCACCAGCGGCTCCCCCTTGATCGTGCAACCCATTACTGTTGACACTACTTCAAGGAGATCTCCATCATCTACACCGACACCCGAATCTGCAAGACGCATCGTCGGCAAATCGCTCGTTTGAAAGTTAGAAGCCTAACAAGTAATATATTAATTCCTCTTATACTTGTATTAATTTGGGTTAACTGAATTTAAGTTAGAAGCCCCAGGGTGCCTGCATGCGCGCCCGAGGTGCCAGCAACGCGCACCGGTGTGACAGCATCGCGCCCAGGGTGCCCTGGGGCGAGCATGCAGGCACCCTGGAGCGCGCATGCAGGCACCCTTGCTTACTGCTTACCCCTGCTTATCCTAATGTTTTGTGTATATATATTAATTGTAGCTCCAGCCCTGAAAAAGAGCAACATTCGTCGCCTAAGATAAACAACCTAACCAACGAATACAAATCGATCGTCGACTAAGAACTATTCCAAATTCATCAGTTTAAAACTCTACCGACGACTATTCTGTCGCCTAAGAACAAAGCAACATTCGTCGGTACACATACATACCGACACCTATTTCATCGGCTAAGAACAATTTCGTATTCGTCGGCTAAGAATCCTTCCGATAGAAAAGTTTCATCGGCATAGATACGTATTGACAAATAAGTTTGTCGACAAAGCAGAACAAGATCCGTCGGGTAGGAAATCTCTTAGTCGATGACTAACTTCATTTCCGTCGCCTAAGTGTCTACCTCACGACACTTAGGCGACAGAACTTAGACGACGGAGAATTCGTCGGCCAAGTTCCTAGGCAACGAGTTTTTTCCGTCGCCTAGGACGAGATTTCCTGTAGTGACCCTAGGAGTTTTGAGACCAAGGGGGAAGACTTAAGTTTGAATAATAAGTGTTACGGTGACTGAATGTGATGTTGTCACCGTGGAAGACGAATTCAGGGAATTTAACTTGACTTGATCATTTTTGGTGATGTAAATTAAATCAATGCTTCCATCATTCTTAGATTTTTATCATTTTTTTTATCAAATAAACAACTGATTATGTCACTAGACTAAATAATACTGGATAACTTCTTATCATTTGATTTAAAATCTGAATTGATATGTGAATTTTTTAATTTTGTGATTTCACTTTCATAAATTCAAACCCCCTAGTACTTGTTTACTTTATTTCCTTCATTTATGCAGTTTTCACTCTTTCTCTTTCTTTCAAATGATTTCTGTCTTTCTTTCCATTCGTGTTCTTTTCTGTCCTGAGTGTTAGGTTCAACATGTCAAGTTTGTTCACCACGATCTATTATTAATTTTTTTTTGGTTACAAACAAGGCCAAAAAAAGCCTAAACAGAAAAACAAAAAAGACTAAGTATCAAAGTGTTAAGCCATAAACACAGAAAACCTATCCAATTTAGTAAGTCGGACTTAAAATTAGGGAAGAAAATAACAATAGATAGGAAATACGGGGAAAATTTCATAATATACTCTCTTTTTTTCTGGCAACGGTTATTATTTATTACATAAAAAAAAATTTGAGTCCAAGTTGAGTCCAAGGCAACGGTTATTATTTATTACCCAAGTTTCCCTTTCAAATGACAAAGCTTACTTTTCTGGTCTGAAAACCCCAATCTCTCTCTCTCTCTCATCGATCCAGCACCCACCAATCCATCGATTCCACGCAGCCACAATTCGATTCGCCATTGCCGCCTGAGATTCAAGCACGATTTGATTTCGGATTTTGTGGATGTGATCTGTGCGAAATCGGAGCTTAATGGCGGCCAGCGCGTACACGGATCAGCTCGAAGCTTACTTCAGGCGAGCGGATTTGGACGGAGACGGCAGGATCAGCGGTGCTGAGGCCGTCGCTTTCTTTCAGGGCGCCAATTTGCCCAAGCCAGTGCTTGCTCAGGTTCGTCAGCGCTTCGCTTTCGTATTTCATTTTGATTTGTTTTCTCTGCATTTGATATTGTGGATTTTTGAGCTTGGATATCGAATTGTGGTTAGTTGATAGTGAGTAGGGAGAGTTAGTTAGAATTCTGTGTCTCTTTTTCGAAGTGGTGGAGTAGGAGGTGAGAGGATTGGGGTGGAGAAGCTTCACATTCACTGACTTGGAGAAATGTAAATGGATGCTAAATCGAAATAGATGCTTGATTTGGGCTACATTGCCATGGTAATGACTTAAAAGAGTTGGAGGAATCTTGATGCTGCATGTGTTTGTGCTTGTTGGCGGTGTTGCCACTCGGTTCATTGTTTCTCTTGATTTATGTTCTTGTGGAAGTGAAAAAGAGATAAAACGTGCGAGGGAAGGAAACCGACATGAGAATGAGTAGAGTACTTTAGAGTAGAATTCTGAATAGAAGGACTAGCATAAAAAGGTGTCCAATATTGAGCACTGTCCCATAATTGCTCTACTTTGTCTGCCGCTCTCATGAATTTTAGTGTTCCTCTTGAGACTTGGCATATTCAAGTGTTCAGGAAACAGCTCATCCATCAATCACAAGGCCCTTACTCCAGAGAACTCTTTTTTTTTTTTTAGTTTGTAAAGCCTCGCAAGAAGCTGGGATCACCAACCCAAGCCAGCATTCCCAAACACCTTTATCCACAAGGAGAAAATAAGTGGACTCAATTATACCATTGAAATTTTCAGCATTAATTTCACATTGTACCCACTACTTAGGACTTAAGAGAGGTACAACAGAAGACTTTTCTCTTTTATCTTAGGTGGTACTTTAGCCTTCCAGGTTGCTTGAGAGGGACCAAAAGAGAAGAGAAGCCATCCATTAGCTTTTGTAATAGGATCTTGCAAGGAAAAAAACGTTCTGCTGCTTGGATGGGACATGCATGACTTTTCAGTAACTCAATTAGCTCATTCTCTTATTCTCACGATAAAGCAGCAGAGGAATGATTCAAATACCAGCCAGTAATGGATTTATGGTTGGCATATACTATAAAGAAGGAAACAAAGAAGATACACTGATTTCCAGACTCATGTGTGGATCACACCCTTACGTCTCCCCACTCAAAAACTGTACAAAGAAGTTTTAGGCCCTAAAGATATCTTACCATGGGTAAGAGGCAAGAAAAAAAATCTGTTTTTCCATAAAGAATTCATCCAACCTACCATTAAGAACCCAACCATTTTTGATGGGCCACAGTTTTGCTGTTGATGACCATACCAAAGATGATCCCTTTCCAAACTTAACCTCTCAAGGCATTTTCCAATTGATATATTTTCTCTATGTTTCCAACTCCTATGCTTCCTCTCACCTATAAGCTTGCCACGACAAGTAGCCACATTTACAGGGATTTATTACGAGTAATAGATTAGCATGCTCAGAAACACTTTGATATATACAAACCCTTAAAATTGTTTCAATCCATTCACCTTCTGAATGATTATTTCTTTGTGTTTGAAATATAAACTTTGATTTAGCATGGAACTGTTAGCTGATCAAGTGTTGTTTGTTTTATGACTTGCAGATATGGATGCATGCGGATCAGAACAAAACTGGTTTCCTTGGTCGGCCAGAATTTTATAATGCTCTTAGACTTGTGACTGTGGCTCAAAGCAAGAGAGATTTAACGCCGGATATTGTCAAGGCGGCATTATACGGGCCAGCTGCTGCAAAGATTCCTCCCCCACAAATTAATCTTTCAGCCTTAGCTGCACCTCAAGCAAATCCCATGGCTGGTGCACCTGCTCCACAGATGGGTATGGGGACACCACCAACATCTCAAAGTTTCGGGTTTAGAGGACCGGGAGCTCCCAATGCAGGTATGAACCAGAATTATTTCCAGCCACAGCAAAACCAGTCCATGAGACCTTCTCAAGGCACGCCCCTGGGATGCCTAATACTATCCATTCCCGACCACAACAGGGATTTGGAGGTGGTGTGGGGGGTCCCAATGTAATGAACTCAAATAATTGGCTTAGTGGAAGCACTGGTGCACCTCCTCCTGGTCCCAGAGGAATTAGTTCCTCCATGCCCTCATCTACAACACAACCACAACCTCCGGTGTCATCGTCTTCCCTGCCTACTGATAATGACAGTAGATCATTAGTTCCTTCTGGAAATGGGTTTGCTTCGAATTCGGGTTTCTCAGGTGGTGTATTTTCGGCAACCCCTCAATCAAAGCCAGGAGTTTCTGGGTCAACATATTCTGCTAGTAGTGCACCTATGCCATCAGCCATTGTTCCAGTTTCAAGTGGGTCCCAATCTTCTAGTAAGCTCAGTGCACTTGATTCACTGAGTGCATTCACAATGCAACCTTCTGGTGGCCAGTTTCAGCGGCCCCAGCCACCATCAAACCCAAGCCAGCAAGTTTCAGCTGCGGTTACTACCTCTTTTTCATCACCTTCAATTTCAGTTGGAGTTGGAAACTCTAATTCTGAGAATTCACAGCCTCCTTGGCCAAAGATGAAGCCATCTGATGTTCAGAAATACACAAAAGTCTTCATGGAAGTAGACAGTGACCGAGATGGTAAAGTCACTGGAGAGCAGGCACGAAATTTATTTCTCAGTTGGAGGTTGCCAAGAGGTAAGGTTTTCCAATTAATCTTAGACAGTAATCATAGACAATGTACTAGGTCCTATGCTCTTTGATTGGTGATCTTGAAAACTTAGTTACTAATCTAGCATTCAGTCCATCGTTCTGCACTTATATGGTCTTTGTTTGAGTTTCTTGGTTTCGATCAAATTGGTTAAGTGCACCTCGTGAAGGGGGTTGATTTAAATGGTATATTTTTGGTTGAGTTGTAGAGTGATCTCCTGTGCTTTCTACATGTTTTATTATCATAACCGGAAATTCTTGGTAAACATTTCTGAAAGATAGTGCTTCAATTTGGCTGCTTTAGTTTAGTTTCCCATTCATTTCCATCGGTAAGATAATGATGATCATACATGTATGTATGTATTCTTTTATATTCTTTTGGATAGATGGGAACCCAAATATGTATGTATTGAATTGGGTATCATCCTAAGTTTTTCATGATCTAATATAATTACTTCTGGACACCTTAAGAACATCTATTTACTTTTGGTGCTTTGAACTCTGTCTATGATGTTTATGACACCCTTAATAAGGTTGGAATTAATGTACTCTTACTTGAATTTGGAGAATCTTTCAGTAGACTTTGTTTGGTTCTGCAAATGCTTAATAATATCCATTCGGGTCTTTCTCAGAGGTTCTAAAGCAGGTGTGGGACTTGTCTGATCAGGACAATGACAGCATGCTTTCCTTGAGAGAGTTCTGCTTTTCTCTCTATTTGATGGAGCGTTACCGGGAAGGTCGGCCTCTTCCAGCTACACTTCCAAGCAATGTTATGTTGGATGAGACACTGATATCAATGACAGGTCAACCAAAAGTGGGTTATGGAAATGCAGCTTGGAGTCCCCACCCAGGTAACATTTTGGGTTTCTTTTCCAATATCTTTTATTTTGCTCCTTAGATTTTTATGGGTGAGATATTTCTTTCCCTTGCATTTAGGCTTTGGACAACATCAAGGAATGCAAGGTTCCCAGATGATGCCACCTGGTACTGGTTTGAAGCCACCAATTCAGGGAAATGCCCCTCACAGTGATCGTGCAATGCAACCGAATCAGCAAAATTTGAGAGTGCCAGGAATGGAGGGCTTGGCTCCAAACCAGCTTGACAATGGGAAGCAGGATTCAGTGAACTCAAAAACTCAAGACCCTAGCGAGGCAGAGAAAAAGGCAAGTTCCTCTGTTCGTTCAGTTCTTTCAAGTTTCTGCAGTCTCCTTTGGGGATAAAGATGTTATTATATTAATAATAGTCCTTAGTCAGGTTTGGTATAAACTAATGAGTTATTCTAGGCCATGTTGTCATACTGAACAAACTACCTTGCTCTTCCTTTTGCTCCCCTACAGAATAAAACAGTATCTTTTTTTCAAATAAGAAAGTCAGTACCTCGGAGATTCAAAGCCCAAGGTTCTGTGGGCCTTGGGACTTTTTATGTAGACAGAGTGGACTTAACTAATACCTACATAATCCCACTAAATAGATATAACAGGAAAGTCATTGAGTTTAGTCACCTGCCATGCCGTCTATATCAATTATTATTCAAGATATTGGTTGAAAGTGTAGATGAAATGCAACAGTCCTGAAAATTGCTCATTAATTATGTGTTATGTTTTATCATGTTATTGAAGAGTGGCACTGTTTCGTTTAACTGGTCAATGCTTGCCCGTGGTGTTTTCTGTGGCCTTGCCCTAGCATTAGATTTGCCTTGCTCTTGGCGTTATATTGGCTATTTGTCCCTGGTATTGGCTTTGCCCAGGTGTTTGCTTGCACTTGGTGCTGGATTCGTCTTGTGGTTATAGCTTTCACTTGTGTATTGACACAGGGATGACCTTTTCTCATTCTCAATCTTTAAATCTATTATTTTTTATCAAACTGGGCCAGCCTTGTGGTTAGGCTTGACTTGGGAGTTGGCTTCCAAAAATTTCTCGATATATAAGCTGACTCACTAAATTGTTTTTCTCCCCATTCCTTCTATTTTTTCCCTCCATGAGTTATGTATGTGCCTTTTGATCACTTGCTTCCAAAATCATTCATACTTGTATAATACTGGATATGATAGGTTGAAGAAACTGAGAATGTGATTCTGGACTCAAGAGAGAAGATTGAGTTCTATCGCACAAAAATGCAGGAACTTGTAAGTAACTTCTGGCTTTAAATTTTTCCTGGCCTTCTTGTCATTAGTGGCATGCTGTTTAATATTTTCTTTGTACAAAGTTTCAGATATATATAAATATATATGCTTATTTATACACAAGAATAATTCAGGCCTTGCTTATGAGGTTGTTGGAATGCAATGGTTTGCTCCCATGCGTGGGGTTTTGAACCCCTCACAATACTTGCCTAGCTATTTGCTAGAGTTTTCTGCTTCCTAAATATTGTATGGTTTGGCAGTTTCGAGCCTTGGTCTGTGAAGCGGGGTTGAGGATTTCTGGGTATCAAAGAATCCAGTAGTTAAAATGCATGTTGGTAAACACTTCAGAGTATATCATTCTAGTGATTCTGTAATGTTGGTTTACGGCTAGGGTTCCTAATACAATATGATTTTGGTAATTGCAAACCTCTTGGTAATCTTTTTTTGGTGGGTAGGGTTTACCTATTCACTGAACTGATGCTTGAATTATCTCATAAAATGACTTAGTTTGAAAATCTTTTAAGTTATGAGGTAGAAGTACAGTATTTCGTTTACTTTGGTTAATTGGCTATATATATATATATATATATATATATATATATATAGAGGCCGGATCAGAGGCGGACGTCTGCACCGGCCTTAAAGTGCGGACGTCCCTCCGTTCGCCACCGTACGGCGCCGGCGCCACCGCGCGGCGCTCCACCTCAGCAGACTCCAGCAGCGTCCCCGACCACTTTCCCTCCTCGGCGAGTCCGCCAAATTCCAGTTTTCCGGCCATATCACCCAAAACTTCAAACAAAGTCGATCTGGCCGGAAAACTAGAATTCGGCAGACTCGCCGGGGGTGGAAAGTGGTTGGGGAAGCTGCTGGAGTCCGCTGGGGTGGAGGCGCGCCCTCGCCGGCGTCGTACGGTGGCGAACGGAGGGACGTCCGCACTTTAAGAGCCGTGTGGACGTCCGCTCTCGAACGGCTTCGTAAATATATGTATATTTCATTTAAAATATCATATGCTGTCTTCTTTTCTTAAACAGTAGAATTCTGGTCAGGGCTGGCTCACCTGTGCTTCATCTATTTGTCATTTTGGCTTACAGGTGCTGTATAAGAGCAGATGTGATAACAGATTAAATGAGATCACGGAAAGGGCACTGGCTGATAAGCGTGAGGTATTTGCTAATACACACAGAATCACAATGGTCCTAGCAAGATATGATTAGTTGTCCTAACAAGTGGTATTGCAGGCTGAACTACTGGCTAAGAAATATGAAGAGAAATATAAACAAGTGGCAGAAATAGCATCTAAGTTGACCATTGAAGAGGCCACTTTTCGCGAAGTTCAGGTAATAGCATTTTTTTGTTTGTTTCAAATAACTCGTAACTGCACATTTTCTGAGCTGAGACCCATGTCATTTGTCTCCCACATGGACATGTCTGTCCTTTTCCATCTATCTGTGTTTTTTCTTTTGTCCTTTTTTCTTTTTTTTTTTCCAAATGGGTAAAGGCAGTACAAATTAGGACATCCTTAGATCAGTAGTCCCATTCAATCTTTTCTTCTGTGACTTTCTAGATATGTATCTTCTTTAAATGACCTACTGCATTATTCATGAGAGTGTATTTCATTATATCGATTTCTGTTAATTCATCTCAGGAGAGGAAGACTGAATTGCATCAAGCAATTGTTAAAATGGAGCAAGGAGGTAGTGCTGATGGTATCCTTCAGGTATAATTCTGTGCCATTTATATGAGCTTATTACTATATGTTAATTTGTTCACTGCTGATGGATTATTTCTGCTCCAGGTCCGTGCTGATCGTATACAATATGATCTTGAGGAACTAATAAAGGCTCTTACTGAACGTTGCAAGAAACATGGGATAGAGATGAAGTCAGCTGCAATAATCGAGCTTCCAACTGGTATGCAAGGCCTCGTATCTTTTTCAGATCCTGTTCTGTGCTGTTTCAATTAAGCAAGGACCCACACTTGACAATCTGCCTTCAAATTTTATTTTTATTCCATGACATTTTTCATCTGATGGTGTAAGGCTGGCAACCTGGAATTCAAGACGGAGCAGCTGTTTGGGATGAAGAATGGGACAAGTTCGAAGACGAAGGTTTGTCCTGATTTTTCTAGCCCAAAGTTTGTTGTTTGTATACCTCATGATTGTTCATTTTCCTTTTCCTATTTGATAATCAGCAAAGCAAAATGTGAAAATACTTGTTCATTCATATTAATAGGAATGCCAATAACTTTTCAGGATTTGGCAATGATCTTAAAATTGATTCCTCAACAAAACCTGACTCTGGATCTGTCCAGAGAGAAAAGGCTTCCCCAGATCGTAGTTCAACTCCTGATTCATCATTGGTTGCTAATGGAAAGTCAGGAATTTCTTCCAGCAATGGTGATCATGCACATGAAAGTGATTCTGTTTTCACCCACAGTGAAGATGAACATGTAAGAAGTCCCAATGGCAGTCTAGCTGGAAGGACTGCTGTAGACAGCCCGTCTCGAGACTACTCAGATATCCACTATGGTAAAAATTCCGAAGCAGATGGAGAAACACATGGGTAGGTGTTCATATAATTCTCTCCATGCTAATGTTTTTGCTACTGCTGACTGATACTATGTATTTTCTGGTCACAGAAGTTATGATGAATCAACCTGGGGTGCCTTTGACAATAATGATGATATTGACTCTGTTTGGGGTTTCAATGCTGACAAGGGCAAGGTGAGACTAACATCTGAAGTACTGCTCTAGCTAGTGATTATAAGACATGTGCTAATGCGTTGATGTTTCCCATATTTGATGTCAACCTGCAGGACTCAGATTCTGAGAAGCACCGAGATTTCTTTGGATCTGATGACTTCGGTGTCAACCCAGTAAGAACTGGATTCTCGAATGCAGATACCGCCTTTCAGAAAAAGAGCATTTTCTTTGAGGAGTCTGTTCCTAGCACACCGGCCTCGAGGTTTGCCAACTCGCCAAGATACAGTGAGGCTGGGGATCAGTACTTTGACAGTGGTTTCTCAAGGTTCGATTCATTCAGTAGCAGGCAAGACAGTGGTTTTTCTTCTCAACCTGAGAAGTTCTCAAGGTTCGATTCCATAAATAGCACAAGAGATTTTGGCCACTCAAGGTTTGATTCCATAAGCAGCAGCAGAGACTTTGGCCAAAGTCATGGCCTCACAAGGTTTGACTCCATAAACAGCACAAAAGATTTTGGCCAGGGTACATACTCTTTCGATGACTCAGATCCATTTGGCTCTTCTGGCCCCTTCAAGGTCTCATCAGAGAGCCAAAATGCAAAGAAGGGTTCTGATAATTGGAATGCTTTCTAGCCGGCAATCCACTATATTATTGTACCTCACAGAACCCCACATTTTTTTTTCTCTTCTTTTTCCCCATTTTGTTCAAGGGTTGTGCATTGTAGCCAATTTTGTGTGTTGTATAGCTTAGAGACAATATGTGAACATATATGTTGTTGTTTGTATGGCCTTATTGTATTGAATTGATTACAGTGTATAATTTGATGTATACAAAGATGAAACGAGTAAAGTTGATTTTTTTCTTCTGTACTTTTCCTTCCAATAACAAGTTCAATATTTTGTGCTTATTGAGTTAGAGCATTGCAAGCTCTTAGCACAAACAACAAAGAAGTTTGCCTTCAAATTCTGAAGCAGTGTACTTCCATGGCTGCCCTGACTGACGTGGTTTCCAATCTTGTAACAGTTCCTCTAGGGAGCGAAAAATTCACTGACTGGACTCAAGGAGGAGGTAATTTTACCTTCAACTTTTTACTGCTTTTGACTTCGTGGTGCTCTGTTTCTTACATTTCTGGAAACCTGGACTAGTCTTCTTTGTTTCTAGCACTTTCGTTTGTGGATTGATATTGAGTGGTTGGAATTTGGAAATGCTTCATATCACTGTTGTTGGTCTTGTATCTAACGTTCGAAGCAACTTCCAACACAAGTAAATTGTCAGCAAGTACCGCACTAGTCAACTACAACTAGTTCCAACTTTATCAACTATCAAGTTTGTTGATGATTCACTGAAACCATGGCGACCTGGTTCTTCCTCATAGTAACTACCCTCTTCATCTCTTTCCTTGTCAAAACCATTCTCAGTGTTATCTCAACCAACAAACTCCCTCCTGGACCTTTAATCATTCCCATAATCAGCAGCTTGTTATGGCTCCGCCAGACTCCCTATGAGATGGAGCTCGCACTCCGAAAACTCCATGGCCAATACGGACCCATCTTCACCCTCCACCTCGGCCTCAACCCTAAAATATTCATTGCCAGTCGATCCCTGGCTCACCAGGCCTTGGTCCAGAACGGAGCTATATTTTCAGACAGGCCACCGGCTTTGGCTACTGACAAGATCATAACTAGTAACCAACATAACATCAGCTCTGCCGGATATGGACTCACATGGCGGCTCCTCCGTCGCAACCTGACCTCCGAGATACTTCAGCCTCTGCGTGTCAAGTCTTATGGCGCGGCGCGCAAGTGGGTTCTGGACATCCTCACCACTCGTCTTCAAGTGGAGTCTGAATCCAAAGGTGTGGTAGTAGTAGACCATTTTCAGTACGCTATGTTTTGCTTGTTGGTTTTGATGTGTTTTGGAGACAAGCTTGACGAGAAGCAGATCAAAGAAGTGGAGCGTGTTCAGCGTCAGTTGTTGTTGGGATTGTGGCGGTTCAGGTTGCTTCGGGTGAAGCCTAGCATCACTAAGTTCCTGTTTAAAAAGCAGTGGAAGGAGTTCTTGAAGATCCGGAAAGAACAAGAAGACGTGCTGATTCCTCTTATACGAGCAAGAAGCAAGGCAAAGACCAAGGTGGAGCAAAGTGATGAATTTGTGTTGTCGTATGTTGATACGTTGTGGGATCTTGAGCTCCCTGAAGAGAAGAGAAAGCTTGAGGAGGGAGAAATGGTTAGTCTTTGTTCTGAGTTTCTGACTGCCGGCACTGATACTACATCCACTGCATTGCAGTGGATCATGGCCAACATTGTCAAGTATCCACAAGTCCAAGAGCGGCTATTCACAGAGATTAAAGGGGTTGTGGAAGAAACAGCGGAAGAGGTGAAAGAGGAGGACTTGCAGAAGATGCCTTATTTGAAAGCTGTGATCTTGGAGGGTCTAAGGCGTCACCCACCTGGCCACTTTGTGTTGCCACACAGGGTCACCCAAGACATCGCTTTGGATGGTTTTGTGGTGCCCAAAAATGCTACTGTCAATTTCACAGTGGCTGATATAGGGTGGGACTCAAAAGTGTGGGAAGGCCCTATGGCTTTCAAGCCGGAGAGATTCTTGAGTGGTGGTGCAGGAGAAGGGGTTGATATAACAGGAAATAGAGAAATTAAGATGATGCCTTTTGGGGCAGGGAGGAGAATTTGTCCAGCTTCTGGTTTAGCTATGCTTCATCTTGAGTATTTTGTGGCCAATCTGGTTTGGAGATTTGAATGGAAAGCTGTGGATGGAGACAATGTGGACTTGTCGGAGAAGCAGGAGTTCACTGTGGTCATGAAGAATCCATTGCAGGCCAATATATCTCCGAGGGTAGATAAGTGAAGGAACTCTGCGTGTTGTGTACTTAGGACAACATAAAAGAGTTGATATATGGTTAGTTTATCAAACTCTGAAGTCTTTATTGTTTATGGATTGTGTTTACATGTTATGTAGATGATTCCTTGTAATCAATTTTTTAACTTCTCAGGTGATTGGTCTTTCGTGTGTTTGAGTAACGAAGTTTTCTTTGTGTCTAAAGCAACACTTTCATTAACACACTATTGATGTCTGAGTTTACAAACATGTCGCTGGACCTTGTGCATATAATCTTGAAGTTACAGCAATTTGGTCCATCTATTGCAGTTGTTGAATGTTGATATTAGGTCTTCTTACCAATTCATATTTGTACAATACTTCTCTGCAGCTCATGAGCAATGTGGCCTTTAAGCATTGGAGAATATATTGTCATGGTGTGTTTAGCTATACATCATGTTCTCCTCACCATAATGTGACAAATAAAGATTGGTGTTCAGGTATTATGAAAGAGCTGCTTTTGTTGAGGTCAGAGGGAATATACAGCAAATGGTTTGGTTCAGGTATCATTCTCCTAATGTATATTTGTGTTTGGCACTTTGGTGTATAGTTCTGTGTTGTTTTCTTCCTATATTGATATATGTACGTTGTTTGTTTTGCTTAACTACGTACAAGTATATATGGTTGTGATCGAGGCCTTGTTTTGGTTTTCAAAATCTGTAATGTGAAATTGAGGGTGCAAGCAATCACTCCCAGTAATCTCATGAATTCATGATTAGGCATGAATACCGAAAACTAATTCCTAAGTACTTCACATAATTGGAATGGTATTTCTAATTTCTTCCTGGAGGATGGAGTTTCAAAAACTAATTCCTAAGTACTTCACATAATTGGAATGGTATTTCAAACATAACTATCCAAATCCAAGAGGTTTCAATTTGTAGTGTTGTATTTCATCTGTGTAGCTCTTACTTCCCAGGAACGAAAATAGACACTTACAGAACTAGTATTCTCCATGTTATAAATTAGGTCTAGTATGGATGCTAGACGAGAGCCAGTTAGGCTACCATATGTTTGAGGTGGGATATCTTTGTGTAACTATGTTAGCTCTAGTATTGATGTTTGATGACTATTCGTTTTGCATTGAATTATACTCTATATAACGGGATCTTTTTCTTTTTTTTTTCAATGTGTGAAGATTGGCCATGGTTATGATTGTTACAGTGAAATACTGAAATTGGTCTATACTAACCTAAGACGTACTCGTCACAAGAACCATTTGAAACTTCTGAACTGATCTACTATATATAAGTTCAATTTGGTCTTCTGTTTGTTTGTTGTGAATCTAGACTCTATTCAAAAGTGCAGAATATGATCGACTTTCAAGTAGTTTCCAACATATCTTTTTGTTTTGAAACTCATTGTTTCAAAATGAGGAGAGTTGAGTACTTTTCAGTTTATGGTCTAAAAAACTCATTTTTTGATGATGTTTTGACATCTCATCCGTTCAAATTTTAGGTATATATGAGTAGATCACTTCTATAAATTTTCAGCCAAATTGGTGATCGTTAAGGTAACGAATAGATCAAATTAATGGACGAACCAAATTTGTTAAACATGAACTGTTGAAGTTCATAATTAGTAAATCACACTTATAAATGCCTTATCGATTTTCAATATAGCTGAAAATTTGCACAAATGATCTACTCATAAATACCTATAAACTGAAAGGTTAAGATGTGAATATAAGATCGAAAAGTAGGATAAACAGAAAAGTCTTCAACTAGTCCTCATTATAGAGGTCCTCATTTGAATGGCTCCCTTGTTTCATAGCCAGATTAAAAACTATTTGTCTGCTTATGATATTACAAGATATTTTCAGATATCTAATATCTTATCAGAGATTTATAATAGTATCTAGACAATGTAGTCAGAATTTTAGATATTCTCAAATTATTAAAGATTTGTCACATTCATGAGTTCATGTTTCCTGCTCCTCTCAAGCGCTCGCTTCCCCCTCTAAAACCCAGCTATTTCTTAGAAGTCTCTACATTCATGAGTTCTTGCCCATTTGATTTAGCTTTTGGTCTCAATCTACAATATTCGTCACCTTTTGTCAATTCCTTTGTCTAGGTTGGTTTTTCCTTTTCTCATCCCTGTAGCTTTGGTCTGTTGGTGTCTACCGCACTGATGGTGTTCAAGTTTGTGGTGGTGTAAAAATATTGCTTACTTGTCTCGATTTTTTTGCTTGAAATTGTGATGATTATAATAAGTGCTCAAGTTTTGAACTACAAGAAATTTGTAGTTTTTGTTGTGATTTAAATTGAACATCCACTGCATATGTTATCTTTTATAAAAGAGTATCTAGTTGTTGGATGAAACTAGATTACTTGAACCAAAGGATCAATTTCAGAATCAGACAGGTAACTAAAAGCTAACTAATACCAGTGACTACTAATTTCCTACAACTCAGTCCCAAGAAGACTAAGTTGAGCATTTCAATGTATGTGATTATGTAGTTCATTTTGTGCATATAATGGAGGTGATGGTGAAGAGAGGCTAGTAGAGGTTAGGAACGTAAAGGAAGAGCTGGATAGTTAGGCCATCCTTCAAACTCTCTGAAACTCCCTCTTCTGTCATCCAGAGGTTGTATGCCTACTGTTCTAGTGCGTTTCGCTTTAAACCCCTTGTTAAATCGCATTATGGGTTTTTTTTTTTTAAGGGGTCTCAAGATTTTTTGAATTCTTAAACTTATCATTTTCATCCAGTTTATCAAGATAGCAGGGTTTAATTAATGGCAACAACCCGGTTTTACGCAAGATTTCTAAGCTCTTTTCTGGCATTTCTTGTCTGACGATATTCATCAGCTTGCAAAATGCACTCATACTGCATCTTAGCAGACCTTTAGAGCCCGTCATATCCGTCTGCTTCTTTCGTTTTGGCATTGCTTTCTCTTGCTTTCTCTTTTTTCTGATAGTTTTATGAATTTTTTCTGCTTCTTCTTCTTTACTCCGTAGGTAGAGTAGAGAAAGAGAATGGATGTGCATAATTGTAGGCGGTGCAGGTTGATTGTTGATTTGGTGGCGTGCGGTTTGAGGTGTAAAGGAGAGGAAATTGAGAGGATTTACTACACGTATGCTCATTGATCTCTATTTCCATGTCCCTAAAGATGAATTGTTTCTTTTTCCTGTCGTATCTCTTTAGGGAAAATTGTCCAAACAGTGTCTCACCTTTTATAGAAGCTAAGTTTTGATGTCTCAATTTTGAAAAACTTCAAAACGGTATCTCACGTTCTTAACCCGATAGAAGATTGGTATCTGGAGCAAACAGTTGTGTTAAAAAAACTAACAAGTGGAGGCTACTTTTGTCTTTTTATGTCTAAACATATTTTTTCTATTTATTATTTTCCTCTCCCTCTCTCTCATCCTTCAGTGAGGTTGTAGATTCATATGAGAAATCTCGACAATATTCATCCAAATCCATGACGAAGTATTGCAGATTTTTTTTTCTTTCCTTTCTGCCTATCAAGGCTCTCTGAGGAAAACCCCATTTGCAAATTTGAGTAAAAATCAGTCCAAATTCTGAGCTAATTCATAGATGAAAAACATGCTTCAGAAATTATTGGTAGCAATGCAGTCATACAATTTCAAAGCAATAGGATGAAGAAGAGAAAACTCATTCATTCATTCATTCATTGTTTCTAAGCAATGAAACAAACCCATAACTAGACAACAGCAAAACTCAAAATAAAATCAATAAAGTAAACACATTTCCATTACAGTAGCAAAAAGCATGAAGACCCATAATGCAAACCCATATGCTCGAACGTAGACCAAGATAGAACTTTCGGTCCCAAAAAAAAGACCAACATAGAACTTGAGATTAAGAAGTGTTTTTGTTTTTTGCTTTAAGGTTAAATTCGTCATTTCATAACCAAAACATGACTGTCATTAATCTTTTTAACAGAGATAACGACTCTAGATACCAATCTTTCATCGGATTAAAACGTGAGATACCATTATGAAGTTTTTCAAAGTTGAGATAGTAGAGATACCAAACCTTAGCTTCTGTAAAAGGTGAGACATTATTTTGATCATTTTTCCTTTTTTCAGAACACAAACCAAGTAGGCAGAAAATTCCAGAGAGATATTTCAAGCTACACAAGAGCAAAAACTTAAAACTCATTAAGAAACTAAAATTTGAAAAGAAACCATCAGACACTTCTCAGACTAAACGACCCTAGAGTATGTCCTAAAACTCCAATATGAAGATGAAAATCCATCTCTGCCTTTCATATTGTTAAGGTAAGATTTTCCTAATTCCAAGGAAGAAAATTTCGGTGATTACGGAAAGTTCTATATTTCGACTCTCCAAAATATGGAAATTTCGATGAAAATTTCGAGAAATATCAATTGTAGTAAAAAAATTGAGAAAATTGACGGAAATTTGAAGAAAAACAAGGAATTTTAAACCAACCTTTCAGAGAGGTTTGTTTTCTATATTATGTACTATATTTGAAATGAAAACCTTGAATAAACATTAATCTATAGGGAGTTGTAGTAAGTTAAGGTGAAAATGTTAGTGTTGAACCGTTAATAATTCTTAAAAGTTTACTTTAAACATTTTTTTTATGGCTAGAAACTCAAAGAGAGGCTAGACTATCACGCCTTATATACATATGATACATTTCACATGGAATTACATAAGTGCTTTAAAACCACGTAGAAGACCTATGAGGAACAAAATTTTCACTTGTATTGGTTGGAAATATCGGGAAATATCGAGAGTTTCGGATGAGAAATGCTTGGGAGGGAAAAGATATATCGTTAGGTGAAAAAATCGAAAGTTTCGGCGAAATATCGTCGAAACTTTCAATTTTTTCTTCCTGGCCCAATTCCATTAACCTGGAAATTTCAATTTCACTAAAAAGTCAAACAAGAATCAACAGTTGCTCTTAACAAACCCACTGAAGAAAAATCAACCCTTCTATCCCAAAAAGACATGATTTTGAAAATCTCAATATGTACTATGATTTGAGGTATTTAGCCTGTCTTAGACATCCAAATCATGATTCTTACCACAGCTTATTGTCAGAACTAGAAATACAAACAGGAAAATATAATCCCTCATAAATCTCCTCTTACAATCGTCTCTCTACCAATTATTCAAATTACACACAGACCCAAGCAATTAGGGGTGGGTTCGGTTTTGTTCGGTTCGGTTTTCACTTAAAACCGGAAATCAAACTGAATAAAAAATTCGGTTGGGTTTGGTTTAGTATTTTTGAGACCTTGAACCGGAAACCAAACCAAACTGTGGTTCGGATCGGTTTCGGTTTTTTTCGGTTTTTCTTCTTCTTTTTTAAAATAATTTTTTTAAAAATTTGTATGCTTTTGGCTTAGTAAAAAATTATCGTATTTTAGGTCTTTTTTTTCTTCCATTACCTGTTTTTATAAGCACATATAATATATAAATAAAATTTTTGACAATGATTTTTCAACAAACTAACAATCTATAAACCAAATAGATACTTTGAAAGTTTAACACTTAATAATTTCGAAAGTATTGGGAATTGACCACACTAGCACACCATGAAACCATAATTTTAAAACTTCTAAGTTCATCTTAAACACAAAATATAGACTCTATAGTTTAAAGTCCATCCAAATAAATTTCAAATTTTAAAGTTTAAAAATCATAAATTTGAATAAAGAAGAGAAAAAAAATTAAATATTAAAGTCTATCATCTAAAGCTCGTAAGAATAAGGTCTTCGATTTTAGAGGTAACATATCACTCTCTATACTTCACATACACGACACCTAAAACATTTCTATATATACATAAAACGAAAATAAAAAACAAAATATTAGATATAATTATATAGAAAAAAACCTAAAATCATATTGACAAATGTTTAATACAAAATAAAGACAAAAAACGACGTCGTTTTAAAGAGATTTAGTTTTTCGGTTCGGTTCGGTTTTTAATTTGGTTCGTTCGGTTTTTTCTTATTTGGTTTTTTTCGGTTTCGGTTTGGTTTGGTTTTCAGATCGGTTTTTTTCGGTTTTCGGTTTCAAAATTCCACCCCTACAAGCAATCAAAAGCTCAAAACTTATAAGCACACAACATAGAAATAGGAAAATCAAAACTTTCAGCAGTCGATATGTGGGGGTATAAAATTTCGACTTGGGCCCCCACTTAATGAATAAGGCCTAATGGTTGAAGTTCATATTGACCAACAAGTAGATAAGAAGAAAAGAACGTGAAGCACGATGAGATTATGAAGAACGTGAAAACACTACTCCCACTACGACGTGAAGTGAGGACTAAGAAATCAAAAGTCTATAAATTCACACGCTTATGGAGAAGAAGAGGGGAGGATGATGAGGGGGCCGGGACAATCATGGGTAAAAACAGTAACAAGTATCAAACCGATTTCTTTTATTGTACCTACTTAAATTGAAATTGACTTGGCCGGGCGTCAAAGTGTGTTTTTGTTTTGCAGGTACCTCTTCCCTTCATCGATTGTCGTATGGATGCGTCCAAGGCTTCTCAAGAATTAAATGAGTGAGATTTTTGTTGGGAAATCTCTCTCCCGAAATTTTTGCACCAACAGTTGGGGCCGTCTATGGGAAATTGAACAACAGCTGTGAGATCACAGTAGAGGAGCCATGGACGCACGCATCAAAACTAGGGCAAGAGTGTTGATCATCTGCACAGGACATCGCTTGCTAGTGTACAAAAAAGGATCAAAGAACTTCAACGCGTATATCAAGCTAGAATGGGGGCAGGACAAATTCCTTGCTAACGATAAGAAAAACCATTCACCTCTATTGACTGATTTGAATTTCCTCTGTATCAAGTTTTTTAGATTTTAAATACGATTGATGATTGATTATAATGTTGAAAGCAGGCTAACGATAAGAAAAATCATTCACCTCTATTGACTGATTTGAATTTCTTCTGTATCAAGTTTTTAGATTTTAATTACGATTGATGATTGATTCTAATGTTGAAAGCAGGTATTGACGTTTTGTCCGGGAGGAGGCTTGATAACGTAGAAAAGGAATATAAGTGGAACCATGGACGCAATTATCAGAATGGGGGCAAGCTTTAAACCTTTGGTAGAACTGCAACCAAGGTCAAATGATCGTCCAAATGAGCACGATATTGTATTGCCTGGTTTCAACTGCTAGCTTCTAAATTGTTGTTGATAAAGCTACAAAGGCCTAGACCAAGGTAAAAGTGATCTCACCGATGTCATAGCCAAACTCAAAGCAAAGCCATTAAAGGGGAGTATTGTTTATTTAAGAATAAGAGTGCTATCACATTTGTCATAATTATATTTCTATTTGCATATGACATGATATTCGATTTGTAAGACCTTCACGGAGGCATTAAAAAGTTAAAAAATACGCAGTCCACGAGATAGTAAATGATTCGAAATTCATGAGACATTCGTTCCCGGACGTTAAATGATTCGAAATTCACGAAACATTAAATAATATTCTAATCATTTTCCAAGAGTTAGTAAAAGCATGTAGTAGTTCCTATTTATCCTCATATACTAATGATTGGTTTTTATGTGTTTTTCTTTCCCGCACTTGGAGCTCGTACTGAAAGGAAAAAGTGGGCATTATGGGGGTATAAAATTTCGGCTTGAGCCTCACTTAATGAATTAGGCCTGATGGTTGAAGCTCATATTGACCAACAAGTAGATAAGAAGAAAAGAACATGAAGCACGATGAGATTATGAAGAATGTGAAAACACTACTCCCACTACAACGTGAAGTGATGACCAAGAAATTAAAAGTCTATAAATTCGCACACTTATGGAGAAGAAGAGGGGAGGATGATGAGGGAGACAATGATGGGTAACAACGGTAACAAGTATCAACCGATTTCTTTTATTGTACCTGCTTAAATCGAAATTGACTTGGACGTCGGAGTGTGTTTTTGTTTTGCAGGTACCTCTTACCCTTTCATCGATCGTCGTATAGATGCGTCCAAGGCTTCTCAAGAATTAAAGGGGTGAGATTTTTGTTGGGAAATCTCTCTCCCAAATTTTTTTGCACCAACACGATCACTACATCAACTCAGATAACTAACTAATAACAATTCTTCCTCAAATATCCAAAGTAAATTAAACTGTAAAGGAAATCAAAGGCACTGTATGTAGAGCACGAACCTCAACTTTTCTCACATGCCTGATCGAAAACAGACTGGTTCATGAGCTCGATGGCCACTAAGTCGTAGGTCTTCAAGATTGGGTTGCTGGAGTTGAGGGCCTAGGCCTGGGCAGGGGTGTCGGCGCAGATCAAATTGAAGCAAAGCAAGAGAAGAGGAGCATATAGGGGTTGAAGATGAGAGACTGAGAGAAAGAGAAAGTAAGTGAATTGGAGAGAAATCTCACTAGGAGTTGGCGAATTGAAGCAAAGCAAAAGTGAGAGAGACGAGGAGCTGCTGAAGAAGAGAACAAGAAGAGAGTAGCAAACTGAAGGAGAGAGCAGTGTTGTTGCCGTCGTGTAAGTCGAGCTTATGTAAACCCCCTAAAATTGGGGTATTTGTGTAACACGCACTACCAGGACAAGCACTTTAGCCGACGAAAAGTTTCGTCGGCCTGTTAGCTTAATTCGTCGGCTAAGATCTTAGCCGACGAGCCATCGTCGGCTAAGATTTCGTCGGGAAAAGGTCGTCGGTGATGACTTTAGCCGACGAAATTTTTTTTTCGTCGGCTATAGTCCCACAGTTAGCCGACGAAAAACATGTCGTCGGTTTTTTTCCCAGACTTTAGCCGACAAAACAATTAAGATATTCGTCGACTAAAGTGTGTAATAAACAATTAAAAAAAATAACTATAGCCGACGAAATATAGTATCTTTCGTCGGCTAAACCTTATAAAAAAATTTTAAAAATTTAAAAAATAACTATAGCCGACGAAATATAGCATATTTCGTCGGCTAAACCTTTTAAAAAAATTAAAAAAATAACTATAGCCGACGAAATATGCCATAGTTCGTCGGCTAAACTATATAAAAAAATAAAAAAATACTATAGCCGACGAATATAGTATTTAAATATCGTCGGCTAAAGTTGCTGGTTTTTGAAAAAAAAAACTGCAGAAACTATTTGACAGAATATTCCTCTCAACATTTCGAACAACTTTCTAGAAGAAGTCGAAGCCAAATTCTAAGCCTAAACAGGTCAATTGAATCAAAATATAAAAATCCCCAATTTTAAACCCTAAAAACTTCAAATCTTCGATTCTCTTCACACACACCGAATCAAGCTACCAAATTCTAGGAGAATGTAGTACTAATCAAACTCAACTTATCCATATATAGAACTCACCAAATGGTGACCTGAGGAAGGAGAAATTCGATCGACACCGAATCCGAACCGGCGGAGTTTTGGAGCTCGATTTATCCCTCACGGCGGCGCCACTCGATGCACCACCTATCCAGCAATGAAATAGAGACGACGGCGAAGGTTTTGGGACAAGTGTGGCAGTCTTCTGTGGCTTGACGGCGGAGCTAGGCCGAGAAGAAAATCTGGCAGATAATAGACTTCTTACCATCCATCTTCAGTACAACTCCTATATAAAGAACTTTAGCCGACGAAATTCTTTATTTTCGTCGGCTAAACTCTTTTGAAAATTTTGGTTGACCGCCAAAAATTTTGGTTGAAAATTTTAAAATTTTTTGACTTTAGCCGACGACTTTGCATATATTTTCGTCGGCTAAAGTTCTTTGAAAATTTTCCTCCAACTTTGGTTTACCGCCCAAAAAATTTTGAAATTTTTTGACCTTAGCCGACGAATTTTTTAATATCTCGTCGGCTAAAGTCTATAAATTCACGAAAACGCTCATATCTCTCCCTATATTACGTAGTTTGGTCAAACCTTCTACAGGAAAAACTCTCACGTAGATGAGATGCAACCGCTTATATAAAAATTTTGAGACATTTACCTTCCGACGATAGGGCTCCCCATAGAGAATAATAACGGTAAATAGGGTTGACCGCTACTATCGGCACCGAGCCTTTACCCGATTTACGTGATTTTTGAACCATAGCCGTATTTCACCATTATGAACACATCTTATTTCACAAGATTTTTGATAATTTTGCTTCCTATGTAGAGTTGGTTCACAAAGTTGTATAACCTACTAAACAAGTTATACAACATTAGTAGACACGTTGTGATTCCGATGACTAAAATTCACAAACTAAAATTCGACCGTCAGATATGATCATTATGACGAAAGATGTCTATGGTAAAAAATTCAACTGGATCCGACAACGTTAAGGGCTCGATTGAAACGGTCAACCATAATCCATCGTCATTTATCACACGAAAACGCTCATATCTCCCTCTATATTACGTAGTTTGGTCAAACTTTCCACACAAAAAACTCTCATGTAGATGAGACGCAACTTCTCATATAAAAATTTTAAGACATTTACCTTCTGACGATAGGGCTCCCCATAGGAAATAATAACGGTAAATAGTAGACACGTGATTCCAATGACTAAAATTCACAAACCAAAATTTGACCGTCAAATATGATCATTATGACGAAATATGTCTATGGTAAAAATTCAACTGGATTCGACAACGTTAAGGGCTCGATCGAAACGGTTAACTCTAATCGGAAATAAGAAAACTGCATTTTGAAGCCCTAAACGGACTCGGATGGCCAAAAAGGCCCATACGCTTCCGTAGGGGTATCACAATAGTCGATCGGACATCAAACGCCAAATCTACAGCATAGTTAATAATAAAGGTAAATTGCATTGAGCGCAACTATCGGTACCGAGACTTTACCGGAATACCGTGATTTTTTAACCGTAGACGTATTTCACCATTCTGGTCATATCTTATTTCACAACTTTTTTGCGTTTGAAGGTTCTACGTATAGTTTTTTTCCCAGATGAGTTGGTGTCCAGATCTGCAAATATAAGGCACTTTAGCCGACGAAATTATATTTTTCGTCGCCTAAACTTTTAAAATTTTCGTCGGCTAAGCTTTTAAAAATTTCGTCGGCTAAACTTTCAAAAATTTCGTCGGCTAAACTTTTAAAATTTCGTCGGCTAAAGTTCACAGACTATAGCCGACGAAAAAAATTATTCAGCCGACAAAATTTCAATTTCGTCGGCTAAAGTCTATTTTAGCCGACGAAAATTTTAAATTAGCCAACGAAGGAAAATTTCGCCGGCTAAAGTGGACTTTAGCCGACGAAAAAATAATTTGTCGGCCTGGTTTTTTATTTTCGTCGGCTAAAGCCTTTCTTCTGGTAGTGACGGTGTGGAAAGGACACGGGGACTATACAAACTCATTTAATTGAGTCCCGGTCTCCACCAAACACAGGACATGGCTTAATTTTTAAGCTAAGATAGTCCAAACCCAACTAATCCTGGGTAACAAACGTGTTGTGTGGTGTGGGTATTGGGTTAGAGGGATGAAATTGTGGCAGTATTGGATCTGTTGGATTTACTCATTAAAGATCTAACGGTCCAGATCGGTTCATCCCTTTTTGTCCCGTAATTTTCATCCTGCATGTGAGCAGCTCTTCCCTTTCTTTTGATTAAGGTAATACCATCTTCCCCGATAAAGTTATAATTTTTAGCTACTGTAAATTTAATTTGGGTCTAGTTACGCCTTTAAATTTGCTATTTATACTTTCGTCATTTTTTTACTTTCATTATGATGTTTGGCACTTGAATTTTAATTAGTTGGTTAATGAAAATTTTCATGAGTTTTATTTTTTAACTTTTACATCTAGGGCCTCGACTAACACAGTGTCAGTCGTGAGTTTTAGTCTATATAGTAGTGTTCACCTGGTCAGTTACTGACCAAGTGATTTATGATCAATCACCATTGGATACAAATCCAATCTCAACCCTTCGATGTAGATCTAATGGTCAGTAACTGACCAGGTGAACATGACTATTAGTCTATATTATATCAATCAATCAATATAGATAAGACTTTTGTGTAAAAACAAAAATAAGTACAGAGGTATAGAATCACCATGCCGCAAGCCTCAACACAGCACCAGTTTTCCCCTTGCCTCGTTATTTAGGCCTCTTTTGGTTCGCGGAAAGGAAGGTAATTCTTTTATCTTTCCGACAGGAAGGGAAAGAGAAGGGAAATAAAACTTTCCAATGACTTTATGTTCTGATGTTTGGTAACATAATGAAAATCATTCGGAAAGTTGTTCGTTTAAAAAATATAATAATATATTGTGAGTAATAAATGCAAGGAAATAAGATGACAACTTTCCCTTATATTTTCCCAACCTTCAGAAAAATATTTCATTTCCTTCAGCGTTCCCAAATGTAGGAAATGAACAAATTTCTTTTCCTCATGGTTACTTTATGCGAACCAAACGAGGCCTTAGAACAAAAGAGAATGTCACTAACTTAATGCAACACATTATCTAGTGAATCCATCTAGAGCAGAATCTGAAACCAAGAGAATGTCACTAACTTAATGCAACACATTATCTAGTGAATCCATCTAGAGCAGAATCTAAAACCAGTCATCACCTCCTCCAAAAACCTCCACTTTACACGGTCATATGTCTTATCCAAGTCCAATAGCATAGCTCCAAAACCAATATATCCCCGTGTTCGCCTTTTAAGAAAGTGGGAAATCTCAAATGCAACTAGCAAATTATCAAAGATAAGCCTCCAGAGGATAAAATGCACTCTGATTGCAAAAACTTATCAGTCACAGTTGGCTCATGTACTCTAAAAGCTCCACCTTAGGAATAAGAGTAGCATTTGTGTGATGCACCTCCCTATTTAAAGCTTCTGAACCAATAAAACTCGTCACCGCGGCGACCACATCTGATCCAACCAAGCTCCAAAAATGTTGGTTAAAACATGGAGAGAATCCATAAGAATCTGGAGCCTTCAATGGATACATTTGTTTAAAGGCTTGGTGAACCTCTTCCATCAACACTTCCTTTGTAAGCTTTTCATTCATCTCCTAACTTACTAACTGCGGAATGACTCCCCTAACCCTTTCATAGTCGTCTGGAGCAGAAGATGTTGATTATTTCCCAAAGTAGGACATAATCACATGTTCTAGCTCATCGTCCTCTGTCACCCATTTTTTTGTTGTCATCAAAACGGCCCTTAATCTCATTCTTATGTTTTTGGTTACTCGCCCGCTGGTGATAAAACTTGGTGTCCAAGTCACCATTAGTGAGTCAAAACATTTTTGCCCTTTGCTTTCAAAATGTCTGCTCCCTCTGCAATAACTCAATAAAACTTAACACTTTTAAACCCCATATTCTGTATTCTCTCTTTTCACTATATGCTATTCTTTTTCTTTTTTTTTGTGTAATAAAATAAACTTTCTTTATCAAATAATTCAATGATATAGTCACTAAAATGCACCTTCATTAGAATATGATGCACAAAGAATCAATTACATGATCTTTAGGACTTTTAATTGACAAAAAAGTTCAGCATCAGACATAATCTCCATCTTCGAAACAACCATCAGACAAATACATGTCTTTAGCAGCTCAAACAGAGAATAATCATCAGTCAGGCCCTTATAAGCCAGACCTAGTTTCACATCCCGGTTCTTAAGTTTTGTATTACTTTGACCTTTTACCGTTTTGGGTAACCGTTTACTATTAAAAGACCCTAGAGTTGATTTTTTGTAGGAAAATTATTTTGGAAAAATTTCTTTAAGGAAGTCGTAGAGGACGTTAATACGAATCCATGGACATGCTATACGTTAAAATCAGGGTTCATATATAAAAGTTATGGTGTAGAATGTAAAGTTACTATTTCGGTTGGGGGTATTAAAAATGGGAACTTACCATTAGAGGTAAGGTAGAAAAATCAGAGTTACTCCCTCACTCTCTCTCCTCCGTTGGATTCCTCGCCTCCGTCCGCCGCCGTCCGACCGAGTTAGGTTGCAAGGTGGGTATCAAATTGAAGCTTCGAACATCCTCTACAAGTCTAGATAGGTGACAGGCCGTGTCGCGCCGCCTTGAGAGAGCAAGCTCGCCTTGAAGTCACGGCTGCACAGTGGTGGTGTTCTCGTCGAAACTCTCTTTTCCGGCCACCATAGCCGGTGTTGCTTGTCTCGTTTGGAAGCTCTCCTCCTGTATAACAAAACCTCAAAAGGTTTCAATCTATCTTGATTTAGGTAAGGAGAATCGAGCATTTGAAGTTCTAGGGTTTCAATTTGGGATTTCTACTGTTTTGGTTCGATTACCTTATCTAGGCTTGGAATCGGTGTTTGTATTAGTTAAGGAAGTTGTTGTGCGTGTTGAGAGAAAGATTGTGTTAAATTTTGGTGAGCATTGGAGGTGGCTGGAATTAGGTTGGCCGGCCGGCCGCCACTGCCGGCAGAGCAGACGGCGGCGCCGCCTCTTTTGGTTAGTTTTTTCATGTTATTAAATTTGTTATGTTGACCGGAGTCCAATAGTGTGAAGTGTGTAATTTTTGGAGGAGTTTTGGTTAGGTTTGAGATTTTTCAAAAATGGAAGATTTTGGCGGTTGATAGAATAGAATTCGGCCGTTGGATTAGCATGAATTAAACTTTAGAAAGTTGTTTTAAGGCTGTCGATGCTTGTGGTGAAGTTCAAGCCTTATTGTGTTAAGAATTGAGAAGTTGGATAAGGGCGATGAATTTATAGGCTCACTTTTATTCTTGTATTTTTTTTAAAGTATCGATTTAGCCTTGAGATTTAATATTATCTACTGTTCAGGAAGTGAGGAGGATCGTGTGGAGGAAGCCACGGATCGTCGGCAGGCATAACCGAGCACAGTGAGTAGACTTTTGATTTTAATATTATGCATGCGCTAAAGTTTTCTTAATCATAAAAGCATCTTGGAGTTTTATTATATTCTTTGAACTTTCTCTAATTTTATTTGACTTGTGACACATGTTGAGTGGTTTATATTATTATTGCATCCTTAAATATTACGTGATATTTCTAAGTATAGTTGAGAACAGTACTATGTGCAATTGATTTAATATATTCTTGGGGAAATGTTGTGCTTATTTTTTTTATCATTTTACTTCACAATAAAAGAGTTGATTTATATATTTATTATTGCTAGCTAGCCATTATTAGCGGTTCTCACCATAGATGAGTAGAGCGCTTAGCGTGAGACACTACTATACCGATCGGTTCATATTCATTGTTAGCTAGCCTTTATTAGCGGTCTTCACTATAGGTGAGTCGAGCGCTTAGCGTGGGACGCTATTAGAGCATGGGAGGCTCCGACCCAAGCCTGGGAGGCTCAACGTTATGGTGAAACCTCTTCCCCATTTATGATTTATTTGAACCAATGAGATTGGTTCGTCACTTTCATCCATAATTATTATTGGAAAATTTCAAGAGTTGCATGCATCAATGTTTCTCAACGGAAAATTTGGGAAGAAATAAACTTTGGTTTTGTTGCTCCATAATTAAGTTAATATTATTGTTATTTTTTTTGTCCACTCACGCTAATGTTTTTAAATGCTTCTCCCTTGGGCCTTTCGTTTTTAAATGCCCAGTCTGCAGAGTTCGGTTCGGCAAGTGTAGGAGGCGAGTCATATTTTTCACCTCATCCAGTTTTCAATTGTAGGTTACCGGTCTAACCTACTTGTATATTTTTCTCGTTTCCTTCAATTAGTTGCTCTGAGAACCATGAGATGTTGTATTTATTTATGGTTATGTGTGTTAAGAGTTTATGACTCTTATTCGGTGTTAAGACTTAGAAGTGATCTAAAGGATTTATTTGGTGTTGATGCTACGGGATATTAAATTATAAATTTACTTCTGAGATATTATTTTGTGATGCGGTGGTTGTTTAGTTGAGGGAGCGGGTGGCTCCAAAAGATGTTGATTGTTTTGGTTATTTAGAAGTGTTGTTGAAAGTCGGTATTTTTCAGGTAGGGTCGCCCATTTTCAATGAAGGTTGTGCCAAAATATTGATAGAATTTCTCTTGAAGTGGGTCCTGCAGGGTTTATCCCAGATTTCAAGGGGAAATCCGGCGTGGGTCCTGACACCTAGAGTGTATCCCCAATAACATGAACATCTCTTTTTGATAGGACAAGAAACAACACTTTTTAATAGGACCAGGAAGCTGGTAGTAGTCAGGAAAGCCTAGAGTATTGCATTTTCACGAACTCTCAATACACGATCTTGTTTAGGATGCAAAATAGCCTGAGTGTGATGCTCCGCCTGCGGAACAACCGTTGAAACAATTTCATCCAACCATAAACGTCCAAAAAGTTTTGATGAAGTACCCCTTCACAAACAATCTCATCCCATATTTTATTTATTCGTTTTATATTGATGTACAACGTTCTAGTCGTTAATTAACCTTTCAATCTTGATAAGCTAGATGACTCTAATCTCCTTACTTTAGCTTCCAAAATGTGGATCACACCCCTTTGCTGCACAACCACTTCCTTTAATTTCTTTACAACATCCTCCAATTTCTTGATTATGTTCTCAACGTCACATGCTAGTTCCTTCTTTGGTTTCTTTTTCGTTTTCTTCTTGATACCTTTCTTACACTTCTCTCTATCCTTCATCAAATTCATTTCACAGGAGCTGTGTTACTGCTAATTTTGGTTATATGTTTCTTTAACTTATGAATGCCACCAATGACTACACCTAACTTTATCTTTGTTTTCAAGACTCACTAACTCTCCAAACTCTCATCCAACATCATCCAAATCGCGTTTTAAAGTCATTTCTTGAAAATGTTATGTTTAAAAATTAAAAGGGTCTTGAGATCTTATTAAAGAGATGGCAAAATGATCCAAATAATATCTCACCTTTTACAGAAACTAAGGTTTGGTATCTCAACTTTGAAAAACTTTAAAATGATATCTCACGTTTTTAACCCGATGAAAGATTGGTATCTAGAGTCGTTATCTCTGTTAAAAAGATTAATGACAGTCATGTTTTGGTCATGAAATGACGAATTTAACCCTTAAAGCAAAAAACAAAAAACACTTCTTAATCTCAAGTTCTATGTTGATTTTTTTTTGGAACTGAAAGTTCTATCTTGGTCTACGTTCAGCATCTGGGTTTGCATTATGGGTCTTCATGCTTTTTGTTACTGTAATGGAAATGTGCTTACTTTATTGATTTTCATTTTGAGTTTTGATGTTGTCTAGTTATGGGTTTGTTTCATTGCCTAGAAACAATGAATGAATGAATGAGTTTTCTCTTCTTCATCCTATTGCTTTGAAATTGTATGACTGCATTGCTACCAATAATTTCTGAAGCATGTTCTTCATCTGTGAATTAGCTCAGAATTTGGACTGATTTTTACTCAAATTTGCTTACTTGGTTGAGATTCTGCATTTAGTACTTGGCTGAGACAGATGCAGATGATATATGCAAATAGGGTTTTCCTCAAAGAGCCTTGATAGGCAGAATGGAAAGAAAAAAAATCTACAATACTTCGTCATGGATTTGGGTGAATATTGTCGAGATTCCTCATATGAATCTACAATCTCACTGAAGAGAGAGAGAGAGAGAGAGAGAGAGAGAGAGAGAAAAATAATAATAGAAAAAATATGTTTAGACATGAAAAGACAAAAGTAGCCTCCACTTGTTAGTTTTTTTAACGGAACTGTTAGCTCCAGATACCAATCTTCTATCGGGTTAAGAACATGAGATACCGTTTTGAAGTTTTTCAAAATTGAGACATCAAAACTTAGCTTCTATAAAAGGTGAGACACTGTTTGGACAATTTTCTCTTGAAAAAATGTTATAATATATTTTTGAGTCCATAAAATTTAGCCTCAAACATCATCAAACATAAGATATTACTGTTAGGATTATTCTGCTATTTAGTCCTGAGCTGCACTAAACATGAGTCAGACATTAGTATAGCATAAACTAAGCATAAAAATTTCTTGACTGCTTAAGGAATTAATCCCGACTATGATAGTCCTACGTGCTAAACGTGCGACACTCTCTTCCAAGACCACCATACCATTGGTGCTCCTCTTTCACTCTCTCCCAAAACCCAACCCGGATCGGTCCTCCCCTAACCCAAACCCGTTTCCGGATTATGGATTCGTATTTGATTTTCATTTTTCCTCTCTCAATTTAGAGAGAGTGAGAGGCGAAATTCAAGCAATGCTCTCATTCCGGGTATACGTCGCCGTTTCGGTCCTCTTCAGCGTCTGATACGAAAAAAAGAGAAAAAAAAAAAACACTATGTGAAGTATACATAACTGTAAAAGTATAACGTTAGGCTTTTAGCAGTTGACGAGTCGCTTCGGCTATGGAGGCGATGGTGAAGAAATACCAGCAGAGGTTCAGGAAGGTTAGGGAAGAGATGGAGACCTGGGCCGAGCTTCAATCTCTCTTGACTTCACAGTTCAGAAACGCCTCCTCCATCATCCAGAGGTTGCAGGTCTCTCAATCTTTCTCCTCTCTTCTTTCTTTAGTCTTCAATCTCTTAATTTTCGGATTAATGTCTGGGTGTGATCAGGTGCTTCAAGATTCAAACAACTATGGTGAGGGCTTGCGTGGAGTTGCCCATCTTCAAGAAGCCGTGCTGCTGAAGCAGATGGAGTCTTTGCAAAAGCTCTTGCTTTCTATGAACAATACCTTGTAACTATCCATTTCTTCTTTCTTAAATTCTTTGATGCAATTTGACATTTTTTACTGTGTTATATAATTTATGTTCATTATAAATGTATATTTAAGAATTTTATTTAAACTTATGTTATCAGGGAACAGTTTCATGGTATTGTGTTGTCTCTTGGGAGGATTCATCGTGACGGTAAGCAGATGATAAAAGGTGGGTCTAGTCAGCTGAGTTTCAAACAACTGCAGCAGCGAGTTGGTGTGAAACCGAGTCTCGCAGATTGCGTAGATGGGCTCATGCTTCTTCAGGACATGCATTGCTCTGAGTATGTCAGTTTTTTATGTTTTTTTTTTTTTTTTTTTAATTTTGCATCGATAGTTTACTAGAGAATAGACTTTAGTGAGGGTGGATAGTTTAGGTCACTTTTGCGAACATCAGTGTGTTCTGTGTTGGAAATGAGACTTTCCCTCTTTGTAGTACTCGGAACAGTGGTCTTAAAGATTAACATTGTTAGCAAGTTGGAGGTTGAGGCCTCCCATGAGTTCCTTGCTGAGCTCTAACCGCGTTAGTGTAGGTGGGCAAATCTGTGACAGCATTTTCATTCCTCATATAAGAGAAAAAGTTGGGTTGAGAGTATGCGTGGAAAGTTAGACTTGTCAAAATCCTATGATAGATGGAATTTCATCAAGGAAGCTGTGAAGGTGGTTGGCAGTTTTGGTATCCCTTTACTGTTGATCATGAACTGTGTCAGTTAAGTGGAGCTCTTCCTGGGGGCTTCATCCCTAGTAGAGGAATGAAGCAAGGAGATATAGACTTAGAGACCCTCCTAAGATACTTTTCGCTGGCTTTTATCCCAAGGAAAAGTTCTTAAAAAGACAAGAGGGCTAGAAGAAACTTGACTGCCATCCCTCATGTCCTATCTACTCTCTTTGTGAAACTCTCCACCATTTTTAATTTTTTTTATTTTTATTGAGCAAAGTTGGCATTGAGTTGTATTACTATCTCTGTCAAAATTTGAATATCCTTCTCTTCCAACTTGTACCAGCGGCAAATTGAAATCTGGTTTTGAGGTTTCCAATTCTATCACTTGAAAATTTATCTTTTCTGTTGTCTTGTTGGTCAGCAGCGTTCATTGGAAACAGTTCCAAAACTCCTTACTCCCCCAGATCAGTGACAGTGTTTTAGTAAAACTTGTTAAAGGTCAATACAGTTACCAATATTGGATGTCGTTGTGTTTTATCAATTTATTTGCTTGGTTTCTTCCTACCTGAAAAAACTGTAAAAGTCGATGCCTATGTCCCTGTGGGTTTAAGAACCAATTTGAATGGAGGTATTGGAGCTAGCGGTGGCTTGATTTGAAGTAGTTGTGCTGACTGGAACCTCAACATTGGCCATTTAATTGTGGAATATGATCAAAGGTCAATGGGATGAACCCCACCCTTACATTTGCTGCTCAGAACTGTAGAAGATTGTGACTAAAGTCATTTGGAAATGCTCCAATCTTCATCAACCACGCTTGTTGTAAATGTAGTATCTTAGGTGATGGGTCAGCTCACTTGAGGCATTCTCTTGTCTTGAATTGGCACCTGCGAGAGAGACCAGCAAATTGTGTTTTAGGAAAACATCAGGATGATAAAGATGGCCTTTTATGTTCCGAGTACTTGTCTTGGTTTTGGCCTGAAGATCCCCTTTAACCCATGAGGTTTTGGAAAACAGTTTGAAACTACTTACTCCCCTGGATCAGTTATTGAGATTTTTATTGAAATTGGGTGGCCAAGACTATTACTAATATTGGATGTCATTGTGTTTTTAAAATTATTTGCTTTCTCTTCCTACCTGAAGAATCTGCAGCGATCAGTGCCATTTCCCTGTGGGTTTAGAACAAATAGACTATAGGTATTGGAGCCGGTGTGGCTTGATTTGAAATAGTTCTGATGACTCGAACATCAAAATTGATTATTTATTTGATTGTGGAATATGATTCCCTCCTTGTTGCAAGTTTGATCAAGGGTCAATGAGAGGAATCCCGCCCTTAAATGTGCTACTCTGGTCTGTAGAAGATTGTGACTAAAGGCATTTCATAAATGCTTCAATCTCCATCTTAGGTGATGGTTCCGCACACTTGAGCCACTCTCTTGTCTTGGGGATGGCATCTGTGAGTGAGATCTGCAGAAAGTATTTTAGGGCGATCTTCTGGATGATAACAATTGCCTTTTAAGGCCCAGAATAGTATGTTAGATTGTCTTGGTTTTGACCTTGAGTGCCCCTTTAACCCAAGAAAACAATATATATCTGAGGCTTTCATAAGCACACAACACACATCTTCTTCATGCTCTCACACGCACACACTCTAACTAAATGAACTTTTTATCTTCTGGTCATATATGGATCAAGATGCCTTTGACGTAGTTGGTCACTAATTTACTCTTTATTCCCCTTATCAGGTACCTTTTAAAGTCGTCACTGGTTTCAGCACTATCAGAACTTACATTGAAACCCAGGTGTGTGAAGTCTGAAGTCCTTACTCTTTATAAGAATAGCTGTTTACCTTATGATTTCGTTGAGGACAGTTAGTCTCTCAAATATGAGGGCAGTATCTGGTACATTAGATCAGTGATCGGAATATATTCTCCATATAGCTTACTGTTATTTCTGTCTTAACATGTTAACACAACCAACAATACCCCCACCCCCTTCCCCTTCCCCTCAAAACAGCCCACCATTTGTTTTATTCCCCCTTTCCTAATTCTCCTTATTGGACTTCCAGTGGCATAGTCTCTGCAGATGTGTATGTCATTTTGTAGCATGGCTATATCATCCTTTCTCTCTTTTTTGTTCCTTTTTTTTTTTTTTTTTTTTAAGATTTTGATGTTTATGGTTTCTTATATCATACTGTTTGTATACTTATCTTTGATCATCACCTTTTCAGTGCCAGGGATCTGGGTTCCCTCCAGCAAATCTTGATTGATCAGCCCAACATCCCCAAGGAGGAAAGTAAGAAAAACTGTTTAGTCTTCAAAGGGTGACAGAGACTTTTTTTGCTAAGTCGTATACTTGCTTGAGCCAATTTAATTCTGTAAAATGTTGTGTTATGCTTGTCTATGATTTGGTGTATCAACAAACCGTGAAGTCCATGTGGTTAAATCTTTTTTTGTAGTAAATACTGAACTAATGCTCTTGACTGATAAGCCTTTCTTTTTCTTCCTTGCAGTTCAGTTCATCTTTGATATCATATTTGCTGAAGAAATTTGTTGATCCTTTTTTTTGTTAAATGAGCTGCGAATTTTCCTAGCTCTGGAAATGGGAACCATTGTGAAAGCAGGAACCTCTAGGTTTCAAAAAGCGATGAGGAAAGGAGTGACAGTTGGATTCTTGTATTCTGGTGCTGAGAAAATGAGAATTCCAATGGTGCTAGCTAACATTCGTCCCCAGAAGTGCACAAGACGAAGACGAGCAATCTTGAAAAATCAAATTTACCAGTAATTTCAATGCAAACGATTTGATCGCGCAGAATGCAAGGAGTTAATCTTCTTGTGTTCACTCAAGTGAGAAGGAAAATTTGATACTTTTCCTTTCATCATGGAGTCCCGGTCACTTTGACCAATAGAGCTTTCCGTTCAATGAAATTCGTGCCGTGTACTATTATTTATACTCAAGGCCAAAAGCTCCAAAGCTGTTTGATTTGACCTTCTGGTCCTGCCGTCCAGAGTACACGGTTTTAGGTTTTCTGATTTTAGCTTTTACTTCTGCAAGATCTTGTTCTTATTAGAGAATAAGATTCAACTATTAGACTTGGGAATAGACAGGGACATACCCAATCTTAGCTACATGAGTCCTGCATGTGTTTAATAGTACTTGTGGTAACGGATGTGATCAAATTTCATGGTAATTTCTAGATTTCCAACAACTCACCATCTCTTACCTGGATCATCTTTTTGTGATAGAAATATTCTTGCATAAGTTATATAAGAGTATTAAAGTTGAGAGAAATCAATCAATCGAAAACAAATTCTTTTTCACTAGCCGGATCTGATAGAAACACTGAACTTTTGTTTTCTATGTTAGGCAATGCATCATTCACTTTCAATACGGTATTAGAGAGTTGTGGATCTTCATAACATGCTTGGAGGAGACTCGAATCAGACTACCATGCGTAGGATCAGTGATGAGAATGCACAAGAGCGAGAAAACAGTGATGATCATGCTTCTAGAGGGAGCACCACTGCGGTGAACCGAGACGTTCTGGGAAATGTCTGGTGCTCCATTAGGAAGGGCAAAGGAAAGAGAAAAGAAAGAAAGGAGGTAACTGGGGCGACGTCGTTTCGAGTTTTATTTTTTCGTTTAACCGTGGAAGTTAAAAAACAGTTGGTACCCGCGCGGGTAAGTGGGGTCGGCGGCTGGTGAAACTCAGGGAGTTGCTTCAGTGTGTTTTGTAGAGAGAGAAAGACGAGACTATTCTATCAGTCAACCAACTTGCTCTCTCTCTACAATTTCATTTACACATAGAAGCAAACAACAACCCACAAATGATTTCTTCTTTTTCTTCTCTCCTTCCTCGCTTCCTTGTTGTTGCTCTCTCTCTCTCTCTCTCTCTCTGCTGCCACCAAGGCCTCCTCTCCCCCTTCCTTTTGGGTTTCTTTGGGTTTTGCCTCAAATCTCAACCCAACTTCTCCCCACCATTTACCGTCACAAACCAAACACGACCCTAATGTCCATGGAACAAGATGAGCTTTCTATGCTGCTCTGCTCGTATCTCTGCACTTATACTCTGATGACCTGAATTGGGATTCAATTGGGCCAACACCAACTTTGACTACAAGTCTCTGTAAACAAAGGTATGCTTCTTCTTTGATTGTAGCTCTACTTGATTGAACCATGTGTAATATTGTAATTAGATTACCTGAAACAAAGACAGACTACTTTGACCAATCTGTATCCACTCTTTGTTATAAGATTTAGATTTGAGCTGTTGTTGTGCTTCATCTTATTACTCATTCCATTGTTAGTTTAATCGATGCTTCTTATACCATTTGTTATTCAGTGGGAATCATTTTATTATTTCCTAGGACATGACATCAAGTGGTTGATTGATTATTTACCCAATTACATTTTGGTGGTCTGCCAGAGATTAGGATATGAAATTATATATTATGCCTTCAAATTCATGGGTCTAAACTCTCTAATAGGGTATTGCTTGACACATTACCTGTTTAAGTTGCATCCCTTTATTGTTTTTATCTGTAATGTTCGTGCAGACTTGAATCACTTCTCACTAATTTCTTATGATTGTCTATTAGTTTCAAATTGATTTAGTAGAGTGATTTACAATTACTGGCAATTGGGTTTAGCTGTGTGCGATATTGTTATGTTGTAGTTGGTGATTAGCTGAGATGGCTGAAAGCTGGCATGGGAATTATGACACCGGCAGCCAGTCAGATGACAGCTATAGATTTGAGAGACTGCACATTGAGCCTATTTATGATTCATTCTTTTGCCCTTTAACCAAGCAAGTTATGCGCGACCCCGTTACTTTAGAAAATGGGCAAACTTTTGAACGCGAAGCAATTGAAAATTGGTTCAGGGAGTGCAGGGAGAGTGGAAGGAGCTTACAGTGTCCACTCACACTAAAAGATCTAAAAAGCACTGATTTGAAGCCTAGCATAGCTTTGCGAAACACCATTGAAGAGTGGAGTGCTAGGAATGAAGCCGCCCAGCTTGATATGGCTCGTAAATCACTAAATTTGAGCAGTTCAGAAGGTGATATTCTTTTGGCCTTGGAGTATGTCCAGCAAATCTGCAAGAAAAGCAGATCAAATAAGCACATTGCACGAAATGCCGGACTGTTACCCATGATCATTGACATGATGAAGAGCAGCAGTCGTAGAGTTAGGTGTAAATCTTTGGACACCCTACGAATTGTTGTGGAGGACGATTCTGAAAATAAGGTAAGGTAGTTCTGTACGTTTCACTTTTACTTTTTTCCAAATAATTTTTTCTGGTTTCCTTGTATATTTGCTATAATAGAGCCTCTTATTAAATTTTCTTTGATCATAGGAAATATTGGCAGACGGGGACACCGTACGCTCAATAGTGAAGTTCTTGTCTCATGAGCAATCTAAGGAGAGGGAGGAAGCTGTCTCGTTGCTATATGAACTATCCAAATCCGAAGCCCTATGTGAGAAGATTGGTTCAATTCCCGGAGCAATTCTTATGTTGGTTGGAATGACAAGCAGCAAGTCAGATAACATTTTGACTGTTGAGAAAGCTGATAAAACACTAGAGAATCTGGAGAAATGTGAGAACAACGTGCTACAGATGGCAGAAAATGGTAAACTGCAGCCTCTTCTGACACAAATTCTTGAAGGTACTTGCACTTCTCTTATACTTGATGCTTTTTCTCAATGTGTTTCTAAATGCAGGACAACAAGGAGGCAAAATACTCCTTGGCTAACTTCTCTCACAGTAAACAGGCCATAGCTGTAAATAGGGTAGATAGCATCTCCCCCTGCATTCAGAAGAAAATTAGAAAGTCCTCTTGATTTTGAATAGCATTCTTCTATGGGAAAACTTTTCATTAGTTTTTACCGTGATAGTTCTGTAGTTGTCCATTTCCTAACTTCTTGGGCTAACTCCTGTGCAAATTGTTACATCTCTGCCATATCTGACTAAGTACTTTGGTGTTATATTTATTGAGGAATTATTTGAAAATTCGTCAGACTAATGGTTTAAGTTTGAGCTGTACTTGTTCATTCATTTATTATTTTTTTTGGTAATTTAAACTAGGATACTCCTGTTTTATCTTCCTCATACTATGTTTCTCTCATTGAAATGTGAAGCATCAACTTGTTTCGTTAATTGTGATTGCAGGCCCTCCAGAAACTAAGTTATCAATGTCTAATTTCCTTGGTGACTTAGTTTTGGATAATGATGTAAAGGTCCTGGTGGCTAAAAGTCTGGGTTCATCTTTGATCAATATTATGAGAAGTGGCAATATGCAGTCAAGAGAAGCTGCCTTGAAAGCTCTTAACCAAATTTCATCTTGTGAGGCAAGTGCCAAGGTACTGATAGAGGCAGGGATACTTCCGTCTCTGGTCAAAGACCTCTTTATGGTTGGCCCTCATCAACTTCCTATGCGACTTAAAGAGGTTGCTGCAACAATTCTTGCTAATATTGTTATCTCAGACTGTGACTATGATTCCATATTAGTTGGACCTGATGACCAAACGCTAGTCTCAGAAGACATAGTCCATAACCTGCTACATCTAATTAGCAACACAGGACCAGCAATCTCATGCAAGCTTCTTCAGGTTCTTGTTGGACTCACTAGCTCTCCCTCTACAGTTCTGAGTGTTGTTTCCGCCATTAAAAGCTCTGGCGCCATTATTAGTTTGGTGCAGTTTATTGAAGCTCCACAAAAGGAGTTGCGTGTGCCTTCCATTAAACTTCTCCAGAACCTCTCCCCACACTTGGGTCAGGAACTAGCTGATGCTCTACGTGGCACAGTGGGCCAACTTGGCAGCCTGATTAAATTGATATCAGAAAATATTTCAATCACTGAAGAGCAAGCAGCAGCCATTGGCCTCTTAGCTGAACTTCCAGAGAGGGATCTGGGACTTGCCCGACAAATGCTAGATGAAGGTGCCTTCCAGCTTGTGTTTTCCAGAGTAGTTAAGATCCGACAAGGAGGGACTAAGGGGGGCCGCTTTGTCACACCATTTTTAGAAGGCCTTGTACGGGTTCTAGCAAGGGTTACGCTTGTTTTGGCTGATGAGCAAGCTGCAGTTGCACTCTGCCGTGAGCTTAATGTTGCTGCCCTTTTCATTGAACTTCTTCAATCCAATGGACTGGACAATGTACAGATGAGTTCTGCTGCAGCATTGGAGAACTTATCACAAGAATCCAAAAATTTGACAAGGTTTCCCGAGTTGCCTACCCCTGGTGTTTGTGGCTCAATTTTCCCATGCTTTGGTAAGCAACCTACCATAAATGGACTATGTCGGCTTCACCGTGGGATGTGCTCGCTTAGAGAAAGTTTTTGTCTCTTGGAAGGACAGGCTGTGGACAAACTGGTAGCTCTTCTTGACCACACAAATGAGAAGGTGGTCGAAGCAGCCCTTGCAGCATTGTCTACTTTGTTGGATGATGGTGTTGATCTCGAACAAGGGGTTTTAGTGTTGTGTGAAGCAGAGGGAGTCAGACCCATTCTGGATGTGTTATTAGAGAAACGGACAGAGAATCTGAGGAGGAGAGCAGTTTGGGTAGTTGAAAGACTGTTGCGGAGTGATGAGATAGCCTATGAAGTATCTGGAGATCCAAATGTGAGTACTGCACTTGTTGATGCATTCCAGCATGGTGACTATCGAACCCGACAGATTGCCGAACGTGCTCTGAAGCATGTTGACAGGTTACCAAACTTCTCTGGAGTGTTTCCAAATGTAGGATAGCAAGCTTCTAGTGGTTTGTTGTGGTTCGCAAAGCTGGAAATGGGAGGGTATATATTGCTGTATACAGATTTGTTTTCAAAAAAGTTCATTTGTTCGTAAGGAGGAAATGACCATTAACTTTGGTTTTATTCATGAACTGCATCTTGTGTAGCATTGGGGAATTTGGGGGGTATTCATCTCTTATTTGTTTAATAGTTTTGTAAGTTTTGAGATAATTTCTTTTAGTAGGTTGAATATTATTGGCATACCATGTTTTGAACTCTGTTTTTCTCCTCCCCATGCTTGATTCTTTTTGCTTGTGACCAAAAACAAGAACCGCAGATGAAAATATGGCTTACATACTACATAGGACATGCCGTATCCCCACCGGTGGGGATCGATCCCATTGGTGGACTGTCATTTCACCTCCATGTATCCTAGAGAGGTGTCTTTAATTAGATCTAGGGATTCTAGGGTAAGAGGATTTTGTTCTGCGTTTCTTTTATTGGGAATTGGGGGTTAATATTAAACCACAAGGGGAAAAACAACCCTTGAAAGAACAACAAACACAAGCAACAGCCTCTACAAGAGAGGAGGTCCAGGTACCATCATCAAGCACAAGAACTTCAGCTAAGGAGAAGGGGGTGCTGGTCCCAGTTAGGTGGACACCTCTGCAGACTAGCGAAGCAACAATGTGCCACTTTATATGCCTTTCTACTGATCCACGACCAGTTGAGATGCCAGGTTGAAAGGAGATGACGGACTTTCAATCCAGGGGGGTTTCGTCTAAGAGAGTTGATAAGTTCTTGAGAATCAGAAGAAATGAAAATGTGCTGCAAATCTGCAATCAGAAAGTGTTGGCAAGATACACAGCTTCTCTAACTCTAATAGCCAATGCAGAAGGGGCCATCATCTTTATTGCTCTGCCAGACTGCCACCAACCAACCTACCATTTGAATCACGAGGAATTGCATTCAGAGGTGGTGCAATCCATCTTCAGAGGCAAGTATGATGTTGCAATTGTCTTGGAATGGGAATCCCAGGCTTGCTTGCTGCAATATACTCATTTGCTGCATGACAAGAAGACAAAGCAATCCAGATACACGATCGCATTATGTTTCGAACGTCACCAAAGAAAGAAAGATACATGTGTAGCAAAATCAGTCTATTTCTCTAACTGTAAAAAGAAGTAATGCTCTGGAGAGGCCCTTTCAAGCACTTACAGTCCAAGGAAAAGTCAGAAGGGCGTGTTCAATTCATTCATCATGATGCAAACACATGACCCTCAGCAGAGGTCGCAATGTGTCTTCTATTGGAAAAATACAATTACAAATATCCCTTCTAACAATTGCATCGGATGTCAAAAAAGGTACAACATATAATTCCCAATTGAAATTAACAGTGTTTTCAACTGCTGCTCTCTTTAGAATCAATCAATCTTGTACCAGATACCAAGATCCTACAGTGAAAAGGCCGCAAGTGCCTGAAAATATTGATACTTTTATTGCAAGAAAGCCACCAATAAAATTCAATACAACAACAAGAGCACACAAATTCAATTTGGTTTCAAAGTATGAGGTGGAAAATTAACAAAGGGGCCGGACTTAAATTACAGAATCAATATTTGCATGTTGGAGAACAAATTACATCCAAGAGCACATGAGGATGGGCATATGCATAACAGATCACGGTCTTCAATGTTTTCTGAACTCCACTGAAATCTATCACCAAGATATACATCAACTGTACCCAAAGAATAAAGGATACACGAAGGTACGCCCCAAAAATGGTGGGCTCTTGGATTTGCCAGCAGGTACACCCCAAAATGGTCTTGCGGGAGAGGTCATGATCATCATTCATGAGTGTAATTTCCTGTTTCTGTGAGTTAGAACATACAGAGGATACAGTCATCTGTAATTTACAGATGCAGCACAGCCATCGATTTTGTCATGCAGGAAGAAGCATCCAGTTCACGAGTAACATGGTTCCTTGAGATATGACTCCATTTCATCCCCATGTCAGACACATCACATACAGTGAAAAAATCCAATACTTGACCAAATATTTTGAACATCTCAATGCCAAATATCAGATTTCCATCTGCAATGAACCCAGCATTCCAGTCCATTGGAGCATCAGGATGCACAGAGACCTCATACCAGTTAAGATACATGAGATCTAGCTCCCATAATTTTCTAACAGCCTTGTTTCTCCGGCCTATTTGACCATCCCCTTCACACCACAAGACAGAGAGCATGAACAGCCGGCCATTACAAGATACCAGTTTTGGGTAATATTCATGAACACGGGGTGGGAAGGGACTGGTTTGGATCCCAAACCAGAAATCCCGTTCAATGTCATATCCTGCAAGTTTGTCAGTTTCAGAATAGACATAAAACATGCCATTACAAACAACCCCAGAAGCAATGACCCCAAAGTCCAAAGGAAACCTTTGAATTTCTGTCCACTTATTTGATACAGAATCATATATCTCTCCAGAATCCAAAGGCTCATCCCATTGTCCAAGACCACCTACAGCAATGAGCACAAATCTTCTATAACCCTTCATGCCTGAGTGATCATTTTTATGTTTGATAAACTTGTATGACCTTCTACTGGTCAAGATTGAAGATTCATTTCCGTCAACTGCATATCTGCTTTGACGCCTCAGGGACAACCTGTGAGGATCTTCATAAACATCTGACACCCCACCAACCCGTGACCTGGGGATACGCCTATCTTGTCGATTGTGGTGGCTTTGAATGATTGAAAAATCAAGACTGATCTCAGAAACTCCTAATACAGGTGTTGATCTTGCATGCTTCATAGATGCAACTTTACGCCAAGACTTAGTTAAGGGACTAAACATCATTACCCCTTTGTGTGTCTTAAATGAGCTCCTATCCAGCCTCCCAGAATTGTTCAAGCTAGAACAGCCTCCAACAATATAAATATCATCCTGGATGCTAGCGACAGAAAACATGAACCTTCCCTTTAGAATATCAGCATCTATCCCGTGCCATTGGTTTGAAGACACATCCAACGCATGTATCACACCAGAGCAATAACCATTTTTAACAGCACCAAACAGAAACAACCATGGATTTCGATGTGAACCTTCCCGTCTCATATGAAGAAATCGAGGAGTAGTAGTCAAGCGTTTCCATTTCTTACACACAAGGCGGGCGGTCATGAGACTGGTTAGTGGGAGCCTCACCAAGCACAGTAACAGGATATCATCTGGAAGAAATATGTGCATTCTGCTATGTCTTATTGATTCTTCAAGCTCAAATTCCTTTCTGTAATGTTTCTTCCAAAATCGCTCCCTCACCCCATATGAGAAGCAATCCAGTCCAGATTCCTCAGTGCCACGTATAGGTCTGTATCCCTTTCCTTCATCACTGGCACTAGACCTCCTCCTCGTACTTGGATCCCCAAACTCATCACCTGTGTCAGCGCCTACTTTGCACCCCCCACCCCTACCATACAAGGTAAGACATCTCAACGATATCCCCTTCAAGACATCCTCCTCTTCTCCAGATTTCTGACCCTTCTTCTTCACTTTCTGGCTAACACTTCTCATCAGACACCTTGACACCCTCAAAGCTGCAAAATCTTGACGAAGAGATTCTTCATCAGATAGTCTCCCCGAATACATTCTGCTCTTTAGTCATTGATAGGTAAACTAAAGCATACACAGTCATGCAGAAGTCATGAACCCTGGTGGAATGGAAAACATATGCATAAGATACTCATCAAGAATACGTTCCTAATTGAGGAAAGTAAAAACTTTCCACATCTTACTCGTAATATAAGCAATGAAAGCATGCACCACATACTCAACATAAGTCATGTTTTGGGGAAAGTCAAACAATATCATCAAAAAAGGTGGAACAAACAAAATAAGCCGATACATTTCCCCTTTCGGTACATTACATCTAAAAAAACTGAGTTGGGGACAAATGGGCTCTATAAGAGCTTCCAATTCAATCACAAAGCCCAGAAATTTGAAACCTTGGCATTTACAGCATTCATAGAATTAGATACCTTCACAGAAGGAAAGAAAATAAATGAAACCACAATGACAATTGCATTACTTTGATCCTTCTCAGGTTTTTCAGCAACCAAACGGAGAGCAAAAGATTACTAATTTTCCAAATAAAACAACACAACAATACAAAACCAAAAAGAAAAGCGAACAACTCCAACATGAACAAGACGAAATCCATGACACAATCAATTATCTCTGCTTATACCTAATCCTCCAATAACAACACATAAATCCAACTGAAACAAAAGAACCAAACTTTATTAATTGGGTTGCCTAATAAAGGTTGCAGCTTAATGAAATCAATACCCTTAATGAGATTTAGCACCATTTTTTTCACATAAACATATGCAGAGCTCTGTAGAGGTTGCAGAGAAATCAAGTAGATGAAGTTGGATTGAAATGAAAAGCTGAAAAGAAGGAAGAGCAAAACTTACAAAGGAAATAGGGGCATTGGCCAGAGAGAGAGAGAAGAGCGATCTGGGCGATAATGGGAAAGAAAGGAGAGGGAAGAGAGAAAGAGATAAAGAAGCTATCAATGAAGATGAGAAAGATAGATTCTTTAGATGGGGGAATGAGATTTTGGAGTTTTTTAATGGAAAGAAGAGATTGTTAAATAAATAAAGCAAGTGACCCAAAAAGGTAAGAGATTTATATAAATGGGTCTATTTCCAGAGGTGGTTGGTCGTGGCTGTGCTCCGACTAGTGGTGGTCTCAGCTCTCGCAATCACTCTTAATCACTCCATTTTTGTTCGAGTATGAATAATGTTTTTTTATATATTCTATTCTTATTTTTGTTTTTTTTATGCTATTTTCTTATTTTTGTTCATTTCCAAAGAGAATTTGATTTCATACTGTGTAAAGAAAAAACTTTTGATAGATTCTAGCAATTTTTTCTGATTACGTAAAAAAAAATACAAAAATACAAAACTGCAAAACAAAACCTCTAAACATCTGTTTTCAGCTGATCTAAATAGAACGATAGAGACACAGATAAAAGTAGACCGTAAAATCATACTAGAGAATTAACAGAGTTAAGGCCTAGTGAGGTTATTCTATCAGCTACAAAGTTTGCTTCTTTGTGAACATGTCAAAAGTAACAAGATTGAAGATGTGACGTCAACTAAAATATATCTTGAATTACTGAACTAATACATCATGGAGTAGCAACCCTACTGTTAAGGCAGTCAATAAGGAATTAAGGACTTTGAAGACTCCCTCGATAACCACTATTGCATATGTTGAAGCCACACTATATGAAGACCTTCTTTCAAAGCCATAATTTCAACCACTAGCACACTAGCATCTTAGAGGGATGCCTTAATTTCATTTCAGGTAGTCTATCATTTGTTTCGGAAGTTTTTGGTTTTGATCCCCCTCCTTTATTTTTTTTTTCTTTTATTAATAAAATAGAGTGATAGGCGATTTATTCACGTATCCTCGATCATTCAGCGTAAATATATATATACAAACCTCCTATCACAACTAGTGCTAAATATATATATATATATATATATATATATATATATGTGATAGGATTGTCATTTGAATCATGTATACACAAACCCAATAGCAACTTCATTATGTTGCACAAGCATCATCAAAGTTAATTTTAACAAAGTTGGGATCAGGAGCTCGAGTGTCACTTAATCATTGGAATATCATATGTTTTTGGTTTATGGTAAGAGGTATTAACTGATAAGTAATTATTAAAGAAGTAACAGCATAAAAGTAACATTGACTAGCATTTGCCATTACTTGCCTGAAAAATGAGTTTGTTCTTAATATGCCAAATAGACCAAACAAGCATAATGGCCATGCCAATTGAGTTCTCAAAAGAAAAAAAGAAAGAAAAAAAAAAAGAATAATGGTCAATTGTAAATGTGATTTGTCAATATGGTCAAACAAGGATTTTAACCAAGAAATAACTCAAATAAGAGAACAAATAACATCCGGAGAAATCTCATTATGCAAATAAAACCATACGAGTCTGTCAAAAAGAACAACAAGGAGGTATATTAGGATTATAAGGAGCTAGCGTATCTTGAGTTTTTAATTTGTTTCTAAAAATTAACCAAGCACAAATTTTTACTTTAGGAAGTAGAGTCAATTTCCAAAGTTTGGCTAAAAAACTAGTATTAGAATGTTATGGCAATGACTTTTGTTGAAGCCAACCAACAAAACTAATATGCCTAGCCAATGAAAGAACATGAGTTAGACGGGCCCCAAATAAATTGATCTAGCTTAGACTGCAAAAGAATAGGAACTGTAACAATCAGGAACTGCAACAATCTTATTAAATAAATCTCTAGGCAAAATTTGTTGTAATAAAGAAACATTCCATTTAAAATGAGTAAAATGACTTATTGTAATGTCTCGATCTATAATATGTTGTTGATCAGCAGGAATAAGTAAATGTAAAAGAAAAGGCAGTAGCCAATTAAACTTCCAAAATAGAATAGAGGTATCATCACCAATGATCCATCTCAGCCCATCAAGAAGGATTCATAACAACGTAAACAAACATGAACATCAATCGCTAATCATATATGTGTTCCTAAAGAGATAAATAATATATACACTGATCATCCCGAGCAGTAACTAAAGATCTCGAGTTAAACCGTTGACATCTTGAAGAGTTGCTGCAACAATGAACATAAACCATTAGTAAGGAAATAGCCTTTTAAAACACAACACAAAAGCTCAATAATGGAGTTGTACTAAATGCTCAATAACTCGTGATGTGTTCATCAGGGACTTTCTGTTGTTCGTCTTAATATCTAAGGTTTATTTTGATAGGAGACTTAAGACTTATCATTTACTAGATGTTGTACAGGTCATCAACTTGATGAGAGTCCTAATCCATATAGCATTAGGATTATTTCTATGTAATTCTGTTATTAATTCAATTGATAAATGCTTTAGTGTTTTAGATAAGGATTTTTTTGCATCAACAGTGTATGAACACTTAAGTGACTGACAATATGATACCCGAACTTACAAAGTTATCAAAGTAGTACCTAAACTTAAGTTTTCGTATATCTGTCATACCTGTGATCGATTCCTGTTTATTCACCGTCATTGTTGACCATGTGTGAAACACATCAGTTGTAAAATGAGGGCAGAACAAACATTTTCAGTCCATTCACCCTAAATGCATAAATTAAAAATTAAAAATAAAATCTGAAAAACTTCTTTTTACTTTGTTCAGTTAACAAAACATTCTTAAAAAGAAAAAAAGAAATCTTAATCCGATCATCATGATTGGATATTATCCCCATCAAAACTTTTGGACCATGAAATCAAAGAAACATGTATATTATGATCTTCTATATCTTTTAGAATTTGGATTTGGGTATTCTTCCGAAACTCTATCTCCAAATCCAACTTAGACACGCACCTTTCCTCCTCATGTTCAACATCTTAAACCCAACAAATAAAAATAAATAAATAAATAAATAAAAGCCCAATAATCATTCATGTTCATCAACATACAAACTCAAACAACAAAAACAAGTGAATTTGATCAATAGATGTGTTATAATTCCCTTAAACCCTGCTACATCAGTAGATTCTAGTCCAATAAAGAAAGAAATCCATTTCAAAGAAACTCATCCAAAAGAATAGAGACTGGTGATGGGATTGAGCTTCAATTTAGCATTCCAGCGATTAATCAATAATTTAACCAACACGCAGGATGGTCTGTACTCATTCAACATTTCTTCTGTGTGCAGAACTTGGCCGAGGGAGAATATAGAGGTGAGAGATATATGATGCTTCAAATGGGTATAGGTGATGGTAGAACTACTTGACACAGTAATTGCATGAGGTTGAATTTCATGGGAGATGGATGAAATAAAAACAATGATGAGTGACTGCTTTGGATTTAATCTGTTTCAATGAGAAAGCGAGTGTGTATTTAACGAATGGAGGGTGAATAAGTATTTTTATTACATCGTACAAAGAGTCATATGCATCAGACGTTGATATTAATAGAGACTAGACGGAAATCGACCCCAGGTATGACGGATATACGAAAACTTAAACTTAAGTGTAGGTACTACTTTGATCAGGCCCGCTCACATGCAGGACTCCATTTACGGGATAAAATGAGATAGTTGGTTTACAGCCATTAGATTTAAATGAAGATGATCAGACGGCTCAAACGAACATCACAAAATATCAATGAATTTTCACGAACCACACCTAATTCAGTGTTCATCTTCTTCAAAAGATAAACACGAAAGTCGCTGCTGCAACCTGCCTCCGTACCCAATTCAGTGCCTATCTTCGATTGTTTGATCTTTCGATTTCCATTCAATCTACAATCGAAATATGCAGCCATTCGAATTGCAAATATTAGTTAAATGAGAAAAAGAGGAATTTGGGGTGGGTCGAATACTCGAGTTAGGAACTAGTTACTTTTCTTTTTTCCTCGGTCCCCATCTCTTTCTCTCCAACTTTTGTTTGCTCAATTGATGATTCATTCAGCCAAATATGATCAAAATTCAATATCAAGTAGCTAGAGAATCAAACCCAAAATCATGAATTTGGATCTAAAAAGCAACATAATTTTTAAATAAAAAGCAACAATTTTGGATATTTGAATATTAGAAAAGAATGGATCTTGATTTTTGCTCAACTCAGAATACAAAAGTTTATAGAAATCCTGGATTAGTAGCATATACAAGGAGAGAAACATAGAAATGGAGAGCAAGCAAGTGAGCAACCGATGAAGAAGATGGGCACTGAATTGGGTGTGGTTCGTGAGGATTCATGGATGTTTTGTGATGTTCGTTTGAGCCGTCAGATCTTCTTCATTTAAATCTAATGGTCGTTAACCAACTGTCATGTTTTATCTCGTAAATGGAGTCCCGCAGGTGAGCGAATCTGCTACTTTGATAACTATGTAAGTTTAGGTATCATATTGTCAGTCACCCAAGTGTTCAGACACTGTTGGTGCAAAAAATCTTTTAGATAATGTCAAAGTCCAAATTATTTCCAACATTCTCCCACCTGGATTGACATTGTCTTTACTGAACAATTGAATCTTATAACTGTAAAAATAGCAACAGAAGTGTGTGCTTGAATCACATAAAATCCAGCTCTCTCATCCAACTTGGTCAAGATGCAGTATCTAATGCAGAATTTAGAATCAAGTATGCTTGGAACAAGTTGATTAAAAACCACTAACAAAATCTACTGCACTCTCATAAGCTAAAAATGATAATAGTATAATAGGATGACAAGTATATCTATCTGTAAGACCATCACTTCACAGTCCTCATAATGACTTTCAATATAAAGTCTTTACAACAATATTCTTAATTCTGGTGAACTTAGTACAATGCAAGCATAACAGTTCACCTGATAACGAAAGGATATTTGATCATAAATATAACACAACATGATTTAACTGCATTAATCAAATCCCATAAACATATATACCACAAAATTATTACTAGAGCCTTTATCTACCAATGCAGCTAATCAGAAATCTTATGAGACTTGAATCTTAATATTGTCTTAAAACTTAATGACAGTATACACAAGTCAAAATGAAATAATCATTTGACATGCATGACTTAATCTAATAGAAAACAACCAATCTCATTAGCATTCAATTCAACTTTAATTCCATGGGAAAACTTAATCTATTTGAATTTGAAATGCACTTACAAAAGAATCAGTCAGCTAACCAGCATGCACATAGACTATACCAACAGGTAAACCATACTATAGATTTATTTACTAAAGAGTATTCCTGATGAATCACAATTCTGTATATACCAAGATAAATCTGGGTTTCCTAAAAGAATTTAATATAACATACAACAATATGATAAAGCCTAGTTCATCAGAAAATTACTCCCACTGACCATAAAGATTCATGTAATAACTTGATTAATACTATAGATTTATTTACTAAAGAGTATTCCTGATGAATCACAATTCTGCATATACCAAGATAAATCTGGGTTTCCTAAAAGAATTTAATATAACATACAACAATATGATAAAGCCTAGTTCACCAGAAAATTACTCCCACTGACCATAAAGATTCATGTAATAACTTGATTAATACTATAGATTTATTTACTAAAGAGTATTCCTGATGAATCACAATTCTGCATATACCAAGATAAATCTGGGTTTCCTAAAAGAATCTAGTATAACATACAACAATACGATAAAACCTAATTCACCAGGAAATTACTCCCACTGATCATAAAGATTCATGTAACTTGATGAATACTAGTGCATATAATACAAGCAAGGATTGAGAAGTTCTTTAGTTTTCAATAGTTTATAAATCACATATCACCAATTTGAGAACCACCCTTATTCATAAGGCTCATGAACTTAACTGAGCCAAGACAATAAAAATAATCCATGATACATGTAAACATTTTATTGGCTGCAAAAATAAGATCAGGATTAAAATCTTCTTATCCTTGGACGACAAGGTATTTAAAATTCATTTTTTACAGGCAAATCACAGAGTTTCAACAAATAGACAAGTATAATATTTTACTCCCACTGTTTCTTACTCTTAACTTTTTCTAACTAAATCATAAAATAAGAAAATCCATATAACAATGAAAAAATGATGAGAACAAGAAGACAATCACTGAGTTGTAGATTTTTAAAAGACTGAATTCACATTTGTGAGGATCAATTTCAAATAAAAACATATATAAATCTTCCCCCTATTTTTATTATTTATTTATACATGTAGTGTGTCCCCCCTAAACAATGATAAGCAACATATAGAAACTAGTAGTCAAAAAATCAGTTTCAAGCATAATGATACACACAATCTGTAATTCTCTTTTGACAAGGCAAAAATCTACAACAAATAAAGATTTTTAATTGAAATTTTGAATAAACTTATGCAGATTTCTATACATATATACATATTGGGAGATATACATATATACATAATCATTTCTTTAATATCCAACAAATTCATAGTAATTAGTTTAGGCTTTATACAATCACACTCTAAAAAATCGAATTTATATAAGCCTTATTGAAAATCAATTAAAAGCATTTCAATCATACATAAGTATATTATAGTCATCACAGTAAGTATGCAATCAATCGTTACAAACCATTACTGAACATTATAATGTACTAAACACATGTTGAATACTTCTAAATATGACTACTTCTCATAATTGAAATACAAGTTTTAGAATCGAAATTCATAACTTAGCTGATTTGAAGCATATGTATAACTGCGCACATACATCTTCCTTTGCATGAAATAACATTTATCTATTTGTGTTCCTTAGTACATCTTTTACTGTATTTCTTACGGGCTCACTCTATTCCATTCATGAATAGAGTAAATATTAATAGTGCTCATAACACTGCAAGACTTGATGGTATTCTTCAAAACCTCATCATTAAGAAATATGTGTAGTGCAATGGTTGTGGAATCATGAAACTAAGATAATAATTACCAAGAAACAAAAGTTGGAACTCTATTGTAGGGCGTACGTGCCCACATTTGTGTGAAGTTGACATGGAGGACAGAATTACGTCTTTCATCCTAAATAATCATCCAAGAAAGAAGTCTGCCAAAGAGAAAAAAATTGCTGATGATGAGTAAAAAAAGCTGAAGAATTGAAGGAGGCGGCAAAAAAAAGTTCTAATTCACAATTTATGGTGTGATTTTAAGAAACCCTTGAGTTGAAAGTTCTATTTCACAATTTACTTTTACTTTAGAGAGTTGAGAAGACTATTATTTTCGATTAAATAAAAAGTTTACAAAAGATAAAAAGATACCAATTTTGTTTAAATACTACTACCATTACCAATTTTGTTTTTGCGTGCACAATATTTTTGAGAGTTGTATGATTCGCAATTTATTATCTTAATTGAAATAATCCTACCATAGTCGGCTAAATTTTCCACTTGATTTCCTTCATTTAACAGCCAATTACTACCAATTATCATGTTAGAAGTTTTCTTTTTATCATAACAATTTCAAAACATTCTAAAAAAAGAACATAAATTTCAAATTTCGAATGAGCCTTATTATCATGGATCTTACCAAAACTGAACTTCTATACATACAAACCCTAGAACACATCCTTATTTAAGAGTTTCGAAACCTAGCTAGTAGCCTCAAATTAATCTACCTCTCTGGACGTCTAATTCAACTTCTTCTAAATTCTTTGGGTAATAAACTTTGAGTAGTTTTCGTCCACCGATCAATCAACAATAGTTATATTGATAGATTCCACCTCTGGTGTGCGGTGGACAAGCACGACATCCCAGACCCTTGACAACAAGTCTTTCTACGGTAAAACTTATTCTACTTTATCCATGGCGATCCTTCAAGAACACAAATATGTATGTCTCCAAGGTAATCTACCTAGCAACCAGATTCAATGACAAAACATATTATACTGATGCAAGTTTATAAATTATACATCGGTGTTTGTTCATATATAAACTCTATTACAATCAACATGACATCTCTTATATTTGTTTTCTTTTCATAAAGAAAACTCATACGTGTAATGGCATAACTTGTTGTTTAATGTTTTTGTTATGTTTTCTTATCCAAGAACTGACAGCTCTTTATGTTTGTTGTTTTCTTTTAGGCAGAAGAGGAGAAAAAAAAACCTTGCATTTGTAAAATTATCGAATTCATTAAGGAAAAAGGTGGATCAATGTATGTTACCTCACAATCGTATTACCGAGTGAAAAACACTGTAAGATATACCACAGAATACTCAATATTGTATATCAATATACAATTATCGAAACCTTATTGATCATACCCATGTTGAATGAACAATATGCTATCATTATCCATTAATTAGGATTTCTCATTTTCTCTTTCAAGTCATAAAAGATTGTGCTGTGACTGCTGGCATTGGACCTAAAAGAATATTCTTTTCAGACATTCAAGATACAAACTTTTGTAATGCCTTTTCGGGAAGCTTAATGTTTTCAGATTGCCTTTAGATGTATAGCTTAATGTTTCTATATTCATGCATTTCTGCTATAGTGTATCTAGATCTAGAAGAAACTAACTACTTTTATACTTCTCCCTAGATCGGTTATGAAGGAAAAAGTAAATCGATTCCAAATTGTGATTATGATTGCGATACAAAATATTTGTTACCAGCATATTCGAGTTTTGTGAATCTTCCAGCAGGTTATTCATTATTATCAAGATATTGGTTTTTACACTTGATATAAGCCTGTGAACACAATGTTTAGTTTTATGGTGACGCGGTATTGTGTGCCTTGGTCTTGCAGAAATTGGTATGTCGTTTAAAAGCTTGGATCCTACAGATTCAGCGAGACTATATTTAGATATGTGCATTATAATTCACCAAACTAAGGGAAAATTATGCAAAGTTTTTGTATCTCATCTAACAAATATTGTCCCTATTGAGGACAATGCTTTAGAGCTTAGATTACATTCCTTAAGATTTGCTAAATGTAAGAGAATTTTGAAATCACAAGCTACATTTGCATTTGTGAACTTATGAAGTACATACAACTTGTAATGTAAAGATCAAATCTCATTAGCCTAGATAATGCATAGATTTTGAGAAGCCAAAATATTATAATGGTGTTAGGTCTTGTAGCTTACCTAGGTCATTCCTGGCATGCGGTAGTTTGTAATGATCGGATTCACATCCACGTTTTGTACGAAAAGCAGGGCAATTGAATCAGACATTGGCAAACTGAAGCTACATACAGAGGGAATAAAAAGTAAGAAAATTCCAAACGAAATACCTGATGATGATTGTTTGGAGACACAGAAAGAGCTTTTGCAATATCACTTTAATCATTTTCGTCATTCAAATTTAAAGCCTTATTTCCAGAACCTACAACAATAATTGTAAAAAGAGAAGAAACCCATAAGATTTAGCACTACATTAGACTCTAAACAAAATATACTGACTTTAATCTGCCAAAATACCAAACCTCAAACATAACCCATCACCGATCTTAATAAAACAAAAACAAACCCGAGTTAAAAAGAGTATTACCCGAAAACCCAAAATCATCTCCCTTCTACTTACTGATGACAAACTCTAAACCCATGCCGCCACCAAATCTTGTGAGGTGCCGAACCTCGATCAAGAAATTTGGTAAAAACTGGAAAGAGTTTAGAATTCAGGGGATCAACTCTCTCTTTATCCTTCTCTGCATTTAGCCAGACTCTGTCTTTCTCTCCCTCTTTTACCCGACCTCTCTCTCATCTTCTAAAACCTCTAGAACACTCGAATGTAAGACGAATAAAGAAAATTGAACAGTAGCTCTTTCTTGATCCTTATATATGGAAGTTTTAGGAGAGCGAGAAGAGCAAGAGAGATTGGAGGAGAAAAGAAAAAGTGACGCGCGCACCAAAAAAAAAAGAAGCCTTTATATCCAGCCTTAACTCTAAGGGCAAATGCGGAATCTCGTAGCATTTGAGCGAGGGGTAAAGAATCAGCACGTTGTTCTTATAAACAGTGTTATAAACAATGTTATGAACATTTAGGCAGCAAAGTTAGTCGATTGGTGTCGAAATCAGTGGAACGTTTAGGGCGGCAAAGTTCGTGAGAGAGTTGAGTCTGGAACCTTCAAGAGTGAGCAAGAAAAATCTGGCATCAACCTCTTTATATTCGGTCTCATGGCAAACTTGTTATTAAGACTAAAAGAAGGTATGTACAGAAATTCAGCAATGAACAGAGATGGCAAGATTGGAAACATACTGTTGTTTTCTTTATGAGATGAGGAAACACTGTTCACGTGAACAATAATTGTGAACAGTACTATAAACACTGGATTTAGTTATGTGAACAGTCGACGAAAAATAGATATATGGTAAATTGGTCATAATTCTTAGTTAACAACTGACCAAATGAATTATGTTTCAACTATTCATCAATACATCATGCTTCATCATTTGGCCCTTCGACCCTAGCCCGCCTTAAAACCTGCCCTACCCTCTAGGGCTGAAGCCCTACCCGGCCCTCCATTAGGCAGGCCGGTCATAGCCCTTCTCAAATAGGGTAGGGAAAGAGTCAAGCAAATGAAACCCGGCCCTCAATTAGGGCGGGCCGGTCATATCTCTTCTCAAATAGGGTAGGACAAAGGTCAAGCAAATGAAACCCGGCCCTCCATTAGGGCGGGCCGGTCATATCCCTTCTCAAATAGGGTAGGACAAGGGTCAAGCAAATGAAATCCGGCCCTACCCTATTGAGCCCTTTAGGGCCAAGCCTGGTCTGGCCCGGCCCGGCCCTAAAAGACCGTCATTTATGCCCTAATAATTTCTTATTATTTCTATTGTTTTAATAAGTCTCTTATTTTTTAGATACAATACAACTAATCTTTTTTTTTATAATTGATTTTGCTAGCTTTATTTATTTGATTTCTTTTTCTTTGTTGAATAACAATTGTATTTTGATGATTTAGAGAAATACTTTGTGAGATATATGAGTATAACCACTTAGATTAATATTTATAAATAGATGTCCTAAGTTAAGTATAATGTATATTTATGTATGTTGAATATGACTAAAAAATAGGGTATATTACATATAAGATAGCTAATATAAACCTTGAGCTAAATTGTGAGGAAAAAAAAAAACCCATCTCGACCCTACTTAATCTTATTTAAAAGGCCGCCCCTATCCGGTCATTTTAATCTTAACGAAATGAGTCGCTAGAATGGGTAAAAACTTACATATCCAAGTCTCGACCCTACCATATCCGACCTTAAATTTTATTGACTTTGACCAAACCCTACCCGATCATACCTTAAACCTTAAAATTTAAAGTAAGACCGGCCTAGCGCGGCCCATGACCCTTAAATACATGTCTCGAGTTGAGTTTGATTTTCGGGGGCACAGGACGTGGGCCGGGTGGTCCAGACCCGGTGGGTCCACCCGGGAGAGTAACTAAAATCACACTGGACGCTCCCAAAGTCATTGCGACTCAGAAAGAGAGAGAGAGAGAGAGAGAGAGAGAGAGACGAATCGGAGAAGATGGAAGGGTCAAAGGTCGCCAGTGTGATTCTGATATTCACCATCTTCACCGTCGTTTCTTCCATCGACGACAAATGCGCCGCCTGCAATGCCGTCGCGGTATAAACCTCTCCCTCCCTCCCTCCTCTCGTCTCGTCTTCAATTTCAAATTCCCGTGGATCTCGTGAATTGACAACTCATCTCTGATTCTCTTGCAGGAAGAGCTAGAATGGGGAATTTCCAAGGTCAGAAATATTATCGTCAATTCTAACTAGCTCACCTTGCAAGACATTGATTTTGATTCGCAATGTGTAATCATTTTTTGCAGGAAAAGCCCAGAAACCACTTGGATATGAGACACCGGTTGGACTCCCAAGGTCAACGGCGAGGAAAGGTAATCGACTACAGGTATTACCTGAGTTGCATCTGTATCCATAACTGTGATCCAGATCTCGCACATTGTAAAACTCTAAAACCCTCAACCTAACAACTTAAGGCACTTTTTACATAAGAGCATTACTCAACTGGACAGATGTGAAATCGTGTAGTCGTTTAACAGATAGGTGGGATAGATGGAAGACTATGATCTGAATAAGAGGCTAGTAACTAGATGAATTGATGAGAAGTCAGTTGTTCTAGTCTACTTTGTTTTACAAATGGCTGGTGACTTTCTTTTGCGATTGTTTTTATTAGAGTCAGTGAGCTCAGAGTTGTTGAACTCCTTGATGGACTTTGTGACAAGATGCAGGATTACACTCTTAGCAAGGTAAAATACTTGGGATTTTAAAAATTAGTTTCTTTTATAGAATTTACGTAGTTTGCTGGAATAACGGATTCTGGTTTTCATTTGCAGATAGATTCAGACAGACCAGTTTGGATCAAAGTGCGTGATTGGGATAACCTTACGATAGGTATGTATTTCTACCTGATAGATTCAATGGTTGATGTTTGCATTATGAATAGAAACATTGTATTTATCTGTCAGCTCATAGTCATTAAGCAACAGATTCATATGCTGTTTTCATTCAAGTCAACGCTATTTGTTTGGTAAGTTCCTAGAATTGGAGAAGACTTCAATAAAAATGAAGTTATTCTTTCCAGTTGTTTGTCTATCGCACAAACCGATTAGTTTCATATATTGAGATGTTATGAAAGCTGTAAGATTATACAGATTGATTTGCCTCATTTTTCTTGGCGGTACATTTTTAGATAAACAAGAAGCTAGAGCATATTCAAAGGATATATCAACTTATTGCGGAAGGTGAGAACCTTTCTCCTTTCTGATGAGAGTTTAGTTACCAATGTTAAACTGATTGTCTTTGTCATTTGAAAAATGTGGATTTTCTAAACTAGTCAAGCTTCATATGATTCATAAGGCTAACCAGTATATTTATTTGTAACAGGTTACTTGAGGAAACAGAGGATGAGGTGACTTAATATTCTTGATATCTTTGAAATATACAAACCGGTTGTCTGCACTACACCGTAATGATTTTAATGGCTCACTTTCAGTAAATTTTGCAGATTGCAGAATTGATAAAGATTGGATCTTTAGGAGTAGGAGATGTAAGCAAGGTTCTATGTCAGGATCTGAGCAAACACTGCAGCAAAACAAGGTAAAAGTTTGATTGCAATTCATCATACCTTGACAAATACGAAGAAAAATGAGTCCTTAGTTCCTAGTTTCTACTGCTCCCCTCCCAGGGCACCAGCCTTCATTTGAAGACCAAGGAGGTCATCACTTAACAACGATCTTTTTATCATTGGCTGTGTAAATTAAAGTTTTTACTGCTCCCCTCCCAGGGCACCAGCCTTCATTTAAAGACCAAGGAGGTCATCACTTAACAACGATCTTTTTATCATTGGCTGTGTAAATTAAAGTTTTTATTGTGGCAACCTAAACCTAGTTTTGAAACCACCCACTTGTCTGTTGGTTGAAACTTCATGGTTCTTGCTTTTCAGCCAAGGGTCTCCTTTGTATAATTCCCTGATATTATTTCTGGTTTCTGTTTCTGCAGTGCATCGGATGAGGAAAATGGATCTAACGGTGGATCAGATGGAGAACTCTGACTTGCCTGAATTCGCTGCTATTCTATTGAAAGTTTGGTCGGCTTAGTTGGCATTGCCTTAGGAGTGTAATGCTTGAGTGACGATCATTCTTATACGAACAAATTTTGCTTCTATACTTATGCCAATATGTACCAATATGTTGTTAAACTAATACCAGGAGAAATTTTCATAGAACTCAAGCAGGTGTTTCTATATATCTTTCATCTAGGCAAATGCATCGCAAGAACCTATATGAACTTGTAAACAGCCTCCTTGCTGTAACTTTCTTGAGAGATTTCACATTTGCATTGCCCAAAATTTGAATGTTTCCACTTCCAATCATCTGACTGTCAACTTAAAACTCCCCTCTCCCAATAGGAAGGGAACAATCCCTTCAAGAACATCCGCTTTGGATAAATTACTTCACTCTGTACAAGTCGCATAATTTAGTGGAAATCAAATAATGAATATGAATACTTCCAATGGTACAACAGTAGTCTACAGGGCTTGTTAGATGTACAGTATATACAACATGACAAATAACCCTATGCATAAATAATGTTTGAATGAGGCTGACTGAGGCTGAACTCAAATAACTGCTACACGAACAACAGCAACTACTTGGGGTACAATGTTACCCCCTCACCAATTTTAAATCCTTGGAATTCTGTACATAACTCGATGGTCCTGTTCCTTTTTATCTCACAAGTTGCAGTCCAGTACGCCCTTCAGCAAATTAAGCCCTTCTGCAGAAATGCTCCTTCGGACTCGGCTTTGAGGAACCTCTATCCGAGGGGGTGCATCTGGGGAAAAACAAACCACAATAACAGTTAAATTATCACATGTATGACGCTTGAGTGCCTCTCTGACCAGTTCTCTTGAGCATCTTTCAGGATCATTATGGATCATCAGTTCTTTCCTCGCCATCGTCACAGCACATTGGCTGCTCATTACATCCCACAAACCGTCACACCCCATTATCAAAAACTCATCTTCCTCGGTCAGGCATGTCTCCTGCAACTCAGGATCTGCACTTAGAGGGCATGCAGAGCCTTTAGGTCCCTTCATGTGCCAATCTCCTAGAGCACGAGCCACAGATAATTGTCCATTGAGGTATCCGTCATAAATCACACCACCAAGCTTCTCAATTCTTAGCTTTTCAGATGCACAATTTGGTTTGTGGTCTTTTGACATCTCTATTGCTCTACCCCTTTTTCCCATCACAGCTCGACAGTCCCCAGCATTAGCAATTATTAGGGTCCTGTAAAGAGGAAAAGAATGTAACATCTGCAACAATATCCTGACTCCTAAATTCTAGGTTAAAAAAACAAAATAAAAGCAATAGTAAGATAACTCGTTGCTCATTTGTTATATTTCTTCCTTCTTTCATCATTTCCTTAGACCACTATCACAAGTGTAAGGTACTATAATGTTACAATGCAGTATCTAGATAAATCAGTATTTTCAAGAGATGTCCCATAACATGGGGACCACCTGTCAGAAGAACTTTAGCAAATAGTACAGATCACCAGCATCATCTGATGCAAAACAAGGGCAGTGAAGGAGCTAATTACCTTCCCGAAATAAGGGCAGTCAGAGCAGTGGTGCCAGAGGAGATATCAAGAGAACTTGCATCTGCAAATGCATGATCAGCTTTCACGTAGGCACTCTTAATAGCCCTCTCCAAACAAGTTGGAAAATGAGAATCCTCAACTATGAATCTAAGAATATTGTTTCGGATAAACAATGCTGCATCTGTACCTCCATGGCCGTCAAATACCTGTTCAAATGTATCTATATTGAGAAATCTGTGTAAATTAAGATGAGCCTTACTTCCTAAGATCAAATAACAAGACAAGTACATAACAAATAAAACATTTATGATGAGATAAAAGTTAATCGGTGATTTTGGTTTAGAATAGAATACCTAAATGCCTCTCCTAAAGGTATCTCTTCAGCTATTTAATTAGATTTAGTAAAGACATTTGGACATATACTGTAGAAGGGAGATAAAAATCAACTCTGTTGCTGTAGGACAATGATATTACAGGAGCTCAAAGTATAACTAGATCATACAAAATCAGGAAATCCTACCAAAGCATATCGGATAGTTAGTGCAACTTCGCCGAAGGAGTAATTATATCTAACAAAGTAACAAGTAACCACCATGCCTACAGGAGCCACAAGATAAAAGAGCAGAGAAATACTAATACTTTATCATCCAATTTTTTCAGCTTTAACAGCTCCATAAAATTCTCCTGCTTAACAATAGGTAATAACAAGTAAAAGGTATGAAGGTGACAACTTACCCCATAGAAAGCACCAGGCAAAGGGAAGTCAGAAGTTTCACCTAGATGTTCAACAAGATTATCGACACAAACATGTTCATCCTCCATGTACTGTTTCGGTCCTCTTTCAGCACAGCTTCCTGATCGGAACACTGGGAGAAAGTTTGTATTTTCATTCGACAGTGACTTACTGGCTACAACCCCAACTTCCAACTGGAAAAAAGCCAAACGAAGGAATAAGTACAACGCGCGATCCCCAAAATTCGGTGCAAAGTACAATGCAAAGCAATACAAGGTGTAAATTTGAAGTTTTAACTGCCTTCCATTCCGCCTTCCTAGCTAAATGCAGAGAACAATCCAAACCAATAGAGCAGCTACATATGCATTCTCCAATAAACTAATCTACCAAAGACATATTCGTCGAAAATTTAAGATGTAAACCACATATCCTGCTAATTACAAAGCATCTAATCACATAAAAGATTACCAAATCCTCAGGGGAGAGCAACCTCATGGAGCTCAAACTGTGCCGCATTACCCTCGGAGGCTTTCCATTCGGAATATGCTTCAAACTGTGGATACTCTCATCATGATCATCCAACGCTGACATGTTGTCATTGTAGCAAACACCTTCAAATATGGTAGTCGGAGGCGAAAAATCCATACTAGCAGCCATCTTCACTCGCATATCATCGAAACCAGAAAATCAAATCCAGCCAAAGAATTTGCTTCAGATCTACAACAAATCCAAAATATCACCAAATCCTCGCTTGTCTTATCTTATCCGAATCCAATTCCTTTTCGAGGAATCAAATTAAGAATCCACACAGCACAAATCAAACCTCTTGAATTGAATTGAGAAGAAAAATGTAACAAATTGAAGAAGAAGAATATTGGGATTTCTTTTTTCTGGTGGTGAAATAATGGTGATCAGTGGAAACCCTAGAAAGGGGAAATTGATTGAAGGTGTTGTGTGTCTGAGAGAGAAAGAAAGGAAGAGAATCATTTAGCTTTTTTGGTTGGCCACCGGCGGTTCCAGGTAATCCGGTTAGTGTACGTGAGAGTACGAGAGAGGAGGATACCGACACGTGCTGAGTTCTGAGTGGGCGGGTGTTGGTGCGTTGGGTTCTGAGAGGTTGGAGTTCGTTATAATAGACAGAGGGTTGCTATTGGAGGGGACTGGGTGTGCATTTATGAAGCGTGATCTGGGAAGTGGGTAATGATTGAGAGTACCGAGAGAAATGATTGAGGATGGCAGGACGCAGGGGTGCTTCTAATTTAGGTCTTCCCATTGGTTCCCCCATTTCTCCTTGTCTTTTTTGTTTTTTCTTCTTCTTTTTTTTTTCTTTAGAATTTTCTCGTTGAGTTTTATTCTGCAAACTGTGTGGTAGGAAACAATGTACTGTGGTGAACAGTCTTTATGATATCAGCGCTAATGAAGAAACAATATGTCAAATGAGCACGGACTCTTCACACTCTTAGAGTGTCGGAGTGTCCGACATGACGATATTTGTGTGTCGGAAATTGTTGACTTTTTTGATACGTTGACTGGCTAGTCATGTTATCAATTATTAATATATATATATATATTTTAAAAAAAAGATTATGGAATGATTAAAAAGGTTTGGACGGATTATGAAATGATTGAAATTTTCTTGTCTATTAGGTGTTAGAGGGTTGATGTGTTACTAAGTTGCTGCCTAATTTTTTTTACAACTTATATCTGCCCATTTGATTATCTTTAATGACTTACATTTGATCATGATTCTCTTTAATGTTATTTCAATATGCTTATGCAATGGATTAAATTTTGACAAAAAAAAAAGAAAAAAAAGATTGAATTTAGAACATGATTTTAGTAATGTAATGAGCTTATTTCATATTTTAGTATATTTTTTATATATTAAAAATACATAAATATATTATTCTATTTGTCGTGCCCAAGCAATGTCGGAAGCTTAGTTTTTAAGTTTGTCGTTGTGTCTGTGTTTGTGTGGCAAAAGAGTGAGTATTCGGTAAAAAATAACCTCTGCATACATAACTTTTTTTTTTTACCATGGACGCTAGGTCTTTTTTTTTTTTTAGAATTCAATAATACTTTAGGAAAATTGTTAGGATCCATCCTGAATTTCACCCTAAAACCCGAGGTAAATCCTGCAGGGTCCAATTTCAAGAAAAATTCAGCATAATCTTCCTTGAAAATTGACAACCCTTACCTGAAAAATCTAACTTACACTTCTATAACCAAACATACCAGCCTCAACACCTGGAGCCTTCATGCTCCCCAAGTTCATCACATCTCCCAATATAACAATTACTCATCTAAAATAATCGCACAACCAACAACAGACAACGTTAATTCACTAACTAGTTATCATAGCATATCTAAAAAGGAATGAATAACAATTAATAAAGATTAAGCGGAAGCAGCCTCTGACTATGCCTCGACTCTATGTACGCTTACGCTCGACCTTATTTAAACTTAGTCTGTACACTAGGCATTTAAAACCAAAGGGCCCAGGGGAAAGTAATATAAAAACGTTAGAGTGAGTGGACAAAAATAATTTAAATAATTTAACAAATACGCAATTTAAATATTTTTCCACATTTTAACTTTAAAAACCTCGATGCATGCAACTTTTATAAACATTTAATTTTAAATCCAGAATCTCATAAAAATAGACAAACCAGCCCCGCTGGTTAATCAAATATAGAAATCTCAAAAGAAGAGATAAACTAGCCCTGCTGGTTAATCAAATACATAACTGAGAAGAATAAAATAAGGGAAAGAGTTATCACCATGTAAAAGGGAGCCTCCCAGGCTATAATAGAGTCCCACGCTAAGCATTCTACTCATCTATAGTGAGGACCGCTAATAATGGCTAGCTAACAAATAAATATAAATACCGATCGGTTGCCTCCCAGGCTATAATAGCGTCCCACCACTACCAGAAGAAAGGCTTTAGCTGATGAAAAAAAAAAAACCAGGCCGACGAAGCATTTTTTCATCGGCTAAAGTCCACTTTAGCCCACGAAATTTTCTTTCGTCGGCTAAGTTCAATTTTCGTCGGCTATGGTAAACTTTAGCCGACGAAATTAAGATGTCGTCGGCTAAAGAATTTATTTCTTCGGCTAAAGTTCGCAGACTATGGCCGACGAAATATTTAAAAGTTTAGCCGACGAAATTAATATGTCGTCGGCTAAAGTTCTTTATATTTGCAGATCTAGACAGCAGCAGCTCATCTGGGAAAAAAAAAGGGAGAAAAAGTTTGGGTGTTGTCGAAATCTGTCCATAATTAGTTTGTGGAGCTATATATAGGTACATATATGTATATATACGTTAAGAAGACATCTGTGGTTGAAAGAAGGGAAGAAAAAATGCCTCAAGCTCCTTACACCGTGAAGCCTGACCAGAAGAACATAATTTTCAGGTGGATGAGTTGTGTGAAGTATCCTTCAGGCTATGCAGGAAATATAGCCCGGTGTGTGAACTTCCGGGACAATAAGATGTACGGGTTGAAGAGTCATGACTGTCATATCCTGCTACAACATCTCTTCCCTGTTTTTATTCGACCGTTCCTTCCCCGTCAGGTTGTGGAGCCGTTAGTAGCGTTGACAAGATTCTTCCAGAAGTTATACACACGGGAAGTGAAAAAATCTAACCTCCGGGAAATGCAAGAGGACATCATTTATATCATGTGTAAATTTGAAAGGATATTTCCTCCAAATTTTTTTGACATCATGCCTCACCTGATGATCCATCTTCCCGAGCAATTGTTGCTTACCGGTCCAGTACACTACACTTGAATGTATCCCATGGAAAGGTACATTTTTTACACCTGAATTCCTCAATATATATACATGTTCAATAATCATAACACTTTGCAACTTGATTTATAGGCAACTTGCAGACTACAAAGATTATGTGGCTAATAAATCTGCGCCTGAAGGATGTATAGCTGAAGCATATACTGCGCACGAGTGCGTCACCTACATGAAGTTGTATTTAGGAGCGTTGAAGGAAACAGACGAAGCCATGCCGGTAGATGTACCGAAGTTCAATCTTTCCATACTCTCCAGTGATGTTGAAGTTTATGGAATTTTGCCAGACTCCTACAAGTTGCAACCACATGAGCTGGTCATTGCCCACTGGTGGGTATTGATTAACTGTCCAGAAGTTGAATACTGGAAAGACATCCATCTATATTGTCCAGACATTCATGGTGATCTCGAGTACCACAACAGGGAGTTCGCAAACTATTTTGGCGGCTGGATACGTAATTCAATATTTATGTACGTATTTATGTTTATTGCATAATTATCCATATTTACAATGTTGAATGGTTGGTTGCAGATGAACCATATTTAATTTGATGGTCACCCAAATTGGTCGCACGAACTAAGACTTCTAGCGATGAAGCCAATAATGTCAAGAGTTTATCCGATGTGCAAGGTGAATGGCGTGTAATTTATATGTGAACAGAGAGACAGTAGACGGAGAACGCATAATTCTGGGGTGATGGCGCATGGTGGGCGGAATAAAGTTGACTATTACGGTGTTCTCCATTCAGTGGTGGAACTCGTTTACGGTGAAGGCATGACAGTGCACCTCTTCAAGTGTAGATGGTTTGATACTAGCCCGCAGAGCATGAAGACCGATCAGTACGGAATATTATCGGTGAACACTGCTACAAGTTGTTACGAAGATGACCCGTTCTTTTTTGCCACATCGGTAAAACAAGTGTTTTATCTTGATGATCTTGCTAAGGTTGACGCGTGGAAAGTAATCAACCTTGTGCACCCTCGAAACATTTATGGGGCGGCTACACTTGGAGAGGCCGAAGACCAGGAAGAAGATGTTGCGTATCAAGAGCCCAACGCAATAGGTATTCCTACCTCCTCTACCGTTCGCCTTAATAATTTTAAAGCGGGTCGTTCGGTGTGAATTTGTGATGAAGAGCCAAGGCTTATTGATGTTGATCCAAATCAAGAAACAGACGAAGACTCTAGCGATGAGGAAATGCATACCAGAAATTAATTCTGACACCGAAGAAGACTCATTGGATGATTCCGATTACGAGCCTTAGTTTTAATTTAGAGGACGTAATACATTAATTTGTAATAAAAAAGATTGTATTACCTTAATTTATAGTTTACATATGTTGAATTCATATTTCTGTTATTTTATATGTATTTTGGTGATATATGAACAGGAAATTAGTATGGTTTAAACCTTCTGTTTTAGGGTTTGTATTTTTTAATTAAGCCGACGAAAACAACATAATTCGTCGGCCTAAACCATCTTAGCCGACGAATTATATTATAAGTCGTCGGCTAAAACAGTCTTAGCCGATGAAGAATATTAGAAGCCGTCGGCTAAAACCTTCTTAGCCGACGAAGAATATTAGAAGTCGTCGGCTAAAAGGACTTAAAGCCGACGAATTGAAATGGAAGTCGTCGGCTAAGATGGTTTTAGCCGACGAATACCCTAATATATCGTCGGCTTTATTAATTTTTTTATTTTTTATTACATACTATAGCTGACGAATGTATTAGGATATTCGTCGGCTAAACCCTAAACTTTTTATGTTACATACTATAGCCGTATCTTCGGTGGTTATTTTGCATAAAATTTTTATAGGACTTGTTGCGTCTCATCGGTTTGAAACTATTTTGAATTGAAGGTCCGGCCAAAATACGAAATTTAGACGGCCCAACGACTTTTTTCGTGCGTTTAGGGGTTTGACTTACAGGATTGACAGATCGGATCGAGCACTTAATCTTGTCGGATCAAGTTGAATTTTTTCTCATACATGTATTTTATCATGATTGTTAGATCCGACCGTCGGATTTCCGTTTCTCAAGTTTGATCATCGTAACCACAACATGCCTACTAATGTTGTATAACTTATTTACCAAGTGTTAAGTAAATGTTCCGTTTCAAAAACAAACTATACGTAAATCCTTCAAACGCAAAAATGTCGTGAAATAAGATATGACCAGAATGGTAAAATACGTCCACGGTTGAAAAATTACAATATTCCGGTAAAGTTTCGGTGCCGATAGTTGCGGTCAATGGAATTTTTCATTCTTTCTCCCTATGAGTAGCCGTATCGTCGGTGGTTATTTTGCGCAAAATTTTTATACGACTTGTTGCGTCTCATCGGTTTGAAACTATTTTCAGTTGAAGGTCCGGCCAAAATACAAAATTTAGAATGTCCAACGACCTTTTCCGTGCGTTTAGGGGTTTGACTTAACGGATTGACAGTCCGGATCGAGCCCTTCACCTTGTCGGATCAAGTTGAATTTTTTCCCATACACGTATTTTATCATGATGGTTAGATCTGACGGTCGGATTTTCATTTCTCAAGTTTGATCATCACAATCACAATCACAGTTTGACGAATGTATAAAAAGTTATATAGCCGACAAATTTCAAAGGTTTAGCTGACCAATTTCATAGGTTAAGCCGACGAATGTCAAATGTTTAGCCGACGAATTTTATTTTAGCCGACGAGATTATTATTTTAGCCCACGAAATTATTATCTTTAGCCGACGAAATAATAATTTCGTCGGCTAAAGTTTTCGGGTATAACCCAGCGCTCGACTGGTTGAAAGCCCTAGTCTCCGCCTCCTCTCCCTCTCCGAATTTCCCCTCCTCCGCCTCCGCTTCCTCTCCCGGTCGCCGCCCTCTCCTCTCCCTCTCCCGGTCTCTGCCTCCTCTCCCTCTCCCTCTCCCGGTCTCCGCCTCCTCTCCCTCTCCCGGTCACTGCCTCCTCTCCCTCTCCCAATCTCCGCCTCCGCTCCCTCTCCCTCTCCCAGTCTCCGCCTCCTCTCCCTCTCCCTCTCCCGGTCTCCGCCTCCTCTCCCTCTCCCGATCTCCGCCTCCTCTCCCTCTCCCGTCTCCACCTCCGCTCCCTCTCCCTGTCCGGCCGGCCTCCTCCTCCTGCTCCGGCCTCCTCCTCCTGCTACTCCGGTCCTCCCTCCTCCTCCTCGAGTACATTTCTGAGCTTTAGTTTTATTTTGTGTTTGCTTTTATTTTCCGGTCAATTGTAATGTTGTGGTGTTGTTAGGAAGTGTATATTTGTATTTAGGAAGTGTATATTTTTATTTAGTATTTAGGAAATGTATATATTTGTTTTGTATTTTGTGTTTGTTTTGATTTTCCGGTCAATTGCAATGTTGTGGTGTTGTTAGGAAGTGTATATTTTTATTTATGAAGTGTATATTTAGGAAGTGTATATTTGTATTTAGGAAGTGAAAATTTGTATTTAGGAAGTGTATATATTTTTTTTTTTGACTAATTGAATGAGTTTACATTTTTTGATTTTGTGGCCTTGATTCAAATTAATATTTTAAACAGAATGTGAGCGGTAATATTAGATCGACGAAGGGTTCGAAGGGCCAAAGGTCTGAATCGTCTGAGGGAACCTCTAGCAACCCTCAGACGTTGTTTCAGGGCCTCATGACAGCTAGACATGCGAGCCTTCTGCAGACGGCGCAGAGGCAGCCGGAGGTGCCCCCTTCATCGAGGCAGCGGGGCTTCCCTCATTCCTCGAGGCAGTTGTTTGCTCAACCCCAGACGGAGGTGTCTGCACCCCGTATGCCTGAGATACACCGGGCGCCCACTCCAGTACATGCATCTTCAGATAGTGGGTCATCTGGGTACAGATGTTGCCGCCTCACCTATTCCTTCCGCGGATGATACCGGCCATACCTGCAGTCGATGACTCAGGGACGCCGATTTATCCACTGCCCCCGCCAGTGGCTCCATCAGCGGCGTACCGATTTGTGTCTTTTGATACGCCTCTTATTTCCGTGAGGGTATCATCATCGGAGACGGAATCTGTCGCGTCCGCCGCGTCGCCCTCAGGTAATGAAAGATGAATGATTTACTACATTATAATGGTCGAATTTTAATAATCAATTTGGTTTATCATGTGATAGGCACGGTCGGAGCGAAGCCGGCAAAAAAGAAGAGAGGCCCCGTCACAAGGAAGGCTCTCGAGAAGATCGTCGTACCTCAGGGAGGATTGTCATCGGTACTGACGGGATGGCGACATAGTATCGGGCGGGAAGTCGAGAACGTACTCCGGCCGCGTGGGAGCGCTCATTAGGGATAGAGTCCCTATGTTGTGGTCAGACTGGGGCGAGGTCCCGCAGGAGGTTAAGGACATGGTCCACAACGCGATGTCAGTGAGTTTACAAAATGCCTCAATAATATTATGTATTACATTGTAGATTTCTCGAAAAACTAAACTAATAAACGGTTAAATGCAGGTGTGGTTTGAGGTTCCGGAGCCCTTGAAGAGCAGCTGGGCGGACGTTGTGCATGGGAGAAGGTACGTTGGAAAGTTAATGAAAAAACAAAATTGTATGTGATATTAATAATATTTCTAATATTTTTGTTGTATCTGTAGGTACAAGGAGTGGAAGAATGAGTTGCGGACCCATTGGACTATGCACGGGAACGCACGTTCTGGTACCCCTGCTGAGTTCCAGTACAGAGAGTACGAGTGGCGTTGGCTTCTAACATCAGAATTCAACAACCCTCGTAAACAAGTATTTAAATAAATTAATTAGTTAATTTGTCATTAAGTACGTGCGTTTTAAAATATTTTACTAATAGTTTAGTTTTTTCTTTGAAGGCGGTTTCCCGGACGAACGCTCAGAACCGGCAACGCAACACAAGGAACCATCATGCCGGTTCTAGACCGTTCGCTGTCTTCATGGACGAGGCGGCCAGGGAACATCCAGAGGTCAACTCGTACGTCTATACGTACGAGAAGACATATCCTGACGCCGAAGAGGATATTGTAAGTCATCTTACGTTTTTAAATTTTTAATTTTACTTATATATATGTCAAAATGTTAATTAATAATTTTTTTCCTATCCAATTAGGCGAAGGTGAGGGAGGCTAGTGACGAGGTGATGAGTGCTATAGTGAGGGAGACATGGCCGGACACGCAGGAGGAAGAGATGTCCGAAGCCATGTTCCGGATCGACACTTCGGATCCGACGGTTGGGGCGAGGATCATGGGCGCCTTCCCACCGCAAGCAAACAACTTCTACTGCTAGGGTCTAGGAAAGAAGGGCGAGGGGGTCCTGAAGACCACTCCAAGATTTCAACGAAAGGCAGCCTCGACGAGCAGCAGGACCACGACCACCAGGACGACTTAGCTGCTAGAGTCGGAACTTTAGAGACTACGGGAACAACAAGCTGCTCATGTTGCCTATAATGCTACGCATGCAACCTATAATGCCGCGCAGGCAACCCATTATGCTGAGGTACATGCCATCCAGCAGGCCCAACAGCGGCAGATGTTCCAATACATGCAGGACTTTACAGCTGCCCAGCTTCAGGGACTTCCGGCTCTGCACATACTGTTACCCCAGCCGCCGCAACCTCCACAGCAACCTCTGCAGCAGCCCCCAGAAGCGGATATTAATTTAGACGATCTAGATTTTGTGTAGTTGATGAATTATACAGTTTTATATGCTTGTTGTTGGTTATATGGAATTGTTTTGGTGTATTTTGCAGCTTGCTTGAAATAGTAATTTAGAAATTTCAGGTTTTTTTTTATATTGGAATGGACTTATAGCCGACGAAATACGCCATAATTCGTCAGTTATAATAATGTTTAGCCGACGAATTATGGAATGTGTCGTCGGCTAAACCCTCTAAAGCCGACGAAATACGGTCTGTTTCGTCGGCTTTAGTTATTTTTATTTTTTAATTACATACTATAGCCGACGAATATATTAAGCGTTTTGTTGGCTACAGCTGATAGACTAGCCGACGAGTTGCTTCGTCGGCTAAATATGAGAAACTAGCCGACGAGTTGCTTCGTCGGCTAAAGCTGAGAGACTAGCCGACGAGTTGCTTCGTCGGCTCAAGCTGAGAGACTAGCCGACGACAGAAGTTGTCGTCGGCTAAAGTCTGAGAGACTAGCCGACGATGTCTTCTGTCGTCGGCTAGCTATGGGACAATAGCCGACGACGGGCTATAGATTCGTCGGCTAAAGTCATTGCCGACGACGCTTTACCGACAAAACTATAGCCGACGAAGTCTCGTCGGCTAAGAGTAAGCCGACGAATTAAGCTAACAGGCCGACGAAAATTTTTCGTCGGCTAAACTGCTTGTCCTGGTACACAACACAACATCACCACATAAAGAACCATTATCAATTGCTTACGAGATCATTAAAACCATTATCAAAAAAAAAAAAAATAAGATCACAATTGCTTACGAGATGTCTTCTTCCTTGCAGAGCTGTGATGAACTTGGAGCCAATTCTACCTCCAAGTCCTGAAATTTCAACCCCGAAACTGCCCTTCTCTTTTACTACTTTACAAAGCAACCTCTTTTACCCTCGTCCACCCACTCCCCATGGCCTCTCATAAAATGATCCAGTTTGTTAGCAACTCTAGACAAAATTTATTCACTACACATGATCATTTTAATAAGCAAAGCCAGTTGATTACCAGAAAATAATGTCAATGAATACGTTGACAACAATAGGTACTATTTATTGACATTGACGATCCAACTGAAAAGCTTTCCAACCATGATTTGGTTGTGAAACCACATAATGCACTACCCCAATCACCTGAAAAGCTATACTCCCAGACTTAAACCGACGACACAACACGTCGTCGGCTATACTCCAAGCCTTTAGCCGACGGAGCTAATATATTCGTCGGCTAAAGTATATAATTAAAAAATTAAAAAATAATTATAGCCGACGAAATAGAGCCTCTTTTGTAATTATACCCGAAGACTTTAGCCGACGAAATAATAATTTCGTCGGCTAACCGAACATTTTAGCCGACGAAATATAATAATATCGTCGGCTAAGCTAAAATTCGTCGGCTAAACCTTTGAAATTCGTCGGCTAAACATTTGAAATTCATCGGCTAAACACAAAATTCGTCGGCTATAATCTTTTAAATTCGTCGGCTCTATAACTTTTTATACATTCATCAAACTGTGACTGCTGCTCGTGATGATCAAACTTGAGAACGGAAATCCGACCGTCAGATCTGACCATCATGAGAAAATACATGTATGGAAAAAATTCAACTTGATCAAACAAGGTTAAGGGCTCGATCCGGACGGTCAATCCGTTAAGTCAAACCCCTAAACGCACGGAAAAGGTCATTGGACTGTCTAAATTACGTATTTTGGCCGGACCTTCAACTGAAAATAGTTTCAAATCGATGAGACACAACAAGTCGTATAAAAATTTTACGCAAAATAACCACCGAAGATAGGGCTACCCATAGGGAGAAAGAATTGAAAATTGGATTGACCGCAACTATCGGCACCGAGACATGACCGGAATACCTTGATTTTTCAACCGTAGACGTATTTCACCATTCTGGTCATGTCTTCTTTCACGACTTTTTCACGTTTGAAGGTTCTACGTATAGTTTGTTTTTGAAACGGAACATTTACCTAACACTTAGTAAACAAGTTATACAACATTAGTAGGCATATTCTGACTGTGATGATCAAACTTGAGAAAATAAAATCCGACGGTCAGATCTGACCATCATGATAAAATACATGTATGGGAAAAATTCAACTTGATCTGACCAGGTTAAGTGCTCGATCCGGACGGTCAATCCCGTAAGTCAAACCCCTAAATGCACGGAAAAGGTCGTTGGACCGTCTAAATTTCGTATTTTGGCCGGACCTTCAACTGAAAATATTTTCAAATTGATGAGACACAACAAGTCGTATAAAAATTTTACGTAAAATAACCACCGAAGATAGGGCTATAGTATGTAACAGAAAAAGTTTAGGGTTTAGCCGATGAATACCCTAAATCATCGTCGGCTATACTATGTAATAAAAAAATATAAAAATTAATAAAGCCGACGAAATATTAGGGTATTCGTCGGCTAAGATGGTTTTAGCCGACGACTTTTACTATACTTCGTCGGCTAAGATGGTTTTAGCCGACGACTTCCTTTTCAATTCGTCGGCTATAAGTTATTTTAGCCGACGACTTGCTTTTCAATTCGTCGGCTTTAATTTATTTTAGCCGACGACTTCTAGTAGTTTTCGTCGGCTTAGACGGTTTTAGCCGACGACTTTTAATATAATTCGTCGGCTAAGAGGGTTTAGGCCGACGACTTATGTTGTATTTCGTCGGCTTAAGTAAAAAAATACAAACCCTAAAACAGAAGGTTTAAACCATACAAATTTCCTGTTCATATATCACCAAAATTCATATAAAATAACAGAAATATGAATTCAACATATGTAAACTAGAAATGAAGGTAATACAATTTTTTTTATTACAAATTAATGTATTACATCCGAAGAAATTAAAACTAAGGCTCGTAATCGGAATCATCCGATGAGTCTTCTTCGGTGTCAGAATTAATTTCTGGTAATCTATGTCTTTCCTCATCGCCCAAAATCGTACTCATTAAGCACTGCTAAAATTTCTTCTCCCGTCCATCTTCTGGGAGGCACACCGTGTTCTACGGTCCCATCAAATGCCTTGTCATCGAACCGCCATTCGTGATTATATAGAAGGAAAGCACGGTGACCCAATCTGCATATCTTGTGGCAATGACTGCTGCTCCCCTCATCGCTAAGGCACTCTGGACAAGCCTTGTATCCCCTAACAACGTTGCCCGACAACATCCCACGGGCAGGAAAATCACTGATGGTACCGACAACCATGACATGCATCTGGAACATCTCGTGCATGTACTTGTCATAAGTGGGATGACCAACTTCCCATAAAAACTGAAGCTCTTAAATCAAAGGTCTCAAATACACATCGAGACACTTCCCTGGATAACCGAGCCCCGGAATCAACAAACTCAACATATTGTATTCCTTCTTCATGCACATCCATGGAGGAAGGTTGTACGGTACCAAAATCACCGGCCATACACTGTATTGAAGACTCATGTTGCCAAAAGGGTTGAACCCGTCGGATGAGAGCCCGAGCCTCACATTTCGGACCTCTGACGCAAAATGAGGAAACTCCCTGTCTATATGCTTCCAAGCCTCCCCGTCAACAGGGTGTATAAGGGTATCTTCGTCATGTATTTCCCTATCAACGTGCCATCTCATAGCTTTGGCCGTGTGTGAAGACATGTACAACCGCTCAAGCCTATCCCTCAACGGGAAATACCGAAGTACCTTCACAGGTTTCCTATTGCCTGCAGGAGTCAGCTTATACTTGTCAGTGTGACATACCGGACATGCGTCAAGCCCACCAAGGTCATTCCCTTCTGGATCTTTACCCCAGAAGAGAACGCAGTCATATCTGCATGCATGGATCTTGATGTAGGAAAGCCCAAGATCTTTCAGGATACATCGGACCTTACGATGAGTGGTAGGAAGACGATGACCGTGGGGCAGCATCGAAGCAGTGTACTGTAGATAATCATCAACAGCCTTCACGGTCGATTTTGTCTCAACTTTAATCTTCATTACGTCCATCACACTTTCAAGAACGGTCTTCTGACAACTGGGGTACACAAGGGTCTGTTGGAAAGCAAGCAGTTTGTTGTACTTTTCAATACCAGCAGTGTTGACAGCTCTAGGGAAGGGCTGCACCGGGTCAGGCATATACTGTCCTTGAGCGTATACACCGCTCTCATAAGGAAACATGTCGTTGATGAATGCCGTTGTTGGATCGTTGGATGTACTGCCCGTCTCAGAAAATTACCCATGATCATGCGGACCCCCTGATGATGTTTCACCGTGATATAACCAACATGTGTACTTCTCCCAAAACCCGTTACTCCTCAGGTGCTGCCATACTTTGTCAATGGGAAATCGATGCATATCGCTGCGACACTGACATTTCGTGCACGGGCAATAGAAAATTGTATTCCCGTTAGCATTAGCCAGCGCATATTCTATAAAACTCATAACTCCTGCACCGTATCTTTTGTCCCATTTTGGAAGCGAAATCCAACTCTTATCCATATCCTGAAAATATAACAAAATATATATTTATAACGCTGCTAGCTAATTATTAATGAAATTTCATGTCATATATAAAATCTCAATTCATTTAGTATATATTCTACGTACTACGTACAACTAATTAATAACTAATTAACAACACACACACATATCATAGGAACACAATAATATATATATTAACACAAAGGAATTAACAACAATAGATACACAAAATACAATTAATATATATTAACACAAATTAACACAATTAATATATATTAATAGATATAGAATTAACACAATTAATATATATTAACACAAATTAATTACAACAACTTCATACCGTACCATATCAACACAAATAATTATAAATTAATTAATAACATATATATATCTACTAATATTTATTAACAACAAATTAATTCATATATATTATCAATTCAAATCATCAACCAAATCGATCAACATATATATATATATATATATATATATATATATATATACATCCAACGTACTCAAAATTAATCAATTCAATCATAATCAAAATCAATAAACTCAATCATAATCAAAATCGATAAACTCAAATAAAACTCAATTAATCAACATATATATACATATACGTACCTATATATGGCTCCACAAACTAATTATGGACAGATTTCGACAACACCCAAACTTTTTCTCCCGTTTTTTCTTCTCCCGTTTTTTTTCCCAGATGAGCTGCTGCTGTCCAGATCCGCAATATAAAACACTTTAGCCGACGACATATTAATTTCGTCGGCTAAACTTTTAAATATTTCGCCGGTCATAGTCTGTGAACTTTAGCCGACGAAATAAATTCTTTAGCCGACGACATTTTTTTTTCATCGGCTAAAGTTTACCATAGCCGACGAAAATTTCAGTTAGCCGATGAAGGAAAATGTCGTCGGCTAAAGTCCACTTTAGCCGACGAAAAAATGCTTCGTCGGCCTGGTTTTTTTTTTTCGTTGGCTAAAGCCTTTCTTCTGGTAGTGGGTACAGATGCCGCCGCCTCACCTATTCCTTCCGCGGATGATACCGGTCATACCTGCAGTCGATAACTCAGGGACGCCGATTTATCCACTGCCCCAGCTAGTGGCTCCATCAACGGCGTACCGGTTCGTGCCTTTTGATACGTCTCTTATTTCCGCGAGGGTATCATCATCGGAGATGGAATCTGTCGCGTCCGCCGCATCGCCCTCAGGTAATGAAAGATGAATGATTTACTACATTATAATTCTTTGATTTTAATAATCAATTTAGTTTATCATGTGATAGGCACCGTCGGAGCGAAGATGGCAAAAAAGAAGAGAGGCCCTGTCACAGGGAAGGCTCTCGAGAAGATCGTCGGTACCTCAGGGAGGATTGTCATCGGTACTGACGGGGATGGCGACATAGTATCGAGCGGGAAGTCGAGGACGTACTCCGGCCGCGTGGGAGCGCTCATTAGGGATAGAGTCCCTATGTTGTGGTCAGACTGGGGCGAGGTCCCGCAGGAGGTTAAGGACATGGTCCACAACGCGATGTCGGTGAGTTTACAAAATGCCTCAATAATATTATATATTACATTGTAGATTTCTCGAAAAACTAAACTAATAAACGGTTAAATGCAGGTGTGGTTTGAGGTTCCCGAGCCCTTGAAGAGCAGCTGGGTGGACGTTGTGCATGGGGGAAGGTACGTTGGGAAGTTAATGAAAAAACAAAATTGTATGTGATATTAATAATATTTCTAATATTTTTGTTGTATCTGTAGGTACAAGGAGTGGAAGAACGAGTTGCAGACTCATTGGACTACGCACGGGAACGCACGTTCTGGTACCCCTGCTGAGTTCCAGTACAGAGAGTACGAGTGGCGTTGGCTTCTAACATCAGAATTCAACAACCCTCGTAAACAGGTATTTAAATAAATTAATTAGTTAATTTGCATTAAGTACGTGTGTTTTTAAATATTTTACTAATAGTTTAGTTTTTTCTTTGAAGGCGGTTTCCCGGGCGAACGCTCAGAACCGGCAACGCAACACAAGGAACCATCATGCCGGTTCTAGGCCGTTCGCTGTCTTCATGGACGAGGCGGCCAGGGAACATCCAGAGGTCAACCCGTATGTCTATACGTACGAGAAGGCATATCCTGACGCCCAGGAGGATATTGTAAGTCATCTTACGTTTTTAAATTTTTAATTTTACTTATATATATGTCAAAATGTTAATTAATAATTTTTTTCCTATCCAATTAGGCGAAGGTGAGGGAGGCTAGTGACGAGGTGATGAGTGCTATAGTGAGGGAGACATGGCCGGACACGTAGGAGGAAGAGATGTCCGAAGCCATGTCCGGATCGACACTTCGGATCCGACGGTTGGGGCGAGGATCATGGGCACAGCCTTCCTACCGCGAGCAAACAACTTCTACTGCCGGGGTCTAGGAAAGAAGGGCGAGGGGGGTCCTGAAGACCAATCCAGGATTTCAACGAAAGGCAGCCTCGACCAGTAGCAGGACCACGACCACCAGAACGACTCAGCTGCTACAGTCAGAACTTCAGAGACTACGGGAACAGCAAGCTGCTCATGTTGCCTATAATGCCGCGTAGGTAACCTATAATGCCGCGCAGGCAGCCCATTATGCCGAGGTACATGCCATCCAGCAGGCCCAGCAGCGGCAGATGTTCCAGTACATGCAGGACTTTACAACTGCCCAGCTCCAGGGACTTCCGCCTCCGCCCATACCGCTACCCCAGCCGCCGCAAGCTCCGCAGCAACCCCCAGAATCGGATATTAATTTAGACGATCTAGATTTTGTGTAGTTGATGAATTATATACTTTTATGTGCTTCTTGTTGGTTATATGGAATTGTTTTTGTGTTTTTTGCAGCTTGCTTGGAATGGTAATTTAGAAATTTCGGGTTTTTTTTTATTATACTGAAATGGACTTATAGCCGACGAAATACGCCATAATTCGTCGGCTATAGTATTGTTAATTATTTTTAAATAGAGTTAAGCCGACGAATTATGGAATGTTTCGTTGGCTAAACCATTAAAAGCCGACGAAATACGGTCTTTTTCGTCGGCTTTAGTTATTTTTATTTTTTTATTACATACTATAGCCGACGAATATATTAAGCTTTTCGTCGGCTTAAGGGGAAAAGCCGAGGAATTGTTTCGTCGGCTATAGATAAGAGACAAGCCGACGAAATTACTCGTCGGCTACTCTTATCTATAGCCGACGAAACAACTCCTCGGCTTTTCCCTTAGCTTAAACCGACGAGTTATTTCGTCGGTTACTCTTATCTATAGCCGACGAAACAACTTGTCGTCGGCTAAAGTCTGTAAGACTCATCGGCTAAAGTCTGAGAGACTAGCCGATGACTTCTTCTGTCGTCGGCTAAATATGGGACAATAGCCGACGACGGGACATAGTTTTGTCGGCTAAAGTCAGTACCGACGACCCTTTCCCGACGACACTATAGCCGACGAATTAAGCTAATAAGCCGACGAAAATTTTTCGTCGGCTAAAGTGCTTGTCCTGGTAGTGCACGCTAAGTGATTTACTCACTTATGGTGAAGACCGCTAATAATGGTTAGATATCAATAATCAATATAAACGACCATATATTATGGTGACTAAAAATATATGAAATCACTTAAATCCATTAAACTTCCTTAAGATCATACAAATGGTACGGTATCATCATAAGAAATTATAATAAACTCAATGACGTGTCTCACACGTCAAAATATTCTTAAATCCATAAATATAAGCGAGATTTAATCATTGGGTGAAAATTTATTAATATCTCAATCTGAAATACTCGTTAAAATATTCTGAAGGTCAAAATTAATCTTCCATAAATAAACAATAAAATTATAACAAAGAACTACCGAAAATCCCATTTTCGAAAATCTTTTATAAATCTCAAAGTCCACAAATAAAACAATCTTAATAAAATCCAAAAATCATAAAGATTATCCAATTCAAATACCGAATTAGTTATCCGAGCTCAAATCCTTAAATCATGACCAACAATTAATCATTGCATCCAACTCAAATATATTTCAAAACTATATCATAATCCGAAATTATAATATAAGCTCGGAAAAAATAAAGTGATAATTAAATTCTAAAATCTTGCATGCATATTAATTAAAATCAAAATATCCACTCACAAATTTAGGCATAAGCCGACGATATGCGCATCACCACTCTAGCGAGGTTTCCTTCATATCCTCGCACAATAAATATGTTTAGAACCGCACTCTTCGATTTAGAAAATTAAATGTTTTATCTTAAGCACAAAAATCCTTTCAATTAACCCACTAATAAACTAATTAGATTTTCACCAAACTTCATCTACAACCTCACTTCATCGATTCTAGCACTTTAGGACCATAACCATGAAAATCCAATGGTTGGATTTATTCTATCAACCGCCAATCTCTCCAATCTCCGTAAAATTTCAAACCTAACCAAAACTCCTCCAAAAATTTCAACTTCACATCATTAAACTCCTCTCATTAAAACAAACTCAAAAACATGAAAAACTACCCCTAAACGGCGGCGGCGGCCGGCAGCCGAACCCTGGCTACCTTCAATGGCTACCAAATTTTGACACAATCTTCCTCTCAACATTCCAAACAACTTTCATAACCATCACTAAGTCCAATTTCAAGCCTAACTAGGGTAATCGAAGCCAAACATTAAAAATCCTAAATTTCAAACCCTAGAATTTCAAACCTTTGATTCTTCTTACCTAGCTCGAGTTAGGTCGAATCCTTTTAGGGGTTTTCTGCTGGAAGGGAGAGCTTCCAAATGATACCAATAGCTCTGGCTATGGTGGGCGAAAATCCACCACACATAGCCGTTGCTTTCGGGACTGATTTCTCCTTCATAGCGGCGCAACACGACCAGCCACCTATCTAGACTTGAAGAGAATGTTTCAAGCTTTGATTTATATATACCTAGCTCGTCCCCTAACTCGGTCGGACGGCGGTGGACGAAGACGATGAAGTTCCGGTAGAAATTCTGGAATTTCTGGGCAAATTCTGGAATTATCCAGAAATGGGGGTCTGATTTGCTATTTATAGAACTTGAGTTTCCTACGAAATTACTAATCTGCCCCTAACTTCAAACCCTTATAACTTTTTCGTACAAACTCTGATTAAAACGTGCCACATATCCACAAACTCGGTTAACGTCCTCTACGACTTTCATGAAGAAAGTTTTCCCAAAATAATTTTCCTACAAAAAGTCAACTCTATGGTCCTTAAATAGTAAACGGTTACTCAAAACGGTAAAAGCCAAAGCAACCTAAAAGTCAATAACCGTAAATTAACTTAAGAACCGGGATGCGACAAAAATAATTGTCCAGACTAGTATGTACGTCTGCGTCCGAAATCTCTCTTATTTACGTATTTTTGTCAATGTAAATCATAATCTTAACCGTTTAAAAGCCGGATTAACCAATAAAGATCGTCTCTGTAAAAAATCAGTGTAAACAAAATTCGTTTACTCAGCCGATTGAATTAAACAAATGGACAATTCTGGTGAAAGTTAGCAGTTTCACGACTGAGCAAACGATTTTTGTTTATATTGATTTTTTGCAGAGGTGATCTTTATTGGTTAATCCAGTTTTGAACGGTTAAGATTATGATTTACATTGACAAAAAGTACGTAAATAAGAGAGAGTTCGGACACACATATACATACTAGTCTGAACGTAAGTATTTTTCATACTTTTATTTAAATATAAAAGAACATTACATCATATAGGAGTTATCGGTGGTAGATAAAATTGTCCCACTCGCTTCCCTACTACCATAATAAGTTACTGGTCTATCACCATTGATGACATCCATATATGAGCTAATTGGGCCTAAAGCATAACCAGAAACGACGCCCCTCTAATCAAGCTACTCTTGTTGCCACATTATGAGCCACGCCATTCCCACTCCGAGGAGTATGAGTAATCTGCTGCAAACCAATAAGTTCCAGCAGAGATCTTATCTTCTCCACCAACCCCCTTATGGGAAAAGCTGAACCCATCTTCACTCCCATTCACCAACCTCATAGCCTCTAAACAATCGGTTTCAACACAGGAAACTGTCCATCTCCTCTCTTGAATAATTTCCAAACCAAGAATTAAAACTTGAAGCTCAGCTGCACATGAATTTAATCTCCCCAAACTACGTTCACCTACAGCCAATCTCATCTCACCATCACAGTCCCTTATCACAACACCAAGACCAATTCCAGCAGCATCACAATTTAACTTCCAAGGTCTAGGCCTAGGAGGATACAAATAAGAATGGCAATTACAAAACTGACTTGCCCTCAAGAGCATTTAACAAAATAAACCATGCTAGGTGACCTGAAAGCAACCTAAATGAAGCTATCATGGAGTTCATACCAGCAAAAAAGAATTAGCAAAACCAATAGGGCTAGGACAAACCCTAACGTTAGTTTATTCGACCAACCAGGGACCATCATACATCAGAAGTAGTAGGCAACATCTCCGACCCCAGCTCTGGTATCCCTTTAATTGCAAGCGCACATTTGACCGTCCTATGCACTATTTTCTTCTGCTTCATGTTTTAGCGTTGACAATGATCAACAACTTCCATAGAGGAATGTTCTTCTCTTTCTGTTTGTTCCTCAATCTCGCTAGTCTACCTACCTTACGTTTCTTTGGGAGAAAAAAATAAGGGAACCTATACAGTTAGGGAGAGAAAGTTCCAAAACAGGACCAAGGTTCGCCGGGGCAGCCTCCAACAATTGAATGGGACCCTTAGGATGCTTACCAAGATCAACGCCCACAAGAACAGACTTTCTTACCTTTGAATGCAGGGAGCTCCACCTCTGCGATTGGGGGCACCAGAAAGGGAGCAGTTGGTTGGGAAAAGATAAGGGGACCCGCAGCTTTGAACTCTGGCTAGGATGAGTGGAGCCGTGAAGCCAGAAATGGATTCCTGCTGGTCCTAGGGAAGCTTACGGGGCTAGGGTTAGGTTTGGATCGAGACCTCCACCCACAAAAAGCATCGCCGTTGACATGTCAGTCAGACTCTGACGACCAGTTGTCGGGTGTTCAAGCAGTTCACAGGTCTTGCAATAGTCGCACATACGCCCATATTTAACAGTAAGCATAACTCATATAAGATCGTTACCTTCTCTCAAATTGAATCACATCGATGGATAAGCTTATTTCACTGGAGAGTTGAGGCTGTGTTCAATACGAACCCTAATTTTTGCTCCTGAAAGCATATTAGGATTTTCATGATGAATAATCTTCCCAAGATAACTCCTACATATACGAAGCTTATTTGGTCATCAAAATCGGTGAGAGACCAAGAACTTCCATTTAAACTGGTAGAGAACATATCAGAACCGTCGTTGCATCTGTGTGGCCATCATAGTACGTTAGGGAAAACATGGTTTTTCCGTAGAACCATGGCCCCACCACCACCAACTGCTTCTCTCCACTTCCTCATTGAAACGCCGGATGTACCGATCTCTTTGAGCCATGATCTGCAAACCACTCTTCAAGTCTCACATAGAGGCCATGATCATCATAGAAACCTTGGGAACGACCTTCTTCTTTGAAGACAGAAGTCTTCCGACCGTGTATGAGTGTACCGAGAATGTCGCCGCACCGGCAGCACCGAATGAGACTTAGCCGCTCTCCGAGATAGCTAGCGCTACAGCCAATCGGGATACCTCATCAACCACATTTGTTGGCTACGAGAAGTGTCAAAAGAACTTTAAAACCCTAGAGAGAAAACCCTATATCTATACATACTTGGAGTATAGGAAAAAAAAAAAAACTATATTTAGATAATTCAAGTCGTTGGAAAGTTTGTATTTAATAATATGTTTCAAGACATAATCTTTAAATTGTGCACTTCTACATTCCTTCCTAAATCTGCTTCTATCTATATACATCAAACATTTATCATTACTTTGAAGGGCTTTTACTCTCAGCGAGCTGATATATTGCTATGATGTACAATAACATGTCTTGATCAGTGTGACGTCAATATAACTTATTGCATATTACAAAAGCGGTTTATGACAATGTGCAGCCACAAACTCAGTTACTCTTTTTTCCTGGAAATCGTGGTTGTGTGACACGTCAAGTTACCCAACAAATTCGTCAACAATGTATTGCATTCAAAAGAATATACGAATTAGCTTAGGAATAATAATAAGTAAAACGGCACCAAGGCTAATGGTAAGCCGCAATGAAAATAAAAATGACGATTTATTTGGTTGGAAGTATTTTGTTGAATGGTGGTTAGTTCTGCGTGGGCACTTGGCTTCTGGCTGGTGCGTTCAAGCTCATCTGGTTCCTAAAGATTGAGTAACAAATAATCAAGTCGATGATTTACATAAATACCGCGGCGCAAAGAGCTTGCAGTAAGAAACACAAATATTGTCATTGGATGAGATGACTACCTGGTAGTTTAGGAAACGATGAAACGTTGTTTGCGTTGTCGTCATCTACGCTCTCACCAAAAGTTTAGTCACAATCGTCATTTGCAATTAATTCGAGGGTGTGGCCGCTCCCATTGTCTGAGCTCACGAAAGAGGTTTCTTTAAAGATTTCTTCAATTTGGAGAGAGCTTTGATGTTTGAAAGATGATGGCTCACTGCGGTTATTAACGAAAGCCCTTTTTCTTTTCTGACCAGATTAATTGTTTAAGAAGGATATCACCAGCTCCTTGGATGATCCGTGTTGTAAATATATCTTCTAACTCTGGATCCACAAATTTCTTTGAATAATCTCTCCACCAGAGACAAAAAGAGGAGTAGCTATGGAACTCATTTGGAAATTTTCCGTTTGAAACGACTGAGAGACGATCGTGATACCGCTGTGAAACCAAATCGCACTTGTCCTTCGTCTGCACTTTTTGGCGCCATGTGCCTAAAAGATTCAGTGTGTTGTTATAACGAGCGAGATAGCTTTGGATATCCAAACTGGTGAGCAAAATAGTTGGGAAGGTAGACCTCTACCCCCGACTTACAATGACTGTTTAGCGTTAATTCGTAATATTGCACGTCCACGAGATCATAAAGTTGCCCCACGATTCTCTCTATAATTCCTCATTCATCACATTCCATCCTAATCCCTTGGTAGCTGCAAAAAAGCCAATCTCCACCGAAGGTAACAAGTACGCAGGTTTTTGAAGCTTTTAAGATGTAAAACATGGAAATACTCTTCTCTAAACACAACAAGAGTATGGAGCAAAGACCACATAAAGAGTGTGGCATTTAGAGGTGTTGCAATCCACTCTTGTGTGGCAATTTTCCCCTCATCTTCACATTAACCCACACTTGTCACACATAATGAAGAATGCAACACCTCTAAAGGCCATACTTCTTGTGTGGCCTTTGTTCTATATTCTTGTTGTGTAAAGGCATGAAAGAGGATGTCCACGTTCTAGTTCTTGTGCTTGACGTCTGGGAGCCGGAAAGTATACTCGCAGCCACAGTTAGAACATCCACAATCCCATCGACGTTGAGATACATGTTAATCACAATATTGTGCAAAGTTCTGTATGGAAGGACAAATGGGCCAAGAGCTAGCTGGGTGCTAGAGGCCAGCGCTTCAACTAATATGCGTAGTCATGAGGACATTAACACGCTCTACAACATAAAACGTATTTGCACAACCAGTAATGTAAAAATGCCATGTGCTCACCCTCTTTGACAAGCCTTGTGTTCGCGGGATCGGAGTCAAGAGCTGCATATTTCTTATACAGAGAGTCATACTTACGCGTTCTTTTTGATATTTTGAGAGCTTCGCCTTTTGCTTCTTTAGCGTGATCTCTTGCTGGTTTGTCTTGAGCCTTTGTTTGTCTGTCCGCGAGTTAGGGAGGAAGTAAACGATCTTTGAAGATAGTAGAGAAATTGTGATTTGAGTTGATTTCAACCCCAATTGGCGGCAATCCAATAATTCCACACATGTCCATAAATGTCGGACTCATAGGACCCAATGACAAATTCATTGTGTTTGTAACCAAAAGCATAGAGCAGCGACTAGTAGCAGTTTCTCCACCACTATGTCATGTTCGGTGAGTTTGATGGGTTCGTAAATGCCAACTTTTCTCCAATGATCGGCAAAAAAATGCTCCATTCTTGGAACCCAAGCTGTTCATTCATCTGTAAGGGTCGGCCAACCATCCGACCTGAAGCAGGACCATGATGACTACTCATGCTCAGTAAAATGATAGGGGTTGTTTGACTGATCTTGGTAAGACACTTTTGTGGTATTTCGGGGTATGCCTTCAGGAAAGTGGTCCTAAGAAATAAGCTGGTGGAGCCTACGAGGCCAATACTTAGATTTCTCCTGTTTTCACCTTATCATGCACTAGTGCCAAGACCGCGGTGTACTTCTTGGAGAATTCTAGGCTTGGTTTGGGCTAAAGATTCCATGATATGAAGAAGCTTATATGGTGCATAACAGAAAAAGGAATATGTGCTTTGAATAGTTCGTGCACTTGGGTTGTCTATTTATAGGGATCGATGTTTATTAAGAATCCTTATCAAACAAGGGTTTTGATATGGGTCGTAATTCCTAAGCATATTTAAAAAGTCCTTTTTCAAAAGAGAGAGGGATCTATGTTTTGAATAGTCATTGCTTATGGTTAAATACATGTTCCAAGTTAGGAAGCCCAATGTGAATCCTAGCTTGATTCCATACTACTCTAGGATCATGATGGTATGGTGTCATTCACATGGTAGTGGCAGCAAGATTTTCACAACTCAAATGGTAGCCATGATGTTTTAGTAATTAAATAGCAGCCTTCTAATAATTAATTGGCAGCCACGATCACATTACTGCTGCCTAGAGAAATTGAGTCCTATATGCCCAACCTACTCCTCTCTCCCATCCAAGTTCGTCCACTGCTGCGCTCGCCAGAGGCGCCTCCTACCGACGTTTCAATCTGACGGCTTCTCTCTCCTCAAAAACATAGTTACGTACTTGCAACCTCAAACCCCAAAGGACACTAATCCGAGAAGCTATTGTTGAGAAGCATTGCGCGCACCAAGGCAGATAAGAAGAATGACTCCCCGACTTGGCTCTGTCAGCACTCACCAACGCTGCCTACCACGTTATGTTCTTCGCCTTGCCGCCCTTCAGGACCCAAGAGACTCAGATCTGTACCCCACCGCTGCTGGAAAAAGAAACCTTCGACCATTACATACACCGTCCAACGCCGCGCCAAACAAACCTTGACCAAAAAAATAGATCAAAGGTGCGACCTCGACACGTAGCCGACAACACCTTGCTTCAAATCACTGGAGACGTTGTCCACCTTTGCTTACCTATAAACCCAGCGTTGGAGACGCCCTCCCGCAGTGAGGAGACCTGTTGGGTCGCCGCTGCTTACCACGTGAAGCCTAAGACTTTGGTATTAAGGGGTGTAAAAAAGTCCGGTTTGGATGTGTTTGTAAGCGGAAATCACTATTTTGTTTGTTTTATTATTATTTTTTATTTATCTATTATTTTCCTTATAATTAAATTCACTTTACACATTTTATACGAAAAAAAGAAACACTAAACAACTATGCTGCATGGAATTGGGTACAGGCAGAAAAATGAGAAATTTTGATAAATGATCTTTTTTAGGTGTTTGAATTGATTTCTAACCATTTTTTACAAAGAATTAAAAAATAACCATTTAAGATGATCAAAAGTCTTAACACCTTCATTTAAATTTTTTTCTCTGTTCCCAACCTTCATATCATTTATTCAAGAACTAAAATATACATAGTAGATTCTTTGCTTACTAGTCATCAAAAATGAAAGTACAGAAGAGCAAGAACGTACTTTGAACAAGAATGTAATTTTCCATTGTTCTTTTACTTCTTTGCTTTGTGGTCATAAAGATGAAACAAGTGTTAAAATATAGCAAACACAAGTTCTTCACCATTGAATTCTATAAGAATTATTTTGACAATTCATATTGAGGTTTTGTCTTCTTCCAGGTGTGTGAGTTCTCTACTATTTACAATTACAAAACCCAAGTCCAATTAACCCAATCCCAAAAGCTCATTGGATTGAATAAATATCAGACTACAGTCCCGATATTAATTGCTAATGGTTTTGTAATTGTTACTGATCTTGTAAGTGAGAATCAAGATTGTGACTGTGGTGACCAGTGTGTCGTTTTCTTTTTTCCCTCTCCACCTATTGTGGTTTTTATGGCTTCATGTTCAATGCAATAATAAGTTTGTTCCACTATCAATCTTCCACTCAACATAAGTCTAAGTTCGTGTTTTACTATTATTAATCTTTTATAACGTTATCTTATTGTAAAGATAGTTAAGTATTTTGATTCATTCATATGATGATTTTTCAACTCTCTGTAAAAACAAGGTCGGAAGTGTATTTTATTTAGAAACAGATACATTTTAGAAATGTCAAAATATAAAGTGTTAAATCATTCAAAAGAGTCTATTTTACCCGTTATCAGAAAATTGAGATAATTTATTTATTCATTGTGTTCCTTGTTCCCTCTATGCAAAACCAATTTCTTCTATAGTGTCTTGTCTTCTCTTCTTCTTCTCAGATACCAACTCTGGTACTGACTCCAGGGAGTCCATCGCTGGTCGGGATTCCGTGCTTCTTCACTGGAAACGCCGGGACCTTCAGAGTTGGGAGCTCCATTTCCTGCTCAACTGTCCACCGTAATCGCCGCCAAGCAAAACCCTGAAACGAAATAGAAGCAACCAAAAGAGAAACAACAGTCTTTGCACGACGACGACGACGACGAAATACAAGGTAAAACCACTCATTTTAACCATTCAAGACTCAGCTGAATGATTCAAATATTTTCTAGAGATCATTATGTGTCTAAAACAAATGGGTGTTGGGTTTGGTGGAGGCTTCAATTGCTATGAGTTTCAATAAGAAAGTTGCTGTCTTGATTATCATGTGTCTTGAATATTTTGATGTCCCTCATTTTAGTTCAATACCTTCAGGTGATTTTAGTGTCTATTGGGTTACATTTCAATGAATATGATTATCAAGATAAAGAGCTGTGGAGAAAAATTGGGTTTTCGATGGATGGTGCTCTCTCGAAATAACTCTTCTGGTGAAGCAACAGGGCACATTACTGATGATCCAACCAAAAGAATATGCAAAATCATGATGTCTTGCCCCACACTCGCACTTGATACTGCACTTGATCAAAGTGGGGTCAGAATTTCGCCGGAAATAGTAGAGGATGTTCTCGTGAGATTCAAGAATGCTGGGATGGTCGCGTATCGGTTCTTTGAATGGGCAGGGAAGCAGAGGAACTACATGCACAGTGTTAAGGCGTACCATGCTATGATCGATTCTTTGGCCAAGATAAGGCAGTACCAGATCATGTGGGAGCTTGTGAACTCAATGAGGACCCAAAGGATGCAGAATATGGAGACATTTAGTATCATTATGAGGAAGTATGCAAGGGCCCAGAAGGTCGAGGAAGCGCTTTATACGTTTAATGTTATGGAAAAATATGATTGTGCTCCGAACTTAGCGGCATTCAATGGCCTGCTTAGTGCTTTATGCAAATCCAAGAATGTGAGGAAGGCTCAGGAGATTTTTGATAAAATGAAGGACCGCTTTGAGCCAGACTCAAAGACGTATAGTATATTAATTGATGGATGGGGAAAGGATCCGAATTTGCCCAAGGCAAGGGAGGTCTATAGAGAAATGGTTGACGCAGGCTGTATTCCTGATATAGTGACTTATGGTATCATGGTTGATGTTCTGTGCAAAGCAGGGAGGGTGGATGAAGGCATTGAGATTGTTCGGGGCATGGTTGCTAGTGGTTGTATGCCTACATCTTTTATTTATAGTGTTTTGGTGCATACATATGGGGTGGAGGATAGGATTGAAGATGCTGTTGAAGCATTCTTGGAGATGGAAAGGAATGGAATCAAGGTTGATGTAGCCGTCTATAATGCCTTGATTGGTGCTTTTTGTAAAGTTAACAAGTTCAAGAACGTGTACAGGGTCTTAAGTGATATGAAATCTAAAGCTGTTACACCCAACTCAAGGACATGCAATATCATCTTAAATAGCTTGATTGACCGGGGAGAAACTGATGAGGCATTTAGTGTCTTTCGTAAAATGATCAAAATATGTGATCCAGATGCAGATACATATACAATGATGATAAAAATGTTCTGCAAGAGAAATAAATTAGAGATGGCAAGCAAAGTGTGGAAGTACATGAAGTTGAAACAATTTATCCCCAGTATGCATACATATTCAGTCCTTATAAATGGATTGTGTGAAAACGGTAATGCTTCAAAGGCTTGTGTCATACTGGAAGAGATGGTAGAGAAGGGGATTCGGCCATCAGGTGTGACGTTTGGAAAATTAAGACAGTTGCTTATAAAAGAAGGAAGAGAAGATGTATTGAAATTTCTTCAAGAAAAAATCAATCTCCTGGTCAAAGAGCCTTCTTTTGATTGAGGAGTCAGACTAATAACTGAGAAACATGTGCTGTTTGGTTTCTTAATGCATCATTACAAGTTCTGAATTGTATTGCTATGGTGGTGCTTGCTCGTGAGAGAAAGGCTCAGCTTTTGCAGGTCAGATTCTTTCCAGTTTTGTGTTCAAATCGAAGACTTGTCAGCTTGCATTTTCGTTAATGTTTGCTGATTGCTGAGAAACTATATAGTCCTAACTCCTAAGGTTTTGTAGAATTGGATGTTGTTTAGATGATGAAATCGTCCTTAGTAACAGCACAAATTTTTCTTGCAAATCATTGTTGACAACATTTCTGTTAGTTTGCAAACAATGGTCCATAAAAGCAGATCATTCCCAAGCATGATTCCCTTTCCTATGTCATTGAAGTTATTAGTACCCATATGTTTTGGGTAAAATGGAAGTGCAGTAGGCTAGAGACTAGTTTTATAAAAAGTAAACTTTATGATTTTACAAAATAGAGTGCTATATGCTCTTGCTTGTTTTTCTTAGTTACATCCCAGAGGACTCTAACTATTCTTTCCCTCCTTCTTAGTTACAAAGGAGGATATGTAGAGCTCTGTCCTTACACTTTTGTCTCCATAGTTGCTCTGGCGCTTTGTCACCTTTAAACCTCAGCTGTAGCCCAGAGAGACCCACATCGACGGGTTCTGAAGACAGCTTTCATCCACACCAATTTTCTTCTTTATCTTCTTCGTTATCCTTTGATTGATTGGATATTTTGGCTGCTGCTGATTTCGACAGGCGGTTTTGGTTTGTTTGTTTTTTCCCTCCAATTCGTCGTCAACAGAGCCTCAGAATCATTTTGTTCTTGGTTGAGGGTTGGAGGTGTCAAGATATTGATGGATGCAAATATTTTGATCATGGTCTTGCTCGGAAAGCAGAGAATCCGACCCCGATTCGGATGATTCAGTTAATGATTCGACGATCTGCTGTTCTTATAGCTCTGTATCAATAGTACATCCAAGGCCCGATGAGTCATGTTAGACATCTTTTTATCTTTTTGTTAATGGGTTCTTTGATTTATGAATCTTAAGGATAATAATCTGTGATTTAAGAGTTGAAATTTAAGTGGGTATATATGCGTTTGTAGTATTGTTAAGGTAATAGATCTTGACAAAGACATTGATGGGGAGTAGATGATTATGCCTGAGCTCTATCAGAATGAACATGTCCAGAAGATGATTCAAGGTGAGGCTTTGAGATGTTTACTTTTTAAACAATGCATTGACCCTTTTGAGCAATTTCATGAAGAGATATACCATTAGTAACAGCAAAATATTAGAAAAAAATGGTCATGATTGGTCTCAATGGTGTACTGATGAAAATTCTTTGATTTTTTGGTGGCAGACAAATAGATTAAGAAACTAGGAGCGGAGCAACTTAAGCTCTGCCTGAAGAAGAATGGGTTCAAACTGACTGGCAATGTGGACACGGTAATTCAGCAGATTAAGGACCATCTAGACAAAGAATCTCTGATAAACAACCACTTACCAGACCAGGTATAATATTGATGCCTTGAAATTAGATTGAAAATGAGTTGCATTATCTGAATACGTACCAAGCAATGAAAATTTAAATTAGTTTTTCCACCCCGTTTTTAAATGTGAGTGCATATTTCTCTGGTTGCTTGGTTGGTCCGGATGGAACAAAATGATTTTAAGGTAAATGGCACGAAGGGGAGGAAGGACAGTCAATTGGTAACAATAAAGTCTTGCATCCGTGTCGTCTCTTTAGGTTCTTAAAGTTTTGTTCTCTTACCAATACTGTAATCTCAAGGTAATCTAAGTCTTAATGCAAATCTCTTGATGGCTTGACTTTGTTTTGGGCAAGCTTTATAGTTATTGAGCATGGTTTTGTGTTTTATATTGAATTTATGGTTTCCAGATGGTCATTGAAAGAGGGTAAATGTAAGTTCTCCCACTGGCTGAGAAGTGACTCTACTGTCAGGTGATTGCACTGTTTCGTTAATCTTAAGTTTATTGATATATGTTTGCCTTGGTTCTTTCCAGAGAAATGTTAGAAGTATGAAGTTAAGTTTAGTTTTGATATCCAGTACCTAAGTTGCTGAGCTCTGAAAGATCCTCTGGACTATGAATAGCATGCGCTGCTAATAGACAGTCTGTTTCAACTTCTGCTTGCTTTATACCCTTCTGATCAAGAAAATTTAGTCCCTTCCATAGAGCTGCAAGCTCAGCGTGCTGAGCCGAGGTGGTATGAGATACTGATTGCGCAAATGCAGCTATGAACCTGTCATGTGGGTCTCTATGCCACCCCTTCAATGCATTGATTCCAAAAGCCGCATCTACATTCAATTTAGGAACTGCAGTCAGTCTCCACTGTTGGTTCTTCTTAGCAGATGCACAGGAGGATAAAATCGAGCTTTTTGAAATTCTGTGAGCCATGCAAAAGCCGCCCAAAACAATAGCCATGGTCTCCTGTGATTTTCCTTCCCATAGCTGTCGGTTTCTATTACTCCAAGGTCCCCATATCTCCATGAGGAGTTTCTCAAATATATCACTCTTGGGATTTAGAGCAGGCTCTAGTAACCAGTCCTTAAATTTAGGAGGTGAGCTAGAGTGAATGGAAAAAGGCATACCTGCCAATATGGTACGAGAGCTATAAAGCAGTGGCCAAAGACTTGCTCTCGGCTTTCTAATTGAGAATGGCGTAGCAGACAGCCAAGTGGCCCTTCATACCCTTTAGTGAGTAGTCTTTCTCGAGTAGGGAGAATATTGTGGCTTGCCTTCCATACACAAATGTGTACCTTCCCCCTTTGGCCCTCCACAAACACTTCCACAGCTCTAAATATGGATCACTATGACACTATTAGACGTAGAAGTAAGAACATTACCTAGCACTTGTTGTCGAGCAATCCAATACGCAGATTTTACTGAGAAAGTACAGCGCTTCTCTGGCTTCCAACTTATTCTATCCGGCGAAGAAGACTGTCTGAGGGATACTACTGACTGAACGACCTGCACCTTCCATGTTCTGCATGCGGCAGAATGAGCTCTGAAACACGCGGACAACATAGTATTCTGTGGACGTTGCACCATGTATTTGGACAGTTTGGGATCCATTGATCTTCCCAAATTTTTTTATCTTCACCATTTGCCCCCACTCTCCGTTCCATTCCAGCTGCTAACAGAGGTCTACTTTGCATAATGCTCCTCCATTAGTATGAAGGAGCATCACCAAGGTTAGCATTCAAAAGTTTCCTTCTCTCACTCAAATGAGGAGGAACATACCCCAACATCCCAAACAACACTATAATCACGGGAAAAGGAGTATCTTCACTTTGCATTTGTGAAACCTTTTTGTATGTTCTTGCATATGCCTGAATCTTTCTCAAAGGGCTTGCGGAAGATACAAATTTCACATGTTTACTGTTTATTTTGCTGTTATTATGATCGATGGTTTAGGAACACAAATCGTAAACAGTTAAAACTATCGTTTGCAATTGTAAATTTTTCATTTTATATCTAAATCGATTGATCTTTTAGTTGAACCAATAGATCGTTTCCCTTGTTAGGGCATCTCCAACTATTGGTCTATAACCGAAACCTAAATTCAAATTTTAGGTCAACCAAACCTACAAATATTCATATGGGTTTTGCATCTCTAACTCATTTAGTCAAGACCTAAACCTATTTTAATTTTTATATCATTGTTTAATCTTAAATGGAGTGAAAACTCAGACATATTTTAATCATTAATTGTTTTATATTAATAAATTATGACACCCGCACCCACTCACTCATTAATTATAGGTTTTAATCCTATTTGGTTGACAAAATATGACACAATTTAAGTAAATCATATTTTAGCTCAACTTGGATAGTGGGTTGGAAATTAAATTTCACAAAACTCAAACCTGTTACAAAATTTTTAAACTAAGGGTTGGAGATGGTCTTACAACACTACTTTTGCTTATTGAACTTTTGTTCTTTTCCCTATTTTGACCTTACTGGTGTACATGAGTCTTGAGTCTTGATCCTCAATTTTTAGAAGTAGAAGACAACATCGAGTTGTAAATACTAATAGATACTAATATTAGTCCTGAATAATAAGCTTTGTCTCCCTCATGTAGAATGTAGTAATATTGCAGGTAATGCACCTATGTAGAATGTAGTTTTATTTTGCATTATAACCAACATTGTACAAATTGGTGGATTTTGCATTTTTTTTTTTTTTCAATTTATTTTGCTTTGCTCTATCGATTCCCTCAACCTGAACAATGCATTTCTATGTATCAGTGATGTATGTCATCCTCTCCTCAAGATCTTTGTGACCACAATTTGGAAATGGATATAGCATGCTAATACCTTTTCCGCAGATCAAAGTTTACCTATGTCTCACTCCGCACACGAGACCATTGAGTCATCATCCTCTTCTCCTGTAGTTGGCCACCCACAGACAAGGAACAAATAGTAATGAAATGTTCTCCAGCATCCTTTATGCTTTGTTGCCTGTGTCTTTAAACATTAGTCTCCTTCGCCTGCAGAAGTTATAGACAAGGCCCTGCGGTCTCACACTGTTTTTCTTCGCTCCACAACGAAGCACAGACATCTCCACAAAGCTACTAATTGCTTCAAGAACAATACTGACTCACATTCACATCTATCCAACCTCAGCTTTGGCCTTATAGCTTTGGTTCGTTAGCTATCCGGCATCATCTCAGACGGCTTTTGTTTACAGTGGCTGAGCGTTAGCACTCACCCTTGACTGTTGTTCTCTCTCAGCAAACCTGCTGTACGCTCCCATCATAGCTGAATCAGATTACCTATTCCTCTAATTTAAGCTATCTCCTCTCACCACTCCCTAGTGCTTCTGAGATTTGTTCGCGCGCTACCCCTAATGTTAGTTAAACATGCACTAGAACTGACGCCAACCAAGCTGAAGATCACCCTCTTCAGATGAACTGCCTGGCTTCTTCTGTATAAACAATCTTCTGTATGACGGTGCCCCCCCCACCCCCGCCCTCACTATTGCCACAAACTATAAGGAAGCGCATTGTAATTAGAAAATTAAATAGGGTATTTAGCACAAAACTACCATTTGAAGGTACAAATGATAAAATAGTCTTCAAATGTTTCACATGATAAAAAAGTCACCATTAAAACATGTTACAAGATAAGATTAAAAGCGCATTGTAATTAGAAAGTTAAATAGGGTATTTAATACAAAACTATCATTTGAAGGTACAAATGATAAAATAGTCTTCAAATGTTCCACATGATAAAAAGTCACCATTAAAACATGTTACAAGATAAGTTGATCACCTCAAAACATCTTAAATGATAAAAATGTATATTTTCACTCTTTTTATATGACAATTTTACCCTCCTCTCTAATTTAACCCTAAACCTTTTTATCATTAAAAACGTCTCTCTCCTCTCTTGCACACACACACACACACACACTCTCTCTCTCTCCCTAGATTCGCCGTCGTCGTCATCATGATGCAACCAAGCTCCGGCATGGCTCCGTCGGCAATGGTCCAGCAGTACGGCCAGCACCAGTAGCCATCCCCGCCGCCCAGCCTTGCAACCAGGCTCCGGTGTGGCTCCGTCGGCAATTGTTCAGCAGTACGGCCAGCAGCAGCAGCAGCCGCCCCCTGCCTCCCAGCCCTACATGATGATGCCGCCGTAGCTACCCCCCCCCCCCCGTGCAGCCTCCTCCGGCGATGTGGGCCCCTCAGTCGCACGTGGTCCCACCTCCACCTCAGGTCCAGCCCGCCAGCGCCGACGAGGTCCACACTCTCCGGATCGGCGAGTTGCAGTACTGGATGGAAGAGAGCTATCATTAGATCTCTCCGGTCCGCACTCTCCGTCGGCAATGGTCTAGCAGTACGGCCAGCAGCAGCAGCAGCCGCCCCCCGCCGCCCAGCCCTACATGATGATGCCGCCGCTGCTACCCCTCGTGCAGCCTCCTCTGGCGATGTGGGCCCCTCAGTCGCACGTGGTCCCACCTCCACCTTAGGTCCAGCCGGCCAGCGCCGACGAGGTCCGCACTCTCCGGATCAGCGAGTTGGTACTGGATGGAAGAGACCTATCATTAGAGTATTATCTTTGTCTTTGAGTTCTGTTAGCTTGATTGGAGAATAGTTTTTCAGTTTGATTTTCTATCCGAGTACAATCAATTGGTACTATCATTTACCTAAATGTTGGGTCGTTCTGTGTTGCTATGAATTTCTATTAAAAGACTTGACTGGTGTCCTTTATTCTTGTCCTCCTCCTTTAATGAAAACCGATACTAGTACAAGCTCAATGTATAACCAAAGAAAGTTTGAACATTTGAGTGTTGAGTTTTCTTTCTAATACTCCGCTAGTTACATTGCCAGTTAGATGTTACTTAGCCAGTTAAATTTTGAAACCATCTCTATTGTTGCGGTGCAGCGGCACGATGCACAAAATTAGTTTGATGACAAGTTACTTGAGTAGTTACATAGCCGGTTACATGTAACTATGCATGTAACTATCAATGTAACTATGCATGTAACTATCCATGTAACTACAGTTTGATAGTTTTCTGGGTACGTAGTTACATACATATTACACTTATGTAACGACATTAACCTGCCTATGTAACTATCAATGTAACTATCCATGTAACTATGCACGTAACTATCAATATAATTATCCATCTATGTAACTATGCATATAACTATCCATATAACTACAGTTTGATAGTTACCCGGGTAGTTATATACATGCTACACTTGTGTACACTTGTGTAACGACATAACATGTATATGTAGCTATTAATGTAACTATCTATGTAACTATGCATGTAACTATCAATGTAACTATCCATGTAACTATGCATGTAACTATCCATGTAACTATGCATCTATGTAACTATCAATGTAACTATCCGTGTAACTATCAATGTAACTATCTATCTATGTAATTATCCATGTAACTATGCATGTAACTATCCATGTAACTACAGATTGACAGTTACTTGGGTAGTTACATACATGTTACACTTGTGTAACTACATTATCTTGCCTATGTAACTATTTATCTATGTAACTACCTAAGTAACTATCAATCTGTGTAATTATACATGTAACTATCCTTATAACTATGCGTGTAACTATGCATCTATGTAACTATGCATGTAACTATACATCTATGTAACTATGCATCTATGTAATTATCCATGTAACTATCCATCTATGTAACTATGCATGTAACTAGCATGTAACTATGCATGTAACTATCCATGTAACTATCCTTGTAACTATGCATGTAACTATCCATGTAACTATGCATGTAACTATGCATCTATGTAACTATCCATGTAACTATCAATGTAACTATACATCTATGTAACTATCCATGTAACTATCCATGTAACTATGCATCTATGTAATTATCCATGTAACTATCCATCTAAGTAACTATCCAAGTAACTATTCATATAACTATTCATCTATGTAACTATCCATGTAACTATGCATAGTTACAACTTGAACTTATGACAGTATAATTTGCATATTCTTTTATCAATATGTAAATTAGAAATTAAGAAGTCAAAAACCCAGTTTGGACAAGCAAAAAAGGACTAGTAATTTTCTTGGTATTTGCCCGAGTGCCTCATAAAATTTGTATCGAGAAAGAGTCAAATAGCAACTAGTTTGTTTATCTCTCTAAAGGAATCCTTAGTTCTTCGTATTAAATAAAGAAGAGAGACATGGTAATTAAGAACACAAATCATAGGATATGGTCATTATTTTACCAAAAGCTTGTTGGTTTGGCTCGAACAGGTAAGTTCATTGCTTAAAAACAAATGATGTTACAACTTACAAGGGTGCTGATCAAGATCACACAAAAAGAGATTGGCACTACAGAGACCCAGGAATATATATAAATTCAAATAGAAAACAATAGAAACACCTCCACCATCGTCGTTCACAGTAGCACACACGGCGGTCCTCCTCTGCCAAAACCCAACTTCTTCAACACCTAACCAATCTCAATTCCAATTATAGAAACATGTAAAGCTCATTGAATAGACCAACTTTAATACCTATGTCGAAATAAAAGCTCGCCAAAATCCATCAAACTTTCGTCAGAAAATCCCAGAATTTCTTCTCTTCGATTCTCCCTCCTCCGAGCTTCTCTTCAAAAAATAAGGTCATAGAGACGTTCTCCAGATTGAGGCGAAGCTACCACCACCATTAATGTCCGTCGCTGTGGTCAGATTCGTAAACTCGCCGGCGAACCCAGAAAACACTTCTCTCCTCCGATTCTCTTTCAGCATCGCTCCTCCATGAAATCTGATACAACAGAGATGTCGGGGACGGCGAGAGGAAGACGAGGACACCAACCTTGCGCCAGGAGGCGGCCGGACGATGGAGGAGCAATTCGCAGCTCCACCCCGCTGCAAAACGTCAACGTCTTGACGAGGTTGGTCTGGACTGTGTATTTTTGAGAGTGAGAGAGATGATCATGGTTAATGTGTTGTTATTTTTATCAGTGGCATGACATGTAATTTTTTAAAAAGTTATGGGCAACGGTTTAAAGAATTTAAATGAGTATATTGTTTTATCATTATGAAACATTTGTTAACATTTTTATCATTTATTACTTCTAAATGTACCATTTTATCATTGGCCCAATTAAATAAACACACATTTTCGTCTCGTCTTTCCTTCTTTTTTTTTTATTGCTGATAAAAACTATTGTAAACTTAAAGTGGCTCTGTTCTATGATAAATTCGCTCTGTTCGTCAAAAAGCTAGTATTATTGGTGGAGAGAAATGAACAGAATATAATGTTATGTTGATGTAGCACAAAAGAACTCGGTCAGTCAGATACACTGAAATACTGTTTACTGTATATAAGCATCCAGGGAACAATTACGTTCAAGTTGATAAAAATTCACATCCTCCATCTCAAATGCAGTAAGAAAATGGCATACTACCGAATAAATTGTTGTAATAGGATCCAATCCACATCCAAAAAGTTGCAGAAACTGAAAATCTAGTTGCAAACAAACGCCTGCAGACCAATTACACAACTTGGTAGTTCTCTGTGAGCAACTGTGTTCTCTGAGCAAACTTGGGAGGAGCACCACCTTTCAGAGGTAATATATTAACAACCTACAAAAGAGGAATTCGTGATGAACTTACTCAGAGCAACTGCATTGAACTTACTCTGTTGTGCAAGAAAACAACAGAAAACGTTTTAAATGGCACAATCTTGTATCTCTGCTAATGTAAATCTACTAAAAAGAAGTTCAATGCAGGTGGGTGGATTAAGACCACGTTCAGAGGGCCATTCAAGAAAAGATAAAAAAAAAAACTGTGTTCTACATAAATTCGGAAGTATTGTCAGACCTAGGTCACAAGACCAACATGTACTAAACTACTAATGACTCCTATGGAGTATTAACCAATGCATGCAACCATACTTCACAGGCATGTTTGAGGCTTCAGTAAAGTTGGAAGTGCTAATAGAGTTAATCAGCAGTTAATAACAACTCCTTAATGCCTTGACCAAAGTTAAGGCAACATAGCAGTTCCAAAACTCCTGAAGTACCTATTATCAGTCATGGCGCCTAGTTATAGAAGGCTAGAAGTATGCTATGGGTTATCCAAGCTCAAAACTAGCAAGTCAAAATAGCACAAGGATTTTCATCAAGCAGCATTCAAGCAGTTGCCCGACACATACCTTTAGGTCACTGAATGTACTAGTGGCAGAGAAGCGCACAGAAATGGGAAAGAATACATTCGAGTCTGCTGGGGGAACAACAAACTCCATTGATCCACTGCCAACAGTTTGATAAAAGAAAATTTATATCAGTATTTGCATAAGGAGTATTTGACAATCCAACGAGTATACTGTTGGAGTATCAGTATCTTGATCAAGATTAACACTAGTACATAAGGAGTATTTCACAATCCAACGGATTCAGTCCAGCCAGTATTTGCATACCTGCGGTTTGAGTTATCAATAAGAAGTATTGACCACTCCAATACTGAATTCCTTGCATCATATCTGCAATAAAATAGTTGATATCAAGTTTGAGCAATGTAAGTTCCAAAAAACATAGATATATCAAAGAGTTGGTTTTGAAGCAGATAAATTTTTTCCAAAGAATCACTTGAAAGTAAAGATATCAGAAATTTATGACTTAGTGAACCCATAATGAAAGACAGACATTCACACTTGCCGTCATGAAAGTAACCTAAATTCTAAACCAAACTTGTTTCCAAATTCAAAAACATAACTTCTAAGAGAAAACAAACAAAACAAAAAAGTAAAACAAAAGTTTAAAAATCTCACCTCCATTCACCATGAATCTCCTTCACCACTGGAGCCTCTCTGAGAGCTGGAAGAGGTACTGAGATGACAACATTCCGCAGATCGAACATTGATGAAGCATCATACTCAATGTTGACATAAGTTTCATTTCCAGAAACAGAGGGCCAACAGTTGACTGAAACATAGAAAAATTAATATTTAATTATCAGAGAATACATGATAATTGTTGACCAAAACAAAAAGGAGAATACAAGATAAATTGTACACAAAATAATAAAACGACTTGAACCCACTTTGTAGAGGCACCATCGATTCATCTTGACTCTGCATTCTCCACTTCAAAAGACCAACACCTCCTGCATCACCACTTTGACCAGTGGGGAAAGGCCTGTTAGGATCTTTCAGGCCTAGAATATTTTCATTAGAAAATAGTTCTTTGTTCATGTTAGGGTGCGTTTTGAAAAGGATGCCAGGATTTCCACCCGTTTCAATCTGCAAAGAAGACCAAACTAGATTACAATAAGAGAAGCACGTGACCTACTACTGCAAGCATGAACACAAACAGATCCACAATCAAAGCAAGCTTAAAAAGTCAACAATCAACATAAATAAATCTCCAGAAATCTCCCATAGCAAGAACAATTAGTATTCTTCTATTTAATTCAGACAAACCTAATATTCAACCAAGTCAGCTGCAAGATGTGTAACACCACATCACCGTGACCATTGAAATATTTGAATAGAATACTCATTATGCCCACTAAAATATTACACACACACACACACACACACACACACACATATGCATAGATTCACAGTACCTGGACTTGGATATGCCCATCTTCTTGGTTAAGAATTTGCAGGGATAATGTTCCTTGAACATCAAAGTTACTGACTCCACCATCCCGTTTGAGTGTTACATTGAGTTTCTCTTCAACATTCAAAGTGACGGGATCAGTTAAAGGTGGGGCAGCAGATTTGGACAGGCCTGCTTTTGGCTGAACGTCTTCAGGAATCACCTCTCCCTCTGCTTTTAAGGACTCTATAAATTGGTTAGTCCTTTGTGATTTTCCAAGCTGCATGCCTGAACTCTTTGGAGGAGCTGTGGCAGATGAAGGTGGACGACCTGAGGATGGAAGTGTACATGGTCAAATCAAGTGGTCTTTTCACAGAAAAACCTGTCATACAATAAGAAGATAGATGCGAAGGGGATGATGGTAACAAAAACCTTGTACATTATATTCTCAATATATTTTCTTAACAAGGCCATATGGGATCCGCTTGACAAATGTAGCATGAGATACAGACTATTAGATTACTAATAAGTAACTAGCTGAGCAAGAATTTGATAATCATGTAACCTACAGCACAATCACTGATATATGAGAAGGAACCACAAAATTCATGCAAAAAAGTAAGCACAAACCTTTGGCCTTGGAAGAAAATGATTCAAAATCAGGGGTCACTCCCAAACCAGAACCACTTCCATAACCACTTCCACTACTGGATATACTTATATCATTAAAGCCACTCTCAATTCTTCCAGAACCGATCGACTGCAAAGGCCCAAATCCTCCCTTTTCACCTCTGCTCCTATCAATCTGCAGAAGAAGAAAAAATCACATGATTTTACAAAGGAAGACCCATACCACAAGGAAATTTAGCAAGACACATATTAGTACATGAGGCATAACAGTGCCTAAGCAAGTACCTTGCTTTTGTCAATCTCACTGGCCTTGCGCTTCATAACATCCTTGGTTTCATTTATCTTGCTCTGCATTACAAGCTTGTGAAGCTTCTCTTCATGACTCTCCATCTCACAGTACTGCTTCACCTGTGCAACAGTCACGTTCTCCTTGTGCCCAAGAGAGATTACTTCATCAAAAGCAAAAATCAACTCAAAAGCTGTCCTGCATATACCATCTTCATCTAGGGACAATGCATATTCAGGTACCTAAGAACAGTTAAGGAATCAACACAATGGTTTTGTCTGACATCTTGACACATATCTAGAATAGACAACTAATGGGCCAGAGAATAAGTAGTTCACAGTTCGCCACAAATCTCGTAATGCCAGTAAATGTTAAGTTTGGAGTAAACTAGTTTGCAGTGCAGTTGACATTGTCATGCTAATCTTAAAAACAAGTACATCCATGCACAAATGTATACAACCAAAGGGTATAATGATTCAACAACAGTATTCACAAACACCCCCCTAATCGCCAGCATGTAAACACCTTGTTTTCAAGTTTCTTTACGCAATTTTCTCCCATCTATTCCCCTTCTATCATTGTAGGTTTTGGACTACCCATTTAGAGAAAGATAGCCAATTACCACAAATTATAATATGTACCATACATGAGAACAAAACGAAATGAAACTGAAAAGAAGGACCCAGATCCACCAAACCAGTCATCACAATTCTAACAACATTTGTGATGATTCTACAAAACTGCAATAATTGGTGGATTGATGGATCAAAGAAGTCAGTCATTGAAAAAGCCATGCAAGTAATCAAAGGACAGAGGAAAAGGATACAAGCTTAGAGAGCAGCCTCAAAGTCTCCAAATCTTCCAAGATATTGCTCTGCTTGTTTGTAACTAGAAGCAGATACAAAGCTTCTATTGGCTGGTAAACATAGCGCACATTTTCCGTCTCAACATATGTATGTTGTTTGCCAGTGCCTACCAACTTAGGGAAAGCAGCAAGAAGACCCTCGATCCTTATACGGGACATATCCATAAACTGCCTGGAAACAAGCACTGGAAAACAGAAAACAAACATTAACATCAATCTAAGCAACTATGAAGTTATGCAGCCTTCAAAATTTAGGACATGTAAAAATGAAACAAAAAGTGATGGAATCAATAATAGATCGTAACAGATGAGCCCATATAAATGCGAATACATTTTCTATTCACTAAGTAGGATTTACTGACTACAAAAGCTTGATGAATCTCCTATTACTTGATAAGCTTTGCCTTATATATCTCATGACTACCAGAGTTTCACTCATCTAATGTTTAAGTATACGTTTCCATATCCATTTTCTGGATACAACCTTGTGAACCAGGTTGGGAAGGAGTTTCAGACCTACTGGAAGCACCCCACAACAAATAAGTGTCTGCGTTGGATAGGCAGATATCTTAAGACACTTGTATGTAGTGGGGTACCCAGGCTGGGAATGAGGATACTTAAAATTTTATTTTCTCAACATTTGACCATCAAGTGTAAGATTCAAATTTACCAAGACAGGACCAGTTGTCATATATGCATAAAGTATCTGATAAAGACACTATACAGGGTAAGCTTTGCCCGTAAACATTTCCCAAACCACTTTTATGAGACATAAATTTGGACCACGTTGAAAGCATAAGAGGCTATGAAGTTTGTTCAAATAAGAGGAACAACAGAGAAAGGTGTATTTAAGCTAAAATAAGATTATTAGACAGAATAAATTGTATATAGCCTAATATTTTTAGTAATGCATTTACGAAAGAGTCTCATTTGCTTTAATGTTGTCCAACTCTCAATCAGAAAAATTCCTCAAGTCAAATCATGTGTGAATTTAAGCTATAATAAGACTATTAGACAGAATAAATTGTAAATAGCCTAATATTTTGAGTAATGCATTTACGAAAGAGTCTCATTTTCTTTAATGTTGTCCAACTCTCAATCAGGAAAATTTGTCAAGTCAAATCATGTGTGAATTTAAGCTAAAATAAGATTATTAGACAATAAATTGTATATAGCCTAATATTTTGAGTAATGCATTTACCCGAGAGTCTCATTGATTTAATGTTGCTAAACTCTCAATCAGGAAAATATGTCAACTCAAATCATGTGTGAATTTTTAGTCCACAATCACAGTGCCTAGTAGTAAAACAATAATTTGTTTTTGCGAATGCAACGAATATCTAAATATGTATGTATATCATCTCCTAATACATAATAACTAAAACATGACATAAATTCCAGGTCATACAGCAAGAGAAATAACATGGTAGGAATTGAATCCTATTTTGGGAGTGTTCTAATCCTGGATTACCACTTATTGAACTCCTCAGTAAATTATGTTCATCACTGCATGTACACACCAGGTGAAAAACATATGAATGCATCTAGACATTTTCCAAAACTTTTTTTTTTTGAAACTAGGGTATCCGGATCTTTGACCCGACTAATCCCTAAGCTTCAAGCCTGACCCCACAACATTTGGGAAACTGAAAACTCTAGCAACTGCTAGGTGGGTACCATGGGAGAGGTCGAACCCCAGATCACTTGGGAGCAAACCAAGTGTCTGACCGCTAGGCCAACTACTCTTTGGTCTTGGATTTCCACAACTGAAGCATAAAAGACCTAATAAAGAAAATCTTAAAACTTCTAAACTGAAATTGAAATATGAAAAGACACGAGGCAGAAATTTGAAAGAACACGAGGCAGAAATTTGAAAGAACACGAAGCTTAGATGCTTCTAGAATCTGAATCAGCTTTCCCTCCAAGCTGCGAAAATTAAATGAGATAAATTAATCAAGCCATATGGAAAGGGAATGATTAGCTGCTCACTCTTTCCATTTCTTTAGCTCATAAACTTTAAAAGGTTTGACTGTGATGTCCTCATCAACACATCTCCCTATTTCAAATTGAATCTTACACCAATATTGTCCACCACATTGTTGTTACTAAGCAAATTACTTTTCAAATTGATGCATCAATTTCCTATCTCAATGTCTGTTCATTTCATATTCCTCAACCGACTATTCCAAAATTACCCAAAAGGGAACATTGGAAAAAGCAAATGAAAAATGCAAGAAAGTTTTCTTTCAAACTGGCAGATAATCCCTGAAGCAAAAGAAAAGAGGCACGGAACTCACCTTTTCCAGACTTGTTTATAACAGAAGCCGCAAGAACAACCTACATCACACATAAACAATACAATAAGGAGTCATATTCCAAGAACTACATTTCAAATTTTAAGATATTCATGCATTCTAACCACTGAAGAGGAATGGAGGAAACTTTTCTGATAGCAAATAAATGCATCAATTACCAGTTCTAAAGTCAATTCAAACTGAGGCGCAGAAATTAAATCAAGTATTTTAACGGAACTTGAATCCTAAATACTTTCCCTTGTTTTTCAAAATGTAGAAATACACACAAATCACTCAGATCAACTATTGTAATTGTTCCTAAACATAAAATGGAAATCGAGAATGTAAACAACAGAAATTTACCATCCTGAATCACCGAAAGTTTATTGGTATTGCACAGAGCACCTGAGAAACACAAAATCTCATCAACATTGAAAAATCAAGATAAAAAATCCACAAACAACAGTAATCAAAATCAAAAGAACCACCTCAACATTTGGAAAAGAACAACGATCCGAAGTAAGATTACACAATTTCTCAAACGAACCTAAACTGTGTCCTACACTCGCATCACAAAACGCGCATATCCAATTAAGTTGCACGCGATCCAGTGATTTCTAAATCTATAAAATCCTAATCTCATTCCGAAAATCTAAATCTCTACAACTCTAACGGAAATTCAATACCAGATCCAACAGATTCAACCACCAAGGAACTAGAACACGATGTTACTGACGAAATCAAACGGCATTACTCTCAGATTAGACACTAAAACTAACAAAATTGCGTTCGAGGCCGTGTTTGCATCAAATTAAGCAAACGCATTACAGACGAGAAGAAATCGGAATCAAAGATCTGCCTAGAACATGTAAACGAATCACTAAAATAGCAAGAGAGAGAGAGAGATGGCAATACCTCACCGGATTCTGCTTCAGATCTTGGAGTTCTTCCTTTGCGTTGTGATGGTGGTTTCTATGGAGCCCTCTGTGCCCAATTCTAATTTTGTTAGTGTTTAAGACTCGTTTATATATTTATCCTAAGCGGGCAAAGTGACGTCGTTTAGGAACTTTTACTCTCATTTTTTTTTTTCCTGCAGGTGATTATAGATTTATCACAATTTTTTTGTGTCACCGTTTAGTCGAATTGGTATCGTCTTTTTTTGGTAAAATCAAATATTATGAGTTCGACTCACAGTGGGTTATTTGTAACATTTGAATTGTTTATCCGATCAAAAAGAAAAACTTAGAGACATAGTGCACGTTTATCAGATCAAGAAAGAAAACTTATTTTAAGACTGTCATATACTTATGTGGGGTGTCTTAAGTTGTACTAATATTAACCCATGTTTGGTGTTGCATTGGATCAGAGGGTAGTTTGTTTGGTTTGTGATTTAGAATGATGGTGTTATCTAAGGATGACCTATTTAAGTACCCACAATAACATCATCTAAGGAGGCCAAAATGAAAACAAGGTGTTACGTAAGCTCATTTATTTTAGTACCCAGTAACACTAAACACAGTACTAACTAAACTTGACTTCTTATTTAACACAGTCTCATTGAGTCCCATGATACAAATATGCACATAGGGTCATCCTACACCCTCTGTGTTGTAGGTTTTCCTACAACCTCGTCCTCGAAGGACTGACGTCATAGCAGGCCTCCACATATGAATCGTCGCAAGAGAATTTTTAAATTACGAGACAACATTGTCAGAAACGGGGATCGTATTTGCATTAAGCTTCAACTAAATTAATGGGGATTGAGTCATACTCCATATCAAAAGATTTAAGGGAGGAAAAATGGCTAATTCCTTGTTTTGTATCAAGAGAACGAAACAGCTTAGGCCTTAATTTGGGTGTGGCTAGGGCTAGTTGTAGAGGCTCACCTTTTGAGCCTTAACTTCTATTGACTGAATCCGGATTTAAGCAGGGGCGGAGCCATTTGAAGGCCTGAAGGGGTTCAGACCCCCCCCATGATTCCACCACAGCCAATATTAGATAGCTAACAGCTTAAAATCAACAAAGAAAGTGATAAGTTTAATTAAGTGAACCCCCCCCCCCCCAAAAAAAACATTTCTTAGTCTATTTACTACGAAAGAAACCTATTTTAACGACATAATTACTCTGAAAGAAATCTTGATTTAGCTACATGAGTACGTAAACAACAACAACAAACTTAATAAATAATAAATAATAAACTTTGGTGGAATATTTTTAAAAGTATGTTGTACTTGTGGTTAATAGTTCTATATATGGACGAATAATTTGTCTGTTATATACTAACTTTTTCCTTCACATATAAGTATACAGTTGTTTAGCTTTTTAAAATAATAATAATATCTTGGTTAACATAAAAATCACAATCTTATTCTCGAACTAACAGTTTATATATCGGACCCCCCCAGATGATAAATCTTGACTCCGCCACTGGATTTAAGGCTCTTTATCAATCCTTGGGCCATCATTGTTTTTATTTTATTTTTGCATGGTTTTTTTCTTTGTTTGTTTCAATACTGTGAATTCTTTGGTCTATATGTTCTTCATATCTCGGTGAGAACCAAACACCAGCCTAGCTATGTGCTATTATGTTAGGTGTCGACACTTATTTTTATTGGTAACTTGTCGGATTTGTGGTGGTCATCCTTGATACATATGGTGCATAAAAGATGTTGCAGCTTCGTTTCTTTGCATCAATGACAACCTTGAGAACTTTGATAATGATTGTTTAGTAAGTAGGTCTTAATGGTTATGATTATTTACAAGCCCAGACCTGATATGAAGCCCAAGAGGCAAGTGCCTCAGGCACCAAAATTTACGGGGCCCAATTTTTATTTTTTTAATATACACATATGTAGAGAGAGATTCTCACACACCATTGAGACCGTCATTGAAAATTTCCAAATTTCCAGCCGTCCTAACTCAAGAATCGAAGCGTTCGATGATGCCAATCAATGTCTTGGAACTCAAAAATCTTTATTTCACGACTCAATCTCTCCACATTCGCTCAAAAGTTTTTAAGTCTCTCTGGCTCTCTCTCCCTCTCGCTCTTTCCAATCTCAAGATCAGTCGCTCAGAAATCAGAATTTCAAAAACTTTCCAGTCGATCTCCAAGAATCCGTTGGGTATGTCGTTCAAGATTTCAAGAACTTTACTATTTCAGAGATTATACGGGGAGAGGTTTTTATGATATTTATTGTTATGGGATTGTCTTATTCATGTGCAGAAGTTCGATATACTTTACTGTACTTTTCTTGCATCATTCATGTTTTCTTGCACCATTCATGTTTTTATTGTTTTACTTCTGTTGATCTATATATCTGATTCTAATTCTACTGTAATTGCCATGTGGTTAATGTGTTAGTTCTAGTATTGCCTTTCTCGTATGAATAATTTTAGTCTAATGTGTTTTGGGCGAAGATAAATGATTTTACATCTATTGAATTTGATATGCTATATGTTTATGTTTATGTTTGATGCTTTGTATATATGATAATGTTTATGATTTAATTTTTGAATTTGTTAGAATCACTACGTCGTCTGATTACTTTTGTGCGTGTCGTCTATCAAGCTAACATCTGATAAGCATTCAGTCGACATGCATAATTTGTTCTCTGAGGAAGGTTATACGACATTCGTATGTATGAATCCAAGTTTGTAACACAAAAAATAAATTTATCGTTAGAAATCGTTACAACGACAGTTCTCTATCGTTGAAAGAAGAATGAATTTGCGAATGATTTCATTCGTCTCTCATCTCAAACTTATTCTAACGTCACTTGTTTGACGTCTAAATTGTTTGACGTCTAAATGGTTTTTTTATCTCTCCTATTAATTTATCCGTCGTCTGTATTCCAGTATTACTATGCTTTTCTGTCGTTGTAATAGTTTAAAACCTCAAAACTGTGCATATGTCTCTCGTTTGAGATCAGGTCAGAAGTCACATTTTTGTCGTATAAATATTTAGTTTGTATGATTTTACGATTCAGACGACAGATGGCTCTTTTTGTATACATGAATACGACAGATGTGTTTACTAGTCTATCGTCTGTATCAGTATCTGTCAAGACTCACCCCGAATTTCACCCTGAAACTCGAAGTAAGTCTTGCGGGGTCCACCTCCAAGGAAAATTTACTGAAGAACTCAGTAAATCTCCCTTGAAAATGAACAATCCTAACCCGGAAAATTCAAGAATTTACCCTTCTAGACGAAACAACCAACTTCCAATTCATCCCTAAATATCCAAATAACGATAACATACATCATCCTTTGAATATTCTAAAATGAAAACAAGCCTTCACACAAAACCGAAATACTAAACAATATCTCAAGGTAATCAGAGTTACTAAACAGTAGCAGAAGTAAGAAAATATGATAGTAGGTTAACATGTAACCTACTGATGAAAGGTGGAAGAGATGTAGTGCCAACCCGAACTCTACAGACTAGGCATTTTTAAAACGAAAGGCTCAGGAAAAAAATATTTGAAACTGTTAGAGTGAGTGGACAAAAATAAATAAATAAAAATATTTATGATTTCCCAATTTATTTTCCAAAGAAAAATGAATGCATGTCTCAAGTAATAAAACTTTTAACTCTTAAATATTGAGCCTCTCAACTCAATCATAAACATTCAACTATATATATATATATATATATATATATATATATGTATATATCTACACACGTCCATACTCCTTGTATGAATTCTTGAAAAAATATAAGAAAATAGAAATTCATTCAAGCCTACTACGTTTGCGTCTAACACTCACGTCACGTCTTAATGCGGTGCTACACTACGCCATTAAGGTGGACGGACGAGTGTATAAATGTGTCCATACCCCCTATATGAATTAGATACTCATATAGGGCTACTACGCTCGCGTCTAACGCTCACGTCACACCATAATGCGGTTATATACTACGTCATTAAGGTGGACAGACACATATGGCTAGCTAGCATTTATATACATACTCTCCTCATAAATAAATACTTATATTCACCGAAAATCTCATTTTTGGTAACTCTTCAAGAGAAATAAATTCGTCAAAATAAAATGACGTCAAAGGCTCAAACAAAAGAAAATTAGTCAACCATGAACCATAGCATGCATAATATTTAAAACAAAAGTCTACTCACTAAATAGGTCTAAGCTTGATGTTGATCTGGGGCCTCGTCTGCTCGAGCCTCCTCACGTCCTGTTCTAAATAGAATATTAATTTTCCAACTAACAACCCAATATTTATACAAAATAGGCAAAATTAATCGAGAGCCATAAACACGCTCATTATTGCCTAACTCCGATACGGTCCACACCTCAACACTAAAACCAGCAGCCTTAACTACACCCTTCCATATATTATATGATTTTAATCCAACGGTCGGATTCTACCTTATTAATCCGCCAAAATTACCAAACTTTAAAAATTCCCAAACCTATCCAAAACTCCTCCAAAAATTCTAAAATTCACAACAATAACTCCCCTTAACATAACCAATACAAAACCATGAAAAACCTCTAAACAGTGGCGGCCGGAGGTTGACTCCGGCGACCTCCAATGCCTACCAAATTTTAACAGCTACTTTCTCTCAACCCCCTCTACAACTTTCCTAACTAGCACAAACACCAATTCCAAGCCTAATTAGGTCAATCGAACAAAAACATCACAAAAGCCCTAGAACTTCCACTCACCGGTTCTCCTTACTTAGCTCAAGAGAGGGTGAGACCTTTGGAGGGATGAACGTACAAGAGGAGGGCTTCCTTTTGAGCCTAGCAGCTCCGGCTATGGCGGCCGAAGAAGGAAGTTCTGACGACAGGAAGCTTGGGACAGCCGGAGGTTCCGGGTGTCGTTTCTCTCTCACGGTGACACTACCACCGGTCCAGGAAGGAAGAGAGGACGATGGCCAACCGTTTGGAACCGGAGCGGCGGCGAATGGTGGCCGGATGGCGGCAGACGGACGGCCGGAAGACCGGCGGGGAGAGGGCTCGGGGAAGGGGGAGAGAAGAGAAAGATGGAGTGGGCTTTTTCCACTAAAGTGTGACCCAGTCCACTTCTTAATACCCACCCTTCATAACATAAAACACTCTAATAAAAATACCCTAATAAAATTACTTTTTACTAGCTAAAATTACCATTTTTATTGTCGTCACATTTTCTCCTATGAATAATTCCTCTGAAGCTATCGTCCCTCAAAATCCCTCTAGGGACCAAATAAACTATAAATTCATTGACGAAGACGGTAAAACTCTTATTAATACTAAGCTAGTAAATAAGGTAAAAATTTAAGGGTTGGGATGTGACAGTATCAGAAGACAATTATATGTCGATTAATTGTGTAATAAGTTATTTTTGTCTGTCGTTTGAATTGTTATGAACGACAATATTATGTCGTGTGATGTTGTTGACTCTTGTTGTGTAAGACGACAACAAATTTGATTTGATTTCAGCTGTCATCTGTGATGCTTATTACACAATTAGATCTTTCTTTCAAATTGTATTTATATAAACCTATTCATGAGCACAAAAACCATACATGAAAACCTGGAAACCAACAAAAGCCACATATATATAATATCATCCTGGTAACCAACATCATCCTTCAAATCAATTAGTAGAACCACATTGATCACTATTGATCACTAGTTAGTTCCATATGTTCACAACAAGCTAAAACAGTCTTAAGAACTAACATGTATGTTATCCAGCTAGAGTACTGAAATGATCAATTAATAAAACCAAAAGCCGTTTATATATTGTTAGTTGAAAACCGCTTACTTAACTAGCAGCCCTATATATGCATGCATATATACGGAGTTCAACTTGCACAAAATCAACTCGCGTGCTCCTAGCAGTGTTCTACGTACCCTAAACCTTAAACATCAGAACTTGTCTCGCTCATTCAGCCCGAACTTCATCAATTTGCTCTGGTGTGTAACACAAACCCTGCTTAGTTTTTCACTGCAAATAAAAAGTAACCACTAAGTTTATGGTATAAAAAACTTCATGTTAAACATGTAAATGAAGTCTAATATATATATTTTAGCATCAAAAACACATACAGTAGTAGCAAACTCCAAATCCTTGTCCGCAATAATATCCTTCATGTATTACATGACCAAATATGCACAAGTCTTATCATCTTTTTGTTCTAGAATGCCCTGTAAAACATAATCATCACAAATATTAGTTAGTGTGCAAAGCTTGATTGAGAGTCATATAGAACATGGTATAGCACTTAAAAGAAGGGGAATCTATTCAACTGATACTCTTGAAGGTTTCTTTGTCTTCTGTGCATAGTAGAACTTGATGCCGCTTCAAAATCAACAACAGAGCATAAAACATATGTAAACTGATAAGCCAATTTTGTCTTCAATATGCCCAGACACGTATTATTGCATGGACCAAGGAAACTTTATTTTATAATTTATAAGATAGAGAAAACATGAGAGCCTAAAGGCTTTCGTTAGTCACAATATACTATCCACTTTAGCAATTACACGAAGCATCATATCATAAACAATGAAAAACCATTATCTTTTCTGGTATTTCTATGCTATGTCTCTCACTAATTACTAAGTTATAGGGTATATATTGTCCACAACATCAATTCACCAAAAATCAAAAGGGATTTTTATAGGGTGAAACTTACTTGTCCACAACATCATGTCATTCACTAGTAGCTGATAGTTGTCTCTTTAACGAATCCAACTAGTAAACGTTCTTAAGGTGCGGATTCACAACTGATAATGTCCAATGAGTACTGTATATATACCATAAACAAAACAGAAGGTATTAGTCTCATAAAGCAGTTTATACATTTATATATTTTTCCATTAAACATCTAATACATACCTTGAGTTATGAGACACCAAATAAATATGCTCGCTGGTCCCCAATTTGAAACGATTTATTAAATTCTTAGGGTTTAAATAAATCTGCTCGCTGGTCCCTAATTTGAAACGATTCATTCAAATATTTCCGCAAGAAAAGTTGTGAGGATGGTGGCTCTCTATTACGTAATCCTTGATTTTCCCAAACGCACAACGTCAGTAATTGTCGCGGGAGATTTGGTGGCAAGTGTTCCAAATCTTCATCATCAAGATCCTTTGGCGATGCTTGTTGTCTCTTCTGCCTCCTCATAATAACTGTAGTCTTTGGTTTTGGGTTGTCCTGCATATTTGTTATTGTACTTTATTAAGCAAGAAGTATGATATTATTACTTTTAAACCATATTTCTAACATTAACATAAAAAACTAGAAGCAGTTAAGGACTACCTGCTTCTAGAAGCAGTTAAACTCTAAACTAGAAGCAGTTAATGATTACTTGGACATCAACTACAGCCTCAATAACGAGATTCATCGGCCAAACAACAATATACCCAAGGACATCATTCACAGTCAGTATCTCATCTTTTACGAGATACGGCATCAAATGATAACCAATGATTGAAACAACAATAGAGACTTGAACATTTTCAACTCCCAAATGAATGCCATGGATTGTTTGCTTGTTGGGATCAAAGTCTCCATCAACTATACGTCCAAAAGCTACAATGTTTTCCACCATGTTAACGACTAATTTGCAATCAAGCTGACCTTTTTGAACCTACATCATTAACAAATTAATTCAATGCAGTTATATATCCTTAAACTATATCAATCTCTAAATAAATTATTAGCTATATATATTAAAATTATTTGTAGGTACATACATAAACAGCTTCATACTAAAACAATTTCTCAAACACATTATGACATAATATATGCATTTTCCAAGCACATTTGTCAGTTCATGAATCCATATATATATATGGCTCATTTGCATTTAGAAAAAAATATTCAAACCAGTTTAATTACATCTATATATAGCTCATTTGCACAACACATTACCACATAAATTCACAGATATAGATACACAGACAACAAGAATTAAGAAATCCATAAATGCATTTCTCTACCAAACCCAATATGATCATTCAAACTCACCGATTAAGCCAAAATGCGCAGCTATGCAGCTTCAAATCACCACTTGCAGCCTTGTTCGATCAATCTCTCTCCTTACCAATATACCTACCAAGTTAAGAGACCAACTATTATATCAGTTAAAAGACATAAACTGATTGATAACAATGACATTAATGATAACAGTTAATGACACATAAACTGATATGATTGATAACAATGACATAAACTGATATATATATATATATATACGTCGGCTTTGAAGTTATTATATATCATTGTTGTGATTTTTTTTTTTGGTATTTGTTTTGGGGCCTCGAGATTTTCTTCGCCTTGAGCATCTATACACACAAGGCCATTCATGCCTCCTAGTAAGTCTGACTTGTGTTAGTCATTAGATGTTTTAATGTTGTATAAGTTATGATCCCATCTAATTAATCTTTTATACCTTTGGATTCAATCTTTGATATATGCAGGATTTACAGTTGTGGCAAGTACAACTATTTCACAAATGATTGGTGAGGAAGTCATTTTTATCATAGCAGATGAAAAAATAATGTCTGATGGAAAAGACAACAGTGGTGAAATAATTTTAGGAAGTTTTCCTCTAAGGTGAACCTCTCTTCTAAGGTGGGTATGCTAGTGATAATTAAGGAAGAAATTTCAGAAGAAGATGAAAAAGTGGGAGCGGGAACAAGGTCGTGAAAATCTTTTTCCAATGACTATTAGTTTATGAATATTAGGAAGGTACTGCTCTTGTTTATGATGTTGTCAGGGCTGAGTATCTGTAAAGTGATAATGGATATATGGAAGTGGTTTAGGATTCAAATTTTAAAAACCATATATGGAGGAGTTGATAGCAAACCATAATGGATCAATAACAGCTGTTATGTTTGTTGATGACTTTTAACTGTTATGATTGTTGTTGTTCTTCATGACTTTGCTTCTTGAGCGTATGTTTGTGTGCGAGCTATGTGGAAAAGTAAGAAAAAGATGAAGAAACAAGAGGAGATGATTACGCAATTGCATGAGGAAGGATCATATGCTCCATACAATATCTAGGAATTATAACGTCATTCAAATACATATGGAAAATGTGCTCTTGGTTGTATCGTATGAAATGTTCAGGCAAAACTTTATGCGGCTCAAGAAGCGAGGGAATTGAGAGCGCACACCTTATTGCTAAAGGAAAAGCAACTTTGAGAATCCCGATACCATTGTTACCTAAGTAATGGTCGTCAAGGATGTTAATGCTCGTGCCTCTTGCAAATATCACCGTATATGTGATGTGTATGTTTGGTCTAATAACAAGTATTATTTTGAGTTATGAGTACCTACACGGGACAAGGTTGCAAACTCGTGCTAAATTCAATATGGATTCCAAATACAATATGGAGTGCCTGTAATCTATTGTTAAATGGTAAATGTCCAAGCTTGATTTATCCTTAGCACTGTTTAATATATCTTTAGTGTTGTAATAAACTAAGATTCATATTTTCTTTATGTAGGGAGAACTTGATGAATGTCAGATGAGCTAATCCATGGCAGCTTGATGCCTTGATTAAGTTGATTTCACACATTTCATTTCAGACTTTGGAGTTTTAGTCTTACATATTACTTTGTTAGTGTAAATGTGTTGGATTCTTTTATTAAAGTCCAAGTGTTCAATTGTTGAACCTTTTCGTCGAAGTCTTAATATAATGATGTATTGATGTTAAATAACTTGAGATCTTTAATTGCAGCAACCAGAAATTGGTTTCTAAGCATTTGAGGTTGCTGAGTTGCTGCCTTGATTTTTATGTGACTTAGAAGTTGGAATCAATAATTCAGTTTTAGTTTATTTGAGAAATTTTTTAAAACAATACATAAACTTTTCTCTATTGAGAATTATGGTCATTGACTACATGAACGATTTAACCTGACTCGGTTTTCATACATTTCGTCATCTCCTCTGTTACGACTCATGCCATTATCAAATAATTGGTTTAATCCCCCTTGCTTTGTAACTTTTTTTTGTTTTCAATAAATTTTCGAGTAAAGACGATGAGCTAGTTGTTATCCCACTTACCCAAAAAAAAAAGTAGGTAGAATGTATTTGATAAGACTTCAATTCCAAGACCCAGAGCACAATTACTAATCCCAGAACCAACTCAGCTACAAAGTTTGTACATTTTTCTGGTGAAGCAACTAAATTTTTTTTTTTTTTTTTGAAAGTCTGAATTTTTTATTCTAACCTTGAATAAAGAGGTCGCCGATGAAGAGAGAGAAGATGAAAGAGGTCGCCCCTCCACCTCTAGCTCGTTTCGTCAGATGACGCGGACAACATTGACGACGCAACCTCATTAGCATCAGTTATCCCGTTGACTTTTAAGGTAGTGGTTGAAGACGGGAAAAATGGAACGATCCAGCTGATGCTGTTGAAGAAAACCTTGTCGGCATATTTCTGAAACGAAAAGTGGTTTTCTTCTTCTTGGATGATTGGTGGTGGATGGAAGGCTGGAAGCTAATGAGAGAATTTAACATTTTTTTATCATTCATGAAAAAACGGTTTTACTCTTATGAAAAGGACACAGAGCGTTTGGACTAACAGAGTTGCTAACGACGTGTACCAAAAGTGGGTCAAGTTCACTAATTCATGTACTTATGTGATAGTTTTGAAAGTTAAATAACATTAATTCTTAGTGGGCAATAATTCATATATTGTCGTCAAAATTTTCCCAATTTTATTACTCAAAAGTTGCTACATAATGTGAGAATTTGTACATAGGGGGGTTGCAGCCTTTAGTTGCTTTGCATTAGTTTGATCAAAATTACAGGCTTGCTTTGATATGAGATAATACTGAATAGGTTGGAAAGTAAAAACATGTTAAAAAGCATGTGAAAAGTAGGACCGAAGGCCCAATGCGGTTAAAGTTGGTCTAAGCTCTTTCTGGTGCCCATGTTTAGCAGCAGCAGGCCCAGCCCGGTTTTATATCAGCCGTTTGATCCCGATCCTAATGAAATTGGAGTCGGTCTTGGGTCATGCTTAACCTTACACCTTGGTACAGGTTATATCGCACAAACCTAGTGGTTAGCTACAACCGATGGACGATGCAAGTTCTTCATACTTTGCATCAATTTGTAGAAGCATGGTTTTTCTATTTCCATGAAGTGAAAACAACCACTAAAAAAATTGTTGGTAAATTTATCTATGTTTATATTTATTTCTATTGATAATAAAGATGTTTCTATAAATGATTGTAGCTGTTGATTATCTTTAAATATGTTATTTTTGTAAAAATAAAATATGAATCGATCTACTCATTTCATTGAAACTCCTCGTTATATAAATGTGATATTACAAAGGTAACTATAACGTACATAATAACAATAAAATCTGATTAATAACTGATTGAGTAATTACACTAATTGATTACTAATTACATAATTTTTACTTTCGTCGGTTACGATTTTGACGAATACACTTTTTCCTTCAACAATTTTTTGATTTTTTTTTTCAAAACCCAAAAAGTGAAAAATTTAAGATAAATTTGCTTGTTTTCCCATTTATCCACCTGCGTCCAATCATTTTTGCCGCTCGCGTCCAATCATTTCTGCCCCTTTGCAAGGCCGCTCGCAAGACTCACGTGGAAGGCAAATGAGTATTAGTGCTAGAACGGAGCACCATATATAGATCATTCCTTCAAACAGTGATCCGAAAACAAACAGTGTACCAACTACAGTGCCCATTACTACACAGCTGTAACTGTAAGCACACTCGTCCAAACCAAGCCGACATTTCCAAGCAACCCATGTGAGTGAGACTTCCTTTTCATTCCCCATATATGTTATCTCAGTTAGTATTCACTGCCAAACCTTCTCTGCTCATTTATTTCTCTGCCTGCTCTTATTTGTAGCCACTTGCCTCAGAAATTTCCGCTCAAATTTCCCCTGGGAATTTCTTCAGAATCATGTGGGAATCAGAGAGTGAGTCAGTTGGAGGAGGCAGAGACTATGGCAATGGAGATTTTAGTTTAAGCAAGCAGAGTGTCAAGAATGATGGGTTTGAGCTAAAAGGGAATTCATGGTATGTATATATGAACAAAATAGATACAGTTGTCTATTTGCATATATTTTTAAATTGTTTTTATTAGAACTAATTGTATATTGATGTAGTAGCTAAGTGACTAAAGTGGGATTACAGACACTTTCTTATTGAGTTTGCCAAAACTAGCTAGAATTTTGAGAAAGAAACTGTATCTTTTGGATGATCAAGCTCCCTTACATCCCTGTCTGCCTTGATTTCTAGACCCCATAGTTTTGGTGTTAGACTAGAAGGCTAGGTTTCTTGTTTATTGTTGTTGGGACAGCTAAAAGTGGGATTTCAATTTCTTAAGGCTTTAGCTAATCTTTGTGCATGCAACATAATAATGGAATTGTTGGCTTTGTTTGTTTTGAATGTAATAGGTATGTTGCAACTGATATCCCAAGTGACCTGTTGGTTAAAGTTGGAGAAGTCAATTTTCACTTGCATAAGGTAACTAATTCTCTGGAAAAATGTTTGAACACTGAGCTTAGTGTAATAGTTATTTATTTTATTGAGTTACTAATAAGATTAGATTAGAATGTCTATGATTCCATTCATTCTGTTGTCTTATTTCAAGTAGTATCCCTTGCTGTCAAGAAGTGGAAAGATGAACAGAATACTGTATGAATTACGAGACCCGGACTTAAGTAAGATGGTTTTGGATGACCTTCCTGGGGGACCTGAGGCCTTTGAGCTAGCTGCAAAGTTCTGCTATGGCATTTCTGTCGATCTGACAGCAGCCAACATTTCAGGCCTTAGATGTGCTGCAGAGTTCCTTGAAATGACAGAGGACTTGGAAGAAGGCAATCTTATTTTCAAAACTGAAGCTTTTCTCAGCTATGTGGTTTTATCCTCGTGGAGAGACTCCATTGTGGTGTTGAAAAGTTGTGAGAAGCTCTCTCCATGGGCTGAAAACCTTCAAATTGTTCGGAGATGCAGTGAGTCCATTGCTTGGAAAGCTTGTGCTAATCCAAAAGGCATACGATGGCCATACACTGGTAGTAAGGTAGCTACAAAAGTTTCAAGCCCAAATTGGAGTGACATGAAGGACTCAAGTCCAAGTAGAAACCAGCTGCAAGTTCCTCCTGATTGGTGGTTTGAAGACGCTTCAATTCTTCGGATTGATCATTATGTCAGGGTTATTACTGCAATCAAAGTGAAGGGGATGAGATTTGAACTTATCGGAGCTGCAATAATGCACTATGCATCTAAATGGCTCCCTAATATAATAAGTGATCATGGCTCCGGGTTAACACCTGATGAAGGAAGCAACAGCAGCAATAGTAGTGGAAGCAGTTGGAAGGGTGGACTTCACCTGATCGTGGTGGGAACAAAAGATAATGAGTCTTCAACTGTTCAGGCCAAAGATCAACGGATGATCATCGAGAGCCTAATCAGCATTATTCCACCACAAAGGGACAGTGTCTCATGCAGCTTCCTTCTTCGGCTTCTGAGAATGGCAAACATGTTGAAAGTAGCACCTGCATTGGTGACTGAGTTGGAGAAACGGGTGGGAATGCAATTTGAACAGGCTACATTGGCAGATCTTCTCATTCCATCTTACAACAAAAGTGAAACTATGTATGATGTGGATCTTGTCCAGAGGCTTCTGGAGCACTTTCTTGTTCAAGAACAGACTGAAATGTCAAGTCCAAGCCACCAATCTTTCATTGAAAAGCACTATGAAAGGGGTACAGGGCCAAATGCTAAGATGAGGGTAGCTAAGCTTGTTGATAGTTATCTTACAGAGGTGTCAAGAGATAGAAGCCTTTCCCTAACAAAGTTCCAGGTACTCGCAGAAGCTTTGCCTGAATCTGCAAGGACCTGTGATGATGGACTTTATAGAGCAATCGATTCCTATCTCAAGGTACTTATAATCCCTTCTTATTTCCCAAAAATACTCGATTGTTAATTTCTGTTTTAGCATGTATGCATGCGCACTGGGAATATCTTTTGAGAAAATACAAAGCTAGCTAGATACAAAATGTTCATAATAGCTATAGAAGTGTATCGTTCTTGTGGAAAATGCAGATACCAGAGAAACAACAAGTATGCGATGAATGTTTGTTTAAAACACATGCTTTCACCGTAGAGAAATAATATTGATTTTATTATATGAACCATATATAGATTGCTAATGATGCTATATTGCTATGTTCTTAATGAACCATTGCTGCTAGGCAAGCTTCAGTTAGCATAGCGAGCCTGCTCTTTGATGATTAGCTTGACACTAATTATAAATGAAAATGGTAACTTGTTTGATATATAATCTGTTCAGATTTTATATTCATGTGTTATTTTGTCAACATAACAGGCCCATCCAACACTCTCTGAGCACGAAAGGAAGAGGCTATGCCGGGTGATGGATTGCCAAAAACTATCCATTGATGCTTGCATGCATGCTGCACAAAATGAAAGGCTCCCATTAAGAGTGGTGGTGCAAGTTCTTTTCTCTGAGCAAGTCAAAATAAGCAATGCATTAGCTAACAGTGCCCTTAATGAAGCTGGACGAGACTCTAATTATCAGCCGATGGTTCCAAACCGTAAAACACTACTTGAAGGGACCCCGCAATCCTTCCAAGAAGGATGGGCAGCAGCAAAAAAGGACATCAACACTGTAAAGTTTGAACTGGAGAGCGTAAAAGCCAAGTATCTTGATCTTCGAAATTCGATGGAAAACTTGCAGAGACAGTTCGATAAGATGACCTCAAAGCAGAAACATACATCAGCTTGGAGCAGCGGGTGGAAGAAACTCGGCAAACTCACTAAGACTACAATGGTAGAGAATCAGAACATTGGACCAGAGCATCCGACAGATGGTGGTGCAGAGCAGACTAAAAAGATTCCTAGGAGGTGGAGGAATTCCATTTCTTAGGTGATTACAGGCGCTACACTTGTCTTCCAAAGGTTGTGTTACATGGTTCGTACCTTTTGGTTTCTTCTACATTTGTGTTCCATTATCACTTAGATTTGATTGTTTCAAAAGTCTATTAGCTAGCTACATTGAAAGCCTACATGTTTTTTTTTTTTTTTTTTTTTTTTTGAGAATGATTGAAAGCCTACATGTTGAATTGATGTAATTGTGTGAGGTTGATGACTAAATAAAAAACCTGGAATAGAATTTGCCCTGCCATTAGAGTGTACTTTTTAGAATGAATAATGGCACTGAGAAGAAAACACGAGAGGCACTGTCCCATTAGTTTTTTTCTTCTTTTAATTTTAATTTTAATTTTAATTTTAATTTTTAAATTTTTAAATATTTTTTTAAGATTCTTCTGTCCCATTAGTTTAGAACTGTAACACAGAAAGGCAGGAAGATAGGAAGAACTGACTAGAAGAGGCAATGTGATGATGGATGTCAACTGATAATCAACCTTTTTTGTTTTGGTTAAATGAATATATAGAAAACAACTTGGCTACATAGCAATGAAGCTAAAAAAATGAGAGGCAAAAAATCTTTCCTTAGAGAAACAAAAAGAAGTTCAGCACATAACCTCTCAAATAGAGATCTTAAAGAACTGGGCAACTAGCAACTCATCACATAGAAATTCTCCATTCGACGAGAGTGGCGAGATTAGGGGGTGAACGAGGGGCTTGCAGACTGTATAGGCACAATCGGATGAAATCGACAATCAAGCTGAACACAAAACTGGAATGAATTGAAGATGCTCATTATTACATTTTCGATTGTTCTGTTCACACCATATAGCATACATTGACAATAACAGCAAGAGACATGTCTTTCCAAGTAGTAGTGGAACTGTGGAAGCCTAAGATATGAGCAGAGAGACCAAATAAGGTCAGGAACAAAAACTCCATGCTTGCAAAGCACATGAGACCATATACCCTTGCTGAAAGGGAAGTGAAAAAGAGATGGGCACACTGAATTAATAATAAGTTGGGACCTCTGATTAGTACCTTCATTATTATTGGAGAATGTCTTAAAAGGATGGGTTGCTATGAGGATATGGTGGGACAAATGAACCACATCAAGTTGCACATTATAAATTTGTAATTGTCATTTTGACAAGGAAACAAGTAAGCATCAACTACAGAAGCCTACCGGCCAATTAGTATTCTATAAGATAGCTATTAGGGATAATTCCATGAGTAGATAGCTCTAGAAGTTCCGAGAGGAATTGAGTTGGTCTTGTTATGACTATACGAAGAGAAGACTTGTGCTACTCAGCTACTCAGCTACTCAGCAAATTGTATTGAGCATGAAGCTCAAGTTTAATATATAAAAACTGCTTTTTCAAAATTTTAATGAATTGGAAATCCCTTAATCGAAAAAAACGAATTAGAAATCCAAAAAAAAAAAAGACAAATGGCAGCTCTAAGTCCTTGTTTTTTGAAACCAAACAAACCAGTTCATCTTCGTTCTTAGGGGAATGTCACCGCAAACCTCATCTCTCACAGTTTAACTTTAACCCCCGCAAAGCAAGCAAGTGAAATTCTCATATTCCTTTACCCCACGTGGAATATCTGCTTTCAGATGTCATCTATGTTGTGCAAAATGTTCCAATCAGTGTTATATCTTCCAAACCTCCCATGTTGTTGCTGTAGCCACACTTTCTCCCCAAAAAGGAAATTCCTTGATTCCTCTCTGCTTCTGTTTCTTCTTTCAGGTGCGTTTGTTATGTGGGTCTCATTCTTTCTCTGCTTTCTTTCCATTCTTTTGCTGCATCACGTAATTCTATCATAACTATATATGCTTAGCTTCATCAATGAGCCTCAGACTTTTCAGTAGACTATTAAAGATATATGCTTTGAATCGATTCTAGCTGTTTTTTTGAAATAGATATTTTGATTCTGGTTTCTAATTCACAAAGATGGTTACTTTAAATAGATATTTTGATTCTGGTTTCTAATTCACAAAGATACTTTAATTTAAACAGTACAAGATATGCCTTCTGGTTTGGCATTGTATTCTATCATGTGAAACAACCCAAGAAAGAAATGCAATTACTTGATGCAATATGAGGTTCTGGGTCCAATATTTATGTAAAAACCAGAGCGTGTAGTGTTTGGTTTCCCTTGTTATTTTCGACTTTACGATAATAAGGTTTTGGGTTTAGCATTCTTAGATTGTCTTGTTGTTTTTCAGATGATGCAGTACTGTGCTCATCTCAAACTGAGAGCTTTGATGGGCAGTTCTTGGTGCTCATGATTCAATTGGGGATGCAGTGAGGATGTTGTCATTTAAGATGGATTTGATTTGGGTTTGTCCCTTGGTGGTTCTTTATCTTGGGGTGTTCTCATTTGGGTCTAGTAAGAATGTTTCTTCAAGACCAGCTGTGGTCAACATTGGAGCTCTTTTCACGATGGACTCTACGATTGGTAAAGTTGCGAAGATTGCTATTGAGGAAGCAGTGAAAGATGTGAACTCCAATTTCAGCGTTCTCCATGGGACCAAACTTGTTGTGAAAATGCAGAATACCAATTGCAGTGGGTTTCTTGGAATGGTTGAAGGTAATTTACTTTTGCTTCTAACACTTTGGGTTGATTTTGGTTCTTTGTTTGCTGAGTATCATAGTTGAGATTATGTTTCAGGAAGTCCATTAATGATAATTACGTATAACATTAATCATGTACATTGCAGCTTTGCAATTCATGGAGACTGATATTGTCGCCATTATAGGCCCACAATCTTCTGTAGTTGCACATATTGTATCCCATGTTGCAAATGAACTCCAAGTACCACTATTGTCATTTGCAGCCACAGACCCAACTCTCTCATCCCTTCAGTTCCCATATTTTATTAGGACAACGCAGAGTGATTTGTATCAAATGACTGCAGTTGCACAAATTGTTGATCATTATGGGTGGAGAGATGTTATTGCCATTTTTGTAGACGATGATTACGGCCGTAATGGCATATCAGCTTTAGATGATAAACTTGCTGAGAGACGCTGTAAAATTTCATACAAGTTGGCAATTCCCCCTGGACCAGCAGCTAATCGGAGTGACATCATGGATCTGCTTATTAAGGTTGCCTTATTGGAATCTCGAGTTATAGTTCTTCATGTGAATCCTGATTCAGGTTTCATGGTTCTTGCTGTGGCACAGTATCTTAAAATGACGGGTGATGGTTTTGTATGGATAGCTACAGATTGGCTTTCATCTGTTTTAGATTCTGCTTTTCCTCTTCCTTCTGAAATTATGGATACATTGCAAGGAGTTCTTGTTTTGCGGCTACATACACCAGATTCAGATAGAAAGAGGGCCTTCTTTTCTAAGTGGAACAAGATAACTGGTGGTTCTCTGGGACTGCATACTTATGGGCTTCATGCTTATGATTCTGTTTGGCTAGTAGCTCATGCTATTGATGCTTTTTTCAACCAGGCTGGGGTTATTTCATTCTCTAATGATTCTAGGATAGAAGCTGTAGAACAAGGTGGTAGCCTTCACCTTGACGCAATGAGCATTTTTGATGATGGACCACTCCTGTTGAAGAACATATTGCAAAGTAACCTTGTTGGTTTGACAGGTCCCATCAAGTTTGATTCAGAAAGGGCTCTTGCTCTTCCAGCATATGATATTATTAATGTGGTTGGAACTGGGTTTCGACGAATTGGTTACTGGTCCAACTATTCTGGGTTATCAACTGTACCTCCTGAGACTCTCTATTCAAAGCCAGCTAATCGTTCCAGTGCAAATCAACAGTTATATAGTGTTATCTGGCCAGGGGAGACATTAACGAAGCCCCGTGGTTGGGTTTTCCCAAACAATGGGAAACTCTTGAGAATTGGTGTGCCTATTCGGGTCAGTTACCGGGAATTTGTAATGCCAGTTCAGGGAACTGATACTTTCAAGGGTTTCTGCATAGATGTATTCAATGCTGCTGTAAACTTGTTGCCATATGCTGTTCCATGCAAGTTTATCCCTTTTGGAGATGGTCTGAAAAATCCAAGCTACACAGAGCTTGTGACATCTATCACAACTGGGGTGAGTAGGATATGCTACATTACTGACAATATAAATATAAAAGGGCAAGCACGATTGGTCAACATGTGTGATGTGTGTGTGGTGTGTGCATTCATTGACTAATCTTCTCACTTATACTTAACAGGTCTTTGATGCTGCTATTGGTGACATTGCCATTGTTACAAATCGAACGAAGATTGTGGATTTTACACAGCCATATGCTGCATCTGGACTTGTTGTTGTGGCCCCCTTTAAAAAAATGAACTCTGGTGCTTGGGCCTTCCTTCGACCATTTACGGCACACATGTGGATAGTCACTGCTGCTTCCTTTCTTGTTATTGGTATAGTTGTATGGATTTTGGAGCATAGGATGAATGATGAATTCAGGGGTCCACCTAAGAAGCAACTTATAACTATCTTGTGGTAAGTTCTTTAGTTAAAATCTCATCAGGACATTACTAACTTGTACAAACTGTTTACCAATAGTTTTCCCTTAAAATCCTAATGTGATCAACACCTGACCTTAATCCCAAGTGACTAAGAAAGTGATTTAGAATGGTAAATCTGGCCTTCAGGTAAACCTTAGTTTCATGTCCATATATCAATTTTGAGTTCCTGAATCTGTTTTCATACTATATCACATAGGCCATGAAGACAGTAGGGTCAAGCTAGTGTAGGTATCAGATGAAATGAGAATTTTTCGTCATCTCAGTTACAAAAGATCTAATTGACATTTTCTGCTGGGAAAGATGCAGAGACGGGATCTGGTTGTTGATTGTGATCTAATATCCTAGATGGAACATAATTTGGATTACAATAGTGAAATAAAAAAGATGAAGATAATTTTGTATTTGAAGCATTTTTGAGAATGTTTCCTTGAAAGTTTTTCATGGTATAGGTTGTCAACTTTGAGTTTCCTCAGAGGTAGACATAATTAACATAAAAGAGATGAAGCCTGTCATAGTTAACCTTAAAATGATTCTGGAAAGAAATGGATTTGTGTGCAAAAAACTTTTCTAAGGTTGAAGAGGGCTAAGGTCAACATATGGTTCAAGCTGCTAGAGATGAAACACCTGCGCACTTGATCAAGTTCCTTTTTCATCTGTTTTTATTTTTTTATTTTATTTTTATTTTTTTTACTTGTCTGTATGATTCATAGTATATGTATGTAAGAATTGTGTGATCTCCTTTTGCACCTGGGACTCTATTCTGGAGCACATCCTGGTGCTAAATTAATAGACTTTCTATTTTTCCCCATTCCATGATCCATCTTGTTGAGAGGGCCCAAGAATATGATGTTATTGTCATTAGTTATCTCTTTTAGTCTTAGGTTCCCTAAGACTGTCAGACTAAGACTGTCAGAATCTGGGTCTACATGATGACAGATGACATCTTCCTCTTCCTAATAATTGTTGGCTTCTAATATGTAATCTTGTTTCTCAACCTTGCAGGTTTAGCCTCTCAACTCTATTCTTTGCCCATAGTAAGTTAGACACTGAGACTTAGATTTTTGTATCATAATTCTGTATTACAAGGCCTGTTCCTTTTTCCGCATATTTATTTAACTGAGTTGGTCCTTTTGCCCCATCTGCAGGAGAGAACACTGTGAGCACCCTTGGTCGAGTAGTGCTACTTATATGGCTATTTGTGGTTTTGATAATCAACTCTAGCTACACTGCTAGTCTGACATCAATCCTCACAGTACAGCAGCTATCTTCTCCTATCAAAGGAATTGAAAGTTTGAAACACAGTGGTGAGCCAATCGGGTATCAAGTGGGTTCCTTTGCTGAGCATTATTTGAGTGAGGAGCTCGGCATATCTAAGTCCAGGCTCATTGCCCTTGGCTCTCCTCTAGCCTATGCTGAGGCACTTCAGCTTGGTCCTAAAATGGGAGGTGTTGCTGCGGTGGTTGATGAACGTCCTTATGTTGAGCTGTTTCTCTCAACACAGTGCAAGTTTCGGGTTGTAGGTCAAGAGTTCACGAAAAGCGGCTGGGGTTTTGTAAGTCTATGTTCTTAAAGCATTATTATTCTGAAAACAGGTGCATTAGATCTTTTCGATGTTAGCCTAATGTAGATGAGTAGTTCAAAACTTATCAACTTTTTTTTTTTCTTGTCCATTCCATAATAGGCATTTCCACGAGATTCTCCTTTAGCTGTTGACATTTCAACTGCAATTCTACAATTATCGGAGAATGGTGATCTGCAACGGATCCATGATAAATGGTTGATGCAAAGCTCTTGCAGTTTTGAGAGCACTGAAATGGAATCAGACCAGCTTCAACTCAGAAGCTTTTGGGGCCTCTTTCTCATATGTGGAATTGCTTGCTTCATTGCTCTCCTTGTATATTTTTTGCAAATTATGAACAAACTACGTCATGCTGACCCGCCTCAGAGTGTTTCAACTAGTCCTGGTGTCTCACAATCTGGGCGACTCCGGCGATTTTTATCAATAATTGATAAGAAGGCTGACCAGTCCAATAGTGGAAGTAAAAAAAGGAAAGTTATTAGATCACTATTTGACAACGATAAAGATGGCAAGTTGGGTTGGACTCCCAAGAAGAAACAAGCAGAAATGACTGATATGGGCGAGGGCGACATCAAGTCCAGCAGTTAACTCATTGGTAGATCATCACAATTGTATCATTACAGGTAAGTTATAATCTGAGTATCTGACCATACCTAATTATGCCATAGTAGCTACTAGTGTACTTTGAATCACTGATTCTAAGAACGTGTGCTGAATAATATTGATTCATGGAATCTATGGAATCTAGTTGCTAGTGTAAAGCATATATTATATACTCTGCCTATTGACCACAATTATTAACTATTTTATCTTCGGAGAAGAAATTCATTTGGTGTTTGGTTGTCTCATATTTTGTACAAGCGTTGAGTCCAGTTTCACTCCTTGCTGTTATTAAGTTGAACATTCTGATGTAGAACCAAAAGGAAAAGAAAAACAAAAAGTTCACTGGTAAATGGTTCCGTTCCTTGCAGATGTTTTTTTTGTCTTGTTTTGTTTTTTGTTATGTTAAGTAGTGAGTGCAGAGTTATAGAATTCAAAAGAATTAGGATATCTGCAATGGTATAGATTTTTCTTGGTAATAGGCTAAGTTGATATAACTTTGAGACTGAGTAAATTGGACGATAGTACCAGAGGAAATTTCAATTTTAACAGAATTGATTATCTATTTATACTTCGGATTTCTTTTAACTTACCAAATAGAAAACACCTTTCCTCTCCTAGAAATTCATTTGCTTGTAAATATAGTATATGAGCTTTGAATGACATGATTGATTCCTTTCTTCCCTTTGAAATTGAAGACCAAAAGCAGTAACAATTATTGTGGGTGTGGCAAGCATTTGTAGGGATATCTGTTAGATTCTGTGATAGTACGACTATGAAAAATCACATTTCTGTCCTACACAGCTTCTGGACTGCACGTTTTCATAAGATTTGTTAGGTTCTGGGAAAGCATGGTCATGAAGTATTACTGTACTTTTATGACATTGCTGTATGTGTTACAAGTCAGTTCTTATGCTTAGCAAGTGATTAGTTCATCTTAAACTTTAATTCAATTATTACCAATCCTATTTTAGTGGCATGCCAATAATGAGCTAGTATTGGTGGAATCACAAAGAAGAAACTAACAGTAATGAATGATAGAAGCAATATTAACTTGGTTATTGTATCATTACATGTACATGCAAACATAAATGTGATTTCTTCTATTTAAAGTTCTTTATTTGTGTTCTTCTACTTCATATGAAGTTTAAGCTCAACAAATCCAATGTACTTGAGCATTTTCTTCTTCCCATTCGTAATGTGAATAACTGTGCTGTGACAAGATATCTTGGGATCTGTTGGGTTCTGGGAAAGTATGGCCCTGAAAAAAGAAAAAGAAAAACACGTAAATATGCAGCTGTGCCACATCAGATCAGATTGTCATATTCCATAGTAGAGATGAGCTTCTCAGAGATAAAACGTAGCACACTGATCTTGAACATCAATACAAATGACCAGTTTCTATCTTCTTATTCTTTCCATGGTCAGTCATCTTTCATGAAATTCACTCACAACAAATTGTTGTACACTCATTTCCCTGAAATTGATTGTGCCTAAATTGGCAGTCTTAGTGTGTAAAGGATGTAAAACCAGTCGGGGAATATCAGCATTCTAAAGTTTTAATTTAATCCAAGCCTGCCCGAGCATTATTAGCTATTAGCATGGTGTTTGTGGTATTATTTTGAGTTATCTATATTAAGTCCTTGTCTTCTGAACTAGATATCTTGCTCTATTTGTATGAAATTTATGCCCAGTATGTCGAACAATGATCCAGCATTCCAGTGTTCCTTCTTCTGTCTAATTGAAGATAAGAAACTGTGAGAATAATACGTTAGGTGTGGCAAGAATTCATAGACATCTCTGAGGTTCTCTGAAACTGTATGTGATCATGCAATAAGAGGTAGCTGCAGTCATGCTGCATGTATTTCATATCCTGATAGCCATAAGCTTAATAGTAAATTGATAGTGCATCTTACACTTTCATCTGTTAAATTACCCATTGCTTTGATCTATGAAATTGACAGTGACTACTAATTAGGCCCTTAGATCAGTAAGGAGATTAAGGGCAGAAACAGAAGAAAAGATTCCATATCCTAAAAGAGGTAGAACTTTTTTTTTTTTTTTCAAACAAGAAAGCCTTTGATTGTGGAGACATGTTACTTTTTACCGTGTGCACCCAAGAAAAAAGACTTCTCCTTTTTAGGAGTTCTTGAGAACCACATTCACACTTTTCTTTATTTTACACTGGGTACTGAGTAGTGAGTACTGACAAACAAAGGCTCGATTGTTAATTCTACCGCATAAATCTCAGGTCTTACTTCCATAACAATATTGAAGAGTGAACAGATCTAGGTAGCTGTCAACCACCTTAGGCCCTTTGTCATTCTTCCTTGTTTGATCTACTGTTGAGGATACCGACATCTCCCATAAGCTGATACAAACAGATGACAGAAAAGTAAATGGTGGTTAGTAACTTAGAATTGATCAATAGATAAATAAGCAATGACTTAATGATGATATATATAGTTATGTTATGCATCTTAACTTATCGATACATTCATGCTAGACTAGTTCTTGGTTCCGAGCTATTCTTATCATTTAGTAACTTGCGATGGAGTTTTGTACTGAATGCAGTAATGTACCATAGACGAACACATAAAAAGGTAAAGATGTAAAAAGAGTTCAAAATAGAGCATGAAAGATGGTTGGTGTGTATGCTCACTTGGATCACTGAAAGTTACTAAGCCAGTGCCCTTGAAGTCACAGTTCCAGTAGTTCCTTCCATGCATCTGGTAATAAGCATTCATAGCATAAGATGCATGTGCAAGCAGCTTATCAGGCTCAAAGCAATCCCCATTGTCATAGATCTCTCTGCAGTCCACACCACCACCACCACAGCAAAAATCCAACACAGCCTGAAGCACCTTCTCATCAGCATGTGGCTTAGCAATGCACCAAACCGACGGTCCCCTAACCGCACCGGACAGTTTCTCACCAAACCCTCCATTACCACCACCATCACTATCACCACTGCAAAACTGGCAGCTCAAATCAACCTCATACACCTTCGACCCATCACCATTAAAAATCCCAAAGTTCCTCTCACTTGCACCCCCTTCCTTTTTGTTCTCATTAAACAAGGCAAACACAAACACCTCAATCTTGTCTTTAGGCTTCATAGGTGTGCCTTTGTTGGACTGGGCACGTTCGATCAGCCTTGTGTTGTAAGTCTTGGCATTTTCCGGGGTGGCAGCAATTTCACCGGTGTCTCCTTTGGATGGCCACCCAGATTCGGATACCATAATCTCCACTGTCCGGTGAGGTCCTAGTCCCAGTGCATCAACCGCAGACCGAACAGCATCAATTTGTGCATCCAACATGTTGGTGTATGTGTACCCCTTAGGGTCACGCACACCGGTTGATGTTGAGTTTCCTAGTAATGCATATTGTAGGTTAACCATGTCAGGGTTGTCCCTGCAGGCATGGTAATTAGTATAATATTAAGAAGAAACAATGTTTGCAAACACATATATGATGTGATATTATTTAGGAAAATGAACTGAAACACAGTATCTGATTGTGGATCAAATGATACCTGTATGCGAAATAAGGGTAAGCATTGATCATAAAAGGGGAAGCAGTGTCAGCCAAGAATGCAACTATGGAAGTCATAGTTGGTACGAGATCTGTAGCAAAAGTTGAAGCTGAAGGAGGGAATGAGGAGGCTAAAATGGCCATGCTATGTGGAGTTGTGATCTTGATCTTTCGGTCGAGTGCTCGGGCTATGAGCACCGAGTGCAAGTTCTGCATTGCTTGCACAAGAGCAGCAGGGTCAAGCACTTGGTGATCACTGTTTGAAGTTAGGTACTCGTTTCCTACAGCAATGGCTGTAATGGAAGTGGCAGGAATGAAGGGCAGGACACGAGTAGCGAACCACTCATCCGCCGAGGACACGTCTGAGCTGATGTTGGCCACCCGGGAGTTCTCCACGGCGACAATGAGGTCGATCCCGGTGTTGGAGAAGGCCTGGAGGATTTCAGGGTTGGTGTCATAAATTTTAACCTTGTCTATGAGAGTGGACTGAAGGAGCTGAGCTACTCTTTTTGGTGGTGGGAGGTTGTTTCCGAGAGTACCGTAGTTAATGCCGACCCCAGAAACAGCTACATTAGACAAAGGGTTCAAAATGAAAGGGAGGAGGAGGAGTAGTAGCTGGGTGGTAGCCATGGTTGCTCAAGTTCAAGTTGTGTTTGAGCCTTAAAGGGTGAACAACTATATATCCATCACTTTTGCACTTCCTACTTTCTAAGTGGAAATGGTCTGTCATTTGGTCATTCTAACAAATTACAAGATTGACCCAGTATATTGTGGACGAACATCTCTTGCTTGATTGAAGGAAATGGTAAAAGGATACCAGAGTACTAAGTAGGGTCATCTCAGCCATTTCAAATTGAGGATGGTGAATAGTGGTGTTCATGTGGTAGGGATGAGGGTAACAGAAAGAGATAGTGGAATAGTCAGAAAGCAAATCTTTGTTGCAGGCTCTTCAAATGTGTGAGCTTGACTGGTTCCACACCGAGACTAGCTTTGTTCGGTGAAAAATAGAAAAAAATTAAAACACAAGAAGATAGATTCGATCGTTACTAATGAAACTTTGTCATCAGACTCTTTATTTTAGTTTTTAGCTATTTTAGAGTGTGTTTAGTTTTTTTTTTATTATTTTCAAAGCTCCAGCAGACTAGCCAAAGTTTAGCTATTATGACTTTTAGCTATCTCGCTAGCTAAATATAAAGAGCGAGATGACTCAGATGAGGCTAGCTATAATTTAATATATTCCATGTAAGATATTTTACGTGATATATAAATATATTTAAACTATTTAATCTTTATTTGAAGAATAACGTTGATATAAAGTTAACTAAAATAGAGAACATTGATGCAACCGCATTTCTAAATTGGCTAGCTAAAATGACATTTGAGCTAATTTGATTAAAATTTAACTAAAAAATAACTAGTATTGCTAAAGATGCTCTTAGTACTAGCAGTGTTCAAATTTGTTTACATACCCTGGGCAAATTAGAAATGGTCTAATGTTAGTACTATCATCATAAATCACTTTTGTTCATCTAAAATACTGCATCAGTGCATCTGATAAAATGATAGTGCGTAAATGACCAAAAACCAGAGAAGAAACCATGAAAGTATAGATTTTACGACTAGTAAATCTTATAAATTTACTTTTACACTAGTTTGTATAATACATTTCCAATTACACAAGTACCTTGATTCATGGATATAAAGCTAATGCAGTGTGGTGGCAACAGATTACACCGGATTACCTTTTATATACTTGCGAAAAAATTCCTCCTCTTTGCAGTACTTGTACAACACTTTATACACCTCGATTAATAATTTCGGAAATCGATTTGAAAAATAACTGTCCAAGCCCTCAGGAACTGTCCCCAATAATTCCTGGATTTCTTGGGGAAGTTCTCTGTAGTGATTTAACTTGTTCCTTATTACACGCAGCAAGTCACGGATGCTGTCAAACTTGTAACGCCTGTAGCGACCAATGTTATTGAGGAATGCAGGCTCCATCTTTTCATCCCACTTTCCATTTAGAGCAACTGATGCAGTACTTTCTAATGAACTTAAGAGTTGAGATGCAGTCTCTCTATCCTCCAATTCAACTCGATCACTAGCATCACGCAGAAATGAAAGTCTCGTCTCAGAATTCCAGAAAAAGGGATGATGCAACACATCCACGGCTGTTGGCCTAGCAATATATCAAATTCACATCATCAACATCACAAACTAAATACTCAACTTCCAGACATCAAGTACATATACAAATGGCAGTGACAATTTGAAAAAAATAGGTGTTCAGACATATGACTCAAATGTGTGTGTTTTTAGGGAGGGAGGGGCTATACAGTCTGCATGAAGCGCTAGGTGATTGAGAAATGATGGAACCACAAAACTATAGTATATCTATCCCAAAAGAACCTTACCTCATGTCAGGGTTGGGATTCAACAGATGAGTAAAAAGATCCACTCCTTCTGGTATATTCTCTACCAAGAATAGGTCTTTCCGATCGTTCACTATATTCACATCACGCTCGATACTATCCCCATAAGGGTGTTTACCCCCAGTGAGACAGAAAAAGAGGAGACAACCTAAACTAAATAAATCTACTGCACGAGTTTGCCGCTGATGAAGAAGTTGTTCGGGTGCTTGCCAACCTGAACTCCCATAACCTGCAATCAACAACAATAAAGAAATATTGATATGCAGAGTAAATACCCAAGCACGCGCGCACACACACATTTTACTACTTGTGATCATGTAAAACCAAACGGCAATAGAAAACAAATAGAAAGAAAATGACCAACTCACTGAACCAGCACTTGTATGAATCAGAATTAACAAACATCAAATTCAAATAGTCCCCAATGATTACCAGTAGCATGCTGGGTAATGGAAGACTTGTCCCCTTGAAGGCGTTTGCTGATACCCATATCTGAAAGCTTAGCGCGTAACGATCTGCCCTTGATTATCAATACATTCTGAGGTTTTAGATCCCGATGTATAATTCCAAGTTCATGCAAATGGGCAAGTCCAGAAACAAGATCACTGCAAATATAATGATATTGTCAAACCCTAAACCCAAGTAACTTATTCAACTATAAAAAAGACCAATAAAAATAAAGTAAAATACAAAATACATATTAGTGAAAACACACTTGATATGAGCTTTAGTGAGAGCAGCTTAAAGAGTGCAATCCAACAATAAGGAGCCATTTACATTGAAATCAAATTAAAAACATCAATTTAGATGACTCAATTTGAATGATTCTCCTAATGTAAGTTGCTGGAATTTAGTGACACTAAATAAAGAGATCCATTAAATAAGAACATTTCTCTACACACTTTTTTACCACAATCCCTAACTCAAGTATAAGAACTCCTCTAAAATATAGAAAAAGTGGTTGATGACTGTAACAATCCTAATCCCAAAGGGATACCTCTCAAACTAGTTACAGTGGGAATACAGAAAAAACTTGTAATGATTGCGTAGAGCTTGCTCATTATAGATACTTACTAGAGGACAAAAGAAAACAATCTTTATCCCATAATAACAAAACAGATTTGAAACCAGAAGGAAATTTTGAGAGACATCAAACTAACCTCATTAGTTTTAGCATCTGGGGTGAAGGGTATCCATTTGTCTTCCACAATTCAACATTCTTGTTCTTTCCCATGATCGCCTGCAATTGAATGCGATACTCGGCCAAATAGTGAGGATCCTCGTCCTTGTTGATAATTAGGCCTTGAATTGACTCCGAGTAATAATAAATCAAGTCATTCAAGCTACATGAGCAACGCTCCAAGGATAGATAAACAAAATCTTGATCATGCTCCACGCCATACCAACGAACAATATTTGGATGCTGATCAGATGCAATAAGATTCTGAATCTCTTTCAAAGCCACATCATGGTGAGTTCGCACGAGGCGTTTAACAGCTACGGGACGACCATCATAGATTCCCTCAAGAACAATGGTACCATTACTCCCCTTAGCAATTTCGTTACTGGAAACAAGTAACTTGCCAATCCTACGTCCCTCAGTCTCACAATCAACAAAATCAGAAGACGACAAGAGCATTTTTGTTTCATGTGCGGGTCTATTAGATTCGCCATATCCATCCGAAAAATTTCTTGCTTTCTCATAACTGTTATTCTTCTTATTATTTCCCAATCTTCGAGCTTTCTTCTTTTTGGGAGCCACTGCTTGCACTTTTGTATCCTCAGCCACCACTTTCAATTTACATTGTTTTCCAGTCAGAGAGCGGAAGATGTATCCCAGAATGGATAACAGGGTGAGAAATAATACCAAAAGAGATTGTATGGGGAAGTTAGTAACAGATTCAACCATTGAACTTTTCACTTCCAGCTTACCAACATCTCTACCAGGGAGAGCCAAGATCCTAGAGTCCACAACTTCAAGAGACGGCAAAGCAAGCATTTCTTTGCCTTCGATGTTGTGAGGAGGTACACAACCTTTCTCAAAAGGCAGAGCCAGAAGATTGTCCTGAGGACCTTCCAGAGGGAGAGGTTTGCCTCCATTATACCCATCAGTTAGACCCTCAATTACAGAATGAGATTCCACCGAGCTAGGATAAGGAACCCGGATGACAAGGGGCTTCTCCTTCAGATAAGGCACTGTTGAGTTAGCAATGAGCCTGTTCTCTAGACCAAGCCCATTTCCAATTTTAGGATATCGAAAATGAGCATCAAACTCTGCAGTTTCCAATTTCCACAAAAGATCGCCCTCGGCTGTACAATGCTGCAGCATGTAATCTGTTCTCTCAAGATAAAGCACCAATCCAGATGTTTCCAAGCCCTCAACACCAGTGCGTTCCACACCCAAACTAGCGGAAGCAGTATCAACACCCAACCTAAAACTACGAATCACTTCTCCGGTCACCGCATTAACAGCAAACACAGTAGTCTTCTTCGACCCCAACGTGACTCCTCCATCCTCCGAAACTACCGGAGTACTTGCCACAAACTCTCTAATACTCGACGCGAGTTTCTGGCATACAAATGCACATCAATAAATACACTTTTAACTTTCTATCAACTCAATTCGCTTCGGAAAATAAATTCAAACACGTTATCAAACATTGAGCTGGTTAACCTTTTTCCCCTTGCTGTTGCTGTGACGATACAGCGCCCAGTCTTCACCAATGTCAACGAAAAAGTGATCATCACTCCTGCAGTTGTCGAAATACGAAACGTTTCGATAGGAAGAATGAATCCGGGGACCGGAGGACAAGGCCCATTCGATCTCCATCGTTTTCGGGTTCACAGAAACCACCTTCCCGTCCAATGTGACCAGAAGCGCTCCATTATTCCTACTGCCACCAGATTTCAGAATCGGAAAATCCACAAGAACAAGAGAAACGAGTGAAATGGAGGACTTACAGTGCAGGAGGTAGGAGAGAGCTGAAGAGCTGAAGCGCGGCGCCGCCGGAGTCGGGATTGGCGAGGGAGGTGTCATCGGCGGAGACGAAAGAGCTGATGAGGGGAGCGAATAGGAGAAGGAAGATCACGGATCGTCTCATTTGATTCGGAGAGGGATTGGAATTGGAATTGGATTGGTTGATTCGGGAATCTAGGGATTTGAGAATTTGGGGATTTTGGAGAAGACAGCTGAATGGGGTTTTGTCACTTTTTCGTTATTTATTTAGCTGCTGACTGCTGATATGGTTATATTTCAATGCCGCGCGTGTGCAACCGTTTTTGTAGTTCTGTTAAAAAAAAAATCGTTTCTGTCTAAAGAAATTATATTTTCGTGTTTCTGTTGTGTGTCTTGCCTTAATACACGTATGACTGATTAATCTAGTTTCTTTGTTAGAATAGATTACAGTTGATAGAACTTCTAGATCTTTCGGGAGACTCTATGTAATGCCTATAAATAGGTCTTTCTATCAATAAATGAGTAGACCGTTATTCTCGTTATACTTTCTCATTTAACACGTTATCAGCACTGTGCTCTAATCGAGCTTGATAACGAAACCTTAAAACAGAAAAACCCTACAATTTTCTGCTGCTGTACCCTATCGAATTTTCTCTAGGCACCCAACTCATCTCACCGGCGAAGCCTACCCTTCGACTACAGCCCTGATCCGGCAGCCTTGCTTCGCCTGCTCACACCAACGACGAACCGCACCAGCCTCCTCTACCACCCAAGACCCAACCGAGCCTCAGCCTCGAGCGCTACCCCCTTGCAATCCAGAACCACAGCCCTCTCTCGGCCACAGCACCGACAAGCGCACAATCCCCGACGGTCCCACCTCAGCAAATCACCACCTCTGCTCCTCTCGCTTCTCTTCCGACGTGAGCCCCAGTCGAGCCCTCATGTCCGTGCACTCAGCAGGCTTCCTTGGCGCCTTCAGTACCGCCCCTTCAACCCAGATCTGGTTGCTTGACCTGCAATTGACGACCACTGCCCGGCGACACAGACCCGGCCCTATGCAGCCCAGCTGCTCATGCCCTCCCCAGCGGCACATCATTTTGCTTCCACACCAACGCGGCCCTAGACCACCGCATGACGCCCGCGCCTTCACTGCTGCTCCGATCGATCCGGCGCAAGGATCCTAGGACCCGAATCAATACTCGGATCCGTAGCAAAAGAGAGCAGAAAAGAGAACGTATAATTGTACGAGGGGCAAAACGGTAAAACTTGCCCCTCCAGGTAAAAAGTTTTTACCATTAGTAAAAACAGTTTATTTTATTTACAGTAGTAACTATTTAATTAGTTTTACTGTTTTCATATATATGGTGAATATGACTAACCATATGTTTTTATTTTTCATGAAATTTTTCGCGCGACGGATCACGATGGAATTGTGAGAGTTATTTCACTACATGGAAGCAAACATGAAAATTACAAAGGCAATTTCTCTTACACGGCAAACTTGCACGTAAGCTTTTATAAAAGTTGTCGCTTTTGAATTTTAATTTTATAGTCGGGCTTCGTAGCCTTCTTCTACATCCCACCTTTCTTTATAACGTGAGACGATATTGAGGGATTGGGACCCCTCATATCAAAGTTGAAATTTGTGACGGTTTGAAAAGTCACGGTATTACGATGAAATATTATCGTGGTTAATCAAGGGACAAACATTGATTTGCGATAGAAATTGTCGCAGTTAACATCAAATTGTGACCGAAATTTGTCACGGTTACATCGATTTGTGACTAAATTTGTCACGGTTTACATCGAATTGAGTTACCATAAACCTTGGTCTTGACCAAATTTAATACTTGGAATTAATTATCGTATATCGATAATAGTCAATCTTCCATCTTGTTGTTTGAAATAATTGATCGAAACATGAGCCTTGAATTTGACATAAAAAAAAAGTGACAAATTTCGTGTCACGAATTATGAAAAGAGGGAGAGGCAACACCTCGAACCACATATATCATAAAAAGATTGGGCCAGTAAATGAAAGAAAAATCATGTTATTGATGTGATTCTATATCGGTTCATTAATTGCAAAGAAAGCAATATTATGGTTAGTGTATACAAAATATATGAAGTTCTTGCAACAAGAAACTCACTATATATATGAAAGAAGATGAGAATATTATTCTCACGGTTACAGATTTTAAAAGCAAAAGTTACATTGCGGAAGATATGAAGCACATGACTTCGGTTTAATAGTCTAAGTGACTACAAAATCCGTTTATTTTTTGAAGTTTTGTGAAGGCATACACCTCACATATTTGACTAGAGTTACTTAGTCGTTATATTTTGAATTCAATTCATGGTTAAGACCTCGATGCATGGTTGGCATATATATTCGAATTTTGTCTTGCACATATGGTTCGATCTACATAAGCTATATGATAATGTAATATATCGCAATATAACTACATGACACTACATTGGACTACAAAAGACCACCAGTTACTATAAGGTAACATTTATAAAGGCTGCAATCGCACCAAGTATGGCGCAATGCATACTTGGGCATCATAATTAAACCAAGTATGACGCAATGCACATTTGACATATCATGATGTTGCGCAATGCACATCGGTTTTGGATCAAAAGAGGATTTGTAATGTCAAGTGTGGCACAATGCACACTTATACAATTGCAAAGACATTACAAACAAGAGTAGTCTTCTACACTCTTGAGCGGATTTATAATTGCAAAAAGAAAATTGCGTTACGCTAAATGTCATCTAAAATTGGATGTTGAAAAATCCTCTTCTTTCTCTACAAGATCCAACAGTGGGTCGTGGGTGCTCATGATGACTTTTGCCAAGTTTTGGCATGTACTAAGCCTTGTTTCGTCTATCTATGTAGTATTACACGTCATGTAATGCACTCTAAAAGATTCTAATACCTTTTTTCAATCTCCATCAAAATTGTTAACCTATTTCGGTTTCTATGTCTTGACATAAGACTGTTGTCTCTACATTCTAGTATATGAATGTGTTGTAGCGAGATTGAGTGCTTAACTTATTGCAAGGAATAAACAACTATTCATGGATTTAGTGCTTTATAAATCCGTTGTGACTACGATGACTAGATCATCACAAATAAGCAAATAGCGGATTAATGCTCAAGTTCCAATGCCTAATGGCGTTATGATTCAAGTCATATATGCTCTTTATGCATGCATAAGGAAGCAATCAAACTGTGCTATGACTTAATGATATTCACGCCAACGTTTATCACCTGGAAACACATTGTGAGAATTGACGAAAATTTCTTATGTATCACTATAATGAATGCGCAACATTCATGAGTCACTAAGATTTGGTTAATTGAATCAGTTATTGTCTTCAATGATTAGAATGAAGACATCGACTCATGTAGGCTTTAATACAAATCGTCCGGGACAATTTTGGACGTGTTTTGATGATCTGTACACTAAAGAGTAAAGACTCTCACAAACATCCTTTCTTTTGAGCAAAGTAACCATTGAGATCAAAGATTACCAAAGTACAACTTGGTGGAGCTATGAGCAATGCTCATTGCCTATGGATGACATTAAAGCCATTCGCGTCATCCTCCTATACAATGGAGGCACTACTCATGCTTTCATAAGCAAATACGACGCAAAAGAACCCCCTATGATCTCACATTGGCCATGCTCGTTACTTGTTTTGTAAAGCCTATTTTTTTAGCAAAGATTAGGAGCGTCACCCTCCTATGCTAAAGATAATGAAATGTAGAGACTAGCATATAAATAAGATGTTAAGTCGTTGTTCACTAAGTAAGACATTAATTACAATGTCTATGAGTGATTCTACAAGAATGATACATAAGATGTTGGCCTAGATGACCTCTCATTGTTCACTTTGAGGCATAATGATGCTATGGTGATGTTCACAATGGTTTAACTCAAGCCATAACAATTGGATGTTATGGGGAACCTTCACAATGATTAAAAAGTTGACAAAACCTAGAATTTCCAGTTTTTTTAGCTTGCGGACCATTCATTGTGAGAACCGGTTCACCAGCTTTTAAACCGGTTCTTGAGGTTCTGTTTATGGCCACAGATTCCTAACATCCAAACCTACCTATTTACAAAATTTAATGGCATTTGGAGACGTGGAAGATGGTGAACCGCTCAATATAAGTGTTCACGGATGTCCGGCGGGTTCGACACCTTTTCGGTCGGTTCTGTAGTCGAGGCTAGCGTTTTCTGAATTCTAACTCCTATGTCTACCTACTTACAAAATTTCGTAGTGTTTGGAGCTCTGAAAAATAGTGAACCATTAAAGGAAGCGTAAAACAGAGGTCCGGTGATGCCAGCAGTTTTTTGACTGGTCCCGGTGGTGAGGCCAGCAGTTTTTTTAGACTTGTAAGACTAATGACTACGGGTTGTAGCAGGGTCGTAGTTTTACTTATTCATCTTACCCACCATCATTCAACTCTTTATGTTACGGTCGTAACGGTATGCATATTTATATTTGTTAACGGATAGAGTTAACGTTCTATCGTCCACATGTTGTATGTGCCAAATTATGCCTCCACAAGCGTATAATGATGGATTATTTATGATGAATATTGTCTTTGAATAAGACATGAGCTTCCGACTATAGTTCGCTTATATAAGGACTTTGACAGACGATCTCTTTTATGTCACTTTAATGAGCCAGTCTTCCCGTTGTTAGGGGGAGATAAGAACAAGAATGTTCAAGTAGAACAACTTTAAATTGTCGTGGTTTGTCCCTACTGTGTCTCATCAAGTTCCCTAAAGTGACGAGATCACATATACATGCTGCAAACATGCATGCAAGGATTGATGTCCGGATAAGGACATGTAGATGTCCTGATAAGAGGACATGTCGTCGCCCATATGTAGATGTCCTGATAAGGACATGTAGATGTCCTGATAAGAGGACATGTCGTCGCCCATAGATGGTGGCATAGTGACGCCACAAAAGTGGTAGATGGTGTCACTAGGCTGTGGCTCCCACGGTTTAGGAGAGGCCACTTGGTTCGATACGTACTCGCCAAGAAAGAATGCGAGTTTGGCATAACTTGATCATTTGATCAATGATACTCATTCGTCAGTTATTTCTGGATTATGGTTATCATTGGGGGATGCCTCAATGTCAATACCAATCCGTATAGAGATCTCTACACTTAGAAATTACACCGGTGTATATGATGACGTGGTTTAATGAGTTTGATATCGAACCATACTTCGTTGAGAAAATACCAACGTTGTAGATTGGCCTAAATGGAAAGATGCGATCTAGTTTAAACATAGAGATAGTGCTTTGGTTAGGTGACGTCGACACCCCAAGTGTAAACTCTATCAGTTATGTCTTTGTTAGAAAGCGTAGTGAGAAAAAGAGTTTAGACTCACCTTTTGGCGCAAGGTCTCTCATAAATGCCCTGGAATCGATTACGATGAGATATACTCTCGTAACAGATGTCATTGCACTCCACTACCTTGTCAGTTTGGTAGTTTTTGAAAAACTGAACAAGCAGCTTGTGGTCACAACTTATCTCTGTTGGGAACTAAGAGATGTACATAAAGATCTTGAATAGATCGGTTTTCACCCAAATCAAGTGGCTCCTGACCACGGAGCGTGTTTGCAAGGTATTTGCTACGTATCTACTTGATTAGGGAAGGAATATGAAGAATTATGCCTATTTACGTGTAAATTCTGGATGAATGGTGATGAACTATTGTTAAACTAAGAGATGCCACTTATCCAAAATTAAGAATGAAAGGATCTTGGAATACTTGGTCTCGAAAGTGAGGACCGTTATTGATTATGCTTATTCATCTGTCGGCTTAAGGCAATCTAAAGGACGATAAAGTTATGCCTATATGTATCCCTTAATTGGTCGAAGTGTTGAGAAGACATGTTTCGTCCATATGACGAAGAAGTCTTAGGAGAAATCCTCCATCTAAGTACGGTAGCACATTCATGTACTTGTTACAATATGCTCAACTTGACATCTCATTCACTATAAACTTGTAAGGCCAAGTTCTCCTTAGTCTTTCAACTCTCTTCCTAGCGGTTGAGCATCTTCGCTTCCTCTTAGATGAGTGTGAAGGAACATCAAGGTAGTAGCCAGATGCACCCACGCAACGCCAATATAATGACAGTGATTATTTCTATGAAAGGTTTAGGCTTATTCATCCCTACAGAAAGACACATCAAATGCGAAATCAGAATCTGCCCAGTTTCATAGGTCAATTTCCACAGGACCTACAGGATAGCCCACTTGTTGGAAAATAGTGAAATTGGTACCATTGGAAAGGTCTATGTGTCTACTTTCCAGGAACACTAACCATTTGATCACACCTATCATATTGAGTGAGTTATGGCTATTTTCATAAAGTATGATGGATCTGTCTGAGAATCTACTTTTACAGAATAGTCAAATTACAGAGCTTTGTGATTAGCTCAAGATGAACTAGGTTATGGACCTTATATGGTTGGAAAGCTACATGTATCTAGTTTCTAGAACTTTATACAGTTCGTTCATACTTATTGTATCGAAGAAGTTATGACTGTTTAAGTACACGAAAGTTCTGCCACGCGTGAATCTGATTTTTAACGCGAACTTATGTTTTGAGTTGTTAGGCAACCTTCTCCTTAAAGATCAAAGTAATGCTAAGTGTAGCAGGTCTGATCTAAGGATAATATGGCTAGATTTAATGACTAAATCTTTACCCAAGTCTATTTTTGAAGCATGTGAAGTGCATTGGCTTGAAATCGTTTATCTGTTATGGTCTTGCCCTAATCTGTATTAGGGGACGCAACACAAGGGGGAGTGTTTAAGGAAATTATATTTCCGTCCTTCTGTTATGTGTTTTGCCCTAATACACGTAGGATTGGTTAATCCAGTTTCTTTATTAGAATAAATTACAGTTGATAGAACTTCTAGATCATTCGGGAGACTCTATGTAATGCCTATAAATATACCTTTCTATCAATAAATGAGTAGACCGTTATTTTCGTTATACTTTCTCCTTTAATAGTTTCTTTTTTTTTTTCGATCAAAGAAAAATCTAAAATGAAAAACCTCAATGACACCCACCTCCGACTTGATCAAAGTGAAATGCAGCCTGCATCGAGATAGGTAACTGATCCGACCATAAAACAAAGGAAGGAAACGAGCGGCCTAAATTAGCTAAGGTATCAGCCAAGAAGTTAGCTTCTCTCCACACATGAACAAAGGAGGTTGAATCAAACTAAGAAGCTGAGTTTCTGATATCTTGGACAAGAAGCTTAGTCCACCAAAGAACTTCAGTGCGATGATTTAAGGCATCAATCAGAAACTTAGAAGTACTAGCAAGAAGGTGGTGAAGGCCTCCACGTAAGCCAAGGGCTTCAGCAGAAAGTACATCAAGAACGCCAAGATTCTTGAAGAAAGCTATAATAGGGTTATCAAAGGTGTCACACACCACAAAGTTAGCAGCTGCACGCTGGGAAGGCAAGACAGAGCCGTCAAAATTCAATTTCAGAGTTGAAAGAAAGAGGTGGATATGTCATCTAATAAATGTCGGTAGACCAAGATGCTTCTGAGAAGTTATCCTATTAGCTAAGCTTGAATTAGATGTATAGCTTTGGCCGCCACAGTTTGACCCGGACTTCCAGCTTGATTATGAAAAATGACAGCATTCCGAGTAGACCAAATGGAGTGACAAACCAGTAGTTAGCTACAAGGGCATATGAGTGTGGCAGAGTATTAAACCAAGAAAGTATTCGCTGATTGTCTTGAGGATTTTGTACGGGTAAGCCTGAAAGAGTCCACACCTGTGAAGCAAAAGAGCATTCTCAAAAAAGAGGATCAATAGTTTCATCGTGAGTATTACAAAAGGCACAAGTCATTACCAGGACAAGTACTTTAGCCGACGAAAAATTTTCGTCGGCTTGTTATCCTAACTCGTCGGCTAAGGTCTTAGCCGACGAGGCTTCGTCGGCTATAGTGTCGTCGGGAAAGGGTCGTCGGCGATGACTTTAGCTGACGATCCTAGAGACCGTCGTCGGCTATTGTCCAGACAATAGCCGACGAACTATTTTGTCGTCGGCTTTTGTTCATGAATGCCGACGAAACAGACTCTATCTTTCGTCGGCTATACTCCCAGACTTTACCCGACGACGTCCTGTGTCGTCGGCTATACTGTCAGACTTAAGCCGACGTAACAGAAATATTCGTCGGCTTTACTCCAAGCGTTTAGCCGACGGAACTGAGATATTCGTCGGCTAAAGTATATAATTAAAAAATTAAAAATAATTATAGCCGACGAAATAGAGCCTCTTTTGTCGGTTTTAGTAGAGTTTAGCCGACGAAACATGCCATAATTCGTCGGCTAAACTATATTGAAAAAAAATAAAAATACTATAGCCGACGAATTGTGGCATATTTCGTCGGCTATAACTCCATTCCAGTAATAAAAAAAAATACACAAAATTCTTAAATTACCATTCCAAGCAAGCTGCAAAATACACCAAAACAATTCCATATATATAACTAACAAGAAGCACATAAAACTATATAAGGTATCAACTACACAAAATCTAAATGGTCTAAATCAATATCCGAATCTGGGGCCTGCTGGTGAGGAGATTGCGGCGGCTGAGGTATCTCTATAGGCGCAGGCATAGGCGGAGGTGGAAGTCCCTGAATCTGGGTAGCTGCCAAATCCTGGAAGTATTGGAACATCTGCTGTTGCTGGACCTGCTGGGCTGCATGTAGGGCTCTAGTATAGGCTTTATATTCGGCGAACTGGGCGGCATGAGCGGCAGCCTAAGCGGCAACCTGAGCAGCATGAACGTCAGCCTGAGCAGCCTGAGTGGCAGCTAAAGCGGCAGCATGAGTGGCTTGCTCTTCCCGTAGTCTCTCAACTTCCAACTCTAGCTGAGTCGTCCTGCTGCTAGTCGAGGCTGCCTTTCGTTGAAATCCTGGAGTGGTCTTCAAGACCCCCTGGCCCTTCTTTCCTAGACCCCGGCAGTAGAAGTTGTTTTCTCGCGGTGGGAAGGCTGTGCCCATGATCCTCGCCCCAACCCTCGGATCTGAAGTGTCAATCTGGGAAATGGCTTCGGACATCTCTTCCTCCTGCGTGTCCGGCCATGTCTCCCTCACTATAGCACTCATCACCTCGTCACTAGCCTCCCTCACCCTTGCCTAATTGGATAGGAAAAAAATTATTAATTAACATTTTAACATATATATAAGTAAAATTAAAAATTCCGTAAAAACATATTGTATTCCTTCTTCATGCACATCCATGGAGGAAGGTTGTACGGTACCAAAATCACCGACCATACACTGTATTGAAGACTCATGTTGCCAAAAGGGTTGAACCCGTCGGATGAGAGCCCAAGCCTCACATTTCGGACCTCTGACGCAAAATGAGGAAACTCCCTGTCTATATGCTTCCAAGCCTCCCCGTCAGCAGGGTGTATAAAGGTATCTTCGTCATGCAATTCCCTATCAACGTGCCATCTCATAGCTTTGGCCGTGTGTGAAGACATGTACAACCACTCAAGCCTATCCCTCAACGGGAAATACCGAAGTACCTTCACAGGTTTCCTATTGCCTGCAGGAGTCAGCTTATACCTGTCAGTGTGACATACCGGACATGCGTCAAGCCCACCAAGGTCATTCCCTTCTGGATCTTTACCCCAGAAGAGAACGCAGTCATATCTGCATGCATAGATCTTGATGTAGGAAAGCCCAAGATCTTTCAGGATACATCGGACCTTACGATGAGTGGTAGGAAGACGATGACCGTGGGGCAGCATCGAAGCAGTGTACTGTAGATAATCATCAACAGCCTTCACGGTCGATTTTGTCTCAACTTTAATCTTCATTACGTCCATCACACTTTCAAGAACGGTCTTCTGACAACCGGGGTACACAGGAGTCTGTTGGAAAGCAAGCAGTTTGTTGTACTTTTCAATACCAGCAGTGTTGACATCTCTAGGGAAGGGCTGCATCGGGTCAGGCATATACTGTCCTTGAGCGCATACACCGCTCTCATAAGGAAACATGTCGTTGATGAATGCCGTTGTTGGATCGTTGGATGTACTGCCCGTCTCACAAAATTGCCCATGATCATGCGGACCCCCTGATGATGTTTCACCGTGATATAACCAACATGTGTACTTCTCCCAAAACCAGTTACTCCTTAGGTGCTGCCATACTTTGTCAATAGGAAATCGATGCATATCGCTGCGACACTGACATTTCGTGCACGGGCAATAGAAAATTGTATTCCTGTTAGCATTAGCCAGCGCATATTCTATAAAACTCATAACTCCTGCACCGTATCTTTTGTCCCATTTTGGAAGCGAAATCCAACTCTTATCCATATCCTGAAAATATAACAAAATATATATTTATAACGCTGCTAGCTAATTATTAATGAAATTTCATGCCATATATAAAATCTCAATTCATTTACTATATATTCTACGTACTACAACTAATTAATAACAAATAATTAACACACACACATATATATATATATATACTTAATAATTACATAACAATATTATATATATATATATCTACATCATCACAAAATCATCATTGTGGTATATACCATCAACACAATATTATCAATTAATTAATATATATATATATATATCTACTACTTATAAACAACTTAATTCATATATATTATATCAAATCATCAACCAAATCGATCAACATATATGTATATATGTATATATATATATATATACATCCAACATACTCAAAATCAATCAACTCGATCATAACAATATTATATATCAACATCATCACAAAATCATCATGAACTCATATATATCATCAACAACTTCATACCATATCAACACAATAATATTATAAATTAATTAACATATATATATATATATCTACTATTTATTAACAACAAATTAATTCATATATATTATCAATTCAAATCATCAACCAAATCGATCAACACATATATATATATATATATATATATATATATCCAACGTACTCAAAATTAATCAACTCAATCACAATCAAAATCAATAAACTCAATCACACTTAATATCGATCAACTCAAATAAAACTCAATTAATTAACATATATATACATATACGTACCTATATATGGCTCCACAAACTAATTATGGACAGATTTCGACAACACCCAAACGTTTTCTCCCGTTTTTTTCCCAGATGAGCTGCTGCTATCCAGATCCGCAAATATAAAGCACTTTAGCCGACGAAATATTAATTTCGTCGGTTAAACTTTTAACTATTTCGTCGGCCATAGTCTGTGAACTTTAGTCGACGAAATAAATTCTTTAGCCGACGAAATTTTTTTTTCGTCGGCTAAACTTTACCATAGCCGACGAAAATTTTACATAGCCGACAAAGGAAAATTTCGTGGACTTTAGCCGACGAAAAAAAGCTTCGTCGGCGTGGTTTTTTTTTTTTCGTCGGCTAAAGCATTTCTTCTGGTAGTGAGTACTTGGAATATTGGGTGATGAAAACATATGTAGCCTTTGCCTACTTTTCAATCTTTCACAAATTAACAACCAACAAACGACCTGACTTTAGGAGGAATGTATAATTTCCACATCAAAGTTAGCAACTTAAATATGATCATTCAAATAAGAATTTTGAATCTCAAAGGTCAACTTAATTTATAGTAAATTTACCAAAACCTGTAAGTCCCCAAACAAACTGATCAACATAAGGATGTAAAGGTAGTGGAATAGAGGAAAGAGTAAGTAAAATCTCTTAATGAAGAAACTGTTGAACAAGAGAAAGGTTCCAGCAACCGTTAGAAATCACTTTATCGACTGTCAAATTCAAATAAAGGGATGGGGTGGGTTCCCTGAGTAGGGTGGACCTTTCACCTTCGGGCTTGAGGGTTTGACTAGTTCCCTAAATCGTCCACCTTCAAGGAGCTAATATCGCTTAATTCTTTATTTGATTTAAAAAAAAAAGAAGGTAAGATCAAGTTGAGGCTTTAAGTCATTAGCCACAAGATTAATTAAAGGAAAGGGAAAACATCAGTTAAATAACCAAAAGTTTATTTTTGTACCATCACCAAGAAGCCACCTCATACGTTGTAGCAGAAGAGGACGGGCATTTAAAATACTTTTACTGATTAATTACGTTTTACACCCTGAACCATGAGGGTGTTTTCAATTTCATACCCAAGTATGAAATTTAACGTCTATGTACCTAAACTTACTTCCGTTAGACATCTTCATACCCGCCGTTAAAAACTCTGTTACAAAAATCTGTCATTGCCTATGTCAGTTAACTAATGATGTGGCACTTCTAAATCAAAATTAAACACATACATCATCCATCTACCAAACTATGTAGTCGATCCCTAATCCAACCCGTTCTCTCATCTCCTCCTCCCCTAAAGATCATCTTTTGATTTGGGAAGGAACACCGAGTACATGTCATATGAAATATGAATCCATGAAGCTAGCCCTAGACACGCAAAGTTACAGACACCACAAAGATTTCAAAAGGAGATTTTGCCAAGAGATTGACTAGTACGAGAAGCTAGCCGAGTAGCCATCTACCTCAATTGTCTTAATAGCGCCTCCACCGCTGTCGTTGTAACCTCCACTTCCGTCTTCCGGCATGCCTCTCTCCCTACCCAATTTCATCTTTCGATTTAAATTTTAAAATCCCAGATCTAAAGTAGAAAATTTATTTACCTGCCTCAACAAGCTAATGAAATCTCATAGGAGATGATGAGGTCATCCCTTGTGATCTACTCCAAATCTGAATCATTGAGCGATGGCTTGCCTCAACAAGCTCTCGGATCGGCGACAAACTCTAGCAATGACCACCGCAAAGTTCAAGTCCATTGGCCTGAAATATCACCCACAAATCTAGTACGATCCTAATAGAGATCAACGCGGCGGCAGTTGGGTCGCCGTTTTTGAAGTCGTTGATGAACTTCTGGCAATCGAGCAACAAGGCTCCAGCTTGCAAGTCGACTTACTTCTCCATTGCAATCGAAGTATGCATCCATTTGAATTGTGATGAAGAGAGGAATTGGGTTAGGCCGTTAAGGTAGGGACTGAGTTTGGGACTGGTCGATACTGAACATGAATCAGATTTCCTATTTCTTTATATATTTTGAAATAAGTATTTTTTAGCTTATGTAATTCATAGAAAATGCCCAACTCAGCAGCTAACTGACACATAGGCAAATAACAAATTTTTGTAACAGAGATTTTAACAGCGGGTATGAAGATGTCTAACAGAAGTAAGTTCGGGTACCCAAACGTCAAAATTTCATACTTAAATATGAAATTGAAAACACCCTCACAGTTTAGGGTGTAAAACGTAATTAATCCTACTTTTACATGCTGTAGAATGACGAGAATTCTTCTGGACTGTGAAAAAACTGTATCTTCAAAGGTATTTTTGTTTCATAATTTGGGTCCACCAGTTATCAAACTCTGAAATTAATTGCCAAGCTAATGTACTAAAAGCAACATTATTGAAATGAGCTGTCGGTCTTACTCCAAACCTCCTTTAATTTAGGAGAAAAAACTTGAAACCAAGCAACAAGAGATTGCCTAGAGTTTGACCCCCAAGAGAACTTGCGACATTCTGAATCTAATCTGTTTGAAACTTTTGAAGGGCATTTCAAACCCGCATTATTAGGAAGACCAGAGAGATTTGTTTTTAGCAAAGTTAACTTACCCCCACGAGATTAATTAGACGCTTTTCGTCCATCAAGTTTCTTCTGCATCTGAAGCACAAGCTCAGATGAGTTAATGGGGGTTTTCAAAAAACTACATTTTAAGCTCCAAGATATTTGTCAATATGAGCCTTATAAGGAATACCAAGCAGAGTTATCGTCTTTAAGAAGTCTAGTAACATTATTAGAAAAATAACAAAAAGTTTTATAAAAATTTATGTGTTGTCCCGACGCAAAGGAAAAAAGATCAAGTATTCGCTTGACATTTTTGCAATGGCACCCGTGGCTTTAGCAAAGATTAAACAATCATCCGCAAAAACTAAATTAGAGACACAAAAACCCACAAGAAATTTAGCAGTAAGAGAAAGAGTATTAAAATATAGGATAAACGGTTCCATACAGAGTATAAATAAATAAGGAGATAAGGGATGCCTCTTTTAGGTTTAAAATTACCCTGAGGATTACCATTAATTAAAAAGAAAATGAAAGGGATGTGAAATTGTCAAGCCCCGGATTTGGGGCTAGATTTTTTTTTTCCTTTTCCGAAGAGTGAGCTAAAATAGAAATAAGCTAAAGGATAGAAAATAAATAATTCAAATTTGTTTAGTCCTTGTGGTTTGAAGTCGACATCTGTTTAGTCCTTATGATATTAATCTGAATAGTCCTTAAAGTCACAATTTTTCATCCAAATAGTCCTAGTGGTTTTATTTTAATCTGAATAGTCCTTAAAGTGATGATTTTTCATCCAAATAGTATTTCCGACAATTTTCTCAGTTAAAGGCCATAAAGACTATTTGGATGAAAAATCATGACTTTAAGGACTATTCAAATTAAAATAAAACCATAAGGACTAAACAGATGTCGACTTTAAACCACAAGAACTATACAATATTTTACCCAAAATAAAACAGACACCATAAAGAAATCGACTTTTCATTTCAAAATCAAGATACGTACAACTCAAAAGTTCTAGGGAAACTCTTTTCCTTATGATGATTACACATTGGAAACTCTAAATAACTCTAATTACTTCAATCACTAATTGTCGTTGTTCTCCTGTTTCATAACCTGCAAGACTTTAAAGAGGTGAGCTCCACCTACGGCTCAGTAGAGAGTTAATCTTCTCCAAAAAAAAATAACCATACAATGATCACATGATATGCATAAATTGTTGTTCTACTCCAGTTAATCCACATAGAAGAATAAACTAAGTCTACATGTCTCATACCATATATTTTACCAAGAAGGTGACTCAGTATACTTAACTATATGAACAACTTCACCAAAATCAATCAATAGCCCTCTTTTGCTAGTTATCTTGTCTATTCCCCTTTCTCCAATCCCGAATTACCCTTATCATTCATATACTAATTGCGTAATAGCCACGGGCATATCTGAGACATGGTCCCTGCTAAGGTTTAGACTCAACTACGTAAAAGATCAATTTCATATTCCCTTCACTACCCTTATCCTGCAAATGACTTTAATGAATGATGCACTAATTGATAACATATACTTCAAACATGTAATTCCATCAAATACACAATCATTCCAAAACAAACATGTCAACAAACATATAAGCACACAATACAAATGAGTAGAGGTTCCCCGGATCCCCTACCTTTGCCGATCACCTGAAGCAAGCTCCTGAGTTCTTCTACCAATTCCCTACAACACCAATTTCTCTCTCCAAGTAGGAAAGACTTCTGAAAACCTAAAAAATCTACAGAACTCAGTCCTATTTATAATGTCTGGAAAAGGGGTAGAACTTGGTGTCCAAGACAAGATCAAAGGAAACAAAATTGAATTGTTCAATCTAAACCTTACCTGTTTAGGTACTAGACTAGGAATCTAGCTTTGAGGAGTCACCCAATAGGTAATTTATTCTCCACCACCTTGACACCTGCTACTTCTCCAAAGCGGTTTCTATTGTTTAAGCTTTTCTATGACGGTTTCTGGGTTAGCGGCAAGGTTTCGGATTGGGAAACATTTGGTCAGGAGGAAGAAGAAGAAGGTGGTGAAGGAGAAGTAGAAGTCGGAGGAGACATAGAAGACGGTGAAGCAAAGAAAGACGAAGAAGAAGAGGACGACGTCGTTCTGCTATTCTGAACGAGCAGAACGACAAACACTTCTCTTTTCCTAAAGTTGTTTTAAGTCAAGGTTTGTGGTTGGGTTTTGTTCAACTGGGTATTGGGTTATGGTCTTGGGCTAAAAAAATCTGGTTATGGTCTTGCGCTAAAAAAATCTACTTAAATTAAATAACAAAATTCCTAACAATATCATTATAACAAAAAAAAAAGAATTTAAATAACAACATATATTTTCAGTAGATATCATACTAAATATATATAAAAGACAAATAAATAGATATATATATATATAACAAATTTATAAATAGGTATATATATATATATACAGTTCGGATCAGAGGCCGACGTCTGCACACCCTTAAAGTGCGGACGTCCCTCCGTTCTCCACCGGACGACTCCGACGACGGCGCACCTCCACCCTAGCGGACTCCAGCAACGTCCCCGATCACTTTCCCTCCCCGGCGAGTCCGCCGAATTCCAGTTTTCCAGTGAGATCTGGCCGGAAAACTGGAATTCGGCGGACTCACCGGGGAGGGAAAGTGATCGGGACGCGCCATCGTCGGAGCCGTCCGGTGGAGAAGGAAGGAACGTCCGCACTTTAAGGGCTGTGCGGACGTCCTCTTTGGAACGGCTCCGTGTGTGTATATATATATATATATATATATATATATATAAATTTTGGGTAGTCACAGAAATCCACACACTCACTTTCCATTTTTAATAATAATTCTTACATGAAAACAAAATTTAAGTAATTAAGGACAAATTTAAATTACTAAAAAGAAAAGTGGGTGTGTGGATTATAATTTGGGGCATGTGGATTTTACTTCCCTATATATATATAAATTAATAAAAAAATAGTTATAACTTTTTTCTGAATGAAAAATAGTTTGATGAACTACATTACAATAAGGGATCAAAATTATAAAATGAATCTTATTAATTAAAGTAATAGGAAAAAATTGTATCAAATAAAATTTAAAAATGAAATAGGATGTCAAATACCCAAAAGAATTAAGGTGTAAAAGAAATGAATTAAAAGTATAAACAGCTTAATCTTAATATAAGCACAACGAAATAGTAAATAAAAATCTGAAATGAAAACTGTAAAAATGTAAAAATATATGAATGACCAAATAAATGAAAGACAAAAAAAAAAACAAAAACTAAAACAAAAAAGTTGAAACCTGTGGGACTCAATCCCAATAACTTTTGGAAGTTAGTTGAAATATTTATCACATAACTAGTATGCCTACACTAGATATTATATAAAGGGGCCTCTTGGAATTGGAGACCCTAGATTTGGGCCTTGCTCGTCTTGGCCCAAGGTCAGCCCTTTCTAGAAGTATACCTCACTATTGTAGAAAATTTGTAACTCTTTCTAATTCTTTCTTCACTTCCTCAGTTATAGAATACATAAATTCTATTTTGTTAGTTTTACATGTTTACGCTAGTCCTCGATGAGTTTTTAAGAATCATTGGTGAAGTGGCATAGATTGGAGCCTTCCGTACATTCTCTTCCCTTCCCCCCCCCCCCAACCAATTGTTCTTCAACAGTTGGAAATAACCACAAATCATAGCACGGTAGTAGGTATGGTAAAATAGAAATCTCATTGCTGCAAAACCACATATATATACGAAATGAGAAATTGCTATACGAATCAAAAATGCAACAGTTTAGCTCTTTCCAATCCTTTCTTCACTTCCTTAGTTATAGAATACATAAATTTCATTTTATTTGCATGTTTTAAGAATCATTGGTAGAGTGGGATAGATGAGAGCCTTCCGTGCATTCTCCCCCTACCAATTGTTCTTCAACAGATGGAAAGAACCACAAATCTTAGCACGGTAGTAGGTACGGTAAAATCGAAATCTCATTGTTGAAAAATCATATATATAATTAGTCCGGATCAGAGGTGGATATCCGCACTTAAAGTGCGAACGTCCCTCCGTTCTCCACCGGACGGCTCCGACGACGGTGCGCCTCCACCCTAGTGGACTCCAGCAGTGTCCCCGATCACTTTCCCTCCCTGGCAAGTCCGCCGAATTCCAGTTTTCGGCGAGATCACCCAAAACTTCAAACAAAATCGATCTCGTCGGAAAACTGGAATTCAGTGGACTCGCTGATGAGGGAAAGTGATTAGGGATGCTGCTGGAGCCCCTTAGGGCGGAGGCGCGCCATCGTCGAAGTCGTCCGTAGAGAATAGAGGGACGTCCGCACTTTAAGGGCTGTGCGGACGTCCTCTTTAGAACGGCTCCGTGTGTGTGTGTGTATATATATATATATATATATATATATATATATATATACAGTGTTTCTCAGCTACGAAGGTCCGTTCCTATCAATTTCTACGGATGTCGAACGTCAGCCGTTAGATCATTTTAAATGAAGCTCCACGGCCAAGATTTAAACACAGGAAATATGTCTTTTTAAAAGCTCATGGGTGGTTTAAATCGATACTGACCCGGGTCAAAAATAAGACCCGCAAACTCCCGCTCTTCCACGCAACTCCCGCTCTTTTACTCCCGCCTTATACATTTTGACTCACTCTACTCTCTTCTTGAATTATGAGTCCCTCTAACTCTAAAGCTCTTTATTTTCCTATGATGCTTATGAGAGAGGGTGAAAATTTTGCTGCACTTTTTGGATTTAAGGAGGAAGGCTGTTATTTAGGTAGAGATTTTAGAATCACTTTTACAGATTTTTTCTCTATTGTGATTATGATTGGCTTTGGTTTTTGTTTTGGATTGGATGTTGGGGCAAGCTTGAATGATGATGGGCAAGCTTGAATCAATAAAAACTGAAGGGCTCCTTAGTCGACTTCTGTAGAGTTTTGTTTCTTTTTCTGTATTCAGTTACTATGTAAATTGAATGTTATGTTGTTTGATTGTTTTACAATGAAAAATTATAGGACAGAGACTATGTTTCAAGAGGCAATGACTTTAGAGTCACTTCCATGTTCTGTTGAGACCACCAAAGTGTATACTCCACAAGTTGCAGATGTGTTCATACCTACAAAAAACCTTGAGTTTAGAACTCTTGAAGAACTTTATAAATTTTACAATAAGTATGCTTTTGAAGCTGGGTTCAGTGCTCGGAGAAGTACTACTGTCAAGAGCAAAGATGATTCAGAAATTATAAGATAAGAATTTTGTTGTTACAAAGAAGGCCATTCAAAGAAGAAAAAACTGTTCAGCAAAGAAGCGGAAGGGGATTGTAAGAACTGGTTGTCTGGTAAAGATTGCTGCTGTGAAGAGATCTAGCATGTATGTAGTCACTCAACTTATGGAGGCTCATAAACCATCCTTTTACAAGTCGAGAGAGAGTTCATTTGTTACCATCTCATTGTCAAGTTTCAAATGCTACCAAATGCTTAACCATGGAACTTGGACTGGTAAATATTCCCACTCACCAACAAATCAGTTTGCTTAAAGTTCAATAGGCAGGAATTGAGAATATGGGCCATACATGAATATATATATATATATACAATTATGAAAGAGATAAGCGAAAAGAGTTGAAGGGACATGATGGAGATATGTTGTATGCTCATTTTTTATCCTAGCAGGAGAATAATCTATTTTTCACTTTTAAGATAGTTGAAGACAGTGAAAATAGAATCAAACATTGTTTTTTGGGCAGATGCGACCTCGATCGAGGAGGGCTTATAGTCAATTTGGGGATGTGGGTTATCTTTGATACAACATACAACACTAACAAATATCGGTTGATATTTGCACCATTATTAGGGATTAACCATCATGGTCAGACCATTATGTTTGGTTGTGCATTGTTAAGTGATGAATTCGCAGAGTCGTTTGTTTGGCTACTCAATACTTTCTTAGAAGCAATGCCATGAGGAAGTCTCCTAAAATGATAATTACTGATCAATATCCTGCTATGTAGATTGTCATTGCCCAAGTTCTTCCTAACACATTCCATAGGTATTGCAGTTGACACATATTAAATAATTTTCTGAAAAGATAGGTACAGCCAAATGCAATGATCATTATGATGACTTAGTAGAAGCTGTGATGAAACTCGGAAATCCAGAAGAATTTGATAATAAATGGAAGGAAGTTGTTGAGAGGAGTAGTTTAAGTGAACAATGGATGAACTCAATCAATTTATGACATTAAGCATCATGGGTGCTTGCATACTGTAATTACATTTCTCTGCTGGTTATGTCAAGTAGCCAACACATGCTGAAAGCTGTCATTCATTTTTCAAGAAGTATGTTGATCACAAAAATTCATTGCTAGACTTTGTGATTCGCTTTAATAGAGGACTTGTACATCAACGTCATTAAGAGTTGGTTTCTACTCATACTGATTTGAATCAAGAGCCTCAGTTGAAGACCCCTCATCCTATGGAATCTCAAATGGCTGGTATTTATACTCTTGCATGTTTCCATGAATTTCAAAGTGAGTTATATATTTAGCTTTTTCAACTACAGGTTTCAACTAATGAGAGAAGATGACAACCAAAAAGTTAATGGTAAGGAAAAGAAGTGACCAGATTAAAAGGATCGAAAAATTGCTTATGACAAGCAACAGATCTTGCTTCATGTACTTGCAAAAAATTTAAAAGTGAAGGAATCCCTTGTAGGCACAATTGGGATATTTGCTGAAAGTTCAAGAAGTAGATTAGTTGCCAGCCCAATACATTTTAAATAGATAGACTAAGGTTGCAAATGTTGATGTAGTTAAGGACCTAGATGATCTGGAGATAACAGACACAAATGCATTGGTAGTGAAACGTAGTAAATTATTTCATCATGCTTCACTTGTTATTGACAAAGTCCTTACAAGTCTTGATGAAGCTCAGACCATTTTATTGAGGCTCTTGACAATTTGTGCTTGATAAGCTTAAACAAATGCAAGTCAGTAGTAGTGAAAGTGCAAGGATTGGTAATAAGCTGCCAACTGATCTTCAACATAGGTATAATGAGCCAACTGAAGTAAAAGCAAAGGGTTCGGGAAAAAGGCTTAAGAAACTAAGGAGAAGGCAAAGAGAAAGAGAAGTACTACAAGAAAATGTCATGGATGTGGTCTCAATGGGCAATCACATGATAAACGAAATTGTCTGGCGCTTAGTACAGATAAAGAGAGGTAACTGATGAAATACTTTGTTTTATTCGCTGTACATATCTTTTGTTTATATATATATACAGTTTTTTTTTAGTATATATACAGTTTTTTCTTTAAATCGTTGGTATTTTCTTGTAGTTCACTTCTTGACAAATCAAAAGACGAGGAGTCAAGTTCTTTCGATGAAGAGGACTCAAGTTCCTACGATGAAGATGATGAGAATTAAGCTTCCTTTGTGTTTGAAGAGACTTAATCTTCATGATTATGTTTTGCAACATATCACACTACAAGAAATCTAGTCCTAGGCGACGGGAAAACTCGTCGCCTAAGACTAACAATTCGTCGCCTAGGATCTTGACTGACGAATTTTCCGTCGTCTAAGTGTCGTGAGGTAGACACTTAGGCAACGGAACTGAAGTTAGTCATCGACTAAGAGATTTCATACTCGACGGATATTTTCCTACCTTGTCGACAAACTGGTTCTTCGATAGGAATCTATGTCGATGGAACGTTTTTGTCGGAAGGATTCTTTGCTGACGAATACAAAATTGTTCTTAGCCGACGAAAAGTCGTCGATTTGTATGTTTACCGAAGAATGTTGCATCATTCTTAGGCAACGGAATATTCGTCGACAGAGTTTAAACCGACGAATTCGTAGTAGTTCTTAGTCGACGATCGATTTGTATTCGTCGGGTAGGTGGCTTATCTTAGGCGACGAATGTTACTATTTCCGTCGCCTAAGTGATTTATTTAGGGTAAATAAAATTTTTTTTTGATTTTTTACCTTATTCACTGTTTTTAAAAATTACAAATCAGTAACAATAATCAAACACATACATATACATATATACCGGAAGCACTGGATTTGGAAAACATATTCATATATTGATAATGATAACTAGATGGACAAATATTGTTCATATATACAAAATAATAATGAACTAGCTATAGGTAGAAAATTGTTCACACAATCTAGCTAAACTATGAATGAAGTACTACAAAATCAATAATGCCAAGGGGCACTGTTGTCCAATCCTATGTTGTCGCCTAGATCATCATTGTTTTGTGGGGAAACATGTGGAGGAGGAGGAGGAAACTGTGGAGGAAGAGGAGGAGGAAATTGTGGAAGAGGAGGAGGTGGCATACCTAGGCGCTCATATATGGCTGCAAATTGGGACTGCACAGCGCTATACATAAACTCCGCACGTAGGGCACGCTGCTGGACCTCTTGGAATTGTTGTTGGGCACGCTCCTCTGATTCCTTTAGTCTCCGCTCATAGCGCTCCTACATCTCTTGGAGTTGCTGCTCATCAACTCTAAGAGGACGACTACGTGAAGTGGAATCATTTGAAGAATGGCTCAAGTCTCGCTCGCCTCCTCGTCCCATCCCTCTGATCTCTTTTCCTTTCCGAGTTTTGAGCACCTTACCCAACCCTCAATTTGTTGGGACTGAACACTCTCCATAATCTCCTCCTCCGTCGCGTCAGGGTGTTGTCCTTAAATGCATCATTTCGTTTGTTGACCTCATCAACCATGTCATTCTGCATTTAAAATACATCAATTAATAAACAAGCTTGCTCAACAATTCCATAGCACTTAAAACAGTAACACTTGAAGCAGTAATCATTTGAAAAAAAAAACAGTAGCAGTAAGCAGGGATGCCTGCATGCGCACCCCAGGGTGCCAACAGCGCGCCCTAGGGTGCACCCTGAAACGCGCATGCAGCACCCCTGCTTATTGCAAACACACTGATCAATTACTAGTCTCTAATCAATTATTGCAAACACAACTCAGTCTTATGCCTTCCAATTACTAGCTAGTATCTAATACACCAAATCTAGGCTTCTCACCCTAAAACTAGGCTTCACGCCAATCCCATCACATGAAAACCTAAAACACACCCTAAAACTATATATCTTAATTAATGACAATGATAATAACACTTTTTTTGTTTTGGAAGAAGTAGGAAAACATGACATTCTAATTGGAAAATGCCTACATTCAACTTAATGGTCTCATATATATACCAATAGCCGGATTTACACATGCTTGAACCATTTGCTAAGCTTACATAAAATAAAAAGAAAGACACTTACATATTTCTTGGTCGTATCTTCATCACCGGCCCTGACATAGGTCTACTCAAAACCTTTGATAATTGGAAGCTGCTCCCCCTGTATTCTGAGTTCCTCCATTGTGTAGATGATAGGAGAAGACCCCGTGTGGTGGTGCATAGTCTTCTCCCCACGGTTCCGCTTGTTTGCCAAGGAGAGTCTCTAATATATACACGAAAAAATATTAAATAGATTAGTAAAATACAAGGGAAACAATGAAAGTAATTTAAAAAAAAAAAACATTGAAGGTAATTTAAAAAACCACCTTGAATGCATCTGACTCGAAGTGCTTACATAGAAACTCCCACAGGTCCCTCTCTCAATGAAATCTGAAGGCATGCCAGAGTAGGGCTCTTCCTTCAGATAAGCTTTGTGACATTGGTACTTCCAGTCCTTGTACCTCTCCTGTGCCCTCTTCAGTATCCAATTGAACATTGGCTCATCATTTTCATCTCACTCGTACTTCGGCTAAGTAACAAATAAAAAAAATTCTCATGTTAAGCACTAAAAAATAAAAAATAAATGTAATGAAGTAAATTTACTTTCAAACTGTTTTCAGTTACTTACTTACATTGCATTCCACACCTTCCACTTCTCCTCTTGATCAAAGTCGTAGAACGTCCTTGCCCTCATTCCCACCAGACTCCGTATAGCGGAACTGATATCATGCGCCACCAAGTTGTTATATCCCCATCACGCTAGGGCCTTTTACACAAGGCAATACTCCAGCTTGATCTTCTGCCCTGTTTGTGCAACGATATCCTCCGTCTTCTTTCTAGAACATAAACCCCGCTTCTTTTCGGGGCCGGAGCTACAATTAATATATATACAAAACATTAGGATATTTAATGCTATAAGACAAATACATCAATTAATAAACAAGCTTGCTCAACATTTCCATTAGCATCTAAACAGTAACACTTGAAAGGTAAGCAGTAAGCAGGGGTGCCTACATGTCGGGGCGCGCTGCTGGCACCCTGTTTACTGTTACTTCTTCAAACAGTTTCTGCTTCAATCTTATTATCATCTACCTCTCCCTTGCATCCCAAACTATCCAAAATCACATATATAAATTCCATATGCAAATCTGACACGACCCGCCCCGAATTTCACCCTAAACTCGGAGTAAATCGTGCGGGGACCACCTCCAAGGAAAGATTTACCGCAAAATTCGGTACAACCTCCCTTGAAAATGGACAACCGTTTCAATAAAAACCTGCAAACACTTCTAAAGTTCCAAATTCAACCTTAACTTCTGGAGCCTTCGTGCTCCCCAAAAAAATCACCACCAACAGGATAATAAACATTATCTAAGATAATATACATCATCCGAAAATATTTTAAAATATCTGCAAGCCTTCACCCACACCAAAAATATATACATTAAACCCAAGTATTCAGAGCTACTAGACACTAGCGGAAGCAAGAAAAAGACAAGTAGGCTAAACAGGTAACCTACTGGTGAAAGGTGGTGGAAATACGGGTGACTATGCCTCGTCTCCTACTAGATCCAATCCGAACTCTGCAGACTGGGCATTTTAAAACAAGGGCCCAGGGAAGACATTTAATAATATTAGAGTGAGTGGACAAAAATAATTTAATAATAAACTATTTATGCATTCCCATTTTAATTTCAAAGAAAATATATTGCATGCGGCAGCTTAAAGACGCTCAATTCATAATCTGACAATTTTACGACTAGCACTGGCTAGTCACAAACTCAAATAAAATGGAGCATCTCAGGCTAACTATATATAATCATATATTCGTATGTATCTACACTCGTCAGACTCCTTGTATGAATCCTAGAAACAATTCAGAAAATAGAAATTCATACAAGGCTACAACGTTGGCGTCTAACGCTCACGTTGCGCCATAATGGTATTTTTCCTCATTATGACCGAAAAGGGACGGTGTACATATACGTGTGGACTCCCTATATGAAAACCTAAATAAACCGAAAAAGAAAGAAGTTTTCATATAGGGCTATGACGCTTGTGTCTAACACGCACGACACGCCATAATGGTATTTTACCTCATTATGACGGACCAAGCACGTATGGCTAGCTAGCATTTATATACATACTATTCTCATAAAATCCAAATATATATATCCACCGAAAATCTCATTTTCGGGATCTCTCCAAAGGAGGAAAAATTGCCAAATAGGCGAGAAATCAATAAATCTCATCAGAAGAAACAAATGATTAATAAAATCATTCATCGCATGTTTTTTATTTAAAACAAAGGTCTACTAACAAATTAGGCCTAAGCCTGATGACGCTCCGAGGCTTCTTCTGCTCGGGCCTCCTCACGTCCTGTTCCAAATATAATTAATTTACCAACTAAATTCCAGTATTTATAAAATAGGCAAAATTAATCGAGAGCCATAGTTACGCTCATCATTGCCTAAGTTCGATATTCTTAAATCGGAACGATCCAAACTTTTATATCATACTCGGCAGTCGTATAAACAACCTTTCCTAGAAATTGATTTAAATCCTACGGTCGGATTTTACATTATTTAACCGCCTAAATACCAAACTTCGGAAATTCACAAACCTATTCAAAACTCGTTCGAAAATTCTAAAACTCATTCCATTAAACTCCTCATAAAAATCTCCACCAAAAACAATTTTTCCAGCGGCGGCGGCCGGTGACCAGCTCCGGCGACGTCCAAATTCTACCAAATTTTAACAGCAGCTTCCTCTCAACATCCCAAACAACTTTCATAACTATCACTAAGTCCAATTTCAAGCCTAACTAGGTCAATCGAACGAAAACATCCTAAAAGCCCTAGAATTTTAACTTCGAATTTCTCCTTACCGAGCTCAAGAGGGATCGAGCCTTTTGGAGGGGTTGTTGCACGGAGGAGAGCTTCAAAACCGTACCAAGCTTGCCCGGATTGGTGCCGGAGGAGGGAGTTCCGGCGAAGGGAAGCTCATGGCAGCCGCGCCTTTCGGGCGGCACTGCTCCTTCACGGCGGCGCTAGGAGGCTATGACCGCGCTAGAATGGAAGCTGGTTGATGGCCGACCGTTTGGGACCGGTGCGGCGGCGAACGGTGGCCGGACGGCGGAGAAGAAATTTCGGCAGGGGGAGAGTCGGGAGAGAAAGAGAGAGAGGAGAGAGAATCGGGAGGAAGAGAGAGAAAATGTTGGGCTTGGCCCAACCGGTTCCAACCCACATATACCCAATCCAAAAAATTTAACACCCCTACAAATAATACCCTAATAAAAATTACCTTTTACTAGCTAAATTTACCATTTTTTACCGTCGTTACATTTTTCTCCTACGAATAACTCTCCGAAATAATCGTCCCTCAAAACCCCTCTAGGGACCAATTAAACTATATGTCAATGTCGGAGACGGTAAAATTCTTATTATAATCAAGCTAGTAAATAAGATAAAATCTTACGGGTCGGGATGTGACAAAATCATTGTTCTTAACTTGTTCATAAAGCCAACAATTCTTAATTCGCATCATATAACTAGACTTCTTAATTGCACTTAGACTTCTACAATTCACTTTGGAAATTCACTACAATTCACCAAAGCACACCAAACTCTCACTAGCTATAATTCAACTGCCCTACCAAATATTCATAAAAAAATTTGTATATACAAAACATTAGGATATTTAATGCTATAAGACAAATTCTAATAAATTAATACAAGTATAAGAGGAATTAATATATTTACATGTGGGCTTCTAACTTTCAAATGAGCGTTGCTGACGATGCGTCTTGCAGATTCGGGTGTCGTGTAGATGATGGAGATTCCATTGAAGTAGTGTCAACGGTAGGGGGCCGCACGATCAAGAGGGGAGCCCCTGGAGGTGTGGCTCAATCCTTCCTCTTTCTCATGATCACCATCTTGCACATGAATAACACACAATTGTTAGTCCACAGTAATCTTATGTGAGTAATAGATAAGATTATGAAAATATATCTATAGAAAAGCATACATGCATAACAAACCACTTGTCCTTTTTCTGCCTCTGATTATTTCTTTTTAGACTTGATGCATTGTGGATACATAAACACTAACAAAAACCACCAGCCAGTTAAGCAAAAGATATAATGTAAAGATGTATTTTTTTTTTATAATTTAAAAAAAAAATAGTATACAGATTTGAAACCGACTTAACCGTAATGCCTTCAACATATACAAATGGATTGAAATATCAATGTTAAATCAGAGTTAAATCATTTAAACAAGCTTTTACCAAGCCAATCAAATTGCTATCAATCATCCTATCAAAATCAGTTATTTGTTCTAACACATTCTTATAAATGAAACTAAACTTATTATCTTCAAACATATATTAGTTTTCTCCCAAACTAATTCACTTTCTCATTCACATACAAAGCATGAGAGTTCTAAGTACTGTTATTTGCCACGTATACTTAAGAAACACATATAAACAATGCATTTTTAATTGAAACTAAACAGAGAAGAAACCTTTCAGATTTTCATGTAACCAGAAATCCAGAATGCTTACATTATAGACACAATACAGTGATGGAAAATATATGTTGAAATTTATATGAGAAATTCTTTATGAAAATTCTGCCACATTTGCAAATGCAGGAAAACCATTTCCCAATAATAGGTCTCATTCAAGATGGCTAAGAGAAAACTGAAACAAAATAGAAACCACATAAAAAATATCAGTCTCCACAGCCATAACTGCTAGCTTCTTGATTTTCAGAGTTTCTGAATATACAAAAGCAAAACAGCTCCAATCCAAGCTTGACTAATCACTAATCACATATATGATTGTGAAGCCACTGTATTCAACTGTATAATCGAACCTACTTCATTTAAATTAAGCATCTTTCTGTATAAAACTAAAAATATACCTATCTAGTGGATAAAACTCACTGACAATCTATGCCATTATTTCTGAAGGCCAAAAATTAGAATAAAACTGCATAGCTAGTTTGAAGTTCATCCCATGTTTCCATAATTCAATAATATCAGCTACACATTAGAATGAGGGAATCAAGAACAAAGCTAGCTAACTCAACATAAGTAACTCAATTCCATCTGCTCAGTAAGAGCAAGCAAAGTTAAAAGCCAAGTACATGTTCTCATGCTCTCTTCTATGTGGAGACCCTTTCTAAATTGATCATGTTTTGCAACTACATACTTAGTGCTAAGTTATTAGCCTCACATCAACAATTTCACAAACTGCAACCAAATGCCAACAAACTCTAGTTAGTACACAAAACCAATTTCACAACCTACCTACCTATAATCATAGTTGGTACACCATCCACTTGATCAAACTCTAGGATTTCCAATACCCTAACAAACAAAGCAACATTCATAAAGCGAAAAGGAAAAATATTACCTTTTTTCCAGACAAGGCTTCGGCTTCGGACTTGGGAGTGAAGAAGGGAAGTTTGAAGTTAGGGTTTTACAGCAGAGAGGAAGAGGAAATTGGGCTTGCTTCTTAGCGAGATCGGTGACAAACGGTGGGAGCAGCGAGATCAGAGTGGCGGGTGGATGCAGTGGCGATGAGTGGAGGAGACCCTTTGGTGTCGATGCGATTGCAGTCGGGTCGATGTGGTTGCCGATCGGTGGATGGCGGGGTCTTCGATGGGGTCTCCGGCTGTCGTGTAGCGTTGGGAAGACCTCAGTTGGGTTTTAGGGTCACGCAGCGAGTGTGTGTATCGATTATAATTGATTTTAGGGTTAGTTGTGTTGTATTAGACTAAGAGTGATACTGGTATCGATTTTATCTTAGCCGACGGAACAAGTGCATTTCCGTCACGTTAGTATAACTAAGGCGACGACTACTTCAATTTTCGTCGCCTAAGTCTTAGTCATTGGAAATATTCTGTCGGCTAAGCCAAATATTCGTCGCCTAAAACAAATTAAATTGGGCCCAAAAAAAAGGCACAAAATATACCCGCCCAATATTTCGGTATCCTAGGTGACGTAACAGATCACTTTCCGTCGCTTAGGTATGACTAACCCGACGAATTATTCAATTTCTGTTGCCAGGGTTCTCCCAAGCCGACGACTTATTCCATTTCCGTCGCCTAAGTAACAAATTTTTTTTATTTACCCGCCTAATATTTCGGGGATCCTAAGCGACAGAAAGTGGACTGTCCGTCGCCTTAGGACTTCTAAGGTGACGAATTATTCATGTTCCGTCGACTAAGTATATTTTTAAAACTTATGAACATTTTATTATATTTACCTCCGAGTATTTTCGTGTAACTTTTCAAGCTAAACTCAACTGTACTTATGTACGTAGTATTCGTACATAAAAAGCATACATATGCATTTTAAAAATTACAGATGTAGAAATTAAAAATAGGGAATTTGCATGAATAATTAATGGTACAGTTACAAATTAATTTAAAAATACATATCCGAAGTTATGCCAAATTAATACAAGTAGATTAGACCGATTGAAATCTACAATAATATTGAACAAGTACATTAATCGTACTCATGATAATCTGAGTCGTCTAAATCATCCTCCTCCTCAGTTAGGTCAGAATACTCATCATCCTCTATGTATTCGTCATCTATGAAGCCGTCGTCATCATGATTGGGGTTGCGTTGTAACGAGTTCAGTTTAAATGGTGTAACTAGAATGTAACCTATGATAGCCGAAACGTGTTGGTTGTTGACACGAATATCCTCAGTATCGGGGACTACATGTGGAGATTCATCTTGATATGGTTCATTCGGTTGATCAGTTGTTGGTTCATTAGGCCCACTCTCATCATCCCCTCCTAGTGTAGTTGCATTCCAAATATTCCTATGTGATATCACCTGCACCACTTTCCAACCCTCACCCATAGCCGGATCATCAAGATAAAACACTTGTTTCGCCATGGTGGCAAGAATAAACGGCTCATTCTCATATCATACACTGTTTGAGTCCACTGATAACAAGCCACGATCCAGAATTGTACTCCTTCATCTGGTTAGGTCAGTATTGAACCATTTACACTTGAACAAGACGACTGGCATACCTTTGCCGTAGATTAGTTCGATGACACTGACAAGAACCCCGTAGTAGTTGAAACCCAAACCCTCAACCATGACTCCATTGTTTTGGGTGACATGACCTTCATCTCGTTCTGATGTCACAAACTTAACACCGTTCACAAAACATCTAGCACGAAGTTTGTGGCTTTGGGGTCCTCTAGCCAACAAGTGCAACTCCGGGTCATAAGAAGCAAGAAAATGTTGAAGAATGTGCATCATCTGTAACAATTTTAAGAGCAATGTTGTTACATTATGTAACATCAAAAATCAACATATATTTAATTTATGTAACTCCAAATATATAAAGATAGAGGAGGTACCCAAATAGGGAAGTAATCAGGAAAATCTCTCTTGTGTATGACTTCGTTACCATCCTGCCTTTCCAAATGAGTCTTCAAGTACCGCTTGGCTTCTTCGCAATGTTGAAGGACAGGCCAATGAGCCTCTTTGATCTCAGCATTACTTAATCTTTCAGAATTAGTTAGCCTGCCATACGGTTGAACATCGTTGGAAACAACTGATAGATTGAATTGCTGGCTACTACCCGCTCTAGATGATTCCCTTACTGTGTCTTCATCATTGAGATATGCGCTGCAATAAGTTACACACTCAGCCTGAATGTATGCCGTTGTGGTCGACCCTTCAGGGAAACGTTTGTTTTTGTTCTTCTTCTTGAAATCCCCCAGTTACCTGCAAAACAGATATTTATTCTCTTACAATAAATTTAAAAAAAAAATTATCTTAATTTGAAAGGATCGATGATTAAGTAGAATAAATATGAGTGCATACCTCTCATTTGGATAGCACCAAGTATACTGTACTGGACCAGTAAGCAACACTTGTTCGAGAAGATGGATTATGAGGTGAATCATGATGTCAAAGAAAGTTAGGGGAAAGATCCTCTCCAGCTTACACATGATGTACACAATGTCTTCTTGCAATTATCGAACATCAGACTTTTTAAGCTCTTTAGCGCATATCCTGTGAAAGAACTTTGACAAAGCCACTAACGTGTCAACCACATCACTCTGTAAATACGGTCTAATGACCACGAGAAAAAAACGTTGCAGCAAAACATGACAGTCATGAGTCTTCAACCCAGTAATCTTATTTTCCCCCATCTTACCACATCGAGCGATATTCCCTGCATACCCGTGAGGATACTTAACGTCATGAAGCCACTGAAACACTTCCGCCTTCTTTTGAGGATGGATTGTGTAGCCTGCTTTCGGCATTATGACATTTTTTGCTTTTTTGTTTTATACTAGCCATAGCATAGGGCGTATACCCATTTTCTTAAGATCAACACGGGCTTTGGAGGTGTCCTTGTTTTTATCTTTGAGATTCAGAATTGTTCCAAGAACGCTGTCACAAACATTCTTCTCTATGTGCATGACGTCCAAGTTGAGTCTGATTTTCAAGGTCGATCAGTAAGGCAATTCAAAGAATACACTTTTGTGCGTCCAATACTTAAACTCATATACTTGGCCGTATGTGAAGATATGTACAGAGGCTGCAGACGAGGACCCAACGGGAAGTAACGAAGAACCTTCCTAGGAATGGGCGGGTTTTTCTGTTTAGATGAAGTGAAAGCTTTATACCTTGGCTCGTAGCAGTGTGGGCACTCAACTTCATCCTTGTTATCTTTGTAATACAAGATGCAGTTATTGACGCAAGCGTCTATCTTCTGGTGATCAAGACCGAGGTCAGGCAACATCCTTTTTACCTGGTCGAAATTTTCCGGACAATTGTTACATTTGGGAAGCACTTTCTTCATGAGTGCAATATCCTCATCAAAACATACGTTACTCTTTTCCCGCTTGTTTTTTATCTTCATTTGCTCTATGACGGTACTCAACACAGTATGCTTACTGCTAGGATATAATGGGGTTTGTACTTACCGTACAAGCCTGTTGCACTTATCATAATCACTGATGTAGTAAACGTGGGAGACATTAAGGAAGGTGTCAGGGGCGTTGTCATAAACAACATTTTCCTGATATCCTGAGGCGGCGAACGGGAAGACATCGTTTAAGAGGTTCATCACAGCAGGGTCCCCGTAACTAGCATTGGAAGATCCTGTCTGCTGATTATGTTGTGCTTGAATTTCTGCAAGTGTAGGCATTTGAACTTGATTTTCGCCGTGCTATGTCCATGTGGTATAACTAGGACAAATACTGTTTAGTGCCAAGTGAGAATACATGTCTTCATATGTTACTGGTTTCCGATTGAGACATTTGTTGCGCGGACATATATGAATAATTTTGTCTAGAGGACTACGTAGACGCACGAACCCAAGAAAATCAAAAATCCCTCTCCCTAATTGCATCCAGCTCTTGTCCATGTTGTATACTATAATAACATGAAACAAAAATACAGTTGTCAAAAAATCGTTAATAATAAACAGGAAATATAAATATATACTTAACTATTATATATATATATAAGATATATTAATGTACGTTGTTCACACCTACAATCTTCACATTATGCCTCCGGTTAGGGCCCTAATCCCGTTTGAGAGCACATGACATTGTGATTTCGTTTGTTGTTGGGGCGTTTCGAATTCGTATATGTGAGAAAATTTCAGTAGCATCTCCTTATTAAGGATCACATAATTATTAATCATACGAACAAAAGCTACTATATATATATATATAGGGCCCTTCTACTAAGGGATTTCTTTTTTTGACATATATGAGGGATGGGGGATTACACCAACTTTTCGATTATATTTTTGAATCTTCACCATTCAATTTGTTGGTCCTTATATATAGATCAATTCTATAATTTTCAGCCAATTTGGTGATCGTTAAGGTGTCGAACAAGATTAAATCAATGAATGAACCAAATCTGCCAAACATGAACCGTTCATGCTTATAATTATAAATCGTAGTTTTGAATGCCTTAACGATCACCAAAATTTCTGAAAATGTACAAAAATGATCTACTCATATAGAACTATATATTGAACGGTGGAGATATGATTTTGTGATCGAAATGTTGGTGTAATCCTCCATCCCTCATATATGTCAAAAAAAAGGATCCCTTATATATATATATATATATATATATATATATATATATACTCTAAAAATTATACACACACAAAAGTTAGATATATATACATATATACACAAATTAAAAACATAATATATATTATACACACATATTATACGTACAAACATATTATATACACAACATATATATACGTACAAACATATTCAACATGTATATATACACTATCAAATGTTACATATATCATGCATGCATCAAGCAATCTAGTAATTGGACCGCCGGCAAAGTCGCCGGAAAGTTTGCCGAAAAATATATATGCATAAATGAAGAAATTAAGTAGATGAATTAAAGTAGTTACATACCAATTAGGAGAGAAGCAGCTAGCTCTTGAAGATCGATCAAAATTCCTGAAGAAAAGCTTCCAAAACTAGATTTGGATCGGATGAATTATGTGAAGGGGGGAAGGAGCATACCATGTCTTTCTTTCTGCGTTCTCTTCTAGGCAGAAGGGGTATAAATGATGTGTTTACTTAGCTGACGGAATATTCCGTCGCTTAAGACAAAAAGCGTCGGCAAAAATATATTCGTTCTACGTTGTGTCAGGCAATAATTCAATTTCTTAGTCGACGGAACAATTCGTCGTCTAAGAAAGATATATTCGTCATCCAAAACTTAGTTAGCCGACAGAATATGGTTCGTCGCCCAGGACTAACTACACCGACGAAAAATGGTTCGTCGCTCAAGATCATCTTTACCGACGAAAATGTTCCGTCGCCTAGTAATATCTTAGTCGACGGAGTCTGTCGGAAGTAAATTTCCGTCGCCTAAGAGTGTCTAAACCGATGAAAATTTACCGACCGAAAATATTCGTCACCTATGGTTTACTAAGCCAACAGAACTTAGACGACGAATGATGTTTCGTCGAATAAGAATATCTTAGTTAACAGAAGTCCTCAACAGTCATTTTCGGTTGCCTAAATAGATCTTAGGCGACGGATGTGAGGTCCTATACGACGATTGTGTTTCTGTCGATGAAGATAAACTTAGGCTACGAAATTTTTTTAATTCCGTTGGCTAAGTCGTTATTTCCTGTAGTGTCAGCAAAGTTTTCTTTTTCATTTAAGTGATGGCTGATTAATCCCTCATTGTTAGTAGTCATGGCTGACTATCTCTTTTTATTTCGCATCTTTGGTCTTGATTTGTGTTTTCCAACTTTTTTGAAATGTTTCTTAATGCTCAGGAACATTGTTGTTTTTATTAGCTTCAGCTGTTTGCATCAGTTTGGTTAATTGAAGAGAGAACAATTTAGTTTCTTTAGATTCTTTTTGTTTCAGTTTGCATCAGTTTGATTAATTAGGATTAATGAAATCTATGTAAGTTGTCTCCAGCTCTCTTAACAGATCACTTAGTCATTATGGAAATGCATCAATTTGGAAGAGAAGATGGACCTTAGAAAGTACATGTGTTTCATTTTGATTACAAAGTACATGTATATTTAAAAGAAAACTCAAACGAGGTTTCTGAATTTGCATATTTAAAAGCAAAATAAACAGAGTTACATACACCCAAAAGACAATATCACAATGTTACTAATTCATCATTCCCTATTCTTTATGTAAAAACTAGGGGCAACTAGACCCTTAGAAAGTCCAACTTGATCTTCCACTGCTTGATGATCGTCTAATGTCTGGACCTTCTCTCATTCACGAGGATCATCCGGGTAATCTTCAGGACCAAAATAATCTGAGTCTCAAGTCAAAGAAACAAATCCCCAGCATTGAAGAAGGTACGATATTAGTAGGCCTTTGAAATCTGCAACCATTTCAAATAACAGACCACATGAACACTCACATGTCACTCCACTTTACAGAAAATGATATAACTTGACATTTCAATATCAGGGAATACAATTACAAAGGTTGACGACACCAGTATATTACAAGTAATATACTTACTCAACTTTTCTATCGAAAGATGTGACTGCTAATAATGTCACATAATAGAACCGCATCACAAACACAAAATCAAAACCTTAATGCAATGTTGTCCAGCTTGCTCTCTCACTAAAGACCAAATATTACAACTACCAAAGTAAGCACACTAAATACGTGAACAGTCCTCAAAGTAAGCATCTCAAATTCTCAATCATTATGGGGTTGGTGGTTTCCTGTATACTCTCATCAAGACATGAACTAAATAAAACTAAATCCCACATCAATACATATACATTAGTCAATTTGCCTCACTCAAAAGCATTTGCCTTTCAAAATCCATCATCATTGAGAACCTGTTACATAAGTGTTGTTCAAGATTCTCATGGTCTCTTGCATCTTTCTCATCTGAAACCCAGAAAATAAACAAGCTCAAAACTCTTCAAATTATCTTCAATTTAAAATTGAAATACAAGATAAATATTACCGATTGGTGAGCGAATTCGACTGGGTGAGACCCGACTAGCTCCTCTTGACCATAATAGAGCTTTTGATCCCTCCGATTTCGTTCTCACTGTTCATGGGTACCTCCATTCTTCTTTGCTTTCATTCTCTGGATCTAAAGCTTATCGGTCTTTTCTCGAGTCTTTACAATCATTGAGAGGGGTCTTATTTTTGACCCGGGTCAGTATCGGTTTAAAACCCACCCATGAGCTTTTAAAAGACCTATTTCCTGTATTTTAATCTTGGCCGTGGGGCTTCATTTAAAATGATCTGACTGCTGACATTCGACATTCATAGAAATTGATAGGAACGAACCTCCGTAGCTGAGAAACACTGATATATATATATATATATATATATATATATATATATGGACAGGATCAGAAGAGGACATCTGCAAACCCGTAAAAGTGCGGACGTCCCTGCTTTTGCAGCGATCAATCGCTGACGACGTCCCTTCACTTGCCGGATGGACACCATTTCCAGTGAGTGAGATTTCATGTAGATCTCGTGGAATTTGACTTAAGAAACATGACAGATTCTGATTTAGCTTTTGATGTGTCTTTCTTATGTAGGGATAGAATAAGCCTCAACCTTTCATATCATTAAGTATTGAAAAAGAAGTTACTGCTATTACATTGGCGTTGTGTGGGCACATAGCTACACTTAGTTTACAACTTTTCATAGAGAATGAGATGTCAAGTCTTTCGTATTGTATTGAGTACATTGATGCGACTTATTGTACTTAGATGGGAAGTCCATCTCTTAACACATATTTGTATCGAAAAAACAACGGATCTCTCTTTAGAGAAAATTAAAGACTTTGACTCATCATGAGAGTATATGTAGGCATCACTAGTTATAGAGCGTATAAGCCAATTGATGGAAAATCATCATCAATACAGTCATCGAGTGCCTTATCGAGACCGTGTCTTCCCAAGATCTTTTTCTTCAGATGTTGATACATATTGACATCTCTTGATTCATCAAGAGTCCATGTAAATCCGGAATGAACACGCAAAAGCATAATTCACCATATCCCTTCCCAATCAAGTATTTGCTAAATGTGCATTTCAACCTCTCTTGCAAACGCACGCTCCTGTGGTCTGGAGCCACTTGATTTGGGTGAATGAAGTCTATTCAAGACCTTCAAACATATTTCTGATCGTAGAGATGTTATTATGACCACATTGATAGGTTGCACGATCAGTTATTCGGAAACAACCAAACTGACAAAGTAGTGGAGTGCAATGACATCCATTATGAGAGCATATCTCATCGTAGTTGATCCCAGTGCGTGTCAGTGAGAGACCTTGCGCCATAAGGTGAGTCTAAGCTCTTGTTCTCACTATGTTATCTAACAAAAGTATAGTTGATAAGGTTTAGCTTGCGGTGTCGGCATCACCTGCCCAAAGACCTATCTCTTTGTTATGCTGGATCACATCTTTCCATTAGGTCAATCAACTAAGTTGATATCCATCAACGAAGGGAGATTCGATAGTGGACTCATTATCCCACGTCCTCATGTACACTAGTGTAATACTTGTAGAGATCTCTATATGAATTGGATTTGACATGTGAGGCGTCCCCCAACGATAATCACAATTCAGACTTCATGAGATGGATTTGAGTATCACTGATCAATGGATCAGGTTGTGCCAAGCTCGCTTTCTTCCTAGTACGAGAAAGTATCGAATCTAAGGGCATCCCTCCTTTTAGGGAGCCACACGACCTTGTGACACCAACTTTGCCACTATATGGCGTCACTATATCACCATCCATGGTGATAGCGTCAAGACCAACACCTTTTGGTCGCGCCATGTCCTCTTGTAGGACATCAATCCTTACAGACATATTTGTAGCATGTGATCTCGTCACTTTAACACTTTAAACATTTGGGATCAAGATGAGACTTAGTATGGACAAACCACGACAATTCACGTCGTTCCACTTGAACACTTGTGTTCTTATCTCCTCCTAACGGCGGAAATATTGTCTCATCAAATTGACAATCTACAATGTAGCAGTGAATGAGATCGCCTGACAAGGTTTCTAGATATGCGGATTATAGGTGGAGGTTCATATCCAACCTAAATACTTATTCATCTCAAATAACCCATCATTGTGTGCAGTAGCAGTGCGATTTGGCACTTAGAAATAACATCTAGCAGAGCTCAAAGATTAGAGATTCGTTTCAATCCTGTTTGAGCTCAAGAATTGTAATTTCGTGTCAATCCTCGTACACAGTCACGAGCTGTAGTACAAAAATATTTAATGATGGTGGGTCGTAGATGAATAGTAAAGCTGCATGCAAATATTGCATAGCCCCAAGACGCAATAGAAAGATTGGTGCGCATCAATAATGTTCGAGCGACAAGCTAAAGTTGCTTGGTCGTAGCCTTAGTGAGACCGTATTGCGTGTGAACATGGGGTACAAGACACTTCAACTTATATCCTGATAAACTTCTTTAAAGAATGGGTAGTGAGCCCAAAGAAGTATAAGCAGCATAAGCAGTAGATAATAGTGTAACATGTAACTAGTGTGTTAACACTTCAACCAACACCATAAATCATAAAAAGATGTTCGCAAGTTGGTTGTATCTATCTACATAGTTTGATGTAAGAATATAATATTCTCTTTTGTGTCATTTAGCATAGGAGGGTCTCACTCCTAATTTAGCTAAAAAATAGGCTTTCAAAACGAGCAATGAGAATTGCAGGGGCCAATAAGACATCAAGGGAAGGCTAGTGCACCTCAATTGCTTGAGGAATTGACCAGACGGCCTCCAAGAAGTTAGAGCCGTGTTCGGATGACGTCAATGTCCCCTGGTGCCGCCATTTACAACCATAGCATCACAATCATACTTCATGGAGAAGCTAGATCCCGAATATCTTCATTTTGAGCGGAAGAATAGATGTCCATGAGAACTTCTAAAAAATTCGGACCATTACATCTCTTCCAGGATGACCTGAATTGGTCAAAACCAAAGCCTATATAAGTTAGTGTCCCAAATATCTTGTTTGGCAACAACATGAGATTCGATATTCGAATCGTAGTGACATACAGTCCACTAGATTGACTCATGAACTTCTCCAAGATGCGCTTTAGTCCGCATTCATGAGAGGTATACACAAAAGAATTCTTATTCATTCTCACAATTTGTTTTCAAATGAAAACTATTAGCAAGAATGTCTTTAAAGCTCAACATGGTTCGATTGCCTCTCAATGCATAGAGGGCATATGTGACGTTGATCATGGTGCCATGAGGCATCAAGATTCAAGCTAAATCGCATCCCTGAATGACCAGTATGATTCAAGTATTGTAGTCACAGAAGATTTACAAGACACAAAATCCAGAGATAATTGCCGGTTCACTACGCCAATAAGTGCAACAAACGACACTTTTCACACAACGGTGCATAATAGCAGAGTTGTACAAATTTCAAAAATGCTTCATACAACGTTCAGAAACTTTCAGCTATTGTGTGGATAGTCTGAGATCATTCCATATTTTTTTTCCTTAAACTTGTACAACACTTTGGACAATATTTTGTTGTGTGAATGAAGATAAAAATGAGGCCCATTTTGCTTCTAACCCCACTCTAGTTTGACTTATAACTATGTTTCCTTACACAACAATGAAACAAATAAATGTTGTGTGAAGGTATAAAATTTAAACTATCACACAATACTTTTTATATATATGTTGTACGATATATCTCTCATGTCAGGCTGCGCACTTCTCGTTTTCAAATTGGCTCTTACATCCTCTCAAAACCTAAATTTTTTGTGAAAGATATTTTGGTGGTTTTGATGTAACAACTGAACACTCAAACCCGTTGTGTGAGAGTATAGTATTTTCAGCAGTCACACAACGACTTTTCAGTTTTGGTTGTATAATGTATTTTCGTGTCATGAAGCCCCTCTTTTACATTTGACACTACTACTCTAAGTTCTTCATCCCACAACAATCAACTAAGAAAATGTTATGTGAAGGTATAATTTTTAAATATATCACACAATTGTTTTCGATATTATGTTGTATGTATTGTAACCCCTAACCCCTAAAATACCCTAAACCCTAAAAAAACCCTAATATTTAAAGCCAAAATTCCTATCGTAGTGCCACAACAGTTGTTTTCTGTACTGATGTATGATGTAAAATTAATACTATTGAATTTATGGTTGACCGAGTTGATCGATACCCAAACGTTACCGAAAATTTGTGAATTTTGTTACACTACTATACTTCACTATCATAATTTTATCCAACGGTCGAATTTTCATGATCTTAATCCTAAACATCTAGATCACAATTAATCTACTAATGAGGTATACCATGTTTACTATGTTGCACATAATGTGACATAACATGTGTAGTACATCTTATATAAACGTGTGTTTATCTAAAAAGACACCATTGAGGAAATGAAATTTTGAAAATTGAACCGTATAGACATGTTCATGATATTGAAGCATGATTATGGTAGAAACGTCATCAATTTTTGGTATTATATGGGTGCCGATCGATGCGGTCAACCTTAATTACACTTATGTTTCTCTATGGGGAGCCAAACCACCAGGATATAACTGACACCAACTTCTTACATGTTCATACATAATAACACTACGAGGCTACAATTGTCGACAAACGCCAAAAAATAAGTAAAGATATTGCAGATTAGCTTGTTTTCGTGTAATTAAGATGGTCGAATATTAATGGTTGACCACAAACCTCCATATTTAGACAACTCTTTGTGTTTTCTCTGTTGTGTGGTGAAAGCTAGGGTTATTTTAAAGAGTGACTTGTAAGATTGAAAAGTAGGGGAAATTTTGCCGCTCCTACAAATTTGGTTTAGGCTTTACAGTTTCTATTGAGACAACCACAATGTTCTACTGCGTTGTGTGATTGGAGAAGTGAAATGCTGCAGCGGGAAGTGAAATGCTGTAGCGCGAAATCTCACGCTTTTACAATTTAGGGATGCCTCTATTTTCTCTCTTTCTCAAACAACAAAATCTGTGATTTATGTTGTCTGATTTGTCGAATAAATTTTGATGCAAAAATAACACTACCACTTGACATCTGCCTCACCCTATAAGACTTGGCACAAAAACACTTAAAAGTATCGTGCGCCTCTTCTATCGCGGTTTCACTCTCTCTCCCACACTATCCGCTCTCCTCTCAAAAACTCTCCTCTCTCTTCTTAGTCTCCTCGAGCACTCCCTCAATTTCTTCCCAATCGAACGGAAGAAAACCCTTAATTAGTCCTCACACTCACTCTCACTCTCTTTCACAGTTAGGGTGCTCGATTCTGGTGGGAGTCGGTTAGGGTTATACGATTTGGGGTTTTCTAGGTTAAAGTTAGGGATTTGAGCCTTGCCTTGGTGATGTCGACGACCTTGTGATTGGGCTAATGGCCAAGGGCTTTCAAGAGGGAGCGGGGCTGGGCGTTGTTGATTTGGATGGACCCGAGGTCAGAGATGTCAATGGAGGAGGCGGCGCTTGGCGGGGCGGAGCAGGGGGGTTGGTATCACATCCCGACCCGAAAAATTTTATCTTATTTACTAGCTTGGTTATAATAAGAATTTTTACCGTCTCCGAAATTGAGATATAGTTTAATTGGTCCCTAGAGGGGTTTTGAGGGACGATTATTTCGGAGAGTTATTCGTAGGAGAAAAATGTAACGACGGTAAAATAGTAAATTTTAGCTAGTAAAAGATAATTTTTATTAGAGTATTTTATTTTGGGGTGTTAAATTGGTGAAGTTGGGTATTTTTTTTATGTTGGGCCGGGTTGGTGTGAGGCCCAAACCCATTTTTTTTCCTTTTCTTTTCTCTTCCCTCTTTCTCTCTCTTCCTCTCTTTTTTCTCTCCCGCGCTCTCCCTTTCTCTTCCCCCTGCCGGAATTTCTTCTCCGCCGTTCGCCGCCATCCGGCCAAGCCAGGCCGCCGGACTGGTCCCGTTCGGACCCCCGCCGTTCCCTCTCTCTTTCTGGACCGGTGACCGGCCGGTTGCGCCGCCAAACAGGGAGGAAAGTCCCCTAGCAGCCGATTGCCCCTTTCGCCGGAGCTCCCTCCTCCGGCCACCAAAGCCGGTGATCTTTAGCTCGTTTTGTAGCTCTCCTCCCGTGCAACAACCCCTCCAAAAGGCTCGATCCCTCTTGAGCTCGGTAAGGAGAAATTCGAAGTTGAAATTCTAGGGCTTTTAGGATGTTTTCGTTCGATTGACCTAGTTAGGCTTGAAATTGGACTTAGTGATAGTTATGAAACTTGTTTGGAATGATGAGAGGAAGATTCTGTTAAAATTTGGTAGAATTTGGACGTTGCCGGAATTGACCTCCGGCCGCCGCCGCCGCCGCCGCCGTTTTGGGGTTTTGTATAATTTTAAATGTGTAATAATTAGAGGAGTTTAATGAAGTGAATTGTGGAATTTTCGGACAAGTTTTGAATAGGTTTGTGAATTTCCGAAGTTTGGTATTTTGGCAGTTAAATAATGTATAATCCGGCCGTAGGATTTAAATCAATTTCTGGGAAAGGTTGTATTTACGACTACTAAGTATGATATAAAAGTTTGGATCATTTCGATTTAAGAATATCGAAGTTAGGCAATGATGAGCGTATTTATGGCTCACGATTAATTTTGCCTATTTTATGAATACTGGATTTTAGTGGGAAATTAATTATATATTTGGAACAGGACGTGAGGAGACTCAAATTGGAGAGACCTCGGATCGACGTCAGGCTTAGGCCTAAAGTTGTGAGTGGACCTTTGTTTTAAATAAAAAGAATGCGATGAATGATTTTATTAATCATTTATTTCTTTTGATGAGATTATTGATTTCTCGCCCATTTGACAATTTTTCCTCCTTTGGAGAGATCCCGAAAATGAGATTTTCGGTGGATATATATGTTTTGGATTTTATGAGAATAGTATGTATATAAATGCTAGCTAGCCATACGTGCTTGGTCCGTCATAATGAGGTAAAATACCATTATGGCGTGTCGTGCGTGTTAGACACAAGCGTCATAGCCCTATATGAAAACTTCTTTCTTTTTCGGTTTATTTAGGTTTTCATATAGGGAGTCCACACGTATATATACACCGTCCATTTTCGGTCATAATGAGGAAAAATACCATTATGGCGCAACGTGAGCGTTAGACGCCAGCGTTGTAGCCTTGTATGAATTTCTATTTTTCTGAATTGTTTCTAGGATTCATACAAGGAGTCTGACGAGTGTAGATACATACGAATATATGATTATATATGGTTTAGCCTGAGAGGCTCCATTTTATTTGAGTTTGTGACTAGCCAGTGCTAGTCGTGAAATTGTCAGATTATGAATTGAGCGCTTTTGAGCTGCCGCATGCAGTATATTTTCTATGAAATTAAAATGGGAATACATAAATATTTTGTTATTAAATTATTTATGTCCACTCACTCTAACGTTATTAAATGTCTTCCCCTGGGCCCTTCGTTTTAAAATGCCCAGTCTGCAGGATTGCATAGTTGAGATCGGGCGTACATGGAGAAGAGGCATAGTCAATAGTATAGCTTCCGCTCTTTTCTATTTATTTATAGTTCATTTCCTCTCAAATAGAGTTGCTCTGATTATGTGGTTGTCGTATATGATACTTGTTAGATTAGTAAATCTATATTGGGAGAGGTTGTGATTTGTGGGGAGCACGAAGGCTCCAGGAGTCTATAAGGTTGGATTTGAAACCTTTAGACGTGTTTACAGGTTTTGGTTTGGAAGGGTTGTCCATTTCCAAGGGAGGTTGTACCGAAGTTAGCGGTAAATCTTTCTTTGGAGGTGGTCCCCGCACGATTTACTCCGGGTTTAGGGTGAAATTCGGGGTGGGTCGTGTCAGTTGGGGGCCTAGCTAATCACAAGGTTTTTGGAGATGGAAGTCCTTCCAGCTTATAAGGGCCTCTTCTCATCTCTCTTCTTCCTCTTCATCCTAAGGTACGACTTTTTCCCCAAAAAGAATGTTTTTTTCTTCTTTCAAGTTTAATTTTTAGGCTCTAATTGAAATCGGTTAATCTACAGTTTGATTGTCTTGCATTTTTATTTAGTCTTATGGCTAGCCATAAGTTTATGATGGGTCTAATTGTTGTAGTAATTATGATTAGTGAATGATGATATGTGGTTTCCTTGGTGTGCTTTGAATAACTGAATTGGTTTCTACTTAGGCTTTTGTCCACCTGCTGTTGGCTTATCATTAGAGGCCAGAATTAGTGCGAGTGAGAAAACAATGGTGTCATTTGGAAGAAATTGTCAGTCCCCAGCAATTGATTGACAAGCTTATCCAAAGGGGATGGCAAGTGCTGAAGTTTAAAATCCCCACATACCAGAACCCTTGGTATCCTCAGGAACCATGATAAATAACTTACTATATGGCAAAGATATCATGCAAGTTTTATACATACACCAGTACTTAAACTAAATTTGAGTTTGTCATACTTTGTAGTAGAGGGGATATTTTTTGTAGTGTTTAAAAGGTGTGATTACAATTGTGAGGCATCCTAAGTTATTTGTGTTTGTGATTTTGGCATCTTTCAATCACTTGAGTCGTGCTACCCTGCATATAAAAAGTTTTCTGTTTGTTTCCTTGTGAATGTCATAGTATTATTCTTAATTTCTTATGATATGATGTTTGGGAGGAGAACTTCTTTTCGTTATATGGCACATGAGCTATTTTTTTTTAGTCAATAACACTTAGAGGACAAATCAAATATGTCCTGAGATTGTATTATGATCAACTATGATTTTAGATAATCATTAGCTGAAATGTTAGTGTGTCGAATTAGGATTTTTGTTAAAATTTTTATTTCATGGAGTGTCTCAAATGAATCACTAGCATACAATTAGTTGATTAATAGCTATAGTTTCTGATCATTGCTGTGTAGATAATTAGGGATGTATCTAAATTTCCACAAAGTGATGTAATGATGAAAAATATGTTTATGTCTAATGAAGCATGATGTCTCCTTGTTTATGTTAATTACACAGAGAATATGTTTATGTAAATGTATAAGTGATTTGTGACTAGTCTGTCTAAACTCAGGGTGATACTAAAATACTCTAAATTAATGAGCATTGATACTTTAATACAGTAAGGGAAATTAATTTGAATACTTCAAAATGAGCAGTGTAAATGTGAAATTTATATGATTTGCTGTGTCAAGTATTTACCAAACGTATGAAGTGATCTCGTGTCATTAATAATCATGTGTTTGAGGCTGTTAACTATCATTGAAGATCACTCTTTCTATGTCTATTACTTTTGATCATGGACTCCTTTGTGCTTTAAATTTTAAATTGGGAGAAACTTCAGAATGAGATAGGTGATGATACTACCTAGTAGTCTTGTAATAAATTGTTGATTAGGAAGGCCACTAGTTCAATTGAGCACATTTCGGCTTTGCATATACTGCTCATTTGCTTTGTTTTTTATGCATGCTCGCTATTATGCAACTGTAGGAGGGTTTTGGCAGTGGTACAGTGATGGAGTGCATGCATAAAGAATGGAGTATATGAACTTGCCTCTTGTTTGGATATTGGGTTTTAACTTTTAAGCTTGTATGGGAGATGAGCATCAGTGTACTTATGAATTGGCTTAGTTTACATATAATATTCATATAGTAGTCTTGTCTCAGAATATCAAATAGTTTGTACACATATTTATAATAGTCAATTATTATACTAAGATGAGTGGCAATATTTCAGTCTGCACATAGTTCATAAGTAATGTTTCAGTTTTCTTATGTTACAGAAGATGCTAGAGTTGACTAGTTGTGTCAATGACCTCCCCAATCTCGTTTTAATCTACTCTCCTGGTTTCTTCAGCATAATAGCTTCATCACTCCAATCTTGGGATTTGAAGGAAAGAGCTTTAACTTTTAGCATTGGAGGACCAGTTGGTAAGTGGGTTTATTGCATTTATGCATTCAATCTAGTTATTTTTCTAATTTTTGCATTAGTGATATCATGCATAGTTACCTATTGGTATCATTAGCTTAAATGGACTAAGAAATATGGATGATATTGCCACTTTAGGGTTACTTAGCCTTGGGTATTCTATCATGGTATTCTATGGAGATTAGTTATAAGTACGGTTCATGAAGATATATGTAGCCTCTCTAGATTGTGATCACAGGTTTTGGTTGTTGATGGCTGATCTCTTGCAGTTTGATCATTGTAAGAGACCAAATTCTAAGTCTCTTGTGAATGCCTACATTCCTCTTAAGAAAGAAACAAAGTATGCTAACTTCATTTATCTTGTAATGATCATGCTTTTGAGTATGCTACCAAAATTTGATTCATTTATCCAATATTTGAATGAGTTTTATTGTTGTACATGCTCTTGTAATATTCTTTTAGTTGAGAGGCTTGATGAGTGAATTTTTTGGTGTCATATCACAGGTTAAGGAGGCTATCAATTATATGAGCAGGGATTGTTAGACTAGAAAATGTGTAGAAGTGAGCTTTCATTTTGCAATTCAAGTTATTTGATGATCAATATAAGTGGATTCATGCAAACTAAATTGTGTATCATGTACAATTTTGTATTTAAGTTTCTTGTATGGATAATAGGGCATGCTTTTAAAGTCCCATTTAAAGCAATGGTTTGGATCCTTTCGGTCGGATTTTGATGATTTCAATGTGGTTTAGTTGCTATTGTTTATTTGGTAAATTAGTAAGACATACAACACATTAATGACAATCCAACGTTGTTTGACGAAAATGATATCTATTCACACAATGCCTATCAGCAAAAATCATGTCTACTCTTTAACAATCACACAACCATAAAATCGAGAAAACCTGTTGTATGAACATCACTTCACACAATAGTTTTCATGTCGAAAGCTGTTGTGTGATTGTTGACATATATTATCGAGAGCGACCTCGACATATGTCGACATATGTTGATGAGATCTGTCGATATTCACACAACAGCTCTTAAAAGGAACAGTTGTGTGAGTTGACAATTACATAAGGGTTTTATTAAAAAAACTGTTGTGTGATTCTCGACAGATATCATCGACAGCTGTCGAGAAGCAGCCCAACATGTGTCGGCATTTGTCGATAATATCTGTCGAGACTCGCACAACAACATTTTACCAAAAACCATTGTGTGATTCTCGGCATATTTCATCGACATATGTCGACAGCTGCCGAGAAGTAGCTCGACATGTGTCGGCAGCTGTCGATGATATCTGTCGAGACTCACACAATGGTTTTTATTGTAGTGTTGTATGTCAGTTAGTCAGACAAGCTCTTTTTAACCGTTGTGCGACATGTTGATCAGACAGCGATTGGATTAACAACGGATTTGACATTTAACAGACGACGTTTTTTTCCCGTCGTGTGATGCATTATCTGGCGTAGTGGTTCCTTAAAATGTTGTGGGAAGTTCCACTATCTACGAGGCACTCATTGTCTCTATGAGACATATCTACAAAAAAGGTGGATAGGCGAATAAATAATTCCACTTGAACCATTTAGAAGGATTGAAAGAAGCTACAAAGCGCTGCAATCCCGAGAGTGCATAAAAATTTCCACGAAGAATGATCTTTGCGCACTAAAACAGCCATAACTCTTCGTTAAAATAGATATGAATGAACCGCAAAGTTTTCTGAAAACTAGACTCGTACAGCTTTCCAATGATATAAATCTCACTGTCTGGTTCGTCTGAAGCTATTCACAAAGCTCAAACGAAATTGACTGTTCAGAAGGGACAGATTGCTGTTTTTCGCAGATTTGGCATTGGCAAAGCTTTGAAGCTTGCGGATGGCATGTTGGCATAAGCCGAAGCCAAAATGATGTGTATATGATCAAAATCAAGTCCTTTTGGTCTTTCCAAGGTCATAAACTCCATGACTAGTTAGTGAAAGCTCCCTGACATGAACATAAACTAACTCAGAGGACCTAGAGGATTCAATTATGATGATTGTCCGGTTTTGATAAGTCTTCAACGTCTTTTGCAAGACAACTATTGGTTAATAGTGTAGGGGGAAACCAAGATCAAAAGCTTTCGGTAACTCCAAGTTAGTATGATCAAGCATGTCCATGGAGGGTCGATAGTGCGAGGCACACTTGAAACCACTATCTCCTTAATTTCGGACAATTCTAAGACATCACACTGAGCTTGGATGAGCCTAGTTGAACAATTGATGATGAAAAATCCGCTATAGGGTAGAAGACTTAACCGGAAACATGTTGGCGATCCTCCTTGAGGATGCGGTGTCGTGAGTCACCTTCAAAGGAAGGGACCAAAATCGGCACAATATGCCATGTTTCTAAGGACGATGTAAGAATGTACATCTTGTTTGTAAATCAATACGAACCATAAGAGGAGAATAGTTTCACTTCGAAAAAATTCTCAAGGCATTCATTATTGCTAATGTGAGTACATCGAGGTCTCATATAGACGAAAGACGTCGATACAACACCTTATTACATATAGCTTGGAACGAAAATCAATGTCTAGCCGATGACGTCAAAGTCATGGGTAGCTAGATCAGGATCCGAATCTTTGAAATCCGCGATCATGAGGATGACGTTATTGTCCTCGTATTGATTTTTCGTACCTTTTTTGTATGTATTCACGATTTGAGGATGAACTTGGCAATCTTGAACCAGTGATCCGGAGATCCACAATGGTTGCATTGTCATGAGCTGACATGAGTAGTTTTGATAGATTGGTGTCTAGACCGGGAGTGTCGCCATTAGGGCCGGCGGCACCTCCCCCTCTTTTCTAGACATCGGCACGGCGTTTTCTGCCGTTGCCGTAACCCATATCGGTGTCCCCACATTAGGGAACTATCCTAAATACGTTTATCGCATTAGCATATATACAATTCCCATTTGCAATCGTATGATCAAAATCAAGTCTTGTTGGTAATTCCAAACCAACTTGGAGAACCTAGAGAACTTGATGATGATCGAATACACTAAAGATTATGGATCATGATGCCATATCATTGATGATATGTAGTCAAATAAGGTGGTAAACAATCCACTTGACTTAATAACTCAACTTGTTGAGTTAGATGGACGTTTCAACTCCATAAGTGCATTCTATAGTACTTTGTGGTCATTACTTTTTGCACAAATTGTCATTGAAGGCTATTGTCGATGTGGCGCGTCAAAGATTTTGAGCGCATGAGATGTGAAATCTCGGCATCTAGGCTTGTTAGTCTGGGGGTCAAAACATGTGGTTTAATCTTTTCCAATGAAAGGTTTCACAGATACCAAGCGAAGATTTGCCTTAGGTATCGAGTACGTCAAAACTCAAATGAGCAGAATGTTACGTTGCTTTTGCATACAAAACCAAGCAGTTAGGAGACTCGATAGAGGTCATAAACGATGTTTTTAATGATTTGTCCTTCGGATTGATCACACACAATCCGGAAAAGCCACAAATTGATCAAACACAATTCGGAAAAAGACCTCGGATTGATCAAACACAATCCAGAGAAAGGTCGGGATTGATCACACACAACCGGGACAAGGAAACAAGAGTGATCAACCACACTCTTGACCCGCGAATAAAATTTCTGGATTTTGGTACCTGCACGCACAAAATCCTAAGTAGAGAATGGAGATGGAGAATGGAGGAAAGGATTTTATCCTCCCCGAGTTATTAAACTTCGAAAAGTTTAGGGTTTCAAAACATACTTTTCGAAACTTCAAACGCTTGAAGAAGTCGAAAATTATAGTTGGAGGAAACCAAAAATTGTCGGTGGGCGGCGGCCAAGGGATTGGCAGCAAGTGATGTCGGACGGCGGTTGGAAAAACAGGCGGCGGCGGTCGGACATAGGAGATGAAAAAAGCTTTTTAAGGGTTTCGGAAAACAAATGGTGGGCTATTAGCTCTAGAGTTAGAACAAAGTGCATGATAACGTGATGAAGTATAAAGTGTAGAGACAAAGAGATTTAGTAAGAGAATAGAGAATCATCATCTTATTCATTGATATGAGCCATTTATATAGGGAATTACAAAATACCAATATGATAATGATAAGGAATACATAGTCCTATTCTAACTACATATCCTGATGACATAAGGCCAAGACACACATATGAAATATTCTAGAACAATACCTTGTTTTAATTGATTTTTAAGAGATTTATGATCTTAAATGAAGGAATGAAATTGTAATGAAGGGATAAATGGTTCATTTTTCTCTTATAAATTATGTAGTGATGTTATTTGAGGAACTTGAGTTTAGTGAGTAAATTTCCTATTTAAACATTTGATAGGAAGTGCAAAAAGCATAAGAGATCGAGTGAGTAAATTTGGAAATCTCAAAAGCCGCACCTTATTCCAAGATAGAGATTTATTCTTGTGACAAACAACTCCTAGTTCATTTGTATTGGTTGTGATTGTACATCCGTATTCTCACCAATCAATAACAAATTCATTTGCCTCAGTTGTGAATTGTGATTACAACAAAATAAGCATTTGCTGATAACAAATACTGCTTCCCTGGCTCCTATACAGTTGGCCAAAAATATACATCATTCTAAGCTTCATAGACTTTGCACTCTTCATCAGCAGGGTTGTCCTTGCAGAAATCCTCCAACGGGTCTCCGCTTCCCTCTACTGGTGTCCCTGGCCACTTGCTTGCAACCAAATGTGCCAAATCCACAACCCTTTGGCTGCAAATTACATAACAAACAATCCACTTCATGACATCAAGGTTCAATTTACATTGCCACTTCACTTGAGCAAATAGCTTATTTAATGTGTATCCAATGTGAATAGTGAACTAGATGAAGGTGCAATGCAACATAGTTTCTAGTAGAAATGAGTGAGCTCACCTGTATCCCCATTCGTTGTCGTACCAGGCCACAACCTTGACCATATCATCACCCATGACCATGGTCAAGGAAGAGTCGATGGTGGAAGAAACATCAGTGCACCTGAAGTCTACAGACACAAGAGGAACATCACACACTGCTAATATGCCCTTCAATGGCCCATCAGCTGCCTTTCTGAAGGCTCCATTGACATCTTCTGCTGTAATGCCCTTCTTCGCAACATTAATAACGAGGTCTACTACTGACACGTTAGGTGTTGGCACACGGAGGGCAATGCCATTGAGCTTGCCTTTGAGCTGAGGCAGCACTAGAGATACAGCCTTAGCTGCACCGGTGCTTGTGGGCACTATGTTCAGTGCTGCTGCCCGTGCTCTCCTCAAGTCCCTGTGTGAAGCATCCAACAGTCTCTGCAGACACACATAGGGCATGCCATAAATAACTTAGTGTTATCTTCTCCACTATGTACTGAAATATTGATGCCAAGATTAAACAAGCTGTTACAACAGGTTCATTCAATTGTTGCAATTCAAAGCTTGATTTTCACAAATGAAGGAATCGTTCATTACCTGGTCTCCAGTGTAGGAATGAGTAGTTGTCATGGTTCCCTTGACAATACCTGCAAGTTGTCATTAGAACAAAGTATTAGTCTAGCACGCCATTTTGTTTGATTAATTAATTCATGCTGCTATAGATGTCTGCTTACCGAATTCTTCATCGAGGACCTTCACAAATGGAGCCAGACAATTTGTGGTGCAAGAAGCATTGCTGCAAGCAAAGTTTGGCACAAAAGACAAGTTTTTACCATTATAAAAGGTACTTGTAATTAAAATGAGTTGAATAACACAAGCAACACATTAGAACTATTTTGGTTTAATGTGTTTCTAATCCACTTGAGAAACTGACCTCACGATGTCTGCGACGCTATGGCCATAATCTTTTTCATTCACTCCTACAACATAGGTAGGAATATCGGCACCTTTTGCTGGAGCAGTAATGATAACTTTCTTAGCACCAGCTTGGATGTGTTTACCAGCACCAGGGCCATCAACAAATACTCCTGTTCCCTATAGGTTATGCAAATATACTATAAGGTACTATATTGTTCAGTACCATCGAAACATTCCTATTTATATTTTCTTTGTAGTGATCAAGTATAGTGGTCGTTTACCTCAATAACGATGTCAATGCCCATCTCAGCCCATGGAAGCTTCAGGGGATCTCTGTTAGATACAACCTTGATAGGCTTACCATCAACACTGATAGTTTCGTTGTCCACTATTTTTATATCTGCTTTGAAAGTACCCAGCATAGAATCATATTTCAGCAAGTGGGAAGCCTGCATTTGAGATTACTCGGTAATAACGGTAATTAATTTTACTACCAGATATCAAACCATCTTAACTATATTCATACTCTTACTTACATTCTTGACACCACCACTGTCATTGACAACAATGACCTCAAGGGGTGAGTCCTTCCTGCCATGCCAGCACCGGAGAAAGTTTCTTCCAATACGTCCAAATCCGTTGATTGCCACCTTCAATTTGGCCACTGTTTCTCCCTTAACAGGAGCAGATCCTGAAGTCTGGTAGAAAATAAATTTTTTTGGAGCCATCACTAATATAGAAGAAAGTCTACAGAACTTGGAGCACAAGTGTGCACCTTCTTCAAAGTAAAAGTTAATTAAGTTCAAAGAATACAAGTTAAGCTTTTGTTTACTGCCTTGCTAATGCTACTCTTTTATCTAACTGCTCAGTTGAAGCTTCAAAATATCCGCTAATTTAGAATCATCATAATAGCAGACTTCCTAAAGTAAATGTTAAATTTGATCCTATTTCGTAGATGAATACAAGCATACATTGCATATTTGCATATATCGGCTAATGGACTAGCGATGTACCTGGGGAGTAAGTTGAGCAGCCACAGCATCAAAGAATGATGCCTCCCTACCATTGCTTGCGTAGGTCAAACATGAACTGGATCTCAACCCAGAGAATTCAGCAACTTCCAGCCTCTGCAGAGCCAAAAAGAAAAGGCGTTCTTATATATAGTGCAACAAAGCTATGCCATCATACATACAAACCAAGCCAAAAGAAGTAGCTATGTTGAAGACATGGAGAGAGCAAGAGAGTGACACCTTGGAGAAGCATTGAGTGGGATAAGAATGGGAAGTCTTGGAGGGAAGCCTGGTGTTGGCTGGGATTCTTGTAGAAGCTAGAGCTGCGTGGGAGGCCATGGTTTGCAACTAAAGCTTGACGAGTGACTTGGATGCTATATATATAGTTACAATTTAGATCTTTAATCTTCAACGTTACCATTTTTAAGTTATGGTGGCTGTTGAATTATAGGAACCTGTGGTTAGCATAGTATAGGAAGTAGATATATCAGATAAGATCATGTTCTGTATTGGGTTCGAAAATATGAACCACAGATAATTCCCTCAAACTTCTTTCCTGGATTGTCCTTCCAAATTGGGATGTCAAATTACATAAAGAGGTTACGAAGACAGTGTCACATATTCAGTGGTGACCTATCCAATCCAAATCCAAGAGGTTTTGCATAAGCAGAGATTACTGGCTCATATGAAATCATGGTGGAAGGTGCAAACTACTTCAACTCAATGAGAACATCTCCCACATTTCATGACGCAGACAACATGTTTAAGTATCAAACTTGAAGCATCTCCACCACAAAGCACCGATTCTTCAGCGAGCCTGACATTGAACTGAGCACAAATTCACTTGAGTCACACCTGTTCAATGTTTTATAACTTGGGCTAAGAATTAATTTTCTAGAAAGAAGGAAAAAGTAGACTATTCATACCTATATATCATGACAGATCTGTGGCATCTGTTATAGGCTACACCGCAGCTTAAAGAAATACGGTATTTAATGTTGCCCAAATATTAGAGGTACAATTACATCCACCAAAGTAAGGTCACTCAAATTGAAAGAAGACAAATACCCTTATTACTACCCTTATTATTGAGGAGAAAAAAGGCTAAATCTATCAGTGTAATCTCATATGGCAGCTTCAACTTCATCTCCATTCACATGTACTTCATCAGGATCCTCTTTGGTTTGGAGCTGACCAGAGACACCATCAATAGCTGAGTTCAGCTGCGCAATCTTCTCAGCCAGTATTTTTCGTGTTTTCTGTGAAGGAGAAGGAGAAACATACATAATGTGACTTAGAAAAGGAAAGCACTGTGGGAGTAGAAACATGACAGCCTCACTATATCCAATATTAACGTAAGATTTGGACCATTTGGCACATAATTGTTGTTAAAAGAGTGGATAGAAACTGAAACATCACTTTGCCAAAATAGCATGCATTTTCAGCAACTCCAAGAACTAGTGAACAACATATAGAAAAGCAAACAGCAAAGGCCAGTTCAAACATCGTTACAAGTGATAATGGAAAGATAAGGTCAAACAGGGAAGGGCGACTTCTCACCTCCACTTCTTTCTCTTCATCATATAAGAAATTGGGAAGCTTTCTCATTAATTCCTTTCGGTCAGCTCCAGCGAGTGTCTTACTGATCTGTTGTATTTTCATTGAGTGAGAAAGTTTTCATTGGTTTAGTGCATGAGGACATAAATAAATAAATAAAACACCGAATTCATAGCCACAAAGATAACACAGCATGAACAATTCCGACATTTTGAGGTACACCATGAAGATATACATACATTTAGAACTGAAACTCATAGCCAGGACATACAAACATTGAACAATTTATAACAATCAACTGATGTGCTGTCAAAATTAAAATGGGAGTTAAGAATCGTGAGAGCTGGGCCGGAAAATGAAGACACTGATAGTGAACACCATGGATTAACGTCTAGGAAGATTTAAAGTTCTTTTATAAAGCCTTGTTATCCTATCTACAAGGGTTGTAAATAAGAGGAAAAATGATTTTCAGAAACTTAACTATGTCACTTTTGGGTAGAGAAAGATGGGACCAATCTGCCGAAATTGGGGGCTGACATGTAGAAACGTTTGTTTCCAGTAAGAAAGGATCAAACAGAGAAATGAAAAAGAAAAGAAGAAAAAACAGCCAAACCAGTGAGACTGTATTTATTTGCTAGAAGAAGTATACCAAAGTCAAGAAGTTTGGAATATGATTGGTTGCCTAGAACACTCACCTAGTGGTGAATGACATATTGCATAAATATTGCAGAAACATGAGTTTAATAGAAAATGTGATTTATCTCACTTGTACAAGACCAGCTGTAATGTATGCAACAAATTTGCTTGCGATTTATCGATTTATTAACAGTCCAAGCCATTTTCATCTTAGTGCAGAAAAAATAGAATTTAGATATCAGGCACCTTAGACTATGGAATCTTCTATTATATTAAGCTAAAGTTAATTGGTTATTGTGTGATATCTAGATGACAAGAAAAGCACGCCTCTGGGTTTGCTTTTCATTGTGCTCTGGCATACTTCATGGTTTTCCAAGAGAAGCAGTACGTTGTTCATTCCACTGCCTAAGCAGCATGTATGACAGCTGCTTCTCAAGCAATATGGCTGAGAAAGATGTATAAAGATACTGGACCAAAATAAGCTACGTGGATTAATTGCATACAATAAATCTGTTATTACTATAGCAAAGAATACAGTTTATAATAGCCAGACCACACATGTAGAATTCAATTTCATCTCATCAGAGATGCAAATCACAGATAAGAAAGCAACTTGCTGATATTTTCACAAAGGCAGTCCATTTAGCAGCTAAGAAAAACTTTGGGAGTTAACTACTAGCACACTAAGGGGGACCATAGTACAAATACAAACCATTAAGCTGTCAAAAGTTAAATTTGTTGTCTGTTATATTGTAACAATAGTTCTGTTCACCTACTCAATGAATTTTATGCTCAGTCGTGCTCAACTGTCATTGGATCTAAATCACAGGGTGGAGAATAATAAGATAACAGAAATTATCTTATTTACCTCTCTGTTATCCACTGTTGGATTTAAATCCTAGGGCAGTTGAGCACAATTGAGCAACAAATTTATCAAATAGGTAAACAGAACTCATTGTAACGAATTGGTAGAAATCTTAAACCTGATAAGGAACACCAAGAGTATGTAACGAATAACATGCATTTCAGTTGAGGGGCTTGACAGTATACAGCGTGTTATCATCTATCTATAGTGGTTGAACCCAAAAGACCTCAATTCCCTATCTACAGCAGTGAATAGCATATAAATGCACATGAAAAATAATAATTATACGAGCATTTGCAGGAAAAAGAAATGTACTTGTTGAAAATGACAACCTGAGGAGCATATACACAACCCAGAGTGCCAACTATAAGTCCTCCCAAAACAAAGCCACTGATAAAGATGCTTCCACTGTTTGATCTTCCACCATCACTGTAATTACACAAGCAGAGACTGACATTATAGCACCGTGTGCATATCCTAATATTGCAAAATCAAAAGATCACTGCTAACCGACACCTCAAACACATAAATAGTATTAGTACCGTAATAAACCAAAAGTTCAAACAAATTTTGGGCAATTGAGGAAGGCAGAATGATACATAATCAATTGGACTCATTATTGCTCCTCAGACATACTGTAAATTACAAAAAGCATGACAAGTAAGAAATTTGATGTGAAAAGTGATTGTTACATTACTGTCGTCATAAGCATATGAAAATTCCAGTGATCATTATCCATATTTAAATGCTTTAAATGGTAGCAAGGACATTTTAAGAGGAACAAACCAGAAAGGGGACAACAGATATTACAGATTTGCAACCAAACATCCTACAGTCTTGCTGCACGTCAATTTTACTCTCCGAATAACTCCCCAATTTGTATCTATTACTAATCCAATAGTTGGACTTATGATAAACAAGACTGTCAAGTTTTTATATTAGTATGTCCAGTAACCCAAAATCCCAAACCAACTGCGCAACTCAAACTTAAAGCAATTAAACCAGTAGCTACAATTTAGTCTACTCTATGCCACTAGCATGCCGTAATCATAAACAAGGCGTAGAATGTGTAAGGATCAGCAAAGAAGGACAAACAGAATACCTATATGAGGCTTGAACAGCGAAGGACCTCTTGGAGCTTGAAAGTAGGACTTTACCGGCACGGTTTGAATTGAGTGACAAGTTTGTAAGCCCGAGACATTGTTGGGATTGCTTCAGAGAAGATCCTAGTGCAACATTAAAATAAATTGGTTACATTATTCCAAATTTTAGTGCTAAAGAATATGACTAATTACATGAAACTCCATTGTAGCACATAGAAAGTGGGACACCAAACCCTAAACTCAACTGGGAATCAATGTGAGGGCTACCCATATGAATAGACTAATTCAAGATGCAATCTTTGATAACCCAATTAACAATCTTTGGCATTTCATCAACTGAAGCTCCTAAATAATAGCAACAAAGCACATTGATTCTGAAGAACTTAAAACAAGAAAAAGATTGACAAAGAAGAGGAAAGAATCAAATAAGGCAGTTTGAGATAAATCAAGAGGGAGATTTACCAGAAGATAGGTGGGGAGAAGTCAGCGAATTGGAAATAGCAGCCATGATTTCAAGTAGAGATTTTGCAGTTTGGAACAAAGAGGGAGAGAGTGGAAATAACGAGTGTGGGGAAGTTTGGAATATGGAGAAGAGTTTAATGGGTTCGAATTTTTTTTTTTTTTTTTTTTGTGAATGAGTTTAATGGGTTCGATAATACTTATGGTGCGCTTTGTTTATGGTAATTCTTCTACGCATCAAGAAACAAGTGAATCGAACAACTAATATGAAATATTTTGATTTAGTTATTTATGTCGTATTATTATACATGTATTTTAATATTGTTAACAAAATTAAAACCCTAAAAAAATAATCTTAAACGTTTCTAACATAGGAGTTGAGGACTTGAGATCGAATAAGAGGTATTCTTATTATATGCACTTAATTTGATCGAATCAAAAATGAAAATGAAAGGAATGAATTTAGGATCTCTAGTCTTTATTGGATCTTCGCATACAATGATTTGATGACTTACACATTAATAATGCAAGTGCATCTTGATGCGTAAAATTTACTCCGCAAAATGAAAACCTGATTTAGATATTTGACAAAATGGTCTAATTGCACGAAATACCAAGCATATCCCCAAACACATTGAATAATTTATTATGTGATTGTTTTTATTTTTGAAAAAAAAAAAACAGATATTATTAGAAGCTGAAATCACCTAATAAGTGATCTTGCGTCACTTGCATTCTCCGTGCGTAAAAAAAACAACATTTCCGATGATGTTGTGTAACGTGAGCGATGGAACAGCTAGAGCCTCCACATACTTCAGAGTGAACTGTATATAAACATAAAGAAGCCTTAACAACAAGAACATTGGCAAATGAACTTCTCATATATATATATATATATATATATATATATATATATATACAGTCTCTATCCAGAGCGAAGCTTCGCTCTGAAATTAACGTGTGAAGGTCCTTATTTGACTCACTTTTCGGTCATATTTTTCGATCATACCCGGTCAGTATCTGGATACATATCATATGATCATCCTTACAAAGTTTCATCTAGTTTGGTGACCGTTTAAGCCTCCATAATCATGATTTACTCCAACGGTTCTACTTGGACAGATTTTGTTCTAATTGATTTATTTTATCTGATTCGGTGTGCAAACGATCACCAAACTGGATGAAACTTTGTAAGGATGATCATATGATATGTATCCAGATACTGACCAGGTATGATCGAAAAATATGACCGAAAAGTGAGTCAAATAAGGACTTTCGCATGTTAATTTCAGAGCGAAGCTTCGCTCTAGATAGGGACTGTATATATATATATAGTTCTTATCCAGAGCGAACCTTCACTTTGAAATTAAAGTGTGAAGTTCTTTATTTGACTCACTTTTCGGTCATATTTCCATATTTCTACCTTTCAGTTTGTAGAACCTAATGCATAGATCACTCTTGCCAAGTTTCATCCAAATTGGTAATCGTTAAAGTACCGAATTAGATTAAATCAAGAGTAAATTACATAGTAGTACATGACCAAATTTAAAAACACAAAAAAACCACTTCTAGTAATTTTTATACAATTTAAGACATCAGCCCAAGCCCAAAATTAATGGCAATAGCCCTGATTCGAATTTTACCTATCAAATGACCATAATACCCTCTCATCCTTAATTTTCCTCTCTCTCTCTCTAACATTTTTTTCCAGATCTACTCTCATCTCTCTCTTTCTCCCCTCTCGTCTTTTTCAGATCTCCTCTTCTCTTCTCTCTCTCTCTCTCTCTCTCTCTCTCTCTCTCTCTCTCTCTCTCTCTCTCTCTCTCTCTCTCTCCTCTCTCTCTCGGCGGCAGTGCTAGCGGCACTGGATCCGTAAGGCCGCTACCAAAAGGCAGGCCTTTCTCGAGAGAGAGGGAGATGGCGGCGATCTCGGTGAAGTTCTAGAGGAGATTCGATCTCACTGGGGAGGACTTGGAGGTCGACGGTGAGGGAGACGGAGTCGCTGAGGCCGTCGACGGCGCATCCAAGGAAGGCAAACCTGGGCCGCCACGGTGGTAGGGGCGAACGCCTTGATGGAGGTGAAGCAGGGTTCGGGCTCAGTGTTGAGGATGGTGGTTCAGAAGGGAGGGAAAGGGTTGCATCAGAAGGGGTTCTAGCTAGTCATGTTGCTACTGCTTCGTTTCTTTTCCAATCCGATTTCGAATCAATTCCCTAGGTGGACTCAACGGTGAGGATGGTGAGGGGGAAGGTGAGTTGATTCTTGTTCACACAATTTCAATTTGATTGTCGTTGATTTTAGATAGGTGTGGACGAGTATGAGTCATGCTACTACACATTCGGTAGTAGCAGTAACTATTCAGTGGTCAGTAGCAGAAGACCTCCAATCATGATAGTACGTAGCAGAAGGCTTCCAATCGCGACATAGAAACTTTGTTTGGTTCGATAGTAGCAGCTTCTTCAGTTCACAGTAGCAAAATGTTTGTAAACGGTCGGTGCAGTAGCATGAAATTTTTCGATTGGTGCAGTAGCAGTAGATTTTTGGTCGGTGGCAGTAGCAGCAGATTTCTGGTCGGCGACAGTAGCAGCAAATTTCTGGTCGGAGGCAGTAGCAGCAGATTTCCAGTCGGAGGCAGTAGCAGCAGATTTCCAGTCAGAAGCAGTAGCAGGGAAGTATGTTTTAATTAAGGACAAAATTGTAAATGTGTAATGCCACATGACAATAATATAACAGTTTGTCATTATTTGTAAATGTTTGTCCTTATTTGTTTAGTAATATGCTTAATGGACCTTTTTGTCAATTGATATTTAGTTAATAACTAATATGTAGTTTACTATTAAATCAATGAACGGACCATAAATTTGTCTATTCAGAACTGTTTGTGTAAATAACGATTATGAAAACCCAAACGATCATCAAATTCAATGAAACTTGACAGAAGTGATCTATGCATTAGTATCAATAAACTAAATGGTGAAGATGTGGAAATAAGACCGAAAAGTGAGTCAAACAAGGAACTTCACACTTTAATTTCAGAGCGAAGCTTCGTTCTGGATAGGAATATATATATATATATATATATATATATATATATATTGTCATGAGTTTGATTCTCATTGCATATATGTTATTTGCTCTATGTTTTTTGTTTTGTTTTGATATATCATTTATGGGAGCCACAAAAGCTCATATAAGGAAAAAGACATGCATAAAGAGTCCTACATTTTTATTTATTTTTGGTTAAATAGGGTTCTGCTTGTTGCCTCTTGATATGACCTTTAACCTAATTTAGGCTCTATATTCTTGTTGTCTTATTTTCAGACTGTTGTTTAGGCTTTGAAAGGAGCTTGCAGTTTATTTAGATCTTTTGATGCCCAACCTAGCTATACCCTCGAGAGAGAGAGCTGATTGGCTGCCTATCTATATATATGCCATAATGCATTCCACGGCATGACATCATAACATTTTCCATGTTTCGTCAATTATTAGAGCAATATATAGAAGCACCAGTACTAGTCATAAAAATAGAAAATAATTAATAGCCAAGTAATTTAACTTGTTCTCCGTTGCAGTATCAGGTTCACAAAAAGTGAAGACATGCATGCATGGATCATCATATTAGTGCTTGCTTCCTACCAAGACATTTTTACAAAAATGGATCTCAGCATAGAACTATATATAGAAGCGCCTGAAGTACTAAATTAATGAAAGATAAGACGGTCCAAAAAGCTAGCCTGATCGAATTGCATGCCACCATTAACTTGAGGAACTTGAGGAAGAAACTCGTCCCAACTCCCACTCCCAAGCATACTTGAATTATAGAATTTAGACTCAGTTTCGGGTACGTTCTAGCTAGCACCATAGAGGGTCTAGTATAAATTTTGGATTGCATGCGTTGCAATTTATAAGACCTTATTGACACTCATACTATATTAGGCCAGGGTTTTTGTTCATGCCCTTAGGGTTATATGCATGCATATTGTTTCAGGTTTCGTGATCGACATACATACTTTTGTTGGGTCACTCTTTTCGAAGTACGTGCCCCAACTTGGTATGTCATTTGGGATATGAATTTAGAATCATCATTGTAGTCGGTTGTGCATGAAACAACCTTCCAAACCCGTAAACTAACGGGCATTCTACCACAACCGAGGCCGTCCCGAGGTTCTCACCCATAAGTAGGATGGGCCAGGCCTGGCCTCGGTGGCAGTATTGGGCCGGAAACGGTTTCAGAAGGCATAAGAGAGTTGGGTGTGTTTAAGTAACAGCAAAGGCAATTGTCCCACATCAGTTTTCAAATAGAGAGAATTCACTCTAAGCCATAAATATGCCCAGCCCACCAGCTTATCAGGTATGATGAAGAACCCTCATTAATTACATTCTAGCCATCAGACACTGACTTAAGCTTCAGAGGAGGAAAGACCGGAAGCCCCCGGTCACTTTTGTTATTGCAGGTCTACAGGAGGACAGCCGACCATCTACCGGACACGTCATCAGCTTCTGCAAAATCCGGGATTGTATAGAAACATTTGACGCCATCTGTGAGAATCTTTACAAAAAGCCAACGTGACTCGATGGCTGAGTTAACCGAGCAGCAAGACCAAGAGGCAGGACGGGAAGAGCAGAGGGAGGTGATATTCGGAAGGACCCTGGACGGACGGGCAGAACACCGCCCAGTTGTTCAAAATAAAGCAAGATAAGGGAGAGGGATTGAAAGCTTTTGTGAACCGTTGGCAAGGTGCCACAGCCAGAGTCAGGAGCTTTGACAAGAAGGTTGCAGAGGAGGCGTTCATTCAGGGATTGATGCCTGGGAAATTTTTGTATGCAGTAAAGATCGAAAATCCACAAGGCTACGACGAGTTTATGGAAATGGCGATCAGACATGCACAAGCGGAACATGATACTTATGGGGGGGACCTCGGCTGGGAAAAGGAAGGATGAAGGGAGAGACGGCGGGTCCCCGGTGCAAGTGATCCAAGAGGTTAGAGAATAAATCCGCCATTCCCGCCTCCTCCGGCCCGGAAGTTTTCCCCATCTCGGCTCACCAAGGAAGATACCGGAAAATTTTATGGGTACCACGAGGGGGCGAGTCATAACATCAACAGCTGCATAGAATTGAAAAGAGCGGTAAATCGCCGGGTGAAAGAAGAAAAATTGCAGCAGTATGTGCCTGGGCCAAGGCACGTAGGGGCAATTGAAGTATATGGGACAATCAACACAATCCATGGCGGGTCCCGAATAGATAACAGGAGTAACAAGGCAAAAAAGCAGTGTACGAGACAAAGGGATGACCGGGAGGTCTACGTCTTTGGCAGTAGCAATAATCAGCGGGTAACCACCGGTTGAAAGTCCGTTACCTTCCTGGAAAAGAAAGAGGAGGGAATAAGGCCGCACGAGGATCCGTTCCTGATAACATTGTAGCTCGATCACTATATCACAAAGAATATCCTCGTTGATACGAGAGCCTCAATTAACGTGTTATTCAGGAGTGCCTGGGAAGGATTGCATCGAGGAAGCAACAAGTTGATACAAGACCATGAGCCGTTGATCAGCTTCTCGGGCAATGCTGTTCAGCCCCTCAGCTCCGACAGCTTTGGAGTAAGCTTGGAAAGCCGAGAGGGAGTCGTCCGTGCAACAATAGAATTTATCGTTATGGATTGTGAGACGTCTTACAACGGGATCTTGGGAAGACCCGTTTTGTGGAAGCTAAAGTCGTTTGTGGCTGGTCACATGTTGATGATGAAGCTCCCAACCCCGACGGGAATCATAACGATCCAGGGAGATCAGGGGGCGACAAGGAGTTGTTATGCGGTAGACAACGGGAGGAAAAAGTCTGAGGTTCTATTGGCAAGCCAAGCCGCAGCGTCCCCCTCGGATCCTTATATAGATCCTAGAGATAATACCGACTCGGACGAGGAGCGTCCGGGATCAGTGGAGGAAACGGAAGCGGTATCAATCTCAGATGAATTCCCAGAGCGGAAGTTGACTATCGGGACGGGACAGGCACCCGGGGTGCGAGCGGCCTTGATGGACTTCTTGACAAGAAACAGTGGGGCATTCGCTTGGACGTGCAAAGACATGCCCGAGATATCAAGCGGAATAGTAACACACAAGCTGGGAATCCAGAAAGGATTCCCTCTCGTGCGGCAAAAGCGAAGAACTTTTAAGCCAGAGAAGTATGAAGCGATGAGGGGGGAAGTGCAAAAGTTGATGGACATCAGGTTCATAAAGGAAGTTAGATATCCCCAGTGGCTGGCCAACGTGGTCATGGTTCCACAGAAGTCAACGGGACAATGGAGGATGTGCATGGACTATTTGAATCTCAACAGAGCATGCCCAAAAGATAGCTTCCTGCTCCCACGCATAGACCAATTGGTGGACTCCACGTCCGGATTCGAATTATTGAGCTTCATGGATGCATACGCGGGCTATAACCAGATTTAGATGGATCCGAGGGATGAGGAGCACACGGCTTTCACGACCGACAGGGGCCTATATTGCTATAAAGTAATGGCTTTTGGACTGAAGAATGCGGAAGCCACCTATCAACGGCTGATGAATGTCATATTCGCCGAGTACCTTGGGAAGATTATGGAGGTATATATCGATGACATGCTGGTCAAAAGTCTAACGGCCGAGGAACATGTGGGGCATCTGCAGAAAGTCTTCGAGGTCATACTAAGGTAGGGGATGAGGCTGAACCCTCAAAAATGCATATTCGGTGTGAAAAAGGGAAATTCCTTGGACATATAATTAGCAGGAGAGGGATTGAAGCCAACCCGGAAAAGATCCAAGCCATCTTGGACATGGAAAGACCTAAGGAAAGGAACGAAGTGAGTTCTTTGGCCAGGAATATCGTCGCCCTTGCCAGATTCGTGTCACGACTCACAGATAAGTGTGCCCCTTTCTTTCGGTTGTTGGAAGAGCAGCGGTGTGAAGAGATAATATGGGGACCCGAGCAAGAAGAAGCATTCAAGTAGATAAAGGTGTACCTCACGACCGCGCCGGTCTTGTCCAAACCGATCCCGAGCGAGATGCTTTACTTGTACGTCGCGGCATCGCAGTCGGCAGTCAGCTCGGTGCTCATAAGAAAGGAGTCTGACATTGAGCATGCAATGTTCTACGTCAAGAAATGATTCACACCGGCCGAGAACAAGTACCCGGACGTTAAGAAATTAGCCTTAGCAATTATTGTGACTGCCAGAAAGCTCAGGCACTATTTTCAGGCACATTCGGTAACCCTTTATACCAACTACCCCCTGAGGCAGATCATGCAAAAGCTAGAGATCAGTGGAGGGCTAGTAAAATGGGCCATAGAGTTGGGAGAATTTGATATCCATTACCGACCGAGAGTGGCTATCAAGGGCCAAGCAGCGGCCGACTTCATATTCGAGCTCACACCCATGAAAGTAATGGGGGAATTAACCGAGTTCATGCCCATAAAAGTGGTGGGATAATCGTCCGTGGTCGACCAGGAAGCAAGTGATCCCAGGTTGGCCGCGAAGGCACACATTGAGGAGCTTCCAAAGGCACACATTGAGGAGCCACCAACGCCACTTTGGAAGCTTTTTGTGGACGGCTCGGTGACGAGAAGTAAAAGCGGGGTGGGAATAATATTGGAGACCCCCGATGGATTTAAACACGAGTACGCCCTGAAATTTCAGTTCAAGGCATTAAACAATGCGGCAGAGTATGAAGCCTTGATTGGTGGATTGCAACTCGCCCGACACATTGGCGTAGAGAGAGTGGAAGTGTTTAGTGATTCTTAGTTGGTTGTCAATTAGGTCAACAGGAGCTTCGAAGCTAAGGAGCCTCAGTTGCACTCTTACCAAGTGCTATCGAAAGCCTTCATGCAACGTTTCAAGTCGGCTTCTCTCTCTCACATCCCGCGAAAGGAAAACAGAAACGCAGATGTCCTTGCCCGGCTAGCCACCGACGGGCCAGGGAAGGGTAGAAAGAAGGCAAGGATTGAGGAATTAGGAAAACCGAGTATCAGCAAAACAATCTCGGAGATATTCATGGTCGAGGTGAGACCCGTAGAGCCGACGTAGATGGACCCCATAATCGAGTTTCTGAAGGAGGGGGTGCGCCCGGAGGACAGGTGGCAAGCACGGAAATTGCAATCAAGGTGTGCAAGATACACACTCATGGGCGGAAAGCTATACCGCAGAGGCTACAGTTTCCCAAACCTCAAATGTGTGACAGAGGAGGAAGGAGAAGTGATCATGGGGGAAATCCATGAAGGGGTGTGCGGGAACCACTCTGGATCCCAGTCGTTAGCACATAAGGCCCTTCGCTCAGGGTTCTTCTGGCCCAACATGGGCGCCATGGCAGATAAAATGTCGGCGAGATGCCGAAAATGTCATTTGCACGCTAACGGGATTCATTCCCCTTCTATTGCTCTATCAATATTATCGTCTCCCTGGCCTTTTGCGTAGTGGGGCCTTGATCTTATCGAGATACTGCCAACGGCACCCGGGCAGTTCAAGTATGTGATAGTGGCGGTTGACTACTACACGAAGTGGGTGGAGGCGGAACCCTTGGGGAAGGTAACCACCGAGTGCGTAAAGAATTTCCTGATGAAGAATATATACTGCAGATTCGAGGTCCCGGAGACAATCGTCACGGACAATGGAACACAATTCAACAACCATCTGATTGAATTCACAAAGGCCATGGGCACCAAGATGGTTTTCGCGTCGGTGGCACACCCTCAGACCAATGGTCAGGTGGAGGCAGTTAACAAAATCATTAAAAAGCTTCTGAAGAAGACGCAAAGGGTATGTGGTCACAGAAATTGCCGGAGGTGTTATGGGCCATCAGGACCACGACAATTGAAGCAACGGGAGAAACACCTTTCAGCATGGCTTTTGGCACGAAGGCTGTCTTGCCAGTCGAGACGTTGATACCATCGGGCAGGGTTGAAAACTTTGATGCCACCACTAATGAGGAAGGCCTCCGGTTGAACATTGATCTCATCGAGGAAAGGAAGGAGAGAGCAGACCTGCACAACCAAGTCTATAAGCAGCGAGTTACACGCAGTTACAATAGTAAAGTCAGGACCTGGATGTTGGGACTGGGGGACTGGTAATAAAGAAAATCATGACCAAGACGGTGGCCCTGGACCCAACTTGGGAGGGACCGTACGAGATCATTGAAGAGGTCAGCCCAGCAACATTCTTTCTCCGAGATCAAGATGAGATACTCACCGGGCGACCCTGGAACACGGAGCACCTCAAGTTCTACCCAGTGTGAAAGAGTCACCGAGATCCATTCCATCTTTTGTAAAATGTGCATTTGTAAGTATTGCTGCCCCCAGGAGGAAAAATATGTCCCGGAGGATGCCTCCATTCATTTTGAATGACTTAATACAAGAATGGGGAAGTTCAATTCAAACTCTAATGATAGGTAATCCACCAGGAGGCATGAGTCAATACAATCCCAAGTAATATCGAGCGGGATAGGTAATCCACCGGGAGGAATAAGTCAATACAATCCCGAGTATTGATAAGTAGTCATCCGACAGGCAAAAGTTATTGAAGTTCCCAGTAACACCAAGCGAGATAGGCATAATACAAATTACATAACGCAGTAGACGCACGTAATGGATAAGGCATAATACATTAAAACCAGGGATGCCCGGCGTATACCACCAATGGGTATTTACAAAAGTCACCGGGATTTGTAATCACCGGGATAAGGCACAAAACCCAGTGTCTTACAAAAGCAAAAGAAAAGGCAAGCAACTTATGCCTCGTGGCCGACTTCTTCCTCGTCCCCGGACGACTCTGCCAGGTCGTCATCACCGTTGGCGCCTTTCTCAGCAGCCTTCTCGGACGGTTCGGCAGTGTCCTCAGGATCTTCTTCGGCAGCTACCTTAGACTTAGCCTCCCTCTCCCTGGCCTCCCGGGCAGCCATCACATCTACAATCATCTTTGCCTTGTTCAGATACCCAAGACGGCTCCATTCACCGAACTTCTCGGTGATTCCACCATCCCGGGCGACCTTGAGCATGGCCTTGAGTTCGTCCGATTCCCTAAACTTGGCCACGGCAAGCTCGCCCTGAGCGGGAATCTGGCCCTACAAGTCGAGAATCTGGTCGTCTTTGTCTTTCAACTTAGCCCTTAGCTTAGCGTTCTCCCGTTGAAGCGCGTCTATGTCGCACTCCAAGGCTGCCACCCGCTCGGCTTTTCCCTCCAGATCCTTTGTGTGAAGGTTGAGCTTTGCAAGCTTGTCAGCCAACGAGAGCTTCTCCTTCCTCTTGGCCTCCAAGTTTCTCTCTGTCTTCTTCTGCTCGGCTCGGAGGTACCTGATTTGGTCATTAAGGCTAGCTAAGCGCTCCTTCATCTCGTTGGAGTCTTCGCTGGCATCAATGGCATAGACGGCAAACAGAGCCTGCAAGAGCAAAATGAATTAAGTACAGCTTCCTGAACAGTAAATCGGCCTCAGAATGGATAAGCTTACCTTCATCATAGCCTCCTGGGTGTATTGCCTATTCTGTTGAGGGGTATTGGACCCTACCCTGATCCGGTCCAACTCGATCCCCTTTAGGTCGCCCACCATGCTGCGGGCGAACTTCTCATCGGCGCACCCGTACTCATCCAGTATCTGCCGGATGGGTGTCTTTCGGATCTAGGGAAGAGCGAGAGCGAGAGCGCCCAGACTTACAGGTTCGCTGACCGAGGGACCTGCCGATTTCTGCTTCTTCAGGGGTGGAGAGGCCCCAGTCACGCTCAGGCCAGTCAAAGTCACAGTGTCGTCCCGTTGAGACTTCGACTTCTTGGACGATGCATTTTTCTTCTTCTTATCGCCCAAGTTGACATTGATCACGTCCCCGCTCCTCACGGGCTCCTCCGTGTTAGGGGGCGGCTTCCCGTACCTTTCTTCGGGAATCTCTAGGAGCACAGTTGTCTCCAAAACTCAGGCAGTAGAGTCATCCAGGTTCACTTCAGTATGTGAAGTGGTCTTTCCTGCCTCTAGGAGGTCGTGCAGCAGGTCCAAGTCCGAAGCCATATCGCGCAGGTGTGAGGGACGGAGCTTACGCTTGGGAACATTGGCTGCCAGCAAATGCAACAGTTAGTAAAGGAACAGAGAAACAGAGAAAAACGTAAGTATCAAACAGTAATCGAGAGACATTCAGCGGGAACCCCACCAGGCATTTGGCCGAGTTCACAGTACACTAGCACGTCCTACCGGGTCAAGTTGTATGAGCTACGATCCTTGTTCGAGGGCCAGGCTGTAAATATCCGGGCAATCCGTCGCCTCTCCATCTCGGACCGCAAGAAGGATTGATCCCGGATATACCTGAACTGATTGGGCACCATGTACGTAGGGCAGTTTCTTTACCATCGATCCTCGACAAGCACGACCTTCGCACGCCAATTGTTATTAATAGACGTTGGAAGATGGGTAACAGCAGGCAGATAATCCCGAGCGGTAAATGAAACACACCCACCACAGTTTTGCTTCTTCGAGTACAAGAGGCGGTAGAGGGCTTGGAACTCGTTGATAGTCAGAAATCCCATCTCAGACAAGTAATACAGGCAGCAAAGAGACAACAACTGGCGCTATTGGTTTGGGGGAATATGCCCGGGAGCTAGCTGAAGCATGCTCAATAGGTATTGCACGCACTGAGAGAGCGGGAGAGAGAAACCGTTCCTAAACATGTGTTCGTGCACCGCAACGAACCCGTCTCTCGGACAGCACGCCAACTCGCCCTCATTAAGGCTGCGAAGTGTAATCGTTGGCGGGATTCCCCAGTCTTCGTGAAATTGTTCAATCTCGGCCGGGGTCATGTTGCTCTTTGGCTCGTCGCACACAGTGCCATCCTCCAAGATATATCGCCTTGCCGAGTTTACGACGTTGGTCAATGGGACACCGTGAAAAACTCCGGCTGTCCAGTTCACTTCCCGGGCGGGTACCACATGGGTTAACCCCTACGTAGAAGACGATTCACCCGCGTGGGATGACCGACTAATATACTCCTCCATCCTCTCATCGTCATCCGTTATCGGCCGAGAGGATGTGCTAGCCCCACTTAAATCGGTTGTACTTCGGGAATCCATTTACCCTAGTATCACAGACCCTAAAACCAATTAGTATGCGCCGCTGGGAGTAAGCACAAGATTCACAGCTTAATGCAGCCTAAAACACAAAAAGCCCTAGAAATCCAAAATCCCCAATTTTACCCAGCCATTGCAAAACAACACAACACATAAGCAAAAACAGAGGTACAAGTAGAGGCCTAGGCTAAAGTGCAGCAGAACGAAGAAAAGCAAAGTGCATAAACTTACGAGATTGTCGACGTAGTAGCAACGCCGGAAAGTCAGAGGTCCGATAACACCTCGCAATCGTAGGGATCGGCAGCGGCACAACATCAGAGAAACACAAAACTAGAGAGCAGAGAAACCAGAAGAACACAGAGAACACTAGAGAAAACCAGAGAAAGCAGCGAACACAGAGAGCAGAAGGAAAAACCAGAGCGACCAGAATAGAGTGAGAGTGAAGACGAAAAAGCAAAAAGGGGGGAAGAGGGTTTATACACTAGTCACTGAGATCATAAGACCCAGTGTAAGAAGACATAGTGCAAGACCCATCTCGGGTGAGTGTCATTGAGATCATAAGACCCAGTGCAAGACCCATCTCGGGTGAGTGTCACCGAGATCATAAGACCCAGTGTAAGACCCATCTCGGGTGAGTGTCACCGAGATCATAAGACCTAGTGCAAGTAAACGAGATCGGTAGACCCAGTGCAAGACTTAATTATCTCGGGTGAAAGTCACCGAGATCGTAACACCAAGTGAAAGACCCATCTCGGCTGTGTCTTGCCAAGATATATATTCATTCATCCAAGAAAGGCATATGTGATCGACCGAAAAACATAAGTTTAATATCATCCCTTTAAAAACGGAGAAAAGTGGCTTGATAAACCACGGACGATGTTAACACCCCGTCACTCGAGTAGTAACACAGGATATGGAAGGGTTCGCTACCCTTGTCCATGAAAATGTAACACCCGTTCAACCCACGTCATGAGTCCGGACTTGAGGGGACTATGGGCGAGACCCATTTGAAATATACTGGTCTACATGCTTATTTTAGCAAGTCCCCACTCAAGATGTGTCTTGAACGAGAACTTGGGGAGACTTGTAGTCGGTTGTGCATGAAACAACCTCCCAAGCCTGTAAACCAACGGGCATTCCACACCACAACCAAGACCGCCCCGAGGTTCTCGCCCATAAGTAGGATGGGCCGGGCCTGGCCTCGGTGGCAGTATTGGGCCGAAAACGGTTTCAAAAGGCATAAGGGAGTTGGGTGTGTTTAAGTAACAGCAAAGACAATTGTCCCCATCGGTTTTCAGGTAGAGAGAATTCACTCTGGGCCATAAATATGCCCAGCCCACCAGCTAATCAGGTATGATGAACGACCCTCATTAATTACATTTTAGCCATCAAACACTGACTTAAGCTTCGGAGGAGGAAAGACCGGAAGCCCCCGGTCACCTTTGTTATTGCAGGTCTACAAGAGGACAGCCGACCATCTATCGGACACGCCATCAGCTTCTGCGAACCCATCCGGGATTGTACAGAAACAATCATAAACTCATATTTTTTCTTTCTTTTTATTCATTCATCTGATGGGTAGAAAGAGTTGATCTCGATCGACTTCCAAATTCGTTTGGTTCGTGGAAAAGAAAGTAGTTCTTTTGTCTTTCTCACGGGAAGGAAAAGAGAAGAAAAATAAAATTTTCCGATGACTTTCTGTTTCAATGTTTGGTAACACAAAGAAATCATCATCTAGAAAGTTGTTAATTAAAATAATAAAATAATATATTATGAGTAATAAATGCAAAGAAAAGAGATGGGAAAGTGGTTCTTATGGATTTTGGAAGGAACAATTTTCCCTCACATTCTCAAACGCAAGAAATGATTGACTTTTCTTTCTTGATGGTTACTTTCCACGAAACAAAAGTTTCTGTTTTCAACTGAGAATTGTTTGAACCAGCGATTCATGCTATAATTTATGATGACAACCTCTGCTAGAGCTGAAACCCATTAATTGTTTGAAGAAGTCTATGCATGATGGCATTGGACTCGACACGACCAAATAAACACATTATACATGATTGTAACTGCAGAGTTTTGGGGAAAGGGAATTGGTCAAAAACATGCAATATTGTGTTGATTGATTAATAGCTATAGCTACTACCTTGTTGATCATGATATCCTAAGCAAATTAGCCAGAATAACAACACAAAACTCGAGTCAACAATGACTTAATTAAGTAAAGCAGGCGCTTGCCAACAGGAAACAAAACATTGGAGTTGCTCAAGAACTCACCTCATCGATCACTTCGGTGTGTTCTAAGAATTTCTTTTACAACCAAATCAAATAAACAAATAAATAATCTTCGACTCCATTGTTTTCTACGTCTGGCCTTATTACCTCGATTCCACATTGTGTCCCAGAACTAGATTCGATCGATCAAAATTGATGTCATTACATTTCATTCAGCTCATGTCTCGTAAAGACATTTATTGCAGCCATTGCTATACCAAGTTGGAGTAACCATCACATACTAGGTGGGATAATTAACCGCATTAGCTACAAAGCTGCACAATGTCGATCGAGTACTATGATCCGATCCATGTAGATAGCTAGGACTATTGCGGTCTCTCATCGTCCCTCTACTACCAGAAACAAAACTTATATTTTCTTTGTACTGTGATGTCATGCCTTATTTTGGCTCGAATAGCCGGCCTGAAGTTTAAAATTGGGATCCAACTGATGAGGGAAAAGAAGGGCTAGTTCCACACCCGCACATAAACATGCAGATCGATAACCTAACCATTACAGACATGGCACAAAACTACATCCTGCATATGACAATTAACAAGTTTTATAGCGTGTGATATGATTCATCATTAATTAATTGAATCCGAACGCGCTAAAATCGATCGCTAGGGTTTCGTTTGAGCTAGAGATAGTAAACATATATATAGTGCGCGCATGTAGCTCCCTCGCTCCCAAATGATAGCCAATTAATCCTCCTAAGAAACGTTAATTAGTTGCTAATTAAGTAAAGCCATGGCTCCTCCTGCTGCTCCTGAGAGAGGGGTTTACGATACGCGCCGACATGGACGGTGGCGGCCGTCTGTGCAGTTTTCATACTCATATCTCTAATCATAGAACATGAATTCATGCTCTTGGAAAGTACATATCACGGATGTCAAAATTCTAAATGTCTGTATATAGTTTTATCTATTGAAATGACACAGAACAAGTCTGTTATCATGAACCTCATTATTGGGACTTATTATGAATATCATGTGAAACTAACAAGGTTTGCTTCTTACATATACAATGACAGTGGTTCCAAAAACGCCAAGAAGAATGAGCCATGTGATTGAAGACAAAAGCTGATAATTAGAAGCTGGTTAGTTGGACATTTCTTCTACATTTTCCCTATTAATTTTCGGTAAAGATCAATAATTAGAACCATCAAAGTTCGTAAAGTTCGTGAAGTCTACAAAAGTGGGTGGAGTTTGATAGTCATCCATGCATAATTTGGATGTGTGCAGAGCTAATGCTGTTGGGATTCATATCTTTACTACTCACTGTGGGAACTCGATATCTTCCAAAGATATGCGTCCCTGCAAATATTGCAGACACGATGCTTCCATGCAAATCAAAGCCACCCTATGAAGGCGACAGTGATGATAAAGGTAAAGGAGGTGTTAATTTTACATACCGACGTTAATTTGATGCCTAAGAATGAATGATACATTGTTTTCAGGGTAAAGTTCCGTTGATATCAATATCTGGAATGCACCAGTTGCATATATTCATCTTCGTCCTTGCTGTTTTTCATGTTCTCTACAGTGTCCTCACTATGGCACTTGCGCAGGCCAAAGTAAGTGAGTTTGTTCCATGTTGAATTAAGCCTTAACATGGTTTCAAAGCAGCATTAAAGATCACATATATGTTTGTCTAAAATATAATTCACATTAACCTTGTATATTCTGATTAAACAAAAACCTACTGTTAAGTTTAGAACTATATATTAATAAGATCGAAGAAATATTGGTTGTTACTTGTCTAATAAATTATTGCATGATTTTGATGTTTGATTAGTACCTATAATGAGTCCTATATAACATGCATATTATTTGTAATAACCGATGACTGCCAATGTTTTGGACCCAAAGAAGTCTAATTTGTTTTTCTGTTCTTTCTTTGGACTTGTCTACTTGTAATTTTTGTTGGTTTGGCAAACCTACCCAAATGTAAAGGAAAACGATCGCGCTATGAGAACAACCTCAAATGAAATGAAATAATGGAGATGAAAAAGAAAGGACAAAACCAATTTGTTTAGTTAATTGATGGTTTTGTGCTCTTGTACTTGACTAGATGAAGAAATGGAAGGCCTGGGAATCTGAGACAACGTCCTTGGAATATCAATTTACAAATGGTATATGTATTTGTCTTTTCATGAAAAATTTCTGTTGGGAGAATAATTTACAAATTGTGAACATTGTAATTGTAGCTTAGCTAAACTTATCAGTCAATATTGTATGTTGCAGATCCTGCAAGGTTTAGTTTACTCGTCAAACATCGTTTGTGAGGCGACACTCCGGCTTTTCTACAACGCCTGGAATCAGATGGATCGTAAGTATATACTATCTTTATTGTTGCTTTCATCAACTATATTAATTATAAGGAGTGAAATCCATACTCCCTATTTTATGATCCACGCACACTCTATGTTTCTCTTTTTGATATTTCCATTATCATTGTAGGTGGCATTCTTCAGGCAATTCTTCGGTTCGGTGACAAAGGTGGACTACCTGACCATGCGCCATGGATTTATAAATGTAAGTTATACTATTATGCTTCGAACAATATCAATGTAGCTAATTGTAAGCTGAGACAACTCGATCAGTACCAAAAATCTCATAAGCCCAGAATTAATCGAACTCATTATTCGTTTGTGAAGCTCGATCATATTACTTTATCAACGTACGTAAACTCACAAGAATCTATGCATGCATGTGTACGTGATTATTGCATGCCCAGGCACATTTTGCTCCAAATAGCAAATTGACTTCCACAAGTACATCAAGAGATCTATGGAAGATGACTTTAAGGTGGTCGTGGGTATAAGGTATAATATATGACTCTACCTAGCTTGATGTTTGCTGCAATAATATTAGTAATAGTAATAATAATTCACTCGATCACTTACGTACCTAATCCTTGCTAGCAATTCACTTGATTTTGCAGTGTACCACTATGGATTTTCGCAGTCGTCTTTTTGCTTCTAACGTTACAGTACTTAACTCTCTCTCTCTCTCTCTCTCTCTCTCTCTCTCTTCCCTCTCTCTTCTCTCTCTCTCTCTCTCTCTCTCTCTCTCTCTCTCCTCTCTCTCTCTCTCTCTCTCTATCTATGCTAGTTACTGATCAAAATATTTGCAGGATGGTACACGCTCACTTGGTTATCATTGGCACCACTCGTTGTAAGTAGAAATCTATAACGTACTATCATTTGGATTTCAATTACTTGTGGCACAAGCTTGCGTTTTCATGTCCATCGATCACTTTATGTATACGATACAAAATTGCATGGCAGATTCTTCTGTTGGTGGGTACAAGCTTGAACTTATCATAATGGAGTTGGCTCAAGAAATGCACGATCGAAATACAATTGTGAAAGGGGCTCCAGTAGTAGAACCAAGCAACAAGTACTTCTGGTTCAATCGACCCGACTGGATTCTCCTCTTGATTCATTTCACACTATTTCAGGTATAATCATATTAACCTAGTTATTAGGGTATATGCAGAACGAGTCCAACATAATTTCTAACTATACCCATTTACTTGGATTTGCAGAATGCATTCCAAATGGCATATTTCTTGTGGGTATCTGTAAGTAATTTCCACAAACATTCATACACATTTTTAGATTATATATCCACAATTACCCTCAACTTATCATACACTATTTAACTAAAATGATACATGTATGTATAAAAATGCAGTCTGAATTTGGCTTCGGTTCATGCTTCCACGAAAACTTGCCTCTCATAATCACTAGGGTTTGCCTTGGAGTTGCCTTACAAATCCTCTGCAGTTACATTACCTTCCCTCTTTACGCTTTGATCACACAAGTGAGTACATTTATTTTCAAACTTCCCATCAATAGCCTTGCATGATATATAAATGGGATTGAATTTTACATACTATGCATACGAATGAATTTGCAGATGGGATCTCACATGAAGACAGCAATTTTCGAGGAGCAAACAGCGAAAGCTCTCAAGAACTGGCAGAAAGCTGCAAAGAATCGTAAAAAGTTAAGGAGAGGAGGCGACGCTTCTGTTAACTCGTTTATGAGTCGGAAAACACACCAAGCCGGGGTTCATCACCAATGCACCCCTCCACAAACAGAAGCACAGGTCTAATCAATCGGATCTTGAAAGTGTCCTTAACTCTCCGAGATCTGTTTCTTACCAATCTGATACCGATCTATCGGAGATGGAGGGCGGCTCTTCACATAATGGTCATGGCGGTATCAATGCTTTACCAAGAGAAGATCATCGTCGACCAGAAAGGGAGGAAGGAATGCATAACATGGATTTTTCCTTTGTGCAGCCTTGAATTTAATTTATAATTTAGAAAGATTGTTAATAAGATTTTGATGAGCACAAGTGTATGTATATCCTAGATTCTCCTGTTTAATTTCCTCAGCGTGTACCTGATCCTGCTAATTAGCATTGTTTTAGTCGAAATTATAGTACGAATAGTAACATATGACACTATTTGTACGTCTAGCTAACATCAACATGTACGTGCTGATCGACCCCTAGCACTGATTTATTAATATATATATGCTGGGACATGAAAAGAGTAAACTTTATACACTGAAGTGCCAAATACATATATGATAAGAATCATAAATATTATAGTGTTAATTATGACTGAGAATTTGAGATACATTTTGTTCTTACTGATCAATCGAGGTTCCTCTCATTAGGTACAATATTTGTCTATCACATACTTTTGGTAGTTGTAAACTAATTTTCAATATATCTGCAGCTGTAGTCCAGCTTTCCTTGTAACACGTGCGTAAGATTGGCATTTATACGCGTTGGGTAATATTCGTAGGTAAATATTACGTAATACCCATTTGCAAGATACTGGGTACGGGTAATTTAACCACCATGTTTTAATGATTAAAACATATACCCACACCCATTTACCCATTTGCAAGATATGATGTCGTTTTACTCCAAAGGAAAGATCTTCGTCCTCATCCACTGCCTCTCTCTTTGCAAATCCCTCAACGAAACAACCGCAGCCGTCACCGGCTGCCTCGCCCTCCTCGAATCCGCCGTCAAAGACCTCCACGATCTCTGAAAGAAAATCGCCGATCTTTCTAGAGATAATTTTATGCAAAGTAGTCCTCGTAGCCTGCATGTTTGATGAATTTTATTGATGAATATGCCCGAAATTCTGATCAGGTGGTGAATAAGGCAAAAATCTTATGTTTTTTTTCGGTAAATATGCTCAAAGGCGTAAGGTGGCTATTCAAAATGTCTTAGTCATTCGTGAAGCTTCCCTTCCATTCATATACCTTGCGGTTCCTATATTTCAAGGATGCCCAAAATCTGTACATTTGCAAGTTGCAGCTATAGCTGATAAATCAGATGTAAACTCTCTTCTTGGAAAGGTAAACGGTTGTCTCAGGCCGCAAGACTGCAATTGATCTTTCAATTATTCAGAGTTAGCTTATTCACAGTTTCCAAGTGTGCTTGGGCGCGCTCTCTTCTGCTAAAAATGCAAAGTTGGACTCGTAATTTTCTGGTTTGGAGATCCATTGAAGCGAGGTTCTACACTTGTTGCATGTGACACTTGTTGTCTCCCGTTGAATTAAGGTGGTTTTGGTTTTAAAGAATATAATTGCGTTGAATCGGGCTCTGCTTCTAAAGAATTGCTGGCGAATTGTCAATGCTTCTTCTCCGTCAACAATTTTTATTCGGAGCCAGTTCTTCAATAACAACATGTCAGTCTTGAATTATTCTTAGAGATCTTTAGTTTGGCTCGGCATTAAAAAGTTTTGGAACATATTATACTCAAAGTTGCATTGGCTGGTGGGGGATGGTAAGAGCATTGATTGCTATACAGATAATTGGCTTGGAACTCCCATTTCAAGTCTCCATACAATCTCTTCAGTTTCCAGATCATTCATGTCAGTTAAGGTTAACGGTGCTTTGAATAATAAACAATAGGCATTATCTCTGTTGTTTAATTTTTTTTCTTTCCAGATATTGCAGATAGGATAACCATGGTTCAGTTACCTTTAGATGACTCCAAGATCAGGTAGTTTGGCTTGACAATCCGTCTGGGCAGCTTACTACTCAAGATGCTTTTCTTTTTCTTCCCCCCCCCCAAGGCTGGTTGTAAATTGGAGCAAATTGATTTGGCATAAAGCTGTGCAACCGCGTAAGAGTTTGGTAGCTTGGAAAGTTTTCATGACAGAATTCTAATAGACGATATTCTTTAAAGAAGGGCACATTCTTATGTTCTAAGTGCTCTATCTGTGGAATTGAGGTGAGACACTCAATCATCTTTCTTTGAGTGCCCGATCATTAAAGTTTTTTGGGATTGACTTGCTGTTTTTTTTCAAGTGCAACTTCTGCGGGGTACCTCTCCTTGCAACTCATCTCAACGGATTTAGTTAAAAACATGGCTTCCATACAAGATTGATATAGTGATTTGCAATTTGCAATGATTTTGGTGCATTTGGACAAAAAGAAATAAGTCTGATTTGATGAGGTGGTTTTTAATTTCTCAAGATTTAAGATTTCTTTTTTATTATCTTTGAGGGAATCTGCTTCACTTCACTTCACTTTACTCCTTGCTTGACAACAACAAGAGTGCAGACTATGTATCATGTACTTGGCCTTTAATCTTGAAGGTTGAGAGCTCCAAAATATACCCCAGTCTAATGGGTTTCTCCTCATATAACTGGTTCAAAGTTAACACAGATGGATCTTTTCGTGATTCTAGTATAGCGAGCTTTGGAGGTATCTTCAGAAATCATGAAAGTCTTTTTCTAGGGGCTTTTGCTAAGAAAATGGATGTTCCTAGTGCTATTGATGCAAAGGTGTTAGCAGTTATAAAGCCTTGAAGATTGGTTGGGCAAATCGATGGACAACATATTGGCTAAAGACAGACTCGTCACTTGTGGTTCATTATTTCAGAAATCATTCGCTTACCCCATGGAGGCTCAGGACAGCATGAAATAATAGTTAATTTATCAGTCGGCAGATGCAGTTTAAGGTCTCCCACATATACCGAGAATGCAACACGGTTGTTGATGCTTTGGCTAATTATGGTGCCCTAAACGCAGGTTAGACATGGTGGGAAGAAATTCCTGATGTTATTTCCAGATAGTATGGTAAGGATTTGCCTGCTGTAACAGTCTATAGATTTGATTAAGTTTTTTGGTAATGGTATTTTAGTTCTCGTTTCAGATGTAATCTTTTGTCATGGTCCAGTTTAGGTTGTATATTCTTTTTATTGGGGGTTTGCTGTCAAAGCAACATTTGTAATTCTCTTTTTTATTAATAAATTTCAAATCAGACGTGGGGCTAAGCCTCCTAGCTAGGCTAGGTTCCAAACCCCGTATAAAAAAATAAAAAAACATCCAATACATTTAGATTTTTACAAAGACTTCCTCATACCTATACTCTTACAATTATTTGGGTGTTGAGAATGATATAAATGCTCAAACCAATTTGAAACCAAATGATTTGTCTCAAAGTATAAATCAAATAGTATTACTTATCTATCAATGCAAATATATGGAGGACATCTTATTTATGTCACGCCCCCAAACCGAGACTATTATATGAAAATACGGTGCCCGAATTTGCGGCGTGAGTTAAAACAAATAAAATTTTCTCGAATAATTTATTAGAAGAAGAAATATATATGTCTGAATAATACTTTTAAGGAAAAACATTAATATTTTACAATACAAATATTTTACATACGAGAGTTTTAGCAAGAGTGCATAAGACATTACATTATTTTTAAAATGGCAATAGAAAAACATTCTTTTATTTAGTAGGTTCATCCCATTCCCCAAGCATCTATTCGTTACCTTGAAAACAAGAATGTGTAGCATCATGAGTAACACAGACCCAGTAAGTACAGCTTACATTCTTATAATAATGTGTCTTGTAAGAAACCAGAAATAAACACAACTAAGTAAAAATGTACCAAGAATCATTTTGATTTGTTCATACTGATTCTTATTTATGCACACACACACACACACACATATACAAGCGTGAATAAATTCATCCATATCCATGTTTAGGAAACTGGTAATAAATCACAAAGATCACATGCTAGGTCCACTATACCAAAGCACAGATAAGCCGCAGCATACCAAGGACAATACCAGAGTATGTATACTCAAGGTCGACATTTTTCTTCTATGAGTATAATAGTGCACTATCTGTAGGGATTAGGGCCCAGGCTAACTCCACAAATCACAAAAATTTTTTACCAGTAATTCACTTAAGCACGGGGGTGGTAGTACTAATCACCCGAATTCACATCTCCAAATATAATTACGTCAATAAAATATAGCAAACTTTAGTAAGTAAGACAATTACTTCAAGACCAATAAAGTATATATATGAGCGTACATCAATATACTTAAAAATTATCAATAACTTAAGGTATGCATAAGATAAGCAATTTAATAAACTTGAAAGTAAATGTGCAATAAAGTAAATAAATGTACTTTAATTAAATAAACAGAAATATTAGTTAGTAGTCAAAAAATTAGTAGTCATATTTCCCATAGTGAAGGAAATCCTTGTCCAAAGAACCGTCAACATTTTCATATCTCATTCAATTTATGTCCAAATTAGGCAGTGAGGAGTCCATGTCGAAGGATTTTTTGTAAGGAATTCAATGAGATAAGTCATATAATCCCAGTTCGAAGTCATAGAGTCCAGAAATGGTGAAAAACAGTAGCAGTGCAGAAAGCTGATATCCTTTATATTACCTTTGATGTCTAAGTCTTTACGAGCTTTATATTTTATCATTGCTTCTGAAACTTTCCAGATTTAAAGTAGAGATCCTAAGCTTCAATTTGATATAAAGTTTGTAGAAAAAGGTTAAGAAATGAGTGAGATATGAAATTTTGAAGTTATGGTACGTAGTTGTAAGGGATTTTCAGCAAGTTTATTAGCCATAACTTCTTCGTTTCTAAACCTTTTTAAGTGACTCAAAAGCCTAAACTGAAGCATTTTTCATGAAGAATCTAATACTGTGATCAAGTTTTACAAAGTGAAATTATATACGAAAATATAAGTTTGTAGAAAACATATTCTTTTCCATTTTATCCTTAGTTATGCATTTTGATAATCTTAAAGACAAAAGAGTATAGGAATGTAACCATGTACTTACTCTTGAATTTTCAGAAGTGAAATGAAGGTTTTTTGGTATTGACTCAAGGTTGGACTTCTTTGACAAAGAGAGAACTTCTCAAGAGAAAAAAGAGTGAAGGATAGGATTTTGGTGTGGAGCTTTTCATTCAACTAAGAAAGTTTGTGATCATCTTTACGTTTGATTTTGGAGTGTGAAGAAAAGATGTTGCAGCTCCCAAGTATAAATAGGCCATGAAGCATGCATTGTAAATTAATTTCCAGCAATTTTATTTGACTTAAAAGGCCAAACATTAAATTTGAGTGATAGTCTAGCTAGTTAGGGTGATTGTTCACAAAAAGAAAACCAAATAGTAAGAGGGGTAAAAGAAAAATCAGCTAGTGCATGAATCTATATATGAGGTATACCTTATATATGTATTGACATGAATCTATTGATACATAAAATATATATATATATATATATATCTATAGATATATATCTACTCAAGCTAATAAAGGAATATGATGTTTTCCTTTCTTAAGATCTTGTAAATGTGTTAGTAATATTTAAGATTAGAATAGTATGTATGATAAAAGCAATACTAACACGAATCTTAAATTCAATCACGAGTATCGATTGTATGTAAGAAATACGGATTAAGGTATTTAAGTAGTTTACTTAAATTCTAATACTTAATAAAAATACCTATCTTGTAAGTATGATACTTGGGGTCATTGGCTTAAAATGAATATTTTAGAGGACTATCTAAGGTTCAGAGTCTTAGTGTGCTATATAGTGTGCTATTTGTGCTAAGTTTCGGGGTACTACAATTTATATGTGGTTCTTTGATATCCACTTACTGTATTATAACATACTATATATCAAACTTTATATATATATATATAGATTTTCTCAGTAATTAAGGACATCATCATTACTCGTATGGTGCGGATTTCCACTTTAGATTTCGATTTTTCATATCTTCACCGTCTAGTCTTTAGGTACTAACGTGTAGATCATCTCTGTAAATTTTCAATCAATTTGATAACCGTGATAAACAATGCGTTTTTTCTGTTATAAACATGAACGGTTCTGTTTATACCGGACCCTTTTCGGGGCCCAAACATCGGAATTACACCTCAAACGAAACATTAAGGAGGCTTAAATATGGCCCACATCTATGATAGCCCAAGAGTCTATACTCTCCACTAGCTTGGGGTATTATGGTAATTGATGGGTGATGCCCAACCCTATCTATAAATATGAGTATCTCCACACATTAATGGTAGGCCACCACTACTCCTATCACATCTTGGTTTTTAAGTTAATTTACGGGTATTTACTTTTGTGTGACTTTGACATTTTACTGTTTTGAGTAACCGTTTACTATTTAAGGACCCTAGAGTTGACTTTTTGTAGGAAAATTATTTTGGAAAAATTTCTTTAAAGAAGTCGTAGAGGACGTTAATACGAATCTGTGGACATGCTATACGTTGAAATCAGAGTTTGTATGTGAAAGTTATGGTGTAAAATGTAAAGTTACTATTTCGGTTAGGGGTATAAAAATGGAAACTTACCATTTGAGGTAAGGTAGAAAATCATACTTACCTTCTCTCTCTCTCCTCTCCCCCGCGTCTCTCTCTACCGGCGACTTCCTTGTCGTCGTCGGCCGAGTAGGGGGTAAGGTGGGTATCGATTTGAAGCTTGGACCTCCCTCTACCTATCTGGGTTGGTATATGATCCTATAGCTTCGCCATGAAGGAGAAATCAGGCCAGAAAGCCCGACTATGTGTGGTGGAGTTTCGCCGGAAACTTCCTCCTCCGGCCACCATAGCCGGAGCTTCTTATCCCATTTGGAATGTCTCATCCGGGTAGCAAACCCTTAAAAGGATTCAACCTATTTCGATCTGGGTAAGGAGATATGAAGTTTTAAAATTCTAGGGTTTTGAATTTGGGATTTTTATGTTTTGATTCAATTGACATGTTTCTGCTTGAAATTGTTTAATGTGGTAGTTATGAAAGTTGTTTAAAATGTTGAGAGGAAGATTGAGTCAAAATTTGGTAGCCATTGAAGGTGGTCGGATTTTGGGGGTGGCTGGCCGCTGTCGACGGCGCCGCCTCTTTTGGGTAGTTTTTTTTTTTTTTTTTCGTTGTTATTTATGAATGAGAGGAGTCCAATGATATGAAATTTGAGAATTTGGTGAAGTTTTGAATAGGTTTGAGATTTTTCGAAAATTGGAGAACTGACGATTGGTAGAATAGATTCGACCATTAGATTTTCTTATTTATGGTCCTAAGTGCTGGAATCGATGAAGTGAGGTTGTAGTTGAAGTTTGGTGAAAATCTAATTAGCTTACCCTAGCTTGATTAGTGGGTTAAGTGGAAGGATTTCGGTGCTCAAGTTAAAACATTTATTTTTTCTAAATTGAAGAGTGGTTCTAAACATATTTATTGTGCCAGGATACGATGAGACCCGCTTGAGTGGCGATTCGGATATCATCGGGTTTATGCCTAAATTTGTGAGTGGACACTTTAGTTTTTATTAAATATGCATGCAAGATTTTATAAGTTAACATTTTATTTCCGATCTTATATTATAATTTCGGCTTATGAAATGATCTTGGAATTTATTTGAGTTTGATGCAAGCAGTAATCTTTGTCATGATTTTATGGATTTGAGCTGGGATCATTAATTTGGTATTTGAGTTGGATATATCACTACCAGAACAAGCACTTTAGTCGACGAAAAATTTTCGTCGGCCTGTTATCTTAATTCGTCGGCTAAGATCTTAGCCGACGAGCCTTCGTCGGCTATAATGTCGTCGGGAAAAGGTCCTCGGTGATGACTTTAGCCGACGAAATTTTTTTTTCGTCGGCTATACCACAGTTAGCGACGAAAAACATGTCGTCGGTTTTTTTTTCAGACTTAGCCGACGAAAAAATTAAGATATTCGTCGGCTAAAGTGTGTAATAAATAATTAAAAATAACTATACGACGAAATTTAGTATATTTCGTCGGCTAAACCTTATTAAAAAACTATACGCCGAGAATATGGCATAATTCGTCGGCTAAACCTTATAAAAAAAATTAAAAAATATATAGCCGACGAATATAGTGTTTAAATATCGTCGGCTAAAGTTGCTGGGTTTTGAAAAAAAAAACTGCAGAAACTTTCGGCCACCTCCAATCACGACCAAAATTTGACAGAATCTTCTTCTCAACATTTCGAACAACTTTCTAGAAGAAGTCGAAGCTCGATTCTAAGCCTTAAACAGGTCAATCGACTGAAAATATAAAAATCCCAATTTAAACCCTAAAAACTTCAAATCTTCGTTCTCTTCACACACACCGAATCGAGCTACCAAATTCTAGGGGAATGTAGTACTAATCAAACTCAACTTATCCATATATAGAACTCACCAAATGGGGACCTAAGGAAGGAGAAATTCGATCGACACCGAATCCGAACCGACAGAGTTTTGAAGCTCGATTTATCCCTCACGCGGGCGCCACTCGATGCACCACCTATCCAGCAATGAAGTAGAACGACGGCGAAGCTTTTGGGACAAGTGTGGCGGTCTCCGGTGGCTTGACGCGGAGCTAGGCCGAAAAGAAAATCCGGCAGATAATAGACTCACCAATGGTACTAAGAAGGAGAAATTCTTTATCGTCACCGAATCCGATTTTGAAAATCGATTTAGCCCTCACGGCGGCGCCTATACCACCTATCCAGCAATGAAGTTTTTGAGACGACGGCTAAGCTTTTCACAAGCCGACGAAATTCTTTATTTTCGTCGGCTAAATCTTTTGAAAATTTTGGTTGACCGCCAAAAATTTCAGTTGAAAATTTTGAAAATTTTTCGACTTTAGCCGACGACTTTTCATATATGTCGTCGGCTAAAGTCCTTTGAAAATTTTCCTCCAACTTTGATTTACCGCCAAAAAATTTTTGAAAGTTTTTGACCTTAGCCGACGACTTTTTTAATATCTCGTCGGCTAAAGTCTATAAATTCACGAAAACGCTCATATCTCCCCTATATTACGTAGTTTGGTCAAACCTTCCACACGAAAAACTCTCACGTAGATGAGACGCAACCGCCTATATAAAAAATTTGAGACATTTACCTTCCGACAATAGGGCTCCCCATAGGGAATAATAACGGTAAATAGGGTTGACCGCTACTATCGGCACCGAGACTTTACCCGATTTACATGATTTTTGAACCATAGCCATATTTCACCATTCTGAATACATCTTATTTCACGAGATTTTTGATAATTTTGCTTCCTATGTAGAGTTGGTTTACAAAGTTGTATAACTTATTAAACAAGTTATACAACATTAGTAGACACGTTGTGATTTTGATGACTAAAATTCACAAACCAAAATTCGACCGCCGTCAGATATGATCATTATGACGAAAGATGTTTGTGGTAAAAAATTCAACTGGATCCGACAACGTTAAGGGCTCGATCGAAACGATCAACCCTAATCCATCGTTACTTATCACACGAAAACGCTCATATCTCCCTCTATATTACGTAGTTTGGTCAAACCTTTCACACACAAAAACTCTCACGTAGATGAGACGCAACTGCCCATGTAAAATTTTTGAGACATTTATCTTCCGACGATAGGGCTCCCCATAAACCCGAATAACGGTAAATAGTAGATACGTTGTGATTCCGATGACTAAAATTCACAAACCAAAATTCGACCATCAGATATGATCATTATGACGAAAGATGCCTATGGTAAAAATTCAACTGGATCCGACAACGTTAAGGGCTCGATCGAAACGGTCAACTCTAATCGAAAATAAGAAAACTGCATTTTGAAGCCCTAAACGGACTTAGATGGCCAAAAAAGCCTATACATCATGGCATTAGCGATGAGTCTGACTCGTAGCGCCATTACGCTTCCGGAAAGGTATCACAATAGTCAATCAGACACCAAATGCCAAATCTGCAGCATAGTGAATAATAAGGGTAAGTCAACTATCGGCACCGAAACTTTACCGGAATACCATGATTTTTCAACGTAGACGTATTTCACACCATTCTGGTCATATCTTATTTCACGACATTTTTGCGTTTGAAGGTTCTACGTATATTTTTTTTTTTTTTCAGATGAGTTGTTGTCCAGATCTGCAAATATAAGACACTTTAGCCGACGAAATTATATTTTTCGTTGGCTAAACTTTAAAAATTTTGTCGGCTAAAGTTCACAGACTATAGCCGTATTTCACCATTCTGGTCATATCTTATTTCACAACTTTTTTGCGTTTGAAGGATCTACGTATAGTTTTTTTTTTTCCAGATGAGTTGTTGTCCAAATTTGCAAATATAAGGCACTTTAGCCGACGAAATTATATCTTTCGTCGGCTATTTTGAAAATTTCGTCGTCACATTTCGTCGGCTATTTTGAGTCGGCTATAGTTCACAGCTATAGCCGACGAAAAAAATTATTTAGCCAACGAAATAAAAATTTCGTCGGCTAAAGTTGACCATAGCCGACGAAGATTGTAATTAGCCGACGAAGGAAAATTTCGTCGGCTAAAGTGACTTTAGCCGACTTACGACGAAAAAAAAATTTTCGTCGGCCTGGTTTTTTTATTTCGTCTGCTAAAGCCTTTCTTCTGGTAGTGTATTTATGATTTCCGGATTTAATTATTATCGGCTTTATTGTTGACTTTGAGATTTATTAAGATTACCGAAAATGAGATTTTCTGTAATTCTATTTATAACTTTCTCATGAGATTTTCGGTAATTCTCTATTTATAACTTTCTCGTTTATTTATGCATTATCGATCTTGACATTGAGAATATTTTTAGCGAGTATTTTCGGATTGAGAAATTATTTACAATTTACACTTGATAATTAAATCTCGCTTATAATTATGAATTTGAGAATATTTTGACGTGCGAGACACGTCATTGAGTTTTATTTTAATTTCATATGATAATTTCCAAGTACGGTTGGAACCGTGCCTTTCGCATAATTTGGGGAAGTTTTTATGGATTTAAGTGATTTCGTGTTTTTTTTAGTCACTATTTTTAGGGTTGCTCTTATTCATTACTAGCTAACCTTTATTAGCGGTCATCACCATAGGTGAGTCGAGCGCTTAGCGTGAGATGCTACTATAGACTGGAGGCATCGATCGGGTATTATTCATTGCTAGCTGGCCTTTATTAGCCGTCCTCACCATAGGTGAGTCGAGCGCTTAGCGTGGTACGCTACTATAGCCTGGGAGGCACCGACCCGAGTCTTAGAGGCTTTTCTTACACGGTGATATCTCTCCCCTTGTGTTATTTTCTTCATGTAATTTATTAACCAGCGGGGCTGGTTTATCTCTTCTTACAACAAGATTTCTTTATTTGATTAACCAACGGGCTGGTTTGTCTATTCTTATGGGTTTCTCGATTATAAGTTATATGGTTTATCAAAGTTGCGTGCAGCTAAATTTTTTTTAAGTTGAAAAGTGGAAAAATATTTAAATTATGTTTTTGTTAAATTATTTAATTTATTTTTTTCCACTCACTCTAAACGTTTTTAAATTACTTTCCCCTGGGTTCTTTGGTTTTAAATGCCCAGTTTGCAGGCTAAGTTTATTTGAGGTTGAGCGTACATGGAGTTGAAGTATAATCAGAGGCTGCTTCCGCTTATTCTTTATTCATTGTTTATCTTTCATTATAGATATGCTCTGATGACCATTTGAGATTGTTATTAGTTTATTAAAGCTTGATGTATTTTGGGAGATGTGATAAACTTAGGGAGCAGGCAGGCTGCAGGAGTGCAAAGTTGGAATATGATTTTAGAAGTGTGTTGCAGGTTGGTTTTGATCAAGTAGGATTATCCATTTTCAAGGACGTTATGTCGAAATTTCCGGTAACATCTCATTTGAATGTGGTCCCCGCAGGATTCATTCCAGATTTCACGGTGAAATTCAGGGTGGGTCTTGACAGTTCCATCTTCTTCTTCCACTTTCCTTTCTCTTGAATAAGCCTGACTTGGGCATCGGAGTGGAAGGCCGGGCAACCCTCGGTCTCCCTTCCTAACGCCGTTGTTTATAATTGCAGGTGAGGTTTTGGATATGGTGAGTTTCATGATTTTCGGTCAACCTTGACGGAAACAGGTTCAAATTCAACAATTTAGTTCGTTCATTGGTTCAATCGAGTTTGAATGTCTTAACGATTATCAAATTGGTTGAAAATTTACTTAAATGATCTACACGTTAGTACCTAAAGATTAGACGGTGGGTGAAAATTCGATTGAAAAGAGAGTCTAAAGTGAAAATCTGCACCATAAGAATAAATAAAATCTTTTAGCCAAGAAAGCTGAAAGCCTGTATATATATAGTCCAGATCAGAGATGACCCTTTTAAACTCTTAAAATGAAGATGTTTTTAGTTTTAGCATGTATTTTGACAATCAAAGCTACTCATCCCTAATTACCTACCCACACATGAATTTTACAAAAAATTAGCCAAATAAAAAACGTTTAACCATTTGATTAGCACAATATTCATTTTAATTTTTATCTAACGACCAACAATTGTTTACGTCATTTTGAATGACCAAATGATTATGAATTAGATTGGTATGACCAAATGATTATGAAATTTGCTGAACATATCAGAAATCAAAGTTACACCGATCGTCTTCATCCTTGAATTTTGAAGAGGCCGTGAATGAGATAACCTGATAAGAGCACAAAGTGCTACGTTTATAATATATTTCCGACCTTATTTAGCTATGTAATTCCCTTAACAATATTCATATTAACTAAGTTTGTGTTTTTAGGTCATAAATAAAGCCGAGGAGCCCAAAGAGACGAAAGAGGAGAAATCTTGAAGGAAAAAGAATCCATGTTGTACAAGGAAAGAAATCAGAAAATCTGCCAGAAATCGTCAATCAACTTCGACAGAAGATTGTGATTAGCTCACAATGATCCAGGAGATGTGTCATATATCAATGGAGCTACAAGAGTCTACTTTCCAGAACTTTTTACGGATCATCAATACCTATTTTAGAGAAGAAGTTATGACCGTTTGAGTGGCCAACGTCAGTCTGTCCGAATTTCTGATTTGGACCATAACTTTTATTTCGAGGTCCAGACCACATTGGCAAGCCCAGGGACGAGTTTTGAGGTTTCATAACCCTAATCACAGTAGAAAAGAAGGGGAGGATGTAAAGATTAGAGAGGAGGCCAGTGATCTCACATCATCAGGACCTCCATAGTTGTGAACTCGCACAAGAAAGCCGTCATACTGCAAGAGAGCCTTCACGTTGCTGCATCACACAAGATTCCATCAAGGGGAAGTCGCCAAGATCATCGTCATTCCTTCCATTCACAGTTTTCTTCTTCCCTTTGTAATCTTTAACTTTCAAATTTATTTTCTCTGTGTGATTTCTACAACGATGTGTGGCTAGTTTATCTTAGTTAAGGGTGGGGGTTTGAAGCCCCAAATTATGCAATAAACTTTGTTTTACAACCTTGATTTCGTAATTGCTTAGTTATGGATTGTCTGTTTGGTTTTGGTTTATAGATAACTCTTGCTTATTTAAGTTCATGGATGCATACATAGAACATTATGAACTTGTAAGTGGGGCTAGAATTAGGTTGTTTAATCTCCTAAACGGTTAATACGGCTTAATTCAAGGTAGTAAAACCTATAGGACAATAGGTGAAACCAAATAAAAATGATTGCATGTTATGTAGGCGTTTCACACTAGTTTTGCATACTTGTTCAATCAAACTTTCATTGATCTTAATGCTTAGAATAATTTGTTGATAGGATATCGTATATACCTTGATCGGTTATTCTAAAGGCTTAGTAATGATGCGTTCATCTTGCTTAAGTATTCAAGGAAAGTAATAAGGACTTCCGCAGTGCGTTCACTGTTTGTTCTTGATTGATACCGATTGCGACTTAATGATTGAAGCTTTGGTTGTTAACATGTCTTGAAATATACTTGGTAGTGGATTTCCAAGTCTCTAACGTCTCATCCATCTGATCTTTTCTGATTTATTTTGTTTGTTTATTTTGTCTTGTTTATGATCACAAAACCATATATCTCTAGTACTATCATCTTTTGTTTTATCTTGTTTTGTAATTAACGTAAATTGTAAAGGTACCTTCAATCCCCGTTTTTTATAACGATACCCTTATTTGCTATATACTACAATTGACACAAAAGAGTTTTTAATTGAAACGCCCGATTTTGGTCGCTATCATAACCTCTCCCCACATACATTTCATTCTTGGTCAACACAAACTTGTCAGCCTAAAAAACAAACTTGAAACCATTTTTGGTGAGCAACGTTCTAGAAATTAAATTTTTCCTAATGTCAAGAACATGAAGTACTTCTGTTAGAGTGAGTACCTTGCCAGATGAAAATTTCAGCGTCACATTCCTGAAGCCTTCAACCTTTGAACTAGATGAATTATCCAGAAACATTGAGTGGCACTATGTGTTCCACTTTTTCATATGTAGTGAACATCTCCTTGTCAAAATATATATATGGCGTGTAGCCCAGTATCCACCCCAATTATCATTTCTTGTCAATAGATTCACTTCATATTTCACAACATAATGGTTTATATCAGAAATTCCACAAGAAAGATCGTCTTCCTCAGCTATATGAACTTCCTTGGCTTTCCCTTTGTACGTGTTGACATTATTGTTCTTTTCCTTTACTGCTACTACAATCCGTATCTTTATGCCCATGTTTGTTGCAACTAAAACATCTACCTTTGAAGTTATGATGTTTCTTTGAGCCCCTTGCTCATTGCCTTCAATAAAATATTTCCTTTCTTATAATCTAATTCATCTTCAACAACATGTGGCATTGGCTCCCATGGAATTAAATTCATTTGTCTTGTCAGCGATCCAATTGTCCTTTTCAACCCTTAACCTCACAGTCAGACCCTCAAGATCCATTTTCTTTGCGTTTATACTCAAGATAATTCTTCAACTCTTTCCAAGAAGGAGGTAGCTGTGGTGAGCCGTTGCTTGGTTGGTTAAGGTGTTTAACTGACAACTTTGAGGTCATGAGTTTAAATCTCATTAACATATGTAGGGTGTGTAGTTTATTAATAAAAAAAAATTTTAAAAAAAAAGGTAACTTTTTCAATCACCAGCCTACTTGCTAAGTTTCAGTCATATCCATCTTTCCTGCTTTTGTTTTTTGGTAAGCGAGACTAAAACTAACTTATCGTCCTATTTCGAAAATTTATTGAATAGAAAAAAAATTGTATAGATGAGGTTGAGGACTAACATTGAGAAGAACTGGATTATCGACATATGTAATTTGGCCAAGCAGCAATGTCGCGCCCATACGTAGGAGCTAGGACCTAAGAAAACACATCCTAATAATAGGACCCGTCAGACGATGCGTCAAAGTTAGCTAATGCGTCAGCTGGGGTGTTGCCTTCTCGGAAAATATGTGTTATCCGAACTTGAGAATTATGTAGAAGAGACATTCCATCATTCCAATACATTTCTTCTTTCCAACATCTTTAGTCTTGTATTTCTGTCAAGTGATTCCATAAAACCTTGGCAGTTTTCATTAGACAATAGACATTATACAATGCATTGTCCAATCCGTTGAGGATGTAATTTTTGCACAGAAATCAGAATGGTGCCAAACAACAGTCTCCACAGATGAACCACTAGCAGGAGGGTCTTCCTTTAGAAACTTTGTCAGACGCAAGGTTGTTAGATAAAACAATATCTTTTGTTGGTATCTTTTGAAATATGTCTCATTGAACTTTTCTGATTTCTCTCCAAGTGTAGATGAGTTTGGGATCACCACAAATATAGGATTAGCCAAGTTTTTCCCTTTATCATCAACAATAACATTTCAATCGTCACCGGCCATTTTCCTTCAATAGGAAAATTTAGTCATATTGTGTTCAGTTTTTCATGTTGTGTATAGCTGGGTGATCAATTAGAGCAAAACTAAAATAAACAACTGAAATAATGAATACATTTTTCTTGCAACTGCTGAAGGGTACTGCCGAGAACGAAATGAGCTTTACTTCTTTACAAGAATGAACAGAATCACACTCGCATGATGGTCAAGACTGAGGCAGAGCCTATATATAGTGAAGCTAGTCAGTACATGAGGACAAAGAAGTATTCGTACAACATGACTATTCCCAATTGGTGTCACAATAAATGGCAATTTGATTGTTTTCAAATGACTAGGCATGACATTGTAGCTGTCCGGTTATATGAGGACACCCGAGGTAAGAAATACATCCCCTTTCCCCTGTCTGGTGTCCCTCCTGGTCCCCAGCCAGGTCCTCTGCAAGATCAGCTCTTAACTAACGAACAACAACAAGTTGTTCGAGACCTTGTTAGGGAGATTGTGTCTAGCAATCCTCCTCCTCCTATTCATCCCAACACGTGACAGGGACAACACTTGTGGCAGATGACAATCAGAGAATGACAATAGTTAGCCCCACCCTCCAACAACCAGGCGACAATTAGCTATACAGAATTTGAATCACTTGAAAAAGATTTTTCTAGATTAAGTTATGATTTTTTAAAGTTCAAGGTTTGCATCAGGAAATTCTGCAGATTGATGTTTTTGATGATATTTGAACCAGTTAGTTTCTTACTAAAAACAATACAATTCAGTTGGTTGTTTGCATTGGTGTCATCATAAAAGTTGTAATAGACATCTTAAAGATCATGACAGATTTGGAATCTTCTAAAACGATTTTTTTTAAATTAGTTGTGAATTTTCAAAGTGCAGGTCTGCTGCATATATATTTTCATGTAAAAGGGCATTGTTCTTATTTTTGTGTCTAGCTAGCTTTCTATTCAATCACGTCTGAACTAACGGTTCCAGATACCAATCTTGGGTCGGAGTAAGAACGTAAGATACGTTTTTTAAGTTTTTCAAAGTGAGATACCAAAAGTTGTTTCTCTGAAAGGTGAGACATGTTTGGATCTTTTTTCCGGTTTTAAATGTTAGCAAGTTTTGTTTCCCTTTGGACTACTTACAAATGATGCAAATATTCATGAAGTTATTTTTTTTGTTTAGCTTCATTTTTCTATTTGTATACCCGTCATACCTTCAACTCAAAGAAAAAAAAAACATGAATGGGGGTGTGACAAGAAACTCTAGATAGAAATCCACAACACTCTTAATAAGATATTCCATCTCATTAGTAGGAGGAGAGAACACCAAAAATATGTTTGCGGGCCCATTTTATCTTGGTCAATACTACTTAACAAGTTCTCTCAGTATCATACTCTAATTCATAATCTGAGTCATAACAAGTGTTTTTTGATAGCCAAGTGATGCTAAGCACCATGTTGGTTTATCAACAACCTTCCACTACCATACCTAACATGATCGATCTTGAAGCCGAGTTTATGTTGTATCGTTTGCAAAATTCGAGAGGTGAAAAGATATTTAAACCATAAAGACATTTTTTTTGACAAACAAAAGCAACAACTAACTACAACTGAAAACCTCTAATACAACCAACTCCTAAATTATCAAAATAAAAAGCTTGGCTAACATTGAGAGGAAAAGTAGATTGCCAAGCTTGAGCTGGAAAGGAATGTCCAAGTTTAGCAATGACCACTAAAAAAAAAACAGCTTCAGACAATGTCTATCAGACGACGTATAATAATAACTCGTCGTGTGATTAATTTTTGACTTTTAGATGTCAGTTTTCTAATGAACCATGGTGTGAATGTGTAAAAATCTTAGCGCCAGGTTTTCTACATTTGAAGGTGTCTAACATATAATAGTGATATGATGTTTTGTAAAAAAATTGTGGTGTGAGTGTATGAATTTTCTGCAAAACCAGTCCTTCAATATTTCTCTCCAACAATCTCCAAAATTCAGCCCCAAACTTGTAGGAGGGAACATCAAACTTGATGGAGTGAATGTCAAAACTTAAAATTTCGGCATCAGACCACATTTATAGTCTTTACGTTGTGTGATTGCCTGTCGAAATGAATGTCATTAATTAGTGCTTGTTCAAAAGCCCCTTCTCATTGCGCGCATTTCAGACAAAAATTAAACTTTCCCCCCAACACATAGACAAAAAAGAAAATGAAGTAGGTGTCCCAGTAAAGTGTCTCAAGTCTCAACCTAAACACACTTACAAAGCCTCGACAGCTCTCGACACATTCAACCAAAAACACATACTCAACCCAAAACCTAAAACCACATTCTCTCTCTCTCTCTCTCTCTCTCTCTCTCTCTCTCTCTCTCAACCCACATCTGTCTCAGCCTCGTCTACCTCGACGGAGACAACGAGGAAGCTGTTAGCATTACCTAACCTAGCCCAAGCCTCTCTTAGATTTGTCTCGAGCCCGGTAGCCCTAGCCCAAACCTCTCTCATAAATCGATTCCGAGATGAATTCAAGGTTTCGATTTTGATGCAGGTGACAATGAATGAGACAACAACATATGATTTGGAGCTTTGATTTTCGAACATTATTTCTCTCAAGGTAATTGTTGGAATCAAAATTGCTGGGTTTGGGTTGGGTTTTGGGATTTGGGTGGGTTTTGGGTATTCGATTTTTAGGGTTTCACTAGATCTGTTGCTAGGTTTTGGGTAGTAAGGCTTGCTAGGTTTTGGGTAGTAAGGCTTTCTAGGTTTTGTGTTATAAGGATTGTAGTTCTTTTTGGGTTTTCTGGGTTACTGCTTTGATGGATAGTTGTTCTTCATGACAAGTTCTTCATTTTTTTGCGTGTCACTGTGTATGCTCCAATCTTGATATTCTCTCTCTTTTGTTATTATTGTTATTATTACCATTATCTACATATATAACTACATATTTAATTGAAAACTAGCTGTTTTTGTTCTTTTACTATCTCAGACATGCAACTTGGCTGGATTTCATATGACAAAAATTGAAGTTCTATACATGAAGGTCTGATCTTTTCTCTATCATCATTAATTTTGATATGAGTATTTTTTGTTATATGGTCAAATGGATTAAAACACCTTAGCTTTAGGTAACCCAAAGACCTTTTTTCAAAGTGAAAACAAGTCAAAAAGAAGTATAATATGATTTACAGCCAATTATGAATAGGTATGTGTAGATGTTTTGAGTTCACTTTCGTTAACTGTGTTTATTGTTCACTTTCATCTTGTGCAACTTTGAATAGCAATAGCTCATTCATAGTCATAAAAGACTGTGATTATAAAAATCCGAATTTGATCGAAAATGATTAAATTTCTGGCAAAAAATTCATTTATTCTTAGGTGGTATGGGGCTGATATGCTTTATGCATGTGTTTCTTTTATGTAGGAATATATTATGCAAAAAGACTTCCTTTTGTTAAGTATCTTTGCTCTCTATGAAAACTATTGTCAAGTTTTTCTCACACTACCAGAAAAAAAGGCTTTAGCCGACGAAAAAAAAAAAAACCAGGCCGACGAAGCATTTTTTCGTCGGCATTTTCATTCGTCGGCTAACTGAAATTTTCGTCGGCTATGGTAAACTTTAGCCGACGAAAAAAATGTCGTCGGCTAAAGAATTTATTTCGTCGGCTAAAGTTCACGACTATGGCCGACGAAATATTTAAAAGTTTAACTGACGAAATTAATATGTCGTCGGCTAAAGTGCTTTATATTTGCGATCTGGACAGCAGCAGCTCATCTGGGAAAAAAAACGGCCGAAGAAAAAAAGGGAGAAAACGTTTGGGTGTTGTCGAAATCTGTCCATAATTAGTTGTGGAGTCATATATAGGTACGTATATGTATATATATGTTGATTAATTGAGTTTTATTTGAGTTTATCGATTTGATTATGATTGAGTTTATTGATTTTGATTATGATTGAATTGATTAATTTTGAGTACGTTGGATGTATATATATATATGTGTTGATCGATTTGGTTGATGATTTGAATTGATAATATATATGAATTAATTTGTTGTTAATAAATATTAGTAGATATATATATGTTATTAATTAATTTATAATATATTATTGTGTTGATATGGTACGGTATGAAGTTGTTGTTATTAATTTGTGTTAATATATATTAATTGTGTTAATATATATATTATATATATTAATTGTGTTAATTATATAATTGTATTAATTGTGTATATATTGTTGTTAATTAATTTGTGTTAATATATATATTATTGTGTTAATATGATATGTGTGTGTGTTAATTAATTAGTTATTAATTAGTTGTACGTAGTACGTAGAATATATACTAAATGAATTGAGATTTTATATATGGCATGAATTTCATTAATAATTAGCTAGCAGCGTTATAAATATATATTTTGTTATATTTTCAGGATATGGATAAGAGTTGGATTTCGCTTCCAAAATGGGACAAGATACGGTGCAGGAGTTATGAGTTTTATAAAATATGCGCTGGCTAATGCTAACGGGAATACAATTTTCTATTGCCCGTGCACGAAATGTCAGTGTCGCAGCGATATGCATCGATTTCCCATTGACAAAATATGGCAGCACCTGAGGAGTAACGGATTTTGGGAGAAGTACACATGTTGGTTATATCACGGTGAAACATCATCAGGGGTCCGCATGATCATGGGCAATTTTCTGACACGGGCAGTACATCAACGATCCAACAACGGCATTCATCAACGACATGTTTCCTTATGAGTCCTTATGAGAGCGGTGTATGCGCTCAAGGACAGTATATGCCTGACCCGGTGCAGCCCTTCCCTAGAGCTGTCAACACTGCTGGTATTGAAAAGTACAACAAACTGCTTGCTTTCCAACAGACCCTGTGTACCCGGTTGTCAGAAGACCGTTCTTGAAAGTGTGATGGACGTAATGAAGATTAAAGTTGAGACAAAATCGACCGTGAAGGCTGTTGAGATTATCTACAGTACACTGCTTCGATGCTGCCCCACGGTCATCGTCTTCCTACCACTCATCGTAAGGTCCGATGTATCCTGAAAGATCTTGGGCTTTCCTACATCAAGATCCATGCATGCAGATATGACTGCGTTCTCTTCTGGGGTAAAGATCCAGAAGGGAATGACCTTGGTGGGCTTGACGCATGTCCGGTATGTCACACTGACAGGTATAAGCTGACTCCTGCAGGCAATAGGAAACCTGTGAAGGTACTTCGGTATTTCCCGTTGAGGGATAGGCTTGAGCGGTGTACATGTCTTCACAACGGCCAAAGCTATGAGATGGCACGTTGATAGGGAAATGCATGACGAAGATACCCTTATACACCCTGCTGACGGGGAGGCTTGGAAGCATATAGACAGGGAGTTTCCTCATTTTGCGTCAGAGGTCCGAAATGTGAGGCTCGGCTCTCATCCGACGGGTTCAACCCTTTTGGCAACATGAGTCTTCAATACAGTGTATGGCCGGTGATTTTGGTACCGTACAACCTTCCTCCATGGATGTGCATGAAGAAGGAATACAATATGTTGAGTTTGTTGATCCGGGGCCCGTTGTTATTCCGGGCCGGTTATCCAGGGAAGTGTCTCAATGTGTATTTGAGACTTTGATTGAAGAGCTTCAGTTTTTGTGGGAAGTTGGTCATCCCACTTATGACAAGTACATGCACGAGATTTTCCAGATGCATGTCATGGTTGTCGGTACCATCAGTGATTTTCCTGCCCGTGGGATGTTGTCGGGCAACGTTGTTAGGGGATACAAGGCTTGTCCAGAGTGCCTTAGCGATGAGGGGAGCAGCAGTCATTGCAACAAGATATGCAGATTGGGTCACCGTGCTTTTCTTCCATATAATCACGATTGGCGGTTCGATGACAAGGCATTTGATGAGACCGTAGAACACGGTGTGCCTCCCAGAAGATGGACGGGAGAAGAAATTTTAGCAGTGCTTAATGAGTACGATTTTGGCAGCTCAGCAATCATCCCAATATTGTTGCAGCAATACCTGAAAGACCCGACAGGTACAAATTCTGGACACATAAGAGCATATTTGGGAAATCCCATACTGGAGTAAGTTGTTGATCATGCACTACCTAGATGTGATGCACATAGAAAAGAATGTTTGCGACAGTGTGGTGGGCACAGTGCTGAACTTGGAGGGGAAGACGAAAGACGGTCCTAAGGCACGCATTGATCTAAAAAAAATGCAGTTAAGAAGACATCTGTGGTTGAAAGAAGGGAAGAAAAAAAAATACCTCAAGCTCCTTACACCGTGAAACCTGACCAGAAGAACGTAATTTTCAGGTGGATGAGTTGTGTGAAGTATCCTTCAGGCTATGCAGGAAATATAGCCCGGTGTGTGAACTTCCGGGACAATAAGATGTACGGGTTGAAGAGTCATGACTGTCATATCCTGCTACAACGTCTCTTCCCTGTTTTCATTCGACCGTTCCTTCCCCGTCAGGTGGTGGAGCCGTTAGTAGCGTTGGCAAGATTCTTCCAGAAGTTATGCACACGGGAAGTGACAAAATCTAATCTCGGGAAATGCAAGAGGACATCATTTATATCATGTGTAAATTTGAGAGGATATTTCCTCCAAATTTTTTTGACATCATGCCTCACCTGATGATCCATCTTCCCGAGCAATTGTTGCTTACCGGTCCAGTACACTACACTTGGATGTATCCCATGAAAATGTACGTTTTTTACACCTGAATTTCTCAATCCAATTTTTCTATATACATGTTCAATAATCATAACACTTTGCAACTTGATTTATAGGCAACTTGGAGACTACAAAGATTATGTGGCTAATAAATCCGCGCCTGAAGGATGCATAGCTGAAGCATATATTGCGCACGAGTGCGTCACCTACATGAAGTTGTATTTAGGAGCGTTGAAGGAAACAGACGAAGCCATGCCGGTAGATGTACCGAAGTTCACTCTTTCCATACTCTCATTGATGTTGAAGTTTATGGAATTTTGCCAGACTCCTACAAGTTGCAACCACATGAGCTAGTCATTGCCCACTGGTGGGTATTGATTAATGTCCAGAAGTTGAATATTGGAAAGACATCCATCTATATTGTCCAGACATTCAAGGTGATCTCGAGTACCATAACAGGGAGGGAGTTCGCAAATTATTTTGCGGCTGGGTGGTACGTATTCAATATTTATGTACGTATTTATGTTTAGTGCATAATTATCTATATTTACAATGTTAAATTGTAAATTGCAGATGAACCATATTCAATTTGATAGTCACCCAAATGGTCACACGAACTAAGACTTCTAGCGATGAAGCCGATAATGTCAAGAGTTTATCCGATGTGCAGGTGAATGGCGTGCAATTTAATGTGAACAGAGAGAAGCAGACGGAGACACAGAATTTGGGGTGATGGCGCATGGTGGGCGGAATGGAGTTGACTATTACGGTGTTCTGATTCAGTGGTGGAACTCGTTTACGGTGAAGGCATGACAGTGCACCTCTTCAAGTGTAGATGGTTTGATACTAGCCCGCAGAGCATGAAGACCGATCAGTACGGAATATATCGGTGAACACTGTACAAGTTCTTACGAAATGACCGTTCGTTTTTGCCACATCGGTAAAACAAGTGTTTTATCTTGATGACCTTGCTAGGGTGACGCGTGAAAGTATCAACCTTGTGCACCCTCGAAACATTTACCGGGCAGCTACACTTGGAGAGGCCGAAGACGAGGAAGAAGATTCGCATATCAAGAGCCCAACGCAATAGGTATTCCTAACTCCTCTACCGTTCGCCTTAATAATTTTAAAGCTGGTCGTGGTGCGAATTCGTGATGAAGAGCCAAGGCTTATTGATGTTGATCCAAATCAAGAAACAGACGAAGACTCTGGCGATGAGGAAAGACATAGATTACCAGAAATTAATTCTGACACCGAAGAAGACTCATCGGATGATTCCGATTACGAGCCTTAGTTTTAATTTCTTCGGATGTAATACATTAATTGTATAAAAAGATTGTATTACCTTCTTTCTAGTTTACATATATTGAATTCATATTTTTGTTATTTTATATGAATTTTGGTGATATATGAACAGGAAATTTGTATGGTTTAAACCTTCTGTTTTAGGGTTATTTTTTTACTTAAGCCGACGAAATACAACATAAGTCGTCGGCCTAACCCTCTTAGCCGACGAATTATATTAAAAGTCGTCGCTAAAACCGTCTAAGCTGACGAAAACTACTAGAAGTCGTCGGCTAATGTATTTTAAAGCCGAGGAATTGAAAAGGAAGTCGTCGGCTAAAATAACTTATAACCGACGAATTGAAAAGGAGACTCGTCGGCTAAAACCATCTTAGCCGACGAAGTATAGTAGAAGTCGTCGGCTAAAACCAGCTTAGCCGACGAATACCCTATATTTCATCGGCTTATTTAATTTTTATATTTTTTTATTACATAGTATAGCCGACGATGATTTAGGGTATTCGTCGGCTAAACCCTAAACTTTTTCTGTTACATACTATAGCCCTTCTTCGGTGGTTATTTTACGTAAAATTTTTATACGACCTGTTGTGTCTCATCATTTGAAAATATTTTCAGTTGAAGGTCCGGCCAAAATACGAAATTTAGACGGTCCAACGACCTTTTCCGTGCATTTAGGGGTTTGACTTACGGGATTGACCGTCCGGATAGAGCACTTAACCTGGTCAAAAGCCGATGAATTTTTTCCCATACATGTATTTTATCATGATGGTCAGATCTGACGGAAGGATTTCCGTTCTCAAGTTTGATCATCACGAGCAGCAGTCACAGTTTGATGAATGTATAAACAGTTTGTGTTTAGCCGACGAATTTCAAATGTTTAGCCGACGAATTTATTATTTCATCGGCTAAATGTTCGTTAGCCGACAAATTATTACCTTTAGCCGACGAAATTATTATTTCGTCGGCTAAAGTCTTCGGGTATAACCCAGCTCGACTGGTTGTATGCCCTAGCCTCCATCCTTTTCCTCCTCCCTCTCCGAAATTCGCCTCCTCTGCCTCCGCTCCCGCTCCCGGTCGCCGCCCTTCTCCCTCTCCTCGCCCTCGCCGCCCGCCTCGACCTCTCCCGCTCCCTCTCCCCTCTCCGGCCGGCCTCCGCTCCCTCTCCCTCTCCCTCTCCCTCTCGGCCGGCCTCCTCCTCCTCCTCCTCCGGGCCGGCCGGCCTCCTCCTGCTCCGGCCTCCTCCTCCTGCTGCTCCGGCCGAATTCTGCTGCTGCTCCGGTCCTCCCTCCTCCTCCTCGAGTACGTTTTTTGAGCTTCGGTTATTTTTAATGTTGTGATGTTGTTTGTATATAATGTTGTTGTGTATATAATGTTGTGGTGTTGTTGTGTATATTGTATTTAGGAAGTGTATATTGTTATTTAATAAGTGTATATTTGTATTTAGTATTTAGGAAATGTATATATTTGTTTTGTATTTTGTGTTTGTTTTGATTTCCGGTCCGGTCAATTGCAGTGTGGTGTTGTTAGGAAGTGTATATTTTTATTTTGAAGTGTATATTTAGGAAGTGAAAAATTAGTATTTAGGAAGTGAAAATTAGTATTTAGGAAGTGAAAAATAGTATTTAGGAAGTGAAAATTAGTTTTAGGAAGTGAAAATTAGTATTTAGGAAGTGCATATATTTTTTACATTTTTAAAATGAGTTTGCATTTTTTGATTTTGTGGCCTTGATTCAAATTAATATTTTAAATAGGATGAGCGGTAATATTAGATCGACGAAGGGTTCGAAGGGCCAAAGGTCCGTATCGTCTGAGGGAACCTCTAGCAACCCTCAGACGTCGTTTCAGGGCCCTATGACAGCTAGACATGCGAGCCTTCTGCAGACGGCGCAGAGGCAGCCGGAGGTGCCCCCTTCATCGAGGCAGCGGGGCTTCCTTTATTCCGCGAGGCAGTTGTTTGCTCAGCCTCAGACGGAGGTGTCTGCACTCCGTATGCCTGAGATACACCGGGCGCCCACTCCAGCTCCTACTTCTTCGGATAGTGGGTCATCTGGGTACAGATGCCGCCGCCTCACCTATTCCTTCCGCGGATGATACCGGCCATACCTGTAGTCGATGACTCAAGGACGCTGATTTATCCACTGCCCCCGCCAGTGGCTCCATCAGCGGCGTACCGGTTCGTGCCTTTTGATACGCCTCTTATTTCCGCGAGGGTATCATCATCGGAGGCGGAATCCGTCGCGTCCGCGTCCGATCCCTCAGGTAATGAAAAATGAATGATTTGTTTTGTTATAATTCTCCGATTCCGATTTTAATAATCAATTTGGTTTATCATGTCATAGGCACCGTCGGAGCGAAGCCGGCAAAGAAGAAGAGAGGCCCCGTCACAGGGAAGGCTCTGGAGAAGATCGTCAGTACCTCAGGGAGGATTGTCATCGCTACTGACGGGGATGGCGACGTAGTATCGGGCGGAAAGTCGAGGACGTACTCCGGCCGCGTGGGAGCGCTCATTAGGGATAGAGTCCCTATGTTGTGGTCAGACTGGGGCGAGGTCCCGCAGGAGGTTAAAGACATGGTCCATAACGCGATGTCGGTGAGTTTACAAAATGCCTGAATAATATTATGTATTACATTGTAGATTTCTGGAAAAACTAAACTAATAAACGGTTAAATGCAGGTGTGGTTTGAGGTTCCCGAACCCTTGAAGAGCAGCTGGGCGGACTTTGTGCATGGGGGAAGGTACGTTGGGAAATTAATGAAAAAACAAAACTGTCTGTCATATTAATAATATTTCTAATATTTTTGTTGTATCTGTAGGTACAAGGAGTGGAAGAACGAGTTGCGGACCCATTGGACTACGCACGGGAACGCACGTTCTGCTACCCCTGCTGAGTTTCAGTACAGAGAGTACGAGTGGCGTTGGCTTCTGACATCAGAATTCAACAACCCTCGTAAACAGGTATTTAAATAAATTAATTAGTTAATTTATCATTAAGTACGTGCGTTTTAAAATATTTTACTAATAGTTTACTTTTTTCTTTGAAGGCGGTTTCCCGGGCGAACGCTCAGAACCGGCAACGCAACACAAGGAATCATCATGCCGGTTCTAGACCGTTCGCTGTCTTCATGGACGAGGCGGCCAGGGAACATCCAGAGGTCAACCAGTACGTCTATACGTACGAGAAGGCATATCCTGACTCACAGGAGGATATAGTAAGTAATCTTTCATTTTTACGGAATTTTTAATTTTACTAATATATATGTTAAAATGTTAATTAATAATTTTTTTCCTATCCAATTAGGCAAGGGTGAGGGAGGCTAGTGACGAGGTGATGAGTGCTATAGTGAGGGAGACATGGCCGGACACGCAGGAGGAAGAGATGTCCGAAGCCATTTTCCGGATCGACACTTCAGATCTGAGGGTTGGGGCGAGGATCATGGGCACAGCCTTCCCACCGCGAGAAAACAACTTCTACTGTCGGGGTCTAGGAAAGAAGGGCCAGGGGGTCTTGAAGACCACTCCAGGATTTCAACGAAAGGCAGCCTCGACCAGCAGCAGACGAATCAGCTAGAGTCGGAAGTTGAGAGACTACGGAGAGAGCAAGCCGCTCAGGCTGCTCATGCTGACGCTCAGGCTGCCGCTCATGCCGCCCAGTTCGCCGAATATAGATCCTATACTAGAGCCCTACATGCCGCCCAGCATGCCCAGCAGAAGCAGATGTACCAGTACTTCCAGGATTGGCAGCTGCCCAGCTTCAGGGACTTCCACCTCCGCCCATGCCTGCGCCTATAGACATACCTCAGCTGCCGGAATCTCCTCACCAGCAGGCCCCAGATCCGGATATTGATTTAGATCATTTAGATTTTGTGTAGTTGATACCTTATATAGTTTTATGTGCTTCTTGTTGGTTATATATATGGAATTGTTTTGGTGTATTTTGCAGCTTGCTTGGAATGGTAATTTAAGAATTTTGTGTATTTTTTTTTATACTGGAATGGAGTTATAGCAGACGAAATACGCCACAATTCGTCGGCTATAGTATTTTTATTTTTATTTTTTTATAGTTTAGCCGACGAATTATGGCATGTTTCGTCGGCTAAACTCTACTATAGCCGACGAAAGAGGCTCTAATTCGTTGGCTATAATTATTTTTTAATTTTTTAATTATATACTTTAGCCGACGAATATATTAGCTCCGTCGGCTAAAGGCTTGGAGTATAGCCGACGACGTGTTGTGTCGTCGGTTTAAGTCTGGGAGTATAGCCGACGACGTCCTCTGTCGTCGGCTAAAGTCTGGGGTATAGCCGACGAAAGATAGAGTCTGTTTCGTCGGCTTAAATTCATGAACAAAAGCCGACGACAAAATAGTTCGTCGGCTAAAGTCTGGACAATAGCCGACGACGGTCTATAGGTTCGTCGGGTAAAGTCAGCGCCGAGGACCCTTTCCCGACGACACTATAGCCGACGAAGCCTCGTCGGCTAAGAGTTTAGCCGACGAGTTAGGATAACAGGCCGACGAAAATAATTCGTCGGCTAAAGTACTTCTCCTGGTAGTGTCAGCTGATAGTACAATACCATTCAGTTAAGATACATGGTTGTTTATGGACTAATGATGTTCATTGCTACTAATTATGCAAAGAAGACCTCCTTTTGGTAAGTATCATTGCTCTCTATAAAAACTATTGTCAAATTTTTCTCAGCTGATAGTACAATACCATTCAGTTAAGATACATGGTTGTTCATGGACTAATGATGTTCATTGCTACTAATTTTGCAGTATTGTGATCTAAATCCCTCTGTTGAGAGTCATAAATTGAGTGCATTTATTATATCATCCTAAAATTATATCAGTTGTTGTGGATAATTGTCCATGTAAGTACTTTGGTTGCAACATTGCATTTTGCTTCCCAAAAATAGACAATTGCCCGTCCTTTATTCATTGCAACATTACAGGTCTTCTTTTTATTGCAACATTTTTTTTGGCTTCCTGAGATATTTAATAATTCTTTGCTCATTGTACGTAAAATCTTCAAACATCACATTTTACCTTTCTCTATCATTTGTTTGCCAAATATATAGAGATAGGGCTGAAATTTGAAATTACACAATCGGATTTAGTATATAGTGTAATTATCGGTTGTTGTTTATTACTGTATGTTTGCTTGGTCCAATGGATGTGATCAATGAGATTCAATTTTATTTTGAATTAGAACAGAAATAAACCGCGAAGAAGAAAAGAGCTTCAATTAGTTTGTATATGTGAAAAAAGCTTTCTGATGATAAAATGTAGGATTGGTTTCTTTTGATTGAGTAGGGAGGCACAGCTCTCTTGCCTTCTAAATGGATAGTTGTTTTTCATGATTGTGTTACTTTTATTAATTATTCTCGATATGATTACTCTCACCTTTTATGCAAAAATGGCCGAGTTTTTCTTTGTGGACACGACCACATTTATAGGGATAACTATTTCATAAAACCAAAAGAGCATGTCTATGACTGGAGAGGCGTCCTTCCTCGAGATGATTACCTCTCAAAAATCCTCGAGGTATGCAACCACAATACATTATTGAAAGGACTTTTGTTTTCTTTTAAATATCCAACTAATACATTATTGTTTCTTTGGGGTATATGTAACACAAGATCTAGATGCAACAAAAGCGTCCTATGCAAAATGGTAAATAGTGGTCAGTCACCATACAATTAGAAGGAGGAGCACATAGGTGAGCTTAAAATAATAGGTATGTAGTTAAATGTCTAAATTATGAAATGCGATATATATGATGCATATATGAAATTTAGTGATCTGTTTAATGTTGTTTAGGAGATGGAAGGAAAACAAATGAGCAAATTAAAAATGGAATATATTTGCTTGAATTTAGCAGTTTGGTGTGCATAATGGGACTATGTTCTATAGTTTTGTGGATGTTTAGTGGGTTAATTTAGTGGAATTGGGTCTCTTAAACTGTTTTCTCTACTAGAATATAGTGGAAGCTGCTTATATATATCATGTAGTACGTCAGTTTTATTAGATGATCTAGGTTGTTATCTGGAATCTTCACATTTTTGTGGTTTATCTTCCCATTCCAGATTATAGTGAGTGAGAGTTTCAGAAGTATGGTCATTAGTAGCTTCAAGTAATGGATCATCTGTACATTTTCTGCAATGCTGAGGTGGCCTTAACCTCTCTGCCATTTATCTACTTGTCCAAGTTAATTGTTAAATAAAGTGGAACCTTGGTAGTGTTATAGAGTATTAGGCTTCTCAGGTAACTAATTAATGTGAAATTCCTACTGCCCTATCATTTGCTATCTACCTTTCTCTTAAGTTTGTGGCCTTTTGTTTTCATTGTCAATAATGTTTAGAACTAATTTCAGTTTACCCCCATCAATTTTAAGTCGATTATCATGTTAGTCCTTCTTCTTTCAATTTCATCAAAAAACCCTTCAACTCCCAATTTTCATCAGCCGCGCATGTCCAAACCTCCAATCTCCATCCAATTCCTCTGTCAAGTGATGACTTGATATCAAGAAGAAAGAAAAAAGGAAAATAGACAAATTGCATTCAATTCCACCAAAATCACTAAGGTTAGGGGGTTGTGATGGGAACGAAGATGTGTATCGATATGGGGGCAAAATGGTCCGAAAGGTAACTTTCACAATTTGACTTTCTTCTTGATATCAAGTCATCACTTAACAGAGGAATTGGATGGAGATTAGAGGTTTGGACATGCGCGGCTGATGAAAATTGGGAGTTGAGGGGTGTTTTTGATGAAATTAAAAGAAGAATGACTAATATAATGATCGACCTAAAGTTGATGGAGGTAAACTGAAATTAGTTCTAATGTTTATTTTCTGGTGTTCTTATGTGTTATATGCAACTTCTATGCAGAACCATTTCTCTGTGCTTGAAGTACTATGTTGTAATGTATTTCTCTTACACTCTTAGATATTAGTAGATGTCAATTGCTATGTTTGATGTCATTTGTGGCCTTAGTGTTTACTTTAATTTGTGCAATGAGTTTTGATTTAATGCATGTATGTTGGGCATTGTTGAACAAAACACTCTCCTAGCACTTTGTCTAATATAAGTTATCTTCCTTGGTTACTGAAACAGACAATGGAGCTATAAAGAATAGCCAATGAATTGATGTTCCTAGCCTACTCAAACATGTCAAAGAACAAAAAGATGTCAAGGGCTAAGAGATGACATCAAAAGGACTACATATAGTTTCTAAGGCAGTTTTAGATGAAAAAGATTTAGTTTTGATGCTTGGAATGAACAAATGCACTAAATTTTTGTATGAATATTGGGAATTGTTACTTGTTTGACCAAAATAAAAGAGGACATATTTTATAGGCCATCACTGTGTTCATATAATGGGATTGAAATTAATGTGTATTGAATATTTATTTTTATTTAAATTATATTTTTCTAAATATCAAATTGGATAATAGCAAAATAAATAATATATATATATAATTGGAAAGAAATCAAACTGAAAAATTTCATTAAAACCGACTTCTGAGTCTATAACAAATAACAGTTATAATAACAAACGTTGTATGATTAACAATCACACAACTGTTACTTAGAGTAAACGTGGTGTGAGTGTATGTCACACGACAAATAATATGTTGATATGTTGTCGACATATGTCGACATCCCATAGTTATCGACAGCAACCCGACGACGTTTCTACGAAGCATCAAACGGCACGCAAAAAGACAATGGTAGCTTGGACAATCAGACGACCTTTTTTGGCCGTGGTCTGATACTATTTTTATAGTAGTGGACGTCTACAACAAAGTTTTGTTCTCGCTTGATATGTTGGAATGAAGACACTTTCAATATAGAAGCAAATTGTTGAATATCTCTAACAATGTGTAGAATGCGTCAAGGACACCAAATTTCGCCAGTAATACAATCGATTAAAATCTTGGAATCACCTTTAACTAGGAACTGTGTAAGATGATTATACCAGGCTGCAGTCATTCTTGCTCGAAGAGTTAAAGCTTCAGTTGTCAAAATGTCTAGATGTCCAACATTTTTTGCAAACGCTAAAATAGGTTGATCTGATCCGTTAGTGATCTAAACCGTTTTAGATAAATTAAATAATAATTAAATATTATTTATAAAATATTAGATATATTATGATAATTGTATTAAGAAGTCTAGATGTCACTTTTTGAGGTATTATCAACTTCGTGATTAATAATTGTCATTTATTGATATTTATCATTTTAAATAATACTTTTAGTCATGTGATACAACTTTTGACTATGCGTGAGCGCGCTTCGGTGCCGATCGGTTTGAGGCTCAAACTGCAAACTATCTGTTTTTTCGGTTTTGCAATATTTCAAACCGTAACCGCATTTCGAAAAAGTTGATTAATCGGTTACACCATTTTTCAATGCAGTGCGGGTCGGTTTTGGTTTGCACCAATTTATTTATTTCAACAAGGAAGGAATACCCAAATGTTTACCTAACAATTTTGATAAGGCATGAACAAATTTTGAATGCATTTAGAGTTCATGCAAGTCTACAAATGTCACCTCAACTAACAAGAATACCATATTTGATCACTTAACAAACCCATATATCAACTATCATGTCCCTTTCAAAAAAAACAAAAAAAAAAAAAAACTATCATCCAAACATAGAAACATGGAAACTACAAATCTGAACATAAATAAACTTTTATATATTACAATCCAAAATTTGCATCCAACGGAAAAAAAAAAAAAGTAATTTGGTGCAGTTCGATTTGAATCAGTCGATTTATAACTCTGTACCACAGTCAAACTGCTTTTATGTGGTTCGGTGCGGTCTGACCATAAAACGATACCATTTCACTTCAGTACGGTTACTGAACTGTTTTTTTGGTGTGGTTCGGGTCAGTAACCGCATTTTTTGTGCAAATTTCTCACCCTTAGTTTTGACGTAAATTTTGATTTGTTATAATATTTTGTTAATAATTTATGAGGTATTATTATTATTTTGATCAGTTAAATAACTTAGATACTACAACGAGTCTGTTGTGAGTCGAATTCACGATCTCCCACTTATAATGGGTCGGGAGACTTGTAGTGTTGCTAGATAAATATAGGATTCTTCCCATTCTAACCTCTCTTTTTTTCTCTAAGATTGTTTGGAATTGGCTCATTGTTAGGCTTCTTGCTCAAAGTCTACAGACCGAGCCACTCACACATGCCCAAAATAGCTGTAAGCCAATGTGGTGGAATTCAATATGAAAATTACAATAATGATCACAACAAATATCATCGCTAGCATTCACCCATATATCCCCATCGCTGCTCCATTGTGACAATTCAGCTTGACCGAGATGAGGAGGAGGTGCTCTCAGTCACCAATTAAACTATTAGTACACCCATTTTTTCTTGGTCTATAGAAGCTGACAGACGCTAGGTTTGAGGCGTCTTCCCCATTTTTGAAGACCCATCGTCATCTTTGTTTAAAAAACCATATTAATGTACTTGATTGAATTCACCCATCCCCATCGCCATCAAATATATATCACAATCAAACTGTAACCTCTGTGAAAGATGGTTATAATTAGCTTAAAGGTTCATCACAAATAATGACACAATGAACTACCGGGTTTTTCAGAAAGATGCGTCGTAGACATTGACCATTACATGAATTGGAATGTTGTTGTTTTTTCTTTAATGAATTATTAATTGGTATGCTAACATGAACCAATAGTAATCTCTCTCTCTCTCTCTCAAGTTTTAGTATAAGTTGTTATTATTGGTTTGTCACTGCATATATTTATAATTGAGTTTGATTTTGATACGTCCATTGGACTGGGGATAATGTCACTTGGTCTCGTTACAGAATCCTTTCCTTTTTCATTCTTAGTGAAAACTTCTAACAGCTGGGACAACATTTATTTCAGTTAATATTGCTAGCCAAAATTTTAATAGGTTATAAATATATATATATATAGTTGTTCTAGTTATATCGTATTCTATCCCATTGCCAACCATTTCTTCCCTAAGAATTGTTTGGAATGGACTTATCGTTAGCCTTCTTGCTTAAAGTATGAAGAAGACGAATAAGTGACCGAGCCACTCACACTTGATCAAAATAACTGTAAGCCAATTTAGTGGAATTCAATCAATAAACTGCAGTAACGAATTTAATGTGAAAATTGCACGAATTCAAACAGCTGTGGTGCTAAAGTTTCTTGGCCAAGTGATACTTTTAGCTTTTACAAGTTTAGGAAGCAAGATATAAGGATTACTGAATTGGACAAAGAATATTGAAATCCAACATAGATATTTACTACCAATTAAGACAAGAAGATAAAATTAATATATACACACCCCTAATTACTTACTCCATATTCCTTATTTAATACACCACCTATTTAATTTTTCATTCTAATATTTTAGTAAATACACAACTAAAAATTCCCTAAATACCCTTAATCTAATTCATAAAACTGAACATTTCAAAGTGTCCCACACTTTAGCAAACTATTAGAATGCCCTAATTTCAAACGAAGGTCCGCACGACACTGTGAACTGCCAAACGAGCAAGATTTCAAAGAGAGGAAGGCCGCCACTCAAAAGCTCCGTTTAGGGTTTTTCTAATCTGTAAGAAACATTGCTTGCCAATTTACTGTTCAATTTTATATTAATATATACTAATCACATTTTAGGCACTTTAAAATTAAAGTGTGAGGTTCTTTATTTGACTTCTTTTCAGGTCAGATTTCCACATCTCCACCATACAGTATCTAGAACACAATGTGTATATCATTTTTGCAAAGTTTCACCTAATTTAGAAATCATTTAGGTACTGAATTAGATTAAATAAATCAACAGAACAAAAATTGTCCAAGCAGAACCGTTCGTGTAAATTACGATTACGGAAGTTCAAATGATCTTCAAATTAGATGAAACTTTGCATAAATGATCTACACATTATGTTCTAGAGATTGAAATGTGAAATTCTGGAAATCTGACCCGAAAGTGAGTCAAATAAGGAGCCACACACTTTAATTTCAAAGCGCGGCTCCGCTCTGGATATGAATGATATATATATATATATATATTAAATTCAGTTTACCCCACTGTGGTTTGGAGGTGAATTCATGTTAGTCCCTAAACTTTCAATTTTATCAGATTACCCTCTAAAGTTTTATTTTTTTGTCAGCCGTCTCATTCCGTCTCATTGAGACGTTAAATCCAACTAAAGAAGGCTAATATGGTCTTTTAACACAAGTTGGCTCCAAATTCGAAAATTTCAAATTTTTCAAACTACATAGCATGTTTGAAAAATTTGGAGAATGCCCCCAACATAAATTTGGAGCATAAATCTGTTGCAAAAAAAGGAAAGAACAAATCTGCTTGGACAAAAGCATGGTCTTCATTCATAAAATTAAGCAAATGAGTCTTTAGCATGAACATAATAATACACATATTACCTTACATCCATAAATCGAAACCAAAGGATCCAAAACAAAAGCAAGGTTGCAAATAAGTTCTAGCTCTATTCATCTTGACAAAAATTAGAGCTAGCAACCAAAGCTATGATAGTTCGAGGTTGCACAAAAAGCTTGCAACATAAACATATGTCAAATAATATCAATACGCGCATGCTAATAAGACATACAGTTTCCCCCCCCCCCCCCCTCGCCTAGCATTTTCTCTGATTCTGTTGGATGACCTACTCGAAGTCGCTTGCTTCGACAATGATGGAACTGTCTTTGGTGGAGCTAGAGCAGAACTTGTTGAAGCCTTTGCAGGTCCAGCCTTCACAGGTCTAGCCTTCGCAGGAGAGCAACACTTGTTGAAGCCCTTGCAGGTCTAGCTTGTGATCCTCTAGCAGCTGCTTCCTTCTTTGCATCTCTCTGTTCCTACAATAAAATGCAATAACACAGCATAATTCTAAACTTTAAGAAATTCCAAACACATGCCAACATGTACACCGAAAACATAATTAGCAATAAGAACAAACATCTATCTTTACCTTCAGATTTTGTGCCTTTATCTCAACTTTCTTCCTCTTCTCATTCTTGGTTAATGGTCCACTCCTCTTAGTATTGGTCTGCATACACATAAAATTAGAACCCTAATAGATTTGAATGTCTCAACTCTAATTTCATTGTAGAAAGTCTAATTTGTGATCATGAACAATTATAATGTAAAGAACTTAGGATCCAAGAATTTAATACAAGTCTAACAAAAGAAAAACGTAGTTTAAAGATGATACCTGGGTTACTGATGTTGATGCATCTAGCTTCCTCTTCCTATTCTGGTTTGAGGTCTTTTCTTTGGGTGGTAAGTGTCGATGACAAGTTTTTCGATTGTGACCAACTACACCACAATGACCACACTTTAGAGATCTTTGATTCCGAGGAAGATTTATACCACCAGCTGCATCCCGCTCAGTTGCATTCTTGGTCCTCTTTTTCTTTGGCCATCCTGGCTGCCTTATGTACTATGGGGGTTGGATTGGGGGTTCATCAATTCTTGACCACAATTCCATACCATTAACAGGTTTGATGGTATTGTTATAAATAGCCATGTAAGTGTCCTTCATATAACAACCATCCACATAATCCTCAGGGGCATGTCTCATAAAGTTTGCAGCAGAAATTGCATGCTTACATGGGATACCAGTTAAATCTCATCTCCTGCATGCACAGGTTCGTGTTTGAAGGTTCACCACGTACTTGTCACTATGTGAACCTACAACTTCAATTTGTGGTCCACCTGAACCAGTAGGAATACAATCAGTTGCAACTTTGACTTTATTTTTCTCTAATATCTCCCTAGGTTTGGGGCAGATTATATCCTCAATCTTGAGCATCTTATCTTTTCTAACTTGGATCCTCCTCATCAGCTTTACTCTAATTTCTTCAAAGCAGGTCATTATAGGCTTTGATCTACATGGTACAATGAAAGCATTGAAGCTCTCACACAAGTTGTTCAAGAGGATGTCACACTTCAAGTGAGTTCAAAAATGTGCCCTTGACCAGTGCTTTGGAGGCCTTTTCAGACCTGCAAATAAAGTCATTGTTAGCAAACTCTAAAAACACATGGATATAGCACAATTTAACACCACTTGAAACCAAATTTACTTACTTGTGAGCCAATCATAGGCGAGAGAATCTAGTGTATTCATTATGATCATTTCCTTGAGGAAGTAGTTCTATGTGGTTGCCTTTGCACATGGCCAAAGTTGGTCTTTCATCACCTTCCCAGGAAAATAAGTTGTTAAAATTTGTCCACAAGTGTCTAACGCAAAATTGATGATCTGCAAGAGGCAACATTTCAGCACAAGCAGGTATTAACCCCTTTTGTTTATCACTTATGAATGTCTATCCAACTCCTTCATCCTTTATGTTCATATCCTTGGCTAGGAGGTCTAGAAACCACAACCAACTGTCCTTACTCTCCATCTCTACCATTGCATATGCCAGCACCCATGTTGAGTTGTTTGCATCTAAACCCACAGCTGTTAATAGCTGCCCACCATAAACACTCTTCAAATGACAACCATCTAGGCCAAGTATGGGCCTACATCCTACTCTGAATCCCATCTTAAGAGCACCTAAACATACATACATTCTCTTGAAAACAGGTAATCTATCTCCATGAGGGAAGTCACACTTGATATCAACGGTAGTGTTTGGATCAACTCTTACAAGCTCAGCTCCGTAGTCCCTGAGTCTTGCATATTGCTCTCTGATTGAAGCTTCTAGAAGCTCCAATGCCGCCTTCTTAGTACGGTATGCCTGCTGATAAGACACTTTTGCCTTCATTTCCCTCTGCATTTGTTGTCGGAGTGCTTCTGCAAAACAAAAATAGTTTAACTCATTCAATGGATGCAGCAAAAAAAAAAAAACAAAGAGAACAGAAAAAGGTTAAGTTAACGGCATAACATTGTACCTGTGTCCCAGCCTGGGTTTAACTTAATCTGCACATTGAACTTCTCGATTAGGTAAGGTACCCTAACACTACTATTTACATTCACCCTTGCACATGTGTGTTTCCCGTTGTATCTCTTGATTTGCAGGGTGCTTTCATGCTGCATCTTAGAGGCATATAGCTCAAATGGGCAATTTTGAGCTTTGCAGATCACATCAACTCGCCAGCTGTCAGTTTTGTAAAAGGAAGGTTCCCACCCTTTCTGAATTGCCCTCTCTCTAACAGCAACTCTTAAAAATTTTGCAGTTGCAAACTTCATACCATTGCAGAATTGGGGATTAAGCATATCAGTCTTCGGGTTGAACTTAAGGTACCCATCTCCTTCTTCCTCTCCATCAAAATTGATTTCATACCCCATACATTCTTCATCAGAATCAATAGCTCCATAAAGCTGCTCATTGTCCTTAAAAAGCATATCTTTATCATGATCCATACTAGCACTTGATTCGTGGCCATCTAATCCACCCTTAAATCCTTGGCCACCTCCTCTAATCCACTTTCTTGTCTCATTAAACTCAGTCTCCATACCAGCCAACCAGTCATCATCAACACCATAATCATTATAGTCATCCTTGTCAAACTCAGGATCATAGTCTTCATCTTCAGAACTGTTCTCAAACCATAGGCCCTCTTCATTATCATTTGTGAGTAAACTTCTTGATCTTGAGCTCCTTGGTTCATCATAGCCGGGCACATCCATAAGATTTTGTTGGTCATCGAACTCAATAGTAGCAAGACCTTCATCAACTTTGTTCTTTCCTTTGTCCTTCGGGTCATGCACTAGAGCTATACTTACTTGAGTGGGAACTACATCATGTCATTCCGGCTCCCTTATGACTATTCCAAATGCTTTCTTTGGCTGCTTCTTGGGGGTATCCTTCTTTGGTAAGTCGGGTACATCATTGGTTACTACACTTGGCTGCCTCTTTGGAGAACATTGAAACTCCTCAATAACAACTGCACTAGACCCAACTTGACTAAACACAAACTCATGGAAGTCATCTTCTATAAACAGTTCATCATCATCATCATCACTTAACTCCACATATTCAGGATTAAGCTGCAAGTGGTCCAGATATATGGTGACAAGCCTATCATGTGGAACACAACGACACATTCTAACTGCATCCAAGTCAGTCTCAAGCTTTGTTAAACCATTGTCACCTATCTTATACCAGTAGTTTATTCTCATCCCGCCATAGTTTTGGTTCAATCCCCTCACCATTGAGTTAACTTCAACCAATGACATCCTATCCTTGTCAACATAATCATAATAGTTTATCTTCCCACCTACATACTGGTTGTCCTTAATATAACCTCCATGATTCATTTAGACTGTAAAATAATCTGGTAGACCTGCATATCACAAAATCAAAGTCCAATCAAATGTAATGTTTAATACATGAATAGCTAGTATGGAAGATCTTTTCAAGGAAAACAATAAACAAACAACTAGAACTCTTTAGATGGTTGTTTACTCAAAACCCAAAATAATGCACGAGCTCTACAACCATATCTAAATCTCTAAACTTAATACCCAACAACTTTCTTCAATATCTTCAATACTTTATTCATCATCATAAACACAAACAGACAAGAAATCAATAAATTATGAAAACTCAGCCCTATTTCAGTTCATAAACACGAGTCTAAGCCATTATATACGGTTGAAATCTTCAATCGGTCCTCTAGCGAGAGGAGAAACCCTAATCCTAGAAACCAAAACCTCAGTTAGAAATCATAATTTCTAAAACAGAATCTCCAATCGAAACTTTATACCCATATAAAATCCCTAAAATTCGAGGAAAAAAAAAACTCATTGTAATTTGGAAGCTCTTCTCCTGCGTCTTTCTCTCGCGGTATCCAATCATCATCCTCCATCGAGGTATCTCAGTTTTGGGTTTAAGCGTCTTAGTTCAGTGTTTGGGTTCAAGGTTTTGGTGTTTTGGTTAGAAGATGGGTTTTGAATAGAAGGTGGCCGGGTGGTTCTAAGTAGATCTGAAATGGAAAACTGTGCAAAACTTTTAGGGTTAACAAATCGCATTTCCCAATAAAAAAAGAGGGAAAACTACCAACAAAGTCAAGCTGGTAATTTAGCTTCTCAACCCCCACACACGTTATCAAATTTCAAAAAGTATGTTCGGATTTAACGTCTCAATGAGACGGAATGAGACGGCTAACAGAAAAATAAAACTTTAGGGGGTAATCTGATAAAATTGAAAGTTTAAGGACTAACATGAATTCACCTCTAAACCACAATGGGGTAAACTGAATTTAATTCATATATATAATATACACACACACAATGTTGATCAAGTAATGACTTCCTTACCTTAGCTAAGGTACAAATTTCTTTATTCGACCCACTTTCTGATCATTTTTTTCGATCAAGTCATACATGACTTAATCATTTTTGTAAATTTTCAGCCAATTTGTTAAACGTTAAGGCATTTAAAACTGTGATTTAGAATTACAAGAACGTACAGTTCGAGATGATATGTTTGGTTCGTTCATTGATTTAATACATTTTCAATACCTTAAAGATAACCAAATTAGCTGAAAATTTGCAAGGATGATCTAGTCATATATATCTAGATATTGGCTGGCTATGATAAAAAAATATGATCGAAAAGTGGGTCAAATTAAGGAAATCCGTACCTTATCTAAGGTAAGTGGGTTTCTTTGCTAAGGACGTTTGTTTCTATTAAAATCTATGGATGTGGAACGTCCACCGATATATGTGGTTAAATGAGCCTCAACGACTATGATTAGAACAAGGAGAGATGGGTCGTTTCATGGTTATATGAGTGGAATCGAATACGACCCGGTTAAAAAAAATAAGACTCATCTGCACTCGTACTAAATACAACGAGATCAACACCAAACCCATAACCCAGAACAACTGAACAAGAAGATTCAAAGAGCACAAAAGCAATCACAAGATTAGCCTAAATTTAGAGATTGTTAACTACAAAAGCATCAATCTTTACGAGTTTTGTCTAGCTCAAGAACATGACTACTCTTTGCCACTTTCTCTTTCCCTCTAGATGTTTTTTGGGCGTGTCTCTCTGGTTGGGAAAGAGGTGGACTCCCAAAAATAGGTTGAATAGAAGATAAAGAGGAAAAGTGTTAGTGTGTCTTTGCGAGAGAAAGAGATAGAGAAAAGAGATCAGAAAAGAGGGAAAAGATAAATTGGTAAAGGTGGATTGCATTCTATTGTTTCAAATTTTATAATCACTATTTAACTATGTTTGTTGTCTCGATCTACAACAAGAATGATTTTTGATTATAAATTTGCACTACCCACTCACTACTCATTATCGATTGTGCTTCTCTACTTGGTTGTTGTGCTGGGTTATTGAACGGACTCAGTTTTAAACTAAAATTGCTTTTTGAGTTTCTAGGTATCAAAGATTCATGCTTTTGTAGCTTGTTAATATCTAAATTTGGGTTTATCTTTGGGTTTGGTGTTGTCGTGTTGAATGTTCTTGCTTTGGGTTTTCTGGGTTCGTTTGATGTTTGATTGAATGATCGAGAATTTTTGTGTTTGGTGAAGACGGGTCTTAGTTTTTTGTTCGGGTCGTAATTAATTAAAACCCGCCTGGATAACCACGAAACGACTCATCTTTCCTTGTTCTAATCATATATATATAAAAGAATCTTGGAAAACGACCTCTTTAGAACTAATCTAGCTACTTATAAGTAAATACATTAAGGAAGTTTGGAAGACCACCCCTTCAGTAATTAGTTATATATATATATATACACACACACACACATAGCTCTTCCACTAAAGGATTATTTTTGGTTTAAATAACTATCACACAATAGGTTAAAGTCATTGTATGACATTGACTGATCAGTGTCTTGTGTATCGAATCATTTTGGAAGGAGAGGGAATAGAGATCAAGAAGAACGGGTAAAGAGAGACACTAAGAAAGAGCTGTGGAGAGAAACATGGAAAAATTTAGGTATGATTAACAACAATTTTTTTTTGTGTTCAAGAAAACATCATTAATAAAAGAAGAAGTACAACAGTTTCGGAACGCAAAGGGATTTGATCGTTTTGTACTAGAAAATCAATTAATCCAGTCAGTCTACTGGATTTCACACACAAAATCCATAAAGATATGGTAACAACAAAGACGACAAATAGAATTAAAACGGACTCGATGCAACAACAAGGACACCACAATAATGGAATTGCAAAGAACCAAGATAAGTCGTATCAGAGTCAACATCAACATGTGCCTTTTTCGCTTAAACTCTTGAATTTAACAGAAAACTAAACCTACGAATCCAAACTTATGCAAAACCCAACACAAACAAAACAACCCAAAAGCCCAAACATGCAACCCAAGCAACAAGGGCCCAAATTCCTGCAAAACCCAAATGAAGGGGTAGCCTAAGAAGAGAAGCTGTACGACAACAGACACGACCACCGCTTTGACCATCACCACCACTAGAGCTTCATTCACCAGCCAACTGATCCATGCAAAGGTTGCAGAAGTAAAGGCCTACAAGACTCGATCTAACCGACGACATCAACGAGCTCCACCACAATGACACCCTCGTAGCCCACAACACATGATCGGACAACAGCCCAGAATCAAAACCCTCCAATTTTCAGATCCAATTTGCAACAAAAAAGAATTCCTGAGCAAACCCTCCTATCTTGTGCAATCAACCATGAGGAGGCCAAAAATTGGGCAAATCCCCCTCTGCTTTGGTTAGAGAAGGCATGAAATTAAAGAGATGGTGATTGACGCAAAGTAGGGACAACACTGACCCAAAACAAATGAGGAGTCATCAAACCTTCAGCCACTACAAAATCCAGCCCAACCCCAACCCCTAGGCAGAGCCCAAACACTGACCTTCCCGATCTAATCATCAAATTTCATTGTAACAAGCACAAGGAGGAGAATCATCATTTGGGAAAGCACACAAAGCACATGTATGAAAAGAAAGCAATTGAGGTCTAGATACTTAAAACGAGGCACAATTCAAGCAAGAGAAAATGACATACCGAAATGACCAAGACGGGTAGGGAAAGGAAGCAGAGACAAACTCCGGGCAACACATCTACTAAGGGTAGGGGTTGCTGCCACAAACTCTTAAGGCAACGTTTTCCTAAAAAGAAGAAAAGGGGGAACGTTGTTTTATGCTTTGATATTGATTTGTTGATTTTACGATCTTAAGTTCTACTCTTTTGATTAACAAAATTTTTAAGACGTGTTTATAAAATTACTCTTGATGAGATTGCTATAATTTAAATAAATACATGAAGAAAAAAAAGCCAAAAGCCTTAAACTAGTTATTGGTGAGCTCTAGTCTGATATGTTAGGTAGCTAACCGACAATGTTAAGTCATGAGTTTAAATCTCACAGACATATGTAATTGGTGTGTGGGTTATTTGATACTGTAAAAAAGTTTTTTATTTTTATTATTTTTATTTTTAAAATTTTTAAAATTTTTAAATTTTTAATTTTTAATTAATATTTTTTTTTTGCTTAAAACAAGTTCACCTTATTTCTTTTGTTTCTGGGCAAAACCGGATTCACCACCCCTGCTGCTGAAGCTGCCCTATTTCCCGTCGGAACTCCTGATTCCCTCAGTAAACGACATAACCCTTTTCGTCGTTGAACCAATCTGGAAGACCCTATATTCCTCTCTAAATCACTGATCCCATCTTCAAATTCTGTTCCCGATTCCAAAACCTCCATTATTTATACACCAAGCTTCAACCTTTAAGCTTCAGAATCATCCACACTTTCTTCTTTTTCTTCAATTCGACGCAATCAGGTCTGCCCTATCTTTCCCCTTTCAATTTCTTCTGTAATCTCAGCTTGCCATTTGGCTTTTGAGCATAATTTGTTTCAAGTTTTCATCTTTACTGCTAATTTGCACTTTATACCTGATAAAGTTAGTTAATTTCTTATTTGAATCAAATTACTAGGTGCATCTCACCCTAATTTAGCTCAGCTTTCGAATATTTAGGGCATGATTCATTGGCTTTGGAGTGGCAAGTGGTTAATATACGTGTAGGGAACCCTAATTTAAGTGGTTGGATAACCTCATCATGGACCCGTCGATTATGAAGAAGCTCTTGGAAGACGATGAGGTGTTGTATCTGTCTGTCTCTCTGTTTATGAGCCATAGCTGTATGTTTGGATACATTTGATGCTGACTGTTTCTCTTTTTTGTTTTTGGGTGAAGGATGAAACAATGCATTCGGGGGCCGATGTGGAGGCCTTTCAGGCGGCACTGAATAGGGACATTGAAGGAGATGTGTCTGCTTCGCAGCAGCCGTCTGATTCAGACTCTGGTATTCTTCTTAAGCTTAGTGTTATTGGATTTTCAGTTATCAACTTTGGTGTTTGGTTAAATATCAGAGAGCACGATTAGTTTGAATGGAAGTTGTTTTTTTTTTAAGAATTAGTTGTCATCTTTATTAGTAAACATCTTGAGTGGTTTGAATGGGATTTATCTATAAATTATTTCTGCTCGGAGGATGTGTTGTTCATTTCACTTTACTCTTCCCAAATGAGTGGAAAAGTTTGCAAGTGTTGTGGCCATAATTTGAAGTTAATTTCTTTGGATTTTTGGGACTGGGAACCCCTTGCAAGCGATGAGATTTCTTTTGGAGGGGGAATCTTTGTGGCTTGCTGTAATCTGAATCAAGTTTATGGGTACCATGAAAATGGTTGATATCAGAGGGGGTTGAGTTAAACCCCTTGGAAGAACATATCAGCTGTCCAAATAAAAGTCCAATTTGACCAATTAGTTGTTTGCTGTGGAAGGAGAGGTTTTGGGAAGACACAACGGTTGGGGGTGAATGTTTGAAGCAATGTTTTCCAATACTCTCAGGTTATGCAGAATTTAAATTTCAACAGTAATCAAATATACCACTGAGCTGTCATATCCTATTAGCTGGAGTTAGTTTTTATTTTATTTTTTTATTTTTTATTTTTAGAAATATTTAATCTAAACAATAGGAGATATGAGAGGTATCTTCAGTGATGGAACTTATAGACGGATTCAGCTTGGTGAAGAACAGCCAAGTTTGGATGTTTGAAGATGGGAGCTAGAGTGTTTTAAGGATTCTCATGGAAGTCTCTTCCGCCACTAGTGCATATACAAATTTATCGCAGAGCTTGTTATAGGAGAAGACCAAATGACTCCCCATGGGTGCTTCGTGTGTAGACTTCAAGGAGAAAAGCTAATCATGTTTTTGTATATTCTGCAGTGTCATCAAATTTATCGCAGAGATTATTAGAGGCTGGAGGTGAGCTGGGTATCTCTAGCAGGGTTGTTTGTTCTGTTAAGCAAAATTTCATACTGACTTTGGTGAAGGGGAAAGGCTAAAGCTCTTTGGCATTGCAGTGGCTGTAATTTGGGTGAATTGGACAGAAATACTGAACTTCAAAGACTCTAATGGAGTGGGGTGGAGGACCTCTTGAAGAAATTTAGATTCTTGTCTGCCTTGTTGGCTTCAGTTTTGGATTTTGTTTTGAATGGTATTGGTTGGATTAAAAGACTATACTTTTTTCATTTTTCTGGACACAAAGGCTCAGTGGTTGAGTTGTGTTTATAGCTCTAGGTTTTAATTTCTTAGGCTAGACATGTGGTAGTCTTCTTGTTTGAATTTTTTTTTCTTCTTCTTGTAGTCATGAACTTATCCATGGCTTTTGTTTGTTGTCTCCTCTCTCAAGAAAAGTTGTTTCTTGACGAAAATATGTGTTTTGCTTTACTTATGTTCATAACTAGAACTCCTCATTTATTTATGCTCTTTTAATGATGCAGCTGTTTTGTCTCAAGGAAGCAATAATACTTCTAGTCAATCATTACCACAATTGCAAAATGCTAGGCAGGATGAAAGTACTGCAGGTCAAATTCAACATGACCAAAATATTGCACAACAGCGAGAACTGCCATATGAAATGGAGTTAAAACAACAACGTTCCGTTTCTGAGAATATGCCTCAACAGAGTGATGCATCACAGGAACGACTTAAACATTTTCCGTTGCCCCAGAAGCAACCCCATGGACTTCTTCAGCAAGGGCAAGCAGATCAAAAACCTCTCCAGTCTGGAATGTTGATGTCCGGAAAGCATCCTGTCTCAACACAGGAGCAGGTCTTAACACCTAAACCAGAAAATGATTCTCAGTATGCAAAGCTTCAGAAGATGAGTAGTCAACAGGCAATGACCACGGAGCAGCCAAGCATCCCTGCGAATCGCAGTAAACAAGTACCATTTGGTCTATTGCTACCTGTCTTATTACCCCAACTTGATAAAGACAGAGCCATGCAACTTACAACTCTTTTTAGCAAACTGAAGGTGGGTTCTACTGCAAGTTCATTGTAAAGTAGTTTTATTTTGATCATTTTTCCATTCTCTGAATTGTTTGCTGCTTATTCTAGAACAATGAAATCTCCAAAGATGCTTTTGTTCGACACATTAGAAGTGTTGTTGGGGACCAGATGCTCAAGATGGCAGTACATAAAGTACAGACACAGGTAAGAGAAGAAATGCGCCGTATTATTCCTTTTCATAAAGTAATACTATTTCTGATGACTTACCTAACTATTATCATATGAAAACCTGGCAGCCTGCTCTCAAACAGCAGTTAACGCCTCAGGCTTCATTGCAGCAGCAACCTCCTAGGATGCCATCTATTAATGCAGGTGCTACCCAGCTCACTGATCCTCGTTCATTTGCAATTCAACAGAGAGGTGCGAACCCTTCCACTGGTCCATCGCACATTACCACAGTTCCTGTGCAGACTGACTCAAGCCATTCAGCCATTGAAAACAGTGCCAAAAAATTGCGGGAAGCAGAACGTCAGTCTGATCCTCATGGAATGCAAATAAATCAGATGTCTTCTTCCAGCACAGGAGCTTCCAATCAAGAAAGGGACCGGTCCTCAGTTCCTATGCAAGTACATAGCAATCAGCAGCAACATCAATTGCACTACCCGCAATCAACCTTTGCCATGTATGGATCTACTGGTGGAAATTATCACCCATATCCAGGGACAAATGTCAGTACAATGCCTATCAAGCAGCAACCACATGACTCTCATTTGAGGCCAATTCCTCAACATCAAAGCATGGGTTCAGCTCAGTCAGTTGGCGGAGAAACCCAGGGAACAAACATCATGAGTGTTCCCAAATTGGAGAGGCAAAATTCTGTGAACGACCCTGGCAGACAGCAGGGTGGATCTCTTCCTCACTTCACAAATAGTTCGACTTTGCAGCAACATCAAATTCCTTGGCAGTCTTCAAATAAAGAGCAGATTTCTGGGGGCCCTTCATCATCAATGGCTTATGTAAAACAGGAACCCATTGACCAGAGTGCTGAGCAGCAGCACAAGACCCCACTATCTAATAATCAGCGTTTGCCTTATGCTTCTTCTCTGCAACTTGAACAAATAAATGCTTCACCTGGAGTTTCAATGGATGAGTCTTTAGAGAAGCAGCCTTCAAGAATGGGATTTTCAAGTGCAGGGCCCCCTGGGAGCATGGTGATTTCCTCATCTACAAGCACAGGGCCCCCTTGACTCCTATTTCTTCTACCACAATGACTCAAGCTGATCCTAATGTAAATTCATCTTCTCAGTTCTCTTCTAAATTTCCATTTTTGGGTAGTACTGTGGAATACGTACGTTCCATTGATATGTGTTTGAAAAGTTTATTGAAGTTATAGGGCACCTTTGCAATGGTAGTAAACAAAGAAATGCTATAATAAGAACAATAAAGAAAAGAATTGAGATATCTTTTGTGGTCATAAATTGGGATATGAGTTGTGGATCAGAGTGCAATTATTGTTGGTTAATGAAATTTTATTTGTTCCCTCATTATGTTTAAAGGTTCTATAATAATAGGCTAGAACATTAAGGATACAATTTCTCTGGATGGCCTAGTTTCATGCTTGTTCCAGTTTTTCTGTATTTATTTTATTCATCAAGTTCCATTATATTCTGATCTAATAAGAACATCTTTTCACTCACAACTATTTTCTTGTCTGATTCTCCATTTTTACCAGTTAGGCTCTAAGATACCTTCTGGAACTCCTGCTGGTACTAATAATAGAATACCTGCAAAAAAAACTTCTGTTGGCCAAAAGAAGCCTAGTGAAACACTTGGTTCTCCACCACTGCCTTCAAGGTAAATTTAATATCTTTTGTTGTATGTTACTCCCAGCTTCTGGATGATTTAAAATCACTTCATCCATATAACTTTCTGTTAAATTCGTTACATGTTGTAGTGGTAAGAAGCAAAAAGTGTCTGGGGCTTTTTCGGATCAAAGCATTGAACAACTCAATGATGTCACGGCTGTTAGTGGAGTTAATCTAAGGGTAAATATCTTCCAACTAAGTGAACATCAATAATAAGTTAAAAAAGCTCAGAACCTATTGACATTCTTGATGATCCAGGAAGAGGAGGAGCAGCTGTTTTCTGGGCCCAAAGATGACAGTCGAGCTTCAGAAGCATCTCGAAGAGTTGTGCAAGAAGAAGAAGAAAGGCTGATTTTGCAGAAGACTCCCTTACAGAAAAAATTGGCAGAAATCAGTTAATGATCGTATTCTCTCTTTTATCTGTTTCTCATTATTGTTATGGACGGATATCAGACACATAATGATTTATGGTATATCCACATTTTTTTCCTAAGCAGTGTTCAGAAGTGGTCTGAAAAGTATAAGCCATGATGTGGAACGATGCTTGTCACTGGTCAGGGGTTACTCTCTGTTTATTTTTGTTGATAGATACTTGCGTATTATCATCTTATTCTAAGCCACTTGAATTTCAGTGCGTGGAGGAAAGAATGAGGGGACTGATAAATAATTTGATAAGATTGTCAAAGCAGGTTTGTTTTAAATATCTCAGAGCTAGTGTCAAAATACTGAATTTTGTATGTCCTGACTTTGCGTGAATCTCCTTATGCTAGCGGGTTGATGCTGAGAAAACAAAACACCACACCATCATTACCTCGGATGTTCAGCAACAAATTATGAATCAGAACAAGAAAGCTAAAGAAGAATGGGAAAAGAAGCAGGCTGAGGCAGAAAAGGTCCGGAAGCTTAATGAAGTGAGTGACCTTTTCTAATCCAAATTTCAGTTATGCAGTCACCCATGGTAAACTACTAGTGGCTAACAGGCACATATGAATAGTTACATAAACATGAATCTCTTATGCTCATGTGCATTTAATTAAATTCAAATTTTGATTTGACTGCCTACAGCCTGACCTTAGCAATGGAGTTGATGGTGATAAAGACAGAGATGAAGGTCGTTCAAAATCATTTAAGGTATGTGGATACCGCTTAGCAATATGTTTTTATTCTTGAACGGATGGAACAATTAGTCTTCTCACTCCTCTGACTTTCTGGTTGTTTAGGCAAACAAAGAAGAAGATGACAAAATGAGGACAACAGCAGCAAATGTTGCTGCTCGTGCTGCTGTTGGAGGAGATGACATGCTGTCAAAATGGCAACTTATGGCTGAGCAAGCTCGCCAAAAACGTGAAGGTGGGAGTGATGTGGCATCTGGGTCTCAGCCAGGTAAAGATGTAAATCGCAAGCCTACATCAGCAGCTGGAAGAATTATGAAGGACAATCAAGAAGCAGAGAAAAGAGGGGGTGCAGCTCCTGTTTCTGTAGCTGGTAAGTGTCATTAACTTGATTGCTGGTCAAATCCTTTATAGCGTTTGTGTACTGGGTACTTGGGTAGTGTGGAAGTAATTAAGTTATAGGAGTCGTGAAAATTTTTGGGTTAGGAGGAAATGATGGCTTTCTGGGTAGAGTTCATTGTTTGACCTCAGTAAGTGCTTCCATTTCCTGACTTTTGGGACATACCTTTCTTCTTCCATGCAAATTTGAATGTGGTAATCTCTTGCATTTATGCTATGTACTGGTGTTCCACCAAAAGTAAGAAAATGTTATGCAGTGAGATGTGTTTTAAAGTTGCTTTTGTTTGCCTTGGATATTTCCCATTAAGTTTCAGATTACAGACACTTCATATTGTTTTTTTTATTAGTGGACAGCTAACTGTACTCCCGTCTTCAATTTCATCGTAATAACATCTATTGGCTTCTGTTTTTTGCTCTCTTTTTTTTCATCAGATAATGTAAGATTCAGTTTGCAATTTTTTGCTATTTGTACTATTTCTCTCGCTCTGATATTTTACTGTTCTCATTTGAGACATCTAGTCTGACGTTTTGGAGTAAACTAGAAAGTCTGATATCATTTCTGCATGACTCACTTCTCCAAAGCTAACCTACAGCGATATACCTTAGATGGGTGGGGTACAGTCAGTCTTCTTTAGCATAGTTTTCAACTTTTGCAATAGAGACCTATCTCATTTGTCTTGGTCTACTACGGCATGCTGGATGCCCATGGGGTTGCAACTTATTGTGGACTTTATCATTGGAGTTCATTTGTTGCCTTCCTAATTGTATTTCTTTTCCTGGTTGCAAACATGCTTTTTTGTTAGCTATGTTATACATTTATTGTAATCTGCATTCACATTTCGTAATATGGTATAAGAGACATTTTTCTACTTGCAACCATCTCATGTAACACATCCATGGAGGCATGGAAAAGTCAATGAGTAAATTTTATTATTTTTGGTAAGAACTTTGTGCAAGAATATTTTGATTTCTCTCTCTAGTATGTGCTGCTTTGTTAATTGTAATCTCTTTTTTCCCACAGGGACTGTTAGAAAGTTTGGGAAAAATCAAGTTATGGTGCCTCAGACGAGGGTGGCTCGTAGTATATCTGTCAAGGATGTGATTTCTGTTCTGGAAAGGGAACCTCAAATGTCCAAGTCTCCTTTGATATATCGCTTGTATGAGAAAAATCAATCTGACTCTGCGAGTGATTAATCGAAGATAGTGAAACATGGTGCCTATGAGATCCGTAGAAAAGGTCTTTCAACCGGCCTGCCCTATATGGCTGTACCATAGGATTTGCTTGAATTATTATTCTTCACCTTGTTCGGTGGTTGTAATTATATTTATTTAGGTTGGGAAGTTTATTTATGTACGATCCTTTATTGATCTTATTTTTGGTTTGTGAAAATAGCATAGTAGGATTAGTGGCTAACCCTGAGGAGCAATGATGTTCAGCCAGACTACAGCTATGAAATAATCCCACTGCATCCTTTGGTCCTTAGATTATGCTGATCTGAATATCCGAGTCTGATGGCGTTGTAAATTAGTTAATTTTTTTTATTGAATATAGAAAAGTTTTGTGGCTGAAGGAAATGAAACGGTTCATGCTTCACAACTTTCTGTACTGCCAGTGAAATCCTATTCTGATGGTGATGTCTTAAACTTCCATAGTGATTTCTGGTCTTCTTACATATGAAGGACGTTCACCTTTACATCTCGTTTGGTAAGCAAGGATAAAAAAACATGTTCTTTTGCAGAAATACTGAAACTTGAAAGCCAAACACTCTTGGCATCGAATGGTCGAAGAAAATCAATTTTCTTTTTCTGGTTGTGCGTTCAAATTCCAACCCCTGATATAGGTGGCTTAGAAATCTTCAAGTTCCAAGACATGGTTCAACTGTATTAGATTCTTTGTTGACAGAAAAACACTAGAAGTTGTAGTCATCAACTGTATTTGATTCTTGTCCCAATCCTAGAACCTTTTTTTGGTTCACTAGAAGGAGATACAACCTTTCAAATCATTTAAGATTTTGCTACTCGTATAGACATACACCAAAATAGCCTAAAGGTGTATTGTATTTAGATTTATATAGAAACGACACTTATCGAAAAGTTTACAAACTTTTTGATAAGTTTCCAATCACACTGGCTCGACTGTTGGGAGTGTTAGGCTAGGGGTCACTGCTGCTTCAACTTTCACCACCGATGAGGAGTGTCTGCCCCAATATAACCTCAGATATGTCCAATTGTACAACCTTGACATGCCAATCTTCAACATCAACAAAGAACCATCTAGGCAAATCCGATGGAAAGATCACCAACGTTGCTGGTGTACCATGTCTCGAAACGGCCACCAGCCCCTACTTAGATGATTAACCGAAAAAGGAGTCAAATTATACTAATACTAGTACAAGTAACAATGGATCATATGAAACAATTTAATGGTCCACCTTTTCTCTAGTTTATAAAAGAATTATTTAGAGCATATCATTATCAAAGCATTGGCAATAGAAAACAGAAACTTTTAGGCCAAAAACCCCAACATGTTGTTGAACGAAACAGTAGTGTGCTTATAGTTTTTTAATACTATGATTCACCTCACTTAGCCTAAGCATATCGATCACCAAGTCAAAGAGCTCATTTCTATAATTGAGCTATAAAATTCCCATTTGTTGCTATTCTAATTGATTCGAATAGATTATTGTTCTTATAAATGGTGATCATTGAGATTCTTAATCTCACTGCTCTGATAGACTTATGTAATCTTTTATCGTTTGATAAGCACACTTAGTAAGTAGAATTCATTTCCATATTTAGTAAGCAGACTCTTGAACATACCACATTTATGATCAATCATCTCATTTGAAAGATAGTTTCAGTCCGACATGATTTGGTGATTAAATATGTAGGCGGATAATCTCCGAGCGATCACCCATTTAAGAGACAAATTAGGTATAGAGATTACATTTCGAACATATTATTATGTATTACATGTATTTTCTCCATTAATACAATGACACGATTCGACACAATACGAAATGTGACATCGACGACCCATTGACACCCCAAGAACCATGAATAGATGCATTTGCGTCTTCTGATATGTAACCTGATATGGCTATAGATGTGGCTATAGTAACCACATTATATAAAATTTGGATTCTCATGTGTCTGTCATCCATTGTTTCACATGATATATATTATGTTATGTTTAATAACATAACAAGATTATGTAGAATTGATACATATGCATTTTTTTTTAGTATAATGTTGACCAACCGTTTGTTTAAAATTCTATAATAAATACAATTAAGTATATTTAATATGCTTAATATGTGACACACATTTCTATATAATTAATATGTTTATTATTGCAATTAGTACATATTGAATTAATTATGCAACCGTTTCAAATTCTTTGACAGTTAACATGATTAATTTTGAGATCATTATTATGAGTGATTATGGTTAGTTGATTACTTTACCTTCCAAATACTGTTAAAGTCATAAATTTGACAATTAAAAGTTATTTTTGACCACTCTGTGCACCACTTAATAAGCATTTAAATCATAAATATGTCTACAAATTATATATATATATACAAACAGTTATATATATATGTTTATCGTATTATTATGTTTAATTTCATTTGCTGCGATAATATATTCATTGTTGCTTATTTATTTTCATTTTATGATGAAGGTATGAAAAAGGATCATGAACATGCTCAACTTATAAATGGATAAGATATTTGTCTTGCGGACAATGCCACCACACATACAATCCTCCGTGATCGAAAATATTTCTCCATCTTAGTGCGTTCTTAAACTGATGTGATCACCATATTTGGAACTGCCAAATTTGGTTGAAGGCTCCAGAAGAGCCCACATTACTTTCAAATAGAACACGATTGTCCATTAAATAGTCCTTGTAATCTCCTAGACTAAGAAGGAATTTCATAAGCTTCAAGAATATTTGTTTGAATTGATTTCATGGAAATGCCACAAATGACACGAATGTGGAATATCTTTACATTAATTTCAATGTATGCAGCCAAGGCGCATATTGGAAAGTCTGTTTGGCCTATTATCTGATTTATATTCCACCGGCATTTAAGTCTTTTCAGATGTAACATACCATAAACCAGAAGTTCAAGGACAACAATACATTTATGATGTGTAGAATACTTGCAAATTCCAATGGTCATCCATTATTGACAAAAAAAATATATAATTTTGCCAAGCGACAACCCTTGTCAATATTGTTCTCAATGAAAGTTGATAATTACACCCTCTTATGCAATATCATTATCTATTTGTGAATTTTATGTTCATAGATTGAGACATGATGTCTCTTGATTGAACTATAGAGGCTTGAAGTTCCTCAAGAGTGATCTAAGGAAAATTGAGATAGGAAGTTTCCTAAAGCTTATGCAAACGAGGGCCAGAAATTCCTCATAGTTATAAATGATCATCAAAACCACATCTTGTGATCTCTAATTATATAAGGGTTTGAAGCTCCTCTTTATTTTGATGCAATGTTATTGTGAAATTAGAGAAGAGAAACAAGATTATCATATTCGTGAAGGTAACTAGACCAGAAGTTCTTGCGATAGGAAGTTTCCTAAAGCTTATGCAAACGAGGGCCAGAAATTCCTCATAGTTATAAATGATCATCAAAACCACATCTTGTGATCCCTAATTATATGAGGGCTTGAAGCTCCTCTTTATTTTGATGCAATGTTATTGTGAAATTAGAGAAGAGAAACAAGATTATCATATTCGTGAAGGTAACTAGACCAGAAGTTCTTGTGATAGGAAGTTTCCTAAAGCTTATGCAAACGAGGGCCAGAAATTTCTCATAGTTATAAATGATCATCAAAACCACATCTTGTGATCCCTAATTATATGAGGGCTTGAAGCTCTTCTTTATTTTGATGCAATGTTATTGTGAAATTAGAGAAGAGAAACAAGATTATCATATTCGTGAAGGTAACTAGACCAGAAGTTCTTGCATTTCTTATGGAACAAGAAGTTTCCATTGTCACATTTTATTTATACTTGTTCCTTACCATTTTAGAGTTTGTAAATTATTTTCCTCTTCTAAATTTTATTGTTACTCATACGGGCCAGCAACTTTATAGCACGAACACATGAATTTCAAATGTCATGTTTTTGAACCAGAAGTTCAAATTACTAAATTATAGAACATAAGTTCTAATGGTAAAATCTCAAGCCCGAAGCTGAGTATGTAAATTAAATTAGTGAACTTGAAGTTTCAGTTTAGTTATCTGAAACCTGAAGTTTCCGGCACCAAATTTATTTGAACTAGAAGTTCAACATATGAAATCTGAGAACTTGTAGTTCTAACATTATAAATTTGAACTTGAAGATTCGATTACACATATGATTGATGGCTCCGGAAAAGCACATAATATCCCCTCTTTACAAGAAGTGGCTTCAATATGGTTTCAGAATATGTATTGAGATCCCACATCGCCCGAATGAGGGGAGAAGATGTGTTGCAAACATACCTCCCCATAGTGAGACTAATTTTGGGTTGGCAACTCAAGCACAAAATTGTAGAGCGAGCGAGATCCAAAGCGGACAATATCTCGCTAAGTCGCCTATTACGTGTGTTAAATTCTATAATATAGTGAGACACATAATGTCATGAACCAAAAGTTCATTGAACCAAATTAATTATTTTTGGCATGACTAGTTACATCATATTTTACCTACAATGTTGCTTGAAATCAGTAACAACTTTTGATGTCTGCTAGCTAACGCTACTCATAGCAAATTGTTTATTTGCTGCATATTTTTTTTTTGGTTTGTCACTTTAATGAGACACTTCTCTTGTTATGAAATGGAGAAAGATTGTTCCTGAAGAACAACATGAATTGTTGTGGAATATTTACCTATTGTGTCATTTTGAGTTTGAAGAATATCGCAGCTAGTGACTTAATAAAAACTATTGATGACAAAATTATATGCTAGCGGAAGAAAATTTACTTAGATAAAATCTCTAAGACCAACCATATTAACAAAAATAACTTTGCCCCCATTTGATTTGTGGGAAGAATGAGTATCTAAGTGACATGGTTCTCCTAACGAGAATGTCATTAAAAATGTCCGAGTTCCTAATATGGCGGCTACAATATTACATATACAAAGGTTAAAAGTACTCCATCAGAGGATGATATCTTGGTGATACAATTATACATCAATATGGTTGATACTCATGAATTTAGTATTTTTGACCTTAAACTTGGTTTGGGTTCGCCACCAGCCAATAGACATATTCACTCGAAAGAAAGTGATATATATTTAAACGCATTTTTATGCCTGGTCATAGTAAGACAGTGTTCCCGCCATTAGGGGGAGAGAAAATACTATTGTCATTTAAATAACGTCGTGAATTTAGAGTGAAATGTATCCACTAGGTCAAAAGTTTTAACCTCCTGAAAATAGAAGATTATACACGTCCTATAATGTTTTATGGTATTATGAATATAGATCCACATTCGCTAAATATAATTCATCTATGAGAGATGTTTGTCGTACAAGTGAAAATATTTGCCCCAGAAGTGGCATGGGTACCCAATATTAATAAGCTCATAGTAGCTAATGCATGCATATAAGAATGTGTGAGATCTATGAATGATGATTATCGATGAAAATTTACATATGCTAGCTACCAAAGACCGTTAAGGACTGTATGATGCAATACCACGTTTCATTATGAATATCGACAAAACATATTATTGGCCAAATTGGATAGAGGCAATTCTAATAAACTGAATATTCAAAACGTGTTGAGATACTTAGACCTTTAACCCTACATGATACAAAAGGGTATTAATCATAGTGAAAATAAATCACTATATATGACATAATGTCTACAAGACACATGGGGATTACAAATATCTTTCCTTATACGTGATAATTTTCTGTAAGTACAGTGTTACGTATAGTTATTGACGAGAGACTTATGGTAGTTGTCATCGTATATTATAAGGATCTTAAAAGACTTTGGTAAAAGCAAAACCCCAAAAGTACAATGTCATTATAAGCGTATCGCTTATCAAATCCTTAAAGGATCCAAGTACATGAATGATTCGAATGTAAATCGATCCATGAATACTTGAGAGAGTCTGAATATGAAATTCCTTATCGCCTAAGGGAAATGACGTAATGTGCCTTATACATGCAAACACAACTCCCATTAGTGAGACGTGTCTTGGGTTGGAACCCAAGAAGAAAGCCATGAGGGGGAGGCCCAAAGGCGAGCATATCTAGTTATGCTGGGCTGTTAAACTAAAATTAACTCATGCAATCGATAGTCTAAAGTTAGCTCATATATATTCATTATGTTATAGTTAACGTGATCAAAATTGCCTCAATGAGTATTATGATTGGACTACAAAACCGAATTCGGATTATGTTGCTACATATTCTAACTTTCGCGAAGTTATGAATTGCTTAAAGCTCTTGAAGAGCATATACAAGGTGTATCAATAAACGAAAATATTGATATGAGTGGCTAGATATGCCATGCTGATCTTCCAATGGTTTTGAACCATACATAGTAATGTGTTAATTAGCTTCTACTACTTAGTTATTACATAATGTATGAATTTAACATGTGAGGTTGTTTCTAACATTATTACATGAGGTAAGACCTATTAAATTGTATAGCTCTGTTGGTATTGCCTTCACTTTACAGGTATGAAAATCTTGTGATGAGCCCCTGTATGCAAAACGAACAAGATCTCACTTCAGTGATAGACAAATCAAACCGCTATTTATTGTACACGAAGCTTGCAACAATCAGGGGGAGAATCTCATCAAGGGGAGCATCCAGAAGTATGCTACCTAGGACATCTGCGCGTTGCACTCTTTTTCTCCTTCGACCAGGGTTGTTTTTTCCCACAAAGTTTTTATTACTTGGCAAGGTTTTTAACAAGACAACACTAAGCGTGTCTAACATCAGATTATTAATGGACATCCAAGGGTGAGTGTTGTAAATATTATAATATATGTGGATGTCCTTGTAAATACTCATTAGTTATATCCTTAAGATGTAAATCATACTCCTATATAAAGGAGCTTAATGAGAATGAAAGTGACACTTCTTCCTCCTCCTACATTATGTTCTTCTCTTTTCTCTCTATATATTCTTTAGTTTATAACAATTTCGAGATTTTTATGATTATTGTAATTAGGAATTTAGGCTTTATGTCCCCTCTTGTATTCAACAATCTCATTAATGTTAATGAAGACTTGATAACAGCCGCACCAGCCTTTTATTAAAAAAAAAAACAAGTCGTTGATTTCACTTCTTTATTTTTATTCTATAAATAAATAGATGCAATGGAGGGAGAAGAGGCAATGGAGGGATGAGAGGTTTTATGTCTCCTCTTGTATTCAACAGTTTCATTAATGTCAATGAAGACTTGAGGACAGCCGCACCAGTCTTTTATGTCCCTTATTGTATTCAACAGTCTCATTAATGTTAATGAAGACTTGAGGACAGCCGCATCAGTTTTTTATTAAAAAAAAAATTAAAAAAAAAGCTATAAATAAATAGATGCAACGGAGGGAGCAGATGCAATGGTAGAATCACTAGAATGCACTAAGCACTAACAAACAAAAACCTTTGCAAGGCTCGCCGGCACAAACAGTCTCGGAATAAGTGAATAACTACCACTAGTCCACTACTAATTTCTCTACTTCAGACTCTCTCTCTTTCTCTCTCTCTCTCTGTTTCTGCCCTTTAATTCTTTAAATAAGAAAACTACACAAGACATTTTCCTCTTCTTCTTCTTCTTCTTCTTCTTCTGCTCTGAGTCAGTCAGTTTTATCTGATCTCAACTCCTTCCACAAGCACTTGAATCCAAATTCAGACTAAATGGGTTGCCTCGAAACCCGTTTTTGCCATCTGGGTCTGCATTGAACTCTTAAAACAGACAACTTGTATTTTATTTTCAGCCTTTAGATTGTGTTCTGTCACTTCTGTGGTATGAACCAAGGAACAACAATGGTGACACGTCTTTGAACCAGTCCTTCTCATACTCTGGTTAAGATTTGTTCTCATGGCGGTTTTCAGTTTTTAGATGCTAGTGTTGACCCTTTTTGAATTTGGAGGAATTTGTTCTTGGTCATGGCTCGACGTCATGGATGGGAACTCCCGGCTCACACTTTTCAGGTCCATATATATTGCCTCTTAATCTTTGTTCTAAATATCGCTTTGAAATGTGTTAGATTTTGATTTTGTGTATGTTGATTGATAATAATGTACTTCTCTGCATTTTATGTTTCTGTTAGTTGCATGTTTACTAAAGAGGCCTGTCATTCTTTTGCTTCTGGCCTCTCTGTCTCCCACAATTACTTTGTAATAGGTGGAAGAACTTGGACCATATTGGACTCAAATAATTTTCACCAATTGCTAATTCTGATATTAACTCATGGATGAATTATTGAACAAATTAAACAATCCATAGTTGTAACCAAAAAAGAAAAAAAGAAAACAAGCCATAGTATCAGGTAGCATGTGAATTGTCTCCTGGAGGATCGAAGTTTAGTTGTTTCAATTTGAACTTGGAACATAACTGAGATAAACACTGATAAAATATAAGATGGAAAATGAGGACTATCGAAGCATCTGTAAATTTGTAACAAGTCAAAATAGGTAAATCTATTGTGGGGTTTGCTTTTAGTGGATAGATAACCAGATTTGATTTGACTAGTTTGCAGTACCCAAACAATTACCATGGCTTGTTAGGTCCATGTTTTGTGAGGAGCCTGTTTGATGGTATCAGGCCTTCCTGAAAATGCTATACTCACCCCAATTTTTCTTTCTAATGTGCACAGGTCGTGGCTATAACCGTTTTTTTCTTGCTAACGGTTGCGTATTATGCGTTCTTTGCTCCTTTTCTTGGAAATGACATCTATGAGTATGTGGCAATTGGTGTGTATTCTGCAGTGGTAAGCTAAACGTGCCTTAAGATCTCTCACCAGTTGTTACCTCTTCTTATTATTGTCTAATGTCCTAGTCTTGATTTTCAGGTGCTTTCTGTATTCATACTTTATGTTCGGTGTACAGCAATTGACCCTGCTGATCCTGGAATACTACTCACATCTGACAAGACTTTTTTTCACAAAGAAAACAATAACACAGATATTCCTGGTTAGTGTATACAATTGAATATATAATTAAAGTACACATTGTGGCCAAAAACACTGAATTCAAGGTCCATCATGAAATTTGTACAATTGTAATTTTCAAGGAGGTTGGATATATAAAAGATGATATGGTAACCACCCTTGCTTGACGATACAAACAAATAAATAGGTTCCATCCATAAGATTATAACGTTCTTTATGGGATGGATAATCAATCAGATTTGTTCACCTATCTAAGTAAAGTTTTAACTAATACTCATTCTATCAGTTGGTGCATGGCAGCATGAGCTGTATATGTTAGCAAGTTCTTATACCTTTGTCCTCTGAACTTTATGACCTTATGTACTTTTATTAGAGGACATGTCATTCAGTAATGATGCAAGTTGGTGTTCAAAAGTTGGAGGTTTCTTCTGTGGTTGTCTTGTAAGAGAAGATTGCCACAAACGTGAAGATCTCTTGCAATTACAACAGGAATCTGGAGAGGATCCTCTCTTCTGCACTTTGTGCAACGCTGAGGTATGAGATTTCTAGTTAAGTTTCGCATTTTTTATTTTCTCTTTGGACTGCACTGGGATGTATACCTTGACAGATGTGCTGCCCACAAGGGTAATTCGGTGGGGGTTAGTCCTCTGATTTAGTTGTAGACAAGGTTCAGTTTTTCTGATGATATTGCAGGAAGTCTTGCCTCGTTATTCATGTTACAGATTGATAATGTAACCTGATCTTTTACAGACTAAACAACAGAAGGAAAACATCATTAACAGGTCACCCTGATGCTGTTATGTTCTTATGTAGGTCCGCAAGTTCAGCAAACATTGTAGAAGTTGTGATAAATGTGTTGATGGATTTGATCATCATTGTCGGGTAATCTCTTACGTTGTACTATATATTATTCTCTGCGACTTCATGGCCTCATGTTTTATACTTGGACGATTAGTTGCCGTTTCCTGTGGCACTTATCCTAGTGCTCAGTTTGCATTCTCAGCTACTTGTCCCTTAGCTATTTGAAGAGCATATTTATTTATTTTTCCATGGCTATAAGCACCAATGTGTCTCTTGCAGTGGCTAAATAATTGTGTGGGGAGGAAAAATTATATCACGTTCATATCTCTTATGGCTGCAAGCCTTGTTTGGGTAAGGTCTTCAATAATCTATTTTTAAATAGAATTCCAAGTCTGTATGTCCAAACAAATTATTCTCTCATATATATGATGTTTGTGGATGTATGCCCCAGCTTACTGTTGAATGTGGAGTTGGTGTTGCTGTCCTTGTTCGATGCTTTGCTGATAAAAAGAGTATGAAAAGGCAGATAACTGATAGGCTTGGAGTTGGTTTCTCTCAGCCCCCCTTTGCCACTGTGGTGGTATGTTTGCTTCCTTGTGTCTTTAGCTTCTTTACTTTTTACTCTCACAGTTCTGTCAAATTCACCCGATTTAAATGTTTGCAGGCCCTATGTACGGCTATTTCCTTCCTTGCCATTTATCCTGTAGCAGAGCTGTTCTTTTTCCACATAATTTTGATTCGAAAGGTAGAGGCACTCTCATTAACTATACTGCATCAGTTATACTGCACAAAAAATTATAAGTAGAGTTTATGTGCAGGGTATTACAACCTATGAGTATGTCGTTGCCATGAGAACACAAAGTGAACCTCCTGGACCATCTGTGGACGGAGGCGATCAGCAAAGCATTGCATCTTCGCCAACAAGTTCAGCTGTGACTGCCATAAGTGGAAGAAGCTCTCTTGGAATAAATTTGCCATATAAAGGTGCTTGGTGCACCCCGCCAAGGATCTTTGTGGATCACCAGGTAGTATTACTCGTCTACTCTTTAATAAGAAGGTAACTTTCGCTAAAAGGAACAAGAGAAACAGTACAAAACCATACACGGGGCAAGACCTGTAAGAGTTAGAGAACTTTATCAGTATGATCTACCTAAAAACACAATAAAACAGGACCTCCTGATACTAACTTAACAAACTATTAATGATCTATACAGGAATGTTTGCTAATTCTAGTGCATTTACATATGATATTTAGAAACTGGGTAATCCAAAAAGGGGCTATCCGGATAAAATTTGTCAACCAATAGCATCCATTTGATCCCCTAGAAAATGAGTTCTGAAAATGTTAGTTTTACTGACAATAGAACTACTATTGATGATTATTGTTTATGCATAAACAACATATGAGTTTTGTGTGTGTGTGTGTGTGTGTGTTTGTGTGTGTGTGTGTGGTGACTAATGATTCTGTAAGACACTGATTTCAAGCACCGTAATGGGGTCATGTTGATTATTGTTTATGCATACACAAGATATGAATTATTGTGTGTGTGGTGAGTGGTGACTAATGATTCTGTAAGACACTGTTTTCGAGCACAGCAACGAGATCATGTTGCAAGTTTTTCATAACCTCAATAAGCTTAAAAGTGATTGTTTCATGGGTGCTCTAGATGCAGGATGAAATTATTCCACATTTGGAGCCAGGACGCTTACCATCAACACTGGATCCAGATGAAATACAGCAGCCTGATAAGGCAAAAAAGTTTCCCCAACGTCCAGTCCGAATAAGTGCATGGAAGCTTGCTAAACTGGATGCTAACGAGGCAAGCAAAGCAGCTGCCAAAGCTAGAGCATCATCGTCTGTGCTTCGTCCAATTAGTTCTCAACATCAGTATGAAGCTCACTATATATCGAGTGGTAATGTGAGCGGAAGTAGTCCAACTACTACTGATCAGGGGTATAACAACAGAAACACTAGAGCTGGGACATCAAAATTATCACCTATGAGCTCATATCCACCTAGTCGTGCTAGCAGAGAAGATGTTGAAATTGGACGTTATGCTGGTAGTAACTTAAGCAGTCCTCATGTCTCTAGTCTCACCCCTTCTCCTCTAGAGCAGAGAACTTCAAACTTGGATCAGTTCAACCCCACTTATCAGTCATCAAATGATCAATCTCCATTATCAGAAAAACAAGAAGGGAATGTAAATGTACATGTAAGACAGATGCCTACAGAAACAGGTAACTCAAGTCTTCAAGGAAATAAGAGATCCTCGGTGTTCTGGGATCAAGAAGCGGGACGTTTTGTGTCATCTTCCAGATCTGGTGGTTCCTCCTCAGGAGCAGAGTTGTTGTACACGGAACAATCCATATTTTTTGGTGGACCTGTTCTCAATGAACCACCGGCTAGAAAAACACGAAATGTCAGTTCACTGGCTTCCGAGCATGACAGAAGTTCTACATATCAACAGAGTAGATCACAGAGAGGTGGCCAGCTTCCCGTGTTTGTTCCAAGTGATTCAGAGAAAAACCAGTTTTCTTCTAGATTAATTTGAGTACTGTAATGAGAAACACTGATCACCTATCTTGATATATATATATATATATATATATATATACAGAATTTGAGCTAGGATGCTAACCTTTCATTCCAGAGTTTGCTGCAACAACTTAGACTATTTTTCTCAATACAGCAAATATTAAAAATAAACAAATTGTAGACTGTACTAAAGACCGACAGAAGTATAAACTGCGTTGGAGCGTACGGCACTGCCGAAGTATATAGACGTATAGACATAAAGTTGATGGAGAAGAAGATAGAATGAACTCAATGAAGAGCTCGGGGAGTGAATCGTATATTTTGGTCTATACATGTAATAATGTATAGGGTTTAGTAAAAGGACCATTTGCCTTGTCCACAACCACAAACTCTCGCTTTCGTTCTTACCCTATGGAGGAGCGCCAACTTTGAAGATGTATGGCTAATTAGAAGAGAAGGAACTGTGCCTAGCTAGTTGGTTTGGTTTGGTTGAAGATGGATATTTCCGTATTCAAACAACAAATGTCACATAAACCACCTGCCATTTCCACATTTCTTTTTCTTCCTTTCAAAACAGAAGAAAAGAAATGCAGAGAAGCCAGGTGGGTTATGTGACATTCCCGTAATGCCTTCCTGCCTTTGAATTCCGAAATATCCATCTTCTTCAACCCACATAGATTGCGAATACTGAATTATGGACTAGATAGGCAAATCATTCACTCAATCATGTTCCCTTCTTGTTATCTAATTAGTTTAATACTTCTCTGAAATACTGAATTCACTCTATCACCATTGTACATTTCATGCTGTAAACATATTGGAAGCCGGAAGAGGTTTCATGATAGTACCGAAAGCAGATCTTGTTTCGGTCACTGCCAACCTTAGTTGTTGCGCTTGTGCCATTGCCGTCTCAAGTAGTTAAATTACCGATGAAAACTATTTCAGACTAACATACACGTTTCTGTAAACAAGATAAAGACCTTAGACAGGAATCAATCAAGTGCAAGAGTATGGTTTGCAAAAAGAGAAATGCCAATTCCACTCCTTTTAATGAAGTCTACTGTGTTGAAGCGTGCTCCATTGGTGTCAAGAGCAATCATTCTGAACTCAAACTCAACCCATTAACCAATTTCTTCCAGCTAGATACTGCTGCTCTGGCATTTATGCTCTAGTTATAGCAGGAGAGTTAAATTGTTCGGCCATTATAATTCGAAATCCAATTTCTAATCATGAAGGGATAGAATATTATCAAGGATAAGAACAAGCACAACCAAGGAAAGTTAAAACAAGGACTGAATGTTTACTACTGCACTGCATTCTAGATCCTTAATATGCATCACCGCACGCGACGAGCTTTCTCTTCCTGTCCTATACCGAGTGATTTCTGTGCATTCGCAACACCTTCCGGATCTGCACAAGAAACCACATTAAGCAGACCGGTTACATCATGAAGACGACAAAAAATATAGTTGGCCGATTATCAGCATGGAAGACATTAAGTACCAGTGTCATGGCTAAAGGATGTGTAATAAATAACAGGGTATTTTGGCAAGAATAGTATATTTCTTACCAGAAAAGAGAATAGTAATAAACTACTTGTACCGTGTTGTAATGAGAATCAGATACCCCAAAATTAATCAAAGGAACATACTACCATACTACATTCCAGACTTCTACACATACCTAACTGTAGCTATAGCTCATGGATAGAAAAACTCAAGAATATTCTTTGTTCTTTTTTTCCTCTAATAATGTTTCAGCATCTGGGCACAAACGAACACAAAAAGCAGATAAACTTACCAAAAAACTGGGTGAAAATGCGAGTGAAGAAGTTCAAGTTGCGGGAGACATTGTAAGCCATCGAAGCCGGAAGAGGTTTCACGATAGTATCAATGCTAAAAACTCGTTGAAGGAACTGCAAATCGAGATGCCATAAATAAAATCAGATTTGTTGTAAAGAAATATCATATGAATCATGGATACTAAACACACTAAGAATAAACACAGAGGGAACAAATTTGTGAAAGTCAAGTAATTTTAAGGATAACTGAGCAGCTGCTAGATAGTCAATTCAACTTGAGGTCACCGTCGTCTAAATTACTAAAAAAGTCCAAAACAATATCACTATGAGCCGAAGTTTTAGTATATGCAAGATGATAAGTAAAATCATTTTCTCTTTATTTAGTTACTTAAAAAAACGCAAGATGACATGTTAATCATAGAATATGTTTACTCTTAAATGGGAAGTATTTTTAGCACTGCACTATTTTGAGATAAAAGTGGGGGTAAAACTGTAAGAAATTATTCCCCTAAATTTCTAAACTGAGTTTTGTCCACTCCAGCATTTACAAGTACACAAGTCCACATTATAACTTTCTGAAGCATATGAAGCTTGTGACTTGAGAAAATATATTAATATCATTGCAAAAGAATTACTCCCATTCCCAGAAAATATCATTCACCAAGTCCAGAGAGACTGTCTAATACCAAGATTGTTCTGTAAAACCCATAGTACCTCCTCTGTAAACTATCTGACAAACATTCACATAAATTTAACAGTTGTGGATTCCCTTACCTATACCTGCATCGGCATAAAGATCATCTTTTTAGAGTCTCACAATAGCTAAGATAAATTGGTGTCAATTTATGCACTCTCCTAAATGCACAATAAAATTGGACGGGGTTCACTAAAGGAAACCTCATTCTAGACAGGGCCATATAGACAGACATTCTACTAGTCAACATTGCACCCCTCTTGGTCCTAACCTGGTCCGTTGGAGTAGTAAAAATGAGCCCCACTATGGCCAAGTCTTCCTGCGAGGCAGATAATCGATTTTCGGCATAAACTCTTCACTGAAAATTCACTTGTTCCCTTTTGGTCCGAAATTAAAAAGAGAAACATGTGAAACTCAACTACAACATTCCCATAGAGAATAGATCCTCGGCAGAGCTGATTCGGCTCTATATTTAGGAAATGTTCACAAAGCCTTTTCACAGTGCACGATTCCACTCTCTGAGAAGTGCTCTGTGCACCTCTCAGCTTTGTTTTACACATTTTACTGGAAAATTCTCCTTAGCTAAACGATTGTCACTGTACACATAATAAACCTAAGAGAATTTTCTTCTTTCTTGAAAATTTCTACTACTCGAGAGCAAAATAAACCCTAGATATAGTGAATTTGTAAAGAAATTGAGAGAGAAAATTTAAGGTGAGGAAAGTTGAAGGAACCTGATAGTTACGGTGGAAGCTGTAGCGGAGCTCGGGGTCGATCTCAGTGAGAGAGTCGTCGGCGTCGTAGTCGTGAGCAGCGCGCTTTGTTTTCTTGCCAGGGACGTGCATGGTTGACTCCGCCTCCGCCTGCTGCCGCGTCACTTTCATCTTCGCGTCCGAGAACTTATCTCCGCCGTCGTCCTCTTCAACCCTCCACGGCGCTGACGCCATCAATTCCTTCTTCCCCTTCGACATCTCTCTCTGCCTAGCTCAACAAACTGGAAGAAGAAGAGGGAGAATGTGGAGGAGGATTTTATGTATCTTTTCAAGATAGGGTCCGGCGACGACGTCGTTTGCTTTTTCAATTGCTCAGTTTTTATTTATTTTATTTTTATTTTATTTTTTGTCAAATTACTTATTTGAAATAGAAAATAATCATGGATGAGAGTACAAAGAAATGAATATCCATTTTAATAATTGATTCTCAAGGATGTCTTTCTCTTTCGGTAATCAAATCTCTCGTTATATATTAACAACCAAATCAAGCTCCCGTAGAAATAACGTATAAATGTTTAAGATTTAAGGAGGTTTACTTAGAACTTTCAATCAATTATTTTCACTCATATTTGGCGAGAAGCGAATTTTCTAGCCAATGCGATTGTAAATATTAGTCATTCAATTTTGATTGCTCGTTGGCAGAATGAACTATCCATGTTTGCGTTCACTGCTTTTCATTTTGACTTTCATGGCTTAGGTTGTTTTAGAAGTCTTCTAGTTATACTTGATTGTTTTCTTTTCTCTTATATTTTCACAAATCCTTAAATATTTAGGAATTTACTTTTGATAAGGAGGTATGACATATAAGGTAACATATTTTTCGGTACAAAAAACTAAAACATCTCTTGATGTTTTTCTCAAGTTGCGTACCTCCTATTACCGTCCCTTTCAACGGATTCATTTATGTGTAGATAGATACAATTATCTTCAATTACAAGTAAGTATGCCCTTAAAGAATGTCAGTGGTGTTCATATACCAAATTAGTGGTGTTCAAGATATAGGGGACGCTTTGTTCAAGAGTCCAGCAGGGTAGAAAGACGACGTCGTTCTCTCTATTGCAACGGAAAACTAAACAACGTCGTTTCGCGAATGGAAAGCTGGACGACGTCGTTTGGCGAAGAGTTTAAAGCAAAGGAGAGGGAGGAGCGCAGCCTAGAGTCTGTGTCTTGTCTTGTTCAGCTGAAGCTTTTAATCCGAAAAAGAGAAGCCTTTTCTATTCAGGGCTTCTTCTTCTTCTTCTTGTAGGCCTCACCAGCCAGGTATGCTGTTTCTCTTCTTTCCAGCTGTTCTTGATTTTATTATTATTAGTTTTGATTGTGGAGTTGTGAGTTAATAATTCAGTGAAGGTTGGATCATTAGGGTTTTAGTTTGAGGTCGTTTAGTTAGGGCTTCATAATCGTTTTGTTAATTCAGAGTTTCAAAGCTTGTATTGAACCCAGTTCAATTCAAATTCTAACATAGGGTTTGTTTTGCTGAGAGGGGTTAGTTTAGACTCTGAATCTTATGTTGGTACTAGTGGGAATCAAAAGCCATTTGCGTATAGATATGTTAAATTTGTGTTGAAGGGAGTTAAATTTGAGCAAGTGTTTGGCCAGTTCTAGCTTTCATCTTTTGATCAAGTTGCAGAAATTGTGAAAGTGAAATGAATACTTCTACTATATATAGATCTATACAAGTTTCTTGCAAATTTTAGAAAGAATTGAACTTCTACAGCTGAAACTCCTGGCTTCGCCTTCTTTTACTTACCATTTGTTATTGTGAGTACTGAGTAGCCATTTGGGTTTGATAAACAGGTTTTCAAAAGCATGATTTCATTGATTTGCCATTAGCAGTAGTATCACTTTAGCTGCAATGTTATTGATTTATGTTTTGTTGTGTTACTACAATGTCCTTATGATTCAAAAGAAATAGTAATTTTAGGTAATGTGTCTAATGATTTAGAATGAGTTTCCAAGGCTGTGTGTGTATATGTTTAAGTTGCACACCATCAGTATTCATGGACAGTGTGCCATTATCTTTTCTTTTTATTCTATATACAGACCTTTAGTTAAGGTTAAGTTACTTTCATGAGGGCTCTCATACTACATTATTAACTACACACTTGCTATGCATGTAACTAAGGAAAGAGAAAAAAAATAAGGTGGAAGCAAGCTACCTGCAGAGACTAAACTAGAGATAAGGTGTATTTATTTTAATAGCTTCAATATACTAAAGAGTATCTAAGTTGAAAAGGTATAACTGGAAGCTTTTGGCACAAGAGTTTGACAAAGCCTGATCTGTATATGGCATAAGAGGTTAATGGTGTTTATTTACTTATCACGTCATTAACTATTATATTCCTCTTAAGAAAAAACCGTATTTAGTCATTCAGTCCTCTATCAGGGTATTGTATTGTGTTTCTTTTCCTCTTTTATTTTCTAATAGAGCAGCAGACCCCAGTCACCGCACCCTGTTCCAGCCTATTGGTTTTCTCTTATACCCAGTAGTACAAATGATAGATTAATAATATCGTTCTAGTTTATTAAATGGTAGGAATTCATGGCTACACACAGTAGCATTTCCAATTGATTACCATAGCATTGCAGATGCTACCAGTTTCTTTTGTCTTTTTGAAGAGTTGTATACAACACAATTTCATGTTTGAACTTGATTGGTTACATACTGAATATTTATGTCTTGGAGTATGTTTAATGTATAGATTTGTTAGTTGAAGAATTTGAATTCAAAAAGCCCATTGTTATATTTAGGTCTATTATTTGAGGTTTGTTTGAAACTTTTGTAGGTATTGAAGGACTAATGGACAGCATACCCGAAGAATGGAAATCTCTCTTCCCAATCTCATCAGTCTTCAAGCCTCCTCTTCTCATTTCAAACCCTTCAATATTGGGTCCTCTAATCTTCAACCCGAAAGCCAACAGCACTACTCTCCTTTTCTCTTCGCCCACCCTCCTGCCACCTCTCACTCCTTTACCTCATCTCTCTCTACCTCGTTTCCTCTCAACCTCTTCACCAGAATCTGCTCCTCTTCCATCCACCTCTTCCTCCATAGCCCCCTTCTTGGGCCCTCATCAGTACAAAAATGACCTACTTTCCTCTTTCCGAAACCGTCTCGAATTCCTTCAATGCCCAAAAACTAACACTATTCTTATATTTTTCCCTACTGGTGAGAATTCTGACCAAGTTGGGTTGTTGGAGCTGGTCTTAAAAGATTCGACTTTCGATGTTAAAGTAGGAGGTCTCAGTACGAGGTGTCAGTTCAAATATCAGATCTTACGGATTTCTGTGAACCCCCTTCCTAGCTTATCCAATTTAACAGGTAATGGTCCTGTTACCATTGGATATGTATTGGCTTCTACTATGTACTCTGTACATTGGTTTGTTGTAAAGCTTGGAGATTTTGGTTCAAATTCAGACAGCATTAGGTTAGTGTATGTGGGTGATAGGGTCTTCAAGGCTTGCTGTGTTGTACATGCTTGTTGGAGTCCACATGTACCAGAAGAGAGTGTGGTTTTGTTAGAAAATGGTGCTTTGTTCTTGTTTGATTTGGAATCTCGTCTACGAAACACTATTTCAAATGCAAATTTTAAAGGGACCAGATTGAAAGTCCTCTGGGACAATAATGGTTATGGTTCTGGAAACTATAGGTGGTTGAGTTGTGAGTTCAGTTGGCATCCTAGAGTTTTGATTGTTGCACGTTCAGATGCAATTTTCTTAGTTGATTTGAGGTTCAATGAATGTAGCCTGACTTGTTTGATGAATATTGAGTTGTTGCATATGTATGCCCCGATTGAAAGGGAACAGTTCCGTGTGCTTTCAAAGACTAGTTCTGATAGTTTTCACTTTGTTTTGGCTTCTGACAGTCTATTACTTCTTTGTGATGTGCGCAAGCCATTGATGCCGGTGTTGCAATGGGCTCATAGCATCGACAAAGCAAGCTATGTTGATGTTTTTAGACTGTCAGAATTGAGGTCACACACAAAGGATAATACATATAAGTGGCCTTCTGATTCTGGTTTTTGCATTATCTTGGGTTCATTTTGGAATTGTGAGTTCAATATCTTTTCCTATGGACCTTCCCTCCCAATGCCATTAGGATCAGTAGCTTCAAAACTGACAGAGCTTAGAAAATGCTTTTATGCCTGGGAACTCCCTTCAGATCTTTTACTGTCTGGCCGTGAATGCCATTGTGGAAATTGTCTTTTAAGGGAAGAGTTTCTAAGAGATGCTCTTCCTGAGTGGATTGATTGGCAGCACAAGAAAGAGATAGTTTTGGGATTCGGTATTGTAAACAAAGACTTCTCTTCTACGCTTTCTGAGCCAGATGTCTTTGGTGGGTTTACACTGATACGGCTAATGTCCTCAGGAAAGCTTGAACTACAGAGATATTGTGCATCATGGGATTCTATAGAAGAAGTAGAAGAATCACATAAGAAGTTGCTGCATTTCAAGGATCATTTGCTCTACTCCCCTGAAAATGAGGAATACAGTTTCCCTAGGAGATTTAAGTACATTGAACTTGACTACCTCTGTGGTTATCTGAATGGCAATCTTGATGAAGTCTTGGATGTAAAAATGAAAAGCCCTGTAGTGTTCCTCAAGGGAAAGAACACTTTAGCCCTGAATTTCATGAAATATTATGCAAGAAATTACACGAATGCGGTTTCGGTCAGTTAAGATCAGCTCCTGCAACTACAATTGTTTTAAACGACATCAGCTTGCCAGCAAGCATACATGAAGTTGTTTTGAGGAGATTGTGGTCAAAGTTGCCCATGGAGCTACTGCAATTGGCTTTTTCTAACTATACTGAAATTCTTGAAGTGCTTGTGAATGAAAAGAGGGTGGCCTTGGAATTCTCTGCTGTACCAGACCTATCCCAGTTGCCCCCTTTCATTTTAAGGAGGTCTAGGAAGCCGTCCCGTAGCAATAAGTGGTCAAAGAAAGTGCAACCTGGTGATGCCCTTGTGGGTCCGGTACTTCCTCTTCCTCTATTGCTTACAGTTCATGAATTTCGTAACGGGTGTCCAAACTCAGAGGAACAGTCAGGCAGATTTTCGGTAGAGGCAGAGCTTAGCCGCAGATTTGATGAGGTCATGCAGGTTGCCAGCGAAATGGCTTTTTCCAATTCCGAACCAGTGGTTCTTGATGATAAAGTGATTTCCCTCGCTAATGATGGAGAAGAGAAATGGTGTGATTCTCAAAGGTCAAAACCTTTCTTTCTTTATCAGCCGGTTGCACCTAAAGGCGCAGCAACTCATAGTGGACAGGGAAAATCTCTTTATGAGGATGACAAGTTTGACACCTTGATTTCCAAAGTGTCAGATAAGAAGCAGACATCCAGTGACATTAGCGGTAGCGTTGGACTAGAACTCTTCGATGATCTTTGCACTGTGGAGTTGAGATTTGATGCTTGTCCCATGAAGTTTGAGTCGAAAGAAAAAAGGGGATATGATATACTAAAGAAGCAATTATTAGAATGGCAAAATAGATTTGACTTGTATAAAGACTTCCGCTCAAGGATTGAATCAAAATCTAATATCTGATTCATTTATATGTTTTTCTATTTTCTGCTTCGGAATTATTTTTCCTTTTGATTTGTTTAGATTCACTATTCAAGATGAGCAGAAGGATTCTCCAGCTGCAGGAAGAGTTGAGCATTCACTTGTACAGGTAACAGAATATATCCAAAGAGTTGTTACATTTTGGCGTAGCGGAAGTAAGAAAAGTAAGAGATCAACGTCTCAACCTTCCAGATATCAGATGAAAGGGGTAGGAAAAGAGAGGAGAATGAGGGTAAACTTAGGCCTCATTTGGTTGATGGAAATGAAATTGGTTCCTTGGTCTTTCCCATGTATATGAGAGAGTAAATTTCCTATTAGTTTTCTTACGAGATGTTTGGGGACGTCGGAAAAGTAACTAGAAAATGTATTTTACTTTCCTTTCTAATGTTTGGTTTATGCATAGATAAGGAAACAAGTAACATTGATTTACCAATTATATCCTTAGTAATAAAATATGTAATATTTAAAATTCTAAAGTTTTGTGGATAATTTGGTAATAACATCCATTAACAACAATATATAAAAGATGCAATTAATGTTGAGAAAGTATAAGGGAATTGAATCCCATGGTGTGAGAGAATCCAATTTCTCATCTATTTTCTCATATTGCAGTAAAGTCTTTCCTCTCCTTAGGTGTGTCAAACAAAGGAAATGAACAACTTTCATTTCTCAAACTTTTCAATCCATGAACCAAACGAGGCCTATTTATAAGGGTTAATCTACAAATTCATCCCCTCTAGGCATAGAACACAAACTCTTAATAAATAACATACTTTTTTTTTTGGTTAATAATAAATAACATACTTAATACTAGATACTTAATACTTATTTTTGAAACAATTAATTGTTCCATTTACTACTGATTCATTGTATAATAAATGATTATACAACGAATTAAGCAGCTCTTTGTTCTATAGCAGTCCCTCTTGAGAAAAGCTCGACCTCCAGGTTATAGCTGGTAACGGATAAATCTTGGCAACTGCATGATATTCATATAGATCCTTAACATTGAAAGTTTTAGAGATGGAATATTCTGCTAGCAAATCAACAACATATAGGCATTGTCGTTGATCTTCTTAAGTATCTTTACTGGTCCAATCTTCTTTTTCTTCAGCTTATTGTACGTACCCGCTGGAAATCCCTCTTTGCTGAGATGGACCATGACTCCATCACCCTCTTTGAAAGCTTTGAGATGCATGTGCATGTAGGCATGAGATTTGTAATGGGCATTGGACTCCAATGGCCTTCTTTGTGTCATCATGCATGTCTACCATCTTTTCTGCCATATGGTTGGCAGTGATACTCATTCCTGGTAATTTTGCCGAGCAACTTTAGCAGACTCTTTATTTTACCTTTTAGCTATTTTATAGAATGTGTTTAATTAGTTTTTTTTATATATTTTCAGAGCTCCAACAGACTAGTCAAAGTTTAGTTATTATGATTTTTTGCTATCTCGTTAGCTAAATATATAGAGGGCGAGATGACTCAGATGAGGCTAGCTATAAATTAATACATTCCTTGTAAGATATTTTACGTGATATATAAATATATTTAAATTATTTAATCTTTATTTGAAGAATAAAGTTGATGTAATGCTAGCTAAAATAGCGAGCATTGATGCAGCTACATTTGTAAAGTGGTTAGCCAAAATGACATTTAGCTAATTTGACTAAAATTTAACTCAAAAATTGTTAGCATTGTTAAAGATGCTCTAAGACATTTTCTTTCTCTATGAAAAAGAAAAAGAAAAAGAAAAAGAAAAAGAAAAATGGAACTGGTTGAACAGAATTGAATCAAGTTCGTATGTCCATCATATATAACGAGCCAAACCATCAACTCCTAAGATTTTCAATTTTGCTATTCTATTTATGGTAAATTAAAGCCATTCATTAGCAACTAGCCAGCTGTTGAATAGCTAGCCTTCCCCTTCAAAAACCAGAGACAAAGAAAGAAAGACAAGCTCACCATAATAAGCACAAACCCGGAATTTTAGTACTCTTTTTTCTTCCAAACAAATCATCGTGATCGATCACGATGATACTTAAGTAAATTATCAGTTTTTTTTTTTTTCTTTGTCCTTGTTCTTTAACAATAATAACAAGGGCCAATAAATTCTTGATTGAGATATTGATCGTGGCGTGCCTGGTCGGGTTCAAAGATGGCTGGCGGTGGTGGTGGCCCTGACAGGGAGCTCGATCAGACTCCGACGTGGGCTGTCGCCGGTGTCTGTTTCACTATCATTGTTATTTCTATAGCTTTAGAGAAGATTATTCACCTGGTCGGACATGTACGTAATAATCAGTATGTTGCTGTTACTGCATATGTTGATTTCACGTATATGCATGCATGGTTATTTACGTTCGTTTATGCTGGTTTGTTCAGTGGTTTCAACGTAGAAAAAAAGCTGGTTTGCTTGAAGCTCTTGAGATAGTTAAAGCGGGTGCGTATTGTTAATGTTTTAGATATGTTTGTTCTACTCTTTTGAATTGCATCTGTCATTGCTTAATTTTTGTTGTTGCTGTGCTCTTGGATTGCAGAGCTTATGATTTTGGGATTCATTTCTTTGATACTCACATTTGCACAACAGCACATCGCTCAGTTGTGCATTCCTGTAAGCTATGCCAATACGATGTTGCCTTGTCCTTACCATAAGTCTGAGGATCACAGTGGTGGTGGTGGTAAAGGTGGTGGTGGTGGTGGAGGAGGAGGAGGAGGAGGAGGAGGAGGAGGTCATCGCAGGCTCTTATGGTATGAGCAGGAGCGCAGAATTTTAGCTGCTGGTAGCATGGGCGCAGGCTGTTCGAAGGTACGTAATTAAGAAATTCCAATGATGCAACGTACACTTTATAGGTTTGATTTTGTTTACATACTACTCAATCTACCCCTTTAAACATTATTATAGAAAGCGGTGTGTCAATAGGAAGTAAACGGGTAAATTGGGTAGTTTGTAAACAAGATGGAATTAAAGTAATAAAGAAATAGAAGTGGGTGTGTGATTAGAGAAAAAAATGTGCGTCAATAACAACACCTTCTCGTAAATAATGATAATCAAAAATCTATTGAGTCCTACATGACTCCTGTTTATATGAAAAGTATGAATTCTACATGGATTCTGAACAAATCGACTGTCTACCTAATGGTAATATTGATGTGCTGCAGGGAAAAGTGCCGCTTATCTCTATAAATGGATTACACCAGTTGCACATCTTCATCTTCTTCTTAGCAGTATTTCACGTTGTATATGGTGCCATAACCATGACACTAGGAAGATTAAAGGTCAGTGCTCATTTCTGATTTTGGTACTCTTCTGTTTCTGAGAGGCTTCTCCTCAACTTGTGATGAAATCCGTTGATGTATCCAGATTCGTGAGTGGAAGAAGTGGGAACGAGAAGCTGTAAATGATCAGGACTTCAATGGTAAAACATTGGATGCTACCAAAATTTGTATAGCTGCTTATATTGATACTTGTCTGTATCGAGTGCTGAATTGGAGTTCCTGTTTTGAACAGATCCTACGAAATTTAGGCTTACTCACGAGACATCATTTGTGAGAGACCACACAAAATCTTGGACTAAAACAAAATTCACCTTCTACTTTGTACGAATTCGGCTATTGATTCTTCTGGAATCGGAGTTTCTTATAAAATGCTAGACATTCTCATCACTATTGTCTGGCTCTAGAATATTCAATTTTTTTTTTTCTTTCAGGTAAGCTTTTTTCGACAATTCTTTAGGTCTGTTCGTAGGGCTGATTTCTTGACCATGCGACACGGATTCGTCTCTGTGAGTTTATTTGGTTAATTATGACATCTTCATCTGATAGTTCAACTTTTACCAAGCTGATCAACTGTCTGGTTGTTGTTATAGGTTCATTTAGCACCCGGAAGCAAGTTTGATTTTCAAAAATATATCAAAAGATCATTAGAAGATGACTTTAAGGTTGTTGTGGGAATCAGGTATTATTATTATTACTAACATTTTCATTCTTCATGTAACTTTTTGGGGCTGTATATATATATATATATATATGTACAGTTCCTATCCAGAGCGAAGCTTCACTTTGAAATTAAAGTGTGAAGTTTCTTATTTGACTCAGTTTTCGGTCATATTTGCATATCTCCACCTTTCAGTTTGTAGAACCTAATGCATAGATCACTCTTGTCAAGTTTCATCCAAATTAGTAATCGTTAAGGTACCGAATTAGATTAAATCAACGAACGGACCATAAATCTGTCTATTTAGAACTGTTTGTGTAAATAACGATTATGCAAACCCGTTATCATCAAATTCAATGAAACTTGGCAGAAGTGATCTATGCATTAGGTTCTACAAACTGAATGGTGGAGATGTGGAAATATGACCGAAAATTGAGTCAAATAAGGAACTTCACACTTTAATTTTTCAAAGTGAAGTTTCGCTCTGGATAAGAACTCTATATATATATATATGTATATATATATATATATGGTAGTTTTGTCATATCTTGATCATGAGAGGACTATGCTTTTCGCTAACTATTCTGATGATGCTGGCAGTCCACTGTTATGGACTACGATGACGCTATTTTTGCTTCTCAATGTTCATGGTGGGTTAAATTTTTGTTCTGTTTCCATTTTTTCCGATAACTGAGTTGGCCTTTTCATATCACTTATGTTTGATGTTGTATTATTTACTCAAGGTTTCTTTTCATTTCAGGATGGGAGGCTATGTTTGTCTTGTCCATGCTTCCTCTAGTTGTAAGAACTTAATTAATTACAAGGAAAGTCCTACTGCATGTTCAATCTAATATTGTTCTAAAAGAGTACTGACTATTGTTTTCTTTGAAGATAATCTTAGCTGTTGGAACAAAGCTGCAAGGAATTATAACACAAATGGCAATTGAAATCCAAGAAAGACATGCTGTGGTGCAAGGGATACCTCTGGTGCAAGTCACTGATAAGCATTTTTGGTTCAGCTGGCCGGAGCTAGTGCTTTATTTGATCCATTTTGTCCTGTTCCAGGTAGCCTCCTCCTTTTCCTCAGACACCAATTTGACACTTTTATTGTGATCTTCTGAGATTTTCAGTCACCTGATCGATTGTTTGTATTTCCATGTCCAGAATGCGTTTGAGATAACATATTTCTTTTGGATATGGGTAAAAACGAATAAACCTAAGTGCCTCTTATGAATTTATTGTGGTTATTTATATATATATCACTGCTGTAGCTCTAACCACTCTCTGGTGAATCCTAATGCAGTACGAGTTTGGGGTGAAATCTTGTTTTCATGAAAACTTCACTCTTACGATTATTAGAGTTGCTCTTGGGTATGTCTTTTCTCTTTTCCTACTTCCTGATAGTCGGATACAAGAGACATGGATGTTCTTGTGAACACATTGCTTCCCTGCTAGAATATACGAGATACTTTGTTGTTCCTATACGGTGCTTTGACACATACATGCCTCATGATCAGGGTCCTCGCCCAGATTTTGTGCAGCTACATCACACTTCCGCTATATGCATTGGTTACACAGGTACAATCACTAAATACTATTCAGTAGGATGATACTGTAGATCGGAGTTGAACTTATAAGGATTCCAATATAGGTCTTTTATTTGATTAAGCTGTGGGAGATTAACAACTAAATTGTGAGAGTCTAAATGAAAGTAGGCTAATCCGCCTACATACTTCTCTCTGGTTGAGCCTGTTTTCATTCTGAGAATGGTATCTGAGCATCTGAACCTTTAGTTCATATGTTACGCATTTCATAAAAGTAATTCTTTCCATTTTGTGAACTTACAGATGGGTTCAACAATGAAGAAGTCGATCTTCGATGAACAAACTAACAAGGCCTTGAAGAAATGGCAAAAGAATGCTCAAAAGAAGAATAAGAATGAGACTGGCTCACACAATATAACAACTAAACCTATGCTGGGTGGGAATTCAGCCAATGGACAAACTGACATGGAGAAAGATGGAGCAGATCCACATGAAATGGAAAACCCTTTCGCCAGTGTCAATGTTGAAGGCAATAAAGACCTCCTAACAGGACAGTGAATATGTTGACTGGCAATGAATGTGGGAGAAGAATGATATTGAGAAAATGTTGAAGTTACAGTTGCAACTGAGGCAAGGACCTTACATTTGTTTCCTTGCTTGTGACAGTTTGTATATATTCATATGAGATATGGCAGCTTCCTCGTGAAATTGCATGCTATTGAAAAAATCAACATGAACTTAATCTTCTGCAAATTCCAGAGGCCATACAAACTGTTACACAAACTAACATGAGCTTAAATTTTTGTGGTGAAAAGATATCTTCTTCTTCCTCTTTTTGACCGATGACATATTCTTCTTCGATCATATGTATTACTTATTACTTCATAGTTTTGTTGTAATATAGACCAATTTCCACTATGGATTCTTATGCTTTGCATAATTCCATTGAGAAATTTGTACATATTCTTCTTCGATCATATTGTAATACTTATATCTATAGTCTATACAAGCCCGGACCTGAGATTTTGAGGCCTAAGTCGAACTTTCAGAGTTGAGCCCATAATATATATATATATATATATATATATATATATATATATATATTATACAAAATAGCATATAACATCCAAAAATATTTAATTTATAATTAATAATAAATCAAAATTATTCCAAACAAAACCTTCATATATTATTCGATTTTAAATTGAAACTTAAAAATTACACCAAATCGAATTATCACTTAAATACTACTCACCTTTGCATAATCATGTTTGTCAACTACTTTTTTTCTCAATTGATAACATAGCCAACCCATTTAATTTTTCTTGTGACATAGTTGACCGGAGATAAGTCTTGATCAACTTCAACTTGGAGAAACTTCTTTCCGCAGAGGCAATTGTAACCGGTATAGTTAGCAAGATCATGTAAGCAACATAAGCATTTGGAAAACATCCATCCATCTTCCTCAAATAATTTATCACGTCAATAGCTCTTTTTGTTTCACTTGGTAAAGAGCTCTGCAAGATCTTCAACTCTAAAAATAAATCGTATCCATAAATATCAGAACAACCTAAAGACTTTTCAAGATTGTCACATGACTTCCTCAAACTATCATCATCAACACACTTTAACCTCTCCAAACTAAACAAGAATCCAAAGAGTTCTTCATATTTTTGAAACTGTTCGAACCGAGTTTGAAGTGAAGAATGAAGTAATGAACTCTAAAAGATTCTTCGGGTGATTGTGTTACCTCATCATTGCTAATTTCATCAAATTGCCTCTTTCTTCGAATGACGCGTTTTTCCCGGAATATAGCTTCAATTCTCAAATCACTTGCCATTCTTTTTGCTTCAACCATGGCCTTATCAAACCCAGATTCTCTATAGTCTTGAAGAAACAAAAGAAGCCCTTTTAATTGTTCAATAGCAACATCAATATCCATGTTTTCAGCTTGAAGAATTTTATTCACGGTGTTGATCGCATGTAGTAACTCATACCAAATTACCATGTCAAGCAAGAACTCAAAATTCTCAAGTTCATTTGTTACCAAGGATTCAGCTTCACTCTTTGTTTTCAGATCTTCACTAGTGTTTGCCAAGTCAACCAAAGCATTTCTCATTTGTGAAGTCTGTTCTTTTATTGGTCTGACGCTCTCTACATGACCTTCCTAACGTGTTTGTGACAATGGTTTAACTGTTAGACCTTCCACATGATCTTTGAATATTTTCCATCGCTTGGTAGATGAGGGGAACAGTGTGTAGATGCGTTGTATCACTCCAAAAAATGACATAGCTTGAGGACAACAATTCACCATATCACATAATGCCAGATTAAGACTATGACAACCACATGAAGTATAAAAAGCTCTCGGATTTATCTCAAGTAATCTGTTTTGTACACCTTTATGTCTCCCTCTCATATTAGATCCGTTGTTATACCCTTGACCTCTTATATCATCGATGTCAAGTTCAAAACTGCTTACCACATTTTTAAGCTCGGTAAAAAGTCCAAGTCCTGATATGTCATCAACTTTCAAGAATTGTATCCAATATTCTTCTACCACTGCAAAATTTGTTGAATAATCTACACATCTTAATACAAGAGACATATGTTCCTCGTGGCTCGCATCTGGAGTACAATCTAGTATGACTGAAAAGTATTTTGCTTGTTTAACTTTTGCAACGATTGAACTTCTGATGTCATATGCCAACATTTGTATCAATTCATTCTAAATTTTGGGACCAAGATATGTATACTGAATTTGACGTGCCTGACAACACCGAATGTGCTCTTCCATTATTGGATCAAACTCAGCAATCATTTCAATCATCTGCAAAAAAAGTCCATTAGACTCGGCATAAAGCTTTTCACAGTCTCCTCGAAATGCCATGTTATTTTTGGCTAGTCTTTGCACCACAACAATTATCCTCTTCAACACTTGTGTCCAGTGTTCTTTTTCTCTATTAATTTCTCGTTGCAAGCTTTCATCAATTGTCTTATTTTTTTGCAGCCTTGTTTCCAATTCTATCCAACTAGTCATGCAATTCATATGCTCCTTACTAGCTTCATGATTTCTAAGATTTCGAGACAAATTATGCCAATCTTTGTATCCTTCATTAGCCAATTGGCCAAGTAGAGCCATAGTTTTCTGGGTCTTGAACAATTTGCAACAAAAACAAAAAATTTTGTTTAAAGAAACTGAATATACTAGCCATCTTCTGTCACTTTTCTCCCCATTCCACAATAGTCGCTTATAATGTGATGAATCAAAATGTCTACCGGCACTATCGTTAGGAAACAGCTCAAGACTATCATCTCTTTTGGACCCCTCTCAACTAAAAAGTCCCTTATATTTTGACCAATTTTATCCCAATTTCCTGGATCGTCAACATTCAAAGAAAAACAGCTCTCTTGATTTAAATCTTCATGTTGAACATCATCAACCATATTGACATCAACTTCCTCATGCTCAGGCTGCTCTGGATCTTCAATCACAATATCATCAGACTCATTCACATTGGCAGGTTGAACAACTTCTTCATTATCATTCTCAATCATAGATTGATCATGTTCTTCATTAGCATGGTCGTTCTGATTCTCTTCCCTCTCATTCTCAATCATAGATTGATCATATTCTTCATTGGCATGATCGTTCTGATTCTCTTCCCTCTCTGCACTTGGTTTGCTAGTAAAGTACTTATCAATAGCTTCAGCTTGACTTTGACTCAATGCGTCTTGCCTCTCTTTCTTCTTTCTCTTTTGAACTCCAGACATATATTTAGGAGGCATGATAACAAACTTGAATGAAACCAAATAGACAAGACTATAAACTTAACTGGTTGAGATTTATGAAATTCTCTCGTGCAGTTCTCTATATATATACAGGATTAACAAAATACTTATTATGCAAATAGGATTCCAAAACCTTGATAGTTTAGTAATCCTAATTGTATTATAAATCTTATCTATACAACAAATATCTTACCTAATCGTGTCTGGCAGCTTCTATTGAATATTTTAACTTTTTTATGAGTACAAATTTAAAGTAGTAATTGATGGTGATTCTTTTGGGCCCCTCATCACGTGTATGTCAGATGTCCTCTTTTCCTGTATGATCAATTGCACAGCTAAAAAATATAATTTTTTTTTTGGACAACTATAAAAAAATATTTTTAGGCCCCTTGGATTTTTAGGCCCTGAGTCGCAAGACTCTTCTGCCTCTATTCAAATCCGGGCCTGTCTGTACCATTCTCATTCAAAGCAAATTTTGACTGTAGAAATTGAGAAATTTCATTGGATTCATTTCATTTAAATATCAATTTTATGCTTGTGAATGAAGCGAAAGCTCAGAATATATCATTCGAGCTAAGTTTTATAAATAGTACTATTGTCTGAAAATGCAAAGCCTATTCATGTATGCATTGAGTTGTACACAGTCACAGACTATATATACTAGAGCGAGAGAGAGAGCATGACAGTTTTGTAAATTATCAAACACTAAGGAGAAAATGGTCATTACGCAAGCATTTCAGCAAGCATGACATAGTCGTAAATCATCAAAAAAGCTAGGGTAAAACTGTAATTTCTGCAGCTGATGTATAAACAGTGTTCACCAACCACTGGTGTTCATATGTTTGGGCAAATATTATATTGTAAATGTGACTTTCTTTTCTGTACAAAATAATAAAATAATAATACAAAACAATAGAAAATTCAAAGATATAATACAAAAATCAAAGTTTAATTACATTGATTAATACATAGAATGATAACATCGATGCGGGTACTTCTGTTGTCGCTCATACTGCTTCTATTGGTTTTGTTCTAAGGGACCATTTTAATCAACCTCATATAGGTGTTGATAAAAAAATTGGTGATGTTACTGTTCTAGTCGTTGAAGCAACAACTTTACGGGAATCTCTTCACACGACCTTTCTTCAACAAGTTCCTTGAGTATTAGTTGAAGGTGACTCCAAGATCCTCATAGACTGCCTTTGTGGGTAAAACTTGTGTTCCTTGAAGTATAAACTTTGTTGTTCAAGATATTTAGTGGTTGACATCCATGTTTCAGTCCTGCATATTTCGTCATGTTGATCGGGAAGCTAACTTCGTTGCAGATCGGTTTGCTACTCTTGGTTTTTCGTCTTCCTCTCCGTTAATATAGTTCCTCTGCCTTCCCCTCAATGTCCCCAACGTTCCATTTAGATCAGCTAGGAAGGGGAGTTTGTAGAGGTTTTTTGTTGTAGTTTTCTGCTTTTTACTTTGTTTCATGCGGATATAAAGGCTAGTAAAAAGTAAAACAAAAGGTTTGCTACTAGTAAATAATGTGCCAATTACTGTGGCCTTCTGTAACCAAAAAAAAAAATGTGTCGTTTCAAAACGAACCAAAACCCCCTAAAACCCTAGTCTCCTAAACCTCTCATTCGCCCAACACACACCGGAGAAGAAGAAGACGAAAGGATGCAACAGCAGCAGCACAAGAGGAGGACGAGTGCCGGAGACTTGGCTCACCTCCGTGAGCTGTTCCGGCACCACATCGAGTCTTTCGATTACCTCGTCTCCGCCGGCCTCGGCGTCATGCTCCGTGACATCAAGCCCGTCCAAGTCGACAATCCTATCACCGGAGAAACTCTTCGCAATATCCTTCCTTTTCTCTCTTTCTCTTTTCAGTTCAATTCAATTTATTGTTCAATTGTCATCGCATTACTGCTATTATATATTGGATAATGAATTCCTTGACTTGGTATGTTACTCTGGTTCGTCGATGATCCTATCCTAGGCCGAACTCTCAAGAACCGGAGCACCGAGCCTCTCTATCCTTTTGAAGTAAGCTCTTTGTTTGTTTGTTTGTTTGTTTAGTAGGATACTAATTGGTATTGACTGCTGTGTTTGTTTGTGTATCAATATAGTGTCGCCAGACTCGAATTTCATTCACAGGGAAATTGTTGGCAGACATTTATTTTCAGCGTGGGGATAAGGCTCCTGTTAGAGAGCAGTTCAATTTCGGCCAGTTTCCCATCATGCTCATGGTCACTACTCTTTTCCTCTTTATATTACTCTGTCTTTGAGGATGACCATTGTTATAAAGTGGTGTTCAATCGTTTTAAGCGATACTTTGAAATGTGCTAATAATGTAGAGGGGTAGGCCAGGTGAAAGGAGGGAATAACAGTAGAACATGTTAATTTTTAACTGATATGTTGTGTCTGAGTGTTCAGCTCAAATTTTTCTTTTGATGGGTGATAATGGATATATTACTTGTGCAATGCAGTCAAAGTGTTGCAACTTAAGAGGTCATGATCCTCAGCAGCTTGTTTCTTGCAAAGAAGAGTCATCAGAAATGGGTGGGTAAGTAAATTTGTTCCTCTTGTATTCACTAGCTTGTCTATCCTTTCTTTTGATATTCTTTTAGGTTTATTTTCTGCCATGTTAGTTCTAATTATTATTTTGTTGTTGTTATAGCTACTTCATTTTAAATGGGCTCGAGAGAGTTATTCGACCTGTTATATTGCCAAAGCAGAACTATGTAAGTGAGCCTTTCCATGTTACGCAATAACTCTTGCGATACACCAAGTGGTCAAAGTAGTTTTTTTTCTCTTGAAGGTTCCAAGTGTGGGAGAACTAATCCCCATTTTCTCGTATATACTTTTGTTCTGCTCCAAATTTGTCATAAAAGATTTTCTGATTTTTGGTCAGCCAAATGACCCAAATAACAGCAACCAACAAGCATCCCCATAAAACTTTGGGATTCTTCTACTCCTGAAGTTTTATCTTAATGTGCTAACTGACTGAGCTAGTTGGTTACCTAAATTTTATAGTTAGAAGGGAAGCATATGGCCTGATCAGTTTAAAACTTCTGTGTATTTCAGCCAATGAGTACGGTGCGCAATTCATTTCGTGATCGAAAGGAAGGGTATACAGATAAAGCAGTTGTGATAAGGTTTTATCTCTAAATTATACACATGTGATATTTCTTTAATTGCTGTCATATTCTTCCCTGTCCTGGTGTTGGTAGTAAGCAGTTTGAGGCATTGTATTTAAGATGCTATATTGATCATATCTCTTGGCATACATTATAAGCGGGCTTGCATCAAATCATTATGCTAAATAAGCAAGCCAATCCAGTCCAATGCAATCCAAGTAACCATTGGATTTGTAATTGAAAAGAGAATCCGTTGATGTTTTGTAATGGCACAAAGTTTTTATGTCTTAGTGATTTAGATATCCCATCCAACTCTTCACTCGCCAAAGGATATGTGCTGGTTATACTGACAGATAGGAAAACTTAAAAATTTGATTCGGTTGATAATTCAGTTGAGTTAGAATATCCCTAACAGTTTAGAATGGAATTGTTTTACCATCCCCTAGATTTTTAATTTAAGTTTGGTTGAGTCTGGATTGAAATTTGATCATTTTCCTTGGTTATATTGAATTGGAGTTTCAGCTTATTAGTGGAAATTGTAATGTTGTTTATTTGGTTTGATTCTCCTTTTATGTCATGTTAGATGTGCAAGAGATGATCAGTCCTCAGTAACAGTCAAATTGTACTAACTGCAAAACGGAAGCGCAAGACTTGGTGTTTGGTAAGCAGTTTTAGGTTTGACACTACAACTGAATTTTGGTTTGCATTATTGACTTAACTGTTAAAATATGTCTTACATGATTTGCAGGATACAGGGAAAGGAGTTCTTGCTTCCTGTGGGTCTTATTTTAAAGGTGTTGATGAGGCTACGAGTTTAATATTTATATCTATATATATAAACACACACATATGTATAATATGTATAATTTTGTACTTCTGCTGGATCACTGCTTAATCATATGTATTTCATTCTAATTTTCATAGTGCATTATTAAATTTGCAATAGACTAGAGTATTTTAGTCATGATCAAGTGTCTATGTTTGAAACTTCTGGTTGGCTCTCCCTCTCATATGCATATCCAAATAAAAAGTATCTTTCCTTAAGCTATTCTGTTATATCCATTATTCTTTTTCCTTTTCTATTTGTACAGTCTGAACTAATTGTGTACTGCATACTTAACACTCATGATCATGTTGTTCTTAAACAAAATTATAACTCCCACTTTTTGGTAATAGGCCCTTATTGACACTCCTGATAATGAACTTTATGCGAGTTTGACATGCTGTTATCCTGAAAAATTTGAGAAAGGAAAGGGTGCTGTTGGCACTCAGCTTGTGGGTGAGAGGGCGCAAATTATTATAAATGAAGTAGTGGACTTGGGTCTTTTCACTCGTGGTCAATGTCTAGAACACATGGGTAACATACTATTGTCTTCTGGTGGTCTTCCAATGATTGGAATTAAAATGTTAGATGTGTTTAGTAATCCCTTTATTGTTATCAGGTGAGCACTTCCAACCTCTAATGGGTGGACTGGAGAATGAACCTTATTCAGTTGTAAGTCATGATCTGCAATCTTTTTACTCTCCCTTGAAACAGACAAGCGACTTGTGATTTGTTGATTTTTTTGGGTTCCCATAAAGTTTATTTCTGCTAATTTATTCTGTTTTGGTAGGTTGGAGATGCCGTTCTTAAGGACTACATATTTGTTCACCTAGATAAGAATGAAGACAAATTCAATCTCCTCATGTTAGCTACTCTCTCTCTCTCTCTCTCTCTCTCTCTCTTTTATACACACACACACATGCCTACTATAAGAAAAACTACAAAATCTCTTATACAAATACAAACCATAACAATCCATTGATCTGCATTGTCCGTATGTTAGGCCCACACTGAAGTTTCATCCTTACAGGAGACAATGAAATAAAAAAATATTTTTGCATTCTTATGATGAACATACACTTATTTGGTTTCATTCACCTAGTAAACGTTACTGTATTTCTGATAATGATGATGATAATCATATGGTCAATCTTTATGGAAAAGATCCCTGTTAAACTAAGATCATCTTACCAAATGGGATTAATCTTGCTTTTCAAATAAATTGTTACGAGGGTAGTATATTTATGTATTTTCACTTTTTATTAAAGAGTGACAAAATTCCCTATGAAGAAAGAGATTTAGTTTTCTAATTTTCTGTAATTAGATCGTGTTTTCACTTTTCACTCTTCCTCACTATAAACCTATTTATTATTTTAGATCATTCCATCAGTTCACAGATTTCTACTTTCGCAGATTCATGTTGCAGAAACTTTTTTCGCTGATGGATCAGACTTCGGTGCTTGACAACCCAGATTCCCTGCAAAATCAAGAAGTCTTGCTTCCTGGGCACTTGATTACCATATATCTCAAGGTAGATAAAACAGCAGTGTTTTTATTTTTTAATTTTTTTAAGGGATATTGTTTGTGTACTTTGGGGAAAATATAAAATTTATTTTTCTGGTGCATGACTCCAGATTGCCATAGTGCTATGCCAGTGTGGTGCAGAGCAGTAAATTTTTAAAGTATTCTATGGTCTAAAGCTTTCTATGGTACTGGATAAATATGTAGATCTAGAGGAGTAGCATATTTATTATTTGTATATTCTGAGGTTGTGTTTAGTTTTCTTCTGATATGAAAAATGTATTTTTCATTAACTTTTAAAAATGCCTTAATTTTTTTTTTGGATAGAAATCGTAATGGATGTCTCAATATTAACAAGAATAGGAAGTAAAGTCATTAAGATTTAAGTGCTCAATATGAATGTTATTTGCTTATTTGACCTGAATTTGTTCCTTCCAGTTTGTGAATAATAGAATAAGAGTTGAGTCAACTTCTAATGAAATCAGAAGTTTAAAGATTGAAATCAGAAAGTCGGATGAGAGATAAAATATGAATAAGAGAAGTTGAATTTAGTGAATAACTTCAATTCAAACATGTTTTTATATGCTCTGTAGCAGTAACTGATTTATTTTAATAAAAAAGATCACATGGTTTAATGTTGAGGTTCCAGTCAATATACACTTTTAGCTAAGAACAAAATCTATAGTGACTGAGAATAACCAAACAATGGTTCATTTGATATATGATGTTTGCAGAGCCCATGAAATTATCTCAACAATAAGTTCTCCTTTAGTGAACTTTTACTTCTATTTTTATTTTTTATTTTTCATTATTTGATTTTCTGTGTGACGGTGAGATTCATGCAAATGTCTGCCATTTCTTTTTCATTCAAAAATGCATGCCTTCTGGCTGTGCAATCTTTACAGATCTTGAGGTCTAGGCCATGCACATAACTCAAATGGACTATATAACTACCTGTAGTACTAGTTTAAATGAACATATGCTGCAAACTATGCACTGGTTTAAGCCAATTGTTATTGTTTGTTTTGTTTATAATTTTCTAGTGGGTAGATTTTCTATTTTCCATGATCCTAGAGATGTTCACTCAGTAGCAAATTAGGTTTCAAGGGCGTACATCTAATGAAACTGTCATTATTTTTTTGGTCTAGTACTAGTAATGTATAAAGCCAGTGTATTATAGTGTATGTGTTGTTTAATTTCATTATTGCCTTGACTTATATTTTTATCCTCGCTCTCAGGAAAAACTTGAGGATTGGTTGCAAAGGACCAAAAAACTTCTTCAAGATGAGATTAAAAAGGAAAGCAACAATATCAATTTTGGCAGCGGTATGGTTTTTGGTTAAAGTTTCCCATCTTTCTATGTATTACACAACTTACTAAAATTCTCGGTTCTCCACATTTTTCTACATTAGTTGCATTTTATCTTTTCTCATGAATTGACGATTCCTTTCTAATAATGCAGTCGATAGCTTAAAAAAGGTTCTGGATAAAAATCCTACAAGGCAAATCAGTTTAGCGGTTGAGAATATGTTGAAAACTGGAAGAATTAATACTCAAACAGGGCTAGATTTGCAGCAGGTATTGACTTCTGGCTTAGCTTATTTCAAGTATCATAGGTGTCTTACTAAATGCATTGCATTCTTCTTTTCTCGTCTCAGTTATAGATATTTGAGTGGTGTTTGGTTGGGGTTCTGGTTCTCAGTTATCTGCTTGAATGACCCAAGACTTCTAAGTGATTTGAAAATTGTACGAGGTCGAGCATAATATACTTTTTAGTGGTTACCAAGTTACCAGTTTATCCTAGTTAGAACTTATATCTAGGTTCTTATTAGGGGGGATTCAATTTTTAGTATATATAAATGGGGATGGAACCTTGATTTGAAGTATTAAGTGTCAAACACATTGGACTATATTCCTGTGGGGAAAAATTAACAAAAGTATTTCAATTCTTTGCCAGAATTTGATTAATTGTTACTATATCAAAACTTTCCTACTACTGATATATTGCAAAATTCTACTCTATGTTCACCAAGAAGTTGTTCTTTGATTTCTTCTAACTTCCTGTTTTCAAAATTATATCTTAGAGAGCAGGCTTTTCAGTTCAGGCAGAAAGGCTTAACTTCTTACGTTTTCTATCCCATTTTCGTGCTGTTCATCGAGGTGCTTCATTGCTGGGCTTCGTACCACAAGTGTTCGGAAATTGCTTCCCGAGTAAGTGTTACTTTTTAGGCTCTTCAAAATTTACTTGTTGGTTATTATTCATTTTTTCTTTTACTTGCAGATCTTGGGGTTTCCTTTGCCCTGTACACACACCTGATGGAGAGCCATGTGGCTTGTTGAACCATATGACTCGCACTTGTAGTAAGTGATTTACATTTATAAAAATTAATTACCTTTAATGTGTCATATGTTTTTCATTTGTTCATATGATTTATGCTACATGTAAATGAACCAGAAAAACGTAAGTAACACACCCAAGTAAATAACATCAATTTCTGACCAAGCAAGTATTTGCCTTCTACTACTGAAATGAGTAGTTACCACACCTCCTTGTACTCCTTTTTCTTCATTCTCTTATAATTTAGATTGTTAATTTTATGGTTTGATGCCTGGAATGAGAAAGACACAGATCTTTAGTGATGGGGTAAACTTTAAAGTTAATAAACCAACTATAGCTGAAGCTTCATAGCCAGCCTTAGGAAGACCGATAAGCTTGTTTAAAGGGAATAGATGAATAAGGTCATGATAGGGGGGATATAGGATCTACTTTGTGGTTGCAATTAAATGGCTTCTCTTTGTATCATATCTGTGAAGTGTTTTAGAAATTCTTTTCATCTCGAACCAGCTCATGAGTGCATAACAACCATTAGGTTTCATATTTTCAATGTGCCCCTTAACTTCTGGCCAAACACCAGAGTAAGTCAAATGGGTGGATCGAATAAGAAATTTTGAATTGCCTGCTTTAAATTAGATACCAAATAAAGTTAAAGCATCCTACCCAAATTGGCAATGTGTGCAGACCCCATGATGTTATTGTGATTTGGTAGGCTTAAATTAGTCTTTTGTGTTTTTGGTGAGCTATATGGCCAAGTTTCTGGTGATTTAAAACAGCACTCTCATCTACCATGTTGGATTTGCTAATTTTTGTGAAGTGAAACTTGATATTTGAGGTTTGATTTTATGATTTAGAGCTTTTCGGTCTTTAGTCTATTTGAGTGAACTCTCTGCTTTATTCCTGCTGTTGGTCATGGCTTTGTTATCAAGGCTTTCTACATTTATAAAATCTTATCTCTCAAAAAGAGAAAACTTTGATGATCCGTCCATGTAGCGGGCCAGACTGAGCCAAACACATGGATCACTTAGAATGGGTAGCATGGAGCATATGTAGCTACATTTGGCTGGCCTGTGAATGAATTGTTTCTTCTGATGCCATTTCAAAGTAGTTGATATATCTCTACTATTGTCTGTACTCTTTTCCAACTTAGTATTACTTCTTTTTGTGGCATGGGCATAGAATTCAAGACACAGCTTCTTTCAGACTAAGCAGACTCTTAAACTCTAATATAGCCAAGAGCAAAGAAATACCCCAAGCTGACTTTTTCTAAAGGTTCTTCATATCAACCTCTTATGATCTTCAAAACTTCTTTCCAACCACAGAAGTGATAGCATCATGTGATGCTACAGACTTCTTTACTTTCTGCAACTATCAACCTCCAAAAGTAATTTGTCTCACAAATTTTAAGAACGGAACGACAGTCTAACCCCCCCCTCCCCCCACCACCTTTTTTTTAAAAAAAGAAAAGAAATACATCAATGTGACAAAACACACAACCTTTGAAATAGATTATTGGTGTTACTTCTCCATCGTGCGTTAAATCCATGCCAACACCTTAGCTTTGGTGGGGATTTTGATCCTTCCTGAAAGATATGGAAAGAAAAGGTTTCTGTATTATCACAATTTTTATTTTATTTGATTCAAACCCAGCCACCCATCCCATAATGACAGTGAAATTTGAACCGCTTGACCTCCACAGTGTTTGGTTCTTCAATGACCCGCAGCCCACAGCTCAGCGGATGACAACTCCGCTGAAGGCTCCAGTAAGTTTTCCATGACTGCTCTCTAAGTTCAAGAAAAAGCTGGTATCAAAGCAAGTTGGAGATGATTTCCACCCTTTCTCAACCTTTCAATTAGTGATTGGGTTTCTGAATGTTTAGATTTCCTTTTCCCGAAATCGAAGTTGTTTTTTCAATTGTGGTATGCGGTGGGCATATCTTCCAATCAAGCAAAGTATGTCAACTGTCATGGATACATTATTTCTTTATAGAGCCATTTCCAGAGAAATTGTGCATGTCATTGCTTAAATAAACACTGATGTGTGCATTCTAATTAGCTGCAAATTAATGTGGATTTATTTAGTATTGTTTACTGATGTATTGTTTAATGATATATATGACCACCAATAACTCAATTCCATCGTACTTTTATCAGGAATTACATCGTACTTTGATGCGCAAGGGAATATTAGAGATTTCACTAAGATGCGGATGTCTATTCTCAATGTTCTGATTGAAGTTGGAATGATACCTTCACTGCCAATGTTGGTTCATGCGGGTCTTCCTGCCGATCTTTCTGTTCTTTTAGATGGTTGTGTTGTTGGTTATATATCTTCCACTCAAGTTGAGAAAGTTGTTGCTCATTTAAGGAAGCTGAAAGTGTCAGCTGCTTCAGTGGTCGGTTATCTTTCTTTTTTCTGTTTCATTTTTTTTGTAATCCTTTTTAACCATGATGTTTGTTACATTTTCACTGATGATGGTGAAATGGTATATGCCTCAGATTCCAGATGACTTGGAAGTGGGATACGTTCCTCTCAGCATGGGTGGGGCATATCCTGGTCTCTACCTTTTCACTTCTCCTTCTAGATTTGTTCGGCCAGTTAAGAATATTTCGATCTCTGTTGTTGAAGGTCAAAACATTGAACTCATTGGGCCCTTTGAACAGGTTAATACTGTATTTCAGATTACAATTCCTACCTTAATTTGAATTAGTTATTTACTTGTTATTACTTGTCTGATTTGTTCACAAGGTCCTTGCTTTGATCACAAGGTCCTTGCAGGTAGGAAACTAATAATATGATTGGCTACCTCATTTCTTGCTAAACTAGGTGTTCATGGAAATAAGATGCCCTGATGGTCGAGATGGTGGAAGGAAAGATGCTTTCCCTGCAACTCATGAAGAAATTCATCCAACTGGGATGCTCAGTGTTGTTGCTAATCTTACTCCCTGGTCAGAACATAATCAGAGTCCACGAAATATGTACCAGTGTCAGGTTCTTATATGTTTTTCCCTTCAGTCTCTTTGGTATTAATCTATATAATGCTTTTGCTCTTTGTGGGAATGTGGTTGCTCTGACATTTATTACATTTCTTATGTTTTGAATTATAGATGGCAAAACAAACAATGGGCTTCTCATTACAAGCACTTTGCAATCGTGCAGATCAGAAGTTGTATCATCTGAAGGTTGGTTATCTTCATTCACTTGCTATTAGTTTGCTTATAAAGAAGGACATCATGTCAATATGTCATACATTCACTTCTCTTAACTATTTCATCATAAAGTACCAAAATGACAAAATGTGTGGGTTGGGCACTACTGTTAGACAAGAGGGAGTCTAAGGATTGTCCTAAAATGGAAGGAGAGGAAACAATTAATAATTATACATATTTTATGTAGAACATGGTTTACTAATGAGAAAGTGGTTAGCACTTTGCTTGGAAAGTAAGGCTCCATTGAGAGATTATTTGGGATTCGTTTTTATTTTTCTGACGTAGCTTTCAATTGGTATGCAACTATGTCCGACAACACAACCAGTTATATTCGTTTTTAAGTTTTTCTTATCGACTCGGAATGTTTAGGCAATTGTCTGTTTTCAGCATTTTCACTGTACTTGTTTAATGTTACTGCACGATTGCTCTTATTATCTGATGCATTATGCTGTTTGTTTTAATCAACAATTCTGTTAATTGTTTGTGCGCTACTTCATGATCATTACTACTCATCAGTGTTTTCTATGGCTCTTTAAAACTCACCCTAATTCTTTGTAATGTTAGACTCCTCAATCTCCCATTGTCCGCACAAATACATATACAAATTACTGTGTAGATGAATATCCAACAGGCACAAATGCAATCGTTGCTGTACTGTCATATACTGGGTAAGAATTTTGACAATAAGGAATGTTAGTTAATCTTTTGTAGCGTTTATATATCCAGTCTTTTATATGACATGTAGGTACGATATGGAGGATGCTATGATTCTAAGCAAGTCATCTGTAGATCGCGGAATGTTTCACGGATTAGTGTATCAGGTTTGTCACGAAGTTGTACATGATCTTTAATATAGAGGGATAAGGGTATGGGTTATGATCCCCTAAACTATCTGAATAACTTAAGTGGGCCTAAAGTTTCCCTGTAGGTAAATTGTTTTTATAGAAATACCACCAATCTATGCTTTAATGGAGTCCAAACTCTCTCTCTCTCTCTCTCTCTCTCTCTCTCTCTCTCTCTCTCTCTCTCTCTCTCTCTCTCTCATGTATCCGTAGATGTATGAACTGGTGATATGGTTTTCTCATGGTTAAACCTGTACTCGTACTGATCCAATCATGGGTTTTGGCAGACGGAATCCATTGACTTGTCTGATCAAAAGGGTAGGTCAGGATCCCAGAGATCGTTCAGGAGAAGTGCCGCTGACAAGTCACATCATTCTCTAATCGATTCAGATGGTCTTCCTTATGTGGGTCAGGTTAGTATGTATAAAACCTGATAATTGCGATTTTTGCTCAGTTTAAGTTGGCCATAGAGTAATTTTGATTAACCTTAATCTTTGTTAAAATTCAGACAATAAAACCAGATGAACCCTATTATAGCACTTATGATGAGGTAAAAGGTGCCATAAGAACGACAAAACGAAAGGGGTCAGAGCCTGCTATTGTTGACTATGTTGCTATTGATGGGAAGAAGCATCTTCAGAAGGTGAGTCGACAACATTTTTATACTGGAGATTGAGTTTCGTAAGTTAGTATTTGAATTTCTAAAACCAAGATTGAACCAATAGAAGGTTCACTACTGAAAGAAAAAAAGACATCAAGTTCTCAAGCATCAAAAGGCATAGCTTTTGTGAGCTTTTTTCCCCACAGTTTTTTTTATACTAAAAGTGTTCAAAGGGCTTTAAACATTTCACTGTTTTGGATTCTATGTTGCACTCTTACTTTTCCTGTGTTGTCCTCTATTTTATATTTACCTCTTCCTCTTTTTTTGGAGCAGGTGAACATACGGTTTCGGCACCCTAGAAACCCTATAATTGGTGATAAATTTAGCAGCCGACATGGACAAAAAGGAGTTTGCTCCCGGTTGTGGCCTGACATTGATATGCCATTTTCTGGAGTTACGGGAATGTGCCCAGATCTTATTATCAATCCACATGCATTTCCGTCAAGAATGACGATAGCCATGCTTTTGGAGTCGGTTGCTGCAAAGGTACCCTGGACTTATAGAAATCCTTTTTTACATGTGCTGGTTTATTTTACATTTCCCATGGTGCAGAGGATTTACATTTCCCCTTTGTGCTCGTATGTATATGCATGTATAATTATAAATACAAGTGCAATTTTGATGATTGATAGGCATAAACTTTTCTTTATTGCTTCCTTTCTTGAACAGGATTGAATGATATAAATAGATCATATATATGACGATCCATTTAGAAAAATACTTTTACCAAAGATCCGAGTACTTAATTGGAACTGTAAATTAATCACCTGTTGATACAATTGAGAAATTCAATCTTGAAGGACCAAAATTGTAATGTGACCCTTTCATGGATATTATCTCTGTGGTTCCTTTTGTTATATGTTGTCTATAGGTACCTTTTGTTATATGTTGTCTATGTTCTCTTTCGCTGTATATCCTCAACTGATTTTGTTAGAAAATGGAGTTAGATGCAGTTCAGTGAGTATGTTTAGAACTGTTGAAGAAACTATTATAGATGCTGAAATGCTTTTTGCCACAGGGTGGTAGCTTACATGGAAAATATGTTGATGCGACACCATTTGCTAATTCAGAGAAGAAAGATAATGAAGAAACTAATGGAGAGAAATCCAAAACCCTTGTTGATGAACTTGGTGAAATGTTAAAGGTTAAAGGGTTTAACTATTATGGTGCAGAGGTATTGTACAGTGGCGTCTATGGAACAGAACTCACGTGTGAAGTCTTCATTGGTCCTGTTTATTATCAACGATTACGGCATATGGTTTCAGCCAAATTTCAGGTTTAAGATTCTCAGGATAACTCTTTTCACGCGTATGGTTTGTTCTGTTTTTGATTATCGGTTTCTTTGCTAATGCATTCTGTTCCACATGCAGGTTCGTTCTACGGGAATGGTAGATCAAGTCACACGGCAGCCTATAAAAGGACGAAAACGAGGTGGTGGTATACGTTTTGGTGAAATGGAGAGAGACTCCTTGCTTGCACATGGGGCAGCATATTTGTTGCATGATAGACTTCATACATGTTCTGATTATCACATTGCTGATGTATGTTCCCTTTGTGGATCCATCCTAACAACCTCATCAGTCCAGCCACCAGTACGTGTTCGTGAAATCCCTGGCATGCCCCCCATGAGAGCTCCCAAGAAGGTGACTTGCCATGCATGTAAGACGAGTAAAGGGATGGAGACGGTTGCAATGCCTTATGTGTTTAGATACTTAGCTGCTGAGTTAGCAGCTATGAACATTAAACTGAACCTCCAGTTGAGCAATGCAAGCGGAGCTTGATATCATGCAAGAACCTAAAACCTCAAGCGAGGACTGAACAACACTGTAAAATGTCACTTGAGTTGGATAGAGGGTGGATGGAGTGAGTGGAGTCTTTGCACCTTGAACAAGTTTAGGAATAGAGCTAACGAGTTGTTTAGAAATATGCCTGTACACTAATGAGTAATACAATGTTGTTGTGGAGTAGAGGGTTGTTAGGAAAGGCCTAAGTTATCTATGAATGAGTTAAAGGGAGGGACGGAGAGACTTGAGTTTTCATACGTTGTGCTAAGATGTTCATATAATATATTCTTGGGTTCTTAGTTTCTACCTGTACATCGACTCTAGTTGTGGTTCATTGATCAGTTAACCACACATGATACCCGCAACTCATTCTTTCATAGCTTCCAACTTGACCCAATACTCATGGTATTGAGATGCATTTTTGATCAAAATCAGTGAGAAAAATGAAAACGATAGGATGGCACAAGCATGGGCATTATAGTAACTTAACCGTACGAAATGGATAGAGGATATGGTTGGTATTTAGAGACCTATAAAATGTTGGCTCCAGAGTCTGTTACTCCTGGTTTGCAACTGCCATGGCATCATCACCAGTAAGATGCTTGCATCTGCAGTTGCAGTTGCACCACCAAACCCAGTTCACGGCCAGTTCAACTTGGAAACCCAGTAACGCTAGGAGAAGCCAAGTCCAAGTAGTCAATGCAGAGCAGCAAAATGAAGCAGGCATTTCAAGAAGATCATGCGCCAATATTCTCATCATGACTTGGCCGCCGGCCCTGACCCTCATTTCGGCTTCTCCGGCGTCCGCGGAAGCCAGACTGAGACGCAACAGGAAAGCCATCCCTCTTGAAGACTACAGTACTACCCGTAATTACTTAACAACTCAACTCTTTGTTTGTGTCTCCTTTGTTTACTTGTGTCAGTTATGTGGGATGATTGCTTACATTTTTGCATTGGCATTGAGATTTTTATGTTATACTTTTCAATTAGTGAAACTAAATAAAAATTACCCAACTGTTAGTTTTGTCTTGAACGTGAAGGGTAATGTGCCCAGAATATAATTGTTCATCAGTTCATGGCAGAGTTGGTCCCGATGAGCATATAATACCTTGTAGACCGAACAAAATAGAAAGCAAAAGCAAAAGAAATTATCGGTGATCATAATACATTGAACGCAGTACTCAAGTCATATTGTTGATCAATCATATACTTAATGCATTTGAAACTATAGTTCCCTTTAGTTGTATTGATCTGGGAGTTAAAGTCATTTCCTCTGGACCATTTATGTTATTTGATGACTAATGGTGTGTGTTGCTCTGAAGATTGTGTGAAGGCATCAGTGGGATATGTTAGTACTAATGAATTTAACCCATATTCCGGTATGCTATCTCAGCAGCTGATGGATTAAAATATTATGATTTGGTCGAAGGAAGGGGTCCGGTAGCTGAGAAAGGATCAACAGTTCAGGTGTTTAATTTCTCTCAATTAAGTTATAGCCAGAATATATATATCTAATGTTAGTAGAAAGATGTTTGAGTTATCATGTCTTTTGACATGTACATACATGTATCTCAATGTGCGGTTGATAAGTTGAATATGATACGCTGATAGCTTATCCAAATAAGCCTGATTAGGCTGGTAGTGCCAGCAATGTGCGTACTTAACCTATCCATTTTTGAAAATTGGACTTATAGTTCAGAATTGCAGGTTCACTTTGAATGCTTATATCGTGGAATAACAGCTGTATCAAGCAGGGAATCCAAAATCTTGGCTGGAATCGTATTATTTCCCAGGTTCTCTCACCTTACTTTTGAGAACTGTATCTTGCACCTCCTCTTTCTAACCAAAGTAACTAGCTTGTCCTTCATAAGGTGATTTCTGATTGATGAATGAATTGCTAAGGCACAGTTCCTTCTTTTCTATTAGCCATACATCTTCAAAGTTGGCTCACCTCCATGGGAAAGAACGAAAGCGAGAGTTTGTGGATAACGCAAATGGTCTATTTTCCGCACAAGCTGCACCAAAACCCCTCGAGCAATGTACTCAGTAACTGAAGGGATGAAAGTAGGAGGGAAGGTGATGGCCTTCTTTTTTTTTTTTACATACATACATACATAAAACATCTATAGCAATGTCTTAGCTATGCTTTGTCGAATCAGCTTGTCCATTTAGTTTTGGAAATCTTCATTCCCATTTAATACTGTACATATTGCCTTCCTTTCTCTTTTTTCAAACTGTAAGCTCTTTGTCATCATTTTCTGGTATCCTTGCAGCGAACTGTGATGTTCCTCCAGAGGCTGGATACGGCCCAAAGGGCATGAATGAGATCCCTGTAAGCCACTTTAAATGAGTTTTAATCATCAATGTTTTGCTTTTGTTAATGCCTTTTTTCTTTATACTAATTCTGACTCGAGATCAGAAAACAAAATATGTTTCTAACTTGAAAGTTGTCTTGGCAGAGTCCTCCTCTACTCATATTCTTATGAACTTATCGACTCCATTACTTGTCCAATTTACCTTTAGATAATGTATGGTAAAAACATGATTAAATTTGACACAACATTCTGATACATAACACCTGATACACCATTAGTAGGGCATGGAATTTTCACAAATAAATTTTTTGCAGCCTGGAGCAACGTTTGAGCTGAATCTGGAGCTTTTGCAAGTGGATCCACCTTCATGAGAGTGAGCAGCCTGATAAAGGTTGTGACAAGATCACAGTAATTAACTTTCACATCATGACATGTTTCTACTGTAACCAAGAAGAGGCTGTGTTGGAACTACCTTTTCCCAAGAGAAGTTTTGATCCTGAAAAATTCTTTTTTGTGCCTAATAGAAGAGAGCGAAAAGCCAAATGTATCTGCATTTGCTGTATCCTGTTGGGGTAGGCAACTTGACATTGCTGTATGCAACAGTTTTCATCAGTGTGCAACTGTGCATCTTACTATAACTGTCATTAATGAACTGACAGATTTGTTTTGGCATGTACAGTTGACAGACATTTTTTACCATAAGCTTTTTACCCTTTGAAACGAGCAGAGCAGTTTTTGTCTTTCAAAAGAATTTCAGTATGGATTTTTTTGTTTTGGTTGAAGAACAAGTATGGTTTGGTACTTCAGATAAACTTGTTTTTATTATTTTGACTTCAGTAGTCAGAGATAGGCTGGTGAGCGACACAATGTTAACTTCATTTGTGTAAGCCACAGAGTTCCATGTAGATATCTTTTGTATTGCTTGACAAGCTTCTTCTATATATATATAATAGGTAGCCATCTCCGTCAGCAGAGGTACATCCTCAGCTCAAATAGCAAATGTGTATCTTCCCTCTCCTACAAATCGATCACAGAAGCACTCTCATCAGGCTCTACTCATCAATCGACATTGTAAGATTGATGGAAAATGTTTAGATTCAGTAATTCACTAAAACGGTAATTAGGATTTTTCTGGTGATGCTGATGTTGAAGTAGAGTTGCAGGGCATATCTCATCTCTGGATAGATAGTTGAAGGGATTATTCTGTTTGATGGCTACTAGGATGGTTAAAAGCACAAAAGAGGTTAATCATACTTTGTTGGTAGACCAAAACAGGGGAAAAAGAGAACCGTCTCCAAATGTTTCAAGCTACTTGGTAAACCATTAACAATTATTGAACGTTTACCTTCTTCCCATAGTGTTTCCAGCCTAAAATCAATACTACAAACAACTATAAACATACACGTACAGACTTCGTCAATTCAATTCCAAAAGGGACCGAGGGAGAATTGGTAAAATCAGTCTTGGTAAACATAAAAGTGATCAATGATATAAATGTATATGAGAGCCAATAAGAACCAGCTTAGCATGTGGCTTACAGACGTATGAGGAAGAGGAACTATCTTGTTCTGAATTATAAACGAGGAACCCTTCTGTTATGAAATCCTGTAGAAAAAGTACCATTTCTCACAGTTTGGAATCTGCTTCGCTGCTTGATTGCTAATATTGTTCTCTATAGGTCACATTTCTGACAGTGTTTCCTTCATGTTGTGTGATGTTTGCAGAAAATCACCTTGGTTTCGAGCATGAACAAATTACATGGCAAAAGAAAACAGATTTCCAAGCGACATGGTTGGTCAAGGATCGCCTCAGGTGCTAAGGGAAAATGGATTTTGCCTAGTACGGCATGGATTGGCTCACTTGTGAGATGGAGATTCTTGATGATGCAAAATTGTGCATATATTTTCCATCGGTTAGAATAGAATCATGAAAAGTATGTGAAGCTCTTTAAGCAGAAGTTCATTTCGTTTTTCATAAAGGGAATCAAAACATGTTGAAGGATGTGAAAGACTCGCTCTTTACCAAAATGGATCGGAGAAGAGTAAGTCGTTCAACGAGTTTGAGTCTCCAATTTATTTTGGTGAAGAGTAAGTCGTTCACAGTCTTCAACATGTTTCTATTTCCCTCATCAAAAACAAAATTATCATTTGTTTAAAATTTCTTAACATATTTTTCATCATTCTATTCTAACAAATGAATAGCATATGCACACTTTTGCATCATCAAGAATCCCACCCTCACAGGGTGACCTTTTAGGCAAAATACATTTCTATCTACAACTTCACCACATAGATAAGCCAAGTTCCAACACTAATGCACAACAACCAATGTTGGATCTCCCAAGCTATCTACCAAAGATGAAACACCAATGCACTTATTGTCATGCGCCAAAGCAAGCTCATATATTATTCTCAGAACCTTCTATATGCTCCATGAGTTAGTTTAGTGTTCGAAATGGGGTTGCCTTACTAGCTGCGTGGTGTTGCTGTCTTTGTTATATCAGTGCCAATGCCCCCAAATGCGTGGTTGCTTGCTCAAACCTGTATATCCTACCGTTACTTGCACTTAACTTTGGCTGTTTCGATGTGCCAGGAAACTACATCTGTGAAGAAGGCAACTTCTAGTCATTGCGGCCGCCAGTCAAAAGAAAAGGAAAGAAATCACATCCATGTCATGTTTGAGGTAGATGGCCGGGGAGGTTAAGTTCCCATTTCCACCTGGGAAATACAGCCTGCTTTTACGCTGCAGCTGGGAGGTTTGGTCGCTGCGTTTGCAACACTGAGCATGTCCATGGGTGGGACAGAAAACCAGTGAGGTTCTAAGTATGGACTTCAGAAGGTCAGTATGCATCATCCGAGTGCCTTTCCACTGAACCTGAGAAATGGAACCACTACCTTGCTGGGGCTATGCCGTCGAAAACCCAAATGCAGAAACAAAGATTAAACTCTCAACGACCCTAACTGTTTGTACACACACCTAAGGCGGTCTCTGTTTAAACTTTGTAGTTATATCCTACTGAATTTGTAGAAAAGGAAGGTTTCATGTATAATCAAAATCTGGGAAATTAAATTTTTTTTGTTTCTTCTCAAAAAATAAATAATAATAATTTGGGAAATTAAACCTTGATTGCATATCCTAATTCATACACTTTTTTTTTCTGTTGGATAGAAATTCATATTTATGGCATACCTCTTCCCGCCATCAATACCAGCCCTTGTGTTCCATTCTCATCCCATATTATCCAAGCCCTTCTCCTGCATCTTAGATTGAGATTTCTGCAAATTATCTCAATCTTGTCGAAGACATTAGAACCCTCGAAAACTTCTGGAATGAATTTCTGCAATCCTACGCACAAAAAACATAAGTAGACCTCAATATTGTTCTTTTCAAATTTGACTTTCATTATTCAAATCATCACACAACATGAAGAAAAACTGTCAGAAAATGCCGCCTAGAGAACAATACTGGCTATCAAGCAACGAAGTAGATTCAAAACTGAGAAATAGTATCTTTCTTTAAGGACTTTTAATAACAGAAACATTTTTTGTTAATAATAATTCTGAACGTGGGGCTGAGCCTCTAAGCTAGACTAGGTTCCAAACCCTGCTTTCAAAACATAAAAGCATCGAAACAAGATAATTCCTTATACATCTATGAGCTACATGCTAAGGTGAGTAATTGATTTCAACTACTTGAATGTTGACACAACCAAACCACAGAGCCGGCCATGAGCATAGGCCCAGAAGGCAACGGCCTAGAGCCCCCGAACCAATGAGCCCCATAAAGCTAAGCTCTCCTTGTTAATATATATATATATGTTTCTATGTTTTTAGAACATCACATCTAAGCTAAAACTAATTAAATGAGTGCTTCAGATATGAGTGACGTCTCTTACGTCATTTTTTTTGTCTTTTCCAAGCCTCCTGGGCCCGGTCAACTTCCACTAGCCTAGATTTTTGAAAACTTTTGGGAATTTTCTTTGTTCTAAAAGAGAAAATGATGGATTTAGATTTTATAAAATTTCATTTCAGCTAAAAGATGACCTGTTGCGTCTTATTACGGATCTTTTTTTTTTTTTTTTTTTTTTTGGTAAAAAAATTAAACTTTATTAAATAAAAAAAAGAAAAATTAACAAGAAAGGGAGATACATTAATTAGAACTCCCTTAACAAAAGGTAAAGATGCACGAGACATTAACAAACCATGCAAATAGTTAAATCGAATCGATCAAACTAGACTAAAGGTTCAGACGCATTGTAGATGTCCGATTGCGTGAGAGATACCTTGGACTCGATCGACAATGTTTTTCCTTGGAATTCTTTTGTTTGGGAGAGCACGGAGAAGATTAACATCTGAAGCTGCTTCACCCTCATCAAACCAGGTTTCATATCTAACCTCAAATTGAGCATAAACTGTATTACCAAGAGGTTCTTCATTTTCTAGATCCTCCCAACAAATTTTCTAAACATTACGTTCTACTAAAGTAATCCTCAGAGTCAACTAAAGTGTTTGAAGGGAGTCCCATTTTCTCTTGTTCATTTGCAACAATAGGCTGTTCTTGCATTTGACCAAGGATCTCAAAGTTGTTACTAACAGTAACATTAACAATATTACCTGCAGATCTTGTTGTAACAATGCTCTCTAATTGTGGTTCACTTGGACAAACCAACACCGCCACTGTTGAATCAATAGGCCCGATAATCTCATCACTCCGCGAATCAACTAAAGCGTTTTGGTCAACCAATGGAACAAATGGCTCCTGGTGTACCTCATTCACATCGTATCTTCAATGCGGACATTCTCAAGAGAAGCAATCTCAGCATCCGGTTGTTCAGTCACTTCAGTGTGTGAGACAATATTCGGAGTAGCTTTGATTCTATATTCTTGACGGAGTTTCTTACCCCTACTGCTTTCAGCGTGGTCGTCACGAGAGCGACCTCTTGACTTCTCCTGTTTCTTAAAATGATGTGGCAAATTCTCAGAAGAAATATTAACCGAGAAAGCATGATTACCTTTTTCACCATAAGAGAAGTTGGCGGATCTTGACTTAGTTCAATATCAACCAAGATGCGGGCATAGTAACCAAATTGACGCTCCCTCGTCGCTTTGTCTATCTGCAATGGTGTCCCTACCCCACGGGCAATCTCCATGAGATGGCGAGGATGCCAATAATCTTGGCTTAATCCAGAAATTCGTATCCACACTTGGGTGTGTGTTTGAGGCAGATTAGCACCGGGTATGAAGTCTGGCTTCCATTCGAATAACTGAAAAATTCCATTAGCGAGAGAACATGTACCACTTCTCCAAATTCTTCTCATGTCATCTTCACTATTGAAATGAATGTCAAAGAAACCCTTACCCAATGGAACCAACTGCCATGGGTTCGTAGGGTTCCACTGAGCCGCAAGGGAAGCTTTCAGAGAATCAGTTCTCATAGGAACCGATCCTTTACGAAGTAGAAGTCTACCAATGAGATTAGTGCGAAATTTCTGCAATTGTTCATAATATAAATCCTCACTAATCTTGACATAGATCATGTCACCGCGTACCTCTGGGTTTGGTAGTTGGCAAATGATGGTAGGGTCAATTATATCAATTGAACCTCCAACAATGGAAGCAAAGGTCTGTGTTCGAGATTGGGTCTTTGGCAGAGACAAAGATCCTCCACCCTCAATAAAATCCAGCCCCAAGGGTCTCTCAAATGGTTCGCAAGGAGCAACCAAATTGACGACGGCAGTAACATCCTCTGTTGCTGCCGTGATAGTTGTCGATGTGCGGCTCGCTGCTGAGATCGACGCTAATGGGGTTGACGTCGCCGGGATCGATGCCGTAGCCACCGCCGCCGCTGTTGAGATCGGCGTTGTCATTGATGGTGTTAGGTCATGTGTACGCTTCACTGTTGAGGGTTCCCCAACAATGAAGTCAAGCCCAAGAGATCGGTATGACATGGCTCAGGTGGAGCCTATCAAACCGATGAAGCCATAGTCTTCTAATTAACTTCAACATATGTTCATGGAATGAAGACCAAAATTGAAAACCTAAATTTTGATCGATTTCAGCAAAGGATGTTGAGTGAATGTTCAATCACATTATAGACATTGATCTTACAATGCTCAAGAAGTTAGATTGAAACCTAAATTCCAATTATTATGGATCTATTTATGCTGAATTTTGTAAATATGCTTTGCTAAACTCATATCTTTGGGTCATTATGATTTTTTTTGGGTCCAAAATTGCTCCAAGTCCTCCAAAAAAAGAAATTACTAATTGCTCTGTTTGTGCTTTAATGGGTTGTGATTATCTCTTTTATCACTTTTGTTTGTGTTTCTCTTGGATTATTGCTTTTCCAAGTGCTGATTTTGCTGTTCATTATATTCAGGACCTTTCTTTCAAAAATTTGATTTGAATTCAGAGTTATTATCAATCCTTTTGCACATGTTTTCATATTTTTTGCATTGAGAGTGGTTGAGAGGAGGAAATAGGAAGAGATAAATGTAGAAGCTAAGCTCCAAATTAAAAATCTCAACAAAAAAAAGGCCCCAAGTTTCTTGATCGCCTAGAGCCCTGAAAATCTCAGGCCGCCCTGCCAAACCAAGAAAGCAACAGCTTTTCTGGCAGCCTATCATTGATAAACAGATATATTACTGTGGCGTAGATAGTAATTTTACCCAGGAGGGTCAAGAATATGATCAAAATAGCTTGCTAACTTTATGTGCAAAAGTTTCTCCAAAAAAAAAAACTTTATGTGCAAAATACTGAATTTTCATAGTAGACAATAAATGATAATATCATGGCTTTTCTTTATATTCATGGCTTAAATCAATTGGAACTTGGATGGTTTACTTAAAAGTAAACAAACAAATAATTGGAAGTCATAAAACTTGGAAAGAGAAAAAGGGGCCAAAGGCTTTACAAGCTATGTGCAACTAGAAACGTCACAAAATTGAAACTTAAAAGTTTAAACTGTCAAAGGAATCAACTGACCCCCCTCTACCACCTCCACTTGCTACGCCCTGGATATATAGTCAGGTCAGTTTTATCAAAAAATACCACAACATTTAATCTGCAAGTATCAAATATTATGTACGATTCAGCAATCTCAATTCCAAAATGCAAAGCATTATGGATGTTAAAAAACCGAACTCAATCTGTGCAAGTGCAACAGGCCACAGCCATAACATGATGAACTATATTAAAAAGACAGAAGGGGATAAAATTCAAGCTATTTGTACCTATCCAATTTCCAGCAGCAGTCAGATAGAAGGGGATGGTAGCAGGTCAGATTGCAGATTCTATTTTTGAGATTCTTCCCCTTAATGAAGATGACTGATTCCACTTGTAAAGATACAACCACAAAATTCAAGCCTGGAATAATCTTTCCCACGGAGATGTGAAACACTCTCCATGAACAACTCCAGGTCATAGTATATTTTGCACCCAAACAAGAGCTGGAAGCATGATCAAAAAAACCCCACCAGTACCTAGGCACATGAAGTCCTGAAGAACATTTATGCCTTTGAACTTTCCATTTATAAGAATATCACAAGTAATGTCATCAGGTACAAGGCCTTTGTCAAGCATCTCATCATGCAACTTAAACGACTTTTGCAACTTCCCCTCCTTAAAGTGCCCAACAATCAAAGCAGTATAAATATGAAAACTAGCAGTCATTCCCTTTCTATTCATGGATTCCAAGTTTTTACGTGCCTTCTCCAATTGCCTTTGTTACAAAGGCCATTTATTAAAACTCTATACATGTTGATATCAGGTATAATTCCCTTCGAAATCATCTCTGAGTAAAGATCTGATGCAAATTTTACATCACCCTTTCTTAGCAGTCCATCGATTAATGCAGTGTATGTTTTCACATCACATGGAATGCCTTCATTTATCATTTTCTCACGTAATCGAAGAGCTTCTTCCATGTTATTTACATCCCGGAAGCCACTAATCATGGTGGTATAAATAGCTGTATTTGGAGATAAACCAACTTCCAGAAGTTCCGAGAAAAGTTGGCAGGCACTTTTCATGTCTTGCTTTTTGCAAAACCCATCTATCAGAGCAGAGTATGCAGCAACATCCAATTTCAAGCCCTTACTTTTCATCTCATCCCACATTTCAGAAGCAAGATCTATTTTATTGCTTTTGCATAACCGTTAATGAGGCAGGTGTAAGTGACAACAGATGGAGTGACTCCAGCTTCACACATTTCTCTATAAACAGTCAGTGCAGAATCCATGACACCCTCCTTGATAAACCCATGGATAATACTATTATAAGTCATACATCCAGGAATAAAACCTTCTGAATAAATTTCTGCAAAAGATCAATTGCCATAGATGTCTGGCCAACTTTGCACAGGCCATCAATGATAATGTTAATTGTGTAGGCTGTGGGGATTTTCTTTGCATCCACCATATCATCAAAGACATTGAAGGCACGTTCGGTATCACCTTTCCTGAAATACCCATTCATCAATATCGAGTAGGTAAAAACAGTAGGTTCCAAACCCCTTTTTGTCATCTCCAAAAATTCACTATTTGCATGATCCATATCCCCTATTCTGCAATAGCCATGTATGATGTTGTTGTAGGAAACAGCATTAGGTACCACACCATTACGCATCATCTTATCCCATAAACTACGAGCTTCGCTTACGTTACCCTCCCTACAAAGCCATGCTAAGAAATTATTATACAGGAAGACATCCACAATACCGTAGTCAACTGCCTCGTCAAGCAACTTAGAAGCGAGTTCAGGTGACCGACATTTCAAAAAACCACGTACCAAATGATTTGCAATGAAAACATCAGGCAAAAACACCCATCTGTGTCATTTGGGTGTAAAGCTCATATGCCTTGTCCATGTTCCCATTCTTACAGCACCCTCCTATCACAATTGCATACGTTCTTCTGTTAGGAACAAGCCTGTCCTCCTTAATCATCTTAAACAAATCCAAAGCAGCATCCAACTTCCCTTGCGCACAATACCCCTCCATCAAGCTCGTAGCACCAACCAAATCAATCGACACCCCACACCTCACCATCTCATCCTTGCGCCTCAACGCCTCCACCATATCCCCCTTCTTCACACAAGCCCCAATCACACGGTATAACTCCGCCCAGACGGAACCAACCCATCTCCCTCATCTCATCCATCAACACCAACCCAAAAACAAATGACCACTCATACAAGCAGCCCCGATCGCCACATCATACAACTCCCATCCGCAGCAATCTCCTCCTCGCATTCTGAAAATACTCCTCGGCCTCCCCCGGCTTCCCCTCCTTGAAAAAAACACGCATCATCACATGCAATGTAGCACAATCACCACCAACTCCCCTCCCAACCATCCCACCATACAACTCCTTTGCTTCCTTAAACATATTCCTCCAAAACAACGCCTTCAACACAATGTTCATACATTCAACACTACCACACACCCCAATCTGCACCATTCTTTCCAAGCAGTTAACAGCATCCCTTATTCGATCGGCTCTAACATAGCAATTCAACAAGTAACTAAAAACCGGCGAAGAAACTGAATCAAAGTCAAACCTCTTTGCGCAGTCGAGCAGAGAGTCGACGAGCACCGCCGGAGCAGGGCCGGAGCCGCCGGAAACGTAAGAGTAAAGCAAGGTTTTGGCGCGGGCATGGGACTCCGGGAAGGGCATTAAGATGTGGAGCATGACGGCGACCGGTGTGGAGGGAGTGAAGAGGGATGGGTTGGCTTTGAAGAGGTGTAGAGCGGAACTGGGGTCGGATTTGTGGGAGAGGAGAGAGGTGAGGAGTTGGGTTTGGGTTGGAGGAAGTGGGTTTGGTTGGGAGGAGAGGGGCTTGTTGGGGTTTAGGAGGGAGAGGCGGCGGAGGAGGGAGGAGTGGAAGTATGGTTTCATTTTGTTCGAGAAAGACAACAAGATATAAGTGAAGTAAGAACAGACTGAAACCTCCAACCTGTGTTGAGGCCAAACTGCGCCCAAGTACAACGATCTATAGCTTGTCCTGTTTGGTTTTTCTTTTTTTTTTCCTTGGTTGTTTATTTTCAACAACAAACAAAGTTAAAAGACTACGACGACCTAAATACGTAGTATCATTTGATTTAGTGTCATATTTCTCATTTAATAAGTGAGAAGTTTTGAGTTCGACTCAATTCAAACAAAAAAGCAGTTACTGAAGACAGGGGAAGAGCATTGTGCCAAGTTCTTTCAGTAGTGTCTCAATTTCAATGCATCTAACAAAGTTATGTTCTCGCTTGACATGAGTGAAGGAGGAGACATTCACTGTTTTCTTTTATCTTTTTAGAAAATTAGGATGGATGGGTTTTAGGGTTTTAGATTTAAGAGTGCAGACATCTCTTACTCTTCAAAATAAAATTAAAATGAAGGATCGAGTGATAAAAGCCTCTGTATGCAGAACACTCAACGCTAGAGTTCGGATCTGGCCGAAGGGAGACTAAAGAGGGAACGCTTGCCTTTTAATATGTTGGAGAGAAAGCGTTCTGACTAGATCTCGCATCACGGATTTGTCTATGCAAGATACCTTGTAGTCTCAGATAAACAGAATTACAACTGCACAATTGAGCATCGACTATGAAAGCTTTGGCTTATATAAAAAAATAAAAAAAATAAATAAAAATTAAAAATTAAAACAAGCAATATGCCTGATGCCCTTCCTAAATAATCAGCTACTACAAATATCATTTGGAGCACAAAAGTTGCTAGAAAATAATCAAATGCATCCTGTTTAATTTGACGCCTGATTTTGATTTAAGTTCTTCAAAAGTAACTGGATCCTCAACTATTTAGTACAATGTACTTCGACAATAAAAGTAAAATTAACTAGTCTTCTATTGAAAGATCAACTGTTCCAGAAGAAAACCTATTACTTATATCTCATCAATATACTCAAGAAGATCGTCAACCTCCAGCCTCAAGGCAGTGATTTTCTGCTGCTGTGAAGCAACCCGATTCTCGATTTCCTTCCCTCCATACTTTCTCATAGCAATCAACTACAATGGAGTGCTTCACCATCAATTTTTCTTCCAAATCTCTCCCTTGGTCACCAGCTCCTCCACCTACATAAACAAGCAATATTAGATACAATTATTAAAAGATGTGCAGCGTGATAAAATGTCTGCACGACATGAAATACCAAGCACATTGAAAAAATTTCAGTTTGATCGAATGTTTGATAGTACATGGACAAATCACAAATGTACCAATCTGATGTTCAACGCCAATATAGCTAAACCAACATTTGAGATCCACTCCAAACATCATATTCAGCGAGATAGATTTCAATTATTTACCCAAATCTCTACAAATATAACTGCAACAATAGAAAAGCAAACCAACCTTGGGAAGTATGTGAAACGCCTGCTGAGATGATTGCAAGAATGCCAACAAGGGCTTGATCTCTTTGGAAAGCTCTTTCAACGAACCATCAGCTGCTTTTCGTGCTTTTACAAGCTTGGATGTCCCCTGTCCGAGAAAGATCACGTAACGATGCTTCCAATTTATCAAGTATCACAAGGCCTCGGTTAATGATATGTTGAATCTGCTGAATTGTAGCTCGCACCTAGAACAACACAACAGTAAATATATATAACTGTTTTCTATATGTTAAAATACAGAAAGAAGTTAAGAAAAATGACTTACTTCATCCCACTGTAGTTTTGCCAGATAAGAAGCAGAAGATTTGGAGATGGACAAGTCTACATGCATGTATACAATGCCAGCAACAAACAGGAAGAAAAATCCAGAAATCAACATCAAAGGTTCCATAAGCATTGCAAGGCTGTTGAACTTGTAATAGACCTGCAAATTAAGCATAAAACAAAAACCAACAATGTAAAATGGAGGACAATAATAATAGAAAGGACCAATATAAGTTCTGTGTAATCAATGCAAGCAATTAACTAAGCAATACATTTTGGTTAAATGTTTTGGGAACTCCCAGAATGTCATTTTTCATCAAAATAATAAAAAATGAGACAGTTCACCTTTTCCAAAAAGAAGCCAAACTTGTTGATCAGAATAAAGAAAGACTATACGGCTTAAAATTGAAGTTCTAAAGTCTATACTTCATGACATCGAAATAGCATTGTCTTGGCAGATAAAAGAATAAACAAACAAGGGGAAAGATAACCGACAGTACCATGAACTTAAAAAGAGTCATAGGGTAATGATAAAAATGAGACAGTTCACCTTTTCCAAAAAGAAGCCAAACTTGTTGATCAGAATAAAGAAAGACTATACGGCATAAAATTGAAGTTCTGAAGTCTACACTTCATGACATTGAAATAGCATTGTCTTGGAAGATAAAAGAATAAACGAACAAGGGAAAAGAAAACCGACAGTACTATGAACTTAAAAAGAGTCATAGGGTAAGACTGGGATAATGAATACGCGGGAGGAAACAGCACTCAAACTATTTACTTTACACTAATGTCTTATTCTTAGAAAACTTAGACATAAATAATGTGCTACTATACATGTAAGGCTGTCATCAGGACTCCCAAAAGGCGTGTATGGTTGTCATTCAGTCAAACTCAGGACCTCCCCACTTACAAATGGGAGATTGTTCCACTAGAAACCATGGGCCTCTCTCTCACACTTTGGTAACAAACAGTGAAGGAGGTCATAGTTCATGTGTGACGGGTGGTTTTTCCTCTCCAGAAACTTCCCAAGTATTTTATGAGAGGTTCTTCCCAATGGCTCTTTAAGGTCCAATTAATCACTTGAGGTGATGCTCAATCTCACCCAGAAATAGTATTGGGTTTTGGGTTGTCAGAAATGGAATAGGACAAACCATTTGTGACTACATCAAACGAAAAGAGGAGAGCCATGTCTCTTTTGGCATTGCAACTTCAACCTCAACGCTTGTGATCATCGCAGTCATGGAGCAAGAGATGAAGAGGAGTACCGAGAAAGAAGAGCTCATAACAAGTTGCCCATTTCTTTTGGCCCAATGTGATGTGATTCAAAACTCTATGGCAATCTGGTATCTATTCAACTAGGGTTCTTCAATTTCGTCTAGTACTCTCGAGAAGAGTTAGTCAGGGGACGAGAAATGCAGTTGAAACACAGGTAAAGAAGAATGGATGAATCTTTTTTAAGATGAAAAGAAAGTTTTAGCCCCGCATGCGACTAGCATGCGAGTGCATACTAACAGAGTTGACGGAATGTTTAGTATTGGACAAAGATGGATAAATTTACTAAACCACAAGACCAAACTTAAATCATTTTGAAACCACATTAAGCATCACCCAACCACAGAGACCATTTATAAATTTTACCCAAAGATTATTTCCCCATTCTGTAACCATCTAATGTTATCTTAATATAGGCAATAGTAATACCTGGAATTTCTGATTATGCTCTGGCACGACGTTAGTCTTTTCCAGTACAACCACTGGCCTACCAGCAATATCCAAGTGGGAAAACTTTGTCTGTAAGAGTCGTAACAGTAATGAATTAGAATAGAATTACCATATTCCACTAAGATAAGGAAAAAGAAAACCATTCTGATATAGATGAAGAATTGGCAAAAGAAAGCTTTTCAGAAATATATCCAGAAGTGAATAGGATGGCATCAGTACTTAATCCACATTACCTCTTTTGATTCTTTCAGCGGAAATGGAGCAGATACAGATATATCTCTAGAACCCTCAGGTAGAACAACCTGTAGTTTGCAATCACAAAATTAAGCATGAAGAAAATGTTTTTTTAACACAATCTTACTACACTCTTTTTTTTTTCAGTCGTCTCTAATACGAATACAAAACCCTACACACTAAAATGTAGTATATATAAAAGACATTGAATATAGCCATCTGAGTTCTGACACTTAAAGTGGCCAACACAAGGTGAAGAATAAAGGACTAAAAAAACTGCAACATTACCAACCTTCACAATGAGAGTGTTGATGACCACGTCATTCATAGGGCAACCAAAATTATGTCAATGAAGCGCTTTCCATCAGACTGAAATAGAAAGTCACGAAGCGGCAAACCATATCCAAAGGTAAATGCAGTTTTCCAACCACCAATCAGAGGATACCTAGGCTCAATTTCTAGTTCTGTCTGCAACCATATACAAGAGTAAGCAAAATGAGGAATTAAGAACATAAAACTATAAACATAGGCCACTTCTTATATACATTACCTTCTTGGAATCACTCCATAAGTTAGATGTTGAAACATTACCAATTTCATCCCTATAATAGACAGAATGAGCTCTTGGTGGCAACTTTGCAATAAGACGCCTAACGGCATACTGACCTCTCACATGAGGTCTGGCTTGATAATCAAGTCTGCAGAAAAAAAATGGCCGATAATCAAAATCAAACTCAACCTCCCAAGTCCCGATAGCACAGTATTGACAAGCGAATGCAAACAAAAAGGACCTTGAAAATTCTCCCTTGCTTTGGGCACCTCCATGGACAAATTTGTAATGCTCTGTAACTTGAACATTACCCCAATGGGAAATCTCTATCTCTCGCACCAACTCTTCAGCAACAGCAAAGGGTTGATTGCTCTCAAAATGAACAACAATAGGTGAGTACGAAAAGGGAGGGAGATTCTCATAAGGACCATACTTGATCTCTGAACCAACATTCTTTGTCTTATCTAATCTCGTATAAGATTCAATCCTTGCATCAGGCAATTTAACACTGAGTGTCTGCGCCTTGACTGCATAAGGAGAGAGGTAGTGTGCCGTATCCTGATACACTAGGAGCTGAATGTCAGCCTGAGTAATCTCCTCGGGAATGGCTTCAACGCGTGGCTGAAAACAGCCAACACGTCGAATGTTAAGCTCTCACCCTTGCCTAGCCCCTTTGGTAAAGTCACCGAGTAACAAGTCAAAGAGGCAGGCATGCCTTCAGGGTTAACAGATTGAACAGCATAGCTAGTACTAGAACCTTTCGCTTTCCCTTCCCTACACTAGCGCTTGCCGCAATATGTGCCAAATGCTTTGCCTGAATGTCGGGAAATGCCAACAAAAACCTCCTTAACCAACCCGCTTCCCTCATTTTCTACCTGCATGGTATCAGTAGGGTTCAATACAAACATTCATCTTCCAACTCTTTCAAATTAACTACACAAACTATCTCTGCTTTCTGGGAATATTCTTCACTGAATCATTGTACGAAACGCAAATAGGTATTCAAAATGTGCTAAAGCTATTCCGACATTGATCTCCAAACATGTTCCACCATAAATCAACGAAGAATAAGAAGTGGGTACCTTGAGTGTGGAAGTGATGCGCGCAATTTGTGAAGTCAGATCAATCTGCACGACAAAACCACATTAAGGAAGGTTAAATGTAACCAGTTACAATACTTAGTGACATGACAAGGAATCAGAGCATTGAACTGAGAGATGGCAAGAGATCTCAATGATTTAATCTTAGAAAGAGAAAAACGAAATCAGGAAATCAGAGAGAACGGGAGAGAGAGAGAGTTACGCGGCGGTCAACTTTGGAGATGACTAGATCGGAGAGCACAGGTGCGCATAGAAGGGAGACGAGTGCCAACAGAAACAGACCAGACCTCGAACCCATCTCTCACTGTGTGTTTCTCAGATTTTCACTGGGGGACATCAAAACTTGAACTGAAATCCGCGAAGGTTTGGTTTCTTCCCTTTCCAAACTCCAAAGCGACGTCACCACTCTACACTCTCTGCTACCTTTCGGTCTTCTTCTACTGAAGCGGCTTTTTTTTCCCTAATTTCTATTAGAGAAATTCGTGCGATGGTATATCAACTTTCAGTCTTTATAAATTTGGTATATTAATTTTTAAAAACATCAAAACGGTTGGTCTCTTCGGTCAACCTGCCAATCTACACCCTAATATTTTCCCGCTGTAATATTTTCCCGCCAATTTTAGATTGACCAGACTTAGACTCTCTCTTTTTCTTAATAAACTTAAACTCACTTTTCGACTATTATTTTAGACAACGAAAGAACAAGTCCTTCAATGTAAACACATCTGACAAAAACCAAATGCACATAATCTAAACAAAAACTGTTTTTTAGTGATCTCATAGATAGTCATCGAACATTAATATCCCTTGAACATATAAGTTAAAAGAGCCATTAATTGTCATATGCAAAATCGGTCTCTAAAATCAACAATAAAAAACATTATCTAGCAGCTATGCCATTATAGCAGCAAAAGTTACATCAAAGTTTCCCTCTTTCTCAAAACCTACTTAATTCCTTCGAGGTTTGGGTTTTCTGCGAGCAATCGAGTTGTTCCTCCTCTGTTTGAAATGAGGCATAGAGGAGCTTTCTGGAGCTATTGTGCTTTGAGATTGCTGGTGTAGGCACATGAGGAGGTTGTGATTCTTCCACATTCTGTGAAACTTGGTGTTGCTGCATCTGCACATTGTCCACATTGTCCACATTTTGAGGAACAAATTTGTGGCCATTCTCCTCATTTTCAGTAGCCTCTTGTTGTGCGCCTGCTCAGCCTGAATATCAAATCCAACAATAATCTCAGCACCATTCATAACACCAATTTAACACAAGTTATAAGCCATTGGGTTAACACTTCAACCATCTATAACTATTGATTTACACCAGAATTAAATAACACAAGTTAAAGAAAAATGAGGCCCAAAAACCATACATGTTGCCTTCTTAAGCAGGGGTCCTTTTGTTGTGACCTCCCTCCCACACTCCGACAACTAATTTGTGTGTAATATGCCTTGGATAACTTATCTGCATCGGGTGGTGGGGCTGCTTCACCTTTTTAACCAATCATAAAGAAAGAAAGTTAAATATATACCTTAGATATATGGACATAACAACAAACAATATAAAAAATAAAAATCAGAATGAGAAATGACGTACTTGGCTCTGGAATTCTATCACAATTTTTCGGCCTCCAGGTTGCCTCATATAAAAGGAGGCGCTATTGGCCTATATTTTTGTCCCACTCCTTCACTCAGCAATTGGATACATAATTGGGTCATATGCCCTCATATAGGTGTTTGGTGTAATATTCATGCACAAAATCATCAGGTCTCAATCCTTTTGAGTGTATGGCAGCTATTGCATGCCCACATGGAAGCCCAGATATTTCCCACCTCTACATGTGCAAGTCTGTTCTCCAAATTCACCGAGTGTGCAGCAACCACACCACTTGCACAAGGTACACCTCTGCTTGAATCTCAAAAATCTTGTCACTTGAGGAGACAACCCTATAGTCATGGCTAAAGGCTGCATTTTCCTCAGTTGTTTCTCAATTCTAGAACCAACCTTGCACCTCCAATTAGGACCTGATTGCTTCTATTTGCTAACCTTACCATTGTAGCAATTCTAACATCTTCCAAAACAGTCAAGGAGGATTTTTCCTTGCTGGCAAGATGCTTTTGTTCCAACTCTCGCTGTGATTGTTCAAGAGAACATCGCATTTGAACTTAGGATCAAGTGAGACTTTTGACCAGTGTATTGCGGTCTCACCAAGCACCAATTCAATGCTGATTCAGAGCTGTTCTTCATATCTTCCAAGCACCAATTCAATGCTGATTCAGAGCTGTTCTTCATATCTTCACTGCTTTCTTGAACTGATTCATTGAACAACTTCTTGCAATAGCCCATAACTTATTCTTGAGTTCCAACCCTTATTATTCAGTAAAACACATCATCTCATAAGCTTTTGAAAAAATATAGTAAAACAAATAGAATAAAGTAAGAAAATTTTGTGGTTTATACCTAGGAAACCATCATTCTTGAAGTTGTTGTGAAGGTGTCTCACACAATGCCGATGTGTAGCCTCTGGAAACAATTTTTTGATAACTGGCTCAAGCCCCTTTTGCTTGTCACTCATGAATGTGTAATCAGCTGAGTGATGGATATCCAAACGTCCTTGAGAAATTCCAAAAACCATTTCCATGACTCCTTCGTTTCACTTTCCACGATAGCCCATGCAACTAGATATATTCCATTATTGCCATCTAGACCCACAGCAGACAACATTTGCCCCTTATGTACTAACTTCAAATGGCATCCATCTAACCCGATGTAGGGTCTGCATCCATCCTTCCATCCTTTTTTTCAATGCAGCTATACACACATAGATCCTTTTAAACCTTGTGACATCTCCCTGCAACTTAGTGTGGATCCAAACAGAAGTTCCGGATTCCTCTTCTTCAATTCATATGCATAGCTCTCCAGCAGATTGTATTGGTCTTTATAGCTGCCATGTGCTATCTTGAGTGCCTTAGTCCTAGCTCGGTAACATCTGATAGTCCACTTCCATTTCAAAATCCTTGTGAATGGTGTTCTGGATGCCTTCTCTAGACCAATTGGGATCATTCATGAAAAATCAGCATACTCTTCTGCAATGATGGAGCATGCCAATGATACACTTTTTTTCCCAAAAGAGCACACTTGTGCTCTGAACTCAGTGCCCTAATGTAGATAGCAGGACTCTGAGACTTTGGACATGTAGATGCAGATATCCTCCATAGACAAGCCTTCTGATGTAAAACATTTAGCCACCACCTAAACAATATATTCATAATGGAAAAGAAGAAAACAATATAAGTAACTCTATAAGTAATTGAATGACTGCACATTTGGTTCCAGAATAAAACTATATATATATAAAAGAAGCATCTATATTTCAAGATCAGTTCTGGTTTGGCCTGAGATATTGGCAAATATGGCTACCTCAGTAAAACTGAATTTTAAGCAATTAACTATCAGCTTTGTTTTCGGTCATGAAATATTAACCGGTCTAAAATAAATTTTCATTGCATTATAGATACAAGTATACAGACTATACATGATATAACAAGAGTTGCAATTGTACAGTAAGTGCGGACTAACAATTATCAGTAAGTGCGGACTAACAATTATCAACTTAAGGAGAGTAAGGTCATAACCTACTTGTTATGTAATATAATAGTTTATATAATATATATAATATATATATATATATATATGTGTGTGTGTGTGTTAGTTTATGTATAATTAACTAACATAATTACGGACCCTGTGTTTTGTGTGCATGGAAACCTAAGTTCCTTTTTTGTGAGCACACCATGCTTCCTAATAGCATGCTTAAGAACTTTTGAGTTAGGGAACTTCATCATTAACTCGAATTTTGGGTTCTTCATGTCCTCTTGCTTAAACTCCTTCCATCCATTATATCTTTTCCTACACTTTACTGGAAACTTGCCTCTATCAACCTCATTCTCATCTGATGAACCATGAAGACTATCCAACCCGTCAGATTTATCTCCATCACCTTCAGATATGAAACCCTCAAACCCCATGTCATCAAATTCATTACCCTACTAGGGTCCCCATCTACATGCTTGTTAAATTGAACATCATCCTCTTCAGAAGATAAATCGAAGTCTGAATCCACAATGCCTTCAAAGTTTGGATATCTGAGTCAATGTACTTTCAGAAGATGCATCAATATCCATTGGTTGCCTCCTTAAGCACTCCCCTGAAGACCTAGTAAAATATCTTTTATTCATCTTTTTGAATGCTTGGCCCTTTTTCTTCTTTTGTGGTTGAATTGCATCTTCTTGAACTTTTGCTTGCCTTTGGCAGCAGCCCTCTTCTTAAGTATCTCAACTTCCACTTGACTCGGCTCATCTTCAATCATGTCTTCAACATGCCCATCACCATTTCGACTAACAAAATCTACTAAATCATCTGTCCCTAACCCAAATACATCATTGAGGTCTCATCAACATCCTCTTGTTCATGATTGGGCTCTTTTTCTTCCACATCATCAATCCACCAACCCAGCAAACTAGAATGATCTAAATTTTCATTATATACATTAAGTTCTTCTTCACTGAACACCTTCCTTTCACTAGTACACACATATGAAAATGTCCAAGAGCTTAGTCCTGGGGGAGACATGACTACACATCTCTATTGCCTCTCCGTCATTTCCTATGGGCAAATATCCAAACCCCTCTTCACTCCCGGGAATCCTAAACCAAAATGAATTGGAGGTGATTGGTATCCCAAATCATTTGCCCAGTAGTGAATTAGAGTCATAGAAACCTTATCCCGGTCAACTCCATCAACAAAGCATACCTCTCCTCCTCTATAATGCCTACTTAATCCCCTCTCAGTGAAATCTTCCTCCATGGTGAATCCTCACAGTAAAAACACTCGAATCTGCAAGTGAATAAAAAATTGTCACTTTTGATTCCTTTTCTTTATCACACACTAAGCACAACAAAATACATGATCTATTCATACAAAACATGCATATGCATATGATATAGTTATGAAAATCAACACATGGTTAATTTATCTTCCACTTACTGTAAGCATATCAGCTTATAGAACTTGACAAAATCTTAGATACTGATATTAGTAATGCAGTATAAATATATATGATATGGTTTGAGTTTATAACATGTATAAAGCATTAAGATAACTCTGTAGATAAGCTTGTACATTGAATTTGAAATCTAAATTGCAGTTGGAGCAGTTAGTGAGACAAGAGCAGCAGTTTTGCAGGAAGTTTCTTTATGGATGAAACTACTATATGCTTAACCTATATATATGTCTATTAATCCCCTCTTATGCACATCTGATTCTCATACTTAGTCCATTACTAAGAGAACATTTTTTTTTTTAAGAACAGAACAATGCCATTAATAGCCATTACTAAGAGAACATTAAGGTCAAATAAGGAGAAGGCTGTTATGGACAATGATAGTAACACTGGTCTATTTCTGTTTACGTTCATAGTTCTTATTTTCTGCGATTTAGGATAGATTCATGTTTACAATTATAAATGAAATTGGCATAAGACAATGTATACTAGAATGACATGTATTGATCTAGCATAGCTTTCATGACAAATATTTGAGTAAAATGTTTTGGAAACTAACACTTACTACCCTACAATCGGCAATCAAGGATTATGCATTCCAAATTTGCTACTATGTTAATCAAGGAAATCTAAAACTTCTGATATTGATGTAAAATGATTACTGGTCAACGATCGATACATAACAGTTTTGTCTTTTTATATGGTTTAGCTAACTACAATCTTTCAAATTGCATCCATAATACACTCCCACAAGTTTATAATCCACTTCAAATACACAGCCATGTTCCGATTTTAAAGGAATTAGAAAACTAATTATAAACACAACCAACGAACATGCAACGAAAAAAAGAACAACCATCTTTAAAGAAACCCTCACCACCCAGCCCCCATGCGTCTTTATTTATCAAATCCCCGACCACTTCATTCCCGACATCACAAAGAAAACAACCATAAAGAACAATGGCACCTCAAGACAAAAACTTCCCACAACAAACACAGTAAACTCCAAACCCTAGACAAACCCATGACATAAGAAAACAAAGAAGGTAGCCATAAACAATACCAAGTAGGATAGTATTGCCATTCATTGAGAGTAAATGGAATAACTTTTGTGAGAAAGGGACCATTGATTTTACCTGAGTAATTTGGTGGTCTCCAGAGAGACGAAAAGCATCTCCAAACTCTGGACATTGCGAATCTGATCTTCACTTTCTCTGTTTCAGATCAGAGAACACAGTGAAGAGATAAGTAGAAAGAGAGGCTGAGAATGAGAGTGATTTTAACTCGAGGGAAATAGGTTAGGTTAAACACAGTCGCAAGAAGATTACCAAAGTGCCCCTTTCATTCGAATTTGAATTGCACCTTAACGGAGTTGACGGAGAAATATACCAATATCGGGAGGGAGGGGATTAAATGAGATACATCCGTTTGATGTTTCGAAAAGGTGAATATACTAAAATTTTTAAAGACTGAAAGTTGATATATCATCCGGACGAAGGCTCTTTCTATATTATTCGGGGAGAAATTTTATATAATAACTTAATACACATCTTCTTTTTAATACCCCACTTATTTAATTTCTCATTCATATATTTTACTAAATACATAACTCAAAGTACCTAAAATACCTTAATCTAAAATTCCATGAAATATCATTATTATGTGACTATATAACACTATTATTATTGAATAATTAGTATATTATTTATATAAATTACATTTTATAGATGTTCATGTCTATTACTTGTGTTAGTTCTTGAGAAATCCTTTCAAATTCATTGTTCATTTCAAATTCTTAAACATGAAAGTGATAAACCAGATGAAAATACATATATGAATAGTGTGTTTGGGTGAAAAAGAAAATATGTGAAATATAACGAAATAGGTGTTCATATGCATAACAATTAATCGTTTGACACTTTAACACTCTAAACTTGGTAATTATGAATTTTTTAAGGACAAAAAAGAAATTAATTGATTATCCACATTTCCTTGCAAATTTTTTGTTTAATTTAATAGTTCCCTAATAAGTTCTCGATCTTAAAATTTAATTTGTTCTAATTCATTTTATAAGTTTTCAAAAATAAGTTTTCTTTTTTAAATATATTAATTTGGTTTATATTTCATATTATTAGTTTTCCAAATATAAGTTTGTTTTAAATATTTAAATTGTATTAATTACATATGCCTTTTTTGGTCATTTAACATACCAATCAAATCTGATTTGAAATATCAAACAATAAGGATATGTATTAAGTTATTTAGGGTATGTATTTTAAATCACTCTTATTATTATTATTATTATTATTTTGAACTACAAAAAATTTCATACCTTGCGGTATGAATGCCTCGCTGTGTGGGATAACAAATTAAGATAGAAAGACGAGCCACTCGTTGATCTCTAACGTGGCGTTTGGACGAAGAAAGAAAAAAATAAAAGAACTTATTGAAAGTAACGATTTTATAATTAATTTCTAAAGGCCAATTTGGCATTATCATATAGGTAATTTTAAATTTTGATGGGTATGATTAAAAACACTCTTATGGGATATGAATTATTATTTAAATTTCATCATTATCCTCTAACTGTGTGGGAAATTAATAAAAGACATCAAAATAAGATTATTATAACATTTACTAAAGGCCAATTTGGCATTATCATATAGGTAATTTTAAATTTGATGGAATTAAAAACAAATGAATTCATTATTTAAATTTCTCACTTGAATTTCATCAAAATATATCATTTACAAATTCATTTGCATGATTCAAATTTTACTTCCAAACAAGACTTTTAAAATTTATTTTTTATATTTCTTTTAAACTTTCTTAATCTATCACGCACTTCAAATTCCAAATAGATAAATCCAACAATAGAAATTGCAATTAATGGAATTTCAATTGATGGAAATCTAAATGTCATCATTTTAGAATTTCCAACGTTGTGTTTGGAATAAATTAATTTCAATTTCTAGATAAATTATGGGAATTACAATTTCATGAATTTAAATTTCATTGTTTGGATTTCATGATGTAGAGTTTTAAAATGACAAAAATTTGTATTTAGACGTTCGGTCTTTACCTTTCTATCTCTCCTTCACTCCTTAGTGACGCCTAATTAGGTGACTATGACTATGTTCGGCCTAGCGGCGACCTAAGTCGCTCCAACTTAACTCTCTACTATATCTTGTCTCTCTCTAATCTCTATTGTTGCAAACTCTTCTTAGACATAGCTCTTCAGCTCTTTCACCATGTCGGTGATGAAATTTGAGACAACCTTGTTAGCCACCAAAAATTGAAGAATCATAACTAATCTAGGTTGAAAAATACCTTACCCTCTTGATCAGGATCCTCTACACCAAGAAAGTAAAAAACACGTCTTTTAGAGGAGAAGGAGCAACTTCACTCTAGAAACCCAGAAACCCAGCTTTTCTGTTTGTTCGTATTCCCTCAATTTCTCAATATCTACCCCTTCATGGCTAAGATGCATATTCTCCTCCATTAGATTCACCATCACCGATTGTTCAATGGGTCGAGCTCTATTGTCGGCGTCGTCTGGTGTGGATTTTTAAACAAGGTTTTCCGTTATCGTTTATTTACAAATTTTGATGCTTTAACTGTTGTAATAAGTAATCGTGGATGTTTCTACCTCACGAGTACTTTAAGTGGTTAAATGCTCTTATTTTGCTGGTTAGGCTCCATATTGAGAGTTTTCGGTCCTAATCAAGATAGGTTAGGAGTGCCTCAGAACGGTCGGTGTGCATATAAACTCGAAAATTCGGTAGTGCTACAAGAAGCTGCATATTTCACCACCATCACCAGAAATCATAAGTAGAGGGTGAAACTAATCTAAAACAAAGATTCTCACATTCAGTATTAAAGGAGCAACACAGTGAACAAGCGGCTAATCTTGGTGAGGCTCAAAGGAATAAGACTCAGGAAGCTTATAAAGTCGCGCCACTCATAGAAAAACATTGTCAGACAATAGATATTTATTTCTCTAATTTATTAATGCTTATTATAACTTAATTCAACAAGTTGAACCCCTTTCTGTTTAGTGTCTATCTTGGGCTAAACTAATGATCATATCTCACAACATCTCAATTTATTTTTAGAGAAACTTATGCTATAATGCTAAACCAATTAATTAACGGTGCTCTAAGTTTATTACTAAAAGAAATGGCTTGTCTTCTCTTGTTTGCTTTCACCATAGCTCTCCTCTTTTTCTTTAAAGCCTCGTTTGTTTGGTGGAAAGTAAGCATCATGAAAGGAAAGTTGTTCCTTTTTGCGTTTGGGGAAGCAAAAGGAAAGTAAACACTTTCCTAATGGAAGGAAATGTTGGGGAAAATGGTTCGTTCCAAAATCAAAAGGAACCACGTTCCTCTCTACTTTTCCTGCATTATTTACTCACAACATAATATTTTAATATATTTTTTAACAACCTTCCGGATGACTTTCCTTGTGTTACCAAACATTAGGATATAGACAGTTCTTATGAAATTTTATTTCCGTTCTCTTTCCCTTCCCATGGGAAAGAGGAAGAACTACTTTCCTTTCTACGAACCAAACGAGGCATTATGGTGGCGACGAGTCCTGGGATAACGGCTGAGGTGGTGGGTTCAGTGATGCTCGCTGGTTGTATTTGTTTGCTCGCTTGGTTTTCATTTAATCTATCGTTGACATCTGTCATCTCTAATTTCTTCTCTTCTTCTTTCTAGGTACTGATGGGTGAAAGTGGTGTGTGTGGGTAGGGTCTCTCTTGGATAAGGAACTTTGATCTTTCGCAGAGCGGCTGAGACATCGGGTGGTGGTGGTGTTGTCATGTGGCAGACATATCAATGGTGTCTGGCTCTATCGGGTTGTTTGACTACACTTGTCGTCCTCGTTTCGCTTTCGTTTCTACGGCTCCGTCCAGCGGCAGATCCTCCTAGACTTTGTCATCGGATGGTTAGCTTCTGGTGTCAGTCCACAAGGGGGATCCAAGGCGGCATGGGACGATACGATTGTGGCAGTTCAGTTTTTGGCGGGTCAAATTGTTATCTTTGATCTGCATGAACATCAATGTGAGGATATGCCTTTCTGGTTTGGTGATGCGGCCTCGATTGCAGGGCTTTCTGGCCTTAGTTGTCAGGTTGTCGTCGTCCAACTTGGTCTCTTGTCAGGTTGCTCGACCACTATTCTAGTGATCTTAGACTTTGACTACAGAGTCCAACCATGGTGGCTCTGGTTGCGCAACGGCATAAGGCGGCGGTTGGGACGTTTGGAGCTTGGGAGCATGGAAGTCTGCATTGTGGGCTTTTGCTTTGTATTTGGGCATTCCATTGTTGGTCTGTTTTAGGTATTATGTATTAGTATTTGTTTTAAGTGTATTTTATGTATATAAATCCCTACTAACTTTTCATAGGGACATGTGAGCGATGTTTAGGTTTGCATACTCATTATGCCTTAAACATCCTAGCGAGGTGGTCGATCCTGAATTGGTTGCAACTTGCTAGTGGCGGGACGAACCGTCGTGTCGTCAGTTTCATTTTCGATGGGCAGCATATTGGGAAAACTGGTTTATTGGTTCTATGACATTGCTTTAACTTTTCGATATGCCACCATTCTTGTAAAAAAAATAGAGTTGTCGTTGGTATGATGCTCTTTGCTATTTGGTGCATATTTCCATACATGATAGATATAGTGTCTCTTGGGGCAACTCCAACAGCCTCCCTAAATCTTGAATTTTCTCTAGTTTAGGTTTGCTCTAACAGATTTCCTATAATTTTCTCTAAAATAGAGAAATTGAAGAGAGAAAACTAAATTTCTGTTCTAGGATATTCTATATCTTTCTAGATATTTTTTATGTGTGTCTTGACCTTATGCCAATAGGATATGTAATTTGACTAGATCTATGTATTCTTTATCCTTACCATATTGGTATTATGTAATTCCCTATATAAAGGGAATTACACAATACAACCGCCTCATAAGAGAACAAAATCTCAGGCGCTCGTGTTCCTTCGTAAGCATATCGATCCCACACTGCGCATACAGTATCAATCGAAGCATGATCCAAAAGATCTGTGGGATGCACTCGCCGAACGTTTCGGCAATTTTAATTCAACCTTGCTCCCAAAATTAATTGCTCCCTGGGATGAAATCCAACTATTGGATTACAAGAGGGTTGATGACTTCAACAGGGATATGCTTTGCCTACAAGCTCAACTGAGCTCATGTGGAGTCGAGAAAAGTGATGCAGACATGATAGAAAAATTTTCTCGACCTTCCCTTCTGCTGCTAGGATCCTAATAAACCAGTATCGACTTGAGTTCTAAAATAAGAGGATTACAACATTTAGCGGCTTAATGACGCAATTTCTTATGGAAGAAAGAACAATATGATCAATGATAAGCATAATTTGCATCCTGTAGGCACCCGGAAGGCATCCTGTAGGCACCCGGAATCTAATTACAATAGCAAACAAAGCAAGAAAACTCTGAAACGCAAGGATCACCATCAGAATGAACCTTACGCACGTGGGAGTCAGCACCACCATGCCTCTAGTTCACAGGGACAAGGTAATGGCTTTAGTGGCCGAACCAACACTTGGCGCCGAGACACCGGTGTCGCTGGCCCAAGGGCGGCGCCGCTCCACCTCGGAAGCAGCATGTTCGTTCTTCTTCTGCTTTTGATGGATAATGCAATAGATGTGGGTCCAAGGACCACTGATTCAAAAGCTGTCGCGCTTCTGCAAATGTTATTGTCACATACAAGAAATACAAGGAATTGATGGAAGTCAATTCCACTAAAAACAATGGAGTTGAACATAATGTTACCTTCAAGGTCGCAGACCCCAATGAACAATGTTCTGACTTAGATGCTTCTGACTTTGACGTCACTGGCTAGATTTTTTTTCCTTTTTACAAGTCATGATGTAATACGACATCATTAGAATGTCATGCTTAGTTTTTTTTTTTAGACCTTATGTACTCTTTCAGCGCATTAATAAAAATATTTTTTGGTTCTTCTTGTCTCTACATGGTTTGAATTGATTTACAATAAGATGTACATTTACATCTACCTTAGAAAACATGGCATCAACGCCGTCTTTGGTCTCTCCCCTTAGAGGAGGTGGCGTACGGCGCCGTGACTCTCAAGGAGGGTTACTAACTTGTTTTCCGGTTCAAGTCTTTTACCCTATAGCGGGTTTTTCTTTATCAATTGTTCAACTAGGCTCATCCGAGTTATTGTGATGTCTTAGAATTGTCTGAAATTAAGGAGATAGTGATTTTAAATGTGCCCCGCACTAACGACCCTCCACAGACATGTAGACCCGGATCTAAGATTTTTAGACCTGAGTCGAACTCTTAAAATTGGGCCCCTAAATTGTAGTTTGCATCTAGGTTTTTTTTTAAAATAAAAAATAAAAATAAAAACCTATAAACTCAAAATCTAACTACATATCCAAATTATTTGGATTCTGATTAATATTTTAGTAACTTTATTTACATTATAAACTCTATTTTAAGCTCTCCCCTCTTCTTTTTTTCTTTTTCAAAATTTACAGTTTCTTTTGGTATAAATTTGGAGTAGTAATTAAATTAATTGTATAAAACTTTGTTTTCTGAAAACTTAAAATGTATAATTTTAATATTATTTTATTTTTTCTTTGACTCACAATACATTAAGTGATATTTTATATGTATATATAATTATAACAAAAGTTAGCTGGGACCTTACATCCATCCTTTCATTCCAGATTGCACTAAAAAAATGAAGTTCTGACATCTCCTTTCATATTTAATTGTATTTAATAATGGAAACAGGAGTCATTTTTCTTTTCTGGGCCCCCTGGAGTTGCAGGCCCTGAGTCAACGGCCTCTTCGGACTCGCATCAAGTCCGAGCCTGCGGACATGTCTGGTCATACTTAATTTGAAGTTACCGAAAGCTTTTGATTTTGGATTCCCCCTACGCTATTAATCTAATTGTCGTCTTGTAAAAGACGTTAAAGACTTGTCGGAATCCTCTAGGTTCTTTGGACTTGGATTTGATCATCAACACGTCCCTGTGGCTGAGCAAACGCCTCCATGCCACCGGCAAGCTTCAAAAGCTTCACTAATGCCACATCTGCGAAAAACAATAATCTGTCCTCCCTGGATAGTCGACTTTGTTTGAGCTTTGTACAACTACGGATGAACTAGACAGTGAGCTTTATGTCATTGGAAAGCTCTATAAGTCTAGTTTTCAGAACATTTTACGGTTCATCCATATCTATTTCAACGAAGAAGTTATGACTGTTTTAGTGCGCATATGTCATTCTGCAAGAGAATTTTTCAACACTCTTGGCATTGTTGCTACTTTTAGCCTTTTCAATCCTTCTAAATAGCTCGATATTGACCTATTTACTCATATATCTACTCTCTTTTGTAGATATGTCTCTTGGAGAGATCGAGTGCCTCGCGGATAGTGGATTAACCCACACCAATCTAAGGAACCGACAACTATTTCTTGAGTTAGTGCCCTGTAAATCATCTGTAACGACAATGATTAGATCTTCTCTTGTGATCCTCAGGCGTGGAACCGCTCGTTTCTTTCTGCCTCATGACACTATGACCCATGTCACAGATGCTCTTTATGCCCCAAAAGGGCACCGAACTTTGTTGGGCTTTAAGGACATTCACGCTAATGACTTTCACTTGAAAACTCATTGTGAAGATGGAACAGAGTTCTTATGTATAACTTCTCATGATTACGGACATAAACGTATATTGGAGAAACTCATGAGTCAATCTAGTGGTATTTACCTTACTACGATTCAGATTATTGAATCTCATGTAGCGACCAAACAAGATCTTTGGGACTCTGACTCATACAAACTTTGGCATGATCGCCTTGGTCATCTCGGAAGGGACATGATGATCCGAATTTTGCGAAATTCTCATGGACATCCCTTTTTCAGATCAAAACGAAAAAGTTTGGGAACTTATGTCACTTTGAATCATGGTGGTGACGCCACAATTGGTCATCACGGCCCAAAGGGGACTTTGACGTCTCCCGGGCTCGACACCAACAACCTGATTGTCGCTCGGCCGACCCCTCAAGCAATTGAGGCACGCCGTTCTTCCCTTGATGTGTCGTTGACTCTTTTAAACACTTATCATTCGTTTTGCAAAGCTTGCTCTTTAGCGAAAGTAGTATCGAGACCGTCTTACGCTAAAGATAACACCGAGAACATTCCATTTCTACATCGTATTCAAGGTGATATTTGTGGACCCATCCATCCTGAATGTGGACCATTTCGATACTTTATGGTTCTGGTGGATGCTTTAACACGTTGGACTCATGTCGCGCTCTTGTCCACATGAAATGCTGTATTTCCAAAACTCCTAGCACAAATTATTAAACTTCGGGGTCATCACCCGGATTATCCAATTAAGTCAATTCAACTGGATAACGCTGGAGAATTTACATCAAAAACTTTTGATGACTATTGCATGTCTACCGGGATTGAAGTTGAGCATCCCGTACCCCATGTTCACACGCAAAATGATCAAGTTGTTTGAGCCCAGTAGATATTTTGGTCCAAGACTCGTGATAAGTTTTGGATAGCATTTGGGCCAATGTCTGTGACCCTTTTTAATATGAAGCCTGTTAAAAGGCGCGAGCTTCGGAAGCGCGCGAGGTAGACTTTGATAAGGACTGTAGCACCTCGCGAGATAAGAATGCCCAGTGTTCGAGTTCGCATGTGATGCTACAGTGGATGAGCGCGGGGTGGTGATTTAAGCGTAGGCGGAGTCTGTTGTGGACACGTGTCATCTGGATAAAGCGGTTCGCGAGCAATTGGTATCCTTGTGGCTTTCTAATTGCTGAGTCCGAGTTTCTAATTTATACCGGTGAGGTTCTAAGTATGGACTTCAGAAGGTCAGTATGCATCATCCGAGTGCCTTTCCACTGAACCTGTGAAATGGAACCACTACCTTGCTGGGGGCTATGCCGTCGAAAACCCAAATGCAGAAACAAAGATTAAACTCTCAACGATCCTAACTATTTGTACACACACCTAAGGCGGTCTCTGTTTAAACTTTGTAGTTATATCCTACTGAATTTGTAAAAAGGAAGGCTTCATGTATAATCAAAATCTGGGAAATTAAATTTTTTTGTTTCTTCTCAAAAAAAAAATAATAATAATTTGGGAAATTAAACCTTGATATATCCTAATTCATACACATTTTTTTTTCTGTTGGATAGAAATTCATATTTATGGCATACCTCCTCCCGCCATCAATACCAACCCTTGTGTTCCATTCTCATCCCATATTATCCAAGCTCTTCTCCCGCATCTTAGATTGAGATTTCTGCAAATTATCTCAATCTTGTCGAAGACATTAGAACCCCCGAAAGCTTCTGGAATGAATTTCTGCAATCCCACGCACAAAAAACATAAGTAGACCTCAATATTGTTCTTTTCACATTTGACTTTCATTATTCAAATCATCACATAACATGAAGAAAAACTGTCAGAAAATGCCGCCTAGAGAACAATACTGGCTATCAAGCAGCGAAGTAGATTCAAAACTGAGAAATAGTATCTTTCTTCAAGAACTTTTAATAACAGAAATATTTTTTGTTAATAATAATTCTGGGCATGAGGCTGAGCCTCCAAGCTAGGCTAGGCTCCAAACGCCGCTTTCAAAACATAAAAGCATCGAAACAAGATAATTCCTTATACATCTACGAGCTACATGCTAAGGTGAGTAATTGATTTCAACTACTTGAATGTTGACATAACCAAACCAAGAAAGCAACAGCTTTTCTGGCAGCCTATCATTGATAGATAGATATATTACGGTGGTGTAGATAGTAATTTTATCCAGGAGGGTCAAGAATATGATCAAAATAGCTTGCTAACTTTATGTGCAAAAGTTTCTCCAAAAAAAAAAACCTTTATGTGCAAAATATCTGAATTTTCATAGTAGACAATAAATGATAATATCATGGCTTTTCTTTATATTCATGGCTTAAATCAATTGGAACTTGGATGGTTTACTTAAAAGTAAACAAACAAATAATTGGAAGTCATAAAACTTGGAAAGAGGAAAAGGGGCCAAAGGCTTTACAAGCTATGTGCAACTAGAAACGTCACAAAATTGAAACTTAAAAGTTTAAACTGTCAAAGGAATCAACTGACCCCCCTCTACCACCTCCACTTGCTACGCCCTGGATATATAGTCACGTCAGTTTATATCCAAAAATACCACAAGAAGACCAAGAAGAAGGGCATGGGGAGTCATTCACCTGCAACATGGTAGAAGTTTCAAGATGGGTTGAAGACGAAGAAATCAACTACGAAACAGACGCCTTCGCGGTGCTAGAAGGAGAGCACGGGGTCATTGACACTCCGCTGATCCCAGTTCGCGAGCAATTCACTTTTTAGGTCGGGATGGTTTTCTTCATATCAGAGAGATACGCTCTGCCGCCAAACACAACTTGCAGAGCGAAAGATATCCCAGTTAGCAGTGCAAGCGTCAGCGATACATCCCTACCTTGCAACAACGAAATGGGTCTAGCCCCGGCACAAGACGAAGAGGCTCCACAAGTGGAGATTACGAGCAGCATAAAGCACAAACAGACTCTGACCTTTTCGACACCAACCTTAGATATGGCCACTCACATGCGGCCTTTATACATCACTGCCGAAGTCGAAGAGAAGATGATCAACAAGGTCATGGTCGATACTGGTGCCGCAGTTAATGTCGTTATAACTCGCACCATGGGCCTCCTAGGCATCCAACGCTCGATGATCTAAACCACATCCTTAACGGTCAAGAACTTCACTGGGCAGGTATCTAGAACCCTAGGCCTACTATTTCTACGAGTCAAGGTGGGGCCGGCATCATGAATTTATACTTTCTTCGTAGCTGAATGCTCTTCCTGTTACAGCATGATTCTAGGCCGTGACTAGATCCACATAAGTTTTTGTGTGCCCTCTTCCATGCACCAAGAGCTCATGATTTGGGATACTGACAAAAAGAGGCGGTCATCATCAAAGCTAACCCGCGTCCATTTTCTATCTCCGCCAACTTTAATGATGCCCGATATTATAACACCGACTTGGGCCCATTAGACGTTTAAGGCGTTGACTACAAAGGCCGCCCATACGGGGTCACGGCCTCCAATTTAGCGCGATGGGGTCTCACCCAGGCGAAGGACGATCTTCAACGTTCTCACACCATTGCGAACTCTCCACCACATTTCGATGGATAGTGCCTTCTCAGATGAGGCACGCGAGGCTGACGAGTCCTTGTGCGAAAGACTCCTTTCGTACTGGGCGGAATGCGAAGCCTACGACAAGGTCGCGACTATGGAATATGTAGATGAAATAGTGAATTACACAGATACCAAGGAGGAAGTTATTCAGCTAGCTCTTGCCGCCTTGGACGATACACCACCTCAAGTCTGCGACCCTATTTCACAGCTAGCTCCTGCCGCCTTAGAGGTACTGTCCTTCATGGACGGAACGGCTGGATACCACCAGATTCTTGTTGTTGAAGAAGATCGCCATAAGACGGCTTTCCACTGCCTCGGTTTTGCCGGCGCGTTCGAGTATGTTGTTATGCCTTTCGGACTCAAGAATGCGGGGGCAACATACCAGCGCGCTATGAACCTTATCTTTCACGACATCCTGGGGAAGCTGATTGAAGTTTATATAGATGACGTGGTAGTTAAGACCAAGCAGCGGGCTAGCCACGTGGAAGACCTCCGGCAGGTTTTCAAATAGATGCGCCTACACAACCTTAAGATGAATCCCGTTAAGTGTGTATTTTTCGCAAAAGCTGGCGACTTCCTCGGTTTTCTAGTCCATCAGCGGGGCATTGAAATTCCAAAAGATAAGACACAGGCGGTTATAGACGCCTCACCCCCTACAACCAAAAAGGAACTCCAGTAGTTGCTTGGGAGAATCAACTTTCTCCGCCGTTTCATCTCTAATGCTGCAGGGGAAGTCCAACCTTTTTCGCCCCTGCTCAAACTCCAGGGGGAACCGAGTTCGTATGGGAGCCACAACATCAACATGCCTTCAACCGAATTAAGGACTACCTTACGAACCCACCAGTCTTGATTCCACCTCGTGAAGGAACCGCATTTAAACTATACATCGCTGCTGCCGACCTGTCCATCGGTGGACTCTTGGCACAAGACGATGAAAACGGGGTGGAACACGTCATCTATTACCTCAACAGGGTATTAACTGACTGTGAGACACGATACTCCTCAATGGAAAAATTATATCTTTCTCTATATTTTGTAGGTTGTAAGCTGCGCCATTACATGCTTGCCTTTACCACGGTAGTGATCGCTCAATCCGACTTAGTCAAATACATGCTCTCCCGACCTATCTTAAGGGGACGCATCGGTAAGTGGATATTAGCCTTGTCTGAATTCTCGTTGCAATATGTTCCGCAAAAAACAGTAAAAAGACAGGCGATAGCAGATTTCCTAGCTCATCACCCACTATCAGAGCTCACGGCATTTTGCGAGTTGCAATTCGTGGCTGTAACACTCACTCCGTGGACCTTATACTTTGACGGATCACAGACTGATACCGTGGCTGGGGCCGGGATAGCCATAGAAATCCCGCCAAAGACTGTTTCTCCTACTCTTTCCAGCTCGATTTCAAGTACACAAACAACCAGGCCGAATACGAGGCGCTCATAATAGGACTGAAAATTTTGTTGGACTTAGGGGTCCGCGAAGTTCAAGTCTTCGGCGATTCCCTATTGGTCGTCAACCAGTTGGTGGAGAAATTCAAGTGCTTGAGCTCGTCCATTGAGCCGTACTTACGCAAGGCATTCGAAGTCTTGGACCAATTCGATGACGTCTACATAGAACACATACCACGCGAGTTCAATTTCGTCGCCAATTAGCTCGCCCAGGTAGCGTCCGACCTTAGCTTATGGGATAGAGTGCGCGAACGTTTACTCAAGGTCGAGCGCCGCACTCTTCCCTCTTTCATCACTAGGGGGCAATATCAGGCCGACACCCCCAAGGTAGCGGCCTTAGACCTTATTGACGAGGATTGGCGGCTACCTTTCATCGCCTACCTCCAGAGCCCCCATGACGCCACTCACTCGAGACATATACGTTTCCTCACCTTAAATTTTTTTCTACGCAACGGCAAACTTCGTCGGCATGGCGAAGATGGAAACGAATTCCGTTGCGTGTATGGGAATGAAGCTAAGCGTCTCATGCGCAAAGTACATTGTGGGGTTTGCAGTTCACACCAGGTAGGACCAAAAATGCGATGGTTAATTCACCGCCATGGATACTACTAGCCTACCATTTTAAAGGATTGCATTGCGTTTGCCAAAGGTTGTCAAGACTGTCAAGCTCATGGCCCAATGCAACACATTCCCAACATTTCGTTGCAGCTGATAATTAAACCATGACCAGGTCGTGGATGGGCAATAGATTTCGTCGGCATCATTCACCCACATTCTTTTGAGCAGCATAAGTTCATCATAGTGGCCACTGACTTCTTTACCAAATGGGTCGAGGCGGAGCTGCTCAAGGTCGCTTCCGCTAACTCGGTGCGTAACTTTATTTTCCGCAACATCATCTCTCGCTTTGGTATTCCGAACTACATCGTTTCGGACCGGGGGGCAGCTTTCATGGCAGACTCTATCGTCAAATACCTCAATGACTATGGTATCAAGCTCCTACACTCTACGCCATATTACGCCCAGTCCAACGGTCAAGCCGAAGCTAGCAATAAGGTCATACTTGGTATTTTGCGGAAAATGTTAGAGTTAAACCCGCGCGTCTGGCATGAAGAACTTTACCACACACTGTGGGCTTACCGCACTTCGAAGCGCGGACCGACGGACACCAGCCTATACGCCCTTATGTTTGGACATGATGCTGTCCTCCCCTCGAGATTAATATTGCTTCACTCCGCGTCTAGGAACAACACTAATAACTTGGTGAAGATTACGTTCAGGCTATGTGGCAAGAACTTGAAGATCTTGACGAACACCGCGTCACTGCTTTCAATAATCTTGTCCTCGAGAAGCAGCGCATCGCGCGGTCGTATGATAAAGTCACCAAAGGTCGGAGTTATGCCGAGGGACAAAAGGTGTGGTGAGCTGTTCTACTACTTGGAGAAAAAACCGACGGTCGGGGCAAGTGGTCCGCTCGGTGGGAATGACCCTTCATTATTCATCGTATACTACCCAAGGGGGCATACCACTTGCGCGACTTAGACGGCACCATCTATCGTAATCCTATTAATGGACGTTTCCTAAAGCGCCATATCGCCGAAGTTTGGGAGCGAGAGGAACCACCACCTCTTCTAGAGCCTGCGACCACTGTCAATAGTGTTACGCATCAGCGCTCCATCGCCTAGCACTAGGGGGCAACTCGAGATAGAAGAATAAAGAATCTTTTATGATTAAGTGTAACGTACCAGCCTAGTAAGGCCAGTGCAAGATTGTGGCCTATACCAGAGGCCCTAAATTATTTACTTGTTTGTTTCTCATTTCTTCATTTTCTGTAAACGTGCAAAGTCTAACCAAAGACAAGTACAAGATTTAGGCCTATTCCAGAGGCCCTAAAAAATAAAATCATTTATTTTTCTCTTTTCTGGTATCCTAATACAGGTTTCATAGGCGGCTTTGCGGCCGAGGCAATACATTAACAAAACTTGAAATGAAATATGATTACACCTACACTTAAAAGCATAGATCTTGGAGATGGGAAACCTCAAACCTACATATATTGTAGGTTTGAAGAAGTGGCCGCCGCCGCATCCTCCAGTCGAAGCTGGTGAGCGCCTTGCTTCCTCAGATCGGCACAAGCCTGGACACCGGCCTGGACCTAAGACAAAGTGTTGAAAGCTAGAGGTCCAATGAACCGGGGGCCCTCATGCTACTAGCCAAGCTTCGAAGGTGCTTCAAAGACACGGGACATGGCCTGAAGCGCGAGCAGGCGAAGGGCCTCAAAAACCTCACGTTTGGACAGAACAGCAGGCGCAAGGTAGAAGGTGCCCAGACTATTTGTTCGTCCAAACAAGGGTTTGACCTAAGGGTGGATTTCGAGACCCACTTTCAGCCTAAGGGTAGATTTCGAGACTCAATAGGAACAAACAATAAGGTCGAAGAATAGTGGTTTTGCTTTAAGCAGGGACAAAAGGATGAACAGAGTGGAAGAAGGATTCATGACAAGGGGGCAAAGACTTAATTGATGCTTCAACCCCTGGCCAGCGGATTCCTTTTTATAGGAAGAAGGGGTTAACTCCCTTTGACAGGTGTCAAACATGCAGGAAATTGCTCCGAGATATGAGCCTTAGAGATAAAGATGGACGCGTGAATCCATGGTAACTTCTCGCGGTTCAAGTGAGTAGTTACATAGAGGTTCCCACCAAATCTCATTGGAAGATTTGTTCCAAACCGCTTTTGATATGTTGGGAATAAGGAAAGACTTGACAAAGCGCGGGAGAGAATCAATCAGTAATAAATAGTATATTTATTATTGATCGCAAAGGTTCGTACATAGGGGGCAATACAATGGGCCTAAACCTTCCTAGAGGCCCTATACAAATCTAAGAGAAGGCCTTCTAAGGCCAACTCCTCAGCATCTGACTGGGCTTGGGTCTCGTCCGCAGCGGCGATGGCCGAGTCCAGAGCTTCTTAGGTCTCCTTTGCGGCCTGCACCCGGGCCTCCGCATCTTCAGCCTGCGCGAGTTTCTGGCGTGCTTGGGCGAGCTAGGCCTGCAACTCTGCTATCTGAGCCTCCAGGGTCTCCACTTGTCGACTGTAGCAGGCACATAAGTTTTCTGAGGTTGCCTCAGGGACCTCCATTTCTTCGATTTGACCCAGGAGGGTCGTCATCTGGTTGTCCAAAGCTTGGCGAACCCTCTCCTGAGTCGCTGACTGAGCCCCCGCATCCTGAACTCGGCGGGCCTACAGCTCGACAGCATCGATAAGCTCCAAGGCATAGTCCAAGGCGAGAGTGTTGCTGGCGAAGTGAGGAACCAGGGCACCATGGTCTTCATGAGCATGTTGCACCAAGTCAAAGATGTTCATGTGTGGGCCTTGGCGCATCAGCCCATGAAGAAAGGCCCGGGCTGAGCAAATGGGCTCTGGATCAGCAAGTGGGGTTACCCGAGCCCGAAGACGAGCAGTCCGGGTGGCCAAAGAAGAAGTTGCCTCGCCAGACGGCATCACCGAGGCCAGAGTGGTGGGTTCGACCTCTGTTGGTTCGACCTCTGCAACTGGCTCGATCTCTGGAGCGGGCGGCAGAACGTCAAAACCTGTTGGAGCTGTTTGTTCTTAGGCTACCGGGGCCGACCTCGGTGGAAAGGGTACGATTACCAGCTGGGACGCCTCTGGCGGGGCCACCAAAGAGGTAGTGAGGTCAGGAGGCGGAGCCGCTTGGTCGGATTCCTCATCCCGAATGGAATCAGAAACCGGAAGGAAGTTGGCAACGTCCAGAGCGCTAGCTAGTAAAGGAGGTTGTGCTTCAATTTCCTCAAGGACAACAGTCTGCTCTTCAGCCACGACCATAATAGGCTCCGGGATATGGGCCTTCACGGTGCCAGTGAATTCTTTGACGTTGTCAAGTCGGGGACGTACGTGGCGGTTTCAGACCTGTTAAACAAAGTTAGTAAGCCATTGCTAACTTAAGAAAGACAAGTTTAAGGAGAGGATAACTTACCAAGCTATACTATTCTTGGAAGTGTTGGTCTTCCAATTCATCTTCCTCATCCTCGGTGGGGCACTTGCGTGAGCTTTCGCCGCCAATCGATTGGGTAATGGGCAGAACAACCTCATTACCCTCCGCGGGCTCCTCTAGAACAGGTGTTTTTCCTCTATCTGCTGCAACCTCGAGCCTCCTGGAAGATCTTCGGCGAGGTGCAGTCTGTAAAAGGAAGATAAGCAAGTGGCATGAAAATCACATGTTTACCCTCCGCGGGAAAGTTACTTTGTTTGAAATAGGTAAAGTGGCATGAAAATCACATGTTTACCAACGTACCTCGGGTGCGGGATCACGTTCTCGAATGATGATTCCGGTCGAGCGGCGAGCGGCAGGGACTGTCAAGAGCGTAAGCCTGGGCCTTGCCTCGGCCATCTGAGGACCCTCTACACGGTCGCGTTGGGCATCAAGGATGATGCGGTCTGATTCACCCAGGGTATCGTATAGAGGGGAAAAGATGGCAGCAAAAACAGCATCGTCCGGGCAACCCCAATGGTTGTCTAAAAGGGATCGCCACCAGAAGAGATAGGCGGGGTCAACACCTAGTGAAGGCTCAATCTCGAGCAAGCCGGGAGTGAGAGGGAAGATGTTCTGCAGCGGGTGACCCGATCTGTCTCGCCAATCTTGCGCCAAGAGGTGTACTTGTTCACCAAATGGAAGAGCGGATATGTAACTCCTTGAAAGAAGCCAAGCTTCCTGGCGAAGTGATTTGGGGCATACAGCTCAAAGCCTTGTTCATCCTCAACGAGCTGAAGGTCCCCACAGGCGGTTGCCCTCATAAAGGTTATCTTAGCATTAGAATCAGAGTCAGAGCGGGGGAAGAAGCCATCTGACAAGACCTCAAGGTGGCGCCGGCGAACCATCATATCTATGGTGGGAGGTGGTTCAAGTTAGTTGTACAGGATGGAGAGGCTGGCAAAGAAGGACAGGGGAGTCCGATTCGCAGTATTCCTGCATACGGCGAATCCAAGCAGTTGGTTCTCGGGTAGGAAGTCAAGCGGGGCACGCCGGAAGAGCGGGAAATATAGCTGCATCCACAAATCCAAAACCCACAATGGGCTAGTAGAAAGATGGAAGGGCCTTAGGGAGAGTGTGTGGAGGGTCCGATAGAGCGCGCCTAATACAGGCTGCCCAAGCCCAACTTTGATCCCGTTGTAGAGTGTTTCGGCCAGTTTTGTCTATTTGTCCGTAGGCTTATGGGTGCTGCCACAGAATATGAATTTGAGAAATTTTAAATACACACCCTTAATCTCTTAATACACACCCCTATTATTTTATGTTTCTATTGAGATTTTATAGGTAAGCTAAATGACCAAAACATACATCTATTTTAAAAATAAATAAATAAATAAATAAATTGTGCTAGAAGTATTCATTTCAACATCTTCTACCCTAAAACCGTCGAAAGCACGTTTTCTCCCCTAACCCTAACTCTTCTCCATAATTCATAAGCATCATAAAACAAAACTCTTGTCTCACTGTTCATCACCTAAATTTTGACCGAGCTTCCATAATCACATGAATTCTCAAGACCGTGTTCAACAATCTTCAACTGAGGTATGTATTTTCTTCATATTATTTATGAATTCGAAGTTTGTAGAATACAAGTTAGAGGCTTCAAGGCTATGAATTAGTCGTTGCTCATGAGTTGCACGTCCTATCATGAATTAGGCTTCAAGTTATTGACATCTTCTTTCTTTTATTGTATTATAGCATGCTGAAGTCCAACAACAAAATATCACTGCCTTATATAGCAAAATTGGAGAAGAAAGATCACGTGATTATACCAATGAGTTCACAACTTACCAGGTAATATTTGATCAATTTCTTCCCTAAAATTGGATTGTGAGTCGTTGTGCATGTTAGGTAGTAAATTGTGTTGTGTACATGTATTTGAAAGCAAAGCCGCATTGATACGATGGGTCCATACAACGGGAAGGAGAAACAACTGTGTCATAGTGATACAAAGGTCTAATCTTGGGAACTCAGGCAACAAAAGGAGACCAAGAATAAAATTAAGTTGTGAGAGGGGTGTAAAGTTTAGGAAGTTTAAGGGAATAACCAAGATGGTCGACAAAAGAACTCAAAATTCTGAAGTAAATGGTAACAAGGCTGATGAACAACAACGCCCGAGGTTGACTTCTACAAAGAAATGTGAATGTCCATTCTTATTAAAAGCCTTCAATATTGGTAGCGATGAGTGGGTACTTGAGGTTGCTTGCGTAATCCACAATCATGTTGCCCCATCATACTTAGAAGGTCATTCTTATGCAGGACGGTTATGTGAAGAAGAGCATGAGCTATTGGTGGATATGTCCAAGCGTTTAATGAGACCCAAGGATATATTGACTACAATAAAGAGCCGAGATCCAAGTAATACATCAACGATGAGAACTATACACAACGCTAGGTACTTTGCTCGGATTATCGCAAGGGCAGGCAGAACTCAAATGCAACAATTGCTCAAGAATTTGCGTGATCATCATTATATTGAGTATCATAGAAGCGAAAATCACATGGTTACTGATTTATTTTGGTGTCATTCATTTAGTCTTCAAATGTTACGTACATTCCCACATGTGCTTATCATGGACTGCACCTATAAGACAAACAAGTATCGTTTTCCGCTTTTTGAGATTGTGGGTATTACAAGTACTGGGCAAACTTTCAATGTTGCATTTGTTTACATGTCAAAAGACAGAAGATAATTACAGATGGGCACTCAGTATGTTAAGAACACTTATGGATGAGGATTCTATGCCTGGGGTAATTGTCAGCGATAGAGAATTAGCACTTATGAAAGCCACTGAAAATGTCTTTCCTGATGCTCATCAAATTTTATGTAAGTGGCACATTAGTAAGAATGTGTTGAGAAAATGCAAAGGAAAGTTCAAAACGAAAGAAGGATGGGAAGCATTTAATAATGATTGGCATAGCTTAGTCGATTGTAGCACTGAAGATGAGTATTTACATAGTCTTGCAGCTTTTGAGTCAAAATATTCTGCATTGACTGAAGAAATAAATTATTTGAAGACCAATTGGCTGAACAAGTACAGGGAAATGTTCATTGCAGCATGGACAAACAACTACTTGCATCTAGGTGCAAGGACTTCAAATCGGTAATATTTATACATTGTCTCATTTTAACTAATTTGTCATTCGTATCGTTTTTTATTTATCAATTTATTATCAACTAGGACGGAGAGTACACACGCAAAGCTCAAGCGAGAACTTAGATCTTCCCAACTTGACTTATGTGTATCATGGGAGCACATCCACTCATTGTTGTGTTTGCATCATACAGAAGTTAAGGCTTCATTTGAAAAAAGTCGATGCTTTGTTCAACATGAGTTCGACCATGCATACTTGAGAGAGTTGATAGGATTTGTGTCGATCCCGGCCTTGAAAAAGATTGTTCATGAAGCAAACAAGTAAGCTCCCATTCAGTATCTTATTGATCATATGTTGATTTAAACTTTAAATTTCTTTCTATATATACCGTACTCTAGAGTTCAATTAGTAAACTGTGTTTGTACTAACAACCTACATATTTCTAGTGTATTGATTGACACATGATAGCATGCTTATTGTTTTTCTCTATTGATAACATAGGGCTGATGATATAGTATCGGACTTGGCATCATGTAATTGTGCCGTACGTAAAACACATGGATTACCATGTGCACATGAGATAGCTGCGTATAAGCGTAGTGATAGTCCCCTACCAACTACATGTGTGCATCACCACTGGAGAAAGTTAGATATTGGGGCGACAGTGGAAGACTCGAATGTCCATGAAAAGATTCCTCTAAAAGCACAATTGGAACGATTAGCAGAATGGGCTGAAGAGCAAAATGATGATACAAGACGTCAAATATTAGTGAAGATTGATGAGTTAATAAATCCAAGCTCTACTGTACTTAGGGAGCCAGCTGAAAAGATAAAGACCAAAGGGCGTCCAAGTAAGGAATAATAGCACTCGTCGTTTACCATCAGGATTTGAAATCACAAATACATTGTTGTCTGAGCGAGAGACTCAATCGCCTCTTTCTGATGTTCAAAAAGTATCACGTAAATCAAATACAACCTCAAGTAATGACCACTTGGAGAAAAGTAAGGTATGGTACAGATATGTTTTATTATAATACGTAATTGAAATTTATAAATTATTTACCAGTCATCTCATGTATGATATTATCTTTCGCAGGCTCTCTCACAGGCAGATAAGCATGCTCAAAAGGATACAAGGTTTGAGCTAACTCAAAAATATACTGTACAGTTCATATTTGGCACATTATCGGTTCAATGGATGTCGAAAATGATGGAAATTGTGGTTTTCGAGTTGTGGCATCAGCTATGGGATTTGGTAGAAAACATTGGCGTAAAGTGCGCACTGATTTGGTAAATGAGTTAAAAGGCACGCCCGAGCTTTATGAAGCACTTTCTGGAGGACAAGATGCTGTTAACAAATTGTGTAAGCGACTTAACCATTCTGCATCCAATTTTGCACCTAAATGGAAATGGATGGATCTACCAGACATGGGTCATTTGATTGCAACGTGTTATGGAGTAGTAGTAGTCAACTTATCATATGGTCAGTGCTCCACATTTCTCCCATTACATGAATATACTGAGGGAAAACTAATGGAAGCAAATTTACTTGAAATTGGCCTAGGATTTGTCAATGACAATCATTTTGTTCAGGTGAGGAGTAACATATATGGATCAATTTGCCAATAAAATTTCACATATATAATTTAATGTGACTAACGTAACTTCTTATTTTCTACACAGATATGTTTTTTGTCTGGACACCCATTGCCACCGGTTACACCAGATTGGATTTATCATGCAAATGATAAAGCTAAAAGTTTGTATTTGAAGTATCAAGACCGTTTTCAGCATTATGATAGATTTCCGCATCCTGAAAGAGTGACTAATATGTCCTTAGAAACAGTTCAAGTTGATGACGACAATGTACTTGTCAATAAAATCGTTCGACTTGGTGATGTCGATAGTGAAGGAGAAAGAATGCAGCTTGGTGATGACTGAATTGTCAGAAACATGTGTTTTATATAACTAACTGATTTATTTAAGTTGTCTTTATTCTTCATCTTTTTTATTTGTATAGCTTTAGTTTGATGTTGCAGATCATATTGTCAAGTACTGCATTTTTATCATGACATGTTTTATCGAATAACTAACTATCTATGCTACAATTTTATTAGCTTCTGAATTTTGAAAACTTGTATTGGTGATTTGGAGTTAGGATATAACAATAATTATTTGATTATAAATTGAACAATGATAACTAAAAATTTCTAGTGAAAATTAGACGAAATAATATGTAAAATGAGGTACTAAATAGTAAATATATATTAATTATATTAAATAATAATATTTCATAAATTAAGGGTATTTTAGATAGTTTGGGATGTGTATTAAGTATAATACTGAAATAAAAAACTTGATAGGTGGTGTATTAAGTAAGAGGTGTGTATTAAGAGATTAGGGGTGTGTATTAAGAGATTAGGGGTGTGTATTTAAAATTTCTCTATGAATTTATCAAGTCAATACTTAAGAAAAGCAATACCTCCTTCGTGCTGTTCTGCATGATGGATATAGTAGTTCATCTAGACTGGGTATGAGGCCTTCAGAGTGCGGCGAGCCCCCAAGTTGCAAGAGTATGTGAACTCGGTCGATGCAAAGTCACCCGGCACATACGGCTTGGCATGGATCGGTAATCCGGTGATGGCGAGGACGTCCAACAGGGAGACGCTCATTTGCCTGAAAGGGAAATCGAAGGTATTAGTGGCACTGTTCCATAGGCAGGCTGCTGCGGCAATAGGTGCCCGATCGGCGTGAGGGGGTAGCGAGAAACTCAGGGCGATGGCTTCAGTGATGTCAGCCGCTTCCCAGACCGGCAGATCGGTCTGAAGGCGGGCCGCGTACCACTGCACTCTTCTTGAGTGGTGTTGGGCCACTCCCCCACTCGGATGTTTATGTGAGAGCGGGCTTGTTGAAACCAAGACGTGAAGTTGCCAGGCTCATAGCATTGGGCAAGGATTGGGCGGCGCACGGAGTCGGCATAGTGGTTTAGGTTGGCGGTTGAGAGGGGCTGTGAATGAGTCGGACCAAGCAGGGCTTCCCCTGTTTCGAGGAAGTAGATGAGCGTCCCTTGTGAAGGGTTGTTTGCGAAACGACGAGCGAGGTCGGTCGACCAAGAGATCATCGCCGTGAGGTTAAGGTTTGGGTCTCTAACAGCCGGTTTGGGAACCATTTTTCTAGGTAGAGTTGAACGGCGATGAGGTTTTTTGGTTGCAGAAGGAAGAGAAAGTGTTGGTTGGATAGCGATGGTGAGAAGTGAGGACCCACGTCGAGGTTTTTAAAGGGGACGGACCGTAACGTCCTTTCAATCAGTCGTAATGATGAAAAGAGGCGACGACGCCGAAACGTCAGCACCTTTTGAATTTCAAATTCCCGTAACGTACTCATTAAGGCCTCTTTGCTTATCCGTGGCAAAGTGGGCTAAGCTCGAGGCCTAGGGGGCAATGTTTGAGCCGAGTAGATATTTTGGTCCAAGACTTGTGATAAGTTTTGGATAGCATTTGGGCCAATGCCTGTGGCCCTTTTTAATATGAAGCCCGTTAAGAGGCGCGAGCTTCAGAAGCGCGCGAGGTAGACTTTGATAAGGACTGTAGCATGCCCAGTGTTCGAGTTTGCATGTGATGCTACAGTGGATGAGCGCGGGGCGGTGATTTAAGCCTAGGCGGAGTCTGTTGTGGACACGTGTCATCTGAATAAAGCGGTCCGCGAGCAATTGGTATCCTTATGGCTTTCTAATTGCTGAGTCCGAGTTTGATTATGATTATGGTTCTATTAACTGCTTGCGAGATGCTATCTTATAGAGGCTCAAGGATTACTTAAAAAACACAATCAAATCATACAAAACTACAAACAACTCTTCGAGCATCCTCGAAACCCTAAATTCTAAGTGCATCTCGCTTTAGTTCTCAGAGCCCGTTCGGACTCGCCTTTTCTTCCTGATTAGTTGCTATGCTCGCTCTAACAGTGAGTATCGATTCACAGGTGAATAGTTTACTCGTAATCACTCGTCCGTGAGGTGGCACCGGAGCCCTCTTCGCTTGGTTCGAAGTTCAGTACAACGCACTCACATCCTGCGTCCGCGCGGTGGCAGCACCCTTGTTCTCTTACTTTTGGTACTTCTAGTTACCTCTTTACCTCTGCTGAGGATCGTGGCCAAAACATAAGCGGCTTCAGCTTATTGCTCAAGCGATGGTAATACGCACCAACTTCCCAATTGCATCATGAGGCTATGCAATATTGCATGCAGCCTTACTTATTCGTACCCACTGTAAAACAACCATTTAGTGCGTACCAGTTGGTTACTAGATATGAGCCTGACATTTCGCATCTACGCATTTTTGGTTGTTCGGTTTATGTGCCAATTACGCCTCCATTGTGTTCTAAGATGGGTCCTCAGAGACGATTGGGTATCTACGTTGGTTATGATTCTCCAACGATTATCCGATACCTAGAGCCATTAACAGGTGATCTCTTTACCGCCAGGTTTGCGGATTGTCACTTTGATGAGACATTCTTCCTGTCGTTAAGGGGAGATACTAACAAACATGTTCATGTGGAACGACAAGAACTGTCATGGTTTGTCCCCACTCTGTCTCATTATGATCCCCGCACCTCACAGATTGAAAGTGAAGTGAAACGTATTCTCAAACTTCAAAAAGTAGCAGATACGATGCCTGACTCTTTCTCCGAGATTGCGAAAGTGACAATATCAGATATACCAACTGCAAATGTTCCTGCTAGTCTCGAAGCCCCTAAAAAAGGCATGGCCATCCCCGGGCACAGGACTGCCGCCACCAGCAGTGGCGCCCACGGTTGGGGGATGGAGGCCGTGGCTCCCCAAAGGAAAAATGGGAGGCCACTTGGTTCGGTTGACACGCGTCTGAGAAAGAAACGGACCGACAAGGCACAAGTCAATCCCTTGATCATCGATGTTGAGAATCCTTCTCACGAGATCATCTCTGATTACAGTTATGTTCATGAATTGATGTTAGAATCTATGGGGGAAGCCTTAAGATCAATGTCAACATTAGAGAACATAGAGATCTCCATGTGTTATGATAACACTTATGAATTGATGAATCGGTCATCAACCCATGTCGATGATATATTTGCTTATTCCATGGCTCATGAAATCATTGAGCACAATGACATCGAACCACGCTCTGTTGCATAATGCCAAAACAGAGCGGATTGGCCTAAATGGAAAGATGCAATCCAGGCAAAATTAGACTCTCTAACAAAGAGACAGGTCTTCGGCTCAGTAGTGCTAACTCCATCGAGTGTAAAGTTTGTTAGACATAAATAGGTCTTTGTTAGAAAGCGTAATGAGAAGAATGAGGTACTTCGGTATAAGGTCCGTCTTGTGGCTCAAGGTTTCTCACAACGCCCTAGGATTGATTACGAAGAGACTTACTCTCCGGTCATAGACGTCATAACTTTCCACTACTTAGTCAATTTGGTAGTGTCCGAAAAACTTAACATGCAGCTTATGGATGTGGTTATAGCATATCTCTATGGGGATCTGGATTCAGAGATAAATATGAAAGTGCCCGATGGCATTTCGTTACCTGAATCAAGTGACTTTAAACCACGGAGTGCGTATGCTATAAGGTTGCAACGCTCACTTTACGGATTAAAGCAATCCGGACGAATGTGGTATACTCGTCTAAGTGACTACTTGATTAGGAATAGATATAAGAACGATGAGCTATGCCCGTGCGTGTTGATAAAGAAGACAAGTTCCGGATTTGCAATAGTGGCCGTCTATGTTGATGACATGAATATTATCGGTACTCTTGATGAAATCAAAGAGACCGCGGTTTTTCTGAAATCCGAGTTTGAGATGAAAGATCTTGGGAAGACTCGATTTTGCCTAGGTCTTGAACTAGAGCACCGAGTCTGTGGAATTCTTATCCACCAGTATGCATATGTCCAAAAGACACTCAAACGATTTAATATGGACAAGATGCACCCTGTTAGCACTCCCATGATTGGTCGAAGTCTAGATATAACTAAAGATCAATTCCGTCTGAAAGAGGACGAAGAAGACGTCTTGGGCGTAGAGGTTCCATACCTTAGTGCATTATTGTACTTAGCTCAATGCACTCGACCAAACATTGCCTTCTCAGTCAACTTGTTAGCTAAATTTAGCTCAACGCCAACCCAACGTCATTAGACCGGAGTCAAGAACATCTTTCGATATCTTAAGGGTACCATTGAGTTGAGACTGTTTTTTCCCTATACTGATTCAAGAAGGACAGAAGATGGTCCTATGGCTCATGGAAATCACGGCACCGATCCACCAAGGGACTAGACCGCCACCATGAACACCGTCGATACGGCTGCTGGACACGGGTCCGATGCCGTGCACGCCATCGTCGCTTTGTCCTATGTTGAGACACCCAACAATACGTTGGTGGGTTTCCTCAACGCCAAATATTTATCTGATCCTCATAAAGGACGTTTTCAAACTAGTTATGTGTTTACTATTGGAAATACGGCGATATCTTGGAGGTCTACAAAGCAGATTCTAGTGGCGACATCTTCAAATCATGTAGAGATTATTGCTTTGCATGAAGCTGTTCGGGAATGTGTTTAGTTGAGATCAATCATTAAACACATTAGAGGGACTAGTGGATTAAATTCTACAACTGATAGACCTATATACATTTATGAGGACAATGCAGCTTGTATTGAGAAAATGAAGTTAGGTTACATCAAGAGTGATAATACAAAGCACATTTCATCTAAGTTCTTCTACAACCAACAACAACAGGCGTTTCTTAACATTTTAACGCAGTGAAAGCTATAGGTAAAAGGGTGAGATCGGTAGACAAGCGTCGAACCGAATTTGAAGGTGATAAGTGAGATAAATCTGTGAGTTTTCTGAAATATTATTGAATTGTTGAATGCATAATACAACATAAAGGGTGCCTTATATAGGCTCTAACCCATAACTAAATCATATTTAGAATAGAACTAGGAAATAACAAAATCTATTGAAACTAGAAATTCTTATTGAATCATAAATCATAAATCATAATCCTAAGAATAATAGGAAACTTAAACTTGCTTACGACGTTGATGTTCCAGCTGCTCCTCGAACTCTGCTGCAAGTCGTTCTACATCACATTTAAGTGAACCAAGTTAGTTCCGAAAGAAATGCAACAGACTTATTTACTAAGTTCTTACTTAAGTCTACTTTTGAGAAATATGTGAAAAGTATAGACATGCGTCAGCTATCAATTCTCTCTGAATAATGTTCACATCAGGGGGAGGATCATCTCAATGAAGTAGATTAGTGCGTTGTACTCTTTTTCTCCTATGATCAAAGTTCAGTTTTTCTCCCACAGAGTTTTTGTGACTTGACGAGGTTTTTGACGAGACAACATAATTGCATCATCAGCATAGCAGCGCGCGGCACAAGGGGGAGTGTTCTAGGATATTCTATATTTTTCTAGATATTCTTTATGTGTGTCTTGGCCTTATGTCAATAGGATATGTAGTTTGACTAGATCTATGTATTCCTTATCCTTACGAATTGGTATTGTGTAATTCCTTATATAAATGACTTCTATCAATGAATAATATATCTATCTTTCATGATCTCTATTCTCAAATCTCTCTCACTTCATCAATTTCTTATATTTGCAGCAAACTAAAAATAAAGTATTTGGGCAATGCTTATAAAGTCTCTAAATTTGAAGATGATGGCTAATGTTATCATTCGAAGGTCCAATTGAGGCTCGTTGTAATTTGAGGTTCCCTCGTTCATAAAAAAGAGAAAAGAAACACGTGATACGTTAGTCTTTATTCTGAGAGAAGGGGAACATTTAGCAGCTTCAAAGAGATATACGACTATCATATTGACATATTCAATATTACAATTCTTAGGATTATATATTTTGGTTTGAATACTATACTTTTTGGACTACCGTATGTCTTTTTAACTGCTTGGAGTCTCTTTCTAGATATAGATGAAGTTGATGTTCGTATAATTTATAAGTAAATACAATAAATTAAATATTTTAGAAAAAAATTCTTTCCAAATTTCTGATATTTTTTTCTCAATATCTCCGATATATTCAATATTTTTTTAAAATAACTAATAGATATACGGATACAGATATATTTTAATCCTTGAGTCCGAACGAGGTTTATTGGAATTTGTGGTTCATTCATTCATAAAAAAGAGAGAAGAAACACGTGATACGTTGGTCATAAATTCCGAGAGACAGGGACTTGTAGTGAAGTCTTTTCTCTTTCTCTATTTTTTTCTCCGCCATATCCAGTTCTCCTAGGGTTTCGAATTTCAGTGCTCTCTCAACTCCAAATGGAGACCTCTCTCAGATACGGTGGAGACTCCAAAGCTCTCAGAATCCACGCCAAGCAGAAGTTACCTCTCGATTCCAAAACCCACTTGCAGGTAACCCAATCCCTCTCTGCTTTTTGCTTTCTCTGTTTCAATCCCAATTCCCTACTTCACTCTAATTCAATGTTTTCTGTTTCTTCTGATTATTTGTGCTTCAGGTTCATGGAGAGCTAGACACTAGAGTTGGAGCTCCAACTTATTTTACTGCGCTTGTTAGGCGCTTCTACCCAGATGTATGTTCCTTTAGAAGACCCAATACTTTTTTCCTAAGGAGATTTTTTGTTGAAACTATAAAGTTTAGTCCTTTTTTGAAGTTCAATTATTTGTTATCGATATGCTTGGAAAATGACAATGCAATTTGATTGTAGTTTTCAACTAGCATTGGGGCTGGATTGCATTATGATAAGCGTGATAAGCTTCGGTACACTATCCGGGGGAAGAAGGCATTCCCCGTGACAACAGATAACCTGTTGAGCTTTAATGTCAAGGGAAAATATGATCTTGACAAAGATTTTAGAGAGGTTGGTACCCGGTGATGTTATCGCAACTTTTGCCCAATTGTGATGGCTAGTTTGTGGAAATTTTTGTGTATGTGTTAATGTTGGCTCTAATTTGCTTGACAGAAAGGATCCAAAGGAGCTGCTGAATTGTCCTGGAGTATTTTAAACTTTCAAAAGGACCAAGATGTCAGGTTCAAAGTTGGATATGACTTGATTGAAAAGGTAATGTTACCTAGCTCAAATGCTTATTGTTCTGTTTTACATTGTTGGGATCATTTGTGCTGAATTCATATATCCAACATTAGTTTTAATCTGATGACCAATTGATTGACACCCTAAGAACAATGTGCATGTGCATAATTTGCTGTTGGTTCTATATGACCCTGGATTGGTGTAGTTCTATAGTTATTTGGAGCTGTGGAGTACTATAGTTATTTTGGCCTCAGGATAAAAAAACTGATCACTCTAACCTCCTCCTTGCCTTCTTCTCTCTTCTGTCTTTCGCACATCGCTCTCTTTCATCTTTCATATCTCGTCCTTTTCCTCTCCTGAATTTAGATGGTTGACTAGGCCACGTTAGAGAGCGATGGGTACTTGTCTTCTCCTCAATTGCTTGGTGGTAGATTTATGGGTTGGATGCTTCAGCTTCACCATAGCCTCTGAGGAATGGTTCTAGATTTGAAGTACCTACGCGCAATCAAATCTTTCAATTGAAATACTCAGAGTAAAGTAAAAAAAATCAGACAATCAATTATGAAATACATAAAATTGAGATGCAAATTCAAAATATTTCAAAATGAAACATGGAGCTCAGATGCAAAATCTTGTTTTTCCCATTTTGAATGGCTGAAGCTGGGTCAATTCAATTTTCTTTTCTCTCTGTTTAACCATTTATAGGGTCACTCCAATATGTTTTGGTGTTAACTTCTTGTAGCTTATTCAGTTTGTCTCCCCTTTTTCAGGTTCCATATGCTCAGATCAGGGAAAACAATTGGACACTCAATGCTGATTTTAATGGTAGATGGAACGTGAGATTTGACTTATGAGAAGCGAAGGTTAGAATACTTTTTTGGAAGGTGACATTTGTTTCTGCAAAACATGTATTCTATTTACTTGTAGTGAGAGCCACTCTGCTGAAATTTGTTAGTGAAAAATGAATTTGCCATATTAGCTGGCCATTATTGATACCTTTCTCTCATGTTATTGATAATTACAACCCTACCATGCCATGGATGCAATAGGGATTAAGATCCTTTTGTCCAATACATGATGGTGAAAGTACTACATGTCTCGGACTTTTTATCGCAATTCCTTCCTGATATGTCATGGTCATAAGATCTGTCATGGATGGTTAAAATGGTTGTGGTTCTGATTCCAAACTTGCAGTTTAGCTGATGCTTTGCCTGGTTACAGTAGCATTTTGCACCTACATAAGGTGGTAAAATATATATACACTTGGTACTATGGGGAGTTGGTAGTATATCTTTTATGTATTTTGAGTACACGGTATTTGAATTTGGAGGGGAAAGGGAAGCTTATTTGTTAGGCCTTCTGTAATACTAGTATTTAGTAAAATTATCGTGTTACTTGATGCATAAAAACTAAAATCAGAGAAACTAAGTTTAACACTTTATCTAAAGAGAAATGATGCATAATTTGTGAAGTAGTAGAATAAAGGTTAACATCATATTCCAAAGTCTTGGAATAAGAGACCTTTAACTGATGGAGTTAAGGTATATATCCAACTCACCAATTATCTAATTCTCGGCTTACGTAACTAGGAAAGGTGGTATAATTATATTGGAGGCGAATCAAATATGGTATAATTATATTTTTGTGCTCGCTTGGTCTAGTGACCCAGGTAGGTTTTCCCACGAAATCGATTTCATACATAGGGAACTTGCATACACTAGTGCTCCTATACCAGTTGATGCCATTTCTGCTTTATAAATCCTTCGTCGCAGATCTGTTTGCTTTCTGGCAGAAGTCTTTCAATCCTTTCTCAATATTGATCACCAACTCGTGTATTTCTGTCTCATTTCGTTGATTAACAATGAGTGCCCAAAACCAGTTACCCATCTCATTTTGGGGGTACCTCTGGTACCATTCTATTACGCGCAGGTTTACCATCTGGGACAGTACCGCTGACCTTGAAGTAGTATCATCATCAGGCTTAGATTGATAGAAGCAGCAACAGCACGTTTCAAGATGATTGCCGGAACTAGTTGTCGTTTGTTGGTGTGAACTCTTGGATTATATTCCCAACTTAGCCTTAAGACTTGCCAGCTTTGACGCATCAAACACAAACCTTGTGGTTAATGTTTGAGTTGGGATCGGTCCCATGAAGTTTTGCATGGTGGACAACTCATTTTTCCGGCTACAAAGTTGCTCCATTAAATTCCAATAACACTAGTTGATGGTACTCAGTACTCACCGCAATTTATAGATGCCCACAATCGTACAAATGTGTGGAGTGATGTTCCATCTGCAGTCTTATGTAAAGGGGATACTGCAACAACTAGGGAGTAGGGACCCTTCATCGTTGCGCTGGATAAGCGCAACATCATGATCGCAGTGGTGGGTGGTTGTAGGGGTGTAGAAACACAGCATGGTTGGATATAAGGTAGGAGTAAGAAGTTGGTCCAAAAAAGAGAGAGTTTTAGATACCTATTGTGATGAGGAGTTGGAGACGATGGTTTGATGAATTTTGTTGAGGAACAGACGGACAGGTCTCACTGTCTAATTGGCAGGAAGAGTCTTGAAACCAAAGAAACGATTAAGCCGTTGCAATCACGTTTCAGTATATATAAAGATGATGCTCCTCACGCGCCTCACGCGAAAAAAATTCCTTCTCTTGCTCTCGTCCGGCTGCGCCGCGGCACCGGTACTGGCCAATGGCCGAGCCGACGCACGTGGAGGGCGGCCGGACAGGAAATCGTTTCATGGGTTATGTCTGTGGCTCGGATATGGTACTTGAGTAGACTGGGTTCTCGACCTCAGCGTCTTTAGACGGCTGCGACATCGAAGGTGAAGGCGCGGCGAGTGGATAGATCGGAGGTGGAGCAAAGGATGTCAGGCGCGGCAGGAGGTCGACGGTCGAACTGGAGGTGGTCGAAGGTTTGGGCTGCCGGTTTGTCTGCAAAGTCAGAGATCCTCGTGTTCCAGGTATGGATCTGGTTCCAGATCTGAAACTTGAAAGCTGGTGGTTGGAGGGAGGGCTCCCCAGATCCGCGCCAATGGTGGCAGTAGTGTCTCGACAGCGCGGCGGCGTCGGGTTCGGCGAGGCGGTGACGTCTCCGGTACGGCAGCAGGTTGGAAACGGGTGGTTGCCATGTTTCATTGGGCCTGGACATACCTGATTTGGGCTAGTGGGCTTTGGGCTCCCTATGTCCTTGAGTGTTGGCCTCATGATCTGAGGGCTTGGGCCTGGGCCTTGGCCTGGGTCTGGGTTTTTAGCTCACTTGAGGTATCCATGTTAATTTATTTTGTCAATTACTGTTTTCAGTTATGCATGGCTCTAGTATATGAGCTCATATCACTCATGTGGTGCATTTTTATCCCTTTGTGGATTATACTGGCTGTGTCTAGATCAGGAGAACTTAGTTCCTCATACCGATGTCAACTAATCCCAACTCTTTTCAGATTATTGGTCACCCAACAACAAAATAACCCATCAACCACCATTTTAAACTGTCATAAAAGCTCGAGTGTATGTTCGCTTAAAGTGCATTTTGGCACTTACCTAGCAGATTATAGGTGCTCAAGCGTGGGTTTATCACCCCCCATCTTCATTAGTTACGGTTCTTGGTTTTCGGTCCTCTCTCGGCAGCCTCAGCTTTATCATGGCTTTGGTTTAGTTGGTGGATTGTATGGTGTTGTTTTGAGGAAGTTTTTCCTCTTATTTGTGGGTTTCCATATGAATTGTGCATTGGGATTTGGTAGATATCAGGTACTCGGGCAACAATGTTCCGATTTAGCACTCCTCACTTACTTACAGCTGTTGACGGTGACGACGACGGCAATGTTAGCGTGCATGAGTGATGTGTGTGGTAACTTTGTTAGTATTGTTGTATTCATATTTTCGGATGTAGGACTTTTGGTCCATAGTTTAGTGAGCTGTTGGTGTCCTATCACTATTTCTATATTAATTGAGTTGGAGACTTATATTCTTTGTTATTAGTTTATCGGCTTTCGTTTGCAGGTTTGTAATTTAGGTGTCCCTTGATTAATGAAATATTCATTTCTCTCTAACAAAAAAAAAAGAGATGATGCTCCAGCAACGTCTCTCTACATCTCACTTCAATTTTGAATTTCAAGCTCGGCTTTCTCTCTCTCTTTCTATGAGTTTTGAAATTCAAATTTGGTTTGGGATTGCTACCGCTGCTCCAGTGCAGCAACCACCGCTGTGGTTCGTTGTCCCCTGCCTCACCATCGCAAGGTAAAAACCCTTAAGCCTTCCCCTTTCTTTTCTCTTTGTTTGTTCTTCTCAATTTCGGTAATCGTTTTTTTAAATTCAGTTGAATCTCAAAACAATGATATTTGATTCTATTCAATTTCATATCTAGGGTTTTGATTCTGGTTTTCGTTGATTCAATTTCAGATGTATTCGCAGCGTGGGTTTCATATGAGTTTTGCCCTTCGATCAATTATATATATAAATTCGCGGCGGTGGGTTTCATACGAGTTTTGCCATTTGATCATGAATCAATGATATGATCTGGATTAGCCCCTTCAATTTGTCTCGGTAAATATACAAAGTATGATGAAGAAACCCAGTAATATGAGAGAGACATGCGTGAATCCCAATTCAAAATATTGGTGCTCCTTTTATTGGGGTTGAGGAACCAATTTTGATCGGGTTTCATGCTGTCCTTGCCCAATTTCTGAGAGTTTCTTCTTTTATCAGTTCCTTAATTATTGTTACAAAGTAACATCAAGGTTGCCATTTGATCCCATCAAAATAAGGGTAAATGAATGTTTCGAAAAGACTAGCCGGAGATGGTCCATAATTGTTGCCTCTGAGACTAAAACATTGTTGATTTATCTTAGAAGCATTGTTGCCTCAGAATTGGTCTCTAACTGTTGCCTCTGAGATGAAAGCTAGCACTGTCGATTTATTTTATAAACATTTGTCTAATTGTTGCCTCTAAAGGTTAAAGCATTGTGGGTTTATCTTATAAAGATTGCAAACAAGTCATTGAGATTTGTTGCTTTGTGGCTTTATGCTAATACGATCATTGCCCTTTTCAAGTGATTTTGCCCACCTTGAGGTTTGAATAAATAAGTCATTGTTGCCTTATACAGAAAGATCAGACATATACTGAATACCTTACATAGTAAGTGCCGATGGTATACATATACACTACTCTGCACCATATAAATAGATTTACATGATATGATCTTTGCTCAACTCAATTTCACATATGAGCTGTGGTGGGTTTTGGATTGCGGGTTTCAGATATTTTATAGTTTTACTATTTGATTATCAATTTGTTATAATCTGGATTAGAGCCTTGGTCTGCTTAATAGAGAACTCATTTACATGATATCATTTATCAGGACCCATCTCGAATTTCATCCGGAAACCTGAGGTAAATCCTGCGGGGTCCACCTTCAAGGAAACTTTACCGAAAATTCGACATAACCTTTCTTGAAAATGGACAACCCTTATCTGAAAAATCCAACTTAACACTTCTATAACCAAACATTCATCCTTAACACCTGGAGTTTTCCTGCTCCAAAAGTTCATCACATCTCCCAATAACAATTACTCAACTAAAATAATCTCACAACCAACAATAGATAATTAATAATTTACTACTGGACTTTCAGAGCATATCTAAAGTTAAACGAAAAACAATGAATAAAGAATAAGCGGAAGCAGCCTCTGACTATGCCTCGACTCCATGTACGCTCGACCTCATTTAGACTTAACCTGCAAACCAGGCATTTAAAACCAAAGGGTCCAGGGGAAAGTAATTTAAAAACGTTAGAGTGAGTGGACAAAAATAAATTAAATAACTTAACAAATATAAACTATTATACTTTCCCGCATTTCAACTGTTAAAACCTAACAACATGCAACTTGATAATTCAAATAACTTTAAATCCAAAGTACCAAAAAATATAGACAAACTGGTTAATCAGTTATATTACTGAGAAGAATAAAATAAGGGGAAGAGTTATCACCATATAAAAAAAAACCTCCTAGGCTCGGGTCGGTGCCTCTCAGACTATAATAACGTCCCATGAGGAACGCTAATAATGACTAGCTAACAAATAAATATAAATACCGATCGGTTACCTCTCAGGCTATAATAGCGTCCAACGCTAAGTGCTCTACTCACCTATGGTGAGTTGCCACTAATAATGGTTAGCTAGCAGTAATCAATATAAGCGATCATATATTATGGTGACAAAAAACATACGAAAACACTTAAATCCATTAATCTTCCCCAAGATCATACGAATGGTACGGTTCCCAACCGTACTTGAAAATTATCATAAGAAATTATAATAAACTCAATGACGTGTCTCACACGTCAAAATATTCTCAAAACCATATTATAAGCGAGATTTAATTAACAAGTAAAAATCATAATTAATATCTCAATTCAAAATACTCGCTAAAACATTATCAAGGTCAAGATCGATATTCCACCAATAATTTCGAAAATTACAAATAGCAAACTACCGAAAATCCCATTTTCAGAAATCTTTTATAAATCTCAAAGTCCACCATTAAAACTATTTTAATGAAATCCGGAATTTATAAAAATATCTAAACTCAAATAACAAATTAATAATCCGAGATCAAATCTATAAATCTTGACCAACAATTAATCCATGCATCAAACTCAAATAATTTCCAAGATTATTTCAAAAGCCGAAGTTATAATATAAGCTCGGAAAATAAAATTATTAATTATAAAATCTTGCATGCTTATTTATTTAAAACTAAAATGTCCCCTCACAAATTTAGGCATAAGCCCGACGATAACTGCATCGCCACTCAAACGAGGTTCCTTTCGTATCCTGGCACAATAAATATGCTTAGAACCACTCTTCGATTTAAGAAATTAAATGTTTTAACTTAATCATCGAAATCCTCCTAATTAACCCACTAATAAGCTAATTAGATTTTTACCAAACTTCATCTACAACTTCAGTTCATCGATTCTAGCACTTTAGGACCATAACCAAGAAAATCCAATGGTTGTATTTATTCTATAAACCGCCAATTTCTCCAATTTCCGAAAAATTCCAAACCTAACCAAAACTCCTCCAAAAATTCCAAACTTCATACCATTAGACTCCCCTTAATATAACACATTTAAAACCCTGAAAAGCCCCCTTACAGCGGTGGCCGGCGGCCGACTCCGGCGACCCCCAATGACTACCAAATTTTAACAGCATCTTCCTCTCAACATCCCAAACAACTTTCATAACTATCACTAAGTCCAATTTTAAGCTTAAACATATCAATTGAACAAAAACACAATAAAGAACACTAGAAATTCAAACATTCGATTCTCCTTACCTAGCTAGAGTTAGGATGTATCCTTTTAGGGGTTTGCTGCTGGCAGGGAGAGCTTCAAGTTGAGACCAACAACTCCGACTATGGTGGCCGAAAAAGAGAATTTCTGGCAAAACACCTCCGCGGCACAGCTGCATTTTCCCGGCGAAACCGCTCTTTCACGGCGGCGCGACACGAGCTGCCACCTACCTAGACTTGTAGAGGATGCTCCAAGCTTGAAATCGATACCAAGCTTGCTGCCTATCTTGGCCGGACGGCGACGAACGGAGGCCCGAAATCTGGCGGGAGAGAGAGAGAGAGAGAGAGAGAGAGAGAGAGAGAGAGAGAGAGTGAGTTTTGGGCTTCTCCAATCCTACCCGGTCCATACTAAATACCCACAACAAATAAAGCCTACTAAAATTTACCCCCTTTTACCAACTCAAAATTTACCTTTATATCTGATAACTTTTTCATGCTAACTCTGATTTTGACATATAGTATGTCTATGAATTCATATTAACGCCTCTACGACTTCCTTTAAGAAATTTTCTCAAAATAATTTTCCTACAAAAAGTCAACTCTAGGGTCCTTATATAGTAAACGGTTACTCAAAATGATAAAAGCTAAAGTAATACCAAGAGTAAATAACCGTAATTTAATTTAAGAACCGGGATGTGAGATGATTTCCCTATTTGATTATCAATATGTATATAATCTGGATTAGAGCCTGGGTTTGCTTTTATAGAGAACACATTTACATGATATGATAAAACTGAGGCGTCTCTACTTTGTATCTGTTTCATAGAGAATACATTAACATGATATAATGAATCTATGTGAATACATTAACATAAAAATTGGTACTCTACCTCTCTTGGGGTTAAACGACATGTTGTCCAGGCCAGAATCCGAGAGATTTCTCTTCAGTCCCGCAATTTTTGATTGTTACAATGTGACAATTATGTCAAGGTTGTCAATTGATTCCATATAAAAATAAGGGTAACTTAAAGTATCAAAAATGCTTGTCGTAAATAATCCCTAAAAGGTTGCTTAGATGTTGCCATCCCGGGAATTTCAACACTCAAATAATTTTTTGCCATTCTTTAGGTTCCAATAACCAACTAATTGATGCAGCAGTGTTGGGGGAAACTATTGAAAGTGTTGCCTCAGAATTGTTCCCTAATTGTTGCCTCTGAGACTATTGCATTGCCGGTTTATCTTATAAGCATTGTTGCCTCGGAATTGTTCCCTAATTGTTGCTTCTGAGATTAAAGTATTGTCGGTTTATCTTATATGCATTGTTGCCTCTAAGATTATAGCACTGTCGGTTTATCTTACGAGCACTGTTGCCTCGGAATTGTTCCGTAATTGTTGCCTATGAGATTAAGTATTGTCGGTTTTTCTTATAAGCATTGTTGCCTCGGAATTAGTCCCTAATTGTTGCCTCTGAGATGAAAACATTGTCAGTTTATTTTATAGACATTTCCCTATTTGTTGCCTCTGAAGGTTAAAGCATTGTCAGTTTATCTTTATAAAGATTGCAAACAAGTCATTGACATTTGATACTTTGTGGCTTTATGCTAATACGATCGTTGCCATTTTCAAGGGATTTTACCCACCTTGAGGTTTGAATAAATAAGTCATTGTTGCCTTATACGGAAAGATCAGACATATGTTGAATACCTTACTGGTAGAAACATCACTGATGCATATTACTCTCATCCTTCTGGAAGCTCAAGGGCTGAGTTCTGCAAGGTAATCCTATTGTAATAATGTTCAGTGATGTTGTATCTTTGCCTTCATTTGTTGGTGAACAATGGTTTTGATGTTGGTTTTCATTGCTCCCTTAGACACACGTGCCAACAGAAACACACACAAATGTGAAACAAGCAGAAACATTGGAGCAAAATGAATTTGTATTCGCACTCTAAATTTCTTGTGAGAAAAGGTCTCGTGTTCATTTTATGGATCTGGACTGACTTGCTTGTATTATGTCCTGGGAAGAAGGTTTACTGGTTTCCATTAAACAAAGCAGGTTTCACAATCTCATATTGAATACCCACATCAACTCCAGGAGAACGATTTAGTTTTGCTTCACCACAAGGTAAATTTTCAGGCTTTTCCCTCTTTCTTTCTTTTTTTTTGGTTTTTAAATTCTCATTGTACTTTCTTCCCCTTTTATATCAAGCGCTATGATATTGGTTTTGCTCATTTCAATTTCAAATAAGTTTGAAAAATGCTAACGAAGGTGCTGATGTACATTTTGTTAGGTATTCACAACTAGTGTTTACTTGTGGTTTAGTCATTGTTCCCAACCACTTGCAAACTTTCACTAATGGTTGGAACCTTGAAGCCGGAAAGCATCATAAGTCTCTGGTACAACACTTCATTACAGAAAGTAAGGGCTCTAAAATGAACGTAAAGAAAAGGAACCTGAAGATAAGATGCGTTATTAAAGTCTTATGACAAATTAACAGATATCCTGAAATTGCTGTATGTTGTTTTCGATGTTGGGTAGTCTTATGCCAAATTGTACTCTAATTTTAGAAATACTAAATGCCTATGGTATACAAATACATTACTCTGCACTAGATAAATAGATTTACATGATATAATCTTTGCTTAATTCAATTTCACATATCAGGTGTGGTGGGTTTGGATTGTGGGTTTCAGTTATTCTGTAGTGTTGCTATTTGATTATCAATCTGTGGTATAATCTGGATTAGAGCCTTGGTCTGCTTTTATAGAGAACACATTTACATGGTATGATAAAACTGAGGTGTCTCTACTTTGTATCTGTTTCATAGAGAATACATTTACAGGATGTAATGAATTTGTGAGAATACATTAACACAAACATTGGTACTCTACCTCTCTTAGGGTTAAACGGCATGTTGTCAAGGCTGGAATCTGAGGGATTTCTCATCAGTCCTGCAATTTCTGATTGTTACAGTCTAACAATCATGTCAAGGTGCTAATTGATTCCATAGAAGTAAGGGTATATACTGAAGTATGGAAAATGCTAGTCGGAGTTCGGAAATGGTCCCTAAAAGTATTCTGCAAACATCATGTCATCCTGGGAACTTCAACCATACATGATTTTTTCCCAACTTGAGGCTTTAACAACTAACTCATTGGTGCAATAATGTTGGGTGACGCTATTGAAATTGTTGTCTTGTCGGTTTATGTTAAAATATTGTTGTCACCCAAGTGATTATGTCATGCTTGAGGTCCCAATAAACAAGTCATTGAGGCAATAGTGTTGAGGATATCGTTGAGATTTGTTGCCTTGTGAGCTTATGTTAATATGATTGTTGCGACTCGAGTGATTTTGCCCTGCTTGAGGTTTCGAGAGAAAACTCATTGTTGTCTTGGGGTATCCATATAAGTGTACTAGTTAATCTCACTTATCTAACACTTCTCAGGACTCGGTGAGAAATTAGATGCTAGTTGTGAGGAGTGGAATTTATTTCTGCATAATTCATTGGTCTCCATGCATATATGGGGAAGTTTGGGTGAGGATGTTGCTGGTCAGTTGTTCGACAAAATGCTCCAAAGGTATATGAAATTTATTGGAAGGCAATAATATGAGTTATGCCTCGAAGGTATGTCGAATGAAACATTTGAGCTGCTTGGGAAATTGCAGATGTAGAACACAAAGTATAAAGGTGTCCTAGAGTTGCTTTCTTATACGATAGTGGGTGGTACTCATTCTTTTCCATTAATAGTATTTTTAACTGAATTTTTCGGGGAGTGAAATATAATCTTAAATTCTGGATAGCAAGACTTCTAAAAAGTTCTCGTCCTTCACAAAACATTCACAAAGGACGATAGTATATGACGTTCAAAGTTGGACGAACCTCAGTTACCCTATCAAAGGCATTACAAACTTGAAAAAAATGGTTACTTGAGTACTTGACAGCTAAACAAAACAGGTGACGTGTTCTCCAACTGAAACAACAAACTTGCAAATTTCACCTACCAGATTCATATTTTGTAAATTCAACAATTACATTGGCAAAGCAATAAGCTTCCAGGATATATGAAGAAAATTCTGATATAAGAAGACCATGTCTCCATACCAACAAATAAGGCATTGCTCTTGGGACTATTTTGGATCAGTCTACGTTTACAAACAGTATTTCATTTCACTATGGACTATCAATCGATCTAGGTTTACAAACAAATCAATACTATATTTTGTCTATCAGGGTTTTCCAAGTCACATACCCAATATTCATCTCAACCCAAATGTAAAACAAGGATTTTCTGTTAAACATCAAACTAACAATCTCAACCCAAATGTAAAACAAGGATTTTCTGTGAAACATCAAACTAACAATCTTAAAGTCATCTCGATGAGATGTTACCACCGGAGACTTAACCATCAAGAATGCAGCTGTGGGAAAAATAAAATCCCAAGCAACAAAAGAAGAAAATATTACCTTGAAGGAGACTTCCCAGTTCCTCGTTCATTTCCAGTAGCCCATCTGTATTTGTTGTTTCTTTCTGCGATGCAGCTATGGGCAAATTAAAATCCCAAGCAACAGAAGAGATCAAAATTACCTTGAAGGAGACTTCTCATTTCCCTCGTTCATTTCCTGTAGCCCATCTGTCTTTGTTGTTTCTTTCTAAGCTGCTGTTCATTTCAATTAACTTTTGTTGTTCTTCCTCAGTCTGTTGTGCCTTTACTTCATTCACAACTTTGGGCTTGCTTGTAGATTGCTGATACATAACACCACCTAGCATACATATCAATAACCCAACTGTACCAACAAATGTCGAATGCTTGTCCCAAATAACCAGATTAATCACAACCGTTAATAGCTTATTCACGATACCAAGAACAGTAAATCCAGTTGCAGAAATGGCCCTCCGGCAAGAAAACCCAAAGAAAGAGATGGATAAACCAAACAAACACGATAACCCCACTGGCAAAATCACTGCAAACGAGTACCAATCTGATTCATCTGAGATCTCATGCTTAATCTTCTTCAATTCACCCATTACAAGTAGTTCCAATGGGAACAGTAGAAGAGCTTCAAGATTGTTGTACAATACAAGACCCCATGTATTTAAACCAATGGTCATTACCACATGCTTTATGTATACGAAATCTATGGACATGCTTATCAAGTAAGCTATAGCCCAACTATAAGCCGCGATAGTGAACTGGTAATCTGTTAGCACATAAATCACACTTCCCCCAAAAATAGTCCCAAGTGAGATCCATGTCCTCATTGACGGCCATGGTTGGTGCAAGAAGAGAGTCTCTCCAATTGCAACAAAGATGGGAACAACTGATCGAAACACTATGAAAGTATCAACATTAGCATGCAGAAGGAGCTCACTGTTGGTGAAGAGAGAGAGGTAGAATATGATTGCGGCTGGTAGGAACCGCCACATAGTAAGGAGGTCAAGCGAATCATACTCTATGAACTTAAACCAGCCACAGAGGAGGACCCCAACAGCACTTGTAAAATACTGTAAAGCAGTCAGTGCCCCAGGATAAGGAAATTTCACCACAGCCCATTTGTTGATGATGGAAAGCAATGACGCAGATAAGCAGTAACCAGCGGCTATTCCATAAACTGAGATGTGCTGGAGTAAAATACTGTACCAGTTTTGTTGGATGGTAAGAGCAGGAGCACTAGAACCATCCTGATCTTCACTGACTTCAGGATTCTGCACATCATCATTATCAAATTATCTACACTAGAATTGATATTTCCAAGTCCAACAAACAAAAACACACTACATATTATGAAGATAAAATACAATGATAAGCTGGCAGTATGCAGATTTCCAGGAAAACATATTGGCAAATTATGCTACAACTCAACAAAAGAGTACGGCAAGAATAGCAGCACCTTTCTATTAAGTGGTTCAGCTTCATCCACCTTTTCAATTTCACCAAGGGCATCTACTTGCTTAAGCAAGTTCTTTAGCTTATCCTCCAGGACAAATAATTGTTCAGACTTGTTAGTTGGCAATGGACTTAGTGCAGGTTCCACATCCAAAGAATGTTGTTCTTGTTCACGCCTTACTCTTCTATCTAAATCCATCACCTGCAATGCAAGTAGAATATGACAAAGAACTATAGGTGCAAAACAATAAGTTGCCAAGACAATGAAAAGACATGCAACCTACCAACATCTCACAAAACTGAGCAAGTTCAGCTTCAAACTTCTGCACGTATTCATCATGTCTTGGGGACTTCTCAAATCTAAATCATTAAAACAGAAATGAGGAAACTTAACCACAGCCCAGCAAGGCTTAAGAAAAGAAAAACAAAAAAGCAGGTTATGATACCAATTTATTAGCTTGACATATGATTTAAGGGGAAGAATTCTACTTTCCGCCAGCACAACTATTTAGTAGATTGAAATATATACTACACTACATTCCATGCAAATATTTCTTGTCATCTCACTCACTGAGTTGGAATTTGGAAACAACATATTCTTCCTCCCTACTATGAAATGATATGATAAAGACGCTTATATCACTTGGAGCTTAGAATACCTCAGACTGCATATTAAACTCTCCTTCCAAACAAATGCAACTATTAAAAAAATGGGGTTCTTTAGAACAGATTACGCTACACAATTAAACTAACATGCTCTTACGATTTGCATTCAAACAAGAGATACAACTAAACCTTGAATAACAATATCAAAGGGAATATCAACATCTAAACAGAAATGATATCCAGTTACTGACCTCTCTTTCAGCTCCGGATCGTGTTTCCTATAGCACGGTCCTGAAAAAAAACAAAAAAGCTCACTCTTAAACTTTCACATTGCAAACATAATCAAATAACTCAAATCACAACTTAAACTGCCGAATGGCGATTTCAAGCAACCAAATCTAGAAAATGTGGATTCAATAGCAACTGACCTAGATCGTTTCGAGTACCGGCGAAGAGATCATGAGGACAAAACCGAACCATATAGTACCTACAAATCTCCTTCTCGTCCCAGTCAATTTCCCTGTACCGCTTTCCCTCTTCCTCTGACAAAAAATTCACCAAAATCAGTAAGACGAAATCAAATTCAAATTGAAACCATCATAGAAGGCAAGAGCAAGCAGAAATATGAAATGCATCAGGGTTTATGAGATATACCTGTTGCCATGAGATCCGCCAACAGAGAAGTATTTCCAATCCAGAAAGGTTTGAATTTGAAACAAGACTAATTTTGATTGGAGAGAAGGAAAATCAGAAGGGTTTGTAGCAGAGATAGGAGTGTGCTTTGAGTCCCTACAGGATTTGCTGGTCAATGGTAGATTTATATGAAATGTCTATTCCTAATTTACCATGATGTGCCGACGCGATTTCGGTTAACGGTGATTTTGAAAGATATTTACCATATATCTATTTTTTGTCTAGTGTGCAGACAACTAAATTCACTGTTTTTAACACTGTTGTTAAGTAATGTTTGTAAAACTTAATAACACACAGTTGGGCCTGCACTTAATAACACACAGTTGGGCCTGCAACTAGCAATTTCGAGAACTGCTGAAGAGAGAGCACCGACATTTGTAGAGACCATAAATTCTGAGACCTGTCGAGGAAAGAGGAGCGACATCTTTCAGATACCAACAACGTCACCGACTATCTTTCTTGATCTTCCGTTCAACGACAAATTCCAAAGAGAAGAGGAGAAAGGAGAGGAAGAGGATTTGTCTGAGTTTGTGTATCTATAAAAGGTGAGTTTAGGGTTCTTGGTTTTTGTTTGACTACATATTTATCAAACTCAAGATTTTGAGCATATCAGTTCACTTTTTGTGGTCGGGTAATTTCAGATTTCAAATTCCATTTATTTGGGTTTTCTTTTTCATGCTACAATGATTTATTCTTCATAGTAAGTTTACCAATCCTCTATTAATCTTTGTATAGTTCGCTCCAAGGAATTGCTGCTAAAACTTCTTAAAATGAGGCAGTGTTGACGAAGTTTCTTTCTCTTACATCCACAAAAGAAGAGAACTGAGAGAAGAGTAATAAAGGTGAATCCTTTCTCTTGCCCAGTGCTTAATTTTGGTTTTCCATTGCTTATTATGTGTTCCAAGTGCTTAATTTTGGTTATGAATATGTATTCATGAGGAACATGGTTTCCTCAATTCCTTTTTATTTCACCTTATGATTGAGTTTCTTTTTCATTTTGAGCATTTTAGATGGAATGGTAATGAATTTTGATAGGTTTGTGCTGCCCATGTTATGAGTATTGTATGAATGAGATAGTACTGAGTGATAATTGTTATAGGCTATTATCTCATAATCAATTGGTTCTGGGAATTCCCAAATTCTAATTATACAGCTCTATCACTGTGGCTGTGTTTGAATCCGATCTTTGTTGAATTTTAGTCAACTACAGCAAATCTTTGCATTTGAACTGGGTTTTGTGGAATCCAGTTCAGACTCGAGCAAGAGCGAGGCCTATCATCTTAACTTACCATTTATTGATCAATAAACTTAGTCCATGTATAGTTATTATCATGTTAATCAAATTTTATAGAACTTTATTATACTTTTAAAACTGTACTGAATTTCACAAAGTAGGAATGAATTTTGTGAAATTAATGACTATTATGGTGATTTTTTTGCAAGGTCTCCTACTGTTGGATTCTTCACATTTGCAAGGAAAAGGTTTCTAGACGCATTCTAGAGCAACATTGAATTGCTTTTCAGCAACCTTTGCAAAAGCATATTCCCGATTAACAACTGGGACCATTCTTCAACTGGTATGCAATGGTTTGGTTTTCAGTTTAGTAAATGGGATAAGCCTACAGTGGGTATGCCTAATTTGGTTTGGGATTTGCCGTTGTAAATCATGACTTTTTTTTTATTACATGGATGGTCCTAGATGTTTTACAAATTAGAAAGAGTTGTAATTGTGAGGAGGTGCCAAGATACAAATGGAAACAGACTACGAGGTCCAATCAAGTCCTGCCCTTTTACAAATGGAATCTGTGAGTTTTTATTTTGGCTTTGTTCATTTTTCTGTTGAATCAAACTAAGCTGATTTTTATCTTTGTCTTGCAGTATATTAAGATGGCTGGCGGTTGAGGAAGAGCAGCTAAACACACCCTACCTACCAAACATTCAGTTTTTGACAGATCTTCTCAATACAAGAGGTATTTGCTGGATTTTTTTTTTTTTTTTTTTACAAAACAATTCTTACAAAGTTCTGTAAAGTTTCATATGTGGTTGATCTGAGATTTGGGTGATATGGACTTTTGCCAGTGTTCTTGATTATAAAAGGGTGCATGTATTAGGTTAATATGTCAAAAATAATATGAAAAGGAGTGGAGATGAGGGGAACGGGAAAGCTTTCAGGTAATGTCCTAAATATGGGTGTGCATGTATTAGTTGTTTCTTCCGATGAGTTGTTGATAGGTGACTTGATTTTTTTCTTTTGCAGCTGATGTTTTAAGATTTGAGCTCCCTTAGCATCTCCAGTGGAATGGTCATTTCTGACACGGAGGCTCAACGGTTACAATTTGACTGCTCAAATTGTCTCCAGCGGAAGGGTCTTTACTGAGGTGTAAATGACATCCTGACCCGGGCTGTCAAATTTGACAGTGGCAAAGGCTAGTTTCTTTCTTTCTTTATTGTTTGTTTCTCTCTCCTTCTTCTTCTCCTCCTTCTTCTCCTTCTTTATTATAACATTTTTTAATATTATAATTAGGTCTGAATAGTATAAAAAACAGTATAATTATATTCAAATTTGACATTTGGGTTGGAGCACAATTTTATCAGAATAGTCAAATCTATGTCAGCAGTGAAATTTAAATTTGACAAAAAAATTTGACCATTGGATTGGAGATGCTAGATGTCAATTTGGATTCCCGACAACATCAGCTTTTCAGGTTCGTTATTATTGTGGGCAGCATGAACTGTTGAAGTTGCAAAATGAAAAAATTATTTGGCATTTCTGTTATCTTAGATTTTGTTTCAGGTAAAATCTTCTGTCTGTTGAATTGTAGGTTGGTTCTTTCTTCAAGGTTTAGTTTGTGTATTGACAAAAATCGGTTCTTTGTGTCTTGGCATTGTGCAGATTGTAATACATTTTAGATTATTGGGTGTTCTGAGTCTTCTTGATACCTACACAAGTATTGGATATTTGTCAGGACCTGAAGGTGAGTTTTGAGTCTGTTACAATTGTAAATTGTTTCTGTAGTTTTGAACTCCATACCACTCACTGCAAATAATGCATAGTCTCTTGCAATCTTTTTCTATACACTAAATGGCCACCGTACCATCATTTCTTGCAACAATGGAGCATTTAAAGAATGCCTCATTTCTCATGATGTCAACTATAAAAGAGATTGGTCAACAAGTTTTAGTTTGAGGTAAGATAAGAAACCAACATCGAGTTTTCATCAGACTGTTAAGTGAAACACAATGCGGTACCTTCAGTGCAACACATTAGCACTTTCAGTGCAATTAGTACTTTAAAGAATTAGTAAATTCCGATATCTTAAACTTACATGATCATGAAGTTGATTTTTTGTAGTTTATAAGTATGTGATCTATCTTCGGCTTGGGAGTGATATCAACGTATAGTATGATGTATAGTATGATGATAGATATGCCTAAGAGCATCAGTTTAGAAGGATTCATAACAAATTGCCAAATATAGTAAAGAAAAGTACATAGAATGTGAAGTTATTTTGGTGGTGAGGAGTTTTTGGAATATACTTAAAAAATTGAATTTTTGTTTCTAATTTTGAATTGGTAAAATTGGTAATATGATACAAAAAAACATTAATGACATGATAAAGGTTCATCAACTCTAACAATACAATCATTTGTTTTCCAGTAGAAACAAAGCTTTAACTTATGAATTTCCTTCCTCAAGTTCCTAGTACAATTGAGTCGATTGCTACTATCTTACATATTGTGATCTTAATGAGAATGTACACTGTAACTTGCATTGAAATACTGAAACTCCTGATTGTTTTAGGATGCATGAACAACTTGGGATGTGCCTATGAGCTACACCAACCTCATCTTGGTTCAAATTCTTAGGAATGCAGTCGATCAATTTGGTGTCTAAATTTGAACTATGGTAATTTTTCTCTGAAATAAATACATGTCATCATTTCCTCTTTCCAATAAGATGGCAAATTGGAGTCTAATTTTCCGCATTCATAAGAACTTAACATTATTTTCTGTTGCACAATTGCAGAATACGTCTCTCTAGGACTTCGCCCTGTGAATTTATAACCAAACTGAACATATCACGAGTTCTTGAAGCTTATTTCAGTTCCTAAGCAAACATTTTGAGAGCGGACTCCGATTTCATTAATTAGATGCGATCATGTGTCATTGTTGATACAAAAGAAGTTTGGATTCACACAAGGGATTGAGAAGCAACATTTAAAACTTGAGCTTAAGTGCATGTACAATTTAGAAATTTCCTTACAGAATCATAGTTGCTCAACATTCATGTTTCTTTGAGGATACAAGTTCTTGTTAATCTATTTTTTTAGAGTTTTGATGTGTTATTAGATGTGTAAAATTATATGAACCATTAGAGAAGCTCAATTTTTTTAATTTTTTTTTAGAAGCTCAATTTTGATGTTGTGTCATTTGTTGTTAATCTGTTATCAACAATACATTATTAACCACATATCATTATCTGGGTAATAATGACTGCAAAAGGATCTCATATTTCTTGAATTATGAAACTGGTAAAACCCGCAGCAGAGCGCGGGTTAAAATTCTAGTACTATTTAATTTAATGATATTTTTACTGTTTCAGATGCCATTTTTTTTATTCAAATAAGGTTTTTTTATTTAATAAAAAAAACTCTATTAAAATCCCTTCAACCCACGTGAGAAATCCAAGGAGAGTGAAGACTTTTAAAAATTCAATGGTTCGTCCTATGACGCGCCCAAAAATTTCAGTGGCTGGTACTGTGACGGGTCCATGAAACGTCGTCGTCGAACAAATGCAGTGGTATGGTGAAGCCACCAGTGAGGAGCAATGGTTCTGGTGCAGGTTCAGGGGGCTAGGGACGACTATGTTTCGCTTGAGAGGATGCGACAAGTTGAGGGTCTCTTCCTTAGTCCTTTTAGATCTGTGCGGCGAAGCTTTGGAGCAATGGCAGTGCGGCGGCGGGGTTTGTCATTACTCAAATGACATAGTCGAACATTTTTCTTGGTCACATTTATATTAATTATTAGATATAAAATATCATTTCTTTGAGTGTGGCTATTGAGACCTCCGCTCAGTATATCTCTCATTCTCTCTACATTTTCATTTTACTTTTAAATACAAGCATTTGCTGATTAGTCCTCCTTTTAAATTCCTAAAATAGCATTGTTTATGTAATTCATATATATATATATTAATATATTACTCATTACATCTCTTATTCACTCACTATACCTCCAATTCTTTTTTGTCCATTTTTCTTTTTGCATGCAAACATCCATTCCCGACTTTTATTCTTTAATTTTTTTTTTCTTTTTAACGCAAACCTCCATTCCCGACCTTGATTTCTTGATTTTCTTGATTTTTTGTGTTTTTTTATTTTGCATAAAATGTCACTAGACATTCATTTTTTGATCAAATTCTAAGAAAAAAATTTCAATGACATCAATTTTCGAGAAAAGTTATTTTGAATCATGAAGAATACTATTCTCTTAAAAATTAAAATTAAAAAGGATTGTGTCTCAAATTTTATTTATCGATCATCAAAAAAATATTCTTACATGAACTATTCTATATTTTTGTTACTTTTGTATTTATATTTTACATATACTATTTTTTTCGTAAGTTTATATTTTTTGTTTTTATACCTCATGATGATAAATTATTTTAATAATTGATAGATCATAATTTTTGTAAAAATATTTTTTCACTTTGTATATGCATGTGACATGTATGATAATATAAATATATAATGCTTTAGTAAGTATGTGGTAAAACTAGAAAATAAAAATCAGTAAGAAAAATAATAAAATGCAATCTATTATTACTGAATTAGAAAGTTTAGAGAGAATAAATGTAATATTACTTTTTGCTTAATTAATGTCATTAATAGTCATTGTGTAAGAGGATAAATAAGTCATTTAATAATTCATAATGAAATGAGGTCAAATAAGCAAATTTGGAGGTCTTAATAGCCGCACTTATTCCTTATACGTCAAATATTTTTTTTTACATTATGTATTGAAGGAAAATAATGTAGTTTATTGTTATGTAGTTTAGGAGCAAGATAGTTCAAAGTTATAATGGAGAGCTACTAGCATCTGTGACAACTTCCTTATAATGACTATGATTTTAATCTTCCATCTTAGTGGTATGTTACTTAAATACTATCTATATTAAGCTGAAGGAACATTTTTTAATAACCAGTTGATTTCGATCCCGAGAAAGAGAGGGAGACGGAGACGCACCTGCACTGACGCCCAGCCTTCACTTCGCCTTCGTCGAGGTGCCACCGGCCAAGAGACCACCACCACTCAAACTCCCTCACTCCTTTATCTATCCTTAACCTCAGAAGCCACATGCAGTGAGAGTTTCCATTTCCCATGCTCCAAGAAAATTTAAAAAATGGATTTCCTTTCCTTTCCATTCTATGAACCAAACTAGCCCTAGAAAAAAATTGATGGAGAAGAACCCAATGGGGATTTCCGCAATATCCAACGTCAATTTTCAATCTCCGGCCTACCCATTATCTGCATGTGACTTCACTGAAGACCCTAGAAGGAGCTTTATCTATCTTACCCTTAGAAGCCACATGCAACCACTCTAGAAGAAATTTGATGGAGAAGAACCCAATGAGGATTTCCGCAATATCCAACGTCAATCTTCAATATCCGGCTTACCCATCATCTGTATGTGACTTCTTTGAAGAGCCTTGGAGGAGCTTGGATTGTCTGCAGCTGCTTAGGGACCTCGTTGTTGGTAACATACGACCAAAACGTGGAAGACTTAATGAGATCTTGGTTGGACTATTGGAATGGGTGGAATCGAAAAAATGTGTGATGAGGGAATTGTATCATTTTTGGATTTTCACTCTACGACTTATTATGGAAAGAACAGAAGTTCTTGTATGCACCAAGGTACATGTGAACCAAGAGTAATTGACCAATCACAATCATTTATTTAATTCAGTCAACTGACTAACACTAACACCGATGCTAACACCGTTAACATAGAATTAAGACAAATAACATTCAATCGACATGGTAAAAATACGTAAAATGCAGTAAATATCATATTTAGATATAGATTATGGTTCTTAAATTTAGGTTTGTTGGGAAAGATTGGTGGGAGAGATTTAATCTGCATTTGTCCGATGTTTGACCTTTTTTTTGGTTTTTTTTTGGTCGTATCTTTTTTTTTTTTTGGTTTTTTTTATTTTTTTTTTTTGGACACACAATTAATTCCTTTTAGAGATAATTTTTATTTCTTTTTTAGATTCCGGATTTTGTTCTTTTTTTTATTATTATAATTCAAAACGTAATAACTATAGAATTTACCTTTTTACCCTTTATGACTAAGGGAGTCATAATGTGAATCTCTTAGTACTTATATAAGGGGTAGACGTTTAAAATTTGCTATTAGGATTATGATTAAGTATGATTATCTATTTATTATTTTCATAAGTATTTGAATCATAACTAATTTATTTTAATTAAAATTAACGAATATATCCTACCATACCACATACCCTTATACTAGCGTAAGACGAATTCATATCGCCATATCAAGAATAGTTCCATCTTTCAGGTAACACTGGTCAAACCATCAAGAATCAAAAGGAAGTAAGAACATTTCGGGACAATAGTTATATATTAATCTTGTATTGTATGACATGTTTGAACTATTGATCGACTCCTATTATTAATTCATTTTAACTAGATTCTTTTTTTTTAGTGTCTTTTACTTCCTCAATGTACTTCAAAATAAGTAAATAAATGAATTACATTTTAAAAGGGAATGAAAAAACTACATTAGTCAAATAATTGAATTATCTCTTATAACTTTAGATACTATTTTTCACTTTGTGGGTTTGAGCTAACTCAAATTATGTTTTAATATGTATTTATGCATTGGTAAGACGAACAAGTCGAAAAATCAAGGGACTAATTTTGTTTAAAAAAATTCTAGTTATACAATCAGTACATATGCAACCCTAAACCCTAAAACCCTAAATCCACACCACACCAAGTCAAATGTATACGTTTATACATGTAGAATCAATTTTTTCGCCGTCAATACATTGATGTTGTTATAAAAAATTTCGTCAGTCGAACTCATAACATCCTGCCACTTATTAAGATGAGACTCTGCCGCTAAACCAAATGGTATTGAGCCGCAATCCGTGATATTGATACTTAAAATTGATATAAATTTGAATATGTAAAGGATAGTGAAAGTTTTATTTATAATAGTTTTTTCTTATTTTCTTATATATATAATTATATTAAACAAAATAGACCATATTAGTAGACATGGAGAATTCGTACAGTGCCAATGTAAAAACAAAACAAGATAAGAAAAAATACATAATGCAGTTACGCGTTAATAATAAGTTTAACGATTAGAGAAATATTAAAGAAAATTAGAAAAACATGAGCCATTTAGATCGAGTACACCAAATCACTCGCATCGGGGACCTCGAACGACCGCCCTCTGCCGCTCCCTCTCTCTTTGCAGTCTGCACGTCTGTCTAGTCAACTACTCCCTCCTTTATCAGTTGTTGTCCTACTTCATGCGCGCCTCCGGGGACTTCACTTCTGCGTTTTTACCATCGTCGATGCTGTCGTGATCACCCCCGTCGTCGATTATCAGTCTCATTGGTGATGGGGAAATCGATATCCAGCCGTCGTTATCCGATCTTCTTGGGGGAGAGACGATAGGACCGATTTTGGGAGCGGTGAAATTGGCGGGTTGAAGAACTTGGGAGGAGAATTTTGCAGCCTCTGCCTCTTCTACTCAAACCACCTTCTAAAGATTTGCTTTCATTTTGCAGATCCAGGCTTCATCATGACATACACATCCTCTTCACGGGTTCTTAATTTTTCAGTGTTCTCATCATAGTCCTTATTTGCTTCATCTACCCTTTTCTTATGTGTTCTCAAGCTTTCAAGCTAATTAGCTATGGATTCTGGTAACAGTGGAAGCATGTCTTTAAGTGGTGGTGATGATCAAGACCTTAATATTGTTTAACGGCCTGAATCCGTTTCCGGGTTTCTGAATTCTTCATCTCATGCTACTATGCAATTTGGTGGCTCCTCCGACAACCACCCAAATTTGTTTTCCCTATACCAAAACCACCCACCACCACCAATAACAACCCAATTCTTCTTTTGTTCTTTCATTTTCATCCAATTGTTGATAATGAATTGCATAGATGGACTCAGTAAGGGGTGGAGGGGCTGAGTTTTAGGGTAAAGAATTCTGGGTTTTTTGTTTTACTGGAAATCGATTTTTTTTTGTTCCAAACTCCGTTGTTTATCTGTTAGTACCAAGGAAGATTTTCATAATAATCAAGAAATGCGACATATTTTTTTTATGGGATCTGGGAATTCTGCAAGCTGTATACAACTAGCAGAAGTTTTAAGTTTCCAAGTTATGTAGTAAGCATATCACGAAAAAAAAAAAAAAAAAAAAAAAAAAAAGAAGTTATGTTGGCAGAAGGTGTTGTGCATATTGAGACAACTTTAAGTTTCATCCAAAATACTCGAAACATGTATGTCAATTTTTACACCGAGAATGAACTAATATTTGGAGGAATCTTGATCGGTTGTCTACCAATAATAGTGTATCATGCCTATCTTGTGGGTTTTTTAAGAAAATTGTATGCTCTTCTATGTCTTACTGCTCTCTGGTATATGTTGTGTGGTTCGAGCGCACTTTTTGTAGATGTAAAGGTAAGAGAGTTGAATATTAATCCCCAAATGACTGCAAATATGTCTATACCCTTTTTACATATCTCAATACATCTTGCAGCGGTTGCCCAAATCCCGCATTTCTCTTTTGTGATGGACAAAATATGAACTAGCAAGACTCCCCACGCATTGCCGCGGTTTTTTTTCTTTCCTGTTTGCAACTCGATTTTCGGATTCATTTCATTACTTGTATCCCTTACTGAATCCTATCTAGAGCTCGTCGTATATTCAAAAATTTAATCCAGGTGTTTGAATACAGATGCAGGTGTTTGAATACAGTTTATATACAGAATGCAACTCACAACAAAAGATTATTGTACATAGTCTATTAAGCAGACTTTATAATTGTTCAAGACATAGGTATTAGGTAGTTAAGCTGATGGAGCAGGTTGCAAAAGATAGATCGCCATACTTATTGTAGAGAAATTTGCTTGCTTCAGCTCATGTTATATTGCAACCTAAAAAGAAAAATATTGTGGACTGCATAAGACATAGAAAAAGGAAAATATGCAAGAAGAGTTTGCTATGCATCATAAGCCACCATTATAAACATAAAGTAAAAACAGAAATGACTTAAAGCCAGTGCATCATCAATAACCCATAATGGAGATGAGAAAGAAGCATAATTCTAAAGGAAACTAAACAAACTAATAAAAAAAAAAAGTTATGGCAAGAAAATTCAGTTACCTTTATGACATTTGAAAAGTCTGGTATGCTATGATAATATGGTTTTTAAACCTTTAAGATTACTTTGGAATTTTGGATTTCTTAAGAAGAAGATAACATATGCATAGAACATACATCAATTCCTTCTCTTATATATACACACCAATTATTCGATTTTGCTATTGATGCTAAGAAGATTACACTGTCAATATTTATTTCATAATTTATTTGATCATACTTATCATGAGATTTATATACTGTCAACTGAGGTGAAGTATCATTTTGACCACAAACAGAAAGAACAAATAAACATACAATCATTAATTTTTCCTGAATTGCATCATTAGTTACCCACTCCTTGACTATAAGTTCTACCATGGCCAAGTCTTCTTCCTTCTTTAATAGTTCTTGAATTCTATTCGAAGGAAATTAAAGATGGCAAAATGAGACTAACTCCCACACACAACAAAGGGGACATCTATTTCACACTACAAAAAAGAGTAAATAAAAAACACAAAAGCATTTAAGCAGAAAGTTAATCTTTCGAAGATCACATATGAGAAACAAAAAGAAACATCATTAAGTAATTAAGCAAGAGAAAAGAATATCTGGCATACACAAACGTAGAACCAAAAGACCATAATAACTACTGAAGTACGACCTCTTTGGCACATTATAAAATTATCAATATGGTTATTCAACCATTAATAACTTCTAATACCCTAACACACTGCTTGCACAAACCCACAGAAAAAAGCCAAAAGACGGTAAAAGGACAGAGTAAAAAACGGGAAGAGAAGAGAAGAGAAGAGAAGGGGAGCAAGTTTTAGTACTTATTAGTTTATGCTTTCCTTTGTGTCTTCAATCTGTTAATTCCCTTGCTTTCCTTTGCCTCGCGTAACATACTAAATTTAGAAGCTTTCAGCTTAAAATTTACTTATATCAAAATCTGTGCAATTGGAAAACCAATTTAGTTCAAAGGAGAAGTACACAGGAGTCACCTAGACTCATAACGGGTTAGATACCTGCAAATTCGACACAAAAAAGAGTTTAAGACCCATAGTGAGTCACGAAACCCCAAATCTTTTGAAAATGAAACCTTGTGACATTCATCAAGTACATCAGGTAAAATATTTTTCTAAACACAGATTAGGAAGATAATAACAGTTCTAAACGCATAAGTTTATGCTTCAACTAAATCATTCCAAATTGATCTGTAAACTAAGATCATATGTTCTACTGATACCTGCAGAGTTGAATAGTTTCTCAGCTGCTTACGCCTTTAGCAGTTGATTTATCTCAAACTCCCAAAGATGCGAACCTGACATGAAAAGCAAACCTAAAGATGAGAAAACAATCAAAGAACAAAACCCGGATCGGACAAACCCAATTCAGCTAAAATCAAGAGGAAAAAAAAACTAATAAAAAAATTCAATGAATGAATCATCAAATTACTGTTAAAGTCAGAGATCGGGGAATCGGTATGAAAGGTGAATTTTGCTGCTATATAAAGACTCAAGATTTGTTTCCATATTTCCCTTAAATGCAGTGAACTCAAATTCAACAGGCAATTGAACTGAAAACACATGAAATCGAATCACTCACTCACCTTCTAACTCTGGGCTACAGAGTTTTTCTTCCTTCAATTACAGGCCAAAGATGTTTCCTGAACCGGTACAGAAGACGCAAACGATTGCACAGGCTTAAAACTTTAATTTGCCTTCGGATAAAACAATCACATCAATAGAAATTAAAAATTAAATAACAGCAATTCAAATCCATTAAGAAACAATATGATTATAATGATGCATAATGGTACTAAAGTAGCCTCACTATATTAGTTAAGTTCCAAACAGTTTGAGGATCAAGAAATGCTTGGTAACTGGATAAATCTTTGGCTTTGTAAGTAATCAGAGATCTATGTTAAATTCCTCATTAAAGGTTTAAGCCGTGTTCAAATTTTTTTTCTATGTGTTCCCGTGTAAGTAAGCTGATGTCTTATTCTTTAACACAAATTTAACTTCTTTCTATCAAACCTGGGAAAAGTGAGGGCCATGTAGAGTTGTTATCCACATATTTGATCATAATAATTGACTATTTCAGTGTTGAGAAAAAGAAACAAACAAAATTCCAGACCTCTGATAGTAGGTGTGAAGGCCAAGCCAGAGTTCATCTAATACAATAGATTAACAGAATAAGAATAGATATTTTGGACATTTCTTGATAAAGGGCTCTGCTTGGTATATTTAAGGGCTCCATATACATATTTGGTGAATATTTACAAATACCAAATAAAGACTTGTGTTATTCAAACAAATAAGACCAAGGCAAGAAAATCAGTATACATGATATCAGAAAGTGGATAATATGAGAAAGTAATACCTGCTTGAAAACATCTAGGTAACCTTGTACACAAAAATAATCATTCTCTATGGAGTCCCAGATGTCCTGCATATACAGAAGATATTTGAAATGAATTTCTTACACAAAATAAGTTTCAGCAACTATCCTTCACAAAAGTAATGTGGCAGATGATTCTCACAACATGCTTGCAGAAATAAATAAAAAATCAATACGAACATTAGTATTAAGCTACTTACTTTATTCGAATTCCCATGTAGAATACTCATCGAAAATTCAGTCCTCTACCTTTCAATAACTTCTAGTCCCCCCTTCATAAACAAAGAAGGAAAGAATTAACGACTGAACAGAAAAGAAAATTCATCAATCCAGTATTCTAAATTTTTATAAAATAAAATAAAAATAAACACAACCACTCATAATAGAAAAAGAAAGATTTATTCAAAAAAAGATAAAAGAAAAAGAAAGATTATAAAACTAATATTCAAATACTAAAAATCATATATCTGTGATCCTATGAAATTGCAAGGCCAAGAATTCAAGAACAGTGATTTTAAATAGCAAGATCAAGATAGAAGTCAAAATACGATAAAGTATTTGGACAAAGAGCACTAAGAGATGTAGAGATTGTGGAACACATTGAAAGAGTACCTTAAAACTTTAAGAGTATTCCTCGAAAATTCGTCCATCAAGTATATGATTAGCTCTATATGTAAGAGCACTTGAGCAAGCTGCATAGATAGGTAAAATCTTGAGTTATTTGGTTATCTGAATTGGTAAAAAAGTGAAAACTAATTCAGTTGAACTGAGAAGGTAAAAGGAAAGCAAAACACAACTGAACTAATATATCAGTACACAAAACTCAATTCGAACTCCAGTTCTGTACAAAATGAATAGCAGAAAGAGCACTGAATTCAATTCAAGAAGAATATACCAAGTGTGTAAGAACCCATATATCAACACATTCAAATTGAGGAGCTATACCTTTAATCACCAAAAAGATTGTCAACATTCAGATTGTCTTTCCACTAAACTCCAGAGCTGCACATTAATCACCAAAAAGAATTTGAAGCACATTTAACAGCACACCGTAATATTTTATTTAACCTTTAAAATACTAAATACAAAAGATACAAAAGCGTATGAACTTTAAAATCAAAAACCCAATGCTTTTAAGTCCTCTTGCTGAGACCGAACCCCGACAACATTGATACCCTATACAAATGAAAGGAATAAAATACAAAACTGATACACCAATATTGAGCATGAAGACCATGACCAAGTTGAAAACCCCACATTGATATATATATCATTTCAGTATAGTTGCATTTACTATTCATATATTCAAGTGCATCTCACATATCGTATCAAATAAAGTTGCTAACTATTACTATAGTTAATTGCATCTTCCATATTTCATCAATAAAGTACTGCAAGCAAACAATTTTGATTAAAATCCGAAAAATTCAAATTCAAGAGTATATGAGTCTGATATAAAAGAAGAATTCTGTAAACACAACATCAAGTGATCAAACTATGAAAAACAATAACCAAGCAGTTTGAAGTTACACAAACAAACACGAATGCAAACCCGACCAAAAATGAACGTTAATCTACTCTCCCCAATTTCAAAAAACCTTATATACAACATTTCCACTATCTTGTGATATACTTTAAATTTCCCATTTCAAAGTCCTATGAGAAAACAGTAACAGAGCAATTTGAATTTCCACTATCTTTCTTTCTTTTTTTTAATAAAAAACATCCCAAATTCCTCAGAACCCAAATACAGAAATAGCAAAGCCAAATACTGAAAATACTGAAATTCCTATACATACAAATACTAAGTGAAATAGAAGCTTCTCATAGAGATAAGGGCCGAAACATCAATTGATCGAATCAGGAACTCACCTGAAGTTGAATTTCTGGAAGACGAAAAGTTTGGCGTAAATTCCAACCCTGATTATGACCGATGCTCCTCCTCCTCACATCAAAAACCCAAAAACCCAGAACCACCTCCCTTGTCCTTGCTGATGACAACCCAATATTACACCTTAAACCCCTGCATCATTGAAACCCCAAATCATTGACATACAAAGATTGAAAGTAAACTCAAGAAACTCTTTCAGAAAACCCAGCAAATAAATCCTAAATCGAAGAAAAGCAAACATGATCACGACATGCACAAAGTAAATTACCCAAATTCGTGAAACCAGAATGCAAAGGAAGAGGGGGATTGAGAAAAAGACCCGATCTAAATCGAAATCTACCAAATTTAAGGATCCGAAACTCATATGCCCACAAAATAATTGCATGTATCAACATTTTTCTCTCAGTTTATCCACAATCAATAAGTTGCTAATCTTCGATCACCAAAAAAACAACATGCAACTGCCGATCTTGGCATGCACATCTTCTTCAGGTAGATCGGAAGAGAGAAGTAGAGAGAGACCGTAGAAGAAACAAAATGGAAAAAATGACTGCAGCAGCACTCTCGAACCACTATATACTAAGGCCAGGGGCAGCCTGGTCAAAAAGGAAAAAGAAGGGACAAAGTTGTAACTGCTCGGCCCTAAACTAAAGTAACCCAGCTTTAGTATATAGTAAATGTTGAGACATCTCATCAGATACTGTAGCCATGTACGATTTATTTGGAGAATTATATATTTATATCTGACAGAATAATCCTTGTGCTTCTTGATAAAATGACAGCAGGACGATCTGCTTTATTTTAGCAGGATCTATCTGCTTGGCCAGAAGTGAAGTGCGTCTCATGTGGCTAGCAGGAAGAATTATTTGTTGTATTGGGTGTTTTTTCTTAATTCTCAAAATGTCATCCATGCTTTTAAAATAATGATGCAATGACCTACCTAGTACTTGAGCAGGATCTCTCTATCGGCTGCTCAAAAAAAAAAAAAAAACTCAAGGTAGCCACAACCTAAATCAAATCTAAACCAGATGTCGGAGCATAGTCAAGTCAAGAGCAAAAGAATCACATACACATACCACAATGTCATGCCACAACCATCTGAGAAAAAATCAAATGCTTCAAACTCCATTCGTTCCAACTCCACCAGTCTTTATGAACTATCTTACCCAAATACTTGCTTTAGAATAACCTTTACTTTCCATCTTACCTATTCACACTATTATGTACCCTTTTGTATGAGAAGACACACTTTATTCCTATCATCTGTTCTATTACTTCCATCATAAAACATTCAAACCCTATTTCAAGAAAACCATATCTCAAATTTCATGCAAAGTCACTCGGAGGTCGAGTGATTAACCTTGCTCATGGGTTACTACAGCTACTATAGTAATTGATTTTGTCGCATGAAACTTTCTATCTCTTTATTGCCAAAGCGAAGCAGTTGTCCAACATATGCGCATCCATAACGGATCAATGCATGATAGTCTCATTCAAAAGATAAAATTTCCATACGGAAGACCAAAGACAAATTTCAAGAAGCTAGTCACTAATGAATGCAGGCCTTGTAACTATAAAATTCCCTCAAGCCTCTCTTCTATAGCACAGCGATTTAAGTCCTTTTTGCCCATGCAAAGCTGTCATTTACAAATGCAATCGAAATCACCCAAACAAAAAAGGAGGCACTCGCTTTCTCGTACTATGATTTCAACATCAAGTCTACGCTCACTCTTATGATATATTTCAATCCATCTTAGATTTTGCATCAATACAATACATATATGTATACCGATACGGCTAACCTTACAAAATTCAGCAACCAAAGTCGTACTCTAAACCTTCACTACTTTACACAAATATCTACAGCTATACTTTAACATCAAGCATCTACATACCACATCTATCACCCAATCTAGTGCTCATTTTATATGTCTCGTATGCGTCAATTCTGATTAAAAGCCCAAAATCTTAAACCCAAGCTATTAGTTTCCCTTCCAAAGCATCATCAAGAAAATTGTACCAGATATTCTAAATAGAAAAAAAATCATTGCATCATCAACATATACTAAATCGATCGAATTTAAGCCAAACCAAGATATTTGGTATTGTCAAACACAATAAACCTACCTATGAGGCTATGAGTTCTCCATCAGTTAAATGGACCTCTATCTATTATTTAGTTTAGAAATTTAAGAATCATTGATGGATTAAATCTAATAGACTACGTTAATATTTTACAAGGTGGTACAATGTTTTTCTTTATATAACTTATGATGAACCTCATACACTTGAACATATTACATGCTTTAACCGTAAAAGGGAAGGTTCTTTACACACACTGTCAAGACCCATCCCGAATTTCACCATGAAATCCGAAATAAATCTTGCGGGGTCCATCTCTAAGGAAAATTTACCGAAAATTCGGCATAATCTATCTTGAAAATGGACAACCCTTACCTGAAAAAATCCATATAAACACTTCTATTATAAAACAACCATCCTTAACTTTTGGAGCCGTCATGCTCTCCCAAGTTCATCACATCTCCAAAAATACAACAAGCCTTAATCAACTAATAACTATCTCAAATGGTTATCAGAGCATATCTATAATGAAAGAAAAATAATGAATAAAGAATAAGTGGAAGCAGCCTCTGACTATGCCTTGACTCCATATACGCTCGACCTCAATTAAACTTATCTTGCAAATTGGGCATTTAAAACCAAAGAACCCAGGGGAAAGTAATTTAAAAACGTTAAAGTGAGTGGACAAAAATAAATTAAATAATTTAACAAAAACGTAATTTTAATACTTTCCCATGTTTAAACTTTTAAAACCTTGATGCAAGCAACTTTGATAAACATTTTACTTTAAATCTAAGATCTCATAAAAATGGACAAACCAGCCCCGCTAGTTAATCAAATACTGAAATCTCGTCAGAAGAGATAAACTAGTCCTGCTGGTTAATCAAATACATATTGAGAAAATAAAACAAGGGGAAGAGATATCACAAAGTAAGAGGAGCCTCCAAGGCTCGGGTCGGTGTCTCACAAGCTATAGTAGAGTCTCACGCTAAGCGCTCGACTCACCTATGATGAGGACCGCTAATAAGGCTAGCTAGCAATAAATAATAATATCCGATCGGTGCTTCCCAGGTTATAGTAGCGTCCAATGCTAAGCGCTCGACTCACCTATGGTGAGGACCGCTAATAAAGGCTAGCTAGTAATAAAATATAAGCGACCCTATAGTTCCCAACAATACATGGAAATTATCATAAGAAATTTAAAATAAACTCAATGACGTGTCTCACACATCAAAATATTCTCAAATCCATAATTATAAGTGAGATTTATTTATCAAATATAAATTATAAATACTTTCTTAATCCGAAAATACTCGTTAAAAATAGTCTCAATGTCAATATCGATAATCTACAAGTAAATGAGAAAGTTATAAATAGAGAATTACCGAAAATCCCATTTTCGGTAATTTTTTATAAATTTCAAAGTCATCAAAATAAAACCAATAATAATTAAATCCAGAGTCATAAAGAATATCAAAACTCAAATACCAACTTTATAACCTGAGCTCAAATCCATAAATCATGACCAACCATTAATCAATGCTTCAAACTCGAATAATTTCCAAGATCATCTCATAAACCGAAATTATAATATAAGCTCAGAAAATAAAATAATAAATTATAAAATCTTGCATGCATATTTATTTAAAACCAAAATGTCCACTCACAATTTAGACATAAGCCCGACGATATCCGCAACGCCATACGTGTGAGGTCTCCTTGAATCCGAACACCATAAGCATAATTAGAACCACATTCCAATTTTGGAAAAATAAATGCTTTACTATAACACCCCGAAAATCTATCACCTAACCCACTACCCTAACTAGGGTTAAGCTTATCGGATTCATGCTAAACTCCAGCCACAACTTCACTTTATCGATTCTAGCACTTTAGGACATATCAAAGTAAATCAAATAGTCAGATTTTCATTCTAACAACCGCTAAAATTCTTAATCTTTGAAAAATCTCAAACCTAACCAAAACTCTTCCAAAAATTTCAAACTTCATATCATTAAACTCCTCTCAATAAAACAAACTCAAAAACATGAAAAACTACCCAAAAGTGGTGGCGCCGCCGCCGTCTACTCCGCCGACAGCGGCTGTCGGCCACCCAACTCCGACCACCTCCAATGGCTACCAAATTTTGACACAATCATCCTCTTAACATTCTAAACAACTTTCATAACTATGGTTAAACCCAGAAACGAAGGGATAGCTCAGAATATACCTTGGAAAAGCTCGGATTCCTTTATGCTTGATTCCTCCTCCCCGGTTTGAATCGTCAATCAAGGCTTGTTGGGTTCGAACCATAGAGGCTAGGTCTTTCCATATCGAGTGGTTACACCACCAGAAATGGTCAAAAATGAAGACTCCGACAGGGTCGACCCGAACGAGCTGCACAAGAGATTTCTAGCTCGAGCCGTCGTCATCCTTGACTATCGATGATCACTGATGCTGAAAAGTGATAGAGGAAGGCTAGGTGCTCCAGATGTTAGTGGTCGGCCGGACGACGATGAAACCTGCCGGGTTTTGTTTTGGGTCAGGTCAAAGACGCGGGTCGTCGAGAGAGGCTGGTGAGTTCTAGAGTTTTCTGAAAATATCTCCCCCCTCCAAATAGAAACTCATCCTTGCTATTTATAGAAGGTTTCCCGAAATAGTAACTTTTATTTTTAGACCGTAACTTCTTCATACGGACTCCTTTTTCGACGTGTCACGTGTCCATGAACTCGGTTTATCATCCTCTACGACTTTCATGAAGAAAGTTTTCCCAAATTTTGGATGAAGAAAAAAGTCAACTTTTGGAGCTTTAAATAGTAAACGGTTACTCAACACGGTAAAAGGTAAAAAAAACCTAAAAGTCAATAACCATAAATTAACTTAAGAACCGGGATGTGACACACTCTCTCTCTCTCTCCCCCCTCCCTCCACCACAAACATCATTCATCTTCATAACCATGTCATTCATGGTGAAAGACCTTTACTGCCTGTCAATCAAACCAAAGTTTGACAATCTTACTTCAACCAGATCACTCATGTAATACCCTAAATCGTGTGAATTAAAAAGAAATATTTTCTTTTGAGATGAAATTTTTGTAAATTAAGGCATGTGATTAAGTAAATAATAATGTGGACATGTTTCCAATTTAATGGGAAGTTGCCAAAAACAGTTGGGTTAGCAAAAGTTATTTGGTCAGTTAAGGTCATAATTGTCAAATTAAAACTAGCTTTGAGATGTGTCGATCATCATCCGAATATCTCAAGCTTTTTCTAGAACCTGGGGGGAGGAAAAAAAAGGGGCACACTGAAATTCTCGTCTCTATCTCTCTCGCCGACATCCTTAAACCTATCTATGTTTCCATCCACTGATCTCGGGGGAGGGGGGGGGACCTTGAGAGAACAGGGACTTGGGGGTTCTTTCTTATAATAGAACCAACCGATAAAGGAAAAAAAATTCATATTTGATTGTAAGGAGGTTCTAATTGCACCTTTAAATTTATTGTGTATACATTCATTATTTTTCTTTTACTTTTATTTGATTTTGTCAATTCATATGAAAAGACGGTAGTCACTTCATACTAGACAGAAAACACTTCCGCCATTCTCCTTCTTGCTTGCCCGGCTGTGCGACGTCGCTGTCGTTGGCCATTGCCTTGCCAGTGCACGATGCGTGTGGCCGGATGGGTCGACTAGTGGGCGAGCAAGCTTGATGCTAATATGATTTGGGCAGGGATGGGTTTTCTTCCTCTTATAAGATGGTCATTACATCAAGGCCGTCAAGGATGTGACGCGGACTAGAAGGTGATTGCTAAGCCGAGGTGGAGAGACGTCTCATGGCGACCATAAGAGGGCGAATCAGAAATCGGTGGCTTGAGACGACATATTGCTGGTATGTTGATGATGATGGTGGTGTGAAGTCTACTTCTACTTCCGAGAGTTCCGACCAAAGATCTAGCAACATGAGAGATGCATTGGTGGGGAGGTACGAGATCGGTGGTGGAGCGGTGGTTTGGGAGGTCGGGCGGTGACGGCCATGCAAATGCATTTTTGGACAAAGGAGAGATGCGTTATCGCCTTCATAACCTAGTGGGCCTACTACAAAAAAGAATTCAGTTAGCCACCAAAGTTTGCCACGGCTCAATTTTACCGTCACCGTTGGTCCAATATTTACCACAGCACAGCTGTAGCTAAATTTATACAAGTTTGCGAAGACGACTGATAAACTGTGGCAAAAAATATGAAAATTGCAACGGCAAACAAACGCCGTTGCATTCTTTTTTATTGACGGCGATGGCAAGTTATTGGCTGTGGCTAAAAATGTAAAAAAGCGGTATGACTAGGTTAAATCTTGTACACAATTGAAAATCTGAAACCCAAAGCCGCATCTGTACACAATTCGTTTCTCTCTCACTCTCGGTCTCACCAAAACTGCATCTCTCTCCCTCTCAACGAAAGTCTGAAACCCTATCTCTCTCTCGACAAATCTTTAGAGCATGAATCTGCAAAGATTTTTTTTTGCTCATCTCAGGGGTGGTCTTGGTGGACTGGATAGAGTTATGGCCGGAGGACATAGCCTGGCCTTGACTCATCGGAGGAAGGCGAAGAAGATGGTGGCTACGGTATATGGTGAGTCCACCCCGATGGTCGGAGATGGGTGATAGAGGAGAGAGTCCTCCAGATCCACTGTCTCTCTCCAGAATTCTTGTCTATGCTTTTCTCCCTTCTCTGTGAGGACGACCGACGCTCGATCTATGGGTTTTGGCCTTCCAGGATATGATTGGGTGAGGTTTCGAATCCCTAATTTCATCATCTCAGCGTGGTTTCTCATAAATGTCTATGATTTATGAGGTATCTTGGTGAGTTATTTGCTTCTTATTATTGCTCTTGGTTCTAATTACTGCTGCCATTTTTATATGTACGTTGTTCATGTTTATTTGCCGTTGTTTCGATTCAGCTGAAAAATACATGTATTAGTAAGTTAAGGTGTTAATTTGGTAAGGATTGCTCTGAATTTATTCTTTGTTAATATAGAATTGTGCTTTGTGAAAATTGTGATTTTACCCGTTGCCTACTGCAAACCCAAGTTTGTTTCTTGGTGTTTAAACCCCTTAAAGAATATATTCCAGGTTTTAGTGTGTTATGTTTCTGAGATCTCTGATGGTTTTGTGCATTCTGGATGAATATAGGTTAGTTTGATACAATGAAGGAGAATGGTAGGTCATAAGATCGACTATGAAATTCGATCTGCAGCAGTTTGAGAAAGGTTCTTACGGTCTTACGCTTCTTCACTCCTTGCGAGGCATAAGTATGAAAAGAAGTGAGTATCCCTGACATTTTTATATATGATAGTATAGTCATTTGAGTCTGAGATTTACAGATGCAATTGGTATGTAAATATTAAGATCTTTACATGTTAAGGTGAATTCATAAGATCTTTTGCAATTGGTACATACATATTAAGATCATAAAGAATCTGCTCATAAGATACTTCAATGAGGTGAATTCATTTTTTCTGTGTGTAGTGCCTCTTTGTTTCGATATCTTTGCATATCTCTCTTTTAGCGATAGAGCCACATTGAAATTTACTTCTATAATATTTATGTGTATCTTATACCAGTCATATGACATGCTTGCTACTTTAATTTGATTCTTATTTACGAAATTCACAGGTTGGATTATTGGCTGATATAGTAGATATGTACGATGAAGATCTTTACACCCTGCCTGATAAGGAACCATCTTGTGGTGTTATAGCAAGTTCCACCAACTTATCTAATAAAAGGTATTGCGGCATATCTCTTCTTTATTTCGTTTTTGTTTCACTATCTTTGCATATCTCTCTCTTAGCGATATAGGCACATTGGAATTTACTTCTATAATATTTATTTGTATCTTATACCAGTCATGACTTGTTTGCTACTTTAATTTGATTCTTATTTACGAAATTCACTGGTTGGATAATTGGTTGATATAGTAGATATGTATACAATGAAGATCTTTACACCCTGCCTGATAGCAAGTTCCATAAACTTATCTAATAAAAAAGTACTGTGGCATATCTCTTCTTTAATTATTTCTTGATCATAAATTGATTATATACATAATATATGTATTATTTATAAATATATGTGTTTGTGTGTGTGACGTGCTCTACAACTAGTGCTCTACAATTAGTAGTCATGTATAATCGATGACCTGTGGGTAATACTCGCTCTAGTAAATAGTGCTCTACAACTGCAGTTTATTGTTTTTAACTATTCAAATAGGTATTTTTTCTGGACAAAACAAAACAATTGAAACTTGGGTGCATAGTTAAATTCAGTCCTTTCTGACTGAATGTTCTTGGTACCTTTTCTACCATACTGAGATAACTAATGTCTGCTCAGTCGTTGTCATGCCATATAGATTTTGCTGCTCTAAGAACTTATTCCTCTCTACCATGTCTTAGAGATTCATTGTTAGTATTTCAATAGCTGAAGTTCAAACTTCCCCAATATTTAGTCTGATAGATGTTATAATTGAACTTTTCCTTTCAGGTTTGGCAAAGGTGCATGTGGTCATATGTCAGTGATGTTCAAGGTGCATGTGGTCATATGTCAGTGATGTTCAAGATGTATATGACACCGATGGAAGCCAAGCAGTAGCTACTAAGAATCTCTATTGCTGGTATAGTGATATACAATTGAAACTTTGGTTCTGAAAGCTTTAGCTTAGTTGGTTGCACTTAGTTAGTTTTGTGCTTGTGTCAAGGAACTAATCGGTAGAAACACTTGGAGCTTGATGTGCTTGTATTGATAGTTTTGATGTAAGATTGACAGTAATTTTGAGACATTTAATCAGTGTAACAACTCTTTTTCTAATATGTTTAATTTATTTTTGCACAGCTTTTGTCCGAACAAAAAAAAATGTTGTAAATATTAAGTGTTTGTCCATTAATACTCTTAGGACTAATATGCAATATCTTAATAGTATGAGGACTTGCTATGTAATCCTTCTCTCTATATAAAGGAGGCATATGAGAATCAATAAGATACTTCACTCCATTCTCCCATTCTCTATCTATTGGTTAGTTTATTCTTAGCAAAAGTAAGTTCTAGTTTACAACACGTTATCAGCACGAGTTTGCTTCTTATTTCTATAAAACTTTATGATGGTCTACGAGATGTTGGTGCAACCTTTGTTGCTTATTATCCACCCTCATGATCTATGAGTTTACCTCTTGTTTTGTTAAATCTACATATGTGTTTGTTTATGTCACATCCCGGTTCTTAAGTTAATTTGCGGGTATTTATTTCTGTATTACTTTGACCTTTTACTGTTTGGAGTAACCGTTTACTATTTAAGAACCCTAGAGTTGACTTTTTGTAGGAAAATTATTTTGGGAAAATTTCTTTAAGGAAGTCGTAGAAGACGTCAATACGAATCCGTGGACATGTTATATGTTAAAATCGAAGTTTGTATGTGAAAGTTATGGTGTAAAATGTAAAGTTATTGTTTCAGTTAGGGATATAAAAAGGGAAACTTACCAGAAGAGGTAAGGTAGAAATCAGAAAGTTACTTTCTCTCTCCTCTCCCGCGCTTGTTTCGACCCGTCGGACTTCATCGCCTCCGTCCGACCAAGATAGACGGCAAGCTTGGTATCAAATTGAAGCTCGGAGCATCCTCTACAAGTCTAGGTAGGTAGCAGCCCGTGTCGCGTCGCCGTGAAGGAGAAATCCTGGCGAGAAGAGGCGGTTGTGCGTGGCGGAGTTGTTGCCGGAACTCCCTTTTCCGGCCACCATAACCGAAGCTGCTTGTCTCGTTTGGAAGCTCTCCTCTTGTACAGAAAACCCTCAAAAGGTTTCAATCCATCTTGATCTAGGTAAGGAGAATCAGACATTTGAAATTCTAGGGTTTTAAATTGGGATTTTTAATGTTTGGCTTCGATTACTTTAGTTAGGGTTGAAATTGGACTTTGTGTTAGTTATGAAAGTTGTTTAGAATGTTAAGAGGATGATTGTGCTAAAATTTGGTGATCATCGGAGGTGGCCGGAGTAGGAGCTGGCCGGCCGCCGCTGCCGGCTGAGCAGACGGCGGCACCGCCATTTTTGGGTAGTTTTTCATGTTAATTAATGTGTTATGCTGTGAGGAGTTCATTGATGTTAAGTTTGAAATTTTTCGTAGAGTTTTGGTTAGGTTTGGAATTTTTCAGAGATTGGAGAAATTGGCGGTTGATAGAATAGATCCGACCATATGATTTTCTTGGTTATGGTCCTAAAGTGCTAGCTAGAATCGATGAAGTGAGGTAGTAGATGAAGTTTTGTAAAAATCTATTTAGCGTAACCCTAGCTTGATTAGTGAGTTAAGTTGAAGGATTTCGATGCTTAAGTTAAAACATTTATTTTTCTAAATTGAAGAGTGGTTCTAAACATATTTATTGTGTCAGGATACATATTTATTGTAAAGGACCTCGCTTGAGTGGCGATTTGGATGTCGTCGGGCTTATGTCTAAATTTGTGAGTGGACACTTTGGTTTTAAATAAATATGCATGCAAGATTTTATAATTTATCATTTTATTTTTCGAGCATATTATAACTTCGGTTTATGAAATGATCTTGGAAATTATTTTGAGTTTGATGCATGGATTAATTGTTGGCCATGATTTATGGATTTGAGCTTGGATCATTAATTTGGTATTTGAGTTTGGATATCATTTATGATTTCCGGATTTAATTATTATCGGCTTTATTGTTGACTTTGAGATTTATTAAATTCTCTTTTTATAACTTTCTCGTTTATTTGTGGATTATCGATCTTGACATTAAGAATATTTTTAGCGAGTATTTTCGGATTGAGAAATTATTTATAATTATACTTAATAATTAAATCTCGCTTTTAATTATGGATTTGAGAATATTTTGATGTGTGAGACACGTCATTGAGTTTTATTTTAATTTCTTATGATAATTTTCAAGTACGGTTAGAAACTGTACCATTCATATGACCTTGGAGAAGTTTTATGGAGTTAAGTGATTTCGTATGTTTTTAGTCACCATACTATAGGGTCGACGCTACTATAGCCTGAGAGGCATCGATCGGTTATTATTTATTGCTAGCTAGTCTTTATTAGTGGTCCTCACCATAGGTGAGTCGAGCGCTTAGCGTGAGACGCTATTATAGCCTAGGAGGCACTGACCCGAACCTGGGAGGCTCCTCTTACATGGTGATAACTCTTCTCCTTATTTTATTTTTCTCAGTTATGTATTTGACTAACTAGCGGAGCTGGTTTATCTCTTCTTACGATATTTCTTTATTTGATTAACCAGCGAGGCTAGTTTGTCCATTCTTATGTGATTCTAGATTTTAAGTTATATGGTTTATCAAAGTTGCGTGCAGCTAAATTTTAAAGTTGAAACGTGGGAAAATATTTAAATTACGTATTGGTTAAATTGTTTAATTTATTTTTGTCCACTCACTCTAACATTTTTAAATTACTTTCCCCTGTGCCCTTTGGTTTTAAATGCCCAGTTTGCAGACTATGATTATTTGAGGTCGAGCGTATATGGAGTCAAGGCATTGTCAGACGCTACTTCCGCTTAATCTTTATTCATTGTTTTTCTTTCATTATAGATATGCTCTGATAACCTAGTGAGTAAGTTATTGAATGTCTTTGTTGTTGGTTAGAGAATTCTTTTAGAGGAGAAATTGATATTTTGGGAGATGTGATAAACTTGGGGAGCAGGATGACTCTAGGAGTTGAGGATGAATGATTTATAATTGAAGTGTTTATATGGAGTTTTTCAGGTAAGAGTTGTCCATTTTCAAGGTTGATTATGCCAAATTTTCGGTAAATGCTCCTTGGAGGTAGACCCCGCAGGATTTTCTTCGAGTTTCAAGGTAAAATTCAGGGTGGGTCCTGATAGTTTATAATATTTATATATTTACAATTACTTATATTAGTGAGCCTAAAATTTCACTAATAATCTTCGAGCCTGAAGTTTCGAGATCAAGAACCTGAAGTTCAATAAGAATAGACTTGCATTTCTAATTGTTTAAGCATAAACCTAAAGTTTTGTGCATATACATGCAATCCATTTTCATCCATTGTTTCACTTGATACGAACATGAAGTTTCGATAATGATATATATTATGAACCTGAAGTTCTAAATTCTCATATATATATATACACACACACACACACACACAATCCCTATCCAGAGCGAAGCTTTGCTCTGGAATTAACGTGCGAAGGTCCTTATTTGACTCACTTTTCGGTCATATTTTTCTATCATACCCGGTCAGTGTCTAGATACATATCGTATGATCATTCTTACAAAGTTTCATCCAATTTGGTGACCGTTTAAGCCTCCATAATCATGATTTACTCCAACGGTTCTACTTGGACAGATTTTGTTCTATTGATTTATTTTATCTGATTCGGTGTGCAAACGATCACCAAACTGGATGAAACTTTGTAAGGATGATCATACGATATGTATCTAGACACTGACCGAGTATGATCGAAAAATATGACCGAAAAGTGAGTCAAATAAGGACCTTCGCACGTTAATTCCAAAGCGAAGCTTCGCTCTGGATAGGGACTGTATATATATATTTTCTTGTTACAATTAAGATGGCAAATTTGGCTGGGGATTTTCATGCCCTTGACATTTCTGGGAACAATTTTATGTCTTGGGCCTTGGATGCTGAGATGCACCTTGAAGCACAAAATCTTGGGTCAGCAATCAAAGAAGATGGTGATGCGACCCCACAGAACAAAGCGAAGGCCCTGATTTTCCTCCGCCATCACATTTATCAAGGATTGAAGGATGAATACCTTACTGTTAAGGACCTTGTTGTTCTTTGGACTGCCTTAGCCGATTGATTCTCTCATCAGAAGACTGTTGTTCTCCCATGAGCACGTTATGAATGGTCACATTTGCGCCTTCAAGATTTCAGCTCTGTGACTGAATACAATTCAGCAATGTTTCAGATTACCTCCCAAATGAAGCTGTGTGGAGAAACCATCATTGATGATATGATGCTTGAGAAAACTTTCTCTACGTTCCGTGCAAACAACATTGTGCTGCAGCAGCAATACTGTGAAAGAGGTTTCAAGAAATATTCTGACCTCATTTCTTGTCTGCTATTGGCTGAGCAGAATAATGAATTACTGATGAAGAATCACCAATCTCGCCCTACTGGGTCAAAACCACTTCCATCAACTGCACAATCGCAATGTGCTTGACCAATCTCGTTGATGCTTGATGGAGAGTTTGGAGCGGACTGCAATCGGCAGGGTTTGTAGCTTCTGCTTGTGCCAATGAAGCAGGGATTGGATCATCATGGTTTTGGTTATGATGATCTCGGAGCAGAGGTGGGATCTTGATGTGGCGCTGTGTGAGGCTGGTCAGTGATATGGAGGTGGAGATCGATCGACGAGGTGGAGGTGGAGGTGGATTTTGGGGCAGGCCATGCCTGATGGGCCTTGTGTGGACTTTCATTTGGGCCTCCAAGGTTTTATTAGTTTTTACCTATTATTTCCAGTAATTCATTTTATTAGGAACCTAAGCATTTGTGTGTCTAGTATTTCTTGCTTTTCTATTAGAAATAAGTGAACGGAATCTTTGTAATGAATGGTGCTAGCATGTCACGTCCTTAACTTGCCCAAATGTTTGGCAAGGAAAGACATGTATCCGTGCCATTCTAGCTTGAGTATCAATGAAATTGCTGTACGACTTTACCTGTCAAAAAAGAAAAAGAAAAAAAAAAGGAGTTTAATATGTGACAAACATTTCCATATGATTAATATGCTTATAATTGCAATTAATACGTAGTGCTTTAATGATGCAACCGTTTCAAATTCCTTTACAGTTAACATGACGATTGGGAATCTACATCGGATTCGATTCACCATCCATTATTCGATATCTTGAACCCTTGACAGGTGACCTATTTCGTGCAAGGTTTGCAGATTGTCATTTTAATGAGACAATATTCCCGTCGTTATGGGGAGATAAGAAAGTTCCTGAAGAATGTCATGAATTATCGTGGGTGGTACCTACACTGTCCCATCTTGATCCTTGTACTAAACAAAGTGAAAATGAAGTACGAAGAATTCAGCATCTCCAAAACATTGCTGACTCAATGCCTGATGCATTCATCGACACAACAAAAGTGACAAGATCACATATCCCAGCAGCTAATACTCCTGCACAAATTGATGTCCTGACTGGACAAAATAATGTGGCAGAAAATGAGTAATCTAATGCATGCCTAAAGCATGGCAGACCTATAGGTTCAAAAGATTCAATTCCTAGAAAGAGGAAAACAAAGTCACATCTGAATTCTGATGACATCGCTTCTGAAAATACTCTTGGGAAAGATGTTGACGTCCAATCCACAATTCATTATTCTATAAATACACAAAGGTCAAATGACTTTGGTGAAACACAAGCTCTTGAAGAGGCTCAGGTACCTGAAAATAAGGAAATTTCCGTAAATTATGTGTACACCAATAAATTCTGGGATCGTAGAGAAATGACCATAGATGATGTATTTTCACTCGCTGTAGCTACCGAAATAATAAAAAGTGATGATACTGAACCTCGATCTGTTGATGAATATAGACAAAGATATAATTGGCTCAAATGGAAAAATGCAATCCAAGAAGAGTTAAAGTCTCTGGAAAAACGCAATGTTTTTGGACCTGTTGTCCAAACACCACCTAATATGAAACCGGTTGGATATAAATGGGTTTTTGTAAGAACGCGCAATGAGAAAAATGAGGTTGCAAGATACAAAGTGCGACTTATTGCGTAAGATTTTTCACAAATGCCTGGGATAGATTATGATGAAACATATTCTCTTGTGATAGATGTCATAACATTTCGTTATCTAATAAGCTTGATAATTTCTGAGAAACTTGATATGCAACTTATGGATGTTGTGACGGCATACTTATATGGAGTATAAAATCCCGGACCTAATTTTACCTATTTACTAGGCATTTCATGAGTTATTGAAGAATTTAACCGTGCTCGGTAACCTAGTAATGTAACACTCAAGTTTATTTTCGAATTTTTCTCTAAAAGTCAAACTCTTCTTTTAAGGTCCCGATGTCATAGTACGAGTCGATTCGAGTTCATCGGTGTCCTTGGATTATTTTTGAAATCTCGAGCTATTTTCTACGATTTGTCGAAAATTTGGTATTGAAATTGATTTATTTATTTTTACTGAAATTAGAGTATATCATTTAATCTTGGTTGTCTGAATTTTTAGGATTTTGATCTTAACCATTGGTTGAAGTATAAAAGCATAAGAGGGGATTGACTTTGTCAAAGCCCAATAAGGGGCGTTGACCCGAGCTGCAGCCGTCTCCTCCCTCTCTTGTCGTCTCCGACGACTCCACGGCGGAGCGACGCCGTCCGGCCACCTCTCATCACAAAACCACCACCAAAATGACCGCCTCTTCATTCTATTCCTAACCCAGCCCTCTTTTCGCACATCCATCCACGCACGAGGAAGATCGACGTCGAAGAAGCACGGCAGTATTTCTCGTTTTCCGACGAGCTCCGGCGACGATGGTGATAGCGAAGGGCAGGGTTCTTCTCCTCCTTCCTTTTACTTCTATTTTATGTCTTTATTCTGTTGATTCGTGCCCTAATCGGAGGAACCCATTTCTTCTGTTTTCTGAGTTTTCACGGCGTATCTCCGGCGAACAAGTTCTTGACTTTTCCGGCCTCTCTTCCTTGTTCCGACGAGCAAGGTTACTTCTTGGCAGGCCTAGAGGCCGAGTGGAGGAGGTGGTTGGAGTTTGGTAGCAGATGCAATTGTTCTGGTCGGGGTAGTGAGAGGTAGAGGGCTGCAGGTCGACCTCCGGCTAGGAGAGGTTGCCGGGTTCGAGGGGTGTACGGATTGGACGTAAGGAGTTCGTTTTGGTCGGCTGTGTTATTGTTTGTGTTGCGATTAATGAGTTAAATTGTGACTGAAATCATTGTTGAGGTTGATAATTGTCGATAACTTGGTGATATGAATTTATGGGGAGGCTATGGCCAAAATCCGGCAAGTTGCCGGAATCCGGCGAACTATTCCGGCAGGTCACCGGAATCCAGTGAGGGTTCTGGCGAAGCAGCAGATCCGGCAGAGAGCCAAGAAGGTAGTTCTCGAGGTTATTCTTTCTAATTCAAGTCGTACTTTTCAGTTTAGTAAAATCTGCCATTTTAGGAAAGTTTTTATTTAGGGAGATTTTGCCCTTTTTAGAAACTTTTTATTTATGGAAACCAATTTTTGGGTGTCCTTAGTGATTTATGATGAGAAGTGGTGTAGAGAGAAAGTGAATGAGGATTGTATGGATGAAGAATAATTTGTTTTTGTGCTGTGATCGAGGATTTCTCGGATTAAGAAAATTGGATAAATGAGGAATAGAAGTAAAATGTTTGTTCTTATTTAAGAACTAATTGAGTTCAAGTGAAGCAAATAATTGAATTATTATAATGGTTGTTAGATTTGAATTGGATGGTTAAGAGCTATGTTGCACGGACACGGACACGGCGACACGACACGGTACGACACGCCGACACCGCAAAACTCAAAAACTGAGTTTCCGACACGGCTTGGACACGGCAAACAGAATTATATATTTATGTATTTTTAATAAATAAAAAATATATTAAAATATGAAATAAGTTCATTACATTACCAAATAAAGTTCTAAATTCAATATATTTCATAACCATAAGAAATAAGTAATCAGTTTAAACAATTAATTGAATATAGAATAAACAGTTTGAGCAACAAGAAAGATATGTGTAATCAGTTTGAGCTCAACATCAAGAAAAAAAACATTGATGTCTTTCATAGAAATTTTAAACCACACAATTCGATTTCAGAAATTCCCTTATTTGCACACATAATATCATAACCATAGCATGAAATCACACACTGAAACAGACGAAGGCCATACACTGAAACAGACGAAGGGCTTTCTACTTCTTGCGACTGTTTGAATAACGAAAATCTTAGGTTTCCTTCATATCATTTGTAATATCCCGGAATTTCGATTTTCTATTTTTTAAAAGGAAAATTATTTTCGAGCTATTTTTATTTCGATTTTTATTATTCTTCAAATTTTTTTGTGGCTTTCGAAAATTATTCAAATTTTTAGTTTATCGAATTTTTTCTTTCGAGCCCATAGGATTAATCTAGACGTCGTTACGAGTTTGTAGGATTTTTCGGAGCTATTTTTAATGATTTTTGGAAGTTGGTATTATCTAAAATTTTATTAAAATAGATTTTTAAGGTGGCTTGATCTAGACTGTTTGATTTATTAGACCGCAAGATCTAGGTCATATATTTTGGAGTATATACAAATGTGGATCAGTTTGGACTCAATCAGTTCGAGCCCAGACAGACTCGGTCTTGAGCTGCTCTGTAGCGGAGGAGTTCGGAGGAGTTCTCCGTCGTTCGGCTGTCTCTCGGCGTCCAACCGGTTGCTACGGCTTCGTCACGTAGTCCCCAAAGTGGCTGTGATGTTGGATTACGAAGAGGAGCTCCGGCGAGAGAGGAAAGAAGCAAAGGAAGAAAATCTGGGTTCGCCGGCGATCTTCGGATTTCGGCCATAACGACGAGCACGACTGGTATGGATAGCTTCATCTCGCCCTCCCCGATGTCGCTTTAGTATTGGATTTCTATGGGAAGCTGAGGAGAGAGAGATTCGAAGAAGAAGAAGTTTTTTTAGGTTTGTCGGTGATTTTTCGAATTCGGCCACGGCGGCGGGCATGGATGGTGCTGGTAGCTTCACCTCGACTTGGACAACCTATCTATGTCTTTAGTTGTCCACGACGAGCTTTGACGAGGAAGAATCGAAGAGTAGAAGTTCTAAGATTTTCCGGCGAGGGTTTCATGTTTTCCGGCGACCTCCGAGTCTGAAACGTTGACGTGGCGTGTCGCAATGCCGTGTCGGGGCCGGTCAACGTGTCCGAGACGTGTCTGAAAAGTCAACTTTTTCGTACACGCCATGTGGCGTGTCGGACACGTATTTTGCCGTGTCGGGCGTCGTGTCGGCGTGTCGGAGTGTCTAACACTCCGACACTCCACTAGGTGGAGTGTCCGTGCAATATAGGTTAAGAGTAATCAAGGTAACCCGAATTTTCAAGTCGAAGGTTAAAGTGGAAAATGTTGAAACTTCGTTAGTTGGCCAACCCTAAATCAATTGGTAAATCCTGGTCAACCTAGGAAACCTAGCCAAACTAGGAAGAAGTTGAATCGATGATTATTATGGAGTTCGGTCCGACCAATTTATTCTTCTGTTTATTGTCAGACGTGGGATTGGCTAGAGAGTGTGAATAGTTGGAGGTAGCGCTCGAGGAGTATTCCGAGCATTGGAAGGCTTAGGCCTAATACTGTGAGTGGACATTTGTTTTAAATAATATGCATGCTAATGGTTTATTGTTGAGTAATTTTTTTTGTTGGAGCATTTGACGTTATTTTAATTTGACGATTTCTTTTATTTTGGAGAGTTACCGAAAATGAGATTTTCGGTGGATATGTATATGGATTCGGATGAGGATAGTATGTATATAAATAAATGCTAGCTAGCCATACGTGCTTGGTCTGTCATAATGAGGTAAAATTCCATTATGGCGCGACGTGAGTGTTAGACACAAGCGTCGTAGCCCTATATAAAAACTATCATCTTATTTTGTTAATATAAGTTTTCATACAGGGAGTCCACACGTATATATACATCCGTCTTTTCCACATAATGAGGTAAAATTTCATTATGGCGTGACGTGAGCGTTAGACGCAAGCGTAGTAGCCTTGTATGAATTTTTATTTTTCTTATATTTCTTCATAATAAATCATATAAGGAGTATGACGAGTGTAAATACCTGAGAGGTTGTATTTTATTAAGCTTTGGAGACTAGCCGGAGCTAGTCATGTATTTGCCAGTTTATGAGTTGAGAGCTTTTGAGCTGTCGCATGCAGCATAATTTCTATGGAAATTAAATTGGAAAAGCATAAAAAATTATTTCTTTTAAATTTATTTTTGTCCACTCACTCTAACGTTTTTCAATTGCTTCTTCCCTGGGCCCTTCGTTTTAAAAACACCCAGTTTGCAGGTTAGTTTAGTCGAGGTCGAGCGTACTTGGAGTCGAGGCATAGTTCGTAATATAGCTTTCGCTTATTTGTTATTCTGTTTCTTTTATTTCTTTTAGAGTTGCTCTGAACCAATGAATTGTTTTGTGGGATTATATTTAGATTAGTAACTAAATTGGGAGATGTTGTGATTTGGGGAGCACGAAGGCTCTAGGAGTAGAGGGTTATAGATGGATTCTTTTGAAGTGTATGCAGGTTTTTTCTAGGAAGGGTTTTCCATTTTCAAGGGAGGTTATGTCGAATTTTCGGTGAATTTTCCTTGGAGGTGGTCCTCGCAAGATTTACTTCGAGTTTCAGGGTGAAATTCGGGGTGGGTCCTGACACGAAGAACTGGATACTGATATCTATATGAAAATACCAGAAGGGTTGAAGTTGCCTGAAACAACCACAAAACAGCAAGGCATGTACTCAATTAAGTTGAGACGATCCTTATATGGATTAAAGCAACCTGGACGGATGTGGTATAACCGTCTAAGTGAATATTTGCTAAATGAAGGTTATGTGAATGACCCAATATGCCCATGTGTATTTATTAAGAAATCGAATTCTGGTTTTGCCATTGTAGCAGTATATGTCGATGACATGAACTTGATTGGAAGTCTTGAAGAACTTTCAAAGACAGTTGAATATTTAAAGAAAGAATTCGAAATGAAGGATCTTGGAAAAACAAAATATTGTCTTGGCTTGCAGATTGAGCATTTGGCTAATGGAGTTTTAGTCCATCAATCAGCTTATACTGAGAAGATCTTAAAACGTTTTAGCATGGATAAAGCTCATTCACTAAGCACACCAATGGTTGTTGCAAGGATCCATTTCGTCCAAGACAAGACGATGAAGATATTCTTGGTCCATAAGTACCATATATGAGTGCTGTAGATGCTTTACTTTATTTAGCACAATGCACTAGACCAGATATTGCATTTGCAGTCAATGTGTTAGCAAGATATAGTTCTACCCCCACCATGCGTCATTGAAATGGTGTAAAAGATATCTTACGCTATCTTCGTGGTACAACTGATATGGGCTTGTTTTATGAAAAAACATATGTTCATGGTCCAACCATTGTTGGATATGTTGATGCAGGATACCTCTCTGATCCACATAAGACCATCTCACAGACAGGATATGTTTTTACTTGTGGAGATACTGCAATTTCATGGCGATCGACAAAGCAAACACTAGTGGCAACTTCATCAAATCACTCGGAGCTGATGGCATTACATGAAGCTGGCAAAGAATGTTACTGGTTGAGATCAGTTATTCGCCACATACGGAGGACATGTGACCTTCCTTCAGTAACTGACAATCCAACAACCATATATGAAGATAATGCGGCTTGTATTGCTCAGGTCAAAGGAGGGTTCATCAAGGGTGACAAAACTAAACATATCGCACCTAAGTTCTTCCATATTCATGAGCTCTAGAAGACTGAAGAAATCGCAGTTCAGCAAATTCGTTTTGATGAAAATTTAGCCGACCTTTTTACAAAGTCTCTACCAAAGTGCATCTTTCAGAAGTTAACCAAAGGCATCGGATTGAGGCGACTATCAGAGCATTTAAATTGGCATGCAAGGATCAGGGGGAGCTTTCGTTGAGGGGGAGTATCCAGAATCATGTTACCTAAGACATGCGCGTTGCACTCTTTTTCTCCTTCGACCAGGGTTATTTTTTCCCACTGGGTTTTTGTTACCAGACAAGATTTTTAATGAGGCAACACTAAGCGTGTCCAAACTAATGGACATCTAAGGGGAGTGTTGTAAACATTAAGTGTCTGTCCATTAATACTCATAAGACTAATATGCAATATCTTAATAGTATGAGGACTTGCTATGTAATCCTTCTCTCTATATAAAGGAGGCATATGAGAATCAATAAGATATTTCACTCCATTCTCCCATTCTCTATCTAGTGGTTAGTTTATTCTTAGCAAAAGTAAGTTCTAGTTTACAACAAAAAAAATGAAAATCTGGCAAGCTAATATGCTTGTTAGATAATTTTTTTTTTAATTCATAAATACAACTTTGCGACGGCCTTTGTAGTCGTTGCATGCTGTTGCCACCATTTGGCGATGGCTTGTTGCCGTAGCCAAAAATAACGGCCACGCCCTCAACGGTGACGGAAAAAATGTCGTCACTAAGTCGTCGCCGTTGCTCTTTTTGGCCACGGCAAAGTGGTTTTTGGCGACGGCATTTTGCCATGGCTAACTGAATTCTTTTTTATAGTGGGGATTGGGTAAATCTGATGGGCCCAATTTGGCCTTTGTTTGGTTTTATTTAGCTAGCTTTTGGTATTTGTTTATTACTTTAGACTAGGGTTGTTTGCGGGTCTAGAGCATTTTCTTAGTTTTCTTAGACTTTGGCCTTTAACTAGAGTTGTTGATGCTCTGGGATTGCCCCTATGCGTAGGGTGGTCTCAGAAGTGGTCAAACAAGATAGGTTGAGGACTTGTCTCTTCTTTCTTGTGTCTTCGTTGCTGGTTACTTGGTTCATTTGCTATCACAGAAATATTGATTATAACGCTTCATCACACGGTCTTCAGCATAAAGATTGCTTAGTGTCTACTAGGTAGTTTTGCAGGATGACCCCTACGTGCGGATTATCTTTATGGTGTTGTTACCTACTCTCAAGTTGTGATAATTAAAAATAGGCGTGTAACATCCTTTGTTCAAAATAAAAAAAACTCGTATGAAAACAAATCGATAAATTTATAATTTTTATATCTGTTTAAGGAAATTACTTTCCTGTCATTCTGTTATGTGTCTTGACCTAATCATTTCCTTATTAGAATACATTTCAGTATTGATAGATGTTCTAGATCATTCGGAAGACTCCATGTAACGCTTATAAATAGGCATTTCTATCAATAAATGAGTAGACCGTTATTCTCGTTATATGTTCTCCTTCAACAATATCTACTACTAATCTCTTCTGTTTTTCTCGTTTCACTTTTAAAAAATCAAAATAAATTTTGCATTCAATTGGATGTGAGATTATACAATGTAAAAGATTTCGAATTGTTGTTGTTCGCCACTGAAAGCAATAACAAGATGTTGTTCAAAGCTGATAATCAAGTTGTTGTTCATACGAGCAATATCAATGTAAACGCATATCATCAAGTAAAAAAGTATATATCAAAATATAAACACTTGAAGCCCGATCAAGTTTCAGAGCGGATTCTACGTACCAATGTGCACTTGCACCATTAATGTGCAAGTCCTCAAATCGTCGTATACGAAGATCCAATGAAGACCAGAAACCCTAAATTTTTCTTTTCATTTTCATTTTTAATCCGATCAAATTAAGTGCCCATAATAAATGTACCTCTTATTCAACCATATGTCCTCACCTCTTGTGTTGGAAATACTTAAGACTATTTTTTTTATTTCAATTGTGTTAACGGTATTAGAATACATGCATGATAATGCAACGTGGATGATCGAATTAAAATATTACATATTAGTTACTCAATTTACTTGCACGTTGGTGCGTATAAGAATTTTCGCCAATGTTATGGCTTAAATGATTAATACAATAAGCTGCACAATCGCAGTAAATATTTTTTGTCTGGTGAACTATTTAAGTGGTAACCTGGTAAAAGTTGCAATTGTTGAAGCCTACCAATGGTAAGTCTCAGGCACATGTGGTGGTAGCATGTGCAAAACCATTCCATTCATAGAGGTTCATTCTCTCAAAACATGACACTGAACCACTCCATCTTCTAATGGCTTCCATTTCCACTCTCCAATTTCACTCCCTTTCATTCCAGGTATTTCTCTCGCAAAAACTCTTTTTCTTTCCTTTGTTTGTATGTCTCATCAATCATTCCAACATGATTATCTGTATTCATTTCTGTTTTCTTTGATTTCTGAATCATAGACCTCAATTTGGGTCGCAAAGCATCAAACGCCTGGATTGCTTAGACCCCAATTCGGGTCCGGTAACTGTCGGTTCATCTGGGCTCGACGGCTAAAACCCACTCACAGGTTCCTAGTTAGAGCCATTGACGGCTCAGTTAGCTCTAATGGTGAAAACCCTAGTGCCCATAATGATGATTACAAGTTTACCATAAACCTCAAGGACCCAGTTGACAAATTCCACGTAATGGTCAGCTCAGTCCCTCCCATTGTCTTCAAGGTAACTTTGATTTCTATAATGTTGTGTTTGTTCAGAATTATACAGGGTTTTTGTTCTGGGATTATAATTATAGCGCATTACCAACATTAGTACAACTTGATATTAATCAGATACGACAACGAGTAGGATCGAATTTGGCAATTGGTTTATGTATTGCAACTGCATTTTTGGTGGTTGCTCTGAGAGTGTTCATGGTGAGGAAGTCGAAGAACAACCGTCAAGGCTCTGTAGCTGATCTTGTTAGGCGCGGTCAGCTTAGGTCCGATAGAAGAGGCATGTATGATTCCTAATCCTTCAACACTTCTCTGTCGTTGTGTAATGTATAAGTTATAGAAAATTACTTTGAACACTGTCGAATTCTGATTGTTTGCTTATGTTGTGTTGTTTGCATGCTTGGATGATGCTCAATCTGACAGTTCAAAGCCTCTCATGTACGATGACCCATTCAATAATCCATTGGTTAAAGTTGGTAAGGGAAATTCGACTATAGAGATGTGTGGAAAGGTTTATCGCCTTGCCCCAATTACTCTTACGAAAGAGGAACAAGCTATCCATCGAAAGAGGAGGTCGCGGGCATACCAGTGGAAGAGACCGACAATGTTCCTTAAAGAAGGGGATTTAATACCTGCTGATGTTGACCCTGATACAGTTAGGTGGATCCCTTCCAATCATCCTTTTGCAACCACTGCTGATGACATTGATAAAGACTTGGCACAGACCAATGTGTATCAGAAACATGGTGTACCGTATCGGATTCAGGCTGAGCATGAAGCATTGCAGAGAGTAAGTAGTACATTATGGCTGTGACTTGTAAAAGAAACCTTGATCTGCCCTAAATTGAGAAAATGCTTTCCATAATCTTTTTGTGATTTTGTACGGTAGGAGCAAAAGGAGAGCAGGTTAGTGATGGATTCTAGCGATGCTACAGATCCTGTGAGTGCATTCAAGTCTAGCCCCAAAGCACCCGAACAGGGGGAAGATAGCCACATCAATAATGAAGGTGGTGACTCCAAGCCACTGTTATGAGAATGTGAGCCTCAAATTCCTAGCATGTCATCCTCCGAGAAAAGGCATAAACCCTGAATTTAAGTCTTGCTTCTATTTCTGCCATTCAGCAATGCCTGGAATTTTGAGTTAAAGTTAGCAGGTCAAGATATCAGTTGCAACTTGATGTATCTACTTCAGATCTTCAGCTCTAAAAGTTCAGGTCGGCCTGTAAATAGGATGTAGTTTGTTTCTTTTCTGAAATATACTGTTTTGTAGATGAGAATTTAATATTCTAGAATGGTGCTCTCTTTACTTTATCTGATGTTTTGATGGCTTTCACTCTCAAATGCCCTGACTTAATAATTATCATTAAACTGATTCATACACCTTATGTTATTTATCATTAAACTGAATCATGCACCTGCTTGGGAAATTAACGATCATCTTGCTAGTTTTTGCTTGGGAAGCTGAGTGGTAAGGGAATCCATTGGCGTAGTTGGGTTGTGTTGTTTGAAGAATGAAGGACTAGGCTTTAGAGAAATCCAGAAATTTGATAAAGCTTTAGTGTGGATGCTGATACGAGATACCGGTCCCTTGTTAGCAGAATGCTCGAGGCACGTTACTTTCCAAAGTGTGTTTTCTAGAGGCTGATGTGGGGAATGGTGCCTCTGTTTGGCGTGCTTTTATTTGGGGTAAAGAGCTGCTTCAACAAGGCTAAGGTGTTCATGGTAACCTGGTTTGGATAATTTCCGAGCTATTTATAAGAATGGTCTTGATATTACTATGAAGGTTGCAGATTTGATCAATGAAGATGGGGAGCGGATTGTTAATAAGCTGGAGCAGATTGGGTCTCAGCATGAAGTGGAGGTTATACTTTGTATCCCTCTGGTACGAAATGGCGGGCAGGAAGAGTTGATTTGGAATCAGACTTCAGTTAAAAGTGGTTACTGGTTGGCTTTAAAAGAAGGCAGAACTTGTTGGGGTAACCAAAATGGCATACCTGTGGTGAATGAGGGTTGGAGACGCTTATGGAAACTCAAGCCACCTCCGAAGATGTCTCACTTTTTGCTGAGGTGCTCAACCGGATTTATACATGCAAGTCTTCTTTATTTATGAGGAGAATGGTTTTAGTTTCTACGTGTTCAAGGTGTCAACAAGCGTCGGAATCGCCTTTACACTACATTTCAATGTCCTCTTTGTGTCGCAGTGTTGGAGAAGGAGAGTTTCTTTTCAAAGAAGAGCCATGGTACATGGAATTCTTTGATTGATTTGATGGAAGAGGTTAGGAGGGTCTTAACAGTAGATGAACTAAAGCTTTTGGTGGTTATCATGTAGACTAATTGGAAGGTAAGAAACGCGGTATCTTTTGGTGAGCAACCTAGGCCTCTGGAGGTAATATATGACCTGGAAATTCATATTTTGGAATGGTATGATTCAGGTACAGGGGCTCGATCAAGGTGGGGTGAAGATGGCATTAGCTCAAAGCTCAAACTCTATACAATTGGAACCACTTACTGGAGACTATTTGAAGCTTAATTGTGATGCGGCTATATAGCATCATGATAATCATGTTGGAGTGGGAGTGGTTTGTAGAATAGTGGGGGCTATTTGGTATGGGGGAATGCGTAGCAGACTAAATCCTTGTGATGCATAGTTGATGGCTGTGCTAAAGGGGGAATGGAGTGGAGTAACACTGACTGTTGGGCATCAAAACTGACTGTCTACATGCTGTGAGTGAATGCCTTGCGGAGGAAGGAGTGCTGGTGGATAGTCAGATTTTTTATGGATTCAATGGGTGTCCAACAGTCCAAGGTATTCGATTTGTTCCTAGAAGGGCTAATGAACCGACTCATGCAGGGGCAGGTTTTGTAGCTCGTGAGACGGGCGACATGTCTGGTTAGGGGTAGGGCTGTCTTGGCTCATGGATGTCATGGTTGATAACGAACCCGTAAGTTTCGGGCCGTAACTGAGGTAGGTAGTAGGGAGGAGAGTGGAGATGTAATGTCTTCCACTGGTCATTCACATATTTGTAATTTGCTTTCTTTGAGTAAATGAATCCTTCATTCTCGGTTTGCCTCCAGTGTAATAGATTCAATTTTTGTAGATTAGGCTTCAGTGTATGAGGTTTGTAGTTGTACTGGCATCCAATTTTGTGATTATGTTTACAAAATTTTGGTCAGTTAAGCAAACATAAAATGCAGTCCCTCAAAGTAATGGAGGTCACATTGGAGAATAGTGAGAGACCACTAACCTTAAAATCTAAGATCAGGTTCATTTTCTTTTGTTTTTCAAACTGTAATTGAACCAGCAAAAAACGACAAATTCCACCATATTGACTCTAGCTAGAATGCTTATTTTAAATAAGGACAGCATCTCTTTTAAGCTTTTAGTAATTAGTATAATCTCCAAAATAATCTTGTTTATCATACACAATCAAAAATTGAAGAATCAGCCTTTTTGAATATTCAAATGCGTGGAACAAAATCTCCTCACACACGATGGAGAACCCCAAAACTGATGTAGTAGCCAACTGTTCTTGATTACTCATTTTTGGCAGCAGCAATTTGTCTTGCACCAACAGAAAAGAATTCAGTGATGACTTCAAGGGGCATGCCTTTGGTTTCTGGAACCTTCAAGTAGATAAATACCAAAGAGATGACACAAACAATGGCATAGAGCCCAAAGATACCAGCCAAGCCTATTGAATCAAGCAGAACCGGTAGCGAGTAGGTGACGATAATGTCTGAAATCCAGTACACCAGAGCACAGATGGCGATGCAGAGTCCACGCACCCTTGTCGGAAAAATCTCAGAGCAGAGGATATTTGGGATTGGCCCGTAGGCCATGACAAAAACGCAGAAATAGATCACCACGCAAGTGGTTGATATTGCGGCTTCAACGACTGAACTTAGGCTTACTAAGTTGGCAATGACTAGAAGAATAAGGGACACTATCAACACAGGAAGTGTAGACAGTAGCAGCATCCTGCAATAAGATGTGCATTAGCTAAGATTTAACTTGCACTATTCTTCTAAAGCACAAAATAAGCCAGGTTTCTGGATTTTTAGTAGATTGTTGAGAACTCTACCATCTGCACGACTGCGCAGTTTATACATATATATATATATATATATATATATATAGAGGTGGACATCCACACCGGCCTTAAAGTGGGGACATCCCTCACTTTCTCTCCTCGGCGAGTCCGCCGAATTCCAGTTTTCCGGCCAGATCACCGAAAACTTCAAACAAAGTCGATCTGGCCGGAAAACTGGAATTTAGCGGACTTGCCGGGGAGGGAAAGTGATCGGGGACGCTGCTGGAGTCCGCTAGGGTGGAGACGCGCCGTCGTCGGAGCCATCCGGTGGAGAACAGAGGGACGTCACTTTAAGCCGAGTGCGGACGTCCGCACCAGAATGGGCTTGTGTGTGTATATATATATATATAATAGAAAGTTAAGTCCAGAAATAGCCACAGGCTGGCCTATTTAGTGTCTAGTGTGATGGCATGTCAAGCTCAAAAAGGAAAAACCATGTTAAGAGTAAAATACCTTCTACCAGCGATATCCATGAGCTTCATGGCTAGAGCTATACAAGGAAGCATCAACAAAGTTGTAAATGCACTGATGAGGAAAGATGCAGATGTTGTACTGAGACCCAAGTTTGAAAGAAGAACTGAAACTCCTGCCTCTTCAAGAATTTGAGGAGTGTAATAGAGAACTCCATTAATCCCAGAAAACTGCAAAATTATTTTTGAACTTTAGCCGTAAGCTTTACCCCGAAGTGCATCAAGACTAACTTCACTACTTATAGAAAGAAGGTGAACCTTGACCAAAAGGAAATATATGCAAAATATGAATAATAATAATAGTGAGAGAAAAAAAAAGATGTGCCATATTTTAGCATCTTTTCTCCAAAACTTGGTACTAACATCAGCTAAACTTGGTCTAGGCAAATAAAACATTTTAGCTATCTTAAGGACAAGATAAAAAGAAAATATAACAAACCTGCTGAAGAATCTGGATTCCAATTCCAACAAACAATGCATGCTTAACCCCTGGTTCAAGCAGAGCAGCCCATATTGGTCCTTTCGAAGCTGTTTCTGATGGATGAACCATTGCAGGTCCAACAGGATGCTGATCTATAAGTGATTTTGAGTACAGAGCAGGCTGACTAACCAGAGCAGCTGCCTGGATGAATTCACCTTCTGCAGGAACATCACCACCAGGAAGTGACACAAGAGACCCACGACGTGAGCCGGGGACTCCCTCCTGGTGCAAATATACCCTCTGGAATCCTCCTTCCTTCTTTCCATCTTCGCCCTGTCTCTCAGACCATTTCCACGCCAACTGCCATCCACCACCAATGCCTGTGCTACCAACTGTCTCCCCAGTTCCTTGCATGAGACTGCTGTTGCGCCTCATGCTTAGAACACTACCATGAGAAGGAGGAGGTGGCACCATATCCTTTTCCATACTTGTTGTCTGGCGTGAAATCAAAGGACTGTGCAGATTGTCATCCGAGTCTCCCCCAGATGCATAGTCCTCACCTTCCCTCTGCAAGCTCTCTTCATCCCATTGTTCGGTTTTACCCCGTGGATGATCTGCTGTACTGAACATGCTGCCAAAGTTAGAAAAGAGCATGCTTCCCCGCGTACTCCCTGCCTCTGGGAAATTTTCATGGACACTACCGAAGAGAGTGACAAGAGGATCCATTAGAGGCACATTCTGTGTTGCCATGCTTCCTTGGCGAGACACAAGACTGACAATAGAACCCTGCCCAGTTACAGGTCTGGCAACCCAGGAAAGGCCTTCTTCGGGTCCATATAACTTGATTTTGTCCTTGTCAGCTGCTTCCTGACCATCAAGATCATCAGCTGCACCTATGATGTACTCTTCTAAAGATGTTTCACCTCCAACTCCAAGACCTTCGACAAGCAAAGCCATCTCACCTATAAACATGGTGCATTAGCGAGGTCCACATGATAAAGTCCTTGAAGATGCAAAGTCAGCAGTCACACATATTCTAAACCTTAGATGCCTAGAAAAGCCTTATTGCTGTTTGGCTTTAAGCACTTATGCAAATACTAGAATGGATCTAATATCAGTGTACTTCTCATTTTTTGAGAACTAGAATCCCTATTTTTCCATGTGGGATCATATTCTCAACATCGTTAACACATACCGTCAATAATCCAGAACCAGATAGAAAAGTACTAATGGTGTGATAAATGAATTATAATGTGAAATAAACATGTAAAAATCTAACCAAAATCTATGTGTAGTTGTATAAAAAGGTAGAGCAAGAAGAAAGTCAGTCCAGAAACTGTAGTTTAATAAACATGTGAATTTCTTACTATACTTGTTTCCTTATTTAGATTTTTCATCACAGCATCACTGTGGTAGGACGAACAGATGATTTTTCTAAAGCAATACATTACAAGCATTAACAAAAGGTTAACTAAATGCCTGAACCTTTTCTTCGGATGAAGCTATTTGTCTAAAGCAGTCTACATTAATCCTTAATGGGAAAGGAAAAAGGCAACTCCACCGTCCTTTACCGGTTGCAATGTAGCTTTTTGTCAAAGATATATTGAATTCATATATGAAGTGTAGTACAAAAATTCAGTGCTCAAGTCCATGCTAAATTATGGTGGTAAGCAATATAAAACATAGTTACATAGATCAGTATATATTTACAAAATACCAGCAAACCAGAGAATAAGCAACAAACCAGAAACATCTTCAGTGCCACGCAACATCTGAAGAACCTTTTTTGCTTCAAGCATCCTGCCCTTACTCACAAGCCATCGAGGAGATTCAGGCAAGTAAAACACGGTTAATACAAAATATATTAGAGAGAGAATCGAAAGGACCCCAAGCATCAGTCTCCAGCTTGGCGAGGCCAACAGTGACATCCCAAAAACCATACAGTATGACAAAAACATGCCTCCTGAACCAAGGAACTGTGGAAGAGTATTCAATGATCCCCTTATATCTGATGGGGCAGTCTCGGATATGTAGACTGGAACAAGAGTAACTGCTAGACCAATTCCAAATCCATCTAACAGCCTAGCTATACATAGGACATACACATTGGGTGACCACAGCATCACCAAGCCACTCACAAAATAAAGAACTGATGATGTTATTAGCATTGGGCGCCGACCAAGCCAATCTGATACCGCTCCTGAGCATGTTGTAATAATTGTTGCCCCGATGAGTGACATGGCCACAACAAGACCTTCTACCGAGCTATCCAAAGCAAAATCATCCGTGATATAAACAATAGCCCCTGAAATATGTGAACTAAATGAGAACAAGCAAAAACATGAAGTAGACACAACAAAATGGACAAACTCTATGATTGAAATGCGTAAACCAATTACCAATGTACCACAATGCACACAGCCTACAAAATTAAGAAACGAAGAGGCTTAAAAAATTAGAACAATTACCAGCAATTGTAGCATTGTCCCATCCTTGCAGAAAGTTACCGATTGTGGCAGCAATGGCCACAAACACAGCCCCCTTCATGTTTTCACCAATGAATGAATGAAAGAAGCCCCCAATCTCAATCAAACCTGAAGGCAAGCAGCAATACCCACATCACAAAACTATAAAACTACACATTCCCACTTTAGACCCAGATCAGAAACCTTTTCCTAACCCAGAATTCAATCCCACATAACCAACACAACTCAACACAAATAACTCATATTGCTTTACCTCTTCAGGCCAGTGAGGCTTGGCAAAGTTCAGAGCTTCCCAACTGTGAATTTGAGCATTGAGCACCCTCAACTGAAATGAAATAAAAAGGAGAGGCCTTTGAAGACAATATACAGCTAACAGCAACAGGTCAGCCTCAGGTAAATATCTTAAACCCGCAAGAGTTGTGAGGACTAGCTTAGCCGGAATCTTGGTAATACAGACAAATTACAACCCTCCAGTTTTAGAAATTTAGTAAAATAATTTGGCAGATTAAGATCCAGAGCACCTCATCAGAAACCGATCGAGATCGAGAAAACATAGAGAAAGAGTGAGTTGGGTTTTAAGCAGCCAGCTTCTGCCAACAACCCTTCAACCACCGTCAACACTCCTCATGTCTCTGACCCACTTCACTTACTCAACTCAACTCAGTTACCTCAGACAGCAAACGCTTAAACAATCAAACTATATAAACTAGCAATTAAATAAGGAAAAAAAAAAAAACCAGAAAACCGAGAGAATCCAAGAGGGTAGGGGAAAGTGGAACCTACTAATCTTCCCCAAGTTCCAAACGGTCTAAACCAACCCAACCCAACTCATTTCACCATGGTTCTGATTTTTTGTGTCTATTTTTTTGTTTTGTTTTGACATGCAATGATGGAGTGAAGCTGCCAAGTTTCTTGACTTGTCTGGTTCAGTGGTTCCGTGATTATTTCCTTTCAAACTCACGGTGATATTTTCTTTTTCTTTCACTTTCCCTCCCATTTTGGTCACCTATTGCTCTGATTCTTCTGCTTCATGCAATAAGAAAAACCAATGATATCTTTTTGGCGGGGATACAAAACGACAACGACTTCTTAGTTTTATATGAATCAAAACACAACTGACCACAGATTTGGTAAAATCCTATCGTCATTTTCTGTTTTCATTAATCGAATCCTGACTTATGAGGTGGGAATTTTGTTGGTAGTCCCATTTCATCTACCTCTTTACTAAAGACTTTTTGGTTATATTTTTTATTTGATTTCTGGTAAGGTTTTGAATATACACCCCAAAGAGCAACACCGTCAAAAGCCGGGTGTTGTTGTAAAATGTATTCCAGTCATTATAGGCGTACTTGTAAGGTTTTGATTTCTAGCCGTGTATCTTACGATTAAATCTGTAAGGTTCATAACTATCATAAGAAATCGAGTTGTTAGGAATTTAAATGTAGAAAAGCGAATGGATGATTGGAGTTTAAATGATCACAATCTCTCTAGATCCCTTGCATGCGGGATTGCTTGGTTTTTCCTCAAATTATAATCATCTTTAATATCTCTTTCTATATGTGGAGACACATAATGTACGAACATCTTGATGGACAGTTATGTATTTAGCAAAATGAACTATAAATTTAATTAAGAGGTTAAGTATAGTTCTAGTTCTCTAGGTTTTTTCTTCATGATTCTTTTGTGAGCTCTAGTTCTCTAGGTTTTTTGCCATGTTTCTTTTCTCTTGTAGTGACAACATGGGCATCAATAGATTGATGTCTCTTCCAAATTTATTTCCCAAAAGAGACACCAAGTAGGAAAAAAACGTAATGTTTTAGGTTTAGATGTGTCAAAGATGGGGGTATATATGGTTTTAAGTAATGTATGATTATGATTTATGAGATAGGGAATACTAATCAAAGAGAATGAATATGAATGTGAAGCTACCTGTCAAAGTCTAGAAATCTACTTGTGAACATTAATTGTAACTGGTGACTGACCATTAGCTAGACAAATCTACATGCAACGTGTTCATCAGTACTACTGGAGATGAGATGAGATTGTTTGTCCAAGTCTGGGTTTGCTCGATCTTTAACATGTTTTCATGTGTGGCAAAACACATCCTCCGTTGACCATGTGCCACGTTGTTTCTATGTTTTGCACATGATTTTGGAACCCCCGGCTTAATCTTCTATGTTGTACTTGTTTTTCATAGATCGCAGATCCACCCCTGTCACAACAAGTTCATATATATACCTTTCCAAGTAGATTTGTTTTGTGTTGGTTCATAAAAGTTTAGGTAAGAGTTTAGTTACGTTACACCACTATCGTCAGGACAAACCTGCAACCTCAATTCTGAAGGACTGAAAGTAGACAAGTACCTGTCACACCAGCTTCTAGGTATGGATTTCCACAGGAAAATTTTACAGATCGCTATCAACGAGGTCTGTTGGTAGCGAGGATCACTACCAGAAGAAAGACTTAAGCCGACGAAAATAAGAAACCAAGTCGACGAATTATTTTTTCGTCTGCTAAAGTCCACGTAAGCCGACGAAATTTTCTTTCGTCGGCTAATTTAAATTTTCGTCGGCTATGATCAACTAAAGAATTTATTTCGTTGGCTATAGAATGTGAACTTTAGCTGACGAAATTTGTAAATTTCGTCGGCTAAAGTTCCTTATATTTGCAGATCTGGACAATAGCTCATCTGGAAAAAAAAACGGGAAAAAAAAACGGGAGAAAAAGTTTGGGCGTTGTCGAAATCTGTCCATAATTAGTTTGTGGAGCTATATATAGGTACGTATATGTGTATATATGTTGATTTTGAGTTTTATTCGAGTTGATCGATTTTGAGTGTGATTGAGTTGATTGATTTTGAGTGTGATTGAGTTGATCGATTTTGAGTACGTTGGATGTATATATATATATGTTGATCGATTTGGTTGATGATTTGATGATATATATGAATTAGTTGTTGTTAATATATAAGTAGTAGATATATATATTATATATATATATATATATGTAATTTTAATATTGTGTTGATGGTCTGAAGTTGTTGATGCTATGAGTTGCTGCGGATTTTGTGCTGATGTTGATATATAATATTGTTATGAGTTGATCGATTTTGAGTACGTTGGATGTATATATATATATATATGTGTTGATCAATTTGGTTGATGATTTGATAATCTATATGAAGTTGTTGTTAATATATAAGTAGTAGATATATATATATATATATATATATATATAGTCCCCTTCTAGAGAGGGATCCCTCTTTGAAATTAAAGTGAGGGACTCCTTATTTCGCTCACTTTCAAGTCATATTTCCACATCTCAACCGTACAATGTCTAAAACACAGTGTGTAGATCATTCCTGCAAAGTTTCATCAAATTTGAAGATCATTTGAGCTTCCGTAATCGTAATTTACACGAACGGTTATGTTTGGACAACTTTTGTTCTGTTGATTTATTTAATCTAATTCGGTACCCAAATGATCTTCAAATTTGATGAAACTTTGCAGGAATGATCTACACACTGTGTTTTAGACATTGTACGGTTGAGATGTGGAAATACGACTTGAAAGTGAGCGAAATAAGGAGTCCCTCACTTTAATTTCAAAGAAGGATCCCTCTCTGGAAGGGGACTGTATATGCTAATTAATTAATAATATTGTGTTGATGGTATGAAGTTGTTGATGTGATGAGTTGATGATGATTTTGTGGTGATGTTGATATATATAATACTGTTATGTAATTATTAAGTATATATATATATGTGTTAATTAATTTGTTATTAATTAGTTGTAGTACGTAGAATATATACTAAATGAATTGAGATTTTATATATGAAATTTAATTAATAATTAGCTAGAGTTATACATATATATTTTGCTATATTTTCAGGATATGGATAAGAGTTGGATTTCGCTTCCAAAATGGGACAAAAGATATGGTAAAGGAGTTATGAGTTTTCTGGAATATGCGCTGACTAATGCTAACGGGAATACAATTTTCTATTGCCCGTGCACAAAATGTCAGTGTCGCAGCGATATGCATCGATTTGCGATTGACAAAGTATGGCAACACCTGAAGAGTAATGGGTTTTGGGAGAAATACACATGTTGGTTATATCACGGTGAAACATCATCAGGGGGTCCGCATGATCATGGCCAATTTTCTAAGCCGGGCAGTACATCCAACGATCCAACAACGGTCTTCATCAACGACATGTTTCCTTATGATAGCGGTGTATGCGCTCAAGGACAATATATGCCTGAGCCGGTGCAGTCCTTCCCTAGAGTTGTCAACATTGCTGGTATGGACAAGTACAACAAACTGCTTGCTTTCCAACAGACCCCTGTGTTCCCCGGTTGTCAGAAGACCGTTCTTGAAAATGTGATGGACGTAATGAAGATTAAAGTTGAGAAAAAATCGACTGTGAAGGCTGTTGATGATTATCTACAGTACACTGCTTCGATGCTGCCCCACGGTCATCGTCTTCCTACCACTCATCATAAGGTTCGATGTATCTTGAAAGATCTTGGGCTTTCCTACATCAAGATCCATGCATGCAGATATGACTGCGTTCTCTTCTGGCCTAAAGATCCAGAAAGGAATGACCTTGGTGGCCTTGACGCATGTCCGGTATGTCACACTGACATGTATAAGCTGACTCTTGTAGGCAATAGGAAACCTGTGAAGGTACTTCGATATTTCCCGTTGAGGGATAGGCTGGAGCGGTTGTACATGTCTTCACACACGGCTAAAGCTATGAGATGACACGCTGATAGGGAATTGCATGACGAAGATACCCTTATACACCCTGCTGACGGGGAGGCTGGAAGCATATAGACATGGAGTTTCCTCATTTTGCGTCAGAGGTCCGAAATGTGAGGCTCGGGCTCTCATCCGACGGGTTCAACCCTTTTGGCAACATGAGTCTTCAATACAGTGTATGGCCGGTGATTTTGGTACCGTACAACCTTCCTCCATGGATGTGCATGAAGAAGGAATACAATATGTTGAGTTTGTTGATTCCGGGGCCCGGTTATCCAGGGAAGTGTCTCAATGTGTATTTGAGACCTTTGATTGAAGAGCTTAAGTTTTTGTGGGACGTTGGTCATCCCACTTATGACAAGTACATGCACGAGATGTTCCAGATGCATGTCATGGTTGTTGGTACCGTCACTGATTTTCCTGCCCATGGGATATTGTCGGGTAACATTGTTAGGGGATACAAGGCTTGTCCAGAGTGCCTTAGCGATGAGGGGAGCAACAGTCATTGCAACAAGATATGCAAATTGGGTCACCGTACTCTCGTTCCATATAATCACGAATGGCGGTTCGATGCACAGACATTTGATGGGACTGTAGAAAACGGTGTGTCTCCCAGAAGATGGACGGGGAAGAAATTTTAGCAGTGCTTAATGAGTACGATTTTAGGTAGCTCAGCAATCATCCTAATATTGTGGCGGCAATACCTGAAAGCACGACAGGTACAAATTCTGGACACATAAGAGCATATTATGGGAACTCCCATACTGGAGTAAGTTGTTGATCAGGCACTACCTAGATGTGATGCACATAGAAAATAATGTTTGCGACAGTGTGGTGGGCATAGTGTTGAACTTGGAGGGGAAGACGAAAGACAGTCCTAAGGCACGCATTGATCTAAAAAAAATGCTTATAAGAAGACATCTGTGGTTGAAAGAAGAGAAGAAAAAAATGCCTCAAGCTCCTTACACCGTGAAGCCTAACCAGAAGAACGTAATTTTTAGGTGGATGAGTTGTGTAAAGTATCCTTCAGGCTATGCAGGAAATATAGCCCGGTGTGTGAACTTCCGGGACAATAAGATGTACGGGTTGAAGAGTCATGACTGTCATATCCTGCTACAACGTCTCTTCCCTGTTTTCATTCGACCGTTCCTTCCTCGTCAAGTGGTGGAGCCGTTAGTAGCGTTGGCAAGATTCTTCCAGAAGTTATGCACACGGGAAGTGAAAAAATCTAACTTCCGGGAAATGCAAGAGGACATCATTTATATCATGTGTAAATTTGAGAGGATATTTCCTCCAAATTTTTTTGACATCATGCCTCACCTGATGATCCATCTTCCCGAGCAATTGTTTCTTACCGGTCTAGTACACTACACTTGGATGTATCCTATTGAAAAGTATGTTTTTTACACCTGAATTCCTCAATATACATGTTCAATAGTCATAACATTTTGTAACTTGATTTATAGGCAACTTGGAGACTACAAAGATTATGTGGCTAATAAATCCGCGCCTGAAGGATGTATAACTGAAGCGTATATTGCGCACGAGTGCGTCACCTACATGAAGTTGTATTTAGGAGCGTTGAAGGAAACAGACGAAGCTATGCCGGTAGATGTACCGAAGTTCAATCTTTCCATACTCTCCAGTGATGTTGAAGTTTATGGAATTTTGCCAGACTCCTACAAGTTGCAACCACATGAGCTAGTCATTGCCCACTGGTGGGTATTGATTAACTGTCCAGAAGTTGATTACTGGAAAGACATCCATCTATATTGTCCAGACATTCATGGTGATCTCGAGTACCACAACAGGGAGTTCGTAAACTATTTTGGCGGCTGGGTATGTAATTCAATATATATGTACGTATTTATGTTTATTGCATAATTATTCATATTTACAGTTGAATGGTTGGTTGTAGATGAACCATATTCAATTTAATGGTCACCCAAATTGGTCGCACGAACTAAGACTTCTAGCGATGAAGCCGATAATGTCAAGAGTTTATCTGATGTGCAAGGTGAATGGCGTGCAATTTATATGTGAACAGAGAGACAGCAGACGGAGAACACAGAATTCTAGGGTGATGGCGCATGGTGGGCATAATGGAGTTGACTATTACGGTGTTCTCCATTCAGTGGTGGAACTCTTTTATGGGCAAGGCATGACAGTGCACCTCTTCAAGTGTAGATGGTTTGATACTAGGCCGCAGAGCATGAAGACCGATCAGTACGCAAGATGACCCGTTCGTTTTTGCCACATCGGTAAAACAAGTGTTTTATCTTGATGACCTTGCTAAGGGTGACGCGTGAAAAGTAGTCAACCTTGTACACCCTCGAAATATTTACCGGCGGCTACACTTGGAGAGGCCGAAGACGAGGAAGAAGATGTTGCGTATCAAGAGCCCAACGCAATAGGTATTCCTAACTCCTCTACCGTTCGTCTTAATAATTTTAAAGCGGGTCGTTCGGTGCGAATTCGTGATGAAGAGCCAAGGCTTATTGATGTTGATCCAAATCAAGAAACAGACGAAGACTCTGGCGACGAGGAAATACATAGATTACCAGAAATTAATTCTGACACCGAAGAAGACTCATCAGATGATTCCGATTACGAGCCTTAGTTTTAATTTAGAGGACATAATACATTAATTTGTAATTAAAAGAATGTATTACCTTTATAGTTTACATATGTTGAATTCATATTTCTGTTATTTTATATGAATTTTGGTGATATATGAACAAGAAGTCAGTATGGTTTACATTAAACCTTCTGTTTTTTTAATGTATTTTTTATACTTTAACCGACGAAATATACCATAATTCGTCGGCTTAAACCATCATAGCCGACGAATTATAGTATATTTCGACTGCTAAAACCATGTTAAATAAGTCATAATTCGTCGGCTAAGATGCGGTTAGCCGACGAATACCCTAATATTTCGTCGGCTAAACCCTAAACCCTAAATCTTAGCCGACGAATACCCTGATATACGACTTGTTGCGTCTCATCGATTTGAAACTATTTTCAGTTGAAGGTCCGGCCAAGATACGTAATTTAGACGGTCCAATGACCTTTTTCGTGTGTTTAGAGGTTTGACTTACGGGATTGACCATCCGGATCGAGCCCTTAACCTCATCAAGTTGAATTTTTTCCCATACATGCATGATGGTCAGATCTGACGGTTGGATTTTCATTTCTAAAGTTTGTCACACAATCACAACATTGTTGTACAACTTGTTTACCAGTGTTAAGTAAATGTTCCGTTTCAAAAACAAACTATACGTAGAACCTTCAAACGCAAAAAAGTCGTGAAATAAGATATGACCAGAATGGTGAAATACGTCCACGGTTGAAAAATCACGGTATTTCGGTAAAGTCTCGGTGTCGATAGTTGCGGTCAATGAAATTTTCCATTCATTCTCCCTATGGGTAGCCCTATCTTCGGTGGTTATTTTCCGTAAAATTTTTATACGATTTGTTGCGTCTCATCGGTTTGAAACTATTTTTATCAGTTGAAGGTCCGGCCAAATACGTAATTTAGTGCGTTCAATGACCTTTTCCGTGCGTTTAAGGGTTTGACTTATGGGATTGATCGTCCGGATCGAGCCCTTAATCTTGTCGGATCAAGTCGAATTTTTTCTCATACATGTATTTTATCATGATGGTCAGATTTGACGGTCGAATTTTTGTTTCTCAAGTTTGATCATCACAATCACAATGTACCGAATGTATAAAAAGTACTTTAGCCGACGATATTCACAGGTTAAGCCGACGAATTTCAAAGGTTAGCCGACGAATTTCAAAGGTTTAGCCGACGAATTTTGAAGGTTTAGCTGACGAATTTCATATTTTAGCTGACGAATTTAAAGGTTTAGCCGACGAAGTAAAAATTTCGTCGGCTAAATGTATAGGGTATACGGCTAAACCCAGCGCTCTACAGCCTCCACAGCGCGAGAAAAGACCCTAAATTTGAATATATGGTTGATTATGGATTGTGGATTGGATTATGGATTGTGGATTGGATTGTGGTTGCTGAAATATTATGGATATTTTCGATGCCTATTGATTTTGTGTATGATTTACGTGTGGTGTGTCGTTATTAAGTTTCATGATTTTCTTGCTCAGCCTTAATTCAAATTAATATTTTAAACAAGATGAGCGGTAATTTTAGATCGATGAAGGGTTCGAAGGGCCAAAGGTCCGAATCGTCTGAGGAAACTTCTAGCAACCCTCAAACGTCGTTTCGGGCACCATGACAGCAAGACATGTGACCTTTCTAGAGACGGCGCAAAGGCAGCCGGAGGTGCCCCCTTCATCGAGGCAGCGAGGCGTCCCTCATTCCTCTAGGCAGTTGTGGCCTCAGACCCAGACGGAGGTCTCTGCACCCTGTATGCCTGAGATACACCGGGCGCCCACTCCGGGTCCTACTGCTTCGGATAGTGGGTCATCTAAGGTACAGATGCCGCCGCCTCATCTGTTCCTTCCGCGGATGATACCGGCCTTACCTGCAGTCGATGGCTCAAGGACGCCGATTTATCCACTGCCCTCGCCAGTGGCTCCATCAGCGGCGTACCGGTTCGTGTCTTTTGATACACCTCTTATTTTCGTGAGGGTATCATCATCGGCGACAGAGACGGAATCCGTCGCGTCCGCCGCATCGCCCTCAGGTAATGAAAGATGAATGATTTGTTTTCTTATAATTAATAATAAAAGGGTCTCCGATTTTAATAATCAATTTGGTTTATCATGTGATAGGCACTGTCGGAGCGAAACCGACAAAGAAGAAGAGAGGCCCCGTCACAGGGAAGGTTCTCGAGAAGACCGTTAGTACCTCAGGGAGGATCGTCATCGATACTGACGAGGATGGCCACATAGTATCGGGCGGAAAGTCGAGGATGTACTCCGGCCGCGTGGGAGCGCTCATTAGGGACAAAGTCCTATGTTGTTGTCAGACTGGGACGAGGTCCCGTATGAGGTTAAGGACATGGTCCACAACGCGATGTCGGTGAGTTTACAAAATGCCTCAATAATATTATGTATTACATTGTTGATTTCTCGTAAAACTAAACTAATAAACGGTTAAATGCAGGTGTGGTTTGACGTTCTCGAGCACCTGAAGAACAGCTGGGCGGACGTTGTGCATGGGGGAAGGTACGTTGGGAAGTTAATGAAAAAACAAAATTGTATGTGATATTAATAATATTTCTAATATTTTTGTTGTATCTGTAGGTACAAGGAGTGGAAGAACGAGTTGCGGACCCACTGGATTACGCACGGGAACGCACGTTCTGGTACCCTGCTGAGTTCCAGTACATGGAGTACGAGTGGCGTTGGCTTCTGACATCAGAATTCAACAACCTCGTAAATAGGTATTTAAAAAAATTAATTAGTTAATTTGTCATTAAGTACGTGCGTTTTTAAATATTTTACTAATAGTTATTTTTTTCTTTGAAGGCCGTTTCTCGGGCGAACGCTCAGAACCAGCAACGCAACACAAGGAACCATCATACCGGTTCTAGACTGTTCGCTGTCTTCATGGACGAGGCGGCCAGGGAACATCTAGAAGTCAACCGGTATCACTATACGTACGAGAAGGCATATCCTGACGCCCAGGAGGATATTGTAAGTCATCTTACGTTTTTAAATTTTTAAATTTTTAATTTTACTTATATATATGTCAAAATGTTAATTAATCATTTTTTTCCTATCCAATTAGGCGAAGGTGAGGGAGGCTAGTGACGAGGTGATGAGTGCTATAGTGAGGGAGATATGGCCGGACACGCAGGAGGAAGAGATGTCCGTAGCCATGTCCCGGATCGACACTTCGGATCCGAGGGTTGGGGCGAGGATCATGGGCACAACCTTCCCACCGCGAGAAAAACAACTTCTACTGCCGGGGTCTAGGAAAGAAGGGCGAGGGGGTCCTGAAGACCACTCCAGGATTTCAATGAAAGGCAGCCTTGACCAGCAACAGGACGACTCAACTAGAGTCGGAAGTTGAGAGACTACGGGAACAGCAAGCTGCTCAGGCTGCCGCTCATGCTGCTCAGGCTACCGCTCATGCCGCCCAAATCACCGACCAGAGAGCCTATACTGCCGCGGTATATGCCGCCCAACAGGCCCAGCAGCAGCAGATGTTCCAGTACTTACAGGAGTTTACAGCTGCCCAGCTTCAGGGACTTCCAGCTCCGCCCATGCCTACGCCTATACCGCTACCTCAGTCGCCGCAATCTCCTCAGCAGCAGCCCCCAGAATCGGATATTGATTTAGACAATCTAGATTTTGTGTAGTTGATCAATTATATAGTTTTATGTGCTTGTTGTTGGTTATATAAATGAAATTGTTTTGGTGTATTTTGCAGCTTGCTTGGAATGATAATTTAGAAATTTCAGGTATTTTTTTTACTGGAATAGACTTATAGCCGATGAACATGCCACAATTCGTCGGCTATAGTATTTTTAATTTTTTTTTTCACAAGGTTTAACCGACGAATTATAGCATGTTTCGTCGGCTAAATCCTTTTACAGCCGACGAAGCAGACTATATTTCGTCAGCTATAGTTATTTTTAATTTTTTATTACATACTTTAGTCGACGAATATATTAAATGTTTCGTCGGCGAAAGTCTGGGACAATAGCCAATGACGTCTTTTTTGTCGGCTAAATTCTGGGACAGTAGCCGACGATGTCTTCTGTCGTCGGCTCAATACTGGGACAATAGCCGATGACGGTTTCTAGTTTCGTCGGCTAAAGTCATCGCCGACGACCTTTTTCCGACGAAACCATAACCGACGAAGGCTCGTCGGCTAAGATCTTAGCCGACGAATTAAGCTAACAAGTCGACGAAACTTTTTCGTCGGCTAAAGTGTTTGTCCTGGTAGTTGATTGAACTTGGATGAGGTCTCCATCACAAACCCGCCCTTGTCAACTGAGCCAAACCTCGTTGGGACCTTTCCAAGTAGATTTGTTAAGAGAGAATTAACACATATATTGATCATAGCACCAAAAAAAAAAAAAAACCAATCCAGCAAAAAAAAAAAAAAAAACAACCAAGTAGGATATACAATGTAACATATAGACCTTGATATCAACCTTTTGGGCTATATGGGTTAAATGCCATGCAAGTTTTCTATGCGAAAGAAGTGTTGACAAGTGATTGAGTTGAACAAGGTGCTGGATGTGTTGTAGAAGCGATGAGTCGATAGAGGCAGTTCGACACGCTCTGCTCATTCACTATTTTGAGGATAAGCCAACCAATTTCCAAAGCAAGAGCATCAGCATACGATATATGAGTGTTAGCAACGATGGGTTTTGTTGCGACTTATTCAACTTACAACTGTTTATGTGCCTACCGTCTCAAAAAAAAAAAAAAAAAAAAAAAACGAAATTTTATTCTGCCCTTTGGCTTTTGGTAACACAAAAAGTCCTTCACTCCTTCTCTTAGAGCTAGAGTTCTCAAATCTGGTAGGTCAAGGATTTGAGATCTCTCATGCAGGTGCAGGAACTACTTGGGGTGCAGTACTCATATGTTAGGTCAATGCTGCAAAGTAACCAAACTTGTGGAGAGGACTAAAGATAAACCTTAGCTCTTTTGTAGCACATACAATGGCAAATTGGCAATGACATGGACTGAAGAACATCCCTTTTTCTCATACCTGAAATGTTGCTTCCTATGGGCTCCTAGAAGATGTCAATGTTATTGCTCATTTGCTCGAGGTCTCTCAATTGGAAATGTAAGAGTTACTTAAACAGTCAAATCAGTTAAGAAGAGCCTTGAAAACACTGGAGTAATTGGTTGAGGAAAATCCTGCAAAGCTTATCATGAAGTAGAGGAACATTTCTTGTAAACTCTTGTGTAAGAGCTTTCATCTTTCGTAACATTTGAGTGAAATTAAATACAAGATTATTTTTTCAGTATGTTTGATTTCTTTTGACACGACCCATCCCGAATTTCACCCTAAACCCGGAGTAAATCGTGCGGGGACCACCTCCAAGGAAAGATTTACCGCTAACTTTGGTACAACCTCCCTTGAAAATGAACAACCCTTCTAATAGAAACCTGCAAACACGTCTAAAGGTTTCAAATCCAACCTTAACTTCTGGAGCCTTCGTGCTTCCCAAAAACAATCACCACCAACAGGATAATAAACATTATCTAAGATAATATACATCATCCGAAAATATTCTAAAATATCAACAAGCCTTCACCCACAACCAAAAATATGTACATTAAACCCAAGTATTCAGAGCTACCAGACATTAGCGGAAGTAAGAAAACACAGGTAGGCTGAACAGGTAACCTACTGGTGAAAGGTGGTGGAAATACGGGTGACTATGCCTCGTCTCCTACTAGATCCAATCCGAACTCTGCAGACTGGGCATTTTAAAACGAAGGGCCCAGGGGAAGACATTTAATAACGTTAGAGTGAGTGGACAAAAATAATTTAATAACAATATATTTATGCATTCCCATTTTAATTTCATAGAAAAATATACTGCATGCGGCAGCTCAAAAGCGCTCAATTCATAATCTGACAATTTCACGACTAGCACTGGCTAGTCACAAACTCAAATAAAATGGAGCCTCTCAGGCTAAACTATATATAATCATATATTCGTATGTATCTATACTCGTCAGACTCCTTGTATGAATCCTAGAAACAATTCAGAAAAATAGAAATTCATACAAGGCTACAACGCTGGCGTCTAACGCTCACGTTGCGCCATAATGGTATTTTTTCTCATTATGACCGAAAAGGGACGGTGTATATATATGTGTGGACTCCCTATATGAAAACCTAAATAAACCGAAAAAGAAAGAAGTTTTCATATAGGGCTATGACACTTGTGTCTAACACTCACGACACGCCATAATGGTATTTTACCTCATTATGACGGACTAAGCACGTATGACTAGCTAGCATTTATATACATACTATTCTCATAAAATCCAAAACATATATATCCACCGAAATCTCATTTTCGGGATCTCTCCAAAGGAGGAAAAATTGTCAAATAGGCGAGAAATCAATAAATCTCATCAGAAGAAATAAATGATTAATAAAATCATTCATCGCATGCTTTTTATTTAAAACAAAGGTCTACTCACAACTTTAGGCCTAAGCCTGACGTCGATCCGATGTCTCTCCAATTTGAGTCTCCTCACGTCCTGTTCCAAATATATAATTAATTTCCCAACTAAAATCCAGTATTTGATAAAATAGGCAAAATTAATCGAGAGCCATAAATACGCTCATCATTGCCTAAGTTCAATATTCTTATATCAAAACGATCCAAACTTTTATATCATACTCGACAGTCGTAAATACAACATTCCCCAGAAATTGATTTAAATCCTACGGTCGGATTTTACATTATTTAACCGTGTAAATACCAAACTTCGAAAATTCACAAACCTATTCAAAACTCGTCCGAAAATTCAACAATTCACTTCATTAAACTCCTCTAATTATTACACATTTAAAATTATACAAAACCCCAAAACGGCGGCGGCGGCTCCGCCGGCAGCGGCGGCCGGATGTCGATTCTGGCGACGTCCAAATTCTACCAAATTTTAACAGAATCTTCCTCTCATTATCCCAAACAACTTTCATAACTATCACTAAGTCCAATTTCAAGCCTAACTAGGTCAATCGAACGAAAACATCCTAAAAGCCCTAGAATTTCAACTTCGAATTTCTCCTTACCGAGCTCAAGAGGGATCGAGCCTTTTGGAAGGGTTGTTGCACGGGAGGAGAGCTTCAAAACGAGCCGAAGATCACCGGCTTTGGTGGCCGGAGGAGGGAGCTCCGGCGAAGGGAAGCTCAAGGCAGCCGCGTCTTTCGGGCGGCACCACTCCTTCACGGCGGCGCTACACGGCCGGTCACCGGCCCAGGCTGTACGAGCGGCGTCCCAGCTGCCAGACACGACCCGTGTGGCGGCCAGGCGTGGCCGGACGGCGGCGAACGGCGCTGGAAGAAATCCGGCAGCGGGAAGAAGAGAGGGAGAGCGCGGGAGAGAAAAGAGAGAGAAGAGAGAGAAAGGGAGAAGAGAAAAGAGAGAAAAAAAATGGGTTTGGGCTTCACACCAACCCGGCCCAACATAAAAAATACCCAACTTCACCAATTTAACACCCCAAAATAAAATACCCTATTAAAATTACCTTTTACTAGCTAAAATTTACCATTTTACCGTCGTTATATTTTTCTCCTACGAATAACACTCCGGAATAATCGTCTCTCAAAACCCTCTAGGGACTAATTAAACTATATCTCAATTCCGGAGACGGTAAAATTCTTATTATGATCAAGTTAGTAAATAAGATAAAATTTTTCGGGTCGGGATGTGACATCTTTTGTACAGCTTTAATTCAAAAATAAAAAACTTATGATGCAATTTTTGCATGCCAAGTTTTTATTTTTTAATTCAGGAAGAAAACTTTGCGACGGCAATTTTACCGTGGCCAAAATGGGATTTGTTATTGTGTATGCAGTAGCCACTTGCCATCGTTTAGTTGGCAACGGCCTTTGCAGTCGTTGCGTGCCGTCGCCCGGCAACGAGTTGTCGCCAATAAGGTGGCAACGGCTCGTTGCCGTAGCCAGAAGCAACGGTGAAGGAAAAAATGTCGTGGCCACGCTGTCACCGTCGCCGTCGCCGTCGGTCTTTTACGACGATAGAATGACTTTTGGCAACGGCATTGCCCTGTGGCTAACTGAATTAATTTTTGTAGTGATGTACGATATGGAAGGAAAATAGTTGTTTTGCCCTTTTTGCTCATGTCGGATCAGTGGCTCAGGGAGAGGATTTAGAATGGTTTGGAGTAATTTGTTGGAAGTTATGGCAATGGAGAAATGATAGAATTTACGGTAAGGAAGGAAGGTGGTGTGATAGAATGCTTAGAGGCTGCATGGAATTGGTGGGAGCTAGGTCTGGAGAAGGTGTTGGGAGGTTAATTTGAGCAATGAAAATCTTGAGGAGCAGAGAAGCAATCAAGAGAGGTGGGAGGGATGGATAAAACCAAGGACCAGTATGATCAAACTGTATGTGGATGGAGGTTTGGATCAGAAGAAAAATCTGTTTGGTACAAGAGCTATCTGTAGAGACGATCAAGGACAGTGTGTTGGAATTTTAGCAGTGCCAAGGAGGGGGTCTATTAGTCCATTCAGTTGTGAACTAATGGCACTGAGAAACGGTCTTCATTTTTGCCTCTAAGAAGGTCTCGTTCACATTGAGGTGGAAACATATTGTCAAGTAATAATTGGGGCTATCATCACTTTAGAGGTGGATCTGATTGAGCATAAACGGAGCAGTGGTACATGAAATTAAAATCCTTTGTAGTCTTTTTCAGTCTTTCAGTTTGGGCTTTGTCCCTAGAAGTAGTAATAAGGCAGCGCATAATATTGCTAAGTTTGTCATTTCTGCTCCGTTTCCAACTTATTGGTGGAAGATGGAACCAGACTAGCTTAGCTCTATTCTTGTAGTTGATCTTTGTAGTCATTAGTAGAGTTGGAGTGTGGTACTTTTTCTTATGATGTAGGGTTTAATGAGGCCATGTTATATTCGCTCTTGGTTGTAAGTTCTTTTTTTTTTTTTCATGGAATGGATGAATATGTTTTGATGAAAAAAATAAATAAAAGAACGATCATGATTAAAAATCAAAATCAAAAGGCAAACTGATTTTGGATCCTAAAAAAATTCAGGGGATAGGCAAAATTTAATTGTATAAAATTCAAAGCCTTGCGAGTCAAGACCAAAAAACGTTATGATGTGAGATGACCATTGTTCACGTTAGAGAGAGAAGCTTTGTCTTCTCTCTAAAATTTTAAGTTTTCTCATCTTTCAGCCTTCCTTTTGCTTAGATCTCCTTCACCTAGGTAGTGATTCATCATTTTTGTGGTGATTCCTCATTCCTAGTGGTGATTCCTCACCCTAATTAAGTGGTGATTTTAATTTTCTCTTCGTTTTGCCTTTAATTTGGGTCTTTGTAAACCAAATATGTTCATCTCTTAGATCTAAAACTCTAGGATATACTCATAGATCCGTTCTTAAGATGATTTGCAGGCTTTTGTCATCCTATGTTACTCAAGATCTTCAAACCACGAACAAAGCTCGTTTCTACCTTGCCATGCCATGGAGGATTTCGTATCCTTCTGCAACCACCTCTACAGATCTGAGTTTCCTCGGTTGAGATCTTTTTTGGTTTGGTTGTGGGTGTTACTCTATACGAGATTTTCTCGTAATTGGACAATTGAAGAATGTATGGCTGCTCCGGCCGTATCCTCACCTCTACAGACCACCTTGGTTCTCTATCCACGCTTGCGACTTCCGTCGGAGCTTCAACGACGAGTCCTCACAGCGGCTGTGAGATGGAGTTGAAGAAAAAGCCTTGTTTAAGGTTTGGGTGTTTTTGGCTGCTTGGGCTTTTTACTTTGTAGACTTTATTTTATGTAGTTTAATTTATGTTTCTTTTGTCTTGATTTCTTTATGAATTAGAGACTCTAAGTGACTTGTTTATGGGCATGCCTATGACTTTGTTTGGGCCTCCTATTTGCCTTTGGACATTTATAAATATGTTTCACAACAAAAAAAAAACCAAAAAACGTTAAAAGTGTTATAGGATATTCTGTATCTTTCTAGATATTCTTTATGTGTGCCTTGACCTTATGTCAATAGGATATGTAGTTTGACTAGATCTATGTATTCCTTATTCTGACCTAATTGATATTGTGTAATTCCCTATATAAAGGGCTCCTATCAATAAATAATACACACATCTTTCACGATTCTCTATTCTCAAATCTCTCTCACTTCATCACGTTATCAGCTCTTGGCTCAACCCTTGAGCTAATAGTTTGAGAACTAATGTCACTTTGAATCATGGTGGTGACGCCACAATTGGTCATCACTGCCCAAAGGGGACTTTGACGTCTCTCAGGCTCGGCACCAACTTCCGGGCTGCCGCTCGGCCGATCCCTCAAGCAATTGAGGCGCGCCGTTCTTCTTTTGATGTGTCGTTGACTCTTTCAAACGCTCATCGTTCGTTTTGTAAAACTTACTCTTTAGCGAAACTAGTATCGAGACCGTCTTACTCTAAAGATAACACCGAGAATATTTCATTTCTACATCGTATCTAAGGTGATATTTGTGGACCCATTCATCCTGAATGTGGACCATTTCGATACTTTATGGTCCTAGTGGATGCTTCAAACGCGTTGGACTCATGTCGCGCTCTTGTCCACACGTAATGCTGTATTTCCAAAACTCCTAGCACAAATTATTAAACTTTGGGCTCACCACTTAGATTATCCAATTAAGCCAATTCGACTGGATAACGCCGGAGAATTTACATCAAAGTCTTTTGATGACTATTGCATGTCTATTGGGATTGAAGTTGAGTATCTCGTACCCCATGTTCACACGCAAAACGGTCTCGCTGAAGCTACGATTAAGCGACTTTAGCTTATTGCTCGAGCGTTGGTAATGCGCACCAACCTCCCAATTGCGTCATGGGGCTATGCAATATTGCATGCAGCCTTACTTATTCGTTTCTGACCCACTGCCAAACAACCATTCAGTGCGTATCAGTTGGTTACTGGATATGAGCTTGGCATTTCACATCTACGCATTTTCGGTTGTTCGGTTTATGTGCCAATTACGCCTCCACTGCGTTCTAAAATGGGTCTTTAGAGATGATTATGTATCTATGTTGGTTATGAATCTCCAAAGATTATCAGATATCTCGAGCCATTAACAAGTGATCTTTTACCGCAAGGTTTGCGCACTACTACACAGGAGGCCTTCAATGACACACAAAAAACGTCATGGAAGACCTTCCATGACGTTTTCTATGTGTTGTTAGAAACGTCGTCTTAGCCTGTGTCATGGAAAGGATACCCTTCAATGACATTTGAAAAACGTCATTGAAAACCTTTTGATGACACTTCCTTCTCTTCCTAGAAACCTTTTGATGACATTTGTAAACTGTTATCACAAGGTTTTCAATGACGTTTTCTACCTATCATTGTAACTGTTTTTCTATCATTGTAATTGTTTCTATGACGGTTGTTTCTCGTCATAGAAACCTTTAATGACGTTTATAGGTTGTCATTGTTACTCGAATTTTGTCATTGTAATGGTTTTTACAACGTTTGTTTCTCGTCATGGAATGTTTACTATGACCTTTACTAAATGTCGTCTTTTGCATTCCTAATTGTGCTTGAAATTAATCAATGACACTTTCAAACATCATATTTTGGTATTCAATGTCATTTTGAACCTGTCATAAAAAATGCAGTATGAAGAAAAAAAATTGCAATTTACCGGATTTGAATTGCATTAGTATTAGAAATTAGGGATCCTAATATTGAATTTTATCATTCCAAATGCAATTCATATAGCATTACATCATTCCATACTAATTAAACTACCTACCTACATAAGTTGGAGCTCATGCCTTAATCAAGTTATGGGCAACAAGCTACCAACAACCAAAAAATACACAAACCAGCAGTTCACAGCAACAAGTCATGCATATATATATAGTACTGCAGTCACAAAACCAACAAAAGGCTAGAAGAAAACAGAACTACCAATACTTAAGTGCGAGGGGCAATGTACTTGATTGGCCAAGCAATGGTACTTCCAATTGCATCTTCCATGGCTGAAAATTCAGGCTGGAAACGGTAGAATTCGGCTCTAGGATTGATTGCTTCCTCAATTTCTACTCTATAACAATCTGGTCCCAGCTTGTAGTCATGCACTGTGGTTAAAGGGTCAACTGCTGATATTCTTCGTTTTGCCACCACTTCATCTGTGCCCAGCCAATTAAGTATGTTGCAGGGTTGATTAACACCAAGCTGCTGGAGGCAGCTTCCTTGTACAGACTACAAATTTCAAAGACAATCTTTAAAACCAGCAACAAACAGTATACAACATGTTTTGCTCATAACCAACAGATTTACAACTGATAACATAATAAAATTGATAATTCACAACTCAAACACAACTAAAAAGACCAGAAAATATGCAAGTAGCAGAACAAAAAGTATTATATGCACATTAATTTGCACGAAATGGCTTTAGCACAACAATTTTGTTCAAGTAGATACATGCAACAGATCGGCAACATAAATCACAGTTAAAATCAGCAGATCAACACTACAAAATCAAAACACTTTAAAATGGAAATGGCTACAACTCATACACAGAAAAATGACATTTAAAATGTTAAAATTTAAACTTACCTTAGAATTTCTAGTCATAGGGCTAGGTGTAGTTTCTTTTTCACCAATTTCAGTTGCATCCTAAATTTCACAAGATATAGGCAAGTCAGTAGATGAACTAACGATATATATAGCAAACTATTGTATAGATAGACCAACATGACTGCTTAAGCTGATTTTACTTAAGTTTTTGTATGGACTAAATTTTACTTAAGCTGATTTGAATTTAAACTATTGTACGAACTAAATTTTACTTTAAGCTGATTTTAAAGTAACTTACCTGTGCATTAGCATGACTGTTTGTGCCCATACTTCCAGCCTCACTACCAACAAACACATTACCAACATTGGCAGTAGAAGTTCTGGCCCCAGTCTTTCAATACATGCAATTGAAAACTGTTTCAGCGAGAAACAGAGATTGAATATATATATATATATATATATATAACATATGAAGAGATAATTACTAGTCGAAAAACGATTTCCTCCAGCATCTTTGTCCTTTCATAGTTCGCCTTAAGTCTTTTCTCAAATGCTTGTTTCCAACAACCAGTTTGTAGTTGGGCATCTACCCTTGAAGGTGTGATGCCTGCTCCCATACCTCGGACACGGCCATTTTTCTCCTTACCAAGTACTTGACTCAGTACATCATGCTTTACAAGAATAGGCTCTTCAGTAGGAGGTTGCTGGGCAAGTTTGGCTTCCATCTCAGCCTAAACAAAACATTTGGAAACAAAATTCATGTATATCAGAATACAAATTAAACTATGTACCTACAAATTAAAGAAACAATTTGGTCATGGAGTACTTACACATTTTTCCTGAACATACTTATTTTTGGATTTCTCATGGCCTTTAAGAAACGACCGTGTTCTACACCGCGTTTGTCCAGTTTTCAGTTTCTTTTAAGAACAGGAGTACACATGTTAGTTCACATATGAGGTTTCTACAGATCAACAATAAATATTTCAATTATGGAGGCTGGAAATTTTTTTACTTACATGCTCGTACTCCTCTTTTGCATACCCTTTTCGGCTTAGAGTGTGAGGAAGAAGTTGTTTAGCCCTTACTGCCTTCATTTTTTCACTTTTTGCCTGCAAATTATAACAGACTAGGTACTATATATTTGTCATTTCAAGGCTACTTTAACACACAAACATAATACAAATTGACTTACTTTCCATTCACCCGAGCTTCTTTCTGCCACAAATGCATCCCACTCTGCCTGTGGCACATCAGCTGGTTTAATCAAACCGAGGAGCTGTGCAGTTTATGTCTTGTTGCGACGAGAATCTAGAACAGTCATCACGCTACTGGTGAGTTCAGACTTATAACTCTCCAAAGCCTTCCCATTTGTTGGAGGATGTATGGCTTATGAATAAGATCCACCTTATATTGTTGCTACATAAGAACAGATAAAAATATCACAATTAAGTGGTATAATACATAGTTAAAATACTTGGTATAATATTACAGCAGAAATCAAAAAAGGAAAAACAGAAGGTTAAGCAAGGACATTACCAACAAAAGACCCCAGACTTCATTTTTAGGTTTATCTTCCACTAAACGCCAATCTTGTATGTTGATCGGGACCTGCTCCCTGACTATACACCCAACAGCCGAGCTAAACTTCACGGATGCTGCTCCAACAGGTTGTCCTTTCTCATTCCACTCAATGGTTTGTTTCAGTGATGACCCGGTTGGAATGACTTGTAAGGTAGTTTTACCTCTCTTTTTCCCTTTGCCACCGTTTGGAGTAACCTCACTGCTACCAGCTTCTTATTAGATATCAGCTGCAGGTTCGATCCTTGGAGCACCCCTAGACTTGGGTGGCTCTTCTGTTCTAATTCTTTTCCTCCCTGTCGGCATAATTCTACATACACATGATAAGAATGTCATCAGTTAAGTTCAAAACATGAAGTACAAAACATTATCATTATATAACCTATACAAAACAATTATAATTAAAGAAGATCGGTAATAAACATATTAGCGCAAGACTAATGTCAGAAAATGCTCATTATATATATGACAAAAATATTACAACCATTACTGAGTAAGTTCAGAAAGTTATGTAAGTACATCTTCACATTACAAAAGACATTAGTACATCAATGGTTACAAAAAATGATCAGTGGCTAATTAAGCTGCCTCAGGATTCAACATCATCCTCATTCTCAATGTCAAGTGCAGACGGCTCTTGATCAATAGTAGAGCCATAAAATATCTCATCAAATTGTTCGAGATCATCAAAACCTCTTGGTGGCGCCGTCAACACGACATACCAGCTGGATTTTTCATTATCCCTAGAGTAAAAACTTGCTTAGCATGTGATGCTAAAATAAATGGATATTTTTTACTTAAACCTTCATGAAGGTTAACTAAGGTGAATCCATCTACATTCTTCACACCAGAAGTCATGTTGGCCCAATCACAAAGGAATACGGCCAAACGGAACTTGTAGAAATCCAAGACCAAAATGTGTTTGATTATCCCATAGTAATTTGATAAGGTATCTGCTTCTATGTGCACACCATAGTCTTGCGTAGATACATTAGCCTCCTTAGTATGAAAACAGTTTCCATTAATAATAAAACCAGAGTGAGACATTGCATAACGCCTTGGCCCTTTAACAAGGTAATGTAGCATTTCAGATGACTCGATAGAAGTACTATCAGCTTCAAGTTTAATCTGGAAAGCCCAAACCAAAAAGTCTAGTTTTAGGTCCATGTTAAAGTGGCTAATAAGTACCCTAAAATAAAAGAACCAGATATCAATCAATCAAACCTTAGCTTGCAACCATTCCACAAAATTCTCCAAATGCACTTTCTCAGCCCTAGAATTTTGCTCTCTTTAATCTTGATGCAGTATCCAATATTGGAGCAATATACATCAGGAAACCTCTGCATCCACAGCCTCCAAAGAAATTTTGCCTTCTCAGACTTTGTAAGGGTGTAAGGTCCAGAAGAATCCAGCTTATCTTCTCTTGCTTCTTCTGGAACATCTTCCATTAATTCTTGTAACTCTAGATCTCTACGTGAAGCTGCCCCAATTTTTGTTGTTCCCTTCACATCTAAGATTGTATCTAAAACACTCTCACACACATTTTTTTCAATGTGCATGACATCCAAATTATGTCGCACAAGCAGTTCCTATATAAATTTAGCAAACAAAATACATATCAAACTTATGATTCCCCATCACAATCCTATTAATTTAAAGTAGTATATAACAGTAAGAATATAATACTGACTTGGCTGGATCTCCTTTTTTAAGTTTCTTCTGTTTCTTCTGTTTTTTCCCCCACTTATTTGAGAACCCAGCTAAAGCACGAATTGTAGCTCTTCCTGTAAATATTTTAGGCCTCACCCTTCTCTCCTTTCTTCCATTGAACCACTTATGTTTTCTACGAAAGACATGGTTTGCTGACATAAATCTTCTATGATCCACGTAAATAGTCTTATGAGCAAGTGGTAGCCAGTAAGAGCAAGTTTCAGGACCACAATTAGGACAAGCAAATTCTCCTTTATTGGTTAACCCAGATAAATTCCCATATGCCGAGAAATCATTAATAGTTCACATTAGGATACCTCTGAGGTTAAACATGGCTTTAGAATAGGCATCATGCATATCAACACCATCCCACAGCAGTTTTAAGTCATCTATAAGGGGCTGCAAGTATACATCAATGCCATTTTCAGGTTGTTTAGGGCCTGGAATGAGTAAGCTTAGCATTAAATTTTCAGAAGACATGCACACATTTGGTGGAAGATTATAGATGACTAGGATAACTGGCCAAATACTATGTGTGGAGCTAAGATTACTGAACGGGTTGAAACCATCAGTTGCAAGTCCAAATCTCAGGTTCCTCGGATCAGATGCAAAAGTAGGGTATTTTTTATCTATGGAACTCTAACAAACTGAGTCCACAGGATGACGCATCTTGCCATCTTGACTGTGATGACTAAAATGTCATGTTAACTGCTCACATACAGATGCTGAAAGAAACATCCGTTGAAGTCTTGGAATTATAGGAAAGTAGCGCAATACTTTTGCACCAACTCCTTCTTTTATCTTGCCAGTACGTGGGATTACTTTATACCTCGGAGCATCACATTCAGTACATTTTTGTAAGTTCTCATAGTCCTTTCCCCTAAACAAGATACAATAATTGACACATGCATCTATCTTCTCATACCCTAAATCAAAATCTTTAAGTGTTTTCTTGACTATGGACAATGATTCGGGGAAAGTATTTGCCTTTGGTAGCATATCTTCAAACACACTCATGAACTTATAAAAGCCAGAATTAGATAGACCAAATTCAGCTTTCAACGTATACATAATTAAGGTGGCTGAAAGTTTTGAGTACTTTGTACAATCAGGGTATAGAGGAACTTCAGCGTTTGAAATCTTTTTCTGATACCTATCATCTACATTCATTAAACTAGGGGATTCACCTTCAACTAGTAACCGAAAACAAACATCTTCATACATCTGATGCACTTCAAGCATTTCAGTATCCTCATAAATATCAGCTGATTTTGCAAACTCATCAACTTTTGCACATCTTCCTAATAAATTTGGCTCACCATGAGCGACCCAGACTTTATATGTCGGATCAAATCTATATTTGGTCAAATGAAACAATATCGTTTCATCATTTTGTGGACTACGGCTTCGACAGATTAAGCAAGGACAGATGACTCTGTCAGGATTCCTTGCAAACTTCTTGGAGTTTTCAATAAAATCTTTAACTTTTTCTTGGTACTGGTAAACTATAAACTATTTGGATCCCAAGATATCCAGCTTTTATTCATGCTAAATTATAATTGCATTACACCTACCAAAATTTACAAATCCAAACATATTATAATCAGATTATCCAAACAGCTACATGTTATACGGATGCGCAAAACACAAATCAAATTAAAACAGCAACAATAACTCTATTAACATCCTAATAACAAGCATTTAGAGCTGCCAATTAAATAAAACACCAAACAAATAAACACTCAATCAGTGAAGCTTAAGCTTAAGCTTGTATTATAGTTTTATTTATAAGTTTTATTTGATAGGTATTATAGTTTTATTTATAAGTTTTATTTGATAGGTCTATAAGTTTTATCTATAAGTTTTATTTATAGGTATAGATAAGTGTTGTGACTATTTGTTAGTCTGTTTTAAACTTAGATATGGTTCAATTAATTCTTAGTATACATATTATATATAGGCTGATTAAATACTTAGTATAGATAATATAGGCTGGTTCAATACTTAGTATAGGTTGCTGGTTCAATACTTAGTATATATAGTATAGGCTGGTTCAATACTTAGTATATATAGATAGTTTAGATATGGTTCAATACTGAGTATAGTTTATAGTTTATATAGTTTATCCCTAGAACACTAGAACACTGGTTCCAGCTTCATTCTCAGAAATCATGAGAGAACAGTAGAACACTGGTGAATTAAACACTAGAGCTGGTGAACAACACAAATGAATTTCAAAGAGTATTAAACAAACGATTAAACATGTGAAAACTCGAAGTGAAATTTCAAACAATTTCAAACAATTTCATGCAAATCCAAACAATTAAACACTAGAGCATGCACAAATCAATTTCAAATCCAAACAATTTCATGCCTCATACAGATTCGGGTGAGAGTTAGGATTCTAACCTGTGAGTAATCAAAGAGCAGACCCAAACAATTGGGATTAGAGCGAAGAGCAGTGGGACAGATTTGGATGAGATTTGGGGATGAGATTTTGGGAGAGGGGTGTTAGATTTGGGGATGAGATTTGGGAGAGGGGTGACTGATTTGGGTGAGAGATCGAGTTTGGGATGAGATTCGGATCGAGTGTGAGATCGAGTTTGGGTGATTGATTTGCAAGAGAGAAATTGGAAAGTGAAGTTTGAGATCGAGTTTGGGTGAGAGAAATTTTAGGCAAGTGAGTTAAAATTAAAGGGAACCCTAAAACTAAAGGGTGAGAACTCAAACTGAAACTCAAAATTTTAGGGCCAAATTTTGGGTGAGGCGCGAAACCAAATTTTGGGCACAGTGTCCAAAATTTAGCCCAAAACTTTTGATGACAGTAATAAACTGTCATGGCCCAAACGAGCATGACAGACCAAAACCGTCATTGAAACCTATTGATGACGAAAAATAAACGTCATGGTAAGTGTTTTACCATGACGTTTATAAAACGTCATATATTGCTCCGTGTTTTACATCCATGACGTTTGCTGCCCTAAATGTCATGGAAGCCCCCTACAATGACGTTTATCTCGAAACGTCATAAATAAGTGTCATTAAAGGGTACATCTCTAGTAGTGGCGGATTGTCACTTTGATGAGACATTCTTCCCACTACCAGAAGAAAGGCTTTAGCCGACGAAAATAAAAAAACCAGGCCGACGACAAAATTTTCATTCGTCGGCTAATTTAAATTTTCGTCGACTATAGTCAACTTTAGCCGACGACATTTTAATTTCGTCGGCTAAAAAATTTATTTCGTCGGCTAAAGTTCACAGACTATAGCCGACGAAATATTTAAAAGTTTAGCCGACGAAATTAATATGTCGTCGGCTAAAGTGCTTTATATTTGTAGATCTGGACAGCAGCAGCTCATCTTGGAAAAAAAACGGGAGAAGAAAAAACGGGAGAAAAAGTTTGGGTGTTGTCGAAATCTGTCCATAATTAGTTTGTGGAGCTATATATAGGTACGTATATGTATATATATGTTGATTAATTGAGTTTTATTTGAGTTGATTGATTTTGAGTACGTTGGATGTATATATATATATGTGTTGATCGATTTGGTTGATGATTTGATAATATATATGAATTAAGTTGTTGTTAATAAATAGTAGATATATATATGTTAATTAATTTATAATATTGTGTTGATATGGTATGAAGTTGTTGATGATATATATGAGTTGATGATGATTTTGTGATGATGTTGATATATAATATTGTTATGAGTTGATTGATTTTGAGTACGTTGGATGTATATATATATATATGTGTTGATCGATTTGGTTGATGATTTGATATAATATATATGAAGTTGTTCATAAGTAGTAGATATATATATATATATATGTTAATTAATTTATAATATTGTGTTGATGGTATGAAGTTGTTGATGATGATTTTGTGATGATGTAGATATATATATATATATATATAATATTGTTATGTAATTATTAAGTATATATATATATATATCTGTGTGTGTGTTAATTAATTTGTTGTTGATTAGTTGTAGTACGTAGAATATATACGCGTACCAAATGAATTGAGATTTTATATATGACATAGAATTTAATTAATAATTAGCTAGCGTTATACATATATATTTTGTTATATTTTCAGGATATGGATAAGAGTTGGATTTCGCTTCCAAAATGGGACAAAAGATATGGTGCAGGAGTTATAAGTTTTCTGGAATATGCGCTGGCTAATGTTAACGGGAATACAATTTTCTATTGCCCGTGCATGAAATGTCAGTGTCGCAGCGACATGCATCGATTTGCGATTGACAAAGTATGGCAGCACCTAAGGAGTAACGGGTTTTGGGAGAAGTACACATGTTGGTTATATCATGGTGAAACATCACTAGGGGGTCCGCATGATCATGGCCAATTTTCTGAGACGGGCAGTACATCCAACGATTCAACAACGACATTCATCAACGACATGTTTCCTTATGAGAGCGGTGTATGCGCTCCAGGACAGTATATGCCTGACCCGGTGCAGCCCTTCCCTAGAGCTGTCAACACTGCTGGTATTGAAAAGTACAACAAACTGCTTGCTTTCCAACAGACCCCTGTGTACCCCGGTTGTCAGAAGACCGTTCTTGAAAGTGTGATGGACGTAATGAAGATTAAAGTCGAGACAAAATCGACCGTGAAGGCTGTTGATAATTATCTACAGTACACTGCTTCGATGCTGCCCCACGGTCATCGTTTTCCTACCACTCATTGTAAGGTCCGATGTATCCTGAAAGATCTTGGGCTTTCCTACATCATGATCCATGCATGCAGATATGACTGCGTTCTCTTCTGGGGTAAAGATCCGGAAGGGAATTACCTTGGTGGCCTTGACGCATGTCCGGTATGTCACACTGACAGGTATAAGCTGACTCCTACATGCAATAGGAAACCTGTGAATGTACTTCGATATTTCCCGTTAAGGGATAGGCTGGAGCGGTTGTACATGTCTTCACACACGGCCAAAGCTATCAGATGGCACGCTGATAGGGAATTGTATGACGAAGATACCCTTATACACCCTGCTGACGGGGAGGCTTGGAAGCATATAGATAGGGAGTTTCGTCATTTTGCGTCAGAGGTCCGAAATGTGAGGCTCGGGCTCTCATCCGACGGGTTCAACCCTTTTGGCAACATGAGTCTTTAATACAGTGTATGGCCGGTGATTTTGATACCGTACAATCTTCCTCCATGAATGTGCATGAAGAAAGAATACAATATGTTGAGTTTGTTGATTCCGGGGCCCGGTTATCCAGGGAAGTGTCTCGATGTGTATTTGAGACCTTTGATTGAAGAGCTTAAGTTTTTGTTAGACGTTGGTCATCCCACTTATGACAAGTACATGCACGAGATGTTCCAGATGCATGTCATGGTTGTTGGTACCATCCACTACCAGGACAAGTACTTTAGCCGACGAAAAATTTTCGTCGGCCTGTTATCCTAACTCGTCGGCTAAGGTCTTAGCCGACGAGGCTTCGTCGGCTATAGTGTCGTCGGGAAAGGGTCGTCGGCGATGACTTTAGCCGACGATCCTAGAGACCGTCGTCGGCTATTGTCTTTGTCGTCGGCTTTTGTTCATGAATTTAAGCTGACGAAACAGACTCTATCTTTCGTCGGCTATACTCCCAAACTTTAGCCGACGACGTCCTGTGTCGCCGGTGATAGGAGCACAAAGTGTGACGTTCTTAATATGTTTATACCCTTTATTTACCCTTTGTTAACTCCTATTTAGTTGTTTTAGCTTTATATTTATGTTTAGTGTAGAATAATTGCTTAATTTAGAAATATGTAGGTTTTAGTGTTAGAATACATAGTATTTTCGGATTTGAATAATTTGGTGTTGAAATTGTGCTAAGTATTGGAAATCCTTGTTTACTCAGGATTCATGTCTTGATCAGGATTCCATCTTTCCTCGAAGCCGAGTCCATGAAGGAGAGGTCTAAACCAAGTCCAATATGTAGAAGAATATCTAAATTCGGCAGAATTTCAAGAATGTCCAAGCCTTGAAAATCCGGATCAAATCGGGAGAATTCCTGTGCACGTCTGCCAACTTCAACGGACTCTCCAGGACAGCTCACAATGAATCAGAAAATGTGCCAGATATGGATAGAAAGCTACGGGAGTCTAGTTTCCAAATCAATTGGAATCACCTCAATATCTATTTTCTAGAAGAAGTTATGACGTAATCATCAGAAGGAGGTCATTCTGCCGAAATTGAGAAGAACTAGGAATCCTAAACCAACTTGGTTTAGGCTTTGTGGCTGACTTCTCTAGGGTTTTTCCTCTATATAAAGCACGACTTCAAGGACAGAAAATCATCATCAACCCGTGCAAATAACACCAAAGCCTTTGCCGAAACTCCATCAACCTCCAAACACTACAATCCGATCCCACCTTCAGCATTTGTCCAAAGCACGGAGCCTAGGATTCCGCTCACTCGAAGAATAGAACACGTAGGGATATTTTGAGAGTGAATTCCATCTTCTATTTTCGGATTGCTATGTGTTTGTTCTTGTTTATGTTTGTTTTAGGTTTTTGCTTAAGTAAACTTCGATTCTTGTCTATGAGATAGAAGTACTTTTGAACCATGTTTTGAATTAAAGTTTTCAATTTTTAATCAATGATTTTAGGTTTTATACCGTGAGTTTTATGTCTAAATACTTTAAGATTTTCGGTGCTTTCTTACATTATCATGTGTAGTTGATACAAGTAGTTGATATTGCATATGTTAATCATCCAAAGTTCGACTTTGATACACGTAGTTGATAAGTTGCATTGTCTTTGTTTTTCACCGATTTTCTACCTATGTTTGATTAGGACTTGTGCTTAAACACATTAAATTCTTTATGTGATACGTAATTGCATGATTAGTTTATGTGTGTGACCGATAAGTAGAGCACGTAGCCGAGCTTGTTGTGTCGCGATGTTGAATGAAACCCGTAGTCTAATTCTAAGTTGGTCTATGTCATAGGAACCACGTAGGAACTTATGTGCATATCAAATTTAGGTTGTATATTTGCTCACGGTGTAGACTTAAATGAGATTAGAGATTGTCTTCTTTATTCTTACATGGTTGTTTGGTTGAGTTTGCATGATTGTTGGTTGATCACATGTATATATGTATAGAAGTAATTTAGGATTTATTATTCTTGTCTTTCCCGAAATCATAAAACCTTTAAACCTATGTGCTTATTTTGACATTTTTAATAGATTAGATGGATCTACCCTGTAGTTGGATCCCCGGTTTAGAACGATCCCTGCTTGCTTTATACTACGATTGATTTGTTGACAGGGTTAATTGATGCGTGTGCAAATACGTCTTATCAAATGGCGCCGTTGCCGGGGATCCTTCGGGATCCTCGATCTTTTTAATTGTCGAAATTTGCATTGTATATATGTCTATATGTTTATATTTAACCGTAAACTTGTATATGATGTAATTGTGTTTTATTTTCGTCTTTCTACTTTAATACTTGTATGAATAATGTTGTAAGTTGTAATGCACAGGAATAGGTAGGATCCCTTTTGTTAATTCTAGCCTTAACCCTTCTTGTTTACCCTCGGGTTTGCATGAGGTTGTGGGCGGCTTTTATTAACACTTGGAGTCGTGTTTGGTTCATAAGTTTGTTGCTAGCTGAGTACATTGGTACGCTCCTTCTATTACTCTGGTGCATGGGATCAAAATTGATCTCAAGAGCCTTGAAAACATACATCTCGGTGATGGAGTTCTCATTGCTCACTAAACGAGTCCTACCATGTTCACTATCTCTGGATTGAGCTATTGACCTTTAGAAACAACGCTTCAAACTTGTGATCGAAACATCAATATCCAGGCCGCACGTCCACCGTGTCTTACCATCTAGAATCATTATTTATTTAAGTGTTTTAGTAGCAACTCGAAAATAAGCTTGTATGACTTTGTAATCTTAAAAGATTGGTGCCATGTATGATTTTGTATTTTATTTTGTTTCAAAATTTATCTCTTGATTTTTGAATTTCTTTTGTTTTTCCTTTGTTTTGTTTTCCTTTGATTGATTTTTGGAACCCTTGATTCCTTTCTCTTATTTATAAGAACCCTTGGTTCTTAGCTTAGTCTAGTTTATTGCTTTTGATTTCGTTTTATACAAGAGCATATTGCTGCATGATGACGAAGATATTGAAGAGGTTTATGCCGACAAGCAACCGGACAAAGAGGCCGTGCCTCAGTCCGAGAGAGAGACCAACCGTGCGGCAGTTCCTGCCGAGAAGAAGAAGGTGCAAGAGGCCGTGCCTCTTGCAGTCCCTGCTGATCCAAAAACCACTCAAGCCGTGCTTGAGAAAGGTAAGTCTTCTAGCTCTAATAGTTTAGTTTCTACTAATGTCCATGCTCGTGCCCCTTTCCCCAACAGGTTTGCTAAATCAAAGCACGATGAAGCTGATCATGCAATGATTGAGTTATTCAAGAAGGTGGAAGTAAACATGCCATTGCTTGAGTGCATTCAACAAAATGCGAAATTCTTGAAAGAGTTGTGCACCAACAAGAGGCTACCACGAGAGAAGGATGTAGCGGTAATGAATGAAACCATCTCTGCAGTTTTTCAAAGGAAACTACCACCTAAGCTCAAGGATCCAGGGAGTTTTTCGATTCCATGCACCATTGGTACTCATAGTTTTGATAAGATCATGTTAGATTTAGGTGCTTCAATAAATGTTATGCCCTCTTATCTTTATGCAGACTTAGGTCTAGGTGAGTTGAAAAAGGATAACATTATCATTAGATTAGCTGACCGCTCCAACAAGATCCCTCTGGGATATGTTGAGGATGTTTTAGTGCAGGTTGCAAGTTTAACATTTCCTGCAGATTTCTATGTCATTGACATGGAACCGGCGGATGCAGATGACAAAGAAATTCCCATTCTGTTGGGAAGACCATTCATGAGAACCGCCAGGACCAAAATTGATGTCTACTCAGGGGAACTAACTTTCGAAATAGATGGAGACATCATTAGTTACAATATTTTTGATGCAATGAGGTATCCACTTCCTGAACTTTTTCGAGATTCTTTTTCTATTGATGTTGTGGATGCTCTTGCAGATGAATATGTGGAGACAATAGCTCAAGACACTTTGGCACTCACCTTGGCAAAAGGAATCGGATTTGATGCCATGGGGAACAAAGTCACATTAACCCAAGATGCCGTGCCCTTTCCCTTGCGTGAAACCGTGCACTCCCTTGAGGTGGCTGCCGAGGTAAGCTACTCTTCCCCTAGTCCAATTCTCTTTCCATCTAACAAGTTTCTTCCTTCCATTGTCCAAGCTCCAGAATTAGATCTCAAGGTTCTTCCGGAACATTTGAAGTATGTGTACTTGGGAGAGAATGAAACGTTGCCGGTTATCATATCATCATCATTAGAGAAAGAGCAAGAGGAGAGATTGATCGAAGTTTTGAAGAGACACAAGACGGCCATAGGTTGGACCTTAGCCGACATCAAGGGAATTAGTCCTACAATGTGTGTTCACCGAATTTTGCTTGAAGATGGAGCAAAGCCGACCAAGGAAGGTCAACGACGTCTTCATCCACCTATGATGCAAGTTGTGAAGGATGAGGTGACAAAATTGCTCGATTGTGGAGTCATCTACCCAATTTCGGATTCCAGATGGATTTCACCGGTTCAAGTTGTGCCAAAGAAGAGCGGAATCACGGTGGTGAAGAATGATGAAAACGAGCTTGTGCCGCAAAGGACCGTAACCGGCCACCGAGTGTGTATCGATTATAGGAGGCTCAATGCAACAACAAGGAAGGATCACATGCCATTGCCATTCATTGATCAAATGCTTGAGAGGTTAGCCGGTCATGCATTCTACTGTTTTCTTGACGGTTATAGTGGTTACAATCAAATAAGTGTTGCGGAAGAGGATCAAGAGAAGACAACGTTCACATGTCCCTTTGGCACTTTTGCCTACCGCCGCATGCCTTTTGGCTTATGCAATGCTCCAGGTACGTTTCAAAGATGCATGTACCACATATTTTCTGAGTTCATAGGTTCTAAGATTGAAGTCTTTATGGATGATTTTTCTGTTTATGGTGGAGATTTCAATACATGCTTAGAAAATGTAGAATTTGTGCTTAGGAGATGTGAGGAAACTAATCTTGTGCTTAATTGGGAAAAATGTCACTTCATGGTTAATCAGGGTATAGTGCTTGGTCACATTGTTAGTTCTAGGGGTATTGAAGTTGATAAATCTAAGATAGATATTGTGCGTCACTTACCCATCCCCACAAGTGTGAGGGATGTTCGAAGCTTTCTTGGACATGCAGGTTTTTATCGTCGATTTATCAAAGATTTCTCCAAGATAGCTCGGCCCTTGAGTTCTTTGTTGCAAAAAGATGTGCCCTTCCACTTTGATGCCGAATGCAAGGAAGCTTTTGAGCGATTAAAGACCATGTTGACATCGGCACCAATCATGGCGCCACCGGATTGGTCCTTGCCTTTCGAGTTGATGTGTGACGCCTCAGACTATGTAGTGGGGGCTGTGCTCGGACAGAGAAAAGACAAGCAGCCGTATGCCATATACTATGCCTCTCGGACGCTCAATGATGCGCAACAGAACTACACCACCACCGAGAAAGAACTTCTTGCCGTCATCTTTGCTTTGGATAAGTTTCGTTCTTACTTACTTCAATCTAAAGTTATTGTTTATACTGACCATGCGGCTTTGAAGTATTTGTTGACAAAGAAGGATGCCAAGCCGAGATTGATAAGGTGGATATTGCTTCTCCAAGAGTTCGATTTGGAAATCAAAGACAAGAAGGGGTCGGACAACGTTGTTGCCGACCACCTTAGCCGATTGGTGTGTGACACGGATCCCGTGGCCATCCAAGAATGCTTCCCGGACGAGCAACTTTTCAAGGTCAGCAAGGTAAGTGAGGTAAGTGAGCCTTGGTATGCCGATATTGTGAATTACCTTGTTACAAAGCAATTTCCGAATTCTATGTCATACCATGCTAAAAATAGACTTAAGGCATTAGCTAGACATTATGTGTGGGATGAACCTTATTTATGGAAACATTGTGTTGATCAAGTTATTAGGAGGTGTGTCCCGGAGAATGAGCATAGGTCTATTCTTAGTTTTTGCCATGATCAAATTTGTGGAGGACACTTTGGTTCTCGTAGGACTGCTTTGAAAGTTTTAGAATGTGGTTTCTTTTGGCCTACTATTTTTCGAGATGCATATATGTATTGTGCTTCATGTGATAGATGTCAAAGGACAGGGAATTTAGGACCTAGGGATGAGATGCCTATGCAACCTATTATACATGTTGAAATATTTGATTGTTGGGGTATTGATTTCATGGGGCCTTTTCCGAATTCTCAGGGAAATTTATACATTCTCGTATGTGTGGATTATGTTTCTAAATGGGTGGAAGCAAAAGCCACCCGGACTAATGATTCTCGAGTTGTTGCAGATTTTCTACGCTCTAATATTTTCTCCAGGTTTGGAATGCCGAAATTTGTAATAAGTGATGGAGGTTCCCACTTTTGCAATCGGACAATTGAAGCTCTAATGAAGAAGTATGGAATCAAGCATAAGGTTGCTACACCTTATCACCCCCAAACAAGTGGGCAAGTGGAGCTTAGTAATCGAGAGATCAAGCGGATATTGGAGAAGAGTGTGAAGCCGTCACGCAAGGATTGGAGCCAACGCTTGATGATGCACTATGGGCATATCGGACTGCATTCAAAAATCCCTTGGGGATGTCACCGTTTCGAATGGTGTACGGCAAAGCTTGTCACTTGCCTGTGGAGTTGGAACATCGAGCTTGGTGGGCGGTTCAGACTTTTAATATGGATATTGATGAGGCCGGATTACACAGGAAGTTGCAGTTGTGTGAACTTGAAGAAATCAGGAATGAGGCTTATGATTCTGCCGTGATCTATAAGGAGAAAACCAAGGCATTCCACGACAGGATGATTCGAAAGAAAGACTTTGTTATTGGCCAGAAAGTTCTCTTATTTAATTCTAGACTTAGGTTGTTTCCAGGCAAGCTACGTTCTAGGTGGATAGGACCTTTTGTTATCACTAATGTTTTTCCTTCTGGTGCAGTCATGATTAAAAGCATGGTCAAAGGAGCCGAATTTCAGGTTAATGGTCATCGATTAAAGCCTTACATGGAGAACATGGTGGACCAAACGATGGAGGAAGTTTCTTTCCTAGAGGCTACGGCATAATCAAGAAAAGATGATAGTCTAGGCTAAAGGACTATAAACACTTAAGCGCTGCATGGGAGGCAACCCATAGAAGGAGCCATCAACGAGAGTTTGCAAATTTCTTTCTCCCTCTTCTTTTATTTTCGAATTACTCTTAGTTTTCTTACATTGAGGACAATGTTGATTTTAAGTGTGGGGTGGGATGTCATTACTCGTTGATTTGCTATGCTTTGATATGATTTGAATTGTTTTTAATTTTTAGGATTAATTTTAAATTTTTTGTTTATGTTTTCCGATTTTTAGATGCACTTTGTTTCTTTATTTTGTGTTTTGCTTTTATTTTGTTAAGTCTTAGGTGCCTTCTAACGTGTCTAGGATGAATTTATGATCTTTGATTGATTAGTTTTTGAGATGAGCATGATTTCGAATATTTGAGCTTATATGTTATTTGATGGTTAATAGATATGTTGAAATTGTACGAACTTGTAGTAGATGAGGACCATTGAAACTTAGGTACAGAATGAGCATGTTCCTTACTTGTTTAACTTCATGTTACCTTTGTGAGATTTTCGAGTTGTATATATGTGCCTATTCTTTGGAGAGTTTACTCTATCTATTCTTTGATATATATGACCTCATTTTACATTACTTGATCGATTTATATGCCATAGATTTAATGAACTAGAGATTGCTAGAACTTACTTGTGAAACTTTCAAAACTTTTATCATAACTTGCTTTGATTTTGAAAAGGATTGTGGATCTTTCTTAGGACTATCACCACTTATTCTAAATAGCCATATTTCCCTATTTTGAGCCCTGTTTGGGACCCTTAGTCTAAACCCCCTAGAGCCTACGCTATGCCTTTCTTGTTCACCTAAATTATCCCTTGCCTAGTATAGAATTCCTCTACCTTGTCTCGAGCTTGGCAGAGCTATCTTTTTGTGGTAATTTGAGGTGATGATTCAATACAAGTGTGGGGTTGTTCTAAGGAGGTTGTTGCCGAGATACACATGATAAAAAATTGCTCTCGTAGAAAATAGAAAAGAAAAGCATGATCCGAGAGAGGTAAAGAGAAGTAAAAAAAAAAAAAGAAGTTTCGAATTGATTAAAGATGTCTCGGCCTAGATGAAATTTTTTGTGAAATTGGAGTTGTGATTTGTTTGTTGAAGGCTCAATATGTTATACTTTTAGCCTTTGTTCGTTTTTACAATGTTTAAAGTGAATGATGGGTCCAACATGATAATATTTGGCCCTTGATGGTGTTTGGTGACATAAGGTGGATGTTTTTGCTCTGCTAAGTCTTGAGGATGACCTTTGTGATTCCTATACTTTGAAAATTTTTCCATGCCGAGCCTAGCCAACCTATTTTCTAAAAGATCCGCATGATTCTTAAGATAAGTAACATTTGATCTGTGGAGTCTGTTTCATAAGTAAGCGTATGGTTGTGGTTCATTTGTGCATATGATTGGTATCTTTCATGAGGTTTTCGAATTTTCTATGTTCTTTTTAACTCTTGTGTGTGAAAAGCTTTTAAGCATATGCCATGTTCTTGAGAGAAAAAAATTCGGAGTGCATAACCTTTGTGAGTTGAATTTGAACTTGTTTGGAACATGTCGAGCTTAATTTCACATTTGTTTCTGCCATGTCTTACTTGTTACATCGAAATCTCATGTTATTAACCATTGAATTCACCTTTAAATTTCGATTCTTGTGCTATTCTTGATGCTATGATTTTGAAGATCTCTGAGACAATTTCGTTGAAGGCATTAGATTGAGTCATTATAGTATTTGCAATATTAGTTTTGTTGTTTTCGTTTTATTAGTTGCTAAGGGACTAGCAAAGGTTAAGTGTGGGGTTGTTGATAGGAGCACAAAGTGTGACGTTCTTAATATGTTTATACCCTTTATTTACCCTTTGTTAACTCCTATTTAGTTGTTTTAGCTTTATATTTATGTTTAGTGTAGAATAATTGCTTAATTTAGAAATATGTAGGTTTTAGTGTTAGAATACATAGTATTTTCGGATTTGAATAATTTGGTGTTGAAATTGTGCTAAGTATTGGAAATCCTTGTTTACTCAGGATTCATGTCTTGATCAGGATTCCATCTTTCCTCGAAGCCGAGTCCATGAAGGAGAGGTCTAAACCAAGTCCAATATGTAGAAGAATATCTAAATTCGGCAGAATTTCAAGAATGTCCAAGCCTTGAAAATCCGGATCAAATCGGGAGAATTCCTGTGCACGTCTGCCAACTTCAACGGACTCTCCAGGACAGCTCACAATGAATCAGAAAATGTGCCAGATATGGATAGAAAGCTACGGGAGTCTAGTTTCCAAATCAATTGGAATCACCTCAATATCTATTTTCTAGAAGAAGTTATGACGTAATCATCAGAAGGAGGTCATTCTGCCGAAATTGAGAAGAACTAGGAATCCTAAACCAACTTGGTTTAGGCTTTGTGGCTGACTTCTCTAGGGTTTTTCCTCTATATAAAGCACGACTTCAAGGACAGAAAATCATCATCAACCCGTGCAAATAACACCAAAGCCTTTGCCGAAACTCCATCAACCTCCAAACACTACAATCCGATCCCACCTTCAGCATTTGTCCAAAGCACGGAGCCTAGGATTCCGCTCACTCGAAGAATAGAACACGTAGGGATATTTTGAGAGTGAATTCCATCTTCTATTTTCGGATTGCTATGTGTTTGTTCTTGTTTATGTTTGTTTTAGGTTTTTGCTTAAGTATGTTTCGATTCTTGTCTATGAGATAGAAGTACTTTTGAACCATGTTTTGAATTAAAGTTTTCAATTTTTAATCAATGATTTTAGGTTTATGCCGTGAGTTTTATGTCTAAATACTTTAAGATTTTCGGTGCATTCTTATATTATCATGTGTAGTTGATACAAGTAGTTGATATTGCATGTGTTAATCATCCAAAGTTCGACTTTGATACACGTAGTTGATAAGTTGCATTGTCTTTGTTTTTCACTGATTTTCTACCTATGTTTGATTTGGACTTGTGCTTAAACACATCGATTCTTTATGTGATACGTAATTGCATGATTAGTTTATGTGTGTGACCTATAAGTAGAGCACGTAGCCGAGCTTGTTCTGTCGCGATGTTGAATGAAACCCGTAGTCTAATTCTAAGTTGGTCTATGTCATAGGAACCACGTAGGAACTTATGTGCATATCAAATTTAGGTTGTATATTTGCTCACGGTGTAGACTTAAATGAGATTAGAAATCGTCTTCTTTATTCTTATATGGTTGTTTGGTTGAGTTTGCATGATTGTTGGTTGATCACATGTATATATGTATAGAAGTAATTTAGGAGTTATTTTCATTGTTTATTCCAAAATCATCAAACCTTTAAACCTATGTGCTTATTTTGAAATTTTTATTAGATTAGATGGATCTACCCTGTAGTTGGATCCCCGGTTTAGAACGATCCATGCTTGCTTTATACTACGATTGATTTGTTGACAGGGTTAATTGATGCGTGTGCAAATACGTCTTATGAAGGATTCCGCGGAAGCGGACGCGACGGATTCCGCCTCCGATGATGATACCCTCGCGGAAATAAGAGGCGTATCAAAAGGCACGAACCGGTACGCCGCTGATGGAGCCACTGGCGGGGGCAGTGGATAAATCGGTGTCCCTGAGTCATCGACTACAGGTATGGCCGGTATCATCCGCGGAAGGAATAGGTGAGGCGGCGGCATCTGTACCCCAGATGACCCACTATCCGAAGAAGTAGGAGCTGGAGTGGGCGCCCGGTGTATCTCAGGCATACGGGGTGCAGACACCTCCGTCTGAGGCTGAGCAAACAACTGCCTCGCGGAATAAAGGAAGCCCTGCTGCCTCGATGAAGAGGGCACCTCCGGCTGCCTCTGCGCCGTCTACAGAAGGCTCGCATGTCTAGCTGTCATAGGGCCCTGAAACAACGTCTGAGGGTTGCTAGAGGTTCCCTCAGACGATACGGACCTTTGGCCCTTCGAACCCTTCGTCGATCTAATATTACCGCTCATCCTATTTAAAATATTAATTTGAATCAAGGCCACAAAATCAAAAAATACAAACTCATTTAAAAAATGTAAAAAATATATACACTTCCTAAATACTAATTTTCACTTCCTAAATTTTACACATATACACTTCCTAAATATACACTTCATAAATAAAAATATACACTTCCTAACAACACCACAACATTGCAATTGACCGGAATATCAAAGCAAACACAAAATACAAAACAAATATATACATTTCTTAAATACTAAATACAAATATACACTTATTAAATAACAATATACACTTCCTAACAACACCACAACATTATAATTAACCGGAAAATAAAAGCAAACACAAAATATAACTAAAGCTCAAAAAACGTACTCGAGGAGGAGGAGGGAGGACCGGAGCAGCAGCAGGAGGAGGCCGGAGCAGCAGGAGGAGGCCGGAGCAGGAGGAGGCCGGCTGGCCGGAGGAGGAGGAGGAGGAGGCCGGCCGGAGAGGGAGAGGGAGCGGAGGCCGGTCGGAGAGGGAGAGGAAGCGGAGGCCGAGACCGGGAGAGGGAGAGGGAGAGGAGGCGGAGACCGGGAGAGTGAGAGGGAGAGGGCGGCAACCGGGAGAGGGAGCGGAGGCGGAGGAGGCGAAATTCGGAGAGGGAGAGGAAATGGAGGCTAGGGCATACAACCAGTCGAGCTGGGTTATACCCGAACACTTTAGCTGACGAAATAATAATTTCGTCGGCTAAAGGTAATAATTTCGTCGGCTAACCTAAAACTTTAGCCGACGAAATAATAATTTCGTCGGCTTAAGATAATAATCTCGTCGGCTAAGGTAAAAGTCGTCGGCTAAAAGTTTGAAATTCGTCGGCTTAATCTATGAAATTCGTCGGCTAAACACAAATTTCGTCGGCTATAACCTTTTAAATTCGTCGGCTTTATAACTTTTTAAACATTCGTCAAATTGTGACTGCTGCTCGTGATGATCAAACTTGAGAACGAAAATCCGACCGTCAGATCTGACCATCATGATAAAATACATGTATGGGAAAAAATTCAACTTGATCCGACAAGGTTAAGGGCTCGATCCGGACGGTCAATCTATTAAGTCAAACCCCTAAACGCACGGAAAAGGTCATTGGACTGTCTAAATTACGTATTTTTGCCGGACCTTCAACTGAAAATAGTTTCAAACCGATGAGACGCAACAAGTCGTATAAAAATTTTACGCAAAATAACCACCGAAGATAGGGCTACCCATAGGGAGAAAGAATGAAAAATTGCATTGACCGCAACAATCGGCACCGAGACATGACCGGAATACCGTGATTTTTCAACCATAGATGTATTTCACCATTCTGGTCATGTCTTATTTCACGACTTTTACACGTTTGAAGATTCTTCCAGAAGTTATGCACAGAGGAAGTGACAAAATCTAACCTCCGGGAAATGCAAGAGGACATCATTTATATCATGTGTAAATTTGAGAGGATATTTCCTCCAAATTTTTTTGACATCATGCCTCACCTGATGATCCATTTTCCCGAGCAATTGTTGCTTACCGGTCCAGTATACTTCACTTAGATGTATCCCATGGAAAGGTACGTTTTTTACACCTGAATTCCTCAATATATATACATGTTCAATAATCATAACACTTTGCAACTTGATTTATAGGCAACTTGGAGACTACAAAGATTATGTGGCTAATAAATCCGCGCCTGAAGGATGTATAGCTGAAGCATATATTGCGCACGAGTGCGTCACCTACATGAAGTTGTATTTAGGAGCGTTGAAGGAAACAAACGAAGCCATGCCGGTAGATGTACCGAAGTTCACTCTTTCCATACACTCCAGTGATGTTGAAGTTTATGGAATTTGCCAGACTCCTACAAGTTGCAACCACATGAGGTAGTCATTGCCCACTGGTGGGTATTAATTAACTGTCCAGAAGTTGAATACTGGAAAGACATCCATCTATATTGTCCAGACATTCAAGGTGATCTCGAGTACCACAACAGGGAGTTCGCAAATTATTTTGGCGGCTGGGTACGTAATTCAATATTTATGTACGTATTTATGTTTATTGCATAATTATCTATATTTACAAAGTTAAATAGTTGGTTGCAGATGAACCATATTCAATTTAATGGTCACCAAAATTGGTCGCACGAACTAAGACTTCTAGCGATGAAGCCGATAATGTCAAGAGTTTATCCGATGTTCAAGGTGAATGACGTGCAATTTATATGTGAACAGAGAGACAGCAGACGGAGAACACAGAATTCTGGGGTGATGGCGCATGGTGGGCGGAATGGAGTTGACTAGTACGGTGTTCTCCATTCAGTGGTGGAACTCGTTTATGGTGAAGGCATGACAGTGCACCTCTTCAAGTGTACATTAAACCTAAGTATTCAGAGCTACTAGATACTAGCGGAAGTAAGAAAACACAGGTAGGTTAAACATGTAACCTACTGGTGAAAGGTGGTGGAAATACGAGTGACTATGCCTCGTCTCCTACTAGATCCAATCCGAACTCTGCAGACTGGACATTTTAAAACGAAGGACCCAGGGGAAGACATTTAATAACGTTAGAGTGAGTGGACAAAAATAATTTAATAACAAAATATTTATGCATTCTCATTTTAATTTCATAGAAAATATACTGCATGCGGCAGCTCAAAAGTGCTCAACTCATAAACTGGCAATTTCACGACTAGCACTGGCTAGTCACCAACTCAAATAAAATGAAGCCTCTCAGGCTAAACTATATATAATCATATATTCGTATGTATTTACACTCGTCAAACTCCTTGTATGAATCCTAGAAACAATTTAGAAAAATAGAGATTCATACAAGGCTACAACGCTGGCGTCTAACGCTCACGAAGAGGACGGTGTATATATACGTGTGGATTCCCTATATGAAAACCTAAATAAACCGAAAAAGAAAGTAGTTTTCATATAGGGTTATGACGCTTGTGTCTAACACTCACGCCACGCCATAATGGTATTTTACCTCATTATGACAGACTAAGCACGTATGGCTAGCTAGCATTTATATACATATGATAGGAGCACAAAGTGTGACGTTCTTAATATATTTATACCCTTTATTTACCCTTTGTTAACTCCTATTTAGTTGTTTTAGCTTTATATTTGTGTTTAGTATAGAATAATTGCTTAATTTAGAAATATGTAGGTTTTAGTGTTAAAATACATAGTAATTTCGGAATTGAAGAATTTGGTGTTGAATTGTGCTAAGTATTGGAAATCCTTGTTTACTCAGGATTCATGTCTTGATCAGGATTCCATCTTTCCTCGAAGCCAAGTCCAATATGGAGAAGAAGATCTAAATTCGGCAAATTTCAAGAATATCCAAGCCTTGAAAATCCGGATCAAATCGGGAGAATTCCTGTGCACGTCTGCCAACTTCAACGGACTCTCCAGGACAGCTCACAATGAATCAGAAAACGTGCCAGATATGGATAGAAAGCTACGGGAGTCTAGTTTCCAAATCAATTAGAATCACCTCAATATCTATTTTCTAGAGGAAGTTATGACGTAATCATCAGAAGGAGGTCATTCTGCCGAAATTGAGAAGAACTAGGAATCCTAAACCAACTTGGTTTAGGCTTTGTGGCTGACTTCTCTAGGGTTTTTCCTCTATATAAAGCACGACTTCAAGGACAGAAGATCATGATCAACCCGTGCAAATAACACCAAAGCCTTTGCCGAAACTCCATCAACCTCCAAACACCACAATCCGATCCCACCTTCAGCATTTGTCCGAAGCACGTAGCCTAGGATTCCGCTCACTCGAAGAATAGAACACGTAGGGATATTTTGAGAGTACGTGCATCAGAATTCAACAACCCCCGTAAACAGCTATTTAAAAAAATTAATTAGTTAATTTGTCATTAAGTACGTGCATTTTTAAATATTTTACTAATAATTTAGTTTTTTCTTTGAAGGCGGTTTCCTAGGCGAACGCTCAGAACCGGCAACGCAACACAAGGAACCATCATGCCGGTTCTAGACAGTTCGCTGTCTTCATGGACGAGGCGACCAGGGAACATCCAGAAATCAACCGATACGTCTATACGTACGAGAAGGCATATCCTGACGCCCAAGAGGATATTGTAAGTCATCTTACGTTTTTAAATTTTTAATTTTACTTATATATATATGTTAATTAATATTTTTTTTTTCTATCCAATTAGGCGAAGGTGAGGGAGGCTAGTGACGAGGTGATAAGTGCTATAGTGAGGGAGACATGGCCGGACACGCAGGAGGAAGAGATGTCCGAAGCCATGTCTCGGGATCGACACTTCGGATCCAACGGTTGGGGCGAGGATCATGGGCACAGCCTTCCCACCGCGAGCAAACAACTTCTACTGCTGGGGTCTAGGAAAGAAGGGCGAGGGGGTCTTGAAGACCACTCCAGGGTTTCAACGAAAGGCAGCCTCGACCCGCAGCAGGACCACGACCACTAGGACACTCAACTGCTAGAGTCGGAACTTCAGAGACTACAGGAACAGCAAGTGATAAGACGTATTTGCACACGCATCAATTAACCCTGTCAACAAATCAATCATAGTATAAAGCAAGCAGGGATCGTTCTAAACCGGGGATCCAACTACAGGGTAGATCCATCTAACCTAATATAAATGTCGAAATAAGCATATAGGGTTTAAGAGTTTGATGATTTCGGAATAGACATTGAAAATAAATCCTAAATTACCTCTATACATATTTACATATGATCAACCAACAATCATGCAAAACACAACCAAACAACCATGCAAAAACAAAGAAGGCAATCTCTAATCTCATTTAAGTCCACACCGTGAGCAAATACACAACCTAAATTCGATATGCATATAAGTTCCTACGTGGTTCCTATGACATAGACATACTTTGAATTAGACTACAGGTTTCATTCAACATCGTGACACAAACAAGCTCGGCTACGTGCTCTACTTATAGGTCACACACATAAACTAATCATGCAATTACGTATCACATAAAGAATCGATGTGTTTAAGCACAAGTCCAAATCAAACATAGGTAGAAAATCGGTGAAATAACAAAGACAATGCAACTTATCAACTACTTGTATCAAAGTCGAACCTTGGATGATTAACACATGCAACATCAACTACTTGTATCAATTACACATGAAAATAGAAGAATGCACCAAAAATCTTAAAGTATATGGACATAAAACTCACGGCATAAAACCTAAAATCATTGATCATAAATTGTAAACTTCAATTCAAAACATGGCTCAAAAGTACTTCTATCTCATAGACAAGAATCGAAACATACTTTAGGAAAAACCTAAAACAAACATCAACAAGAATAAACACATTCTAACCCGAAAGTAAAAGATGGAATACACTCTCAGAATATCACTACTGGTTCTATTCTTCGAGTGAGCGGAACCCTAGGCTACTTGCTTTGGATCAAGGATGATGGTAAGTTCGGATTATGGTAAGTTTCGGCAAAGCTTTGGTGTAATTTTGCATGGGTTGATGATGATTTTCTGTCCTTGAAGTCGTGCTTTATATAGAGGAAAAACCTAGAGAAGTCGGCCACAAAGCCTAAACCAAGTTGGTTTAGGATTCCTAGTTCTTCTCAATTTCGGCAGAATGACCTCCGTCTGATGATTACGTCATAACTCTCTCTACAAAATAGATATTGAGGTGATTCTAATTGATTTGGAAACTAGACTCCCGTAGCTCTCTATCCATATCTAGTACGTTTTCTGATTCATTGTGAGCTGTCTTGGAGAGTCCGTTGAATTTGACAGCCGTGCACAGGAATTCTCCCGATTTAATCTGGATTTTCAAGGCTTGGATATTCTTGAAATTCTGCCGAATTTAGATCTTCTTCTTCATATTGGACTTGGTTTGGACCTCTCCTTCATGGACTAGGCTTCGAGGAAAGATGGAATCTTGATCAAGACAGGAATCCTGAGTAAACAAGGATTTCCAACACTTGGCACAATTTCAACACCAAATTATTCAAATCCGAAAATATTATGTATTCTAACACTAAAACCTACATATTTCTACATTAAGCAATTATACTAAACTAAACACAAATATAAAGCTAAAACAACTAAATAGGAGATACCAAAAGGTAAATAAAGGGTATAAACATATTAAAAACGTCACACTTTGTGCTCCTATCAGCAAGCTGCTCATGTTGCCTATAATGCCGCGCAGGCAACCCATTATGCCGAGGTACATGCCATCCAGCAGGCCCAGCAGCGGCAAATGTTCAGCTTTAGGGACTTCCGGCTCCGCCCATGCCTCCGCCCATACCGCTACCCCAGCCGCCGCAACCTCCGCAGCAACCTCTGCAGCAGCCCCCAGAAGTGGATATTAATTTAGACGATCTAGATTTTGTGTAGTTGATGAATTATATAATTTTATGTGCTTATTGTTGGTTATATGGAATTGTTTTGGTGTATTTTGCAGCTTGCTTGGAATGGTAATTTAAAAATTTCGGGTTTTTTTTTTATACTGGAATGGACTTATAGCCGACGAAATACGCCACTATAATAATGTTTAGCCGACGAAATACGGTCTGTTTTGTCGGCTTTAGTTATTTTTTATTTTTTAATTACATACTAAAGCCGACGAATATATTAAGCGTTTCGTCGGTTAAAGCGGAGAGACTAGCCGACGAACAACTCGTCGGCTAAAACTGAGAGACTAGACGACGAGTTGTTTCGTTGGCTAAAGTATGAAAGACTAGCCGACGACAGAAGTTGTCGTCGGCTAAAGTCTGAGAGACTCGTCGGCTTAAGTTTGAGAGACTAGCCGATGACGTCTTCGGTCGTCGGCTAGCTATGGGACAATAGCCGACGACGGGCTATTGTTTCGTCGGCTAAAGTCATTGCCGACGAACCTTTCCCGACGAAACTATAACCGACGAAATCTCGTCGGCTAAGAGCTTAGCCGACGAATTAAGCTAACAGGCAGACGAAAATTTTTCGTCGGCTAAAGTGCTTGTCCTTGTAGTGTCTCGTCGTTAGGGGAGATACAAACAAACGTGTTCATGTGGAACGACAAGAGTTGTCGTGGTTTGTCCCCACTCTGTCTCATTTAGATCCCCGTACCTCACAGACTGAAAGTGAAGTGAAACATATTCTCGAACTTCAGAAAGTAGCAGATACAATGCCTGACTCTTTCTCTGAGACTGCGAAAGTGACAAGATCAAATATACCAACTGCAAATGTTCCTGCTAGGCTCGAAGTCCCTAAAAAAGGCATGGCCATCCCGGGGCACGGGACAGCCGCCGCCGACGGCGCCACCCATGGTAGGGGGATGGAAGCCGTGGCTCCCTAAAGGAAAAGGGGGAGGCCATTTGGTTCGGTTGACACGCGTCCGAGAAAGAAACGGACCGACAAGGCACAAGTCAATCCTTTGATCATCGATGTTGAGAATCCTTCTCACGAGATCATCTCTGATTACTGTTATGTCCACGAATTGATGTTAGAATCTATGAGGGACGACGCCTCAGGATCAATGTCAACATTAGAGAATATAGAGATCTCCATGTGTTATGATAACACTTATGAATTGATGAACCGGTCATCCCATGTCGATGATATATTTGCTTATTCCGTAGCTCATGAAATCATTGAGTACAATGACATCGAACCACGCTCTGTTACAGAATGCCAAAGCAGAGCAGATTGGTCTAAATGGAAAGATGCAATCCAGGCAGAATTAGACTCTCTAACAAAGAGACAGGTCTTCGGCCCAGTAGTGCTAACTCCACCGAGTGTAAAACCTGTTGGACATAAATGGGTCTTTGTTAGAAAGCGTAATGAGAAAAATGAGGTACTTCGGTATAAGGCCCGCCTTGTGGAACAAGGTTTCTCACAATGCCCTGGGATTGATTACGAAGAGACTTACTCTCCGGTCATAGACGTCATATCTTTCCGCTACTGAGTCAGTTTGGTAGTGTCCGAAAAACTTAACATGCCACTACGCCAATAAGTGCAACAAACGACACTTTTCACACAACGATACACAATAGCAGAGTTGTACAAATTTCAAAAATGTTTCATACAACGTTCAGAAACATTCATCCGTTGTGTGGATAGTCTGAGATCATTCCAGTTGTTTTTTTCTTAAACTAGTACAACACTTTGGACAATATTTTGTTGTCTGAATGAAGATAAAAATGAGGCCCATTTTGCTTCTAACCCCACTCTAGTTTGACATATAACTAGATGTTGTTACACAACAGTGAAACAAATAAATGTTGTGTGAATGTATACAATTTAAACTATCACACAATACTTTTTATACATATGTTGTACGATGTATCTCTCATGCCAGGCTGCAGACTTCTAGTTTTAAAATTGCTCTTACATCCTCTGAAAACCTAAATTTTTTGTGAAGGATAGCCTTGGTGGTTTTGATGTAACAACGGAACACTCAAACCTGTTATGTGAGAGTATAGTATTTTCAACAATCACACAACGACTTTTCAGTTTTAGTTGTATAATGTATTTTCGTGTCATGATGAAGCATTCTCTTACATTTGGCAATACTACTTTAAGTTCTTCATCCCACAACAATCAACTAAGAAATGTTGTGTGAAGGTATATCACACAATTGTTTTCAATATTACGTTGTATGTTTCGTAACCTCTAACCCCTAAAATACCCTAAACCTTAAAAAACCCTATTGTATATCACGTTGTATATACGTTGTATTCAATATCACGTTGTATATTCTAACCCCTAAAAAACCCTAAACCCTAGAAAACCCAATTGTTTTCAATATCACGTTGTTTTCAATATTACGTTGTATATCACACAATTTCCTATTGTAGTGCCACAACGGTTCTTTTTTAATACTGATGTGTGACGTAAAATTAATATTGTTGAATTTATGGTTGACCGAGTTGATCGATACCCAAACGTTTTTAAAAATTTGTGAATTTTGTTACACTGTTATACTTCACTATCATAATTATATCTAACGGTCGAATTTTCATGATTTTAATCCTAAACATCTATATCTAAATCAACCTCCTAAAGAGGTATAACATGTTTCCTATGTGGCACATAATGTGACATAACATGTGTAGTACATATTATATAAACGTGTGTTTATCTAGAGAGACACCATTGAGGAAATGAAATTTTGAAAATCGAACCGTATAGACATGTTTACAATATTGAAGCATGATTGTGGTAGAAATGTCATCAATTTTCGGTATTATATAAGTGTCGATCGACGCGGTCAACTCTAATTACACCTACTTTCACTATGGGGAGCCAAACCATCATGATATATTTGACACCACTTCTTGTATGAGTTCATGCATAATAACCATATGATTATACGAGTGTCGACAAAATCACAAAAACATGTTTAGAATATTGCATTTCGACGTGTTTTCGTATGATGAGCCTCTCATATTTAGACAACTCTTAATGTTTTTATGCATTGTGTGAGTCAAAACTAGGGTTATTTTAAAGAGTGACTCATTAGAATGAAAAGTAGCGGGAAATTTCCCGCCCTCAACGATTAAGTGAATGTCTCTATTTTCTTTCTTCTTAGATAACACAAAATATGCAATTTATGTTATCTGATTTGTAAAATGGATAGGGAAAAAATTAAGTATGAGATGTAGCAGCGGGAAATCTCCCGCTCTTGTAATTTAAGGATGTCATTTCTTCTCAGACAACTAAATATACAATTTATGTTGTCTAATTTGTAAAATGCATAGGAAAAAAATTAAGGCTGAGATGTAGCTAGCAGCGGGAAATCTCCCGCTCTTGCAATTTAATGATGTCATTTCTTCTCAGACAACAAAATATACAATTTATGCTGTCTGATTTGTAAAATGGACAGGGAAAAAATTAAGGCTGAGATGTAACAGCGGGAAATCTGCCGCTCTTGCAATTTAAGGATGTCATTTCTCATACAACCAAAATTTAGAGTTATGTTGTATGATTCAGGAAACACTTGACTCGAAAACCTAAAGGACGTATTTGACACTTAGAAAGAAAAAAAAGTATCGCTCACAAACACACACGCACACTCACCTATCACCCTTTCTCTCTTCTTTCTCTCTTCTCGAACTCAACCGCTCTCACTTTCTCTCTTCTCTCTTCCTTAATTTCTTCTCAATCACTCCTCTCAATTTCTTTCTCTCTCGAACTCAATCACTCTTGCCTCTCTTTCTAACTCGACAGACTCGCTCCCTCTATTTCCTACACCGCCGCCCTCCCAAACCCAACGGCAACTCCGCCTACTACCAAACTCGGGCCGCCCACACCGGCGTCGTCACCAGCGAGCTAGTTAGCGAGACCCAGGCCATTGTGGGCCGAAACCCTAATAAGCAGGGATCTAGGAAGCCGTTCAACGTCATAAAGGAGTTTATTAGTTAGCGGTAGCAACCTGATTTGTTTGAGGTCGTAGAAGCGATTCGGGCCTTGGCGTCTGTTATCTTGTAGAGCGAGGGCACAACAATGATAGAGCTCGAAATTGAGCTCAAGAAAGCCGATTCTCTTAAGGTCTCACTCAATTTCTTAGCCCTTTTGATTCTTTGATGTTGTATTTCAATTTGATTGGTCTCTTATTTTCTGAATTTTGGGGATTTTGAGCATGGTATCGATTTGTCAACCTAGACCTCCCTCTTCTCGATTGGTCTAGGTAGTCGAGACAAGTGGCGATGTTAATTGTTAAATTTCATTACTTTGTGATATTTGTCTTCAGTTTTCGTTTGGCATTTATTTGATTTACTGGCTGGAGTCTTTCTTACATCTAGGCAGCTATCACTTTAGTTGTTCTTGGGTCCTGAAGGCCCTAATGTTGATCAACTCTGTGGTCTTCAATAGTATGCATTAGACACAACCAAGCTGAATCAGTGGGCTTTTCCAAGATTTTTGAAAAACCTATACTTCTTCTTTCAATCTCATTTTTTGTCAGCTAAAAGTAGACACTCCTATGATCGTTTTGAACTTGGCTTCATGCAAAATGAAGTTAATTTGAGAAACTTGTGCTATTTTGAAGTTTACACAGTGTTTTCAGAATTTTTTACTGAACCAGCATTTTCAGTCACTTTAAACCTTATCTGACCATCCATATGTTAGTTTTGCTTGTCTATTTTGATTCTGGAGATTTTGACTTGAAAATATTGAATGGTGAATTATTGGTGAATTTTCTTCCTTACTACCTGTTTCCTGAAAATTTCTCAGATTTGCAGCTCATTGTTACTACCTGGTTTGAGATCTTTTACCTTTTCATTTAGTCCTCAAAACAATTGGTTGTGAATTTTGAAATACTAATTCTTGAATGCAATCGATAGATGGTGTTGCCCCAATGGTGTAAATGAATCAATAACAGCCGTCTTTTTGAAGCATATATGTAGAATTGCAGTAGCTGAGCTGTTAAAGGTAAGCCATGTGTACTTTGGTGATGAGTTTCATAAGGAATATACAATTGGTAGTATAGGTACTGAAATATACAACAGATCAGTCTTAAATATTATTATGCTCATTATCTTGTAATTTTTGTAGGTGAAAGGGATTAGATATAATTTGCTGCACTTAGGCTGAGCTCTGTGTCATTCTTTGAATCTGTTAAATCAGAAACTGCAGTTTCCATGTGGGCAAGGGCTACGACTAGAGCTGCAAAGGTGATCATAATTTCCATATCAGCAGCTAAGGTTCACTTGGCTTTGACATGATATTATTTCAATAGCATTATAATTAAAGGGAGTATTTCTATGCATATATGATGTTAATGCTTTACTAAGTGTAAAATGTGGTACGAATAGATTAGTTCATATAGTTCCAAAGCGAATACATTTATACTATATTAACTACCCTTTAGTTTCTTTCTTCATTCTTTATGCAAAAATGCAGAAGTTATATATAAGAAGTAAATGATATTAGTTATCTCAGCAAAAAGTAGATCATATAGTAATTTTGCCAATTTTATGATGATATCCCTCACAACACCATTCTTCCCTTTAATACTTTGGTTTACTTTGCTGAAAGAAGCCATATAATCGTAAATGGCACATAGATACCTTATGCCTCTAGGGGCTTGATTGGATATGTATATATCAATTGTTGTTCTTTGTTCACTTTAGTGTGACAAGAGAGGCAGCTGCAAATACACTCAAGAAGATTTGGATGAGGTGAGAAATGAGTAGGCATACTTTGCTGTCAAAAAGTATGTGAAGGAGCCGCGATTGAGGTAGCATCCTCTTGTTCAAAGAAAAGCATCTTTTTTGTGCTTCTCAGTTGGTACAATATTCATGCATGATATGTGGCATGTTTTTAGTACAATTGATATTATGTATCAGCTAGCTTTTGATGTCCCTAGTTGATGGGCATGTATTTGAATGCTTTTTTTCTTATTTTTAATGGTTGTTAGGATGATGGGCATATGTTTTAGATATCATGTTAATGTTAACAATGCATCAGATGTTTTATATCATATTTTGGTTGTTTGAATGTTAACAATGTTTTGGATGGTTTGGAAATATACTTGTAGTACTGTTCATTAGGTAAATTTGGTATTAGGGCATCAATAGAGCACATCATACAACTAAATGATGATAATCCAACGTTGTATGAAATGCATCATCATACAACAAGTTAATGACAATCCAACGTTGTCTAACTAAATGATCCTACAATCATATTCTAACATTGACACGTTGTGTGAGTATTGATCACACAATGTCTATTAGCAAAAACTCTATGTACTATTTAACAATCAGACAACCATAAAACCTAAAAACTCGTTGTATGAAGATAACTTCACACAATAGTTTACAGCAAGAAAACTATTATGTGAGTGTCGACAGATGTTTCCGACTGTAATGCGGAATGATCTCGAGGTATACCGATGAAATCTGTCGATATTCACACAACAACTCTTGAAAGGAAACTGTTGTGTGACTTGACAATCACACAAGGGTTTTTATTGGAAAAATTGTTGTGTGATTCTCGGCAGATATCATCGACAGCTGACGAGAAGCAGCTCGGCATGTGTCGGCATCTATCAATAATATCTGCCGAGAATCACACAACAATATTCTACAAAAAAACCATTGTGTGATTCTCGGCATAATTCATCAACATATGTCGACAGCTACCGAGAAGCAGCTCGACATGTGTCGGCAGCTGTCGATGATATCTGTTGAGAATCACACAATGGTTTTTATTGTAGCATTGTGTGTCAGTTAGTTAGACAAGCTCTTTTTAGCCGTTGTGTGACATGTTGATCAGACAACGATCGGATTAACAACGGATTTGACCTTTAACAGACGACGTTTTTTCCCCGTTGTGTGATGCATTATATGGCGTAGTGTGCAGCTCATGGATGTGGTTACTGCATATCTCTATAGAGATCTAGATTCAGAGATATATATGAATGTGTCCGATGGTATTACGTTACCTAAATCAAGTGACTCTAAACCATGGAGTGCGTATGCTATAAGGTTGCAACGCTCACTTTACGGATTAAAGCAATTCAGACGAATGTGGTATACTCGTCTAAGTGACTACTTGATTAGGGAGGGATATAAGAACGATGAACTATGCTTGTGCGTGTTGATAAAGAAGACAAGTTCCAGATTTGCAATAGTGGCCGTCTATGTCGATGACATGAATATTATCGGTACTCTTGATGAAATCAAAGAGACCGCGGCTTATTTGAAATCCGAGTTTGAGATGAAAGATCTTGGGAAGACTCGATTTTGCCTAGGTCTTGAACTAGAGCACCGAGACTAGGGAATTCTTATCCACCAACCTGCATATGTCCAAAAGATGCTCAGACGATTTAATATGGACAAGATGCACCCTGTTAGCACTCCCATGATTGGTCGAAGTCTAGATATAACTAAAGATCCATTCCGTTCGAAAGAGGACGACGAAGAGGTCTTCGGCGCAGAGGTTCCACACCTTAGTGCAATAGGCGCATTATTGTACTTAGCTCAATGCACTCGACCAAACATTGCCTTCTCAGTCAACTTGTTAGCTAGATTTAGCTCAGCGCCAACCCAACGTCATTGGACCGGAGTCAAGAACATCTTTCAATATCTTAAGGGTACCATTGACTTGGGACTGTTCTTTCCCTACACTGATTCAAGAAGAACAGAAGATGGTCATATGGCTCATGGAAATCACGGCACCGATCCACCAAGGGACCAGACCGCCACTATGAACGTCGCCGGTACGGCTGCTGGACACGGGTCCGACGCCGTGCACGCCACCGCTGCCTTGTCCTATGCGGAGACACCCAACAATACGTTGGTGGGTTTCGCCGACACCGAATATTTATCTGATCCTCATGAAGGACGTTCTCAAACTGGTTATGTATTCACTATTGGGAATACGGCGATATCTTGGCATGGAGGTCTACAAAGCAGACTCTAGTGGCGACATCTTCAAATCATGCAGAGATTATAGCTTTACATGAAGCTGTTAGAGAAAGTGTTTGGTTGAGATCAATCATTAAGGACATTGGAGGGGCTAGTGGATTAAATTCTACAACTGATGGACCTACATGCATTTTTGAGGACAATGCAGCTTGTATTGAGCAAATGAAGTTAGGTTACAAAGCACATTTCACCCAAGTTCTTCTACAACCAACAGCAACAGACGTTTCTTAACATTCAAGTGAACCATATTACTTCTGAAGGAAACGCAACAAACTTATTTACTAAGTCCTTACCTAAGTCTACCTTTGAGAAACATGTGAAAAGTATAGGCATGCGTCGGCTATCAAGTCTCTCTGAATAATGTTCATATCAGGGGGAGCATCATCTCAATGAAGTAGATTGGTGCGTTGTACTCTTTTTCTTCTACGATTAAGGTTCATTTTTCTCTCACAGGGTTTTTATGACTTGATGAGGTTTTGGTACGTTGTACTCTTTTTCTCCTACGATTAAGGTTCAGTTTTTCTCTCACATGGTTTTTGTGACTTGACGAGGCAACAAATCAGCACCATCGGCATATCAGCGTGCGACAGAAGGGGGAGTGTTCTAGGATATTATGTATTTTTCTAGATATTCTTTATGTGTGTCTTGGCCTTATGCCAATACGATATGTAGTTTGACTAGATCTATGTATTCATCATTCTTACCTAATTAGTATTGTGTAATTTCCTATATAAATGGTTCCTATTAATAAATAATACACATATCTTTTACGATTATCTATTCTCAAATATTCGTACTTGAGGTACATTTTCTCTATAATATATACCTACTATGCACAGATGCAGCCTTAATCATCTTCCTTTTAACAGTTAACAGTAGCCTAGTAGTGCCTAGTAAACAGCTCTGAATACTACTCTGAGGAGACGTGCATGCGAATTGAAAAAGGTGCACCAATCACAGATTTAAAAGCACCAATCCCAGATTTAAAAGTAGTGACGTCAAATTTATGAACAGCGAGCTCCGATTATCCCATTCATGACATCACATCAAACACAACCTTCAACGTCCTCGTAGCACACATTAACCAGGATAAGCTGCATATGTGCTATTCTTAAGATTGAGGAAACACACTAGATCCCATAATACAAACACATAAACATACATAGATTAATTTAAAGCCGAGCACTGTACTAATACTAGCCAGTACTAGATTAGACTATCTGGAATCTTAAAGCTTAATTAGCTACATATATATGTATATTTTCAGTTGATCGATGACATGGATTATTCTTAGGCGATATCCTGATTCCATGATGATTCTGCAGCTGGGAGTTTGATGACAGGATCTAACATGGTCTGAAAGCCTGCCCTGTTGAAACCACCGATTGAAGCAGAAGACGATGCGGTCTCAGCATCTACAGAAGCAGTAGCAGCAGATGTAGAAAGCCCCAACACTCCATTGTAAAAATGGAAGTCATCAAACGACAGTGAGCTTCGGGGATGGTGATGATACTGAAGCAACGAGTCTTGGCCATTTGGCTGAACATGAGAGTGATTCTTTTCCATCAAGTAGTTGAAGTTAGCAACATTAAGAGGTGGAGTTTGGAAGTGGGGAAGATTAGTGGCTTCTGCCTTGCACCGTTTAGGAGCACCAGTTCCAGTTCCAGTAGAGCCAGCTTGATCTTGATGTGGAAAGAGGAAGGACTTGAAGAGCATGGATTGCAGAGCTGCTGCTGAGGATGAAGATGACGACGACGACGACGACGACGAGGGTGGTTGAAACAGTTGATTACGACTTTTCATCAAGTCGTTTTCTTGCATCCGCAGTAAACTAGGGCTTTGCACAAAGCTAGGGTTCTGATGGGTCGTCTGAGATTGAAATTCCAGCAATGGAGGCAAACTGCAGCCAGTTCTGGAAGAAGCAGAAGCAGCTTCCACAACTTGTTGAAGAAAATTACTCTGTTGCCCTTCTCCTTGCCCTTGAGCTTGCATTGGGTTCTTCTTGTCCCCAGATTTGTTATGTATTCTGCATATCACCCATTCATCCTGAACAGAAATCACAGAGATAAAACCAAAAATTACTACAGTTAATTGATTGGCTAACTGCATTGTTAAATCAATCAGATCATATTCCCCATATCTAACTTGCTACTCCGAAAAGTTAAAAGCAAAAACAACCAAGGTGAAAATAGTGTTTCACTGTATGATTCTGACTGATCATAATAAAGTCAACTAACTAAACGACAGAGAAGAAAGAAAGTTAGAGAAGGTGAAAAAACATGTTCAGGCGCACGTGTGGTGGGTAGGGTTTTTACCTTGCACGTGTGGCGGTAGGAGGAGAAGTCGCCGTCGAGGCGGTACTCATGCATGACCCACTTGGTCTTCTGGCCACGGGGGGCTCGACCTTTGTAGAAGACGAGGGTCTTCTTCATCCCAAGGAGGGCTCCACTTGAGGCGCTGTAAACCTCTTTGTCTTTGCCGGTGGCTTTCCAGTATCCGGCGCCGGTGGCTCGGTTGGTTCTCAGTCCGGTTGGGTACTTCCGGTCCCGGAGGCTGAAGAAGTACCACTCTTTGTCCCCCATCTTTGCCACATCTGCACCCACATTGTTTTACATCATCAATACCAGCTCGATCGTCCCCATAGTTTCATTAAATTTGTATATATCAGAACGGAAACAAAGCTATAGATTTTGTGTGCAGAGGTGAGAGATTTTTTGAGCAGAAAAGTAGAGTAAACTAAAGGGGTGGTGTGTCATTTGTGTGATTCATACTCAACCTGTGCGTTAGACAAGACATTGATAGAGACAGGATCACGTTTATAGCTAATAATATATATGAGCGAGCAGGGCATGCCATATTGCCATTAATAACCACTCCCCTGCCATTTATTGTTTTCTTTTCCTTTGTTTCATAATAATAGCTCCTCTGCCTCAATAATCATATGAATGTAGATACACGAGTGACGAGTCTTGCTTCAAAATTCAAATTTACCCAAAGAAATCAAACTGGTCAAGAAAAGGGTTCACACATTGCTCAAAGAGAAAGAGAAAAATGAAAAAACAAGAAGAAGAAAGACAAAGGTTCATTAATATCGATCTGTCTACTCTTTATCAGTGGATGTACGTTCATAACTAAAATCGCTTCAGCTAATAGAGATAAGTTCATCGATGAAGGGGAAAGATTAGAACTTTGAGGAAAATATTACGAGGAATGAACAGTATATGAAGGACGTAGCTGCTTAGATTATAGTTTCAAATCCCCATAATGAAATCGACAGAGCACAGAAAATGATGGAGCTAGTTAATTAGCTAGGTATGTTTGTAATGAATAGATATGTACAGACCTGGGAGCTCCCAGGGCTCGCATCTGTTGAGGTCGACCTCGGCGATGTCGACGCCGCAGAAAGCACCATTGTAGACCTTGGAAGCGAGGTAAAAGGTGATGAGCTCCTCATCAGTTGGGTGGAACCTGAAACCAGGTGGAAGACCCTGTTCGTTCACCTCTTCCCTCCCCAGCAGCTCACTCATTTCTTCCATCAAACCCAACATTTTCTAAGCTCAGAATCGACCAGCAGGTGAATTGATGAAGTAAAACACTGACTGACTATGCAGTATATATATTAGCTCGGTGAGTGAGTGAAGATCGAGCACGCACTGAAACCGAAGGAGGGAGAGGAAAGCAAGTAAGAAAGAAAGACAAGAAATGGTGATGTGAATAATGAGGTAAGGTAATTAAGGAGAAAGGTCTGAGTTACAGAGATTTATGCGTGCGTGTGTGAGCATATATCTCGAGAGTTGGGAGAGATATAGGTGCTTTTTTTGGCTCTCAGATTGAGATAGAGGAGATAGAGATAGAGATCCATGTATGCCATCATGGAAATGACATTACGCACCCTATTGCTAGATAGCCAGTCGGTCTATAGCTAGGCTAGCTGCAACCCTAAAGAACAGTGACATACCTCTATCATGTATTTCACCTGTTTTCCTTCCAGGATCCTCTCTCGGCTACTTAATGTACTTGGCTATTCTCAGCTTTTAATTATAACCGTAGATGAGATATCAAAGGGCTAATGTTATGCCACATCAGCAAAGTTTGAATATTAATTACAAAAGTTGGATTTTCTATGTTAACCACACTTGACAGCAATTTCTGCCTCCGTCTCCTTCTTCTTCGACGATAGCACTTCTATACCTTTTCCCAAAGCAATTTTCCAGAAAAGGGGAACTGAGTCATTACCAAAGGAAGAATAGTAATATCAAATTTAAGAGAATCGTTCAGGCCATTTCAATTATAAAACGAAACAATTGGGTATAGATCAGGGTCTTCACAAAATGGGTTCCGTAGAAACTTGAAAAAATAGTGAAGAATTCCTTGATGAGTATACGAATCAGAGGCAAAATAATGAACCTTGCAATTGATCAAGGTAAACTAAGAAAACTATCAAGGATAGTGTGAGCGGTCAATTACCCAGGTAGTCACTCTCTGTCATGGCTTCGCAAGCAACCCGATCTACTTCTCCGTCTTCTCTGAATCGATTTCTCCAAATTAATCAACAAATAACAGAATTAAAATAAACCAGTTGCTGGAGCCTGAGCCTTGTAAGGCAAGACCTCAGTAAATGAAGGGATGACGGAATGACTAAGCTTAACAATTACTCCAGAAAAATACATCACTGGTTTAATGGGTTTATGATTGCATATGCACTTTCATAAAAGTGAGAAACCGAAAGGTGAGAAACCTGACTGAGTGCGAAGACGAAGGAGAAGATAGAGAGGCTTAACGGTGCTTCTAAACGACGTTTTCATTAAATTAGTCATTAAATGAGTTTTAGTGGATTGTTGCTGAGGTGTCATGTTTAAGGCCTCTTGATATCGACTAAATGGACATGATTTGAAGTCAAGGACAAATAAGGATGAAAAGGAGCCGAGGAGAGGATCTTTATCCTTCTTTTCCTGCTAGGAGCTTTCATTAGAAAGATAAATATCGCATCATTATACTAATCGAGACTAGCTAGGGAGCAACGATAATCACAATAGTTGTATCATAAGATGCAAACTAAAAGAAGAAAAAGAGTGATGGGATGTAACCAAAAAAAAATCCAAAATGTTATAAATTAAGAATGAGATAGAGAGAAAAGAGAAGAACATAATGTAGGAGGAAGAAGAAGTGTCATTTTCATTCTTATTAGGCTCTTTTATATAAAATATGATTTACATCTTAAGAACATGACTAATGAGTATTTATAAGGACATCCATATATATTATAATATTTACAACACTCCCCTTGGATGACGTCCATTAATAATATGATGTTGGACGCGCTTAGCGTTGTCTCGTTAAAAACCTTGTCAGGTAATAAAACCCTGTGGGCAAAAACAACCCTGGTCGAAGGAGAAAAAGTGCAACGCGCATATGTCCTAGATAGCATACTTCTGGATGCTCTTCCTGATGAGATTCTCCCCCTGATTGTTGCAAGCTTCATGTACAGTAAATAACAGTTTGATTTGTCTATCACTGAAGTGAGATCTTGTTCGAAGCTATACAATTTAATAGGTCTTACCTCATGTAGTAATGTTAGAAACAACCTCACATGTTCAAATTCATACATTATACATTATGTAATAACTAAGCAGTAGAAGCTAATTAACATATTACTATGTATGGTTCAAAATCATTGGAAGATCAGCATGGCATATCTAGCCACTCATATCAATATCTTCGTTTACTGATACATCTTGTATATGCTCTTCAAGAGCTTTAAGCAATTCATAACTTCGCGAAAGTTAGAATATGTAGCAACATAATCCGAATTCGATTTTGTAATCCAATCATAATACTCATTGAGGCAATTTTGATCACGTTAACTGTAACAAAAGAAGTATATATGAACTAGCTTTAGACTATCGATTGCATGAGTTAACTTTAGTTTAACAACCTAACATAACGAGATATGCTTGCCTTTGGGCCTCCCCCTCATGGCTTTCTTCTTGGCTTCCAACCCAAGACACATCTCACTAATGGGAGTTGTGTTTGCATGTATAAAGCACATTACGTCATTTCGCTTAGGCGATGAGGAATCTCACATTCAGACTCTCTCAAGTATTCGTGGAACGATTTACATTCGAATCATTCATGTACTTGGATCCTTTAAGAATTTGATAAGCGATATGCTTATAATAACGTTTTACTTCTGGGATTTTGCTTTTAACAAAGTCTTTTAAGATCCTCATAATATACGATGATAACTGCCGTAAGTCTTTCGTCAATAGATATATGTAACACTGTACTTACATAAATTGTCACATATAAGGAAAGTTATTTGTAATCTTCATGTGTCGTAGACATTGTCATATATAGTGATTTATTTTCATTGTGATTAATACCCTTTTGTATCATGTAGGGTTAAAGGTCTAAGTATCTCATCACGTTTCATATATTCAGTTCATTGGAATTGCCTCTATCCAATTTGGCCAATAATATGTTTTGTCGACATTCATAATGAAATATGGTATTACATTATACAGTCTTTAACGGTTTTTGGTAGCTACCATATGTAAATTTTCATCGATGATCATCATTTATAGATCTCACACATTCTTATATGCATGCATTAGCTACTATGAGCTTATTAATATTGGGTACCCATGCCACTTCTGTGGCAAATATTGTCACTTCTACGACAAACATCTCTCATAGATGAATTATATTTAGCGAATGTGGATCTATATTCATAATACCATAAAACATTATATGACATGTATAATCTTCCAATTTCAGGAGCTTAAAACTTTAGACCTGGTGGATACATTTCACTCTAAATTCACGCCGTTATTCAAATGATAGTAGTCTTTTCTCTCCCCCTAACGGCGGGAAGACTGTCTTATTATGACTATGCATAAAAATGCGTTTAAATGACTATCACTTCCTTTCGAGTGAAGATGTACATTGGCTGGTGGTGAACCCACACCAAGTTTAAGGTCAAAAATATTAAATTCATGAGTATCAACCATATTGATGTATTGTTGTATCACCAAGATATTATCCTCTGATGGTGTACTTTAACCTTTGTATGTGTAATACGGTAGCCGCCATATTAGGAACTCAGACATTTTTAATGACATTCTCGTCAAGAGAATCATGTCACTTACATTCACATTCCTCCCACAAATCAAATGAGGTCAAGGTTGTTTTTGTTAATATGGTTAGTCTTAAAGATTTTAACACAGGCAGATGCCTATGCATTTAACATATGCTTTTGTCAAGATATTTTATGAAATCACTAGTCGAGACATTTCTCAAAATCAAAATAAGATAGGGGATAAGTATATAACACCAACACATATCGTTCTTCAGGATCAATATTTATCCCCCTCATGACATGAGGAATATTGTCTTATTGAGATGACAACTAGCAACTGTGCGGTAAGTACTCAATTTTGATTGGAAGTAAACTTAGTAGTTACCAAACTTTATAAGTGATTCCACGTACACAACTTTGTAAACAAAATATGATGTAAATTGTTATTACATAAGAGTGTATTTGATGCAATGAACTTCTGGTTCATGACATTATATGCCTCAAATTCCTTGAGAATTTGACGTAGTGTATATATAAGATACCAATAATGCATTCTCGAACCACATTTGAGGCACTAAATGGAAAAAGAAATAATATGTGCTCTTCTGGAGTCATCAAATATATGTGTAATCGAAGATTCAAGTTCGAATCTATTATATCAAAAATACAGGTTGAACATCAAGTTCAAATAAATTTGGTGCCGGAATCTTCAGGTTCCAAGTAAATAAAGTGAAACTTCAAGTTCACTAATTTAATTTTCATACTAAGCTCCGGGTTTGAGCTTTTACCGTTAGAACTTCTGGTTCTTTGATTCAATAATTTGAACTTCTGGTTCAAAAACATGACATTCGAAATTCATATGGGCGATATACAGGAAAATAAAATAATAATAATAAGTACTGTAATGAAAGTAAAAAAATAAGAGGATTGTAAAAAACTAGATAAATAAATTTCATATTAGAAACTTTTGGTTCCATGGGTGAAGAAAATGAACTTCTGGTCTGGTTAACTTCATATAAAATATAATCTTGTTTTTCCCCTCTCGTTACACAAGTAGATAATATCTAAATAATGTGAGGAACTTCAGGCCCCCATATGATCATAAATCAACAACATGCGACTTCGATTATAACTCGGGGAGTTTCAAGCCCTCTACTGTTTAGACTTACTGGTCTAGATTTTTCGGTGCAATACATTTAACCTCCAAAATGCAAAAAAGTGAAGTTGGTTTTCAAAATCAATAAATATTAGCAAGTCTTATGCTTTAGAAAACTAGTGCCGAGCCAAGCATGATATACATATATTCAAAATTTATGAATGGTGTCAATAAACAGGCAAAATGTGTTGATGTCTTACTATTGAAACTATCATCAGTAGCCCAATCATGCTTTCAAGTTTCAAATATGGCTAAAAGATAACGCAATCATACTTTCATATGATAGCAAGAACATATGTCGGCCTGCAAAACAATTTTTAATCATAAACTTGTATAGCAAATTCCAAAGCAAAGAATCAGGTTGCTCATATATAGATCGTTGTACAACTTTGAGGAATTTTAACTTTTCAAGATCTTGTATTGCATAAGCTTTGAGAAGCTTCATGTCGCAATTCTATTACTACTTTTGAGGAACTTCTGACCTCTATAGTTTGATCAAGAGACTTTAGATCTCGATCAATGAACAAAAAAAAAACTCACAAATAGGTTTCAGGTCAAAACTACAAATACATACCTGACTTCCACTACTAGGACAAGCACTTTAGCCGACGAAAAAGTTTCGTCGCCCAGTTAGCTTAATTCGTCGATTAAAATCTTAGCTGACAAGCCTTCGTCGGCTATGGTTTCGTCGGGAAAGAGTCATTGGCAATGACTTTAGCCGACGACACTAGAAAACGTCGTCGGCTATTGTCCCAGTATTTAGCCGACGACAGAAGATGACGTCGGCTATTGTCCCAGAATTTAGCTGACGAATATCTTAAATGTTTCGTCGACCATAGTTTGAGACTTTAGCCGACGAATATATTAAGATATTCGTCGGCTAAAGTAGGTAATAAAAAATTAAAAATAACTATAGCCGACGAAATATAGTCCGTTTCTTCGGCTTTAGTAGGGTTTAGCCGACGAAACATGCTATAATTTGTCGGCTAAACCTTTAAAAAAATTTAAAAATACTATAGCCGACGAATATCTTACATGTTTCGTCGGCTATAAGTCCATTCCAGTAAAAAAAAATACCCGAAATTTCTAAATTAATGCTAAGCAAGCTGCAAAATACACCAAAACAATTTCATATATATAACCAACAACAAGCACATAAAACTACATAATTGATCAACTACACAAAATCTAGATTGTCTAAATCAATATCCGATTCTAGGGGCTGCTGCTGAGGAGGTTGCAGCGGCTGAGGTAGCTGTATAGGCATAGGCATCGGCGGAGCTGGAAGTCCCTGAAGCTGGGCAGTTGTAAACTCCTGCAAGTACTGGAATATCTGCTGCTGCTGGGTGGCATATAACGCGGCAGTATAGGCTGTCGGGGCGGCGATCTGGTCGGCGATCTGGGCGGCATGAGCGGCAGCCTGAGCAGCTTGCTGTTCCCGTACCCTACCAGGACAAGCACTTTAGCCGACGAAAAAGTTTCATCGGCCTGTTAGCTAAATTCGTCGGTTAAGATCTAAGCCGACGAGCCTTTGTCGGCTAATATTTTCTCGGTAAAAGGTCGTCGGCGATGACTTTAGCCGACGAAACGCTTAATATATTCGTCGGCTATAATATGTAATAAAAAAAATAAAAAATATTTAAAGCCGACGAAATATAGTCTGTTTCGTCGGCTTTAGAAATGTTTAGCCGACGAAGCATTCCATAATTCGTCGGCTAAACCTTATAAAAAAATTTAAAAATACTATAGCCGACGAATTATGGCATATTTCGTCGGCTATAAGTCCATTCCAGAATAAAAAAAAACCCGAAATTTCTAAATTACCATTCCAAGCAAGCTGCAAAATACACTAAAACAATTCTATATAACCAACAATATAATTATAATTCATCAACTACACAAAATCTAGATCGTCTAAATTAATATCCGCTTCTGGGGGCTGCTGTGGAGGTTGCGGCGGCTGGGGTAGCCGTATAGCCGTAGGCATGGGCGGAGCCGGAAGTCCCTGAAGCTAGGCAACTGTAAAGTCCTGCATGTATTGGAACATCTGCCGCAGCTGGGCCTGCTGGATGGCATATACCTCGGCATTATAGGCTGCCTGCGCGGCATTATAGGCAACCTGAGCAGCCTTCTGTTCCCGTAGTCTCTGAACTTCCGACTCTAGCTGAGTTGTCCTGGTGGTCGTGGTCCTGCTGTTGGTCGAGGCTGCCTTTCGTTGAAATCTTGGAGTGGTCTTCAGGACCCCCTCGCCCTTCTTTCCTAGACTCCGGCAGTAGAAGTTGTTTTCTTGCGGTGGGAAGGCTGTGCCCATGATCCTCACCCCAACCCTCGGATCCGAAGTATCGATCCGGGACATGGCTTCAGACATTTCTTCCTCCTGCGTGTCCGGCCATGTCTCCCTCACTATAGCACTCATCACCTCGTCACTAGCCTCCCTCACCTTGGCCTAAATGGATAGGAAAAAAATGATTAATTAACATTTTGACATATATATAAGTAAAATTAAAAATTTAAAAACGTAAGATGACTTACAATATCCTGCTGGGCGTCAGGATATGCCTTCTCGTACGTATAGAGTACCGGTTGACTTCTGGATGTTCCTTAGCCGCCTCGTTCATGAAGACAGCGAACGGTCTAGAATCGGCATGATGGTTCCTTGTGTTGCGTTGCCGGTTCTGAGCGTTTGCCCGAGAAACGGCATTCAAAGAAAAAAATAAAGTAGTAGTAAAATATTTAAAAACGGACGTACTTAATGACAAATTAACTAATTAATTTTTTTAAATACTTGTTTACGAGGGTTATTGAATTCTAATGTCAGAAGCCAACACCACTCGTACTCCTTGTACTGGAACTCAGCAGGGTACCAGAACGTGCGTTCCCGTGCGTAGTCTAGTGGGTCCGCAACTCGTTCTTCCACTCCTTGTACCTACAGATACAACAAAAATATTAGAATTATTATTAATATCACATACAATTTTTTTTTTTCATTAACTTCCCAACGTACCTTTCCCCATGCACAACATCTGCCCAGCTGTTCTTCAGGTGCTCGGGAACGTCAAACCACACCTGTATTTAACCGTTTATTAGTTTAGTTTTCCGAGAAATCAACAATGTAATACATAATATTATTGATGCATTCTGTAAACTCACCGACATCGCATTGTGGACCATGTCCTTAACCTCCTCCGGGACCTCGCCCCAGTCTGACCACAACATAGGGACTCTATCCCTAATGAGCGCTCCCACGCGGCCGGAGTACGTCCTCGACTTCCCGCCCGATACTTTGTGGCCATCCCCGTCAGTATCGATGACGATCCTCCCTGAGGTAGTGACGGTCTTCTCGAGACCCTCCCTGTGACGAGACCTCTCTTCTTCTTTGTCGGCTTCGCTCCGACGGTGCCTATCACATGATAAACCAAATTGATTATTAAAATCAGAGACCCTTTATTATTAATTATAAGAAAACAAATCATTCATCTTTCATTACCTGAGGGCAATGCGGCGGACGCGACGGATTCCATCTCTGTCGACGATGATTATACCCTCGCGGAAATAAGAGGCGTATCAAAAGGCACGAACCGGTACGCCGCTGATGGAGCCACTGGCGGGGGTAGTGGATAAATCGACGTCCCTGAGCCGTCGACTGCAGGTAAGGCCGGTATCATCCGCGGAAGGAACAGATGAGGCGGCGGCGGCATCTGTACCCCAGATGACCCACCATCCGAAGCAGTAGGATCCGGAGTGGGCGCCCGGTGTATCTCAGGCATACGGGGTGCAGACACCTCCGTCTGGGTCTGAGGCCACAACTGCCTCGAGGAATGAGGGACGCCCCCTGCCTCGATGAAGGGGGCACCTCCGGCTGCCTCTGCGCCGTCTCTAGAGGGGTCGCACATCTGGCTGTCATGGGGCCCAGAAACGACGTTTGAGGGTTGCTAGAGGTTCCCTCAGACGATCCGGACCTTTGGCCCTTCGAACCCTTCGTCGATCTAAAATTACCGCTCATCCTGTTTAAAATATTAATTTGAATTAAGGCTGAGGAAGAAAATCATGAAACTTAATAACGACACACCACACGTAAATCATACACAAAATCAATAGGTATCGAAAATATCCACAATATTTCAGCAACCATATATTAAAACTTGCATAATCCAAACCACAACGAAGTCACACAAACTGCAACGTGTGTGTGTGTGTATATATATATATATATCTATTCATCATAAACCAATCCACAATATCAGTACCGCATAAAAACCCTAAATTCCCAAATTCGAAACCCTAGAATAACATATCGAAATAAAAATCAGAGGATTACACCACCTGGCGAGCGACGAGCAGGCGAGCAGGCGGAGCAGGCGAGCAGGAGAGGGAAAGGGCGACCGGGAGAGGGAGACCGGGAGAGGGAGAGGGCGACCGGGAGAGGGAGATTGGGCCAAACCTAGGAGGCAGTGGAGGCTGTGGAGCGCGGTGAGGGCTCGCGGAGGCAGACTGGTATGGAGGAGGCCGAGGAGGCGAACCGGGATTTAGGGTTTTTTCTCGCGCTGTGGAGGCTGTCGAGCGCTGGGTTTAATTATATACCCTATACCTTTAGCCGACGAAATTTTTACTTTGTCGGCTAAACCTTTAAATTCGTCGGCTAAAATCTGAAATTCGTCAGCTAAACCTTTAAATTCGTTGGCTAAACCTTTGAAATTCGTCGGCTAACCTTTGAAATTCGTCGGCTAAACCTGTGAATATCGTGGGCTAAAGTACTTTTTATACATTCAGCACATTGTGATTGTGATGATCAAACTTGAGAAACGAAAATCTGACCGTCAGATCTGACCATCATGATAAAATACATGTATGGGAAAAAATTCAACTTGATCCAACAAGGTTAATGGCTCGATCTGGACGGTCAATCTGTAAGTCAAACCCCTAAACGCATGAAAAAGGTCATTGGACCGTCTAAATTACGTATCTTGACCGAACCTTCAACTGAAAATAGTTTCAAATCGATGAGACGCAACAAGTCGTATATCAGGGTATTCGTCGGCTAAGGTTTAGGGTTTAGGGTTTAGGGTTTAGCTGACGAAATATTAAGGTATTCGTCGGCTAAACTTTTAAAAATGTCGTCGGCTAAAGTTCACAGACTATAGCCGACGAAATTTTAATCTCGTCGGCTAAAGTTGACCATAGCCGACGACGGCTAAGGTTAACCATAGCCGACGAAAATTTAAATTAGCCGACGAAGGAAAATTTCATCGGCTAAAGTCCACGTTAGCCGACGAGAAAATAATTCGTCGGCCTGGTTTTTTTATTTTCGTCGGCTAAAACATTTATTCTGGTAGTGTTCAATAATCAATCGGCTTGATAATCTGTATCATACTTTATCATAGTAGCATGATACTTATGTGAACGATACCACATAATATATATCTGAACGTCATATAATTCATACCCAAATCTAAGAAGCACTACCAAACAGTCACTTCAAATCTATATTGAGACCAAAAAACTCCTTTATCACATTGTCCAATTGTTAATCGAAGGATTTATCACTGTTTTGATTCAGTTTGCAATATATAATAGACATAATATCATGCATCAAATATCCAAATCATGGCATTGAATATAACAAAAAAAACATAGCTGAGGTATGATACCTTATGAATACATGGAGGTAATTATTATACATAATCAATAGTCAATATAAATATTAGAATATGAATGAGGTCAAAACTGATGCATCTCTATGGAAACTGATAAAGCTGGAATTGGTATAGAAAACCAAAACAATAAATCAAACTATCCAATTTTGATATTTGATCACTATATATAAGAAGGTCAAAGGAATGAAGCACTAACATATATGCAAACTAAACTATTGTAATGACCAATCATTTTCCGACTACTGGGCAAAAACAAAGTAATTAACCAGACAAGAAATGTCAGGATCATAAATCATGTCTTTTGGTTGTCAATCAAGGAAAATCTGTGGTGGATTATTCAAACTCCAGAAAAATAAAAATGCGTCAAATATGATACGCATAAATGAGTTTTATTATCACATAATAAAAATGAAACCGCAAAAAGAAACCGATGCATTTTCATATTATTAATAGCTAAAATTTTGTATATATAAATGCTTGTAAATGGTGCACATAATTGTGAACAATGACCTTTAATTGCTAGATTAACGACCTAAAAAGTATTTATGTGCATATGTTATAAAGTAAAGTAACTATATTCACTCGTATAATAACCTTAATTTAAGGCACTCATATCAATCACAATAACTCGGTGTCCAGAATACAATTATGATAGACTTAATATTAATCGGTGTTAAGAACACCCCCATTGATCATGTCTTTAACATTTCAATTTAGCCACAAAAATATTGCCAACTTGGGTGAAGTGACATCCACTCATGGCTCAGATTTCTCAAAAGACTGATTAATATGATTAATTTTTGGTATTATTGTTATTCAAAAAGGGGTTTGTAAAGTGCCACTAAATGTTAGGGCATGCGTCAATGGGCCGAAAATGATAAAGCCATAACTATATCCATATCATGATCCATATTACAAGGCGCAAATGCGTCCATTCATATCGTATTCTTAGTAACCGATCAACCAATGCTTGCCAAAACTCTAGCGGATCTTTCACCGTTAGATACATGTCTTTCAGACTCTTTTTCAAGACCACATCGATCATCATGGATCTAATTATGTTGTTTAGAACTTCATGTTCATATGAAAAAATATCAATATCGAAACTTCAAGTTCAAATTTTGTGAACAATGACACATATATAGGCACCAAACTTCAGGTTTATGCAAACAATTAAACTTGCAATTCTAATAATGTAATATTTGAACTTCAAGTTCATAATCTCGAAAATTTCAGGTTCGAGTATTATTAGCGAAACTTCTGGCTCACTAATATAAGCAATTGTAAATATAGAATTGAGCAATATAAACAAAATTTATATGTAGACAAAATATAATCAAAACATAAGTGAACTCATAGATCGTGAGTATGAATAATAAGCAACAAAAGTTGCACCAATATCTCATAGATCATCATGGAGTTCATAGAACAAATGAGCAAAAACGTACTGATAACGTGTTATAAACTAAGAATGAGATAGAGAGAAAAGAGAATAACATAATGTAGGAGGAGGAAGAAGTGTCACTTTCATTCTTATTAAGCTCTTTTATATAGGAGTATGATTTACATCTTAAGGACATAACTAATGAGTATTTACAAGGACATCAACATATATTATAATATTTACAACACAAATTTTTTTTCATTCATATATAGTTTTCAAAACTGTTTTACTTTGTCTTAATATTTCCACAAACTTTTTAGCTATTTTAGAGAGCGTGTTAAGCTTTTTTTTGATATTTTCGGAGCTTCAGCAGACTAGCTAAAGTTTAGCTACTATGACTTTTAGTTATATCTCTAGCTAAATATAAAGAGCGAGATGACTCAGATGAGGCTAGCTATAATTTAATACATTCATTGTAAAATATTTTACGTAATATATATATATTTAATTTTTTTTGATCCAAGGACGTTAATATTTTATTGAACTTGATCCGCCCGCTAGGCAATCCCACGAAACTACCTAGTAAACACTAAACAATCTCTATGCTGAAGACTATGGGATAAATCGCTATTATCAATCTTCCGTGGTAGCAAACGTGATAAGTAACCAGCCACCGAGACATAAGGAGGAAGAGACAAATCCACAACCTATCATTATTAAACTATTTAATCTTTATTTGAAGAATAATTTTGATGTAAACGCATGCTTTATTGAAATTTACCATCAGTTGAGGAAATCCACGCTTACTATTGAATTTATGTCAATGTCGTACGTAAGGTAGAGTATATTATTGTAGACAAGTCATTAAAACCCTAAAAGGAAAATAGCATAATAAATGGAAGAAGAATTGAAGACTACGTACCAAACTACAAGTATATATAAAGCTTTGAAGAAAAATGTCTGAGACTTGTGACTCATCTGGTCCAAGGTGCATGGTTCCACCTCTACGTACATATATATTATTGTATTACTGTGTGTTTAAGGTCATCTCTAAGATCGATCGTTTAAGGCTAAATGATCAAAGACCTTTCATTTTAAGAAATCAAGACCTTCGAATTCTTCTCTCAAGAGTATTCATTTACTCATGAATACTATATATATATATATATATACAGAAATGATGTAGAGCGAACGTCCGCAGTCGGCTTAAAGTGCGGCCGTCCGTTCGTTCTCCATCCTCCGGCGCCGGTGACGGCGCGCCTCCATCCCAGAAGACTCCAGCAGCGTTCCCCTCCCCGACAAGTCCGTTTTTTTCCAGTTTCCGGCTAGATCGACTTTGTTTGAAGTTTTGGGTGATCTCGCCGGAAAACCGGAAAAGAATGGACTCGCCGGGGAGGGAAAGTGGTCGGGGACGCTGCTGTAGTCTTCTGGGGTGGAGGCGGGCCGTCACCAGTGCCGGAAGGTGGAGAACGGACGGATGTCCGCACTTTAAGCTGAGTGCGGACGTCCGCTTCATATCCTTCCTGTATGTGTGTGTATATATATATATATATATATATATATTTAGTTATAACTTTCAGTTTCAATAAGAGGATCTAGTCAGGTTAGTTGAAGCAATGCTCTGAAGCTAGCTAGACCTTAAGGCTTATGATTGTCTTGACTAGAATTATTGGTATCTTCAAGTTTGCCTTCATAAATTTGACTTCTCCCTCACTGGTTAATTTCTCGTTGATTAATCGTTTCCTAGTTTCTACAGGAACTATATATGATCCCTTAATTCCTTGCATGGTTATTCTCTGCATGGAGACAATATTATAGATCTTAACATGCTCAGGTGACAAAAGTTGTGGCCACTAATTTGGTTTACAATCATCTCTTGGCAAGTACTCGATCGGAATTACATATCTTGGGCATGGTATGCATAATTTCAGATATGAAAACCATTCAAGCTTTATTTGAAAACGATTCAAGCTTCTTTTTTTTTTTAAGGGTAACGATTCAAGCTTCTTAATTACAGTACGTTACTCTAAATTAGTGAGTGTGGATCTCAAAGAATAGCAAATGATTTATACCTAAACTAATTCGATAACATATATTGTTACTTGATTAGTCTCGAAAAACAGGTCATGATCGGTTCCGAACTTTTGATCAAAGATTTAACACTCTTTAATTAAGAGGATTTGCTAACCCTTTGCGTAAGGAAGTTTTAGATGTCTTGAATAATCTCTGTAAACAAAAATACAAAACGACATTGATGAATGATGGAGCTAGTGAGCAGAGAGAAATATACGGTGGGGCTTGTTCTTGGTAATGAAATGAATAGGTGGTGGGGGTGGGGGGCGGCGATGAATGATGGAGCGGCGGAGGGGGGCCGACCGGCCAAGACAACATTGAATTCCGCCGGCGCTGCACGTGCAGGTGGCAGTAGTTCATGCAAAGATAGCAGAGGCCGCGCGGCCATTAACTTCTTCCTGGGCCTCTTTTGTCATTACTGCCTTTTGTTTCTATAACGAGGCAAGTTAAACCCCTCCCTCGATATCTACTCGATCGATCTGGGGGATTCTGCCATCCTCTGTGCACCTTTGTTGATTTACGCAAGTAAAAGATAAAACCAACGCAACGGCCACTTATCTTACATGCATGATGTCATGTTTACTCTCCTTTTTGCTATGGGATTTGGTATTACCTACCTAGCTAGCTCCTTTGTTAATATTGGCTCCAACTTCAAGCAATCAAAGATCGATCACCTACATTGTTTTGGCTCTTGCTACTATATAGCACATTAGCACGTTACACTAGATTCCACACATATCCTAATTAAGGATCCTTCACTTAATTAAAATTTCCCTTCAAGTTGATCGATCACAGGTTGATATCAGAGGGTTTCTTTTCCGTAGTTAATTTCATCATTCAAATTTGAAGCATTCAAGTGCAACCTTCTATTCTAAACTAACACCAAGAAGCTTGATCACTTAAACTAGGTCTCCGACCGACAAACTTTGCTTTGTCCTTATATATAGACAATTCAACGCGTAACCTATAAATTGTTGTAATAGTTTCAATGGAATTCAAGGTATTAATTAGGGTTTGCGCAGGTGAAGAGAGTACGTACGCACCATATAATGGTGGTTGTCCAAAATTGCAACAGCCCATGCGCGCGAGGCCAAGATTGAAGCTCTAAAGAGGTAGCTGGTAGCGAGGGTGGATGTAATTAGCTTGGTCCTCGATCAGCCACAGCCATGCATGGTGTTTCATTGCATGTGTTGATAGGTTTTGACAAAAAGCTAGGCAGTCTTCCATCGAGTAAAACACTCTAAAATAGCGCAAGCCGCCCGCTATATAGGTCAGTTTTTTACATTTTCGCCAATCAATCCCACACCAATTATTCACAACTAATAATAACGAGGTGCATAGAAATGTACAGGACTAGTACTGGTCAGATTTCATTTGTAAATAACCATATATTGCTAAGCAAATTTTCTCCAAATGTAAATATGCTCTGATCTGGTGGCTTAATTAGCTAGCTAGGTAGGATTGTGTGCAAGATTGCCTACATGTTGCTTGGTTTTCCCCTGATACCATTGATTACTTCGACAGAAGAGAATTGTACATACTGTCCTTCTCACACTGTAACAATACTATTACGTACGTACATTCGCACCACTCCTTATGTATAGACGTACGTGTATCAATAATTGAAATACTCAATATGCAATTGCAGGTATTTGTTACTTAATTGGAGCTAGCTAGTAATGCATGCATGATCTGCATGAAATCAGTTATGAACATCCACTGAGCTTATATGTGAATGTGAGCCCAGCAGCAGTAGCAGCAACAGCAGCCTCTTCGATCTCTGAAACAGCAGCTTCGGATCATATATATTCACGGACAGAGTACTCCAGTTTATTCAATTTCTGCATCTGTATGCATATTCTAGATACAGTTATATACACATACACCCATATGTGTATATATAGAATTAATGCTTGTATATATAGATAGGGAATTGAAATGAAGCAAGCTTGCCCCACGGACGTAGTAATGAAGCTGCAGATGAACTATAAGTATGGATGAAGGTGTAAGAATAGTAGGTACGTGGATAACATTGTGTCTCAAGTCAAGTTGGATGAAACACTGTTGTATATTGTAGTACAGAATACAGATGGATGGATGGTGTTAATGAATGGAGCTAGCTAACTAAGCTAGCTGAGGTGGCCAGGAATCAGGGACGGACTTGCGCTGACAGGAACCACCGTCTTACTCAGTTGAGGGTGATTCTGGAAAGCAAACTTGCTCACTTTTTCAGTTTCCCACTGTTCGTTTATCAGTACTCCTGCTCTATTTACCGACAAATTTACTCAACCTCCCAAAATTTATACACGAAAAATTGATTTGTATCAAGGAGTGTGTAGCCACTATAGGAAATATCGACTTAGCCGACGGAAACAACTCGTCACCTAAGACTACATATCCGTCGCCTATAATTTTAGCAGACGAATTATCCGTCGTGTAAGTTCCGTCGCCTAAGTGCCGTGAGGTAGACACTTAGGCGACGAAACTGAAGTGAGTCGTCGACTAAGAGCGATCAAACCCGACGGACACTTTCATGCCTTGTCGACAAACTGATTCGTCGATAAAAATCTCTGTCGACGGAAAATTTTTGTCGAAAATGTTCCTAGCCGACGAATATGAAATTCTTTATAGCCGACGGAATTGTCGTCGGTATGTATGCTTACCGACGAATATTGCATCGTTCTTAAGCGAAGGAAAATACGTTGGTAGAGTTGTAATCCGACGAATGCTTAACAATTCTTAGTCGAGGATTGATCTTTGTATTCGTCGGATTGGTGGTTTATCTTACACGACGAATGTGTCTATTTCCGTAGCCTAGGTATTTTATCTTGGGAGACGAATGTTACTATTTCCGTCGCTTTGGTTGTTTATCTTGGGCGACAAAGGTTACTGTTTCCATCGCCGAAGACAAATATCTAGGGTGACGAAGGTTACTGCTTCCGTCGCCTAAGAGATTTTATATAAGGTGAAAAAACAGTGAATTTTTTTTTACCTTATTCACTGTTTCTAAAAATTACAAATCAGTAACAATAATCAAACACATACATATATATTGATCATATAGTAACAATATATACCAGAAGCACTGGATTTGGACTATTTTTGATATATTGATCATAGATGGACAAATATTATTCATATATACGTACAAAATAATTAATGTTCTAACTAGGTAGAAAATTGTTCATACAATCTAGCTAAACTATGAATGAAGTACTACAAAATCAATAATGCCAAGGGGCACTGTTGTCCAATCCTATGTTGTCGCCTCTATCATCATTGTTTTGTGGGGAAACTTGTGGAGGAGGAGAAGATTGTGGAGGAGGAGGAAATTGTGGAGGAGGAGGATGTGGCATACCTAGGTGCTCATATATGGCTGCAACTTGGGACTGCACAACACTATACATAGACTCGGCACGCAGGACACGCTGCTGTACCTCTTGGAATTGCTGTTGGGCACGCTACTGGACCTCTTGGAACTGCTGCTGGGACGCTCCTCTGATTCCTTTAGTCTTTGCTCATAGCGCTCCTACACCTCTTGGAGTTGCTGCTCATCAACTCTAAGAGGACGACTATGTGAAGTTGAACCATTTGAAGAATGGCTCAAGTCTCGCTCACCTCCTCGTCCCATCCCTCTGATCTCCTTTCCTTCCCGAGTTTTGAGCACCTTACCCAACGTACACCTCAATTTGTTGGGACTGAACATTTTCCATAATCTCTTCCTCCGTCGCGTCAGGGTGTTGTTCCTTAAATGCATCATTTCGTTTATTGACCTCATCAACCATGTCATTCTGTATTTAAAATACATCAATTAATAAACAAAACATGCAGCTCAACATTTCCATAATAAAGTTTACTGGTTGCATAATAAACAGGGAAGCTACTAGGGGTCAGTAAACATGCAATTCATCATCTCCCTTTCAATTTCATGGCCAGAAGACACAATAAATACCCTAATAAACAACTTTATTGCTCCCTAGTAAACCCAGTAGAAGTTTACTGCCCCCTAGTAAACTTTGGTAGTAAACTTCTACTGGGGGTCAATAAACATGCAATTCATTATCTCTCTTTCAATTTCATCGCCACAACACACAACAGATACCCTAATAAACAACTTTATTGCTCCCTAGTAGAAGTTTACTGCCCCCCAGTAAACTTCTACTGGGGTTCAGTAAACTTGCAATTCATTATCTCCCTTTCAATTTCATGGCTACAACACACAACAGATACACTAATAAACAACTTTATTGCTCCCTAGTTAACCTAGTAGAAGTTTACTGCCCCCCAGTAAACTTCTACTGGGGGTCAGTAAACATGTCATTCATTATCTCCCTTTCAATTTCATGGCCACAGCACACAACAGATACCCTAATAAACAACTTTATTGCTCCCTAGTAGAAGTTTACTGCCCCCAGGAAAACATGACATTCATTCAACTTATGATCATATATATACCAATAGCCGGATTTACACATGCTTGACTAATCACTGATAAGCTTACATAACAGTAAAAGGAGAGACACTTACATAATGCTTGGTTGGAACTTCATCACCCTCCCTGACATAGGTCTTCTCAAAACTTTTGATTATTGGAAGCTGCTTGCCTTGTATTCTGAGTTCCTCCATTGTGTAGATGATAGGAGAAAATCCCGTGTGGTGGTGCATAGTCTTCTCCCCACGGTTCCGCTTGTTTGCCAAGGAGAGTCTCTAATACACGAAAAAATATTAAATAGATTAGTTCTAACATCTTGCACATTTTACATTTCAAGTTATAAATACATAACTATACATGAATGATTAATAATAAAATAGAAGGGAAACAATGAAGGTAATTAAAAAAAATCACCTTGAACGCATCTGACTCGAAGTGCTCGCATAGAAACTCTCACTAGTCCTCTCTCCCAATGAAATCTGAAGGCATGCCAGAGGGCCCTTCCTTCAGATAAGCTTTGTGACACTGGTACTTCAAGTCCTTGTACCTCTCTTGTGCCTTCTTCAGTATCTAATTGAACATTGGCTCATCATTTTCATCCCACTCGTACTTCGGCTAAGTAAGAAATAAAAAAAAAAATATCTCATGTTAAGCACTAAAAATAAATAAAAAAATTAATACACCTAATTACTATCACAAAACACATCTTTCAATTCATATCAACACACAATACTTTACACACATTCAATCATACTTTACACATATCCATAACATTTTTACTTTATAAGAAAACTCAGTCTTATGCAAACATATCCTTAGACATGAAATTTTATCAATAGAGAGATGTCAATTCAGTCAGTTCAATCCTTCCAATTACATAAGCAATCATATATATGTTATCAAACAAATGTAATTAAGTAAATTTACTTTTCATATACTTTTTAGTTACTTACCGACATTGCATTCCACACATTCCACTTCTCGGTCTGATCAAGGTCGTAGAACGTCCTTGTCCTCATTCCCACCAGACTCCGTACGGTGCACCCGATATCATGTGCCACCAAGCTGTTTATCCCCCTCACGCTAGGGCCTTTTACACGGGGCAATACTCCAGCTTGATCTTCTACCCCGTTTGTTGAACGATATCCTCCGCCTTCTTTCCAGAACAAAAACCCCGCTTCTTTTTCGAGGCCGGGGCTACAATTAACATGTGAAAATACATTATGATACATAATATACAGAAGGATATATGTTGTGTGTAAGTGACATGAAAATGAAAGAGACATATTGTACTACAAGTTTACTGACCCCCAATAGAAGTTTACTAGGGGGCAGTAAATTAATACACTTACCTGTTGCGCTTCTAACTTTGATTCGAACGCTGTCGACGATGCGTCTTGCAGATTCGGGTGCGGTTGCAGACGCTGATTGAGAACCCGTTGAACAACTGTCAACTGTAGGGGGGCCGCACAATCAAGGGGGGAGCCCCTGGTGGTACTGTCTCAGCCGACATGGGGGTAGGATGGCTGCTACTGCTAGCTGAGCCGACGCTCTACTGTATTGACTCTATCAAACCACTGGCCTGAGTGGCTCGGTCCTTCCTCTCTCCATGATCACCATATCTTGCACATGAATAACACACAATTGTTAGTAAATGAGTGAGTAATAGATAAAAATTATGAAAAATAGTGCATAGATAAGCATACAAGTTGATCAAACCACTTGTATTTCTTCATTTTTTTTTTTTTTTTAGACTTGTTGCATTGGTGATACAGAAAACACTAACAAAAGCAGAAGATACAATGTGATATTGGTATTTTTTTTTTGGATAATTAAAAAAAATATAATAAAATAATGAAACACGATCAACGAATTCGTTTATGATTCAGAAGTAACAAGCAAGATCAATCTGAGAAGAGAGAGAATACGGACCTGCAAAAGGAGTGGCGGTGAGAAGGTGAGAGCAGAGAGATCGGAGCGGCGGGTGGATGTGGTGGCGATTAGTGGAGGAGGTGGGTGGATGTGCGCACTTGACGATGTGTGGATGGGGTCTGGTGGCGCAGCTCTGGTGGCGTGACTCTGGTGGGATTTGGGAATTGTGGGTGTGAATTTACGGAATGTGGATTGCGCGAGGGAGTTAGTATAGGTTTTATATTAGTCGACGAATAAGTTTCGTCGCCTTAGACAAATATACGTCTCCTAAGTAATACGAAATTTACGAGAAAAAAAAGGCGCAAAATTTACCCACATAATATTTCGGGCTCCTAGACGACGAAAAATACATTTTCCGTCACCTAAGTAACATAAAATTTTATAAATGTGACTAATATTTCAGGTATCCTAAGCGACAAAAAGTGGACTTTCCGTCGCCTTAGTAGTACTAAGGCGACGAATCATTCAAATTTTGTCGACTAAGTATATTTTTAAAAATTTTGATAACACTATTATATTTGCATCCGAGCATTTTCGTGTAACTTTTCAAACTAAACTCAACTGTAACTCCACGTAAGTATTCATACTTAAAAAAGCATACATATATATGCATTTTAAAAATTACAATGCAAATTTGCATTACAATTATATAATTAATTGTTTGACGTACGTACGTACGTGGTTAATTATAAATTTAAAAATACATATGATAATCAGAGTCGTCCGAATAATCGTAATATATACTAATCGTACAATAATCGTAATATATACTAATTGTACTCATGATAATCTGAGTCGTCCGAATCATCGTTCTCCTCAGTTTGGTCAGAATACTCATCATCCTCTATGTATTCGTCATCTATGAAGTCGTCGTCATCATGATTGGAGTTGCGACGTTGTAGCGAGTTCAGTACAAATGGTGTAATTGGAAGGTAACCTATGATAGCCGGAACATGTTGGTTGTTGACACGAATATCCTTAGTATTGGGGACTACATGTGGAGATTCCTCTTGATATGGTTCATTCGGTTGATCAATTGTTATTGGTTCACTGGACCCACTCTCATCATCTCCTCCAGTGTAGCTGCACTCCAAATATTCCTATGTGACATCACCTGCACCACTTTCCAACCCTCACCCATAGCCGGATCATCAATATAAAACACTTGTTTCGCCATGATGGCAAGAATAAACGGCTCATTCTCATACCATACACTGTTTGAGTCCACTGATAACAAGCCACAATCCAGAATTGTACTCCTCCGTCTGGTTGGGTCAGTATTGAACAATTTTCATTTGAACAACACGACTGACACTCAGCCTGAATGTATGCCGCCGTGATCGACCCTTTAGGGAAACGTTTGTTTTTGTTCTTCTTCTTGAAATCCCCCAGTTGCCTGCAAAACATATATTTATTCTCTTACAATAAATATTTAAAATACCATTTATCTTAATTCGAAAGGATGAGTAATTAGAAAATGAGTGCATACCTCTCATTTGGATAGCACCAGGTATACTGTACTAGACCAGTAAACAACACTTGTTCGGGAAGATGGATCATGAGGTGAATCATGATGTCAAAGAAAGTTGGGGGAAAGATCCTCTCCAGCTTGCACATGATGTACACAATGTCTTCTTGCAATGACCGAACATCAGACTTTTTAAGCTCTTTAGTGCATATCTTCTGAAAGAACTTGGACAAAGCCACTAACGTGTCAACCACATCACTCTGCAAATATGGTCTAATTACCACAGGAAGAAGACGTTGCAGCAAAACATGACAGTCATGAGTATTCAACCCAGTAATCTTATTTTCCCCCATTTTAACACATCGAACGATATTCCCTGCATACCCATTAGGATATTTAATGTTACGAAGCCACTGAAACACTTCCGCCTTCTTCTGAGGATGGACTGTGTAGCCAGCTTGAGGCATTATGGTTGTTTTTTGTTTTTTTGGTCTCTACTAGTCATAGCTTAGGGCGTATACCCATTTTTTAAGATCAACACGGGCTTTGGGGGTGTCTTTGTTCTTATATTTGAGATTAAGAATTATTCCAAAAACGCTGTCACGAACATTCTTCTCTATGTGCATGATGTCCAAGTTGTGTCTGATTTTCAACGTCGACCAGTAAGGCAATTCAAAGAATACACTTTTGTGTGTCCAATACTTAAACTCATCAGGCGTGGGAGGATTCAAGTCGGTTACTTCTTTACTGGTGCTCAAATATCCAAATCAGTGCTGGTTAAGCCTCTCCAAAATCCACTCACCAGACCTTCCGGGGTTTCGGATTATGCTCCTCAGTCCAATCAAATGCCACAGCATCCCACCGCCATTCGTGATCCTCGTCAAGATGTCTACAAGATCCCAAGAAACAAATTTTGTCGGCGTGGTGACTAGAATTGATGTCATCTAAACAAACCGGCAAGCCTTGTACCCCTTAGTTTGTTAGCCAGACAACATCCCGTAAGCTGGAAAATCATTGATGGTCCAAATAACAGATGCTTTCATCATGAATGAAGTTTGACCATGCCTGTCAAAAGTAGGGAGTCCATTTTCCCATAACTCCTGCAGCTCGTCAATTAATGGTCTCATGTACACATCCAATCACTTTCCAATTAATGGTCAATTGTACTCCTTCCTCATACACATGTTGGGAGGTAGATTGTACGGAAATACTATCACATGCCACATGCTGTAAGATAAATTCATGTTTCCAGTAGGATTGAATCCGTCTGTTGCAAGTCCGAGTCTGACATTTCGACAGTCTCCAGCAAATTCGGGAAAAGAACGATCAAAGTGCTTCCAAGCCTCCCCGTCTATGGGGTGTGTGAGATTATCTAGATCTATCCTCTGCTCTCCCTGGTGCCTTGCCTGGTGCCATCTCATATGCTTGGCCGTATGTGAAGACATGTACAGACGCTACAGACGAGAACCCAACTGGAAGTAACGAAGAACCTTCCTAGGAATGGGCGGGTTTTTCTGTTTAGATGAAGTGGAAGCTTTATACCTTGGCTCGTAGCAGTGTGGGCACTCAACTTCATCCTTGTTTTCTTTGTAATACAAGATGCAGTTATTGACGCAAGCGTCTATCTTCTGGTGATCAAGACCGAGGTCAGCCAACATGTTTTTTACGTGGTCGAAATTTTCTGGACAACTGTTACCTTTGGGAAGCACTTTCTTCATAAGTACAATATCCTCATCAAAACATACGTTACTCTTTCCCCGCCTGTTTTTGATCTTTATTTGCTCCATGACGGTATCCAACACAGTATGCTCACTAAGAGGATACAATGGGGTTTGTACTTCCCGTAGAAGCCTGTTGTACTTATCATAATCATTGCTGTAATCAACGTGAGAGACTAATGGGAAGGTGTCAGGGGCGTTGTCATAAACAACATTTTACTGATATCCTGAGGCGGCTAACGGGAAGACATCATTTAAGATGTTCATGACAGCAGGGTCCCCGTAACTAGCATTGAAAGATCCTGCTTGTTGATTATGTTGTGCTTGAATTTCTGCAAGTGTAGGCATTTAAACTTGATTTTCGCCGTGCCATATCCATGCGGTATAACTAGAACAAATACCGTTTAGTGCCAAGTGAGAATACGTGTCTTCATATGTTATTGGTTTCCGATTGAGACATTTGTTGCACGGACATATGTGAATAATTTTGTCTGGAGGACTATGTAGATGCACGAACTCAAGAAAATAAAAAATTGCTCTCATATAAAGAGGGGACCCCTCCCTAATTGCATCCAGCTCTTGTCCATGTTGTACACTGTAATAACAGGAAATAAAAATATATAATCAAAAAATCGTTATTAATAAACGGGAAATAGATATATATACTTTTTTGGGAAAATGACCATTTACTCTCAAACAGGGATTTTAAAGCCCATTTCAATGAAAAACTGTTGGGTAACCCATATTAATGTTTTAACGCTTCTAACAATTATACCTAGGGGTGGCACTTTCGAGCCGAAAATCGAAAAAAACTGAGCCGAAAACCAAGCCAAAACTGTAAAAACCGGGCCGGAAAAAAAACAGAGCCGAAAAAAAAATCGAGCCGAACCAGATATATTCGGTTTGGTTTTCAGTTTCAGCTTTGTAGAAATCAAACCGGATCGGAAATCGAAGTCAACCCGGTTAACGTTTCAAAACGACGTCGTTTTGGTTTTTTTTTTTTTTGAAACCCTAATGAGTAATGAGAGACAGAGAGAGTTTTTGACAGTGACTCTCAGTCTTCACCTCCTCTCGTCCCTCTCGACCTCTCCTCCAGTCCTCTTTTTTTTCTTTATCGCCTCCTACCCTCCTCTCCTCCCTAATTTGATCTCATCTCCGCGCTCTGCCACCGAACTCCAGTCCTCCAACCTCTCCTCTCCTCTCCTCTCAATCTGACCATCACAATGAAGAGGGATAAATTGAACCCATCGAAGCGGGGTTCCTCAAAATCGTTTGGCTCAACTGGTCGTGGCTGTGGTCGTGGTTCTGCGATCAGTGCGATGGACAAATCGTTCTCATCTTCTTAGGTATGTTTTTCTTTTTAGAATGTCCTTATCTTCTCTACTGTATATGAAATTTGAAAAATCATAAGAATTTGTAGAAAAATCATTTTGCTACGATTCTAGTTCTCAAATAATCTTTAGGTTGTCTGTTACAATTGTTATGAAGAGACCAACTTGAAACTCTTAGCCGAGCTATATTGGTTTTAGCCAAACAGGTCTGCTGGTTAGGAATTCAAGAAGTTAGCAGTTTTTCTCTACTGTATAGGAATTTTGGAAAATCATAAGTATCTGTAGAAAAATCTTTTAGCTGCGATTTTAGTTCTCAAATAATCTTTAGGTTGTCTGTTACAATTGTTATGCAGAGACCAACTTGAAAGTCTTAGCCGAGCTATACTGTTTTTAGCCAAACAGGTCTGTTGGTCAGGAACTCAGGAAGTTAATAGTTTTTCTCTACTGTATAAGCATTTTGGAAAATCATAAGTATTTGTAGAAAAATCATTTTCCTACGATTCTAGTTCTTAAATAATCTTTAGGTTGTCTGTTACAATTATTATCGAGAGACCAACTTGAAATTCTTAGCCGAGCTATACTGTTTTTAGCCAAATAGGTCTGTTGGTCAGGAACTCAGGAAGTTAGAAGTTTTTCTCTACTGTATATGAACTTTGGAAAATCATAAGTATTTGTAGAATAATCCTTTTGCTACGATTCTAGCTCTCAAATAACTTTTAGGTTGTCTGTTACAATTGTTATGAAGAGAATAACCTGAAATTCTCAGCCGAGCTATACTGTGTTTAGCCAAAAAAGTCTGTTAGTCAGGAACTCAGGAAGTTAGCAGTTTTTCTCTACTGTATACGAACTTTGGAAAATCATAAGTATTTGTAGAATAATCCTTTTGCTACGATTCTAGTCCTCAAATAATTTTTAGGTTGTTTGTTACAATTGTTATGAAGAGACCAACCTGAAATTCTTAGCCGAGCTATACTGTGTTTAGCCAAAAAGGTCTCCTGGTTAGGAACTCAGGAAGTTAGCAGTTTTTCTCTATTGTATATGAACTTTGGAAAATCATAAGTATTTGTAGAATAATCCTTTTGCTGCAATTTCAGTTCTCAAATAATCTTTAGGTTGTCTATTACAATTATTATGAAGAGACCAACCTAAAATTCTTAGCCAAAAGTGTCTGCTGGTTAGGAAGTTAGGCATACATTTTCTGATTTTGTTCCTTTGCTCTTAGTCTCAATATTTGCTAAATGATTCTTGCTTGATTTGGTTTGTAATACTTAACTTGTTTGAATTGGTTTATTTTTTATGCAGATGTAAGTTGATAATGTTGGTGTTGGTGAATCGGCAAGTCCAACACCAGTTCCTAGTATGGGTGGATCACAAGCAAGTACCGATCCTATTCCACAAGATTTTTTAGTGTTTTGATTGTTTTTGTATACATTTGGTTAGTAACCACATTGATACATAGTTTTGAAATGCTAAAAGCAAGAAAGGTGGAGAAGCTGTTAATTTTTTTGTTACAGTTAAATCATGGTCAGAAAATCTACAAAGTTTTGTTAAAAAAAAAAAAAAAACCTGAAAAAAACCGAAACCGAACTGGACCGCTGGTTCGGTTCAGTTTCGGTTTGACATGTCTAAAAATAAAAAACCGGGCCGAACTTTAATTTCGGTTGGGTTTTCGATTTAGGCTAAAAACCGAACCCACCCCTAATTATACCTTTATTGCATTAATTAATTACACGTTCTCTCTCTTATGTTAAAAAAAAAAAAAAAGTTCTAACACGTTCTCCCAGACTACTCTCCACGATCAACCGAACTCTCAGCTCTCCCACTCTCTCTATCTCTCTCTCCCTCTCTCTCTCTAACACTCGATAACGATCTCTGGTTTAGGGTTCTTCACTATCTCCGTGATTCCATCGATCAGGCCACGTCGCTCTCTCGTTAAATATTTGTCGCTCTCCGCAGATAAATCCTAGTTGAGCAAGAAATCGCTCTCTGCCCTAATCTCAGTTGAGCGAAGTCGATCTGTGGTTCAATCTCAGCGTCACTGTCACGTTCAATCACTCACGCTCAGCGTCACTCTCTGGTTGAATATCAGCTTTGATATCTGCTTCCATCGCTCTCACTCGATCTCGCTCAGGAAAACCATAAAAACAGGTACATTTTAAATTTTATTGAATTTAGGCTTATTTTAGACTTCTCTAATGATATTGAAGTTTGATTCTCTGATTTAAAGTGATTAAAGGCCATGAATATAAAAACATAAAAATTATAGGGTTTCTCTGGTCATAACTGTTACAGATTGAGATTAATGTTGTTTAAGTTGATTTTTCTAAGATTTACTGTGTATAATTGGCATGACAATGAAAGGGAGATATTGTATTGTTGTTTACTCTTGTCAAGTAGAAGTTTACTGGGGGCAGTAAACTTCCATTGGGTTTACTAGAGGGCAATAAAGTTGTTTATTAGGGTAAGAATGGGTATATGTTGTGTATAATTAACATAAAATTGAAAGGGATAAACTGTATTGAAGTTTACTGACCCCGAGTAGAAGTTTACTGGGGACTGGGTTTACTAGGGGGCAATTGAGTTGTTTATTAGGGTAATAATGGGTTTCTGTTGTGTATAATTGACATGAAATTGAAAGGGAGAAACTGTATTGAAGTTTACTGACCCCCAGTAGAAGTTTACTGGGGACTGGGTTTACTAGGGGGCAATGGAGTTGTTTAATAGGGTAATAATGAGTATCTGTTGTGTATAATTGACATGAAATTAAAATAGATAAACTGTATTTTTGAAGTTTACTGAGTCCCAATAGAAGTTTAGTAGGGACTGGGTTTACTAGGGGGCAATAGAGTTGTTTATTAGGGTAATAATGAGTATTTGTTGTGTATAATTGGTATGATTATGAAATGGAGATACTGTATTGAATTTTACTGACCCCCAGTAGAGGTTTACTGGGGGCAGTAAACTTCAACTGGGTTTACTAGGGGGCAATGAAGTTGTTTATTAGGGTAAGAATGGGTATATGTTGTGTATAATTGACAAGATTATGAAAGGGAGATACTGTATTGAAGTTTACTGACCCTCAGTAGAAGTTTACTGGGGGCAGTAAACTTCTACTAGGTTCACTAGGGAGTAATAAAGTTGTTTATTAGGGTAAGAATGTGTATCTGTTGTGTGTTGTGCCCCTGAAATTGAAAGAGAGTTATTTTTTGCAAGTTTACTGACCCCCAATAGAAGTTTACTGGGGGGGCGGTAAACATTATTTTTTGCATATGCAGTTTAATAATGTAAGTTTTTACTACTTATATGCAAGATAAGAAGAAGTTCAAGGCATTTAGTTGTGACTTCTGATACCGAAGAGGATTCGGTTCAAGAATCTATAGCTTATATGAGGACATAACAACATATAGAAGAAGTTTTACAGAAGATAAAGTCGAAGAAAAAGAGAAAAGTGGTCCAGAAGGGTGTCGATGCTGAAGAAGAAGAAGCAGTACTAGTAGAAGAAGAAGATGATGATTACACTGAAGAAGAAGAGGGGAAACAGAAAAGTATCTTTTTTAGAGAAGATCAACAGGCAAAAAAAAAAACAAGCACAGATTCAAGGGAGGAGGAGGAGGAAGAAAAAGGAAGAAAAAAGAAGGAAAAAGGAGGAGAATGTGACTTGACCAAGATCAAACACGTGCAGCAAAAGTGCTCATTGACATCATTTTATATGTTAATGTATAGATACAAGGAGAGCATCCCAGAAGAATCATGGGAGTTGATAAACAACACTTGTTTTTAGGGAATAATTGAAGCATTCAGATTGGGCAAGGTTGAGGAGGATCAAGTGAAGAAGCTTGAATCTGATTTTGAGATCTTAATGAGGCACTACAATAGTGACAATAAAAACTTCATATTTGGGAACACGGAGTTTGAAATTACGGAGCATGATGTTCATTCAATTTTTGGAATAACCAAAGAAGGCTTGGATGTGGATATCACAATAGACCAGAAATACTGTAAGGGCAATAAGAAGAATGTGGTAGATTCTGCTGTCTTTGGAAAACAAACAAGAGGAACAATCACCAGAAAGGTTATTGATGACACATTAATAGAAGAGCTTAGGAAGATTCAGAAGAAGAAGGGGGATCCAAGGAAGATAGCCTCTTTGGTTATAATGTACCTTATGACAGCTTTATTTTTCACCAGAAGCGGGAACCACATTGAATGGAAAATGATACTCAAGTGTGAAGATCTTGAAGGCATCGACAAATACAACTGGTCACATAAGGTATTAGAATTCTTGCACCAAGAACTTCACAAGCACGGAAAGGGGGAGCCAAGAATTTTGAACGGATGCCTCCTTCTGGTTCTATACTGGTTCCTTGAGAAAACAAAAATAAAGAAGCGAATTATCGGTTGAGAGAAGGAAACTCCCAGATTTATTAGATGGTCAATACAAGAGATCATCAAAGAAAAATAGTATTTGAGAAGACCTGAATTGCTAGAGGTAATGATATTTTATTTATATAGCCATTTTAAAAAAAAAAAATATTGCATTGTATTTTTTGTTTTTCGAAAAACTAAATTAAACTGATTTGTGTCTTATAAATGTAAAAACAGGAACTCAAAATAGAAGGTCCATGGATGGATGAGGAGAAAACGAGTTCCGACAATGATGAGCGGCAGCAAGATGATAATGAAACACCAAGGACAATTGATTGGGTAAGTTTGAATGGTTACTAACACCCAGTAAAACAATTAGCAATGAAAATGGAACTTAAATTGCAAGTTTACTGACCCCCAGTAGAAGTTTACTGGGGGCAGTCCTGTAAACTTCTACTGAGTTTACTAGGGGGCAATAAAGTTGTTTATTAGGGTATATTTTGTGTGTTGTGGCCATGAAATTGAAAGGGAGATAATGAATTGTAAGTTCACTGACCCCTAGTAGAAGTTTACTAGGGGGAAGTAAACTTCTACTGGGTTTACTATGGGGCAATAAAGTTGTTTATTAGGGTATCTTTTGTGTGTTGTGGCCATGAAATTGAAAAGGAGATAATGAATTGCAAGTTTACTGACCCTCAGTAGAAGTTTACTAGGGGGCAGTAAACTTGTTTATTTGGATATAATTATTTGACAATAATGATGTCGTTGTTATAACGTGTACAAGAGCTGCCAATGGAAGATATGAAGAAGAAGCTGACAGAACTTGCCAAAACAAATGAAGAACTGGTGAACAAAAACACTGAATTGCTCGGCAAGTTAAAGAAAGCAGACAACCAAATCATTGAGCTAGAGAAAGAAAGGAGGGTAGACAAAAATCAAATCAACGCTCTCAAGAAACAGTTGCACAAGGCGGCAAAACATGCTTAGACAAAGCAGATAATATGTATAACTGAGGAGAAGGAGGAGGATGAGGAGGATAGGTCAAAGCCGGTTAAAGAGGAAAAATATAACTGCAAAGACAAAATGGAAGATCATAGCCTTAGAGAGGAGCAACCAGGAACTGAAGAGGTAAGAGTAGAAATCAATTTACTAACCCCCAATAAATATTGTGTTTTCTTTTGTTTTTTGAGGATAACTTGTGTGTTTTCTTTTGTGTAGTTTTTTGAACAAGCAGCAGAACCAGTTCTGTTGTAAAAGATATTTCCAAAAGACAATGAACCTGTGACGACCGATGTCAACATGTCTAAACTAGACAAACTTGTTGCTCAAGCTGTGGAAATGGCTAGAAAAAAAATGAATGAAGAAACCAACTAGAAGAATAAAGGACAGAAGCGTGGGGCAAAAAAGAGGAAAGAAGAAGAATGGGAGTATGACAACCCTGAAGGGCTAAAGCCAACAAAAAGAACAAAGGAGGAAGAGCATAAAGTCCAAAATAGTATTGTTATTGATGGAGTGAACTGCAACACTGATACATGGAAGCTCTTAGATGAAAAGGTGACGAATCACTATAAGAACTTGTTTGATTTGAACAAGGACAAGAATGATGAGTAAGTTTATTCTTCCCTAGTATATATATACATATATATATATATATATGTGTGTGTGTGTATGTGTGACACGACCTGCCCCAAATTTCACCCTGAACCCGGAGTAAATCGTGCGGGGACCACCTCTAAGGAAAGATTTACCGCAAAATTCGGTACAACCTCCCTTGAAGATGGACAACCCTTCCAATAGAAACCTGCAAACACGTCTAAAGGTTCCAAATCCAATCTTAACTTCTGGAGCCTTCGTGCTCCCCAAAAACAATCACCACCAACAGGATAATAAACATTATCTAAGATAATATACATCATCCGAAAATATTCTAAAATATCAACAAGCCTTCACCCACAACCAAAAATATATACATTAAACCCAAGTATTCAGAGCTACTAGAAATACGGGTGACTATGCCTCGTCTCCTACTATATCCAATCCGAATTCTACAGACTGGGCATTTTAAAACGAAGGGCCCAGGGGAAAACATTTTACAAACGTTAGAGTGAGTGGACAAAAATAATTTAATAACAAAATATTTATGAATTCCCATTTTAATTTCATAGAAAATATACTGCATGTGGCAGCTCAAAAGCACTCAATTCATAATTTGACAATTTCACGACTAGCACTGGCTAGTCACAAACTCAAATAAAATGGAGCCTCTCTGGCTGAACTATATATAAACATATATTCGTATGTATCTACACCCGTCAGACTCCTTGTATGAATCCTAGAAATAATTTAGAAAAATAGAAATTCATACAAGGCTACAACGCTGGCGTCTAACGCTCACGTTGCGCCATAATGGTATTTTTCCTCATTATGACCGAAAAGGACGGTGTATATATATACGTGTGGACTCCCTATATGAAAACCCAAATAAACCGAAAAAAAAAGAAGTTTTCATATAGGGCTGTGACGCTTGTGTCTAACACTCACGACACGCCATAATGGTATTTTACCTCATTATGACGGACCAAGTACGTATGGCTAGCTAGTATTTATATACATACTATTTTCATAAAATCCAAAACATATATATCCACCGAAAATCTCATTTTCGGGATCTCTCCAAAGGAGGAACAATTGTCAAATAGGCGAAAAATCAATAAATCTCATCAGAAGAAATAAATGATTAATAAAATCATTCATCACATGCTTTTATTTAAAACAAAGGTCCACTCACAAATTAGGCCTAAGCCTGATGACGCTCCGAGGCTTTTTCTGCTCGGGCCTCCTCACGTCATGTTCCAAATATAGAATTAATTTCCCACTAAAATCCAGTATTGATAAAATAGGCAAAATTAATCGAGAGCCATAAATATGCCATCATTGCCTAAGTTCGATATTCTTAAATCGAAACGATCCAAACTTTTATATTATACTCGGCAGTTGTAAATACAACCTTTCCTAGAAATTGATTTAAATCCTACGGTCGGATTTTACATTATTTAACCGCCAAAATACCAAACTTCGGAAATTCACAAACCTATTCAAAACTCGTCCGAAAATTCTAAAACTCATTCCATTAAACTCCTCATAAAAATCTCCACCAAAAACAATTTTCCAGCCGGCGGCCGGCGACCAGCTCCGGCGACCTCCAATGCCCACCAAAATTTGACAGCATCTTCCTCTCAACCTCCTCTACAACATTCCTAACTACTACAAACTCCAATTCTAAGCCTAACCATGTGAATCGAACGCAAACACACAATAAAGCCCTAGAATTTCAAATACCGATTTCTCCTTACCAAGCTGAAGATGAAGGGAGCCCTTTGGAGGGATTGAAGCACGGGAGGAGTGCTTCCTTTTGAGCCAAGGCTCGCCAGCTATGGCGACCGGAGGAAGGAGTTCCGGCGAGAAAACCGATTCGGCAGTCGGAACTTCCGAGCGGCGTCTCTCTCTCACGGCGGCGCTAGAGAGGCTGCCACCGGTCTAGAACGGTAGCTGGGTTGGAGACCGATCGATTGGGACCGGTGCGGCGGTCTGGGGCGGCCAGACGGCGGCGGTCGGGCGGTCGGAATTCCGGCAGTCGGAGAGAAAGAGAGAAAACGTCGGGAGAGAAAGGAAATCGGGAGGGAAGAGAGAGAAGGAAGAAGAAAAAGGTTTGGGCCTCTAAACCCGGTCCAACATCTTTTACATCAAACCCAATTCTAAAATTTAAGACCCCCAAAATAATACCCTAATAAAAATTACCTTTTACTAGCTAAAATTTACCATTTTTACAGTTGTTACATTTTTCTCCTACGAATAACTCTCCGAAATAATCGTCCCTCAAAACCCTTCTAGGGACCAATTAAACTATAACTCAATGTCGGAGACGATAAAAATTCTTATTATAATCAAGCTAGTAAATAAGTTAAAATTTTACGGGTCGGGATGTGACAATTCTCCCCTCCTTATAAAAATTTTGTCCTCGAAATTTACATATCTGTCATTCGAAGAGGTAGGGATACTGCTGCATCATTTGCTCTTCTAATTCCCAAGTAGCTTCTTCTACTTGATGACTTCTCCAAAGCACCTTGACAAGTGGGATTGTCTTGTTCCTAAGCACTTGCTCCTTTCGGTCGAGAATCTGAACCGGTTCCTCTTCATAGGACAAATCTCTCGTCAAATTGATCGGTTGCTCTTGCAGCACATGAGAAGGATCGGCAATATACTTGCGAAGCATGGATACATGAAACACATTATGTATCTTGGCTAATTCTGGAGGCAAAGCTAACCGATAAGCAAGTGAGCCAACTCGCTCTAAAATCTCATAAGGGCCAATATACCTCGGACTAAGCTTCCCACGCTTACCGAAACGTACAACCCCTTTCCAAGGAGATAATTTCAAGAACACCCAATCACCCACTTGAAACTCAAGATCTTTCCTACGGAAATCTGCATAACTCTTCTACCTACTTTGAGCGGCCTTGAGTCTCTCTCTGACCACTTTAATCTTCTCATTTGTCTCATGGATTAACTCTAGGCCACAAAGCTCTTTTTCCCCCACTTCATTCCAACATAAAGGCGTACGACACTGTTTCCCATAAAGCGCCTCAAAGGGAGCCATACCAATGCTAGAATGATAGCTATTATTATAAGCAAATTCCATCAAGGATAAATTCTTATCCCAATTCCCTCTGAACTGTAAGGCACAAGCTCTCAACATATCCTCCAAAGTCTGAATAGTCCTCTCGGACTGCCCATCAGTCTGAGGATGAAAAGCAGTACTGAAATGCAATCGGGTACCTAAAGCTGCTTGAAGAGCTCTCCAGAATTTAGAAGCAAATCTAGGATCCCGATCTGACACTATTGATTCAGGCACACCATGAAGCCTCACAATTTTATTCACATAAAGTTCCGCCAATTTATCCAATTTATGCTTCTTTCCCACTAGCAAGAAATGTGTAGACTTGGTGAGTCTATCCACAATCACCCAAATACCGTCATGCCTTTCACGGGTACGAGGTAAACTGAAAACAAAATCCATGGTAATGTGGTCCCACTTCCACACTGGAATAGGCAACGGCTCAAGCAATCCAGAAGCCTTCTGCCTTTCAGCTTTTACTTGCTGGCAAATCAGACATCTACTCACATAAGCTGCAATTTCCCTCTTCATGTTTGGCCACCAATAATAATCCTTCAAAATCCGATACATTTTTGTCACATCCTGACCCGTAAGATTTTATCTTATTTACTAACTTGATTATAATAAGAATTTTACCGTCTCCGACATTGACATATAGTTTAATTGATCCCTAGAGGGGTTTTGAGGGACGATTATTTCGGAGAGTTATTCGTAGGAGAAAAATGTAACGACGGTAAAAATGGTAAATTTAGCTAGTAAAAGGTAATTTTTATTAGGGTATTATTTTTGGGGGTGTTAAATTTTTGGATTGGGTTTATATTGGGTTGGAACCAGTTGGGCCAAGCCCAACCGATTTTCTCTCTCTTCCCTCCCGATTCTCTCTCCTCTCTCTCTTTCTCTCCCGATTCCTCCCCCCTGCCGGATTTTCTTCTCCGCCATCCGGCCGCCCCAGACCGCCGCACCGGTCCCAATCGATCGGTCTCCAACCCAGCTACCATTCTAGACCGGTCACAGCCTCCCTAGCGCCGCCGTGAAGGAGAAACGCCGCCCGAAAGGCGCGGCTGCCATAGGCTTTCCGTCGCCGGAACTCCCTCCTCCGGCCACCAATCCGGACAAGCTTGGTACGGTTTTGAAGCTCTCCTCCCGTGCAACAACCCCTCCAAAAGGCTTGATCCCTCTTGAGCTCGGTAAGGAGAAATTCGAAGTTGAAATTCTAGGGCTTATTGTGTGTTTGCGTTCGATTGACCTAGTTAGGCTTGAAATTGGACTTAGTGATAGTTATGAAAGTTGTTTGGAATGATGAGAGGAAGCTGCTGTTAAAATTTGGTAGAATTTGGACGTCGCCGGAGCTGGTCGCCGGCCGCCGCTGTCGGCGGAACCGCCGTCGGCGCCGCCGCTGGAAAAACTGTTTTAGGTGGAGATTTTTATGAGGAATTTAATGGAATGAGTTTTAGAATTTTCGGACGAGTTTTGAATAGGTTTATGAATTTCCGAAGTTTGGTATTTAAGCGGTTAAATAATGTAAAATCCGACCGTAGAATTTAAATCAATTTCTGGGAAAGCTTATTTATACGACTGCCGACTATGATATAAAAGTTTGGATCGTTCCGATTTAAGAATATCGAACTTAGGCAATGATGAGCGTAATTATGGCTCTCGATTAATTTTGCCTATTTTATAAATACTGGATTTCAGTTGGTAAATTAATTATATATTTGGAACAGGACGTGAGGAGGCCCGAGCAGAAGAAGCCTCGGAGCGTCATCAGGCTTAGGCCTAATTTGTGAGTGGACCTTTGTTTTAAATAAAAAGCATGTGATGAATGATTTTATTAATCATTTGTTTATTTTGATGAGATTATTGAATTCTCGCCCATTTGATAATTTTTCCTCCTTTGGAGAGATCCCGAAAATGAGATTTTCGGTGGATATATATGTTTTGGATTTTGTGAGAATAGTATGTATATAAATGCTAGCTAGCCATACGTGTTTGGTCCGTCATAATGAGGTAAATACCATTATGACGTGTCGTGCGTGTTAGACACAAACGTCATAGCCCTATATGAAAACTTCTTTCTTTTTCAGTTTATTTAGGTTTTCATATAGGGAGTCCACACGTATATGTACACCGTCCCTTTTCGGTCATAATGAGGAAAAATACCATTATGGCGCAACGTGAGCGTTAGACGCCAGCGTTGTAGCCTTGTATGAATTTCTATTTTTCTGAATTGTTTCTAGGATTCATACAAGGAGTCTGACGGGTGTAGATACATACGAATATATGAATATATATGGTTTAGCCTGAGAGGCTCCATTTTATTTGAGTTTGTGACTAGCCAGTGCTAGTCGTGAAATTATCAGTTTATGAGTTGAACACTTTTAAGCCGCCGCATGCAGTATATTTTTCTATGAAATTAAATTGGGAATGCATAAATAGTTTATTATTAAATTATTTTTGTCCACTCACTCTAACGTTATTAAATGTCTTCCCCTGGGCCCTTTGTTTTAAAATGCCCAGTTTGCAGAGTTCGGATTGGATCTCGTAGGAGACGAGGCATATTCACCCGTATTTCCACCACCTTTCACCAGTAGGTTACCTGTTTAGCCTACTTGTCTTTTCTTGCTTCCGTTAGTGTCTAGTAGCTCTGAATACTTGGGTTTAATGTATATATTTTTAGTTGTGGGTGAAGGCTTGTTTATATTTTAGAATATTTGACGGATGATGTATATTATCTTAGATAATGTTTATTATCCTGTTGGTGATGATTGTTTTTGAGGAGCACGAAGGCTCCAGAAGTTAAGGTTGGATTTGGAACCTTTAGAAGTGTTTGCAGGTTTTTATTGGAAGGGTTGTCCATTTTCAAGGGAGGTTGTACCGAATTTTGCGGTAAATCTTTCCTTGGAGGTGGTCCCCGCACGATTTACTCCTGGTTTAGGGTGAAATTCGGGGCGGGTCGTGTCAGTTGGTATCAGAGCTTTAGGTTTCCTTTTCCTGCTTCCTTGTCACTATCATATTTGCCTAAGTACCACATAGTGTCTATAGAGTGATGATCCGTCCGCGGCGGATTCATTGGCATTTTATGCTTTTGGTGCTATGTGTTATTGGGTATGTGTGATAGTTGAGTTAGTTTTGTTTATGGACTCCTAAATATTTTCTTCCTCAGGTACTATGCCTCCTAGGCGCCCACGGCAACCCCGTGTGGCTACTTCGATCAATGCCAATGAAGGCCATGAGGTCAGGGGATTGGTTGATGATATTGGAAATTTGCTGAGGGATGTCATGGAACGAGCTCCACAACCTCATGCGGTGAAAAGGAGAGAAGTTTATGAGGCTGGAGCCAGAGAGTTCAAGGGTGCCAAGGGACCCCTTGATGCTCATAATTGGGTGGACAAGATGGAAAATGCTTTTACGATCACTGAGTTACCAGAAGAAAGAAAGGTGAAGATAGCAGTGACTTTTCTGGACGATTCAGCACATCACTGGTGGTCGCTTGCCAGCAGGAATGTTGAGGATGCTCTGAGTATGTCGTGGGAGCAGTTTAAGACTCTTTTCTTGGGGCAGTATTTCAATCATGCCCACCGTAGCAGAATTCAGTCGGATTTCCTGCATATGACGAAGAGGGATAATGAGGGGATCATAGAGTTCCAAGAAAGATTCACTTCCCTGAGCTACCATGTGTCATATCTGGTTCCTGATGAGAAGACCAGGATTGAGATGTTTATTGGAGCACTTGGTGGAGTGTACGCCGACAAGATGACGGGAGTAATTTACCCGACTTTTATGGATGCAGTTGGTGCAGCCATGGCCATTGAGTCCAAGGGGACATATGGTGTTCGACCTCGTGATTATGGTGGCCCCAGTCAGGGTCCATCCAAGAAGACTGCTTCATTGTCCGCTTCTGGGTCTTCTGCTGGTAGTGGTAGTAGTGGAGGATCGACCTCTGGTGCTCGGAACAGAAATAGAGGACGTTTCAGGACGCCTTCTCGGAGTTATTTGGGTAGACAACAGTCTAGACGGTATGGTACTAGTGGCAATTTCCAGGGTGGATCATCCAGTAGCCAGCCTTATTCTTATGGGCAGCAGCAGTTTTCTAGGTGCTATGAGTGTGGTAGTCTGGATCACTTCAGGAGAGATTGCCCATTGTTGGCTCAGAGGACCACCCCTACCCCTACTCAGTCAGTTGGTCAACCTTCAGCTAGAGGTTCTAGTAGTAGTGCCCAGGGCAGTGCTACGATCAGAGGTGGCTCTCAGCGGGGCAGTGGTCAGCGTGGACGTCCCATGACTCGCGCTAGATTGCATGCTATGACCCAGCAGGAAGGACGTACTTCTCCAGATGTCATCATTGGTACGTTATTAATTTTTGGTCAGCCTGCATGTACTTTAATTGATCCTGGAGCCACGCATTCATTCATGTCTAGTAGATTTGCTCTTCATGCCAATGTGCCATCATCGTCTCTTCCAGGCGAGTGGCATGTGTCTCTACCCTCTGGTGAGGTGATGAGAATTAATTAGGTATTTAGTGGATGTGAAGTTTTAGTTGAGGGATTTAATTTCAAGGCTGATTTAATTCCTTTAGAAATAGTGGAGTTTGATGTGATCTTGGGTATGGACTTTTTGGAAGCATATAGAGCTTTGATAGATTGTTTTCAGAAAGAAGTGGTGCTTCGAAGTCCAAGTGGATTCGAGGTTGCTTTTCAAGGGGAAATAGATGTTATTTCGAGTTGCCTTATTTCCGCTGTTGCTGCAAGGAAATTATTAAATAAAGGCTGTCAGGCTTATTTAGCTCATGTGGTGGATACAAGTATGGGAGTTTTGGGAGTAGAAGATATTCCTATAGTAAGAGAGTTTCCGGATGTTTTTCCTGAGGAGTTGCCTGGTTTACCTCCTGCAAGGGAGATAGACTTCTCTATAGAATTACTTCCCGGAACTATGCCTATCTCTCAGGCACCTTACAGAATGGCTCCAGCAGAGTTGAAAGAGTTGAAGACTCAATTGCAAGAGTTGGTAGACAAGGGTTTTGTTCGGCCTAGCATGTCTCCTTGGGGTGCTCCGGTATTGTTTGTTAAGAAGAAAGATGGCACTATGAGACTATGCATTGATTATAGGAAGTTGCATCAGATCACAGTGAAGAATAAATATCCGTTGCCTCGGATCGATGATTTATTTGATCAGTTGAGGGGTGATTCTGTTTTCTCCAAGATTGACTTGAGATCTGGGTATCATCAATTACGGATTAAGGAGAGTGACATAGTCAAGACCGCCTTTCGATCACGTTATGGTCATTATGAATTTATGGTGATGCCATTTGGACTTACTAACGCACCTGCTGCTTTTATGGATCTCATGAATAGGGTGTTTAGTCCATATCTTGATCGTTTTGTGATCGTATTCATAGATGATATTTTGGTTTACTCAAAAAGTGAGAAGGAGCATGCCAAACATCTAAGAATAATATTGCGGACTTTGAGGAATTCCCAGTTATATGCTAAGTTAAGCAAGTGTGAGTTTTGGCTAGATAAAGTGGGATTCTTGGGCCATGTGGTTTCGGCTGAAGGAGTTAGTGTAGATTCCCAAAAGGTGGAAGCGGTGTCAAATTGGAGAAGACCTACCACTGTGACGGAGATCTGTAGTTTCTTGGGATTAGCAGGTTATTATCGGCGCTTTGTGCAAGATTTTTCAAGGATTGCTGCTCCTCTTACAAGGTTGACCAAGAAGACTGTTAAATTTGAATGGTCAGATGAGTGTGAGAAAAGTTTTCAAGAATTGAAGAATCGTTTGATTAGTGCTCCTGTTTTGGCACTTCCAGATGATAGTGGGGAGTATGTGGTATTTTGTGATGCTTCTGGACGTGGTCTAGGTGGGGTATTGATGCAGCATGAGCGAGTTATTGGCTATGCTTCCAGGCAATTAAAGCCGCACGAGGGGAATTATCCTACTCATGATTTGGAGCTTGCAGCGGTAGTTTTTGCTCTCAAGTTGTGGAGACATTATCTTTATGGAGCCAAGTGTCAGATTTTTACCGATCACAAGAGTCTTCGGTATGTATTCACTCAAAGAGAGCTAAACTTGAGACAAAGAAGGTGGATGGAGTTGATTAGTGATTATGATTGCACTATCAAGTATCATCCTGGAAAAACTAATGTGGTAGCTGATGCTCTTAGTCGAAATCCCTCCATATCCTTATCTCACTTGAGGACGGTTCGTGTTCCACTTCTTAGTGAGTTGCGAGCTACAGGAGTGGATTTGGCAGTAGATGAGGTTGGTGCCTTGGTAGCTAGTTTTCATGTGAGGCCAGTTTTGGTTGATAAAGTACGGGAAACACAGAATAATGATCCTTCCATAGCTCGATTGATAGAAAGAGCTTTGAGCGGAGCCGCAGCCGATCATTTTTCAGTTAGAAGGGATGGGACTTTATTGTTTAAGAATCGGCTTTGTGTTCCAAAAAGAAATGAAGAGTTGAAGAGTGAGATATTAGAGGAAGCTCATAGTTTCGCTTATGCAGCTCATCCGGGTAGCACAAAAATGACACGACCCGCCCCGAATTTCACCCTAAACCCGGAGTAAATCGTGCGGGGACCACCTCCAAGGAAAGATTTACCGCAAAATTCGGTACAACCTCCCTTGAAAATGGACAACCCTTTCAATAAAAACCTGCAAACACTTCTAAAGGTTCCAAATCCAACCTTAACTTCTGGAGCCTTCGTGCTCCTCAAAAACAATCATCACCAACAGGATAATAAACATTATCTAAGATAATATACATCATCCGTCAAATATTCTAAAATATAAACAAGCCTTCACCCACAACTAAAAATATATACATTAAACCCAAGTATTCAGAGCTACTAGACACTAGCGGAAGCAAGAAAAGACAAGTAGGCTAAATAGGTAACCTACTGGTGAAAGATGGTGGAAATACGGGTGAATATGCCTCGTCTCCTACGAGATCCAATCGAAACTCTGCAGACTGGGCATTTTAAAACAAAGGGCCCAGGGGAAAACATTTTACAAACGTTAGAGTGAGTGGACAAAAATAATTTAATAAAAAAATATTTATGCATTCCCAATTTAATTTCATAGAAAAATATACTGCATGCGGCGGCTTAAAAGCACTCAATTCATAATTTGACAATTTCACGACTAGCACTGGCTAGTCACAAACTCAAATAAAATGGAGCCTCTCTGGCTGAACTATATATAAACATATATTCGTATGTATCTACACCCGTCAGACTCCTTGTATGAATCCTAGAAATAATTTAGAAAAATAGAAATTCATATAAGGGTACAACGCTGGCGTCTAACGCTCATGTTGCGCCATAATGGTATTTTTCCTCATTATGACAGAAAAGGTATATATATATGAAAACCTAAATAAACCGAAAAAAAAAAAAGTTTTCATATAGGGCTATGACGCTTGTGTCTAACACTCACGACACGCCATAATGGTATTTTACCTCATTATGACGGACCAAGCACGTATGGCTAGCTAGCATTTATATACATACTATTCTCATAAAATCCAAAACATATATATCCATCAGAAGAAATAAATGATTAATCAGAAGAAAAATTGTCAAATATGCGAAAAATCAATAAATCTCATCAGAAGAAATAAATGATTAATAAAATCATTCATCGCATGCTTTTTATTTAAAACAAAGGTCCACTCACAAATTAAGCCTAAGCCTGATGACGCTCCGAGGCTTCTTCTGCTCGGGCCTCCTCACGTCTTGTTCCAAATATATAATTAATTTCCCACTAAAATCCAGTATTGATAAAATAGGCAAAATTAATCGAGAGCCATAAATACGCTCATCATTGCCTAAGTTCGATATTCTTAAATCGAAACGATCCAAACTTTTATATCATACTCGGCAGTTGTAAATACAACCTTTCCTAGAAATTGATTTAAATCCTACGGTCGGATTTTACATTATTTAACCGTCAAAATACCAAATTTCGGAAATTCACAAACCTATTCAAAACTCGTCCGAAAATTCTAAAACTCATTCCATTAAACTCCTCATAAAAATCTCCACCAAAAGACAATTTTCCAGCGGCGGCGCCGGCGACCAGCTCCGGCGACCTCTAATGCTCACCAAAATTTGACAGCATCTTCCTCTCAACCTCCTCTACAACATTCCTAACTACCACAAACTCCAATTCTAAGTCTAACCATGTCAATCGAATGCAAACACACAATAAAGCCCTAGAATTGCAAATACCGATTTCTCCTTACCTAGCTGAAGATGGAGGGAGCCCTTTGGAGGGATTGAAGCACGGGAGGAGGGCTTCCTTTTGAGCCAAGGCTCGCCAGCTATGGCGGCCGGAGGAAGGAGTTCCGGCGAGAAAACCGATTCGGCAGTCGAAACTTCCGGGCGGCGTCTCTCCCTCACGGCGGCACTAGAGAGGCTGCCACCGGTCTAGAATGGTAGCTGGGTTGGAGACCGATCGATTGGGACCGGTGCGGCGGTCTGGGGTGGCCGGACGACGGCGGTCGGGCGGTCGGAATTCCGGCAGTCGGAGAGAGAGAGAGAAAACGTCGGGAGAGAAAGGAAATCGGGAGGGAAGAGAGAGAAGGAAGAAGAAAAAGATTTGGGCCTTTAAACCCGGTCCAACATCTTTTAAATCAAACCCAATTTCAAAATTTAAGACCCCCAAAAATAATACCCTAATAAAAATTACCTTTTACTAGCTAAAATTTACCATTTTTACCGTCGTTACATTTTTCTCCTACAAATAACTCTCCGAAATAATCGTCCCTCAAAACCCCTTTAGGGACCAATTAAACTATAACTCAATGTCGGAGACGATAAAAATTCTTATTATAATCAAGCTAGTAAATAAGATAAAATTTTACGGGTCGGGATGTGACAATATGTGTGTGTGTAACATTACAATTAGTTCCCTGGTTTGACTTGCTTATGACTTATTTGTGTCTGCACAATTTCCGGTATTGGGAGTGTTGTGATGGTATCATTGACATTACCAAAGATGACTTGAAGAGAATAATTCAAGAAAGAGAGATTACATCTAATGTGAGAAAAAATTACCAGTCTTACAAACCCCAATAAAGTTGATGTTTGAGTAACCTAAGATGTATTCTTTGTTGTGATTTATGACTTATATATGTTGTACATACAGACCATCAGGGTGTACCTCCAAATGTTGAAACAGGATGTGGAAAAGAAGATGGTCCCGGTCGGATTCCTAGACATAGAGGCAGCAGTAAGTAGTCTAACCTGAAATAGCAGCGTGCCGCAACACTACGGTCTCCTCTGTTACTTTTTTTCAGTTAACACTACCTTACTACTTGCTTTTATAAATACAGCGCGTGGCGGTGGTACATGAACAAAAACTGAAGGAGTTCCTAGCTGGATGAGGAAAACAGGGGGAATTCAAATGTAATGAATTGGATAGAGCTTTCCATTATTAATCCTCTGTGGTCCATCTTCAGTAAGGACGTGGTTTTCATTCCGGTACATCACGGGGTCAGCCACCACTATACCTTGGTCCTGATTGACAACAAAGATTGATGCTTCTATCACCTGAACTCAATGCTACCGCCAAGGAAAGATTACTTTGCCGACACCAACAACCACTTTCAGAATGCAATGGCAGTGGTGAGTTGTAACTGATTTGTTAGGATAAGAAGTTTACTAGGGGGTAGTAAACTTCTACTGGTTTTTGTTTGTTGTTTGTTCTCTTAATTTGTTTGAGTTGTAATTTACTTGTGTGTTGGAACCAATAGGTGAAGCACATTATGGTGTTCATCAAACGCGTAAATAATTCCACCATATACCTTCTCAGGCAAGGCTTGGACCCTGATGAATGGAGGGAAAACTATGACAGGCAGGACAACCAAGGAATAGTGGTTGACGGTTACTCAGTGATGAGTGCTAAAGAGAAAAGAACAAGAAGATGGATGCTGGACCAAAACGTTTATCAAGCAAGATACCAGCTTATTGATATCTTATCCTGCCCGCAGCAAAAGAAAACATCGCAAGTACCTTTAAAATTCTATTAAAGAGTTTTATTGGGGTCAGAAATTACTTGTCTGTTTTATTGGGGTGAAAAATTTAGTAACACTGTTTCTTAATACATTGCAGGTCAGACTGTGGATCATTTTTGCTCCACTTTATAAAGAGCCTATGTCATAGGAAAAAACCGACAAAAGATGGTGGTAATGAAATGAGGAAGAAGATGCTGCTAAAGTTCATGGACATAAATATAGAAAAAAGATTAGTGCCACTTTAGATGTAGGATCTTCAAAATGTGAAAATATGTAGTATTTTGGTAGTGTTGCAAGAACATATGAATAATCTTGAATTTCAGTGCCAAAACTTGTTCTTTTAGTAATTTTGGTCTATTCCTTTGATCTTTCTATCAGTTTCAGTTATCTTTGGTTGTCAGTTTCAGTTTTTTTTTGTTACAGGGTGGTTACTGGGGGTCAGTAAACTTTGGTTGCTTTGTTCAGGAAAATTACTGACCCCCAATAATTTTTCATACTTGAGAGTTTACTACGCATTATGTCATTAGAGGATACTTGCAAGGTATCTAAGTAATAACAATCATCCAGAAACTTTAGTTGCTCTGATAAGGAAAATTACGGACCCCCAATAATTTTCCACACTTGAACATATATGACCATAACAAAAACTGGAAGCGTTCCAGAGTAAAGAAAAGACCTGGAAAAGAGTAAAACAAACATCCAAGTATCAAACTGGAAGAAAATCAAGAAAGGCGGATGTGTTGTATGATCAAGTAATATAGAAAATTACTGACCTCCAATAATTTTCCACACTTGAGCATAATTTTCAATAATTTTCATTCCGTCGCCTAAGACAAAAGGCGTCGGAAAAATATATTCGTTCTGCTTTGTGTCAGGTAATAATTCAAATTCTTAGTCGACGGAACAGTTCGTCTGCTAAGAAAGGAATATTTGTCTCCCAAGTCTTACTTAATTGACGGAATAGTGTTCGTCGCCCAAGAAAATTTAAGACGACGGAACATGGTTCGTCATCCAAGACCAAATATACCGACGGAAACCTGTCGTCGCCTAGGAAGATCTTAGGCGACGGAGTATGTCGAAAGTCAATTTTCGTCACCTAAGAATATCTAAGCCGACGAAATAATACCGACGGAAGACATTCGTCGACTATGGTTTACTAAGCCGACGAAACTAGGACGATGAATAGTGTTTTGTCGAATATGAATATCTTAGTCGACGGAAGTCGTCGACATTCATTTTTCGTCGACTAATAAATCTTAGACGACGGATGTGGTGTCTTATACGACGGTTCTATTTCCGTCGGCTAAGTCGAAGAGCCACTTAGCCGACGAAATTAGAATAATTTCGTTGGCTAAGTCGATATTTCCTATAGTGAGCTATATATGGTCACGAAATGAAATGTTAATTACTAGATTTTGGGGTTCGGTTATGATATATTGATGCATCAATAATATATAAGAAAATGATTCTAGACCTAAGATTTTAGGCTTCAAATCTATGTGGCATGTCAAATCACTTAGATACATCTCTCCACAACATCGCGATTCATCTTACCAACGCTTTTCACCGGAACGACGTTGTTCAGCGCAGTGACGTTGTTCACCACAGCGATGCTGAGGCGCTCTGCTCCTCGAGCGAGGCGTCGATCTCCTCCGAGACTATATGGATTTTCATCTCCAGATCCACGAGGTGCATGCTTGTCGACTGAGTCTTGCGGCATATCCGAATCCTCCACTGCCGGAACCGCCGCAGTCAAGGTCGTCATCGGTGAAGGCCGGGTCGGATTTGAAGGAGGGAAGTGATGCGGTGGGAAGACTATTGTTGATTGCCGCATATCGGGTCCATGGTAAGGTTGTCCATGATGAAAGCCGTTTGCAGACCAGGTCCATGAAGAGGAAAAGTTTTATTTATTATTTTTTAGAAAGACAATATATGGTTAATTAAGTGATAATGTTGTGATTATTACCTCTTAATAAGTTTTATTGACCTTAGTAGAAATTTATTGCCCCCAGTAAAATCTCAATAGAAGTTTATTGTCCTCCAACAAAACATTTTCATCATTACTACTCTTCAATAAGCTTGTATTGACCTCATTATAAATTTATTGTCTCCTAGTAAAATCTTAGTAAAAGTTTATTGCCCCTAGTAAATCTAAATATAAGTTTATTACCTCCAGTAAAATCTCAATAAAAGTTTATTGGCCCTAGAAAAATATTAAGGTAAAATAATGCTGTTTAGTCCCTATAGTTTAGGTTCGTCATCCCTTTAGTCCCTTAACTTTTAATTTAATCTGTTTAGTCCTTGAACCTGCAATTGTTGATCTAGTTAGTCCTTTCTGTTAGAATACTCTGTTAGAACAGAATATTATGTTTTTCTTTGTTCTCCTTGTTTACCTTGTTAAAAGAAAAATGGACGGAGCATGGTGGGCCTTGAATTTTGAATTTGTTTATTTAACATTTTACAAATATTTAAATCTATCATTTTACTCAAAGATAAACAGTTAATTTTTTCATCATCAATAGGAGAATCTATTGCTACTAGACTTGAATTATTAGCAGAAGCTAAGCTTTCATATAAAGAATTGCAAGAAGAAAGAAGAAAATTTAGAAAACTAAAAGAAAGAAGAGATAAGCTTCCTAGAAGTATCAAAAATTACTGGGATATTATTTTTCAGTTACAACGAAGGATATACGAATCAAGAGAAGAAATTGAAGTTCTTCAAGAAACTTTTGAACAAGATCAAAAACCTCTTGATATATTGAGGATTGGTTAGATCCGCCATAGTTGGTATCAGAGCCTGCTTGGCTCAAAAGCAGGTGAGAAAAAGGTTTATGCCACAAAGTTGGCTTCTCTTGACTAACAAGAGAGAATCCAAACTTAAAAATTATCAGTCTTTTTGTACTACAAAAGGAACTGATAAGTGGGAAATGTGTTTTCATACAAGGCATATTCAAGAAAATCAATACTCCATTGAATACGTTTGTAGAGTATTAAATACTCTCTAAATATTCATCTCCAAAGAGAGATCGGAGTAGAGGAGCTTGATTCTTCAAGACCAAGCTTAATCGAGTTTCTAGATCATTTATCTAGAGATAAGACCTCTGAAAAGGTTACAGAACAACTCGAGAGATTTAATCTAAGGATTAATTAACTTGAGGAAATAAATTCAAAAATTGCTAAGCTTGAAATCAAGCTAGATTATCTCAAAGAAAAACAATATCTAATAGATATTGAAAATAAATTAGTTCGTACTGAAAATCTTGCAAACAATATTCACCAGCAAGCAGCAGAACTAAGAGATACTCAAGAAAATTTGAAAAAGCTTTTAGAAACTCTTATTTCCAGAATAGGATGAATCAAAGAGTAGATCTAAAAGTAAAACAGGAAGATGTTAAAACTATTGACTTTCATCGTCCTACTGAGAAACTTGCTGAAAATGTAGAAGCAATAATTCATCAGCAGAATTATAATATCGCTTATCTCCAAGAGATAAGTATCGATCTTGAAATTCAATTTCGAGAGTTACATAAGAAAATCTCCAGTCTACAAAAAATGGTAGAAAAGATGAAGGAAGGAGAGAGGTACGAAAGAACTGATGAAGAAACACTAGCTCAAAATGTGGCCAATAAAATCACCATACCTCCTGCATCCTCACCAATAGGAGAAAATAGACTAAGGTTTAGTGAACCAAAACTACTTGAATGGAAATCTTCAAATATCAAAATCTTCAACAAAAAGAGATATGAAGATGCTGAGCAGAATTCTCAGTAAAAGAAACACAGTCCCGGTACAATTAATCAACGCTTAAGAATTTGAGTATAATGAGATTGAATCTAGTGTGAGAGAAGCATCTTCTCCTAAATTTAAGTTTAATGAGATCTATAAGATCTATAAGAAAGGATCTTTCATTATGGATTCTCACATATTCAAAATACTAGAATTAACTGTCCCAGCCACAGGTGGAGAAACAGATATCAGATTAATACCTCCAAAGGAAGTAAGTGAAGCTTTCCAGAGAAAATATTCCTACATGCATATTGGAGCAGTCCAAGTAGGAATAAAACTTTTAGCCAGAGATGATATTGACTATTCTATTCTATGTGTCTTGCAAGACGATAGAATAACAGATTTTAAGAAAAGTCTGTTAGGAACAGTAGAAGCTTCTTTGTGCAACCAAGTTGCATATTTCAATGTGTTTCTAAATTTTACAACACATCTTAGAGATGTTGCCCACTGTCTAAGATTGAGAATCAAGACAGATGAGATTTCTATGAAAAAAAGAATGATAGAACTTGCAATAAATTATCGAATCTATTATAAGTTGATGAGCTCAAATGTAACTCCTAATACTAGGTTTCTAAACAGCCCTGGAATTACTACATCTGTTCTCACCAACCCAAAAAATAATTCTCAACAAAAACATGTCACAAAATGGTATGAAGTAACATTCCCAAGAGAATGGAATTTAACCCCTCCTGTTAAACAACTTGAAAATACCAATGCTTCAATCTATGAAGATATGGGAGGAAAGATAAGTTTACAATTCATAGGCATTCATTTGCTAATTATGAAGAGGCTAGTTCTTCTAGAACTAAGTCAATTTTTCATGAGGAGGCCTTTGAGAAAGAAGATACTAAAAGACCTATGAAAATGCTTAGAGCAGAAGAATTAAAAGGATTGTATGCACAAGCTGAGACTTGTGAATCTATAGAAGAATTAGAGGAAATCATGACTAAGATTTCTCAAATTCAACTTGGTAAAAATAAGAGGAAGATTCTTCCTTATCAAGCAGCAAAAGAAGAACTGCCAAGCTCGTCTTCTATGAAAACAGATGGTGAGAGGCAAGCTCTTCCAGAAGGTGGTCATACCATAGTTCAGAACATTACAAACAATCCAACTAAGATCATTCGAGAAAAGAATATCAAACTTCCAAAAGGACAAGCTCCTACAGGAAGAAATGGAGAACGAAGTTCTCAAAAGTATATCCCTACAGAACCTAAATGGGGACAGTCAGTGTCCGAACAAGGGGTTTATCTGGATTTAGACCAGGTAGGAGATAAAAGAAAGACAATAGATAACTGAGTTGCTAGTTTAAAGCTAACTCAGGCTCTTGTGCTATCCAAATATGCCTACGAGGAAACTCATGCATATTATGAGTCAACCTTAACTAGAATAATCCAGAAATTGTACCGGTCCTTTAAGAGAAGTTCTAAATGGGCTGATTAGGTAGTTAAGATAGCTCAGACTAATAGTCCTTTAGATTTTGCAGTGCCCATATATGCGCAATTATGTGGAGATATCTCTGGGCATAGTGAACAATCTAAAGAAAGAGCTAAAGCAAATATTCAAAAATTGAGTATTTGTAACATGAGATATTTTGAGGAATACACTAATGAATTCCAAAACTACTACTGCACTATTGGAGACATTGAGAATGATGATCTCATCAGAACATATTACAGAAAGTTGCGGAACCTTGGAATGACGCAGTAGCACAATTATTGGAAGAAAACCCTCTTCAGTACTTTACTATAGAAGGAATAGCAGAAAGAGTTAGGAATCTCCTAAGAAAACAATGCACAGAGAATAGAAAGTCTAAAACTGCCAAGAAGCAACTCAGAGGAGTTGAGAATATGTGTCCAAAGATATTAGATACTCCAACACAACGGGGATGTCATATTCCTAAAGAAAGAAAATACAAGAAGAAGTTCTCTGGCACCAAGCATGATGAAAAATTTGCTTCTAAAAAGAAGTATAAGTTCAGGAAAAAACCTGAATATAAGAAAGAACAATATTCTCAAACTTCTCCTAGAAAGAGATTTTTCAAAAGAAAAAAGAAGGCCAATTCGTCGTTCAGAGAAGTAAAGAAATGCAGGTGTTGGCTTTGCAAGGCAGAGGGATATTATGCAAATGAGTGTCCTAAAAAGGACAAAAGGTCTTCTAAAGCCTTAATTGCTAAATACGATGAAGCAATAGAATATGTTAATCTAAAAGGCTTTGAAGTCGTGTATTCTGATGAAGAGAATGAATCAATATATTCGCTTGAGTTCCCATCAGATAGCGAGACAGAAAGTGCTGAAGGAGAAGAAGACATAGGACATCGTCCTATATTTTTATTACAAATACAAAATTGGAAGGAAGAAACCTCTGATATTATTAGCACCTTCCATCCCAATCCGAGAAACTTTACATGTGACTATTGCAAATGTGATGATAATAATACAATTCCCATGTACTGTGAAAGTACAGGAGAAACTTATCATCAAGAATGCTTTATTGCAGAGCTCAGAAGGAAAACTAAGGATAATGAAGCACATATTCTGGTAGAAGAGGAATATAATGTATTCCATAATGAAGAACAAGAGAAAAAACTGGAAAAAGATATAAAGACGATGAAGTTTGTAACTTCGTTAAGCCAGAATAAGGAAATAAAAGAGTCTTGATTCTCTTAATTCTACAATTACTGTAACAAGTACCAATCCAATAATTGGTATCAACTAGCCAGATTTTGTAACTGCTGTAAGAAATGTCAACACTTTCACAGAATTACTTGATGCTCAAAGAAAGCAAGAAAGAGTAATGCTAGTCCAGACAAGTATATATAATAATTATATTACTATAGGACTAAAGTTTCCCAATTACACGAAGTATCATCTACATGCATTTGTAGATACTGGTTCAGGGTACTCTCTTGCTAAGAGACATGCAATCCCTAAAGAATATTGGGAAAAATCTCCAAGAAAAGTTACTAGAATTGCAATGAAAGAAAATAAAATAGTTATAGATACAATGGCCCGAAATGTAAAAGTTTCCTTAGGTGGAGGAAATTTTATCATCAGAACTCTCTAGCAATGTGAAGGCCAGACATGTGATTTGTTGATTAGAATGACTTCCTTCTTCAACAGACAGTAATTCAAACTCCAGAAATAATTGGGTTTGAGAAAAATAAAATATTATGTTGGGAATCTCGATTGACATACGCAGTGAGCGTTACAAGTAAAAGATTCACATACAATATCAGAAGTCGCCAGCGAAGAGTGGTGATTATAAGCTAATTTTAAAGCCAGTTTTGTTGCTACAAGAGCAGCTTAAAGGTCATAGTGAGATATTGGTGAATGAAACAACAAGTTCAGAAGACTCTGAATTAGAGGAAAATTCTGAATATTAAATTTCTGACAATAAAAGTTTTGATGGAGAAGAAGAATACACCAGAGAGCATAATCTAAAGGTATATGCTAATAAGGTAGAACAAAAGAAAATACCAACTCTCATAGAAATAGAAAATGTGCTAAAACGAGTAATCAGTGAAGATTCTCAGTTGTATTGGAAAAGAGATCTAATATATTGTCAGCTAAAAATGCATAATGCAAATACTATTTGTCATGTTAAGGCCATCCCTCATTATAGAGAAGAAGATAGAAAAGAAATGGAAAATCAGATATAAGAGCTTCTGAAAAAGAAGTTAATTAGGCCTTCAAATAGTCATCATCATGCCCCATCTTTCTTAGTAAGAAATCATGTAGAACAATTAAGAGGAAAAGCCAGAATGGTGATTGAGTACAGAGATGTGAATAAAAAGACCGTTAAAGACGGTTATCAGATAGCTGAGGTGAGAGTTCTCATCAACAGGCTTAAAGGAGCAAAGATATTCTGTAAGTTTGATGCAAAGTCAGGATTTTGGCAGGTGAAAATTGATAGGAGCATAAAATGCGACATTCTTAATGTGTTATTACCTCCATTTGTACTTTGATTATCTCTTATTGTCGTAAAATAGAGTCATAATGTAGAATCGAAAGTTTTTGGTAGAGTTGTATATAAAACGTGTTAAACATAAAGGAATGATGTAGAAAATTGTCACAAATTGATTTAACTTCTCTGATACTTAGGTGACATATAGAAGACTGCTGAGAGAAGTGTTCCTGATGGACCTAGGGAAGCAAAGCAGCTGATCTACGAAGCCTAATCCATGAAAGGAGAGGTCCAAACCAAGTCCAATATGGAGAAGAAGACCTAAATTCGGCAGAATATCAAGAATATCCAAGCCTTGGAAATCCTGGTTAAATCGGGAGAATTCCTGTGCACGTTTCTCAATTTCAACGGACTCTCCAGGACAGCTCACAATGAATCAGAAAACGTTCCAGATATGGATAGAGAGCTATGGGAGTCTAGTTTCCAAATCAATTGGAATCACCTCAATATCTATTTTCTAGAGAGAGTTATGACATAATCATCAGACAGAGGTCATTCTGCCGAAATTGAGAAGAACTAGGAAACCTAAACCGACTTGGTTTAGGCTTTGTGGCCGACTTTTCTAGGGTTTTTCCTCTATATAAAGCACGACTTCAAGTACAGAAAATCATCATCATCAACCCGTGCAAAATTACGCCAAAACTTTACCGAAACTTCATCATTCTCCAAACACCATAATCCGAACTTACCATCATCCTTGATCTGAAGCAAGTAGCCTAGGGTTCCGCTCACTCGAAGAATAGAACAAGTAGGGATATTTTGAGAGTATGTTTCATCTTTTACTTTCGGATTAGAATGTGTTTGTTCTTGTTGATGTTTGTTTTAGGTTTTTGCTTAAGTATGTTTCGATTCTTATCTATGAGATATAAGTACTTTTGAGCCATGTCTTGAATTGAAGTTTACGATTTATTATCGATGATTTTAGGTTTTATGCCGTGAGTTTTATGTCTATCTACTTTAAGATTTTCGGTGTTTTCTTCTATTTTCATGTGTAATTGATACAAGTAGTTGATGTTGCATGTGTTAATCATCCAAGGTTCGACTTTGATATAAGTAGTTGATAAGTTGCATTGTCTTTGTTATTTCACCAATTTTCTACCTATGTTTGATTTGGACTTGTGCTTAAACACATCGATTCTTTATGTGATACGTAATTGCATAATTAGTTTATGTGTGTGACCTATAAGTAGAGCACATAGCCGAGCTTGTTTGTGTCACGACGTTGAATGAAACCCGCAGTCTAATTCAAAGTATGTTTATGTCATAGGAACCACGTAGGAACTTATGTGCATATCGAATTTAGGTTATGTGTTTGCTCAAGGTGTGGACTTAAATGAGATTAGAGATTGTCTTCTTTGTTCTTGCATGGTTGTTTGGTTGTGTTTGCATGATTGTTGGTTGATCACATGTAAATATGTATAGAGGTAATTTATGATTTATTTCCAATGTCTATTCCGAAATCATCAAACCCTTAAACCCTATATGCATATTTCAACATTTATATTAGGTTAGGTGGATCTACCCTGTAGTTGGATCCCCGGTTTAGAACGATCTCTGCTTGCTTTATACTATGATTGATTTGTTGACAAGGTTAATTGATGCGTGTGCAAATACGATATATCAAATGGCGCCGTTGCCGGGGATCCTTTGGGATCCTCGATCTTTTTAATTGTCGAAATTTGCATTGTATATATGTCTATATGTTTATATTTGTAAAGTTAAAACCATGAATTTGTATATGAGTTAATTGTGTTTTATTTTTGTTTTTCTACTTTAACACTTGTATGAATAATGTTGTAGGTTGTAATGCACAGGAATAGGTAGGATCCCTTTTGTTAATTCTAGCCTTAACCCTTCTTGTTTACTCTCGGGTTTGCATGAGGTTGTGGGCGGCACTTGGAGTCATGTTTGGTTCATAAGTTTGTTGCTAGCTGAGTACATTGGTACGCTCCTTCTATTATTCTGGTGCATGGGACCAAAATTGGATCTCAAGAGCCGTGAAAACATACATCTCGGTGATGGAGTTCTCATTGCTCACTAAACGAGTCCTACCATGTTCACTATCTCTGGATTGAGCTATTGACCTTTAGAAACAACGCTTCAAGCTTCTGATCAAAACATCTATATCCAGGCCGCACGTCCACCGTATCTTACCATCTAGAATCATTATTTATTTAAGTGTTTTAGTAGCAACTCGAGAATAAGCTTGTATGACTTTGTAATCTTAAAGATTGGTGTCATGTATGATTTTGTATTTAATTTGTTTCGAAATTTATCTCTTGATTTTTGAATTTCTTTTGTGTTCCTTTGTTTTGTTTTCCTTTGATTGATTTTTGGAACCCTTAGTTCCTTTCTCTTATTTATAAGAACCCTTGGTTCTTAGCTTAGTCTAAGAGCTTCTTAGCTTATTTCACCGATTTTCTACCTATGTTTGATTTGGACTTGTGCTTAAACACATCGATTCTTTATGTGATACGTAATTGCATGATTAGTTTATGTGTGTGACCTATAAGTAGAGCACATAGCCAAGCTTGTTTGCGTCACGATGTTGAATGAAACCCGTAGTCTAAATTCAAAGTATGTCTATGTCATAGGAACCACGTAGGAACTTATGTGCATATCGAATTTAGGTTGTGTATTTGCTCACAGTGTGGACTTAAATGAGATTAGAGATTGTCTTCTTTGTTCTTGCATGGTTGTTTGGTTGTGTTTGTATGATTGTTGGTTGATCACATGTAAATATGTATAGAGGTAATTTAGGATTTATTTCCAATGTCTATTCCGAAATCATCAAACCCTTAAACCCTATATGCATATTTCAACATTTATATTAGGTTAGGTGGATCTACCCTATAGTTGGATCCCCGGTTTAGAACGATCCCTGCTTGCTTTATACTATGATTGATTTGTTGACAAGGTTAATTAATGCATGTGCAAATACGACTTATCAAAAATGCATCCTGATTCCATAGCTTTGACAGCTTTTGGAACCCTCAAGGGCATTATGAATGGTTAGTCATGCCATCTGGTCTTAAGCAAGCCCCGTCTATTTTCCAAAGGAAAATGGATAATATCTTCAAACCTTACTCAGATTTCTGCATAGTTTATATTGATGACATCCTTGTCTTCATCTAAAGCACCTAGAATAGGTGTGTAAACTTATTGTTTAGAAATGAATCATCTTTGGATAGAAGAAGATTCACCTTATAAAAAGAGAAATTGATTTTCTTGGCATTCATGTTAAGGATGGAGAGATTCGTCTCCAAGAGCATATCGTTAAGAAAATTAGTCAATTTCCAAACAATATCCCAGATGCAAAATCTTTGCAAAGATTTTTGGGAGTTGTTAATTTTGCGAGAGACTTTATTCCTCAAGTTAGTGGTCTCACTGCACTTCTCTCTTTAAAAACAAGTTCTAAAAAGAAATAGTCTTTCACGGAAGACGACAGTAATACTGTCAGAAAGTTTAAAGAATTAACAAAAAACTTTCCTCCTTTACAGTTACCTGAAGAAGGAGATTTGATCATATTGCAGACTGATGCAAATGATTATTATTGGGCAGGAGTTGTTTTAGCTGTTGCTCCAGATACAATTCATGAAAAGATTTGTATATTTCTATCAGGAAAGTTTAATGCAGCAGAGTTAAACTATTCTACTGGAGACAAAGAAGTCTTTGCCTTAATTAAAATCATAAAGGTGCTGAAGCATTCTTAGGAAACAAATTTGTAGTAAGAACTGATAATAAAAGATAATAAAAGTTAACTACAAATGAACTGATGCTACTGATAGATGAAGAGTTCTGAGATAAAAAATGTTTTTAACCCAATATAAATATGATGTTGAAATGGTTGCAGGTAACGAGAATTATTTGTCTGACGCTCTAACTAGAGAAATGACAATGTTTGAAAGAGAAGGTCGCAATCCTAGAAGCAGGAAGCCAGTATCAGAAGAGAAGAAGCTTTGGGAAGGAGACAAGAGCGGTGACAAAACCGTAGGACCTCTCCATGATGGACTGTGAGGCCCCAAAAATATTTAAGGAGCTAAATTTGAGTAGTTCGAGATATAGATTGTAATCTCGTTAAGTGTCGAGGACACTCAGAAAGCTTTTTAGATATTTTGAAGAAGAGGTACTCCAATATTGATATTCGATAATGAAATACGCTTCTTGGTTAGTTCGCATTAATATTCGTGGAAATTTTCGGACATCGGATGTATTTTTTTTGTATTTCAATATTTTAGGTATAAAGAATTTTATTAAAGATACAAGAGAAACAGCTTGTGATCAAGACTGTACATTTTCAATTAAAGAATAATATAAGTTGTTGATTAAGTATATAAAGAGTAGATTAGTCAAACAATCAAGATATTTCCAAAAGCTTGGTGAGCTCAAGACCGACCTGACATCCTGGCGACCCACGACCTTGTTCCTACTGAAACCCTGACGTCTGGCTACGATTCGGCGGCGCTGATCTTGTCTAGTTCGTCTCCTAATCACCGATTTACCGATGACCTTAGATGGTTGAATCACTCAGCGAGGGAGGAGAATCGAAGCCGAGTAGCTCTCGATTTCTGTGGAGCTTCATCTGAGTTTATCGGCAACGCTTTCCAAAGCATGAGGTGAGAGAGTTCTTCTACTTGTTGAGCTCTATATCTAGGTGTATTTGGTTTTAGATTTTGATCATGTTCTGAACCATTTGGTTTTGGGTGTTTTGGTTATCGACGGAATCTTTTCCATGGCGGTTGTTCTATGCTCTTGGGTTCTTCTTCAACTAGAACAAGAATTGAGGCTTGAGTGTTAAATTTTTTATTTGGAGGGATATGCAATCTGGGTAGCAGAGTAAGATGTTCAGTTGTAAGGAATTTGGCTGACTGTGGAAGCTGAAGAAAATGAGTAGAAGGGGGTTCACTTTCAATCTGAAAACATATGGTATGGATTCGTTCTCTTTAGCTTGGCTATTCGAATTTTTGATCATAAGATAAGAAGTTGGTGCTTGTTGAATAGGTGGAGGCTCTGTATGTAATTGAGCTTGAGAAGAAGACATGAATAAGAACACTTATGCTATGTTGGTTCGTCTGGTACATGAGATGAGATTGTGGAGCCCAAACTCGGACAAGTAATGCAAAGAAGGTATAATTCATAACTTTTAATTTATAGTCAGCTTGAACCAGAGTAATTTGGAATTGATTCATGTTCTTAAGGGTTGCCTTTCAAGTAGTAATCCTGAATATTAATTATACCTGATTGTGGAGTGCTTAATTTCTCCATAGTGTAGACATTAGAAAATGAAAGTGAAGCATGGTTGTTACAGTTAATGGTAAACTCAGGGTCTGTCCATATAGTTGAAGTAATCCCCGAGTGTACCTTCATGCAGATTGGACAAGATAGTGTGCATCTTGGAATTGAGTCCTCTGTTTATGAGAATGAGGAACATGGTATATTTTGGCGTTTGTCAAAGTTCATGAAGCTAATACGCCAAATCTCTCAAGTTTAGAAGTAGAGGTAAATTTTGTCCTATTTTTGTTTAATTGGATGATTGAGCTGATTTTCAAATTGGTCTATATTAATATCCAGTATACTTGGTTTACAACCAAATAGTGATGCTGGACGCAACTTAGTACATGTGTGTTTGTATATATACATGTATATACACTTTGGGTAGTGATGAATTTGATATATGGTTTTCCGTTGTGGTGTAATCGTTCAATTTGATGTTTAAGTCGGGAGAACTATATTGTCAGGTAACTAGTGGGTGTCCAATTACTTTGAAGTGGGATTACTATGTGATGTAATGACAAGTTATATGGGAAGGAAATAAGAAAGAGGAAATTGTTGGTTGCTTAGAGTACCTAAAGGCGTTGAAGCAATTTCATGTTCAGAATGATGTAGTCAAGTAGGCTTGATAGGCTTGATAATAATTGTTGAGTGTTATAGAATGGTTAAATATTAACACTTGAATATTGTCGGACATAGGAGCTCCAGTTACCTGGAACGTGATCAATGGTGGTGTTGGCCTAGGAAAACAAATGGATATCAAGTCTGGCGATATTCTAGGTAGGGGATTCTGGACTTGCCTGATAGGTGCATTTTATGCAACGTTCTTAATATATTTCCGACCCTATTTAGCTATGTAATTCTTTTAACAATATTGATTTTAACTTAGTTTGTGTCTTTAGGTCGCAAATAAAGCCGAGGAGCACAAAAGAAGCAAAGGAGGAGAAATCTTAAAGGAAAATGAATCCATATGGCGCAAGGAAAGAAATCAGAAAATATGTCAGGAATTGTCAGTCAACTTCGACAGAGGATTGTGATCAGCTCACAATGATCCAGGAGATGAACTTTATATTAACGGAAAGCTAGAAGAGTCTAGTTTCCAAAAATTTCACAGATCATCAATAGCTATTTTGGAAAAGAAGTTATGACTGTTTGAGTGGCTAAATGTTAGTTTGCCCGAATTTCTGATTTGGACCAAAACTTCAATTTCAAGGCCCAGACCACAACGGCGAGCCCATGGACGAAAATTGAGGGTTCTCTAACCCTAATAGGAGCTGTTCATATGTTCCCTATATATAAGAGGAGTTGGAGACGTGAAAAAGGGTCGCTCTTTGCTGCAGAAAAACAACGTCTTTCATCTCCTTCAGAATTTCCTCTCCAAACACAAACCCTAGTTTTAGGATTTCTCTTGATGTGCCTTCTCCTTTGTAATCCTCGACGTAGTTCTTTGTTTCAATATTCAAAGTGCAATCTAAACTCAAACCTAATGTTTTCTTTTATTATCTATTCAATTACTTTAGTTTGTTTCCGTCTCTCTTATTTGTTTGTGTTCATGAGTTGGATTTTTGATTGAGTTTGTTCTTATGATCATGAAACTCAGGTATCAATGGTGGTGTTGGCCTAGGAAAACAAATGGATATCAAGTCTGGCGATATTCCAGGTAGGGGATTCTAGACTTGCATCAGTTAGTGTTTTATGCATATGATATTAAAGTAAAGTGATTTATGCATGAAAGATATATTTTTCGATTCCTTGTGAATAATTGTTTGATGACCTGAGAGTGAGCGGGGCATAGCGACTTCCTTGGGTTTCGATCCCCTAAACCTCTGGAGGGGCTGTACGGACTGGTGGACGTCTAACATCCTTTGAGGTGTGGCGTCGCTCCTAGGCGGTATGGCGTAAATAGACACTCTCGCTACACATTGCCGGTGTGTACGATAATAATCGTGGTAAGGTTGTAGTTGGCTTGAGATAGATTGGTCACCAGGTTTGTATATCTACTTTGGGCCCTACGTGCATTTTTACAATGAATGATTTTTTAAACTGTTACGTATTATTTTCACTACTAGCCATGGTAAATGTTTTAAATTGTTTTCACACCTAGTTCGGGTAAAGTTTATTGAGCAGCGAGGACGAAAGCTCACCCCTACAACAGTTTATGGATGCGGGTTGGGTGTGGCTCAGAAATTCTATATTTCTGCAAATATTTTTGAAATTTTTTTAATTTTTCTTTGCCTTGCGGGTTCTTAGAACTTGAGTGATGGATCCTAATTAGGTTTTATAAATACGCGGCACTATAATGTGCTCGATTTGATGAGGTGCAAATCGGGGCGTTACATGGACCAGGTTATCAATACATTGTTTCCTATGGAGCTGCTGAGTCTAGTCAGTCTTCAGACATGATCAAGCCAAAACCAGATTCTGGATGGAATGAAAATTTAGATTGCTCAAAACCTAACCTAAAGGTTGGGGAGCAGTCTGTTACTTCTAATGAAGATTAACTTGCACAAGAGTTCTTGTTGTGTTTGAAAGGACCAGCCTCAACTGACCGGTCTCAGGGTAAAAGACCGGCTAGCCCGTCTCAAACGGCAGATGGTATAGGCATGTCAAGTCCGTTTATGACTGTTGCTTTGCCAAAAAGCAGGAACGCCCCTTTTATGATCAATCCTTGAAGATCTTTCAAAAACCAGTTTTCAAGACAGAGAGGCTATTGGCTTTTAAGCAGAAGATTATTATTGATAATATTCTGCATGCTTTTTATGAAGAAAATGAAGCTCACTTGCTTCAGACACTTAAACCTTTAACAGAAGAACTATATGGATTTCATACAAAGGACAAGAATGTATAAGCAGGAAATCAAGAAGGAAATTATAAGGCTGTTTACCTTGAAAATCCTGAAAGTGTTAAAATTCCAATATTAGCATTAAAAGAATCTGAATGGTATAACTTTCATAATCTCTTAGGTGAAGGCAAAGATGTTCTTCCAAGAACATTATCTGTAGTTCCTGGCCCATATTATGGGAGATATTTGGTTAATGTTCAAGCAGAGCATCTCCAAAAGCACAAGTTGTGGCTTGTAGAGAATGGTTTTGTTCATAATCTTTGGACAAAAACTAATGAAGATTTGAAGGGATTCCCAGATATAATAATTGAAGTTGTTAAGAACATTATACCTGATGGATGTATTTTGAGGTTAAAGTTCATTTCTACTCCCCCAGAGTGGACAGTGGTAGATGGACAGATGAATTATATCTCTCCATATCACTATGTCAGGTTAATTAAGTCCAGTTCAAAAACCTGCCGTTACAGGTGGTAATTGTAGACCAAATCAAAGCATCCCTTGGATGAAGGCTATGGCTATAGCCATTATCAAAGACGTAGTTCTAAGGGACTATGATTCAAGTCTATTGGCAAGTGGAGAAAAAATAATGGTCACTTGCTATAATCACCCTCCACTAGAGAACTGTGACTTTGTCACAGCTCTTATGAGGAATGAAGTTGATTGCACTCTGGCCACTACTACATGGCTAGAGAAAGTTGAGAAAGATGAAAAGTATAAGATTTCTTATCCTTTTGATTCAAACCCTAATGCAATCCACTAGACTTAATAACTCAACTTGTTGAGTTAGGTGGACGTTTCAAGAAACGCTCCATAAATGCATTCCACAGTACTTTGTGGTCATTACTTTTTGCATAGATTGTCGTTGAAGGATGTTGCATGTCGATGTGGCGCCTCAAAACTTTGAGCACGAGAGATGTGAAATCTCGGCATCTAGGCTTGTTAGCCTGTGGGTCGAAACATGTGGTTTAATCCATTTCGATCCAAAGAAGGGTTCCACAGATACCTAACGAAGATTCGCCTTACGCATTGAGTATGTCAAAACTCAAATGAGCAGAATGTTACATTGCTTTTGCATACAAAACCAAGCAATTATGAAACTCGAAATAGGTCACAAATGATGTTTTTTAATGGTTTGTCCTTCGGATTGATCACACACAATCCGGAAAAGCCGCGAATTGATCAAACAAAATTCAGAAAAGGCCTCAAATTGATCAAACACAATCCGGAGAAAGGTCGAGGTTGATCATACACAACCGGACAAGGAAATAAGAGTGATCAAACACACTCTTGACCCGCGAATAAAATTCTGGGATTTGGTACATGCATGCACAAAATCCCAAGCATAGAAAAAATAGATGGAGAAGGGAAGAAATTTTTTTATCCCCCCGAGTTATTAAACTTGGAAAAGTTTAGGGTTTCAAAACATACATTTTGAAACTTCAAACACTTGAAGAAGTCGAAAATTGTAGTCGGAGTAAATCAAGAATCGTCAGTGGGCGGCGGCCAAGGGATTTGCAGTCGGTGATGTCGGACGGGGGCCGGGGGGGAAAACAGGCGGCGGCGGCGGCGGTCGGACATAGGAGCCGAAAAAATGTTTTTTTTTTTTAGGGTTTCGGAAAATAAATGGTGGGTTATTGACTTTAGGGTTTAAAACAAAGTGCATGATAACGTGATGAAGTATAAAGTATAGAGACAAAGAGATAGCAAGAGAATCATCATCTTATTCATTAATAGGAGTCTTTTATATAGAAAATTACAAAGTATCAATATGGTAATGATAAGGAATACATAGTCCTATTCCAAATACATATCCTTATGGTATAAAGCTAAGACACACATATGGAATATCCTAGAACACTGTCATTTTTTTCTAATCTCATCTTTTTTTTAAATTCAGATAAAGGTTAAATGACATGCATGGAATTCGTGTTTATCCTAATAAAAATTGTTTAGATGTAAATTATCTGTTAACAATGTGAAAGATTGTAAAAATAGCTTAAAAACATAGTGTCTTCTTTATTAGGTAAAAAATAAATGAGATTGACGTAAAGGGTCAAAGAAATTAAAACTTGCAAATTATAGCTATGAATTCCCATATAGTATGTGCCCATGTTTTTCGTTAAACCGGCAATACAAGCTCAATCGCCCGTTGTTTTTCTCAAAACCACTCATTCTTGAATCTTTGCAATAGCGTATAAAATGAGTCTGATTAGTGTTCTAATTTGTCCATACCATATGTAATAGATTTTAATACCCATTTTTTTTTTTTTATAAAACCGGCGATACTTATTCAACCGCCCTTTGTTTTCCTCAAAACACTCATTCTTGAAACTTCACAATAGCTTATAAAAAGAACCTTATTAGTGTTCTAATTTGCACGTAACATCTCCACATTTTATAGATGAATAGACAAGAAGAAAGATTTTCGAGACATCTTAAGTGTCGGCGTCGACAAAAAATTTTATGTTGCGACCGATGAGCCTCACCGGATTGAAAAACAAGAAATTCTATTATTACCAAAAGTCTCCCACACACAAGCTCACACTCATTGTCAAAAGTCTCGCACACAAACTCACATTCGAATTAATAATTTACCAGACGTCTATTATTTGCGAACGACGAGGGCATGAAGGGATCGGCAAAAAATTCACGGCGGGAGTATAATGGTAAATTAAGAACAATTTTCAGCGATTTTCTTTCATTTCTTTTTTCAGTGTTAAAACTAAAACCCAAACTCGACGGCCACTCTAAAACCAGTTTGGGGCTCCTGTTTTGAATGTTGATCGTGCAGAAAATTAGGGCTTGGCTTCAGCTTCCGGTCGCCGTTGAATTTGAGGTACGCACATCTGGGTTCTTCATCAATCTCTATTAATTCCTTGAATTTTGTGAATTTTGATTCGATGCTGCATTGTTATTTACATTTCATTCTTAAAGCCTGTGAATTTTTGGTTTGCGCGATTAGATTGATCATTCAAGCCGATTCAAATTTTATAGATACGAGGACCAATTTCGCATTAAATGACTACAACTCTAGTTTCATTTTTGGATGCATACGAGTAATACCTTAGTACAGTTTTATAGAGGTGTTAAGGTTTCTGCTCGGGTAGATCTATACAGAGGGTTTATATATACGTGCTGCACCTGTGGTGCCTGGGAGTGTTAAATTTCCTAACGAGAGTTGAAGTGCTTGTTAACTCATCCTTTGCTAAGTTTAACCTCATAAGCTTTCATTCTCTCGAAGCTATGTGCTTGTTTTCATGTTTCTTACCAGCTGCATATCATTGGATGTCTAACTTTAAACATTGGAGGGTCTATTATGATCGTACACCACCTGCTTAGTCATTGTTTTCCATTTTAACCAATAGGATGTCCAACAGAGCCAACTTGATCGGAATAGAATTATAATGTCAAACCCAACAATCGTATGGCATTGGCAATATGCATTGCCAAATCCATGTTACATTATAGATGATTTGATTCATCTCATAAACATGATACCATCTCCAACTGTACTCGAGCGTTTTTATGTGTGTGTTGATTTGTTGAATAGGAAATTAATGCATTCCTTGTTTGAGAACTTAGAACATTCTCTTAGAACTTCCTAGGGTTTTAGCGACCCTGCTGCAGCTATAGGGATCAACGTCCTCGTTGGGTTATATAATTAGAGGCTTAGAAATGGGAATCCAAGTGAATGTAAGTTGAGATTGGGTTTTGTGCGGGAAAAGGTTCCAAAAAGAAAGGGAAGTGAAAATTTTCAGTTCCCCTGCATTTGGTTTCCCTACTCCTTGGAACACAAACTTTTCCCAGGAAGCTAATGGCCTAGATAGAAAACTGTAGAAGAGGAATAAATGAAAAGTGCTTTGCTAAAAATGCTGAAAAGATAGTTCAGCTACTCCTTTAGCCTTACCTTTCTGAAGGATGTGCCTTCAAGTTTTTCATATAAGTGGAGTATAATTAGGACTTATTGGAGCTTTTTATTGACTCATAATTACTGAGCATTTTTTTAGTTTCTTTTGGAATTAGAATAGCCGCTAGACAATTCGAAACTTCTTTCTCTTGAAGGAAAAACTGCGAGCATTAAGTTAGAATTTTCCTTTTTTCTATAATCTTTATTGAGCTTGAAGGAAAAACTGCGAGCATTAAAGTTAGAAATTTTCTCTTTTTCTCTCCATAATATTATAGCATGTAAGTAGTTTGTCACTTGAAACGTCCTCCACCAAACATAGAAAGTAAGAAGAGAAAAACAAATTTCCAGTCACACAAAGGTAGTTTGTCACTTGTAAGTAGGTTCACACCCTAATCAAACACTAGTTAGTATCTCATGATATGTTTCTTGCATATTTGCATGTTTTCTGTGTTTCTTGATCTACTCTTTTATGTTTATAGCCTCTGTATCTTTTATACAGCACGATGCAGTTACTAGTTGTCATATAGGAAAAAGACACAAATGTTACAAGACAGTTACATTATCTGCACATTCTTATAATTTCAAATAAACACATACAAGATTTTTCTTAGTCAGTTTTAAAATTACTTATGTGCAAGCCTTTATTTTTTTGTACTTTTGTAATCTACATCATGCCAAATCTTGGTACAGATGAGAAATTAACACTTGCTGATCAATAAAGATTATTCTTATCTCGTGCTTGACTAATTACTTATTTGAATGAAATTTGTAGGTGCATTTGAGAGAGCAAGACCATTTGATATCATGGACAACCGAAATGCTGCTTACCATCCATGTCTGAAGCCAGCGGTTGTTGTAACTGGAACAGCAAATGAAGGTACTGCTGGACCAGCTATTGGTCATGTTGACATTGGCGTGAGTGATGCAGCTTACTTATTTCGAGTTGCAGTTCCTGGTCTTCGGAGGAAACAAAGTGAGATTCTTTACCTGTAAATTTCATCATTTATGCATACTCCCCTATACTTGGTGCCCAACCACTATTGCACTGCTACGGTCTTTTACATGGCTACCATAATGATTGAAGATAGTAATACCATCATTTAACTGTTGGTATAACAGGTACAGTGAAATGCATCATCGAAAGTGACGGGAAGGTCCATATCGAAGGAGTTATGACAGAGACCGGACTTGTTTTAAACTCATCAACTGTGTACCAGATGAAAGTCCAGCAACTATGCAGAGCGGGATCATTTACCATCTCTTTTAATCTTCCTGGAACTGTTGATGCTCGGCTGTTTTCTCCTGTTTTTCGGCCAGATGGAATCCTTGAAGTGGTGGTTATGAAATCGAAAATGTCTCAGGAAGTCCTCAAGTTCCCTTCTCATGGCAGAAAGTCTTCCCCTGTTAAGTTTCCTCAAGTAACCGTCTGATGTAAAGTTTCTGAAAGGGAAGTCTGTTTTGTTATGACATACCTCTTTGCTTGTGAGTTAACAATGTGTATGAATACAAGTCTTCCCCTGTCAAGTTTCCTCAAGCAACCATCTGATGTAAAGTTTCTGCAAGGGAAGTCTGTTGTTATGACATATTTGCTTGCGAGTTAACAATGTGTATGAACACATTGATGTCTGATGTCTCATATTTTTATTCCTGCAAAACAGAATGTGTTCAACTCTGTTCTCCCAACAAAATGGGCACTAAGAAAGAAGGGGGTGGATCTGAGTGTGGAGTGCCCTTTTGTGGAGGGGACAAAGAGGATGGGCTCCGTATTTTTAAATTGTGGGGTGGTCAATCAGCTTTGGAAGTGTGTTCATCTTTGAACATGACTCCGAGTACTCATCCGGCGATGGAGATGAAAGTCTGGTTATGTGATATGGTAGAGTTGCTGCACGGGAAGCAATTAGAGGTGTTCTCGTATACATTATGGGCCATTTGTGGTGGAACGAAACATCATCATTTGGAGGGGGGCGGGCTGCTTTGTTCCAGTCAATGTGGCTCGGTGGGTTGATAAACAGAAAGTATCATTATAGAACTGGTAAGCAGAATAGGCGAAAGCACACCACCTAGTGGCAGACTCAAAATAAATATCGATGGTAGTTTCAAAGCAGCCTTGCTCGACCAGTTCATTATGCTCTGTTGCATTGCATGCGGAGGTAGAAGCTTTATGAGCTGGCTTTTATAGCAGTGCAACATGGATGAAGTTGAGTTTGAATCGGATTGTGTTGCATTAGTAAAAACCTTTCAAGGGGATGATGAGGACCTTTCTGAAATTGGTCGTCTTATGGAACACTGTAAGAGGTACGCTAAGTCCTTTAAATTCTTTCTTCTTCGACATGTATTTCGAGAAGTAAATGATGTGGCACATAGAGCCCAGTTGGAATAGTTTTTGGACCTCAAGTTCCTTCAAAACAATGTGAAACAATTTTTTTTGTTTTACTATACTGGAAGTAATTTGATATGGGTTGTTATTTGTGAATGATGAGTAATTTTCTGTTGATGGTAAAGAAATGACAGGACACTTATTTCTGGGTTAGATTATATTTGTATCTGTACTTGTTTGTCTGATTTCTCTTGTTAAACGCCAAACCCTAAGGTTGCCGCTCTGTGATAGCCATAAAAACTCTAACTTTCTCCTCTCTAGTCAATCAAGGTGGCTCCTCCTCATTCTCAAAGAGTAGCACATCCTCTCTAAGACGTCGCCCTCCATCATCAGTAACGTCACCAAGTCGTTCGCAGCCTCTATCGCTTTCATGAGTTCGAAGGTTGTGGATATCTTTGCTAGCATCTCGGGTGCGCAACGTAGTACTTCTCAGTCTTATTTGGTTGCGAAGTCTCTCCTAAACCACCTTCTTTGACGGACATAAAAAGCTTTACAATAAAATTTGGGTGCTCAAAATCCAGATCTATGAGCATCCGAAGCTCAAGGCAAGCAAGGAGGAACAAAAGCAAAGTTTTGAGAAGACCCAAGCTCTAAAGGTAAATATTTTTTTTTTTTTTTTTTTTTTATGTTTAAATTTTTCTGTTTAATTAAAATTTTACTTATAATCTATTTGCTATTTTAGTTATAGGCTCACTTTTACATAAGTGAGCGAATATGAATGTAATAATGAGGTTGCTGATGAAGGATAAAGTGTAGAGACAAAGAGATAGCAAGAGAATCATCATCTTATTCATTGATAGGTGTCCTTTATAGGGAATCACACAATACCAATATGGTAAGGATATGAATACATAGATCTAGTCTAACTACATATCCTATTGGCATAAGGCCAAGGCACACATAAAGAATATCTAGAAAGATACAGAATATCCTAGAACACTCCCCCTTGTGTCGCGGCTGATATGCTGATGGTGCTGATATGTTGCCTCGTCAAAAACCTCGTCAAGTCACAAAAAACCTGTGGGAGAAAAACTGAACCTTGATCGTAGGAGAAAAAGAGTACAACGTACCCTTCACATTTGATAGTGACATGTATGTATGTGCTAGACTCCCCCTGAAGTTCGCACCTCCCCCTGATCTTTACATCAATCATAGGGCTCTTCCTGATTTTTACTAATCACGAAAGTTTCAACAACTTAGCATGTCAATGCTCTTTAACATGTCTTCAAATGTGGCATTCGGCAATGATTAACTAAATCATGCCATATTGTTCTCAAATGATCTTTTACACTTAGATCTTAAGGAGAAGGCCGCTTGTGAACTTAAAACATAAGTTCGTGCAGGAAATCAGATTCCGCATAGCATGACCTTCAGTTACTAGAACAGTCGTAACTTCTGATCCTCTAGAAAATACATATGAACGAACCGTAAACGGTTTTGGAAACTAGACTCATTTAGCTTTCCAACCGTATATTACATACATTCTGGTTCGTCAAGAGCTATTCACAAAGTCCTGTCGAAGTTGACTGTTTTGCCAAATCAGATTCTCGGACAGATTCGTCCTACTTTACGAAAACGGCCATAACTCATTCAATATGATAGGTATGATCAAATGGTTGGTTTCCCTTGAAATTAGACACATAGGCCTTTCCATTTTCCAGTGAGTGAGATTTCCTGTAGGTCCCGTGGAAGTTGACCTACAAAACTTGGTAGATTCTGATTTCACTTTTGATGTCTTTCTTATGTAGGGATAGAATAAGCCTCAACCTTTCATACCTTAAGTATTGGAAAAGGAGTTACTGTCATCACATTAGCGTTGCGTGGGCGCATAGCTACACTTAGCTTTACAACTTTCATAGCGAATGAGATGTCAAGTCTTTTGTATTATGTTGAGTACATTGATGCGTCTTATTGTACTTAGATGGGAACTCCATCTCTTAACACATATTTGTCATCTTGCTTTAGACAAAACAACGGACCTCTCTTTAGAGCAAAGACCTTGACTAATCATGGAAGTATATGTAGGCCTCACTAGTTATAGAGCGCTTAAGCCAATTGATAGAAAGTCATCATCATACAGTCATCGAGTTCTTTATCGAGACCATGTCTTCCCAAGATTTTTTTCTTCGGATGTTGATACATATGGCATCTCTTGATCCACAAGAGTCCATGTAAATCCAGAATGAACACGTAAAGCATAATTCACAATATCCCTTCCAAATCAAGTAGAGTTCATGTTCTTGTGGTCTGGAGCCACTTGATTCAGATGAATGAAGTTTGTTTAAGATCTTCATGTATATCTGATCCCATAGAGATGTTATTATGACCACATTCATAGGCTGTTGCGTATGCAGTTATTCAGAAACTACCAAACTGACAAAGTAGTGGAGTTCAAGGACATCCATTCACCTGCCTAAGGACCTATCTCTTTGTTAATGCTGGATCGCATCTTTCCATTAGGCTAATCAACTAAGTGATATCCATAAAAACTAAGAATGGTGGTTCGATAGTAGACTCATTATCCCACGTCCTCATGTACACTAGTGTAATACTTGTAGAGATCTCTATATGGATTTGACATTAAGGCGTCCCCCAACGATAATCACAATTCAGACTTCATGAGACGGATTTGAGTATCACTAATTAATGGATCAGGCAAGCTCGTTTTCTTTCTAGTACGAGAAAATATCGAACCTAAAGGCCTCCCTCCTTTTAGGGAGCCACACGGCCTTGTGACACCAATTTTGCCACTATATGGCGTCACCATATCACCATCCATGGTGATGGCGCCAAGACCAACTTCTTTTGGTCGCGCCATGTCCTTTTGTAGGACATCAATCCTTGCAGACATATTTGTAGCATGTGATCTCATCACTTTAACACTTTAAGCATTTGGGATCAAGATGAGACTTAGTGGGGACAAACCACGACAATTCAAGTCGTTCCACTTGAACACTTGTTTTCTTATCTCCCCCTAACAGCGGGAATATTGTCTCATCAAAGTGACAATCCGTAATTTAGCGGTGAATGAGATCGCCTGACAAGGTTTCTACATATGCGGATTATAGGTGGAGGTTCATATCCAACCTAAACTTATTCATCTCAAATGACCCATCATTGTACGCAGTGACAATGCGATTTGGCACTTAGAAATAACATCTAGCCGAGCTCAAGGATTGGAGATCCGTTTCAATCCTGCCGAGCTCAAAGATTGCAATTTCGTGTCAATCCTGGTACACAGTCACGAGCTGTAGTACAATAAAATTTAATGATGGTGGGTCGTAGATGAATAGTAAAGCTGTATGCAAATATTGCATAGCCCTAAGACGCAATAGAAAGATTGGTGTGCATCAATAATGTTCGAGCGACAAGCTAAAGTTGCTTAGTCGTAGCCTTGGTGAGACCGTATTGCGTGTGAACATGGGGTACATGACACTTCAACTTACATCCCGATAAACTTCTTTAAAGAATGGGTAGTGAGCCCGTAGAAGTATAAGCAGCATAAGCAGTAGATAATAGTGTAACACGTGACTAGTGTGTTAACACTTTAACCAACACCATAAAACATAAAACATAAAAAGGTGTCCGCAAGTTGGTTGTATCTATCTACATAGTTTGATGTAAGAATAGAATGTTCACTTTTGTGTCATTTAGCGTAGGAGGGTCTCACTCCTAATTTAGCTAAAGAATAGGCGTTCAAAATGAGCAATGAGCATTGCAGGAAGCCAATGCAACATTGAGGGAAGGCCGGTGCACCTCAATTGCTTGAGGAATTGACCGGACGACCTCCAGAAAGTTGGAGTCATGTTCGGGTGACGTCAATGTCCCCCGGGTCACCACCATGCTTCATGGTGATGCTAGATCTCGAATGTCTTTGTTTTGAGCAGAAGAATGGATGTCCATAAGAATTTCTCAAAATTTGGACCATTATATCTCTTCCAGGTTGATCAATTTGGTCAAACCAAAGCCTATATGAGTCGGTGTCCCAAATATCATGTTTGGCGACAACATGGGATTCGATATTCGAATCGTAATGACATACGGTCCACTATATTGACTCATGAACTTCTCCAAGATGCGCTTCAGTTCGCATTCATGAGGAGGTATACACAAAAGAATTCTTGTTCATTCTCACAATGTGTTTTCAAATGAAAACCATTAGCAGGAATGTCTTTAAAACTTAACATGGTTCCTTAGAATTTTGTGGATAGTTCCACTATCTGCGAAGCACTCAATGTCTCTATGAGATATATCTACAAGGAGTAGATAGGCGAGTAAATAGTTCCACTTGAACCATTTAGAAGGATTGAAAGAAGCTACGAAAAACTGCAATCCCGAGAGTGCATAAAAATTTCCGCGCAGAATGACCTTTGCGCACTAAAACAGCCATAACTTCTTCGTTAAAATAGATATGGATAAACCGTGAAAAGTTCTGAAAACTAGACTCGTAGAGCTTTCCAATAATATAAATCTCTATGTCTGGTTCGTCCGGAGCTGTTCACAAAGCTCAAACGAGTTAACTGTCTAGAAAGGACAAATTGCTGTTTTTCGCAGAATTGGCATGTGTGAAGCTATGAAGCTTGCAGATGGCGTGTAGGCTTTTGTCTTAGCCAAAAGTGACGTGTATATGATCAAAACCAAGTCCTTTCGGTCGTTTTAAGGTCGTAAACTCTATGACTAGTTAGCAAAAGCTCTCTGACATGAACATAAACTAACTTAGAGGACCTAGAGGATCCAATCATGATGATAATTTTCCAGCTTTGATAAGTCTTCAACGTATTTTGTAAGACGGTAATTTGTTTAATAGCGTAGGGGGATCCAAAATCAAAAACTTTTGGTAACTCCAAGTCAGTATGACCAGGCATGTCCGTGGAGGGTCGGCAGTGCGAGGCACACTTAAAACCACTATATCCTTAATTTCAGACAATTCTAAGACATCACACTGAGTTTGGATGAGCTTAGTTGAATAATTGATGATGAAAAATCCGCTATAGGGTAGAAGACTTAACCGGAAACACGTGGGCGATTCTCTTTGAGGATGCAGTGCCATGAGTCACCTTCAAAGGAAGGGACCAAAATCGGCACAATATGCCATGTTTCTAAGGACGATGTAAGTGTACATCTTGATTGTAAATCAATATGAACCATAAGAGGAGAATAGTTTCACTTCGAAAAAATTCTCAAAGCATTCATTATTGCTAATGTGAGTACATCGAGGTCTCAAATAGACGAAGGACGTCGATACAACGCCTTAGTACATAAAGCTTGGAACGAAAATCAATGTCTAGCCGATGACGTCAAAGTCATGGGTAGCTAGAGAAGGATCCGAATCTTTGATATTCGTGATCATGAGGATGACGTTGTTGTCCTCATATTGATTTTCCATACCTTTTTGTATGCATTCATAATTTAAAGGAGCTTGACAATCTTGAACCAGTGATCCGAAGATCCACAACGGTTACATTGTCATGAGTTGACGTGAGTAGTTTTGACAAAATGGTGTCTAGACCGGGAGTGTCGCTATTAGAGCCGGCGACACCTCCCCCTCTTTTCTAGACATCAACACGACGTTTTCGGCCAAATAATCCATATTGTTGTCATGAGTTGCCATGAGTGGCCATGACCCATATTGTTGTCCCCACATTAGGGGATAATCCCAAATAAGTTTATCACATTAGCGTATATACAATTCCCGTTTGTATGATCAAAATCAAGTCTCGTTGGTAATTCCACACCAACTTGGAGGACCTAGAGAACTTGATGATGATCGAATCCGCTAAAGATTATGGATCATGATGCCACAAAAGATCATCGACAATATGTAGTCAATTAAGGTGGTAAGCAATTCACTTGACTAATAACTCAACAAGTAGAGTTATATGAACGTTTCGAGAAACGCTCCATGAGTGCATTCCACAGTATTTTGTGGTCATTACTTTTTGCACAGATTGCCATTAAATGCTTTTGTCGATGTGACACTTCAAAGACCTTGAGTGCATGAGATGTGAAATCTCGGCATCTAGGCTTGTTAGTCTGGGGGTCAAAACATGTGGTTTAATCTTTTCCAATGAAAGGTTCCACATATATCAAGCGAAGATCCGCCTTAGGCATCTAGTACGTCAAAACTTAAAGGAGCAGAATGTTGCATTGCTCTTGCATACAAAACCAAGCTGTTATGAGACTCGATAGAGGTCACAAACGATGTTTTTAATGGTTTGTTCTTCGGATTGATCATATATAATTCGAAAAAGCCGCAAATTGATCAAACACAATTCGAACAAAGGCCTTGGATTGATCAAACACAATCCGGTGATAGGTCGGGGTTGATCATACACAACCTGGACAAGGAAACAAGAGTGATCAAACACACTCTTGACTCGCGAATAAAATTCCGGAATTTTTGGTACCTGTAAATACACCGACCCAAGCATAGAATAGAGTAGAAGAAGGGGAGAAAGCATTTTATCTCCCCCGAGGTTATTGAACTTGGAAGAGTTTTAGGGTTGTAAAATAAACATACCGTAAACACTTGGATGCTTGATCGGATGAAAAGAAAGCAGCGGAGCGGACGGCGACGGCGGCCGAGAGGAGAAACAACGTTTTCCCCACTTCTACTTCGAATTTCGGGCTGGAATTTTGACAGGAGGAGCAGCTATGGATGAGGAAGCTTCTATCAAAAATTCAGGTTGATCGGAGCAAGGGAAGGTGGTGAACCGGTGGTCGGTAGCGGCGGCGGTCTGGAATCTTCCGACGGCCGGTTCGGAGACTTTCCGGCAGGTTCTCAAGGTGAGGCCGACGGCGTTGGATCCGAGACGGAGAGAGCTTTCTGGAGATATAAAATTCCATCAGAGGGCAGTCGGACTTTTGGTCGGAAATCGAGAAAAACAAGGCTGCCCGATTTTAGGGTTTTGGAAAAAAATGGTGGGCTATTGGCTCTAGGGTTAGAACAAAGTGCATGATAAGGTGATGAAAGATAAAGTGTAGAGACAAAGAGATAGCAAGAGAATCATCATCTTATTCATTGATAGGTGCCCTTTATATAGGGAATTACACAATACCAATATGGTAAGGATATGAATACATAGATCTAGTCTAACTACATATCCTATTGGCATAAGGCCAAGGCACACATAAAGAATATCTAGAAAGATACAGAATATCCTAGAACAGCTGCAACATTTTTCTTATCAATTGTTTTTAGGGTGCGTCTATTGTCATTCCATAAATCACTTTGCTCACCTCACATGTTGTTGATTTATTGAATGACTAATATATCTTAATGTAAAATTACAACAAGCGACAATAGATTGATACAAATTACAATTTTATTTTTAATAAACACGTACTTCATAAATCTTAACCCAAAATTTATTATAGGATGCGGCTATTTCCACCTCACTAATTGCTCAGTTCACCCCACGTCTTATTTTTTACCTTTAACGTTCCAATTTTGCCCTTCAAATTTTGAGAAAATCTGATTTTTATTTTCCTCAATCTAATAAAATAAAAAAATATATACAAATATCTCATCAATATATTTAACGCAAAGCTCCATTCTTTTCAAACCACATCCTATATATGTTCTCCTCGATCTCTTTCTTGAGTTCATTCTTTACGACTATGAATATATATATATATATATATATAGACACACACACAGAGTTCCTATCTAGAGCGAAACTTCACTTTAAAATTAAAGTGTGAAGTTTCTTATTTAACTCATTTTTCGGTCATATTTCCACATCTACACCGTTCACTTTGTAGAACCTAATGCATAGATCACTCATGCCAAGTTTCATTGAATTTGAGGTGAGTGGATTTGTGTAATATGTTTCAAATATTCTTATTTGCTATCAAATTAGTCAAAAAACATGATTTTGATCTGTTTACAAAATATCTCTCTGTTTTCGAGTAAAGCATGTCGATATTGCGAAATATGCGGTGTTCATATATAATTATGTGTTGGATCCATTGTTTGACTAGTCATAGAACATGTGAACTTCTTGATTGGTTATGCCGAAGTAAGGATGTGACACACGGAGGTATAAGACATGAAGGTCATTAGGTTCCCGTGAGGATCACTAAATTGAAGGATATTTAATAAGAAGAGATTGTGCGATGTGATGAATTGTTTGATGCGATGTGTATACGATATACGTATTTTGTAGCGTGTGTAAAAATGACATGGTTTTGCAGGCCTATTACATTGGTTTACTCACTAAGCGCGTGGTTATACTCACCCACCCATCTTTAATATTTTTTGCAGAGAAGTACTTAGATTTGACCGAGCCGGGAAATGGTAGCCAACGAGCCTAGAAGAAAGTGTTTTTGTTTTATTCCGCTTTGTAACACTCGTTCAAGCCTCGGGATCGGCGTCCGGTGCCTAAAACCCACCGACGTCGGGACCAAGGTGTGACAGAATGGTATCAGAGCAAACCAGGGATTAGAACCCCAGGATCTGTGGTAGATTAGGATTCTAGCGTCTTAGAGTAGTGCCATAAGTGTTTTCGAGTTTTGGAAGGGTGTTGAATTTCGGGGACGAAATTCTTGTTAGGAGGGTAGATTGTAACATCCTGGTTTCAAAATTCAATTTTCTTTTTAGAAATAGAAACTAGATGTTACCACGAGTTTGCCGTATTTTTCAGTGAATTTTTCTGACTCCTGAGCTATTTTTAATGATTTTTCAAAGTTTTGTTGAAATTTTTTCAGAGTTGAACTGCAGCGCTGAAGTGGCGCTTTCCCATTGGTCAAAGAGATTTTACTTGCTAACTAAGGCTGCAGCAAAACGTGTCAATTCTTCTCCATGAGTCACATGCCATGTATCACATGATGGTGTGATTTTGTGGTGTGATGACATGTGGCAAGAAAGGAACCAATCCTTGATTGACATGTCTCATTTTTTTTTCTATATATAGGAGAGATGAGCCCATTCCGTTTCACTTTTGATACTCTCCCTCTCTCTCTCTACAAATTTCTCTCTCCTCATTTCTTTATCTCTCTAGATTTGCGACTAAAATAACGGCAAATCATAACTTTTGATCTGTAACTCTGATTTTGAATCCGCGAAGTGCCTACGGGTTTGTATTGATGTCCTCTTCCTATCCTAGAAGTTTGAGCTAGATCCAACGCTGATTTCTAGATGACTCGTTTATGAGGCTCGGTTTACGATCGGTACTCGTGATGAGATTTCGATGCTATCGAGATGAGTGGATTTGTGTAATATGTTTCAAATATTCTTATTTGCTATCAAATTAGTCAAAAAGTATGATGTTGATCTGTTTACAAAATTTCTCTCTGTTTTCGAGTAAAGCATGTCGATATTGCGAAATATGCGGTGTTTATATATAATTATGTATATCCATTGTTTGACTAGTCATGGAACATGTGAACTTCTTGATTGGTTATGCCGAAGTAAGGATGTGACACACGGAGGTATAAGACATGAAGGTCATTAGGTTCCCGTGGGGATCACTAAATTGAAGGATATCCAATAAGAAAGGATTGTGCGATGTGATGAATTGCTTGATATGATGTGTATACGATATACGTATTTTGTAGTGTGTGTAAAAATGACATGGGTTTGTGGGCATATTACACTGGTTTACTCACTGAGTGCGTGGTTATGCTCACCCACCCATCTCTAATAATTTTTGCAGAGAAGTACTTAGATTTGACCGAGTCGGAAAATGGTAGCCGACAAGCCTAGAAGAAAGTGTTTTTGTTTTATTCCATTTTGTAAAACTCGTTCACGCCTCGGGATCGGCGTCCGGTACCTAAAACCCACCGACGTCAGGACCAGGGTGTGACATCACCGACTAAATAAGTAACTATGTTTCAGGGTTGTCTGATATAATTAAGCTATTTGTGCAACCCTTCACATTGTTAAAAGGTAATAAAAAAGCCTCTGCATTCTAGCCCGGGAGCGGATGAAGGTCCATGCTAGCTGTGCGGCACAGTCACTGCATTCGGGTCCAAAGTTAGAGGAGGATTGTTCGATCTTTGATTTAAAAGAAGGATTTTGTTCTGGCCTTTTCAAATCTTCAGAGAGAACAAGCGAGGCTCAACCTCTATCTTGTCGGAGGCTGTTTTTGGAGTTGTTGTAGTTGCTGGAATATGGACAGTGGCTGGGATCTCGATCTCATAGCATAGATGAGCTCGAGTAGGGTTTAGAACTGGCTGTAAAATCCGAGGGTCTTCAGAAAGCTAAAAAGAGAAGCTTCGACAAGGTTCTCATGATGGGTTAGTCTTTTGGGGGGGTCGGTGATAGAAGAGGTTAGACTATTCTCAGCTGATGGTGATTCTAGGGAGACCCTGGAGGGTGATTTCATGTTCTAGTTAGTAGGTTTGCTTGCCTACATGTCTTGGTTAGTAGCTGATTTTCATTCTAAGGACTACAACATAGAAATTACTTAGGTTTTTCTTAAATAATTTTGCATGATTCAATTATAAGGCCAATATCATGTAAGGAGAGATCGTGTTCATGTTGTGATCCTACTACCATCAATAGTCGGTGTACTGCTTAGTTGGTTAAGTAGCCTAATCGCAACGTTGAGGCCGAGAAATGTTAGAGAGAAGTTAAAACTTACCAAGTATAACTATGTATTTTCATACCGTATATAATACATTTTAATGCCCACTGTCTTTCGTAAAACTGGTGATACGCATTCAATCGCCTGTAGTTTTTCTCAAAACCACTCGTTTTTGAATCTTCACAGTAGCGTATAAGAAGAACCTGATTAGTGTTCTAATTTGCACAAAACATCTCCAAATTTTAACACACGAATAGACAAGCAGAATATTTTTTGAGGCATCTCAAGTGTCGGCGTCGATAAAAAATGTGATGTTGCCACCGATGAACCTCAGAGTATTGGAAAACAAAAAATTCTATTATTGTCAAATGTCTCCCACACAAACTCACACTTATCGAATCTATGATTTCCCAAACGTCTATCATTTCCGAAGCCACCAACAACGCAGGTGCGAGGTGCATACAAAAAGGCATCGGAAAAGAAGAAATTCATGCCGGAGTATAATGGTAAATTAAGAAAAATAATAACTTTGAGCGATTTTCTTTCATTTTATTTTAAGTTCACTGTTAAAACTAAAACCCAAACTCGACGGCTACTCTAAAACCAGTTTGGGGTTTCTGTTCTGAATTTTGATCGTGCAGAAAATTAGGGCTCGGCCTCAGGCTTCCGGTCGCCATTGAATTTGAGGTACTCACATCTGGGTTCTTCATCAATTGCCTCTATTAATTCCTTGTGAATTTTAATTCAGATATTTCCATGCTGCATTCGTTATTTACATTTCTTTCTTAAAGCCTGTGAATTTTTGGTTTGCGCGATCATATTGATCATGTATCGAAATGAAAATAGAAGCTTCTTGACTCAAACTTGTCTGAAATCAAAAAATGGCTGTGTGTTTTCTTGGTTAGTTTTGAGAATTATTTTGTCTCTATTGCAAAACTGGTAGTAATGGTAACTGGGATAATCAAATTATGGGAAGACTATTATTTCAGAAAATTATGATTAGCACTATAGATATTCGACCAATTTTGCAGGAAAATGTCTACAAGTCTAGTTTCAATATTCAGATGCATGTGAGTAGTAGTACCCTTAGTACAGTTTTATAGAGATGTAAATGGGTTTCGCGCAGGAAGATCTATACACAGGGTGTGTGTGTGTGTGCTGCACCTATGGTGCCACGGAGTGTTAACTCATTTCCGATAGAGGAGAGTTGTAGTTGAGGGGATCTAGTAGAGAGGAGCTGTTTAGCCGGCCAGTAGGGAGATGATCTGGCTCTCTTGGCCGTACCTTGCTTTGCCACTCGCTGAATATATCAGGAGAATGCAGCGCATGGTAAGACTCCATCGTGTTAAAAAAACGTCATCTTGTACTTGAGTCAAACTGTGAGGGTTAGCATCCAGGTCAGTTAGTTAGTCTTTTTATGACACCAGTAGTATTGTGTCTGCTTAATATTTCAGTTGAACTTATTCTTTGCATGACTTTTATAACTTCTTCCCTTGATCTTTGGTTTAAGCTGTCTGTTTCTTTACTGTTTATTGTAGTGTATAAGTTGTTCCTAAACCTGCTCAATTTAAGAAATGTGAAGCCTAAGACTGGTTTAGATTAAGGATGGTGTCTATCAGTACACCCGTGTCACTTTGGTTTGACTAAGTTGTTCTGTACTTATCATTGTATAATTTGAGGCATGTAAAATTGAAAATTATACTTTGCTAAGTTTAACCTTGTCCTTCATCATCATAAGCTTTCATTCTCTCTCAAAGCTATGTGCTTGTTTTCTTGTTTCTTCTTTAAAGACACCAATTACTAGCTGCATAGTCATTAAATATCTAACTTTAAACAATTGGAGGGTCTATTATGATTGTACACCACCTGCTTAGTCATCGTTTTCCATTTTAACCATTAGGATGTCCAAAGAGAGCCAACTTGATCGGAATAGAATCCTGATGTCAAACTCAACAATTGTATCATTGTATGGCATTGGCAATATGCATTGTCAAATCCATGAAATCAAAAGCCAAATCCATGTTCCAAAATAGATTATTTGATTCATCTCATAAACATGATTGCCATCTCCAACTGTAATCGAGCGTTTTTATGTGTGTGTCGAGTTCATTCAAGTACAGTGGAAATTTTGAATGCTTTCGTTGTTTCAGAACTTAGAACGTTCTCTTAGGACTTCGTTTTCAGTGATCCTGCTGTAGCTGTGGGGATCAACAGCCTTGTTGGTTTCAAAAAATAGAGGCTTGGAAGGAATCTAAGTCCCTTAATATGTTTGGTAAGTTGAAGATTGGGGTATTGTGCAGGAGAAAATCCCAAAAAGAAAGGAAAGTGAAAATGTACAGTTCTCCTGGGTTTGGTTTTCCCTACTCCTCGGAACACAAACTTTTCCCAGTGCTATTGGGCCTAGGGAGAGAACTGTAAGAGGAATAAAGATGAAAAGGGCTTTACTAAAAATGCTGAAACAGATGGTTCAGCTGACTTCTTTAGCCTTACCTTTCTGAATGATGTGACCTCAAGCATTTCATATAAGTGGAGTATAGTTAGGACTTTATTGAAGCATTTCAATATGACACGTAGCATACTGAGCATTGTAGCGAGCAATTATTTGGAATTAGAATAAGCCACTAGACAGTTAGACACTAGTTAGTATCTCATGATGGTATGTTTCTTTTATATTTTGCATGTTGCTGTGTTTCTGGATCAACTCTTTTTTGTTTCTAGCCTCTGTATCTTTTATACAGCACCGATGCTTACTAGTTGTCATATAGCAAAATTGGTTCTAGCCTAGTCTGCTGTAGTAGGACACAAATGTTACAAGACAGTTACAGTATATGCACATTCGTATAATTTCAACAAAAACACAAAATATTTTCCTTACTTAGTTTTGAAATTACTTATGTGCAAGCCTTTATTTTTTTTATATATTTGAAATCTACATCATGCCAAACATGAGAAATTAACAAGAAATTATGAGAAATTTGCTGATCAATAAAGATCATTCGTATATTTTGCTTGCCTAATTACTTATTTAAATAAAATTAATAGTCGCATTTGAGAGATCAAGACCATAAGGAGGTAAATTGATAGCCTTTTTTTATAATTTTTTTTAGAAGGTCAATTGATAGCATGGACAGGCAAAATGCTGCTTACCATCCATGTCTGAAGCCAGCGGTTGTTGTAACTGGCACAGCGAATGAAGGTACTGCTGGCCCAGCTATCGGTCATGTTGACATTGGCATGAGTGATGCTGCCTACTTATTTCGGGTTGCAGTTCCTGGTCTTCGGAGGAAACAAAGTGAGATTCTTTACCTGTAAATTTCATCATATATGTGCACAATCTCTCAATACTTGGCACCCAGTCATTCTTTATTGCACTGCTACGGTCTTTTATATGCCTACCATAATAATTGAAGATAGTTATAACCAAGTATTTAATTGTTGGTATAACAGGTACAGTGAAATGCATCATTGAAAGTGACGGGAAGGTCCATATCGAAGGAGTTATGACAGAGACTGGACTTGTTTTAAACTCATCAACTGTGTACCAGATGAAAGTCCAGCAACTCTGCGCAGCGGGATCATTTACCATCTCTTTTAATCTTCCTGGAACTGTTGATACTCGGCTGTTTTCTCCTGTTTTTCGGCCAGATGGAATTCTTGAAGTGGTGGTTATGAAATCAAAAATGTCTCCCCTTGTCAAGTTTCCTCAAGTAACCGTCTGATGTAAAGTTTCTGCAAGGAAAGTAGCTAGTCTGTTTTGTTATGAAATACATCTTTGCTTGCGAGTTAACAATGTGTATGAACACACTGAAGTCTGATGTCTTTTTATACCTGCAAAACGGAATGTGTTCAACTCAGTTTGCTAGAAAAGGATTTTCCAACAGTTTCAGATATGTCATGAAGTTGAATTTACATCAACAATGAAGATCAAGTTGATTACAGATTCAATATCGATTGGAAACTAATGAAATGAAAATCCCCAGCTCTTGGCACATTGAACTTCAGTTGGACAAAGCATCGATATGAAGGATAACATGAGTGCCCCTCTTGTTCATTGACCATACTTTGCTTCAAGTAAGTCACCCCATTGCTTTCAGTGGGAGCAGCATGACGCCACTTGGCAGCAAAATTCCACAAAACTGGGCAGCACAAGTATCATACATGCTGTTGTGATTGTTTTTCTGAAGGTGAAGACGAAAGCAGTTATGTTAATTAGTCAATTTGTGGTGATTGCTTAACTGAATGATCATCGTCCAAACAAAGTGTCACCATTTTGATGGTCCATTCTTGTCACTCATGCTCCACGCGGTTTTGCAAAATTTTTTGTTCTCTCCCTCAATTATTCCTTGTTTAGTGAGGAATTATGCTGTAAAATCCACAGGTTAGCTCAGGTAGTATGTTAGGGTTTCTAAGAGTGTCTTAAGATGTTTGATTGTATTGCTTTTTTTGTTGTTGCTGTTTTTTTGTTGTTGTTGTGAATAGTGTGATTGTATTGCCATGTCTTCGTGATTTTTGAATTAACCCATGATATCATTTTCTTCTCCTTTCTTATTTTAATGAAAATGACTACCGTAACGAAGATAAAAGTTAGAATGTCTTACACAACCAGAATCATACTAATCAAAATTCAAAAGCATGTAGAACAAATTTGCTTCTCACTAAACATATTAGAATGATCTGAACCCAAAAACTGAGCAATAGATGTCTTCCCGAAAGGCAAAGTTTTGCAGAACAGATACTGGTACGTTCACCCTAGATTTTGATACCAGCAAATAGATCAAGTCATGATCATATATATATAGCTAATGACAAATTGTACACTGACTTCATTCTAATTTTGAGTGAGGCACTAAACTTTGAATCAATACATGATTATACACAATAAGTAATGACGATGAACAAAAGAAAAGAAACTAATGAGTGTCTTCAAGAAACTTAGGCCGGAGAAATTTGTGATATCTCTAGGCAATTAGAGAGGTATATGGCAGCCATAGAAAAGAAATCCAATGATGATAATATTCCTAGGACTTGGATTATGAAAGCTCTTCCCTAATAAATAAATTCCAGCTCCGATCCAATTTAGATAGTTAAGCAGAGTGCGGGAGATTACTAGGAAATTTAGCAGTGTTCTCTATTATTGTAATACAAAAGCTGATGCAGACAAATAATCTACCCTAGTCCAAACGAGCGACACAAAATGCTAAACAATTTCATTTCCAAGTCAACCACACCATCACTCTTCAAAATATGTGATTCCCAAATGTCCAACACGTACCCTTCAATAGGTAGACACCAAAACCATGTTGTAAGTAAGTCAACGAAGAAGAGAAAATTTTAAGAACAATACATGACAAATGATCCACTCTTAATTTTAGTGTTTTAAGTTTCAAAACAATCATAAAGGTACATGATATTAGAATCACGACACATTTTTAGTACATAGCGTTAATAACGCCTTTAACTCTATGTAATTTCTTAATTTTCAAAGGGTGATTTCGGGTTTTCTCCATTCTTTTTTTTATATTTGTTTTACTCTTTTTTTATTTATATTTTTTTTTTATTTTGTTAACTCAGACCATAATCTTAATGACTTTACTGTCTACAAGTAGCTAGATCATAATCACTCTATTCCATTTTCTGTTTTAATTTTGGTCTTTTAGAAATTGTTGTTTTGTTACTAGTTCAACAATGAGAATTGGATCTTCTGTGCTCAAAAATGAGTTTGCTGCTCCTCAAAAAAATTTATTACTAGTTCAGTAATGAGAATTTGATTTTTTTTTATTTCTCTCTCCTTAGTAATTATTAATTTTAATAATTTATTACTGCTAAATTAAGAAGTGACAGATTTGTCCCTCAAATTTTAACAGAAAACACACAAGATGACAGAAGACATAACGACATGTACATATTTTCTGTTGAGATTAGAACTTCATGTACCTTTATGATTGTTTTGAAACTTGAAACACCAAAATTAGGAATGGATCATTTGTCATGTACTGTTCTTAAAATTTTCTGTCATGACACACCCCGAATTTCACCCTGAAACCCGAAGTAAATCCTGTGGGGACCACCTCCATAGAAGATTTTACCAAAAATTCGGCATAACCTCCTTTGAAAATGGACAATCCTTCCTAATAATACCTGCATACACTTAAAAAAAATCTATCTACAACCTTCTACTCCTAGAGCCTTCGTGCTCCCCAAATCTCACAATTTAAAAACTAACTTTAATAAGAATAATCTCACAACCAACAATCACAGTTCAGAGCAACTCTAATTGAGAGGAAAGAAACTAGAAATATAAAAATGAGCGGAATCTATACTATTGACTATGCCTCTTCACCATGTACGTCTGACCTCAACTATGCTAACCTGCATACTGGGCATTTTTTTAAAAACGAAGGGCCCAAGGGAAAAACAGTCGGAAACATTAGAGTGACTGGACAAAAATGAATTCAATAAAATTATTTATGCATTCCCAATTTAACTTTCATAGAAAATATGCTGCATGCGACAGCTCAAAAGCGCTCAACTCATAAACTGGCAATTTCATGACTAGCTCCGGCTAGTCTCCAAAACTTAATAAAATGGAGCCACTCAGGCTAAATTATATATAAACATAAACATGTATGTATTTACATTCGTCAGATTCCTTGTATGAATTCTATGAAATAATCAAGAAAGATAGAAATTCATACAAGGCTACGACGCTGGCGTCTAACACTCACGTCGCGCCATAATGGAATTTTCCCTCATTATGACGGAACTAGACAGATGTATATACGTGCAGATCCCCTATGTGAAAACCTAGACGAAAATATAAGAAAATAGTTTTCATATAGGACTAAGATGCTTGCGTCTAACGCTCACGTCACGCCATAATGGAATTTACCTCATTATGACCGAACAAGCACGTATGGCTAGCTAGCATTTATAAACATACTATCCTCATAAATATCCAATATACATTTCCACCGAAAATGAGATTTTCGGTAACTCTCCAAAATAATGAAAATTACCAAATATCAGAGAAAACAATAAATCTCAGCAGAAGAATAACTGATCAACAACATAATGCATCGCATGTTTTTAAATTAAAACAAAGTCCACTCACAATATTAGGCCTAAGTCTTCCAATGCTCGGAATACTCCTCGAGCGCTGCCTCCAACTATTCACACTCTCTAGCCAATCCCACGTCTGACGATAAACAGAAGAATAAATTGGTCAGACCGAACTCCATAATAATCATCGATTCAACTTCTTCCTAGTTTGGCTAGGTTTCCTGGGTTAACCAGAATTGACCAATTGATTTAGGGTTGGCCAACTAACGAAGTTTCGACATTTACCACTTTAACCTTCGACTTGAAAATTCGGGTTACCTTGATTACTCTTAACCATCCAATTCAATTCCAACAACCATTTTTCATAATTCAAATATTTGCTTCACTTGAAATCAATTAATTCTTAAATAAGAACAAACCATTCACTAACTCCATTTCTCATTTATCCAATTTTCTTAATTCGAGAAATCCTCGATCACAACACAAATACAATTGATTCTTCATCCATACAATCCTCATTCACTTCCTCTCTACACAACTTCTCCCATATATCACTAACGGCACCCAAAAATGGGTTTCCATAAATAGAAAGTTTCCAAAAAGGGAAAGTCTCCCTAAATAGAAACTTTCCTAAAATGGCAGATTTTACTAAACCGGAAACTACGACTTGAATTAGAAAGAATAACCTCGAGAACTACCTTCTCGGCTCTTTGCCGGATATGCTGCTTCGTTGGAACCCTCACTGGATTGCGGTGACTTAGCGAAATAGTTCGTCGGATTCCGGCAACTTGCCGGAATTTGGCCATAGCCTCCCCGCAAACTCCAAATCACCAAGTTCTCGACAAACAACCAAAACATTGAATCAGTCACCAAACTCCAAACGATCCAACATAGAAACAACACAACAACAACAACACTGTGGCTCTAGACGACAGAGGAACTACCTTAGCCATCTCAGGTCGAACTGCTGATAGGAGCATAAAATGCGATGATTTTATAGTTTAACCTTTGCATTTAACTTAGCTATTTTTCTTTAAAAATATCGTTTTAACTTTGTTATTTTCTTAGGTACTTCGTGGAGCAAGATAATGCAAATATGTGTTCAAGTGATGCAAGCAAGGCTTCCAATACGAAGTAGAGATGTCAAGGATGGAGTTTGATCATTCACATGGTCAAAAATATCAAGGAAAGACGATGGAACCACTTCACCACAACAGAAGCTGTAAACACAAAAAGCTGAAAACTGGTTTATGTTTATTTTCTCCGGTTTTCAAGGCCTATTTCCACGAGGTTTCGAGAATGGTTCCATTGAGATTACTGCCCAGATTTGTAGAGGTGCGTTCGTAGATCAATTTGGACTCAAGAATCATCCAAATCGGTGATGGCATCTTGGATTTATGAAGCGTCGAAGTTGGACAGAAAATCAGCAATTCCGGGAAAACTGTGCAGCAGTCAAGTTCGAGGCAGTGTTTGGGCTGGATTCTGAGAAGCTTTCTTGAGGGTTTTACATGATTTTGAAGAGTGACATCATTAATATAATTTTCCCAAAAGCCAAGCCCAGATTATATGTGGAAGACATTTAAAAGATAGCCCAAACATTGATTCTAATCAAAGAAGGAAACATAGTTTGAAAAGGAAGTTTTCAAGACTTGGAGACTACTTAAGGCAAAACCCTAATACCATAACGTTTTGGGGGAAGCCGTCATACTGGAAGAGAGCTTTCACGTTGCTGAAAAATGCACAAGAGAAGAGGGAGCTGTCAAGCAACTCAAGGAGAAGAAGTAAAGTTCAGAGCCCAGAAGGGATCGATCTCTCGACTCAGAAAATCGATCTTTTCTCCTGTTTTTTTATCTTTAGTATTTTCTTTTCTTTCCGAACCTCATAAAATTCTCTGGTGTGTTTTCAATGATGATGAGTAACTAATTTTCCCTTAGTTAGGGGCTGTTTCCAAGCCCTAGACATGGTGTAACTATGAAGTTGGCGTTTATTTAATTTGTTCCATGAATTTCAGATATTCATTGGTTTATCGTTATATCATTGATCAACTTTGTATGTTTATTGATATGGTGGCCAACATTAATATGCATGCTAGGTTGTAAAGCTATGAATGTTTTGTATGATCATCATGTCAACCTGCATTCTAGAGTAGCGAGTGAGTGACTTGAGTCCATTCACATAAATCAATGTCTAGGTAGATTAGGACAACATCAGTACCGACATTGTCTAGCCTTATTTATAATCTTTTAGACCTTAATGACTTCTAGGTGAGAGCTGTGTGAGAACATCACTCTAGGCTCCATTCTAGATACTAAGTTAAGTTGAAAACATCATTCTCTTAACATACCAAGTAAGAAAGATTGATAGGTTAAGTTCAACACATCATTGGCTTAGCTTGAGTAAGGCTATCCGAATGAATTGAACATGTTAGTAAACACATCATAGGTGTAATCATCATCTAGTGGTCATTACCAAAAGAAAAGCTTTAGCCGAAGAAAATAAAAAAACCAAGCCGACGAATTATTTTTTCGTCAGCTAAAGTCCACGTTAGCCGACGAAATTTTCCTTCGTCGGCTAATTTAAATTTTCATCGGCTATGGCCAATTGTAGCCGACGAAATTTTTTTTCGTCGGATAAAGAAATTTTTTCGTCGACTATACTATACTTTAGCCGACGAAATGTTTACTCGTCGGCCAAAGTTTTTACTCGTCAGTTAAAGTATTTTAGTAGATGAAAAAAAATCTCGTCGGCTATTATCGAAAAAATTCATCGACTATTATTTCGTCAGCTAAAAGAAAAACAATAAAATGTTGTATAACTTGCTTAGTAGGTTTTAAACAAATACACAACTTTGTGAACCAACTCTACATAGAAGCAAAATTAAACAAAAATCTCGTGAAATAAGATGTGTTCAGAATGGTGAAATACTTCTATGGTTCAAAAATCATGTAAATCGGGTAACGTCTCTGATGTAGAACAGTCGAAACCCGATATGTTGCAGATTTGGCGTTCGGTGTCCGATTGACTACTGTGATACCTTTCCGGAAGCGTAACGGCCCTACGAGTCAAATTCATCGCATTGCCATGACATATGGGCTTTTTTGGCCATCCGAGTCCGTTTAGGGCTTCAAAATGCAGTTTTCTTATTTCTGATTAGAGTTGACCGTTTCGATCGAGCCCTTAACGTTGTTGAATCCAGTTGAATTTTTTACCATAGACATCTTTCGTCATAATGATCATATCTGACGGTCGAATTTTGGTTTGTGAATTTTAGTCATCGGAATCACAACGTGTCTACTAATGTTGTATAACTTGTTTAGTAGGTTATACAACTTTGTGAACCAACTCTACATAGGAAGAAAAATTATCAAAAATCTCGTGAAATAAGATGTGTTCAGAATGGTAAAATACAGCTATGGTTCAAAAATCACGTAAACCGGGTAACGTCTAGGTGCTGATAGTAGCGGTCAACCCTATTTACTATTATTATTCCCTATGGGGAGCCCAATCGTCGGAAGGTAAATGTCTCAAAATTTTTATATGGACCGTTGCGTCTCATCTACGTGAGAGTTTTTTGTGTGGAAGGTTTGACCAAACTATGTAATATAGAGGGAGATATGAGCGTTTTCGTGTGATAAGTGACGATGGATTAGGGTTGACCGTTTCGATCGAGCCCTTAGCGTTGTCGGATCCAGTTGAATTTTTTACCATAAACATATTTCGTCATAATGATCATATCTGATGGTCTAATTTTGGTTTGTGAATTTTAGTCATCAGAATCACAACGTGTCTACTAATGTTGTATAACTTGTTTAGTAGGTTATACAACTTTGTCAACCAACTCTACATAGGAAGCAAAATTATCAAAAATCTCGTGAAATAAGATGTGTTTAGAATGGTGAAATACGACTATGGTTCAAAAATCACGTAAATCGGGTAACGTCTCGGTGCCGATAATAGCGGTCAACCCTATTTACCGTTATTATTCTCTATGGGGAGCCTTATCGTCGGAAGATAAATATCTCAAAATTTTATATAGACGGTTGCGTCTCATCTACGTGAAAGTTTTTCGTGTGGAAGGTTTGACCAAACTACGTAATATAGAGGGAGATATGAGCGTTTTCGTGAATTTATAGACTTTAGCCGACGAGATATTAAAAAAGTCGTCGGCTAAAGTCAAAAATTTTTTAGCGGTAAAACAAATTTGGAGGAAAATTTTCAAATGACTTAAGCCGACGAAAATATATGAAAAGTCGTCGGCTAAAGTTGAAAAAAAATTTGGCGGAAAACCAAATTTGGGGGAAAATTTTCAAAATTTTCAAAGGACTTAAACCGACGAAAATATATGATTTCGTCGGCTATTGTCAAAAAAATTTGGCAGTCAACCAAAATTTTTAAAATTTTCAAAGGAGTTTAGCCGATGAAAATTAAGAATTTCGTCGGATAAAGTTCTTTATATAGGAGTTTTGCCGGAAGTGGATGGTAAGAAGTCAGAAAATCAGAAAAAGTTACTATTTCGCCTACCGGATTTTCTTCTCGGCCTAGCTCCGCCGTCAAGCCACCGGAGACCGCCACACTTGTCCCAAAAGCTTCGCCGCCGTCTCTACTTCATTGCTGGACGGGTGGTGCATCGAGTGGCGCCGCCGTGAGAGATAAATCGAGCTCCAAAACTCCGCCAGTTCGGATTCGGTGTCGATCAAATTTCTCCTTCCTCAGGTCACCATTTGGTGAGTTCTATATATGGATAAGTTGAGTTTGATTAGTACTACATTTTCTTAGAATTTGATAGCTCGATTCGGTGTCTGTGAGGAGAATCGAAGATTTGAAGTTTTTAGGGTTTAAAATTGCGGATTTTTATATTTTGATTCAATTGACATGTTTAGGCTTAGAATTGGGCTTGGACTTCTTCTAGAAAGTTGTTCGAAATGTTGAGAGGAAGATTCTGTCAAATTTTGGTGGTGATTAGAGGTGGCCGAAAGTTTCTGCAGTTTTTTTTTTTCAAAAACTAGCAACTTTAGCCTACGATATTTAAATACTTTAGCCGAAGATATTCGTCGGCTATAGTATTTTTTAATTTTTTTTATAAGGTTTAGCCGACGAATTATGGCATGTTTCGTCAGCTAAATACTTCTAAAGCCGACGAAACAGACTATATTTTGTCGGCTATAGTTATTATTTTTAATTTTTTATTACATACTTTAGCCGACGAATAAATGTTTCGTCGGCTAAAGTCATCGCCGATGGCCCTTTCCCGACGAAACCATAGCCGACGAAGGCTCGTCGGCTAAGATATTAGCCTACGAATTAAGCTAACAGGCCGACGAAACTTTTTTGTTTGCTAAAGTGCTTGTCCTAGTAGTGGGTGAGTCGTAGTTCCTAACTAGTTTTTGTTATTTGATTTCCAAAACCAAAATCCCTAAGTTTAGTTTTCTGTTTTTGATCATTATGTCCGTCATATTTCTGAATTTTGTTAGCATAGCAAAACTACACAGTTTTCCCCCAAATTGTGTGTGTCTTCGTCAGTGTGTCTAGTTTCTCCAGATTTAATTTCATAATTTTCGCTGAATCTAGCTATAGTTTTTAATTGCTTTTTTGTCTAGTGTCTATTCAGTTTTTCAGAGTCATATTTGCAATTGTTAAGTCACAATCCTCTGCGGGAGACACCATACTTTTCTATACTACCATCGATAACTTGATTGTGATTGCAAGGTTATTTATAAGTCTATTTTGGGCATATCAAATTGGTGCCGTGTCGCCGGGGATTGTTTTCCCTTGATAATTGCAAATCTTTCGTTGATTTTGTTTAGTTTATTCTTGTTACTAATCTTCTTTTGTTTTTGTGTCTTTAGGTACTCTTAATCGTTGTGTATGCAAACTCGGAGCTGTGGGAGCACTAACCTTGTTCCCTTGGATCGTGAGATTGAACGCACAACTAGGTTACATCAAAAACGTGTGTTGCAGTGTGTGGGAGAGGAAAATAAGACGGAGTCCTTGCCTTTTCCACCACAGTCACCTATTCCACCTTCACCTGTTAAGCTACAACAAGCAGTGAACACACCCCTTCCTCTTGTGCCTTTGCATTCAGACTCGAAAGACTCTTTCAAATCTAGTGAAAGCGAGGAGGAAGAGCAGCAAACAGACATGGCAAACGTGAATCGCACCTTGAAGGAGTTGACAGCACCAACTGTGGTACAACAACCACTTTGCATCACCTATCCTGATGAAGCTCAAAGCTTTGAGCTCAAGTCAGGCATCCTTCATCACCTGCCTAAGTTCAATCGTTTTGGAACTAAGGATCCTAATCTTCATCTCCATGATTTTCACATGATCATTACGGGGATGAAGCCTGACAAGGTGCGAGAGGATCATGCTAAAATGTGTGCGTTTCCATTCTCTTTGGAAGGAAGGGCAAGAGAGTGGCTAGACTATCAACCTGCATGATCTATGACAACATGGGATCAAGTTCAACAAGCTTTCTTGGAGGAGTATTTTCCAGCAACTAAGGCAGCGAGCATTAGAAGAGAAATATGTTCAATAAAACAGATGCGAGAATCTTTTGCAGAGTACTATGAGAGATTCAAGTGGTTGTTAGCTTCATGTCCCAATCATTTAATAGCTGACCATCTTCTCATAGTTTCGTTCTACGAAGGTTTATGCAAGTCTGATCGTCTTATGATTGATGCCGCAAGTGGAGGAGCTTTTGTGAACAAAACACTTGCACAAGCTTATGAATTATGTAAAACCGTAGCTGCCAATATTAAGAATTATGGAGGGAGAGATGTGGTGCCACAGAAAAGTGTCAATGAGGTAAGTTCTACTTCTAATTTGAAAACTCAGATTGCTAACCTCACTGATCTTATGAAACAGGTGGTGCTACCTAAACAAGTATGCGGAGTATGTTGTATGGTGGGACATTATTCTGATCAATGTCCATCATTGATGGATCGAGGTAGCTTGGAACATGCTAATGCCGTTGGAGGATTTCAAGGGCAACAAAGGCAGAAGTATGATCCTTTCTCCAACACCTATAATCAGGGATGGAGGGATCATCCTAACTTTCGATGGAGCAACAATGATAATGTTTTGCAGCCCCCAGGGAACAACTTCAATCGTCCTCCACCTGGGTTTCAACAAGCAAGGCAACAAATGCCTTACCAATCTACTCCCCAACAACAAGCACCATGTAAGTCTCTTGAGGATTTAATTGCTTCTTTGGCTAACTCTCAACAATCTTTTCAACAGAAAACAGATAAGTCCATTGAAAATCTTGAGCGTCAAGTGAGTCAACTTGCAAACATGATGAGCCAACAACATCAACCCGGCAAACTACCAAGCCAAACCATCATAAATCCCAAAGGAGGGTTTGAGTATGCAAATGCTATTAACTTGAAGAGTGGTAAAGAGGTTCCAGTGGTCCCGAGGGTGAGCACAAGGGCTAGGATGGCTGATGATGGAAAGGAAGAGAAGAAACAAGTACCAACTGTCGGAAAAGATCGATTTCAAGAATCAGAAGATCCCAAGGTAACTCGTGAGGTTCCGGTTTCTACTAATTCTTCTTTTGTTCCCTTTCCCCATAGGTTTGCTAAGTCAAAGAAGGAGGAGCTTGAGAAAAGCATCTTAGACACATTCTGAAAAGTACAAGTGAATATACCCTTGCTAGATGCGATCAAACAAGTTCCAAAATATGCCAAGTTCTTGAAAGAGCTTTGGACTAACAAGAGGAGGCTAAAGGGGAATGAAACCTTTGTGGTAAGTGAGAATGTCTCAGCGGTTCTTCAAAGAAAGCTGCCACCAAAGTGTAAGGATCCCGGGAGTTTCACCATCCCTTGTACAATCGGTAATACTAAATTTGAACATGCCATGTTAGATTTAGGTGCATCAATCAATGTAATGCCATATTCCATTTATGCATCGCTAGATCTAGGTGAGCTTGAAGATACAAGTGTTATTATTCAATTAGCTGACCATTCTAATGCTTATCCGGAAGGAGTTGTAGAAGATGTTTTAGTGCAGGTTGACAGTCTTGTCTTCCCGGAAGATTTTTATGTGCTTCAAATGGAAGATGATAAATCATCTCCTTCATCTACACCTATACTTCTAGGCTGGCCTTTCATGAGAACTGCTTGCACCAAAATTGATGTGTATGCAGCAACACTCACCATGGAGTTTGATGGAGAAATTATAAGCTTCAATGTCTTTGATGCAATGAGGTATCCATGTGATGTTCATTCATGTTTTTCCATTGACATTATTAGCACTTGTCGCAGCAATTCTTTGAATTTATGAAGGAGGATGCATTAGAAACTGTCATTGTTAACGCAATTGAACATGAACTCCCAAATAACCCTAAGAGGGCCGTGAATTTTATGGACGCAATCAATGAGGCGGCAGCATCTTTGGAATCATTACCTCAAGTTCCAAGTAAGTATAATACTTCTTATATTTCTCTTCCAATCTCTAATGAAAAGGTACTTCCTTTTGTGATTCAGACACCCAAATTGGAGTTAAAACCATTATATGAGCACTTGAAATACGTGTATCTTAGAGAGAATGACACATTGCCCGTTATCATAACCTCAAATCTCACAGCGATTGAGGAAGATAAGCTGATCCGTGTGCTTAGAGAGTACAAAACAACCATTGGTTGGAGCATAGCTGACATCAAAGGAATAAACCCGGCCACATGCATGCATAGGATCTTATTGAACATGCCCATGATGGAGGTAGTGAAAAAGGAGGTCCTTAAACTCCTTGATGTGAGTATCATATATCCTATCTCAGATAGCAAGTGGGTGAGCCCGGTGCAAGTAGTTCCCAACTGATCTGGAGTAACAGTTGTGAAGAATGAAGCTAATAAGTTAATCCCTACATGTGTGCAAACCAGTTGGAGGGTATGTATTGATTATCACAAGTTTAATGCCACCACACGAAAGGATCACTTTCCTCTTCCGTTCATCGATCAAATGCTTAAAAGGTTAGCTGGTCATTCTCATTATTGTTTTCTTGATGGTTATTCTGGATATAATCAAATTGCTATAGCACCTAAAGATCAAGATTAGACAACCTTTACTTGCCTGTTCGGCACTTTTGCATATCGTCGTATGCCATTTGGGCTTTGTAATGCCCCTGCTACATTCCAAAGATGCATGGTAAGTATCTTCTCTGATATGGTTGAGAAAATAATTGAAGTTTTCATGGATGACTTCTCGGTTTATGGAGATTCTTTTGATGCATGTTTAGACAATCTTACCCTTGTTTTAAAACGTTGTCAATAAACTAACTTGGTTTTAAATTGGGAGAAATGTCATTTTATGGTACGACAAGGGTTGTAACTAGGGCATGTAATTTCTGAAAAGGGAAGAGAAGTTGATAAATCTAAGGTAGAACTTGTTAGCTCTTTACCCCTTCCTACATCTGTCAGGGAGTTCCGTTCTTTTCTTGGACATGTAGGTTTTTATCGCAAGTTTATCCTTGACTTCTCAAAGATTGCTAGGCCATTGTGTCGCTTGCTTCAAAAGGATGTCGTCTTCGAGTTTGATGAGTGTGTGGTAGCATTCAACAAATTGAAGGAGCTGCTTTCTACCGCACCCATTATTCAACCACCGGATTGGAACCTTCCATTTGAACTCATGTGACGCATCTGATCATGCCGTAGGAGCTGTGTTAGGGCAGCGTGTTGGAAAGACTCCCCATGTCATATACTATGCATCCAGGACTCTCAATGATGCCCAATTGAATTACTCCACAACGGAGAAAGAACTTCTTGCTATGGTTTTTGCTTTAGAAAAGTTTCGTTCTTATTTAATTGGTACTAAAGTTACTGTATTTACTGATCATGCAGCATTGAAATACCTACTTACCAAGAAAGAAGCGAAACCGCGCTTGATTCGATGGATGCTTTTGCTTTAAGAATTTGATATTGACATCAAGGACAAGAAAGGAAGTGAGAACGTGGTTGCTGACCATTTAAGTAGGCTCGTTCATGGTTCAAAAGAGGAGGAAGACATCCTACCATTGAAGGATAGTTTTCCAGAAAAGCAACTTTTCATGTTGAACACGAAGACAAATTTAGGAAAAGATCTCTCGATTCTGGCGATCGATCTTCAACAGCATGGGCAGAAAAGTGCAAGTCCTTGGTACGTCGATATTGTGAACTACAAAGCTTCCAAGTTGATTCCGGATGACTTAACTCGAGCACAGAAGGATAAACTCATCAAAACTTCCAAGCAATATGTGTGGGATGACCCATATTTATGGAAGTATTGTGCAGACCAACTGGTAAGAAGGTGTCCTGATGATTTTGAATTTCATTCTATTCTTACCTTTTGTCATTCATATGCATGTGGTGGACATTTTGGAGCAAAAAGAACAGCTCATAAGGTTCTTGAAAGTGGTTTCTATTGGCCTACCTTGTTCAAAGATGCCTATATCTTTTGCCAATCATGTGATCGTTGTCAACGAACAGGTAACTTGGGCCCTAGAAATCAAATGCCACAAACCCCCATTTTGATCATTGAACTTTTTGACCTTTGGGGCATTGATTTCATGGGACCATTCCCTTCATCTTATGGTAATCTTTACATTCTTCTCGCTGTTGATTATGTGTCTAAGTGGGTGGAGGCTAAAGCCACCCAAACTAATGATTCTAAAGTGGTTTCCGATTTTCTTAAGTCTCATATCTTTTCAAGATTTAGAACACCGAGAGCGATAATCAGCGATGGAGGATCCCACTTTTGCAATCGAACATTTGAGGCTCTCCTTCGGAAATACAACATCACTCATAAGGTGGCAACATCTTATCATCCTCGAACTAGTGGTCACGCAAAAGTGTCTAACAGTGAAATTAAGCAAATCTTGGGAAGACCGTTGGCCCTAGTAGGAAAGATTGGAGCTTAAGACTTGATGATGCTCTCTGGTCATATAGGACTGCTTACAAGACACCAATTGGAATGTCCCCATTTTGGTTGGTGTATGGTAAGCCTTGTCATTTACCAGTGGAGCTTGAGCATCATGCATGGTGGGCAATTAAGCAATTCAACATGGATATAGACGCAGCTAGCGTGCATAGAAAGCTTCAGTTGAATAAATTGGAGGAAATCCGTAATGATGCTTATGAGAGTTCTCGAGTTTATAAAGAGAAGACCAAGGCATTCCATGATCGAATGATCTCTCGTCAAGATTTTTTTGTTGGACAGAAAGTCCTTCTCTTCAACTCTCGTCTCAAACTTTTTCCTGGAAAATTACGCTCTAGATGGTTTGGTCTTTTTATTGTTACTAATGGTTATTCTCATGGTGCAGTGGATATCCAAAACTTGAGGACCAATGAAACATTCAAGGTCAATGGACACCGCCTCAAACCATATTATGAGGCCTTTTAAGAGCACAATGTAGAGGAGGAGCACCTCTACAATGCATCACCGCCTGTGGACTAAAGAAGAAACTCCGTCTGGCTGAAGACGCTAAATCAGCGCTTGTTGGGAGGCAACCCAACCGTCTTTATCTTTTGTGTTTTATTTGTTTTGTTTTTGTTCATTTTGATGTGTTTTGTGTGTGTGCAGATTAGAGTTGAGAAAAGTTGAAGAAAACTCCAAGTTATGCAAAAACAATGATCTTGCAAAAAGCAGTCTGCCAACTTTGAAGGGCTCTTGTTTGCAGCTCACAAAACTTGGGAATATGTGCTTTATATTAAAACAAAGGTCTTTGAGTCTAGTTTCTGTAGGATTTTACAGAAGTGAATTTGGAGATCTGAGTCATTCCCAGTTCAACCTTGAAGGAAGAAAGGTCACTGTCAGGAAAACAAAAGTTTTGCGCTACAGCTGGAAAAAGGTCAAACTAGGGGATACTTCCGCCAATTTTGTAGAGGAAAGCCATACATGCCTAAACATCTTGTTGAGTTAGCTTCAACTTTGCTTTGAGGCACTTTTACATTCCAGCACCAGAACTCATTGGAAATTAGGTTTGAATGGATAAAAGTCCTTGCTTCAGCTTTTCTATGCGAATTCTGTTTTTCTTCTAACTTTGCAAGGCTGTCATTTTCAATTCATTTGGACTTAGGAATCGTGCGACATATCCACATAAAACTAGCAATGCCATATTTCATCTCCAATTGGAATCTCAGACATTGGATGCTGCAACAAGATGTTATATGAGCTGGAACTTGGCTTCAGAGCACAAAATGGGGGAGCTTTTCTGAACTTTATCTTCTTAGTCTCTTGTTTTGCTCACTTTTCTCCATACATATGTTATCATTGCATGATCTATATTGTTCTTGCATCGAGGACGCTGCATAGTTCCAGTGTGGGGGAAGGGACTACACACATTTTGTGTTTTGTTTTGTTTTTGTTAAAAAAAAAAAATTGGTTCTGTTTTTGTTTTTGTTTTTGGTTTTTGAGTCGTAGAAGCCCTTAACAAGTCTAGGATGATACTAATCTTCTGAGCTCATGGCTCATAAGATGATCATTTAATTGAGATGATGAGCATAACATTCTTTGGTTAATCGAGTCTTATGTGATGCATGTGTACTTGTAGTAGATATGGCTTAAGACTTCGGTATAGAATTTTTGAACATGCTATTTCGGATTGTGATTTCAAAATAACCCTTGTGAGATTATTGATCTTAATGCCTTTCTTTGGAGAGATTTTAAAATTCATTACTCGATTTTCAATGATATGCTTGTTGCTAAATCCCATTATTCTTTCATGATTGAATGCTTGTCGCAGATTAAGTTTAATGGACTAGAGAGTTTACTAGAACTCGCTTTTGCCACCTTTCAAAACTTTTAGTCATGACATGCCCTGATTGGGGAAGGGATTGAGGCACTTAGGATTGCCACCAAAGCCAAATTAGTTTGTGTCCCCATTTGTGTACACAAGATGTACACCCCCTAGATTAACCCCATTGAGCCTATGTTTTAGATCTTTTTGTTATCACTCTTATTATCTTGACCTTGAGCTTTAGTATAGCTATATCCTTACCCTTGTTCTGGAATTAAGTAGAGCTATACTTGAGATTTATGCAAAATCAAGGCGATACGAAGATGATGAAGAAGAATAAGTGTGGGGGAGGACTCAAGCTCGATTGCAATCCCTGACAGTATTTAAAAAAATAAAAAATATTTTGCACGGCCAGGAAAAGAAGAACAGGAAAAATAATATGTAAAAAATCAACCTTGTGTTCTTGAGGTGTTTAAATTGAAGCAACGGCCCAACTCAATGACATTCGGCCGCATTTAATGACACTATGAAGTTACAAGGAGACCTTGATGGTTGTAAGAGCACAAGAGGAATCTCTCTACATCAATAAAAGTTCTGCTAGGTTTCAGGATACTTGTTTGAATTCCTATCCCTTTGTTTCTGTAACCCTATGCCTAGCCCCATTACAACCTTGAAAAAGACCTACTTGATCCTTGAGATGGGCAAACTATGATATGTGGAGTTAGGTGCAAAAGTTAAGCATATTGTGGTCCATTTGGCAAGTATTTGATTTCCTTCATGGGATTATAAATCATGTTTTTCGTTGAGCTTTTTTCTTTCTTATGTATGTGAGCTATTTATTGATTTTTATTTTGATCTCTCGCATATACTTGAGTGAAAGCTTTTAAGCATACCTTGAATCTTGAGAGAAGAAAGAGTGCAATCCTTGTGAGGTGAAATCATGATTTGTCTTATGCATGTTGAGCTCTAACCATCACCATTGTTCTCTCCCAAGTCTTACTTGTGCTATGTTGAACATGAGTCTTTATTAACTCTCGAATGTGAGCTTAATTCTTGGTTGCGTGTTATTCTTGGTGCTATGAAAGTAGGGGATTTCTGAGACAATTTGTTAAGGGCATTAGAATTGGTTTCGAGTCCAGTTAGGTTCTGAGTCTTTGATTTTGCCAAGGGACTAGCAAAAGTTAAGTGTGGGGGAATTTGATAGGAGCATAAAATGCGATGATTTTATAGTTTAACATTTGCATTTAACTTAGCTATTTTTCTTTAAAAAGATCGTTTTAACTTTGTTATTTTCTTAGGTACTTCGTGGAGCAAGATAATGCAAATATGTGTTCAAGTGATGCAAGCAAGGCTTCCAATACGAAGTAGAGATGTCAAGGATGGAGTTTGATCATTCACATGGTCAAAAATATCAAGGAAAGGCGATGGAACCACTTCACCAAAACAGAAGCTGTAAACACAAAAAGCTGAAAACTGGTTAATGTTTATTTTCTCCGGTTGTCAAGGCCCATTTCCATGAGGTTCCGAGAATGGTTTCACTGAGATTACTGCCCAGATTTGTAGAGGTGCGTTTGTAGATCAATTTGGACACAAGAATCATCCAAATCGGTGATGGCATCTTAGATTTATGAAGCGTCAAAGTTGGACAGAAAATCAGCAGTTCTGGGAAAACTGTGCAGCAGCAAGTTCGAGACAGTGTTTGGGCTGGATTCTGAGAAGCTTTCTTGGGGGTTTTTACACGATTTTGAAGAGTGACCTCATTAATATAATTTTCCCAAAATCCAAGCCCAGATTATATATGGAAGACATTCAAAAGATAGCCCAAACATAATCAAAGAAGGAAACATAGTTTGAAAAGGAAGTTTTCAAGACTTGGAGACTACTTAAGGCAAAACCCTAATACCATAACGTTTTGAGGGAAAGCCGTCATACTGGAAGAGAGCTTTCACGTTGCTGAAAAATGCACAAGAGAAGAGGGAGCTGTCAAGCAACTCAAGGAGAAGAAGTAAAGTTCAGAGCCCAGAAGGGATCGATCTCTCGACTCAGAAAATCGATCTTTTCCCCTGTTTTTTTATCTTTAGTATTTTCTTTTCTTTCCGAACCTCATAAAATTCTCTGGTGTGTTTTCAATGATGATGAGTAACTGATTTTCCCTTAGTTAGGGGCTGTTTCCAAGCCCTAGGCATGGTGTAACTATGAAGTTGGCGTTTATTTAATTTGTTCCATGGATTTCAGATATTCATTGGTTTATCGTTATATCATTGATCAACTTTGTATGTTTATTGATATGGTGGCCAACATTAATATGCATGCTAGGTTGTAAAGCTATGAATGTTTTGTATGGTCAACATGTCTACCTGCATTCTAGAGTAGCGAGTGAGTGACTTGAGCCCATTCACATAAATCAATATCTAGGTAGATTAGGACAACATCAGTACCGACATTGTCTAGCCTTATTCATAATCTTTTAGACCTTAATGACTTCTAGGTGAGAGCTGTGCGAGAACATCACTCCAGGCTCCATTATAGATGCTAAGTTAAGTTGAAAACATCATTCTCTTAACATACCAAGTAAGAAAGATTGGTAGGTTAAGTTCAACACATCATTGGCTTAGCTTGAGTAAGGGTATCCGAATGAATTGAACATGTTAGTAAACACATCATAGGTGTAATCATTGTCTAGTGGTGAGGAGTAGTTCCTAACTAGTTTTTGTTATTTGATTTCCAAAACCAAAATCCCCAAGTTTAGTTTTTTGTTTTTGATCATTCTGTCTGTCATATCCGTCATATCTGAATTTTGTTAGCATAGCAAAACTACACAATTTTCCCCCAAATTTTGTGTGTGTCTTCGTCAGTGTGTCTAGTTTCTCCAGATTTAATTTCATAATTTTTCGCTGAGTCTAGCTATAGTTTTTAATTGCGTCTTTGTCTAGTGTCTATTCAGTTTTTCAGAGTCATATTTGCAATTGTTAAGTCACAATCCTCTGCGAGAGACACCCTACTTTTCTATACTACCATCGATAACTTGATTGTGATTGCAGAACCTCAATCCTTGCCGAATTTTCTTCTGAAGACGAATTTTGAAGTCCAACCGGAGTCCCCGATTGGGAACTCGAGCTTTTGCTCCTATTCCAAACCACGACTGCTGCTCTTAAATCTCTCCAAGGCGCGACAGAGCTCCATTCGACAATTTCTAGACTCACCGGAGCTCGGTAGTCCCGCCGGAGCTCCAAAAACAAACCCACCAGAAAAACCTCGACGAAAACCTAAAAACTAGGGGTGGGTGCGGTTCGGTTCAGATCGGTTTAAGGTTCAAACCGCAACTGAACCATTTTTTTCGGTTTTATAATATTTCAAACCGAAATCGTATTTCAAAAGGGTTGAACCAATTATTTTGGTTACACCATTTTTCGGTTCGGTGCGGGTCGGTTTCGGTGTGAAACCAATTTATTTATTTAAACAAGAAATGGTTACCAAAAGTTATGCTTATTTTTACCTAACAATGTCGGTAAGGCATAAATGTATTTAGAGTCCTCATTAGTCTACAAATATCATCTATATCAAGTAACTAATTAAAATACCATATTTGATTACTTAACAAACACACATATATATCAACTATCATTCAAATATAGCAACTTGCGTAAACAAACTTTAACATAAATGAATTTTTATATGTTACAAACCAAAACTTTCATCAATAGAAAAATAAAATATAAGAAAATTGTAAATTCGGTGCGGTTCGGTTTAAATCGGACGGTTTATAACTCGAAACCGCAACCAAACCGCTTTAATGTGGTTCGGTGCTGTGTGACCATAAAACGACACCGTTTTAGTTTGGTGCGGTTACCGAATCTTATTTTTCGGTTCGGTTCGAGTTGGTAACCGCATATTTGGTGCAAATTGCCCACCCCTACTAAAAACACAAAAGGAAGCTTTCCGAATTCGAACTCGATTCGAAGAGTGAAAGGCATAGAAAGAAAGAAGAAGGACAGAGGAGAAGAACCCTACAGTTCGTTGCCGCCATCGCCGCCTGAGCTGGCCGGAATCCGACGAACATAGACGTGTTCGACAGCTTCGATCTCCTCTAATCCGGTTCGCTTGCGTGATCCATGGGCTGGGCTAGAAAGGAGAGGAGGAGAGGAAGAGAAAGGCAGTGGTCTCGTCGCTAGGAGGTGGCCGGACAGCGGCGCTCCGGCGTAGAGGCGACAGAGACGAAAGAGAGAGAGAGAGACTCGGTTAGGCTCAGTCAAACCCGACTTGGGTTCTTTGACTGGGTCTGACCAGTCTTCCCTATTTAACAACAACAAAAATGGACAACAAGTGATTGATGATTAAAGGTCAACGACCTAGATTTTTCGATAAATCAACGAAAATAGCCCAAAGCTCTTAAAAATAATCCGAGGACATCGGAAAACTCGTGTCATCACGCACTACGACTTCGGGGCCTTGAAAGAAGAATTTAACATTTTTAGAAAAACTCGACAAATAAACTCGAGTGTTAAATTACTAAATTACCGAGCACGGTGAAATTCCTCAGTAACTCAAAGAATACATAATAAATAGGTAAAATTTGGTCCGGGGTGTTACAGTTTCCCTTTAAAGAAACATATGTGATAAATTATGCTTAACAATTAAACATATGTAGTTTTCTACCAAATTGATTGATTCTTTCTTGAGATCATGAAGGGGAGGACCACTAAGTTAAGGATTAATCGAGTATTTTCTTATTAATTGTTTATTACACCCACTTTTCTATTACATTTTTTCATATCAATCGGTTTTTAGGTTTATGTAAGTATATCACTTCTACAAATTTTCAGCCAAATTGGTGATCGTTTAGGGATCGAACCAAATCAAATCGATGGATGATCCAAATATGTTAAATATGTAAAATCACATTTATGAATGCCTTAAAGATTTTCAATTTAGATGAAAATTTGTAAAAATAATCTACTCATATATATCTACAAAGTAGACGGTTGAGAAGTAAATATGCAATCGAAAAATGGGTGAAACGAAGAAGTCTTCAACTTAATGGTCCTCGTTAGAACCACTCCCTTTAGATCATTTCTATCCTATGTTTCTATAGTGCTTCAAATTATGAAACCAGAACGTAGAATACTAGAAATACATTACTCACATAATGGGAGGTTAGGGAACATCCGAATGTGTTATTTATGTAATGATCCTAATAAAAAGTCTCTGCAAGTTTTAACTAGTATATACATATAGAGACGACGCATACATATGAATAATATGATGCAAATTAAGAATGAGTTGGGTGAATCCAAATGATACAGCATATTCATAGAATCATTGACTCGTACTAATACTATACTAGTCTGATTAAACCTCGGATCACATCAATGTCCTACTCTGCGAAACTACTCGATGCCTTCCTCAAGGGCTCAACCTCATAAATATACACGATATTAGTCTATTCACTGTAATAGACAATGTCTATAAGTAGAACCATTTTCAGAACAAAAACAAGTAAGAGCATTTAGCAAATTAGAGCAAGCAAAAGTGACACAAGTGAAGAGCAATGGCGTTGAAGGTGCTTTCGGCCCTTGACACGGCGAAGACGCAATGGTACCACTTCAAGGCCATCATCATCGCCGGCATGGGCCTCTTCACCGACGCCTACGACCTCTTCTGCATCCCTCCCATCATGAGATTCCTCGGCCGCATATACTACGACAATCACCCCACAACATTCAACAGTGACGACGACAACTTTGTGATCCCGGCGCTGGTCGTCTCGGCTATGGTAGGCTTCCCTCTCCTCGGCACCATCCTCGGGCAGCTGCTCTTCGGCAGACTCGGGGACCTAGTCGGTAGGAGACATGTATACGGGCTTTCACTGATGGTGATGGTGCTGAGCTCCATAGGGTGCGGCTTCTCCATCTGCACCTCCACCACCTGCGTCCTCGTCAGCCTCGGCTTCTTCCGGTTCCTTCTCGGTGTCGGCATCGGCGGAGACTACCCTCTCTCGGCCACCATCATGTCGGAGTTTGCAAACAAGAAGACTCGTGGCTCGTTCATAGCAGCTGTGTTCTCCATGCAAGGGTTTGGGATCCTTGCGAGCTCTATAGTGACCATCGTGGTGTGTGCGGTTTTTAACTTTTTAAGCAATCCAGATCCGAAGGAAGCAACGCCGGACGAGGCGGACATAGCGTGGAGGTTGATACTCATGCTCGGTGCAATTCCGGCTGCCATGACGTACTATTGGAGGATGATGATGCCTGAAACTGCCAGGTATTTATTTACTTAAACTAGCAAACTAAACTATTATCTTCCATTTGTTATAAATTTCTCGGTTGAATTGTGTATATAGTTCGTCAACATCTATGTGTCTCGGATTGTTTGGTTGTATGTGATGTGTGAGGTAGCTATAGCTAGCTAGCTGTAAAAATAAATTATTCATAATAAGAACCAAGAGTAAGAAATGCTGGTATTTGAACTTGACCATCTTAGATCTTACTTGTTTCTCTTAACGAGTAAAATACACACAGTTATAGTCATACATCGTTTTCCAAAGTAAATGGTCCGGTGGTATAGAATGTTTAATTAGCTGAAAGGAAATGTTGGGGCACACTTGCAGCTGGATTTTTCTATAGATGTGAGGAAATTAGGTGAAGGATCATAATCTGCCTTATGAATAACCTCATCATGTTTTTGTTTTAACTAGAATGAAGAAGATATATGGACCCATAAGATATTACCTAATGTTGCATGGAGGTCACGCTACACAGAGACGCACCAAGTTGAAAACAAAGACACTTAACAAAATCGTAGTAAGACACTTAACAAAATCATAGTACTCCTAGCTATTTTGATTTCATGCAAGTTGTAGAATGGAAAAGGCCTTCGATGGAAATGATCGATTCTTCTCACTCACTTTCCTCAACTTTCCCATTGATATTCATCCCCCATCTCTTCACTCTCCTATGCCTTACTGGTCTCCAATCTCTTCACTCTCTTATCCCATGGATATGCACATCATTTTGTGAAATAATACTGAACTGAAATTAGCATTTTTGCTTAATAGTTCCAATTTGTTAATTCATTTCAGATATACAGCATTGGTAGAGCTAAATGTGGCGCAAGCGGCTAAGAACATGGAGAAAGTGTTGGCTGTTTCCTTGAGTCAAATTGCAGAAGATGAACCAGATTTACTGACAATGGGGCAAAATCCTGCATCATCATATCCCTTCTTCTCCAAGGAATTTTTACGTCTCCATGGCCGCGATCTCTTCTCTTGTGCAGCCAACTGGTTTCTTGTTGATATTGTCTTCTACAGCAGCAACCTGTTCCAGTCTCAAATATATAGAAGATATATCGACCAAAAGTACCCAAAATACGACGTCAATCTCTATCAAGATGCTTTGCATGTTGCAGAGTTGCAAGCAATTATCACAATATGCTCCACAATCCCAGGATATTGGTTCACTGTCTACTTCATTGATCGAATTGGAAGGCGAAGAATACAAATGATGGGGTTTTTCGTCATGGCACTTGTTTATTTCTCGATTGGGATACCCTATACAAGTCACTGGGTAGAACACACAGATGAAGGTTTCATGGTCCTCTATGGCCTCACTTTCTTCTTCGCAAATTTTGGACCGAATACTACTACTTTTATAGTGCCTGCTGAACTTTTCCCGGCGAGGTTTAGGTCAACTTGTCATGGGGTTTCAGGGGCTTTGGGGAAGGTTGGTGCCTTGATCGGATCAATTGGATTTCTATGGGCTGCACATGGTCAAAATGAGAAGGATCGAAAGACGAAAGAGATCAAGATGTCATTGATTGGTTTAGGTGTAGTGTGTATTCTGGGATTGGTGGTAACGCATCTCTTCACACCTGAAACTAGGGGAAGATCACTAGAAGAGAATGAGAATGAAAACGAGAATGGGAATGAACAACATGCATGATCAGGAAACAAATGTTACATGCCTAGAGAAGCAATTTTAAGTTCTATGTGTGTTCTATATACATTGGAACCATTAGAGTTTGTTCTTTATATCCTGTAAATAGTAGGGATACAAACTTGATGGAGGGGTTAGAGTTTGTTCTTTATATCCTGTAAATACTGGACTCTAAACCGAGAAGATTTTTGAGAGGGGACCTTGTTCATTCTCAGTTGAAAAAGTCTAGCTAGCTTTCTAGGTTTGGGAGTGAATTTTGCTTGTTAATGGCTTGATTCTCTAGTTCTTTTTGTGAACGGTTTGAACCAAAGCAATCTGAAGTTTTTCGATGTGATAGACATGCTCATGAAGGAAGAAGCTTTGGTTCAGATTAAGGATTTCGTAAACTGAGATGGTCGGGATGACTGGGATCAGTGCCCCTTTGACATCAAAATGAAGGAAGAAGCTTTGGTTACTGATTAAGGGTCTGCTAAACTGGGATCAGTGCACAGTTTGACATCATAACCAAACAAAACCAATCCGTGCCACTCAGAACATATGGGAATATTTCGACAGCCCTTATGGACTGCAGTCCCATATTATGTTTGTCGGAAGCTACCCATAAAACTACGTACCATGAATACAAGAATTAATAAAAATGCTTGGATTCTCATATTTTGAGATTGCTCGCAACAAGTGCATCGATATTTTTAACCTTTCAGCACATTCATTTTTAACCTTTCAGCACATTCTCTAGACTATAGTGAAGGGAAGGGGAGATCAGAGAGAGGAGAAGCAACAGGACTCGCCCCGTATTTGGCATCCCAACATCCCAGCAGGGTCGCCATTTCAAATCTTGTAGACTGAGTTCAAACGATGATTTGTTCACCTATGCCATCACAAAGCCAGACGAGAAGGTCACCAAGGTGATATTGTGGCTACATCTTATCTTTTCCATCCCATGTCACGATGACATCATCAATATCTCATTGGGGAGTTCTTTCAGATGGCCAGTGTTTCTAAATTAACCAGGGAGCTGAAAAATGTGGAGAATGAAAAAACAAAGGTTGGTTTTCTGGCAAGGCAAACTGTTTCCTAATCCAACCAGGACAAGTTCTAAGTTTTAACGCTAAGTGGGTGAGAGAAGCCCATTGCCTGTAAAGGTGAGGCAGAGGATTTCGTTATGAATTAAACCGTGAGGGGAATGGAAGGTGGGGGTACTGCTGACAGTGCTGAGTAAAACTTCCACATCATCTACTAGAAGAAACTCAAAAAAAAAATTAAAAAAAAAAAAAAAAAAACAATCAATTGAGGCATTAGAGGTTATGTTGCAACATCCCCTAAACATCCCATAAACATGGCTCCATTAACTCCCTCAACCTGGGTCTCAGAGGCATTAGCGGTTAAGAAAGCAGCTCAAAGATTAACAGAAGGGGTACCCTACCCTAAGCTCAATCACCATTTCCTACATTTCAAGCTAATTCTTCTACAAGCACACCTTTTCCCCAACAGTAGCACACCATAATTGCCACAAAACTATAACTTTGAAGTTTGTTAATTTACATAAGCAGATCAACCTAGAACCTGATTTATCAAACGGTGCTTGACAAAAATTGGCATTTGACACAGAACAAGAAATGATAGGTTGCTTGTACTAAAGACAGAGAATAAATGCACTTCCAGGTTAACCTCATTCCTTCCTCATGTTTAAACAGTAAGCTTATGATATATGAACATAGGGTTTCTATTAGTTTTGATCGGGACATACACAGCAGTACTGCCCTGCCAAAATTCTACAAGTCATGCCTGACGTTGATGTAACTGGATGCATGCATGTCTAGATGAGAATAAGGAAGAGAACGCAGCATGCATTTTGCAGTAAGTATCTCACACTAACTTCAGCAACCAATTTTTTTCTACACTATTTACATGCTAGCAGAAAAATGCTGAAAGATTAGTCTAGCAAGAAGATCCTAACCTTTTTGTCAACTCTTGCTACCTTAAGAATGAGACTGAGCATCAGATATCACTCCTCTTTTAGAATTACTCCTTCAAAGATGCCATCCGATCCAAAGTTAGGTGCAAAGAGCCTTGGATCAACAGGTCCCGGAAGACTGAAGGAGAGTGTGAATGGTCCAGGAGGGCACACTTGCTGCACTTTCATTTGGAAAACACGTGACCGTTTCTTTATGGGGTTCCCACCACTTGTGAAGCCTTCAAGATGAACCTTCCCATTGGGTTCGATCTCACAACTAAATTGACCTGTTGCCACACAAAAAGCATCAATTTAAATGTGTAAATTATGATCCCAAGCATTTCGTCAAGACAACATTAACAAATAAGAACACACAACATATCATTTGTGCCTAGCATGTAGAGTGCTACTCTTCTGTCTAACTCAGGCACTTGGGCAAGTTACAAGCTCATTTCCCAATAACCACTAGACCCATAATGGATAAGGAGTTTATATTTCTCCTTTTTACTCTGTTTACCTTCTGAGAAGAATGGTCGATCCTTACCTAGAATATACATGCTTATTACTATTTAGTGCAACGCCAATATTATCTCCAGCTTATTCAGGATATCTGTAGCTTAAGTGTGTCTACTTAAAGCCATAAATATCTTTTTCCCAATTGAAGGTAGAGGAGGTGTAGTAAATTTGAAAACACCAGGTAAACACCCAATTAAAAGGATTAGCACCAGGAAATTGAAAAAATAAAAAATAAAAATAAAAAATGAGCAAGTGAGAGAAACATACAAAAATCCTTCCTGATTCCTGGTAGAGATACCCGGAAATAATATGCCACCTTGCTAATCCCAATGTCCACAGCACCAATTGGTGGTCCTACAACCCCTCTCTTGACCGTCCCAGACAAAACAATAGATGGATCTGAAACAGATGCTTCCATTCTAGGAACAGACAGATGGGGCATGATTAGCGGTCCTTCTGGTTTGCATGTACTCCATGAAGGTTCATCTTTTCCACAATGTTTTGTGCCTTCTGATGAAGTAACAACCGGGGGAATTACTGGAACTGATGGAGGACGAGAGTGACACCTCCTTTTATACTTTTGTTGAAACCTATCAGTTGAATTACCATTTCCATTGGAAACATATCCTGCCTCATCACTGTCCTTACAGAAATTGTGCTCATTTTTCCTGCCATTCTGATACTCGTGTCGATATTTTCTAGACTCATCTATATCAATTTTCAGGCTATTCAAACCACACAAAGATTTGAACTTTTCCAGATCACCTTCTTTCATATATGAGGTAACAGGATCATCAATAATCACAATCCCCTTAACAATTCTGAAGCTTTCCGGATACCATATCTGTTGATGAAGATTCAAAGGGAAAATATCCAGGAACTGCGGACTCGACAAAGGTAGGCTGCCCTTCAAATACTTATGCAACACATGTGGTCTCAGAACCAGTCTAGGTTGAGCATTTCTCAGGATATAGTAATATAGACTCTCCAACAGAGACACACTAACATATGAAGCACCCAAATCTCTCGACTCATACGGAGAGGAACCTTCCGCTAATCTTTGATATGCCGAGTATCTTACCTTATCAAACTTGAGATCTGGACCCAAGTAATTTCCCATGATGAAATTCAACAGAAAATGCTGACACACAGTCATTGCTTCTTTGACTGAGGATTTAGGAGGGTCATCTTTTTGCTGCAAGTCCATAATTAATAGCTTATTCTTCAACAGCAACAACAGTACTGAGAGTCACCTAGAATTGTAAACCCACCAACATTTCATACATGAACTAATGATTCAAATATCATACTAGTTTAATGATTTCTCTTAATGGGTTTAGTTTGAATATAATCCACATACTTTTCAGAATTAGAGAATGCCAGGACTAAGCACAGGAACATGAGCCAAGAAATGCATGCAGCAATGCTATTGTATAAGAACAAAGGACCTTTGACCAACAAGATTGAACTATATCATTACCAAGGGATTAAATTATTATGGAACAAGACCACTGAACCTCTTATTCACATTCAAGTTGAAGGAAATAGGAATAAAAGTAAACCCTGAATGATGAAAGAGAGACTGAAGATCAGAGATCAATGCTGAGAGCTCACCTGGGATTAGTTCTGGAGCCAATTGGAGAAGAAGCAATTTTGGAAAAGAATAACAATTGTTGGGGGAGCGGAAGGAGAAGAGAAGAGCAGCAAGCTACTGCTGAGGTTTGAAGGGAGGGAGGAGCAGAAGAAGAGGTTGGGGAATTTCGAGGCGTAGGCTTTGGTGTCAAAGCTTCACCCAAAAAATAAACTTCCAATTGTGCCCATGACAGTGTTAAAATAATTCCTGTAACAAAAAAATTAATATTATATATAAAATAAAAAATGTGTATTAATAGCAAAAAGACATGTATTAATAACATCACTCTATACATAAGAATACTGTATATAAACGAATATGCGCCGGAAAACAGAACATAATAGGCTTTTCTATGCTAAGATTTATAGTTCTGTATTGGTATGCACCAGTTCAAATGTGACTCAAGTATCTCGCCAAAAAAATAAAATGTGACTCAAGTGTTATAAAGTAAAGAGAAGATAGAGAGAAGACATAGAGATAATAGTTTGAAGGAGGTTGAAGTGTTCTCATTCATTCTCATTAACCTCTAGAGGTGAGTTCGGTTTGATTCGGTTCGGTTTTTAGCTTAAACCGAAAACTCAACCGAAATTAAAGTTCGGCCCGATTTTTCATTTTTAGACATGTCAAACCGAAAACCGAACCAAACCGGTGGTCCGGTTCGGTTTCAGTTTTTTTCGGTTTTTTTTTTTTTTTTAACAAAACTTTATAGAAACTGTAAAATTTTATGACCATGATTTAACTGTAACAAAAAAATTAACAGCTCCTCCACCTTTCTTGCTTTTAACATTTCAAAACTATGTATCAATATGGTTACTAACCAAATGTATACAAAAACAATCAAAGCACTAAAAATAGTTTGAATGTCCATAGTTAAAGTCCATACATCTTAAACACAAATTATAAAGTTTATACTTCATAGTTCATACTCCATACTTCCATATGATAGAACTCAAAAGTCCATAAATTACAAAATACAAATAGAGTCTAATGTTAAAAGTTTATACATCACAAAACAAGAACCTGAAATATTTTGGAGGAAAGTAGATCAAATCCTTCTTGCAACATCATCTCATGCTCGAAAAAATGTTTGCTTCATTTTAGGAGGCAACATACCACTTTTAACACTTTGCACATGTGATAATGATGACATCTCCAAAATTTCTATATGAACAAAAAAACAAAATAGAAAAACAAAAAATTAGATAAGAAAACCATATATGTAACATAAACTAAAAAAGAATTTACTCGAATCAAATAATAAAAACAAACTATTACCTATTTCCGCTTCTTCACATATCTCAATCTCCTCACTAGTTGGCACATGATGTAAAGCAATGGTTTCACCTTTAAGCCAACTTTGTGTACATATCAAGGCTTCCACCATTTTTAAACTTAGAGAGCTTCGATGTGGATTAATGACCCTCTTACTAGTGCTAAAAGAAGATTTCGAAGGTATAGTAGACACCGGAATAGCTAGAATATCTTTTGCAATGCGGGCCAATATATGGTATTTAGAAACTCATTCACTCTCTACCAACCCAACAAGTCAAATTTTCTATCATCTCCTTCAATAGCATCACTAATATATCTATCAACATCATTGTGTATGATCTCGGCTTTCATTGTTTTTCTTTTCAACTCCTTCTCCTTCAATTTCCTCTCAAACTCGGTAAGACCCGAGAGAGAAGAAGGTTCAACCTTAACAATGGATGCTTGAGACCCTCCAACCCCTCTAACTTCATTTTCCTCCGCTTCATACACTTTGTAAATGTCACACAAAAGAGTTTTCAAATTCTTTGTGACAACTTCCACCCTATGGTATTGATCCTCCTCCCCATAGACAACCTCTAAATAATCAATAAGCATCTCAAACTTTTTCCGTGAATCAAGAACAAAAGCAAGAAACACATATTGATTCAACTCATCAAAATCACCCCAATATTTTGCATATTTTTCTTTCATCGGAGATGCAATATCAACCATCCAAGTATTACTTGGTTTCTTAATTTCTTCTTGCAAGAGACCATTTAGATGAAGCAAATCACCAAAAGTTTGATGAATGATAGGTATATTAGAACAACACTCTTTTAATGTAACTTCATAAAATGATTTCAAAAACTCCGAATACACTTCGGCATTCCTCCAATCATTTGAACAAGGTGGCCCTTCCTTTCCAATTGATTCACCTAAGTTAAAATATGCGGCATAATTACATGTATCATCTTGACTTAGTCTATCAAATGCTTTTTCAAATTTCAAAGCCGATTCCAACATCAAGTATGTGGAATTCCACCTAGTAGGGACATCCAACACCACAAGCCTCTTGCACTCTATCTTTATTTTCTCAACACTTCTTTTGAAGAGTTCAAGTCTTAGTGGAGAGGATCTAACATACCTCACCGAATTACGAATAGCATCAATAGATAAATGCATGGGTTTCAAACCATCATTCATAATCAAGTTAAGAATATGAGCTACACACCGCATATACATATTTTTTCCCGTATTCAAAATCATATAGGTAGTTTCCAAGCATTTACCCTCTTGATTAACTCTCTTATTGTAACATCATTTGCCTAAGCATTATCAACGGTGATTGTTAGAAGCTTCTCTATGCCCCACTCTAACAAACAATCCTCTAAAAATTTAGCTATGGAATCTCTCTTTTGATCTAAGATGACACAAAAGTTTATTACTCTTTTATGCAACACCCAATCATCATCAATAAAATGTACGGTAACAACCATATAATTGATGTTTTGAATGGAAGTCCAAGTATCTGTTGTAAGACACCCTTCTACCCTTCAATTCACCCATTAACTTCTCTTTCTCCCACATACACAACTTAAGCACATCCTTTGCTACGGTCTTCCTATTAGGGATTCTCCAAAAAGGTAAAGTTTTTTCCATAAAACGCTTAAACCTCATGCCCTCAACATGAGTAAAGGGTAGCTCATCTAGAATAATCATCTCCACACATAATCTAGTGAGCTCTTCATTTGTCAAAGAAGAGGTATCCAACTCCCTAGTATCTTTTATAGGACACAAAATCTTTTGCCTTTTAGCTTTCAACATTTCTATATTATAATGAGCCCAAATGACTTTTCTTTGGACTTCAAGGAGCTCAAATATTCTTCCTTGGTCATTGCCTCTCCTTGGTCTACAAAATCTTGTGGAATAAGACCGGTACTTGCTTGTGATCCACCCATACTAGGAACCGGTGTCGGAGTTTCCGATTCACCAACACTAACACTATCAACTTGCATCTACATAAAAAAAATAAACCAATTTAAACAAGTTAAGTATTACAGACCAAACCAAGCAAGAATCATTTAGCAAACATTGAGACTAATAGCAAAGGAACAAAATCAGAACATGTATGCCTAACTTCCTAACCAGCAGACTTTTTTGGCTAAAAACAGTATAGCTCGGCTAAAAATTTCAAGTTGATCTCTTCATAACAATTGTAACAAACAACCTAAAGATTATTTGAGAACTAGAATCGCAGCAAAAAGATTAGTTTACAAATACTTATGATTTTCCAAAGTTCGTATACAGTAGAGAAAAACTGCTAACTTCCTGAGTTCCTAACCAGCAGACCTTTTTGGCTAAACACAGTATAGCTCGGCTAAGAATTTCAGATTGATCTCTTCATAACAATTGTAACAGACAACCTAAATATTATTTGAGAACTAGAATCGTAGCAAAAGGATTTTTCTACAAATACTTATGATTTTCCAAAGTTCATATACAGTAGAGAAAAACTGCTAACTTCCTGAGTTCCTGACCAGCAGACCTGTTTGGCTAAAAACAGTATAGCTCGGCTAAGAATTTCAAGTTGGTCTCTTCATAACAATTGTAATGACAACCTAAAGATTATTTAAAAATTAGAATCGCAGCAAAAGGATTTTTCTACAAATACTTATAATTTTCCAAAGTTCATATACAGTAGAGAAGATGAGAACATTCTGAAAAGAAAAACATACCTGAGAAGATAAGGACGATTTGTCCATCGCACTGATCGCAACACCACGACCAGTTGAGAAAAACGATTTTGAGGAACCCCGCTTCGATGGGTTCAATTTACCTCTCTTCATTGTGATGGTCAGACTGAGAGGAGAGGAGAGGAGAGGACAGGCTGGAGACTTGGAGGACTGGAGTCTGGTGGCGGAGCGCGGAGATGAGATCAAATTAGGGAAGAGAGGAGGGCAGGAGGCGACAAAGAAAAAAGGAGGACTGGAGGAGAGGTCGAGAGGGACGAGAGGAGGTGAAGACTGAGAGTCACTGTCAAAGACTCTCTCTGTCTCTCATTACTCATTAGGGTTTCAAAAAAAAAAAAACCAAAACGACGTCGTTTTGAAACGTTGACCGTGTTGACTTTGGTTTTCGGTCCGGTTCGGTTTTTACAAAGCTAAAACCGAAAACCAAACCGAACAGATCTGGTTCGGCCTGGTTTTTTTTTCGGCTCGGTTTTTTTTCGGCCCGGTTTTTACGATTTCGGCTCAGTTTTTTTCAGCTTTTGGCTCGGAAGTGCCACCCCTATTAGCCTCCTTATATAAATGTAGGGTTTACATCAGAATACATAACTAATGAGTAATTACATAGACAACCACATATATTATAATATTTATAACACTCCCCCTTGGATGTCCACCAATGAATGATGAAATTGGACGCGCTTAATATTGTCTTGTTAAAAACCTTGTCAGGTAAGAAAAAACCAGTGGGAGAAAAATAACCCTAGTCGAAAGAGAAAAAGAGTACAACGCACATATGTCTTAAGTAGCATATTTTTTGATGCTCTCCCTGATGAGAATCTCCCCCTGAACGTTGCAAACTTTATGCGCTGTAAATAACGGTTTAATTGTCCATCGATCAAGCTAGACCATGTGTGCTTTGCATATAGAGACTCATCATGAAATTTCATACCTGCAAAGTTAAATTAATACAACAGAGCTAGATGATTATAAATAGGTAAGCCTCATTAAGTCGTATGACCTAATTCATACACTAAGTAATAGATAATCAACATAAGCTAATTGACATTAAAGCATTAAAACATCATCATGGTGTATCTAGCCATACACATCAATATCTTTGTGTATGATACGTCTCATATAAACTCTACAAGAGCTCTGAGTTATTCATAACTTCCCAAGAGTTAGAATATGTAGCAACATAAAGATCATAGTACTTATTGAGCAAATTTCGATCATGTTAGCTATAACGGAATAAGTATATATAAGCTAACTTTAGACTATTTGATTTCATGAATTAGCTTCAGGCTCTCTCAAGTATTCATGGATCTTACATTAGAATCATTCATGTACTTGAATCCTTTAAAGATTTGACAAGTGATACGCTTGTAATGACACTTCATTTTGAGAATTTGTTTTTAGCAACGTGTCTTTTATGATCCTCATAATATACAATGACAAATGTCATAAGTCTCTCGTCAATAACAACTATATCTATTATGTAACACTGTACTTACGAAAATTGTCACGTTTAAGGAAAGATATTCATAATCCCAATGTCTCTTGTAGACATTATGCCATAGTGATTTATTTTTACTATGATCAATACCCTTTGTATCATGTAGGGTTAAAGGTCAAAGAATCTCATCATGTTTCATATATTCAGTTTCATTAGAATTGTCTCTTTCCAATTTGGCCAATAATATGTTTTGTCGACATGCATAATATGAAATGTGATATAACATCGATTAATACAGTTCTTAATGGTCTTTGTAGCTACCATTTGTAAATTGTCATAGATGATCATCATTCATAGTTCCCACACATTCTTATATGCATGCATTTTTTGATATTGGGTACCCATGCCACTTTTTAGGCAAATATTGTCACTTTTAGGACAAAAATTATCTAGCGAATGTGGATCTTTTACTTGTAATATCATGTAGACCATTAGAGAACATGTATAATCTTCCATTTTCAGGAGCTTAAAACTTTAGACCTGGTGGATACATTCCACTCAAATTCACACTGTTATTCAAATGACAGTAGTCTTATTCTTCTCCTAACGGCGGGAAGGTTGTCATGTTATGACCATCCGCAAATATGCGTTTAAAGCTCTATCACTTTCTTTTGAGTGAGATGTTCATAGGCTGCGAACCTAAACCAAGTATGAGGTCAAAAACATTTTATTCATTAGTATCGACCAAGATATCATTCTTTAATGGGAGATTTGCAACCTTTGTATGTGTAACCATATTGGAACTTTGACCTTGATTAGTTATATTCTCTTTAGGAGAATAACGTCACTTAGGTACATATGCATCCCACAGATCGAATGTGTTAATATAGTTTGTCTCTAGGACTTTAACCTAACCAGATGTCTTAACATTTAGCATATAATCTTATCAAGATCTTTTATCAACTCATTTGCTGAGATATTTCTCAAAACCAAAATGAGACGGTGGATAGATAACTCACACCAATTTGTATCGTTCTTTAGGAACAATCTTTCTCTCCCTCATGACAAGAGCCCAAGAGGAGTGTCACATTGAGGTGATAACTCAAAAATATGTGGCATATAGACTAGTGGTCATCAAAACTTGTAACTCATTCAAGACAACACTCTAGGTAAATTATGACTTAACTAGTCATGTCTAGTTTCAATAAACTTCTGGTTCATAATATTATATGTCTCGAGTTATTGTATAAATTAAACATTGTATATGTTCTTCTAGAGCCATCAATGATACGTGCAATCAAAGGTTTATGTTTGAAGTTTACTATTAGAACTTCGAGTTCTACAGTATAATTTTGAAACTTCTTGTCCAAAAATATTACACTCGAAATTCATATGATCGAGATGTAGGGTTGTTAGCCCGAATAAATAATAATAAAATTTAAATGAACATAATTTAATAAAAGTGCATAACAAAATGAGAAAATTGTAATGAACATAAATAAACTTCGCATTAGAAACTTCTGGTTCGATAGATAAAGAAAATACACAGAACTTCTTGGTCTGATTAATTTCACCAAATATGATAATCTTAACTTCACCAAATATAATAATCTTGATGTACCGATCTCCATAGCATAATATCATATAAGATGGGGAACTTCAGGCCCTCACATGATTCACAATATGTGGTTTCGATCATTGTATAACTGTGAGGAACTTCTGACCTTTGTTAATCACATAAGCTTTGAGAGACTTCATGTCACAATTTTGATTATTGTTCTCACGAGGAACTTCAGGTCCTCTATTGTTCGATCAAGAGACTTCAGATCTCGATCTATGATTACACCATTCACATGGATCATGTGTGAGAACATAGAAAGAAAAAAAAATATTTCGGTCTGAAATTGAGGACTCCTCTAAGATAAAAAAATATGCAATGTTATGTATTTAACACACACACACACACACAAAAAAGCAGTAATGCCAATGACATATTAGTTGTCATGTTTGACCGAAAAACTTATCACAAACTAGAACTTGTAAATATAGTAATTGAGTCTCCTGCAACAGCTACAAGATAACCAAGGGGATAAAATCAGAAGAAGAAAAAAAATGAGATAGCTAGTGTTTTGAAAAGATTAAGTACTAATCATATCATATTGATAAGACGTTTATCTCGTCAAACATGCAATTGGTATTAACAACTAAAAAAAACTTCTGATCATATATGTGCAAGGATAAGGACATATATACATATGTATAAGAATCTTGGTTCCGTCAATGACGGACAATTTATGGTCAGAAACTTAATTATGTACTTGGAAACAATAATAAAGATTAAAATAAAGAATCTTGCAAATCAAATTATTCCGTATAATAGAACATGATAACATAGAAGCCATGTACGCATATAAAGCAATATAACAATCAACATGATCTGAATTAAAAAGCAATAAGCAAATTAAGACTATCGGTGAGAATAAACAATATTGAGTTGCACCGTATGACTTTTTTGATCATCATTGAGTTTATAAACAAACCACTGATATTCTAGGGTTTGATCGTTATCAACTCAAAAAGTAAAGTTGTGCTGATAACGTGTTATAAAGTAAAGAAAAGATATAGAGAAGACACAGAGAGAATAGTTGGGAGGAGGTAGAAGTGTTCTTATTCATTCTCATTAGCCTCCTTATATAGAAGTAGGGTTTACATCAGAGTATATAACTAATGAGTAACTACGTGGACAACCACATATATATATAATATTTATAACATTAATTAAGTCAATTTATTCAAAACTGTGTTTTTCTGTTATAAACATGAACGGTTCAAGTTCGACAGAATTATGTTCATCCATTGGTTTAATCGAATTTGAGTGTCTTAATGATAACCAAATTGGCTGAAATTTTGTAGAGATGATCTATATATTAGTATCTAAAGACTAGACGGTGGAGATGTGAAAATTCGATCGAAAAGTGAATCTAAAATGAAAATCCGCACCATAAGAATAAATAAGGACATTCTTAGCAGAAGATGACTATATATGTATGTGTATATATATACATACAGCACGGATAAAGAGCGGACATCCGCACAGCCCTTAAAACTGCGAACGTCCGCACAGCCTTAAACTGCGGACGTCCCTTCATTCTCCACCGTCCGGCATCGACGACGGCGCTCCTCCACCCGAGCGGACACCAGAGGCATCCCCAATCACTTTCTCTTGCCGGCAAGATCGATTTAAAGGTCTGGGAATCTACCTCCACCCAAAACTTTAGACAAGATTGATCTCGGCTGCAAATTGGTATTTAGCGGACTAGCCAGTAAGAGAAAATGATCGGGGATGCCTCTAGTGTCCGCTCGGGTGGAGGAGCGTTGTCGTCGGCGCCGGACGGTGGAGAACGGAGGGACGTCCGTATTTAACGTCCGCCTCTAAACGACACACACACACACATATATATATATATAGTTTGTGCTATTTAGTTTTTTTTTTTAGTGTGCTATTTAGTTTGTTGAGCTCATGTGTTACCCTCACTCTATTGTAATTGGCAAGCTACGCATACGAAGGAAGAAGAAGAGAAGCTGAGTTCGAAAAAATTGCAGAGGTTGGGATGGAGTTACCGGCCACTTGGGGAAATTCTTACTGATTCCATAGAAAGCTACAAGAAGATTGGAGCTTTGGATTAGGCATGCTAAACTTTATACATTGCCAAACTTTCTGTATGTCAGTGAAGATGGTAATGTAGTCTGAAATAGCGAGATCATCATCACGAACAATATGTGCATGTACCACAAATGTGAGCGTCCAAAAATCCTTGAAGATTTCAATTAACTTAGACATGTAATGCCTGATTTTCTTGCCGAATTCCTTATGTTAAGAAGAATAAACCACAAATAGCAAAAACAATAAATGAAAAGACTTAGGTGCCTTGGGGTATTCATACCTTGCAAGATGTCATTGTTTTATTGGTCCACATAGGTCCATATAGGATAATAGCTTAAAAACTTAACAGATTTTTGTAATTGTCTTAACGGATTTTTGTAACTATTCTAACGGATTTTTGTAACTGTTTAAAAAAAATGCTAACGAAAAAACTCTCTCTCTCGCTCATTCTCTCCTCTCTCTCTCTCTCTCTCTCTCTCTCTCTAGCTCTCTCTCTCTCTCTCTCTATCACTCTCTCTCACTCCCCCTCTCTGCTCTTCTTATTCTTCAACCTCTTGCAGTATGAAAAAAATTCATAAACCCAAGAATCACATAATAAATTAGCCCAAAACAAACAACAACACCCAGAAATCGAAGTCCTTTGATACCCCCAAATTTCTTGGTTAAGAGTGGTTCATTGATCTCCATCCCAAAATTTCCAATTACCATAAACCTCAATATTATTGTATCATCAAGGATAGCCACCCCACCATTATGATCAATGAAAGATTTTATTGATGGTAAGTCGACAACTCCCAGACCTCGATTACAGAGTTCAAATTCCACTCCAAATCGTGGTCTCACTAGGTGATACTCTCAAGAACAACTGCCCAGAATGTCTACTTTTATATGAGCAAGTGTCTCGTGAAAATAGTAGACTTAGCATACAAAAAATAAGGAGAGAGAAACAAGAGAGAGAAATTATCTCCGAAATTCAAGGAATGAGAGCTGATGGGTCAGCTATATATAGGGGTAATAACCGACAATGAAGGGTCAGTCTAAGGATTTCGGTCAATGACAAAGTCACATGTGTCAACATGTAAGAGATTGCTTCGTGAAACATGTCAAAGGCAAGAGATGATTATTCAACTTGCACCCACGTGGGGAGCAGCTGACTTTGTCTCCAGCAATGAATGAAGTTCATCAATAGAAACTCGCCACATGACGGTCTGATCCAAAAGTCATCCCTATCTTCGAAAAATCATAAAAAATAGTCCGAGAATCTGAAAAATTCACCGAAAAATACGGCGAACTCGTGGAGACATCTAGTTTCTAATTCTAAAAAGAAAAACACATTTTGAGAAATTTCAAATTCGGGATGTTACAAGTCACCTCTAGTGTATATAGGGTTTATGATGATTGAGCATAGTCACCCTAATTCCTTTTGGCATATGGTTAACGGTTTCTGATGATCGAGTATAAATAACCTCTAATGTATATATACTTTAAGGTTTATGATGATCAAGTAATAATCACCTCTAGTGTATGCATGGTTCAAGGTTTGTGATAATCGATCAATAGTCGATCACCTCTAGTGTATACTTGATATATGATAATCAAGCACTAATCACCTTTGATGTATATAAGGTTTATAATGATCAGCCATTAATATCAAGTAATGTCTTAACGTTGGCATGGTTTACGGTTTATGATGATCGAGTACAAATCACCTCTCATGTATATATAGTTTAGAGTTTATGATGATCTAGCAATAGTCACATCTCACATCTAGTGTATACATGGTTCAAGGTTTGTGATGATGAATCAATTATATGATAATCGAAATTAAAGTTCTATGATCGCATCTACAATCAATTTTCATAAAGAGAACCCTAAACCCTAAACCCTAAACCCTACACCATAGGGACAAACACGTTGTTTCGCAGCATAAGTATGAAACTATGTATATGAAGGAAATGGAACCCTAGCCGTACTTTCCTCTCTTTCCCTTGCGCGTTCTTCTCTGCTTCTCTCTCTCTCTCTCTCTCTCTCTCTCTCTCTCTGTGTACCACCGTTTAGCTCATCACCCTCTCCTCTACCTCCTCCTAATCACCGATTGACATGCATCCACCGCCTTCTCAAGATTGAAATCCAAACCCTAAATCCCCAAATCTAATTTCTGACCGAATCTCTCCCTCTCTGGCGAACTCGTGCTCCGTGAAGGTAAACCCATCACTTTCTCTCTCGTTTTCACTCCTCCTTGAGCTTTGATTTCCCTAAATATAGCCTTAATCTGATTTTCTTTTCTTTTGTATTTCTGGGTTTTGGTCAAAGTTTTCCGGCGACCTCGTCGACTTCTAGGGAGTCCTATTGTGTTCTAATGGAGCCGAAGTACGTTTAAGTGGCGTTGTGGCAGTAGCGGGTGATTCTGGGTTGAGGCAGTGGCTTTCTAGCGAGGGGAGGATCCATGTTCTTATGTTGATTCTCCAATTTGGTCTTGGTTAAGCAAGGAGGAGGTTCAGACTTTGTCTGGTTCATTGATTTGGAGAAACAGATGGTAAGTCTCGACCTCTCTTGTTGTTGTGGAATTACTATGTTGGTTGTTCTGCGTTGAGTTGTTGAATTGTTGGTTTTGGATTTCACGTTGGTACCATGGCGGATTTGGAATTGAAGCAGCGAAGCAAAGCTACTGTGTTGGTTCATAAGGGTAAGGATTTCCCTTGTTTTGTTTCAGTGTCGTTGTTTTTTGGTTTTGTTATTAATGCCTGATTTGAGTGAGTGTTTTGGTTGCTTATATAGTTGTATGTCGAGAACTTGGTGTTTTGAAGAATACGGGGAGATTATGGCCCGTGTGCTCTTGTCATTTCCTTACCTTTGTCTTGTGTGCTAGGAGTTTAGGACTCCTTTATTCCATGATTGCCTCAACAATCAGTGAGTTATTCTTGTTTTTATGTATCAACTTGTTTCTGGTATGCCTTCCTAATTCTCACAGTGATAATTGTGATGTTTCAACATTAGCCTCTGAGTTATAAAATTCATATTATAAGTTGAGTACTTATATAATTTTAATGGTCTTGAATAACTGTTTTTGTGTTAGAGGTTATTCATATATAGTTATTTACAGCTCTGAAATGTGATGCTTGTAGTTGCAAAGCAAGTTCCACTGCATATTGAGGTTGATGCATGCATCTTAATTGTTAAAAATTTCGCTTTTCCGTTTTAATGGATATAAGTTATGTTAAGTTGATATGTGATTGTTTCAACTGTGTGCAGGGTGTACCACGGCACAGCTGAACCCAAGATATATGAACGGAAACTACTGTCAAATGCTCATGGATGAGTTTGAAGGTGAAAGGGAGTTGAGGAAGAGCATTGTGGAACATATAAATATGATCAAGATACTACGCTCTTTTTTTGGGGTCATAATAGAAGTGCTAGGTTTAGAGTTTAAACTTTTGCAACTGTGGGATACAATGTATTTTGATGGATATTGATGCAATGAAAAGTTTGATGGTTCATTAGGTAACAATCTCAAGAACAACTCTTCAGAATGTCTACTTCTATATGACCAAGCGTGTCATGAAACTAGTACATGGTGCACATTAAACTGAGACTTTGAGTAGACTTCCATATAAGAGCAGTAATACTCTAAAAAACAACCCTCTCAAATGTGTTCTTTTCATATGGAAGACGGTGACTTATGCATGCCGAAGTCTACTTGTACATGGGTGACTTATGCATGCTGAAGTCTACTTGTACATGAGAAACGCTAAGACAATTAGTAGACAATTGTCAACGTAAAAATAGACCTGATTCATGAGACGCTAAGACAATTAATAGACAATTGTCAACAAAAAAGTAGACCTTTACTCGTAAATAAGCAAACTAGGTTTCGTAAACACGTAGACCTCTCAAAAATTCTTCCAGTGTCTGTGAATTCTGGACACTTTAGAGTTTGTCTACTCGTAGTGTGAGTCAATGATTCGAAAACCTAGTACACCATGTTCACAAAACAGGTAGGTTGTTGTTCGTAAACAGGTAGACCATTTTGTCTCACAAAAAAGGTAGACCATTGCTCGTAAATAAGCAGACCAGGCTTCGTAAACAAGTAGACCTCTCAAGAATTCTTCAAGTCTGTGAATTCTGCACACTTTAGAGTTGGTCTACTCGTAGTGTGAGTCAATGATTCAAAAACATAGTACACTATGTTCACAAAACATGTAGGTTGTTGTTCGTAAACAGGTAGACCATTTTGTCTCACAAAAAAAGTAGACATTTGCTCGTAAATAAGCAGACTAGGGTTCGTAAACAAGTAGACCTCTCAAGAATTCTTCAAGTGTCTGTGAATTCTGCACACTTTAGAGTTGGTCTACTCGTAATGTGAGTCAATGATTCGAAAACCTAGTACACCATGTTCACAAAACAGGTAGGTTGTTGTTCGTAAACAGGTAGACCATTTTGTCTCACAAAAAAAGTAGACCTTTGCTCGTAAATAAGCAGACCAGGCTTCGTAAACAGGTAAACCTCTCAAAAATTCTTCAAGTGTCTATGAATTCTACACATTTTAGATTTGGTCTACTCGTAGTGTGAGTCAATGATTCGAAAACCTAGTACACCATGTTCACAAAATAGGTAGGTTGTTGTTCGTAAACAGGTAGACTATTTTGTCTCACAAAAAAGTATACCCTTGCTCGTAAATAAGCAGACCAGGCTTCATAAACAGGTAGACCTCTTAAGAATTCTTCAAGTGTCTATGAATTCTGCACACTTTAGAGTTGGTCTAATCGTAATGTGAGTCAATGATTCGAAAACCTAGTACATCATGTTCACAAAATAGGTAGGTTGTTGTTCGTAAACAGGTAGACCATTTTGTCTCACAAAAAAAGTAGACTTTTGCTCGTAAATAAGCAGACCAGGCTTCTTAAACAAGTAGACCTCTCAAGAATTCTTCAAGTCTGTGAATTCTACACACTTTAGAGTTGCTCTACTCGTAGTGTGAGTCAATGATTCGAAAACCTAGTACATTATGTTCACAAAACAGGTAGGTTGTTGATCGTAAACAGGTAGACCATTTTGTCTCACAAAAAAAGTAGACTATTTCTCGTAAATAAGCAGACCAGGCTTCGTAAACAGGTAGACCTCTCAAAAATTCTTCAAGTGTCTATGAATTCTGCACACTTTAGAGTTGGTCTACTCGTAGTGTGAGTCAATGATTTGAAAACCTAGTACACCATGTTTACAAAACAAGTAGGTTGTTATTCGTAAACAGGTAGACTATTTTGGCTCACAAAAAAAGTAGACCATTTCTCGGAAATAAGCAGACCAGGCTTCGTAAACAGGTAGACCTCTCAATAATTCTTCAAGTGTCTGTGAATTTTGTACACTTTAGAGTTGGTCTACGCGTAGTATGAGTCAATGGTTCATGCAAAACTATCACATCTATGTTTATACAACACATATCATCAAACATGTGGTGCATAGCAACAAGAAAATCTTCACTGCTCACAAAATAACAAATATACCCAGATTTCATTCATTATTGGTTATGTAGCAAAAAGACCGATGTACAATATGGTAGGTAAACCAGAACTTCATATTTTTAATGAGAACAAAATGCTCTATGTTAATGAGGAACCAGCACCCCAACAGCTGTTGATACATGAATCTTCCCTTCCCACGCCTCACCCCTACACACTACCTCTCTTGAGATGTACATATACAGCTATTTATGTATGAGCTGCTGACCCAAGTGACTGAGCACATTTTACACAATTCACAAGTCCTTGCATGTTGCAATCAAACTTTCTCTAAACAACTCTTTCAAGTGATCAATTGCTTCTATCTTTGCATGCAGATGAACTCGTTGGATGAATTATCACTAAAACAGAATCCTTTGAGCCAGAAGATTTTCAAAGTGGCCTGCATTAGTTCACAGTCAGAACCCTTGTTAAATTACTTAAGATATAAATACACACATAATGCATATAGCTTCTATACAAACAACATTAAAGAGAATGAGTAAATTCAGGTTTCCATACTAACAAGGCCCTTCTAGAAACAACGTTCTTCAAGGACTACTGTGCAATTGATGTGCCTGCAATAAAATCCAAAACAATAGACTCAAGATATACAAGCCTGTCACTGGCAACATCCCTAAACAATTTATTTACAACAAACCCAAACGTCCAGGAAAAGAAAAAAAAATAAAACCAATACCCACAAACAGATTCACAAAACCCGAATTGAGCAGCAACAATCACAAAACCTAATACCCAAAAAATATATATATGTACAAAAGAAACAATTTCCATGAAAATGGTTTCGCAGATGATGAAATAGAACATAAGTGATTAACTTTGATATTTACCTTGAAGAGATTAGCTTCCGAATCAGACTGGGAGCTGCAATACAAGAGACAAAAGGAATCGCTTCGTCCACTCCTCCTCGCCGGCGTCAGAGACTCGCCTCCTTAGGATTGGTTCTTCTCTAGGAATGGTTCATCGTTGGAGGTCCGAGTGGGTCTCGGCTGCTCTGTAAGGAAAGAAGGAGGGGTGAGCAGGTTAGGGAGGTGCGCTACCCGTGCACGCAAAGAGCACTGCGGCGAGTAAAATGTTGTCTCGTGCTCTCTTCGTCGTTAGAAGATGTCATCGACGACGGAAAATCGAGGCTATAGGCAGCAGAGGCTGCAACTCAGGACTCGGTCAGTACCGATCCGATCGATACGGCGACCGGTTCACTTCGGTGGCTTGGATGACTTCGTGAAGGAGAGTGAGAGACAATTGTGGTTAGTCGAGAGGGAGGTGCTGATTCGAGATCTTAAAAAGGTTTTAGGATTAACTTTAACAGAGTATAAGAGACTTTAGTTAACGGGATTAGTGAGTCAGCTAAGAGAATTATTGTTACTAAGCGAGGTATAGATACCCCACGTATGCAAGGGGATCCCAACAATAAAGAGGACAAAACTACGTTTCCCCACTTCTATACAGAAACGATAAGCATGGTCGTTACCGTTACGCAAGGATGACACTCGTAGATCGATAAGGCTATACCATAAAAACCTGGTATATAGCAGAATTTCCTCAACATGGGTAGGTGGATCGTGGACGTTTCTAGTTCAAAGAAAGAACAGAGACTGCTGTCACCGCTTTGGCCGAGCACAGATGACAGATGGTTTGCAATTGCATATATAAAACAACGACACACCATCTCATCATTTCTGTATCAGAAATCTCAGTTGAGAGTTGAGAACCCCCAAAGAGAGCTCTTCCAACTAAAATGGCACTTCAGAACGGAAGGTTTTGTGTTACAGGTGCTGGAGGCTTCGTTGGCTCCTGGGTCGTTAAGCTTCTTCTCTCCAAGAACTGCATAGTCCACGGAACCATCAGAGAACCCAGTACGTCCCCCTTCTCTCTCTAATACACTCTTTCAGAAATTATATTCTGTTATCGTCTCTGTATATACCGTTCCATTCATCCCCGCTTTTCATTTCCATTATCTGCATGATCTCTCTCGCGTGTACTAACCGGAATATTACTTCTTCTTTTTTTGTGTTCAGTTCTTTTTTAAATTCCAAGCTTTTTTATTCTGTTTTTTTGTTTATTCAATTTGGGTTGTTATTGCCCTTGTAGTGTATGAGTCTGTAATGTGAATAATGACTAATGTAGTACTGTTAAGTAAACAACTATACATCAATAGATATGGTGATTCATTTCATTAGAGACTGGCTAGCAAGGAATCATGGATATGTGGCTGTATTGCAAAAGTTTTGATATTACTGTTTTTTGCGTGTAGCGGATGCAAAGTACTCTCATTTGAAAAAACTTGACAAGGCATCTGAGAACCTGAAACTGTTCAAGGCGGACTTATTGAATTATGACTCCCTTCGCACGGCAATTGAAGGATGTGATGGAGTGTTTCATGTTGCCAGTCCAGTTCCCTCCGGCAGTGTGCCGAATCCTGAGGCAAGTGTGTCTAATTATTCTTTAATATTAGTACTTGCAATAGCCAACATGCTTGTTTAAAAAATAAAATAAAAATAGCCAACATGCTCAATCGTAATCTTCCCAAGTTATTTCATCAATCATACAGTCAGTTGCATATATAAGAATGGTTATTAGCAATAAAGTAAATGATTGAAGCATTTAATTAAAGGGTGTCAAATTGTGTGCAACTCCCATCACTATTCAGTACTCAAAGAACACTTGGGTTTATACAACTTAATGTTCTAAGATAGACTTACCTAATGATAGTTTTCCCCAATATTTGGTGTATCTATTGTGCAGGTAGAGATAATTGAACCTGCTGTTAAGGGGACACTTGATGTACTTAAAGCATCGCTTGAAGCAAAAGTCAAGCGCGTTGTTTTTGTGTCTTCTGTTGCTGCTGTCTCTGTGGATCCTACATGGGCAGAAGGTCAAGTGTTAGATGAGACTTATTGGTCTGATAAGGAATACTGCAGAAATACTGAGGTATTTGTTGACAAAATTTATATCGTACAATAAACTCAGTCTAAATGATAGTTGCAGTGTGTGGTAAAACCATGAAATAGACACATGCACATAACTTCCTTTTAGAAGTTAGGATCTGTTGAGTGTTGATTCTTTGGTGAGGATACCAAGAACACTTCTATTAGTTTTTTGTTCCCGAAGAACTAACAAGACAATAGGAATAAGAAAGCGAATGTTATGTTGTTTTCAGAGATAATGATAAATCCTGGATCAATAGGAATGATGCTCATTAAAAGGAGAATGAAATAACCCAAAGTGGGAATGTTTTTGATTCACTAACCTGTATGAAGTCAAATTCCACATTTTGCAGTCATATTTCTCAACTTCTTCCAAATGCTAAAGTCGTGTCATCAAAATTGTAAAATCTAATCTGTTGTCAACTAATCAATGCAATTCCGTTTCAGGTCCATGTAAAATATGTATTTGGATGTTTTCATTTAGTTACAACTCAGCTGGTGCAAATTTGCAACATTTTGTCCGTAGTGTTATATAGTACCTTTTCCGTTTCTTAGAATCATGTAGGCATAAACTAAACAGGCCATCAGTCCCTTGACTAGTTTACTCCAGAAATTATATTCCGTAGTTATACTGACAAACTATCTTTTATATTAACATACAGTATGTGCACTCTAACGCAAGAAATTTACATCTGTGTGTTCTTGGTTTTGCCAGAACTGGTATTGCCTCTCAAAAACTGAAGCAGAATATGAGGCTCTGCAGTTTGCAAATACAACGGGGATTGATCTTGTGACTGTTTGTCCTACACTTATACTTGGCCCAATTCTGCAGTCGACTGTAAATGCAAGTACCTTGATCCTCATCAAGCTTTTGAAGGGTGTACTACTTTTGCCATAATGCCACTACATTCAGTGATGTTGCATCTCTCTTCATACTTATAGACAAACATCTAGTTGGTAGTTTCCATTGTAGTTTGTGATAGTTTCCATTTGTTTGTCTACATGTTGGTTTCTATGGAGCTAAATCTAGGTGTTGCCCCATTCATGACCGCATGGACCTTGTATATTTCTCATAGTGTGTGTGTGTGTGTGTGTGTTAACTGCCTTTAACAATGTTCCCGTGCAGAAGGGAAGGAGTCACTGGAAAACAGGCCCCGGAAGATAGTTGACGTGCGGGATTTAGCTGAAGCACTTCTTATGGCATATGAGAAGCCGGAGGCTGAAGGAAGATACATATGCATGTCCCATAGTGTTAAGAACAGGGATCTAGTTGAGAAGCTGAGGAGCCTTTATCCTAAATACAATTATCCTAAGAAGTAAGGGTCTCCAGTAATACTTGATTCATCAGCACACTAAATGTTCATGAATTCCTGTTATTGTGGTTTGCTGTGTTTTATAATTTGACTATGGAAATGTTTGTTGGCAGCTTTGTTGAAGTAGGTGAAGAGAAACAGGTCAGCTCAGAGAAATTGCAAAGGCTTGGGTGGGGTTACCGGTCATTGGACGATACTCTCATTGACTCTGTTGAAAGCTACCGAGAGGCTGGACTATTGGATTGATACATTGCAGAGTTATGTTTTGCCTGGCTGCATCATTCGAATCAATAACCAAAAGAGGAAACGTTTGGCATGGGCTGTTGCAATGCCAATTAGATTTGGTGAAACCCGAGCCGAAGAGTATACAAGTGTCTACTACCAGTTGCTTTAGTATCGTAAGTGTTGCTTTTTTTTTTCTTAGTACTAAGACGTCTTACATTTGTAAGTGAGAGAAGTTGTGAGTTTGCTTGATGGAAGACCGTGTTGTCGTATCATTATTTTTTTGTTTTTTTTATGTCCTGGGGATGTGAATCCATTAATGTGAAAAGAAGGTTACATCGCATGAGTTTCATGGCTACGTCAATAATGAGTCTTTTTGTTGATCCAATCTACCATTGAGCATTCAAGGGCAAATGGGCAACGAAAATTAGACCAAAGTTTGATCCATATCTTCCGAGTGTTTAATTTTCTTGTATTGGCATGTGAAGATCTTTATCTTCCTTTTTTTTGTTTTTTTGTTTTTTTGTTTTTGTTCCCTTCATGGCTGTTAGCACCTCTTTGTTCACTCTTTTAGGTGTTGATTTGTCATAATAAAAATGACAATAGAAGACAATATTTTATTAAAAGTTAGTGTGTTATCTATCTTAAATCAACCTATGATCTTTCATCAAGAAAATTAACCAATTAACCTATGATCTAAGGATAGTGATGTTATCTCACACCTGCTTTGGCTGACAATGTGGATTGCTTTATGTAGAATTGTAGATAGATAATTAAACAGGGCAGGACTATCAACAGCACACAATGGATGACCAAAATGGTTCTGCTGTTGCTCTCAAATCAAAATTATTTGATGGTCAGTGGCGGGTAATGACCAACGCCTGGACTTAAACCATTTCTATCCTTGTCGGTAGGAAAAAAAAATCCGCTTCTTTCCTTCTGGAAGACGAACAGTCAGTGAGACTAGTAGTTAAACTAATCTGTGAGTCTATTCTCTCAATATTTTATGTCATGGTGTCCTTGTTTTCTTTGCTTGTTTAACTCATTTTATGCGTATGCATTTTCAATAATTTGAGCTGCCTAATTTTGATTTCTCGAACATGTCAATGACCCCTTGATTTACCGAGTTACCAGAACGTGGTAAGATCCCAAATCCACAAAGTATTGAAAGTAGGAGTCAACTAAAAGATAAATTAGAGGGGAGGCTATGTCTGTTCATGAAATGTTGAACTCAGTGTGGAGCTATATTACTATATATGTGGAAGAAAGAAAGAAAGAATGAAAGTGAGAGCGAGTGAAGTGAGACATAGACACATAAAATGGAGGGTGAGAATGAAAAAGTGTGCGTAACAGGAGCTGGAGGATTTGCTGCCTCCTGGGTCGTCAAGCTTCTTCTCTCTCGGGGCTATATTGTCCATGGAACCGTCAGACAACCAGGTCAAGCTTCATTCTTTGTATTCCCCTATCATACTCATCATTTGTAATCTCTCCGTTTAAACGTTTACTAGCTGAGATCAGGCTATAGTGATCGATGAAATGTCCTTAAGAAAGACAATGATGTGATGTATGTTTTTTAGTGAATTTTCTTTACAAATGTATATGTGCATCTCAAAGTATATGTAATTGTGCAAGCAGGTGATAGCAAGTATGAGCACTTGAACAAGCTTGAGAAAGCATCAGAGAATCTGAAACTGTTCAAGGCAGATTTGCTGGACTGTGATTCTCTATGCTCCGCGATTTCGGGATGCAGCGGTGTGTTCCATGTTGCCAGTCCTGTACCTACAACCGAGGTAAAAGACCCCGAAGCAGAAGTACTTGAACCAGCTGTGAGGGGAACACTTAATGTGCTGAAAGCTTGCTTAGAGGCCAAGGTGAAGAGAGTTGTGCTTGTGTCCTCTATAGCTGCTGTTGTGATGAACCCGAACTGGCCCAAGGATCAAGTCAAGGACGAGAGCTGTTGGTCTGATACTGAATATATAAAAACCACTAGTATGAAAACTTCTAAGAAATGGTATTATGTTTCGAAAACACAAGCAGAGAGGGAGGCTCTGGAGTTTGGAAGAACAACTGGACTTGAGGTTGTGACTGTTTGTTCTTCTGCCATTTTGGGGCCAGTTTTGCAATCCACCCTAATTTCCAGTAGCTGGCTCGTGCCCATGGGTCTCAAAGGTACTATATATGAATTTTATTCTTGAATGTAGAATAAACTTTATTGTCCAAGACTTAATTGTTGAACTATTGATCGATCTACATATTGTCGAACTGTCTAGCAAGAGTATACGAAATTAGTTCACTGATTGTGAAATATGTTTGTGACAATGAAAGGTGGGTTTGGTTCGTTGGGATACAATTATTGGACTGTGGTGGATGTTCGTGATTTAGCTGAAGCACTGCTTCTTGCATACAAGAAAGCTGACGCTGGAGAAAGATACATATGCACATCACATGCAATGGGGGTGGAGGAAGTTGTGGAGAAATACATTAAGATTTCATATCCCACCTACAACTATTCCGACAAGTAAGTCTAAACCAGCAATGTTTACATATCTGAGTGGTCTGTTTGTCGAAATAGTATGATTCTGTGTACAGGTTCAAATGCGTTTTAGACTTTCAGGATTCCACTTTATGAGTTTAATGTGTAGTATTAGAAAGATCAAAGATATAGTCCTAATCTTCACTGTTATATGGCGATCAGTTTTCGTTTATTTGGTGGATTACTACTGAGATGATATGTTAAACCTTACACGTTGTAACTGGCAGACTTAGTCACACGGAGGAAGAAGAAGAGAGAGTGAGTTCGGAAAAACTGCAGAAGTTGGGTTGGAGTTACAGACCATTTGAGGAAACTATTGCTGATGCAATTGAAAACTGCCGGAAGATCGGGGTCTTGGATTAGATAAACTTAACATCTTATGCAATTGATTTTTATGTGTACTTATACTCTACAATACAAAACTTCGTGTTTTTCTTCCCATGTCTTGGTAAAAGCTCAAATAGATAGCTTTTCAAGTAGAAGTTACAAATACTATTGTAACTGTTGGGGCCCTTTTGTGATTTTCCTCCGTAGCAGAACGATTTTGGCGCATAATCTGGTCCTAAATAACTTACAGGTATGAAGATTTTACCTCTTTATTCACTCGCAAGGACTGATCAGGAATATCTAACAGCTTCTTACTAATAGCGATTAACTGAAGCAAACAAAGGACGGATGCAAATGGACAGTCATATATTCCCATCACGCACCTGTCTCTAATTATATTGAGTAAGGTCACCGAGGGGTTTCAATACGCAAAGCATCAGTGACCTTACTTCTAAAACTTTAAAAGAACACCTTTCAGGCAATACTGCAAAGCATTGCTCCCACCTATCATGTATTGTTTCAACTCCTTCATGTAGCCTTCATATGTAGTGATCTCCTAGTGACTAATTTTTTTATTACATCTTTCATGTGCACGATAGTCAGTAAGTACCTTGAAACAAATTTAATCATATGATGCTTTGCATCATCCATATGAAACAGAATCCACAACACATCCATCCACACAAGATAAAGTGGTATTTCTATTTAAATTTGCAGTCTTAAAGAGTATCCGGCCCGGATTCAAGGGCTGATTTAACAGAAACTAGTGAGACCTGATTTGTGAACTAAGTCCTAAATAGTAACAACAGAGTAAATCAAATGAGCACGGGAAAACATGAACAGAGAGCACAACTAGAATGTCTAGAATAAAGAGGATGCTACTAACCACTGTCATTACTTTCAGCCAGGAATGTTATCGTGCAGGTTCCAACAGTTCGACTTAAGAGAAGAAATTGTGGGAACGAGTTTGCTAACTAATCCATGTGAAGCATCCCCATTGAGTTTTTGCTAACGTTGGCTGGATTCTTCATACGAACAGCTTTGTCCCGAAGAAAACAGGAAATATGATACCTGTCCCTCAGATTCAAATGACTCGTTAGAATCAAAGTTTTGCGAAGCAGTTTTAAATCTTAAGAAAATGATGAAACCAAATACAAACATGCAAAAGGAAAATACCTTTTATGTGATCCTGCTGGTGGTCCTCTTCAACATACTTGAAGCTCCTTGGATGCCAGTTTCGCAGCAAATTTCTGAACTTTATGAATGTTCTCATTTGTGAAGGAATGTGCATCTTTATTTTTATACCAAAATGGCAGACAAAAGACAGCACAGAAACAGCAAAGAAAATTTAAAGGATATCTTGGCTTCATAGATGGGATGGTTAAGCATCAGTAGATTATTGTTGTTCACAACAGCTCTTACAAGCAGTTCTTTCGCTTCCTCATGTTTCTTTTTCAGCATATTGCATATCTGCAAGGGAGAGAATGAGAGATCATTTTAGCACATAATTAGTTACTGTGTTACAGTACTAGACACTGGATTAATCACCGCTGCATAAACATTCAGAATGATACCATACAAAACTGCAGATCCTTAAAAGTTTGGAAAGAGGATATCTACAGATGCTTCTATTTTCTCCCCATATCATTTCATACAAATAATAGATTTGATCAATATTCCTTTAAATGACATAACTAAACTCAACTGTAATATAAAATATGGTTGACTAGTCTGTGAGACTGTGACCTAATATACATTTGATCAATGTATTCAAATAAGAGTTGTACCTGTACGGAATTCTTCTGTTCTCAGTATGATGTTTATCATCATGTCTATTCCCACTTTATCAATTCTCGTCTCCTACCTCGGTGTATGTATTATCCATCATTTCCAGTACCTTACCCTTACCAATGAGGTTCCAACATTTGATTCTTAACTGACCTAGGTTTTGTTCGTGGGAATTTACATGCTCCTATATATATTATGTTTATATTAGAAACTTGCCATGCCTTTTTAGAACTTAACAGCAAGAATATAAAGCTTTAAGTTTCCCTTTCCCATTAGGTTAAGAAGATGATACCATGCAATCCTGATCGTTTCTATAAGATAACTGAAGTTACTGTCGAGTGTTTGAATCCTTTGTTTATATTGCAAAAGCAAGATAGTGCATAAGATGTAATAGTTTACTCACATCTTCAAGCTCTTTGGTATATGCTTCAGCCTTTTCAACATTTTCATCAGTTTCCATTGCTGAAGGAAGTTCAAGTTCCATCACATTCACCATGCTACCAAGTCTAGAGCTTGGGCTCTTAGTCTTGATCTCTGAATGGTTCTCATGAAGGCAAACCTACCCAAAACATAAAGAAGATTGTATCAAACAGTTTAAGGCTTCAACTTATGTTACTTGTATACATTTAGCAGTCAATATGAAACACTAATTGAACAAAAAATTTGAGATTTAACCTGTTCAACAGTTCCGTTTGAAGGTTCTGTGGAATTTCTGCATGTGTTTTGGGATAAATAATGTGATAAGTCACCAATAACTGCTACATAAGTAGAAATATATCTTTCTACAGCAATTCAGATAACAAAAGTAGTTTGCCAATATACATACAAGTAGAAGACAACCTGGTTTCTCTTGGTGACAGAGAGAGGCGTTTTAGAGGCTTCAAGGATGCTAAACCTGGACTCAATCCCTGCAAAATTATCTTTGCATAAGAAATTTCAAAAAAAAAGCAACAAAAATTCATAAAGCTTTAGGACAGAATAGGTTAAAGCTCCAATTTGAAATGTAAATTATGGTCATATATCTGAAGACAATAACCTAAATTAAACATATGGGTTTGAAGAATAAATGACCTCAAATGCTTTTCGTTTCAGGGGAAGAATTTGTGGCATTTTCTCACTGCCATCAACAATCTGCCTAGTTTCCAATTCCACATTGTGATGTGGCTCCTTGTTTTGATCTGAACTCCTCTGAGTTTTAACTTCTTTTTGAGGTGCAGCAATCAAAGAATATTTATTGCCACCAATATTCCTGATATATATATCATTAAAATTCAAAATGACAATCAGAACATTTCTACAGAGTAACTGAAAAACAGAAACAATGATAAAAGCATCATACTTGGATATTTTCCAGGCTAAGATGTCGGATTTCTTCTGTTCAGTTTTGTCAGGACAATGTTTCCTCACTTCAGCAGTAATGATCTTTGAGTTCCTTAATGGCTCCACGCTTGGGAGCAAGATCTTAGGTTTCCTTGTCTTATCAGTTGAGCTGGAAGAACTCACTTGAATCCTGCAAGAAATTAACACGTGACAGAAAGCTTATATCACCAATCAGATGTTTCCCTTGAAGATTCTGTGGACAAATATGTTGCAGTGCACAGAATAAATAAAATAAATTGTCTTGTGCCTGAATAAGATGAAGACAGTCCAATACTTCAATGATAACATCATTCAAAAGTCCCGTTTTCAATAACAAAATTTAAGAAAAAGAATGGCAGTATCATATCGGTCTGAAAGAAATTATGGTTCAACAATATTGAATGACATAGAAGTAGGTGGAAAACAAAAGAAAATGTCTTAAAATAAATTGTCAAACTGTTAATGGAGACTCAGTTTCCACTTCTTTGCGATAATAATAAAAGCCATAGTCATATATCATATTGGAAACAAACAGCTACAGAAGTTCAATTGCAAACAGTAACAACAAATTGTAAGTGGAAGAGGATCATATTGAGATGCCTCACCTGAGATCTTTAATAGTTTGTCTCTGCTCACTTCCTATAAAAGGTTCCATTTCCGTTACTTCTTTGTCACACTGCTGCGGATCCCCAACTAGTTTGGTCTCATTTGGTTTACCATCTGAATCAGAGCTCTCCCTGTTGATGATCACAAGAACACAGTGAGCATTAATTCATTTTAGTTTATAATGGTTAAAATGACACTACCTTTCTGTGTAACTCACACTCCATAGAACGTCAAAGTTTAGAATTTCCAGAATATTTTTCTTATATAAGATTAATGGGAATACTGAACCTCAAGCTCAACTGATATACTATTAATTTTTGTTCTTATTTTAACACTTTACCTTCCAGGTATGGCAGGTCTGACTTTTGTTTCCTTATCGACTAACACCCGGGTAGTGAGCAATTTGCTTCCATGTTGTGCATCATTAGCAATAACAGTCACCCTGTCAAAGGTAATTGGAACAGTTAATAGCTAAAATGCCAACTACTGCAATTGTTATGGGAGAGCTCACTCACCTTTTCTCAATTGCAGGGCTTAGATACATGGAACCAACTTTGTTGTTTCCAGATGAGAGAGAGTTTGCTCCTATTATTGACAATTGAAGCAACTGAGGTCCAGTGTCTTCCAATCTCTTAGAAATCTTCAAGCAGAGAGCTCCACTTTCCTTTCTCAACGCAACTTTATCAACTGTGGATTTACTGCATCAACAAAATTCGTAAAAATATAAATTATGCTTTGATGATGATCAATTCAAAGTTCTCTACACAATTCATGAACATACTTGCTGAATGCATTTCTTCGTCATAAGTATTTAAAGAAAGATACATAGTTCAACACGTATTAACTGATAAATGGAATGATCTATGCAATCATTATCTGGATACGAAACACTACGAATTCAATTTTACTTTTAGTTTTCATAGTTCAAATCAAAGTATAATTGGCTTAAATATCAGGAAAAAATAAAAATGGTGCAACTGGTAAAGGTTCAGTGATTTCTCTAACCTAGCCTGTGTGGACAAAGGAAGCTTTAATTTTGAGTTTTCAGTTCCCTTGATACTGTTGATGTCATGTGGTGTCTTCCTGGAGACCACTGTAGCCAAAGTCTCTCCATTATCTAAATCAACTTTAGCTGGTTCTGCATTTTCTGTTGAAGTATCACTGTCTGACATGCTCCTATCACCATAACTGCTCCCCAGCCTACCAATATCTAATGGAGATGAGCTTTTAAAAGGCAACTCTTCATTATTAGCACCATCTTCTACCAACATTTTGTCATTAGCAGCCTCTTTTCCACTTGAAATTGTATTTACTTTTTTTATCTGAGGACAGCCACCATTCTTTCTGTCTACACCAGCATCCGCATTAGAATCAACTCCACTAACAAGTTCAGTAGGCACATCATGTATTGTCTGTTCAGCATATGGTTCTATGGACACCACCTTCTCAGGTAAGTGACTTTCTTGATTTGATACTTCTTTGCTGTTACAGGTTATATTTTCTTGACATCTTGGACCAGGTGGCAATTCAAAATTTCCAGAGCTCTCAGTCTTTGATGCACAATCTTTCGTAGAAATAGTATTCCCTTGATCAACTAACATAGTGTCAATCTTTGATGTGGCCACTGTCTCAGATTCACCATCAAGTGTACTAATTCCTTCAGCTAGATCAACTTCAGAGCGTTCACGCCCAGCTCCATCAGAGATAACCTCTTTGATGCCATCTTCGTTCTTAAAACTCTTTTCTCTTCTCGACAAAGTTGAATCAAGATCAAAACTATCTAATCTATTAACAAGAAGAAATAGGTCAGGTAACTTGTTGTGAATTCAGAGTATATAACATTTAACTTAAAATAACTACAAGTAGGAAGATCCAAAGCTTACTCATTGAAATCAAAAGAGAATTTAAAATGGTCTTGTTTCCCTTGACGGCTTCCTCTGGAAGGTTCTTCTTCAGATCTTTCCTTGGTTTTTGCATATTTTTTGGGAGGGCTTGATAAATCAAGGTCTGACATGTCAACTTCCTTGGTTTTTGCAGCTTTTTTGGGAGGGCTTGATAAATCGAGGTCTGACATGTCAACTTCCTTGGTTTTTGCATCTTTTTTGGGAGGGCTTGAGAAGTCAAAATCAGACATGTCCATTTTGAAAGATGACATCTTGTTGAAGTCACCATCTAGATTGAAATCCATATCCCTGAATAACAGATCGTAAGTATTGTCTGGAACTCACAGACATGTATGTAGCATGGGGAAATATCAAAAATTTGCAGAAAGCACTTTTGAATACCAAATTTGTATCCCCCTTTTAAAAGCAGACTTTCAAGGATTAAACCAAATACACCATAAAAAACTACACAACAGAAGAAATGAAAGCAACTCTCACATAAAACTTCAACAATTAAATGAAAGTACGATGGTTCTGTATTTTTTGTTAAACAGAAGAATTTGTAGCACTTACAGCTTATCAAAGTCAAACACTTTTTTCTTGCTTTTGGATCCTGTATTGAAGCTGAAATCCATCCCGTCATCTTTCATTACTGACGTTGATTTCCAGGAGCAGAGAAAATCGTCATCAATTTCCTCATCTGTTACCAAAAGGAACCGAGGGATTAGATTCTGCTATTAATTTCTACTGAAAAATTCAAGTCAGGTTCTTCTACTTCCACATACTTGTAGCATCAATTGACTAAAATAGCAAAGGTAAAGATAAGGGAATCCAATACACTACCTATAAATGAGCTTTTCTTTTTCTTTTGATCAGCAGAGGATGATTTCCCCTTTGATGGTTCTGTCATTTGCACAGCCAAGTAGATATTACTAATCTCTGCAGGAAGACAGCAACTTGTCATTGTGGATCCAAAAAGAAAGCAACACTTCTCTTTTACATTACAAATGTTTCATTGCTATCATATCACCAGCGATAACCTTATTTTAGAAATGATTTCCGTTTTCAATTTACCAGAAAATATATATACATACACACAGCTCTAACCATTTCTTGAGCTTAACTGAAACAACTAGCTAGGGAGCAAACAGTGACATAAGATATATTTCTCAGAGTCGGCAGTCAGCATTCATATCTGTAACAAATGATGACAAGCTCAAAAAAAAAATAATAATAATAATAAAAATAAAAAAAATTCATCACAAATCCTAACAGACAACCTAATCAGAAACATGAATTTCAAACCAAGAGCAGAATATACAAACCTCAAGTTTCATCATCAAACTAGTGTAATTTGTTAAAGACTACGGACATTTTCATCTCTACTACTACTATAAAACCAGGCGTTCAAAAAATCACCAAATTATGTTTTGCCTAAAATACCCTTAATGAGCCAACAAACATCAATAAAAACAAAGGGTTGTTATAGTAAAAAAAGCAAAATAAAAAACAAACAAACTAGATAAAGAGATAAACAAAACTGTATAATACGGTTAAATCAAATTAACCACTCATGCTTATTTTTAGGTGATCGTATTCCCGTGCAGATGCACCGGTAAAAGACTAGTTATTTTATAAAAGAAGCCTCTGTATGGGACCTTCTTATCTAGCAAAAAATATTTAAAAAAATTCAGAATAAAATTCGAATCAATGACAAATTAGACAAACCCTAACTCTTAACAGAATTCATTTCCAGCACATTAGAGAACAAAAGGCACGGAATCTTAAATTTGAGGCAGTGATTTCGAAATCAAACTGATCTAGTAGCGATTTCACACTAACACTAAGCAATCAACTAAGCAATTGCGCGATCAAAATGAAGGAGGAATCAATTACATTATATTAGCTACTTATATGCACAAATCAAAACAATCAAAGCAAATTTTGGAGCAAGATAATCGAAACCGATCGAGAAATGCACAAAGCGAACGGCGACTAGATTCGAAAGCGAACGGCGACTAGATTCGGAATCGAACTGATATTCTCGACCGCCGAATCCGAAACCCTAGGCATTACGAAACGATTAGAGCCGAGAAGACTTACAGATTTCAACGCCGGCTACGAGAGCGATTGGAGAAGGAGAGCTCTGTGACTGAGAGAGAAGAGAGAGAAAGGGGCTCGTCTTTCGCTGTGGAGCTCCAAACACGAATTCAGTGTGTGCGTTTTGACTATTTATAAGACTCGGAACGATAGATTAGCGCGCTCTTTAATCAAATACGTTTCGGCTATTGTGACAAAAAAATATACATTTGGGCTTGGACGTAACGGGTCACTATTTGGACCCAAAATTGGAATCAACCTACATTCGTGCTGGGGTGAGCGTAAGAGAGAGAGAGATGCGAGTTGTCGATTGACAGAAACGTCACGGGAAGTCGCCCGAGGTATCATGTCGATGATACAAGAGATTTTTTTTTTTTAACAACAGGCTGGTACGAGTGTCTTTAAACTTTAATCATTGTTGAAACTTCAAAATACATTGAGAGAAGACATTATGCGGGAACCCTTTTTGTGCAATAAGCATAAAAAGAACATTCATTGATAATCACAAGGCTCTCAACTAAACATATATATTCTAACAAACGTCATTTAACAAGGAATGCATCATTGACTACTCTATTTTCTTTACAATATTGACGACATATCGGAAACATATTGCTCACGTGGAGTCATAAATTACTATGTGTCACATCCCAGTTCTTAAGTTAATTTGCGGTTATTTACTTTTGGTATTATTTTGATCTTTCACCATTTTGAATAACCGTTTACTGTTAAACGACCTTAGAGTTGACTTTTTGTAAGAAAATTATTTTGGGAAAAATTCTTTAAGGAAGTCGTAGAGGACGTTAATAGGAATTCGTGGACATGTTATACGTTAAAATTGAAGTTAGCATGTAAAAGTTATCAGGTAAAAAGGGGTAAACTTTATTTAGTAAAAAAGTAAATTTTATGAGGTTTTATTTTTGGGTATTAAGGTTTGGACCGGGTAGGTGAAGCCCAAAACTCTCTCTTTCTTCTCTCTCATCTCCCGCGAGCTCTCCCCGACCCGTCGGACACTTCACCTTCATTCGCCACCGTCCGGCCACCACAAACCGCCGCACCGGCCCCAATCGGTCGGCCATCGTCCCAGCTCTCTTCCTGGACAGGTGGGAGCCACCCAAGCGCTGCCGTGAGGGAGAAAGAGCGACCGGAAGCCGACTATGCAGTGGGGGAATTTCTACCGGAATCTCCCTCCTCCAGCCATTATAGTTAGAGACTTTTGGCTCATCTTGAAGGCCTTTCTTGGTGCATCAATCCTCTAGAAGGTAATTAACCGATTCGAAGTGTGTAAAGACTAAGGAGGATTTTCGGGTGGAAGTTCTAGGGTTTGAGAATTGAGATTTTTGGTTGTTTTGATTCGATTACCCTAGTTAGGCTTGAAATTGGACTTTGTGCTAGTTATAGAAGTTGTTGTGCGTGTTGAGAGTAATATTGTGTTAAATTTTGGGAAGCATTGGAGGTCGCCGAGTTTTTCATGTTTTTGAGTTTGTTTTAATGAGAAGAGTTTAATGATGTGAAGTTTGGAATTTTTGGAAGAGTTTTGGTTAGGTTTGGGATTTTTCAAAGATTGAGAATATTGGCGGTTGATAGAATAGATCCGACCATTTGATTTTCTTGGTTATGATCCTAAAGTGCTAAAATCGATGAAGTGAGGTTGTAGATGAAGTTTGGTAAAAATCCGATAAGTTTAACCCTAGTAAGGGTAGTGGGTTAAGCGGAAGAGTTTTAGTGTTTATATTTAAGTATTTATTTTTCAGAATTAAAGTTTGGTCATAAGCATGGTTATTGTGCCAGGATACGAATGGAACCTCGCTTGAATGACGATGCGGATATCGTCGGGCTTATGCCTAAATTTATGAGTGGACATTTTAGTTTTAAATAAATATGCATGTAAGATTTTATAAGTTATTATTTTATTTTCCGAGTTTATATTATAACTTCAGTTGATGAGATGATCTTGGAAATTATTTGAGTTTGATGCATTGATTAAATGTTGGTCATAATTTATGGATTTGAGCTCGAATTATTAATTTGGTATTTGAGTTTGGATATTCTTTATAAATTTCAGATTTCATTATGATTGTTATTTGTGGACTTTGAGATTTATAAAAGATTTCCGAAAATAGAATTTTCAGTTGTTCTTTATTATAATTTTATCGTTTATTTGTGGATTATCGATTTTGTCATTGAGAATATTTTTAGCGAGTATATTCGGATTGAGAAATTATTTACAATTTATACTTGATAATTAAATCTCGCTTATAATTATGGATTTGAGAATATTTTGACGTGTGAGACACGTCATTGAGTTTTATTTTAATTTCATATGATAATTTCCAAGTACGATTCGGAATCGTACCGTTTGCATGATATTAGGGAAGTGTTATGGATTTAAGTGATTTTGTATGATTTTAGTCACCATATTAGGGTCGCTATTATTCATTACTAGCTAGCCTTTATAGCGGTCTTCACCATAGGTGGGTCGAGCATTTAGCGTGTGACGCTACTATAGCTTGGGAGGCACCGATCATATATTATTATTTATTGCTAGCTAGCCTTATTAACGGTCCTCACCATTGGTGAGTCGAGCGCTTAGCGTGGAACGCTACTATAGCTTGGGAGGCACCGACCCGAGCCTTCGAGGCTCCTCTTACATGGTGATATCTCTTCCCCTTGTTTCATTTTCTCAGTTATGTAATTGATTAACCAGTGGGGCTGGTTTGTCTCTTTTTTCGAGATTTCAGTATTTGATTAACCAACGGGGCTTGTTTATCTATTTTTATGTGATTATGGATTTAAAGTTATTTGGATGATTAAAGTTGCGTGTAGCTAAGTTTTTAAAGTTCAAATGTGGGAAAATATTTAAATTACGTTTTTGTTAAATTATTTAATTTATTTTTGTCTACTCATTCTAACGTTTTTAAATTACTTTCCCCTGGGCCCTTTGGTTTTAAATGCTCAGTTTGCAGGTTAAGTTTATTTGAGGTCGAGCGTACATGGAGTCGAGGCATAGTCAAAGGCTGCTTCCGCTTATTCTTTATTCATTGTTTGTCTTTCATAATAGATATGCCCTGATAACCATTTGAGATAGTTATTAGTTGATTAAGACTTGTTGTATTTTGGGAGATGTGATAAACTTGGGGAGAAAGATGACTCCAGAAGTTGAGGATGGATGATTTATAATAGAAGTGTTTATTTGGAATTTTTCAGGTAAGGGTTGTCCATTTTCAAGGCAGATTATGCCGAATTTTCGGTAAATGCTTCTTGAAGGTGGACCCCGTAGGATTTACTTCGGGTTTCAAGGTGAAATTCGGGGTGGGTCCTGACAATATGTCTATCAGCTTTCCCACTATGTTGTCACCGGAGAAACCATCCGGCAGCCTTAAGTTTCATCTTGTCACTAGAAGATTGTGATCATTTGACAAAGTAAGGAACTCGCCGCCTACCCAGAGCAACCAAGCACAAAAGGTGCAATTAAGGACAAAACCCACGTCTCCCTACCAAGTAAGTGTAGGGTCTTATTTTCTGCACAGAGCCGTATATGTTTAAAATAAAAATATATATAAATAATAAATATAAAACTTATTCTTGAAAATAAATTTAAAAAACAAAACAAAACCCACTAGGCGAAGCCTAGTAGCCCAAGGCACGGCCAAGAGCCTAGCATCAGTCCATCTTAACCCCAACGTAGGGGAAAACACGACGAGAACCTGCCTCTGCCGTGCATCAGATCTCAGCCTCCATTGCGCACCTAAAATCCGCCTCAGCCGCTCCCTTACTCGAAACCTCCGCCGCCCGGATGGGACACGAATACAAAGGATACCTTTTGCTTGTCGCACCCTCCTTGCACGAAGGCTAGGCATCTCTCGTACTCTTCTCCAGCCCCAGGACCTTTGTCCCTCAACAGTGGACTCATACCAGATTGCCCGCCCAACGATGATGACGTCGAAAGAACGTACCGCCAGACGCAGCATTGAAAAGTTTTCTAGGGTTTTTTCTCTCCGACTTTCTTGGATCTATCAAGCTAAAAATGGCCAATGATATAAGTTTTGGGTATCAAAATGGTACCTTTGAGAATTTAGGTTTCAGATTAGGCTTGGTAGAATTATTTAACGACAGCTGCATACAAGGCATGTGTAACACCCTGGAAGGGAGTAGATACAACGCCATGATTCCGAGCAAATGAGAAACCGACACGTCTGAAGGGCGTGTCGACAACCCATTAACCCAAAATCCAAGGTGATTTAAATCTTTATTGTTAAAACAATTTAAGTAAAGTAAACAATTCTTACTCGCGAGTACAAACAAAATTTACAGTGTGTTTGGATGAGGGAAAAAGTGAGGGAATTTAAAGAAAAACAGGGATTTCTCAATTCCTTAGGGTAAGAATTAATGACAATAAATTTCAATTTCCATAGAAACTTTAAAATCATGGGAATTACAATTCTATGAATTTAAATTCTATTAATTGAGAATTTCATTGTTGGATTTCATGATGTAGAGTTTTAAAATGACAAGAATTTGTATTCAAACTAACCTCAGTTAAGAGAATTGACAAATGACGCCTATCTTGTAAGGAATTTAAGTCGGGAATTTAAGCCCAAATTCCACCATTATTTTCCTGTGGAAATTGCTAATTTCACGGGATAAAAATTCCATGGGATAAAATTCAAACGAGGGAAACGGTCCTAAGAAATTGAGAATTCTATATTTTTGATTAAATTCTCGGGAATTCAGCCGTATCCAAACACATTGTAGGTGAACTTTAGAATAAATTCATAGAGACTTGGATGCTCCGAATCAACAAATTTGGGTGAGGCTTCCCGTGCCTCCTCCTTTGGTCCAAATAGAAATGAAGCAATTGAGATACGAACGGAGGCTTCCCTACATTGCACTCTATGCTTCACATTGCACAGCCTCCCATTGCTCCATGCCTTGTTGTATGTACCAACAACAACAACAAGAAGATGCATGTAAGAACATAATTTCAGGTAATTTACGTAGTGTTTATTGGGGTAAAAATTAGCACAAATTACTCACAACATAATATATGTTACCCATGTACATACCTTAGCAAGGTCTCCAAAATTGACAAGGGAGAGTGCCTGGACAAGGATGAACGGGCACAAAAGCACCAGACTTGTCCATCACTTCCAGACCTTCAACATTTTCATCTGCTTGAAGAATTGTCAAAAATCCCGAATCCGTGTGTGGTTCAACTCCAATAGATCCAAGGGATTCAACAGTGAACTTATACTTGTTAATCCTTGACATGATAGGCCACCCCTCCAGAAAATCTCTCTCCAACTCGAGACTCTCTCCCAACTTACGTCATATATCCACTATTTGCTACACCATTACTCCATACTTCTGTATTACATCTCTATTCATTCAAACATTAAAATACCAAATTCAGCAAACTTATTAACAATAGACTATGTTGTTTTGGTAAAGGCGCGTCTATTGTCACTCTACAAACCACTTTACGCACCCCACACGTTGTTGATTTATTAAAATAACAAAATACTCTGATGTAAAATTACAACAAGAACAATAAGTTACGCACCCCACACGTTGTTGATTTATTAAAATAACAAAATACCCTGATGTAAAATTACAACAAGGAACAATAAGTTGTTACAAATTACAAATTTTTTATTGTTATTTTTATTTTTTTGTTTTGGATGAACACAAATTTCATAACTATAACCCAGATTTATCATATTCAATCGTGAGTCTGAAGACACTAGCATTTAACCTAAAGATGAGGTAAATTGTTTGTATTTTTTTTCTTTGTTGATGATTCGTCTATCTATTTACTCATTATTTCTCATGTCGACTTTGTATGTAAATTCTCATAGACAACTATTATACCGTATTTATGAACAACAGATTAAATCAGTTCAAGAAACTTAGAAGTATGGAAGGCTACTAGAGATATATTTATAGACATTATGCATCTTGATATCGACTGATACTATTGAGTTGTTAAATTTAAGAGTTTTTTCTTATTCCTTATCTTGGATTTATACTTTCATGTGAATTTTTGTTCACTTGGTGATTTTACTTACCTTAAGCAAATATGAATTTGACAAAATATATGAAGAGAATGTAGGATGAACAAAGTACAATTGAGAAAAAGGTTTTTAGATATTGTTAATGGGTGAACAAAATAGATTTACAATTAAAATTATATGAGTGGAGAAAATGATTTGTGGGATAGCAATAGACGCATAATTTGTTAATGATCCTATTTTGATGGCTGATATAAAAATTGTACACAATACATGCCCCTAATTACATACTAACTAAATAATTAACGTCTATCAATTCAGCTGTTGAATAGTAGAGGCTATACAATCAATAAAATATGAACAGATGATCGAGTACAAAATGATGGAGTTAGCAAATTCCCTAGCTAACCTCTGGTAGGGAGAAGCACCCAATTGAGAGCAAATGGTTTCCACAGCCTGAGATGAGCCGAAGTCATAATAGAGACCCAATGTCTCCAAATGAGGGTTCTTCTTGTTGGGCACCAAGTAGCCGCTACCAGCTATGACATTATCTGTGTATTTCGTCTTGATCTCCATAGGTTGATCAAGAAGAGATCTGACCACTATCTTCATCTCTGACATTAGAGTCATTGGGATCTTGTGGTTGACCAGCATAAAACAACCCCATTCCTGTGATGCTTCCCTCAGCTTCTTGTACTCTTGAGAATCTGGAAACTGATTCAGATCAATCACTGGAACAACCATTTCTAAGTTTTTTTGTTAGAGCTAAGTCTAAGGGCACGTTTATTAACTTGGAATGGAACTTATTATGAATCGGTATCAACAAGAATCAGTATCAGAATATTTCATTACATTATACTGTTTACTTACCATAAAGAATCAAAACAGGAATAAACCTAAATTACGATTGATGTTGTGTACTTACCATATAGAATCGGAATTAAAACTAGTTTGATTACTAAAATACCCTTACAAGAAAGGAAGTTAGATGTTTGCAATTTTATTGTTCTTTTTTTCAAAGATGTAAATATTTTTGGATGATATATTCATCAGACCACCTAAACTATATATATTGGTTAACTCAAGTGCGTGTGTTCAAAGTTTTGCAGCACAGATATGAACACTCATGAATGAAATAAAACCGAATGAAACAGAGAGGAGACGATAAACAAAAACAAAGAAGCTTATCGATCACCATGGAAGAGAGAAACAAACCTTGGAGTGTGCCGTCTTCTTTTCTATTTTGTCGTCGTTGTTTTCTAATCTAACAATATTTTGTCGTCTTCTCTTATATATATATCTAGGGTTGGGCCATTTAGAAATATTATAATTATGTGAGGATATTTTGGGGAGAAAAAGTTGATTCCATTACCTTGATTCTGATACCCACCTCCCCCCTTGGGTATCGAATAAGGGGTTTTGTCAGGAATCGATTCCTGATAAGCAAGTGGGACCCAGATCTATTCCAATACCTTGACATGTTAGTAAACGCCGGAATTCATCCATTCTGGAATCAATTACACAACTCTCAATTTCATTCCAGGTTAGTAAACATGCCCTGAGTTCTCTTAGTTTTGTAAGGTTTATGGCTGATTCAGATATACCATGAATTTGACTACACTTGTAAGACTGTTGGTATAACATATGAGTTGGCAATCCAATACAAAGAGACACTTGTATGGAAGTTAATGCGATTACAGCCAATTATGTGCATGTGTACAACAATACAAGGAAGTAATATTTGATTTGATTGGATTTAAGATTACACCTTTTCAAAAAAAAAAAAAAAAAAAGATTACTTCTACATAATAGCACCACCCATAAAAAAATATTAAAAACAAAAAATTACTTTTAGAAACTTATGAAGTGAAAATATTTAATTTTAGAAACTAATAAAGTGAAAATATCTTTTCAAAAAAAAAATGAAAATATATAACAGCCCAATACCATTTGGTCTAGCGGCATAGTCTTCCGTTAGTAAGTAGGAGGTTGTGAGTTCGAAACTCATGTAGTTGTAAGAGTTGCTACTCTCACTATTTCAACAATGAGATATTGTATCATATGAGGAGTGTCCGTAATAAAAAAAATTATGCATGTGGGGCCCACATGGGCTGGTCTTAGAAAAGTCATGAATATAAAAGACTGTGATGACACTTGAGACTATACTTTTAAAACCAGCACCTAGTTTTTTTGTTATTAGAGATAGTTTTTTTTATATTTTATTCCAGGGGTTGTTCTTGGTTTTTAAATCCACTGTTTGAATTGCCCCAAAGTTTTAAAAATTATGGAGCAAGAGCAGCACCAAACCAATGTTGGCTATGTCTATTACATAGGGCTTTGCTAGCAGTAGTATGAGTTATCTTATTCAACTTTACAAGGTGCATACACTATCTTGAAGTCTACCCAAATTTGCTCCTCATCCTTACTTTCCCATTTTCATCCCCACCCATTTAAATGCATGATACATGTCTATTTTCTTTAACTCACATAATCATGGTTAACAATATTACTTCCCCATTTTCATCCCCACCCACTTAAATGCATGACACATGTCAATTTTCTTTAACTCACATAACCATGGTTAACAATATAAATTATTTATTTAATTTAAATTTGAGAGGTTGACATTTAGGGTTTATGCCTTTAGAGTTTGAGGTTTTAGGTTCAGAGTTTAGGGTTTAGGGTTTTAGAGTTTTATTTAACTATGTCTAATCATGATAAATGAACAAGCCCTAAACCAGAAACCCGAAACCCTAAACCCTACAACCCTAAACCCTACATCTTAAAACCCAATACTCAATCTTACAAATTTAAATTAAATAAATAATTTTAGATTTGTATAGTTAACCATGATTAGATGAGTTAAAGAAAATAAGACATGTGTCATAAATCTAGGTGGGTAAAGGAATAAGGTAGGGACTAGGGAGTAAATTTGTATCCCCAAATTTTGTAAATGAAAATCATGAAACTAAACACGGTCAAGTCCCCAAATTTGTATCCCCAAAATTATTACTTCTCCATTTAACATATAACTATTTTCTGTCGCACTGTTTTACTGTTTAAAGTACTGTTCAGGCAACTGTTTCATATGGAATAGTGTTGGGTCTTGGGCCTCCGTTGGATTATTTTTGTTTTCCGCTGCAAGGATTTAATCTGGGTTCTTCTGTTATCTTCTTTACTCTCTTCTTTACTCTCTGGAGTCTTCTCGCTCGCTCTCTCTCTCGCTGAGGTTTCTTTCTCCCGGATCGCATTTTTTCCATTGACTGTGAAGAAGAAGATGATGAGGCAAAGGACAACATAAGCATAGAAGATGGGAATGATTCTGATTCTTCGGGTTCAGAAGCCTATCACTGCCAGCAGCAGCAGTAGCAGATTCAGCTCAATTCTTACAACACCCAAAAGCCTCAAAGTTACAGGTTCTCATCTCTCTGTCCTTTTGCTCTTTGAAATTTTTTAGCTGGTTCTATTGATTTTATGTTTTTTTTTTCTTTTTTTTTTCCCCATATCACTGAAGTTTTCTTTAGATAATTTTTGTAGGGAGAATAGGCCAACTTTCTAATGTATTATTCTTTGTTTTGATTTGATGATCTAAAAGTCGCACTAAGAATAGTAATCGAAACAAGTATTGCATAAGGTATTAATGCCAAAATGACAAATTTACTTAAAATTTCAGTTGGAATCTTTAAACTTTAGGGAGCTCCTTCAATGTTTGGGTGTCTTTGACATAATGGATCATTGACGCTAGAAGTAAAAAGTTAGCACTGTGGTTTTTCCTTGGAAAGGGAAAGTGAGTTGATAGCGCTTGGGTCTTTTATTGATCGAACAAAAAAAAAAGTAGAGAAAATGACAAGTACTTTTCTTCAAATCAGTTTCTTATATAGGGAAAGTTAAGATTATGTGAGAATGACAACTCAAGATTAGTTTCTTATCAAATTCCTCCTTTCCTGTTCCATTTTGACACAACTCAATATCATGGTATAACAAAACATTTTATTACATATGTATAGCGCTGATATTATATATGTTTGTATATAACTATATTGATATATCATAAGTTGTACCAAGTAGTTGTGCATTCTTGACAGAATGGCCGCACCAGAAACATGGAGCATAACAAGAAAAGTCTGTGATTATTGAAGCGTTTGACACAACAAATATTTGGAAGCTCAAGGAGATTAGTGGAACTGCTTACTGCTTTATCTACTTATGTTTTACAATTCTGAATTTTAAAAACAAGCATGAAACAATTGTTATTTAGTGTAATGTAATTTAGATTTATGTAGCTGAACTAGACTATGATTTTTAGATTTTGTGTTTTTCCCCGCTGATCTTAAAATAGACAGAACTCTAAAAAAATCAAAAACTTATGATTGTTACTCAAGTTGAAATTACAAAACGAAAACTCATCAACTGTTTCATACACCGCAATAGCGCGCGGGGTGCATGGGTCTTGTGTCATTCTAAACGATTGTACTCGTTAATAATTTAATGAAATCAATTTACAAAATTAAAAAAAAAATACCTTTAAACGGAGGACGGTAGAAGGAGGTAAAAATAAAAAATCCAACCAATCCGCGTTAGTCCCGCGTATAGCTACTCTAACCAGGGTTTGAAGACAAACCAGAGCAGGAGCAGAGCTGCAGAGGGGGAGGCAGGTGGGCCCCACTTACTCAATCGTCTCGACTTTCCGTTTCTCTCTCCTAAAATTTTCAAACAAAAAATTACAAATTAAATAGAAAAAAAAAAACATTCTCTCACTAGCTTTATTTCAACGAGTCCAGAGAAAACAGAGAGAAAGAGAGAGTTCATTAAGCCCTAGTAGTCCTCACTGTCAACTTCACCACCACCACCGACCTCCGATTCCGATGGCCTACCAGCCTCTTCCGGGCCGGAACTCCGTCTCCAGCTCGAGCTCCGGCGCCTCCGGATTCCACTTCATCAACTCCTCCCCCTTCGGCGACACCACCTACACCAAGCTCTTCGTCGGCGGCCTCGCCTGGGAGACCCAGAGCGACACCATGGGCCGCTACTTCGAGCAGTTCGGCCAGATTCTTGAGGCCGTCGTCATTTCTGACAAGAACACCGGCCGATCCAAGGGCTATGGTTTCGTGAGTCTTCCGATTCTCTTCTATTCTTGTTCAATCTTGATCACGTAGCTCACTGAGTGCTGATTTAGCTGTGGAAATTGATGAATCAATGGAGGCTTTTCGCTTCGATTGAGTTGAGTTGTTGAAAGAAGTGTTGTGTGTTTATTTAGGTGACTTTCCAGGAGCCAGAGGCTGCTGCAAGGGCGTGTGCTGATCCTACTCCAGTTATTGACGGCCGCCGGGCCAATTGTAATTTGGCTTCGCTCCGGCGCCCTAGGCCGCCTATGAGTTACGGTAGTGCATTTAGGAACTCATTCTTTGTATTTTCGCATTCGTAGCCAGATTATTACATGTACTGCTTTGTGTGGTTGATGATTGTGTCATCGATGTCTTACCTGTGTGCCACATTGTATCTGTTTAAATGAGTTCATGGAGTTGGAGAAAATACAACTGTGTTGATGATTGATTTCTTTCAGCATGTAGTGTTAACCTTTGTTGCATGCACATTTGTCCATTTGAGTCAAGTTTCTGTCCAAGTACCCAAGTTTTAATAGTTTTCTGTTTGCATTTGTTACTTACAGTTCGTACCGGACCAGCTTCTCCATATATTGGAAGCATGCAAGCTACTCGTGGGGCTTACGTTGGAGCATATGGCTACCAGCAACCTCTTCCATACAGTTATCAACAACCGATGATGTTTCCTCCTTATGGGTAAGTTGCACTCATAGAGGATAGTCTTCATTAGATATATTCTGAGCAGTCAACACTGAGTTCAAAGTTTAAGAACAATTTTGGTTCAATTAAATCCGGATCTTGTTTATTGTTTCTTTCTCATTCATTGATACATAGATGTCATTGCTCTGCCACATGTTTAATGATCTGTTACCATTTGATAAATCGCATTGCAATGCTTACAGGATTATGTGATTGGTGCAGACTTACGTTGTTTTGATTTTTCTTTTCAACTTTTTTGGCAATATATACTTTAGGTTTATGTTTATGTCATCTAAGCGTCTCATTTCTCCGATGCTGATTCCCCAGAATGTGAATGTTTCTGAAGATTATATTTAAATTTGTATAGGATTGAATAGATCTAATATCAAAATATGGTTATGGCTGCTATAGTTCTAGAATGTGGAGAGAGTGTTGAAGGAAGAGAGAGAAAATACCTTCATAATCTACTACAGATACTTCTCTTTGGATTAAAGTTGGCCAATGAGGTTATTCTCTAGATGTTCTCTTGGGTTAATAAACTTAGTCTTTGGACTTCGAAGAGGTGGTTTCATTTCTAACAAAGCCGTAGCTACTGCATTATGTATACTTCTACGATCTTAAGGCGTCACGTATTTTAATCAAACTTTAAAAGATTAGGTGATAGCCAAAAAAATTGATGTCTTGTGTGTATTATTAGTTGGTTGTCCACTTATTCAGTACATATGTTGTCAGAATTCAATATTGATTTGGTTGACAGTGGAATCAATGGTGAAAAACCATCTCAACTAATTCTGGTAATCTTCTCTGTAAATATATTTCTTCTTTGCATTTGTGTGTGGCTTGTGCCTTATACAGCAGTCACTGTCATGTAGTTTATCATTATTCCTCATTCCCTTAGGATTATGGGCTTGTTTGTGCAAACTACAATGATGTGACAGGGTGTGATTGGTAATCAGAGGCAATGGAAAAGTGGTCTAAAAGGAGATACTCCCAAAGCGATTTTATTGAACATGCAGACTCAAGACATGTTTAAGTAGGACCAATAAATGGTTTTTTAGTCTCCCCTTTTTATTGATCTATCTCAGACAGGAGGTTGCTCAATGTGTGTAACCATTTCAACTTCAGTTTGAAATCATGGATCTTGCATTGTTAAAAGTACTGCTGCCTGTGTTATAATTTCCTTACAATCTCATGCATATAAGTGATATAACTGTATTTTCACTTCTCATGAAAACATCAACTTATATGTGTTCTTTGTGTGATATTTATTAAACTATAAGTATTGATGGCTGTTTTCTCCCTGCAGCTATGCAACTTATGGGCCAGAGTATGTTTATTCACAGGTATGCTTGCATTATCAGGCTGATGTGTTGTGTTATATTTATCTGTAATACGTTTGATGACATGTTATAAATTTATGAGTAGGGATATTATATTTTATTTGTTTTCAAATCTATGATCCCTAAATTTTTCATCGTTATATTTCTGGTAGGGTGCTCACAATTCTTACGCGGGTCAGCAATATGTTCCGATATATGGAGTTCCAGGGACAGTTAATCCTCTGTATTCTTATGCACAACTGGGTCAAACCATCCCCGGTGGTCAGGGTTATCCAACAGTACACAGATATGCAATGCCTGCTCAGCAGATGATCCCATTTGTACCCGGTGTTAATGCAGTAACAACAACACCAGTCCCTACAATTCAAGCACCATATTCCGCAGGTACATGTTTGTCCCTAAATTTTGTCTTTTTCTTTTTAGAATTGTGGTGAAACTTTATCCACTGATCATTCTCCTAGTCTATGACATAGTTTATGTGAAATCAGAATATCTGAGGCTTGACACTCTGCCATGATCACATTACCTAAGAGTATGACAGATAATGATGTGTAATCTTAGTTGTGACCCTTGTTATTTTATTTATTTTTATCCACTACGCTCATCCTGTCTGCAGACAGCATTAAGAGGTTGCTGTCTTCACTTAGCCAGGAAAGAGTGATCTAATATAGCAATGAATTAGTCTTTTTTTCCTCCATCAACGCGCTCATATACTGAAAGTCGTAGATTTTTAGATTCTGAATTTATGTAATGGAAAAATATATGAGAATCAGCTGAAAATTATCAAATGACAAGCTGTCTTCTTGTCCAGGTCTTCTGATTGAAACGTGAAGACAGCTTTGTAGCTTTTATCAGGTATGACAGTGAGTTTGCAGTACAACCACTTTTCCTAAATTGCTCTTTCTACCAGAGTGATTCTGAAATAATAGTGGGGTGAGGGATTGGTTAAGGTTTTATCTGTCTTCCACTTATTCTGGAGATTAAAAAGAAAAGAAAAACGTGTAGGTATTTGCGATTAGAGTTTGGTATGATGGTATGAGATTGTTATAATTTGTTTTGTTTAATTTCCTTGCAGGTACTCTTTGACTGCAGCAGGACTAAGAGCAGCAGAACTGCTACTTAGGTGGTGGACTACAGATCTAGCCTTGCAATTTCTTATTTTGCATTCTAGAGGTAAGATTATTTGGTCATATGCTTTTAGATGTACAAGGTTAAGCTATGGCAGTTGACTCATATTAGAGGGCTAGCTGAATTAGTTATATTCTCTGTCCTTTTGTGGTGTCACCTTTGATGGCTGGCTGAGGTCAAGTGGTCTTTTATCAATAACCATATAAAGGTAACAAGTGGTTTTATCTGAAGTTGTGGCAACAAAAGTATGAGATTATATCGCTCGAAAATTATATTGTACTACTTACTAGTAGTCTAGGTGGTCAACCTCTAGGTATATTAGTAGGATGATTATAGATGGCTTTACTTTTTTATTTTAAAACTACAATGTCAAATTTTAATCGTCTTTCTATCTAGTAGGTATCACTCCTCTTCTTCTGTGCTTAATGAACACACGTCTCTTATAGAAGCATTTGTGTATATGTTTTTTAATTTTTTTTTAATTTTTTATGGTCTGTATATTTAATAATGTGATTTTTCTGATGGTTTACATTATGTGCTGATCTGTATTTGTTTTCAGTTTAAATTTCAGTTATGAATGCAAGACGTGGCATCCCTGATTTCAAATTTTTATTGCCTAGGGTCTTATACTTGTATCTTTTTTTTTTTCTGCAGGTCATTCATATCATGCGCACCAGAGAACTCAGATGGCGGAGTCACTCCAGATAGCAGAGAAGGAAGGCTGCTATTCTTTTGAGGACGCTTCCTCAGCGTATCTAAACCATCATTACTTTGTTACTTAAGACAAGTAGCAGGTTGTGGATGGTGGGTGCTGGAATCAGGTTTCTGGCAGCCATATAGTAATAAAACTCGGTAAAAAACACGCAAGAGTCAACATATGATTCTTTTATAGACTTGTGCCAGCATTTAGGTGTATAGTCTCTGGTGTTTTATTGGTCCCTCGGTGGGTCCTTCATATTTGTAAGTTCATTGAGTTTGTGCATAGTAGTGCTAATGTTTTCATTCGAACTGAAGTGTAATCTAGATAGCTTTGAGTGCCTGACTTCAAAGGAGAGAAGCTTCAGGCACATTCTATTCAATTGGAACAAACGATTTGTGTAGTGATACAGCAACTTGTCTAGCAAACTTCTGCTTTGAAGAATGCCTAGTTCATTTGTTTAATTACTTTAATATATTACATTTGTTTACTTCTCTTCTTTGGGGTGAGTTCTTCAGACCCAATTTTTCCATCTCACATTATTAGCCTTTCCTCTATTTTATGGTTTGGTTTTTACGCCGCCCTGTGTTGGCAGTCCTCTGCCCTGATACTGTCAAGGAAGGGGTTGCTATTGCTATGGCATCTACATTCTACAAAAGCAAAAAGCCGGGTGCATAGTGTGGAGACATTTGGATAGACTACCAAATTCTCTACCCCGTACATTATCTCTGGTTTATAGTACATACTATACAACACACACCAGCTTCAAAACCTCCAGAAACTATTTGAATGTATCATATCTGATTCCTCCTCCAAACTGCAGAAAATGTTCCACTGTCACCATTCAATCTTTGTATGCCTAGCAATGACTCGTATACCAACAGATTACCTAGAAATGAGATTTTCTTTTTCTTTGGATCAGCAGAGGATGATTCCCCCTTTGATGGTTATGCCATTTGCACTTCTCTTCTACATTACAAATGTTTCATTGCTATCCATATCACCAACGATAACCTTAACTTAGAACTGATTTCCGATTTCAATAAACCTGAGCTCTAACCATTTCTTGAGCTTAACTGCAATGACTAGGGAGAAAACAGTGACAGAAAAATATATTTCCAGAAGTCGGCACTCTGGCTTCATATCTATAACAAATGATGACAAGCATCACAAATCCTAACAGACATTGTAATCAGCAGAAACATGAAGTAGAACCAAGAATTGAAAATACAAACCCCAGGTTTCATTCACGTTTTATAAAAGAAGCCTCTGTATAGGACCTTGTTATCTAGCAAAAATCATGAAGACCAAAATTTGAATCAACGACACACCAGGCAAACCCTAACTCTGAACAGAATCGTCTATTTCATTTTAAAAAACAACAGCAGATTAGAAATCATAATGTTTAATGAGTTTTTCTCTTAGACAAATATCTATTTTAATTCTTCTCAAATAGAAATATTTAATGAATAATAAAGGCATCATCGAAAAACATGAATAATAAAGGCACGAGAAGAAATGTCCCGAGTGATGAAAAGGCTTTGTGCATGCCTGAGACTTGTCACTCATTCCTTCCTTGAACAATTCACCTGACAAAACAAACATGTCATCTATTGTCGCCTTCCAGTCTTCCACTGCCTAAAGTCTTCAACAAGTTCCGAACTTTCAGAACAGATCTTGTTCATGTTTGCTAACAATGGGAGAGAAAGAAACGGTGTGTGTAACTGGAGCTGGAGGCTTTGTGGCATCTTGGATCACCAAGTTGCTTCTCTCTGAGGGCTACAAAGTTCATGGCACTGCTAGAGACCCATGTAATTATTTTCAGTCTTCTTTTCTGTCTCGTTTTCTATATGCAATGATATACGTACGATCGCACTTAATTCTCATCAAAACTTGTTGCAGGTAATGAGAAATATGGTCATTTGAAGAAGTTGGAAAACGCTTCTGAGAATTTGCAACTGTTCAAGGCAGACTTGTTCGACTTTGAAGGTCTTTGTGCTGCCATTTCTGGGTGTTCTGGTGTTTTCCATGTTGCCTCCCCTGTTCCTTCCGACGAAAATTCCGTTTTCCATGATGAGGCAAGATTTTGTTCATTTCGACTATGCAGACTTTAACATTATGCATAGATGCCTATGTCCTCTAGATACATTGATGCAGGTTCAACTTATGCATGATCGAATGAAGCGAAAACATAACATATAGCATGATAAATAGGCAGTGTTGAACATGTCTATATGTCTTCTCACAATTGAATAGTGAATGCATATAAGTTGCTATGCAAGACTTTTACTCTATCGATCATAAGTATCCTAAATGATTTGGCTGTTTTGGTATCCATCACTGTACCTTGAGTTTACAAAGCCAAAATCTAGACCGAGTTTTAGCCAATACCCTATCTAGTTTTCAAATTAATTCCAACAAACTTAATTAAATTGAATAATGGGGGAAAAATCTAATTTTTATGCAGGGAGAATTTATCGAACCAGCTCTAAGGGGCACACGGAATGTACTAGATGCATGTATCAAGGAAAAAGTAAAGAGGGTTGTGGTCGTGTCATCTGCTGGTGCTGTTGTATACAACCCGAAATGGCCCAAGGATCAACCTATGGATGAAGAGTGTTGGTCTGACCCTGAGTATTGCAAGAGAGCTAAGGTATCATAACAGGCCAAGCTAGTTCTCCTGAAGTTTATTTATTTCTCATTCGAATTACATTGATCTTCAATTTCATTTTTCAATTGGTTTATCTCGTTATGGTCTAATGAACACACATTACAGACCAACTTTGGCAACTATTGTCTTGCCAAGACAATGGCAGAAACTGAAGCTTTGGAGTATGCAAAGAAAAGTGAACTGAGAATCATAACAGTTTGCCCTTCCTTTGTTTTTGGTCCAATGCTGCAATCAACAGTAAATTCAAGTAACTTGGTGCTGATGTCTCTTCTGAAAGGTTACTCCTTCCATTTCATCCTTCTTCTGTTATCTTTTACTTTTTTGCTTCTAGTGCCTATTGCCTCTGAGAGAAATTACTCTAATAGTAATAGAGTGTGTGGATGCACATTATGTTTAAATGTGCTAGGTTAATGAATAACTCATCCTTTATTTCCTTTTTATTAATTTGTTTCTGTTTTAATTTCATATGATTAGATGGACTCGAATCTGTTGAGAACCGTGTTCGTCCTGTTGTTGATGTACGTGATGTAGCTGAAGCGCTACTTCTGGCATATAAAAAGCCAGAAGCAGAAGGCAGATACATTTGTACATCTTACGTGATAAATGTGCAATCTTTGCTGAAGATGTTGAAGGGCTTGTATCCGAATTATAACTATCCCAAAAGGTAATCGATCAAGCTCCAACTGGTGTTATTAAACAAGTATTCATTCAAAGCAATCAGTCATTTGTCATTCCTCTTGTTTCTCTTTTTGTTAGATTATAATGATCAGTTAATTAGTTTTTTGCATAAACATGACAGAATCATTGAAGTAAATGAAGACATAAAGATCACTTCAGAGAAATTGCAGAAACTTGGTTGGAAGTATAGGCCATTAGAGGAGACGATTGTCGATGCTGTTAACGACTATATGAAGAAAGTGGAAATAAAGACTAGCTAGCTAGTGAACTGGTTAGTTTTGAGAAATTGGAATGTGTTCCCGAAGACAGTTTCTCAGTTTGAATAATAAGAAAAGTACCCATGTAGTCCATTGCGTTTTGTACTCATTTAGGTGTGGTCTGGTTATTGGTTTGATTTACACTGGAATATATGAATAAAAACTTCTTTTTTCTGATATATATTCTTCTTTCCTTTTTTGAAAAAGAAACGAGAAAAGCTTTCATAATAGCACAACTAGTATTCATAACAAAGTTTCTATAATTTCCAAATTTATAAGGTGCTGCTGCAATGTTATTTACACAAATTCGTGGTTATTTACACAATCTGCAGGATCTGCAGATTACGATGAAAAATTTGTGTACAACTGACCCAATCAAAATTGGTAAACCATAGTTCACAATTCAAACTCTGCCCCTCTGGAGGTTGTTTATCATATGAACTTGAAGGATTTTACAGCCTGCAAAACCCAATAAACATGAATTGAACTTTCTTTAAATCAGAAGTCAGTTCCATGTATCACCCTGGAATGTCTAAAGGTCTTTTATTCTATATTAATATGATGTTTTTCTTTGTCAAGAAAATCTACAGAAAATCTTGAGTTAAGCTAACCTTCTCAATTTTGGATCTGTATTTATCCGCTTCCTCCTCTCCAAACTGCAGAAAATATTCCACTGTCACCATTCAATCTTTGTATGTATAACCGCTAACATTTATAAGAGAAAGAATCTTAAAGTGGAACTGCATTTCTCTCTCTCGCATAATGGCATTTAACGTAAGAGAGTGGTTGTAAAGAACAATGGTAGTTGTGGAAACCATACCTGGCCAGTGACGGTATATAGTCTGTTGTACCAGCCGTTGTTTGCCATCCCAAGAGCTGAATAGAGGTGCTTGATACTTTCACCAGGTTTCTGTAGCGAATACTCAATGTAGTAAAGCCCTTTAGATGATTTGCAATCTATGAGTTTAGCTGCAACTCCTGCTGTCCTTTGCCAGCTCCTATCTAGTCCACTGACCTTTGAAATATAGGATTAAATTAGCAAGCTAAGCCACTTCTCAATTCTGATGGAAGAAAGAAACATAACATAGATTCTGAAATTAAGAGCCTACCAGAGTCTCAGCGAATTCGTCAACTTTGCCAAAGGATTCCATCTTCGTAAAATCCGGACCAAGCCCCGTGATTACGACACTAACTGAAGCATGAAGCAATCGTAACTCATGCAATGACACATTCAGGAACCCAATATGAAGTACTACTTGAGCCAGAAGTAACAAGCTTGAGATTATAGAAGAAAGAATACACACTTGAGCTAGATCCCTCTATCGGGTAAAAAGCAGTAACTGACTTGAACCCACTTGGTTCTCCTGCGCCTACTTGCCAATCTCCATAAACAAAGACCAAAGCATTCATCAGTGCCTCCTCATTATAATTCAACTAATCTAATTTGTAGTAGTACATATATATTGAGAGTGGGCATTCACCTAGGGGAATTGATATCTGGAACTTGTTGACATCATCGGTGAAAACACGAAAATCGTCTGCAACATAAACTATAAGTTCAACTCCAAAGTATGAAGAATCAAAATGCTTTCAATATGAAAATGAGGAATAAATTGTTATTTATGTATTACCATTCTCGGCCAATGCAATGTTGGAATAAATTTCCGGAAAAGAAAATGCAGTAAAAGTAGTCCCAAGCAAAACTTGTCTTCTCTTGGCTTGGCATTGCATCCCAAAACTGGAAATGAAGCAAAAAAACAAGTATATCAATAAGAACCAATAAGCAAAAGCTTCCATTTATTTCCATTAATGCTCTAAATTTACATACACCGATTTTTCTTCTTGTTCTGGTTGTGGTTCTTGTTCTTTGTTGTTGCAACATTGCAGATAGCTCTTTCTACATATGGCGGTGCCTAAAGAAAGTGAAACAAGCACGAAGAAGGTAGCTTATTAGTTAAGTTTGACCTGTCAATGGTAACATGAAAGATGGACAGTGGAGCTGAGCTGAGAGCTTCACCTGTGTTGTAGGAGGTCGTGGTGAAATGGGATGTGCGAGGTCGAAGGAACAGAGGATGCCAAGACGCAACAGAAGCCATGCCTTTTAGATTGGCTTGTGCTTCCTCCCCTTCATATCTTTTCCATAATAATAATAAAAAAAAAAAAAAAAAAAAAAAAGCAGAGCTGCTCACCTGCGGGACACAATTTAAGAGACAAAACGAGAAGAAACAATCTGGGCCGTTAGATTTTAAGCGAAAATCCTACTCCAGATATCGGGTCAGCCCAAAGTAGAGTTTGGGTTTTAATGACTCTCAGTGTGTCTGTGATCTCCCTCGCTGAAATTACCGACCTAAACTGGTTTTCGCCGGCGACGTGTTCCCTGTAATCCTCTTTAAACCTTAAAAGTAAGTATAACCTTCAAGACTACAACTTCGTATTGCCTTTTGTTCTTTGTTCCTTTTGGATTTTGTCTCTTCTGAACAGCTTGATTTCCATTCAGTTTGGTCTAAGTTGGTTAATCTTCAGAAGAAAAATAAAAAAGATTGGATTTTTAGCGAAAAGTTTCAACCTTTATTCAATCTTATGTGAATCGGTGAAAAGGGCAGTCGGGGTCTGTTATTGATAGTTGTTTAGATTGGTATTTTGTAATTAGTGTCTTAATTCAATCGTTGTGGCTAATGCATTGTATGGTGTGATTGTATTAGGTTGATTCTTGACCGCATACACTTATGAATGGCGTGGAGAGTGCTTAGCAAAAAGGTATTTTCAAGTCTGCAAATGATTCCTAATCCTAATGTAATGTGGTGTTTAGTTCTTATACTTCCTGAAAGTGCTTATAATTTTTACATGCAGTCTGTTTTGTTCATCTTGTTTGCTTAGCTAGGATGGTTCATCAAAACTCTTGTAGGAGAAAAAGGATTCTCTTTCCCATTGTATGAAAGATAAAGTTTACTGATTTTTGGATGATGGTGAATAGGGATTTTTGACGATGAGTCTGGTCTCGTTTTGGCTGGTTTGTTTTTTCAGTCTATAACGTTGGCATGAATTTCTTGTTGCAGGGCATACATGCCAGTCTAAATACTGATTTGACTACTAGGCTACGAAGATATGCTGTAGGATTTACTTCTATATCTAAAGTTGATGATGTAGTAAGATCAGTTTCGTGCATGGCAGGTAAACTGAATTTGCACCAAGGAAAACCTTTTTTTTTTCTGTTGGTGTTCAGTATATCAGTTCAATCTTATATACTATTTTCCCATAGTTTTCTTTGCATTTCAATTCACCTCAACTAATCCCTGATTTTATATCTAGATCATTTTCGTGGCCTTTGGCTTTTCAGAACTTGTTCCCATCATTTTTACCACATCTTTGTGCATAGTTTCGTTTTCCATTAAGAAGCGAATCAATATCCAAAGAAGGGTTGGTTTGCTTGCATATTACATATTGGACATCATGCTAAGTATTAACGAAATATAATGCTGTTCTCATATCCTTACTTTTGTGCTGTAGAGCCCTCATTTAAGTTTAAGTCACGAAAGCTTGGTTATGGTGATACATTGATACAAGACTCCCAAAAGTGGTAAGTTTTACCCGACTGTTTCTTTCTGCTTGTGTGCTTATAGAGTCCTTGGGATCTAGACTTGTCTATTGCAGTAATGTTTTGTTAGAATTTTCTTTTCATTTACAAATGTCCTAATTGCATCCTTTCTTTGGTGGAAACTTTCTTGCATAGATTCTATCATTGGAATAAAGAGAATGACCAGTCACTTGGTTTAAAACCTCCCAAGAGAGAAAAGTTTGTGAAGAGGGACAATAGGACCCAGCCTCCTGTTGATGCTCCATATGTGCCTCCCAAACCACAAAGAACTGCCAAGGCCTTGCCAGATAAGACAATTGAGATTTTTGAAGGTATTACAATTGATGAACTCGCTAAGCGCACTGGAAAATCAATATCTTCTTTGCAAACCATTCTTACAAATGTTGGGGAAAAGGTCGACTCAGAGTTTGATACTCTCAGCATCGACATTGCAGAGCTGGTTGCAATGGTATTTCACTTTCATGGCACTAAATATTTGTTTGGGTTTTACTCATTAGCAGTGGCCTGTCTTCAATCTCACAAAAAAACATATTGTTCATATGCTTATAAGGGAATCTAACATGGTAAAGTGTGATTGGAATATATCCAAAGGTGGAAACGGCTTAGGTTGGTCATTAAAATTTGCCTCCAAAAGCCACTTGTGCCTTAAGTGTTTGGGATAGGATGGCACATGTGTTTGGTCTGTGTATATGACATGTTGCTAGGGAATGTGTTTTTTGGTTCCCGAAACATTCTATTGTAAAGATGTAGTTTTCATCACACCAGTTGTTTAGTGTGACATTACCCATCGTTGAGCACCATATTTCATATTGCAGATCTATGCTTGATGAAATACATGTTTAAAGTTCTCATCTCAGATACAACTTTTACTTCTGCAAATACATTATTTCCCTTCAATGGCAACTGTGTACACATCTTCTGCATTTTGGCCCCATAAGAAACTTTACTGACTCTGTGCATTAATTTGTAGGAAGTTGGGGTCAACGTGAGTAGGCTGCACTCCAATGAAGGTACAGAAATTCTACCACGACCTCCAGTTGTAACAGTAATGGGACATGTTGACCATGGGAAAACTTCGCTTTTGGATGCTCTACGTCAGACATCTGTGGCTGCCAAAGAAGCTGGAGGCATTACTCAGCATGTTGGTGCTTTTGTTGTTGGCATGACATCTGGAGCATCAATTACATTTCTTGACACCCCTGGTCATGCAGCATTCAGTGCGATGCGAGCTAGAGGGGCTGCTGTCACAGATTTAGTTGTTCTAGTTGTAGCTGCAGATGATGGGGTGATGCCTCAGACTCTTGAAGCCATGGCCCATGCTCAGGCAGCTAAAGTACCAATTGTTGTTGCAATCAATAAATGTGATAAACCAGCTGCTAACGCAGAAAAGTTAAGACTCCAGCTTGCGTCGGAGGGGTTGCTGCTAGAGGATATGGGTGGGGATGTTCAGGTTGTTGAGGTTTCGGCTATGAAGAAGAGTGGATTAGATAACTTGGAGGAGGCTTTGCTTCTCCAGGCTGAGATGATGGATCTGAAAGCTCGTATTGATGGACCAGCTCAAGCTTATGTGGTGGAGGCAAGACTTGATAGGGGAAAGGGTCCATTGGTTACTGCAATAGTGAAAGCAGGAACTTTAATTTGTGGGAAATATGTGGTAGTGGGCTCGGAGTGGGGTAGAATCAGGGCCATTAGGGACATGGCAGGGAAATTGACAGAGCGAGCAACACCTGCAATGCCAGTTGAGATTGAAGGCCTGAAGGGACTTCCGAGGGCTGGAGATGATATCATTGTTGTGGAATCTGAGGAGCGAGCTAGAATGCTTAGTGCAGGGAGGAAAAGGAAATTCGAGAAAGATAGGCTTATGAAACTTGTTGACGGGAGGGTAGAAGATTCAGAAATAGAACCATCAGATGAGGCACCCAAGCGGGTTGAATTGCCGATAATAGTAAAAGGGGATGTGCAGGGTACTGTCCAAGCTGTTACAGATGCATTAGGAAGTTTAAATAGTCCTCAGGTATGCCACAAGATTATAAATGATAGAATGCCATATACATAACTGTATGCTCTCTATGCAGCCCTGGTAATGTGTTCAATTATTACTTGATGTTTTGCTGGGTTTCCATGTAATGTTAGGAGAATTATCTATTATTTTCTTAAAACTCTTGTCCTTGCTGAATTGTACACAATGGAAAATGTTTTCTGATATGCAATGCATTTGCTAAACAATTTCTATTATTCTCTTTATGCAATGTTGCCGGCTATCTTCTCTCTTTGTTCTTGACAACTCTACAATTCTTCTCCAGGTTTTTGTGAATGTAGTACATGTTGGTGTTGGGCCTCTATCTCAGTCTGATGTGGACTTGGCACAAGCGTGTGGTGCATGTATTATTGGATTTAACATCAAGGCTCCACCCAGTTCAATCAGTTTGGCTGCATCTGGAGCCAATATTAAGGTACTAATCTCTTTTCTCTCTGTTATTATGTCGCAAGTTAGGTTGATCGTCTATTTGCACATATTCTAATTGACCATATAGAAAATGAACATCTGTTCTGTATATAATTTTGGGCTTGCACTATTAGAGTCTAAACTGCATTTACTCAAATTCATAATTTGATTTTGTGTCAATGGCTTAGATAATGCAACACCGTGTGATCTATCGTCTTCTGGAGGACATTGGGAACTTTATAGTTGAGAAGGCCCCTGGGACTACTGAGATCAAGGTTGCTGGGGAAGCCGAGGTTCTAAGTATCTTTGAACTCAAAGGAAGGAGCAAGTCTAAGGGACCTGATGTGAAGATTGCCGGATGCCGGGTGGTTGATGGTTTTGTCACCAAATCAGCAACCCTGAGGCTTCTTAGGAGTGGGGAAGTTGTATTTGAGGGATCATGTGAATCGCTCAAGCGGGAGAAACAAGATGTGGACACGGTAAAGAAGGGGAGTGAGTGTGGACTTGTGATCCAAAATTGCTATGACTTTCAGGTTGGTGACATGGTCCAGTGCTTGCAGCAAGTTATAAGGAAGCCCAAATTCATTTCATCGGCGAGTAGTGTTGAACTGTTGAGCAATCTCTCAATAGTAATTGCGGAAGACCAAAAATTTTGATTGTATGAGCGGCATCTCATTACCATTAGTCCATAAAAGCTTTGGATCTCTGTGGAGAGCGCTCGTTTAGTCATCAATCTACATTCTTGGGCAGCTTAAGTTTTTATTTTTTATTTTTTAGGAAAAATTTCTGTTTACTCCCTTAAAACTTTAGGTCTAAAATCAGTTTGATTTTTTTTAATCAGACTCATCCCTAAACTTCTAAACTTTTAAAATGACATCAATCTTGACCAAAATTTGAATCCTTCACTGATCATGACATCATGCGTTGATATGGAGCAGATAAGGTTGGTTCACATTTCAGTTTCTACACCCCAAGAGAGGGCATAATAGTCAATTAAACACCTACCTTCAAAATTTAACAAAATATTCTAAACTAAACCTTAAACTAATATTTCCTCAAACAACAATTTCTCAAAAAATCCAGAAAAGTGGATCAAAACTCCAAAATTTCCATGAAGAATACTAGAAAATTACCAAAAGTTGAGCAAAACTATAAAATTTTCAGAAATCTTGTTCACTAGCAACCAAATATAAAGATTGCATCAAAGTGTGTCCTCAAACATCAATTTTCCAAAAAATTCACAAAAGTGGATCAAGACACCACCAAGCAATTAATAGGAATCCCTATCGAACATTGCAGCAAAACTATAAAATTTCCAGAAACTTGTTTATAATTAGCAACCAAATATAATAGATGCATAATGTGAGTTTACATCCAAACTAACAAAACACAAATGTTTGGATTAAGTTACATAAAACTCTAGCTCTAATCATCTAAGCAAAAGATTAGACCTAGCAACCATGTGACGTAGCACGTGGTTGCACAAAAAATGCAACTTTGCATCTATTAATCCTAACCTCGGTTGCTTATCCCCCTCTTCTCATCCTCTATTTTCCTCCCTTGTTTGCATTTGCTCGGATCCTCATTGATGATCTTGAGGAAGCTTGAGAATGCTGTGTATTTGCATAAGCATTTCTGATAGTGCTGATAGCAGCTTTTGGTGGTCTACCCCTAGTTGGAGGACCTCTACCTGTTGCCTTTGCTGCTGCATTCTTTGCATCTCTTTTGTCTTACAATAATAACATGAAACCTATCAATTAAGAGCAAAGAATGTGTTTTGTAATAACAACTAAATTCAGTTAATGAAATCATTAGTTACCTTTGCTGCAACTTTTCTCAACTGTGCTTTTGCCCTAAGCTCATTCTTGGTTTTTGGTAGTGGTTTGGTACCCTTTTCCTACACCAAGTAAGCTCAGTACTATACCATTTTTCATATGCATTTTAAGTATCAAAAAAATCAAAACCAGTATATACCTTAGTAGATGATGCGTCTCCACTATTTAGCTTTCTCTTCTTTGTCCCAATCCCATGAGCTACTGGTGTTTTAGGTGGAAGATGCCTATGACACGTCTTGATGTTGTGACCCAATGTGCCACAGTTGCGACACCTCAAAGATTTTTGAACCCTTCCAAGCTTGAGGCCTCATTCAGTGTCCTTCTCATACGCACCTTTGATTCTTTGTTTCATTGGCCTACTGAGGTGGGAGGATTGCTTGTTCATATGTAGGCATCCACAAGTCCATCCCATTTACAGGTTTCACTGTGTGGGAGTAAATGTCCATGTATGTCTTGGTCAGGTAGCAGGCATCAACATAGTCTTCAATCTTTTGTCTCATGAAGTTGATAGCAGATACATCGTGCTTACAAGGAATACCAGTTAGATCCCACCTTCTACAAGCACACTTCCTTCTTTGGAGATCAACCACATACCTCCCTCCTCCAATACTATCAACTTCAATCATTGGGCTACCAGTACCATTAGGGATATAATCGGTTGCAGATTTTAACCTTGTTCTTCTCTAAAATCTCCCTAGGCTTGGGGCAAATAGGATCGATGACTTTGCTCATCTTCTCTTTCCTTGCAGCAACCCTCTTCATCAACTTCACCCTGATATCCTTAAAGCAAGAAATGACAGGCTTTGACCAAGCTGATAATATGAAAGCATTGAAGCTTTCACACAAGTTGTTCAAAAGCATATCACACTTGAGAATTGTGTTAAAGTGCGCTCTACACCAATGCTTAGGGTTCCTTGTTGGTTGTTCTGGATCTGTAGCAAAAAAAAAAAAAAAAAAAAAAATCTCATTCAATCAGTTCTAATATATACACATACCATTCTCAAAAAAAATAAATAAACACATAACATTTGCAAAAGAACTTTACCAGTTAACCAATCAGATGCATCTACTTGCATTTGCTTAATCACCACCATCTCCTTCCAGTAATAAGCCAATGTTGTTGATTTAGCAATTGCCCAAAGTTGGTCCTTCATTGCCTTTCCAGGAAACAACTTGTTGAAGTTGGTCCATAGGTGTCTCACACAAAACCTATGATCAACAAGAGGGAGGACTTGTTCACATGCAGGGAGCAACCCCTTTTGCTTATCGAAAATGAATGTAAATCCATTTCCTTCTCCAGTGATATCAAGATCATTCTCCAACAATCGTAGAAACCACATCTAACTATCCTTACTCTCCATCTCCACCATTGCATAAGCCACTACATAGGTTCCAATCCCACTGCACACAACAACTGCCCACCAAATGCACTCTTCAAATGACAATCATCTAGTCCCAAAATGGGTCTGCAACCACTCTTAAACCTCATCTTCAATGCTCCTAAGCAAATATACATTCTTTTAAAAATAGGCAGTTTTTCAGAGTTGTTGAAATCGATCACATTTAATATCAACGGTGGTTGCTGGGTCTACCCTTTTCAGCTCATGCGCATAGTCTTGTACCCTAGCATATTGTTCTTTCATGGACATTTCCAGTTGTTCCAAAACAGCCCTCTTAGTCCTGTATGCTTGTTGTAATGACACCTTAGCTTGCAACTCAGCTGCCATGGAGTTCATGAGTGCTTCTGTTTCAATAAAACAACGATTAACAAAATATTATACTTAAGAAAAATAACAATCACTAAAATTGTAAACAATATACTTGGAATGAAGTGTTACCTGTTTTGATGTCAGGATTAAGTTGTATCATATGAGCAAACCTTGTAATGAGATATGGGGTTCTAATAGTGGGGTTCTCAAGAAGTCTTACGCAGTTGTGGTTTGGCTGGTACCTTTTGATCTGAAATGTATCTTCATGCTGCATCTTTGATGCATATAATTCGTAGTTACAGTTGTCTGCTTGGCATATAGCCCTTAGTCTACGCTTGTCATTCTTATCCCAAAGTGGTACCCAACCCTTTTGAATTGCTCTTTCCCTTATCACGGCTCTTAGGATCCTAGGGGTAGCAAATAACAGACCATTACAGAACCGTGGGTTCTTCATGTCAGTCTTGGGGTTGAATTCTAGCCATTGATGTCCTCCATCGTCATCAGAATTTAACTGATGACCAATTACCTCCTCATCAGAATCTACAGCCTCATACATGGCCTCATTGTCTTCAACCTCAGTTCCTTCAACAGTAAGAGTGCTACCGACGGCTGCAGCAGCAGATGAACCTCCATCTTCATTCTTTTCCCCAACCTCAGCTTCTGTTAACCAGTCAAACAAGAAGTCATCATCAACTCCATAAGCTGCGACATCATCATCATCTTTGGCAGGATCATAGTCATCATCTTCACTATCCTCATTAGCATCACCTCTAGATTCATCATCCTCATCTTCTTCAACAAACCTATCTTCATATGCCAACAAACTTGCATCGTCATCTTACACTCTTAAACATGCATCACTATCACTGTCACTTTCAGACAACTCAACCTCCAATTTCCCCTTTCCCTTATCAGTAGGATTTATGGTTGGAGCCCTGCTAGCTTGAGTTAACACACTTTCTTGAGGCTCACTAATCTTCACACCAGGAAACCGCTTCTTATTTGCCAACCTCTTATACCTTTTACCATCCTTTTTGTTTGTCACCAGATGCTTCTTTTTAGGAGAATCAAGGAGCTCTTCTATTACAACATTGCTTGCAGCAGCTTGACTCCAAGCATGTTTTTGGTCTTCATATAAGAATAGGTCATCCAAATAATCTTCATAAGTTGGGTCAAGATCCAAGTGATCGAGGTACAGTATCACCAGCCTTATTTCAGGCACACGGCAGCACATAGTGATTGTATCACTATCATTATTCAGCTTTGTCTTTTGATCATCCTCTCTGCAAATCGAATACCGGTAGTCTATCATTTGCCCTCCATTCGCACGGTTGATACCCCTCACCATGCCATCCACTTCAGTCAACGACATTTTGTCTTTGTCAACATTATCATAGTAACTGATGCTCCCTCCAATGTACGTGCCTGACATATGATCTATATAGCCCCCATGATATACCTTGATTGAAAAATAATCAGGGTGGTCTGAAAGGAATAATTAAATAGTCAAAACAATGTACATACAACTAACTACATATGGAAACTAATAAATAACACACAAATATGAGAAAATCTAATCAGAAAGAACTAGCTGCAATCATCAACTACCTCATCATAACAAAATTCTCATCCTAAAGCTGCTGTCACAATTTAATATTGATCTTGTATATATGCAGAACTAACTTGACATAAAAATTGGGTACCTCTTCTGCTCCAATTCTACACGATGATTGTCCATTTAGTGCCAAAGTAGAACATTGTCAATAATTAACATGCCTCATATATCTCAAAGGCTATACCTTTTGCAGACCATACAACAACATTAGTTTAAGAGTCCCAACCTTAACACCAACCATATCTGAATTTCTTTACTACAACCGCTAAACCATGAGGACCACACCCTTTCTTAATTCCTCTATTTCACCTACCCATCCCATTGCACGTTCATGGACCCTTGCATATTCAATTCAGGAATCTCTCTCTCTCTCTCTATATATATATATATATATATATATATATGAAACAGTTCACAACAACTCAACCTCCAATTGAAAACCCTCATTCTCGAAACCCCACATTAGAAGCTTCCAATCCATATCTCACAAACCCAACACCTTAACATGACAACCCAGAAAAAAAAACAAAGCCCCAAATTTACAGAGCCAATACGATAGACAAAGCAAATACAATATGATATTCTCAGAAACCCAGGAATGAAGAAAGCCCCAAATGAACAAACCAATAATCTTTACCTAACACAGAAAACATCCCAAAAAGCAAGAGATATGAAATTTCAATTTCAAATTCAAAACACACCATAGTCGGGGATCTTTTTGCCTGCGCTTTCCAATCGGGGTATCCACTCTTCGGGCTCAGCCATGAAGATCGTCTATTCACTAATTTGATGGATTTATTTGGTTTTTAGTCTAGGTTTGAAAGCTTTAAGAGAGAGAGCTCGTGAGAGTGAGAAGAGATTAGGTTTTTGGTTTATGTTTTGGGTATAATCGAGGCTGTAATGGAAGGAAAAGGTAATCAGGGCTGTTTTGGTCATTTCGGCCACAATTAGGGTAGAAACTGAAATGTGGGCCAACCTTGTCTGCTCCACATCAGTGCATGACGTCATATTCAGTGCGGGATTCAAATTTTGGTTGAGATTGATGTCATTTTGAAAGTTTAGGGATGAGTCTGATTAAAAAAAAGTTAAGGTATCAGACTGATTTTAGACTTAAAGTTCAGGGGAGTAAACTGAAATTTTCCTATTTTTTACAGGCACCAGAGATGTGTTCATTCATACCGATCATTCTGTTGTACCATTGAGAAAATGCTGATTATAAATGCAAAAATGACAGTGAAATGAATGTTTTTATTGCTGGTCTATATCTATACGAGTTTCGATCAGAGGCATTATATTGATGGTCTATTTCTACATACGAGACTTGATCTTGATCATGCACTCGTAGAAGTAGATTTCAGGTCAGCAGCAACACTCTGAAGTAGATATCAACTTTTAACTAGCACCACCCCATGTAGGATCAACAAGTGAGCAACACGAGTTAGATAGCCACATGATGGTATTGGTACCACCTCTCAGCAGCTTTCTACTGGATGGAGATCTGTGTTCTGTTTCTCCGAGTATTATATGCACTTTCTGGATGTGTTATGAGGTTCAATATGAACAGTGTATGGTCATGGTTCTGTGATTGTTCAACCGAGTCTGGAAGTAATTCACTCCCATAACAGCTACTCAGCCAGAAATTCATTTGACATTATTTACTGTTCCAGGAACCCTTCGTGTTTTGGGAAATAAATTATGCTTAATGTAATTAGGACTGCAATGCGAATACTTGCATGTGTGTCTATATGTAGTCCTAGTTCTTTATCGATTACCAAGAGATTCAGGCAAGATAAGATAGCACACGAAAATTAATGGGATTCAAGTCAGTACACTTTGAATTCAATTTCAACGTGATTACCTTTTGGTCTTTGTTTTTGGATATAGCAAGGTTCTGCACTAATACGTAAGCTTGTAGTTGATTAGATGCGCGCATATGGTGAGAGTTCGAGCAGGGTATCAATTAAAATTAATGAAACTTGTGACAGTATTAATCTCATGTGTTCATCTTTCGTGGCCATTATAAATTTCGTGCATATAAAGAACAAATAGTTTTTAATCAAGTTTTTCTACATTGAAGATTGTTCCAGATGTTGGGATCAACAGTTTATAAGAGACTTGTCTCAACCAACTAGAGTTGAGCGGTATAGCAAGGTTATGCCGAATGAAGAATTTAAAACATACTAGAGACTTATCTTTAGTATATTTTAAAAGACGAATGAAGAATTTAAATTTCTCTTGCATAGCATACTAAAGACTGCATAAGTCATATGGTTGTATCAATCACCATCTTTATACCACTACACTCTAATCGGTCTAGAGGAGTCTCTTATAATTTTATACATGCGATTAATATTGCAACAAGTTTAACATAGTGAGAGCTATTACAATGATATGTGAAAACAGTAGACAACTGTTGAATTGTATATAAGGATAATAGTGAGATAAATCTCAAAGCTTTCTGAATTGCTATTGAATGTTTAATACAATATAAAAAGTGTTTTATATATGCACTAACTTATGACTATATCCTATTTCGTTTGAAACTAGAAAATAACGGAACCTACTAGAACTAGAAGTCCTTATTGAATCATAAAACATATTTAACCTATAAAAGAAATGAAATAAATAAACTTAAGAATTATAAAAATTTATTCTTACAACATTATTTCTATTTCTCAACCAAGCTGTTTTTAAAACTTTTTTACCATCATCCTGTATCAAAATAAGAACATAGCGCTGCTTTTAGAAGTATTATCATTCGCCCAATGTCCATAGATATCACTTACGATCGAAGGTCTTCGAAATATCGCTTTTACTTGTTCTGCTTTTTGGATTACTTATACTACATGCCGAACTTGTGCCACGTAAGCATTTAATTCGTAATTTTCTTTTTGAAGAGAGCATTTAATTCGTAAGAACAAATCGTAAAGGCGAGTAAAAATAGACCACACACTTTCTCTAGCGTGGGCCCAAACAAAAAAGCTGAGAGTAAATGCAAATTAAATATTAATATATTGTGTTTTGGGCAAAAACAAAAAATTGCAAATTAGAGGCTCTTTTTGTCTTTTACCGAAGCCCCCCGTAGAGGCAAAGGCACGGTATATAAGCAAAAAGATAAATAAAAAAGAAATTAAAATTAAAAAATATAATCGTAGATTTCTCGGGTTTCAGAGAAAAAAAGGGCTTCGGAGCTCCTCTGCGTTTTCGTTCCGGAACCCTAGAATTTCCTCGTCGCCGTAATTTTTCTGAATTATTGGTAAGCTCCTCGTATTTTTGCCTCTATTTTCCGATTTTTTCTTTATTTTCACTGTTTTTTAAATTTTACGATTCTTTTACTGCCGGAAAAGAAAAATTAGATTATTTTTTCTCTTTTCCGAAAATAAACCGTTCTTTGCTGTGAAATGCTGGATTTTTGTTTGGTTAGAGCTTGTAGTATTTAAATACTCGAGCTCGATCTGTGCTGCAATTTGAAATTATAGACTGTGATTTCTCTGTAGTAATTTTGGGTTTTAGGGTTTATTTTTGGGTTGTGTAAATTGGGGAGATTTGAGGGAGAGAAATTTGTTAGGTTAGGGTATTAGATTCTTTAGATTCTTTTGCAGAGTGAGCTTAGCTGGAATTTTGTGGCATCATGTTTTGTTTTTATGTTTTACCGGTGGTTAATATTCGATAGCAATTTTTATTTTAATTTCTTTTATTTTGAGAATTAACTGGAATATTTATTATGAATTTGTTCGTGGCTGTGTAAATTGTCCAGATCTGAAAGGCGGCAAAGTTTAAATCTTTGTTTGAATATTTGGTTTTAGGGGTTGTTGTTTTCTGGGAATTAGAGCAGTTGTTGGAGAGAAAGATGTCAGGATCCGAGTCTGGAGTGATGACCAGTAGAGAGCCGTTTCCCAGTCCTCTGCATTCACTGCCTCCGTCACAGTCACAGGGCATGCGCATGGACTACACTTCTGCCACCAATGCTATTTACAAGCCTGTCACCGCCACCTCACCACCGCCTTACCCCGGTGCCGGAGCTGTTGCTGCTCCTGTAGCGGGGGACGGTTCAGCAGGTGCAGGTGGTGTGATGCCATCTGGGCATAACATGAACATGGTTGGGGAGCCAATGAAGAAAAAGAGAGGGAGGCCCAGGAAGTATGGGCCAGATGGCACTATGGCAATGACTCTGTCACCTTCCCCACAGGCTGCTGCTGTCCCTGTTTCCCAGTCTGGTGGTGGCTTTTCTTCACCTCCGCCACCTCCACCTCCACCTCCTGCTGCTACCGGAGGCGTCGCATCACCCCCTACTTCCACCAAGAAAGCCAGAGGCAGACCACCTGGTTCTACCAATACTAAGAAGCACCAAATGGAAGCTTTAGGTAATTGGCTTTTTGTTTTTGTTTTTTTTCTTTTTTTAATATTTTGAATCCTATTGCGTCTGCTTCAAATTTTAATTATGGCTTGCGCTTAATTGCAGATATCCTGAGATTTGATTATCATTTTATACTTTTAGTTAAATGTTTGATTATCTGGGACTCTTCCAGGAAATGAAATGGTCATCATATATATAGATATATTATTAGGCTAGTGTTTTTAACACACCCAATCTATAATGGGAACCAATCATGAAATTATTAAGAGGGGAATATATTCTATTTAGTAACGGAGATATATACCATGGACTCTGAAATAGAAAATGCTTATAAGGTTTTGTGGGAGACCTGGTATCCAACTATTCCATTATATGCCTATAGATTCTTATGTTGAACTTACATTTATACCCTTTATATATGTATTGAATATATGAATTCTGACATGGCTCTGAAATGATCTTGAACTCTGACATGCATATATGATATTTATTTATTTATTTATTTTTTTTAAGAAAAGAATATGATATGTTGTTATGGTAATGAGGTTTGACATCAGTTGCAACCTATGATCTACATCAAAATGGATTCAGTTGTTTGAACTTGTTTATGTGCTGTCTATTTCCAGCAGAACTCTTATGATAAGCTTTATTTAATTAGTCTCTGTTCAAAAGTGATTTGGTTAGTGTCTTTACTGAGCCAAGGTAAGATTTATTTTACAGTGTCTGTTCGATGTGTTACCGGAGTATGTGAATCCTATATGATTGTTATATGCTTTCCTGTTTGTAGGACCTGCAGGCATGGGATTTACACCACACATCATCACTGTTAAAGCCGGAGAGGTTTCTTCTTGCCCTTCTGTTTTTTTTTTTTTTTTTTTTTTTTTTTTTAAGTTTTCCTGCTCATTTTTGTTCAACATTCTTACTTCTGAATATTTATTGAGCTTGAATTTATTATCTAGACTGGTTGCTGGAAATGTTTTATTATTACACTGTCAAATATTCTATCATGTTGGCAGTTAATTATTGTTTGACCCTTTCCAAGTTGAGAACTCTGTCCTTGAAATTTGTATTATCAAATGCGTATTCTCCCATTAAGGAAGCTGCTTGTGTGGCTCATTCATGTTTTGAATCTTGCATCACTGCTGTAAATGTGTTATTTGAACGCACATCAATATATCTTTATATGCATGTTGGTGGATCCAGGAATTTTTCTCAGCCAAGGCAAGTGTCAAACTAAGTAGTAAGATGAAGAAAAATCAAGATGAAATAACTTGATTGTGAATGAGTCAATCTCAATGTTTAAAACAGTCAAAAAATCAACAAAAATCTGAAATTTATATATGCGAAGAGAGTATTAAATTAATCTAAATCTATTGAGTTTTGAATGAGTTATAACTTACAGTGATGAACTTGTGATGGATGATGTAATCAATCAATTATTAAGAAGAGAATAAGAGCTTTCAAAATTGCAATATTCAAATCTCCCATTGTCAGATGATTCCAATAAATAATACAAAGAGAGATACAGAGCTCTTGTCCAAAATTGAGAACTCGAGAGAAGTACATTGCAGATAAATAGATGTCGGCTAAGTGTCTAACTCCAAGATCTATTTGGGTTGTGAGATGTTGTATCAGTTTTTTTGTTTTGTTTTTTGTTTTCCCTATATATGAAACGACGTCGTCTTGGCCTCTCATGAATTATTAATGAGAGGCTCAAAACAATGTCATTTTGAGCTGCAAAAACGAAAAAAAGAACGATGCCTGGAAGTCGTCTTCTTCCCCAGTTTTTAACCTTTTCTCCCATTTGTACATGGCTTGCCTGCATCCAACCTATATATTCCAAAAAAGCAATAGAAACCCAGTCTAGGAAAGTGCCTAGGCTCGCCTATGAATGAATCCGCCCCTGGACATGTTAAACTGTTGTCCTGGGTGTTTTTTCTTATTACACCTGTGCTGATGTCCGTATTAAGTACACTGGATTTGAATAATTAAATGCATATGCTCCAATACTAGTAAGGTTTTTCTGCATGCAGTTTTTATTGGTTCATATTTAATAAAATTAATCTCATTTAATTTCCGTGTGCATTGGCAAATATAATATGAATGAATTTGGCTATTGGCATTTTATTTATTTATTTATATTATTTCTGGCTATTGGCATCAGTTCAAATAAGTTTGAGGTTCTGTACTTGGTATAATTTAGGACTAAATAGCACTTAAACTATAATTAAATTATTGGGCCATTGAAGTTCTGCAGTTCCCTTCATTATTGTCCGTTATGAGTATTGTAGACCATGAAATACACGTGCAAATGTCGGTTGCACTCATCATTTATATATTACCTGCATTCTATGCCTGCTTCATTTTTTTTGCTTTTATCGTCATCACATTCTAGATGAATACGGTATTGGAATGATATTTTTATGCATTAATATCTCAGGATGTATCTTCAAAAATAATGTCGTTCTCTCAGAATGGTCCTAGGGCTGTTTGTATCTTGTCAGCAACTGGCGCGATATCAAATGTGACTCTTCGCCAACCAGCCACATCTGGTGGAACTGTAACATATGAGGTCTGTGGGATTGTTAAGTAATGGTCTGATGAACTTTTTACTTTATATGTATTGACAATTTGATATACTTTTGATATACTGTCATTGAAAATGAGTTAGGCATCAATAGTTGACTCGAAATAAACCGGCTCTATATCTTTTCGGGAACATTTATTAATGCGTTTTTTGAAAAGGTTATTGTTTCTGTCGGTGCTTTTTTCTGTTAGGTAAGTTATTCTATTGAGAAAGGTTAATCTTGACAAATCTGTTGCAAATATTTAAAGTATTAATATGAATACTGGTCTGGGGGAGTGTAGGTCATAGTCACAGTACTGACGTCTGCCATACTAAATGCTTCTTAGCATTATAGAAGACGACGTAAATATGAATTTTTCTTGTGATACTAATTGATTGAGAATCTTTTAACAGTTAAAGCATACAGAGTTGGAAAAGCAAGGGTTTTAGTTCTGTAGATTTCTCATACTCGTGGCATTGTCTTACCTTGATTCTATCAACATGTTAGATTCTGTTACTAATAGGATTTGTTTCTTCCTGAATATTGCCATTCTTTGTTCTTTTAATTCTCCCAGAGTTAACACAAAAATCTGTCTTACTCGAGTCCATTGGCAGTTACTGTCAAAGGTCAGCTTAATATTACTTGTGTAGTGTGCTCTTCTGATCCTTCTTTATATTATCAAATTTATATGCAGGGGCGGTTTGAAATTCTATCACTTTGTGGCTCATTTCTTCTATCTGAAAATAGTGGCCAGCGGAGCAGAACTGGAGGACTAAGTGTCTCATTATCTAGCTCAGATGGTCGAGTTTTGGGTGGTTCTGTGGCAGGTCTTCTGACTGCTGCCTGTCCAGTTCAGGTACGGATAATTTGTTTGTTTGAAGCTTTTCCTAAACAATTAATTTCTCATGTGTATGCACGTGTGTGTTTTAGACTTATGGTATGGAGAACATCAGCTAAACAAATATACTTGTTGGAAGATTTTCTTAAGAGCATCCGAAATTTTTTGATTTTGAACGCTGAACATGACCAAACCATAATCATACAGCTTATACATATACTTAGATCTAACGGACACCGATTCTTGGATTCCAAATCCTTTGCAGGTTGTTGTTGGGAGCTTTGCTGCAGATGGTCGCAAAGAACCAAAGACCGAAATGAAAAGGGAGCCTTCATCTGCAGGACCACGGCTTGCAGCAGCTAGCGGGCCAAACGGGGTCGGTAGCCCACCGTCACATGGAACTCTCAGCGAATCCTCAGGTGGGCAGGGAAGTCCACTTAACCAGAGTACAGGAGCCGGCAACAACGATAACCCACAAGGCATGTCAAGCATGTCCTGGAAGTGATCAATTTTTCGTAACTCCAGCATTATGTAGTTACGAAAGATTAAGAATCTTCAGGCCGCCAGTTGTAGTTTCAGCCTTATGTAATCTTAGTATAATAAGGACTCTAGAATACTTTACAGTTTGACCATTTAGGATATGGCCGGCTGAAAGTTTCAAGCAGGTTATTTGAGGTGTTTGTGCCATAGAGGAAATTAGATTGAGGTGTGTGCGTAATTGGTAGGATTAGGATGAGTTGTTGATCTAGTTCATGTTTGGCTTGTTGTAATCGTAGTACAGCTTTGCTGAGGCACTGTTCTCTAAATGATAAATGGTAATTGGTGTGGTTTCAAAAAGATGATGTTTTCCCCCTTTGGTTTTCTGTAATTGCATGCTCTTAGCTTTGTTGCTTTGTTTAATGGACAGGAAAAACAAAGGGTCTATGTAAGTGTAGCTTTGAGCTTAGCACTACAATGATAAACACAGGCTCGGATGACAAATGGTTGTTCACCTTGACAGATTTAGCAAACTTTTTAAAGGTTTGTATATCTCACTATCTCAGCAGGAAGGATATATAAGCATGCATGGATATAAGACTGTAGACCTGTAGACTGCCGAAATTCCTTACTAAGCAAAGAGCCTGTGGTACCGGAAAAGGAGCATTTGGTAGCTCATAATCCTTGACAGATTTAGCAAACTTTTTAAAGGTTTGTATATCTCACTATCTCAGCAGGAAGGATATATGAGCATGCATGGATATAAGACTGTAGACCTGTAGACTGCCGAAATTCCTTACTAAGCAAAGAGCCTGTGGTACCGGAAAAGGAGCATTTGGTAGCTCATAATCCAAGCTTCTGAGCAGCGGACAGATCTTGTAGATCAGATATATGTATGAAGTCTGAACTAGTGTTGTGAACTTAAGCTAATGACAAGCTAAAGTGTATAGAATGTAAGCTGCTGCATTGTCACCATCTGATACAAAATAAGGCTGGCGAGCAGCTATTAGTCACCAAGTCACAATTTGGTGATCAAGTCATATGCTTAATGCAGTGACAAGTCACAATATGCTTATGTTATATTGATGACTTGTGTATCTTGGTCTGAAGCCATCGGTGAAATATATTGTTAGTACTAGTTAGATTTGAGCTTAACCCGTACTTCCTGTATGCTTATCTCAGCAGCTGATGGATTGAAATGTTATGATTTGGTTGAGGGAAGGGGTTCAGTTAACTGCATGGGCGGATACACATGAAGGGCTATATAGGCTCAAGCCTAGACAGTTTTTTGGCCAAAAACCCTCAAGTATAGGTATATTTACATCTCACAACCCAAACAAGAGTGAGCATTTAGTTCCCTATCTTTGGGCATGATAGTCTTCTAAATCTAATAAGAGATTAGTTCCCTACCTTGTAGTCTTGTAAATATATCGTTTGAAATCTTGAGTTTTTAAAGCTCTGCATATTTATTTGTCCATAAAGAAATTCAAAAATGATAATCAATGAAAATATAAGGCCCGAATAGAAACAGATCATGAGTTAAGTCCACATAAGATATCAAGAGTTTTTTGATGATATGATGATTATCTACATCATAAAAAATTGTTGATAACATTGATAATGAATTTGTGATTGATAAGTTTGAAATGAGCGGATATTGTAAGATACGTTTTACTTGGGCTTAGTTTTGTATTGTGGTTTAAAAACTTAATTTTTTAAAAAACTCAGTTTTAAATAAGCAATCCCCAACCTGCTTTCTAAAATCGTGATTATTTAAACTAAAAAAATTCTAGATAAGCACGTTTTAAGATTTTACCAAACAGAAAATCTATCTAAAATGGTGATTATAAATGATTTTAATCCCCAAAACTCAATATCAAACTAGGCCTTAGTTCCCCTTTCTTAGAAGGTTCCAAACCCAAAAAAAAAAAAAAATTATATGCCCTGTTACCTTGTAAAAATAGCTTAGACAACTCTCGGATCCTGGATCCGCCACTGGTTAACTGTTGAATGTTTTAGGATGTGATGAGAATTAACTAAACAAAATAACTTCCTAGTTGGACATGGTTTATGTCAAAATTTATTCCTTTCTGGAATATGTTTTTTTTTTCTCATGTAGGAGAAGGTTTGGTTTACCAACCAACCAATCGGCAAGAGTGTATATATCTCTTTGGGTAGTATGGGGCAGAGATGTCAAGGGTGAGTATAGATATTGGTTGAGAGTAGGTGTACAAGGTTAGTTCCGAAATTAGAGTGGAAGTTTCAGATTGAAAGCTCGAGATCTTGGTTCTTAATTTCGAAATTACGAAACCATCAACGAATTTTCATTGAATAGGACTTTTTTTTTTTTTTTTTGATAAAAAAGTCATCCATTAATTAAGTTCAGCAAAACAGTACAACAATTACATGCCAGAGTCTAGCTGTCAGAAAATGTAACCGCTTAGAGCAAAAACTATCCTAATACGTTCCTCACACTAACATACTAAAAAACGTAAACTCAAAGTACATCCACCTTTTGAGACATTAAACCAAAAACAAGAAGACTAATAGACACCGAAGAGTAATAAACTTGACAACAACATCCATGTCTTCCTGTCGATCTCTAAATCAAGCTTGATAAATTCTTTGGGCCATGAAGACCCAATTCAACCAGACTTTAGATTCAAGTCCAGTCAGAAGGTCCACAAGCCCAAGCCCAAGCCCAAGCCCTAGAATTGATCTCTAAAATGAAAAGAAGGCCCAATAGGCCCACCAAGCCTAAAGTCGAACCCTAGGAGCAGCATTTGCAAATCTGCCGTCAGCCTTACAACTGCCGTTGCGACCACACCTCCTGCCAGAAGGAACAACTTCCGATCTCGCAACGAAACTCACAGGAGAAGCCAAGATTCCATTAGACCTCTCCCGACCAAATAATGACTCAGCCTCAATGATATTGCGGTTGTCAAAACCGACAGCCCCCAGTAGAAGAAAGAGATAGCTACCTTGAGCATGATCATGAATCATATCTGACACAGATCGGTGGCTAACCCGGCAACTGTCATCGCCGCCATCACAAGTCAGCGAACCATTCATAGCGTAAACACATGATGCGTTAACAGATCCAAAACCATGAAAGGTCTTTGCCACGAGAACCATAATCAAAGAAAGAAGAGGCGTGAACCAAAGGAGCACCACCCCACAAGATGCAATCGGAGAAGAAGGCACGCCGAGCAACGCTGATTGTAGGTACTACGCCGCTGCTAGGGTTTAGCCGCAGACGCAAAGTCTCTCGGGAGAGAGTCAGAGAAAAAGACATGGTAAATTGTTCATTGAATAGGACTTGAATAACTATGAAGATTCCAACGACAGCAAATACATTCTTCAAGGACCCTGAAATGGATTGCAAATGGTCTTTAGTATCCTGTCCAGCAAGCAGCCATTCCTCTAACCCTTTTGGGTGATCAATTTGAATTTTATTTTGATCTCCCAAAACCGTGGAGAATCAATTTCTGTTCAAACCGCATGTATTTTCCATCTGTTGAGTTGTAAGGAATCTTTCACAAGATCTCGAAAATTATTGAGATCTTATATCATACCACACATAAACCAGCTTACAATTGTAAGTACACTAAAGGGACCTAGGCATCAATAAAGAGCTCATGCCTTACTTCTTGCTCTCTTCAACAAAAGGCGTAGTGAAAACACCCCGAGAGCAAAGGTCTGCCAGAACCATCCTCTTGTGTTAGCAGGATCTACCTTTTTTGCGAGGCACCAAGCATATACAGCCTCTCCAACATGCAATGCAGTAGCTAGAAGGAATACTATCCTCACTATCCGCATTGACCGGAAAAAGAAGAGGCTAATAGCTCTAAAGAACGGTACAGGTCCGATGTCTGGCAAATAAGCGGCACAAAATACCATACCCATGCCAATCACACAAAATAGCCATGCATATATTGTAGGCCCATCCAGAGTTTTCCTTTTCCTCTCCTGCCAGTATGAGATTGTAGTAGCCATGCCCTCCTGAGGAGTCACCATTGGAACATAGCCAAGCTCTTCCTTGGCTTTAAGGTAAGAGAAGTAGTGGGTAACACCAACCTGTAAATTATACCACAGAGTAGCATATAAATGTTCAGAACAGAATTGCATAAATATAGCTAAAGTACTATTGTGTTTAGTAGGATAGAGTTCCACAGAAAGTATGCGTGTGCGTGTGTAATTAACATAGCAGATTGATGGTTGTTTCCACAGAAGATTAATAAATTCACAAAGTCAAAACTACTCTTGAAGCTCTGAACCACAAGCCAAGAGAAGTTGTGAATGAAACAGGAGATCTTTGCCCCACCAATGATAATGGGATTTGATCACAATAACAAGGAACAAGGAATCAAACAAGTAAATATGATCTACTTCACTGCGCATACATTTCTGTTCAAATTAAGAGGAGAAAAAATTGGTGGAAGAAGATTGAACAGCCACATCCACAAAACCAAGTATATTGAGCCAAAAAGAAAATATTAAAGAGAAGGAAAGGGGTACAAGCAAACCTTGTATACTTCAGCAGGAAGGATAAGCGGCTGAGGAATCCACCATCGGTCCAACCATGGATATAATACTGTATAAACTCCCCAAAAAATACTTCCTAAACGAAGAGCTTGAGGTACAGATAATGAAGACTTTGGTAGATCATAATCCAAGCTTCTGAGCAGTGGTCGGATGAACTCAAAGGTGTTGACCGGAGACCCTGTAAGAAAGGATAGATTACATTTCAGATATTTGTATTCATCTGTCAGCATAAGCAGGAGGTTGTAGATCAATATTATTTCTGAAACTCTAGAATTTAGAACTTAGCAAATAGCAATCATACCTAATTCCAGTTAACAATACGACAGAGTAAAGATATTAAAGTAAAAGATGCAAGTATTGCGTTGTTACCGTCTGATACAAAATAAGGTTGGCCAGCAGCTATGGGTTGTTTTTCTTTCTCTCTCCCAGGAATGTCATCCAACAGTCCCATGCTCGCCAACACTAGTGCAAGTACTAAGTTATCCACATAAATCCAGTCTGTTTTCACATTTGCTTCGCCAATTTTGAACGGAATTAAGCCCAACTTTGCAAGGGACACTATCCTCGGAAGGTGCCTTTCTTCACCAGGTCCATAGATAGCAGCAGGACGAATGGCACAGGTGTAAAGACACTTCCCATTATTGTTCTTCCTACAAAGCTCAATAATCAGTACCACAACTAAACCAATTAGCACCAATTCACTAAATGAAGACTACTTGCCTGAAGGGACGAGCATTGTACTTAAGAACCAACTGCTCAGCAATGGATTTACTTCTGCCGTACGGATCCTCATGACTATCAATAGGAAAATAGCTCAGGGCCTCATTCCCACTCACAATCTCCTTTCCCCCAAACACAACATTGTATGTGCTCACATAGACAAGCCTTTCGACCCCGAAATCGAGACAAGTGTCCAATATATGACAAGTTCCATTGATATTAACCTCGTCAACACGCCCAAACTGCAGCATTTCCTTCCCCGACATTCCGTACGAGGCCAGGTGGAACACACAACCCGCCCCTCGTAGCGCCTTCTCCACATCCTTTTTGTTAACAACATCCCCTGTTCATCACATTTCCTATTTAAGGTATTTGGGTACTTGAGAAAACTCGACTTTAAAGTAAAGGGTAAGTGATGAAGTGGTACCTTGGATGCAGTTGACGCCTTGGTCGAGGAGAAGGTGGGACCAAGGGGAGGAGGTTCGGCGGTCGAAGGCTCGGACTTGACGGGCTCCACGTCGGACGAGCTCCAAGCAGAGTGCGGAGCCGACGAAGCCCAGGCCGCCGGTGACGACGAAAGTGGTGCCGTCGATGCCTTCGTTTTCGGTGAGGTGCATGATTTGTTTTGGGATGATGGGTTTACTTGAATCAGACTTGCACGAGTCAGAACAAGTGCCAGTGTGATTATAAGGAGATGCGATCCAAGCGGGGTGACGGTGTTCTGGAATGTACGCAGTACATTGACTACTTTGGCTGTCTAGAGTACGTGTGAAGCAACGATTGGCTTGTGCGGATGACTTCAACGCGTGATGTGCGTGACTTTCGGTAATAAACAGTAAAAAGTTGTGTTGAAGAAGCTTTGCATTGGGTAATATACCCAATCTGGTATATTTGTGAGGCAAAAACATAATCATTTGAGACGTCTTGATTCGGGATAGTCGATTACATATTACATACAAGTTAAGAAATCTGGAAATTCGATTCGGTGGTCTTCTGCTGGGATGAACACGGAGGTGTAGTTGTGGATTTTCAAGAACCACCGTTGGATTCCTTGATAGTGTTCGAAACCTTGGGGCATCGTCATACCTGATTCGTACAAGGTTAGTTTGTTATTAGTATGAAACTATAATTGAAATTGTGTCTATTTACTGTGATTTGATTTGCATGATTGTTATGTGATAAATTAAAGATCTGAGTGGGTTATGGCGTTGATAGGAAGAAGAAACGTAATTTTTGTTCTTTGCAACAAGGAATGTAATTGTTGTTCCTTATTCTGAATGAATATTGATATGGATGAGATTGATGATGCTTTGTAAGGTTTGTTTTTATTGTATCTATGAATTTAGTATCAGGCTTTTATGCTGAAAATAGGACTTCACAAAGGGTGACATGGTTCCAGTTTTTGATTGATATTGCTTTTATGCACATGGAACGAGACGTTCATCATGCTTAGGTTGGTCTTTGACTGGATTTTATTCTGTACAATTACATGCACTTGGGATTCAAGTCTGCGAGCTACTGGGTAAGAGCTAGTATAGTGTGGCAAAAATTTATTTGGGTTCTTTTGTGTTCTTCTATAGTGTTAGTGTAATCAGTGGTAAAGTAGTTGTTACTGTATTCTTTATGTATGTTAGCTTTTGTTATGAGAGTAAATTGCTCATGACTTATTTCTGATTATATGGTGCAATAGCTGAAATACAATATTTTGGTGTCAAGGTAGATGGATACTTCTTCTAGAATTTCAAAAACAAGAAGCCGTGAACGTGAGAGACTTCGTGGTCCTCCATGGTTGAAGGTATAAATTTATCTGTTCTGTTAACAGCTCTAACCAAAACTTGATTTTGTACTCTATTTATTCGTGAAAAGCAATAAGACTAAGGGTTTAGTCTATAGTGTATTAGCTTATTCATAGTGATCTGGATTTGAATGAGACCTTAGATGTGCAAGTGATCAGCTACTGTGGTTCTATTTCATTGGTGATATTTGAAATGTGAAATGAGCACTGATTCAATTGCCCTTGATTTCGCATCTCCTATTATGTGACATTATTTTACATTCATAGGTAGTACAGGGAGCATTTCTCAGTGGTACATACACAGTCCTGGATTATGCGCAGACTGGTTTAATTGCAGCAGTATTCATTTTTAAAGTGAGTATGGCCATCTTGTTATATTGGAAGGAGAAAGGAAAAATAGTATTAAGTTTGTAGGTTGCTCGTACTTTTAATTTCACATGTAATTTGGTAGACACAAAAATAGATTGATAAAAACAAAAGGATCTTCAAATCTTCAATTGGGCAAATCCTTTCCTCCGTTTTACTGGAGTGGAAAGTTTAAAAATGCAAATATAGAAAAGAAAGTAGAAGGTTCTTGCATATTTTCTCATCTCCACTTGACTTTGAATGAAGTATCTGATCTTCCATTATCAATTTTCACTTGTTTTGTCTGATGTGATGTTGCTTTTGGTTCTTCAATGCTAATTCAGTAATTCTTATTGTTTTTCAAAAAAATTGCAAATTAGGATATTATGTCTCATCATTTAGGGAGGCAATCTACAAGCTGAAATGTCAGTGTGAGGTCTACATATGTTTCATGTTTATTGTCATTTGTCAATGTATATTTATGTTATAGTTATTCAATGGAATTGTTCCTTCGTCATTTATGTTGCTCTGCTAACTTTATCACTGGTGGGTACTGATTACCGCTTCAAGATTTTCTAAGTACTTCAGCTGTCAACTGCAATATTGTTCTTCCTTTACTGCTTCTATTTTTTGAAATTTTGAGTCTAGATAGGGTATTCTTGATCCTCTCATGTGTCTCTAGTTTAGCTGAACTTTCAATTTTTTTTAATAGGCAGCAGAGGGACATTTTGCTACTGCCATTCACAAAAATGCTGCTCAAATTGATAAGTGAGTCTTGTGGGAGATGTAATTTTTAATTATCTTATATCATTAAATAGAATATTACATTCTTGAGTTATTCTTACAGATGAAAGTAGAACTAATTTGTCCCTCTTTTAGTTTTATTGAGATGTATCTTAGGCCTCCTTCAGCAAGTGAAGAAGCCCAGATAAATGATTGGATCAAGGTGTGTCAATCTGGTATAAGATACTATCTGTAACTTGGGGACCAGAGGATTGTTGACAAGAATTTCATTACCAGGCCAAAAGCTGAGTTTAGTTAAGAAGTATTTTCGTAGATTGACTCTGGTAAATACATCATAATATTCCAGATGCTTGACAAATGGTTAGTTTGCGATCCTTCTGATCAACTATGACAATTTATCAGGGCCGCTGATAGCCTGCCTCTTAAAAAAATGTTCAACTACTCTTGACGTGTGTCACATCCTGACCCGTAAATTTTTATCTTATTTATTAGCTTGATTATAATAAGAATTTTACCGTCTCCGTCATCGAATTTATAGTTTAATTGGTCCCCAGAGGGGTTTGAGGGACGGTTAATTTCAGAGGATTATTTGTCGGAGAAAAATGTAACGACGGTAAAAATAGTAAATTTTAGCTAGTAAAAGTTAATTTTTATTAGGGTATTATTTTTGGGGGTGTTAAATTTTGGAATTAGGTTGTATATAGAGGAGTTGGGCCGGATGGTGAGGCCCAAAACCATCTCCCCCTCTTTCTTTTCTCTCTCTTCCTCCCGAGCCCTCTCTCGAGCTCTCCCGACCCGGAAACTTTCCGGCCGCCGTCCACCGCCGTCCGGCCAGGCCAGGCCACCGCACCGGTCCCGTTTGGACCCCCGCCACCTCCTCTCCCTCCCCGGCCTAGCACCCGAGTCATTAACCCATCGGAAGAGGAGAAACTTGCCGGAGACGTCGGGAAGAATTTTCCCCAGAGTTCCCTCCTCCGGCCACCAATCCGGGCAAGCTTGGTACGGTTTTGTAGCTCTCCTCCCGTGCAGCAACCCCTCCAAAAGGCTCACTCCCTCTTGAGCTAGGTAAGGAGAAATTCAAGGAGGAAATTCTAGGGATTTTAAGATGTTTTCGTTCGATTGACCTAGTTAGGCTGGAAATTGGACTTAGTGATAGTTATGAAAGTTGTTTGGGATGTTAAGAGGAAGATGCTGTCGAAATTTCATAGCCATTGGAGGTCGCCGGAATCGGCCTCCGGCCGCCGCCGCCGCCGTTTTGGAGATTTTTAAGGTTTTAAATGTGGAATATTAAAAGGAGTATATTGATATGAATTATGGAATTTTTTGATGAGATTTAGATAGGTTTGTGAATTTCCGAAGTTTGGTATTTTTGGCGGTTAAATAATGTAAAATCCGGCCGTAGGATTTAAGTCAATTTCTAAGAAATGTTGTATTTACGGCTATCGAGTATGATATTAAAGTTTGGGTCGTTTCGATTTAAGAATATCGAAGTTAGGCAATAATGAGCGTGGTCATGGCTCTCGGTTAATTTTGTCAGTTTGAATAAATATTGGATTTCTAGTGGGAATTTAATTATATATTTGGAACAGAACGTGAGGAGGCCCGAGCAGAAGAAGCCTCGGAGCGTCATCAGGCTTAGGCCTAATTTGTGAGTGGACATTTGTTTTTAATTGAAAAGCATGCGATGAATGATTTTGTTGATCATTTATTTCTTCTTATGAGACTTATTGATTTCTCGGTTATTTGACAATTTTTCCTCCTTTGGAGAGATCCTGAAAATGAGATTTTCGGTGGATATGTATTTTGGATGTTTATGAGTATAGTATGTATATAAATGCTAGCTAGCCATACGTGCTTGGTCCGTCATAATGAGGTAAAATACCATTATGGCGTGGCGTGAGTGTTAGACACAAGCGTCATAGCCTTATATGAAAACTACTTTCTTTTCTAGTTTATTTAGGTTTTCATATAGGGAGTCCACACGTATATATACACCGTCCTCTTCGGTCATAATGAGAAAAAATATCATTATGGCGCAACGTGAGCGTTAGACGCCAGCGTTGTAGCCTTGTATGAATCTCTATTTTTCTAAATTGTTTTTAGGATTCATACAAGGAGTCTGACGAGTGTAAATACATACGAATATATGATTATATATAGTTTAGCCTGAGAGGCTTCATTTTATTTGAGTTGGTGACTAGCCAGTGCTAGTCGTGAAATTTGAAGTTTATGAGTTGAGCACTTTTGAGCTGCCGCATGCAGTATATTTTTCTATGAAATTAAAATGGGAATGCATAAATATTTTGTTATTAAATTATTTTTGTCCACTCACTTTAACATTATTAAATGTCTTCCCCTGGGCCCTTCGTTTTGCGGTAAATCTTTCCTTGGAGGTGGTCCCCGCACGATTTGCTCCGGGTTTAGGATGAAATTTGGGGTGGGTCGTGTCAATGTGAGCTTCACTTCTCACTCTTTATAATTGAATGCTGATGTAGTCTAAGAAAAGTTTAATACTACTGTTAATATAAAATGGTAATGATAATCCTAATAGAGTACAATTGTAAAACAAAGAGATTGGACAAACTTATGGCACTAATTTCTTTTAATGTAATGATATGTAGCTTGGATTTTGGAGAAATTTTTAGATGTTACAGGAGGACCACGTGGTAGTATGACATGGTCCTACATTCCAATCAAATATTGACACGTGGATTTATTACAACTAAAATATAAACTAAGGTTTTCTATTTTTTATGAAATGACCTTCATGGGTCTTTGTTGAGTTTGGACTAGGGTTTAGGGTTTGGGGTTAGGGTTTAGGGTTTAGGGTTTAGGGGTTAGGGGTTAGGGTTTAGGGCTTAGGGTTTAGGGTCTAGGGTTTAGAGTTTATAGTTTAAGGTTTAAAAAGCAACAATAAACCCAAAATTGTCTTTGACAAAATAGCTGATGTAATTTTTTTTTTTAGTAAAATCCATGTGTCAATATTTGATTAGAATGTAAGACCACGTCATACTGTCATGTCGTCCTCCCGTAGCACTGAAAAATTTCTCCTGGATTTTACAGGTACTATGGACATCTTTTAATGCAAGTAAATTGATCTCAATGGAATGCTTATTTTCCGACTGTTGTTTTCATTAGTATTACTCTCAATGGAATGCTTATTATCGACTTTATTTGTTAACAAATTGTATTGTGAATACACAAAGCCTTAGATTACTTCTTCTAACACTGCTATCTCAAAGCATACATATCTCATTTATTTACCCTATATGTATTTCTGATTCTTATATTTGCATTATGATCAGGGCACCACAAAATTACTGGTCAGCAATTCAACTATCCAGGAAACCACGATTGATGATCTATGTCAAAGTAGTATGATTTGCTTTAATTGTGAAAAGCTGGAAACCATAGAAATCATACTGCATTTTCTATGAGAAGCTAAAGTTGAAGATTGTAATGCATATTTATTTATTTATTTATTTATTTTTTTGAACAAGTAATGCATACTTTATGATATGCGAAACTGTATGAAATATATCAGGTCTTTGAGGTGTATATATCTTCATATCTTGTCCTAGAGAAACTAGAACTCCATGTCTATTATAGATATAAAAAAAAATTGTTTGGATTTTTTTAATAGTCACATAGGGGTTGGTAAAATTCATGTAATAAGTGACGATTAAATATGGTTGACCGTGTTGATAAAGATTTAAACGTTGAAACATCTAAACCCAGTGTTAAAGAACACAATGAGAATACAAAAGAATTATACAATGATCCTTTAAATGAGATATTGAGTGAATATTATGATGCAATCAACCACCTGTGGAGAAATCTGGATTGAGAACACAATTGGTAATGTAGAGTAAACTGTAGTTTTTATGTATGTTATATGTAAGTGTACATCATTGTGAACCAAATATACTAAGAAATCAAATTTTCGAAAAATCTTGTGAAATAGGATGTGATAGGAATAATGAAATTTGGCTAGCTAGGTTTGAAAAATCACAAACTTTCGGTAAAGTTTGGGCCCCGATAAAAGTGGTCAACCCTAATTACGTTTAGGCGCTCCTGAGGGGAGCCTATCCATCGGAAGGTCAATTTAACAAAGTTTTTCCATAGGTTCCTAAATCACATATATACGAGCTTCATGTTCAAAAATGGGGGGAAAATAGGGTCTCACACGATGCCGATCAACCGTGTTTCGTGTTTAAAATGAGGTTGAATTAAGGTTGACCGATTCGATGGGGGACGTAACAAGTCCGAAACTGGTTGAATTTTTTTTATAGACCTAGCTATTTAATTACCACGACTACATCAGACGGTGGAATTTTTATTTTCACAGATTTACGACATCGGATCGCCACGTGCCTACTAAGCGGTATGACTTGTTTAGTAGGTTATATGCATGTGCACATCATTGTAAACCAACTATATAGAGGAATCAAATTTTCGAAAATCTTGTGAAATAAGATGTGATAGGAATAATGAAATTTGGCTAGGTTTGAAAAATCACAAACTTCCGGTAACGTTTGGGCCCCGATAAAAGCGGTCAACCCTAATTACGTTTAGGCACTCCTAAGAGGAGCCTAACCACCGGAAGGTCAATTTAACAAAGTTTTTTTTATAGGTTCCTAAATCACATATATACGAGCTTTAGGTTCAAAAATGGGGAAAAATAGGGTCTCACACGATGCCGATCAACCGCGTTTCGTGTTAAAAATGAGGTTGAATTAAGGTTGACCGATTAGATGGGGGACGTAACAAATATGAAATTGGGTGGATTTTTTTCTATAGACCTATTTAATTACCATGATTATATCAGACGATGGAATTTCTATTTTTACATATTTACGACATCGGATTGCCTTGTGCCTACTAAAGTGGTATGACTTGTTTATTAGGTTATATGCAAGTGTACATCATTGTAAACCAACTATACAGATGAAGCAAAATTTTTAAAAATCTTGTGAAATAGAATGTGTGATCAGAATAGTATATATGACCGGCGTTGAAAAATCACAAATTTTGTTTAACGTTTGGGTGACATCTGTTGTTTATGGATTAGTGATACTACATTAGATTAATCCATATACAAGGAACATCTATTGAGGAAACACCAAAATCAAAATCAAAGGCTTTTTATTTATATCATCAAAATCAAAAGGCTTGAAGTCAATTTGGAATATGCATTACATAGCTAAACTATACTACTAATAAAAAAAGGAACAATCACAGACTAATACTGCTTTGAGGAATGAGAGAGCTTTGCCTTATCCTGTGTCAGCTGCCATTTGCGCAATAATGATTTCATGTCAACCCATGCTAGAGCTGAGGGAATGCTTGAGTGATAAGGCACCAAGTGAAGGGAAACATGTTCACCAAATTTTGGGTTAAGGGAATGCTTCTCTTCCATCTTCACTAGATTTTGGATTCAAGGCATCAAATTTAAACTTTCACAACCTGTATACTCTGAGCTATTGGAGTGATTGAAGAGCTTCTTTATCTCCATCTTTGATAGAATCTACATCAAACTATGAGTTGGCAGTAACCACATAGACTATATGTAAATAGACAAAATCTCACACTAGTGTTTTTCAGTAAAAAGAAATAACTCAGGTGATCTACAACAAAAATACCAACTAAGCAAAATAAAAAAATATACAACCCAGCAAGTTATGAAACTAAATAATCAGTACTTCATTACGTAATTTCCATGTTAAACTTATTAACTCCAGCAAACAGAACTGAAACTAAATTTGTTTCAGCAAACTACACCTACCAACATGTCCTCTGATGGTGTATTCAGTGAGATGAAGATTACACGCTAGGTGTTACTACCAGAAGAAAGGCTTTAGCCGACGAAAATAAAAAAACCAGGGCGACGAATTATTTTTTCATCACTAATTTAAAATTTTCGTCGGCTATGGTCAACTTTGGCCGACAAAATTTTAATTTCGTCGTCTGAATAATTTTTTTCGTTGGCTATAGTCTGTGAATTTTAGCCGACGAAATTTTTAAAAGTGCCTTATATTTGCAAATTTGGACAACAACTCATCTGGAAAAAAAAAAACTATACGTAGAACCTTCAAACGTAAAAAAGTCGTGAAATAAGATATGACCAGAATGGTGAAGTACGTCTACGGTTGAAAAATTACGGTATTCCGGTAAAGTTTCGGTGTCGATAGTTGCGGTCAATGCAATTTACCCTTATTATTCACTATGCAGCATATTTAACGTTTGGTGTTTGATTGACTATTAGAGTTGACCGTTTCGATTGAGCCCTTAACGTTGTCGAATCCAGTTGAATTTTTTACCATAGACATCTTTCTTCATAATGATCATATCTGATGGTCGAATTTTGGTTTGTAAATTTTAGTCATCGAAATCACGTGTCTACTATTTACCGTTATTATTCTCTATGGGGAGCCCTATCGTCGGAAGGTAAATGTCTCAAAATTTTTATATGGGCAGTTGCGTCTCATCTACGTGAGAGTTTTTTGTGTGAAAGGTTTGACCAAACTACGTAATATAGAGGGACAAATGAGCGTTTTCGTGTGATAAGTGACGATGAATTATGATTGACCGTTTCGATCGAGCCTTTAACGTTGTTGGATCCAGTTGAATTTTTTACCATAGACATCTTTTGTCATAATGATCATATCTGACGGTCGAATTTTGGTTTGTGAATTTTAGTCATCGGAATCACAATGTGTCTACTAATGTTGTATAACTTGTTTAGTAGGTTATACAACTTTGTGAACCAACTCTACATAGGATGCAAAATTATCAAAAATCTCGTGAAATAAGATATGTTCAGAATGGTGAAATACGGCTATGGTTCAAAAATCACATAAATCGGGTAAAGTCTCAGTGCCGATAGTAGCGGTCAACCCTATTTACCGTTATTATTCCCTATGGGGAGCCCTATCATCGGAAGGTAAATGTCTCAAATTTTTATATAGGCGGTTGCGTCTCATTTACGTGAAAGTTTTTCGTGTGGAAGGTTTGACCAAACTACGTAATATAGAAGCAGATATGAGCGTTTTCGTGAATTTATAGACTTTAGCCGACGAGATATTAAAAAAGTCGTCGGCTAAGGTCAAAATTTTTTGGGCGGTAAACCAAATTTAGAGGAAAATTTTCAAAGGACTTTAGCCGATAAAAATATATGAAAAGTCGTCGGCTAAAGTCGAAAAATTTTCAAAATTTTCAACCAAAATTTTTAAAATTTTCAAAAGAGTTTAGCTGACGAAAATAAAGAATTTCGTCGGCTAAAGTTCTTTATATAAGAGTTTTACCGAAGGTGGATGGTAAGAAGTCTATTTCGCCTGCCAGATTTTCTTCTCGGCCTAGCTCCGCCGTCAAGCCATCGGAGACCGCCACACTTGTCTCAAAAGTTTCGCCGTCGTCTCTACTTCATTGCTGGACAGGTGGTGCATCGAGTGGCGCCACCGTGAGGGATAAATTGAGCTCCAAAACTCCGCCGGTTCGGATTCGGTGTCGATCGAATTTCTCCTTCCTCAGGTCACCATTTGGTGAGTTCTATATATGGATAAGTTGAGTTTGATTAGTACTACATTCTCTTAGAATTTGGTAGCTCGATTCGGTGTGTGTGAGGAGAATCGAAGATTTGATGTTTTTAGGGTTTAAAATTGAGGATTTTTATATTTTGATTCAATTGACCTGTTTAGGCTTAGAATTGGGTTTCGACTTCTTCTAGAAAGTTGTTTGAAATGTTGAGAGGAAGATTTTGTCAAATTTTGGTGGTGATTGAAGGTGACCAAAAGTTTCTGCAGTTTTTTTTTTTCAAAAACCAGCAACTTTAGCCGACGATATTTAAATACTATATTCGTCGGCTATAGTATTTTTAATTTTTTTCACAAGGTTTAGCCGACGAAATATGGCATGTTTCGTCGGCTATAGTTATTTTTTTAATTTTTTTATAAGGTTTAGCCGACGAAATATACTATATTTTGTCGGCTATAGTTATTTTTTTAATTTTTTTATAAGGTTTAGCCGACGAATATCTTAATTGTTTCGTCGGCTAAAGTCTGGGAAAAAAACCAACGACATTTTTTTCATCGGCTAAACTGTGGGACTATAGCTGACGACGTCTTCTTTTTTCGTCGGCTAAAGTCATCGCCGACGACCTTTTCCCGACGAAATCTTAGCCGACAAATTTAGCTAACAGGCCGACGAAATTTTTTCGTCGGCTAAAGTGCTTGTCCTGGTAGTGTGTCAAGCGCGTGTGCTGGTAAAAAGTCTTAATTTAACTGCGTCACTGTGCGTTCACGTCGTCAGGCAGACATGGTTAGTACACCATGTCACATCCCGGTTCTTAAGTCAATTTGCGGTTATTTACTTTTGGTATTACTTTAGCTTTTACCGTTTTGAATAACCGTTTACTATTTAAGGCTCCAAAAGTTGACTTGTTTTTTCGTCTAAAACTTGGGAAAACTTTATTCATGAAAGTCGTAGAGGACATTAAGCGGAGTTCGCAGACACATGGCACGCTTAAATCAGAGTTCGTATGAAGAAGTTATGGTCTAAAAACGAAAGTTACTATTTTGATTGGGGGTATAAAAATGGAAACTTACCCGAAAAGGTAAGGTAGAAATCAGAAATTACTTCTCCCTCTCTCTCTCCTCTCTCCCGCGTCTCTCTCCTCCGCCGGACTTCTTCGCCGCCGTCCGCCCGAGTTAGGTGGCATGCTTGGTATCGATTTGAAGCTTGGAGCATCCTCTACAAATCTAGGTAGGTGGCAGCCCGTGTCGCGCCGCCGTGAAGGAGCAGTTTCGCCGGGAAGGTGCGGCTGTGCCACGGAGGTGTTTTACCGGAAACTCTCTTTTCCGACCACCATAGCCGGAGCTGTTGGTCTCAACTTGAAGCTCTCCCTTCTAGCAGTAAACCCCTAAAAGGTTACATCCTAACTTGAGCTATGTAAGGAGAATCGAAAGTTTGAAATTCTAGGGCTCTTGAATTGGGGTTTTTCTATTTTGATTCGATTGGCATGTTTAAGCTTGAAATTGAATAATGTAGTAGTTATGAAAGTTGTTTGGAATATTGAGAGGAAGATTGTGTCAAAATTTGGTAGCCATTGGAGGTCGCCAGAGTTCGGCTGCCGGCCGCCGCTTAAGGGTAGTTTTTCATGTTTTGAGTTTGTTTTAATGAGAGGAGTTTAATAATGTGAAGTTTGAAATTTTTGGAGGAGTTTTGGTCAGGTTTGAGATTTTTCAAAGATTGAAAATTTTGGCGGTTGTTAGAATAAAAATCCGGCCGTTGGATTTCCTTGGTATTTATTCTAGAATGTTAGAATTGATAAATTAAGGTTGTGGTGGAGTTTGGTCTGAATCTGGTAAGTTCAACCCTAGTAAGAGTAGTGGGTTAAGCAGAAGAAATTTGGGTGTTTATATTCATGTATTTATTTTCTGAAATTGAAGTTTGGTCCTAAACATATTTATTGTGCCAGGATATGAAGGGAACCTCGCTTGAGCGGTGATGCGGATATCGTCAGGGTTATGCCTAAATTTGAGAGTGGACATTTTGATTATAAATAAATATGCATGCAAAATTTTATAATTTATTATTTTATTTTTCGAGCTTATATTATAATTTCGGCTTATGAGATGATCTTGGAAATTATTTGAGTTTGAAGCATTGATTAATGGTTGGTCAGGATTTGAGTTCGGATTATTAATTTGATATTTGAGTTTGAATATTTTTATAAATTCCGGATTTCATTATGATTGTTTTATTGTGGACTTTGAGATTTATAACGATTTCTGAAAATAGGATTTTCGATAATTCTTTATTTATAACTTTCTTGTTTAATTGTGGATTATCGATCTTGACATTGAGAATATTTCGGATTGAAAAATTAATTACAATTTATATTTGTTAATTAAATCTCGCTCTTAATTATGGATTTGAAAATATATTGTCGTGTGAGACACGTCATTGAGTTTTATTATAATTTCTTGTGATAATTTTCAAGTACGGTTGGGAACCGTACTATTTGTATGATCTTGGGGAAGTTTAATGGATTTAAGTGATTTCGTATGTTTTTAGTCACCATAATATAGGGTCGCTTATATTTCATTACTAACTAGCTTTATTAGCGGTCCTCACTATAGGTGAGTCGAGCGCTTAGCGTGAGACGTTACTATAGCTTGGGAGGCACCGATCGGATATCATTATTTATTTCTAACTAGTCTTATTAGCGGTCCTCACCATAAGTGAGTCGAGCGCTTAGCGTGGGACGCTATTATAGTCTGGGAGGCACCGACCCGAGCCTTAGAGGCTCCTCTTACATGGTTATGACTTTTCTCTTTATTTTATTTTTTTCAGTTATGTAATTGATTAACCAGCGGGGCTGGTTTGTCTATATGTAGTCGGTAGTTGGAAACTACCTTCCCCACCCATAGACCAGTCATGAAACTATTAGACCGACATCTAGGCTACCTCGCCATGGTGAAAGATCATCGGTATCACATCGGGAATGTGCTTCTTCAAGCTCCACAAGAAGGCACAATGATAAGATATATGTATAGTTTGTCCCACATTGATAACATGTAAAAGGAGGGAACCTTCCTTAGCTATAAAAGGAAGGTTTCCCATATGTAGGAGGGATCTGATCTCTAACTAGCTAGCTGGTTGCCTGAATATCTCTCTCCCGATCCCAAAGGCCTATTGGCCATGATAGTTGATTCCTAAGTGGACGTAGCTATGTCCTCCGATGGCATGGTGAACCACTATACGTCCTTGTCTCTCGCCCCTATTGTTTATTGTTCATGATTCGTGTTCCACTGTGATTCTACATAGTCTTCGGGATTACACAGAAACATTTGGCGCCGTCTGTGGGAATCAGTACTAAAAGTCTCGTTGCTCTGCGAGTAAGCTCATGCAGGGAGGTTAGCCCAAGCTATCCAGTATGCAGGCCTAAATCATTGGGCCCTACCCCTTAGGAGGCACCACTCGGGCCCAACCATCTTGGAGAGCTCAGGCCCAAGTCACCGAGAGATTGGATGACCCGCCCGGGAGCCTTTCATCTCCGAGACACCTCCAAGAAGAAAAAAAAGGCATGGCTCATCGGGAATCGACTCCATCCGGCAGCATTTGAAGGTACCGCCCGAGTATACTCCTCCCGGGATGCAGGGGTTCGTTGCCAGCCACGGCTACCACTTCCCGGTGATTCTCGCTAGGTTGGGATCGATCAAGAAGTTGGCAGGCCGGGAGCACCTACAGTCATTGAAACCTGGATGGAGACCGGTGTCGCCAATCGGCCGAGTAATCAGCATGAGGACTCTAGCCCGGTCCAGCCCGATTAGCTCTCCCGGGCCTAACTCGTCTGGTGCCGGTCAGGAGTGATACGTCGGGAGACAGCTGGTGGCGCCCGGGATCCACCGGCAGCGTCGGTCAGTCGGCCGGCCAAGAGGGGTACCACTCGAGCAACTCGGTCAAAGCTCGTTTGGTTTCATCTGCAAATCACCATGGCAAATGGGTTCAGCTCCATCAGTTCACCGGGACCCCGGAGCATGAAAGTCTTGCAGTGTGATTCTGTTCTCCGGCGAGGGAAAGAAGAGGAAGTCGGTCTGGACACCCGTCTTCCTACTCCGGGCACCCATTGACTCTATCTCCTCCGGCATTACACATGAAAAACTATGGACACCCGGAGAAAATCAAACCTGAACCAATTAGCTACCGACTGGGCCTAGCTCGCCAATCGTCCGAGACTGATTCATCGGGATCAGACCTGACCGAGGGACTGTGATCGGCCTCGATCGACATGGAATGGGTCACTCGGATTTGCTGGCATCATTCAACTGTAAAGAAATTGTGTTCGGTTGGGTGCCCACTGAAAAACTGCTATGGACACCCATGTCTTGTCTCTAGAAGAAGTCCTTCCCGGCAACAGCTTCATCTCAGAGGCGAAGACTCCAACGTCGGGTCCGATGGCTCCTCTCCCGGTGACCGGTCCCTCGCCAGCTTACCTCCCGGTGACCTTGCCTCAAGCTTGGCAGCAGCTAGCCTTCCGTTCTCCGACAAAGGAAGTCGGTCTGGACGAGTCTTCTTACTCTGGGCACCCAGCTCGGCAGCAGCTTTCGGGAGCCCAGAGGCTGTCACCCGGTTTAAAAAAAAACTATGGACACCCAGAGCTATTTAATTCCTTGGTCACGAGCGGGATATGCCGCAGCAGTGTGAACAACCGATAATTACTCATCGGATCTCGGGGGCTTCAAAAAAAAAAAAGGAAGAAAGAAAGCTGCATAGGACAGAGAAACCTATACAACACGGGTAAGGCAACATGATTCTATTCTACGGGATTCTAACATGAAGGTGTCCACACTACTGAACCTCCTATGTGCACCCATTCGGCAGCTATTTTCACAGATAAGTCCTGTCTAGATTATGATTGTTATAATCTCGTTGGTTTGTGAAAGTTCATCATATAATCTCGTTGGTCAGCAGGTTATGACATCCTACTAGTATAACACCCATGCGACACATATATCATTATTTATGTGTTATTGGTAAGACCCATCTCGGGTGAAAGTCATCGAGATCATAAGACCCAGTGTAAGACCCATCTCGGGTGAAAGTCACCGAGATCAAAAGATCTAGTGTAAGACCCATCTTGGGTGAAAGTCACCGAGATCATAAGTTGGTTGGCCCCATAATTGTGTTGATCAACTAAACTATATAAGCTGCTAATCGCTCATTTGTTCATTGTGAAGGTACAATATCCTCGCCCGGCCGAGTAAGTTTTGAGGCTGCGTTTTGGAAGGGACCTTTTTGTCTTATCGGCGGACTTAAAGATTACGGTGTATATCAAGAAAAGTAAGACCCGGAATCAACATTTCCCGTTCAACACACGTCCTGAGCACGGACTTGGGGGGACTGGGACCGGGTACCGGGGGCCCGTTGTTAAATGACTGGTCTATGAGCATTTTATATGACACGACCCACCCCGAATTTTACCCTGAACCCGGAGTAAATCGTGCGGGGACCATCTCCAAGGAAAGATTTACCGCAAAATTCGGTACAACCTCCCTTAGAAATGGACAACCCTTCCAAACCAAAACCTGCAAATACTCATAAAGGTTCCAACTCCAACCTTATAGACTCCTGGAGCCTTCATGCTCCTCACAAATCACAACATCTCCCAAAAATAGATTTAACAATGATCCTATAACCAACAACCACATATTCAGAGCAACTCTATTTGAGAGGAAATGAACTAGAAATAAATAAAAAAAAAAGAAAAAGAAAAAGAAGAGCGGAAGCTATATTATTGACTATACCTCTTCTCCATGTACGCCCAATCTCAACTATGCAATCCAACAGACTGGGTATTTTAAAACGAAGGGCCCAGGGGAAGACATTTAATAACGTTAGAGTGAGTGGACATAAATAATTTAATAACAAAATAATTATGCATTCCCATTTGAATTTCATAGGAAAAATATACTGCATGCGGCAGCTCAAAAGCGCTCAACTTATAATCTGACAATTTCACGACTAGCAATGGCTAGTCACAAACTCAAATAAAATGGAGTCTCTCAGGCTAAACTATATATAAACATATATTCATATGTATTTACACTCGTCAGACTCCTTGTATGAATTCTAGAAACAATTTAGAAAAATAGAAATTCATACAAGGCAACAACGCTAGCGTCTAACGCTCACATTGCGCCATAATGGTATTTTTCCTCATTATGACCGAAAAGGACGGTGTATTTACGTGTGGACTCCCTATATGAAAACCTAAATAAACCGAAAAAAGAAAGTAGTTTTCATATAGGGCTATGACACTTGTGTCTAACACTCACGCCACGCCATAATGATATTTTACCTCATTATGACGGACCAAGCACGTATGGCTAGCTAGCATTTATATACATACTATACTCATAATATCCAAAATATATATATCCACCGAAAATCTCATTTTCGGGATCTTTCCAAAGGAGGAAAATTGTCAAATAGCCGAGAAATCAATAAGTCTCATCAGAAGAAATAAATGATCAATAAAATCATTCATCGCATGCTTTTCAATTAAAAACAAAGGTCCACTCACCACTTTAGGCCTAAGCCTGACGTCGATCCGAGGTCTCTCCAATTTGAGTCTCCTCACGTCCTGTTCCAAATATATAATTAATTTCCCAACTAAAATCCAATATTTATTCAAAATAGGCAAAATAACTGAGAGCCATAAACACGCTCATCATTGCCTAACTTCGATATTCTTAAATCGGAATGACCAAAACTTAATATCATACTTGGCAGCCGTAAATACAACCTTTCTCAGAAATTGATTTAAATCTTACGATCGGATTTTACATTATTTAACCGCCAAAATACCAAAGTTCGGAAATTCACAAACCTATTCAAAACTCGTCCGAAAATTCCACAATTCACTTCATTAAATTCCTCTAATTATTCCATATTTAAAACCTTAAAAATCTCCAAAACAGCATTTCCTCCAATGGCTATGAAATTTCGACAGCATCTTCCTCTCAACATCCCAAACAACTTTCATAACTATCACTAAGTCCAATTTCAAGCCTAACTAGGTCAATCGAACGAAAACATCTTAAAATCCCTAGAATTTCCTCCTTGAATTTCTCCTTACCTAGCTCAAGAGGGAGTGAGCCTTTTGGAGGGGTTGCTGCACGGGAGGAGAGCTACAAAACCGTACCAAGCTTGCCCGGATTGGTGGCCGGAGGAGGGAGTTCCGGCGAAAAGCTTCCCGGCGTCTCCGGCGGGTTAGAGGCTCGGGTGCTAGGCCGGGGAGGGAGAGGAGGTGGCGGGGGTCCAAACGGGACCGGTGGGGTAGTCTCAGGCGGCCGGGGTCTTGGTCTCCGACGGGTCGGGAGCTCGGGAGAGAGAAAGTGACGAGTGAGGGAGAGAGAGAGAGAGAGAAAATGAGGGGGGGGGGGTGGTTTGGGCTGCTCCACAGCCAGCCCAGCAATAAAACCCAACCAAAATAATACCCATTAAAATTTACCCCCTTTTTCCATCTCAAAAAATTTACTCTCTTATTAATAACTTTTCCATGCTAACTCCGATTTTAACGTATAGCATGCCTACGAACTCGTATTAGCGTCCTCTACGACTTTCATGAAGAAAGTTTTCCCAAATTCTAAACGGAAGAAAAAGTCAACTCTAGGGTCCTTAAGTGGTAAACGGTTACTCAACACGGTAAAAGACCAAAATGATATCAAAGTAAATAACCGTAAAATAACTTAAGAACCGGGGTGTGACATTATATATCAAGTCCCCACTCAAGACGTGTCTTGAACGGGAACTTAGGGGGACTTGTAGTCGGTAGTTGGAAACTACCTTCCCCGCCTATAGACCAGTCATGAAACTTGTAGACCGACATCCATGCTACCTCGCCATGGTGAAAGATCATCGGTACCACATCGGGAATGTGCTTCTCCAAGCTCCACAAGAAGGCACAATGATAAGATATATGTATAGTTTGTCCCACATTGATAACATGTAAAGGAGGGAACCTTCCTTAGCTATAAAAGGAAGGTTTCCCATATGTATGAAGGATCTGATCTCTAACTAGCTAGCTGGCTGCCTGAATATCTCTCTCCCGATCCCAAAGGCCTATTGACCATGATATATAGTTGATTCCTAAGTGGACGTAGCCATGTCCTCCGATGGCATTGTGAACCACTATACGTCCTTGTCTCTCGCTCCTATTGTTTATTGTTCATGATTCGTGTTCCACCGTGATTCTACATAGTCTTCGGGATTATACAGAAACACTATGTTTTCGAGAATTTTGTATTTGATTAACCAGCGGGGTTGATTTGTCTATCTTTATGAAATTCTAGATTTAAAGTTATTTGGATTATCAAAGATGTGTGCAGTTAAGTTTTAAAGTTGAAACTTGAGAAAGTATAGGAGTTATTTTTTTTGTTAAATTATTTAATTTATTTTTATCCACTCACTCTAACGTTTTTAAATTACTTTCTCTTGGGCCTTTTGGTTTTAAATGCCCAGTTTGCAGGCTAAATTTAATTGAGGTCGAGCGTACATAGAGTCGAGACATAGTCAAAGGCTGCTTCCGCTTATTCTTTATTCATTGTTTTTCGTTCAACTTTAGATATGCTCTGAAAGTCTAGTAGTAAATTATTAATTGTCTGTTGTTGGTTGTGGGATTATTGTAGTTGAGTAATTGTTATATTGGGAGATGTGATGATCTTGGAGAGCAGGAAGGCTCCAGGTGTTGAGGCTGCTTTGTTTGGTTATAGAAGTGTAAGTTGGATTTTTCAGGTAAGAGTTGTCCATTTTCAAGGTAGATTATGCCGAATTTTCGGTAAATTTTCCATGAAGGTGGAGCCCATAGGATTTACCTCGGGTTTCAACGTGAAATTTAGGGTGGGTCCTGACGCACCATGTACCACATACACAGCAGATGTGGCCGACGTTTTGAGTTCGACTCATGAGTGTAGTTGGACGGTTGGACCTTCCAAATTTGATGTTTGATCATTTCTCTCTTTAACCCAACACAATTGTGATCACCGGTCAGTAATTGATTAAGAGATTTATGGTCAGTCACCGTTGGATGTAAATTCAATGATAGGGAGAATTATTTTTAAGTTGAGTTGTTTTGTTTTAAACCCTTGAATATAAATCTAACGGTGAATGACCAAGAATCTATTGGTCAGTAACTGACCAAGTGAACACTACTAAACCCCATAATATAAGACTAGTAACTCGATAGCCTCTCTTTCTAACTCACAAGATTAAAATAAAATAAAAATTAATAAAAGAAGAGAGTAGATCATAATAACCACCCAAGACATTTAGGCTTTTTTATGATCTACTCTTCTTCTTTTTTTTTTTTTCTTTTTTCCTTTTTAGAAAAATTATCTATATTATAAAATTCAATATTACAACCAGTGATTACGGTAGATAAAAACCAAAAAGGGTTCAACCGTAACTTAACAAGATCTAGAAGCCTCGATACATCCTTATAGTTAACCTCGATGACACCAAAAAGTTTATGTCCTTGAACTTCGATGACACGTTTACTTATAATTTAAAAATTATGAATCAGAATCAACTAAATGAGAGACGGAAAGAATCGGTATAAAAATTCTCATCGAGGTGTTTGCTTACCATACATAATCAATATAGGGTCCGGTTTTAGGGACATCAAATTTAACAGAAATTTTGACATTGTTTCTTAGCTATGATATCAAAAAATTACTAATTGAGAGATGCACACTGTGATATTGGAACTCTATCGATGGTTCCATGGACAACATAGTTGTTCGAGAGTAGAAGCTTTACAATCTAGGAGGCAGCAAACCCGGCCTCCGGCTCCAGTTACACAAACTGTTACCGCCATTATCTATAATTTTACTCAACTCCCTAGCCTCTTTAATATATATATATATATATATATATATATATATATAATTCCTATCTAAAGCGAAGCTTCTCTTTGAAATTAACGTGTGAAATTCCTTATTTGACTCAATTTTCGGACATATTTGCACATCTCCACCGTTCAGTTGGTAGAACCCAATGCATAGATCACTTATGCCAAGTTTTATCGAATTTGATGATCATTTGGGTTTTCAAAATCGTTATGTACATAAACAGTGCTGGTTAGACAGATTTATGGTCCTTTCATTGATTTAATCTAATTCGGTACCTTAACAATCATCAAGTTGGATGAAATTTTATAGCTATTGTTGGTATATATACCACAAGCATAAACAACGACCTCGTAGACCATTTTTCCGGCCTCGAAGGGCCCCGCCCCCGACATACTTCCGGTAGACCGACGTCCAGGCTACCTCGCCGTGGTGAAAGATTATCCGTGCCACATCGACAATGTGCTTCTCCATGCTCCACAAGAAGACACAATCATAAGAAGATATATATGTACTTAGTCTCACATCGATAATATGTAAAATGAGGGAACCTTCCTTAGCTATAAAAAGAAGGTTTCCCATATGTAGAAAGCTCTCGAACTAGCTGGCTCTCTGATGATCTCTCTCCCGATCCCAAAGGCATATTGCCATGATAGTTGATTCTAAAGTGGACGTAGTCATATCCTCCGTTGGCATGGTGAACCACTATACGTCCTTGCCTCTTGTCCATGATTGTATATTATTCTTGTTCCACCATGATTCTCCATGATCCTAGTCTCCGGGATTGTGCAAAAACAGTAGCAATGATCTATTCATTAGTATCAATAAACTGAACATGAAGATGTGAAAATATATATATCATATGTGTTCTTCAACCATCTATATCGCATCTATATATTATATATACATCGCTTCCATGTTAGAGTAAATAAAACTACAAACCAATTAAGCAAGACAAGAGCTAACCAACTTAATTATAAATGACACATGAGAATCTCAGACGGCAATACCGTATATGAAATAGGATCAAGAAGAGACAACTTATATATGGTTGGGACAAAATGACTAATTATTTACTAATCCTATTCCTGCTGTGCTGTAGGAAGGTTTGCAGCTCTAGGAAGGTATATGCAAATGCATTCATTATTGTCTTTAATCCAGAATTAGTAGCTGAGCTTTCATTGTCATCGATTGTATTGAGGTTTACATCGTCCCAAGATTCTCATTCATGAGGAAATATCCTGAGGATTTTTTGGCATTGTCGTATACATCGATCACTTCATTATATATTCAAAAGTTTGGGGATACATCGATCACTTCATACAAGAAGTAATTAAGACCCAAGGGACAAACACACACACCACAGCAAAGGAATGCAGGCTGCTTACTAAGAGTAAAGTGCTACAGCTATCTAATCTAAGCCAAGAATATAACCATGCCATCACGGTCAATTTCTACTTCTGGTTGTTCTGATAGTTGAATTGTAAGCAACATCATTTTTCTCCCTCCACATATGCAAGCAAACTTTCAGAAGAATAGGGCATAACAGCTCCCAGAGCCAATAGGACGCCAACCAATTAACAACGGATGATTGACCAAGAATGCCTCAGCTAACTCACCCTGCACTTTCCCATCAAACTAAACCCAAATGCCTCTATTGTAAGGGTAATAACGATAAACTCATAAAAGCAAGCAAAATCAAAATCTTAAGCACCAACAATCTCAACCATATATATCCTTCATTTTCCTACTGGGTCATCTCTTTGTTCCTCCCCTTCTTCCATGCCTATATTTTTTCCAACACATCCTGCGTGCTCATTTCTTTGTTCTTCTTTCTCTTTCAAACCTGTTTATTTTGTATGGCTTCTACCTTCTTATTTCATTTGTTTGTTTCACTAACACTACCAGAAGAAAGGCTTTAGCCGAAGAAAATAAAAAAACCAGGCTGACGAACTATTTTTTCGTCGGCTAAAGTACACGTTAGCTGACGAAATTTTCCTTCGTCGGTTAATTTAAATTTTCGTCAGCTATAGTCAACTTTAGCCGACGAAATTAAAATGTCGTCGGCTAAAGAATTTATTTCGTCGGCTAAAGTTCACAGACTATAGCCGACGAAATGTTTAAAAGTTTAGCCGACGAAATTAAAATGTCGTCAGCTAAAGTGCTTTATATTTGCAGATCTGGACAGCAGCAGCTCATCTAGAAAAAAAAACGGGAGAAGAAAAAACGGGAGAAAAAGTTTGGGTGTTGTCGAAATCTGTCCATAATTAGTTTATGGAGCTATATATAGGTACGTATATGCATATATGTTGATTAATTGAGTTTTATTTGAGTTGATCGATTTTGAGTACGTTGGATGTATATATATATGTGTTGATCGATTTGGTTGATGATTTGATAATATATATGAAGTTGTTGTTAATAAGTAGTAGATATATATATGTTAATTAATTTATAATATTGTGTTGATATGGTATGAAGTTGTTGATGATATATATGAGTTGATGCTGATTTGTGATGATGTTGATATTTATGATGATTGATTTTAAGTACGTTGGATGTATCTATATATGTGTTGATCGATTTGGTTGATGATTTGATAAGTAGTAGATATATATATATATATATTATATATGTTAATTATTTATATTGTGTTGATGGTATGAAGTTGTTGATGCTGATTTTGTGATGCTGTACTATCTCTATCTCTCTCTCTCTCTCTCTTGTTCTGTCCTTCTTAAGTCTCTATCTCTCTCTCTCTGTGTGTGTTAGTTCCTTGTTGTTAATTCGTTGTAGTACATAGAATATATACGCGTACCAAATGAACTGAGATTTTATATATGGCATGAAATTTAATTAATAATTAGCTAGCGTTATACATATATATTTTGTTATATTTTCAGGATATGGATAAGAGTTGGATTTCGCTTCCAAAATAGGAAAAAAGATATGGTAAAGGAGTTATGAGTTTTCTGGAATATGCGCTGGCTAATGCTAACGGGAATACAATTTTCTATTGCCCGTGCACGAAATGTCAGTGTCGCAGCGATATGCATCGATTTGCGATTGACAAAGTATGGCAGCACCTGAGGAGTAACGGGTTTTGGGAGAAGTACACATGTTGGTTATATCTCGGTGAAATATCATCAGAGGGTCCGCATGACCATGGCCAATTTTCTGAGACGGGCAATACATCCAACGATCCAACAACGGCCTTCATCAACGACATGTTTCCTTATGAGAGCGGTGTATGCGCTCAAGGACAGTATATGCCTGACCCGGTGCAGCCCTTCCCTAGAGCTGTCAACACTGCTGGTATTGAAAAGTACAACAAACTGCTTGCTTGACACGACCCACCCCGAATTTCACCTTGAACCCGGGGTAAATCGTGCGGGGACAACCTCCAGGGAAAGATTTATCGCAAAATTCGGTATAACCTCCTTTGGAAATAGACAACCCTTCCTAACGAAAACCTTATAGACTCCTGGAGCCTTCGTGCTCTCCATAAATCACAACATCTCCCAATATAGATTTACTAATCTAATAAAGATCCTATAACCAACAACCACATATTCAGAGCAACTCTATTTCAGAGGAAATGAACTAGAAATAAATAAAAATGAGCGGAAGCTATACTATTGACTATGCCTCTTCTCCATGTACGTCCGACCTCAACTATGCAATCTTACAGACTGGGCATTTTAAAACGAAGGGTCCAGGGGAAGACATTTAATAACGTTAGAGTGAGTGGACAAAAATAATTTAATAACAAAATATTTATGCATTCCCATTTTAATTTCATAGAAAAATATACTGCATGCGGCAGCTCAAAAGTGCTCAACTCATAAACTGGCAATTTCACGACTAGCACTGGTTAGTTACCAACTCAAATAAAATGGAGCCTCTCAGGCTAAACTATATATAATCATATATTCGTATGTATTTACACTCGTCAGACTCCTTGTATGAATCCTAGAAACAATTTAGAAAAATAGAAATTCATACAAGGCTACAATGCTTACGTCTAACGCTCACGTTGCGTCATAATGAAATTTTTCCTCATTATGACCGAAAAGACGGTGTATATATATATATATATACGCGCATATCCCCTATATAAATTATTATATTTATATAGGGCTACGACGATTGCGTTTAACGCTCACGTCGCACCATAATGGAATTTTACCTCAGTATGGTGGAAAAGCACGTATAACTAGCTAGCATTTATTTATATACATACTATCCTCATAAACATCCAAAATACATATCCACCGAAAATCTCATTTTCGGGATCTCTCCAAAGGAGAAAAAATTGTCAAATAGACGAGAAATCAATAAGTCTCAAAAGAAGAAATAAATGATCAACAAAATCATTCGTCGCATGCTTTTCAATTAAAACAAAGGTCCACTCACAACTTTAGGCCTAAGCCTGACGTCGATCCGAGGTCTCTCCAATTTGAGTCTCCTCACGTCCTGTTCCAAATATATAATTAATTTCCCAACTAAAAATCTAATATTTATTCAAAATAGGCAAAATTAACCGAGAGCCATAAACATGCTCATCATTGCCTAACTTCGATATTCTTAAATCGAATGATCCAAACTTTAATACCGTACTCGGTAGCTGTAAATATAACATTTCCCAAAAATTGACTTAAATCCTACGGCCGGATTTGACATTATTCTACCGCTAAAAATACCAAACTTCAGAAATTCCCAAACCTATCCAAATCTCATCCAAAAATTCCTCAATTCACTTCATTAAACTCCTCTAATTATTTCACATTTAAAACCATCCAAAACTCCAAAACAGCGGCGGCGGCTCCGTCAGCAGCGGCGGCTGGAGGCCGATTCCGGCGACCTCCAAATCCTACCAAATTTTAACAGTAGCTTTCTCTCCACTCCCTCTACAACTTTCCTAACTAGCACAAACCCAAAATCCAAGCCTAGCTATGCTAATCGAACGTAAACATCCTAAAAGCCTTAGAATTTCAACTTCGAATTTCTCCTTACCTAAAGCGAACCAGAGTGAGTCCTTTTAGGGCAAGGTAGTTGGGTTGGAGACCTACAAAACTGTATATGGCTTGCCCGGTTTGGTGGCCGGAGGAGGGAGCTTCGGCGAGAACACAGTCGGTCCTTCGGGACGAGTCTCCTTCCGCTCGGCCGTGAAGTGGCAGCGCTCACTGGCCAAGGATAAGAGAGGAGGAGACGCCGGTCCAGACGAGACCGGTGCGGCAGCCTGGCTCGGCCGGACGACGACGGCGGGCGGAGGATTCCAGGCAGAAAAAGAGAGAGCTCGGGAGAGGAAAAGAAAAGAGAGAAGAAAAAGAGGAGAAGAAGAAAAGAAAAAGAGAGGAGATAATGGGTTTGGGCCTCACTCCAACCCGGCCCAACACCACAAAAATACCCAACTCCACCAATTTAACACCCCAAAATAAAATACCCTATTAAAAATTACCTTTTACTAGCTAAAATTCACCATTTTTACCGTCGACACATTTTTCTCCTACGAATAACTCTCCGAAATAATCGTCCCCCAAAACCCCTCTAGGGACCAATAAACTATATCTCAATGCCGGAGACGGTAAAAATTCTTATTATAATCAAGATGGTAAATAAGGTAAAAAAAATTTAAGGGTCGAGATGTGACAATTCTCCCCTCCTTATAAAAATTTCGTCCTCGAAATTTACATACCTGTCATTCGAAGAGATAGGGATATTGTTGCATCATTTGCTCCTCTGATTCCCAAGTAGCTTCTTCTACTTGATGACTTCTCCAGAGCACCTTGATAAGTGGGATTGACTTGTTCCTAAGCACTTGCTCCTTTTGGTCAAGAATCTGAACCGGTTCCTCTTTATAGGACAAATCTCTCGTCAAACTGATCGGCTGCTCGTGCAGTACATGAGAGGGATCGGCAATATACTTGCGAAGCATGGATACATGAAACACATTATGTATCCTGGCTAATTCTGGAGGCAAAGCTAACCGATACGCAAGTGAGCCAACTCGCTCTATAATCTAATACGGACCAATAAATTTCGGACCAAGCTTTACACGTTACCAAAACGTACCACCCCTTTCCAAGGAGGTAGTCTCAAGATCGCCTAATCACCCACTTGAAACTCATGGTCTTTCCTACGGACATCTTTATAACTCTTCTGACTACTTTGAGCTGCTTTAAATCTATCTCTGACTGTTTTAACCTTCCCATTTATCCTGAATTATTTCAATCTTCTCAAGAACTCTAAATCCTTCATTGAACTACCACTAACGTTTACACGTAAGTGAGTTCATTGATACCTGTTCCAGAGTAAGAGTACCCGTAGGTATGCACACTCTTTCCTGAGCAATGGAAATAGCTAACCCAGATAAAGCGTAAAAATTTGCTATCACCATCGAACTCAAATCTCCTAACGTCACATAACAACCTCGTCATTACACTGCTCACAATTTGACAATGAAGCTCACTTGCTAGGAAACTAGAGTTCACGTATTCCCACATGCTCATAGTGTCAAAATTAAGACCCGTTAATTGAACAGATTTAAGGATGCACACATTGCATAACTGCAATAATCACTTCTAATACCGAGACACTTTGCGTAGTCAAAGGTCTCGCAAGTTCACAAGACAATTTTGCTCTGCCTAAGCGATCAGTCCACCAACATATGATAACCTCGATTCTCGAAATGACATTATGTAGAGATCAATACTACGTCACTTAGGTCTCTCCACCAAAACTATTACATTACTATTTTGAACACCACAAACTAGCAGCTTATGAGAATTCCAACTCTCATGATTCTGCTATCTCCACTAATTTCTTTACCACAAACCAGAAGATAATCTGAAACATGATTATCATGCGAATGGAACATTTCGGTTACATAAAGCTGCAACATAAACAACTTATATATCGCCAAAACATGTTCCATATAAAATCCAATTTACCAAGTCACTAGCATAGAAGATGAACAAATCCCCAAGCGGAGTATGCCAAAGAAACTCCAACTGCAAACGAAGTGACATTAGCAAATAGACTTCGTTCACAGTTAACACTAATATTATGTCATTTAAGACTTGTATCGACTAACTCAATACAATGCCGACTGAAAGCATTATGAACACCCATCCACGCTTCTCCAATAAATCCTTTCATATACAGCTATTCCAGATAACATAATATTCAACTCCAAAAGCCACGCACTTTAAGATATAATACTTTCCTCTGGACATTCACGCCACACCAACATTCCTCACTTTTCCATCCTAGCGACCAAGGTCGCTAAAATTAGCATTACCAACAACTTCCAAAGATCTCAACATAAATAATCATACCAAGCTTGCCCGGATTGGTGGCCGGAGGAGGGAGTTCCGACGAAAGGGGCAACCGGCTGCTAGGGGAGTTTCCTCCCCGTTCAGCAGCGCAACCGGCCTGGTCACAGTCCAGGCGAGAAGAGGAGGTGGCGGCAGTCCGAACCGGACCGGTGCGGTGGCTTGGCTTGGCCGGACTGCGGCGGCTGGGCTCGGGAAATTTCCGGCAGCCCGAAGAGAGAAAGAGAAAGGGTCGGGGAGAGAAAGAGAGAGAAGAGAGAGAAAGAGAGAAGAGAAAAAAAAAAAAGAGATGGGTTTGGGCCTCACACCAACCCGGCCCAACATAAAAAAAAAAATACCCAACTTCACCAATTTAACACCCCAAAATAAATACCCTATAAAAAAATTACCTTTTACTAGCTAAAATTTACCATTTTTACCGTCGACACATTTTTCTCCAACGAATAATCCTCTAAAATTAACCGTCCCTCAAACCCCTATGGGGACCAATTAAATTATAAATTCAATGACGAAGACGGTAAAATTCTTATTATAATCAAGCTAGTAAATAAGATAAAATTTTTACGGGTCGGGATGTGACAATTCTTACCTCCTTATAAAAATTTCGTCCTCGAAATTTACATACTTGTCAATCAAAGAGATAGGGATACTGCTGCCTCAGTTGCTCCTCTGATTCCCAAGTAGCTTCCTCTACTTGGTGTCTCCTCCACATAACTTTAACAAGAGGAAAAATGATTTGCTTTTAAGCACTTGCTCCTTTCGGTCAGGAATCTGGACCGGTTCCTCTTCGTATGACAAATCTCTCATCAAACTGATCGGCTGCTCTTGCAGCACAAGAGAGATCGGCAATAAACTTGCGAAACATGGATATATAAAACACATTATGTATCTTGGATCACTCCGGAGGCAAAACTAACCGATTACGCAAGAGAGCTAACTTGATCTAAAAATCCATAAGAACCAATAAATCTCGGACCAAGCTTCCACGTTACCAAAATTTACCACTCTTTTCCAAGGAGACAATTTTGAAAACACCCAAACATTCACTTGAAACTCATGGTCCTTTCTGCGAACATCTTTATAATTCTTCTGGCTACTAAGAGCTGTTTTAAGTCTATCTCTGACTGCTTTAACCTTTTCATTTGAATCCTGAATTATTCTAAATCTTCTCGAATACTTTAAATCCTTCGTTGAACTACCACTAACGTTTACACGTAAGTGAGTTCAGTGATACATGTTCCAGAGTATGAGTACCTGTAGGTATGTACACTAATTCTTGTGCAATGAAAAATCGCTATCACCATCGGGCTCAAATCTCCTAACGTCACGCAACAACCTCGTCATTACGCTGCTCACAAACTCGACGTTGAAGCTCACTTACTAGGAAACTAGGGTTCACGTATTCCCACATGCTCATAGTGTCAAAATTAAGACCCGCTAAATGAATAGATTTAAGGATGCACACACTGCAGAACTGCAACAATCACTTCTAGCACCGAGACACTTTGCAGAGTCTTTCGCGGAGTCAAAGCTCTCGCAAGTACACAAGAAAATCTTGCTCTGCCTAAATGACCAGTCCACTAACATATGATAACCTCGATTCTCAAAACGACATTATGAAGAGATCAAAACCACGTCACTTAGGTCTCTTCGCCAAAACTATTACATTACCATTTTGAGCACTCAAACTAGCAGCTTGATCTGAAACATGATTATCATGCGAATGGAACATTTCGGTTACATAAAGATGCAACATAAACAACTTATATATCGCCAAAACATGTTCCATAAAAAATCCAATTTACTAAGTCACTAGCATGGAAGATGAACAAATCCCCAAGCGGAGTATGCCAAAGAAACTCCAACTGCAAACGAAGTGACATTAGCAAATAGACTTCGTTCACACTTAGCACTAATATTATGTCATTGAAGACTTGTATCGATTAACTCAATACAACGCCGACTGAAAGCACTATGAACACTCATCCACGCTTCTCCAATAAATTATTTTATCTACAGTTATTCCAGATAACATAATAATCAACTCCAAAAGCCACGCACTTTAAGATATAATACTTTCCTCTGGACATTCACGCCACACCAACATTCCTCACTTTTCCATCCTAGCGACCAAGGTCGCTAAAAATTAGCATTACCAAGAACTTCCAAAGATCTCAACATAATTAATCAATTCCCGACTGTTGTCGTAAAGTCAAAGTGACCTCAACTCTTCTGCATTTACTTTATTATTATAATTTCAAGGTCAAATACACTTACCATCTTTATAAAATACTCAACAAATCTGAAGATCGAACTTCAACACATAGAATTCTGAAAGAATCCATAATGGCTCCACGATTATAATGATATAACCGACAATTGCTACTCAACGCTTCAGAGCTTGCTAGCAATTAGAAACATTTAGATATACCATTCACTTTCTTCAATTCTCTTGCTATGACACAACAACATGTTTTTCACAACGCTATGCTCAATGACTCTTGCAATGCCAACAATCCAAGGAAAATAATCTTGGACTCTTATATTTAACGCATTAGCCGGCTTCAACTAAACCACAATATAGACGAAAGTCACCCAAAAATCTTACTATTCCTCGACTGCTAATAACCTCCTTCACTAAAAATGCTCTGATTATACTCTTTAATATGAAGATTCCAAGGATAAGAAACATATCCTTGATTAGAGCTGTATGGCCAGAACATGCGCCACCATACCATAACAAGCATTAACCAAAATAATCCAAACTGACTTTCTCTACCGACAAGACAGTTGGAAATTTGATCATCAATCAAGACTTCTCTAAATTGATAGCCTTTTTATTAGCCACAAATCCCTCGTGACTAATTAGCCCAAAAATTAGGGTCCTCAATAACTCGCATAGGTACCTCTTTGAATGACTAAGGGTACCTCCCGCATCACTTCAACCAACCCTTACCTCAAAATAATACACCACTATTTCGAACTTTCTTTCCAACTATTTTCTCCCAGAAATCACGTAATTCGACACCACGATTTTTCCATCGGACTACTACAACTTCAAACTTGCTCACCATAAATAGGAAACTCTAAGACTTCAATTAAAATTTTCCCCTTCTACAAAATTCGCACAAGATGTTCACCCCAACATCTTAATCATAACCCAATCAATCATTGGTCAACTGAAAGGAATGCTGCTACACATGTGAGTTCCCCACTGGAGTTTCCAACTCGCAATTGAACTCTAACAATTATGATATCAACTCAATAACCCTAGAAAAAGGCATAATCCATACACTTTTTCATTACTCAAAGCATAATGATTACTCAAGAGGTTGGCGTACGGAGGCATAGTCTTGAAGATATGAACATTTATGGCACAACAATGTCCATAAATAAGATAAGAACAACTACATCATAAACTTAATCAACACATAGTGTCTAAAGCATATAATGCTAATAGATCCGTCGCGATCGGACCATCACTCTATAGACACTAAGTATGACCAAGAATATGAGGTAGTACTAAAACGAGAAAGGAATCGAATAACCTAGTGCTCTGATACCAAGCTGACACGACCCACCCCGAATTTCACCCTAAACCAGGAGTAAATCGTGCGGGGACCACCTCCAAGGAAAGATTTACCGCTAAATTCGGTACAACCTCCCTTGGAAATGGACAACCCTTTCAAACCAAAACCTGCAAACACGTCTAAAGGTTCCCAATCCAACCTTATAGACTCCTGGAGCCTTCGTGCTCCCCACAAATCACAACATCTCCCAATATAGATTTAACAAAGATCCTATAACAAACAACCACATATTCAGAGCAACTCTATTTGAGAGGAAATGAACTATAAATAAATAGAAAAGAGCGGAAGCTATACTATTGACTATGCCTCTTCTCCATGTACGCTCGATCTCAACAATGCAATCCTGCAGACTGGGCATTTTAAAACGAAGGGCCCCGGGGAAGACATTTAATAACGTTAGAGTGAGTGGACATAAATAGTTTAATAACAAAATAATTATGCATTCCCATTTTAATTTCATAGGAAAAATATACTGCATGCGGCAGCTCAAAAGCGCTCAACTTATAATTTGACAATTTCACGACTAACACTGGCTAGTCACAAACTCAAATAAAATGGAGCCTCTCAGGCTAAACTATATATAAACATATATTCGTATGTATCTACACTCGTCAGACTCCTTGTATGGATCCTAGAAACAATTTAGAAAAATAGAAATTCATACAAGGCTACAACGCTGGCGTCTAACGCTCACGTTGCGCCATAATGGTATTTTTCCTCATTATGACCGAAAAGGACGGTGTATATATACGTGTGGACTCCCTATATGAAAACCTAAATAAATCGAAAAAGAAAGTAGTTTTCATATAGGGCTATGACGCTTGTGTCTAACACTCACGACACGCCATAATGGTATTTTTCCTCATTATGACGGACCAAGCACGTATGGCTAGCTAACATTTATATACATACAATTCTCATAAAATCCAAAACATATATATCCACCAAAACTCTCATTTTCGGGATTTCTCCAAAGGAGGAAAAATTATCAAATAGGCGAGAAATCAATAAATCTCATCAGAAGAAATAAATGATTAATAAAATCATTCATCGCATGTTTTTTATTTAAAACAAAGGTCCACTCACAACTTTAGGCCTAAGCCTGACGTCGATCCGAGGTCTCTCCAATTTGAGTCTCCTCACGTCCTGTTCCAAATATATAATTAATTTCCCAACTAAAATCCAATATTTATTCAAAATAGGCAAAATAAATGAGAGCCATAAACACGCTCATCATTGCCTAACTTCGATATTCTTAAATCGGAATGACCAAAACTTAATATCATACTCGGCAGCCGTAAATACAACCTTTCCCAGAAATTGATTTAAATCCTACGATCGGATTTTACATTATTTAACCGCCAAAATACCAAACTTCGGAAATTCACAAACCTATTCAAAACTCGTCCGAAAATTCCACAATTTACTCCATTAAATTCCTCTAATTATTACACATTTAAAATTATACAAAACCCCAAAACGGCAGCGGCGGCCGGAGGCCGATTCCGGCGACGTCCAAATTCTACCAAATTTTAACAGAATCTTCCTCTCAACATCCCAAACAACTTTCATAACTATCACTAAGTCCAATTTCAAGCCTAACTAGGTCAATCGAACGAAAACATCCTGAAAGCTCTAGAATTTCAACTTCGAATTTCTCCTTACCGAGCTCAAGAGGGAGTGAGCCTTTTGGAGGGGTTGTTGCACGGGAGGAGAGCTACAAAACCGTACCAAGCTTGCCCGAATTGGTGGCCGGAGGAGGGAGTTCCGACGAAAGGGGCAACCGGCTGCTAGGGGAGTTTCCTCTCCGTTCGGCAGCGCAACCGGCCCGGTCACAGTCCAGGCGAGAAGAGGAGGTGGCGGCAGTCCGAACGGGACCGGTGCGGTGGCCTGGCTTGGCCGGACGGCGGCGGCTGGGCTCGGGAAATTTACGGCAGCCCGAAGAGAGAAAGAGAAAGGGTCGGGGAGAGAAAGAGAGAGAAGAGAGAGAAAGAGAGAAGAGAAAAAAAAAAAAGAGATGGGTTTGGGCCTCACACCAACCTGGCCCAACATGAAAAAAAAATACCCAACTTCACCAATTTAACACCCCAAAATAAAATACCCTATAAAAAAATTACCTTTTACTAGCTAAAATTTACCATTTTTACCGTCGACACATTTTTCTCCAACGAATAATCTTCTAAAATTAACCGTCCCTCAAACCCCTCTGGGGACCAATTAAACTATAAATTCAATGACGGAGACGGTAAAATTCTTATTATAATCAAGCTAGTAAATAAGATAAAATTTTTACGGGTCGGGATGTGACAAAAGTTCTTTATATTTGCAGATCTGGACAGCAGCAGCTCATCTGGGAAAAAAAACGGGCGAAGAAAAAACGGGAGAAAAAGTTTGGGTGTTGTCGAAATCTGTCCATAATTAGTTTGTGGAGCTATATATAGGTACGTATATGTATATATATGTTGATTAATTGAGTTTTATTTGAGTTGATCGATTTTGAGTGTGATTGAGTTGATTGATTTTAAGTACGTTGGATGTATATATATATATGTGTTGATCAATTTGGTTGATGATTTGAATTGATAATATATATGAATTAATTTGTTGTTAATAAATAGTATATATATATATGTTAATTAATTTATAATATTGTGTTGATATGGTATGAAGTTGTTGATGATATATATGAGTTGATGATGATTTTGTGATGATGTTGATATATAATATTGTTATGAGTTGATTGATTTTGAGTACATTGGATGCATATATATATATATATATATGTTGATCGATTTGGTTGATGATTTGATATAATATATATGAAGTTGTTCATAAGTAGTAGATATATATTTATATAAATATGTTAATTAATTTATAATATTGTGTTGATGGTATGAAGTTGTTGATGATGATTTTTTGAAGATGTAGATATATGTATATATAATATTGTTATGTAATTATTAAGTATATATCTATGTGTGTGTGTTAATTAATTTGTTATTAATTAGTTGTAGTACGTAAAATATATACTAAATGAATTGAGATTTTATATATGGCATGGAATTTCATTAATAATTAGCTAGCGTTATACATATATATTTTGTTATATTTTTAGGATATGGATAAGAGTTGGATTTGGCTTCCAAAATTGGACAAAAGATATGGTGCAGGAGTTATGAGTTTTATGGAATATGTGCTGGCTAATGCTAACGGGAATACAATTTTCTATTGCCCGTGCACGAAATGTCAGTGTCGCAGCGATATGTATCGATTTCCCATTGACAAAGTATGACAGCACCTGAGGAGTAACGGGTTTTGGGAGAAGTACACATGTTGAATTTTTGTATTACATTGTTGATTTCTCGAAAAATTAAACTAATAAACGATTAAATGCAGGTGTGGTTTGAGGTTCCCGAGCCCTTGAAGAGCAGCTGGGCGGACGTTGTGCATGGGGGAAGGTACGTTGGGAAGTTAATGAAAAAACAAAATTGTATGTGATATTAATAATATTTCTAATATTTTTGTTGTATCTGTAGGTAGAAGGAGTGGAAGAACGAGTTGCGGACCCATTAGACTACGCACGGGAACGCACGTTCTCGTACCCCTGCTGAGTTCCAGTACAGAGAGTACGAGTAGCGTTGGCTTCTGACATCAGAATTCAACAACCCTTGTAAACATTTAAATAAATTAATTAGTTAATTTGTCATTAAGTACGTGCGTTTTTAAATATTTTACTAATAGTTTAGTTTTTTCTTTGAAGGCCGTTTCCCGGGCGAACGCTCAGAACCGGCAACGCAACACAAGGAACCATCATGCCGGTTCTAGACCGTTCGCTGTCTTCATGGACAAGGCGGCCAGGGAACATCTAGAGGTCAACTCGTACGTCTATACTTACGAGAAGGCATATCCTGACACCTAGGAGGATATTGTAAGTCATCTTACGTTTTTAAATTTTTAATTTTACTTATATATATGTCAAAATGTTAATTAATAATTTTTTTCCTATCCAATTAGGCGAAGGTGAGGGAGGCTAGTGACGAGGTGATGAGTGCTATAGTGAGGGAGACATGGCCGGACACGCAGGAGGAAGAGATGTCCTAAGCCATGACCCTGATCGACACTTCGGATCCGACGGTTGGGGCGAGGATCATGGGCACAGCCTTCCCACCGCGAGCAAACAACTTCTACTGCCGGGGTCTAGGAAAGAAGGGCGAGGGGGTCCTGAAGACCACTCCAGGATTTCAACGAAAGGCAGCCTTGACGTGTCGCGTAACCGGGGTCAAACAACTTCAATTTAATTACCCTGCAATCGTAGTAGTATGGACAAGTAGGGATCGTTCTAGCCGGGGAAACCAAAGGGCGATCGAAAGAAGAGAAACAAAACAACTTATAAACAAGTATTCACATATATACATCGAAATATTGGGGGTTTAAGATTGATTAATTCTAACAAATAACCTACTGAAAATTAAACCTAAGATTATTATATACAAGTGATCAACATACTCACGCAACACCTAACACGAAAAACTATCAAGAACACATAACAACTTCATGCAAGGCCGGGCAGCAATGTTCAAATTGTCCTAGACTCTAACCAATTCCGATTCTAACTAGAGCCTTTGCGGTTATCTAATTGTTAAGACTCCTCAAGTATTTAGAACCATCTTTGCGCTTGATCCTAAACATGAATGCTAACTCATTTAAAGACACGTTGCGTAGAGATTAAACAAGAAAACACTTTAGCACATGAGTCAATCGGAAACATGATCTAAGGCATGGCGTCACTCATCCTATTAGCATGCAAATTATCAGAATTATATCCGCCCTAAGTTAATAACAAAGACCAAGACAACTTTGCGTATGAATCGATCTAAAATTATTATGGTAGATGAAACCGCACCTTAAGGACAACCATGGCCGAGGCAGCCTCAAAGTATATTACAATAGAGTTCGAAACTATACAGAAAATAATACAAGAAGCCATGAGAAAATCACACTTTTATAACCTTGAAAGGTTCGGCAAGTGTGGGGAAAATTGGTGGAAGGATGGAATGATTCTTGTGGTTTGTGGTGGATGAATCGGCTAAGTAATTTTCTGTATAGGGTTTGGTAGAGTTTCGGCTATGCAATTGCAAGGGTAGTGATGATGATTTTCTGTACTTGAAGTCGTGCTTTATATAGAGAAAAAAACCCTAGAGAAGTCGGCCACAAAGCCTAAACCAAGTCGGTTTAGGTTTCCTAGTTCTCCTCAATTTCGGCAGAATGACCTCCGTCTGATGATTACGTCATAACTCCCTCTAGAAAATAGATATTGAGGTGATTCCAATTGATTTGGAAACTAGACTCCTGTAGCTCTCTATCCATATCTAGCACGTTTTCTGATTCATTGTGAGCTGTCCTGGAGAGTCCGTTGAAGTTGACAGACGTGCACATGAATTGTCCCGATTTAATCCGGATTTGCAAGGCTTGGATATTCTTGAAATTCTGCCGAGTTTAGATCTTCTTCTCCATATTGGACTTGGTTTGGACCTCTCCTTCATGGACTAGGCTTCGTGGATCAGCTGCTTTGCTTCCCTTGGTCCATCAGGAACACTTCTCTCGGCACTCTTCTACATGTCACCTAAGTATCAGAGAAGTTAAATCAATTTGTGACAATTTTCTACATCATTCATTTATGTTTAACACGTTTTACACACAACTCTACCAAAAACTTTCGACTCTACATTATGACTCTATTTTACGACAATAAGAGAGAATCAAAGTACAAATGGAGGTAATAACACATTAAAAATGTCGCATTTTATGCTCCTATCAAGCCTCGACCAGCAGCAGGACCACGACCACCAGGACGACTCAGCTAGAGTCGGAACTTCAAAGACTACGGGAATGGCAAGCTGCTCAGGTTGCCTATAATGCCGCGTAGGCAACCTATAATGCCGCGCAGGCAGACTATAATGCTGAGGTACATGCCGTCCAGCAGGCCCAGCAGCGGCAGATGTTCTAGTAAATGCAGGACTTTACAGCTGCCTAGCTTCAGGGACTTTCGGCTCCGCCCATGCCTCTGGCCATACTGCTACCCCAGCCGCCGCAACCTCCGCAGCAGCCCCTAGAAGCGGATATTAATTTAGACGATCTAGATTTTGTGTATTTCATGAATTATGTAGTTTTATGTGCTTGTTGTTGGTTATATGGAATTGTTTTGGTGTTCTTTGCAGCTTGCTTGGAATGTTAATTTAGAAATTTCAGGTTTTTTTTTATACTGGAATGGACTTATAGCCGACGAAATACGCCATAATTCGTCGGCTATAATACTTTTAGCCGACAAATTATGGAATGTTTTGTCGGGTTTAGTTATTTTTTTTATTTTTTATTACATACTATAGCCGACGAATATACTAAGCATTTCGTCGGCTTAAGCTGATAGACTAGCCGACGAGTTGTTTCGTCGGCTATAGGTTCAACTCGTCGGCTATAGGTAAGAGACTAGCCGACGAGTTGTTTCGTCGGCTATAGTAAGAGACTAGCCGACGAGTTGTTTCGTCGGCTATAGGTAAGAGATAGCCGACGAGATGTTTCGTCAGCTAAAGTCTGAGGGACTAGCCGACGACGTTTTCTGTCGTCGGCTATATATGGGAAAATAGCCGACGACGGTCTATAGTTTCGTTGGCTAAAGTCACTGCCGATGACCCTTTTCCGATGAAACTATAGCCGACGAATTAAGCTAACAGGCCGACGAAAAGTTTTCGTCGGCTAAAGTGCTTGTCCTGGTAGTGTAAGACTTCTAGCAATGAAGCCGATAATGTCAAGAGTTTATCCGATATGCAAGGTGAATGGCGTGCAATTTATATGTGAATAGAGAGACAGCAGACAGAGAACACAAAATTCTGGGGTGATGGCGCATGGTGGGCGGAATGGAGTTGACTATTACGGTGTTCTCCATTCAGTGGTGGAACACGTTTACGGTTAAGGCATGACAGTGCACCTCTTCAAGTGTAGATGGTTTGATAATAGCCCGCAGAGCATGAAGACCGATCAGTACGGAATATTATCGGTGAACACTACTACAAGTTCTTACGAAGATGACCCGTTTGTTTTTGCCACATCGGTAAAACAAGTGTTTTATCTTGATGACCTTGCTAAGGGTGACGCGTGGAAAGTAGTCAACCTTGTGCACCCTCGAAACATTTACTAGGCGGCTACACTTGGAGAGGCCAAAGACGAGGAAGAAGATGTTGCATATCAAGAGCCCAACGCAATAGGTATTCCTAACTCCTCTACCGTTCGCCTTAATAATTTTAAAGTGGGTCGTTCGGTGCGAATTCGTGATGAAGAGCCAAGGCTTATTGATGTTGATCCAAATCAAGAAACAGACGAAGACTCTGGCGATGAGGAAATGCCTACTACCAGAAATTAATTCTGACACCGAAGAAGACTCATCGGATGATTCCGATTACGAGCCTTAGTTTTAATTTAGAGGACGTAATACATTAATTAGTAATAAAAATAATGTATTACATTTATAGTTTACATATGTTCAATTCATATTTTTGTTATTTTATATGAATTTTGGTGATATATGAACAGGAAGTTAGTATGGTTTAAACCTTTTGTTTTTTTAATGTATTTTTTATACTTTAGCCGACGAAGTATACCATAATCCGTCGGCTTAAACCATCTTAGCCAATGAAATATACCATAATTCGTCGGCTTAAATCATCTTAGCCGACGAAATAAGTCATAATTTTTCGGCTTTAATCATCTTAGCCGACGAATACCCTTAATATTTCGTCGGCTAAACCCTAAACCTTAGCCGACGAATACCCTAATATTTCGTCAGCTAAACCCTAAACCCTAAACCCTAAAATTTTTATACGACTTGTTGCGTCTCATCGGTTTGAAACTATTTTCAGTTGAAGGTCCGGCCAAAATACGTAATTTAGACGGTCAAATGACCTTTTCCATCCGTTTAGGGGTTTGACTTAACGGATTGACCGTCCGGATCGAGCCCTTAACCTTGTCGGATCAAGTTGAATTTTTTCCTATACATGTATTTTATCATGATGGTCAGATCAGACGGTGGGATTTTCGTTTCTCAAGTTTGATCATCACAATCACAAGGTGCCTATTAATGTTGTATAACTTGTTTACCAAGTGTTTAAGTAAATGTTCCGTTTCAAAAAACAAACTATACGTAGACCCATCAAACGCAAAAAAGTCATGAAATAAGATATGACCAGAATGGTGAAATACGTCTACGGTTGAAAAATAATAGTATTCCGGTAAAGTCTTGGTGCCGATAGTTACGGTCAATGCAATTTTCCATTCTTTATCCCTATGAGTAGCCCTATCTTCAGTGGTTATTTTCTGTAAAATTTTTATATGACTTTTTGCGTCTCATCGGTTTGAAACTATTTTCAGTTGAAGGTCCGGCAAAAATACGTAATTTAGACGGTTTAATGAACTTTTCTGTGCGTTTAGGGGTTTGACTTAACGGATTGACCGTCCGGATCGAGCCCTTAACCTTGTCGGATCAAGTTCAATTTTTTCCCATACAGGTATTTTCTCATGGTGGTCAGATCTGACGGTCGGATTTTCGGTTCTCAAGTTTCATCATCACAATCACAATGTGCCGAATGTATAAAAAGTAATTAAGCCGACGACATTATTAAAAACTCGTCGGCTATAGTTAATACAATAAAATAAAACAGATAAATTAAAAATATTAAATAAAAATTACTAGCCGACGAATTTCAAGGTTAAGCCGATGAATTTCAAGGTTTAGCCGATGAAATTCAAAGGTTTAGCCGACGAATTTCAAAAGTTTAGCCGACGAAATTCAAGGGTTAGCCGACGAATTTCAAATGTTAGCCGACGAAGTAATTATTTTGTCGGCTAAAGTTATCGGGACCGTAGAAAACCCAGCGAAAAAACCCTAACGCCTCGTCCGCCTCCTTCGTCAATAACCAGTTGTGGTCCGCCTCTCCCTCTCTCGGTCGCCCTCTCCCTCTCCCGGTCTCTCGGTCACCTTCTCCCTCTCCTGGTCTCCCTCTCCGTCGCCCTCCCCGGTCTCCCTCTCCGTCGCCCTCTCCCTGTCCCGGTCAGTAACTACTACTTCTCTGTCCTCACCTCCACCGTTAAATTCCGCTCTGCCGTCTCCGCCGCCCAGCCCAGCCCTGCCTTGCCGCCCAGCCCAACCTCGCCGCAGCTACCACATTATTAAGGTCGGAGGTAAAAGTATGAATGACACGACCCACCCCAAATTTCACCCTGAACCCGGAGTAAATCGTGCGGGGACCACCTCCAAGGAAAGATTTACCGCAAAATTCGGTACAACCTCCCTTGGAAATGGACAACCCTTTCAAATCAAAAACCTGCAAACACTCCTAAAATTCTCAATCCACCTTTAACTTCTAGAGCCTTCGTGCTCCCCAAATACATTCACCACCAACAAAATAATAAACATCATCTAAGATAATATACATCCTCCGTCAAATATTCTAAAATATCAACAAGCCTTCACCCACAACCAAAAATATATACATTAAACCCAAGTATTCAGAGCTACTAGACACTAGCGGAAGTAAGAAAACACAGGTAGGTTAAACAGGTAACCCACTGGTGAAAGGTGGTGGAAATACGGGTGACTATGCCTCGTCTCCTACTAGATCCAATTCGAACTCTGCAGACTGGACATTTTAAAACGAAGGACCTAGGGGAAGATATTTAATAACGTTAGAGTGAGTGGACAGAAATAATTTAATAACAAAATATTTATGTATTCCCATTTTAATTTCATAGAAAAATATACTGCATGCGGCAACTTAAAAGTACTCAACTCATAAACTGGCAATTTAACGACTAGCTCCGGCTAGTCACCAACTCAAATAAAATGGAGCCTCTCAGGCTAAACTATATATAAACATATATTCGTATGTATTTACACTCGTCAGACTCCTTGTATGAATCCTAGAAACAATTTAGAAAAATAGAGATTCGTACAAGGCTACAACGCTGGCGTCTAACGCTCACGTTGCGCCATAATGATATTTTTTCTCATTATGACCGAAGAGGACGGTGTATTTACGTGTGGACTCCCTATATGAAAACCTAAATAAACCGAAAAAGAAAGTAGTTTTCATATAGGGCTATGACGCTTATGTCTAACACTCACGCCACGCCATAATGGTATTTTACCTCATTATGACGGACCAAGCACGTATGACTAGCTAGCATTTATATACATACTATACTCATAATATCCAAAATATATATATCCACCGAAAATCTCATTTTCGGGATCTTTCTAAAGGAGGAAAAAAATTGTCAAATAGCCGAGAAATCAATAAGTCTCATCAGAAGAAATAAATGATCAATAAAATCATTCATCGCATGCTTTTCAATTAAAAACAAAGGTCCACTCACAAATTAGGCCTAAGCCTGATGACGCTCCGAGGCTTCTTCTGCTCGGGCCTCCTCACGTCCTGTTCCAAATATATCATTAATTTCCCACTAAAAATCCAATATTTATTCAAACTGACAAAATTAACCGAGAGCCATGACCACGTTCATTATTGCCTAACTTCGATATTCTTAAATCGAAACGACTCAAACTTTAATACCATACTCGGCAGCCGTAAACACAACATTTCTCAGAAATTGATTTAAATCCTACGGCCGGATTTTACATTATTTAACCGCCAAAAATACCAAACTTCGGAAATTCACAAACCTATCCAAATCTCATCCAAAATTCCATAATTCACTTCATTAAATTTCTCTAATTATTACACATTTAAAACTTTAAAATCTCCAAAACAGCGGCGGCGGCGACAGCGGCGGCCGGAGACCGATTCCAAGCCTAACTAGCACAATCACCAATTCCAAGCCTAACTAGGTCAATCGAACGAAAACATCCTAAAAGCCCTAGAATTTCAACTTCGAATTTCTCCTTACCGAGCTCAAGAGGGAGTGAGCCCTTTGGAGGGGTTGCTGCACAGGAGGAGAGCTACAAAACCGTACCAAGCTTGCCCGGATTGGTGGCCGGAGGAGGGAGTTCCGGCGAAGGAACCACCACGGCAGTCGCCGCTTTCGGGGAGGAGAACTCCTTCACGGAAGCGTTACCGGCGGGGAAACTAGGCCGGGAAGAGAGAGGAGGCGGCGGGGCTCCGAACGGGACCGGTGTGGCGGCCTGGCTTGGCCGGACGGCGGCGGACGGGTGGCCGGAAAGTTCCGGGTCGGGCTGCTCGGGAGAGAGAGCTCGGGAGGGAGAGAGAGAATAAATGGGTTTTAGGCTTCACCCATCCGGCCCAACTCCTCTATATACAACCCAATTCCAAAAATTAACAACCCCAAAAATAATACCCTAATAAAAATTACCTTTTACTAGCTAAAATTTACCATTTTTACCGTCGTTACATTTTTCTCCGACGAATAATCCTCTAAAATTAACCGTCCCTCAAACCCCTCTGAGGACCAATTAAACTATAAATTCAATGACAGAGACGGTAAAATTCTTATTATAATCAAGCTAGTAAATAAGATAAAAATTTACAGGTCGGGATGTAACAATGAACCCTAATTTATGTGTTGGTGTGAATTGTTTTGGAATTGGTTGATTTGGTGTGAATTGTTGGTGTGAATTGTTTTGGAATTGGTTTATGTATGTGTTTTTGAAATTACGGTGTTTTTTGACCTTTGGAAATTTGTGGTATTATGGAATTTGGGAATGATTAATGCTCAATTGGGTTGGTAATGATTTGGAATATTTGATATGGTGGAAGGGTATAGAATTTGAATTACAATTTGAAGTCAATTGATTGAACTAGTCTGCTAGTATGATTATTTAATTGAATTGTTGTCTTGTTAAGTAATGAATTGCTGGAAATTTTAATTGGAATAGAGTACAATTTAGTTAGTATTTTAAACAGCTTTGATTCAAATTAATATTTTAAACAGGATGAGCGGTAATTTTAGATCGACGAAGGGTTCGAAGGGCCAAAGGTCCGAATCGTCTGAGGGAACCTCTAGCAACCCTCAAACGTCGTTTCGGGGCCACATGATAGCCAGACATGCGACCCTTCTGGAGACGGCGCAGAGGCAGCCACCGAGCGTTTCCCATTCCTCGAGGCAGCCTTCGGTGCCCACTTCATCGAGGCAGTGGGGCGTCCCTCATTCCTCGAGAGAGGTGTGGCCTCAGACCCAGACGGAGATGTCTGCACCCCGTATGCTTGAGATACACCGGCCGCCCACTCCGGGTCCTACTGCTTCAGATGGTAGGTCATCTGCGGTATAGAGGCTGCCGCCTCATCTATTCCTTCCGCGGATGATACTGGCCTTACCTGCAGTCGATGGCTCAGGGACGCCGATTTATCTACTGCCCCGCCAGTGGCTCCATCAGCGGTGTACCGGTTCGTGTCTTTTGATACGCCTCTTATTTCCGCGAGAGTATCATCATCGGCGACAGAGACGGAATCCGTCGAGTCCGCCGCATCGTCTCAGGTAATAAAAGATGAATGATTTGTTTTCTTGTAATTAATAATAAAGGGTCTCCGATTTTAATAATCAATTTGGTTTATCATGTGATAGGCACCGTCGGAGCGAAGCCGGCAAAGAAGAAGAGAGGCCCCGTCACAGGGATGGCTCTCGAGAAGACTGTCAGTACCTTAGGGAGGATCGTCATCGGTACTGACGGGGATGGCGTCATAGTATCGGGCGGGAAGTCGAGGACGTACTCCGATCGCGTGGGAGCGCTCATTAGGGATAGAGTCCCTATGTTGTGGTCAGACTGGGGCGAGGTCCCGCAGGAGGTTAAGGACATGGTCCACAACGCGATGTCGATGAGTTTACAAAATGCCTCAATAATATTTTGTATTACATTGTTGATTTCTCAAAAAACTAAACTAATAAACGGTTAAATACAGGTGTGGTTTGACGTTCCCGAGCACCTGAAGAACAACTGGGCGGACGTTGTGCATGGGGGAAGGTACGTTGGGAAGTTAATGAAAAAACTAAATTGTATGTGATATTAATAATATTTCTAATATTTTTGTTGTATCTGTAGGTACAAGAAGTGGAGTGGGACTACGCACGGGAACTCACGTTCTGGTACCCCTGCTGAGTTCCAGTACAGGGAGTACGAGTGGCGTTGGCTTCTGACATCAGATTTCAACAACCATCGTAAACAAGTATTTAAAAAATTAATTAGTTAATTTGTCATTAAGTACGTGCGTTTTTAAATATTTTACTAATAGTTTATTTTTTTCTTTGAAGGCCATTTCCCGGGCGAACGCTCAAAACCGGCAACGTAAGACAAGGAAGCATCATGCTGGTTCTAGACCGTTCGCTATCTTCATGGACGAGGCGACTAGGGAACATCCAGAAGTCAACCGGTACGTCTATACATACGAGAAGGCATATCCTAACGCCCAGGAGGATATTGTAAGTCCTCTTACGTTTTTAAATTTTTAATTTTACTTATATATATGTTAATTAATAATTTTTTTCCTATCCAATTAGGCGAAGGTGAGGGAGGCTAATGACGAGGTGATGAGTGCTATAGTGAGGGAGACATGGCCGGACACGCAGGAGGAAGAGATGTCCTAAGCCATGTCCCGGATCGACACTTCGGATCCGACGGTTGGGGCGAGGATCATGGGCACAGCCTTCCCACCGTGAGCAAACAACTTCTACTGCCGGGGTCTAGGAAAGAAGGGCGAGGGGGTCCTGAAGACCACTCCAGGATTTCAACGAAAGGCAGCCTCGACCAGCAGCAGGACCACGACCATCAGGACGACTCAGCTAGAGTCGGAACTTCAAAGACTACGAGAACGGCAAGCTGCTCAGGTTGCCTATAATGCCGCGTAGGCAACCTATAATGCCGCGCAGGCAGACTATAATGCTGAGGTACATGCCGTCCAGCAGGCCCAGCAACGGCAGATGTTCTAGTACATGCAGGACTTTACAGCTGCCCAGCTTCAGGGACTTCCGGCTCCGCCCATGCCTCCGGCCATACCGCTACCCCAGCCGCCGCAACCTCAGCAGCAGCCCCCAGAAGCGGATATTAATTTAGACGATCTAGATTTTGTGTAGTTGATGAATTATATAGTTTTATGTGCTTATTGTTGGTTATATAGAATTGTTTTGGTGTATTTTGCAGCTTGCTTGGAATGGTAATTTAGAAATTTCAGGGTTTTTTTTTTTTATACTGAATTAACTTATAGCCGACGAAATACGCCATAATTCATCTGGTATAATAATGTTTAGCCGACGAATTATGGAATGTTTCGTCGGCTAAACCCTCCTAAAGCCGACGAAATATGGTCTGTTTCATCGGCTTTAGTTATTTTTTATTACATACTATATCCGACGAATATATTTTCGTCGGCTAAAGTTTCAGACTATGGCCGACGAAACATTTTAATATATTCGTCGGCTATAGGCTGAGACAATAGCCGACGGCAGAAGAGGTCGTCAACTAAAGTCTGAGAGACTAGCCGACGACGTCTTCTGTCGTCGGCTAGATCTATGACAAAAGCCGACGACGGGTTATAGTTTCGTCGGCTAAAGTCATCGCCAACGACCCTTTCCCGACGAAACTATAGCCGACGAAGGCTCGTCGGCTAAGATCTTAGCCGACGAATTAAGCTAACAGGCCGACGAAAATTTTTCGTCGGCTAAAGTGCTTATCCTGGTAGTGTAATCTGATTTCTCCCTTTTTAACAAATATATATATTTGGTTTGCCAATACAATGTCTTGGTAAGATTTTGCTGAACAACTTCACAAGCTGTTGAGTTGTTAATTACATGTATTTTTACACACGTAATTAGTATTTAAACACTATGAATTTACCTAACTCTCATAACAATTATTATGTGTTTAATCTATTTTTTTTTATTTTGTAGAAAATATACGGAGTGGCGAAAATGCGAGAAAAATAAGCGAAACCGGAGCAAACATGAATTTTTGACAAAAAGACAAGATGATGATTATCTTAATTATATACATTAGTAATACAACTAATTAAGCTTAAGCTTCGTTCATCACCATTTGCACGTGAAGATTGGCTCATTTGGTGGGAGACAATCCCACCTTGACACGTGGTAGTCCTCACCTCTGTTTCCACAACCACACAACCGAGACGAGCCTCTTGAACCAGGGAGTTAAAAACCCTCATTCGGGAGAGACCAAGGGAGGGAGAGAAGGGAGCCGCACACAGACCGGGAAGGGCTTTGCCCTTTCCCTTCACCTTCACCTTCACCTCAACTCCATTCCCCATCCTCACTTCACCTCAAGACCACCATTCAATCCATTCCCATCTCCCTCTCTCAATTTCACCTCAAGGCCCCCGTCTCATTCTCTTCACTCTCATTTCCTCTCATCAATATTTCAAGACACTTCAACGGAGCTTCAAGGGTTATCAAGTTTGAGTATTGGGTAAACTAGGAAGCTATAAATCAAGCATTGTCACAATTAATGCTCCATGGCAATTTGTAGCTTGTTCTTGTTACTTCTCACTCCTCTTCACGTTTATCTCTTTACTTGATGTATTTTGTTGTTGATTTGTTCATGGGTTGTGAGTAGTTTATTTTTGGGAGCTAGGGTTTCTACCTCTAGCTCAATTTTGATGTAATGAACACATTTTCGAAGTAATAGATATCGTATTTTCATATGGGTGCACTCTAATTACTATGCTTATTGATTCTTGATGCATGAATTTAGGGAATTGACCACTCTCTTTGTTATGTGTTAAGGTATCTGATGTGTGATTGCTTCTTGTAATTAGTGTGGTGTGTCAAGTGGTTACTTAATCGGGAATTAATGATTGCTTATGTTTCTATTCTCTTGTACTCTTCGCCTTTAGTCCTATCGTTGTGGCCCTAACATGACATGATAATTATGATTAGAGAGTTCATTTTTGCCTTAATTGGAAGAGTGGATACCAAATAGGAGAAATTAACTTAGTGGCCTTGACCGGCATTAAGTACGGAACTATGTAATCATGATATTCTAGGTTGTAACTATTGCATGCTTAAATCCCTAACTTCTAGGACTTTTCGCCTTTGGTTCATGTTTTAGTAGCCCTTGATAAGCTACTAGTCCATGATCTAGAGAGTTCATGTTTGCCTTAATCGGAAATGTGAATACCCTTGAGGAAGTTCAACTTAATGGCCTTGACCGACATTAAGTACGGGATTTGGTACTCATGAAGATATGTTTATTTGCTTGAAATTTGTTCGTTGCATTGAAATTGCTACAACGATCCCTAGCACCCAAATCCCTCTTTCTTTTATTTTCCTTCATTTTTATTTTTCATTGTCAATTTAGTTTTTATTACTTTTCCCTTAAAAATTCCAATCATAATTTCGAAATCTCGACTCATTGTAAATAGGCATTAGTATTGATTAGACTTTGGTGCGAATCGAGGCCGAGCATTGCTAAAGCTTGGTGCCTTAGAGTAACATTTTTATTTATTTTCTTTTCTTTTGTTTGTTTGCATTAGTGACTTATTGTCGGTTACCCAAGGATTGTGGTTAGCCCTTCAATCCCTGTGATACGATACTTGAGGTCTAAATACTTCCCCTTTCTTTAATGACGGTGCTACTTTGCCGTTAGTTGCACATATCTAAAAAGCACCAAATTAGTTGTCAGCAATTGAATTCAGAGATCGACATTTTTCTAAGAGAATTTCTACTGATTTCGAAGTGTGAGTACTTCGTTAATATCTGAATTCAAATAAACGAAGGAAAGCCAACACTTAAATCAAGAGAGGCCGCGAGACGTCTGGTTAAGAAGAGATGCATGAAAAGTACATACCTAACATACACTTAAATTAACCAAAGACAAACCTAAAGCATACTACAAGAAAAATACATACTGATTATGATTCCGCTTTGCAGTTTAGTTGACGCATTGATATTCTGCTCTTAACATGATTAGTTTCATGACTTCATCCCTGCCTTTATCGGTCTTATGTACAACTTTGTAAATGATTAATGGGCAACTACCTTGCATTTGAAATCATCATGTCAACAAAAAGTGTACCACTTTAACAGATGTTTAACATTACATATGTATTCGTCGTTTGACATTATTAGTCAAATATCTAAAGTAGTGGCGGAGTCAGGATTTGAATCTTGGGGTCCAAACATTTTAGTATAAGTGTATATTAAAATTTTATAAAAAGTTACCTGACTCGATGTTTAATTTGATCATTTTTAAATGAAGCAAAATTTTATTGTATACATCTCATAAACTCGTGCAACATTAAAAGTGTACGAATGAATAAAGTAGTAATTTACGCATCACTTAATACTTCACATTTTTTGTTTTGGTAAATTCATTAATTTTCCTGTTTACTAATTAAAAGAAATCAATTATCTTTACAATTTTGATTGGTAAGATATAAATACCAATCAATTCTATAGATACATTTCTTAATATTCAAAATTAATTGATAGGTAGAAAATTTAGGGGGGTTTAATGATATAATTAAACTGATTTTAATGATAATTAGCTAATTAAGCACCTAACCTTCAAACTTTTTGGGTTCAGACCCCTTCAGGCCTGATCAAGGCTCCGCCCTTGACCTAAACTATATTCGTCGATAGTAAATATAGAATGATAAATCGAATAATGCAACCACTCCATTGTAACATCTACGTACCTGTCACACTTCTCCACCTTAATTTCTGTGATTATAGGACTAATGGAGAAAGTTAGCAACGACTTCCCTAATTTCTTTACTAGTAAAAAAAAAAAAAAAAACCTTTAGTCCCCTACGTACCGGTTCATCCATATATAAACCCCAACCTATCAACATGTTCAATCACAAATTCACAGTTGGCTTCTCATTTCTATCTCTTGCCATTCAGCTATATACATTGTGGTTATACGTACTACATAGAAGCTTAATCAAGTGAAATTTACTGAAATTTCGATCTTTTATGTAGTAAAGATGAACAGAAGTGATTCAGCCCCGATGATCAGCACTTACGCAGAGTCATCATCGTCAAGAAGGAAGGCTGCTCACAAAGATGAGGCATATCATGTGATGAGGGTACTCGCTGCTGATCCCAAGCACGATCACAATAAGGGAGCTGGATGGAAGAAGGGCGTTGCAGTGCTCGACTTCATTCTAAGGCTAGGCGCCACCGCAGCTGCTCTAGGTGCCACTGTGACCATGGCGTCCAGCGAGCAGACTCTTCCTTTCTTCACACAGTTCTTCCAGTTTTCAGCTGGTTATGATGACATGCCCACTTTCACGTACGTGCATGTTGCCTCGCTAGCTCTTGACTACATTTACCGCATTGTTATACGTTACATCGATAATTATGCTTGTGCTCAGTTCACAACTTACAAGCTACATTACTTGCAGGTTTTTTGTGATAGCAATGGCCATAGTGAGCGGCTACCTTGTCCTCTCCCTCCCCTTCTCCATAGTCTCCATCGTCCGTCCCAAATTAGTTGCTCCAAGGCTTCTCTTGCTTATCTTCGACACTGTAAGCTAGCTCTATTTCTAACCTAGCTACAATCGATCTCAACATTTAAAATATCTAATGTATGCGTTCTTGCTACAAGTAATTGTATTTCTACGTAGACTTCATCTCATACAGTCGTAAATCGTGACATGGAAACTGTTCATTCAATGTAGGTGGCGCTTACTCTGAACACTTCTGCTGCTGCCGCTGCGGCCGCCATAGTTTACTTGGCTCACAATGGGAGCTCGGATGCAAATTGGCTTGCTATCTGCCAACAGTTCACTGATTTCTGCCAGCAAACCAGCGGGGCTGTAGTTTCAGCATTCGTCGCGGTTGTTATGTTCACAGTGTTGATTCTGCTGTCTGCTGTTGCTCTCCGGAAAGCTTAAGATCATGGAGCTTTCGAGCTGGTTGAATGCACGAGATTGATGTTGCTTTTGGATGTTTCTTTCAAATTGTTGTACCCTTGTTGTTTCGGTTTTTGGCAGAGAATAGCTAATTGATTTTATGGTTGTCCATTAAATGGAAAATTATTGTAACTATCTGTATTCATGTACTTTTCTATTGTAGGGTGTTGGCATTATGTGAATCAAATTTTGCAAATTCTCCAATCCCGGTATCGTACTCATAGTTAGTTTGGTTTATTTTCTTTTTCTTTTTTTTCTTACGTCTACCTCTTACCTTCTTCCCTCTTATACACCCCACCTCCAGCAACATCACCCAGTTACTGGAGGATAGTCAACGGCTGATATGCTTTTCGGCACCTTCGTAAACTTCGTGAGGAAGAGAAACGAAAAGCCCCCAAGTTTCAATGGTTTGGGTGAAACTTAGTGACAGACCACCTAATCTTTATTTTCAGTGACACCCGGCCTGCCGAAACTAACTCTGCCTTTTCTGGTCTCAGAAAGGTCTCCCTAGCAATGCATCATTCTTACTTGATCATCTCCCATATAAAACTACTGGAGACTCATGTCTGTTTTACCTAATAACAAACTGCTGGGCCATCAATGTATGTCGCTGACTTGCACGGACGACATTGTGCACCACACTACCCAACTCCAAGTAACTTGTCAGTCGTCAAGGAGGTCGACAACCATATCCGATGAGAGAGAGAATGAGAGATAGAGAAAAAAAAAAAAAAAAAAAAGAAACAGATAAATGTAGCCATCTCCTAGCCTACTAGGCAACTCTTGCAAGATTTGGAAATGAATGAATCTACAGCCACGCAAAAGTAAAAATAATCAAAAACAAAAAAGATTTATGCATGTTATTTTTTTTTTTTTTTAAGTGTTTATGCATAGCAGAAATACAAAACTAATGAAGTTTCACTGACTTAGGTGTCCAGACAATGAAAGATATCAATGCCAATAAGCTTTAACCGGCTAACCTTGCCGAAGCCAAAATCCTGTTCTTGGAACAACTCACAAGTTTCAACATAAAATCTTCATGTTGATCCTTTCATTTCATAGTCACTGTCCTGGCTACTAATCCTTCAACTGTTCTAAAATATAACTAGAATCAGAAATATCAAGAAAAAGGAAAAAAGAAATGATCACTTTACTCAAAAGATAATTTTAAAGTGTGCAAATGTCATTAGATGAGAAGGAACAGAAAGTATGTCTCTGCCTCTATTTCTTGTGGTGCTATATCTCTTTGGTTATGCCATCAGCAAGAGAATCAACATCATTGTTCTTCCCAAAAAATTTAACAAAGTCCATACTAGGGCTCATCAAGTACATGCACAAGAACCAACAATTATGGTATAATGCATAGAGCATAAAGATATATTCTTACATTACAGAACGAATCAAACTTTCACCAACGATGAAAGAAAGGTAAATGACAAGTTGACAACAAACAAACATGTCGAGCATATTGATTTTGACAAGCAATACCAATTTGGTGTGATCTATAAACAATTCAACAAAGTCGATACTTTGTTGTTTCTTCAGTGTGCTCTGTTCAAGTCAAATAGCATGATTAATTAAGAATTAGCTATACACAAAATGCTAGAACATGAAAATGTGACTCGGTTGTTTTTATGGGTAAGAAAGGAAGAATCATTACAGTATAGAAGATATTCTACAGAAGGTTGATACGTACATGACTAAGGAATGATCAACAAGATAATCTGAATCTTCTTCAGTTGTCTTCATATAGTATCTCAATCCCAATCCCCAGAGATGAATACGGGGACTATCTCAATCCCTGCATTGGCCTCTGCAACAACAGATAATCAACTTTTCAGGCATTGAATGCTAGAGAATGCATAAGAATATGAAAGATCATTCTATCATATCAGATGCAATCATAATTTATCTGTTGGAGAGAAGACATTAAACAACTCAAACAGATGTTCAAACATACAACTCACTTTTATCAACTGCAGCAGCTAGTTTCTGTAACTCATCTGGGCAGATATCAGGGCAGTGAGTGAAACCAAAGTATATCAATTTCCATTTCCCCAAAAAGTCTTTTTCAGACACAGGCTTCCCATTGTGGCTGATAAGTTTGAATGGACCTCCAATGGCAGCTGTTCCCGCTGATGGTCCTTGCTTCACCTCCTTGGATGCGTTAAATATGCCTGCCGCAAAATTAGTGCATGTTAGTCTACACCAAAATTAATTTGCAACAGGATACCATAAGAACATAACATAGGTGATGTAACTACAACACGGGCAGATTATCATCAAGCCTATGAGGGAAAAATAGAAGCACGATTGTTAATGTACCATAGAAGAGACAACAAAAATGAATTGTATGCACAATTGTACTGCTTCATGAGATACAAGAACAACAACAAAAATTGATTATACTGAATAGAAAAGACAATAGACCAGGTCATAACAGGTGACACTTGTGCTTTGTCATGTAATCTCTGACTAGTGTAGTCATATCACAGAACTTATCAATATTAAGCACTTGGGCTACAAGTGACCTGGTTTACGAGAGAACAAAAGGCTACAAGTCACTTGAGTAGTCTGGAACAGCTTATCGAGGGGCTAAATCTGTCTAAACTCAAGGAGCATCTTCTGAGTCCACGCTGATAGAAACCGCAACAGAGAGTGAGAAGAGTTCATTAATAGAGCAAGAAGCTATTGCTCTAACTACATAGTCAATATTGGCAGTAGATTGTTAAACTAATATGAAGCTACTTTAGGGAAAGAAGTTCCAACGAGTTCCTTTCGATGTAAGAAGTTAAACTCTAATGATTAGAAAAACATGACTCTTTATTCATCAATTAGAACCTGAGGACATATTCCTAACAAAGCTGTTGACTTAAGTTATGAAGTCCCACATTCCAAAGTCACATATATCCAACTCACCATAGTAGTTTAACTTGAAGATGCTGTCTCTTTTCCTTGTCAAGTAGAGGATGACTCATGCCACAGTTGCTACGAGCAACAAAAAGCTCAACCACGAAACAGGCTACAAAAGGCATCATCAAAGTCGATGAAATTCAATTACATTTTATATCGACTACATCAAAGAAATGTCAAATGAAATTGTTTCAAATACCCCTCCACGAATAGATTTTCCAGCATCGCTGCTTTCATGTGATTCCCCGGACTTGCTCCCTTCATCAGAATTAGCATTTTCTGAAGTTTTTGTTTTTGATTTTGATTTTGATTCTTCTTGATTTGCAGAAGCATGGGTAGTTGTTGAAAATAGACATCTTTGATATATCGTCAATGACTGTGTTTCCAAGAAAGAAAGGAAAAACAAAAAGAAAATGGAAGATAAAAAAACAGATATGAATAACTCCAACATGAACCAAATGGAGAATGAACTAGACAAAAGTAACACTACAAGGGCATGATTCAAGGAGAAACAAACCTCACCAAAGAACGATTGGCGTGCCGAAGATGTTTCACAATCTTGGAAACGATGGAAGCCATAGACAAAAGAACAAAAAATTAAATTAAGGACTAATTTCAGTTTATCCTCGTTAACTTTAGGTCGATCATCATGTTAATCTATTTTCTTTCAATTTCATCAAAAACACCCCTTAACTTTTAATTTTCATCAATCATGTTCAAACATTCGTTTTTCATCCAATTCCCTTGTCATGTATTGACTTGCATTAAGAATGAAACTAAATTTGAAGTCGCTGAGCCCACAGAAAAAAGCAAAATAGACTAATTACATTCAATCCCACCAAAATCAGTAAGGTTAGGGGGTTATGATGGGTACGGAGATGTGTATCGATATGAGAAAAAATGATCAGAAAGGTTATTTTTTTCAGAATTTGACTTTCTTCTTAATGCCACATTATTACATGACAGAGGAATTTGATGGAGAATGAAGGTTTGGACACGGCTGATGAAAATTGGGAGTTGAGGGGTGTTTTTGATGAAATTGAAAGAAGAAGGACTAACATGATGATCGACCTAAAGTTGACGGGGGTAATCTGAAATTAGTCCAATTAAAGACAAACACAAACCAAAACTAAAACATAAAAGAATACAAAATACCTCTTATGACCAAAATACAAGCATCACTTTATTCAGGACTCTTCAAATTACCCTTCCACTTTCCTGAAAATGGGTCTGCAATTCACCAAGGCTGGTAGTGGATAAACTCTTAACAAAACTATGAGTCATTTAGTCTTGTTTCTCTTATGGTGATGGTTACAAGACATATATCCAACAAAATCAACTGAATAAGCAGCAAGCACAAGAAATAAAACACAGGGTACGTATGCTGACATCTTCTACGTCCACACTTTATGACTCCATTAGCTGAAACGGTTCATTGTTGTATTGTAAACTGTTACAAGATGGTAACTCTCTAAAATTTTATTTTAAAAGATCTGCTATTCCAGGGTTTAGGATTTAGGGAGTCACCAATTATGCATTGCAATATTATCACCTTATCGTAGTCTCATTTCCTTGCCCTTACCCACATCCTGACCAATAATTTCATAATTTAGCAGCACAAGCAGGTGAAAAGGGGTTTGGGGGTTTGGGCTTCTTTATTATTATTTGGGCTGGTGAAAATGAAACATGATCTACAGATTCAAGGTTCGAACCAAGCCGTCGTCGCTGTGAATTAATTTTGGTTACACTGCCTAGAGATTCCAATATCTTTTCATGTTCCTTATGTACGTTACTTAGAATGCTCAGCGTTTAACGGGCCTAGGGTTCAGAAACCCACGTTCTCTAATGGCAGTGGCGATCCTAGTGTTCCCACACCTAACCTAGTGCTCCTTCCGCAGCGATTTGTTGAAGTTGAGAGTGTTTTTTAAGAAAAGGGTGTCTGAGACATCGAATGAAGTGATCGGAGAGTTATGGTTTGGTTTGACGACTCTTGTAGCTTCAACGATAGGCCCCGCCGGCTGGAAGTTGGTCTGGACATCTCCGAATGTAGAAGTTGGAAAGCTGCGCTCAATTTTGAGGCCAGACTCAGGTAGGGATTTTGATGCCCGGAATTCGAATGGTATTCTGGATTGGATTCTAAAGAGCGGAGCTGAAGCTATTCAACAGTCGACCGAAGTCGGGCGACTGCAGTTGTTGCTCGTCTCTGCTACCTAGATCTTGACTCGGCCTTGGATTTGGACCCAAGTCTTTGGGCCTGTGTCTGGGCTCAGGCTTGGAGATAATGGATCATGCCCGATTTGGACATTGTTGCCAAAGAAGTAAAGAGATCGTTCCTTTGGATCTCGAAACAAAGCACCATAGCATGTCTCAAAGCAAAATTTATTGAAAGTGCTCTGCCCTAACACTCTTTCAAGCTTGGACCCCAATGGCAAAAACAAAGTTGAGTAAGTGTAAGCGCATTGATAGTTTGACAGGCTGTGCAAGCTAGTTGCAGCTAGATGGATACAAAGGGCTTGGAGTACCGCAAGTCACAATTTGGTGATCAAGTCATATGTTTAATGCAATGATAAGTACACAATTTAGTGCACCTCCTTTTTCCAATTGTTTTAGACTTAATTGGGTGACTCGAGTCATATTGTTGATCAATCATCTGCTTAATGCAGTGCTCAAGTCACAATTTATATCTCTTTGGGTAGTATGGGGCAGAGATGTCAAGGTTGAGTATAGATCTTGGTTGAGAGTAGGTGTACAATGGTTAATTTTGAAATTAGAGTGGAAGTTTGAGATTGAAAGCTCGAGATCTTGGTTCTTTAATTTTGAAATTACGAAACCATCAACGAATTGTTATTGAATCGGACTTGAATAACTATGAAGATTCCAACGGCAGCAAATACATTCTTCAAGGACCCTGAAATGAATTGCAAATGGTCTTTAGTATCCTCTCCAGCAAGCAGCCATTCCTCTAACCCTTTTGGGCGAAAGTTCTCAGATGCACCAAGGTTGAAGAGAACCAACATGTATAATATAATCTCAGCCGTTTATTTGATCTAACGTTAACTTCATATTAACACTGTTAAAAAGCCCATAAAGGTAAATAAGTAAATAACCCATTTATGCAAACCAGGCTAAAGTTCAATCGAGGAGAGGCTTGAAGATGAGAAGGGCCTGATTTGTTTAAGAGAAGGAGATCTGCCCGTCAAAACGACGTCGATTTTTGTCCGAGAAGGTGATTTTAACGAGCTGGAGTTGCAATGCGATATAGTTGCAGAGCTTAGCTGTGGCAGAGATGAGTATTGGCGGCCATGGTGGTGTTTGAGGACCAAGAGAGACTGGTATCGTAGTTTATAATTAAGATTCATTCATCAGAAAACAAACTAGTAACCAGTACAAAAAGCCAAAATCAATTCCTGTGAGATCTGAAAATGGGCATGATTTAATTGATATGGGTATAAGGCTATTGATTTGGAAAGAAAGTGAGTGATTCTAGTGCAGTTGGTATGCTACTGTCTTGCTAGAACAAGATGTTGTCTTTGTTTAGCAATAAAAAGTTATTTGAGATGGTATAAGCTAGCCATGGAAGTGTCGAAGTAGATCTGGAATTTTGGTATTATTCTGAATTAATCTGTTAACGGTGGTTTGGATCTGTTAACTGGTTAAAGTGCACCACGGTGCACTGAATCCGCTCCGCCCTTTTGTGTGATCAATTTGAATTTTATTTCGATCTCCCAAAACTGTGGAGAATCAATTTTTGTTCAAACCACATGTATTTTCCATATGTGGAGTCGTAAGGAATCTTTAACAAGATCTTATATCATACCACACATAAACTAGCTTACAATTGTAAGTACACTAAGTGCACGTTTGGTACTCAGGACTATATTACACTTCCTTATTTTCTAAGACTGTTATGGACTTATGTGGGGTGTCTTAAGTTACACTAATATTTAACCCATGTTTGGTGTTACATAGGATTAGATGGTAGTTTGCTTGGTTTATAGTTTAGAATGATGGTACTATCTAAGGATGACATATTTGAATACCCACAATAACACCACCTAAGGAGGCCAAAATGAAATAAAATGTTACGTAAACTCATTTATGTTAGTACCCAATGACACCAAACACAGTAATAACTTTATTTAACACTGTCTCGTTTAGTTCCAACAAACAAACATACACTAGACCTAGGCATTAATAAAGAGCTCATATCTTACTTCTTTGCTCTCTTCGACAAAAAAACGTAGTGAAAACACCTCGAGAACAACGGTCTGCCATAACCATTCTCTTGCGTTAGCAGGATCTACCTTTTTTGCCAGGCTCTAAGCATATACAGCCTCTCCAACATGGAATGCAGTTGTAACGCTCCGTATCTAACTTTACCTATTTACCGGGAGTTTCTACGAGTTACTGAGGAATTTAACCGTGCTTGATAACTTGGTAAGTTAACATTTGATTTTAGAATTAATTACATATTACCCCCCGAACTATGGAGGCGTTTTCATTTTCATACCCAAGTATGAAATTATAACGTTTGGATACCCGAACTAAACTCTGTTAGACGTTTTCATACCCGGAGTTAAATACTCCGTAAAACAAATCTGTTAGTTGGTCATGTGGCAGTTAATTGCTGAGTTGGTCATTATCTAATGATGTGGCAATACAACTTAGATTAAACAAATAAAAAAAACTATAATTATAAGGCCCTCATCCTACCCTTTACCCAATCCATTTTCTCTTCTTCTGCTTTAGTGCTTCACCTGAATATTATACCAAGATCCATTTCTTATTAGCCCATTTCTGCATCAGTAATAGGAGAAATTCTCCATGCTCATATACCCTCAATCACACAAACACAACACAACAACCAGAACAACCTCATCTTTGATGTCAACGTCGCTTGGCTGAACAGTTGGAGAGGTGCTTCAATATGGTTTTGACTAGACCAAGAAATCAATTCGACCATCAACAACCTCACCACCGCTGTTGCCGCCTCTACAACCTTTACTTCCGGCATGACTACCAAAAATCATCTTCCAATTTGAAATTTAAAACCTCAGATCCAAAACACTTCAACCCAGAAAATAATGCACCCAAAGAGAAATCATGCAGGAGATAATATCGAATCGACTTCGGATATGCCGCCTAGCTCGAACCCATAGCCCGTATATCACTTACAATCGCTATCTTCCTTATCGCACATCGGTAAAGGCAGCGGTCGCCGTTTATTATTCGGCAACTGAGTGGCAGATCTCCAACTCGTAGACAGACCACCGCGGCACCGTTTTGGAAGAGGATTGGAGGAGAAGTGGAACTGGGGCTGATGAGAAATTCATTAAAAGAGAGCTCTCTCTTTAGTGATTTTGGAACAGAAGAGCTCTCTCTTCGAGATCAAGGCCTAATATTTTTTTTCTTTGATCAGCTTTATATAGCGACAGTGATATCACAAAATAAAGTCTCACTCAGCATTTATGTCACATCCCGACCCGTAAAATTTTATCTTATTTACTAGTTTGATTATAATAAGAATTTTACCGTCTTCGACATTGAGTTATAGTTTAATTGGTCCCTAGAGGGGTTTTGAGGGACGATTATTTCGGAGAGTTATTCGTAGGAGAAAAATGTAACAACGGTAAAAAATGGTAAATTTAGCTAGTAAAAGGTAATTTTTATTAGGGTATTATTTTTGGGGGTGTTAAATTTTTGGATTGGGTATATGTGGGTTGGAACCGGTTGGGCCAAGCCCAAAATATTTCTCTCTCTTCCCTCCCGATTCTCTCTTTCCTCTCCCGCTCCCGCACCCGACTCTCCCCCTGCCGGAATTTCTTCTCCGCCGTCCGCCGTCGTCCGGCCGCCCCAGACCGCCGCACCGGTCCCAATCGATCGGTCTCCAACCCAGCTACCATTCTAGACCGGTGGCAGCCTCTGTAGCGCCGCTGTGAGGGAGAGACGCCGCCCGGAAGTTCCGACTGCCGAATCGGTTTTCTCGCCGGAACTCCTTCCTCCGGCCGCCATAGCTGGCGAGCCTTGGCTCAAAAGAAAGCTCTCCTCCCGTGCTTCAATCCCTCCAAAGGGCTCCCTCCATCTTCAGCTAGGTAAAGAGAAATCGGTATTTGAAATTCTAGGGCTTTATTGTGTGTTTGCGTTCGATTGACATGGTTAGGCTTAGAATTGGAGTTTGTGGTAGTTAGGAATGTTGTAGAGGAGGTTGAGAGGAAGATGCTGTCAAATTTTGGTGGACATTGGAGGTCGCCGGCCGCTGCTGCCGGCGTCGCCACTGAAAAATTGTTTTTGGTGGAGACTTTTATGAGGAATTTAATGGAATGAGTTTTAGAATTTTCGGACGAGTTTTGAATAGGTTTGTGAATTTCCGAAGTTTGGTATTTAGGCGGTTAAATACTGTAAAATCCGACCGTAGGATTTAAATCAATTTCTAGGAAAGGTTGTTTATACGACTGTCGAGTATGATATAAAAGTTTGGATCGTTCCGATTTAAGAATATCGAACTTAGGCAATGATGAGCGTAATTATGGCTCTCGATTAATTTTGCCTATTTTATAAATACTGGAATTTAGTTGGTAAATTAATTATATATTTGGAACAAGACGTGAGGAGGCCCGAGCAGAAGAAGCCTCGGAGCGTCATCAGGCTTAGGCCTAATTTGTGAGTGGACCTTTGTTTTAAATAAAAAGCATGCGATGAATGATTTTATTAATCATTTATTTCTTTTGATGAGATTATTGATTTCTCGCCCATTTGGCAATTTTTCCTCCTTTGGAGAGATCCCGAAAATGAGATTTTTGGTGGATATATATATTTTGGATATTATGAGAATAGTATGTATATAAATGCTAGCTAGCCATACGTGCTTGGTCCGTCATAATGAGGTAAAATACCATTATGGCGTGTCGTGCGTGTTAGACACAAGCGTCATAGCCCTATATGAAAACTTCTTTCTTTTTCGGTTTATTTAGGTTTTCATATAGGGAGTCCACACGTATATGTACACCGTCCCTTTTCGGTCATAATGAGGAAAAATACCATTATGGCGCAACGTGAGCGTTAGACGCCAGCGTTGTAGCCTTGTATGAATTTCTATTTTTCTGAATTGTTTCTAGGATTCATACAAGGAGTCTAACGAGTGTAGATACATACGAATATATGATTATATATAGTTAGCCTGAGAGGCTCCATTTATTTGAGTTTGTGACTAGCCAGTGCTAGTCGTAAAATTGTCAGATTATGAATTGAGCGTCTTTAAGCTGCCGCATGCAATATATTTTCTTTGAAATTAAAATGGGAATGCATAAATAGTTTATTATTAAATTATTTTTGTCCACTCACTCTAACGTTATTAAATGCCTTCCCCTGGGCCCTTTGTTTTAAAATGCCCAGTCTGCAGAGTTCGGATTGAATCTAGTAGGAGACGAGGCATAGTCACCCGTATTTCCACCACCTTTCACCAGTAGGTTACCTGTTTAGCCTACTTGTCTTTTTCTTGCTTCCGCTAGTGTATAGTAGCTCTGAATACTTGAGTTAATGTATATATTTTTGGTTCTGGGTGAAGGCTTGTTGATATTTTAGAATATTTGACGGATGATGTATATTATCTTAGATAATGTTTATTATCCTGTTGGTGATGATTGTTTTTGAGAAGCACGAAGGCTCCAGAAGTTAAGGTTGGATTTGGAACCTTTAGAAGTGTTTGCAGGTTTTTATTGGAAGGGTTGTCAATTTTCAAGGGAGGTTGTACCGAATTTTGCGGTAAATCTTTCCTTGGAGGTGGTCCCCGCACGATTTACTCCGGGTTTAGGGTGAAATTCGGGCGGGTCGTGTCAGTTGGTATCAGAGCTTTAGGTTTCCTTTTCCTACTTCCTTGTCACTATCATATTGCCTAAGTACCACGTAGTGTCTATAGAGTGATGATCCGTCCGCGGCGGATTCATTGGCATTTTATGCTTTTGGTGCTATGTGTTATTGGGTATGTGTGACAGTTGAGTTAGTCTTGTTTATGGACTGCTAAATATTTTCTTCCTCAGGTACTATGCCTCCTAGGCGTCCACGGCAAACCCGTGTGGCTACTTCGACCAATGCCAATGATGGGCCATGAGGTCAGGGGATTGGTTGATGATATTAGAAATTTGCTGAGGGATGTCAGGATGAACAACCTCATGATAAAAGGAGAGAAATTTATGAGGCAGTGACTTTTCTGGATGATTCACGACACATCACTGGTGGTCGCTTGCCAGCAGGAATGTTGAGGATGCTCTGAGTATGTCGTGGGAGCAGTTTAAGACTCTTCTTGGGGCAGTATTTCAATCATGCCCACCGCAGCAGAATTCAGTCGGATTTCCTGCATATGACGAAGAGGGATAATGAGGGGATCATAGAGTTCCAAGAAAGATTCACTTCCCTGAGCTACCATGTGTCATATCTGGTTTGAGATGTTTATTGGAGCACTTGGTGGAGTGTACGCAGACAAGATGACGGGGGTAATTTACCCGACTTTTATGGATGCAGTTGGTGCAGCCATGGCCATTGAGTCCAGGGGGATATATGGTGTTCGGCCTCGTGATTATGGTGGCCCCAGTCAGGGTCCATCCAAGAAGGCTGCTTCATCATCCACTTCTGGGTCTTCTGCTGGTAGTGGCAGTAGTGGGGGATCGACCTCTGGTGCTCGGAACAGAAATAGAGGACGTTTCAGGACGCCTTCTCGGAGTTATTTGGGTAGGCAGCAGTCTAGACGGTATGGTTCTAGTGGCAGTTTCTGATAAGACGTATTTGCACACGCATCAATTAACCCTGTCAACAAATCAATCGTAGTATAAAGCAAGCAGGGATCGTTCTAAACCGAGGATCCAACTACAGGGTAGATCCATCTAATCTAATAAAAATGTCGAAATAAGCATATAGGGTTTAAAGGTTTGATGATTTTGGAATAAACAATGAAAATAAATCCTAAATTACTTCTATACATATTTACATGTGATCAACCAACAATCATGCAAACTCAACCAAACAACCATGTAAGAATAAAGAAGACAATCTCTAATCTCATTTAAGTCTACACCGTGAGCAAATATACAACCTAAATTTGATATGCACATAAGTTCCCACGTGGTTCCTATGACATAGACCAACTTAGAATTAGACTACGGGTTTCATTCAACGCGACACAAAAAGCTCAGCTACGTGCTCTACTTATCAAAACACACACAGCATAAACTGCTCTACTTATCGGTCATTAACATAAACTAAACATAAAGCAATACGTATCACATAAAGAATCGATGTGTTTAAACACAAGTCCAAATCAAACATAGGTAGAAAATCAGTGAAAAACAAAGACAATGCAACTTATCAACTACTTGTATCAAAGTCGAACTTTGGATGATTAACACATGCAATATCAACTACTTGTATCAACTACACATGATAATATAAGAATGCACCGAAAATCTTAAAGTATTTAGACATAAAACTCACGGCATAAACCTAAAATCATTGATTAAAAATTGAAAACTTTAATTCAAAACATGGTTCAAAAGTGCTTCTATCTCATAGACAAGAATCGAAACATACTTAAGCAAAAACCTAAAACAAACATAAACAAGAACAAACACATAGCAATCCGAAAATAGAAGATGAAATACACTCTTAGAATATCCCTACTTGTTCTATTCTTCGAGTGAGCGGAATCCTAGGCTACTTGCTTTGGACAAATGCTGAAGGTGGGATCGGATTGTGGTGTTTGGAGGTTGATGGAGTTTCGGCAAAGGCTTTGGTGTTATTTGCACGGGTTGATGATGATCTTCTGTCCTTGAAGTCGTGCTTTATATAGAGGAAAACCCTAGAGAAGTCAGCCACAAAGCCTAAACCAAGTTGGTTTAGGATTCCTAGTTCTTCTCAATTTCGGCAGAATGACCTCCTTCTGATGATTACGTCATAACTTCCTCTAGAAAATAGATATTGAGGTGATTCCAATTGATTTGAAACTAGACTCCCGTAGCTTTCTATCCATATCTGGCACGTTTTCTGATTCATTGTGAGCTGTCCTGGAGAGTCCGTTGAAGTTGGCAGACGTGCACAGGAATTCTCCCGATTCGATCCGGATTTTCAAGGCTTGGACATTCTTGAAATTCTGCCGAATTTAGATATTCTTCTACATATTGGACTTGGTTTAGACCTCTCCTTCATGGACTCGGCTTCGAGGAAAGATGGAATCCTGATCAAGACATGAATCCTGAGTAAACAAGGATTTCCAATACTTAGCACAATTTCAACACCAAATTATTCAATTCCGAAATTACTATGTATTTTAACACTAAAACCTATATATTTCTATATTAAGCAATTATTCTATACTAAACACAAATATAAAGCTAAAACAACTAAACAAGAGTTAACAAAGGGTAAATAAAGGGTAAAACATATTAAGAACGTCACACTTTGTGCTCCTATCAGTTTCCAGGGTGGATCATCCGGTAGCCAGCCTTATTCTTATGGGCAGCAGCAGTTTTCTAGGTGCTATGAGTGTGGTAGTCTAGATCACTTCAGGAGAGATTGCCCATTGTTGGCTCAGAGGACCACCCCTACCCCTACTCAGTCAGTTGGTCAGTCTTCAGCTAGAGGTTCTAATAGTAGTGCCCAGGGCGGTGCTACGATCAGAGGTGGCTCTCAGCGGGGCAGTGGTCAGCGTGGACGTCCCATGACTCGCGCTAGATTGCATGCTGTGACCCAGCAGGAAGGACGTACTTCTCCAGATGTCATCATTGGTACGTTATTAATTTTTAGTCAGCCTGCATGTACTTTAAGTGATCCTGGAGCCACGCATTCATTCATGTCTAGTAGATTTGCTCTTCATACCAATGTGCCATCATCGTCTCTTCCAGGCGAGTGGCATGTGTCTCTACCCTCTGGTGAGGTGATGAGAATTAATTGGGTATTTAGTGGATGTGAAGTTTTAGTTGAGGGATTTAATTTCAAGGCTGATTTAATTCCTTTAGAAATAGTGGAGTTTGATGTGATCTTGGGGATGGACTTTTTGGAAGCATATAGAGCTTTGATAGATTGTTTTCAGAAAGAAGTGGTGCTTCGAGTCCAAGTGGATTTGAGGTTGCTTTTCAAGGGGAAAGAAATGTTATTTCTAGTTGCCTAATTTCCGCTGTTGCTGCAAGAAATTATTAAATAAAGGTTGTCAGGCGTATTTAGCTCATGTGGTGGATACAAGTATGAGAGTTTTGGGAGTAGAAGATATTCCTATAGTAAGAGAGTTTCCGGATGTTTTTCCTGAGGAGTTGCCTGGTTTACCTCCTGCAAGGGAGATAGACTTCTCTATAGAATTACTTCCCGGAACTATGCCTATCTCTCAGGCACCTTACAGAATGGCTCAAGCAGAGTTGAAAGAGTTGAAGACTCAATTGCAAGAGTTGGTAGACAAGGGTTTTGTTCGGCCTAGCATGTCTCCATGGGGTGCTCCGGTATTGTTTGTTAAGAAGAAAGATGGCACTATGAGACTATGCATTGATTATAGGAAGTTGAATCAGATCACAGTGAAGAATAAATATTCGTTGCCTCGGATCGATGATTTATTTGATCAGTTGAGGGGTGCTTCTTTTTCTCCAAGATTGACTTGAGATCTGGGTATCATCAATTACGGATTAACTAGAGTGACATAGTCAAGACCGCCTTTCGATCACGTTATGGTCATTATGAATTTATGGTGATGCCATTTGGACTTACTAACGCACCTGCTGCTTTTATGGATCTCATGAATAGAGTGTTTAGTCCATATCTTGATCGTTTTGTGATCGTATTCATAGATGATATTTTGGTTTACTCAAAAAGTGAGAAGGAGCATGCCAAACATCTAAGAATAATATTGCGGACTTTGAGGAATTCCCAGTTATATGCTAAGTTAAGCAAGTGTGAGTTTTGGCTAGATAAAGTGGGATTCTTGGGCCATGTGGTTTCGGCTGAAGGAGTTAGTGTAGATTCCCAAAAGGTGGAAGCGGTGTCAAATTGGAGAAGACCTACCACTGTGACGGAGATCCGTAGTTTCTTGGGATTAGCAGGTTATTATCGGCGCTTTGTGCAAGATTTTTCAAGGATTGCTGCTCCTCTTACAAGGTTGACCAAGAAGAGTGTTAAATTTGAATGGTCAGATGAGTGTGAGCAAAGTTTTCAAGAATTGAAGAATCGTTTGATTAGTGCTCCTATTTTGGCACTTCCGGATGATAGTGGGGAGTATGTGGTATTTTGTGATGCTTCTGGACGTGGTCTAGGTGGGGTATTGATGCAGCATGAGCGAGTTATTGCCTATGCTTCCAGGCAATTAAAGCCGCACGAAGGGAATTATCCTACTCATGATTTGGAGCTTGCAGCGGTAGTTTTTGCTCTCAAGTTGTGGAGACATTATCTTTATGGAGCCAAGTGTCAGATTTTTACCGATCACAAGAGTCTTCGGTATGTGTTCACTGAAAAAGAGCTAAACTTGAGACAGAGAAGGTGGATGGAGTTGATTAGTGATTATGATTGCACTATCGAGTATCATCCTGGAAAAGCTAATGTGGTAGCTGATGCTCTTAGTCGAAATCCCTCCATATCCTTATCTCACTTGAGGACAATTCGTGTTCCACTTCTTAGTGAGCTGCGAGCTACAGGAGTGGATTTGGCAGTAGATGAGGTTGTGCCTTGATAGCTAGTTTTCATGTGAGGCCAGTTTTGGTTGATAGAGTACGGGAAGCACAGAATAATGATCCTTCCATAGTTCGATTGATAGAAAGAGCTTTGAGCGGAGCCGCAGCCGATCATTTTTCAGTTAGAAGGGATGGGACTTTATTGTTTAAGAATCGGCTTTGTGTTCCAAAAGAAATGAAGAGTTGAAGAGTGAGATGTTGCGAGCATTTAGAAGCTTGAGCCTAATACTGTGAGTGGACGTTTGTTTTAAATTAAATGCATGCAGTGATTTTATTAATGAATGATTTTTTTTTACTGAATCTAAATTTGTGGAATTGAGATCCTTTCGTGATTATTTCTGCGAAGTTATTTTAGGAAGTAAATAATCTTATATTATTTGTTAACTTCACCATGTGGAATCGTATAAATATTTCTCTCTTTTTATAATTGGCAATTTTTTTTTAATTTAGAGAGTTAGCGAAAATGAGATTTTCAGTGAAGATATATATTTATATTTATAAAAAGTATGTATATAAATGCTAGCTAGCCATACGTGCATGTCCGCCATAATGACGTAGCGATTAGCCGCCATTATGGTGTGACGTGAGCGTAGGACGCAATCGTAGTAGCCCTATATGAATGTATTAATTCATATAGGGGGTATGGACACATATAGATACATGTCTGTCCACCATAGTGGTGCAGCGAATAACCGCCACCATTATGGTGTGACGTGAGCGTGGGACGCAAGCGTAGTAGCCCTATATGAACTCTTAAATCTAATAAAAATTCATATATGGGGTATGGACGTGTGTAAATACATACTTATATACTAGAGCCTAGGAGGCTCAATATCATAAAGTATTGGAGACTAGCGGGGCTAGTCGTGTATTTCAGAATTTGCCAATTTTCTGAGTTATGAGTTTTATTATTTATTGCGTGTAGCGCAGTTTTCCTGAAGAGATTAAATTAGGAAAGCATAAAGTCTTATTTAATTATTTGTCCATTTGAAACTTTATTTTTGTCCACTCACTTTAACGTTTTCAAATGCTTATCCCCTGGCCCTTCTGTTTTAAATGCCCAATTTGTAGGTTAGCATAGTTGAGGTCAGACGTACATGGAGTCAAGGCATAGTCCATAATATAGCTTCTGCTTATTTGTATATTTATGTTTTCTTCTTTCACTATTAGAGTTGCTCTGAACCTATGAATGTTGATTGTAGGATAATAATTTATTTTAGTAAATAAATTGGGAGGTGTTGTGAATTTGGGGAGCCTAAGGCTCCATGAGTATAAAGTTGGAGTTTGATTTTTAGAAGTGTTTGCAGGTGTCTTTAGGAAGGGTTATTCATTTTCAAGAGAGGTTATGCCGAATTTTCGGTAACATTTCCTTTGTAGGTGGTCCCCGCAGGTTTTACTTCGAATTTCAACATGAAATTCGAGATGGGTCCTGACAGCAGTAGCTAGAAGGAATACTATCCTCACTATCCGCATTGACCGAAAAAAGAAGAGGCTAATAGCTCTAAAGAGCGGTACAGGTCCAATGTCTGGCAAATAAGAGGCACAAAATAGCATAACCATGGCAATCACACAATATAGCCATGCATATATTGTAGACCCGTCCAGAGTTTTCCTTTTCCTCTCCTGCCAGTATGAGATTGTAGTAGCCATGCCCTCCCGAGGAGTCACCATTGGAACATAGCCAAGCTCTTCCTTGGCTTTAAGGTAAGAGAAGTAGTGGGTAACACCAACCTGTAAATTATACCACATAGTAACATATAAATGTTCATAATAGAATTGCATAAATATAGCTAGAGTACTATTGTGTTTAGTAGGATAGAGTTCCACAGAAAGTATGCGTGCGCGTGTGTAATTAACATAGCAGATTGATGGTTGTTTCCACAGAAGATTAATTCACAAAGTCAAAACTACTCTTGAAGCTCTGAACCACAAGGTAAGAGAAGTTGTGAATGAAACAGGAGATCTTTGTCCCACCAATGATAATGGGATTCGACCACAATAACAAGGAACGAGGAATCAAACAAGTAAATATGATCTACTTCACTACGCATACATTTCTGTTCAAATGAAGAGGAGAAAAAATTGGTGGAAGAAGATTGAACAGCCACATCCACAAAACCAAGTATATTGAGCCAAAAGGAAAATATTAAAGAGAAGGAAATGGGTCCAAGCAAACCTTGTATACTTCAACAGGAAGGATAAGCGGTTGAGGATTCCACCATCGGTCCAACCATGGATAAAATATTGTATAAACTCCCCAAAAAATCCTTCCTAAACGAAGAGCTTGAGGTACAGATAATGAAGACTTTGGTAGATCATAATCCAAGCTTCTGAGCAGTGGTCGGATGAATTCAAAGCTTGGGCCTCATTCCCACTCACATTAATCTCTTTTCCCCAAACACAACATTGTATGTGCTCACATAGACAAGCCTTTCGACCCCGAAATCGAGACAAGTGTCCAACATATGACAAGTTCCATGGCTATTGTAGTCGGTTGTACGTGAAACAACCTCCCAAGCCCGTAAACCAGTAGATATTTCACTACAATCGAGGACATCTCGAACTTCTCGGTTAGCTAATAGATTGTGTAGATTATCCTGCATCAGCAAAGACAGTGTCCCGCATCAGTTTTCCAGTAAGAGGGAATTCACTCTGGGCTATAAATATGTCCAGCCTATCAGCTTGTCACGTAACATTTAATTACCCTTAATAATTACACTCGAACCACTGTACACTGACTTAAGCTTCGGAGGAGGAAAGACCGGGTGCCCCCGGTCCCCTTTGTTATTGCAGGTCAACGGGAGAACAGTCGGTCATCCACCAGCCACACTTTCAGTTTCTGCGAGCACGTCCGGGATTATATGGAAACATTTAGCGCCGTCTGTGAGAATCAGTACTAAAAGTCTCGTTGCTCTACCAGTAAGCAACTCGCCGGGTTCCCGATTGGCTGCACCTCTCCGGGATCATCTCCACTCAGGACCGGCCTCATTGGCTTTCACGAATCAGGTTCGTCAGTCAAGTGCAAACAGATTCGCCAGGAACTGACTTTATCTTGGTCGAGTTTAGTCTGCCAGGTCTGATATTGAAATAAGCCATTGGCACCCGCAGCTCTCAGTCATCGGCAAGCTGCCCGAGACTCAAAAAAAAAAGAAAAAAAAAGAAGAAAAAAAGCTATGGACACCCAGAGCTTCGCCGGTGACGATCAGCTCCTCACGCTGCCCGGTCATCTTTTCTCCCGGTGGTTCCTCTCCCGGGCCCGATGGCTCCTCTCCCTGTGACCTTGCGTAGCTTGGCAGCAGCTTCATTTCGGAGGCGGAGGCTCCAACGTGCGGTCATCTTTTCTCCCGGTGGTTCCTCTCCCGGGCCCGATGGCTCCTCTCCCGGTGACCTTGCGTCAGCTCGGTAGTAGCTTCATCTCGGAGGCGAAGGCTCCAACGCCCGGTCATCTTCATCTCCCGGAGACTCCAATGCCGGGTCCGCTGGCACCTCTCCTGGAGACTCCAACGCCAGGTCCGACGGCTCCTCTTCCGGTGAGCGGTCTCTCGCCAGCTAGCCTCCCGGTATCCTTGCCTCAAGCTCGGCCACAGCTAGCCTCCCGTTCTCCGGCTAGGGAAGAAGAGGCAGTTGGTCTGGACACCCAGCTCGGCAGCAGACCCGGGAGCCCGGAGGCTGTCACCCGGTTTCAAAAAAAGAAGAAGAAGAAAAGGGAACGAAAGACAGAGGAAGATAGGGGCAGAAAGAAAGGAAGATGCAAAAAAAAAGGGGGGCAGAAAGGAAGATAAAAAAAAATAAAAACATTATGGACACCCAGAGCTATTTAATTCCTTGGTCACGAGCAGGATATGCCGCAGCAGTGCGAACAGCCGATAATTACTCATCGGATCCCGGAGGCCTCCAAAAAAAAAAAAAAGCTGGTGGGGTGAAAGAAAGAAGAGGGAAACCTATAGCAACATGATACTACCCTCCCGGACCCTATCTTGGAAGTCAAAGTGTTCACAGTTCACACTTCTGGGTCTACTGGGTGCACCCATTCAGCAGCTATTTTCACAGATAAGTCCCTATCTCGTTGGTTTGTGAAAGTTCATAATATTGATGCCATGATTTCGTCCTACTTGCAAGTCAACATATATGTATATGAGTATGCATGATGGTCAGTAGGTTTTGGCATTCAACCGAGAGGCATAAGTCATTAAAATCTCGAGTAATATCAAGCGGGATAGGCATTAGACCGAGAGACATAAGTCATCAAAATCCCGAGTTATATCAAGCGGGATAGACATAATTACACAATTGCATGAACCGTTGTGCATGCGCTCCCATATTGTGTTGCTCAACTAAACTATATGCTAATCGTTCATCTGTTCATTGTGAAGGTACAATAATCCTCGCTCGGCCGAGTAAGTTTTTGAGGCCGGGTTTCGGGAGGGGCATTTTTTGTCTCATTGGCGGACATAAAGACTACGGTGTATATCAAGAAAAAGCAAGACCCGTTCAACACACGTCCTGAGCACGGACTTGGGGGGACTGGGACCGGGTACTAGGGACCCGTTTGAAATATACTGGTCTACGGGCTTATTTTAGCAAGTCCCCACTCAAGATGTGTCTTGAATGGGAACTTGGGGGGACTTGTAGTCGGTAGTTAGGAAACTACCTTCCCCGCCCATAGACCAGTCGGGAAACTTGTTGACCGACATCCGAATTACCTCGCCATGGTGAAAGATCATCGGTACCACATCGGGAATGTGCTTCTCCATGCTCCACAAGAAGACACAATGATAAGATATATGTGTAGTAGTTAGTCCCATATTGGAAATATGTAAAAGGAGGGAACCTTCCTTAGCTATAAAAGGAAGGCTTCCTATAGACATATAGAGGATGATAGATGGATAGGTGAGAGAGGATAGATAGATCATGGATGGATGATCTCTCTCCCGATCCCAAGGGCCTATTGGCCATGATAGTTGATTGTGAAGTGGATGTAGCCATGTCCTCCGATGGCATGGTGAACCACTATATGTCCTTGTCTCTTACCCATGATCGTCTATTGTTCTTGTTCGTGTTCCACCATAATTCTACATAGTCACCGGGATTATGCAGAAACAGATATTAACCTCATCAACACGCCCAAACTGCAGCATTTCCTTCCCCGACATTCCGTACGAGGCCAGGTGGAACACACAACCCACCCCTCGTAGCGCCTTCTCCACATCCTTTTTGTTAACAACATCCCTTGTTCATCACATTACCTATTTCCTTAGTATTTGACAATTTCGACATTTGGGTACTTGAGAAAACTCGATTTTAAAGTAAGGACTAAAATATCCATTATATTCTCGATATTTCCTCAAAATTCATGTTTTTTACAAGCATCGATTTTAATTTTCATACATGTTCGATATTATATATTTAGTCTATTTTTTATCGAATATACAATTTTTATATATATTTTAGTAAATTTCCATCGATATTGGATATTTTCTCGATATATCCATCAATATTTCATTTTTTCGAACCCATGGTATTTCCGTAATCGTCGATATTTTAGTCTTTGCTTTAAAGTAAAGGGTAAGTGATTAAGTGGTACCTTGGATGCAGTTGACGCCTTGGTCGAGGAGAAGGTGGGACCAAGGGGAGGAGGTTCGACTGTTGAAGGCTCAAACATGACGGGCTCCACGTCGAACGAGCTCCAAGCAGAGTGCGGAGCCGATGAAGCCTAGGCCGCCGAAGACGACGAAAGTGGTGCCATCGATGCCTTCATTTTCAGTGAGTTACATGATTTTTTTTGGTATGGGTTTACTTGAATCAGACTTGCACAAGTCAGAACAAGTGCCGGTGTGATTATAAAGAGATGCAATCCAAGCGAAAGTAAGGGTAGTTGGACGGATGGACCTCCAAATTTGATGTTTGGTCATTTTTCTCTTTAACCCAGCACTTGTTAAGAACCTAAATTTTAATGTGGTTTTTTAATAATCTTAATTAGTCTTATTAACATAACTAAATTATAGCTATCTTCCTTCAATTTTCATAACGAACCCCCTAGCTAAACTACCCAGAAATGATTTCCTTTGGCCTCGTTTGGTTCGCGGAAAGTAACCATCAGGAAAATAAATTTGTTTCTTTCTTGCATTTGGGAACGCTGAAGGAAAGAAAATATTTTCCTGAAGGTTGGGAAACGCAAGAGAAAGTGGTTCCTTCCAAAATCCATAGGAACCACTCTCATCTCCTTTTTTTTGTATTTATTACTCATAATATATTATTTTATTATTTTAATCAACAACTTTCCGGGTGATTTTCCTTGTGTTACCAAACATCAGAACAAAAAATCCTCCATTCTTTTTCCTTTCCCATAGGAAAGACAACAGAATTACTTTCCTTTTCACGAACCAAACGAGACCTAAGGGTAGTTGGACGGTTGGACCTCCAAATTTGATGTTTGGTCATTTCTCTCTTTAACCCAACACTTGTTATTACTCCAAATTTTAATGCGGTTTTTCAATAATCTTAATTAGTCTTATGATTAAATTCATTTTACTCTCCTAAGGTTTGATGTTAACATCTGTCACACCTCAATTTTCGAAGGATAAATTTCAAAATTTGGGCATGATATAACTCACAATAATGTAATTCCCAAGACTTGTTCAACAAACTTAAAGAAAACTAAACTCAATTGTAGAAATGTAAATGTCAACACAACTCAACATCGAGTTAAATATTATATTTTCTTGTTTACATAAACTTGAAAGTCAAGAAATGAAAACACTCAAATGAGTTTAATGCTGTCTACCAAATATAAAAATATAAAGTATACAACAACTAAATACACTGCCACTATGCCTTCACCTCAACCATGTTGATCATCACCTGCAGGTCTAACTCCTACACCATGAATTGGTGCACCGGGTTGTAAACAACAAACCCGGTAAGCTAAAAAACCCGTATGAGTAACTCCAAAAAATAATTCAATCCAACATCACATAAGATAAAACCGATAATTCCTGCTTTAGAACTTAGTTCAAGAATCGCCTGAAACAAGAAAATTCAAAAGAGAGTAAATAAGAAAACACAACAATTTCTAAAACAATCAAAATCATAAGTGAATTCTGCAAAAATGATAGTTCAGGAATTCCACTAAAAATCACACAAATAAGATTGAAAATCTACTGCATTAAGCATAGTTAAGGAGATTCTCAAAACAAAGAATTTAATTGACAACAATTAAGAACAATATTAAAACCACATAATCAATACTTTTACAAATATACATGTACTCATGCGTCCCAGATACCAATAAGGTATCTCCCATGACCTACAACAAACACATGTACCTATGAGTCCCAGATATTAATAAAAATCTCTCATGACCTACAACAACAATTTATGTACCCATGGGTCCCAGATACGTTCAGGTACCTCCCATGACCTACACCAACAGACGAATTAAAGCTTTATTCCTAACCGTAACCAATAACCCGGCCAAAGGCTTAGACCCCAGTTTGACTGTGACACGACCCGCCCCGAATTTCACCCTGAACCCGGAGTAAATCATGCGGGGGCCACCTCCAAGGAAAGATTTACCGCAAAATTCGGTACAACCTCCCTTGAAAATGGACAACTCTTCCGATAGAAACCTGCAAACACATCTAAAGGTTCCAAATCCAACCTTAACTTCTGGAGCCTTCGTGCTCCCCAAAAAAAAAACAATCACCACCAACAAGATAATAAACATTATCTAAGATAATATACATCATCCGAAAATATTCTAAAATATCTACAAGCCTTCACCCACAACCAAAAATATATATTAAACCCAAGTATTCAGAGCTACTAGACACTAGCGGAAATAAGAAAAGACAAGTAGGCTAAACAGGTAACCTACTGGTGAAAGGTGGTGGAAATACGGGTGACTATGCCTCGTCTCCTACTAGATCCAATCCGAACTCTGCAGACTGGGCATTTTAAAACGAAAGGCCCAGGGGAAGACATTTAAAAACGTTAGAGTGAGTGGACAAAAATAATTTAATAATAAACTATTTATGCATTCCCATTTTAATTTCATAGAAAAATATACTGCATGCGGCAGCTCAAAAGTGCTCAATAAAATGAAGCCTCTCAGGCTAACTATATATAATCATATATTCGTATGTATTTACACTCGTCAGACTCCTTGTATGAATCCTAGAAACAATTTAGAAAAATAGAAATTCATACAAGGTTACAACGCTGGCGTCTAACGCTCACGTTGCGCCATAATGGAATATTTTTCCTCATTATGACCGAAAAGACGGTGTATATATATATATATACCCTCATATCCCCTATATAAATTATTATATTTATATAGGGCTACGACGATTGCGTCTAACGCTCACGTCGCACCATAATGGAATTTTACCTCAGTATGGTGGAAAAGCACGTATAGCTAGCTAACATTTATTTATATACTATACTCATAAACATCCAAAATACTTATCCACCGAAAATCTCATTTTCGGGATCTCTCCAAAGGAGGAAAAATTGCTAAATAGCCGAGAAATCAATAATCTCATCAGAAGAAATAAATGATTAATAAAATCATTCATCACATGCTTTTTATTTAAAACAAAGGTCCACTCACAAATTAGGCCTAAGCCTGATGACGCTCCGAGGCTTCTTCTGCACGGGCCTACTCACGTCCTGTTCCAAATATAAAATTAATTTACCAACTAAAATCCAGTATTGATAAAATAGGCAAAATTAATCGTGAGCCATAATTACGCTCATTATTGCCTAACTTCGATATTCTTAAATCGAAACGATCGGAACTTTTATATTATACTCTGCCATCATAAATACAACCTTTTCCAGAAATTGATTTAAATCCTACGGTCGGATTTTACATTATTTAACCGCCAAAATACCAAACTTCGGAAATTCACAAACCTATTCAAAACTCGTCCGAAAATTCCACAATTCACTTCATTAAACTCCTCTAATTATTACACATTTAAAATTATACAAAACCCAAAAACGGCGCCGGCAGCGGCGGCCGGAGGCCGATTCCGGCGACGTCCAAAATCTACCAAATTTTAACAGTAGCTTCCTCTCAACATCCCAAACAACTTTCATAACTATCACTAAGTCCAATTTCAAGCCTAACTAGGTCAATCAAACGAAAACATCCTAAAAGCCCTATAATTTCAACTTCGAATTTCTCCTTACCGAGCTCAAGAGGGAGTGAGCCTTTTGGAGGGGTTGTTGCACGGGAGGAGAGCTTCAAAACCGTACCAAGCTTGCCCGGATTGGTGGCCGGAGGAGGGAGTTCCGGCGAAGGAAAGCTCAAGGCAGCCGGGCCTTCCGGGCGGCACTACTCCTTCACGGCGGCGCTAGGGAGGCTGTGACCGGTCTAGAATGGAAGCTGGGTTGATGGCCGACCTTTTGGGACCGGTGCGGCGGCGAACGGTGGCCGAACGGCGGCGGACGGACGGTCGGAATTTCCGACAGGGAGAGACTCGGGTGCGGGAGCGGGAGAGGAGAGAGAAAATCGGGAGGGAGAGAGAAATATTTTGGGCTTGGCCCAACCGGTTCCAACCCACATATACCCAATCCAAAAATTTAACACCCCCAAAAATAATATCCTAATAAAAATTACCTTTTACTAGCTAAAATTTACCATTTTTACCATCGTTACATTTTTCTCCTACGAATAACTCTCCGAAATAATCGTCCCTCAAAACCCCTCTAGGGACCAATTAAACCATAACTCAATGTCGGAGACGGTAAAAATTCTTATTATAATCAAGCTAGTAAATAAGATAAAATTTTATGGGTCGGGATGTGACAGACTGTCCAATATCAAATCACAAAATAATAATACCATTTTTACCATCGTTACATTTTTCTCCTACGAATAACTCTCCGAAATAATCGTCCCTCAAAACCCCTCTAGGGACCAATTAAACCATAACTCAATGTCGGAGACGGTAAAAATTCTTATTATAATCAAGCTAGTAAATAAGATAAAATTTTATGGGTCGGGATGTGACAGACTGTCCAATATCAAATCACAAAATAATAATAGCATCATAACCGTAACCAATCACCCGATTAAATGCTTGAAACCCGGTTTAACTATTTAAACAACAAATCACAATAGAGTAGAATCATCATAACTGTAACCAATCACCCGATTAAAGTAGGGCTGGGCATGGGACGAGATTAGGGTCATCCCACGGCCCGTCCCGAACATTGCACACGGGACGAGTCTTACGTTTTTAAGACTTGATCCCATGCAAGTCCCGTCCCAAACGGGACCGGGACGGGACAGGCCCAATCCTGCCATCCCGGCCGAATATCAAAAGCCCAAAATAGAAAATAAAAAAAAGAAGAAAGAAATTTGGTGACGTGACAGAGATACACATATATAACCTAGTTCTACATCAATTAGACAATTACTCAATTACTCAATTACATAACCTGAGTACCTCATAGTGATACCAATAAAGATTACATAACCTGCATTCAGCCATTCACAATAAACTTATTCAACTTTATAAATAATCAAGCAAGAGAGTGAAGCTTCTTTGAATACACAGGTTGAATACACACATAGATAATCACATGCCGCATTACATTCATAACAATATAGATAGTTCTGAAAATACATATCCAACTTTATAAATAATCAAGCAAGTAAAGTTCTAGACACATCAACACAATATTCAAACGAACTCTATTTTGGTTTCATACATTATTGAATGTAATATCCACAACTAAATTATAAAGTTGAATGAATTCTACCAATCTGCTAGCATACAATTCCAAACAGAAGATCCAACTCCAGTACTCCATTACTCCACAACAAAACTTACATAGAATCCTAAAAATTTCTAACATTTAAGAGGGTGGAAATAACTGATGGAATGTACAACAACTTATCAACAAGAGTAAATCTACAAAGCAAAAATTATATGAATACGAAGAAGAACAGCAACAAGGCAAACTTCCCCTAAGTGATGTTAAAACTATATCTTTGCACCTAGACATGTAGCAAGAAACAATTTAGATGACCAAGGAACAGGTAAAAAAGAGATATAGTCTTGTTATCCTAGCTAGAGGAATCAGTCGAATCACAAATTATGAAATCAAATGGTAAAATGCAAGATTAAGAGATATTGAACAAGATAACACCCAATAACTTTATCTAGCAATCACTAAACTGTTGTCATAGCATTAGAATACATGCACCCAAATGGAAGCTACCAGGGAACAATGACAGAAGAAGACATCGCAAATTCAACAATCTAAGAGAAAAAGCCAGACATATAGAAGTCCTCAAGTCGTTGGGAGTCGTGAAATTTTTAGCACTGCTGCTATTAGCAAACTTTGTAGAATCGGGCGGTGAGGAAGCGGAATCGGGCGAGGAGAAAGCGAGCGGTGAGGTTAGCGGAGGTGAGGAGGAACCGGGCGGTGAGGTTAGCGGAGGCGGTGGAGGAGTTCAAGGAGAACTTCGGCAGAGTGGGATTGAGGTTTGGGTTCATACTGCTTCAGTGCTTCGCGTTTTGGGATGAAAGAGAAACTGAAAGAGGAACTAAAAATGAGATGAGATGAGATGAGTTAGTATTAGGGTTCAAAAATAAAAGGTTAAGATTAAAACATCTAAAAAAATCAATGGCTCAAATTAGTCTATATTTTACACGGGATGGGACGGGCCTGATGGGCCTCAATTTTTCAGTCCTGCGTCCAGTCCCGCTGTTTCTCTACGGGATGGGACGAGACGGGCTTAGTGGTTTTAGACTTAGATCCCGTCCCATCCCGTCAAATTTCGGGACGGGACCGGGATTTAGGTTTTTTATGCCCACCCCTAGACTAAAGGCTTAGAACCCGGTTTGACAATCTAAACCACAAATCACAATATAATAAAATCATCATCAATCAACACAAGGAGCACATCATAAAAATTATATCATTCCATATAGATATATTTATACAAACAAACCACTAGGCCATATACATCATCAGACGACACTTTTCAGACGACATATTTTGGACGATTTTGAGTTTGTGTCGTCTGATTAATTTTTCGACCCTTCAGACGACATTTGTGAAGTATAAGTCGTATGAGTGCCATATACTTCAAGAGGCTAGTTCATTTTTTCTAGGTTTGTAAAAATCATATGACATATAGGTGTGGTGTGAACAAACCCAGAATTCTCATTTTTAGCTGAAAATTAAGACCTCATATATATGTTGTGTGAGAAAGGTTGTCCAAATCTAGTTTTCAGCTCTTTTACTGTACTTCTGGAGACGACAAATATATGTCGTCTGAAAATTGAGTTGAAATTGAGCTGAAATGAGGTTTTTAGCTGAAAATTGAGACCTCATATATATGTTGTGTGAGGAAGGCTGTCCAAATCGGGTTTTTAGCTCTTTTAATGTACTTCTGGAGACGACAAATATATGTTGTCTGAAAGAAACTGAAATTCTCAATTCGAACTTATAAATTCTCACTTTTGCTGAAAATTGAGACATCATATATATGTTGTTTGAGGAAGGCTGTCCAAATCCGGTTTCAGGAACCTTAATTTTCAATTGCGCGCGGAAGCAGTTTTCCCAATCTTAGCGAATTCAAAATTTTCCCGTTCTTAACGAATTATGGCGCCACTTCTTTGTGTGACTCAGACGACATAAATATGTGGTAGTAAGAGGTCCGAAATTGGTCAACAAACGATATGTCTATTATCCATACAGAAACGCTCTTATCTCCTCCGGCCGAACTTATTTTTTTGATTCGTGAATGCTAGAACTCTCATTGAGTACCCGCGAAACTAATGTATGAGAAAATTTAGACACATTTATAAGCCGATTATATAGGTCCCCATAGAAAAATTTAAACGTAAATAAAGTTGACTCGTACGATCGAGACCCAAACTTTATCGAAAATTGGTAAGTTTTCTACCTTATCCATATTTTACTTATGTGATCACATCGTACGGTCAAATTTTGCAAATTTTATTTCCTTTATATAGTTGGTTTATAAAGATATACGTTTAGATATAACTTAGTAAACATGTTGTAGCACATTAGTAGCACGTTGTGGTTCAAATGACTAATTTTAAGAAAAATCAAAGTTTGAGTTTTAGATATGATCACGGTAGTGAAATACGGCTATGGTACAAAATTTAGATATTTTTGATAATGTTCAAGTCTCGGTCGATGCGGTCAACGTTAGATCGATCATTCTTCAATAAACTCAATCAGACTACATATATATGTTGTCTGATTAATACTTGAAAATGTCAACACAATTATCAAAATGGAAATGCTCTTATCTACTCCAGCCAAAACTTATATTTTTGATTGGTCAAAACTCAAACTCTTATTTAGTATTGGCGAAAGTAATCCATGTGAAAATTTAGACACTTTTACAAATCGATGGTATAGTTCCCCATAAGGAAGTGTAGGGAAGTTTGTGCGTAAATAAAGTTGACCCATACGATCGAGACCCAAACGTTATCGAAAATAGGTAAATTTTCTACCATATCCATATTTAACGATTGTGATCACATCGTTCGGTCAAATTTTACAAATTTTATTTCTTTCATATAGTTGCTTTATGAAGATGTACATTTAGATATAACCTAGTAAACATGTTGTAGCACATTAGTAGGTACATTATTATTTAAATGACTAAAATTCAAAAAATTAAAGTTTGAATATTGGATACGATCACGATAGCGAAACATGACTTTGTTACAAAATTTAGACATTTATGATAAATTTCTGGTCTCGATCGACACGGTAAATGTTAAATCGATCGTTTCTTATAAATTTAGACTACATATATATGTTGTCTGATAAGCAATTAAAAAAGTCAAAACAATTGACCTAAAAAAATAATATGTAAGTTGAGTTTAGAGGTTAGGGGTTAGGAGTTAGGGTTTAGATTTTAAAGTGGCGCAAGGGAAAACTGACTTGTTTTACATAAAACTATAAAAGCGAAGCTAACCCTAATTTTATGTTCCTTCCCCTTCTCTCTCATTCTGGTTGCACTGCCGCCTCTCTCTCTCTCTCTCTCTCTCTCTCTGACTTCGTAGATTACTCTCTCGCCCACTCCTTCTCGCCGGATCACCCCACCATCGCCGTGTCCTCGTCCTGCTTGACGACCTCGCTGTCAAGCCGTTACACTCGCTCTCACCGCCAACATCGATCTCTTCTCCTTCTCCAACCTCCGAACCTTCGTCCGCTTCTACACCTTCCGATCCGAGCTTTAGCCTATCTCGCCTCCCTCAACCACAATCTCGTCGATGTAGACTCAGCTTGAGTAGATTCAAAAACCCTAATTTTCTGGATTGGGGGAGAGGTATTCCGATGAGGTTGAGGGTTTGGTCGTGGAGGGTCCGAGCATGGAGAAGAAGAAAGACAAGAGGAAGTTCTGGATCGCTTTGTCTAAAGATCCGCAACGGGAACGACCTTGATATCTCGTGATTTCCTCTCAAACAATCGATGATTCCCAGGTTTTTTCTATACTTCGGGCTTGTGTTTCTCTTCGAAATATAGGGTTCAATCTTTGAATTTTGCGTTTTTAACTTGGGTAATTGATGATAATGGGTTTATTACAGTTCTTCAATTTCTTCCTGCAATTGATAAAGTTCTTCAATTTCTGGGTTCGATCCAGATTCTTGTGTAAAGTTTAAGTCTTTGATTTTGTGTAAATGTAAAGTTTAAGAACTTTTTACTGTTGGGGTTTAATGCACTTTCATGAGTTTCATATGCATGCTTTGATAAGTCAGAATTATCGGATGTGGTTGCAACAAAGTACTGTTGATGAAGAATATATGGTTTTGTGGATCTTATATGGTTTTTTTTTGTTGGGTCTTTTGCAGCTACTAAGACCCTGAACAGAGGTATTGCTGAGTTCATTGTGATGCTGGAGATACCGAGCCGCTTGAGATCCTTCATCTTCCCCTGTTGGCTGAAGATAAGGTAATCATGATTTGATGGCTTTGATATTAATTATTGTTGCTGTGAGGATTACTAAATTTGTTTATATAGTTTATGATTGGATATGGCATGTGGGTTAAGTTTATTGTGTGTGGTATACTAAGACATGCTATTTGTACACTTTGTGACTAAGTTTTTGATTTAGTGTTGTATTATGGGCATGCAAGCTAGTCGAAAGCTGATCATTTGATTGAGGCTGGTGATATGATCTATTTCGGGAACCTTTTTTTTGGAGGTTTGACCATTGCTTTATTTTATGTTTTTGAGACTATTGAAGAAATTGAGTGTTACCACTATAAATGCTTGTTTTCTATGTTGGTATGCTTGGCTTAATGAAATCAATATGAGGACTACATGTCGATAAACGGATATGCATTGCATTGATGCATTAGGATGATGTGTTCACTGGATAGGGTTTACATTAGGATTATTTGATGTGTTTACTGAATTCTGGAATCCTTGTTCTTTTTCTATCTTGAACGGAAGATAAACAAACTATTAATTCTAGACTGGGGTGGGTCTTGGTTTGTTAATAAGTTATATATAAGGCATATCCATTGTATTTGGAGGCCATAAGCATACTGGAGGAGTCATTTGGTCCTGAAGATATACGGTATGACATAGTATCTTGCAATTTTATAGTCTAATAGCATATTACGTATCCAAAAGTTTGTTATGGTACTCTCAATGAATTTAAATATCAATACTCTCTTCCTCAATCAAACTAGAGTTTTGATGGGAAATACTTGAACTCTGCGTCTATGTTTTGTATTAAAGGAAGGAACGAATAGACAGATTCCTTCAGTTTTAATATTCTTAATAGCCGTTCAAAAAGATTTAGGTCTAGCACCAGTGAAAGGCCATAGTGTTTCACTTTTCTGCTGTATAATCATTCCATTGTGACAATCCTTTACCACTATTGTACGTTTGGTATATATGCATATCTAGCTATCACTATATTTGCAAAGATTTTATTTTCAAACGTTTCATAATTCTGATAAAAGCTTAGTGCTACTATGAGGATCTTATTTTCGGTTAGGATTAAGGGATGCTCTACTCCTGTAATCTCTTAGGTTTTCTAACTGTGGAAGTTAACTTGTAGGTACTTACAGCTTGTGGGTTCTGTATCCTTTCTCACAGGTTTGTGGCTTTTTTTATTTTCATAAGTATATCTAGATATGTGTTCTTTACATCATGCATGTTCTAATTCTTAACCTCTTTTTCAGGCCTCAATTATGTTTCTTTTGTTGTATGCCCTGTTTTAATTGTTCAATTTAACAACTCATTTGCTATGACCTGTTATGCCCACAGTTCAATTTGATGATTTTCTGATTGTATACTACCGAATTATCAGGAAGAGGATCCATGTGTGTGTGGAGCATGCACCAAATGAACTAATCTCTCATTCTTTTTGTTGTTGATTTGGTCAATATGTAGGTATAAGTGTTTGCAGAAGATTCCGAGGTCATTTTGCGACTTGAAGCCCCGTTGAGAGGAATGACATCAATGTTGACATCGTTAATAGGTTTCGGTATATCATTTCTAGAAATAGATTAGGTCCATATATTCATTTTAGTGAATAGATATTAGATTGAAAGTTGGACCATAACTTAATAGCCTTTTATGGATTAGGATAAAAAAGTATTATGTACTTTTTTAATTGAAGTGGATTATCAACATCAATGAAGTTTTACTTTCTTTGATTCTTAATTTTGTTACATATGAAGTTCAATTCATAGTCAAACAACATTAGTGCTTATAAAAAGCAACAAGAATGTGAATTCCAACAGACAATCGGACAACATAAGTCTTTATAACAAGCAACAAAAATATGAAGTCTAATAGACTATCAGACGACATAATTGCTTCATCAGACGACATATATATGTTGTTGGTTTTCTATTAAGACATCATTAATTTCTTCTTATTCTGGCTTCAGTCGACATTTATATGTTGTATGTAATCCATTAACACGACATATTTTTCTGAAACCTTCCAGATTCAGCTTCTTCTAGACGACATAAGATATGTCAGATATCAGACGACGGTGGAAAACTGTCGTCTGAGGTCAATCACACGACACAGCCTCAGACGACATAAAAAAAACTGTCAGATGACAGACCTAGACTGTCGCCTGATGAATATTTTGGCATAGTGAACATAGATATCCCCACAAGAATAATATATCAATAGCCATTATGATCATATGAACCTTTAAAATAATCATATAATAGGAAAACTTGTTTTAACTTACCTATGAGCCGTTAGTGATCAAGCTCATATATTTTAAAAAAAACAAAAACATAATTTTTAAATTATAATCATCATAATCATCATCATCATCATCATCATTTTATCATCATAATCATTATCATCATCATAATCATCATCACAATCATCATCATCATAATCATTATCATCATCACAACCATCATCATAATCATCATCACAATCATCATCATAACCATCATCCCAATAACCATAAATAATTGGTCTCAAAGTGAACCTTCGTGAGATTTACTCACCTAAATACTTCCACTGTGTCTTCACAAAAACACAAAGAACAAGCTCACTAACAACTCCACAAGCTACCTAATTAACATAATTAATAACCTTAGGAACCATTCAAACTAAAAAGTAACACTTGCCCTCTCAACCCAAAACTTAAATTGAGGGTTTGCCCAAAGAAGGACAATCTTCCAAGGTCATTGAATTTAACAACCCAAAACTGCTGCTTCTAATTCTCAAACTTCCAAAGTTCACAACCTCCCAAAACACCTATGAATAACATAGAACCTAGCATGCAATCCTTACTCATAACCTAGAATTTCCACAACTCAACATACTCACAACAACAAGAGTTAGCTAACCAAAGAAACTAAAACTACAACACTGTCGGACGCGCTGCCACACGCCACCACAGGTGGCGGCGAGTGGGCCCCACGCACCACCCCATCAACTTCAAAATCTGAGCAAGCTCCTAACAACAAACTTGTAGGTCACATCAAATGGAACACTTTTCATACCTGTGGCCAAAGTCAATTCGGCTGGAAAGAGCCGGAAACGTTGCCGGAAAGAAACAATGAGCACTTCGAACTCAAAAGCTTCACGCTTCGAATTAGGCTTCAAGGCTGGTATCATCATGCTCAGAAGGACAAGAACTTCCAGAAATGGATAGCCCTTCGATGTCGCCGGAATCAGTCGGAGCTTCATCGTCGGCGGCAGCAGTAACTTACGGGCCTTGCTGCGTCGTGCATAATGCTCTATAGGGTGTGAGGCTGGTATGAATAGAAAGAGGGGAGTGAGAGCTTTCCAATGATACCAAGCACGCCCAAATCTGTCACCGGATTGCCGAGTTATGGCCGGAAGAAGTTTGAGGGTGAAAATGGAGACGGGAGAGAGAGAGAAACTGCAGGGGTTTTTCTGTAATTTTAAGGTTTCTGAAAATAACCCATATTTTTCTATTTATACTTCTAAAATCGGAAACTAACTTACTCTGATCATAACTTTTTCATACGACATCCGTTTTATGCGTGCCGCATGTCTACGAACTCGTATCGCCAAACTCTACAACTTTCATGAAGAAAGATTTTGAAAATAACATACGGATAAGAAAGTCAAGTTTTGGCCTCTTAAAAGTCGAGGTATCTTAATAAAATTGACTCCATGTAGTCGGTAGTTGGGAACTACCTTCCCTGCCCATAGACCAGTCATGAAACTTGTAGATACGATGTATATCCTACCTCGCCATGGTGAAAGATCATCTATACCACATCGGGAAGGTGTTCCTCCAAGCTCCACAAGAAGATGTCATGATAATAATTATGTATAGTTTGTCCCACATTAGTAACATGTAATAAGAGGGAACCTTCCTTAGCTATAAAAAGAAGGCTTCCCATATGTAGAAAGGGATTGAATCTCTCTCTCCCAATCCCAAAGGCATATTGGCCATGATAGTGGAATCTTAAATGGACGTAGCCATGTCCTCCGATAGCATGGTGAACCACTATATGTCCTTATGTCTCTTGTACATGACTGTCTCTTGTTTATATGTTCCATCATGATTCTACATAGTCTCCGGAATTATGCAGAAACATTTGGCGCCGTCTGTGGGAATCATTACAAAAAGTCACGTTGTTTTGCCTCCAAGAGGCAGTTCACTCATATGATAGGTCCATGAAGGTTATAGGTCCATCGGGTCATTCCCAAACCCAGCAAGTAGGTAGCTAGCCAACAAGTGCCCGGTCGGGTCAAACTGCTATTAGGCTTAAATCTATAGGCGAGTCCAATTAAGTGGAGAGGGTCCGGGAGGCGAGTCCAATTAAGTGGAGAGGGTCCGGGAGGCGAGTCCAATTAAGTAGAGAGGGTCCGGGAGTTACAGATGCATTACCGATGGTTCCTCTCCCGGTGAGGGTCCGGGAGGCGAGTCTTCTCCCGGTGATCAGTCTCTCGCCAGCTAGCTCTGAGCGACGCTTCTAGTCAGGTAGCACCGGGGGATGGATCAATCATGTCGGCCGGGAGGCTTCACCAGTGACGATCTGCTCCACCCGCAGGCTCGATCATCTTCTTATCCCAGCGGCTCCATCGGCAGCATTTGAAGGTTCGCTCGGGATGAGGAGTTGTCCAAGATGTGGAAGAGAGAGTCTGCCTAGCATTATCTTAGTCCTGTTGGCAGCATTCAATTGATCTATTTCCAAATCAGAGCCTTGAGATTCAGGTACCAATCGGTTAACTCGGAGACTCCACCGCTGAATGCCCTCCTAATGTCTGGTACCTTGAGTAATCTAGCTTACTCTTTGCACCTGCCACCCTGCCTCTTAATATCCAGTACCCGTATGATCCCATTCGATTCAGGATGCATGGGTCATTGAGTTTCGATCCGGGCATCGCTGGTCTCATCTGTAAATCACCATAGCTAATGGGTTCAGCTCGATCAGTTCACCGGAACCCCAGAGCATGCAAATCTTGCGGGCTGAGGAGTATGTGATTCTGTTCTCTAGCTAAAGAAAGAGAGAAAGTTGGTTCCTGTTTGAAAGAAGCAAATGGTGTTGATCTGGACACCCAGCATCTTACTCTGGGCACCCACACGACACCTTCAAAAATAAGTCCGAGTGGAGAAGCCATCAGAGGCTCAAAAAGTGGTCTTGTATCTGCAGACACCGGGGCCAACCGGCAGTTTCTTCGTTTAATAAAATTGACTCCATGTAGTCGATAGTTGGGAACTACCTTCCCCGCCCATAGACTAGTCATGAAACTTGTAGATACGATGTATATCCTATCTCGCCATAGTGAAAGATCATCGGTACCACATCGGGAAGGTGTTCCTCCAAGCTCCACAAGAAGATGCCATGATAATAGTTATGTATAGTTTGTCCCACATTGGTAACATGTAATAAGAGGGAACCTTCCTTAGCTATTGTTTCTGTATAATCCCGGACGTGCTCGCAGAAACTGAGTGTGACTGGTAGATGACCGACTGTCTTCCCGTTGACCTGCAATAATAAAGGGGACCGGGGGCTTCCGGTCTTTCCTCCTCCGAAGCTCAAGTCAGTATATAGTGGATCAAGTGTAATTATTGAGGGCAGTTTTCATACCTGACAAGCTGATGGGCTAGACATATTTATAGCCTAGAATGAATTTCTCTTACTGGAAAACCGATGTGGGACACTACCTTTGCTGATATTTGTCACTCTTAACTCCCTTACGCCTTCTAAAGCCGTTCCCGGCCCAATGCGGCTCCCTACTTATGATTGAGAAGTTCGGGATGTCCTCGATTGTGGTGGAATATCTACTGGTTTACGGGCTTGGGAGGTTGTTTCATGTACAACCGACTACAAGTCCCCCCAAGTTCCCGTTCAAGACGCATCTTGAGTGGGGACTTGCTAAAATAAGTTCGTAAACCAGTATATTTTCAAATAGGTCCCGCCCATAGTCCCCCCAAGTCCGGACTCATGATGTGTGTCACATCCCGACCTGTAAGATTTTATCTTATTTACTAGCTTGATTATAATAAGAATTTTACCGTCTCCGACATTGACATATAGTTTAATTAGTCCCTAAAGAGGTTTTGAGGGACGATTATTTCGGAGAGTTATTCGTAGGAGAAAAATGTAACGACGGTAAAAATGGTAAATTTTAGCTAGTAAAAGGTAATTTTTATTAAGGTATTATTTTTGGGGGTGTTAAATTTTGGATTTGGGCCGGATGGGTGAGGCCCAAAATTCTTTTCTTTTCTTTTCTCTCTCTCTTTCTCTCCTGATTCTCCCTCTTCCCGCTGCCGGAAGTCCCTCTCCGCCGCCGCCGCCGGATTGGGGTTTTGTATAATTTTAAATGTGTAATAATTAGAGGAATTTAATGAAGTGAATTGTGGAATTTTTGGACCAGTTTTGAATAGGTTTGTGAATTTCCGAAGTTTGGTATTTTGGCGGTTAAATAATGTAAAATCCGATCGTAGGATTTAAATCAATTTCTAGGGAAGGTTGTATTTACGACTGCCGAGTATGATATAAAAGTTTGGATCATTTCGATTTAAGAATATCAAAGTTAGGCAATGATGAGCGTATTTATGGCTCACGATTAATTTTGCCTATTTTATAAATACTGGATTTTAGTTAGTAAATTAATTATATATTTGGAACAGGACGTGAGGAGGCCCGAGCAGAAGAAGCCTCGGAGCATCATCAGGCTTAGGCCTAATTTGTGAGTGGACCTTTGTTTTAAATAAAAAGCATGCGATGAATGATTTTATTAATCATTTATTATTCTGATGAGATTTATTGATTTCTCGCCTATTTGACAATTTTTCCTCCTTTGGAGAGATCCCGAAAATGAGATTTTCGGTGGATATATATGTTTTGGATTTTATGAGAATAGTATGTATATAAATGCTAGCTAGCCATACGTGCTTGGTCCGTCATAATGAGGTAAAATACCATTATGGCGTGTCGTGCGTGTTAGACACAAGCGTCATAGCCCTATATTAAAACTTCTTTCTTTTTCGGTTTATTTAGGTTTTCATATAGGGAGTCCACACGTATATGTACACCATCCCTTTTCGGTCATAATAAGGAAAAATACCATTATGGCGCAACGTGAGCGTTAGACGCCAGCGTTGTAGCCTTGTATGAATTTCTATTTTTCTGAATTGTTTCTAGGATTCATACAAGAAGTCTGACGAGTGTAGATACATACGAATATATGATTATATATAGTTAGCCAAAGAGGCTCCATTTTATTTGAGTTTATGACTAGCCAGTGCTAGTCGTAAAATTGTCAGATTATGAATTGAGCGTCTTTAAGCTTCCGCATGCAGTATATTTTTCTTTAAAATTAAAATGGGAATGCATAAATATATTGTTATTAAATTATTTTTGTCCACTCACTCTAACGTTATTCAATGTCTTCCCCTAGGCCCTTCGTTTTAAATGCCCAGTCTGCAGAGTTCGGATTGGATCTAGTAGGAGACGAGGCATAGTCACCCGTATTTCCATCACCTTTCACCAGTAGGTTACCTGTTTAGCCTACTTGTCTTTTCTTATTTCCGCTAGTGTCTAGTATCTCTGAATACTTGGGTTTAATGTATATATTTTTGGTTGTGGGTGAAGGCTTGTTGATATTTTAGAATATTTTCGGATAATGTATATTATCTTAGATAATGTTTATTATCCTATTGGTGGTGATTGTTTTTGGGGAGCACGAAGGCTCCAGAAGTTAAGGTTGGATTTAGAACCTTTAGACGTGTTTGCAGGTTTCTATTGGAAGGGTTGTCCATTTTCAAGGGAGGTTGTACCGAATTTTGCGGTAAATCTTTCCTTGGAGGTGGTCCCCGCACGATTTACTCGGGGTTCAGTGTGAAATTCGGGGCGGGTCGTGTCAATGTGGGTTGAACGGGTGTTACAATTTCATGGACAAAGGGTAGCGAGCCCTTCCATATCCTGTGTTACTACTCGAGCGACGGGGTGTTAACGCCGTCTGTGGTTTATCAAGCCACTTTTTCCGTTTTTAAAGGGATGATATCGCACGAATGCTTTGCAATCACTGATGCCTTTCTCGGTCGAATGAATCCCGGTGATGGTCACCCTAGATGAGTCTTACCCTGGGCCTTACGATCTCGGTGACCCTCACCAGAGATGGGTCGTACCCTGGGTCTGGCCATCTCGGTGACTCAGCCGCGATGGGTCTTACCTTGGGTCTTACGATCTCGGTGACTCACCCGAGATGGGTCTTGCACTAGGGCTTACAATCTCGGTGACTCTCACCCGAGATGGGTCTTGCACTGGGTCTTGCACTGTCACCCGAGATGGGTCTTGCACTGGGTCTTGTTGTGGCAGATGCATTAAATGCAGGCTCGCCAGATGTCACGATGTGCCTGGGTAACTGTCAGGCAATGAATGCACGTCGCTTCATTCTTTCCTTCTTCAAGAAGCTACGGCAGTGATGCCACGTGGCATCATCCTGCGGTTAGATCGGATGGCTAGGGGTGCCTCGTGATTGGTATTGGTTTTTTAATGCGTCGGCTCGTGGATCGAGGCGACTGCTCGGCGACCGCGTATAAACGCTTCCCCCTCGTTTGTTCTCGCCTTCACTCTCGCGGTTCACTCTGTTACTTTGTTCTCTGCTTTTGCCTTCTTTCTCTGTTCACTCGTTTTCTTTGTGCTCTCTGCTCGATGACCGCGTATAAACACAGCCCTTCCTCTTTTGTTTTCCCTTTCACTCCCTATGTTCTCTGTTTTCCCTCTCCCCTACGATTGCGAGGTCTTTTCCGGCGTTTGCGTTTCCGGCGTTGCTTCTGCGTCGAAAGTCTGGTAAGCTGCTGCCTTATCTTACTGCGTTTGTGCATGTTTCTGCTTCTCTTCTGTGTGCTGTTGTGTTGCTGTTACAAAATTTTGGGTAAAAACTGGGATTTTAGCGTTCTAGGTGTTCAAGGGATTTCTGGGTTGAGGCTGTGTTTAAGTTGTGTCTTTCACTCTTGCTCGCGACGGCGCACAATAATAGATCTTAGGGTTTGCTATACTAGGGTAAATGGGTTCCCAAAGTACGACCGACTTAAGTGGGGCTAGCACATCCTCTCGGCTGATAGTAGATGACGACGAGAGGATGGAGGAATATATGAGTCAACCATCCCGCACTGGTGATTCATCCTCGGTTAGGCCTACTGAGCTACCCACAGGTGTACCTGCCCGAGATGTCGATTGGGCTGCGTGGGTTGCACATGGTATCCTGATGACTAATGTTGCAAGTCTGGCTAGGCGATACATCTTGGAGGATGGCACCGTGTGCGATGAGCCCAAGACCAGCATGTCGCCGGCCGAGATAGAACAGTTCCGTGAAAGCTGGGGAATCCCGCCCACGATTACCTTTTGTGGCCTATACGAGGGTGAGCTGGCGTGCTGTCCGAGAGATGGTTTTGTGGCGGTGCACGAACACATGTTTAGGAACGGTTTTCTCCTCCCTCTCCCTTCCCTAGTGCGTGCAGTACCTGCTGAGCATGCTTCAGCTTGCTCCCGGGCAGATTCCCCCAAACCAATGGCACCAACTGCTGTCGCTTTGCTTTCTATACTACTTGTCCTAGATGGGCTGGCCGACAAGCAACGAGTTTCATGCCCTGTACTGCCTTTCATACTCGAAGACACAGAACTGCCGAGGGTGTGTTTCGTTTTTGGCCCGGGAATACTTGCCTCCCGTCACTGATCTCCCAACGTCCATAAATAATAACTGACGTTCAAAGGTCGTGCTTACCGGTGGTCGATGGCAGAGAACTGTCCGACATACGCCGTCCCTAATCGGTTTAGATATATCCGAGATCAGTCATTCTCGCTGTCAGAGATTGAGAAGCGACGCATTGGGCGGATATTTGCAGCCTGGCCCGTGGAGGAGCGAAGCTCGTACAACCTGACTTAGTGGGCTGTCTTGGTTCACTATGAACTCGGCCGTATGCTTGGTGGGATTCCAAATTAGTTTTGTTTGCTTGCTGTTTTTTTCTTCTTAGCCTGTCTCCTGGTATCCGAGATGTTGACTGTTTTGTTTTTGTGTTCAGCTAAAGTACCAAGGCGAAAGATCCGTGACTCTCACCCGCGCGACATGGAGTCCGACATGGATTTGCTGAGCGAACTCTTGGATGTCGGGAAAGTGCTTCTCGGACTGAGGTGAACCTTGCTGACAATACTGCCCGTGTCTCGGGTGAAGCTGTGCTCTAGGAGATTCCCGACGAAGGGTACGGGAAACCGCCTTCTGACAAAGAGGTGGGCCCGCGACGTTATCAACGTCCCCCTGGGCGAGAAGAGGAGAAAAACGGGAAGAAGGCGTGACACTGACGGGGTTGAGTGTCTCTGGCGTCTCGCCACCAACGAAGAAGCAGAAATTTGCTGGCCCCTCGGCCGGGAGTCTTGTTTCACTGAGTGCTCTCGCGCCGGCACTTCGGAAAACCCCCATCCGGCAGATCTTGGACGAGTACGGGTGCGCGGATGAAAAGTTCGTCCGTTGCATGGTGAGCGATCTGAAAGGCATCAAGTTGGACCGGATCAGAATCGGGTCTAGCACTCCTCAGGAGAACAAGCAGTACGCCCGGGAGGCGATGATGAAGGTGAGCTTCTCTCCGGTAATGTTAATTTACGATCACCGACCGAGGTTTTGAACTAATTTCTTTGCTTGCAGGCTCTCTATGTTGTCTATGCCATTGACGCCAGCGAGGATTCTAACGAGATGAAAGAGCGTCTGGCCAGCCTAAACGGTCAAATCAGCTACCTCGGACCGAGAAGAGGAAGGTAGAGAAAGACTTGGAGGCCGAGAGGAAGGAGAAACTCTCGCTAGCCGATAAGCTCGCCAAACTTGGCCTCCATACTAAAGCTGGAGGAAAAGCTGAAAGGGTTGTCGCTCTGGAGTGCGATATAGACGCGCTTCAGCGGGAGAACGCGAAGCTGTGGTCTAAGCTAAAGGAGAAGGATGACCGGGTTGCTGACCTACAAAGCCAGATTCCCGCCCATGTTGAGCTTGCTGTGGCCAGATTCAAGGAGTCCGATGAGCTGAAGGCTATGCTCAAGGCTGCCCGGGAGATGGCATAACCGAGAAGTTTGGCGTTTGGAGCCGCCTGGGGTATCTGGACAAGGCCAAGATGACAGCCGACTTGCTTGCCGCCCGGGAGGCCAAGGAGAGAGAAGCCAATCCAAGGCCGCGACCAAGAAAGAGCTTCAGACAGGCGAGCCGTCAGAGAGGGTTTCTGAGGAGGGCGTTAATGGTAATGATGACTTGGCCGAGTTGGACGAGAATGAGGAAAAGGAGCCTGGCGATGCATAGGTTGAACTTCCTGTTGTTTCGCTTCTTGTGTTTTCTTTTTTAAGACAATGGCCTCGTGCCTTATCCCGGTGATAATACATCCCGGTGGATTTTATAAATACATTTTGGTGGTATACGCCCGGCACCCCGGGTTTTAATAGATTATGCCTTGTCTGATTTTATTACTTGTTTCTCCTGTGGTATATATTTGTATTATGCCTATCCCGCGTGATTTTACTCGGGATCTTGATGACTTATGCGCTCGGTCTAATGCCTATCCTGTTTGGTGTTACGCGGGATTTTGATGACTTATGCCTCTCGGTGGGCTACCATCATTAGGATTTGAATTTAACTTCCTCATCCTTGTATTAAATTTTTCAAAACGAATGAAGGTACCCTCCGGGACTTGCTACCTTCCCGGGTGGCAATACATACAAATGCACACGTTACAAAAAGATGGAATGTGTCTCGGTAACTTTTCATATCGGGTAGAACCTGAGGTGCTCCGTGTTCCAGGGGTGCCCGGTGACTATCCCATCCTAATCTCGGAGAAGAATGCTGCTGGGCCGACTTCTTCGATGATCTCGTACGGTCCCTCCCAAGTTGGGTGCAGGGCCGCCGGTTTGGTCATGATTTTCTTCATGACCCAGTCCCCCTGTCCCAACGTCCGGGTCCTGACTTTACTATCGTAATGGCGTGCAACACGCTGCTTATAGACTTGGTTGTGCAAGTCTACTCGTTCCCTCTTCTCCTCGATGAGGTCAATGTTCAAACAGAGACCTTCCTCATTGGTTGTTGCGTCAAAATTTTCGACCCTTCCCGATGACACTGACGTCTCGATTGGCAAGACAGCCTCCGTGCCAAAGGCCATGCTGAAAGGCGTTTCTCTCGTTGCTTCTGTTGCTGTGGTTCTGATTGCCCATAATACCTCCGATAGTTTTTGTGCCCACAGCCCTTCTCGTCTAACTTCTTCTTCAGAAGCTTTTTAATGATCTTGTTAACCGCTTCTACCTGGCCATTGGTCTGCGGGTGAGCCACGGACGCGAAGACCATCTTGGTACCCATGCCCTTCGTGAATTCGATCAGATGGTTATTGTTGAATTGTGTTCCATTGTCCGTGACGATTGTCTCCGGGACCCCAAATCTGCAATAGATGTTCTTCATCAGGAAATTCTTCACACATTCGGTGGTTATCTTCCCGAGGGGCTCTGCCTCCACCCATTTTTTGAAATAATCAACAGCCACAATCACGTACTTGAACTGCCCGGGTGCCGTTGCAGTATCCCGATGAGGTCAAGTCCCCACTAGGTAAAAGGCCAGGGCGACAATAAGATTAACAGAGCCATAGAAGGGGAGTGTATCCTGTTGGCTTGCAAATGACATTTACGGCATCTCACCGACATCTTATCTGCCATGGCGCCCATGTTTGGGCTAGAAGAACCCTATGCGTAGTGCCTTGTGTGCTAACGATCGGGATCCAGAGTGATTCCCGCACACCCCTTCATGGATTTCTCCCATGATCACTTCCCCTTCGTCCTCTGTCACGCACTTGAGGTTTGGGAAACTGTAACCTCTGCGATAGAGCTTCCCGTTGATGAGGGTGTATCTAGCACATCTTGATTGCAACTTTCGCGCTTGCCGCCTGTCGTCCGGGCATATTCCTCCTTCATGAACTCGATTATGGGGTCCATCCACGTAGGTTCTCCGGGACCCGTCTCGACCATGAATATCTCCGAGATTGTTTTACTGACACTAGGGTTTTTCAGCACCTCAATCCTGGCCTTCTTTCTCTGCTTTCCCGGGCCCTCCGGTGGCTAGCCGGGCGAGGGCATTTACATTACTGTTCTCTTTCCGAGGAATATGAGAGAGAGAAGCCGACTTGAAACGTTGCATGAAGGCTTTTGATAAAGCTTGGTACGAGTGCAACTGAGGCTCTTAGCTTCGAAACTCCCGTTGACTTGATTTACAACCAACTGTGAATCACTAAACACTGCCACTCTTTCAACACCGATGTCTCGGGCGAGTTGCATCCCCCGATTAAAGCTTCGTACTGGCCGCATCGTTTGATGCCTTGAGCAGGAATTCCAAGGCGTACTCATGTTTGAATCCATCGGGGGTCTCTAATATTATCCCCTCGCCCGCTTTTATTTTTCGTCACCGAGCCGTCAACAAAAAGCCTCCAGAGCTGGACCGGGGTTCCTCACAGTGCGTCCCGAGACTGGTTCCCTCCCGATCGTCTCGAAGGATACTCCCACTATTTTCGCAGGAGTGGGCTCAGAAGACTGTCCCACAACTTCATGGGCGTGAGCTCAAATATAAAGTCAACCGCAGCCTGGCCTTGATTGCCACCCCTCGGCCGGTAATGTATATCAAATTCTCCTAGCTCTATTGCCCATTTTACCAGCCTCCCGCTGATTTCTAGCTTTGCATAATCTGCCTCAGGGGGTGGTTAGTATAAAGGGTTATCGAGTGGGCTTTGAAAATAGTGCTGAGCCTTTCTGGCGTTATAATAAGTGCCAAGGCTAACTTCTCTCTACGTCCGGGTACCCCTCTTCGACTGGTGTGAATCCCTTCCCGCGTAAATACAGCATGCTCGACATCGGACTCTTTTCTTATTAAGACCGAGCTAACTGCTGACTGTGATGCTGCGATTGATCTTTCAGCAGCTGAAAGAATAGGCGCACTTGTCCGTGAGTCGTGAAACGAATCTGGCGAGGCGACAATCTTTCCAGTCAGTGAACTCACTCATTCCTCTCCTTGGGCCTTTCCATATCCAATGGCCTGGATCTTTTCCGGGTTGCCTCAATCCCCCCTCCTGCTGATTATATGCCCTAGAACTTCCCTTTGACACCCCGAAGATACATTTCTAAGGTTTCAATCTCATCCCGAACCTCTTATGACCTCGAAGACTTTCTCGAGAAGCCCTACATGCTCTTGGCCTTTAGACTTTTGACCAGCATGTCATCGACATACACCTCCATTATTTCCCGAGGTACTCGACGAACATGACATTCATCACCGCTGGTAAGTCGCTCCCGCATTCTTCAGTCTGAAAGGCATTACCTTACAGCAATAAAGGCCCATGTCGGTCGTGAAAGCTATTTGCTCCTCATCCCTCGGATCCATCTGGATCTGGTTATAGCCCCATAGGCATCCATGAAGCTCAACAATTCAAAACCGGACTGGAGTCCACCAGCTGATCTATTCGTGGGAGCGGGAAGCTGTCCTTTGGGCATGCTCTGTTAAGATTTGAATAATCTACACACATCCTCCATTGTCCTGATGACTTCTTTGAACCATGACCACATTGGCCAGCCATTAGGGGTATCTGACCTCCCGTATAAATTTTTTCTATCAACTTTTGTACCTCTCCCCTCTTCTTCATACTTTTCGGGTTTAAACGTCCTTCACTTTTGCCGCACGGTGGGGATCCTTTCTCGATTCCTAGCTGATGTGTTACGATATACCACTAGATATCCCGGGCATGTCCTTGTATGTCCAAGCGAATGCCCCACTATTTTTCTTCAAGAATTTATCAAGGCCGCTCGTACCCCGGGATCCTACCCCGTCCCGATGGTCACTTGCCTATCTGGAATTCATCTGAGACTGCTACCATTTATGTTTCTTCTGCCGACCCCAGACGTTCTTCATCCGAGTCGGTATCATCCTGGGTCCACATAAGGGTCCGAGGGGATGCCGTGGCCTGGCTCGCCAGTAGGAGCCTCAGATCTCTTCCTCCCGTTGCTTATTGCATGACAATTTCTTGCTGCCATCTGGTCTCCCCGGACTGAGATGACGCCGGTCGGGGTTGGGACTTTCATCATCAACATGTGCCGGCAATAAAAGACTTCAGCTTCCATTACGCGGGCCTTTCCCAAATCCCATTATAGGACAACTCGCAATCCCCCCACGATGATTCTACGGTCGCCCAGGCCGTTCCCTCTCGGCCTTCCATACTTACCACATAGGGGCTGGACGACATCACCCGAGAAGCTAATTAGCGGCTCGTGGTCTTGTATCAACTTGTTACTTCCTTCGACGCAGTCCTTTCTAGGCATTTTTAAACAACACGTTGACCGAGGCTCCCGTGTCAACCAGGATCTTCTTCGTGATATAGTGATCGAGTTGCAATGTTATTAGGAATGGGTCCTCGTGCGGCCTTATCCCCTCCTCTTCTTCTTCCAGGAAGGTAACGGACTTCCAACCGGTGGTCACTTGCTGATTGTTGCTACTACTCCCGAAGGCGAAACTTCCCGGCCGTCCCTGTATCCCGTACACTTTTTTTTGCCATGGCCGGGGGAGGCGGAATGGTGGTTTTATTCTCATTTCTTATCGTCTCACTGAGGCCTGGCATTAGTGCCATGGCCGGGGGAGGCGGAATGGTGGTTTTATTCTCATTTCTTATCGTCTCATAGGTGGCATTAAGCGCTGAGAAATGCTCCTTGTCTGCCGGGACCGTTCTCGGGTACCTCGGGTCCTGGTAGGGCCCTCTTGCCTTCCCTTGTGCATTATGCTGCTCCCTGCCTTTCCCCATCTCTCTTTCCCTGTGCCTCTTTCCCGCCGGGTGCGAGTTCGACTCCTGCTCCCCCGTCCAAGCTCTTATTTCTTGGACTACTTGCACCGGCGATCCTCCTTCTTCCCCGACCTTCCTCTTCTCGGTCGAGGTTCCTCCATACGTGTCATGATCTGCTTGTGCATGCCTGATCACCATTTCCATAAGCTCATCGTAGCCTTGCGGACATTCGATTTTTACCGCATACATAAATTTCCCGGGAAGTAGTCCCTGAATGAACGCTTCCTCTGCAACCTTCTTGTCTAAGCCCCTGACTCTGGCTGTGGCACCTTGCCAGCGGTACAGAAAAGCTTTCAATCCCTCTCCCCTGTCTTGCTTTACTTTAAACAACTGGGCGGTGTTCTACCCATCGTTCCGTAAAATGAACCTATTGACGAACTTGTCGGCCAGCTCCTGGAAGTTGTCGATGATATATCGTATTTGCACACGCATCAATTAACCCTGTCAACAAATCAATCATAGTATAAAGCAAGCAGGGATAGTTCTAAACCAGGGATCCAACTACAGGGTAGATCCACCTAACCTAATATAAATGTCGAAATATGCATATAGGGTTTGATGATTTCGGAATAGACATTGGAAATAAATCCTAAATTACCTCTATACATATTTACATGTGATCAACCAACAATCATGCAAACACAACCAACAACCATGCAAGAACAAAGAAGACAATCTCTAATCTCATTTAAGTCCACACCGTGAGCAAATACACAACCTAAATTCGATATGCACATAAGTTCCTACGTGGTTCTATGACATAGACATACTTTGAATTTAGACTACGGGTTTCATTCAACATCTTGACACAAACAAGCTCGGCTATGTGCTCTACTTATAGGTCACACACATAAACTAATCATGCAATTACGTATCACATAAAAATCGATGTGTTTAAGCACAAGTCCAAATCAAACATAGGTAGAAATCGGTGAAATAAAAGACAATGCAACTTATCAACTACTTGTATCAAAGTCGAACCTTGGATGAATAACATATGTAACATCAACTACTTGTATCAATTACACATGAAAATAGAAGATTACACCAAAAAATCTTAAAGTACATGGACATAAGCTCACGGCATAAAACCTAAAATCATTGATCATAAAATCGTAAACTTCAATTCAATACATGGCTCAAAAGTACTTCTATCTCATAGACAAGAATCGAAACATCTTAACAAAAACCTAAAACAAACTCAACAAGAACAAACACATTCTAATCTGGAATAAAGATGGAATATACTCTCAAAATATCCCTACTATGAAGTTTCGGCAGAGCTTTGGTGTAATTTTACACGGGTTGATGATGATCTTCTGTACTTGAAGTCGTGCTTTATATAGAGGAAAAACCCTAGAGAAGCCGGCCACAAAGTTGAAACCAAGTGGTTTAGGTTCCTAGTTCTTCTCAATTTCGGCAGAATGACCTCCGTCTGATGATTACGTCATAACTCTCTCTAGGAAATAGATATTGAGGTGATTCCAATTGATTTGGAAAACTAGACTCCCGTAGCTCTCTATCCATATCTAGTACGTGTTCTGATTCATTGTGAGCTGCCCTGGAGAGTCCGTTGAAGTTGAGAGACGTGCACAAGAATTTTCCCGATTCAATCAGGGATTTCAAGACTTGGATATTCCTTGATATTCTACCGAATTAGATCTTCTTCTCCATATTGGACTTTGTTTGGACCTCTCCTTCATGGACTAGGCTTCCTGAATCAGCTGCTTTGCTTCCCTAGGTCCATCAGGAACACTTCTCTCGGCAGTCTTCTATATGTCACCTAAGTATCAGAGAAGTTAAATCAATTTGTGACAATTTCTACATCATTCCTTTATGTTTAACACGTTTTATACACAACTCTACCAAAAACTTTTGATTCTACATTATGACTCTATTTTACGACAAAGAGATAATCAAAGTAAAAATGGAGGTAATAACACATTAAGAATGTCGCATTTATGCTCCTATCAACAAACCCACACTTAACCTTTGCTAGTCCCTTAGCAAACCACTAAAAAAAAAACAACACAACTAATCTCGAAAATATTACAATGACTCAATCTAATGCCTTCAACGAAATTGTCTCAGAGACCTTCAAAATCATAGCATCAAGAAGAGCACAAGAATCGAAATTGAAAGATGAATTCAATGGTTAATAACATGAGATTTCGATGTAACAAGTAAGACATGGCAGAAACAAAGGTGAAATTAAGCTCGACATGTTCCAAACAAGTTCAAATTCAACTCACAAAGGATATGCACTCCGGATCTTTTCTCTCAAGAACATGGCATATGCTTAGAAGCTTTTCACACACAAGAGTTATAAAGAACATAGTGAATTCAAAACCTCATGAAAGATACCAATCATATGCACAAATGAACCACAACCATAAGCACTCATGAAACAAACTCCACAGATCAAAGGTTACTTATCTTAAGAATCATGCGGATCTTTAGAAAATAGGTTGGTTAGGCTCGCGGCATGGAAAAATTTTCAAAGTAAAGGAATCACAAAGGTCATCCTCAAGACTTAGCAGAGCAAGAACATCCACCTTATGTCACCAAACACCATTAAGGGCCAAATATCATCATGTTGGACCCATCCTTCACTTTAAACATTGTGAAAACGAACAAAGGCTAAAAATATAACATATTGAGCCTTCAACAAACAAATCACAACTCCAAATTCACAAAAACTACATCTAGGCCGAGACATCTTCATCAAAATTAATTCGAAATTTTTTTTTCTTTTTTTTTCTCTCGGATCATGCTTTTTTTTTTTTTTTTCGAGAGAAAAATGTTTTTTCTTTTCTCATGTGTATCTCGGCAACAAACTCCTTAGAACAACCCCGCACTTGTATTGAATCATCACCTCAAATCACCACCAAAAAGATAGCTCTGCCAAGCTCGAGACAAGGTAGAAGAATTCTGTACTAGGCAAGGGATAATTTAGGTGAGCAAGAAGACATAACGTAGGCTCTAGGGGGTTCAGACTAAGGGGTCCCAAACAGGGCTCAAAATAGGGATATATGGCTATTTAGATAAAGTGGTGATAGTCCTAAGAAAGATCCACAATCATATTCAAAATCAAAGTAAGTTATGATAAAAGTTTTGAAAGTTTCACAAGTAAGTTCTAGCACTCTCTAGTTCATTCAATATCTATGGCACATGAATCGATCAAGTAATGTATAATGAGGTCATATATATCAAAGAATAGATAGAGTAAACTCTCCAAAGAATAGGCACATATATGTGGCTCGAAAATCTCACAAAGGTAACATGAAATCAAACAAGTAAGGAACATGCTCATTCTGTACCGAAGTTTCAATGGTCCTCATCTACTACAAGTTCGTACAATTTCAACATATCTATTAACCATCAAATAACATATAAGCTCAAATATTCGAAATTATGCTCATCTCAATAACTAATCAGTCAAAGATCATATATTCATCCTAGACACGTTAGAAGGCACCTAAGACTCAACAAAATAAAAACAAAACACAAAAATAAAGAAACAAAGTTGAAAAGTTCATCTAAAATCGGAAAACACAAACAAAAAAATTCAAAATTAATCCTAAAAATTAAAAAAACAACTCAAATCATATCAAAGCATAGCAAATCAACGAGTAATAACAACCACCCCATACTTAAAATCAACATTGTCCTCAATGTACGAAAACTAAGAGCAATCCGAAAAGAAAAGAGGAGGGAGAAAGAAATTTGCAAACTCTCGTTGATGGCTCCTTCTATGGGTTGCCTCCCATGCAGCGCTTAAGTGTTTATAGTCCTTTAGCCTGGACTATCATCTCCTCATTCTCATGCCGTAGCATCTAGAAGAGGGACTTCCTTCACCGTGTGGTTCACCATATTCTCCATGTAAGGCTTTAATCGATGACCATTAACCTGAAATTCAGCTCATTTGACCATGCTTCTAATCATGACTGCACCAGAAGGAAAGACATTAGTGATAACAAAAGGTCCTATCCACCTAGAACGTAGCTTGCCTGGAAACAACCTAAGTCTAGAATTAAATAAGAGAACTTTCTGGCCAATAACAAAGTCTTTCTTTCGAATCATCCTGTCGTGGAATGCCTTGGTTTTCTCTTTATAGATCATGGCAGAATCATAAGCCTCATTCATGATTTCTTCAAGTTCACACAACTACAACTTCCTGTGTAATCCAGCCTCATCAATATCCATATTAAAAGCCTGAACCGCCCACCAAGCCCGATGTTCCAACTCCATAGGCAAGTGACAAGCCTTGCCGTACACCATACGAAACGGTGACATCCCCAAGAGATTTTTGAATGCAGTTCGATATGCCCATAGTGCATCATCAAGTCGTTGGCTCCAATCCTTGCGTGACGGTTTCACACTCTTCTCCAATATCCGCTTGATCTCTCGGTTACTAAGCTCCACTTGCCCACTTGTCTGAGGGTGATAATGTGTAGCAACCTTATGCTTGATTCCATACTTCTTCATTAGAGTTTCAATTGTCCGATTGCAAAAGTGGGAACCTCCATCACTTATTACAAATTTCGGCATTCCAAACCTGGAGAAAATATTAAAGCGTAGGAAATCTACAACAACTCGAGAATCATTAGTCCGGGTGGCTTTTGCTTCCACCCATTTAGAAACATAATCCACACATACGAGAATGTACAAAAATCCCTGAGAATTAGAAAAAGGCCCCATGAAATCAATACCCCAACAATCAAATATTTCAACATGTATAATAGGTTGCATAGGCATCTCATCCCTAGGTCCTAAATTCTCTGTCCTTTAACATCTATCACATGAAGCACAATACATGTAGGCATCCCGAAAAATAGTAGGCCAAAAGAATCCACATTCTAAAACTTTCAAAGCAGTCCTACGAGAACCAAAGTGACCTCCACAAACTTGATCATGGCAAACACTAAAAATAGACCTATGCTCATTCTCCGGGACACACCTCCTAATAACTTGATCAACACAATGCTTCCACAAATAAGGTTCATCCCACACATAATGTCTAGCTAATGCCTTAAGTCTATTTCTAGCATGGTAGGACATAAAATTTGGAAATTGCTTTGTCACAATGTAATTCACAATGTCTGCATACCAAGGCTCACTTACCTCACTTACCTTGCTTACCTTGAAAAGTTGCTCGTCCGGGAAGCACTCTTGGATGGCCACGGGATCCGTGTCACGTACCAACCGGCTAAGGTGGTCGGCAACAACGTTGTCCGACCCCTTCTTGTCTTTGATTTCCAAATAGAACTCTTGGAGAAGCAATATCCACCTTATCAATCTCGGCTTGGCATCCTTCTTCGTCAACAAATACTTCAAAGCCGCATGGTTAGTGTAAACAATAACTTTAGATTGAAGTAAGTAAGAACGAAACTTATCCAAAGCAAAGATCACGGCAAGAAGTTCTTTCTCGGTGGTGGTGTAGTTCTGTTGCGTATCATTGAGAGTTCGAGAGGCATAATATATGGCATACGGCTGCTGTTCTTTTCTCTGTCCGAGCACAGCCCCCACGGCATAGTCTGAGGCGTCACACATCAACTTGAAGGGCAAGGACCAATCCGATGGCGCCATGATCGACGCCGATGTCAACATGGTTTTCAACCGCTCAAAAGCCTCCTTGCACTCGGCATCAAAGTGGAAGGGCACATCTTTTTGCAACAAAGAACTCAAGGGCTGAGCTATCTTGGAGAAATCTTTGATAAATCGACTATAAAAACCTGCATGTCCAAGAAAGCTTCGAACATCCCTCACACTTGTGGGGATGGGTAAGTGACGCACAAGATCTATCTTAGATTTATCAACTTCAATACCCCTAGAACTAACAATATGGCCGAGCACTATACCCTGAGTAACCATGAAGTGACATTTTTCCCAATTAAGCACAAGATTAGTTTCCTCACATCTCCTAAGCACAAGTTCTACATTTTCTAAACATGCATCGAAATCTCCACCATAAACAGAAAAATCATCCATAAAGACTTCAATCTTAGAACCTATGAACTCAGAAAATATGTGGTACATGCATCTTTGAAACGTACCTGGAGCATTGCACAAACCAAAAGGCATGCGGCGGTAGGCAAAAGTGCCAAAGGGACATGTAAACGTTGTCTTCTCTTGATCCTCTTCCGCAACACTTATTTGATTGTAACCACTATAACCGTCAAGAAAACAATAGAAGGAATGACCGGCTAACCTCTCAAGCATTTGATCAATGAATGGCAACGGCATGTGATCCTTCCTTGTTGTTGCATTGAGCCTCCTATAATCGATACACACTCGGTGGCCGGTTACGGTCCTTTGCGGCACAAGCTCATTTTCATCATTCCTCACCACCATGATTCCGCTCTTCTTTGGCACAACTTGAACCGGTGAAATCCATCTTGAATCCGAAATTGGGTAGATGACTCCACAATCGAGCAACTTTGTCACCTCATCCTTCACAACTTGCATCATAGGTGGATGAAGACGTCGTTGACCCTCCTTGGTCGGTTTTGCTCCATCTTCAAGCAAAATTCGATGAACACACATTGTAGGACTAATTCCCTTGATGTCGGCTAAGGTCCAACCTATGGCCGTCTTGTGTCTCTTCAAAACGTCGATCAATCTCTCCTCTTGCTCCTTCTCTAGTGATGATGATATGATAACCGACAACGTTTCATTCTCTCCCAAATACACATACCTCAAATGTTCCGGAAGAACCTTGAGATCTAATTTTGGGGCTTGGATAATGGAAGGAAGAAACTTGTTCGATGGAAAGAGAATTGGACTAGGGGAGGAGTAGCATACCTCGGCAGCCACCTCAAGTGACTGCACGGTCTCAAGCAAGGGCAAAGGCACAGTGTCTTGAGCTAAGGTGATTTTGTTCCCCGGCAACGGCGTCATTTGATATATCGTATTTGCACACGCATCAATTAACCCTGTCAACAAATCAATCATAGTATAAAGCAAGCAGGGATCGTTCTAAACTGGGGATCCAACTACAGGGTAGATCCACCTAACCTAATATAAATGTCGAAATATGCATATAGGGTTTGATGATTTCGGAATAGACATTGGAAATAAATCCTAAATTACCTCCATACATATTTACATGTGATCAACCAACAATCATGCAAACACAACCAAACAACCATGCAAGAACAAAGAAGACAATCTCTAATCTCATTTAAGTCCACATCGTGAGCAAATACACAACCTAAATTCGATATGCACATAAGTTCCTACGTGGTTCCTATGACATAGACATACTTTGAATTTAGACTACGGCTTTCATTCAACATCGTGACACAAACAAGCTCGGCTATGTGCTCTACTTATAGGTCACACACATAAACTAATCACGCAATTACGTATCACATAAAAAATTGATGTGTTTAAGCACAAGTCCAAATCAAACATAGGTAGAAAATCGGTGAAATAACAAAAACAATGCAACTTATCAACTACTTGTATCAAAGTCGAACCTTGGATGATTAACACATGCAACATCAACTACTTGTATCAATTACACATGAAAATAGAAGAATACACTGAAAATCTTAAAGTACATGTAGTGGCCATGATAGTGGAATCTTAAGTGGACGTAGTCATGTCCTCCGATGGCATAATGAACCATTATATGTCCTTGTGTCTCTTGTACATGATTGTCTCTTGTTTATATGTTCCATCATGATTCTACATAGTCTCCGAGATTATGCAAAAACACTCCCAAAACTTCAACTTCGCACATACAAAACAAAAGGAATTTCTCACAAATAATCCTTCATTAATTTCGGAAATAATACCAAGAAAATAATATGAAATTCTAGGATATTACAACATCATTTCAGTCTCCATACTCTTAATTTTGAAGATATACCCCCTAAAGTTTCGAATTTTCATCAATCATGTCTAATTGTTGAAATTCCGTCTAATTTGGACATTAATCTTGACTTCTTAACTCACTAAAAGGGCTAACATAATCATATAACAACATAAATCGCTTTTTATGACTTTTTTTCTAAGATTTCATGCTAGCAATTAATCTTTGTTATCAGTAGTAAGGAACTACCTCTCCGCCCATAGACCAGTTATGAAACTTGTAGATATGATGTATATCTTATCCCGTCAAACATAAGCAACGACCTTGTACACCGTGCTCCGGCCATGGCAGGCCCCGCCTCCGACATACATCTAGTAGACCGACATCCGGGCTACCTTGCCATGGTGAAGGATCATCAATGCCACAACGGGAAGGTGCTTCTCCAAGCTCCACAAGAAGACACCATGAGAATATATATGTGTAATTAGTCTCACATTGGAAATATAATATGTGAGGGAACCTTCCTTAGCTATAAAAGGAAGGCTTCCCATATGTAGAAAGGATCTCTCGATTGATCTAACTCCATCCCAACTCAGCTCCACACTTACAACACCAAAGACATTGAGGCCTCATGATAGTAGATTCAAGTGGACGTAGTTATACTCTCCGATGATATGATAAACCACTATAAATGTTGAGTCCATGTATGTATTCTTGTTTAATCATGTTCTTGCATAACCTACGGGTTCTTGCACAAACAATTGACGTCGTCTGTGGGAACATTACAAATAGTCTTGTTGCTCTACCAGCAGGCTCATGCAAGGAAGTTAGCCCAAGGTAACTAGTATGCAGGCCAAGTTATCAAGAATGCAGGCCCAAACCATCGGGCCCAAACCATCGGGCCCAAGCCACCAAGTGGCAATGCACGACCCGCCCGGGTTTCTCTTTTATCAACGGGTCGTCACCCAGAGCCAAACTTCAACGGCTCAGGACCGTCTCTAAGCAACACTCGGAGTTTACTCTTCGGGACCCGGTGAGTTTAGCAATGTCAATTGGAGCTTCGCTGGTCCGTTGCACCCGCTGGCCCGTTCATGTTCTAACCCCGGTGACTTTCATCGGCGGCGTTTATCAAAATTCCGGCGGGGGTAAGTATTCGCCAGAAGTGATTCGTGTGGAAGAGGGGATCTGCCTCCTTGGTATTCTCGAGGTCTCGTTGGAAAGTGATTCACCTCCCAGTTAGCAATTTAATTGGTCTCAGCGAGTTCAACTATCAAACGGGTCGATATGTGTTCCGGTAGGCCGGCATCCTCTCATCGGGATCTTCATCGGAAGTTGGGGATTAATATGGATCCTCCTCTGCGGCATCATGCCAAAGTATATGTACAGGGCGTATCGGGCTCACGTGATGGCCGGCATCGTACCTTTCTCCGATAGGGTCCATCTTGTTGGGAGTATAGCCCAGCGAAGTCTTGCATCAGTTTTCAACTGAGGCAAGGTCATGGTCATCAATACATCGGGTCAGTAACCACTTCCCGGGAATCTCAACATGTCTCCGGTACCTTTGGTAGACTTCAGTCCGTCTCAATCTCTGGCAACACCTGCTATGAGGTACCGGTGAAACCAATCGGGATCCCGACTCCGCAGCTCGCTGGAGTTCATAAAAAGAAGGGAAATTCGCTCTGCACACCCAAGCATAAGTGTGGCCACCCGATGGCAACTCCTCCATTCTCGAAACATAGTTGAATTCTGAAAAAGCTTAAGAACTGCGCAATGCTCCCATCAATAGGAAAGCAAGCCAAAGCCAAGTCTTCCTACTCCTGAGTCTATTCAAAACTGTCCGGGATTAAATGATTATCAGTTTTGGGGATTTTATATCATTGGGGAAGTATTTGGGGATTCATATGCGAAGGGGATATATAGTAGATGGTTATATCATTCTGTTGAATTATTGGGTGATTTTATGCAAGCCTCATGCTTATATTCGGGATCCATTTCAGCCTTTGTGCTATCATTGGTTTGTTCGAATAGTCAGTCTCTCATATATGCATATGGTTTCAGTTCTATACCTCAATGTTAGATTTGCAGGTGTTCTGTCTTGTATTATAAATCACGAGGTCGTCTCAATGAGTATTGACCCACCTGTGCAATTTCCTGGAACTTTCTTGCTTCAAACTCTAGCTTTCTTGATCAGATACAGCTATCTTGTGCTATCTGGGTCTTTGTTTTGATTTGACTGACAAAACCCAAGTTTTCTTCTCCTAGTCTTTCTTCCTGTTCGTTTGTTTCTGGGGGCTGGACATTGGGAGCTTTGGTTGTACCTGAAGTTCCCTGAGTCATTCAGAGGTTCATTTGGCTGAGTTTTTGTTTGGAGTTTCTGTTGAGAGTTAAGATTTAGTCATGAATTTTCAGCATGAGAAGATAGTCAGCTTTCAAGATTGGAATCCAGAGAAACCTGTTGACCCACCATATTCTACAAATGATGGAGGACACCGAGGAATGTTCAGAACAACATTTAGCTCGATTTCCTCTAAATTTCAAAGAAGCCTGGAATCTGGTTCTGAGAGGATTAAGAAGTCATGGAAGTCCTATTCAATTGATGGGGTTGTTGGTAAAAACTTTGGTTCTACAGTTCTTGATCCGCAAAGGGCAATTCCTTGGAATAAGATATCTGTATTGGCATGTGTTTCTATTGTCTCTCAGGATCCTTTGTTCTTTTATGACTCTGTTATTGATGATGACAATAAAAGCCTTGACAAGGACAGAAAGATGGAGATAACAGCTAGTGTTTTGCGCTCATTCACCGACATATTTTATATAGTTCATATAATCTTTCAATTTCGTACTGGATTTATTGCCCCTCCTTCTCGAGTTTTTGGAAGAGGTGTTTTAGTTGAAGATGGTTGAGCTATTGCAAAGAGGATTCCTGACAGCATATATAAGTATGGTCGCATGGAATTCGGCTGGATACGGACAATGACAACTTACCTATTTGCTTGATGAAGCCATTATTGATTAACAGGGCACTGCTTTCTTATTGATTCCATATAATCCAACTGATAGTTTATATCAAATTGGTTCATCATGTTCAAATGGAATGAAGTTATCTGGTGTGTGAATCACATAGTCCTACCGATGATAGCAACAGGTCGCTCATCTGCTCTCTCGATCAATACGTATCAGTTAAAAGGCACAGAAGGAATAACCCTAACAACAACTGGCCAACTGCTATGGACACCCATTCATCTCCAGAAGAAGTTCTTCCCAGGTTGGGTACGCTTTTCTTTGTACTGTAGAAGGATATCTGAATTCCAGATAAGTCTCGTCTAGATTATGATGCCGTACGGCATACTATGCCTATCCTACTAGAAGCCAGAGTAGATGATGTCACATGGTGCTTTCCCAATAACTATAACCGAGAACCTTCTCAACAAGTGTCATGTGTCTTTACCTTTACATTTTAACATTAACGGAGCATGGTTGGCCTATAAGTTTGAATTTGTTTATTTATCATAATACAAATATATAAATCTATTCTCTATGCTCAAAGGTAAACAGTTAATTTTTCATTATTGGAGAATATATTGCTACAAGATTAGAATATTTAGCATAAGCTAAACAATCATATAAAGAATTACAAGAAGAAAGAGAAAAATTTAAGAAACTAAAGGAGAAAAGAGATAAGCTTCCTAGAAATATCAAAAATTACTGGGATATTATTTTTCAGTTACAAAGAAGAATATACGAATCAAGAGAATAAATTGAAGTTCTTCAAGAAACTTTTGAACAAGACCAAAAACCTCTTGATATTTTGAGCATTGGTTAGATCCGCCCTAGTTGGTATCAGAGCCTGCTTGGCTCAAAAGCAGGTGAGAAAAAGGCTTATGCCACAAAGTTGGTTTCTCTTGACTAACAAAAGAGAATCCAAACTAAAAAACTATCAGTCTTTTTGTACTACAAAAGGAACTGATAAGTGGGAAGTGTGCTTTCATACAAGACATATTCAAGAAAATCAATACTCTATTGAATACGTTTGTAGAGTATTAAATACTCTCTATGACGAACATATTCACCTCCAAAGGGAGATAGGAGTAGAAGAGCTTGATCCATCAAGACCAAGCTTAATCGAGTTCTTAGATCATTTATCTAAGGATAAAACCTCTGAAAAAGTTACAGATCAACTCGAGAGATTTAATCTAAGGATTAATCAACTTGAAGAAATAAATTCAAAAATAGGTAGGCTTGAAATCAAGCTAGATTATCTAAAAAAAAAACAATATCTAATAGATATTGAAAAGAAATTAGTTCGCACTGAAAATCTTGCAAATAATATTCACCAGCAAGCAGTAGAGCTAAGAGATACTCAAGAAAACTTGAAAAGGCTTTTAGAAACTCTAATCTCCAGAATAGGATGAACCAGAGAGTAGATCTAAAAGTAAAACAGGAAGATGTCAAACTTATTGGCTTTCATCGTCCTACTAAGAAACTTGCTAAGAATGTAGAAGCAATAATTCATCAGCAGAATTATAATATTGCTTATCTCCAAGAGATAGGTATTAACCTCAAAATTCAGTTTCAAGAAATACATAGAAAGATTTCCAATCTACAAAAAATAGTAGAAAAAATGAAGGAAGGAGAAAGTTATGAAAAGATAGATGAAGAATTACTAGCTCAAAATGTAGCCAGTAAAATCATCATACCTCCAGTATCCTCAGGAGAAAGTAAGCTAAGGTTTAGTGAACCAAAGCTACTTGAATGGAAATCTTCAAAAATATCAAAGTCCTCCACGAAGAGAGATATGAAGATGCTGAGTAGAATTCTTAGTAAAAGGAACACTGTTCCGGTACAATTAATAAACGCTCAAGAATTTGAGTATAATGCAATTAAATCTAGTGTATGAGAAGCATCTGCTCTTAGATTTAAATTCAATGAGATCTATAAAAAAGGATCTTTCATCATAGACTCTCACAAATTCAAGATACTTGAATTAACTATGCCAGCCACAGGTGGAGAAACAGATATTAGGCTAATAACTCCTAAAGAGGTAAGTGAAGCAGAGATGGTATTGGAGAAGTCCAGGTAGGAATTTCAGTCCAGGTAGGAATAAAGCTCTTAGCCAGAGATGGTATTGAATGTTCTGTTCTATGTGTCTTACAAGACGATAGAATAATAGATTTTAAGAAAAGTCTGTTAGGAACAGTAGAAGCTTCTTTGTGCAATCAAGTTGCATATTTCAATGTGTTTCTAAATTTCACAACACATCTCAGAGATGCTGCTCACTGTCTAAGACTTAGAATCAAGACAGATGAGATTTCTATGAAAAAAGGAATGATGGGACTTGCGATAGATTATAGAATCTATTATAAGTTGATGAGCTCAAATGTAACTCCTAATACCAGGTTTCTGAATAGCCCTGGGATTACTACATCTGTTCTCACCAACCCAAAAAATAATGCTCAGCAAAACATGTCACAAAATGGCATGAAGTAACGTTCCCAAGAGAATGGAATTTAACTCCTCCTGTTAAGCAGCTTGAAAGTACCAATGCTTCAGTCTATGAAGATATGGGAGGAAAGATAAGCTGACAGTTTCATAGGCATTCATTTGCTAATTATGAAGAAGCTAGTTCTTCTGGAACTAAGTCAATCTTTCATGAAGAGGCCTTCAAAGAAGAAGATACTAAAAGACCTATGAAAATGCTTACAGCAGAAGAATTAAAAGAATTGTATGCTCAAGCTAAGACTTGTGAATCTATAGAAGAATTAGAAGAAATCGTGACCAAGATTTCTCAAATTCAACTCGGAAAAAACAAAAGGAAGATTCTTCCTTATCAAGCAGCAAAAGAAGAACCATAACCATCTGGAGCTTCTATGGAAACAGATGGAGAAAGGCAAGCTCCTCCAGAAGGTGGTCATACCATAGTTCAGAATATTACGAACAATCCGACCAAAATCATTCGAGAAAAAAATATCAAGCTTCCAAAAGGACAAGCTCCTACAGGGAAGTATGGAGAACGAAGTTCTCAGAAGTATATTCCTACAGAACCCAAATGGGGACAATCAGTGTCCGAAAGAGGGGTTTATCTGGATTTAGACCAGGTAGGAGATAAAAGAAAGGCAATAGACAACTGGGTTGCTAGTTTAAAGCTAACCTAGGCTCTAGTGCTATCCAAATACGCCTATGAGGAAGCTTATGCATATTATGAGTCAATCTTAACGGGAAATGGTACCAGTCTTTTAAGAGAAGTTCTAAATGGGCTGATTGGGCAGTTAAGATAGCTCAGACTAATAGTCCTTTAGACTTTGCAGTGCCCATTTATGCACAATTTTGTGGAGATATCACTGAGCACAGTGAACAATCCAAAGAAAGAGCCAAAGCAAATATTCAAAAATTGAGTATTTGTAACATGAGGTATTTTGAGGAATATACCAATGAATTCCAAAACTACTACTGCACTATTGAAGATATTGAAAATGACGATCTTGTCAGAACATATTATAGAAAATTACCAGAACCTTGGAACGACGCTGTAGCACAGTCATTGGAAGAAAACTCTCTTCAGTACTTTACTGTAGGAGGAATAGCAGAAAGAGTTAGGGATCTCCTAAGAAAGCAGTGCACAGAAAACAGAAAGTCTAAAACTGCCAAGAAAAAACTCAAAGGAGTTGAGAATATGTGTCCAAAGATATTGGATACTCCAACTCAATAGGGATGTCATATTTCTAAAGAAAGAAAGTACAAGAAGAAGTTTTTTGGCACCAAGCATGATAGAAATTTTGCTTCTAAAAATAAGTATAGGTTCAGGAAAAAACCTGAATATAAAAAAGAACAGTCTTCTCAAACTTCTCCTAGAAAACGATTCTTCAAAAGAAGGAAGAAGACAAATTCTTTCTCAAGAGAAGTAAAGAAGTGCAAGTGTTGGCTTTGCAAGGCAGAAGGGCATTATGCAAATGAGTGTCCTAAAAAGGATAAGAGATCTTCTAAAGCCTTAATTGCTGAATACGATGAAGCAATAGAAGATGCTAATCTAAAAGGTTTTGAAGTTGCATATTCTGATGAAGAGAATGAATCAATATATTCTCTTGAGTTCCCATCAGATAGCGAGACATAAAGTGCTCCAGAAAGCTCTGAAGAAGAAGATATAGGATATCGTTCTATATTTTTATTACAGATACAAAATTGGAAAGAGGAAGCCTCTGATATTATCAGTATCTTCCGTCCCAATCCGGGAAATTTTAATTGTGACTATTGCAAATGCGATGATAATAATACAATTCCCATGTACCGTGAAAGTACAGGGGAAACTTATCATCAAGAATACTTTATTGCAAAACTCAGGAGAAAAATGAAGAATAATGAAGCACATATCCTGGTACAAGAGGAATATAATATATTCCACAAAAGAGAACAAGAGAAAAACCTTGAAGAAGATATAAAAACGATGAAGTTTGTAACTTCATTAAGTCAGAATAAGGAAATAAAAGAGTCTCTTGAGTCTCTTAATTCCACAAATATGGCAACAAACACCAATCCAATAATTGGTATCAATTTGCCTGTTTCGGAAACTACTAAAAGGAAAATCAATCCTTTCACAGAATTACTTGATGCTCCTAGCCAGCAAGAAAAAGTAATGCCAGTCCAGACCAGTATATATAGTAATTATATTACTATAGGATTGAAGTTTCCCGACTACAAGAAGTATCATCTTCATGCTTTTGTAGATACTGGTTCAGAATACTCTCTTGCTAAGAGACATGCAATTCCCGGAGAATATTGGGAAAAATCTCCTAGAAAAGTTACTAGAATTGCAATGGAGGAAATAAAATAGTTATGGATACAATGGCTAGAAATGTTAAAGTTTCCTTAGGAGGAGGAAATTTTATCATCAAAATTCTCTGGCAATGCGAAGGCCAGACAGCTGATTTGTTGCTTGCAAATGACTTCCTTCTTCAACAAACAGTAATTCAAACCCCATAAATTATTGGGTTTGAAAAAAATAAGGTTCTATTGGGAATCCCGATTAACAGACGCGGTGAGCGTTATAAATAAAAGATTCACAGACCAATATCAGAAGTCGCTAGCGAAGAGTGGTGATTATAAGCCAATTTTAAAGCCAGTTTTGTTGATGCAAGAGCAACTTAAAGGTCATACTGAGATAATGATAAATGAAGCAACAAGTTCAGAAAACTCTGAATCAGAGACAAATTCTGAATATCAAATTTCTGATAATGAGAGTTCTGATAGAGAAGAAGAATATATCAGAGAACACAACTTAAAGGTGTATATGAAGAAAGTAGAGCAAAAGAAAATACCGACTCTCACAGAAATAGAAAATTGTTGAAACCAGTAATCAGTGCAAATCCTCAGTTGTATTGGGACAGGGACCCAATATATTGTCAACTAAAAATGCTTGACGCGAATGCTATTTGCCATGTTAAAGCTATCCCTCACTATAGAGAAGAAGATAGGAAGGAGATGGAAAATCAAATTCAAGAGCTTCTTGAAAAGAAGTTAATCAGGTCTTCAAACAGTCCTCATCATGCTCCAGCTTTCTTAGTAAGAAATTTCTTAGTAAAAAATCATGCAGAACAACTAAGAGGAAAAGCTAGAATGGTGATTGATTACAGAGATGTGAATAAAAAGACCGTTAAAGACGGTTATCAGATAGTTCAGGTGAGAGTTCTCAGACTTAAAGGAGCAAAGATCTTCTCTAAGTTTGATGCAAAATCAGGCTTTTGGCAGGTTAAAATGCATCTTGATTCTATTGGCCTGACAACCTTTGGAACTCCTCAGGGACATTATGAATGGTTAGTTATGTCATTTGGTCTTAAGCAACCCCCTTTTATTTTCCAAAGAAAAATGGATAATATCTTCAAACCTTACTCAGATTTTTGCATAGTTTACATTGATGACATTCTTGTCTTCTCTAGAACTATGAATGAACATTTAAAGCACCTAGAACAAGTGTGTAAACTTACTGTCCAAAAAGGAATTATCCTTGGACAGAAGAAAATTCATCTTATAAAAGATGAAATTGATGTCCTTGGCATTCATGTTAAAGATGGAGAGATTCGTCTTCAAGAACACATTGTCAAGAAAATCAGTCAATTTCCAGACAATATCCCAGATGCTAAGTCTTTACAAAGATTTTTGGGAGTTGTTAATTTTGCGAGAGACTTTATTCCTCAAGTCAGTTGTCTCACTGCACTTCTCTCTCTAAAAACAAGTTCTAAAAAGAAATGGTCTTTCACGAAAGATGACAGTAATACTGTCAGAAAGATTAAAGAACTAACAAAAACCTTCCTCCCTTACAGTTACGTGAAGAAGGAGATCTAATCATTTTGCAAACTGATGCAAATGATTAACACTGGGCAGGAGTTGTTTTAGTTGTAGCTCGAGATACAAATCATGAAAAAATTTGTAAATTTCTATCAGGAAAGTTTAACGCAGCAAAGTTAAACTATTCTACCGGAGACAAGGAAGTCCTTGCTCTAATTAAAAGCAATAAGGGTGCTGAGGCATTCTTAGGAAATAAATTTGTAGTAAGAACTGATAACAAAAGAGTTAAAAATTTCAAAAACTACAAATTAACTGATGCTGCTGATAGGGAAGAGTTCTAAGATGGCAAATGTTTTTAACTCAATATGAATATGATGTTGAAATGGTTGCAGGAGACAAGAACTATTTGACGTGCTTACAAGAGAAATGGCGATGTTCGAAAAAGAAGGTTGCAATCCCAGAAGAAACCGGTATCAGAAGCTTTGGGAAGATACAAAAGCGGTGATAAAACCGTAGGACCTCTTCATGATGGACCAAGTTATCAATACATTGTTTTCTATGGAGCTACTGAGTCAAGCCAGACTTCAGAGAGGATTGAACCAAATCTTGCGAAGAAAGATACAGGTCAATCTGTTAATATTGATGAAGAAAAACTTGCAAATGAATTTTTGCTGTATCCGTAAGGATCAGCCTCAACTGATCGGTCTCAGGAGAAAAGACCAGCTAGCCCGTCTCAAACGGCAGACGGTAAAGGCATATCAAGTCCGTTTATGGCTGCTGTTTTGCCAAAAAACAGAAGAGACCCTTTTAGGGCAAACAAGCTACCTTTAGTTATTGGAAAGAAGGTCATTCATGATCAGTATTTGAAGATTTTTCAGAAGCCAGTATTCAGGACGGAAAGGCTATTGGTCTTTAAGCAGAAGATTATTATTGATAATATTTTGCATGCTTTCTATGAAGAAAATGAAGCGCACTTGCTCCAGACACTTAAAGCTTTAACAAAAGAATTGTATGGATTCCATACTAAGGACAAAAGTGTTCATGCAGAAAATCAAGTAGGAAATTCCAAAGTTATCTACCTTGAAAATCCTCAAAGTGCTAAAATTCCAATTAGCGCTAAAAGAATCTGAATGGTATAGCTTTCATAACCTCTTAGGTGAAGGAAAAGATGTTCTTCAGGGAACATTATCTATAGTCCTTGGCCCATATTATGGGAGATATTTGGTGGATGTGCAAGCAGAACATCCTCAGAAACACAAGTTATGGTTGATAGAAAATGGTTTTGTTCATAATCTGTGGACGAAAACCAATGAAGATTTGAAAGGTTTTCATGAAATAATATCTGAAGCAGTCTAGAATATTAGACTTGATAGATGTATCCTAAGGTTAAAATTCATTTCTACGCCTCCAAAATGGACAGTGGTAGATGGTCAGATGAATTATATCTCTCCATATCATCATGTCAGATTAATCTAAAGTCCAGTTCAAAGATCAGCTATTGCAGGTGGCAATGGTAAACCAAATCAAAGCATCCCATGGATGAAGGCTATGACTATAGCTACTATCAAAGAAGTAGTCCTAAGAGACTATGATTCAAGTCTTTTAGCCAGTGGAGAAAAAATAATGGTCACTTGCTATAATCATCCTCCACCAGAGAATTGTGATTTTTTCACAGCTCTTATGAGAAATGAAGTTGACTGCACTCTAGCCACCACTACATGGTTAGAGAAAGTCGAAAAAGATGAACAGTATAAGATTTCTTAGTCTTTTGATTCAGATCTTGATAATGAAGAAGATAATACTGCACGTGAATGAGAATATAGCGGTCCCAACTCTTCAGCAGGATATGAAGAAAGTCCAGAAGAATATCACAACATAGTAAATATGTTGGAAACATGAGCGGTTGCCGACGCATCAAAACAAACAACTTTTTTTTTTCAAAAGAAATAATTGGCTACCGACGCATGAAGACAATCGACTTTACTTTTTCAAAAGTAAAGTTATCAAGATAAGGATTCCTTCAGTCCTCCTCTAAGTTTGAGTGCGTTGCCTTTTTCTTTTCTTGTTTTGAGTCCGCTCCCTATATAAGGAGCCTTAGGCGTCAGTAGGAGAGGGCGAGCAGAAAACTTGAGATAGAAGTTAGAAGTTCTCTCAACCTTTCTCAAGAAATAAGATAGCTAGAATACAAACTTTGTAGTATAGTAGTGTGAGAATAAGAGAGTGTGAGTGTTGTAATCATCTGGTGTGGAGTGCTATATTTTCAAGTAAGTGTTTTATCTTGTAATTATAAGTATGAATAACTAAACAACTTTTAGTTGTTTACTAAAGAGCGAGGCTCTAGGTTTTGTATTTGAATTTATGTTTGAATAAATAAATTCTGCTTTGTGCCCAACATCCCGTTATATATATATAAAAAAAAAGTAATTTATATAAGTTGTTATACTGTTTATCAGGTTTTTCTGTTAAGTTACAAGTTTATCTGCATTATTAGAACCATTCATATTTAGGCAGCAGTGATTCCGCCGTACTCAGTAACCAGGTCGACCATGGGTCTTTAGGTGAATCCTCGGCATGTTGAAGGCTAGTTCTTTATAGGAGTGTTTTTAATTTTTCAGATAAAATGTAACCTCGTGAAAAAAAAAAAAAAACCAGATAAACAAGTTGCCTATAGGTCATCTTTGGACCACTTGTTATAAAAGTAACATATAAGCATTAGGCATGTCATACCAAACGGTACAGCAAACAAACCCATATCGAAGTGGCTCCATTTGTCAAATGGTCATAAGCATATAAGTTGTTACCACATCTATTTGAAGGGAAGCGCTGGATTACACGGGAGTTTTGTACGCCAAATGTGGGGCCAGCCACGTGGTAAAAAAATGTAAACAATTTCAATTTCAAGAGCAAGTAAATGTCTCACATTACTCCCGTCAGCAGTAAGTATTGCTTGTTAAAATTGAAGGGAGTTTAGGTCTCTCTTGTCAATTAGGACGGCGAAGGTGGAGTGGAGGTCGGATGTCAGTTCGTCGAAGAAGATGTCGATCGGGTCGACACGCAGCAGAGGAACTGATCAATGTCGATTCTGATCGAGATTCGTCGGAGTCGTTGTCTGACCCGTGTAAAATTGGCTCTGTAATACATGACAATACATGGCTGGGAGGATGGGCTCTGCAATATCTGTTTGGAGGAGAGTGATAAGATTGTATGGTGAGCTGCTTGGATTGTTCAACCCTAGAGTTGAATCAGACCCTCAAATCTTTTTCCGATTGAGGTTGTGGAGCTAATGTAGTCTACCTGACTGGGATGGACGTTCCTCTACTTTTCACAAAAGAAGTCCTCAAATCTAATCTCTCTAGGTTATTGGATTGGGGTAAATCAGACAGGAAACGCAGTAAATCAGGCAGTTTACTTTGCCCTTCCGTTAACGACTCCATCAGGAATTGCAGCTTTTGCCCTGTTTGAATTGCATGAATCTTTGGTTTTTAGTGGCCATGCATGAAGTTTTGGCAATCCAGGCACACAGTGTTCCACTGATTATGAACTTATCTTCATGATGGGATAATCAAAGTGTGTATCCCTGAACCAATATCTTTAGGCTCTAATTGCCTACGTGCACATAGGTTGGTATTTTAATTATTGCTCATTATCAATTTATTGGCATATCAGCGAGTCATGCTCACCAACATGCATTATTTGCATCACCGGCATACGGGTAGCACCATGTATTCCATTTTACAAATGCATGCTGTAAAACAATCAAAAGTGGAAGCAAAGTTATACCAATTGGACATGTTATATTTAATTTAATCTACCATCAGCAAAGTCATATATATATATATATATATATATATATATATGAATGAAAAAATTGTGCTAATCACTTGTTTGTTTTGATGAGGTAAACCAACGGGAAACCTTAGGCGGCATAAAATCCTATGCATGGTCCACCGGTAACCTACTCTTTGCATCCATCGGGAAGTACTCTTAAGTCTATTTGCCGCCGGCTCGAACTCGGGTAGCCAACCTGACCTGGCATCAGTCAACATGGTGCTCTAGCGCGGGAGCTGAACCATATTCCAAAGTTCAGTAGACATCTCCCAAAGATTCACCGGGTGCCCACATGCATCACCCTGGTCAGATTCGAAGATAAAGGAGGGAAAAGGAAAGAAATGTGTACCAAAGTGTCGCTATGGGCACCAAGAAGCTGTATCGTACGACACTGGGATCATTTCAGCATGCCTCCGGCACCCGCTGGCTTCGAAGGGATCCTGTTCCCACTTATCCATCCTATGATGGCCGGAGTGCTCACCTATGTTCCGGACCTCTTAGCTAGACCCGATGACTCTATTGTCACCGACAACAAGCGGTACCCGAAGACTCGATGCTCCACAATCTAATCTGCAAGCAGTAGGCTGGGCAATGGAAATTTGGCACTCATCAGGAGCCAGGGTACGTTATCCGGTATTAGGGAAGAAAGAAAGATACAAAGAGGGAAAAATGAGGGGAACCAAAAATAAAAAAAGGGTCTTTTGTGCACACTACGGCAGACATACAACACCACGCAGCATGACTTTACTCTACAGGATACTAACATGAAAGTTCACACTACGGTACCTATTATGCACCGACTCGGCAGCTTTCTACAAAGATAAGTCCTTCATTTATTATCTTTTATCAAATTAAAAGTTTCACTTATACATGTTCACTTGGATTCTTAGCATGCCATCCCTTTATACTTGATCTCTGTTAGTATGCCAGTTTGACACCACGTTCCGATGACATGAGATTGATGAGAACACTTGTTGATTCATGCATCATTCATGCATGTGGAAATATGCATGCAAGTTATAGGACACTATGGCAATGTAACATGAGATAGTGGAAGTATGCATGGGTATGTTTATCGCCCCTTATGCAATATTGGCATGAGTATGTCTAACAATTTGACATAAGGCATGACACCATCTCACCATGTGACCATGTACCGATCTTCAAGTATTGCTAATAACGTTTCTAGCTAGTGTAAGTCCTCAAGTAGGGATTACAACATCTCATAAGATAAACTAGACCACCAGCAGGTGTGTTGAGGATATAAATACCTCCACATAAGTTGCAACACCCAACCCTATTGTTTGCTTAAACGTACAATATTATGGAACTAGGAATTAGCCCGCGCGTTGCAACGGGTTGCATATCAAATAAGGTAATTTTGAAAGTAATCTGAAAATCTTGCTTGTAGACATGAGTCAATAATTTCAATATATTACATTGTCATCCACCAAGATAATTGTTCAAAAAATGAGTGTGATTACATTACATTGTGCTAGTCATTAAAATAACTGTTCAAAAATGGGCATGTTAATGGAGGTTGTACCCAAATATGTTTCCTCCATTTATATTTACACAAAAAGCAACATATGCAGTTGCTGTTAAGGGGTTATACCAAAATATTGGTCAGTGGTTCTACTTTCTTTAAAGGTTGTTCAAAAAGTTGCTTGCTGCCATCAGATACAAAAGGCTGGTTCAAAAGGTTGTCACCACTTGTATAGTTGTTCAAAAAAGCTGGTTCCATGAGGCTGTCTCAGAGTTTCTTTTGCTTGGTGTCTTGTGGTTGTTTAGATGATGATATTGTTGATTCACTATCTTCCTCCCTGTCATCACTATTAAAACAAAGAATGTCAAGTTTGAGATAAGAATGTGAAGTTTTAATATTAACAAAGAAAGTATTGGTAAATAATGTAAAAATGTTAGTAGGTGTTATGTGAGTAAATTTTATCACTTGCCAAGTACTAAATTTCATGTAGAAAAGTATATTTGATAATGATGAGGGTAAGTATGTGACTGCAATGCATAAGGGTTTACCTGCGGGATTTTTCTTTGGGTCATTGCTGAACAATTCTCTCTTGTTTTGTCTGAGAATCTTTTCTTGTCATGCAATGTTTGAGCTGGTGTGGAAGTTGTTGGCTCATATTGAGTTTGTTGTGCAGATGACTGTTTGTCTGGAAAGATTCCTTTGATGATGAGTTCATGTTTCTCAGTAATTTGGATCTGAAATATGTAGATTTGCCCTATTGTTTGTAGTATTTCTTGTGGCAGTGATTCATGTGTGGTGTAGCGGTATTTGTTGATGAGCTCTTTACAGGTTATTCCAAAGAGCTGTTCAGCTGGTTTTCCCCTAAGTTTTAGTAAGGCCTCATTGTTGGGGTCTTCAATGACAACATGCATTCTATAACTGTGGAGATATGTATTGTTGAGGTTAGTGATCAAGATCTGATTATAAAATGAGGTGTTATAGTATAGTAAACTTAAGTTATAATTTTTTTTTTTGTAAAGAGTAATGTAAAGAATAGATAACCAAAACAATATCATCAATTATTGATATATATATATATATATATATATATATTTATATATATAATGGTGTTCTGATAATATTGTTAGAGATAAATGGTTATATTATTGGGAACTACATGAAGTAAAGGCTCCAGCTTGATCAGTGTTTAATATGGGTGTGGAGCTCATTATGGGGAAAGTTTCATGGAAGGTTAGTAATGACTACACACACACATACACTTAAATTTCAAAAGGCAGTTTAGAGAGTAAATGTAGTTGATGGGTTTGATGTTTACCATGGGAGGGGCACTTTCGTAGATCACTGTTTTCCTTGAGTTTCAACTGCTTGTAGCAGTGTGGGCATGCTTCATACCACCAGTCTTCATTTGGCGAGAATCTGGAGATAGAACCCTTGCAATAAATCATTTGGTCCTGTGTGAGAATAGGGTTATGTTAGATAAACTGCAAATGTAAAGTTATAAATTAAAGGTAACGATTATTAATTTTTGGCCTGATTTTTGTATGTAACAACTCTTTGTAGTATAATGCTCAAGATATAGATATGTAAACTGTAAAGAACTTGGTTAATTTAGAAATTGTTAATTATGTTGATAATAAAGTGTTCTGTATGAAACAGAATGTGGATAACTAAATAATTTTACCTTGTAGTGTTGTGGGTTCAATTTGTTCAGCTCAGGGACAGTTATTTTTGTTTTTCTTCCACTTCTTTCGCTGTTATTTGCGGATGCAGGTTTGGTAGTATCCTGAGATTGTCTCCTGGTTGACAAAACCTGCAAGTTTGTTGGATTATGAGGAAAGAAAGTTTTAAAGAAATATCATGTAGATAATAGAAGCAGAGATTATGTATCAGGTTAAATATCGTGTAGATAATAAAAATAGAGGTTAGATGTTAGGTTACTATATTTTGTAGTATTCCGCTTGTGGAATGTCTGGGTTTATAAAAAAGCAAGTGTCGTTGGTGCTTGATGGTTGTGGTTGTTCTGCAAAATATAGAATTAGTTAAATGCAGTTTGATTTTTTGATGTTGTTATGCAATGATTTTTAATGTAAAGATACCCATGAATTTTCCGATTTTCAAGCTGGTGAGCACCAAAAACACAGGTCGAGGAAGATTTTGTGTGCTGTTTAAGACAGCTGTAGCAACATCTCCCCAAAGTATAACTTTAACTTCTTCTCTTCTGCATTGGATACATCAAAGATTAGCTATGGGTGAATTTAGGAAGATATTTGATGTGTAATAGGTAGGTTAGTTTGTAAGGTGGTACCTTAATAGGTAGGTACCTTAAGTTGGTACCTTATATTTGATGTCTTAAGGTGGTACCTTAAGTTCTGAAGACGGGCCTCATATCTAATTGATGATCCTTCCTTGTTGGGCTCTTTTCCTAGTGAGATTGTTTTTAAGCAACCGAATAGATCTTGTGTTTATGGAAAAAGTAATGTTAGTTATAGATTAAGAATTGTGGCTTCAAACATGATAAATAGTAGAAGACTTACATGTAAGAACTTTGTGGTTGTCTATACGACTTTTCAGCTGATTGTATTCCAAAAGATAGAAACGATGTTCTGGAATTTTTGGAAGACTGTTTTCCAACCTCCTGAAGATTGTTCTGGCATTGAAGCGAAGCTCAACTGCATTGTCAACAACATTGTACTGTTCTTGGGTGTTTTGCACAAAGAAGTTGGAAATGTTGTAAACTTCTCCTTGTTTAAGTTTTCCAGATACAAACAGGTAGTCAGTTTCATGTGCAAAGCCATGAATTGCATCTCCCTGTGTTTAAGATGAATAAAAATATGTGAAATGAGTTAGAGTTATGTATATGTATAGTTATGCATATGTATAGATATAGATAGGTATGAGTAGAATTATGTCATGGTAAATATGAGAAGTATATGCAAAAGGAACACTAAAATTTTCTAATGAGTTAGACATCTTCTGCTAATATCATGTCAGTATTTTGTTTCTATATGACAATGGGGTTTTGTATCTGGCTTAATTTAGAGTACCATTGTAGTTAAAATATATTGTATTTATCAGTTTAAAATTATTAATGCAAATTTTTGAAGTATAGTTACATTTTCATCAACTAATACAGAACGAAGGCCTGCATTGCATGGTGGTTTGACTTGCTTTCCTCTCCATAGTCTGCATACACGGATTCTGATAATGTAGTCATCATTTTCATAAGGTTGCAATTCCTTTATTAGGGCAAACTTCATCATTTGTCTTACTGCAAGATAAAAAACCACATGTGAAAGATGGAAGAAAGAAGCAAATATTTGGTACAACATAGTGTAACTTTGATAACTTTCAACTCTTTCCTGTAAAGAATACAAATATTGAGACTTTCAGGTTCATTTAACTTTGATATATCTAGAATGATTGAAGATTAACAGTGAGGTATTCAATCAATAGATCTAAGAACTTAAGTTGTTTAGTTATAAACAATTAATGGAATAAGGAATGAAAAAGATAGAGAAAATAAGTAAAAATGGATGATAGGTATTTAATCAAACAGTTATTTTTATGTTCATACATATAGTACTCTAAAATGATTGAGTTTTTGGTGATTCAGAGTCAGACAAAAGAAACAGGAAAAAAGTAAAACAAAAACCCAGGAAAGATCCAGAACTGAAATACTACTTGGGATTAAATATGGAGGGAGATGTTCAAACTGAAGATTTAGTAGGAGATTGAATTCTAATTTGTGTAAACTTACCACAACGTTTAATGTGAGGATGATGATAGCGATCTCTTCAAAACAGCAGGTATGAGAAACTTTGTTTATTTATAAAGTTAGGTTGAATGATTGGGTGCTTCTCACACTGTTTGAGATAAGGATTGGTATTGAGTATTTGGGACACTGTTTTGGATAAGAGATCTAAACTACTTCAGATGGTTCCATATTTGGGAACATAAATTATTATTATTTTTTGATCTGGGAGAATTGTTTTTTTTTAATTATTATTTTTTTGTCACATAATGTTTGCCTTAATAATTAAATTGTTTCTTTTATTTTTCTTTTCAAATTGTCAAAATGTATAGAAAGTAAAAAAGTATTTCATGTCTTTATTTTAATTTTTTTATTGTAAAGAATATGTTGTATAATTGTACCTGTTGTCAATGTAAGTATTTCGTCATAGATTTTGTAAAACATCTTTGAATACAATGTTTTTGGTGTACTTGTTTGGGAGATTTTCGTTATTATTTATCAGAATTTTTAAATGATCTTTTGATGTAGCTCTTGATAATGCAACATAAAGTTGTCCATGAGTAAAAACTGGTTCAGAAAGATATACACCAACTTGGTTTAATGATTGACCTTGACTTTTATTTATAGTCATTGCATAGCATGGTTTATAGAAAATTGACATCGTTTAAATACGAATGGCCATTTGTGTTCAGTTGCTGATAAAATAATTCTTGGTATAAAAATCTTTTGTCCAATATTGTTACCTGTTAGTATTTTTGCTTCTATTAATCTATGAAATAATTTTGTCACTATTAATCTTGTACCATTGCATAAACCAGACATTTGATTTATGTTTCTTAGTAACATTATCGGCATGCCAACTTTTAGAACTAATTCGTGTGTTGGTAATCCACTAAATTCAAGTTGATTTAAAAATTCTGTTGGGTATAAAAGATCGATGTTTTCGTTGTTTCCAGAATCTGTTAAGATTGTGTCTGAACTATAATATGTAATTTTATCACCGGGTACTAAATTTAAAGCGTAATATTTATATCATGAGCAATTGAATTTCGTGGTGTAACAATTGCACGTTCTTTTAAATAATTAATGTTATTATAGTTAGTATCGAAGTTAGGATAAGTAGCTAAAAAATTGATTCTACAGGATCTGTATAAGAACTTAATAGTAAATCTTCTGGAATTTCAATCCATGATACATCTTTATCATTTGTATGTTGAATTGACTGCACATGTCCTTCGCCAATTTGTAACAACCAATTGGCAAAAGCTGAAATATTTTTCTTTTCATCTTGACTTAAATCACTCTTTAATAATCTCATATTTTCTATCAAATTAAATATTTTGAATGATGACCAAAGTTTGGATTTGTTTAAAGAAGCTTCAATTATTTGCTCTTTAGTTCCTCCTTGAATAACTGGTAATATTTGTCTGAAATCTCCGCCAAGTAAAATTGGTTTTCCGCCAAATGGTTCATCAATTCGTGTGTTTTTAGTGTGCAACATAATATCATGGAGAGATTTATCTAATGATTCAAAACAATATTTATTACACATTGGGGCTTCGTCCCATATAATCAAATCTGTATTTTCTAAAAGTTTTGCAAGATGGGTTCCTTTTTGAATTGAACATATCGTTTCATCAGTAACATTAAGCGGTATTTTGAATCTAGAATGTGCAGTTCTACCATTAGGAAGTAATAATGATGCGATACCGGATGAAGCTACAGTTAAAACTATTTTTCCTTCAGATCTTAATTTGCAAGTTATCGTATGTCATAAGAATGTTTTTCCAGTTCCACCACTACCATGAACAAAAAAAGTTCCACATTCTTTTCTTTGACAGCTTTTATAACATGATCATACACGATTCTTTGACAATTATTTAATTTAGTTATACAAATTCATGTTGATGTTTAATAGATGTAAATCATAATTGAGTTCTTCTTTAACAGTTTATTGTTAAGTTCAGCTATTTTATTTTCATCTGGCATTGGCAATCCAAAGTTTTTTAATGAATTGGATGACATGTTAAATATTTTTTCTAATTCATATAAAAGGCTGTTTTTCAATTGAGGTTCAGGTATGATTAAATCTGAAAAACCCTAAAACCCTAAACCCAATCTCACCAAAAAGTTCTCCTGATTTGATGTATGAGATCATATCGTTTAACTTCAACTGAAAAATTCTTGAAATCATATCTGGTCTATCTTCTTGTTTGTATCCAAGATTGTTTTGAAAGTATCTTGTTATCTCAGGCCATTTAGGATTACAGGTAAAAGTTATAAACAGGTCTGGATTGCCATATTGTCTACAAATTGCCATTGCATCATGGTAATTGTTAACCATATCTCGGGGACTACCCGTATGAGAGCTTGGTAGGATAATTTTTTGTCCTACATCATGACTTTCAGTAATTCCAGATGAATCAGCAGCAAATATATCTATTTTCTTTTCAATCCTGTAATCATCATTGTGTTTTCTAATATAATCTAGTTCATTTTCTTCAACAGTTGCATAAGCATCAACTAAATATTGTTGAAACAATCTTCCACCTCTTAAAAGAGTATTTTTTTGATTACTTCTGTCATGAATTTGATATGCAATAAAATTGCGCATTGACATTCTTTTTCTGTTATCATTGTCGTTTCTAAACGTTCGTTGTAAGTATAGACCAATTTTGTATCCATCTTCACCGTAAGGGAAAAGTATGGGGTATTGTAATGACATATATTTTGGATGTATTTTCGAAATTCGCTTTAAATGACCATCATTGGACTGAACAACAATATCTTTGTTAGAATTAAATTCTCCAATATCGCCGACAATTAGTCCACCTATTTCTTCATTTACTGGTGCTTCATATTGTTTACTATCAAATGGTTGACGACTTAACATGGTCATGTTGAATGAAGGTAAAAAATCATCTTCAAATTTATCTCTCACATTTCGAAATATTTTTGTCAACTCATTGATATCATCAAACATTTTTATAAGTCCGTCTACAATATCAGAATCAATTCTCTGTTTTTTGTTAGGACTCATAGCATTGATACGATTTGATATTTCATTTGTGTATCATAAACATATAACTGTGCAAACTTAGGTGGGTGACCATCAAGTGGTAAAACAGAACCCATTAAATGATGCACTTGTCCACATATTTTGAAAACATAAGGTCCAGATCCATTTTTATTTATGTCTTTTACAATGTCTGCACCCATTGAAGTAAAAGCGAACATCGAGTTGTATACACGTATATTTTCACGAAAATGTTTACTTTTTACACCATTGTTTAAATCTAATAGATAATCGAGAAATTGTGGAGTTGGATTTGATGGTTCTAATCTCACTTGTCCTCCTTTGCAACAACCTGTATAAACTCCACGTGCATTCATCTCATGTTGCCAGTAATGGGCGTTGCAATGAATGCATTGAAATGTGTTATCTCCGAAATCTTTGTACTGAATAATAATATCTACAATTGCAATTAATTTCAATTAGATTTACCATACATTCATTTATTATGGGAAAAATGAAGAAGGGAAAAAAAAAAAGCTCTATAATTCAACATGTATAACCTTTGATTTGTCTTTGGTAGTGTGCTTGACCAAATGAAGACAAATTGTCATTATGCAACTTGTGGAAATACATATTTCTTGATGATATTCGACCTCCAAGTTGTAGATCTACAAAATTGATCATGATAAACATTCATTTTATTTAGTATGATATTGTTTCAATTTTTATCAAGTTTTTAACATACTTTGATTAGTATTTCTTCCAAAGTTGTTCATTCCCCCATCCAATTGTTCCAATTTATCTCCACCTTTATTTTGAAAAGCTTTAGAAACAGCTGATGTTTCTTCGTTATTTAGATTCTGGAAAAAATTTCTTCTCGAAGATATCCGTCTTCCAAGTTGCATATCTACAAAACAGAACAATAATACATGAAACTAATAAAGATATGAAAGTAATTAAGATAAACTAATAAAGTCATTAAATGTCTTTATATAAATCAGTTGTTTTTTATTTTTATTTAGCTGGACATACTATCATACACAGTTCCTTCAAAGTTGTTCATTCTGCCATCCAATAGTTGCATTGCATCTGGATGTTTATATTCCAAAATTTACAGGATATACAGATGTTCTTATGTTGTCCAAATGTTAAAAAAAAATAAAAAATCTTGAGGATGTTTGAACCACTCCGTATGTTTATGAAACGTATGGTAATCCACAAATTAAAGACAATTTTAAAAAGATCTGAAACATATCATAGTTGAAAAAATCAACCAAAATACATGAGGCTAATGATGATTAGGTGAAATATAGAAAAGTAAGATGACAATGAAGGGAAAAAAAGGAAAAACTGTTAAATGTATCATCAGAGTAACCTACGTTAGTGTGGAAAAAGTAATGTTCTCATCAATTTAAAAAAAAAATTATATAACCATCAAATATAACAATGACATTACAGTACCTATTGGATCATGATCAACAGCAAATGACCACTCTGAATCTTCAGAAACTTGACTAACACCAATAGCCTCATCATTAAACCTTTGCATATCCATAGATGTTCCTTCACCTTCAACAGATTCCAAATATGAAGAGCTTCTCTTCCTTGTAGAACTTTTTCTCCTAGGAACCACATCTAAAACAAATAAAATAACAAACCACTCATTCTTGATAATCTTAATTTTCAATTATTGAATTTATACTTAACAATAATTGCACATTTACTTTAAATATTTAAATGCAAAGCAAAATAATGATAATGTTATGAGTCTTGAAAATAGTTCACACTAATATATGCGGTCTTTCATTTGTATATAAATCTATATAACAGTTCTTTTCACAGATATTCTCAACAGATGATCTCACTTAATTAGTAAAGTAATAACAAAGACAATAACTAACTACACAAACCTTTCATGCTTGCATGCTTATGTGATACATTCTCAGAAATCAATATATTGTCAACTTCTATTGGATCAACATGTTCATTTCCAAAAGTATGTTCTTTGAAAAATTTCATTCTTGAAGATACCCGGTTTTCAGCTGCCATACCTATGAGAAAAAAACATAGATTTAGAAATACCTATGAGAAAAAAACATAGATTTAGAACAAAACTTGAAACTCAGTTAAAAAAAGAAGAAAATATAAACTACAATTAAGGACAAAATGAAGATCTTAAGTAAAAAAGAAAGTAAAAAACTAAAAATTAACAGGAAAACATCAGAACATCAAAGGTGCAATGATGAATTAATCCAAATAAAAACTTGGAATTGGTTTTGGGGTACAGAGATTTTCTTCTTTTAATTACACAGAAAATAGTATATTGCACAGGCTAAAAAAGGTAGAGATAAACAGTGGTGATTCATATATGGGTTCTATTTCTCATGTCTGTCAACGATTTACTTGATTCATGTCTAATCCAAAAAGGTTGCTTTGCGAAATCAAAAAGTAGATTGACGTCTGAGAAACTCAATTAAAAATTAGGTTCATATGAGTAAACCAGATCGAATCAATTAGTAAAAAACTAAAAAAGCAAAAACAAAAATCCCTACCTACTTACCCAAATATCTGGGGGGGGGGGGAAAAACCCAAAAAGCTCCAGTGGAATGTTGCATAGCACTACAGTGGGATATTATACATCTTCAATCTGTGTGAAATAAGTGGTTGTCATGGTTTGTCCACAAATGATAGATATGGTTGATAAGTTTTCTTTTGGTTGTTGTCATTTTCGTGTTTTGTACTTTTTTTTAGTGATCATTCTCTTGAATAGTTATAGTTCATCTGAAGCTAACTGAATAGTAATCAACTTCTCAATAATGCTAATTGAATTTTATGATCACAAAGAGGAACCAACAAATGATATATATACCGCAGAGGCAAATATAAGGAATCTTGCTTGTCTATAGATATAACTGAAAACAAATTGGATTCAATTACTCACCACGAATTGGATTCGGTTACTCACCCTTTATAGATATAAACCCAGACAAATCTGTAAAAACCCAAACAAATCCCTTGTACTGAAACCAATTGGATTCAGTCCTTTATAGATACATACAAACCCAGATAAATCTTTACCCAGACTAATCTCTCCAATTATTACTCACCTTTTATAGATACAGAAACTCAGACAAATCCTTCTTCCTCTCTTTTCTCCTCTTCTCTGGAATTTGTTGTTGAACGAAAGATCAAGAAAGATAGTCGGTGATTTTCTTGGTCTGAAAGATGTCGCTGCTCTTTCCTTAGCAGATCTCTAAAAAATGTAGGTGCTCTCAGGCCAACTGTGTGATAAATTCTGGAAATTTCTAGTTGCAGACCCAACTGTCTTATGAAATCTGGAAATTTCTAGTTGCAGGCCTAATTGTGTTATGAATTCTGGAAACTTCTAGTTACAGGCCCAACTGGTCCAACTGTGTGTTATTAAGTCTTACAAACAGTAATTAGCAACAGTGTTAAAAACAGTGAATCTAGTTATCTGCACAGTGGACAGAAAATATATATATAGTAAATTGGTAGAGCTATGTGCTATGTATCCAGACATGTGTATATATGTGCAGGGTGAGTTCAGGTGATCCGATCCGAGCGGGTTCACGTCAAGCATCATCAATCCTTTGCTTTATATAAATCGTTCGCGAGCTCTTGTTACAATAAGAATTAAATTGTATATAATTTGTGTTGTTGATATATGTGTAGCCTCCGGGCACAATATATGGGATCCAAGTCTTGATGATTGGATCAGAAACACCATCAGGTTATTGGGAACACCAAGTCAAGATGATTGGGTGGCAAAACACTCGTGTTATAAGGAGTTCCAAGTCTTCAAGATTGGACTCGGTAAGTAGTTGAAAATAGTTCCAAGTCACCATGATTGGACCCGTAGATTATCAAAGTGAGTAGAGCTTAATATTGGAGAAACACCGGGTTACCATATATTCCAACTAAATGGCCAATAATTGGAAAGGCAAGCATGATAGTAGTAAGTCTCGGATAAGTGTGGGAAAAGATAGCAGGAAAATTGGAAGTCCTGGATAAGTGTCACCGAGAGGAAGCATACAACAACTACTTAGGAAAATCTCGATTCTCGAATAACAACTAACAGGAAGAAACATGCAACATTGTTTCATGAGATTATCACACCCCGAAAACGTTTCACCGGGAAGCATGAGCGAAACAACTACAGCCATGAGAACCGTAAGTCCCTTGTACAGCTCCCGGAGGGCGGGGGTTGGGCAGTTCATATCATTCCCTTCATACGAAGAATAGTGGCCTGATAACCCACGCGGGGTTAATACCCTGCACTCGAGCAAAAACACATGATATGGAAAGATTCGCTACCTTCGTCCATTGAAAATAAGACCCATTCAACACACGTCATGAGTACGAACTTGGGGGGACTAGGATCAGGTGCCCGTTGATTAATGACTGGTCTATGGGCATTTTATATATTAAGTCCTCAACTCAAGACATGTCTTAAACGGGAACTTGGGGGACTTGTTATTGGTAGTAATGAACTACCTTCTCCGCTCATAGACCAGTCAGGAAACTTGTAGATATGATGTATATCTTATCCCGCCAAGCATAAGCAACGACCTCGTAGACCGTGCTCCGGCCATGGCAGGCCCCGCCTCTGACATACATCAAGTAGACCAACATCCGGGCTACCTTGCCATGGTGAAGGATCGTCAATGCCACAACGGGAAGGTGCTTCTCCAAGCTCCACAAGAAGACACCATGAGAATATATATGTGTAATTAGTCCCACATTAGAAATATAATATGTGAGAGAACCTTTCTTAGCTATAAAAGGAAAGCTTCCCATATGTAGAAAGGATCTCTCGATTGATCTAACTTCATCCCAACTCAGCTCCACACTTGTAACACCTAAGGCATTGAGGCCTCATGATAGTAGATTCAAGTGGACGTAGTTATGCCCTCCGATGGCATGGTGAACCACTATAAATTTTGTGTCCATGTATGTGTTATTGTTTAATCATGTTCTTGCATAGCCTACGGGTTCTTGCAGAAACAACCTTCAAACTAGACGGAATTTTAGCAATTAGACTTGATTTATGGAAATTAGAAACTTTAGGAGGTAAACTTTCAAAATTAAAAGTATGGGGACTGATATGATGTTAACCCCAAACTTTAGGAGGGTAAACTGAATTTAATCCTTAGTCTTAATAACATAATTAAATTATAGCCATCTTACTTCAATTTTCATAATGAACCCCCCCCCCCCTAGCTAAACTACCCAGGAATGATTTCTTTCACACTTTGAGATTTGTTAAGCCTTAATTTGTGTATCCTAATCATAATATCGAATTTGTTTCCTTTAGTTCATCGAAAAAAATTTGTCTCCATTATTTTTTTTCCCCTTTAATATTCCTCAATAAGGTTCATTGCATTTATCTTCTTTTTTAGGATAAAATTTCATGAGATACTTGTTTCTTGTTAATACTTTAGAATTTTAGGTTTGTTCTTTACATTGGAGAAAAAAAAATTGTTCTTGAGCATTTTAATTTGAACCCCCCAACCTTAAAATCCTGGTTTCGCCCCTGCTCACAATTAACCTCAATGACACCAAAAAGCTTATGTCCTTGAACTTCGATGACACGTTTACGTACTTAGAATCAAAAAATCATGAATCAGAATCAACTAAATTTCTTTTAGAAAGAAAAAGAAAAAAAGTGAGCGAATTTTAAGTTTTGGCAAAAATTTTGAACGGGTTGGCGTAGATGGCTCATACCCATATACGGTGCACAACTACTTTACATTGTAAATATCTCATCCTCATTAATTTACGGCACGCAACCAAATCATGTCGTAAATGTTCTACATCATAATACATTGTACGGCTCGCTATCAACATAAGTCGTAAATAACTAATAAATTTATGACGCGCTATCAATGCAAGCTGTAAATAACTCATTAACTTAATACTATATCACATTTATAGCACGCCGTAAATGGATCTATGTCTTACTTTTTTTACGGCACGCTATAAATGCACGCCGTAAATGATTAATTTTTACAGCATACATTTATGGACGCTGTAAATTTCAGGTGGTAAAAGCCTAGATTTCTTGTAATCTTCGACAAAGTTGTGTATAGTAAATGCACCATTAATATATATATATATATATATATATATATAGTATATGTAATAATTTTTATGCTATATATATATAGTAATATGGTATATATAGTATATGAAAACTATTATATAGGTTATACTTCTTAAGATAATTGTATATGTTCTGAAAAAGTATTGTATGTACACTAATATTTAGATAGTCAGTATATTTGGTATTTACCAATACCAAATCAACTTTTTAGGTAATCTTTGATTTCGGTTTTATCAGTCTCAGTTACCTATCGGTCGTTTATAAAATCTAAAATAAGTCAGTATTCAGTCGATTTGGTAATTACCAAACCAAATGGCAGCCCTACTAAAAACGAACGAACTTGTTGTACCAGGATTGGGTTGATCCAGGATGCTACAACTTGGCAAGGTCTAGAGTTGTAACGTCGTGACCAATGGAGTTCAACAGAGATGCCACCTCATACGAACACCATGCTCCGTGAACAGCTCCGTGAACAAGCACAAAATGCTTCTTCCCAGACGAAGCTTGGTCTGTTGTAAACATTGGTACATATTCTTGCCAGCAACGAAGCAAAAGAAAAGGGCACAAAATGATTTACTCTTGTATTCTTTATTTTTATCACTCTTTCTGAAGCCTGAATGTTGTTTGTCTTGCTTTTATACTCAGGAGACCAAATCCTAATACAAATATATATCTTTACGGAGAAATTTTGATAAATAACCTATTTTTCGTGTTTGAATTGATTTGTGATCACGTTTGTACTAATAGTTAAAAAATGACCATATAAAGGAACCAAAACTCTAAACTGCCCTTATCTTAAATTTCTGCAACTCCATTCTTTTTTCTCAATTTTCACGATTGCGGCAAGCTATTTTCTCCACAAGTTTTAATCCAACACAACGTTATTTTTGTCACCGGCCTCATCGTCCCATGTTCTTTTTTTTTTTTTGTATGTCTTTCAATTTTCTACCAAACCCCCTAAAGTTTTCTTATTTGCTCTCAGCCGAGATATTGAGACATTTGATAAGAATAAGGTGACCAACTTAATTCTCCAAATGGATGCATCGTATAATCATATATCTTGTGGGATGTTGTTCATATTGTTTTTCTTCTTTTTAACTATTGTTTATGATCTTCAAATATAGAATGTTGAATATGATGCAATGATCAAACATACAAACTTGAATTTGAGCCAATGGCCTTTAAGCTATGTTTGAAAGACAACCCAGTAATTATGTAATAGAAAACTAATGTTAATCTTGTTAAGAATGTCGTACGGAGTTAAACTTGAACATACATTTGTTGAACTCTCTCAAATGAATGATGAAACACATTAAGAAAATAAGAAGTTTAAATGAGGGTATTTGGGTCTTTGGTTCCCTTATATGGCTATGTTTCAAAATTTAGAAAAACATGGTTAAAAATCGATTTAGAGCTAAAAAACATGTTAATTATCAAAATTTCTCAACTTTGGTGGAATGATGGGTAGACTAGTCATTCCTTGGTAAAAAGATTGTCATATGCTATTGTTGCTAATAAATGTGATCCTAGCTAATTCAAGTAGGACTAGTCTTTGGTAGTGTTTTTTGCTTTTCAGAAAGAGAAATTTTAAAGAATAACCACTTTGTTAGGGTTCTCAACCCAACACAGAGAGAAAAGTTACTACTAAGAAATGAAAGAAGAAATAAAACTCATATTTTTCATTGATGTGTTTCTCAACAATTATAGGTGTATATAAAGCACATTCTTCTAGTTGGTATTAAACGGTGCATAACACCAACATGCTTAAACGACGTCGTAGAAGTAAAACGGTGAGTCTAACAAAATAGAGACTTCTGATTATAACCGAATAGAGAAATTTTATTAACACATCCCTAATTACTAGATACACGTCTCATTCTTAAGACACCACCTATTGACTTTATTGTTTTAACATTTTACTAGATACACATACTCAACCTTCCTACAATACCCTCATTTAAAACACACAATTCATTCACTAAATACACATACTTTTCTAGATCTGTTACTCAATTTATTCAAAAAAAAATTGAAAAAAAAAAAGAGGAGTATATATACACTACCAGGACAAGCACTTTAGCCGACGAAAAAGTTTCATCGGCCTGTTAGCTTAATTCATCGGCTAAGATCTTAGCCGACGTAGTTTCGTCGGGAAAGGGTCGTCGGCGATTACTTTAGCCGATGAATATCTTAAATGTTTCATCGACTATAGTCTGAGACTTTAGCCGACGAAACAGATATTCGTCGGCTAAAGTATGTAATAAAAAAATTAAAAAAATAACTATAGCCGACGAAATAGTCTGTTTTCGTCGGCTAAACCTTATAAAAAAATTAAAAAATACTATAGCCGACGAATATCTTCGGCTAAAGTATTTAAATATTGTCGGCTAAAGTTGCTGGTTTTTGAAAAAAAAACTGTAAAAACTTTCGGCCACCTCCAATCACCACCAAAATTTAACTTCCTCTCAACATTTCGAACAACTTTCTAGAAGAAGTCCAAACCCAATTCTAAGCCTAAACAGGTCAATTGAATCAAAATAAAAAAATCCCCAATTTTAAACCCTAAAAACTTCAAATCTTCGATTCTCCTCACACACACCGAATCGAGCTCCCAAATTATAGGGAATGTAGTACTAATCAAACTCAACTTATCCATATATAGAACTTATGAAATGGTGAGGAAGGAGAAATTCGATCGACACCGAATCCGAACCTGCAGAGTTTTGGAGCTCGATTTATCTCTCACAGGGCGCCACTCGATGCACCACTTGTCCAGCAATGAAGTAGAGACGACGGCGAAGCTTTTGGAACAAGTGTGGCAGTCTCCGGTGGCATGACGGCGGAGCTAGGCCGAGAAGAAAATCCGGCATGCGAAACAGTAACTTTATCTGATTTTCTGACTTCTTACCATCCACCTCCGGTAAAACTCCTATATAAAGAACTTTACCCGACGAAAATATATGAAAAGTCGTGGGCTAAACTCCTTTGAAAATTTTGAAAATATTGGTTGACCGCCAAAATTTTTTGACAAAAGCCGATGAAATCATACATTTTCGTCGGTTTAAGTCCTTTGAAAATTTTCCCCCAAATTTGGTTTGCCGCCAAATTTTTTTTCGACTTTAGCCGACGACTTTTCATATATTTTCGTCAGCTTAAGTCATTTGAAAATTTTTCTCCAAATTTGGTTTACCGCCAAACAATTTTGACCTTACCCGACGACTTTTTTAATATCTCGTCGGCTAAAGTCTATAAATTCACGAAAACGCTCATATCTCCCTCTATATTACGTAGTTTGGTCAACCCTTCCACACGAAAAACTTTCACGCAGATGAAACGCAACCGTCTATATAAAAATTTTGAGACAAATGCCTTCCGACGATAGGGCTCCCCATAGGAAATAATAACGGTAAATAGGGTTCACCGCTACTATCGGCACAGAGACGTTACCCGGTTTACGTGATTTTTGAACCATAGCCGTATTTCACCATTCTGAATACATGTTATTTCACAAGATTTTTGATAATTTTGCTTCCTATGTAGAGTTGGTTCACAAAGTTGTATAACCTACTAAACAAGTTACACAACATTAGTAGACACGTTGTGATTCCGATGACTAAAATTCACAAACCAAAATTCGACCGTCAGATATGATCATTATGACGAAAGATGTCTATGATAAAAAAATTCAACTAGATTCGACAACGTTAAGGGCTCGATCAAAACGGTCAACTCTAATCGGAAATAAGAAAACTGTATTTTGAAGCCTTAAACGGACTCGGATGGCCAAAAAGGCCCATATGTTATGGAAAAGTGATGAGTTTGACTCGTAGGGCCGTTACGCTTCCGGAAAGGTATCACAATAGTCAATCGTATACCGAACGTCAAATCTGCAACATACTGGGTTTCGACTGTTCTACATCAGAGACGTTACCCGATTTACGTGATTTTTTAACCATAGACGTATTTCACCATTCTAAACACATCTTATTTCACGAGATTTTTGTTAATTTTGCTTCTATGTAGAGTTAGTTCAAAAAGTTGTGTATTTGTTTAAAACCTACTAAGCAAGTTATACAACATTTTATTGTTTTTCTTTTAGCTCACGAAATAATAGTCGACGACTTTTTTCGATAATAGCTGACGAGATTTTTTTCGTCTACTAAAATACTTTAGCCGACGAGTTAGAACTTTGGCCGACGAGTAAAAACTTTGGCCGACGAAAAAAAATTTCGTCGGCTAAGGTATAGTATAGCCGACGAATTTTTTTTTTCGTCGGCTACAGTTGACAATAGCCGACGAAAATTTAAATTAGCCGACGAAAGAAAATTTCGTCAGCTAACGTGGACTTTAGCCGACGAAAAAATAATTCGTCGGCCTGGTTTTTTTATTTTCGTCGGCTAAAGCCTTTCTTTTGGTAGTGATATAGCATCATCATCCCAAGTTCTAGTTTGGTGTTCAGTTTGAACGACCTAACATGCGTGAACAGTAAAATCTAAATTTCAAACTTTAATTTGTACTATCCATATATAGTAAAACCTTGATAATTTAATATTTGATAAATTAATAACCTCGATTAAATAATATTTTTTGTTAGCCCCAAAATAAAGAATTAGCAAAATTGACGTCGATAAATTAAAAAATCTCGATTAAATAATATTTTTTGTCGGTCCCGACGTTATTAATTTATAGAGGTTCAAATTATAAGGCTTGGTATATTTTTTTTTTAATCCAGAAACTAACTGTAGTTAACTGACAACTTTGAGGTCATGAGTTCAAACCTCATTGACATATATAAGGTGTGTGAGTTATTAATAAAAAGTTTTTTATATGACTTAGTATCTTCACACACGTTGTTCTCGTATAAAAAAAGAAATCTATTAAGCGGGATATTTTATTTCAACAAGTTTTCTTTACATTTGATATGAATGTCTCTTTAGTAATTTTACGTATACACAAAGTCTTATATAATTTGTATAAAAAAAAGAGATATGTATCTAATATTCAACCAAATATTAATAACCAATTTCCTAAAGATCCATCCCCCTTATAGAAAACTTGTCCTCAAGTTGATAGCAGCAACTCAATAGTAAACAAAAACTTCATTTCTGCAGAACCCTTACCAGTGACATCAATGCAAGTACCCACATCAATGTAAGCTTCCACATTCCTAGCTAGCTAGCTTAAGGGTTTTTTTTTTTTTTCCGAAAAGATTGACTCACAGAGTTTACGCTCAAACCATAACCCTAACTTTCTTGGACATTATGCACAGTTTCTCATCATATTCAATATATCGACCCACTACCAAAGCAATGTCAGAAAAAATTTTGGTACCTCAATTAGAGGAGGCTAGGACACATGCCCAAAAGAAAAGCAAATACATAAGTAGATTCTTCAAAGACTTTGACACCATCATGGGGTTGAAGGACTATTGGCCCTCCTTGTAGTACTTTGATTGAACCCGATGATGAAGAGGTTGTTTGGGCGCTCCTGAATTTGGAACTTTCGTTCAAGAACCCAAACCTTGTTGCAGATTGTCTTCATGGTGGTTTTGGATTGAGAGGCTTGACCGCGAGGTAGGACTACCTAGCCCTTCTTTACGGTCCAGAGATCCCATCATATATGTCAACTACTTTCGAACTTGCAAGAGCAAGGGACCAACACGCTCGCCATCACATCATCAATGGTAATAATTTCATTCTCAAAGAGGATGCAGACAACATGTTGGATTTTGGTGGACAAAAGATGGAGATGGGGTTCTTGAGGGCGATGGTTTGGTAAGCAGGAGCCATCGGCGTCGATTGCGACGAGAAGGAAGGGATTTTAAGGTTTGGTTTGAACTGAGACTTAGGATTTTGGTGTATGGGAGACACTTAGGGTTTTAGATCTTTTAGGTTTGGTGCTTGTATACCAAATCATTATTTCCATTTCATCAAGGTTTTGAGTTGTGATGGCTTGGATCGTGGCAGTAACGTGCTGGAGCGACATGAGTGAGTTTGCTAGTCGTCGTGGCTGGCGTGGCGTTGATGAAGACTGGCCAATTGGTGTCATACAGTGGAGGAGGCACGGCGGGGATCTGGTCCAATCAGATTAGTGAGATTATGTGAGAATTTCCTTTTGATTGCCTTGCTATTTCCACTATATATGCCCATTCTGCTCTGGGCCTCTATGATTATAGGTAGTTTTTTAGCTAGTCAATTTCCAATAACTCTTTTTAAGGATCTATGCCTCTTCACGGGCCCATATGGTTATGCCTTGTGGTATATCTTATATGCTTATTAGCTATGTTGCACAAACACAGACACGGACACGGCGACACGATACGACACGGCACGACACGGTAAAACTTAAAAACTGAGTTTTCGACATTGCTTGGACACATCAAACAAAATTATATATTTATGTATTTATAATAAATAAAAATATACTAAAATATGAAATAAATTCATGACATTACAAATAAAATTCTAAATTCAATCTATTTCATAACCATAAGAAATAAGTAATCAGTTTGAGAAATTGATTGAATATAGAATAAGCAGTTTGAGCAACAAGGAAGATGTCTATAATCAGTTTGAGCTCAATATCAAGAAAGAAAACCTTGATATCTTTCATAGAAATTTCAAACCACACAATTTGATTTCAGAAATTCTCTTATTTGCACATATAATATTATAACCATAGCATGAAATCACACACTGAAACAGACGAAGGGCGTTCTACTTTTTGCGACTATTTGAATAACGAAAATCTTAGGTTTCTTTCATATCATATGTAATATAATTTCTATTTTCTATTTTTTTAAAACAAAATTATTTTCGAGCTATTTTTATTTCGATTTTTATTATTCTTCAAATTTTTTTGTGGCTTTCGAAAATTATTCAAATTTTTAGTTTGTCAAATTTTGTCTTTCGAGCCCATAGGATTAATCTAGACGTCGTTACAAGTTTGTAGGATTTTTCGGAGCTAGTTTTAATGATTTTTGGAAGTTGGTATTATCTAAAATTTTATTAAAAATAGATTTTTAAAGTGGCTTGATCTGGACCGTTGGATTTATTAGACCGCAAGATCTAGGTCGTACATTTTGGAGTATATACGAATGTGGATCAGTGTGGACTCAATCAGTTCGAGCCCAGACCGACTCGGTCTTGAGCTGCTCTGCAGCGGAGTAGCTCGAAGGAGTTCTCTGTCGTTCGGCCATCTCCCGGCATCCAACCGGTGGCTACGGCTTCGTCACGTGGTCCCCAACATGGCTGTGATGTTGGATTACGAAGAGGATCTCCGACGAGAGAGAAAAGAAGCAAAGGAAGAAAATTTGTGTTCGCCGGCGATCTTCGGATTTCGGCCACGACGACGAGCACGACTGGTATGGATAGCTTCGTCTCGTCCTCCCTGACGTCGCTTTAGTATTGGATTTCCATGGGAAGCTAAGGAGAGAGAGATTCGAAGAAGAAGAACCTTTTTTGGGTTCGTCGGCGATTTTTTGAATCCGGCTTCGGCGGCAGGCTTGGATGGTGTTGGTGGCTTCACCTCGACTTGGAGAACCTATATATGTCTTTGGTTGTCCACGACAAGCTCTGAGGAGGGAGAATCGAAGAGTAGAAGTTTTGAGATTTTCCGACGACCTCTGAGTCTAAAACGAAGCTTCTTTTTTTTTTAAGTCTGAAACGCTAACGTGGCGTGTCGTAATGCCGTGTCAGGGCTGGTTAACGTGTCCGAGATGTGTCCGGAAAGTCAACTTTTTCAGACACGCCACGTGGCGTGTCGGACACGTTTTTTGCCGTGTCGGCGTGTTAGAGTGTCGGACACTCCGACACTCTACTAGGGTGGAGTTTCCGTGCAACATAGCTTATTAGTATTAGCAAGCGTGAATATGATGAATAAGTAGTCATATCTCTATATATGGTCGTGAGCGTCCCTCACAATATCTTATATGTATGTACATAACAGCGGATTGATATGTAATGAATATTCTGGCCTTTGCTCAATAAACATGTACAAAATTGCTTTCAACAAAAAAAAAATATAAACATTGATTTCATTCCATTATAGCTAAGACAAATTTGTCATAATCTGATAAGGATCGATTTGTTTTCAAATTTGTATTTGATAAACTAATTTAGAAAATTTTACACTAACTATTCATTTTCCAAAAATTAGGAAGCGCCAATTGATTGTTCTGTTTAAGAAAATTATATTTTTGTCCTTCTGTTATGTGTCTTGCCCTAATACAGGTAGGATTGGTTAATCCAGTTTCCTTATTAGAATAGATTACAGTTGATAGAATAGATCGCGATGGAATTGCGAGAGTATGCAGGAAGTAAGCATGAAAATTATAAGGGCAACTTCTCTTACACGGCAAACTAGCACGTAAGTTTTATAAAAGTTGCCGTTTTTTAATTTTAATTTCATAACCGGGCTTCGTAGCCTTCTTCTACCCCCACCTTTCTTATAACGTGGGTTGATGTGAGGAATTGGGACCCCTCATATCAAAGTTGAAATTTGTGACGGTTTGACAAGTCACGGTATTACGACGAAATATTGTCGTGGTTAATAAATCGACAAACATCGATTTGCGACGGAAATTGTCGCGGTTAACATCGATTAGTGATGAAAATTGTCATGGTTAATATTGATTTGTAACGAAATTTGTCACGGTTCACATCGAATTGAGTTACCATAAACCTTGGTCTTGACCTAATTCAATAATTGGAATTAATTATCATATACCGATAATAGTTACTCTTTCATCTTGTTGTTTTGATATAATTGACCGAAACATGTGCCCTGAATTTGACAAAAAAAAAGTGACGAATTTCATGTCACGAATTCTGAAAAGAGGGAGAGGCAACGCCTCGAACCCCACATGTCATATAAAAATTGGGCTAGTAAAAGAAAAATCTTGTTATTGATGTAGTTCTACATCTGTTCATTAATTGCAAAGAAAGCAATAATATGGTCAATGTACATGAAATATATGGAGTTCTTGAAACAAGAAACTCACTATATGGAAGAAGATGAGAACATTATTCTCACACCTCACAAAGAAAGCAAAAAGTATATTGCGGAAGATATGAAGCATATGACTTCGGTTTATTAGTCTAAGTGACTACAAATCCGTTTATTTTTTCAAGTTTTGTGAAGGCTTACACCTCACATATTTGACTAAAGTCACTTAGTCGTTATATTTTGAATTACATTCATAGTCAAGACCTCGATGCAAGGTTGGCATATATATTCGAATTTTGTCTGGCACATATGGTTCGATCTACATAAGATATACGATAATGCAATATATCGCATTATAACTACATGACACTACATTGGATTACAAAAGACCACTAGTTACTATGAAGTGGCGTTTATAAAGGCTGAAATCGCACCAACTATGGCGCAATGCATACTTGGGCGTCATAATTAAACCAAGTGTGGCGCAATGCACACTTGGCATATCATGATGTTGCACAATGCACATCGGTTTTGGATCAAAAGAGGATTTGTAATGTCAAGTGTGCCACAATACACACTTATACAATTGCAAAGACATTACAAACAAGAGTAGTCTTCTACACTCTTGAGCGGATTCATAATTGCAAAAAGAAAATTGTGTTACGCTAAATGTCATCCAAAATTGGATGTTGAAAAATCATCTTCTTTCTCTACAAGATTCAACACTGGGCCTTGGGTGCTCACGACCAATTTTGCCAAGTTTTGGCATGCTTTTAAGCCTTATTTTGTCCATCTTCGTAGTATTATACGTCATGTAACGCACTCTAAAGGATTCCAATACCTTTTTTTTCAATCTCAATAGAAATTGTTAACATATTTCGGTTTCTATGTCTTGACATAAGACTGTTGTCTCTATATTCTAGTATATGAGTGCTTAGCTTATTGCAAGGAATAGACAACTATTCATGAATTTAGTTCTTTATAAATCCGTTGTGACTACGATGACTAAATCATCACAAATAATCAAAGAGCAGATTAATGCTCAAGTTCCAATGCCTAATGGCATTATGATTCAAGAGTCACATGCTCTTTATGCATAAGGAAGCAATCGAACCGTGCTATGACCTAATGATATTCACGCCAACGTTTATCACCTGACAACACATTGTGAGAATTGATGAGAATTTCTTATGTATCACTATAATGAATGCGTAACATTCATGAGTCACTATGATTCGGTTAATTGAATCGCTTATTGTCACCAATAATGAGAATGGAGACATCGACTCATGTAGGCTTTAACATAAATCGTCCGGGACAATTTTAGACGTGTTTTGATGATCCGTATTCTAAAGAGTAAAGACTCTCACGGACATCCTTTCTTTTGAGCAAAGGAACCATTGAGATCAAAGATCACCAAAATACAACTTGGTGGAGCTCATTTGGTGGAGCTATGAGCAATGCTCACAGCCTATGGATGGCATTAAAGCTATTCGCGTCATCCTCCTATATAATGGAGGCACTACTCATGCTTTCATAAGCAAATATGACGTAAAAGAACCCCCTATGATCTCACATTGGCCATGCTCGTTACTTGTTTTGTAAAGCTTATTCTTTAGCAAAGATTAGAAGCGACACTCTCCTACGCTAAAAACAATGAAATAAAGAGACTAGCATACACAAGATGCTCGGTCGTTGTTCACTAAGTAAGATATTAATTACAATGTCTGTGAGTGATTATACAAGAATGATACATAAAATGTTGGCCTAGATGGCTTCTTATTGTTCACTTTGAGACATAATAATGTTATGGTGATGTTCACACTGGTTTAACTCAAGCCATAACAATTGGATGTTATGGGGAACCTTAACAATGATTGAAAAGTTGAAAAAACCTAGAATTTCCGGTTTTTCAGCCTGCGGACCAGTCATTATAAGGACCGGTTCTTAAGGTTTTGTTTACCCACTACAGGAAATCTCGTCATAGGCGACGGGACCAACCCGTCGCTTAAGAAGAAATATTCGTCACCTAAGATTCTAGGAGACCGATCATTCGTCATTTAAGTTCCGTCGCGTAAGTGTCGTGAGGTAGACACTTACGCGATGGAACTGAAGTTTTTCGTCGACTAAGAACAATCCAACCCGACGAACTCTGACATGCCTTGTCGACAAATTTATTCGTCGATAAGTGTCTCTATCGACGAACAACTTTTTTCGGAAAAATTCCTACCCGAAGAATACAAAATTGTTCTTAGCCGACGGAACTACGTCGGTATATATGTTTGCCGACGAATACTGCGTTGTTCTTAGGCGACGGAAAAGTCGTATGTAAAGTTGTAATCCGACGAATACCAAATAGTTCTTAGTCGACGATTGATCTTTGTATTCGTCGGATAGGTTGTTGTTCTTAAGCAACGGAAGTTACTATTTCCGTCGCCTAGGTATTTCATCTTGGTAGACGAATGTCGTAATTTTCGTCGCTTGGGTTGTTTCTCTTGCGCGACGAAGGTTCAGTTCCGTCGCTGAGGGTAAATATCTTTTGCGACGAATATTTTTGTTTCCGTCGCTGAAGATATTTACCTTGGGCGACGAAGGTTACTGTTTCCGTCGACTAAGTTATTTTATTTATAGTGAAAAAAGACACTAAATTTTATTTTTTATTTTTTTACCTTATTAACTATTTCCAAAAATTACAAATTAGTAACAATAATCAAACACAGATATATTGATCATTATACAGTAATAATATATACCGGAAGCAATGGATTTGGACCATTTTTTATATAGTGATGATAGATGGACAAATATTATTCATATATACGTACAAAATAATTAATGAATTAACTAGGTAGAAAATTGTTCATACAATCTAGCTAAACTATGAATAATGCCAAAGGGCACTGTTGTCCAATCCTACACGTTATCGCCTCTATCATCACTGTTTTGTGGGGAAACTTGTCGAGGAGGAGAAGATTGAGGAGGAGGAAATTATGGAGGAGGAGGAGGTGGCATACCTAGGTGCGCATATATGGCTGCAACTTGGGACTGCACAGCACTATACATAGACTCGGCACGCAGGGCACGCTGCTGGACCTCTTGGTATTGTTGTTGGGCAAGCTGCTGGACCTCTTGGAACTGTTGTTGGGCACGTTCCTTTGATTCCTTTAGTCTCTGCTCATAGCGCTCCTGCACCTCTTGGAGTTGCTGCTCATCAACTCTAGGAGGACGACTATGTGAAGTGGAACCATTTGAATAAAGGCTCAAGTCTCGCTCGCCTCCTCGTCCCATCCCTCTGATCTCCTTTCCTTTCCGAGTTTTGAGCACCTCACCCAACACCTCAATTTGTTGGGACTGAACATTTTTCATAATCTCCTCCTCTGTCGCGTCAGGATGTTGTTCCTTAAATGCATCCTTTCGTTTATTGACATCATCAACCATGTCATTCTACATTTAAAATACATCAATTAATAAACAAAACATGCAGCTCAACATTTCCATAATAAAGTTTACTGGTTGCATAATAAACAGGGAATAAGCTACTTGGGGTCAGTAAACTCATTAAGCCAAGTAGAAGTTTACTGTCCCCCAGTAAACTTGTAATTCATTATCTCCCTTTCAATTTCATGGCCACAACACACAATAGATACCTCAATAAACAACTTTAATGCTCTCTCGTAAACCTAGTAAAAGTTTACTGGCCCCCAGAAAACTTCTACTGAGGGTCAGTAAACTTCCAATTCATTATCTCCCTTTCAGTTTTATGGCCAGAACACACAACAGATACCCTAATAAACAACTTTACTGCTCCCTAGTAAACCCAGAATAAATTTACTGCCCCCCAGTAAAATTCTACTGGGGGTCAGTAAACTTGCAATTCATTATCTCCCTTTCAGTTTCATGGCCACAACACACAACAGATACCCTAATAAACAACTTTATTGCTTTCTAGTAAACCCTGTAGAAGTTTACTACCCCCCAGTAAACTTCTACTGGGGTCAGTAAACTTGCAATTCATTATCTCCCTATAGTAATGACTGTAGAAGTTTACTGCCCCTTGATAGGAGCACAAAGTGTGACGTTCTTAATATGTTTATATCCTTTATTTACCCTTTGTTAAACTCCTATTTAGTTGTTTTAGCTTTATATTTGTGTTTAGTATAGAATAATTGCTTAATTTAGAAATATGTAGGTTTTGGTGTTAGAATACATAGTATTTTCGGATTTGAATAATTTGGTGTTGAAATTGTGCTAAGTATTGGAAATCCTTGTTTACTCAGGATTCATGTCTTGATCAGGATTCCATCTTTCCTCGAAGCCGAGTCCATGAAGGAGAGGTCTAAACCAAGTCCAATATGGAGAAGAAGATCTAAATTTGGCAGAATTTCAAGAATATCCAAGCCTTGAAAATCCGGATCAAATCGGGAGAATTCCTGTGCACGTCTGCCAACTTTAACGGACTCTCCAGGACAGCTCACAATGAATCAGAAAATGTGCTGGATATGGATAGAAATCTACGGGAGTCTAGTTTCCAAATCAATTGGAATCACCTCAATATCTATTTTCTAGAGGAAGTTATGACGTAATCATCAGACGAAGGTCATTCTGCCGAAATTGAGAAGAACTAGGAATCCTAAACCAACTTGGTTTAAGCTTTGTGGCTGACTTCTCTAGGGTTTTTCCTTTATAAAAAGCACGACTTCAAAGACAGAAGATCATCATCAACCCGTGCAAATAACACCAGAGCCTTTGCCAAAACTCCATCAACCTCCAAACACCACAATCTGATCCCACCTTCGGCATTTGTCCAAAGCACGTAGCCTAGGATTCCGCTCACTCGAAGAATAGAACAAGTAGGGATATTCTAAGAGTGTATTTCATCTTCTATTTTCGGATTGCTATGTGTTTGTTCTTGTTGATGTTTGTTTTAGGTTTTTGCTTAAGTATGTTTCGATTCTTGTCTATGAGATAGAAGCACTTTTGAACCATGTTTTGAATTAAAGTTTTCAATTTTTAATCAATGATTTTAGGTTTATGCCGTGAGTTTTATGTCTAAATACTTTAAGATTTTCGGTGCATTCTTATATTATCATGTGTAGTTGATACAAGTAGTTGATATTGCATGTGTTAATTATCCAAAGTTCGACTTTGATACACGTAGTTGATAAGTTGCATTGTCTTTGTTTTTCACTGATTTTCTACCTATGTTTGATTTGGACTTGTACTTAAACACATCGATTCTTTATGTGATACGTAATTGCATGATTAGTTTATGTGTGTGACCTATAAGTAGAGCACGTAGCCGAGCTTGTTGTGTCGCGATGTTGAATGAAACCCGTAGTCTAATTCTAAGTTGGTCTATGTCATAGGAACCACGTAGGAACTTATGTGCATATCAAATTTAGGTGTAGACTTAAATGAGATTAGAAATCGTCTTCTTTATTCTTACATGGTTGTTTGGTTGAGTTTGCATGATTGTTGGTTGATCACATGTATATATGTATAGAAGTAATTTAGGATTTATTTTCATTGTTTATTCCAAAATCATCAAACCTTTAAACCTATGTGCTTATTTTGACATTTTTATTAGATTAGATGGATCTACCCTGTAGTTGGATCCCCGGTTTAGAACGATCCCTGCTTGCTTTATACTACGATTGATTTGTTGACAGGGTTAATTGATGCGTGTGCAAATACGTCTTATCACCCCCTCGTAAACTTCTACTAGGGTCAGTAAACTTGCAATTCAATTGCATGGCCACAACCGATACCCTAATAAACAACTTTATTGCTCCCTACACTACCAGGACAAGCAGTTTAGCTGACGAAAAGTTTTCGTCGGCCTGTTACCTTAATTCGTCGGCTAAGCTCTTAGCCGACGAGACTTCGTCGGTAAAGCGTCGTCGACAATGACTTTAGCCGACGAATCTATAGCCCGTCTTCGACTATTGTCCCATAGCTAGCCGACGACAGAAGACGTCGTCGGCTAGTCTCTTAGACTTTAGCCGACGAGTCTCTCAGACTTTAGCCGACGACAACTTCTGTCGTCGGCTCTTTAGCCGACGACAATTTCTGTCGTCGGCTAGTCTCTCAACTTGAGCCGACGAAGCAACTCGTCGGCTAGTCTCTCAGCTTTAGCCGACGAAGCAACTCGTCGGCTAGTTTCTCATATTTAGCCGACAAAGCAACTCGTCGGCTAGTCTATCAGCTGTAGCCAACGAAACGCTTAATATATTCGTCGGCTATAGTATGTAATTAAAAATAAAAATAACTAAAGCCGACGAAACATACCGTATTTCGTCAGCTTTAGAGGGTTTAGCCGACGACACATTCCATAATTCGTCGGCTAAACATTATTATAGCCGACGAATTATGGCGTATTTCGTCGGCTATAAGTCCATTCCAGTATAAAAAAGAAACCCGAAATTTCTAAATTACCATTCCAAGCAAGCTGCAAAATACACCAAAACAATTTCGTATAACCAACAACAAGCACATAAAACTGTATAATTCATCAACTACACAAAATCTAGATCGTCTAAATTAATATCCGCTTCTAGGGGCTGCTGTAGAGGTTGCTGCGGAGGTTGCGGCGGCTGGGGTAGCGGTATGGGCGGAGGCATGGGGGAGCCGGAAGTCCCTGAAGCTGGGCAGCTGTAAAGTCCTGCATGTACTGAAACATCTGCCGCTGCTGGGCCTGCTAGATGGCATGTACCTCGGCATAATGGGCTGCCTGCGCGGCATTATAGGTTGCCTGCGCGGCATTATAGGCAACATGAGCAGCTTGCTGTTCCCGTAGTCTCTGAAGTTCCGACTCTAACAGCTGAGTCATCTTGGTGGTCGTGGTCCTCCTGCTGGTCGAGGCTGCCTTTCGTTGAAATCCTGGAATGGTCTTCAGGACCCCCTCACCCTTCTTTCCTAGACCCCGGCAGTAGAAGTTGTTTGCTCGCGGTGGAAAGGCTGTGCCCATGATCCTCGCCCCAACCGTCGGATCCGAAGTGTCGATCCGGGACATGGCTTCGGACATCTCTTTCTCCTGCGTCTCCGACCATGTCTCCCTCACTATAGCACTCATCACCTCGTCACTAGCCTCCCTCACCTTCGCCTAATTGGATAAGTAAAAAATTATTAATTAACATATATAGAAGTAAAATTAAAAATTTAAAAATGTAAGATGACTTACAATATCCTCCTAGGAGTCAGGATATGCCTTCTCGTACGTATAGACGTACCGGTTGACTTCTGGATGTTCCCTGGTCGCCTCGTCCATAAAGACAGCGAACGGTCTAGAACTAGCATGATGGTTCCTTGTGTTACGTTGTCGGTTCTGAGCGTTCGCCCGGGAAACCGCCTTCAAAGAAAAACTAAACTATTAGTAAAATATTTAAAAACGCACGTACTTAATGAAAATTAACTAATTAATTTTTTTAAATACCTGTTTACGAGGGTTGTTGAATTCTGATGTCAGAAGCCAACGCCACTCGTACTCTTTGTACTGGAACTCAGCAGGGGTACCAGAACGTGCGTTCCCGTGCGTAGTCCAATGCATCCGCAACTCGTTCTTCTACTCCTTGTACCTACAGATACAACAAAAATATTAGAAATAATATTAATATCACATACAATTTTGTTTTTTCATTAACTTCCCAACGTACCTTCCCCCATGCACAACGTCCGCCCAGCTGCTCTTCAGGTCCTCGGGAACCTCAAACCACACCTGCATTTAACCGTTTATTAGTTTAGTTTTTCGAGAAATCTACAATGTAATACATAATATTATTGAGGCATTTTGTAAACTCACCGACATCGCGTTGTGGAAGATGTCCTTAACCTCCTGCGGGACCTCGCCCCAGTCTGACCACATCATAGGGACTCTATCCCTAATGAGCGCTCCCACGCTGCTGGAGTACGTCCTCGACTTCCCGCCCGATACTATGTCGCCATCCCCGTCAGTACAGATGACAATCCTCCCTGAGGTATCGACGATCTTCTCGAGAGCCTTCCCTGTGACGGGGCCTCTCTTCTTTTTTGTCGGCTTCGCTCCGACGGTGCCTATCACATGATTAACCAAATTGATTATTAAAATCGAAGAATTATAAGAAAACAAATCATTCATCTTTCATTACCTGAGGGCGATGCGGCGGACGCGACGGATTCCGTCTCTGTCGCCGATGATGATACCCTCGCGGAAATAAGAGGCGTATCAAAAGGCACGAACCGGTACGCCGCTGATGGAGCCACTGGCGGGGGCAGTGGATAAATCGGCGTCCCTGAGCCATCGACTGCAGGTAAGGCCGGTATCATCCGCGGAAGGAACAGATGAGGCGGCGGTATCTGTGCCCCAGATGACCCACTATCCGAAGAAGTAGGACCTGGAGTGGGCGCCCGGTGTATCTCAGGCATACGGGGTGCAGACACCTCCGTCTGGGTCTGAGGCCACAACTGCCTTGAGGAATGAGGGACGCCCCACTGCCTCGATGAAGGGGGCACCTCCGGCTACCTCTGCGCCGTCTGTAGAAGGCTCGCATGTCTAGCTGTCATGAGGCCCTGAAACGACGTTTAAGGGTTGCTAAAGGTTCCCTCAGACGATTCGGACCTTTGGCCCTTCGAACCCTTCGTCGATCTAATATTACCGCTTATCATGTTTAAAATATTAATTTGAATCAAGGCCACAAAATCAAACAATGTAAACCCATTCAATTAGTCAACAAAAAAAATATATACACTTCCTAAATACAAATTTACACTTCCTAAATACAAATATACACTTCCTAAATACAAATTTACACTTCCTAAATACAAATATTGTATACACTTCCTAAATACAAATATACACTTCCTAACAACACCACAACATTGTAATTGACCGGAAAATCAAAGCAAACACAAAATACTAAATACAAATATACACTTCCTAAATACTAAATACAAATATACACTTCCTAAATAAAAATATACACTTCCTAAATACAAATATACACTTCCTAACAACACAACCACATTGCACTTGACCGGAAAATAAAAGCAAACACAAAATGAAATGTGAAACAGAAATGTACTTGAGGAAGAGGGAGGGCTCGAGGTTGGAGCAGCAGGAGGAGGAGGGAGGACCGGAGCAACAGGAGGAGGAGGACCGGAGCAGCAGCAGGAGGAGGGAGGGCCGGAGCAGGCGAGCAGCAGAGGGCGACTAGGAGAGGGAGAGGGAGAGGGCGGCGACCGGGAGAGGGAGAGGGAGCGGAGGCGGAGACCGGGAGAGGGAGAGGAGGCGGAGACCGGGAGAGGGAGAGGGAGAGGGAGAGGGAGAGGAGGTAGAGGAGGCAGACCGGGAGAGGGAGAGGGGCAGAGGAGGCGAAAGAGGAGGCTAGGGCTTTTCTGCTGTCGAGCACTGGGTGTTATACCCGACAACTTTAGCCGACGAAATAATAATTTCGTCGGCTAAAGATTATAACATCGTCAGCTAAGATAATAATCTCGTTGGCTAAGATCAAATTCGTCGGCTAATCCTTTTAAATTCGTCGGCTAAAACGTTAAAAAATTTCATCGGCTAAACCTTTGAAATTCGTCGGCTATAGTACTTTTTATACATTATTGTGATGATCAAACTTGAGAAACAAAAATCCGACCGTCAGATCTGACCATCATGATAAAATACCTGTATGGGAAAAAATTCAACTTGATCCAACAAGGTTAAGGGTTCGATCCGGACGGTTAATCCGTTAAGTCAAACCCCTAAACGCAAGAAAAAGGTCTTTGGACTGTCTAAATTACGTATTTTGGCCGGACCTTCAACTGAAAATAGTTTCAAATCGATGAGACGCAACAAGTCGTATAACAATTTTACGCAAAATAACCACCGAAGATAGGGCTACCCATAGAGAGAAAGAATGAAAAATTGCATTGACCGGGCATCGAAAATTTACCGGAATACTGTGATTTTTAACCCGTGGACGTATTTCACCATTCTGGTCATATCTTATTTCATGACTTTTTTGCGTTTAAAGGCTGTACGTATAGTTTTTTTTTGAAACGGAACATTTACTTAACACTTCGTAAACAAGTTACACAACATTAGTAGGCATGTTGTGATTGTGATGATCAAACTTGAGAAACGGAAATCCGACCGTCAGATCTGACCATCATGACAAAATACATGTATGGGCAAACATTCAACTTCATCCGACAAGGTTAAGTGCTCGATCCGGACGGTCAATCCCGTAAGTCAAACCCCTAAATGCACGGAAAAGGTCGTTGGACCGTCTAAATTTTGTATTTTGGCCGGACCTTCAACTGAAAATAGTTTCAAATTGATGAGACGCAACAAGTCGTATAAAAATTTTACGCAAAATAACCACCGAAGATAGGGCTATAGTATGTAATAGAAAAATTTTAGGGTTTAGCCGACGAATACCCTAATATATTCGTCGGCTATAGTATGTAATAAAAAAATAAATAAAGCCGACGAAATATTAGGGTATTCGTCGGCTAAACTGATATTAGCCGACGACTTCTAATATAATTCGTCGGCTAAGATGGTTTTAGCCGACGAAATATATTATAATTCGTCGGCTAAGATGGTTTAGGCCAACGAATTATGGTGTATTTCGTCGGCTTAAGTATAAAAAATATATTAAAAAAACTGAAGGTAATACATGTAAACCATACTCACTTCCTGTTTATATATCACCAAAATTCATATAAAATAACAGAAATATGAATTCAACATATGTAAACTATAAAGGTAATACATTTTATTTATTACAAATTAATGTATTACGTCCTCTAAATTAAAACTAAGGCTCGTAATCGGAATCATCCAATAAGTCTTCTTCGGTGTCAGAATTAACTTCTGGTAATCTATGTTTTTCCTCATCGCCAGAGTCTTCGTCTGTTTCTTGATTTGGATCAACATCAATAAGCCTTGGCTCTTCTTCACGAATTCGCACCGACCGACCCGCTTTAAAATTATTAAGACGAACGGTAGAAGAGTTAGGAATACCTATTGCGTTGGGCTCTTGATACACAACATCTTCTTCCTTGTCTTCGGCCTCTCCAAGTGTAGCCGCCCGGTAAATGTTTCGAGGGTGCACAAGGTTGACTACTTTCCACGCGTCACCCTTAGCAAGGTCATCAAGATAAAACACTTGTTTTACCGATGTGGCAAACACAAACGGGTCATCTTCGTAAAAACTTGTAGCAGTGTTCACCGATAATATTCCGTACTGATCGGTCTTCATGCTCTGCGGGCTAGTATCAAACCATCTACACTTGAAGAGGTGCACTATCATGCCTTCACCGTAAACGAGTTCCACCACTGAATGGAGAACACCGTAATAGTCAACTCCATTCCGCCCACCATGCGCCATCACCCCAGAATTATGTGTTCTCCGTCTGCTGTCTCTCTGTTCACATATAAATTGCACGCCATTCACCTTGCACATCGGATAAACTCTTGACATTATCGGCTTCATCGCTAGAAGTCTTAATTCGTGCGACCAATTTGAGTGACCATCAAATTGAATATGGTTTATCTGCAACCAACCATTCAACTGTAAATATGGATAATTATGCAATAAACATAAATACGTACAAAAATATTGAATTACGTACCCAGCCGCCAAAATAGTTTGCGAACTCCATGTTGTGGTACTCGAGATAACCTTGAATGTCTGGACAATATAGATGGATGTCTTTCCAGTATTCAACTTCTGGACAGTTAATCAATACCCACCAGTGGGCAATGACTAGCTCATGTGGTTGCAACTTGTAGGAGTCTGGCAACATTCCATAAACTTCAACATCACTAGAGAGTATGGAAAGATTGAACTTCGGTACATCTACCGGCATGGCTTCGTATGTTTCCTTCAACGCTCTTTAATACAACTTCATGTAGGTGACGCACTCGTGCGCAATATATGCTTCAGCTATACATCCTTCAGGCGCGGATTTATTAGCCACATAATCTTTGTAGTCTCCAAGTTGCCTATAAATTAAGTTGCAAAATGTTATGATTATTGAACATGTATATATATTGAGGAATTCAGGTGTAAAAAATGTACCTTTCCATGGGATACATCCAAGTGTAGTGTACTGGACTGGACCGGTAAGCAACAATTACTCGGGAAGATGGATCATCATGTGAGGCATGATGTCAAAAAATTTGGAGGAAATATTCTCTCAAATTTACACATGATATAAATGATGTCCTCTTGCATTTGCCGGAGGTTAGATTTTTTCACTTCCCGTGTGCATAACTTCTGGAAGAATCTTGTCAACGCTACTAACAGCTCCACCACCTGACGGGGAATGAACGGTTGAATAAAAACAGGGAAGAGACGTTGTAGCAGGATATGACAGTCATGACTCTTCAACCCGTACATCTTATTGTCCCGGAAGTTCACACACCGGGCTATATTTCCTGCATAGCCTGAAGGATACTTCACACAACTCATCCACCTGAAAATTACGTTCTTCTGGTCAGGCTTCACGGTGTAAGGAGCTTGAGGCATTTTTTTCTTCCCTTCTTTCAACCACCACTACCAGGACAAGCACTTTAGCCGACGAAAAATTTTCGTCGGCCTGTTATCTTAATTCGTCGGCTAAGATCTTAGCCGACGAGCCTTCGTCGGCTATAGTGTCGTCGGGAAAGGGTCCTCGGTGGTGACTTTAGCCGACGAAATTTTTTTTTCGTCGGCTATAGTCCCACAGTTAGCCGACGAAAAACATGTCGTCGGTTTTTTTCCCAGACTTTAGCCGACGACACAATTAATATATTCGTCGGCTAAAGTGTGTAATAAATAATTAAAAAAATTATAGCCGACGAAATTTAGTATATTTCGTCGGCTAAACCTTATAAAAAAAATTAAAAAATAACTATAGCCGACGAAACATGCCATAATTCGTCAGCTAAACCTTATGAAAAAATTAAAAAACTATAGCCGACGAATATAGTGTTTAAATATCGTCGGCTAAAGTTGCTGGGTTTTGAAAAAAAAAAACTGCAGAAACTTTCGGCCACCTCCAATCACGACCAAAATTTGACAGAATCTTCCTCTCAACATTTCAAACAACTTTCTAGAAGAAGTCGAAGGTCAATTCTAAGCCTAAACAGGTGAATCGACTGAAAATATAAAAATCCCCAATTTTAAACCCTAAAAACTTCAAATCTTCGATTCTCTTCACACACACCGAATCGAGCTACCAAATTCTAGGGGAATGTAGTACTAATCAAACTCAACTTATCCTTATATAGAACTCACCAAATGGTGACCTAAGGAAGGAGAAATTCGATCGACACCGAATCCGAACCGGCGGAGTTTTGAAGCTCGATTTATCTCTCATAGCGGCGCCACTCGATGCACCACCTATCCAACAATGAAGTAGAGACGACGGCGAAGCTTTTGGGACAAGTGTGGCGGTCTCTGGTGGCTTGACGGCGGAGCTAGGCCGAGAAGAAAATCTGGCAGATAATAGACTTCTTACCATCCATCTTCGGCTATATAAAGAACTTTAGCCGACGAAATGCTTTATTTTCGTCGGCTAAACTCTTTTGAAAATTTTAGTTGACCGCCAAAAAATTTTGGTTTAAAATTTTGAAAATTTTTCGACTTTAGCCGACGAGTTTTCATATATTTCGTCAGCTAAACCCTTACCGACCAAAAAAATTTGAAATTTTTGACCTTAGCCGACGACTTTGTTAATATCTCGTCGGCTAATATCTATAAATTCACGAAAACGCTCATATCTCCCCCTATATTACGTAGTTTGGTCAAATCTTCCACACCAAAAACTCTCACGTAGATGAGACGCAACCGCCTATATAAAAAATTTGAGACATTTACCTTCCGACGATAGGGCTCCCCATAGGAAATAATAACGGTAAATAGGGTTGACCGCTACTATCGGCACCGACACTTTACCCGATTTACATGATTTTTGAACCATAGCCGTATTTCACCATTCTGAACACATCTTATTTCACGAGATTTTTGATAATTTTGCTTCCTATGTAGAGTTGGTTTACAGAGTTATATAACCTATTAAACAAGTTATACAACATTAGTAGACACGTTGTGATTTTGATGACTAAAATTCACAAACCAAAATTTGACCGTCAGATATGATCATTATGACGAAATATGTTTGTGGTAAAAAATTCAACTGGATCCGACAACGTTAAGGGCTCGATCGAAACGGTCAACCCTAATCGATCGTTACTTATCACACGAAAACGCTCATATCTCCCTCTATATTACGTAGTTTGGTCAAACCTTTCACACAAAAAACTCTCACGTAGATGAGACGCAACTGCCCATATAAAAATTTTGACACATTTACCTTCCGACGATAGGGCTCCCCATAAACCCGAATAACGGTAAATAGTAGACACGTTGTGATTCCGATGACTAAAATTCACAAACCAAAATTCGACCATCAGATATGATCATTATGACGAAAGATGTCTATGGTAAAAAATTCAACTGGATCCGACAACGTGAAGGGCTCGATCGAAACGGTCAACTCTAATCGAAAATAAGAAAACTGCATTTTGAAGCCCTAAACGGACTCAGATGGCCAAAAAAGCCTATATATCATGGCATTAGCGATGAGTTTGATTCGTAGCGCCGTTACGCTTCCGGAAAGGTATCACAATAGTCAATCAGACACCAAACGCCAAATCTGCAGCATAATGAATAATAAGGGTAAGTCAACTATCGGCACCGAGACTTTACCGGAATACCGTGATTTTTCAACCGTAGACGTATTTCACCATTCTGGTCATATCTTATTTCACGACTTTTTTGCGTTTGAAGGTTCTACGTATAGTTTTTTTTTTTTTTTTCAGATGAGTTGTTGTCTAGATCTGCAAATATAAGGCACTTTAGCCGACGAAATTATATTTTTCGTCAGCTAAACTTTTCAAAATTTCGTCGGCTAAACTTTTCAAAATTTCGTCGGCTAAACTCTTAAAAATTTCGTCGGCTAAACTTTTGAAAATTTCGTCGGCTAAAGTTCACAGACTATAGCCAACGAAAAAAATTAATTTCGTCGGCTAAAGTTGACCATAGCCAACGAAGATTTTAAATTAGCCGATGAAGGAAAATTTCGTCGGCTAAAGTGGACTTTAGCCGACGAAAAAAAAATTCGTCGGCCTGGTTTTTTTATTTTCGTCGGCTAAAGCCTTTCTTCTGGTAGTGCACAGATGTCTTCTTAATTACATTTTTTTTAGATCAATGCGTGCCTTAGGACCGTCTTTCATCTTCCCCTCCAAGTTCAGCACTGTGCCCACCACACTGTCGCAAACATTCTTTTCTATGTGCATCACATCTAGGTAGTGCCTGATCAACAACTTACTCCAGTATGGGAGTTCCCAGAATATGCTCTTATGTGTTCAGAATTTGTACATGTCAGGTCTTTCAGGTATTGCCACCACAATATTGGGATGATTACTGAGCTGCCCAAAATCGTACTCATTAAGCACTGTTAAAATTTCTTCTCTCGTCCATCTTCTGGGAGGCACACCGTGTTCTACGGTCCCATCAAATGTCATGTCATCGAACCGTCATTCGTGATTATATGGAAGGAAAGCACGGTGGCCCAATCTGCATATCTTGTTGCAATGACTGCTGCTCCCCTCATCGCTAAGGCACTCTGGACAAGCCTTGTATCCCCTAACAACGTTGCCCGACAACATCGCACGGGCAGGAAAATCACTGATGGTACCAACAACCATGACATACATCTGGAACATCTCGTGCATGTACTTGTCATAAGTGGGATGACCAACGTCCCACAAAAACTTAAGCTCTTCAATCAAATGTCTCAAATACACATCGAGACACTTCCCTGGATAACCGGGCCCCAGAATCAACAAACTCAACATATTGTATTCCTTCTTCATGCACATCCATGGAGGAAGGTTGTACGGTACCAAAATCACGGGCCATACACTGTATTGAAGACTCATGTTGCCAAAAGGGTTGAACCCGTCGGATGAGAGCCCGAGCCTCACATTTCGGACCTCTGACGCAAAATGAGGAAACTCCCTGTCTATATGCTTCCAAGCGTCCCCGTCAGCAGGGTGTATAAGGGTATCTTCGTCATGCAATTCCCTATCAGCGTGTCATCTCATAGCTTTGGCCGTGTGTGAAGACATGTACAACCACTCCAGCCTATCCCTTAAAGAGAAATACCGAAGTACCTTCAAAGGTTTCCTATTATCTGTAGGAGTCAGCTTATACCTGTCAGTGTGACATACCAGATATGCGTCAAGGCCACCAAGGTCATTCCCTTCTGGATCTTTACCCCAGAAGATAACGCAGTCATATCTGCATGCATGGATCTTGATGTAGGAAAGCCCAAGATCTTTCAGGATACATCGGACCTTACAATGAGTGGTAGGAAGACGATGACCATGGGGCAGCATCGAAGCAGTGTACTGTAGATAATTATCAACAGCCTTCACGGTCGATTTTGTCTCAACTTTAATCTTCATTACGTCCATCACACTTTTAAGAACGGTCTTCTAACAACCGGGGTACACAGGGGTCTGTTGGAAAGCAAGCAGTTTGTTGTACTTTTCAATACCAACAATGTTGACAGCTCTAGGGAAGGGCTGCACCGAGTCAGGCATATACTGTCCTTGAGCGCATACACCGCTCTCATAAGGAAGCATGTCGTTGATGAATGTCGTTGTTGGATCATTGGATGTATTGCCATCTCAGAAAATTGTCCATGATCATGCAGACTCCCTGATGATGTTTCACCGTGATATACCCAACATGTGTACTTCTCTCAAAACCCGTTACTCCTCAGGTGCTGCCATACTTTGTCAATCGCAAATCGATGCATATCGCTGCGACACTGACATTTCATGCACGGGCAATAGAAAATTGTATTCCCATTAGCATTAGCCAGCGCATATTCCAGAAAACTCATAACTCCTGCACCATATATTTTGTCCCATTTTGGAAGCAAAATCCAACTTTTATCCATATCCTGAAAATATAACAAAATATATATGTATAACGCTAGCTAATTATTAATTAAATTTCATGCCATATATAAAATCTTAATTCATTTGGTACGCGTATATATATATATTCTACGTACTACAACTAATCAACAACAAATTAATTAACACACACACAGATATATATATATACTTAATAATTACATAACAATATATATATATATATATATATATATCTACATCATCACAAAATCATCATCAACAACTTCATACCATCAACACAATATTATAAATTAATTAACATATATATATATATATATATCTACTACTTATGAACAACTTCATATATATTATATCAAATCATCAACCAAATCGATCAACACATATATATATATACATCCAACGTACTCAAAATCAATCAACTCATAACAATATTATATATCAACATCATCACAAAATCATCATCAACTCATATATATCATCAACAACTTCATACCATATCAACACAATATTATAAATTAATTAACATATATATGTACTATTTATTAACAACAACTTAATTCATATATATTACCAAATCATCAACAAAATCGATCAACACATATATATATATATACATCCAACGTACTCAAAATCAATCAACTCAATCATACTCAAAATCAATCAACTCAATCACACTCAAAATCGATCAACTCAATTAATCAACATATATATATATATACGTACCTATATATAGCTCCACAAACTAATTATGGACAGATTTCGACAACACCCAAACTTTTTCTCCCGTTTTTTCTTCTCCCGATTTTTTCCCAGATGAGCTGCTGCTGGCCAGATCTACAAATATAAAGCACTTTAGCCGACGACAATTTAATTTCGCCGGCTAAGCTTTTAAAATTTCGTCGGCTATAGTCTGTGAAGTTTAGCCGATGAAATAAATTCTTTAGCCGACGACGTTTTAATTTCGTCGGCTAAAGTTGAAGATAGCCGACGAATGAAAATTGCGTTGGCTAAAGTCCACGTTAGCCGACGAAATTTTCATTCGTCGGCCGGCCTGGTTTTTTTATTTTCATCGGCTAAAACCTTTCTTCTGGTAGTGCTAGTAAACAACTTTATTGCTCCCTAAAACTATACATCTTAATTAATGACAATGATAATAACACTTTTTTTGTTTTGGAAGAAGCAGGAAAACATGACATTCTAATTGGACAGTGCCTACATTCAACTTAATGGTCTCATATATATACCAATAGCCGGATTTACACATGTTTGAACCATTTGCTAAGCTTACATTCTAGTAAAAGGAAAGACACTTACATATTTCGTGGTTGTATCTTCATCACCGGCCCTGACATAGGTCTTCTCAAAACCTTTGATAATTGGAAGTTGCTCGCCTTGTATTCTGAGTTCCTCCATTGTGTAGATGATAGGAGAAGACCCCGTGTGGTGGTGCATAGTCTTCTCCCCACGGTTCCGCTTGTTTGCCAAGGAGAGTCTCTAATATATACACGAAAAAATATTAAATAGATTAGTTCTAACATCTTGCACATTTCACATTTCAAGTTATAAATACAAAACTATACATGAATGGGCTAATAATAAAATACAAGGAAAACAATGAAGGTAATTAAAAAAAATCTCCTTGAAAGCATCTGACTCGAAGTGCTCGCATAGAAACTCTCACTGGTCCTCTCTCCCAATGAAATCTACTGGCATGCCAGAGGGCCCTCCCTTCAGATAAGCTTTGTGACACTGGTACTTCCAGTCCTTATACCTCTCATGTGCCCTCTTCAGTATCTAATTGAACATTGGCTCATCATTTTCATCTCACTCGTACTTCGGCTAAGTAAGAAATAAAAAAAAATCTCATGTTAAGCACTGAAAAATAAAATAAAATAAATTAATACAGCCAATTACTATCACAAAACACATATTTCAATTCATATCAACACACAATACTTTACACACATTCAATCATACTTTACACATATCCATAACATTTTCAATTTATAAGACAACTCAGTCTTATGCAAACATATCCTTAGACATGAAATTTTATCAACAGAGAGATGTCAATTCAGTCAGTTCATGCCTTCCAATTATAAGCAATCATATATATGTTATCAAACAAATATGTAAATTTACTTTTCATATACTTTTCAGTTACTTACCGACATTGCATTCCACACCTTCCATTTCTCAGTCTGATCAAGGTCGTAGAACGTGCTTGCCCTCATTCCCACCAGACTCCGTATGGCGCAACCGATATCATGTGCCACCAAGCTGTTTATCCCCTCACGCTAGGGCCTTTTACACGGGGGCAATACTCCAGCTTGATCTTCTGCCCCGTTTGTTGAACGATATCCTCCACCTTCTTTCCAGAACAAAAACCCCGCTTCTTTTTCGGGGCCGGAGCTACAATTAACATGTGAAAATACATTATTACATTATGATATATACTTAATATACAAGAGGATATATGTTGTGTGTAAGTGGCATGAAACTTCTAGAGACATATTGTACAGAAAGTTTACTGACCCCCAGTAGAAGTTTACTGACCCCCAGTAAATTAATACACTTACCTGTTGGGCTTCTAACTTTGATTCGAGCGCTGCCGACGATGCGTCTTGCAGATTCGGGTGCGGTTGCAGTCTCGGGTGCGGTTACAGACGCCGATTGAGATCTCGTTGAACAACTGTCAACTGTAGGGCGCCGCACGATCAAGGGGAGAGCCCCTGGTGGTACTGTCTCAGTCGGCATGGGGTTAGGATGGCTGCTACTGCTAGCTGAACCGACGCTCTGCCGTATTGACTCCATCAAAGCACTGGCCTGAGTGGCTCGGCTCTTCCTCTTCCCCATGATCACCATATCTTGTACATGAATAACACACAATTGTTAGTACATGAGTGAGTAATATATAAAGATTATGAAAAATAGTCCATAGAAAAGCATACAGGTTGATCAAACCACTTGTATTTCTTCACTTTTTTTTATTTTTTTTTAGACTTGATGTATTGGTGATACAGAAAACACTAACAAAAGCTGTGAGTCACTTAAGCATAAGATACAATGTGATATTGGTTTCTTTTTTTTCGGATAATTAAAAAAAAAAATAATAATAATAATAATGAAACACGATCAACGAATTCGTTTACGATTCAGACACTACAAGCAAGATCAATTTGAGAAGAGAGAGAATACGGACCTGCAAAGGAGCGGCGGTTAGAAGGTGAGAGCAGAGAGATCGTAGCGGCGGTGAGAAGGTGAGAGCAGAAAGATCGTAGCGGCGGTGAGAAAGTGAGAGCAGAGAGATCGGAGCGGCGGTGAGAAAGTGAGAGCAGAGAGATTGGAGTGGGGTGAGAAAGTGAGAGCAGAGAGATCGGAGCAGCGGGTGGATGCGGTGGCGATGAGTGGAGGAGGTGGGTGGATGCGCGCACTTTAATCGGTTGCCGATGCATGGATGGTCAATACAAGAGATTATCAAAGAAAAGCAGTATTTGAGAAGACCTGAATTGCTAGAGGTAATGGTATTTTATTTATATAGCCATTTTTATAATTAAAAAAAAATATTGCATTGTATTGTTTGTTTTTTAAAAAACTAAATTAAACTGATTTGTGTCTTATAAATGTAAAAACAGGAACTCATAATAGAATGTCCATGGATGGATGAGGAGGAAACGAGTTCCGGCAATGATAAGCGGCTGCAAGATGACAGTGGAACACCAAGGAAAATTGATTGGGTAAGTTTGAATGGTTACTAACACCCAGTAAAACTATTAGCAATGAAAATGGAACATGTATAGAAGTTTACTGACCCCAGTAGAAGTTTACTGGGGGGCAGTAAACGTCTACTGGGTTTACTATGGGGCAATAAAGTTGTTTATTAGGGTATATTAAGTGTGTAATTGTCATGAAATTGAATGAGAGATAATGTATAGAAGTTTACAGACCCCCAGTAGAAGTTTACTAGGGGGCAGTAAACTTTTACTTTACACACTAGGGGGAAATAAAGTTGTTTATAGGGTATATTAAGTGTGTAATTGTCATGAAATTAAAAGGGAGATAATGTATTGTTGTTTACTGACCCCAGTAGAAGTTTACTAGGGGGCAGTAAACTTGTTTATTTGTATATAATTGTTTAACAATAACGATTTCGTTGTCATAACGTGTACAGGAGCTGCCGATGGAAGATATGAAGAAGAAGCTGACAGAACTTGCCAAAGCAAATGAAGAACTGGTGAACAAAAACATTGAATTGCTCGACAAGTTAAAGAAAGCGGACAGCCAAATCATTGAGCTAGAGAAACAAAAGAGGGCAAACAAAAATGAAATGAACGCTCTCAAGAAACAGTTGCACAAAGGGGCAAAATATGCTCAGACAAAGCAAATAATATGTGTAACTGAGGAGGAGGAGGAGGAGGAGGAGGATAGGCCAAAGCCGGTTGAAGAGGAAGAATATAACTACAGAGAGGAGCAACCAAGAACTGAAGAGATAAGAGTAGAAATTAGTTTACTGACCCCCAATAAATATTGTGTTTTCTTCATTTTTTTAGGATAACTTGTATGTTTTCTTTTGTGTAGTTTTTTGAACAAGTAGCAGAACCAGTTCCGTTGCGAAAGATATTTCCAAAAGACGATGAACCTGTGACGACCGATGTCAAGCTGTCTAAACTAGACAAACTTGTTGATCAAGCTGTGGAAATGGCCGGAAAAAAAATAAATGAAGCAACCAGCTTGAAGAATAAAGAACAACAAGCAGGAGGGCTCAAGAAATATGTCAAGCAGAAGGGCTCAAAACAAACTGTGGAGACTGGTTCGATTGAAAGAGACGTCAACCTGAAGAAGCGTGGGGCACAAAAGAGGAAAGAAGAAGAATGGGAGTATGACACCCCTGAAGGGCTAAAGCCAGCAAAAAGAACAAAGGAGGTGGAGCGTAAAGTCTAAAATCCTATTGTTATTGATGGAGTAAACTGCAACACTCCAACATGGAAGCTCTTGGATGAAAAGGTGGCGAATCACTATAAGAACTGGTTTGATTTGAACAAGGACGAGAATGATGAGTAAGTTTATTCTTCCCTAGTATATATATATATATAACATTACAATTAGTTCCCTGGTTTGACTTGCTTATGACTTATTTGTGTCTGCACAGTTTCCGGTATTAGGAGTGTTGTGATGGTATCATTGACATTACCAAATATGACTTGAAGAAAATAACTGAAGAAGGAGAGATTACATCTAATGTGAGAAAAAATTACTGGTCTTACTAACCGCAATAAAGTTGATGTTTGAATAACCTAAGATGTATTCTTTGTTGTAATTATTTGTGACTTATATATGTTGTACATGCAGACCATCAGGGTGTACCTCGCAATGTTGAAGGAGAAAATGGAAAAAAAGAAGGTCTCGGTCGGATTCCTAGACATAGAGGCAGCGGTAAGTAGTCTAACCTGAAATAGCAGCGTGCCGCAGCACCGCGGTCTCCTCCGTTACTTTTTTCAGTTAACACAATCTTACTACTTGCTTTTATAAATACAGCGCACGGCGGTTGTACATGAACAAAAACTGAAGGAGTTCCTAGCTGGAGGAGGAAAACAGGGGGAATTCAAATGTAATGAATTGGGTATAGAGCTTTCCATTATTAATCCTCTGTGGTCCATCTTCAGTAAGGACCTGGTTTTCATTCCGGTACATCACGGGGTCAGCCACCACTATACCTTGATCCTGATTGACAACAAAGCTCGATGCTTCTATCACCTGAACTCAATGCTACCGCCAACGAAAGATTACTCTGCCGACGCCGACACCAACAACCACTTTCAGAATGCAATGGCAGTGGTAAGTTGTAACTGATTTATTAGGGTAAGAAGTTTACTGGGGGGCAGTAAACTTCTACTGGTTTTTGTTTGTTGCTTGTTCTCTTAGTTTGTTTGAGTTGTAATTTACTTGTGTGTTGGAACCAACAGGTGAAGCACATTATGGTGTTCATCAAACGCGTATATGATTCCACCAAATACCCTCTCAGCCAAGGCATGGACCCTGAGGAATGGAGGGAAAACTATGACAAGCAGGACAGCCAAGGAATAGTGGTTGATGGTTACTCGATGATGATGAGTGCTGAAGAGAAAAGAACAAGAAGATGGATGCTGAACCAAAACGTTTATCAAGCAAGATACAAGTTGACTGATATCTTATCCTGCCCGCAGCAAATGAAAACATCGTAAGTACCTTTAAACTTCCTTTAAAGAGTTTTATTGGGGTCAGAAATTACTTATATGTTTTATTAGGGTGAAAAATTTAGTAACACTGTTTCTTAATACATTGCAGGTCAGACTGTGGACCATTTTTGCTCCACTTTATAGAGAGCCTATGTCATAGTAAAAAACCAACAAAAGATGGTGGTAATGAAATGAGGAAGAAGATCCTGCTAAAGTTCATGGACATCAATATAGAAAAAAGATTAGTGGCACTTTAGATGTAGGATCTTCAAAATGTGAAAATATGTAGTATTTTGGTAGTGTTGCAAGAACATATGAATAATCTTGAATTTCAGTAAAGGAACTTGTTCTTTTAGTAATTTTGGTCTATTCCTTTGATCTTTCTGTCAGTTTCATTTATCTTTGATTGTCAGTTTCAGTTTTTTTTTGTTACAGGGTGGTTATTGGGGGTCAGTAAACTTTGGTTGCTCTGTTCAGGAAAATTACTGACCCCCAATAATTTTCCGTACTTGAGAGTTTACTACCCTATTATGTCATTAGAGGATGGTTGAAAGGAATCTAAGTAATAACAATCATCCATAAACTTTGGTTGCTCTGGTCAGGAAAATTATTGACCCCCAATAATTTTCCACACTTGAACATATGAGCATAACAAAAACTGGAAGCATTCCAGATTTAAAGAAAAGACCTGGAAAAGAGTAAAACAAACATCCAAGTATCAAACTGGAAGAAAATAAAGGAAGGCGGATGTGTTGTATCAAGAAATACAGAAAATTACTGACCCCCAATAATTTTCCACACTTTACATGAGCATAATTTTCCAATTATTTTCCATACTTGAGAGTTTAATTACTACCCTAATAATATTCTTCACCTTATACCTCCGGTTAGGGCCCTAATCCCATTTGAGAGCATATGACATTGTGATTTCGTTTGTTATTGGGGAGTTTCGAATTCGCATATGTGAGAAAATTTCGGCAGCATCTCCCTATAGTTCCCCAAGTGCACTAATATCTATACCTAGAATGCACTCGAGGAACAATAAAGAAAGATCTTGTCGAAATATATATACCCACAACCGAAAATGAAACGCACCAACAACAAACAGAATCTCAATGTCATATGCTCCCAAACTGTCCAAATATGGGACAATTCGAAACCCATTTTGTTAGACACAGTCGTAACATAATGGTTCTCGAACGGGATTTCTAAGGGTAACAATATATATTGATGAATGTATAAGAATCTTATAATTCTTAATTACATGATTCATCATTTTATTTTTTATCATATGATCGAATACACAAAACGATTTGAATGAAAACAAAAATTTGATAAACATATTATTCACATAATTATTAATTAATCATACATACAAAAGCTAAAGATATATATATATATATATATATATATATATCTTTAAAAATTATACACACAAAAGTTAGATATATATACAAACATAATATTATATAGTTTTCATGCATATATAATATTATACGTACAAACATATTATACACATATATCCAGTAATTATATTAAGCATACAAGTAAGCAACAATAATCCATCAAAATTGGACCGGCAAGTAGCCCAAAGTTCGCAGGAAAATATGCCTAAAAGAAGAAAGTAGATTAATTAATTAAAGAAGTTACCAATTAGGAGATCGAGATCGAAGCGCGCAACTCTTAAAGATCGATCAAATTAATGAAGAAAAGCTTCCAAAACTACATTTGGATCGGATGAATATTCCGATGAAGGGGGGGCAGCTAGGTACCATGCCTTTCTTCTGCGTTCTCTTCTGAGCAAAAGGTGTATAAATGGATGATGTGTAAACTTAGCGGACGAAATATTCCGTCGCCTAGGACAAAAGGCGTCGGAAAAAATATTCGTTCTACTTTGTGTCAGGCAATAATTCAAATTCTTAGTCAACGGAAAACTTCATCAGCTAAGAAAAGAATATTCGTCGCCCAAGTAGTTCTTACCCGACGGAATCTATGTCGTCGCCCAAGAAAATTTCAGACGACGGAACATTATTCGTCACCCTAGACAATCTTACACGCCGGACTATGTCGACAGTCAATTTCCGTCGACTAAGAAGATCTAAACCGACGAAACCATACCGACGGAAGATATCCGTCGCCTAGGGTTGACTAAGCCGACGGAATATGGACGACGAATAGTGTTTCGTCGATTATGAATAGCTTAGTCAACAGAAGACGTCGACAGTTATTTTTCGTCGCCTAAGAAATCTTAGGCGACGGATGTGGTACCATATGCGACGGTTCTTATTCCGTCGGTGAAGAGTGTCTTCGCCGACGGAATTAATAAGATTCCGTCGGCTAAGTCGATATTTCCTGTAGTGGCCACCACGGATTCCTAACATCCAAGCCTACCTATTTACAAAATTTCGTGGTATTTGGAGACGTGGAAGGTGGTGAACCGCTCAATATAAGTGTTCATAGATGTCCCGCGACTCCGACAACCGGTTCGGCACTGTTTCGACTGATTCTGTTGTCGAGGCTGGCAGTTTGCAAATTCTAACTCCCATGTCTACCTGCTTACAAAATTTGGTAACGTTTGGAGCTTTGGAGAATAATGAACCGTTAAAGGAAGTGTAAAACAAAGGTCCGATGATGCCGACGGTCGGTTCAACCAGTTTCTTTTTGACCGGTTCCGACGGTGAGGCCAGCAGTCTTTTTGTACTTGTAAGATCAACGACTACAGGTTGTAGCAAGGTCATAGTTTTACTTATTCATCTTTACCCACCATCATTTAAATCTTTATGTTACGGTTGTAACGGTATGCATATTTGTTAACGAATTGAGTTAACGTTTTATAATCTATATCGTCCACATATTGTATGTGTCAAATTGCGCCTCCACAAACGCACAATGATGGGTTATTTGATGAATATTGTCTTTGAATAAGACATGAGCTTCCAACTATAGTCCGTTTTTATAAGGACCTTGACATGCGATCTCTTTTATGTCACTTTGATGAGCCAGTCTTCCCGTCGTTAGGGGAGATAAGAACAAGAATGTTCAAGTAGAACGACTTGAAATTGTCGTGTTTTGTCCCTACTGTGTCTCATCAAGTTCCCTAAAGTGACGAGATCACATATACAAGGATTGATGTCCGGATAAGGACGTGTTGATGTCCGGATAAAGACATGTTGATGTCCGGATAAGAGGACATGTCGTCACCCATAGATAGTGGCATGGTGACACCACAAATGTGGTAGATGGTATTGCTAGGCCGTGGCTCTCACGGTTTAGGGGGAGGTCACTTGGTTCGATACATACTCGCCAAGAAAGAATGCGAGTTTGGCACAACTTGATCATTTGATCAATGATACTCATTCGTCTGTTATTTCTGGATTATGGTTATTATTGGGGGACGCCTCAATGTCAATATCAATCCATATAGAGATCTTTACACTTAGAAATTATACCGGTGTACATGACGACATGGTTTAATGAGTTAGATATCGAACCATACTTCGTTGAGAAAATATCAACATTGTAGATTGACCTAAATGGAAAGATGCGATCCAGTTTAAACAAAGAGATAGTGCTTTGGTTAGGTGACGCCGACACCCTAAGTGTAAACTTTATCAGTTATGTCTTTGTTAGCTAGAAAGCATAGTGAGAAAAAGAGTTTTGACTCACCTTTTGGCGTAAGGTCTCTCAAAAACGCCCTGGAATCGACTACGATGAGATATACTCTCGTAATAGATGTCATTGCACTCCACTACCTTGTCAGTTTAGTAGTTTTCGAAAAACTAAACAAGCAGTTTGTGGTCACAACTTATCTTTGTTGGGAACTAAAAGATGTACATAAAGATCTTGAATAGATCGGTTTTCACCCAAATCAAGTGGCTCCTGACCACGGAGCGCGTTTGCAAGATATTTGCTAAGTATCTACTTGATTAGAGAAGGAATATGAAGAATTATGCTTATTTGCGTGTAAATTCTAGATGGATTGTGATGAACCCTTGTTAAACTAAGAGATGCCACTGATCCAAAATTAAGAATGAAAGGATCTAGGGAATACTTGGTCTCGAAAGTGAGGACCGTTATTGATGATGCTTATTCATCAGTCGGCTTAAGGCAATCTAAAGGACGATGAAGTTATGCCTATATGTATCCCTTGATCAGTCGAAGTCTTGAGAAGACTCGTTTTTTCTGTATGACGAAGAAGTCTTTGGAGAAATTCTCCATCTAAGTACGGTAGCACATTCATGTACTTGTTACAATATGCTCGACTCAACATCTCATTCACTATAAACTTGTAAGGTCAAGTTCTCCTTAGTCTTTCAACTCTCTTCCTAGCGGTCGAGCATCTTCGCTCCCCTTAGATGAGTGAAAGAATATCAAGGTAGTGGCCGGATGCTCCCACGCAACGCCAATGTAATGGTAATGATTCCTTCTATAAAAGGTTCAAGCATATTCATCCCTACAGAAAGACACATTAACAACGAAATCAGAATATGCCCAGTTTCGTAGGTCAACTTCTATGAGACCTACATGATAGCCCACTCGTTGGAAAATGGTAAAATTGATACCATTGGAAAGGTCTATGTGTCTACTTTCCAGGGACACCAACCATTGGATCACACCTATCATATTATTTGAGTTATGGCTATTTTGTAAAGTAGGACGGATCTGTCCGCGAATCTGCTTTGGCAGAACAGTCAACTTAGACAGAACTTTGTGATCAGCTCAAGATGAACTAGGTTATGGTCCTTATATAGTTGGAAAGCTATGTGTATCTAGTTTTCAGAACTTTATACGGTTTGTCCATACCTATTGTATCGAAGATGTTATGACTGTTTAAGTACACGAAGGTCATGCCACGAGTGAATCTGATTTTCAACGCGAACTTATGTTTTGAGTTGTTAGGCAACCTTCTCCTTGAAGATCAAAGTAATGCTAAGCATAGCAAGTATGATATAAGGATGTTCTGGCTAGATTTAATGACTAAATCGTTGTCTAACTCTATTTTTAAAGTATGTGAAGTGCATTAGTTTGCGCCGTTTATCTGTACTCTGAGATTGAGTTACCAATCAGGGGGAGTCGTTGTGTAGACATCAAGGGGAGTCTACATGCATCACATGTTATCTTCAATTGTAGTTGGAGAGTTGTGCTCTTTTTCCCTTTGTCGAAGTCTTTTGTTTTACCCACGAGATTTTTGTTTTACTTGGCAAGGTTTTTACCGAGGCAACACCATAAGCACCGTGACATATTAGGGACGCAACACAAGGGGGAGTGTTTAAGGAAATTATATTTTCGTCCTTCTGTTATGTGTCTTGCTCTAATACACGTAGGATTGGTTAATCCAGTTTCCTTATTAGAATATATTATAGTTGATAGAACTTTTAGATCCTTCGGGGGACTCTATGTAATACCTATAAATAGGTATTTCTATCAATGAATGAGTATACCGTTATTCTCGTTATCTTTTCTCCTCCAACACGTTCATTATTATTTGATCTTATCCCCCTTCCCTTGATTATGCGAAAAAAAGATATGCATCAAAATGAAAAAAATCCAGGCACTAGTTTTATTAGTCCTCAAGCGTGTGAGACAATGGCTTTAGTACATGGAATTCTTTTCTACGCACATGCTGGTTTCACAAGGCTACATATTGAGGGTGAATGGGTGATGCACAGTGTGTTCTTGCTGCTTTGGATTCATCCATTGAAGATTTCACTGCTTATGAAGGTCTGATCGAGGAAGCTAAGATTTTAGGGCTATGTCCCTAGGGAGAGTAATAAAACTGCTCACACAGTGGCTGAAGCTGCCATTTCATGTCAGTTTGCCACTTATTGGTGGCAGTTGGTTTTAGAATGGTTAGTCTCTATAGTGTGTTAAATGGAATGTGAACTCTTCTCATTATGTTTTAGATTCAACGAGGCCAAGATTCAACGAGGCCACTATAAACTCGTTGATGTATGTTTTGATCTGCACAATCAAAATGAAACTCCTCTTTGATAAAAAAAAATAAATAAATGAAAAAATACGAGAAAGAAAGGTAATAATAACACAAGAAAAAGAAGCAGACACGTGGGAGCATGGAGTAGAAACAGGCCACGGCCAAAGGAAGGCTGTGTCTGTGTGTAGAGGACATCCGCGGGAGACTTCCGCTGTGTGTTGCTATAAGTCCGTGGTCACACCACACGTGTTGCCACACCATCCGCCTCCTTCCCGCTCAACCATATATCCCTACCTAAGCCAACTCCCTTTTCTCCTTCCGCTTCCTTAGCCGTATAACCCGTATCTCATTCCACCTCTCCTTTCTCTTTCACTCTCCTAAACCCTTTCAACTACTCTAACCCTAGTTTCCTCATCCTCCTACTCTAACCCTACAGCTATGGACTCTCGCCGTCGGTCCCCCAAACCGCCTCGCCCGACGGCCGTTAACGATGGGACCCACCCTCGAAATGACAAAGCGTCGTCTTCTTCATCAGGAGGAGGAGGACGCGGTGGTAGAGCGAAAGCGTCCGACGCGCTGCCGCTGCCTTTGTATCTGACGAACGCCGTGTTCTTTACTCTCTTCTTCTCCGTGGCGTACTACCTCCTCCACCGCTGGCGCGACAAGATCCGAACCTCCACGCCGCTCCACGTCGTCAACCTCTCCGAGCTCGCCGCCATTCTCTCCCTCATCGCCTCCTTCATCTACCTCCTCGGCTTCTTCGGCATCGACTTCGTCCAGTCCTTCATCTCACGCGCTTCCCACTACGACGACGCCTGGGACGACGACGAAGTCGACGACGACGTCATCGTTCCGGCGAAATTCGTCGACGCAGACCCGGCATTGTGCTCCGAGGAGGACGAGGAGATCATCCAGGCCGTTCTAAACGGTGACGTTCCGTCCTACTCGCTAGAATCGAAGCTCGGCGACTGCAAGAGAGCGGCGGTGATCCGGCGCGAGTGGCTCCAGAGAACGACCGGGAGGTCGCTGCAGGGTTTGCCTCTGGAAGGATTCGATTACGGCTCGATTCTAGGGCAGTGCTGCGAGTCGCCGGTCGGTTACGTACAGATTCCGGTGGGAATCGCCGGGCCGTTGTTGCTCGACGGGTTCGAGTACATGGTGCCAATGGCGACGACGGAGGGGTGCCTTGTGGCGAGCATGAACAGAGGTTGCAAGGCTATTCTCCTCTCCGGTGGGGCCGACTCCCGGGTTTATAGGGACGGCATGACCAGAGCTCCGGTGGTCAAGTTTGCCTCTGCCGTCAGAGCTTGCGATCTCTTATGCTACTTGGAGAACCTTGCCAATTTTGATACTCTCGCCGTCGTTTTCAATAGGTCCGTTCTTTCGTCTCTTTATTATTATTATTAATTGTTTTGTTTTTTTACTGAATTTCAATTGTACTTTTATACTTTGGTGTTGGAATTTTCTGAGTTCTTGGGATTGGATTTTTATGCATGATGTCATTGTTAATGCATGGATAATGGATTTTGGATTTAAGATTCAAAATGGAGAAACTGTAAGAAATGCTAGATAAATAAAGGGAGTAGTTTTCTGGCTAGGCTCACTTACATAGTGAAAGAGGGTGGGTGTATCAGTTGCGAGGATTTCTATTGAAATGTTAATTTGGATGCAGATCAAGTCGATTTGCGAGGCTACAGAGCATATTTCCTTCTCTTTCTGGGATGACGCTCCACATAAGATTTAATTGCACCACAGGTGATGCCATGGGGATGAATATGGTCTCCAAAGGGGTTCAGAATGTCCTTGATTATCTGCAAAACGACTTTCCTGATATGGAGGTTATCGGCATATCTGGTCAGTTCTTCCTCATTTCCCTCTGGAATCGTCTGGTTTTTTTTTTATTATTATTTTCTTTTTCAATATATTTTTTTCATAGATAAGTAGTGTCTGGTTTACTGAATATTGTTATGTCTCCCATGCATATTTTTTAAATTTATAGTACCAATTGCCGGCTTCAATTTATAACTTTTATTTGTTTATGCTCATTGTACATATTGTTACAATACATAGTTGACAAGGAATTTGGGTGAAGTGGTTTTCTGTTGTCATCGACACTTTTACTGGTTTTGTGATCTTTTACAGGTAGATAAAAAACAAATCAGTAGCAGCTCATACTTCATAGTCACTGCATATTATTTAGTTATATACTGCATATTGAATTATTGATATCTAGATAACTATTAATTTCAGCTTATATTGAATTTGAAATTTCATTGAATACTTTGTAATTGGTAACTTGTAAGCTATTTTTGATAAGATAGATTTCAGTATATTCTGAATTGTTTTCTTTCATGGATTTCTATTTTTCATCCTCCTCCCTTTCTTCCCCCAAGGCACTTCCATGTGTGTGTGTAGATCCCCTTCCTCTTTTCTTACTTCTGCACCTTATGATTGAATGTATGTCTGGAAGAAGTAAATTAGAGCTAAGCTGGATATGGTACCGTTTTTAAGTATGAAAAAGAAGTGTCTATAGAGTCTGAACTACAAATCGTTTTGCTTCCTCACTGGCTTGCCATATTCTCTTTCATCATGACTCCTAGCCTCTTAATTAGTTGTATGACTTGTATCCATTTAGATGGTCGAAGAAACTTAGAGGATTCTGGTCTTTCTTAACAAAATTTACTATCTAAGCCTTTTGGGGTTAAATGTGACCTTTCTAGGATGAGTGATCTGCACAATGAGTTTTCTTTTCTTTTTGGAACAATAGTAGAAGGCATATATGTAAAAATTCTACCTTAAGTGTCATGCTGCAAAATACTACTTCATTTCTCTTCTGTAGTGATATTGCGGATGGATATTATCATTATTATGAACTCTTACTACTTCTTTTTAGAATACTTGACTCTTATAACTTATGACTAACTTAAGGGTGTGGCTCCATTTGATGAAAAGGGCCTTAATAATCTGAATGTACTTCCCATGGATACAGGGATAATCTATACAGAAGTGTTTTTCGCATTGTATAAGAGAATTGGACACATCCCACTGTTCTGGTGATGTTGTGCTCTGTTACAAGGTCATTTTGTTGATATTTCGATGAAAATAGCATTATTTGACTGTGAAGTTACTGTGGGAAATCAGCATCATGCTTTCTATTTGCCAGGATCAATATAAAGGTTGTTTAATGTAGATCTCGAAACAAACAGAAACAAAGTCTACTCTATCATACGGACATACCTTTTCAAGAAGCATGATCATTTATGCATTACATTTTCTCTTTGAGATACAAAGAAAAATGTATTGGATGGATCAATATTAATGTGATTGTGCTATTTGTATCAAACTTTGGGACAGTACATCTTCTTGTAATAGAATTTGCATTTTGGTTCTCTTTTTATTTACAATTGTTATTTGTTATGTTTAGTGATCCACCGTCTTTCTGACCTGCACACTAGCTGAAAATTCCTCTTCATTTTTTTTTCTCGGTCAGGCTTGTTATATGTGTATTTGGACATTACACAAATCATATTTCATTTGTGGTTGAATAATTTTCTCTCAATTTTGGCTGAACGGTAAATGTGTTTTGCAAGTCAATCAACATGTAGTCACTGTGTTACTCAATCGGCACAGGAAATTTTTGTTCGGACAAGAAATCTGCAGCTGTAAACTGGATTCTAGGGCGTGGCAAATCAGTTGTTTGCGAAGCAGTTATCAAGGAAGAGGTGATAAAAGAAGTGTTGAAAACGAACGTGTCTAAGCTGGTACAACTCCATCAGAATAAGATCTTTGTAGGTACTGCCATGGCTGGAACTGTGGGTGGGTATAATGCCCATGCCAGCAACATTGTATCTGCAATCTTTATAGCCACCGGCCAAGATCCTGCACAGAATGTTGAAAGTTCTCACTGTCTAACGAGTATTGTATCCATCAATGACGGGAAGGACATTCATGCTTCCGTCACAATGCCTTGTATCGAGGTAAATGAATATTGTGTGCTTAGTTATACCACAGTTTTAGCAGTGATTACTGAGTCTGAACTCGATAAACTTTTGTTTGCCAGGTTGGTACAATTGGAGGTGGGACTCAACTTGCATCTCAATCTGCTTGCTTGAATATGCTTGGCCTAAAAGGTGCAAGCCAAGGGTCCCCTGGATCAAACTCGAGGAGGTTGGCCACCATTATAGCCAGTTCAGTACTCGCCGGAGAACTCAGCCTCCTATCCGCCATGGCTGCTGGTGATATGGTCAAGAGTCACATGAAATACAACAGATCCAGCAAAGATATTTCTAATGCTGCATCTTGAAGATTAAAAAGTTACAAAACAAGGGTGCTGCTACCACATTTGGGAGAGGCAAAAGATGCTTAGAGAGACCCAAGGGCAAGGTTCAATTTGTTAGCTTTGGTAGCTGCAATGATTTGCCCATTTTTGAACTACTTAGGGGATACTGACAAATTGGCAAGCTTGCTTACTAGGTCTGTTGCCTTTTCTTTGCTACACGATGGTCATGGAGCAACCCCGCCATATATATTTGTAGTCTGCTATGTCTTTGTTCTCGCTCCTCAGATTCTTTTAATTATTTTAATTGTACTCTCACTATTTTCTTTCCACTTCGAGGTTCGACTGTTACTATTTTCTTTTCGTCAGGATGTTATTGTTGATTTTTATTTGACGATGATAGTGGTGCTCTATTCTTGGTGATAATTGCTGTAAATTTGTGCCAGATACTATAGTTGGACCTCTGTTAGCCTCTGTGTTTTTGTTTGTTTGTTTGTTTTTGTTTTGCCTTTCTAGTCTTAAATTGTCGTGAAATCTAAATTCATTGAAGAACATGCAGGGATGAAGAACCAAGTGAAACGCTAGAATTATCGGTTCTAAACTCATTTCCAACTTTCGGTGGCTAAGCAAATTATATACTTGCCCGGTATCGTTTGACCTGGTGGAAATGTGACAACTCGCTTTTATAAGTATGAGGTTACGAGTATGACTCCTGATAGTATAGTTGTAGCATTTGATTTATTATCGGACAAAAGAACACCGAAGTTGTAGCATTTGATTTATTATCGGACAACAAAAGAACACCGATCGTTCGGTATCTGATTACTATAAGTTTTATATTGTGTATTATTTATAATTTGTAATATATATCTCAAATTTATAATTTTATTTAGCTTTACACTATTATTATTTCAAGTGTAAAATTTTTGTTCGAGCTAAATTATGCTTCTAATTCTAATAACTTAGTATTCCTTATTTGACCTAGCAAGATGACGCGGCAGTTTCAAATGAATGCTACATTCTAATGGCAAGAAGATACGACGTGTCACCAAATTAGGTTTCGGGTTATATTTGGAGCTGTGACTCATTCTTGCACCGAATTTCTTATTATTTCCAAAGAAACAGGAGTTATAATGACTTAAATCCATATTCGTATAGTGGTAAAATATTTCAACTTGACTCAGTCCCATAACCCAACGGATCATTGATAGCAAATTCGTATCCCGCGAATTAACGGACACCATGTTCCCATATCTTTTATGTTTACAACAAGGAATATTCAGAATCTTAGATAATAATATTAAAAAATTTAGAGTACCTCATTATCTCTTTTAAATGGATAAAAAAAGTTTTACAGAAACAAAACTACAAAAAAAAATCCTTTAGGAAGACCCTCCTACAAAACAAAACTACAAAACTACAAATAGAACGCTAGATACACTGAAAGGAACCAAAGTAGAGTTGAAGTTGTGCCATTGCCAAAGAGGCTAGACAACCCGCAACAAAATTTGCGTCACGGTGAACATGCCTGAAGTAAACAAGTTGAAATTGAGACGCTAGCCACAAGATGTCCTGGATTAGGGATTGAATACACCAAGGAGTCGTAGCCTTCCCATTAAAACAATCTATAAGAAGCTTTGAATCACCTTCCACCACCACATGAGAGAACTTTTGTAACCAAGCCGTATGTAATGCCTCCTTGAGAGCAGTAGTCTCAGCCACCAACACCGAAGTATCTTCAATATGCTTGGCATCTGCAGTCAATGGATTTCCATTGTTATCTCTAAACACAAACCCAATAGCAGCTCTATTACCTAGAACCGAAGCATCGAAGTTTATTTTGATAAAACCAGAATAAGAGGGTCTCATTTAATGATAGGAATACCTGAGGTTTTAAGGTGATGATACGTGATATTAGCATCCAGATAATTGTTGAGAAAAGAAATAGCATGAAAATAACATTGAGAAGTAGACATGGGCGGATCTACGTTAAGGGCTGTCTGGGTTGAAGCCTAGACAGAAATCCTATATGTAGTAAATAAGTACCCATGAAAACAATGAAAAGCCTTGGTTCAGTTGGCAACTTGACTAAATTGCATGTTCGACTGCTCTGAAGAGCAGATTTCTGAAGAGCAGATTTGGATATTTTTAGTAGTTTTCCTCACTTTGGTACAAGAAACAACACAATTATTCTTCCTTCCTTCTTCAGTTACAATATTTTCTTACTCTTTTTTGCCCATTTTTTACTTTTCTCTCTTCAAATAAGAAATTCAAAAAAAAATTCTCATATAGTTCTTGCACTTCTCAGTGTTTCTTAAGAAAAAAAAATTCCTTCAATGAGTTTTCAATGGGTTATAAACCTCAAAAAAAAAACAAAAAAAGTGCTTCTAACTAGCCTAGACAACTTCCGGATCCTGGATCCGCCACTGGAAGTAGAGTAACAAATTTGAAATAAAATGATTCCAAGTATGCGAAATAGACTAAGTAATCATCAAAGCAAACTGAATGTTAAACATATCGAGCAAACAAAACTTTTAACCAGAGAAGAAGGGATTGACCTAAGGGAGGCCGAACATGGAGCGGGGATAAATTCCAAACGCTTTGAGCAAACTCACATTGCACAAAGAGATGATCGATTGTTTCAATATCAATTTTACAAAATGGATAGTATTCCTAGCATGAGTGGGAATAGTTGATGTAAAGGGAAGGGCAATAACCAATTAATAGAGGCACCATCACCGATAATCCAACGCGTTCCCTCAATGATAATATCTCGAGAGTCTAAAATACCTTTCCATGCAAAATATTGAGAAGACTTCTTCTACATAGTTATAAAGTGATCATGCTTAAGGTATTTGTTAGTCATTAATTGTACCCACCAATTTGAAGGTTAAGCAAGTTTCAATCTAATTTAGCAATGGCTGCTTGATTAAATACGAAGTGGTGTTAGACAAAATGTATATTTGAGTTACATTCATACATTCCTTAAATTTTTAAAAATGCACCAGGATGATAGCCCTACAACTCGCGTGTAAATTACGAAGTTGTCAAGTTATGCCGCAATACACATTTTAAACATTTACCCGTCCAACAAATGAAGGCCCAACAGGCCCAAACTGCTTTCTTTTCCTGCGCGGCACTTCTTACTTACCACTGTCTCACCCTCGGTGCAATAGTTCCAGATCAGCAAAGAAGAAGCAGTGAATTCAAAAACCCTAAATCCCTAAATTGGCGAGAACTACATAACGAAAACCCTAGATTCGTCCACAATGACGAGCAATTGGAAGAGGACAGTGGGAAATGTGAGGTCATTCATCGGCAATTCCATGGGAGGCCTACGAGGTGGAAGCAACTTGGCCTCGTGGGTCGTCGCCGGAACCCTAGCCTACTTCCTCTGGGTCAAGCCCTCGCAAGAACTCAAGCGTGAACAACAGGTTCTTATTCTGAACTCTAATTTTGGTTTTATTGATTTCGTTAGATTCTAATTATGCTAATGTTGAACACTTGAATTTGGGGATATAGGAAAGGGCTGCTATGGCAGCTTTGGCAGAAGCTTCAAACCCAAATAGATATATAGAGAAACGGAAACCCGTTCCGGATCCACAGGTATTGTTTCCTGAGTTTCTGATTTTTTTTTTTTTCTTGTTGAAATCTAATAAAATTATGTTCCTTAGATTTTTGGGTTGTCTTTTTCTCAGGAGACTGGATTGATATATGGAAACAAGAATAGAAGTAGGAGACCAGATGAGTAAGTTAACTATGTAAGTTAGTTATGACATTGTTGTTGGATGTTGCAGAATTATAAGTCTCAGTCTTGTATGTGTAATGTGTGATTGTGGAATGTGAGACTCAAATTATAGGGTATATTTTGCAATAATATGTAAACGGGAACAGTTTCTTTTGATAAGGGTGTTAGGAGTTTAGTTTTGAATACCCGTTTACTTACAGTTGAGCTAGAAATATGCACCGAACAAAAAATAGATTCATTACAGGGGGGCCAATGTCTGTAGAAACATGGCAGTTGTTTCGACTTCATGTCTGAATAATAAACTTGAATGAATTCGTCGTGATTTCGTAGTTTGTAATTTGTTATTTGCTTGATTTGTGAAAGCAAGTTATACTATTCTTTTCTGCTCACTGTTTTGTGGTTTCAAGTGCTACCATCTCAGATTTTCAGTTGCAGTTGTCTAGCTTTCATGTTGATATCATTTCCAATTGTGATACTGTTTCAAATACCCAGAGAATTCTAGTCCAAGTCTTTATTAAGGAACTTCACATTCAGTCTGAGTGTTTTTAGTGATTTGTTACTGCCAATACCTTTGCATGGCTGAAATGTTTTTTTTTTTTTTTTTTGAAATGAGTGCATGGCTGAAGTGTTACTTTCAGGTTTCAGAGACTTCTTTACCTTTCCAGTCCTTACTAGTCCACAGAACCACGACTAGGGCTATTTTATCTGATCATGCGTCTATATATGTGTCACCGAGTGGAAATGTCCATGAGTCCCTTTAGATTTTTCCATTTGTGAACAAACTATACCCTGACATCAGCTCCTGTCATAGTGCTTTCCCAGAATATATCCTCTATGAGCCAATTAATTAGTTTACAGCAGTAATACTGAAGTGGGTATATCACAGATATTTCAATGGTGACCTGGGTTGCATTTGGAAAGAGGCCTTATTTGTTTCACTGCTTGGTAGTTGTACCATTCACAAACTCTATGCTGGGAAATTGTGGTTCATTTGATTGTGAAAACTGTGCAGTTCTTGTGGCAGAATGTACAGTAATGAAGGTCTTCACACGGACAGTGTGCTGGGCTTCTTGGGTCAGGATACCATAATCAACCAAATAGCCAGATGCTTCATTCAAGTTACCAACCTTCATGTACTTAGAATACAAGGGGAAAATATGAAAAATAAATTGATGTTTCATTCAAACTTTATTCTTCCATTTCTCATACATGAGATGAGATATAGGATTAATGGAACTTGAGTGCCTGAAATTGGTAAACGAGGCTAGATATTCTTGGAACTAATTCTATACTGGTGTGATTTGATTTTACCATTAAGATCGTTTTACACAAAGAGTTTAGGTGTTTTTTTTTTTTTTTTTTCCAATACTTGTTTTTCCCTTTTACCAAGTGTTTTTGCTATTCTGCATGTTTGTTGCCTAGCGTAAGCACTTTTAATCTACGACTTAGTTGTAAAAGGGCGTCGTCGAGAGCCAAACCCTAGATAACCTCTCCTTGCTCTTCCCTAGCTCTTGTCTAGTTTCTCCGTCGCGTTGATGTAGGCTTCTGGCCTCGTCGGCGAGCATCGTGAGTGGTCGGACGGGAAGTTGTGATGCCTCTGACTGGAGCGATGGTGGGATCTCTTGCTCACTGGTCTGGGTCAGGGGTGGTTTGAAGGTGTCTTGGTCGAGTCGAGATTCTGAGTCGTGGAGGCGGATGGGATTGGAGGAGGAACTGCTTTGTTGGATCGGAGCGTCGTCATCTGGGTTGGCCAATCAGTTTCGCTGGTCGGTGGGTGCAGATCTTCGACAGGTCGGGTACCACGACTTGCGGTGTTGTCGAATCCGAATCTGTTTCGAGGGCGGTTTTTGGTGGTGGCTGGTTTTGGGTGACCTGAGGTGGGTAAGTGGCGATGTTTCTGTCAGTGTGACTCAACACCGGTCGGCAGGCAGTGAGGATGGTGGGGGTGCACAGATCTCAGGGTTAGGCGGGGTACACTGGGTACTCCTCAGATTTGGACTTTTGGGCTTAGATGCTGCTGTTGGGCCGTTCTGGACTGGTGGAGTTTGGGTATGTCACTTGTTCTTAGGCCCTTTCTATGTTCTTTTTCTTAATCTTTCTAGTTTTCTAACCCCATCTTTTTGGGCCTTTAAATTAGTTTTTACTAATTTATTTCCAATAAGTCCGTAGGTTTTTAGTAGGGGTGGGCATGAGACAGGATGGGACGGGATAGGGCTAATCCCACGGCCCGTCCCAGATAATGAAATCGAGACGGGACGGGACGGGCTTTACGTTTTTAAGATTTCATCCCACCCGGGCCTTATCTCGGATGGGATGGGACGGGAAGGGCCCAATCCCAGATAAAGAAAGTTGAAAATAAATTTGTAAGTAAAAGAAAGAGTTTCAAAGTTTTATAGTGTTCTTTACTCTATTAAGTATTAACAAGTACATGTAACATATTTACAAGTACAACACAGTGTAATAAAAGAGTTTATACTGCTTACTTTCTCTAAACTTGTCATCACTACTACGGTGCAAGAAGAGAGTCTATAACAATTAACAAATTAAAGTATTAAACATCACTATTATTGAATTGGAGACAACTTATTAACTTAAAGAAATAAAGAGCTAAGATCAAAACACTTAAATAAAAGCTTCAAATCACATATTAATTAATAAAAAATCAATTATTAAAATAGTCGGGACGGAACGGGCCTAAACGAGACTTGAATTATCCGTCCCATGTCTCATCCCGTTGTATAAGGATGGGATGGGACGGGACGGGACGGGCCTCACATTTTGAGATTTAAATCCTATCCCGTCCCGGCAAATTTCAGGACGGGACCGGGACGGGTTCGGGATTACGGGATTTTATGCCCACCCCTAGTTTTTAGGAATCTAGCAGGTTTTTGATGCCTGCAGATTATGATGTTTCTTTTACATTTAGATAATGAACACTTCCTGGCATACCGTAATTGAGCGCCTTGGTGACGGAAGTTTCATACAAAATTATCTTTATGTAGGGCTAGATTATAGCTTGATAGGCTCATAATGTCCAATATAATGGTATGTGAATCACCTCAATTTGTTGGAGTCTGTATCGGTGTCATTATGGTTGTGACTATTAATACAATAGGTTATATGCCCGCCTTTGGGTCAAAAAAAATTCTCCATGTTTTTTTTTTTTTTTTTCCTTTTCTAATATTTCAATCAGAGATTGAACTCTTTCAAACTGAATCCAAGTGGTGGGTGGAATGCTTCTGTTCCTCTACAGGAGACCTATTCCCGAATCCTTTCCTTCTGTTTCATTCTTATTACTTGCCAAACAGGTAAAGCTTCACACCCAAAAAGTCAGCAGAGCCTCACACCTAATATAGATTATTGTAAGTTCCAGATATCTGAAACTTTCTTGAGGCATTGAGATGGAGTTATCTTGACTCTTAAGGGATGCAGGGATGCACTATGCAGGTAGGGTCTTTTTTCTCTTTCATGTTGCTGATAGGTGAGGGCATACATATATAAACGACAAAGGACGAGATTAGAATCAAAAAAGCTTATTAGAGAGAGAGAGAGACAGGAAGGGTCCAGTGTGTGTGGCTATTTTCGTGGCTGGGGGAAATGGACCTGGTACATTCATATGATTCATGCACCCATTTCTTCAGAATTCGATTGTCTTCTCCGGCCAGAGGTGACAGGTAGCAGCGCTATGAATAGAAAGAAAGTACATCTTCCATCCATGATCAACCGAAATGACTTGTGGGTGGGTGAAGGTGAAGATGCGGAGAGGTCACCGTCCACGTGTCGTTGTGGGGCCTGCAGTCAAATTATTGGTTTGGTTGTCTCAGCCACGCACTCGTCCACGTCGGACTTGTGTCACTTGAACTGGTCCATGTCAGCTTCTCGGTCACGTGTCTCTTTCTTCAAAGCTCAAAGTTTTGGACACCTTTGTGGCCGCTCTCAAGTTGGCATGACTCGAACGTTAATTCGCATTATCTCTAATGCATAATTTTCTTAGTCGGATAGAGTCCATGCTTCTAGTAGAACTGTAGAAGAAGATGGCCAACCCTCCTGGGTTCATAACATCCATGGCTCCATGGCCTTAGACGATGATCCACTTTGCTAGTTAACAACGAGTTGTATGTGGAAACAATTTCCGCATGTAAATAAATTGAACTAGGTGGGTGCGTGAATGAGTAAAAGATGCAAAAAATGAAGCTTATACATGACATCTAAGTACACCGAGTCATTCATAACAATTCATATATAGGGATCACCATGTATATGTATTATATTTTTTAATCTTGATCATCTATACATAGCTACGTCGTGTACTAAAAATGTCAGAGTTATATATGTTTTGCGAGAATTAAGCTAGCTACGTTTTGTTTTTAGCATAAACATATCATCTGACATTTTGTGCTATTTTAAAGGTTATGTCCGATTCAATAAAGTTTAGACACCAGAGCCTAAAGTATTGCAGTCATTTCAATAGTGTATCGTTGTCATTTCTAATCCTCATTGGCAGTAGAGAAACTTCAAAAGACAGCATATCAACAAAGTGAGCTAGGGATTAGGTAATTAAACTGGCGGACCAAATTGAAAGGAAAATTAAGGGCGTCGAAAGTGAAGGGATCATGTCTCCAACTGAACCAGACTGAGAGAGATGAATGGGAAAGAAACGACAAGTGCAGCCTACAATGCACTAGCTAGAACGATGAAGCATCAGCAAAGCAGTGCGCCTAATCGATTTGATGTTCTGTGATTAATTATATATAAGCAAATTAAGGCATTGATCAAGTTGCCAACTGGTTATGCGTTGCTTTTCAGCTAATTGATATAATTAGGCAATGTGGTATGGTTTGTGGCTTTCTGCTTTTCTCAAACCACTGTAGGCTCTGTAGCTGTGTCCAATTCCCTAATGCTTGCATATGGCCATGTCGGGATATTGATAACAGCTAGCTAGGGCACAACCAGAAAAGGGCATGCAGGTCTACTTAATTACTTGGTGATGACTAGATCGAGTACGTTCTGTTATCATCTGTAAAGGAATATAACAACTATAGTTAGCAGCTTGAATCATATATGCTATAGCCTATTGCAGATGGCTTGGTGGCTCGAGAAGAAAAGTATGCCGGCCGGAACTAATATGTTATAAGAAATTAGATTCGTAATTAACAAATAATATTTCCAGGTGAAGGCTTTTCACCGTTCATGAAAAAGAACTATAACAAACTACATATTAGTTACTAATTAAATTTCAGTTTACAAATACATATTTTATACATTATTTAAATTTCAATAATATTCTTAATTTTATCATTTTGTTTGGCCGGTTTACCCGGTTAAATGGGGAAAGCATAGAGCATGCAAGGTTTGGATGCAGTTTTTTGGGAAATAAATGAGAAATTCTACAGCAAATGATTCTAGTTTTTCAGTTTTTTTTTATCATTAGTACTAAATAAGCATTGTCTTTTTTTTTTTTTACTTTATTAGTTTAATTATTGAGATTAAAAGCAGCTGCTTGTTATATTATGATCGAAGGATGTATATGATTGGCCACGAAGTCCAAATGAAGAACAATTCTCCAGCTAACCACTGTTGAATATGTACCAATACTAAATAGCTAAAATGATAGAAAACTATTATGATTGTCAACTTCGCCTGACCTAAATAAAATGATATATTTGCATTGTGTCTATTACATGAACAGAGTTGAAAAGCTTTAATATTAGATTTCATAGTGTTATAATAGTTGGTGGTCAAGTCAATCTGTGGAAGCTCCCCTTTTTTTTTTTTGAAAAAGAAAAAATTACAACCTCCTGAGTCCTTACTCCCTGACTATTAATTTTGTGTTTTTTGCAACACTCTTGGTATTACCTGTTTACTTGATTGATGCTGAGCATTAGATTACATTAGTTTGCAGATCATTCTCTTTATTTTCTATATAGTTTAATTTCAGCAACGACGTATTGCTGTCTTTATCCCTTATGCAAACAATTCTCTACTTGTTCGGAGATTAATTACCAGACTCATATCACCTAATAACAAATGAAATCATAGTCAATCACCGTTTAATCTAAATGTAAAGGGTGGAAAGTATTAGTTTAAATCTAAGTTGTTTGTTTTCCACCCTTAGATTTACATCCAACGATGATTGACCATGATTTCCTTAGTCACCAAGTGGCCATGTAAACACTACAGATGAATTCTGATGTTTACTTAAATGAATCACGATGATGTTTCACTATCAGAAGAAAGGCTTTAGCCGACGAAAAATTAAAAAACCAGGCCGACGAATCATTTTTTCGTCAACTAAACTGGACTTTAGACGACGAACTTTTCATTCGTCGGCTGATTTAAATTTTCGTCGGCTATGGTAAACTTTAGCCGACGAAATTAAGATGTCGTCGGCTAAAGAATTTATTTCGTCGGCTAAAGTTCACAAACTATGGCCGACGAAATATTTAAAAGTTTAGCCGACGAAATAATATGTCGTCGGCTAAAGTTCTTTATATTTGCAGATCTGGACAGCAGCAGCTCATCTGGGAAAAAAACGAGAGAGAAAAAACGGGAGAAAAAGTTTAGGTGTTGTCGAAATCTGTCCATAATTAGCTTGTGGAGCTATGTATAGGTACGTATATGTATATAGATGTTGATTAATTGAGTTTTTATTTGAGTGTGATTTAGTTGATTGATTTTGAGTACGTTGGATGTATATATATGTTGATCAATTTGGTTGATGATTTGAATTGATAATATATATGAATTAATTTGTTGTTAATAAATAGTAGATATATATATATATATATGTTAATTAATTTATAATATTATGTTGATATATATGGTATGAAGTTGTTGATGCATTTGTTTGAGTTGATGATGATTTTGTGATGATGTTGATATATAATATTGTTATGAGTTGATTGATTTTGAGTATGTTGGATGTGTATATATATATATATATATATATATATATATATATATATATGTTGATAGATAGATTTGGTATGATGATTTGATTTGTATAATATATATGAAAGTTGTTTATAAGTAGTAGATATCTATATATATATATGTTAATTAATTTATAATATTGTGTTGATGGTATATATGTCAATGATGATTGTGATGATGTAGATATATATATATATATATAATATTGTTATGTAATTATTAAGTATATATATATGTGTGTGTGTGTTAATTAATTTGTTATTAATTAGTTGTAGTACATACGTAGAATATATACTAAATGAATTGAGATTTTATATATGACATGGAATTTCATTAATAATTAGCTAACGTTAACATATATATTTTGTTATATTTTCAAGATATGGATAAGAGTTGGATTTCGCTTCCAAAATGGGACAAAAGATATGGTGCAGGAGTTATGAGTTTTATGGAATATGCGCTGGCTATGCTAACGGGAATACAATTTTCTATTGCCCATGCACGAAATGTCAGTGTCAGCAGCGATATGTATCGATTTCCCTGATAAAGTATGGCAGCACCTGAGGAGTAACGGGTTTTGGGAGAAGTACACATGTTGGTTATATCACTGTGAAACATCATCAGGGGGTCCGCATGATCATGGCCAATTTATGAGACAGGCAGTACATCCAACGATCCAACAACGGATTCATAACGACACGTTTCCTTATGAGAGCGGTTGTATGCGCTCAAGGACAGTATATGCCTGAACCAGTGCAGCCCTTCCCTAGAGCTGTCAACACTGTGGTATTGAAAAAATACAACAAACTGCTTGCTTTCCAACAGACCCTGTGTACCCCGGTTGTCAGAAGACGTTCTTCTGAAAGTGTGATGGACGTAATGAAGATTAAGGTTGAGACAAAATCGACCGTGAAGGCTGTTGATAATTATCTACAGTACACTGCTTCGATGCTGCCCCACGGTCATGTCTTCCTACCCTTATCGTAAGGTCTGTGATCCTGAAAGATCTTGGGCTTTCTACATCAAGATCCATGCATGCAGATTATGACTGCGTTCTCTTCTGGGGTAAAGATCCAAAATGGAATGACCTTGGTGGCCTTGACGCATGTCCGGTATGTCACACCGACAGGTATAAGCTGACTCCTGCAGGCCAAAAGGAAACCTGTGAAGTTACTAGGTATTTTCCGTTGAGGGATAGGCTGGAGCGGTTGTATGTCTTCACACACGGCCAAAGCTATGAGATGGCACGTTGATAGAGAATTGCATGACGAAGATACCCTTATACACTGCTGACGGAGAGGCTTGAAAGCATATAGACAGTGAGTTTCCTCATTTTGCGTCAGAGGTCCGAAATGTGAGGCTGGGGCTCTCATCCGACGGGTTCAAACCCTTTGGCAACATGAGTCTTCAATACAGTGATGGCCGGTGATTTTGGTACCGTACAACCTTCCTCCATGGATGTGCATGAAGAAGGAATACAATATGTTGAGTTTGTTGATTCCAGCCCGGTTATCCAGGGAAGTGTCTCGATGTGTATTGAGACCTTGATTGAAGAGCTTCAGTTTTTGTGGGAGTTGGTCATCCCACTTATGACAAGTACATGCATGAGATGTTCCAGATGCATGTCATGGTTGTTGGTACCATCAGTGATTTTCCTGGCCGGGAGATGTTGTCGGGCAACGTTGTTAGGGGATACAAGGCTTGTCCAGAGTGCCTTAGCGATGAGGGGAGCAGCAGTCATTGCAACAAGATATGCAAAGGGTCACCGTGCTTTCCTTCCATATAATCACGAATGGCGGTTCGATGACAAGGCATTTGATGGGACCGTAGAACACGGTGTGCCCAGAAGATGGACGGGAGAAGAAATTTTAGCAGTGCTTAATGAGTACGATTTTGGGCAACTCAGCAATCATCCCAATATTGTTGCGGCAATACCTGAAAGACCCGACATGTCAAATTCTGGACACATAAGAGCATATTCTGGGATCCCATACTGGAGTAAGTTGTGATCAGGCACTGCCTAGATGTGATGCACATAGAAAAGAATGTTTGCGACAGTGTGGTGGGCACAGTGCTGAACTTGGAGGGGAAGACGAAAGACGGTCCTAAGGCACGCATTGATCTAAAAAAAAATGCAATTAAGAAGACATCTGTGGTTGAAAGAAGGGAAGAAAAAAATGTCTCAAGCTCCTTACACCGTGAAGCCTGACCAGAAGAACGTAATTTTCAGGTGGATGAGTTGTGTGAAGTATCCTTCAGGCTATGCAGGAAATATAGCCCGGTGTGTGAACTTCCGGGACAATAAGATGTACGGGTTGAAGAGTCATGACTGTCATATCCTGCTACAACGTCTCTTCCTGTTTTCATTCGACCGTTCCTTCCCCGTCAGGTTGTGGAGCCGTTAGTAGCGTTGGCAAGATTCTTCCAGAAGTTATGCACAGGGAAGTGAAAAAATCTAACCCGGGAAATGCAAGAGGACATCATTTATATCATGTGTAAATTTGAGAGGATATTTCCTCCAATTTTTTTGACATCATGCCTCACCTGATGATCCATTCTTCCCGAGCAATTGTTACCGCTTACCGGTCCATACACTACACTTGGATGTATCCCATGGAAAGGTACGTTTTTTACACTTGAATTCCCCTCCTTATATATACATGTTCAATAATCATAACACTTTGCAACTTGATTTATAGGCAACTTGGAGACTACAAAGATTATGTGGCTAATAAACCCGCGCCTGAAGGATGTATAGCTGAAGCATATATTACGCACGAGTGCGTCACTTACATGAAGTTCTATTTAGGAGCGTTGAAGGAACAGACGAAGTCATGCCAGTAGATGTACCGAAGTTCAATCTTTCCATACTTTCCAGTGATGTTGAAGTTTATGGAATTTTGCCAGACTCCTACAAGTTGCAACCACATGAGCTAGTTATTGCTCACTGGTGGGTATTGATTAACTGTCCAGAAGTTGAATACTGGAAAGACATCCATCTATATTGTCCAGACATTCAAGGTGATCTCGAGTACCACAACATGGAGTTCACAAACTATTTTGGCGGCTGGGTACGTAATTCAATATTTCTGTACGTATTTATGTTTATTGCATAATTATCTATATTTACAGTTGAATGGTTGGTTACAGATGAACCATATTCAATTTGATGGTCACTCAAATTGGTCGCACGAACTAAGACTTCTAGCGATGAAGCCGATAATGTCAAGAGTTTATCCGATGTGCAAGGTGAATGGCGTGCAATTTATATGTGAACAGAGAGACAGCAGAAGGAGAACACATAATTCTGGGGTGATGGCGCATGGTGGGCGGAATGGAGTTGACTATTACGGTGTTCTCCATTCAGTGGTGGAACTCATTTACAGTGAAGGCATGACAGTGCACCTCTTCAAGTGTAGATGGTTTGATACTAGCCCGCAGAGCATGAAGACCGATCAGTACGGAATATTATCGGTGAACACTGCTACAAGTTCTTACGAAGATGACCCGTTCGTTTTTGTCACATCGTAAAACAAGTGTTTTATCTTGATGACCTTGCTAAGGGTGACGCGTGGAAAGTAATCAACCTTGTGCACCCTCAAAACATTTATCGGGAGGCTACACTTGGAGAGGCCGAAGACCAGGAAGAAGATGTTGCGTATCAAGAGCCCAACGCAATAGGTATTCCTAACTCCTCTACCGTTCGCCTTAATAATTTTAAAGCGGGTCGTTCGGTGCGAATTCGTGATGAAGAGCCAAGGCTTATTGATGTTGATCCAAATCAAGAAACAACGAAGACTCTAGCGATGAGGAAATGCATAGATTACCAGAAATAATTCTGACACCGAAGAAGACTCATCGGATGATTCCGATTACGAGCCTTAATTTGTTTTAATTTAGATGATGTAATACATTAATTTGTAATAAAAAGATTGTATTACCTTAATTTATAGTTTACACATAAATTATTCATATTTTCTGTTATTTTATATGAATTTTGGTGATATATGAACAGGAAATTAGTATGATTTAAACCTTCTGTTTTAGGGTATGTACTTTTTTACTTAAGCCGACGAAATACAAAATAATTCGTCGGCCTAAACCATCTTAGCCGACGAATTATATAATATGTCTTAAAACCGACGAAGAATACTAGAAGTCGTCGGCTTAAAGGACTTATAGCCGACGAAGATACTAGAAGTCGTCGGCTAAAAGGACTTATAGCCGACAAATTGAAATGGAAGTCGTCGGCTAAAACCATCTTAGCCGACGATTTCTAATGTATTAGTCGGCTAAAACCATCTAAGCCGACGAATACCCTAATATTTCGTCGGCTTTATGAATTTTTAATTTTTTTATTACATACTATAGTCGACGAATGTATTAGGGTATTCATCGGCTAAACCCTAAACTTTTTCTTTACATACTATAGCCGTATCTTCGGTGGTTATTTTGCGTAAAATTTTTATACGACTTGTTGCGTCTCATCGGTTTGAAAATATTTTCAGTTGAAAGTCCGGCCAAAATACGAAATTTAGACGGTCCAACGACCTTTTCCGTGCGTTTAGGGATTTGACTTAACGATTGACCGTTCGGATCGAGCACTTAACCTTGTTGGATCAAGTTGAATTTTTTCCCATACATGTATTTTATCATGATTGTCAGATCTGACCGTCGGATTTCCGTTTCTCAAGTTTGATCATCATAACCACAACAACATGCCTACTAATGTTGTATAACTTAATTACCAAGTGTTAAGTAAATGTTGTGTTTCAAAAACAAACTATACGTAAATCCTTCAAACGCAAAAAAGTCGTGAAATAAATATGACCAGAATGGTAAAATACGTCCACGGTTGAAAAATCACAGTATTCCGGTAAAGTGTCGGTGCCGATAGTTGCGGTTAATGGAATTTTCATTCTTTCTCCCTATGAGTAGCCGTATCTTCGGTGGTTATTTTGCGTAAAATTTTTATACGACTTGTTGCGTCTCATCGGTTTGAAATATTTTCATTTGAAGGTCCGGCCAAAACGAAATTTAGACGGTCCAACGACCTTTTCCGTGCGTTTAGGGGTTTGACTTAACGGATTGACCGTTCGGATCGAGCACTTAACCTTGTTGGATCAAGTTGAATTTTTTCCCATACATGTATTTTATCATGATTGTCAGATCTGACCGTCGGATTTCCGTTTCTCAAGTTTGATCATCATAACCACAACATGCCTACTAATGTTGTATAACTTAATTACCAGTGTAAGTAAATGTTGTTTTTCAAAAACATAACGACGTAAATCCTTCAAACGCAAAAAAGTCGTGAAATAAGATATGACCAATGGTAACATCGTCCCACGGTTGAAAAATCACAGTATTCCGGTAAAGTATCGGTGCCGATAGTTGCGTTAATGGAATTTTTCATTCTTTCTCCCTATGAGTAGCCGTATCTTCGGTGGTTATTTTGCGTAAAATTTTTATACGACTTGTTGCGTCTCATCGGTTTGAAAATATTTTCATTTGAAGGTCCGGCCAAAATACGAAATTTAGACGGTCCAACGACCTTTTCCGTGCGTTTAGGGGTTTGACTTAACGGATTGACCGTTCGGATCGAGCACTTAACCTTGTTGGATCAAGTTGAATTTTTCCCATACATGTATTTTATCATGATTGTCAGATCTGACCGTCGGATTTCCGTTTCTCAAGTTTGATCATCATAACCACAACATGCCTACTAATGTTGTATAACTAATTACCAGTGTTAAGTAAATGTTGTTTTCAAAAACAAACTATACGTAAATCCTTCAAACGCAAAAAAGTCGTGAAATAAGATATGACCAGAATGGTAAACATACGTCCACGGTTGAAAAATCACACAGTATTCCGGTAAAGTGTCGGTGGCGATAGTTGCGGTTAATGGAATTTTTCATTCTTTCTCCCTATGAGTAGCCGTATCTTCGGTGGTTATTTTGCGTAAAATTTTTATACGACTTGTTGCGTCTCATCGGTTTGAAAATATTTTCATTTGAAGGTCCGGCCAAAATACGAAATTTAGACGGTCCAACGACCTTTTCCGTGCGTTTAGGGGTTTGACTTAACGGATTGACCGTTCGGATCGATCACTTAACCTTGTGGATCAAGTTGAATTTTTTCTCATACATGTATTTTATCATGATTGTCAGATCTGACCGTCGGATTTCCGTTTCTCAAGTTTGATCATCATAATCACATCACAGTTTGACGAATGTATAAAAAGTTATATAGCCGACGAATTTCAAAGGTTAAACCGACGAATTTATTATTTACCCGACGAATTCATAGGTTTAGCCGATGAGTTTCAAAGGTTTAGCCGACGAGTGAAAATGTTTACCCGACGAGATTATTATGTTAGCCGACGAAATTATTATTTCGTCGGCTAAAGTTTTTCGTATAACCACCCAGCGCTCTCTGGTTGAAAGCCCTAGCCTCCGCCTCCACCTCCTCTCCCTCTCCGAATTTCCCCTCCTCCTCTCAAGTGTATATATTTTTTTTGTTGACTAATTGAATGAGTGGTTATTTTTTGATTTTGTGGCCTTGATTCAAATTATATTTTAAACCATATGAGCAGTAATATTAGATCGACGAAGGGTTCGAAGGGCCAAAGGTCTGAATCGTCTGAGGGAACCTCTAGCAACCCTCAGACGTTGTTTCAGGCCGCATGACAGCTAGACATGCGAGCCTTATGCAGACGGCGCAGAGGCAGCCGGAGGTGCCCCTTTCATCGAGGCAGCGGGGCTTCCCTCAATCGAGGCAGTTGTTTGCTCAACCCAGACGGAGGGTACCTGCACCCCGTATGCCTGAGATACACCGGGCGTCCACTCCAGTACATGCATTTGATCTTCGGATTGGGGTCATGGGTACAAACCCCCGCCCTCACCTATTCCTTCCGCGGATGATACCGGCCATACCTGCAGTCGATGGTCAGGGACGCCGATTTATCCACTGCCCCGCCAGTGGCTCCATCAGCGGCGTACCGGTTCGTGCCTTTTGATACGCCTCTTATTTCCGCGAGGGTATTATCATCGGAGACGGAATCCGTCGCGGTCCGCCGCGTCGCCCTCAGGTAATGAAAGATGAATGATTTACTACATTATAATGGTCGAATTTTAATAATCAATTTGGTTTATCATGTGATAGGCACCGTCGGAGCAAAGCCGGCAAAAAAGAAGAGAGGCCCCGTCACAGGGAAGGCTCTCGAGAAGATCGTCGGTACCTCAGGGAGGATTGTCATCGGTACTGACGGGGGATGGCGACATAGTATCGGGCGGGAAGTCGATGACGTACTCCGGCCGCGGGGGAGCGCTCATTACGGATAGAGTCCCTATGTTGTGGTCAGACTAGGGCGAGGTCCCGCAGGAGGTCAAGGACATGGTCCACAACGCGATGTCGGTGAGTTTACAAAATGCCTCAATAATATTATGTATTACATTGTAGATTTCTCGAAAAACTAAACTAATAAACGGTTAAATGCAGGTATGGTTTGAGGTCCTGAGCCCTTGAAGAGCAGCTGGGCGGACGTTGTGCATGGGGGAAGGTACGTTGGGAAGTTAATGAAAAAAAAAGGACTTATATGTGATATTAAAAATATTTCTAATATTTTTGTTGTATCTGTAGGTATAAGGAGTGGAAGAACGAGTTGCGGACCCATTGGACTACGCACGGGAACGCACGTTCTGGTACCCCTGCTGAGTTCCAGTACAAAGAGTACGAGTGGCGTTGGCTTCTGACATCAGAATTCAACAACCCTCGTAAACAGGTATTTAAATAAATTAATTAGTTAATTTGTCATTAAGTACGTGCGTTTTAAAATATTTTACTAATAGTTTAGTTTTTTCTTTGAAGGCGGTTTCCCGGGCGAACGCTCAGAACCGGCAACGCAACACAAGGAACCATCATGCCGGTTCTAGACCGTTTGTGTCTTGGACGAGGCGGCCAGGGAACATCCAGAGGTCAACCCGTACGTCTATACGTACGAGAAAGCATATCCTGACGCCCAAGAGGATATTGTAAGTCATCTTACGTTTTTAAATTTTTAATTTACTTATATATATGTTAAAATGTTAATTAATAATTTTTTCCTATCCAATTAGGCGAAGGTGAGGGAGGCTAGTGACGAGGTGATGAGTGCTATAGTGAGGGAGACATGGCCGGACGCAGGAGGAAGAGATGTCTGAAGCCATGTCCCGGATCGACACTTCGGATCCGACGGTTGGGGCGAGGATCATGGGCACAGCCTTCCCACCACGAGCAAACAACTTCTACTGCGGGGTCTAGGAAAGAAGGCGAGGGGGGTCCTGAAGACCACTCCAGGATTTCAACGAAAGGCAGCCTCGACCAGCAGCAGGACCACGACCACCAGGACGACTCAGTTGCTACAGTCGGGTTTTCAGAGACTACAGGAACAACAAGCTGCTCATGTTGCCTATAATGCCGCGCAGACAACCTATAATGCCGCGCAGGCAGCCCATTATGCCGAGGTACATGCCATCCAGCAGGCCCAACAGCGGCAGATGTTCCAGTACATGCAGGACTTTACAGCTGCCCAGCTCCAGGGACTTCCGGCTCCGCCCATGCCTCCGCCCATACCGCTACCCAGCCGCGCGCAAGCTCCGCAGCATCCCCAGAACCGGATATTAATTTAGACGATCTAGATTTTGTGTAGTGATGAATTATATACTTTTATGTGCTTGTTGTTGGTTATATGGAATTGTTTTTTGTGTTTTTTTTTGCAGCTTGCTTGGAATGGTAATTTAGAAATTTGTTTTTTTTTAATACTGAAATGGACTTATAGCCGACGAAATACGCCATAATTCGTCGGCTATAGTATTTTTAATTATTTTTTTAATAGGGTAAACCAACAAGTTATGGACTGTTTCGTCGGCTAAACCATCAAAAGCCGACGAAATACGGTCGTTTTCGTCGGCTTTAGTTTTTTAATTTTTTATTACATACTATAGCCGACGAATATATTAAGCTTTTCGTTGGCTAAAGGGAAAAAACCGACGAGTTTTTTCGTCGGCTATAGTAAGAGACAAGCCGACGAAATAACTCGCCGGCTAGTCCCTTACTAAAGCCGACGAAACAACTCGTCGGCTCTTTCCTTAGCTTAAGCCGACGAGTAATTTCGTCGGCTATTTATTAGTTTAAGCCGACGAGTTGTTTCGTCGGCTAAAGTCTGAGAGACTAGCCGACGATGTCGACTGTGGTCGGCTATCTATGGGACAATAGCCGACGACGGGACATTGTTTCGTCGGCTAAAGTAAGTACCGAAGACTCTTTACCGACGACGCTATAGCCGACGAAGTCTCGTCGGCTAAGATACTAGCCGACGAATTAAGCTAACAGGCCGACGAAAAATTTTCGTCGGCTAAAGTGTTTGTCCTGGTAGATTTAATTTATTTTTAGATAAACATAAAATATACAAGATTTGAGTATCCCGAGTGAATATATGAGTCTAGAAAGTCTTTAAAAATCTTTGTGATTTTAATAAAAAAAAATAGGAGTATTCATTTGATTATTAAAACAAAAACGAAATGTATGCCAAGGTCAGTAAGTTATTTCCGAAAATTTGGGCTTCAACTGCATCTAGGGTTTGCAAGTTCGATGCTCGTCGGCGGTGCCCGTCTCAATTTGGGGTGTGCTGCCGGACGGGTGATGGAAGTATAGGGGCTTCTGGGACCGTGGGTGCGGTTTGCTCAGGGTTTGATTGTTGTTTTGCATCTGGTTTGTGATGGCATCTCTTGGAATGGAGGGTGGAGGTTGTACAGTGGCGGCGTTCTCATCATGGCCTCCCAATTCCGGCGGCGGAGAGGGCCTTGGTTCTCTATAGCGGCGGCATGGAGTTCGGCGGTCCGAGTTCAGTCGGTCTTCGTCCTGGAGTTGCTAAGTTTCTACTAGCGGCGGCATGGATCTCATAAGGCTCGACTGACTTCGAGCAACAGTGGATTGCGGCAGAGCGCGTAGTCAGAGGCGACGGGGCTCGTGGTCGGAGAAGACGGCGGAGCTCGTGATCGGTGGGAGATGTATACGGGCCTGGGTCAACACATTGGGCTTTGAGTTGGGCCTTATTCTTGTGTCCTTGGGCTACTATGTTGGGCTAGGGTTTCTCTTAGTCTAATTTTATTTATTTATTTTGTTATTATTTAGTTTGTCTAATAATGCTCTCGATGGAGGGTGGAGTGGGGTTTGCCCTGTATTCCTTACTTCTTTAGTCGTTATAGAGTTAACCCAATTGCATCAGTATTAATACACCATGAAGTCTTAGGCGGATATACTGATGGGTTAAGTTTGTAACTTCTATTGGTTCAAGGTGTATAAGTCTAGGCTAGATAGGAACCTTGGTTGGGAGCTAGTCATGGTTTCATATGCAATCGGTGCACTATCTGAGTAGTTGATGTATTAGGTGATCTTCGGATCCTTTAGATTGAGCGAGGGAACTCGTGTATGATCTTTTCGATCAATGGAGTTTTTTTCATTCCCCTTAAAAAAAAAAAAGAGAACGAAATGTATGCCTATGCATGAAAGCATGAGATATAAATCAATGCCCGCATGCGCGTGGTTATTGACCAAAAAAATGATTAGTAAGGTAGAAGCAAGAGGCTAAGAGCACAAGTGGGAATTAGGGGGGATTGACTTATTGATGTCAGGTACATTCCCTCTAATGAGGCAAGTGGGAGAACCGTGTTCATCCCCACCAAACCCTAAACCCTAGACAAGGTTGATTGTTGGCACTGAGAATTCGCATCTTATCATCTAGCTAGTTTGTTTGTTTATCAGAAAAATCGTTTATCCTTTGGTTAGCAAGTGATCAAGTGTTTAGCTCATGTTATCCAATGAAACATTCTCTCCAAATCATCTGGTAGGTACGTAGATTAAAGTGTGGACTTGATCGACACAAATTACCTAAATGTAATTGATAACTAAATTAAAAGTTAATTGACATGAATACAAACCGTATATCACTATCAATATCAATAGCTTGATGAAACTGTGTATTAGCATATTAAAGTTAAAAAGCCGATTTTTAGTCTGAAAGATTACAATGCGGCAATACATTGTATTCTCTATATTAACATACGAGAGAATCCAAACTCCCCACGAACAAAATTTCGAAAATTTGAGATTCAAACAGGTAATTTCGAATTAATCAAAAGAAAAAAAAGAAGGTATTTTTGAAGCAAACAGGTATATCATATATGAATGTATGAAATATATGACTGAAGAAAACGGGGGTTCATTTTTTTTTTTTTTGAAAGTATCTAACGGGGGGGGGGTTCATGGTGTATGATACATTGGGACAAAGATGGTTTCGACCCATATGCATGCATGCATGTATGCATGAATTATCATCACCATCGCGTCGGTCATCGGATAAGGTTGACCAAGTTCCGATGTCCCGACAACGTCCACGTGGTCTTGACGCTGACACGTTGTTGAACGCACGCGCCCTGTGTTGGCTTCCTTCCGCGCCCGCACGTGATCATCTCTCTCTCTCTCTCTCTCCCGCTCAATATGTACTTTCATTCTTTCTCTGCTCACTGTGCCCGTGTGAGCTCTTGTCCCCTTACCTTTACCTAAAATGGCCAATTTAAGGCATCAGAGCCGGAAGGATTACCCTACCTCTTCGTCCTCTTTCTCTCCAAATCCTCCCACATGCTTCCTATCTATGTCCTCTTTACGGTTTCACAATCGTGTACATTTTTAAGTGTAACACTTATAAATACTTCAATGACATAATAATTGACATCATTCATCCCTCTAATTTTTCGACGCATTGATGTTTGTTATTCTTGTTTGCCGGAAGTGAGATGGTGAGGTACCTCGAATAGTCGAATATATAGTGTTCTTGTAATGTTATGACATAAAACGTTTTCATTAAAAATAGGTCTAACGTGCATGTAAATTTTTCAGAAAAATAGGTCTGGATGTAAATTTTTCAGACATAAGTTGAACTTTAAAAGTTGGGTCTAACGTGCATGCAGTTTTTTTGTTTTTCAAAGTTTTTAATTTTTTTTATTCTATGATAATTTTCAAGAACTAAAGTTAAACATCAACTTACCTGTTATGTTCAAAGATAGTTACAGTATAATTAAATAATTAATCAAAGATATGATGTTCTAAACTAAAGTTTAAAAAATTGTCTAATACCGTTGGTATAATAACATAAGTCTTTCCCTTATATGTGAAAGGTGTGAGTTCACTCATATATAATAGATTTGTTTGTAGCACTATTAATTGTTTATTTGGTAAAGAAAAACTTTAAAGATTAAGCAAATTAATATTAAACAAATTCTTAAGACCAGTTAATAGTATCGAAATCTAGTATGAGAGCTATGCTAGGTTTACTCCTTGGCGACGCTTGGCACTTTGGGTGGACGATTAGGCTTTCCAAATCCTCTTGACCTTTTGAATGAGGTCGGCGTCGACGGAGTAATCTATTGGCGTCAAGATCCTTGTGGTGGAGTTCGATCTTCGACTTCTACTCTACGTCTATGGTTTGGATGGAGGAGAGATGGTTGATTGTGAGGGTAGCGAGTAAAGCGTTGAGACTGGCAATGGGAGGTTAGGCTGTCGATTCTACCTGACGGGGGCTCGACGACAGGGGTGGATCTAAGCCATAGATATTGGGACTCAAGTCCCACTCAATTCTTTAGGGAAAAAAATCACCTCATATAATTAGCTTATAAAAAAAAAGTCATACTCATTTTGCTCAACCCAAAGTCTCACTCACAAGAGGTGAGGTAAATTGAGATATGTATCTACAAGCTAATATAACATCAGCCTATATATATATCCACAAGTTTATAAGAAAATTTGAAGCTTCTGGTTGTACTCGTAGTGTTAGATTTAGTTAGTTGTTGAGCTATAGGTTTCGCACCTATATATTTTGTATTGCATTTGCATGTTTAAAAAGTTTCTTTTGTTGTTACATTTAGAGAGTTTTATGAATCTTGTTTTATATAAGCATGGATGCGAGGCAAAAGGCTCACTACGTCCCCCTTGTCTAGGTGTATCTTTCATTTATTTTCTATTGTGGAAAATCCGAGTCCCTCCCGTTTTCAATTCCTAGATCCGCCCCTGCTCGACGACCAGTCTTTTTGCTGAGAAGGATAAGACGGCAAGAGCTACGTTTATCACCAGTGTCGAGCTGTGTGGGATTGACAACTGTGGGATTTGTAGCCTGATAAGAGGTGTTGGTGACATCGTGGGGAAGACAACGACTTCTGGATTGGATGATGCCATTGCCTTCCAGGTGGTCGGCCATTTGGCTAGGGTATGGCCTTTATAGGGTTGAAACCTCCGAATAGCGAAGGACGTCAATACAAGTTCGTAGACATGCAACATGCTTGATTCCGAGTTCGTATGCAAAAGTTTAGAAGGTAGTGGTTGGGATTAGGGTTTTAGGGATTAGGGATTATAAGCTACGGGTTAGGGTTATAACGACTTCTTGATTGGGTGATGGCAGTGCCTTCCAGGGTCGGTAATCTGGCTAGGGTCTAGCCTTATTACGGAGTTCTTAAGCAGGCAGCGGTTGGTCGGGGCTAGGCTTAGGAGAGGTTGTTGACGACTGAGGCGGGATGAGGGTGCCTTAATGATAGGTGTCCATAGTACAAGGGTTTAGGCTTCAGTCGAATTGGTTAGGGTTTGGATGGTGTGTTGGGGTCTGGGCTTGTGGATTTGGGCTTGGGTAGCCACTTTTCTAGTTAACCCAGGGGAGACCCGTTGCACAAGGGGTGGTTCCGGGTACATTTTAATAAGTTAGATCACTCTAACATGTTATAGTTACTGGTTACTTGATGAGCTTTATTATAGGGTTAGTAGCATAGATTGTATAAGGTTCTTCTTAGTTGGTTCCGTATGGTTCATTTCTTTCGTAGTACTTGTGGGCATATCATATTCATTTTTTTTATATACATTTTATTATCAATATAAGGTCTGACGTACCTTCTTTTAAAAAAAATTCTTTAATCGGGTAAAAGGTAGTAGGTTAAGCTAGATTGCTTTCAATGAATACGTTCACACACGTATACACGATAGTTGTTCTTATCCATGAATCACACATTTAACACAAATTAACACTTTTGAATAATAAAAAGCTACATAAAACAAAACTTAACCTGCATTAACTACCAACACTTGAGAATCATATCAGGTCTGTTAAAATGGTCTGGACCTGGCTAAAAAATATTGTATGTTAAAGAGCAATCATGTTCACAAAAGGAAAGTTAGAGATCGTAAAAAACAAATAAATCTCAATTTCTTTCAAATGCGGTTACATTTAGTCATTGATTAATGAAACCATAAAATACAAGAGGGGGAGGGGGCATAGCAGCCTAGAGCTAAACCTAAATTATAATAAGTAACACATATTCTAACATGCATTAATTAGCAAATAGTGTTTCATTGGTTACTCTATTTTTCTTCATAAAACGGTGATCAACATAACGGAAATGTAACTCTACTAAGGAGAAACAACATGACAAATAATGCAGCTTTCTTACTTTCCTACTAAAAATAACGAAAATGTAACCACTACTACTAACGATGTCCTCGTTTTGTTCTGTGACTAGGAGGTTGCATCTATTCGCAAAAAATAGTGCTCTCGCTAGCTAGGCTAAGCAAAGCACACAGAGAGTGCAGATTAATTAAGCCATCAAGTATAGATGATCTATAACATAAGTATCACTTTGATATTTTCATCTTGAAGCTTTGTTTTTGTTCATTACGAGGTAACAGATGAATATGTTATTCATGTTATGACCATCGTGATCGACATAAGCAATTCTACAAAATGAAATTATTATTATTTGATTCAAAAAAATATTTCAAAAATCTCATACAAGTCTAAATTTTAGAAATCCATAATTAAAAACAAAATGGATGAATGATGCCCACAAAGATTACCCGATCAATTTTCAATTATTACCTTTTCTTTAATGGGATACATTCTCGATTAATACTTAATTAGCCGGGAACTTAAGTCGATCTATGCCTCTATGGCCAGGTTGCCATTCTGGCAAATGGCAATCCAGCTACCTCATATACAACACTCATCATGTCCATTGTCCAGTACATGCTTGGAATCAAGTGAAACAGAATTAAAGCAAAGCATGCATTATGGAGATTATATACATATATACACCTTCACTATCAGTTTCTGCATATTTTTATTAAGGAAGCATATACTTCCATCTTTTAATTTTACAATTTTAGAAACTGTATCTTAGTGTAAAATCCTCGAATAATCACAATCACGATCTAATCGATTAATCAATAAGAGATCGTTTATGTGACCCGAACCGGCTCAAAAAGTTGCAATATATACCGAGCTATTTGAAATATCTTTTTAATAGGGTCGGATCAAAATTCCAAATAAATTTGTTGCCGATCTTAAAGGAAAGGAAGAGGTTCTACAATAGTTTCATTAGTTTCATCAGTACGTATGTTGTTAATTAATAGGTAATAACTAGAACAATGTACGTTAAGTGAGTTACATTTTGACATACCATCTATTATGTCTCATTCAGTTTGCAGAAAGAAATAAAATTTGTCTGAAGTAATGTAAGAAAAATTATTTGAAAATTTCTTTAAAAGATTGTAATAACTTCATTAAAAATGTATTATGAACAATAAGTTTAAGAAAGAATAGTGTAAGGTATTAAAAGGCGAGCTTCATGCTCATCTCAAGCTGTTAAAACGTTGATCTATAGTTATACTGACACGACCCACCCCGAATTTCACCTGAACCGGAGTAAATCGTGCGGGGACCACCTCCAAGGAAAGATTTACCGCAAATTCTGTACAATCTCCTTTGGAAATGGACAACCCTTCCAATAAACCTGCAAACACGTCTAAAGGTTCCAAATCCAACCTTATAGACCCTGGAGTCTTCGTGCTCCCCACAAATCACAAACATCTCCCAATATAGATTTACTAATCTAACAAAGATCCTATAATAAACAACCACATATTCAGAGCAAACTCTATTGAGAGGAAATGAACTATAAATAAATAAAAAAGAGCGGAAGCTATACTATTGACTATGCATATTCTCCATGTACGCCCGATCTCAACTATGCAATCTTGCAGACTAGGAATTTTAAAACGAGGGCCCAGGAGAAGACATTTAATAACGTTAGAGTAAGTGGACATAAATAATTTAATAATAAAATATTATGCATTCCCATTTTAATTTCATAGAAGAATATACTGCATGCGGCAGCTCAAAAGCGCTCAACTCATAAACTGACAATTTCATGACTAGCACTGGCTAGTCACAAACTCAAATAAAATGGAGCCTCTCTAGCTAAACTATATATAAACATATATTCGTATGTATTTACACTCGTCAGACTCCTTGTATGAATTCTAGAAACAATTTAGAAAAGAAATTCATACAAGGCTACAACGCTGACGTTTAACGCTCACGTTGCGCCATAATGGTATTTTTCCTCATTATGACCGAAAAGGACGGTGTATTTACGTGTAGACTCCCTATATGAAAACCTAAATAAACCGAAAAAAAAAATAGTTTTCATATAGGGCTATGACGCTTGTGTCTAACACTCACGACACGCCATAATGGTATTTTACCTCATTATGACGGACCAAGTACGTATGGCTAGCTAGCATTTATATACATATTATTCTCATAAAATCCAAAACATATATATCTACCGAAAATCTCATTTTCGAGATCTCTCCAAAGGAGGAAAATTGTCAAATAGGCGAGAAATCAATAAATCTCATCAGAAGAAATAAATGATTAATAAAATCATTTATCGCATGCTTTTTATTTAAAACAAAGGTCCACTCACAACTTTAGGCCTAAGCCTGACGTCGATCCGAGGTCTCTCCAATTTGAGTCTCCTCACGTCCTGTTCCAAATATATAATTAATTTCCCAACTAAAAATCCAATATTTATTCAAAATAGGCAAAATAACTGAGAGCCATAAACACGCTCATCATTGCCTAACTTCGATATTCTTAAATCGGAATGACCCCAAACTTTAATACCACACTCGGCAGCCGTAAATACAACATTTCCAGAAATTGACTTAAATCCTACGGCGGATTTTACATTATTTAACCGTCAAAATACCAAACTTTGGAAATTCCCAAACCTCCAAAACTCGTCGAAAATTCCACAATTCACATCATTAAATTCCTCTAATTATTACACATTTAAATTATACAAAACCCCAAAACGGCGGCGGCGGCCGGAGGCCGATTCCGGCGACGTCCAAATTCTACCAAATTAACAGAATCTTCCTCTCAACATCCCAAACAACTTTCATAACTATCACTAAGTCCAATTTCAAGCCTAACTAGGTTAATCGAACGAAAACATCCTAAAAGCCCTAGAATTTCAACTTCGAATTTCTCCTTACCGAGCTCATGAGGAGTGAGCCTTTTGGAGGGGTTGTTGCACGGGAGGAGAGCTACAAAACCGTACCAAGCTTGCCCGGATTGGTGGCCGGAGGAGGGAGTTACGGCGACGGAGGCAACACGGCAGCTAGGGGAGTTTCCTCCCGGTTCGGCGGCGTAACCGGCCCGGTCACAGTCCAGGCGAGGAGAGGAGGGGCGGCAGTCCGAACGGGACGGTGCGGCAGCTTGGCTTGGCCGGAGCGAAGAGAGAAAGAAGAGTGAGGGGGAGGGAGAGTGAGAGAGAGAGAAAATGAGGGGATGAGTTTGGGCGCATACCAACCCGGCCCAACATCATAAGAATACCCATTTCACCAATTTAACACCCAAAATAAAATACCTTATTAAAAATTATCTTTTACTAGCTAAAATTACCATTTTAACCGTCGTTATTTTTCTCCTACGAATAACTCTCCGAAATAATCGTCCCTCAAAACCCCTCTAGGGACCAATTAAACTATATCTGAATGTCGGAGACGGTAAAAATTCTAATTATAATCAAGGTAGTAAATAAGATAAAATTTTTACGGGTCGGGATGTGACATATACTATGTCTATTTTGATAGCAAGCAGAAAGACGCTTAAAGTGCCCTATATGACGCTTAAAAGGCGTTAAAATCTGGGCGAAGGCTTACGCCCAAGGATCTTTTACTCGTATATGTGTGTTCAGCAACAAAGTATTCTTTACATTTTTAATTGCATGCACAAAATAGTTCATATATATATATCGACAGATCAATATTAGGGAACATTTGTGTCAGAGAGATTCTTCTCACACAAGAAATCTAGGACATACTCTTCTAGAATATTACCTTGCTAAATTATTGTATATATTATGTAATCAAATCTTAGATTATGTATTCTTCTGTAGTAGGTTTTCCTAGAGCTTCTACTCTATAGCTTGTTTCATGGGATTAAATGAGACTGTGCTAAATAAGAAGTATGTGTTTGGTGTTATTAGGTACTAAAATAAATGAGCTTATGTAAAATCTTGTTTTCATTTTTGGCCTCCTTAGATGGTATCATGTGGGTATTTAAATATGTCATCCTTAAATGACACTATTATTCTAAACCATAAACCAATGCATGTCTGTTTCATGAGACTAAATGAGATTAAGCTAAATAAGAAGTCCAGTTTAGATAGTACTGTGTTTGGTGTTACTGGGTACTAAAATAAATAAGCTTACGTAACACCTTGTTTTCATTTTGGCATCCTTAGATGATGTTATTAGGGGTACTCAAATAGGTCATCCTTCGATAACACTATTATTCTAAACTATAAACCAAGCAAACTACCCTTAATCCCATGCAACACCAAACATGAGTTAATATTAGTACAACTTAAGACACCCCACATAAGTACATGACAGTCTTAAAAAATAAGTAGGTCTAATGTAGTCCCAAGTACTAAAAGTGCACGCAAACTACCCCCTAATACCATGCAACACCAAACAGGAGTTAATATTAGTACAACTTAAGAGACCCCACATAAGTACATGACAATCTTAATGAGGTCTAATGTAGTTTCAAGTACCCAACGTGCACATATATTCCAGCATTGTATACAAGACTTAATTCAATGAAATACAACTTCTATAAATTTGTACATATGTTCATCATACCCTAATACCATGCAACACAAAACATGAGTTAATATTACACTACTAGAAAATAGCACTTAGGCGACGGAATTTTCTACTTAGGAGACGAAACAGTTTTCGTCTCCTAAGTCGTTCTTAGAAGACGAAATATTTTGATTTCGTCTCTAAGAACAACTTAGGAGACGGAATGTTCCGTCGCTTAAGTACTACTTAGGAGACAGAAATTTTTACTTAGACGACGGTATTTTGAAAAAATAAATTTTTTTATATATGAATCACTTAGGAGACGGAATTACATTCCGTAGCTTAATAGAACTTAGGAGACGGAAATGTTTACTTAGGAGATGAAATGTTTTTTTTTTAAAATAAAAAATAAAAAATTTATTCTTTACTTAGACGACGGAAATAGAACATTCCGTCGCTTAAGTTCTAAAAATTTAAGCGCCCATCTTCCCGCGTAAAATTTCATGAAAATTCAAACAAAATTTTTCAAAACATATCAATTCTTTTAAATCACAAACTCACCAACTTTATCAATAGAAGAAAACTCATCTTTTCCTAAACCTCTCTCTCTCTCTCTAGACATCACTCTCATGCCGGCCTCTCTCTCCATTCTCACCGCTGCTTCCTCCGCTGCCACCTTCACTACACCACCCCCACCAACGCCACCTCCAACTGCCACGCACTCATTGACTTCTTCCTCACAAACGCCATCACTCTCAACGCCGTCAAGACCCTCTTCAACATCACCCGGCCACCTCCGCACCCTTCTCGGAGCAACAACCTCCAACTCTCGACCCGACCCGACTCACCCGTCCCCGCCGCACAAGCTCCTCGACCCCTTCTCTTGCACTGAGCCTCAGATCTGGGTAAGAAATCAATGTTAAGTTCTTCAATTTTTCTGGTTTAATTAGCTTTTGGTGATAGATTTATGTGTTTTTGTTTATTTGATTTTAATTTTAATTTTGGTTAGGATGGTGATTGGTATGATGATGATTATTTGGTACGGTGGTGGTGGTGGCATATTTATGGTAGATTGTGGGCATGAAATTGAAAGGGAGATACTGTATTGAAATTTACTGACCCCCAGTAGAAGTTTACTAGGGGACAGTAAACTTCCACTGAGTTTACTAGGAAGCAATGAATTTGTTTATTAGGGTAAGTATGAGTATCTGTTGTGTATAATTAGCATGAAATTGAAAGGGAGATAATGTATTGAAGTTTACTGACCCCAGTAGAAGTTTACTGGGGGCAGTAAACTTCCACTGAGTTGACTAAGGGGCAATAAATTTGTTTATAGGGTAAAAATAAGTATCTGTTATGTATAATTGACATGAAAAAAGGGAGATAATGTATTGAAGTTACTGACCCCCAGTAGAAGTTTACTGGTAGAGAAGTTTACTGGGGGCCAGTAAACTTCTACTGAGTTTGCTAGGGGCAATGAATTTGTTTATTAGGGTAAGAATGAGTATCTGTGTGTATAATTAGCATGAAATGAAAAAGAGATATTGTATTGAAGTTTACTGACCCCCAGTAGAAGTTTACTGGGGGGCAGTAAACTTCCACTGGGTTTACTAGAGAGCAATGAATTTGTTTATTAGGGTAAGAATGAGTATCTGTTGTGTATAATTAGCATGAAATTAAAAGGGAGATACTGTATTTTAGTTTACTGACCCCCCCAGTAGAAGTTTACTAGGGGGCAGTAAACTTCCACTGAGTTTACTAAGGGGCAATGAATTTGTTTATTAGGATAAAAATGAGTATCTGTTATATATAATTGGCATGAAATTGAAAGAGAGATACTGTATTGAAGTTTACTGACCCCTAGTAGAAGTTTACTGCCCCCCAGTAAACTTCTCTATTAGGGGTCAGTAAACTTCAATACAGTATCTGTTGTGTATAATTAGCATGAAATTGAAAGAGAGATATTATATTGAAGTTTACTGACCCCCAGTAAACCCCAAGTAGGCAGAGTAAACTTCCACTGAGTTTACTAGTAGGGATAATGATTATTTATTAGGATAAAAATGAGTATATGTTATGTATAAAAATGAGTATCTATTATGTATAATTAACATGAAATTGAAGGGAGAGATATGTATTGAAGTTTACTGACCCCTAGTAGAAGTTTACTGGGGGCAGTAAACTTATACTGAGTTTACTAGAGGGCAATGAATTTGTTTATTAGGGTAAGAATAAGTATATGTTGTGTATAATTAGCATGAAATTGAAAGGAAGATACTGTATTAAAGTTTACTGGCCCCTAGTAGAAGTTTACTGGGAGGCAGTAAACTTCCACTGAGTTTACTAGGGGGTAATGAATTTGTTTATTAGGGTAAAAATGAGTATCTGTATGTATAATGACATGAAATTGAAAGGGAGATACTGTATGAAGTTTACTGACCAATAGTAGAAGTTTATGGGGGGCAGTAATTTGGGGCGGTCGAAGTGAGTGGATAAAAAACTGCGGTGACGTTTTTATTTTTTTAAATTTTTTTTCATCCTTTAGTGACGGAATTCAACTATTCCGTCTCCTAAGTGGATATTATTTTTTTTTATTATAAAATAAAATCCGTCGCCTAAGTGCTTAGGAGACGAAAGTATTCCGTCTCCTAAGAACCACTAAGCGACGGAATTTCAGGTTCCGTCGCCTAAGTGTCTACCTCACGACACTTAGGCAACAGATCTTAGCCGACAGACGTTTTTAGGAGACGGAATCTGTCACTTAGGAGACGAAATTATTTCGTCTCCTAAGTGTTTTTTTCTAGTTAGTGTTAGTACAACTTAAGATACCCCACATAAGTACAAGACAATCTTAAAAAAATGAGGTCTAATGTAGTTTCAAGTACCCAACGTGCATATATATTCCAGCATTGTACACAAGATTAATTCAATGAAATACAACTTTTATAATTGTTCATATGTTCATCACACTCTCGAGACCAGTAGGGTTGTGATTGAAGTGTTTCAAAGATGGTTTCTTGAAGGTTGAAGAAGAAGATTGATTGAAGAAGAAAAGTGTTTCAAACATATTAGCTAGGGATCTGGATCTAGTAGTCGTTGGTTTAGTGCTACATATCTAAATTGACTTATTCTTTGTTCATAGTAAATTTATTTTTCATTAAGTGATTTCAAAAGTTAAAGCCGCAACAAGTGTTTTTTCTCAAATTGAAGTTGTACTAGGTAAACAACTTGTTGTGTTTGTTTTTATTTTCGTTGCTACCAATACACACAAGGTTGAAACCACCGTTTTAATCCCAGATACCAGAAAACATTCATCCTAGTTTTTACAAATACATTATTTATCGTCTTCTCAATGCTGGGATGATTTAGCCCAAATGACGACTGACATGGTAATAACGTCTCTTTTTGTTACACCAGCCTATATAAAATATAAAATGAGACCGTTTCGTTATATATATATATATATATAGACAACACCACATATTCACACACACATCAATACATTCATTGATAAACAATCAATCATTGTAAAAAGAATCGTTTAACAATCGAACGTGTATTTTTATTTTTTTAATATCTAAAAAACAAGAGTTCATCGTATAATTTATTGTTTGAAAATTATAAATTTACTAATATAGTAGAAATAGATAACATTCCAATTGAAATTAAGAGAAAAATAGAAAATTGTAGTGGTAATGGTACGCGCCAAGGTTTAGCGCGTAGTGGTAACTATATGGTTTTTTTTCTTTGATGACCATATGTTTCCTTGTTTTGTCTAGGTAATTGCTTGAACCCTGGTTTTACCGCAGGCTTTCCACCATTTCCTCCTCAAAACTCTCGTACTCTCTCTCTTTCTCACATCACGAACTCACACAGCTGCCCAACTTGTCTGAGAATTTCTCTGATCGAAAACTAACCAACTCTTCCTCTTTTGTTTCTTTACGATCCCTTGATCTCATTGAAGATCTAATTTCAGGGAGACCGCGGCTCAAGTTTCCAGCTTTGCTATACATTTTTACCTCAGGCTTGTCGATCCGACTGGGTCGCAGAAAGCAAGCAGCACTACAGGGGGGGTTTCAGCCGGCCTACGTACAGCTCAGCATTATTTGGAAAACTGGGTGCTTGGTCTTTTTTGGGCTCTGTAACTGTCACTGTGGTAGGTGTTGTTTTGACCAGCATAGCAGAAGACTGTGCTGAACGACAAGATGCAGCACACTGTGTGAATCTGATCGAGACATTTGTAACTGATGAGTCTCAGACAACTCGATCGATGAGACTCAGTTCGTAGTTGTAGTTGAGAGTATAAAATATATATAAAGAAAGCTGGCAAATAAGTGGTGGGAGAGAATAGATGTGGCGATGGCGGGGTACAATGGCAGATCAGAATATGCAACTCTCCGCCCTGAACTGCACCTCCAGAGACCACCGCCACCATCCATCTCTGTCCGCCGCAGCAGCAACAGCAACAACAGCCTCAACCTTCTTCCGATTCTCAGCAGCAAGAAGACTCTCCGACGGGGACCAAGAACCCAAGATCGAGTCAGACACCGCCGCAACTAGTTCCGGAGCGGCGGCGGGAGTGCGGTGGGGGATCAGGGCGTCGTCCTCGGGGGCGTCCCGCGGGGTCAACGAACAAGCCGAAGCCTCCGATCATCGTGACGCGCGAAAGCCCCAACGGCGCTCCGGTCGCATGTGCTGGAAGTCTCGGCCGGGGCCGACGTGATGGAGAGCGTGTCTCACTACGCGAGGCGGAGGGGGAGAGGAGTCTGCGTGCTCAACGGCACCGGCACAGTCGTCAACGTCACTCTGCGTCAGCCGGCGGCGCCGACAGGGAGCGTGGTCACTCTCCACGGGAGGTTCGAGATACTCTCGTCTAGGGGACGGTGCTGCCTCCTCCGCCTCCGGCGGACGGGGTGGACTGTCAATCTTCTCTTCTTGGCGGGCGGGCAGGGGCAGGTGGTGGGGGCAGCGTGGTGGGCCCGCTGCTGGTTCAGGGCCGGTGGTTTTGATGGCTGCGTCGTTTGGAATGCGGTGTTTGAGAGGCTGCCATTGGAGGAGGAAGAGGCGGGGGGAGATGGTGGGTTGCAGGTCCAGCAACCGACGGCTTCACAGTCTTCAGGAGTCACCGGCGGTGGTGGAGGAGGACCGCAGCAGCAGCAGCTTGGTGAGGGAAGTAGCAGCGCAGTCTTTAATCTGGGGGGATATGGGGGCGGGGAGCTATCCAACGTATTCTGGAACTGACCTGTACGGGTGGGGCAGCGGCGGAGGAGCTACTCATCCGCGGCCTCCGTTTTAGTGGTTTTGAGTGAGAGTGGGGGGGTTTCGTGTTTTGGAATAGGTATATATGCATGAGAGGAGGATCATTGAAGAAAAACTTAAGCATGGTGGTGCCTGCCATCGATCAGATTCAACCAAATTAGCTTAATATCCACCAAGGCTTGGGTTTGCTACTTTTCAGTGACAGGAAAACAAGGTCAGTGAAGATTATCAGATCGACTTCTTCCATGTACTTTCTTCATTAATATCATCAAATCACAGTGTTCTCTAACTGTAGTTTGTACTTGTATATTGTGGTAATTAAACTGCTGAATGTCAAGTTTCTAGGGTTTTATCAATCAATTTCATTTGTCTCCATCTCTGAAAGAACCGGTACCTTCATTATCGAGCATTCAGTTTGGAAGTAGCAGCGCAGTCTTTAATCTGGGAGGGAATATGGGGGCGGGGAGCTATCCACGTATTCTGGAACTGACCTGTACGGGTGGGGCAGCGGCGGAGGAGCTACTCATCCGCGGCCTCCGTTTTAGTGGTTTGAGTGAGAGTGGACGGGTTTCGTGTTTTGGAATAAGGTATATATGCATGAGAGGATGGATCATTGAAGAAAAACTTAAGCATGGTGGTGCCTGCCATCGATCAGATTCAACAAATTTAGCTTAATATCCACCAAGGCTTTGGTTTGCTACTTTTCAGTGACAGGAAGAACAAGGTCAGTAAGATTATCAGATCGACTTCTTTCCCATGTACTTTCTTCATTAATATATCAACATCACAGTGTTCTCTAAATGCTAGTTTGTACTTGTATATTGTGGTAATTAAACTGCTGAATGTCAAGTTTCTAGGGTATAATCAATTCATTTGTCTCCATCTCTGAAAGCACCGGTACCTTCATTATCGAGCATTCAGTTTGGTTGCCAACTTAATTGAATATGAGGAATGCTTAATTGATCTCAAATTATGTGTCTAGTAGCATGAATAGGTACGCGAATAGCTGATGTGTACAGAACTTATCTACATGATTGTGTTAATATATGGGCTCTGCAGCTTAATACGAATAAATATAATCCATGAAATACGATTTGCAGAGCTGCAAACATTTGGGTAAGAAGTAAGAACTTTTTTCAATGAAGCTTTGTAGAGAGTCTTAAGTTCCACCCCATTGGTAAAAAAAAACCTTTGGTAATCTTCTCTATTCATCTATACTATTGAATGCTCGCTAGCTTGTTAGAAACAGAAAGTATATAATATTTGACGAACAGGTGATATCATTTTCTCTTGGATGTGCTGATAATTTAAGGTATTATATTCTTTGTTTTCGATCCTGAGATAACCTAATGTCGACAAACTACTTCATTCGATTCCACTTGATCATTAGAGACCGTCTTCTTTCTACACATAGTAAGAACATCTCTTGATCTCTTATGCAATCAATCATTCATCGTAATTGTACATTATCTAGGTTTGTTTCGAGGAACTATATATGTGAAACAAAAGGGGCAAATTGCATGGAGATCATATGATCATCTATTCGATGTAGAGTTTATCGTAATTACATATATATGTCGGATCGATAAAACTAAACTTGTAAACATAATAATCCTGCCATTTTTTTTAATTTCAATAACTCTGTCAAAACAGTATATTAATGAAAGCAAAGATCATAAATGGTTTTATAGATGGTTAATTATATAGTCATTAGCTGAGTTTAGTACTTCCTTTCTCGAAGTATATATTCTAAATAGCTAGCTTGTTTGTGTTGCATGTGTTGTACCTCTTTTTACGATTCTTCAACTTCATTTCATTTTCTGCTCACCTACATATTACTGAGGACTATGGAAAGCCATGCTTCGATCATTACTCTCGCAGCTATATCATCTAGCCTGTAAAGAAAAAGAAGAGAGTGGAAAAAAGAAAGAAACCCTAGAAAGAAAGAACTGAGTTAGTTCTACAAACAATGCAAAGAAAGCATCTGTCAGTCGATCTTACCAGTCCTGTAAATTGCAGTAATTTGCTGACTAAACGTCGTTACAGTAAAAACGAAGAAGTTGTTAAGAATGAACGTTCTTTTTGTCGTGTCAGTCATCAGTTACAAAACGTAATTACATAGGTAATATGTTCAAAGGCAGTTAAAAATGTTTTCACGTTGAAACATGTCTACTGCATGCAGGCCGCCTTTAACATATGAACCCTACATTTGTCTCTCACTAACTAACTTCAAATTCCTAGAAAAAAAAACTTCTATCAAAAAAATTGTATCAAATGTAGCAAATACATTTATATAAAAAAAAAACTTCAAATTCCCAGAAAAAATTGTGATTTCTATGATTTTGTTAAAACTGGGAAAGCACATAGGTACCGGTGCGGAAAAGTTTCCTTTCATCTTTGAAGTACTGCATTTGCTGAGGGCCTAAACCAACGTTGATTGTATTTTGCAATATGATGAAGTGTGTGTATACTCGCAGTTTTACATGCAGTACAGCCTCACCCCTCCAGGATTTATATGGTTGACTGTAAGGTTTGCTGGTATACTACTCTAGCTATAAGAAATTGTGAATGTAATATGTTTCTGTATTGATAATCTTCAAATGATACAACAATTTTTATACATAAGGAGAATGTAGAGCTATTCTAAGAAAGGTATAAAAGTGCAATCAACTATCAACTAATTACACATAGTCACGATCCATGAGTTACTCCAATATGATTGCTAGAATAACTCCATGATCCATCAGTTACTCTAGAATGACCGCTGGAATCATCCCATTGATACAACAGATCATGTACCTGATTTTTCCTTTAATAAGCTACTTGGCCAACATCATATTATTGCAGTTGATCGAAACAGGAAGCACTTGTACCATTTTTGGGTAGTCATTGTTTTGTGAGTGAACATTGACGCAACCAGCTAGCATCAGGATATACATATAGCAGTAGACTACAATAATTTGAAGAAATAGCTGCTGCCTGCACAGCGTTTTGTTCTGTTGTTAATTATGATTTGATGGACCTTGAGATGAAGCGATTTAAGCCTGCTACTCCAGTGAGGCTTTGGATCTTCTTCCTTGTTCTCAGATTCCCCATTAAGCAATGCTTGTATTATCATAGGATTTGGTCCAATTCCTCTTCCGATGACCATATACCCAAAAATGTTTCTGAGCGGACGCCGAATGCACACATATGTAGATTAAGCTTCATTCTATATTCCCTCATCAACACCTTGAATGCCTTCAGATTTTCCAAATGGTTGGTGATATACGTGCTCTTGACTAGCATATCATCGACATTGATCTCTCCATAATATTGCCGATGAGGTCCGCAAACTTGTGATTCACAAGGCGTACGTTGGTATATTGGTCAGGCATTCTTAAACCAAGATTCTTACGCTGTATATAACCCTTTTTCGGTGACAAAAGAGGTATGTTCTTGATATTCCTCGTGCAAGAGACTTTGATTCTATCCCAATTAGGCATCATTGAAGCTTAAGAGCTTGTGCCCGGTTTTCAAAGCATCCGCTAGTTGGTTGATGCGTGGCAAAGGAAAGTTATCTTTGAACATGCTTTGCTCATATTGGTTTAGTCTACGCACATTCGTCACTTCCCATTTGTTTTCTTTAGAACAAAATACCGGTCACGCCCTATATTTTGAGAGCATCAACAAATTTGGTCTCACGCTTTCAGTTACAACCGATCATTTCCCATAAATTGGTCCATTCCATCCCCTTTGTCCAAATGTTTGTTAATTTGCTGTGACACAGACAATGTGAGAATGTTAAATGTCAATTTTTTTTTATGACTCTCATCTCATCTTACGCAAATCTATATAAATCTCATTCTCTTTCATTATCACATATCCCAAACCTAACCCTCCTTCTCCATCAATCAAACAGTTTCCCCTACTCCCCTAGCAATAAAATTATGTCCAGTAACACTATTTATGGTTCCCATATTAATAATAAACAAATGTCAAATTCACCATATTACAAGAAAGAAGCAATAAAGTCTATTTCCTTGATGCAACTGGTGTTCCTTTCACCTGGTCAAACAAACACAAGGATGACACTCTCATTATGTGAGACTTGACAGAGCATGTGTGAATGCCAACTTCTTGAACCAATTCCCCAATGTAACTCTTGAGAATTTCCAATTATTGGCTCCAATCATAGCTCAATTAGCCTAACAATGAGGCAGCAACATGCAAGGAAAGACAATGGCTTTAAATTTGAAGCTATATGGCTTGCTCATAAAGGTTTCAAACCTCCGGTCAATGGACTTTTGAAGCAAAATCTATAGAATGACCCCTTCTTAGTTTTCTGACTATTTGTAATCAGTTTAAGTCACAGGTCAAGATGTGGAACAAGAATGTCTACAACAATCTTTTCAAGAAGGTTCATGAGGATTTGAATGGCAGAAGTAATATATATACACAACAGCAACTAATGAGTTCTCATTTTTCTAGTTATCTGCAGGAACAAGACATGATGTTAAGGGAACAACAACTTCAATGCTACAGAGAGATGAAGAGATCTTTTGGGCTAACTGGTTGAATCTTGGTGATAAGAATACCAAGTTATTCCAAACACAGACAAACCTGAGGAAAAGAGGCAACACAATTGTGAAATTAAAGAATGAAGTGAGCAGTTGGGCAACTTCAAAGGATGAAATTTCTGATATTCTTATTAAGGACTTTAAGAGGAGATTCCAAAAGTAGCATTAGGGATGTTCAAGATTACAGAAAAACCAACACGTTGTGTTCTCCCTTTTCTCTCTCTCCTTGAGGAAAAACTAAACCCATCCCCTGGTTTTCCTCCCCTTTATTCCTTGCTTGATCTGGATCTCTTTTGGTCTGATCTCCGGCTTGAGAGAAGGGGGAGGACGACCTGCCTCCCTTTTGCTTTCCTTTACCCATTGTGGTAGTTCCTGTTAAGACTCAGAGACTCTAAATACTTGAATTGCACAATTTGAGAGTTGAAGCTGCTTTATTAACGATGAAAGCATTTGGCTTATATACAAGCCTTTACAATGGGAAGATAAGAAATAACAACCCATGTTCAAAACATCCTAAGAACATGGTAACAAACTTGCTGAAACAATCAAACCTTATCAACTACACCCTAAGTAACATGGCTTTATTAACAGAAAACAATAGAAAGCAAACAGCAAATACCAAATCTTAATAGACTCAGCATTTGACTCTAACAGCTCCAACATTTCCTCCCTTAAACTGTGTTGCAGCTGCAACCAGTTTACTCCAAAGGCACAGTGCACACACCCAACAATCCTCTCAGCTTCACAAAAGCATCAACTTTCAGAGGTTTAGTCATGACATCTGCAATCTGATCTTGAGAACTACAATGCTTTAACTCAACCACACCGTCCTTTGAAAGCTCACGAAGAAAGTGATACCTGACATCTATATGCTTGCTCCTCCCATGTAACACAGGATTTCTTGAAAGTTTAATTGCAGAACAATTATCACAATAAATCACAGTGCACTTACTTTGACTCCAGCCCAGACATTTAAGCACCCTTTGCATCCACAGTGCTTGACAAGCACACGAAGCAGCTGAAATAAATTCAGCTTCTGTGGTATTGAGAGACTGACTACAGGTTGCTTCTTCGAGCTCCATGACACAGCTCCTGAACTCATAAGAAACACATACCCCGATGTGCTTTTCGATCATCTGTATCACCAGCATAGTCACTGTCCGAGAAAGCAACAAGTTCACCAGCTTCACCTCCTTTTCTATAACAAATCACCAAATTTGTAGTACCCCTTAAGTACCTCAAAATTCTTTTCACAGCCTGCATATGCAACTCTGTGGGTTTCTCCATATATCTGCTTGCTAAGCTCACAACGTACATTAGATCAGGTCTTGAAACTGTTAAATACATCAAGCTGCCAATCACTTGCTTGTACTGAGTAGCATCCACTCTTGTACCTCCTTCATCCTTCATTAGTTTGAAACCAGGCACCATGGAATTTGTCACTGCATTGCTTTTCTCCATGCCAAATCTTTGTAACACCTCATGTGCGTACTTTCTTTGGCTGATGTAGATTCCTTCATCACTTTGCACAACTTCGTCACCTAAGAAGTACTTCATTCTTCCCAAGTCTGACATGTCAAACTCATGTTTCATTGACACCTTGAATTCTTCAATCATTGATGCATCATTCCTGTAAATATTAGATCATCTACATAGATACTTACAACCAGCAGCTTCCCATCTTCTTTAAACTTAGTGAACAAGGTTTGCTCACTCGGACATCTCTCAAACCCTTCTTTAAGAAAGTAGGCATCAATCCTACTGTAGCAAGCCCGCGGAGCTTGTTTTAAGCCATATAGCGCCTTTCTCAACTTCAGCACCTTATGTTCTTCTCCTGCCTTCACATACCCTTGAGGCTGCTCAATGTAGACATCTTCTTCCAACTCGCCGTGCAGAAATGCACTTTTTACATCTAATTGAACACACACCAGTTGTTGTGAGCAGCTAAGGCCAAAATCATCCGAATTGTATCCCAACGCGCAACAGGAGCAAAGACTTCAGTATAGTCGATGCCATGCTTCTGTGCATACCCATTAGCAACTAGTCGATCCTTGTACTTGTCCACTTCTCCTCTTTCATTCAACTTAGTTTTAAATATCCATTTCACCCCTATGGCTTTTGCTCCTGTGGGCAGAATAGTTAAATCCTAAGTCTCATTCTTTCTATTGCTTGTATCTCACTGTCCATCGCTTTTCTCCACTTGGTACTTTCCATTGCTTCTTCAAATGTGCTTGGATCTCCAACTTCAATGTACATGACCAAGTTGGGCATCTCTTCCCCTGCAGATAGACCTTCACTTGTCACATAATCTTCCATCCAAGGTGGTGTCCTTCTATTCCTCCCTTGATGTGGACTAGGAGTGCTTTCTGCCAATGAATCATTTGAGGAAGAGTTTACTACTCCACCAGCTCCTTCATTAGTTTCTTCATCCTCATTAACCACACCATCTTCATTTTGCTCATTTTCATCCCATTCTAGCACACCACCTGCCTCATTTGTATTCCAATCCCAGCTTTCATCTTTTGAAAAAACTACATCTCTACTCACAACTATCTTTTCTGTGACAAGATCATAGAGTCGATAGGCCTTTGACCCCTCACTCAAACCCAAAATGCACACACTTCATACTTTTGTCATCAAGTTTAGTCCTCTTTCTGTCCGGAATGTGCACATAACCAATGCATCCAAACACCTTGAAATGCTCCACTGATGGTTTGTGACCACTCCATGCTTCTTCAGGAGTTTGATCTTTCACAGCAAGGGTAGGACTACGATTCAACACATGCACTGTCCAATTGACCGCTTTCGGCCAAAACTCTTTTGGGATCTTCTTTTCAAACAACATACTTCTCACTAAATTCATGATGGTCCTGTTCTTTCTTTCTGCCACCCCGTTTTGGTGTGGGGTGTATGTAGCCGTAAGCTGCCTACTTATTCCACTAATGCTGCAAAACTCATTGAAATTGTCTGAATTGAACTCTCCGCCTCTATCTATTCTTAAAATGCATATAGACTCTCCAACCTCATTCTCAACTAAGGTTTTGAATCTTTTAAACATGGTAAGAGCCTCCGACTTCTCAGATAAGAAAAACACCCAAGTCTTCCTACTAAAATCATCAATAAAAGTGATTAGATACCTCTTCTTGCTGTTTGACTCTGGTGTTATTGGCCCACAAACATCTGCATGCACCAACTGTAGTCGCCGAGTAGCTCTCCAGTGACTTTGTTTAGGAAAGGGTTCCCTATGCTGCTTGCCAACCAAACAACCTTCACATAACTTCGATGGAGCTTTCAACAAAGGCAAGCCCTTCACCATCTTTCTATAGTACAAAGTTCTTAAGCCCTTGAAGCTGAGATGCCCAAACCGGCAGTGTCACAAATGTGTTTCATCTTCTGAAGTTGTCTTGAAACAAGCTGACTCTTTAGGTGCAAGTACTGCTATCAGTACAAACATTCTGTTGGCTGTCATTGCAGTTTGCATGATGAGCCCTCTAGTGGGATGAAACATCTTGCACATATCATGTTGAATAAGTAGAGCTAGCCCATTCTCCTGTAATTGTCCTATACTTAGCAGGTTATTTTTCAATTCAGGTATGTAATACACATGAGTAATGATCTGTGCAACCCCTCCAACTTGCAGTCTAACACTTCCTCTACCCATCACAGCCATTCTGAAATTATTCCCAAGTTTAACAGTCTGCATATACTCCTCATCCAAACTCAGAAACCACATTTTATTACCAGTCATATGATTACTACAACCGGAATCTAAAAACCATACCTCCTCTCTTTTTGCTTGATGAAGATCAACATGGACCATTAGTAGCATTTCCTCCTCATCATTGAGTTCTGCATAGTTAGCTCCCTTTTCCCAATCAGGGCACTCATACTGAAAGTGTCCTAATTTATGGCACTTGTAACACTCAACTATTGTTTTGTTGAATTGTCCTCTACCTCAACCTCTTCCTCTGCCTCTAAGACTCCCACGGCCTCTTCCTCTTCCTCCAAACCTGTCTTCCTCTCTTGCTCCAAACCTCTCACCACCGGTGACCTTCAGAGCATGCTCCTCACCATTGTTTTCCGAAATTTTTGCTCATGAACCAGTAATGAGCTCTGCAACTCATCTACAGAGAGGTTGTCAATGTCTTTTGACTCTTCTATGGAACACACAATGTAGTTGAACTTTTCGGTGAGGGTGCGCAAGATCTTCTCAACAATTTTCACGTCCTGCATATCTTCTCCAATATTGCTCATGTTATTGGCGACCAGCATCACCCTAGAGAAGTAATCTGTGACCGACTCTCCAATCTTCATCTCCAGGATCTCGAATTCCCTGCGCAGGGTTTGAAGTTGTGCACACTGAACTCTGACATTCCCTTGGTACTTCCTCTTCATGGAATCCCAAAGTTGCTTGGACGTGTCCTTCTGAATGATGGTCTTTAGGATTGATTTATCAATTGATTGAAAAAGGTAGTTCTTCACTTTCAGGTCCTTCAACTTCTTTTCTTCCAAAGTTTTCCTTTGCGCTGCTGTCAGCACCTCTCCAGCAGCAGGTTCAGTATAACCTGTTTCAATAAGGCTCCAGTACTCTTTCGATCTCAGGAGATTCTCCATCAGCATACACCAATGGTCGTAATCTCCGTCGAACTTGGGAATACTAGGTTGAGCAAAATTGCTATTGCTTCCTTCTGCCACCATCTCACACTCTCTCTTTCTCACAAACACTATTTCTTTCTCAGTGTTTGACTCACACACTTCTTCTCTTTTTCCCTAAGAAACTGCAGTTTCTCACCTCACTCAATCAGGCCCCAATGATGGGGCTCTGATACCACTGTTAAGACTCAGAGACTCTAAATACTTGAATTGCACAATTTGAGAGTTGAAGCTGCTTTATTAACGATGAAAGCATTTGGCTTATATACAAGCCTTTACAACAGGAAGATAAGAAATAACAACCCATGTTCAAAACATCCTAAGAACATGGTAACAAACTTGTTGAAACAATCAAACCATATCAACTACACCCTAAGTAACAGGGCTTTATTAACAGAAAACAATAGAAAGCAAACAACAAATACCAAATCTTAACAGACTCAGCATTTGACTCTAAAAGCTCCAACAGTTCCTCTGCACGACAGTGGCAGATTCCCCTTTCATTTGATTGATCTACGGTTTTTCCATTTCCCCCCAACCTTTCACCCAAGTCCATCACCTAAATCTACTGCCTCTTTCGATCTCAGATGACCTAACCTTTTTCTCCTTTTGGTTTCCAAATCCTAGATGCTTCATAGTCAAGGTGCACATCCTACTTAGTCATCAGTTGTTTTAACGAATGTTCGTTGACTCGATCTTCTGAGTTCGGCGTAGTATCGTATGTCAAATAGGTGTATTGGCGATTTTCATGTCTCCCTCGCTTATACCTAATCTCCTTTCTATTTTCCTTTTTATTTTGGTTACCAATTGGCCTTTCAATGTTTTGTCTGGCCATGTGCTACTACTGCTACTGGGCTTTGCGGATGTTGTGTATGGTTCTGGGGTTTGGATTCTGGAGTTCAGTTGGTGGGTTATGTGTTGGTGTTCATGTGTAGGAAAGATCTGGTGTTTATCTCAGCCCTTGCTAGCAGATCCGGTGACGTCTCTGTGACACGCTGTAGTGACGTTTCTGTGTCACACGACGACTCGATCTTTGTTGGCGACGACACGATCGAGGCCCTCTTCCGTTGCGTTTGCTTCAAGGCTGGCTTCTTGATAGATTTGGTTGTTGTATTTTAAGTTTTTGTGTTGATCCAAAATGGATATGTGTGTTTGTAAGATTTTGTTTATGAATGAAAGTATGTGTTCACTGCTTCAAAAAAAAAAAAGAAAAAAAAAGAGATTCCAAAAGGAGTCTGCCTCAAATGTAAACATTATGTCTAGTTTCATTAACATTATTAATCCACGTATTAATGATTCTGATAATGAGTTGCTCATGAAACAGGTATCCAAAGAAGAAATTTGGGAAGCTGTAAATTCCATTGAGCCCTTTTACTATTATACCTATAATAAATGAGTTTTTCTTATCGAACAAGCCGTTGAATCTAATTAACAACACCAATATTGTCTTTGATTCTAAAAAAGGAAAACTCGAAACAAGTGACTGACTTCAGAGCAAGTCCACCCCTTAGGTCTTCGTTGGGAAAGCCTAGGTCATAGGTGAGACCTGGGTCGTCACGTGGCAGTGAAATTTAACTTCAGTTTCCACCTACAATTTCTCTTTTTGGGTCGCCACGTGGCAGTGATTGTTTATTAAATTTCATATTAGGTATTTTGAATGTGTATAATGATTTTATATGTTAATAAAATAATGATTAAATAAACAAAATAACATATTGAAATTAAAATATTTATTTCATAAGTTAAATTAACATGTCAAGCCTAGAAAAAAAATGTAATTATTTGAAAATAACACAAATATAATAAAAAAAAACTAATGTTTTATGAGTATTAACTTCAGTTTATAATTGTGATATTAACTTCAGTATATAATTGCATTATTGCATGCTTTGTAATTGCATAATTGTGGTATTAACGTCAGGTATTTGCATGCTTTATAGGAATCATGGTATTAACTTCAATGTATAATTGCATGACGTTGGATCAATATACATAATCAAACAAACGGTCCAGATCTCTGCTGCCCAGCACTTCTAGTGGGCTGGTTCTCCATTTCACGTGGCCAACGTCATGCACTGTCATGCGGGCCAGGGCTGCTGGGCTGAGTTGGCAGGGAAGACCCGGGTAAGACCTGGGTCATGAAAAATAGTGACCTGGATCATGAGTCTGACCCAGGCTAAGGCCTAATGATCATTGGGTTAAACTTTTTTTTGTGGGTGGAAGTTAGTATTTTGAAGTTGGGTCTTTAATCTTAGGTGGCTGAAGGCCTAGGCCTTTAAAACCCCTTGGGGTGGATTTTCTCTCAGGCCAATTAGTTTATGTAATGTAGAGGTGGCAAATGGGCTGTTAAGCACGGGCACGGCCCGTTTAAAAGCAGCACGAGCACGGCCCGTTTAAAAGCGGCCCGGCACGGCCCAAGTCTGTTAACGGCCTGGTCCGGCCTAAACACGTTATTATAATGGGTCGGGCTGGGCCTAGAAAAATGAGCCCATGGGCCTGGCCTGGTCCGACCCAAACATGATAATTTTAGGCCCATGGCCCGACCCGTTATAAAATAAATTTTTTTTTTCCATTTTTAATATGAAGATAACATATTTATAAATAATAAACTTAGTTTTGAGTGTGAACAATATACTTATATACTAATAATTATTTATTTGAGTATGAATTTAGATTCCCCTAGACTAGAGGTGGTAAATGGCCTGTTAAGCACGGGCACGGCACGAGCACGACAAGTTTAAAAGCGGCCCGGCACGGCCCAAGCCCGTTAACGGTCTGGTCCGGCCTAAGCACGTTATTCTAATGGGTTGGGCTGGGCCTAGAAAAATAAGCCCATGGGTCCGGCCCGGCCCGAGCTCGTTATAGGCCCGGCCCGGTCTAAACACGATAATTTTAGGCCCATGGCCCAAGCCCCTGCTATAAAATATAATTTTTTTTTTCCATTTTTAATATGAATAACATATTTATAAATAATAAACTTAGTTTTGAGTGTGAACAATATACTTATATACTAATAATTATTTATTTCAGTATGAATTTGCATTCCCTTAGACTCATAAGAAGTTTTTGCCTAAAAATTTATTAATTGTGAACAATAAGCATTTATTGATGAAGAATAAAGTGTAGAGACAAAGAGATAGCAAGAAAATCGTCATCTCATTCATTGATATGAGCCCTTTATATAGAGAATTACATAATACCTAATATGGTAAGGATATGAATACATAGATCTAGTCAAACTACATATCCTATTGACATAAGGCCAAGGCACACATAAAGAATATCTAGAAAGATATAGAATATCCTACAACACTCCCCCTTATGCCGCGCGCTGATATGCCGATGGTGCTGATATGTTGCCTTGTCAAAAACCTCGTCAAGTCAGAAAAACCCTGTGGGAGAAAAACTAAACCTTGATCGTAGGAGAAAAAGAGTACAACGCACCCTTCACATTTGATAGTGACATGTATGCATGTGCTAGACTCCCCCTGAAGTTTGCACCTCCCCCTGATTTTTACATCAATCATAGGGCTCTTTAACATGTCTTCAAATGTGGCATTGGACAATGATTAACTAAATCATGCCGTATTGTCCTCAAATGATCTTTTACACTTAGATTTTGAGGAGAAGGCCGCTTGTGAACTCAAAACATAAGTTCGTGCAGGAAATCAGATTTCCGCGCAGCATGACCTTCAGTTACTAGAACAGTCGTAACTTCCTCTAGAAAATACATATGAACGAACCGTAAACGGTTTTGGAAACTACACTCATTTAGCTTTCCAACCGTATATTACACACGTTCTGGTTCGTCAGAAGCTATTCACAAAGTCCTGTCGAAGTTGACTGTTTTTCCAAAATCAGATTCTCGGACAGATTCATCCTACTTTACGAAAACGGCCATAACTCACTCAATATGACAGGTATGATCAAATGGTTGGTGTCTCTGGAAAGTAGACACATAGACCTTTCCAATGGTACCAATTTCACCATTTTCTAGTGAGTGGGATTTCCTGTAGGTTCCGTGGAATTTGACCTACAAAACTTGGCAGATTCTGATTTCGCTTTTGATGTGTCTTTCTTATGTAGGGATAGAATAAGCCTCAACCTTTCATACCATTAAGTATTGAAAAAAGGAGTTACTGCCATTACATTGGCGTTGCGTGGGCGCATAGCTACACTTAGCTTTACAACTTTTCATAGCGAATGAGATGTCAAGTCTTTCGTATTGTGTTTAGTACATTGATGCGTCTTATTATACTTAGATGAGAACTCCATCTCTTAACACATATTTGTCATCTTGCTTTAGACAAAAACAACGGATCTCTCTTTAGAGCAAAGACTTTGACTAATCATGGGAGTATATGTAGGCCTCACCAGTTATAGAGCGCCTAAGCCGATTGATGGAAAATCATCATCAATACAGTCATTGAGTGCCTTATCGAGACCATGTCTTTTCAAGATCTTTTTCTTCGGATGTTGATACATATTGGCATCTCTTGATCCATCAAGAGTCCATGTAAATCCGGAATGAACACGCAAAGGCATAATTCATCATATCCCTTCCAAATCAAGTAGAGTCCATGTGCGTTTCAATACATTTAGCAAACGCATGCTTCTGTGGTTTGGAGCCACTTGATTCAGCTGAATGAAGTCCGTTTAAGACCTTCATGTATATCTCTGATCCCATAGAGATGTTATTATGACCACATTTATAGGCTGCATGTTCAGTTATTCGAAAACTACCAAACTGACAAAGTAGTGGAGTTCAACATCCATTACGAGAGCATATCTCATCGTAGTCGATCTCAGTGCGTGTTAGTGAGAGACCTTGCGCCATAAGGTGAGTCTAAGCTCTTGTTCTCACTATGCTATCTAACAAAGGTATAGTTGATAGGGTTTAGCTTGCGGTGTCGGTATCACCTGCCTAAGGACCTATCTCTTTGTTAATGCTGGATCGCATCTTTCCATTAGGCCAATCAACTAAGTTGATATTCATCAACGAAGGGTGGTTCGATAGTAGACTCATTATCCCACGTCCTCATGTACACTAGTGTAATACTTGTAGAGATCTCTATATAGATTGGATTTGACGTTGAGGCGTCCCCCAACGATAATCACAATTCAAACTCCATGAGACGGATTTGAGTATCATTGATCAATGGATCAGGTTGTGCCAATATCGCTTTCTTCCTAGTGCGAGAATATATCGAACCTAAGGGCCTCCCTCCTTTTGGGGAGCCACACGGCCTTGTGACACCAATTTTGCCACTATATGGCGTCACCATATCACCATCCATGGTGATGGCGCCAAGACCAACTTCTTTTGGTCGCGCCATGTCCTTTTGTAGGACATCAATCCTTGCAAACATATTTGCAGCATGTGATCTCGTCACTTTAACACTTTAAGCATTTGGGATCAAGATGAGACTTAGTGGGGACAAACCACGACAATTCACGTCGTTCCACTGAACACTTGTGTTCTTATCTCCCCCTAACGGCGGGAATATTGTCTCATCAAAGTGACAATCCGTAATTTAGCTGTGAATGAGATTGCCTGACAAAGTTTCTACATATGCGGATTATAGGTGGAGGTTCATATCCAACCTAAACTTATTCATCTCAAATGACCCATCATTGTACGTAGTGGCAATGTGATTTGGCACCTAGAAATAATATCTAGCCGAGCTCAAGGATTGGAGATCCGTTTCAATCTTGCTAAGCTTAAAGATTGCAATTTTGTGTCAATCCTGGTACACAGTCACAAGCTGTAGTACAACAAAATTCAATGATGGTGGGTCGTAGATGAATAGTAAAGATGCATGCAAATATTGCATAGCCCCAAGACGTAATAGAAAGATTGGTGCGCATCAATAATGTTCGAGCGACAAGCTAAAGTTGCTTAGTCGTAGCCTCGGTGAGACTGTATTGTGTGTGAACATGGGGTACAGAACGCTTCAACTTATATCCCGATAAACTTCTTTAAAGAATGGGTAGTGAGCCCGTAGAAGTATAAGCAGCATAAGCAGTAGATAATAGTGTAATACGTGACCAGTGTGTTAACACTTCAACCAACACCATAAAACATAAAAAGGTGTCCGCAAGTTGGTTGTATCTATCTACATAGTTTGATGTAAGAATAGAATGTTCATTTTTGTGTCATTTAGCGTAGGAGGGTCTCACTCCTAATTTAGCTAAAGAATAGGCTTTCAAAACGAGTAATGAACATTGCAGGGGGCCAATGCGACATCGAGGAAAGGCCGGTGCACCTCAATTGCTTGAGGAATTGACCGGACGACCTCCAGGAAGTTGGAGTCATGTTCGGGTGACGTCAATATCCCTCGGGTCACCACGATGCTTCATGGTGATGCTAGATCTCGAATGTCTTCGTTTTGAGCGGAAGAATGGATGTCCATAAGAATTTCTCAAAATTTAGACTATCGCTTCCAGGATGACTTAAATGGTCAAACCAAAGCTTATATGAGTCGGTGTCCCAAATATCTAGTTTGGCGACAACATGAGATTCGATACTCGAATCGTAATGACATACAATCCATTGAATTGACTCATGAACTTCTCCAAGATGCGCTTCAGTCCGCATTCATGAGAAGGTATACACAAAAGAATTCTTGTTCATTCTCACAATGTGTTTTCAAATGAAAATCATTAGCAAGAATGTCTTTAAAACTTAACATGGTTCCTTAGAATGTTGTGGATAGTTCCACTATCTGCGAAGCACTCAATGTCTCTATCTACAAGGAGTAGATAGGCGAGTAAATAGTTCCACTTGAATCATTTAGAAGGATTGAAAGAAGCTACAAAAAGCTGCAATCCCGAGAGTGCATAAAAATTTCCGCGCAGAATGACATTTGCGCAGTAAAACAGCCATAACTTCTTCGATAAAATAGATATGGACGAACCGCAAAAAGTTCTGAAAACTAGACTCGTAGAGCTTTCCAATTATATAAAGCTCATTGTTTGGTTCGTCCGAAGCTGTTCACAAAGCTCAAATGAAGTTGACTGTCCAGAAGGGACAGATTGCTGTTTTTCACAGAATTGGCATGTGCGAAGCTATGAAGCTTGCAGGTGGCGTGTAGGCTTTTGCCTTAGGCAAAAGTGACGTGTGTATGATCAAAACCAAGTCCTTTTGGTCGTTCTAAGGTCGTAAACTGCATGACTAGTTAGCAAAAGCTCCCTGACATGAACATAAACTAACTCAGAGGACCTAGAGGATCCGATTATGATGATAATTTTCCAGCTTTTATAAGTCTTCAACGTCTTTTGCAAGACGGCAATTGGTTTAATAGCGTAGGGGGATCCAAAATCAAAAGCTTTCGGTAACTCCAAGTCAGTATGACCAGGCATGTTCGTGGAGGGTCGGTAGTGTGAGGCACACTTAAAACCACTATCTCCTTAATTTCAGACAATTCTAAGACATCACACTGAGCTTGGATGAGCCTAGTTGAACAATTATGATAAAAAATCCGCTATAGGGTAGAAGACTTAACCGGAAACACGTGGGCGATCCTCTTTGAGGATGCAGTGCCATGAGTCACCTTCAAAGGAAGGGACCAAAATTGGCACAATATGCCATGTTTCTAAGGACGATGTAAGTGTACATCTTGATTGTAAATCAATATGAACCATAAGAGGAGAATAGTTTCACTTCGAAAAAATTCTCAAGACATTCATTATTGCTAATGTGAGTACATCGAGGTCTCAAATAGACGAAGGACGTCGATACAACGCCTTAGTACATAAAGCTTGGAATGAAAATCAATGTCTAGCCGATGACGTCAAAGTCATGGGTAGCTAGAGCAGGATCCAAATCTTTGATATTCGTGATCATGAGGATGACGTTCTTGTCCTCATATTGATTTTCCATACCTTTTTGTATGCATTCACAATTTAAAGGATCTTGACAATCTTGAACCAGTGATCCGAAGATCCACAACGGTTGCATTGTCATGAGTTGACGTGAGTAGTTTTGACAAAATGGTGTCTAGACCGGGAGTGTCGCTATTAGAGCCGGCAACACCTTCCCCTCTTTTCTAGACATCGGCATGACGTTTTCTGCTGTTGCCATGACCCATATTGTTGTCCCCACATTAGGGGATAATCCCAAATAAGTTTATCACATTAGCGTATATACAATTCCCGTTTGTATGATCAAAATCAAGTCTCGTTGGTAATTACACACCAACTTGGAGGACCTAGAGAACTTGATGATGATCGAATCCGCTAAAGATTATGGATCATGATGCCACAAAAGATCATCGACAATATGTAGTCAATTAAGGTGGTAAGCAATCCACTTGACTAAGAACTCAACAAGTAGAGTTATATGAACGTTTCGAGAAACGCTCCATGAGTGCATTCCACAGTACTTTGTGGTCATTACTTTTTGCACAGATTGTCATTGAAGGCTTTTGTCGATGTGGCGCTTCAAAGACTTTGAGCGCCTGAGATATGAAATCTCGGCATCTAGGCTTGTTAGCCTAGGGGTCAAAACATGTGGTTTAATCCTTTCCAATGAAAGGTTCCACAGATACCAAGCGAAGATCCGCCTTAGGCATCTAGTACGTCAAAACTCAAAGGAGCAGAATGTTACATTGCTCTTGCATACAAAACCAAGCTATTATGAGACTCGATAGAGGTCACAAACGATGCTTTTAATGGTTTGTCCTTTGGATTGATCATACACAATCCGGAAAAGTCGTGAATTGATCAAACACAATTCAGAAAAAAAGGCCTCGGATTGATCAAACACAATCTAGTGATAGGTCGGGGTTGATCATACACAACCCGGACAAGGAAACAAGAGTGATCAAACACACTCTTGACCCACGAATAAAATTCTGGGATTTTTGGTACCTGCAAATACACCGACCCAAGCATAGAATGGAGTAGAAGAAGGGGAGAAAACACATTATCTCCCCTGAGTTTATTGAACTTGGAAGAGTTTTAGGGTTGTAAAATAAACATACCGTAAACACTTGGATGCTTGATCGGATGAAAAGAAAGCAGCAAAGCGGACGGCGGCAGCAACGACCGAGAGAAGAAATAACGTTTTGCCCACTTCTACTTCGAATTTCGGGCTGAAATTTTGATAGGAGGAGCAGCTCTAGATGAGAAAGTTTCTGTCAAAAATTCAGGTTGATCGGAGCAAGGGAAGGTGATGAACCGGTGGACTGTAGCGGCGGCGGTCTGGAATCTTCCGGCGGCCGGTTCGAAGACTTTCCGGCCGGTTCTCAGGGTGAGGCCGACGGCGTTGGATCCGGGACGGAGAGAGCTTTCTGGGGATATAAAATTCCGGTGGAGGACAGTCAAAATTTTGGTCGAAAATCGGGAAAAACAAGGCTGCCCGATTTTAGGGTTTTGGTTTTTAGGGTTTGGAAAAAAAATGGTGGGCTATTGGCTCTAGGGTTAGAACAAAGTGCATGATAACGTGATGAAGAATAAAGTGTAGAGACAAAGAGATAGCAAGAGAATCGTCATCTTATTCATTGATAGGAGCCATTTATATAGGAAATTACACAATACCTAATATGGTAAGGATATGAATACATAGATCTAGTCAAACTACATATCCTATTGGCATAAGGCCAAGGCACACATAAAAAATATCTAGAAAGATATAGAATATCCTAGAACATTTATCACTTATTTCTTTAGTTTGTTAACAAAAAAAAAATGATCGATAGGTTGTGTGAATTAGTTTTGGTTTGTAATCGTATCATGTATAATTAAAAGTTGAGATTATGAGAGTAGAAGCGGTGGTATAGGACATTCACCTCGACTATTTTTAATTTTCGGCACGAAACGGGCCTGACCCGGCCCACCACGTTATGGGCTTGGGCCGTGGGTCAGGCTGAGCCTTACATTTGAGTAAATGGGCCGGTCTAAACCTGAGCCCGTTAAAAAGTGGCCCATTGTGGGCCGGCCCAAGCACGGCCCGAAACCCGATTAGGCGGGCTGGGCCGGCCCGTTTGCCACCTCTAATGTAATGTCTCTTACAAATTGAATTATTACAAAGATAATTGTGAGAAGGCTAAGACATTTACTGGAAAAATGTATTTCGAAGAATCAGGACGCTTTTGCCCCAGGTAGAGCTATACAAGATAATATCTTGATTGGCATGAGTTGTTTTCTGATTTACAAAGGAAAAAAGGGCAAACTGGCTCAATGGATGTGAAACTTGACCTCGAAAAGACATATGGATTACCTGAATTGGGATTATATAGCCAAATGCCTGTCAAGATTTGGCTTCCATGAAAAATGGATCAAGTTAATTATGAATTGTATTTCTTCTGTTTCCTTTTCTATTTTAATTAATGGCATTGCTGAAGGCTGGTTCCAACCCACAAGAGGAATCCGTGAAGTTGACCCATTTTCCCCTTGTATCTTTATTCTTTCTATGGAATCGTTGATCAGACAACCTAATGCATTAGCTACTTACCATAAAGCACAGGTTGGACTCTTATCTTCACCACAAGGTTTTAGGATATCCAACTTAATGTTTGCCCGCCTCATTTTTGGAAAAGTGACTAAGAAAGTGGCTAAAAATATAGTTGATGTCCTTACAAAGTTTTCCATGGCTTATGGGTGGAAAATTAATTACCATAAATCTTCTCTCTATTTTTCACCTAAACATCTAATGCTCTTAAGCTGGAGATTGTTAATATTATCAGTATCCAGCAAAAGTGTACAATTGGCATTTACTTAGGCATCTATATTCTATAATATCATTTTTTGGAAGGATCTGGTTAACACCAAGGAGCTGCTCTTTAGAATTTCAAATAAGCTAGTTGGGTGGAAAAAAGATGCTCTCTAAAGAGCAGGTAGACTCACATGTATTATATCTAACCTCTCTGGAATGCCTAATCATGTAATGTCGTGTTTCAAGAGCTCCAAAAAGATTATAAACTCTATTGACAAAAAAGTTAGAAATTTCTTTAGGGGATCCGATACAAAATGAAAAATGTGTTCAGTCAGCTTATTTTCAAAAATACAAAAAATGAAAATTTGAATTTTTTTTCAATTTTACATTTTCATTTTCATGTTTTAGAAAACAAGGGAAAATATTTTCTAAAACTGAGACTTAATATAAAAAACAGTACGTACTCTCTCTTCCATCTCCTCACAACACGTCTCTCTCTTTCTCAGGTCTAGTTAATTTCTTCTCTCATTGATCACCTCTTCCATCAGCAACTTCCATCAAAATTCTTTTTATTATACTAATTTCTTGTGCTTTCTTTTGTTCTTTTCAATACGTACAGATGCTTTAGGGTTTAAGGAAGTTTATCGCACAGTAGTCAGCATGTTCATATTGCTCTCATGTATATGTACCGTAGATGATATTCATTCAATTTGATGAGACTTGATTCTTGAGATCTTGTGTGTTTTGGCCACGATCCTCAGCAGGGGCAGAGAGGTAACTAGCAGTACCAAAGTATGAGAACGAAGGTGTGGGGCGTGCCACCGCGCGGGTGCGGAATGTGAACTGTGCGCGTGCGTGACTTCTAAACAAGCAAAGAGGGCTTCGACGCCACCTCACGGACGAGAGATTACAAGTAAACCACTATTCACCTGTGAATCGATACTCACTGTTAGAGTGAGCAAAGCAACTAATCAGGAAGAAAAGGCGAGTCCGAACGGGCTCTCAGAACTAAGGTGAAATGCACTTAGAACTTAGGGTTTCGAGGATGCTTGAAGAGTTGTTTGTAGTTTTGTATGATTTGATTGTGTGTCTCAAATAATCCTTGAGCTTCCCTTATATAGCGTCTCGCAAGCAGTTAGTAGAACTATAATCACAATCTAACTCAGACTCAGCAATTAGAAAGCCACAAGGATACTATTTGCTTGCGAACCACCTTATCCAGATGACACGTGTCCACAACAGACTCCGCCTAGGCTTAAATCACTGTCCCGTGCTCATCCACTGTAGCATCACATGCGAACTCGATCACTGGGCATTCTTATCTCGCGAGGTGCTACAGTCCTTATCAAAGTCTATCACGCACACTCCCGAGGCTCGCGACTCTTAACGGGCTTCTATATTAAAAAGGGTCACAGGTGTTGGCCCAAATGCTATCCAAACTTATTGCGAGTCTTGGACCAAAATATCTACTGGGCTCAAACATTGCCCCCTAGGCCTCGAGCTTAGCCCACTTCGCAACGGATAAGCGAAGAGGCCTTAATGAGTACGTTACGGGAATTTGAAATTCAAAAGGTGCTGACGTTTCGGCGTCGTCGCCTCTTTTCATCATTACGACTGATCGAAAGGACGTTATGGTCCGTCCCGTTTAAAAACCCCGACACAGGCCCCCACTTCTCACCATCGCTATCCAACCATCACTTTTCCTTCCCTCTGCAACCAAAAACCTCATCGTCGTTTCAAATCAACCCAGAAAAATAGTTCCCAAACCGGCTGTGACAGACCCAAACCTTAACCTTACAGCGGCGATCTCCTGGTCGACCGACCTCGCTCGTCGTTTCGTAAACAAACCTCCACAAGGGACGCCCATCTACTTTCTCGAAACAGGGGAAGCCCTGCTTGGCCCGACTCCTTCACAACCTCTCTCAGCCGCCAACCTAAATCACTATGCCGACTCCGTGCGCTGCCTAATCCTCGCCCAACTCCGTGAGCCTGGAAACTTCGCATCTTGGTTTCAGCAGGCCCGCTCTCACATAAATATCCGAGTGGGGGAGTGGCCTAACACCACTCAAGAAGAGCGGCAGTGGTATGCGGCCCGCCTTCAGACCGATCTGCCGATCTAGGAAGCGGCCCGCATCGTTGAGGCCATCGCCTTGAGTTTCTCGCTGCCCCCTCACGTCGATCGAGCACCCATTGCCGCAGCAGCTTGCCTATGGAACAGTGCCACTAATACCTTCGATTTCCCTTTCGGGCAAATGAGCGTCTCCCTATTGGACATTCTCGCCATCACCGGACTGCCGATCCACGCCAAGCCGTACGTGCCGGGCGACTTTGCATCGACCGAGTTCACATACTCTTGCAACTTGGGGGCTCGCCGCACTCGGAAGGCCTCGTACTCAGTCTGGAGGAGCTACTATATCCAGCATGCAGAACAACATGAAGGAGGTATTGCTTTTCTTGAGTATTGGCTTGATAAGTTCATATTCTGTGGCAGCGCCCATAAGCCTACGGACAAATGGACAAAACTGGCCGAAGCACTCTACAATGGGATCGAAGTTGGGCTTGGGCAGCCTGTGCTAGGCACGCTCTATCGGACCCTCCACACACTCTCTCTAAGGCCCTTCCACCTTTATGTTGGCCCATTGTGGGTTTTGGATTTATGGATGCAGCTATACTTCTCGCTCTTCCGGCGCGCCCCGCTTGACTTTCTACCCGAGAACCAATTGCTCGGGTTCGCTGTGTGCATGAATTTTGCGAATCGGACTCACCTGTCCTTCTTCGCCAGCCTTTCCATCCTATACAACCAACTGGAACCACCTCCCACCATAAATATGATGGTTCACCGACGCCACCCCGAGATCTTGTCGGATGGCTTCTTCCCTCGCTCCGACTCTGATTCTGATGCTAAGACCACCTTTATGAGGGCAACCACCTACGGCGACCTTCACCTCGTCGAGGATGAACAAGGCTTCGAGCTGTATGCCCCAAATCACTTCGCCTGGTAGCTTGGCTTCTTTCAAGGAATTCCATATCTGCTCTTCCATTCAGTGAACAAGTACACATCCTGGCGCAAGATTGGCGAGACAGACCGGGTGACCCCACTGCAGAACATCTTCCCTCTCACTCCCGGCTTGCTCGAGATTGAGCCTTCACTGGGTGTTGACCCCGCCTATCTCTCCTGGTGGCGATCCCTCTCAGACAACCATTGGGGGTATCTGGACGATGCTGTTTTTACCGCCATCTTTTCCCCTCTATACGACACCCTAGGCGAATCAGACCGCATCATCCTTGATGCCTAGCGCGACCATGCAGAGGGTCCTCAGATGGCCGCGGCAAGGCCCAGGCCTACGCTCTCGACAGTCCCTGTCGCTCGTCGCTAGACCAGGATCGTCATTCGAGAATGGGATCCCGCACCCGAGGTATGTTGGTAAACATGTGATTTTCATGCCACTTTACCTATTTCAAACAAAGTACTTCCCCTTAACTTGCTTATCTTCTTTTTACAGACTGCATCTCACTGAAGATCTTCCAGGAGGCTCGAGGCTACAACAGATAGAGGAAAAACACTTGCTGGAGAGGAGCCCGCAGCGGGTAATGAGGTTGTTCCGCCCATTACCTAATTGACTGGCGGCAAAAGCTCACGCAAGCGCCCCGCCGAGGATGAGGAAGATGAATTGGAAGATCAGCGCTTCCAAGAAAAGTATGGCCTGGTAAGTAATCCTCCCCTCAAACTTGTCTTTCTTAAGTTAGCAATGGCCTACTAACTTTGTTTAATAGGTTCAGAACCGCCACGTACGTCCCCGACTTGACAATGTCGAAGGAGCCACTGACACCGTGAAGGCCCATATCCCGGAGCCTATTACGGTCGTGGCCGAAGAGCAGACTGTTGTCCTTGAGGAAATTGAAGCACAACCTCCTTCACTAGCTAGCGCTCTGGAGGTTGCCAACCTCCTTCCGGTTTCTGATGCCATTTGGGATGAGGAATCTGACCAAGCGGCTCCGCCTCTCGACCTCACTACCTCTTTGGTGGCCCCGCCAGAGGAGTCCCAGCTGGTAATCGTACCTTCTCTACCAAAGTCGACCCTAGTAGCCTAAGAACAAGCAGTTCCAACAGGGTTTGTCGTTCCGCCGCTCGCTCTAGAGATCGAGCCAGTTGTAGAGGTCAAACCAACGGAGGTCGAATCCATCATTTCGGCCCCGGTGAGGCCATCTGGCGAGGCAACTTCTTCTTTGGCCACCCGGACTGCTCGTCTCCGGGCCCGGGTAACCCCACCTGCTGATCTAGAGCCCATTCGCTCAGCCCGAGCCTTTCTTCATAGGTTGATGCGCCAAGGCCCACACATGAACGTTTTTGACTTGGTGCGGCGTGCTCGTGAAGCCCATGGTGCCCTGGTTCGTCACTTCGCCAGCAACACTCTCGCCTTGGACCATGCCTTAGAGCTTATTGATGCTGTCGAGCTGCAGGCCCGCCGAGTTCAGGATGCGGGAGCTCAATCAGCGGCTCAGGAGAGGGTTCATCAGGCTTTGGACAACCAGATGACGACCCTCCTAGGTCAACTTGAAGACATGGAGGTCCTTGAGGCAACCTCAAAAAACTTATGCGCCTTATACAATCGACAAGTAGAGACCCTAAAGGCTCAGATAGCAGACTTGCAGGCCCAGCTCGCCCAAGCACGCCAGAACCTCGCGTAGGCCGAAGATGCGGAGGCCCGCGTGCAGGCCGCGGAGGAAACCCAAGAAGCTCTGGACTCAGCGACTGCCACTACGGACGAGGCCCAAGCCCAGGCGGATGCTGAGGAATTGGCCTTAGAAGGCCTCCTCCTGGATTTGTATAGGGCCTCTAGGAAGATTTAGACCCATTGTGTTGCCCTCTATGTACAAACCTTTGCAATTAATAACAGATTACACTTTTTATCGCTGATTGATCATTTCCCGCACTTTGTCAAGTCTTTCCTTATTCCTAACATATCTAACGCGGTTCGGAACAAATCTTCCAATGAGATTTGATGGGAATCTCTAAGTAACTACTCGCTTGAACGGCGAGAAGTTATCATGGATTCACGCGTCCATCTTTATCTCTAAGGCTCATATCTCGGAGCAATTTCCTGCATGTACGCCACATGTCAAAGGGAGTTACTCCCTTCTTCCTATAAAATGAAACCCGCTGGCCGAAGGTTAAAGCATCAATTAAGTCTTTGCCCCCTTGTTATGGATCCTTCTTCCCCTCTGTTTATCCTTTTATCCTTGCTCAAAGCAAAACCTCCATTTCTTATTCTCCTTGCTCGTTCCCATTGAGTTTTAAAATCTACTCTTAGGCCAGGAGTGAGTTTTAAAATCTGCTCTTAGGTCGATCCTCCGCTTGGGAGAACAAATGGCTTGGGTATCTTTTGCCTTGCGCCTGTTGTTCTGTCCGATCGTGAGGTTTCTGAGACCCTTTTCCCGCTCGCGCTTTAGGCCTTGACCATTGTCCTTGAAGCACCTTCGAAGCTTGGCTGGTAGCATGAGGGACCCAGGTTCATTGGACCTCTAGCTTTCCAGCGCTTCGTTTTAGGTCCAGTCCAGCGTTCCGATTGGTGTTGATCTGGAGAAACAAGGCGCTCACCGGCTCCAACTGAAGGGTGCGGCAGAGGCCTCTTCTTCAAACCTACAATATATGTAGACTTGAGGTTTCCAATTTTGAAGATTTATGCTTTTAAGTGTAGGTGTAATCATATTTCATTTCAAGTGTCGTGTTGCAAATGTATTGCTTTGGCCACAAAGCCGCCTATGAAAGAAACAAACATGTAAATAATTAGGGCCTCTGGTATAGGCCCCAATCTTGCAATGGCCTTACTAGGCTGGTACGTTACATTTGATCATAAAGGATTCTTTATTCTTCTATCATGGGTTGCCCCTTAGTGCTAGGCGGCGGAGCACTGACGCGATGGCGCGTAGCACTATTGACTATGGTCACGGGCTCTGGAGGAGGTGGCGGTTCCTCTCGCTCCCAAATTCTGACGATATGGTGCTTTAGGAAACGTCCATTAATAGGATTGCGATGGACGGTGCCGTCTAAGTCGCGCAGGTGGTATCCCCCCTTGGGTAGTATACGATGAATAATGAAGGGACCTTCCTACCGAGCGGACCACTTGCCCCGTCCCTCGGTTTTATCACCTAGTGGTAGAACAACTCGCCACACCTTTTGGCCCTCGGCATAACTCCGACCTTTGGTGACTTTATCGTACGACCGCGCGATGCACTGCTTTTCGAGGACAAGATTGTTAAAAGCAGTGACGCGGTGTTCGTCAAGATCTTTGAGTTCCTGCCACATCGCCTGAACGTAATCCTCACCAAGTAGTTTGTGCTGTTCCTGGACGCGGAGCGAAGCGATATTAATCTCGAGGGGGAGGACGGTATCATGCCCAAACATAAGAACGTATGGGATAGTGTCAATGGGCCCGCGCTTTGAAGTGCGGTAAGCCCAAAGTGTGTGGTAAAGTTCCTCATGCCAGACCCTCAGGTTTAACTCGAGCATCTTTCACAAAATGCCAAGTATGACCTTATTGCTTGCCTTGGCCTGGCCGTTAGACTGGGCGTAATACGGTGTAGAATGCAGGAGCTTGATGTCATAGTCGTTGAGGTATTTGACCATGGAATCTGCCATGAAAGCTGTCCCCCGGTCCGTAATGATGCATTCCGGAATACCAAAGCGGGAGATGATGTTGCGGAAAATAAAGTTGCGCACCGAGTTAGCGGAAGCGACCTTGAGCGGCTCCGCCTTGACCCATTTGGTAAAGAAGTCAGTGGCCACTATAATGAACTTATGCTGCTTCGAAGAATGTGGGTGAATGATGCCGACGAAATCTATTGCCCATCCACGACCCGGCCATGGTTTAATTATCGGCTGTAACGGAATGTTGGGAATGTGTTGCACTGGACCGTGAGCTTGACAATCTTGACAACCTTTGGCAAAGGCAATGCAGTCCTTTAAAATAGTAGGCCAGTAGTACCCATGGCGGCAAATTAACCACCGCATTTTTGGTCCTGCCTGGTGCGAACCGCAAACCCCATAATGCACTTCGCTCATGAGACGCTTAGCTTCATTCCCATACACGTAGCGGAAGTCGTTTCCATCCTCGCCACACCGACGAAGTTCGTCGTTGAGCAAAACAAAGTTTAAGGTGAGGAAACGTATCTGTCTCGAGTGACTGGCGTCATGGGCGTTCTGGAGGTAGGCGATGAAAGGTATTCGCCAATCCTCGTCAATCGGGTCTAAGGCCGCTACCTCGGGGGTGTCAGCCTGATATTTCCCCCTAGCGATGAAAGAGGGAAGAGTGCGGCGCTCTACCTTGAGTAAACGTTCGCACACTCCATTCTGTAAGCTAAGGCCGGACGCTAACTAGGCGAGCTCGTTGGCGGCGAAATTGAACTGGCGTGGTATGTGTTCTATGTATACGTCATCGAATTGGTTCAATACTTCGAATGCCTTGCGTAAGTATGGCTCAATGAACGAGCTTAAACACTTGAATTTTTCCACCAACTGGTTGATGACCAATAGAGAATCACCGAAGACTTGAACTTCGCGGACCCCTAAGTCCAACAAAATTTCCAGTCCTATTATGAGCGTCTCGTATTCGGCTTGGTTGTTTGTGCACTTGAAATCGAGCTGGAACGAGTAGGAGAAACAGTCTCTGGTAGGATTTTCCATGGCTATCTCGACCCCGGTCGCGGTATCAGTTTGTGATCTGTCAAAGTATAAAGTCCACGGAGCGAGTGCCACAGTGGCGAATTCCAACTCACGAAACGTTGTGAGCTCGGATGGTGGGTGATGAGCTAGGAAATCTGCTATAGCCTGTCCCTTGACTGCTTTTTGTGGAACATATTGCAACGAGAATTCAGACAGGACTAATATCCACTTGTCGATGCATCCCCTCAAGATAGGGCGAGATAGCATGTATTTGACCAAGTCAGACTGGACAATCACCACCGTGGTAAAGGCAAGCATATAGTGACACACCTTGCAACCTACGAAAAATAAAGCGAGACACAACTTCTCCATCGAGGAGTACCGTGTCTCACAGTCAGTTAAAACCCTGCTAAGATAATAGATGGCGTGTTCCACCCTGTTTTCGTCGTCTTGTGCCAAGAGCCCGCCGATGGACAGGTCGGCAGCGGTGATGTAGAGCTTAAGCGAAGTGCCTGTGCGAGGTGGAATCAAGACTGGGGGGTTCGTAAGGTAGTCCTATATTCGATCGAAGGCCTGTTGATGTTGTGGCTCCCATACAAACTCGGTTGCCCCCTGGAGCTTGAGTAGGGGTGAGAAAGGCTGGACCTTTCCTGCCGCGTTGGATATGAAACGGCGGAGAAAGTTGATTCGCCCAATTAACTGTTGAAGCTCCTTTTTGGTTGTAGGGGGTGAGGCGTTTATTACTGCCTGGGCCTTGTCTTTGGGGATTTCGATGCCCTTTTCATGTACTAGAAAACCAAGGAAATCACCGGCCTCCGTGAAGAAAAAACATTTGGCGGGATTCATCTTCAAGTTGTGTAGGCGCATCCGTGTAAAAACTTGTCGAAGGTCTTCAATATGGGTTGCTCGTGTCTTGGTTTTTACCACAACGTCATCAATATAGACTTCAATCAGCTTCCCCAAGATGTCATGAAAGATAAGATTCATGGCGCGCTGGTATGTCGCCCCCGCGTTTTTAAGTCCGAAAGACATGACAACATACTCGAACGCGCCGGCAAAACCGGGGCAACGAAAGGCCGTCTTATGTCGATCTTCTTCAGTAACGGGAATTTGGTGGTATCCAGCTATTCCGTCCATGAAGGATAGCACCTCATGCCATGTGGCCGCGTCAATGAGGAGGTCGGCCATAGGCATGGGGTATATATCCTTGGGCGTTGCATGGTTAAGGTCGCGGTAATCAACACATACGCGCATTTTGCCATTTTTCTTACGAACGGGGACAACATTGGATAGCCACTCGTTATACTTTGCCACGCGAATGATACCCGATCGATGCATGTTTTCAATCTCTTCCTTAACTACAATTTGGGTCTCAGTCCGCATGAATCGGATGTCTTGCCGTACTGGACGTCGGTCTAGATAAGTGGGCAGCCGGTGACAGACTAAGTTCGGTGATAAGCCAGGCATGTCTTCGTACTTTTCGGCGAAGCAGTCCCTATACTCGCGTAATAGGGCAAGTAGGTCTTCCTTTTCTTTCTCCGCCAGCTTAGCACTAATGGAAATAAATAGGGGCTTCTCTACAATCCCTACGTCAACTTGTGAAATGGGATCGCGGACTTGAGGTGGTGTATCGTCCAAGGTGGCGAGAGCTAGCTAAATAATTTCCTCCTTGGTATCGGTGTAATCCACTACTTCATCGACATATTCCATAGTTGCGACCTTGTCGTAGGCTTCGCGTTCCGCCCAGTATGAAAGGAGTCTTTCGCACAAGGACTCGCCAGCCTCGCGTGCCTCATCTGAGAAGGCATTATCCATCGGAATGTGGTGGAGAGTCCGCGATGGTGTGAGGACGTTGCAAATCGTCCTTCGCCTGGGTAAGTCCCCATCGCGTTAAACTGGAGGCCGTGATCCCATATGGGCGGCCTTTGTAGTCAACGCCTTGAATGTCCAACGGGACCAAGTTAGTGTTATAATATCAGGCGTCGTTGAAGTTGGCGGAAATAGAAAAGGGACGCGGGTCGGCTCTGATGATGACCGTCTCTCGTTTTTCGATGTCCCAGATCATGAGCTCTTGGTGCATGGAGGAGGGCACGCAAAAACTTATGTGGATCCAATCTCGGCCGAGAATCATGTTGTAAGAGGAAGAGCATTCGGCCACAAAGAAAGTGTAAACCCGCGATGCCGGCCCTACCTTGACTCGTAGGAATAGAAGGCCGAGGGTCCTGGACACCTGCCCGGTGAAGTTTTTGACTGTTAAGGACATAGTTTGGATCATCGATCGCGGGATATCTAGGAGTCCCATGGTGCGGGTTGTAACGTCATTGACCGCGGCCCCAGTGTCAACCATGACCTTGTTGATCATCTTCCCTTCGACTTCGACAGTAATGTATAACGGCCGCATGTGAGTGGTCATATCTAAGGTTGATGTCGAAAAGGTCAGAGTCTGTTTGTGCTTTATGCTGCTCGTAATCTCCACTTGTGGAGCCTCTTCGTCTTGTGCCGGGGCTGGACCCATTTTGCTGCTGTAAGGTGGGGATGTATGGCTAACGCTTGCATTACTGACTGGGATATCTTCCGCGCTGCAAGTTGTGTTTGGCGGCAGAGCGTATCTCTCTGATATGAAGAAAACCATCCCGACCTGAAAAGCGAATTGCTCGCGAACTGGGATCAGCGGAGTGTCAATGACCCTGTGGTCCCCTTCTAGCACCGCGAAGGCGTCTGCTTCGTGGTTGACTTCTTCATCTTCTCCCCATCCTGAAACTTCTACCATGTTGCAGGTGAATGACTCCCCCTGCCTTTCGTTTTGTGCCTCGTTATCCAAAGAATTCTCACGGAAACGCTGGGCTATTTGCTGGGCGAGGTTAGGGCTAGAAGATGCGCTTTCAATAACTGGTGATGCATTGGCCTCTATTTCCACGGGTGCCATACTTCCTTAGTTCAGGGCTGCTGGTCCCTGACCGGTCGTTTATTAGTGGCCGAAAGGGTTTCGTCAATGTCGTCTTTTTTCAACCGATGTAGGGCGGAGACGCGGGGGACCATCTGAGTTTCTAGCTTCGAGGCTGATTGTGTCCGAGGCCGATGTGGTTGTGGTGGTTCCCTCTTTGTCTCGGGTTCCAGGTTTTGAGGTTCCCGACGTCGTGATGGCTAAGGCAGCTCTCACCTTGGCTCTGGTTTTAGGGTCGTAAACAACCTACGCCTTAGCCTAGGAGGCGGTTCCCTTCGCCTATCAGGCTCCGGTATAAGTGACAGCTTGCGCCTGAAAGGTTACGGATCATTTCTCCTCTCAAGCTTCGGTGTGGGTGACGGCCTGCGCCTGGAGGGTTATGGATCCTGTTTGGGTGGAACCTCAAGTCGGCAGAAGACGTTTGCTTTTGAGGCAGGTTCATCTGCGAACTGCTCGCACACCCTTGGGGGGGTTACAGGCGGCATCTGAAGGAACGCGCGCAAGCCCTCCGCCTCTCACCACATCCGCTCAGGCATCTGTGCGAGCTGTGAGGGTAACTGCTGATGCTACCGTACCTTTTCTGCAACTTTTGTTTTTTGGACCTGCTGATGATAACTGTCTTGCCCCCTTGCTGCGTGTACCATACCCCGTCCTTGATTGCTGACTTGGACGTCGAGGGAATATAGGGGTCGGTCAAGATACCTCTTCGAGGGCTTGAGGCCTCGTCGTCAGGATAGTCGCTGCCGGAGTCCGATACATCCATCTCACTTGTGGCTGGAGACGAAGGTATTTTTTCCGTCCAATGTGTATAGACAAACGTCTCGAGGCGTTCTATCCTCCGTTCTAGCTCTTCTCGGGTCTTGGGACTCATAGGCTGGTAATTTTCAGCGGGGGACGGTTCATCGTCCCTCATGATTGCCTTGCCCTTACCTTTCCAAGAAGGGCGATCTGGCTCAAGTTTAGCGATCAACTGCTGAGCTGGGTCATCTGCGTTCCCCCGTTGGTTAGTCGGGATAGTTAAGTTGTTCGTCGGCTGTTTATGGTTTCGGCCTGGTGGTTCGTGTAGACCTGCATTTGGCGATAAGTCTAATGTTATTTTCAGCTGGCCGACCCGAGGCCAGGCGATGTCAGCCGTAGCGATCATGAAGTCGCCCTTGCTCTCAAAGCGAATGTATCCAAGGTCGAGCCAATCTTGGACTTGATCCCTAAGTTGCTAGCATTCGTGGGTTCTGTGCCCCCAGCTATTATGGAACTTGCAATGTATGCGACCCTCCTTGTATTCTATGTAAGGTAAGGAATTAGCCACCGTGACGAGTCTGTCATCGATGAGGTCGTCTAAAACCTCGTGAGTGAGGTTGACGTTATAGGTATATTGACGATGTGGCCGGCGGGCATTGTTGTCGCCCTCTTCGCGGCCCCTTTTAGGTGCCCGACGTCGATCTTCATCTTAAGCCTGATCGGCCCAATTTACCTCGAACATGCCAACTACAGGCGGGAAAGGGTCGACATCACCAACGAAGCTGTGCTACCTAGCGTCTTTAGTTTCAGTTCGCCAGATTTCAGCCATGTTTGTAACTGGTCACGGAGCTTGACACAATCTTTGGTGTCATGATTGTAAACATTATGAAAGGCGTAGTATTTCTTATCCTACAACTCCTCCTTGGGTGGGATCTTGTGGTCCAAGCGTACATACTTCGCCTCGATCAAGTCATTAAAGACCAGATGGGCGTTCTTGGCGTATAAGTGTATGACTCGTACTTTGGCTTGGTCCATGCAAAGGACTGGATTGTGATTGGCTCACGTGTTAGGTTCTTCAACTTATGGGCCAATGGCTTGCCAGTGAACTCGACCGCTCCAATATCCTCATGGTCCTGATCCGCCTGAGCCTCCTCGGACCTTTGATAATATGGATCATAAGCAGGAGACTGCAGGCTTTGTGCCCCCACTGTCCTATTCTTTCCCGGCACGTAGGTCCCTTTGGAAGCGTTTGCCCTTTCGTCTATTTCGTTCAGGATTAGTTCGTAGCTTCCGACCTTGTTAATTAGGTCACCCATGGAAGCGAAGCGCTCTCCGTGATGCTTCAACCGCTGGCGGTGTTCCAGCCCCCGAATAGCCAGCTTGATGGCTTCCTGCTCAGGTAGCAGGTAATTGCACTTGGCTTGCTGGATTTTGAAGCGTTGGAGGAATGAGACTCCGGACTCCATGCTTTGCTGGCTCATCTGGGTGAGGGAGTCGAGGCCAACTTCTGGTTCAATGGTAATTTACGTCTCTCGGAAAAACCTTTCCATAGTGGGCCAGTCTATAATTGATCTAGGCTTTAATCTGGAGTACCAAGTGAAAGCGGCTCCAGACAGAGAAGTCCCAAAGAGCTTGAGTTTGAGAATGTCATTATTCCCGTATTGACCGCATTGGACCTTGAAGCGGGCCATATGCGTTGTGCATCCTCCCTTGTCTCCCCAGAGAAAGTTGTAAAGACAATATTCTTAAACCCTTGGGGGAAAGGGTACTGCCCCACACTATTTGGGTAGGGGTCGCGATATTGTAAGTTGGCCCCACCTTTCCCGGTTTTCTCCTTGACTATGCTCGAGATGAGTTGGCGCCAGTCGGCTGCCGTTACTGATGTAGATTATGTCGCCTCTTCATGGTTGGGCCATGCAGAGAAGCTAGGAGCCTGCCCAACATTCTTAGGGATTAGACTAGAATGAGCCATAACCGGGTCATCTGGTGTCCCGGCCCCCTGATATGGAGAGCTACCAGCGCCCCTTAGTGTAACTCTAGGGCTGCGCGAAGGAGGTAGAGGTGGTGATGCCTTTGAAGAACTAGCCCCCAACGTGAATTGAAGGGTTTTCTGAGCACCAACCTTCGGGTTAGCCCTAGGGCGCTTATTAGGTGGGATATACCTAGACGACCCCTTAGTTGTACCTGCACCAGTTAAGTCCAGGGCAGGATTTTTTGGTGCTTGAGACCGCATCCAGTCCTCCACCTGCAAGACCCTTAAGCTCAGACTATCATGTCGTGCTTTGAAGTCCTCAAGAATTTCCAGGCTATTTTTACTTCCAAAGAAGGATGCATCATGTTGTTGTTGTAGCTTGGTATCGTGTTCGTCCAAGCAGCGAGTTTGTTTATCCACGGTTGCGTGGGTACGTTTTAAGGTCTCCGTTAAGGTCGCCGTGTTCTGATCCAAGTCTTTCTGGATTCTTTGAAGGGAACCTTCCACCATGTCTTTATTCTCCCTGGCTTGACCAGCAAAGTAGTTGAACTCCTCGCTGAGGCTGGAAAGGTTTTCTTGGTTAGCAATCCAGATGATTCTATCATTCGTGACCTGTTCAGCTAGATCTTTGACACTCTGTTGGGTGGTATCGACTTTCGAGTTGAGGAAGTCGAACTCTTTCTTCAGTTGGAGGGTCGCCTGGTCGGTATGAGCCTTCAGGCCCTCAACCATAGCCGCTAGGTGAGCATCCACCGCTGGCGTGATGATCTGTCGGACTTGGTCCTCAATGAGAGTGTTAAGGCCAGAGTCGCTGGTGGGTGTTGGTCCTACCGTCGTAGGTTCGCTGAAATCTGGGTTTCTGAACCGGGTTAGGACTTGATCCTTAGTGAGCGAGCGACATACCGCGCTGTTTTAAGATTGGTATCGCGGTGACTTGTGTTTGAGACAAGAAATTAATGGTTTCCCGTACGGGGATCCGCCTGATTTCCTAATGGTGAATAGTATGCAGTACTCCAGGTCCCACTGGGCGTGTCAATGTTTTAGCCACGATCCTCAGCAGGGGCAGAGAGGTAACTAACAGTACCAAAGTATGAGAACGAGGGTGCGGGGCGTGCCACCGCGCGGGCGCGGAATATGAACTGTGCGCGTGCGTGACTTCTAAACAAGCAAAGAGGGCTCCGGCATCACCTCGCGGACGAGGGATTACGAGTAAACCACTATTCACCTGTGAATCGATACTCACTGTTAGAGCGAGCAGAGCAACTAATCAAGAAGAAAAGGCGAGTCCGAACGGGCTCTAAGAACTAATGCGAGATGCACTTAGAACTTAGGGTTTCGAGGATGCTCGAAGAGTTGTTTGTAGTTTTGTATGATTTGATTGTCTCAAATAATCCTTGAGCTTCCCTTATATAGCGTCTCGCAAGCAGTTAGTAGAACTATAATCACAATCTAACTCGGACTCAGCAATTAGAAAGCCACAAGGATACTATTTGCTTGCGAACCACCTTATCCAGATGACACGTGTCCACAACAGACTTCGCCTAGGCTTAAATCACCGCCCCGCACTTATCCACTGTAGCATCACATGCGAACTCGATCACTGGGCATTCTTATCTCGCGAGGTGCTACAGTCCTCATCAAAGTCTATCTCGCGCGCTCCTGAGGCTCGCGACTCTTAACGGAGTTCCATATTAAAAAGGGTCACAGGTGTTGGCCCAAATGTTATCCAAATCTTATTTTCTGAAAATCTTTTTAAAAATAAAAATGAGAAAATGAGATTGTATTTTCTACTTTGGAAATGTATTTGATAATTTATTGTGAAAAGTATTCATATTTTCCTAACTAAGAAATTGAAAAAGTGAAAACATCAAATTTACAGGTTGTAGTGGATCTAAAAGAGGGACGTCTTCACTTTTTCATTTTCCTCGTTTAGGAAATATGAAAAAATTACTTTTACTGAATACATTTCTAAATTAGAAAATAACAATCTCATTTCCACTTTTTTTATTTTCAAAAATGTTACCGGACATGCCATCTTCGTAAAAGTTGAAATTTTTTTCATTTCTCATTTTCAACGCTTTCAGAAATGTCTCACTGAACACATTTTCATTTCACACCTTAAGTTCTGAAATTTTAATTGGGTTTTTGAATTTTATCTTTTACATATGATCCCAATCAACGACAGGAATGTTATTGATTTGAATGAAACCGTGGTTGATTATATTTCTAATGGTTGTTGGAATATGCAAAAGCTTTTACAGGTACTTGATCAAGAAACTGTGAAGCAGATTACTGGAATACCAATCCCAATCTCTAACCAAAATGATGAGTATATTTGGGGTCCCTCCACCAATAGCAGATTCTCTATAAAGTCTGCAGTTTGGCTTTAATTTGAAAATCTAGAAAAACACCAACAAAGTGACCTCATTAACAAGGTATGGAAACTAGATGTTCGGCCCAAAGTTAAATTGTTTTGTTGGTTACTGCTGAGAGGCAGACTGAAAACTAGGGACAGATTATCAAAGTTTGGGTTTATTGATGATAACAGTTGTACACTAATTGTGCCAACGATAATGAAACTGTTGATCATCTTTTTGGCTATTTTGATTTTACTACTGAGGTTTTCAGATTTACAGGAATGAACTCTCCTATAGATTGGCATGAAGGACACCTTAAGGTCCTTAGGAAAATGTTTATTAATCAACCTTGTGACAAATTTCTATTTGCAAAGATCCTGATCACTTACTGGCAGATTTGGAAGGCACAAAATAATACTATATTTAGAGATGTGATTACAACTGCTACTAATGTGGTAGCAGCTACTGCTTTCTACCTTAATGAAACTGCCTTGTATAACGTTGTTGACTTGTTGTTGGGGGAGGTAATTTTGAAACCACTCCTACCACCATCAGGTGGTTACCTCCCTACAACAACTTTATCAAGATTAACTTTGATGGTTTTGTCCAAGGAAGGTCTGTTGCAGGAGGATTCATATTCAGAAATAGTGAAGGAATGTGATTCTCGCTGCTGCAAAAGGTATGGGAAGTAGCTAAAGTCACAGCTCTTAGAGATAGCTTTGTCAAAGCTAGAGATCGAGGCTACATGAATGTCCAAGTAGAAGGCAACTCGAAACTCGTGATTGATGCAATCAATGGCAAGTTATGCCTCCCATGGAGATTGCAAAAGATCGTCTAAGATATTAGGACTATTGCAAGCTCTTTCTCCTCAGTTTGATTTTATCATGTTTATAGAGAGGCAAACTTTGCAGTTGATACTTTTCCACATGAAGGTCATCAAATCCCTAATGGTCAAGTGTGGCAGGATAGATATCCGGAAGCTACGTCAAGAGTTTTGTTGTTTGATGATGTAAACTCAAGTTGTCTATCTGAAAGGTCTTTTTTTTATTTATTTATTTACTTTTAGTAATTGATAAGTTTTCGTATATGAAAAATAAATAAATTCTATTTCCACCCTGTTACTACAAGAAAATACATACTTTCAAGCTGTAGTGGATCCTCCAACACTAAATATCAACTTGGTTAGTGAAAGACCGAGAGCTCTGGAGCTTTCGGAGCATCATTGTGTGTGAAGCCTTTAGGGTTTCACAAGTAGTAGTGGCGACCTCCTTCAGGTGGGTAGTCTGTGAGGCGGAGACAGTAAGCTCCAGTGTGGGCTCGACGGATAGCGGTCGAGGATTGAGGCTAGTGGCAGAGAGTCAAAGCTTTCAATATTGGTGTTTTGGGTTTTGGTTACAAATTAGAGCTTTGATATACGAAGGCAGATTGGTGGCTTGTGCAGTGGATCAGAATGTCGGTAGAGATTTGGGCGACGACTGTGTGTCAAAGCTTCTATTCCTTTTCACTTGTTGCAGGTGCAAGGACTCGACCAGAGTTTCTTGAGTTTTGATTCTATGAAGGAGAGGAGAGGACCTTGGTGGTTGTTTTGTTGAACAAGCTAATGGCGGAGAGGCGCGGTCGGCAACCGGAATCCAAGGCGGAGGCGGACGGTTTGGTGTTAGGGTGCATCCCTCGGGTGCCCTTAGAAAATGGATATGGACCTTTTGTTAGGCCTGGGTTCATGACCTAGGGTGGCTTTTGGGTTCAGCTTGGGTTGTTTGGGTGACAAACAATTTTCGTTGCCTAAATGCCCATTTTCGTCGTCTAAGTTCTCACATGACGAAAGCTCTGTCGCCTAACAGTGCTCGCCTCAGCATGGACCCGTAAGAACTTAGACGACAAATAAAAAATAATGGTCGCCTAAATGGATACTTAGGCGACTATTTATTCATCGTCGCCTAAGTCTAAGGTGAGGAAAACAGACACATTCAGGCGTCAAAATTATTGTCGCCAACACTTGGTGACGAAGGGAAATTATAGTCGCCTTAGTTTCCTTTTACGCGACCATTTATTAATCGTCGCTATGTTGAAGGCGAGGATTCAACCCAGGCGACGGTTCCTCATTTTTCGTCGCATAAGACTTAATTAAATATTTTATATATATGTTTTTAAATTATAATTATATATTATTAAAAAATCTAATTATTACTGATATGCACAGTAATTATATGTGCATATTTTCAAATTCACATTCAAAGTTAAAAACCTATGGTGCAAATCAAAATCATAACAAAAGAAGTTCAAACTGAAAAACTAGTAAACTTCCAGGAGGTATTATATACACAAACAAAAGAGCAAGTTCAAAGTTCATAGTTTAAACCCTCCCTAATACCCTAGGTATTATATACACAAACAAAAGAGCAAGTTCGAAGTTCATAGTTTAAACCCTCCCTAATACCCTAGCCTCTTACAGTCCTATAGACAATGTTTAACAAAAGAAGAGGCAAATATCAAAGGGTTCCACAAAAGCAAAAAGCTATGGACCTAGCTTCAACCATCAACCTCAGGCTGTTGGCCTTCTTGTGGGCTCGGCTGCGACTGCACATACTTCTCCAACATTTGTATACGGTGCTCATAATCAAGGTTCTTCTCTCGAGCTTGTCGTGCCTCCTCTTGAGCATGTCGTGCCTCCTCTTGGGCTTGTCAGGCGTGCTCCCAAACCTCCTCAAGAACTATATCATTGCGACAAGAACGTCTTGTTGCTCATTCCTTGCCCACAATTTCAACTCTCCTAAGCCCCTTTATTTCAACACATCAACACACACCAACACTTAGCTAAAACATATGGGATTTCATCAACTCACAAAAACACTTAGATGTTGCAACACACAAGAACATATAAACACAAAGGAACACACAACAACAATAACTGAAAGCAGGTGTCTAGTACAGTATAGTAAGTGTCATATAAATGAAGTAAAAGAATAAGCAAACACAGAAAAGAACACTTACGGTAAAGTACATGCCGCCTGGTTGAGGCCCGCCGGAGATGTACTCCACAAATCCATTGATTTCCCATTTGGGCAGTGCATTTTTGCTTATGAGTACTGTTTTCTTGAGGCTGCTTGATTTTGGTGGTTCTTCTAAATTTCCATTGGCCAAGAGTCCTGAACAAAATAAGCACAGGAAAGAGGCGAGTGTAAAGAACTTGGAAAATAAACAAGAAAGCTTAACAAATTATATTGGCCGCGAACATGTGTATTTGCACACATTTAACTGGAAATACATCAAATCTAAAGCATGTCCAAGAAAACCCCAAATTTGTTTGTAACACATCAGAACAGAGAGGTACTAAGAAAGAGTGCTTTGAGCTGAAAAGACTAGTCTAACAAATCTTTGAATATGCCCAGATCAAGCTCTAAAGTCATTCAAGAAATTTGAAAACCTCATCTCTTGAATAAAATACCAGAATGTTCCATCAAGTAGATACACACACTACAGTAACCCCAAAAGGGATAAGAGAGACATAGATATGGAGCCGATGCACTAGATTCAAATTTAAAGCCTAAAAACCAGCTTAGACAAAAAGCTAGGATATTAACCTTAAACAATTCCAAAAGCAGCAGTGCACATCAATCATTACTCACCTGACCACATTTCAAAATCAGTTACAGCTTGAGCTATGAATATACTAGATAGATAATTATATATCACAATGTTTGTATGCAGGAGAGCATAACTATATACATGAAGTCCTAAGGGTGCCCAATTAGCCAGTTCATGTCTAAGAATTCTTGAGCTTTAAGTTAGGTCTAGCCACTTTATTATAAGTCTCTTGACAATATTTACAAATTGAAGTCTACCAATGAAAATCTCAGACTCACAATTACAGATTCATAGACATGATTCCATTATAAGAATTAGGAAATAATAAAATCCAACCGGAGCAGACATTGTCAAAAGTTTTATTCAACAGATAGCAACAACTGTTGCTTTCACTCGGGGAATTTTGTCACATAAAAACAATAAAAGCCAAACACATACCGCAAAGAGTAGTTCCCGCATCTTTACATTCCAAACATGTAGATAACTATCCAATACTAGAAGAAACAAAGAACCTAACATCAGTGAAACATGTAGTAATTTTGTTTATGAGATGGAATGCATAATCTGCAGTAATAAATTTTTATCGCCATTCTCAGTACTCGCCAAATTTGAGATCCAGCTGCATGTCTTTAATATTCTCCTCAACAACAAAACCAGGGGAGTTTAGATCAAAGACAGTGGCTTGAGGGAAAAGGACAATAACCATGTTAACAAATCCCACCAGATCAGAATCACAACTATAGAAAACCCAACTTTGCAGAACACAATGATTCAACATATTAGATTTAACCTCAAAGTACAATAAGACCAAATGGGGTCAGAGGCAAACACAGTGAGCACAAAAAGCCATAAACAATAAAACAAGAAAATAAACCCTGAAACTAAAATCCTAGGAAAGCTGGTACTGATTCCTCTCTTTTATACCTTGATCTCATTGCAAAGAAGGGAACAGCAGAAACCAAAAAAGCCACGAAAATCTCAGGCTGCTCCTCAGCCTCAACCTACAAAATCCAAAATCCAATTTCAGAAACCCAAAATCCACCAAAGTATTTACAAACCCAAAGCTACTTCTTGGGAATTTTGAGTTTGAAACCCAAAACGCAACTGAAAAAAACCATAAACCCTCACCTTCTTATGGATCGATTTAGGTTTGTGGTGGGATGAGAGAGAGGCGCAGATGAGGGGAGACTCTGGAGAGTCTAAGGGTGGAGATTGAATACGGATGAGAGATGAGAGAGTGTTAGGATTCCCGGGATCAAATCCATGGGAAGCCATTAGAGAGAAGGAAATGAAAGCTACAGCTAAGAAATAAACTAAGAAAATACACTTCAATATTCTTCAATGTGTCCAAAAGCTCCAAAACAGATACATATATAAGACCCTATAGCTATCACGTGCCTCGCACATGACCAAAGGTTCTAGAATCATAACAATTCCACCCGCTCAAAGAACAGGCTTGACCTCAAGCCTGAAACTTCTGCTGGAAACCCTTCCAAAAGTCCCGCAACTGACATTGTACTGTGGAAACTGATCACTGGTATGAGTCACCTTAGCATTACTTGAAGAAGGCAGATCATTAGTGTACCTTGTGATCCTTAGGCATCACCTTACCAAACAGAGCCAATACTGCTGCAATGGTACTCATCACATATGAGACTGATATAAACAGTGAACTGAAATTCAGATAGATTCAAACTGAAGTTCTTAGAGCACAACCAATTATGTTGACTAGCTGGAAAGTCATCACATTGTTAGACGCAGCAGCACTTGTGTTCAAAATTCCAACACTATCAGCTTCTATGTAAAGAAGAGCAGCAAGACTGTTGCTCCTCATATCATAGTACAAGACGTCAAGATGATCATCTGAATGAGTAGAGAGATCTAAAACCTTGTCATGTATGTGGCCTTGAGTGGTAGCTCCAAAAGTAATCATATCCTTATAATCAACTCTTTGATTCAAAATCTTGTCAAAAAGTTGCTTGCATGGTTCTTTCATGAATCGTATGTTTGCCAACAACAGCTCTAAACTTATAAGTGCATTTTCCTTGTGCTCAGACTTGAACAATATCTCTAGCATCAACCAGACCACTTGCAATAGCACAAGTATAGACCCATCTCCAATTGATACACTTTGCATGGATGTTGCAATATGGCTGAATGCAATTCCTGTGTTGTAAAGCTCGTCCATAAAACTAGTGGATAAAGTCACCACCGACTTGGTTTGATAAGCAGATTCCACCAAAGAGAGTTGAATCACACAAACAGAAAGTAAGAGCTCATTTGATGATTTCAAATGCTCCTTGAGATACTTCATTATCTTGGACTTGTAATGTGAGGACATTTGATCATGAAACTCAACTAAGATATCATGCACATATCCATATTTTGTTAACTGTAACTGAGCATGAACATGTTTCCCTTGAGATGAATAAGCAAGCTTTGCACAACAACTCAGTAAAATAGCATAGGATAATTGCACGGGAATTACCTCATGTTTAGAATTAAGTGAAAGCCCTGCTATCATATAGTTCCAGCAAACAACTACTTCTTGTTTGCTATTAAATATATGCTTTACCTCCATGTTGATTTCATTCTGGAAATTGCAACAGAGTACGGCATCCCATGAAATCTTGTTACAGTAACAAATAATCTGCTTGTCACCAAGAGTGAAAGCAAACAGAGTGTGTTCGCCGGCCTGCCCATGCTTGGAGATATCAGCTTCAAAACCTCATGAAGAATAGCCCCTCCAACATATTGTACCATATACTCATCAATGTTTGGCTGCATTGTTGTACTCTGGCAAGGCACCTTAAAAACAGAATGAATGGGTCCATGTTCTATAACCATAAGAGCCTGTTCTAAAATATAATCCAGTGGCCAATATTTTGACCAAGCTACACCATGAAGAATATCATAATTCAACAGTGGGAGACCATATAATGTAGAGTAGACATGAAATTCTTCATTGACGTTTTGCAAGATGATTGCAAGACCATAGTCAAAAGCAACTTGGCAAGATGCCCACAAATGAGACTTTTCCACAAGCATTACCTCTGTGTGCCGGCAACACATAGTATAGCGACCAACATGTGTATATGAGATGGTAATGTGCAGCTCTTGACCCAAATGACAAACAGGTCTAGTAACAATTGTTTCACTGGGAACAATGAGACATTCATTAACACACGCTGACTTACTCCACTGAGACAAGAGAGCACATTTTAGCTCTGTACTCATTCCTAGTGCCATAATTCCCTTAATAAACAGCGGTAAAGTAGTCATGATATTAGAGAACAATAGAAGCCATAATAACTGAAGGTTTTCACCAATCATGTTTGAGACGCCTGCTTCCTTCAACTTGTCCTGACCAGCAGCCAAACACCGCAACTTCATACGGTATTCATGAAAATTCACGGGCAACTCTTTCTCCGTTTTACATTCAGAGAAAGTAATCGGAAACTCAAAGAAAATTCTGTAGGTAGCACATAGATCATCAACTTGGAAGTCATCAGGAGGCCTAGTGCAGTCTTTAATATGCTCATTAACAATTTTGATTGCTTCCTTTGAATCAAGGTCTTTAGGAATCAGAGAAGACTTGTGGCTGCAAACATCCAATTGACGGCTAGCTTCTAAGTCATGCATATAAGAAGAGACTACAGTGCCTCTACTGAAATGAGTTGACTGGGGCATAATTCAAGTTTTCGTTGAAAACAGGTTGGTTACATCATTTTCTGAACCATCAAATCCATAAGTATGCTCCTTGTCTGGTGGATCAACTTCATCATCTCTCCCATATTCTGAAGACATTTCATCATGCTTAGCAGTAACACTCTTAGTCTCCTTCAACTCTCTATCATCCTGGAGCCTACCAATCAATTTTACTGTAACAACAGGCCCTTCAGTACTTTGAATTGCATACTCCCTACTTCCAATGCTAGCACCCATCATATTACTCACAGGATTCAATTTATCAGTCATGCAAGTAGAAATACCATCCTCACAATTGCTTCCAGATACCACAACAACATTAATATCATTATTCAAACTCAAAATCTCACCAGCAGATGTTGTTGAAATATCAGATGCCACAGGTTCATGCTTATTTCACTATTGAAACCAACTTCATGTTGCCACAAATTCAACCGCGTATTAGTAGAGATTCTTACCGGATTACCATCGATAGTAGCCGCAATAAGGTTTGCCGGAGATTGCCATGAATCCATTAACAACCGTAGCTCCCTTGAATTCCGACATGAAGGTATCCATCGCCTTGCCGGAGATTGCCATGAACCCATTAACAACCGTAGCTCCCTTGAATTCCGACATGAAGGTATCCATTGATCTCTTCAAGGATTCTCGCATCTCACGCAACTTATCATTTGTGCGTTCTTTGTGTGAGACTTTGCTGGAACCTCGTTTCGGTGACAATAGTTTCCCACTCCCCTTAAGCTTGACCATAGTCTCTGGTTGTTCCACATATGAGCTATGGAGTCTCAGACCGGTCTTCACATCTTCTGTGATTGCACCGAGCAGGTGTTGAAATTTGGGCTTGCGCATCAAGAGCTGATAGCGCTTCTGGGAGTTGTCGGTCTTGCGAGGCATGCAGGACAGTTCCTAGCCTAAATCGGCTGGGCTTCTTCACTCCTCCAGTGGCTGCGGTCGACTCGAGAGCGACTTGCTTGCAACGAGCCCTCCACAGATGAGAGTGAACCGCCAAAGGTTCAACTAAACTGTTTGGTGAAATTAGAGGTTGAATCTGGAGATTCGGGTTAGGATGAGGTGTGTAGTAAGAAGGGATTGATGAAATTTGAGGAGTGGTGGTGGTGAGTGGCTGTGGAGCAATAGAATGGGTAGATTGCAAGTGAGGAGAAGGGTAGTCTTGTGTGTGAGTCTGAGAAACACAAGGGAATCGGAGAGGAAGCCAGTGGCCATTGATTAGGGTTGCAGAATGGTTGTTCTGCGGTAGTGGGTATGAGTTTGGCTGTGTGAGTTGCGTAGGTGGGTAGTTTGGTTGTGAGAAAATCTGAGACAAGAGAGCACATTTTAGCTCTGATACCAGATGTTAGGATTCCCGGGATCAAATCCATGGGAAGCCATTAGAGAGAAGGAAATGAAAGCTACAGCTAAGAAATAAACTAAGAAAATAAACTTCAATATTCTTCAATGTGTCCAATATTCTTCAAGACCCTATAGCTATCATGTGCCTCGCACATGACCAAAGGTTCTAAAATCATAACAGAGAGAGGCGCAGATGGGAGGAGAGACGAGGGTGGAGATCGATTAGGGATTGGGTGGGTTTGCAGGGCTCGATAGCAGAGGAAGAAAATTGGGAGGCGTTTGTCGACACTTGGGGATCACACGAAAATTTCGTCTCCTGATAACCCAAATTAGTTTTAAAAATGGGTCTAAATTTTGAGCGCAAAACGCTGCCGCCCAATTTAGAGACTTAGGCGACGAAGGTGAAGTATTTCGCCGCTGAAGTAGACCAAATTTTTTATCCACCCACTGCCAACTTTAGTTATTTAGGTAACTAAAATATCAGTTTCGTCATCAGAGCTACTTCACAACACACAAAAAGGCTCTTACATGTTCCTATATGGTCTAATTTGATTGATTATTCCACACACAAAACTCTCACATTGATGAGATCTAACCACCTATGTAAAAATTTAAGAACGTTCACCTCCCAAAGATAAGGCTCCCCATAATGAAGCATAAACGTAAATAGGGTTGACCGCTTCTATCGAGGACCAAACGTTACCGGAAATATGTTATTTTTCAACCCTAGCCGTATTTCATCATACCGATCATATCTTATTTCACATGATTTTTGAAAATATTGTTTCACATATATAGTTGGTTCACAAATATATACACTTGCATATAACCTACTAAATAAGTTATATTACATTAGCAGGCATGTTGTGGTTCTGATGGCTAAATTTCACAAAATGAAAATTTAACAGTACGATATGATCAGTATACTTAAATACGGCTATGGAAAAAAATTCACCTGTCTTCGATAAGGTTTTGGTCTTGATCCACACAATAATAATAATAATAATAATAATAATAATAATAATATTTCCATTCTAAATTGGTGGGGATGATGATGAATATTAAAATACCATATCCGTCCCGTACCTGATTCAAAAATCTGAATACTGAGGATTCCCATACCCGTCACCCGTTTATCTCCGTATAAATCCTCCGTTAGAGTCGAATACCCGTGGGTATCCTACCCGCTAGGGATTATTGTCATCCCTAGGTGAGCTATCTAGTTTGTAACGATTTTTTAACTATTTATGAATTGACTCCCTCCTCGTAAAAAAAAAAAGATATTATTAATACATAGGTTCTAGAGAAACTTATGACCAAGTCGATAAAGAAGGTAAAACATATTGATACTATTAATCTTTTGAAACGTAAAATATTTTATTGATAAAACTTAGATTAAAATGGCATCAAAGCACTATTACATTAAATAATTAACTCACTTATTCCGGTGAGTTTGACAGATGATTAAACTAGATATAAAACAAGATACCAAAAAACATAAAACCGGAACCAAGACGCTCAATTGTGGTACTCCAAGCCCTATGCATCTATCTAGTTGCAGCCGGCTCGCATTCAACCGCGATTTAAGCCATAGTCAGGTTGAGATCAGACTTAACAACTCAATTTCAAATCTGATTTTTATAGTCTTGAGGCTAGACTAAGGCCTAAGAACTTGAGTCCAACCCCAAACCTAGCAGATGTGCATCGTAGCTTGCTGATAATCTCCGATCGTGCTGACGGCGACCACGACGGCTTCATCACCAGCATCTTTGACCATGCCGGCATCATCATCAAGTCTTCAAGTTGAAGAGGCCCAACACTCTTGGATTCAAACTCAAACTCAAGCCCAGTGGCCTGAGTCCAAGCGAACTTGGGAGTTCTTCAGCCTTGCATGCAGCCAAGTCCGGTGGCTGCCATATCTCTTCCGTCGGCGCAGAGATCGTCGCCGTTCGCAGAGAATCCACCACCTCGCAACTATGTCTGGCAGCATTCACACCGGCGGGCAAAGCCCAAAGCCCAAGCAGCTTCAGCGCTGCCAGTCATAACCCGCGTAGGAAAAACAATCAGAGATCGGCTCGCGATGCTTCGATCTGAATCTAGCTCTGCCAGCAAACCCATCTTGCGGACTCCCAGAGACAGAGTTCTCCAAATCATAGTCCAGTCGGCGGGATCCGCTATCGACACCATCAGAACCGTCGATCTGAAACCAAAACCTCCGACAACCTTCGTCGATCTCCCAGACACCGGTTTAGTCCCTTTGAAATCGCTCTCAACCTCAACAAATCGCCATGGTTGAAGCACTAGATTGGACTGGATTTCGATGCCGCCACATGAGAGGATTCCTCCTCTCTGCACTGCCATCTTTGATATCCAGCAATTGGTTGGTCGGCAAAGCACGAACTGCGCCGCCGCCGTCGCTGGAAGAGTTCTGTTTCCAAACCCTAAAACACTGCCCAAAAGTCGGAGCATTGGAGTTCTCTCTAGGTTGAATATATTGGTACTATTAATCGATAAAGAAGAGACATTTGTTTAACCAACTAAATAACCTTTAGTGATATTTGAAAATGAAAGAAAAACATGATGTCTTAGGATCAAATTTCAGTAACGATGTACAATAATGAGATAGACCGATTTATTAATTGATGGGTTAAACACTGATCCACTTATGATCAATCTCATTGTTTAAATTGAAATACTATAAGGAACTCCCATTCCTGTGACCCCTGGCTTTGAGAATGGCTTCAAAAGCTCATACGGGATTACTCCTGCTCCAACTCTGTTTTTAAGGTTTGTATCGGTATTCCTCTCATCGATTATTCCTTCTAGCTTCTTCAGATTCCCATTGAAGCGCTCAAATGTCGCTTTTATGACAGGGTTTTCGGCCCAAGACGACTCCAAAACCTCCCCAAGATATTCCTCATCCGGTGAATGGTTCGACAACACGTCTAAAACAGCCATAATTTTGGTTGCTTGAATTTGTGAGGGGAAACACATTAGCAATGCAGATTCTGGCCTCTTCAAAAAGTTTTGATAAAACTCCTCAGATGGATCTTCAGTTGGCATGTTGGTTCGAGCTATTGTAGGTCGATTTGGGAAGTATCCTCCATACATGTACTGGCCAAAGTTTACTGCTGCATGATGACCAGCTGTTACCCAAATTATTGTTGTCAAAACTTGTGTCAAGTTTTCTTGGGTTTTCAGAACTGGCCACCATGGCTCATCCTTTTTGTCAGCATGGCCTTTGGTTCTAACTTCTGTCCACCATGCCTGAAGCTCTTGATCATTCTCAACCAGAGCTGGGTCTGGATAGTAGTGGTTCACATAGTCACTCACCCACTCCTTAATGGCATCCCAAAGAATGAGATCATCATTTGCAAATGGGTAGTCTTTAATTGTTAGCTTCAAGCCATGCTCAGCGGTGGGATCCTCAACTGCCATTCCCCTAAAATTTGTAATTAAAGCAATGAATTAGGTACTTAATAATCAAATAAGTGAAAATGTTGCCTCCAGATATCCCATATTAATTTACTTGGATCAATGTATAAAGTTTACCTTCTGATCAAATCTGCTGGCAAAGCTTCCATGTCAAAGCGCCAAAACTTGTCATAAGCAGCTGAACTGAGCTCAATGGAGTACTTTGCCGGTGAGAAGGAGCTCTCAATGATTCCACCTGCATTGATGAGACTTTCTCGAGCGAGGGCATTGATTTCCATTGTGTACCGAAAATGAGGAAGTAGAAGTCTATAGATGGGATGCATTGCACTCAATTGGCGATTGGCAGCTATTATGTATGGCTCTGTACAGCAATGAGTCCTCAGCCTGTGAAATTATCCAAAGTACAAGCTAACAAGTTAGAAACCATGGGGTAGGCACATATTCCCTATAATGTGGCAATTGTGTGTCGATTTCTAACCAGTGGACGACGAGCTGATGATAGCCAGCATCATGAGCACAAACATGTGCTTTAGCAATTCTCCACAGCCAGCATCCTGTAGCATCCCAGGTTGGAGTAAACACTTGCTTCCATTGCGGCTTGTCACCGATTGGCGGACGAGTTAGTTCAATGGCAATAGGCCTCAATGTCTCTTCTCTAGTGAGGAAGAAGAGTGTCCTAGAACCATACAGCGTGGTCCCTTCTATTTCTCTCACTTTGCTCACATAAGGCAAGAGCAGATCATGATAATCCAAAATGAACATCTTCTTTCTTTTCATGGCCTGCATTTCCATTTCAAACATTTCTTATTTTCGAAAACAGAAGCTGGCTGTACGGTTACATATAATTCGTGTGAAAAACTAAAAATTATGGAGAATGGGTTGTAGTCCTTACCTCCTTGACAGTCATGCAACCTCTGACTTCTTTCTCCACAAGTTCTGTGGTGATCAATGATTCAGGTGGACCATATATCTCGGGGTCAAGCTTACTCTTCAATGGCCATTCCTGAGCGCATACAGCATAGAAATAGCTAGAATTTAACTTGATCACAGTCATCACACTAAGAAGATAGAAAGTAAAAGATTGATCGGGTTGAAGTTTTTATATCCTGAAAATTATTAGAGAAACGATACCGTGACTAGCTGTATGCTAAATGGATTAAGACCAGCTAGTGTTTGCCGAGAAAATTCTTCGTCTCTAAACCAGGAAAACTTGTCACCTGCAGATTTTCAATGGAAGAGTAATTAGTCGAGTATAATCAAGAATGTGGTTGTTTCCTTCCAAAAAAAAAAAAAAAACAGTATCGATCTTCTTATAAATTTTACAGATATATTTGAAATAGAGAGAAAGGGATCGAGAGAAGGAGGCATACGATCAATTATTTCTGGTGTCTCAAAGAGAAGAAGATCGTCTTGGCTGTTAGTAACAGACTTCACTAGCCTTGGGATGATTGACTGAAAAAACCCACTAACTTTTGGCTTAGGCATTGTGACTCCTTCATTATACAGTGAATCTATGGCTGTGAAGTAGGGAAACCCTAGGTTTGGATTAACCAGTGTCACCTGAAGCTGAGGAAGCAATGCGTGCAGCACCGATTTCAGAGTCTTTGCCGCGAATGTCACCTGTTTCACCTCTGCAAAAGCTTCATCTCTTGGTACATACACACTGCTGCTTCTCTGCTCCGATAGTGGATCTGTACAGTATATATGGCAATTAAGTAACATAGCTTTTAGGGTTTCTGAACAATATTACATGCATGTCTAATGGTATATATTGCCAACTTAGTATGGAACTGTGGGCAATTACCATCTTAGAAAACACATACAGAGTTATGCATGCAAGTCCATAACCTAGCATAGCAAGCTCAAACTTCAGATGGTTAGTAGTTAGTAGTTACCCTTTTCAGTGCGTGGCCGTCCTGTTCTGCAGCGCCTAGGGTATGGGTGCTCTTTACCGCCGAGCACAGGCCTGGCCAATCCATCATCGCTATCCGGATCTCCGAGATCATTGTATGTGTCATAATCATAAATCCTGTCTGATGTTTCTCTTTCACCCTCTCCATTTCCTCGCAAATATTGCAGCTCCAGTTCTCTTAGCTTCTTCAATCCACTTGGTGTCGCTGATGGTAAGTAAGACTGTTTCATCGACATTATTAACAACCTTACACATTTCCCATATGTATATATCAAATTAACATCAAAAACTAAAAATACAAGAAATAAACATCATAAACTTAAATGTATCTCTAAGACGACCCATTGGGACACACTGACACAGAAGCATATATATAATTCGAAACTTCGAACATGTTGGACTACTTAACTGGATACAAATTAATCAAGCCAGCTAATATTTCAATAGTACAGTAAATTAGTGATAGAAGTCTGGCTAATACCAATTCTTAATCAAGCAAGCTATTTTTTGAATAGTAAACTGGTGATAGCAGTTATCCTAGTCTGGCTAATGCCAGTTAATATTACTATGTACCTAACAAGCAGTCTAATTATAAAGCAAAACCAAATCATGGATCGATATGGTGTAAAAGAAGAACCAACAAATTACCAACCTTGGTGGTGAAGAAGATTCTCTTGTCTGGATTGACATACTTGGAGTGAGCCCATGAATCACAAGGAACAGTAACAGGAGAAGGATCGGGGAAGCCATTGATGTGTAAATGTATGGTTTTGATGTAAAGCTCCTCGTGGTGCTGATTTTCAAACAGAACAGCCCCCACCTCTCCAAAACCGGCTGGGACGGAGAAGGAACTCTCGTACATCACCTCGTCATTGATCTTGCTCACTTTGTGCGCATATCCCTGGATCGGTTTCTTCTCCAACCCAGTTTCTACAATAAGAACCCAGTAAAATTTATATATCAGTTACAAAGGCACTTCATTTCTTTGAGCTCTGAGTCTCTGACTCAGTGTAGATATATAATCCATATTAACGTAGTCTAACAACATACAGTTCCTTAATTAAACTTGAGCACTTGATCGATCGATCAATGGAAACAACACATATCAACCGGATTTTAGGTTTTATTTCATGATGACTTTTAAAGTTGAGGGGGTGTGATTTTGGTTCTTCGATCACTTCTAAGTTTGTACAAGTGAAGTGGGCAAGAGGATAATGACATGATGAACTATATATAGAGTGCCATATACATAACTAGGGATACATTTTACAAACTTTTAAAATAAATTTCATGATATATATTTGAGTGAAAGTGAAAATGTTTTCCATATTTTACTTTTCAAATTGTTCATATTCGCAATCCTCACTCATATATATATATATATATATATATATATATATATATATATATACAGTCCTTATCCAGAGCGAAGCTTCGCTCTGGAATTAACGTACGAAGGTCCTTATTTGACTCACTTTTCGGTCATATTTTTCGATCATACCCGGTCAGTGTCTAGATACATATCGTATGATCATCCTTACAAAGTTTCATCTAGTTTGGTGATCGTTTGCACACCGAATCAGATAAAATAAATCAATAGAACAAAAGCTGTCCAAGTAGAACCGTTGAAGTAAATCATGATTATGGAGGCTTAAACGATCACCAAATTGAATGAAATTTTGTAAGAATGATCATACGATATGTATCTAGACACTGACCGGGCATGATCGAAAAATATGACCGAAAAATGAGTCAAATAAGGACCTTCGCACGTTAATTACAGAGCGAAGCTTCGCTCTATATATATATATTGATATTTATTTTGAAATGTGAAAACCTTTCGTTTTGGAGGTTTGAAAATTTATAGAACAAATTAAGACAAGGTGGGTAGTATACTTACTAGGGTCAAGCTCGGCGCTGACAAGCTCAAGAAGAAAGGTTTTGCCGAGCAAATCAGTGAAAAGATCGAGGGGTGCTGTCAAACCAAACAAGTTGGAGATGATAATTCCGGCGGTTAGTTTCACAGTGACCACAACCTTCACTGTAACTGCTTCATTACTCTGTGCTAATGAAGCTATAGTATTCATCATGGCTCGAGCTTCAACCTCAGCGGCAGTGGCACGAATACGATCTTTGGTATTCGTCACCGGCAATGGAGATGACAATGAGGAGGGCGACGAGGAGGGAGGTTTCTGCAGGTGAGAATTGATCATCATGTTCTTGCTGGTCGTATGTACCAGTCAGATCGAAAAGGAGGGATAGACAACTAGGTTAATCTACTTGATATATGGGATGGTTCTGTGAGATCGTTCTACGTTATGCGAGGTATATATAATACTTAGGACTTAGGAGAGGGACTGGTTTTGCGATTGGTGGGTATCAATTGGGAGTACTAAATGACTGCTATAAATAGTACTCTATAAACTCTCTACTACGAAAACTCTTACGGGCTATTAATGTATCGTGAAAATTTTCTATTCGATTTCAATTTCAAGTAATTAAGTCTATTTCATGATTGATGATTCGAAACATATATATGACAATATTCATTATTTGTTGACTAGTATATTTTAGGCATAATTGCTAATTTGCTACCCTATGTTTTATTTTAGCCATTTTGCTACCCTTTCGTCAAATTTATAACTCTAAACTTTCAATATTAACCAGTTTGTTTTCAGCCATTTAGGTACTATTCAACATTGTCAAAGACATCAATGCTTTGACAGAGAAATGGATCAATTATTATAACAAAATGTAGCAAATTGACTAATTGTAGGAACCTAGGGTAGCAAAGTGGCATAAATAAAAGCTAAGATAGCAAATCGGCTAATTTTGGGAAGACAGAGTAGCAAATTAATAGTTTTAGCCTTCTAGGGTAGCAAATTGACAATTAATTAAGTCTATATTTTAACTTTCATTGAGTTCATATATTCTACGTAATTTGACTTACGAAACAAGCCATTAAGTAACTGACGGAGGTGAGGCTATGGATGTGGGAAATGTTCGTGGCTTTGCCTACTTATGTACGGAAGGTGACTTTTACCGTAGCTCGTAAACCTCACTTAGCCATTCAGCATATTGGATATATATTGCCAACTAGCTAGCTACTTGAAACTTTGAATAGTGGATCGACCAATTCGATAATGATCAGTACGTACGGTGGTATTGGTTTCTTCCTATACAAGTATAGTTCGTTTTATTTCAAAAGAGGGAGATATACATTAGAATGAATTTTAATAAGTTCTATGATGAAGCTTATTTTTCTCATGCCTGCTTAAGATATGATGCTTTGCGATTTGGATTTGATGCCCTTACAGCTGAACAATTCTTGTCCTTAATCGCTACCAAATATGAAAATGGATATCTAATTGGACGTCAGTTTGTCATATGGCATAATTAAATTAGATTGATTATTACTTGTTAATTAACATCGAGCTAGACAACTGTTATGATGATAAGAACGGTTTGTTGAACCAATGTGGACTGTGTCCTTCTGCACATGTCAATTTGACATATTGTAATTGGTGTTAATAAGATGATCTTCATTGTAATCTATTTTATCATTTATATGTTTGTATAGATATATAGATGATTCAATTTCATGACAAAGCCTATATGGCATGGACAGCAATTAGCATAAATTTTAAGACACGAGAAAGTACATTATCCTTATAAAACGTTTTTAGTCTACACTAACCCTAACCTCAGAGTCTTTGAACTCCAAAAATACAAAAGGGAACGTGATTCTTGCTCCATTTTTTTCTCTTCTTTTTATGTCATCAACCAATTAGTGGCCACGCTTAATGCTTATATATATATATATAGTCCTTATCCAGAGCGAAGCTTCGCTCTGGAATTAACGTACGAAGGTCCTTATTTGACTTATTTTTCGGTCATATTTTTCGATCATACTCGGTCAGTGTCTAGATACATATCGTATGATCATCCTTACAAAGTTTCATCCAGTTTGGTGATCGTTTGCACACCGAATCAGATAAAATAAATCAATAGAACAAAATCTGTCCAAGTAGAACCGTTGGAGTAAATCATGATTATGGAGGCTTAAACGGTCACCAAACTAGATGAAACTTTGTAAGGATGATCATACGATATGTATCTAGACACTGACCGGGTATGATCGAAAATATGACCGAAAAGTGAGTCAAATAAGGACCTTCGCACGTTAATTGCAGAGCGAAGCTTCGCTCTGGATAGGGACTATATATATATATATATATATATATATATATATATATATATAATCCATGGTATTATACATTGACCAAATCTTAAAACATCACTATTAAATCCTCTTTTCGAGCTGATTCAGATGAAACACTAAGGATCAGCTGAAACACTAAGAGCATCTTTAGCAATGCTAGCCATTTTAGTTAAAATTTAATCAAATTAGCTAAAATGTCATTTTAACTAGCCACTTTAGAAATACGGCTGCATCAATGCTCTCTATTTTAGCTAGCATTACATAAACATTATTCTTCAAATAAATATTAAATAGTTTAAATATATTTATATATCACGTAAAATAGCTTAAAATGAATGTATTAAATTATAGCTAGCATCATCTGAGTCATCTCGCTCTCTATATTTAGCTAGTGATACAACTAAAAGTTATAATAGCTAAACTTTAGTTAGTCTGCTGAAGCTCTGAAAATATCAAAAAAGGTAAACACGCTTTCTAAAATAGCTGAAAGCTAAAATATAAAATCTGTTAAAGTTGTTGTAAGCATACACTACTCATTTTTTCGATGCTATTAGCTAACCTCATCTTCAAGTTATGAACCACAAAATGACAAAATGTGTAAATATCGATGCGAATAATATATGGACGGGAAATGAGATGAAGATCAAGACTAGCTCTCAAGTGAAAAATGGTCATAAGAACGTGCTGGGCCTTGCATGTAATAGATTGGTCATAGTGAAGTGTACCCAATTTTGGAGCACATAAACCTCATTTCTTGTTTAAAATGAGGTCAAAATTTACATGCATCACTTTCCCATTCCAAAATATCATTCAACATTTGGAGGGGCAAAGGCGTGTTGAAAATACACTCCATTTTTCTAACTCCATTAATGCATGATAAATTTTAAACAGTTTAAAATTCAGCTGATTTTATACTGATACAAAGGACTTTTGATGATAGTAGGGGCGAGACTTCAAAACCGGAAACCGAAAAATTGTTGGACGTATTGGAGAGTAATAGATCATACATCAGAAAAGTGACAAATAAAATATAATTTATAAGTGGGTGGATTATATTCAATTATAACGAGGCCTTTTGTGATTAAAACCCAACACCTTAAATGTGGTTAAGTTGAGACAATATCGGTGCAAGATTGATCTACGAGCCACGCTTGTTATTGTTTAACATGGTATCAGAGCGGGTCCCTCTCTAATTACTTCTCCAATTATCTTGGGTTCTATCTCTCGCCCAATTCTCATGTGCCTGATTTGAGTTCCTTCTCTCTTCCGGTCCGGGCTTCTTCTCTGGCTATTGGCAAGTTCTGATTGGATTGTCACTTGGTTTGTTTCGTCTCAATTCATCACGTGCAGACTGAAAGTCAGATTGTACATGAAGGGGCGTGTTGGACGTATTAGAGAGTAATAGATCCCACATCAGAAAAGTAACAAATAAAATATAACCTATAAGTGGGTGGATCATACTCAATTGTACCGAGGTCTTTTGTGATTAAAACCAACACATTAAAGGTGGTTAAGTTGGGACAATATTGGTACAAGAATGATCCACGGGCACGCTTGTCGCTGTTTAACAAAAATAACCGCATCAAAGTCAAACTGTAACAAAGAAAAAACCAAGGAAAAAAAAAACCGCACCAAAAAACCAAAGGGTTTGGTTTGGTTTCGGTTTCCGATGTTTGGAAACTGAAACCGAACCAAAAAACCAATAATATATATATATATAATTATATATATAATTTTAGAATGATATACGTTCACCTTTTGTAATATATATATAATTATATATATTATATATATATATATATAATAATATATATAATTATATATATATATATATATATATATATATAAAAACCTAAAACCTAATCCAAGTCCAAACCTGCGTTTTCATTTCCAGACTCCGCCTCTAGCGATTGTGTGACTAGCTAGCGTCTCGACTCCAAGTCTTCAACGACTCGATCTCTAATCTCAGCATCGGCCTTTAATTGACGGTTAGTACTTCGTCCTTCTCTCTAATCGATTTCTATTCTCTAATTTCTAGGCTTGATGCTGTTTTTATTGTTTTTTACTTTCCACTTCCACTACCAGGACAAGCACTTTAGCCGACGAAAAAATTTCGTCGGCCTGTTAGCTTAATTCGTCGGCTAAGATCTTAGCCGACGATGGATCGTCGGCTAAGATTTCGTCGGGAAAAGGTCGTCAGCGATGACTTTAGCCGACGAAAAAGAAGACGTCGTCGGCTATAGTCCCACAGTTTAGCCAATGAAAAAAATGTCGTCGGTTTTCTTCCCAGACTTTAGCCGACGAAACAATTAAGATATTCGTCGGCTAAATCTTATAAAAAAATTTAAAAAATAACTATAGCCGACGAAATATAGTCTATTTCATCGGCTAAACCTTATTTATAAAAAAACTTAAAAAAATAACTATAGCCAATGAAATATAGTCTATTTCGTCGGCTAAACCTTATAAAAAAATATAAAAAAATAACTATAGCCGACGAAATAGACTCTATTTCGTCGGCTAAACCTTATAAAAAAAATTAAAAATACTATATTTAAATATTTAAATATCGTCGGCTAAAGTTGCTGGTTTTTGAAAAAAAAAACTGCAGAAACTTTTGGCCACCTTCAATCACCACCAAAATTTGACAGAATCTTCCTCTCAACATTTCGAACAACTTTCTAGAAGAAGTCGAAGCTCAATTCTAAGCCTAAACAGGTCAATTGAATCAAAATATAAACATCCCAAATTTTAAACCCTAAAAACATCAAATTTTCGATTCTCCTCACACACCGAATCGAGCTACCAAATTCTAGGGGAATGTAGTACTAATCAAACTCAACTTATCCATATATAGAACTCACCAAATGGTGACCTGAGGAAGGAGAAATTCGATCGACACCGAATCCAAACCGGCGGAGTTTTGGAGCTCAATTTATCCCTCACGGCAGCGCCACTCGATGCACCACCTGTCCAGCAATGAAGTAGAGAGGACGGCAAAACTTTTGGGACAAGTGTGGCGGTCTCCGGTGGCTTGACGGCGGAGCTAGGCCGAGAAGAAAATATGGCAGGCGAAATAGACTTCTTACCATTCACCTTCGGTATATAAAGAACTTTAGCCGACGAAATTCTTTATTTTCGTCGGCTAAACTCTTTTGTAAATTTTGAAAATTTTAGTTGAAAATTTTGAAAATTTTTCGACTTTAGCCGACGACTTTTCATATATTTTCGTCGGCTAAAGTTCTTTGAAAATTTTCCTTCAAATTTGGTTTACCACCCAAAAATTTTTGACCTTAGCCGACGACTTTTTTAATATCTCATCAGCTAAAGTCTATAAATTCACGAAAACGCTCATATCTCCCTCTATATTACGTAGTTTGGTCAAACCTTCCACACGAAAAACTTTCACGTAGATGAAACGCAACCGCCTATATAAAATTTTTGAGACATTTACCTTCCGACGATAGGTCTCCCCATAGGGAATAATAACGGTAAATAGGGTTGACCGCTACTATCGGCACCGAGACTTTACCCGATTTACGTGATTTTTGAACCATAGCTGTATTTCACCATTCTGAACACATCTTATTTCAAGAGATTTTTGATAATTTTGCCTCTTATGTAGAGTTGGTTCACAAAGTTGTATAACCTACTAAACAAGTTATACAATATTAGTAGACACATTGTGATTCCAATTACTACAATTTACAAACCAAAATTCGACCGTTAGATATGATCATTATGACGTAAGATATCTATGGTAAAAAATTGAACTTGATCCGACAACGTTAAGGGCTCGATCGAAACGGTCAACCCTAATCTATCGTTACTTATCACACGAAAACGCTCATATCTCCCTCTACATTACGTAGTTTGGTCAAACATTCTACACGAAAAACTCTCACGTAGATGAGACGCAACTGCCCATATAAAAATTTGAGACATTTACCTTCCGACGATAGGGCTCCCCATAGGGAATAATAACGGTAAATAGTAAGACACGTTGTGATTCCGATGACTAAAATTCACAAACCAAAATTCGACCGTCAGATATGATCATTATGACGAAATATATCTATGGTTAAAAATTCAACTGGATTTGACAACGTTAAGGGCTCGATCGAAACGGTCAACTCTAATCGGAAATAAGAAAACTACATTTTGAAGCCCTAAACGAACTCGGATGGCCAAAAAGGCCCATATGTCATTGTAATAGCGATGAGTTTGACTCGTAGGGCCGTTACGCTTCCGGAAAGGTATCACAATAGTCAATCGGACACCGAATGCCAAATCTGTAGCATAGTGAATAATAAGGGTAAATTGCATTGACCGTAACTATCGGCACCGAGACTTTACCGGAATACCGTGATTTTTCAACCGTAGACGTATTTCACCACTCTGGTCATACCGTGATTTTTAGACTTTACCGGAATACCGTGATTGGCAAATAGGGTTCGATCAATCCGGGACCTAAAGGGCGCTCCTGCAATCACTGTTACACTAAAAAAATCAATAACTATAAGTATTTACAAGTATTCAGTTACAAATATACACATGGTACAATAGATAAAATGGGGGTTTTAGAGGTTTGTTCTACGTTCCTACTAAACAGAAAACAAAGTATAATATATACAAGTGCTCGATTTATTCAACATATCCCTCATAGACAAACTCAGATTTTGACCACATATCAAAGTTCACGTTTCAACCTTAGCAATCCGATAACATGCCAATTCAAAGAACTAGAAACAATCTCAAAATACAAGCCTACGAGGTCATGCATTTTATAGTTCTACTTACTTGTCCCTAGCACAGAACGTCTAGAACTAGGACATCTCATGCAAGGTTGCTATCAATATTTAGCGTATCTGTCTACACTTAACATGAGTCCTTATAATCTATAGAACGAGATTGAACACAATTATATTATGAACGTCACAACATGGAATTGCATAGTATACGTATTCAACTATATCAATGACACAACTTCCACCACTAGAAATCTACACTTACCTACGAGGCTTAGCATAAATCATGACATTAGTTAGCATGCATACTAACATAGGTATATCAAAAAACAACGCATACTTTCTAACCTACGAATTGACAAGATCAGATTGCTAAAATATCATGAACAAAAATTTAACATGCTTTACTAAAATTCTGAATCTATTGAATACAAGAATAAGCAAAACGTGCTTACAAATCCTAAGTTTAACATTCGAAACATGCTTTCAAGTTGTAAAGAAAATCAAAACAAAGTAAAGGTAGTGTTTACACTTTTTCAGTTTCCAAGGAAGCTTGGCGACGTCAAAAGGATGTTTTCAATGCTTCAATTCTCCAACTCTGCTACCTTCATGGAGAAGTCCTTCAAGGTCTGGCAAGAGAGGATGAACTCGGCAAAGGAGGAAAAGAAGGCATGTTGTTGCTCTCGTATTTCTCTAGTTTTATGTGAATGAATGATGAAGATTATGAAACAGAGAGCCTCTATTTATAGTGAACACGCCAAACCCTAGGTGTTCTAGCCCTTGATCAACTTCTGATCTAATGGTCTGGGATAATTGCGTTAATATCTTGAATTAAAAGTATTGCGCATTAGTCCTTCGAATGCAGCTTGAATTGTGATCAGATGCATGTCTTAATCAGCAAGAAAATCTCCCTTATTTTCTGCTGCGTCAATCACATCCTTGAAGAAGATTTTCGATCTTTTCCTTTCCTGATGCACACAGTTAATCCTGCAATTTATGGAAATCAGATTATGACATAATTATGGACCAATTAGGAATCTTAATAAAAGGAATAACAAATAACTCCCTTATTTTTTGATTTTGAATCAATTAAGGATTCCATGATTTGAGGAAGACTCCCATAAATGATTTGCAGTCATAAAATCCATGTTTGGACTCCTAAATTTCGGCCAGAAATCTCTAGATATTTCTGGTTTCCTTCTTTTCCTCTGATGCCTCCAGCAAATCAACTCTTTAATTTCCGTTCCTTCTTTTACTCAATTTCCTGTCTCACCAGAATAGAAGGTTTCTCAAAATGATTAAGGAAAGTTTCATATATAGTAAGTTTACTAAATCAAAATAAGAAAGTTTCTTAAAATGAAACAGGAAAGTTTCCTATTTTGAAACATGAAAGTTTCCTAAGTGACTTATCCTTTGATTTACCCATTTCTGCACCTAGTGAGATTCCTTGCTTGAGTCGGGATTGTTTTCGAGTTGACTAGGATTTCTCTTTAATTGCCGGTTTTAGCTTCTTTTTCTGCTTTTCTGCTCTTTTGCCTTCACACTCATAAAACATGTTAGAAATGACATTATTACAAGAATAACATAGCTAAATAGGGCAGAAAACACATTATAAACATAACACTTTGTGCTTGTATCAAATTCCCTCACACTTAGTTTTTGCTAGTCCCATAGGAAAACCGAAACAACAAGACTTAAAAACAAGTGACAAACAAACTCTAATGCCCTTAACTGTTGTCTCTAATTCTCCAAGCTTATGGCACCCAAATTAGCACTCAATCAAGAATTATTCTATGAAGTTTCAGAAGCTAATTGCCATGCATAGATCTCATATTTACATGTAGGACACGGAAGAACAGTGGTGATGGTTAAACTCAGCATGATTTAGACAAATATGATTCATTCTTATAAGGTATGCACTCATTTTTCACACAGATTTTCTGGCTTAATCACTCAAAAATTATGCAAGATAGAAAGGATTTCGAGGCATTCAAAAAGCTTGCATTTATAAGAACAGAAGCACACGTTAAACAAAAATAAAAACCTCATGAAAGAATCAATTATTCACACAAATGAACAATACCATAGGCTCAACTCTTGGGACAAACTCCACTGATCAAATATTACTCATCTTTAAGATCAAAAGGAACTTTAAAAGGTGTCAATGAGGCTGGGTTAGGGGTATGAATTTAAAAGCAAGTGTTGCAAAATTTCTAAGGACTTAGCAGAGCATCAAACACGCCTTATGTTGCCAAATCAAGGGCCAAATACCATCTTGTTGGGCCCTTCGTCATTCTAAACACCTTACAACATCATGAAACAGAACAAAGGCCAAATAATTTTGTTTTTGGGCCTTCCATTTACAACAATAACTCCTATTTCGCATCATAAAGGCAATGTCCAGATTTCTTTTTATTTTTCTGCCGAAATTTTATTTTTCTTTCTTTTACTATTCACGGCATTTGCTTTTCTTTTACACAAGGACAAGTTATTTCCCCCACACTTGTTTCTGATCATCACTTCTACAAAATTCTTCACAATATGCTCTACTAGGCCCAAAGAACAAGGGTAGAGATATCACTGTACTAAGCTCAAGGTAAAAATTTCAAGGGTGATGAAAGAAAAGGCTCAATGTAGACTCAAAAGGGGTTCAACTAAGGGGTGTGCAGCGCACACAAATAAGGACACAGGCTTGTTGGCAATGGTGTTCATCCTAAAGGGTTCCATTTATCCTTTCAAAAATCTGAGCGTTTTATGATTAAAAGTTTTGAAAGTCCACAAGAGTGAGTTCTAGTCATCTAAAGTTCATTAAAAGTTATGGTGAGCAATCAATCAAATTGAAAAAGTAATAAGGTTTTCCACAATTATAGCCAAGAAAACGAATCAGAATATTTCAATAAACACTTAGAAAAGAATGGCACATATAAAGGCTCAAAAGCTCACATTAGGGTTCATATGAATCAAAATTTGACTTAACATGCTCATTTCTGTACCAAAGTTTCACAACCACATCCACTACATTTCATAGATTTCCATTCATTGCAATTAACCGCAGAATATCAGTCGGAAATCATCTCAATCTTGTGCTCTTCCTTTAGGATGATGTAGAATGATTGGTTAGACCACATATGTAGGTCCTTGAATATGAAAAATGTAGTCTCAGAGACATGTAGTTGATAAAAACAGCTATTGTAGTGATTTCCTAGAAGGTACTCCACACTACAGAAAATTGTTATCCAAAAACAATATCAAATGACAAATTAAACAAGTGTTTGTTATCCGATAAGTGATCCGACTACAGAACAATGTAGTCTAATACAATATCATACGACTTATCCTCACAGTTGAAGGCTAAACTTGTCCCTCCAACGACATCAAAATGTAGTTGGAAAACATCTCAAACGGCATATCCATTTATAAATATGTTATATCAGTTGTTGTCATACTACACATATTCTTCAGGAATGTAGTCTGAAATGCATCTCAGACAATAGATACCGAGTCATATGTGTTATCCTACTTGTTTTAAGACTACATATATATTTTATAATATGTAGTCGGAAATACATCTCAGACGACAGATCCATCTCTACATATGTTATCCTAGTTGTTGTCATACTACATATATTCTTCAGGGAATGTAGTCTGAACTGCATCTCAGACGATAGATACCGAGTCTTATGTGTTATCCTACTTGTTGTAAGACTACAGATGTACTTTATAATATGTAGTAGGAAGTACATCTCAGACGACATATTGTTTATGTGAAAGCTGAACTTTTTACCTCTGACTACAGAATACTATCGACTAAAGTAGTTTATAACTACGGCTATTTTAGGAAGTATGTAGTCGATATGTCACATAAACTACAGTTTTTTGTTGTTTGCTTGACCTTCCAACGACACATGACTATAGTTATATATGTTGACATATGATAGACTTATGTAGTTGAATACCATTACAAACGACATAAGTCTCCTTTAGGCTTCAATCTTAATCACTTCAGACGATAGATTTTAAAAAAATTATGTCGTATGACTCTATGTCACACGACAGTTAATAACTGTCGTCTAACATGCTTAGAGACGGCAGCCACTTACGTTACACATTTCTAAGCTGTCAGACGACAGTTATTAACTGTCGTCAATAACTGTCGTCTGAAGCCTTTTCTGACCTAGTGCAATATCATCCATCATCTTTTCTACATATGGGAAGCCTTCCTTTTATAGCTAAGGAAGGTTTCCTCACATATTATGTTTCCGATGTGGGATTAAATACACATATATCTTCTTATGATGCCTTCTTATGGAGCTTGGGAGAGCACATTCCCGATGTGGTATCGATGATTTTTCACCATGGTGAGGTAGCCCAGATGTCGATCTACCGGAAGACAGCCTACAAGGTCGTTGCTTATGCTTGCGGTATATATACCAACAACATGTCCCCCCAACTCCCGAGTAAGAGGACCATCTTACTTGGAGAGTTACAAATAAATTGTATGCCGCCAAGCATAAGTAACGATCGAGTAACGGCATACACCCCCTGTCTCCCCAACTCTTTAAGGAAGAAGGTTCTCTTACTCGGAATTACTTCCCTTTCCCCCTTTCTCACAATTTTCTTCTCTCGATGGAATGCCAATCTCGATCGAATACCTATCTCTCGATGGAATGCCAATCTCGGTCGAATGCCTATCTCTCGGTGGAATGTCAATCTCGATCGAATGCCTATCTCCCGGTGGTTTCTCAGTCTAATCATGAAGACTTAGACTTTCATATCCTGATTGTGTTTCCAATCCAATCGTGAAGACTTGGAACTACCTATGTAATGTCCGGGAGGCAAAATAATATGTAAACATAGAATATGTACAATTTTCTCATGGACTGCCTTTGAAGAAAGCTGACGGGTGCACACAATAGGAGGTACGGTAGAATGGACTTTCACTAGGGTCTAGTGCATTCTGAGAATCTCGTGCATTCCGCTCCTCGGGTCACTGGAGTCCCTAATGTCCTGACATAATCACATCATTAATTAAATGAACTTAATATTGACCAATCATAAATTCATCGACCAATCATAACTCACAAAACATTCCATCTTTTGGATGCTTACTACTTCACACACATTTAATCAAACATGTCCATACGGCCATTTCAAGGCCTCACACGCAACTTTAGAATCATACCACAAATAGGTCTAGCATATCATATAAGCAAACAAAAACCATATCAAGGCTCTCATGTACATAGCAGCAACATTAATTCCAAAACCACACCACTCACACCAAACTACTATGGACACCCACATACCATCACACACCACGAAAGCTTCTAATGAGGCTAGTAAATCATCCTCATAATTCTGGAACATAGCATGGTTCTCTATACACTAGCAACATGCTTATACACACACACACACTTAGCTCAACAGAAAACAAGGAAGCATGCTCAAAATTCTGGGACTTGACCAACTGCAGGGTAAACTTTGAAAAATCACCGACTTTTCAATTTACATTGGAATAAGCTGAAACTTTCCAGATCAAGAGTTCTTATATAGAAGAACAAGAGCACAAAATTTCAAGCCAAACGAAGACCCAAAACCCAATCAAATTCAAATACGAAGCAACTGAACTGCTTAACAGAAACACAATTTCCAGCACAGAGTACCCAACTTCAAAAATTCACCATGAATCATCTACCTTATCAAACAACACCAAACTTTCTAGATCTCTTGTAGGCTAACAAGGAAGCAACATGTAAAAGTTTCAGAAAATTTAGAGATTTAAAGTTAGCTAAACGAATTTCCAAAGTGACTGCTGAACCAAACAGTTTCTGCAGAATTTCAGACTTTCTTTACAGCAGCATTATAGTACTGATGAGTTCAAAACAGCTTCAAAACCAATATACTTAACTCATGTAATTGAACTGACCCACGTTATATACTTCCAACTTTCCAAGACTAATTATAATTACCACTACAACTCCAAATATATATGTATAGCAAAGAAGTCTTGCAAGATATATAGATCATCTATGAACTTGTATTACTCCTCACTCATTCTGCACTTTAAAATAACAGCAGGAATAACACTTTCACAATCAACTGACCCATGAATTTCATAAAATTTCTTCTATGGCAGAGATGCATTGCCCAATTTGAAATAGACTATCAGTAAAATTACTTCGAAAAATAACTCCAACTTAACAGAGCATGCACAATTATAGGCTAAATAGCTAAGCCTTATGATCTGATACGCTCACAAAGAACATAGAACTGATTCTACTTGCACAACGTAACTGACAGAGAGCAAAAACATTAACCTTTGAACTGCCAAACACTTCAACACAACAGAACTAAAACAAGCTCCCCCAGTTATGACTTTTAATAACCCAAAACAACATATCATCAAATTACACAACATATCATAACTAATGCCTTATGGTCTGCTGCCCCCCCAATTCTAACATATAGAACTGAATCTATTTGCATATATAAGACTGTTTGTCAAACAAGCTAAACCAAGTATGATCTCTGCACTTTCACCTACTATCCCTGTCGCACATGAATTACCAAACTCCTCCCCAATAATCTAGGATCCCAAAAATTATTGTATAGATTGAAGAGATGTAGGAGTAAGAAGACTTAGCTTTGCCTCCCGTAGAAGTGTTGCTCATAGAAGTGTTGATGGGAGCACTGCACTTGCACAGTTTCTGGAGTGTGTCTCATGTAGGAGTTGGGTTGAGACCACTGGTATATGCGATTTGCACTCCACATGATCCCAGCAATTTTAAACCGATTCAGATTTATTTTTTTTTGCTTACTGAGCAGTTGCTGATGACTGAGAGCAGCGGGTGCCGGTCACTTTTTGATTTCAGACCTGGAAGCTTCACCTCATGATCGGTATGCGTACCATTGATCGAGACTGATCCTTGTCCCTTGATCGGTAATGTCGATTTGATCGAGTCTGATCCCCAGCTCGCAAAGGATCTCTCTCTCCTCATGAACTCGGCCAACCAGAAACATGAAATTGCTTGGCCTGAACTTGATACGCTTCCCGGAGACTTCTCATCCCAGAGACTGAATGCCAGGCAGGTCTCCTTTTTTCGGGCGACATCTCATCCCGAGCGGATCTCCAAATGTTGCCGTTGGAGCCACCGGATAAGGAGATGATCGGGCTACGGCTGGAGTAGGTTGTCACCGGTGAAGCTCCCGACCGACATGACTAAACACACCCGAATCCCGATGAGCCATCTTTGGGTGTCGCCTATAGACTCGGAGTCATTGTAGTTGGTCTCTTGGGGATGACCCGGTGATGAAGGGTTCCTGGGCGGGTCAAGCAATTCTGCCTGATGGCCGGGCCGGGCTTGGGTCTGCATACCGGACACCATGTGCTGACTTCATGCATGAGCCTGCTGGTAGAGCAACAAAACTTTTTGTAAAGATTGGAATGCCTATCTTGGTGAAATGCCTCTTGGTGGAATGCCTCTCGGTGGTAAAGCAACATGACTTTTTGTAATGATTCCCACAGACGGCGCCAAATATTTCTGCATAATCCCGGAGACTATGTAGAATCATGGTGAAACATGTATAATAGATGATCATGAACAAGAGACACAAGGACGTATAGTGGTACCATGTCATCAGAGGACATGGCTACATCCACTTAAGATTCCACTATCATGGTCAATATGCCCTTGGTGTTACAAGAGCTCTCCAAGATGGAGTGAGTAGTGATCATCCATCCTTTTTACATACGGGAAGCCTTCCTTTTATAGCTAAGGAAGGTTCCCTCACATTACATATTACCAATGTGGGACAAAGTGTATATATATCTTCTTATGATGCCTCCTTGTGGAGCTCGGGAGAGCACCTCCCCGATGTGGTACTGATGATCTTTCACCATAGCGAGGTAGCCCGGATGTCGGTCTACCAGAAGTATGTCAGGGGCGGGGCCCTTCGTGGCCGGAAAACGGTCTACGAGGTCGTTGCTTGTGCTTGCTGTATATCTATATACAACATGTCCCCCCAACTCCCAAGTAAGAGGACCATCTTACTTGGAGAGTTTCAAATAAAGTGTATGCTGCCAAGCATAAGTAACGACTGAGTAATGGCATACATCCCCTGTCCCCCCAACTCTCGAAGAAAGAAGGTTCTCTTACTCGAAATTATTTCCCTCTCCCCCTTTCTCACGATTTTCTTCTCTCTTTTTGAAGGGAGTGACAAGATTCACTATGTCCCCCCAAGTCTTGCTTGGGTGTTGCTTTCTTTTTGTTAAACTACCGATGAACTTGGTACTCGGGCGGATAGTGCTCAATGTGATTCTCGGGGCTTGCTTGTTGATATCCTCTACTTTGACGTACTGGTCTTGCTCGGGTGTTATCTTGACTTGCTTATTCCGGGTCTTACTTTTCTTGATATACATCGTAATCTTTAAGTTCGCCAATAAGACAAAAATGTCCCTCCCTACTCTCGGCCTCAAAAATTATCCGGCCGGGCGAGATGTTTTCATGCTTCCAATGGCAAGGTACCATTGGTTCTCCTTCTACGGCCATCCAGGTGTTATGTTTTGCCATGGACAAAGGTAGCGAGCCCTTTCCATATCTTGTATTTTTACTCTAGTGATAAGGTGTTAACGCCATCTGTGATTTATCAAGCCACTTGCTCTGTTTTTAAAGGAATGATATAAAACTTATGCCTTTCGGTTGATCACTTATGCCTCTAAGTCGAATGCCTATCCTGCTAGATATTACTCGGGATTTCCATAACTTATGCCTTTCTCGGTTGAATACCAATCTCTCGGTCGAATGCCACTCTCGGTGGTTTCTCAGTCTAATCATGAAGACAGACTTTCATATCCTGATTATGTTTCCAATCCAATCATGAAGACTTGGAACTCCCTATGCAATGTCCGGAAGGCAAAATAATATGTAAACATAGAATATGTACAATTTCCTCATGGATTGCCTTTGAAGAAAGCTGACGGGTGCGCAGAATAGGAGGTACGGTAGAATGGACATTCACTAGAGTCTCGTGCATTCCGCTCCTCGGGTCACTAGAGTTCTAATGTCCGAGCAGTTGCCGATGACTGAGAGCAGCGGGTGCCGATCACTTTTTGATTTCAGACCTGGAAGCTTCACCTCATGATCGGTATGCGTACCATTGATCGAGACTGATCCTTGTCCCTCGATCGGTGATGTCGATTTGATCGAGTCTGATCCCCAGCTCGCAAAGGATCTCTCTCTCCTCATGAACTCAGCCAACCAGAAACATGAAATTGCTTGGCCTGAACTTGATCCGCTTCTCGGAGACTTCTCATCCCGGAGACTGAATGCTAGGCAGGTCCCCTCTTTCCGGGCAACATCTCATCCCGGGCGGATCTCCGAATGTTGTCGTTGAGCCACCGGGATAAGGAGATGATCGGGCTACGGTTGGAGTAGGTCGTCACCGGTGAAGCTCCCGGCTGACATGACTAAACAGTTGAATTCACCTGAATCCCGATGAGCCATCTCCGAGTGTCGCCTATAGACTCGGAGTCATTGTAGTTGGTCTTTTGGGGATGACTCGGTGATGAAGGGCTCCTGGGCGGGTCAAGCAATTCTGCCTGATGGCTAGGCCGGGCTTGGGCCTGCATACCGGACACCATGTGCTGACTTCATGCATGAGCCTGCTGGTAGAGCAACAAAACTTTTTGTAAAGATTGGAATGCCTATCTTGGTGAAATGCCTCTTGGTGAAATGCCTCTCGGTGGTAGAGCAACATGACTTTTTGTAATGATTCCCACAGATGGCGTCAAATGTTTCTGCATAATCCTGGAGACTATGTAGAATCACGGTGGAACATGTACAATAGATGATCATGAACAAGAGACACAATGACGTATAGTGGTTCACCATATCATCGGAGGACATGGCTACATCCACTTAAGATTCCACTATTGTGGCCAATATGCCCTTGGTGTTACAAGAGCTCTCCAAGATGGAGTGAGTAGTGATCATCCATCATCCTTTCTACATATGGGAAACATTCCTTTTATAGCTAAGGAAGGTTCCCTCACATATTATGTTTCCGACGTGGGACTAAATACACATATATCTTCTTATGATGCCTTCTTGTGGAGCTTGGGAGAGCACCTTCCTGATGTGGTATCGATGATCTTTCACCATGACGAGGTAGCCCGGATGTTGGTCTACCGAAAGACAGTTTACAAGGTCGTTGTTTATGCTTGCGGTATATATACTAACAAAACATATAAACATCTTGAACTCTATTTTTTTTTGGAGAACATCTTGAACTCTCTTTGATCGTGTCATATATGTTGATTAAGTATATATATTCTATCTCCATTCAGAAAAAAATTATATATATATATATATATATATATATGTTCTTTAAGTCTTTATTATGAATGATGGTATTTTAAAAAGTTTGAAGTTGTGTATTAAACAAAATAATAAAATATAAAAATCTTAAGATGGTGTATCCAGTAATAGTATCTAGTAATGTGTGAATAAAATTTCTTCCAAACTATCTGCTTTCCCCTAAAAACAAATATCGCAATTAATTATTTTGCTTCTTCTTTTCTCATGAGGAAAAAAAATACTTTTCTGTTCTAGGATATTTTATATCTTTTTAGATATTCTTTATGTGTGTCTTGGCCTTATGTCATTAGGATATGTAGTTAATTATATCTATGTATTCTTATCCTTACCATATTGGTATTGTGTAATTCTTTATATAAATGATACCTATCAATGAATAAGATGATGATTCTCTTACTATCTCTTTGTCTCTACACTTTATCCTTTATTATCTTCTTTATTATTTTTATTTTTAAATTTATCGGTGATTCCATTCGATAAATAAAAGCTCTCTAAAAAAAAAAATTCAGTTGTTTGTTGGTCGAAAAAAAGAAAAAAACTTCGATAAATAAAAGCGAGAAGAACTCAAAAAAAAAAAAAAAAAACATTGTCGTTAAAAATAGACGACGAAACTTGATATCGTCCTCACCCACCAGCGTGGAAGCGAAACCCCAATTCGTGGAAGAATTCCTTTCTTCTGATCCATCCTGGACGAACTGAAGCGCTAATTCTGAAGAGGCGCCTCTGAGAATTCGAAGTACCCTAAAGCCTCTACACCAATTCTAGGGTTTCCTGTAAGCTTCCCTTTAACCCTTTTCCCATCTATTTCTCTGTTTTCCGCTTCATTTTGAGAGTTGGGTGTTTGATTATGTTAACTTGGTTATGGATCGGCCGATGATTCCTGTTGTCTATTTCGTTCTAGCGTTCTTGGTTTCATGATTAGGTTTACGATTGTTAGAGTTATTGAAATAATTGAGATTAATTATGAAAATTCAGGAAATCAGATGATGGTGAATTGTTGATTAATAAAATCTAGGGTTGTAAAATTTACATGGAAATCGGTGTAATTGCCCCTTGAATTACATCAGGTTTATAATTTGATTCAAGTTTATCTGGTGTTGCAAACACAAGTAGAGTGGCTGTGCATAACTGCAACGATATAGCACCTTCATATGGATAGAGAGTGTAACTAAGTCGCAGATGCATTAGGATTTTGTGGTTCTCCGCAGGATCAGGAATCAAGAAGGCCTTTCTTGGCTGAGATTAATATGTAATTAGTTATTGGTTAGGCACCTTGTGTGTTGTGAGGACTGAGGAACACTTGCCTCTTAGAAAACTCTAGTGTGAGCGTATTCAACACATCATCCTGATTTTAAAATCAAAACGTATATTACCTGAACTTATGGGGTGTTACTATATTGGTTTGCATGTTCATCTCATCTTTTATTCTTCATGCTTTGTTCATTCAGTGTCTGCAGTTTAATGTTCTGTATTCCAATTGTTTAGATATGGGTATGTAGGTGAGCTTACGCATTCTCAAAAGTGGGATGTAGGTCTGATTCAGATTGGATTGTGAGAGTTCAGTTGGTACAGATGGGGATGAACCATGTGTTGCGTATTGGATTGAGGATTTAGAATGGGTATACCGTTTATTAAGGAACGGGACCCTGAGTTAATTGTTGCAGCCTTTTGGCTTTCTGGTACCGCCAGGCTTTCCATTTGATCAATGATAAATATATACACATGCATGACCCTTGTTTCTTCAGATAAGGGTATTGTTAGTTGATGTTACATTGGTTTCGTTTCGCTTCTTGACCTTGTATTACAATCCTTAAATACACAATTAGGGCATGAGGCAGAGTCTCATTTCTTTTAATTTGGTTTCATATAAGCTTTACATTTCAAATCACATTTTTTTTGGTTCATTTTGAATGAGGTTTGATTATTAATAAACTGAGGTCTCTTTTGTACTTGTTTTCTACTTTGAAATTTAGGTATAATAACTTGTATGGGCTTGTAAAAGGAATCTATGTTTTTGTTATGATTCCTCATACCACGTAGTGTTGATTTTGCTATTGCTTGTGTTTGCGTCCATTAATTACTTTGGGATTATTGGTGACTTTCTTCTTTTGTTTGGTGAATGACACAGGACAAAGCAATGGAAGATAGCAAGCATAAATCTAGGAAGGAAGGGGAAGCTAAGAGGAGTCACCGAGATCGGGATCGAGAGAAGGAAAAGAAAGGAGATAGACACAGAGACAAAGATAGAGTAGATAAGAGAGACCGTGATAGCCGACGATATGAGCGAGAAAAGAGTTCTGATTCTGAGGAGAGGTATATGAGAGAGAAGCATCAAGATAAGGACATTGATAGAATACGGAGTAGAGATGATGACCGAGAGAGAAGCAAAGACAAGAAAAGGGATAAAGATAAAGAGAGGGACAAGGAGAGGGAGAGGGAGAAAGTCAAAGAAAAGGAGAAGAGGGAGCGGAAGGAAAGGGAAAGAGAAAGAGAAAAGGAGAGGGAGAGAAAGGAACGCGTAAGGGAGGCAGAGGAGAGGGCTAGGGAGAAGAGGGCGAGGGAAAAGGAAAAAGATCGAGATAGGAGGATAAGGGAGAGGGAAAGGCATAGGGATGCTGATACTGATGATTCTGAGGATGATGTTAGGGAGCGTGGTAGGAAGCGGCACAAGAAGAGTGACAGTGAGTACAAGGAAAGGGATTGGGAAAGGAGTATTAGTAGGTCAAACAGACATTGGGATGATGGAATTGAGAGTCCAAGAAAGAGGAGTGATGGAGATGATTCAGATAAAACGGAGAAGCCAACCCGTGAGGAGGAGTTAGAGGACGAACAACGGAAATTAGACGAGGAAATGGAAAAGCGGAGGCGGAGAGTACAGGAATGGCAAGAGTTAAAGAGAAAGAAGGAAGAGGATGAGAGAGAGAAGCTTGGGGAAGAAAATGTTGATGAAACCACGTCTGGGAAGGCATGGACTCTTGATGGAGAATCTGATGACGAAGAAGCAGGGAAATCAGAGACAGCCATGGATGTTGATATGGAGGTCAATGGGGATGTTCTTACTGATGGTGAAATTATAGATGCCGTCGTGCCAGATACTGATAATACAACAGCTGCTGCAGAGAATGAGGAAGTTGATCCGTTAGATGCTTTTATGCTTTCTGTGGTTATGCCTGAAGTTGAGAAGCTGAACACTACTGTGGAACCCTCAAGTGTTGATGACAAGAACAAGGAGAAAAAGGTTGATTCAAGTAATGGTGAAAAGCTGAGGGCAAGTTCAAGTAAAGGTATGGGCAGAATAATTCCTGGGGATTCTGACTCAGATTATGGGGACCTTGAGAATGATGACGATCCTTTAGAAAATGAAGATGATGATGAGTTCATAAAAAGGGTGAAGAAAACAAAAGCTGAGAAACTTTACTTAGTTGACCACTCAAAGATAGATTATATACCATTCCGTAAAAAATTTTATATCGAGGTTAAGGAGATCTCAAGGATGACACCGGAGGAGGTCGGTGTGTACCGGAAACAATTGGAATTGAAGATACATGGTAAGGATGTACCAAAGCCCATTAAGAGCTGGCACCAGACTGGACTTACAAGTAAAATTTTGGAAACAATAAAGAAGCTCAACTATGAAAAGCCTATGCCGATTCAAGCTCAGGCCCTGCCTATAGTTATGAGCGGTCGAGACTGCATTGGCATTGGAAAAACTGGATCAGGTAAAACCCTTGCATTTGTACTGCCAATGCTGAGGCATATCAAGGACCAGCCACCTGTGGTAGCTGGGGATGGACCTATTGGGCTTATTATGGCACCAACCAGGGAGCTTGTTCAGCAGATTCACAGTGATATCAAGAAGTTCGCCAAGGCTCTGGGTCTCAGGTGTGTGCCTGTGTACGGAGGTTCAGGTGTTGCACAACAAATCAGTGAACTGAAGCGGGGTGCTGAAATTGTTGTCTGTACTCCTGGTAGGATGATTGACATACTTTGCACAAGTGGAGGAAAAATAACAAATCTGCGTAGAGTAACTTATTTGGTCATGGATGAAGCCGATCGAATGTTTGACATGGGTTTTGAACCTCAAATCACTCGAATTGTTCAAAATGTCCGTCCAGATCGCCAAACTGTGTTATTTTCTGCCACTTTTCCACGCCAGGTTGAAGTTTTGGCTCGTAAAGTTTTAGACAAACCTGTGGAAATACAAGTTGGCGGAAGGAGTGTTGTGAATAAGGACATCATGCAATTGGTTGAAGTGAGGCAGGAGAATGAAAGGTTTTTGAGATTATTAGAGTTACTTGGAGAATGGTATGAAAAAGGAAAAATTTTGATATTCGTACAATCACAGGACAAATGTGATGCTTTATTTAGAGATCTACTTAAGCATGGATATCCTTGTCTCTCACTTCATGGGGCTAAAGATCAAACAGATCGTGAGTCCACCATAGCTGATTTTAAAAGCAATGTTTGTAATTTGTTGATTGCAACCAGTATTGCTGCCAGAGGGCTAGATGTCAAGGAGCTTGAACTGGTGATAAATTTTGATGCCCCAAATCACTATGAAGATTATGTTCACCGTGTTGGACGTACTGGCCGAGCTGGACGCAAAGGCTGTGCTATTACTTTTATCTCTGAGGAAGATGCTAGATATGCTCCAGATCTTGTGAAAGCATTGGAACTTTCTGAGCAAGTTGTTCCAGATGACTTGAAATCTCTTGCGGATAGTTTCATGGCAAAAGTAAAGCAGGGACTTGCGCAAGCCCATGGGACTGGTTATGGGGGAAGTGGTTTTAAATTTAATGTAGAAGAAGATGAAGTGAGGAGAGCGGCAAAGAAAGCACAGGCGAAAGAATATGGTTTTGAGGAAGACAAGTCGGATTCAGAAGATGAAGATGAAGGTATCCGAAAGGCAGGGGGTGATATATCACAGCAGGCTGCTCTTGCTCAGATAGCTGCTATTGCTGCTGCCTCCAAAGCTACTACAGCAATGCAGACACCTACACCTGCTGCCCAACATCTTCCCGATGGACTTCCTGTTCCTCTTCCGGGTCTCCTTGGTGTAAGTGTTGCGTTACCAGGAACTGCAGCAGTTGTGCCTGGGACTGGTCTGCCTCTTGTTGGCAGTGACGGGGCAGCTCGGGCTGCAGCACTTGCAGCTGCCATGAACTTAAAGCATAGCCTGGCAAAAATCCATGCTGATGCAATGCCTGAACACTACGAGGCAGAGTTGGAGATAAATGATTTTCCCCAGAATGCTAGATGGAAAGTCACCCACAAGGAAACACTGGGCCCTATATCAGAGTGGACTGGAGCTGCCATTACTACCAGGGGTCAGTATTTCCCACCAGGGAAGGTTCCAGGATCAGGAGATCGCAAGCTTTATTTGTTTATTGAGGGCCCCACCGAACAGTCTGTCAAGAGAGCTAAAGCAGAATTAAAAAGTGTTTTGGAAGAGATCTCAAATCAGGCATTATCACTTCCTGGAGGAAATCAGCAAGGCAGATATCAAGTTATATAAGCATGAGAACTTGGTCTTAGCTCAAGGTATGATGTTATTTGCTTATGCTGATCTTAATATGACTATGACTTGCTTGTTAATTGGTGGTCAGTCTTGTAACAGGCTTATAGAAATGATTCTAGGTAGTTTGCATATGTTGCAGATGTCTTGTCTGTCCTCCTGGACTCTAATGATTAAATCCAACTTTTGACCTATGATGTTAATCTATAATGAGATTCATAATCATGTATTAACCTTATTTACTTGGTTGTTCTGGGAGTCATTTCAATATGTCAATGGGTAATCAGATGTTTTAAGTAGCGAGTTCCTATGAATTTGTTTTGATTTGCACAATTTATCGGCACCTTTTGATTGTCTTTTCTTTTCTTTTTTGCTTATCAATTCCCCTGGCGCGAGGGATGTTGTATGCATATGGTCTTCCAATTACAAAGCTGGCCAAGAGATGCGACTGTGGTGCAACACCTGCTCCTGATGCCACTATTGTTCAGTTTAAACAAATGTGTTCAGCGCATGTTCTGTTGGGTTGTGTTCCATGGGTTTGTGGGATCTGTAATTACTTCACTCATGCATTTGACTAATTTTTATTTTTATTTTTTGTGTTTTCTTTTTGTAGGCTGTGCGGATTCCTTCCTGGAGGCAACTGCTACTATATATACATGCTTCCTTGCTACAATTAGGGAGCAGTAGCATGCACCTTCTGCTTTGTTGGCATGCTGCGTCACTGTTTCAAATCCATAGTTTAAATCTATAGTTGATGGATGCTTTTTACCGTCTTTATTTGTAATGAACTCTCTTATGATCTGAAGTGTACTTTGCCTTTTTACTTTCTAGTAATGTTTCTGCCTCCCTTGTTTTTGGACCTTAGAAATGGATGCTTTCCTGTGTCAGCAATTGAGCAGATGAGCAATGGAGATGTAACATGGAACGAATAAGTAGCAGTGATGCTTATGAAGGTTGAAGAACGTAAGAAATCACTATAATACCTTAGCCTGATGCATATCTTAATCTCATTTAGAGACAAAATAATGGCCTCGTACCCAAATTAAAAATGCATTAAAATATAACGTCAAACGTATGGTATTATAGTGAGACTCCAGTGATTGTTAGAGCTCTCTAATCATGTGGGGAGCTCTCTTTCACATATGCCCTTCTGTTTTAGCTTGAACAATCAATCCTTGAATGCTTTTCAAAAACAAACAAAAAAAAATATTCAATCCTTGAATCCATAAAGATGGATTACCAGTATAAAATCTTTCAAAAATTCACTTTGACCATCTCCATCGAAGGTTAAAACAATAACAATTTTTATTGATAAGTTCATATAATAGTAGGTGATTGTATTAAAAACTATGGGTGTGTTGAAATTATATTTCCGTCATTCTGTTATGTGTCTTGTCCTAATACACGTAGGATTGGTTAATCCGGTTTCCTTATTGAAATATATTACAGTTGATAGATCTTCTAGATCATTCGGGAGACTGTATATAATGTCTATAAATAGGCTTTTCTATCAATGAATGAGTAGACCGTTATTTTCGTTATCTTTTCTCCTTCAACACGTTATCAGCACTGTGCTCTAACCGAGCTTGATAATGAAACCCTAAAAACAGAAAAACCCTAAAATTTTGCCGTACCCAATCGATTTCTGCCCTGTGCACCCATATTTCTTCTCTGGGCACCCATCTTCCCCGACGACGTCCCCCACCGCTGCCCACTACTGCTGCTTAGCGCCTCTATAGCCCATCTATCCCCAGCGCCGCTTCGCCTATACCGACGCTCACCTCAACCCAAGCCTCCGCGCGCGCCGCCCTGCTCAGTCTTGTACAGCCCAGCCCAGCCCCGGATCTATTCGTTTACAACAGATCTGAACCCGACCAAACAGCCCCGCCGTGATCGATTAAACCCAGCGTCGACATCGTGCTTTTGATCCCACTCTGGCGCCGCCATCCTAGCTCTCCGGCTCGTCGACCTGCGCTCGCCAACAACTCGGATCTGCTCGACCCGGGTTTCAAGATCTGACCCGCTCAATGTTTTTGGGAGTGAAACCTACTAATTGTACGAGGGGCAAAACGGTAAATTTTCCCCTCCGGATAAATTTTTTTTACCTCACGAGTAAAAAAAGTTTATTTACTGTAGTAATTATTTAATTAGTTTTACTTTTTTTATATATATGGTGAACATGACTAAACCGGCCAAAAAGGGAAGGACCTTTCCTTTTGTGGGTAGGAAAATCATGATCGGGATAGCGGACCCAAAGCTATGGAATTTGGGCGTGGGTCTTTTGTCGAAATGGAATGGCCTTACTTTTTCTTTCTTTTTATTTATTTATTATTTCTCGTTAATGCGGGTTAATTACTAACCATATGTTATATTTTTCATGAAATTTTTCGCGTGACGGATCGCGATGGAATTGCGAGAGTAAATTCGCAGCACGCACGCATGAAAATTACAAAGGCAACTTCTCTTACACGGCAAACTAGCACGTAAGCTTTTATAAAAGTTGCCATTTTTTGAATTTTAATTTCATAGCCGAGCTTTGTAGCCTTTTTCTACATCTCACCTTTCTTTATAACGTGAGACGATATTGGGGGATTGAGACCCCTCATATCAAAGTTGAAATTTGTGACGGTTTGAAAAGTCACGGTATTACGACGAAATATTGTCGTAGTTAATAAAGGGACAAACATCGATTTGCGACGGAAATTTTTGTGGTTAACATCGATTTGTGACGGAAATTGTCATGGTTAATATCGATTTGTGACGGAATTTGTCACGGTTCACATCGAATTGAGTTACCATAAACCATGGTCTTGACAAAATTCAATACTTGGAATTAATTATCATATATCGATAATAGTCAATCTTCCATCTTGTTGTTTGAAATAATTGACTGAAACATAAGCCCTGAATTTGACATAAAAAAAAAAAGTGACGACATTTGTGTCACGAATTCTGAAAAGAGAGAGAGGCAATGCTTCAAACCCCATATGTCATAAAAAGATTGGGCCAGTAAATGAAAGAAAAATCATGTTATTGATGTGGTTCTACATCGGTTCATTAATTGCAAAGAAATATTCTGGTCAATGTATACAAAATATATGGAGTTCTTGCAACAAGAAACTTACTATATGGAAGAAGATGAGAATATTCTTCTCACAGTTACGGATTTTAAAAGCAAAAGGTATATTGCGGAATATATAAAGCATATGACTTCGGTTTAATAGTCTAAGTGACTACAAATCCGTTTATTTTTCCAAGTTTTGTGAAGGCATACACCTCACATATTTGACTAAAGTTACTTAGTCGTTATGTTTTGAATTAAATTCATGGTGAAGACCTCGTTATCATTGTTGGCTATATTCAGATTTTGTCTGGCACATATGGTTCGATCTACATAACCTATATGTTAATGCAATATATCGCATTATAACTACATGACACTACATTGGACTACAAAAGACCACCAGTTACTATAAGATGACATTTATAAAGGCTGAAATCACACCAAGTATGGTGCAATGCATACTTGGGCATCATAATTAAACCAAGTGTGGCGCAATGCACACTTGGCATATCATGATGTTGCGCAATGCACATCGGTTTTGGATCAAAAGAGGATTTGTAATGTCAAGTGTAAAGAGTAGTCTTACAAACAAGAGTGTGGCACAATGCACACTTATACAATTGTAAAGACATTACAAACAAGAGTAGTCTTTTACACTCTTGAGCGGATTCATAATATATTGCAAAAAAAAAATTGCGTTACGCTAAAAGTCATCCAAAATTGGATGTTGAAAAATCCTCTTCTTTCTTTACAAGATCCAATAGTGGGCCGTGGGTGCTCACGACCAATTTTGCCAAGTTTTGGCATGTCCTAAGCCTTGTTTCGTCCGTCTATGTAGTATCACGTCATGTAATGTACTCTAAAGGATTCCAATACCTTTTTTTCAATCTCCATCGAAATTGTTAACATATTTTGGTTTCTATGTCTTGATATAAACTGTTGTCTCTACATTCGTCTCTACATTCTTGTATACGAATGTGTTGTAGAGAGATTGAGTGCTTAGCTTATTGCAAAGAATAGACAACTATTCATGAATTTAGTTCTTTATAAATCCGTTGTGACTACGATGACTAGATCATCAGAAATAACCAGAGAGCGGATTAATGCTCAAGTTTCAATGCCTAATGGCGTTATGATTCAAGTCACACATGCTCTTTATGCATAAGGAAACAATCGAATTATGCTATAGCTTAATGATATTCACGCCAACGTTTATCACCTGGAAACACATTGTGAGAATTGATGAGAATTTCTTATGTATCACTATAATGAATGCGTAACATTCATGAGTCACTAAGATTCGGTTAATTGAATCGATTATTGTCACCAATGATGAGAATGGAGACATCGACTCATGTAGGCTTTAACATAAATCGTCCGGGACAATTTTGGACGTGTTTTGATGATCCGTATACTAAAGAGTAAAGACTCTCACGGACATTCTTTCTTTTGAGCAAAGTAACCATTGAGATCAAAAATCATCAAAGTACAACTTGGTGGAGCTATGAGCAATGCTCACGGCCTATGGATGACATTAAAGCCATTCGTGTCATCCTCCTATACAATGGAGGCACTACTCATGCTTTCATAAGCAAATATGACGCAAAAGAACCCCGTATGATCCCACATTGGCCATGCTCGTTACTTGTTTTGTAAAGCCTATTCTTTAGCAAATATTAGGAGCGACATCCTCCTACGCTAAAGACAATGAAATGTAGAGACTAGCATATAAACAAGATGCTAAGTCGTTGTTCACTAAGTAAGACATTAATTACAATGTCTATGAGTGATTCTACAAGAATGATACATAAGATGTTGGCCTAGATGACTTCTCATTATTCACTTTGAGGCATAATAATGTTATGGTGATGTTCACAATGGTTGAACTCAAACCATAACAATTGGATGTTATGGGAAACCTTAACAATGATTGAAAAGTTGAAAAAACCTAGAATTTCAGGCTTTTCAGCCTGCGGACCAGTCATTGTGAGGACCGGTTCACTAACTTTTAGACCGGTTCTTGAGGTTCTGTTTACGGCCATTGATTTCTAATATCCAAGCCTACCTATTTACAAAATTTGGTGGCATTTGGAGACGTGGAAGCTGGTGAACCGCTCGATATAAGTGTTCACAGATGTCCAGCGACTCCGACAGCCGATTCGACACTTTTTCTGCCGGTTCTGTCATTGAGGCTGGCGGTTTCCAAATTCTAACTCCCATAGCTACCTGCTTACAAAATTGGGTAGCGTTTGGAGCTCTAAAACATAGTGAACCGTTAAAGGAAGTGTAAAACAAAGGTCCGGTGATGCCGGCGGTCGGTTCAACCGGTTTCCTTTTGACTGGTCCCGGCGGTGAGGCCAGCAGTTTGTTTTTGGACCTGTAAGACCAACGACTACGGATTGTAGCAGGGTCATTGTTTTACTTATTCATCTTTACCCATTATCATTCAAATCTTTATGTTACGGTTATAACAGTATGTATATTTGTTAACAGATTAAGTTAACGTTATGCAATCTATATCGTCCACATGTTGTATGTGCCAAATGCACCTCCACAAGCATATAATGATGGGTTATTTGATGAATATTGTCTTTGAATAAGACATGAGCTTCCGACTATCGTCCGCTTATATAAGGACCTTGACATGCGATCTCTTTTATGTCACTTTGATGAGCCAATCTTCCCGTTGTTAGGGGGAGATAAGAACAAAAATGTTCAAGTAGAACGACTTGAAATTGTCGTGGTTTGTCCCTACTATGTCTCATCAAGTTCCCTAAAGTGACGAGATCACATATACATGCTGCAAACATGCCTGCAAGGATTGATGTCTGGAAAAAGACATGTTGAAGTCCGGATAAGAGGACATGTCGTCACCCATAAATGGTGGCATGGTGACACCACAAATATGGTAGATGGTGTCGCTAGGCCATGGCTCCCACGATTTAGGGGGATGCCACTTGGTTCGATACATACTCGCCAAGAAAGAATACGAGTTTGGCACAACTTGATCATTTGATCAATGATACTCATTCGTCTGTTATTTTCGGATTATGGTCATCATTGGGGGACGCCTCAATGTCAATACCAATCCATATAGAGATCTCTACACTTAGAAATTACACAAATGTATATGATGACATGGTTTAATGAGTTTGATTTCGAACCATACTTCGTTGAGAAAATACCAACGTTGTAGATTGGCCTAAATGGAAAGATGTGATCCAGTTTTAACAAAGAGATAGTGCTTTGGTTAGGTGACGCCGACACCCCAAGTGTAAACTCTATCAGTTATGTCTTTGTTAGAAAGTGTAGTGAGAAAAAAAGTTTTGACTCACCTTTTGGCGTAAGGTCTCTTAAAAACGCCCTGAAATCGACTACGATGAGATATACTCTCGTAATGGATGTCATTGCACTCCACTACCTTATCAGTTTGGTAGTTTCTGACAAACTGAACAAGTAGTTTGTGGTCACAACTTATCTCTGTTGAGAACTAAGAGATGTACATAAAAATCTTGAATAGATCGGTTTTCACCCAAATCAAGTGACTCCTGACCACGGAGCGTGTTTGCAAGGTATTTGCTAAGTATCTACTTGATTAGGGAAGGGATATGAAGAATTATGCCTATTTGCGTGTAAATTCTGGATGAATCATGATGAACTCTTGTTAAACTAAGAGATGCCACTTATCCAAAATTAAGAATGAAAGGATCCTGGGAATACTTGGTCTCGAAAGTGAGGACCGTTATTGATGATGTTTATTCATCTGTCGGCTTAAGGCAAGCTAAAGGACGATGAAGTTATGCCTGTATGTATCCCTTGATCGGTCGAAGTGTTGAGAAGACCTATTTCGTCCATATAACGAAGAAGTCTTAGGAGAAATCCTACATTTAAGTACGGTAGCACATTCATGTACTTGTTACAATATGCTCAACTCGACATCTCATTCACTATAAACTTGTAAGGCCAAGTCCTCCTTAGTCTTTCAACTCTCTTCCTAGCGGTCAAGCAGCTTCGCTCCCTCTTAGATGAGTGTGAAGGAACATCAAGGTAGTGGCCGGATGCGCCCACGCAACACCAATGTAATGATAGTGATTCCTTCTATGAAAGGTTCGGGCTTATTCATCCCTACAGAAAGACACATCAAATGTGAAATCAGAATCTGCCCAGTTTCATAGGTCAACTTCCACATGACCTACATGATAGCTCACTCGTTGGAAAATAGTGAAATTGGTACCATTGGAAAGGTCTATGTGTCTACTTTCCAGGGACACCAATCATTTGGTTACACCTATCATATTAAGTGAGTTATGGCTATTTTCGTAAAGTAGGACGGATCTGTGTGAGAATCTGTTTTGGCAGAACAGTGAACTTCGACAGAGCTTTGTGATCAGCTCAAGATGAACCAGGTTATAAACCTTATATGTTTGGAAAGCTACGCATGTGTAGTTTCCAGAAATTTTTACGGTTCATCCTTTCCTATTGTATCGAAGAAGTTATAACGGTTTAGGTGCACAAAGGTCATGCCACGCATGAATCTGTTTTTCAACGCGAACTCATGTTTTGAGTTGTTAGGCAACCTTCTCCTTAAAGATCAAAGTAATGATAAGTATAGCAAGTCTGATCTAAGGATATTGTGGCTGGATTTAATGACTAAATCGTTGCCCAAGTCTACTTTTGAAGTATGTGAAGTGCATTGGTTTGCGCCGTTTATCTGTACTCCGAAATTGAGTTACCAATCAGGGGAGTCGTTGTATAGACATCAGGGGGAGTCTACATGCATCACATGTTATCTTCAATTGTAGTTGGTGCGTTGTGCTCTTTTTCCCTTCATTCAAGTCTTTTGTTTTACCCACGAGGTTTTTGTTTTACTTGGCAAGGTTTTTACCGAGGCAACACCATAAGCACCATATCGTATTAGGGACGTAACACAAGGGAGAGTGTTTAAGGAAATTATATTTTCGTCCTTCTGTTATGTGTCTTGCCCTAATACACGTAGGATTGGTTAATCCGTTTTTCTTATTAGAATAGATTACAGTTGATAGATCTTCTAGATCTTTCGGAAGACTCTATGTAATGCCTATAAATAGGTCTTTCTATCAATGAATTAGTAGACCGTTATTCTCGTTATTTTTTCTCCTTCAACAGGGTGCAAATTAGCCACCCAGGTTAGTTATTACTGGCGGAGGTACATAGAGACCAAGGGGTGCCATGGCACCCCCCAGATTTATGATTTTATCTGCATTTGGTGTTTAGAGTCTAGCTAGTTTAGAAGTTTTAACTATGCTGGTACCCCCCAGTCCTCTAGATTGGTTTGGTTTACTAATAAAAATAATAAAAACTTTCTCTTTCTAGGAAATTTAGGTGTTTAGTCCAATAAAGAATAATAAAAGCTTCATATTAACATATTCCTAATACAATTATACTTCTATCTCACCCCACCAATTAACATTGTCTTCTATAAATAATCAAACTCATAGCAGCATATTTGTACAAATATGTTCAAAATCAGTTGAGAGACTACAAATACATCTTCTTGATATGCAACAAATAATATTCGATGCGACTGAAAAATAGAGTTTGATTATTGATTATTGATGACTCGATTATACGAATATGTTGCTATAAAATTGATTATTGATGACTCGATTATTGATGACTTTCGCGATATGCAAGAGCGACGAGTCTATTTTTAATGTATAACCCTATTTATAAACTTTATTATATTATAGACTATGTTTTTTTTCTTTTCAATAACCTCTTTTATATCGGCCCTCTTCACTTGTATTTCCTGGTTCCACCTCTGTTAGTTATATCATGCTTTAGAAGATCAAGAATACATCCTGATATGTGTGTAGCCTCATACGCAGAGCTTGCAAGTTTAAGTGGACCATGTTACATTCTCTACCTGCATGTTGCACCACGTAGATATAGAGCAGATTGCTGCCCTGACATCCTGGCGTCCTGCAGGCTGTAGGAGAGGCCCTCCAAGCCAATATGCGTGCCTTGTAGCACATCAAAGATGTTTGAGATGGCTTCCACAGTGTTTTGATTGCCAGATTGCTAACCGGCCCTCATTGTTTTGAGCAGCTTTAAACCTTATTTGATGGCACATAATTCCACCTGTATAGCTGAAGCCACTACAGAGAGGCGAGAAACTGCCATTGACATTTAGTTCCGACCTCCCTTGTGCTGCCTGCTGCCAGCTTTGCTTGGATGATGATCGAGCTTTGCTTTGGCACAGACCTTGCCTTGTTGAACTCGTATAACCAAGCTAGAGCTCCCAGCATTAAATCATGAGGAGGCTGGCTCCATCATCATCAATTAACAAACACATTTTTTCTGCAAATGAAGGGCATGCTAGCTGCAGTAGCCATTGTTAGAGCATGCCCTTGGTGCAAAGCTTCCTTCGAGTTGGCAACAGATTAGAAGTTTAGAACATGCCCTCCATATGCAGATTAGCTTCCCAAATCCTCTTCCACAATATTCTTTGAAGTGGAAGTAAGCACATTCTCTATGATCCTTGTAGTACGAGCAATCCAATATTACTGTATGTTGATCGAACTATAACAATATAGGCCTGAAGTTATAATAACTCAAAAGTTACACTCATTCTCGAACTGTCAGATTTAATTATTTGTCTCTCAAAAATTGAATTTAAAAGAGCAACTCGCAGTTTTAATATCTTAGAGTGTGAATTTTTATAGTTGATTCAAATATTACAAAGTTCAATACGTGCTTGTATTATATTGTCCTTGATCACTTGCGAATTGAAGAACAGATCTTGTTTTACATATTCAGTCCTGCCCTCAGATTGTTAGATATATCTAATAGGAGATATACGTCAATACCTGCTAGAAACCAATATGGTTAAGTATATCTAACTTAATTGGTTAGGCATTAGTTAGATTTTACAACTTAATCTTGTATTCCTTGATACATTAGGATTCTTAGGAAAATTTGTCTATAAATAAGGTGTGTCGTTGCCTCGTTGGTCCCTCGATCTCTCTACAACAACACATATTAAAGCCCTATCCCATAGATGATGTCTAAGTCTAGAGCTGAGGAGATGATCAACGCTGCTAATACTGCAAACCTCGCAGCAATGTCTCTCAATCATGAAGAAGGTATGTCTCAAGATGTGGAAGCTCGGATGGGGGCGGCAGCACTTGTAGCTGCCATGAACTTAAAGCGTGCCCTGGAAAAGATCCATGCTGATGCAATGCCTGAACACTACGAAGCAGAGTTGGAGATAAATGACTTGCCCCAGAATGCTAGATGGAAAGTCACCCACAAGGAAACGGTAGGACCTATAACAGACTGGACTGGAGCTGCCATTACTACCAGGGGTCAGTATTTCCCACCAGGGAAGGTTCCAGGACCAGCGGATCGCAAGCTCTACTTGTTTATTGAGGGTCATACCGAAAAGTCTGTCGAGAGAGCTGAAGCAGAACTAGAACATGTTTTGGAAGAGATCTCAAATCCTGGAGGAAATCAGTTATGCAGATATCAAGTTATATAAGCAAGAGAACTTGATACGATTTTGAGTTGCCTGTCAATTGGTGGTCTTTCATGTAACAGGCTTATCGAAACGATTCTAGGTAGTTTGCTTTACATATGTTGCAGATGTCTTATCTTGCTATTTCATGGTTGCGTTATTTTTATTTGTTGTGAACTCTTTTATGATCTGAAGTGTTTTTTGCCTTATACTTTCTCGTAATGTTATTCGTATTGTTATATTAGTTCTGATTTGCCTCCCTTGTTTTTGGACATTAGAGCGTGAAAATTAATTAAATGGAACAAATCAGTAGTTAGTGATGCTTATGAAGGTTGAAACACGTAAGAAATCACTTGTTTGTGGAGAGAAAGTGATGATTTAGGATACCAGGGATATTTGAATTGTGTGAATGACAGAAGTGGGGTGGGAAACCAATAGTAAAAGAGTCTAACCAATACCCTAAACCAATACAGTCTAACCATGAACTATCTGTATTGCAGCTGAAATCTACCATATATATATATATATATATATATATATATATATTGTTGTAAAACAAAAGTAAAAGAGATTAAGAAAGAAGAGAAACAACCAAGAGAATGAGGGAATATGCTGTCTATATCATTGAGGTGAGAACTCTCTCTTATATAGAGATGAGATCATGATATAAATTACAATAACAACCATATATGACTAATTACAAGAATACCCATTAAATAAACTATTTACAACACTCCCCCTTAGGTATTTTTTGTTATTAGCTTCCTCTGATATGTGCTTCAGTGTTGTCTCGTCAAAACCTTGCCAGGTAATAAAAACCTTGTGGGACAAAAACAATCCTGGTCGAAAGAGAAAAGAGTACAACGCACACATAGCGGTGGTAGTCAGAACCCTTGATTTCAGTGAAGCGGTTTAGTCTAGATCATAAGATATGAGTCTGTGGGAGATAGATGCATAATAGTTGCTACACCAAAACCTTGCCCGGTAAACCCAATGGGACAAACCCTTAGTCGAAGGGAAAAATGAGCAAATGCATATATTTCGAATAAAGACATCTTCAAGATGAAGTATGAGTAGGGTGACCAATTTAATGTGTGTCTCATTAAAACCTTGCCAGGTAACAAAACCCAGTGGGACAAAATAACCCTAGACGAAGGACAAAAGAGTATACAATGGTCAAGAGTATACTTCAGAATACTCCCCCTGATATTGACTCCCCCTGAAAACTCTAAGATTATTGTATGAGAAAATTATATAATAACACATGACCAAATTTGAAAACACAAAAACCCCACTTTCAATATTTTTTGTACAAATTAGGACATAAGCCCAAGCCCAAACTAATTGTACCAAATCTGATTTAGACTTTCATAGGCAAAATGACTAAAATACCCCTTTTTCAAATAAATTTACTCAAAATGACACGGCAGTAGCACGTATCTGGTCGACACGGCAGTAGCACGTCTCATGTCGACACGGCAGTAGCATGTCTTCGATAGACACGGCAGTAGCACGTCTCTCGTCAACACGGCAGTAGCACGTCTCTCGTCGACACGGCAGTAGCACGTCTCTCGTCGACACGACAGTAGCACGTCTCTCGTCTACACGACAGTAGCATGTCTCATGTCGACACGGTAGTAGCACGTCTCTTGTCGACACAGCAATAGCACGTCTCTCGTCGACACGGCAGTAGCATGTCTCTCGTCGACACGGCAAGAGCACGTCTCTCGTCGACACGGTAATAACACATTCCTAAATGGTAGTAGCACGTCTCTCGTCGATACGGCAGTAGCACGTCTCTCATCGACACGACAGTAGCACGTCTCATGTCGACAGGGCAATAACACGTCTTCGGTCGACACGACAGTAGCACGTCTTCAGTCGACACGGCAGTAACACGTCTCCAGTCAACACTGCAGTAGCAGTCTCCGGTCGACACGGCAGTAACACGTCTCCGGTCAACACAACAATAGCACGTGTTCGGTCGACACGGCAATAACACGTCTCCGGTCAACACAACAATAGCACGTGTTCGGTCGACACGGCAATAACACGCCTCATGTCAACACAGCAGTAGCACGTCTATGGTCGACACGACTAGCACGTCTCTGGTCAACACGACAGTAACACGTCTCTGGTTGACACGACAGTAGCACATCTCATGTCGACACGGCAGTAGCACGTCTCATGTCGATACGGCAGTACCACGTCTCATGTCGACACGACAGTAGCACGTCTCATATCGACACGGCAATAGCACGTCTTCGGTCGACACGGCAGTAGCACGTCTCCCGTCGACACGGCAGTAGCACGTCTCATGTGGACACAGCAGTAGCACGTCTCTCGTCGACACGGCAGTAGCACGTCTGATGTCGACACGGTAGTAGCACGTCTTATGTCAACACGGTAGTAGCATGTCTCTCGTTGACACGGCAGTAGTACGTCCATAGCAGTAGATATGTAGTGAATGGTAGTTTGGTAAAATATGTAGTGACAGATGACATGTGAATATTAGTTTGTCCTAATTTATTAATTTTTGTCCTTAAATGTATAAGATAATGTGTAAAGGATGTATTTGTAAACTGAAATTTGGTCAATAACTAATATGTAGTTTATTATTATTGTATTCCCTATAGTAAAGACATAACCAGTTGGGAATAAGCCTTGTGTGGGTTTACATAACCCGTGTCAGCATTTTTAACAAGGCAAACATCATTCTAAGGGTCATAGGATGCCTAGGGATAGAACGAGTCTTTTTCCGTCATACATTTAAAGTAACGGAAAATTGTCTTTTATGCCATTTACGGAGGTGGCGTGTTGGCGCAGAGCTATATCTAGCTAACAAATTCACATCGGGTGAGATGTCCAGTCTAGGGCATTTAGCGAAGTACAATAATGTGCCTATTGTACTTAGATATGAGTCTTCTGGTCCCAATATCTCTTCATTATCATCTTCACGATGATACGGGTCTCACTAGACTTTAGACGATTATGAGTGAGTTTGAAGACTTTGCTTTATCCTCATTAAAGCATCTTAACATCTTTTAGATGTAATTTGATTGATGGACCAAAATTCCATTTGCACTTTGCACGACTCCAAGTCGAGAAAATGATTTGGTCTCTGAAAGTCTTTTTATCTCAAACTCCGACTTCAGGTGTTTTGTGGTTTTCTTGATCTCTTCAAGAGTATCAATCAAAATTCATGCTATTGATGTAGATCACCAAAAATTGCAAACCCGAAGTTTGTTTTCTTAATAAACACGCATAGGCATAGTCCATTGTTCATATATCTCATCCCAAGCAAATATTCACTTAGACGGTTATACCAACTCCGTCTGGATTGTTTGAACCTAAAGTGAACTACTCTAGCAAATGAAGAGCATGTTTTGTGGTCTAGAACTATTTGCATTGGGTAACAGAAGTCCTTCAGGAACCTTCATGTATATCTCTATATTCAGATCCTGATAGAGATAAGTTGTTACCACATTCATAGGTTGCTTATTTAGTTATTCGGAAACTACCAAAATGATAAGGTAGTGGAAGGTTATCACGTTCATTACGGGAAAATACGTCTTCTCGTAACCAATCACAGGGCGTTTGAGAAAATACTTGCGCCATTAGAAGAGTTTTGTATATCACAATCCCATTTTTCTCATTACGCTTCCTTACGAGTACCCATTAAACTCTATATGCATGTTTAACATGGGGAGGTGTGGGAACAACAGGCCCATAACACTTTTCTCTAAGTTAAGGAATCTAATATGACCTAGATTGTTTCTTTCCTTTTTAGCCAGTCGTCTCTTCGTTGAGATCTATCAACGAAGCAAGGTTCAACATCATCGCTTATTATAATTTCGGTGGCCATCGCAAATACAAACACATCATTGATGAACTCTCATTCTAATTCAATATCTCACTAAATTTACCGAGATTTTCTATTCTCGGGAGTGGGTTTAAATGTTGGAGTGTCCCCCAACTTCGTCTCTTCTAGGGCGAACCCATAATCCGGATTAATTTCGTGAGTTGAATTGGTTTGAGATTGCGATGGCAAGAAGATTTATTTGTGCCAAGTTTACCCTCTTTTAGGGATAAAAATCGTTCGAACCTAATGGTCTACCTCGCTTCAGGGCAGGGACTATGACTGGTTAGCCGCCATGGCCGTACTTTGTCCAACTAGGACGATACGTTCTACGGGGATGTTTATCCTTGCAGGTTTGCAGCTGGTATATATGATCTCGTCACTTTAACTAGATTTAATGAAGTGTCTGGCATATTCTGGGCTACACTACATAGATCTAGAATTCTTTGCACTTCAACTAGAAGTAGAATTCTTCACACTTTAATATAACATGTGCGGTTTGGGGATCAAGATGAGACATTCTACACGTCGTTCATCAGGAACGGTGACGTTGTTATCTCCCCCTAACGGCGGGAAGACTATCTCACCAAAGTGATGACCGCAAATCTAGCGGTATAGAGATCTCCTGTCAAGGGCTCTAAGGAGCATATAAATGGATAGGATTCATAATCGACATATATGCCTATCTTTTCTTAACGACCCGATTGTGTACGTTGTGGCAGCACAATTGGCACGGAGACTGCAAAACCCAATGCGTGTAAGTGCAAAAACATCAGGTTCACACCCAGTCACCAATTGTAACACGAAATAAGACGGGTAACAGTGGGTCTCAACTGGACCAACATGGCTGCATGCAAGATTGCATAGCCCTACGCAAACAGTAGAAGCTTGGTGCACATTACCAAGGTTCTATATGCGAGACCATCTTGGGTTTGAACATAGGAAACTATATGTTTTACAAAACCTAAGGGATATGCAATAATCATCGAAAACCTTCGATGTAAACTCTCCGGCATTATCAAATCTTATAGACTTTATGGGATAATCTGAGTGGTGTACCCTCTATTTCATGGGTGAGAGTTTAGCAAACGCAACATTTTCTTGTGGACACCAGTATGACATCTGATCATTTGTGTCTATGCATCAGCCAAAATCATTAATATTTAACTGGTCTATATGGTGGTTGGATAGGTCCACGTATTTTCCCTTGCATTCTGTGCATAAAGAGATAATGTTTATTCTAGTCTTTGCATTTGATGGTCTAGTATTCAACATTATTAACGAGTAGCTTAACATAATGTGTCATTAAAAACAAGACCCTTATTCTGAGGGGGATGCTCGTGTGATAATTGAGTTAAAGATACGGTGCATCATATGTTTTTCCTAGGTGCATCAAACACCAATACTATAGCTAGTATTTGCTCAAATCATTTAGCTTCTAGCTAATAAATTTGAATATATTCAATGTACGCTTTTAGCCGCACATTCGAAAATTATGCAAAGATATTACACCATTTACTTGGTGGTTTCAACATTTTAAGCATTGGTTTCAATGAAATTACCTTTCGATAACGTTTTTCTGAAATGTAGAGGTATTTTGCCTCGTCAGCCAGACGAAAATGCTTAGTTCCTTAATATTGATAACACATATCAATTTTGATTTAGATTCTAGGGCAACAAGCCTTTTCATTTCAATATTCTCTAATTATGTTTTGCTTCAGGCAAGGAATATGTCTACTTCAAATTGTTTCTTCTGGAGACTACCAATTAACATGATAAAAGCTACCGATTTTATCATGTCTGATGAATTTTGGAATGAAACTTCAAGTTTCTTAAGGGGGTTATTATCGAAACTACAAGTTCGATTTATACATGAACTACATGTTCACTTCTGAACTACCGGTTCATTAGGTACATGTATTTTCAAATTATAATCATGTAACAATTGATAATATTAATTCCACGCTACTAATTTAGCATAGTGAATATGTCACGTAATTATGTGGAAATGTTTCTGGCAATTAACTACACATTAAATATGGTGAATATTTAACAACAGTCATTATTATGAGAAAGTATTTGGAATGTCTTATAGACATACATAATGACCAGGTACGAAAATCCAGTGTCATTAGATTATTTTCCTTTTGTTTGATTCTGCTGGACCAAAGGAATTGACTTTAATTAAAGTGAAAGAAATAAACCTCTTCATACTTTACAAGCATAAGGGGCACAATCTAAGAGGTATGCTGGGCTTCTAAGTCCCGTATAGGGAGAGTGGGCCTACTCAGCTCAGAATGGTCTACCAAAAAATATAATGTTATTAGTCAACCCTTTCGGTAACTCCAATTGTATACGACCATGTAAGCAATGATGAGGTGGTGGAGCGAGGCTCACTTAAGTACACAGCCTCAAACGAACTTGCATAGACATCGCATCCAACTGGATGAGCCTAGTTTGAGAACAATTATATTCATTGTATGGACTCATGGTGACACATGGCGAGCTTCTGTGCTAGCCTTGTAGCTTGCGTCGAGCTTCTGGCTCAATTTGTGTATATTCAGGCTTGATTTAAGTTTCTGACTTAACATCATTAATATTCACCAATATAACATAAACCAATGCAATATATGTTATTAAATCGTAACCTACAAACTTAATGTGAAAGTAATTATATGAAACCGAAATAAATTAAATTATAGCGGAAACAATTTAATTCACATCGACATAATTAATGTATATGCAATAAAATTACTGAACCAATAAATGTCAATAACGTAGCGGTTACTTACAAAACTAACTCATTTGCATCACCAATTGCTTCTAGCATTAATGTATCATTATATACTCATAATAATTATCGATATAAACGATAACATAATTGAGAACTAATTGAATAAAATTGACGCGATTTGAATTTGGTAACCGACAGTTAATATATGGCATAAATTACTAAACAAATATCATTTATGCAACGGTTAAGTACAAAGGCAATGAGTTCAAATCTCATTAATGCTTCTAGCATTATACATAAGTATTAAATTGGATAAATACTTCTGGCATAACATTTATGTAATAATCGCGTAATTAAACCCTAATGCTTCAAGCACAATTTATGGGGTTATAAATGTGTAATTGCTTCTGGCATTATACCCTCATAAACGTCAAATTGAAATGAATATGATTCTAATTCGTAATTGACATTAAATTAGGATCCGACATAAAATCAATAGTAAATATCATTTATATAGCAGTTATGGGTTTAAATCTCATTAATACTTATGACATTATATATTACTGTATTAGTAATAAATGAGGTAAATGCTACTGGCATAACGTATAATTACATAATTAAACCCAAAATTCATGCTTCTAGCATAATGAATTATAATGACAATTATTCAAATTGACGTAACCGAATATTAAATTCATAACATTTCTATCATAATTTGCACAATAATTTGGCCCATAATGCTTGTAGCATAATGTGGGTTGTAAATTGGTAAATGTTTTTGGCATTACATGTCCTTAAATGACATATTGAATTTGACACAATTCAAATTTGTGACTGACAAAATATACATATTAAGCCACAATTAAGTAACATAATTAGCACTGAAATGTCGTTATACCATTAACGTAACATTTACTAACGGATTTTATTTAAACCCCATTAAGAGCAATATTAATTCCTTCTTATCACTAAATGCTCCAGGCATAATGAATATGGAATATACACTACCAGAAGAAAGGCTTTAGCCGACGAAAATAAAAAAAACAGGCCGACAAATTATTTTTTCGTTAGCTAACGTTGACTTTAGCCGACGAAAGAAAATTTCGTCGGCTAATTTAAATTTTTGTCAGCTATGATCAACTGTAGCCGACGAAATTTTAATTGGCTAAGGAAATTTTTTTCGTCGGCTTTAGTCTGTGAACCTAAGCCGACGACTATATAAAAGTTTAGCCGATGAAATATATAATTTCATCGGCTAAAGTGCCTTATATTTGCAGATCTGGACATCGGCTAAACCCTAAACCCTAAACCTTAGCCGACGAATACCCTAATATACGACTTGTTGCGTCCCATCGATTTGAAACTATTTTTAGTTGAAGGTCCAGCCAAAATACGTAATTTAGACGGTCCAATGACCTTTTCCGTGCGTTTAGGGGTTTGACTTACGGGATTGACCGTCCGGATCGAGCCCTTAACCTTGTTGGATCAAGTTGAATTTTTTTTCATACATGTATTTTATCATGATGGTCAGATCTGACGGTCGGATTTTCGTTTATGAAGTTTCATCATCACAATCACAACATGCCTACTAATGTTGTATAACTTGTTTACCTAGTGTCAAGTAAATGTTCCGTTTCAAAAACAAACTATACGTAGAACCTTCAAACGCAAAAAAGTCATGAAACAAGATATGATCAGAATGGTGAAATACGTCTACGGTTGAAAAATCACAGTATTCCGGTAAAGTCTCGGTGCCAATAGTTGCGGTCAATGTAATTTTTCATTCTTTCTCCCTATGCGTAGCCCTATCTTCGGTTGTTATTTTCCTTAAAATTTTTATACGACTTATTGCGTCTTATCGGTTTGAAAATATTTTCAGTTGAAGGTCCATCCAAAATACGTAATTTAGACGGTCCAATGACCTTTTCCGTGCGTTTAGGGGTTTGACTTACGGGATTAACCGTTAGGATCGAGCCCTTAACCTTGTCGGATCAAGTTGAATTTTTTCTCATACATGTATTTTATTATAATGGTCAGATCTGACGGTGGGATTTTCGTTTCTCAAGTTTGATCATCACAATCACAACATGCCTACTAATGTTGTATAACTTGTTTACCAAGTGTTTAAGTAAATGTTTCGTTTCAAAAACAAACTATATATAGAACATTCAAATGTAAAAAAGTCGTGAAATAAGATATGATCAGAATGGTGAAATACGTCTACGGCTGAAAAATCACGGTATTCCGGTAAAGTTTCAATGCCGATAGTTGCGGTCAATGCAATTTTCCATTCTTTCTCCCTATGGGTAGCCCGATCTTCGGTTGTTATTTTCCGTAAAATATTTATACGACTTGTTGTGTCTCATCCGTTTGAAACTATTTTCAGTTGAAGGTCCGGCCAAAATACGTAATTTAGACGGTCTAATGACATTTTCCGTGCGTGTAGGGGTTTGACTTACATGATTGACTGTAAGGATCGAGCCTTTAACCTTGTGGGATCAAGTTGAATTTTTTTTCCATACATGTATTTTATCATGATGGTCAGATCTGACGGTGGGATTTTCGTTTCTCAAGTTTGATCATCATAATCACAACATGCCTACTAATGTTGTATAACTTGTTGACCAAGTGTTTAAGTAAATGTTTCGTTTCAAAAACAAACTATACGTAGAACCTTCAAACACAAGTTATACAACATGAGTAGGCATGCTGTGATTATGATGATCAAACTTGAGAAACGAGCCTACAACAACGACTGGAGCAAAACGTGCTCTCTTGCTTTGACTAGGTTAAGATCACGAGCAATGAATGAATGATGAGGGAAGTGATCTAGTCTAGCTTACGAGTACCAATTACTCAAATTAATTTGAGTCGAAAAGAAGTAATTATTTTCATTCATAAAAAAAAAAGTAATTATTTTGTGATCTGAGACTACCACTATGACGTTACCATGTGGTGAGGATCTTCCAAGACATGAAAATAATTAAGAGAACCAATCACGATTAAGTACATGTCATATGGTCTAATAAATTTATCCGAACCATCACATGTATGATGTTTCGAGACCATATACTAATTTTCGTCGTAGATTCACATTACCATAGTCTCATGGGGGGGAGAGAGAGAGAGAGAGAGTGTGTATGTGTGCGCGTGTGCGTGTGTCCCGTACCCGTTAATAGAAATCTCTAGGCTTTGAATTTGATACTTGTGATTGGAATACATCATATTCAACAGTATGATTAGTATCCCAACATATATCCATCACATGCTTTAGCAAGGATTTTATACTCGTCAATCCTCACCTTCAAGCGGCTGTGGTGATCCATCATTCATGGCTTCAAGGATTGACTGTCACCTAGGAGGTGGTGGAGGCTGTGGAGCGCGATGAGGGCTCGAGGAGGTGGTGGTGGGCTCGAGGAGGCGGACCGGTAAGTTTTTTAGGGTTTTTTGGAGCTCTGTGGAGGCTGTCGAGCGCTGGGTTTTCTACGGTCCCTATACCTTTAGCCGACGAAATACTTACTTCGTCGGCTAACATTTGAATTCGTCGGCTAACCCTTGAAATTCGTCGGCTAAACCTTTGAAATTCGTCGGCTAACCCTTACAATTCGTCGGCTAAAGTGATGAAATTCGTCGGCTATAGTACTTTTTATTTAATATTTTCAATTTATCTGTTTTCAATTTTATTTTCAATTCGTCGGCTAAACCTTTGAAATATTTTACGAAAAATAACCATCGAAGATCGGGCTACCCATAGGGAGAAAGAATGGAAAATTGCATTTACCGCAACTATCAGCATTGAAACTTTACCGGAATACCGTGATTTTTCAACCGTAGATGTATTTCACCATTCTGGTCATATCTTATTTCACAACCTTCAAACTTTAGAAAAGAAAATCTCACCGTCAGATCTGACCATCATGATAAAATACATGTATGGAAAAAAATTCAACTTGATCCAACAAGGTTAAGGGCTCAATCCTTACAGTCAATCCTGTAAGTCAAACTCTATACGCACGGAAAAGGTCATTGGACTGTATAAATTACGTATTTTGGCCGGACCTTCAACTGAAAATAGTTTCAAACCGATGAGACGCAACAAGTCGTATAAATATTTTACGGAAAATAACCACCGAAGATAGGGCTACCCATAGGGAGAAAAAATGGAAAATTGCATTGACCGCAACTATCGGCATTGAAACTTTACCGAAATACCGTGATTTTTCAACCGTAGGGTTTGAAACTATTTTCAGTTGAAGGTCCGGCCAAAATACGTAATTTAGACGGTCCAATGACCTTTTCCGTGCGTGTAGGGGTTTGACTTACAGGATTGACTGTAAGGATCGTGCCCTTAACCTTGTTGGATCAAGTTGAATTTTTTTCCATACATGTATTTTATCATGATGGTCAGATCTGACGGTGGAATTTTCGTTTCTCAAGTTTGATCATCATAATCACAACATGCCTACTAATGTTGTATAACTTGTTGACCGAGTGTTTAAGTAAATGTTTCGTTTCAAAAACAAACTATATGTAGAACCTTCAAACACAAAAAAGTCGTTAAATAAGATATGACCAGAATGGCGAAATACGTCTACGGTTGAAAAATGACGGTATTCCGGTAAAGTGTCGGTGCCGATAGTTGCGGTCAATGCAATTTTCCATTTTTTCTCCCTATGGGTAGCCCTATCTTCGGTGGTGATTTTCCGTAAAATTTTTATACGACTTGGTGCGTCTCCTCGGTTTGAAACTATTTTCAGTTGAAGGTCCAGCCAAAATACGTAATTTAGACGGTCCAATGACCTTTTCAGTGTGTTTAGGGGTTTGACTTACGGGATTGACCGTAAGGATCGAGCCCTTAACCTTGTCAGATCAAGTTGAATTTTTTTCCATACATGTATTTTATCATGATGGTCAAATCTGACGGTGGGATTTTCGTTTCTCAAGTTTGATCATCATAATCACAGCATGCCTACTAATGTTGTACAACTTGTTTACCAAGTGTTTAAATGTTTCGTTTCAAAAACAAACTATACGTAGAACCTTCAAACGTAAAAAAGTCGTGAAATAAGATATGACCAGAATGGTAGAATACGTCTACGATTGAAAAATGACGGTATTCCGGTAAATTTTCTAGGCCGATAGTTGCGGTCAACGCAATTTTCTATTCTTTCTCCTTATGGGTAGCCCTATCTTCGGTGGTTATTTTCTGTAAAATATTTATATGACTTGTTGCGTCTCATCGGTTTGAAACTATTTTTAGTTGAAGGTCCAGCCAAAATACGTAATTTAGACGGTCCAATGACCTTTTCCATGCGTTTAGGGGTTTGACTTAAGGGATTGACCGTCCGGATCGAGCCCTTAACCTTGTCGGATCAAGTTGAATTTTTTCCCATACATGTATTTTATCATGATGGTCAGATCTGACGGAGGGATTTTCGTTTCTCAAGTTTGATCATCATAATCACAACATGCCTACTAATGTTGTGTAACTTGTTTACCAAGTGTTAACGTAAATGTTTCGTTTCAAAAACAAACTATACGTGAACCTTCAGACACAAAAAAGTCGTGAAATAAGATATGAACAGAATGATGAAATACGTCTACGGTTGAAAAATAATGGTATTCCGGTAAAGTGTCGGTGCCGATAGTTGCGGTTAATGCAATTTTCCATTCTTTCTCCCTATGGGTAGCCCTTTCTTCGGTGGTTATTTTCCTTAAAATTTTTATACGACTTATTGCGTCTCATCGGTCTGAAACTATTTTCAGTTGAAGGTCCAGCCAAAATACGTAATTTAGACGGTCCAATGACCTTTTCCGTGCGTTTAGGGGTTTGACTTACGGGATTGACCGTAAGGATCAAGCCCTTAACCTTGTCGGATCAAGTTGAATTTTTTTCCATACATGTATTTTATCATGATGGTCAGATCTGACGGTGGGATTTTCGTTTCTCAAGTTTGATCATCACAATCACAACATGCCTGCTAATGTTGTACAACTTGCTTACCGAGTGTTTTAGGTAAATGTTTCGTTTCAAAAACAAACTAGACGTAGATCCTTCAAACGCAAAAAAGTTTTGAAATAAGATATGACTAGAATGGTGAAATACGTCTACGGTTGAAAAATCACGGTATTCCGGTAAAGTGTTGGTGCCGATAGTTGCGGTCAATGCAATTTTCCATTATTTCTCCCTATGGGTAGCCCTATCTTCGGTGGTTATTTTCCGTAAAATTTTTGTACGAATTTTTGCGTCTCATCAGTTTGAAACTATTTTCAGTTGAAGGTCCATCCAAAATACGTAATTTAGATGGTCCAATGACCTTTTCCGTGCGTTTAGGGGTTTGACTTACGGGATTGACCGTAAAGATCGAGCCGTTAACCTTGTCGGATTAAGTTGAATTTTTTCTCTTACATGTATTTTATCATGATGGTCAGATCTGTCGGTCGTTTTTGTTTCTCAAGTTTCATCATCACAATCACAATGTGCCGAATGTATAAAAAGTAATTTAGCCGACGACGTTATTGAAAACTCGTCGGCTATAGTGAATAAAGTAAAATAAAACAAATAAATTGAAAATATTAAATAAAAAGTACTATAGCCGACGAATTTCATCACTTTAGCCGACGAATTGCAAGGGTTAGCCGACGATTTTCAAAGGTTTAGCCGACGAATTTCAAAGGTTTAGCCGACGAATTTCAAGGGTTAGCTGACGAATTTCAAAGGTTTAGCCGACGAATTTCAAATTTTAGCCGGTGAATTTCAAATGTTAGCCGACGAAGTAAGTATTTCGTCGGCTAAAGGTATAGGGACCGTAGAAAACCCAGTGCTCGACAGCCTCCACAAAGCTCCAAAAAACCCTAAAAAACTTACCGGTCCGCCTCCTCGAGCCCACCACCGCCTCCTTGAGCCCTCATCGCGCTCCACAGCCTCCACTGCCTCCTAGGTGACAGCAGCCAATCTGCCTCCTTCCGCCCTCTCCCTCTTCCGATCTCCCTCTCCCTCTTCCACAATACGAACATAGTCAAAAGATAACTCTTTTCTTGACTTTGCTTGCTCTGTTTGCTTTAATTTGCGGATATAGGTTGTTAATTTGTGATTTGCAATGTAATTTAGTTTGATTTTTTTGAAATTTCGGTGCTTTTTGACCTTTGGAAATTTGTGGTACTATGGAATTTGGGAATGATTAATACTCAATTGAGTTGGTAATGATTTGGAATATTTGATATGGTGGAAGGGTGGTTGTTATAGATGTTGAACTCTGCTGATTGAGTGGAGTCTTGGATGTTAGGAAAGCTGCTAGGTTCTATAGTAGTGTGATTCTAGTTCATTCTTATATATCAATGTATCTTATGTGACTGGCATTGTAGTACAATTCAAGTTTAGGCATTTTGTTTCTAGTTGTGGGTTCTCACCCGATTTGTGAGTATGTTCAGGGTATTAGTTGCTGGTTTGCTGAAAATAGAGACAGGGTAACTCTTTTCTTCCTGACAGAATCCATTTATAAAAAGGAAAACTAAAAAATCAAAAGAAATCTAAGGAAATAAACTAAATAATATTCAAATCATTCATCCATAACAAGGCATTTGCTAGGTTGCGTATGAGAACTGGTATTCAACTTTGATTCAAATTAATATTTTAAACAGGATGAGCGGTAATTTTAGATCGACGAAGGGTTCGAAGGGCTAAAGGTCCGAATCGTCTGAGGGAACCTCTAGCAACCCTCAAACGTCGTTTCGGGGCCCCATGACAGCTACACGTGCGACCCTTTTGGAGACGACGCACAGGCAGCCGAGCGTTTCCCATTCCTTGAGGCAGCGGGAGGTGCCCCCTTCATCGAGGCAGCCGGACGTCCCACATTCCTCGAGGCAGCTGTGTCCTCAGACCCAGACGGAGGTGTTTGCACCCTGTATGCCTGAGATACACCGGGCGCCCACTCTAGGTCCTACTTCTTCGGATAGTGGGTCATCTGGGGTACAGATGCCGCCGCCTCATCTGTTCCTTCCGCGGATGATACCGGCCTTACCTGCAGTCGATGGCTCAGGGACGCCGATTTATCCACTACCCCCGCCAGTGGCTCCATCAGCGGCGTACCGGTTCGTGCCTTTTGATACGCCTCTTATTTCCGCGAGGGTATCATCATCGGCGACAGAGACGGAATCCGTCTCGTCCGCCGCATCGCCCTCAGGTAATGAAAGATGAATGATTTGTTTTCTTATAATTAATAATAAAGGGTCTCCGATTTTAATAATCAATTTAGTTTATCATGTGATAGGCACTGTCAGAGCGAAGCCGACAACTAAGAAGAGAGGCCCGTCACAGGGAAGGCTCTCGAGAAGACCGTCACTACCTCAGGGAGGATCGTCATCGATACTGACGGGGATGGCCACATAGTATCGGAAGGGAAGTCAAGGACGTACTCCGGCCGCGTGGGAGCGCTCATTAGGGATAGAGTCCCTATGTTATGGTCAGACTGGGGCGAGGTCCCGCAGGAGGTTAAGGACATGGTCCACAACACGATGTCGGTGAGTTTACAAAATGCCTCAATAATATTATGTATTACATTGTTGATTTCTCGAAAAACTAAACTAATAAACGGTTAAATGCAGGTGTGGTTTGACGTTCCTGAGCACCTGAAGAACAGCTGGGCGGACGTTGTGCATGGGGGAAGGTACGTTGGGAAGTTAATGAATGTACCGAAATTGTATGTGATATTAATTATATTTCTAATATTTTTGTTGTATCTGTAGGTACAAGGAGTGGAAGAATGAGTTGCGGACCCACTGGACTACGCACGGGAACGCACGTTCTGGTACCCCTGCCGAGTTCCAGTACAGGGAGTACGAGTGGCGTTGGCTTCTGACATCAGAATTCAACAACCCTCATAAATAGGTATTTAAAAAAAATTAATTAGTTAATTTGTCATTAAGTACGTCCATTTTTAAATATTTTACTAATAGTTTATTTTTTTCTTTGAAGGCCGTTTCCCGGGCGAACGCTCAGAACTGGCTACGCAACACAAGGAACCATCATGCCGGTTCTAGACCGTTCGCTGTCTTCATGGACGAGGCGGCCAGGGAACCTCCAGAAGTCAACCGGTACGTCTATACGTACGAGAAGACATATCCTGACGCCTAGGAGGATATTGTAAGTCATCTTACGTTTTTAAATTTTTAATTTTACTTATATATATATGTCAAAATGTTAATTAATCATTTTTTTCCTATCCAATTAGGCGAAGGTGAGGGAGGCTAGTGACGAGGTGATGAGTGCTATAGTGAGGGAGACATGGCCGGACACGCAGGAGGATGAGATGTCTGAAGCCATGTCCCGGATCGACACTTCGTATCCTAGGGTTGGGGCGAGGATCACGGGCACAGCCTTCCCACTGCGAGGAAACAACTTCTACTGCCGGGGTCTAGAAAAGAAGGGCGAGGGGGTCCTGAAGACCACTCCAGGATTTCAACGAAAGGCAGCCTCGACCAGCAACAGGACCACAACCAGCATGACGACTCAGCTAGAGTCGGAAGTTCAGAGACTACGGGAACAACAAGCTGCTCAGGCTGCCTATGCTGCCGCGCAGACAACCTATACTGCCACGGTATATGCCACCCAACAGGCCCAACAACAGCAGATGTTCCAGTACTTGCAGGAGTTTATAGCTGCCTAGCTTCAGAGACTTCCGGCTCCGCCTATGCCTACGCCTATACCGCTACCTCAGCCGCCGCAATCTCCTCCGCAGCAGCCCCCAGAATCAGATATTGATTTAGACGATCTAGATTTTGTGTAGTTGATCAATTATACAGTTTTATGTGCTTGTTGTTGGTTATATGAAATTGTTTTGGTGTATTTTTGCAGCTTGCTTGGAATGATAATTTAGAAATTTTGGGTTTTTTTTTATACTGGAATGGACTTATAGCCAACGAAACACGTAAGATATTCGTCGGCTATAGTATTTTTAATTTTTTTTACAAGGTTTAGTCGACGAAACAGCCGACGAATTATTGCATGTTTTGTCGGCTAAACCCTCCTAAAGCCAACGAAACACACTATACTTCGTCGGCTATATTTATTTTTTAATTTTGATTACATACTATAGCCGACGAATATACGACATCTTTTTCGTCGGCTAAAGTCTCAGAGTACGGTCGACGAAACATTTAAGATATTCGTCGGCTAAATTCTGGGACTAAAGCCGATGACGTCTTTTTTGTCGGCTAAATTCTGGGACTATAGCCGACGACGTCTTCTAGTTTCGTCGGCTATAGTCCCAGAATTTAGCCGACGAAACCATAGCCGACGAAAACTCGTCAGCTAAGATCTTAGCCGACGAATTAAGCTAACAAGCCGACGAAACTTTTTCGTCGGCTAAAGTGCTTGTCCTGATAGTGATAGGTAACATCTGCTATCATTGACCAAATTAATGGTAAAACCTTAATGGTTACAAGCACTACTTCCGGAATGCATGCATGATCCTGAGTTTGGATGTCATGAAAAACTATACTTTTTGCTGATCCATGTGCCTCCTTGTCTGCACTACTAGGCAGTTGCGAAGGCTGATTTTGGTGGCTACTGGCATCCGTAGTGATTTTCCTTTTGGTGCTATATTTTTCTTTTCCAATTCTCATAACATAAGAAAACTTATATGACATTTTATGTTCATATGTATTAACCATATAGACTAATAAAATATATTTGGTGCTCATGCATCGTAGACGAATTTTTCAATATGCAACCAAAGTTAATAAGCATGAAATCACAAGATCGAAACATAAACAACATATGGTTCATGCTTCAGGATGGTTTTTCATGTAATCAAGGTTTGAAAGAAACATGAATTATAATAGAATTTAGAAAACTTTACTCGATGTAGAGCGAATCAATGAGTGTTCATCTTATGTGTCAGAACCGAGAAAATTGGTGGACTAAACTTCTAATCCAATTCGAGAGCTTGTTTGTGATTGAAATTCTGAATCATGTTGAATGATTCTTCCATCGATTGATCAACGGTCTCTCTTCCATGCTGCATAAAAACTACATTAGCGTTAGAACTATTCGTGCTGATAACGTGTTGTAAAATAAAAGTAAAAGAGATTAAGAAAGGAGAGAAACAACCAACAGAATGAGGATATGTTGTCTATATCATTGAGGTGAGAACTCTCTCTTATATAGAGATGAGATCATGATGTAAATTACAATAACAACCCTATATAGCTAATTACAAGAATGCCCATTAAATAAACTATTTACAACAATATTTGACTTATTTTGTTTGTATTTTAAATTTGTGAATGTCTACTAGTTATATTTTTCCTCAAAAAACAATATAGATATTTTTTTCACTAATACAAGTCTCACATATTGGAACAGAATGAACAGTCAATCCTTGAAGCCATGAATGATGGATCACCACAGTCGCTTGAAGGTGAGGATTGACGAGTATAAAATCCTTACTAAAGCATGTGATGGATATATGTTGGGATACTAATCATACTGTTGAATATGATGTATTCCAGTCACAAGTATCAAATTCAAAGCGTGGAGATTTCTATTTACGGGTACGGGACACGCGCACACATACACACTCTCTCTCTCTCCCCCCATGAGACTATGGTAATGTGACTCTACGACGAAAATTAGTATATGGTCTCGAAACATCATACATGTGATGGTTCGGATATATTTATTAGACCATATGACATGTACTTAATCGTGATTGGTTCTCTTAATTATTTTCATGTCTTGGAAGATCCTCACCACATGGTAACGTCATAGTGGTAGTCTAAGATCACAAAATAATTACTTTTTTTTTTTATGACTGAAAATAATTACTTCTTTTCGACTCAAATTAATTTGAGTAATTGGTACTCGTAAGCTAGACTAGATCACTTCCCTCATCATTCATTCATTGCTCGTGATCCTAACCTAGTCAAAGCAAGAGAGCACGTTTTGCTCCAGTCGTTGTCGTAGGCTCGTAGCAAAGCACCTCCAACACCAAGGCCTACGAGTTGTGTAGGCCCAGGTTAGCAGAGGGGCAGTGGTGAAAACGATTTAAAATTATACACACCAAATCTAAACCATTGTATGGAATGTTGAATCATATTTTTTCATGTTTTAAATGTTCGGGAAATTCATTGGTGCCATTGACAAAGAATGTAGGTCGTTCTTTTCATGTTTCATGCTTCTGTGGCTTGGTCTCAAGCTACTGCCCTCAAACAGGTTGGAGGCTTAGGTATTAGACCTGCACATATTTTTAATAAAGCTGCTCTTGCCAAACTAGGTTGGAAAGTTTAACTCGACCCATCAATTGGTGGGTTCAATTAGTCAGAAATAAATATCTTAAGAGAGATCATTTCCTCCCTATACATAAAAAATTTTCTCACTCTTTTGCTTGGAAAGATATCCTGGATTCTAGGGATATTCTTCTTGATGGAATGCGATGGATCATTGGTGATGGTATTTCTGTTCTATTTTGGAAGTTTAATTGGCTACGACGAGCTCATGCAAAAGGTTTGGTTAAGATATGCCAGATTCCACCAAGTATACTCTGCATTTTCCTTTACATTAATTTATTGATTCCTCCTTATCAAAGACATATTATAGATTGGGAAACGATCGTAAGTCATTTAATTTTAAATGGTAATCAGAATGTTTCGTTGTTACAACATATTCTGCCTATGGAGTTAGTGAATAAGATTATTGTGGTTACTCTTCCTTTGCACTCTTAGCCGTATCTGTTTATTTAGGGCCCGTCTAGGTCAGGTTTGTTTACTATTAGTTCTGCTTGTTCACTTCAACAACAGTCATTGCCAAAACATTCTAAAATTGTCTTTACCTCCTAAAGTAAAACTTTTTGCTTGGCTGATTTTTAAGAACAAATTAAAAACTCGTGATACGCTACCGCTCCTTATAATCCTAACATACCTCCTTATTGCCCTTTTTGCTGCACTCATGTGGAGACTGTTGATCATATTTTCTTTTAATGTTCTTTTACTCAGCAAGTATGGTCTTATTTGCATACTGGGCGTTCTCCAAATGGTGCTCACTCTTTTTATTTCTTGGTTAATATCCTTGTTTGATCATACTGATAACTCACATTTAAAATTAGCCATTACGATTACTCAGTCAATTTGGCATATCAGGAACAAACTCATTTTCAGGACTATTATGGCAAGTGCCAGTCATTGCTACTTTCATGTTGTTACTTTCTTAAATAATTATTTATCAGTTAATACCTCTTATCATAAACTAAAAACATATGGTATTCCCATGATTTATTGGTACCCTCTTGATTCCAGTGTTGTAAAAAATTAACTTTGATGCTTCGGTGCGACATAATAAAGCTGCGATTTAAATGAAAATCTTCTTATGTTAGAGATACTAGTGTGCCAGTGGCTGAAACTTTGGCTTTGAAATAGAGGCAGAGCCACATTGAGACACGGTGGGGCCTGTGCCCCACTAAGCTTTTCAATTAAATGCCACTAAGCTACAATTTTATCACACCCCAACTCGAGTAAAGGTCTAAGCTCGAGTTAAGGCATGAATCGCACTCTAATTACAAACAGTTTATTATCCGTAATTAAAATGAGATAGATATCGTAACATGACGTAAGAAACTACAACTTTCGTACCTTTATTTAGATTACAAGCCTTATAAGAAGGCGCACTTATAGTACACATGGTTAAAGCATTTACAAACAAACAACAAACAAACTAGAATAACGTTTCTTTTCAAAACGTTCATTCTTTATTCAAGCCTTATTTTACAAAACAAAGCATGAAAGCCTTAATTTACATATAACACTCTCTATGCTTCACGAATACCACCTGCAAGGGGTTTGATGAGGGATGAGCAATGCTCATTAGGGCTAGTTAATATATTAATAAAACATCATCAAACATAAGCAAACAAACGAACATGGCATATCAAGAATGCATGTATGCAATATGAACTCAACTCTCTTCCCACACCTCACATCACCCTCAAATAGATTTTCCTCTTTTGTCAGTCATCTTGTTATACTCATGGTCTCGAAACCCGAAACCCGAAACCCGATAAGATTGTTTTATCGATGTCCGCCATCGAAGAGGCATACTTTCCCCAAACTTGTGCACGTGTGGGCTAGCCTAGATCTTGAACAACCCATGAGGAAACTCAACTACACAAGGTTTTTCAATAGAAATATCTCATATCTTCCCAAACACTCATTCTCCTTTTCACCTCCAACCTCACTCCTTCCCCATAATATCATGTAATATGATTCAAGATAATAACACACGCTTTCAAATATGGACATATCGTAATCAATTCAAGATCTCAATATCATCCACATTTAATTTAAATAGTGCCATACAATTCAATGTCAAACAATTCAATATCAAACAATCCAAGCAATAACCACACAATAGCACAATTAAAGCAAACACCCCATCAAACCCTACCTCGATTTGCACAGCACAAACTCGAGCTCAAACTTCACTCCTTAAACTTGTGGATCACCAAAATCGTCTCCGAAACCTTACCAAAAGATAAAGTACATACAAAGAATGATGAGCTAGAGTTAGTAATTATGTTATAAGTAAAATACAAATTAAGAAAACTCTACTACCTTACTATGAAACAGAATTTAAATAACACTTAAAGCTATTTAAAGAGCTACTGAAAAATAACTAAATCAACTGCTAGAGAAACTGATTTAAAACTAAGTTTCTATTTCAACTTTAGTGGTAAAAACAGTGTGCAAGATGCCGTCTTTGGCTTCAATTTCCACCCACTAAACTCCAACCAAAATTACTGAACCCAAGCCTATTTTACAGATGGGATTACAAGCTCTAAGTACATAGCTTAGGTTTGGAAAACAAAGCCCTGGATAGGAAGTTATGCTCTCTCAAAATTGAAGCAAAAATCTGAAACCCAGAAAATTCAGTTTTGTTGAGTCTGCTACTGTTTTTAGCAAGTTATTTATCACACCAAATGGTAATCAAAACCTGTGAAATTTAACACACACAATGATGGATATACCAGGTTTACAAAGCTACTTTCGGATTTCAAAACAAAGCTCTGAGTTGAGAGATAACATGATGCAAAGTTGACCCAAAAAGAAAGCTTTTCTGCAAAATTTTCTGGAAATTTCCAGCTACAATGAATCTTGATTTTACAAGTTTGAAATCGACTTTTGGACCAATAAATGAAGTTCTAAAGCTTCAAAACAAATAGAAAAAAGTTTCCAAAACTCCAAAACATTCTTAAACGCAACAAATATGAATCAAGAAGACCCAAAAAATCTGCTTTGGACACCCAAACTGTTCTTGAGCAGCAATTATATTCAACAACAACTACAGCAATTCGAATTGAAGTCCTATATCTAATTAAGTCTGAGACTTCAATACCCAAGCTTTAATCAAACAACACAGCCATAATCATAGACTAAGAATCCAAATTAGAGTAAATAGAATCGATAGAATCTAAGAACACATGCAAGAACAAATAAACCTTAAGCAAAATACTGAATCAACCTTTGATAAGAGTAGAACTGAAAAAAATTCTCCTTTCTCTGTAAAACATTCGTTTTCCTCACGCAGTAGTTTTAGTCGATTCCTAGCCGACTCCCTCATTCTGAAACCAATCAGAATAAGCCTACACCTAAACCTACTCTATAGCCTTGCCAGCTCCACTCTATGAGTGTCTATATTCATGACAGCCAACTCCCTGCTTGCTTGGTTTGAAAAGATTCAATTTGTAAAACAACACCCAAAAAAATCTAAACTACGTTCCAAAGGAAACGCAGCTCTTTTTTTTTCGAAACAAAATTAAAATACCCAAAACTTAATAAAACTAAAATTAATACTAATAAACAAAATAAGCTACTTCAAGATGTTACAAATTTTGTTATAAACTTGTTCATAATTTGGTGGTAAAACATTTACTATGTGTGTTAGCTCAAGTACGAGCCCAACAGTTAGCATATTTTCTAGTGATTTGAAGAACTCTTGTAAGATGGAAAAACATGGTTGCAACATGCATTAACTCTCAATTCAATAACAAATTCACAGTTTTCTTATTATTTTTCAAGTTTGTTTACATTTTAATGTTACTACTTTCTTTTTTGCCCCACTAGACTTATATTTCTGGCTCCGCCATTGCTTTGAAAGAATGTCTTCATACATCGTGGCTTCAAAAGATGCAATCAATGGTCATCGAGAGAGACTCCAAGGTCCTTATTGACTGCCATAATGGTAGGACTGCTACTCCACAGTGTATTAGCTCTGTAGTTCAAGATATCCGTTGGTTGGCTTCCCATTTTGATGCCTGTTATTTCCAATATGTTCACAGAGATGCAAACTTTGTAACGAATAAAATAGTCTCAATAGGTTTTAATTCTGTTACTCTTTTATCATACTTTAACTGTCTTCCCCTTTTTGTGTTCCTCAAATGTTCTATTCGGATCAGCTAAGAAAAGGAGTTTCTAAAATATTTGTGTTCTAGTTTTGCATTTTCTTTCAGCAATCCAAAAAAAAAAAAAAAAAAAAATTCTAAACCATAATAATTACCATTCTCGTTTTTAAATGCCTCTTATTATTAAAAAGTCTATTTTATCTTACTTAGGTTCTTAAAAGGTTTGCGACTCTGTAATGTGGTCAATTTATTCACTTGGGCCAGGTGGCCAGGCTAACCAAGGTAAGATAAACCATGGACCCGAAAAGCAAATAAAACGCTAACCCAACATTGCGCTTTCGTCTTCCAAGTTTCCATGCTCGTCTTCAAGCATCAACCTTGAGCCACCGCCATCCTATTCAATACAATCCGGAGGTTATCTAATCCAGTCACCCTTCACCAAACGTGGTCTCTCAAGTAAAAGATCCCCCTTATTGATTCTAGTTTGCCAGGCCCGCACCTGACGCTCATGCCCAAAAATTTGGGGGCACCAATATTTTTATTTTTTATTTTTTTATGTATCTATATTTAGACTTTCATAAAAAATTAAAGAGTTATTTTCCCCTTCTTGCTCGACAACTTCTCTGCGATCCCTTTCTCTACTTCACCGTCAAAAAAACTTCTCCCTCTACTCAACTGTCAAAAATCAAAATTTTGGGAACCTCAGAACTTCCACGCTTCGGTCCTCAATTCCTCATCCACCCTAAGGATGTGTGGTCGGTGGATGATGCAGTACGCGGCGGCGTGATTGGGTTCTGACGCAGCCGGATTAGATCGGAGGATTTCGGTCGGGTTTGGAGTGTTCTTATCCGAGGTGGATGATTATTGGGAGGATCAACGCTCCTTGCTGGATGATTGTGGATGATTGCCAATCCTACGCCAGAAACCGCCGCACAACTCTGATGAACCACCCCTGGTAAATTTGAATCCTACGCTTCAGATGAAATTGCTATATAATGTTTTTGGCGTCCTTTTACTTCTAGGGTTAGGGTTTCATCTCTTTATAAATAGATCTCAATCCCTGCCATTGGGTCACTATTTGTCGCGCTAAGAATTGATTTGTGTTTTGTTTTCGTTTCAGTGAAATTTTGGTTCAACATACTTGATAGGATTAGAAACCCGGAAGAGAATAGAGCTTTTTAGTTTTAGGAATCAGGTTAGCAGCAGCAATGTCGGTGACGGCAGGTGTTAGTGATACTGTGATTGCCATTAGGGATAAGCTGAGAGGTAAAATTGGACAAACTAAGGTTAAGAGGTATTGGCCCGGAAAAGCTCCTGAGTGGGGAGATGATGCGGATGAAGATGGCGATATTAGGATGTCTGCGGCTGCCTCCCTCGAGAAAGCCTTCCCCACTCAGGATTATTCGGATGTCGGAAGGAAAGATGATCCGAGGCTGCGTCGTTTGGCTGAGAGCAGGATAGATAATCGTGAGGATGTTAGGGCTGATCATAGGCGTATCCGGCAGGCTGAGATTGTTTCGACAATTGAAGAGGAAGCGAGGAGGCAGGAAGGGATAGATGCAGAAGAAGAGGATCCTGATGCTTTAGAGGAAAAGAGGAGAAGGATTAAGGAGAGGTTGCGTCAGAGGGAGCAAGAAGAAGCTCCACTCCTGCCCTCGGAAGATGAGGAAGAAGATAAGGAGGAGGAGGAGGAAGAGGAATCAGAGTATTCAACTGACTCTGAAGATGAGCATGGTGGTATGATGATGCTGAAGCCAGTGTTTGTTCCCAAGGCTGAGAGAGATACCATCGCTGAACGGGAGCGAATTGAGGCAGAAGAACTGGCCCTTGAGGAAGCAAGGAAGAAAAAATTGGAGGAGAGGAAAAGAGAGACAAAGCAGATTGTGGTTGAGGAAATCCGAAAGGATGAAGAGATTCAGAAAGGTATGGAACAGGATGCTAACATTGCTGATATTGATACTGATGATGAACTTAACGAGGCCGAGGAGTATGAAGCTTGGAAGGCAAGAGAGATTGCCAGGATCAAGAGGGATAGGGAGGAAGGGAAGCAATGTTGAAGGAAAAGGAAGAGATTGAAAGAGTAAGAAATATGACAGAAGAAGAGAGGAGGGAATGGGAGAGGAAGAATCCTAAACCTGCACCACGACCAAAGCAAAAGTGGAGGTTCATGCAGAAATACTACCACAAAGGCGCTTTCTTCCAGTCGGACGCAGATGACCATGCTGCAACTGTTGGAACAGATGGAATTTTCACTCGTGATTTCTCTGCTCCAACTGGAGAAGATAAAATGGACAAAACTATATTGCCGAAGGTCATGCAAGTCAAGCATTTTGGTCGTAGTGGGAGGACAAAATGGACCCATCTTGTGAATGAGGATACTACTGACTGGAACAATCCGTAAGTTGACTTTCCCTAAATGAATTATCATCTATTTTGTTTATCACTTAACTATGTGTGTGGTCATGTGTTTACAATATGCATTGTTCACTTAAGATTCTATTGGTTAGAGAATACTAAGATATGGAGGCATCTATAATGGTACTGTAGCACAACATTTTCTTTTAAGATACTGTAGCATCAACATTGTTGAATCCGATGTGCTGATTTACTGGTACGTCTGGAGATTAGCATAAGAAATGTGATACAAGGATACAAGTATAAAATTATTAGTCACTTAAGTTAAGAGTTCTAAAGGGTTTATTTGCAAGAACTAGCATTCATTGATGAAACGTTCTTCGTATCTTGCTAGAAGAACTGCGGCTAAGCCTTCTAATAGGTTGAATATATAGTTCACTTTACTGTTGCTTTTTGGTTTTGGGCTTTTTTAGGCCTCATTGTAAAGACAAAAAGAAGAAGAAAAGATATATTTATTTTGTATCAATTGAACTAGGGGAGACAAAACAGTATTGATTATGACATCATATATGTAAAGCAAACTTTAACTTTCCATGATAATTAGAATAGAGTGACTATCATCTTAACTATGTAAGACAACTATGTTAACTAATCTAGTGGATGCCAGAAAGTTTTCTAATGTCGATCTTGAAGTGATTTTGAGAAACCTTTACCCTGACGTCAAACTCTGAAACTAGTGCTACATTTTCGCAACTAAACCCTAGAAGATTCTTGATGTAGGTTAGCTGTTCTGGATATTTGAATGTCACATTATAAGATCCCTACTGCTTGTCATGCTTCTAATTATTGAACATTTATTGTTTTGTTTTGTTTGAGTATTTACTTGTAACAATTTCTTCTGGTCATATTGATATTGTTACATATATTTTCATTTTGTGCAATATTGTTATTTCAATGAGAGAGCATCATCTGACTTGGTAGTTTAGAGATTCAATTATATTTGCAGTCTATAGCTGTGCCTCTAGCTTTCAAAGGCTGTGCATAGACCTTAAGTTTCAATTTCTGTGGCTAGAACAAAATTTCATTTTGGGTCTGAGGTTGAGTTTACTGCTTTTTGCATTTCAGGTGGACCTACAATGATCCTCTTCGGGCAAAGTACAATGCTAAAATGGCAGGAATGAATGCACCTATAGAGAAACCCAGAGGAAGCAAGAAGTTGAAGGATCACAAGTATTATTGAGTTTCACGACTCTCTGTCTCATCTAGGCGTTAAAAGCCAGGTTTCTGTTTAAATGTTTTCTTGGATGATATACATGCTTCAGGTGGTGCTAGTGCATGAATCTTCAAATTGTAGAATTTGCTAGTCTGATCACTGGTCCTGGTTTCATAATAGTATTTTAATGTAACTCGAGACTAGAATTACTACTGTAGAATGATTTCTGAAAATTTTACCTCTATTGTCCTAGTTAATATTCATACTTGATCGTTATTGTGTATTTTAATCTTATTGTCTTGGTACCCATTTCCTAGACTTACCAGAGTAAGAAATCTAATTAACAACCGAAGTTATATAAAAGAATCCCAGAATTGCTTAGATACCAACAATCAAAGGGAACTTTAAAAATTTTCATAGTTCTTGAGCACAAGTTATGTTGCTCCCCATCTCTACATCCATATCCTCGTCCATCTAGGTGGTTGTCTAGTTATTTCTATACTCTTGTTGTGGAGCTAATAGTTGCAGAATTCGACATGCGGTTCGCATGTGTATTTAGTGTCAAGTGGACCACTATTTGGTAGGAGTTACAAGACCATCTGTTGATAGTTTGATAATGTCGTTGTGGTGCTAGTAGCTAAACTCAACATCTGGCTTGCATGGTTCTTGGGGGTTAATGTTTAATGGGGCACTAAGTTAAGCAGAGGATCACTGTGATTCGGTTGACCTTGTGTATTTTGATAGACCGGTATCCGTGAAGTGTTATTAGAACCACTATTTATAGGAGTTAAGCACATGACCATCTATTGATAGTTTGATAATCTTGTTGTGGTGCTTATGGTTGCTAATATATAAATTCTGGTTTGCATGGTTAGTGGGCGTTTAGTGTTAATGGGGCACTATGTAGGAGTTAAGCAGAGGATCAGCGCAGCTCTATTGACCTTGTACATTATGATAGACTAGTGTTGGTGACGCTTTTCTTTTGTTCGTATGCACGATTCACTACAAATTGTTTATTTTAGTTTGAGATGAGGGCAGCAAAAGAGCATAAAATGGCATATCACTTACATGGAGTGTACAGTGACTCACAATTCAAACGTTCTTGCATAACCCGTTAATATGGAACATACATAATGATGTTCAATTTCTCCTTCGATTGAGAGGGAACATTGTCCATCAATGGTGGAGTCACTAGCGTCTGAGGACATACAAGGCAGCTTCCTGCAATCAAAATGTATAACATCGCATATTAAACACCATGTCCCTTGAGAATTTGGTCCTTAATCTTGAGTTCTTGACCCGCCTAGTGCCATGATAAGTAGGATCTTGTATTACAGCGTGCCACCTCTGTTCAGGCTTGAGGATGAATTACCACTACTGACACCTACTGCAACGCCATCTAAGATTGAGCAAAATATTCAAGAAGACAATTTTGGAGCTCAAGACAACTTGGAGTAGCCAGAAGGTGAAGAGTGAAGATGAAATTCAAGTGGAAACAGTTGAACATGTTCAGGCTTGCAGTTTGAATCTGTTGCGAGATCATATGGTTTTGTGGAAAATGGTGTGTATATGAAGACCAGTGTCAGTCATTTTAGTTTTCTTGTGTTGTAGGTTTATGACATTACTAGCCTGTAGGAACATTGGCTTGTTAAACCAAACCAAGAAATTTCAATCAATGAATTTTGATATGAAAGATCTTGGTGAACCTTCATAGATGTCTTGGGAGTAGAAATAAAGAGAGAGGGCAAAAGATGCTTACTTGGACTTTCACAGCAGAATTACATAGTGCTAGCTGAAGAGTGCTAAGTTGTTATCTTGCCAATGGAGCTATTGCTTGGATAATTGTGAAACAAACGCTCATAGCTACATCCACCATGCAAGCTGAGTATATATGAAGGCCTTTGTCAAAGACTTTGGCTGAAGAGTTTTCTTCTGCAGACCTGAAGTGGTGGAGTCTATTGTTTCCAGAATTCCAGGCCTCTGAAGATGTTCTGTGCATATGATAGCACTGCTATATATTGTGTTTTTCACAATGAGTAATAAGAGGTCTACAAATTGAAAACATATTGATTACAGTGTTGGGGAGACGGTGAAACATGGAGAAATTGATTTTACTCATTTGATTTTATTTTAAATGGAGTTACATGTGAATATCTATTTACTAGGTTACAGGTTGTTTTGGTTGATAAGACAAGGGCATAAGGAAGTAAGGAACACAGTGGAGAAATTGAGAAACACTCCCAATATTTAAAATTTTGACTAAAGATCAAGAATCAGAAACCCCAACCCAACACTAGCAACTTATGGAAGCACACTAGATCGTTCCAGAGACACAGTCAGAAATCCCAACAAGACAATCCAATTTCTTAATAAAGATTGGTCATCGTCGGGCTGCATGACGTAGGAAATACTCCGGTGATATGATTAGTTTTTGGTTTTGATCAAGTTTTAATATAGATTGGTATTTTTGGTGTTTATTCTGGTAGTTATGGCTCCAACCTCGAAGCTGGTGCTTGTTCTGGAATAGAAATTGATACTCATCGGAACCCAGAAGCCCCAATTCTGCATTCCTCTTCGGAATCTGTTGTAAGGTTAGTTGGTTTTGCTTTGGAGACCTTGGAATCATTTGGGTATATGGAAATTTGATTATGAATGAATGTTGTTAGTCTAATGCATATCTATTTAGTTGAACTTTAATTTGGAATATGAAGGACTAATCCATGCTATATCGACTGTGAAGTTGGATGAAGAAGGCAGATGATCTACAGCTTTTGCATTATGACTGGCTTTCTGCCAAGCATAATGTTTGCGATAGCTTTTATATGCTAATTTTGAGTCCATCCTTGACCCTATATGCTTATTTTGACTCTATCCTTGACCCTATATGCGTATTTTGAGTCCATGCTTGACCCTGTCATGGTTTTTGATGAGTTGAACCATAGAGAAACCATACCTGAAATCAGGTTATGCTTGTCAGGATGCAGTAAAACATTCTTATTAGCATTTATTCAACTTAAGCCAAAGATTTATGCATTTGGTCGTCTCTTTAAGGTGAAATTGGTCGTGCTCAGGTTATTTCACTTGAGTACAGCCAACAAATGTCACTATTTTCTGATAAAGCTTGGACTATTGAATGATCTAAGGTATGACTAGATATGTATGCAAAGTGAGGAAGCATTTGCGAGTCCCAAAGAGTTTTGAGTGTCAGACCTCATAGAAATCAATTTGCTTCAGCTGCAGTACTCTCTGCATACAACTCTGACAGAAATATACAAGGAGATGGTAAAAGAAGGGATGAGACCTGATTCAGTCATATTTCTTTCTTTACCGACTGCATGTGGTTAGAAAGGGAGGGGTTGAGGTTGGCCTTCAGCTCTTTCAATAAATGGTGAACGGTAATTAGACAGAACCATCTCCTCTAGAATAGTTTAGTATTGGGACTTAAGGACAGACAGGGTGTTCTCTGTTGCAAAGCTTTCTTGGGTTCAGTGAGCAGCAGACGTTTTGATGGGATTTGGGCCAAGTAAACCAGGTTCTTATGTGTTGTTGTTAAACTTGTATGCAGAGAACGGGAATGGGAGACTGTGGCCAACATAAGGAACTCTATTTATCTCGGTTCCAACATAAGGAACTCTATGATAGATAGGAGATTTAGAAAAGAAGTGGGGTTTAGTTGGGTGGATATTGGTTGTTGCTCGGGCGATACCTCCCATAAACAATCTGGGGAGATATGTCAGGAAAATTGCCCGTAGGATAGAAATGGAAGTTTCAAGTGAGAACATGCACTGAGAACAGGCACCTTAAGTGTCCATGCGGTGAAGGCTTGAACAAGCGCATTTAATCAAGTGTTAAACATTCAGACTTAGGCCCAGTTTGGGATTGTTGTGCTGTATTCATTTTGTTGGATCCCGTTGTACATGTAGTTCCATCATGTATAGATATTGTCAGATCATAATTGATGATTGGTGCAACTGTTGCATGAAAAATGACCTCAGTAACCAAAGATGATTACCCAATCAAGGCTTGTATGCCATACTGGGTTGTATAGAAGGTCTTTTACGTAGGCACTAGTGTTAAAAAACAACTTAATTACGTTACATACTAGTTATCGCTTCATTGGAATTGAATTGTATTTCTTTGCTCCTTATGTAGTTTGTTGATTCTAATCTATTTGATGTTTTGAGTTTGAAAAATCCACTTGGGCAGAGTTCATCCTTAACTAGACTCAAAAGCCTCTTTATATAGTTAGGCTTGCATGCTAACCAAATTCATTTGTTTCAGGCAATGCGTGTTCAGACTTACGTGACTAAGCAAGGACTTTACTGAGCAAAAGACGTGAGGTTCACCAACTCAACAGATGTTTACCAATGACAGGAGGCAAGAAGAGTGAACCGGAAGATATGGTACTTCAAGGCTGCAATACCTTCAGGAAGTGGTGACTCAATTTCAGAGTACTACCAGTGAAGAATCAAAAGAGAAGATTGTTGCTAATCTGGCGAACTTTGCTTATGATCCTTACAACTATACCTATTTGCGCCAGCTCAATGTGGTGGAACTTTTTCTGGACTGCATAACAGAACCAAATGAGAAGCTTCTGGAATTTGGGGTAGGCGGAATCTGCAACTGTTGCCCTGATCCAGCCAATGCATGCAGCAATTGTCACCCAGAGTGGTGGGATACCCCTTGTTATTCAATGTCTATCAAGCCCTTTTAGAAACACCGTGAACTATGCAATTGGATCACTATATTATCTCTGCAACACATCTAATAAGGAAGTGATTATGAAGCCAGAAGTGGTTGACATCATGAAGAGATATGCCGCTGCTAAAGGAGCAAGTGTCAGCTTCAGTAATCTAGCCAAAGGCATTTTTGGACAAACATGTTTCTGAAAATGAAATTTGAGACAGAGTAGGTCTGTTGTTAGATGAAACTGTATATTCTAGGCAAGACTGATAAAGATGTTCAGTTACTGATGGTCTTCTTAAATTGAACAATGCAATCCAACTCCCGCTCAAATTCCCTTTCTTCAAAAGAAATTGTGAAACTGACAGTAATGAAGGTATAAAGTTGTCGGCAATCCTTATATAAAACAAAATACAACCTATGAAGCCTATAACAATTAGGAGATTGGTTTTTCACAACTGAAGAACAAGTTGAAGAAATGGAAGAACCAACATAAACTCAGGTAAAATCATGCATGTGCATTTCATTTCATGGATTTTCACTAAGGATAACAGCATTGTTTGCCATCCTAAAATCTGGGTTTCCAGCTTTTCGATCTTTTGTTCTGTTGTCTTAGGGTTAAGTTTCTTTACCCTTATTGAATTAAGACTTATGTCTGGTTGAGATTCTAATTTGAATTTCAAATTGACAACAAGAATAAAGGTCTTGTCTTGGTGCTCAAATTAGTCGGGTTTGATCACTTGATGCCTTTATCTAAACCCGTGACCTATGGTTTAAGAGCTCTAAGGCTACAACTGTGTTTGTGATACACAAACCAATTTTGCAGCTATCTTTGTTTGATATCAGGGAAAAGATGCTTTGCTTTATCAATTTGATATTATACTTTTGAGAAAGTTTGCAAAACCTTTTGTCCTTTGCTTTTAAATCAAACATTGTTTAGGAAAGTTTTTTTTTTTTTTTTTGGGCCTAGGACAGCTGCATATGTCATCTCCCTTTCAGAGTTTAGCCAAGGACAAAAATCCAAAACTCTTTCCTTGCTTTGGCCCTCGTGTCTGCCCTCTTGTGGTACCTCATCAGCCTTTGTGCCTGACTTGTTTAGACACAATATCAACCTATATATATTGAGCAAAGCTGTCTTTGCTCAATGGTTGGCAAAATGTAGTTTTTACATTTGCTTTGTTGAGTTCTGGTTTTACTTTACATTGTTCATTAGTCTCTAAGTCTTCATTTTGTGACTATAAACCTTAGAGCTAAACAAAACTCTTCTTCATAACCTCATTGCATTTTGCATATTGTCATTCATTTTATATTTTGTTTTCTTCTAATAATAAAAACAATTAAACAAAATCTACAATGTCATTTTTTTTTCTCCAACAAGATGTGAAAGGTGTTGTTGCTACCATTATTCCAAATGTTGTGGGACAGATTAGAGAGGAATCTATCAAAGCAGTAAATGAACAACTCAAAGATGTGTTTGATAACATGATTACCAAGGCTTTGGGAGAGTTGAAAGAGGATCTTTTGAAAAGAGTAAATGAAGTAAACGATAGTGTGGAGCAACTTAAGGAGAAAGCAGGATATAATCATATTAATAATGTCGATGCAAATTAAGGAACAACTAGGTGATTTTCAATATAATGAACACGTGTTTAATTCAAGCCATAACAATTAGATGTTATGGGGAACCTTAACAATGATTGAAAAGTTGGAAAAACCTAGAATTTCCGGTTTTTCAGTCTGCGGATCAGTCATTGTGAGGACCGGTTCACCAACTTTTAGACTGGTTCTTAAGATTCTGTTTATGGCCACTGATTTCTAACATCCAAGCCTACCTATTCACAAAATTTGGTGGCATTTAGAGACCTGGAAGGTGGTGAACCGCTCAATATAAGTGTTCACAGATGTCCGGCGACTCCGACGGCCGGTTCGGCATATTTTGGCCGGTTCTGTCGTCGAGGCTGGCGTTTCCGAATTTTACCTCTCATGTCTACCTGCTTACAAAATTTGGTAGCGTTTGGAGCTTTGGAGAATAGTGAACCGTTAAAGGAAGTGTAAAACAAAGGTCCGGTGATGCCGGCGGTCGGTTCAACCGGTTTCTTTTTGACGGTCCCGGCGTTGAGGCCAGCAGTTTGTTTTTGGACCGGTAAGAGCAACTACTACGAATTGTAGCAGGGTCATAGTTTTACTTATTCATCTTTACCCACCATCATTCAAATCTTTATGTTACGGTTGTAACGGTATGCATATTTGTTAACAGATTGAGTTAACGTTCTGCAATCTATATCGTCCACATGTTTTATGTGCCAAATTACGTCTCCACGTACAGATTGAGTTAACGTTCTGCAATCTATATAATGATGGGTTATTTGATGAATATTGTCTTTGAATAAGACATGAGCTTCCGACTATCCTCCGCTTATATAAGGACCTTGATAGGCGATCTCTTTTATGTCACTTTGATGAGCTAATCTTCCCGTCGTTAGGGGGAGATAAGAACAAGAATGTTCAAGTAGAATGACTCGGAATTATCGTGGTTTGTCCCTACTGTGTCTCATCAAGTTCCCTAAAGTGTCGAGATCACATATATGCTGCAAACATGCCTGCAATGATTGATGTCCGGATAAGGACATGTTGATGTCTGGATAAGAGGACATGTCGTCACCCATAAATGGTGGCATGGTGACACCACAAATGTGGTAGATGGTGTCGCTAGGCCATGGCTCCCATGGTTTAGGAGGAGGCCACTTGGTTCGATACATACTCGCCAAGGAAGAATGCGAGTTTGACACAACTTGATCATTTGATCAATGATACTTATTCGTCAGTTATTTCTGGATTATGGTTATCATTGGGGGACGCTTCAATGTCAATACTAATCTGTATAGAGATCTGTACACTTAGAAATTACACCGGTGTACATGATGACGTGGTTTAATGAGTTTGATATCAAACCATACTTCGTTGAGAAAATACCAACATTGTAGATTGGCCTAAATGGAAAGATGCGATCCAGTTTAAACAAAGAGATAGTGCTTTGGTCATGTGACGCCGACACCTTAAGTGTAAACTCTATCAGTTATGTTTTTGTTAGAAAGCGTAGTGAGAAAAAGAGTTTTGACTCACCTTCTAGCGCAAGGTCTCTCACAAACGCCTTGAAATCGACTACGATGAGATATACTCTCGTAATGGATGTCATTGCACTCTACTACCTTGTCAGTTTGGTAGTTTCTGAAAAACTGAACATGCAGCTTGTGGTCACAACTTATCTATGTTGGAACTAAGAGATGTACATAAAGATCTTGAATAGATCGGTTTTCACTCAAATCAAGTGGCTCCTGACCATGCAGCACGTTTGCAAGGTATTTGCTAAGTATCTACTTGATTAGGGAAGGGATATGAAGAATTATGCCTATTTGCGTGTAAATTCTAGATGGATTGTGATGAACTCTTGTTAACTAAGAGATGTCATTGATCCAAAATTAAGAATGAAAGAATCTTGGGAATACTTGGTCTCGAAAGTGAGGACCGTTATTGATGATGCTTATTCATCTGTCGGTTTAGGCAATCTAAAGAACGATGAAGTTATGCCTATATGTATCCCTTGATTGGTCGAAGTATTGAGAAGACCTGTTTCGTCCATGTGATGAAGAAGTCTTAGGAGAAATCCTACATCTAAGTACGGTAGCATATTCATGTACTTGTTACAATATGCTCAACTCGACATCTCATTCACTATAAACTTGTAAGGCCAAGTTCTCCTTAGTCTTTCAACTCTCTTCCTAGCGGTCGAGCATTTTCGCTCCTTCTTAGATGAGTGTGAAGAAATATCAAGGTAGTGCCCGGATGCGCCCACGCAACGCCAATGTAATGGCAGTGATTCCTTCTATGAAAGGTTCAGGCTTATTCATTCCTACAGAAAGACACATCGAATGCAAAATCAGAATCTGCCCAGTTTGGTAGGTCAACTTCCACGGGACCTACATGATAGCCCACTCATTCAAAATAGTGAAATTGGTACCATTGGAAAGGTCTATGTGTCTAATTTCTAGGGACACCAACCATTTGATCACACCTATCATATTGAGTGAGTTATGGCTATTTTTGTAAAGTAGAACGGATCTGTCCGAGAATCTGCTTTGACAGAACAGTCAACTTTGATAGAGCTTTGTGATCAGCTCAAGATAAACTAGGTTATGGACCTTATATGGTTGGAAAGCTACGTGTGTCTAGTTTCCTGAACTTTATACAGTTCGTCCAGACCTATTGTATCGAAGAAGTTATGACTGTTTAAGTACACAAAGGTCATGCCACGCGTGAATCTGATTTTCAACGCAAACTTATGTTTTGAGTTGTTTGACAACCTTCTCTTTCAAGATCAAAATAATGCTAAGTATAGCAGGTCTGATCTAAGGATAATGTGGCTGGATTTGATGACTAAATCGTTGCCCAAGTCTACTTTTGAAGTATGTGAAGTGCATTGCCTTGCACCGTTTATCTGTACTCCGAGATTGAGTTACCAATCAGGCGAAGTTGTTGTGTAGACATTAGGGGAGTCTACATGCATCACATGTTATCTTTAATTGTAGTTTGTGCGTTGTGCTCTTTTTTTCTTCGACCAAGTCTTTTTTTTACCCATGAGGTTTTTGTTTTACTTGGCAAGGTTTTTACCGAGGCAACACCATAAGCACCATATTGTATTAGGGATGCAACACAAGGGGGAGTGTTTAAGGAAATTATATTTTCGTCCTTCTGTTATGTGTCTTGCCCTAATACACGTATGATTGGTTAATCTAGTTTCCTTATTAGAATAGATTACAGTTGATATAACTTCTAGATCCTTCGGGAGACTCTATGTAATGCCTATAAATAGGCTTTTCTATCAATGAATGAGTACACTGTTATTCTCGTTATATGTTCTCCTTCAACAGTTACAACATTAGTCCTTGTTTGTTGTTAAAGTGGTAATTGAGTCTATAAAGTTGTAATATGAGTCCTCAAAGTTGTAACAACTTTTTTTAATCACTTTGAGAACTCAATTACCACTTTAAGCACACATTTTACCACTTAAATGACACATGATTACTAATTTGTAACTAGAAAATTTTACAACTTTAAGGACTTATATTACAACTTCAAGGCACTACCAGAAGAAAGGCTTTAGCCGACGAAGCATTTTTTCGTCGGCTAAAGTGGACTTTAGCCGACGACATTTTCCTTCGTCGGCTAACTGAAATTTTCGTCGGCTATGGTAAACTTTAGCCGACGAAAAAAAAACGTCGTCGGCTAAAGAATTTATTTCGTCGGCCATAGTCTGTGAACTTTAGCCGACGAAATATTTAAAAGTTTAGCCGACGAAATTAATATGTCGTCGGCTAAAGTGCTTTATATTGCGATCTGGACAGCAGCAGCTCATCTGGGAAAAAAAACGGGAGAAGAAAAAACGGGAGAAAACGTTTGGGTGTTGTCGAAATCTGTCCATAATTAGTTTTGTGAAGCCATATATAGGTACGTATATGTATATATATGTTGATTAATTGAGTTTTATTTGAGTTTATCGATTTTGATTATGATTGAGTTTATTGATTTTGATTATGATTGAATTGATTAATTTTGAGTACGTTGGATGTATATATATATATATGTGTTGATCGATTTGGTTGATGATTTGAATTGATAATATATTTGTTGTTCCTAAATATTAGTAGATCTCTATCTGTTCTTAATTAATTTCTCCTAATATCTTATTGTGTTGATATGGTACGGTCTGAAGTTGTTGTTCCTTCATTTGTGTTCCTCTCTCTTCCTTGTCTTCCTTGTGTCTATCTTGTTGTTCCTTCCTTTGTGTTCTCTATCTCTTCTTGTGTTCCTCTGCTCTGTGTGTGTGTTCCTTCCTTAGTTCTTCCTTCGTTGTACGTCGTACGTAGAATATATCTACCCTGAATTGAGATTTTATATATGGCATGAAATTTCATCATAATCATTAACTAGCAGCGTTATATAATATATATTTTGTTATATTTTCAGGATATGGATAAGAGTTGGATTTCGCTTCCAAAATGGGACAAAAGATACGGTGCAGGAGTTATGAGTTTTATAAAATATGCGCTGGCTAATGCTAACGGGAATACAATTTTCTATTGCCCGTGCACGAAATGTCAGTGTCGCAGCGATATGCATTGATTTCCCATTGAAAAAGTATGGCAGCACCTGAGGAGTAACGGGTTTTGGGAGAAGTACACATGTTGGTTATATCACGTGAAACATCATCAGGGGGTCCGCATGATCATGGCCAATTTTCTGAGACGGGCAGTACATCCAACGATCCAACACGGCATTCATCACGACATGTTTCCTTATGAGAGCGGTGTATGCGCTCAAGGACAGTATATGCCTGACCCGGTGCAGCCCTTCCCTAGAGCTGTCAACACTGCTGGTATTGAAAAGTACAACAAACTGCTTGCTTTCCAACAGACCCCTGTGTACCCCGGTTGTCAGAAGACCGTTCTTGAAAGTGTGATGGACGTAATGAAGATTAAAGTTGAGACAAAATCGACCGTGAAGGCTGTTGATGATTATCTATAGTACACTGCTTCGATGCTGCCCCACGGTCATCGTCTTCCTACCACTCATCGTAAGGTCTGATGTATCCTGAAAGATCTTGGCCTTTCCTACATCAAGATCCATGCATGCAGATATGACTGCGTTCTCTTCTGGGGTAAAGATCCAGAAGGGAATGACCTTGGTGGCTTGACGCATGTCCGGTATGTCACACTGACAGGTATAAGCTGACTCCTGCAGGCAATAGGAAACCTGTGAAGGTACTTCGGTATTTCCCGTTGAGGGATAGGCTTGAGCGGTTGTACATGTCTTCACACACGGCCAAAGCTATGAGATGGCACGTTGATAGGGAATGCATGACGAAGATACCCTTATAACACCCTGTTGACGGGGAGGCTTGGAAGCATATAGACAGGGAGTTTTCCTCATTTTGCGTCAAAGTCCGAAATGTGAGGCTCGGGCTCTCATCCGACGGGTTCAACCCCTTTTGGCAACATGAGTCTTCAATACAGTGTATGGCCGGTGATTTTGGTACCGTACAACCTTCCTCCATGGATGTGCATGAAGAAGGAATACAATATGTTGAGTTTGTTGATTCCGGGGCCCGGTTATCTAGGAAGTGTCTCGATGTGTATTTGAGACCTTTGATTGAAGAGCTTCAGTTTTGTGGGAAGTTGGTCATCCCACTTATGACAAGTACATGCACGAGATGTTCCAGATGCATGTCATGGTTGTTGGTACCATCAGTGATTTTCCTGCCCGTGGGATGTTGTCGGGCAACGTTGTTAGGGGATACAAGGCTTGTCCAGAGTGCCTTAGCGATGAGGGAGCAGCAGTCATTGCAACTAGATATGCAGATTGGGTCACCGTGCTTTCCTTCCATATAATCACGATTGGCGGTTCGATGACAAGGCATTTGATGGGACCGTAGAACACGGTGTGCCTCCCAGAAGATGGACGGGAGAAGAAATTTTAGCAGTGCTTAATGAGTACGATTTTGGGCAGCTCAGCAATCATCCAATATTGTTGCAGCAATACCTGAAAGACCCGACAGGTACAAATTCTGGACACATAAGAGCATATTCTGGGAACTCCCATACTGGAGTAAGTTGTTGATCAGGCACTACCTAGATGTGATGCACATAGAAAAGAATGTTTGCGACAGTGTGGTGGGCACAGTGCTGAACTTGGAGGGGAAGACGAAAGACGGTCCTAAGGCACGCATTGATCTAAAAAAATGCAGTTAAGAAGACATCTGTGGTTGAAAGAAGGGAAGAAAAAATGCCTCAAGCTCCTTACACCGTGAAACCTGACCAGAAGAACGTAATTTTCAGGTGGATGAGTTGTGTGAAGTATCCTTCAGGCTATGCAGGAATATAGCCCGGTGTGTGAACTTCCGGGACAATAAGATGTACGGGTTGAAGAGTCATGACTGTCATATCCTGCTACAAACGTCTCTTCCCTGTTTTCATTCGACCGTTCCTTCCCCGTCAGGTGGTGGAGCCGTTAGTAGCGTTGGCAAGATTCTTCTAGAAGTTATGCACACGGGAAGTGACAAAATCTAACCTCCGGGAAATGCAAGAGGACATCATTTATATCATGTGTAAATTTGAGAGGATATTTCCTCCAAATTTTTTTGACATCATGCCTCACCTGATGATCCATCTTCCCGAGCAATTGTTGCTTACCGGTCCAGTACACTACACTTGGATGTATCCCATGGAAGGTACGTTTTTTACACCTGAATTCCTCAATCCATTTTTCTATATACATGTTCAATAATCATAACACTTTGCAACTTGATTTATAGGCAACTTGGAGACTACAAAGATTATGTGGCTAATAAATCCGCGCCTGAAGGATGTATAGCTGAAGCATATATTGCGCACGAGTGCGTCACCTACATGAAGTTGTATTTAGGAGCGTTGAAGGAAACAGACGAAGCCATGCCGGTAGATGTACCGAAGTTCACTCTTTCCATACTCTCCAGTGATGTTGAAGTTTATGGAATTTTGCCAGACTCCTACAAGTTGCAACCACATGAGCTAGTCATTGCCCAATGGTGGGTATTGATTAACTGTCCAGAAGTTGAATACTGGAAAGACATCCATCTATATTGTCCAGACATTCAAGGTGATCTCGAGTACCACAACAGGGAGTTCGCAAATTATTTTGGCGGCTGGGTACGTAATTCAATATTTATGTACGTATTTATGTTTAGTGCATAATTATCTATATTTACAATGTTAAATTGTAAATTGCAGATGAACCATATTCAATTTGATGGTCACCCAAATTGGTCACACGAACTAAGACTTCTAGCGATGAAGCCGATAATGTCAAGAGTTTATCCGATGTGCAAGGTGAATGGCGTGCAATTTATATGTGAACAGAGAGACAAGCAGACGGAGAACACAGAATTTGGGGTGATGGCGCATGGTGGGCGGAATGAGTTGACTATTACGGTGTTCTTGATTCAGTGGTGGAACTCGTTTACGGTGAAGGCATGACAGTGCACCTCTTCAAGTGTAGATGGTTGATACTAGCCCGCAGAGCATGAAGACGATCATTACGGAATATTATCGGTGAACACTGCTACAAGTTCTTACGAAGATGACCCGTTCGTTTTTGCCACATCGGTAAAACAAGTGTTTTATCTTGATGACCTTGCTAAGGGTGACAGCGTGGAAAGTAGTCAACCTTGTGCACCCTCAAAAAATTTACCGGGCGCTACACTTGGAGAGGCCGAAGACCAGGAAGAAATGTTTACGTATCAAGAGCCCAACGCAATAGGTATTCCTAACTCCTCTAACCGTTCGCCTTAATAATTTTAAAAGCGGGTCGTTCGTGCGAATTCGTGATGAAGAGCCCAGGCTTATTGATGTTGATCCAAATCAAGAAACAGACGAAGACTCTGGCGATGAGGAAAGACATAGATTACCAGAATTAATTCTAACACCCGAAGAAGACTCATCGGATGATTCCGATTACGAGCCTTATTTTAATTTCTTCGGATGTATACATTAGTTTGTAATAAAAAAGATTGTATTACCTTCATTTCTAGTTTACATATGTTGAATTCATATTTCTGTTATTTTATAATGAATTTTGGTGATATATGAAAGGAAATTTGTATGTTTAAAACCTTCTGTTTTAGGTCTGTATTTTTTACTTAAGCCGACGAAATACAACATAAGTCGTCGGCCTAAACTCTCTTAGCCGACGAATTAATTAAAATCGTCGGCTAAAACCGTCTTAGCCGACGACGAATACTAGAATCGTCGGCTAAAAGGACTTATAGCCGACGAATTGAAAAGGAAGTCCGTCGGCTAAAGAACTTAAAGCCGATGAATTGAAAAGGAATTCGTCGGCTTAAAGATCTTAAAGCCGACGATTCAAATGAAAGTCGTCGGCTAAAACTATCTTAGTCGACGAAGTATAGTAGAAGTCGTCTCCAAAACATCTTAGCCGACGAATACCCTAAATATTTCGTCGCTTTATTATTTTTATATTTTTTTATTACATAGTATATCCGACATGATTTTAGGGTATTCGTCGCTAAACCCTAAACTTTTTTTCTGTTACAAGGTACTATGCCCTATCTTCGGTGGTTTATTTTACGTAAAATTTTTATACCACTTGTTGTGTCTCATCAATTTGAAAATATTTTCAGTTGAAGGTCCGGCCAAAATACGAAATTTAGACGGTCCAACGACCTTTTCCGTGCATTTAGGGGTTTGACTTACGGGATTGACCGTCCGGATCGAGCACTTAACCTGGTCAGATCAAGTTGAATTTTTTCCCATACATGTATTTTATCATGGTGGTCAGATCTGACCGTCGGATTTTATTTTCTCAAGTTTGATCATCACAGTCAGAACATGCCTACTAATGTTGTATAACTTGTTTACTAAGTGTTAGGTAAATGTTCCGTTTCAAAAACAAACTATACGTAGAACCTTCAAACGTGAAAAAGTCGTGAAATAAGACATGACCAGAATGGTGAAATACGTCTACGGTTGAAAAATCAAGGTATTCCGGTCATGTCTCGGTGCCGATAGTTGCGGTCAATCCAATTTTCAATTCTTTCTCCCTATGGGTAGCCCTATCTTCGGTGGTTATTTTGCGTAAAATTTTTATACGACTTGTTGTGTCTCATCAATTTGAAAATATTTTCAGTTGAAGGTCCGGCCAAAATACGAAATTTAGACGGTCCAACGACCTTTTCCGTGCATTTAGGGGTTTGACTTACGGGATTGACCGTCCGGATCGAGCACTTAACCTGGTCAGATCAAGTTGAATTTTTTCCATACATGTATTTTATCATGATGGTCAGATCTGACGGAAGGATTTCCGTTCTCAAGTTTGATCATCACAGCAGTCACAGTTTGATGAATGTATAAACAGTTTGTGTTTAGCCGACGAATTTCAAAATGTTTAGCCGACGAATTGAATTTATTATTTCGTCGGCTAAAGTTTAGGTTAGCCGACGAAATTATTACCTTAGCCGACGAAATTATTATTTCGTCGGCTAAAGTCTTCGGTATAACCCAGCTCGACTGGTTGTATGCCCTAGCCTCCATCGTTTTCCTCTCCCTCTCCGAAATTCGCCTCCTCGCCTCCGCTCCCTCTCCGGTCGCCGCCCTCTCCCTCTCCCTCGCCTCCCCTCGACCTCTCCCTCGTCCCTCTCCCTCTCCCTCTCCTCTCCGGCCGCCTCCGCTCCCTCTCCCTCTCCGGCCGGCCTCCGCCGCCTCTCTCCCCTCGCCCTTCGTCCCTCGCCCTCGACCTCTCCGGTCCCTCCCCATCTCCGGCCGCCTCCCTCCTCTCCCTCTCCGCGCCTCTCCGCTCTCCTCCTCCGGCCTCCTCCTCCTCCTCCCCTCCGGCTCCTCCTCCTCCTCCTCCTCCCGCCGCCGCCTCCTCCTGCTCCGCCTCCTCCTCCTGCTGCTGCTCCGGCCGAATTCTGCTGCTGCTCCGGTCCTCCCTCCTCCTCCTCGAGTACGTTTTTTGAGCTTCGTTATTTAATGTTGTGGTGTTGTTGTGTATATAATGTTTGTGGTGTTGTTGTGTATATTTGTATTTAGGAAGTATATATTGTTATTTAATAAGTGTATATTTTGTTGTGTTATTAGTATTTAGGAAATGTATATATTTGTTTTGTATTTTGTGTTTGTTTTGATTTTCCGGTCAATTGCAATGTTGTGGTGTTGTTAGAAAGTGTATATTTTTATTTTTGAAGTGTATATTTAGGAAGTGAAAATAGTATTTAGGAAGTGAAAATTAGTATTTAGGAAGTGAATATATTTTTTACATTTTTAAAATGAGTTTGCATTTTTTGATTTTGTGGCCTTGATTCAAATTAATATTTTAAATAGGATGAGCGGTAATATTAGATCGACGAAGGGTTCGAAGGGCCAAAGGTCCGTATCGTCTGAGGGAACCTCTAGCAACCCTCAGACGTCGTTTCAGGGCCCTATGACTGCTAGACATGCGAGCCTTCTGCAGACGGTGCAGAGGCAGCCGGAGGTGCCCCTTCATCGAGGCAGCGGGGCTTCCTTTATTCCGCGAGGCAATTGTTTGCTCAGCCTCAGATGGAGGTGTCTGCACCCCGTATGCCTGAGATACACCGGGCGCCCACTCCAGCTCCTACCTCTTCGGATAGTGGGTCATCTGGGGTACAGATGCCGCCGCCTCACCTATTCCTTCCGCAGATGATACCGGCCATACCTGTAGTCGATGACTCAGGGACGCCGATTTATCCACTGCCCCCGCCAGTGGCTCCATCAGCGGCGTACCGGTTCGTGCCTTTTGATACGCCTCTTATTTCCGCGAGGGTATCATCATCGGAGGCGGAATCCGTCGCGTCCGCGTCCGATCCCTCAGGTAATGAAAGATGATTTGTTTTGTTATAATTACTCCGATTTCGATTTTAATAATCAATTTGGTTTATCATGTCATAGGCACCGTCGGAGCGAAGCCGGCAAAGAAGAAGAGAGGCCCCGTCACAGGGAAGGTCTGGAGAAGATCGTCGGTACCTCAGGAGGATTGTCATCGGTACTGACGGGGATGGCGACGTAGTATCGGGCGGAAAGTCGAGGACGTACTCCGCCGCGTGGGAGCGCTCATTAGGGATAGAGTCCCTATGTTGTGGTCAGACTGGGGCGAGGTCCCGCAGGAGGTTAAAGACATGGTCCATAACGCGATGTCGGTGAGTTTACAAAATGCCTGAATAATATTATGTATTACATTGTAGATTTCTGGAAAAACTAAACTAATAAACGTTAAATGCAGGTGTGGTTTGAGGTTCCCGAACCCTTGAAGAGCAGCTGGGCGGACTTTGTGCATGGGGGAAGGTACGTTGGGAAATTAATGAAAAAACAAAACTGTCTGTCATATTAATTATATTTCTAATATTTTTGTTGTATCTGTAGGTACAAGGAGTGGAAGAACGAGTTGCGGACCTATTGGACTACGCACGGGAACGCACGTTCTGCTACCCCTGCTGAGTTTCAGTACAGAGAGTACGAGTGGCGTTGGCTTCTGACATCAGAATTCAACAACCCTCGTAAACAGGTATTTAATAAATTAATTAGTTAATTTATCATTAAGTACGTGCGTTTTAAAATATTTTACTAATAGTTTACTTTTTTCTTGAAGGCGGTTTCCCGGGCGAACGCTCAGAACCGGCAACGCAACACAAGGAACCATCATGCCGGTTCTAGACCGTTCGCTGTCTTCATGGACGAGGCGGCCAGGGAACATCTAGAGGTCAACCAGTACGTCTATACGTACGAGAAGGCATATCTTGACTCCCAGGAGGATATAGTAAGTAATCTTTCATTTTTACGGAATTTTTAATTTTACTAATATATATGTTAAAATGTTAATTAATAATTTTTTTCCTATCCAATTAGGCAAGGGTGAGGGAGGCTAGTGACGAGGTGATGAGTGCTATAGTGAGAGAGACATGGCCGGACACGCAGGAGGAAGAGATGTCCGAAGCCATTTCCCGATCGACACTTCAGATCCGAGGTTGGGGCGGGGACAGGATCATGGGCACAGCCTTCCCACCGCGAGAAAACAACTTCTACTGCCGGGGTCTAGGAAAGAAGGGCCAGGGGGTCTTGAAGACCACTCCAGGATTTCAACGAAAGGCAGCCTCGACCAGCAGCAGGACGACTCAGCTAGAGTCGGAAGTTGAGAGACTACGGAGAGAGCAAGCCGCTCAGGCTGCTCATGTGCTGACGCTCAGTCTGCGCTGCTCATGCCGCCCAGTTCGCCGAATATAGATCCTATACTAGAGCCCTACATGCCGCCCAGCATGCCCAGCAGAAGCAGATGTACCAGTACTTCCAGGATTTAGTAGCTGCCCAGCTTCAGGGACTTCCACCTCCGCCCATGCCTGCGCCTATAGACATACCTGAGCTGCCGGAATCTCCTCACCAGCAGGCCCCAGATCCGGATATTGATTTAGATCATTTAGATTTTGTGTAGTTGATACCTTATATAGTTTTATGTGCTTCTTGTTGGTTATATATATGAAATTGTTTTGGTGTATTTTGCAGCTTGCTTGGAATGATAATTTAAAATTTTGTGTATTTTTTTTTATACTGGAATGGAGTTATAGCCGACGAAATACACCACAATTTGTCGGCTATAGTATTTTTATTTTTATTTTTATGTAGTTTAGCCGACGAATTATGGCATGTTTCGTCGGCTAAACTCACTATAGCTGACGAAATAGAGCCTTTTTCGTCGGCTATAATTATTTTTTAATTTTTTAATTATATACTTTAGCCGACGAATATCTCAGTTCCGTCGGCTAAAGGCTTGGAGTATAGCCGACGACGTGTTGTGTCGTCGGTTTAAGTCTGGGAGTATAGCCGACGACTTAAACCGTCGTCGGCTAAAGTCTGGGAGTATAGCCGACGAAAGATAGAGTCTGTTTCGTCGGCTTAAATTCATGAACAAAAGCCGACAACCAAATTCTTCGTCGGCTAAAGTATGGACAATAGCCGACGACGGTCTATGGGTTCGTCGGTTAAAGTCAGCGCCGATGACCCTTTCCCGACGACACTATAGCCGACGAAGCCTCGTCGGCTAAGAGTTTAGCCGACGAGTTAGGGTAACAGGCCGACGAAAATAATTCGTCGGCTAAAGTACTTCTCCTAGTAGTGAGGACTAATATTACTAGTTTGAGGACTTAATTTAAAAAGTTGATGCATCACATCATTCACATGTATTAACACATTATAAAAGTTTCCGAAACTATGAAAGGGAAAAGGAATTTAAGCACACATTTTACCACTTAAATGACACATGATTACTAATGTTGTAATTAGAAAATTTTACAACTTTAAGGACTTATATTACAACTTCAAGGACTAATATTACTAGTTTGAAGACTTAATTTAAAAAGTTGATGCATCACATCATTCACATGTTAATATAAAAGTTTCCGAAACTATGAAAGGGAAAAGGAAGAGTAAATTCACCTAGATCAAAAGCTGATATTTCAGTCTCTTTGTTTACAGAAACAGAGGATTAATTCCCCTTCATCGAATTTACCTGGAAACCTCACCTTAGCTTTACTTTATTCTCATCATCCATTGAAGAATAAATTAATCATCTATTCTTCCCTAATCTTTCTACATTTCTTTTTGCAAGAATTCTTCTTCTCACTCTGTTAATTTTTGTCTAATTACATTCACTCGAAAAAACAAAGGAAAAAATCAACTCAAGATTTATCATATGAAGAACCCAACTCATCACGTTGGTTGTAATTTCATTGATTAAGTAATAGTATGCATTATTTTCGACAACAAGAAAAATGAAGAAAAGATTTCGCGGAATGCAGATTTGTTGTTTATACTCTACTGGGTTCGATCAAGGTAAGGAAAGAAACATTGACTTGATGAGAATCTAAGGGATGGAATCATTCATCTAGTATATCTAGATTTCGATGATTGATGACTCAAGTAGATGTTTCCTGATACCCATCAACATGAAGATGAATATGATTAGAAGGAGGAGGCTGATAAAACCCAGAAACTGTCATTGATTCCTCCCCACGACGAATACAGTTAAACCCATCAACGGCTCTGCTCTCTTATAACACAAACTCACCTCTTCTCTGTCAACCCCTTCTCACATACCTATTCTAGTGTTGGGTATCCGGGAAAACAAAATTTCCGGAGGAAGTAAGTAGACAAAGGTCCAGATTGGGATTGATGTGTTGTGAGCAGAATCACTTTTAAAATTGCTGTGAGTAGAATCACTTCTGATATTGTTGTGAGAGGAATCAGCTTAGGTGTTTGGTAAACTGTTTTTAAAAATGCTGTGAGAACAAAAAGAAATTGGTAAAAATTGGTAGACTAGGTGATAGCTATACTGCAACAACAACAAAAACAAAACAACTAAGTTTTTGATGAGAATGGTTTTTCTTGAACATGGATTAGAGATTTGAAGGCAGAGCAGCAGAAGAACAGTAGAATAGGGGCGATGAAGAGAATATAGAGAGGGTTAGTGGGCAGTGTAATTTTACCATAAGGAATGAGGACAAAGTTGGATTTAAGATAAAATTCATTAAAAGTCTCCTGTTTTCTGATAGATTCCCACAGAAGCAATTCCAAAAACAACCCCATTGCTGCTTCTCCAAAACCTGATTTTGGGAGAATCACTTTCTCTAAAATCAGTTATATGGGTCATACCAAACACCTCAAATTCAACCCAGAATCACTTTTGGTCCCAAAAGCAGGTTCAAAAGCAGTCCCAAACTGGGCCAAAATTGGAGAAGGGAGAAGAAAGAGAAGAGAGCAATGGCCAATGGAGAAGGAAGACAAATCGATGACGGAAAAACCGAAATCAAACGCCGTAAGCATAGTCAATTAAATGTGAAGTGCTGATGTGGAGGTCTATAAATCATGAAATGTAGAATCAACGGATGATATTAAAACTCAAGGACAAACAAGCACTAGCAGAGTCAAGAAGAAGAGGACTCTTGTCCATTTTATTTTAATGTTAACGTTGTTGTATGCGGAGTCAATACTGATAACAATTTTATATAAAAAGCAACGTTAATGAATTTAATCGTTCAGTTATGCGTAGCAATAAGCTGAAAGCACACTTGTTAAGATTAAGCCATATGCATACAATGATTTAATTCTAAAGAAATAAAATCGTATATTTTTGTTCGAGTGCAAATTTGCCGACCGTCTTATTTGCCCGCTTTAAATTCTCACCCACTTAATTTCATTCCATGTGTCTTTTTTCATAATCATCTTTAACCATGGTTAGCAATATAAAACTTTAATAAATGAAATTTTGTTCTTTTTTTTTTAATTATAATTTTAACTCTTTAAGTCCAGTACAATTTGATCTAGCGGCATAGTTTCTACTTAATAAGTGGAAGGTTGTGAGTTCGAGTCACGAAGTTGTAATATTTAATCAAAAAAAACTTTACTCTTTAAAAAGAATAAAAAAAAATCTCTAAGTAATATGAGGACTCCTCGTATTCTGGACACAAACCCTAAATCCTCAAATTCGAGTGTTGGAGTGGGACTACAACCAAACTGTGTTTGGCTCACTTGTCTGCCTCCGAGTTCTAGTTATGTGAATGAACATAGGGTCATACAATTGGTATTATGAGCCCTTTATTTCAAAAAAGAAAAAAAAATTGTGATAAACTTTTATTTTAGGGTACGACTATGGCCACCTAACTATATACTTTGTTGACTTTACTTGCTATAGTATTTTTAAGAATTAAATTCAGTTTACCCCTCAAACTTTAAAGCTAAAATCAGTTTGGTCCTTAAACTTTTTATTTAATCATGATGGTCTTTGTACTTTCAATTTTCTATCAGTCTTCTCTAAATTTCGAGTTTGACTCTAATCGACATAAGGCCCCACCTTTCAGACTTCGACCCATATTTTAGACAAAATGTCTAAACTATCCTCCACTCATAAACTCTACCCCGAAACACATCTCTCTTCGTTGCTATGCTCAACCTCGATCATGAGCGCAACCTCACTCTTCTCACCATCTCTTCACTTTCAAAATCCCACACATGTCAAGAACATCAGACAAATCCAACCCGCAAAAGGGATCTCATAAACCCAAACAAATATCAAGACATTGAAGCAGCCAACACGTTCATATGAACAGAGAGAGAGAGAGAAAACAATCTTCACAACCATTGAAATTGTTTGCAGTATTCTTCTTCTTACATTTTTTTTCCTTTTCTTTTGTATTTATGGCTCCTTACTAGAAATCTCATTCAAGTCTCGGTGAATTGGGTGTTCTAATTCTTTATCCATGTTTTATATATATGTTTCAATTTTAGGTTTAATCTTTTTTTTTCTTCAGTTTTTCTAATGTTTCAGGGTAAAATTGAAACTTGACGGGTCAAAAAGAAAATGTAATATGAACAAAGGATTTAGTAGTGTGAGCTGTGAGCATAGCCGCACTCTTTTTTTTTAGAACTTCTTTTAAAAGAGGGTGAATATAACACAACATTAATTGGATCCATCATGAGCTGAGATCCTGGTTAAATGGCTTTTTCTTTTATTCTGCAGGAAGAGCACATTGAATTTGCCAAGATGCAGAAAGTAGGAGACACAAAGTTGTGCTCTTCATTTGCTAATGAGGTGCTAATGCTGCTGTAAGAGCAAAGATTCAGGAATAAGTGGGTCATATGGACAGAAAAGGAGGCCCCAAATTGCTCGATCGTTTTGTTGTATCTTTTTTCCCCCCCTCTTTTCAGAAGTGTTCAAAAAAATCCTCTCATTTGTTCTCACTGCAATTTAGTTATGATAAGAGTTTTGGTTACTCTATTTAGTTAAATATGATGAAGGATAAAGTGTAGAGACAAAGAGATAGCAAGAGAATCATCATTTTATTTATTGATAGGAGCCCTTTATATAGGGAATTACACAATTCAAATATGGTAAGGATATGAATACATAGATCTAGTCTAACTACCTATCATATTGGCATAAGGCCAAGACACACATAAAGAATATCTAGAAAGATACATAATATCCTAGAACACTCTCCCTTGTGCCGCGCGCTGATATGCCGATGGTGCTGATCTGTTGCCTCGTCAAAAACCTTGTCAAGTCACAAAAACCCTGTGGGAGAAAAACTGAACCTTGATCGTAGGAGAAAAAGAGTACAACGCACCCTTCACATCTGATAGTGACATGTATGCATATGCTAGACTCCCCCTGAAGTTCGCACCTCCCCCTGATCTTTACATCAATCATAGGGCTCTTCCTAATTTTTACTAATCACGGAAGTTTCAACAACTTAGCATGTCAATGCTTTTTAACATGTCTTCAAATGTGGCATTGGGCAATGATTAACTAAATCATGCCGTATTGTCCTCAAATGATCTTTTACACTTAGATCTTGAGGAGAAGGCCGCTTGTGAACTCAAAACATAAGTTCGTGCAGGAAATCAGATTTCCGCGCAGCATGACCTTCAGTTACTAAAATAGTCGTAACTTCCTCTAGGAAATATATATGAACAAACCGTAAACGTTTTTGGAAACAAGACTCATTTAGCTTTCCAACCGTATATCACACATTCTGGTTCGTCAGGAGCTATTCACAAAGTCCCGTTGAAGTTGACTGTTTTGCCAAAATCAGATTCTCAGATAGATTCGTCCTACTTTACGGAAATGGCCATAACGCACTCAATATGATAGGTATGATCAAATGGTTGGTGTCTCTAGAAAGTAGACACATAGACCTTTCCAATGGTACTAATTTCACCATTTTTCAGTGAGTGAGATTTCCTATAGGTCCCGTGGAAGGTGACCTACAAAACTTGGCAGATTCTGATTTCGCTTTTGATGTGTCTTTCTTATGTAGGGATAGAATAAGCCTCAACCTTTCATACTATTAAGTATTGAAAAAGGAGTTACTGCCATCATATTGGCGTTGCGTGGGTGCATAGCTACACTTAGCTTTATAACTTTTCATAGCAAATGAGATGTCAAGTCTTTCGTATTGTGTTGAGTACAATGATGCTCACTAGGCCATATACATCATCAGACGACACTTTTCAGACGACATATTTTGGACGATTTTGAGTTTGTGTCATCTGATTAATTTTTTGACCCTTCAGACGACATTTATGAAGTATAAGTCATATGAGTGCCATGCTCCCTTCATACTTCTGGATGTTGCTCAATTTGTCTGTGATATGCAAAATTTCAGACGGCATATATATGCAGTGTAAAAAGCAACATTTAGCAACTTTATGGTAATACGTCAGACAACATATAAAAGTTGTTTGTGAAAGAATGCGAAATCAACTTTTAATCCCTTTTTTATGTACTTCATCCAACAACATATTAATGTCGTCTGAAACAACCATAAATCTTTGATTTATACCTCCATTTTGAACCTTTAAATTCACTTATTCAGACGACAAACAAATGACGTCTAACAAACCCATAAAATTGAGTGTACGAACCTTGAAATATATAACTTCAGACGACATATGAAAGTGGTCTCTCTGACCCTAAAATACTCAATTTATAATTAAATATTGAGTTTGGTTACCTTTTATTGTATTTAATAAGACGACATATAAATGTCGCCTGTGGGAACCTGATATATAAGTTTGAAAAAGGGCTCAACCTATTAATCTATTCATCAGACGAGGTTAATATGTCGTCTGTATGAACTTGAAATATTCAATTCATTTGAGTTTGGGAGAGGGTGCCAACCTTAATGTATTCATCGCACAACATAAAAATGTCGTTTGGACCTGAAATATTTGAATTTGGGTGCCGGAATTTTCCCTCGCTTTTATTCAATGTGAGACGGCGATTATATGTCGTCTAAGGTTGTAAATAAGTGGTCAACATAAATTGTGCATATTTTCCAAACGGAAACGCTCTTATCTCCTCCGACCAAAACTTATATTTTTGATTAGCCGGTACTCAAACTCTTGTTAAGAGTAGGAAAACAGATCTATGTAATAGTTTGGACACTTTGATGAAACGATTATGTACTTCTCCTTGTGGAAGCTATAAGAAAGTTTATGTATATATGAAGTTGACTCTAATGATCGAGACCTATAAGTTATCGAAAATTGATAAATTTTCTTCCACATATATATTTAAGTACTACGATCATATCCAATGGTCAGATTAGGTAAATTTTGTTTCTTGCATATAGTTGTCTTATAAAGATGTATGTTTACAAAGAACTTAATTAGTAAAGATGTTATAGCACATTAGTACGCACGTTGTGATTCAAATGACGGAAATAATTTTTTTTTAAGTTTGAGTGTCAGATGTCAACATGATAGTAAATTATGGGTGTAGAACAAAATTCAAGCATTTTCGATAAAGTTCGGATCTCGGTCAATGCGGTTAACATGAATGGAATCTTGCTTAGTAACTTCAGACGACATATATATGTTGTCTGAAAAATACTTTTAAAAGTCAACACTTTTATCTAAACGAAAACCCTCTTATCTAGACCGATTAATACTTAAAGTTGAGATTCGTCAATTCTTATACCCTCATTTAGTGTCAACAAAACTATTTATGTGAACATTTGGACACGTTTATCGACCGATCATATCGCTCCCCATGAGGAAGAATAGGAACGTTTTATGTATAATTGAAGTTGAGTCTAATGATCGAGACCTATAAGTTATCGAAAATGAGTAAATTTTCTTCCACAAACATATTTAAGTACTGCGATCATATCCAACGGTCATATTAGGTCAATTTTGTTTCTTGCATATAGTTCCTTTATAAAGATGTATGTTTACAAAGAACTTGGTAAACATGTTATAGCACATTAGTACGCACGTTGTGATTCAAATGACGAAAATAATTTTTTTTTCAAATTTGAGTGTCAGATGTCATCATGATAGTGAATTATGGGTGTAGAACAAAATTCATGCATTTTTGATAAAGTTCGGGTCTCGGTCGATGCGGTCAACGTTAATCGAGTCTTGCTTAGTCACTTCAAACGACATATATATGTCGTGTGACCAATACTTTTCAAAGTCAACACTTAGATGACCAAAATGAGTGTTTTGGTTAATTTAGAATAATGATTGGTATTAGTTGGTCAACTCAGACAATATATGTATGTTGTCTGATGAACACACCCTTTCCAATTAGCTAGGTTACAAACCCTTTGTACGGTCAACTAAGGATTGTCTGATTTCATTTTCACTAAGTGTCTGAACACACCCTTTCATTTTAGTAAGTGTCTGAAAGCCGCCTCTCTCATTTTGTCTGAAACCCATCTCTCTCTGTCTCGACCTCACCATTTCTCTCGCAGTCACCATCTCTCTAGACCTCACCATGCCATCTCTCTGTCGACCTCACCATCTCTCTCGCAGTCACCATCTCTATCGACCTCACCATCTCTCTCAACCTCACCATCTTTCTCTCTGTCTCTCTCGAACACAACAACATATTTTCTCTCTTAATCAGGTAACCCAGTCTCTTTCTTATAGAGTTAATTTTAGGGCTCTATAGAATCTGGGGTTCGAATTTTTTAGGTTTTCGAATTGGGGGTTCTGAATGTAATTTTTTTAGGGTTTCCAATTGGGGGTTCAATTTGGTGTTTAATAGTTTGTTGTTCTTGTTCAATGACAGTTTGGAGTGAAGTAGGCAAGCAGTTGAAGTGGTTATCAGTTGAAGTGGAGGTATCCAAATTAAAGTAAGCCAGTTTGCTCATTTGTTTAGCTTTTTAATTAGAATTCCTGTATTTATTATTGTTCTGCTTGTGATTGTTTATCAAGTTTGTTCAAGTTGTTAATAGCGGAAGTGTTTGTTACTGATTTGAACTGAAAACACTAGACTTAAGCATGACCTCGACTTGGGTAGCTGTTTCAGTCCTCTGCTCCAGTACCTAAGTGTTGTGGTTATTTTTCTGTCTTTATGCGCATGTTGTGATTGTGGTTATTATGATGTTAGTACAAGTGTTTATCTTGATCCTCAATTTATTTTTAATGATTGTGATTGGTTATTAAACTAGTTATTATTCCATTTTTATGTGTTTATATAAGATGGACAAAACTTGGATGCTCGCTGATAGGAGATCTTTGAGGTTTCAAACTGGGTCTGAAAATTTCCTCAAATTTGCGTCGGCAAATGCTGCCTACAAATCAAGCATACGTTGCCCTTGTATGAAGTGCTGTAATCACAATGGATTTACCGTTGTTGTCATCAAGGGCCATGTATATTTTAATCGCATCATGACCAATTATAAAAATTGGGACTGTCATGGTGAAGCTGCTGCCATGGAGGGCGATAGTGGCGAAGAGTCTAAATCAGTAAGCCGGAGGATATAGAGGGTGAAGATCTGGATAATTTGCCCCCGAATCTGCCGAAGGCATTGATTGACTTGTGCAATGGGCAAACACTTTTCTTAAGGAAGGGAAGACAGTGAACACTGTGTTTCAAGCAGATCTTTTTGGACATCCAAAGAAAGCATATATATGCAGAGCTGATGTTTACGCCACAGCCCACAAGAAAGAAGTTTCGAACGGTGCTCTTTTCTTCTACATGGGGTAAATTATTATACTTGTTTACTGGTTCTTATATTTCATAATGGATTATGCGGCTGAATTATGAAGCATGTTTCTTTGTTTATTTTGAAGTAGTTATAATCATTTCATGTTGCAATATGTGTTTGTAGCTACTTGAATAAAGTGTTAAAGCAGAACAAGATGGAGGATATGATGCAGTTTGTCGACTCTGATAAAGTGGAACTCACACAGCGAGGTCTTATGATCTGTCTGTTATGTACAAGAATGGGAAGCCTGGGCAGATCTATTTGATTCCATATAACACAGGGTACGTAACAATGAACTAGATTTGTGGGTACAAATGATTTAGTGCTTAAGACAAACATCTAGGATGACATTGTATGTTATTGCATAGTCAACACTGGACCTTGACGATTGTGAACCTGGAATTGGAAACCGCACGCTATATGGATCCACTAAAAAGGCGCCTGGATGGAAGTGAATGGCTTGCTATTGTCACTGAGTAAGTGTGTGCTAGTTTTCTTATATGGTCTAGCCTTTTAGTATTACTCATTGATCAGTTCAGCCATGAAGATGCTAACTATTATTTTTTCTGTTGGAAGGTCCATAAAAATGTACAAAGGCCTACTGAAGAAGCAGCCTGGAAAGAAGAAAGCATCTCCTTGGAAGCCTCTACTTGTAAGCACTTTAAAATTTGGTAGTGTATAATTTTACAGTATAATTTGATTTTTGTTACTGTTTGATAAGCCTATTCATAATTTTCAGGGTCACTACCAGGACAAGCACTTTAGCCGACGAAAAATTTTCGTCAGCCTATTAGCTTAATTCGTCGGCTAAGATCTTAGCCGACAAAGTCGGGAAAGAGTCGTCGGCGATGACTATAGCCGACGAAACTAGAAGACGTCGTCGGCTATAGTCCTAGAATTTAACCGACGAAAAAGTGGTCGTCGGCTATTGTCCCAGAATTTAGCCGACGAATATCTTAAATGTTTCGTCGACCGTAGTCTGAGACTTTAGCCGACGAAAAAGACGTCGTCGGCTTTTGTCCCAAAATTAAGCCGACGAATATCTTAAATGTTTCGTCGACCGTAGTCTGAGACTTTAGCCGACGAAACATTTAATATATTCGTCGGCTATAGTATGTAATAAAAAAATTAAAAATATAGTCTGTTTCGTCGGCCTTAGGAGGGTTTATCCGACGAAACATGCCATAATTCGTCGGTTAAACCTTGTATAAAAAAATTAAAAATACTATAGCCGACGAATATATTACATGTTTCGTCGGCTATAAGTCTATTCCAGTATAAAAAAAACCCAAAATTTCTAAATTACCATTACAAGCAAGCTGCAAAATACACCAAAATAATTCCATATAACCAACAACAAGCACATAAAACTATATAATTGATCAACTACACAAAATCTAGATCATCGAAATCAATATCCAATTCTGGGGGCTGCTGCTAAAGAGGTTGCGGCGGCTGAGGTAGCGGTATAGCCGTAGGCATGGGCGGAGCCGGAAGTCCCTGAAGCTGGGCAGCTGTAAACTCCTGCAAGTACTGGAACATCTGCTGCTGCTGGGCTTGCGGGGTGGCATATACCCCGGCAGTATAGGCAGCTTGAGCAGCTTGCTGTTCCCGTAGTCTCTGAACTTCTGACTCTAACTGAGTCGTCTTGCTGCTGGTCGAGGCTGCCTTTCGTTGAAATCCTAGAGTGGTCTTCAGGACCCCCTCGCCCTTCTTTCCTAGACCCCGATAGTAGAAGTTGTTTCCTTATGGTGGGAAGGCTGTGCCCATGATCCTTGCCCTAACCCTCGGATCCGAAGTGTCGATCCAGGACATGGCTTCGAACATATCTTCCTCCTGCGTGTCCGGCCATGCCTCCCTCACTATAGCACTCATCACCTCGTCACTAGCCTCCCTCACCTTCGCCTAATTGGATAGGAAAAAAATGATTAATTAACATTTTGACATATATATAAGTAAAATTAAAAATTTAAAAATGTAAGATGACTTACAATATCCTCCTGGGCGTCAGGATATGCCTTCTCGTACGTATAGACGTACCGGTTGACTTCTGGATGTTCCCTGGCCGCCTCGTCTATGAAGACAGCGAACGGTCTAGAACCGGCATGATGGTTCCTTATGTTGCGTTGCCGGTTCTGAGCGTTTTCCCGGGAAACGGCCTTCAAAGAAAAAAATAAACTATTAGTAAAATATTTAAAAACGAACGTACTTAATGACAAATTAAATAATTAATTTTTTTTAAATACATGTTTATGAGGGTTGTTGAATTCTGATATCAGAAGCCAACGCCACTCGTACTCCCTGTACTAGAACTCAGCAGGGGTACCAGAACGTGCGTTCTCGTGCGTAGTCCAGTGGGTCCGCAACTCGTTCTTCCACTCCTTGTACCTACAGATACAACAAAAATATTAGAAATATTATTAATATCACATACAATTTTGTTTTTTCATTAACTTCCCAACGTACCTTCCCTCATGCACAACGTCCGCCCAGCTGTTCTTCAGGTGCTCGGGAACGTCAAACCACACCTGCATTTAACCGTTTATTAGTTTAGATTTTCGAGAAATCAACAATGTAATACATAATATTATTGAGGCATTTTGTAAACTCACCGACATCGCGTTGTGGACCATGTCCTTAACCTCCTGCGGGACCTCGCCCCAACATAAGGACTATATCCCTAATGAGCGCTCCCACGCAGTCGGAGTACGTCCTCGACTTCCCGCCCAATACTATGTGGCCATCCCCGTCAGTATCGATGACGATCCTCCCTGAGGTATTGACGGTCTTCTCGAGAGCCTTCCCTGTGACGGGGCCTCTCTTCTTCTTTGTCGGTTTCGCTCCGACGGTGCTTATCACATGATAAACCAAATTGATTATTAAAATCAGAGACCCTTTATTATTAATTATAAGAAAACAAATCATTCATCTTTCATTACCTGAGGGCGATGCGGCGGACGCGACGAATTCCGTATCTGTCGCTGATGATGATACCCTCATAGAAATAAGAGACGTATCAAAAGGCACGAACCGGTACGCCCACTACCAGGACAAGCACTTTAGCCGACGAAAAAGTTTCGTCAGCCTATTAGCTTAATTTGTCGGCTATAGTTTCGTTGGGAAAGGGTTGTCGGTGATTACTTTAGCCGACGATACTAGAAGACGTCATCGGCTATTGTCCAGAATTTAGCCGACGAAAAACAAGTCGTCGGCTTTTGTCCCAACTTTAGCCGACGAAACATTTTAAGATATTCGTCGGCTAAATTCTCAGACTATGGCCGACGAAACATTTTAAGATATTCGTCGGCTATAGTATGTAATCAAAAAATAAAAAAATAACTAAAGCCGACGAAATATAGTCTGTTTCGTCGGCTGTAGAAGGGTTTAGCCGACGAAACATTCCATAATTCGTTGGCTAAACCTTATAAAAAAAAATAAACATACTAGAGCCGACGAATTATGGCGTATTTTGTCGGCTATAAATCCATTCTAGTAAAAGAAAAAAACCGGAAATTTCTAAAATACCATTCCAAGCAAGCTGCAAAATACACCAAAACAATTCCATATAACCAACAACAAGCACATAAAAATATATAATTCATCAACTACACAAAATCTAGATCTTCTAAATTAATATCTGCTTCTGGGGGCTGCTGTGGAGGTTGCGGCGGCTGGGGTAGCGGTATAGCCGGAGGCATGAGCAGAGCCGGAAGTCCCTGAAGCTGGGCAGCTGTAAAGTTCTGCATGTACTGGAACATCTGGCGTTGCTGGGCCTGCTGGATGACATATATCTCGACAGCATAGGCTGCCTACGCGGCATTATAGGCAACCTGAGAGCTTGTTGTTTCCGTAGTCTCTGAACTTCCGACTCTAGCTGAGTCGTCATCGAGGTCGTGGTCCTGGTGCTGGTCGAGGCTGCCTTTCGTTGAAATCCTAGAGTGGTCTTCAGGACCCCCTCGCCCTTCTTTCCTAGACCCTGACAGTAGAAGTTGTTTCCTCGCGGTGGGAAGGCTGTGCCCATGATCCTCGCCCCAACCGTCGGATCCGAAGTGTCGATCCGGGACATGGCTTCGGACATCTCTTCCTCCTACGTGTCCGGCCATGTCTCCCTCACTATAGCACTAATCACCTCGTCACTAGCCTCCCTCACCTTCGCCTAATTGGATAGAAAAAAAAATGATTAATTAACATTTTGACATATATATAAGTAAAATTAAAAATTTAAAAATGTAAGATGACTTACAATATCCTCTTGGGCGTTAGGATATACCTTCTCGTACGTATAGACGTACCGGTTGACTTATGGATGTTCCCTGGCCGCCTCGTCCATGAAGACAGCGAACAGTCTAGAACCGGCATGATAGTTCATTGTGTTGCGTTGCCGGTTCTAAGCGTTCACCTGGGAAACGGCCTTCAAAGAAAAAAATAGACTATTAGTAAAATATTTAAAAATGCATGTATTTAATGACAAATTAACTAATTAATTTTTTAAACACCTGTTTACAAGGGTTGTTGAATTCTGATGTCAGAAGCCAACACCACTCGTATTCCCTGTACTGAAACTCAGCAGGGGTACCAGAACGTGCGTTCTCGTGCGTAGTCCAGTGGGTCCGCAAGTCGTTCTTCCACTCCTTGTACCTACATCCCGACCCTTAAATTTTTATAAGGAGGGGAGAATTGTCACATCCCGACTCTTAAATTTTTACCTTATTTACCAGCTTGATTATGATAAGAATTTTTACCGTCTCCGGCATTGAGATATAGTTTAATTGGTCCCTAGAGGGTTTTGGGGGACGATTATTTCGGAGAGTTTTTCGTAGGAGAAAAATGTGTCGACGGTAAAAATGGTGAATTTTAGCTAGTAAAAGGTAATTTTTAATAGGGTACTTTTTTTGGGGTGTTAAATTGGTGGAGTTGGGTATTTTTGTGGTGTTGGGCCGGGTTGGTTAGTGAGGCCCAAACCCCATTTTTATTTCCTCTTTTTCTTCTCCTCTTCTCCTCTTTTTCTTCTTCTCTCTTTTTCTTTTCCTTCCTCCCGAGCTCTCTTTTCCTCTGCCGGAAATCCTCCGCACGCCGCCGTCGTCAGGCCGAGCCAGGCTACCGCACCGGTCCCGTCTGGACCGGCGTCTCCTCCTCTCTCATCCTTGGCCGATGAGCGCTGCCATTTCACGGTCGAGAGGAAGGAAACTCGTCTCGAAGGACCTACTGTGTTCTCACCGGAGCTCCCTCCTCCGGCCACCAAACCGGGCAAGCCATATACGGTTTTGTAGGTCTCCAACCCAGCTGCCTTGCCCTAAAAGGACTCACTCCGGTTCGCTTCAGGTAAGGAGAAATTTGAGGTGGAAGTTCTAGGGCGTTTTTGATGTTTCTATTTGATTGGCATAGTTAGGTTTGGAATTGGTGATTGTGCTAGTTAGGAAAGTTGTAGAGTATGATGAGAAGATTATTATGTTAAAATTTCATAAGATTTGGAGGTCGCCGGAATCGGCCTCCGGTCGCCGCTGTTTTGGAGTTTTGGATGGTTTTAAATATGTAATAATTAGAGGAGTTTAATGAAGTGAATTGTGGAATTTTTGGATGAATTTTGGATAAGTTTGTGAATTTCCGAAGTTTGGTATTTTTGGCGGAAGAATAATGTAGAATCCGGCCGTAGGATTTAAGTCAATTTCTGGGAAATGTTGTATTTACGGCTGCCGAGTATGGTATTAAAGTTTGGGTCGTTTCGATTTAAGAATATCGAAGTTAGGCAATGATGAGCGTGGTTATGACTCTCGGTTAATTTTGCCTATTTTGTATAAATATTAGATTTTTAGTTGGGGAATTAATTATATATTTTTGGAACAGGACGTGAGGAGGCTCGAGTAGACGAGGCCTCAGATCGACGTCAGGCTTAGGCCTAATTTGTGAGTGGACTTTTGTTTTAAATATTGTGCATGCAAAATAATTTATGTTGTTAGACAATAACCGAAATTGAGAATTTCGGTGAATATGTTTATATATATCCATATTTGGGTGATTATGAGGTTAGTATGTATATAAATAAATGCTAGCTAGCTATACGTGCTTTTCCACCATACTGAGGTAAAATTCCATTATGGTGCGACGTGAACGTTAGACGCAATCGTCGTAGCCCTATATAAATATAATAATTTATATAGGGGATATGCGCGTATATATATATATATATATATATATATATATATATATATATATATATCGTCTTTTCCATCATAATGAGGTAAAATGCCATTATGGTGCGACGTGAGCGTTAGATGCAAGCGTCGTAGCCTTGTGTGAATTTCTATTTCTCTTATTCCTTCATAAAATTCATACAAGGGATATGACGAGTGTAATACATACATATTTTGTTTTAGCCTGAGAGGCTCCATTTTATTTGAGTTGGTGACTAGCCGGAGCTAGTCGTGAAATTGCCAGTTTTGAGTTGAGCGCTTTTGAGCGGTCGCATGCAGCATAATTTCTTTGGAAATTAAAATGGGAATACATAAATATTTTTCTATTAAATTATTTTTGTCCACTCACTCTAACGTTATTAAATGTCTTCCCCTGGGTCTTTCGTTTTAAAATGCCCAGTCTGCAAAGTTCGGATTGGATCTAGTAGGAGACGAGGCATAGTCACCCACATTTCCACCACCTTTCACCAGTAGGTTACCTGTTTAACCTACTTGTGTTTTCTTACTTTCGCTAGTGTCTAGTAGTTCTGAATACTTGGGTTTAATGTATATTATTTCGGTTGTGGGCGAAGGCATGTTGACATTTTAGAATATTTGACGGAGGATGTATATTATCTTAGTTGATGTTTATTATCTTGTAGGTGGTGATTGTATTTGGGGAGCACGAAGGCTCCAGAAGTTAAGGGTGGATTGAGAATTTTAGGAGTGTTTGCAAGTTTTCGTTAGGAAGGGTTGTCCATTTCCAGGGGAGGTTATACCGAATTTTACGGTAAATCTTTCCTTGGAGGTGGTCCCCGCACGATTTACTCCGGGTTCAGGGTGAAATCCGGACGGTCAATCCGTTAAGTCAAACCCCTAAACGGGTGGAAAAGGTCATTGAACCGTCTAAAATAGTTTCAAACCGATGAGACGCAACAAGTCGTATAAAAATTTTAGGGTTTAGGGTTTAGGGTTTAGCCGACGAAATATTAGGGTATTCGTTGGCTAAGGTTTAGGATTTAGACGACGAAATATTAAGAGTATTCGTCGGCTAACCGAATCTTACCCGACGAATTATGACTTATTTCGTCGGCTAAGATGATTTAAGCCGACGAATTATGATATATTTTGTCGGCTAAGATGGTTTAAGCCGACGAATTATGGTATATTTCGTCGGCTAAAGTATAAAAAATACATTAAAAAAACAGAAGGTTTAATGTAAACCATACTGACTTCCTGTTCATATATCACCAAAATTCATAAAAAATAACAGAAAAATGAATTCAACATATGTAAACCATAAAGGTAATACATTCTTTTTTATTACAAATTAATGTATTACGTCCTCTAAATTATCCTCTAAATCAAAACTAAGGCTCGTAATCGAAATCATCTGATGAGTCTTCTTCGGTGTCAGAATTAATTGCTGGTAATCTATGCATTTCCTCATCGCTAGAGTCTTCATCTGTTTCGTGATTTGGATAAACATCAATAAGCTTTGGCTCTTCATCACGAATTCACACCGAACGACCCGCTTTAAAATTATTAAGGCGAACGGTAAAGGAGGGAATACCTATTGCGTTGGGCTCTTGATACGCAACATCTTCATCCTCGTCTTCGGCCTCTCCAAGTGTAGCTGCCCGGTAAATGTTTCGAGGGTGCACAAGGTTGACGACTTTCCACGCGTCACCCTTAGCAAGGTCATCAAGATAAAACACTTGTTTCACCGATGTGGCAAAAACGAACGGGTCATCTTCGTAACAACTTGTAGCAGTGTTCACCGATAATATTTCGTACTGATCGGTCTTCATGCTCTGCGGGCTAGTATCAAACCATCTACACTTGAAGAGGTGCACTGTCATGCCTTGCCAATAAACGAGTTCCACCACTGAACGGAGAACACCGTAATAGTCAACTCCATTCCGCCCACCATGCGCCATCACCCCAGAATTCTGTGTTCTCCGTCTGCTGTCTCTCTGTTCACATATAAATTGCATGCCATTCACCTTGCACATCGGATAAACTCTTGACATTATCGGCTTCATCGCTAGAAGTCTTAGTTCGTGCGACCAATTTGGGTGACCATCAAATTGAATATGGTTCATCTGCAACCAACCATTCAACTGTAAATATGGATAATTATGCAATAAACAAAAATACGTACAGAAATATTGAATTACGTACCCAGCCGCCAAATAGTTTGCGAACTCCTTGTTGTGGTACTCGAGATCACCTTGAATGTCTGGACAATATAGATGGCTGTCTTTCCAGTATTCAACTTCTGGACAGTTAATCTGTCACATCCCGACCCTTAAATTTTTACCTTATTTACTAGCTTGATTATAATAAGAATTTTACCGTCTCCAACATTGAGATATAGTTTAATTGGTCCCTAGAGGGGTTTTGGGGAACGATTATTTTGGAGAGTTATTCGTAAGAGAAAAATGTAACAACGGTAAAAATGGTAAATTTTAGCTAGTAAAAGGTAATTTTTATTAGGGTATTATTTTTGGGGGTGTTAATTTTTGGAATTGGGTTGTATATAGAGGAGTTGGGCCGGATGGGTGAGGCCCAAAACTATTTTCTCTCTCTCTCTCTCTCTCTCTCTCCCTCCCGACGCTCTCTCTCTCACTCACTCTGCCGGATTTGTTCCAGCTCCGACCAACACCGTCCGACAAAGCCAGGCTGCCGCACCGGTCCCGTTCGGACTGCCGCCGTCTCCTCTCCTCGCCTGGACTATGACCGGGCCAGTTACGCCGTCGAACGGGGAGGAAACTCCCCTAGCAGCCGGTTGCTCCTTTCGCCGGAGCTCCCTCCTCCGGCCACCAAAGCCGGTGATCTTTGGCTTGTTTTGTAGCTCTCATCCCATGCAGCAACCCCTCCAAAGGGCTCACTCCCTCTTGAGCTCAGACGTGAGGAGACTCAAATTGGAGAGACCTCGGATCGACGTCAGGCTTAGGCCTAAAGTTTCTACATGATTGCATAGTTGAGGTCGGGCGTACATGGAGAAAAGGCATAGTCAATAGTATAGCTTTCGCTCATTTCTAGTTATTTCTAGTTTCTTTCCTCTTAAATAGAGTTGCTCTGATTATGTGGTTGTCTTATATGATCTTTGTTAGATTAGTAAATCTATATTGAGAGATGTTGTGATTTGTGGGGAGCACGAAGGCTCCAGAAGTTAAAAGTGGATTGAGAATTTTAGGAGTGTTTGTAGGTTTTTGATTTGGAAGGGTTGTCCATTTCCAAGGGAGGTTGTACCGAATTTTGCGGTAAATCTTTCCTTGGAGGTGGTCCCCGCACGATTTACTCCGGGTTCAGGGTGAAATTCGGGGTGGGTCATGTCATAATCAATACCCACCAGTGGGCAATGACTAGCTTATGTGGTTGCAAGTTGTAGGAGTATGGCAAAATTCCATAAACTTCAACATCACTGGAAAGTATGGAAAGATTGAACTTCGATACATCTACCGGTATGGTTTGCGAAGTTTCCTTCAACGCTCCTAAATACAACTTCATGTAGGTGACGCACTCGTGCGCAATATATGCTTCAGCTATACATCTTTCAGGCGCGGATTTATTAGACACATAATCTTTGTAGTCTCCAAGTTGCCTATAAATCAAGTTGCAAAGTGTTATAATTATTGAACATGTATATATATCGAGGAATTCAGGTGTAAAAAACGTACATTTCTATGAGATATATCCAAGTGTAGTGTACTGGACCGGTAAGCAACAATTGCTCGGGAAGATGGATCATCAAATGAGGCATGATGTCAAAAAAATTTGGAGGAAATATCCTCTCAAATTTACACATGATATAAATGATGTCCTCTTGCATTTCCCGGAGGTTAGATTTTTTCACTTCCCGTGTGCATAACTTCTGAAAGAATCTTGTCAACGCTACTAACTGCTCCACCACCTGACGGGGAAGGAACGGTCGAATGAAAACAGGGAAAAGACGTTGTAGCAGGATATGACAGTCATGACTCTTCAACCCGTACATCTTATTGTCCCGGAAGTTCACACACCGGGCTATATTTTCTGCATAGCCTGAAGGATACTTCATACAACTCATCCACCTGAAAATTACGTTCTTCTGGTCAGGCTTCACGGTGTAAGGAGCTTGAGGCATTTTTTTCTTCCCTTCTTTCAACCACAGATGTCTTCTTAATTGCATTTTTTTTAGATCAATGCGTGCCTTAGGACCGTCTTTCGGCTTCCCCTCCAAGTTCAGCACTGTGCCCACCACACTGTTGCAAATATTCTTTTCTATGTGCATCACATCTAGGTAGTGCCTGATCAACAACTTACTCTAGTATGGGAGTTCCCAGAATATACTCTTATGTGTCCAGAATTTGTACCTGTCGGGTCTTTCAGGTATTGCCGCTACAATATTGGGATGATTGCTGAGCTGCATAAAATCGTACTCATTAAGCACTCCTAAAATTTCTTCCCCCGTCCATCTTCTGGGAGGCACACCGTGTTCTACGGTCCCATCAAATGCCTTGTCATCGAACCGCTATTCGTGATTATTTGGAAGGAAAGTACGGTGACCCAATTTGCATATCTTGTTGCAATGACTACTGCTCCCCTCATCGCTAAAGCACTCTGGACAAGCTTTGTATCCCCTAACAACGTTGCCCGACAACATCCCACAGGAAGAAAAATTACTGATGGTACCAACAACAATGACATGCATCTGGAACATCTCGTGCATGTACTTGTCATAAGTGGGATGACTAACGTCCCACAAAAACTTAAGCTCTTCAACCAAAGGTTTCAAATACACATTGAGACACTTCCCTGGATAATCGGGCCCCGGAATCAACAAACTCAACATATTGTTTTCCTTCTTCATGCACATCCATGGAGGAAGGTTTTACGGTACCAAAATCACCGGCCATACACTGTATTGAAGACTCATGTTGCCAAAAGGGTTGAACCCGTCGGATGAGAGCCCGAGCCTCACATTTCGGACCTCTGACGCAAAATGAGGAAACTCCCTCTCTATATGCTTCCAAGCCTCCCCGTCAGCAGGGTGTATAAGGGTATCTTCGTCATGCAATTCCCTATCTTCGTCATACAATATTTAGGATGTCTTTCCAGTATTCAACTTCTGGACAGTTAATCAATACCCCCACCAGTGGGCAATGACTAGCTCATGTGGTTACAACTTGTAGGAGTCTGGCAAAATTCCATAAACTTCAACATCACTGGAGAGTATGGAAAGATTAAACTTCGGTACATCTACCGGTATGGTTTGTGGAGTTTCCTTCAACACTCCTAAATACAACTTCATTTAGGTGACGCACTTGTGCGCAATATATGCTGCAGCTATACATCCTTCAGGTGCAGATTTATTAGCCACATAAGCTTTGTAGTCTCCAAGTTGCCTATAAATCAAGTGTAAAGTGTTATGATTATTGAACATGTATATTGAAGAATTCAGGTGTAAAAAACGTATCTTTCTATGAGATATATCCAAGTGTAGTGTACTGGACCGGTAAGCAACAATTGCTCGGGAAGATGGATCATCAAGTGAGGCATGATGTCAAAAAAATTTGGAGGAAATATCCTCTCAAATTTACACATGATATAAATGATGTCCTCTTGCATTTCCCGAAGGTTAGATTTTTTCACTTCCCGTGTGCATAACTTCTGAAAGAATCTTGTCAACGCTACTAACGGCTCCACCACCTGACGAGGAAGGAACGGTCGAATGAAAACAGGGAAGAGATGTTGTAGCAGGATATGACAGTCATGACTCTTCAACCCGTACATCTTATTGTCCCGGAAGTTCACACACCGGGCTATATTTTCTGCATAGCCTGAAGGATACTTCGCACAACTCATCCACCTGAAAATTACGTTCTTCTTGTCAAGCTTCACGGTGTAAGGAGCTTGAGGCATTTTTTTCTTCCCTTCTTTCAACCACAAATGTGTTCTTAATTGCATTTTTTTAGAACAATGCATGCCTTAGGACCGTCTTTCGTCTTCCCCTCCAAGTTCAGCATTGTGCCCACCACACTGACGCAAACATTCTTTTCTATGTGCATCACATCTAGGTAGTGCCTAATCAACAACTTACTCCAGTATGGGAGTTCCCAGAATATGTTCTTATGTGTCCAGAATTTGTACCTGTCGGGTCTTTCAGGTATTACCGCCACAATATTATGATGATTGCTGAGCTGCCCAAAATCGTACTCATTAAGCACTACTAAAATTTCTTCCCCCGTCCATCTTTTGGGAGGCACATCGTTCTCTACGGTCACATCAAATGCCTTGTCATCGAACCACCATTCGTGATTATATGGAAGGAGAGTACGTTGACCCAATTTGCATATCTTGTTGCAATGACTGCTCCTCCCCTCATCGCTAAGGCACTCTGGACAAGCTTTGTATCCCCTAACAATGTTGCCCGACAACATCCCACGGGCAGAAAAATCATTGATGGTACCAACAACCATGACATGCATCTAAAACATCTCGTGCATGTACTTGTCATAAGTGGAATGACCAACATCCCATAAAAACTTAAGCTTTTCAATCAAAGGTCTCAAATACACATCGAGACACTTCTCTGGATAACCGGGCCCCGGAATCAACAAACTCAACATATTGTATTCCTTCTTCATGCACATCCATAGAGGAAGGTTGTACAGTACCAAAATCACCAGCCATACACTGTATTGAAGACTCATGTTTCCAAAAGAGTTGAACCCGTCAGATGAGAGCCCAAGCCTCACATTTCGGACCTCTGATGCAAAATGAGGAAACTCCTTGTCTATATGCTTCCAAGCCTCCTCGTCAGTAGGGTGTATAAGGGTATCTTCGTCATGTAATTCCCTATCAGCGTGCCATCTCATAGCTTTGGCCGTGTGTGAAGACATGTACAACCGCTCCAGCCTATCCCTCAACGGAAAATACCGAAGTACCTTCATAGGTTTCCTATTGCCTGCAGGAGTCAGCTTATACCTGTCAGTGTGACATACCGGACATGCGTCAAGGCCACCAAGGTCATTCCCTTCTGGATTTTTACCCCAGAAGAGAATGCAGTCATATCTGCATGCATGGATCTTGATGTAAGAAAGCCCAAGATATTTTAGGATACATCGGACCTTATGATGAGTGGTAGGAAGACGATGACCGTGGGGCAACATCAAAGCAGTGTACTGTAGATAATCATCAACAGCCTTCACGGTCGATTTTGTCTCAACTTTAATCTTCATTACATCCATCACACTTTCAAGAACGGTCTTTTGACAACTGGGGTACACAGGGGTCTGTTCGAAAGCAAACAGTTTGTTGTACTTGTCAATACCAGCAGTGTTGACAACTCTAGGGAAGGGCTGTACCGGCTCAGGCATATACTGTCCTTGAGCGCATACACCGCTCTCATAAGGAAACATGTCGTTGATGAAGGCCGTTGTTGGATTGTTGGAACGTTGGATCGTTGGATGTACTGCCCATCTCAAAAAATTACCCATGATCATGCGGACCCCCTGATGATGTTTCACCGTGATATAACTAACATGTGTATTTCTCCCAAAACCCGTTACTCTTCAGGTGCTGCCATACTTTGTCAATCGCAAATCGATGCATATCACTGCGACACTGACTTTTCATGCACGGGCAATAGAAAATTGTATTCCCGTTAGCATTAGCCAGTGCATATTCCAGAAAACTCACAACTCCTTTATCATATCTTTTTTCCCATTTTGATAGTGATATCCAACTCTTATCCATATCCTGAAAATATAACAAAATATATATGTATAACTCTAATTAATTAAATTCCATATATAAAATCTCAATTCATTTAGTATTCTACGTACTACAACTAATTAATAATAAATTAATTAACATGTATATATATATACTTAATAATTACATAACAATATTATATATCAATATCATCACAAAATCATCATCAACTCATATCATCAACAATTTTCATACCATCAACATAATATTATAAATTAATTAACATATATATAGATATATATATATATATCTACTGCTACTTATTAACTACAACTTCATATATATTATCAAATCATCAACCAAATCGATCAACACATATATATATACATCCAACGTACTCAAAATCGATCAACTCAATCACACTCAAAATCGATCAACTCAAATAAAACTCAAAATCAACATATATACACATGTACGTACCTATATATAGCTCCACAAATTAATTATGGACAGATTTCGACAACACCCAAACTTTTTCTCCTTTTTTTTTCACAGATGAGCTGCTGTCCAGATCTGCAAATATAAGGCACTTTAAATTTCGTCGGCTAAAGATTTTTTAAAGTCGTCGGCTAAAGTTCACAGACTATAGCCGACGAAAAAATTCTTAAGCCGACGAAATTTTAATTTCGTCGGCTAAAGTTGACCATAGCTGACGAAAATTTTAATTAGCCGACGAAGGAAAATTTCGTCGGCTAACGTGGACTTTAGCCGACGAAAAAATAGTTCGTCTGCCTGGTTTTTTTATTTTCGTCGGCTAAAGCCTTTCTTCTGGTAGTGGGTGCTCCGATACAAAAAGATGATGTGAGTTGTGGATATTATGTCATGCGCTACATGAAGGAAATTGTGGAGGACAACAACATTGACCTTGATAAAAAGGTACTGCAATTTTGTAGATTAATCATGACCTGCTTATAAGTGATGGACATTGGTGATTTAAGTTTTATGAATTAGCTAGCTCTTGGAACTAGTATGTTTATGTAAATCCATAGGATGGTGAGATTCAGGAACCATATATAAATTTTATATATACTTGTGTCTTCACATTTATGTATTTATATGGATAAACCTGGCAGTGGAATAGATGCGATTATATTCCAATTATACATCAGCTATTTGGCACTCTTTTTTTTCATTGGCACTTTTTATAATGTTGACACTGTTATTTAGTTAATTTATGTATTTTCTGATGATACGTACACTGGAAACTCATTATGTATGCTGCATTTTCTTTCAGTGGGGAACTAGGGCTGGTCTGACTTACACAGTTATAATGAGATTCGAGGAGAGTGGGCAGAGCATGTGCTACAGTTTTTGGACCAGTAAAATCAGACTTGATGTTGGTTTATGGTAGTATACCTCATACATAGGTGTGCTGCTTTACTGCATTATAACTTTAGAACATGATAAATAGTTATGACTAATATGCCTATTTTGTGGGTCTGATGCCAACTAGGTAGCTAAGTTATTCTATGTTGAACAAATTTACTTATGCGCGCGAACATATATTTTTGTTTATATATGTTGTGTACTTGGAAGTGGCTACAAGGCTTTTGTTTAATTTAAGTAGTATGATCTACAAGTTTAATGCAGCTGGATTTCCTTATGGTTCATAATGTGTGAGGTTTGATTGGCATATATGGTTTAGAATGCACATGTTTTTGTACCAAATTGAGGCTGTTTTACCATATGAACAGTACTTTTTGAGCCAAAACAGACAGGCAACATCATGCAACTAAAGACACAAATGTGTTGTCTCATACTAAATCAAACAACATATGTAAACTCCCAAAAAACATGATAATGTAGTGCAATTGAGCATTAGACGACATATTTTACAGAATCAAACTCTATTAAAATGTCGACTTAGGGTAGGAAAAACTTACTTGCTATCCCTCAACCTACATATATATATGGTCCAAATGTCATGTAACAACATAAAATAAAAAAAATTGTCGATGGATATAAGCTACCTCAACACATATATGTGGACTGAGAAGGAGTCACAAGATTAAACTTTTGTAATTCTTCAATCAGACGGCAAAATCATAACAAACTATGATAATGCTTCATTCAATCGACAGTTAACTGTGGTAATACCAAGTCAAAAGTAAATATATGTGGTATGAATACAAATGCAACTACAACTAAATGTCGTATGATAGAAGCACCAAAAAAATTTCTAATAGTTTACAATGTGAAACGACAGATAAGTGAGGTTAGATCTTCTATATAACCACATATATCACAAGTTTTTGACGTTGTAAGCTCACACACTCAACACTTAATTGAAGTGTGATTTGATAGAAAAATCCAATAAATCAAATTATTCTCCAATCAGTCCACACTTATATGTGGTAGGTATACAAAACGGACGACATTTAATGTGTCTTGTGATATGATATTACAGTTTTTGGATGCTTATTCAATCCACACTTAACTGTGGTATGTTTACTGAAATTTTTCAATCTTCACTCTTCTCAGACGGCATAAGATGTGTCGTGTGATAGCGTTTCAGACGACGGCTATTCTCCGTCATCTGATAGACCATCACTTTACAGCTCCTCAGACGACATAAAAAAAAATGTCAGACGACAGACTTGGACTGTCATCTGATGATGTATATGGCATGCATAGTGATGCGTATTATTGTACTTAGATGGGAACTCCATCTCTTAACACATATTTGTCATCTTGCTTTAGACAAAACAACGGATCTCTCTTTAGAGCAAAGACCTTGACTAATCATGGGAGTATATATAGGCCTCCCTAGTTATAGAGCGCCTAAGCCGATTGATGGAAAATCATCATCAATACAGTCATCGAGTGTCTTATCGAGACTGTTTCTTCCCAAGATCTTTTTCTTCAGATGTTGATACATATTGGCATCTCTTGATCCATCAAGAGTCCATGTAAATCTAGAATGAACACGCAAAGGCATAATTCACCATATCCCTTCCAAATCAAGTAGAGTTCATGTGCATTCCAATACCTTTAGCAAACACGTGCTCTTGTGGTTTGGAGCCACTTGATTCAGATGAATGAAGTCTGTTTAAGATCTTCATGTATATCTCTGATCACATAGAGATGTTATAATGACCACATTCATAGGCTGCATGTTCAGTTATTCGGAAACTACCAAACTAACAAAGTAGTGGAGTTCAATGACATCTATTACGAGAGCATATCTCATCGTAGTCGATCCCAGTGCGTGTTAGTGAGAGACCTTATGTCATAAGATGAGTCTAAGCTCTTGTTCTCACTACGCTATCTAACAAAGGTATAGTTGATAGGGTTAGGTTGCAGTGCCGGCATCACCTGCCCAAGGACCTATCTCTTTGTTAATGCTGGATCGCATTTTTCCATTAGGCCAATCAATTAAGTTGATATCTATCAACGAAAGGTGGTTCGATAGTAGACTCATTTTCCCACGTCCTCATGTACACTAGTGTAATACTTGTAGAGATCTCTATATGGATTGGATTTGACATTGAGGCGTCCCCCAACGATAATCACAACTCAGACTTCATGAGACGGATTTGAGTATCACTGATTAATGGATCAGGTTGTGCCAAGCTCGCTTTCTTTCTAGTGCGAGAAAATATCGAACCTAAGGGCCTCCCTCCTTTTAGGGAGCCACACGGCCTTGTGACACTAATTTTGCTACTATATGGCGTCATCATATCACCATCCATGGTGATGGCGTCAAGACCAACACCTTTTGGTCACGCCATGTCTTTTTGTAGGACATCAATCCTTGTAGACATATTTGCAGCATGTGATCTCATCACTTTAACACTTTAAGCATTTGGGATCAAGATGAGACTTAGTGGGGACAAACCGCGATAATTCACGTCGTTCCACTTGAACACTTGTGTTCTTATCTCCCCCTAACGGCGGGAATATTGTCTCATCAAAGTGACAATCCGCAATTTAGCGGTGAATGAGATCGCCTGACAAAGTTTCTACATATGCAGATTATATGTGGAGGTTTATATCCAACCTAAATACTTCTTCATCTCAAATGACCCATCATTGTACGCAGTGGCAATGCGATTTGGCACCTAGAAATAACATCTAGCCGAGCTCAAGGATTGGAGATCCGTTTCAATCTTGTTTGAGCTCAAGAATTGCAATCCTAGTACACAGTCACGAGCTATAGTACAAAAATATTCAATGATGGTGGGTCGTAGATGAATAGTAAAGCTGCATGCAAATATTGCATAGCCCCAAGATGTAATAGAAAGATTGGTGCGCATCAATAATGTTTGAGCGACAAGCTAAAGTTGCTTGGTCGTAGCCTCGGTGAGACCGTATTGCGTGTGAACATGGGGTACAGGACACTTCAACTTACATCTCGATAAACTTCTTTAATGAATGGGTAGTGAGCCCGTAGAAGTATAAGCAGCATAAACAGTAGATAATAGTGTAACACGTGACTAGTGTATTAACACTTCAACCAACACCATAAAGCATAAAAAGTTGTCCGTAAGTTGGTTGTATCTATCTACATAGCTTGATGTAAGAATAGAATGTTCACTTTTGGGTTATTTAGCGTAGGAGGGTCTCACTCCTAATTTAGCTAAAGAATAGGCTTTCAAAACGAGCAATGAGCACTGCAGGGGGCTAATGCGACATCGAGGGAAGGCCGGTGCACCTCAATTACCTGAGGAATTGACCGGACGATCTCTAGGAAGTTGGAGTCGTGTTCGGGTGACGTCAATGTCCCCCGGGTCGCCACCATGCTTCATGGTGATGCTAGATCTCGAATGTCTTTGTTTTGAGCGGAAAAATGGATGTCCATGAGAATTTCTCAAAATTTCTCAAACCAAAGCCTATATGAGTCGGTGTCCCAAATATCATGTTTGGCGACAACATAGGATTCGATACTCGAATCGTAGTGACATACAATCCACTAAATTGACTCATAAACTTCTCTAAGATGCATTTAATCCGCATTCATGAGAAGGTACACAAAATAATTCTTTTTCATTTTCTCACAATGTGTTTTCAAATGAAAACTATTAGCAAAAATGTCTTTAAAGCTCAATATGGTTTGATTGCCTCTCAATACATAGAGGGTATCTGTGACATTGATCATGGTGCCATGAGGCATCAAGATTCAAGCTAAACCACATCCTTGAATGACCGGTATGATTCGATCATTGTAGTCACAAAAGATTTACAAAGGCATAAAATCCAAAGATAGTTGCCGGTTCTTTAGAATGTTGTGGATAGTTCCACTATTTACGAAGCACTCAATGTCTCGATGAGACATATCTACAAGAAAGAGTAGATATGTGAGTTAATAGTTCCACTTGAACCATTTAGAAGGATTGAAAGAAGTTACAAAAAGCTGCAATCCCGAGAGTGCATAAAAATTTCTGCGTAAAATGACCTTTCCGCACTAAAATGGCCATAACCTCTTTGTTAAAATAGATATGGACAAACCGTGAAAAGTTCTGAAAACTAGACTCGTAGGGCTTTCCAATGATATAAAGCTCCCTGTCTGGTTCATCTGGAGCTGTTCACAAAGCTCAAACGAAGTTGACTGTCCAGAAGGGACAGATTGCTGTTTTTAGTAGAATTGGCATGTGAGAAGCTGTGAAGCTTGCAGGTGGCGTGTAGGCTTTTGCCTTAGCCAAAAGTGACGTGTGTATGATCAAAACCAAGTCCTTTCGGTTGTTCTAAGGTCGTAAACTCCATGACTAGTTAGCAAAAGCTTCCTGTCATGAACATAAACTAACTCAGAGGACCTAGAGGATTCGATCATGATGATAATTTTCCGGATTTGATAAGTCTTCAACGTCTTTTGCAAGATGACAATTGGTTTAATAGCGTAGGAGGATCCAAAATCAAAAGCTTTCAGTAACTCCAAGTCAGTACGACCAGGCATGTCCGTGGAGGGTCGGTAGTGCGAGGCACACTTGAAACCACTATCTCCTTAATTTCGGACAATTCTAAGACATCACACTGAGCTTAGATGAGCCTAGTTGAACAATTGAATGATTGATGATGGAAAATCCGCTAAAGGGTAGAAGACTTAACCGGAAACACGTTAGCGATTCTTCTTGAGGATGCAAGGCCGTGCGTCATCTTCACTTGGAAGAGACCAAAACGACACAATCTAACCATATAGATTGTAAATATGCCATGCTTCTAAAGACAATGTATAAATGTATATCTTGTTTGTAAATCAATACGAACCATAAGAGGAGAATAATTTCATAACTTCGAAAAAAATCTCAAGGCATTCATTATTGCTAATTTGAGTACATCGAGGTCTTAAATAGACGAAAGACATCGATACAACGCCTTAGTACATATAGCTTGGAACGAAAATCAATGTTTAGCTGATGACGTCAAAGTCATGGGTAGCTAGAGCAGGATCCGAATCTTTGAAATTCACGATCATAAGGATGACGTTCTTGTCCTCATATTGATTTTCGTACCTTTTTGTATGCATTCATAATTTGAAGGAGCTTGACAATCTTGAACCAGTGATCCGAAGATCCACAACGGTTGTATTGTCATGAGCTGATGTGAGTAGTTTTGACAAAATGGTGTCTAGACCGGGAGTGTCGCTATTAGAGCCGGCGACACCTCCCCTCTTTTCTAGACATCGGCACGGCGTTTTCTGCCGTTGCCGTGACCCATATTGTTGTCCTAACACTAGGAGACAAATCCATGTACGTAGGCCAATACGTTTATCTTATTAGCGTATATGCAATTCTCGTTTGTAATTGTATGATCAAAATCAAGTCTCGTTGGTAATTCCAAACCAACTTGGAGGACCTAAAAAACTTGATGATGATCGAATCCGCTAAAGATTATGGATCAAGATGCCACGGAATATCATCGACGATATGTAGTCAAATAAAGTGGTAAGCAATCCACTTGACTTAATAACTCAACAAGTTGAGTTAGATGGATGTTTCAAGAAACACTCCATAAGTGCATTCCACAGTACTTTGTGGTCATTACTTTTTGCACAGATTGTCATTGAAGGCTTTTGTCGATGTGGCGCATCAAAGACTTTGAGCGAATGAGATGTGAAATTTCAGCATCTAGGCTTGTTAGCCTAGGGGTCAAAACATGTGGTTTAATCCTTTCCAATGAAAGGTTCCACAGATACCAAGCGAGAATCTACCTTAGGCATCGAGTATGTCAAAACTCAAAGGAGAAGAATGTTACATTGCTCTTGCATATAAAACCAAGCTGTTATGAGACTCGATAGAGGTCATAAATAATGCTTTTAATGGTTTGTTTTCGTATTGATCATACACAATCCGAAAAAGCCGCGAATTGATCAAACACAATTTGAAAAAAAAGGCCTCGGATTGATCAAACATAATCCGAAAAAAGGTCGAGGTTGATCATACACAACCCGGACAAGGAAACAAGAGTGATCAAACACACTCTTAACCCGCGAATAAAATTCTGGGATTTTCGGTACCTGCACACACAAAATCCCAAGCATAGAATGGAGATGGAGAAGGGAGAAAAGATTTTATCCCCCCGAGTTATTCCAAAGTAAATAACTGTAATATTAAACAAGGAAACAAGAGTGATCAAACACACTCTTAACCCGCGAATAAAATTCTGGGATTTTCGGTACCTGCACACACAAAATCCCAAGCATAGAATGGAGATGGAGAAGGGAGAAAAGATTTTATCCCCCCGAGTTATTCTAAAGTAAATAACTGTAATATTAAAGCTTACTTACTAGTTTACCAAATAAACTGCGTTTATAGCAGCTCTGATGAGTTTGAGTCGATTGCAGGCTTGGACCGAGGGTTGGGAACCTTTCTGGCTTTCCTCGGAAGACGAGCAATCTTGAAATCTTTGGTTTCTAGAGGCTGCCGAGAGGAGAAACAACGTTTCACCTACTTCTACTCCGAATTTAGGGTTGAAAATTTGACAGGTGGAGCAGATCTGGATGGGAAAGCTACTGTCAAAAATTCAGGTTGATCGGAGCACGGGAAGGTGGTGAACCGGTGGTCGATAGTGGCGGCGGTCTGGAATCTTCCGACGGCCGGTTCAGAGTCTTTCCTGCTGGTTCTTAGGGTGAGGCTGGCGGTGTTGGATCCGGGATGGAGAGAGCTTTCTGGGGATGTAAAATTCTGGCGGAGGGCAGTCGAAATTTTGGTCGGAAATCGGGAAAAACAAGGCTGCCCGATTTTAAGGTTTTGGAAAACAAATGGTGGGCTATTGACTCTAGGGTTAGAATAAAGTGTATGATAACGTGATGAAGAATAAAGTGTAGAGATAAAGAGATAGCAAGAGAATCATCATCTTATTCACTGATATGAGCCATTTATATAGGGAATTACACAATACCAATATGGTAATGATATGAATACATAGATCTAGTCTAACTACATATCCTATTGGCATAAAGCCAAGACACACATAAAAATATCTAGAAAGATACAGAATATCCTAGAACAAAATATACATTAAGATGGAGTTTTGGTTACTATGAATGAAATAATGTCCTATTAAAAAGTTAATTGTTCCAAAAAGAAGAAGATAAAGTTAATTGGCGATCAGCCCAAACTTTTGATTTAAGCCAAAACTCTAGGTTTTTATACAAATGAATATGATTCCCTGCATTTTCCTCCTTTGAAGACTTGAATGAGCTTGACGAATTTCTTCCCAAAAGAAAAAAAGAGCTTGACGAATTGCTCTTTTGTAAGTTGAACCAAATTAGTGGTAGACCCGTAGCATAACCCGCGGCGGGCTTCTTATCTAGTATGAACTAACCCACATCTAACACAAATGTGGCATTTTATTTGTTTGCAACGGCTCTGTTGCCCACAAACCTAGAAAGTGTTGCTGCATTGTTGCAATGAAGGCTTGGACACACATAAGTGTGGTTATTGGCCTACTTTGCCACACTTGATGGATGTGGTCATAGGTAATGATTGTAGTAGTGATAAAAATTATGTGAGAGGAGATATTTGTCATTCAATAACTCAAAATAGAGTAAGGTTGGGACCGGCACTAAGAGGTGTTGTTTGTGGCGGCCGTCTCAGGCCACCGTCTCTAGCGGGCCTCTGACCTATTATTATTTTTTATTTTTTTTAAAATATTTATGCTAGAATATTGTCTATTTATATATAGTCATCTTGCATATACTAATTTATTTCCTTTTTTTTTCCTTGTTTCATTCCACCCTCAACTTGGGGCTAACTCGTTTTGTTCTTTTTTTTTTTCCCGTTCTGTTTTCTTTTGTTACTTTTTTTGTTCATTGTTTTCTCATATTGATGCAAGAAAATTTAATAATATTTATGCATGAAACTAATTTATAAGTAAAAGAAAAATCACTCTATTTTAAATTATTTTACGAGGCCACATTTTGGTTGTTCGCCTTAAGCCACTAAAATATCATGACTGGCATTGGTTAAATGAGTAAATTAGGAGGTTTCAATAACCATACTCATATGAATTCAATATTATACAAAGTCAAAATCTATAGCTCTCCTTCTTTCTCTTAAGCAGAGGGTGGCAATGGCTTAATGAATACGCTTGGAGGCCTTCGCCCGCTAGTTAATTTCCATGTCAAGCCAGGTTATTGGCCTTGTTGATAAACTGTGAGCGCAGTCCGACCGAGAAGTTTTTACGGGGCGTTTCTTTCTTTGCCCTTGTTGAGGGGAAGTACCATGACGAGATTGAAAGTTGTATAGTACTTCATCTTGAGATTGTTTCGAGAACGATCATTTCGAATTTTGGCTAGTCGTATTAGCCCCTCTCCCCTTTGATCAATGGTGGATGGTAAAAACGAATGATAGAAAGCATATGTAATTTTCGGATTATGCTCACCAGTAACGTAGCCAGAAATTATATGAAGAGGGGTCAAACTTTGGACGAGCTTACGTAGGAAGAAATTTTTGCTATCTCTAGAGTTCATCGAATAATAAATAAGTCAAGCCGAGAAGAAACTATATATTAATATAGAACAAAATACTTGTCACTCCTCTTATTTTGAGGTTTCGACAGTTTAGTTATCTTTTTCTTAATTTTGACAAGTCACTCTTATTACTTTTCAATGTCACACAATTAGGTTCACCTGTCTACTTTCCATCCAATTTCACCGTTAAGTTATTGAGCTGTCATTTTTTCTCATGTCAAGTCAGCAGAATGAAGGGTAAAATCACTATAACACCTTTTGGCTTCTCCAGCAAAGAAATATGGAAATCTCTCCAAAACTGAAACCATTTTTCTCCAAAATCATTGTGCAAGATAGTCATTAAACTTCAAGCTTCAAGAACTAAAGCATAACTTGTATCAAAAAAAAAAAAAAAAAAAAGAAACTGAAGCATAACTAAAGGAAACTGAATAAAAAACAAATTTCACCTACATTCATAAATATCTTCATAATATTGTTATTGTCACCAAAAATACATTGCATATTCTTTAAAATTAGCAAGCCAATCAATAAAGTGCTAATTTACCGAAAACAAAAATTGCATCATCCAATTTTTGTTTTGGAGGGATTTTCATCCTTCTTTTGCTGGAGAAGCGGGAAAATAAACCAAAGGGTGTTATAATGATTTTACCTTTTATTCAGCTGACTTACCATGAGAGAAATGACAGCTCAACAACTTAACGGTAAAATTGGATGGAAAGTAGACTGTTAGACCTAATTATTTGACATTAAAAAGTAATGAGAGTGAGCTGTCGAAATTGAGAAAATGAGGACTAAACTGTCTAAACCTCAAAAATAAGAGGAGTGACCAGTATTTTGTCCATTAATATATGTGTATGAGATAAACCAATCAAATTAAGAAAGAGAGAACAAACGAGAGAAAATAAATAAATAAATACAAAGAAATAAACACATTGTTTTGCTTTAATTTGATCTCATGAACTAGTTAAAATTTAAAAGTAAGTATATTAATTTGTTATCACATTTGAAGGGACAAAATGAGTAAAGTAGCTTATATCACTCTTAGATATAAGTAAAAATCTGAAAAACATGGAATGGATGTGGAAAGATGTTGAGACACTACCAGGACAAGCACTTTAGCCGACGAAAAGTTTTCGTTGGCCTGTTATCTTAATTCGTCGGCTAAGATCTTAGCCGACGAAGGCTCGTCGGCTATAGTGTCGTCGGGAAAAGGTCGTCGGTGATGACTTTAGCCGACGAAATTTTTTTTTCGTCGGCTATAGTCCCACAGTTAGCCGACGAAAAAAAAACATGTCGTCGGTTTTTTTCCCAGACTTTAGCCGACGAAACAATTAAGATATTCGTCGGCTAAAGTGTGTAATAAATAATTAAAAAATAACTATAGCCGACGAAATTTACTATATTTCGTCGGCTAAACCTTATAAAAAAATTTTAAAAAATAACTATAGCCGACGAAATATAGTAAATTTCGTCGGCTAAACCTTATAAAAAAAATTAAAAAATACTATAGCCGACGAATATAGTATTTAAATATCGTCGGCTAAAGTTACTGAGTTTTGAAAAAAAAAACTGCAGAAACTTTCGGCCACCTCCAATCATGACTAAAATTTGACAAAATCTTCCTCTCAACATTTCGAACAACTTTCTAGAAGAAGTCGAAGCTCAATTCTAAGCCTAAACAGGTCAATCGACTGAAAATATAAAAATCCCCAATTTTAAACCCTAAAAACTTCAAATCTTCGATTCTCTTCACACACACCGAATCGAGCTACCAATTCTAGGGGAATGTAGTACTAATCAAACTCAACTTATCCATATATAGAACTTACCAAATGGTGACCTAAGAAAGGAGAAATTCGATCGACACCGAATCCGAACTGGCGGAGTTTTGGAGCTATATTTATCCCTCACGGCGGCGCCACTCGATGCACCACCTATCCTGCAATGAAGTAGAGACGACGGCGAAGCTTTGGGACAAGTGTGGCGGTCTCCGGTGGTTTGACGGCGGAGCTAGGCCGAGAAGAAAATCTGGCAGATAATAGACTTCTTACCATCCATCTTCGCTTATATAAAGAACTTTAGCTGACGAAATTCTTTATTTTCGTCGGCTAAACTCTTTTGAAAATTTTGGTTCACTGCCAAAAAATTGGTTGAAAATTTTGAAAATTGTTCGACTTTAGCCGACGACTTTTCACATATTTTCGTCGGCTAAAGTCCTTTAAAAATATTCCTCCAACTTGGTTTACCGCCCAAAAAATTATGAAATTTTTTGACTTTAGTCGACGACTTTTTTAATATCTCGTCGACTAAAGTCTATAATTCACGAAAATGCTTATATCTCCCCCTATATTACGTAGTTTGGTCAAACCTTCCACAGGAAAAACTCTCACGTAGATGAGACGCAACCGCCTATATAAAAATTTTGAGACATTACCTTCCGACGATAGGGCTCCCCATAAGGAATAATAACGGTAAATAGGGTTGACCGCTACTATCGGCATCGAGACTTTACCCGATTTACGTGATTTTTGAACCATAGCCGTATTTCACCATTCTAAACACATCTTATTTCACGAGATTTTTGATAATTTTGCTTCCGATGTAGAGTTGGTTCAAAGTTGTATAACCTACTAAACAAGTTATACAAAATTAGTAGACATGTTGTGATTTCCGATGACTAAAATTCACAAACCAAAATTCGACCGTCAGATATGATCATTATGACGAAAGATATCTATGGTAAAATATTCAACTGGATCCGACAACGTTAAGGGCTCAATCGAAACGGTCAACCATAATCCATTGTCACTTATCACACGAAAACACTCATATCTCCCTCTATATTACGTAGTTTGGTCAAACCTTCCACATAAAAAACTCTCACGTAGATGAGACGCAACTGCCCATATAAAAATTTTGAGACATTTACCTTCTGATGATAGGGCTTCCCATAGGGAATAATAACGGTAAATAGTAGACACGTTGTGATTCCGATGACTAAAATTCACAAACCAAAATTTGACCGTTAGATATGATCATTATGACGAAAGATGTCTATGGTAAAAAATTCAACTGGATTCGACAACGTTAAGGGCTCGATCGAAACGGTCAACTCTAATCAAAAATAAGAAAAACTGCATTTAAAGTCCTAAACGGACTCGTTTGGCCAAAAAAGCCTATACATCATGGCATTAGCGATGCATCTGACTCGTAGCATCGTTACGCTTCCGGAAAGGTATCACAATAGTCAATCAGACACCAAACGCCAAATCTGCAACATAGTGAATAATAAGGGTAAGTCAACTATCGGCACTGAGACTTTACCGGAATACCGTGATTTTTCAACCGTAGACGTATTTCACCATTCTGGTCATATCTTATTTCACGACTTTTGCGTTTGAAGGTTCTACGTATAGTTTTTTTTTCCAGATGAGTTGTTGTACAGATCTGCAAATATAAGGCACTTTAGCCGACGAAATTATATTTTTCGTCGGCTTAACTTTTAAAAATTTCGTCGGCTAAAGTTTAAAATTTCGTCAGCTAAACTTTTAAAAATTCGTCGACTAAAATTCACAGACTAGCCGATGAAAAAAAATTATTCAGCCGACGAAATTAATATTTCGTCGGCTAAAGTTGGACTATAAACGACGAAAATTTTAAATTAGCCGACGAAAGAAAATTTCGTCGGCTAAAGTGGACTTTAGCCGACGACAAAAAAAAATTCGTCGGCCTACTTTTTTATTTTCGTCGGCTAAAGCCTTTCTTCTAGTAGTGAGAATGGTCAATTGACTTAGTAGCTACACTATTGATGCTCACCTTGATCATTTTCAACTCGTAACGGAATCTATCCATGCTTGAACTCGAGTTTATCAGTAGAATGGTAACAGAAAATGGCCCGAACCAAACCTAATGAGCTTGAAACACATTTGTAAATTAATTTGAGTCTAAATTACAATTAAGGAAAGCAAATCAGCACGTTGTATGCTTATATGCAATCGGTTGCTCTTTTCGTAATATACAATTATACATTTTGATTGAAGAGCCAAAAACTTTTCGAACGTGTGCTTATGAAATCAGTGTTTTCATTGCGCCTCAGGTTAAAATATGTAACACAAACCAAAAGCTATCGACCGTAGTGCTTTTTTACAAATCGTCCCTATATGAATATTCACTTTCCATTTCATTTCTTAGTGCGTTTTGGAGAGACTACTGATCGGTTTCTCTTTCTTTAGAATCGTTTAGTGGAGGCAAAGCGCCGCACCAGATCAAATCTACGGCCGTTTTGGGACCCTTTTATTTTCTTTTTTTAGCACGACATGGTTTATCACAGCAAGTTTAAAGAGAAAACTTGCGTTATGCGTTTATAGCATCTTTAGCAATACTAATTATCTTTAATCAAATTAGTTAAAAATATTCTGGCTAGTCACTTTTAAATTACGTTTGCATTAATGCTCTCTATTTTAACTAGCATTACATTAATATTATCCTTAAATAAGAATTAAATAGTTTTTTTTTTTTTTTTAAACTTTTTATTAATAACTCACACACCCCTACATATGTCAATGAGATTTGAACCTAGACCTCAAAATTGTCAGTTAAACACGTTAACCAACCAAGCCCCGGCTCACTAACAAGGATTAAATAGTTTAAATTGTTATAAAATAGAAAATATAGAGTCTGTTAAAGATGCTTTTACAACTCCATCTATTGACTCGTTACTAACTCCTTGATATTTAATATGGGAATCTAGAAAAGACAGAACCCAACTCAAACGTAGAATTTATGCAATAATATTGCCTCGAGGGGCATCAACCACAGTTAAGTTCGTGAACCGTGACGCATTGCACAGTGTCCTCCATATTATGCAAGTATATATAAGTCTAATATATGGGAACCACAAAGTAGTAGTGTTCTTTCTTTGGGTTATATAAGTGCTCATTCTTGAATTTGCTTTGGAAATATTATATTACTTTTAGCTGAAACAAGATGAAGATGAAGTTTTGCAGCTCTTCATCACTGCATCCATTCCAGTCTTGAAAAACCCTTTGATTACTGCCCTTGGCTCATATCTTGCTACAGAACGCGTCAATATTCTGGGTGAAGATACTAGGAAGACTTAAACGTGTATGTATACCGCCAGCGTACTTCTTTTTTCTTCATTCTCTTACTGATCGAATGAAGTGAATTGATGAGTAGTACTGTATATTATTGTGTTTATTGATGAAAGGTTGCATTTTTCGTGTTCAACCCAGCCTTGGTTGGTTCCAGCCTTGCTGAGACCATAACATATGACAGTATGATCAAGCTGTGAGTTGAAGAGTCCTTCGTTTAGTAGTGAGATTTACAATTTAATTTGATTCTGAGCTAGTACTATTGCATGCGTTTATAAATGACTTATATATGTGCCTAGCTATATGTATATAGGTGGTTCATGCCTGTGAAATCCTACTGACCTTTGTTGTTGGTTCAATATGGATGGATACTCAATTATTAACAAGAACTCTCCACATCGCGAGGCTTATTATGGTTTCTGTGCTCTGGTAAATTGAATTGTCAATATGAAATGTTTGTTATAAAAGAAATTAGAGAGAAAGAGTACAACGTGAAAGGTCCAGAAAATTATGGGTTTCTGTGCTGCTGGTAATTGAATTGTCAATATGAAATGTTTGTTATAAAAGAAATTAGAGAGAAAGAGTACACGTGAAAGGTCCAGAAAAGATGAATGGCAAAATTTTAATACCTCCGAAATCGATCAGCTTACAGAAGAATTTCTGTAATATAAATTTGCTTGTGGATTTGAGCAGGAAATTTAGGGAACTTGCTCCTCATATAATTCCGGCTGTTGTAAAGAAAAAGGGAGTCCATTTGGAGCTGCTGATGTTGTTATACTTCTGGAATGGCATAGGCTTCACTTTCAATGGCGGTATACTTTCTCTAGGTGGCTTAATTATTTTTCTAGATTCTTTCTTATCATATTTTTTTAATTTTAGTCCCATTTGTTCGCCAGATATCTGCTGTTTATTTGTGGTCCTATGTTTATAATATTATGAGAATAGCTTCACTGTTATTTGTGGTCCTATGTTTATAATATTATGAGAATAGCTTCAAAGAGAAACACTCTTGATCAAGACACGATCCAATCTTTGGAAAGATCCTCCCCATAACAAACCAAGTAAGTTAATTTCAATAAAAAAAAACAAAGTAAGTTGCATTGAGCCTCTGCTTTCTTTCCATTACTAATAATGTAAAAGCCTAGCTATTCCAACAGTGGTATTGTTGCCAATACTCTAATGTTCGGTGAACCAACTATTTGGTTATCATCTGCATATCACCTTATCGGCAGTTTATATATATATGTACCACAAAGCCGAACCTATTCTTAAATGGCGTGCATATTGTGTCACTTCAATTCTCACACAAGATGTGATGCATGTATTACCAAAAAATGGTGGTTCCTCTAGCAATATTTAACCGACAATATTGATAGTTATGTGCCTTTTCTTACATTTTTGGAGGAGTTTAGACTTTAAGCTACTTTTTTTTTTTTTTCTTATATGAATTGTTGGATGTATTTTCTCATCTATTTAGAGTGTACACTAACACTCTAATACTGTCAACTAGTTTCAATTACAAATATACTTGTTTGTAAAGTTTTGAGTCTTTTCCAAATAGCTGACAGGAAATTGACATATGTATATACGATAGTATGTAAGTATGTCGCAAGCTATATATAAGTTTCGACAATAATGCAAGCTTCTTGTTATATTTCATTGCTGCAGATCATGGCACCTCCGGGCAAAATAAAGAACCGTATAATGAAGGTGGTTAAGAAGCTCAATCTAGAAACGATCTTTTCCCTCATAATAGTTGCAGCGGTATAACCTTTAATTTGAGAAATGCAATCTATGTGGTTCCTTTTTCCCCTTTCTATGATTATCGACACATTGATAGAGTTTATAATTTTTTTTTTTCTTTCAATATAGATCATCGGCTTTGTAATCGAGTCGTCCCTCCCGTTCGAAAAGTATTCATAGATGATGGCGCTCCTCTACGGGTGATTAATGACACTGTTTCCTTGTTGGGGTATAAAACTTATGCAAAAACTGTCTCCAGCTCCAGGGGTTTAGCACTTTGATGTAGCTCCTAGCTATGAGATTCTAGGGAAAATATATGTTTGGTCCATCGTACGTATATGTTGTATACATATTCATTTCTTTTTTAAAAAGGTAAAATCTTTATATATAAACCAAAATTACAAACCATAAGAGATATCGGTGGTTCGACAAAATTTCACACTCACCTCCCTACCTAAAATTCTAATGATTATAGAGGACAATAACCGGTAGTAAACATAATCTTAATTACTCGGATATATAGGAGAATAATGAGTGCTAATAGTTCATTATCTGGTGTCGATTCCATTTGTGTATACTTAGTTATTTTTCCGTGCCATTATAGTCTTTAAACTAATGGTCTCTTAATGATTGCAGTGGTGGAGCTATCCCTACCGTCACTCTGATTATAGGAGGAAACCTTCTTAAAGGTAATGGATAACTCCATCCACAGAGTCCGGCTTTCATGATTAGGCATACTTAGTTTTGAGTTCAACTGAAAAGTTCCATATATGCACCATTTTCTTTCAGGTCTAAGAGGGTCTGGGATACAGACTGCTCTCGTTATCGGCGTCATCATTGTTCGTTATGTTGCGCTGCCTCTCACCGGCATATTGATCGTTAAAGGGGCAATGAAATTCGGCTTAGTACACTCTGATCCGTTGTATCTGTTTGTTCTTCTCCTTCAATTTTCACTCCCACCTGCAGTGAACATAGGTACCATTTATATACACACACACCAGAAATTGCAATGTGCATTTGTTTCTCGATGATGGTGTCCGTTAACATATATCCATCATGTTATGGCAGCAACCATCACTCAATTGTTCGAGCAGGAGCAGGAGAAAAGGAGTGTTCAGTTATCATGCTATGGACTTATGTTCTTGCTTCTGTAGCGCTTACGTTTTGGTCTGCCTTCTTCATGTGGCTTGTCGTCTAAATCTCATACTCATATCAATATCGATCCCTTTGAAAATATAGAGAAACTTTAATTACTTGAGTTTTACCTTGTAATATCTTTGTAGGTAAATCGTAAGATAAAGTGCAAATTTTAAGAAGTAAACTTTGATTAAGCAGAGTGCCAGAGTCCCCCAGGAGGTTTATATATTTGCCAGCTTTGATTTTGAGGTTTATATATTTTGCCAGCTTTAATTTTATTCATTTACTTTTTTTTCTTTTCTCTTTTTTCATGAAAACGAGCGTCTTATAAAAACAAACTAAGTGTGTAGTCTTTACAGGCCTTGAGAATTTAGTGAGGTATTAATTCATCAATAAAAATTAAAAAAGTGTTGTCGCTCCCAAACTTTCAAATCCAACCTCATTCGATGGCGCCCGAGCGCTTTGGCGGGCCTCTTGGCCTTGTCGTTGCCTTAGGGTCTGCTGCCGGACAGGATCTGCAATCTTCTTGCTCGGAGAGATCTAGATGGATGCATCTTGACTCAAGGATTAGTTGATGGCTGAGGCATGGTCCATGGTCTTTCTCTCAAGGAGAGTGGCTTCTGTGGTGGTGGTGGATGGCTTACGTCTAGGGCATTGGCGAGTTTCATACCTTTGTGCCTTCGGCATGGTTTTGCAAGTTGTGAACTTCTATGATGGCTTGGGCGCAAGGCGGCGACGGTGTGTGTCTTGGTTGGCTTTGGGTCACGGCATGGCATGACAACGGCGACCGAAGGTAAGGTAGTACACCAGCATGAGAGCTACAAACTTTGAAGATGGCAGTGGACTCTTGTTGGGAATTGTTGTGAGCATCTTCTCACCTGCCTAGAGCAAAGGTGCATAGACCGGCACAAAGTCATTCACGCCCTATCAAAATGTGATAGAGAATTATTGCGACATAAAGCGGCTTAGAACTAGAATGAAACAACTAAATAAAAGAAAGCATAATAAATAAATAGAATGGACTTGGTATGGAATTCCAAGCCCATGTTCTAATAACCAAAACAAGCTCATAACTGGACTTGGGCCCATCGAGTTAAGCCCTTAATCTTAGCCCAACCCGATTGTTGGACAGGCAGCCGCCTCTTCCCCAGTGTAGGGCTGGCATTTTGTCCCGATCCAACTGTACCAACCGACAAACCAGCCGAACCGCCAGAATCGGTTACCAACGAAGTCGGTTACCGAATTTTCGGTACGGTTGTACCGTACCGTACTTCGTACGTGGTACGGTAACTGTATGAAATTTTATACAAATACGGTATACCGTACCGTACCGACTTTTTTATAATTAAAAATCATCTAATCTAGCCGTTGATTTCAAAAAGAATAGATCCTAACCGTTCAAATCTAATCCTAACACTCAGTTGCTCTCTCCTCTCTGTCACTCACTCGCTCTCTCCTTTCACTCTCAAACTCTCATCTCTCAATCTCTCAACCCTAAATCGATTCCCGATCCTCACTCACTCACTCAGTCGAGTTAGTCCGCCCTTTGATTCGTCCCTCATCAGCTCATCGCATCCCTCAATCCCTCATCCGGCTCATCGCATCCCTCGATCCCTCATCCGGCTCAACCAAATCATCTCTCATCCTGCAAATGGGTCCCCAAAAGATTAGGATGAGCGCAATTGGTAGGGGAGCAGGTGGTAGGGGAGCGCAAGGTAGTCAAGCTACTGAAGCTAGACAAGGTATGGTTCCTACCTCCCTGGATAAGTAATTAGTTTGAACTTTGAATATGTTATTTGGTTCTTGGATGTTATTTAGTTCTTAGTTTGAATATGTTATTCACTTATTTGTTCTTAGATGTTTGAATATGTTATTTGGTTCCTGGATAAGCTCTTAGTAATCGAATTTTAAGTGGTGATGTGAGCAGGATGATTATGCTTTGTGTTTGATGGATGATTATGCTCTTAGTTAAATGGTTTTGATGTTCGGAATTAGGACTGTTTGGTTGATCATGGATGCCTTTGCTCTTCATAATGGTTTTGATGTTTGGAAGATATAACGTTTGATGCCAGCCCTAGACTCTTGACAAATGAAAATTATGCAGAAGTTTCTTGAAACTAATCTATTCATCCTCTTGTTAACCTATTAGTTAGACACTTAGCTTCTCTCCTAGGTTTGTCTCGTCTCTGCTGAGCCCTATGTTGAAAGAAAGTCATGGTCTATATATATTTGGATCCTAAATAATATATCACTATACTTGGCCAATGAAACGAAACCTTCTCTGTCTCGTCTAGATAATATTAGCCCTCAGTGAAGTATCATCATATTTGTCCTCGTTATTCTTACTAGAAGGTCATTTGATTCATGATTTCAAATAGCATTCCCCACATTATGGTTTGGACTTTGAAGATATGCCCTCTATTCAAACTACATAAAACTAATAATTACTATTAATATTTAATAGTCATATGATCAGCTGTAAGCAAATTAGGAAGGCAAGAATAGATAGAAAAAGACAAAGATGATGTGATGTAAACAGTAGTATTAATAATGCACAAGGCTATACTGCTTTAGGGAGTTAGGAACCCTAGTTACCCTACTACTTGAGGTTGATTTTTGGGATGGTCCATTCCTTTGGTGCCATTTTCACACTTTTGGTGTGGTTGGCCGGTTTGGGTTCTTGTCATGATTTAGTTCTTTGTTTGATTTGGTTTCTTGTCATGATTTGGTGTAAATTAGAATGATCTTATTTCAACTTAGTTGTTAATTGTACGTGTCTTTTTTTTTTTTGATTCGTTCGTAGTGGATACAACAATGTCCCAACACTACCAGGAGAAGTACTTTAAGCCGACGAATTATTTTCGTCAGCCTGTTATCCTAACTCGTCGCTAAACCTTAGCCGACGAGGCTTCGTCGGCTTAGTGTCGTCGGGAAAGGGTCCTCGGCGCTGACTTTACCCGACGAACCTATAGACCGTCGTCGGCTATTGTCCAGACTTTAGCCGACGAACTATTTTGTCGTCGCTTTTGTTCATGAATTTAAGCCGACGAAACAGACTCTATCTTTCGTCGGCTATACTCGCAGACTTTAGCCGACGACAGAGGACATCGTCGGCTATACTCCCAGACTTAAACCGACGACACAACACGTCGTGGCTATACTCCAAGCCTTTAGCCGACGGACCTAATATATTCATCGGCTAAAGTATATAATCAAAAAATTAAAAAAATATAGTGAGTTTAGCCGACGAAACATGCCATATTCGTCGGCTAAACTATATAAAAAATAAAAATAAAAATACTATAGCCGACGAATTGTGGCGTATTTCGTCGGCTATAACTCCATTCCAGTATAAAAAAAATACACACAAAATTCTTAAATTACCATTCCAAGCAAGCTGCAAAATACCCAAAACAATTCCATATATATAACCAACAAGAAGCACATAAAACTATATAAGGTATCAACTACACAAATCTAAATGATCTAAATCAATATCCGGATCTGGGGCCTGCTGGTGAGGAGATTCCGGCAGCTGAGGTATGTCTATAGGCGCAGGCATGGGCGGAGGTGGAAGTCCCTGAAGCTGGGCAGCTGCAAAATCCTGGAAGTACTGGTACATCTGCTTCTGCTGGGCATGCTGGGCGGCATGTAGGGCTCTAGTATAGGATCTATATTCGGCGAACTGGGCGGCATGAGCGGCAGCCTGAGCGTCAGCATGAGCAGCCTGAGCGGCTTGCTCTCTCCGTAGTCTCTCAACTTCCGACTCTAGCTGAGTCGTCCTGCTGGTCGAGGCTTGCCTTTTGTTGAAATCCTGGAGTGGTCTTCAAGACCCCTGGCCCTTCTTTCCTAGACCCCGGCAGTAGAAGTAGAAGTTGTTTTCTCGCGGTGGGAAGGCTGTGCCCATGATCCTCGCCCCAACCCTCGGATCTGAAGTGTCGATCCGGGAAATGGCTTCAGACATCTCTTCCTCCTGGTGTCCGGCCATGTCTCCCTCACTATAGCACTCATCACCTCGTCACTAGCCTCCCTCACCCTTGCCTAATTGGATAGGAAAAAAATTATTAATTAAATTTTAACATATATATTAGTAAAATTAAAAATTCCGTAAAAATGAAAGATTACTTACTATATCCTCCTAGGAGTCAGGATATGCCTTCTCGTACGTATAGACGTACTGGTTGACCTCTGGATGTTCCCTGGCTGCCTCGTCCATGAAGACAGCGAACGGTCTAGAACCGGCATGATGGTTCCTTGTGTTGCGTTGCCGGTTCTGAGCGTTCGCCCGGGAAACCGCCTTCAAAGAAAAAAGTAAACTATAGTAAAATATTTTAAAACGCACTTACTTAATGAAAATTAACTAATTAATTTATTTAAATACTTGTTTACGAGGGTGTTGAATTCTGATGTCAGAAGCCAACGCCACTCGTACTCTCTGTACTGAAACTTAGCAGGGGTAGCAGAACGTGCGTTCCCGTGCGTAGTCCAATGGGTCCGCAACTCGTTCTTCCACTCCTTGTACCTACAGATACAACAAAAATATTAGAAATATTATTAATATGACAGACAGTTTTGTTTTTTCATTAATTTCCCAACGTACCTTCCCCATGCACAAAGTCCGCCCAGCTGCTCTTCAAGGGTTCGGGAACCTCAAACCACACCTGTATTTAACCGTTTATTAGTTTAGTTTTCCAGAAATCTACAATGTTAATACTTTCATTAATTTCCCAACGTACCTTCCCCATGCACAAAGTCCGCCCAGCTCTCTTCAAGGTTCGGGAACCTCAAACCACACCTGTATTTAACCGTTTATTAGTTTAGTTTTTCCAGAAATCTACAATGTAATACATAATATTATTCAGGCATTTTGTAAACTCACCGACATCGCGTTATAGACCATGTCTTTAACCTCCTGCGGGACCTCGCCCCAGTCTGACCACAACATAGGGACTCTATCCCTAATGAGCGCTCCCACGCGGCCAGAGTACGTCCTCGACTTTCCGCCCGATACTACGTCGCCATCCCCGTCAGTACCGATGACAATCCTCCCTGAGGTACCGACGATCTTCTCCAGAGCCTTCCTTGTGACGGGGCCTCTCTTCTTCTTTGCCGGCTTCGCTCCGACGTGCCTATGACATGATAAACCAAATTGATTATTAAAATCGGAATCGGAGAATTATAACAAAACAAATCATTCATCTTTCATTACCTGAGGGGATCGGACGCGGACGCGACGGATTCCGCCTCATGATGATACCCTCGCAGAAATAAGAGGCGTATCAAAAGGCACGAACCGGTACGCCGCTGATGGAGCCACTGGCGGGGGCAGTGGATAAATCGGCGTCCCTGAGTCATCGACTACAGGTATGGCCGGTATCATCCGCGAAAGGAATAGGTGAGGCGGCGGCATCTGTACCCTAGATGACCCACTATCCGAAGAAGTAGGAGCTGGAGTGGGCGCCCGGTGTATCTCAGGCATAAGGGGTGCAGACACCTCCGTCTGAGGCTGAGCAAACAACTGCCTCGCGGAATAAAGGAAGCCCCGCTGCCTCGATGAAGGGGCACCTCCGGCTGCCTCTGCGCCATCTGCAGAAGGCTCGCATGTCTAGCTGTCATAGGGCCCTGAAACGACGTCTAAGGGTTGCTAGAGGTTCCCTCAGACGATACGGACCTTTGGCCCTCGAACCCTTCGTCGATCTAATGTTACCGCTCATCCTATTTAAAATATTAATTTGAATCAAGGCCACAAATCAAAAAATGCAAACTCATTTAAAAATGTAAAAAATATATGCACTTCTAAATACTAATTTCACTTCCTAATACTTTTTTTCACTTCCTAAATACTAATTTTCACTTCCTAAATACTAATTTTTCACTTCCTAAATATACACTTCAAAAATAAAAATATACACTTCCTAACAACACCATAACATTGCAATTGACCGGAAAATCAAAACAAACACAAAATACAAAACAAATATATACATTTCCTAAATACTAAATACAAATATACACTTATTAAATAACAATATACACTTCCTAAATACAAATATACACAACAACATCACAACTTATATACACAACAACATTATACACACAACAACAACACACAACATTAAAAATAACCGAAGCTCAAAAAACGAATCGAGGAGGAGGAGGGAGGACCGGAGCAGCAGCAGAATTCGACCGAGCAGCAGGAGGAGGAGGCCGGAGCAGGAGGAGGCCGGCCGGCCGGAGGAGGAGGAGGAGGAGGAGGCCGGAGGAGGAAGAGGAGGAAGCCGGCCGAGAGGGAGAGGGAGCGGAGGCCGGCCGGAGAGGAGGCGAATTTCGGAGAGGGAGAGGAAAAGGATGGAGGCTAGGGCATACAACCAGTCGAGCTGGGTTATACCCGAAGACTTTAGCCGACGAAATAATAATTCGTCGCTAAAGGTAATATTTCGTCGGCTAACCGACACTTTAGGTTAAAGATAATAATCTCGTCGGCTAAGCTAAAATTCGTCGGTACTTTGAAATTCGTCGGCTAAACACAAAATTCGTCGGCTATAAGCTTTAAATTCGTCGGCTTTATACTTTTTATACATTCATCAAACTGTGACTGCTGCTCGTGATGATCACTTGAGAACGGAATCCGACCGTCAGATCTGACCATCATGATAAAATACTGTATGGGAAAAAATTCAACTTGATCGACCAGGTTAAGTGCTCGATCCGGACGGTCACTCCCGTAAGTCAACCCCTAAATGCACGGAAAAGGTCTTGGACCGTAAATTTCGTATTTTTTCCGGACCTTAACTGAAAATATTTTCAAATTGATGAGACACAACAAGTCGTATAAAAATTTTACGCAAAATAACCACCGAAGATAGGGCTACCCATAGGGAGAAAGAATTAAAATTGATTGACCGCAACTATCGGCACCGAGACATGACCAGAATACCTTGATTTTCAACCGTAGACGTATTTCACCATTCTGGTCATGTCTTATTTCACGACTTTTTCACGTTTGAAGGTTCTACGTATAGTTTGTTTTGAAACGGACATTTACCTAACACTTAGTAAACAAGTTATACACATTAGTAGGCATGTTCTGACTGTGTGATCAAACTTGAGAAATAAAATCCGACGGTCAGATCTGACCATCATATAAAATACATGTATGGGAAAAAATTCAACTTGATCTGACCAGGTTAAGTGCTCGATCCGGACGGTCAATCCCGTAAGTCAAACCTCTAAATGCACGGAAAAGGTCTTGACCGTCTAAATTTCGTATTTTGGCCGGACCTTCAACTGAAAATATTTTTAAAATTCGTCGGCTAAGATGGTTTTAGCTGACGACTTCTACTATACTTCGTCGGCTAAGATGGTTTTAGCCGACGACTCATTTTCAATTCGTCGGTTATAAGTTATTTTAGCCGCGACTTCCTTTTCATTCGTCGGCTTTAAAACATTAGCCACGACTTCTAGTAGTTTTTTCGGCTTAGACGGTTTTAGCCGATGACTTTTAATATAATTGTCGGCTAAGAGGGTTTAGGCCGACGACTTATGTTGTATTTCGTCGCTTAAGTAAAAAAATACAAACCTAAAACAGAAGGTTTAAACCATACAATTTCCTGTTCATATATCACCAAAATTCATATAAAATAACAGAAATATGAATTCAATATATGTAACTAGAAATGAAGGTAATACAATCTTTTTTATTACAAATTAATGTATTACATCCGAAGAAATTAAAACTAAGGCTCAATCGGAATCATCCGATGACTTCTTTGGTGTCAGAATTAATTTCTGGTAATCTATGTCTTTCCTCATCGCCAGAGTCTTCGTCTGTTTCTTGATTTGGATCAACATCAATAAGCCTTGGCTCTTCAACGAATTCGCACCGAACGACCCTTTAAAATTATTAAGGCGAACGGTAGAGGAGTTAGGAATACCTATTGTTGGGCTCTTGATACGCAACATCTTCTTCCTGTCTTCGGCCTCTCCAAGTGTAGCCGCCCGGTAAATGTTTCGAGGGTGCACAAGGTTGACTACTTTCCACGCGTCACCCTTAGCAAGGTCATTAAGATAAAACACTTGTTTTACCGATGTGGTAAAAACGAACGGGTCATCTTCGTAAGAACTTGTAGCAGTGTTCACCGATAATATTCCGTAATGATCGGTCTTCATGCTCTGCGGGCTAGTATCAAACCATCTACACTTGAAGAGGTGCACTGTCATGCCTTCACCGTAAACGAGTTCACCACTGAATCAAGAACACCGTAATAGTCAACTCCATTCCGCCCACCATGCGCCATCACCCCAGAATTCTGTGTTCTCCGTCTGCTGTCTCTCTGTTCACATATAAATTGCACGCCATTCACCTTGCACATCGGATAAACTCTTGACATTATCGGCTTCATCGCTAGAAGTCTTAGTTCGTGTGACCAATTTGGTGACCATCAAATTGAATATGGTTCATCTGCAATTTACAATTTAACATTGTAAATATAGATAATTATGCACTAAACATAAATACGTACATAAATATTGAATTACGTACCCAGCCGCCAAAATAATTTGTGAACTCCCTGTTGTGGTACTCGAGATCACCTTGAATGTCTGGACAATATAGATGGATGTCTTTCCAGTATTCAACTTCTGGACAGTTAATCAATACCCACCAGTGGGCAATGTCTAGCTCATGTGGTTGCAACTTGTAGGAGTCTGGCAAAATTCCATAAACTTCAACATCACTGGAGAGTATGGAAAGAGTGAACTTCGGTACATCTACCGGCATGGCTTCGTTGTTTCCTTCAACGCTCCTAAATACAACTTCATGTAGGTGACGCACTCGTGCGCAATATATGCTTCAGCTATACATCCTTCAGGCGCGGATTTATTAGCCACATAATCTTTGTAGTCTCCAAGTTGCCTATAAATCAAGTTGCAAAGTGTTATGATTATTGAACATGTATATAGAAAAATTGGATTGAGGAATTCAGGTGTAAAAAACGTACCTTTCCATGGGATACATCCAAGTGTAGTGTACTGGACCGGTAAGCAACAATTGCTCGGGAAGATGGATCATCAGGTGAGGCATGATGTCAAAAAAATTTGGAGGAAATATCCTCTCAAATTTACACATGATATAAATGATGTCCTCTTGCATTTCCCGGAGGTTAGATTTTGTCACTTCCCGTGTGCATAACTTCTGGAAGAATCTTGCCAACGCTACTAACGGCTCCACCACCTGACGGGAAGGAACGGTCGAATGAAAACAGGAAGAGACGTTGTAGCAGGATATGACAGTCATGACTCTTCAACCCGTACATCTTATTGTCCCGGAAGTTCACACACCGGGCTATATTTCCTGCATAGCCTGAAGGATACTTCACACAACTCATCCACCTGAAAATTACGTTCTTCTGGTCAGGTTTCACGGTGTAAGGAGCTTGAGGCATTTTTTTCTTCCCTTCTTTCACCACAGATGTCTTCTTAACTGCATTTTTTTAGATCAATGCGTGCCTTAGGACCGTCTTTCGTCTTCCCCTCCAAGTTCAGCACTGTGCCCACCACACTGTCGCAAACATTCTTTTCTATGTGCATCACATCTAGGTAGTGCCTGATCAACAACTTACTCCAGTATGGGAGTTCCCAGAATATGCTCTTATGTGTCCAGAATTTGTACCTGTCGGGTCTTTCAGGTATTGCTGCAACAATATTGGGATGATTGCTGAGCTGCCCAAAATCGTACTCATTAAGCACTGCTAAAATTTCTTCTCCCGTCCATCTTCTGGGAGGCACACCGTGTTCTACGGTCCCATCAAATGCCTTGTCATCGAACCGCCAATCGTGATTATATGGAAGGAAAGCACGGTGACCCAATCTGCATATCTAGTTGCAATGACTGCTGCTCCCCTCATCGCTAAGGCACTCTGGACAAGCCTTGTATCCCCTAACAACGTTGCCCGACAACATCCCACGGGCAGGAAAATCACTGATGGTACCAACAACCATGACATGCATCTGGAACATCTCGTGCATGTACTTGTCATAAGTGGGATGACCAACTTCCCACAAAAACTGAAGCTCTTCAATCAAAGGTCTCAAATACACATCGAGACACTTCCCTGGATATCCGGGCCCCGGAATCAACAAACTCAACATATTGTATTCCTTCTTCATGCACATCCATGGAGGAAGGTTGTACGGTACCAAAATCACCGGCCATACACTGTATTGAAGACTCATGTTGCCAAAAGGGTTGAACCCGTCGGATGAGAGCCCGAGCCTCACATTTCGGACCTCTGACGCAAAATGAGGAAACTCCCTGTCTATATGCTTCCAAGCCTCCCCGTCAGCAGGGTGTATAAGGGTATCTTCATCATGCATTTCCCTATCAACGTGCCATCTCATAGCTTTGGCCGTGTGTGAAGACATGTACAACCGCTCAAGCCTATCCCTCAACGGGAAATACCGAAGTACCTTCACAGGTTTCCTATTGCCTGCAGGAGTCAACTTATACCTGTCAGTGTGACATACCGGACATGCGTCAAGCCCACCAAGGTCATTCCCTTCTGGATCTTTACCCCAGAAGAGAACGCAGTCATTCTGCATGCATGGATCTTGATGTAGGAAAGCCCAAGATCTTTCAGGATACATCGGACCTTACGATGAGTGGTAGGAAGACGATGACCGTGGGGCAGCATCGAAGCAGTGTACTGTAGATAATCATCAATAGCCTTCACGGTCGATTTTGTCTCAACTTTAATCTTCATTACGTCCATCACACTTTCAAGAACGGTCTTCTGACAACCGGGGTACACAGGGGTCTGTTGGAAAGCAAGCAGTTTGTTGTACTTTTCAATACCAGCAGTGTTGACAGCTCTAGGGAAGGGCTGCACCGGGTCAGGCATATACTGTCCTTGAGCGCATACACCGCTCTCATAAGGAAACATGTCGTTGATGAATGCCGTTGTTGGATCGTTGGATGTACTGCCAGTCTCAGAAAATTGGCCATGATTATGCGGACCCCTGATGATGTTTCACCGTGATATAACCAACATGTGTACTTCTCCCAAAACCCGTTACTCTCAGGTGCTGCCATACTTTGTCAATGGGAAATCGATGCATATCGCTGCGACACTGACATTTCGTGCACGGGCAATAGAAAATTGTATTCCCGTTAGCATTAGCCAGCGCATATTTTATAAAACTCATAACTCCTGCACCGTATCTTTTGTCCCATTTTGGAAGCGAAATCCAACTCTTATCCATATCCTGAAAATATAACAAATATATATTTATAACGCTGCTAGCTAATTATTAATGAAATTTCATGCCATATATAAAATCTCAATTCATTTAGTATATATTCTACGTACTACGTACAACTAATTATAACTAATTAATTAACACACCACATATCATATTAACACAATAATTATATATTAACACAAATTAATTAACAACAATATATACACAATTAATACAATTAATATATATTAACACAAATTAACACAATTAATATATATTAATATATTATAATTAACAAATTAATATATATTAACACAAATAATTAACAACAACTTCATACCGTACCATATCAACAATTAATAACAATATATATCTACTAATATTTATTAACAACAAATTAATTCATATATATATCAATTCAAATCATCAACCAAATCGATCAACACATATATATATATATATATACATCCAACGTACTCAAAATTAATCAATTCAATCATAATCAAAATCAATAAACTCAATCATAATCAAAATCGATAAACTCAAATAAAACTCAATTAATCAACATATATATACATATACGTACCTATATATGGCTCCACAAACTAATTATGGACAGATTTCGACAACACCCAAACGTTTTCTCCCGTTTTTCTTCTCCCGTTTTTTTTCCCAGATAGCTGCTGCTGTCCAGATCGCAAATATAAAGCACTTTAGCCGACGACATATTAATTTCATCAGCTAAACTTTTAAATATTTCGTCGGCCATAGTCTGTGAACTTTAGCCGACGAAATAAATTCTTTAGCCGATGACATTTTTTTTCGTCGGCTAAAGTTTACCATAGCCGACGAAAATTTCAGTTAGCCGACGAAGGAAAATGTCGTCGGCTAAAGTCCACTTTAGCCGACGAAAAAATGCTTCGTCGGCCTGTGTTTTTTTTTTTCGTCGGCTAAAGCCTTTCTTCTGGTAGTGCAATGTCAGAGTAGTCAAACTAGTAGCTCTTCTCCATTTATTCAATCAACGCAAATGTAGGGGAACTGCATCTTACACACATCCCCTTAGGACCTCCCCCGAACCTCAACGCCTCTCCCAACCTCAATCTCATCCTCAAACTCAACCTGAACCTCGGCCACAAAGCTCACAACCTCAATCTTCTTGTGGGCAGAAACGAAAAGAACCAGCCAACAAAAGTCCTCTTTGGGCATACTTTACTAGATGTAAGTTCCCAAACTCGGATGAAATCGATCTGGAGTGGTGCACCTGCAACATTTGTGGTGAGGAAGTGTTGTGCTCAGTTAAGAGGAATGGGACAAGCTCAATGTGGTCTCATGTAAACAAGAGATGTTGGAACACCCATTGCATCCCAAACTAGCTGATTCTGATCCCAAACAATCCAAGTTGTACGTAGATAATGTGAGTGGAGCAAGAACTTACCATAAGTATAACCGAAAAAGGTGTGATGATAAGTGCATAGCGATGATAATTAAGGATGAACTACCCTTTAGGTTTGTGGAAAATGAGGGTTTTAGGGAATTTGTCAATGAATTAGAACCGGAGTGGCCAATATTAAATAGAAAGTAGGTTGCCAAGGGTGTGTTGGATAAATTCAATCATGAGAAGGCGCTTTGTTGAGTGGCTTAAAGGCAGCAGACACAAGAATATCGATCACCATAGACACTTGGACATCAATACAAAACATCAACTACATAGTTCTTACAGCTCATTTTATGGACATTGACTGGAAATTACACAAAAGAATCATAAACTTTTGTCCAATTGTCAGTCATAAAGGTGAGGATATTGGTAGAGCTGTTGAGCAATGTTTGAGGCAATGGGAGATCTCAAAAGTCTTTACCATCACCGTCGACAATGCATCTGCTAATGATGTGGCGGTGCAATACCTGAAAGAAGGTTAAGGGGTTACAAGACTTGGATGTTTGATGGGGATTATTTGTATTTACGGTGTGCTTGTCATATTATCAACTTAATAGTTAAGGATAGTTTGAAGGAGTTAGAGAATGAGATTGTAGCGATATGGAATTGTGCAAAGTATGTGAGGAGTTCATCTTCGAGGCTTGACAAGTTTAGGGAGTTTGATGTTTTGGAGCAATGCAGGGCTAATGCCAATGTTCCATTGGATGTAATAACAAGATGGAATAGCACTTTTCTTATGCTAGAAGCTGCTTTGAAGTATGAAGTTGGTTTGGGAGGATGGCAGAAGAAGATGGTGCATTTAAAAGTTATTTTCAGGACAAGGTTGGACCACCGGGTTTTGATGACTGGAGGAATGCATAAGCCTTTTGTCTTTTTTTGAAGAAATTTTATGAAGCTACTTTGAGGCTTAGTGCATGGAAAATAGTGACTGCAAATATCTTATTTGTCGAGATGATTACATTGCAGACTGAGATTGACAAGGCTTTTGAGTCTTCTGATGAAGTTTTGAAGAGGGTTGCTGCTTCTATGAAGGAGAAGTTGACAAGTATTGGGGCAGTTTTGAGGTTGTGAACAAGGTAACCATGATAGCTAATGTTCTGGACCCAAGATACAAGTTGTAGTGGGCTAAAGTGGCAATGAGAAAAGTTAAGCAAGTGCTGTGGTGATTGAATCGATAGAAAGTGACTTGAAGAAGATATTGATGAAGATGTATGAAGAATACAAAGGTCAAGACACAAATGAGATGGTTGAGCAGACTTCTCTCTATGATTTTGAAATGGAAGCAGATGGTTGGATGGCCTCGATGAGGTTAGCAGGGAGATAGCAAGGGGAGGGTGGCTGAGCAATCAAACTGCATGAGAAATGAAGTTGATCAGTACTTATCCGATAGATATGTAGCATCTTCTCCAAGAGTTTTGAATTGCAAAGTGATGGAAAGGCAATGAGGCAACCTATCCAGTGCTATCAAGCTAGCCAAGGATATTTGCTATTCCTTGCTCAACAGTGGCCTCTGAAAATGCATTTAGTTTAGGATCAAGAGTGGTCGATCCTTTTAGAGCATCATTGACACCAAAAATGGTAGAGCCCTGGTGTGCACAAGCGACTGGTTAAAATGTGATCAACCTAACCTATACAAGGATCCCAATGAAGATGAGCTCGCCATTTACGCTGAGTTGGAGGAGATTGAGAGAGGTAATTATTAGAAAACAGTGTGGATTTGCTATTTTGTCACATACCTTATTTTTTTAACCATGTGAATTTTATTTATTCTGAGAAAACGGTTTCAATCAAGGACAGGAGGCAGCATCAACCCCAATAAAGCTTACTGGAAGCTCTGGGCAAACCAATGTGTAGCAGCAGGCTAGCAATGTGTTTGGAATGGATGGTTTCTAAATTTGTCATGATGTTTTAGTTATTTTTTGTTAAGACTTTAAACTCTTTTAGTCTTTACTATTTGTCATTTTGTCTATTTCAATTGAAACTTTAAACTAATGCTTGTGCTTTGTGAGTTTTGAGTTGTGACATGTGACTTTTGTTTTGTAAATCACTAAATTTTGACTTGAGATTCACTGTTTCAGGGTGTTGTCACTGTTATGCATTTGTTTCAGGGTGTTGTCACTGTTATGCATTTGTTTCAGGGTGTTGTGCATTTGTTCAGGGTTTGGTGTTGTCAGTTGTCAATAGTGTGCATTTTAATGATTTTAGAGTTGTGACTTGTGACTTGTGCATTTGTAATTTGTTTCAGGTTTTGGTCTTTGCCTCTTTGGTGCATTGCTATTAGGCTTTCATTTCTTAGTGTTATTGTGATATTGTAAATAGTCAATACCATGTTAGTAACTTAGTATTAGAATGTGCAGTTCAGCAGATGCAGATAGCAGCCTTGCAGTTAGTCACTTAGGCAGTTAGGCTGATACGGTGCCTTTGTAACTTTGTCAGTTTGTTGCTTGTGTCACATCCCGACCCGTAAAATTTTATCTTATTTACTAGCTTGTTTATAATAAGAATTTTACCGTCTCCGACATTGACATATAGTTAATTGGTCCCTAGAGGGGTTTTGAGGGACGATTATTTCGGAGAGTTATTCGTAGGAGAAAAATGTAACGACGGTAAAATAGTAAATTTAGCTAGTAAAAGGTAATTTTTATTAGGGTATTTTATTTTGGTGTTAAATTGGTGAAGTTGGGTATTTTTATGATATTGGGCCAGGTTGGTGTGAGGCCCAAACCCGTTTTTTTTTCTTTTTCTCTCCTTTTTCTCTCTTTCTCCCCCGATGCTCTCCCTCTCTTCTCCCGCTGCCGGATTTTCTTCCAGCCCGTCCGCCGCCGTCCGGCCACGCCTGGCTACCGCACGGGTCGCGTTGGCAGCTGGGACGCCGCTCGTCTAGTCTGGGGTGGTGATCGGTCCTCACTCGCCGGCGTTAAAGCGCGGTGACACCGCTGCTGCCCCGTGGTTGCTTTCGCGGAGCTCCCTCCTCCGGCCACCAAAGCCGGTGATCTTTGGCTCGTTTTGTAGCTCTCCTCCCGTGCAACAACCCCTCCAAAAGGCTCGATTCCTCTTGAGCTCGGTAAGGAGAAATTCGAAGTTGAAATTCTAGGGCTTTTAGGATGTTTTCGTTCGATTGACCTAGTTAGGCTTGAAATTGGACTTAGTGATAGTTATGAAAGTTGTTTGGGATGATGAGAGGAAGATTATGTTAAAATTTGGTAGAATTTGGACATCGCCGGAATCGACCTCCGGCCGCTGCTGCCGGCGGAGCCGCCGCCGCCGCCGCCGCCGCCGCCGTTTTGGGATTTGTATAATTTTAAATGTGTAATAATTAGAGGAATTTAATGAAGTGAATTGTGGAATTTTCGGACGAGTTTTGAATAGGTTTGTGAATTTCCGAAGTTTGGTATTTATGCGGTTAAATAATGGAAAATCCGATCGTAGGATTTAAATAAATTTATGGGGAAGGTTGTATTTACGCTGCCGAGAATGATATATAAGTTTGGATCGTTTCGATTTAAGAATATCGAACTTAGGCAATGATGAGCGTATTTATGGCTCTCGATTAATCTTGCCTATTTTATCAATATTGGATTTTTAGTGGGAAATTAATTATACATTTGGAACAGGACGTGAGGAGACTCAATTGGAGAGACCTCGGATCGACGTCAGGCTTAGGCCTGATTTGTGAGTGGACCTTTGTTTTAAATAAAAAGCATGCGATGAATGATTTTATTAATCATTTATTTCTTTTGTTGAGATTATTAATTCTCACCCATTTGGCAATTTTTCCTCCTTTAGAGAGATCCCGAAAATGAGATTTTCGGTGGATATATATGTTTTGGATTTTATGAGAATAGTATGTATATAAATGCTAGCTAGCCATACGTGCTTGGTCCGTCATAATGAGGTAAAATACCATTATGGCGTGTCGTGCGTGTTAGACACAAGCGTCATAGCCCTATATGAAAACTTCTTTTTTTTTTTCGGTTTATTTAGGTTTCATATAGGGAGTCCACACGTATATATACACCGTCCTTTTCGGTCATAATGAGGAAAAATACCATTATGGTGCAACGTGAGCGTTAAATGCCAGCGTTGTAGCCTTGTATGAATTTCTATTTTTCTGAATTGTTTGTAGGATTCATACAAGGAGTCTGACGAGTGTAGATACATACGAATATATGATTATATATAGTTAGCCTGAGAGGCACCATTTTATTTGAGTTTGTGACTAGCCAGTGCTAGTCGTAAAATTGTCAGATTATGAATTGAGCTTCTTTAAGCTGCCACATGCAATATATTTTCTTTGAAATTAAAATAAGAATGCATAAATATTTTGTTATTAAATTATTTTTGTCCACTCACTCTAACGTTATTAAATGTCTTCCCCTGGGCTCTTCGTTTTAAAATGCCCAGTCTGCAGGATTGCATAGTTGAGATCGGGCATAAATGGAGAAGAGGCATAGTCAATAGTATAGCTTCCGCTCTTTTCTATTTATTTATAGTTCATTTTCTCTCAAATAGAGTTGCTCTGATTATGTGGTTGTCGTATATGATACTTGTTAGATTAGTAAATCTATATTGGGAGAGGTTGTGATTTGTGGGGAGCACGAAGGCTCCAGGAGTCTATAAGGTTGGATTTGGAACCTTGTTTGCAGGTTTCTATTAGAAGGGTTGTCCATTTTCAAGGGAGGTTGTACCGAAGTTAGCGGTAAATCTTTCCTTAGAGGTGGTCCCCGCACGATTTACTCCGGGTTTAGGGTGAAATTCGGGGTGGGTCGTGTCAGCTTGTGAGAGACACTGAGAGTCTGAGACTGTCAGACTGAGTTTCTGACTTTGTGGATTTGTAATTTTGTTATTTGGGTTGAAATTTAACATGTGAAACACAAGAAAATATTTGGTTTATGCAGTGTTTGAAACTTTGAATCACTAGTTTGCTGTTGTTGCTTATTTTTTTTTAGTCTGAGCCTATTTTTCATTTAAAACAGTGACAGATTAAGAGGCCCAATAAAGTTCGGTTCTAGGCCCAACCGTACCAATACCAACAGAAAATTCGGTTACCGAAGGTTCGGGATATCGACTTTTTCGGCCGACTATATGGTATCATGATTTGCCTACCGACATAAGTCGGGACGGTTTACGGTTTGGGACAAAAAAGTCGGTTACCGTACTGGTTTCACCCCTACCCTAGTGGGTCTGCAACCTAGTCACACCACTGTTTTTGGATCTCGACCTTCGTCGTAGCACCACCCCTGACTTGGTTCCGCCGTAACACCCCCACCTCCACAACCCCCAACCGCCACAGCCCACAAACCGTCCCCCCGCCGTCCTCCGCTACACCTACCGAAACCCACTCCTAATCAGCCAGGGCTGAGTCTCCGGCAAGATGCACAAGGATCCGATCACAAAACCAAATTCTAGATCGGGTCTGACCTCCGATTCTTGCAGCAAGCTCCGGCCGAATATGATCAATCGTCACAGTCGTCCACGAAGACTCCACCTGTACTACCGCCACCATCAACTGAAAAAAACAAAATCTGCACCCACACAGACCCAACCAATCATCAGAGCAAGCTCCTATATTGACGGCCTGTCCAACCGCACTAAACGAACGTCGACGAGGCCGGACAGGCGGAAAACAAGCCGTCGACAAAAGTCAGAGGTTTGCGCGCGTGAGGCGTGTTCTAGGTTTAGGAGAAAAAGTTTTTTATTTTACCATGTAACCTCTATCTTTGGTCAATCAAATTTTCGTACTATTCAAGAATAATACTAAGAGGAGTAGCATGTGGTAAGTTCACAACCCTCTATATACACACGTTACACTCGAATTAACCAACTAAATTTATATAATAGAAACATTTCATCCATGAATTCATGCATATCACTCACACATTAACCATCTCATTATACAACTAAACAAAATGAAAGGCTCTCTGCTAGCTAGGGTTTGTCGTTTGTAGCATACGTCTCTGGTTTTATTACTAGTAGAAGAGGGTCTTCCTTTTGTTCTGGTGTTTTATGTGATGGAGGTTTCCCGTCGTTTACTTCGTGCACCAATCGATTTATGGTTCGGTTGTGTTTTCTTCTCCTCAGTCTTGATCGTTTCGGCGTTGATGAGTTTGTTGGTGAAAGTGAGATCAACGACGGTAATTATGTGGCGTCAAGCCAGTCAAATATAACAAGGTTTTGGAGAATGAATTTTCTGATATTTATTCATCTCACAGAGGAGGCTATATATAGAGGTACAAGTTGTACAAACCCTACGTACTATGTACTACACATACAGAATAGGAAAGTAATAACAAATTAATTTACATTCCTAAACTAACTCCATGACTCACGCTAACATCCCCCTCAAGTTGGCGCATATACATCAACCATGCCCAACTTGCCAAGTGAGTCATAAAAGGCCTTCTTAGAAACTCCTTTTGTGAGTATATCAGCAAGTTGCTCCTCTGTAGGGACAAAAGGAAAGCTAATGATCTTCGCATCTAGCTTCTCCTTTATAAAGTGACGATCAACCTCCACATGCTTGGTACGATCATGTTGTACAGGATTTTGTGAGATATCAATGGCTGCCTTGTTGTCACAATACAACTGCATAGCACACTAGGGTTTGACCCCCAAATCTTGTAACACATTCTTCAGCCATAACAACTCGCATACTCCATGAGCCATACCTCTATATTCTGCTTCAGCACTAGACCGAGCCACCACCTTTTGCTTCTTACTCTTCCAAGTAACAAGATTACCTCCCACAAAGGTAAAATACCCTGATGTAGACCTCCGGTCTGTAATATTTCCAGCCCAGTCTGCATCTGTAAAACCACAAACCTCAAGAATACTGCTGTGTTTAGAAAACATTACTCCTCTCCCAGGAGCTGACTTCAAGTACCTCAAAATCCTCACTACAGCATCCATGTGATCTACACTGGGATTATGCATGAACTGGCTCACCACACTTACTGCATAAGCAACATCAGGTCTGGTGTGTGTCAAATAAATCAAACGTCCAACTAACCTCTAATAACGAGGCTTGTCGGTAGGTACCTGATCAGGATACTCTGCTAATCGGTGATTCTGCTCAATAGGAGTGTCAATTGGAGTACAATCTAACATACTTGTCTCTGCTAATAGATCAAGTATATACTTCCTCTGACACAGATAAATGCCTTCACTCCCCCTGGCTACCTCAATGCCCAAGAAGTACTTGAGTGTACCTAGGTCTTTCATCTCAAACTCTGTGGCTAGCTGTTTTTGCAATCTATCCATCTCAATAGTATCATTACCAGTAACAACCATATCATCAACATATATGATCAGAGCTGTTACCTTCCCTTGTTGATGTCTGAGAAACAATGTGTGGTCTGAGTTACTCTGCTTATAACCAATCTTCCTCATGAACTGTGAAAACCTTCCAAACCAAGCACGAGGTGATTGTTTAAGACCATACAAAGATTTTCTCAATCTGCACACAAAGTTACCTGAAGGAGCAGTTTTATATCCAGGTGGAAGATCCATATACACTTCCTCCACAAGTTCTCCATGAAGAAAAGCATTCTTGACATCAAACTGTTTAAGAGGCCAGTTTAAGTTAGCAGCAAGAGAGAGCAATACCCGGATAGTATTCATCTTTGCAACTGGTGCAAATGTCTCATCATAGTCAATGCCATATGTCTGAGTGAATCCCTTTGCTACCAAGCGTGCTTTATATCGACTCACTGACCCATCTGGATTATGCTTCACTGTAAACACCCAGCGACATCCAACAGCCTTCTTTCCATGTGGTGGGGATACAAGCTCCCAAGTATTGTTCTTCTGTAACGCTTCCATCTCCTCATCCATTGTTTTCCTCCATTTTGGATCTCCCAACGCATCTTGCACTTTGTTAGGTACTGATACAGCAGATATTTGATTCACAAATGATTCATATGACTTAGACAATCTCTTGGTAGACATAAAATTTGTCACTGGATATTTAGCTTTGGCTTGAAGGGTAGGTTCATATGTTTTTGCTGGTTTACCCCTAGTAGACCTATTTGGTAACACATATTGTCTACTATTAGCATCACTAGTATTAACCCCAATAGAATCACTAACCTCAGATGGAAGATCTTCTGTACCAGGGAGACATGAGTCAGGGGTATTAGTAACAACAGGCGAGGCAGGAGGGGCAGGAACACTTTCAGCTTCTGGTTCCTGAATCTCTGGAGCAATTGCACTAGAATCATCTGGTGGTGCCTGTCTATCATCTTCTGGTCTCTGAACATCTAGAGTGACTGGTGTATATGAAGCTGATGCATCAGTAACCTCAACTGAATGACCTGTCTCCCCCTCTCCATGATACAGCTCTTCAAAATATGAATGCTCCCCGTGAAGAGCAGTATCAGAAGAGGTATAATAACTCATGTCCTTAAAGAAAGTGACATCCATAGTGACATAATACTTCCCAGTAGGTGGATGATAGCACTTATATCCTTTCTGATGTCCCCCATAACCAACAAACACACATTTCAGCGCCCGGGCATCCAACTTACTTGACCTTTGACTCTTTGGTATATGGACAAATGCAACACAACCAAAAACACGAGCAGGGAGATTATGAAAGGAAGGTAAAGAGACATAAGAAGCTAGTACCTCAAATGGTACCTTTCCCAGGAGGACACTAGATGGAAGACGATTAATAAGATGGGTAGATGCGATGATAGCATCACCCCACAGATCCTTAGGACAATGTGCACTGAAGAGAATACAATGAGCCATATCAAGTAAGTGACGATTTTTCCTTTCAGAGACCCCATTTTGTTCAGGTGTGTAAGGACACGTTTTCTGGTGGATAATCCCATGTGTTTGCAGAAAAGACTGAAAGACACGGTTTACATATTCCCCTCCATTATCAGAGCGAAGAACTTTAATTTTGGCATTGTACTGTTTTTGGACTTCGGAAGAAAAAGCTTGAAAAGCCGGAAAAACCTCATCCTTAGTTTTAAGAAGAACAACCCAAGTAAGACGTGTACAATCATCAATAAATGACACATAATATCGCATACCTGACACAGTAGGTTCTTTTGAAGGTCCCCAAACATCAGAATGAATTAATTCAAAAGGAACGACACTTTTATTAGAAATACGAGGTGAATAGGTTGAGCGATGACTCTTGCCCAAAACACATGTTTCACAATATAAGACTGACTCATCCACACCAATAAACAAAGAAGGCATGGATTTTTTCATAACACTAAAAGATGGATGCCCTAAGCGACGATGCCACAACCAAACTTCACTTAGCCTGTCAGAAGTTGATATTAAAGCGGTCCGTGGCTGTGCTCCTGGTTTCGCCCCCACATAAGTCTGGTCCAGACGAAAGAGCCTGCCCCTCAAGTACCCCCGACCGAGTAACTCCCCAGTGAGAAGATCCTGAAAAATCACATACATAGGAAAAAAGGTCACAGAGCATTTGGATTCAACATTTAACTGTGAGACAGATATCAAATGATGAGATAAAGTAGGTACATATAACACATTTTGTAGCACTATTGTGGGAGTGATACAAACTGACCCTTTTCCTAACACAGGGAAGGCTTCACCATTAGCATTAGTAACATATGGTACTGGCGGAGAGGATAATTCAGTAAAGTAAGATTTGTCATAAGTCATATGATCTGAAGCACCTGAATCAATAATCCATGTATCACCACCAACAAAGCTAGAAATATTTAAGGCCATACCTATCTTACCACGACCAGCCACTGATGCTGTGGGTGTGGCGCCTTCTGCTGTATGATGGTCATGTCCGGATACACCATAGATGTCTGGTTCTTGGACCAACTGGATAGCTGCTTTTGCCTTGGGACGATAAGTAGGCCTCTTAGGCCTAAGATGAGGGTACAACTTCCAACAAGACTCACGAGCATGGTCACCCTTGCAATAAGAGCAAGGGGGACGAGGTTGGTCCCCAAAGCCTGGTGGTGGTCCTTGCTTGTGAAATGGAACTGAACTTGATTGCTGAAGGAGTGGGGCTGGTGCTCTCGCTTGAATAGTGAGACTAGAGACTTCAAGTTGTGCTTGAGTAAGACTTTCCTGCTGAGACTCATCCTTACGGATATATGTGAAAGCTGTAATCAGGTTAGGAGGTTCTGTCATTCTGAGCAGTTCTCCTTTGGCACTGTTGTGTTTTACATCAAGACCCCTCAGAAAGTGATGAACTCGCTCAAGCTCCTTTTCCTTCAAGTACCAAACAAGATCCTCCTGGTTCTTGATCTTGCAAGGACGTTTCGTATCAATTTCAGCCCAAATGTTCCTTAGCTTGGTGAAATACTGTGCCACTGGCTGCCCATTCTGTTGCATTGAAGAAGCAGTGCACATTAACTCATGAACCTATATGAAATCAGACTCATTAGTATATAAATCTTCCAGTGTCTTCCAGATCGCCTGAGCTGTATCACATTGTTCCACCAGGTCGACTATGTCCTCATTCATGGCCTTGTACAAGACTGACATCACAAGACCATCATCATCTTCCCACTTAGTGTAAGCATCAACATCACTTTCACTAGGGGCCTTAATTGTCCCAGTTACATGCCCCATCTTGTGCATCCCTCGAAGATGAGCCGTCATGATTTTCTTCCATTTCCGAAAATTGGTTCCATTGAGTTTGGCACCCCCAAATGAACCACTTTCAGAATTCTTGACGGATACTTCAACTGTCTGAACATCTTTCCCCTGGGAACTTTCAACTCCAGAACCCATTGCAACACAAATACCAAATCAGTAATTTATGGAGCAAAAACAAGAAGGGGCTGAATAAACCTGCGCCTGGTGCACTTGCACTGTCGGTGCACTGGAGCTGTGACTGAACCGGGTCGGGTCGAACACAACGAACCGGGTCGGAAGAGTGGCGTCGGCTGCGTCGTGACAGAGCGGAGCGGCACGGCACAACGGCGTCGGGACCTGGGCTTTGGCACGGCGGCGTCGTCTGGGCAGAAGGAGCAGTGTCGGCGTCGTCTGGGCAGGGGGAGAGACGACGACGACCGGATCCCAGCAGAGACGACGACGGCGGTGCAGACGACGACGGCGGGGCAGAGGCAACGACGGCTGGATCCCGGCCTGGACACAGCAACGGCAACAATTTTTTGAAAAGACGATGCGGCGGCAGCTGGGCTGAGCAGTAAAAAATCAGTCTGACAAGGCCTACGTCAAACTGAGAGCAGTCGGAAAAACTTCGACGATCGAGACAATAAACCCTAACAATGAGGTTTATTTAAAAAGACAAACAGCCGTCTGACAAATAACCGACGTCGGACGAAGAATTCGCAGCGGAAAAACAAAGAGACAAAGTCCTTTCGGATCTTTGCTCTGATACCAAGTCAAATATAACAAGGTTTTGGGGAATGAATTTTCTGATATTTATTCATCTCACAGAGGAGGCTATATATAGAGGTACAAGTTGTACAAACCCTACGTACTATGTACTACACATACAGAATAGGAAAGTAATAACAAATTAATTTACATTCCTAAACTAACTCCATGACTCACGCTAACATAAGCCGGCTTTGTCGACGTGGTGTCGGGCGTCGGCCTTTGGCATCAAGCGGGTCGGATGGCTCGATATGGCCATGGCCATGTCACTGGTTCGGGTGGTGGTTGGATTGTCGTGAATCAATGAAGGGTTATCGAATCTAAGACTCGTGGCTTTGGGCAAGTTCTCCAAGATGACGACAAATTTGTGGAGGAAGACAAGTTCCTACCGGCGGGGTTCTCAACAGGCGCTAGGATCGGAATGGGAAACTTGCCTATTTCATTTTAAAAACTTTCTCATTTTGATTTAGGAAATTTACTACTTATAAAGCTTTCCTACTCTGACTTTCCTTATTCATTTTGAGAAACTTTCTTTTCTCATGAGACAGGGAAGCCATGTGAAGCTAGGAACCCTAACCTAACATGAAGGAGGATTTCTTTTGGACATGTATAAGAAGGGACGGCAAATCCCTTGGGATTTTACCGTGATCAAGAGATTCTAGTGTTAGGAAATCGTCCTAAATCAAAGGATTTTGCGTGCAATATAAATCAGAAAATAAGAGAGATTCTTTCCTTTAACTTTACCATTTCAATTCCGATTATTCCTACCTTATTAGTCTTATTAATCTGATTTTCTTTCCTTTGTAGGTACCCTAATTGCGCACCAAGCAAGGAGAAGATTTGATTTGCGGTAGAATAAGGAAGGAATCTCTTGCCGTGATTCCACTTGGCGTCCAAGCAATGCATCTAGTCCTTGTTCAAGCTACATTCAACGTATTATTGCACAAGACATTTTAGAGAATTTGTCATGACCCATCCCAAATTTCACCCTGAAATTCGAAGTAAACCCTGTGAGTACCACCTCCAAAGGAAATTTTACCGAAAATTCAGCATAACCTCCTTTGAAAATGGACAACCTTTCCTAAAAATACTTGCAAACACTACCTGAAATTCGAAGTAAACCCTGCGAGGACCACCTCCAAAGGAAATTTTATCGAAAATTCAACATAACCTCCTTTGAAAATGGACAACATTTCCTAAAAATACCTGCAAACACTTCTAAAAATTTCAACTCCAATCTTATATACTCTTGGAGCCTTCGTGCTCCCCAAATCACAACACCTCCCAATTTATTTATTAATCTAATAATAATCTCATATCCAACAATTCATAGGTTCAGAGCAATTCTAACAATGAAGGAAAAATAAATATAAAATAAACGGAAGCTATATGATGAACTATGCCTCGACTTCATGTACGCCCGACCTCAACTATGTTAACCTGCAAAGAGGGCATTTAAAACCGAAGGGCCCAAGGAAGAAGCAATTGAAAACGTTAGAGTGAGTGGACAAAAATAAAGTTTAAAAGAAACAAGTCTTTATGCTTTCCCAATTTAATCTCTGTAGAAAAGCTATGTTGCATGCGACAAGCTCAAAGCTTTTAACTTAAAAATTAACAAAAACGTGACTAGCCTTGCTAGTCTCCCATACTTCATAATAAAGAGCCTCTCAGGCCAAAATATATATATATATATATATATATATATATATATATATACAGTCCCCTTCCAGAGAGGGATCCCTCTTTGAAATTAAAGTGAGGGACTCCTTATTTCGCTCACTTTCAAGTAGTATTTCCACATCTCAACCGTACAATGTCTAAAACACAGTATGTAGATCATTCCTGCAAAGTTTCATCAAATTTGAATATCATTTGAGCTTCCGTAATCGTAATTTACACGAACGGTTCTGTTTAGACAACTTTTGTTCTATTGATTTATTTAATCTAATTCAGTACCTAAATGATCTTCAAATTTGATGAAACTTTGCAGGAATGATCTACACACTGTGTTTTAGACATTGTACGGTTGAGATGTGGAAATACGACTTGAAAGTGAGCGAAATAAGGAGTCCCTCTCTTTAATTTCAAAGAGGGATCCCTCTCTGGAAGGGGACTGTATATATATATATATTTTACACTCGTCATACTCCTTATGTGAATTCTTATGAAAATATATAAAAAATATAAATTCATACAAGGCTACAACGCTTGCGTCTCATGCTCACGTCACAAACGCTACATCATTATGGCGGAAAAGACGGTGTATATATGTGTATATCCCTTATATAAATTCCTACACTCATATAGGACTATGACGCTCACGTCACACCATAATGGAATTTCACCTCATTATGGCGAAAAAACACGTATGGCTAGCTAGTATTTATATACATATTATCCTCATAAATATCCATATACATATCCACCGAAAATCTCATTTTCGGTAACTCTCCAAAATAATGAAAATTGCCAAATATAGAAGAAGGAAATATGTATAGGACTCCACCGAAAATGAGATTTTCAATAACTTTTCAAATAGCGAAGTTAACAAATAAAATAAGAATATTCACTTCTGAAAATATTTCGCAGAAATAATTCATAAAAGGAAATTTATTCCACAAATTAAAATTTAATAAATTAAACTCAATCATTCAATATGAAACCATCACATGCATTTAATTTAGAGAAAATTACATAGTAGCACATGACCAAAATTAGAATAACAAAAACCCCACTTCCAATAATTTTCTAACAGATTACTACATGAGCCTCGGGCCCATGGTCCATGGCACCAGGCCTGATCCACAAACGCGTTTGCAAATGACCAAAAAACCGTAGCGTTTATTTTAATTACATGGATGCCACTACGCATAAAGGATCCGAAATTCCCAATTTTGGTTCAGTAGCAAACTCACCGTGCCTAGGGTTTTCTCGCCTTCATCTTCTTCAACCTCTCTCTGCAATTCCTCTGGTAAGTGATGCTACTGCTCTTCTTTCTCTCTCTGCTACTGTTCTAGTTCAATTTCTTTTCTCGCCTTCTCCTCTCACCGAAATTCCCAATTCTGGTTCAATAGCAAACGCAGCGTCTCCTTCCTTCTGTCACCTCTCACTGCGCCCAGGATTTTCTCACCTTCATCTTCTTCAACCTCTCTCTACAATTCCTCTGGTAAGTGATGCTACTGCTCTTCTTTCTCTCTCTACTACTGTTCTGGTTTGTTTTTGGTCTTTGGTTTCGTTTTTAGGAGAAAACCAGTAGCAATAACTTTGTTTCCTTCGATATCGAAACGATTCTTATGATTTTTCTTTGATTGGGAGAAAATCAGTAACATCTTCCGTTTTATGGAAGTAGCAGTACAGTTTGATTTATGGAAGTAGCAGGCTCTAATGATTTTATGAATGTAATTGTGTTGAAGGTGGGGAAGCAGACTCTAATGGTGTGATTTTCACATTTTACAGGACAGTAGCAGCTTTTGTACACAAAGATATGGACAAAAACAACAAGGTAATTATGTATGAATGTGCATTTAATTTGTAGTTGCTACTGCATTAACTTGGAATGTTTGTGTGTTTTGAATTTGAGAATGTGAGAATATGAATGTGCTATTGTCTGCAGGTGCAAAATGCTACTGTCTGAAAATTGGTTGTAATTATACTGTTGATGTTGTTTATAGTGTCGAAACTTGGAATATGTTGTTTCTTCTACCTTGTTCTTCATGAGTCTATGCATGTCTTCATAATTTTGTGGACTCGTGTAGCCTCAAGACTTGTTGTGGTGTTGTGTGTGTGAATAGTTTTGGAGACTGGTGGTTGTGAGTCTGTGAGTTTTGAGGCACATAAGTCGTATATTTATTACCTACTGTATGATTTATTTCTATGCAACTAGTTCTGGCTTTCTGGATCGAGTCCAGGCTACACATATTAGTTCTATGCTACTATTATGCTGCTGTTTGAGCAAGTGTTTGTTGTTATGAATTGTGCGGTCTGTTGATTTAATTTGTAGTTGCTACTGCATTTACTTAGAATGTTTGTGTGTTTTGGAATGTGAGAATATGAATATGCTACTGTTTGCAGATGCAAAAAGAACTAAAAAGAATCAAAGCTCCAGCACGTTTTGAAAAAGAACAATCATATAGCCAATACAAGTGCAATATGACTGCTTTCTAAGACCTGGTTTTTAAGATATATGAGAAGCTGAAAACCAAAGAAAGAATGCTATTGAGAGAAGTGTTGAAGAAGACGCCATTTTGGAACCTGATTGCACTATATGATAGGGATTGATGAAAAAGGCCACAGCTGAAAAGTCGGATAAAAATGTGCATAGAATAGTTCAATGCTATGACACGTCTCTGAAGAAGTTCAGGTTTGGCAAACATTTGGCTGAAATATCAGTGTCTGATGTGCATTACATTTTGGGATTGCCTATGTCAGGCCTCACAGTGCCAAACCCAAAAGATGGTTCAAGGAAGCCAACTGATAATCCTATTGTTCAAAGGTTTTTTGCTGAAGAAAAAAGGATTGAAAGAGCAAAGATAATGAGTTGTATTGATGCTGAGCTAGACAATGAAGAAACTCCGGAACGGATAGAGAATATTGCAATATTTATGATACTGCATCTGTTCATCACGCAACTGTTTGCAAGTGCTAGATCGAAATTAGGATGGAGCTTCGTTAAGTGCATAACGGACATGAACAATTATAACTAGGCGAAAGGTGTGAGAGACTACCTTCTTTTCTGTTTGAATACTGCCAAAAATGGACAAGCAACTCAAATCAGTGGGTGTACGACACTAATTCCGGTAACTTCACTACTGCTACTGCTACTATACAATTCATTTTTTGTTTTTCTATGTGTTACTTATATCTGTTTGGTTTTGTTTTAGTACTGGATATGCGAGAGAAGTGCATTGCTTATAGAGATTGACGGCAGAGAAGAAATGATGCCAGGGTGCGTAAAATGGAATCTACCAGAATTCACGAAAAAACTAGAGAAAATGAAAGTTGAAGAAATAGAAGTAAGAATATGTTACTGTAAATGTGCTTATGTATCTTTTGCTACTGTGCAATATCTTACTGACTAAATTGACTAAAATTGAATTGCAGATTGATAATGCAGTTGTAGAAAAAAGAAGAAACATTTATGCAGCCATAGAAAACAGTGATGATGACTTTGAGGACCCTCAGTTGAAGATTCAACCCAAGAAAAGAAAGATGGAAGCTAAGAAAGAGAAAGTAGGTGTTGCGGTGAGAAGAAACAAGATCGAAAAGAAAGCCAAAGTCACTGCAAAGAAATCAAACAAAAACAAAAAGAAGGATGCTGCTAAAGAAGTTCAAGAGGATGCTGCCGACCAATTTATGGAGATAGCTACCGAACAAGTTCAAGAGGGTGCTGCTGAATAAGTTCAAGAGGATGCTGCCAACCAAATTATGGAGATAGCTACTGAACAAGTTCAAGAGGGTGTTGCTGAACAAGTTCAAGAGGAACCTAAATACTTGGCATTAGAAGATTGGGTAAACACAGAGGAAATAGAGAATCAACATGCCAAAGTGGATGGAAAGGGTAAGGAAATGGTTGAATTTAACTTTGAGAATGGAGGAGGAGCTGAAGGAAATGTAGATGAGTTTGAGGATGCAATCTATGAACATAATGCCGCAGAGACAAAAAGAATCCTGAAGAAGTTTTTCAATCAGGATATGGATGGAGAAACTGAGGCATTTTCGAAGAGAATGAAGCATAACAAAATGAGTACTCCGGAAGAACTTGAACAGTGGATAAAGCAAATGGAAAAGGAGGCCCTGATATATAACGGGATTGAGTATCAAAGTAGTGAAGACAAAGACGTTACACTGTGGAGCACCGGCAGGATGGGTTTGCAATAGACACCTGCACCTCCTGCAAGAGGAATTCTGATTATATAGAACAGCTATGTGAAGAAAAAGAAGAAGTGACTCAAAAATACAAGCAGTTGAAGGCAAAGCTGAAGAAGAAGGAAGAACATATTAAAAAGTTAAGGATAAAGTGCAAACAACTATGGCTACTGCAAAAGGGTTTAGAGGGTGCTAGGAGTGAGAAAGACACTGAGGGTGAAAAAGATGGAACTGGGAGTGAAAAAATTGTCGCTGTAGAAGCTGAAGGGAATGTGGCTAAGGTTGCTACTGAGGTGATTTTCTTTGTCTTGATTTACTTTGTTGTTATGTGTTCATTGAGAATTTAAAATTTTGAGACATAGTTTGATTTGTCTAATAAATATGCAATTTTCTTGCTTAGAAGGAAATTTGTCGTTCCAAATGTGGTTCTTGCTCAGATTGTGCAACTGCACAAGAAGTTGAGAAGGGTGCAGTTGCAAAAGATGACAAAGTAGCTGAAACTGCCACAACAAAGGCCACAGAAAAGGGCAAAGTTGAAAATGAAGCTCAACCTGCTACTTCCCCAAGGACGCGTTCAATAGTCAAGAGGATCAAAGGAAGGAGGGACCGAAAAGAGAAGAAAATGGAAGATTACAAGGTGCAGAGACTCTCGAAAAAACCAAGGAATGGAAAATGAAAATGCTGCTATTGCATTAGGATAGATAGCAGTCTAGGTTTTTGTTTAAGCATTGCTGCATAACCTTGTTTGGATGAACTGTAAAAACATGCCACTGCTCTGATACAGTTTATTATGAATTCAACTTGAACTAGTTCTTTTCAGTATGCTACTATGCTACTGAGTTGGGAGTTTGTACAGGTTGGCTTGCGTCATGTAGCTCTTGGTATATCATAATTGAATGTTTTGTGCAAATAACAGGCATTAATGTTGTGTTTGGTTGCTGAAAGTTTTGCTGATAGGTTTTAGAGGCAATATGCATTACAAAAATAAAACCAAAAAACTACTTTACTAAATTGGTAATTGGTAATCATTCTCAGGAGAGCCAAAGACTTGCTAACTGTGCACAGCCTCTTTCTATGAAAAAGTAAGGGGATTTGGCACAAAAAGAAGAGGCAAAATCAAACTAAATTCATGAAAAATATAGTACATGAGTAAAGCAGCATGCCGCTGCACCGCGAATACCTTGCTACTGACCTCAAAAGAAAAAAAAAATTAAAAAAATAGAAGTACGATATAGCTGCTAGCAAAAAATATCAAGTAGCTGAAATTCAAACATTTTCCTATAAAATCTAAAAATCTGTAATTGCTACAGCAAACCAATAACATCTACTAAAGTCAAATTTGCTACTGTCAAAATGTGCTAATGCTTAAAAACATTGATCCATGACCAATTTTTCCTAACATAATCGGTTTCCCTACATATGCCACTGCTCATATAGCTGCAGTGCATGACCTGCTGTTGTGGTGGCCAAGTTGATGACAGCATTGGCATTGCATTGGTCTGGCTCTTCACCAAAAGACTTGATCCTCCTTGTCTTTGGCCTTCCTGGAGGTTTTCGAGTAATGGGAGGCTGCAAAGCAGAATCACCAAAATTGCTAGGATTAGGCTTATCACGATCCGGGACTGGAATAATAGTTTGGTCATGTGCACTTCTATAAAATGAAGTCTTCCAGTAATCTTCAATGTAATGGTAATGTAGGCGATTTGCCTTCTGCATCACTTGAACTGCATGAGAACAAGGGAAGCACCGAAATTGCCACCAACCACAAGAACACTCCATCTCAGCCAAGTTCACCACGTCATTGCTATCCTCTGTGCACACTTCAAAAACATCAACGCTAGACTAACTGACTCTCCAGTTTCTCCCAGTTTCCAACCTTTTTCGACAGCTTTTTCTCAAGCTTAGGACACAACACAGACCTCTAAGTAGAAGATTCGGCCTTCCTTTCATGAAACTTATTCATAGTCTTGACACGAATGCCTTCAAGTAACTGGGGCAGCGGCATGCATCTCTCATCAATGAGCATCTTATTGTTGCTCTCTGCCAAAGAGTTACTCATTTCGCCATATCTTTTGACAGGGAAAGAAGCAATGGCATAGTTTTCTGGTGCGAACTTTTCAAGAAATGACTCACCCTAATTACGACTTTCTTTCTTGAACTCTTCCATTTTTTCATTAAAGATGTCCACAGTCCTAGCATACGCACATTTCTGAAATAATTTGACAATGTGTTTCTTATAAGTAGAACCAAAAGAACTTGGATACTTGCCACTCAAGTTATCCTTCAAATGCTTAATACAGAAAGAGTGGGGCGCATTTGGAAAATCCTCTTTCACACCATCCAAAAGACCACGTCCACGATCTGACATGAACACAATATTGCGATAGTCAGTCATCAGAATGATTGCTAAATGCTCCAGAAACCAGTTCCAATTCTCTTTGGTTTCAGCGTCAACAACCGCAAAGGCAAATTGGAATATTTCTGAAATAACAAAAACAAAAAACAAAATATAAATAAGATAACAAATATGATCAAAATTAACAAATGATACTGCTACTGGCATAAAGATATACAACTAGACTGTAGGAACAACATGTAGAACATATTCAGGTGAAAATCACAAGAAAAAAGGCTGATACTATGAAGTCCACATGAATTTACAATAAAAAATCACAATGAATCATGGTATACCAATGCTGCTACTACCTAGACAAAATCGAAATAACAAAAGTAAACTTCAGAAAAAATTTGCATACCTTTATTCCCTGTTTTGGCACAAGCACTTAACAAGACACCATTGTACTTGCTTTTAATAAAAGTCCCGTCTAGAAATAGCATCGGTTGACAATATTGGAAACCGACAAGCACCATAACAAATGAACAATCGTCGAAAACGACCTTCAATAGAGTCAAGAATGCAGTATGAATCAGGGTTACCTCTTCAATGCATCAATGTACCAAGGCAATAGAGCATACCTAAGAGCTTCACTACCATTGACAAGATCATTAGCAGAATCCTTGCCCCTATATGCCATGTAATATGGAATGACCAAACCATATTCTTCCTTAAAATTCTTAACAATATTTGTTGGCTTAATCAAAGGATCAGATTTCACTTTATCAACAATGATACTGGAAATCATTTTAGATCCTAGCTTCTTATGCTTTTCATGCCTCACGATACCAAGACAAGAATGAGTATTCACCAACTTTCTAATAACAAAGAAGCCGCTAGCCTTTTCTATGGAAGCATAAATGTACCATTCACACTTCTCATATTCTTTTTCGAACAAGTAGCACTGACCCTTAAGCTGTCGTTTTTAGCATAATCAAATAGAAAACCCTTCTCTATTGCAAACTTGCACAACTTTTGCCGAAATTCTATGACACCACCAACAAAAACTTAACCAATTTTGTTGATATACTCGCTCCATTCACTAGACATATACTTCCTCTTGGACTTGTTACTAACAAAATTTCCAATGACCATATTATCAACATCCTCGTAGTTTGAATCATCACTACTCAGATTAGCTTTAGCAACATGTAGAGGGACATCCTCAGAAGCATTAGGTACAGTAGTAGCAGGCATCACAGCAACATGAATTTCCTCATCAATACAGCTCTTAGAGCCACATCCAATATCCATAACATGTATATCTATGAAGGGAGAGTTCAGCATAAGAAAGATATCCAACATGACAGAAATGTCATCATCACATTCTAAATGACAGTTGGAACAATCAGTGAGTGCATATCTAAAAAAAATCGACCCCAAGAGATACTGAAATCTTGAGGAAACTTTCTCAAGCAACTCTTCATAGGTGGTGCTTGAACACAATGGTAAAAGAATGGTCTCTGTGCCATTAGTAAATCTTCCATATATAGGCTTTGTCATACTACATAACACGATTAGAAAATCTGTTAATAAAGCTACCAATATATTGTATCTGCTACTGTGTTAATACATAACATAAGCACAAAACCTGCTACTGTTATGCTACAATTTATCCACAATACAAAAACTGAAACATATTTGTTATGAAACTGTTAATAAACATATCTGCTACTGTGTTCATCTGTTATGCTACAATTTATCCACAAACCAAAATCTGTTAATACATATCTGATATGCTACTGTTATGCTATTTTGTTAGTACATACATAAGCGCAAAATCTGTTATGCTACTGCTCTATTATGAATTCAGCCTAAACTAGTTCTTTTCAGTATGCTACTATGCTATTAGTTCTATGCTACTACTATACTACTATGCCACTAGTTCTTTATAGGCAAAAACTACAAAAAAAACTATTGATACTTCCTCTGCTACTATGCTACTTGTCTAACCTATAATCAGAGACCTGCTACTGCTATGCTATGATTATGATTTTCAACCAAAAAGTAGTTCAAAATTCAAAACGAACCAAAATTAAACAATAACAAGACGAATTCCACAAGAGATCATATAAACTAGATGATCAAAACAAAACACAAGTATCAAATTGCGATCAAACATGAAATTAAAGCATAAAAGGACACGAATAAGCCAGAATCTAACCTGAAAATTCGATATCTCAGAGAAGAATAGATCGCTTCTACGAACCAGAAGAGAACTGATGGTGACGAAGAGAGATGATCGGACAAAACGACTGAATTCCACAACTGATCAACGCCTGATCGGACTCTCTCCTGAGCCTTCCGCTGAGCAAAACGACAAAATTCCTCCGGCGACACTGTTCGTCACAGAGAAGAGAGAAAACGAGAGAGACGATCGATCACGTTAGGTTTGGGAACTGAGATTTTTGATTTTTTCGGCTATTTTTATGGATGGGGAAGAAGGGTATTTGGGTAAAATAGGTAATGACAGATGACATGATGATATTAGTTTGTCCTAATTTGTTAATATTTGTCCTTAAATGTGTAAGATATTATGTAAATGATGTATTTGTAAGTTGAAATTTGATTAGTAACTAAACTGTAGTTTACTATTTAATTTAAAACAAACATCCACTCACAATATTAGGCCTAAGCCTTCCAATGCTAGGAATACTCTTCGAGCGCGGCCTCCAACTATTCACACTCTCTAGCCAATCCCACGTCTGATGATAAATAGTAGAACAAATCGGTCAGACCGGACCCCATAATAATCATCGATTCGACTTCTTCCTAGTTTGACTAGGATTCCTAGGTTGACTAGGAATTGACCAGGTTTGACCCACGTTTGACCAACAAATATTAATAATTATTTTCGACTAACTTCGCAACTAAAACTCATTCGGTTCCAAACCAACCCTTAACTTGGAATCGAAGTCGCAATCAATTTCCATGCCTTTAACACATCAATTCAACCAAATTCATCACATAGTAATCTGGTATAGATCCTAGAGTTACTATGGACAGTGTTCATGTTAGCAAAATTATTTTATGGTCCCCTACGTTCAAGCATTCTCACATACAATACCAATAATTTCTTTCATTTCCTCTCTACACAACTTCACCCCAAAATTTACTAAGGGCACCCAAAAAGATTTTCATAAAGGGAAAGTTTCCTAAAATAGAAACTTTCTAAATATAGCAGGTTTTCCTAAACCGTAAACTACCACTTACACAAAAAAGGAAAGTCGACAAACTACCTTCACACATTCTGCCAGAACTGCTGCCAGCTGGAATTTTACCATAGTCTCCCCATATCCTCCAATCTCCGAGTTATCGACATACAATAACCAAAACATCGATTTCAGCCACAACTCATCAACACAAATTCCACAATCCAACACAAAAGCCCAAAAACTAAACTTACCTAAAATCTATCCCAAAACCAAAGAACTCAGCAGCTCCTCCCTACTTGGAATCGACATGTAGTCCCTCTGCCACGATGCCGCACAACAGCAGCTGCCCCAAAGCTTTCCAACACTATGTCTCAGCTTCGTCAAGGATGTAAAACGCTCGTCGAAGCCCGTTGTGGCCGCTAGAACACGAAGAGCACATTCGCCGAAAAAGAAGCTCGAGAAACCTAGAAAACAGAAGAAAGGGGATTTTAGAGTTAGGTCTCGATTTGAGGAACAAAAGACATAGAAAGGTAGAAGAGAGGAAGGAGAACAAAACACTACCGGTCGCCACCAGAGGGGACGTCGGATTTCGCCGGAAATCGATAAACTCAATGGAGTACCCTTGATTTCGATCTCCATGAATCCAGGTTGTTTGTGGAATCCGATTACTGGGTTTGAAGAGAAAAGGAAGAGGATCATTTTGGTGGTGATCTTGTTGTCTGAGGTGGCCGGAACCGGAGACGACAAGCCAGAGACGGAGGAGGCAACCGGGAGATGGAGGGAGGGGAGTCTGGGCTCGGGTCAACACCGAGTGTTGGCTTTCCTTAAAGTCAACCCATCTCATTTCCTTAAATACCCAAACCAATAGACAAGATCGAAACCCTACTTGATCAAACGGTTCAGATTAAAAGTTATATCATAATTTTAGAAAAAATAATTTCTATAACCAAACCTAACAAATCATAGAAAATAACTCGAAGCTCTGACAAATAATCCGAATACACCGGTGAATTTGTGTCGACACGTACTACTACAGTAGGGCCTTAAAAGAGGAATTTAACATTTTGAGAAAAACTCGAAAATGAACTCGAGCGTTAAATTACCAAGTTACCGAGCACGGTTAAATTCCTCAGTAACTAGTAGAATACCCAATAAACAGGTAAAATTTGGTCCAAGGTGTTACAGAATTCCTTGGAGATTTATATCAAGATTTTGTGCAATTATTCGACCGTTGGAAAATAAGTTGATCAAGCGTAGAGAGAGGAGCTAGGGTTCGGCCAAACTACTATGTAAGGGAGCCAAGAGTAACGTTTTCATCATCACTTCCTACACTCTAGAAATTCAGAAAAGTTTTCTTATTCTCTCTCATTGTTGTGAGTCCCTAGAAGAAGAAGGAGAAAAACCCTTGCGGCCTCAGACATTCTAGGAAGTATTGAAGCCTTAGCACAACCTTGCACGATCTCAAGTTCTTCGATCGGCCATCAAGATCATTGAAAAGTGTAATCCTATGCCTAGAACTTTTTGGTTATTTTGTTTTTGTTTTAGTTTTCAAATTAGAACCATGTGGTTTATATTTCGAATTGGATAGATGTTTTATTGAGGATTATGTTAATTTTCAGTTAATAATAAGTTTGATTTCAATGTTCTAATGATGTTATATGATTGAGTTCGTTGCCTTAATGAATCGTTGGAAACATGTTTCTTGTTTTTTTTATAATTTATATTGCTGATTTTGCAGGTCAGTAGTGCTATGATTTATATTAAGCCTCGTAGGTAAGTATAGATCTCCAGTAGTGGAGGCCGTGTCACAGATATGATTGAGAGCATGTTTTGCGTGCAATGGTTAAGCATCGTATGTAAACTCTTTAGTTTGCATGTTAGAGTTCGTTCTTTTACTTAATGATTTACATATTTGTGGACAGATACTCATAGTATTGATAGCAACAATATGTAAAATGTTCTAAGTTCAGACGTTCTACCTTGGATGACTATTTAGAAGAATCGATTAAATGCATGACCTCGTAGGCTGGTTTAGAGCCCTTCTATGTTTCTCTTTGGTGATGACTCGATTGTGTGATAAAGTTTATTGGATATGCTTATGTTTTTTGAAATCTGATTTGAAAGTGTGGAAGTCGATCACTTGTAAATATCTTTTCTTTATTGTTTTCGTAGGAATTTAGTAAACAAACCCTAAATCCCCCATTTAATCATGTAAATGTAATTAGTGTAAAGAATTTGTAGATATTTCCTTAACCTAGATTCTAATTTACTTTATTTTGTTCTCGCATAAGCTCCTTAAGTCTCTGGATTGATCGAACTTTATTTGCTTTATACTACGATTGTTAAAAAGGGTTCTTAATTGTCATGCCCCGGTTAACCATTTTTGACAATCATAGTATAAGGCAAATCAGATTCGATCAATCCGGGAACTTATGGTGCTCATGTGAGAACAAAATTAAAGTAAATTAGAATCTAGGTTAGGGAAATATCTACAAATTCTTTACACCAATTACATTTACACAATTAAAGGGGGGATTTAGGGTTTGTTTACTAAATTCATACGAGAGCAATAAAGAAAAGATATTTGCAAGTGATCGACTTCCACACTTTTAAAATCATATTTCAGAAAACATAAGCATATTCCAATGAACTTTAATCACACAATCGAGTCATCACCAAAGAGAAACATAGAAGGGTTCTAAACACAAGCCTACGAAGTCATGCATTTAATTGATTCTTCTAAATAGTCATCTAAGCTAGAACGTCTGAACTTAGAACATTTTACATATTGTTGCTATCAATACTATGAGTATCTGTCCAAAAATATGCAAATCATTAAGCAAAAGAACGAACCCTAACATGAAAATTAAAGAGTTAATGTACGACGCTTAACCATTACATGAAAAACATGCTCTCAATCATATCTGTGACACGACCTACACTACTGGAGATCTACATTTAACTACGAGGCTTAGTATAAATCATAACACTATTGACGTGCAAAATCAGCAATATAAATAAAACAAGAAACATGCTTCCAACGGTTCACTAAGACAAGAAACTCAATCATATAACATCATTAGAACATTGAAATCAAACTTATTATTAACTGAAAATTAACATAATCCTCAACAAAGCATCCATTCGTTCCAAATATAAAACACATGGTTCTAATTTGAAAACTAAAACAAGAACGAAATAACCAAAATATTCTAGGCATAGGATTACACTTCTCAATGATCTTGATGGCCGATCGAATAACTTGACATCGTGCAAGGTTGTGCTAGGGCTTCAATACTTCCTGGAACGTCTAAGGCTGCAAGGGTTTTTCTCCTTCTTCTTGTAGGGACTCACAACAATGAGAGAGACTAAGAAAACTTTTCTGAATTTCTAGAGTGTAGGAAGTGATGATGAAAAAGTTACTCTTGGCTCCCTTATAAAGTGGTTTGGCCGAACCCTAGGTCCTCTCTCTACGCTTGATCAACTTCTGATCCAACGGTCGAATAATTACACAAAATCTTGATATAAATCTCCAAGGAATTCTCTAGAATGTCTTGTGCAATAATACGTTGAATGTAGCTTGAACAAGGACTAGATGCATTGCTTAGACGCCAAGTTGAATCACAGCAAGGGATTCCTTCCTTATTCTACCGCAAATCAAATCTTCTCCTTGCTTGGTGCACAATTAGGGTACCTACAAAGGAAAGAAAATCAGATTAATAAGATAGAAATAATCGGAATTGAAATGGTAAAGTTAAAGGAAAGAATCTCCTTTATTTTCTGATTTATATTGCATGCAAAATCCCTTGATTTAGGACGATTTTCTAACCCTAGAATCCCTTGATCACGGTAAAATCCTAAGGGATTTGCCGTCCCTTCTTATACACGTCCAAAAGAAATCCTCTTTCATGTTGGGTTAGGGTTCTTTGCTTCACATGGCTTCTCTGTCTCATGAGGAAAGAAAGATTCTCAAAATGAATAAGGAAAGTCAGAAAATGAAAGCTTCATAAGTAGTAAGTTTCCTAAATCAAAATAAGAAAGTTTTTGAATGAAATAGAAAGTTTCCCATTTTGAAACAGGAAAGTTTACCGAACGACTTATCCTTTGATTTACTCATTTTTGCAACTCATTGAGACTCCTTGTTACACTAGGAATCCCCCTTTGACCAGGATTCCTCTCAATTCTTGTGTTTGAGCCTTCTTTTGTGTAATCTTGTCTCTTTCGACCTACAACACTGAAACAAATTAGAAATTACATTATTAAGGACATAACGAAGCTAAAAAGGGTTTATAAGGGTTTGGGCCTCTTCATTCATTGTCAATTGGTTTTGGATGTAAACCCCAGACTACTTTATCATGGTATCAGAATGTGGCACTCCACGTCACCCAAAATGTTGTCCACGTGTTAGGCTTCAAAATTCGCCATACATGCGAGGGCGTGTTAAGATATGAATTTCACATCGGGAATATGGGACCTTGCCTTTGGGTTTATAAAGGGTTTGGGCCTCTTCATTCATTGTCAATTGGTTTTGGTTGTGAACATCATACTACTTTATCAGGAAATACATTAATATCATAGCATAAAATACATCTTTCATCACTATTGTTGCTTCGTTGCTAAATTACTATACTCTACGTTGTACTTCGGGCGATTTAGCTTGCGTGGAGACATTGGATTCCAAGAAGGGAATTAGCGGCTTGGAGCATACGTTAAGGGTTTAGTGATTTCAAACCTCACATTAGTCCTATATGTGAGTAAGCGATGACGACGCTCACCCTTACAACAGGTTGACTGCATGTACTGTGTTCTGAGACGGGATAGAGAGCAAAGGAGCTAGATGTGAGGAGTCAGTCTCGTATTTTTATTTTATGTCTTAACCATGTTGCGCGTGCTTGACTTTCTTTCTCCCCCAAGTCATTCCCTAAAGTGTTGCTTGAAGTTGTAAGAGCTAGAGTTTCAAAAAAATTGTTATTCATGGTGTACATCTTATTATTGTTGTTAAAGATTTAGTTGGTCCTACAATTGCTTACTCTCTGCGAATTTGTATAACTCTAACATTTCTACTTGTGAAGTATCATCAACGACCAGTAGAAACTCTAGATATTTGATATCTTTCTCTTTGAATGAGATATTTCTCTTTGTTTTTCGTTAGCGAAATCGCATTCTAATGGTAGCTCGAAAAAAAAATGTTACTTTATTTAGATTTAGAATGTTGAACAATCTATATATACATATATTAGTTTATTCAACTCAAGAGTTGACTAAGGAATCTATTCAAAAATTTCTAAGGTACCTTTCTGTCTATTTTATTTTTATATTTATAAAGTTGTTGGCACGCCCTTCGGACATGTCAGGTTCTTATTGGTTTAGAAATGTCAAGCCCTTATTGGTTTTGAATTGTGACGTTATAGATACCCCTTTTGGGGTGTTACAGAAGAAATAGAAAAGTTGATTTTTCATCTTAATAACAATTAATATAATAAAAGGCAAAAGCTACAAAACGCCCGGGTAGCGCACCTCTAGTAAAAATGTAAGTTCCTTTGACCTAGTAAAAATAAGATTTTATCCAGCCACTGAAGGACAACAATGTAACTTCCTATTCAATATGACTATTATAATCACTTCTCATCATCAGGTGATGATGATGATTATTAATTATTCACATATGGGATAGTGTAACCGTAGTGGTGGGCTTCCAGCCTTTCACATCCTATGCTTTGTCACTCTAGCTACTACGCACTCTAATCATAACACCGTTTTTTGTGTAAGATGAAGACGTGATCAGGGACGGAACCAGGAATCGAAAGTGGGTTGGGCTAATTTTCACACAGCACACTTACAAAATATTTTTTGAGATTTGGAACCCAGTGGGAGGCTCATCCTCATGCCTTTATATTAAAAACATATGAGGGGGACATAAAACCAAAACCTCATAAATTGAAAACTACAACGAAAATGATTGTAAGAAAATAACAAACAATAACCTATAACTATCTAAATCGTACCCGTCGGGTTTTACTCCGGGTTCCACTAACTTCAAACTCCTGAATCACAGAATCATTATAACCTATAACTATCTAAATCGTACCCGCTGGGCTTTCGATGATAAGTCATTATCAATACCTATATATATATATAAAAATTGATAAGAAACATTATATTAAATCAAGCCATGTTCTCACATATCACTTCAATTAAACAAGATCAAAGATTTAATGAGTGAAAACTTACAAGAACTGCTCACTTGGAAGGCTGTAAGTGTAATAGAGGCAATCAACCAAAGGTCCAAAGCTTTGAAGACATTGAGGTCTTGATTCTTGAATCCTAAATCGAATTCGTCATTGATCAAAAACCGAAGTGTAGAACTAATTACTTTCAATTTCAATAGAACAAATGGAATCGTTCATACCTTGTAGTTGTAGAGTTGGACTTTGAAGTTTCACTTTCTCCTAAATCCCAATCACCCAAATACGAATTGAAGTTAGAGGAACTGATGATGTCTTGCCGTCTTGGTCTTGACTCCTAAATCGAATTCGTCATTGATCAATCAGGGTAACAAATAAGAAGCAAGCCAGAGATGCAATTAAATCCAAGTTTGGGATTGATTACTTGCGATCGACGGATGGAGGAGATGAGCAGGGAGGAGTAACAAGTGGGACCGGAGGAAGTGAGGGATTTAGGAGAAAAATCTGCTTGGGATCTGTAGGAAGGTGAGAAAGATGAGATAGATGGAGGAGATGAGCAATTGAGCAGGATGAGAGTCGAGAGAAGTTTTCGACGGAGAAGAAAGTGAGGGACTGATGTCTGATGATGAGAGAAATCGGGAATAAGGCCATAAGGGTATACTTTTTTTTTTTTCATTGGGCTGGGCTGGGCTGGGCTGGTGATATATATATATATATATATATATATACCTAGGGGTTTTTTGGCCCAATTTTTGGTTGGGCTGTAGCCCATACAGCCCTTGCTGTGCTTCCGTCCCTGGACATGATCCTTTCAAACTCTTTCAGCTCTTCCTTCCTCCGATCTCCAGCTCCAACAGTACAACGGCTGGAGGTTCTGAACCTCTCACACTGCGACGAGAACAAGGAGCTCATAGCTTCGTCGGAAGTAATGGCTCCGAGTGCCTCTCCGCGCGAGTCTCAATTTGAATCGACATCGATCAAGTTCCTCTGCCGCGTTTGGACCCAATCATCATCTTTGTCGACGAGCCGTCCTTTGACCCATGAAATTGACTCAACCTCCGGCCTTGACGTGCTGAGAGAGAGATTTATGGCTTTCCAGGGAGCCTATACTCGATTGAGACGGCGAGCACTTTAGCTACCAATCGAGACGAGGTAGCTAAGACAACGGTGGTGGAGGTAGGAGAAATCAGACTCGCAGAAGAAGCTTTTGGCATGGAGGTAGACGAAGATTTTGGTGGTGGTGAAAGGCATCGGATGGATTTGACATGAAAGCCCCTAAAAGTTACTCTAACGAGAAAATTTTACTGTAAACATAAATTATAGTAGAATTTACATATATGTCCTTAAATTTTGTATCATGTGGACAATATGGAGCCACCTGTATCAGGCCCACTCTGGCGTACAGCAGGCTGGAGTAGTCCAGCGCTTTCCATAATAAAATTTGAATTCAATAATTGAGTTCGAGTAGAAGTAGATACCCTCAGTATAGATTTGGTCTTGATATATGATTGCATGGACAAAAGGCTCATATGTATAGCTCGTCGACCACCCACGTTCTTTACTGAGGATGGTGAGGACTACATAAAATCACACATGCAGTTTAACATAGTTTTTTTTTTTTTTAGAGAATGCAGCTTAACATAGCTAATTAGTCACATTATATATGGACCCGCAATCAATGTGCCATGCAGATGCAGTCATTATTGCCCAACAAAGACCACACAGTACCAGAAGAAAGGGTTTAGCCGACGAAAATAAAAAAACCAGGCCGACGAATTATTTTTTCGTCGGCTAAAGTCCACGTTAGCCGACGAAATTTTCCTTCGTCGGCTAATTTAAATTTTCGTCGGCTATGGTCAACTTTAGCCGACGAAAATGAAATTTTCATTTCGTCGGCTAAAGAATTTATTTCGTCGGCTTTAGTCTGTGAACTCTAGCCGACGAAATTTTTAAAAGTTTAGCCGACGAAATTAAAATGTCTTCGGCTAAAGTGCTTTATATTTGCAGATCTGGACAACAGCTCATCTGGGAAAAAAAACGGGAGAAGAAAAAACGAGAGAAAAAGTTTGGATGTTGTCGAAATATGTCCATAATTAGTTTGTGGAGCTATATATAGGTACGTATATGTGTATATATGTTGATTTTGAGTTTTATTTGAGTTGATCGATTTTGAGTGTGATTGAGTTGATCGATTTTGAGTACGTTGGATGTATATATATATGTGTTGATCGATTTGGTTGATGATTTGATATACATATGAAGTTGTTGTTAATAAGTAGTAGATATATATATATATATATATATATATATATATATGTTAATTAATTTATAATATTGTGTTGATGGTATGAAGTTGTTGATGATATGAGTTGATGATGATTTTGTGATGATGTTGATATATAATATTGTTATGAGTTGATTGATTTTGAGTACGTTAGATGTATATATATATATATATTGATCGATTTGGTTGATGATTTGATAATATATATGAAGTTGTTCATAAGTAGTAGATATATATATATATATATGTTAATTAATTTATAATATTGTGTTGATGGTATGAAGTTGTTGATGATGTAGATATATATATAAAATTGTTATGTAATTATTAAGTATATATATATATATATATATCTGTGTGTGTTAATTAATTTGTTATTAATTAGTTGTAGTACGTAGAATATATACTAAATGAATTGAGATTTTATATATGGCATGGAATTTAATTAATAACTAGCTAGCGTTATACATATATTTTTTTATATTTTCAGGATATGGATAAGAGTTGGATTTCGCTTCCAAAATGGGGCAAAAGATATGGTAAAGGAGTTATGAGTTTTCTGGAATATGCGAAGGCTAATGCTAACGGGAATACAATTTTCTATTGCCCGTGCATGAAATGTCAGTGTCGCAGCGATATGCATCGATTTGCGATTGACAAAGTATGACAGCACCTGAAGAGTAATGGATTTTGGGAGAAGTACACATATTGGTTATATCACGGTGAAACATCATCAGGTGGTCCGCATGATCATATGCAATTTTCTAAGACGAGCAATACATCCAACGATCCAACAACGGTTTTTATCAACGACATGTTTCCTTATGAGAGCGGTGTATGCGCTCAAGGACAGTATATGCCTGACCCGGTGCAGCCCTTCCCTAGAGCTGTCAACACTGCTGGTATTGACAAGTACAACAAACTGCTTGCTTTCCAACAGACCCCTGTGTACCCCGGTTGTCAGAAGACCGTTCTTGAAAGTGTGATGGACGTAATGAAGATTAAAGTTGAGACAAAATCGACCGTGAAGGCTGTTGATGATTATCTACAGTACACTACTTTGATGCTGCCCCGCAGTCATCGTCTTCCTACCACTATCCTAAGGTCCGATGTATCCTGAAAGATCTTGGGCTTTCCTATATTAAGATCCATGCATGCAGATATGACTGCGTTCTCTTCTGGGGTAAAGATCCAGAAGGGAATGACCTTGGTGGCCTTGACGCATGTCCGGTATGTCACAATGACAGGTATAAGCTGACTCCTGCAGACAATAAGAAACCTGTGAAGGTACTTCGGTATTTCCCATTGAGGGATAGGCTGGAGCGGTTGTACATGTCTTCACACACGGCCAAAGCTATGAGATGGCATGCTGATAGGGAATTGCATGACGAAGATACCCTTATACATCCTGCTGATGGGGAGGCTTGGAAGCATATAGACAGGGAGTTTCCTCATTTTGTGTCAGAGGTCCAAAATGTGAGGCTCGGGCTCTCATCCGACGGGTTCAACCCTTTTGGCAACATGAGTCTTCAATACAGTGTATGGACGGTGATTTTGGTACTGTACAACCTTCCTCCATGGATGTGCATGAAGAAGGAATACAATATGTTGATTTTGTTGATTTCGGGGCCCGGTTATCCAGGGAAGTGTCTTGATGTGTATTTGAGACCTTTGATTGAAGAGCCTAAGTTTTGTGGGACGTTGGTCATCCCACTTATGACAAGTACATACACGAGATGTTCCAAATGCATGTCATGGTTGTTGGTACCATCAGTGATTTTCCTGCCCGTGGGATGTTGTCGGGCAACGTTGTTAGGGGATACAAGGCTTGTCTAGAGTGCCTTAGCGATGAGGGGACCAGGAGTCATTGCAACAAGATATGCAGATTGGGTCACCGTTCTTTCCTTCCATATAATCACGAATGGCGGTTCGATGACAAGGCATTTGATGGGACTGTAGAACACGGTGTGCCTCCCAGAAGATGGACGGGGAAAGAAATTTTAGCAGTGCTTAATGAGTATGATTTTGGGAAGCTCAGCAATCATCCCAATATTGTGGCGGCAATATCTGAAAGACCCGACAGGTACAAATTCTAGACACATAAGAGCATATTCTGGGAACTCCCATACTGGAGTAAGTTGTTGATCAGACACTACCTAGATGTGATGCACATAGAAAAGAATGTTTGCGACAGTGTGGTGGGCACAGTGCTGAACTTGGAGGGGAAGACGAAAGACGGTCCTAAGGCACGCATTGATCTAAAAAAAATGCAATTAAGAAGACATCTGTGGTTGAAAGAAGGAAGAAAAAAATGCCTCAAACTCCTTTCACCATGAAGCCTGACCAGAAGAACGTAATTTTCAGGTGGATGAGTTGTGTGAAGTATCCTTCAGGCTATGCAGGAAATATAGCCCGGTGTGTGAACTTCCGGGACAATAAGATGTACGGGTTGAAGAGTCATGACTGTCATATCCTGCTACAACGTCTCTTCCCTGTTTTCATTCGACCGTTCCTTCCCCGTCAGGTTGTGGAGCCGTTAGTAGCGTTGGCAAGATTCTTCCAGAAGTTATGCACACGGGAGGTGAAAAAATCTAACCTCTGGGAAATGGAAGAGGACATCATTTATATCATGTGTAAATTTGAGAGGATATTTCCTCCAAATTTTTTTGACATCATGCCTCACCTGATGATCCATCTTCCCGAGCAATTGTTGCTTACCGGTCCAGTACACTACACTTGGATGTATCCCATGGAAAGGTACGTTTTTTACACTTGAATTCCTCAATATTTATACATGTTCAATAATCATAACACTTTGCAACTTGATTTATAGGCAACTTGGAGACTACAAAGATTATGTGGCTAATAAATCCACGCCCGAAGAATGTATAGCTGAAGCATATATTGCGCACGAGTGCGTCACTTACATGAAGTTGTATTTAGGAGCGTTGAAGGAAACTCCGCAAACCATGCCGGTAGATGTACCGAAGTTCAATCTTTCCATACTCTCCAGTGATGTTGAAGTTTATGGAATTTTACCAGACTCCTACAAGTTGCAACCACATGAGCTAGTCATTGCCACTGGTGGGTATTGATTAACTGTCGAGAAGTTGAATACTGCAAAGACATCCATCTATATTGTCCAGACATTCAAGGTGATCTAGAGTACCACAACAAGGAGTTCGCAAATTATTTTGGTGGCTGGGTACGTAATTCAATATTTCTGTACGTGTTTATGTTTATTGCATAATTATCCATATTTACAATTGAATGGTTGGTTGCAGATGAACCATATTCAATTTGATGGTCACCCAAATTGGTCGCACGAACTAAGACTTCTAGCGATAAAGCCGATAATGTCAAGAGTTTATCCGATGTGCAAGGTGAATAACGTGCAATTTATATGTGAACAGAGAGACAGCAGACGAAGAACACATAATTCTGGGGTAATGGCGCATGGTGGGCGGAATGGAGTTGACTATTATGGTGTCTCCATTCAGTGGTGGAACTCGTTTATGGGCAAGGCATGATAGTGCACCTCTTCAAGTGTAGATGGTTTGATACTAGCCCGCAGAGCATGAAGACCGATCAGTACGAAATATTATCGTTGAACACTGCTACAAGTTGTTACGAAGATGACCCGTTCGTTTTTGCCACATCGATAAAACAAGTGTTTTATCTTGATGACCTTGCTATGGGTGACGCGTGGAAAGTAGTCAACCTTGTGCACCCTCGAAATATTTACCGGGCGGTTACACTTGGAGAGGCCAAAGACGAGGAAGAAGATGTTGCGTATCAAGAGCCTAGCGCAATAGGTATTCCTAACTCCTCTACCGTTCGCTTTAGTAATTTTAAATTGGGTCATTCGGTGCGAATTCGTGATGAAGAGCCAAGGCTTATTGATGTTGATCCAAATCAAGAAACAGACGAAGACTCTGGCGATGAGGAAAGGCATAGATTACCAGAAATTAATTCTGACACTGAAGAAGACTCATCGATGATTCTGGTTATGAGCCTTAGTTTTAATTCCGATTACATTAATTTGTAATAAAAAAGAATGTATAACCTTTATAGTTTACATATGTTGAATTCATATTTCTGTTATTTTATATGAATTTTGGTGATATATGAACAGGAAGTTAGTATGATTTAAACCTTCTATTTTTTTAATGTATTTTTTATATTTTAGCCGACGAAATATACCATAATTCGTCGGCTTAAACTATCTTAGCCGACAAAATATACCATAATTCGTCGGCTTAAATCATCTAAGCCGACGAAATAAGTCATAATTCGTCGGCTAAGATTCGGTTAGCCGACGAATACCCTTAATATTTCGTCGGCTAAACCCTAAACCTTAGCCGACAAATACCCTAATGTTTCGTCGGCTAAACCCTAAAAATTTTATACGACTTGTTGTGTCTCATCGGTTTGAAACTATTTTCAGTTGAAGGTCCGGCCAAAATACGAAATTTAGACGGTCCAACGACCTTTTCCGTGCATTTAGGGGTTTGACTTACGGGATTGACTGTCCGGATCGAGCACTTAACCTTGTCGGATCAAGTTGAATTTTTGCCCATACATGTATTTTGTCAGTGGTGATGGTCAGATCTGACGGTCGAATTTCCGTTTCTCAAGTTTGATCATCACAATCATCTTGATGCCTACTAATGTTGTGTAACTTGTTTACCAAGTGTTAAGTAAATGTTCCGTTTCAAAAAAAACTATACGTAAAACCTTCAAACGCAAAAAAGTTGTGAAATAAGATATGACCAGAATGGTGAAATACGTTTACGGTTGAAAAATCGTGGTATTCTGGTAAAGTCTCGGTGCCGATAGTTACGGTCAATGCAATTTTCCATTCTTTATCCTTATGGGTAACCCTATCTTCGGTGGTTATTTTCCGTAAAAGTTTTATATGACTTGTTGGGTCTCATCGGTTTGAAACTATTTTCAGTTGAAGGTCCGGCCAAAATACGTAATTTAGATGGTCCAATGACCTTTTCCATGCGTTTAGGGGTTTGACTTAAGGGATTGACCGTCCGGATCAAGCCCTTAACCTTGTCGGATCAAGTTGAATTTTTTCCACTTTTAGCCGACGAAGTCCAAATTTTAGCCGACGAATTTAAAGGTTTAGCCGACGAAATAAAAATTTCGTCGGCTAAAGTTACATGGTATACAGACGAAGACTCAGCGCTCGACAGCCTCCACAGCACGTTTCAAAAACCCTAGCCTCCTCCACCTCCTCCGCCTCTTCCGTCTCCCTCTCCTGGTCTCCGGTCGCCCTCTCCCTCTCCCGGTCTCTCGGTCTCCCTCTCCCGGTCTCTCGGTCGCCCTCTCCCTCTCCCGGTCTCCCGGTCGCCCTCTCCCTCTCCCGGTCTCCCGACCACCTCCTCCGCCTCCTCTCCCTCTCCCGGTCGCCCTCTCCCTCTCCCGGTCTCCCGGCCGCCTCCTCCGCCTCCTCTCCCTGTCCCAGTCTCCCAGTCGCCCTCTCCCTCTCCCGGTCTCCCTCTCCAAATTCTCCAGCTCCTCTTCTTCTCCAAGGTTAGCGTTTTTCTTCTTTTTTACTTTTGATTTCGAATTGATTTTCACCTCTGCTTTTTGTTACCATATAATCTCTCATTTTACTGTTATGATCATGAATTCATATGGGTAACCCAATCAAATCTGTAATCTTCGGTCCAATTTTGATGGCTAAAGACGTTACATTTTTGTGGTTAATTTATGTTTAGGAGATTAATTATCCCCATTTTGGGGTACAAATGTTTTGTTGATAATGAACTTGAAGCTTGCACTATGCACTTGTTATATTCATAATTATTATTTTTTTACTTATATATTAATATATATATTCTTCATCGAATTTTTAAACATAAGATACAAAATACAAAATAGAAAAACCTATATCAAATCCGGATGAATATATATATATTTAATTGAATTCATATTTTAAACAAGTATAATTTCAAAAATATATATATTTCACATTATATTAAGTGTTTAAATTTAAGCATGAACATAATGAAAAAAATGGTTTCAACAATATATTTTGTAAAATAAAAACAAAATAATCTAGAGCCTTAGATTTGAGAAGGATAAGATTGAATTTTTACTTTTTCAATGTTCCCTCAGCCTTGAATTAACGAGCAACATTGAATGAGTGTATCCGCCCATGCCTCAGCCTTGATTCAAATTAATATTTTAAACAAGATGAACGCTAATTTTAGATCGACAAAGGGTTCGAAGAGCCAAAGGTCCGAATCGTCTGAGGGAACCTCTAGCAACCCTCAAACGTCATTTTGGGGTCCCATGACAGCCAGACGTGCGGCCCTTCTAGAGACGGCGCATAAGCAGCCGGAGGTGCCCCCTTCATCGAGGCAGCCGGGCGTCTCTCGTTCCTCGAGACAGCTGTGGGCTCAGACCCAGACGGAGGTGTCTGCACCCCGTATGCCTGAGATACACCAGGCGCCCACTCCGAGTCCTACTGCTTCAGATGGTGGGTCATCTGGGGTACAGATGCCGCCGCCTCATCTGTTCCTTCCGTGGATGATACCGGCCTTACCTGCAGTCGATGACTCAGGGACGCCGATTTATCCATTACCCCCCAGTGGCTCAATCAGCGGCGTACCGGTTCGTGCCTTTTGATACGCCTCTTATTTCCGCGAGGGTATCATCATCGGCGACATAGACAGAATTCGTCGCGTCCGCCGCATCGCCCTCAGGTAATGAAAGATGAATGATTGTTTTCTTATAATTAATAATAAAGGTTCTCTGATTTTAATAATCAATTTAGTTTATCATGTACTAGGCATCGTCGGAGCAAAGCCGGCAAAGAAGAAGAGAGGCCCCGTCACAGGGAAGGCTCTCGAGAAGACCGTCAGTATCTCAGGGAGGATCGTCATCGGTACTGACGAGGATGGCGACATAGTATCGGGCAAGAAGTCGAGGACGTACTTCGGCCGCATGTGAGCTCTCATTAGGGATAGAGTCCCTATGTTGTGGTCAGACTGGGGCGAGGTCTCGTAGGAGGTTAAGGACGTGGTCCACAACGCGATGTCGGTGAGTTTACAAAATGTCTCAATAATATTATGTATTACATTGTTGATTTCTCAAAAAACTAAACTAATAAACGGTTAAATGCATGTGTGGTTTGTCGTTCCCGAGCACCAGAAGAACAGCTGGGTGGATGTTGTGCATGGGGGAAGGTACGTTGGGAAGTTAATGAAAAAACAAAATTGTATGTGATATTAATAATATTTTTAATATTGTTGTTGTATCTGTAGGTACAAGGAGTGGAAGAACGAATTGCGGACCTACTGGATTACGCACGGGAATGCACGTTCTGGTACCCATGCTGAGTTCCTATACAGGGAGTATGAGTGGCGTTGGCTTCTGACATCAGAATTCAACAACCCTCGTAAACAGGTATTTAAAAAAATTAATTAGTTAATTTGTCATTAAGTACGTGCGTTTTTAAATATTTTACTAATAGTTTATTTTTTTCTTTGAAGGCCGTTTTCCGGGCGAACGCTCAGAACCGGCAACGCAACACAAGGAACCATCATGCCGGTTCTAGACCGTTCGCTGTCTTCATGGACAAGGCGGCCAGGGAACATCCAGAAGGCAACCGGTACATCTATACATACGAGAAGGAATATCCTGACACCCAGGAGGATATTGTAAGTCATCTTACGTTTTTAAATTTTAATTTTACTTATATATATATCAAAATGTTAATTAATAATTTTTTTCCTATCCAATTAGGCGAAGGTGAGGGAGGCTAGTGACGAGGTGATGAGTGCTATAGTGAGGGAGACATGGCCGGACACGCAGGGGGAAGAGATGTCCAAAGCCATGTCCCGGATCGACACTTCGGATCCGACGGTTGGTGCGAGGATCATGGGCACAGCCTTTCCACCGCAAGCAAACAACTTCTACTGCCGGGGTCTAGGAAAGAAGGGCGAGGGGGTCCTGAAGACCACTCCAGGATTTCAACGAAAGGCAGCCTCGACCAGCAGCAGGACCACGACCACCAGGACGACTCACCTAGAGTCAGAAATTCAGAGACTACGGGAACAGCAAGCTGCTCAGGTTGCCTATAATGCCGCTCAGGCAGCCTATTCTGCCGAGATATATGCGATCCAGCAGGCCCAGCAGCGGTAGATGTTCCAGTACATGCAGGACTTTACAGCTGCCCAGCTTCAGGGACTTCCGGCTCCGCCCATGCCTCCGGCTATACCGCTATCCTAGCCGCCGCAACCTCCGTAGCAGCCCCCAGAAGCTGATATTAATTTAGACGATCTAGATTTTGTGTAGTTGATGAATTATATAGTTTTATATGCTTGTTGTTGGTTATATGGAATTGTTTTGATGTATTTTGCAGCTTGCTTGGAATGGTAATTTAGAAATTTTGGGTTTTTTTTTTACTGGAATGGACTTATAGCCGAAGAAATACGCCATAATTCGTCGGCTATAGTATTTTTATTTTTTTTTAATAAGGTTTAGCCGACGAAATATAGTCTGTTACGTCGGCTAAACCCTTCTACAGCCGACGAAACAGACTATATTTCGTCGGCTTTAGTTATTTTTTATTTTTTTATTACATATTATAGCCGACGAATATCTTAAAATGTTTCGTCGGCTAAAGTCTCAGAATATGGCCGACGATACATTTTAAGATATTCGTCGGCTAAAGTCTGGGACAAAAACCGACAACGTCTTCTGTCGTCGGCTATTGTCTCAGAAATTAGCCGACTACGTCTTCTAGTTTCGTCGGCTAAAGTCTTCGCCGACGACCCTTTTCCGACGAAACTATAGCCGACGAAGACTCGTCGGCTAAGATCTTAGCCGACGAATTAAGCTAACAGGCCGACGAAAATACTTCGTCGGTAAAGTGCTTGTCCTGGTAGTGACACCAAACACCAGCTCATATTTGCAGCCATATCTACCCAATTCCCTCTGAGGTTATGACGTTGATCTTCATTAATTTGGAATGGTTTTCTAGCTAAATCATTTCCAGGTTGAATTTAATTTATTCGAGCTCGAGCTCGATCTGCATTTCGAGGAGGCTAGGAAGATGAATCTTTGGACTCTCTTCGTCACCGCATCGATTCCAGTGCTGGAATCGTTCTTCATTACTGCGCTTGGCTCATATCTTGCACTTGATCGCGTCAACCTTCTGGGGCCAGATAGCAGGAACCACTTGAACACTGTACGTAATTGCTTCTCGATCTCCTCTTAGTTTAAAACGTACTGTCTTCAGTTTAATTTACTTCTACTCTTGATGAACACGATTCTCCCTAGCTAGCTCTCTGTTTTGTTTATAGTAGAGTTGTGTATACACTTGTTTTTGTGAAGAGCAGATTTTGTTCTACGTTTGCACTCCAGCCCTGATCGGTGCCAACCTTGCAGAGACAATAACATATGAGAGCCTGGTCAAGTTGTGAGTTCAATTCCCATCAGTTCAGTAATCAATCATGCATAAACTACGACATGGTTAATTTTGATTTAAATTGGTTCATTTTTTTCCCAGTTCACGGGGAAATGGTTTTCGCACTCTATTTGCTAGATTTCACTGTATCAATCTCACTTTTTAGCTCTCAGTTTTCCCGTTTTATCATAAGCTACGTATACACCTCAAATAATGGTGGTGTTAACCTTGCCAGTAACTTAACTGATTAAGCAAAGAGTAATGCTAGGTGAACCACCTTTTGGTAAATTACCTACAACTCACCTTAAGTTATTAAGGTTGATATGGCATATCTATGTCATCAAATCATAATTTATAACTTTTTATATTTCTATTTTCTTAATTACGATATTTTCTTTTTGCGTTTTTCATTTTATCTTCTAACCTTGTTTTTTTTTTTCCCATTTTGATATTAACTGAGCGACGTCTTCATTCTTCTCAAAAAAGGGTGACGTCTTCATTCAAATCGTTGTTTTGCTCGACCTCCTCTCCTCAGCCTTATCACCCTTTTCTATTGATCAAAATACATTCTCAATCCGATTCGTAAGACATCATTGATAAAAACTATGCCCATTAATATTAATCTTATCGTCAATAGTTCGTTTTTTTTCTTGATTCAGTGTGAAATATGAAAACACAATAACCAAATTAGGGTTTGTGGAAGGGGTAAATTTGATTCATAGAAGTTTTTGTTGTCATTCAAATTAGGACAGGGAGAAGAATGGAGCTATGGATGAAGAGGAGGTAGAACAAAATCAAAAGATATTGATCAATCATCGAAAGATGTCCTCATGAGGAGGTTGAGAGAGGACGGCGGAGAAGAGTGAAGAAAATGTCTGATGAGAACAATATTTAACTAAAAATAAGAACTGAAAAAATACTATTCAAGAATAAAAAATGAATTTTTATAATTAAGGAAAACAAAAATATACAACCAAGAATTATGATTTGATGACATGGATATGCTACTTAAGGTGAGCTCTAGGTGATTCATCAAAAGGTGGTTCATCTAGCATTACTCTTAAACAAATTATGTTGAACCAATATTGACTGTAAATCCGACAGTGAAAAACAAAATAACTCGACTTAAGAATAATTAACATTAATTTTCAAAACTTACCTCTATATATAATTACACATGTCCCTTTTTCTTTCTTTTCTTTTGATGCATGTGTTGTTCATTGCCTATTTTACATGCATGTCTGCATCACGTATACTACATTTTCTACATGGTTCTTGATGAAGGGAGCCTACCAGAAGATGTTTTGTGACTACTGTACGTAACTAACTCTCAAACTTCGCTTTTGTAACGAACATTCAGATTCAATTAAGTTAAAGCTTAATACAACAAATGACTATTAGTTAATAAAGATGAGGATTGAAATTGACAGCCCTTTTTTTACAAATGTGTGGGAGAGGTGAATTTACAAGAAAAAGGGTGTCGATTTCACTCCTATATATCAAGGGATATAAAAACATATAGAGGGTAGGTACGGTGGTGGTGGTGGTACGTAGAAGATGGATGCGAATGAACAAAGATCGATCACAGAGAAAGATGTAAATGTACGCAGCCCCATCATATATTCAATGCTGCGTACATTGGTAAGAGCGATCCTGATCATTGACGAAGAGGATATATAATCGGGCTCTATAGATCGATATATACTGTACGTAGAATACGATCCAGTTAGCCCCCCCCCCCCCTCTCTCTCTCTCTCTCTCTCTCTCTCTCTCTCTCTCTCTCTCTCTCTCAGAAATTCTAAACCTCAAACTGGCCTGATAGATCAAATTCAGCTACGTACTCCATAGAGTATGGTTGTATCCACAGGATGCATATGGTTGTTGTTGTAGTATATACCATTTATACATCTTCTTATCCCTTGCTATAGTGGGTAAGGCTGGAAGGGACACCACAGCTTCCACAGTACGGGATACAACAGCAACCATGCATCCTGGATAACCATATTTCATATTGAGCACAGCCATACCTCCAATACTCCTCCAATAGAAGCAAATTAACTCGTATCTCCTTAAATTAATTCTAGACTACTCGATCGATCTGTCATGCATGCACCAAAGTTCTTTCAACCCGACCGAGGATGTGCAAACTTGATTAATTGTATAAAGGGAAAATTCCCACTAGCCCTAAATCTAAACATTTTTTTCCCACTAACAAAATAAGATTCTAAAATTCTCATCAACCCAATTGACTCTTAGAAACTATTCCCACTAACAAAATTTTTGACTTTTTATATTTTTTTCGTGACCAAATTACCCTCCTCTATTATCTTCCTCTCCAATTGACTCCACCTCTCTCTCTCATCATCCCATTCAGATCTGCTTTAATCTCTCTCTCTCTCTCTCGCTCTCATCTGCTTCATGTCGCCAGAATCAACATCATCCACCATCATCTCAGCTCGTCTTCTCCGTCGGCTCACTCTTCTGTTCTTCCTCTTCAACATTTTCCACATTAGTCTTGGTCACCCCTTTATCGATCTTATGTCCAATTTTCTCATAGCGATCAGCACCAGGCTGTGGATCAAAACCATAAACCGACTCGTATTTCTCGTACACATCATCGAAGAGGTTCAGGAAATCCCAGGTTGAGCTGATTGGAGACGGCGGCGGTGGAGGGGTTTTGGCGAGGTGAGAGGTCAAAACGACGCCGCTCGAGCTCAAATCGCCGTAGCGTTGAACACGGGACTCGTCCGAGTCTTTCTCGGCGCCGTCTTCGGATTCAGAGTCAGAAGAGAATTGAATGTGACCCGAACCCGAACCCGAATTGGAACCGGAAGGGGAGGTGGTGCGAGAATTACAAGGCTCTTGTTCAAGTAGTCCGATATCGAAGAAATGAGCGAGGGAGGGGCCGAGTGTTCTTACGCACTCAGAGTACGCCACGTGTGCATCGGCGAGGGCTTGGGCTTGCCAGAGAGCTTGGTCGAGGTACTTGTTCCAGTCACAACAGAGAGCGACGGCCGAGAGGTCGTCGAGCTTTGAGGGAGCGCAGCCCATGGCAAGTGTGGTTGGTGTTTGTGATTTCTGTGTGATTTGGAATAGGAGGATTTAAATTTTGCAGAAATGGAAGATTTAAATAGGAAGATTAAGCTTAATTAGGGAGGAGTTATTGCTAATCTCTCTTAATTGTGAGGGAAAAGCTGGCGGGATAGGAAAAGAGAAACAAGCATATATAACGTCTCTATTTTGATTTTATTTTTGTTGTGATCGGTAATGGTAAATCAATTCTTTAGTGCATACATGTAGGACAGGTACATTAATTCTTGTAATTGTTGAGTTTTGGTTGTGATTGTTGAGTTTAATGGATGATTACTGGTTTTTTTGAGCTTATGGCAGCTGCATTTACATGAAAACTAAAGTGTAGATATACCTGCATTTATAAGAGACTGAAGCACACCCTTAAATACAAGGGTCCTATTGCCCCTACTGACCCCAGTAGGTGGTCTTATTGCTCTTATTGGTCCTAGTAGGAGGTCCTACTGCCCCTAAGAGGAGGTCCAACTACCCCAAGTAGGAGGTCCTACTACCCCTAGTAGGTGGTCCTACTGCCCCTAGTAGGAGGTCTTAGTGGTCCTAGTAGGAGGTCCTACTGCCCCCAGTAGGAGGTCTTACTGCCCCTAGTAGGTGGTCCTACTGCCCCCAAACAAGAGGTCCTACTGCCCCAACAAGAGGTCTTACTGCCCCTAGTAGGAGGTCCTAGTAGGAGGTCATACTACCCCCGGTAGGAGGTCCTACTGCCCCCGGTAGGTGGTCCTACTACCCCCGGTAGGAGGTGCTACTACCCCTAGTAGGAGGTGCTACTGCCCCTACTGACTCTAGTAGGTGGTCCTATTGCCCTTACTGGTCCTAGTATGAGGTCATACTACCCCCAACAAGAGGTCCTACTACCCTAGTAGGAGGTCTTACTGCCCCTACTGCCCCTAGTAGGTGATCATACTGCCTCTAGTAGGAGGTCCTACTGCCCCCAGTAGGAGGTCCTACTGTCCCTAGTAAGAGGTGTTACTGCCCCTACTGACCCCAGTAGGTGGTCCTAGTGCCCTTACTGGTCTTAGTAGGAGGTCATACTACCCCTACTGCCCCCGGTAGGAGGTCCTACTGCCCTCAGTAGGTGTCCATATTGCCCTAATAGGGACCTGTTATAAGTGACTAAAGCACAAAGGCCCCGAAGTCCGGTCAACGGTCGCCGGAGTCCGGTCAACGGTCGGTCAACGGCCGGAGCCCGGTTAACGGTCTCCGGAGTCTGGTCAACGACCCCCGGAGTTCGGTCAACTGTCCCCGGAATCCGGTCAAAGGTTGTCGGAGTCCGGTCAACGTCATTGGTCGTGAGAATCCGGTTATAAAAATTTTATTTTATAATAGACTCTTATAATGATGTATTGTAGTTTATTTAATTCAATAAGAGTATATTTGTCTTTCTGCTGTTTAAGTTGGCTGTTGGGAATTTTAAAATCTTATTTTGTTAGTGAGAATAAAATTCTTAAAATTGGGGCTAGTGGGCATTGTCCCTTGTATAAATGGTATATATAACTACTAAAATTAATTCGTTTAATGAATTTGTACGTGGTTCATGCCGGTAAATATTTTTCTTACATTCATGGTTGGTTCAATATTTGGATGGATACTCATGAAATTAACCAGAACTCGTCCACGTTTGCGAGGTCTCGTCTTGGGTTGTTGCGCTGCGGGTAAACACTTGCCTGATGACATTTCATAAACTTGAATATAATTGAATGGATACATATATTATTTGGTAGAGTATATATTTTTCCAAACCTCAATTTGCCACATTCTAAAGTACTGTGTTGATGATGTGAGTACAGGAAATTTGGGAAACCTTCTCCTCATTATAATTCCAGCAGTTTGTGAAGAATCAGGGAGTCCATTTGGAGATGCTGATACCTGTGATACTACTGGCACTACTGATGCTTCACTTTCAATGGCGATATATATGCAGCATACATTTCTTCTAGCTTCTTCTTCCTCGATCTAGTATTATTTTTGGTTCTTGTTTAGATTTCTTTATCCATTGCGAATTACGTGAAAGGAAAACATAAGCGAATTCAAAGGTAGATCTAAGCGAGCGTGGACTTAATTTTCTAACAAAATGGTTGATTATTTTTCTTCTTCCTAGAGCTACTCAAACATGCAGTTGTCTTGTAAATTCTTTATCTTTAGGATTAAAACACCCTTCATCTATTACCTTTGTTATCTCTTATAAATTAACTTCAACTCCACTGCTTGTTCAGATTGGAGCCATTTATTTGTGGACCTATGTGTATAATATAGTGCGCATATCTTCAAAGACGAGCATCCAAGATCCCACGCAGACCACCGAGAGTTCATCATCAACATCCAGCAACATAAGTTACAACGAGCCTCTGCTTTCTATAGAGGACAATGCGGATCAATCTGAACTCCCCAGTAATGTATCTCAAGGAGAGGTTAAGGTTGTTCAGTTGACCATGGTATTTTGCTTTGTTTATATATTCTTACCATATAGTTGAAAACCATGCTAGGTTGCAACATGATCTAACAATGGCGGAACAATGGCGGAACTGCTAATTAGTTGGATTAGTGGCTTATAATTTTAACATATGATCCGTATTAACACGATAATGTTATCTTTTATCTAACCCGTAGCACATTTTGGTCGTTTGAAGATGACGCGTCTAGGTAAAATAAAGGAATGGATGGTGAAGATGAACAAAAAGCTCAATTTGAAAACAGTATTTTCCCCATCAACTATAGCAGTGGTACGTACGCACTTCATTTTCATGCTCATTTAGCTCTACAGTATCGAAACATGCATGCATCAACCAAACTAATGCTGTTTTCTTCTGTAGATTATTGGGTTTGCGGTCGGAATCATCTCTCCAATTCGTAACTTATTGATCGGAGACGACGCTCCTCTAGCGGTGATCGATGACGCTACTTCGTTGTTCGGGTATACACTTATTCACTACATGTATTCAACTACGTACAAGTTGATGTGTTCATTGTATACATTACTATTTCCTTTTCCAAAGCAAAAATGTATACATATTTAGCCTTAACTGCTGTCTTGATGATGATATGATTGCAGAGACGCTGCTATCCCGCTCCTTACTTTGATAATAGGAGGTAACCTTGTGAAAGGTAATATAACACATGTTGGCTAGATTTTCCTTTTCAGTTTTCATGTTTATAATTCTAGGGTTTAACGTACGTACTTTTGGCATATATCTTTCAGGTTTAAGAGTGGGAGGGATACAAAAATCTATCCTTACTGGCATCATAATTGTTAAGTATGTTGCGGCACCTCTTACAGGAGTATTGATTGTTAAAGGAGCAGTAAAATTTGGCTTTGTAAGCAACGATCCATTGTACCTGTTTGTTCTTCTGCTTCAGTTCGCTGTACCTCCTGCGATGAACATGGGTAAATATCACGGTACACTACACAGCTAGAATCACTTCATGCATGCTTCACTGTAATTTTAGCAACATAAATTTCAAGATGCTCTCTCCTAATTAAAGAATGTGTATTTGTACTTGTTGATATCGCAGGAACCATCACACAATTGTTCAGACAAGGAGAGAGTGAGTGTTCAGTTATCATGCTCTGGACTTACATTTTTGCTTCAGTAGCGCTTACGTTTTGGTGTGCCTTCTTCTTGTGGCTTGTGGAATGAGTAGTGTCCAAACAGAAACGAATTATGCATCAGTCACTTTGAAGCTATTTCTTTAGGTGACTGATACAATTGTGCCTTCTTCTTTACGTTTTGGTCAGCTAATAGCTAGACCTGCATGTAATAGGGCGAATTTTGAAATAAACCAAGAAAAGCAATTAGTGAGCGACGTTTTTGTATTAACTGCCTGGTTGATCGAGCCAGCCAGTTTTGCTTGTTGATTCCAATAGAGGTTTGATATTACTTCAACAAACACATGAGCAAATGAAAACTTGCTTCTTCACTCCAATCCACGTAGGGCATATTTCGTTTCACAAGACCGTCGAGGCGTCGACATTGCCCACCTGTTATAGAAATTAATTCATCCATGGACTCCTTGATACTAATTAATTTGATGTACTTAAATCATATTTGATGCTGGTAGGATGGAGCAGAATAATACTAATATGCAAAGAGTTTACGTATGGGACATGTTCAAGCTACTAGTAAGCACTAAGCTAGCCTCGCTGAGGGAGTATGTACAATTCTGTGGTTGAGCTACAGATTTTAAAATTTTTTGGGGTTGGTTGTCGTCCTCGCGATCGTCAGACTCCAAAAATCATCGAGGTTAATTGAGTTCCTCCAATTATTAGTTGGGTGAAGATCAATACTGATGATGCATGGCAACGTGTGTTTCGGGAAGAGCTGGGTATGGTGGAGTGTTTAGGGACTATAAAGGCATTTATGGGTGTCTTTGCTTCTAATTTAGATATTTCTAGTTTCATCAATGCGGAGATCATGACGGTTATTCAAGCAATTGAGCTTGCTTGGATTAAGGAATGGAAGCACATGCATCTGGCTTGAAGTTGATTCAACCCGGCCTGGTGCTTAATTTCCTACATGCACCTCATCTAGTTATATGGAGACTTCGTGTTGCTTGGGATAATTGTTTGTATTGTATAGCGCAAATGCATTTCAAATCTTCTCATCATTTCAAAGAGGGAAATCAGGTGGCAGATGCACTTGCTAATGTTGGTTTGTCATCATCAGGCTTGGTTTGGTGGAATGAGGCTCCTCCGATCCTTTTCTTTTAGATTGTTAAACCCAGGCGAGGCACAGATCAATCCTAGTCGCTGTACCAGAATCAATATAGTATTTATAAATAACAACAAATCTACAGCAAATTGAACGAAAAATAGATAACTGAATTGAAAACAATTCGTATACTAATCTAGGATTCAGAAAGATATCAATCCTAATATATCAATGAAATTTAGAAGAACAAACTTGTGAGAGAGGCTTGCAAAAGCAATGTCCTAAGACATAATTTCGTCCCCGCACCTGTGCAGTGCTTGATTGAATGTAGACGTTCGTCCTGCAGGATACAACTCTCGATCCAAGGACTTTGCACAGATACCTTGAACCCTAGCGAACTTCACTTGTGTTTCTCTTTGGAATTTGGATTGTAGAGATGTCAGAAAGAATCGTTGATTTGATATATCTTTCTAAATGAATTGATCGTTCTTTTATAGACGTTAGATAAGAAGACACAACTGTTCACAAAAAGAGTTTGAGTTGAACATATGTAACTGTTGATAAAACAGTTAGAATGTGTATTTCTTTTATAATAAACTACATATTAGTTACTGACCAAATTTCAGTTTACAAATACATCCTTTACACATTATCTTATACATTTAAGGACAAAAATTTACAAATTAGGACAAACTAATATCCACATGTCATCTGTCACTACATATATTACCAAACTACCCTTCACTACATATCTACTGCTACTATGGACGTACTACTGCCGTGTCGATATAAGACGTGCTACTGCCCTGTCGACGAGAGACGTGCTACTGCCGTGTCAACATGAGACGTGCTACTGCCGTGTCGACCGGAGACGTGCTACTGTCGTGTCGACCGGAGACGTGCTACTGCCGTGTCGACATGAGACGTGCTACTACCGTGTCGACATGAGACGTGCTACTGCCGTGTCGACATGAGACGTGCTACTGCCGTGTCGACATGAGACGTGCTACTGCCGTGTCGACATGAGACGTGCTACTGTCGTGTCGACATGTCGACGTGCTACTGCCGTGTCGACATGTCAACGTGCTACTGTCGTGTCGACCAGAGACGTGTTACTGTCGTGTCGACCAGAGACGTGTTACTGTCGTGTCGACCATAGACGTGCTACTGCTGTGTTGACATGAGGCGTGTTATTGTCGTGTTGACATGAGGCGTGTTATTGCCGTGTCGACCGAAGACGTGCTATTGTCGTGTTGACCGGAGACGTGTGACTGTCGTGTCGACCGGAGACATGCTACTGCCGTGTCGACTGGAGACGTGTTACTGTCGTGTGGACCGAAGACGTGCTACTGCCGTGTCGACCAAAGACGTGCTATTGCCGTGTCGACATGAGACGTGTTACTGTCGTGTCGATGAGAGACATGCTACTGCCGTGTCGACGAGAGACGTGCTACTATCTTTTAGGAATATGCTGTTAACGTGTCAACGAGAGACGTGCTCCTGCCGTGTCGACAAGAGACATGCTCCTGCCGTGTCAACGAGAGACATGTTACTTCCGTGTCCACGAGAGACGTGCTACTGCCGTGTCGATTGGAGACATGCTACTGCCGTGTCGACTGGAGACGTGCTACTGCCGTGTCGACGGGAGACGTGCTACTGCCGTGTCGATCGAAGACGTGCTACTGTCATGTCGACATGAGACGTGCTACTGCCGTGTCGACTAGAGACGTGCTACTGCCGTGTCATTTTGAGTAAATTTATTTTAAAAAGGGGTATTTTAGTCATTTTGCCTATGAAAGTCCAAATCAGATTTGGTACCATTAGTTTGGGTTTGGGCTTATGTCCTAATTTGTACAAAAAATATTGAAAATGAGGTTTTTGTGTTTTTAAATTTGTTCATATGCTATTATGTAATTTTCTCTTTCTTTTATCTGAAAACTCCAAAGAAAATAAATTCATATATTGGAATTTGAATTAAGTCCAAATACAAGAAGGAGACTTGTCTCCAATGTAGGACTCTATCCTAACTCTATCCCAACAAGTTCTAACAATACCCCATATTTTCTATTCAAACATCAACAATACCCCACATTTGAATAGAAAATAAGAATTTTGGGATATCAACATCTCTTATATATGTAACCAAAGAGAAAATAAGACTTAATAGGTATTCAGAGATGTGTCTTTTGGACTTGAACCTTCCATAGAGAACACTTGCCGGATTCTTGAACTATTCGCTTTTGTAGTAAACCGAGACAACAAATGTCACACCCACCGAATCTAGCACATTTTGGTTCTTGCGGTTGTGTTCATTTTGATCCTGAACATACTCTGATTCATGAGAGCTCTAGAGAATATAGCCATGTAATTCTCATAGATGCGTCCCACATCACTCTCATATAGGTGACACTAATTAAGAACATCCTGACATATTCCTCCTAGAAAAGGATATTAGCGTCATTAAGAATAATAATATTCTCCCTACACATCGACATGTAACACACTTGGTACATCATAGGAATAGGAAAGATAGTGTGTTCTAATTCTTGAACATTCCCAACCAGTTTGCCTATTGAATCTAGACCATGGGATCACCAATCAACTAGGTTAGGTTTCTGCCCGGTTAGTCCATTAAATTGGCATTAAACCCATTCCCCGCGATGTAGAAACAACTTGCTCCTTTGGTAGGCCTTTCGTCAAAGGATCCGCTATATTGTCCTTTGACTTCACATAATCAATGGATATCGTTCCATTATGGAGCAATTGTTTTATAATATTATGTCTTCGCCTTATATGCCTTGACTTCCCATTGTAAATTTTATTTTTCGCTCTAGCTTCCGTAGCTTTATTATCACAATATATACATATTGCGGTCAAGGGCTTAGGCCACAATGGAATATCTTCTAGAAAATTCTGAAGCCATTCCGCCTCCTCTCCGGCCTTGTCTAATGCTATAAATTCGGATTCCATTGTTGATCGTGCAATGCACGTTTGTTTGGACAACCTCCAAGACACAGCTGCTCCTCCAAGTGTGAATACATATCCACTTGTTGATCTTGAGCCAGTGTTATTGGAAATCCAATTAGCATCGCTATATCCTTCCAACACATCGGCTGGATATCCTTCTTGGCTGGATATCTCTTGTATTGTAGACCATATCCAATGGTATGTTTTAGATATCTCAATAATCTAACCAATGCATTCCAATAATCTTTTTCGGGATTACTGGTATATCGTCTAAGTTTACTAACCGAAAAAGCAATGTCCGGTCAAGTACTATTCATGATATACATCAAGCTCCCAATCACTTGAGAATACCTTAGTTGTGAGATTCCTTCACCTTCATTTTTTACCAATCTAGTGTTGGGATCAAAAGGAGTAGTAATAGGTCTATCGTCAAAGTGTCCAAACTTTTTCAACACCTTCTCCACATAGTAAGATTGCATTAGGGAATAACCTTTATCATCTCTATGAATCTTAATTCCGAGTATTACATCTGCTTTGCCTATATCTTTCATATCAAAGCATGAACTCAAGAATTTCTTTGTGGAATTAATCACATCAATGTTTGTACCCAAGATGAGCATGTCATCCAAGTATAAACAAATAATGACACATGAATCATTTTGATAACTTTTCACATATACATATTTATCACATTCATTTATTTTGAAACCATGTGATAATAATGTATTATCAAATTTTTCATGCCATTGTTTGGGTGCTTGTTTCAACCCATATAAGGACTTCACAAGTTTACAAACCTTGTGTTCTTGACCTTTAACCACAAAGCCCTCCGGTTGTTCCATATACACTTCTTCTAATTCATCGTTTAAAAATGCAGTTTTGACATCCATTTGGTGAATTCCAAATTGAAAACATAAGCTATAGCAATTAGCATTCTTATAGAAGTGATTCTTGAAACAGGAGCATATGTATCAAAGAAATCTTGCCCTTCTTTTTGATGATAACATTTGGCTACCAAACAAGCCTTCTATTTGTCTATAGTACCGTCGGGCTTTAATTTCTTCTTGAAAATCCATTTGACACCAATTGGTTTACTACTTGGAGGTAAGTCAACCAATTGTCATGTATTATTGTTCATAATGGATTCTATTTCACTATTAATAGCTTCCTTCCAAAAGGGAGCTTCCGGAGATGTGATAGCTTCTTTATAAGTTTGTGGTTCTCCTTCGGGCATGTAGGTCATAAAATCGGGACCAAAGTCCTTAGCTATTCTTGCCCTCTTACTTGCTCTTCTAGGTTCATGTTCTTCATTTTCTTGAACTTTAGAAGATGAACCTTGAACACTAGAAGATGGATTTGAATTCTCTTCACGTACACGTTTATTTGTGATATCATTTCATCCTTCCTTGTATGGAAAAATATGTTCAAAAAACTCGGCATCATCACTATCTATAAGTGTATTAACGTGTACGTCTTCAATTTCAGATTTGAAGACTAAAAATCTATAAGCCGCACTATTTGTTGCATATCCAATAAATACACAAACTATAGTTTTTGGTCCAACTTTTATTCTTTTTGGAAGAGGAACACAAACCTTAGCAAGACAACCCCACACTTTGAACTTTTTATATGAAGGAATTTTTCCTTTCCATATTTCATAAGGAGACTTGTCCGTCTTTTTGTGAGGAATTCTATTCAATATTTCATTTGTAGCAAGTAGAGCATCACCCCACAAACTATGTGGAACACAAGAACTGTTAAGCATGGAATTGATCATCTCTCTAAACGTTTTATTTTTACGTTCCGCTACTCCATTTTTTTGTGGAGTATAAGGTGCAGTTGTTTGATGAACAATTTCATGTGAAGAACAAAAATCCGAAAAAGCATTGGATTCATATTGTCACATCCCGGTTCTTAAGTTAATTTGCGGGTATTTACTTTCGAGTTATTTTGACTTTTACCGTGTTGAGTAACCGTTTACCGTTAAGGACTATGGAGAGGACGTTAATACGAATTCGTAGACATGTCATACTCTAAAATCGAAGTTAGCATGTAAAATTTATCAGATAAAAAGGGGTAAACATTAGTTGATAAATAGGTAAAATTTTTAAGGCTTTATTTTTGGGGGTGTTTTAAGGGTTGGACCGGGTGTGGGAGAAGCCCAACACCCACACACTCTCTCTCTCCTCCTTCTCTCTTCTCTCTCCAGTGAACTCTCCCCGACCTGCCGGAAACCCAACCCCCGTTCGTCATCGTTCGGCCACCATAGACCGCTGCACCAGTCCCAAACGGTCGGCCGTCCACCCAGCTCTCTTTGGACCGGTGAGAGCCGCCCTAACGCCGCCGTGCGGGAGAGCGATCGTCCGGAAGCTCCAACTGTGTATGGAGTCCCGTCGTCGGAACTCGCTCCTCCGGGCACCATAGCCGGTGATTCTTGGCTCATCTTGTAGCTGTCATCAAGGTGAGTAATCCCTCAAAAGAAAATGGTTCAATTCGATCTTGGTAGGGAGTAATGTTTAATTGAAGTTCTAGGGCTTATTGCATTGTTTGGTTCGATTACCCTAGTTAGACTTAGAATTAGAGTGTGTGCTAGTTAAGAAAGTTGTTGTGCGGGTTGAGAGGATTATTGTGCTAAAATTTGGTAGACATTGGAGGTCGCTGGAGTCGGCTGCCGCTGCCGACGGAGCAGACGGCTGCGCCGCCGCTGTAAAGGGCTTTTCAGAGTTTTAAATGTGTTATATTAAGGGGAGTTTAATGATGTGAAGTTTGAGATTTTTGGAGGAGTTTTGGTTAGGTTTGGGATTTTTCAAAGATGGAGAATTTTGGCGGTTGTTAGAATGAAAATCCGGCCGTTGGATTTCCTTGGTATTTATTATAGAATGTTAGAATTGATGAATTAAGGTTATGGTGGAGTTTGATGTGAATCTGGTAAACTTAACCCTAGTAAGGGTAATGGGTTAAGAGAAAGAGTTTTGGGTGTTTAAATTTAAGTATTTATTTTCTGAAATTGAAGTTTGGTCCTAATCATGGTTGGTGTGCCAGGATTCAAGGAGACCTCACTTGAGTGGCGATTCAGAATTCGTTAGGCTTAGGCCTAAATCAGTGAGTGGATATTTTAGTTTTTAATTAATATGCATGCATGATTCTATAAGTTGTCAATTATATTTTCCAAGCTTAAAGCTTTTGAATTGGTTATGAGATCTATTTGAGATTGGCATATTGATTATGTTTTCGTTAATGAACATATGGATTCGAGCTTGGATAAGTGATTTGATATTTGAGGGTATTATTCTTTATGAATTTCAGATTTGAGATTTCATCAAGGATTTGAGTATTTTAACGTGTGGGACACGTCGATGAATTTATTTAATTTCTTTGCTCTTTGAATTCTTTGAGTGCAGTTGGGAATCGTACTTATGCTTTAGTTATGAGTTTCGGGGAAACTCACATGGATTTATGTTTCTTTATTTATGTCATACTTGTCGGATAATATATTACTAATGCTAGCATGTTATTCCGCCTTTCGAGGCGATGTGACTTTCACGTTTTAAGTGGGGTTATTCAACCCCTTTCTGCCTTCGGGTGATGTGATGTAGTCGACGACATCACGCACGCCCTGCACCCTCTCTGTTATCATAACGTGAAGGTATAGGGAGTATTGGAGTACTTTTTCCTGGAAGACACCCGAGCCTGGGAGGCTCAATTGTATGGCTATAGCTGCTTCTTATTTAATATTTATTGTCTTGACTAGCGGGGCTAGTCCATCTTTTCGATATTTCATTTTACAAAGGTCTTTATGTACCTTTAATGTTGTTTTTTTGACTAGCGGGGCTAGTCCGTTATTTTGGTACTTTCTTTTACGAAGGTTATTATTTATTTTTGTCGTTAATTTGACTAGCAGGGCTAGTCTGTTTTCTTGGGATTTTTCTTTATAAAAGTTTTATCAACACTTGCATGCAACGAATTTCTTAATTATTGGAAAATGGGAAAGTAATTAAGTTTGGTTAGTTATGTTGCGATCAGTTACTTGTTTATTTTTCGTCCACTCACTCTAACGTTTTTAAATTACTTTCCCTTGGGCCCTTTGGTTTTAAATGCCCAGTTTGCAGGTTAAGTTTAATTGAGGTTAAGCGTACATAGAGTCGAGGCATAGTCAGAGGCTGTTTCCGCTTATTCTTTATTCATTATTTTTTCTCCATTCTTAGATATGCTCTGATAACCCGAGTAGTGAATTATTGAATGTCCTTGTTGTTGGTTGTGAGATTATTTTGGATTAGTATTTTAACTTGGGAGATGTGATGAACTTGGGGAGCAGGAAGGCTCCAGGTGTTGAGGCTGGTTTGTTTGTTTATAGAAGTGTTAGTGGGATTTTTTTTCAGGTAAGGGTTGTCTATTTTCAAGGTAGATTATGCCGAATTTTTGGTAAATTTTCCTTGGAGGTGGACCCCGCAGGATTTACCTCGGGTGTCAGGGTGAAATTCGGGATGGGTCCTATCACATATTCTCCACCTCTATCGAATCTTATGATCTTGATTTTCTTGTCAAGTTGATTCTCTACTTCAGCCTTCTAACGTTTGAACATATCCAAGGCTTCATCTTTGCTATGAATCAAACAGACATAGCAAAATTTGCTACAATCATCAAAGATATGTAATAATTCTTTCCTCCACGAGTAGGTGTTGCTTTAAAATCATAAAGGTCCGAATATATCAAACCCAGCACTTCATTTGACCTTTCTACAGATTTGAAAGGTTGTCTTACAAGTTTAGATTCTATGCAAATTTCACATTTCTGGTCATTATATCTCTGAGGATTGCAACCCGATTTGTATCTTGTATCAGGATTTCTAGATCTAGTATCGAGATTGCACTTCGGCAGCAATCCTAAATGCACAATTCTTTTCAAAAAACTATAATTTACATGACCTAAACATGAGTGCCATAAATCAAATGACTCAAGCAAGTATGTAGAAGCCTTATTTATTTTATTCATAATAGAACTAGTAGTACAACCATCAGTAGGCATAATACTTAATTTGAAGAGCTCATTGTCAAGGTAACCCTTCCTTACATATTGCTCACCCTTAGTTATTACAACTTTTGCAGATTCAAAGACAAGTTTAAAACCCTTATTCACTAGAATAGGACCAGACATAAGATTCTTACGAATATCAAGTACATGGAGCACATCAAGAAGGACCAATTGCTTCTCTAAAGTAAGCTTGATGATCACTTTGCCCTTCCCTTTCACAGCAGATGTAGATGCATTCCCCATGAATAGATTTTCACCATTAATCTCTTGATAGGTAGAGAACAGAGCCTTATCAGCACATATGTGCCTTGTTGCACCCGCGTCTACCCACCAATCAGTTGTGCCACCCACCATATTGACTTCGGAAACCATACCAATAAATTCATTATCAATAGCAACATTGGCTTGGTTATTACCTCGATTTCCAGAAGTGTTTAGCTATTTCTTGTGGCGGCAAACTTGTGCTTTATGGCCTAGTTTTCCACATATCTAACAACCCCCTTTCGGCTTGAAATGTTTTGCCTTGGGAGCAATGGATGCAGCCTTGCCTTTTGCTTTAATTTTCTTGTGAACAGAAGGCTTTGTTGAATCTCCTTCAACTATGTTAGCCTTGGCTTCAAAGGATGAGACATCACTTTTCTCATTCACTAGGTTGCCCTCTTCCACACGAAGCTTTAAAATCAGATTCTCCACCGAAAGTTCTTCGGTTAAATGCTTCAAGGTTTGCTTGAAATCTTTCCATGATGGAGGAAGCTTCTCAATGATCGCACCCACTTGGAATTTCCCATCCAATTTCATGCCTTCAGTATGCAATTCGTGGATTATGATCTGTAGTTCTTCAACTTGGTTGAGAACACTTTTGTTATCCACCATCTTATAATGCAGAAACTTGCCGATGATGAATTTGCTTGCACTTGCTACTTGTGACAGATACTTTTTCTCTAAAGATTCACATAATTCTCTTGCCGTTTTGCAGGTCACGTACACATCATAGAGTGTGTTTTCCAATCCGTTGAGGATGTAGTTCCTGCAAAGGAATTCACTATGGATCCATGCATCAATAGCATTCATTGTTTCCTTTGAAGCATATGCTTCTGCCACATGCTTCTCTTGTGAGATCACTTGTGCCAAGTTCAAGGTAGTGAGGTAGAACAACATCTTTTGTTGCCATCTCTTGAAATCAGTCCCTTTGAACTTCTTTGGTTTCTCAACATGTGAGCTCTTAGCGACATTTGCCGATTGATCCATCTGTGCCGTCAACAGAACACGAAAATTTCTATCTTAGATTGTTAAACCCAGGCGGGATTGAAAGCACAGATCAATCCTAGTCGATGTACCAGAATCAATACAGTATATATATATATATAACAACAAATTTAACAAAAAATAGATAAATGAATTGAAAACAATTCGTATACTAATCTAGGATTCAGAAAGATATCAATCCTAATATATCAACGAAATTTAGAAGAACAAACTTGTGAGAGAGGCTTGCAAAAGCAATTTCCTAAGACATAATTTCATCCCCGCACTTGTGCAGTGCTTGATTGAATGTAGACGTCCGTCCTGCAGGATACAACTCTCGATCCAAGGACTTTGTACAAATACCTTGAACCCTAGCGAACTTCGCTTGTGTTTCTCTTTGGAATTTGGATTGTAGATGTCACATCCCGACCCGTAAAATTTTATCTTATTTACTAGCTTGATTATAATAAGAATTTTTACCGTCTTCGACATTGAGTTATAGTTTAATTGGTCCCTAGAGGGGTTTTGAGGGACGATTATTTCGGAGAGTTATTCGTAGGAGAAAAATGTAACGACCGTAAAATTGGTGAATTTTAGCTAGTAAAAGGTAATTTTTATTAGGGTATTATTTTTTGGGGTGTTAATTTTTTTGGAATTGGGTTTGATTTAAAAGATGTTGGACTGGGTTTAGAGGCCCAAATCTTTTTCTTCTTCCTTCTCTCTCTTCCCTCCCGATTTTTTTTCTCTCCGGACGCTCTCTCTCTTTCCCGCTGTTCGGACTTCCGGCCGCCTGTCCGCCGCCGTCCGGCCACCGTTCGCCGCCGCACCGGTCCCAAAAGGTCGGCCATCAACCCAGCTTCCATTCTAGACCGGTGGCAACCGCCCTAGCTCCGCCATGAAGGAGTAGTGCCGCCCGAAAGGCGCGGTTGCCTTGAGCTTTCCGTCGCCGGAACTCCCTCCTCCGGCCACCAATCCGGGCAAGCTTGGTACGGTTTTGTAGCTCTCCTCCCGTGCAACAACCCCTCCAAAAAGCTCACTCCCTCTTGAGCTCGGTAAGCAGAAATTTGAAGTTGAAATTCTAGGGCTTTTAGGATGTTTTCGTTCGATTGACCTAGTTAGGCTTGAAATTGGACTTAGTGATAGTTATGAAAGTTGTTTGGGATGTTGAGATGAAGCTACTGTTAAAACTTGGTAGAATTTGGACGTCGCCGGAATCGGCCTCCGGCCGCCGCCGCCGCCGTTTTGGGGTTTTGTATAATTTTAAATGTGTAATAATTAGAGGAGTTTAATAAAGTGAATTGTGAAATTTTCGGATGAGTTTTGAATAGGTTTGTGAATTTCCAAAGTTTGGTATTTAGGCAGTTAAATAATGTAAAATCCGATCGTAGGATTTAAATCAATTTCTGGGGAAGGTTGTATTTACGACTGCCGAGTTTGATATTAAAGTTTGGATCGTTTCGATTTAAGAATATCGAAGTTAGGCAATGATGAGCGTATTTATGGCTCACGATTAATTTTGCCTATTTTATCAATACTGGATTTTAGTTGGTAAATTAATTATATATTTGGAACAGGACGTGAGGAGGCCCGAGCAGAAGAAGCCTCGGAGCGTCATCAGGCTTAGGCCTAATTTTTGAGTGGACCTTTGTTTTAAATAAAAAGCATGCGATGAATGATTTTATTAATCATTTATTTCTTCTGATGAGATTTATTGATTTCTCGCCTATTTGACAATTTTTCCTCCTTTGGAGAGATCCCAAAAATGAGATTTTCGGTGGATATATATATTTTGGATATTATGAATTTAGTATGTATATAAATGCTAGCTAGCCATACGTGCTTGGTCCGTCATAATGAGGTAAAATACCATTATGGCGTGTCGTGAGTGTTAGACACAAGCGTCATAGCCCTATATGAAAACTTCTTTCTTTTTCGGTTTATTTAGGTTTTCATATAGGGAGTCCACACGTATATATACACCGTCCTTTTCGGTCATAATGAGGAAAAATACCATTATGGCGCAACGTGAGCGTTAGACGCCAGCGTTGTAGCCTTGTATGAATTTCTATTTTTCTAAATTGTTTCTAGGATTCATACAAGGAGTTTGACGAGTGTAGATACATACGAATATATGTTTATATATAGTTCAGCCAGAGAGGCTCCATTTTATTTGAGTTTGTGACTAGCCAGTGCTAGTCGTGAAATTGTCAGATTATGAATTGAGCGCTTTTGAGCTGCCGCATGCAGTATATTTTTCTATGAAATTAAAATGGGAATGCATAATTATTTTGTTATTAAATTATTTTTGTCCACTCACTCTAACGTTATTAAATGTCTTCCCCTGGGCCCTTCGTTTTAAAATGCCCAGTCTGTAGAGTTCGGATTGGATCTAGTAGGAGACGAGGCATAGTCACCCGTATTTCCACCACATTTCACCAGTAGGTTACCTGTTTAGCCTACCTGTGTTTTCTTACTTCCGCTAGTGTCTAGTAGCTTTGAATACTTGGGTTTAATGTATATATTTTTGGTTGTGGGTGAAGGCTTGTCGATATTTTAGAATATTTTCGGATGATGTATATTATCTTATATAATGTTTATTATCCTGTTGGTGGTGATTGTTTTTGGGGAGCACGAAGGCTCCAGAAGTTAAGGTTGGATTTGGAACCTTTAGACGTTTGCAGGTTTCTATTGGAAGGGTTGTCCATTTTCAAGGGAGGTTGTACCGAATTTTGCGGTAAATCTTTCCTTGGAGGTGGTCCCCACACGATTTACTTCGGGTTCAGGGTGAAATTCGGGGCAGGTCGTGTTAGTAGAGATGTCAGAAAGAATCGTTGATTTGATATATCTTTCTAAATGAATTGATCGTTCTTTTATAGAAGTTAGATAAGAAGACACAATTGTTCACAAAGAGAGTTTGAGTTGAACATATGTAACTGATGATAAAACAGTTAGAATGTGTATTTTTTTTATCTGAAAACTCCAAAGAAAATAAATTCATTTATTGGAATTTGAATTAAGTCCAAATACAAGAAGGATACTTGTCTCCAACGTAGGACTCTATCCCAACTCTATCCCAACAAGTTCTAACATAGATCTTTGTCGACGAGATTGTGTTCGGCTTACAAACTTCATGTTTGGTTGAGTTGTTTTGTAGTCTTATTATTGTTAATGTGAATATTAGCACACCTTTACAGTTTCTTCTAGTCTTATTTTGTAGTCTTATTGTTGTTTTGTAGTCTTATTATTGTTGTTTTCCCTTCTGTTTGTTTGTAATATCTAGCTTCATTAAAAGGGATTGACGGCTTGCTCTATCCACTCATATTTTAAGGTAGAATACCCAAATCAATAGGCAGCATTTTAGAGAAAGAAGCCATAATCAAATCATGAATATACCACACTAGGATCAATTGGAACAACCTCATAGACAAAAGCATTCTTAGCTTTCCAGATTTCCCAGAGCAGAAAAGAAACTTTGGTAAGAAACTCATCTCTAATTGTTTTGCAGCCGTTCATCATGAGAGTAATGTTTTCAAACCACGAATCCAAAGTATTGATAGCTTGTAGATTAATCTTGTAATGTAAGTCAGAAGCAAACCAAGCACACACTGAACTAGGACACTGAAGGAAGATGTGTTCAATAGATTCAGGAAACATGTCACACATAGGGCACAAAGAGGAATGTATCATTTTCCTCTTGTAAAGATTCAGGAAGCATTTCACACATAGGGCACAAAGAGGAATGTATCGTTTTCCTCTTGTAAAGATTCTGGTAACACGGTAGAGCACTAAGAATTCTCTATAGGAAATTACGAATCTTAGGAGTAGATTGATTAGACCAAACCATCTTCCACACGAGATGATTCGTTATGTGGCATGAGTGAGCCTGTTGAGTGGTAGCTAGGCTTGTATGTTTGGGAGTGTATGAAATGATAGCCAGTTCTCAGTGAGTATTGGCCACACTGTCTTTGGCCAAATAATTCTATCCATCACGGTTTGATCACCCAAGGCTAATAGCTCAATATCCTGATGGTCCTCATAAATTAAATCACTGATCATATCAACCTTCCAACTCTTTGTATCCTAGTCAATTAGGTCTTTCACCATATGAGGTCTAGAGCTGTTCACAGGAAGTAGAGCCTCAAGAAACCATGGTTAGAAGAAAGAATGCACTTATCAACCCATATATCAATCATCTCTCCATTACCAACTTGTCATCTTGCTCCGTCAACAATTAGATTTTTGCCATGTAAAAGACTACTCCATGCCCACGATGCCCGGGAACTATTTTCTGCATTTAGAATATCAGAATGTGGGTAGTAAATTCCTCTTAGAATCTGAGCACATAAAGAGGTAGGATTTTCATGTATCCTCCAAACCTGTTTAGCTAGGAGTGAGGTGTTAAACTCTTTGAGATTTCCAAAAACCACACTACCACAATCTTTTGCTTGGCCAAGAAATTCCTAGCTTCTCCAGTGGATTTTGTTCTCATCCTTCTTCTGACCCCACCAAAAATTTACCATCATCGCATCAAGCTCTTTGCAAAGAGTGGCTGGAAATTTAAAACAATGCATGGGAAATGTGGGAACAGCTTGGGCCACCGATTTAATGAGATTTTTCCTCCCTACCATTGACAAGGTGCAAAATTTCCAGATCGGTATCTTGTCAACCAACTTTGCTTTGATAAAAGAAAGTGAAACCTTTTTTGATCGACCCCAAATGGTTGAGAGACCAAGATATCTCCCAGGATTTAAGGTGGCAGGGACTCCCAAAATTTCACACATATAATGCACCCTAGCTTCTAGCATGTTCGGTGTACAATAAAGAGTAGACTTAGTTTGATTAACAAGCTGACCCGACGCAACACAATACGCATCAACGATTCGCATAATTTCTTGGCAATTAGTAGTTGTGGCCATTAAGAAGAAAAAAAGTCATATGCAAAGAAGAGGTGCGATAAAGTCGGACCAAGAGAACTTAGGTTGATGCCTTGTAAAGACCCAACTTCGCAAGCCCTTCTGATAAGTGAGGAGAACACATGCATCTCAAACAAATAAGAACAGGTAGGGAGAAATTGGGTCACCTTGTCTCAATCCCGTAGAGGGTTTGAAGTACTCCCCTACTTTTTCATTTAAAGTAACAGCAAAGGACACAGATTTGACATAATTAATGCCAAACCCCATTCAAATTAGAACCTCCTCAAGGAAATCTCACTCCACTCTATCGTACGCCTTGCTCATATCCAACTTGAGAGTAAGTTCTTGAATGTCTCATGATTACCTCAACTTCAAATAATGGAAAACCTCGTGTGCAACCAAGATGTTATCTTGTATTTGATGATCTAAAACAAAAGCACACTGATGAGGTGATATAATACCTAGGAGAAACTCTTTCAATCTATTTGTCAACAGTTTGGAGAGAATCTTGTATGAGTAATTACAAAGACTTATCAGGCGAAATTGATCAACTTTCTTCGGACAAGGGATCTTTGGGATGAGCACTATGTTTGTCTTCTTCATATCCGAGAGGATTTGAGCAGTCCCATGATTCTTTTGCAGTAGCCCTCATAGTCTCATTGATGATGCTCCAAAATTTCTGAAAAAAATATCCCATAAAAACCATCCGGGCCCAGAGTCTGATCAGCCCCCATTTGGAAGGTAGCATCTTTAACTTCTTCTACAGAGAATTCCTTGGCAAGAGAACAATCCATCTCAAGGCTAATAACCTTAGTCACTGCATGTAAAGCCTCACCCCAATATCTCTCACCAAAGCTTTTGAAAATAATTCTCCATTTCAGAACGTATAGTGCCCTTGCGGTCCAGCCATACATCATTAGATGACTTAATTTTAAGAACTCTGTTCCGCTGCCTCCTTTAGATGGTTGTAATCTGGAATTTGAGTCACCAGCTTTGAGCCAATTAACTCTGGATCGTTGAGTCTAGTATTTCGCCTCTTTCTTCAATTGTAGCCTCTTGTATGACTTGTAGTTCCTCAACTCTTCTATTAATCATCATAAGATTATTAGAGAATTTTCTCTTACTCCACTTGGATGAATCATGATTACGCAGCCCCTATGGCCCTATATAGACCTCTAACTTCTTGTGACCCATTGGGTAGCCCTTACAGTTGGAATGTTGTCTATCATGATGCCTCCACCACATCTCTACATTCAGGATCATCCACCCACATTGGTTCGAACTTGAATAATTTTGGTCCCTAAACTGATGGTAGATCAGAATCAAAAATAATAGGACAATGATCAGACCCCACACGGGGGTGATTGAAAACACTTGATTCAGGCCACCGCTCCAGCCACCCCTTGTTAGCAACCCCTCTATGCAACTTGATCTTTATAAGACCCTCTCCAGGCCAATTGTTGCACCATGTAAGCTTCTGCCCCTTTGATTAAAGCTCAATCAGATCGTTAGATTCCATAAACTCTCGTAGAAAACGCCTCCTACCCGGATTCCAAGGGTTTCCACCCTCCTTCTCATGAGGCCATAAGAACTCATTAAAGTCACCAGCATAAAGCCACGGAAGATCAATAGAACCAGCTAAATTAGCCAACCTATTCCAAAAGCTAGGCCTATCTTTCTTATCTGGTGGTCCATAGAACCAAGTGAATCGAACTAAGGAATCATCAGACTTGAACTTGACCACTGTATCAATCATGAATTTGGATTTAGAGAGAATTTGAACCGTAACAGTGTTATCCCCTCCAGCAGTTTTAATGGGTTTCACAATAGTACCAAGCGAAAACTTACAGTTCTATCTTCCTTAGTGTTTTAATGTCATTGTCCTTCATTCGAGTTTTCGAAAGAAAGACAATAGACGGGCGATACTTTCTAATAAGCTCTTTAAGAGCCTGTTTTGTCATGGATTTCCCTAGTCCATGACAATTCCAACTAATTTGTATCATGGTGACCATGTGGCTGTAGGCGAGCCACCACCTCCTTCAACGCTTTTGCTTGTTAACCAACCATTATTCACACCCTCAGAATTCAATACTAGAGTCTCAGTTCTAGAGGTGGAGTGTTTGGTGAATTTCCTTACTTTCCTGCCAGAGGAAGATTGGGTATTCTCAGACTGAAAAGGTCTCTTTGCTTGGCCTTCACTAGGTGAAGGGGAAGGGTTTTGGATATTTGTGGTCATGATTTATGGTGGTGAGACTGGAGAGATGTTAGCTGGTGACGGAATGGGATATGAGTAATTAGAACTCGGGGGTGTTTGTGGAAAAGATTAAGAGATAAAACAGTTAAATTAATGTAGCTAGGTTGAAGCTAGCAGCATTGTTACCTTGATTAAAAACGATGGATAGCTCAAGTTTCTTTCTTTTGTCACATGTTGAATCTGGTCTAGGAAAAAAGAGTTTGAAACACTTTTTGGGAGGAGATCAAATCCAGGTGGAGGGTAGGGCATGAAAGTATTATTTAGGTTTGGCACATGTGTATGGTTGGTTGTGTTAGAAATTTGTAGTTTGATAGAGGGGGATGACTGTTGTAGGTGAGGCTCCATGATGTGACTTGAGGAAGCTCTTTGGGGTTATGAATTTTTCCTGTTATCTTCACTTTCCACAGGGTGAACAGTTTGGTTGGGAAACCTCCTTCTATTCCGACCACTAGCCGTCTTCATTTGAATGGGTTCCTTCATGATTTACTTTCGAGGTGGTAGTGCTTTAAGCCAATCACCATATTCATTCTCATTGCATGGGTCAGCTCCATTGGGGCATGAAGTTTTTGGTAAATCGGTATGGCCTAATCTCCCACATACATAGCAAAAGTTGGACAATTTCTCGGATGAAAAACTAACCCACTTCTTTGTTCCATCGTCTTTTGAGAGTTCATAGCATGTGTGTAGAGGATCACGAGCATCTAGAAGGATTCTGACGCGGAGAAAGTTGTAGGTGGCTTCCTCACTCTCAAGGGGGTCTTTCATTCTGATGAACTCTCCAAATTTCTCAACCATCTCCATGACATTCTCCTCTTCAAACATGTAGGGAGGAACTCCCCTGACCTGCACCTAGAAGGCTATTCGGTTGCTTTGTAGTTCCTCGATTGCAAGAGATTTTGGTCATTCTTGAAAGTGAACTGAGTATCTCATGATTGACCATAGTGAACCATCCAGAATGTCCTTTGCAACTTCAGCATCTTCAGCAGTACCAAAAAACATATGATCATTTAGATCTCTTTCATTGCTAGCAGTATTAACACATGCCCAAGCCTCCATCCCTCACAAGAAGCTCCAGGTCACGCCTACACCATCACTCCAGCACGTCCACTGATGCCGAGCCCACACCACTGCCGCTCTGTCGCTTTTTCATATCCCTAGTGGATAACGTATCCTACTCCACTATAGCCTTATCCTACATAGTGTCAATCCATATTTGGAATTTAGCTAGACTCGAAAGAGAGCCAACCCAGACGCTCCTCTCATTCCATCCACCTACCCGTGGTGGCTTCACCGCATGTCTCATTACATCATAGTGGGTCCACTCATCATTGATCACACCTCTTGACGACAAATCCCACCTACCCGGAATTGATTTGATTTTGTTTCTGTTAAACAGTTTGATCGATTGTTTATGTTTATTTTAAACAAAAAGAGATTTAGGCGCAATACCATTTTTTCTAGCGGTTCGACTCACAAAATTGTAATATATAATTTAAAAATAAAAAAAAATAATAAAAGGTTATCCCAACACAACCCACTACAAAAGGGTGTTGTTGGAATTTTGTTACGAGTTACTCAAACAAGAACTCCGACTCCCTCACTACTCACTAGTCAGGGTCAGGCAGCCCATTTCCAACCGAGTTCTTTTTCATCCTCTCCACTCTTCAGCCGTGTCCTTGAGTTCAGGTCGACGAGAATCTCTCGGTCAGGTTTTGTTATCTCTATCTCTGTATACTAAAGATTTCTTATTTTGCTGTCGTCGGTGTTCTTTTTCTGCTGTTAGGTTCTCTTTCTTATTTCCCGAAATGCTTCTGTCGGGTTTTGTTTTTGATGGGTATAGGTAGAAGATTGAAAGTTTAGACCAGTTCTTGATGAGGTTTAGTTATTTATGATCATTTGGACCGAATATGTGTCTAAAGCTAATGACAAAACCATATGAAGATGTATTCTGTAGGGTTTTAAAGTAGTTGAATTGAGTTTAGAACTACGTATCTTGTGGCTGCAAATATAAATTGTTAGGTTATTGGCCAGAACAATGAAGTAAACTTGAGTTTGGAATCTATTTGAAAGGTTGAACAGGTTGAACTGGACCCAAATCGTGACTTGGTATGAATGATGTTGGCATATACCGATATGCATAAGACGGTTGAACCGTATGATTGGGAATGGCTAATTGTTAAGTACTTTTTTTAGTGTTGGGAACTAAATCGAGAAACGGTACCTAACAGGTAATCATGATTTGTACTCAAGGGTTTACTTATAGGATTGAGAATATCATTTAGGCACTTGAGATCGTTTGCATTCGGGATCAAGGATATACCTAAGCAAGAACCTGCAAATGAGGGTTGCACTGCTTAATCCAGGTAGATGGCCATTGGTTTGAGGAGTCGATTGCATAACCAATATTAGCTGTTATTCTACTAAGTTTATTCTTAAGGAGGTATATAGTATGCATAACAAGCAGAGTTATTAGCAATGTACTTGCAGTATTTCTATGTTGAAGAAACTAGCTGCTTTGTTTTCTTGTTGGTTTGGTGCTTTTTTGTTATTACATTTGGTCAGAGGTCCCTTTTTATCAATGATGCGCTCATCTCATATAAATGATGGTAAGAGAAATAAAAGTATGCCATCTTCCAGCAACTATTTAAGACATGGGAATCCAACTTTCTCACCTAAGATTTGTTAGGATTTTCTATCAAATCCATATAGTAGCACCCCTCCCAAAGCATCCAAACCAACAACCAATTACCAATTGATGGGGAGGCCAAGATTTTTATAAGTGTGTATCCAAGGTTTTTACAATCTCATGTGGGGTCTGCTCTCAACATATTAGCTAACTTGGTCCAGGTAGGCTATAATTGGTTTAGTTCAAATGAATTTCCTTTTCGCTTATGAGAATTCTTAGGGTAATAGGAACAAAAGATCTTCTCTTTTTTATTTACTGAGGTTTCTAAATGTGACATAGGATTCTGCTATAAGGGTTTCATTACTATTAATTCAGGCTAAATCAAACAAGGATTTACTGATTGGGTTTGAACAGTCCATACGTATGGGCAATGGGCTCAATCACCACTGGCCTCTAAGATGGCATACTCTTTACTTTCCTTACCATCATTCATCGTTATGTGCTTCGCATTACCACCTGTCAATCAAAATAGTTGCTGGATGTTAACTCAGTTATTCGGCAGTTCATTTTGATTGAATCTTTTTAATCTAAGTTATTTATGCGACTAATGTCTTTTTTAGAAGGTCTAGAATTAATATCAGTCAAATAATATAAATTGAAACTGTGGTACTTCCATTTCACCTTGTATTTGATGATGATTTTACATTTGACAGGGTGCAAGTTTGGCTTTCCAATTGTTTGTTAAAAATCAATGGCATGTCTGCGACACTTCCCGAGCCAAGCCCGTGTTTCTCAATCCATTACTACTATCTTAGGGTACAAAGAACATCTTCAAAGTAAGGTACATCTGCCATCTTTATCTTTGGAAAATTACATTATTTAGTCATTTTGTACTTTCCCAAAGTGATTATGCTTGGTAATTGTCATTTATTTGTTCAGTCGTTCTTCCTTTAATTATTTCCTTTATTTACATTCCAGGCTGTATTACACTCACCTGCGAGGATTGTGGCTCAACAAATATCAGGGTAAGTTTGGCAGTTGGAAATCAACTTCATGTCCCAAAAGTATGTTCCTGTTTTTGTTCCTTTTCTTTTCTGTTCATTGTAATTTTTACTATTGTTGCTTTTTTGGTATAGAATTCGAATTTGCTTTTTGGTTCACTGGTATTCTGTTTAGTAGCAGTAGATGGGTTTTGTAAGTTTTTCATCCAATTACTTGTGGACCAGATGTTCTGCTGTATAATGAATATGATTTGTACAAGCAACTTACATGTTGTGATGATATCTTGAATACCTATGTATACATTGGTGATAGGCCATGAATGTCAATATACATATACCGTTGGTCTGTTGATATAATTGAGCCTCTATCATGAAGTTTCAATTTGGAAACTGAACTACTTGATTCTCAGGAAATGTAATCATTGTCATCTTTTTCTTTAGTCATGAAAGTCTTCTAGTCCAGCTAGGTAATGAATCTCTGTTACAGAAAAACCCAACCCCTTTAGCTTTCCACAATGTCCTTAATGACAAATGTTTCCTGCAGGTCCCAATCCAGACCTGCCACATGCAGTCTTTCTCGCACCCTCTACACAGCTACTGGAGCAAGCAAGTCTCAGTCCAAGAATCTTGAGCGCATTGCTGAAGACCTCTTGGACCTCACAAAGATTGAGAGGCATGACTACTCCATCCTCTTCAGGCTAAAAATGGGCCTCAACCAATATGGTCCAGCAGTCTCAGGGATAGACCCAACATCTTCTGAATCTGGGTCTGCCTCCGCAGACTCCAAGGTTGTGGAGAAGACCGTATTTGACATAAAGCTTGAGAAGTTTGACGCGTCTGCAAAGATCAAGATCATAAAGGAGGTGAGGACTTTCACGGATTTGGGACTAAAGGACGCTAAAGACTTGGTGGAAAAGGCTCCAGTTGTGCTGAAAAAGGGTGTCACCAAAGAGGAGGCAGGGTCCATTGTTGACAAGCTCAAGGAGTTGGGTGCTACTGTGGTATTGGAATGAAGGGAATTCCCTTTCTTTGTTTTGCTTCTTCTCGTACAATTGTGATCGATGAATTCAATGATAGAAGGTGGGATTTTTGGAGCTTGTTGAATTGGGGCTCCTGTGCTTTCATGTTAGGGAGATGGCTATTAGATTCTACAATGCATACAGCTAACGAATTGCAGGTTAGGAATCCTTCCTAAATGTTGCTGTCACCTACTTGTTTTCGTTCACCAGTCGCAACCCTTCAATAAGTGTTTGCAGCCAGAAAATTCTGACGAATATTTTTCAGTGAAGATGGAGAGCGAAAGAAATAGATGATGATTTATGAAAAATTAACAATAAAATAACGTGAATAATTTATTAGTGAATGAGATAAAATCATGAAGATATAGATCAATTACTTGCCTCTATGGCTCTTATCATCTGACTATCTGAGAAAAAATTATGAATGGACCAAAGAATTTACTTGCTTTCGATGAGTTTGTTTACGTGGAATACTTATTTGATGGTATACTGGCAAATGAACATCAATCTTTGTGGACATTAAGGAAATTCTCATAAAGAGTAGATTTACGTTTTAGAATGTGGATGTGTTGTATTGTAGGTAAACAACTTAAATGTTACAACTTGTATTTTTGTGAGTTGAACTTATAACCTTCCATTTATAAGAGCAAATGCATTTTGGGTTGGACTAGTTTTCAACCCGGGTTAATACACTATTAATCTAAATTAGTCTTTGGTCCCTGAGTTGATAATACAACAAGATTGATAACAGGACCAATTATTATTCACTTTTTTTATTAGTTGGGAAAGAAAAAAAAATTATATGTTTATGAGAGGCTTTTTTTGCCACATAAGCCCAACAGCTCTAAAATGACAGCCCAAATCTATTCCAACCTAAATGTTATATCCACCTATATTTGACATTAGGGTAAGAGACTGTCAAATTTGACAGCCTCCTCACAAACTGTCTTTCTTTTTTTATTGGTTCCCCTTCTCGCGTCTTCTTGGTTATCTCTTTCTTCTCATCACCAACAACAAAACCAACCCAGAACCAAAAACCATTCCTTTGCCATATTCATTATTTCCTTTGGTTCTTATTTTGAATATGGATTTCAATTTTTCAGATTCATCCTCAGATGCTGCAGATGACGAGTTCTGGAATCTTACCGATTCGTCATCAGATGAAGAATTCAATAGGCAAATTATTGCTCTTCTAGAAGATAACTTGGAGAATGGAAGAAGAAGACGTCGTGGTTCAGTTCCAGGTCTGAAGTTTAAAGATAGACAACGATGTCAAGGCCACCAGACGCTTTACAACGATTATTTTGCTGAAAATCCAATTGCATGGAGACGTTGTATTTCGGAGAAGGTTTCGGATGCATCGCCCTCTTTTTCTTCGAATTCTAACCGGGGTAGAAGCTCATGACTCATATTTTGTCTAGAAAAAAGATTCAGTCGGCCGAGTTGGTTTATCCTCTCTACAAAAGGTAACGACGGCAATGCGTATGCTTGTTTATGGAGTTAGGGCAGATGATGTGGATGATTATCTCCGAATTGGTGAAAGCACTGCAATTGAAGCTATGAGAAGGTTTGTGTTTGCTGTTATTGATGTGTTTGGAGTTGAATACTTGAGAAAGCCAAATTTGAATGATATTTCCATATTGTTATTAATGGGTGAGAGTTGTGGGTTTAGAGGAAGGCTTGGTAGTATTGATTGTATGCATTGGAAGTGGAAGAATTGTCCAGTTGCTTGGAAAGGTATGTTTTCTCGTGGAGATCATCGTGAACCTTCATTGGTTCTTGAAGCTGTTGCCTCACAAGATCTTTGGATATGGCATTCTTTTTTTGGATTACCTGGCTCTCATAATGATATCAATGTCTTGGAGCATTCTCCTTTATTTGCTGATCTTCGTGAAGGCCGAGCTCCTCCGGTCAATTATAGGATCAATGATCATGACTATACAATGGGATATTATATAGCAGATGGGATATATCCTTTATGGGCCACTTTTGTCAAAACCATTCCATGTCCACAAGGAGAGAGATCAAAGAATTTTTCAAAAGCTCAAGAGGGATGTAGGAAAGATGTAGAACAAGTATTTGGAGTACTTCAAGCATGTTTTGCTATTGTTCGTGGACCTGCTCGTTTTTGGGATCGTGAAACTCTTTAGAAGATAATGAAAGCATGTGTTATAATGCACAACATGATTATAGAAGATGAACGCGCCGAACGCATTGCACACAATGATCTTGAAACTCTTGCGAGACAATATGTTGAATCAGAAGAGGAAAGAGATGAGTTGTTGGTATCACATAGTCATTCAATCCAATTTGAAGATTTTATCAACAACCATTTAACGATTCGTAACAAGGAAACACATTCTATGCTTCAATCAGATTTAGTTGAGCACTTGTGGCAACGTCACTTGGCTAGAGTTCAGTAAGTAGTTGTTGATTAGTATGTTCTTTGATCAGTATGCTTTGCTTATAGGTCTTGGTGTTGTTAAGAACTTAGTTGTTATGGTTTTCTTTTGGTAGCTGCATCATGCATGGCTTGGAAATTGTTCATTTGCTTTCTTTAACAAGTAGTTTGTGTCTTATCTATGATAGTTAAGTTTTGGTTTTGGTATCAGTTCATCATGCTTGTATCTCCATATGCTACTGATCTCATTAATGTACAAGAGCTTGTTTGGAAGGTTTTGTTCTTGCCTTCTTGTATTATGAAAATTTATCTTGTCCAGTTTTCAGTTCCTGTGGTCTGTAATACTTGTATCTTGTTGATTGACTTGATTTACAAAACAACCCTGGTCTGGGTGAGTTTAACTTTCATTTGTTCTTCAAGGCTCTTGTTTATACTATAAAGGAATAATTCATTGTCAATGTATGCTCAGTTTCTAGTTTCAGATGCTTAGTTTTTTGTCTACTTCAGAGTACAAGAAAGAGGCTGAGGCAGTCCCTTGCTACTTTCCATGGCAATGTACTTTTCTTCGTGGAAAATGTGATGATTCATTTAATTTGTGTTTTTTAATCAGGCTCACCTTATGAATTTTTAGAATTCTCAACTGCACTCACTATTTATCTGCAGATGGCTAATTTGAAGTGAAGAAATCACTCATACTTTTTTGTTTTGCAGTTGTTTATGGGGAAAAAAAAATTGTGTGGCACGTAGCAAACAAGTTCCTACAGTACAGATTAAAGTAGCAGTAGAGAGTTCAGAGTTGGATGATAATGCTACTGAACTGAGTTCTACTTCTGAGCAAGTGATATATAGCAGATGACAGTGAAAAGAGAAGTTAGCTTAGTCTTTTTGTGATTTTGAGCTTTTTCCTGTGTAATGTAGTAGTAATAACTACCGCTATATGATTTTGCAGATGAGAAGAATAGTAAGCATTTACTGAGTAACTTTGCAGATGAGAAGAATGGAGGAGTATTTACTGAGCAACTTTGCAGATGAGAAAAATGGAGGAGCATTTACTGAGCAACTTTGTAGATGAGAAGCTATCTGGAAGCTACACAACTCAGGTACATGTCATGGCCCTCTCTCTCTATCTCTTATTTTAGTTTTTGATTTTCTGTTTGATATGATCCATTCAAATGCTTTTAAGCATTTAAATCTTGTTTAGAATATATTTGTGATCTCATTAATAATACTACCATAACTCCTAGTCTCCTACAGTGAAGTTGGTGTGCATATTGATAATGATTGTGTGTTGTAATGAAAATTGGTAGTAGAGTTATTCTACATTAACTCCTCTTAGAAACCCAACACGTTAAGGACTACAAAACTATATTCCTTAAAACTAACAAAGTACTTCATATAACCTACAGAGTACTTCTCAAAACCTATAAATTCATTTACTCCAACAATAAATTTAGAGGTCTATACTTCATCTGCTTCCCAACTAATAACAATACACAACCAGTATATAATCTAGTCACTTCTATCTCTTATTTGCCATTCTCTTTTACTAGCTCTTTTTTTTTCTTTTCCGTATCCTCTTCTTATCAATGGATTCTCAATACTCACAATTTTCTGACTTTTTAGCAGAAGATTCAGAGTGTGAAATTGTTGAGGAGGTGCCTCAAACGACTACCGTAAGGGCTCCAAGAGGTCTCGGCTTCAACGTAGTGGAAGATAACCTTCTTATCAGTGCATGGTTAAATGCTGTTATGGATCCGATACAAGGCAATGAGCAAAAACTTTCTACATTTTGGAGAAAAATTACAGATTATTACCATAAATACAAAGACTTTGATTCCGATCGTTCACAACAGATGTTAAAGCAATGGATAAACAAATTTTCAGGATGTTGGCAACCATAAATGGGAAAAATGAAAGTGGGAAGACTGAACAAGATAAGGTAAACTTTATTTATTTATCTCATTATTCACTTTGCTCATCAAAGTATAGTTTATAAGCATTTGGAGCTCATAAGTTTTTTTTTTTCATTGTTCAGATTGCAGAAGCAAAGAAATTGTTTGAAGAGCAAGAAAACAAAAGGTTCACTCTTGATCATGCTTGGGTTTTGTTGAGGCACTAACCAAAATGGATACAATCAATGCAAGAGTTTGACAACAAGATATTAAAGGAAGAAATCAGGCACATGATTTCTTGTATCAATGGGATGATTCCAGCGGTTATTCTAGAGTAATTGATGGATCATGGAGTTATTCTAGCAATCATATTGGAGTAACTCATGGATCGTGACTATGTATAATTAGTTGATAGTTGATTGCACCTTTATAGCTTTCCTAGAATAGCTCTACATTCTCTTTGTATATCAAAGTTGTTGTATCATTTGAAGACGATATACAAAAATATATTACATTCACAATTTCTTATGGTATCAGAGCACCGATCTCGGTGACTCACCCATCTTCCGCAAACACATTATGGCCTACACAGAAGGACACTATCCAAAGCCACACAAACAAACATGACGTACCTACGTATCCTACATCATTCCAACACATAGTCACACCTACCTGCAATATTGCACATACTGATCCTCATTCGACGTTATATTGGATCATGGACAGTGGAGCAACGGACCATGTTTCTTATCTATCACCTACTCACAACAAAATTACCACATCTCATGATTTTATTGGTCTACCTAATGGTGGGAAAGCCGCCATTGAAAGCATTGGAACTATTAAGTTGTCAACTGATTTGAACCTTGATGGTGTTCTTCATGTGCCTAAATTTCGAGTGAATTTGATATATGTGAGTAAATTGACTCGGGCATTGAAATGCATTGTGATTTTTTATCCGGATTTTTGTGTTGTGCAAGACGTGGATACGAGGAGGACGATTGGACTGGGCAAGCATTTTAACGAACTCTACTACCTCACACCAAGACAAAACTCTCACCTAGCCCACCATGTTACTCGTACCTCAGACCTTTGGCATCAAAGACTTGGGCACCCATCATCCTCACCTCTCCATTTTTTGTCCCAAATCATTCCCGAAATTATGTTTTATCCCCACTATGTATGTGATATTTGTCCTTTAGCAAAACAATCTCATTTATGTTTTCCATCAAGTTCCATAAAAACGGTTGCACCTTTTGATTTGATTCATTGTGACATTTGGGGTCCACATAAAACTCACACCCATTCTGGTGCTCGTTATTTTCTCACCATTGTTGATGACTTTTCTCGTTTTACTTGGGTCCATCTCATGCGATTTAAGTCCGACACACAACCATTGATCAAATCTTTCTTCTCTTGGGTCAAAACTCAATTCAATCGTGACATCAAAATCCTTCGTTCTGATAATGGAAAGGAATTTATATCACTACGTTCCTTTCTTGACGAATGTGGTACAATTTTTCAACATACTTGAGTCTACACTCCTTAACAAAATGGAGTTGTTGAACGCAAACATTGTCACCTTTTAAATGTGGGTCGAGCTCTTCATTTTCAAGCCAATTTACCTTTAAAGTTTTGGGGAGAAAGTGTTTCTACTGCTTGTTATCTTATAAACCGACTCGATCCCTACACCTCTTATTTCCCACAAATCACCATACGAGCTCTTACATGGGACTTCACCTACTTACTCTCACCTTCGAGTTTTCGGTAGCTTATGCTATGCCACCAACCTCAACCCCAAACACAAATTCGACAAACGTGCACATCCTTGCATCTTTCTTGGGTATCCTCTTGGACAAAAAGGCTATCGAGTGTATGATCTTGAGAAAAAGAATTTTTCCACCTCTCGAGATGTTGTTTTTCATGAAAATATTTTTCCTTGGTCTGCACTTCCTACATAGGACCAAGAGGATTATCTAATTCTTCCGATCAACCCAACCCAACACCTTCAGCCCAACCAAAAGGCCCATTCCCCTCAACCCATCCACATAACACCAACTCATTCTCTCTCCTTACCAGCGACAACAGATCGGGACACCCGACCAACCCAACCTACTTCGTCGCCAGCGCTCCCTCACATCCAGCCATCACCGGCGTTGCCCTCATCGGCGCCTCACACTCCGCCCTCCTCGACGCCTCACGCTCCGCCGGCCACACCGCTGGATCCAACCTCCATGAACCCAGAAAATCTCGCCGGAGACATCTCAGCCCTCACCGATGGGCTCCCGTCGCCGGCGTCGACCAGACCTCCACCACTCGACCCCGCTTCTGTCATCGCTAATCTCTCACCACCACCATCCATCACTCCTTCCCGACCTCCTCAAACACATCACCGCCGACCTCCACACTCGGCCTCCACTGATCCAGAACCCGCCACCTTACCGGAACCACCATCCTCTTCGCCAAATTGGCCTGTTGAGCAAACACAAAATCTCATCCCCGACACTCAGACATCACCACCTGTAGCTCCACCACCTGAGGTATTCCCCCAACCCACCACCATACCTCAATGACTACCACACCAATCATGCCGTTTTGCTTGGCCCAGCCGTCGGTCTCTCCACCACGTCCGGCACTCGTTATCCCCTGCAGAGGTACATCTCTTATTTTGGTTTGTCCACTGGCTATCGATCATTTGTTAACAATATATCTCAATTAGTGGAACCAGCCACTTATGAACAGGCCAGCCATGATCCTCAATGGGTTACAGCGATGAATAATGAGATTCAGGCTCTTGAAGATAATAGAACATGGTCCCTGGTCCCTGGTCCCTTTGCCTCAAGGTCAGTGTCCAATCAGCTGTAAATGGGTCTTCAAGATCAAGTACAATTCTGACGGCACAGTTGAACGATACAAGGCGCGGCTTGTTGCCAAGGGATTCAATCAGAGAGAAGAGATCGATTACAAGGACACTTTTGCTCCAGTGGCCAAATTGATTATTGTACGTTGTTTGTTGGCTGTTGCTGCTGTTCGGCACTGGCCCTTACACCAGATGGACGTCCAAAATGCATTCTTACGTGGAGACCTCACTGAGGAGGTGTATATGATGCCACCACCAGGTTATCGTCGACAGGGGGAGAAATTAGTTTGTCGACTTCACAAGTCCTTATACGGCCTTAAACAAGCATCCCGCAGCTGGTTTCAAAGGTTCTCATCCTCTATTCAAGAATTTGGCTTCCAACAGTCTCGTGCTGACTATTCGTGTTCACTTAGGTTTGTGGCAATTCAATTACTGTGGTGTTGTTTTATGTGGATGACATGATTATCACATGAAACAATGAAGAGGCCATTTTAAATCTCAAGCAATTCCTTCATAGCCGTTTCAAAATTAAAGACCTTGGACCTTTGAAATATTTTTTGGGCATAGAAGTCGCACGTTCCAAGGCAGGGATTATAATATGTCAGCGGAAATACACATTAGACATCTTGGAGGAAGCCGGATTGTTGGGAGTGAAGCTTGCAACAGTACCTATGGAGCCTAACTTGGTATTAACCACAAAGAGAAGTGATGCTCTCAAAGATCCAACCAGATTTCGACGTTTGATTGGGAAACTAATTTATTTGACAATCACCAGGCCAGATATCACATTTGCAGTCAATACACTCAGTCAATTCATGCAAGAACCAAAGTTACATCATCATAAGGTAGCCCTTCGTCTTCTCCATTATCTAAAATCTGTTCCTGGCCAAGGGTTATTCTTTTCATCACAGAATTCACTTCGTTTGATTGGGTACTGCGATGCAGATTGGGCTAGATGTCCACTCACACGTCGCTCCGTGACAGGTTTTTGCATATTTCTTGGACAATCACTCATCTCATGGAAAAGTAAGAAACAGGTCACTGTTTCTAGATCTTCAGCTAAAGCTTAATACCGTTCGATGATTGCATCTGCTTGTGAGCTTTCTTGGCTTAGATACTTGTTGCCTGACTTGCATGTGATTCATCCTCAACCAGCATTATTATTCTGCGATAATCAAGCTGCTTTACACATAGCAGCGAATCTGATTTATCATGAGAGAACAAAGCATATTGAGTTGGATTGCCATACTGTTCGGGAAAGAATTCAAAAGGGAGAACTCAAAACGGCATATGTACCTACTGGGAATCAAATAGCTGATATGTTTACTAAGCCATTACGTGCACCTGCCTTCCACGCACATCTTAGCAAGTTGAGTGTCATTGATATCCACACTCCAACTTGAGGGGAAGTATTAAAGGAAGAAATCAGGCACCTGATTTCTTGTATCAATGGGATGATTCCAGCGGTTATTCTAGAGTAATTGATGGATCATGGAGTTATTCTAGCAATCATATTGGAGTAACTCATGGATCGTGACTATGTATAATTAGTTGATAGTTGATTGCACCTTTATAGCTTTCCTAGAATAGCTCTACATTCTCTTTGTATATAAAAGTTGTTGTATCATTTGAAGACGATATACAGAAATATATTACATTCACAATTTCTTACAAGAAAGGTAAGAAAAGATCTAACTCTTCAACTACATGCACTCACATAGATATTGAGGAAGACGTGAACACTTGCATTTCAGTATCTAGACCACCAGGTAGAAAGGCTGAAAAAAGAAAGTTGAAAGAAACTGACAAATTAGCACAAATTGAAAAATTACATCTGAAAAAAAAAGAAAGAGATGATAAAAAACTACAAATTATGAAGGAGAAGGTTGAAGTTGATAAGGAGAAATTGCGAGTTAGGAAACTTGAGTTTGAAAATAAGAAGATTGAGGCTGAGATGAGAATAATGTCTATGAATACATCTACTATGAACCCTGAGGAAAGCGCATATTATTCCAAGCTGTAGATGAAAATTTTGTAGGGTGACACTTGAAGCTCTTGAAGATTCCTAATATTTAGTTCTTCATGTAATGTTTGATTATGTATGAAGTTTCATTTTAAGTGTTTTTGTGTGCTATGCAGTAGCTTTGGTTCCCAGTAGCTTTGGTTTGGTTCCTACTGCCTAATGTTTAATGTTTAATATGTTGAAGATTTCAAGTAGTTTTGGTTCAATGAAACAACAATTTTGTAACTTAAGCATTTTTAGCTTTGGTTCCCAGCAGCTTTTACTTGTGTTGAGCAGTGTTGAGTTTTGCTCCAAGTTCCCCATATCAGCATTTGTAATGGTTTGGATGAAGAATGTTATCTTCATGATATTATTTTTTGACTGAAAAAGAAGGATATTGTTAAAATAAAGATTCAAATTTGACATCTCCATTGGAGACAAGAGTGGTCAAAATATGCCAAAGTTATATTTGCCATGTCAGATGTCAAATTTTGAATTTGACATAAGCAAAAGACATCTCCATTGGAGATGCTCTTAGATACCCATTTAAGCAGCCTTTGTTAAATATCAATTGGAATATATCTATACAAGTGGGCTCCCTCAATGTGCAAGAGGCACATTTCCTATTGATTGAAATGGTTCTGGGTCCTGTGCAAAAATCAGTTTGATGTAAGACGAGGGTTAATCTTTAACCCAGCTCTTAGTCAGGTCTGTTGGGTCCTACATGGGTCTCATGTCTAACCCAGCTCAATTTCAACTCGGTGGATGATGCTTTTAATCTATGTTTTAATCTAACCATGAAATTAAACCACTGCATCATCTGCGAGGATAGACTATGCCGCAAAGACCACATGATGGGCGGCTTCACGTATTAACATATTAACGATTGGTGTAGTCTTCTTCACATAAAAGTATTTCTCTGCCTTAATCTATATGTTCATAAGTCGCCATAGTCAGGACACCCACTTTCAAATCATACCGACTGACTGACTGGTAGTCTGGCAGCTTGCTTGTGGGGTTATGTGAGATTACCAATATAGGGGTGAATGATTACTAAACAAATGAATGGTGGAGGTGCTCAAGTCTCTCTTTTTCTGATGTAGAATAAATAGTTGGATGAAACATTGAACAAGCAGAGCCACAACTCTAGACGAGAACGTCTCGTACTCTCTTCATGAGCCCAAGGAAGAAAATTTCAGTGATTACGGAAATTTCGACCCTTCAAAATATGGAAATTTCGACGGAAATTTCGGGGAAACATCGATTGCAGTAAAAAAAATGAGAAAATTAACGGAAATTTGAAGAAAAACAAGGAAATTTTAAACCAAACTTTAAGAGATGTTTGTTTTCTATATTATGTTCTATATTTGAAATGAAAACCTTGAATAAACATTGATCTATATGGAGTTGTAGTAAGTTAAGATGAAAAGGTTAGTGCTGAACCGTTAATAATTCTTAAAAGTTTACTTTAACATATTTTTTCTTTTTTTTTTTATGGTTGGAAACCCAAAGGGAGGCTAGGCCATCACGCCTTATATACATATGATACATTTCACATGGAATTATATGAGTACTTTAAAACCACGTAGAAGACCTATGAGGTACAAAATTTTATATATGCACCGTATGTTAAATGGGAAAGAAGTAAGTAATAACTCACCAAAACATAGGAGCATGGGAACAATGTATGTTAAATGGGAACAAAACAGGAAGATGAAGAGAAAAAATGAAAAATGAAGTAATGGATCATCAAAGGTGGAAAAAAAGGATTGCAATTCAGATGTTTTGTAGAAATTTTTGTTGAAAGGTAGTTATAAATGAATGGATTAAATTCAGTGTGCTACCTTAAACTTTAGGTCACTCATCAGGTGTGCTACCTTAAACTTTAGGTCACTCATCAGGTGTGTCCCTGTTCTTTTTTTTCAATCACGTGTACCCCTGTACTTTGAAAATCTATCAAACTCGGACAAAATACAAAATTACACATAAAAATGACATCATGATCTGACGTGGAAGAGACAAGCATGACCCACTTATCAGTTTCTAACCCCCTCACGGAGGGTAGAGATGTCATTTTAACCCATTTTTTTATTGAAACTGATTTTTTTTACTTTGCCATCCTTTTTTTTTTTTCTCTTTCAGTTTTCATCTCTTCTCCTCTCCTTCCTCTCTCTCGATCTCTCTCTGCAACTCTCATCTTCCCCAAATTTTTTTTCAAACCCTAACCCTCCGTGAATCTTTCTACTAGATCATGATTCAGACGACGGCGCCGCCGCGTTGGTGTCGGGACCGACGGAGGCGTGCTGGCAGGAGGCACAGCCACTGCCGATGGTCTTCTTGGGATCCCTTAAGGCTTTGAGAGCGGCGCGGCGGGTCTTGAAGAGGACGAAGTCGTAGCCTTCAGCTTTTCCGGTGAGTTTGTCCATGACGAGATTGGAGTCCTCGACCTCGCCGAAAGGCTCGAAGGTGGAGACGAAGACTTCACGAGTGGTGTCCTAGCCGAGGCCGTGGAAGAAGATCTTACGGTGGGAGACGTCGACGTCGGCGGCGCAGCGGATGCGTTTGCAGAGGGAGGAGTCGGCGGAGGTTATGAGGGAGATGAGCTGCTCCTTTGGAGCAAGGCTCTAGGAGCTAGGAGAGGGACTCGAACGGGTTGGACTGACCCGGACCCGGACCCGGTTTAGGGTTGTTTGTGCGGAGGTCTACTTCTTCTTCGTCATCGTTTGGTTCGGGTTGTGATGGTTGTGGAAGATGAGAGTTTCAGAGAGAGATTGAGAGAGAGGAAGGAGAGGAGAAGAAAACAAAAGAAAAAAAAAAGATGGTAAAGTAAAAAAATTAATTTCAATCAAAAAGAAAAAACAATAAAATGGGCAAAATGACATCTTTACCCTCTTTGGGGGGTTAGAAACTGATAAGTGGGTCATCCTTGTCTCTTCCACGTCAGATCATGACGTCTTTTTTGGGTGTAATTTTGAATTTTGTCCGAGTTTGATAGATTTTCAGAGTACAGGGGTACACGTGATTAAAAAAAAAGAACAGGGATACACCTGATGAGTGACCTAAAGTTCTGGGTAGCACACTGAATTTAATCCTAAATGAATTAAGAAGTGTAGGTAAAAATGTTTTTTTTTTATAGAAGTGTAGGTAAAAAAGTTAGTACGTAGGGGATTAGACATTTACCTAATTTTTTACTTTTCAGATTCGAAAAAAAAAAATCAATATGTATTAGAAAGATAGTAAAATAAACAAGTTAGTAGGGTTGGTTAAGGTGTTAACCTTATACCAACCCAACCAAGGTTCGAATCCTTGGCTGCCAAAAATTATTTTGTTGTGCAAAAGTCCAAACCAGTCAAACTATCAAAGTCAAAAAGTTCGGCGAGGACCACACTGACACACCACATGCATTCAAACTTTCAAAATTCAGTGGCAAAATATTTAGGCGGCGAGATATCGAAAATATCGCAATATATCAATAATTTCGGACTAGAAAATCTAGGAGGAGAAATTTGTTTCGCCGAACGAAAAATATTTCCTTCCCATGAGCCCCTCTGAGCTTTGGCCTTTTGCTTTGAAAATCTCCGTGGAGCTATCTATCTGGGCAGCTGATTGAACTTTGACTTAATTGCTTGTTGTAGTGCAATGACAACAATTGTCTTTATGTTATTGAATCAGATTCTGCTTATATTATGAGTCTATTTCGTCGGCTGCCTTGCATAGGTTATTTGTCTCTATTTGTAATCAAGTTGTGTGACAAAATGATGAAATAGAAGAATAGAACTCATCCTCATGAAGAATGGCGATGGGAGTGTAGTAAAAAAAAAAATTGAAGATCCTCCAAATTAGTTATTATCACGACTATATGCCTAGGTTGTATTATATTCTTCTTTCTTTTTCATAAATATCCTCCAATATTCTTCTTCTTTTTCATATTAATTTATCCTTGTGAATTCCGTTGTGCCTATTATTATGAATTGAAGGTTTAGGGTTTACTTATCATGATATATTAGTTTTACAATCTCACATGATTATGAATCTCGTATTTATGTATTTCATTAGAAGGCGCAAAATATCACAAAATGTAATTTCACTACTACAACAATAGTACCGCACGACAAGCAACCACTCGATTAGAATTGGGAGGGACGTTGTTGTCACTGCCTCAGAGTTTGGTAACGATGACATGATGTAGGGATCATCTTTCAATTTTCAAGTTTCTCCCTTCACCATGGAAAGTGGCTTGCATGCATGAGACAACTGCAAAAACAGAAAGCAAATTTGTACTCAAACATTACTTGTCCTTATCCGAGATTCCCAGAACAAAACAAACACGTGACGCAAGTCATGCAATCATTTGTAATCGAATAGAAAAAAGAACGAAAAACCCATGTCAATCATCGATCTCCATCATTCACATTCATTGTGACATTAACTGTGTGGAGTCAATAATACTAAATGCAATTTCTCACTTGCTCCTTACCTTATTTGCTTTCCCAGATTTTCAGCTTCTTCCTCTTCATCATATCTTCAGAGGGTTCTTGTAGACCTGAAATTTCTGAAAAAGTCCATGTATATGTTTCATTAAAGGATAGGAGGCAGCTAGGTAATTGCAGCTCATTTTGATTTCTGGGTGAGTGGTGAAGAGCTTGTTAGTATCAAGAATGGCGCTTTTGCAGCTCTTCATCACCGCCTCGATTCCGGTCTTGAAGGTGCTCTTCATCACTGCACTTGGATCCTATCTTGCACTTGAGCGAATTAATATTCTTGGGGAAGAAACCAGGAAGAACTTGAATACAGTAAGCTTTTCTTTCCTTATAAAAGAACTATACTTTTGGTAATGGGATTATGTGGAATTGTGGATTTTCCATGGATAATTTTGTATATGATACAATTTGTGTGTTTGTGACCAGGTTGTATTTTATGTATTCAGTCCTGCCTTGGTGGGAACTAACCTTGCCCAGACTATTACATATGACAGTATGATTAAACTGTGAGTTCAAATCCTTTGCTTGGTTATGTTCAAAACTTACATTGATTAATGTATGAAGTATGGTGAATATGACTGTGTATGTGTCTATTTATATAGGTGGTTTATGCCTGTGAACATCTTAGTCACATTTCTTGTTGGTTCTCTACTTGGATGGATACTCATCCAATTAGCAAGACCACCTCCACATCTCAGAGGCCTCATTTTGGGTTGCTGTGCTGCTGGTACTTTCGAATTTTCTTTCGTATTTTGCAGTCTTAATTCGTAGTAATGATTTTTGAAGTTAGTACCTGATTTGATGTGATCAGGAAATTTGGGGAACTTGCTCCTCATTATAATCCCAGCAGTTTGTAAAGAGAAGGGAAGCCCCTTTGGAGCTCCTGATGTCTGTCACACTTATGGAATGTCTTATGCATCACTTTCAATGGCAGTAAGTAGTACTCTTCATCTTTGTCATCTTCTTCGATCTCATTAGTATGGTGTTTCTTTATTCTTTATCTTGTGTGTCTTTTGTCCTTCAGACTGGAGCCATTTGTATATGGTCCTATGTGTATAACATTGTGAGGATATCTTCAAAGAGGACTACCCAAGACTTACCCCAGTCTTTGGAGGAACCCTCCGAATCAAACCAAGCAAGTTTCACTGAGCCTCTGCTTTCTTCCAAGGAATATGGGATACTGGAGGACAATGCCGATCAGTATGCCCTGCCCTGCACTATATCTCAACAAGACTCTAAGGTTCTCTAAGGTTCTACACTTGATCATTAAGTTGCATTAGTTGATGCTCTCTGATTGTGTTTATGTACTTCAATATCATCCAGTCTGTTCGGTGATGAACAAATTGTTCTGTTGCCAAATAGTCTCGCATGTTATGTTATGAGACTATCAATCTAGACTACTAATCCATCAGCTGATAAAGTTTGGATGTACAGTTCATATTGATAGTTTGATAAATTACATGCTATTGGCAATGTGGCATTTAGCTGATTTCTGACTTGGCGTATTACTGTCGTTTGTCATGCAGATAGAGCCTCCAAGTAAATCCAAAAACTGCATAGTGAGAATGTGTCAAATGCTTAATCTGAAAACGATATTTGCCCCTTCAACTATTGGAGCGGTATGGCCTTTCAGCACTGTCTTTTGCTGTGTTTCAAATACTTTGTTGCTAAATGAGCAGTAATTTGGTGAAATGTGACTCACTTGTGTTTTTATTCTTTGGTAAAGATTGTTGGATTTGCAATTGGAGTCATCCCTCAGATTCGTAATCTAATGATAGGAGATGGTGCTCCTCTACGTGTGATCCAAGACACTACTAACTTGTTGGGGTATATAACTTATACAGAAACTGTACCAACTCTGTGATTTATCCCTGGAATTTGAACTTAATTATTGCTCCTAGATTATGTTACATGATTCTACAGACGATGTTTTCTTGTACTGTCGTGCATAATGACTTTATTAAAATCCATTCACATCAATAAGAGCCTAAAAACTATTGTTTGTATTATCACTTGGTTTTATAACTTCTCTGTTCATGATTGCAGAGATGGAGCTATACCCGCTCTTACTTTGATAATTGGAGGAAACCTCCTTAAAGGTACACATGCCAGATAGGCAGATTATAAGTCTACATTTCATGCATGAGGTAATGGTGTTTAACTTTGTTCTTATTGTTCTTTCAGGTTTGAGAGGGTCAGGGATACAGAAATCTATTGTTGTTGGAATCATCTTTGTTCGTTATGTGTTCCTGCCTCTTACAGGCATATTGATCATTAAAGGGGCGCTAAAATTTGGCTTAGTGCACTCCGATCCATTGTATCTATTTGTTCTTCTGATTCAGTATACACTTCCACCTGCAATGAACATAGGTAACCCTTATTGATTCTTTTTTTTTTTTTTTGCATCCCTTATTGATTCACTTGCAAGAGTTCTTCAATTTTAGCAACTTTTTGTTGCTATTTGCAACTGGTGTATCCCATTGTCAGCCTCAGACACAGTTTGTTAACAAGACGATTAATCGTCTCCTAACACTTACTCCTTATGTAAATGGCAGGAACCATCACCCAATTGTTTGGAGCAGGAGAAAGCGAATGTTCAGTAATCCTGCTGTGGACTTATGTCTTTGCATCAGTGTCACTTACTTTATGGTCTGCCTTCTTCATGTGGTTTGTGGCCAGATAGTGAAACAGCTACAAAACATCCTAGTAAAATTTATATCATTCATCTCGGATCTGATAGAACTGTAGGAGATTGATTCATCACATTCAAATTTTCTAAATTTTAAGCAACAGAGGGGCAACTACAAGTGTTGTAATTAGGTTCTGAATTAAATGCGAAGTAGCAATACGCTTTTACAAATCAATCCTAAGATGGATTCAACACAAATATGCTTGAGGAAAGCAAAGAAAGTTCACTACAGAACATCGTTAGCTAGCATCCAATATCAAATCCAAGAATCCATCCAAATTCCACATGTAGTGATTCTGTCATATGCTTCTTCATTTTGCTTTTCACAGACCAGCCTTGTTCAAATCATCAAAGTAAGGGTGTTCCATAGCCTTCTTTGCTGAAATGCGTTTTCCAGGCTCATATTGCAACATTTCCTGTATATGTAAACAATTCGAGCATGCATTATTAACGTGGAGAGTAACAACAAACAATACCAAGTAAAAACAACCAGGTAGATCAACATACCGACAACAGATGCAAGCCATCAGCATCCAAATTTGGAACAGCCTTGGACAAACGCTGAGGGCTCCACTGGGGGTACTCATGCCAGTTCATGAGCTTGCTTACACCTGGCCACATGGTTTCATTGGGAGTACCCAACAACCTACAATCACAAAAACACAAACGATTAGCACGATTAACAAGCAAGCCTGAAGGCACATCATCACTACTAAGAGAGAACTGGAAGCTGTCTCGGTCGACCTGAATATATGTAGGAGCTGTTGCAGTTCAGAATCCCCAGGAAAGAGTGCTTGCTTTGTGACAAGTTCAGCTACAAGTCCGAATAAAACATACTATTAAAACCAAATAGTGCAATTGCAGAATACAAATTTCAAAGACCAAACATTAGTGCTTGAGAAATATAACTGTACCAAATATGCAGCCAACAGACCAAATATCCACTGCAGTCGAGTAATGTGTGGATCCTAAAAGGACTTCAGGTGCCCTATACCAAAGGGTCAAAATCTGCAAGCACCAATTTCACATATGAGTAAGAATGCTTTCTACTACCTCACTACTGGTACAGCACAGTAACTTGAAATCCAAAGCAGTTAAAGATAATGAGGAAGCATACACTACCTCATGAGTATACTTCTTGATGGGCAGAGTATAAGCGCGAGCCAGTCCAAGATCCGCAATCTTAAGTGTCAAAGTCTTGGGGTCCATCAGAAGATTGTGAGGCTTAAGATCCCTGCAAATCGCGGTAAAGGAAAGATTAACCAAACTACTAATCCAATACGACTTTCTCACACAACTCTACCAAAGTGAAACTAGAACTATCAAATTGACAAAGCCTAATTTTACCTGTGTAAGATTCCATGACCGTGGCAGAAGGCCACACCTTTGCACAGTTGGTACATGAGACTCTGCATCATCACAAATCCAATACTTATTCAAGTCCACACATAAGTAGAATAGGAGATTTAGGAGGATCAAAATCAGACCTTAACAATAGGAGCAGGAATGGATTGTCCAGACTGACGAAAAGTGCGAATGTATTTCTTGACATCAGTCTCCATGTACTCAAACACCAAGTAGAGCACAGTCTTGCCTTCTTTGTTGGTGCCTTGCTTCACATCCATCAACCTATTCAAAATTCAAAATCAAATCAATATTCTGAAATCCCTAACCCTAAAATCCCCAATTGAAAACCCTAATTTAACAGAAATCGACCTGACGACGTGAGGGTCGCGGGAGAGCATGCGCAAGATGGAGACCTCGCGGAGGGTAGTGGGAGGGACGCCTTCTTCGTCTTCGTGGAGACGAGTCTTTTTGAGAGCGACAATCTTGCCGGTGGCCTTCACTCTGGCTCTGTAGACCTTCCCGTAGGTCCCTTCTCCGACCTTCTCCAGTTTCTCGAACGCGTCCATCGCCGACGCTGCGATCGTCGCTGCTGGATCCTCCATTTTCTCTATCTCTTAAGATCTTTCTTTCTCTCTCTAGAATTTGAGTTGGCGATTGTGGAAGTGAGGGAGGAGAGGGTTATAGGGTGGATTTATATAACGGTTTAGAGAGGTGAGATATTATTCTCATGTCCCCAACGGCAACTCTTTTTTGAAATTCAAATTGTCCGAACCACAGGCGCTCTGCTTCTCTCTGTTTTCCCTTTTTTGGTTCTTTCCATAAGAGAACCGTTTCACCATTTGGGCCTCCACCCAATTAAGTTGGGCCGGCCCGTCAAAATATACTAGATTTTTCTTTTGAAATTACTAAATTTCTTCTCCTCCTTTTTTTTTTTAATCAGGAAGTTACTAAAATTCTATTTGAGACTTTCATATTACGAAGGAGAAACCGATGCTTGAGCAATGTCGAATATGAATTCAAAGCTTATTTTTTACAACCAATATTGACCAACTTTATCAAAAATTCAATCGATATTTGAAATTTTTGTTTGAATTTTCTTGAATATGATATCGATATTTCAGATGTTGAAAATGAATCTCAACATGCGCTTCTGTTTGTGTGCTTTACTTGTAGGAGATTGTGTTAATTATCCACACCAAAATACAAGAACCCAAATTTACACTTAGGCGTCGTTTGGTTTATAGAATGTATTTGTTATGCGGAAGCGGCCGACAGGCCTCATGTGTCTCACACATAGATGTCCAAAAAGGCAAAAATGCTGATATTGTCCCTAGTTTAGCCACCCAGATGCAAAACGGGTATGGGGTATTAACACAAAAGACCTCGACATTAGTGTGTGGTATCATTCTTTATAACCTAAGGATAACTCTTCACCTTTCAAATGTGGGATTCCAAATGACTCTAATCTAAGCCACACTTTTCTAACAATCTCCACCTGGCATGATTCGAGCCATCTCCAAATCTCACGATCCAAGTCTCAATGGCTCAACCATGACACAAGCATCAAATTTCAAATCTTGTGATCCCAATCCAAACGGGAGCTCCACCAAATTGTAACTCAATCGTATGAGACACCAAGTCCAAGCGTCACCTGGGCTCTCATACCACTTGTTATGCAGGAAACGGCCGACGGGCCCCATGGGTCTCACACACACAGGTCCAAAAATACCAATACTATCCCCAGTTTAGCCACCCATATGCGAAACGGGTATAGGGTTTTAACACAAAGGTCTCGGCATTAGTGTGTGTGGTACCATTTTTTATAACCGAAGGATAACTCTTCACCTTTCAAATGTGGGATTCCAAATGACTCTAATCTAAGCCACACTTTTCTAAGTGTATTTAGAGGAGAGTTACTCCTTAAGTGAAGTATTTGAACATCACCGTAGTAAAACTCAAAGCTGAATTCATGAGCTACAGAAGAGAACATCAGAGTTTACTCACAACAGAATCTGGATGTATAAAGTGATTGACAAAAGGTTAATTGTTATCTTTATCATCTATTCTACAGTTACACATAGAAGTATAGCTCTGCATAATTTACATTGCAAGTTATAACAGGCGACGGCCAATGAGGAGGGGAAAAAAAAACTATATCTTAATATATTCTCTTACCAGTATCAGTACCCAGCAACTAAAAGTGGGGAGTAAAGATGGTGAAAGCTAACCCAGCACCAGCAGTCAAATGCCCACTTGAACTGGTCTTGGTCCTACATTTTTAGATTTAGCCTTACATTCTGAACATTCACTGATATCTTTAACTTATGCTCTTCCATATCCTTCAAAATAGCAAGTAGTTTTGCTTGGTACGCTTCACATCGCTGACTGGCAATTTCCAACTCAGCTGTCAATTCCTTAATTTTCTTGTCCTGATCCTACAACATTCAAAAGAAAGGACGGTAACTAGTAGAGCAAACATGTAGGTGCAAAGCTAGAAAAGAAGCAATAGCATAAGATAACCATGAAACTGTTTAACTCTGAAATTGTCTGACTTTCAAAACTAAATACATAAGAGAATGTACTTATATGTGCTTTCAGTAGTTAATCTTATATTCCTTACACATTCAATATCATCAATGGATAGAATAGATTTTTTTCGAAATTTAATAATAAATTGAAATTTGTTTAGTCCTTGTGGTTTGAAGTCGACATATGTTTAGTCCTTGTGGTTTTATTTTAATCTGAACAGTCCTTAAAGTCACAATTTTTCATCCAAATAGTCCTTATGGTTTTATTTTAATCTGAATAGTCCTTAAAGTCATGATTTTTCATCCAAATAATCTTTCCGAAAATTTTCTCAGTTAAAAGCCATAAGGACTATTTGGATGAAAAATCATGACTTTAAGGACTATTCAGATTATAAATAAAACCATAAGGGCTATTTGGATGAAAAATCCTAACTTTAAGGACTATTCAGATTAAAATAAAACCATAAGAACTAAACAGATGTTGACTTCAAACCACAAAGACTATACAATATCTTACCCATCAGTTAAATTGAAACTGAAAATCCACATTCCTATAAACATTTTAGTTTAACACCAATTAAACTCGAACTTGATGTCTAGAACATTAATTTGATTAGATCAGATTGACAGTTCGTGGAAAGAAAATAAACAAGTAGAAAGTCCCAACAGTGTAACAGAATAATGCATACTCAACAGAATACACGTTGCCATTGGAACACAATTATATTATGGAAGCATAAAACAAAATGTTGGAATGCATAGGCCAAACAGTGAGAAGATTCTTATGGGAAAAGAACTTACCGTGGTACAAGACAGAACCTGCTCACTGCATTTCACTGGAGTACTTTGTACAACTCCGGGACCATGCTTCTTTGCAGCAGCAACCTTGTTTAAAGCTTCATGAAGAGCGTCCATTGCCACATTATAAACACGCTCAGATTCTGCCCCTTCTTCTACATATTTGGTCACCTCCCTTCTTAGATTGACATACCGAGGAGCAGAAGAATCATGTGAATCATTTGGCAATCCAAGAGCATGCTCATCCAACAGAACTCCACTTCTGGCATTTCTGGTCCAACGTTTCAATATATAGTGGGACGGAAGTGTAAGAACATTGGTTACTCTGAAAACTGCTAATATGTGCCTGCAAATAATACCTGAAAACTCAAACATTTGGCAGCTACAACTAGCTTTCTTCTCGAAAACATTGAACTTAACAAAATGCCCTTTGTGGTCTTCCCCAAATTTCGCAACCCGAAACATGGTTTCTGATCCTGTGTCATCAACCACAGTTGCCGGATAAGCAAGCGTTTCGACCAATTCTTCTTGGAACTTCATGAATATTATTCTCGTATACAGTTTTGCAGTTTGCTTTTCCATAGGAGACGGAGTCCTTAGAACTGGAGAGATGTTCAATGTATCATAATCAGCCTTTACTTCCTTTTCATGGCGAGTAGCAATTGCTTTTTCGTACTGCTTTATCAGCACCTGAATATTTGTTGATGCATTTATATAGCCATCAAAGTATGAGTTTATATTATCACTTCCTTGGGTTACAAACAACTCCCCAAAAAATGTATCACGAAGGAAAACTGGCACCCATTGCTGGCGAGCATAGTACATTGACTGAAGCCATTCATTACTATCAAGATCATACCTTTTAATAAGCGACTCCCAACATATCTCAAATTCATCAATTGTCTCTGTCAAATTAATGCACCTCAAGAACTCGGCTTCAAAGGTCGGGTGTGATTGATAAATGTGGGACAATTTCTCCTGAGCTTCCCTAAACACGTTCCATTTACAAAAGCGGTGGCAGGTTCCAGGAAATACTTGCATCACAGCAGCCCTAATGATTCTATCCTGGTCTGTTGTGATTGAGACAGGTTGGCAGCCAGACATAGCAGCTGACCAAGTCTGGAACAGCCAAACAAATGAGGACTCTGACTCATTAAGGAGTAATGCACATCCAAACAATACTGGCTGTCCATGATGATTCCACCCAGTAAATGGAGCAAATGGAACCCGGTATCGATTTGTTCTATACGTGGTGTCAAATGTAACAGTGTCTCCAAAGTAACTATAGTTCATTCTTGAATTTGAATCAGCCCATAATACGTTACCTGTTGAGTTCTCAAAATCACCCTGAACAGCACAAAAGAAACCAGGATCATCATCCTGCATTCGCTTCAAATAGTCAAAAACAAGCTGACCCCCACTCCCAAGAGTCCTCTGCCTGCTACTACTCATGTAATTCTGGCAATCAACTTTGGTAAAGCCAACATTATTAACTCCCCCCGATTCCTTGATCAGCACGGACATTACCCCGCTGGGACCCATCCCAGCTGCTTGAAGAGTATCAATCAGACTCCGAGCAGGACCAGACACATGCCTATGCGAACGGAGACAATGCACCTTATCCGGCGGCACAAGCTCATGGTTATGCTCCTTCACTAGTTTTGAAACAGCCCATCTCCCTGAACTCTGCTTCTTCACAGTCATCTGCGCCTTGCAACCAACTCTAGTGACTGTACGCTGCCTCTTGGACCTATTTTCACCTCCATCACGCCGAAACCCTTCCCGGGAACACACAATCTGCCGGCATATGATGGAGCCATCGCGCCGCGACCTCTGGTACACACTGACCCTGGTACTAAAACCAACTCTCCTAGCATAAGAATTATAGAAAATGCGAGAGGCCTGTTCCGAATCGAATTCCATGCCCTCACAAGGCTCAAGATTGGGGTCCCCATTACCCAAATCATCACCAAACCTAGTGGAACTAGAACCAAGCTGGACCAAATCGTCTTCTTCGAAAAGATCATAAGCAACATCAGGGTGTTCTAAGTCGAGGGTGTCATCTTCCCCAGAACCACCGAGGTCAAATTCCACCACATCGTTGCCAATGGTCAGAGGCTTATAGTCCATGACTGATGATAATTTACATCAAGATAATGATGCTGATCATTATAATTTCCATCAAATTCGATAATTCAAACTTAAAGGTGGAAGTAACAAGGAAATTAGAACCCAGATGAAGATAACTGACCGTAGAGTGAGCTGAATCAGAGGAGCTTGAGATGACCAAAACGACGCAGTTGAATTGGGAGTTGGTGGGTTAGGGTTTTGCATTAGTGGTGGCAATGTGTGAGAAATGGAGGTGATGAGGTAGCAGTTTGGTTGAAGAGAAGAAGGAGGAGGGAATTTGGGGGGTTTGAGTTTGAGGGTTTTCAGGTTTTTGGGGAAAACACATTTGGGTGTGAGAGAGGAAGATGGGAACTTTGTTCTTCTTAAGGTGGGGGGCAGTGATCTGATACTACGCGTCGTTGCTTTGTCAACTGCGATCTTCAAGCCTAGGGTGGTTTTTTTTACTTACCTCTCCTAAATGAGATATTCAAAAGAGTAATTTTAAATACACACCTTTAATCTCTTAATACACATCTTTTACTTAATACACTACTCATCTAGTTTTTCATTTTAATATTATACTAAATACACATCCCAAACTGCCTAAAATACCTTTAATATCTAAAACTAATAACAATCTGTTATTTAATATAACTATTATATATTTACTATTTCACAACTCTCTTTACATATTCTCTTTTATTTTCTATTAGATTTTTATTTTCTGTGAGATTTTTTTGATCAGGTTGGAAATTTTTTCTTGATATTTTTTAATTTATAATCAAAAGAATAATATTATATTCGAACTCTAAATCTCCAATATGACATCTTCTTCTTCTTCTTTTTTGGTCTGAACTCTAATATGATGATATCGATCGGCTAGAATTTGAACAAAAAAAATAATGTTCATACATAATTTTTTCAAAGTTAAGAAACTAGTAGAAATACAATAGTATAAAAACTAATTTTTAGTCTGTAAGATAAAAACTAAAGTTGATAAAAAATATAAAAAAACAAATGAATAGGTAAATAGTACATGTGGTTACGATAGTAGTTCAAGAGATGAATTTTGGAGAGTAATAGTGGAGAAGAGTTAGGTTTAGGAAGAGGAAGTTTCTTTTTTTTTTTTTTTTTCCCTAATAATATATTGATGGATGTTTTTGTAATTAAACATACCTATAGAATCTGATGTGAAATATAAAATAATAAGGGTGTGTATTAAGAGATTAGGGGTGTGTATTTAAAAGGGAAAATTCTCATATACCCTAATTTTAATGATTTTTTTCCACTAACAAAATAAGAATCTAAAATTCTCACCAACCCTATACACTCTAGTGATTTGTTCCCACTAACAAAATTTTCAACATTTTGACTATTTTTTTTCTTTAAATTACCCTTCTCCTCTTGTTCTCTCTTTTCTCATCCAGCCTTCTCCTCTTGTTCTCTCTTTTCTCATCCAGATCTCGTTCTCTCTCTCTCTCTCTCTCTCTCTCTCTCTCTCTCTCTCTCTCTCTCTCTCTCTCTCTCTCTCTCTCTCTCTCTCTCTCTCTCTCTCTCTCTCTCTCTCTCTCTCTCTCTCTCATTACCAATCGAATATTGCCTTATCGGACCACCACCAAGACGACTTCCGCCCTCCTCGGACCACCACGGAGACGACCTCACCCCTCAGCCGGACCACCACCAACTCTCCATTGCCTTCAACATCCTTTCGAACACAAATATCTTGATTGGACACCGTGGGGTTTGATCATTAAGGCAAAAGGGATGGCGAGATCGAAGCGCTGCTTTCTCGATCTCCGCGGCAAGGGACGACAGGAGGTGGTGGCGACGACGGAGAGGGATATGAGGGACTGGAGGGGTGGGGTTTTTGATGAGGATTTTGGAATTTTGGGGATGCAATTTGAAGAGGGATCGGAGGAGCTTGGGCTCTGCTATGTGGAAGCAGAGGTTGAGATTGGGACCTTGAAGCATGCCATGATCATGTCGACAAGTACGACTCTAGCCTAGTCAAGGTGAACAAGTCGAATGTGAATTTGAGAGATTGGTGGAGGTGGGGTTTGGCAAGGGTTTTGGGAATGGGAAAAGATCGACATCTATGCAAAACTGTAAAGGATTTGATTCAACTAGCACGAGGTGAGCCAAACTGTTTATTACTTAAAAATTGTATGGTTCAACTTTGGATTCGTCTTATGTTCATCTCCTTAGCCAGAGCGACAAAACTGTTCGACTTCGACTCGCAAATGGCTATTGATGTCATCTGATTCTATATCAACTTGTAGGTGTTCAAGTTTAGTTTATAATAAGCCAAAAACCCCAAGGTGATGATCAATTTTTTCTGATAGAGATAGGTGATGATCAATTGAAAAATCTATTGACAATATTCAATGTTAACATCGACAATGGTGGTGGTTTGGTGGATTTGAATAATTGAGGTTGATGCCACGCATGTTGTATACCATTGTTCTTTTAAGTATAGCTATGCTAGCCCAGCACTATATAGATTTTTGATTACCATCACGATTATGTTGATGGTTTATCACTTTATTATCACTATATAGCTTTGTTATATGTACTTTATTGTTAGCTTTGGAGTTTAGCAGTGCTCGTGTGTGTGCATGTATATATGTTTGTATATGTTTTGTAGTGTGTATTTTTACACAAAAGGTCCTACTGACCCCAATAGGTGGTCATACTGCCCCCAGTAGGAGGTCCTACTGACCCCAATAGAGACCTATTATAAGTGATTGAAACACATAGTTAAGTTCAAATGTCATATTGCCCCTAATAGGAGATTCTACTGACCCCAGTAAGTGGTCATACTGCCTCCAATAAGGACATGTTATAAGTGATTGAAGCACACAGTTAAGTTCAAGGGTCATACTGCCCCTAATATGAGGTCCTACTAACCCCAATAGGATGTCCTACTTACCCCAATAAGTGGTCATACTGCCCCAATATAGACCTGTTATAAGTGATTAAAGCACACAGTTAAGTTCAAGGGTCATACTGCCCCAAATAAGAGGTCATACTGCCCCTAGTAGGAGGTCCTACTGCCCCCAATAGGTGGTCTTACTGCCCCTAGTAGGTGGTACCTACTGCCCCTAGTAAGAGGTCATACTGCTCTCAGTAAGTGGTCCTACTGACCCCAGTAGGAGGTCCTACTGACCCCAGTAGGTGGTCCTACTGACCCCAGTAGGTGGTCCTACTGCCCCCAGTAGGTGGTCATACTGCCCCTACTTAGGTGGTCCTACTGCCCCTACTGACCCCAGTAGGTGGTCCTACTGCCCTTACTGGTCGCCGGAGCCCGGTCAACGGTCCCAGGAGCCCGTCAACGACCCCCGGAGTCCGGTCAACTGTCCTCGAGCCGGTCAAAGGTTGCCGGAGTCCGGTCAACGTCATTGGTCGTGAGAATCCGGTTATAAAAATTTTATTTTATATTAAACTCTTATAATGTTCTATTGTAGTTTATTTAATTCATTAAGGGTATATTTGTCTTTCTATTGTTTAAGTTGGCTATTGGGAATTTTAAAATCTTATTTTGTTAATAGGAATAAATTCTTAAAAATTAGGGCTAGTGGGCATTGTCCCTATTTAAAATTTCTCTATTCGAAATTGCTCATACACTAACAAGAAGATTCATACTCTTTGGCGTAAATACACTATTGTTCAAGACATCAAGATGCTGGCTCGATAATTACAAAGTGTTGATTTTTAACACATCTAACTTCTTAGCGGATATGGTTACTACTCACGGACTCACCTCAACTATTGCTAGTTGGTATAATAGTCTACCTCCCTCTGGTCTTCATGCTCTTTTAGGGGTTGTTCTTTGTATTAGTTTTTCTTAGTTTTTTCTCATCGAAAAAAAAAAGAAATAAACATGATCAAATTAGAAAACATGGTCGTGAAACATGAGGATTCCTATTTGGCAATGTAAATACATTCTTAAGATTTCAAAATGTGTTGGTAATTTTAGTTGAAAGTAGGTCTCAAAATCGAAAGAATAGAAAATGAGTTTAAGATTTGATTCGCGAAAATTAAGAGCTAGAAAATGACTGCATGGTCCTTGATCAAGTGGTGGTGAGATCTATCTATTCGTCATTGACTCATCGAGATTACCTATAGGCATCGTTTGTTCGTGAAAAATAAACATTAGCAAAGCAAATATGTTTCTTTCTGGCGTTTGGTAAGAAACGAAAAATGGGGGAGCGGTTCCTCTAAATCTCAAAAGAATCACTTTCTCTCATTCTTTCACTACATTTTACCCAAAACATATTATTTTATCAATTAATTACAATAATTTTAACAATTTTTCGGATAATTTTTTTTATGTTACCAAACATCGAAATGAGATGTTTTTTCTATGGGAAAGACAAAAGAAAGGATTAAATTCATTTCCGCAAACCAAAAAATCTATATTGTCACTCATATGGTGATGCAATCGTATATACGACGAGTTAGCTACGACGGTAATGATATAAATTGTCTTCATTTTCAAACATTTTACAAAAGTTTTCTTTCTTTCATTTTAAAAGATAAATTCAGTTTACCTTATTTAGGTGTGAGTCTAAATCATGTTAGTCTTGTTGTTTCAATTTGATCAAGAAAATCTTTATCAGGTAAACAACTTAATACAATTCGTGAGTCAAACTCACAACCTCTCACTTATAAAGAGGAGACTATACCAAATGATACTGGGCTGATCAAGAACAATCTTGAACTTTCTAATTTCATCAATTATATCAAATTTATCTTGTTATTGTCCAAACTCTTAATTTAACGATGTGGTCTACTTTGGGGATAAATTGATTTTGAAGCGCATTTGACTCCAAAATTCGAACATTTTGCCATAATCATCTTATAAAATTATAGAGAAAATATTGGTCACTCTATTAAGTTTCATTGCGCTTAACAGTTTACTTTATTAACTTTCAATTTCAATTGATCACTCATCAAACTATCATATCTAATGTCACATAATTAGATCTATCTGTTAAGTGTGTTGTCAAAATCAGTAACTAAGCTACATATTTCAATATCAACTCTCAGCTGGAGAAAGGGAGATTCCATTTAATACCCCGATCTGCCATTTCACTCATCACCCTCCTCTTCCTCGCCGCAAACCGCCTCGTCGGACGCCGCCTCCTCCTCAGCCGGGCCTGACAACAAGTAGGGTGACCTCTTCGAGTTCTGCATCTTCGCAAATGTCCTCTTCCCCAATTTCCTCATCCTCTGCTCCCAAACTTGTCGCTCACCGACCACGGCACCAGCTCGTCGTTCAGCCCGTACCCGTCGTCTTCCTCCTCGTCGCCGCTGACGTCATCGTCGCCAAGTCCGCGGCGGTCTTCGAAATCCAGAGAGGTCTGGAAAGGCAGATCGAGAAGGCGAATGAGGCGGGTCTAACGACGACGGGCTCGGGTCGGGTCGGTCACGGGCGAAACGATTGGGGAGTCGAATGAAGCGATGGGCCCTTCGGATGACATTATGATGTGGGCCGGAATGGTGTGGTGGCTCGAGAGTCGGAGCGGTAGTCGGGGATAGAGAAGGAGTCGGTGTCGAGTCGAGATGTCGATGAATTCCCTGAGGGATTCTTGATCAGAGTCTTGATCGCATTGAAGGAATTTGAAATCTTCGAAAGTGGTGACGGTAGTTTCCATGGTTGGTTTTCTTGTTAGGGATTTGAGATTGGAAATTTTTGGGGGTTTAACTTTTAGTTTTCACACAGAGAGATGGATGTTCACTGCTTTGATAATGGTTTTGGCAGTTGCTCTTTTCTCTGTTTTGGCTATCAATTCACCGCTCACTGATGGTTTGGTGTTTAAAGACATGAGCTGCTATGCCGATGGGTGGAGGAGGCGGCGTCCGCGAGGCGGTTGCGGCGAGGAAGAGGGAGGGTGATGAGAGAAACGGCGGAGAGAGAAAGCCATGGCTGGCTAGGCTGAGAGAGAGAGTATTGAAAAAATATGTCCAATCAACAACTTAACCACTGATTTTGGCGGCTACTTAACGGATGGACATCGATAGTTCAAGAAGTGATCGATTGAAAGTTAATGGAATAAAACTGTCGAGTGTATGAAAGTTAATAGAGTGACCAATATTTTCTCCTAAAATTATTATAAGGAGTAAATACTTGTGACATGTTGTAGTTTACACATAAAATCAGTTTTGTCCCTCACTTTTTTTTTAAAACTGGTATACCCCTATACTTTGAATTCTCAACTGATTTCCCTTGTCGTCAATTGAACTTGTTATGTAGCTGACGTGGTTAATGTGTTGACACATGTATGAGACTAAGGTATTGAGATGACAATTTTACCCACAGAGCAATTCCAAAACCCATTTTGAATCATCGACTTCTAAATCAGTCCACCAAAACAAAACCTCATATCGAAACTTAGCACTAAACCCAGTTTCCTAACCTCAGTTCTGCAAGTAGAAGAGATCAGATCCAATTCTCCCATCTAAACGCTTATTCTCCCATCCAATTCTCCCATCTAATTCTCTCATCCTTAAATCGAAGCTTCCGAGAAGTGGTGTGTGTGATGGCCGCGAACGAAGTCGAGTTGTGGGTCCTCGAAATCGACTTAGCAACACAGATGTAACCCCAGACTATAGTGAGTACTGTGTTGGCTTTGAATAGCATTTGTTTCTCTGTTTTTGATCGTTCTACATGCTTTAGTTCTAGGGTTTCAAAAATTGGAGATTTTGGGGTTCTAGTTCAAAGGTTCTGGAACTTATTTCTCTCTTCTTTTCACACTTGTTTTCGACTTTTAAAAGGTTTGTGATTGGCTTTTTTGAGTTTGGGGTTTCAATGGAACGTCAACAAAATTGGGGTTTTGTGCTTTATGGGTTCGCAATTGTTGTGTAGGCATATGATTTGTGAATTGTGTTAGTAGGAGTTAAATATGGTTTGTGAATTGTGTTTGTAGGAGTTAAATATGGCTTGTTTATCAACATCGAAACTAATATGTCTTTTAATATTGTATTGTGGTGCTACTGTATGCTAGTTTGTGTGTTTGTATTGTAGTGAAGGACCGAAGGAGTGCTACTGTATGCTAGTTTGTGTCTTTTAAGGCTTTCCATGACGTTTTCTGTGTGTCGTTAGGATTGTCGTCTTAGCCTGTGTCATTGATAATTTTTATTCATGGCTTTTTTTAAAATGTCGTGGAAACATATAACATGACATTTATAAAACGTCATAAGATTGATGACAATTGAGAAACGTCATTAAAAACAAACCCTTCAATGACATGACTGTATGCTAGTTTGTATGCTAGTTTTTTAATGACTGTATGCTAGTTTGTTTTTTGCAGCTCGTTACCCAGATTATTTCACGCTTAAGGTTTATCATGGGGGTGCTTAAGGAAAACACATATGTAGGAGGGGAATTTTGTTTACTATGATCATGTGGACAAGGATAGAATGTCCCTCATAGAAGTGGATAACAGGTGACGCAGCAGTTGAATCCTATATATGCAGAGCAAGTCATTTGTTACTTCTATAGAGTTGGTGATGAGACAAATGACCTTGAGTTGTTTAAAGTCAGATGCAAAATGTGATGATAATGTGTAGTCTTGTGCCACAATGGAGGTTGATAAGTTGTATTTGGACCTCATGGATGCTAAAAGAGCTATTGGATTCGAGGAAGAAGATGTATTCATGTATGAGGAAAATTATTTGGTGAGAAAAGTAGGAAGTCAAGCTGGTGTGATTGAGGAGTTGCCTGAGGAGCCTAGACCTGCAATAAGGAAGGAAATAGTTTTAGGGAGATTGAAGATGTGGTGCCCACTCAAGCAAGCCAAGTGGTGGCTTGAATCCGAAAGACAGGGTAAACAAAAGTTGAATGATAATGTGGTTCCTAAAACCTAAAAAAATGAGGACTGCTTAGCTAACAGTAGCAGTGATGTAGGTTGCAGCAGGGTGGTGAAGTGTGTAGTAGTTCAATGCATAGGGAAGGAGTAGTGGAGTAGAGGAGAAGAAGCTATGGACTATATGGGACCACATGCAAACATTTGGAAACCACCTAATGAAGTACCAGATTTAACGCAAGTGAAGCCGAATCAGAATCAGAAGATGAAGATGCTGATTATGAACCAGATTTCAATCATGAAGGCTATGATCACTATGGCACTGATGAAGATGAGGGGATAGAGGAAAATTAGTGTTACACAAGCAGTGAAGAGAATTATAAACCTGGTGAGCCAGGGTTGTATGAGATGGAAGAGGAAGATGATGAAGATATGTTTGGCAAGTGATGGTTCAGATGAAGAGACTATTCAGTTTCATAAAGTGAAGGAGGATGTGAATTGATAGATGATGGAATAATCTTCAACCCCAAGACACCATATGAGAGGTAATGTTAAGTTCTATTGCGCATGAAGTTTGCTACTGTCGATATTTTAAGGGATGCAGTAAGGGAGTTTGCAATCCAAGGAGGGTGGGAATTTGGTATTGTTAAGAGTGACAGACAGGTTGAGAGTCATATGTAGAGCACCCAACTGTCCATTTTTGTTGTTTGCTTCAAAGTTGCAGCATTGCAATACTTTCAAGATCAAGACTTTCAATCCAGAGCATAAGTGCACAAGACGGTGGGACAACAGATGGGAGACGAAAAATACCTAACAAAGAAGTTCAAGGATGAAATATCTTTGAATCCTAATATAGAACCAGGTATATGTTTCAAACCATTCTTATCTTACTGTTGTGTTTTGTTTATCATTCATTTAGAACCATGTATATAGGTTAATATGTTGTGTTATTTTTCCTTTTCAGAGAAGTTGATGAACAAGATGTCAAAGACCATTAGAGAAGAGTTTCAAGACCATGGCCTATAGAACTAGGTGGCTGCTGTGTTGGAAATTGAAGGGAATATAAGGGAGCAGTATGCGAGGCTGGAGATTATGGGAGAGAACTTCAAAGAGTTGATCCAGCTACAACTTTTGATCTCAAGTGTGACTTCAACAATTCAAAGAAGTCACCTGTTTTCAAAAGAATGTACATATGTTTAGGAGCTTTGAAAAATGGATTCAAGGCTGGGTGTACGTAGATCACTGATTGGCTTAGATGGAGCTCACTTGAAGACCTGTTTTGGGGGGAAATTATAAACAGTTGGAATTGATGCCAATAACACATCATGGGTTGTGGCATATGCAATGGTTGAGCTGGAAAACAAGTATGCATGGATTTGGTTTTTGGAACTGCTATGCAAGGATCTTCTATTCACAATAATGGAAGAGGCTGGATTTTCATATGCGATAAGCAAAAAGGATTGATCCCTGCTTTTAATGAGGTGGTTCCATCTGCATCAATAAGATTTTGCGCAAGGCATCTGTGGACAAATTTTACTAAGAAGTTCCTGGACTAGTCATGAAGGATGCTATGTGGAAGTGCGCAAAAGCAACAACATTGCGTTACTATGAAACAACAATGGAGGAGATGAAGGAACTTAATAAGGATGCTTTGATTGGCTACAGGTTAGTTTGTGGTGTGCTTTTTTTACTGTTGCACTTTTATTTACTCTGTTTGTATTTACTGTGTGTTTTTATTTATCGTTTTTATTGTCTTGCACTTTTAGCAATGCACTGCAACATTCAGCAGTGAGCTTAAAGCTGAGGTTGAGAACATTTCAGGCACCAAAAATGTTGTGGATGTTGGGCTGAGGACTTGCACATGCAGAATATGGGACTTGACAGGAATTCCATGTACGCATGCCATTTCTACACTCTTGGGCTGAGACTGGAACCAGATGACTTTGTATCACCATGCTATCTCAAGGAGACATACATGAGAATTTATGACAACTGCATTCAGCCAGCTAATAGCATGGATTTGTGGGACAGAGGTGATGGTCCAAAATTCTGCCTCCAGCTTACACAAGGCAGCCTGGAAGGCTCAAAACTAAAAGAACTAAGCAAGCTTTTGAGACTGTCATCAATGGAACCTAAAGCGGGAGAGAGCAAGATCAGTCAAGTGGTGGAAATTGTGGCCAATAGGTCACAATAAGGTGACATGTAAGAGTCATCTGCCAAACAAGAAGACACCACTATACCAAGAAGAAGACCACTACATGCAGAAGGTTCTCAACAACAGGTAACAACCGTTGAATTCTTATGTAATTATTCAATGTGTGTGTTTAGAACAAAATGGCTGCTTTGAGGGCTGAAAGGCTTGGTGCAAATACACCAAGGAGAGGAAGGCCACCAACTAGGTAACCAACTGCTTCTGCTGCATCTACTGCAACTAGGCCACCAACTGTCCCTGCTCCTACTACCTCAAGGGTATCAAGGCCATTGGAAGCTTCCTCTGCCTGCTCCAACTACCTCAAGGGTTCAAGCGACAATGCTGCAACTCGACAAGGTCTTCTAAAAGGGTTAGGCAGAATCAAGTAGAGGAAATGACAAATAGTCGTTCTAGCGATGAACATAGTGTTAGCTGGAGCCTCTTTTTATTAGCCTTCTAATCTTTTGGGAATATTCAGCTCGATAGGATCCTTAGAACTATTTTGTCAGTGATGTTAGGGGCTCTATGATGTTGCTCGTTTTGTATCAGCCTTGTGTAAACATTATTGAGCTGCTCATTTAGTGATGTTGAATTTCAGATATTGAATATTAAGATGTTGAGATGTTCATCTAGTGATGTTAATTTTTAGATGTGATTTTGTGCTTGTTCATAGTTTGTTGTTGATTTTGAAATGAGATTACATATGTTGATTTTTGGTTTTGTAAACAGTATATCCCTTTGTGTTCAACTTCCACTGAATGAATGACAGTTTCAATGAAAAACTCTCTAATAACAGAGCTACACACACATTTTGACTCATTTGGCGGGAAAATATGATTGATAAAGGGGGGAAATAGAGTCAGGGGTATATTGGACATATTATGTCGATGTGGCAGGTTTCTAGCTGAGTTGGAATCGTAGGACCGGTCATCTTGGCAACTTAACAGTCTTCTTTAACGGTCAATTGACGACAAGGGCAAATCAGTCGAGAATTCAAAGTATAGGGTGTATACCAGTTTAAAAAAAAAGTGAGGGACAAAACTGATTTTAAGTGTAAATTACAGAGTGTCACAAGCATTTACTCCTTATTATAATATGTGGTAATTTAGAGGCAAGATGTGCTTAAATGACAATTTCATCCATTAACGTAAGCCGCATCTTTCAAGTTATGTCTAATTTGGACCGAAGCGAGTGAAATTTACAATACTAATGAAATTAGAAAGTTTAAGGATGTTTTTAATTAAATTGAAGGGAAAATTGTCTAAACAGTGTCTCACCTTTTAAAGAATAAGTTTTGGTATCTCACATTTAGAAAACTTCAAAACAGTATCTCACGTTCTTACCTCGACAGAAGTTTGATATCTAGAACTATTAACTCCGTTAAAAAGACTGACGGCAGCCATTTTTATTCATAAAATGACCAATTTACCCTTCAGTTTTTATTTTTATTTTTCATTTATATATAAAAGAAAATTGTCATAACGGTACTTATCTTTTCTTGCTCATAAACTTTACTACTTCAAGTTTTGAAAACAACAGAACGGTAGACCCAATTTTAGTACTTTTAGTCGTAACCTCTGATAGGGTAACTGTCAGCTGGCCATTTTTCATGGGTATTTTCGTCTCTTCATATTTCAATTCATTATTTTTTCTCTAAATATATATTTCATTTTTGTGATAATAATAGATGAAGTACCGTCATGACGAATTTCTCTTTTTATTATATAAAAAGAATAACAAAAATAAAAATTCAAGAGTATATTGGTCATTTCATGAATAAAAATGGTTGTTGTCATTTTTTAACGGAACTAACAGTTCCAGATACCAAACTTTGGTCGAGATAAGAACGTGGGATACTGTTTTGAAGTTTTATAAAGATAAGATACCAAAAGTTTGGACCATTTTTCCTAAATTCAAATAATTAAGACAAACATGACGTTTAAGATATTCAATGAATTTATAGTTAAATAGTTAAACTGAATTAAATATTTTTTAAAATTCAATGTTCAAACTGAACGAGAATGAACTAACCGAGGCAGCAGTAAAGCTGAAAAAGATATTCAATGAATTTATATTTCATTATAGTTTGGTACTTGGCAATCATCACTAAATTGTCCAGATAAAAAAAAGAAGTTCAAATAAAATTTCATGACTGCATGTTATGAAAGAAGAAAAAGACCATATCACCTTATTATCACAAAAATCGTTTCATCTGTGCCAAAATTTAATATAACTCGATTATTTTTAACAGTGTTAAATCAAAAGGGGGAAAATTCCAAATCTAATTATTGCCATAATTTGACGCTCCCAAACCTACAGTTCCTCATATGAGACATGGGAGATGTGAAAACATTTAGCACTCTCCCTGTACAGCAGCTTGATCGAAGAACAAGAAAAATGCTCTTAAAGAGATGACGGGGCATTCAATGAAGATGAAGACATAACGGTTAGGACTTCTGATACGGAGCCCATGACGCTCAATGCTGCTTTCAGAACCTCCTGTGAGCACCCAGGCTTCACAATGGTTCGAATCTGAAAAGAAACGGGAAAAATCCATCAAAACTAACCATGTATGCCAACAGAAGCCACACCAACATAATAAACAGTAATTATGTCTACAAAAATGTTGCAGGACCGCATACTTGCAACCCAACATATAGGAATTCCAAGACTGTCAATAAATGATTACAATATTCACAACAAACCAGCAATTGATTACAGTTTCTCAAATGAGTCTAGCGTAGTGAGTACCTGGTCAAGATATTCCTGCAATTTCTTGATGCGCCCCATGTAATCCTGGTCTTCAACGCACAGTGTTACAGCCTTGGAATCGGCGCCAGGACCTTCAAATTGGAGAGGCCCTGGATTTCTGTAGATATCATCCAGCAGGAATTTTGTAGCGTTTTGTCTCAATAGCCTGAAACCAAAGTCAAAAAGCAGTGTAGAGTGAGGGAGGGGGTGGGCGGATATCCTCACATTGGCATGCCTGCAGAAAAGCTTTCTACATTACTTACTCGTATGCTTTGCCTTTCAAATCTACAGTAGCAGGAAATATGCCAGGTTTTCCAATAGATGCAGCAGACCCAGGATTTTGAGACCAGCGCTTTACGGACATCATGGCCTAAATCAATGTGACCAAATGCAGTCAGATAAGAGTTAAAATCCTATTATTTGGTCGCAAATGAAACAGAGTTAATGTCTTGACCACTAAAACACTGAGGTACTTAGAGGACTGGCAAAATAATTTACAAAAGCCAATATTGAAAACATAACATAATAAAGTAAAAAGTAAAACCTACCGTAAATGGAGTAGCACCACAACGCCACTTGTTCAAAGGATTTTTCAGATTAGTTACAGTTGCCATGTAACCATTCAAACCAGCTGCAAGCATGTGGTAGCAGATGTGCCCTAGAACCTGCAAGAGCATAAATCATATTAAACTGAAGGATACTGTAACAAAATAGGCTGTGATGAAGAGACCCTAGGCAACATACATAGGCATAGTCACAATCGAACTTTGATGGTAAAGACCCCCGAGCCTGATAACCGAAAAAGTGGCAGATAGCATTGAACTTCTTCCCCTTGTATGCGCCTTCTTTCTGTTGAAAACCAGACAGATCAGAACTAACAGTTACTCAAAATCCCGCATTTTCATGAAGATTCACTATCTTTAACTGATTAACTTTTTACCTATAAAAATGCCTATATGGAATTTAAAACATTAGGTGAGAAAGAGAAAGAGATAGACAGAAGATATGCAGGAATCATACTTGGCGCTTGTTCATCTCCACCTCCACAAGATGTGCAAGAAGTTTCTCTGTCTCAATCTGTATAAAGGAAAAAAAAAAAAAAACTGATCAAAAATCTGAGTTCGTATTCAATTAAGAAATCAGGAATATTTGCAGTTAATTACCTGAGATAACTGTGCAGAGTCATCTGATTCAGGCAAAAGAAGCAGCTGTTACACAAAGATGAACCACGTTATTCCTCAATAATACTAAACGGATGGCATTTATTAAACATAATGGCGAGTTGGAACCTGTTTCTTGATAAAATGTGGCAAAAATTCAAACAAAGCAGAGGCCCATGGTGAGAGTTGAGACGAAATCTTATCAGCAGAAACTCCTTGCCTATACAAACCATGAATTTCCTGTCCAGTATTTAATAAATAACATTAGGATACAAATTTCAAGAGAGAAAACATGAAATAAAGTTCAGTAATTGCATAAAAACATCATCACTTAATAATAATCAATGGTTCCTTGGTCAAAACAATAACCAAGGGGAAGAATTATTGAAGACATGAAGTGAACACTTTTATAAGCAAGACAGAGGAAAAGTATCTGTGTTCAGTTACCTTCAGGAGGGCATACACTTCAGGAATGCTTTCTATAAGTCCTTCTGGTAATAGGATGACACCATGATTCTTGTCTGAACAGGATAAGAGGAATTAGGATAGAAACATGAAACCCAACAATGATAAGAATGCAACAAAACTTATTAGGAACCTTGTGCGGCACGGTCTTGGACGGCATCACAGATTCGAGTTGCAATGTCAAAAAGCGTTAGCTTGGATGCAGCCACCTCTTCACCAAGAATTACCTGCAAAAAGTATATAATTTAATACTGGGAAACAAATTAAGAACAGTGGAGGATGAAAGAAATAAATAATACTAACCAAGTTTGGATGAGATTGAAGGGTGCACTCCAAGGCAACATGTGATGCCTTCCGGCCCATGAGTCGAATGAAATAATAATACTGGAAATACAGAGGTTCAGTTTATTTAGATGAAAAAACATGATCACCATAAAGAAACAGAATAGAGATATACATGCAAGCAGTTAAGAACACAGAACAGACTTACAAAATGACAAGCTCACTTAGAAAGAAAATTGGGCCAAATGAATAAGATACCTTTTCAGCAGAAAGAGCATCTGTGCACATATTGCTGATGAGCTGGGAATTGACCTGTGTACAAGAGCAGAAGTTTCAATTATCAAATGACATCAATAAAATGTATCACACGGACTAATTAAAACAAATGCCAGACAAGAACAAATGGTTATTCTATGACTAAAATCAGTGTGATGGAAAACTATGCTCCTACCTAACCTTATTTGTCCAAATCACTTTAAGAAATGCACAATACTATCTTAAAAGGGACTGACTACATAAAAGAAAAAACTATCTTAAAAGGGACTCGGAGAAAAGTAAGATACAGTGCCCACATCATTTGACTAATACCTTGCATACTGTATCAAAACCAACATTAGCTTCCACAAACTGGTTTTTAAGATCTCCGTTCATAGTGACAGGAACTCCAACCACCTACAAAAGATTTGGAAGGTGCCAGGTACAAAAATCAGACAATTGCATCGGAAGTACCAAGTTTCAACATAAATGAGAAAACAGAATGTTATGTTACAGATATCAGTTGCAAAGTACCTTTGTCTGGCATTTTGCTTCTGCGAATGTCTCTGCAAGCTGAGCAGCATCGGTGTTTGATGTCACCCCTTCAAGAATATCAAACATCAGGACTTATCTCATGTGTGTATAAGCATATGCATGGACTAGCAGAACCTTAGGCATGAAGTTTACCTCCAATTATGACAAGGCCAGCCAACTTCAAAGCATTGCATGCAGTTAACGTAGCGTTGACTTGCTCCTTTGTTCTAATTTGATCTTTTGTCCGTCCAAGCAAATCATAACCACCTGGTCACACACAACAATACCAAATAGCTCTTTAGTTTCAGCGTACAAAAAGAATCCCAAAAGCAGTCAAATTTCATGCTATCACTACCAACCTTGATTTTTGTAGGTGGCAAGAACATCATCTGTTATCTCAAGAGTTTTCTGTGCAAATAAACCTTCAGATCCACCTGTTAACAAATAAAAGGATCATCTTTAGTAAGGGCCATCTCCGTGATGAGGAAAACAGATATTTTACAAGCACAAATACATGTCAAAACAAAGTGCAAACAACAGAAACCTAAATACAAAGACCCAAAACAGTGAATATAGCTTACCCAAAAACCCAAGTAAGGTACTGTTGGGGTTATGAGTTTTGAGAGCCTTGAGAAGGCCCCAGATGACATTGTGTCCTCCAGGAGATTGTCTCCCACAAAAGACAACTCCGACCCTGTTAAAAAAAAATAATTCAATATTAGCATCGATTGAAATGGATCAAACAAAATAATTAGACTTAAACACCACCATAGTAGTGCATTAGTATGCAATAAAACTGATAGATCTCCAAGAGAGGTGGTCATGTACCCATTCACAGCGAAAAATAAAAAATGAACATCAGTACTAGTAAAATGCAACATGTGCACATACCTCATAGCCGGATGCTCTGAAATAACCTGAGCACCAGCAACTTTTGCAGTTGCCCTCAGAAAGTGAGCCAAAGGCTGACCGTAAGTGTTTGGAAAGTATCGGCTAATGGTATTGGCATCTGTGGGGTCTGCCGCTGTGGTTGTGTCCCCAAATTCAACTCTTACAGTAGTTCCCTGCATAATTACATTTACACACAATCTCAGTATAAAACTTCAGCACGCTGGAACGAAAGGTGCACCAGATTCAATTACAGTTTATCTCATCAAGCCTAAAAATATAAACATAAGAAAAAACTTCATGCAACAAAACTGGAAAATCCTCAAAATATTTGAAGATTGCATAGCAAATACACTCAACTTTTGCGTAGGAATTCAATACATCTTCTGAAATATTACACTAAATCAAGCTTGCGAATCTCATGTAAATTTTATGGCGCCGTGGACTTGAATCCTTATTCATTGCTTTCATAGAACCAAAACCTTTTCATTTTCGGCTCTTATAATGTTTTTTTTTTTTTGGATAATTCGGCTCTTATAATGTTAGGTAGACACTGTAGAACAGTAGAACCATCCTACTATAAATTCAAACATACAACAGTGATTTTCGCAACACTCAAAGTCAATCCATACGCAATGCAGCAGACTTATTTCACGAAGCAAATATCACATCGAAAAATCACAACACATAGTAAACCACAGATTCAATCCCACAGTTTCCATCAAACTTTTAGGTTCCTAGATACACAACAGATCCAATCGTAACCGGATCTGAAATTCAAATAGAACAAACAACACCGAGAATAAACGACGACGATGATAACCGAGAAACACCAGAATCAAGATCAAAACGACGAAAACAGGATTGAAAAAGAGAGTGAAAGAGCAGAGATGGACCTGGAGGCAAGGAGGAAGATCCGGCTGGTATTGAGATCGGAGCTTCTGGACGGCGGAGAGCTCCCGGGAATGCCGTAGTCGGAATCCATGAGTAGTGAGACTACGGAGAAGGAGGAGAGAATTGGAATTGGTTGGTATTGTGGTTTGGTGGAAAGGTTAGTAGTAGCGCTATAGAGAGAGAAGGCGTGGGCTTCAAAAGAGCGCTTTTATAGGGGGAAAAAAGCCAAATGGACCAGGCCACCCCTGGCGATACAACCAACCAACTTATGCGGACTCCGGCTCTGGTACTTTTACCCATCGAATTTCCAAATATGCCCTGTGTTTTTTCCGTTAGTTACGTCATTTCCCATCCTCTATTACCTTATTTGCTCCCCTACGTACGCATAATTTTATTTAAGGCTTTACCTGCTAACCAAGAAAAATCAGACCAAAAAGGCAAGGAAAAACATACCAAGGAAGGGTCTTGTTGGCTCATAGATTCATTAGGTGGTAATAATCAGGATTTTCTTTATTACGAGCTTGTGCCTCAAGATTTCGGTATTACATCTTTTTGGTTTGTTAGCTTTTTGTTTTTCTTTTCTATGTGATGTTGTTAGATGTTTTGTCAGATCCACTATTTTCTCTACATTATTCGTCAAAATAGTATGTGGTTGACTTTAAAAACCATTAATAATTTATTTTTGTTTTTTTCACCTCAATTTTAGTTTGGTTGTGTGGTTTACATACTAATATGAGAATGATATATATAGTCAAGCATGAAAGGCCTTTCTACTGCCTTTCATGTTTGATTAATTGTGGGAATCATATTTCAACCATTAGACTATGCAATTTTGAGGTTTTCATGAAGGCATCACTTATAGATAATATGCATGCAACTAGATTGGTATAGACATAAATGGTTCTAAGTTTTCTTTGTTATGTATTTAATCAAACATAAATGTTCAAGCTAGACAGTCTAGTTTGTCTATCTATTTGATCTAATTTTTTAAAATTGATAACAAAAACGTTGGAGTTTCGCACGCGATCTCTTGGACGACACCAAAAGCTTAATCAAATAGTAGAAGGGTATTAATCTCGTTATATATTACGCACAAGTCATTTAGGTTCGATCCTAATTCATCAATCCCACCAAAAGTATTCAAACATGAAATATATAGAAATTTACAATACTATGTTTTTTCTTGTTTAGAGAATATATATCAGTTTTAGATGTTCTAGAATTCTGATGAAACATTTCAAAAACGTATGAGACTATGACATTACAAAGTGAAAAGCCCGTACCCTTTTCTGTTGGTAGCCAAGATAGTTCAAAGTTTTACTATTACAAAACCATGGATACCAAAGTAGTCCTAACTTATTCTCTGACTTATTCTCTCCATTACAAAATTAGGGACATGGTTTTCTATGGCATAGAAAATTATAGGAGATGAAAGATCCAAATAGAACCTGAAGAAACCCTTTCATTTTCAATCCTCAAGTTGATCATAATATGCAGCAATAAAAAACATGCATTACAAACCTTAATTTAGGTTTGATCGAGATTGACGACAGAAGAGCACAAAAACCCTGACGTAGAATCACCAAGCTGAAGGGGAATAACGTAATCGCGGAAACAACAGAAGAGGGCAATCCGGGGAAGAGGCTGATTTCATAATGCCACGTCATCAGTAAACTGACCGGAAGATGGGGTATTTGGTTTGGGAGTTGGAAAGGGCAGAGCCGCAAAAAGGACACGGGAGCATCTCTGGACGCACATTCGGTTACAATATGCGGTTAAGGGCATTTGCGTAATTCGGCATGCACACTGTCTTCTCTTACCAAACTAACTGCGTTAACTTGACGAAATAAGAACACACTCGTCATGCATCTGTATGATCTACCTAACACTCAGCTATCAATCAAAGCAAATCCCCCTTTTCAAATCTCTGTCAACGCGAAGAGGCATATTTACATCGGATCTATATCTAATAATTTTCTCTCTTTCTCAAATAAAAATGCATTTCTATGAATCTTCGTATCTGTTTTTTTTTTTTTTTTTGAAGGTGGAAAAATCTTAATTATAAGCGTGTGTGATCATATGTTAAGCAATTCATTACAAGTGTAGTTACCGGAAACATGATTGAAATAAATCTCTTCAAAACGTTATGAATGTCATATTATTGATATTGTTAATATAGTTACGATTGTTCTAGGATATTCTGTATCTTTCTAGATATTCTTTATGTGTGTCTTGACCTTATGCCAATAGGATATGTAGTTAAACTAGATATATGTATTCATATCCTTACCATATTGATATTGTGTAATTCCATATATAAAAAGCTTCTATCAATAAATAAGATGATGATTCTCTTGCTATCTCTTTGTCTCTACACTTTATCCTACATCACGTTATCATGCACTTTGTTCTAACCCTAGAACCAATAGCCTACCATTTGTTTTCCCAAACCCTAAAATCAGGCAGCCTTGTTTTTCCCGATTTCCGACCAAAATTTCGACCGCCCTCTGCTGGAATTTTATATCCCCAGAAAGCTCTCTCCGTCCCGGATCTAACGCCACCGACCTCACCCTAAGAACTGGCCGGAAAGGCTCCGAACCGACCGTCGGAAGATTCCAGACCGCCGCCGCTACCGACCCCGGTTCATCACCTTCCCGTGCTCCGATCAACCTGAATTTTTGATAGCAGCTTCCCCATCCAAAACTGCTCCTCTTGTCAAATTTTCAGCCTCAAATTCAAAGTAGAAGTAGGCGAAACGTTGTTTCTCCTCTCGATAGCCTCTAGAAACCAAAGATTTCAAGATTGCTCGTCTTCCAAGGAAAACCAGAAAGGTTCCCAACCCTCGGTCGAAGCCTGCAATCGACTCAAACTCATCAGAGTTCCTATAAACGCAGTTTATTTGGTAAACTAGCAAGTAAGCTTTAATATTATAGTTATTTACTTTGGAATAACTCGGGGGATAAAATCATTTCTCCCTTCTCCATCTCCATTCTATGCTTGGGATTTTGTGTGTGCATGTACCAAAAATCCCAGAATTTTATTCGTGGGTCAAGAGTGTGTTTGATCACTCTTGTTTCTTTGTCCGGGTTGTATATGATCAACCCCGACCTATCACCAGATTATGTTTGATCAATTCGAGGCCTTTTTTCCGAATTGTGTTTGATTAATTCGCGGCTTTTCCGGATTGTGTATGATCAATCCGAAGGACAAACCATTAAAAGCATTGTTTGTGACCTCTATCGAGTCTCATAACAGCTTGGTTTTGTATGCAAGAGCAATGTAACTGTCACATCCCGACCCGTAAAATTTTATCTTATTTACTAGCTTCTTTATAATAAGAATTTTACCGTCTTCGACATTGACATATAGTTTAATTGGTCCCTAGAGGGGTTTTGAGGGACGATTATTCCGGAGATTTATTCGTCGGAGAAAAATGTAACGACGGTAAAATTGGTGAATTTTAGCTAGTAAAAGGTAATTTTTATTAGGGTATTATTTTTGGGGGTGTTAATTTTTTTAGAATTGGGTTCGATTTAAAAGATATTGGACCGGGTTTAGAGGCCCAAATCTTTTTCTTCTTCCTTCTCTCTCTTCCCTCCCAATTTTTTTTCTCTCCGGACGCTCTCTCTCTCTCTCCGACTGCCCGATACTTCCGGCTGCCCGTCCGCCACCGTTCGCCGCCGCACCGGTCCCAAAAGGTCGGCCTCCAACCCAGCTTCCATTCTAGCCCAACGAGAGCCTCCCTAGCGCCGCCATGAGGGAGAGCTGCCGCCCGAAAGCGGCGACTGCCGCAGTGCTTCCTTCGCCGGAACTCCCTCCTCCGGCCACCAATCCGGGCAAGCTTGGTACGGTTTTGTAGCTCTCCTCCCGTGCAACAACCCCTCCAAAAGGCTCACTCCCTCTTGAGCTCGATAAGGAGAAATTCGAAGTTGAAATTCTAGGGCTTTTAGGATGTTTTCGTTCGATTGACCTAGTTAGACTTGAAATTGGACTTAGTGATAGTTATGAAAGTTGTTTGGGATGTTGAGAGGAAGATTATGTTAAAATTTGGTAGAATTTGGACGTCGCCGGAATCGGCCTCCGGCCGTCGCCGTTTTAAGGTTTTGTATAATTTTAAATGTGTAATAATTAGAGGAGTTTAATGAAGTGAATTGTGGAATTTTCGGATGAGTTTTGAATAGGTTTGTGAATTTCCGAAGTTTGGTATTTAGGCGGTTAAATAATGTAAAATCCAATCGTAGGATTTAAATCAATTTCTGAGAAAGGTTGTATTTACGGCTGCCGAGTATCATATTAAAGTTTGGGTCGTTTCGATTTAAGAGTATCGAAGTTAGGCAATGATGAGCGTATTTATGGCTCACGATTAATTTTGCCTATTTTATCAATACTGGATTTTAGTTGGTAAATTAATTATATATTTGGAACAGGACGTGAGGAGACTCAAATTAGAGAGACCTCGGATCGACGTCAGGCTTAGGCCTAAAGTTGTGAGTGGACCTTTGTTTTAAATAAAAAGCATTCGATGAATGATTTTATTAATCATTTATTTCTTCTGATGAGATTTATTGATTTCTCGCCTATTTGACAATTTTTCCTCCTTTGGAGAGATCCCGAAAATAAGATTTTCGGTGGATATATATATTTTGGATATTATGAATTTAGTATGTATATAAATGCTAGCTAGCCATACGTGCTTGGTCCGTCATAATGAGGTAAAATACCATTATGGCGTGTCGTGAGTGTTAGACACAAGCGTCATAGCCGTATATGAAAACTACTTTCTTTTTCGGTTTATTTAGGTTTTCATATAGGGAGTCCACACGTATATATACACCATCCTTTTCGGTCATAATGAGGAAAAATACCATTATGGCGCAACGTGAGCGTTAGATGCCAGCGTTGTAGCCTTGTATGAATTTCTATTTTTCTAAATTGTTTCTAGGATTCATACAAGGAGTCTGACAAGTGTAGATACATACGAATATATGTTTATATATAGTCTAGCCTGAGAGGCTCCATTTTATTTGAGTTTGTGACTAGCCAGTGCTAGTCGTGAAATTGCCAGTTTATGAGTTGAGCACTTTTAAGCTGCCGCATGCAGTATATTTTTCTATGAAATTAAAATGGGAATGCATAATATTTTGTTATTAAATTATTTATGTCCACTCACTCTAACGTTATTAAATGTCTTCCCCTGGGCCCTTCGTTTTAAAATGCCCAGTCTACATGATTGCATAGTTGAGATAGGGCGTACATGGAGAAGAGGCATAGTCAATAGTATAGCTTCCGCTCTTTTCTATTTATTTATAGTTCATTTCCTCTCAAATAGAGTTGCTCTGATTATGTGGTTGTCGTATATGATCTTTGTTATATTAGTAAATCTATATTGGGAGAGGTTGTGATTTGTGGGGAGCACGAAGGCTCCAGGAGTCTATAAGGTTGGATTTGGAACCTTTAGACGTGTTTGCAGGTTTTGGTTTGGAAGGGTTGTCCATTTCCAAGGGAGGTTGTACCGAATTTAGCGGTAAATCTTTCCTTGGAGGTGGTCCCCGCACGATTTACTCCGGGTTTAGGGTGAAATTCGGGGTGGGTCGTGTAAGTAACATTCTGCTCCTTTGAGTTTTGACATACTCGATGCCTAAGGCGGATCTTCGCTTGGTATCTGTGGAACCTTTCATTGGAAAGGATTAAACCACATGTTTTGACCCTCAGGCTAACAAGCTTAGATGCTGAGATTTCACATCTCATGCTCTCAAAGTCTTTGAAGCGTCACGTCACATCGACAAAAGCCTTCAATGACAATCTATGCAAAAAGTAATGACCACAAAATACTATGGAATACACTTATGGAGCGTTTCTCGAAACGTTCATATAACTTTACTTGTTGAGTTATTAGTTAAGTGGATTACTTACCACCTAAATTGACTACATATTGTCGATGATCTTTTGTGGCATCATGATCCATAATCTTTAGCGGATTTGATCATCATCAAGTTCTCTAGGTCTTCCAAGTTAGTTTAGAATTACCAACGAGACTTGATTTTGATCATACAAACGGGAATTGTATATACGCTAATGTGATAAACTTATTTGGGATTATCCCATAATGTGGGGACAACAATATGGGTCATGGCAACGACAGAAAACATTGTGCCGATGTCTAGAAAAGAGGAGGAGGTGTCGCCGGCTCTAATAGTGACACTCCCGGTCTAGACACCATTTTGTCAAAACTACTCACGTCAACTCATGACAATCCAACCGTTGTGGATCTTCGGATCACTGGTTCAAGATTTTCAAGCTCCTTCAAATTGTGAATGCATACAAAAAGGTACGAAAAATCAATATGAGGACAAGAACGTCATCCTCATGATCGTGAATATCAAAGATTCGGATCCTGCTCTAACTACCCATGACTTTGACGTTATCGGCTAGACATTGATTTTCGTTCCAAGATATATGTACTAAGGCGTTGTATCGACGTCTTTCGTCTATTTGAGACCTCGATGTACTCATATTAGCAATAATGAATGCCTTGAGAATTTTTTCGAAGTTATGAAATTATTCTCCTCTTATGGTTCGTATTGATTTACAAACAAGATGTACATTTTTACATCGTCTTTAGAAGCATGGCATATTTACAATCTACATGGTTAGATCGTGCCGTTTTGGTCTCTTCCAATTGAAGATGACGCACGGCCTTGCATCCTCAAGAAGGATCGCTAATGTGTTTACGGTTAAGTCTTCTACCCTTTAGCGGATTTTCCATCATCAATTGTTCAACTAGGCTCATCCAAGCTCAGTGTGATATCTTAGAATTGTCCGAAATTAAGGAGATAATGGTTTCAAGTGTGCCTCGCACTACCAACCCTCCACGGACATGTCTGGTCGTACTGACTTAGAGTTACCGAAAGCTTTTGATTTTGGATCCCCCTACGCTATTAAACCAATTGCCGTCTTGCAAAAGATGTTGAAGACTTATCAAATCCAGAAAATTGTCATCATGATTGAATCCTTTAGGTCCTCTAAGTTAGTTATGTTCATGTCAGGGAGCTTTTGCTAACTAGTCATGGAGTTTACGACCTTAGAATGACCGAAAGGACTTGGTTTTGATCATACACACGTCACTTTTGGCTAAGGCAAAAGCCTACACACCACCTGGAAGCTTCACAGCTTCGCACATGCAAATTCTACGAAAAACAACAATCTGTCCCTTCTGGATAGTTAATTTCGTTTCAGTTTTGTGAACAGCTCCAAACGAACCAGACAGTGAGCTTTATATCATTGGAAAGCTCTACAAGTCTAGTGTTTAGAACTTTTCACGGTTCATCCATATCTATTTTAACGAAGAAATTATAGTTGTTTTAGTGCGTAAAGGTCATTCTGCGCAGAAATTTTTATGCACTCTCGGGATTACTGTTTTTCGTAGCTTTTTTCAATTAGTAAATTACATATTAGTTACTAACCAAATTTCAGTTTACAAATACATCCATTACACAATATCTTACACATCTAAGGACAAAAATTAACAAATAAGGACAAGTTGCATGTTATATTGTTGTCATGTGGCAATAACACATTTACAATTGTAACCTTCAAACTTAAAAAAGTCAATTATAATAGAAAATAAGTTGGTTAGAATTTATAGACACGGGTTCAGAGTCTCGTGTGCTGCTACTGCCTAATAGAAATGTGCTACTGCCGGCCGGAGCGCTACTACTGTCGATTAAAAAGCTGCTACTATGGAGTAAAAAACTTGACTATAAAAGGAGTAACAATTTACAAACGAGCTGAATAATCTGCTATTGTCGATCAAGGTAATGTCGACTGCTACTGTCGACTTCTACTACCAATGTGTATGCTACTGCTGACTTATACTACCAATCTGTCTGTTACTGACGACTTCTACTACCAATTTGCCTGCTCCTGCCTACGTTTGCTACACATCCCACTTTGATGCTGTCTGCTTCTGCTACTCAACCCACTGTTACTGCCTCAAGTCCTCAACCAGTCTCCTCCATTTTCAATGCATTACCTCAACCCAATCATATAGCTCCATTTTCAATTCATTGTCTCCGTCTGACCTCAACCTCCCATTGTTACTCAGACGCTCAACCCAATCATATACCCAATCCTAAACCCCAAAAATTCAGTGACAATTGAATTGAAATGATTTGAACAAGAATCGACTCAACTTCCTTCTCGACTGTGTCGACTGCTCATGTCGTTGGCCTCGGATTAGGTGGCTTTAGTAGCAGATTGGATTTTGACGACGGTGGAGGACTGAGGAATATGTACAGTGAGAGGATCGGTGGAGCCGTCATCATCGGGGCAGAGTTGTCGTCGTTGAGGCGGAGCCGTCATCGTCGAGGCAGATCCGCCGTCGTCGTCGAGGTAGATCCACCGTCGTCGTCAAGGCAGATTCGCAGTCAACGTTGAGAAGCTAGGCGTCGTCGACGAGCGTCGTCCGTCATATTTGGGCGTTGCCGTCGAGCGTCTTCCGCCGTTATTGGTATGAGAGAGAGTAACAGAGAGAGAGCTTCTGAAGAAAAAAAATAGAGAGAGAAAGGAAGAGATGTGTGGCAATGTGGAGAGAGAAGAAGAAGATAAAGGATGAGGTTTATAATTTTTGATTTAGAGTTGGGCATTTTAGTCATTTTAATCTACAACTCGGGTCAGGCCTATTGTTGGGCTTGGGTTGATGTCCTAATCTGTATAAGAAATATTGAATGTGGGTTTTTTGTGTTTTGAAATTTGGTAAGTTCCTTGTATGTAATTTTCTCTTTTTCAATCCTTCTAAATGGTTCAAGTGGAACTATTAACTCGCCTATCTACTCCTTCTTGTAGATATGTCTCATCGAGACATTGAGTGTTTCGCAGATAGTGGAATTATCCACAACATTCTAAGGAACCGGCAACTATCTTTGGATTTTGTGCCTTTGTAAATCTTCTATGACTATAATAATTGAATCATACCGGTCATTTAGGGATGCGGTCTATCTTGAATCTTGATACCTAATGACACCATGATCAATGTCACAGATACCCTCTATGCATTGAGAGGCAATCAAACCATATTGAACTTTAAAGACATTCCTGCTAATAGTTTTCATTTGAAAACATATTGTGAGAATGAACAAGAATTTTTTTGTGTATACCTTCTCATGAATGCGGACTGAAATACATCTTCGAGAAGTTCATGAGTCAATTTAGTGGATTGTATGTCAGTACGATTCGAGTATCGAATCCCATGTTGTCGCCAAACATGATATTTGGGACACCGACTCATATAGGCTTTGGTTTGACCAAATCGATCCTCTTGGAAGAGATATAATGGTCCAAATTTTGAGAAATTCTCATGGACATCCGTTCTTCCGCTCAAAACGAAGACATTCGAGATCTAGCATCACCATGAAGCATGTGGTGACCCGGGGGACATTGACGTCACCTGAACACGACTCTAACTTCCTGGAGGTCGTCCGGTCAATTCCTCAAGCAATTGAGGTACACCGGCCTTCCCTCGATGTCGCATTGGCCCCCTGCAATGCTCATTGCTCGTTTTGAAAGCCTATTCTTTAGCTAAATTAGGAGCGAGACCCTCCTACGCTAAATAACACAAAAGTGAACATTCTATTCTTACATCAAACTATGTAGATAGATACAACCAACTTGCGGACACTTTTTTATGTATTATGGTGTTGGTTGAAGTGTTAATACACTGGTCACGTGTTACACTATTATCTACTGCTTATACTGCTTATATTTCTACGGGCTCACTACCCATTCTTTAAAGAAGTTTATCGAGATGTAAATTGAAGTGTCCTGTACCCCATGGTCACACGCAATACGGTCTCACCGAGGCTACGACCAAGCAACTTTAGCTTGTCGCTCGAACATTATTGATGTGCACCAATCTTTCTATTGCGTCTTGGGGCTATGCAATATTTGCATGCATATTTACTATTCATCTACGACCCACCGTCATTGAATATTATTGTATTACAGCTCGTGACTGTGTACCAGGATTGACATGAAATGACAATCCTTGAGCTCGGCTGGATTGAAACGGATCTCCAATCCTTAAGCTCGGCTAGATGTTATTTCTAAATGCCAAATCGCATTGTCACTGCGTATAATGATGAGTTATTTGAGATGAAGAAGTCTTTAGTTTGGATATGAACCTCCACCTATAATCTGCATATGTAGAAACCTTGTCAGGCGATCTCATTTACCGCTAAATTACGGATTGTCACTTTGATGAGACAATATTCCCGCCGTTAGGGGGAGATAAGAACACAAGTGTTCAAGTGGAACGACGTGAATTATCGCAGTTTGTCCCCACTAAGTCTCATCTTGATCCCAAATACTTAAAGTGTTAAAGTGACGCCATATAGTGGCAAAATTGGTGCCACAAGGCCGTGTGGCTCCCTAAAAGGAGGGAGGCCCTTAGGTTCGATATTTTCTCCCACTAGGAAGAAAACGAGGTTGGCACAACCTGATCCATTAATCAGTGATACTCAAATCCGTCTCATGAAGTCTGAGTTGTGATTATCGTTGGGGGACACATCAATGTCAAATCCAATCCATATAGAGATCTCTATAAGTATTACACTAGTGTACATGAGGACATGGAAAAATGAGTCTACTATCGAACCACCTTTCGTTGATGGATATCAACCTAGTTGATTGGCTTAATGGAAAGATGTGATCCAGCATTAACAAAGAGATAGGTCCTTGGGCAGGTGATACCGACACTGCAAGCTAAACCCTATCAACTATACCTTTGTTAGATAGCGTAGTGAGAACAAGAACTTAGACTCATCTTATGGTGCAAGGTCTCTCACTAACACGCACTGAGATCGACTACGATGAGATATGCTCTCGTAATGGATGTCATTGAACTCCACTACTTTGTCAGTTTGGTAGTTTCTGAATAACTGAATATGCAGCCTATGAATGTGGTCATAATAACATCTCTATGGGATCAGAGATATACATGAAGATCTTAAACGAACTTCATTCATTTGAATCAAGTGGCTCCAGACCACAAGAGCACTCGTTTGCTAAAGGTATTGGAACGCACATGAACTCTACTTGATTTGAAAGGGATATGGTGAATTATGCCTTTGCGTGTTTATTCCGGATTTACATGGACTCTTTATGTATCAAGAGATGCCAATATGTATCAACATCCGAAGAAAAAAGATCTTGGGAAGAAACGGTCTCGATAAGACACTTGATGATTGTATTGATGATGATTTTCCATCAATCGGCTTAGGCGCTTTATAACTAGTGAGGCTTACATATACTCCCATGATTAGTCAAGGTCTTTGCTCTAAAGAGAGATCCGTTGTTTTGTCTAAAGCAAGATGACAAATATGTGTTAAGAGATGGAGTTCCCATCTAAGTACAATAAGACGCATCAATGTACTCAACACAATACGAAAGACTTGACATCTCATTTGCTATGAAAAGTTGTAAAGCTAAGTGTAGCTATGCGCCCACGCAACACCAATGTAATGGCAGTAACTTATTTTTCAATACTTAATGGTATGAAAGGTTGAGGCTTATTCTATCCCTACATAAGAAAGACACATCAAAAGCGAAATCAGAATCTGCCAAGTTTTTTAGGCCAGCTTCCACGGGACCTATAAGAAATCTCACTCACTGGAAAATGGTGAAGTTAGTACCATTGGAAAGGTCTATGTGTCTACTTTTCAGAGACAACAACCATTTAATCATACCTATCATATTGAGTGAGTTATGGCCGTTTTCGTAAAGTAGGACGAATCTGTCCGAGAATCTGATTTTGGCAAAACAATCAATTTCGACGGGACTTTATGAATAGCTTCTGATGAACCAGAACGTGTATAATATACGGTTGGAAAGCTAAATGAGTCTAGTTTCCAAAACCGTTTACGGTTCGTTCATATGTATTTCCTAGAGGAAGTTACGACTGTTCTAGTAACTAAAGGTCATGCTGCCCGAAAATCTGATTTCCTGCACGAACTTATGTTTTGAGTTCACAAGCGGCCTTCTCCTCAAGATCTAAGTGTAAAAGATCATTTGAGGACAATACGGCATGATTTAGTTAATCATTGCCCAATGCCACATTTGAAGACATGTTAAAGAGCATTGACATGCTAAGTTGTTGAAAGTTCCGTGATTAGTGAAAATCAGGAAGAGCCCTATGATTGATGTAAAGATCAAGGGGAGGTGCGAACTTCAGGGGGAGTCTAGCACATGCATACATGTCACTATCAGATGTGAAGGGTGCGTTGTACTCTTTTTCTCCTACGATCAAGGTTCAGTTTTTCTCCCACAGGGTTTTTGTGACTTGACGAGGTTTTTGACGAGGCAACAGATCAGCACCATCGGCATATCAGCGCGCGGCACAAGGGGGAGTGTTCTAGGATATTCTGTATCTTTCTAGATATTCTTTATGTGTGTCTTGGCCTTATGCCAATAGGATATATAGTTAAACTAGATCTATGTATTCATATCCTTACCATATTGGTATTGTGTAATTCTCTATATAAAAAGCTCATATCAATGAATAAGATGATGATTCTTTTGCTATCTCTTTGTCTCTACACTTTATTCTACATCAATGATGCATTTTTTATTTATTTCAGTGTTTTTCTACTCATCTTGAAACTCTATCAAGGGCTATTCCGCAAACGTCAGTACTAGGGTTTTGAAAAAAAAATTACTCCTCTCTCGTTCGGCTGAGCCGGCGTGCTAGTGTCGGTCTATGACCGTGTCGGCGTCTGTTGGGCATGGTTGGATAAGAATTATAATCATTGGATCGGCTGGGCCTAGAGATTAGGATTAGAAAGGGTCGTTCTCCTTCTCTATCGTTACGAGACGGGGACTACATAAAGGTATGTGGGTGGCCATGGCTCAGATTTTATCGGGATTGGATGTTTGATGGGTTGTGCTAGCGGCTTGTGTGGCGGTCGGAGGGCCTGTACTTGATGGGTAATTCAGATTGGTAGTTTGATTGGCAATGCGGGACGGTTTTTCTACTGTGCTTCTAATTATTCGGCTCCGGTTTAGAGTGTGGATGGTTTTTCGGCGGCACAAGTGAACGGTAGCTTCTCAAGGGTCTGATGTTGGTGATGCTATGGTGATTGTGGTGGTGGAGCAACGATGCATCGACAGTGCTTCTAGTCTTTAATTTTCCCCTTAAAAGGAGCTAACTGATTATAGACTTTAATTTTGGGAGTCAAATATGATTTCCAAACTTTTTTAGTGAGAAAGAATATTCATGAGGATCAACTTCAAGATTCTCTATCTAAGTTGTCGACTTAATTGTAAATTCCCCATTAAGGCTACAACCCAAACAAAAGAGTCATTCATAGGGATATGGATACCACAAATTTGATCAACAATATTTATATCCAGGACAGTGAGTAATTTTTCTATGTTCCAAGTTTTATTAACAATGTAATGCCCCTGAGTCACTCCAATTTATATTGTTATGATTATTATCATCTATGAGATTAATAAGAGGAAAAGGAAATACCCGGTTGAAGGTCCAAAAGATGCCCTTCTGATTAAGATCTCGCTGGTCTAAAATGCCTTTCCAGGCTAGAGAGGAAAATGCTTTCTTCTTAACATTGAAAAATGAATGATGTCTCATATATTTAGCCTTAATAATTTGAACCCACCATTTGTCATTTTAAGTAATGATTTTCTTGCCCAAGTTGGCTATAGCTGCATTATTAAAATTACCAACAGGTCTTATGCCTAAGACTCTAAGAGTATCTCCAACAACTCATGTAAAACTAGAAATATGTCTATTTTAGAAAAAACACATTTTTTTGGCTCCAACAATTCATGTAAAGCATTCTCTATAGAATGCGGCTGTTGGGATCTCTAAATTTGCTCAGTTGACTTCACTCTATTGTGAGTTATTGAATGTCAGATATGTCTTCTTACATAATGACTATTAAGTACAATAACAAAAAGAAGTAATATATTTATTCTCTCTAGAATTTCCAATTCAATAAGAAATATTGTATTATTTATTATTTTCCTTATGTATTTTTATTTTCTAATTTTATTATATATTATTAAAGCATTTATTTATTGAAGAAGAGCTAAAACTATGATTAATATCGATCATTTGACATAAAATTTATGTTATCATCCATGTTAAAAACATATACATTATACAAGGTGCACGAATGTATTTGCAAAAAAAAAAATTTCGATTATGTAAAATTAAATAACTATTGAAATAATATATCATGAATTACATAAAATAGCAGAAGAAAAAAAGAACATCCATAGAGAAAAAATGGTCATCCTTATTAGAAAATTTTCTTGTTGACAAAAATAAGTTTATGAAAGTCAATACTCAATACCTTGTGTTATTTGATTTTTAAGAGATTTATGTTCTTTCATAAAGGAATGAAATTATAATTAAAATATGTAGGTGTAATGATTAATATAATTAAATATCTGTGAATAATATAAACAAGGTTATTTTAGAAATTTGAATGGAGGTTTAGTGAGCAAATATATGTATTTAAAAGTAAAATAAAGGTATGAAAAACATGAGAGGTACACTGAGCAAATTTAAAGGTCCCAATAACCGCATTTTAAAATTAGATTCGGAGCTTAATTTGAATAAATATATAATATTTATATACATTCATTAAATTATACAAAATAAATATTTAGTTTTGTATAATAGAATAGGAGTTAGAGTTGAGCTTTTTTTTTTTTTTTTAGAGATTTTGTGATTTCTTCCTCTATAATAGAGAATTAATACAAGAACTGTTAGGATGCTCTAATCCTCTTAAATTCTTAGGTGTACAAGCTTTATCCCAAGCCACAACTGCAGCCCTCGAATCAAAACCCCAGAAAAAATCTCTCGCCTTCTTATCAATTGCTAGTAAATTTAGTAGGACACTTGAAACAAGACATAACGTTGTTTGCATTCCTAAAATATTAGCTTGCACTCTTCTAAAAAAAATAATTAGCTTGCACTAAAGTGAGTCTACGTCTACGGTGTCTGCCTACTCTGGAGAGATTGAACTGGTGTCTACCTACTCTGGAGAGATTGAACGAACCAAGTTCACCCATAAAAAAGTTATGAACAAAAACCAACAATAAACTTCCCACTTTTGATGTCCCGCGATTCCGCGAGTTTAGAAACTAAGGAGTACCTTTTTTTCCAACCTTTGATTTTCTGTAATAAATCATTTGAGTTAGCAGGATCATTCCAAAAAATTATGTTGTGAACTCCTAAATACTTACCAATAGCCACCTTGTGTTGAATGTGCAAAACGGTCACAATATCATTCCTAACATGACTAGGAGCATTGGGGAAGCTAAAGCCTCAGAAAAATCATTTAGAATCTTCAAGACATTCCTAGCAGCTTTAAGAGAAGAGAAGCTTTACAGAAGATAAGGCAAACATCAGCAAAAACATTAAGCTGGAAACTCTAGAGCCAATTAAGCTGGAAACTCTAGAGCCAAAAGGAGAGGGCCAAAAGGAGAGGACAAAAGGCAATCAATTAAGAATTTGGCTGTAGAAAGAAGAGCACAGTCATGAACCTGGAATTTTCTTTTTTCATGTTGAAGAACGATGGTGTTCATCAAGTCATGGACTAATTGGAGGCTGTTTATGGTGGAAAGAATTCTAAACTAATATATTTTCATAGTGATGTTCATCACCAGCAGCAAGCATAAGGTCATTTGAATGCTAAAAAAAGAAGCAAAAGATCTTCTGTGCTTACCTGGTTTTTCAGTACTAATCTAAAATATTCAACTGCTATGTGCTAAGTGCATATGTTACCCAGAACTAGAGTTAACTTGAGAAAAGTAGAAACAGCGCACAAACAATATATAGAATCAACATTTAGTTAGTAGAAACAGTTTACCCTTTTGATTACAGCAACATTAGAAACAAAGATATCCTAGAAACAAAGCATTCAGGATTTTGATTCTTTCAAACAAAACGCCCTCTATACCAACAACCAACAGAAGTTCAAAACATTGACATATTCTTCGATAAACTATACCTATCTGCTCCATCGTTTCTTGTGAAAGTGGATTGTGGCAGAGGAGACCTTCTTGCTGTTTCTCACCTTATCAATTACATGGCTTTTTTTGGGTAAATAAAAAATGATCATCTTCTTCAGATTCTGAGCACGCTCGAGAATAAACCTTGCCAACTGCCATGAATTGTTACCATTTGAAAGTTCTATTGTTACCTCCTTAAGCTGATTTACAAAATCCAGATTTTGGGATTTCCAGTATTTCCCATTAAATCCGCATGACTGGAGAGGCAAGAAGCGAAATCAATTAGAATAATTCTGTAAGGATATAAAGAAACATGTTATTCCCAGAATTGCAAGACCAACCTAGATAAATTTGTCATTAATTTTGCAGAGGGTCATACATTACTGTAAAACTATAATGTAAGATGTATAAAATCCAATTCTAACAATGGAGCTTTGACCAAAATCAATATGCCCTTTGCATTTGGGTATGGTGTGTGAGCGAGATAAGAGAAACATATACTTTCAAGTTTCAACTTACTTTCGGTTCGAGGAAGAAGAAGGAAGGGTCAGACTTTATATCCAAAGAATTTAAATTTGACATTCCTCTCATCAGAGAGACCATTTCTGGGACTAGAGTATTATTCAGGTTCGCAGTATTTATATGTAAGTAAGTAGTATCAAAGATTGGTGCAGCCATGGCACCTTCCCTGAACAGAGCCTGCAGAATTGTAAAGGCAAACTATTATACTGGGAAAAGTACATGCTTTCTTTAAACCGTGTAGCAAAAACCAGTTACATCTAGCTAACCTATTTCCAAAACCACAAATAGCCCTTGATCAGTCAATAGCAAGCATTATAGAAAAATCAATGCCATAAATAGATTGAAAAGAATATACAAAGTTCAACTCAACTATTAGCAACCCTATATGCATTCGATAGGCTCATGGACACGGTTTGTTCCTTGTAAAATGCTTTAAAAAAATTGTAGAGCAGATATAAATATAATCAGCATTCCTAATTCCAAAATAATAATGCTTTCACTAAAAGAGAAAATTTTGTCTGCTGTGTAAATTGCATACCTTGATGGTCCTGTCACTTAGAATAAGTACTTTAACCCTGCATAAGCTGCAAAGGAACTCAAATATGTTGTGAAAGTCACAGACACTAGCCGACCAGGCGTCCAGAAAAATCTCAGCCTTTTCTAAACATGAAAACTCACCCAATTTTGGGTGACTCAACAAATCCCCAGTCCACTTCAAATACTTTAGATTCGGAGCACAAATATGCAATGATCTGCTGCCAGGACCACAAAATTTCCACTTTATATGTATACTTTCAAGTTTCTCACCTGAGATTTTAAGACAGCAGAGGTTGGAACGGGCCTCAAAAGTAAATGATTCCAAAGATGAGCTCTCAATGGTTATATTTTCTGTGTGAACACTTTTAAGCTTTATTTCCTTAATGCATTTGCAGGAACTTGTGATCCATTTGGAAAACCCCTCTGTCAACCTGACATAAGTCAAGTTCAAGCGTTGGAGATTATTGGGACAAGGAAAGGATGGCACTTTGAAACTCTCCTCCATCCTCACCAATAATGACCTCAAAGGTCCACAACCGAAAATGGAAGACGGCAGTTCTACTAACCCCTTGGATAGCATATTTAAGTGAAGATCAAGCACTTCAACATTGCAGCTTGTTGCTGTATCAATCCAAGTCATGACTTGGGATACCTTAGAGGAGAGGCTTTTCGTGAGACACAAATCAATACCAAAACGATGCACCTTTTTACTACCACGGAAATGTAAGAAGTGATCAAAACAATTTATCTTGATTGATGTGATCTTCATGTTATCATAACGGGTGTCAAAGCAGAATGATGAAGTTGAGAGACAAAACTCATAGCATCTCTTTGACACAGCACCTACTCAAGTGAGACCTTGATAATCCAGTGATGAAAGTATGTGAAGAGCAATCTCATCCGGAAGAGTACTGAATCTATCTACTATAGTGTTAGGACAAACTCCTTGAGCTTGAGAACTTTCAGCTGCCAATAACTTATGCTTGTTTTCCATTCTACTTGGTTTCTGCTAACCTACAAACATTCAATTATAGACATGAAAAGCAAAACTATGTAACTGTATATGACATCTGACATCAAAAGAGAATCAATCCTACAACTATTGTCATCTCTTAGAAGAAAAAAATCAATACCAGACTCATCCACACACATTCTTTGTAATCTATCACACTCTAAGAAGACAAAGTCTGGTTTTATAAGAGATTTAGTGTTTTGCTTACAATTAAGTAAAGTGCTTAGTTTGTTTAACTGAGTTGCTCCACAACACTTGGTGTATGTGACCACATAAATCTGCCAATGGGTTTATTTCCAAAATTTGGTAAACAAAACACAACCCAGAAATTACAAAGATTAAGGCTTCTCTCTCATTACAATTCAAAATCTTTACCGGTAAACCAACAAATAATCGTAAAACCAAATCCAGAAAATCAAAGTCAAACCAAATAACCGAAGGTAGAAGTAGGAGAGGAACTTACCCAGAGTTTATGAAGCTCCGGATTTGAAGCCTGCAACACCCAAAAGAAGCTTTACTTTATTTTATTTTATGGGAGGAGATTCAGAATCAAATACCGACCCAAAAGAGCGCCAATTCGTCTTTCATTCCCGCTCAAATGATGAAAAAAAATTGAAAACAAGCAGTTGCTTTTTTACTCTTCCCCCAATCCCCCCAAAGCAGTTGACCAAAAAACACCCTAAACGACGTCGTCACTATTTTTATTTTGTATTTATTTTTAAAGGCATTTTATATTTATTCTCCACTGAAACTAAAAAGTTGAAAGCTTAAATAGTGTGTGTAGAGTTTTAGGAGCTGTTTGTGTTTCCAGCGACTTCGATTAGCCCTCGACTTGGCCTCCAACCGTTCGTTGCCGCCGTCAAGCAAACTTTCGTGCCGGAAATCTCGCTGCGGTTAGTTCTATTCAATTTTCTAATCAGACTAAACATATTTTCTAATTTATAAATTTGGCTCTCTGAGAAGTCCTGTGAGTTTTTGTTCTAAATTGTGTTGTCTGTGATCCATACTCCCGCTTTGTGCTTTCAGTACATCTGTGTACACTTGTGTTTCTTTTTACTCATGGGCTTCATGTGAAGTGACGTTACTGTCAATAGTGAAATCCATTTCCCCTCAAACATTTGCATAACAAAGCAACCCACGAGTTGTTCTGAGTGTTAACAAAATATGAGATCCGTTGCCACTCTGAACTATGTCGATCCTCAAAACTGACGGATATTTGTTGAATGTTTTTCGTTTTTTTCAATTAAGAATATATTGTTTTGTGCACATGATATGTGTGGGCTTGGCTTTGCTGTTTACTAAAGTTTAGCCAAGAGTACTGAGCAGAAATACACTCTCCTCATGGGGTGCATTAAGTTCGGAAAGTTATTAATAAGAACTGGGTACTAATATTGAACCCTTTTTAGTTTTGTTTGTGCAGAGAATACAAACTCAATGTCACCTCGCATGATGTAATGTATTGATCTGGACAGTTTGTTTCAGTATTGGAATCGAGATATGATTAATTTATTTGTTCATTTCTGATTATTACTACAGGGAGAATGAATGATCACTTCTAGATTTAGTAAAAAGGAATATTGTGTTTGGTATGAAAACCCTTTGTCTTTCCATGTTGATGGGTTAAGGTTTACTACTTGAGAGTACTTTGTGGATATGGTTTCTCATTTCCTAGCCCGTTTTGCTCTTGGTGACTGGGGTCATATTCTTTTTTGGATGGACAGAGGTCTAAGAATAATAAGCCTTCTTCAACACACTCGAGTTAGATGTTTTATATCTCAAATGTGTCGTAGAGTCGTAGTAACTGATGTCTTTGTGTTTGCAGTTTGAGGCAAGCGGAAACCCATGGTTTCTATATTCTAAAGTGATCAAAGAAGTAAGATATGTAGATGATATGTAGCAAACAAGAAGTCTACCACGGGGTTTAAATCCATCAAACAAGCTCTGTTGAAAGATAAGCCTGGGCTATGGTACGAGGTTGCAATCATCTGATACAGTCATGAAGCATGTAAGTGGGTGGTGAAGAAGGTACATGAAATGACTCAAATTAGCGGGTTGGATGAGGGTCACTAGCTTGTGAGAAATCATGAAACCACACGGGTTTCTCTTGCCATTCTCATAATTTAGTGTCCTCCCATCAATTTCTCATATATACAAGTGAAAGATCTCTGTCCAATATTTTAAATACATGCCAGAAGTGAAATGTCTATCGAAGAAATAAGAGAAAGGCTTAAGACATACAGTTTTGTCAAACATTGATAATTGCTGCTCACCAGCCACAACAAGAATTGGTGGTATGATTTATAAAGTCATGCTATATATCTTGAATGGGAGCATGATCCCAGCTGATCATTACGTTCTTTGTTTCATGTACAATCTACGATATCTAGTTCCAACAACCTGAGAAAGTATTAGTTTTGTTCTACAAAGTTCATTTTGATGGTCAAGCATGAAGAGAAATCAGACACGTACTGATTTAAATACTTTTGAATCAGTAGCGGATACGAGGAACATTGATTTTTTAAGGATTAGGATGAGCTCCATCGATCATATTCTTTGAAAGAATCACCCTATAACTAATGAAAGCTGTAGTTCTACTTGTTTTCAGTAATTGCTTATCGTCTAATTATCTGGAGTTGCTAGTCTTGCTGTTACCTCTGCCTACTGAGTTGTTGTATATATCCTTTAACATAACTTGGGAACTAAGGTCTTGCTTTGATATGTTGAAATTTATTTGTCTATTCAGACGTAGAATATAGTATGTTAGAACTTAGAAGACATTAAAAGACTATAGAAATGTCTCCATTAATCAGCATCAGGAATAATTGTTCACATGAGTGACTACTCTGTTAGAATTCAGTTGAATATTCTATGAACTAATCTTGTCTGATCTCCCAAAAATTTATGTTCAATAAGCTATTTGCTCTTAGTTTTAGTTTGTATTGGCTTATAATTCACTGTAACTCTGAATCCTATCAAGGCCAATGCCTTGGTACACAACTGATTTTCTTGTAATAGAAATATGTTCACAAGCCATGGCTCTTGAAGAAGTTTTATGCTTAATAAATACTGGTAAATCTGATGCAGATTTGAAGGCTACTACATTGTCTCAGTTAAAATATCTTCTGTATCACTTCACTTCAGCTGCCCATAGAAAAACAGCAAGGCAACACCATTCTTTTCATAGTTGGGAGGTTAGACAATGGGGTGGTTTTCTGTAGAGACCTTGTGGCTGCAAGCGTATGGATGTTGAGCAGGGGTATAAGGGCAGCTCTCAGGCATTCCAGCATACTTGTTTAAACGAGCTTTTTGTGATGATGAAATATCTATTGGACTAGTTGGAGGCTGTTTATGTTCATTGATACATTGTTCCAATTGGCATTTGTTGAGAATGAGTCTATCGTATCTGCTATATGGATTTGTATGATAGTCGGATGTTTAAACGTGGTAATGTATATGGAGGTATCCTTGCATATGCATCTGAAAGTTGTATCTTGGTGTTTGGCGTTTTGTTGGGTTAGGAAATTTATAGGGCTTCACTCACTGATATGTGCTTGAATGAGTTGAATGTCACTCCTCAACTCCATCACCCTTCTATTCATGTTCTCATTTGGGTTTTTGATTCTGCAGAAGTATGAATTATAATTCCTTTCCTGTTCTCAATATATGATAGATACAAAAGCGACACAGCAAGTAAAACACATGTCAATCTACCAACACCGATGCAAAAAAGTTGGTAGCTTGTGGCCTTGTTTTAAAGTGCATTGCTTACATAACCAATTGCAAGACTAGCTCTCAAGCTACAAAGAGCTAGCGACCCTTAAGATTATGCAAAACTAGTGAGTTTAGTATATGATCTCCAGAAATAACATTAGATGCATTCTATTTTAATCGAGAAATTTGAACAAGACCTTTACTGGAGACTAGAAATCTCGATTCATGGTAAGTCATAACCGTTTGATTTTCCATCAAGAAACTTCGACACAAATTCTGAAATCGATCAATGAATGAAAACTTAACTTTTGTGTGATCAATGAATGGAACTTCAACTTGTGTGCGCCAGTATCTAGAACCCTAAACCCTAAAAGTTTGATTCAGAAACTCAAACTTGTGTTCGCCGGTGTCTGAAAAGATTGCAAGACAAGTAGATGCATTATTCATCTATGTGCACCTCTCTTTAAGCAGAGCTTTATTTCATAAAATAGTACTACTGTATGTTTATGGATTTTATATACCACTTCAGCATTCCTTAGATTTCCGACGATTCAACTCATCTTATGTGCTTTTGAAGGAACTCCAGTTTCCGGGACTCCACTCCAGTCATGATTTTTTTCTACTTTCTTGATCATGTTTTGCATCACCCCACTATCTTTCAAAATGTGGAGTTACTGAAGGCCTCAGGTGAGGTGCCTCTATGAGTCTATGCCTTGCTCATTTTCAGCTAAATGATGAGAAAATGAGGCATCTATTCTTGAGGCTCAAGACATCGGACGTCCTTTGCAGATGAATGATTGTTGATAATTTAGATAGGAATAACTTCTGCAGTTCAATGATGTTATTGTAAAAGTCATAGAATAGCTCGAGTCTATTCTATCTAGTCATAGACTCACAACGCCAACAATTATACGCTTATAGCAATCGGTCCCTGCTTTTGAAAATAAAATAAAATTATTGTATCTAATACTACGTATTTCCAGAAATTGATAATTGCTGATCATATACATTATGGTTGTGCCTAATGCTATCAAATAGAAGATAAAAACATTCCTTTATGAGAAAAAGGACAAAGCAATAAGATACTCTTAGTGATTTTCATTAGCAGCAGCAAGCATAAGATCTTGCGCTTACCTGGTTTTTGAGCACTAATCTAAAATATGCAACAGCAATTTGCTTTTGCTATGTGCATATGTCGATCCAGTACTAGAGTTACACTATAGGAAAGTAGAAACAACGCTCCAAAATTCATATAGCATCAAACATCTAGAAGTAGAAGCAGTCCTGTTTACAGCAACATTAGAAACAAAGCATTCGAAATTTTGATTCTTTCAAACAGCACACCCTCTGTATCAAAATAAAAAACAAGGCCAAAACATCGACATATTATTTGATCAAGGGAAAATTCCTAGTAACCCTAATTTTAGAGATTTTTTTCCCAGTAACAAAATCAGATTTCAATATTCTCATCAACCCTATAGAGTCATAGAATCTATTCCCACTAACAAAATATAGACCACTACTACATATTTTGTATGACAATAATACCCCTGCGAGATCTGTTACGCCCCTCACTCTTTCAAATTTGAATTTTCGATGAGAGAGAAACTTCGGCTTGAGCTCGAAGCTCTGGTTCTAGTGCGATAGGTGGACGAAGCGCTGGGCTCGAAGCTCTGATTCTTGGCGATAGGTAAACAAAGCTCTGGTTTTGGTTCGCTGGTCTCGAAGCTCTGATTCTTGACAATAGGTAGACGAAGCTCTTGTTCTGGTTCCGGTTCGATTCCAAGCTCTAATCTCAATTTCTATTGCGATGGATCTCGTATTGAGCAATATGCCTCGGTTCGTTTCTGTAATCTTCTTGATTCCTTTTCGTTTTGATTTCATTTGAACTTGATTTTGATGTACTGTTGATTTTTGCTGCTCTCGATTTATTTGTTATTTGTGTTCTTAATTTGTTCTAGTACAAATGAATTTTAGTTCTGTTTTGAATTTGTTTGAGTTCTGTGTTGTGTGAATTTAGTTCTGACCTTGCATCGTAACTCCTCGTTGCTCATGCGATCTTTTGGGAAAAGAGGTTCTACAGATTTCTTCTCATCAGTCTTGATGAGAAGGACCTCTTACTGGGGGCAGTAGGACCCCATACTGGGGTCAGTAGGTCCCTACTGGGGTCAATATACCCCTGTTTGGTGCAGTATGCGACTCATTTGTAATGTTATTTTTTTTTTTTTTTACAGAAATGTGGATGGTTCTTTGGCTGTTAGGTGTCGTTATTCTGGAAAAGGTTTCATGTTCTCTATTCATCAACGTCTGAACTATGATTACTTATTCAAGTATATTTGTGAAAGGTTTCGGTTGTCTGCAACTGATGTTATTGAGCTTCACTATTCACTTCCTGGTTGTCCTCTCTCTTTCCTGCAAAATGACAATGATTTTCAGATGATGTTTATTGGTGCTAAGATATACAATTTGGATTGTGTTGAAATTATTGTGGAGAAGAATAGTGAAGGTTGCAGCAAGAGAACTTCTATTTCATGTGAAGATACCTGCTCTGAAGTTTTGGATGAAGATGATTATTTGACTGAGGGATATAGGTCTGAGGTGTCGAAGCCTTACTTATCAAGAGAGTGGGGTAGTTATATCTAATGTGAAGGGCAGAAGTTTTGTGGTGGTGCCTCCGAATTTCAAGATAAGCTGCCCAAATATGCAATTGAAGTTGGCTTCACCTTTGTCTACACCAGAAATGATTGGTATAGAATTCATGCAGTATGCAGCAACATGGGAACCGAAAATTGTGAATGGCATGTTGCTGGTTATACCGAATCTGTAGATGGATGTTTTTATATTGATTCTTTGAACAACGTACACACTTGCAAAGGCGTTATTCGCCAGAAAAAGCATGTTCGATTGGGGTCTAAAGTTGTCAAGACTTGTATTCAAGAGGATATTAGCTACAATATGTCATTGTAGCCAAGGGATATCCAGATAAAGATGCAGTCTGCTTACGGTTTGGAGATATCATACAAGGTTGCTTGGAAAGCAAAGCAAAGTGCTAGGGATATGATTTATGGATCTGAGGCTGAATCTTTTAACATGTTATCATGGTTTAGGGAAGCTGTTTTAGTGAGTAACCCTGGTTCTGTTTTTGTCTTGGAAGTGCATCCTTATACCAACCAATTTCAGAGGCTTTTTATTGCCTACGCATGTTGTATTGAAGGTTTTAAGTTCTGCCTACCTGTAGTATATGTCGATGGCACTTTTGGTAAGAGTCTTTACAAGGGGACCATCCTTTGTGCAACTGGAAGAACTGGAAATAAAGATAAACTTTTATCTTTTAACTTTCTTTTTCTTCGTTATGTGCTCCCTTTTTTGTGTTTGTCTTGAAAGTGTGGAGCGGCACGCTGCAATCACCTATTACCCCCAGTATGCTGACTTTTTCCTCTTTGTTTTTTGTTTTTTTTTCCTCCCAGGTTGCTTTCTTTTGGCCATGTGTGTATGTGATTCTGAGAGTGAAGATAATTAGTGTTTTTCTTCCGGCACTTGAAGGATTTGCTGGAATCCCATGGTAGAGTTGTTACATTTATGAGTGATCGCGGTAACAGATTACTTGGTTCTTTCAATAAGGTACTTCCTGGTCATCCTCACTTGTTCTGTTACATGCATTTTTCGGCCAATTTGATGAATAGATATGGTGGAGTGAGTGCTACTATGAAAAATGCTGTGAAGAATAAGTTTTTTTAGTTAGCATATGCATCTTCCCCCGCGTAATACCGTTTGCATTTAAGAAAGCTTAGAGAAATTGGTGATGCAAAAATTATAGATGATTTTCTGAAGGATATGCCTCTTGAAAATTGGTGCCGTGCATTTTTCCCTGGATCACGTTATGGGATTATGGCTAATAGCATGGCTGAATCTTTTAATGTCTGGTTTGCTAAAGAGCGTGAGATGCCGGCATATGGTATGCTTGATCAGACTAGGATAAAGTTGATGAATCAGATGGGTGAGAGGAGGGATGAAGCTCAACTCTGGACCACACCACTTACTCCTAAAATGCAAGATCGTTTGAAAGAACGTATGGATGCTGCTTCACAGTTTAATGTGGTTTACTCAACCACAAATATCTATGAAGTTCGAGGGAAGTATTCTCATATTGTCGACCTTGGTATTTGTTCTTGCACGTGTAGAAAATGGGAGATTGAATGTTTTCCTTGCTCTCATGCTCTTGCTGCAATTCAAGCTGCCTCAAAGGATGTTTATGCAGTTGTAGATCCGCATTACTTTGCTGACTACTGCAAGAAGTGCTATGATGTTCCATTTTTTCCTCTTTGTAATGCTGATACGGCTTCTGCTGAATCTGCTAATGATGAGTTTATACATCCTCCCCATGTGAAGAGGCCCCTTGGAAGGCCGAAGAAAAAGAGGTTCAAGTCAAGTGAAGAGACTCAAAAGAAACTCATTCGTTGTGGCCGGTGTCAAAAATTGGGCAATCATAACAAGGCGACCTGCACTGAACCTCTTTGATTCTATTATGGAATTATTTATACTTTTTCCTGTTGGTGATTCATTGATTTATTGAATCTGTAACAGAGTTTCTGTGTTGCTGGTTTGAATATATGTCTATTTTTCATGTTTTCATTGCTTGTGTATGACATTTCTTTTTGCAGTAGCTTGTTTATCATTGTGTTGTGGAAGGATCCATAGGATGTCATACTGACCCCAGTAGGGACCAGTTATAAGACCAGTTAAGCGACTGAAGCACAGTAGGGTTTAATATGACCTCCTACTGACCCCAGTAGGCACTCTTATTGACCCAAGTTGGCACCAGTTGTAAGTGACAAGGGTCCTACTGACCCCAGTAGGACCTCCTACTGACCCCAGTAGGACCTCCTACTAACCCCAGTAGGAGGTCATACTGACCCCAGTAGAGACCAGTTAAGCGACTGAAGCACAGTAGGGTTTAATATGACATCCTACTGACCCTAGTAGGAGGTCCTACTGACCCCAGTAGGCGCTCCTATTGACCCAAGTTGGCACCAGTTATAAGTGACAAGGGTCCAACTGACCCCAGTAGGGACCTGTTAATGAAACCTGTATTTTTGACTTGTTTTTCATGCTAAATAACTGAAAATGAAGAGAAATGGGAAAATCACATATATAAAGGGGACAAAGAATCTCCCAAAGTCACATTTCATTTCATTGTTCATTACATTTCATTGTCTCTAACATATATAACATCACATTTCATTTCTTGACAACATTTGTATTCTGGCCTTCATTAGCTTCTCAAGAATAACTTTCCTCATTCCATCAGCATTGACTTTGTTTGGCTTTTCTCCGAAGGCCAACTTCTGCATGAAATGGAGCACAAAAGGCCCACAGTCCGCCCTGCAAATCATTTTATGTTAGGGACAATGAAACGAAACCTACGATAGTGAATCAATGACAAAGTTTTGAGAATGGACTTACGATAGTGAGTTTTGTTGAGGACAGTTAAAGTCTTCCTCCATCTTGTATTCTTTAATAGCTTTGAAGTTGTCAAGCACCCATCTTCTTACTATTTTCTCCCTATCATTCATCGGAAGGATTCTATCATCCAAATCCCCTTGATTTGTCTCGCCAACACTCTTATATCTGTAATTCTCAATATCTGTTTCTTGGCTGTCTTCTGGATAATGTTTGTTTGACAATTCTACTTCTTGGAGAAACTTCATGAGATGTTTCACCTGTTCAATGCAGCATACAATTATTCATGTGTTCTTTTTCAAGAAATTATGAAAACTTAAAGGCTTTCTATAATTTTTCTAATACGATCACTTACCACATATCTAGCCTTCTTATGGTATTTTTCCTCCTCATCCCTTTCATTCTCTGGAGGTTGCAAAGAGTTCATGTGCACAATCCTCTTTTCCTCATTATCAACCACAAGCAGTGGTGGTTTGTGCAATGGTGGATTGGGATAAGAACCTTGTTGTAGTCAAATACATACCACAAATGTTCAATTAAGCACAACTTTATTTGGTTCTTGTAATCCACGCTTCTTCTTTCCTCTTCATGTTTAATCGTATAAAACTGTGCATGCAAACGATATTAAATCAGTAAACCCCATATACTGCCTCCAATATACTAAGTGCATGTTATATTAAACCTATATTTAAAGTTACCGATGCTTCAATCTCCAGGAACACTGCAATATGTATGTTTGCATTTTCAAGTTCCATTTGCAAAATCTCTGTGTACGCTTTGATTACCTGCAATTATTCAATTTGATTTTCAGTTAATCTTTCTTTCATATAATTCTTATAGTATGAGGTCCTACTGGGGTCAGTAGGAGCACCTACTGGGGTCAATAGGAGGTTGTCAAGCCTCCTACTGACCCTAGTAGACCCGCAATTCTTTTATATAATTCTTACATAGTTTATGGAAAAAGAGGCAAACTCACAAAATCACCCATGTAGTTTTCTTCCACAAGATCAATGATGTATGTTCCTTGTACCACTATTGGCTTTGTTTGAGAAGCCCACAATGTGTCCCTGAATGAACATAAACATTAGTTACTTAACTATAATGTCATATTTGATACATGAAAATGCAAACATTCAATTTGTTCACTTACGCATCATCATCCATTGTATCAAGGAAAGCCTTGTAGTAGTTTTGAACCTCCGTCTTCAGTGTGGTCCAAGTGTCCTTTTCAAAGTTCACTACTACTTTTTTTATCACTTGTTTCTTCTTTTCCGGCTCTTTCTTGTTGTTTTTCCGAGGCAGAGGTTGTTTTGGAGCCTTTTTTCTTTTATTGCGCATCGCCACGTCCTTCACTTCCTTTGGAGTGTTGCATTCGAAGTCGTCATCCTTGGCTTTTTTGTTCCCTTTCTCTTGTACAACTTCACGTTCCTCTCGATGGAATGCATTGGAACAGGCTTCTTCATTTTTTCTACCGGCTTTATTGGAGCATTAGTTTTAGCCGATTTCTGTATCATTTCCACAAGATAATCCAGCACTTCTCCTTCATCCTTCTCCTTTTCTCTTGGGGTTTCAGGAATATTCTCAGTGAAGTTTACGCAGACATCTTCTTCTTCTTCTTCTCTACATTCAACTTCATGTGCTTTGGCAAGCTGTAAAGTTAAATCCTCTATATACTTCTTCTGCCTTTTGTTCTCATCCTCCAACTTTCTTATTGTAAACACGCAATAATCTACGACAAATGCAAGAACAACACGTGTACAAAAAGAATATAATTTTATTGATATGAATGCGGGTTACAACTCTTTGTGAATCCTCTGATTCGACCTCCTAGTTTGGGTTTTACTCAAGGGTGCCAAAGCACTTGTTCTTGAGATGATATTGGACACAAGAAATTTAGTCAAGTGACGTGTGTTTGGGATTTGGATTTGGGTTTGGTGAGGAACTAGCTATTTGGGGGTTTGGTAGTTCTTCACAAGTTTGTGGGAGACTCCTGAGCTCTCGGGAGTAATTTTTTTCTCTCTTATCCCAAGTCCCTCTCTTGATATGAGAAGGGGTATTTATAGTGTCGACACCATTTCATTTATGGTAGGTTTTGAAGACACCACTTTAATTGTCATTCCTTAACGGTAATAACTAAATCAATCAATTTTAAATTGATTAATTCAATTATTATTGTTAACATAAATAAATCAATCAATCTTAATTGATTAATTGAATTACAACCGATAAGGTATAACTAATTTGATTAAATGTCTATTTTCCATTCCGATGACCAATTTAATTTGATTGACGTTCGATCAACGGCTGACATTTAACATTTGCTTTCAGACGAGATTCGACGATTTAGTTGTTGACTGACCATTTGCGTGTCGCCATGTGGCATCTCCGAAGACTTTTCAACTTTGCCAACTCACGAGCCACGTATACAATTTGTCGGGCCCACTTGTTGTTTGACAATTCAACAATTATTATTTATCGTTAAATTTTATATGTTTACAAATGCCCTCACTTCAAGGTGCGTCGTAGTCATGCTGTTGTCGCGTGTTGAATGTGCGACTTGAAGTCCGTGCTTTTAAGGTGGACAATTTTGAGCCAACTTCTTGGGCTCCAGTGTGTAGGATTTTTTTCACTGTAACAGCCCGGCCCAGTCCATTGAGATATTGCCCGCTTTAGGCCCAACGACCCTCAAGGTTTTGCTCTTGAGGTTTCACCCCAAAACGCGTCTCAATGTAAGGTGCTAGCTCTGCACATATAAGCATAGCAACCTATCTCCCCCGGGCGATGTGGGACGGATGCACCTACTAGCTTGCCAGCCTAGTCAAGTCATCACAATCCACTCACCTTTGGACCCAACGTCCGCATCGGCACACTTCCGGCCGGGGACAGGCTCTGATACCATTTTCTGTAACGTCCTGATTTGCACCTCATCAAATCAAGCACATTACAGTGCCGCGCATTTATAGAACCCAAGCTAGGATCCATCACTCAAGTTCTGAGAACCCGCAAGGCAAAGGAAAAATTAAAAAAAAATGTTTGCAGAAGCGTTTATTTTTAAAATGAGGTGAAAGTATTTAAACGTTTAGATATCTTTCAAATCAAACAAGCCCTCTCTGAACAAAAATTAATACCAGTCCGGTTCATGATCAACAATCGAATAAACACATACTCGATCAAATGGTTAAACAAGGACACGATAAATAAGGAAACCTGTCATACAAATTTAATGCTAACAATAACATGAAGTATAGAATTTCTAAGCCACACCCAATGTCGTCTAGCTGTCCCGTCTCTGTACACAATACCTGCATCCATAAACTGTTGTAGGGGTGAGCTTTCGACCTCGCTGCTCAATAAACTTTACCCCAACTAGGTGTGAAAACAATTTAAAACATTTGCCATGGCTAATAGTGAAAACAATGCATAATAGTTTAAAATAATCATTTCTTATAAAATGCAAGTAGGGCCCAAAGTAGATACATAAACCTGATGACCGATCTATCTCAAGCCAACTACAACCTTACCATGATTATTATCGTACACACTGGTAAGGTGTAGCGAGAGTGTCCATTTACACCATATCGCCTAAGAGCGACGCCACACCTCAAAGATGTTAGACGTTCTCCAGTTCGTACAGCCCCTCCGGAGGTTTTGGGGATCGAAACCCAAGGAAGTCACTATGCCCCGCTCACTCTCAGGTCATCAAACAATAATTCACAAGGAATCGAAAATATATCTTTCATGCATAAATCACTTTACTTTAATATCATATGCATAAAACACTAACTGAGGCAAGTCTAGAATCCCCTACCTGGAATGTCGCCGACTTGATATCCATTTGTTTTCTTAAGCCAACACCACTACTATAACAGCTCGGTCCAGTCTATTGAGATATTGTCCGCTTTGGGCCCAACGACCCTCATGGTTTTGCTCTTGAGGTTTCACCCTAAAACGCGTCTCAATGTAAGGTGCTAGCTCTGCACATATAAGCATAGCAACCTATCTCCCCCGAGCGATGTGAGACGGATGCACCTACTAGCTTGCCAGCCTAGTCAGGTCATCACAATCCACCCACTTTTGGGCCCGACGTCCGCGTCGGCACACTTCCGGCCGAGGACAGGCTCTGATACCAACTGTAACAGCCCGGCCCAGTCCATTGAGATATTGTCCGCTTTGGGCCCAACGACCCTCACGATTTTCCTCTTGAGGTTTCACCCCAAAACGCGTCTCAATGTAAGGTGCTAGCTCTGCACATATAAGCATAGCAACCTATCTCCCCCGAGCGATGTGGGACGGATGCACCTACTAGCTTGCTAGCCTAGTCAGGTCATCACAATCGTTCCACGGGGAATTCCCAAATTTGTAAGGACACCCAAAAATTTGGAAGGGTTCCTTATGCTTGTTGGGATTCTTTGGACACGTGTAAGGTTCCCAAATTTGTAGAGATTCATCAATTTTGTAGAGAATCTCAAATACTTTTGACGCCATTCGGTAAAGATTTCCGAGTACCAAATGCATATGGAAAGAAACCTTAGACATATTTTCGGTCCGATTTGATTGATTGTTTGCGAGATTTCCACCTTTCAATTAATTTTGGTACCAAATGAACTGGCACCATGTGGCGGGAAATCTTTGATTCCCTCCCTAATTTTCTGGTTTCGACTAGGAAATTACTTAGGCGGTAACCCTATGACTCCAATATAAATTAGGGCTAATTTTCTGGTTTCGACTACGAAATTACTTAGGCAGTAAGCCTATGACTCCAATATAAATTAGGGCTCTCGATCCGAAGCATTCACCATCTCATACTCTGCAGCCGCTACTGTCTGGAATTGTCAGTACCCTCTTTTCTCTCTACTTTATTTGTGTAATTTGATCACCGATCGGTGGGTTTCAGTTTGCAACCCCTTCCTTGCTTATTTTATTTTACTTGTTTTGCAGGTTGCAGAGCGCTTTTGATTTGTTTCCCTGTCATCAGCAGACGAAGCTTTTTATAACAGTGAGGTACTATTTGAGTACTTGAGGTTGAGAAGATGAAATCTCCTTTTTTATATTAATTCTTTGACACACTGACAATGTTTCCATGACTTCCTTTGCTGCAACTATTGATATTTTAGGAGTGAATAACCTTCCTCACGTGGGTATCTTGAATGTCAAAGTAAAGACTTTGTCTTGAAGCCGCACAGTTGGTCGACCTTGCCCGCAAATCCTAACTTCGACTCTTTTTGTTTTTCAGGGAAGAATAAAGGTACCGAGGGCACTTTCTTCTTTTCATTTTTTTTTTGTTATGACCCCAATTCCATGGCGTACTCACCGTTATCTTATAGAGTAACCCTGCATGGTAGTATTTCTGTGGGCAACGTGAAATATTTCACCAGATTATTGTATCAATTTTTCTCGCCTCCAACTTGTCCGATTGCACTGATTATCTGATTTATTTGTCATCTTTTTTTTTTTTTCAGAATTTTGGTGACGACTTGAAGATCGCAAACACCTAACCACTTGATTCTTTTCACGTTTTAGACGTGGAGGGATCGCTCAAAGTGTTTAGGCTTTGCGTTTTGACGTATTTCATTCCACAAGAGTTTCAAGAAGGGCACAATCACCATCATTGAAACAATAACTTGAAGATCGCGAACACCTAACCGCTTGATTCCTTTCACATTTTAGACGTGGAAGGATCACTCAAAGTGTTTAGGCTTTGCGTTTTTGACATATTTCATTCCACATGGCGTTTTTCAAGAGTTTCAAGAAGGGCACAATCACCATTCTTGAAGATATCGACGGCGTCCAAAGCGATGGCATCACCTTGAGCACCTATCCTTCCTTGATTGGGCCGCAAGCCATCGAGACACCCTCCTATGACGGTTCAGGTCATATTCCCCGGTGGACTTTCCAACAATCACGTTCGCTGGCCACCTTTCAACCAACCAAATCCACAAGTGAGAAGCGAAGCGCAGATGTATGGATGTTGAAGTCTGCCCATCATGATCAGAATGCTCCTCAAACACCGTTTGTACTTCTCAGTGACCGCATGTTCAATGGTTCAGTGCAATGGAGCGGGTTTCATGCCAACGGAGCCTTCTCCTACACGAAACGTTACTGGGAGTGGTTAGAAGACATCTTAAGCCGAAATGGAGATCTTATCCACAAAACTGGCCTCTACTGAGCGGTGTTTGCATCGCTCTTCAGCTATGACCGTGGCGCGCCTGTGGTGCGGGCCTTCTGCGAGTATTGGTGTCCCAGCACGAATACTCTTCACACATCATGTGGCAAAATATCCATTTCTTTGAGGGACTTGACATATATTTGTGGCTTGCCCATCACTGGAAGGTTTTACGACGAAGTTGTTCCGCCTATCGAAGAATTTTCGCCAAGGGTAAAGGAGGCAAGCCAGTCATTCCCAAGAGTTGCAAGTTCTCATTTCTCGCATACCATAAGCTTTGCAAGGATGATAAAGGACAGAAGGTGAAGATCATATCGTGGATCCAATATTGGTACAAAGGAAGCATGAGATACAAGAGGCCACCTACCAAGAGTGTACGGAACAAGAAAGATGCACCTCAAAACACATAAAACCCATCTGGCGAAATCCATGAGGTTCAAGCCCGAACTGATGACGACTCCGCACCGTTTGATGACTTGGGCGTAGATGACGAAGACATAGAGTCCACTTACTTGGCTACATTTTACGCGTGCTGGTTGTGTCTATTCGTCTTTCCCATGGACGATACAGGCTTAATCCGACCCAGTGTGTTTAAAGTCGCCAGCAAAATGCCCAAGGTTATCAATTCTGTTTAGCAATACCTGTGTTGGCCAACATTTATCTAGGCTTGAACAAGATTTCCGCTTCCAAGGACCCAGGGAATTGCTCGGCCACATTACCCTTTCACTACGTGTATGCGTGGTTGGCAGATACTTCGGCACCCATTTTTATTCTCCTCTTCCTGACAACTTTAAACCGAGCATGGTTCATTTTTCAGGGGCATTTTCGGCCAAGCATTTTGGAGATGCACAAGCTCGTTTTTTATTCAATGTGTGTAGTAATGTGGGAATGGACACTTTAGCCATGATCCATAAAGAGCGCAAAGTGATCGTTGATCGCGAGAACATTAGCCGCCCAAACATCATCTACATCATCTGCCTTCGATCCGGACTTCTTACTCTTAGGCAAGACAACCGACGAGTCATCAACCCTACAGTCCTCACCGCTTCAGTCGACAATTTGGTTATATTCAAGATGTTCCAGGAGCCTTAAAAAAGACATTCGCACAGGCGCATTATCCTTGATGTACTAGCATTGGGAAAGCCTTACTAAACGCAAGACATGAAGCACATTGACGTTGTCGCCTGAGAGTTCTCTAACAGAGTATATGGTGACTCGTGGTTATGTTGAGTGGTGGTCTAAAGTATATTGTTTCACGCCCAGGAAAACTATAGCAGCGGTACCTGTTGGCGGGTCGCAACACAAGCCTTTGAAAGTGAAGGAAGACAAGATTGTCACTCGTACGACACTGCCTTGTCAGAAAGTGGTTCCTCGCGAAGTTGAACTTGACAATAACCCTCATGCATCTTCCATCAAGGCGTTGCCCCCAAGTAGTAGCCCACCGAATGAACCGCCCCAAACTCTAGAAGGTCATGGGGACTCATCCGATCATCATCTCATCAAGAGTCATCTTAAGCTGAAGGAGATCGACACCTAAGCAAAAAGGCCTAACGGAAGTAGTAGCAGCTCTAGGGACGTGAACTTTAAACGTCGAAGAATTGAACCCGACCTTGGCTCCGTTTATTTCAATCCCAACGATGGATTTCTCCTCAATAGCGATTTTCTTGGCCACGTTCCAGGTCTTTCGCAACGAACATCGAATTACGTCGAGGTCCGTTCTCTTTGTCTTTAATTAGTTAATTAATGAATTAATTTTTTTTTTGTTTTGATATTGTCTCTTTCTGGTGGGACCAAAAGAAGAACACAAAAAATCTTTCTCTAACACCACCACCGTGTATGCCTTTTGACATTCTTGTTTACATGTATATGCATGATCTGGACTCACTTTTTTTTCAGCTAGAAGGACACCCACTTTTGAAGATGAAGCTTGTTCGAAGGAGGTTCGTGTCCCTTCAACAGAACCAATAAAGACCGACTTTTTTATTGAGGATGATGCATGCATCATTAAACATAATGAATTGCAACAAGTTAATTATGAAGGTATCTTTGGACTAACGTTTATTTATTTATTTTTTTCGTAACTTATGTAATTCATGTGTAGATATGACTGCAAAAATGAACCCTCCGAGGCTTTTGAACAATGTGGCATTCTCTGAAGTCACTCATGGTGGAGTTGATATCATGGACACCAACCAAGGGCTCCGAAAGATTCGTATGCAGGCTGCCACTCTAGTTTGTGAACAAATTGAAGACATCATAACAAAGCACTTGTCAATGACCATTCTTTCTAAGAGAAAAGACCTTGACGAGATGGTGACAAAACTTCAATGTTATGGGGTTGATCCTTCATCAGTAAAAGACAAGGTAGAGAGCTTGATGACTTGTGTTACTCAATACAACGCGGCAAGACTTGTATGCACGCATAAAGCTACTCCAGGCACATATGATCAACGTTTGTCTCATACGGATGCTGAAATTGCAAAGTCGGTCGAACTCCGTCAAACCGACCTTGGTCAACGTCAAGCTGCCATTGAGTTCTTGGAGAACTTGAAGAAGGAGCAACAGAGGTTGGGGCAGAAAATAACCTCCCTAGACGCGAGTCTTCTACTTCATGACAAAAAACTTGCCGATTTAGAGAAGGAGAAAGTCCAAATCAAGGAGATTCCAGAGTTGACTGCTGAGGAGCTTGAAGAAGCAAAGAGGTTGAGAGATGATTTTGAAAAGCAGCGCAACAGCTTTAAAGGCCTAACTTGGATGTGAAAGGCCAGTCGTTACTAGCAGCTTATGATTTACTTTGTTCTTTTTTGTTTCTCCCTCGGTGCATGTAATAAGTCAATTTTGACAATAGGACTTATTATTCAGTATACTTGTAATAAGTCTATTTTGACAACAGAACTTATTATGCAATAAAGAATTTTATTTAACCATTGGCAAACAAACCCTTTATTTTTATTTGATGTGACTGAACTCAAGAATATAATTCTCAAGCTGTCTACGTATCATTCCAAAGAAAGAATCAAGTCATCACGTAGTTCAAGGGTTTTAGGGATGAGGAACCTTTTTTTTTTTTTTTTTTTTTGGTCTTTATTTTGCTTGAGCTGCCCTTTCGGGTTTTCAACTCAACGCACTTTTTTGTTTTTTTTTTTGAGTGCCTTGTGCAGTTTAGGCTCATGCAAGCTAGGAGCAGTCTTCACTTGTCTCAAGCGTAGCACTTCTTCAAGAACTTGCCGTTGATTGGGCCAATTCTCAAGCCGTCTTCAGCCATGATTTTGTAGGCTCCGTTGGTGTAGACTTCGTTGACAACATAAGAACCATCCCACTTTGATTTGAACTTAGGACCGGTTTTGTGTGTCATAATGATAGGTCTGCGTACAGCAAGGACCAAGTCGCCAATTTAAAAGGATCGAGGCCGGACCCCTTTGTTGAAGGCACGCGACATCCGAGCTTGGTAGCATTCCAAATGTTGTTGCGCATCGAGCCTCTTCTCATCCAAGACTTCCAACTCTTGAAGTCGTAGCTTGATATTTTCTTCATTTGTGAGGCCTTCTTGCAAAGCAATCCTCAATGATGGAATTTGTTTCTCTAACGGCAAGACAGCTTCAACACCATACACTAGAGAGTAAGGTGTGGCATTTGTGGCGGTTCGATATGTCGTTCTATATGCCCACAATGCTTCGCCCATCTTCTCATGCCAATCTCTTTGTGACTTGCTGACGGTCTTCTTCAAGATGTTGCAGAGCGTTTTATTGAATGCCTCCGCCAAACCATTTGTTGTTGCATTGTACAGCAAAAAAAAGTGTAGCTTGAAGTGATACTTCTCGCTAAGTTTTTGCATAGCACTATTTGAGAAGTACTTGGCGTTATCTGTGATGATGCAACGTGGCACACCATACCGCTGAATAATACATGTCTTGATGAAATCTACAACAGTCTCTTTCTTTATCTCTTTAAGCGGTACCGCCTCTGACCACTTCGAGAAGGAATCCGTGCCTGCCAAAATGTACATGTGGCCGCTAGAGGATTTCGGAGTTATGGGTCCCACATCATCCATCCCCCAGACATCAAACGGGTGTGAAGCGATTGTAGGATGCAATAGCTCAGGCGGTTGATGGATGAAGTTTGCGTGGAATTGACAAGCTTGACATCTCTGTGCGTACTCCATGCAATCCTTGACCATTGTGGGCCAATAGTAACCCATTCGCCTTACTTGGAAATGCAACTTAGGACCTGATTGATGAGCTCCACATACTCCCGAATGAACCTCTTCCATGGCTTTGGACGCCTCTTCTTTTCCCAAACACCTAAGGAGTAACCCATCAAATGATCGTCGATAAAGAGTCTCCTTGTAGTAGAAAAAGCATGGGGCTCTTCGTTTGATATGCGTCCGCTGTTTTAGATCGTCAGGCAGCTTGTTATGCTCAATGTAGTCGATCAAAGGATGCCTCCAATCTTCGACGTCAATAGCATAGACAGACACTACATTGGAATTTTCACACAATGGGACAATTTCTGTTGATACAACCCATCGTTGGCAAATTGGAAGGTCCACAATTTCATCATTTGATAATGCCAAAGTTGCTGCTAGATTGGCCAAGGCGTCCGCCATTTGATTTTCTTTCCTTGGCATATGTACTAGTGTAACAGCATCGAAACCCTTCAAGAGTTGTGTAGCGAGACAGAAGTAAGGAACCAAATCCTTTTTCCTGACTTCATAATTAGTTAGCAGTTGATCAATTACTAACTTCGAATCTCCATACACTTCTAGATTTGCAATTTTCATTTCGAAGGTTGTTTGCAACCCCATGATGAGAGCTTGGTATTCCGCAACATTGTTGGAACACAATTCACCGAGAGTGAAGGCATATGGCAATATTTGCTTTTTTAGGGTGACGAAGACAACACCAGCCCCTGCTCCATCTACTCTTGAAGATCCATCGAAGAACATCTTCCAAGTGGGGAGAACTTCTGCAAGAAAGACTTCCTCGTCCGGCAAGTCATCTGAAATCTCCCAATCTGCAAGAATTGGGTGGTCCGCTAGAAAGTTAGCCACAGCTTGGCCTTTAACTGCCTTGGCAGGTACATAGACGATGTTGTATTGATTGAGGAGCAGTGCCCATTTTGCCATTCATCCTGATAAGACTGGTTTAGACATGACAAACTTGACTGGGTCAGCTCGTGCCACTAAATGCACTGTGTAAGCTTGCATGTAATGCCTCAACTTTTGGATGGCGAAGATGAGAGCAAGACATGTCTTCTTTATTGGAGAATAATTTAATTCTGCTCCTGTGAGAGTTCGACTTAAATAGTACAAGGCCATCTCCCTTTTTTCCTCGTTTTCTTGGGCTAGAAGTGCCCCAAGTGATCTTTCTTGAGCTGCGATGTAGAGGATAAGAGGTTTCCCAGGATTGGGTGCACCCAACACTAGAGGATTAGCCAAGTACTTTTTAATACTTTCGAAAGCATTGTGACACGCCTCATCCCACACGAAAGGCACATTCTTCTTCATGAGTCGACTAAAAGGTTGGCATCGACCAGCGAGGTTTGAGATGAACCGTCTGATAAACGCGAGTTTTTCTTGGAGGCTTCTCAATTCTTTTAAATTTGTTGGCTCTGGCATTTCTTGAACGGCCTTAATCTTCGATCGATCTACTTCAATGCCCCGATGCTTCACAATGAATCCAAGGAACTTGCCTGAACTCACACCAAAAGCGCACTTCAATGGGTTCATTTGAGTTGGTACTTGCGTAATCTGTCGAACACTTTTCGTAAGTCCTGCAAGTGATCACTTCTTTTTCTTGACTTGACAACCAAATCATCAACATAGCACTCGACGTACTTGTGAAGCATGTCTCCAAAGATTTTCTGCATGGCGCGTTGATACGTTGCACCAGCATTCTTTAATCCAAATGGCATGACTTTGTAACAATAAATGCCTATGGGAGTGCGAAATGCAGTTAACTCCTCATCTTCTAACGCCATCCTTATTTGGTTGTAGCCAGACGATCCATCCATGAAAGACAAAGCTTCATGACCTGTGGTTGCACCACCATGAGTTCGATGATTGGCAAAGGGAAGTCGTCTTTCAGACACGCATCATTCAAGTCACGAAAGTCTACGCACACACGCAATTTTCCATTCTTCTTTTCAACTGGGACAATGTTTGCGATCCACTTAGGATATTGGACCTCTTTGATGAAGCCTGCAGCGATCAACTTGTCAACCTCTGCTTCAATTTGGGTTTGCACCTCTGTTCGAAAACGTTGTGTCAGCTGCTTGATGGGTCGAGCCTCCAGTTTAACAGCTAATCGATGAACTGCTACTTTAGGGTCAAGACCTGGTATTTCTTTGTAAGTCCAAGCGAAGACATCTTTATATTCGAGCAACAAGTCATAGTACTCCTTCTCTTCTTGGGGACTTAATGATGCGCTCACAAATATTGGTCTTGGGTCCTCTTCTGTCCCCAAATTGAGCTCCTTAAGTTCATCAACTGTAGCTTTCACCCCATCTTCAAGTTCTAGAGGAGCTGCCTCTACTTCATATTCGGAGCCCTCATGGTCATCCTCTTCATAAGCTTCCACCTCCGCTACTGTGATGTGATAAGCACATTGAACAATATCACCATCATCGTCACTAGCCCTATCGCCCTCTTTGTCTTGACCAGTGAGTATGATGGTACGTTGCTTCACTTTAAGTTGGTCCGTCGAATTCACCTCCAACATGCAACGTCTTTTCATGCGTGATGGGATGAGACTTCGGATTTCTTTATCTTTCGTTTGACCAACGTTTTCTTTTCTTTTGCTCCCTTGTTCCTTGGTTAAAACCCTGAATCATGAGACGACTTTTAGATAACTCGTCAATATTGATGCCGAGTTGAGACATTGTTGATTTTGGCATAATGTTCACAGCAGACCCTCCATCTATAAGCATGCGATTTAATTTTTGCTCTCGCATGTAACCTGTCACAAAAAGAGGTCGATTGTGCGGCTTTGAACCCAATTGTAAATCTTCATCCGTGAAGTGAATGGCATCGCAACATGCTACGCATGTCGCACATTCATTGATGTTTGAGGAATGCTTGCCCACATCAAGCAGCAATTGGACTAACGCACATCTTGCCGATTTAGGCAGCTATAACAGGTTAGAGAGGCTAAATTTTAGAGGTAAGTCTTCCAATTGTTTCAACACTTCATTTTCTTCAACCTTCTCAGAATCTTTGGAACCACCTTCATAACTTGTTGTCATTGAACTAGCTCTCAGACTCATTCGCACCTTAGGCATGCACTTTGTTGGCGGGTTTTGATTGAGGAACTTTTGTACGCAAGGAGCGAACTTCTCATTTATACACCTTGTCTCACTCTTCTCGAGCCATCGATGAATCCCATGTGGTTGTTTACGATTTGGCCGCGAGGGTGGTGGACTTGACAACACACTTTTACGCGCTTTTCTTCGAGTAACGAGTATCCATCCTTCATCATCGTCGCATGTCGCATGAGGCAGCTTTAGGAGTGAGGTTCACTTGCTTGATTGGCTTCACTTCCTCTAATTTTTTACCATTGCAAGTCTCATTCGAGAAATGGTACGGCGCTTTCATTGGCATAGAAGGTACTTGAACTGGCTCAACAGATCCAAATGAAACGGTAGTGCAGTTGACCTCAGCAACCTCGTCAACATCAAGCTCGATTCTTCCTTGTCTAGCAAGTTTTATGATCAAATCCTTCAAAACAAAGCACTTCTTGACTGGGTGACTAATGATGCGATGAAACTTGCAATACTTCAGGTCGTTGACTCGATGCATTTCTTCTGGACGTTTGCACTCTGGAAGTTCTATCACCTTGTTCTCAAGAAAATCCTCCAACATGCCTGCTACGTCAGAATCTGGGAACAGGTAAGTCTTTTGCTCCAACTCAGTCAATGAGCGCTTCCTCCTCTCATAGGTTTGAGTTGGTTCTGATTTCTTAACCTCCCTCTTGTCTCGTGTGAAGATTTTGATTGGAGCAACATTCACAGTCATCGACTCCTTTGTAGGCCTTTTCACAACCTTGTCAACCTTGCTGCTGAAAGCCTTATCTTTTTGTTAGTCACGGACAGACTCTTTGTTACCCTTGTGGCTAGCTATGCTCAACTCCATATCATGTGCTCGCGTAGCTAGTTCTTCAAAGGTTCGAGGCTTGATACCTTGGAGAATGTACAAGAAATCAAAGTGCATGCCTTGAATGCACATTTCAACTGTAGACGCTTCTGACAAGCAATCTTTACAATCAAGACTGAGTGAGCGCCACCTATTAATAAAGTCCACTGCTGGTTCATCCCTCCATTGTTTCGTGTTAGTGAGTTCCATCATACTCACAGTACGCCTTGTACTATATAAGCGGTTTAAAAATTCACGTTCCATTTGGTTCCAATTGTCGATAGACTCGGGCTCTAAGTCCGTGTACCACTCAAAGGCATTGCCTTTCAAAGAGCGAACGAACTGTTTGACAAGGTGGTCACCCTCCGTCCCAGCGTTGTTGCAAGTTTCAATGAAATGAGCAACATGTTGCTTTGGATTGCCCTTCCCTTCGAATTGCTGGAACTTTGGCGGCTGGTATCCCAACGGCATCCTTACACTATTGATTCTTTTGGTGTAGGGTTTGGAGTAGGTGAGAGAATCACGAGAACGAGCTCCATATTGAGCTCTAATGGAGTTGGTGATGATGTCCTGCAATTGCTGGAAGGACATGGATCCAAGCAAGCCATCATCGTCCTTGTCATCGTTCTTGGAGTTCTCACCTACTTTTTCCTTCTTTTCTTCATCTTGATTTTCGAGCCTGCTATAAAGCTCGACAATTTGCATGTCTTTTTCTTTCACCGTTTTGGTGAGCTTCTCAACCGCTCCTATCAGATTGGCTATTTGCTCTTCAATGGTGGACGCGCCTGTCACCATGACTTGCATGTGGATAGGTTGTGATGAATCATCCGACGGCATGCCGTACGTGTTGTTTTCATCACCATTAGGACTCCCATGGTATGAAGCCGTGCTTGATTCATCATCCGAGGTAGGTGAGGATGACCGCTCCCTTGGTTTCTTCGGAGTTTTCCTCTCTTCACTTCGAGAGACATGCTTGCTTTCCCCAAGATTCTCCAAGGTGATGATTGGTTTGCGAGGCTTGGAAGGCAAAGCCACGAATGTTGTGGGTTGATTCCTTGCCATGCTACAGGTGACATGACCAGAGGATTCGCTGCTTGACCTCGAGGTCGTTGGTTTGGATTTCTTCGTTGAGATGGCTTGGGTGTTCTTGGAGGCCATTGCTCGAACAGATTTGAACTTTCTTACGAAGAAGGAGATGAGAGGCAAAGCGGTCCCACTGGGCGTGCCACTATTGTAAACACGCAATAATCTGTGATAAATGCAAGAACAACACGTGTACAACAAGAATATAATTTTATTGATATGAATGCGGGTTACAACTCTTTGTGAATTCTGTGATTCGACCTCCTAGTTTGGGTTTTACTCAAGGGTGCCAAAGCACTTGTTCTTGAGATGAGATTGGTCACAAGAAATTTAGTCAAGTGACGTGTGTTTGGGATTTGGATTTGGGTTTGGTGAGGAACTAGCTATTTGGGGGTTTGGTAGTTCTTCACAAGTTTGTGGGAGACTTCTGAGCTCTCGGGAGTAATTTTTTTCTCTCCTGTCCCAAGTCCCTCTCTTGATATGAGAGGGGGTATTTATAGTGTCGACACCATTTCATTTATGGTAGGTTTTGAAGACACCACTTTAATTGTCATTCCTTAACGGTAATAACTAAATCAATCAATTTTAAATTGATTAATTCAATTATTATTGTTAACATAAATAAATCAATCAATCTTAATTGATTAATTGAATTACAACTGATAAGGTATAACAAATTTGATTAAATGTCTATTTTCCATTCCGTGACCAATTTAATTTGATTGACGTTCGATCAACGGCTGACATTTAACATTTGCTTTCAGACGAGATTCGACGATTTAGTTGTTGACTGACCATTTGCGTGTCGCCATGTGGCATCTTCGAAGACTTTTCAACTTTACCAACTCACGAGCCACGTATACAATTTGTCAGGTCCACTTGTTGTTTGACAATTCAACGATTATTATTTATTGTTAAATTTTATGTCTACACTTATTTCCAACGTCTGCTGAAGTATCTTTGCATTTGCTTCTTCAATTGCAATCGAGGATATCTTTGCATTCTCCTGAAGCTTTCGATTTTGGTTGTGGAGTTCAATGATTAGAACAATGAGATCCTTTTCGGCCACATCTTCTGTCGCTATATCTTTTAGGCTATCTGTTGTTGCTCTAGGAACTTTTTCCTGTGGTTTCTCCTGGCTTTTTTGGGGAACCTGCATCCACAACAATTTAGTAACCAAAAGTATAAAATAAGCTAAGTACAATATAAACCATTGGGGTCAGTAGGACCCTTGTCACTTATAACTGGTGCCAACTTGGGTCAATAGGAGCGCCTACTGGGGTCAGTAGGACCCTTGTCACTTATAACTGGTGCCAACTTGGGTCAATAGGAGCGCCTACTGGGGTCAGTAGGACCTCTTACTGGGGTCAGTAGGACCTCCTACTGAGATCAGTAAGACCTCCTACTAGGGTCAGTAGGAGCACCTACTGGGGTCAGTAGGAGGTTGTCAAGCCCCCTACTGACCCTAGTAGACATTTAAAAAGAGAACTTACCCAATCCCCAAAAATGAGAGGTATCACGTCCTCGGAATCCGATACACCTCTGTTGCTTTCTTCATTCCATAGTCCCTTTGTTATGAATTTCTGTCACATGTCCTTGAAAAAGTTAGATAAGCATACACACAATTATTAACTTTTCTTCTTTTTTTGAAGTTTTTGTCTTTGCTTACCACTACGATGTCTGGATTGTCTTTCAAACTATCAGTTGTGAATAACTCTCTTATCGACCACCTAAGAAAGGTTGGTGTCGATCTCTCCTTTCCAGTAATCTTGTGTTTCACCTGGGTATTCTCCAGAAACCAATATTGTATTGAAAAATAAAGACATGCACTTTTCGTAAGTAAATGTATATAATAGACACGAAATATAAACAGAAAACTAACAAATGAACCCTATATGAGACCAAAAAAAAACTTACATAGATCAGTATCAAGCATCCACTGAGAACTTTTAGCTTTTTCTTCTCGTGCCTCATAAGTTCATCGAGTAGAAATTCAAGGATCATTTTTGGCCAGTTGTACTGGTTGATTCTTTCAATGTCCTCGCAAGCATTTATGAGGTCCTAGGTGATGGATACTGTTGATTTGCTAAAAAAGCATGTTGTAAACAAAACCATAATTATGAGGGCAGCAATGATTCTTGCATCACCATTTTCCTCCTTATCCACCTCAGCTTCCAGCCTTTTAAGCAATACTTGCTTGTCTACTGTGTCCTTGATCATTTTCACATCAAAAATCGCTGAAAGCTTCCTTTTATCTTTGTCCATATTTCTTCCCACATTGTTTATCACTTTTCTTGAATTTGGCAGCCCAAATATCCTCTCTATGTCTTCCACCATGATCTCCATCTCTTTATCCCTAAAAATGAACTTCCTCTTCTCAACATCATAGTATTGAAGGATGATTTCGAGGTCACGCTCATGCTTGGTAAAATGATTTTCTTGCACATTAGAGTGATAGATCGACGATATCATCGGCCAAAAAGAAGTTCTCCGTAACACATCTCATACTTCAACTTTCGCTTTCGGCTTCACCATCTTAACTATTTGTTGAAAATTGATAAGCGAGCATTTTTGTTGTAATGTTGGTATAACTCCATTCCCTGACTTCTCCTTCTTCTCAGACTTCTTTTGCACATTCTTCTACTTCTTTGACCTCGTTTCTACTACTTCATTTTCTTCTTCTTCATTCTCAGAATAAGAGGAGTATCATTTTCTTCGTTTTGTCTTCATACTGAGGAAGAGGATTATTAAATTAGTATCGAATAGAGCAATGAAATACATAAAGGAAAGATGCTTTCTACTTCCTCAAACAGAGGTGCTATTGACCAAATACCGTGTTCAACTGACCCCAGTAGGTGCTCCTACTGACCCCAGTTGGACCTCCTACTGACCCTAGTAGGATCTCTTACTTGCATAATCCAGTTCCCAGAAGGCACAAAAACAAACTTAGAGCATCAAAAACAAATTTAGAATTTGGTTCAAATCAAGAACCCTATATCTCCAAATTGAACAAGTCCTACTGCCCCCAGTAGGAAGGTTCTACTGCCCCCAATAGGAGTCCTATTGACCCCAATATGCTCCTCTTCCCTCTACTGCACATTAGGGGACCTATAGTAGAACCTTAAACTTGAAACGAAATCCCTAGATTTTATAGAATTCAACAAATGCAATTGCTATTCTTCTCAATTTAGACCATAAACAAGTATAAAACAGATGAGTTGTACAGAGATTGAATCAAATTTTAAATGAGATTAAAGCTGGTAGAGAAATGGAAGATTACCTGGTGAAGCACGACGGAGTACACGGCTAGTGAGAGAGGATCTGAGCGAGAGAGCGTGAATATGAGTGTGTGAGAGAGAGAGAGAGAGAGAGAGAGAAGAGAGAGGTGAAACTGAGAGAGGTCGAGGCGAATTTGAGAGAGGAGAGAGAGATTGGCAAATTGAGAAACTAACACAGAGAGAGGACGCGAGAGGACGCACGTTTGTTAGGTTTTCAAGTGTATTATCGTCTTTTTCTTCGTTTAGTTGGCTAGTGGGAATTTTGAGATCTTATTTTGTTAGTGGAAAAAAAATTCTTAAAATTAGGACTGATGGACATTATTTATTTGATAAACTAAACCTTCTTTTCTTTATCTCCAGTTTTTCTCGTGAATGTCAATTGTAGCAGAGGAGACCTTCTTGCTGTTACTCACCTTTTCGATAACATGTTCTTTTGTGGTAGATAAAATATGGTCATCTTCTTCAAATTCTGAGCATGCTCGAGAATAAACCTTGCCAACTGCCATGAATTGTTACCATTTGAAAGTTGTATTGTTACTTCCTTAAGCTGATTTACAAAATCCAGGTGTTGGGATTTCCAGTATTTCCCATTAAATTCACACGACTGGAGAGGCAAGAAGCACAATAAATTAGAATTAGTTTATAAGGACACAGATGATTAACCAAATATCAAGAAACTTGTTATTCCCAGAATTGCAAGACCAACCTTTATAAATTTATCATAAATTTTGCAGAGGGTCATACAATACTGTAAAACTATAATTTAAGATGTATAAAATCCAATTCTAACCATGGAACTTTGACCAAAATCAATATGCCCTTCATGCTAGCCTCTTTGCAATTTTTTTTATGGTGTGTGAGCGAGAGAACAGAAACAGATAACAGAAACATATACTTTTAACTTACTTTCGGTTTGAGGAAGACTAAGGAAGGGTCAGACTTTATCTCCAAAGTATTCAAATTTGACATTCCTCTCATAAGAGGGACCATTGCTGGGACTAGAGCATTATCCAGGTTTGCAGTTTTGATACGCAAGTAAGAAGTATCAAAGAGTGGTGCAGCCATGGAACCTTCCCTAAACAAAGCCTGCAGAATTGTAAAGGCAAAATATTATACTGGGAAAGGTACATGCACTCTTTAAACCCTAGAATAAAAACCAGTTACAGCTAGCTAACCTATTTCCAAACTACAAATAGCCCTTGATCCGTCAATACCAAAGCATCAGAGAAACATCAATGCCATCAATAGATTGAAAACAAAATAAAAGGTTCACAATCAACTATTAGCTACCCTACTATGCATTCGATAAGCACATGGACAAGGTTTGTTGCTTGTAAAATGCTTCAAAAAGACTGTAGAGCAGATATAAATATAATCAGCATTCCTAATCCAAAATAATCTTGCTTTCACTAAAGAGAATGCTTGTCTACTGTGTAATTTGCATACCTGAATGGTCCTGTCACTTAAAATAAGTGATTTAACCCTGCATATACTGCAAAGAAGCTCGAATGTGTTGTGATAGTCACAGACACTGTCTGACCAGAACTCCAGAAAAAGCTCAGCCCTTTCTATAGATAATAACTTCCCCAGATGTGATTGACTCAACAAATCCCCTTTCCACTTCAAATACTTCAGGTTAGGAGCACAAACATGTAATGATCTGCTGCCAGGGCCATATAATCTCCACTTTATATGTATACTTTCAAGTTTCTCACCTGAGATTTTAAGACAACGGAGGTCGGAACTGGCGTCAAAAGTAAATGATTCCAAAGATGAGCTCGCAATGGTTATATTTTCTGCTTGAACGCTGTTAAGCTTTATTTCCCTAATGCATTTGCAGGAACTTGAGATCCATTTGGAAAACCCCTATGTTAACCTAACACAGGTCAAGCTCAAGCTTTGGAGATTATTGGGACAAGGAAAGGATGGCACATTGAAAATCTCCCCCATTTCCACCATAGTGACCTCAAAGATCCACAACAAAATATGGAAGATGGCAATCCTATCATCCCCTTAGATACATTATTCAACTGAAGAACAAGCACTTCAACACTACAGCTTGCTGCTTTATCAATCCAAGTCATGACTTGGGATACCTTACAAGAGAGGCTTTTGGGTAACCACAAATCAATACGAAAACGATGCATCTTATTATTCCCACGACGTAGCAAGAACTGATCGAAACAATTCATCCTGATGGATTTGTTCTTCATGTTATCATGATGGGCGTCAAAGCAGAATGACGGAGTTAAGAGATAAAACTCATAGCATCTCTTTGACACAGCACCTACTCGAGTGAGACCTTGAAAATCCAGCGATGAAAGTATGTGAAGAGCAATTTCATCTGGAAGAGTACTGAATCTATCTACTATAGTGTTAGGACAAACTCCTTGAGCTTGAGAATTTTCAGTTGCCAATAACTTATGCTTGTTTTCCATTCTACTTGGTTTCTGCTAACCTGCAATCATTCGATTATAGACATGAAAAGCAAAATTATGCAACTGTATATGACATCTAACATCAAAAGAGCATCAACCCTACAACTATTGTAATCTCTTTTTATCTCTCGGAATTGGAAGAAAACATTTTACGGACCTCAATTCATCTGCATACATTATCTGAATTAAAAGTGACAAGATGAATATTGTCAATCAATATTTTGATTGCGTTACTTCCATTCTTATTCTGTGGACTAAAATGATGAACTGGAATGAACGAGTATCACTCAAAAGTTGAACCGAATTACAAGAAAACTGGGCATACAAACCAAAATAATGAAGAAATCAAATAAGCCAAATCAAACACGTATAGAGCATTAGGGATATAAGATCTTAATGAAAAACAATAGAATACCAAATTCATCCTCACACATTCTTTGTAACCAATCACACTATAAGAAGAAAAGGTATGGTTTTTGTAAGAGATTAGATTTAGTGATTTCCTTACAAAAGTGCTTACAATCAAGTAAAGTGCTTAGTTTGTTTAATTGAGTCACTCTACAACACTTGATGCATCAAAATAAAGAAAATCTGCTACTAAAACGTCAACTCTTAACTGGGTAAATTTGGTAAACAAAATACAACACATGCCCAGAATTACAAAAGAATAAAGCTTTTCTCTCATACAATTCAAAGTCTTACCCAGAGAATCAAACCAAATAAACGAAGGTAGAACTAGAAGAGGAACTTACCCAGAGTTTACGAAGCTCCGGACTTGAAGCCTGCAGCACCCAAAAAAGCTTTACATTATTTATTGGAAATTCAGAATCAAAATGTTGAGTAAGAGCGCCAATCCGTCTTTCATTTTGGCCTCAATCCCGCTCAAGTGATGAAAAAAAATTGACAACAAGCAGTTGCTTTTTTACTCTTCCCCCCAAAAAAAAACACCCGAACGACGTCGTCTTTAGTTTACTTTTATTTATTTTTTATTAAAATTAAAAAGTGATTAATCGAAAGCTTGCTCCTTAGCAATTAGATTCTGAGCTGAGGATTTGCGTAAAAGGTTAAGATGAAATTGGAAATGAGTCTTGTGTTTCTGCATGTGTGTATAAATTTGAGCTTGGAAAGGCTTCAAACTAATGAATGGGGAGTATACTTCGAAACCATAAGCCCGGCAAGCTGCAGCCAACCCGTTAGTATGCCTCCGTCTAGGTGTGTAGCTAAGGATATAGGTGGAGAAAATAAGAACACTAGCACCTGAACTGGAACTCAAACGCGTATAAGGATTCCATCTAAACATTATTGTTATAAATTTGCATGTGCGTTGTTGTCCTAAATTGTTTTTGTCCATGATCCATACTTCCACTTCGTGCTTTATCAGTACATCTATGTGTTTCTTTTTACTGTCAATAGTCAAAACCATTTTCCTCAAACTTTTGCATAACAAAGCAATCCTCTTAAGTCATGCTATATATCTTGAATGGGAGCATGATCCCAGCTGAGCATTACGTTCTTTGTTTCATGTACAATCTAGGATCTCTAGTTTCAACAACCTGAGGAAGTATTGGTTTTGTTTGGTTAGTCTACAAAGTTCATTTTGATGGTCAATCATGAGGAGAATTCAGACAGGTACTGATTTAATACTTTTCAACTTATCCTATGTGCTTTTGAAGGAACTCCGGTTCAAGGACTCCTCGAGTCATGAGTTTTTCTAACTATCTTGTATCACATTTTGCATCACTCCACTCTTTCAAGATGTGGAGTTACTGAAGGCCTCAGGTGAGGTGCCTTTATGCCTTGCTCATGTGCTGCTAAAAGACGAGAGAATGAGGCCGCTATTCTTGAGGCTCAAGACTACGGACTTTCTTTACAGATAAATGATTGTTGTAGATAATTTCAATAGGAATAACTTCTGCAATTCAATGATGTTATTGTAGAAGTCATATAAGTCGAGTCTAATCTAGTCATACACTCGCAACAACAATTACAGCAATTGGTCACTGCTTTGGAAAGAATTCTAGTATCTGTTCTTGGGTATTTCCACACACTGATAATAGCAGACCAAAAAAGCCCTATATATATTATCATTATTATGTTTGCCTAATGCTATCAAATAGAAGAAAAACATTCTTTAATGAGAAAAAGGACAAAGCAATAAACTACTATCTTGTTCATTTGTGCATATTGTTGGGAAAGAAGTGGCCGCCTAATATAAGGCAATAAATTATTATCTATTCATTTCGTTGTGCTGAGGAGTCTTTGGAATAGATAGTTCATGCCTGATTCTGTTACTTTTACAATAATGTCTGAATGCCCCCATGTACTCTCCCCCGTTGTCGGTGCGAATGCATTTCAGGGTTCTACTAGTCTCTCGTTCAACTCCGACATGAAATTGCTTGAATACTTCCAACACTTGATCTTTTGTCGTCAATGCATAAGCCCATACCTTCCTGGAATGATCAACAATGAAGATTACGAAGTATCTAGCACCTCCGAGTACTTGTGGCCATGAGACCACACACATCAAAATGTACAAATCCAAACATTGGATTTCCTTGGTGCAAGATAACGATGGAATGAAGCTTGGTGTACGTTGTTTTCTAGCAAAGCAATGCATACATGATTTTAGAGGCATATCTTTAACATTGGCACCAGACAATACCTCTCTTTTGGCTAGAATAGTAAGTCCCTTCTCGCTGATATGACCGAGCCACTTGTTCCACAACTCCACCGGCGAGTCCGCTCTGAGTGTAACTGCATACCCATTACAGACTTTTGCATATGTCATGTACCTTTGTTCTCCTTCTTCCCTCGAGCTAGAACTTCTAGACCATAACTGAGCTTCCACTTTCCATCACCAAAAACATTTGTGTAGCCTTCATCATCAAGCAACCTTGTGGAGATCAAGTTGAGACACATGTCTGGAACATGTCTCACATCCTTGAGAACTAGGAAGAGACATGTGTTGGTTTCAAGGGAAATATCTCATCTTCTCATGATCTTGGACAGCTTATCATTTCCTATTCTAACATTACTGAAATTTTTGGTATTGTAGGATGTGAAGAACTCCCTTCGTGAGGTTACATGAAATGATGCGCCGGAATCGACAACCCAACATGTATCCTGAGATGTCAAATTAACATGACCATCTCCACATATGATAATTACCTCGTCTCCGTATGAGATCATAGCTGCTATGTCTTTGGCACCACCTGTTTGTACCTATTTTTTACACATCGGCCCACTAGGCTGAATCCGTTGGTTGCGAGGAAGATTACAACATTTAATGATAATTATTACGATTATTTCGTATAATTATCATCACCATTCACTACAAAAAATAATTGTTTTAGCCACCACAAATTGCGACGGCGCGAAAATGCCGTCGCTAATAGTTCTTGTTTTGTGACGGCATTCGTAGGGTAGCAGAAAAGAAATTTATTTTGCGACGGCAACGACACGCCGTGGCAAATGATAGAATTATTTGCTTAGGCTATATCATGCCATGGCATGGAAATGAAAAATTTGTGACGGTATTCAATGCCGTCGTATAAATTTGTTGCTACGGTTTAGTTGCCGTAGCAAACAATCCCTAAAAGCTAAGTAAAAACAGGCGCCATTAATCCCGCCGCACTAAAAATTTCCGAGTCCCAAATTTTTTTCTGAGCGCCGAAAAAAAGAAGAAGAAGCCTATCTCTAATTTGACAACCAAAAAAAAAAACCCATCTCATTTAATCTTTGTCTAAACCCGTACAGCTCTACTGCAACTTATCCCTCTCAACTGAACTCCATCTTCAACTCAACCCATCTTCAACTGAACTCCATCTTCAACTCAACCCGTACTTTACAACTCCATCGATCTTCAAAACTCTTGTCTGAGCCAAACTCCATCTTCAACTTGTTCTTTACTCTTCGATCTTCGACACCTGAGGCAATTATTGATTGAACTTGATCTCTCGGTCTCTCTCTCTCTCTCTCTCTCTCTCTCTCTCTCTCTCTCTCTCTCTCTCTCTCTCTCTCTCTCTCTCTCTCTCTCTCTCTCTCTCTCTCTCTCTCATGCAATTTTGTTTGTGTTTTGTATTTCAATTTGGTGCTTGTTAAGGTTCTATTGTTTATGAATTTAGTGTTTGGGTATGTCAAATTGTAAGATTCGTTTTACTGTGTTTATGAATTTCATTTTACTATTTGGGTATTTCAATTTAGTGTTCAATTTGTTCTGTGCAGACTGTTTGGGTGATGAAAACAGAGTAAAGAATGTGGATTGCTTAGGTCCAGCAACGCAGCAAGAAGACGTTTGAAATAAGGAACACACAAGGTAAGAGGCGGATCACTTCAGATAATTATTGTTTGGGTTTGAGTATATGTGGCATGAGTGTACTCTGGTTAAATATTATTAGGCTACTGTAAGCATGCATTGATCAATTGGTATGATTATGAATTTATGATCAAGTGGTAATACGATGCATTATAATTACAAGGCTGAAGCAACTAGTTTATGGTGTAATTGATATTCCATTTTGGAGACAATGAGAAGAGAGACAAGATCTGTTTGAATTGAAGGGACGTAATTGATATGGTATAATTGTGGATTACTCTCAATGGTTTGGCTTTGGTGTCAAACACTACACAGTAGGACAATGAGAATTACAATAAGGCTATATCATGTTTTAGATTGATTATTGGGAACAAGGGTGTGTTTGGTGTCAACTTGAAATATTGAATAGGCATGTATTACGTTTTGTATAAATGGCTGAGTACTTGGTGCTTCTTTTATTAGTTTAGATATGGTCATTAGAGGAGCTAAGTTGTGATTGAGAACCTAAGATTTGGTCTACTAAAGGTAACATACTAGTCATGGAGTATGACAACAAATTGGTAGTGATGGTTTGTTTTGAGCTATATAACAGTTGAATGAATTACAAAATGGGTATTCAAGATTGATTGATGTATGTTGAATTTTTCCATAATATAGGATGAGTGTCGATCCTTAATGGTCTTATTGGATTTGAAGAATAGTTTCTGAATTGGATATATGGAATAATTTAGAAGACCATATAATCTTGGGTGTCCATAGTAATTGAGAGAACTACACCCGATGAGAAGAATAATGTGTCTTCTTAGTAGTGATCAATAGCTCACATGAAAATATTCAGTAAAGTAGAATTGGCATGATTACCATTTTATAGATGTTATTAGATGCTAATATTCAAGGATTGTTATAGTAGATTGGGTGTTTGTGTTTGAGCGATGATGTAAATTGGGTGCTTGTGTGTTTGGTGTTTGCTTGCTTCTCTTGGAGATTTTGCCTGCTGATTGCTAGGATTTGAGGTAGGGAAAACAAAGTTTTCTTTATAGCTTTGATTCTAGTTTGATGTGTATTTGGTGTAATTGTGTTGGAATGTCTTCTCTGCTATTTTTTTTCCTTGATTGAAACTGTCAAGCATACATAGCTTGTCGAATACAAATCTTGTTGAGTGTCGATGTTCCTTTGATTCAGCGTAATAAATACCCTTGTCTTGTATTTAATCTTGAAATGATAGCCTTGAGTACTTTTGCTGGTTTTCTTTGAAGAAGTTCACATTGGAATACACACACACTAGAATATATATTCTTTTTGTTGTTTTGTATATGACATATGACATTGCCATGCACAGTACTTGTAGTAGAGATGAATAATTAGAACAAATGTGAAGACACACACACTAGAATATATATTCTTTATAATTATGTTCTCTTCATAACTTATAACTTAATGTTAACTCAATGTCTATGCTATTGTTTTGTATATGATGTGCATCTGCTGGGGTAGAGTATGGTCGTATGTGTTATACTTTGATGGTATAACTTTCTAGGAAAATGCTAGCTTGTTAATTGATAAAATTCATTAGATTGCTTGGTAGTTTCTGGTTATATTAATTTAATAAACTATTTTTTTCTTGAATATTTGTAGTAGATATTTAACAAGATTGCTAAAGATAAATATGGACAAGTCGTGGATAGACCTAGCAAATAGGCATTCAAGCATATATTATGATGGGATAGATAAATTCTTGACATTTGCATACAACAATAGGGATTTGGGTTCAAGGATTTACTGCACTTGTAAAAAATGCGAAAATAGGTATATGTATGTAAGATTAGTTGTGCGGCAGCATCTTCAAGATTATGGTTTCTGGAAGAAGTATAGGAAATGGGAGAAGCATGGTGAGGTTGCAGATTTTGTTGATATGGTGGATGGATATCAAAATGAGTCTTCTTATATGGAGGATGATATGGTTAGACTTGTCCAAGAAGCTTTAGGAGTTCCTATTATAGATGCACATGATGAGCATAATGGGGAAATTAAACTCAATAGAACCATCTTTGGGGCCAAATGAGCCGACTAAGGCGTTCTTAAAGCTCCTAGAAGGTGCAAACCTTCCCTTGTATCCTGGTTCTAAGAAACATACAGCCTTATCATTTATAGTTCGGCTTCTACAAGCAAAGGTTCTTCATGGGTGGTCAGATAACTCTTTAAAAACCTTATTGGAGATATTAGAGGAAGCAATGCCGGAAGGTGTGCAACTGCCCAAGTCATATTATGAGGCTCAAAAGATAGTGGAAGATCTCGGGTTCACATACATGACAATAGACGCGTGCCCTAATAGTTGTATGCTTTTTAGAGGTGATGATATAAGCTTGAATGAATGCAGTGTGTGCAATGCATCACGATGGAAAGAGGGCAGTGGTGGTATATCAAATGATGGTGTAGAACATGTGAAACCAAAAGCAGCCAAACAAGCAAGATATTTTCCTTTAAAACCAAGATTACAAAGGCTGTTTATGTGTTCAAAAACAGCAAAGCTAATGAGATGGCATGCAAAGGAAAGAACTGATGATGGAGAGTTTAAACATCCTGCAGATTCTCTTGCATGGAAAGATTTTGATGAGAAAAACACAATCTTTTTGGAGACATTCGAAATGTAAGGCTCGGGTTAGCATCAGATGGATTCAACCCATTCAGGTCTATAAATATAGTTCATAGTACATGGCCTGTTATCTTGGTTCCTTACAATTTACCACCACTGATGTGCATGAAGCAGCCCTTCATATTTCTATCTGTTCTTATTGATGGTCCTAAGGCACCTGGCGATAAAATTGATGTATACCTGCAGCCGCTTATTGAAGAGCTGAAAGAGTTATTTGAAGTTGGTGTAGCAACATTTGATTCATTCAGTAATGAAATGTTTCAAATGCGTGCTGGGTTGTTATCGACGATCAACGACTTTCCTGCCTATGCCAACTTGTCGGGGTGGAGTACAAAAGGTGAATATGCCTGCCCCCCATGCAACTCTGAAGCTGGTTACCAACGGTTGCATTTTGGTAAAAAGGGTTCATACATGGGTACGTATTAGGCGCTGGCTAGAAGATGGTCATGAGTACAGATCAGATCCAATGGCATTTGATGGGAGTACAGAATATAGGTTGGAGCCGAGGTCATTATCTGGTGTTGAGCTTCTTGCACAACTGGAATCAGATGGTGTTCTTACAGAATACAGAAGGGAAGATGTGGTGCGAAGGCATTCGATAGGGGCACCAAGAGCTGATAATAGGCAGCATAATTGGAGGAAGAAAAGCATATTTTTTGAGCTGCCTTATTGGAAACACAACCTAATACGTCACAACCTTGATGTAATGCATACTTAAAAGAACATTTGTGACAATGTTCTTTTCACTATATTAGGAGTTGCTGGAAAAACAAAGGACAACTTAAATTCTCGTCGTGATCTGCAACTTATGGGAATTAGAAGTCGGTATCATTTAAAGACCAATGAAGCTGGGGTAGAGTATGCTGATCCTGGTGATTTTGAGATGAACAATAAGGGGAAAGATTTGTTCTTCTCAAGCTTATCAGCAACAAGAATGCCAGAAGGAGTTGCTTCCAATATTGCACGTCGTGTACGTCTCCTAGATCATAGTATTGGAAGTTTGAAGAGCCATGACAATCACATCTTGTTGCAGCAGCTTATTCCTTTATTTATACGAAGTTCTTTACCTGCGAATGTGGTGCAAGCATTAATTGATTTGGGGACGTTTTTTAAGCAACTATGCTCTGTGGATAATTGTGTAACAGATTTGGAAGCGGCTCGTGCTCGTATTGTGTTGACACTTTGTGAACTTGAGAAGATATTCCCACCATCTTTCTTTGATGTAATGGAACATCTGCCAATTCACTTAGCTGATGAAGCTTTACTTGCTGGTTGTGTAATATTTAGATGGATGTATCCTATAGAAAGGTACTTACTGACCCTCAAGCAATATGTGCGGAATCGAGCTTGTCCTGAAGCATCAATAGCTAATGGCTACTTGATGGAAGAGTGCATGAACTTTTGTGTTCAATACCTTGATGATGTGCAAAGCAAGTTTAATAGACCATTGAGGAAAAAAAATGATGATGATGATCCAAAAAAGGGAAAAGACATTGTTCTTCAGGAAACTACTCGGACACAAGCTCATCGTTGGGTCTTATTCCATACAGAAGCAGTCTCACCATTCCTTGAGTATGTTTTTAAGCTTACTTAATTAGTTGATACTTGTATTAGTTTATGGGTAGAAATGTATTGAGCTGCTTTTTAATCTTGTGCAGTGAACATCTTGTTACCATTCGACGACAATATCCTTCTGCTGATGAACACTTTGTTAAGAGTGTTCATTTTCGTGAATTTGCAACATGGTTCAAGGAACATGTATGTTATTAGGTCTGTTTTGATAGAATAAGTTAATGTTTTGTTGTCTTAATTGTCAGTTTTTAAATGCAGTTTATCTATATCAGGTTCTGAGTTTGCAACGACGTGGTGTAATGTTATCTGAAGAAACCTGCACCATCAGCAAAGAGGTTCAAGTCTTATAAAGCCAATGGCTTTCTGTTTCGTGTGAAGAGTATTGATAACCATCGCTCTACATAGAATAGTGGTGTAACCTTATTGCAAGCTGATTATAGTGAGGAGTCTTCACCATACTATGGGAAATTGACAGACATAATTAAAATCACATACTCCATTAATATCAAGTATGTTTTCTTTAAGTGTGACTGGGTTAATCCTTCTACAGGTATAAAGTTTGATTTTTTTAAGTTCCCTTTAGTCAACTTCAAGCGTTTGTTGTATAAGAATGACCGTATAGGGGATGAACCCTTCATCTTAGCATCTCAAGCTCATCAAGTTTGGTATGCTCCAGATCCTTCAGGACAAGACTGGTTGAATGTTGTGAGGATGCCTGCAAGAGACTTAACTCATCTGCAAACTAAGAATAGTAAAGACGGTAGTAGTTCAAGTGTGTTGGATGTGGATGATTGAGATATTAGATGTAGACATATGTGATTATGGTCTTTTTTGCTTGGTGGTCTATCATGTTTTTGACATGAGTTGGGAATTGAGTTCCTACTTCTGTATTATTGAGGATTTTCCTCTTCTATATATATATAGATATGAAGACCAATTTTTGTGTTGGTATTCTTCTTGAGTTGGCTATTTTTTCCGATAATATTCTTCAACATTTGTATTTTCAATTTGGATAGACTCTGCTATTTATATCATATAAAATAATCATATTAACTATGATTCATTAATTGCAAATGTATCCTTTCAGTTCACCATGAAGAGAAGGAAGATTGGTTGACCGCGCACCATGGGTGAGTTTTTGAAATCAAGTACATCTAATACATCAAGCAGCAGCACCTTTTCAATGCCATCCACAACGTCGTCACATTTGCCGCCTCCACCACCACCCGCTCAAATGCCACCCCCTCCAACAGCAGGTACATAAATGTTCAATCAATTTTATCAGGTATATATGTTTTCCTTTAAGTTAGAATTTGAGATTTTCGCACACATGGTTAGAAATGGAAGCAGAAGATACTACTGTAAATGGCAAAGGCCATAGTAAGGGTATTCCAGAGTGGAACACAGGAGTTAAAGTCGAAGTCCTTTTTTATTCGAACTTTCAACCTGTGGGAGATAGGGCTGCCCAATTAAAGTCGCAATTGGGAAAAATTGTTCGAGATGGGCAAAGGATTCCCCTGACAATAATGGATTGGAAGTCTGTTGGCAAGAAGGTGAAAGACGAAATATGGAAGGAGGTTCAGGTATCCATATGCTTAATTCTAGTTCTTTTGTCATTTTGTATATATATTTTTGGTATTCTTCATATTGGATTGCTTGTACAGGGGACTGATATCTTATCACTTTTTGAGTTATCAGCATAATGTAGCTTTAGTTCTAACTTTTAGATATTTTGTAGGACAATTTGCTAAATGTTCCAGAAGGATATAAAGCTGTATGTATGAGATCTTGCAATACTTTGTGGAAAGATCATAAAAGCAAAACAAAGATCAACTACTTTGAGAAGAACAAAGATGATCCAGATCTTGTAAACAATCCTCCTGCACATATTGTGATGGAGCAATGGGCTGACTTAGTTGCTTATTGGAGTAGTGAGGATGCTAAGGTACTGGCGGCACCATTTTTATTCATTTAGTTATAAGAATCTAAGAGGAGTGGTTTTGGGATTTGATTAATAACATTGACTGTGACTTGGTACTGCAGATGATATATAGAAGAAATTCGTGCAACCGAGAGCTGCGTGGACCGGTTCATAATACTGGTCGAAAACACTTTGCTCAACTACGCTATGAGGTACTATTTTGCTCTTGCAATTTCATAAAAGATTGAACAGTTTGTTGGTCTGGATTATTGATTCTTATAATCTTTTGCAAAATATGAGTAGCAATCATATATTGTAGTTTACTGATTTCTGTACAACATATTTGCAATGTCTAAATAGCAATCATGCAAATGTCTATAGTTTACCGATTTCTAGCTAGATGGCCTATTTGGAACAGATAAATATAGCAATCCTTAACTGTATAATTAACTGTATAATTAACTATATCATTATGGTTTTTATAATTGACAGATGCAGCAAATTGGAGAAGAAACTGATAAGATGAGTGTGTGGAAAAAAGCGCGAGACACGTCGAACCCTGAAGTAGCTGAAGCAATTGTAAGTTCTTCTTTTGTTTTAATATGTTACATATAATCTAAACAACAAGTCTTTGGTACAATCTAGTTATTATACTTGTACTTGAATGTAGGCAGACTATGAGGAGCGTCTTTTAAAGGAACCTGAGGACCAGAGGAACCTTAAGGCTATTAAAGACCGAGTATTTCATTCAGTGATGGGGGAGGATGGACATGGGTATTGTCGTACTTATGGATCTGGTGTGCCTCGAAATTTTGTGTATTCACAGTCATCAACCCCATCTACAAATTCTAATGATTTGGTTCAGAAAATAACTGAATCTATTGCAAAGCACTTTGAGGAAAAGTTTGAGAGGATGGAAGCTCGACTAAATTCTCTAGAGAACAAGGAGAGGAATCACAATGGACAGGTACTGGATGACTTAGATTATTCTATGTGAATTAAACATTTCTTGACTTGTGTTTAGTATTGTGTAATTGGTTTGTTGATGCTTAGGTTCTGGATGCTGAATAGGCTCGTACATATCCTTGCAGTAAAGGATGTCTTCTATTATGGCCTTCCAAATGGAGTAATTTGACAATGTCAGCTTAACCGTTGTTGTTGACGATGACGATGACGATGACTCCGCCATCTTAATCACCACAAGATGCCACGGACGATGAGCGGTGGGCTCTGATACCTCCACTTGTTGGGAAAGAAGTGGCTGCCTAATACAAGGCCGAGATATAATTAGTTATCCCAGGATCTAACTTTCTCACCCCTCGTGTGATTTGCGGAAATAGAAACAAAAATAAGACACAATATTTAACGAGGTTCGGTAAATGTGCCTATATCCTCATGGCAGCAGTAGTGTTTTCTTCTACTATACTAAATAATGGGATTACAAGAAACACTCACTCTAGATTAACTAAAGTGGTAACACACCTTTATATCTCTCACGATGAATTTTCTTCTCACTAAACTCTTAAGTGAGGATCACACTACTACTATCACACAAACTCTCTGTCGCTAGTTTGTGTCTCTGCCTTTGTTGGTTAATTTGGCTGCAAGCTTTCATGTCTTTATATAGGCAAATGGTTTCATGCATACACCATATGCATTCCATGTACGTAACATGCAAGCGAAGCAAAGTCAAGTTTCTTCCATGATTCATGCTAAATGTTTGCATGCTTATAAATGCATGTCTTCCTCCATCTTCAAAGATTGCAGCCACCTCCCATCTATACTTGTAGGTTTGTTTCTTACCTTTCAAAATATACTGCACCTACTTTGCTATTCATATAGCAACCAACATTCTTTTATTCAATGGGTCATGAAGGCTATAGCAACCAATGCTTTCCTCATGTAGTAAAATACCAGGATTTCCTCCTCCAATTAAGGAGGGACTGACCCATCACATATGTTGATCCAGTGCTAACGTCACACTTTAGAAAAGTAGAAACAGACATCTAGAAAGTGAAAATAGTTTACCCTGTTTACAGCAACATTAGAAACAAAGCATTCAAGCTTTTGATTCTTTCAAACAAAACGCCCTCTGTATCAAGTATCAACATCAAAAAGAAGGTTAAAACATCGACATATTATTAGCTAAACTAAATCTTCTTTGCTTTAACTCAACACTTTCTTGTGAAAGTCGATTGTGGCAGAGGAGACCTTCTTGCTGTTACTCAATTTATGGATAACATATTCTTTTTTGGGCAAATAAAATATGGTCATCTTCTTCAAATTCTGAGCATGCTCGAGAATAAACCTTGCCAGCTGCCATGAATTGTTACCCTTTGAGAGTTCTATAGTTACCTCCTTAAGCTGATTTACAAAATCCAGGTTTTTGGATTTCCAGTATTTCCCATTAAATCTACAATTCTGGAGAGGAAAGAAGCACAAGAAATTAGAATTATTCTATAAGGATACAGATGATTAACCAAATATCAAGAAAAATGTTATTCCCTGAATTGCAAGACAAACCTAGACAAATTTATCATAAATTTTGCAGAGGGTCATGCATTACAGTAACAACTATAATGTAAGATATATGGTGTGTGAGCGAGAGAACAGAAACATATACTTGTAACTTACTTTCGCTTTACGGTACAAGAGGTCAGGGTCAGATTTTATGTCCAAAGTATTCAAATTTTGACATTCCTCTCATAAGACGGACCATTGCTGGGACTAGAGCATCATTCAGGTTCACAATATTTATACGCAAGTAAGAAGTATCAAAGATTGGTGCAGCCATGGAACCTTCCCTGAACAAAGCCTGCAGAATTGTAAAGGCAAACTATTATACTGGGAAAAGTACATGCTCTCTTTAAACCGTGTAGCAAAAACCAGTTACATCTAGCTGACCTATTTCCAAACCACAAATTAACCTTGATCTGTCAATAGCATAGAATTATAGAAAAATCAATGCCATGAATATATTGAAAAGAATATACAAAGTTCAACTCAACTATTAGCAATACATTCGATAGGCTCATAGGCACGGTTTGTTCCTTCTAAAATGGTTTAAAAAGAGAGAAATTTTGAATCTTATATGTAGCTAATAATCCGAATTCTGCAACAGGTTGTATACAAACAGAGTATTATAATTAATCTTATATGTGGGCATCAGTTTGATATGTGTATCAATTTTCACTCAATACTAAAAGATGAGTTTTGATATCCTCACCAATATATTCAGCATTAATCCTAATTCCAAAATAATCTTGCTTCCACTAAAAGAGAATATTTGTCTGCTGTGTAAATTGCATACCTTAATGGTGTGGTCGCTTAGAATAAGTGTTTTAACACTGCATATACTGCAAAGGAACTCGAATGTGTTGTGAAAGTCACAGACACCGTTCGACCATGCCCCCATAAAAAGCTCAGCCCTTTCTAAACATAAAAACTTTCCCAGATGTGATTGACTCAACAAATCCCCACTCCACTTCAAATACTTCAGATTCGGAGCAGAAACATGTAATGATGTGCTGCCAGGGTCACAGTATCCACCTTATATGTATACTTTCAAGTTTCTCACCTGAGATTTTAAGGCAGCGGAGATTGGAACTGGCCTCGAAAGTAAATGATTCCAAAGAGGAGCTCTCCACGGTTATATTTTCTGCCTGAACGCTTTTAAGCTTTATTACCTTGATGCATTTGCAGGAATTTGAGATCCATTTGGAAAAACCCTCAAACCCCTCATCTAAATGAACATAGGCCAAGTTCAACTGTTGGAGATTATTGGGACAAGGAAAAGATGGCACTTTAAAACTCTCCTCCATCCTCACCAATAGTGACCTCAAAGATTTACAACGAAAAATGGAAGACGGCAATTCTACCATCCCCTTGGATAGCATAGTGAACTCAAGATCAAGCACTTCAACCCTGCATCTTGTTGCTGTATCAATCCAAGTCATGACTTGGGATACCTTAGAGGAGAGGCTTTCCGTTAAACACAAACCAATACCAAAACGATGCACCTTTTTATTGCCACGATGACGCAAGAACTGATCGAAACAATCCATCTTGATTGATGCGGTCTTCATTTTATCATAACAGGCGTCAAGGCTGAATGACGGAGTTGAGAGATATAACTCATAAAATCTCTGACACAGCACCAACTCGAGTGAGGCCTTGATGATCCAGCGATGAAAGTGTGTGAAGAGCAATTTCATGTAGAAGAGCACTGAATCTATCTCTTAGAGTATCAGAACAAACTCAGCTTGAGAACTTTCAGTGGCCAATAACTTATGCTTGTTTTCCATTCTACTTGGGTTCTGCTAACCTACAAGCCAATATGGACATGAAAAGAAAAACAATGCAACTGATATCAAGATCAACATCATCTGTATATAAACATTGAATTTTCTCTCATGATCTCTTCTCTGGATAGGTCATTGGGTTTATTTGAGAGACTCCAAATTTGGTTAAATCTAAATCAAACGGGAAATTACAAAGATCAAGAATACAATTCCAATTCTTACCGATTTACCAACAAATAAATGTAAAACCAAATCCAGAAAATGAAAGCTAGAAGTAGGAGAGGAACGTACCCAGAATTTTGGAGTCTGCAGCACACGAAAAAGCTTTACGTATTTATGGGAAACCCTACTCAAATTCAGAATCATTTCGGCCCCAGTCCCGAAAAATCAGGACATGCCGAAACGACGTCGTCGCGGTTTTTCATTTATATTTATTTTTGATTAAAAGTGATTAACTGAAATTAAGTAGTGAGTTGGAGTTGTTTGGGTTTCCTGCGACTTCGAAATTAGCCCTCGCTTCGCCGACTTGGCCTTCGACCGTTCGGCGCCGCCGTCAAAGGAAATTCCGTGCCGGAAATATCGCAGCGGGTAGTTAAATTTACTGTTTATGACTTATACATGGCTGCATTCTTGTGATTACAAACACCATAACCTAGCTATCAAAATTATTCTTGTTTTTGGTATGCCTTACTTTGGTTTATACAACGCCTTAATTCTATATTTTATGTGATGGCCAGGTTGGGTATCTGTAATAGGTTTCAACGTTTTGAATTTTTAGGTTTCAAGATTCTGAATTTTTATGTTGAAATGTAGTACCTGTATTTGGTGTTTATGTTACTATACACTGTTGGACACATTCAATGCTTAGTGTGATAGCCATGGACAGATTCAAAGCTTGTTCCTTAGCATTAGAATCTCAGCTGAGGATTTGCATAAGGTTAGATACATAATAAGTTGGAATGTGAGATGGAATCGGAACCCAACAGTTCAGAGGAAATTCTTTTGTTTTATGTGTGTGTAAATTTGAGGTTGAAAAGGCTTCTATCTGGTGGATGCGGAATCTAGGAGTATGCCCTTATGTAGGTGTTAGCATCGTGACTGCATGGCTTGATGTGAGGAGTTTATAAACCTCATCCCATCAGTGTCTAATGAAGTTTGTAGCTTAAGGCCTAAGAGGAGAAAATAATATGTGTGCACCTGTACTCGAAGTCAACGCATATAAGGAGGATTCTGATGAGGCCATCTGAACATATTGTCTAATTTATGTACTAGTTCTGTGAGAAGTCCTGTGATTTTTCGTCCTAAAACGGTTTCTGATCATACTTCCACTTTCTGCTTTATCATCAGTACATCTGTGTATGCTTGTGTTTCATTTTATTTATAGGCCTCATGTGAAGTGTTGATACTGTCAGTAGTCATATCTGTTTTCCCTCAAACTTTTGCATAACAAAACAACCCACCAGTTGTTCTGATTTTCAACAATTTATGAGATCCATTTTCAGTTTTGCGACTTTTGCCTATGTCGATCCTCAAAACAGACAGATATTTGTGCACCAAGCTCATTTTCTTTTGTCCTTTTACACTTAATTTAGTATTGTTTTGTGTATATAGTTTATGCAGGCTTGTCTTTGCTGTTTGCTAAAGTTTAGCCAAGAATCTGAGATACACCTCTTCAGAGGTTCATTAAATTTGGAAAGTGATATTGAACTGTTTTTTAGTATTGTTTGTACAGAGAATCTGCCTGCAAAATTTTCTTTCACCTTGCATGATAAAATATATTGATCTGGACAGTTTTGTTTCAATAATGGAATTGAGTATATTAATAGTTTGTTTTGTTAGGCCGTTAGGGAGAATGGAGGATTGTTTTTTTTTTTTTTGTAACAAGGAATATTATGTTGGGTATGAAAACCCTTTTTGTCTCTCCATGTTGATGGGCTGAGGTTTACTACTCGAGAGAATGATGTTTTGCTCTTGGCGACTGGGGTCATATACTTTTGGATGGACAGAGGTCCTGTAATAATAAACCTTCATCAAGGCACTCGAGTTAAATGTTCAATATCTCTAGATAGCTGTATTTTTTTTCTGTCATCAATAACCATATAACTAATCGTTTGCCTAAAGTCTTGTGTTTGCATTAACTTCGGAAAATGTATATCTTTTTGCAGTTACTTTGTTATATTTTCTGACTATTACTGACACCAAATTTTTACCATGTTGGCATGTTTAAGAGGCTTTGAGCATCCATGGGAGGTGCTTCCATCACAGCTGGACCTAACTCTTCCAACTCCACACTTCAGCTCCCTTCTCAGCAAGATGACGACCAATCAGAGAATGTCAAAAAAGAAGAAGAAATAGAAGAATATGAAGAAGAAAATGAAGACGAAGAGAAAGGTGAGTGTGGATTTTGCTTATTCATGAAAGCAGGTCCGTGCGGAGAGAGATTCACAGCTTGGGAACAGTGTGTTAAAGATTCTGAGAAGAGCAAGGATTATGCTGCTGTAAAGTGTGTCGAGGTTTTCAAAACTTTGAATGAGTGTATGAAGGAGAATCAAGAGTACTACGATTTTATTTTGAAGGCCGAGAAAGCAGAATTGGAGAAGAAAGAGGATTCTATCAGTGAGAGCTCGGAGCACAAAGCCAGTTCAATTGGGGATTCAACTGACGAGCAAGAAGGTTAGCCAGTCTGGTGCTTCTTGATTTTGCATTGACAATTGGTAAGGGTATTGCTGGGATGGGCCGGTATTTATTAGATTCTCCCTCATTGTTGATAGTTGTTCTTGCTGAGATGAACTGTCATTAGTGGCGACTATTATTTTTTTTAATTGTACATGGAAGAGACCCACTAGGTATCCTTATTCAGAGCTATCAAATGTAACAAAGACAGTACTGAATTGATAGAGAAATACTTGTTTTGAGGAGCCAGGAAGTCTGATATTTCAGTTCACCGGTGAAATGCAAGTTACATGGTGACAAATGAACAAATTGGAGAGAAGTGGAAGCATGAACAACACAAGAAAGGTGGTGAAAATAGACAATAAACAGAGACTGCTTACAGTACAAAAATTTGGATCAATTGTCATGTCCACTTTATTCATGTAGTACTATTTATGCGTATTGATTCTTGATCTTGTGTATTCCATGACCATTATGCCTTCGTTCTTGGGGCAAAGTCCAAAGAAAGTAGAGGCAGCTAGAAATGCATCAAGAACTGAAGAGAGATAGAAAAAGAACACGGGGGCGAATTGGAGAGACAGAGAGAACAGAGACGATTAAGAGAGAAGAAACATTTTGAGAGAGATAAAAATGAATTAAAATATGGTAAGACGAAAATATCCTGCAAAATATGTCTCCGTAATGGTGTTAACGATTTTAGATACCAATATTCGATCGATAGAAGAACGTAAGATACCATTTTGAAGATTTTGAAAGTTAAAGATATCGAAGATTAACTTCTCGGACAACATTATTTCGAAGATTTTTCCCGGTAACAAACAATTGGAGGAACTTTTCTTAAACGCAACCTGAATGATAGGATAACGTGTACGTAATTAATTTATTCAGCTACCAAGGTAGAGAATTTCAATTCACATTATGTACAGAGGCGACGACCTGGCTAGGGAAGAGTTATCTTGCACGCCATTCATACGAAAGAATTGTTATAAGCTAGCTTAGGGTGAGAGTGGGTAGCCAATGCCATGTCTTGTGGTGGGGAAAACGACAAAGAGCAAACTGCAAAGGAGGCCGACACCAATGGGAACAATGTCCAAAACCTCCTGAGTTTCATGAGCAGGCATGGGATAGAAGCAGCCCACCACGTTCTTGTCCCTCAAGGCCACAGCTCCAAACACCAAGACGGAGAGAAGGGCATGAACCAGATCAATGAATCTCAGCTTGTACTTGGTCAAATCTGCACCAGCTGCTGTTGCTGAGGAGGAGGAGTCGAACAGAAAGAGGCCCTTGGGAGTGGCTATGCCGTAGCACACCTGTCCGTTAGGGGCCTTGACGCTGTCGGTGAAGGAGGCCAGGAAGCAGGAGAGGGCCAAGAGGAGGAGCAGGAACAAGGTCATGGGACGCGTGGCGGCGTCGCAGGAGCCGTTGTTGGTGAACACTGGTACGAGGAGTTGCAAGGCCAGGAGGGTTCCCGTGGGCAGCAGGTTGGCTAGGTTGGCTGTGCCCGTTAGGGTTTGAGAGATGGCGCGTTGGGACATGGAAGAAGCCACCGGCTGCACAGCTTTCCTATCCTCATCGTCGCTGCTGCTTGAATCAGCTGATACTTGCTGCTCCGCTGCTCTTGTAATTGATCTCTGAGACATGTTCGATCAACTAATTCGTAGCTACGTATCAATGACTTGGATTAACAACTCTATTTATAGAGACAGACAGACAGACAGACAGACGTAGAGAGCTGTACATTTACGAAGGAATATTGGTTGTTATTTCATTTCCATGGAGTTTCCTGTTAGGTCAAGCGTTTGACCTATTCAATCCTGTAGCTAGCTCATATAAACAAGTATATATGATATGATGGTGTGTTTAATACTTTAATTGCAACTAACGTTTTTGTATTTGTAATTTTGAATAATAGAGAGGCTTACAATGTCAAATACAGCCATTCTGATAACTTGTTTATTCAACCGGACTTTTCTATTCAAACCTACCTACAGAGTACAGATACGTACAGTCGATGCTTACCCTCACCAAACCCGGCCTTCAGCTTCTTCGATCTGGAAGACCGGAACAACCTCGATCCTCCCCTGCTTTTACTACGCACCAATAAGACCTTGCTTTGTCAACTTCTTTTACTTTTAGGATTAATTACAAAACATCACCTAAATTAAATTATGATGTTATTTTCATTTTTATTTTCATACATAACTATTAAAATACTATCAGAAGAAAGGCTTTAGCCGACGAAATTTTCTTCGTCGGCTAATTTAAATTTTCGTCGGCTTTGATCAACTTTAGACAACGAAATTAAAATTTCGTCGTCTGAATAATTTTTTTTCTCGGCTATAGTCTGTGAACTTTAGCCAACGAAATTTTAAAAGTTTAGCCGACGAAAAATATAATTTCGTCGGCTAAAGTGTCTTATATTTGCAAATCTGGACAACAACTCATCTGGGAAAAAAAACTATATGTAGAACCTTCAAACGTAAAAAAGTCGTGAAATAAGATATGACCAGAATGGTGAAATACGTCTACGGTTAAAAAATCACGGTATTCCGGTAAAGTCTCAGTGCCGATAGTTGCGGTTAATGCAATTTACCCTTATTATTCACTATGCTGCAGATTTGGCGTTCGGTGTCCGATTGACTATTGTGATACCTTTCCGGAAGCGTAACGGCCCTACGAGTCAAACTATTTGCTATGACATATGAGCCTTTTTGGCCATCCGAGTCCGTTTAGGGCTTCAAAATGCAGTTTCTTATTTCCGATTAGAGTTGACCGTTTCGATCGAGCCCTTAACGTTGTCGAATCCCGTTGAATTTTTTACCATAGACATCTTTCGTCATAATGATCATATCTGACGGTCGAATTTTGGTTTGTAAATTTTAGTCATCGGAATCACAACGTGTCTACTATTTACCGTTAGTATTCCCTATAGGGAGCCCTATCGTTGGAAGGTAAATGTCTCAAAAATTTTATATAGGCAGTTGCGTCTCATCTACATGAGAGTTTTTTGTGTGGAAGGTTTAACCAAAATACGTAATATAGAGGGAGATATGAGCGTTTTCGTGTGATAAGTAATGATGGATTATGATTGACCGTTTCGATCGAGCCCTTAACGTTATCGGATCCAGTTGAATTTTTTACCATAAACATCTTTCGTCATAATGATCATATCTGATGGTCGAATTTTGGTTTGTGAATTTTAGTCATCGGAATCACAACGTGTCTACTAATGTTGTATAACTTGTTTAGTAGGTTATACAACTTTATAAACCAACTCTACATAGGAAGCAAAATTATCAAAAATCTTGTGAAATAAGATGTATTCATAATGGTGAAATACGTCTATGGTTCAAAAATCACGTAAATCGGGTAACGTCTCGGTGCCGATAATAGCGGTCAACCTTATTTATCGTTATTATTCCCTATGGGGAGCCCTATCGTCGGAAGGTAAATGTCTCAAAATTTTTATATAGGCGGTTGCGTCTCATCTACATGAGAGTTTTTCGTCTGAAAGGTTTGACCAAACTACGTAATATAGAGGGAGATATGAGCGTTTTTGTGAATTTATAGACTTTAGCCGACGAGATATTAAAAAAGTCGTCGGCTAAGGTCAAAAATTGTTTGGCGGTAAACTAAATTCGGAGGAAAATTTTGAAAGGATTTTAGCCGACGAAAATATATGAAAAGTCGTCGGCTAAAGTAGAAAAAAAAAATTTGGCGGCAAACCAAATTTGGGGGAAAATTTTCAAAATTTTCAAAAGAGTTTAGCCGACGAAAATAAAGAATTTCGTCGGGTAAAGTTCTTTATATAGGAGTTTTACCGAAGATAGATGGTAAGTAGCCTGCTCTAGCGCCTATCCAGCTCCTCCCTCAAGAAGAGGTTAGTTTCTTGAGGTTAAAGTTTTGTGCTTTTTTTAGTTTTGAATATTGGGTTTGGAAAGTTATGAGTTTTTGGTGTGGGGTTTGTTAAGTGTAATTGAATGTTGATGCAGGCTGAAGTTACTGGGTCTGTTAATGCTGATGAAGATAACCGGCCGAAGTTTCAGTTGAAGAGATATGATTACTTTGGTTATGATGAGGACTTGGAAACTTTTTTTTGAGTGCAAGAAAGTGGGGTGGTGTGAAGTTTTTGGCTTATGATTCATTGAGAACGGTTTGGTTTGGATTCTTGGATAAGTTGAGTTGATTAGTACTACATTCCCCTAGAATTTGGTAGCTCGATTCGGTGTGTGTGAGGAGAATCGCAGATTTGAAGTTTTTAGGGTTTAAAATTAGGGATTTTTATATTTTGATTCAATTGACCTGTTTAGGCTTAGAAGTGTGCTTCGACTTCTTCTAAAAAGTTGTTCGAAATGTTGAGAGGAAGGTTTTGTCAAATTTTGGTGGTGATTGGAGGTGGCCGAAAGTTTCTGCAGTTTTTTTTTTCAAAAACTAGCAACTTTAGCCAACGATATTTAAATACTATATTCGTCGGTTATAGTATTTTTTACTTTTTTTATAAGGTTTAGCCGACGAATTATGGCATGTTTCGTCAGCTATAGTTATTTTTTAATTTTTTTTGGTTTAGCCGACGAAACAGACTATATTTCGTCGGCTATAGTTATTTTTTAAATTTTTATTACACACTTTAGCCGACGAATATATTAATTGTTTCGTCGGCTAAAGTCTGGGAAAAAAACCGACGACATGTTTTCCGTCGGCTAAACTGTGGGACTATAGCCGACGACGTCTTCTTTTTTCGTCGGCTAAAGTTGACACGACCCACCCCGAATTTCACCCTAAACCTGGAGTAAATCGTGCGGGGACCACCTCCAAGGAAAGATTTACCGCTAAATTCGGTACAACCTCCCTTGGAAATGGACAACCCTTCTAAACCAAAACCTGCAAACACGTCTAAAGGTTCTCAATCCAACCTTATAGACTCCTGGAGCCTTCGTGCTCCCCACAAATCACAACATCTCCCAAAAATAGATTTAACAAAGATCCTATAACCAACATATTCAGAGCAACTCTATTTAAGAGAAAATGAACTATAAATAAATAGAAAAGAGAGCGGAATCTATACTATTGACTATGCATCTTCTCCATGTACGTCCGATCTCAACTATGCAATCCTGCAGACTGGGCATTTTAAAACGAAGGGCCCAGGGGAAGACATTTAATAACGTTAGAGTGAGTGGACATAAATAATTTAATAACAAAATATTTATGCATTCCCATTTTAATATCATAGAAAAATATACTGCATGCGGCAGCTTAAAAGCGCTCAATTCATAATCTGGCAATTTCACGACTAGCTCTAGCTAGTCACAAACTCGAATAAAATGGAGCCTCTCAGGCTAAACCATATATAAACATATATTCGTATGTATCTACACTCGTCAGACTCCTTGTATGAATCCTAAAAACAATTTAGAAAAATAGAAATTCATACAAGGCTACAACGTTGGCGTCTAACGCTCACGTTGCGTCATAATGGTATTTTTCCTCATTATGACCGAAAAGGACGGTGTATATATACGTGTGGACTCCCTATATGAAAAAAATAAACCGAAAAAGAAAGTAGTTTTCATATAGGGCTATGACGCTTGTGTCTAACACTCACGATACGCCATAATGGTATTCTACCTCATTATGACGGACCAAGCACGTATGGCTAGCTAGCAATTATATACATACTATTTTCATAAAATCCAAAACATATATATCCACCGAAAATCTCATTTTCGGGATCTCTCCAAAGGAGGAAAAATTGTCAAATAGGCGAGAAATCAATAAATCTCATCAGAAGAAATAAATGATTAATAAAATCATTCATTGCATGCTTTTTATTTAAAACAAAGTCCACTCATAACTTTAGGCCTAAGCCTGACGTCGATCCGAGGTCTCTCCAATTGAATCTCCTCCCGTCCTGTTCCAAATATATAATTAATTTACCAACTAAAATCCAGTATTTATTCAAAATAGGCAAAATAACTGAGAGCCATAAACACGCTCATCATTGCCTAACTTCGATACTTTAAATCGAAACGACCCAAACTTTAATATCATACTTGGCAGTCGTAAATACAACATTTCTCAGAAATTGACTTAAATCCTACAGTCGGATTTTACATTATTTAACCGTCAAAATACCAAACTTTAGAAATTCACAAACCTATTAAAACTCGTCCAAAAATTCCACAATTCACTTCATTAAACTCCTCTAATTATTACACATTTAAAATTATATAATACCCCAAAACGGCGGCGGCGGAGGCCGATTCTGGCGACGTCCAAATTCTACCAAATTTTAACAGAATCTTCCTCTCAACATCCCAAACAACTTTCATAACTATCACTAAGTCCAATTTCAAGCCTAACTACGTCAATCGAACGAAAACATCCTAAAAGCCCTAGAATTTCAACTTCAAATTTCTCCTTACCGAGCTCAAGAGGGAGTGAGCCTTTTGGAGGGGTTTGTTGCACGGGAGGAGAGCTACAAAACCGTACCAAGCTTGCCCAGATTAGTGGCCGGAGGAGGGAGTTCCGACGAAAATTCTTCCCGGCGTCTCCGGCAAGTTTCTCCTCTTCCGGTGGGTTAGAGGCTCGGGTGCTAGGCCGGGGAGGGAGATGAGGTGGCGGGGGTCCAAACGGGACCGGTACGGCAGCCTGGCTTGGCCGAACGGCGGCGGACCGGCGGAGAAGGATTCCGGCAGCGGGAAGAGGAAGAGAGAGCGCGCGGGAGAGAAAGAGAGAAAAGAGAGAGAGAAAGAGAGAGAGAAAAGAAAAGAAAAGATGGGTTTGGGCCTCACACCAACCCGGCTAACATCATAAAAATACCCAACTTCACTAATCTAACACCCCCAAAATAAAATACCCTATTAAAAATTACCTTTTACTAGCTAAAATTTACTATTTTACCGTCGTTACATTGTTCTCCTACGAATAACTCTCCGGAATAATCGTCCCTCAAAACCTCTCTAGGGACCAATTAAACTATATCTCAATGTCGGAGACAGTAAAATTCTTATTACAATCAAGCTAGTAAATAAATAAAAATTTACGGGTCGGGATGTGACAAAAGTTATCGCCCGACGACCTTTTCCCGACGAAATCTTAGCGACGATCGCTCGTCGGCTAAGATCTTAGCCGATGAATTAAGCTAACAGGCCGACGAAACTTGTCCTGGTAGTGAAAACTTGCATTTTCATACCCTAAGTTTCATTTCTTAGTATTTTGATACCCTGACCACTAACACCGTTAAATTTTGATAATAATCAAGGGTGTTATGTCAATTCATGATATCTTTATAATTGAAATTAAAAATTATACATTAAAATTAAATATTTTTCATTGCGATTGTTCAAACTCGAGAACACCATTTCTTCATCCAAATCAATATTGTAATCACAGACTAAAATATGCACGATATCCTTGATATTTCCTCAAACTTTCTGTTTTCTACAAGCATCAATATTAATTTTCATATCTTTCTGATATTTTATATATTTGTTAGTTATATCTATTTTTAGTTTAATATATATGTTTCTGCGTAATCCCGGAGACTACGTAGAATCGTGGATTGGTGGAACATGTAAACGAGAGATAATCAAGGACAAGAGACAATGACGTATAGTGGTTCACCATGTCATCGGAAGACATGGCTATGTTCACTTAGGAATCAACTATCATGGTCAATAGGCCTTTCGGATCGGGAGAGGGATATTCAGGCAGCCAGCTAGCTAGAGCTAGAGATCAGATCCCTCCTACATATGGGAAAACCTTCTTTTTATAGCTAAAGAAGGTTCCCTCATTTTGCATGTTATCAATGTGGGACAAACTATACATATATCTTATCATTGTGCATTCTTGTGGAGCTTGGAGAAGCACATTCCTGATGTGGTACCGATGATCTTTCACCATGGCGAGGTAGCTTGGATGTCGGTCTACAAGTTTCATGACTGGTCTATGGGCGGGGGGAATGTAGTTTCCAACTACCGACTACAATATCATTTTTATATAAAATTTGATAAAATTTCTATCGATTATTTGATATTTTCTCGATATAATTTATATTAATTATATAATTATTTTGTTTTATTTGTTTTGCTTAACATATGTAACTCCAAAAATATATATACATACAAGAGTTCTGCTAACTTTTATTACTATTGTTGCAAAAATAAATATTAATTTTGGAGTTTTTTTTTGAATATTTTTGCTAAAGTAAATTATTCTATTTGTATTGATAACCTCAAAAAATAAATTATTTTGTTAAAGGACATGAAAAAACGATACATTATTGAAATGACGAAAATGCCCTCAAAATTTAACGGTGGTAATGGTCAGGGTATAAAAATGCTAACGGAATGAACCTTAGGGTATAAAAATGCAAGTTTTTGATAGTTAGGTATGAAAATAAAAATAACATGATAGTTTAGGTGGTATTTTGTAATTAATCCATACTTTTATGCATTTGTGAAATGGTCCTGTACTTGAACAATATAGACTAACTAGACAGCTACCCGCGCATTGCAGTGGGGTTGTATATATATATATATGCGCATTTCAGATATATTACTGAGCTTATTGTTATAAAGTTAATAACATACATAGAAGGCAATGCTGTAAGGCAATATCAGATTAACTTGCCTTCTAGATATAGGGCAATCTGAAATATGAACACCAAAGTGTTAAGTGCTGCAAAGGTTTATTGATAGATGTGATAGAAAACAATATAAGCTTGGAACAAATGTTCAAGCTGAAGCACAACTGATGTGAACAGAGAAAAAGGAGAATTGGAGGCAGCTAGAAGTGTCATGTGCTGCAGACGCCTCAAGCAGCTTAATTACGAGAGGAAGCTTGAAGTGTCATGTGTTGCACCCTCTATGCACCACGATAACAGATGCTTCAACTTGAGGATCGGATATCTATTGCTGCCGTTTTGAGTCCCCTACAGAAGGAAGCAAAATACAAATAATAGTTTGAAAGCAGCCCCAAGGTGGTCAGTGTGCAGAACCGAGCAGTGATTCGGAGGTACATGTCTCTGAATAGCTAAAGTAAAGACCGCTGTTAGATTTCGGCCGTCTATATCATAATTATCCTCCACAGTAATAGATACGGATCAGTCTGAAGCTGAAAATTTACTTTTGTATGCAAAGGCCTTTCGAAGAAGTTATATATTTTATCATTTTAAATCAGTAATATATAAGTAATATAATTAATAAGACAATATCAAAGTTGGAAGAGACTCGAGAGATCGGATATAATGATATATCCAAAGTTATTAAGAGCATAGTCGGAAAGATTGATTGACATATACAAAGTATTAATAGAGTTGGAAGATTCAACATACTTAACAAATAGCAATGTAAATGATAGATCAAATAGTCACCGATAAGGCCATCTGCGGCATTTTAACCTAATACACCTAATGCGTAAAGAACCAGCATTGAAGGAAACAAATAAAAGAAAACCAGCAAACCAGCTGAGTGATTTTCACAGTAGTTCTTCAAATTTAAGGGAGAGGAGAGCAAAGCTCACTAGAACTCAAGAGACAAGAAAATCATATTTCATCTTCGTCCTCGACGCCTTGCACCTCCTAGTCTTTACAAAAGATTGAGTGAAGTGCCAAAATCATCTTACTTGCTCCCCCTCTTGCTCTTGGAACCACACCTTCTAGAGCTTTGTGTGCCTGCTCTTGATTTAGAGTTAGTAGTAGTAGGTGGGGCATTAGAGGCAGGGTGAATAGGCACGTGAGGTCCAGTAACCAAAGCAGGGGAACCCAACAGCAGGAGTTCCATAACGAGCACAGCAGACTCCTGCTTGGTACCAGAAACACCACGGCCATATGCATTGCCCATCTGTAGACTAAGTCGCAAAGCATGGTTCTCGGCATAGCAGCACTGAAGCAAACGCCCCAGCCTCCTGCATTCGCCTTCCAAGTACTTGCTCTTCATCTCCAGATCTGTGACATACATTTTTCTCCTCCCTTGATCTCATCGCTGCATCCTTATTTCTCAGCTGCCTGGAATGATAACAAACCACATCCACTACTATCAGATCATATCGAATATATATCTAAATTATCTAATACATTCCACCTCAATTCATTCTTTTTCATTTACCACTGAAAAGGAAGAATTTTAAAGCATAATCATAACAATTATCCCCTTCTTATCATGATTCATTCTCTTTTGATTTCCCAAATTACCAATGCATAACAATCGGGATATAATCGGGATATAAGTTCAGCTTTCTGAATAGACTAAACTTTAAACCAAGACTACTTCAATAAAAATGGGAGAACTATCATCACAATATTTACCCGAGTTTATATCATATCATTTACAGTTAGAACTGAGTCTCTGATATGATTACTCCTATAGAGGACATATAAACATATGTTCATGCAAATTGTAAAATCATTTCGAATAGCTTACATAGCTAAGCCAATAAATAAATAAACTAGAAAATAATCATTGAAGACTAATATGAAACAATAAACAAACAGTACCTTCTCCTCTCTTGGAGACAGGATCTCAGGTCTGCGTCAGCATCCGTATCATTGTTGATCGGCGATCACCGCTTTCTCCTTCTCCGACTCGGCGGAGCCATTCGAATTGAATCCACGTCAGTGGGTGACTCCGTCGACGGCGAGTCCACGAGTATATCCGCCAAAAAGTTCTCATAATACTCCTTCGGCCGGCTCCTCCGAAACCACCTTACTCCCGTCGTCGTCTTTCATCAGCATGTTCTCACCTCGCCGATCCACGTGTCAATCGATCCCGACTCCGCGTTCGCCGGAGCATCCTCCACCGTCGATGACGACGACGAAGGCGAAGCCCCAGGCGCTGCCGTGACGGCCGCGTTATCCAACTCCTGGAGCGAGTCTAACCCATTCGCGTCCTCGAATACGAAATCCCAGTCGATCTCTTCGATCACGTCAACGCCGTCATCCAAAAAGTCAAGATTTCCGTCGAATTCCATAAGCTAAACAAGGTGCGTATTTACAAAACCCTAATTCTAACGGTGGTGAATTTTGGGGGAGAAATTTATAGTAGGCGATAAAGGTCTTGTTTTCTGGAAGAACGCGTAGTCTTTGTTGTACTCCGACTCCTCTCCGCTCCTTCGGGGTAAGTTAAACCGGCTGGATGGTCACGAGCCATCACTTTTCGCTTTGATTTTGATTTTTTTAAAACGGTTTTGATATTCTCTGCACATAGGATTTGATTATTTGAAGCGATGTTGTCATTGAACCAATAGGGTTGCGCCAGCAAGGTAGAAACAAGCTCTCTTGTGCTTGACACGTGCGAGCTTTCATTACCAGGAGTTTGATTTCTGGTCTTCGAAAAAAAAAAATATATACGAACTAATATGTACATCTATCGCTATTTACATACTTTTAATAATATAAATCAATAATTTATTTACATTAATTTTTCATCAATGTAAACATGATTGATTAACTCAACGTTTGAACGGTTCAATCATGAATTTATATTGCCCAAGTATAAAAATAAGATAGAGTTTGAACGCACAAATACATACTAGTTCGAATACAAGTACAATTCGCTTCCCCTTTATCTCTCACTATGTTTAAATGTTAAAATTGTTATGCTGGAATGTGGAGCTAGAGTTAAGAAGTTCCGGTTTGATTCCAGGCCTAACTCGCTTTCAAAAGTTTGACATCCTGATTATATGTGAGCATTGAGCCCCTTTCTATAGCTAGAGTTGAAAGATTTCTTTGTAAACATCGCTTTCCTAATGTTGAAGTTGTGATACTAGAGTTTTTTTTTTTTTTTTTTTTGGGGAATCTGAATTATGATGAATAATGTCGGTGTTCAGTTTAATGACAGTAGTTTTCATTTTGTTATTGTCAAAGTTTCTTTACTGATAGACTAGAAAGGATTCTCTCTACAATATATGCTAGCCCTATTAATACCGTAGGAAATCAACTTTAGGATTATTTATCCACTTATTCTAGTCAATGTCAACTACATTTGCGTGATGACATAATTAAGCTGACAAGCTAATAGGTGCATCCGTCTCATATCGCCCGGGGAGATAGTTGCTATGCTTATATGTGTAGAGCTAGCATTTTAAATTGAGACGCGTTTTGGGGTGAAACCTCAAGAGCAAAACCGTGAGGGTCGTTGGGCCCAAAACAGACAATATCTCAATGGATTGGGCCGGGCTGTTACAGTGCAACCTATCTCCCCCGCGATATGAGACGGATGCACCTACTAGCTTACCAGCCTAGGTGGATTGTGATGACCTGACTAGGCTAACAAGCTAGTAGGTGCATCCTCCCATATCGCCCGGGAGAGATAGGTTGCTATGCTTATATGTGCAGAGTTAGCACTTTAAATTGAGACGCGTTTGGGTGAAACCTCAAGAGCAAAACTGTGAGGGTCGTTGGGCTCAAAGCGGACAATACCTCAATGAACTGGGCTGGGCTGTTACAGTTGGTATCAGAGCCTGTTTCCGGCCGGAAGTGTGCCGACGCGGACGTCGGGCCCAAAGGCTGTGGATGTGATGACCTGACTAGGCTGGCAAGCTAGTAGGTGCATCTTTCTCATATCGCCCGGGGGAGATAGGTTGCTATGCTTATATGTGCAGAGCTAGCACTTTAAATTGAGACGCGTTTTGGGGTGAAACCTCAAGAGCAAAACCGTGAGGGTCGTTGGGCCAAAGCGGACAATATCTCAATGGACTGGGCCGGGCTGTTACAGTTAGTATCAGAGCCTGTCCCCGACAGGAAGTGTGCCGACGCGGACGTCGGGCCCAAAGGCTGTGGATGTGATGACCTGACTAGGCTGGCAAGCTAGTAGGTGCATCCGTCCCATATCGCCTAGGGAGATAAGTTGTTATGCTTATATGTGCAGAGCTAGCACTTTAAATTGAGACGCGTTTTGGGGGGAAACCTCAAGAGCAAAACCGTGAGGGTCGTTGGGCCCAAAGCGGACAATATCTCAATGGACTGGGCCGGGCTGTTACAGTTAGTATCAGAGCTTGTCCCGCCGGAAGTGTCCGACGCGGACGTCGGGCCCAAAGGTTGGTGGATTGTGATGACCTGACTAGGCTGGCAAGCTATAGGTGCATCCGTCCCAAATCGCCCAGGGGAGATAAGTTGCTATGCTTATATGTGCAGAGCTAGCACTTTAAATTGAGACGCGTTTTGGGGTGAAACCTCAAGAGCAAAACCGTTAGGGTCGTTAGGCCCAAAACGGAAAATATCTCAATGGATTGGGCCGGGCTGTTACAGTGCAACCTATCTCCCCCGGGATATGGGACGGATGCACCTACTAGCTTGCCAGCCTAGGTGGATTGTGATGGCCTGACTAGGCTGGCAAGCTAATAGGTGCATCCGTCCATATCGCCCGGGGAGATGTACCATCCGTTAGGGGTTTGACTAACGGATTGACCGTCCGGATCGAGCCCTTACCTTGTCGATCAGTTGAATTTTTTCCCATACATGTTTTGTCATGATTGTCAATGTGAGATTTTTTCTGATTGTTTCGTTGTCATGATTATGTCAGTTTGATTTTCGTTTCTCAAGTTTGATCATCACTCACAATCACAGTTTGCCGAATGTATAAAAAGTAATATAGCCGACGAATTTCAAAGGTCTAGCCGACAAATTTATTGTTTAGCCGACGATTTCATAGGTTTGGCCGACGAATTTCAAAGGTTTAACTGACGAATTTTATTTTAGTAGACGAATTTCATAGGTTTGGCCGACGAATTTCAAAGGTTTAGCCAAAGAATTTATCTTAGCCGACGAGATTATTATCTTAGCCGACGATATTATTCTTTAGCCGACAAAATAATAATTTCGTCGGCTAAAGTTATCGGGTATAACCCAGCGCTCGACAGCAGAAATGCCCTAGCCTCCTCTTTCCCCTCCTCCGCCTCCTCTCCCTCTCCCGGTCTCCGCCGCCCTCTCCCTCTCCCTCTCCCGGTCTCCGCCTCCTCTCCCTCTCCCGGGCTCCGCCTCCGCTCCCTCTCCCTCTCCCAGTCGCCGCCCTCTGCTGGTCGCCTGCTCCAGCCCTCCCTCCTCCTCCTGCTGCTCCATCCTCGAGCCCTCCCTCCTCCTCGAGTACATTTCTTTTCCCAAGGCTCATTTTGTGTTTGCTTTTATTTTCCGGTCAATTGCAATGTTGTGGTGTTGTTAGGAAGTATATATTTGTTGTTAGGAAGTGTATATTTGTATTTAGGAAGTGTATATTTTTATTTAGGAAGTGTATATTTGTATTTTGTATTTAGGAAGTGTATATTTGTATTTAGTATTTTGTGTTTACTTTGATTTTCCGGTCAATTGCAATGTTGTGGTGTTGTTAGAAAGTGTATATTTGTATTTAGAAAGTGTATATTTGTATTTAGTATTTTGTGTTTGCTTTGATTTTCCGGTCAATTGCAATGTTGTGGTGTTGTTAGGAAGTGTATATTTTTATTTAGGAAGTGTATATTTGTATTTAGGAAGTGTAAATTTATATTTTAGGAAGTGTATATTATATTTTTTTGACTAATTGAATGGGTTTACATTTTTTGATTTTGTGGCCTTGATTCAAATTAATATTTTAAACAGGATGAGCGGTAATATTAGATCGACGAAGGTTCGAAGGGCCAAAGGTCTGAATTGTCTGAGGGAACCTCTAGCAAACCCTCAGACGTCGTTTCGGGGCCTCATAACAGCCGACGTGCAGCCTTTCTGGAGACGACGCAGAGGCAGCCGGAGGTGCCTCTTTCATCGAGGCAGCCGGGCGTCCCTCGTTTCTCGAGGCAGCTGTGGTCTCAGACCCAGACGGAGGTCTCTGCACCCCGTATGCCTGAGATACACTAGGCGCCCACTTTGAGTCCTACTGCTTCGGATGGTGGGTCATCTGGGGTACAGATGCCGCCGCCTCATCTGTTCCTTCCGCGGATAATACCGGCCTTACCTGCAGTCGATGACTCAAGGACGCCGATTTATCCACTGCCCTCGCCAGTGGCTCCATCAGCGGCGTACCGATTCGTGCCTTTTGATACGCCTCTTATTTTCGCGAGGGTATCATCATGGGAGACGGAATCCGTCGCATCCGCCACATCGCCCTCAGGTAATGAAAGATGAATGATTTGTTTTCTTATAATTCTCCGATTTTAATAATCAATTTGGTTTATCATGTGATAGGCACCGTCGGAGCGAAGCTGGCAAAAAAGAAAGAGACCCCGTCACAGGAAGGCTCTCGAGAGATCATCGGTACCTCAGGGAGTTGTCATCGGTACTGACGGGGATGGCGACATAGTATCGGGCGGGAAGTCGAGGACGTACTCCAGCACACGTGGGAGCGCTCATTAGGGATAAAGTCTCTATGTTGTGGTCAGACTGGGGCGAGGTCCCCAGGAGGTTAAGGACATGGTCCACAACGCGATGTCGGTGAGTTTACAAAATGCCTTCCCACCGCGAGCAAACAACTTCTACTGCCGGGGTCTAGGAAAGAAGGGCGAGGGAGTCCTGAAGATCACTCCAGGATTTCATGAAATGCAGCCTCGACCAGCAGCAGGACCACGACCACCAGGACGACTCAGCTGCTACAGTCGGGACTTCAGAGACTACGGGAACAGCAAGCTGCTCATGTTGCCTATAATGCCGCGCAGGCAACCTATAATGCCTCGTAGGCAGCCCATTATGCCGAGGTACATGCCATCCAGCAGGCCCAGCAGCGGCAGATGTTCTAGTACATGCAGAACTTTACAGCTGCCCAGCTCCAGGGACTTCCGGCTCCGCCCATGCCTCCGCCCATATCGCCCCCCCAGCCGCGCGCAAGCTCGGCAGCAGCCCCAGAAGCGGATATTAATTTAGACGATCTAGATTTTGTGTAGTTGATGAATTATGTAGTTTTATGTGCTTGTTGTTGGTTATATGGAATTGTTTTGGTGTGATTTGCTGCTTGCTTGGAATGATAATTTAGAAATTTCGGGTTTTTTTTTTATACTGGAATGGACTTATAGCCGACGAATGATGACATATTTCGTCGGCTATAATAATGTTTAGCCGACGAATTATGGAATGTTTCGTCGGCTAAACCCTTTAAAAGCCGACGAAATACGGGCTGTTTCGTCGGCTTTAGTTATTTTTTTATTTTTTATTCCATACTATAGCCGACGAATATATTAAGCGTTTCGTCGGCTAAATTAAAGAGACTAGCCGACGAGTTGTTTCGTCGGCTTAAGTTAAGAGACTAGCCGACGAGTTGTTTCGTCGGCTATAAATAAGAGACTAGCCAACGAGATGTTTCGTCGGCTAAAGTCTGAGGGACTAGCTGACGACGTCTTCTGTCGTCGGCTATCTATGGGAAATAGCCGACGACGGTCTATAGTTTTGTCGGCTAAAGTCATTGCCGACGACCCTTTCCCGACGAAACTATAGCCGACGAAGTATCGTCGGCTTAGATCTTAGCTGACGAATTAAGCTAACAGGCCGACGAAAAGTTTTCGTCGGCTAAAGTGTTTGTCCTGGTAGTGGTCTTTGATCTCAATGGTTACTTTGCTCAAAAAATGATGTCCATGAGAGTCTTTACTCTTTAGTATACGGATCATCAAAACACGTCCAAAATTGTCCCGACGATTTATGTTAAAGCCTACATAAGTCGATGTCTCCATTCTCATCATTGGAGACAGTAACCGATTCAATTAACCGAATCTTAGTGACTCATGAATGTTGCGCATTCATTATAATGATATATAAGAAATTCTCATCAATTCTCACAATGTGTTTACAGGTGATAAACGTTGGCATGAATATCATTAAGTTAACAGGTCGATTGCTTTCTTTCTTATGCATAAATAACATATGTGACTTGAATCATAACGTCATTAGGCATTGAAACTTGAGCATTAATCTGCTCTGATTATTTGTGATGATATAGTCATCGTAGTCATAACGTATTTATAAAACACAAAATCCATGAATAGTTATCTATTCCTTACAATAAGCTAAGCACTCAATCTCTCTACAACACATTCATATACAAGAATGTAGAGACAACAGTCTTATGTCAAGACATAGAATCGAAATATGTTAACAATTTCGATAGAGATTGAAAAAAGATATTATAATCCTTTAGAGTGCATTACATGACGTGTAATTTTACATAGATAGACGAAATAAGGCTTAGAACATGCCAAAACTTGGCAAAATTGGTCGTGAGCACTATACAGGGCTACGCCGCCGCCAAAGGCCACTGTTGGATCTTGTAAAGAAAGAAGAGGATTTTTTCAACATCCAATTTGGATGACAGTTAGCGTAACGCAATTGTCTTTTTGCAATTATGAATCCGCTCAAGTGTAGAAGACTACTCTTGTTTGTAATGTCTTTACAATTGTATAAATGTATATTGTGCCACACTTGATGTACAGCCCGGCCCAGTCCATTGAGATATTGTCCGCTTTGGGCCCAACGACCCTTACGGTTTTGCTCTTGAGGTTTCACCCCAAACGCGTCTCAATGTAAGGTGCTAGCTCTGCACAGATAAGCATAGCAACCTATCTCCCCCGGGCGATGTGGGACAAATGCACCTACTAGCTTGCCACCTAGTCATGTCATCACAATCCACCCACCTTTGGGCCCGACGTCCGCGTCGGCACACTTCCGCCGGGGACAGGCTCTGATACCAACTGTAACAGCCCGGCCAGTCCATTGAGATATTGTCCGCTTTGGGCCCAACGACCCTCACGGTTTTGCTCTTGAGGTTTCACCCCAAAACGCGTCTCAATGTAAGGTGCTAGCTCTGCACAGATAAGCATAGCAACCTATCTCTCCCGGCGATGTGGGACAGATGCACCTACTAGCTTGCCAGCCTAGTCAGGTCATCACACTTGACATTACAAATCCTCTTTTGATCCAAACCGATGTGCATTGCGCAACATCATAATATACCAAGTGTGCATTGCGCCACACTTGGTTTAACTATGATGCCCGAAGTATGCATTGCGTCATACTTTGTGCAATTTCAGCCTTTATAAACGCCATCTTATAGTAACTGGTGTTCTTTTGTAGTCCAATGTAGTGTCATGTTGTAATGCAATATATTGCATTAACATATAGCTTATGAAGATTGAACCATATGTGCCAGATAAAATTTGAATATATATGCCAACAATGATAACGAGGTCTTCACCATGAATTTAATTCAAAACATAACGACTAAGTAACTTTAGTCAAAATGTGAGGTCTATGTCTTCACCAAACTTGAAAAAATAAACGGATTTGTAGTCACTTAGACTATTAAACAGAAGTCATATGCTTCATATATTCCGCAATGTAACTTTTGCTTTTAAATCCGTAACTGTAAAAAAATAATATTCTCTCTTCTTTCATATAGTGAGTTTCTTGCTTCAACTCCATATATTTCTTGTATACATTGACCATAATATGTTTTCATTGCAATTAGTGAACGATGTAGAACCACATCAATAACATGATTTTTCTTTCATTTACTGGCCCAATCTTTTTATGACATATGGGGTTCGAAGCGTTGCCTCTCCCTCTTTTCAGAATTCGTGACACAAAAGTCGTCACTCGTTTTTTTTTTATGTCAAATTCAGGGCTTATTTTCGGTCAATTATTTCAAACAACAAGATGGAAAATTAACTATTATTGATATACGATAATTAATTCCAAGTATTGAATTTGGTCAAGACCAAAGTTTATGGTAACTCAATTCGATGTGAACCGTGATAAATTCTGTCACAAATCGATATTAACCGTGACAATTTCCGTCACAAATCGATGTTTGTCCCTTTATTAACTACGACAATATTTAGTCGTAATATCGTGACTTGTCAAACCGTCACAAATTTCAACTTTGATATGAGGCGTCCCAATCCCTCAATATCGTCCACGTTATAAAGAAATGTGAGATGTAGAAAAGGCTATGAAGCCCAGCTATAAAATTAAAATTCAAAACGGCAACTTTTATAAAAGCTTACGTGCTAGTTTGCCGTGTAAGAGAAGTTGTCTTTGCAATTTTCATACGTACTTCCACGTTCGTGCAAAAAAGTTACTCGTACAATTCCATCACGCGAAAAATTTCATGAAAAATAACATATGGTTAGTAATATTCACCATATAATATAAACAGTAAAACTATTTAAAGAATTACTTCATGAAATAAACTGATTTTACTGATGGGGTAAAAAGTTTTTACCTGGAGGGAAAATTTACCGTTTTGCCCCTCGTACGTTTTAGATGGGTAGAACGATTTCGGATCTGGAGATCCGAGTTAAACCTTGCCCCGTTTTACGTTTTAGATGGGTAGAACGATTTGGGTCGGATCTGGAGATCCGAGTTAAACCTCGTTCGGGTTAGAATAGTAAACGTGCGGCAGCGGCGTCGGTTGGGGGCTCGCAAGGCTGGGCGGATGGGCGAGGAGGGGTCGGCATGCGTCGGTGGAGCACGCCGGGGATTGGGATCGGTGGGAGGACGTCGAAATCTGGGCTGGGTTAGAGACGCGCGCGCAAGGGGAAGGCTAGGCGGTGCTGGGCTGCTCACGTCGAAGTTGTTGCCGTAATCTGTGGTGGTGGAGGCGCGCGTCTGGCAGTAGCAGCGAGGCAGGAGGTCGCTGGTGCTCGGTGGTTTACGCCGGCGAGGTGGGTTGGGTGCCCAGAGCAAAAATCTGGGTGCCCAAGTCAAAATCGATGGGGTGTGTGGCTGCAGAAAATTTTAGGGTTTTAGGGTTTCGTTATCAAGCTCAGGTTAGAGCACAGTGCTGATAACGTGTTGAAGGAGAAAAGATAACGAGAATAACGGTCTACTTATTCATTGATAGAAAGGCTTATTTATAGGCATTACATAGTCTCCCGAAGGATCTAGAAGATTTATCAACTGTAATATATTCTAATAAGGAAACTGGATTAACCAATCCAACGTGTATTAGGGCAAGACACATAACAGAAGGACGGTAATATAATTTCCTTAAACATATATTACCTCTTTTTGGAGCTTTAGATATAAAAAATTTAATGGTTATGATTAATTGGAACGAAGCTCTATGTATGTTATGAACTTGTGTCGTCGATACTATACGAAATTTTTTTTTATGAACTTATACATAGTTGATACCATAGGCGTTGCAGGTGGTTCCAACCAAAAGCTCTATGTATATATGTTACCAATAAGCTTCTAAAATTGGAACGATGATTGCATAAGAGAGTTTGGTTCATCATTGGAGATATCTCTAATCGCACGACCTAAAGCATAGCCTAGTGACCTTGAAGTAGGAACTGCAACAACATTCCTTATTTGAGTTGTAACATCTCGGAAATTCTGTTTTCTATTTTAAACAGAAATTATTTTGAGCTATTTTTATTACAATTTCTATTATTTTTTCAACTCTTTATGGCTTTCAAAAATCTGGAAGGGCGTGCACATTGCGGTGCTTGTCTCTGCCGTCATTTACATGGCAGTTATTTGCTTCCTTTATTGCAGTGTCGGTCTCTTGCGGACGTGTCGCCCCCGGTGGAAGTTTTGGAACTGCAAGTTTTGGAAGTTTTGGACCTACAACAAGTTGGCTCCCAGCAGCAAGAAGAGAGACCGCCAACCCGGGTGACGGCAACCGAGGTGACGGCAACCCAAGCGGGGCGAAACCGAATGGTCAAGCCCAGGCAGCGACAACCTAGAGGTTGGCAGACCTGAGGGTGGTGGTCGAGGCGGCGACGACAGGCTAGAGGGCGGAAGCCCAAGCGGTGGCAGCCCAGAGTGCGGTGATATTCTAGGAGGCACAAGCCCGCTTTGAAAGGTATGAGGCCTGGTTTAAGGCTCACTACAATCGCTATGTTGACGGCGTAAGCCGTTGTCGCTTTCTCAGACACTTTTTGAGGATGACTTTCACTATCATCGCTCTATATTTGGTACTCATGGTGTGTGTTGACGTGGTGAAGCCTTTTGGCCAACAAATACTTATTCATCCCAGACCTGGATAGGATCGGACTGATAGCGGTCAGACTCTGCGCCGTTGTCAGAGTCTGAGCTTCCAACTAGCTGCCGGCCTTTTTACTTTTGTGTTTTGTTGAGTTTCAGTAAAAATGTTGTTGGGTTTTAATATTTGTAGCTTTGTGGGACTTGTTTTGTTTGAGAATTACAATTTACCAAATTCAGTACTTTTTTATGTGATAAAAAAAAAAGTTTGCTTAGACCCTGTTTCAAATGGGATGAAAAACATAGAGACAAGTGAAATCATGGGAGACATATCTCATTCATGGAAGATAGATCTCATCCAACCTTAATCATTTAATTTTATCCAGATTTTGCATATATTTTCAGTCTAAGCCATTTTCTCTTTTTTGTTTTTGAGAATTAGTTCAAGTCAATGACATTTGACCAGCCAATATTTGTATCTTTTTTTTCGAATAAAACAATATTCATATGTTAGGCAGTCTACTATATGTGATTCGGCTTGCCCTAATCAAAATCTGGTTTTACAACTATATTTGTCTTCTTCGTAGTGATTGTTTACGACTTTTTCTCATTTTTCTTTCTCTTTGAACTTTTCTCTGAGGAAATTTCACTGTGAGACTTTATTATAGTTCACCAAATTCAGTAGAAATGAAATAAAGTTATAGCTAGATCAAGTAGTGATGTTCAACACAATCACTTTACAAGCGGTCAATACTTACTTGATTTACAACTGAAAAAAAACAATCTTAACTTTTCTGAATTTGATTACAAGCACAAGAAGGATCTAAGTACGCAGTCAAAGAGCTCTCAAATTCACTAATCTCAACCATACAGATGATGAAAGATGCAATGATATGAACAAAACTATGACAATGAGTTTTCTCAAAGATTATGCAGAATATGCATCATATCAATAATAGGTTTTGACTGAATAAAAACTCAGTGCAAATGAAATGTTTTCGATGCATATATATAGAGGGATGAAACTCCCTCGTAATCGGATCACCGCTGATTTTCTGATTGAGATACACATGAAAACAATTTGTAAACATAATAAAAGATATGATTTTCAAAACTTTTTTTTGCAACAGATGTACATAAGGTTATCCTAAATAATCTCAAAACTATTTAGAAAATCTGATAACAATGCAAACCAATATTTTTGAATGATTACGTTAAAACATGAAATACATGTTGTGCATTTATCTTTAGTGATTGAAATTAGTTTTACTGCAGGTAAATAGCTTTTCTCCCCCTTTGACTTCACTTCTCCTAGTTTGACCTGGAAACCTTGTTTTGAAATTCTTCATACCACAACCTAGGTTGAATATCATGTCATATAGTTACGTATTTGTACAGCGGCTAGAAGTTCAGGAGACATGAATGCTCTTGTAGTTTAGGCCACTGTACTTCGACATTAGCTTCATACATCCCTTGTTCAAAATCATAAAAAGGTGTTGGTCAAAGAAGATTCCAAGTTACTTATGGATAGTATTCAAGGAAAATCGAAGGTTCCATGGAGGATTCAACCTCTGGTTCATGATGTTCCAACCTTATCGGACAAATGAAGTCAATTATATTTCGCCATGTGTACCGGAAGCCAATTATGTCATGGATAAGTTAGATGATCTTGATCATAGTGCTTCTAAGCCTGAAGTTTGGTTTTTTGTTTTGTCTTCCCATGTCAATGTATCCGGTGTTTCTTTTGGATCAGCTACAACTAAAAAAAGTATGAGCCTTCGTCTCCTATTTTTTCTCCCAAACCCCAGCCATGGCTTGCGTCTCCATCAACATCGCTCAATGTCGATTGGCACCACTTGTGTTTCTTTGCTTCGGTCAAACTCTACCCATCATGGCGAGGAATCAAAGCGACGCTAGTTGCATCTAAGTGGAATTCTCATCTCCGCCCCTCAAGGTATGTTTCTGTTAAGGCTCACGGTACTGGCCCTTGTCTTCCGGGCTCCACGCCTCCTAAAATATAGGTCATATTCCTATATCTGGCCTAGTACATGTCATCACATACTCAAACCAGAGGATAGATGGGGGTTGTCATCCTATAACCCTTTAATGCCTAAGTTAGTGTCACACCCCCGGTCCTGACGTCGGCGGGTATTAAACACCGGACGTCGATCCCGAGGCATGAGCGAGTGTTACAAAGCGGAACGTAAACAAAAAGCACTATTTTCTAAGCTCGTCGGCTACCATTCCCGGCTTGATCAAATCTAAGTACTTCTCTGCAAAAAATATTAGCGATGGGTGGGTGAGCAAAACCACGCGCTCAGTGAGTAGACCAATGTAATATGTCCGCAAAACCATGTCATTTTACACACGCTACAAAATACGTATATCGTACACACATCATTTCATGTAATTCATCACATCGCATAATCCCTTCTTATGAATATCATTCAATTTAGTGATCCCCACGGGAACCTAATGACCTTCAAGTCCAATATCACCGTGTGTCACATCCTTACTTCGACATAACCAATCAAGAAGTTCACATGTTCCATGACTAGTCAAACAATGGATCCAACACATAATATATATAAACTCCGCATATTTCGCAAATCGACATGCTTCACTCAAAAATAGAGAGATATTTCGTAAAAGATCAAAATCATGATTTTCGACTATTTCAATAACAATTAAGAATATTTGAAACATTATACAAATCCACTCACCTCGACAAAGCGAAACCCACCACAAATACCGATCATAAACCGAGCCTCCTAAAATGAGTCATCTAAAAATGACCGTTGGATCTTACCCAGACCTCAAGGATAGGAAGAGGACATCGAGACGAACCCGTAGCACTTCGCGGATTTAGAATTAGAGTTATGATCAAAAGTTATGATCCGCCGAAATTTAGTTGCAAAAACCCTAAAGAGAGAAAGTGTAAGAGAGAAAATGGAGAGAGAGAGAGAGAGAAACGCTGAGCAGCTGTTCAAGCAATTAAACCTATATATAGGTGGATTGCCGACATGAAGAGTCGGCTTTGAAGAATTTGGCCAATGACAACATGATACTTGTCATCACCTAAGAGATTGCTTACTCTTTGACTGCCATGTGTCAAAGAGCTAAGAGATGAGTCACTCAACATTGCACCATGTGGGGGTATCCGGATCCTCTCCTCATAAACTTCTAATATTTTCTAATAAAAGAATCTCGACCGTTCATTTTTAATCAACGGCCAAGATATTTCTTTCTTTAGTTTGAGACATTTTCTTGTCCCTTGACAAATTCTCGTGAGAATCTCCCTATGTCTTCTTTAAAGTTTAAAGTTTAAACCCACAGCTATGATGAACTGAAACCACCTATTCCTAATCACATAGTTCTAGAACTCGTAATTGTAATGTTCAGAGTCTAGTTTCAATTAAAAAAGAACCATGAAGCCAACCTCAGAGTAAACATTTGCCCATTGCTTCAAACAATTTCACCATAGAGCTGGAAGTAAAAGTAAAAAAAAACAATGAAATTTACTGAGAAATCAAACTTGTATTACTTGATTATGAGGGAGCAAATATTTTCATAACACCCGGATCTAAATCAAAATCCTAAACAAACCCTAATCTGAAATAACCCCAAATCCATAGAGGGTATTTCCCTTACTCTTCGAAGCATAGACAACATCCATGGCCACATCGCCGACCTCCTTCACTCTCACTAGTCCACGCATAGGCCATCATGATTCCCAAAAACAACACCCAGACGTCCATCATTCCAAATCACCAACTAGCTAGGACCAACTTTCACAAGAAACAAAGAAACCCATTACAACAAAACCACAATCAGAGCTTCTTACTTTATGAACTAGAGTGGGCAAAATGAGAGAAACTGTCACACCCCAATATTTGAAAAATAATTTTTTGTTTGAGGTGTACGTAACTCATATTCCAACTATGAAATAGATTTTTCATAATTAGAATACGGAAGAAATTGGAAAAGAACAACTCAATAATAAACTGAAATTTATTCTTTATTATAAGGTACTCTAAAAAGTAACATTACAAAGGTAGACTAAAGTCTACGTCTTATTCTCTTATTCTAAGGAAAGCAACACCACACATATTTCACATGTAAATAAAAAATCCTTACAAGAAACCAACTTCAAACTATTTATTCCTCACCTGCAAAGTATTTAAAGGGTGAGCATAAAAAGCCCAGTAGGAGGCAAAAACCTCTTCAAACAAGAGAACATGAACAACTTTAATAAAATGGATGAATACATCTATTATCAACTTCATATAGTTCATATAGCCGAATAGACTAAGTCTACATGTCTCATACTGTTGTAACGAGTGAAAGAAAGAACACAGATTTACGTGGTTCACTAACGATGCGTTAGCTACGTCCACGGACAGAAGGAGAACAGCCCTTTTATTATGTTGAGAAGAGTGCCAAAAAACCGGCTTACACAATAGGTTGTATATATATATACAACTCTAAACCCTGATATACTAGTCCTAATAGGAAACCATAACCTAGTATAACTCGATATACTAATCCTAGTATAACCCGATATACAGATAAGCCGTCAGAACAGATTTGACGGTTCAAGGCATATATCAACAAATCTCCACCTTGACTTGAATCCTCTCACAGATAACAGATGTACCAGATGCACCATAGTGATGCCAGATGAACAGATAACTCCTTCTGCCTCAGATGTCGCCCCCAAAGGGCAACTAACAGCTTGTAACATTTAGCAAGTCCAAACAATGTTGAAACTTGCTGTGTGGAACCGGCTTGGTGAACATATCAGCGGGATTGTCAGCAGTGCCCACCTTCTTCACCTTAATTCTGCTCTCATCTCTCAGAAAATGATACCTGACATCAATGTGCTTGGTCCTCTCATTATGAACTTGATCCTTTGCTAAACATATTGCACTCAAACTGTCACAGTACACTATAGCCTGATCATGATGCAAACCAAGACTACTGACCAGACCCCTTAACCAAATGCCTTCCTTTGCAGCGGCTGTCAGAGCCATGTACTCTGCTTCAGTAGTAGACAAGGTCACTGTCGGCTGCAAAGTAGCTTTCCAGCTAACAACAGAGCCACCAAGAGTAAAGACATAACCAGTCATAGACCTCCTAGTGTCAACATCTCCAGCATAATCGCTATCTGAATAGCCTGTTACCAAACAGCTTGTATCACTTCCATAAATGAGACCGACATCAGACGTACCTTTGAGGTACCGGAAAATTCTCTTCACAGCTTGCCAATGCTCCTTTCCAGGATCACCCATAAATCTGCTGACAACACTCACAGCATGTGCGAGATCAGGCCTAGTGCAAACCATAGCATACATCAAGCTTCCAACTGCACTAGCATAAGGAACTCGAGACATGTATTCCTTCTCCTCAGCAGATTTAGGTGCAAACGCAGTAGACAGATGAGTATTTGCAGCACTTGGAGTATCTAAAGATCTGGATGTAGACATACCAAACCTGGATAAAATTTTCTGGATGTAACTTTTCTGTGATAAGAAAAGCTTCTTCTGACTTCTATCCCTGTAGATCTCCATTAATGCCTTCCAGTGCTTAAAATTCTTGAAGGCGTCACTTTTATGCTTCATCATGAACACCCAAGTCATTCTTGAGTAGTCATCAATCATTGACACAAAATATCTGTGACCTCCCAAAGAGTCAACGCGAGATGGACCCCAACAATCAGAATGAATATAATCAAGCGTGCCTTTAGTTCTATGAATCGCTTTAGGAAATTTACTGCGATGTAGCTTCCCAAAGATACAATGTTCACAGAAACTAAGATCCTTGACCTTGTGGCCACCAAGAAGATCATTCTTTGACAGAATTTGCATCCTTCTTTCACTCATATGACCAAGCCTCATGTGCCATAGCTTGGTCATATCATCCTTGTGAACCTCTGATGATGCAACAGCAGCCGAGCCTGACAGCGTTGAACCTTGCAGAATATACAAAGTACCTCGCTTGACACCTTTCAGAACCACATTGACACCTTTGTAGACATTCAAAATTCCACATGAGCCTGTGTACTTGAAACCTTTGCTATCTAGAAGACCCAAAGAAATCAGGTTTTTCGTCATGTGTGGAGCATGCCTAACATCATTCAATGTACAGAATTTACCATCATGTGTCCGAATTTTTATTGAGCCAATTCCAACCACCTTACTTGCAGAATCGTTTGCCATAGAAATATTTCCTCCATCTATCTGCTCATAGGTTGAAAACCACTCTCTGCGTGGACATATATGATAAGATGCCCCGGTATCCAAAATCCACACATCCCTGTGATGTTTGTGTGCATCTGCAACCAAGGCCAGGTCTTCTTCCGAAGTGGTGTCAACTTCTGCTACAACAGCAGTACCTGATGCTTTCTCAGACTGCTTCTTCTTCTTTGGACATTCGTTTTTCCAATGTCCCTTCTCTTTACAGTAGTTACAGACATCATTGGATTTGGAACCCTTTGAAACTGGATTCTTGAATTTCTTCTTCCCCGAGCCTTTCTGTCCCAAACTTCCACTGGCTACCAACCCTGTAGCCTGACTGTCTGAACTAGTGACGGTCGCCTTATGACGCATATCTCTAGTATGTAAAGATGATCTAACATCCTCCAGAGTCAGAGTATCTCTCCCACCAATAAAAGAATCCACAAAATTCTCATACGACGAAGGTAGAGATACCAACAGAATTAGAGCAGCATCCTCATCATCAACTTTAACATCGATATTACGCAACTCTAATAGAACAGTGTTTAACTGATCTAGGTGATCTCTTAGGGATGTACCTTCTTCCATACGCAGACCGAACAGACGTCGCTTTAGAAGCAACTTGTTGGTTAAAGACTTCGTCATGTATAGACTCTCAAGCTTCAACCACAGACCAGCCGCAGTTTCCTCCTCTGCGACCTCGGTGATTATATCATCTGCAAGGCACAACAGAATTGTCGAGTGTGCCTTCTCCTCCAGACTGGCCATCTCAGCGATTTCTTGATCCCCTGGCTTCTTAACCAGCGGCGCCCACATACCTTGTTGTTTTAACAAGGCTCGCATCTTGATCTGCCATAAACTGAAACTGTTCCTCCCTGTGAATTTATCAATCTTCACATTTAAACCAGACATCTTTCTTGGCGGAAATCACAACCTTGCTCTTGATACCAATTTGTTGTAACGAGTGAAAGAAAGAACACAGATTTACGTGGTTCACTAACGATGCGTTAGCTACGTCCACGGACAGAAGGAGAACAGCCCTTTTATTATGTTGAGAAGAGTGCCAAAAAACCGGCTTACACAATAGGTTGTATATATATATACAACTCTAAACCCTGATATACTAGTCCTAATAGGAAACCATAACCTAGTATAACTCGATATACTAATCCTAGTATAACCCGATATACAGATAACCCGTCAGAACAGATTTGACGGTTCAAGGCATATATCAACACATACCTTGTATTTTACCACAAGGGTGACTTAGGCTACTCAAATATATGAACTACCTCCCACTCAAATCTCACATTCCCCTTTTGCTAGTCATCTTTTCCATTCCTCTTTCGCCAATCTCGCCCTTTTCACCTATACTAATTGCGTCATTCTTACGCATTCATACGGGAATCGTGGGATATGGTACCTCTGAGGACAAGGACTCAACTACACAAAAGTTTAATCCTAACTTCTTTACCCAAAGTGTTTTATGCATAGCACTACCGTTTCCCATATACTTTAGATGATAACATTGAAATAAATCATATATAATTTGCAACAGAGAGACAAGCATTCCAGACAAGCAAAAACTAGTGAAACAACATAATAAACAATCATAGAGGCTCCCCAATTTTCCCCCTACCTTTGCCGGAACTCACTTCAAGTTTCAAGCTCGTAACAAAAGATGAATCATTAGTTAAAAAGTCTAAACTAAACTGCTGAAACAAGAAATAAAGTACCAAAACAGTACAAAAACATGTTTTTCTGTACTTGAACATGATTTTCTGTACCAGTTACAAAGACTGAAAACTGTTCATAATTTGACTTCGAGGTCTTCTAATGACTTATAACAGGCAGACAAAAGAAACTATGAGAGTTAGAATCACCCCAAAACGATTTCTATAGAATTAATTATGAATTTCCAAAGTTCAGCTTTAGTTTTGAGTTTTTCTGGAAAATTTCTGCTAGAAGCCTATTTAGAGATCTGAAAGTAAAACCATGGACTATCTAAATACATATTATAGACATTTTGGTGTTAAAAAAACAGAAATCACAGACTTTTAGTGTAAAGGAACCTACTCAAGTGTCACATCCCGACCCTTAAATTTTTACCTTATTTACTAGCTTGGTATTAATGAGAGTTTTACCGTATTCGTCAATGAGTTTATAGTTTAATTGGTCCCTAGAGGGGTTTTGAGGGACGATTATTTCGGAGGAATTATTCGTAGGAGAAAAATATGACGACGGTAAATATGGTAAATTTTAGCTAGTAAAATATAATTTTTATTAGGGTATTATTTTTGGGGTGTTTTATTTTTGGAGTTGGGTTTGTTGTAGAATGGGTTTTAAGTTGGACCGGGTGTGGGAGAATCCCAACACCCACACACTACCTCTCTCTCTCTCTCTCTTCCTTCTCTCTTCTCTCCCGTTGACTCTCCCCGACCCGCCGAAAACCCAACCTTCGTTCGCCGTCGTCCGGCCGTTTGAGACCGCCACACCAGTCCCGATCGGTCAGCCTTTGACCCAGCTTCCTTCCTGGACCAGTGGCAGCCTCCCTAGCGCCACCGTGGGAGAGAAAACGCAGCCGAAAGGTCTGACTGCCGTGGTGGTTCTCTTGCCGGAACTCGCTCCTCCGGCCGCCACAGCCGGAGCTGCTTGGCTCGTTTGAAAGTCTTCCTGTCATGCAGCAACCCCTCCAAATGTCTCACCCTCTCTTGAGCTCGGTAAGGAGAAATGTGAAGTTGAAGTTGAAGTTGAAGTTCTAGGGTTTTTTAGAATGTTTTCGTTCAATTAGCCTAGTTAGGCTCAGAATTGGTGTTTGTGTTAGTTAGGAAAGTGGTAGAGTGAGTTGAGAGAAAGATGCTGTCAAAATTTGGTAGGTATTGGAGTTCGCCGGAGTCGGCTTCCGGCCGCCGCTGTTTAGGGGGTTTTCATGGTTTTAAATTGGTTATATTAAGAGGAGTTATTGATGTGAATTTTGGAATTTTTAGAGGAGTTTTGGATAGGTTTGGGAATGTTTAAAGCTTGGTAATTTTAGTGGTTATTTAAGGTAGAATCCGGCCGTTGAATTAAAGTTGTATAATCTGTAGAAGGTTGAATTAAAGCTGCCGGTATGTTCGGTGAAGTTTGGACCATGTTGAGTTAAGAATGGCGAAGTTAGGCAAGGATGAGTGTGATTAAGACTCACATTTAATTTTGCATATTTTGTATAAATATTGGATTTTTAGTTGGGAAATTAATTATATATTTTGGAACAGGACGTGAGGAGGCTCGAGCAGAAGAGGCCTCAGATCGACATCAGGCTTAGGCCTAATTTGTGAGTGGCCTAATGGTTGAACAATTTCTTTTGTTGCAGCATTTGATGTCATTTTATTTTGACGATTTGATTCCTTTTGGAGAGTTACCGAAAATGAGATTTTTCGGTGATTATAAATATATATTTATGAGCAGAGTATTATGCCTAAAATGAGTAATTTGGCCTTTTAGGGTTATGTTTTATTTATTTTCTTTTAACTTTACCTACTACGGTGTCTCATCGTAGGCTCCTTTTTAATAAGTGAGCATGAATCCTTTTTAATAAGTGAGCATGAAACTCACAAATGAGAGGTCTATTTAATATATCGTTATGGTTCAGTCACAGACTTTTTATATACTCCATGTCAGTAGAGGGAGAGTATGTAAATATGTAATAGCCTTTTTTAGCTTGAGATTCAATGTGTCAATGTGAGTATTTATTCAAAAATATCAAACTTCCCAATTCACCGAACTTCTAAAAATATATTTCACTATAACGTATCGAGTTATACACGTATATATTTTGATGTTTAGAGCATTTTTAGCAATGCTAATGCTAGCCATTTTTAAGTTAAATTTTAGTCAAATTAGCTAAAATGTTATTTTGGCTACCACTTTAGAAATGCGATTGTATCAGTGCTCTCTATTTTAGCTAGCATTACATCAACATTATTCTTCAAATAAAGATTAAATAGTTTAAATATATTTATATATCACGTAAAATATCTTACAAGAAATGTATTAAATTATAACTAGTCTCATTTGAGAGCAACTTTAGCAGACTCTCTATTTTAGCTTTTAGCTATTTTAGAGAGCATGTTTAGATTTTTTTTTATATTTTTCGAGCTCCAGCAGACTAGCCAAAGTTTAGCTATTATAACTTTTAGCTATCTCGCTAGCTAAATTTACAGAGCGAGATGACTCATATGAGGCTAACTATAATTTAATACATTCCTTGTAAGATATTTTACGTGATATATAAATATATTTAAACTATTTAATCTTTATTTGAAGAATAATGTTGATGTAATGCTAGCTAAAATAGAGAGTATTGATGCAACCGCATTTCTAAAATGGCTAGCCAAAATGACATTTTAGCTAATTTAACTAAAATTTAACTTAAAAATGGCTAGCATTGCTAAAGATGCTCTGAGTCATCTCGCTCTCTCTTTATTTAGCTAGCGAGATAGCTAAAAGTCATAATAGTTAGACTTTAGCTAGTCTGCTGAAGCTCCGAAAATATCAAAAAAAACTAAATACGCTCTCTAAAATAATTAAAAGCTAAAATAGAGAATCTGCTAAAGTTGTTCTTAGTTCTTATACCGGATATTACTAACTAGGCTGATAGGCAAATAGGCAAACAGCATTTGCTTAGTTTTGATACCGGATATTACTAACTAGGCTGATGGGCAAATAGGCAAACAGCATTTGCTTAGTTTTGATGTACCATTGATGTTTGCATCGTACATTTGATCCCACACAAACAAACGAAAAGAAATAGGAACTTTTCCGTTAAAAAAAGTGTTAAAATGAACAGTGAACCCATTTCTCTCGTCTCACATAATCCACGGAAAGAGAATCACTGCATTTGGAGCTAACATACAGGGTTTTCAGACTAGATTACATCAACTATCAGTAAACACTAATGACTGTAATGAGCCAACACCAGTATCTGCACACCATCATCTAAAACAAATTTAATGACCAACACTAGTCGTCTATAATAAGCTCCTACGACTATCCAATAAAGCATCCACGTAGTTGAAGTTGCACACCCTATCTTCACAATGGAGATTCAAAAATGGCACCAATAATTCCTTGATATAGAGAGGCTAAATCAATTAGAGATGTCTCGAGGATATGAGAAATACTTGACACCAACCACCAATAAACAACCTGTAAAGGTCGTAGTATGATATCCATGTTCAGATGTGATGGTCGAAAGGGTATTCCTAAGGCTTCGTAGTCTGGTGTCATCATTACATTTGCTCATCCTTGATTAGAACACTGATCACCAGAGAATAACCACCCAGAAACCATTTCATTGTAAAACTAAAACACTGAAGACATGTCACCAGTGACTATTGTGTGCTAGACGAATATAATCTAACTGACTGATGATGCAATACATTTGCAGAGCACTTTTGGGCACGACCGATGATGTAATATCCTGCAGAAGAAAATACCTAGTACCAATCAAACCAAAGGAATACCTAGTGGCAGCCTACACCATAGCTAGTCTGTCTCTGACCTGTTTTCTTGTTCCTAAAACCATACACCGCAATATTATTAGTTCACAGAGAAAGAAAAGAACATCAAACTCGGATTAAATATAAGGAAGAGAAAACCAAATGGCGCTCTATCAGTCTGTCAAGCACTAACTTCCAGGTCCCGTGGATACCTACCTACACAATGATGTGAAATTATAAAAACTAAAAAGCAGAAGATTCTGGTCAGCCAGACATGATATAGAACTGGTAATTGCGGGTCTGATATCACCATATCACCAGTGTGCTGAGAATCCAATATAGATTCAGCATCTAACATTCTATTATCATGGACGTTATGATGTGTAAACTGTAGAACAAGCACCCATCCTAAGAACCTACACTGCATATGATGCTATCAACTAGCAACATCCTGTAATATTAGAAAGGGGGGAAAAGAAAAATAGCAGAGAAGAAGAAAAATAGGAGAAGAACACAGGATCAAGCTAGCTGTGTGATATACGTACTGCACTAGCAGTGGAAGTCATCAAAACTAGAGTCTCCATGACATGAGCTTTACAGGCCACTAAAAGCTGTAAAGACAACAAAGGAAACAAAAATTAAATCAGATTCACCAGAGGACTTCATATTTGACTGCTGCGAAATCAGTATGACAGTTTCGATATCTCACATCTAATGGCAATGCAGATAACTCATATGGTTTACATTGCTCTTTTATATGGTATGCAATAAAAGCTAAACACACGCATCGTTAGGACCTGACGCAACAAGCACCAAAGGCAGAGAGCAATAAAAAGTTCTGAACATACATGACAACCAGAATTATCACAGAGAATGGTGCTGGAACTGAATGAGTGTGTGTTTGTGTGTTCCCCCTAGGCCACTATCTGTACACCAAACTTCAAAAGAATCCAGAATGGCCAATTTAACTATAATATGAATTCAAAATCTATCAGGTCCAGAGCTTAATCAAAAACACTCATGCTTTGTCTAAACTTGTTTTAAAAATACAGACAAAGCAACTCTTTAAAAACCTGAACCTTGTAATTTTAATCAACAACTGAAACTAATATATGAAAAGGAACTCTTTCTCACGAGGAATAATTATGAAAATCACATAGAGATACTGAGGGAATGAAAACAATATAAAGCTACGTCTCTGCTGCAAAGTCTAAGTAACTGAACAGCCAAGTAAGTGAAACTATTACATTCAAAGGAACTCTTTTGTACGATGAAATCTTGAAAAGGAGATACTTCAGAATCAACCTAATTATAAAGCTGCTTGTCTGCTGCAAAGTCTAATTATTTGAGTAGTAAGTATTCTGATGCAGGGCAGAAACTGAAAGTTTCTGTCTTGCGGCTAGATCAGGGGTAAAAACACTTGAGAGCAGAAGTTCTCAACGAAAACAAGCAATTGCAGAGAAATACTTGCTGTAGGATTAAAGTAGGAACGATATATTGAGTTCTAGGGCAGAACGTCCCAAAGAAACTCTATGAATAATTTTATTCCAAATAACAAAGCTAACTTACAAGACTCCAAAAAGCTATATATATAGGTAATAGCAAACCCTAATAAAAACAGGAACCTAAAAAGACTTCAGAAAAATAAAACATAATAAAGAAAATAATAAAAGATAATAAACTCCTAATTAATTTAGGAAACTTTGGATGCTCCTGCATCATATTCATTAACCAAAGAGAATGAAAGCGTGAAGACCGACACTAGTACATTAAATTTCCACAAATACAGAAAACCGTCTAGTCATTTAACCAATTATTAACGTATGCTTAGGGTGCTACGACCTGCTTATGCATGAACGGATCCATGCTCATTTCAAAGAGAGATTTGGCGCCAACATGATTATAAAGCTCATGCTTTAAATCATGCAGTGGATAATGGCACATCCTCTTTCTCTATTATGTCTAAAACAGCAAGATCTAAAGCGAAATTTATCCATCAACAACGTGATCCAAGTCCTATGTCAACGACTACTCCGTCTAAAAAACCTCTAGACTACGAGTCAGCAATTGAATTGAAACTAATATTATGTGATTAATTCATCGTCATAACCCTCTAATTGATCCACAACGAAGCTGAGAATATAAGGATTATCAATTTTTCACAAGCTTCATTCGTCTTCTCCTAAAATATATATCACAAAGCAGAAAGCACAGAGAATACAGGTAGAAGAAAGTACAGCATCACAAAGAGAATCAAAAATGAAAAGTCTCAAACTCGGGTGTTCATTCACCAATTAAAATCGAAAGCCCTAAAGACCCCAATCAATCCAACTACACTACGAAAACAAAGAAAACAGCTCATCTCACACTAGTACATAAAGTTTAAAATGACACAGATAGAGAAATATTACCAAATTCCAACGAAATCCAACTCCACAATCACTGCTTCTCCTCCCTTTCTCGGTTCCACTGCTCAATTCTAGCACGGCGCTCCTCGCTCCCTTCCCTCACGGCCGCCACAGGGCTCCTGCTCCTGGTTCTGCTCCGCCCAGGACTGCCATGTCTACTCCTCCCATTGTCTCTGTCCCTGTCATACCTATCCTTGCTTCTCCTCCCATTCCCTCTATAATCCCTCTCCCGGTAGTCCCTATTATCATAATCCCTATCCCTCCGGTGCCGCGGCGGGCTCAAACTCCGGCTGCGGCTCCTGCTCCGGCTAGCCCTAAACCCGCGGTACCTCCCGTACAGCTTCCTCCTCAACTCCCTCCCAATCAGCTTCACGTGCATAAAATTACAGTAACCTCCCCGGTTACAGCTGTTCTCCTCGAACTGGCGACACGTGGCCTCGCGGAAATCCGTGACCGGCGAGAAGTCCGCGATAATCGGGCGGCCGTTGTAGAATCTTCCTTGTAAGGCCTGGAGCGCCGCCGCGGCTTGGTCCTCCTCCTTGAACTGGACGTAGACGTTGCCGATCATGTGATCGGCGAGATTGTCGCAGACGTTGAGGCTCTCGATCTCGCCGAACTTGTCGAGCTCCTCGAAGATGTCCTCGTAGAAGTCTTCGAAGTGTTCCTGGATCTTGCGGGGGTCGAGGGGCTGACCCTGGGGGTCAACGCCGGGGGTGATCATGTCGGGGCGTTGGTACATGTTGGAGAGGAGGAGCGTTGGGCTGATGGTGGGGCGGTTGTGGAGACGGGAGCAGCGGTCCCCGTGACGGCACGCGCCGATCTTGAAGTAGAAGGGGCAGTTCACGCGGTCCTTCTCCGTCCCGAATATCGAAGCCAAGTGCTCCGCCATTGCAACTCTATGCGTCTCTCTCTAATTGAATTCGAATTGAATTTGAGTTTAATCGAATTTGAATTTAGGGGGAGTATAATGGGGAGGGTTGAACTCCGGAGTCCGGAACCAAAACCCTGTGCGCCTCTGCCCGGTGGTGCTTACTTCATTCGTCCTCTGATCCAAATTTAACGACCATGGACTTAATAATATCGTGGCCGTACACGTGGTGACCTTGTAGGCCAGATCAACGGAGCTTCTATGTTTCTCGAAATGTCCTTTGTTCTCATTAAACGACGTAGTATTATGTAAACGGTTTTTTTTTTTTTACCAACACTCCTGAGCTATGGGATTTGGCTGCAACATATAGTGTGGAGTCGAGTAGATGGTCAAGGTGACCACTTGAGGAGTCGAGGATCGGATAACTTATCTGTCAAGCTAGCTTCTAAAAATTCCTATCGAGATGGAGTGGTCAGAAGGGTATATGGAGCAAGTCAAACTCGGAGAAAAGGAAAATCATGTTTCAAGGCGAAGTTGCAAGAGACCATGATGATTTGGTGAGAGAGCTTGTCTCTCGCCAGATATGGGAGAATGAAACTCGCCACAAATATGACTTGAAACGAACATTTCCCAGATGTTGCAAGCAGATGCAGACAGACCTCTATGACCTCATTACCTTCATTTCCCTAAACAAGGACTAAGAAACAACAACCAGCTGTAAACAAAAAACCTTGATTCCCTGTAGTAGGGATACCAAAAGTCCAGTAATGACTCTTCATACTTAGAACTTGACTTCAAGCGCAATCAAGACGCATACCAGAAAAATTGAAGTCCATTAACCAGAGCAATATAATCAGTTAAAAATGAGTGTTAACCAAGAATTTCTCCTCGAGAAATTCGTGTGAAACTAAACAGATCCAACATGAACAATAAAAAAATGATAGACCTGGATCAGACTTTAGAAGATATAAAGTTGATCCACCAATACATCGTACAACACAGAGCATAGTCAACTTCTGCATTCATAATCATCATCTGGGAAGACTATTTAGAGGGAAATTGCGTAATGGTTCCCGTCTCAACAACTCTGTTTCCCTGCACAAAATAACATCAAGGAATACTTATTGTTAGCGGCTGAAACAAACATCTAAACCAATTTGAAACCTAAAGTCTCATTGAACTAGAGCTTACTTCTTCAGCTCTTGCTCTTCACCCTGTCTAGGCTGCACGGTTGAAGACTTGGCACCTTCGGCATTCATTTTATGTGTTCTGCAGAAAGTTTTAACCAGCACATAAATAATGATTGATAAGAGCAAACTGATGCAACAGAACCTCAACCCTTAAAACTACTGCAAAAGTCAAGATTGGTATCTAAAATGCAGTGACAGAGAAATGCAGTAACAGAAGAACTGCACCAAGACAGGGGAAAATGTCATAAAACTCACTCTTCACATTCTTGATCGACGAAAATCTCAATGTGGGCAGTAGTAGCAGCTGCTCCTCCGACTCTAGGCACGGGTCTTTGTCGAATCTGAAATAATTAAATCCAGTTAGGGTTTGTGAAGTCACTGCGAGATTGTCAAACTAGGAAATTTTGCATCAAAGGAAAGAATAGGAAACCTTGTATGATGTCCACTTGGAAGGGATTGCAGTATTTTCTTTATTTCTCTCTGCTCTAGGTCCAAGGGTGTGCCAAGAATTCAATTCTCTCTTTGGCACTTCTGATTGATCAATGGAATTTGAATCTTCTTTATAAATGCTGAGTGGAACACGACCCCTATAAAGCCAGTAAAGCATAAGGTCTCATGCACAAGTGTTTTAATAGATCATGGTATGCTCGCAGATAACACAAAAGATGTCCATACTGAATAAGCATCTCAAACTGAAGGAAGAAGATTGTGGAAACAAAAAACAAAAACAAAAAAACAGATGAATTATATCAAAAGACAGAAACAGGCAAATTGAAGTTTACGTCGAGAGATAAAAATAAAATCACACATACGGGGGAGGCTAAAGTCACCATGAAAGTAGTCAACACATAGTAGAAACTGTGATCTTTCGGAATGATCTTTATGCAAGAACATGAATCGTTTGATGTAATGGCATCACAATGTGTTGAAAATCACTTTCACTGCATGTTGTGCATGTTACAAGAACCAAAAAAAATTACTTTTTTCATAAGAATCATTTTCTACTTTCAGGAAAAGAAAAATTCATTAACAAAGCCCTTCAAAACCTTCTTTTCAAATCAACATAATATCCGAATTGGTGATATTGAACTGATAATGGATGTTAAACTTAATTGATTTTCAGATAATGGATGTTAAACTTATTTGATTTTCAGAGATAGTTTATAAGTTTCTAAGGTTCATAACAGTTCAGAACAAGTAATTTACTTGGAATAACAAAACTAATAGATAGAATTCCATATGCTCACCTATCTAGCTTCACATTCTTCTTCAACAAACCAGAGCTCTCACTTGTCTGCATACCTGCAACATCTCTAAGATTTGAGTAATGCAGGACAACAGTTTCATATTTTTCTTCTGGAAGAATATATAATCCAGAAAGTACCAATGGAACTTACGATTTTTCCTGTTCGCAAGGACAGTCCCAAAGCTCCTGGTGGGTAAGCGTTTCTCTGCTGATTCCTCCTAACAGTTCAAAAAGATTGACTCGTAAATGGCTTGTACAAACCAGTACTAAAATATAACCCTCGCAACGAGTATAAGAGTAGCATACCTCTGGTGCTTTTGGTGGTCTTCTCATTGAGCGTGCAATAAACTTCCTAAAAGCATCATTCAACTTTTCTATGGGCTGAGCATTCCTATAAACAGAACAATGGTGGCTTAATGCACGTCATGAGTAGGAAACAGAAGAAATGCAATATTAAAATGTAAAATTAACATATGAAGACCTAAAAGAATCATTCAACTTTTCTACGGGCTGAGCATTCCTATAAACAGAACAATGGTGGCTTAATGCACGTCATGAGTAGGAAACAGAAGAAATGCAATATTAAAATGTAAAATTAACATATGAAGACCTTGATATCCCAAGATTTAATAGTTCATTCGCAGCTTTCACTCTGTTCTTGGATTCCATGAGCAAAGCATAAGATATATAAAACTGAGAATGTGACTTTCCAATTTCATTTGCATCTAGAAAACTGAATATGACTTCAGCATCCGCACAATTTTCAGCCTGCAGAACAATTTCATTCACAACATTACATTATATTGAGAATATGAAAATGGCACCTAGAAGGCTGACATTATATTGAGAATATGAAAATGGCACCTAGAAGGCGCTCTAGAACAAATAATGGTAAATTTCAATCATTTAATAATGGAAAGAAAAAGAAACCCACATATTCCAACCAGACTTTGAGATAGCGGAGATCGTCCTTGTAGTGGTCTGAATGCCAAAATGTCCGCACGCATTGCTCATATATGACAACCAGTCCCGAGAAATCTCCACCAGGAGGAAATGCTTCCTGGACCCACTTGATACACCTATCACAGAGATAGGAGGACAAACATAAGATTCCATTTGGATGAAATTATTTCAAAAGACGAATTTTCTTTTGTTCTGAAAAACAAATTATAATTGATTGGATAAAATCTGTTTGATATAGCAAGATGCAGTATATTAGCAAAGCTTTTACAAACTATACACACTGCATCATTTACTTCAGGACTGTATAAATGAACTGCAATAACATTTAACAGGCAATTTAACTGCATATTATTAAATGAATACTGAGATTTCAAACCAATCCCTTCAAATGAAACTAAACAATTGGACAGGATGAGAAAGACATGAAATCTACAATTACAAAATGCAGAAGTTGGAAGTGGAACCATAGACATGTGAGATAAGATAGTAGTCAATAGTCAGTCAACTAGTTTGAAATATATTTGAATAAGTTCAGAAACACCTATACAGAAGGAATCATTTCAAATTCATGCTCTTCTTATTCAGATCTAGGTATAAATCACTTGCAATACTTTAATTGGGTAATTCAGCTATGTAATTTCAAAATAATCCCTAGATTTCAAATCAATCCTCCCCAAGAAAAGATGAATGTAAACATCAAAATATGAGAGTAATCTGTACTCACTCAAGCCACGGCTGCAGAGGGTCATCTCCTTCATACTCATCAATAGCTTGAATCAACCGCCTTACCATTCAAACCAAAACAAATCAAAACCAAAACAAAATGGGGCATACATAAATATAGATAAAAAGAAGCCAATGAAGATTAAGTTTCGAGAAGAAGAAGAAGACCTTCGTTGTTCAAAGAGGGACTTCTTGAGTTGATTGTCAGTCTGAGCTTTGAGGGCGTCGTTCAAGATCTCAACTTTGCGGCCTCTCTTCAACGGCCTCACGTTCTCCTTGAACAGCTCCCACTCGTTCCCCGTCTCCCGATTCGACGCCAAGAACTCGGATTCTGGATCCAAAACCTCTATTTTCTCTATTTCAATTCCACTGTCCGCCATACTACATCAAGAAAATTTCAAAATCTTAGAATTAGATTTGTGGCGAAATCAAAAACCCAGAAAACTTGGAGAGTACCCAAACCAAAAAGTACAAGATTAAAGCAATAATTTCATGTTTTGTGTTCAGAGATTTCAGTAATTACGAAAAGGGGGGGAACTTTGGTGTAATTGAAGCTTACCTGCAGAGACCCGGCAACGGAGAATTGAAGAGTGAAAGATTGGAGAGATGATTGAGAGGAATCTCCGGTGGGGAATAGAGTGAATGACTACGACTTGAAGATGAGAAATTGAGAGAGGCGGTGGTGGTGGTCGCAGCCTGATGAGGAAAAGTTTGTATGTTTGTTTTGTTTTTTGTTTTTACCTATTTTAAGGTTATTTCAAAGTTCAAAATGAAACGGCTAGTTCTCCCGCTCCTTGCCCCAAGATAGTTTTTGTATTCTACTTTTTGTCTTTGTTCAGTGTAGAACAACATTACAACAAGTAAACAACCTTATCAAGTGCCCCTCAAAGAATTTTAAATTATAGTTAAGATATCAATAGTGTTTATTTGATTCATTTAATTTAAAATTCGTCATGTCATAAGCTTTGATGAGTCATTCAACATTCAATACTTTATTTTTATAAATCTATCATATATATGCATCACCTGAGAATAAAATAAATGTTTCAAAATTAGATTAATCGGATTACACTTCAATATAGTATATTTTTTGTCACATTCCGACCTTTAAATTTTTACCTTATTTACTAGCTTGGTTATAATAAGAATTTTACCGTCTCCGTCATTGAGGTTATAGTTTAATTGGTCCCTAGAGGGGTTTGGAGGACGGTTATTTTCGGAGAATTAATCGTAGGAGAAAAATATAACGACGGTAAAAATGGTAAATTTTAGCTAGAAAAAAGTAATTTTTTGTTACGGTATTTTTTTTTCGGGGTGTTTTATTTTGGAGTTAGGTTGGTTTAAGAGTATTGGCCCAGTTTTGGGTTAGAGGCCCAAAACCATTTCTCTCTTTTTCTTCCCGGTTCTCCCTCTCCCCCGAGTCCTCCCGCTGCCGGATCTTCTCGTCGTCCGTTCCCCGTCGTCCAACCACCATCTGTCGCCGCACCGGTCCCATTCGGTCGGCCTCCAACCTAGCTACCTCCCTGGACCGGTGACAGCTCCCCTAGCGCCGCCGTGAGAGAGAAACGACGCCTGGAGCCGCTGGCTGTCGTGGTGGTTTTCTCGCCAGAACGCCCTCCTCCGGCCGCCAAAGTCGGCAATCCTTGACTCGTTTTGTAGCCCTCCTCCCGTGCAGTAACCCCTCTAAAGGTCTCACTCTCTCTTGGTCTAGGTAAGGAGAAATTCGAAGTGAAAATTCTAGGGCTTTTATGATGTTTTCGTTCGATTGGCATAGTTAGGTTTGAAATTGGGTGTTGTGCTAGTTAAGAAAGCTGTAGAGTAGGTTGGGAGGAAGCTACTGTCAAATTTTGGTAGTCATTGAAGGTCGCCGGTGTCACATCCCGACCCTTAAATTTTTACCTTATTTACCAGCTTGAGTATAATAAGAATTTTTACCGTCTCCGGCATTGAGATATAGTTTATTGGTCCCTAAAGGGGTTTTGAGGGACGTTTATTTCGGATGATTTATTCGTAGGAGAAAATGTGACGACGGTAAAAATGGTAAATTTTAGCTAGTAAAAGGTAATTTTTATTAGGGTATTATTTTTGGGTGTAAATTTTGGATATGGGTTTTTGTTGATATTGGGTTGGACCGGTTTGGACACAAAGGCCCAAACCATTTCTCTCTCGTCTCTCTCTCCCTCCCGAGCTCTCTCTCCCTAGCAGCCCGACTCGAAAACTTTCCTCCGCCCGTCCGTCGTCGTCCGGCCAAGCCAGGCCGCCGCACCGGTCCCGTTCGGAGCCCCGCAGCCTCCTCTCTCTTCCTGGCCTAGTGTCCCCGCCGGTAACGCCGCCGTGAAGGAGTTCTTCCCCCCGAAAGTGGTGACTGCCGTGGTGGTTCCTTCGCCGGAACTCCCTCCTCCGGCCACCAAAGCCGGCGATCCTTGGCTCGTTTTGTAGCCCTCCTTCCGTGCAGCAACCCCTCTAAAGGGCTCACTCCCTCTTGAGCTCGGTAAGGAGAAATTCGAAGTTGAAATTCTAGGGCTCTTTAGGTGTTTGCGTTTGATTGACCTAGTTAGGCTTGGAATTGGTGATTGTGCTAGTTAGGAAAGTTGTAGAGCATGATGAGAAGATTATTCTGTTAAAATTTCATAGGATTTGGAGGTTGCCGAAATCGGTCTCCGGCCGCCGCTGCCGGCGGAGCCGCCGCCGTTTTGGAGTTTTGTATGGTTTTAAATGTGTAATAATTAGAGGAGTATATTGATATGAATTATGGAATTTTTGGATGAGATTCGGATAGGTTTGGGAATTTCTGAAGTTTGGTATTTTGGCGGTTGAATAATGTAAAATCCGGCCGTAGGATTTAAGTCAATTTCTGGGAAAGGTTGTATTTACGGCTACCGAGTATGGTATTAAAGTTTGTGTCGTTTTGATTTAAGAATATCGAAATTAGGCAATGATGAGCGTGGTTATGGCTCTCGGTTAATTTTGCCTATTTTGTATAAATATTAGATTTTTAGTGGAAAATTAATTACATATTTGGAACAGGACGTGAGGAGGCCCGAGCAGAAGAAGTCTCGGAGCGTCATCAGGCTTAGGCCTAATTTGTGAGTGGACCTTTGTTTTTAATTGAAAAACATGCGATGAATGATTTTGTTGATCATTTATTTTCTTCTGATGAGACTTATTGATTCCTCGGTTATTTGGCAATTTTCCTCCTTTGGAGAGTTTTCCGAAAATGAGATTTTCGGTGGATATATATATTTTGGATATTATGAGTATAGTATGTATATAAATGCTAGCTAGCCATACGTACTTGGTCCGTCATAATGAGGTAAAATACCATTATGGCGTGACATGAGTGTTAGACACAAGCGTCATAGCCCTATATGAAAACTACTTTCTTTTCTGGTTTATTTAGGTTTTCATATAGGGAGTCCACAGGTATATATACACCGTCCTCTTCGGTCATAATGAGGAAAAATTCCATTATGGTGCAACGTGAGTGTTAGACTCAAGCGTTGTAGCCTTGTATGAATTTCTATTTTTCTAAATTGTTTCTAGGATTCATATAAGGAGTCTGACGAGTGTAAATACATACGAATATATGATTATATAGTTTAGCCTGAGAGGCTCCATTTTATTTGAGTTGGTAACTAGCCAGTGCTAGTCGTGAAATTGCCAGTTTATGAGTTGAGCACTTTTGAGCTGCCGCATGCAGTATATTTTTCTATGAAATTAAAATGGGAATGCATAAATATTTTGTTATTAAATTATTTTTGTCCACTCACTCTAACGTTATTAAATGTCTTCCCCTGAGCCTTTCGTTTTAAAATGCTCAGTCTGCAGAGTTCGAATTGGATTTAGTAAGAGACGAGGCATAGTCACCCGTATTTCCCCCACATTTCACCAGTAAGTTACATGTTTAACCTACCTGAATACTTGGGTTTAATGTATATATTTTTGGTTGTGGGTAAAGGCATGCATGTTGACTTTTTAGATTACTTAACGGAGGATTTATGTTATCTTATTTGGATAATTATGTATTGATTTGGAAGATGTTTATTATCTTGTTGGTGGTGATTATATTTGGGGAGCACGAAGGCTCCAGAAGTTAAGGGTGGATTGAGAATTTTAGGAGTATTTGCAGGTTTTCGTTAGGAAGGGTTGTCCATTTCCAGGAGAGGTTATACCGAATTTTGCGGTAAATCTTTTCTTGGAGGTGGTCCCCGAACGATTTACTCCGGGTTCAGGGTGAAATTCGGGGTGGGTCGTGTCAGCCAGAGTCGGCCTCTGGCCACCGCTGGTTGGGAGATTTTTATGGTTTTAAATGTGGAATATTAAAGGGAGTTTATTGATGTGAATTATGGAATTTTTTGGAGGAGTTTTGGTTAGGTTTGTGACTTTCCGAAGTTTGGTATTTTTGACAGTTAATTAATGTAGAATCCGGCTGTGGATTTAAAGTCGTTAAATCTGTGGCAGGTTGTGTTACGGCTGCCGATTTTTGGTTTAAAGTTTGGATCGTTTCGGTATAGGATTATCGAAGTGAGGTGAGAATGAGCGTGGTTACGGCTCATTTTTATTTTGCCTATTTTTTGAATAAGTATTGGAATTTCGGTTGGGAAATTAATATTATATTTGAAATAGGACGTGAGAAGGCTCGAGCAGACGAGGCCCCAGATCGACATCAGGCTTAGGCCTAATTTGTGAGTGGACTTTTATTTGAAATAATATGCATGCTATGGTTCATGATTGAACATTTCTTTTTGTTACAGTTTTGACGTCATTTAATTTTGACGTTTTTATTTCTCTTGGAGAGTTACCGAAAATGAGATTTTCGGTGGATATAAATATGTATTTATGAGAGAGTATGTATATAAAAGCTGGCTAGCCTTATGTGTCTGTCCACCTTAATGGCGTAGCATATAGCCGCATTATGGTGTGACGTGAGCGTTGGACGCGAGCGTAGTAGCCCTACATGAGTATTTAATTCATATAGGGGGTATGTGCACATATTTATACACCCGTCTGTCCACCTTAATGGCGTAGTGTATCACCGCATTAAAGCGTGACGTGAGCGTTGGACGCGAGCGTAGTAGCCCTATATAGACCCATGAATTTATATAGGGAGTATGGACGTGTGTGAATACATACATATATTTTAGAGCTTGAGGGGCTCGAAATTTATGTGATGAAAGTTTTATCGCTTGCAGCATGCATTCGATTTTTCCTTGAAAATTGATTTGGGGAAACATAAATATTTTATTTTATTAATTTATTTTGTCCACTCACTCTAACGTTATTAAATATTTTCTCCTGGGCCCTTTGTTTTAAAATGTCCAGTCTGCAGAGTTCGAGTTGGCACTAGTAAGAGGCGAGGCGTAGTTACCCACTTTTCCACCACTTTTCATCAGTATGTTACATGCTTAACCTACCAGTGTATTTTCTTGCTTCCGCTAGTATTAGTAGCTCTGATTTCTTTGGGATATTGTTTAATATTTCGATTGTGTGCTAAGTCCTTGTTTATTAATTTGGGATATATTCTAAGGATAATGTATGCTATCTTTTTTCGGACGAATTGAAAGTTACTTGATTCGTCTAGGAGAGTAAATTCTTGTTTTTTTCGGGTTAGGGTTATTCATTTTCAAGAGAGGTTTACCGAGTTCTTCAGTAAATTTTCCTTGGAAGTGAACCCCGTAAGACTTACTTCGCCCGTAAGACTTACTTCGGGTTTCAGGGTGAAATTCGGGGTGGGTCTTGACATTTTTAGTTCATGATGTTAGAGTCATATCTAATGTGGACTCAAGATTAACACATAAAAGTCCAACATATATAAACATCTTGTGAAATAAGTAAATGAGGTTAATCGATAATACTTAACTTGGATATTTATCTTAGTAATCTGATTAGATATTAAGGAGTTTGAGATAACACAGAATATATGTTACAGTTATCACATAAGGTAATTGATTGGTTTATTATAGTTGCCTTGTGAGATGGTACTCAAAGTGAACTTGTCAATATATAAAGGGGTCCATGTGTAAGCTCATTCTACGCTTGTAAGTTTTCATACTCACTGTGAAGAGGCAATCTGGAGAATTACACAGAAGACTTCCTCTGCTCTAGCTTGATGGCGTTGAACATGAACAACCAAGGTTGGTGCTTCTAATCCTTATACATGTTTATTTGTTCTTGTTTTGCTTAAACATGATGCAATGTGTTTATGTCTTTATGTGGTTTACAGTTCAATAGTTGGTATCAGAGCCAACCACATTTTTCATAAACCTTTGTTGTGTTATGCATGATCGTTAAAAAATTTCTGGAAATTTTTTTCTTCTGCTATGAACACTGACACGAGTTGGGCCAAGAATATGTCGAGGCCCAATACACAAACCCAGCACAAGCATGAACCCAGACCTGTTTTTTAAGACGCGGATCCTTGCGACCCGACCCATTTCGTTTTGTCTTTTTTTTTTTTAAACCCGATGCCAACTGTTATAAACACAACAGTCAAGAACACAAACCCAGAATTGGGATTAGGGTTCTTCTGCTAAATTTCGATTTTGGGATGATTTTTTGCTGCGCGATGGGTTGATAAACATGGTTAGTGCACGATTTTAATTATGAAATACATATTGTTGTTATTAACTCTGTTTTGCAAGCGCGGGAGCGTCCTGGTACGTTTTCAATCTCAATGAAATTTGAGATTTTTACTGTTTTGTGCGATTGAATCATGCATATGAACCTTAGAACTCGCCTGGGGAGTGGGCTGAGGTGCCCAGATGAAACTTCAATTTCGAATTGTTTGAAAGATGGCATGCATGATATGGAATGTGAATTATTGTGATTGTATGCTTATGAATGATTTGATGAAATTGTGGTGATTCTGAGTACTTGAATGTATGATCACGCATAGCTTAAGATTGAAATTGATATATATGTATATTTTTACTCCCAAATCTATATATGTTTGTTGAAATATCAAGTTTTAGCATGATTGGTTTTCTGAGAGTTTTATGAAATTGGAATTGGGAAAACGTAAAGTAATAATCATAGGTATTTAGTTAATAGAAATTTTGGAATACATGTTGCCACAGCAAACTATTTTAAATGGTTCTTGTAACTAAGGCACATACTTGAAAATTGCATATTTTTGTTGAAATAGGGACTGTATCATCCACATATGGCTTTAAACTTTACCTATCTTTGATAACAAATGTGGTTCTGAATATGATATGTTTTACTTCTTAAAGTGTAATATGATCTTTTCTTCTTGCCCACAGGTGTTGATTGATCATATTGCAGGAATTAAAATATATTGTAGTTCAGGAAAACTAAGCAATAACTTGTGTTTTGCCCACAGGTAGACTGGTTATTGAATTAGACTGAAATATTGTTTTTGGTTTAAAAGTATGCTTCTATATGTATATATTCTGAGAATGCTTAAACTAAAATTTATTTTAGTTTCTTACACTTTGTGTTATATGGAATTACCTTGTTTTGGTTTGACACTTGAAGTGTTGTATGAGAAATGTCTGTTTTTGGTATGTTTATAATGTGATTTTCATGTTCTTTTGAAATTTTTAACATATATATATATATATATATATATATATATATATCTATATCTATATGAATATAGATAACCAGAAGTACTAAAACTTTTGTTTTCTTTTATGTTTTTTTTTTTTTTTCAGTTTTGACACTTGTGAACGTAGGAAGTGTGATGCCTTTGAATGGCAGCAACTATAGGACCTGGAGAGATGATATAGACCTGAACCTAGCTCAACAGAATGTAGATTGGTGTCTGAGTGTCCCAATGCCTGCTGAAAATGGTGCAGCTAGAGATAACTGGGTAAGAGCCAATAAGATATGTAAGCTCACTATTCTGAGGACTATGTCTGATGTTGTGAAAGGTGGTATTCTCGAGAAAGAGATAGCTAGTGAGTACCTTACTGCCATAGCTGAGAGGTTCACGATTAGTGACAAGGCTGAGACTGCTATGTTGTTAGACCAGCTGCATGGTATGAAGTATGATATGAAGATGAACATCAGGGAGTATATTCTGAAGATGATTGATATAGGAGCTAAGCTCACTGCCCTCAATATGACCATGGAGGAAGACATGATTGTAATGCTAGCTCTGAAATCCCTCCCTGTTGAATTTGATTAGCTTAAGACCACTTACACCACTCAAAAGGACAAATGGACACTGAACGAGCTGATTGCCATATGTGTCCAGGAACACGAGAGGATCAAGAAAGTAACCATTCACCTAATCACCACAAAACCACAGTGGAAGAAAACTGAGAAGAAACCCAGCCCCTCTAAGAACCTGGGAGTTGGCAAAAAGGCCATGAAAGTCAGTGGCAACAAGGGAGGCATCAAATGCTTCTTTTGTAAGGTTAAGGGCCACACGAAGAAGGACTGTGGCAAGTATAAGACCTGGAAGGCAAAGAGAGGTAACGAACCACTGTTTAATTTTTATATTGACGTGAATTTAGTTAATGTTCATACTGATACTTGGAGTTTTGACACTGGCTCACCTGTGCATATCACCAATTCTCTACAGGGGCTGCAAAGCCAGAGGAGGCCAAGGGAAAATGAGATCAGGATCCATGTCGGAGAAGGCACGAGAGTAGGAATTGAAGCAATTGGTTTTGTTAAATTAGTTTTGAGGCCAGGAGTTTTTCTAGTTTTAGAGCAAGTGTATTATGTTCCTTCCATGTCTAGGAACTTAATTTCAGTTGTTGTTTTGGCTAAAGACAATTGTCAATTTTTGATTGATTCTGATAGAATGAAAATAAGTCGTGCTTCTCATTATCTTGCTACTGCAAAGTTTATTGAAGATTATTGGTCTTTGCCTAATACTTGCCACACAGAGGTTTTGTTGATTGAGAATAATGTTATTGATTCAGTTAATGGAAATAAAAGAAAATTCAGTGAAAAGTCTGCTTTCCTTTGGCATAGGAGACTTGGACATGTCTCAAAAAAGAGATTGAAATTGATGGTGAAGCAGGGAATTTTACCTGAGTTAGACTTCTCTGATTTGGTGGATTGTATTGAATGTGTTAAGGGTAAATTTGCTAAATAGACTAAGAAAGGAGCAACTAGAAGTACATGCCTTTTGGAATTGGTTCACACTTATGTTTGTGGACCATATGCGATTCAAACTATATGTGGAAATAGCTATTATATCACCTTTATTGATGATTTTTCTAAATATTGCCATGTATACCTTATGTCTGAAAAGTCTCAAGCCTTAGAGAAGTTCAAAATCTTTAAGTTATAAGCAGAAAATGAGTTGAATGCAGTTGTGAAGTGTGTGAGAAGTGATAGGGGTGGTAAGTATTATGGGAGATACACCGAAACTGGTCAGCATAAGGGACCATTTGCTTCGTTTTTAGAAGAGAATGGGATTATAGCACAATATACCACACCTGGAACCCCTGAGCAAAATGGAGTTGCAGAGAGGAGAAATAGAACTTTTATGAACATGGTAAGGAGCATGATGTGCACCTCAGGTCTCCCACATTTTCTTTGGGGTGAGGCACTTAAAAAAGCCAATTATTTGACTAATAGAACCTCATCCAAATCTGTATCTGCAACCAAAACCCCATTTGAGTTATGGAAGAATAGAAAGCCTAGCATCTATCACACACATGTTTGGGGTTGTAAGGCTGAAGCTAGGCCTTATAATCCAAACGAGAGCAAGCTAGATCCTAAAACAGTGTATGCATCCTTCATTGGCTACTGTGAGCATTCCAAAGGCTACAAGTTCTATTGTCCCACACATTCTCACAGAATCATAGAGACAAATAAGGCAGTGTCCCTAAATGAAACCAATTATTCTTATTCTTTTGAGGACTTTATTTTTGAGGAGCTTACTGAAAATGTTTCCACTGCTGTCACTTTACCACAACCTCAACTTGTATTTTTAGAAACCACACCAGCTGTTTTCAATGGGATTGATGCACCTGCCACTATCCCAAACCCTCCACCACCACCAATTATTAGAAGATCACAGAGAGAAAGAAGATCAAGACTTGAAGCATTGTCTACTGATTTTCAGGTGTATGATGTTGAGATAGATTATGATGCCAGTGAGATTGAAGACCCCAAAACCTTCAAAGAAGCCATTGCTGGAGATCATTCACATGAGTGGGAGAAAGCTATGATTTCAGAAATGAAATCTACTCATGTGAATGATGTCTGGGAGCTGGTTGAGCCTTCAAAGTCGTAGAAAGTAATTGGCTGCAAGTGGGTGTACAAGACCAAGCTACATGCAGATGGAAGCATAGAGAGGTACACAGCAAGGCTAGTAGCTAAGGGTTTTACATAGAAAGAAGGTGTGGACTACACTGAGACATTTTCTCTAGTCTCAACCAAAGATGCTTTCAGAGCTATCATGGCTATGGTTGCTCATTATGACATGGAGCTGCACCAAATGGATGTAAAGACATGGAGCTGCACCAAATGGATGTAAAGACAGCTTTTCTGAATGGAGAGTTGAGTGAAGAGATCTTTATAAAGCAACCCGAGGGATTTATTGAACCTGGGAAGGAGCATCTAGTTTGTAAGCTTAACAGGTCCATATATGGATTGAAACAAGCTTCAAGACAGTGGTATTTGAAGTTTGATTCAGTCATCAGTGGTTTTGGATTCAAGGAGAATCAAGTTGATGAGTGTGTTTACATGAAATCAGAAGGTAAAAATTTTATTTTCTTGATTTTATATGTAGACGACATCTTGTTGGCTAGTACAAATTTAGACTTGCTGAAAGAGACTAAGTTCTTCTTGTCAAAGAAATTCGACATGAAGGATTTAGGTGAGGCTAAGTATGTACTGGGGATAGAGATAAAGAGAGATAGATCGAGGTTCCTACTTGGTTTGTCACAGCAGAGCTACATCAACACAGTTTTGAAGAGGTTTGATATGCATAATTGTGCAGTTGGTGCAATTCCAATGTCAAAAAGTGACAAGCTGCATAAAAACCAAGGTCCAAGAAATGCATTGCAGAGAGAACAGATGATGAACAAACCATATGCAAAGCTTATCGAGAGCCTCATGTATGCACAAGTGTGCACAAGACCAGACTTGTCATATGCAGTTGGCATCTTGTCAAGATTTCAGTCCAATCCAGAAATTGAGCATTGGACTGCAGGGAAAAAGGTTCTCAGGTATCTTCAAGGTACTAAGGGTCATATGTTGGTTTATAGAAGAGTGAAAGAGCTTGAGGTTGTTGGTTATACAAATGCAGATTTTGCATATGGATATTCACACTCAAACAAGTCAACTATTGGTTATGTTTTTACAATGGCTGGAGGTGTTATTGCTTGGAGAACAGTGAAGCAAACTCTCATTGCTACTTCGACTATGCAAGCAGAATATATTGCAATTTATGATGGAGCTTGTGAGGGTTTATGGCCGAAGAATTTCTTGATACAAACTAATGCAGTTGACAGCATTTTTTCAATACCTATGAAGATTTACTGTGACAACTCTGCAGCAGTGTACTTTAGCAAGAATAACAAGAGGTCTGCTAATTCCAAGCACATAGACCTTAAGTATTTCAGTGTTAGAAAAAGAGTTAAGCATAAGGAGCTTAATGTGTTGAAGATTGGCACTGAAGCTCAGCTAGCAGATCCTTTTACTAAACCCATGACTGTTGCTGCATTTGAAGAACATGCAGCTGGTATAGGCATTTTGCCTAAACTTGATTGATATGATCAGCTTCAGCAATTTTTGCTAGCAATTAAAGACTTTTCTTATGTAATTCTCATTTTGGTTTTAGTTTGAACCTTATGTTTATTTTTTGCAACTTATGAATTTTCTGATTGAGAAATAAAAGTTCAGTGATGTTGCATTGCATTCTTTCTATGATTAGTTTGAATCATGATATAGCTATATGAATATTGTATTGTCTATTGAGACAATGTTTTCAAAATTTAAAGGGCATCTGTTATAATTTTCTTTTGAAGATGATGTCAGGTTCTTGCATACATAGCCATAAAGAGGATCAAAATTATTTTAGACTCTGTCAGATACATCAGGTAGTCTACAAATGATTACAGCTTGATAATTTTGTTTGATTGATGTGGTTTGTGGTTGGAACTATTGTGGCCTTGGAGTGGTTGTGTTTCAAATGCAATTCGTTTCTTGGTTCAGTACTACACTGCAGAATTTACAGATCAAAGTTGCAAACTTTTGTGTTGCCTTTTAATCTCAATGAGCTCTAAAGATTTACTACATTCTAACTAAGTTTATATCTTGTTGTATGAGTTATTCTTGGTCTAAGTGGGAGAATGTTAGAGTTATATCTAATGTGGACTCAAGATTAACACATAAAAGTCCAACATATATAAACATCTTGTGAAATAAGTAAATGAGGTTAATCGATAATACTTAACTTGGATATTTATCTTAGTAATTTGATTAGATAAATACAAGATAACACAGAATATATGTTATAGTTATCATATAAGGTAATTGATTGGTTTATTAGAGTTGCCTTATGAGATGGTACTCTAAGTGAACTTGTCAATATATAAAAGGGTCCCTGTGTAAGCTAATTCTACGCTTGTAAGTTTTCATACTCACTGTGAAGAGGCAATCTGGAGAATTACACAGAAGACTTCCTCTGCTCTAGCTTGATGGCGTTGAACATGAACAACCAAGATTGGTGCTTCTAATCCTTATACATGTTTATATGTTCTTGTTTTGCTTAAACATAATGCAATGTGTTTATGTCTTTATGGTTTACAGTTTAATACATAAACCCTAACTAGCATGCTTGTCCGATGCGTAATACATTTTGTGGTTGATCACTACTTGCTTCTGCCATAAAGCTCGTTCGACACACATTTGAATTGAACGTGCATAAATAGTCTTTCAGTCTTTTTCGAGAGGTTCTTACTCCAATAGCGTAACAATGTAGTTCACGTGCTAGCATATTGCAGAATGGTCATTGTGAACAACTTCCATAGTTCCATAAGAAAAAGGGGAAACCGTGGGCGACGAAGCGTATTATATGTGCCGGAAAAGAAAGAAAGATGGGGGAAGCAAAGATTGGGAAATCATCCAACACGACAGTTAGTTGCTATGGATAAGGATGTCGTATTGCAATCACGTTTGATCGAACACGCCGCAGTGTCTCTATCATGATTCATGAACAATGCAAGAGACTGTTACCTACCCCTACCCATTATTCAAATTTCAAAAGAAGAAAGCCCTAGAATCATTGGGGGCAATTACGTAAACTCAAAACCCCCAAGTGAGTTAAATATTAACCATGGTTAAGCCCAACCAAGCTCTTCCATTATTATTCTGTTGCACCAAGTCACAAGAGAAAGAAGAAGCTTTTGATCAAATACGAGAACCATGGCGAGCTTATCATCCCCTTCGCTTTCCACTCTGCGTTTCAGCACCGATCCAACGTCGGCGGCGTTGGTGTCCTTTCCGGTTCGGGTTGCGATTCCGGCGGGGCAGAGGAAGGTCGGGATGAGAGTGATGGCGGTGGCGAAGTTCAAGGGGACGCAGATGAGGGAGAAGCGGCTGACGGAGATGATCGAGAAGAAGGTTCTGGAAGCCAAGGAGGTTTGCGGCGAGGGAGATCCGATCACGGACGAGTGCAAGGTGGCGTGGGACGAGGTGGAGGAGGTGAGCCAAGCCAAGGCCGATCTCAGGCTCAAGCTCAAGGACAGTGATCCTCTCGAGTCGTTTTGTCAAGATAATCCTGAGACCGACGAGTGCCGAATCTATGAAGATTGACTCGTGCCACCATCTCCATCGTTATATTATTATATATTGGGTTGCTGCTCCGCTCAGATTTATTTAAGTAGGATTAATTAGCATGATGAATGTGTAAGTTTGATATATTAGTTTATAGTTTAGTACCCCGATTGTGCTATCTAACTATTATTATGTGTTGTGGATTTGTGTCTCTTATACAATGACATTGCCAATGTCTCTGGCTTTTGACATCAAGGAGAGGAATTAGTGAGTAACCAATTAAAGGATTCAGATTCTCTGTTTGGTTTGCTTGAATTTATTTGGATGTGTTATAATCATTAGATGGAGTAAGGATCACATGATGGTCTTAGATTTTACTCAATTAGAAATCAATCAAATTATCCAAGCAACATACGTATAGAGAAAGTCAAATTATACAATAAAACCGTGAAAAAAAAAAGAAGGAACGTTTTTCTTTTTGGGACAACAAGACACAAGAATACATAGATCATAGATGATCATAGGCCATACCGCTACTTGCAAGTCTAGTGATGGGAGAGGCCAGCAGGAACCCTACTTATTATTAGTTCCCTTGGCTTTTTCTCACTTTGTCAGATGCTCTAGACCGTGCTATCTAATCAGCGAGTTTATGTAGGTTTGAGGTGGTTAATGGTGGACGATGGTGAAATACGGGTGGTGGGACGAGAGAAGACCCCGTGACGGTAATGAGTAGGGCTAGCAATTTGAGCCGAGTTAAACCAATCAGTCGACTTCTGAGCCGAGCCAACACAGTCGGTAACCACACAAGAGCTGGGACTTCGTGCATGGAGAAACTTGCCTCCAACCACTAGAGCAACTGCTCTTCCTGTTAATATATATGTAAAAGCTAAACTTATTCTATTACAGAAGTCAAAACAAGTGTTTAACACATCAAATAGATTCTCAACCCTATTACCCACACTATCGATCATTTCTTTTCTTCTCTCCTCGCCGTTGTTCATCTTCACCTCGCCTTTTTTTTTTTTTAAACTTTTTATTAATAACTCACACACCTTACATATGTCAATGAGCTTTGAACCTATGACCTCAAAGTTGTCATTTAAACACCTTAACCAACCAAGCCACGGCTCACCTCGCCTTTCTTTCTTCGTCACCCACCATCACCCGCCATCACCATCATCCATCAAAGCCCACTTTTCCAAATTCTCTTCCATCAATCAAAGCCCACTCTTTCTCCTCTTTGATTCCTGCATGTAATTGGAATTTTGGTTGATATGCTTAGTTCAATAGTTTCTGTCTTGTGATGGTGATGTCTTTGTCAATCCATTGTTTGATTTGTTTCTACCTTTCTATGTTTTCTTGTGATTATCCTTTGCTATGGAATCGAGATTTGAAGCTCGAGCTTTGTGAATGATGAAGTCTGTATCGAGATTTCAAAAACACAACAAAATATTTGGTTTTTGCAGTGCATTTGAATCACTGTTTTTGCAGGTTCAGTATACCAAACTGTCGGGATACTGACTTCATCGGTCGATTGTGGCATCAGAATTTCTCTACAGACGGAAGTTGGTACGGTAGGCGATTTGGGTATTTTTTGTCGATAACCATACCGAGCCTAGCCCTAGTAATGAGGTGTGTACGTAGTTGGTTTGATCTTGGTTAGGACGAATGGACGATGCACACATTTCTTTTTTATTTTTTTGATCAAGAACCAAAAACAATAAACTACAAAGAGAAACCTTGGGTGCACCTTACTCCCTCAAGCAATCAGACTAAAAAGCATTGTGTACCTAAGGGGAAAGCTGATAAAACGAGAGCCTAAAGCATATGTTCAACTGTTCAGTTATTGATCAAGAGATCTATGGTCAACCACCGTTAGATGTAAATCTAAGAGTTGTAAATAAAACAAGTTAACTTTAAAATAATACTTCTCACTGTTAGATTTACATCCAATTGTAATTGACCATGATTCTCTTAGTCAAGAACCAACCAGGTGAACCCTATTGTATGATGTAAATAGTTGAGTACTGTCTAACACACTAATTAGCAAAACAGTATTGAGATTAGTCTTAAGAGCTTTCTAAGGAGTTTCTACTGATTTTGTACCACATAGCGAGGTTAGCGAGGTGAGGTTAGGTTATTAGTGTGTATTATGATTATGTTCATTACGAGCTTTTCTTAGATTTAAATGTGGCATGGTCGATAAAACAAGACTTTGGTAGTTGCTTGTTGAAGACCTTAAAGTAGTTCAAAAGTTCAACTTGAGCAGCTGCACAAGGCCTTCCTTTTTTTTGGTCGAAGCACAAGACCTTTGAAATTCGGATTTCGGAGGCCTCATATCTTATAAACCCTAATCAAATGGAGTTTTCATTTGAGCAAACATGAATGAAATTCGGGATGTATGTTCAATTTACCACCTTGCATTCTCCTCTCAATCTTCGACAACAGACCTGCGAAATCTCAAATCCTCTCTTATAGAATTTAATGAGGTCTCTGATGACCATGTTAATATATATATATAAAGTCCTTATTTATTCTTACAGTGCGGATTTCTATTTTAGACTTACTTTTCAATCGAATTTTCACATCTTCACTCTCTAGTCTTTAGATACTAATGTATATATTGTCTCTGCAAAATTTCAGCTAATTTGGTTATCATTAAAGCACTCAAATTCGATTAAACCAATGGACGAATATAATTTTGTCGAACTTGAACTGTGCATGTTTATAACAGATAAACACAGTTTTGGTCACATTTCCACAACTCCATATTTCAGTGTCTAAAACACAGTGTGTATGTCATTTTTGCAAAGTTTCATCTAATTTGAAGTTCTTTTTGGACAACTTTTGTTATGTTGATTTATTTAATCTAATTCGGTACCCAAATGATCTCCAAATTATATGAAATTGTGCAGGAATAATGTACACATTAAGTTCTAGATATCATTAAGTTCTAGATATTATACGGTTAAGATGTAAAAATCTGAAAACAACCGAAATAAGAACATCTCCACTTTAATTTCAAAGCTATCATGGAATGGAATGATATATAGTTCCAAATTCGAACACCTATCATGAGTTCATTCATGACACTATGGCTCTCCTTCCACCACCAGCTTCGCCTTGCTCCCTTTCCTCTTTCATCCCTCGTCCTCCATCTCTCACCCTAAAATCCACAACCAGCCTCGCATTTCCAAAACGTCGTCGTTCTCTATGCACAGCTTCATGGCAAGAGGTATGCTCCCTATCCCCTACCAGATTCCCATTTCCGCACTGTGATTATCACTTCACTGCTGACGTAATCGTTCCGCTGAACTCTGAAGCTTGTGGGAGTGGTGGTATTCTCGGCGGTTCCATTCACCGCCGTGAAAGCCATAGCCAATAGCGCGCTCGGGGAGTCGCTGCAGCGGCGATTGGAGGAGAGGAAGAAAGCTGCGGTTGAGAATTCTTCCAGGTTTAAGGCCTTGGCCCAAAATGCTCGAAATCGGAGGTAAATTTTTCCGGTGAGCCATTGTCTATGTGTGTCAAACACTCCATGTTTCTGTAGTTGATGGATTATTTTCAGTCATCATCCTTGTAATTTTGTAGAAGATTTCGTCTCGACAGCGAATACATTTGTGGAAAGATGAAAAGTGTGATCTCTAGTTTCCAGTGTGCTAGTTATTTATGTGATTTATGCAAGCATGATTGGCTTATATAACGTCTAGGTTAGTCATCTGCTGATGTTTCTTTTGAATTTCACATATAGAATGGTTAGAACTTAGAAGTCAATCACATTTTACTGAGGACCTAAACTTAGGGGGCTATCAATTTTCATTTATCAATTACATACCTATATAATCTCTATAAAATCTTAAACATATAATATAAGTTGTATTACTTCGTAGCAAAATCATAAGTTATTTTTGATCAACTTACATGCCAGACTCTTAAGTAAAAGATCTTTAAAGAATACCGAACTTACCATAAGTATGACTAACTATGTGGTATATTTCACAGCTTGTGGTATGGAGAAGAGCGTCCCCGATGGCTTGGTCCAATTCCATATGATTATCCGGAATATCTTACTGGAGAACTACCTGGGGATTATGGTTTTGATGTTGTAGGTCTGAGCAAGGATCCTGTGGCTTTCCAGAGATACTTTAAGTAAGCTGCATTTTCATATCAATCTGCAATATTATATCCTCAATGAATTCTTACTTAAAAGAAAACAAAAGACTCCTATTTGATTTTAGCTGAGATTTATTATATCAGAATAGATAGTGGGATGACAAATATTTAGATAGGCTGTGCATTTGAGGCAATACAGAGCTGAGCAGAATACTAGAAAAGGCAAAGGAGACGAAGCTTGTTGAAGCTTCGTAGTAGGAAGGGTGAGGGTTGATCATACTATTTTTGTTATGTCTAGTGTATAAGGAAAGCTGTTTCAGTCATCTGTGAGTCTATATTGTTTTGTGGTTTATCTGGTCTGGATAGTAAAGTGAAATGCTACACAGGGATTGATTCTGTATAATGTACAGTTGAGAGGTTAGTTAACCTATTGGGATGCACTGTTGGGTCTTGGCCTTGAAGTGCTTGGGTGTTTTTACTGTGGTGATCCTAGAGCACATATCTTTTGGAATCTTGTTATAGAGAAGGTAGGGAAGATTGCATAGTTGCAAGATGGCTTTCCTCTTCAGCGAGGTCTATTTAGTTGGGTTCAAATTGTTCTGGAGAGTCAACCTATTTGTCTGTGTTTAAAGTCCCAAAAGGGGTGGCAAGGAAATTGGAGATGATAATAAGGAACTTCATGTGGAATGTATTGGGGAAGGTAGCTAAGATCACTTAACTAAATGGGATTGGTTGTCACAGAGAAATGAGAGAGGAGGCCTGGGAATTGGACCTATTGAAGAACCTGTGGCTTTGTTGGCCAAGTCGCCCAAGTGGTTATGGAGTTTCCTTTTGGAAAGCGAGTTCCTCTAATACATTATGATGAGAGAAAAATATGGGATTAAGGAGAATGGGGGATGCAAACGTGTTGGTAAGAGGCTCCATTTAAGTCCTCAAATGATATTTCTAGTGGATGACATACCTTCATTGCGTGCTGTCTGGTTGCAGTGGGAAAGATTGGCAGGGTAAGTTCTGGGAGGATTTGTGGTTGGGGAAAATTGTTGAAGTCAATGTTTTCTAGGCTCTTTACTTCTTCGTGTACCCAGATACCGCCTGCATTCAATCATCACTACATATGTTGATCACTCTGAGTTGGGGTTTTGGTTTCAAGAGTCATATGTAGAAATGAAGGAGCTCTCTTCCATGTTACTGTTGCTGGAATGCTGGAAGATACTAGTGTTTTCCCTTCTAGATATGACTCCTCGAGATAATGTGTAGAAAGTGGGAGGAATCTGTGGATGTCTTCCGTCACTCTCCAAGCGCTCTGAAGCTTGTTTAGTTAAGTTGTTCACTCTCCAAGTGCTCAGAAGCTTAGGTAGCTACGTTCTTGAAATTATAATAATATAATAAATAAAAGGTAACTTAAAAGTTACAATCTATACCTTTTTAAATTTCTTGATTAGTAATCTCATTGCGGTTACTGCTTTTGCATTAATTTGCTCCGGTGCTTTCATAATCTAAATTCTCTGTTCTGCAAAGATACATTAAAGGATGATTTTCAAAGTTTTTTGTATGTTTAGTACAAGATTGGTCTTGTATATCTCTAAATGAGTACGTGAAAGAGTAATTTTAAATGTCAATAATCAGAATATTCTCTGTCAAACTGCAGCTTTGAAATACTCCATGCACGTTGGGCCATGCTTGCTGCCTTTGGTGCTTTGGTTCCAGAAATTTTAGACCTGTTAGGAGCCTTTCACTTTGTTGAGCCTGTATGGTGGCGAGTTGGCTATTCAAAACTAAAGGTTAGTACTTTCTGGGATGGAATCAACTGTCTATGATCATTTTTTTCTCTTTGGGAATTAGGTTCGCCATGTCATTTCTTTTCCCGTGAAGTCAATTCCATACATTTTCTCAACAAAGTGGAGACCAGCCAACTGGAGCTTGATTGCTCTAGGTATGATGAATGCATCTGGCTGAGATCAAAGGCGGACACACGTTATGCATAGTGAGGGCAATTGCCCCCACTTGATGTCTTAATATTGCTTGTTTTGCTTCATATTTGTCACCCAATGAAACCCTTTCAATTGTATTGCCCCCATTAAAAAATCCATAGAAGTCCAAACTTCATAGTAGCTTAAGACCTTTTATGCAAAATGTTAGTAAAAATCTATTTTTGCTAGCCCACAAACATAGAAAAAGCTCTCTTTTAGATGCAATACTTTTTTTAAGATGTTGGTTATTGGGTTAAGTACGTGGGTTCTGATCGTTTCTTCTTCTTCTAAAATTTTCTTTCTTCTTTCTTGTCTTTTATTATTTTCTGGTAAAGTTCTCATCTTCTATTATATTATAGCTGTATTGATTGATGCTTTGTTTATGATTCTTACTAAGAAGTGTGGATACCTGAATCTTCTTTTTCATGTTGTGAAAATATATTAGCAGTTTTTTCTAGCTTATGAACTAATGTTTCTTTGGGAAAAAATTTCACCCCCACATAGATATAATCCTGCGTCCGCCACTGGTTGAGATGATATATACTTTATCTAAAGATTTAGTTCTGCTGATTATTTGGTCAGAATTCAGTTGCAGTGTGTTTTATACTTTTATGCTGGACACTCTTGTGAGACATAGAAGAATTATCTCTCATTGACTCATTCAATCAGCAAGACATGATCAGCCTTTTTCAGTAGATTTAACCATAGCCTAATAGTGTCTCTGCCCCTATGATAGTTCCTCACTAATGAGTCATATCTATAGAAAATAGGATCTTACCCTCGGATTTTCATTTCTTTTCATGTAGAAAGTATTTACCCCCTGTAACTCTTATGCGTCCCCCAGGGTTGGAGAATCTATATGATCGTAACCCCTCAGACGCAGAGGTAGTTATGGCCCAAACGGGATTGATGTTCAGTCAAATATGTTTAGACTTGATATTTGTCAGTATGCTTCCGCTTCTATTATATCCTCTTTGTTTGTCAAATGAGGATTTAGAAACTGAAGCATATTCACAAAGCAAGCTCAAATATATTGTTACAAGATGGTCAGCCTCTACCTGTTTATTTTTGCCTTTGACCATGTGTTTGGCAGAATTCTATAACCTCAACCTAGCTTGACAAGCTAATTTTACAGAACTATTTCGCGAGTTAAGTGAGCCTTTTATTTCTATCCATGTTCCAACACCTTACAGCATATGACCTCATAGTTGTGGTAAAGCACACATGCATATTGGCAAAGGTTGGTTTAGAAGTGATAAGGATAGATTCTGCGAATCTTGTTATCTTGGCATAATTTGCAATACTATGGCGTGTTAGTTTCTCCATGAAGTGGACCATCTAATCAATTCTTAACTATCTCTGAGGCATTGTTGTATGGAATAACTATATATTACTGTAGAGCCCGCCCCAGAGATGCCGTCATGTTATGTGTTTTCTCAATGGATTTAAGTACATTTACTATTTATTTTTGTATGAGCATATGCGAAGTGCATTATCATTAACTCCTTTCTTCTGGCTTATCGATGTTCACTAGGGAGATACGCTGGACTACCTTGGCATCCCAGGGCTCCATGTAGCTGGAAGCCAAGGAGTAATTGTCATAGCCATATGCCAAGTTCTCCTGATGGTAAAGATTCATTGAAACCCAATTCTTGCTGGGCTAACTTTTCATTATTCCAAAGTTTCCACATATTGTCAAATGGTGCTTATGTTCAAGTTAGTTTGTCTGCATTGGGATTCATTGGGCTAGTTTAAGAGCCGTATGATCCATGATTCTCAGATTCATTTTTGGTGATAGGATATGGAAATTTAACTCTGAAAATTGGAACTCTCTTATTCTTGGCATCTGCCAGGGTAATTCAGTGTACTAAAACAAACTTGTCCGGAGCCACGTCACCCAATTCCTTGTCCCAAAGACTTCATGTTCATACTTTATGACCAAATAAACTTGCAGACTGTTGGTATGCATTAGGACTACCACACTATTCCGTTTAGATTCCAGAAATGAAACTGTTGCTACTGTTGGGACAGACATAGCTGTTCCTTACACACTTGCTCCTCATAACTCTGATTGTAGCTTGTGTTTCCCAGATCGTAAATGTAAACATCTTTTTCAGGTTTCACTTACTTTAAACATTACGGTGACTAGGTTGGACCAGAATATGCAAGATATTGTGGAATTGAAGCATTAGAGCCACTGGGAATTTACTTGCCAGGTGATATTAATTACCCAGGAGGAGAGCTTTTTGATCCCTTGAACCTCTCCAGAGACCCCGTCGCTTTTGAGGAGCTGAAGGTGAAAGAGATAAAGAACGGACGCCTAGCTATGGTTGCCTGGTTAGGCTTTTACAGTCAAGCAGCATTGACAGGTAAAGGCCCTGTTCAGAACCTACTTGAACACATTTCAGATCCCCTACACAATAACCTGCTATCAATAATCAACCTAATGTGATCTTGTTAATATGTAATGTAAATGTTATAGACAACTGGCCAGTTAAAAAAAAAAAAAAAACAGTAATTCTATATAGGAGATTAATTAGCAAATGTATCATATAGGGTATAATTGTATTGTTATTTCAAAAAAAAAAAATTGTGTTGTAAGGCTTTAATACTCACTAGTTCCTCGGTTCCTCCTATGCAATAAGTCTCAAAAAACCATCAACTACTACAATCCACTCTTGTCTTAGGAGGCCCAAACCAGCTCGTATTGGGCCAAAATAACATTCCCTACAACATATATGATGGGGGATTAGGAAGAACAGAAAGTTGATCACCCACTTTTATCACACACAAAAAAATAACAATAATGAATTAATAATAGGTTAACTAGCAGAAGGTGCCTGAGAGTCGACTTTTTCCGGTCTAGTGGTTGCCTAACACATTTCCATAGCTTTGGTTAACAAGTGGTTCTCAGATCAAAACCTCCTATTTTCATCCTCTATTTCTATGTTTGATTTGCCGAGTACGAGCTGGAGTCCAGCGCAGTGATTGTCAAACAGATGCGCAAAAATGATCCATCTTACATTTTGTGAAAGAATATTGTTGTTTTCAGGGTTTTCTTGACGTTTAGAGTACAATTATAATTGCCGATTTAGAGTTGATTGTTTCTTTTTCATTGCTTTTTCGGGTTTAAGACACTGTAATGCTTTTGGAATACATCAGTCACATTCTTTCTTAGCTTTTCTCCATTAGGATTAGGTAGTGGTTCTGAGAATGTGATGTAGAGACTAGAGAGGAGACGTGCCAAGAATTTGCACCTTGTTTTTTTTGGAAAGCTTGAACTATACTTGAATAGGACCACCTTCAATTCTAGGGCTCCAACATATTGTGTGCCAGTCAAACATTTCAACACAAGTGATGTTGAATAGAATTAGGATCAAGAAGGAAGAAGCCTAAAGCCTTTAATAATGAGTGAGACAACTCAACTACACAACTGTACACAAGTGCTGTGGTTGCCTTTGAAAACAAGCCTCTCAGGATGATCATGTGGAAGAAGCAGAAACCCCATGTTTGTTTTTGCAAGTAAATACTAAATTGTGACCCAAATTCAATTCTATAATCTATGCTGATTTAGTTTTATTACATTACATGTGGTTTCATGTGGGAAGCAAGCCTGCAGCTTGCTAGTGGTACATTGCTTCTGCTATATTCTTTTCTTTCTTTCTTTCTTCCTTTCTGATAACTTCATTTTCGAGCTGCATCATTTGTTTATGGCATTATGGGCACGCGGTTACCCATCTTTCACTCTAAGAATTCTCTAATTTTGGCTTCTCTTTTGTGGATCTTTCGGTCTTTCTTTTGGCAATTGAATAATATAGGGAACATGGATGGTGCACATCCTTGTCAAATTTAACAACTCCAGATGCAAAACTGATGGGCACCAGCTTAGCAATTAGCTATTGCCTATCAGCCATTGGAAATTAGAGGGGTATCGAGTCAGAATGTTATACCTTAAGCAAGGGATCGATCCAGATTTAAATCGGGTAGAGTACACACTTGATACTAATTTATATAGGTCGTTTTAGGTTTTGAGTTTTGTTTTAATATATAAGTTGTTTTAGCTTATATTTCATAATTTATCCTTGAGTCACAATAATGACATGGTGAAGTGAAGACTAGTAATAAGGCAATGAAGCTTTAAATAGGGGTTAAATTGTCATTAAAGTTGTTTCTTAATCTCTGTGCAAACTCCTAAAACGACCTATATAAAAAATCGGAGGGAGTAAATAGTACAAGTATATTACAAAACGAATTTGAAGATGGAGAAAAGTTCTCAAACAACTTTCATCCCTGACATTAAGCTTTTGTTTGTAAGTGAGAGGTCGTGAGTAACACTCACAACATACTTGTAGCATTTCAATCAGTCTCATTGTAGCATTTCAGTCATTTGTAAGATAAAAAATAAAAAATTAAAATAAAAACATCCACCATCCCTCACCAAGTCACCATCGCTTGCTTGTTTTGTTGTGTGAAAACTCGGGGCATTGATTTGGGTCAAACTAATTGAAGTGGCTGGAATTGGAAGATTGAAATGTGGAGTGTGAATGTTGTAGTCGGCCAATGCATGTTAAAATGGGATTGCTTCTTTCTTCTTTCTTTTGCCACAATATGTTGCTTAATGATGGATGGTCAAGCAATCCAATCCCGTTCTCTGTGTATTCTATCTTCTGTAGATCGGTCCTATCCCATGTCGTTTCGATTTCAACCTTTCACTTCACTTCATCAAATCATAGCAGGTAGTAATTTCAACATTTCAAGACTATGGACATCATTTGATATTATCCTTCCTTGTGATGAAGTGAAAGTTAAGAGGAGGAAGTTGGGTTTACGTGACATGCTTTTGTCTCCCATCAACAAAGCATGAGGTTGGCCTAGCGTAATAAATATAAATATGAGTAATGACATGCTATTAATGTTACAGCGACTCCAGCACTTTAATGGAAATATCAAAATCAAAATCAAATGAAAGTGGAATAAGAAAATGAAATTGGTCCATATCCAAATCAAAATGTCTATCACTTTTTTGGGGTAATATTCATGAGCCGTGCCATCATCATACCCCATATGCCGTCCGGCCATCAAGGCATCAATCGATCATCAACTGATCAACTTATCCGATTCTTCTAAAATACCATCCGAGTATTTTTCTTGTTTTGGTTTGTGGATCAATGTTGAAGAAATTTATATCAACAATTTAATCAAAAGAGTATATGGATCAATTTAATGGTATCCATATGATTCGACATTGACAACCATATGCTTTATTAGTTTATTTTAGCTGTTTTAAATCTCTAGTACCATAGAATTTTCACTTTATGAATATGGTGAACAATATGAGACCCGATATTTGCAACGAAGTCGAGAGAATCCTAGAGTATGAAAGAGGTGACCTACTAGTGAAAGTTACATATTATGAATGTGAAGATGCCTTGGACTTTTGTCCTTGGTTAAAAGTTACATCATAGTCTCAACTCTCAATGAGAATCTAAGGACCACATGGGACATACCATTCCTACAATTTAGACTTTTAGCATGATTCCCTTCCAAATTTGTAACACATCAATTTATACCTCAATCCAACCCGGCCTTAATTTGGTCATTTCTAATTAACCTGCGCCAAAATGCAATACTGCTACTACCAATAGTTGCTACGTGAGTACGTCTTTACTTGACATGTTTTAGTTGTGTTACACATCAAAAACATTTTTGTCTGCCTTAAAAGAAAAATTGACTATCATGAAACTCCAATTATGATCATTTGAGTCATTACTTAAAAGATAAAGAAAGAAATACTTGTGACACAGTTATTCCTCAATATCTTACAATTAATTAATCTTCAAACGACATGACTATATATATACACGTTTCAGTAGACAGCTGAATTAGAAAAGACGAGTCAGAATATATTTTAGAAGACTTGAATTTAGAGTAAAACATTTTTTTGTTTATTTTAGCTGAAAATAGAGTAGGTGATGAAAGTACGATCGAGCTCCTATCGTAAGTAAATCCCACTTGAAGCTAGTTTGGTCAAATTGATGAATTGATGAAGTGGAGAGTATTCGTGGACTCGTGGTAAGAGAATTATTATCATTGTGATGATATAGCTGCTAGTTGTCACATACACCGACAATTGCCGTATAGAAAAATGAATCTTCTTATTTTCTTTTTTATTTCAGGGTTTGAAAGAGTAGCAAATTGCACTAGAAATATCTTAACTTCCTATTTAAGAAATTGATTTGATAAGTTGTGGTTTGATTTGTAGGTCTTGACTTGTATATTGTAAAATAGTAGAGGATACTTTGAGCCATGAAACTCCTATGATCCTCCGATCTATGGAATTGAAATATTGGTGTATATAATGATGGAAACTTTTGTATTCTACTAAATAACGAACAAGATTAGTTTAAATAATTACATTTAAAATGAGCTCAAGTAGACTTTTAAAATATAAATTTCGTTATCGTTTACAAATTATGTTGATTTTCGGTTTTATTTTAAACATGTTTTTTATTCTAATTGGGTGTTTCTAACCACGAAATTACCGGTGCGACCGTTCTGGACAACATAACTTTTGATAAGCCCTAAAGTGAAAAAGAGAATGAAGTTCATATATTCTCACGACTTCACAAAGTCATTGTCAGAAAAATACAATCACCAGCTCATAAGCCTCAAGGCAACAATATTGTTATGTGATTATCTAGAAACCTTGACAAGAAGAAAGAGAATAGTTGATGAAATGAAAGGGGAGAAAGCGTCAAACTGATGAGGCTTTCTTCCTGCAAATCTGCATATGCTCTGCCGCCACCACACCCACGACTTCTTCTTCTTCTTCAATTCTATCCAATTCCTTCAAATAAATCCAATAGAGTGACTTCGGCCTTTTTCCTCTTTTAATTTAGTTTTCTTTTTTGGTGTGAGGTCTGATTCATACTAATGGGCCCCCACCCCATTTCTTCTCTCAATTATGATATCGTCGCTCACGCGTTTATGCATTTGATTTCCCACACGGGCCCTTCTCTTCCCGCTGGATTTTAGGCGCTTTTTTATATTTATTATTAATTATTACTATTTAATTAAATTTTTAGGAAAAAGTGGTGTTGAAAAAGCAAAAACTTTTTCCTCCATCTCGGCTGCTCGCCACATCTCACTTTCGTGATCTTACATGCATTTTGGTTTTTTATTTAAGAGAAAATGTCTATTTAGTATTAATTTAAACCATTTATTTTTCATTCCATGATAATCTTTTTCATTAACCCATTTTAATATAAGGTAACATTTTTTATACACAAATCTTTATTAAAGTCTTAACAAACTATATTATTTTAAGACTATTTTGCCCTCACCCTTTAAACATACATAGAAAAAGAAAATGAAAGAGAGAATACTTGGCCGGAATCTCACCGGACTCCGGTCACCGGAATTTTCCTGACCACCGAAATTTTCCCGACCACGGGACTACGGTCACCGGAATTTTCCCTGTAACTAGTTACTGACCCCTAATAATCGTGTTACTGACCTCTAATAATCAGTTATTGACCCCTAATAATCAACTTCTTTCAACTTATTGTAATAGAAAAGAATTTTCCTGACCACCGAACTCCGGTCACCGAAATTTCCTCGACCGCCGGACTCCGGTCACCGGAATTTCCCCTGTAACTAGTTACTGACCCTCAATAACCAGTTATTGACCAGTTAGTAACCCTTAATAACCAGTTACTGACCCCTAATATATTACCACCGAATCAAAGAAAAAAGACATAACTGCAATAAGGTATGGGCTAAGGCGAAATTGCATGAACCAATTGTTTCTCACTAACATTCCAACCAAAACAGCATATTGAGCAGAAAACAAAAAAAAAAAAAATCAGAAACTACATCTCCTAACTAGTTCTTAGAAAGAACACAAACTATAGAAACAACACTTCTCCAACCTATAAACCGCAGCAATCACAATTCAGCTGGTACCAGTGGAGGCAGCAGCAGCTCCAGTGTTGGCAACAACAACAGCACTGCCTATGCCTACTACACTGCCTCCATTGCCAACTCTGCCAAAACCCACAACACAAATCCCATCTGTGCCAGGCACCCAGATGCCTTCTCTCCCAAATCCAACATTGCCAAACCTTCCCACTGCTCCCAAGTTCACTCTTCCTCCACTTCCAGCCACTACATTCCCCACCTTTCCCACTATGATCCCTTCACTTCCCACCATTCCATCAATTCCTTCCATCTCACCTCCTCCATCGAACTAAACACTCATCCTTGAAAATCACGAAACCTGTGTGAGTAGACACAGTTACAGGATTGATCGAGTCTATACACTATACATGTCTGTTTACATTGTGGGATTATTGTTTTTCAAGCATCCATCCTAGATGCATTATGTTTTAGTTTTAGGATCAGTTTCACTTGTTTAATATTTACTCATTCTATTGTATTCTGCTCTATTGTTATATATACGATTCGCATCGGTGTCGATGAGCTCTTCTCAATTTCTACCATTCAAGCAATGATGAGTGCTAACAAACTATGAATCAACTAAAAACTTTAGGAAAACAAAAAGACTTTCAAAGTTGCAAAACAAAAGTTCATTCTACCTGTCAGCATACATCATGTCCAGTACAACCCAAGTTAGCCTAAATTCTATGCAGAAATAGATTCACACTAGTCAATTTCAAGAACAAAATATACCAATTTCTAGCTATAACCCACCTCCATTTGTCCTCATGAACCTCAAGAACCCCAACAATCTCAAAATGGCTCAAGTCTAGAAACTACTAGTCCTCATCAACCTGAATAACACCAACAAAAACACTATGAGAGAAAGAGAGAGAGGGAGAGAGAGGTGACCGGAGATAGGAGCGTCTATCTAGTAGAAGCGGAGCCTCGATCGCCGGTCGAGGAGATGGCCTCGACCGGCGATGAGAAAGATAGAGATAGGACATCGCCGAACAGAGAGAGAGAGGTGTGTTTTAGATCCGGGGAGACAAAGAAGAGAGGTAGGTCAATTGAATGAGATAGGGACAAAATTGTATTTTTCTTAAGAATCATTAAAATGAGCATGAACCTAAGATTTTCATTCATGTGGGCTTTGATTTTCTTTTTTTTGTGCATTTCGGCATTTTCCCTTTATTTAATCAAATAAACAACTAAGAGGCTACAACAAATATGTTGTAAGTCGAACTCATGACCTCTCACTTACAAGTGAGTGAGTTTGAGCATTAATATATTTGTTTAAACAATATTCTTTCCTTAAATTTTTTTTATTTAAATTCATTTCAATGTCCAATTCTTTACAGATACAACCAAACAATTAAAATTCCATCTTTTCAAAATTTCTCAAAATATTAAAAGGCATTTATAAAAGTTTCATCCAAACACAATACATAGGAATGAGAGAGAGAGAGAGAGAGCCTAGAAAAGAGGAGATGATTCGTCTCTCTTGAGCAATAAGGTTGGTGAGGATGGGGACCTTGTTCTCGTCGTCATTAAGGCTTGCAAATGTAAAGGTGGCAGTAAAGACCCCTCTCACCTTTGATCATGAACATGGAGTTATGAAGGTTTTTGGGCAGATGTTGGTGATACTGAAAATTGTTTTAGTGGGAAGCAAACCTAGTCTAATTTTGGGAGATTAGATTGGAGGTGCAGATGGTGTGTGGCGGCACCTAGCGAGTTCGCAAAGGTCTTGCCTAACGGCGAAGGTGCAGTTACACGTCGAATTTGGTAGCGTTGTGTAATATTTGGAGCCTAAGGCTTGGATCCGGGTCTGATGCAAGAGCAATGCATTGCTGGCTTGCCATGTAGGAGAATTCGATGTTTTGTTATGGCTTGGAAGGGGCTACAATGACTGTGTGGTGTGAGGATCGGTTGAGTCTGGTAACGTTAGGAACTGGTGTCTAGCAGTTCTTAATGACAACAGCGCATCCGAGCAGGTTGGTGGTGCACTTGCGCCAACATGCGTCAGCAGTGGTTGCAGTGTCGAAAGCTGAAGGGGTTTACAGGTGTTTTGCCCATTACAATCGTTATGGTCGTACATTTTGGCGTTATGCAACATTAATCATTTTATGGTGATTATGAGTTGTGATGCTCAACATTTTCAAGAAGATGCTTTCTTGTGGGTTGTTAGGAATTTAGTCTTGGTTTATGGGCATGAGATGTTTTGGGTCTGTATCTGGAATCCAGGTAGACATCGGGAACAAATAAGTTTGTGGGTATTGAGTCCTTTTGACGTTTATTTACTTTCATTTTATTTTTATTTTTTAGACAAGGTATGTGAGGAAAGGTTATCCTATACTCAATGCACTTACGTGTGTGCAAGTATGGCACATCATATTTTTGGTACCTTTATCAAACATGGCATTATTCCACATACTCTTCAATATAGTGTGTACGTATGATGACATTACCAATGATCTGTTACATGTTACCGGTTCATATTCTACCACAGCTTTACATAAATCCAACTCAATGACTCTTCGTTTATAATCATTTATTTCTCTTATTTTTGTAACGTGATATTTTATTTATGATGTAACTGCCAAGGAGCTTGTTTCTATTTAATATAGGTTGTCACCTAGTTAATTAAAAAAAGAAAAGGAATCACTCTCTCTCCTTAGTTTGTTGCATTCATTACTCATAATACATAATTTTCTCAAATTAGTTACATACTTTTAACAATTTTCCGGATAAGTTTCCTTATGTCACCAAATAACCATTGCAACTATAAACAGTGTCCAAAATATTGTTTTCTCCATAGCTGCCTTCTAGGGTTTTAAAAACAACCAAATCTACAACTTTTGTCACAAATGGGATCGCTTGATTATTCTTCTCCAGTGTACTTTGAGTCGACTAGGAGCGTGTTGACGTTCGTCTCTTCTTAGTTATCCTTTTTTCTGCTCTTTCTGGTTACAGTGATGGTGAAGGTTTGGATCTATTTTTGGTTTCAGTTGGGAGGATCAATGGTATAATTTATCCTAGGAGGTGGTGACTCTTACGATCTCATGTGTGACCTCTTGGTGACGAGGTTTTTACGGCGACATCACGAATGCTTCTACCGCACCAAATAACTCAACAATCAAGCTCAACCAATAATGCTTCTAAAAATAGAAGTGATGAACCAATCTCATTGGTTCGTAACAATCATGAAAAGGGAAAAATGTTTCACCATAAAGATGAGCCTCCCAAGCTAGGGTCAGAGCCTCCTAGGCTCTACTAGCGTCTCACGCTAAGCACTCAACTCACTTATAGTGAGGATTGCTAATAATGGCTAGCTAGCAATGAATAAAAACCAATCGGGGTCTCGCAGGCTATAGTAGTGTCCCACACTAAGCGCTTAACTCACATATGGTGAGGACCGTTAATAATGGCTAGCTAGCAATGAATAAGATAATAGCGTCCCACCCTAAGCGCTCAACTCACCTATGGTGAGAACCACTCATAATGGCTGGCTAGTAATGAATAAAAACCGATCGGAGCCTCCTAAGCTATAGTAACGTCTCACACTAAGCGTTCAACTCACCTATGATGAGGACCGCTAATAATGGTTAGCTAGCAATGAATAAAAGCGACCCTAGTATGATGACTAAAATTATATGAAAACATCTAAATCCATAAAGCTTCCCCAATTTTGTGCAAATGTAGTCACATGTACGATTTCCAACCGTACTTGGAAATTTTCATAAGATAATAGAATAAAACTCAATGGCATGTCTCACGTCAAAAAATTCTCAAATCTATCATTATAAGTAAGATTTAATTATCAACTATAAATCGTAAATAATATCTCAACCCAAAATACTCGTTAAAACATTCTCAATGTCAAGATTGATAAACCACAAATAAACAAGAAAATTATAAATAGAGAACTACCAGAAATCTCATCTTCGGTAATCTTTTATAAATCTCAAAGTTAAAAAATAATGATGATAATAATTAAATCCGGACATCATAAAGAATATCAAAACTTCAATACCAAATTAATGACCCGAGCTCAATTTCATAAATCATGACCAACTCTTAATCGATGCATCAAACCCAAATAAATTTCAAGACCATAGCATAAACTGGAATTATAATATAGGCTCAAAAAATAGAATGATAATTTCCAAAAGAAACCATGCATGCTTATTCATTTAAAAACAAAGTGTCCACTCATCCAACAAGATATCTCCACCAATATTTGTACCATACCATAGAGTCTAACCAAAACTAAATTTATCTAAGGCATTTCTTATAACCTAAGCTAAAAATCCAAAACTACCGATTCCACGTTGGATAGAATCTACCCAATATAATCATCACAAGTATAAAATTTTCCGGAAATTCCCAAGAACCAATGCTCTCCTATCTCTACCAAAACAAGATATACGGTTCGTTCACAAACCAATATTCACATTTTGGGAACTTCCGACTAAGTCATACGATCACCAAAATTAGTAGGTCACACACCGATGGGTTCGTTGTTACGAACCCTACCTAACAAGTTAATTCGGCTCACCTAAAGAGGCCGCACGCACCTCAAGTGCCGCCGGCCTCCACGGCCGATCACCGATTCTAGCTACAAACTATATATCGATCTCTTCCTTTCAACAAGCACAACAACATTCAAAACTACCACAAAAGCCGATTCAAAGTCTAAAGACCAGAAATTACCTCGAAAGCAGTCGAATTCGAGTATCTCTCCTAGGGCTTGATTTTCCTTGCACGTTTTGAATTGACTCAAACCCTTTGGAAGGTTTACTATGTTGGAAAACCCCAACAAAACTTGGGTGGTCTCGCCGGAAAAGATGTAACGAGTCATTGTCTTAACCGTTGAAATGCAGTGTTTGATGCACTCCAATATGGTTACCAACTAAGCCCAATTGTGTATCCAGGCCCAAATAGTTGTTTTTACTTATTTAAACCCATGTTAGGCCCCAAATATGTAACGATGTCGTTTTATCGTTTTAGTCCGGACTATATAGTTGGAAGCTAGCTACAATGTAATCTCATCTGAATATTGAATCAATTTATTTTTATTTTCTTAGTTTCTCTTAGTTTTGGTAGTTAGGGTTTCCAGATCCCTTACAAAAGATGACCGGAGGAGGGAGAATGAACCGGGTCACCAAAACGGGTCCAAACGGACTGTTTTGGCTAGCTGGGATTTATACACCTTGAATTGATCTACAAGGCAGTCATGGATAGATAGGGGAGGAAGAGACGAAGATAATGGGACCGCGTCCAATTCTGTCGCCGGACGGAGGAGAAACGACCGGAAAACTTTTTCGGGTTCCGTCGGTGGTTAGAGAGAGAGAGATAGAGAAGAAGGCTGCCTTCCCCCCCCCCCTCTCCCTTTTTTCCTCCCCTTCCCGTCTCCTCCTTTCTATTTTTATTTTAAAAACAAAATGAATGTTAATTAATTCTGACAACTTTTTACCGTTCATTGACCGGTAAAACTAGGTTCAGGGCGTTACAGAATATGTGACTCTGTTGGTGTTGTCGACGACGATGTTTCCTGGTTGGTTGTTGACGATGGTAAACTGGATATGAGCGGGTCTGGGGTCGGTTAGCTCTGGGCCTTTAGGGTTTAGTTTTGAATTTTATTGTCATGTTTTTCTGTTGAGCTAGAGCTCTTTTGGGCTTTCCTTTGAAGTGTGTTTGGCTGAACTGGGTCTTTTTGTCACATAGTATGGTCTAAATTTGAATCAGCGGCAGTCTTGATTCACTTCGGTTGTTATACTTTATTCAAGCTTCTGCAATTTTCGAGTATGCTGAAATAAATGTGCTATAACGGTTTTGAGAAGGTGGATGTATTGTTGATTGTTAGGATCATAAGGGCAGTTAAGTGTTTTAGTAGTCATATGGAGTAAAAAACTTGTTGGCCTAATGGATGTTTTATTCCTTGTACTGTTCGCTAAACTATAAAATGGATTGACTTCTTGATTCAAAGTAAATGTTACCAAACAACATAATACAAAGTTTGTGGGAGATTTCATATCTTTTCTCTTTCATTTCCAATAGGAAAGACAAATGAACTAATTTTCTTCTAATGAACCAAACGAGGCCTAAAAGCATATTCAACATTGGAATTTACTGTTTAGTTAATTTTGTTAAAATTTTGAAATATAGTTGTCGGTTTAACAATTTTTCTCTAAAGATATATCTACAAATCATAATTGGAGCATGAAATTGAATATTCGAAGTAAAAGTTCAAGCTCTCATAATCATTAAAGAAACGTATATCATTGATCAGCGCTAATAATACTATTAGGATCATGAGTTTACATTCGTTTGATTACATTTGTTTGATCGCAAAGTTTCAGTCAAGTATTCTATATTGTTTGTACTAAGCTCATTAGAGAAAATCTTAAGCATTTAAGTTACACGCTAATGATACTATTAGGGTCATGAGTTTACATTTGTTTGATCGCAAAGTTTCAATCAAGTATCCCATATTATTTGTAATAAGCTCATTAAAGAAAATATTAAGCATTTAAGTTATTCTTGTTTCTTAAACAAAACAAATTATTATTGTTTTATCGCGCTCTAAACGGATATTGTTAAGATAATTTTCCTTAATCTACCCTCTTACTATTTTCTCACTCTGACAAAAAAAATTACCAGGGTGAGAAAGAAAAGAAACATACAAAGAAATGTGAGGTGATGACGACTATTAAGTTGGCGTTTTAGGACGTGTAAACTTGGCCAAAACAAAAATCCAGACAGATGTGACCGTGACAAACGACCGGATCATAAACGTCGTGCAGGAAAAACGTGAGAGAGGTATTTCCAATATGATTTGAAAAACAGGGAAATGACGAAAAAGCCCAATAAGGCGCATAAAAATCCCAATCCAATCCGTATGGTAATCAGTAGAGAGAAGCAAGTCAGACAGGACTCGATTTCCAAAAAGGTGTATGTAACAGAAACTCATACATACTCTTCTCTTTCCTTGTCCAGCTGTTCTTCTTCTTCTTTCTAGCTACTTCCAATCTACACCTCTCTCTCTCTTCCCAAATCTACATTGCTTACCAAAGATCCCTGCTTTGAGTTTCGCAGCCACATTCATGTCGGTGGGCTGATCTCGCTTCCGATCTGCTCTGCTCTTCTCCGATCTGCTCCTGTAAGCCCTCCTGATCTAGATTTAGATCTCGCTCTTCAGTTTTGATTTTGACTCCTAAATACTGAATCTTGCTGACACTGAATTAGTCAAAGATTTTAACTTGGAATTTTTTTCTGCTGTTTAAATTCTGTGTAGAACTAGATTGTTGTTGTTGTGGTGGTGGGTTGGAATTCGGGTGTGATCGAAGCAATGACGGCGGAGGTGGATGTGCGCCGTGATGCGTGTGAATCTGAGGTGTCCAAGTGTGAGGAAGGGAATGTCAATGTCGGTGTGATTGGGAATGGGATCTCCAAGGACGACGGCGACGGCTCGTATGTGTTTGTGACCGGGAGTGACGCCGTGGCTTCGGACGAGTCTGATCTAGCCAATGGGCGTTGCGGCAGAGTCGAGACCAATGGTGGTGGCGGTCTTCAACTCCAGGTTGAGGAGAGTGTTGTTGTTGTTGAGAATCCCCAATCTCAATTACAGTCTCATTCAGATTCAGTAGAGAAGGCTGAAGCTGCTGCCGAGGAGTCGACATGTTCCGGTGATCCAGAGATTGCAGTTGAAAGTTCTTGTCTTGAGGGTGAGGGGGATCAGCAATCAGTCAAAGAGGTGTTAGAAGAAGATCTAGTTCAAGAGTCAGAGTCGAAATCCCAAGCTGATGATAAGGTAGATGAGCAAATTGTCAGTGATCCTGAGTCGAAGGAGAATGGGGACGGCGTGGCTGCTTGTGATGCTAATGATACCGCCTCAGCAAATGATACCACCTCAGCAACTACAGCTGAACAGATTGGATCTTCTGAAATTGGCCGATCCGTGGCTGCTGACTCTGTTGAAGTTGAGGTACATTTGGAGACACAAGTGGTCAATGACATTGTCTCTGATGAAAATGGAGATGGACTGTCTACTCATGATGAACAAGAGAGCCTTTCGGAGTCGTTAGTCACAAATCACGTGGTTGATGTAGCTGAAAAGAATAATGAGTCATGTGAAGAAAATGTTCAAACACTGGATGCCAATAGTGATATACAAGAGAGCGTTTCAGAGGAACTTGCTGAAGAAGTGAATGATGGTTCATCGGAACAAAATGGCCATATCTTGACAGCCAATGTTGATGTTAAAGAGCGTATTTTGGAGCCCATTGGTACATGCAAAGAAAGTGGCGAAATCTTGGCTGTTAAAGGTGATATCCAAGAGAGTGCTTTGGATTCTCTTGGTGAAAATGTTAATGGTGTATCTGAAGATAACGGCCAAATATTGGGTGTATCTGAAGATAACGGCCAATTATTGGTTGTTAATGGTGATAGTGCTTTGGATTCTCTTGCGGAAAAGATTAACGGTGAATCTGATGATAATGGCCAAATATTGGCTGTCAATCTTGATCTCCAAGAGAGTGTTTCCGAGCCCATTGCCGAAAAGATTAATGGTTCATATGAAGTTGATGACCAAAACTTGGCTGTCAAAGTTGAAGGGCAAGAAAGTGTTTCCCAGCCCATTGCTGAAAAGATTAATGGTTTATGTGAAGAAAATTGCGATATATTGGCTGTCAAGGTTGACAGCCAAGAGAGTGTTTGCGTGCCCATTGCTGAAAAGATTAATGGCTCATGTGAAGAAAATGGACATATATTAGCTGTCAAGGCTGATAGCCAAAAGAGCTTTTCCGAGCCCGTTGCTGAAACTATTAATGGCTCATGTGAAGAAAATGGCCAAATGTTGGCTGCCAAAGTAGATGTCGAAGAAAGTGTTTCCGAACCCATTGCTGAAAAGGTTGATGGTTTATGTGAAAAAATGTCCAAATATTGGCTGCCAATGGTGATAGCCAAGAGAGCATTTTGCAGCACATAGTGGAAAAAATGAATGGTTTTCCATGTGAAGAAAATGGCCAAATATTGGCACACAATCTTGAAGTCAAGAAGCAATTGGTACACAATGTTGAAGTCAAGAAGCAATTGGAAACTGAAGTTGACAATGTTCTTGTTTCTGATAAATCTGGAGATGAGTCGCTTATTGTTCATGCTCATGAAGAGAGCATTACAGTGCCCATAGATACTACTCACTTGGCTGATGCACCTGAAGAACACGGATCATGTGAAAACGGGGTAGTGGGGGCTGCATCTGTTGAAGTTCAGAAGCAGTTGGAAGCACCAGTTGACAATGGCCCTATTGTTCATTCTCAACAAGAGAACATTTCAGAGGAGAATGGGTCAACTGAAAAGGCTTCTGTGTGCGAAAAAAACGTACCAGTTGAAAATGGTGAAAGCTGTGCAACTGTTGCTGATAGTGATGCAATAGTGAATGTTGAAAATGAGGACTCTCTACCTAAGGAAGATGATTCAACTTGCAGTATTGATGATGGAACGCCAGAGCAATTACATGAGAAAAGTAGTGAAAAGCTGAGTTTTTGTCCTTGTGAACCTTCAAAACCAGAAGTTGAAGGTGATGCTGGTGTGTCAAACTTGGAGGCTGAATGTGCTGACGACCATGGGAAGCCGGCATTACAGATAGATGATTTGGTTGAGAATGAAGCCACCTTGCCAGCTAGCTCAGGTGTTGATGAGCCGTCCATCATCAGTGATGCTAAACCAGAGTCTGAAGTCAGCCCTGTTGATTATTTGGAAGGACACGATAAGGTTGTTGATGTTGATGAGTCTTCCGTCATCACTGATGTTAAGTCAGAATCTGAAGTTGCCCCTCTTGATTCTTTGGAAGGACAGGATAAGGTTGTTGATGTGGTAAAAAGGCCTTTCTACTACTTAATTAGGATTCCTAGAAATGATGACGAAAACTTAAAAGAACAGATCAAGCATGCTCAATTACAAGTTGAAGAAAAAACCATAGACAGGGATGCTATTCGTTCCAAAATGCAAATGCAACGAGTGAGTACTTTTTTCTAAATCACTCTCTTTATTCTATGTTTATTTATTTTTTTCAGTATAATTTCAAATTAATTGTTGATCTTATATGGTTAGGCCACTTGTAAGGATCATAAATTACAATTCGAAGCTGCCATATCTGAAGAGAGAGCTGCTCAAGAGCTCCTCAAGGCCAAACGACGGGAAATGGATTCTGTTCTTGTTATGAATAACAAAGTAAAGGATGCTCTATCTGTTGAGGAAATAACTAACACAGTAAGCGATAACTTTCCTCATCCATACTGTAGATAATGGATTTGAATTCATCTTGAATTAATTATGTAATGTTTTAATCATGTGTGCTTCATATATAGATACGCCAGATGGAACATACCTTGACTCATGAGACAGTACCTTTAAAGGAAGAAAAGCAGTATATTCGTGACATCAAGCAACTTAAGCAACGCCGTGATCAGCTCTCTTATAGCTTGGCTAAACAGGATGAAGTTCAACAATCTCTAGATCAGAAAGACCATATTGGAAAGCGCATACAGGTATCATGCTCTTTAACTTCTTTCTTCTCTAACCACGGTGTGAGATGGTGTGGACTAATTCATATGGTTTTGATACTTCACATTATACAATGTATCACTATCAAACTTCAGTTTTCTCGTCTAATGATTAATGATCAGGATAGAGATTTGATATGGTGGACTATTGATATGAAATGATATCTTGTGATGATTCACACTGTAACACCTGATCTACTTGAGTTTAGTAAATTTTCTAATTAACAAGAACTAAGATATTTACTGTTCAATACTATAACAGGTGGACAAACTCTTGTATTTGTAGTTGTTGTGATGAGCTCTTCAGTTTCTTATTTCACTTTCATTACCGCAGGGTCTGAAATTGGAAATGGATCAACTAAAAAACAATCTTGTCAAAGCACAGGGAGTCACACAAGCTGCTAAAAAGAAATATAATGGAGAGAATGATATGCTGCATGAATTACAATATCAATTTGAAGCTGCAGATGCAACTCGCCAAGAAGCATATGTACATCTACAGAGCTTGAGGAAACAAAATTATGAAAAGGTATTTGTGTTCTCTTAAAAGAAAACACTTGCACTTTAAAACTTGTTATCAACTATCTACATGTGCATGCACATATGTACTGCGGAACATGTTTTAGGATTCTTATATAACTTCACCACTAATATGTTTTTAAGCTTGCTTTTGGACATGTCTTGGTTTTTAACTTTTTTTTTTGTTTATATCAAACAGAATTATTGGTTGTGTTGATAACTTTAGCTGTCTGAAACCTTATGTGCCAACCCTTCTCTTCTATATATTTTACTTTGAACAGTTAATATAAATATATGCCAATCTAGAAGAGATAGTGACCCTCTTTTGCCTTGAATCTACAGACTAAACACTACTGGAGGTACAGAAATGATGCAAAGGCTGCTAATGACTTAGCATTGAGTGGAGATAAGGAGCAAGTGCAGCATTTATGTATCAATCAGGTAGCATTTTCCACCTTTTAGGTTGAAAACTTGGACAACGTGGGTCTTAGGTGCATGAAGGTTAACAATCTATTGTTTAGGTGGAATCATTTATGGAACTCTGGAGGACAAATGGCGATTTCCGGAAAGAATATATCAAGTGCAACACCAGGAGTACAATAAGGAGATTAAGAACCTTGGATGGCCGTTCACTTGGTCCTGATGAGGAACCACCTGTAATACCTGACATAGTAAGAGTAACCAGGCATCATATGCCAGCAGCGGTTGTGTCAACTCCTGAACCTGCAAAACGAGTTGCAATTGTAGAATCTGAAGAACCAAATGATAAATCTAGCGTGGAAATTGTGGAGCCAAACAATGAGACAGCTAAGAACAAGAAGCCTGTGAAAGTTGCTTCTTCTGGAATCAGCCAAGCAACAGTTTCTGGAAGAAATGAGATTGTAGAGAAAATAGTAGATGACCCAAAACCAACAAAGGAGGAAGTAGAGTTGGCCAGGAAGGAAGAGGAATTGAGAAAGGAAGAAGCAGCTGCAAAGTTGAGGGAGCAACGTAGGCTGGAGGAAAAGGCCAAAGCTAAGGAAGCAATGGAGAGAAAGAAAAGAATAGCGGAGAAAGCCCAAGCTAGAGCAGCTATAAAAGCACAGAAAGAAGCTGAAGAGAAAGAGAAGGTAAAATTTCCTGAAACTTCATTTTGTTAAATTCCATTGATATCTCATGGAAAATTTAGTGATACAGAGATGCTGGCTTTCTGATGCAATATCCTCTTACTCTGTGATGGTACAGGAAAGAGAGAAGCGTGCAAGGAAGAAGGAAAGAAAGAAGGCAAGTGCAACAAAGGCTACAAATGGTATCAATGAAGGAGAATTTGCTCCAGAACCAAGCTCAGAGACTACAACCGAAACTCCAGTAGAGCCTGAAGCTGCAGAGAAACCGGTGACAATAACGAAGAGGTCCCAGAAAATGTCACAGTTCACAAAGCAAAGCAAGGTAAAACCCATCCCTCTTCCTCTTCGCAACCGCAGTAAGAGAAGAATGCAGCCTTGGATGTGGGTGTTTGTTGCAATTGTTGCCATGCTTGGCTTGTTTTTGATGGGCAATGGTGGCAGCTTCTCTTTTAAATCTATGGACTTATTTAAGTAGCTAAATTAGCGGAGGTTGTTTGGGACATTCCCTTAATATATCTAGGAAATCGCTATATCATATATATATATATATATATATAGAGGCAATTCTTTTTTCTTTTTGCTGAGCAGCTTGGGACTTGGCTTTCTCCTAGTTTGCATTATTTAAGTGGGTTTTGGGTTTCATACACCGATAGAAGAGTGGTTTCTTTTATTTATATGCTTAAAATGTCTGAAGAAAAACAAACGTTCAGTACTACAATAAACGTGAGTTATTTACCATGTTTTATGTGTGTTCCTAGTGTCAATGGGATGGCGCGAGAAATATATTTTTGGAATGTACATAGAAGCTAAGTAATCTCTCTCTCTCCAAAAAAAAAGTAATCTCTCTACGTCCCTTTCCCCCTCAAATCCAAGTTTTCAATTACCATTTTTGTGCTCTAAAAAGTCTTCATTTGAACAAGAAAGATTTTCTCTTTCATTCGGTACAGCCGTGGTGCTGCTGTTCAGTGTGAGTGTCGTAAAACCATGCCGTACCCGGCTTAAAGTTGTGTTATGCAGATTTGCATGTCGAATACAAAATGTTTCGTAGCCGAGTGCCAAAGAATGCAAGTGAATAGCTTCGACAGTTTCGGCCTGAATCACTTCAAATAGTATATCAAGGATTCAGCAGAGACTACCCGCAACTATGTTAACTTGATCATGAAAGCAACAATAACGAAGTCAGCATAGCTCAAGCGACGTCACCGAGAGTCCGAGTCCGAGAACAAATCTATCAATTTGCCCTTTTAAACCACCTACTGTTATTGTAGTTCTCAGTCAATGATATTTTCCTCTTAACAAAATATAATATTTTTGGTTGTTCTTAACATACAGAAAAATTCATGTACCTGTTTCCATCAACACGTATTAATTTAAGCAGAAGGAATATAATCATGTCGTTAAGTCTTAACACAATGTTGTTCAGTAAAAACTATGCTAACAATCACACCTATATGCACCAAGGCTGGCACAATATCCATATAGAGACAGATTGTGTAGCCTACATGCAATACAAGGTGAAGTTGAAGACCTGTGAGATTGGAAATATTATCGTGGACTGCAAGGATTACCTGGGGGCTATTCACTCTTGTACCTTGAGCCCATCTACCGCGAAGCAAACGGTATAGGTTTGCGCATCTTGCTAGTTTAGATTATTTAGTTGAGTATTGCTTAGAGGACACACCTATAATTATTCTAGATATCGTTTATGAGGATTCTTATATTAGTGTTTGAGGTGAAGATTATATTTCCCGTTCGGTGTAAATTTCTCGTTATTGTATCAATAATAATATAAATCAAACACGAGACTGAGATTCCAAATCCCTTATCAAAAAAATAAAAACAATGACACCTAGGTTTCTATTTTAGGTTTCAAACCCCTTATCCCTTATGCATTTTAGGTTTCTAATCTATATTGTTAGCTACCATTTGTGATTAGAACCTAGAAGCATGATTTTTCGGTTTTTTTTTTTTACAGCAGAAGCAAGATTATTCAGCCACGCCAAATAGTTTGTACTTTTGGAGCATTAGTTAGAACAACATAAGGCAAGAAAGTAAGCAAGAGTGATATCCATACTCATTATCCACACTCCATATTTGTTTTTGGTAACTTAAAATCTGGTTTTTACCAACTTAGATTTTGCCTTTCATGAGCATTTTGATCAAATAGCAAAAGAATGTGTTGAGTTTAGTTTGTTATGCGTGATAGTACTTTAAAACTGTCATTTTTAGTAAGTGTTGGATTTTTTTTCACATCTATTTTTTTTTTTTTATCAAAATAAGGAAATGATATGTTACAACATATGATGCATCGAAATTCCCGAAAACAGGCGTTTCAGGTTTCCACAAAAGAAGATTTCTGAAAAGTGATCGAAACGTGAGGAAGATTTTCAAAACGCGACTGAAACGTGTTTCCTTTGAATGAAAACACATTTTGTAAATATTTAGTGTAGTTTTACCAGACAAAAAACGAAGAAGAAAATATAGACTTGAATGACTTGATGCATGTAGATCGAAAGAAAGCTGTTGCTGAGAAAACCAATTGCATCGGATTGGAAGAGAAAACTAACGTTAACCCAAAAAATTGGATGAATTGAAATTTCAGTACACTTGAAAATCAAAATAATTTATAAATACATCTTTCATATTTATAGTAGCTAGAACTGAAGTTTAATGAGTATTGTAAGGTAATCTCATTGAATCATAGGTAAGTAGGCTTGCCAATAACAAATCCGAGAACAAATCTAACAAGAATCATCTATTTTTTTTTTTTAGAAAATGACATCATACTACCATAAACAGTTGCAAAACACAGAAAACCCACATTTCAAAATATTTAAACAAATAAGGACGGAAGCCCAAACTTAAAACAATACAACATCAAGTCTAATCCAAATTATAAATGCATCATGACCATAATACCCAAAATTTTGACAAAATTACATACCATGTCACTCACTCTCTTCTCTCTCCCCTAATATTATTCTCTCTCTCTCTAACGACCATGTTCAACAGACCCGGACTCCGGGCCTCGCCGGTCACCACTCAGATCAGATCTGCCGGCGTTGAAATTGTAAGGAGGCGAGGAAGAGAGGAGAAGCTGAAGAATGAAAGGATGAATGGTGATCAATGACACGACCCGCCCCGAATTTCACCCTAAATCCGGAGTAAATCGTGCGGGGACCACCTCCAAAGAAAGATTTACCGCAAAATTCGGTACAACCTCCCTTGAAAATTGACAACCCTTCCAATAAAAACCTGCAAACACTTCTAAAGGTTCCAAATCCAACCTTAACTTCTGGAGCCTTCGTGCTCCTCAAAAACAATCATCACCAACAGGATAATAAACATTATCTAAGATAATATACATCATCCGTCAAATATTCTAAAATATAAACAAGCCTTCACCCACAACTAAAAATATATACATTAAACCCAAGTATTCAGAGCTACTAGACACTAGCGGAAGCAAGAAAAAGACAAGTAGGCTAAACATGTAACCTACTGGTGAAAGGTGGTGGAAATACGGGTGACTATGCCTCGTCTCCTACTAGATCCAATCCGAACTCTGCAGATTGGGCATTTTAAAACAAAGGGCCCAGGGGAAGACATTTAATAACATTAGAGTGAGTGGACAAAAATAATTTAATAATAAACTATTATGCATTCCCATTTTAATTTCATAGAAAAATATACTGCATGCGGCAGCTTAAAAGTGTTCAACTCATAAACTGATAATTTCACGACTAGCACTGGCTAGTCACAAACTCAAATAAAATGGAGCCTCTCAGGCTAAACCATATATATTCATATATTCGTATGTATCTACACTCGTCAGACTCCTTGTATGAATCCTAGAAACAATTCAGAAAAATAGAAATTCATACAAGGCTACAACGCTGGCGTCTAACGCTCACGTTGCGCCATAATGGTATTTTTCCTCATTATGACCGAAAAGGGACGGTGTACATATACGTGTGGACTCCCTATATGAAAACCTAAATAAACCGAAAAAGAAAGAAGTTTTCATATAGGGCTATGACGCTTGTGTCTAACACGCACGACACGCCATAATAGTATTTCCCTCATTATGACGGACCAAGCACGTATGGCTAGCTAGCATTTATATACATACTATTCTCATAAAATCCAAAAACATATATATCCACCGAAAATCTCATTTTCGGGATCTCTCCAAAGGAGGAAAAATTATCAAATGGGCGAGAAATCAATAATCTCATCAAAATAAACAAATGATTAATAAAATCATTCATTGCATGCTTTTTATTTAAAACAAAGGTCCACTCACAATTTAGGCCTAAGCCTGATGACGCTCCGAGGCTTCTTCTGCTCGGGCCTCCTCACGTCCTGTTCCAAATATATAATTAATTTACCAACTGAATTCCAGTATTTATAAAATAGGAAAAATTAATCGAGAGCCATAATTACGCTCATCATTGCCTAAGTTCGATATTCTTAAATCAGAACGATCCAAACTTTTATATCATACTCGGCAGTCGTATAAACAACCTTTCCCAGAAATTGATTTAAATCCTACGGTCGGATTTTATATTATTTAACCGCTTAAATACCAAAATTATCTTTAATTATTAAAAACTGTCATTATTTGTTTAACAACACAAGTAGATTTATTTATGTTTCAAATCTTTTTAGAAGATGTATATATGATTTGTTAATTTTTTTTTTCTTGGTCTGAAGAATCATCCGGTTCAAAAAGAGAAACTACCGTGTAGAATCATAGAAATCCTTTTTCTCCAAGAGCAAGAGCAAGAGCAAGAGTGAGATGGTGTTGAGAAAGATGATGATAGAATGGGACGGTGGGAGCAGGAAACGAGATAATGGATCTGTACTAGCTAGACTCTACTAGCTAGCTAGTAGTACATGTACTTGACCAAAAAAAAAAAAAAAACCTAGTAGTACATGTACATGATGTCTGGTCATAATGCCCACATGATCATAGAAAGAAGAACGGATACAGCTGTTTCCCACGCGGTACCCAACTAATCGACTCAGGATGATCCTCCTCACCCGTACGGACAGACAGAGGCACTAACCCTCCTAGAGACAGAAGACAGGCCTAATCCTCTCCTCTAGGGGCTCTAGCTAGCCCTACAATATTAGATAGAGCCTCTCCTCTCTCTCTCTCTCGGTCAGGGGGAACAATCAATCAAATCAATCAAACATTATGGGTTCATGTCATTTCGGGCAACCAACCCCCTAATCCATCACTACTAATCTCCATATTAATCGCCACCTAAACACATTGCTAATCAACTATACCCCACTCGTATGAGTCCAACGTATTACGGTACTAAAATAAATAAGCTTACGTAATACCTTGTTTTTATTTTAGTCTAGATAGTGTTATTATGGATACTCAAATAAGTTATCCTTAAATAGCAATATCATTTTAAATTATAAAACAAGCAAACTACATTTTAATCTCACACAACACTAAACATGAGTTAATATTAGTATAACTTAAGACACCTTATATAAGTACAAAACAGTCTTAAAAAATAAAGAGGTCTAATGTAGTCCCGAGTAACAAACATGTACTACATTCCTAGCTTGTACATCACTGTCCCGCTAAGGTGATTTGTTGATTATGTAATTAGTTAATGTTGGATCGATCAATCTTTACTCATCAAACTATTTTTTAAGAAAATTGTTAAATTGCAAACTACGTTTATACTTATAGTTCTATAAAATCTAAGATAACTACCTACTAGAGAGATCTCCTAATCGAGACTAATTAGTATATGAGAATAAGGACTAGCTAGCTTATTAATGTTTGACACATTTAGTTAGTTGATTAATTTTGTCTAGTTTGGTCTTTTAATAATTTTCAGCTTGGTTGAGAAATTACATAAATGATTTACAAAGCTGTAGTTGTTCTAGGATATTCTCTATGTGTGCCTTGGCCTTATGCCAATAGAATATGTAGTTAGACTAGATCTATGTATTCATATCCTTACCATATTGGTATTGTGTAATTCCCTATATAAATGGCTCCTATCAATGAATAAGATGATGATTCTCTTGCTATCTCTTTGTCTCTACACTTTATCCTTCATCAGTTAATCTATAAAAATATGACCAAACCGTTAATTTGAAAGACATTACCTAGTTCTCTTTCAAACCTATATTCCCCCAATATATATTTTTATTTTCTATCAAATTTCAAAAGAGAAAATAACACACTTTGTTTGATTGCAACAATACACGTACACAGACACTTGGGACGCATCAAGAGGCTTAGTTAACAATGAAGCACAATTGGATGCAAACTAATAGAGACTACCATGACTCCCTTTGTACATACACGACTTGTCATGCTATTAATATGACGTTAATATTAGTTAGAACTTAGATCTTAAGCCAAAGAAGAAAACAAGAAGAAGAAGAAGAAGGGCATCTTGGACCAAAGACGTGATAATTGATAGGCATATATTCATAGCATAGCCTTATCTACATGTTACTACGTACGTCTATATATATATGTCAAGCTTGTATCATTTGGGCGGCATTTACGTGACGCCGACGACACCATCCACACCCAGTAAAAGGACTAGTTATTACTGTCGTAGTAAAAAGGACGGTGACCACGCGGCTTAATTATTACCAGCGCCGGTCAATTCCTTCCGTCTTTTCCATGTTCTGTCTACACTTACCAACCCCGGCCAGCAGCGAGGGTAACTGTGTAAGCAAAGGACCTATTCCCTCCTCAACAGTGGTGGGTGGACGCAGAAAGTTATGCAAGTATGGGCTAAAAAAAAAGGTTGAGGCTAAGCAGCCTCTAGAGATAACTCGGTGCCTATTAATTTTATATTTGTTAATTATAAGGAAAAAGATCATTTGCACAAAATAAAAAAAGTCAAATCTCATTCTAATGATAATCTTTTTTCTTAGTCCATTTGAATACAAGGTACTTATTTTAAGCCAAAATACACAAATCTTTATTAAAATATAATATTTATTATATTTTTAAAGATTTTTTTACCCTTAGCTTTTACTTAAAGAGAAAAAATGAAAAAGATGGAGGGAAGACTTTGCCGGAAGCACACCGGGCTCCGGCGCCAGTCACCGGCAGCCGCATTTCGGTCGCCGGACTCCGAAGACCGGAATCCGACGGCCAGAAAATTGCCGGCATCCGGTGGCCGGAATTTTCTGGAAATCTCACTGGATTTTTTTAAATGCCATCAGAATTTACGTGATCTTAACCCAAGTACGAAAAAAAAAGTTTACTACCCCTAGTAAACTTTTACTAGAGGTAGTAAACTTGCAAAACAGTATTTTCAAGACCATAATACACACTAGTAAAGTTTACTACTCCTAGTAAACTTTTACTGGGGGTAGTAAACTCAAAATAAAGTTTCTCCATGACTATTATACACCTTAAAACAGTGAAAAATAAACTTAGATGCAGAAAAATAAAGTTTACTACCCCTAGTAAACTTCTGCTGGGGGTAGTAAACTTGTAATACAGTTTTCCTATGACCATTATATACCTTAAAAGAGAGAAAAAAATCAACATATATGCAAAAAAATAAAGTTTACCACCCCTAGTAAACATCTTACTGGGGGTAGTAATCTTGCAAAATAATATCTCCAAGGCTATAAGTACACATTAAAACGGAGAAAAATCAACTTAGATGCGAAAAAATAAAATTTACTACCCCTAGTAAACTTTTACTGGGGGTAGTAAACTTTACTAGGGGTAGTAAACTTGCAAAACAGTATTTTCAAGATCATAATACACACTAAAACAGAGAAAGAACAATTTAGATTCGAAAAACTAAAGTTTACTACCCCTAGTAAACTTTTATTAGGGGTAGTAAACTTGCAAAAAAATATTTTTAATGCCATAATACACACTAAAATAGAGGAAGAACAACCTAGATGCGAAAAAATAAAGTTTATTACCCCCAGTAAACTTATACTGGGAGTAGTAAGCTTGCAAAATAATATCTCAAAACAGAGAAAAATCAACTTAGATGCAAAAAATAAAATTTACTGCCACTAGTAAACTTTTACTGGGGGTAGTAAACTTACAAAACAGTATTTTCAAGGCCATAATACATACTAAAATAGAGGAAGAACAATTTAGATTCGAAAAACTAAAGTTTACTACCTCCAGTAAACTTTAGTTCCGTCGATGACAGTAACAGCATCAGGTTGGGAGCTGAGGGAGCTTGACTGCTTGAGCAAATCCCTAACGGCCTGGAGAATGCGATTAGATGCATCAACACCTAACGCCTGGAGGCCGGCGGTTGCGCCGACGCGGACTGGGGTGAAGGGACGCAGGTCCTTAGGAATGGCGGCTTCAGCCTTGTGGAGGAGATCTGAGAGCGACAGGGCGACGCTTGTGAGGGTTGGAGGCGTAGGAGCTGAGACCAGGCTTGGTCTGGAGGAAGAGCTCGAGATCTTTTCCGATGGGGAGGAGGTTGAGGTTGTGGTCGAAGCAGAAGATGTGGACGCAGCTGCCGGCGTCGAAGATGACGGCGTAGGAGGTCTTGGAGTCAGAGGAGGAGTGAATCTGAATCGGAGTCTGGGAAGGCATAACGTAGAAGACCATGGTGAGGAGGAGAAGAGGGAGAGAGAGAGGTCAGAATGAGATGAGAGAAAAGAGAGGAGTTGAGAGAGAGAGAGAGAGAGAGAGCGAGAGAGAGAGAAATGAAAGAGAGATCCGAAATGAGAGGAGAGAGATAGATAAGTTATGGGTAGAAAAGTAATTTTATTAAGTTTAATTGAAATGGGCATAGGAAAAAGTTTTTCATTGGGGTGGGCAATAAACCTTTAAAATTAGTACTAAAGTGTCATTTACTCATTATTATATTATGTGTTTATTAACTTTATCATTATTAACGTTAAATTCTTAATACTAATCACATAATAACTAATGTAGGTTTTAATAAAACTAAGTGGTTAGGGTAAAACCTCATCCTAAAAAACGGGATATTACCTTGAATCGAGTTCACCCCACAGTTGATCACAAGTTGATGCTTTGACTACGCAGATTGCTTGGGACTTTGGGAATATAGAAGACGTCAAAACTGAAATCTAAGAAAAGAAAAATGCATATGCAAAAACCAGAAAACAAAAACAAATAAGGAAATACAAGATTAATGTGTTTTTTTTAAATCAAGATTAATGTGTTAAGTACTCGTGCATTTGGAAAGAAGATGGCAAATTGAGTAACTAGGTGTGTACGCAAATTGGCAAATGAAGGTTTGTGAAGTAAAAGAATCATGACCGCAACTTCGTAAATCATAGTTCATCATCACATGAAGTCAATAACAGAAATTTTAGAGATTGTTGCCTTATTCGCCTAGATATAAATCAAAAACGAACTTCCGAAATTACAGAGATGCTGCATTTCCGGTTACTCCATTCATAAGGTAATTCTAGGAAAACAAAAGGATAATTCTCATAAATGTAATCGATCAAAGGAATTTCTATATCAGTAAAAGTAATGAATCAAAGGAATTTCTATATCAGTAAAAGTAATCAATGTGTTTATACATGAAAATGGCAATGTAATCTCGTTGTCAGATGCGAATATTATTATTGTCATCCACATTCCCTTCCCCTTTTCCATTTCACGTCTAATCGCCAACGTTCACATCACGTCACAAAAAAGCCGACTGGGATCTGCAACCATTATGGCCCCCCTCCTCCGTCCCGTAGGGGCATTTACGTACTTGTGTATCTGAATGTTTTACGAGTACGGAGTTTTCACATTCACCATGTCAACGACAAAATAGTGAGTGAGCGGTAAAAAATGGGAAGGGTGAGAGAAAGGAAAGGTCTTGGATTCTTCGAACGGTCCTCGGGCGGCCCCGAAATTACCCCATAGTTTGATTGAATTTACCGTTTCTGCCACTCGCCGAAAGAGAAGTTTGTTGGAAGGCAAGGACAGGAGGAAGAAACGAAAAAGGAAGGGACTTCGGAGAGAGAGAAGAGAAGAAGAAAAGTAAAAGTTCGGGGCTTTGCTGAGACAACACCAAAGAAGAAGAAGAAGGGAGCTCGTTCTGGTCGTCGTCATCATCATCAAGCTCGATCAAACTCTGGGTCAGTTCCAGAAGAACACGGAGCAGTTTGCTGGGTTTTGTTGTGTGTTGAGCTGGGAGAATCCAGAAGATTTGGAATTTTGATTGTGGGTCAGATTTGCATAGCAGGCTGGAGCTTGAGGGGTTCAGATCGAGAAACGAAACAAGGGTCTCGTATCGATTGGGAATTCCGTGTCTGGGTTCAGCTCAGTGAGCAAAAAGTGACCATTTGAGGGGGGAGAGAAATTAGAAAGATGTGGATTGGATAAGTGGATTTGTTGAGTCAAGGTATAGAATTTCTCGATTTCTCTAAATCCTTTCCGATTTTTAATACTGGAATTTTTTGCCTTTTATTTGCTCAATTAGATACCCCTTGTTTTTCTCAACCGTGAACTAACGAATGAGATTAAAATGAAAAATTAGAGAAAAGAAATGCTCATTTCGGCAGCGCTCAATCTTTGCGTGAAGCCTGCATATGTGATTTCTAATTAAAATGTTTGGTTTTTGTGGTGGGTGCAGAAATTATTTTGGTTAGTGAATCTTGGATGGAAGAGGTTGGTGCCCAAGTTGCTACCCCGATTTTCCTCCGTCAATCACTTTCGTCTCGATTCTGCGACCCGCCGGCGGCCATGGCCAAGAAGAAGCGGGATCTCCCTTACCAGGCCCCGAACTATCAACACCCGAATTCGCAGACGCTTTTCGGAAACCCGGGTTCCAACAGCTGGAACCCCAACGTTTGGGACTGGGATGCAGTGAGGTTTGTAGCCAGGCCACTGGACACTGAGATGATGGGCGCTTCGAATTCAGAGCCTAGGAGGAAGGAGGAAGCTGTGAAGAGCACGGCTGTGGCTGTGGAGGATGAGGATGAAAGGCTTAAGCTGAATCTGGGTGGTGGTTTGGCTTCTGTGGAGGAGCCGGCGGTGTCCAGGCCGAATAAGAGGGTCCGGTCTGGATCTCCGGGGAATAATGGTGGAAGCTATCCCATGTGCCAGGTTGATGATTGTAAAGAGGATCTGTCGACTGCGAAAGACTATCATCGCCGGCATAAAGTCTGTGAGAGTCACGCTAAGTCCACCAAATCCCTTGTTGCCAAGCAGATGCAGAGGTTCTGCCAGCAGTGCAGCAGGTTGTTATTTATCCGGTCTATCTGCCGCAATTTCACTTACGAATTAGTTATGAGCAAATTTACAACTTATATTTAGAGTTTGTTTGAGATCGATAGTATCCTAGAAGAAGTTTAATTGGTTTAAGATTAACGGAATTATGTGTTTTTGCTTTTATATTTTTATTTTGGTGAATTGTGTTCGCTCTAAAGCCCAAAGCTTTATCAAAATCTATTTTGGTTATTTCAGGTTTCACCCCCTTTCAGAGTTCGATGAGGGGAAGAGAAGTTGCAGAAGGAGACTTGCAGGGCATAACAGGCGAAGAAGGAAAACCCAGCCTGAGGATGTTACCTCAAGGCTCACAATCCCTGGTGATGGGGATAACAAAACTAGTGGAAATTTGGATATTGTTAGCTTGCTAGCTGCTTTTACTCGTCCACAAGGTAACATGATTTAATGATTATGCTTGATTTATTGGTTTTATGTTTATGTAGATCCTATGCTAAATTTATGTACTCAAATTTGTAGGGAAAACTGATGTCAGAAATACCAACAACTCGTCGGTACTGGACAGAGAGCAGCTCCTTCAGATTCTTAGTAAGATAAACTCTTTGCCGCTGCCAGTAGACCTGGCTGCCAAGTTGCCGAATCTTGGAAATTTAAATTGGAAAGCTTCAGACCTACTTCCTTTAGATCTTCAAAACAAATTGAATGGAAAAACATCTGTGTCAACCTTGGACTTGATCACTGTTCTTTCAGCTACTCTAGCAACACCTTCTTCTGACACTCTTGCTATGTTGTCTCAAAAGAGCAGTCAGAGTAGTGACAGTGAGAAAACTAAGTTAACATGCTCTGACCAGGAGAGGCCTAATTTGCAGAAGAGGTCTCCTCAAGAGTTTCATTCAGCTGGGGGAGAGAGAAGTAGTACTAGCTACCAGTCTCCGGCAGAAGATTCAGACTGCCAGGTTCAAGAGACTCGAGTCAAATTACCTTTACAGCTATTCAGCTCCTCACCCGAGGATGATAGCCCACCAAAACTGGCTTCCTCTAGAAAGTATTTCTCTTCTGACAGTAGTAATCGCACAGAGGAGAGGTCTCCATCATCATCACCTCCAGTGATGCAAACACTGTTTCCCATGAAGAGTTTGGCGGAAACTGTCAAGTCGGAGAAACGGTCAATAAGCAAAGAGTCTAATTTGAACTTGGACTATAGCTTGAATGGTGGTAGTAACTTGCCTTTTGATCTCTTTAGAGGGTCAAATAGAGGTGCTGTCAGCTCCTCTATTCAAAATTTTCCACATCAAGCTGGCTACACATCTTCTGGTTCTGATCATTCACCATCTAGTTTGAATTCTGATCCTCAGGTAGTGTTGAGTGTCCACCTATTTCTTTACACCTGTACTTAGTTTCCTTGGTGATGAATTCTAGTTTACCACTTTTTAAGGGATTTTAAGGATTGTATTGTTCTTTAACAGGATCGTACTGGAAGAATATTGTTTAAACTATTCGATAAGGATCCCAGTCAGTTACCAGGGACACTGCGGACTCAGGTGAGGAGTTTTTGGTTTATTTTGCCACGGTAGCTTTATAAGAATTATTTTGTTGGAGTATCTCACAATTTGAGTTGCTCTTCTATTTTAGGTCTATAGTTGGCTTTCTAACAGTCCTTCTGAAATGGAGAGCCACATACGGCCTGGTTGTGTGGTCCTATCAGTTTATGTGTCAATGCCATTTGCTGCCTGGGAGCACGTGAGTAAATTGTTTTAATACAGATGAGTAAATGTGTTTGTAGTCTTTCGCTGACTATAGTGCATATGTATTGTTTCAGCTTGAAGAAAACCTGGTCCAGCATGTGAGTTCTTTGGTTCAAAGTTCAGATTCTGATTTTTGGAGAAGTGGAAGGTTTTTAGTAAATACAGGGAGGCAATTAGCTTCTCATAAAGATGGTAAGTACTAATTGTTAGTGTGGTTCTGCTTGGCATCTTAGTTTAGATTCTGTTTCAACAAGGCATTCCTGCTTCCATCTTTTAAGAAGTATTCAAATGTGTGTTACAAAGCTTTACAGATTTACCAGGCTCCTATACTTGGTTTTAGAAAGATATCAGAATCTTTGTTTCTTAAAAATCCTGGTTTATTTATATCCTCAAAATTTTCAGAGACCAAATAAGTTCATTACCCAATTTTATTTGGTATATATCACCAAACTCTCTGTGAATGATTATGCCTATTTTCAGTAGTGTTGATAATTATATAAGAAGTCTTGCTCTGAGCAACTCCCTTTCAGTAGCTTTCTGAAAGATCTAGTGATCCCAAAAGGGTAACTCTACAGTCTTCACATTTCACTGTTAATATTTCCCTACGGGGTTAGGACTATATATACTGCAGAGGAAGAGTCATAGTAGCGTAATTAACGGCATGTTTGCATGTTGCCTCGTTTTAAACTATGCCTTGAAAATGTGTAATCAACTTTCAGGAAAGATTCGTCTATGCAAAGCCTGGAGATCGTATAGTTCCCCAGAGTTGATCTCTGTGTCCCCTTTGGCTGTTGTGGGCGGGCAACAAACCTCTCTTTCAATAAGGGGTAGAAATCTGACTAATCATGGCACCAAGTAAGTGCCATCTGCTTTCCTATTGTGAAGATTCTTCTGATAATTTATTGTGTTTGTTTTTGACAACTTTTAGTTTCTGATCATGCAGGATCCATTGCACGTATAAGGGTGGTTACACATCAAAGGAAGTTGGAACGACATATCATGGAACCGCTTATGATGAAATAAATTGGGGAGCTTTCAAATTCATGATGCATCTCCAGGTGTTCTAGGTCGCTGTTTCATAGAGGTAGAACCCTCAACCAAAGTTAACAATTATTTCGAAAATCTGAAGTAGAACCACCAAGAAATGTCTTAATGACCTTCGCTAACATGAACAGGTGGAGAATGGTTTTAAGGGAAACAGCTTTCCTGTGATCATAGCTGATGCTACTATCTGTAGAGAATTGAATCTCATTGAGTCTGAGTTTGATTTGGAGAGAAAGGTTTGTGGTGCAATTTCAGAAGATGAAAATCATGATTATGGGCGGCCCAGTTCTAGGGAGGAAGTTCTGCACTTTCTGAACGAGCTAGGATGGCTCTTCGAAAGGAAACGGATCCCTTCCATGTTTCAAGGGTCCGGCTACTCTCTTAGTCGTTTCAAATTTTTACTCACATTCAGTGTTGAGAGAGACTTTTGCACTGTGGTGAAAACACTTTTAGACATATTGGTAAATTTCGATGGTGATGGGTTGTCAAGAGAGTCATTGGGGATGTTGTCAGATGTCCAGCTGTTAAACCGGGCTGTAAAGAGGAGGTGCAGGAAGATGATTGACTTGCTTATTAATTACTCTGTGATTAGCAGTGACAAGAAATATATTTTCCCTCCAAATCATGCTGGACCTGGTGGCCTGACACCGCTTCATTTGGCTGCTTCTATGTCAAATTCAGAGGATATGATTGATGCTTTGACGAATGACCCAGAAGAGGTAATAAAAAGTAACTGTAAGCTCTGTTATGTAGGTTGCTTATTTTTATATAATTTTTTCCTCATTTCCTTTTTTATAGATTTTAATTGTCAGTTAAAACAATACAATGTTTTCCTTTTAACCATCTGTGTACTTTTACCTCTAGATCGGATTGAGCTGCTGGAATTCCCTTTTGGATGGCAATGGGCAATCTCCATATGCTTATGCTATGATGAGGAATAATTACTCTTACAACAATCTGGTGGCTCGCAAACTTACCGACAGAAGAAATAGTCAGGTTACCTTAACAATTGGAAATGAGATAGAGCAAACTCATATGGGGACAGAGCTGGAGCGTAGGAGAAGTATCCAATTAAGACAAGGCAGCAGATCATGTGCCAAATGCGCAGTTGCCGCAACAAAATACACCAGGAGGGTTCCTGGTGCTCAAGGCTTGCTTCAGCGTCCATTCATTCATTCTATGCTCGCTATAGCTGCTGTTTGTGTTTGTGTCTGCTTGTTCTTGAGAGGTTCCCCGGACATTGGCTCAGTTGCTCCTTTCAAGTGGGAGAATTTGGATTTTGGCACAATTTAGTCTTAATAGTAAGAACAATGGAGTAACGAGCATGTGAGTTTGGGATGACGTGCACTTTCCAGAGTAGCTTGCTTCCGGTGATGCAGTTCTGGAAAAGGAAAATAATTTCAGCTAACAACCCATTAAGGAGAGAGAAACTTGACCTGAGAGCAGGAAATTCTGGGACAGCAGACGAATTTGGTGTTCAGATGCTGTATGTTTCTTCTAACATATATGAGGTCTGGGTAATATTTGGGATATGCTTTTCATTTAGCTCTCATTTGCATACGGAAATAGGTAAAGTTTTCTGTCTTTTCCTCTTTGAATGCGGGAATGCTTCTGCTTTCGAGACCCTCAATAACAGTTGCTGGATGAGATGAAATGATCGAGATTGGGCAGATGGTGAATGCCTCATGGTATGCACGCAAAATTGGAAGGAGAGAGATACTGGAGACCGACACGGAAGGGAGAGAGAAGGTGAAAAAAAAAAGGAAAGAAAAACAGTTATACCGTAATTAGAAGTTCCACATGGTTGATGGTTAATAATACGGTGGGTTTCCCGTGCTAGATTTCTTTATAACTTATGGTGATAAAGTTTTAAGTTATTTGTGTACTGATTTTGTCAGTGTAGAGGATGATGGATCACAGAAATGACAATTTCATGGTATTAATTAAGCATAAGATATTTGATTAAAGTGTTTCCAAGATAAGAGGCAGTTACAAGGTGGTGTAAGTTTTGCATTGTAGATTTTTTATATTTTTTTGGTGTAAATTATCAAGAGATTGAGATTATATAACAGATTGTACCATCGTCTCCTCGGACCTTTTCACTTGTTCTATGATCCAGTTAGGTACGAAATTCTCGAGTGGAATCGTTCATGTCTGTTTTATGGTTCCTGAGTTCTGGTTTGTATTGGTTTCTCAGCTTGTAACTTCTAACTCGTGATTCAGTGGTTAAATAGAAGAAGAAAAAATGCGGGGAAAGAGCCATTGGATATTATCACATTATGACCTTGTATGTGATTGAGCTTTCATCACAGAAAAGTAAGAGGGAAATGGATTCAATTTGTTTTGAGTAATGCTAGGTGAACCATCTTTTGGTGAATCATCTTAGAGCCTATTTTTTAGAGAAAATGCCCTAATGCCTAAATATTTGAAAACTAAAGCCCATTCCAATTAAAGTCTTATGTTTGTGCCCATTTCAATGATTCTTGAGAAAAAGACGTTATCAACCCTGGTTTAATTAAATCCACACAATTTTATCTCTTTTCTTCTTCTTCTTTTCTTCTCTTCTTCTTCTTCTTCTTCTTCTTCTTCTCTTCTCTTCTCTTCATCCATTTGGTTTCCTCTCTCTCTCTCCCGATCCATTTGGTTTCCTCTCTCTCTCTCTCTCTCTCTCTCTCTCTCTCTCTCTCTCTCTCTCCTCCTCCTCCTCCTCCGACACTGTCCACGCAAGCACCGTTGGCAAGGCCCCCCTGATTCCGACGACTTCGATCCTCTCCTTACTCCCTCCGATACCTACATGCTCCGCTTCCTCATCGCCAACATCGTCGGCATCCAGTACTACTCCGGCACCATCACCGGCCGCGAAATGGTCGGCCTCGTCCGCGAGCCCCTCAACCCCTACGATTCCAACGCCATCCGGAGTCCTCAACACCTGCACTGTCCAAGTTGGCCACATCGAACGCGCCGTCGCCGCCGCCCTCGCCCCCTTGATCGATGCAGAACTCATCGCCGTCGAGGGCATCGTCCCCAACACGCGCTCCAAGACCAACCGCTTCAGGATTCCTTGCCAGGTCCACATCTTCGCCAGAATCCACGAGTTCCCCGCTTTTTTTATTTTTTATTTTTTATCCTTACATTTGAAAGTGATTCTTGAGGATTGATAACTGATTATTGGGGCCAATAAGTTATTATTTGAGGTTTGTAACCTGATTATTGAGGGTCAGTAAGTGATTATTGGGTGATTACTAGGTGTCAGTAACTGAAAACAAAGTGATTATTAGGTGTCAGTAACTGGAAACTAAAAGTTATTAGGGTCAGCAACTCGATTATTAAGGTCAGTAACTGGTTACTGGGGGTCAGTAACTGGTTACTGGGTGTCAGTAACTGGTCAGTAACCAATTACTGGGGGTCAGTAATTGGTTACTGGGTGTCAGTAACTGGTCAGTAACTGGTTACTGGGTGTCAGTAACTGATTACTAGATGTCAATAACTGGTCAGTAACTGAAAACAACATGATTATTGGGTGATTACTGGGTGTCAGTAACTGAAAACAAAGTGATTATTGGGTGTCAGTAACTGAAAACTAAAAGTTATTGGGGTCGGTAACTGGTTACTGGGTGTTAGTAACTGGTCAGTAATTGGTTACTGGGTGTCAGTAACTGATTACTGGGTGTCAGTAACTGATTACTAGGGGTCAGTAACTAGTTACAGGGGAAATTCCGGTGACCGGAGTCCGACGGTCGGGAAAATTCCGGTGACCGGAATCCGGTGGCCGGTGACCGGAATCCGGCGGCCGGTGACCGGAGTCGGAGTGCGGTAAGATTCCGACCAAGTATTCTCTCTTTCATTTTCTCTCTCTATGCATGTTTAAAGGATGAGGGCAAAATAGTCTTAAAATAATATGGTTTATTAAGACTTTAGTAAAGATTTATGCATTGGACATAAAAAATGTTACCTTATATTAGAATGGGTTAATGAAAAAGATTGTCATTGGAATGGGGAATGAGGGGTTCAAATTAGTACTAAATTGACATTTTTCCTATTTTATATGGCAGCTGACGTGACTTAGCCACATCATCAAAATATAATTATGATTTGTTAATGTTGTTTTATATTATTATTTTCTTGATTATGATTTTTTTTTTTACTTTCTTAATTTATCTCTTTCTATTCCCAATTGTTAACACTTGAACTCTATAATTATGATTTGTTAATGTTGTTTTATATTATTATTTTCTTGATTACGATTTTTTTTTTACTTTCTTAATTTATCTCTTTCTATTCCCAATTGTTAAACACTTGAACTCTAACGCTGCGTTTGGATAGAGTAATTTCAATTCATAGAAATTTCAAAATCATAGGAACTACAATTCCGTAAATTTAAATTTCATTAATTGAGAATTTCATTGTTTGAATTTCATGATGTAAAGTTTTAAAATGATAAGAATTAGTATTTAAACTAACCTCAGTTGATGGAATTGATAAATGACACATTTTGTGAGGAATTGAAGTCGGGAATTTAAACTTTCAAATTCCATGCTTATTTTCTCGTGGAAATTGTAAATACTACAGGATAAGAATCCAAACGGTAGAAAAAGTCCTAAGAAATTAGGAATTCCTCATTTTTGATTAAATTTCCGGGAATTCACCTGTATTCAAACACACGGTAAAATTTTTCTTTCTGATCTAATTAATTTGTTCGACGTCTTCATGGTCTTCTCTCATCCTTCCTCTCCATCAGCTTTTATCACGAATTGTTGAAAAAAGCTCTGCTGATTCTAGTCATCGAACAAAATCAAAAGTAGCGTATTTAAAGTTAGGGTTTAGGAGGGGAGTGCATTTGATTTATAGAAGTTGCTTCACTCATCATTGTTGTGGATTTGATTTATGCTTTCTGTACTGAGTATGAGTATGAAATCACCCACCTTGTAAACTATACTTCAATGGTGCATAGATTATACTTGATTTCTTGCGATTTGGTTGTTGAATCCACTTCCTTGAACTTCAATTCCAAACATTCTAATCATATTTCATTCTCATAATAAGGAAGAAGGTAACAACAATTAAAATGGCTAGAGCTTCTGTTAACTATGCTTGCCAAAAACCGTAATTGGATTGAAAAGATTTCTTTCAATTGAAGGGGACGTGAGGCTACGGTAGAGAGGACAGGTCGTGGAGAGGAAGAGAGAATGAATACATGTCTGATGAAGACTTGCAGATATGATCTGAAAGCCAAAAAAATGAGAAATTTTTAGATGCTACAGGAGGACCACGTGGCAGTATGACGTGGTCCTACATTCCAATCAAATATTGACACGTGGATTTATTACAACTAAAATATAAACTAAGGTTTTCTATTTTTTATGAAAAGACCTATGAAGATCTTTGTTGAGTTTGGACTAGGGTTTAGGGTTGGGGTTAGGGTTTAGGGTTTAGGGTTTAGGGTTTAGGGGTTAGGGTTTAGGGTTTAGGGTTTAGGGTTAGGGTTTAGGGTTAGGGTTTTGGGTTTAGGGTCTAGGGTTTAGAGTTTATAGTTTAGGGTTTAGGGGTTTAGGGTTTAGGGTTTAGGGTTTAGGGTTTAGGGTTTAGGGTCTAGGGTTTAGAGTTTATAGTTTAAGGTTTAAAAAGCAAAAACAAACCCAAAATTGTCTTTAACAAAATAGCTGATGTATTTTTTTTTTAGTAAAATCTAAATGTCAATATTTGATTAGAATGTATGATTACGTCATACTGCCACGTGGTCCTCCCGTAGTACTGAAAAATTTCTCCAAAAAAATAAGATCTAAAAGATCAGTTCAAGAAAGTAAAAATGTTAAGAATTTTTTTCATAATTATGATAAAAGAAAAATTTTGCTTTAATGATATGGCTAAGCCATGTCTCGCCACCTAAAATAGACTCTAAGGTGGTTCTTTAAAATGGATGGTTACCTAACAAAATCGGGATCCTCTCCTCATGAAAATCTCCTAATATTACCTAATAAAGAAATCTTGACCCTTCATTCTCAATCCTCAAGGCCCAGATCCTTGAACCTGACTTAAAAACCTATTTCTCATCAATTCTCTATTTCTTTAAGATTTTCTCTCTCCCCATCTATTTCTCTTCTTCTTTCTCGTATGTTCCACCTAGCGTTACTCATCTGTTTTCTCCAACAAATAATAGGGCTGTATATCAGTATATGTACGTATGAAATTGAACAACATGTATGAACGAGCATATCTCATGAAAACAGACACATACTAAGTAGAAAATAATCTTTATCATATTGCACATACATATCTACATGAAACAAATAGTAGGCACACTCCACTCCAATCACCAGCTGATTTCAGTACAATAATTCCCCACAAGAAATTCAAGCAAAAAAGAAAAGAAAACTGTGATGTTTATATATAACTTTGTCTGCATGTGCATGAGGAAACATGTAGAGTTGAATCAAGTAGTACTTCATCTTCCTCTACCATTGCCTCTTCCTGATCTGGTGACATTTTGTACAAACACTTCTGCAACACCTTCCCCTAGCCCCTCCATCAAACCCCCGATGAACTCGATGACCACTTGAGATGCGAGGCGAGCTGCAGTCCCCAACATGCTGGGCTTTTCTCGGTTCTTGATGCCATTTTCGTGAAGTCCATTGATCATATTCTTTGCGCAAACCGCATGAAGATGGTAATCACAGACGGTGCAATGGTAAACTCTGGTGCCTGACCTCTTCCTCCTGCACTCACCACAAACGAAACTCGGATCGCTGCCACTTGATAGTGTAGTTGATGCAGGTAGAAGTCTAAGGGTATGGGGATGAACATATAGCAAGCTGATTTCAGAAGATAGCATGGCACAGCAAGGATGCATCTGGAAACTACATGCTCCGCATCTGAAAGCATAGCCTTTGATGGGCTTGTTGCAAACATCACACTTCGATTGTGCAATCCCTCCTTTTACTGATTTGATTTGTATGTAATTCAGCGATATGGTTAGTAAATGTACATGTAAACAAAACTGTGCACTTCTGGGACAGTATGATAGTAAGTTCCAGCTTAAGTCGGTACATACCTGGTTTAGAATAGAAAACAAGTTGGTGTTGGCAATGGAAGGGATGACTCTTTAAAGCTGGGGGAGCCAAGGCACAAAAATCATGAAGTTGATAGTCACATTGTTGACAAGTGAACCTCTTGCCTGCGCCGTACTCTTTACAGCCGGCGCAGGTGAAGAGATCTGGTAAGTTCACATGGGAAAGAGGATGTTGTGGGTGACTGAAATGGAGCATCTCCTCCCCCAAAACAAGTTGAGGAGAGGTAGGGAACCTTAGTGAAGCAGACCTTTTAGGGACAACTTCCATGGGTTGAACGGTGGGGAGTTGCATTGAATCGGATTTCTTGAGGAGAAAGGTTCTTGTCTTCCTCAAGGTGGGATTGTTGTTGTTGCTCATCATCTTAGTGGTGTTTCTATTCTTTCTTTTCTCTCCCCCACTCTGGTTATGGATGATGGACTTGTATTGTTAATTTGGTGGTGCAAATTCCAAAGCAGAAGACGCATATTTATGCTACAAAAGTCGACACTGTGAGGACAGTGTAGAAAGAAGATGCCCCTCAATACACAAGACTAGTCCATTGCATGTGCTACTTGATGTGCACACAACTGTTTCATGGAAAACGAAACGAAACTTACTAAGCAAGAATTAGAGAGAGAGAGAGAAGCCAAACCCGAGTTAGGGTTTAGGCCAGCTTGCACATTTGAAGCGGAGTCAGAAACTAACCACTGTGGTACGAGTGTACGCGAATAAGAATGTATCTTATGACACATGTCTCTTTGGAGCGTCAGTCATGTTCATCTAGTCAGTGACCGACAAAGAGATTCATGGTCAGTCACTATTAGATTTACATCTAAAGGTGGAAAAAATAATAATTGTGACTGACCATGAATCTCTTGGTCGGTCACTGACCATGTGAACACTACTGTTTGGAGCATTTCATCAATATGCATTCGATTGCATATTAGCAACTCCTTCAATACATTTTTTCATAAGGAAATTATTCAAAAAAATATAAAAACTCAGAAACATAATTACAGGAACTGTGTTTCATGAGACAAAGATCGAAGCAATCAGCGGTTGTTTATCCAAAATGAATATCCTGTGGCTTTGTTGCTCACTGTATGTGCAGTTATACACAGAAGCAATCTGTTGCATGGAAATTATTACTGCAAGGATTATATACCTTCATATTATCTAACTTATTAAGCTGCTTCAATGAGAGAAACACACCTGTTATAGTTTGGGTGAAAAGGAAACGCACAACATAATCCATTTGAATATCAAATCTGACAGAAGAGAGAAAATTCGTTTGGACTTTGGAGAACATATGACTGCAAGCTGAGTATCCATAACAGTGAAGATGCTCAAGTGCAATTTCACAGACCAAATTAAGGGAGAAGATATAAAAGATTATGTATTGGTCTAAATATTGAAAGTATATAACCCCTTGAAGACGAAAATGAGCTGCAGATGTTGCTAATTGATTTTCTTAACTAATTAGAATATTGCATATCAATTTCAAAGGGAAAACAGTGTTTGATTCCTGATGGCCTCATAATAAACCAAAGTTGGGCATTGTCAGGACAGCAATCTATAAACAAATTAGAAAATTGAACTGTTAAACGATTCACCTGCTCGTTTAGGTTAAGTGGATACATATTAAACAAAAATGTTGCTGTGATAAAAACGATTTTATTTAGCTAAAGAGAAGATACCATGGCAGCAAAAGTCAAGGTTTCTCTTTAAGCTTTAGTCATATATAGGCAATTGCTTGTGGTAAGTAAGAAGCTTTTTCTCCTTGGTTCTTCAATTTTCTTCACACAATTCAACAGCTATAAGATCCGAAGAACAAAAGTTGTAATATTCGATATAAAGTGAAAAACAAAGAAAATGTTGCTTGTTAAATTTAAATAAGCATTTCCTAGATTCATGAAAGATGGAAAATCTACACTCAAGTACCTCTTATTTTCTTTGTTGAGTTGTATATAGAGCATCTTACGACAAATAAGCAAAACGATATGCCAGTTTCAATTTCTTGATAAAGAGTAGTCACTGATGCCCCAATTATTGTTCGTGTTTTTGTAATTGATTCTTTCTTTTTGATGACAATACTTCATTTCTATCCGATTTTACACCACATGTATCACAAATGGAAAACAGATTAAGAGGAACACGATATTCCCGAGTCTTTAATTAAAACATTGTTTTAGTTTTGGTAACAACTTTATGGAAACTCTTCTCATGAGGACTCTTAAATTGAGGACTTGCTGATGATTTTTCGGTTTATCCCACCTTTCGATCTTATATCCATATCTTGACCGTTCAGTTTATAGGTATTTATGAGTATATTATTTCTCCAAATTTTCAGTTATATTAAAAATTGTTAAGGCATTCATAAGTGTGATTTATCAATTATAAACTTGAACGGTTCATATTTGACATATTTAGTTCGTCCATTAATTTGATATAATTTGTTATAACGAACACTAATTTGGCTGAAAATTTGTATAAATGATATACTCATATATACCTAAAAACTGAACGGATGAGATGTCAAAATGTGATAAAAAATGGGTCTTTTAAACCATAAATCGAAAAGTCTTCAACTTAAGAGTTCTCACTAGAATGGCTCCCACAACTTTATTATCACTAGTTTTGATCTTTTGGTATGTTAGACATTTGGTACATACATTCATTATTATTATTATTTTTTACAAACTGAAATTATTTCATTAAGAAAGATCGAAGGCCAGAATAACAACATACATGAACTGCAAGGGGTTCTATAGTACCATCATATTTGAAAACACGCTCACTTATTATGAGTAGCAGAGAATAGAAAAAACTAGGTACAAAGAGATACTAGGGTCACACACTACTAGAACCAAGGCGCTAGATTGCGGTACTCTAAACAATGTGTACCATCTACTTGTAGCTAGTTTCCACAGTCTGATCACTGAAAACAAACTCCAAAAACACCCACTACACTTTAGCTTTGCCCTTAGGATCAGGGCTTTGGGGAGTTGCAGACAGAAGCATGCTCAACACCTCCTCTCCAAAAACTGAAGAATTCTGAGGTGGTGCTCTGTTTCCTGTTCCTGGAGCCAATATGGCGCCCCTTTTTCTTCTTTGGCTTCAGCAGAGCAGCTTCCTTCTTAATCAAGTTGTTATCCGTCCATGAGTGAAACCAAGTGTGCCATGAGGGAAACTGATAATAGCACGAGACTTCTTTTCCACCTGGGTGGAGACGATTGTCTTTGTAGGAGATAACATTAGAGACCTAGGACGTTTTGGCACTTCAAAAGCAGGAGCAACTTGAGGGGCAGGTGGAGTACTGCTTGTTTTGGAAGGGGTACTGATCACAATTGCAGAGCCTGGCTCTCCGGTGTGCATTGAATCAGATGGAGCTTTCTCTACTTCAACCAAAATTGGCTCAAGACTAGATGCCAGGGTACTTGAGTTCACCATTGGTTGAGGAATCACAGGTTGCTCCTGCATACTGACTTCGGAGACAACATGAACCAGTGCTTCACTTACAGCAACCTCTTAGTCATTATCAATCTCCTCACACAAAAGGTCTTTGACTATTTGTATCGATTTCTTTCAAGACAATCACATTCGATATCCTTAGAACAACTGGTTTTCTCTTCAGAGTGGTCTTAGAGGCCTAAATTGGGGAGAAAACAGGAGGAGTTGTAGCTGCAGACTTTGTGCCCTTAAATCGATAAGAACCTTGGTTGTAGTTTGGGTTTGCAAGATTTACCAAGGCCTCAACAATCAACATTCAACTTGGGACCAGAAACCTTCTTCAGCTTGCAGATTCCATCAAGATGAAACACTAATTTGCAGGTAACACACATGCCAACCAAATTCTCATAAAAGAAGATAACATTCTTCACGATACCAGGGGTCGGGCAAGCTTAAGTACCTTTTGAAAATGAAGGGTCGATCCAGGGCACGAGAGACGCGGACTTGAACTTCTCCAGTGGAGTCTAACAGTCGCCGATCCACATGAGGGTTAATCCCGTAGGGTCGACAATCAACATGTATATGACCGCTCTATCAGCTTCCTTTACTTCTCTTATAGCCCGCAGCTGGAGTGTTTGGTCTTTTCCTCTCTGATGGTAAAGTTAATTAAAATCACGTGGAGTAAAAGAGTAGCGTTCTTAAATAGCCTTGCATGCATTTATTCTTCTTGTTCTTTCTAATGTGGGACAATTGGACAAATGAATGTGACATACTGATACATCACATTCTAGTTAGTCAATGGATTTCTTACTACTTGTCTAATAACATCCTTTCATGGCCTGTGTTGTTCCGAACGACGCAAATATATACAGTATTTCTGAGTTCTTTGTATATTATCTGTCAGTTTAAGGATCTGTACTTAATTTCTACACATTACGGTTGGGTAAATGGTGGAGCTGCCCCTTTTTTTTTGGCTCAATAATCATAATATGTAGTTTATAGATTCTCGACCAATAGCTGCCAGTTGATACTTGCTTAGGGTGGTGATCCAAGTTTCTCTGGTGCCTTGGTAGACGGTTCAATTTGGAATACGTGACTTGCAACTCACAACACACACAGTTCGAGCAAAAACAGATAGATACACAATAATGATCATATTGTCGAAAATTAGAGCATGCATTTGATAAATTTGTCAGCAATCTCCAACCCATGAGGAATCAGAAGAAACACGACCTTCTCAGATCCTTCTTCTTCTTCTTCTTCGAGCCCCAAGATTCTTGGTCTGTCAATCATATTAAAACCCAGAACCACCGCCTACCCATGTGTGCGTTATAAATTAGTTGGACGTTTGTACCAAGCAATATTATACACACAATTAAGGACTAAAATCACTTAATACTCTAACTAATTAAACTTCTTTGGCTAGTCGATAGATTTCTGAGAGCTAGTTTAATAACGATTGATTCGGTTCATACTTCATAATGCACATATTGGATGATTCTTCGACCAATTGAACAAGGGACTTGCATAATTGTCCATGATATGGTATGATATTAGTTTTGGTTTTGACAACCAGAAAACATATATATCAACAAAAACAGTGCAATGATGAGTGGTTGAAGGAGACGATGAGGATACGCATCATAATGCAAAGTAGCTCCCCTCTAGCTTTGAAAAGTTGACCTATAATACTCCATCATGTATGGCTTGACAGCTATGTAAATTGATGCTTGTTGTGTAAAATGTAGTTGATGTTTAGTTTTGTGTAATGCAAATGTCCAAAAGAAAAATGTGTAATATTACAAACTAAGGGGTATCAGTGAATTACCGACATTTTAAAGTTAATTGATTTTAAGAGAATGGGTTAATTGAGTTTGTTAGAAATGACAAGCCTAGAAATATAATCTTAATCGTGTTGTCTAAAGATTGATGATAATGATATAATTTAGATAAGAGACATATATGGCTCTGGAGTTGGAATTTATTCAAAATTAGTAATGCAACTACACGTTAGATTCACAGTAGTGTTTACGTTTTTGTAATTGCTTTCACAAAGTATGTTATCCAGTCATTATTCTTGTTGTATTAAATCCCATCTCAAATTAGAAAACCAACACAGTGAAACAAAGGGAAGTAAATCACCTGTGCCTAAAATCCTTGTGCCAAACCTGTACCCACGAATAAGAATTTAACACGTGTCCATCGACTTAACATAACTTAACACTGTTAAGTTTATATTTTCAAGCTATTTTCTTAACAAAACATAATATTACTTGTTGATTTTTTAATGTTATTGACTCCCTCTTCCTCTTTCATGTTCATCGTATTCTTTTCCTCTTCAAACACCTACGACCCAAATTCCAGAACTCCCTGATTCTCTTTCCCAATCACATCTCTTGCTTTAATTTTTCTACAAATCAAGTGGGTTTTCTATCTGCAATGAGTATATGATTTCTTGAGAGAAATACTCAAACCTTGCCCTCGATTTCAGTTCAGTTGCAGCAATTAACTGAGAAATAGGCCTTCGCCTCGTCTCCCCATTCTTTCTGATCGTCCGGCAAGCTTATCTCTCAAGGTCTTCACCTTATTCATTCATAAAGTTGCAAACCTCACTTGGTCATCTGGGTAGCTACTGTTTAGCTCCATGGGTACAGATGCAATGCTTGGGATTATGGGGTCCATAGAGATGGAGTAATTGGTACCAATTTGTGGGGTTTGATTAAGTAATTGATCTATTTAGTGAAATCTGAACTTATTGATCTTAGTTTAACTGGGTGATTTGTATGTGGTCGCGAGTTTGACAATTTAAATTGTAGAGTATATGGGGGTTGTGGAGTTTTGATCTATGGAGGCTTTTGGAGCCGAGGAGGGTCTGGTGGCTCGTGGCGACGGGGATGAGGGGAGCCAACAAAACAAAGAAGACGATGATGAAGAAGGTAACAACGTCGATGAACAAACCAGAGCTTTGAATCACGAGAAAGAAAGTGAAAAACTAAAATTATAGAAAAAAAAAAGTTAACAGAGTTATTATGGTGTTAGTCTAGTGATGACATGGCAAATTCTCTTTCATGGCACAGGTTTGGCACATGAATTTTAGGCACAGGTGATTTACTTCCGAAACAAATGCCTCGTCAAAAATACAGTGAATGAAACACACGCAGTTACCAAAAGCCCCCTTCACAACCAGCGACAGCTGTTCATGTGCAGTGGCTTCGTTCCGTAAATTAACCAAGATCAAACCCCATTTACGTAACTGTCGGCCGGGACTTCCTTCACCTCAAAAAGCCTTGGCAGACGGAAAACAAAGAAGGAAGGAAAGGAAAAGGAAAAGGAAAAGGAAAAGGAAAGGAAAGGCAGGCATGTCTGTTTAGGCCAAATCAGACACACAGCAGAGTGTGGGCGTCGTTCTTGGTGACCCCAATTTGACCCCTCCTTCCATTCACTCTCTCCCTCTCTGTCTTTGTCTCTCACATTACTCAACTCCTACTATTATTACTACATAGACCATTGCTGTCTTGTAATCAACCACTCCACCATTACAAAGCAACCACCACTACTCATCTCCACCACCACCGACAATAACCCAATGAGGAAAGAAACCCCACTTCCCTCCTCCTCCGTCCCCGGCGGAGCAGCACCCCCACTCGCAAAGTTCGTCAGCAGCTGCTTCGAGAAGAAGCCGCTCTTCCTCACATTGCTCGCCCTCACATTCGTAATGCTCGTCTGGAACCTCCCTCCTTACTACCAGACCCTCCTCTCTTCCTCCTCCTGCTCCGCCTCCCTCGCCGCCGCAAACGCCGCCGTGTCCAACATTACCAGCCTCCCCCTCACCGCTTCCCCATTGCCTCTTAAGCAGCAGAAGCTCTCCTCCAGTCCCAATCCCGACCCCAACAAGCGGGTCTTCCAGTCCTACGGCAACGCCGCCGCGCTCTTCGTCCAAATGGGCGCCTACCGCGGCGGCCCGAAGACGTTCGCCGTCGTGGGCCTCGCCTCCAAGCCCATTCACGTCTACGGCCGCCCCTGGTTCAAATGCGAGTGGATCTCCACTAACGGCTCTTCCCTCCGAGCCTTGGCTTACAAAATGCTCCCCGACTGGGGCTACGGCCGCGTCTACACCGTCGTCGTCGTCAACTGCACTTTCCCGGTCAACCCCAACCACGACAACTCCGGCGGAAAGCTCACCGTCAACGCATACTACGGCGACAACCCAAGAAAGTTCGAGAAGTTCACCGCCTTGGAAGAAGCACCCGGCTCTTACAATGAGTCCAAGTTCCACCCTCCTTACGTCTACGAGTACTTATACTGCGGCTCCAGCCTTTACGGAAACCTGAGTGCATCTAGAATTAAGGAATGGATGGCTTACCATGCCTGGTTCTTCGGACCCAAGTCACATTTTGTGTTCCACGACGCCGGTGGGGTGTCGCCGGAGGCCAGGGCGGTGCTGGAGCCGTGGGTGAAAGCCGGGAGGGCGACGATTCAGGACATTAAAGACCAGGCGGGGTTTGATGGGTATTACTATAACCAGTTCTTGGTGGTGAATGACTGTTTGCACAAGTATAGGTATGCTGCCAACTGGACATTTTACTTCGACGTGGATGAGTATATCTACTTGCCAGATGGGAATACTTTGGAATCGGTTCTGAATGAGTTTTCGGATTATACCCAGTTCACTATTGAGCAGAATCCAATGTCTAGTGCGCTCTGTCTCAACGATTCCACTCAGGACTATTCCAGGTCAGTACTCTAGTTCTACTTCTCACAAAGTATATCACACATTTCCGTAGTTAGTTTTACAGAAATGTCGAGGAATTGTTTTAATGGAACTGTGCTGCCCAAGAAAGATAGAGAGCTATTAGTAGCAAGTACCAAGTAAGATGTGTAAAAGTTGGGTTATGGGCACCTAACCCTTCCTCAATAGCTTGCCTTTTTCTTGTAGTACCCAAACAATTGAAACAAGTCAGAGAACAGTTTGATGGGGAAGTTGGGATTTGTTCCTGCAAATTGGACACTTTTTATTCGAGGCCTTGTAATCTATTGGTTATTAGCACCTTTGCTCATGTTCTATGTTAGTTGTCATTTTCATTGACATATGCGTGGTGGTGAGCGAGTGGTGACACACATAGCTAACACACTGAATTTACATGTTATTTGATTAAAATTCAGGCAATGGGGGTTCGAGAAGCTGCTGTTCAGGGACTCGAGAACGGGACTCCGTCGAGACCGAAAATATGCAATTCAGGCAAAGCAGGCGTATGCTACGGGGGTGCACATGTCGGAGAATGTGGCTGGAAAGACGTTGCACAAGACGGAGGACAAGATCCGTTACTATCACTACCACAATTCCATAACAGTACCAGGTGAGGTCTGCAGGGAGTTGGTGCCAATGTCGGCCAAGAATAATGTCACAATGTACAACAACCTCCCTTATGTTTTCGACGACAACATGAAGAAGCTGGCCAGCAACATCAAAGAGTTCGAGCGCAAAACCATCGGGGATGTACAGACGCCTCTGCCTGCGCACATCAACATTCCAAGGCACACATGATCGTAGATACACACAACTTCTCGACACTGGTATTCTCACTCTGGGTTTGTCATTCTGGCTTTCTTGCGTGTACGTGCGACAACAAACGGTGACTGGCGTGGGGTTGGCAAGCGTGCCTTTGTTGATGTTGTACATGGTCCATGAATCCAATTGGGTTCTTGCTGGAACCTCACAGCTCTTTTGGTGTTTTCCTCGGTGGGAAAAGCCGAATATATATATATATACGGCTAGGGATGCTAACCCTAGCCTAACACATCAATCAGAGTTCGTGGTCACAATTTGATGCTAAACAAGAGCAAGAGAAGGAAGAAGGACCCAGAGTCCAGATTTGATTTGATTTGTCTGTCAATAGAATCAGAAGCTCAGGTAGTGAGAGTGAGGCGTCGGTCCATCCATTATTCCATTAAACCCCATTCCAGTTCTCTTGTTTCTTTCTGTTATAAACAGAATATATATAGTAATTGTTTGTGAAAATGGGAATAATTCTGTAGAAAGGGGTTTGGTCAGGATTTATGCTCTCTGCTTTTGATGGCTAATTTTTGCTTTTCATAATCAAGGAGAACCAACTATCATTATGCCATGTGATTCGTCCATAAAATGATTAAAACAGGAGGGTGTTCAATGAGCGATGAGGACAAATCTTTGAATGGTCCAATGATTGAAGGATGAAAATCAATTCGTTATTCTTAACGGAAAAATCAATAAGCTTTTATGACAATAAGTAATGCTAGACCCAAAACTTTTTTTTTATATGCTAAAAGACTAATTATAAAGCAGATCCCGTAAACAAGCAGTTCTAAAAAAATCAAAATTTACAGCACGCCCCACAAACGGGGGAAAACCCGACTCGCAGAAGCTAGGTCTTGAATGGTGACCAAGATTAGCAAACACATTGGCAGCAAATTGGCTTCTCGATAGACCGAAAACATTAGCTAGGGCAAAAATTCTAGGTGTTTAGACACCAAAAGTGTATCTCGCTACTGTAATCGTGTAAAGATCTTCTAGTCGTTGCTCTTGCTATTGCGTGAAAATTCTTGGCTACAAACACTGATGATTGCTATAAAGACAATTTGGGGAATTTTTTTTATTTTTATTTTGGTTTTTTGGATGTGGGAAATTTTGTTTCTCACTGATCTATTGCTCTATACTGGAGAAATTGATCCAGAATTCATGAATTCTACAGACCTCTCTGAGATAGTTACTCTGGAGATAAATATACATATGTAATCGGGAAGCACTACTAGAAATAATATTCTTGGAACAATAGACATTGGCCGTGTTAGAGGAGAAACATTTGACAATGAACATACAGTGGCAAACTAAATTCGTGAATCGAATTGTTAACACTAGTGTTGTTATTCTTAATGTGTCTAGTATGCCAAACAAACTTTTAGCAATAGACATTGGCCGTGTTAGAGTACGTGAATCTTTGTTACATTAAATTTCTTCAATTCTACTATCAACTTCAGAGTGTTAGACACAACACGCTTATTGTTTAGCCAAATGCAGCAAGTTTGCTTGTTTCACGTTGGTCTTGCTACCTGTCCAACTAGGTTGCCGAACTTATTTGGCAAATAACTCGGTTGGAATTAAAATGCCAAAGTCGACCGGCTAACCGATACATGAAAGATGACAGTAGAAGTTTCAAACTAAGAACATCTTAAACGAGAGTTATGAACTTAATTAACACAAATGATAAAAGAAAATAATAAGACACGATCAATGACCAGTGTTGTACCCTGGTACAAAAATGATCAAGTTCTAACTATATACCTTGCCTTCAACCATTTTTTCATGCCATTGTCAGTATTAGAGAAGCTCCAGAAGTTGGGTTATTTGGAATTTTGGAGTTGTGCATTGTCTATACTGCTGTTTCTTATGGTATGTGCCCTTTGTAGTTTGGTTTGCTGCTGCAAGTTTATATTATTCAGGTGATTCCAGCAGGCCGGGTCCAGTAATCCAGTATTATTGCCATTTGCTGCACCTACTTTAGAAGTTTTTGGTAGAAGTAGCGTTGCAGCCGTTGCTGGAGTTACATTAACAATACTCTCTTCTGGAGTTTTGTGTTGGTCGCTGCTGCTGTAGGCCAAAGGCTTGGGAAGATATATATAGTTGATCGAGTAAAAAAACTTATGAGGAATCCTGCATAATTCGTATTCTTGCAGATGCTGCTTCTTAATACTTCATGACATTACACACGACGAAATGGGGCTTTTTCTAATCAGCCCACCCGTGTGTTTTTTTTCTCTTTTGGGTCTTTGCTTGAATTTCAATATTGAACCCATCTGTCTTTCCCTTGTAAACCAGGTGATCAAATTGAAAGCCAGATTAGATATTATGCCATAGAACCCTAGTTTACAAGTCTAAGTTTAGCAACAAATACGTGCTTGTGACATAATTAGATGAAATAATGAATTATTTTTTCTTAATTTTTTTTTAAGAAGCAGAATTTCATTGATCAAAACCAAACGACCGTAACGGTCAAGCATGAGAGGTCCAAGAATAATTTTTTTTAAAATATTTTATTAATAACTCACACACCCTACATATGTCAGTGATATTTAAACCCGTGACCTCAAAGTTATCAGTTAAACATCTTAACCAACCAAGTCACAGCTCACCGACAGATCCAAGAACAACTCAAACGCAAAGTAAATGGTACCAAATAATCCAAACTACATATTATGAATTGAAAACATTAAACAACCTCAAACTAAGTCCAACAAAGTGGTCTAGTTCATCCTTTGGAACCATATCACATCTCAGATCTGATGAAATAAGATGAATTGAGATGGTATTTTGTTCATACATAATTTTCTTGAATATATTAACTATTTGTTTATTTTTCGATCGCTTGGAAGGGACAAAAGAAACACCTTGTTTATTTGTACATACGTAAATTCATTTTACCTTCTTGAAGTTTGAGGTTAATTTTATTTTAGTCCCATACTTTTAATTTTGAAAATTTACCCCTTAAGGTTTTCAATTTTCATAACTCGTGCTCATTTATTGAAATCTTGTCTAATTTGGACGTTAATTTTAACTTTATAGCTCACTTGAAAGACTAAAAATAGTCCTCTAACAACAAAAATCGCCTATTAGGACCCAATTTCAGCAAATGAACACGACTTATGAAAATTAGAAACATTATGGGGTAAATTTTTTTTAAAAAAGTATGTGGACTGAAACGAAGTTAACCTTAAACCTCATATGGGTAAACTGAAATTAATCATTCTTTCTTCAATAATTTTAGATCTCTACAAAATAATGAACTTACCACATCCAAGCAAAACTTAACTCGCAACGATTAGAAGCCTAAGACTCATTGTTGTTACCTTTCATCGATTGCATAGAGAGAATCAAGAGCAAACCCTCCCTTCGTTGATACAGAGGTTAACAATGAGAGAAACGTGCACCGTCGCTGTATGCGGCCACCAACAACCGACGTAGAGACCAAAGCTTACACTACCAGGACAAGCATTTAGCCGACGAAAAATTTTCGTCGGCCTGTTATCTTAATTCGTCGGCTAAGATTTTAGCCGACGAAGGCTCGTCGGCTATAGTGTCGTCGGGAAAGGGTCGTTGGTGATGACTTTAGCCGACGAAATTTTTTTTTTCGTCGGCTATAGTCCCATAGTTAGCCGACGAAAAACATGTCGTCGGTTTTTTTCCCAGACTTTAGCCGACGAAACAATTAAGATATTCGTCGGCTAAAGTGTGTAATAAATAATTAAAAAATAACTATAGCCGACGAAATTTACTATATTTCGTCGGCTTAACCTTATAAAAAATTTAAAAAAATAACTATAGCCGACGAAATATACTAAATTTTGTCGGCTAAACCTTATAAAAAAATTAAAAAATACTATAGCCAACGAATATAGTATTTAAATATCGTCGGCTAAAGTTGCTGAGTTTTGAAAAAAAAAACTGCAGAAACTTTTGGCCACCTCCAATCATGACCAAAATTTAATAGAATCTTCCTCTTAACATTTCGAATAACTTTCTAGAAGAAGTCGAAGCTCAATTCTAAGCCTAAACAGGTCAATCGACTGAAAATATAAAAATCCCCAATTTTAAACCCTAAAAACTTCAAATCTTCGATTCTCTTCACACACACCGAATCGAGCTACCAAATTCTAAGGGAATGTAGTACTAATCAAACTCAACTTATCCATATATAGAACTTACCAAATGGTGACCTAAGGAAGGAGAAATTCGATCGACACCGAATCCGAACCGGCGGAGTTTTGGAGCTCGATTTATCCCTCACGGCGGCGCCACTCGATGCACCACCTATCCAGCAATGAAGTAGAGACGACGGCGAAGCTTTTGAGACAAGTGTGGCGGTCTCCGGTGGCTTGACGGCGGAGCTAGGCTGAGAAGAAAATCTGGCAGATAATAGACTTCTTACCATCCATCTTCGCTTATATAAAAAACTTTAGCCGACGAAATTCTTTATTTTCGTCGGCTAAACTCTTTTGAAAATTTTGGTTGACCGACCGCCAAAAAATTTGGTTGAAAATTTTGAAAATTGTTCGACTTTAGCCGACGACTTTTCATATATTTTCGTCGGCTAAAGTCCTTTGAAAATATTCCTCCAACTTTTTTTTACCGCCCAAAAAATTTTGAAATTTTTTGACTTTAGCCGACGACTTTTTTAATATCTCGTCGGCTAAAGTCTATAAATTCACGAAAACGCTCATATCTCTCCCTATATTACGTAGTTTGGTCAAACCTTCCACACGAAAAACTCTCACGTAGATGAGCGCAACCGCCTATATAAAAATTTTGAGACATTTACCTTCCGACGATAGGGCTCCCCATAAGGAATAATAACGGTAAATAGGGTTGACCGCTACTATCGGCATCGAGACTTTACCCGATTTACGTGATTTTTGAACCATAGCCGTATTTCACCATTCTAAACACATCTTATTTCACAAGATTTTTGATAATTTTGCTTCCGATGTAGAGTTGGTTCATAAAGTTGTATAACCTACTAAACAAGTTATACAACATTAGTAGACATGTTGTGATTCCGATGACTAAAATTCACAAACCAAAATTCGACCGTCAGATATGATCATTATGACGAAAGATATCTATGGTAAAAAATTCAACTGGATCCGACAACGTTAAGGGCTCAATCGAAACGGTCAACCATAATCCATCGTCACTTATCACACAAAAACGCTCATATCTCCCTCTATATTACGTAGTTTGGTCAAACCTTCCACACAAAAAACTCTCACGTAGATGAGACGCAACTGCCCATATAAAAATTTTGAGACATTTACCTTCTGATGATAGGGCTCCCCATAGGGAATAATAACGGTAAATAGTAGACACGTTGTGATTCCGATGACTAAAATTCACAAACCAAAATTCGACCGTCAGATATGATCATTATGACGAAAGATGTCTATGGAAAAAATTCAACTGGATTCGACAACGTTAAGGGCTCGATCGAAACGGTTAACTATAATCAAAAATAAGAAAACTGCATTTTGAAGCCCTAAACGGACTCGGATGGCCAAAAAAGCCTGTACATCATGGCATTAGTGATGAGTCTGACTCGTAGCGCCGTTACGCTTCTGGAAAGGTATCACAATAGTCAATCAGACACCAAACGTCAAATCTGCAGCATAGTGAATAATAAAGGTAAGTCAACTATTGGCACCGAGACTTTACCGGAATACCGTGATTTTTCAACCGTAGACGTATTTCACCATTCTGGTCATATCTTATTTCACAACTTTTTTACGTTTGAAGGTTCTACGTATAGTTTTTTTTTTTTCCAGATGAGTTGTTGTCCAGATCTGCAAATATAAGGCACTTTAGCCGACGAAATTATATTTTTCGTCGGCTAAACTTTTAAAAATTTCGTCGGCTAAAGTTCACAGACTATAGCCGACGAAAATAATTATTCAGCCGACGAAATATTAATTTCACTAAACCCAAAATTATTCAGCCGACGAAATATTAATTTCACAAACTATAGCTTTAATCGAAAATTTTAAATTAGCCGACGAAGGAAAATCCACTTTAGCCGATGAAAAAAAAATTTGTCGGCCTGATTTTTTTATTTTCGTCGGCTAAAGCCTTTCTTCTGGTAGTGTTAGACCTTGCTGCTGTTGAAGTTGAAACGCTACCAATATCCACCATTCAACGATGAAACCCATCCAAGCACCTATAGGTGAGGCATTCAAAGCAGATCTGCTAACCTCACAGCCACCACACACGTCATTTGGAGACCCGACGCCGGAGCATTCTATACGCAGACCGCAAGGCCGCTGCCGCACTCTTACTCAAAACCTAGGGTTTTGGTCTAGCTGGATGTTTTGCTTGTAAAATATAATGCAAATAATGAGTCTCAATAAAATGAAGACATGCTTGAATAGTAGTTCATTAATTTAATTAGCTTAAAAACTGCCAATGAAACAAATTAAGTGATTGATCACCCAAAAAAAAAAAACTCTCTTTTTTGCGAGATTTTTGCGAGATCGTGACCTAGGCGACAACATTACTCCTTCATGGACGACGATCGTGGTGGTGACTTGATCGTGGTTGCAGTGAGATGGTTAGGCGCAGGCCTCGGTTCGGGTGTACGTGGTAACTCTTGTGTGGAGGTTTTTGTAGTCGTCCTCTTCGACTGTGGTGGTCTTTTGAGGCCGTTTTGGATGGTTTTGACGCCGAGAACGTGTGGGTTTGAGGCAGCAATTATTGTCGATCTCCTATTTTGGTACGATTTGACGGGCTCTCTTCTCAGATCAGATCAGATTAGGGATAGATTAAGTCCCACGTGGTGGCGTTTTGCGTTTGCGGCGGGTTTAATTTGGTTATTTTGTGGCAATGTTTTTGTGGTTTGGTTTTTACCTTTGATTGGCGGAGGAGGTGTTGCTAGATAGCAGCGGCAGAGATTTATGATATGTGGTGGAACAAGGGTCTTTGACGGCAGGTTCGTAAAGCCGTGGTTGAAAGCCAAGGAGTGGCTTCGTTTGCGACGACGGGAATATGGTTTTTGAGGTAGTTTCCTGATCTCTTGCAGTGGCGGTTCCCGGTAGGGCTAGTCTTCAAAGTGGTTTATGCCATGGTGGATCTAAGGAGCGTTGGAGGCCGTAGAGTGATAGGATGGCGTTGCTGCCTTCGACTCGTTTTTACCGGTTCGGTTGGGCGAGGAATAAGGCTACTTGTTGATTTGGACCGGATGTAGCCCCATGAACTGGGCTTTGTTGGGTTTTATTCTTTTTCGTCTTTTAATTTAGGTTGGACTTGTTTGGGGTAGTTTTGTTTTATTTTTGCTTTACTTTTTCTCAGGAATGGTATCACTTTACTATTTGATTTGTTGAAATGTACACCCAATTGAAGTACGTTTGAAAATCTGAAATGAAAAACTAGATTGAGTTATCACTGCTAGTGCATCTGAAATATGATTTATCAAATTTGGTTTACGTACGAAGTCGTTGGGTAATCCTGAAGTTTAGATTTTCAATTTAGTTGTTCCTTGTTCTTTTGATTTGTTGTCAAGACGACGAGCGGAGACTTCCGTTGACGAGGATCCTTATTCTTGGTGCTGTTAGCTAATATTGTGAGTGGATCACTGTCAGGACACGACTTTAATTTCACTTGAAACCCTACAAGGTGCATGGTCCATGTCTAAAGATGATTCTACCGAAAGTTTGACATAACCTCTCTTGAAAATGAACAACTCTTCCCTAATCAAGTCGGAAAAACAATTCCAAATATCATAAAGTACACTTTACGCCTTGAGCCTTGCTTCATGATCCCCACAATAAACAAGTCCACAACAAACCAACAATTCTGAAATAAAAAGAGTTTCACAAAATTCTGAATTTTAGATACATTCCAAAAGAGATCAAATAAAGTTCAGGGTAATCACAACAATTTAAGGTAAGAAATCAATAAAAATACAAATAGGTTAACTAGTAACTTATAACAAAATGTAGCATCAACTGTTACTAAGCCGAAGTTTATTACGCCTCAGCTCTTACTAAGCCGAACAACCGATCTGCATGCTAGGCATTTGAAACCGAAGAACCCAGGGCAAAACATTTAGGAAAACTAAGTTAGAGTGGACAAAAATAATAATCATTTAAAGAAATAAATCGAAGAAACTTTAATACTTTCTCAAAATTTTGGATTCACAAATTCAACGCGGGATCAAAGAATTTGAAATAAAAATATTTCAAACTCTTAAATTCAAAAAATTTTTGAAAAAATCAATAACAAATACGAGAACATACAAATGAGCTCTGAAGACCAATATTGACCTCAAAAGCAAAATTGGTCAAGTAAAGCAACAAATACTTTATCACACACACATAAGACCACGATGCTCATACGAACACCAATATATCCCCTCTCTTCTGGTGTCACCAGTAAATCCCTAGTTTTTGTTTTTTATCTCCTCCCACTAGCACATCCCATCTTTTCTAGTGTCCCGATAACACACTTATAGAGCTACTAGTACATCCCCTCTTTTTTGGCACTATATTCATAAGAGACCACTAGTTCATCCATTCTCTTCTAGTATTTCAACGCAAACAATTGTATATAGCTACTAATACATCCCCTCCCTTTTGGTGCTATAATCTTAGGAGACCACTAATACATCTCCCTCTTCTAGTGTGTCGAAACACGCATCAAAATATGACACAATAACTAAATCAATTAACTCGATATTTTTTCCACACTTCAAATCCACAAGGCATCATTCAATACTATGCACAAACTCAAACCAACATATATATAATATATCCAAGTCTCAACATAGGCCAAAAGATCACCATAAGGTTACAAACCATTAATCGATCAATAATCCAAAACCGAAAACAAAAATTAACCATAAGAGCATATCTAAAATCAAATAACAAGCCAAAGTCTATTTCGTATCACAAGTCCAACCAAATCCCAAACAAATCCAAACAAAAAAATATGGATAATCGCTTAAAAAAACACATAATTGTTGTAAAGTAAAGAAAGAAGAAGAGAAGACACAGAGACAATAGTTTGGAGGAGGCATAAGTCTGCTCATTCATTTTCATTAGCCTCTTTATATAGAGGTATGGTTTACATCAGAGTACATAACTAATGAGTAATTACGTGGACAACCACATAGATTATAATATTTATAACACTCCCCCTTGGATGTCCACCAATGAATGATGAAATTAGACGCGCATAATGTTGTCTCGTTAAAAACCTTGCCAGGTAAGAAAAACCCAATGGGAGAAAAATAACCCTGGTTGAAAGAGAAAAAGAGTGCGACGCGCATATATCTTAGGTAGCATACTTCTGGATGCTCCCCCTGATGAGAATCTTCCCTTGAACGTTGCAAGCTTCATGCGCCGTAAATAACGGTTTGATTTGTCCATCACTAAAGTGAGACAATGCGTGCTTTACATATAGGGGCTCATCATGAAATTGTGTACCTGCAAAGTTAAAACAATACCAACAAAGCTAGACGATTTTTAATACGTCTTACCTCATTTAGTTATATGATCAAATTCATACACCAAGTAATGACTAAACAAGATAAGCAAATTGGCATTAAAACATTGAAATATCTCATAGCATATCTAGCCATACACATTAATATCTTTGTGTAGTGATACGTCTCATATAAGCTCTTCAAGAGCTCTGAGTAATTTATAACTTTCCAAGAATTAGAATATGTAGCAACATAATGATCATAATTCGAATTCGATTGTGTAGTCTGATCATAGTACTCATTGAGGCAATTTCGATCACATTAGCTATAACAGAATGAGTATATATGAGCTAACTTTAGACTATTTAATTCCATGAAGTAGCTTCAGGCTCTCTCAAATATTCATGGATCGAATTACATTAGAATCATTCATGTACTTGAATCCTTTAAGGATTTGACAAGCGATACGCTTGTAATGACATTTCACTTCTGGAAATTTGATATATCAATGTGTCTTTAAAGACCCTCGTAATATACGATGACAATATGTCATAAGTCTCTCGTCCATGTAACGGTTACATGTAACACTGTACTTAATAGAAAAATATCATTCATATAAGGGCATATTCATAATCCCATGTCTTTTGTAGACATTAAATCATAGTGATTAACTTTCACTGTAGTAAATACCCTTTTGTATCTATAGGGTTAAAGGTCAAAGTATCTCATCATGTTTCAAATATTTAGTTTCATTGGATTGCTTCTTTCCAATTTGGCCAATAATATGCTTTGTCGACATGCATAATGAAACGTGGAATATCATCGATTAATACAGTTCTTAATGGTCTTTGGTAGCTACCATTTGTAAATTATCATAGATGGTCATCATTCATAGATCCCACACATTCTTATATGCATGCATTTTTGATATTGGGTACCCATGCCACTTCTGGGGCAAATATTGTCACTTCTAAGACAAATATTATTTAGCGAATGTGGATCTTTTACTTGTTATATCACGTAGACCATTAGAGGACCTGTATAATCTTCATTTTTCAGGAGCTTAAAACTTTAGACCTGATGAATACATTTCACTTAAATTCACACCGTTATTCAAATGACAATAGTCTTATTCTCCCCCTAACGACAGAAAGACTGTCATGTTATGACCATCCGCAAATATGCGTTTAAAACTCTATCATTTTCTTTTAAGTGAGATGTTTATTGGCTGGTGGTGAACCTAAACCAAGTATGAGGTCAAAAACATTATTTTCATTAGTATCAACCAAAATATCATTCTCTAATGGCGTACATACAACCCCTTTGTATGTGTAGCCGTATTAGGAAATCTAACATTGTATCATGACATTCTCTTCAGGAGAACCATGTCACTTGGATACATATGCATCCCACAAATCAAATGGGGTATAGACTATTTGAGTTAATATGAATGATCTCATAGACTTAAATCCAAGTTGACGTCTATGTTTTTAGCATATACATTTGTCAAGATCTTTTATCAATCACTAACTGAGATATTTCTCATAATCAATACATATCGTTCTTCAGAAACAATATTTCTCCCCCTCATAGCACGAGGAATGTCTCATTGAGGTGAAAACTAACAATTGTGTGATAATAGACAATTCGATTGAATTAAGCTTTAGCAGTTATCAAACCTCGTAAGTGATTCCACACAACATGGTAGACAAAAGATGACGTAACTTGTCATTACATAAATAGTGTATTTATTTCAATGAACTTCTGGTCCATGATATTATATTTCAATGAACTTCTGGTTCACTGTAAAATTTGGCACAATCTATATCATATATCAATCGATTTTGAATCGCATTGGAGACACTTAACACTTAATTCAAAGAGGGTGCTCTTCTGGAGCCATCAATCATAAGAGAATTTGAAACTGAAGTTTCAAATTTATAATGTTAGAACGATAGGTTCTCAGACTTTGTATGTCAAACTTCGGGCAAATATTTCAAGTGCTCGAAACTTCAGGCTCGAGTAACCCAAGTGAAACTTCATACGTTCGAGATATAAGGCTGCTGGCCCATATGAATAACAATAAAATTTAAACAATAAGTACAATAATGAAATTGCATAACAAAATAAGAAAACTGTAAAGAGCGAAAATAAATAAATTCGACATTGGAAACTTCTGGTTCCATGAATAAAGAAAATGCACAGAACTTCTGGTTTGGTTAACTTCATCAAATATGATAAACTTGATCTTCCAATAACCTTTAGATACACAAGAACATAATATCATATAAGGTGAGGATCTTTGAGCCTTCGATTAGGAGTTACAATCACATTGTAAAACTATGAGGAGCTTCTGGCCCTAGTTGATTGCATAAACTTTCAATATTTCGATAATCTCTTGAGGAACTTCAGGCCCTTGTATAATAATTAGAAACAATAATCTGATGCCATGATCCAGTTTTTGCAACCTATATCGATATGCATAAGATAAGATCATGTAGTCAATGACTTTGTTTAGGATAAATGATAAATAGCGGAGGCGCGCAACACATATACATAATACATGTATGAACCTATCCACCCAATTTCATGAAGCAGATAATACATGCATCAATAAACAATTCAAAGAAAAGAGTCAGGTTGTATATAACGTAATTAAAACAATGATCAAATTGCTCATTCCATAATTGGGGAAAGCAAATTGATAAACCAAATAATATGGGAAATTGAGAGTACTGAGAAAGTGTTCATGGAAAATCATACAGGAAAGCAGAGCAAACATATCATGATGCATGTATTGTGAACGTATAGATGTCCCGTTTTGACTTGCTTGCCAAAACCAATTCAAACAAATGATTTTGATAGGCAAACCAGTACGTAGCTAGCCCTCCCTTAATCAAGATTTAGAAAAGAAACATTTTGGTATGATCGAACCAAAATATGCCACTGTGAAACAAAACAATTATACGTTAAACAAAATTGATCACAAACTAAACCCATAAATCCTAAATGATCTTGGTCCAAAACAGCAACAAATGTTACGGCAAGAACATCATAGATCATCCTCGAGTTGTAGGAAATTGAGCAAAGAAAATTGAGGAAAGCATGCTAAGAAGAAGGTGTCACATCCCAACTCGAGTAAAGGCATGAATCGCACTCTAATTACAGACAGTTTATTATCCGTAATTAAAATGAGATAGATATCGTAACATGACGTAAGAAACTACAACCTTCGTACCTTTATTTAGATTACAAGCCTTATAGGAAGACGCGCTTATAGTACACATGCTAAAGCATTTACAAACAACAAACAAACTAGAATAGCGTTTCTTTTCAAAACGTTCATTCTTTACTCAAACCTTATTTTACAAAACAAAAACATGAAAGCCTTAATTTACATAACACTTTCTATGCTTCACGAACCACACCTGCAAGGGGTTTGATGAGGGGTGAGCAACGCTAAGTAGGGCTAGTTAATATATTAATAAAACATGATATGAAGCACGACAAAAACAAACATAGCATGTCAAGAATGCATGAACACAATATTGACTCAACTCTCATCCCACACCTCACATCACCCTCGAATATAATTTTCTCATTTGCTAGTCGTCTTGTTATACTCATGATCCCCAGTCCCGAAACCCGAAAGATCGTTTTATCGACTCATACGTCGAAGGGGCATACTTTCCCCACTCATTTGCGCAGGTGGGCTGATCATAGCTACTGGAAGTCCCCATGAGTAAACTCAACTACACAAATGGTTTTCTAATATCAAAATCTCATAAATTCCCAAACACTCATTCTTCATTTCACCTCCAACCTCACTTGTTTCCCACCAACGTCATGTAATATAGATTCAACATAAGAACACGTGCTTTTAAATATAAACATATCATAATCAATTCAAGATCTCAATATCATCCATATTTAATTTGAATATTGTCATACAATTCAATGTCAAACAATCCAATATCAAACAACTCAAGCAATAGCCACATAATAGCACAATAAAAGCAAACACCCCATCAAACCCTATCTAGATTTGCACAGTACAAAGTCGAGCTCAAACTTCACTTCTCACACTTGTGGATCACCAAAAAGTCTCCGAAACCTTACCAAAAAGGTAAAGTACATACAACAATGAAAAACTAGAGTTAGTACTATGTTACAAGTAATATACATAAATAAGAAACTCTAAACTATAAAACAGATACAAAATAAGACTCAAAAGTTGTTTAAAGAGCTATTGCAAAACATAGAAATCAGTTGTTAAAGAAAAGACTGAGTTAGAACAAGGTTCATCTGTCAGCCTTGTGTCAAAACAGTGTGTAAGATACTGTTTTTGGCTTCACTTTTTGCTCACTCATAACCAACAAAAGTTTATGAACCAAAGCCTATAGTAAAGATGAGATTACAAGTTTTAAGTACATAGTTTAAGTTTTGAAAACAAAGCCCTGAACAGAAAGTTAGGCTCTCTCAAAGTTGAAGCAAAAATCTGAAAACCCAGAAAATTCAGCTTTTGGCTGAACTTGCTACTATATTTGGCAAGTAATTTGACAAACCAAATATTAACCAAATATTGTGAAATTTAATACACATATAGGTAGATATATGAGCTTTACAAAGATACTTTCAGATCTCAAAACAAAGGCATGAGCTGAAAGATATCATGCCTCAAAGTAGGCAAGAAAATCAACTTTTTCTGCAGAATTCTGGAAATTTCCAGCAACAATAAAACTTAGTTTTTTTTGGAAGCTTTAATTCGACCTTTGAAGTACAAAACAAGTTCTAAAACTTCAGAATGGAAAGAAACAGATTTCTAGAACATGAAGTCATTTCAAACATAACAAACAAGGAATCAAAAAGACCCAAACTTTACTCAGGACACCCAAACTCAAGAACAAGGTTTTTGAGCAGCAACCTAAAACGATTCTAATCAAAACAACATCCTCTTATTCGAATTCGAATTCCTTTCTATACAAGTCTCAGAATTCGAAATCACCAACCATAAATAAACAAAAGAATCATAATCAAAAACTAAAAACAAAAACAAATTGAAATAAAGCTATAGAAAGTATGGAATCTACCTTTGACAAAACGAAATTGAAAAGGTTGTTCCTCTCTCTATCTTTTGTTCTCTAGGTTTCTCTTCTTATCCAGAAGCTATTTCTACTCTCAAACAATTTTGATCGATCATCAACCGACCTTCCCATCTCAAACTAATCTACTAATCCTAGACCCTACTCTCCTAGACTAGCCAACTCTACCTATAGGTACTTCAAATGTTTGACAGCTCCTGCTTACTTCCTCACTACCAGCAATTGTTTAAAAGCAAACTAAGAGAAGCTGCTGTGTTTCAAAGAGAAACGCAGCTTAAGTGTTCCCTTTTTTTTTTTTTTTTTTTTTTTAAACGAAAGTAAAATACCCCAAAAACTTAATAAAGCATAGATTAATACTAAGTAAACCAAATTAGCTACTTCAAGATGTTACAGAAGGTGTGCGCACGGTGTAGGGGTGTTTTCAGAAAATCTGTTTTGGTTTTCTTTTAGGGTTTAGTCATTATCAACTCAAGGCAGAGTCGTGTTGATAACATGTTGTAAAGTAAAGAAAAGAAGAGAAGACACAGAGACAATAGTTTGAAGGAGGCATAAGTATGCTCATTCATTCTCATTAGCCTCTTTATATAGAGGTAGAGTTTACATCAGAGTACATAACTAATGAGTAATTACGTGGACAACCACATAAATTATAATATTTATAACAATAATCATTTTATGTCATAAATTATAAGAAAACCAACAAGTCATTTAACCACCAAGGCAAAATCAATATTCAGAAAATAAAATTGCATGTAAATATATTCAAGAATAGTCCGCTCACAATATGTAGCTAGTAGCGTCGAGAGTATGGATTCTTGTCAAGAGAATTCACAGATCGTCGTCCTGAACCAAGTGACAATTTATAAACAACAAATTGATTGAATGAACAATAACTAAATTGAGAAGTCGAACTTTGGAATTACCTAACGACTTCGTACGTAAACCAAATTCGACAAATCATATGTCGATAGGTTCGTATTGAAGAGCTCTAGCTAATGAGCTATGAAAGTGCACTAGTAGAGGCAGCATGCGGCTCACACGCCGCCCAATAGTGTCGGTCGGCCACCACAATCAACCATCATATTTGGCTGCATGATGACATAAGATAGGTATTGTCCCATGTCTGTTATAATGAGGCAGTGAGTTTCTTGTTTCGTCAAATGGTCGCAGCCTCGTAGTAGCAGGATGAAACATATTGTCACTGGTAATACTAACATAATGGGAAAACTGATAGACATAGTAATTTATGACTCTGCATGAACACTTTGGTATGTCGTTAGAATTGTAAAGCAAATGAAGTAGCTAATGATGCATTTTTTGTCAAAAGATGTTTGTTAGAATACATAGGTTCATAGGTTATGTAGAGACTCCTGATATCATTTCGGAATGTTGTTACACTATATCTATATGTCTCCCCATTGTGTTCTACGGCGTCGTTATTGTTTATGACGAGGGCGGCTGATCTAGCCTTTTTGAAATAAGGGCTCTGCTGCGGGAAAAAACAGAAAACAAAAAAAGAAGTTACCATTGTATTGAAAAAAAAAAGTTACCATTGATGACTCAAATGTGACGTCTATTTCCTTATCCGATCATATGGTGCCCCTCTGTAGCACCGGGGACGGGTTTTGGCGGTTACCCCAATCTATAAGTGACTTTGGTCTCAGGCTTTTAAACTTTTTTGCCAACACAAAAAATAAAAAAAATAAAAAAACCAAAACCCTAGTTTGAGTTAAGCAGGGAGGACGCATGGTTTGACCAGTGGTGTGGACTTAACACATCCCCCTTGTGGCGGCGTTTAACACACATGATGCCTCTGGGGTCCACCTCTCCCATTTTCACAGAGCCACGCGCCCCCACCACCCTCTCCAATCCGACGGCCCACCACCCACCTAACCCAATCGTACGGCCATTATACCAGGAATGTCTCCTGATCGCTGTCCTCGTTCAAGGCTGTTGAACGTTGATAAACTAAGCCCACGTTTCTCTTTTTCTTTTCTTTTTTTTCTTTTCTTTTTTTATAATTGGTATTTTATATGAGCAGCTTTAGTTTTTGTGTCGACCGCCTCAGCATCTCGGTGTAGTAGTTTCCTCTTGTTCCAGTGTTTTCCATATCTAAATTAGAATCCAGGGTATTATATAACACACCCACTTCTCTTTGCCTTTACCCTAGTTTCTTTCCTTGTGCCGTTTTTTCTCGTTTCAACTCCTTTTCGCTACTTCAATACTGCTTCATCTTCTTTCTTCTTCTTCCACCGCGCTTCTCAAGGTCTGGTGTTTGTTTTGGTTTATTGATTCTTGGTTCTGCTTTTTACTACTTTCCTTAATTTGCTGATTGAGTTTATCAACTGGGTTTTGATTGGTTTCATTAGAAGTTGGAGAGCTATCTTGAACGAGAAATACAACAGCAGCAAAGATTGGGCCCGAGTTTAAGAGAGCTATGGTACTTTGTTGCATTGCTTGGTCTTGTTTTGTTTTGTTGGTAGTTAAAGGCAGAATCTTTGATTGAAAGAAGGGTTCTTTTTTTAGTTGGTTTTGTTTATGTTTGAATTTCTGTTCAGGTGAGTTCTATTGCGATTGATCGAATGGGGAAGGAAGAGGAGGAGAGGACTCCTCCCTGGCTGAAACCAATGCTTCGGGCAAAGTACTTCAACCCGTGTTCGATTCATTGTGATTCCAACAAGAGTGAATGCAACCATTTCTGTTTGGATTGCAGAGGGCCTGCTTTATGCCCTTCCTGTTTGATTCATCACCAAGGCCATCACTATGTTCAGGTATTGCTATGTTGTAAATTGATTTAATCTTTTGGAGCTGTTTGTGTAATGTTGTGGAATAAAGAATGTCATTGTTTAGTTATGCTTGCCGGGATGTTGAGGTTAATCTGTGGTATGGTTGGTGTTGTGTAGATAAGAAGATCGTCCTACCATAATGTGGTGAGGGTGAGTGAGATTCAGAGGTACATAGACATTTCGTGCGTGCAGACGTACATCATTAACAGTGCAAAGATTGTGTTTCTGAATGAGAGGCCGCAGCCGAGGCCTGGGAAAGGGGTCACCTACACTTGTGAGATTTGCTGCAGAAGCCTGGTAGATGCCTTTAGGTTCTGCTCATTGGGTTGCAAGGTAATGAACATTCCTAACATTAGCTCTCTTCAATCTCACATTTTTCTTTAGATGTATTCATTGTTCAAGTCCCCCATGGATTTATGGTTTGATAGTTAGAAGTTTCAACTGTAGTTCTGTGGGGACTAACTAATATGATTATGTTACTTCTTTACTTGAGCAAGCATACATCCATATTTCATTACTTGTATTGTGGGTTTGAACTTCTTGAGTAATGTGAAATGTCCTTTGATTTTGTTTGGTATCTGACAAATTGATATGTACAGCTTGGAGGTATGGAGCGTGGTGACCCCGACCTTTCATTTACAGTGAGGTTTCCAAAAGGAACTCAGATGAATCAAATGTATAACCATATAAGAGGGTCAGAATCAGATGAATCAACAACCCCAAAGAAGATAGCAAAGACAACTCAAATGTTCAACCGTTTGATGATGGGGGAAAGCAATGCAACTTCCTCCGATGATGAGGCCACTGCCAATAATCTCTCTCCCTCCACTCCTCCCCTCTACAATGATCGCAATGCAGGAAGACGCAGACGTAAGGGTATACCTCATCGTGCACCCTTCTTTTGAGGTTCTCATTCCAGTAATCAAACCATAGTAGAATCATAAACTTTTTAATATATTATAGATCAAGTAGCGGAAGATAAAGTATATATCTTATAATATTTCAAAGTTTGGGTGTGATGTATAGAAGTCATGAACTCACAGTTGTGAATACTAGGGGAAAGGTTAAAGGCTGTCTCTATGGTTCTTTAATCAATTACCTTACAAACTAGGGGATACATCATAAACCTGCTGGCTAAGCTAGTATCATCTTGTACAAAATATGACATACATGGTTTTTTTGTCTTTCTAGATGTTGGAGAAGATGAGAGTGATTTTATATATTATTTGCATATATAATGTTGTTATGTTCATAGAATTTTAGATCTTACTCATCATTCAAATGTTGGTGTTCTTATGTGCATGTTATATGGTGAGGCAGGGCCATTCTTTTGTTCAGGACCATAGAATTGATCACAATCATCGAAGTTATATTATTAAGTTGTTTGCCTAGGTGTATTATGTGATGATGAATGAGCATGCAGTTTTACTTTGGGATGTGATTATTCATTTGCTGTGGAAATTATTTCGTAATTGTTCTTGATAGTTACGAATGTCTCATGCACCATTTGGTTTGGTTTGATGTTGGTGAAGTTCTAGTCTGAATCCAGTTCTGGAAGGCTTGTTTGGTCGTCTTGGAGTGCGTCTTTTGTTCAACAGAGTCCAGACTAATTCTTGTGAACATAGTCGTTTCTCCGAGAAGATACCAAATGAGTCCTTGATGATCCGATTTTTTTTTGTTCGATACACCTTGATGATCCGATTGAGTTAACCTTTTTCTAGATATTATTAGTTAATTACAATGATAATGATGAGTTTGGACTTTGGAGATGAGGGATGTTGCCATCAAGGAAAAAGCTTAATTGGTAGACACGTAAACCCCACCACCCCACAAGGAGAAGGATAAGGACTAGTACACGAACAGTACTGGACTACTAGTAGTGCCACACCCAGATGCTTTCGTCTATCGATTTCCTATTTGTCACTTTCCCTAATTGATGAGTTTGAATGTGATTCATATATATGATCGTTCTATGAATGAATTTAAGTAAATAAACAAGTGCACAAGTGGATTCAGCGGAGCCGTGAAGAATCTAAACTCACTTGTGCCTTTAATTCTTTTCCTTCCTCTCTAGTCCATTCGTTTCAGTGATGCTATGTGATCCACTGATTCTTATTCTACATGAATAAACTTGAGAGGTGCCAAACTTGAGGGAGAACATGAACTTCTGGACTTTTCTGGTTGGCCAATTAAGCGCAACGTGGTAGCAAATGTTGCAAGTGTCTTTGATGTTTAGGGAAGTACTAGATCTGTAAATGGACCGGATCGACCTAGATCCGGATCCGTATAAAAATTTTGGATACAAGTTTGACCTGTTACCCGCCGGATTTTTGATAGGTAGACCTAAATCCGGATTCGGCGGGTTAACGGATACTCGACTCGTTGATCCGATCCGTATATAATAATAAATATTTTTAAATTTTAAATAATAATTTCTTATTTTTATCATAAATTTTCATAAAACACTAATGAAATATTATAACAAAATAAAGACTTACATTAAAAATTGAATTACATGCCAAAATACTCGTTAATAATAAACTAATATATTCAAAATACTAGAACTCCAATGTATTTAGCAAAGAGTATAAAAAGAACTGAGACGCAAATGATCAAATCTTAAGACACAATTTAATTATTTATTTATTTTTGGTTACAAACGGAGCTCAAACGAGCTCAAACAAAGAGTCAACAACTAAATATTAAAGCATGAAGCAGATCTCCTAGCTCTAACAGTAGAACTCAAATTATCAAGAAAGGCTTGTGCACCATGCACAGGGGGTCTTCAAAGCTTATGAAACCCAAATTATGGGAGATACTACTCTTTGCCAATGCATCAACAGTCATATTAGATTCAATTTAGATGCAATTTAGACGTTTAAGTTATCCAAATAATTATTATATTATTTAATATTTATCAATAATATTATATTATAAAAATATTATTTAATTATTTTAAAACGGATCCGGGTCCTTAACGGATCGGATCAACCTCGATCCGTATCTGATCCATTTAATAAACAGGTTAACGGATCCGGGTCCTTAACGGATCAACGGGTCTAATTATTGATCCAAACCCGTTTAAAAATCACGGATCCGGAGTGGGTCCGGAATAAGATTCGGTCCATTTACAGGTCTAGGAAGTACCCAACACTGTTGGGTGCCGCATTCCGGCAGCACATAAGTGTGGCATTTGGATGGATTGGCATCGACATGTCGCTCAAAACTTTTAATAACTTTTGGAAACGTTTTAGGGCAAATGACACGTTTAAAGTGTTTAGGCTGTAGGTATGCTTTTTGACGTGCAGATTTGTAACATGTAATTTTTTTATTTTTTGAAAATGGGAATTGTATTGGCTTCATCAATAGCTAAAAAACACTTACATCATGTGTTGGCCTCTACAAGGTATGTTAAGGGAGGTTGTCAAACACCATAACATGTAACTCTACTAATTACACATAGGCTCATAAAGAGCCCGAAGCAAGAGAAAGTAGCCTTGCTATCTAATTCTTTGAATAACATATCAGCTGTCTAAGACCTGAATTTGTGTACATCTAATAAACTTAGACCTAAGTAATATAATTACATCTACTGCTTAGGCTGAAGACAACCCGAGCTCTAAATTTTGACCAACTAAAGAGGTGAGAACATTAGGTCGGAGAAGATATACTTTTATAATTGACGTTTATTTTATCGGATAAAAAATAAAATAAAAAAAAGAAATTTAAAATTTATTGTCTTCATTATTAAACACTTACACAATAACAATGCAAGTGCGGTAGAATCCGCTATCTATCGGAATAAATTTAAAACTAGTTAGAAGTCACATAACACGACGTGTTGGCTCAGTATAAACGGTCGATTCGGTCATAGGTTGGTTTGTTTCTTGGGACATGAGAATATGAGTCATTGGTTCATAGTTGGCAGGAGTGCCACGTTACGGTGATGACTGATGCTTGGTCGACACGTTGCAGGGTTGTGTTGAAAGGGTATATTTTTCATTGATGACTGAACCTCGTCCTGGTGTAAAGAGATATGATAGGATTGATTAGTTGAGATGAAGAGAACAAGGTTGATACTTGATAAGGGACAAATCTGTTAACTGTGGTAGGCTAGCAGGACAATAATTGATGTTATAAAACTTAGTCTTGTGTCATCATCGATGAAGTAGTGCCGTAGTGGGATTTATCTGATCCCTGCAACCGTGGATAATGGACTCCTACCTTTTCCTTTCAGATTATTAGAGTTTTCTATTTCAACATGTAAAAGCTTTCATTATTAACAGTAACGGGACATGACAGAAAGATTCTTACTAGGCGGTATGCTGCGGGTGTTCAAGAAATCAGAGAACTAAAGAAGTATGAACTATCTAAAGGCACTATTTTTTAAAAGACATATTCTGCACTATACTTGATCTGCTATTAGGTCAAAAAAGCACATAACAACTTTCAATATATGTCAAGATTATTCAACAACAGATCTTAGCTAACCTCCATAATCATCGAAGAATGTTGAAATCCAAGAAATAATAATAACTCAAATTTATAAACAGAAAAAATGGTAAGTCCATGACCATAACAGAAAAGCTAATTTGTAAAAGTGCCATCAAACTTTTTCAAATGATGATTCCAATGTTCTAGTATATCATCAAAAAGTTTGATTGCGATTTCAACTTGAATATACAAAAAAGCTGTAATATACATGAATACAATGTTCCTTAAATTAGCTAAAGGTGTATATGAGAGCTCAATGTTCCTTATATGAGAGCTTAATGTTCCTTAAATTAGCTAAAGCTGAATACAATGTTCCTTAAATTGCGATTTATCATGTAAAGCTGTATATGAGAGTTGAATGTTCCTTGAATTAGCTCATGAATTCAACAACTGACTACTACGCAAATATGCAAAATGATAAAGAAAAAATTATTACATCGCATAAGACCTGCATATCGCATACATATAACTTGGAGTTGAAAACGAAAGAGAAACAATTTTTAGTATTAAAACAACAATATAGAGCTTGAGAAACAAAAAAAAAAAAAAAAAAAAACTGTAAAGTGATTTATCATAAGCAAAGAGCCTAAGAATAAGTAGATTACAATACTATTATTCGTCTCACAAAAACATAAGATGTACCTTTTACTTTATTTGTTTTCTTTTGAAAGTTAGTACTGTATGTATTTCTTCTTCATTAATTACTTAGTATCCTAGACCATGTGTTTACTGGCTTTCAAAGCATATATCATTACTTATAACTAATTGAAGTCTTCTTTACTCTGAGACATAGTTTATAAAAGCAGATCGAAACTTAGATCAGATAAAAATAAAGCATTCTAATAACAATACTAATTTTATTGCACCCTTATATTCTATTGAATGCAAAAACCTATCTCATTTGGGCAAACAAACTTTTAGGATTTTATTACAGGTTTGGTTTTGTTGTTTTCAGCTTGGTTATTCTCTATTGACTTGAACCCTAAGAATACAATGAAAATAAGCAAAAAAAACTTATATAGCTGTCCATAACAATGATGTAGACAAATCAAGAGAACTCACCTCTTACAAACCGATAACTCCATTGGAGGAAAGCATTGCAGGACTGGCTGGACTAACCTTGGACGACATCAATTCTAGTGAAAATTCTAACCTGAAATTCAATATTGCAACATCTCAGTGGGGATTTCAAAGAAAAAAATAAAAACAAATACTACTCAGCTATGTAAAGCAGTATGTAAAGCAGATAAACATAAACATAAACATAAACATGACCAAAAAATCATCAACAAATGAAAACCTAGAGAAAAGCAAAAACAAAGTGATATAGATAAATCTAAAATAATTTGCAGTTGTCACGAAGCAAATAGTACTTGAAAAGTGATAAGACGATAACCTTTTAGATATTTCATTTGAAGTTGCTTACATTATGACTCTCCACATTGACAACAATAAAATTACTCTTCAAATCACAGAGGTCTCCCAAAAGTACCAACATGTAATTATAGACACATATTAGCTTTTTATATACATTCTCATGTAACCAAAGTTTATCTACCAAGTTGAGAATGTGAAAGAAAATAATATAATTCTAACTAAAAACAGGAAGTAAGAAGCCAAAGACGACCCAATTCCTTTTGGTTAAAATGAAAACATGACCAAAACATATCCAAAAGATATCGAATGCTCACCATATCTAAATCTCATAGTTCGCTGTATTTAAATCCAGTTTATCATTCTTCTTCATGAAAATCAAAGATAAACAGTGTAGTCAATTCGAAAAATAAAAACAGTATTAGAAAGTAATATATAATACCAACTCCGAGAAAGACCTCAATCGAAAAAATGTTAAATCAAATGCAAAACCAGATTAAAAAAGAAAGAAAGAAGTGAATGTAAAAAGTAATAAGCATACCTAGAGAAATACCTCGATCTCATTATCCCTCTCTTTCCTATCTCTCAGCTCGTTGACAAAATCTCTTGAAGCAGAGAACCCGAGAGCTTATTCTCAAAAGCTGGGTCCGACTATAACTTGTCGAAGAAACAGAAAGAGAGAACATTAGTATAAAGAGAGGAAAAAAAGACATCGCTATGCAAAATTTTGATGTTTTAGTCCTAACTCTCATAGACCTAATTCAATAGAATGAGTAGACTTAATTACGTCTCTTGATCAATGTTAGATCAAACACAATCCCCCAACACGATCTGCAAGCTATTTCGTACACAAACTCTCTAATTAGATTTTCTGGATTATTAGGGTAACTCAGTTAGAAGCAGCAAACGTACCTATAAAAGTACCTCGATCTCTCTATCTCCTATTTTCTTATGTATAGAACATTGATGAAATCTCTAGAACACTGTATTTGAATGCAGAAAGCGAGAGCTTAATCGAAGACGTGATCTTCTTATACGGTAAATTGGGTAGAGGAGAGAGCTAGGAGGGCGAGAGAGATAGAGCGAAAGCGCTGCCGCGAAATCAGAAAAAAAAAAAGAAAAAGTGAACCGTTCATGTGAACAGTAATTATGAACAGTGAATCACGTTGTGTGAACAATTGACAGAAAATATATATAGCTAGGTTAAATGTGGGATCTTTTTCAATATTAGAAGTGTCCTAAATTTGTGTTACTTGAGTATAGTCTGATGTCCTAGTGAAATTTTGATTTGACCGAGACCTGTGTGGACTTATAACAGCATGGAATCTGCTCTTTAGATTGAATGCACGTTTGAATGATTTGCAGTTTAACCGCAAGCATGGGAAGGGGAAGAAAGATAGATGTGTCATGACTCATGACTCATGAAGTGGAAGGCGGCTTCAACTAGTTGGCTTAAGATTAATATTTGATGGAACCTTTGTGCAAGCTTCGATCATCTATGTGCTGTATTGGCGTTATGGCTCGGGATGCAAATGGATAATGTGTGGGTTGTCTGTGTGTTCGGTGTGAAATTAGATTTCTTGGAACAATCGACTTCTGTGGCGTGCCAGTACCTCTGAGTTAGGTACAACTTGATATTCTTTTCCCGTTTGCGGTTCTTGACTTCTTTTTCAAATAATTGAAAGCATGCATGTTGCAAGATTCTTTCTTCAGACCTAAAGAAATCCTCAGGATTTTTCTCTGCTCACGTGAACAGACGAATCCTACTTGACATGATATTTGTCAAGGATTTCTCCTTAACAATGGATATTTGCTAGGTTTTTACACCTAACAATGGATATATGCTAGGTTTTTACACCTAACAATGGTTTGGCAGGAATTTTGCTGACGGATTAGACTTTAATTATATATGAGTAAAAGTTGCCAACGGATCAGACTTGGTTTTTACCAACGGATTGGTCTTTGGGTTTGCCGATGGATCGGTCTTGGATACAAAAGACACCGGAGAGTCTTTTTGTAGGTGAGTGCTCCGGGAGAGACTTTGATATTTGCAGTGTGCAAAATTTGGTTGTAAGATTGGCTGTCTCTTTGCTCGTTCGCCTTGACCCCTTTATATAGAGATCTAGGGCTCACATTCCTTGCAGATCAAGGCATATCAGACCTCTATCTTAATTAGGAAAAATATCTCCTAATTATTGACTAGATCCTTGAGTAACTGCAATATCTTTGTCAAAATTTACCCAAGTGAAAAAAATATATCTTTGTCATACAGAATCTAGAGACCACAATCGTTTTTTAGAAGGGCTCAATGTATTCCCGGACTATTTATTTTGCCATGCTAATCGTCAAGTCAATGTTATGGCTCATAGTTTAGCTAATATTGCTTTGAATTCTCGTAGGTCTAGTTCACAGGGGTTTCTTCCACCCGATTTCATAAGCTCTTGCTTATTGACCGATTTTTGTAAGTTGCTATTAAGTGTAAAAACGTCATTACGTACCCTGTCCACGTAAATAGAGAGAGTAATAGTGCTCCAGAACTACTATATGGTAAATTCCTTGATATGTATATGTGTACAACACACGACTTGCTTCGCTCTTGAGCCTTGGCCGTAATATTTCTTTACTGTTCATAATTCCTTGTTTCTTTCATGATTTCATTTCCCTAAGTGTTCAAATAGGGTAGCATTACTAGCGTATGTTACTTAGATGGTTTATTATGGGCCTTGAGGCCTGTTTCTTGTTGTCACCGGTTCAGTTGCTTCTTTGGATGGCAATTCATAGGAAAATGGAAGGATATCTCCATATGGGTCCTTTTTCTGTGGCATTGGATGTCATTATGAATGTTATTATCAAGGAGAAGCTTCTACTACACTAATGAGGTTTTACGGCTTCTTTTTATGCTTCCACAAATGACTACGGTAAGAGAACCCATATTGGCTCAAGAGTATAAATTTTGTTAACTAAAATCGGTGCAGAATCATATATAAATTAGTACACGAATTTTTAAATAAGATAAAATTGCATTAACAATGACCAAACAGCTTACTAAAGAGCCTAAAGCAAGTAAAAAACAATCTTACTGTCTAATTTTTGGAATAAAATATATATGTCAGCTCGTATACACCTAATAAACTTACGAATCAATTAACCAAACTACCTCGGATATCATGCTTAAGCTGGAACAACGTACATGAGACCTACATAACACATGAAGATGTCAAGGCGCACGCCTTCCAAACCTGATCCCACTCATATGAATTCCGAGTCCATACCCATACCTTAAAGCCTAACCTTAAACCCAAACCACACTTTCTAGCCTTTACAGGCCCAACACGAAGAGCATCATCTTGAGTCCACGCGCAAGCCTACACTTTCGAGCCCAACCCAAATATGGCATGGGAAACCAGAGACGCCACTAACCCGATTGGACACAGTCCCGACCCAAATCCCAGACCAGCATGGCAAGCTCCAAATGGCGCAAAAGCGTGCTGTAGATTCTCGCCGTAAATGACTTACCTTATATATAACGCACAAAAATGCGTGATTACTAACAATAATTTATTGTGATCCAGATAACTTAATTAAGTCTCTCTCTCTCTCTCTCTCTCTCTCTCTCTCTCTCTCTCTCTCTCTCTCTCTCTCTCTCTCTCTCTCTCTCTCTCTCTCTCTCTCTCTCTTATTTTCATATCAGGTTGTACTTGAGATTGGAGTAGCTGTGTTCATCTGAGGAGCCTAGGTGATGCTGAAGAGAAAACTGGTTGAGTTGTAGAATCAGGAGAGCTAATAGTGTTGAAGTATTAGCTGATAGGTTTCAGTAGAGTTACATGGAATAGATCTTTTGTGTAGAGACAGTGAGTTGTAAGCAAGTGAGAATTTAGATTTGATCTCAAGTAGTTGTGTGAAGAACTACTGTCTTGTAAACTCTGATAAAAGATTATATTGATAATCTTACTTGGTGTCTTTTCCCTCAAAGAGCTAGGTTTTTGCACCAAGTCATTGAAATCTCTTGTGTTGATTAAACTGTGATTCTTAAATCCATTTTAGTGTTTATAAAATGTATGGTCTCATCCTTTCAAGAAAAAAAAAGAAGAAAATTAAAAGAAGTGTAACCTCATAAAACTTTGGCCGAAGTAGAGATGATCGACAAGTAACTACGCCGGTATTTAGGTCTTAAGCTAAGCTAGTACGTACTAATCCTTCCCAATGAACCTGTTCTAAGGCATAGCATGCCGAAAAATGTTGGCGATTCCATGGTTTGCAAGCTCTAGTTTGAAGAAGAAAAAAAAGTGAAAGAGAAAAAGGTGACCTCTTGATCTAAGATTGTCTCAACAGTAGTTTGACCTCAATATATCAATTGATGACCAGATGCCTCTTCAGAACTAAGCATGTTTAATTACTGCTACCACTTGTAGAGAATGGATCATTCAAGTCCTACAAACTAGTCCTGCTTTGACATATATACATGGGGACGTAGCTAGATGTAAACATATTACTTCGTCTTGTTATAGAGGTGTGAGTAGCGCATGAGAACATGTATTAAGAGGAAGGATGACAAGGGTTCTTTGGATAAAGCACATGCATCGTGCATTATTCAGGTGTATGAAGGAATGTATTATTGTATATATATCGCGCATTATTGGAGGGAGATTGGGATATGGAGAACAATATGTGGTCAATCTGGTCATCACTTCAAAACATTCTCATTTTAAATGTGTTATTGTGTTATGTATGTGCAGAGAAATAATGCCAAGACATGAACCAGCGGAGCCATACATATCTGATTATGTGATCAATGATTCACGACACGGAGATAAATTAATGCCTAGCTTTATGTTGGATTCTCTAGGTGGTTTTGTTTTTCTTGTTTGTAATTATGAATTATAAGTTTTGAACCTCTTCTACCATCGAGAGTTCCGTCTAATTATATGTGAGTCATGCTACATGCATCAAAAAATTATACCAAATTATGTGACGTCCTAGGTGGCATCTACCACGTCATCACTTTCAATGTCATCACTTTTAATTGAAAATTTTCTACATGCTTAGTTTTTTTTCTTTTAAATTACCCTAAAAATGTAATAATAATATAATAAGTAGTTTCCTTATCTAAATAAACGACTTAATGAGAATTAACCTATAATTAACCTAGCGTAGACATCTAGTCACCAGGCGTATTGCCGACCAACTAATTTTCTCACCAATCTAGATTAATCATCATGTTACTGAGATTCTTGAAACTGTAAAAATCAAACACATCCTTCATTAAAGAAGTGGCCTGCATCGTTCAACATGGATCGAGGCATATCTAATGTAATCATTAGAAATGTATAGTATTGTTCTGGGAAAAGATGGTAGTGATAGGCATATTTTCCTTTTGGCAATATCAGTGTATCTTTTTGTAGTGATAAGCATGCTTAGAATTTAATTGAATACACATGATCCTTAACAAGCCATTTGGTACCCTTTCCATCATCAATGACTTTGCCTAGAAATTGAAAGGCAACACAACACGTTAATTAAAAGATTATAAGGTATTGACGATGAAGAAAATAAATTTAGTGATTTTTATTTTTGATTTCCTATCTAAAAGTAAACAATTTAACAATTCAATAAGAAATACATGCTTAGAAACTAATTAGGTTTAAGTTGATGATGTGTTATGTGCCACATCATTTGGTACAGAATTTTTGGTTCTTTAACATTTTCCATTATACGTTTTTTTAGGTTCCCAGAGTCAGATGTTATGTGTGTGTATGTGGAACTAATTAAGGATACAAGTAGTCAAACAATATGGTGTATGCAAAACTATTGTAGGGAAAGATCCAATGATAAGGTATTGGATCGAGTTTAAAACTGTAGACGTAGATGGCAGAGACTCTCTCCAAATCTGCTACTTTGGCACAAGCTCTAAATTAAATTTGGGGTTTGAATGTTCTTCCCAGTATCATAATTGGCTCCTTAATTACCAGAAACACCAAATCAACAAGATGTACGAGACGCAAAGATTTCCGTGTTGTAACTAAATTTCCCTTGATAAAGAACAAATTAACAGTAATAGAAATAGAAGGTCCGAAATACAATACTGTCCAGATCGTGCCGCGTAATTGTGAAAAAGTATACTCATCAGAATCTGGAGAAAGTGGGGATCCCTTGTAAATCTGTACCGTGGATTTGTGGTCGTAGTTTGTGTTATTTCTACGTGCTAGCTAGCTAGGGTTTCGATCCCCATGCCAGGAATATCACTGGCCGGCCACTCTTTGAGACGACGGTTTTACTCGTTTTGCTGTGTCGTTTGTTTGGGTCTCCTCGAACTGCTAGATGGTAACTTCTTCTGTGCATCTTTTCATCAACATCCATCTGGGCTAGCTAAGCTACCTTTATTTTGGGTCAGCTGGTATGTCATTTACATTTCCGGTCAAACTAGTTTTCGTTAATTAGGTCTTCATCTTTGGCCGTTCGTATGTTCTCCTTTTGTCTTGTACTACGTTTCCTTGTTTGTTGGCTCCGCTCGGAGGAGTTTTGACCTTCTTTTACATTTAAACTATGAGCTTTTCTTGCATGGGAGGTAAATTATTGCCCAAGCCACAATCTTTTCAATTTGAGGGATACAATAACCAGATGGCACGTTTACTACTTGGAATGAAACTTATCATGAATTTGTATAAATAAGAATCGGTATCAGAATATTTTTCTATTATACTGTTTACATACATAAGAAATCAAAACAAATAAAACTAAATTACGATTGATGTTGTTTACTTACCATATAGAATCAGAATTAAAACTAGTTTGATTACTAAAATATCCTTACAAAAAAGGAAGCTAGATGTTTGCAATTTTATTGTTCTTCTTTTCAAAGATGTAAATATTCTTGGATGATATATTCATCAGACCACATAATAATATATTGGTTAACTCAAGTGCGTGTGTTCAAAGTTTTTGCAGCACATATATGAACACTCATGAATGAAATAGAACCGAACGAAACAGAGAAGAGACGATAAACAAAAACAAAGAAGCTTATCGATCACCATGAAAGAGAGAAACAGACCATGGAGTGCGCCGTTTTCTTTTCTATTTTGTCGTCGTTGTTTTCTAATCTAACAATATTTTGTCGTCTTCTCTTATATATATATATATCCAGGGTTGAGTCATTTAGAAAATTATAATTATGTGAGGATATTTTGGGAAGAAAAAGTTGATTTCATTACCTTGATTCTGATACCCACCTCCCCCCTTGGGTATCGAATAAGAGGTTTTGTCAGAAATCGATTCCCGATAAGCAAGTGGGACCACATCCATTCTAATACTTGACATATTAGTAAACACCGAAATTCATCCATGCCGGAATCAATTATATCACTCTCAATTCCATTCAGGTTAGTAAACATGTCTTCTATCTTGCTTGTTTTGATACTTTTGTCATACCCCGCCGAGTGTAGGAGTGTAGGAAATAACCTAACCAAAGTAGGTATATAGTTATACACAGTAGACATGTTTAATTTTCATGACATCTAAACGTATAAAACGATTTTTTTTTCCGCTTAAGTATAGCTTAGAAGGGAGTGGATTGTACGCATCAAAGTGCACTTACACCATTAAGTCTAAGTGCTCAAATCACCGAATGAATACTAAAGACCTTAAATTCCTTTCTTTTAATTTCATTTTTTTTGGGTTTCAATTTTGTTCACAGTATTAGTATATATGCATGTAGTGTGACGTAGATGACCGGATCAAGATATAAGATATTAGTTGCACGCGTTCACTTACATTTTGGTTGGTGTACAGAAGAATTTTCGTTAGAAATATTTTAGAAGAATTTCTGACTACGACGACACTGCCGAATTTTTTTTTGACTTTTTGACTAGTCTAGGTACTTATTAGGTGCGAGCTTGAGAGGGAAATTATTGCTGAAGAAAACCGCGCGAAGAGCAGCATGCACTACCGTAGCTAGCAGCACAATTTCGAATTGAACCGCGTTTCCACGTCATTGCTTAGCCACACCGGTGACGAGTCTTGCTGTCCCTTTCTGTCCCAACTCTCAAACCTTGTCTCTTGACGACTTTGCATACGCCTTACTCTCGTATCCACACAATAATTGCTATTATATTCTTTCCCGATTCCGTCCCTCTTCTCTTATTTATTAAACCGACACACCCCTCCCTTCCTCACTTTCCTCTCCTCTCCTCTCCTCTCTCCCTCTGTCGACTTCTCGGTTAGAAAACCCTAGAACCCTTTCGAACAATCTGGAAAACCAAACATGGGTGGATGCTTCTCCGTCAATGCTAATTTTGAACCTTCTCTTCATTCTTCTTCTCCCACAGCCAAGCTTTCTCCGTGAACGGAAGTCTTCTTGAATACCCGGTTCCCGTCGCCGTCTCGCAAGTGCTCAAGGCCGAGGAGGCTGCTTCTTCTTCCTCCACGCCCTCTTTTTTCGTCTGCAACTCCGACCGCTTAACTACGACGATTATATACCTGCTTTGGAATCCCACCACCAACTCGAGCTGATCAGATCTACTTCGTTCTCCCCGTTGCTAAGCTCCAACGTCGCCTCACTGCCTCGGATATGGCCGCGTTCGCCGTCAGGGCAAGCCTCGCCCTCCAGAATGCATCGGGGGCTTCTTCCTCATCGAAAAGAAGGATCGTCTTCGTCGACGGAAACAGAACAGGGTTTCCTCCTATTTTCGTCGTCAAGTCGGAGCTCACCATTTTGTGGATTACGAGGCTGATTTTACGATTGGTCCCTCCAATCCCCTTATGAAGAAGAAGGTGATGGCGCGCCGAGAAGCCTGCAGGTTTGGGGGTTTCGAGATCTGGGTCTGTCAGGAAGTTGCAGAGATACACATCAAAAAGGGTATTGAAGAGAGTTCCGTTCGGTCGTTTAAACTCTCAGATTGGCCCCAATACAAGAAGGTACCGAGGTATTTTGAGCCCGGGTTTATTGTCGTACAATCATCAAGGAGAAGAACAACCCGTATTTTTTTTTGTTTGTTGTTTACATCTAGTTTTTGTATGTAAATGTAAATTTAACAGTGAATCTGGAATGTTTTGCTTATCACTTTGTCTTGGCTGATCTATTAGCTTACATTCGGTAATTTGTTTATCTGAATGAGATTGAATCAGTGGTAATCTTTTATGAGAAAAGATCGAACAATTTTACTTACAATTAATCTTCGATAAGAGCCCAAACTTAAGATGATCTAGGTCTGCGTTTTCAGTGTTAATCATATATCAATTTAGTTTTCCGAGCAATCCAAATGGCAAAAAAGTGTGTAAAAAGTAATGTACAATGTTATTGACTTGAGGGCAACAATTTAATTTTTGAGAAAGGAGGGGTGAAGACAACAATACAATGTTAAGCTCACAGCTCATGTAAATTTTTTTTTTTTTATTTTATAAGCAAAAAAACAACTACAACGAAAAACCACGAAACAACCTCCGCTCAGCTGATCCAGATGGAACGTTGGGAACACAATAACGGAAATATGACAACCAAACAGCAGGGCTGAGTCTATCATGACTAAGATCATCCAACTTGTCGGCAATGAATTTGCTTCTCTAAAATATGCCTAAACTAGATGGACTGAAACTGATGAGCTATGAGACGAATGTCCTCCACAAGAACCTTAATCCTCCAAGGAACTGAAACCTTGTTAAACACACAGTCAATCAACATCTTTGAGTCTCCCTCCACCCAGATGGAGTAAAATGATTAGAAGAGATGACCTTAAACCATCACGAAGAGCAGTTGCTTCAGCTAGAAGGACTCATGCTTGACTAATTTTCACAGCTCATGTAAATATTGCAGTCATGTTTTCTAACTCTCAATCATGAAGGATATATTGATCTTATGTATGTCCTCTGTTTGACACTAGATCACCAACCTTAAGTTGTACTATCATAAGCTTCAATGGGTTAATGCTTTGGAAGGGAGTGCGAACACACATTAAGAGGTAGGAATTTTTACCCTGTATACATCTAGTCAAGATATGATGATAAATTAAAAAGAAGGAATGCGTTACGTGACTAGTAATTGCCTAATTGTTGGATGAGTTGGGGAGAACACAGTTTGGGAAAAAGAAGGTGATGACTGATGACTGGTATCCTGGTTTTTGACACAAGAAAGAGTGTAGAAGCTTGAAATGTATGTGGGAAATGAAGGAACAAATTGCTGCTGAGCTTCGTGCTGGGCTATAGAGTCAACTCTAGGCCTATAATATAAGAATGCATGCAACACATTCGCAAATTGACCACAACAATTAATCTGTTTCTTTTCTTTGTTCTATTTTTGCGTCTAATATTGCTTCCTACTTGGTCCTCGTTTGTGTTTTGTGATTTTTTTGGATCAGTTGGTTTGAACATGAGATATCAGAGATATCGAGATATAGCTAGCGACGTGTGTGCATGTCCACCATTTCAGACCATACATATATTGAACTACTATATGCTTTCGCACTCGTCGACTTAAATTATTCTACAAGCTGACTTGATTCATGGTATATGGCACTATGGATATCCAACCCGATTTGAACCTGAACACTATACCCGCCGGCATATATGATGTAGTTTCTTTTCTTGGATCAAACAACTTGCACTAACTACACGACTGTCATAGCCAGAACTAACTGCTTAACTGCTTAGCATCCAGGACTCTTGATGCTTGACTTATGGTATATGTTATGCTAATACATTCTCATGTTTGGTGCAGCTCATGATTAAAGAGCAGAATAATCCTAACAGTGATATTTATATTTAATGATGTCTAGGACTAATTATAGACTCAAAACATCTTATAACTTTTTTCTAAGAATCAAATCTATTTGAACAATTGTCGTGCATACACAATAGTTTATATACATTGACAAGTCCACTAATTAATACAACAATGAAATTTGAACTTTCATTTAGAATTTCACATCAACAAAGTATATAAACGTGAATGCTAATTTAACAATTACAAAATGAGTTCATGTAGCTTTGTGGTGGCTTTCCCACATGTGTAGCGACTGTAAGTCTCTCAAAAAGCATATATAAATTTCACACATCAGGGCTGCAAAAGGTAAAACCAGGTTAGAATAGATTTTGGTTTTCTGTTGATAATCTTATATATATGTATATGCACAATCAGTAAATGCTATTGCTAAGTTTCTTTAATTCAAGGAGTATTTGATGCTGTTGGATCCACTGAATTGCAAGACGCTGGCAAAGCTGGTTTGTTCACAGTTCATGGAAAGATCTCAGCTGTACTTGACCTGTGCTAGTCTGTAAGTCTGCTGTCCATGTTAGAAAACTCGAACTTCAGTATCCTTGCATCTGCGAACTTATTCTTGCTTGATTAAATTCCAGGTGTGTATTTGTTCATCACCTTCTTCCCTGATCAAGCAGAGAAGCTACTTCAATTGGCGCCTACAGGCTAGCTAGCTTTCATATAATGCTAAATCTTACACTGCAGTTTTGCAGCTCAAGCCTCAAATCCAAACTTCCATGAAGTGATTTGGGGAAATTGAAGTTTTGAGACATCTGCTACGCGACAATCAAAGGCAAAAGAGAAAGGAAAGCTAGTTTGTATTTGCGTTATGTGGATGTACATTTCAAGTATATATAGATGCATCTGTGAATGGGGTCTATGTTTACAATTCAAATCTTTCTTCCATAAACCACAAGCATGATGAGCAAGACACACACCACACACACCAACACACACACACACACACACACATGGACAGACAACGGAACACGCCTAGATTGCAAGTTGGCTGCAATTATGCTTCTTCCATTGAAACTACAAGAAACATGATCAGCATTGTTACCATACATCTTTCCAACTCAATAGGTAGAAATGTAGTTGCATTATGAATATATAAAATTTGTCTTCGATTCATATCTAAGATTCACATGAATATTCAAATCAATGAAGTAACCAAAAGAAGAAAACAAAGATGTATGTAAAACAAAGACCCATCCATGAAATTCATAAATTAAATTCTTAGCTGATCGACACCAAATCAATGAAAAAAAAAAAAAACAAGACATTTGTAGAACAAGAAGAAGACCCAATCATGAAACTGATAATTCTTAGCCAATCGACACCGAATTCCTAATCAATCAATGAAATAACTACAACCCATAAACAATTCAAAAGATAATTGATCCTTTACTTAGTTTCCAGATCAAATATCAAAAAAATAAAATAAACACAGAGAGGGTTGAAGATGAGAGACTGAGAAGAGATAAAAGTAACGAAAGGATAGAAATCTCACCTGGAGCAGTTGTGAATTGAAGCAAAGCCAGAGTGAGAGAGACGAGGAGCAGCTGAAGAAGAGAACGAGAAGAGAGTAGCGAACTGAAGGAGAGAGCAGCGTTGTGTAGTCGCGCTTATGGAAACCCCCCAAAATTGGGGTCTGTGTAGAACGGTGTGGAAGGACACGGGGACTCCACAAACTCATTTAATTGAGTCACAGTCTCCGGTCTCCACCAAACACAGGACATAGCTTAATTTTTAAGCTAAGATAGTCCAAGTCTAGCTTATCCTAGGTAGCTTATCTTAGGTACCAAACGTGTAGTATGTTGTGCGGAAGCGTCAAACAAACATGAAGTATCGAAATATAAAACAAGATAAATAGACAGAAAATATAAGGAGATCAAAGATTACGTGGTTCACCCAAAATAAGAGCTACGTCCACGGGCGGAAACAATGAGGAGATTCCACTAATATCAAAAGAGATTACAAGGTACAGGTGTTTAACACTCAAACTCAAAATCTCTATCTCAACACCCAGAATATACTCACAAAGAGAAACACTAAATAGAAGAACTTTTATAAAACCTTAAACTGCGGCTACTTCTCAATAATCCAAAGTTGCGGTTTGAGAAGAAACGAAAATGCATGGACAAAACCTTAACCCGATAGGATCATGTTGATTATATGGGCTTACTAAAAGATATTGATGGGCTATATTAATTTAAGCCACAAACCAACACAGTAAATGTCAATCATGAAGACGAGACTATGTTACTAGATCAAAATAGTACTAAGCAGATGTAGTTAATTTAAAAATCACACACCTCTTAATACTAAATACACAATCCTTTTGTTATGTTGTGGGAACCTACAACCCTAATAGTTTATACACTCAATCTCAGATCTGAAAGTCACATATATTAGCAAAGAGACATTTAAATATCAAAAATAAACATGGAACCCTAGTTAGAATTAGTTAGCGATTGATCTACAGTCTACATGCATACATTGGTTCTTCTCTTTCTTCACTCTTCTATTTGCTCATGGCAGAATGATCAGATTTATAAATGTGGAGGGTTGAATGGATATCCGAATCCATATTGTTTTTTTTTCTCATGCTCACATGGTAATAACTATCTTTGAGTGCTTTCGTTTTTCAGATGACTTGAACTTTTATGTTATTTTGAATCATTTGTCGGTGAGCTGTGGCTTGGTTGGTTAAGGTGTTTAACTGACAACTTTGAGGTTATTCAAATCTCATTGACATATGTAGGGTGTATGAGTTATTAATAAAAAGTTTTTTTTTAAAAAAAAAATGTTATTTTGATCATATATAGCGACATCTCTTTATTGATACGAAACATGAATCAAATAGTACAGTCTTCATACATTCTCCCTAGTACAGAGGTATTCGGCATGTGTGCCGCATCTAACCGCCTCTGAACCTCCTTGCATATGTTTCTATGATAGATGGATGGAAATCATGTGCCATTGCAAAGTCTACCGCTCTCCAGCATGCCAACGGTTCGGCATGTTTTGCCGAGATAGATGAGTCCTCGAATTACAAAGCTAAAACCTCCCCTTCTAGTAGCATGTTTAAATGCTCCATCTATGTTGATTTTCCAAATACAGTAAAATCTCAATAATTTAATATTTGATTAATATAATCTCATTAAATAATAATTTTGATAGTCCCGAGGTTGGGAGATAGTCCCGAGGTTGGGAACAACGTGCCAAATCAATAATTCACTAAATTGATGAATGCAAATTTGCTCCCCACCCAGCTAGTTAAACGCCACATGTCCTATATTAATCACACTAACCATAGTAACAACATCCATTTATGTCAACAAGTTATATTATATCCTAAACTTACTTTTTTTTTTTTTTGAGAATCATCTCCTAAATTTACTCTAATCACTTTTTCTTTTTCTTTTTCTAAACTATTATCAAAGCCAAAATTATTAGGACTCTCCTAATGTCGTTGTTATCGACTCAGGTAACTGGGTTTCTTCCTTCTCCTTATATCGCTTTTCAATTTTATTTTTTTAGCGTCTGAATGCTACTCCTAATTTTTTGTTAGCATTAATGCTAGTGCCAATTTTTTATTTTTTTTAGTGTTTGAATGCTACTGCAAATTCGAGTATGTATTATATGCAAGAACTTATTTATTTGAATTGAAAATTCAATAGCAATCTATATATACAGGAGATGACTACTTGTAGTTCAATCATTTTGTTTCAAGTGTGAGATTGTTCTATGATCTGAGAGGGTATTTTCAATATGTCGACTTGGTAATTATTCTTTCAAAACACTCAGACGATATATATCTTTGTTTGATCGATCTTGAGGAGTCCTAAATTTGTTAGGCTTTGTTATTTTTGTTTAGAAAATAGAAAGAAAAAAAGAGTGATTTAAAGTAAAAGATAATATAATATATTGTCATAAATGGATGTTGTTAACTATGGTTAGTGTGATTAAAGATAGGACATGTGACGTTCAACTAGGTGGGTGGGGATAAGGGTGGGAAAGTATGGGTGGGGAGCAAATTTGCATCCCTAAATGATACGATAATACAAATATGAGAATTCACATAAACCCTATTCACTATATAAATTAATAATTCTTTAATACGTACATAGAATTAATTAATCATATATGAGGACTTCATAAAGAATGAGTCAATTGTTGCAATTGTTTGTTCGTGCCTACTAAATTATTTTTGTTGTAATCGCACAATGCATTACGTATTTCATCCGTCATCGTCAATATTTTTACACATTTGAGATGAGAAGTCATTGTTGTGTTTCAGATATATTGTGTGACTATATCTTTGTTTTTTAAATAGAGTTTTGTTTATTTAATTTTCAAATGAAATAAATGTTGATGAGCAAGCAACTATGAGATGCAGATCGGGCTTGTCGAATTTTTCAAGGTTTTTGTCATCAAGCTGGTTCCGACTGGATTCATTGTTCACTGGTCTGGGCTAGGAGTCCTGAAGGTGCTACTACATTTGTGCTATCACTGGAATTCTTCAATGCTGTGATCTTGGCAGTGTCAGCGCCTTTAATGCTTGGTTGATTTTACAACAAAACAGCATGCTGATTGGCCGGACGATGACAATATTGTAACACACTCCGACAATTTTAGAAGTAGTTGAATATTTTCATAAACGTAAGAGGACTATGAGAATTTGTATCGGGATTGAATAGATGAGATTCAGCTATATTGTTTCAGTACTATTAAATAGATGGTCAAAATATTTGTTCTTGGTTTAGGATATTCTGTATTTTTCTAGATATTCTTTTGTGTCTTGGCATGCCAATAGGATATGTAGTTTGACTAGATCTATGTATTTCTCTATACGACATATTGATATTGTGTAATTCCCTTATAAAGGACACCTATCAATGAATAAGATGATGATGATTCTCTTGATTTCTTTATGTGTGCCTTGGCATTATGCCAATATGATATGTAGTTGACTAGATATATGTATTTTATCCTTACCATATGGTATTGTGTATTTCCCTATATAAATGACACCTATCAATGAATAAGATGATGATTCTCTGCTCTCTCTTTGTCTCTACACTTTATCTTTCATCACGTTATCATGCACTTTGTTATAACCCTAGAGCCAATAGCTTACCATTTGTTTTTTTCAAACCCTAAAAAAAACATTTTTTTTTCGAACTAGAAGTTCTCGGCCTTACCTCAGCCCCGACGCCGTCGCTACTCCCACCGCCACTTCTCGCCGTCAGCTCCGCCTTCTTTTATGGTGTCGCCGATCAAGCTTTAGATCAAGAAATCCGAATTTTTTTCGAAGAAGACTTTACGGTATGTTTTTAAAAACCCTAAACTTTTCAAAGTTTAATAAACTCGGGAGATAAAATGCTTTATCCATTTCTCCACTCTTCATTCTATGCTTGGGATTTTGTGTGTGCAGGTACCAAAAATCTCAGAATTTTATTCGCGGGTTAAGAGTGTGTTTGATCACTCTTGTTTCCTTGTCCGGGTTGTGTATGATCAACCCCGAGCTTTCTCCGGATTGTGTTTGATCAATCCGAGGTCTTTTTCGAATTGTGCTTGATCAATTCGCGACTTTTCCAGATTGTGTGTGGATCAATTGAAGGGACACAACCATTAAAAGCATTGTTTGTGACCTCTATTGAGTCCTCATAACAGCTTGGTTTTGTATTAAGAGCAATGTAACATTCTGCTCCTTTGATTTTTGACGTACTCAATGCCTAAGGCGAATCTTCGCTTGGTATCTGTGGAACCTTTCATTGGAAATGATAAACCACATATTTTGACCCCCAGGCTAAACAGCCTAGATGCCGATATTTCACAATCTCATGAGCTCAAAGTATTTGACGCGCCACATCGACGAAAACCTCAATGACAATCTGTGGCAAAAAGTAATGAACCAAAAGTACTGTGAATGCACTCGTGAAGCGTTTCTTGAAACGTTCATATAACTCTACTTGTTGAGTTATTAGTCAAGTGATTGCTTACCACCTTATTGACTACATATTGTGATGATCTTTTGTGCATCATGATCCATAATCTTTAGCGGATTCGTTCATCATCAAGTTCTCTAGGTTCTCCAAAGTTGGTTGAGGATTACCAACGAGACTTGATTTTGATTATACAATTGCAAACGAGAATTGTATATACGCTAATGCGATAACGTATTTGGGATTGTCCCATTGTGTGGGACAACAATATGGGTCCCAGGAAACGGCAAAAAACGCCGTGCCGATGTCTAGAAAAGAGGGGAGGTGTCGCCGGCCCTAATGGCGACACCCCAGGTCTAGACATCAATCTGTCAAAACTACTCATGTCAGCTCATGACAATGCAACCGTTTGTGGGTCTCCGGATCACTGGTTCAAAGAGTTATCGAGCTCTCCTCCAATTGTGAATGCATATAAAACGGTAACGGAAAATCAATATAAGGAGAAGAGTGTCATCCCCTCATGATCGCGGATTTTAAAGATTCGGATCCTGCTCTAGCTACCCATGACTTGACGTCATTGGCTAGACATTGATTTTCTTTCCAAGCTATAGTAATAAGACGTCGTATCAATGTCTTTATCTATTCGAGACCTCGATATATACTCACATTAGCAAATAATGAATGCCTTGAGAATTTTTTTTGAAGTGAAACTATTCTCCTCTTATGGTTCGTATTGATTTACAAACAAGATGTACATCTTACATCGTCCTTAGAAACATGGCATATTGTGCCGATTTTGGTCCCTTCCTTGTAAGGCGGACTCATGACACCACATCCTCAAGGAAGATCGCCCATGTGTTTCCAGTTAAGTTCTTCTACCCTATAACAGATTTTCCATTATTAATTGTTCAACTAGGTCATCCAAACTTAGTTGTGATGTCTTAGATTATCCGAAATTAAGGAGATGTGGTTTCAAGTGTGCCTCGCCTACCGACCCTCCACGGACATGCATGGTCATACTGACTTGAATTATCGAAAACTTTTGATTTTGGATCCCCCTATTTACACCAAATTAATATTTACTAAACAGTAATTGTTTAAGTAATTTTTAGTTAAATTTATAGTCCACGTCACACCAGGCGAGCCTGAAATAATAGGTTTACAAGTGATGGCCCGCCAGGAAGTCATGCGAGCTAGACAGTCCGCGTACGAACAGACTCCGCATAACAGACTTTGCATACAAGAGGAGTTTAATTGCTGGGGAACACCTCGCCCGATTTGGAACCTCGCCGGATCGTTAGCATCGCACCCCAACTTGTATATACAAGAGCACGTGCATGGCTTGTGGTCCTTTAATCACATAAGCATCTCGATACATCTCAAAGGAATCTCGCCATCAATCTCAAAGAATCTCGCCAACAATCCCGCCGTCCTATTGAATAAAGAAGGAGCGGTGTTTAATTGCATGATCGAGCCGGTACGTGAGCATGCATGGAAGAGAAGCATATGATCCTTCCTACTTCTATATGATTAAGGAGATGTATGATTAAGATGGATTTGGACGGGAGTGCAATCATGTTTGAAACAGAGACGTGAAGCATACGATCACTTCTAGTTTTGTTTGATTAAGGAGATAAACATGCTATTTGTATCTATCTATTTTGCATGCACGTTCAGACTTCTAGTATTTCAAAGGGCACTCATACAATGCTTAGAAGGAGCATACGTCCAAGAAGTGTTTTAGGCGAACTCTACTCTTTAGAACAAAGCGACGACCACGAAGTGATTTACATCGCCTACACCACATTTATCGTTGAAGACTTCTACAAGTCTTTGACATGCTTTAGGGCCAATACCTGTGGCCCTAAATAGCTCTATAGAGAAGAGAGTTTAAGGGATATGGTTTACTCTACACAACAAATCAACAACTCAACAAAACAAAATCACAAACACCTAATCAAATCATACAAAAACTACTTACAAAATCTCGAGCATCCTCGAAACCCTAAAGTTCTAAGTGCAACCTCACCTTATTCTCAAAGCCGTCCAGACTCGTCCTTCTTCCTAAATTGTTACTTGCTCGTCGCTCTAACAGTGAGTATCGATTCACAGGTGACTAAGAGGTTTTGCTCGTATTCCTCATCCGCGAGGTGACACCGGAGCTCCCTTTCGCCTGGTTAGAAGTCAAGAACGCGCACAGTTCACATCCCGCGTTCGCATGGTGGCACGCCCTGCAAACCCTAGTTTACTTTTGGTAGCACTAGTTTACCTCTCTGCTCCTGCTGAGGATCGTGGCCAAACACCCCCCGACACTATTAAACCAATTGCCGTCTTGTAAAGACGTTGAAGACTTATCAAACCGGACAATTATCATCATAATCGAATTCTCTAGGTCCTCTGAGTTAGTTTATGTTCATGTCAGGGAGTTTTTGCTAACTAGTCATGGAGTTTATGACCTTGGAACGCCCAAAAGGATTTGATTTGATCATATCCCGTTTTTTTGGCTTCGGCTTATGCCCACATCCATCTGCAAGCTTCAAAGCTTTGCCAATGCCAAATCTGCGAAAAACAACAATCTGTCCCTTCTGGACTGTCAACTTCATTTGAGCTTTATGAACAGCTCCGAATGAACTAGAGAGTGAGCTTTATATCATTGGAAATCTCTTTGAGCCTAGTTTTCATAACTTTTCATGGTTCGTTCTCGTCTATCTACTCCTTGTAGATATGTGTCGTAGAGACATTGAGTGTATCGCAGATAATGGAATTATCCACAACATTCTAAGGAACCAACAACTATCTCTGGATTTTATGCATTGTAAATCTTCTGTGACTATAATAATTGAATCATGTACGGTTATTTAGGGATGCAATTTAGCTTACATCTTGATGCTTATGACACCATGATCAACTTCACATGCCCTCTATGTATGAGAGGCAACCGAACCATGTGAGCTTTAAAGACATCATGCTAATAGTTTTCATTTGAAAACACATTGTGAGAATGAATAAGAATTCTTTTGTGTATACCTCTCATGAATGCGGACTAAGCGCATCTTAGAGATTTCATGAGTCAATCTAGTGGATTGTATGTCACTATGATTATGATTCGAATATCGAATCACATGTTGTCGCCAAACATGATATTTGGGACACCGACTCATATAAGCTTTGGTTGACCAAATTGATCATCTTGGAAGAGATATAATTGTCTAAATTTTGAGAAATCTCATGGACATCCATTCTTCCGCTTAAAACGAGACATTCGGGATCTAGCTTCTCCATGAAGCATGATGGTGACACCATGTTGTAAATGGTGGCACCCGGGGCATTGACGTCACCCGAACATGGCTCCAACTTTCCGTAGGCCGTCCGGTCAATTCCTCAGCAATTGAGGTGCACCGGCCTTCCCTCGATGTCTCATTGGCCCCCTACAATGCTCATTGCTCATTTTAAAAGCCTATTTTAGCTAATTGGGACTGAGACCTTCCTATGCTAAATGACACAAAAGTGAACATTCCATCTTACATCAAATTATGTAGATATACAACAACTTGCAGACACATTTTTATGCTTTATGGTATTGTTGAAGTGTTAACACACTGATCACGTGTTACACTATTATCTACTATTTATGCTCGTATACTTTTACGGGCTCACTACCCATTATTTAAAGAAGTTTATCGGGATTGTAGAAGTATCTTGTACCCCATGTTCACATGCAATCAGTCTCACGAGGCTACGACCAAGCAACTTTAGCTTGTCGCTCGAACATTATTGATGCGTACCCGATCTTTCTATTACGTCTTGGGTGACACGACCCACTCCGAATTTCACCCTGAACCCAGAGTAATCGTGCGGGGACCACCTCCAAGGAAAGATTTATCGCAAATTTGGTATAAACCTCCCTTATAAATGGACAACCCTTCCTAACGAAAACCTGCAAACACTCCTAAAGGTTCAACTCCAACCTTATAGACTCCTGGAACATTCGTGCTCCCCACAAATTACAACATCTCCCGATATAGATTTACTAATCTAACAAAGATCCTTATAACCAACAACCACAATATTCAGACAACATCTACTTTATATTAAGTGAGAAAGGAACTAGAAATAAATAGAAATGAGCGGAAGCTATACTATTGACTATGCCTCTTCTCCATGTACGCTCGATCTCAACTATGCAATCCTGCAGACTGGGCATTTTAAAACGAAGGGCCCAGGGAAAAACATTTAATAACGTTAGAGTGAGTGGACAAAATAAATTAATAAAAATATTTATGCATTCCCATTTTAATTTCCAAAAAATATACTGCATGCGGCAGCTCAAAAACGCTAAACTCATAAACTGGCAATTTCACGACTAGCTCTGGCTAGTCACCAACTCAAATAAAATGGAGCCTCTTAGGCTAAACTATATATAAATATATAGTCGTATGTATTTACACTCGTCAGACTCCTTGTATGAATCCTAGAAACAATTTAGAAAAATAGAGATTCATACAAGGCTACAACGCTTGCGTCTAACGCTCACGTTGCGCCATAATGGTATTTTCCTCATTATGACCGAAGAGGACGGCGTATTTACGTGTGGACTCCTATATGAAAACCTAAATAAACGAAAAAGAAAGTAGTTTTCATATAGGGCTATGACGCCCACTCACGCCACGCCATAATGGTATTTTCCTCATTATGACGGACCAAGCACGTATGGTTAGCTAGCATTTATATACATACTATACTCATAATATCCAAAATATATATATCCACCGAAAATCTCATTTTCGGGATCTCTCCAAAGGAGAAAAATTACCAATAGCCGAGAAATTAATAAGTCTCATCAGAAGAAATAAATGATCAACAAAATCATTCATCGCATGCTTTTCAATTAAAAAACAAAGGTCCACTCACAACTTTAGGCCTAAGCCTGACGTCGATCGAGGTTTCTCCAATTTGATCTCCTCACGTCCTGTTCCAAATATATAAATAGACAAAATTAACCGAGAGCCATAACGCGCTCATCATTACCTAACTTCGATATTCTTAAATCGAAACGACCCAAACTTTAACACCATACTCGGCAGCCGTAAATACAACATTTCCCAGATTTTTACTTAAATCCTACGGCCGGATTCTACATTATTCAACCGCCAAAAATACCAAACTTCAGAAATTCACAAACTTATCCAAAATTCCACAATTCACTTCATTAAATTCCTCTAATTATTACACATTTAAACCATACAAAACTCCCAAACAGCGGCGGTCGGCGGCCGACTCCGACGACCCAAAATGGCTACCAAATTTTAACAGCATCTTTCTCTCAACATTCCAAACAACTTTCATAACTATCACTAAGTCCAATTTCAAGCCTAAATAGGGTAATCGAAGCCAAACATATCAAGAAAACCCTAGGAAATTAAAACACCCGATTCTCCTTACCTAGCTCGAGTTATGATGTATCCTTTTAGGGGTTTGTTGCTGAAGGGAAAGCTTCAAGATGAGACCGGCAGCTTCAATTTTGATGGCCGAAAAAGGAGTTCCGACGAGAACGTCTCCGCGGCACAGCCGCACCTTCCTAGCGATCGTGCTCCCTCACGGCGGCGCGACACCGGCTGCCACCTACCTAGACTTGTAGAGGATGCTCCCAGCTTCAAATTGATACCAAGCACGCCTCCTATCTCAGCCGGACGGCGGACGACGGTCGGAAAGTTTCCGGGTCGGGAGAGCTCGGGAGAGAAGTCGGGAGGGAGAGGAGGAAAAGAGAGAGAAGGAGAGAAAATATTTTGGGCCTGCACACCCGGTCCAACACCAAAAATATACCCAAACTTCACCAAAAATTTACACCCCAAAATAATACCCTAATAAAAAAATTACCTTTTACTAGCTAAAATTTACCATTTTTACCGTCGTCAAATTTCCTCCTACGTATAATTCCTTTAAGGACTATTTAAACTAAAAACTCATTGACGGAGACGGTAAAATTCTTATTATAATCAAGCTGGTAAATAAGGTAAAAATTTAAGGGTCGGGATGTGACATTGGGGCTATGCAATATTTGCATGCAGCTTTACTATTAATTTACGACCCACCATCATTAAATATTGTTGTACTACAACTCGTGACTGTGTACCAGGATTGACACAAAATTGCAATCCTTGAGCTCAAACAAGATTGAAACGGATCTCCAATCCTTGAGTTCGGCTAGATGTTATTTTTAGGTGCTAAATCACATTGGCACTGCATACAATGATGGGTCATTTGAGATGAAAAGGTACTTAGGTTGGATATGAACCTCCACCTATAATCCGTATATGTAGAAACCTTGTCAGGCAATCTCATTCACCGCTAAATTACGGATTGTCACTTTGATGAGACAATATTCCCACCGTTAGGGGGAGATAAGAACACAAGTGTTCAAGTAGAACGACGTGAATTGTCGTGGTTTGTCCCCACTAAGTCTCATCTTGATCCCAAATGCTTAAAGTGTTGAAATGACGAGATCACATGCTGCAAATATGTCCTACAAGAGGACATGGCGGGACCAAAAGGTGTTGGTCTTCACGCCATCACCAAGGATGGTGATATAGTGACGCCATATAGTGGCAAAATTGGTGTCACAAGGCCGTGTGGCTCCCCAAAAGGAGAGAGGCCCTTAGGTTCGATACTTTCTCGCACTAGGAAGAAAGTGAGCTTGGCACAACCTGATCCATTGATCATTGATACTAAAATCCGTCTCATGAACTCTGAATTATGATTATTGTTGGGGGACGCCTCAATGTCAAATTCAATTCATATAAAGATCTTTACAAGTATTACACTAGTGTACATGAGGACGTGGAATAATGAGTCTACTATCGAACCACCCTTCGTTGATGGATATCAACTTAGTTGATTGGCCTCATGGAAAGATACGATCCAGCATGAACAAAGAGATAGGTCATTGGATAGGTGATGCCGACATCGCAAGCTAAACCCTATCAACTATGTCTTTGTTAGATAGCGTAGTGAGAACAAGAGTTTAGACTCACCTTATGGCACAAGGTCTCTTACTAACACGCACTGAGATCGACTACGATGTGATATGCTCTCGTAATGGATGTCATTGCACTCCACTACTTTGTCAGTTTGGTAGTTTCTGAATAACTGATCATGCAGCCTATGAATGTGGTCATAATAACATCTCTACGGGATCAGAAATATGCATGAAGGTCTTGAATAGACTTCATTCACCCAAATCAAGTGACTCCAGACCACAGGAGCATGCATTTGCTAAAGGTATTGAAATGCACATGGACTCTCCTTAATTTGGAAGGGATATGGTGAATTATGCATTTGCGTGTTTATTCCGGATTTACATGGACTCTTGATGGATCAAGAGATGCCAATATGTATCAACATCCGAAGAAAAAGATCTTGGGAAGACACGGTCTCGATAAGGCACTCGATGACTGTATTGATGATGATTTTTCATCAATCAGCTTAGACACTCTATAACTAGCGAGGCCTACATATACTCCCATGATTAGTCAAGATCTTTGCTCTAAAGAGAGATCTATTATTTTTTCTAAAACAAGATGACAAATATGTGTTAAGAGATGGAGTTCCCATCTAAGTATAATAAGATACATCAATGTACTCAACATAATACGAAAGACTTGACATCTTATTCGCTATGAAAGGTTGTAAAGCTAAGTGTCATTATGCGCCCACACAACATCAATGTAATGGCAGTAACTCCTTTTTTAATACTTAATGGTATGAAAGGTTGAGGCTTATTCTATCCCTACATAAGTAAGACACATCAAAAGCGAAATTACAATCTGCCAAGTTTCGTAGGTCATTGTCTATGGGACCTATAGGAAATCTCATTCACTGGAAAATAGTGAAATTGGTACCATTGGAAAGGTCTATGTGTCTACTTTTCAAGGACACCAACCATTTGATCATACCTATCATATTGAGTGAGTTATGGCCGTTTTCGTAAAGTAGGACGAATCTGTCTGAGAATCTGATTTTGGCAAAATAGTCAATTTCGACGGGACTTTGTGAATAGCTCTTGACGAACCAGAACATATGTAACATACGGTTGGAAAGATAAATAAGTCTAGTTTCCAAAACCGTTGACGGTTTGTTCATATGTATTTTCTAGAGGAAGTTACGACTGTTCTAGTCACTGAAGGTTATGCTGCGCGGAAATGTGATTTCTTGCACGAACTTATGTTTTGAGTTCACAAGCGGCCTTCTCCTCAAGATCTAAGTGTAAGAGATCATTTGAGGACAATACGGCATGATTTAGTTAATCATGCCCTAATACCACATTTGAAGACATGTTAAAGAGCATTGACATGCTAAGTTATTGAAATTTCCGTGATTAGTAAGAATCAAGAAGTGTCTTATGATTGATGTAAAGATCAGGGGGATGTGCGAACTTCAGGGGGAGTCTAGCAGATGCATACATGTCACTATCAGATGTGAATGGTGCGTTGTACTCTTTTTCTCCTACGATCAAGGTTCAGTTTTTCTCCCATAGGGTTTTTGTGAGTTGATGAGGTTTTTGACAAGGCAACAGATTAGTACCATCGGCATATCAGCGCGCGGCACAAGGGGGAGTGTTCTATGATATTTTGTATTTTTCTAGATATTCTTTATGTGTGTCTTGGCCTTATGCCAATAGGATATGTAGTTTGACTAGATCTATGTATTCCTTATCTTTACCATATTGGTATTGTATAATTCTCTATATAAAGGGCACATATCAATGAATAAGATGATGATTCTCTTGATATCTCTTTGTCTCTACACTTTATCCTTCATCATTTCTGATAATAATTTTTTTTTTAAAAATAAAGATAAAGCGCATAAGCTTCGACGTTTTTTGGGTGGAAACTAGAAGCCACAGAACCTGAAGACCATCTGGCCACAGTTCAACACAAGACCGGGCACTGCTGCTTTATTTCTGGACGTCACCTTCAAGCTTTATGTATCTTGACTAGTCCTCAAGCTTGGATAGAGAACCGACAACGAGAAGAGTGTGATGTAAGGGTCTATTAGAGGCAATAGAGAGTCTGTTAGGGGTTATTGGGGCAGTAGAGGTCTATTGGGGCAATATGAGGTTATCTATATTACCACAAATAGTCCACTATTACCACGAATAGTCACTCTATAGACCTATATTACCACGAATAGTCATACATATTGCCCCAATAGATGATAACACAAAGAAAAATAAATACAGCATCACACCACACTCAACTTCAGAAGACTATAAACTTGAGAAGACTATAAAGCATATAAAAAGCATTCACCATCTAGTGATTCTGGTCATGCATTTGAACTATACATGAAAACGAATACATCATGCATACATCTGTCCAGCTATAAAGCATGGATGGTGTCAAATTTTACATCTCATCCCCAAAGCATCAATAGAGATACCTCCAGCCATATGGAGACGAGGATTTGAGCTAGAGAATAAAAAAGACGAATCAGAGTCCAGGTCCAGCCCCGGCGATTTCTGTGGATGCTGGAGCTTTTAATGGGCTAGAGTTTTGGCTCTGGTTCGAATGCCGAGGAAGAGGAAACTCTGATCGGAGAAGCGATCCAATTCTAGCTAGGCGTGCGTCTCCGACCCATTTCTGTTCGGATCTGGATCTTCATCGGCTGCAGGCGAGAGAGCAGATATGGCATAGACGAGCGCCGAGCGATGTGCGCCGATCAACGAGCGATGAGCACCGAGCTCCGAGGCCTCGGTCTCCGATGTCTTTGCTTCAAGAGAGAGAAAGAGGTACAGAAAAAATGAAGAAGAATTCAGATCGGGAAATGAGAGAGAGGTTAGTTGAAGAGAAACGAGAGTACGTTCGTCTTTTTTGTAGTTTTATTGGAATGAGTTTTTGAATAAGATTTTTCAGACCCGCTCACCTGCGGGAGCGTTTTAAAGGGACAAAAAGAGACAGGTCACTGATTACAATCAGATCTTCTGCAGTTTTAAAGGGACAAAAAGACAGGTCACTAATGATCATCAGATCTAAATAAAGCTGATCTTAAGGCTGAGACAAATTTTGCCCCAATTCGTGAGTCCACAGCTGATCATTCTCTTCTCTCCTCTCTGTCGAGTCCCCTCTCTCTCTATCCGCCGTTCCCAAGCAGCTACGACACCTCCTCCCTATTGCTGAATTACAAAACCTCCAAAATCCTTACTGAAACCCAAGAAGAATGCTTAAACGAATACCCTCCAATACCTAAAATTGATTGCAAAATCTAAAAAATACCCACTAATCAGTAGAGCCCAAAGAATAAAAATTTGAAGGTGAAATCAAGAATGTGAACAAGTGAAAATTTCATTTTTATAGAAGAAAAAAGAATGGGGAAGAGATTTCTTGGTGGGAAAGAGAATGAAGGACAACATTTAAAGTCGGATAAGAAAACAAAGATGGGATCTTTGGATCTGGGTATGAAGAAGATGAAAAGTTTGGGTTGTTTTCCGGTGAAAGATTTGATCTTCAATCTCTTTTCGTCATCAATCATCTTCCAAATTTACCTGGAAGAGGAGGATATAGCAACCCATTTGCAAGCTGAGAGTTGTGTTTTTTTTTTTTTTTTATCATTACCGTTCGTTCAAATTTGAAGAAACCCCAAATAAGAATCAGACTCGTTGCTCTTCGTCGGAGCTGTGGTGGTGGTGTCGGAGTTATGTTTGGGAATGGCGGATAATGAGAGAGAAAGGACTTAAACGAGAGAAGAGAATGGATCGAGTAATCAGCCGTGGACTCACGAATTGGAGCAAAATTTGTCTCAGCCCTCAGATTAGTTTCATTTAGATCTAATGGTCACCATTGACTTGTCCCTTTTTGTCCCTCAAAACCCTTCTCGCAGGTGAGTGGGTCTGTAAGATTTTTATTGGATTGAGTTATAGTTTAGTTGTTTTTGTGCAAATGGGTATTTGCCCGCTAAAAAACGATCTTCTCAAAAAAAAAAAAATCATACTGTAGAACTATAGTTGTTCATCAATAAGTGTCGTTAGTTGTTTCTAATTAAGGATTTGCATCTTCATTTATGTTGTTCTCGTAGATGAGAGGAAAACTCTTAAACAAGATATTATATTTTAACTAGGTTTTTTTTATTTTTGATATAAATGTCTCTTTTAGTAATTTTATGTTTCCACAAACATATGTGTATCTAGTATTTAGAGGTGTGTTAATAAAATTTCTCTCGATATAATTTCAAAAAAGAAGAAGAAAGAAACAAGTTAGATATTTATCTTTAGTTCATTAACCATTTACTTAAAATGTTATTTCAAAACTAATAGGCTTTTCGAATATCATTCGTCTAGTGACATAATCTCTCATTTGTAAATGAACGGTTGTGAGTTCGACTCACAATATACACAAATTGTAGTGTTTGATCATAACAAAGAATCTGATTGGTTTTCTCCATATGTTGGTGCTCTATAAGTTTTAGTGAAATCATATAAGATTTATCAATAGCTCATCAAACATCTATCTAAAATGTCGTGAAATGTTTCTTTGGTAAGTCGGGGCGGTGCGGATTGAGTGAAGGTGGTGGCCTACACTCGACGTCAGTAGTGCTTGATGTTGCTGTGGTTTAGAGGCGGAAGACGGTGATGCGTCAGATGGGCTTGTTGGGCCTTGAATGGGTCTTCTCTTGAACTGAGGTGGATTAGCAGCTATTATGGGTAGGAGATTAGCTTTGGCCCATAACTATTTTTAGCTTTGTCTAAATTCTATTTTATTATATATTTTTAGGTTACTATAGTCTCTAGCTTTTGGGAATTTTCAATGAGCGTGATTATTTTAAATGAGTTGTCCTGTGCTATGTATCATTGTGAGTGTCCCTCACAACTTATTGACTATCTGTACATGGTAACAGAAAGATATGTAATGGCTGTGTCTGAAATTATAATGAAAAATCAAATGATTTGTCTTTAAAAAAAAAGGTCGTGAAATGATAACTCTCATAGGCTGTCCCAATTAGTTTTCAAATGCTATGATATATACTTTCATATGAAACTGTTTTAATATATTTCTTTTTTAGCTAGTAAATCTTATACAACGTCTCTTCCATGCATGTCATCGAATACACAACAACACAACCTCATTGAACTACGACGCTAGGCAACCAGGTCCAACGCCTGCCACTAAACGTTACGCACTGTTGAACATCTAAAGATCATGACCACAAGAAACCACCAGAAGATTTGAACCCAACCGGGTTGAAACATTCTATCATCTAACGCCATATAAACAACCACAGCTGACAATGCTAAAAGAATAACTGAGCATTCTATAGGTTCTAACAATGTTGTGTAGTAGAATTCACATTGAAACCCAACGCTGAACAATTCCATCAAACATTGACTGCAATCGTACCTTTCGAGACCACTAGCTAGAATTTAAACTCTCGTCCGACAACAAGCCATGACCGACGACTAGCCAGTGACCGATGACAGGCCGCCGTTGGATATGAGTGGTTTTGTAAGAATTTGCTATAGTTATAGGCGGCTAGGGTTTCCATACCTAAGAATTGTCAATATTATGTGATACTTGTTTAATGTGGTAGTAGGTGTATATTTTTCGATAAGTGATAAACAAGATTGGTCGAGCGTACCACATAGCTTGTACGTTTGCCCCACCTAAAAATTTCTCTTTCAAAGATTAGGTTTTGAACTTTTATTTATTCTCTTAAAATCGATCTTAAAATCAATGACAATCACATCAATTTAAAACTATAGTGTAGGATAACTCAAATGTTAGATATTGTATGGATGATTTTCCCTTCCGATAAAAAAAAACATCATGAGAAACTCTTTCAGCTACACTCTCTTATGTTCTTTATGTCTTATCTACAGTAAAGTTTGACGCTAGGAATTACGTATTGATGGACATCTTATTGCTTACATGAATTATTAAACCACAGCTTTGTATGTTGGTTGAAAGCGTGATTTATTTTCTGTTTTTGGGCTAGTTTCGTGTTCGGTGGCTAAAATGTCTGCGAGAATAATTTAAAGGACTGAAATTTTACCTTATTTGTGCAAAACCCTAAGAATTATTGGAGGCAATAAACCCCCCACACTTCATACCCAAAGCAACATTATCATAATGCAGCTTAACTACCTACATCATTGAATAGACATTATACTTCCTTTATGGTTTTGTATATTGGTTCTGTGTGATAGGTGATGCGATGCAATGAAACCAAGCATGCGATGCGAGTAAAAGGGGGAGAAGGGTTCAATAAGAGCAGTGGGGGCGATGGAGTTGGCAGACTAGTTTACCTGCTTCTCTAATCATAACAGTCTTCTCTACTTCCCTCCACCTAATCAACAATGATCACTCCGTCGGTCTCCTCCATATTTTCCCTCCTTTAGTATTAATCAAGAGACAGATTTAGTTGCTCATTAATCATGCTTCATGATTGTCCCTTTGTTTTCTAATGCCTCGTTCGACCTGTCTAGGTGGGTATCTGCCCCCACATCTCTCTCATTCATTATTATTTTGAGCTTTGGTTGGATTCGTTTGCACACTCCATATCTCTTCTGGTTCTGTTAGATGAATTAATTAATGTATTTTTGGTCCTTGGAAAGCTCATTTGTTGTCTGTGGGTCATTTTCTGATGCTTGTTTTTGTTTTTTTTTGGGTACCCATTTCGTGCTGTATCTGGCAATGTCACCTTCCTGACTACTTGTTCGTTTCTTGTTCACCTTCATATTCATCTCCTTCTTTTTCCCCTTATTATAAGAGATATGAATGGAAAGAAATGATTGTTTACCACAGAGCTGAAGCTACCCTTTTTATAGATAAAGAGGTCAACTTTCTACTTCAGTCAGAAATTTGTGATCTCATCTTCCATATATTGCTCTCTCACTCTCCCTCTGAACTTCACATTCTGGGTGTCTACCATAAGCCATGACTTCTGAAAGGTAAATTGCAAGGTTTAACAGGTTTTGCATTACTCATATGAGTGAATTGAGCTAGTTTTTATTTGCTGATATTGGTTTTTGCTGAAATTGCAGAGCTTCTGATAATGGGCTTCTTCATAATATACTTGGCAAGTCTCCTACACTTTTCTCCTACTTTAACCCTGTAAGTTTTCTTGCATTCCAGGCTATTCATATCTGATCTAGACTCCTAGTTGATTCTTTCTATTGATTATTGACAAAGATTAGTTAGTCACAAGTTTGTTTCAATTTAGAGTAGTCCTTGGAATTTAAGAGCCTGAACTTCGGTCCTCTCCTCTTCACTGAAATAAGTTTGGTTTGGGAATTTTGGAGTTAAATGGATTTCTCACCTTTCTTCTTATCACAGTACCAAAACATTTAGTTCTTGGTTGAAGCTTTGGAATAATAAGTGACATAAGTCTATTTAGATTCCGAACATCATTTTTACAATGACTTCAGTGGATTCTGCATACTGTGTTTAGGATATATAGGACTAGAAAGTACTTCATATTGCTTAAACAAAAGGGCTAGAATTACTGGTTGATCTTTTCCTCTGGCGCAATATTGACGCATTCTTTGTATCCCCATAAAGATTGCACAGTTGGACAGGATTTTACCGGACCAGGCTTCCCCATGTTGCGAGTCAGAAAAGGCACTGAGTTGTAGTGTTATCAACTCTTCTGCTTCAGATGAAAATCCAACCCCAAAGGTTTGTATTTATACACACGATGGCTGTAATATTTCTCAGAAGTGCATCTCTCTGCAGGTGTTTCAGTCTTATGTTTCCTTGTTCGATGATTAAAAATTTTCTTTGGTGCTGTGAACCAGTCTTTTGCAGAGCTGGAGGAGGAGATTGCCACACTTGAGCTTGAGATTATGCACTTGGAACGCCATCTTCTTTCACTATATAGAACAGCTTTCCAAGGATGTGCCTTGCCAAGTACCCCAGACAGCCACTTACAACCTATGACACGATCACGGTCAAAATTTGTACAGAAGCAACCACGTTCCAATTTGGAGTTGCAAATGCACAGAGGTCGACCAGTCCAACATGACCAAACTTCCCCTGCATATATTCCGTTCCACTCAGATCACCACAGCAGTGCCACTAGCATAAAAGCAACACCTAAAAGGGTAAATATTCGTGGCAAGCAAAATTAGATCTATAGATTTATCAGTTCATGGACATTTAGTATTTTCGTTGCCTGGCTATTAAACAGTGCCTGTTTTATTCTAGAACCTGCTGTTTGAGTTATCATTAGTCTATAATTAATGTTTGTGCACTCGCAGGACCAGAAAGTTGCTGATTCTCGTCATCGCAGTCGCAGCCTTGGGGATCATCTTGGTGCTTCTCGCTTCGATAGTTCCCTGAATACTCCGGATAGAGTCTCTGAAGATATTATAAAATGCATCTCTTCTATATACTGCAAACTTGCCACCCCTCAAGCTCAGGCAGCACTATCAGCTTCTCCTACTTCATCTTTGTTTTCCTCGAGTATATTTTCTTCGAAGAATCCGTGTGAAAGTTCGAGTCCACATTGCAGTGATGATTCTACAACAGATCATGAAGGGTTCAAAGATAATAATGGACCATACACTACCATGATAGAGGTGTTGAAGATATGCTTAGATGATGAAAGCTTTAATTATGCTGCTCTAATGCTACAAAATTTCAGGTTGGTAAAACATAGATGATGAATACATATAATTTTGTATTTTGGTAAAACAAAGCTATGCGGACCACTAATTAAATCATATGTTTTCCCCTTAAGTTTTTGGTCTGGTTGAGATTTCAAGACTGCTATAGAAGTCTGATATTCTCTCAAATGTGCTATGCTTTAATGCTCCATAGGTCATTGGTTCGAAGTCTTGAGAAGATTGATGTTCTGAAGATGAAGCGTGAGGAGAGGCTTGCATTCTGGATTAATATTCACAATGCCTTGGTGATGCATGTATGCTTCCTGATCTTTTTCCATTTTTTTGTGAACTATGCTTCCTGATTGTAGAACTATTATGTTATTATTTTTAATTCATCTGTGTCCACTGTAACTAGATTTCCTATTTTGGTTCTTTTGTGGCTGATTCAAACTTCAATACATAATCAAAACTTCTACTGTGAAACTTAGTAACTTACTGCTCTATGGAAAAACTATTATGCTGAAACAAGAATTTTTTTTTTTTGAAAAGGAAACGAGATATTCTCATAGTATGTGGAATGAATTTTTTATATGCCACAAGTATCAAGAATATAACAATCAATATGACAAATTGATAAATATGGCCACAAGATCATAAGGCTGATTAAAATTTTCCTTGCAGGCATTCTTGGCATACGGAACACATAATCGTGCCAAAAGTACTTCAATTGTGAAGGTAGAAGCTTGCATCTGTTGCTATCATTATGTATTTCATCACATGGAGAAGTAAAAGTACGACTAACCTTTTAATTTTCAGGCAGCCTACAACATAGGAGGACATTTCATAAATGCGTATGTCATACAGAGCTCCATTTTAGGAATTCGAGCACATCATACAGCACCAGTATGTACTCTTCTTTGAAACCCTACTTAACTTTATGGTGTTTATGCTTTATGACTCTCTCTCAAATTGCTTTAAGCTGGTGGTATAAATATGTGGAAGTAGACGATAATTAGGGAGCAAGTTTAATTGGTTAATAGTCATATAACCAAATTTGTAATCTGAGCATGAAAATTGGTCTGTTCTTCTGAAACGCCTTTGTGAATCAATGGAGAGAAAAACTTAAACTGGCCATCTTTTCACCCTAAAAGAAGTATGCTTCTTTTTTCAAAGGACCATACTTACTGATACCTCCTATGTGATGTATCCTTATGGAGACCTGCATGATATGTGTGGCTCTACCCTAAGAAAAAACTGGCTGTGTTCCTGTTGTGGTGAAATGGCAATGCGATTTTTAAGATAGCAGGTCGCACAACCATCATTTCGAAGTCAATTTAATGCCTATCCAGTATCACAGTCTCATTTCCTGTAGCGAACAATTTCACTTATTTTGTAATACTGTTAAAATGCAGTGGCTACAATCATTGCTGAATTCAGGAAAGAAGTTCAAGACGGGGAGCATGAAGCACACCTACGCCCTAGAATACCCTGAGCCACTGGTCCACTTTGCTCTATGTTCCGGGGCTTACTCTGACCCAGCGGTATTAATTGTTTTTTTTTTTTTAAATGATCTATTAGTTACAGATTTATCTAGCTCTATGCCTAGACTTGAAATAGTTATAGCTCCTTATAAATTTGCATCTAGGGTTTGTTCTGAGATAGTTGTGCTTTGCTGGATGTAGGTTCGAGCATACACCGCAAGGAGTATATTCCAGGATCTGAAACTTGCTAGAAGAGAATTTATTCAAGCCAGTGTCTACACAGATAATGATACAAAGGTTTACCTCCCAAAAATTCTGGAGTACTTTGCAAAGGACATGTCACTAAGCATCCATGGACTCTTGGAAGAAATAGAGGATTGTCTCTCAGAAATTCAAAAGAAAGCTATCCGCAGCTGTATGAAGGGGAGGCTTGACAAGTCTGTACATTGGCAACCTCAAAGCTTAACTTTTCGGTATGTCATCCATGAGGAATTAGCGACAGTAAGAATAGCATCTGAATAATTACATTTGTGGTTATGGAAAGCCTTTTTGTTTCTGTGCAAAGTTTCCCAATCTTAGAATCGAGCTATGATACTAGTACATGAAAGTATATAGGCATTGAATTACTTGTACAATCAACTGACCAAGTTAATGCATTAATCTATACAATATTTGGAGGATTTGGATTATAATGAACTTGTACTTCGTTTTTCTTTTTTTCCTTTTTAAAGAAGGGCCAGTGGTGTATCTGTTCTCACACACCTGACAGTCAAATACATTAGGGGTGATATCTCATATCTCAGATTCACAATAAGCAATGAGAGAACCTACATCCGGAATAATAAGAGTGGTCAACAATAAGCATCAAGAAATGAAAGTTGTTCATTTCCGGCATTTCCGGCGTTTAGGGAAGTAAATGAAAGGGGACACTTTCAGGTGAACCACTTTTCTCTCTTTTTTTGTTGCATTTATTAGTCAGAACACAATATTTTAGGGAAGTGAAATCCACTCTCTAAATTGAAATACACGTTTCAATTTAAATTTGGGGAGTGTGGAAAATGATTATTTTATTATATTAATCATCTACTTTTTAACAACTTTTAGTAAATAGATCGCCTTTAGGATAATACTCCTTACTATTTAGTGCTTGTTAGAATATATGTATGTTTGTAGAGATTCTCGATATTATTTCGGGTCTTTGTAATTAGGGGTTCAGGGTTTATGTCCCCCCTTGTATTCGACAGTTTTATTAATGAAGGTTTGAGGGTAGCCGCACTAGCCTTTACCAAACATCGGAATAGAAAGTTATTGAAAACTTTCATCTGCCTTTTCTTTCCTTTCCCATTGGAAGGACGAAAAAACTAACTACTTTCCTTTCCACGAACAATGGGACGAAGAAACTAACTACTTTTCTTTCCACAAACAAAATGAGGCTTAATTATATGTATTCAAATATGCACCAACTACTAAGGCTTGACATACAAACATTTTCGACAACTCCATATGCTTTTCAACTGTAACATACCGTTTTTCCTATCTATCTAGCTCAAGACCGAGATTCTCTTATGAGAAATTTTATTAACACATCCATAATTACTAGATATACATCTCATATTTAATACACCACCTATTAACTTTATTGTTGTAACATTTTACTAGATACACATACCCAAACTTCCTACAATACCCTCATTTAAAATACACAACACATTCACTAAATACACGTACTTTTCTATATCTTCTACTCAATTTATTCAAAAAGAAAAAATTCACATTGGTGAGATTTTTCCGCAAAAGGTTTAATCTATTCTTGTAATGTCACCTCATTGACATATTCCTCGAAAGTTTTTATTTTTCTCTAAAGTGTTTCACCTTGTTAAGATCTTCCTTGAGTGGCTTTCCTTTTGTTAACATCTTCTCATGTTTTGGCCATGATCCACAACAGGGAGAGAGGTAAATAGTAGAACCAAATGCTTATTTGGGGGGGGGGGGGGGGGTTGCGAGGTGTGCCACCATTGAGATGTGCTGACCTGGACTTCTAAACCAAACGAAGGTGGGCTCCGGTGTCACTCGTGGGCAAGGATTTACGAGTAGCCTCTTAATCGTTCGAATCGATACTCGATTCGAAGCGAGCCGAGAAACCAAAGGGAATGCGGGTCAGAACGAAATTCCGGAGAGCTCTCTGGAAGTAAAAATGCTAATTAACTACTTAAAATTGGTCGAGTAGTCTAATATGAAGCCATATGTTTAGTAGTCGAGTCCTAACTCCTAACTCCTTACTCCAACTAGTTTGTAGATAAAAAGTAGATAGATATTTTATGTGAAAGTGTCACCGAGAGGTGAAGACATTGTTTCACCTCTTCTGTTGTAGTTTGTATATACTGCTGAAGGAAATGTAATCAGACAGTGCACTTAGGTAAAATTTGGGTAGAGTGCTACAACGGCTCTTTGACAGTCTGATGTACTTAGTGCAGACTAATGTATCTAAACTGTTCAATCAATATATTTCCTTAAAAAAACTACCAGCCAATCTAAGGAGCATTCGGATTCGCGCGTCTACTATCACTTATGATTATAGCTTTACTCTAACATACTCTTCAGTATCGAATTTGAATACTATTTAGGTACGTGTTTTATGAATTTGCTAACGTAATTTATATGACTAGGCACCAGCTTAAAATGTTACTTTCATGTAAGTTATGTTAGCAAGTTCATAACAAACGCATATAAATAGTAGGGTGTTTATAAATGTACCCAACAAATTTCTAAATAAACCCAACATTTCAATTTTTGTCACACTTTTTCCTGTTTTGCCCTTAAGTCTATTTACACCCAGCATCTATTTCAAAACATTAAACGCAGCTCCTCCGATTGATTACCTGAGTTGTGTTTCAGTATCAATACAAACATCAAGAGCAATAATTTATCAACTCTGCTTACTTTTTGCAAACAATCTCTCATGTTCTATGCCACGGAATTAATGTTAGGTACATTTAGCAACACTCAAAATAGTACTCGAACAATTTATGGTTTATTATTGTTTTGTTTTTCTCTATTTTCAAAAAGTATAAATAGCATTAAATTTCGAAAATAGAGAAATAGTCCAGCACTGAAACAAGTTGCGGCATTTGAAACTGGAAAGGGAGTGACGGAGAGAGTGAGGTCGGAATGGACGATCCTCCTGAAAACAATCTATGCTCCGTCTGCCCAACACTCCTTGCCAAGCCAATTGCTCTCACTGGTTTTGCGGTAACCTCTCTTTTCCCTTTCTCTTTCAATCTCATTCTCGATTCACTCTCTTCTATCTCTTTCAAATTCCCCTTAATTTTCCGAATTGAGCTAGCTTCAATTCTGCTGCTTTTGCATTTTGATTCAATTTAAGTTCGGTTAGATAGGCATCAAAATTGGTTTAGGGCACATAATGCAAATTGTTCTTAAGCTATACTATTGCTTCGACTGAACCATAGGGTAAAGTAAAATTTAGGAACAATGCATATTAGTCTTAATTTCAAGAATTTTATTCCCACTAACAAAATCAGATTTTAAAATTCCTTTAATGAATTAAATAAACTACAATAGACCATTATAAGAGCAGAAAGACAATTATACCTTTAATGAATTAAATAAACTACAATAGACCATTATCAGAGTCTATTATAAAATAAAGTTTTTATGACCGGATTCCTACGACCAATGACTTTGACTGGGCTTCGGGGGCCGATGACCGGGCTCCGAGGACCGTTGACCGGGCTCCGGGGGCCGATGACCGGGCTCCGGCAACCGTTGTGCTTTAGTCACTTATAACATGTCTCTATTGGGGCAATATGCCCAGTTATTGGGGTCAGTATGACCTCCTACTAGGGGCAGTACCTAGTAGAACCCTTGAACTTAAGATATAAGGTATATAGATGTATCAAGAAAAGTTTTGAAATGGAAGAAGTGGAGTCTATAATATTCTATAAGATGTAAGACTGAGAAAATATCAAAAGAATGAAAGCAAGTGACTCTTGACGCCTAATTGAAAGACAATAGGACATACACAAAGAGCATAATATTCCTCCAGTAGGACATCTTACTAAGGACAGTAAGACCACCTACTGGGGTCAGTATGAGCAGTATAACCTCCTACTAGGATCAGTAGAATCACCTATTGAGTCAGTAAGACCACCTACTGGGGTCAGTGGGACCTCCTACTGAGGTCAATAAGAGCAGTATGACCTCTTACTAGGGTCAGTAGGGGCAATATGACCTCTTACTAGGTTCAGTAGAACCTCCTACTAAGGGCAGTAAGAGGTTCGTCGGGGGTCTATTGGGGCAATAGGGGGTTCGTCGGGAGGTTTATTAGGGGCAGTCGGTGTCACATCCCGACCCGTAAAATTTTTATCTTATTTACTAGCTTGATTGTAATAAGAATTTTACCGTCTCCGTCATTGAATTTATAGTTTAATTGGACCCTAGAGGGGTTTTGAGGGACGTTTATTTCGGAGGATTTATTCGTCGGAGAAAAAAGTAACGACGGTAAAAATGGTAAATTTTAGCTAGTAAAAGGTAATTTTATTAGGGTATTATTTTTGGGGGTGTTAATTTTTTGGATTTGGGTTGTATATAGAGTTGGGCCGGATGGGTGAGGCCCAAAGGATTTTCTCTCTTTCTCTCTCTTTCTCTCCCGACGCTCTCTCTCTCTCTCTCTCTCTCTCGCTGCCGGAATTCTTCTTAGCCGTCTTCCGCCGTCCGGCCAGCAACCGGCCACCTCTCCACTCCAATTTGGACCCCTGCCACCTCCTCTCCGTCCCCGGCCTAGCACCCGAGCCTCTAACCCGCCGGAGAGAAGGAAAACCTGTCGGAGACGCCGGGAAGCATTTCGTCGGAACTCCCTCCTCCGGCCACCAATCCGGGCAAGCTTGGTACGGTTTTGTAGCTCTCCTCCCGTGCAACAACCCTTCCAAAAGGCTCACTCCCTCTTCAGCTCGGTAAGGAGAAATTCAAAGTTGAAATTCTAGGGCTTTCAGGATGTTTTCGTTCGATTGACCTAGTTAGGCTTGAAATTAGACTTAGTGATAGTTATGAAAGTTGTTTGGAATGTTGAGAGGAAGATGCTGTTGAAATTTCATAGGAATTGGAGGTCGCCGGAATCGGCCTCCGGCCGGCGCCGCCGTTTTGAGGTTTTGTATAATTTTAAATGTGTAATAATTAGAGGAGTTTAATGAAGTGAATTGTGAAATTTTCGGATGAGTTTTGAATAGGTTTGTGAATTTCCGAAGTTTGGTATTTTAGCGGTTAAATAATGTAAAATCCGACTGTAGGATTTAAGTCAATTTCTGAGAAAGGTTGTATTTACGGCTGCCGAGTATGGTATTAAAGTTTGAGTCATTCCGATTTAAGAATATCGAAGTTAGGCAATGATGAGCGTGTTTATGACTCTCAGTTATTTTGCCTATTTTGAATAAAATTGAATTTTTAATTGGGAAATTAATTATATATTTGGAACAGGACGTGAGGAGACTCAATTGGAGAAACCTCGGATCGACGTCAGGCTTAGGCCTAAAGTTGTGAGTGGACCTTTGTTTTTAATTGAAAGCATGCGATGAATGATTTTATTGATCATTTATTTCTTCTGATGAGACTTATTGATTTCTCGGCTATTTGACAATTTTTCCTCCTTTGGAGAGATCCCGAAAATGAGATTTTCGGTGGATATATATATTTTGGATATTATGAGTATAGTATGTATATAAATGCTAGCTAGCCATACGTGCTTGGTCCGTCATAATGAGGTAAAATACCATTATGGCGTGGCGTGAGTGTTAGACACAAGCGTCATAGCCCTATATGAAAACTATTTTCCTTTTTCGATTTATTTAGGTTTTCATATAGGGAGTCCACACGTAAATACACCGTCCTTTTCGGTCATAATGAGAAAAATATCATTATGGCGCAACGTGAGCGTTAGACGCCAGCGTTGTAGCCTTGTATGAATTTCTATTTTTCTAAATTGTTTCTAGAATTCATACAAGGAGTCTGACAAGTGTAAATACATACGAATATATGTTTATATATAATTTAGCCAGAGATGCTCCATTTTATTTGAGTTTGTGACTAGCCAGTGCTAGTCGTGAAATTGTCAGTTTATAAGTTGAGCACTTTTGAGCTGCCGCATGCAGTATATTTTTCTATGAAATTAAAATGGGAATGCATAAATATTTTGTTATTAAATTATTTTGTCCACTCACTCTAACGTTATTAAATGTCTTCCCCTCTGGGTCCTTCGTTTTAAAATGCCTAGTCTGCAGGATTACATAGTTGAGGTCGAGCGTACATGGAGAAGAGGCATAGTTAATAGTATAGCTTCCGCTCTTTTCTATTTATTTTAGTTCATTTCCTCTCAAATAGAATTGCTCTGAATATGTGGTTGTTGGTTATAGGATCTTTGTTAAATCTATTTTTGGGAGATGTTGTGATTTGGGAGGAGCACGAAGGCTCCAGGAGTCTATAATGTTGGAGTTGGAACCTTTAGGAGTGTTTGCAGGTTTTTGTTTGGAAGGGTTGTCCATTTCCAAGGGAAGTTGTACCGAATTTAGCGGTAAATCTTTCCTTGGAAGTGGTCCCCGCACGATTTACTCTCGGGTTCAGGGTGAAATCCGGGTGGGTCGTGTCAGTAGGGGTCTATTGAGAGCAGTAAGGGGTTCGTCGGGGTCTATTGGGAGCAGTAAGGGGTCTATTGGGGGCAGTAGAAGGGTCTACTGAGGGCAGAATGAGGTCTTTGGAGGCAATATGCATGTGGTCTGTCCGGGGGTCTACTGGGGGTATGTACTGAGGGTCTACTGGGGGTAGGAGGGTCTACTGAGGGCAGTAAAAATACCATTATGGCGCAACGTGAGCGTTAGACGCCAGCGTTGTAGCCTTGTATGAATTTCTATTTTTCTAAATTGTTTCTAGGATTCATACAAGGAGTCTGACAAGTGTAAATACATACGAATATATGTTTATATATAACTTAGCCAGAGATGCTCCATTTTATTTGAGTTTGTGACTAGCCAGTGCTAGTCGTGAAATTGTCAGTTCATAAGTTGAGCACTTTTGAGCAGCCGCATGCAGTATTTTTTCTATGAAATTAAAATGGAATGCATAATATTTTGTTATTAAATTATTTTGTCCACTCACTCTAACGTTATTAAATGTCTTCCCCTCTGGGTCCTTCGTTTTAAAATGCCTAGTCTGCAGGATTACATAGTTGAGGTCGAGCGTACATGGAGAAGAGGCATAGTTAATAGTATAGCTTCCGCTCTTTTCTATTTATTTTTAGTTCATTTCCTCTCAAATAGAATTGCTCTGAATATGTGGTTGTTGGTTATAGGATCTTTGTTAAATCTATTTTTGGGAGATGTTGTGATTTGGGAGGAGCACGAAGGCTCCAGGAGTCTATAATGTTGGAGTTGGAACCTTTAGGAGTGTTTGCAGGTTTTGGTTTGGAAGGGTTGTCCATTTCCAAGGGAGGTTGTACGAATTTAGCGGTAAATCTTTCCTTGGAGGTGGTCCCCGCACGATTTACTCCTGGTTCAGGGTGAAATCGGAGTGGAGTGGGTCGTGTCAGTAGGGTCTATTGAGAGCAGTAGTAAGGGGTTCGTCGGGGTCTATTGGGAGCAGTAAGGGGGTCTATTGGGAGCAGTAGAAGGGTCTACTGAGGGCAGAATGAGGTCTTTTGGATGCAATATGCATGTGGTCTGTCCGGGGGTCTACTGGGGGTAGTATGAGGGTCTACTGAGGGCAATAAGAGGTCTTTCAAGGCAAATATGCCTGGGGTTTGTCCAAGGTTTACTAGGTGGTAGAAGAGTCTACTAGGGGCAGTAGAGAGGAGGGCCTATTGGAGACAATACGAGTTTGTAATCGAATTGCATACAAGTACAAAACTATCATAATCTAAAGATTGATTAGCAAAAGAGACTCGTGTGTTCTCCGAAAAAGTCGTCATTACTTCTAACTCTCCCTTCTCCACTCTTCGGAACTTACACAATCACACCATAAATCATATGCTAGCTTAGCCAATTCTACAGATCTTAGCTTCGAAACTTACTAACAGCTCTGAAGCTCAATAATGAAAATCAGCAACACTCAAAATCGAAAATGAACTGACTACTCAAAATCGAAAATGAAGTGAACATAAATTGAGCTAACTTGCCGCAATGCTGACAGTAACGCTTGGTGCAGGCAAGGCAAACTCGGTGCCTCCGATGATAGCCTTTCAGCTTCTCCTCCTCCAGGTCCATCATCTTCTCGTCCACCTCCGGGCACGCGCACGGCATGTGACCTGCCAGAAAGTTGGAGCACACCAGCCTCAAGTCACGCTTCCTTATCCACCGCGCCGGGACGGGTCGGGATTTGGGTTCGGGTCCTCCGGCAGGGGGGAGTGTGTTGGGAGGGTCGTCGGAGGCCCATGCGATGGACAAGTCGGCGTCGCGGTGAAGCCACATAACCTCCTCCTCCACGACAACGGCGACCTCAGACTCCGATCGTACACAGCGCCGGAGGTTCTGTATTGACGGCGCGATTCTGGGTGTCGATGTGCAAAGTCTCCGACGACGTCAATCAATAGATCTGGGAGAGAGAGCGAGAGAGAGAGATAGATATATGGACGAGAAAGAGAGAAGAGGGTAGTTTGGACATAAAAAAAAAGTAAATGCTGAAAATTGGCTAGCGGGAATAACAAATGGGGGAATTTTGAAATTTAATTTTGTTAGTGGAAAAGAAATTTTTAAAAATTAAAGCTGATGGGTATTTTTCCTAAAATTTAATTGAAGTTTAAGTAAAAGAGGATAGCTAAATGGGCCTGGGAGTCAGTAATGTTTAAGATTTATGTATTATTGGACCGGGAAATTGGAAAGATGGTGATTTGGTTTATGTTGTAATGTAGGAGGATTTATTACTTGCTTGTTGCTGCAGGGGAAATGTATGTATGTTACAATAACAGTACAGATGTATAGAAATAGGTAGAATGTGGTGATGTATTGCAAGCTGATTGTCGTTGCTATGGACTGTTATTGTTGGTCTGATTGATTTGAAGACAAGTAAGTTTGAATATCAGTTTTAAGAACCTGTAATTCGGCTTTGCATTTGCATGTTTTGACTCAAGTTCAGTCCCTCGAGATTTAGTCTCATACAAGGCAAAGTCAGGTAAAGAAGGAGGAAATGAAACGTTTTAGTTCATGCCAAGGACAATCAAAATGTACCGGATGGTGCAGTTGTAGAGGTCCATTTGGGGGGTAGGGTGGTACTGGTACTAGAAGGATCAGTTTTCGGTGTAGATTTCTTTTCGAAGTTTACAATATTAAATCAACTTACATTTGATTATCTCAGAAAAATAAAGGAATTTGAATAAAATCCCTTAAAGTATTCTCTCTCATGTTATTAAATAATCTAATATATATATATAGTCCATATCCAGAACGAAGCTTCGCTTTGGAATTAACGTGCGAAGATCCTTATTTGACTCACTTTTCGGTCATATTTTTCGATCATACTCGGTCAGTGTCTAGATACATATCGTATGATCATTCTAACAAAGTTTCATCAGTTTGGTGATCGTTTGCCACCGAATCAGATAAAATAAATCAATAGAAAAAATCTGTCCAAGTAGACCGTTGAAGTAAATCATGATTATGGAGGCTTAAACGGTCACCAAACTGGATGAAACTTTGTAAGAATGATCATACGATATGTATCTAGACACTGACCGGGTATGATCGAAAAATATGACCGAAAATGTGTCAAATAAGGACCTTGCACGTTAATTTCATAGCGAAGCTTCGCTCTGGATAGAGACTATATATATTATATATATATATGCTTGTTCGCATCACGGATCAGCTCTGCAGCCTTGTATTGCCCTCGCTGTCATCACCAGTTAACCTTGCTGGTTCCAACTGAGGCTTCATTGAGCCAACGTAATACGCCTAGGAGGTGGCAAGGGTGAAACGTATAATCGCTATTCGGAGGTAAATCCAGAGGACTCCAGGTAAATACCCCCTCACATCTGTTTTGCATACCTTGGTAGACGCACACACATATGCTATTCTGAAAAGTATTTACATTCGACGTGCTCTTTTAAATACACAAAGAATATACACATATGATTTATCTTATGTGTTTCTGGAAAGGTACTGAACACTGCAACATGTTGCCCTACTTTTGTCTCATTCTGTAACTAATAAATTTTGATATCGACCATCAATTTCTGGAAAAGTCCATATAACTCATTATTCCGCAAAGTCTAGTTTTCCATTTTCTATCCCAATATGTTACTATATGTGTTATTTTAAATGAAAAAGGATAAACAATACTTCTGTGGAAGAGCCGGACCGTGTTCACATCAAAGGCTTCCAAACTGTGTATTAAGTAGGAACCGAAAAAGTATTCAGGTTAAGGAACTTTCATTTTATCATTTTACAGCCTAGTTTATTCGACCCATATCTGCTTTAGACTACATTTTCATTTTATCATTTTACAGCCTAGTTTATTCGACCCATATCTGCTTTAGACTTCATTTTCACTGGCAAGGTTGGAGAGAACAACAATACTCATTCTGACTCTGGCTGTGTACTTGAAGTTCATGTCTGCTCCCTTTGGTAGAGTATTGCACTTACCCGATCCTAAGCTTCAGTTTCAATGTGTAAATAATGAGCTCAATAACCTTGTGTAAACTGAAATTGTAGATAGCAAGCCCAGTGTATACCCAAGATATCTAGTACCAAGCTTCAGTTACGTCAATTGTGTATACCCAAGATATGTCTCACCTCATCGGTTATAACTTATAAGAGACATTGTTGTGAAGCTTGGTACTTTCGGTGGTGTCTGGTTTTTGAAATGTGCTCAAGTGTGTGTGAACGAAGGTGAGGATGGGGCTTGTGTTGAGAGAGTGGGGATTCATATAGCTATGGAGTTAGGAGGACATTTTCTAAACTATTTAATATTCTTTGGTAAGTAATCAATAGAACTCCTTGTAAGTCTAGCATCATACACCAGATAAAGTCCTGAAAAAGTGAAGAGCAATAGAACCAAGAAAGCACCTCTCATTTTCATTTTCTGGGCAAAGATGGAAGGAAGCACTTCTCTTTCTCAATTCGCACAGCTTTATAATTTTAAACCCTCTTCATGTAAAGAATGTGACTCATGAAGATGGACCAATTCAAAACACACACTGTTACCAAACCCTGAAAAAGACCTTACATATCTCTTTGCCTTTTTCACAACACAAACCAGATAGAACTAAAAAAAACTGGTAGAACCATAGAACAGATAGCACTAGGGAAATGTAAATTTTATTTCATATGAAGGTATAGCACTATAAAAGTACTTGAAAACACAGCATTACATATGATCATCAAAATAGATCCTGAAATAAAGCCAAAGCCTTCTTCTGGGCTATGGTAGTAGTACTAAAACAGATCATGCACCTTCCCTAGACTTCCACAGCTTCCGGGACGTCCTTGTGTTCCTCCACAGTTTTGACACCATCTGGCCCATCAAGCTGGAAAGCCGAGACAGGAAATGTCCTGAATAGCCCTGTAGGAGACTTGAAGGTGATCTTCCCAGTTGGGGGGTCATCCAAAAAGATGTCACCGATTGACACCCAGACCATGAGCTCCTTGGTCTTGACTCCAGTCAGCTTTTTGATCTTGCCCTTTTCAACATAGGCTGTGATCTCAGTTGCAAGCTGGCCAGCCTCCCAACCTTCTCAAACTTGTGGGTGGTGCTCTTCTTCTGCTTGAGCCAAACAAAGCCAGTCTCTTTGATGTAGCCACATTCCACCATGTCCTTCATGGGGAGGAGCCCATTGGGGATCCATCTCTGTGAGCAAGAACTTTGACTTCTCCTGGCAGATAGCATCACCATGGTAGAGCTCATCAGCCTTGGCTCTCACCTCATCGGTTATAAGAGACATTGTTGTGAAGCTTGGTACTTCGTTGGTGTCTGGTTTTTGAAATGTGCTCAAGTGTGTGTGAACAAAAGTGAGGATGGACTTGTGTTGAGAGAGCGGGGATTAATATAGCTATGGAGTTAGGGCTTTGCCCTTGTGGGTTCTCCAAATTATCCAAAATGCCACTCTGCTTTGCCCTCCTATATCACAACATTTGCTAAAGAGGCCATCTGGTTTGTTCAAACTGGAAGGTATGTACAACAGTACAACAAGATTACCCCTTCTTTTCTCTCATTCTTTTTTTTTTCAAGGATGATAATGACATCTACCCAATTTTGAGTATCCCACATTTAGTGATACTTGTGACTTGTGAGAGTTGATGTTTCTTTGCGTATGATAATCTTACATTACATGTAGCAAGGCGATTAATCCAGTACCTAGGCATTCTAGATCCTCTCTTGAGAAGAACTTGAATTTTAATAGCAGCACTAGTAAGTTCATTCTCTCACCTAAGACTTATAAGACATTGTTGAGAAGCTTGGTATTTTGTTGGCAGTTGGTTTTTGAAAGTGGGGTAAGTGTGTGTGTTCAAAAGTGGGAGGTAATTGTGTTGAGAGAGCGGGTTAAGCAAACAACGAATAGGGCTCCATGTGGGTTTGGGAAATGACCAAATGGAGTTGCATCTATATATTGCAAAGAGGAAGGGAAATGGGAAGGATGTACCTACACAGTAAGCCCTTCATTTTTGCATGGTATATGACAGCCCCACCCAAATTTATATCGGAGAATTTATGAATATTGTGAAATGTGAATTTATGGTTATTTTTCGATGTCTTCTAAGAGGAAGGATTATCAGTATAGATCATCGGAATGCTTTGTTTGTCTCACATAATTTTGGTCGAGGTATGTATCGAATGTACAGAAGGGATTAATGAACATTTTTTCAAAAATAGAGGTAGGAAAACATTGTCATGCACTTGATCTTGGAGTTTCTTTCAAATGGAGCTTACCTCTTGTATATATCAGACAAGGACGTTTGTTAGCAGAAGACAAAGCAAGGACTATCTTTATTTAGCATTTTGTTAGGGGTCAAGGTTAAGATGTTGTTCAGTTAGGAGTTCATACCATAAAGTCCAGGATTACCCTCACTGGTTAAGTTGTCTTAGTTTCGTTGCAACTACAAATCTTTGGGGAGAAATTGGGTTTACAAAAAGTGATTGATACAGATACATTTTGCCCTTGGTTAGTTTTGCCGAATTCAATCGTGTTGGATTCATGACCTATAACTACCATGAAGAATGTGAGTCAAATCTCACACCAAGCTTATTTTTCATCATTCACGGATAGTATTTGGTGATTAGGGTTTTAAGTTTTACGAGTAGAACACCCAGAAATATCTGAAGGGCATGTAGTAGGTTTCAAACCAAGACCAGAATATATGAATTTCAAAACAATATGCAAAGGTTTACAATTCAAAAGATGTAAACACTGCCTTCAGCTTCCTACTATCAACTTTGAGCTCCAAACACACTAAAGAAACAATTTCATCAAAAAAAAAAAAACACACACACTAAAGAAACAATGCCTGCAGGACCATTTCATAATTTTACCATTTGAGTTAATTATACTTGGGGGAAAAATTTGATACAGCATAAAGTATCTAAGTTATTAAACTGCTTACAAAGATTGGATTCTTACTGCAATTCTAAGTGTGTAACCAGATCGATGAAATGGGTTTTGATTTCTGATCTTGGGCAGCCTGCACTTTTGGGACCCAGAGCAGAGTTGGGGTGCTGTTTCTTTTAGGGCATAGATAGATGGCTCATCCTCAAGAGGACCATGGCTTTTATTCTAATGGTGCTGTGAGGCTGGCTAGGTGTCTGTTTGGTTGGCTTTAATTCATCAGTTCATGTTATAAGAACACAAGATTATATAAGGGTGTGGCTATTGTCACCCCACTAAAGTTTGTTCACCCCATATTTTAATTTAAACTAAATATTTCAATACTAACCTCATAATCAAATTTTTTTTTTAAAATAATATTAAACTAAAATCTATGAAATCCAAACAACAACAATTTTCTTCATCTTTACATCGGAAAAAAAATTCTACATCTTTCAAATCATATTTGAGAATTACTTCAATCTTCAACACGGTGGCTATACAGTGTGGTGAGATTGGTCGTTCTTATTTTTATTTATTTATGATTTTAAGTGTAGTCTTTCATATATATATATATATATATATATATATATAATCGTAAATAAGGAACTTAAGAAAGAAATCAAGGAGAACATAGGATGTGTTTAAGAAGAATAGAGGTCGATCTGCGTCAAATATATCGATGAAATATTTGTATATATTTTTAGATTTCATCACTTTTATAATTGTAAGTTAAAAGAATGAAAATAAAAACTAGATTTTCTCAAAATTTTAAGGGCAGAATTGAGATTTTAAAGATAATAATAAGACGTGGGGTGAACTGAGTATTAATGGGGTGAAAAAACCGCACCCTTATATAACCGACGAATACAATGATACAATGCTCGGATCCTCGTGCAACAGGTTCATCAATGGATTAACAATATTCTAGTTGGTTCTTGTTGGCCTAAAAGTGTCCAAACCATACCAATTTTAATGAACATTTCAGTTGAGAATGTGCAATGTATTGAAGATTCAAGTCCTTGATGGGGATTTGGGTCAGTTAGTTTGGTCTGGTTGGATCATATAGTTGAAACATTAAAGCTATATCTAATAAAGGCAATTCTATGCTTTGCCAAGTGACATATGAAGAAAAATGAATCATTCATATAACATAGGTATCATGATTATCAATCAGCAATCTGGAAATGATACACAATAGAACACAATAGACCAAAACTTACTCCAGTGTATGCACTATCATGATCAAATGAAAGCACTAGATAAAATGGCAACAATCTCGATTAATTAAACCAATTTCGCTTATGAAACTGTTTCTAGATATCCCTCAAATTGCCCTACTGCTTTTGCATCAAATAGAACAAGCCTTCCTGCACGCGGGATGCGCGTGCGGAAGGGCCGCGCTCGCGCGTGCGTATGTCATTTTTCGTCATGAAATACGTTTTGCATATGTACATTCAGTCATTCATTTATACAGGAGGTAAGAATGTTACACGTTTCCTAACTTTATTACATGCAAATATTAAATTTTACATATGCCCACAACCATATTCTTGACTTGAAAAAAAAAAAATATTACTTAGGCACACATGTTTAATAAGACTAATTATCGGTACTACCACGAAAAAAAAAAATCATATTGTCTTTAAAGAGGCTAGAAGTCGATTGCACGTCATAAAAATATGGTTTTCAAGCTATCTCTCAAGCTCTTTAAACATATTGTCTTTAAAGAGGCTAGAAGTTGATTGCACACCTTAAGAATATTGTTTTTAAGCTATCTCTCAAGCCTCTTTAAACATATTGTCTTTAAAGAGGCTAGAAGTCGATTGCTTGCCTTACGGTATGATATTGCGTGCGCACGCGCTCACGCGTGTGAAATAATCACTCTCAAGTAAAATGTTGTCTTTAAAGAGGGTAGAAGTCGATTGCATGCTTTAGGTATGATATTGTGGGGAAGTACCACGCGTGAGTGAAATAATCACTCTCAAGCTTGCAATTAGCTTCGGTTTCTTAACCATTATAGCTCATGCGTGCGAATTGTTGTTTTCAATTAGCGAAATGGGTAACTTGAAAATAGCAATATTTGATCAACGTACTCCCATGTACATTGTCTCCTAAATCAATCAAGTTTCATTGGAAAAGTTTCTAGAGATAATTGACCGATAGTCGTTGAGGAAATCTGTTTCTTTCTTAATAAAAAACTAATTGCTATAAAGTTGCAATATTACACAATTACTAAGAGATCTTTAATCCCCCAATTCTGGTTATACATGCATTTCTTCCCTTTCTTCAAGTTGTACTGCTGGTACATGGCGCCCACAGTTTTGTTCCTGTGTGAGCAAAGAAAAATACCAAACTAATATAAGCTAGAGGGAAGTAACAGAAAGGAAACTGCAATGCAATGTAGGGTGAGCCGTGGCTTAGTTGGTTAAGGTGTTTAACTGACAACTTTGAGGTCATGAGATCAAACCTCATTGACATATGTAGGGTGTGTGAGTTATTAATAAAAAGTTTTTAAAAAAAAAAAAAAACAGAAGAAAGGAACACTGCAATGCAATGTAGCCCTATTTATCAAGCACATAGATATATACAACCCAAATATAGTTTCCAAAAATGTCCAGGTAAATTATACATACAATCAGAAACCCAAATTAACCTTAAACCCCCTCTCCATAATTTTCCTTTTATATGAAGTTTGAGCTCATACATATACAGTAGTAGTCACAATGAATAGCAGATATTATATAGATATTATATCTTTGAAAGGTAGTATATATCTATACCAATTTCAAACTTGCAAAGCAATAATACAAATGATAAAGTAGAATGTGGTTCATATCCAAAACCAATTGACAATTGATGTAGTGACACAAACCCTTATAAACCCGCAGACAAAGTTTCGTATTTCCGATGTGGGATTGATATCTGAACAACAAATATGTTGTCATTTTGCATCATACCTTGCAAAAGATGATTCCGAACAGAACTGAACTCAAATTACACCAATTTCAAAACTGAATGTAAAAGGTTAGTAAGAAAGGCAAGAAAAAGTACAGAGAGCCAATGATTAAACTTGTGAGAATCCGAGAGCCTAAATAAGGAAGTAGATTCGCATATTATCATGAGAAATATGATTAAATTAATTCTGAGCAGGTTTTATATTCAATTGAATTCTGAGTTCGTCCCCAACAGTTTAGTTCATTAACATGCCCTATTGCCATCTCAATCTCTATAGCTTTGAATTCCAAAGAACACCAATTGGAGATAAAAAACAAAACTCATACAGCTATCCAGAACAGAAATTGAAGTACTCAAAAAATAGAACTCATCTCTTCTAGATTGTGAACTCCAATGGAGCAAACCATTGCTTGACTGGTTTGACAGACGTTGATATCAATTCCAGTGTATGTTCTGAATAGAGACCTGAAACCAAATACTTCAGCAGGCCAAAAAAAAAGGTCATCAGCCTATTCATGGAACTCAAAATCTTCAAATGGACAAAGATGGCTGCGCTTACCAATCATAAGGCGGTATGACCGCTTCCCATTAGTTTCTCTGTCAATGTAACTGATGTCGAAGATTTAATCACTTCAGCTCCTCAGCTCTGTAAATTCGATCATTAGTTAGATCCTATTCCGTTAATTAGTAGTTGTAGGTAGCTCCTGAGTGACCGATTTGATGGAAGGCATATATGATGCTATGGCTAGAACACACAAAGCAAAAGAGTTAAAAATTATTCATTTCACCAATGACCAAAGATTTCATCAACAAAGACGTTATGATAAATACAGAACTAATAAACCAACTAATCAAACCCAGCCTACTTAGTGTAGTCTGAATATTCTCAGAATCAATTCCAGCATGGTTTGGTATATTGGTTTACCTTTGCTCTATCATGTCAGTGAAGAAAAAACATCACCAACTGTACATGTTGTTACCCAAATCAATAACATCATAGTACATAAACCTATACCTATTACACAGATATAAAACTATACATGAAACCTTCAGAAGAACCAATGGAAACTCAATCTAAAACTATTAAAACCGTGAGCAATCTATTTGCTACTCATGTAAGCACAATGATTAAGGGCCTCACTCTTTATGATCAAGTATTCAATTTGGAAGGATCGAATCCGGATTCAAACCTTGACCGATCAATCATGGGGAATGAAGATGCCTGCATAAAAGTACAATAATACAGCAAAACAATACATGACTAAGCAGTACAGAAAATTTAATTCAATATTAAAAATCATACGTTGAATTCGAAAAGAACAAAAGTTCCAAATTCAAAAGCATACCTTGAATACGAACTGCTTTCAGTTCTACCCATGAGTTATGTTTCTACACGAACCGAAAGTAAAAGAAGAATCGTTAAACAAACATGTATTCACAGAAAGAGACGGGTCTGAAAGTGGTGATTATAATGACATTGTATCATCAAAAACATGTATTAACCATTAACCATAACCTGATTCCACAACATGTATTATCAGAACATGCAGTTGTTTCTTCTAATCCTAATTACCAAAAATTTAAATTTGTGAACCGAAAAGTTCTCAAACGATACAAAAACTCACAAACAGCATACCTCTTTTCAATTTCGAAACTACGAATTGGAAGATGAAAGTCCGGCAACAGATCTCCTCCTCCATTTTATAATCCTGTTGTTCCGATGCATGATAATCGAAACAAAAAACTTAATGCATTCGAGATGAGAAAAAAAAAGAAGAGAAATTCGAGATCAAAAAAAGAAAAAAAATAAATTGATAAAACCTGATAACTGAGATTTTGAACTGAAATCAAGAAACGGAACTACATTGCTAAGCATACATTTGAGGTAGATTGGTGCCACTTCGTGCTTCTGTGTCAATTGAAGCTTCTGGCGATGAAGAACACGTCTTTTGGACGTTTTTAGATATTATGAGAGCGTCCAACTGTAAAAGAAATCGAGTTTGAGTGGGAATCGGTATTTCTTCTTGTTCCTCAAAACGTGGTCGTGGCCGCTAACTGCAAGAGAGAGTGTGTCAATTATCCTTTTTGCCCTTTACTACTGAAATTTCAATTATAAAGTAGTTTAATAAACTCTGGGCTTTTTCGGAACTTCAAAAATCTAACCATTTTACTTTCTTTCTAGCTTTATTAATAGAGATTTAATAAATTGAGGGCACAATGGTATTTCCAAATCCATAAAAATCCCCTCTTTTAGTTGGGAGCAAACCCACGACCATGTTTAAGGAGGAAAAACCAACGCCTACTCAAATCCAGATTATTTTACCCTTTATAACACGTTCTTTCTTTCGTTTCTTCCCAAAGAAAACCGGCACAACATGAAGATCGAGGAAATCATCCACAGGTAGGTTTGGCCGGATCATATCGGCTTTAATCTTGCGTTTTCGACATCTAGCTCCCTCTTATAAACCTTGCAGAAACCGGTTATTCGCAAGTAGAAGACGATCTCCTCAAGCAGATATTAACCAACAGAAACTGAAAAGGTATGGTGTGCATTTATCAAGTTGTTGAATTTGATAAGGGTTTGAACTTTTGTTTTCTTTCTGCGTGTAGTTCTCAAACCGAAGGGGCTCATGGTAAACAAAAACCATTTTGCAACGGGACAACAGAGGGAAGGCTACCACGGTTGGGTTAAGCACGTTTTTTTTTTTTTTTTTATGACATGGAGTCCGAAGGGAAGACAAGAAACCTAAAAGACAGTTATCAAGGCTTGGAAGTGTTAGCGTGAGTTAGTTTAAGAATGTAAATTAATTTGTTATTACTTTTCTATTCTGTATGTGTAGTACATAGTACGTAGGGTTTGTACAACTTGTACCTCTATATATAGCCTCCTCTGTGAGATGAATAAATATCAGAAAATTCATTCTCCAAAACCTTGTTATATTTGACTTGGTATCAGAGCAAAGATCCGAAAGGACTTTGTCTCTTTGTTTTTCCGCTGCGAATTCTTCGTCTGACGTCGGTTATTTGTCAGACGGCTGTTTGTCTTTTTTAAATAAACCTCATTGTTAGGGTTTATTGTCTCGATCGTCGAAGTTTTTCCGACTGCTCTCAGTTTGACGTAGGCCTTGTCAGACTGATTTTTTACTGCTCAGCCTAGCTGCCGCCACATCTTCTTTTCAAAAAAAAAAAAAAAAAATTGTTGCCGTTGCTGTGTCCAGGCCGGGATCCAGCCGTCGTCGTCTGCCCCGCCGTCGTCGTCTCTGTTGGGATCCGGTCGTCGTCGTCTCTCCCCTGCCCAGACGACGCCGACACTGCTCCTTCTGCCCAGATGACACTGCTCCTTCTGCCCAGACGACGCCGCCGTGCCAAAGCCCAGGTCCCGACGCCGTTGTGCCGTGCCGCTCCGCTCTGTCACGACGCAACCGACGCCACACTCTTCCGACCCGGTTCGTTGTGTTCGACCCGACCCGGTTCAGTCACAGCTCCAGTGCACCGACAGTGCAAGTGCACCAGGCGCAGGTTTATTCAGCCCCTTCTTGTTTTTGCTCCATAAATTACTGATTTGGTATTTGTGTTGCAATGGGTTCTGGAGTTGAAAGTTCCCAGGGGAAAGATGTTCAGACAGTTGAAGTATCCGTCAAGAATTCTGAAAGTGGTTCATTTGGGGGTGCCAAACTCAATGGAACCAATTTTCGGAAATGGAAGAAAATCATGACGGCTCATCTTCGAGGGATGCACAAGATGGGGCATGTAACTGGGACAATTAAGGCCCCTAGTGAAAGTGATGTTGATGCTTACACTAAGTGGGAAGATGATGATGGTCTTGTGATGTCAGTCTTGTACAAGGCCATGAATGAGGACATAGTCGACCTGGTGGAACAATGTGATACAGCTCAGGCGATCTGGAAGACACTGGAAGATTTATATACTAATGAGTCTGATTTCATACAGGTTCATGAGTTAATGTGCACTGCTTCTTCAATGCAACAAAATGGGCAGCCAGTGGCACAGTATTTCACCAAGCTAAGGAACATTTGGGCTGAAATTGATACGAAACGTCCTTGCAAGATCAAGAACCAGGAGGATCTTGTTTGGTACTTGAAGGAAAAGGAGCTTGAGCGAGTTCATCACTTTCTGAGGGGTCTTGATGTAAAACACAACAGTGCCAAAGGAGAACTGCTCAGAATGACAGAACCTCCTAACCTGATTACAGCTTTCACATATATCCGTAAGGATGAGTCTCAGCAGGAAAGTCTTACTCAAGCACAACTTGAAGTCTCTAGTCTCACTATTCAAGCGAGAGCACCAGCCCCACTCCTTCAGCAATCAAGTTCAGTTCCATTTCACAAGCAAGGACCACCACCAGGCTTTGGGGACCAACCTCGTCCCCCTTGCTCTTATTGCAAGGGTGACCATGCTCGTGAGTATTGTTGGAAGTTGTACCCTCATCTTAGGCCTAAGAGGCCTACTTATCGTCCCAAGGCAAAAGCAGCTATCCAGTTGGTCCAAGAACCAGACATCTATGGTGTATCCGGACATGACCATCATACAGCAGAAGGCGCCACACCCACAGCATCAGTGGCTGGTCGTGGTAAGATAGGTATGGCCTTAAATATTTCTAGCTTTGTTGGTGGTGATACATGGATTATTGATTCAGGTGCTTTAGATCATATGACTTATGACAAATCTTACTTTACTGAATTATCCTCTCCACCAGTACCATATGTTACTAATGCTAATGGTGAAGCCTTCCCTGTGTTAGGAAAAGGGTCAGTTTGTATCACTCCCACAATAGTGCTACAAAATGTGTTATATGTACCTGCTTTATCTCATCATTTGATATCTGTCTCACAGTTAAATGTTGAATCCAAATGCTCTGTGACCTTTTTTCCTATGTATGTGATTTTTCAGGATCTTCTCACTGGGGAGTTACTCGGTCGGGGGTACTTGAGGGGCAGGCTCTTTCGTCTGGACCAGACTTATGTGGGGGCGAAACCAGGAGCACAGCCACGGACCGCTTTAATATCAACTTCTGACAGGCTAAGTGAAGTTTGGTTGTGGCATCGTCGCTTAGGGCATCCATCTTTTAGTGTTATGAAAAAATCCATGCCTTCTTTGTTTATTGGTGTGGATGAGTCAGTCTTATATTGTGAAACATGTGTTTTGGGCAAGAGTCATCGCTCAACCTATTCACCTCGTATTTCTAATAAAAGTGTCGTTCCTTTTGAATTAATTCATTCTGATGTTTGGGGACCTTCAAAAGAACCTACTGTGTCAGGTATGCGATATTATGTGTCATTTATTGATGATTGTACACGTCTTACTTGGGTTGTTCTTCTTACAACTAAGGATGAGGTTTTTCCGGCTTTTCAAGCTTTTTCTTCCGAAGTCCAAAAACAGTACAATGCCAAAATTAAAGTTCTTCGCTCTGATAATGGAGGGGAATATGTAAACCGTGTCTTTTAGTCTTTTCTGCAAACACATGGGATTATCCACCAGAAAACGTGTCCTTACACACCTGAACAAAATGGGGTCTCTGAAAGGAAAAATCGTCACTTACTTGATATGGCTCGTTGTATTCTCTTCAGTGCACATTGTCCTAAGGATCTGTGGGGTGATGCTATCATCGCATCTACCCATCTTATTAATCGTCTTCCATCTAGTGTCCTCCTGGGAAAGGTACCATTTGAGGTACTAGCTTCTTATGTCTCTTTACCTTCCTTTCATAATCTCCCTGCTCGTGTTTTTGGTTGTGTTGCATTTGTCCATATACCAAAGAGTCAAAGGTCAAGTAAGTTGGATGCCCGGGCACTGAAATGTGTGTTTGTTGGTTATGGGGGACATCAGAAAGGATATAAGTGCTATCATCCACCTACTGGGAAGTATTACGTCACTATGGATGTCACTTTCTTTGAGGACATGAGTTATTATACCTCTTCTGATACTGCTCTTCACGGGGAGCATTCATATTTTGAAGAGCTGTATCATGGAGAGGGGGAGACAGGTCATTCAGTTGAGGTTACTGATGCATCAGCTTCATATACACCAGTCACTCCAGATGTTCAGAGACCAGAAGATGATAGACAGGCACCACCAGATGATTCTGGTGCAATTGCTCCAGAGATTCAGGAACCAGAAGCTGAAAGTGTTCCTGCCCCTCCTGCCTCGCCTGTTGTTACTAATACCCCTGACTCATGTCTCCCTGGTACAGAAGATCTTCCATCTGAGGTTAGTGATTCTATTGGGGTTAATACTAGTGATGCTAATAGTAGACAATATGTGTTACCAAATAGGTCTACTAGGGGTAAACCAGCAAAAACATATGAACCTACCCTTCAAGCCAAAGCTAAATATCCAGTGACAAATTTTATGTCTACCAAGAGATTGTCTAAGTCATATGAATCATTTGTGAATCAAATATCTGCTGTATCAGTACCTAACAAAGTGCAGGATGCGTTGGGAGATCCAAAATGGAGGAAAGAAATGGATGAGGAGATGGAAGCGTTACAGAAGAACAATACTTGGGAGCTTGTATCCCCACCACATGGAAAGAAGGCTGTTGGATGTCGCTGGGTGTTTACAGTGAAGCATAATCCAGATGGGTCAGTGAGTCGATATAAAGCACGCTTGGTAGCAAAGGGATTCACTCAGACATATGGCATTGACTATGATGAGACATTTGCACTAGTTGCAAAGATGAATACTATCCGGGTATTGCTCTCTCTTGCTGCTAACTTAAACTGGCCTCTTAAACAGTTTGATGTCAAGAATGCTTTTCTTCATGGAGAACTTGTGGAGGAAGTGTATATGGATCTTCCACCTGGATATAAAACTGCTCCTTCAGGTAACTTTGTGTGCAGATTGAGAAAATCTTTGTATGGTCTTAAACAATCACCTCGTGCTTGGTTTGGAAGGTTTTCACAGTTCATGAGGAAGATTGGTTATAAGCAGAGTAACTCAGACCACACATTGTTTCTCAGACATCAACAAGGGAAGGTAACAGCTCTGATCATATATGTTGATGATATGGTTGTTACTAGTAATGATACTATTGAGATGGATAGATTGCAAAAACAGCTAGCCACAGAGTTTGAGATGAAAGACCTAGGTACACTCAAGTACTTCTTGGGCATTGAGGTAGCCAGGGGGAGTGAAGGCATTTATCTGTGTCAAAGGAAGTATATACTTGATCTATTAGCAGAGACAGGTATGTTAGATTGTACTCCAATTGACACTCCTATTGAGCAGAATCACCGATTAGCAGAGTATCCTGATCAGGTACCTACCGACAAGCCTCGTTATCAGAGGTTAGTTGGACGTTTGATTTATTTGACACACACCAGACCTGATGTTGCTTATGCAGTAAGTGTGATGAGCCAGTTCATGCATAATCCCAGTGTAGATCACATGGATGCTGTAGTGAGGATTTTGAGGTACTTGAAGTCAGCTCCTGGGAGAGGAGTAATGTTTTCTAAACACAGCAGTATTCTTGAGGTTTGTGGTTTTACAGATGCAGACTGGGCTGGAAATATTACAGACCGGAGGTCTACATCAGGGTATTTTACCTTTGTGGGAGGTAATCTTGTTACTTGGAAGAGTAAGAAGCAAAAGGTGGTGGCTCGGTCTAGTGCTGAAGCAGAATATAGAGGTATGGCTCATGGAGTATGCGAGTTGTTATGGCTGAAGAATGTGTTACAAGATTTGGGGGTCAAACCCAAGTGTGCTATGCAGTTGTATTGTGACAACAAGGCAGCCATTGATATCTCACAAAATCCTGTACAACATGATCGTACCAAGCATGTGGAGGTTGATCGTCACTTTATAAAGGAGAAGCTAGATGCAAAGATCATTAGCTTTCCTTTTGTCCCTACAGAGGAGCAACTTGCTGATATACTCACAAAAGGAGTTTCTAAGAAGGCCTTTTATGACTCACTTGGCAAGTTGGGCATGGTTGATGTATATGCGCCAACTTGAGGGGGAGTGTTAGCGTGAGTCATGGAGTTAGTTTAGGAATGTAAATTAATTTGTTATTACTTTCCTATTCTGTATGTGTAGTACATAGTACGTAGGGTTTGTACAACTTGTACCTCTATATATAGCCTCCTCTGTGAGATGAATAAATATCAGAAAATTCATTCTCCAAAACCTTGTTATATTTGACTGGAAGAGCATGAAGAATCAGCTTCCAAGAGAGGATAACATCATTAGGAGGGAAGCTAAAGAATCTAGGCATGGGTTAAGCACGTTTATCTCTACCTTTGGTAAGAATCCTATTAAAATTTCCTTTGGTTCATAAGTTTTTGTTACTTTTGTACACAGAATTTATTTAGCAGATTTTTTTTTTTTCAGCAGCCCAAGGAACATATAGACGAGATTTTTTATTTTTTGAAATAAAAGCGGGTGTATAACCCTTTGTATTTATGGTCTCAAGGCAGAATAGCATCACATGTACTATTACATTATGAAATTGAAGCTCATTTAAATTGAGCCTAGCCGAGCTAAACAATTATCCTACACTAGGATAGATTTGGTTGAAAGTTCACTTTGCCAATTGCGGTACTCCATAAGCTTTCATTATCGAGGTGTCTAATAACCCTCTTAGTAGGCAAGCTGTAATCCTACCTTAGAAAAACAATAATGCAACTAAAAATAAATAAAAAACAGAAAAGAAAAATGGGATTGGGCCATAGAAAAAGTCAAGGCCCAATTACCATGAAGCCCATGCCAAAGTTAAGAGATGCAGGGGAACTTCAGATGTCTCGTCGGAGTTCTCCCTTGCCTACCACCGACTGCATCACCACCTCCGTATGCTCAGAGATGCCAAAGTTGACGACCAGAGCAACCTTTGGATCCGAGAACGATTACAAAAGAAACGAGTTTAAATCGGATCTAGACGACTCGACTTGAAACCAGATCTCATCGCCGCCGCCACCTCCAGGTGTTCACTAACGCACCGCCGACACGAATCAGTCTGTCCCTAGTCATTTGCACACCGACTTGAGGTTAGCCAAACTCTCCTCGAACCACCAACACTCGGTCTTTACATAAATCTCTATCAAATATTCTAGAGCCTGTGTTTCTTCTGATAGGGCTAACTCTAGAGCCTATTGTTGTAAGGGCCTCTTTCCTTTCTGTTTTGTGCAAGGAGTAAAATATCTAAAATATCCAAAATATTTCCTCAAAATTTCTGTTTTTTTTTTTACAATTACTGATATTAATTTTCATATCTTTCTGATATTTTATATTTAGTATATTTTTGGTCGAATATACAACTTTTAAATAAAATTTGGTAAAATTTTCATCGATATTCGATATTTTCTCGATATATCTATCGAGATTTTTTTTTTTCGAACTATCAAAATTTCCATGATCGTCAATATTTTACTCCTTGGTTTTGTGTGTTTGGCCCCATATAATTAATAATAACAAATCACATATACATCCTCCAAAAAGATTTAAAACACAAATAAATCTACTTGTGTTGTTAAACAAATAATGACAGTTTTTAACAATTAAAGACAATATTTTCTCTACATGTCATGTGTCATGGTTTAATTTACTAAATTAACCTTATACTAATTAAATATGTTTTTAGAAAAGAAAAGTCTCACATTTTGAGATTTTTCAGTAAGTGGAATACAGTAGCAGATTTTTCAATAACTTAGTATAGTAGCAGTTAATTCCAGTAGAAATAGTAGTATGGGTTAACAACCTAGTAGTAACGCAAGTATGTTTGGGCAATCATCTACTTCTGCTACTGCTTGAAGACCAAGACAATGAAGGAGTCATAGGAGAGGGCGAAAGCTTTGCTACTGCTACTGCTAGCACACAACAACACAACAACATGAATCAACAACTTACAGTGGTCGCACACAACAACAGCACCGCAGTAGTAGCAACATGAATCAACAACTTACAGTAACAACACACAACAACAACACACACAGTAGCAGCACACATCAACAACACACACAGTAGCAACACACATCAACAACAACATGCAGTGGTAGCACACGTAATAGCAGCATAAAGCATCACACAACAACAACACACGCAGTAGCAGCACAGAACAACACACGCAGTAGCAACACACAACAGCACACGTAGTAGCAGTACGCAGTACACAACAACAACACACGCAGTAGCACACAACAGCACAGTAGCACGTAGTAGTAACACACAACAGCACGTAGTAGCAGTACGTAGTAGCAGCACGTAGTAGCAGCACATAACAACACACGCAGTAGCAACACACAACAGCACGCAGTAGCAGCACAAAACAGCACACGCAATAGCAGCACAAAGTAGCACGCAGTAGCAGCACGAAGCAGCACGTAGTAGCAGCACGAAGCAGCACGCAGTAACAGCACGAAGCAGCACACAGTAGCAGCACACAACAGCAGCAGCACACAACAGCAGCACACAACAACACACAACTTCAACACACATAGTAGCAACATACAACAACATACACCAACATCACACGCAGTAGTAGTAGCATACAACAACACACACCAACATCACACGCAGTAGCAGTAGGAGCAGCAACAGCAGCACATAGCAAAATGCAGTAGCAGCACGAAGCATGAGCACGGATTAGCTACAAATGATCACTTTTTGCTGTCAAATTCAAAAGATATGGGTTTTAATTCCAAAGAATCTTTGAGTAAACCAAGTTGTAGAAATCGAAGAATAATCAAATCAGATCTGGTTAGATTCGGCGAAGCCTTAGTCAACATTCATCCTTTCATTATTTGGCTCCTCCCCCCTTTCTCGCCTCCTAGCGATTTGGTCGAAGCAGTGACCGGTGAAGAAGAAGAAGAATCGGTGTGTTTCTCAGATTTGAAAATGGTGGAGAAGTGATATTTTGAGCTAGTGGCAGTTTTGTAGATATTTCAGAAAATAATGGTTTTTGGGTATTTTGCATAAAAAATTGTTGACAGGGCATGGTATTATGCACTGTGGGTTTGGGTATATGTCCTTATTTGTTTAAATTTGTTAAAAGATGGTTTTTCTGTGTTTTGCAACTGTCTATGGTAATAGAATGTCATTTTCTAATAACAAAACCCAGAAACCTGGGCTCCTGGTACTTGGCAAGAAGAAATTTTTTTTATTTTTATTTTTTATTTTGCTTTTTTATTATATGAAAAGAATAATAAAAATAAAATGTTAGAGGTAAATTAGTTATTTTATGATAAAATTTGGATATCATCAATTATTTTAACGGAGCTAATGGTTACATACACCATTCTTTAGTCAGGATAAGAACGTGACATACTGATTTGAAGTTTTTCAAAGTTGAGATACTAAATATTTGCTTCTTTAAAAGATGAGACATTGTTGGACCATTTTTCCTAAGTCATGCATACAATACTTGGAGGATTTGGATTCATAGTGAACTTGTACTTAGTTTGTCTTTTTAAGACATTACAACAGAAAGGTAAGTGACAACCCAAAATATATTTAGGGGGTTAAAATTTACACATCCCTTTTTACAATCCACACACCCATGCCTCATTTTTATAAGAAAATGTCTAAAATGTCTCTATCCTAAATAACTTAAAAAGATTAAAATATGGATAGTTTAGACATTTTCTTATAAAAAGTGAGGTATGGGTGTGTAGATTGTAAAAGAGGTGTAAATTTCACTCCCCTGTATTTATTGTAAATAGTATATATCATATTTTATTATTAATTTTGGATTACTCAAAAGGCTAAGAGAGGCAAAAGCCATCTTAATCTCTGAAAATTATTATCTTGTCAAAAAATAAACCTTTGAAAATTATTGAAGAAAAACAAGAATTACAAGAGAACTTTAATTTTCAAAGAAAAACAAGAATTACAAGAGAACTTTACACAATCCTCCATGTTCCCTGCCTTTATCCATAGCTTGGGCTACTTCAATCACAAAATTCATTGTTGAAACTTTGTTGCCACCATTGAAGCACCTTCTTACCATAATTTGCTGCTTAGTTTCCGATCTTGGCATATTTTTTGGAGAGAAATGAATAATTCATTAATCAAGGGATAAACCCAAATTACATGCTAATGATAATAAAGAGTACAACTCAATCAAACTAGAAAGAGTGTGAGGAAACTTATAACTCACTAATCTATAGACCGTAGATCCTACAACCGATAATAAAAATGCAACAAAGTTAATAAATCTAACACATCCACCACCTATGATCGCTAACATTGCCGTCGCCATCACCGCCAACAATCGAAAGGTGAGGAGAGATAAATCGGAATGATGATGCCCGAAAACTGATGCCAAACAAGTCCTATTACACACATCATAAAGACACCCATAACTCAGAGGAAAAGCTCCTCCCAAATAACACCGTACAATCCACCATCGAAACCCAAATCATGACGGAACTGAGGCTGACGAGAAAGGACCGAAAACCAAACCGAAGAACTAGAACCAAAACCAACAAAAATGAGGGGTGATGAGCCCATGTGTAAGCACCCATAATCCACGTGTAAACACTTATAATCTAATAAGTAAGTACTCAAATTGCACTTTAAGCGTCCAGACACACAAGCTCCCATGAAGGTTCAGAATGGTAGTTGTTAGGTTGTTTTGGTATTGAGTGACCACGAATGTGGAAAAAATTAGGATTGATTGACACCGGTACGAGGAAACGAGTCCTCCCGTTCTAGACAAAACGGGTAGTATAATCCACATAGGTAATCCAGATATGGGTCCAAAAACTGGAACCCGGATTAACATAAAGCAGTAAAGTACAAGGTAATTAAAGATAATTACCTCATGTGAGCCCAAAGCCCAAATCAAGGCCCAGATCCTCTTAACATGAGGCCACAACCACAGGGAATAAGGAGCCCAATACCCACCAGCCCAAATAGGAACAGCCCAGGCCCAAAAAGCCTTCCTCCCAGAGCTAGGCTTCTGCTACACTGGTCCGTCGCCTTTCCTCCATCCGCGCCGACGATTTCCGACTCCCACCACCGGCTCACCACCATTTCTCTTCCACCAGCCTCCGCAAACGGAATCCGGTTCAAGATCCAGTTCTAGATCACGAAGAGCAGCCTTCCCGGCATGCCGGCTAGCCCAACCGACGAACGGCAAACGCCGGCCTGATCACCGACCCCCAGTCGCGCCGCTCTCCAGTTGATCCAGGTCTGTCCTAACCACCTCTGTCGCGGCTGAGCTGCCCAATGCAATAAACTCCCTCCTTTGAGACCGACGAGTATTAGATCTCCCCCACAACAACCCTTGGTTCCATAACAACCTTCAAAGAGATGACTTCCCGTCTGGCCACACTCCTCGAGCGCCGGCTTGGCCAGTGGCCGGTACTAGTGTTGCGGCGCAGTCGGACGAGAGGAGAATTCAAAAACCCTAACAGTACGCGCGTTCAATGAAAATGAGAAGAAAAGGGCCAATGTTTTAGAATATTAGTCGAGTACTTGAGTTATGAATTGTGTATTGGGTTCTGATACTCTCCATATCACTTTCTTGTACTTCCTAATGGATCCTGGCGTCTCCTGTACTATATGTTCTAGTGGTTCGATTTCGACATCGTGAGGTGGGAAAAAGAAAGATGCATAGGACATCCTCGCCTTGGTTGTAGTTGCTACAACTCTATGTTCAATGCTTTTGTACTTCCCGTTAGTCAGTATCTGTCGTATTAGTATTTACTTTGTGTTGGCATTCCTATACAAGATAATATTGGTGCTCTTGATTAGAGTTTGGAAAGGTATCAATCAATTGAATTGATTTGAATTAAATTGCAATATCTGTTTATCTAATTGGAATTTAATTTCCCAATTTATGTGTTGGAGCTTTTATGTTGAAATCAGTTTCTACCTAGCTAAGTCCCGTGAGAAAGGAAGGAATCTTAATTTAATTAGGAATCATGTGCTTTAAATATCTCATTTATATTGTAATTGATCTAATTGGTGATTGCATGATTAATCCCTTTCCTACCAGGTCATCAATTAGGGTTTGAGGTGCGTGATGTAAGGTGGAGTCTCCCATATATATGCTGCGTTCCAACAAGTTAAGGTGTACCTTTACAAATATATTCTCTTGGAGAAAAAAAAGAAAAAAAAAAAAAAGAAAGAAGAAAGACTAGCGTTGTTCTGCTGCGAAATCTCATGAGGGTCTGATGTTCACTTGTTCCTTGTCAAAGTGAACTTAAAGTGTGATTGATTATCATTCTCTCGCGGCCAGAGTGATAGAGAAGATTGAAGAACTAGATCGTTGAGAATTTGTAATAGCTTATGGTTACAATCATGGTTTGTAAACCCTATTCAAATTCACATAGTGAAGTTCAATTTTCTGGGTTTGTGCCCCGCTGTGCTTTTTTCTCTTATTTGAGGTTTTTACACAACGTCAAAATTTCTTGTGTTCTTGTTTCAACTTTCTGTCAGTTTATCAAGGACTGTTTCAATACTTTTGCACGTTCCAGTACCTCTAAGTGGTATCAGAGCGGGTTCTGAAAGCGTCTAGAAGATTCAAGGGAAGATAGAACGTGACAAGAACAGTACTGCAGTCAATACCCTCCTTGGTTCGATGGTGAAAACTATCTGGATTGGAAGATTATGATGAAGTCATTCCTTTAATTATGCTCAAGATGATATGTGTTGGTATGTCATTGAGAAGGGGTTGACTCATCCCACAAAAACAAAAGGGACAATGCCCACTAGCCTTAATTTTAAGAATTTTATTCCCACTAACAAAATAAGATTTAAAATTCCTAAGAGCCAACTTAAACAGCAGAAAGACAAATATACCCTTAATGAATTAAATAAACTACAATAAATCATTATAAGAGTCTATTATAAAATAAAATTTTATAACCGGATTCTCACAACCAATGACGTTGACCGGACTCCGGCAACCTTTGACCGGGCTCCGGGGACAGTTGACCGGACTCCAGGGGCCGTTGACCAGACTCCGGGGGACGTTGACCAGACTCCAGAGACCATTGACCGGGCTCCGGCGACCGTTGACCGGGAGTCGTTGTGCTTTAGTCACTTATAACAGGTCCATACTAGGGCAGTAGGACCTCCTACTAGGGTTAGTAGGACCACCTACTAGGGGCAGTAAGACCTTCTACTAAGGTCAATAGGAGGGTCTACTAGGGGCAGTAGGAGGTCTGTCTAAGGGTCTACTGGGGGCAATATGAGGGTCTTTGGGGGCAGCAGGGGGTCTACTAGGGGCAATAGGGGGTCTACTAGGGGCAGTAGGAGGGTCTACTGGGGGCAGTAGGAGGAGGGTCTAGTAGTAAGTAGGATGTCTGTCCAGGGGTCTACTGGGGTTAGGGACCAGTATGGGCAGTAGGACCACCTACTGGGGGCAGTAAGACCTCCTACTGGGGTGAGTAGGAGGTCATACTTGGGTCAGTATGACATCCTATGGATCCTTCCACAACACAATGATAAACAAGCTACTGCAAAAAGAAATGCCATACACAAGCAATGAAAACATGAAAAATAGACATATATTCAAACCAGCAACACATAAACTCTGTTACAGATTCAATAAATCAATGAATCACCGACAGGAAAAAGTATAAAAGTTATATAATTCCATAATAGAAGCAGTACAGTACCAATGGCAACATTTGTTGAAATTTGGGATGAAATTCCCAAATTTGGTATCAAATGACATATCAGTACCAAGGGCAAGAAGGTTAGTTCCTAGAACACCAGAGAAGTTGACAACAGGGTTGGCTGTCAATCCAACACTGGTGCTTATCCCGGCATAGTCATGCAAGTACTGGAGTTGGGCCTGTCAACAATCAATCATAGAGGGTAAATCTACAGTTATCCTGATAATGTCTCAAATGAAACAAGAAGCATATCAACAGAGAAGTTTTACTGCATAATGAAAACCCAAAATAACATTCTTACCTTGCCTGAGCTCTGATCATGAACTTTGAAGCTAAGAATTGCCTTAACACCAGGACAAAGTTGATCAACCGTGATAGTGGTCAGAAGCTGTCATAAACACAAACCACTAGTAAGCTTCTGTTTGCCAGAAATACACAGTACAGTTTATACATGCTTCCATCACTCAACATACAGATATAGCTTATAAGATGAATAAGACTTAATCACAAACAAAAAGAGCAGAACAAAGTGTTATACAGCACCAGAAGCTGTTCTATGCATCAGAATACATTCAGTAGAAAAAAGAATGAACTAGAAAAGCAGAAAAAAGGATGTGACGCTTATGTTGGATTCAGTGTCAACTTTGATATCAGTAGTGACATTGTTTTTCTTCAACTGAGTGGTAACATCAGCTAGAAACACATCACCCTTTTTTTTCTTGAAGAAGTGATAGCCTGCAAATACGATGCAGTAAGAGTAAGTGGTTAGCTCAGGGCTACTATGCTATCCTCACATCAAACAATTGTAAAATGAGCTACCGCATCCTAGTATTTCAGCTACAAATACTTATGATACCTCGTAAAATCTAGTAAAAACAGTCCAATGGCCCTTAATTCAAAAAACTAAGTACGATTTCAGCACTATTAATTAGTCCAACCAGGCAATTCATCTATAAAATCAGTCCAGCAATGCTCAAACAAAAGAGAAATCGCATAGCACCTCACATCGAACAATTCTAACACGAATGAGCTAAAGCATAGGAACACTTAAGATATCTCGTAAATTCAACAAAATCTAGTAAAACTAGTCCAATGGCCCTCAATTCAAGAACAAACTAGAACAATTTCGACGCAGAATTACAAAATTACACTCGCTGCTCCAATTTCACTAAACAAATAGACAATAAAAGCAATCCAAGACTGAAATATGATAACAAATCACACAGGCTACGAATACGAGTTAATATAAGCCCTAGCTTTCTACACAGATCGCAGCGCAAAAGAGACGAAGAACTCACCACACCAGTGGGACTGTAGGTAGTGATGGTGAACTTGTGGTCGCTCTGGTAATCCTTATACAAGAGATCTACAAAATTCAACAGCCAAAACCCTCACAAATTCAAGCGGAGATCGGCTCGACGGCGGTGTCTTCGAAGGTTCTGGCGGAAGGAGAGGTTGGTGAGGTTGGAAAGGGTGGCAATGCGAGTGTCCAAGGAGGAAAGACGGTTGGCGGTGAGGTCTAGCTCGGTGAGACTCGGCGGTAACTCGACCGAGTTGAGGTCGTGGAGTTGGCAGCTGATGAGATGGAGGACGGTGGAGGATGAGTCGCCGTCATCCTTGGCCGTCGGATCGTTGTGATTTAGTGGTAGCGGTTTGGCGAGATGCAGAAAAATATGGAGAAGCTGATCTCCGGCATGGTGGACGACGACGAGTTTGGGGACTTGATCGATGACGACGACGGCCTTGGGTACCTCGACTACGGCCTTGGAAGATGACCGGACATCCGCGTCGGAAGCAGCTCCGGAGAGAGAGAGAGAGAGAGAGAGAGAGAGAGAGAGAGAGAGAGAGAGAGAGAGAGAGAGAGAGAGAGAGAGAGAGAGAGAGAGAGAGAGAGAGAGAGAGAGAGAGAGAGAGAGAGAGAAAGATTTGGACATAAGAGAAGAGAGAAAAAGAGAGTGCAAGGGTATTTTGGACATCAAAAATAGATTAAAAACTGAAAGTTTGGTTAGTGAGAATAAACTCTTAGACATTATAGGGTTAGTGGGAATTTTAGATTCTTATTTTGTTAGTGAGAAAAATTTTCTTAAAAACTGGGCGGAATGGAATTTTCCCTATTATAAATTGTTGGTTTAATTGCTTTATATGAATTGAAATATACTTGATCAGATACGCGAGTCTTATTTTCTGCATGTGCATTGACCAAGAGGACAATGAATTGGAGGTTCTTGAAATAATTCACCAATATGTTGAGATACTCGATCGATATTTTAGCAGTGTATGTTAGGATCCACCCCGAATTTCACCATGAAACCCGAGGTAAATCCTGCGGGGTCCACTTTCAAGGAAAATTTACCGAAAATTCGGCATAATCTTTCTTGAAAATGGACGACCCTTACCTGAAAAAAATCAAACTTACACTTCTATAACCAAACATACTCGCCTCAACACCAAGAGCCTTACTGCTCCCCAAGTTCATCACATCTCCTAATATAACAATTACTCAACTCAAATAATCGCACAACCAACAACAGACAATTAATTCACTAATTGGTTACCATAGCATATCTAATAAGGAACTAATAACAATTAATAAAGATTAAGCGGAAGTAGCCTCTAACTATGTCTCGACTCCATATACGCTCAACCTCATTTAAACTTAGCCTGCACACTGAGCATTTAAAACCAAAGGGCTCAGGGGAAAGTAATTTAAAAACGTTAGAGTAAGTGGACAAATATAATTTAAATAATTTAACAAATACGCAATTTAAATATTTTCTCACATTTCAACTTTAAAAACCTCGATGCACGCAACTTTGATAAACATTTAATTTTAAATCCAGAATCTCATCAAGATAGACAAACCAGCCCCGCTGGTTAGTCAAATACAGAAATCTCGAAAACAGAGACAAACCAGCCCCGTTGGTTAATCAATTACATAATTGAGAAAAAATAAAACGAGGGGAAAAGTTATCACCATGTAAAAGGAGTCTCTCAGGCTCGGGTCGGTGCCTCCCAGGCTATAATAGCGTCACACGTTAAGCGCTCTACTCACCTATAGTGAGGACCGCTAATAATGGCTAGCTAACAAATAAATATAAATACCGATCGGTTGCCTCCCAAACTATAATAGCGTCTCATGCTAAGCGCTCTCCTCACCTATGATGGGGACCGCTAATAATAGTTAGCTAGCAATAATCAATATAAGAGGCTCTATATTATGGTGACTAAAAACATACGAAATCACTTAAATTTATTAAACTTCCCCAAGATCATACGAATGGTATGGGTCCCAACCGTACTTGAAAATCATCATAAGAACTTATAATAAAACTCAATGACGTGTCTCACACTGCAAAATATTCTTAAATCCATAAATAAAAGCGAGATTTAATCATCGAGTAAAAATTTATTAATATCTCAATCCGAAATACTCGTTAAAATATTCTCAAAGTCAAAATCAATCTTCCATAAATAAACAATAAAATTATAACAAAGAACTACCGAAAATCCCATTTTCGGAAATCTTTTATAAATCTCAAAGTCCACAAATAAAACAATCTTAATAAAATCCGGAAATCATAAAGAATATCCAATTCAAATACCAAATTAGTTATCCGAGCTTAAATCCTTAAATCATGACCAACAATTAATCATTGCATCCAACTCAAAACTATATCATAATTCGAAATTATAATATAAGCTCGGAAAAGTAAAGTGATAAATTCTAAAATCTTGCATGCATATTTATTAAAATCAAAATGTCTACTCACAAATTTAGGCATAAGCCTGACGATATTCGCATCGCCACTCTAGTGAGGTTCCCTTCGTATCCTAGCACAATTTAAGACCAAACTTAAATTCTAAAAAATAAATACTTAAATATAAACACCCAAATCTATTCCGCTTAACCACTACTTTTACTAGGGTTAAGCTTATCAAATTCATGCTAAACTCTTCCACAACCTTAAATCATCGATTCTAACATTTTAAAATAGATGCCAAGGAAATCCAACGGTTCGATCTTTATTCTAACAACCGCCAAAATCTTCAATCTTTGAAAAATCCCAAAACTAACCAAAACTCCTCCAAAAATTCCAAACTTCACATCATTAAACTCCCTTTAATATAACACATTTAAAACCCTGAAAACCCCCTAACAGCAGCGGCCAACGGCCGACTCTGGCGACCTCCAATGCCTACCAAAATTTAACAGCATCTTCCTCTCAACCCGCTCTACAACTTTCCTAACTAGCACAAAACCCAATTTCAAGCTTATCTAAGTCAATCAAACAAAAACACAATAAGGAACCCTAGAATTTCAAACCTTCGATTCTCCTTACCTAGATCGAGTTAGGATGAATCCTTTTAAGGGTTTGCTGCTGGAAGGGAGAGCTTCCAAATGATACCAACAGCTCCTGCTATGGCAGCCGGAAAAGAGAGTTTCCGGCGAAAACCTCAGCGGCACAACCGCACCTTCCCGACGAAACTGCTCTTTCACGGCGGCGCGACACGGGCTGCTACCTATCTAGACTTGTAGAGGATACTCCAAGCTTCAAATCGATACCAAGCTTGCCACTATCTTGGCCGGACGGCGGCGTTGAGTTTAGATAGAGACGCAGGTCGGGAGAGACGCAGGAGAGAGGAGAGAGAGAGAGAATGTAATTCTGATTTTTCTACCTTACCCTATCCGGTAAGTTTCTCTTTTATACTCCCGATTGAAATAGTAACTTTTGTTTTTAGATCATAACTTCTTCATACAAACTCCGTTTTAAGCATGCCACGTGTCCACGAACTCCGTTTAACGTTTTCTACGACTTTCATGAAGAAAGTTCTCCCAAATTTTAGACGAAAGAAAAAGTCAACTTTTGAAGTCTTAAATAGTAAACGGTTACTCAAAACGGTAAAAGACCAAAGTAATACGAAAAGTAAATAACCGTAAAATAACTTAAAAACCAGGGTGAGAGTGTATGTTTCTCAAATGAATTGTTAATCCTTATCTTGTTTTGCAATCAATGAATAAATGAGACATGCATGTGTTTTACTAATAGCTACTGATGATTGTAATTTTTGGTGATTTTGTCGTCTGGTATACTAATTACGTTTGTGAGCTGGATTTGATTTTTAATTTTCACAAGGTATCTTTTCACTCTGTTGTCATATTCATATATCATTGGACTCTCATTCAGGGTTTGAAAAGAGTACTTGGAACTTGCAGGCTTACTTTATACTTGATGAGCTTCTACTTGCTGGTGAGCTTCAAGACTCGAGTAAGAGAGCAGTGGGCCCTCATTGGAAGGCCTTTTATATATATATATATATATATATATATATATATATATATATCTAGGATTTCATATAAGTTTAGCAACCTTTCTAATTGGCGACAATAATTTATAAGGTCTCTTAGCCTGCAGTTGCGCTCCCTATCTCAGAGAATGAGAGGGTCTCCTTTGGCGCAACCGGTGCGGTGACATTCTTGGGGCGATTGTTATTACCAAAGAAGAAAAAACCAAAGGCGTTAATGGTGATGATTGGATCTCTCTAAGGTTTGTGCAACCGATTATAGATTAGGGTCCAAGGTGAGCGTTACATTCTCCGATCCACCAAGGAATCATTGGGAATTTTTTTTTTTGAGGTGGTCCTTAGTTGCATGAGAAGACGCTGTTCGCCCTAGCGAACTATGATGGTTGTATCGATGCAGCGTAGCGTCAATTCTCTCGGTGCCAATCTCGGTATAAGCATTTTGTCTGCCGCTAATCTTGTTGATCAAAAGGATGTTGTACATGGTGGGTGCCAGCTCATCAGCAACAGTGTTACATTCTCTATAAATGAGCCTAACTCTATGAAAGAGTCATCAATATTAATTTTTATCCAAGGAGACTCCAATTAGACCTGTAAATGGACTGGATTTGGAACGGATCTACCTAGATCCGGATCCAGATCCGTAATAGAAATTTTAGATCCGGATCCGACCCATTACTCGCCGGGTCTTTGATAGCTAGATCCAAATCCGGATCCAGCGGTTAAACGGATACCCGACCTGTTAATCCGATATGTTTATAATTATAAATATTTTCAATTTTGTAAATAATAATTTCTTAATTTTATCATAAATTTTCATAAAACACTAATGAAATATTATAACAAAATAAAGGTTTACATCAAAAGTTGAATTACATGATCAAAATACTCCTTAACAATAAACTAATATATTCAAAATACTAAACCTCCAATGTATTTAGCAAAGTGCATAAAAAGAACATAGGCATCAGTAACTTTCAATTTCATCAAATGATCATACTTTAAACGTAATTTAGACGTTTAGGTTATCCAAATAATTATTATATTATTTAATATTTATCAATAATATTATATTTATAAAAATATTATTTAATTATTTTAAAACGGATCCGGGTCCTTAACGGATCGGATCAACCTCGATCCGTTTAATAAACGGGTTAACGGATCCGGGTCTTTAACGGATCAACGGGTCTAATTTTTGATCCAAACCCATTTAAAAATCACGGATCCGGAGCGAATCCGGATCAAGATCCGGTCGATTTACAAGTCTAACTCCAATAGACTATTTTGAAGCTTGGGTTGTGATATGAAGAGGAGACAACCCTAAGATATTAAAAACCGGTTGGACATAACACCTATGTTTTATGTTTTATGTTTTATGTCTAGCTATATACTATAGGAGTAAAAGTCCAATTTTCGCTACTTTAAATATAATTTTTAATAACTTTAGCTAAAAAATATCTTGATCGTGACCTCTTAGGAAAACAGGTTCAAAAATTAAGTAGCTTGACTCGAAAATGTCTATCTCTTGAAGAGAAGTTTTGAAAGAAAGTTATCTCTTTAACCCACCCAGGAGGGCGTTCTGGAAAGATCAACATTAGATTTTGACTCTAATTAAAGAAGAATCTTTCTAAATCACTTCAGGTCAGCAAAGTCTTCAAAGCATCCAAAAAAACGCCGGGGTTGTAAATGACATAGTGTTCCTGACGATTCAGTAGACATATTTCATTTATGAATTAGTTTTCTATTTCTTAATTAACTTTTACACAACGAAGATGAATTTAAATGAACCACCACATGTGGTCGAGTTTGTAAGATTGTTGTGGAACGTCCATACTCAGGTTCGAATTTTGCCAACGCTAATATGAATTAGTTTTCTATTTCTTAATTAACACAATGAAGATGAATTTAAATGAACCACCACAGGTGGTTGAGTTAGTAAGACTGATATGGAACTTCCGTACCCAGGTTCGAATCTTGCCAACGCTAATAGGAGTTCAGTCTCAATTTATGTTTGGTGATAAGGGAGAAGAAGTGTTCTGACATAATCCCTAGACGCGGATTAGTCTCTCATAAATCATTTGAAAATAAAGTTGATACTCCAAAGAAAAAAAAGAAGAAGAATTTACATGGAAAATAAAGTAAAATAAAAATTTGAAAGCCTTATCCGGATGAGCAGGTCTCTCAATCCACTTCGTGGCCTCTCTACGATACACCTTGCCCATCCTTCAATGCTCACTCTTACCCCTCCCTAATTCCAAAACACTCTTATCAATCCAACTCAGTGAGACTCCATTTGGTTGCGGCGGCATCAGGTGTGTGTTACATCTTAGATTCTATATGGGTCTTTGCTTGAATCCTAGAATTATTAGTCTGGGTTCCGATTCATTTCTCAAGTAGATTTTGGGTTTTTTTGCTCCAAGAATCTGACAATTTGGTTGGGTTTTGTTTGGTCTTTTTCCTCCTTCAGTTTCATTGCGACTCTATATGTAATGGAACTGGGTTTATTTTATGTGTTCAATGTGCTTGAAATCTTGAATTTGTTTTGGTGCTTGTTTTGTTAATTTATCAGCATTTCAATTTGTTAAGCATATTTGATAATGTTATACTGATTAGAAGTAATAAGTTTGGAATCTTTATTGTAAAAATCATACCAACTCAACTTAAGCTCTCTCTATATCTAACAGAATCAACCATAGTAAGATGAATCTGCAAAAAAAATGCAAGCTTTTACTTCATACATGCAATCTATTTCTAGATTCATAGTGACATACCTCTATCCGAAAAGGACATTGTTATTATGTCAGTTTTCATTATCTCTAAAGAGATAAAGTTATCTTGTGCTCTCTTGATTACAATATACAAGACAATACCAGAGAGACAGATCATTGTAGGTTTATGTTTGGAAGAAAAAAGCTATGGAAAGGGCATTACGATCTTTTGAATTAATTTGATAAGCTGATGTGTTTTTCATTTTAAATTTCTCATGCTCTTATTGATTATTTTACACCCGTTTCAGGAGACTCCTTTTCAGCTGGGAGCTTGCAGAACTAATTCCATAGAGTAGAGATAGGGCACAATGACGGCTTCCATACTATCCCTCACATCCTCCCTCTCTTCTCTCTCATTTTCATCCAATGTCACTCAGAAACCTACCACTGTTTCATTTCCACGTTCCAGATCAGCCTCTGTTGCAAACATATGTGGAACTCCTAGCCGTATGCCTCGGCTTGTTGTCTCTGCCACCGTAGCTTCTTCAGAGGTGGAGACAGTGAACCTCAAGAAGTATGTGAAATCAAGGCTTCCTGGTGGGTTTGCAGCTCAGACAATCATTGGTACTGGTCGGCGAAAATGTGCCATTGCTCGTGTTGTACTCCAAGAGGGCACTGGCAAAGTTGTAATAAATTATCGTGATGCCAAGGTAGCTTTCCATTTTCTTATCTCTGAATTTTTTTTTTAATTAGGATTTTGGATTTGTTTTATGTTCAATGCTGTTTTTACATTTGCTTGTAGACCTTCTCTTTCTCTGTTTTTTTATTCAGTGGAAAAAAAAATTTTGCATAGTGCGAACATCAATGATTTGTAGCAGATGCCTTTTTCTTTTGTTTATTAGCTGTTTGCCAATTCCTATGATTAATGTCATGCATGGGGCTTCTGGGTTCCTTGTAGCATATTGCTGTTTTAAATTTGTGGTTACTCTGTCACATTATCCTGCTAGTCTTCTTGTTTTACTGTTTTTTGTTTATGTTGTTCTTTTAATGCTGTGCAGGAATATCTTCAAGGCAATCCATTGTGGTTACAATATGTCAAAGTTCCATTGGTTACTTTGGGATATGAAAGCAACTATGATGTGTTTGTCAAGGCTCATGGTGGCGGCCTTTCTGGTCAGGCTCAAGCTATATCGCTTGGTATTGCTCGTGCATTGCTTAAGGTAAGTGAGGACCACAGAAGGCCTCTGAGAAAGGAAGGTCTGCTAACCAGGGACTCCAGAGTTGTTGAGAGGAAGAAACCTGGTTTGAAGAAAGCTCGCAAAGCCCCCCAGTTTTCAAAACGTTGATTTGGTGGTTTATTTAGTTTTCTCCTTGTTGTTTGTTATAACTTCTTCATTGACCAGAGATCTTGACTGTGATTGTAAATTCAGTTGAAATTCATATGAATTTTGGCTCCTGAAGTTCTAGATTGATTTAGGCTCCATATTTAGGTCCAAATTCTTTTGGAAAAACTTATGATTTAGGCTCCTGAAGTTTTATGTGCAACCCAAACATACGAGTTTTATCAAGTAAATGTGAAATTGCTATGTTTTTCCGGTTAGTAGTAGATATTTCAGTCTTATCATTGTTACTCATTGTTACTCGTTCAGGAAATCTATTTCTTCTCTGATAGATAATGACCGAATTTGAATGTTAGAGTTTCTACATATCCTACTACCGTTCCGTATGTTGTAGCCTACTAATATGCCTCTAAAATTCCTCATGTCATTTAAAACTTTGAGACTGCTGAATATGGAGACTACGGTACTGCAACTTAAGCATAACAGCACAGTTACATAAGTGCATATTGAGATTGCTTATCGCAACCTCCCCAGTGTTTGGGATCCCTATAAGCCAATAGGAAAAAATATGACGTTTCACGTGTTTGATACTTTGATATGTCACGTTATGAAAATATCATTTTGATAGGGGAGTGAAATGCACATTCCTTAAATGATAATCCACACTTTATTTTGATATTTTAAATGTATATCTCGACTCAACATAAGACTATTTTGAGACTCGATCTGATACTTATTTGCCTATGAATCTGACTAACCTCCATAAAACTTTAGGGGTATTCTTATCCTAATGATGTTCCTCGTCTCCATTCATTTTTTTATTTTTTGGTTTTGTTCTACATCTATGACTGATCCTAAGTTCAGAGGCCAACTAGGTAACTCTCATGCGCAATACTACGGGGGTACTTTTTTTCTTTCTTTTCTTTTTCCCTAAATTTTATTTTGACAAGAATTTTACTCATGCATTTACACTGACTCACAAATTAACCAGAATTTTCATGGTAATCGAGTTTCGGGTATTTATGTTCGACGAATGTATGAACATGGGTTATCAAAATGATATTTTTGTAAGTGTGCTATTAAAGTGTCGAATGCGCGATATTCGTGATTATTGGATTCGAAAATGATCACGAGTACAACTCAATTAATCAAACTAGCTCTTGCAAAATAAGTGCGGCTATTGAGACCTCCAAATTTGCATAGTTGACCTCATGTAATTGTGAATTATTGAATGACATATTTCTTCTCTTATAAAATAATTATTAAGTACAATAGTTATATTAAGGTCCCAATAACTGCACTCTTACAAAATACCCTAAATAAGAAAGAGACAATTTATTCCTTTTTAAAAAGAAAAAGAGACAATTTCTCCATACTAGTTACAAAATAAAGAAAAAGAATTTCACTCTTGTTAAAGCAAAAAGTTTTCACTCAAGTGACTCGACTAGAGATAAAAATCACTCCAGTCCATCGCCTGTTTGATATTCTTTGATAAACTGGCGGGCAACAACTCAAACAAAACCTAACGAACACTCTTCGCTGCGACTAAACGCAATGCCACACTCGGAGGTCTCTCTCTTCACTCTCCTCTCCGCCAATTTCAATTTCACTGATTTCTTAGGGTTTCAATTTCTCTTTTCCAGAATTACGAATCCGAGCTCCGACGCCTACATGAGTCGATACAGACCCATCCAGACGATCCCTCCCTCCGCTTCGAACTCGTAAGCACTCCTAACTCAAATCCCAAACTCATTCGATTACGAAATCCGCGTCTTGATTAGTGATTGTTTCCCCAATTAGGGAGTCTTGCTTTGGGAAGAAGATGACAAGGAGAAATCCGCTGAGCAATTCGTGGTTGCGGCGAAGCTAAACCCTGAGATTGAGAAGGGAGGGGCGTTTAGATACTTAGGGCTTTATTACGCAGCTCTACAATCGCAGTCCCATGCCCAGAGAGCTCTGAAGTGCTTGCAGAAAGCCGTGTCGATCAATCCGGATGACTCTGTTGCCGGGGAAGCTTTGTGTGATTTGCTGGACCAGCAGGGGAAAGAGACATTGGAGGTGGCAGTGTGCAGTGAGGCATCACGGAACTCACCCCGGGCTTTTTGGGCTTTTCAGAGGCTGGGGTACTTGCAGCTCCATCAGAATAAATGCTCCGAAGCTGTGCACAGTCTTCAGCATGCCATCCGTGGATATCCTACCTCTCCGATTTTGTGGGAGGTATATGGCATTGTGTATCACTATTCTGTTTTATTTGTCGATTTTTGTAGGACTAGAATATCTTGTTTGTAATTTTTATTGTTTTAGGCTCTTGGCCTTGCCTACCGGCGACTTGGCAGGTTCACTGCTGCTCTCAAGGTGCTTTTTCCTTGCCCTTTCATTTTTCTTTGCTTGTTAGGACTTACTGCCACGTATGCGTATCTGAGTGTTGTTTTGTTCTTGGGAGTTAAGTAAGTTATTTTGGAACATATCCTATTGTTGCTACGTTATGTTGGACCAGTATGTAAAGAACTTTCATTTTCTCTCGGGGGATAGCATTATATGATATTCTGTCTTCTTAAATTTAATTAATATTTCTGTAGTGATATTTCCTCTTTTTTGCAATGAATTTTATGATTTTGTTACCCATTGCAACAGTCCTATGGAAGAGCTATCGAATTGGAGGGTACAAGAATCTTTGCTTTGATTGAAAGCGGGAACATCTATTTGATGCTTGGTTCCTTTAAAAAGGTAAGCTTCAATAATGTCCGTTGTCATTACTTGTTGCTTTTTTCTTGCATATCATAATGTCTTTTTTTTCATTCGATGACTTGTATCTTGGATTCTATCTGGAGATTAATTTGACGAATCATTACTGATTTATTTCTTATTTTTTCAATGGCAACACTGTGGGATTCATCTTGCATGTACATTACCCATTTGATATACATATAAGCATTTATCCACCATGTTCAACAAACTTCTCACAATCTTTGAAATAATTTGAGATTAATTTTCTTGTTGAGCTGTTGAGGACTAAATTAGTTGGACTTGCAAGTTTACTCATTTCAATTGATGAGCAGATTTAAAGCATAATTATACTGGAGTTTCACATAATGTTCAACGTTTTCTGTTCTATGATTATAGAATATCTCATTTTTGGTGGCTTTTATGCGAAGGGAGTTGAGGCATTTCAGCAAGCTTTGGAATTCTCTCCCAAAAGTGTTTCTGCACACTATGGGCTTTCTTCGGGGCTGCTTGGTTTGGCTAAGGAATGTATTAATCTGGGAGCCTTTAGATGGGGAGCTACAGTCTTAGAGGTAAATTGTATTGAACTTTGAATAGAATTACAAATTTTGTTGATGAAATTTTAAGATGAAATGTCCTTTGATTTCAGGAGGCATCTAAAGTTGCGTGGAAGAGTACTCATTTAGCTGGAAACATGTCATCTATTTGGAAGCTGCACGGTGATATACTGGTATGATCTGAATCAGTCTTGCAATTTCATTTATGTTCCTCAAAAGTACTTGTATATGATTTACTTATTGTGCAATGTTTCATGCTACAAATAATTCAACTTAATTTTCTCCTTCACATAAGGCTTGTTGTTTTAAATTCATTCTGCTTTTGTTGACCTTACTGTTTAACAAACAATAACTTGACATGAACTTATTCTGATAAAGATATTTTGCTAGCTTACTTATGCAAAATGTTATCCCTGGATGGAGGAGGACCATGGTTTGGAATTTGATGTTGAAGCTTTCAATAATTCTATCCTCTCCTGGAAGCACACCTGCCATGTGGCTGCAAAAACTGCCCAGTGCTCTTATCAGCGAGCTTTGCACTTAGCCCCATGGCAAGCTAATGCATACTCCAACATTGCAGTAACTTCAAATTACATAAACTCTTTAGATAACAGTTCTGGACATGACTCAAATTCTTGGTATGGTACAATGGTCGGTTTTAATCATCTTATTTAGCTATGGTCTGCTTTAATCATCTTATTTAGCTGTGTACTGCTACCTTAACATACCAATTTCGTTCATGACAGGCAGCCATCAGAGAAGATGGCTTTAGGGGCGTTGTTACTTGAGGGTGACAATTCTGAGTTTTGGGTGGGATTAGGATGTTTGTGTAATGACAATGCACTGAAGCAACATGCTTTAATCAGGGGACTGCAATTGAATGTGTCACTAGCTGTTGCGTGGGCATTCTTAGGAAAGGTACTTCCAGTGTTGTTACCTATTAACTTTTCTTTCTCAATATAATTTTGCCTTTACTGTCTCTTGAACTTTCTGTATGAGTTTTGCTTTTAATGAACTCAAATTTCAAATGGAAAGGAGGAAACAAGATGAAAATTACCAAAAGTCTGTTGTAACATTTGATTTCTTTGGATTTTTGTACTCTTGTCACATTTATCCAGTTATGATACGAATATAAACTGATTGAGACTTCACTAAATGGGATTTGGCTATGCTTGAACTATTTAATATTGGCCAAAAACTTAGGTGGCGTTCGGTAACGATTTCATGTCTATATTTTCATTTTTGAAAATGAAAATGAGATGAAAATGTATTTGTTGAGATATTTCTCATAATGTGGAAAATAAAAATTGAAAATGTTTTCAACACTGAAAACAACAATTTGACGTTTTTCACTCTTTCATTCTCCTTTAGAAAATATGGAGAAATATTTTTCACACTAAACTATCGAATACATTTTCAACTTTGAAAATTACAATCTCAAAGTCTCATTTTTATTTTCAAAGTCTCATATTTTCAACTTTGAAAATATGCCCTTAATTACTTGATTATTTGCCTATAAATTATGAACAGCATTTTCATGCCACGGGATTGATTCATTGTATAATTTTAAACGTCTCAAAGGTCTCAATAATGTTTGTTTGAAAACTATGGCTTGCAGAATTTCCTCTTGGTGTCTGAGTTTTAGTTGTTTCTACAGTTATACAGAAAACAAGGTGAGAAGCAATTTGCGAGACAAGCATTTGACTGTGCTAGAAGTATAGATCCTTCTCTTGCTTTGCCATGGGCTGGAATGTCGGCTGATTCTCATTCTAGGTTAAATTCCTAAGTTTCTTTGGATTTTTTGTTTTGTTTCATCTGATAGAATTTTCGTAACTTCGTATTTGGTGTAATGTATCTGATTAATTAAGAAATGTCTTTGTCCTTTTTAGGGAGTCTTCAGCAGATGAAGCTTATGAGAGCTGCTTGCGAGCTGTGCAAATATTGCCTGTAATTTTGTTTTTTCTTCCTTTTGCTTCTTATTATGTTATTATTTGGTTTAAGAAAAGGAATATTAAGTGTTTGTAGTTATTCTGTCTTCCCTCTTCTTTCTAATTATGGAACTTTTGCTTTTTTGGTTTCCATTTGTTTTCTTCAATTATTATTTTTCTATTTTTTTTATTTTTTATTTTTAAATTTGAGCCTCTGGTGTTATATTCTTATGGATTTTGTTTCTTACTTGGACATTTTTTTTTTTGTGTTGATTTTTGTGCAGCTTGCTGAATTCCAAATTGGTCTTGCGAAGCTTGCTCTTGCTTCAGGGCATCTTTCATCTTCACAGGTATGTTCATACCTACATTTTAGCACATGTTTTCTTCTCTTTTCAGTTAGGATGGCCAGGAACAGAAATGCAACTTTGATTTTAAGTTCATTGTTTAAATGGCGCTGCTGCTTATCATTGCCACAGGTGTTTGGAGCCATCAAGCAGGCCATCCAACGTGCACCTGACTATCCTGAATGCCATAATTTAAATGGGCTAGTCTCTGAGGCACAGTCCAATTATCAGTCTGCTGCTGTCTCTTATAGGCTAGCACGCTGTGCGATCAATTCATCAGGCAGTGATACAAAATCTCACATGAAAGATATAACAGTCAATTTGGCCCGGGCACTTTGTAAGGTAACATATATGATATTCTTTCAGTACTGTTATAATTGGAACTGTTCATCCTCTAGTTCCCTATGGATGCATTTATCCTACAAAAACACCTACCAATCAGAAACCGTTTGAATTTGATCACCATCATTCTCATTCCAATTGTATCTGGCAGACTGCATTGAATGCATGCTTTAGATGACTATGGACTTGTCCCAGTTTTGTGGATGATTCTTGCTTATGAATTTAGAAAAATGAATGGTTCTTATAGTTGAATTAAATTGCCTAATAGTTGGAAATGGCAAAGTCAGCAAAGTTTACATTTGAGTGAGTCCTCACAGTGGGCCTGCATATATATGCAAGGTTCTTAATGGAGGCGTTACTTCTGACATTGTTAAACCCTCTCTGAAGAGTGCTCCACCATGATGCAGGCAGGGAATGCTCTTGATGCTTTACGGGAATGTGAACTTCTGAAGAAACAAGGTTTGTATCTCTGTTTTCAGTGGCTGAAGATTATATATTAGTTCTCAGTGGCTGAATGCTTTCTATTATATCTCAATTCTCAGTGGCTGAATGCTTTCTTATTCACACATCAACATTTTCTTAAGATAAGGATGTTTACCATGAGTGTTTGATCATTGTTCCTTTCTTTCAATGAAATTGATTATTAGCTGCCACATGATATAGAATATGCTCAGTTAACCAAATTGTATCGTATTTACATAAATGGTTCTATGTCTTATTTACAGGAGTATTTTACACTTCAGGTCATGTTGAGATTTTTTTTTTTTTTATTTATTTATTTATTTTTTAATGTGTGTGTGTGTGTATTTTCTCATCAGAAATCTTATGAAAACAACTTCCCTTAAAGCAGTGTTTAATTTGATAGATTTGATTTTCCAATTGTTCTCGAGTGCGCAAATGTTACACTAAACAAAACAAGTATCTTTGATATCAGTGAAAACGGGTTTTATTTTTATTTTTTATTTTCATGATCTCTGTGGATTCTGATGTTAGTAAAGGGTTAGCACAGAATAAAATAATTATATGGCCTATTAGGTATTGTTGCTGCCAAGTTGAGCTTCAGTGTAGTGTTCTATTGAAAGAAAAACATGTAACATTCATTTTAAGGGTGTCCTATCTTATAAGGAGTATTGTTCACCTGGTCAGCAATTAACCAAATTAATTATGTTTTATCACTCTTAGGATTTACATCCAAGGTGGAGAATATAACAACTGAACTTGTTGATAATTCTCTCTACCCTTAGATTTACATCCAATGGTGGTTAAGCATTGTTTTCTTGGTCAGTTGATGACCAGGTGAACATTTCTGATTGTATATATTGGCATTTGTGATGTTTTTTCACTTTGCTGATATTTATCTGGTTTTATTCCTGTGTAAGGGTTACTCGATGCGGAAGCCTCCCAAATATATGCTTTCTCCTTATGGCAACTTGGTCAGACTGATCAAGCTTTTAGTGTGGCAAGAAATCTTGCTGAGAGCATCTCTACAATTGAGCAAGCATCTGCAGCTGCTGCTCTTATTCTCTTCTCTAGATTCCTATATAATATATCTGGACTGGATTCAACTATCAATAACATTCTCCAGATGCCAAAGCAACAGTTTCAGAGCACTAAGTTCAGTTTGATGGTATCTGCTATTCATGCTCTGGATCAAAGAAATCGACTTAAGCCCGTTGGTTTAAGCATCCGTAACAATCTGAAAACGCCTGAAGAGATAACTGAAATGTTCTTTTTATTAGCTCTTGGTACACTAGTAAGTATATATCTCTGACTCTAAAATGTCGTATATGGTTGGGAGCTTGTTAATACATTTATGGGTGTGTAAGTTAAATGCTTTGGGTCAATGTATGCAGGTGAAGCATGGAACAGAATACCATCTTGGATATCAAAAAGGAATTGATCACATTAGGAAGTCTCTTCACATGTACCCTAACAGTAGTTTGTTAAGGTATCTCTTACCCGCTGAATTCTGAGTATTGATAACTGCTGACACTGCCAAATCAACAGCTGAAAAGCAATTAACTGAACAATCATTTTGTTGTTAGCTTGAGCTTCATTATGCTTTTCAGCTAGTAGTTTTTTTAAAATTTTCAAACATTATCTTAACCAATTTCTTGGAACAGGAATCTTCTTGGTTATCTATTGCTGTCAAGTGAAGAATGGAATAATACCCACATGGCAACTAGGTGTTGCAGCATAGGCACTGATCCAATTAATGGCGGTTTTAAAATGTCATATGAAATACTTGGTGCTGGAGCAGTAGCTTGCTATGCTGTAGGCAATAGCAATCCTAAGTTCTGTTACCCAACATGCTCATACCAGTGCCTGAATCAACCTCAAATCATACAAAATCTGCAGAAGTAATTGTTACTTATTTCTGCCTTTGTGTTTTAATTCATTAATCCAATCCGGAATTATCGTGTTCATGTAACTTATGATTAAAAACAATGTGCTTTTAAATTTAAGTACCAATTTTGATATAGTCAACACATTTTTCTTCCTTGAGAAAATAATTACATTCTTTTTCTAAATGTACAGATGTTTACGCCAAGAACCATGGAACCAGAATGTAAGGTATTTGCTTGTTCTCAATCTGGTGCAGAAGGCACGTGAAGAGAGATTTCCTCGTCATCTTTGTATTATACTCAGGCGGCTGATAATTGTAGCCCTTTCTGATGAACTTTATCAAAAGCCAGGCATTGCTTTTAGATATATGAAATTCCAGCTTCTACTCTGCGCATCAGAGATCTGTTTGCAAGATGGTTATCTGATTGACTGCATCAGCCATGCCAAAGATGCTTCTATGATTACGCTTCCTGATGCCTATCTTTTCTTTGCACACTTGCTTTTATGTCGTGCCTATGCCTCAGCAGGTGATGTAGTAAACCTTAATACAGAGTATATAAGATGCTTGGAGCTCAGGACAGAATATAATATTGGTTGGTTATGTCTGAAGTTCATTGAATCTCGTTATGAATTGAAAACTGGTTTGGATACTTTGGAGTTGAGCTTCAAAGAGTGCTCAAATGAGTGGAAGAATTCATCAAATATGTGGATGGCTCTATTCAATCTGGTTCAAGGTCTGATGTCTATATCGAGCCATGATATCTCATCCGCAGAAGGGTTTCTTTCACAAGCTTGTTCTTTAGCTGGTCCTGAGAGCACTCTCCTGCTTTGTCATGGTACGTTCCATCCATAGATGGGATTCTTTGTTAGTTTTTTTTTTTCCTTATTCTTCTAATAGGTCGAACTGGTTGTCAGATTTGTCCCAGGCTCTATTTAAATACTTGACATATTCCAATTGGATTAGGTGACCCGATATTTAGTAGAGTTGTTTTTTGTGTAACATGTGTGTTAGGTTTTGTACATATCCCTGTAAGCTGTTACTATGTAGATTAGGTTTTTGGTCACAGCAAAGGTAGTTGATATCTTTTCTATAGCCCCTTTTCATGCACTAATTAGATGATTGATTGATCTAGGTGCCACCTGTATGGAGCTTTCACGCCTGGGTTATGATTCTCAATTCGTATCACTTGCTGTAAGGAGTCTCACTAAAGCTCAAGAAGCTTCTCTCATTCCCTTACCGATTGTCTCAGCATTGCTAGCTCAAGCAGAAGGAAGCCTTGGCTCAAAAGAGAAGTGGGAGAAGAACCTTCGTCTTGAGTGGCCTACTTGGCCGCCAGGTATGATGCTGTGTTTTTTACCCACTATAAATGAATTACTATGCATCAGGATATACACTTAATAAATTTGTGGTCATGTCAAGTAGAGCTTCTATTGCTTAAGAAGTAATGCCTACCTAGATCATATTCTGTACCAGGTCACTAATACAATTACAACTTATATGATGGTGCACAGTACGATACATGTCAAACACCCGTTTTACTTGATTAATATAGATGGGGGATTTGGTCTGTGAGATCTTGTATGTGGTTTTTTTTTTTTTAAATTTTTTTTATCTTTTAAATTTTTAAATGAGATCTTGTATATATTTTATGTTTCATAACGAGTATAAATATGTTTACAGAAATGAGGCCTGCGGAACTGTTCTTCCAGATGCACTTACTTGCAAAACAGTCGAAAGCTAGTACAGACACTTCCAGTATTGAGTTCTGTCAGAGTCCACAGGGATGGGTTCTTCGAGCAATCCATACAAACCCTTCTTGTATGAGATATTGGAAAGCTTTGCAGAAGCTTGTGGAATGAGTTGCTAATTGAGAAGAAGGGATGTTTTTCGCGTCATGCAGTATATAAAGTATGCTTCCTTCTTCAGTGTAGCTTTGCTTTTATATTATCAAAGATAATTTAATTGTCCTTGTTTACCATATAGAGACCTGCCTACATCTTACTTGTTCCCTAGGTTTTCCAACTTTTGTAGAATATGCCTTCAGTACTGACCCCTGTTGTATTAGTCACAAAGTTAGGTCAAGTCATCACAGGAATAGCAGCCTTTGTACATCAAATTAGAAATGGGAATTATATTGTATCTCTGCAAGTATTCCTGCTGCTTGAATGATTATCTTGTAAATGCGGTGTTTCATTCGCTATGTTTTTGTGAATACAAATATCGTCACAAAGGCATTTTGAATCTTTTGCCAGTCTTGGTTTTTCTTTGGATTGGGTTCCCCGGCATTTTGAATCTTTTGCCACAGTCTTGGTTTTTCTTTGGATTGGGTTCCCCTTTGATTTTTGTGTTTTTGCATTTTTATAGGCTACACTCTTGTCAATTGCTCACTTCTTGATTTCAGCCTCTTTGGGTACTGAAACTCTATTCATTCTGTAAATTTAGTCTAAATTGATGAGTCAGGCATCTTTCAGGCCGTCCTAGTTGGTTTGGAGTATTTCTTCCGGGTCAAATTGAAAAATCATTTATGTATCTTTGGAAAAATCGTAACTCGAAGTTGTGGGAGGGTGTGGTCTAATTCCCTAGTGAGATCACTATCAGTATTCTTGGTTGACTGAATGATTTTGTGGAATGCAGTACTGTGTTAGTAGTTGTGTAAGAGGTGGACTTTTCAAATTATATGGTGATGCAACTTTCTTGAAGTCTACCTATTTTTCATTTTTCCTGGTCAGAGGAGCCTTACCAATTTGGGAGGATTAGGCGCTGCCCAACTTAATATGCTAAGTTTGCTCATAAATTGGGAATTTGTACAGGTAATCTGATTTTTTTTTTTTTTACCGATTAAAAAGTGACTGTTTGCAAGCAGTGCTGCAGTAGTTTGGATGCAGTGTTATGTTTTTGTAAATGACAAAAAGTAAATGTGCGATGATCTTTTTGCAAATATTGATATTTCTTATATTTTGGTGGTTTTATGAGGGGATAAAAACATGTAATGGCTTGATCCCAGTATTTAGAGAAAAATAGGAATTCTTAGCTCATATTTTTGGAAGACCATACCAATGAAAGCACGCATAAATTTTACAATATTAAGGTGTTCCATACTCTATCTAAGCTTACAAAATTACAAATTGTACAATGCTGGGTACATGTGATGTGGTAGTGCCTATCTGCCATGATTCAGTGACCTGGAGTATTCAAGATCCACAGCTTCAGATGAATCCCAGTCGAGAGTCGACGAAAGAATCTTAGATAGAGTACCGGAAGCTTGAGCCATGGTGGGTCGCGAGTTGATCTGAAGCGCGACACAGCTCTTAGCGAGATGAGCCATTGAAAACGCCAGCTCCAAAGGGTACTGGAGCCTCAAAGAAGGGTCCATAAACCCTTTAATTTTGTCCCTCACATCATCTCCTTCAAGCACCCCACTGATGGACGCATACAGCAACATGTACTCTTCATCACCCGAAGCTGGTTTTCCAGACAACAGCTCCAACACACAACCCCAAATGCAAACACATCCATTTTCGGAGTAATCACTCCGTCTTCCATGTACTCCGGCGCCATGTAGCCCCTCGTACCCACCACATGCCTCGTCTGTTGAAATCTATGTCCTCCATCTTGGCCTTCATTATCAAACTTGACAGCTCTTGCCAGACCGAAATTGGCAACCTTGGCTCTCAAGTTTGCATCCAGTAGAATGTTGCTGGTGTTGAGATTCTTGTGGATTAATGGAGGGTGTGTGAAGTTGTGTAGATAGTTGAGCGCATTGGCCACGTCATTAGCAATTTGAACTCTCTGCTTCCATGACAGAGGACTAATGTTGCCCTTCATTTCAAGACAGTTGATGAGTGAGCCAGAAGCAGCAAACTCATAGACGAGGTACGTGTTACCTTTGTGGACACAGAATCCAGAGAGACTGATAATGCTGGAGTGATTGATCCGCTTCAGTATGTTGATCTCGTCGCCTGAGAGGGACAAGTCGCCTGTCATCACCTTAACGGCGACGACGCCACCGTCAAAGGTAGCTCTGAAGACGGAAGAGCCGTCAATTCTGTTGGCTTCGCTGAAGAAGTCAGTGGACTTCTGCAGGTCTTCGAACTTGTAAGCTATCAAAGACTCCACTGCGTTTTCAAGCCCGTTGGAGGAAAATGGGGACCACCATGTTGTTACCTCGTCGGAGGTGGTGCTGGGTAGCAGCGAGTCCGGCGAGTGGTCAGATGAGCTCTTTGGTATGGGGTTTGGAGTTTGGCGCTGCTGACGGTGTCGTCGTTTTGACAAGATGAAAGCGAAGGGAGATACGAGTAGGAGAAGACAACCAGCTCCGATGCCGACGCCGATGAAGACCCATTTCTTGTTGGAAGACTTATTTGGTGGTGAAGGAGGCGGCGGTGATGACGACGGAGGTGTAGGAGGAGGAGGAGAAGAAGAAGAAGGCGGAGACGGAGGAGAAACAGGAAACTGGAGTTGAAGAGGAGAAGGTTTGGTAGTAAGAGGAACTAGAATAGCCTGATAGGGGTAGACGACGTCGTCGGAGGTCTTGAAGTTGTTTGCCGCGAGCAAGGTGGGTACATCAACGCCGAAACGTACGGCGATTTTGTCGAGATCGTCATCCAAGTCTATGAGGTAAGCCAGAAGGTACTTGATCCCGGCGGCGTCCTGTTCGGCGGTGGGGCAAGCACACCTGATCGGAACCTCTATGACAAGGCCGCCGGTGAGGTTTAAAGCGTCGTAGCGGTTCTGATGCATGAGGGCCTGACATGTTGTGAGGCCCTGGTAGGTGTCGTTGGCGATGACGAAGTAGGTGTCGTCGGGCTTGAGGGTGTAGGAGACGTTGTGCTGGGAGTAGGGGCCGGAGCAGGAGCAGTTGACGGGGACGAGGAGGGAGGTGTCGGTGGGGATGGGATCGACTTCGGAGATGTTGTTGGCGGTGGCGATGTCGGAAGGGGTGGAGCCGAGGAGGCGGGAAATGGAGGCGGGGGTGTTGTAGTGGTTGATGGAGCGGAAAGTGAGGTAGGAGGCGCAGGAAGGGGCGGCGCCGTTGCAGACGTAGCCGTCGGTGACGTTGTAGTCGCTGTCGCAGTCCAGTTGCTTGTTGCCCAAGTAGCTCTGCTGCCCGTGCACCACTGCAACTTGTACAACAGAGACCACCATTAACAGCATCATCTTCATCTTCATTTTCATCTTCATCTTCTAGAACACAATGGCTTGGCCCGTTCTTGTCCTTTGTTTCATATACCCAATGGCTCTGAATATTTTCAGTATTTTATAGGGACAGGCTGAGAGGAGATGACCAATATTGACCCATCATTCTCAGCCGTCTCTTATTAACATATCAACTCTGGTCACATCAGTATTCAGATTCAGCCAACTAGTTTTCATACTTTCATCTCTCCCACGCCCACGGCAAGCGCATACGAAACGAAATTATTTGTTTTTCTTCCTCTGCAACTTTCTTCACCAGACATCGTTTTCTTTTTGAGTTAAAATATCGGAATTTTTTACGGTATACATAGCCGTCAGCCATATGATTATTGTTTAAATTATTAAACGATAAGACGGCTCACGATTTGATCTATATCATATAAATAAATATAACAGCTGAATTCTAAAATATCTTCATGACATCATTGACTTGAAATTGTTATTAGTAGTTGATGCTAGTTTATTGTTAATTACGTAGATCATAAATTTTGTTTAGGGTTTTAAGTCGATAGTTACATGATTGATATAATAACCAATGCGGTTGGCATTACCAGGAGAAGTACTTTAGCCGACGAATTATTTTCGTCGGCCTGTTATCCTAACTCGTCGGCTAATGCGGTTGGCACTACCAGGAGAAGTACTTTAGCCGACGAATTATTTTCGTCGGCCTGCTATCCTAACTCGTCGGCTATAGTGTCGTCGGGAAAGGGTCCTCGGCGCTGATTTTACCCGACGAACCTATAAACCGTCGTCGGCTATTGTCCAGACTTTAGCTGACGAACTATTTTGTCGTCGGCTTTTGTTCATGAATTTAAGCCGACGAAACATACTCTATCTTTTGTCAGCTATACTCCCAGACTTTAGCCGACGACAGAGGACATCGTCGGCTATACTCCCAGACTTAAACCGACGACACAACACGTCATCGGCTATACTCCAAGCCTTTAGCCGACGGACCTAATATATTCGTCGGCTAAAGTATATAATTAAAAATTAAAAATAATTATAGCCGACGAAATAGGCTCTATTTCGTCGGCTATAGTGAGTTTAGCCGACGAAACATGTCATAATTCGTCGACTAAACTATAAAAAATAAAAATAAAAAAACTATAGCCGACGAATTGTGGCGTATTTCGTCGGCTATAACTCCATTCCAGTATAAAAAAAATACACAAAATTCTTAAATTACCATTCCAAGCAAGCTGCAAAATACACCAAAACAATTCCATATATATAACCAACAAGAAGCACATAAAACTATATAAGGTATCAACTACACAAAATCTAAATGATCTAAATCAATATCCAGATCTGGGGCCTGCTGGTGAGGAGATTCCGGCAGCTGAGGTATGTCTATAGGCGCAGGCATGGGCGGAGGTGGAAGTCCCTGAAGCTGGGCAGCTGCCAAATCCTGGAAGTACTGGTACATCTGCTTCTGCTGGGCATGCTGGGCGGCATGTAGGGCTCTAGTATAGGATCTATATTCGGCGAACTGGGCGGCATGAGCGGCAGCCTGAGCGTCAGCATGAGCAGCCTGAGCGGCTTGCTCTCTCCGTAGTCTCTCAACTTCCGACTCTAGCTGAGTCGTCCTGCTGCTGGTCGAGGCTGCCTTTCGTTGAAATCCTGGAGTGGTCTTCAAGACCCCCTGGCCCTTCTTTCCTAGACCCCGGCAGTAGAAGTTGTTTTCTCGCGGTGGGAAGGCTGTGCCCATGATCCTCGCCCCAACCCTCGGATCTGAAGTGTCGATCCGGGAAATGGCTTCGGACATCTCTTCCTCCTGCGTGTCCGGCCATGTCTCCCTCACTATAGCACTCATCACCTCGTCACTAGCCTCCCTCACCCTTACCTAATTGGATATGAAAAAAATTATTAATTAACATTTTAACATATATATTAGTAAAATTAAAAATTCCGTAAAAATGAAAGATTACTTACTATATCCTCCTGGGAGTCAGGATATGCCTTCTCGTACGTATAGACGTACTGGTTGACCTCTGGATGTTCCCTGGCCGCCTCGTCCATGAAGACAGCGAACGGTCTAGAACCGGCATGATGGTTCCTTGTGTTGCGTTGCCGGTTCTGAGCGTTCGCCCGGGAAACCGCCTTCAAAGAAAAAAGTAAACTATTAGTAAAATATTTTAAAACGCACGTACTTAATGATAAATTAACTAATTAATTTATTTAAATACCTGTTTACGAGGGTTGTTGAATTCTGATGTCAGAAGCCAACGCCACTCGTACTCTCTGTACTGAAACTCAGCAGGGGTAGCAGAACGTGCGTTCCCGTGCGTAGTCCAATGGGTCCGCAACTCGTTCTTCCACTCCTTGTACCTACAGATACAACAAAAATATTAGAAATATTATTAATATGACATACAGTTTTGTTTTTTCATTAATTTCCCAACGTACCTTCCCCCATGCACAAAGTCTGCCCAGCTGCTCTTCAAGGGTTCGGGAACCTCAAACCACACCTGCATTTAACTGTTTATTAGTTTAGTTTTTCCAGAAATCTACAATGTAATACATAATATTATTCAGGCATTTTGTAAACTCACCGACATCGCGTTATGGACCATGTCTTTAACCTCCTGCGGGACCTCGCCCCAGTCTGACCACAACATAGGGACTCTATCCCTAATGAGCGCTCCCACGCGGCCGGAGTACGTCCTCGACTTTCCGCCCGATACTACGTCGCCATCCCCGTCAGTACCGATGACAATCCTCCCTAAGGTACCGACGATCTTCTCCAGAGCCTTCCCTGTGACGGGCCTCTCTTCTTCTTTGCCGGCTTCGCTCCGACGGTGCCTATGACATGATAAACCAAATTGATTATTAAAATCGGAATCGGAGAATTATAACAAAACAAATCATTCATCTTTCATTACCTGAGGGATCGGACGCGGACGCGACGAATTCCGCCTCCGATGATGATACCCTCGCGGAAATAAAAGGCGTATCAAAAGGCACGAACCGGTACGCCGCTGATGGAGCCACTGGCGGGGGCAGTGGATAAATCAGCGTCCCTGAGTCATCGACTACAGGTATGGCCGGTATCATCCGCGGAAGGAATAGGTGAGGCGGCGGCATCTGTACCCCAGATGACCCACTATCCGAAGAAGTAGGAGCTGGAGTGGGCGCCCGGTGTATCTCAGGCATACGGGGTGCAGACACCTCCGTCTGAGGCTGAGCAAACAACTGCCTCGCGGAATAAAGGAAGCCCCGCTGCCTCGATGAAGGGGGCACCTCCGGCTGCCTCTGCGCCGTCTGCAGAAGGCTCGCATGTCTAGCTGTCATAGGGCCCTGAAACGACGTCTGAGGGTTGCTAGAGGTTCCCTCAGACGATACGGACCTTTGGCCCTTCGAACCCTTCGTCGATCTAATATTACCGCTCATCCTATTTAAAATATTAATTTGAATCAAGGCCACAAAATCAAAAAATGCAAACTCATTTTAAAAATGTAAAAAATATATGCACTTCCTAAATACTAATTTTCACTTCCTAAATACTATTTTTCACTTCCTAAATACTAATTTTTTTCCTAAATATACACTTCAAAAATAAAATATACACTTCCTAACAACACCACAACATTGCAATTGACCGGAAAATCAAAACAAACACAAAATACAAAACAAATATATACATTTCCTAAATACTAAATACAAATATACACTTATTAAATAACAATATACACTTCCTAAATACAAATATACACAACAACACCACAACATTATATACACAACAACACCACAACATTAAAAATAACCGAAGCTCAAAAAACGTACTCGAGGAGGAGGAGGGAGGACCGGAGCAGCAGCAGAATTCGGCCGGAGCAGGAGGAGGCCTGCCGGCGGAGGAGGAGGCCGGCCGGAGAGGGAGAGGGAGAGGGAGAGGGAGCGGAGGCCGGCCGGAGAGGGAGAGGGAGCGGGAGAGTCGAGGGCGAGGGCGAGGGAGAGGGGAGAGGGAGAGGGAGAGGGAGAGGGAGAGGGAGAGGGCGGCGACCGGGAGAGGGAGCGGAGGCAGAGGAGGCGAATTTCGGAGAGGGAGAGGAAAAGGATGGAGGCTAGGGCATACAACCAGTCGAGCTGGGTTATACCCGAAGACTTTAGCCGACGAAATAATAATTTCGTCGGCTAACCGAACACTTTAGCCGACGAAATAATAAATTCGTCGGCTAAACATTTGAAATTCGTCGGCTAAACACAAACTGTTTATACATTCATCAAACTGTGACTGCTGCTCGTGATGATCAAACTTGAGAACGGAAATCCTTCCGTCAGATCTGACCATCATGATAAAATACATGTATGGGAAAAAATTCAACTTGATCTGACCAGGTTAAGTGCTCGATCCGGACGGTCAATCCCGTAAGTCAAACCCCTAAATGCACGGAAAAGGTCGTTGGACCGTCTAAATTTCGTATTTTGGCCGGACCTTCAACTGAAAATATTTTCAAATTGATGAGACACAACAAGTCGTATAAAAATTTTACGCAAAATAACCACCGAAGATAGGGCTACCCATAGGGAGAAAGAATTGAAAATTGGATTGACCGCAACTATCGGCACCGAGACATGACCGGAATACCTTGATTTTTCAACCGTAGACGTATTTCACCATTCTGGTCATGTCTTATTTCACGACTTTTTCACGTTTGAAGGTTCTACGTATAGTTTATTTTTGAAACGGAACATTTACCTAACACTTAGTAAACAAGTTATACAACATTAGTAGGCATGTTCTGACTGTGATGATCAAACTTGAGAAATAAAATCCGACGGTCAGATCTGACCATCATGATAAAATACATGTATGGGAAAAAATTCAACTTGATCTGACAGGTTAAGTGCTCGATCTGGACGGTCAATCCCGTAAGTCAAACCCCTAAATGCACGAAAAAGGTCGTTGGACCGTCTAAATTTCGTATTTTGGCCGGACCTTCAATATTAGGGTATTCGTCGGCTAAGATGGTTTTAGCCGACGACTTCTACTATACTTCGTCGGCTAAGATGGTTTTAGCCGACGAGTCTCCTTTTCAATTCGTCGGTTATAAGTTATTTTAGCCGACGACTTCCTTTTCAATTCGTCGGTTATAAGTTATTTTAGCCGACGACTTCCTTTTCAATTCGTCGGCTTTAAAATACATTAGCCGACGACTTCTAGTCGTTTTCGTCGGCTTAGACGGTTTTAGCCGACGACTTTTAATATAATTCGTCAGCTAAGAGGGTTTAGGCCGACGACTTATGTTGTATTTCGTCGGCTTAAGTAAAAAATACAAACCCTAAAACAGAAGGTTTAAACCATACAAATTTCCTGTTCATATATCACCAAAATTCATATAAAATAACAGAAATATGAATTCAACATATGTAAACTAGAAATGAAGGTAATACAATCTTTTTTATTACAAATTAATGTATTACATCCGAAGAAATTAAAACTAAGGCTCGTAATCGGAATCATCCGATGAGTCTTCTTCGGTGTCAGAATTAATTTCTGGTAATCTATGTCTTTCCTCATCGCCAGATTCTTCGTCTGTTTCTTGATTTGGATCAACATCAATAAGCCTTGGCTCTTCATCACGAATTCGCACCGAACGACCCGCTTTAAAATTATTAAGGCGAACGGTAGAGGAGTTAGGAATACCTATTGCGTTGGGCTCTTAATACACAACATCTTCTTTCTCGTCTTCGGCCTCTCCAAGTGTAGCCGCCCGGTAAATGTTTCGAGGGTGCACAAGGTTGACTACTTTCCACGCGTCACCCTTAGCAAGGTCATCAAGATAAAACACTTGTTTTACCGATGTGGCAAAAACGAACGGGTCATCTTCGTAAGAACTTGTAGCAGTGTTCACCGATAATATTCCGTACTGATCGGTCTTCATGCTCTGCGGGCTAGTATCAAACCATCTACACTTGAAGAGGTGCACTGTCATGCCTTCACCGTAAACGAGTTCCACCACTGAATCAAGAACACCGTAATAGTCAACTCCATTCCGCCCACCATGCGCCATCACCCCAGAATTCTGTGTTCTCCATCTGCTGTCTCTCTGTTCACATATAAATTGCACGCCATTCACCTTGCACATCGGATAAACTCTTGACATTATCGGCTTCATCGCTAGAAGTCTTAGTTCGTGTGACCAATTTGGGTGACCATCAAATTGAATATGGTTCATCTGCAATTTACAATTTAACATTGTAAATATAGATAATTATGCACTAAACATAAATACGTACATAAATATTGAATTACGTACCCAGCCGCCAAAATAATTTGCGAACTCCCTGTTGTGGTACTCGAGATCACCTTGAATGTCTGGACAATATAGATGGATGTCTTTTCAGTATTCAACTTCTGGACAGTTAATCAATACCCACCAGTGGGCAATGACTAGCTCATGTGGTTGCAACTTGTAGGAGTCTGGCAAAATTCCATAAACTTCAACATCACTGGAGAGTATGGAAAGAGTGAACTTCGGTACATCTACCGGCATGGCTTCGTCTGTTTCCTTCAACGCTCCTAAATACAACTTCATGTAGGTGACGCACTCGTGCGCAATATATGCTTCAGCTATACATCCTTCAGGCGCGGATTTATTAGCCACATAATCTTTGTAGTCTCCAAGTTGCCTATAAATCAAGTTGCAAAGTGTTATGATTATTGAACATGTATATAGAAAAATTGGATTGAGGAATTCAGGTGTAAAAAACGTACCTTTCCATGGGATACATCCAAGTGTAGTGTACTGGACCGGTAAGCAACAATTGCTCGAGAAGATGGATCATCAGGTGAGGCATGATGTCAAAAAATTTGGAGGAAATATCCTCTCAAATTTACACATGATATAAATGATGTCCTCTTGCATTTCCCGGAGGTTAGATTTTGTCACTTCCCGTGTGCATAACTTCTGGAAGAATCTTGCCAACGCTACTAACGGCTCCACCACCTGACGGGGAAGGAACGGTCGAATGAAAACAGGGAAGAGACGTTGTAGCAGGATATGACAGTCATGACTCTTCAACCCGTACATCTTATTGTCCCGGAAGTTCACACACCGGGCTATATTTCCTGCATAGCCTGAAGGATACTTCACACAACTCATCCACCTGAAAATTATGTTCTTCTGGTCAGGTTCACGGTGTAAGGAGCTTGAGGCATTTTTTTCTTCCCTCTTTCAACCACAGATGTCTTCTTAACTGCATTTTTTTTAGATCAATGCGTGCCTTAGGACCGTCTTTCGTCTTCCCCTCCAAGTTCAGCACTGTGCCCACCACACTGTCGCAAACATTCTTTTCTATGTGCATCACATCTAGGTAGTGCCTGATCAACAACTTACTCCAGTATGGGAGTTCCCAGAATATGCTCTTATGTGTCCAGAATTTGTACCTGTCGGGTCTTTCAGGTATTGCTGCAACAATATTGGGATGATTGCTGAGCTGCCCAAAATCGTACTCATTAAGCACTGCTAAAATTTCTTCTTCCGTCCATCCTCTGGGAGGCACACCGTGTTCTACGGTCCCATCAAATGCCTTGTCATCGAACCGCCAATCGTGATTATATGGAAGGAAAGCACGGTGACCCAATCTGCATATCTTGTTGCAATGACTGCTGCTCCCCTCATCACTAAGGCACTCTGGACAAGCCTTGTATCCCCTAACAACGTTGCCCGACAACATCCCACGGGCAGGAAAATCACTGACGGTACCAACAACCATGACATGCATATGGAACATCTCGTGCATGTACTTGTCATAAGTGGGATGACCAACTTCCCACAAAAAATGAAGCTCTTCAATCAAAGGTCTCAAATACACATCGAGACACTTCTCTGGATAACCGGGCCCGGAATCAACAAACTCAACATATTGTATTCCTTCTTCATGCACATCCATGGAGGAAGGTTGTACGGTACCAAAATCACCGGCCATACACTATATTGATGACTCATGTTGCCAAAAGGGTTGAACCCGTCGGATGAGAGCCCGAGCCTCACATTCGGACCTCTGACGCAAAATGAGGAAACTCCCTGTCTATATGCTTCCAAGCCTCCCCGTCAGCAGGGTGTATAAGGGTATCTTCGTCATGCATTTCCCTATCAACGTGCCATCTCATAGCTTTGGCCGTGTGTGAAGACATGTACAACCGCTCAAGCCTATCCCTCAACGGGAAATACCGAAGTACCTTCACAGGTTTCCTATTGCCTGCAGGAGTCAGCTTATACCTGTCAGTGTGACATACCGGACATGCGTCAAGCCCACCAAGGTCATTCCCTTCTAGATCTTTACCCCAGAAGAGAACGCAGTCATATCTGCATACATGGATCTTGATGTAGGAAAGCCCAAGATCTTTCAGGATACATCGGACCTTACGATGAGTGGTAGGAAGACGATGACCGTGGGGCAGCATCGAAGCAGTGTACTGTAGATAATCATCAACAGCCTTCACGGTCGATTTTGTCTCAACTTTAATCTTCATTACGTCCATCACACTATCAAGAACGGTCTTCTGACAACCGGGGTACACAGGGGTCTGTTGGAAAGCAAGCAGTTTATTGTACTTTCAATACCAGCAGTGTGACAGCTCTAGGGAAGGGCTGCACCGGGTCAGGCATATACTGTCCTTGAGCGCATACACCGCTCTCATAAGGAAACATGTCGTTGATGAATGCCGTTGTTGGATCGTTGGATGTACTGCCCCTCTCAGAAAATTGGCCATGATCATGCGGACCCCCTGATGATGTTTCACCGTGTGATATAACCACATGTGTACTTCTCCCAAAACCCGTTACTCCTCAGGTGCTGCCATACTTTGTCAATGGGAAATCGATGCATATCGCTGCGACACTGACATTCGTGCACGGGCAATAGAAAATTGTATTCCCGTTAGCTTAGCCACGCATATTTATAAAACTCATAACTCCTGCACCGTATCTTTTGTCCCATTTGGAAGGAAATCCAACTCTTATGCCATATCCTAAAAATAACAAAAATATTTATAACGCTGCGAGCTAATTATTAATGAAATTTCAGGCCAGATAAAAAGCTCAATTCATTTAGTATATAGGCGACGATATATATAATTAACACAATTAATATATATTAACACAAATTAATTAACAACCATTCATACCGTACCATATCAACCATAATATAATTCTAAATTATTATACATAGATATATCTACTAATATTTATTAACAACAATTAATTCATATATATTATCAATCAAATCATCAACCAAATCGATCAACACATATATATAGATATACATCCAACGTACTCAAAATTAATCAATTCAATCATAATCAAAATCAATAAACTCAATCATAATCAAAATCGATAAACTCAAATAAAACTCAATTAATCAACATATATATACATATACGTACCTATATATGGCTCCACAAACTAATTATGGACAGATTTCGACAACACCCAAACGTTTTCTCCCGTTTTTTCTTCTCCCGTTTTTTTCCCCAGATGAGCTGCTGCTGTCCAGATCGCAATATAAAGCACTTTAGCCGACGACATATTAATTTCGTCGGCTAAACTTTTAAATATTCGTCGGCCATAGTCTGTGAACTTTAGCCGACGAAATAAATTCTTTAGCCGACGAAATTTTTTTTTCGTCGGCTAAAGTTTACCATAGCCGACGAAAATTTCAGTTAGCCGACGAAGGAAAATGTCGTCGGCTAAAGTCCACTTTAGCCGACGAAAAAATGCTTCGTCGGCCTGATTTTTTTTTTTCGTCGGCTAAAGCCTTTCTTCTGGTAGTGTGGGTTTCAAATTTTACCGACATTGATTGAAGTTAAATCTCAATATATTTTTAGTGGCATAGAGATGAAGTGTTTGACATTATCCCGACATAGATTAGTCATTGAGCCTAATTGTTTTTTAAAAAAAATCGTGTGATCTTATATAAAAAGTTAAAACACATATTTGTAATCATTTATGTCGAAAACAAATGTGAGAAGTACAATAGGTCAATGGCAATATGATGTGTTTAGTTTAGTGTTTTAGGTAAAAGCACTCACAAATGAACTCATAGGTCACTCACAAATCAACCCATGGTCACTAGAGAACTTAATAGTTTCTGCTCGTGGAAATAAACTTTCATTTGACTATGATGAAAATTTTATACTCAAAAATAGATAATGCTTCCTTTATTGAAAGCAATAATTCCATCTGACTGCTGTAGTTGGGTTTTTGCTGTGATAAGTGGTGTCATTGTATGTAGCCACCATAAGAGAATTGAGCATGAAGCAATGAGGAGCATTCCATGGACTCAAGGCTCCATTACATCTCTACTTACACACACAACAGATTTTCCTCTGCAAAGATCCACTCCATCACCTCGATTCAAAATCTGCTGGCTGGCTTATATACCTAAGGGACAATGCCCACTCAAATCAAGTAGATTGGAGATAACAGGTTTTTATCATTTTTAGGCCTGCAAGTGCAGGACTTTAACCTTAGGTGTTCTCTACGTAGTTGCTCAATGACGAGCAGAGTCTGAACATTTAGTTTGGGCAAATGTTTTTTTTTCTGAGAGCTGATCTTAATGATTTATGTCTCAAGAGACTAGAATTATTCTCTTCTATTTCAATGACAACTTACATCATTCTACATTTTTCTTTAATTTTTAAAGATCAGCATTTAGTTTGTTGTAAAAAGAAAGGGTACTTTTGTCAATCTTTAACCCAAGACATACGAAATATATATACCTAATTGGATGCTAGATTACAACCAAACCCTAATCGAGAGTCATGACGACAGCCCATGAGATTCGCTCCATACGGGTCGACGGCTTGCCTCTGAGGATGGATGAGACCTATCTCTTCCACTGCTTCCATGACAACGCGAAGGTATCGATCTCTATTTATTGAAATTCAACCTTGGGATTCTGTTTTATTATAAAATCTGTGATTGTAGGTTTTGGCTGCTACGGTTTTGCGTCATTGGCGATCAGGAGTGCCGCTAGATTTTGGTTTTGTGGAGTTTGCTTCTCAGAGCGATGCTGAGTTTGTCTTGGAATCCTACCACGGTGAGAGGATGCCCAACTCCAATCATGAGAGGAGATTCCGCCTCCGCTGGGACACTGATCATTCCGGTACATGTTGGCGCTGGAATTCTACTTACAGAAATTGCTCTTACTTTGGTTATGATAAACTTGGTAATAAAGTGAATGCCAAGACATTGATCAACAAGTGCTCCATTTCTAGAAGGCGAGCTTATAAGCAAAGTATGTATTCTAGACTTCAACTATATCTAATGGATACCGTATGGTTGCAAATATTACCAACTTCCACTCTTATTGTTTTAAAATTATATACTTATGTTCATGTCCATCCTTTACAGTATAATTTACTTTCATGAATATTCAACTGTAGGATTTGGACAATTCAATTTATATTTAGTATCCGGTCCGTTTACAGGTCTAGTGAGAATGCTTGATGTGTTTCTGAAAATTATGTGGAGCGTTCTAGTGTGTGCATGTGTGTTTCTGAGTATGTGCATATGTAATCTTACAACTGCCTACACCAGTGCTTACGTTCTCTCATACCAAATACTTGGGGGGGGGGGGGGGGGGGGGCTATATGGAAACAGTGGTGACAAGCGTTTGAAGCTTACAGACATGCCTCTTACTCATCCCAAATACATGTATCAACAAGGAGCTGCCCTGGTCTTACTATCCAACAGGTTGTTTATTCAGACCTTTTTATCCTACTTGGCTCTTTCATTGATGCATGGTACCGCCTTTTCTTTGTTGATTCAGAACCAACCAGAACTGATGCAGTCGGATGGTGGTTGTGGGGCTGGATATGTTAACCAGCCACCTTATCAGCAACTTCAGACACAGGGGAAGGAGAAGGAGCTGTATCTATGTTTCGAAGAAGTCAGCTTTCCAACAAGTTGTTACGTCTTACGCACCATCAAACTTTCCGAGTTATTGGCATGCTCTTGTAACTTTAGCTCCGAAACTTGCACAATAACCAAGTGCCGAAATTGCACCCCCAAAACCAAACAGGAACGTCAGTTGCGCCTGCGGGCTTGGCTCTTCACCGGGGAGAAAGTCCCCCCCAAGCTGCGGCGGCCAAAAGGAGAGAATACCAGAGAGTATGAGTTGCTCTGCCTACGGCTCCCAAATGTTCCTCACCGGTGGCGTGGTTCCCACCAGATGCAGACACACCAGCATGGAAATATGTGCCTAGTGGAGATGTCTATAGTTTTGAGCCGGAGTCTACTATTTGGCAAAAGGTTGATTGGAGTTGCCCAAAGGTGAAACCAAGTCCCTTGCTTTTTGAGGTGAATGGAAAACTCTATTGTCTCGCAGCCTGTGGTTCTCTTGGAGTTATCAGTTCTAGTGGATGTTTGGTTCTGCCGGATCTTATAGCCAGCGTGCCGAGACTAAAAAGTTGGCATGGTCTTGCAAACTACATTTCTTTGATAAATTGGCTTGTGCTGTTGTTGGATCCAAGATCTCTTGATCTCGTTTCTAGAGCCTTGCCTTCGTGACCATCCCATTATTTGCTTTGACGTAAATGACAAGGAAAAGGGATGGAGAGCGATGACTTCCTTGTTTGATGGTAAGCCTTTTCCCTTCGTTGGCAGGGCTTTAGTCTTGGACTTGAAAGGTACACAAGTCATGTTCTCCTTTCGTGATCAGTGCGATATATGTCTCTCAATTAGCACTGAATGATGATGGCAATATAAGCATCTCTCAAGATAAATGGTTTGGGGTTCATAACTTGGTCGATACCTTGATGAAATACACTGATCCACTGTCATACAATTTTGTCGATCTTGGAGATCAATGTGTTTCCCTTGTTTTGTGTGGCAACATTTCTTCTTATGGAGAGGATTATGGACATTATCTCGGCAAGGTGCGTGTTGTTGTAGTAGTGATTCACTATCAAGTGTTGAGTTCAAATGATATCACAAGTAATATCAAGGCCACTCGCACCTTTGAGTACAATTGTCATTCCTCGGTCATCCGTCTTACTCGCTTGACCGGTGGTTTTGTGGTCTAACTCAATCCATCCATTGGTAATTCCTCCTCTTTCTCTTCAGTATAAATGTTTAGATGCTAGACATGGTTGGTCCTTATAGCTCTTTAACTTGTACTTAATCTAGCTAGCTATTGCCCATATGCAAGAAGTTGTGGGACTAGTCTTGACGATCATGTGCAGCAACCATATTGAATTATTGATTTTATCCGATCAAATGAAAAAGATACACATTGCACACACAGCTGATTTATTTTTAATTTATCTTTGTTTCTAACAAAAAAAAAAAAGTGTTCTGTCTATTTTGAGTTTGGAAAGAAAGATGGAAAGATCTATTGGTTTATTGCTTTCTTTGCATTTGCTTTGTACATTGTTCTCTATAAACTAAAGAACAGAAATTTCCGTTGAGAAATAAGCTATTTTACACTATGAGCAGCCTGCATTCAAGATAGTAGTAAGTAGGCGTCACAATTCAACAATGGCAACTCTCCATGTGCATAAGAAACTAGTTTATAACAACTGCATATCGGATCCAATTAAGCTATCTTATCCTGCACCTCAATTATATTGTTTTGTTTCTTTCATACCCTTGTACAACTGCCTCATAATTATTTGAAAACCCATTGAGATCGTATTGAATTTTGAATAGCCGAAAAGACATTTTGCCATATAAACTTTGATATATTTAGCATGACATTCTATTTTTGCTTCCACACATATATAGAACTTAACTGAGCTTGACACTAACCTATTTCACAATTCAAAATCTCAAATCCATAACCATATCACGAAAATAAATTTGAGCTTATGATTAGAAAAAAAAAAAATTCTCTAAAACAAATTCTTCACACAGCTACACAAAGACATCTTCAATTCTTCATGCAGCACATCACCGTTGGACTTGATGCAACAAGCAGATCTATCTCCAACTTCATTATGTTCAAGCTTAAAAGAAAAGAAAGCAAGAAGATCAAACTTAACATAACTAGTATCACACAGGCTGCAACTCAACAATGCAACTTAACAACTTAACAAATCCAAAAACACATATTGCAACTTAGTAATATGCATGTCAAGCACTTCAGAAAAAGCAGTGTGTGGTTTATTTGAGGAAGCAGAAACGTCCATTGCGACGTCATAAAACAAAGCAGAAAGAAATTTTCAATCAAAAATAAAAAATAAAAAAAAGTAGAAAGAAATTAAGAAATCATTGCTTAAGATTTGGCCTCACTTTTGGCTGCTTTTGCTGCATCAGATGTATTGTGCATCTTTGAGCCTTTGCCGCCTTTTCTGCGTCAGACTTCTCTCTATTTTCCTTTTTCTTCAACCTCTTGTTCTGCACATGTACATATAAACAGCCAAACAGCGCAGGCAGCAAGCACTCCATTTCAACGACTTGCACACAGAGCAGAGAGTATGATGAACTTAACAATATAGATTTACCTTTCTCATCAGCTTCAAATCACTCTATTTCCTCATAAGTATGAGCGCATGTATTCGAGGCCTTGAATGCTATCAGATCTTACCGAATTATGAAGACAAATTAAGGCCTCCACAGACCTAGGAGTTAATGAACTCCGATGGAGCACTGAGAAAAATCAGAAAATGTTATCGCTTGCTTACAGACCTGTGCCAGTTACACAAGTATAATTTGTTTGAGATGGAAGATCGAACTTGAGCCCCCAGTGCTAGTATTAAAAAGCGAGGTGAGGTTCTTTCTTGGCGATCGATAAGAGGAAGTATGAACTCTGAAGTTCTGAACCTTTGAGCTGCTTCTACAACGATCATGCGATGCTCAAGTCTCTCATACAGCTAATATAGAAATTAGTCTTAATTAAACTACTTAGATGGTCGCTCACATATACAACAGAACAATATATTAAAGCAAATGGATGCATGTTGAATTCGCCTGTTGTGTTTATCTGATATAGAAGTTCATCGCCATCTCATCACAACTCGAGACATTTCCTCAAAATATTACAAGCAGCGCCATTCACTACTGATTGCCATTCAGTACTGATTCTGATACAAACCAATCTTGGTTCTCTAATGCTGTTGAGTTTATTGAGCTAACATGTCAAGAAAATCACAACATGTTTATCGTTTGAAGAAATTCTTGTTGACCCTTACTATATAGAAGCAATAATAATGAATGTTTTCTTATATCAGAAGAGAGTATACTAACAAAAACATACACAGTTAAAAAATTTCAATATATGCTCGGTATCACTAAAATGTGAAGTAGGAGACTAGGAGTGTCTATCTGCCATAACTCAGTGAGCTTGAATATCTAAGATCCTCAGCATCAGATGGATCCCAGTCTAGTGTCGACGAAAGAATTTTCGATAGAGTACCAGAAGCCTGAGCCATGGTGGGTCTCGAGTTCAACTGAGGCGCAACGCAGCTCTTAGCTAACTGAGCCATCGAAAATGCCAGGTCCAAAGGGTACTCTCTTTTCAGAGAAGGATCCATAAACCCTTTGATCTTTTCCCTCACATCATCTCCTTCAAGCACCACATTAATAGACTCATGCAGCAATGCGTGCTCTTCACCACCCGAGGCTGCTCTTCCAGACAAGAGCTCCAACAAAACAACCCCAAATCCAAACACATCCAGCTGCGGAGTGATCACTCCCCCTTCGATATACTCCGGCGCCATGTATCCTTTCGTACCCACCACGTGCCTCGTCTGTTGAAATCCCTGTCCTCCATCTTCATCTTGGTTATCCGACTCCACAGCTCTTGCCAAGCCGAAATTAGCAACCTTGGCTCGCAAGTTAGCATCCAGCAGAATGTTGCTGCTGTTGAGGTTCTTGTGGATTAATGGAGGCTCTGTGTAATTGTGAAGATAGTTGAGCGCACTGGCCACGTCATTAGCAATCTGAACTCTCTGCTTCCAAGACAGAGGACTAATGGCTGCTGAAGACTTACGAAGGCAATCCATGAGTGATCCAGAGGGTGCGAACTCGTAGACCAGATATGTGTTTCCTCTGTGGACACAGAATCCAGAGAGTCTGATAATGTTGGAGTGATTAATCCGCTTCAGTATGTTAACCTCCGGCGAAACGTCGCCGATCATCACCTTGACGGCGGCTTCGTCGCCGTCGAAGTTTGCCCTGAAAACGGAGGAGCCGTTGATTCTGGTGGATTCGCTGAAGAACTGGGTGGCCTTCTGGAGGTCGTCGAATTTGTAAGAGGTCAAGGACTCCACCGCGTTTTTGAGGCCGCTGGAAGAATACGCCGACCACGATTTTGTGGTGTCGTCGGAGTTTGTGGTGGTGGGTAGCAGCGAGCTCGGCGTGTAGTCACCGGAGCTTTTCGGACGCAAGTTGGGTTTGGGGTGACGGCGGCGGCGGAGGAAGACGAGGAGCGCGATGAGGAGGAGGAGGAGGAGGAGACAGAAAGCTCCGATGCCGACGCCGATGAAGACCCATTTTTTGGAAGAGCCTCCATCCAACGGCGGAGGCGGTGACGGAGACGGAGGAGGTGAGGTTGGGGTTGGGAGTTGCTGCAGTAAAAGCGGGGTGGGTTTGGTCTTGAGAGGAACCAGTAACGGAGTGAAAGGAAAAATAATGTCGTCGGACGACAAGTCGTTTGCCGCGAGCAAGGTGGATTGGTCTACTCCAAATCGTTGAGCTAAAGTGTCAGGGGCGTCCTTCCAGTCGACGAGGTAGGTGAGCAGGTAGTTAACGCCGGCGGCGGTCTGAGCGGCGGTAGGGCAGGCGCATCTGACGGGAACTTGCAAGACGAGGCCGACAGTGAGGTTGCGGTCGCCGTAAGGGTTCTGGTGCATGAGGGACTGACACGTGGTGAGGCCCTGGTAGGTGTTGTTGGCGACGCCGAAGTAGGTGTCGGCGGCGGTCTTGAGGGTGTAGGAGGCGTTGTGTTGGGAGTAGTTGCCGGAGCAGGAGCAGTTGACGGGGACGAGGACGGGGGTGCGGACGGGGATGGGGTCGACGTCGGAGATGTTGTTGGCGGCGGCGATGCCGGAGGGGGTGGAGCCGAGGAGGTAGGCGATGGAGGTGGGGTTGTTGTAAGGGTCGATGGAGCGGAAAGTGAGGTAGGAGACGCAGGAGGGGGCGGCGCCGTTGCAGACGTAGCCGTCGGTGGAGTCGAAGTTGTTGTAGCAGTCGAGCTGCTTGTTGGCAAGGTAGGTCTGCTGCCCATGCACCGCTGCAAGTAGAACAGAGACCACCGTTAACAGCATCAACTCCATCTTCATCTTCATCTTTCAGAGTTCAGGTATTGTTCAGATAGCAGCAACCAACTTGGGTTTGATTTAGCAATCAAAGCCTCGAGGACTTAGTTGATTATTCAACGCGTCTTCAAAGGACCAATACTGACCTTTCATTTCTGGATTTGAATTTTCAGTCAGGTCCACACCAAACCAGGTTTCGTTTGGAGAGGGAAACCTTATATTGTTTTTTAAATTTAATGGATTTGATTTACAACAAGTCGTTGTAGTATAGTGGTAAGTATTCCCGCCTGTCACGCGGGTGACCCGGGTTCGATCCCCGGCAACGGCGAATTTTTTTGTCCTTCTTTCCCTCGGGCGAATTTTAGCCTGTTGTCTTTCAATGGTAATCTGGAATACAAATCTATCTTCATCATAGTAACTAAAATTTGTCTTAGGCAATCTCGTTTTAGAGATTATGTTTCTCTTTGTAATACTTCGTACTTCAAATTGAACTAGTCCAAGGAAAAGCACACCCTTTGATTTTACAGACAAATATTGCAGTCCTGAGTTTCTAGGAAGACATTTTATATCAAGGAATAAGGATTGTGATCCCATAGTGATCGTCTCTCATCTTTAATGCCGAATGCCATTATGTGAAATGCATTTCAAAACCAAAGACATACAAAACAAATTCAAAGTGTGACAAAATCAAACCTGAGGAGAGTTCTCCAAGCGTAGCTGCTGATATATTCAGCCTGCACATCTCGACTTCAAAGGTTGGCCTTATTATACATCAGAGTTCAAACCCATCATGCACACTCTTACAAATCCCCTTGCCATATAAAGACTCCCCAGAAGCTAGCAGAATCACCATGGCTTCCAAGTAAGGCATTCTTTCAATAAATTCATAAATGGAGGAAATTGTTTAAGGAAGATGGTCAGACAAGGTGCCACGTTCTGTTTGATGTGAGGACACTTGCTTTGGAAGCCGCAGCCCCTAAAAGGACTGGTAACTGTTGCGACGCATGTGTGCTATCTAGAGTTAGAGTTTCCTTGTTCTGTCTCAGAAAAGTTTACTTATGGGTATGTTAGGCCATGTTTGGCTTGCTTACAGTTGCTTCCTAGCTAGGCAAATCATTGGTGAATGTGGTTTGTCCTTGGACTGTGGTAGAGTCATTTCCCTAAAAAAGGGGCTGCACTTCTACAAGATATCAGACACAACAAGCTCAACAGAACAACAGAAGAGCCCAAAGCAGCAAAATTAAAGCGGATATAAATCGACATCAAAGACACCAAGCTCAATAGGATATAGAATATGCAATATATATAGGATAACAGAAGGCTGGTGCCAAATATACATTGTGGTCATGTTTTCATTGCCACTGCAATACAAATTTCTGTAACTCATTCGTGTCACCCGTTCCTCCAAAGAGCATCGTTATATCTGCACATGCACCCTCAATCACTGGCCCAAGACATTTGATATTGATTTGTTGGCTATTTGGAAAAGCTCTTCCCTGTGTACAAGGAAGAAAATTTAGTGAGCTCCAAGCTTACTTGAAGAAATTCTATTATATATCTGCTACTTGTATTGTATACATAAATATTTGGCTGCACTACATGAGGCTACTGCTCGAAGTAATCTGTACAATTCAAATCTAATCAAAATTGCAAGTACGCAGACTTTCTCTTACCGATCAGGTTTGAATAAGAGATAACGATATATGAACCACTGAAACAAATAAAAAGGCATGTTAGTCTATGAACAAAATAAGAGAAAAGTGTAAACAGGGTAAATACAGATTACACATGCACACATGTATCACATACTTACCGAAGAGTAGAGTATTCCAACAACTTCTAGCACAGTTGGGAGAAGCGGCAACCTGTCAATTGCCTATATATGTAGATAGAGGATCAGTGACAGGGTGAGGAGCATTAAGCCATTAGAACTTATTTTTTAACTGAAGGCAATAGGTGAAAGGATCTGCTAAAGATCTTTCATAGGAAGGAGGAATTAAGGGTGGGAAAACTTTGAATTTTTAATTTCTCAGCTCCACCCCAGGCTCTTAAACTTGAACTCTTCTTTATTTCAATTTCACACACTTACTGAAGACGGAGGAATATAAACCTCATACGAAGCTAGTACCCTCAACTCCAGTTTACAGTTACAAATTATGTACTTTCAGCAAACACCTTTGTTTCAAGAACTACATAGATGAGGTCAATGAAATTACCGTAATCAGATTCGCTGATGCCCAAAGACCTACAACAGCTGCAAATCCCAAACCGACAAGAGCTATTCGATCTTCAGAATTATCCCACTGTTATTAGTCCAATCCAGGTTCCAAAAAAAAAGTAAGACACATGGAATTTACTCATTCTTGTGATTTACAAAAGGAGGAAGTTATGAATTGTGTACAAACTGGAATGAAAGTTGCATGCATATATACATGCTAAGCTAGACATATGACAACTTTCTTATACTTCTCCATCATAATGATAAGTTCGGTTACCAAAAGGAAAAAGGGAAGGAGGAGAGCTTACAGCCTTCTTAGCAGACTCAACTATACTGAGTGAAGTAGAGGACTCGGAGCTATCCCCAGTAGCCCTCACCACAACAGCAACACGATTATGTCGCTCTGTAATGAAAAAGTTACACGCAAATGTGAGAGAGGAATGCATCAATGCATGGAATAAAAAGAAGCTATATCAAATTGCATTTCAACCCATAATCATCAATGAATAATGCTTATGCTTGGTTTCTGGATTCAACTACCACAAAATTCGAAACACATTTCAACCCTATCAGTTGGCAAAGACGACAATACTTGCTTCTGTTACTAGTACCAAAAGTTGACTTCTGATACACCTTTAGCTAGTTTGGCTAGTTTTTCAAAACCAAATACTCGTGTGATTCAATCCGCCGAATCATATAGTCCAAATACCATAATTAAATAATTTTTTTCCTCCTAGCAAGTACCTTGGAAATAGAATTATAGATAAATGCTCAACACCCACAACCCTTTAACACATTACTGTGTTCAAATTTGAAGAACTAAAACACATTGGAATTGAAGATGTCCATTAAAGACCTTACAGAAATTTTGTACAAAATCTTTTCTGGGGATTACTTGACAGTTTTCACAACGACCACTACATATGTCTACATGTATTTCATAACTTGGTACACCTAAGAATTGAAAAATTGGGTATCATGACCAAATTGACCCAATTAGCTGAGCTCCAACTTCAAACTTCAATCAGAATTTTACCCAAATAAACAATCTTGAACGTACAAATCCAACACGACATTTTTACCTCCAACTCATCAAGCCAACTAATATTTCTCAAATAAGCAAACAAATGAAGCTAGTTTAGGAATAAATGTCGTTTACAGAAAGAAATGTAGTTGAACTGAGTGTGAGACTAAAGATTTAAGAAAAGAGGAAAAACCAGAACAGCTGGAAGCTCACCTCTAAAGGAACACAGTGGTAACTTTGGTAGAGCAGTCAGTGAGGTATTAGTTCCAGCATGGGTCAGCAATGGAGGAGGCAAGCTTGCAATAATAGAAGCCATTTGGAGAGTCAGGAGAGTCGGAGAAGAAGAACAAAGATAGTCGTGAGTGCGAGAAATGGTCGTCTAGTCAATGGTCTAGCCTTTAGGCACCACACAATTTACGTTTTTTGTTTATTGTTTTTTTCTTAATCTCATATAATACGTCATAATCAAATTAGATTTTCCCTATCCAAAATCTTGAGCACCATTATCCATTAAAAATTGTGAATTTTTGTGAAAAAATTATAGTTTTAGGGTAAAATTCTCAAGATTGTTGGGTTATCATAGGTAGCAAATTATAAAAGTTACAAATTTTCATTGAACTTCTTATATTTGAATTTCTTAGTTTTTGAAAAGTATCAATTTTCTCTATGTTTGAACTTCTTAATGCCATCTTGTTACAAATCTTGAATTTTGACGAGTGACAGACTGACAGTTTAGCTGGAACCTAGAAGGAAATTCTAGTGAAAAAAAAAATCGCTAGCTTGATGGTCCTAATTAATGAAATGATGAAATGCATAGAAATAATTCAATCAGCTCCCGAATGAATTTTAAGGGGCCATATGAGAATTTATAAGGTGCACTGTAATATAAATAAACTTTAGAAATAACATTTTGATAAAAGAATGGTGGTCGTATTCGCACATCATTTTTTGCAATCTATCTATATTGAGAGCCAATCTAAAGATATATGAGAAACGACGAAATAACATTCAGATTAGAAACAGTTAGATTATAGTCATTGACAAAAGAAAAAGAAACAATTTATCCCTGATAAATTTAGCCCACCCAATGATTTCTGGATTTTCCTTTGGTCAAGATACAGAAAACTTCATCCTGTAAAAGATATAGAGGCTCTTAAAACAACAGATGTGGATTAGTGATTGTGATGAGATGCAGTTGCAGAACTTAAACACAAGTTCTAATATAAATTAACTACTACTTGAGGCATCAAATAGTGTATCGTAAGTTCACTATAATCGTTAATCGGAACTTGAACATTTAACACAAATACATCAATGCACTTACTATATGGTAAATACAGTTCAAGATACTAGCAAGTCAAAACTGGTTTATCCCTGATGAAAGTCTCTGCAGTAAACAAACAAACTTCTCTCATTTATCGACCACTCGGTCAATCCCGCTTTTTCTTGAGAGGACATTTGCAGCAACATATTGTACCAAGCCAAATCACACCCATCATAGATAGGATCAATACTGCAACATTGGACGTAAATTAACTCAATCAGCAAATTAGTCAACTATACAACATGCATTAAACAGAAAGCTGAAAATGTAGACAAGCATACCAGCAAGAGCACAATAAGCTAAAATAGCCAAGCGATATCTGACAATGCCTGGTTGATTGATTTCAAGATAGCAGTGCTTTTGGTGCTTTCCTATTTTACTGCTAGTCACATAGTTGAAATTTCGCCTGCAATTCCGGTAAAAGTGCATTTACACCTACCACAGGATTGCCATCCGTATCCCTCACTTGAAGTTTCAATGTCATGGGATTTGCATCCCAGTCTATCTCGATTGCTCCAAAATTAGGCATACCTGAAGAAGAAATATACATCTGGAAACTCATAAACTAGACATTTTTTCAGTACAAAACTGTACAGAAGTCAAGTTTAAGTTGACATGCATACCATATGTGCATGATTTGCGTCTGCAGTTTCCATCCATTACTCTCAAGGTGGCAGGAGTTAACCATGCCAGGAATCTCACAAAGAAATGCAGCGGCGTTGGGACTACCTTTTCAACTGCTTGGGTGATTCCGCTTGCAGTGACATCATACAATGGATATCCAGTGGCACAATCATATCTTGTAATTTCTCCAAAATGAACATCTCCACTAATGAAAAACACTCCACCCCTCTGTACAAGGAACAAGATTTATAAAAATTGGAGATAATAGCTCTCACCAGAGAGAGGGATAGTAGTAAAAGTAATAAAAGTAAAGAACAACATGCCATACTTCATGCATCTGTTGGTTGTATAATATAAAATTGCTACTGAAAGAAGTTGAACTGAAATCATGGACATATATAACCACCTTACTATCTGCCAGCATTTTAAATAATCGATCTCTCTCTTTTGGAAAACGTCCCCAAGATTCCATGTAAAAAAAAGGCCCAGTTGTTGCTGAGAGATTTGAGATAACCTGAATTGAAACAAAAAGACAATTACTCCAAGTATGGATAAATAACAAAACTTAAAGATAATCAAGGCATAAATTGACAAATGCAAAAGAACTTGACTATCAAGCCACTGGGGCACATGTTCTTTTGATTATTACTTAGCAAACAGGACAGTAAAGAAACCCAGCACATTTTCAATCAAACTACCTCATATAAGGCATAAGTTTATACTTTACCTGTACGGATGACCCAATAATAGTAACCACTGTTGGAGAACCATGCAGCTCTTGCTCTAACCAAGTCCATTGTGAACTCCCCAAAATACTTCCATCACTACGTAAAGGATCTCGGTGGTATCTAGTATCTAATAATATAACCTGCAGAAGTTTATTTCCCAGTATCAGTACAAACTGTATCTTTTACCCAAACAGTTGTTACTACATGATTGCAGTTGTAGAAATTTACCCTATTGAGAATAACATGCTAAACAAATATCATGCTCAGTAGAAAACTATGCTCAGGGACAGCTCAATTTGGATTCTATGAGAAAAGACTAGGCAAAGATATAACTAAAACCCCGTCAAACCACCAAACAAACAAAAGACCTGTCAATTTGATACCTTGATTTGTCTACCTGTGGGACCAAATGTATAAGATGCATAGACACCAGCTTGTTTGCGCCTACAATGAAACCACGGTAGCAATTCATTATGATCAGAAATAACTGGGCATAATCATAACATTGCCCTCCTACACAGTGATTAACAATTAATCATGTTCATAGAAAGCAAGGGAGGTTGTACAATGTAAATGCCAGTATTTTTGGATACCAGCAAGGCTAAAATACCACTACATAAGAATGAACAGTCCCTCACCGTGGACTATCATGAGGCTCGTCTAAGAAATCTAGCATGAGCCTTTGATTGGTTATTTTCCCAGCAAATTCTTTTCCTGCATCGTTTAATCCATAATCATGGTCATCCCATGTGCCTATGACCTACAAGGTTGACACAGAAAGAAGATACGTTGCATAAAGAACGCATGATTAATAACAAAACTATCTAGTCACAGAAGCAAGGATAATAAGCACCTTAGTCTTCTGTCGAAGACGAGAGTAACCAGGATTAGATTTGGCTTTCTCATACTTGGACTTCATTTCCTGCTCACTAGCAGGAACAAACCTTTCAGTATTCTTCCATGGACCAATATTTCTTTTCCTTCCAAATAGCTTATTAGGCAGCCTGATGTCTCCATATATGTTATCACCAAGCCAAATGAAAACTTGGGGATCAAACTTAATGATTGCATCCCATATAGGCTGCACAAAAGCACAAGGCTTTGAGTCATTACATGAACAAAAGGGTAAGTAGGAATACACTAGGACTCAAATTTAGCTATCATCAGATTGTCAGTAGAAGTGGGCTCATCTCTATCCATGTTGTTTCTTTGTGCCAACTTGTACAACATAAAGAGAATAACAATGTAACACATATACATACACACACACACACAATGTAACACATATACATATATATACACACACACAGTAAAAAACCCAAAAAGAAATTCAGAAAACAAACACAGGGTGAAAGTGCAGAGAGTGAAAACCTGAGGAGCAGATTGGTTGGCACATGATCCAAAGGCGATACGACTAACCAGATTGTTGTTCTTAGTCTCAGAAGGGACACCCCTAACCACCACTCCTACTGTAACCGTCAACCACCAGCACCAGCACTTCAATCCCAAACCCATTTCTCTCTCAATTCCCAATTCCTTTCAATATGTTTATTTTCTTGTGTATACAGTAAGAAGCCAGCAGCTATGGCCTTCTGGGTTTCATGTGATGATTCTTTCCTTTTCTAAATGATCATTCTTTCAATCCAGAAAATCTGGTAAACTGATCTGTCAGGGAAAGTTTTAATATCTTTTTGGACAGGAAAAGGAAAGATTATGAAGGGGAGGCAGATTTTCTGGGGTCAAATCGTGGAGGGGAAACAACTTTGTAAAAAAGAAACCAAATTTAAGAAACGTAAATAAGAATAGATTGGAATGAAATGGTTTACTGGCTTGTTGAATAGGAGAAACGGAAAAGGCATTGCATCTTTAAAGCGCCTGTTATGTAGTTATGGAGGTAGCCGACCACTACTCAATCCTCACTTTCAAGTTTCAATGTCCCCCGACTAATAAGTCATTACTTCCCTTCAGAAGGGAAATTTCAGTCTCCACCTTTTTCCTATAATCCTATGGTTGCGATTCTTTCTTTTTCTTTTCCTTTTTACTTTGTTTTTCTTGAATTATGACGGGTCTCCACAAAGGTTTGCCGTTGGACCGTGCCTACTAGGGTTTTGGAGAGAAACGTAGCTCTTTGTATTGGCTCTGTTCAATCACTCTTGTTATATGCATATAAGATCAGATATGGATTAACAGAGACTAGCTATGTAATGCTACTCTATTCACATACGAGTTTATACCAAGCGTCCGATAGTCTTTAAATATTTATTCTTTAAAAGCCTCTCATCCTCCTCGATGGCTCGACTTATCTCTCTTCCTCTCGAGTATCGAAACTTTCAAATCGATCACCCTACTTGGTTACTTAGCAAATCTGATAAATACTAGAAGTACTTTTGTATAGCAGCACCAATTGATACATCAACATTTAAGGAACGATGCCACAAAACCAAGAACTTGTTCAGTGGACCAGAAATGGAGGGAGTAATGTGTGGCAGAGGTAAGATGACGTGGAAATGCTTCTTAGTTTTATAAACCCAAAACTCCCCACAGCAATCCCCCAATTTCGTACATTTGGGCTTTCCTCGTTTCTTATTTCTTAAACTCCTTTGGTCCGCAGATGCAAACCTCACTCTCTTTCCTCTCTGCGGCGAAGCCCCTCTCACTCTCTTCTCCGGTTCGCATCAACTCTTCCTTGGTCACCGCTCCGACCACCGACCCCAATTCAATGGCAGCTTCCGGTCCCAAGTGGGCCCAGAAGACCATAACTCTTCCTCCCCAGACAAGAGGTTGCCACCTCATCACCCCTCAGGTATTACTCATCATCATGTCTGTTCTTTCTACTCCAAAACCCAATTCAGTCAATCTAATCATAGTTTCATCTATACTTGTTTCGTTTCAGATAATGAACGGAATCAGGCAGGACTTGTCTGGATTCAACTGTGGTCTTGCTCATCTCTTCTGTAAGGCCCAAGGCTACACTCTTATCATTTTCAAGTTGTCTTTTTATAACTTACCTCTGATAATATTGTATTTCAGTGCAACACACAAGTGCTTCTCTTACCATCAATGAGAACTATGACTGTGATGTTCGTACTGATACCGAGACATTCCTCAATAGGATAGTTCCTGAGGTTAGTTTGTTAATATCTCATGTAGCCTTAGCAGCATACTTGAAGGAGATGGGCGATTGACTTCTCCATGTTTTTTTTCAGGGGAACTCTGCACCATGGAGACATACACTTGAAGGTCAGTATCGGATTATCAAATAAGACCATGGTTTCGATTTCTTGGTTTGTGAACTACTGTGGTTTATCTCAGTATATAACTTGGTTCATTATGTGTTTTTGAGTGGCATTATGTATAGCATATAATTGGTATTTCTGATATTGGGACTGTAAATTCTGAACTTTGTAAGCTTTGCAGGCCCAGATGACATGCCAGCACACATCAAATCATCAATGTTTGGTTGCCAACTGTCGTAAGGATATCTTATTAGCTTGGTTAGAACTGGCTAATTGCTATTGGAAAGTTTATTCCCTCATTGACATATACATGTTCCTTGTTCTTATATAGGATTCCAATCACAAATGGGAAGCTGAACATGGGAACCTGGCAGGTGTGTGAAACCAATTATTTATACTTGAGTAGTCTTCTAATGTTAAGTGCTGCATTTCTCAACCTTGTTATCATCATACTTAGAAAGATGTTCCATGGCTGCTCTGCTTATTAAATTTCTTGAGTGATTGGCTAATTATATGCAGAAATAGAACAAAAGATTAAATGCCGGACATAAAATGCATCGGCAAACCCCAAGAACTAAACAGTGGTAAAAAAAATTATATTGGCAGTTGCAATACAAGTTATTATGAGAAGGAATGGTGTTATGCCACCTACACAAGTTTATCTTCCTTACAATGACAGATTCACTGATTTCTTGCTGCCATGAAGTATTCTGTGTAATAGAATGTTGAATATAGAAAGGTGTCTCATGGCTAAGAAATCAGACTATTCAAAAGTTGTCCAAGTTCTCATTCTTTTCCTACTAAAAAATAGCTTGAAGTTTAACTATGCCATTTCAAGGTAAAAACTGAATATTTTTGAGATCCAGTTAGTGGCATGATGTCGTAAATTATTTTGTTAGTGGTAAAAACTAAATTTTTCCTGATGGAAGAGTCTAGGATAAGGTTTGGTTAACCAGACTGCTGTAGCTTTCTAGTTCCAACTGACGTTGGATCTTCAAATATTTTGCTCCCTCTGGTACCTGCTGAATACCTCTCCAACTTCCTCAAATGACAGCATAGCCATAGTCAAGAACATCTATAGCCGTACCTTATTTAAAGGATTAGTTTTGTAAGGAGTGTGTTAGATGGTGACTTGCTGAACGGTCCGGCAGTGTCCCAATTAAGGGAATTCTTGAGGGTGGCATACGTGGTGAAGAAAATTATTTGTACAAAACGTTCATTTTGATTTATAGGCCTTGAATTATTTGTACATGATTATACAAGTCAAAGGACTAGAATGTCTTCTGCATATGAAATTGTGTAGATAAAAGCATTTGAAGAGAGTTTGTCAATGATGTTAAAGCATGATGAAACATTTTCCAAAATCTAGAACATTTTCCAAAATTTTTTTGAAGAGAGTGGTATGCAATTTCTTGTAATTGGGGATTTAAATAAGATATAAACAGGGCTTTTTCTTGACATTTCACAGATTTTTTTAACTTCAAAGAGACGAACCAGGCATTCACAAACTAGAATAGTGGCACAATGGAAGTTTAAATCTCTGTTGGCTAACAATATGATTATAGTTATTAAATATGGTTTTCTTTTTCTTACAGTCAACATGTCTATCCTTTTGCATATGTTTTCTGATGGAGAATCGGTTTCTATTTCATCATTGGTGAACTATCTATATAAAACAGAAGTCTAGAATTTGACTGCTTTATAGCTTATGGCATATCTTTTACTATCTCCTTCTATCATTTACTTCAGGGAATATGGTTGTGCGAGCATCGTGATGAACCCACTGCTCGGAAAGTTGTGGTCACCCTTAATGGAATATGAGATGCTGCAATTTGGAATTTCATGGTTTCCATCATCCAGTTTGCAGTTAAAGTTGTACTTTGAGCATCACTTTGAGCATCTATGCTGTTAATCGGATGTCAACATGCTATTGTCTGCAACCTCTCTATAACTGAATATCTGGTATTACTAATACCTAGTTACATGTAAAATCTTTTTGTGTGATGCAGACTTGAGAAATGTAAGCTCTACCGCCTCTACGTGTAAAAATGATATAATATCTCAGTCGCAGTTTATTATGAGGTCATACTACAGAAGGAAAATTGAAAATATCCGTAGTCAAAGTTTATAAATGAATTTGAAAGCGACAGGGAAAAATCTTATATACAGAAAAACAATGGGAGCATCATTATTCACGCCATCATGATTCTGAACTCATCGAAGTTCAGAACTCCATCTCCGTTGAGGTCGAACATGCGAATCATGCTCTTGCAGTCCTCAATGGAGCGGGACTCGCCCAACCTACCCAGCATCCTCTTTAAGCTTGCTGGTGTTATGCAGCCTGAGCCCTCCATTTCATACATCCCAAAGGCATCTCTCAGCTCCTTGCTCTTGTTCTCCTCGTCTCCATTTGAGGCCTCCATCAACTTCTGGAACTCCTCAAACCCCAGCATCCCATCCCCATCCATATCCGAAGCCTCCACCGCCGCTTGCGCTTCCTCCTCGGACAGCTCCCCTCCGACAGTCCTCACACAAGTCTGAAGCTCAGCTGGGGATATCTTACCGTCACCGTTCTCATCAAAGTAATAAAACACCTTCTCCAGCTCGCTGCTGCATGAGCTGCTCGTTGGACTCGACAGAGTGCGCCTCTCTGCCTTTCTCGAAGACAGTTTACGGCATAACTTCGCCAACGTCGACTTGGGAGAATGCTGCTGCTGCGCCTTGTCCATGGAAGCTGCTGGAGTCAAAGAAACTGCGTCGAGTGTCATATATACTGGACCTTGGTTACTAAGAAAACCCAGATAGCAGGAAGGAAAAGGAACTTGTAGTACTGGAACTCGTGAAATGTGTACTGGACTTTATTGAGTTGTGTCTGCTATATATATAGAAGAATGGAAGATAAGAATGTTAGGGAAGGAAGATGTTGGTGTGTAACAGACGTGGAAGGTAATAGGGTTTATATAAGTAATGGATATGGTTGGGAATGACAGAAGGGATAACAAGATTACAGGGAAAGATGGAGGAGAACACGGTTTTGATGATGAGCAGCCAAAATTCAATTTGCTGTATAATGGAGGAGAACTGGTGCCGCCTAGAGCCAGTTGATTTGGGGGTACGTGAGAGAGAGGGTGAGGCTTTGAGCGCGTGAGGGAAGGTTCGTGGGAGACTGGGAGTTGCGGTGACCAATTTCGTTTGACAATTGGAGACGTGGGAGCAGTGTCGTACGCGAAGTACCCAACCGGCTCTAGAAATAATAGACAACGTCGGTCACCGTCTTACACGGTCAGAGACCAAACAGAGCCAGAGAAAAAAATAGAAACAGCAACAAAGATTTTTATATACACGACAGTACGAGTGTAACGTGTAACCATATATATATAAATCGCAACTGTAACTGTAACCCTCTATCGGCAGCTGCGAAATCTATCTGTGAAATTAACTAGTAGCCGAAGCTACATTGTTTAGGGAGGCTTTTATACAACTCTTCTGTAGCAAGCGACTTCAAATTAATATGGACTCTAAACAATCTGGCAACGGAACCTTGGTGCATTTCTTCTCTGATACAAGATATATCTGATGGTTTTTCAAGCCAGTTATTTTCGTCATATTAGCTAACTTTGTTGCTGATAAAATAGCCTCATTAGGTTTTACATATGTAACGCTTCGGTTTTAGTGTTTACCCTTTTTCCATGTCCTTAGCGTTCAATTTAGATCAGTTGGGAAGGGGTGTCCTTAGAGGTTTTATGTTGTAATTACAGTTTTTTTTATGTGAAATCCATATACCATAAATTGAAATCTACACACCCTTTTTTTTTTAGGTAACACATCCACACAAAAAAAAAAAAAAGTTTAAGTCACTCAAAATTTAAGTTACCAAAAAATAAAAAAATGTGTATAAATTTCAATTTAAGGTGTGGATTTCACAACTTTTTTTTTTTAATGAATGAAAAAACAAACCATATAAATATAGAACATTATGTTTACCGGCTCGTTTGGTGCGGCACAGCGTTCACTGACTTCGGCATTGGAGACACCTAATTCTAGGCAGAGTAGCTCTGCAATGGTGGTGTCAGAGGAACCCAGAGAAACTTCTTTAATGTAAGAATGGTAGGATGGTTCCGGGTTTGGAATAAGCTAGAAGGACTCGACTTCGGTGACCATGTATGGTCACTTGCAAGTGACCAACACTAATGGGGAAGGGACACGTGTCCCGTTAAAAAGTTTAGGTTTGACTTTGAGAACACTACATGGGGTTATTGGTAATTAGTATTTATATTTAATTATTTTTCTGGTCATGTGTCACTTCTTCATTGGTGTTGGTCACCTGCTAGTGACAAGACTTTGTCACCCAAGTTTTTCCAAGCTAGAATTGGGAGTCTGTTACCAATTCATTTGGTCATTTTCTATTATGCTTTTGTTTTCTTGTCAAACTTATGATAGTTTCTTTAGGTTGCTTTCGAGTTGCCTATTATGGCTATATCCTCTCGTTAAACCATGCCTGTGATTGTCATTTTTTTGTTTTCAAGGCTTGACCATCATCATTTAAAAAAAAACATTATGTTTAATTATTCTAGCATATTGACTGGAGGGAATAAAAAGAAAAAGCTCTCTCTTGCAGAGCCAGCGATTTCGTCGCAAAAACTGACTCGTCTAGCGGCATTCAGGTCGGTACTGGCCTTCGGCCTCGTTCATCTCGAACCTGCTGCCGGATGCCGGATGGGCATAAAAAAAAAATAGAAACAGCAACAAAGATTTTTATATACACGACAGTACAAGTATACCATATAACCATATATATTGAAATCGCAACTGTAACGGTAATCCTCTATCGGCAGTTGCGAAATTTATCGGTAAAACTAACTAGTAGCAGAAACTACAGCGCTTAAGGAGGCTCTTATACAGCTCTTCTTCAGCAATTTTATTTTGTTGTGGTAGAAAGCGACTTTAAATTAATATTGACTCAAAACAATCTGGCAACATAACCTTGGTCAAAATATCTGATGGTTGGCTTCTCAATTTCAAGCCTGTTATTTTCGTCATATGAGCTGATTCTGAGTCCTTGGCACATCCAACCTGTGGACTATTATCATGTCATTTCTTGGCACTAAAAATGATTTCATTAAAGCATCAGCAACTGAAATTCTATTGTTAGTTAGTCCTTTATAAATCAGCAATGTTTTACAGAATTACTTAAAAGGGAAAAAACCCTTTAAGCTCTAATATTAGCTTACTGTGCCACATGGTATACAAAACACAGCCAGAAATACAAGCTAAACCCAGGTTCCACTAATACATTTATCTAACCGCATTCCACCAAATACATATGTATCAATTGATGCATTCACATACATTCATCAATCAGACACAGCAAGTCACACAGCAGAGAGAAAGACCAGGTTAGATCATAGGTTAGATAAATTCCACCAATCACAGAAGCCCAAACGAAACCATAAAGACAAAAGCGCATAACACGTTTGCCAAACAACTAACAATCTGGTTTGCTGCTTATTCTTTGTCATGCCATGTGAAATCCCCTTTGCCCTCTCGTAAGCTTCTTCCTCTTCTGTAGTCGATTTCTGCATCCGAGCAAGATTGCCCCATCGGAAACCTTCTGCTCGATTTAGACGACCCCATCTTTGAGAATATGTCTTCTTCATTGGTCACGGTACGGATACCAGGCGTACTTGATCGAGAGACATCACAAGGCTGTCTTCGGGACATGTTATCTGAGACATACAACAGAGTAAGATTACCAACTAATAATAACAAAGGGGAAGAGTTTAAGTGAACAGACTACCCATCCTACAATACTCCTCTCATAGAGAGAGGAACATTACCATCTACAAATAACTACATTGAACATGGGAGAAGAAAGGAAAGGAAGAGAGTTCAAGTACAGGTGACAAAATACTAGAGCTTAAAGGGTGTTAATATTAGACTACCCATCCCAAAATACTGTCCCTTTTTCTTTTCTTTTTTTTGACACCCTCCTTTCGGATTGTTCGCGGTATCCCTAAGGCTTCCTAGGCCCAAGGACTAATCCGCTGGGGGGCCCCAAAATACTGTCCCTTACATTGACAATTGTTCTTTTTCTTTCATTACACACGTAACAGAGATAGGAGGTGTAGGATAAACAGAAGATATATAACGATAGATACATAATTGGTGCAGGTTTAAATGTCAAGTCTCCTCAAATTTCGTATACACAACTGTGAATGTGGCATGCCAGTGATCTCATATTTTGACTTGTTCAAAACGTGAATAAAGTTTAAAGGCAACTGTCTACTGTAGCAATCTAGTTTTAAAGTAACTGTTTCATCTAGTTGCTAAGAAACATGCATATAGGAAAGCTTATGATTAAATCAGAATGAACAAGCATTATTGAATTAAGTAATAGCCTGAGATCAAAAAGATAAAAGTCCACCTTCATATCCATTAGTCAACACCGGCAAGTCAGAGTGTCCTGCAACAGCAGATTTAGGCTCTGTGCACTCCTCCGGGGGAGATTTATGAGAACCGATGGTAAATGAGTCGTCCATGACATCAGTAATCTCAACATAATGGGTGGTTGTAATAATTTCATCAGCACTGAACCCAAAGGATGCTCTATAGGCTTCTAATTCTTCCACATCTTGCTTAGGGCTTCTATTGTGCCTGTTCTGACTTCCATTACCATTTCCACTAGTTGAGTAAGCATCTGAATCCTTGGAAACACTTAATCTTCCTCCAGTATGAGGGAATGGTGGATTATCCAGATAAAACTGTGCAAATGTTGCAGGGCAGAAGAAATTTGAGTCCTGAGATGCCACAGATGGTCCAGTTGTGTCATGCCCATACAACCTGCCAGAACCGCTCCTTGGATAGCTTCCATTTTGAGGAGAAACTGAGGGATCCCACTGTGAGGGGAAATCACGTTCTGGAAAAGATGATGAACAGTCATTCGATGCCCTTGAAATTGGAGATCTGAGACTACTTGCAGGACTCCCAGGATACAACGAATATGTTGCTTGAAGATCATTTGCAGCATAATTGGTCTTCTCAGTGCTTTTAATATCCGCTGAAGATGAGAGGAAACGGGCAAATGGCACATCTGGAGAAGAGGGAGTAGTTAGATGCGCCAATTCTGGTGGGGGAGTAAGAGGAGCTGTGGATGGCTCCGTTGTGAAGGTTGAGAAAACGGGAGGAGAGACCAATTGTGTTTCATTGGCATATGGCCCAGTTGCAAACATTCTGTTAGAGGGACCTCCAGGTGAGTTTGCAGCTAATGACAAGTAGCAACTCGGTGACTGAGCTGTTGAAGGCAGGGCAGAATTTGTAAATGATGCCGGTGAAGAAGGAGGTGCTAATAGAGATGGAGCTAATCCTGTGGCTTGGTTTGCCAACCCAGCTGCTTGGGGTCCATTTGGCTGGATTGCTGATGCATTGCCGTCAGGTATACGAGATGCAGGGACTATACGCTTTCCACCTTTCTGTGTACCAAAACAAGAGAATGCACCCAAACATCCTCCCCATCTCTTTCTCTGTCAATACAGGCACACAATATAAGCTTAATTGAATAATGACCATTAAATATAGAAACAATTAAAACACCCAGCATATATTAGCATGTCTTATAAACAGACACATCACAGTCCAAACCAGTCAAGGTCAGATTCAACAAATGCAAAGCAGTTCCCAACTTCCCAAGCCAGAGATAGTTACACATCATGTAACTAGAAATCAATTATCACTCATAAATTACAAAAGAGAACAGACTTCCTCACTATTATATGTCAAACTAAGGACATTCCTTCGATCAAATTGACAAGTTTTATAGAAGATGCATTTCTACAAAACATTGCCCTCCAAGTTCAAGCATCTCGGTGTGGAAGATCAAATTTCCCAAGGTCCATTTCGGGTCTAACTTATCAAGATAGATTGTGATCCAAGCAACAAATTTACACGTCAAATGATCCAAAACCAAAACAAACCCTGCATTGCCCAACACTTAACTCAGCATACAAGATAATGACAAAATGGTTAGGTAAATAAAATGGGAGAAAAAGAAGTTTGATCCAGAATTGGACAGTCATTGGTGACCAACAATCATGCACAGCCTAAAATAAATTTATATAAAGGGTAGATCCAGTCCAGACCAAAACACCTGATGCAAATAAAGACATAGCTCAACCCCAGATCTGAGCAAAACCCACAACACAAAACACAACCCAAAAGCCAAACACACCAAATGTTAAACAAAAAACACCAGATCTGACACTCAAACCGTCACTAACTAATTAATACCACATCAACACAAAAACAGGTATGTTCCTTTGATCAAAAGAACAAAACAGAAACAGATAGAAAGACAGAGATAGCAAGATAGCAATACCCGTTCGGGCTGGGGAAACCTGTTCTGTTCGGAACCCATGAAAAGGCAGCCTCTGAGCTTCAAGGTGAACTAAACAAACAAAACCCACTTCACTGTTTGGACTACTCTCGCATTTCTGACTGGGGTCACTGCAGCTCAGTTGTGCTTTGCTTCAGTCTCCATGAGTCCAAGGGCACCTCAAACCCAAAACCAAATATAAAGCCGAAATCTGAAAGCGAAAACAATCGAAGGGATCCCCCAAGAAAGAAAAAGGGGAAATGAAATTTGGCTTTAATCTTGGATTTGTGATAAAATGAGAAAAGAAAAGGATATAATTGTAGATCAAAGGACAGGGAAAGACAAAAGCGAAAAAGATTGAACCTAGTAGCGAAGTGATAGAGAAAGAAGAAACAACGAAAAGAGAAAGAGAAAGGACTCACTAGAGAAACAAAGCAACAAAGAATTGACACCGCTTCTCTTTTCTTTTTTTGTAATTGTTTTATAGAATTATTAAAATAAATAAAATAGAACAAAACTGTGCGTTTCAGATTCTAAAAGGAAAGACGGAGAAATAAATAGTATCAATAAGACAAGGAAATTATAAGTGTGAGGGGAAAAGAGAAAGAATTATTTATGATCAAAAATATAAAAAAAAGAGAAAGAATTATTTTATATTCAAGACTTGCGGAATGGGAGATTGGAGTTTGGAGAAGGCTATCCTATCTGGGACCCTAACTCACTTTTCATTTTTTAGCAAGAAAGAAAAAATCGATATTTTTTATGATATTTTTCTCACCTTATAATTTTTTAGATAAATAATTGATTTAGTACGTTTGTTGTGTTATTATATAATCTTAATCCTCGAGTTAGGCCTCATCATTTGGTCCTTCGGTCCTAACCCGTCCTAAAACCCGCCTTACCCTCTAGGGCCGAAGCCTTACCCGGCCCTCTATTAGGGCGGGCCAGCCCTAGCCCTTCTCAAATAGGATAGGGCAAGAGTCAAGAAAATGAAACCCGGCCCTACCCTACGGCCCTACCATATTGAGCCCTTTAGGGCCAAACCCAGCCTGGTCCTAAAAGCCCGCCCTTTAGACCTTAAAAAATTCTTATTTTTTTTATTGTTTTAATATGTCTCTTATTTTTTTAGATATAATACAACTAATCTTCTTTTTGTAATTGATTTTCTAGCTTATTTTTTGATTTTCTTTTGCTTTGTTGAATAACGATTGTATTTTGATGATTTAGATTTTAGAGAGATAATTCATGAGATATGAGTATGACCTCTTAGATTAATATTTATATATAGATGTCCGAAGTTAAGTATAATGTATATGCATGTATGTTAAATAACAAAATAAGGTATATTACATATAAGTAATATAATCATTGAGGATTGAGTTAAATTGTAAGAAAAAGAAAAAAAAATGACTTAGCCCATCTCGGCCCTATTTAGCCCTATTTAAAGGACCAGCCCTACCCGGCCTTTTTAACCTTAACGAAATGGGCCGCTAGGGCGGGTAAAGGCTTGCATATTCAAGCTTCGGCCTTACCTTATCCGGCCCTAAATTTTGTTGACTTTGACCGAGTCCTACCCGACCCTACCTTACCCTAAGTCCTAAATTTTAGGGTAGGGCCGGCCCATGATGACCCCTACCTCGAGTGATGTCTTTTTTATTGAATCGAGCAAGTGTTTTTACTATAATATTTAGGTTTGCCACCGATTTTCACTACAACGTTCCCTCAAGCTGTTGTAAAAGTCATTACCTATGTATGTAGAAGACACTAAAAACCAGCCTATATCGTCTGTAGTTTCATCACGTCAGCTTACCACATCCGTTGAGATCTTATTTTCTTTCGAAGGCAATGATTTAGGACAATATTATATGCATGAGAGAAAAAGTATTGTTGTCGTCAAAACATGACCAAAATGTTATGTTGTACTCAACCTCAGCTAGTCTTCATTGTATATAACTTTTGCTCTCAACCCTTAATCTTCATCTTCAATTCTACATCTTCAACAACCTTAATACGCTAAGCCAGAAAACTCATTCCCAATCATAGCCAAACTACTTAATTCATTATAAACCAGAAATCTTAATCTCAATCTCAATCTTAATCAACTTTTATCTCTTATTTCGGCCAATGCCATCACTTTACAAGTTTTCGTTTTCGATTCTTTGAATTTTCTTTTTTGATTCTTTCAATCCTTTTCTTTCTTAATTGCTTTATTAATTCAAGTTCTTTGAAGACAATGACCAAAATGTTAGACTGAACTCTTCAATCTACAGTTCCATATTTCCATCAAATTCCATCTTGGATTCTAGATTTTCAAATTCTGAAATCCAGTCAAGAGTTTAACTCACACTTTTCTAAAATCAAAACCTTATTTCATTCAAGAATTCTCTTATTGCTAGCGATGACATTTATTGTCGTCTCTCTTCTTCAGCATTCATTCGGCGCTAGGAGAGGGGGTCGATAAAGGATAATAAGTTGTTGCGGCGTCAGAGAGATGGCCGGCAAGTGCTTGGGGTTGGTCGTTAAGCCTTTTAAGTGGATGTACCAGTGGTAGGCTTGGCGGAGTTGGGATCAAGTGGGTGGTTGTTCTTATTAGTAGATGGGGAGTATTTCTAAGAGACTTGTGGTTAGAGATAAAGGTTGTGTTGTTTCTGCTTATAACCTCCTGCACTTAGAAGCAAAACTCAACATGGTGTTTGGTAAACACCTTAAAACTCGCTTCTTTAATAAGCTCTGGTTTTTTCATGGCATAAGTATAAGACACTCTGACCCTCTTTTTAGAATAAGGCCGGAGAACCCAGAAGTCGTGTGGCTTTGTAGCAATAGTTTAATGAACTATTATAAATACCAATGGGTACTTTCGTGAACTGTAAGAAATTACAACACAACCTCTTATCTTCCTCTCGCCCTCACATTTCTTATTTCCGATGTGGGATAATAAGGCTTCCTATTGTTTCTATTTGAAGCTCATGGAGCAAATTGCGCTCTTTTACTTTGCGACAATACAATTATGCTCATACAAATCGGCCAAAGAAAAAATATATATATAAAATAAATCTCTACTGATGTCTTAGTAGGGTGCAGAGAAAAATCAGAAAATCTCAAACATCGGTGTCTGACCAATGTAAAAAATACCACGTTATGTAACATGGTATCTACGTTTATATTCCTCAAGCGTTGAGCTTAAAGTAAGCTCTCATTTTACTTTTGCAGATACTTAAAGTTTGTGGGTTGATAATTACACGAAAATAATGGAATGTGAGTTTGATCAATGAACACTTTCTTGAGGATGAGAATACAACTTTGATCAATGAACACTTTCTTGAGGATGAGAATACAACAATAATATATATATTATGCTACTTAATTATGAATGGTGTAAAATGATAAGTTAGTAGGCATGAAACCGAATAAAAATGACTTACAGAAACTCCAACAGCTTCCCAATAATCTTGGTTTTCTAATTTTGGGGAAGATTTTGGTTGTTTTGTTCAACAGATTCCCTAAAATTTTCTCCTAAATGGGGAATGTGATGAGTGAAAAAATGATCAAATTTCTCATATTTGCAGCAAACATAATTTTAAAGAAGGATTTGAGGGAATGATCATGAAATCTCTAAATTAAGGAATTTGTTGGAGTTGGAAGAGAAAAAATTGCTTAAAGGTCTAATTTTTGCTTCCCTATAATAGAGAAATTATAGGAAGTCGTTGGATATGCTCTTAGTCACGTTTGAATACTAGGTTGTATCTTAATGCTAATGATGCATGGAGGAGTAGAAGTGATAGTAATTTGCATACAATTTGGCAGCGGGCTGAAGTACTTAACAAATTCAAAGAATTTTTTATCTCATATACTGCGACTTTGTTTTGATGAAGTATTGGTCCAACTAGGAGGTACGAAGTATGCGGGTTAAGTGAGGATTGTATCTTACATATCTCATGAGAAAGCATTTATACCTAAAAATGTAAGTTTAATTTTATGAAAAGCTCGAAGGTCGAAGATTAGGCTCAGAGTGACAACTGTCAAGACCATCCCTAGGACAAAGTTGCACAAAACCCACTTGGAAGTCGAGCCATGCAACACTTCTCGGTTTTCATATGCTCACGAAATTCAGGTACATGCTAATACACACCAAGCAAAGTTTCACACATGATTCTCGATGGCATACGTCAATGCGCCCATCACAAATGCCATGCAATCAACTAGTAACATAAACCTAAGAAACTATGCCAACTAGGGCTTATTAGTGGGTTGTTGTGTGGATAGATATATGATTTCACCTACGGAAGCCAAATGTCAAGTGTCCAGGGCTTATTGGAAGTCAAGGACCAAACTTGAATATCGGTTTCCCACTCACATGCTGGGAGCGTTCGGGTTATTACTCGGTGAAGTCGGGTATCACTTGCAACACTCCCAATGTTCCCAAAAACAAGATTTGAAGGCATCCCCCAAGCCACTTGGAAATCAATTTGGACAACCAAAATCTTACCAAAAATCAAAATTTTTCTTTGGAAAGTCATATCAAACTCTCTGCCTACAATGCATAACCTCTTCAAGAGAAGCATTTCTCAAACCCTTATGTGTCCTATGTGCCTAACCCACCCTGAGATAGTTGAACATGCACTGTTTGCTTTTGTGTCCCTTGGCATCCAAAACTTGGTTTGCCAGCCCTCTATGTTACAGAATAAATGCTCCAAAAATCACTACTTTTGACAAATGGTGGGAGGCCTTACCGGGGCTGACTGAGCAGAGCAAAGATGCTAGCTCTTATCTTCTGTCCCTTGTGGCCTTCACTTGTTGGGAAATCTGGAAAGCGAGGTGCAAATTTTTGTTCCAGCATGCTCAACCTGCTCCTCTTCTAGTCGCATCTCATGCCTCCACTGCCTTGGAAGAGTTCCTGCACGCAAAAAGCACTGTAAGTCCTCTTTCATGCTCTCTCGCTACCCCCACCTCCATCACTCAAATCACTACTTCTCTCCTTAACACCCCCACATGCCCTCCAGTTGCAATTTCTAGCCCAATCACCACTCCTCCCCATTCATCTAACCAGTTATACACCATCCCTACACATAACCGCTTCTCTCTCATCAATCACTCTACTGCTCTAGTCTTAGAGACCCCCAACCCAAACCTCATTCCCACATCTACCACACATCCACACCCACCTCTCATTCGCCAAAATCACTCTTTGGACCGATCCTCAGTTCCCATAAGAACCCCTATCTCCATAACTAACCCCATAAGAAGTTCATCTGCCACCCCTATCATCCACAATCACTACAATGGGGACCTCAACCATCATCAGATTCCATCTCCAACCCCCTCACCCACGGCCTATATCAAATTAAACTGTGATGGTGCATGGGATAAGCTTACCAATCTCATGGGAATCGGAGTAGTGGCGCGAGACTCAGAAGGTCGTCTCATTGCTGGCTCCTCCAAGTCTGGTTTAGCAGCATCTGCGCTTGAGGCGGAGGCCATGGCGGCATCATCAGCGATGGAGCTCGCAAAAAAATTCTGGTTCCAATCAGTCATTTGCGAATCAGATTCACAAAACCTGGTTGATGCGATTAATGGTTCGAAGACTACACCACATTGGAGCCTCATTCCCACAATCAATCAGATCCGCCATGACTCTTGTTTCTTCAGAACCTTCTCATGGAGGTGGACTCCCCGTCAAGCGAACTTGGCAGCCGATCATGTTGCCTCGCTATCCTTGAGGAAGATGTGCCCTGAATCTTGGGTTATTCGACCCCCATCTTCCTTGGTCCATATTCTATCGAGGGATGGTCTTCCTTGTCCTCCGACAACATCATGAATTGGCAAACAGAATTGGCGTTGACTGCACTGACTCTTATCATATGACAAGTCGTCTGCTCCAGCTTTAGGAATTAGAAGCATACTGTTTGTTTGTTTTTCCAGTGTGTTGGTTATTTTGCTGTTTCGTTAGTCTCAATATGGGCTTTCTTATGTCAGGTTGGGTCCCCGGTTTGGTGTTTGTAGCTTTTGGATATGGAGCATCTTTGTAGTTCCTCTCCTTTCTCAGTTTCTCTTGTTTTATGGAAGAGCGTTGTCCAAAAAGAGAATGACTCGGTAAGAAAGCGAGATTACGCCCTCGAAGATACTGAGACAGAGAAACCTTACATTTACAAAAATAAGGAGTCACAGGTCATTTTATAAATTTCAGGTAGTATTACTCACACACCATATTTTGTCACTGACACGTTCCATCTACGATGAAAGCCAATCATGAAGCATATTTTAATGAATAGCTCGTAAATAAAATGAAGGGTTAAATAGTAGTATAGTCCGTAGTATAGTCTTTGTGGTTTGAAATCGATATCAGTTTAGTCCTTGTAGTTTCATTTTAATCTGAATGGTCCTTAATGTCACAAGTTTTCTTCTAAACGGTCATTCCGTCAATTTTCTCAGTTAAACTGCTGATGTGGCCAGTAAAAATTACAACCAAAATGACTGACCATATGTCAACTTCAAACCATATGGACTAAACAAATTTCAATTAAAAAAAATATGTAAGGTGTGTGAATAACTTACAGAGTGGACATAATTACAACACTCAAAAATCATTTACAACCATGGCGAGAAAACATTTGACTAAAACCAAGAGCATTCACTCAAAAGATGTGAGACTAACATTTTTATGGATCCAATATTAATAAGGTATTATTGAACAACTGGTTTAGTTAAAGTTGAAGAATTGCAATAACTAGGACTAGTATGAGTAGTGAACTCATCTAGTCAATCAATTTTGAAGTTGTGCGCAACAGCTCTGCTCTTCCATATATCAAGTGGTAAATAATAGTGAAGTAAATTAAAGCATTCCAACTGCCCCATTATCCCCCATCCCCATTGAATGAAACTAATCGATGTCGAACACAACTAAAACAAGAAGTTAAGTTGCTCCGCTGCTGAACATGATTGTAGTAAACTATTAGGTGAATCGTCCAAAAATCTCACGATCACATTAACACATGCTAGTACTAGCATAGCATGAACAGCATCGACGGTAGAGAAATGAGTAGTGTTGAGACCAGACAAGAACAGATAAGACCATATTTGATATGTGCAAACATATCCAAAACCTAACAACACTACTAGAAACACCGAAAGAAAAACGAAGCATGTCATAGTCGAGGAAGAGAGCCATGGCCCGATCCCGAGAACCGCTAGAATCAAACCATCGTAGCCCATAACAAGAGCCATCGGAGCAAACGATCCCAACCACGCCAGCGCCACCATGCCATCACTGAGAGCCGAACGGCTAGTAATCTCTCATGGAAATGCACCCTTGCATATGCTAACGTATAAGGAGCTGCAGTATGAAACAAAAGCAAAACACACTACAATAGCATAAAATTCTCATAGTTGGTTCACCCTCCTCCTTTATCCGGGCTTGGGACCGGCTGTGTCTGAATACACACAGGCGGAGTTGCTTTTCTCATTTCATTTCCATAATCTTACCACCAGACCTCGTGCAAGACCATGCCATGCCAACATGAAATTATTCAAGTACCTCTTCAAATCTTGATTCAACTTTTTATCATACTCAAAATCACCAACACCCTAATTTTATTACCTTATTGTGCAAAGCTATTACAGAATTTTAATCTAAAACATAAATGGTAATAAAGGTTGAACTTGAGTCGAATCCCTCTTCATTTGCTCTAGCTCCGACTTTCATAATAACATTCTTGAGAATAGCGATTGAGCAGAAGAGTCACAGTAAAATCAAATTGACGGAAATGCCATTCCATTCATTTTTGCGTGCAAGTTGCGTACTATGCTAAAGCCAACATTTTGAAGCCATTCACTAGTCGCCAAGTTTTCCCGGACTAAACTTCTACTGAAAGCTAGAATTTCCCTCCTTTTGGCTCTGCGAGGGATAGATACATGAACTTTGTGTTTATGCATTTGGTTGAATTAGACATATCGGCCAATCCATTCAACAGCTTACTGCATCGTAGTAACTAAGTTTAATTTCGACTATCCCTTTGCATCTGAACTTTCATTTTATCAACAAAAGAGCTCTCCTAGGAGCCCGCTCTTTCATAGCAGAGTAATGGATGTGGAGCTATCCCACAATGGAACAATATGATATCAAAATCCGAACCATCTATCGATTTGGCCGGAAGGATTATCGAACACCGTAGTCGTTCGATTGTGATCGAAATACACGTGATCAAATCGGTGAAAGATTATCAATTTTGGTTGTTAATGTTGGAGATTTGCTTGTTAAAAGATGGTTCGGATAATTGGACCACATCAAGGGGTTGACCACCAAGTTATACCTTTGGTTTCTTAGAAAGACAGGGCTCTTAAACCATACGGAGAACAGACATTTTTTGGAAGTACACAAGAAGGGAACTGACGGTAAAGAGATGAAAGGGAGAGATACATACCAGAGGGCACAAAAAGACTTCCGACCAAAGCAGCTAAGGTGGCTGATTATCCTAAATCATCTACGCCCCTGCAACCATGAGAAATGAAGAAAATGAAAGCAAACACATGGAAAACAAGGGTACGTACACATAACTTGTATGCATGTTCTAATGAAAACAATCAACACCACAACATTATTGGTAAAAAAAATCATCACTCACACCAAATGGCCGCATCAACCTATAGTCACTTGGAAACAATTTCATTCTCATCCACACCAACGAATACCAATACCAATAACCAATGTTTTCGAGTATCATGACTCTAGGAGCTTTTTAACTACATGTCATGGCTTTCCACTCGGTCCCAAAATGGGAGCTCCTACCTCACATGTCCGTGATAAATCCAAAAATATACCAAAATTAGATAACTGGAAGAAACTGGAGAAGTAGGAATCTGACACATCAAACGCCTGGATAGTTGCCCTAGTCCTTGGTAAATGGCATATCAAACATTAGGGAAACAAATTCATATTCTCGTATTCAAAAAAAAAAAATTTTAAAAAAAAAAAATTCGTATTCTCTTGATACTCATCCCAGACGACATACATAGACTTGGGACATACAGGTTCCATCAACGGTAAGATGATTTTTTTTCCATTGACTGTAAACTAAGAAGAGAAGCATTCCAAGCTGTTAAACTTAATTTCTCATTAAAACATCATGCATGTTTATACAAGAATTTGAGATTCCAAAATTTGTTATGTGCAGGAAATCAATTGATTTACAGTTTCTAAAGAGGAGAAACTCATCTGCAACAGAGATATTCTACAAGAATGCACATGGGTCATGGGTGAGTCGGTATTTCTTTGAAAAAAGTAGGCAAAACTCTGTCAGTGTCAACGTTGCCACATTATCCAGTCTTTTATGTCTACACAGATTTGTGACCTGTAAGAAGATCAAACTTGCATCAATTCCCACAACGTTGATTTGTAAATGTGACAGGAAAATAGATTTGTAAAATTCTTCCATTGAAAAAGAAATTAGTCACTGCAACACAAAGAAATCCTTGTTGAAAGCAGTTAAAGTGGAGAAACAAAATGCATTCAAATGTGGAAACCAAACTGAGCCCAATTTTCTGGCTGCTAGAACCCCTTAAAATATGGGTTATGAAATCCAATATATACATATAGGATACATCATCTGCAAAATTTCTAATGTAGCCTTATTAGGATGTTGAATGATGTAAACTTTATCTGTTTGGGAAATATCGAATTTTAAGTTGTTTGAGAAAGTTTAGGCAACCACCAAATACTGAAGCACTATGGTAACCAACCACCAAAAACTTTGAAAAAGCTTTCAGAAGCTGAATACCCCAGGCACTGCATTATCAGATATTGAGGACACAGTGTAAACTGTAAAGCTCATATCAGAATGCAGTTACTTCCCAGGCGTGAGGAAAACTCAAACAAGACAATACATAGAATCAAGTTATAAACAAAGAGAATAGGTTATATACAAAAGTATAAACATTGACAACATAAACCGCTCAGCTATATTTGAATAGTTGTGTGATTCAGAAACATACAATTGATGCTGAACCCAGCCGAAGCACTCTGATGTGACTCATCCATTGTTATTTACAGCGTCCAAAGTATTCAAACAGCGTGCCAAGGGCATGCTGCTCTCTGTCATGAAAGAACAACTCCAGCTCCAAGCACATCAAAGTAGCAACTGCATTGACAAGATTTGCATCGCTTTAAGAAAACACGTCTACAATTTCTCATAACAGCATTTCTTAGACCAAAAGGATTAAAGAAATATGTAATGCATGGAATGCAGGCTGCCAACTGGATGAACTTATAGAAAGATGTGCCTATCATCTAGGACTTTAAGGCTGATATTTTCATTGGATATAGATAAAAGTTGTGAACCAAAAATTAAATTCAAAGTTTAAGTGTCTTAAAACTGAAATCTAATGCAACACCTGATGGATGCCATAGCTGCAATGAACTGTAAGGAGTTAACTGATAGGAAACATAGAACCACACCTCTGTGGATATAATGCCACCCCAACAGCAACATATAACTTCAAAATAACCTGCCAGAACTTTGAACGATAAGGGCATGATCATGAATCCAGCTAAAAAACTTCATTTGAGGAATAACGACGTACATTACTCATGTGGAGGACTCGAATTCCTAATTCAATGATCCACGGCACCTGACCAAAAGGCAGTATTAGTAAGTTAAAGTAAGCATCCAAGTTTTTATTTTTAGAAAACCTGGAGACAGACAGTACATGACAATGATGACCACAAGAGCATGCAGTTACCTTTTTGAACCACAATTGCATGGAATCTTTTTCTCCTCTAACGGAAACTTATAATTGTATGTTATTTCTTCACCAGCAGCTATATGTCGTTTCGCATATATGAAAATCTTTTTCTCACCCTCAACACTAATAACCTTGGTGTAGCAGTTAGGCTGCAAAACAATTGATGGTTGTTATGAGGTCCACACACATACAACTAAATTTGATGCATCAAACTGTATAATTATCAACAAAGTAGCTACCTCACAAGAATGGTTTATAAATCTAGCAACTCCTCCACGTTTTGTAGCATCCACCTGCAAGTTTCAGAAGAAAAATACTAATCAATAACCAATAGCTTGCATTGCACAATTGTGCACAACTAACTTCGAGAAATGAAGGTCGAAAATGTGTGTGTGTGTGTGTGTACTCGGAAAAACCAAAAGCCAAAACTGAAAAAGAAAGAATATGCAACTATTAAACTAAAGTGGCCATCAGTGTTTGATCACTCACCACATAACCATCATCAATTCTAAACAAATAGCTGCTGCCAATACCCATCTTCTCGTAATGACGCTCACGTATATCAGATATCTACAAATTCAGAATGCAACATTGAGCATGCCAGGAAGGGAAATAAAAAGGACACGCACACAAAATATGCAAGTCATGCAGCAAATACAGTCAAGAAAGCAATACCTGGGGACGAATCAATTCTCCAACATATTCAATAACAAAATCTTCTGCCTCAATTGGCTCCAAGGCTATAAGACCCCAATCATGTATCTTGCTCCGCTGGAAACGTAAAAGCTTTTTCCTTGCCTAGCATGGAACATCACGTCAAAAATTGTTTAAGGGGCCATTAAACCTATTTTTAGATGAAATTTGTATATCACCTTTAATTGAGTGGTTTTCAAAAGGTCAGCACCATCAGCAGCAGCAAGAAGACTACGCATCTTCACCCTATTTGTTCTTGCAGAAAGACCCTTGCCATTTGACAACTGTGGTGTATTAGTTTCAGAAGTCAGTTGCTGGGCGTGAACATATTTGATTCCCCTAACACGAGCTCTTTCAGCAGGACTTGCGTTTAGTGACCACCTATGCCATTCCCAGCCATTAATTGAAGCACGGGCACATCCATCAGATTTAGGGCAAGGATTTGATGTCTTTGACTTGGTGGACCGGGCCTTTCTTACTGAACCTGGGATGTTTGCTGCTTGCTTGAGAACATCATCAGCTACTTTCAAGACCTTTTTGGGATGTGGCAATTGTGAGCCGCCAACTGGAAGCTCTCTTTTCAGCTTCGACACCTTAGGTACTGTAGACAGAACCAGGAATACATAAAAAGAATGTTAAATCACATTATCACCATCTACAGAAAAAGATGTAGAAAATATAAAAAAAGAACAGAAAAAGCTGAGAACAGGAACATACAAGGCTCTCCTTTAAGCTGACCATTATGACCATGGCTATTTGCAACTTTCTCAATATCATTGTTAACATGAGCGGAGACCATCCTTTTACTAGGTTTAGGCATGCATTCCATGGGTTCAATACCTGGATGGAATTTCCATTGAATGATATAGTCTTTGCACAGGTAGAGCATACAAGGCCAAATGGACGAGAACAGAAAATAAAAGATAAAAACATAAAAAGCTATGCCCCAACTCATTGAAGTCCATTAACCATATAATACTATGCAAAAGCAAACTAAATAATGAAAAATGGCCTACCGTCAACTGCAAGAGAAACCTTCAATCGTTTCCGACTACTAGCATTATTAGCTGCTAACGTATCAGCAGATGAACACCTCGTATCGATGGCTTGCAGGGCAATGGCACCAATCGATAATTCAGTTTGAGGTCCCCTAATAGAGCTGATGCCATCAATAACATCGTTAATGGGCTCACAACCTGGACAAAACAGTCCAAATCCTCTGTTAACATATAAATTCCATTCTGAGTAATAAAACAGGTGCACATGCAGACAAGATTCAAGCAAAATACAAAAAAACTAAATGGATTGTATGTTTTAATTAAACAGATAAAATTATAAAAGCTAAATGAAATGTGTTAATTCATGTGAAATCTATAACCATAAAGCATGCAAATAGTTAGTGGAAGTGCATACTTTGTTCATAATAACCCCTCAATGGCTTCCGACTACTAGCATTCTTAGATGCTGACTTATCAGTTGATGAAACCCTTTTAGAATTGACTTTTACAGATACGGCATCAACAGATGATTCAGTTTGGGCTTTGCTTAGACCTCTTTTTTTAGAAATCAGAGTAGCATTATTCAGAACATCTCTAGCAACATGTAGCTTCTTTGACTTTTCAACTGTCTCGCCGCTCTTTAACCCTACAGTTACAAGTCCAGAAGAATCCGACTTCTTCCGCAACAACCTCTTGCGTTGATATGTATATTCATCCATCACTGGAGATACTTCTGCAGTGACAGAACTGAGACGATGCTTTGATTCTTTTTTATTAGTGTTGCATGCTTTTTCCTACAAAAGTAGAATAACAATAAAAGTTAATATTGTCAGTAGTGACAGGTCATTTAGAATGATATATAAAGAGAGAGAGAGAGAGGAATGTGCGGAAATCAGGAGCACAGTACCTCATTACGGTTATGGTTCTTCCTTGAAGTTCGCCATGATGCAAGAAACTTATTAAGAGCCAAATCAATGAAAGATTTCAATTCTCTAATAATATCATCATGGAGTTTCTTCCGCAACATTGCTGTAGCAACATATGCTCCAATCTTAGGAATAGATTCTTCTGACCTTGAAGGTCGGAATTTGCAGACAGGTGATTGTCCAAGAGTTTTAACATTGGCTATCAGTCCAGGGGGTGATGGTTCATTTACTTCTTGGTACACCACAGCATCATCAACATAAGAACAGACTTCCTTAAAAGCACTGACCAGAAAATTAGACATTCGATTTTCAGGCAAAGAATTATGGAAAGGTTTTTCTGCTTGTGGAGTTAGGGAATCAGCCAGAATTATTTCTGCAGATGTGTTATTTGAAGTCTTCAATTTGTGGCATAGGTCAGATGAACCACCCATGTTCCTTGGGGAACAGACCACAGTGTCCTGCAAAAACAGAAATGTTACTGCAATGTCACGTGTGATCATAAATGAAGTATAGATGACTGGTTGCTTGTCCATACGAAGACAATAACTTAGTGTCTGCTATCACTTAAATGTTATAGTAAAACAGGAGCCAGGAGGTAGAAGAAAGAAACCATTGAAATGTCTCAGGATTACCTTCATTGAATTCTCTTCTTTGGATGAATTAACTCGTTTACTCACTTCCTCATTAACAAAGGATCCAACATACTCAGTCAATGAACTGTTTGCAGACAAATGGAGTTCATTTTCAATATGCTCTACAATGTACTTCATGTCTTCGTATGAGGGACCTATCTGTTTAGTCAGCTTTTCCACCATTAGAACCGATGAAGACATCAATGATGGCGGAGCATGACACCCTAACTCAGTTCCCAACAGTTCGAAACCAGGGGGACGGTCATCATCATAATCATCAGATAACTGCATAATCCGATGGAACATTGAAAATTTAAAATTTGACAGCATGATGTGAAACTATAAAATGCTGATAACTTACATTTTCATGAGGTAATACTGTGACCTTCTCCATCCTGTCACCACATCTATTAGGAGGTATCCAGAACGACGGAGAGCCAGTCCATAGTTTCCTTCTCCTCCAAGCAGATGAATACTCCGCCACTGAATCATAAAAGACAGCATTCCACATGACTTCCATGCAATGATTGAAGAGCATTCCGCAAACAACTGCATAAGAATCCCAATAGGTCTGAATGCTTCCAACAAATTTAGTGTTTGGCAAAGGCTCTGGAGAAACTTGATTGATACATGTCCTTTGAGCAACACAGTCAGAAGCTCCGGCCTCACTTGAAAGAGCTGGGTTCTCACCATCAATTTCAGACTATTCAAACAAAAACAAAAAATCATTATCACGCGAAGCCAAAAACCTGTTTTGACTAGTTTTGGCAAGTCAAGAGCGCACCATCTGACAACCCAAACAGCATTTTGTGGCATTTGGTTGAAGAAAAAAATTAGATGCAAACAATACAGAATAAAGAAGAGCATTTGGGGGCAAAGAAGCATATGGGAGTGAAGTGCTAAAGATAATCAGTAATACTTTTGGTAGCATTTCGCAGCAATAACTACAGGTACATTTTGAATTGCGGAATCATTTCAGTGGGTTTGGGAGGATCACAGGAGATATGCTTCCAAATCATTTATGTGCAGCAATTTCAATGTTCTATGGACTATAACAGAAGTGACCTATAAAAGCACTCTGAAATAGTCCCTTAGAGCCTTTGCAGTATGTAATTAGTACTTTCAGGAAAAGTGTTTCCAGATGAGTTCGCAAGAAGCAGTTAAGTTTCATATCAAATCTTTTGGAGGCAACTAAACAAAAGTGTTACCAAAAGAACAAAACTTCAAAAACAACACCACCAGCAGCATATAGAATTACTACTAAATAGACAATAAAAACTCACCCTTTTTGCATCCAAGGAGCAGGTCTTCATACTCTGGTTAAGTCTCTGAGCTTTAGTTGTGGTAACAAACTCAGCAATCACATTGCTGATTATCTCGTCTAAAACAACTCTACGAGCTGATTTCAAAATTCCGTAGTGCAGTTGGGAAGAAACATCCTCCGCAACTTCAGATATAATGCTTACAAATGAGCCAGACTGATTACATTTGGTATCAAATTTGGTGATGGTTTCAGGTCCATCAAGTTTCCATGAACTAATAACAGATGACAGTGTGAAGGGTTTACACTTATTCTTGACGTGATAAATCTGCAAAAGCAAATCAATAGTAGGGTAAAAGGTCTCAAAAAACTGCGAACAAAAACATGAACTCCATAAATCAAAAATCATTGAAGATCTAGCTAGTCCATATGAATCCCCATACTTTTAGTAACATATAAACCACAAGAAATTCCATAAGCAGCCTTCAAACGCATAGGAATCAAGTGGGCCCAAATCTATTCCAAAAATAACATGAAAAAAAAAAGCAGTCGAGAGACAGTGCAAGAGGCAGTGCACCCTAAAGATGAACTGTACATGATAATAAAAGGTAACTAATACTGAAATTTGAACTCTAGCAGACATCAGGGATATTGTTCTCTGATAACCTACATATTTCATATTTCCTTCTATCTTATTTAATAAAGAGGCTTGACTTGGCTTTTTTGCATATAATACATGGACTTGCAGAAACTAAATCACGAAAGTGTGAAGTTGTGGTTAAATTTGGTGTTGTCAGTTCTTGATACAAGTCAATTTTTCAAAATTAACGGCTGTATGATTAGGAATAACTATGACCATGGTGATATAGAAGTATTTGTTTCAAACTTAAAGCACAATTCCTGAAGGATGTGATATCAAGCAATTAAGATACCAATGGGAATATTCTAAAAACCTCATAGCTTGTGTAATAAAATTGCATCAAGTACATCCAACAAACATTATAATATCTCATATCTTACCATCAGTGTATCCCGAAGATATCCATATTGATGCCAAGAATTTAATTCGAAAAGAGAATATGGCCCATTTCTCTTCCCTTCCTCATCCTCATACAACCAGCAAGACTCTTTACTTAACTAGAATATACATCAAACATAAATAGAATTAGTAAAATAGAAAATAGAAACAAATAGAAAATAATAGAATTAGTAAGACAGACACCTGAATTCTTAAAATGATACACAATACATAGGGTATTTTCATGTCTGGAAGGAAGCTCAAGTAGACAAGCATACATACCAGTGACTGATATGAGGTATCTTGGTTAGGTGCTTCAGGTTTCAATATCAGCTTACTGGAAAAATCAGTGTTGCTGTTGGCCTGTGAAGTGGAGTCGTTCTGTAAATCAGGATAACTAGTAGCAATGGGTGTAGGTATACTAGATGTAGCCAAATCCCCATTGCAAGATTTAAGAGAATTCGTAGGCGTGCTTGCGCTCGAGATGCTGCCCAGACTCAGATATGCAAACCCAGTCGCAACATGATTCGGAAACTGCTTGAAGTACTTCAATGGTATTGGGTTTATTAATGCCCCATTTACCACGGGATACACAGGAAGCTCGTCTGGCAAAAAGCCAGTAGATAAACCTTCATACAACTGCTGCTGAATATACGGACCGCACATTTGTCCTTGTTCATTAACATACATCCATCCACTCACAAAAGAAGGAGAAGGAGGCATATACCCCGAGCAACTCTGGTCCTGGTACGATGTACCCCCAGAATTACAGACCGGTTGAATATCACTCGAATTGCCATTCGACTGGCAGCTCATCTCCATTCTAGCGTCTGATCCAACTTCATCGAAATAGCAGCAACACTAGATGAAGAAGAAAACCACTATTCTCACACCTGATGGTAAAGGTAACAACAATAACCAATATCAGGTGCCATATATGCAAACACAACAGCCAACACCCAAATAATGACTTAGTTAGCAGTATCAACTGAGCAAGAACAAAATAAAAGCCAACAACTAACAAGCTCCCTAGCCACAACACCAGAAATCTCAAACGATTTGAACTGACTCGAGCCTAATTGAACATAATCAATCAATCAATCAAGAGCTTACAACATGCAGACCAAGAGTGCAGGAGCCTTGAGCTTTCCTACACTAGAGAAAAAAAAAGCCTTCAGACTAAAGCATAATACTTTTGTCACTGTAACTACTAGAATGACAGAAAAGGGAGTGCTGTATCATATATTCTTCTCTATTGGGTGGGCAAGGTATCCAAGATTGGAGTAACCTAGTTCAAATACGAAATCCTATCAATACAGAATTCTCTAATCCCTAAAATCTACATCAATTCACGAAATCGCAATAGAAATTCAGATGAGTATCCATTAAAGCCTAATGAGTCAGCCGGCAATGACTAGTTTGGAATCCAATCCTATTTCGATGATTGAATTCCAGAGAGAACAATAATCGCGGTGGGTGTGAATCATCAGGCAAAACAAATCAAGATAAAGTTGCTTATTGCGTTGAAGTTAGGATTTACTTGAGATTGGTTTTCGGGGGACGGAGAGGTGAAGGAGACAACAACGGAGGCGCTGAGAAAGAAAGATGCCGTCGTGGCCGGGTTAGGCTCAGTATGGTTTGGGTGCGGAATATGAACACGTTATGTTTTGTTAATACCCAATAGAGAGCCCGCCCCAAGTTAATAGTCCATACTCCGACTTCTATTTTCTTTCTTTTCTCCTTTTTTTTTTATTTATTTTCATTGAAACTTGTTTAGCAGGGACTAGGGAGTTCTCATGGAGGCTCCATACCAGCGAACTCGTGGCTCACCAAGACTACCTGACCACCATCAAGAGCAGCCGGCACCACCCACAGATGGCTGGAAGCAACCCACCCACCAAGCATCGCCAGCAAGCGAAGAACAAGTCTTGATTAAACCACCAAATGGAGGAAAGGCTGCTCTCAATACAAGAGAAAACTCTTAATACACGTTTGGTATCCGAAACAATCTTGAACCACTCTATTTTTAATACTTAGCATACTTTCACTTGAGTAGGCTTACTTAATACTGGATTGTACCATATTTGGTGAGGCACTACTAGGTAAGGTAGGACTATTCCACAATCACCAAAAATTACATCAAGATCAAAACACGCATAAAAAAATTTGCAATACCCAGAATAAGAACTAACCCACCAAGAACTTGCCCAACAACAACAACAACAAATCAACGCAAATTCTATCTCTTATGCATTTCCAATACTGGTTCATTTTAGAAACCTGGTTCCCTCATATGAACATTGATCTTAAACTCTGAGATTTCTCCAAAACCTTCATGTATGTTGAGTTTGGTACTCACCTGCAAAGGTAGGCATACTTGCAAAAGTTTCCCTTCACTACGAGTGTGGTACCAATTCTTCTTGAAAACCCACCAAGAAAATTTCAAAAAAATCCCCATGTTGAACCCAGATTTCAAACCAAGATTTTAAACCCAGATTTCAGGAAAATTTCAAGAACTTAAACCCAGAATTTCTCAAACCTTCACTGATTCCCCTGAACCCATCTATGGAACATTGGAACTCGATTAGTTCTTGCCCAAGAAGTTTGAAATTGTCTTGTGGTTGTTACTGATATGGTTGCCCATAAAGTTCTTTGCTTTGTTACTTATGATAATGGGGAGCCCGAATGGTTCAATATCTATGTAAGATGATTTGTGTTTGTAAGATTTACAGAAGAGGCTTGTATCTAGAGAGAAAGTGAGAGACGAAGAGAGGAAGGAGGATGAGAGAGATAGTGTTATCTTGGGACCTCAAAAGTGAAGACTCACAATAACACCACCTAAGGAGGTTGAGAGCCAAAATAGGTGTTAGCTAGTACCATTTATTTTTGTACCCCTTCACACCAAACATAGCTCAACCCATTTAGTACTTCTTATCTAGTCTTATGTACCAAACATGCACTTAATTCCAAGTCTATATAAACAGGCACAAACTTCCTAATAATGTAGTCTAAAAATTTCTATACTCATCTCTCATCATTACCCATCTGACTTAAGCATCGGTGTGTTTTAGACTGACACATTCAAGTAATAAACCTTATCAACCATTCCCCCAATTCTTGTTCTAAAAACCCAGCCTTTTCCAGAAACTCAATCCTCAAAAACAGTCTAATTCTCCCCATGATGTGTCTTTAGCTCCCACATCAGACTCGATCTACAATTCTCAATCGTGTTTGAATTACACACAAAATTACCTCAATCATTCAAGTTTTGGGGTTAATTTTGGCCTAATTACCTCTCAAATAAAAAAGAACCCTCACATTTTGACGACTTCATTGAGGAGTAACTAGGTTGTGATTCAAGTCATGGCCCCAAGCAAAAAAACCAAGAATGCACGCTCTCTGGAAAATTTCAACGAATTTGCGGCCAATCCTCAATCCCAACAACAACAACAGGATGAACAACAGTGAGAAGTGCATGAAGATCAGGAGGAGACGGTGGAAAAGCTGATCACATACGTGTCCTCAACAAGTTTGGGGACACCCACAAAGAACTCATATAGGCTGTGAAAGAGCTAAAAAAATCTCAACCCTGCACCTAAGCCAAACACTGAGCATAATGAGAAGGTCTCACAACATGTGGCAGCTAGGAAACCCAAGTACAAAGGACCATCCTTTGTCACCCAAGAGGATGTTCGTAAAAGCCATGTTGAAAAGGGAGCTACACCGCACAAATAAAGATTGGAAGTATATCCTTCAACCTCGCTATCCATCAAATTTGATCTCCATGCCTTACCCCAAGGGTTACAAAACACCAACCATTGTCTTTTTTTGGAAGGAAGGGAAGTCCTAAGGAGCATATCAGTCGCTTCATCGATGCGCTCGGGCTTCATGTTGCATATCACAATCTCAAGCTTCATGAGTTCTCAAAATCATTCATTGGCCGTGTTTATACATGGTACACCACACTTGCAGCAGGCTCTATTGAGCCTATTCAAACTTGAGAAGAGCTGGCGAGTAGGTTCTGCAAGAAGTATTTCGAGCATGAAGAGTCACCATTACTTAGCTCAACTACACTCGCCAAAGAATAGGAGAAAACATTGTGGACTTTGTTCGCAGGTTAGAGACTTGGCTCTTGATTATTATGATGAGAAATGGGAGAAATATTTAGTTAAGATTTGTATCAGTATCATTCTCCCGAAATACAGAGTTTACTTGGAAAATGTTAGCATTAGCCAATTCTCCGAATTGATGGATGCAACAAAAAAAAGACAGGCATATCCGTGAAAGCACAAAAGAGTTGAAGGTCAGAAAAGAAAGACACGCACCAAACACTGGCAGTGGAGGACAAATCTTCTTACAAGAGAAACAGGAAAACCATTCCAGTCATTCCCTAGAGCAATGAAGAATTTCATGTCATACTAGAGTTTTTGTTTGTTGATGGTGTCATTAAATTGTCATTCCCACAGAAGCCTCATCAAAGGATGAGAAAATTGATCTCAGCTACTGTCCCTACCATCAGTACGTTGGGCACCCAATCCCAGCTTGTTAAGTTTTATGGATGATACTCCATGAATAGATAAACAATGGAACACTTGAGTTATCTACTAGGCAACAAGTTATTGATGAAGATCCATTGCCGAAACGAAAGGGGAAGGAGACAAGTGTCGTGATCACTGCAGCCAATGACCATATGAAGGAAGATATGATGGATTATCAGATTGCATTATGCTAGTACCAAGAATCACAAGTCATGGATCAATTTTCTTAGAGCATGTACTCTAGACCCCAGGGCTATAACACCATGGTCTCACTCTGAGGCTTTCGAGGGGGACATGAGTTTTCGAAGCCAATACTTAAGGGTAAATCATGTTTAACAGTCTGAAGAAACAGAACAGATGCGTCATTACAACGGGGTAAGCATAGCTCATTAATTATATGCTAATAAAATTGATTTTTAATAGGGGCATTTTGGCCATTTTAGCAACTTAACAATCTTTTTTGACAGTCATTGATGGAAATGGTAAAATTGTCGAGAATTAAGAGTATATTGGTATACCAGTTTAATTTAAAAACCGAGGGACATAACTGTTTTTAATATTTATAAGCATATATATATATATTAAATATAATAGATAACTTCATTACTTATCCATAACCAGAAGACATTTACATCAATCATTGTCTTGCATCAAAGCTCTTTGATAGCAAGCAAATCAAACTAATTAACGAATACCCTCACTACAAACAGGTTTAACTCAATTATTGAGCCTACAGAAAAGAATGATCATCACACTACCTAACTCCCTTTGATGAGTACACCTAGTCGCCTAGAGACCGCAATTAGAGAAATACTAAGGATTACATAGATGAAATCAGAAATCTAATGCTAGACTTGGACCATTATCTGATCGGCAAGCCCAAGTCGGTCCTACTCTTGAGCAAGCTCGCCCAAAGTACTAAGTGACTTATCAGCCATTCCCTTGAGCCCATCAACCATGCCCCATAACCCAGATCCTTAAGCCCAAGACCAAGACCAAGCCCAAAAGCCAAGATCCACCAAAGCAGGACAACTGCAACACTTCAGCCATCACTGCCAACCAGCCAATCACCACTGTCGCCACAGACTCTTCCTCCAACGGTCCGCCTGCCAAGGTTAAATCGTTGTCGCTAGTTCTCGACTCAACCATCAAACCTAGAGATGTTGAAACCACCAAAAGCTCCACCCTCGACGTGCACAAGGCTAGCCTCTTAGACCCCATATCAAAACTCACCCCAAATTTCACCATGAAACCCGAAATAAGTCTTGCGGGGTCCACCTCGAAGGAAAATTTACCAAAAAATTCGGCATAACCTCATTTGAAAATGGACAACCCTAACCTGAAAAATTCAAAATAACACTCCTATAACGAAACAACGATCCTCAACTCCTGAAGTCATCCGCTCCCCACAAACACAACCACCACAAAAATAACAATAAAACCATCCTCCAATTCATCACATAAATATCCAACTAATATAACAAACTTCATCATTCGAATATTTGAAAATGTATTATAAGCCTTAGCACACCACCAAAATATTAAACAATATCCACAAGAGTAATCAGAGCTACTAAAAAAAAACTAGAGGAAGCAAGACAGGTAACCTACTAGTGAAAAGTGGTAGAGAAATGGGTAAGTATGCCTCGCCTCCTACTAGTGTCAACCTGAACTCTGCAGACTGGGCATTTTTAAAACGAATGGCTCAGGGGAAAACATACAAAAATGTTAGAGTGAGTGGACAAAAAAATAAAATGAATAAATAAAAATAATTAACAATATTTATGCTTTCCCAATTTAATTTCCAAAGAAATCGAATGCATGCCTCAAGCGATAAAACTTTTATCTCATAAATATCGAGCCTCTTAAGCTCTAAAAATATATATCAATATATGTATGTATTTACACATGTCCATACTCCCTATATAAATTTTATAAATTTAAAATAACTTATATAGAGCTACTACGCTCGCGTCTAACGCTCACGTCACGCCTTAATGCGGTGATACACTACACCATTAAGGTGGACGGACGGGTGTATAAATATGTACTCGTACTCCCTATATGAATTAAACACTCATATAGGGCTACTACGCTTGCGTCTAACGCTTACGTCACACCATAATGTGGGTATATACTACGTCATTAAGGTGGACAGACACATATGGCTAGCTAGCATTTATATACATACTCTCCTAATACATATATATTATATTCACCGAAAAATCTCATTTTCGGTAGCTCTCCAAAAGAAATAAAATCGTTAAAATAAAATGAAGTCAAATGCTCCAACAAAAGAAATTGTTCAACAATAAACCATTGCATGCATATTAGTTAAAACAAAAGTCCACTCACAAATTAGGCCTAAGCCTGATGTCGATCCGAGGCCTCTTCTGCTCGAGCCTCATCACATCCTGTTCCAGAAGCATAATTAAATTCCCAACTAAAAATTCAATACTTACACAAAATAGGCAAAATTAAATGTGAGCCTTATTCACACTCATCCTTGCCCAACTTCGCCATTCTTAACTCGATATGATCCAAACTTCACCGAAAAAATACCGGCAGCCTTATTACAACCTTCTACATTCTAAACAACATTAATCCAATGGCCGGATTCTACTCTATTAGTCCGCCAAAATTATCAATCTTTGAAAAATCTCAAACCTATCCAAAACTCCTCCAAAAATTTTATACTTCACCTCAATAGACTCCTCTTAATATAACACATTTAAAACCATGAAAATCCCCCTAACAACGGTGGCCGACTTCGGCGACCTCTAATGCCTACCAAATTTTAACAGTATCTTCCTCTCAACCATCTCTACAACTTTCCTAACTAGCACCAAGCCCAATTTCAAGCTTAACTAGGCCGAACAAAAACACAACCAAGAACCCTAGAAATTCAACTCAACGTTTCTCCTTACCTAGCTCAAGAGGGAGTGAATCATTTTGAGGGATTGCTGCACGGGAGGAGGGCTTTCAAACGAGCCAAGCGGTTCCGGCTATGGTGGCCAGAGGAGGGAGTTCCGGCGAGAGAACAGTCGGCTCCTCGGAGGAGTTTCCTCTCGCTCGGCGACGCTGCGGGCTTGCTCATCGGCCTAGGGAGAGAGAGGAGGAGACAACGGTTCGACCGGGACCGGAGTGGTAGGCAGTGGCGGAGAACGCTGGCGGAGGAAGGAAAATCGGGGGAGAGGAGAGAGAGAGAGAGAGAGAGAGAGAGAGAGAGAGAGAGAGAGAGAGAAAATAAGGTTTGGGCTTTCCAAACCGGTTCCACCATCCCAAATCATTTAAAACCCAACACTAAATAAAAATATCCCCAAAACATAACCCAATAATAATTTACCTTTTACTAACCAAAATTTTTATCCTTTTTTACTGTCTTCAAATATTTCTCCTATGAAAATACTCGTCATTCAAAACACCTCTAGGAACCTTAAAAGTATAAACTCTTTTACGAAGACGGTAAAACTTTTATTAATACCAAGCTAGTAAATAAGGTAAAAAAATTAAGAGTCGGGATGTAACACCCCAAATGACAACCGATTAGAATCTAATCCTCCATCACCTCGTTCCAATACAATGGCTCAACCTTCCATCCTTTGCAGTAACCTCAGAGATCCCACCAGCGTCGCACCATAAAGTAGCGCCCGCTATGAAGACCAACCCCACCGTCAACAAAAACCAAAGTTCTACACCCCCCGTGCGATCTAGAACTTTTTTGGCGCAGAACAATCCACACCGAGAAATCTCAATTAAAACCCCCAAAACGGGGTCTCTTACCGCCAAAACGTTCCAGACCGAGAAAACTCCTAACACCCTCGTTGTAAAAAAACAAAACATGGTCGCCGCCTTGCCCATAGGAAAAGCACCGCCACTAGCCAAGACCAAAATTTCAGAAAACACAAGCCCTCTGACAGTCTCAAAGGCACTCATCCATCTCGCAAATCATATGATTTATAAGCATAATGATTATAAGGGAAATATACTATATATAAATATTATGTTTATTAAAATGTAATATAATATATATTTTCTCGATAAAAATATAATTAGAAAATAACATCTCACTACCCTAAACAGTTGCATAAAACAGAAAAACCACATTTCAACAGATTTAAACAAATAAGGACATAAGCTCATATCTAAAATGCATAGTACCATGCCCTGTCAGCAAGTTTTTACCAAAATACCTAAAAACCAATCTTTTCTAAAATATTTACAAAACTATCACTGCCTCAACCAAAAATACCCTAACCAAAAATATCTTCTCTCTTTCTCTGATCTGTCATATTTCAGATCTCTCTCTCTCTCTAACTGCAAAAAGAAGCGTCGGCGCCATCACCTCAATGCTCAACAATGGCCAGCACCGCAGCGCTCGAAGACGGCCGACGCCTGAAGCCTAACCGATTATGGACGCTTGTCGATCGACGATGACTTCTGATGGTCGACGATGAAGATTTTCAACGATCGATGACGATGACTTCTGACAATCAATGTCGACGACACCTGAAGCTTGACGACGGACGTTGCCACTCAACGACGGTCGTTGCCACTCAACGACGGACGTTGGCCACTCGACAACGAACATTGGACACTCGACGACGAAGCCTCAGACCAACACGTTCATTCTCTACAATGGATTTGAAAATGTTTTGTGTTTTACAGAAATTGTGGTGCTTTACTCTAATTCGTTTTCGAGTATGGGAGAGGTTGGGTTTAAGATTTGGAATTAAAGGTGAGTCAATTGGGGGTTAGGGATTTGAAAGGCGATGAGGGCAAAATTGAGGTGAGAAAGAATGCAAAATTCAGCTAGTGTAGTAGCAGGTTTTTTAGAAATGTTGTCGATGTCTATGGGGTGACGACATTGGATGGATGAATGTGTAGAACTGTATTATTGGATGAGACTTAATCTTCATGTAGTAGCATAAACTTGAAAAACATGAGTGCAGTAGCATAACTACAACAAGAGTACAACGGGTGTAGTAGCAAAAAAAAAAAAACGAGTATAAGTTCTCTACAGTAGTAGAGACCATGTCAAATGTTGTAGTAGAACCGAACAGTAGCATAATTCATAAATGAACTTTCCCTATCAATAGTAGCAGTCATAAATGAATTTTTCTGTCAATACTGCATTTACTAAAGCTGCTACTACACTAGTTGAACCAATAAAAACCTACTACAACATCACGTATTGAAAATAGCTGCTACTACATTTGCTGAGCCACTAAAAACATGTTACTGCACTTACTGAAGCTGCTACTACACTAGTTGAACCATTAAAACCCTCCTACTACATTTGTTGGAAGTGTAGTAGCAGCTAACTCTCTAGTTTAACAGGCTACTACATTAGTTGAGCCACTGAAAACCTACTACTGTAGTTACTGAACTGTAGTTACTGAAGCTGCTGCTACGCTGCTGCTACACTAGCTGAACCAATAAAAACCTACTACTACATCACGTACAGAATATAGTTGCTACTACATTTGCTGAGCCATTACAAACCTGATACTGCACTTATTGAAGCTGCTACTACACTAGCTGAGCCATTAAAACCCTGCTACTATATTTGTTGGAAGTGTGGTAGCAGCTAACTCTTCAGTTTAACATGCTACTACATTAGTTGACTCACTGAAAACTTGCTACTGTAGTTACTGAAGTTGCTACTACACTAGCTGAACCACTAAAAATCTGATACTGCATTTATTGGAAGTGTATTAGTAGCAACATTCCAGCAAATGCAATAGCAGCTAAAACAATACATGATGGGGTCTGATTTAATTTGATTTATTTTGTATAAGGCCAATTTAGTAAATTAAACCATGACACATGACAAGCAGGAAAAAATTCGTCCTTATTTGTTAAAAATTGTTTTTATTTGTTTAACAACAACACAAGTGGATTTATTTGTGTTTCAAATCCTTTTGGAGGATGTATATGTGATTTGCTTAAATATAATATACAGTAGTGTTCACATGATCACATAGTGACCAATGAAATCATGATCAATTATCGTTGGATATAAATCCAAGGGTGGAAAACAAAACAACTTAACTTTAAAATAATATTTCCCACCGTTTGATTTACATCCAACGGTGATTGGCCATGATTTACTTGGTCTGGTCACCATGTGATCATGAAACACCACTAATATAATATATACGAGTTATAATGATAATATTTTATTGATTTAAATAGTATATCTATGGTCATTTACCTATAGATCATAATTAAAATATTGAGGTGTTATTTGAAATAAAACATAGGTATTCAAAAATGCATTTCGCAATAGTTCACGTACCATTTGAGCTATTTATGCAATTCAAATATATGTCATGTAGACGACTTTAACGAAAAAATTAACAAAGATACCATATTAAGTAACTGCACAATACTCTTGAGGTACAATTTCAAGCAAAACAAATCATCATAGATACTAAAGGAAAAAAGATCCAAACAATATCTCACATTTTAGCGAAGCAAAATTTTCGTATCTCATCTTTAAAAAACTTTAAAACGGTGTCTCACATTTTGACCCCGACCTAAGATCAGTATTTGGGTACATTAGCTCCGTTAAAAAAATTAACAGCATACATATTTTTATCCAAAAATGACTGATTTACCCTTTTTGTTTTTCATCATTAAATTTATTTAGATCATACCTTCATTCAGATCATAAATAGGAAGACTCTTACAATCCCCTACCCAATTGTTAAAAGTCTCGGCCAAATTGTTGGTCATTTCACCAAACCTCTCCTCGTTAAAAAAAGTCGAACACCAGTTTTCCTTGGGAAGGTCCTTTAGAAATTCTTCAACAATAGAACCCCTTTCCGCTTTCAATTTTGCAAGGTTGATCTCATACAAGTCTGGAGTGCGAGAATAAGCACAACACATGAACAAATGAGGAACATATTTATAAAGGGAAGACTAATATGGATACTTTTTGGAGAGATTATCTACAAGGTACCTAAAACAAAAACCATGTGGATTATTGGAAAAAACATGCAGATATGCACTAAGAAGACCAGGACTCTGATCATAAATTAATGTCACCCGCCTCATAGGGTGTCTTGACAACTCTTCAGATACACACTAAAGGAAAAATCTCCAATTACTTTTAGTTTCAGAATCAACAATAGCATAAGCAACTAGATATAAACCTGCAAAAAAGACGAACAAAAAATCAGTCTGAATAAATGAAAGTTACATAAACAGTTACACAAAAATGTCAAAGTCATCAAAACTGAAGCCCTTGGAAACTATGTAACTATCACAATCAAATAAACTGCCAATGTAACTGAACATTTCACTAAAAATGTACATTGATTCGCATTCTTGGCAAATGCACTAATAAGCTGCCCTCTGTATTTATTGGTGATGAAGGTAGCATCAATGAACAGAATGGGTCTGCAAGACTGAAAACCATTCATCCACGCATAATAACACACAAACATTCGCTGAAACCTGTAAGTTTCAGGTTCATAGTTAATCTTGATAGTAGAGCCAGGGTTTGATTCCATTGTTTTTTGACCAAACCAAACTAACTGAGCATAAGAATCAACATCACCACTAAGAACAGATTCTTTAGCACGCTCTTTACCGTACCAAGCTGTCACACCCCGGACCCGATGTTGGTGATTTCCAAGCACCTAACACCGAACCCAAGGCGTGAGCGGGAAAAGTAAAAGAAACTAAAACAATTTCAAATACTTTTCCAGAGATTATAAAAAAATAAAAGAAAATAAAACGTTTACAATAACAAACACGATTACAAAACAAAACTGGTCTTGAGGTCTATCTCACTTCTAATCTTCAATACTTCTCGACTCTTGTACATGTAAGCTAGTCTTCTAAAAACACGTGTCCTCGTACAAACTTGAACAAGACTCATAGGGGTGAGCTTACACTCAGTAGGGCCAAACCTCTTAATGTTATTCTTAACTATATCACACAATCAAGTTATCACATATCGAACAATACTTTAAATGAATAACGACAATTCGATGCATGTATGCTAATGAATGTCTTCCTCAATTACTGACTAATTAGTTCATAAATCAAAGACAGGTGAGCCTACATGTCTTATACCGTGTATTTTACCAACTGGGGATGACTCAAATGTCTCGAATATATGATTTAACAATTAGTAATATCTCACCACCTGTACATCTTTTGTTAGTCATCTTGTTATACTGTTTGAACCAATATTTGGCACGACCTACGTGGCAGACCAAATGGACAGGTCTATTAATGACCGCGGTCATTAATGAGTAAATATCGTGACTCATCCTGTTCAGCCACAGTGCACAACGCGGCTTATTAAATATCCACGGTTATTAACAGAGATGATGACTGCGGCTATTAACGTTTTGAGCCGCGCATATTGAGCCGCGAACGTTTAATCACTGGCTGATCCGCAAACATGGCTATTGAGCCGCGAATACCTTATTTACCCGCGGCTATTCGTGAGTTGCAGCAGGAGGATATAACATTTATTCTCCTTACTTAGCTGCTACAACTCACGAATAGCCACGGCTAAATAAGGTGTCCACGGCTCAACAGCCGAGGCTCAATAGCCATGTTTGCGGGGCATACATTCCATGAATTTGTGCACGTGTGGGCTACCCTGGATCTTGGACAAATCATGAGGAAACTCAACTACACAAAATATATCTATTCTATCAAACTCATTCTCATCTCCACAATCACCAATCTCACTAATCTCACAATTCCTCATAATGCGTTATGCATATCAATAATATCGATGCGCATAATATAACATATAATATATGCTTTATGAAAAGCAATAAAATCAATCATATATTTCAACGATATCAATAATATCTAAAACAATAATAATCAAGAATTAATCAATCAATGTCACACAAATCATTCATTTCAATTATAACCTAATTATCAATTATAACCTAATTAATAATTTAAAGAAAGGTTTTCCGAGAAAGACCCTACCTGGAATCCGAGTTTTGACTCTGATGCCAACTAAAATTAGTAACTCAGTGACACGCATTCTGAAATCCGTATCCTTCTGCTTTTGGAATTGCTGCTACTTGCATTTGATCCTCATACCGGATCCTAATTCCGAGAAAGTAGGTGAATCTCTTCAAGTCAATACGATCAAGTCCTTGAAAACTACTAAGGACACCCAATGTTACTCTCAACCAAATTACATATTCTCATGCTCGAGCAGGATTGCCAAATAAACTTCAAGACCAATCACTGCTCACCAAAGAAAAGTTCTTGACCAAAACCTATAATTACCCACTTCCCTTGACATTAAAGTAAATCCAATTCTCCATGTCTTCAATATGATCAAAATCACCACCATTGTGGACTCCAAGCACAGTAACCATCACAAACACAGCAGCCTTCTCAATTTGTCCTATAATTGCACGTCCATATGACTCAGCTCCTCTATCTTGAAAAACAAAGCTCCTAATTCCATTCATTTCGTAAGGCACCTTAATAATAGCCAAAACAATAACATCTATTAATAATAGCCAAAACAGCAGCAAATATTCTTCCTAACTCTCGAGCAACACCAGTTCTTCCTTATGATTATCCAACTCTCGACAATATGAAATCAAGCTTAACGAAGCCAACCTATTTAGAGAGCATCAATATAAACTTCACAAGATCAGTAATGACAAAAAAACCATTATACTCTAACAAGGAAGCCTTCACACACCATCCACAATATTCAGACTCTCTCTTAGAGCAATAATCAACAACATGTTTCTTATTATTTCTAACATATTGATACTCAAATCTCACCTCAATTGCATACATACGCAATTTCAACTTAAACTCTTCCACCACCTTGAAACTTCTAGTCTTTTGATTTAATATAATTCTCCCACCCTTTGCTACAATACATCTTTGCTTCCTCTGATTTGTAGCATCCTAAATAATCATTTTCATCAAACGAAACACTAGACTCTTTACTAACATTGTTACTCAACACACTTTCAGAACCAGACGCATTAACATCAAAAGAGCTAACATCCACATCAACAAAATCTGAACTATAACGGGCCAAAACTCTAAACATCATCTTCATTTTCAAGATGATAAGATAAAACATTAGGAAAAACAGTATACCTCAGCTTGACAATGCTTCTGCCCAATACCAGAAATCGGTCACATACAGAATTAGCAAAATCAAAATATGAGACGTTATGATCAAATGAAACTGCTGCTCCTTCACTAGAGTACACAAGCTTTGCAGTATAGTTACTGTCCATGGTACCTGAACAGAAATATATATAGTATTTCAGATTACAAGTAACTCATGACAGCTATGCTCATTCACCAGTGTATACAAACAAAATAAGCAAAATAATGCAAACAAATCACTTTTTCAAAGACTAAAATCACTAAAATCCCTCGGAGGCTGGAAATATAGCCCAGATTTAGTTAAAGAGTTTCAAATCCCTAACTTCCTATGAACCCTAGAATTCACCGCTCGACATCATATAAAATTGTAATGATTAAACACAAAAACAAATCAATCAAAACATCAAAATCTGAAAGAAATCAAAAACATTTTGTATGAGCAAAGCATTGACCTCATTTGCGTTAGAAGGCGGTGGATGATGGAAGCGAGTCTCTCTTGAAATCGCAGAACTGATGGAGTCACCGCGTCACAGATACGAAGTAACTATCGACGAAACTCAGGTGGTGCCGACGGGATGAAAAATAAGCGATGACGGCGGGGTTAGAGAGAGAGAGAGAGAGAGAGAAGCTGAGAGAAGAGAATGAGAGAAAGTAACAGAAAGAGAGAAAAAATAATGTATATAACAGAAAGGGTAGAATCGTCTAAAATTAAAAAGTGTATTTTTGTTGTTGTCATAATTAACACTTAATAATGACTATTAGATCATATGTTATAGTATTAAGTAACCATATTATCATGTAGTATAGTTTGAAGGTGACCATTTTAACATGTGGAATAATTGTTGATGTTTTTATCATTTCTATCTTGAAATTGTACTTTAGTGTTATATGCTCTATTATGATTTCATCTATTCCAATTCCAGCTCTACCCTTTCACCATCGCCGCCCTCTTCTGAATTCTGATCATCTACAACCACAATGACTCACCCACCACCTTCATCTGTTTCAAATCCAAATCTCAGTCCACCATTCGTAAACCCATCGAACTTCCCACAATTAACTTCAACCCCATCGATCCCACTCACCAAATTCTCGCTTACCAGCTAAGACTAATTGAGGATGAGAGAGTGAATTTTGACGCGAATTATGGGTTTCAATGGGAGTGAGTGAAGCAGCAGAAAAGCTAACTGAGGATGAGAGTGAATTTTGACGCAAATTATGGGTTTTAATGGGAGCACGAGAGAGTAGGATTTTTTTTATGAAAAAAATTTGTTTTTTAGGAAGAGAGAGTGGGGAAATTGAAAATTAGAAGAAAAAAAGGTGTTTAGAGAGAAAAGACGAAAATATTCTTCAATAGTCTTTTTTTTAACGGAGCTAATGTTCCCAGATATTGATCTAACGTTCTCAGATACTGATCTTAGGTCGGGATTAAAACGTGAGACACTTTTTGAAGTTTTTGAAAAGTGAGATACGAAAAATTTTGCTTCGCTAAAAAATAAGATACTGTTTGAATTTTTTTCCGGTACTAAAAATACATTTCACAATCACTCCGGTAACATTTTAGATTTTTACCCTTAAATCAATAATAGATTTGCCGCCAAACCCTGCTCCGATGAGGACGTACACGACGGCGTATACAGCAGCGGCTTGGACATCATGGACTTCCAGTGGAAGGACGAAAGAATAATCAGCTCAAGGGAACACATCCGATGGTTGGAAAGTCGAAAGCTAAGTCGTTTGTCCTCTTCCCACCGACTGCTAAGCTGACGGAGTCAAGTATTTTAGCTTCCAATAGCAAATGACACCCCTCTGGCATTACTTGTATCAAGTCGTTAACTATGTGGAAAAATTCTATACACACTCACTGTGGGCAGCTAGCTTCTTAACATCAATTCCACAAGTCTTTATTTCCCTAGAAATTAATTTTAAAATTTGGTGCAAAAGACTGATAGGGATCCATGTCTTAATTATTTGGACCTATAAAGGATGCAACGATCTAGGTGGGTGAGATCGAAAGGGACGTATAAACAAATTAAATAATTTTTTTATTTTTTAAATCTGGCGTGTTCCGTTGCCTTTGTGTAATTATTAGTTGATGAACTTTTATTAATTAATAAGTTTTAATTAAAATTTTGGTTATAAGTTAATTAAGATCATATTTACGAGTGGGAAGCCAATGATTGCCTAATCACGGAATTAGCAAACGTTACGAGTTTTGATTGGGCGTAACTTTTTAGTTTTAACTTTTCACTTGGTAAGTTTGACCTGAGAAAGTCAAAAGCAAAATGGAAAAGCTACAGTACACACTGAACTGGAACAAAGCGAGAGAGATCGAAGAGGAGGAGGAGGAGGAGAAGAAGATTCAGAAACATGTGGGGAAAGGTGGGTGGGACCCGCGGAGTGAGGTGGGGGCCCAGAGTCCAGAAGAGACGGAGGCACCAGCTAGCGCTTAGCAGTAGGGAAGACCGTGACCGCCTAACTCCACATGTAACCCAGTTGGGTTTTTTATTTGTCCTTTTATGTTTTTATTTATTATATAAAGGGTGGAATGATTGATTGTTAATTAATTACTCTCTCGCATTGATCATATACTAGTGCCCAACGTGTTTTGCTGACCCTATTTTTTTACTATTTCTTTGCTATGTTCATGGAAGGGAGGTCACTGTATTACTTACCATTGTTCTTGCTTTACTAGCTTAGTTAAAAAGAAGGAACGAATCCAGCCATCAGGTGACAATTCCATATATAATTGCACATAAAGTTGATGATTATACAACACTCATACATGGATAGCTAATCGAGAATGTATCTTTTTCACCCAAAAAATTACTTTGACCTCATATAGTTATGTAGATATAAAATCAAAAAATATTTACAAGAAATTAACTTAAAATCCATTAGCCGTTTTGTTTTTTTTTTTTTAAACTTTTTATTAAATAACTCACACACCATACATATGTCAGTAAGATTTAAACCTATAATCTCAAAGTTGTTAGTTAACAAGATGCAAATTTGCCGACTACCTTTATTTACCCACCTTTGTGCCCACCCATTTAGATTTATGTCATGTGTCATTTCTTTTAATCATCTTTAACCATGGTTAACTATATATAATTATAATAACAAATTCTATAATTTAATTATAAATTTAACTTTTGACTCAGCTTGGGAAAAAAAAATCAAACTAAATCGGTGGTTTAATTTTAAAATAACTTTCCATAATGATAGTTCAGTAGGTTGCATATGTAAATCACATGCATACTCTCTTATATCCTTTTCATTATTTATAATGAAGTCTAACGTTGTACAAGTTATCTATTATCTATCATGTACTCTCTTATATCCTTTTCATTATTTATAATGAAGTCTAACGTTGTACAAGTTATCTATTATCTATCATGTAGCAGAGTCTTATGCTACTTAGTGAAACCTAATTTTGAAAGATCTTGTTTTCTGGCATCTGGGTTTTGGCGGAGGATGCTGTAAGGTTTCAATGAGGAATTGAGGACCTGATATTGGTAAATATTGGAAGTGGAGGTGAGATGCTGCCCAATTCGAGCTATTCTCCCCCATTCAATGTTGTTTGGGCATGATTGGCATCATTGGAAGAAAGTCCTTGATAATTTTTATATGAATCTGGGCAAAAAAAAGAGAGAGTGAATATGGGCATTTGAAATCATTTTTAAGTATGTTATATGGCCATTAATGTTGATATTTGTTGTTTTTGGTGATGAGACAAAACATTTGAGTTTGATGTATCAACAATCATCTCGTCTGTGCATCCGAAAAGAATGATTATGAGGAGTAGAAGAAACCCAGACATCAGAATATGAGGAGTCCGAGTCTTAGAGTGATCTAAGTTTGATTTCATTTTTTTTTAAATTGAGGCAAAAGTTAAAATTAAAATTAAAAGAAAACATAATTATAGAATTTATTATTATAATTATAAAAAATATAGTTAACCATGATTTTAAATAGTCAAAAGAAAGGACACATGTCATAAATCTAGATGAGTGGGCACAAAAATGGGCAAATAAGGGTGGTCGGCAAATTTGCATCTTAACAACACCTTATCAACCAGACCACGACTCACCGGCCTTAAAATCCAATAACCGTTGAAATACAAAAACACATTATTTTAAAGTTGTACAATACATATATTAGGGGTTCATTTGCGGTACATACCGTTATGTCAATTATATTGGTTTGATGCAGAGAGACTAAATGGCGGAGCCAAAGATTAGAAATATGAAGGGTCATTTTATGCGCGCAATTACCACAAATATGAACCGAATTATATGAGTTCAAATGATAAAAGATATATCTAAAAAGGGAAAAAGAAAAAGAAAAAGGGGTCACTACCACTGCTGGCTCGCGAGTAGCTACGCTCCTATTTGAGATCCAGTCAAGCTAGTCTATATAAAGTTAGTACACGGTACATTAGTATATCGAAACAATAATTAAACTAGTGTTCGATAATGAAGTAGATTGGTTCGATACAAAGATAAACGGGCTTGAGATCAAAATCAAACTATTCTACATATACACGATTAGTCTACCCCCATCTAGTTAGTCTAGTTGATGTATAAATGTAATATAAGTAGTAATTTGCCATAGAATTTTCCATACATTAGCCTCAGAACGATTTGCTCACTATTCTTAAAACTTTCACGGGTCATTAGGTTTAGACCCTCTCGTCAAAATGTAGGGAAGAAAAAAGGAAAGAAAAAGAAGCAAGGTAGTTGGCTGTCCTAGTTCATTTCTGGTCTAAAAAATTTATAACAAACCCTAGAGGCTAAGCCGGCGACTCCAACATAACAGATATTTCACGAAGCAGACAAAACAAGCAAGAGATATTTTTTTCTGCCGACGAAAAAGGGAATATCTAGGCCAGCTCCGTTTCCTCTGTAACGCCTGTTTTGTTTTTATCCCGCCGTCATTTCCCTAAATTACCTCCCGGACGGACAGACACTGCTGACTGTCCCGTGGTAAAAATATTACGCAAGCAGATCACCTTAGTTTCATAATCCGTTTGACGCAGTCGTTACCGTTAGATGTGATGGAGAGGAGCATCGAGTTGTGACAGTGCGAGTAATAATGACGCGTCAGCTGTGTCGGCGGAAATATTGATAAGTCTCTGGCATCAAATTTTGCATTATTGGATTTGCTGTGGTAATAGTAGTAGTAGCTGAGATGTCAATTAATTAATTAGAGAGAGACAGAGAGGAGGGAAGTGATTGATTTAGAGAGGAAGCAAGGAATGATAAGAGAGAGAAAAGCAAGGCGCTAATTCGTCGGTGGAGATTTTCAGAGCTAAAGACATAGAGAGATAGAGAGAGCTCTCTCACTCTCATAGTCTCTTCTCATCTCATCTCACTGAGAAAGCCAGAGACGCAAAAGCATAGCAGATGCGGGAGTAGCTAATTGGTTGGTTAAAGCTTGAGCAGCTTCAGATCTGAATCTGAGAGAATGGAGGCCAACGCTGGTTTGGTGGCCGGTTCTCACAACCGGAATGAGCTCGTTGTCATCCGCCGCGAGCGCGACGGCGATTCTGCGGTAAATTTAGTCTTCTTCTTCTTCTATGTTTGTTTGTCAGTTTTACCTTGGATTTGCATTAATGAATGTTCGTTTAATTTTCCGCAGCCGAAAGGGGTGAAGGGGCAGATTTGCCAGATTTGCGGAGACGACGTGGGGCTCAACGCCGATGGGGAGTTGTTCGTCGCCTGTAACGAGTGCGCCTTCCCAATTTGCCGCACTTGCTACGAGTACGAGCGCAGAGAAGGAAGCCAGGTCTGTCCTCAGTGCAAGACTCGATTCAAACGTCTCAAAGGTGATCTCACTAATTGGCTAGCGTAATTAGCTACAATTCCATCTGTTACGGTACTGACAATTGTAGTTACTGGATGTTTCAGGGTGTGCGAGGGTGGCCGGTGATGAAGAAGAAGACGGGGTGGATGATTTGGAGAACGAGTTCAGTTTCGATGGAAGGAGCAGACACGATTTGCAGCATGCGCTTTCCGCTGATGCAATGCTCCATGGCCACATGAGCTATGGCCGGGCTTCCTCGGTCTCGTCTGATTTCCATAATGATCTTCATTCCATTCCTCATCTTCCTCTCCTTACTAATGGTCAAATGGTAATGCTTGCAATTCAATTCACGCCTCTCGGTTCCCTTTTCTGATATGGATTCAATTAATGCTCGACTTGTTGATGCTGCAGGTTGATGACATTCCTCCTGAACAACATGCTTTGGTTCCTTCTTTCATGGGAGCCAATTCTGGGGGCAAAAGGATCCACCCTCTTCCTTTCTCAGATCCTGCCTTTCCAGGTAGTCAATTTCCCTGTGCTAGGATCTATTCTCCTCTTTCTGTTGGCTTGAAATTGAATACATACCTTGTGTGCAGTACAACCCCGATCCATGGATCCTTCCAAAGACCTGGCGGCTTACGGCTATGGCAGTGTTGCTTGGAAGGAAAGGATGGAAAGTTGGAAACAAAAGCAGGAGAAACTACAGATGATGAAACATGAAAATGGTGGCAAAGATTCTGACTATGATGGGAATGGCCCTGATCTACCTTTGTAAGTCTTCTTCTCCAACTATGCTCCTTTCTTAAGAGGCTGCAACTTGTTTTATCTAATCTGTTCAGCCCAAATTCTATACCTAAACCCTTCATAGCGCCAATGCAAATATGCATCCATATAAAATCTAGTGCAAGAGATAATACATTGTAGTCTAGTATTAGTTCAAGTTCTCTACATATATTGCTACTAAGATTTCCGTTTCCTATTCCATAGCGTTTTAAAATGGACATTGTTTATGTTGCTTGTGGATCAGAATGGATGAGGCAAGGCAGCCCTTGTCAAGGAAGTTGCCAATTTCGTCGAGCCAAATCAACCCTTACAGAATGATCATCATAATTCGACTTGTTGCTCTTGGGTTTTTTTTTCATTATCGGGTCTTGAATCCTGTGAAAGATGCATATCCACTGTGGCTTATCTCAGTTATTTGTGAGATTTGGTTTGGTGTTTCATGGATTCTTGATCAGTTTCCCAAGTGGCTTCCCATTGACAGGGAAACTTATCTCGACAGATTGTCTCTGAGGTAAGTAATCTAGATATCCTATGCGTTCATGGAACTTTCCTGTGGTTTGCATTTGGAACATATCTATTGTCTGCGCTGAATGGTTATTTTTTTAGGTATGAGAAGGAGGGTCAGCCTTCACAGCTTTCCCCTGTTGATATATATGTCAGTACAGTGGATCCATTAAAAGAGCCTCCTCTGGTTACCGCAAACACTGTTCTTTCCATTCTTGCAGTGGACTACCCTGTTGACAAGGTCTCATGTTATGTTTCGGATGATGGTGCCGCTATGCTGACGTTTGAGGCATTATCAGAAACCTCTGAATTTGCTAAGAAGTGGGTGCCTTTCTGTAAGAAGTTTAACATAGAACCACGAGCACCTGAATTTTATTTTGCGCAGAAGATAGATTATCTTAGAGACAAGGTGCTCCCTTCATTTGTGAAGGACAGGAGAGCAATGAAGGTAAGGGTTGTTACTAGCAACTGATACGGTCTCTTACTCATTCCAGAATACATTATGAATCTTCTGCTTGCTATATTCTGCAGAGAGAATACGAAGAGTTTAAAGTTCGAATTAATGCTTTGGTTGCTAAAGCTACAAAGGTGCCAGAAGAAGGGTGGACGATGCAGGATGGAACTCCGTGGCCTGGAAATAATGTTCGGGATCATCCTGGGATGATTCAGGTTTGTGACATTGGAATTGATTATGATGCTTTTGTATACTTACCTTTGCAAGGAATTTTGACTTAAACGTGTTTGTATGCATTTTTTTTCAGGTTTTTCTTGGCCAAAGTGGAGGGCTTGACACAGATGGGAATGAATTACCGCGCCTGGTATATGTTTCAAGAGAAAAGAGACCTGGGTTTACTCATCACAAAAAGGCTGGAGCTATGAATGCTTTGGTAAGTTAAATTGAGAGGGAGAGAGGAGATGCACTGCCCGCATGATGATTTTTTTGTCTTTTATTATTGGTTTGCTCTCTGGGACTTACGTGTTCTTGTTGTATGAACAGGTTCGAGTCTCTGCTGTGCTTACAAATGCACCTTACATGTTGAATTTGGATTGTGATCACTACATCAACAATAGTAAGGCTCTTAGAGAGTCTATGTGTTTCATGATGGATCCATTGCTAGGAAAGAGAGTATGCTATGTTCAGTTCCCTCAGAGGTTTGATGGTATTGACAGGAATGATCGATATGCCAACCGAAATACTGTGTTCTTTGACGTAAGACTCTAGACAGTGAGACTGCTTTATTGCCCTTTCCAATTCTTACTTTCTTCTTTTAACGAGTTGACAAATATGTCATGTTCGATAACAGATTAACATGAAAGGTTTGGATGGAATCCAAGGACCTATCTATGTCGGAACTGGATGTGTCTTCAGAAGGCAGGCGCTCTATGGCTTTGATGCTCCAAAAGTAAAGAAGCCACCAACCAGGACATGCAACTGCTTGCCGTCATGGTGCTGTTGTCTTTGTTCAGGAAAAAGGAAGAAGAAGACTAACAAACCTAAAACTGATTTGAAGAAAAGATTTTTCAGAAAGGGAGATACAACCCCTGTGCTTGCTCTGGAGGGAATTGAAGAGGGCATTGAAGGTAAACTCTTGCCTTGTTCAATACCTTCTTTCAATCTCTAAGCTTTAATCCCTGGGCAGTTTGTCCGGGAGACTCAGATGTTTTTGCTTTTACGTTTGTCCGGCAGTTGAACTGCAGCAAAATGTTTTTAGTCGCACAAACTGAAAAATAGTCTTTTTTTAATAATTTTTTTTCAAATGTTTTGATACTACTTGTACCTGATCTTTATCTAGATTTCATTAAGATTCAGATTAGTCTTTGATATCTACTTGTCTGGGTAGAAGTGCAACATACGTATATGCATTTAGCATGTACCTGGGCACACAAAATTATATTAGCTGTTCAATTCTTCTCTAGGTCTCAGGGTCACCTACTGCCTCGGTATTTCACCCCCACAACTCCAACAGTACTTCTATGTAGCTTTAGCTGATAATAATTTACATGATCATTAAAGCTAGGCTTAAATATTGATGCCCACTTGACCAAAAAGAAAAGTATTAATCTCCATATTGGTTATTTTTTGTTTTGTTTTACCTCTCTGTGATATAATGAACACTATATTCCCAAAACGAGATGCCCCTCTGCCCTCTACATACTTTTGTTATGAGCAAGCAGTTTAGTATTGGAGGGTTCATTGAATAAAAGATGTGTTATGGGACATACTTAAGTTGGGATTAGTTTGCATTTTTTGACATAAGGAAGGTTTGCTGCTAACTTTTGTACAATTTAACTAGCAGTCGATTAATGTTGCTACATTTTGTCAAGATACGTTTCTTTATATAATATAAATCTACCACATATTTCTTTATTTCAAACCAGTCTGTCTTTTGACTTGAGATATCTCTGTGTGCAGGTGTTGAAAAAGAAAATGTGGCTCTAATGCCTGAGCACAAGTTGGAAAAGAAATTTGGGCAGTCTCCTGTGTTTGTTGCGTCCACCTTGCTAGAGGATGGAGGTTCACTCAAAAGCACTAGCCCTGCATCTCTGCTAAAAGAAGCTATCCATGTCATTAGCTGTGGCTATGAAGATAAAACAGAATGGGGAAAAGAGGTAACATCTATGGACGAGGAATATTTTGCATAGTTATGGTTTATTTACTCACAATCACAGTTATAATTTGCTTGCTTAATTCGACTTGTTTTTTGAATACAGGTTGGCTGGATTTATGGCTCAGTTACAGAGGATATTCTGACAGGCTTTAAGATGCATTGCCATGGGTGGAGATCCATTTATTGTATCCCTGACAGACCTGCATTTAAAGGATCTGCCCCCATTAACCTTTCTGATCGTTTGCACCAAGTCCTTCGATGGGCCCTTGGGTCAATTGAAATATTTTTGAGCAGGCATTGCCCTCTTTGGTATGGGTATGGCGGGGGTCTAAAGTGGCTGGAGCGTTTGTCTTACATAAATGCTACAGTGTACCCATGGACATCGATTCCACTTCTCGCTTATTGTACTCTACCTGCTGTATGTTTGCTAACAGGCAAATTTATCACTCCGGAGGTAATGAATATAAAAGACTTGTTCTGATCTTTATATGTTAATTTTTTTTTTCTGACACTTGATACATCATGTTTCCATCTAACGGAAGAAAATATTTTACTGTACATGCAGCTGACCAACATTGCCAGCTTGTGGTTTCTGTCTCTTTTCATCTGTATTTTCGCAACGGGTATATTGGAAATGAGATGGAGTGGAGTTGGTATTGATGAATGGTGGAGAAATGAGCAGTTTTGGGTCATCGGAGGAGTGTCGGCTCATTTGTTTGCGGTATTTCAAGGGCTTCTAAAGGTTTTAGCTGGTGTTGATACAAACTTTACTGTGACATCAAAGGGAGGAGATGACGCAGAGTTCTCAGAACTTTATGCATTTAAATGGACGACATTGCTCATCCCACCAACAACTCTGCTTATAATAAACATTGTTGGAGTGGTTGCTGGAATCTCAAACGCAATAAATAATGGTTATGAGTCATGGGGGCCTCTGTTCGGTAAGCTCTTCTTTGCCTTCTGGGTGATTGTTCATCTCTATCCTTTCCTCAAGGGTCTGCTTGGTAGGCAGAACAGGACTCCTACCATCATTATTGTGTGGTCAATATTGCTGGCTTCCATCTTCTCCCTCTTATGGGTCCGAATTGATCCTTTCTTGGCCAAGTCGGATGGCCCCGTCCTGGAGGAATGTGGATTGGATTGTAATTAACATCACACTCGAATTCAAATTCAATCGTTTGGCAGCAGGCCAGAACCACAGCCTCAATCACGTTAGAGTTGATATCTAAATGATACAAACTACACTAGAAGAGATTTGGTGTGATCAGTGATGGGTCTGCAACTGTAGATTAAAATGTGTGTATGAAGATTGAAGGCTGCTGTTTTGTAAGTTTTATTGGTGCTGGGAGACTGTTGGGCACAAGTACAACAAATGCTCCGATTCTTTATTAGTTGAATTTATAAAGATGAGATAGGTTAGGGTGCACAAGAAAGAACCACACTGTTTTTTGTGTATTATTGTTATTTATCACCGGTCTCTTTCTCTGTCTCGCGATATTGAATTTGCAATAACAGCAGGGCATGTCCTGCTGCATGTAACTTGTAAGTTGTAACTACAAAAGCAAAGAGATTCTGGAACAGTACAAATTGTTTTAGTGGGTTTGTTGTTTGATGTTTCTGAACAATGAAGCTGTGCTGTGGCCTGTTGGCTTTTTTGTAACCGCACAGGCTATGTAATACAAGTATCCCTTTCCACATTTTGTTGTTTCAGTTCACCTCCCCTGTAGTGGAGTTTTAGGACAAAAGTTCGATACATTATTCCAACAACTTTGTCAATATATTTCTAAGTTTCTAACTTCAGGGTGTAAGAATACATAACTGTTATGTAGATGTTAATTTTGCTAGTATGAGCAACATAGCTCATGATTGTCAAAAATTATACAGCGCACCCGGATGCGCCGCACACCCGTCATCTTCACCGTCGATTTTGACGCGGACCTTTGACTTTTTCAGAATCAACGATGGAGATGACGGGTGCGCTGAATAGGCTCCCCATGATTGTAGCACGAAAGAGTGTTTTGTGCATGTTGGAAAGCCTTCAAGCCAATATAATGCATTCAGCTACTGCAATTTGTAACTAATTCTCATGATCATTCTACTCTTTTTGGCAGACTCTAATTAAGCTAGGGGTAAATGAAAAAAGCTATAAGCAAATGACACAAGTCTAAAGATGTATAAGAAGATGCCGTAGCATTGATGCCAATATTTTGATGAATGATATTGTCTTGCTTGCAAACCCTGTTTAAAACATTTAAGAGTAAATACTTGTGACATCTTATAGTTTACACCTAAAATCAGTTTTGTCCCTCATATTTTTTTTTAAATCAGTATAGCCCTATACTTTGAATTCTCGACTGATTTGCCCTTGTCGTCAATTGAACCCGTTATGTAAGACTGTTAAGTTGCTGAGATGACCGGTCCTGCGATTCCAACTCAGCTAGAAACCTGCCACATCGACATAATTGATGACATGACCGGTCATCTCAGCAACTTAACAGTTTTACATAACGGGTTCAATTGACGACAATGGAAAATCAGTCGAGAATTCAAAGTATAGGGGTATACCAGTTTAAAAACAAAAGTGAGGGGCAAAATTTTAGGTGTAAACTACAGGGTGTCACAAGCATTTACACCAAACATTTATTTCATCCCTTGGATTTTACAAATGCTTTCAACACTGAAGTTTGTTGAAACGCTGATCTTAAATTCTTAATCCATATAACATATTACATAAGAGGGAGATATAATGACAATCACAGTGAGCGACAACGATTAAGTTTTGAGCAACCGCGCTGATAAGCATTAGCAGGTGTGCTCTCACCAGGTACGGTCTGACTCTGACTTACTTTGTTGTCCTTAGGAAGACAACCTGGGTGAGGTCCTCCTGGTCTTTGGCAAGGATCAACTACTCCAGGGTGAAGAAACTTCTTATTTGTTTGGACTCCATGGTTCAATGCCACCATGCTAATGAGGAGAACAAAGAGCATCAATGATTTCATGTTTGATAGTGTCTTGATCTTTGGTTATAACGTACACAAATCTATCGTATTCTCTCAATGTTGTTAAAAACTATGAGCCCCATTGGCTATTTATGAGTTCCGGCTACGATTTAAAGTTTGAAGTGTGGAGCTTACAAATTTGGTGTTTTACAGTTAATTTGTTGTATCTTCCTGGTGCGTTTGGTAGTTGATGACCAGATTATTTTCTTAGTTTAGCAAAAGTAAAAAGCCTGTAATTAGCTAATTTTGTAACAAATGACGATGCAAATGCTTTCAACAGTAACACGCTTAGAAAAACCACTTACAGACTGGAGATTTCACATTTGCATAAAGAAATTGTGTACAAGTTAACATGAGACATGAGTAATCATTCTCGGTAAGAAAAATGAAACGAGTCAAATAAGCAAAATATGAAAATGAGATTTGGCACACAGCTACCACAAATGTGAAAAAAACTATGTATTGATTTTATTTTCTCCACTCAAAAGACTATCAATTCATTATCACATTTTTATCCACACAGCTACCAAGAGAAACTCCCAAGTACACTGGAAGGACCAATAAACTCTGTATGGTACAAAAATTATGCAGCAGTAAATTGCTCTATGCACTGAAAACCTTGAAGACTTCCTCAATATAAAATTGTACAAAAAAAGGGAGAAAAAATGTTGAGTGGTGATTGGAGGCTGGATTTCTCATGACTACTGGCATGACACAGCACAAGGGAACATGAATTGGGTCGTAGGGGTTCCAAACCTGTCATCATTAAGATGGAGTTTGCCTTCTTACGCATCCAGGAAGTAATCAGATGGCTGATGGGAAAACACAATCCCAAATGATCGCCAGTGGATCACAGTTCTTAAGCTGCTCCAGCTTCTCAGTCATTCATATCGGAATCCTCTTCAACTTGTGGATCCCAATACCACAAGCAACGTTAAATAACTTAACACAATCTTGCTCTTCCAGTTGTCATGCTGGAGGAACTTGAACAGATGCTGCCAATTCTTCCAACTGCTTCCTCCCAAGATTGGATATGAGCACCAAAGACATGAAATGCTTTGGTAGACTTTCAATCTCTTCCATTTTAAAGTTGTATATCGGTTCAAGTTCCTTGGCTTCAGAGTCTGCTGCTTCAGCCTCTGCAAGCAGCAGGTTAGCTTCTTCAAGGTCACCCAACTCCAAAGCAGCTTCTCTTTCTGCTTTAGCAATACCAGACACCAGTAGCAACCTCTGAAACCTAGCCGTTGCTACCTCTTTTTCCTTAGACAAAATGTGTCCCTCAGTTTCCTGCAATCTGTTGACAGTCTCTATAATCTCTTCTTCAAGCTTCTCAAGCTCTGAGATGGTCTTTTCCATGTCAATCTGTATACCATCCTTTTCAACATTCAATGACTTGGCCTCGGCAGCTATTCTTGCAGCTTCTTTAAAATTTCTTGCAGTGGCAGCAACTTTCTTTTCTGCTTCCAGCTCTGGGATTCTTTTATCTATGAAAATGATTTTCTGCTTAGAGGATGCTATATCTTGCTGAATGCTTGACTTTCTCGAAGACAGTTCCTGAAAACAAGGAAAAGCACTTTGTTTATGGCATCATGAAGCAGTGAAAATGGCAATAGAAGAGAAGAGAAGAAAACCAGGAGGATCAAAAGGATTTGAAATATCATAATTCATGTGTTTAAGTTAGATTATAAAAGGAACATTAACATTTCAAATGCTCAAGTTAATTACAGGTGGGGTGGGGGTGCACTACTATAAAAAGAAAGCGTTTTGTTTTGTATATTATTAGGCAACTGGGTAGGGATGCAGGACAGTGCTTCTCAGTCTTAACTCTTAAGTATAATAAAACCAAGTTCTGCATAGTAGGTTTTTGAGTTCATACTCATGAATCTGCAGCAAATAATTCTTCTGTTTCTTAAATTACTTGTTGACTTTAAACAAGGAATATTAGTATTGGCAATGAATATGTAAGTGACATAATTCATGGCGGTTCCCAAGGAAAAACATAACAACTATGCAGCACAAAATATATCTAGAAGCAAAAGATTAAATGCAGAAACTTGGTAACAATACCTGAAGTGAAGTTCTTGCTGCAGAAACATCCTGTTGGAGCTTTTGAACATCCTCGGAAAGCTTCTCCTCAGTTTTTGCTAACCTGACCTTGTCTTCCCTCGACTTCAAAATAGAGGACATTAGGCTCTTTCTAAGCGCAGCAACTTGTTGATATCCCTCTGCTTCCTCTGCAGAAGTCCTGGCCAGTTCCCTCAACTTTGCTCCCCTCTCTTGCTCCTGAGTAAGGACAGCATCAATCTCTGTCTTTTTTGTTGACAGAGCTTCACTCTCCAAGTGTATCTGGGAAAGGGCTTCTTGCAGGTCACTAGACTTGGCCTGAATAGTGGATTGCATCTCCCCAAAGCCAGAGAGAACATTAGCAATCTTTTCTTCGACTTGTTGGATATCATGATCATTCTGTGCAATCTCCTGTTCCTTCTCTCTCACTAATGCAAGAAGCTTCTCCAGTTCATCCATAAGAATGTCCTTTTTCTTACAGAGAGATTCTTTCTCTTTCTTGTCATCCTCCACTGAAGTCTCAATGCAACTGTTTAAGCCAAGCCCTGCTTCACCAATAATATGCGACTCAAATTCCAATCCCATCTTCTTGGCTTCCAACTCTTCAGTTGATGAAAGCCATTTGTCTGTTTCTGTGGAAGAGAGTTCTTCTGCTGCCTTTAACACCAAATCTGCATTATTCGAAGCATCCTGATACACAAGAAACAATCATATTCAAAATTCCAAATGCATAACGGATCCATCTATCCCATGATATCATTGATATGATAACAAGTACAAGCTACTTACAGTTGCAAATTGTTGGAGCAGAGAAGCACATTCTTCCTCGGCGGCGATCTGAGATTGCAGAACCTCGTGCATTTTGGAATCCACAGCATCACAATCCGCCTCGGCATCTCTGAGTGCGGCCAACAGAGCCTGCCTCTTCTCCTGAGCAGCAACAAGGCTGTCACTAAGCCTCTCGGCCGTCTCGAAATCCTCAGCCTCGCAGGCCTCTTCCAGCTGCTTCTCAAGATTGGCGTAATTGACAGATGCCACATTGAGATCGTCAGCCGCCGCCCTCCTCCTCGCAATCGAGTTCTTCCTGGCGGAGGAAACAGCCGCCGCCAGTTCACGAGCACGGCTCAGCTTCTCGCCGATCAAGGCCTTGCTTCGCTCCAACCGGAGCTCCGGCGTCGCTTCAGCTTCATCGGATTGGAGCTCCGCTTTGGCCTCGGGTTCGGGTCGAGCTTCGTTTTCAACTTCGGATTGGACTGGTACTGATACTGATACAGTGGAATCAGGCGAATCAATACCGTCGGCGATGACGTCATCGGCGTCGAAAGAGGGAAAGCGATCGTGATTGTTTGAATCTCTGGCGTATCCGATTCTTAATCCGGCGGCTCTTTTTTTCTTGCGGGAACTGGAATTCTGCCTGGATGTGGTTCTAATCGGATCTTCTTGTTCTTCTACTACCGGAGGGGCTTGGAATTGGACGGTGAGGTCGGAGAAGAGGTTCTCGTCGAGAGGCTCAGATGATGATCCGGGTGGCGACGGCGGAGCTTCAATTTTGGGATCTTCGCCGTTGTCCTGAGAAGGAGGAAGAGGAGGAGGAGGCTGTGAGTCGGAATCCAACTGGGAAGAATTGGGGTCGAACAAAACCATGCCCTCGAACAACGAATCCATTTCGTCTTCCTCCATTCAGCTCTTTGTTTCAGTCAGAGTCGCCTACTCCGCTCTTCCACTTACTACGTACATCTACATACCCAGACACAAAAGAGTTAATTACCGGCCAGTAATTTTTTTATTATCAGTAAATATATTTTTGTCCTCAATGGAAAGAAGGTTCTAGTTACACCTCCAAATTTGTTAAATATACCTCATTGTATACAATGTATATAATGACAATAATAACTGATTGAGCAATTACGTAGATCCGTTGATCACTAATTACGTACATATATAATTAACTCTCTTCAGTTACTTTAACGAAGACACATATAAGGTATTTTTCCTCCAACATGTGTGTGATATTGCCTTATTAAAAACCTTACCGAGTAACAAAACCGAGACAAAATAAATCTTGACTGAAAGGAAAAGAACAACACACCTATGATAATGTGTGTGTTTTATACTCCCCTAAAGTCTACAATCCTACATCAAAAGGGAGCTAGGTTGGTGATGTGAGCTTCCCACGTTCTGGCGAATCTCGACGGAAGCAACTTCATTGAAATCTCCTGTCATAAGCCACGGTAGAGCATATTGTTGAATATTAGCGGGTGGCCGTATTAGATTCCATGTGTGATCTTGTCCTCCCCAAGCATAAATTGTACCATAGATCCCAGTGAAACACTATATCCTTGACCCTGGTTTGTCCACAATGGTGTCGATATGATTGGGTGAACTGTTTATGATCTCAACATGTGTTCCACATGATGGCAAGACCTCGGGAGTTTGATTCATGGGGAACACAGAAGGAGTTTGTGATCGAATCCCAGTCTTTGTGTGATGTTGTTAATGGTGGTTTTTTTTGCTAGGGTTTATGAGAGGAAGATGATGCTTGGTTTTTTGACTTGCACTAGATTAACTGGGTCTCTGTATTTACCTCGACAGTTCCATACAATGATGTTACCATGAAATATCGTTTTAGGGTTTGTACTCGCCGGAAAACAACGACGAGGTGTTGTTAGGGCGGGCGGCTCTACCTTAGGGTTTTTTTTTTCCTATGACATCAATTTCATTACAGATTCACAATGACATAATTCCGGAACCTTATAACACTTTGTATCCAATATTGTTGAATGACGTTGTTGTATATTCCATCAGTATGTCATTGAGAGCCTTAATGTTGTACGTCTCATCGTCTTCCATCGCGCGAGAAGATAATAAGAAATGTTCTTTGCAGCTATATATTGACGCGGTTCTTGCACTAGCTGGCAATCCATGGCTTTAATTAACATTCGTACCAATCTCCCATCTGCTATCTCCTTGTCTAAACTATAATAATTTTCAGACTTCACACACTACCTAGCTCTCGTAACTATACATTATTTCTTCCAGCTCCTTTGAAACTAGTACATTAATTTATTCATAATTTCTACATTATATGTGGAATAATACCATGTGTGATTGAGAATCTGTTTCTTTCTTTATATGAATAGTGACGGTTGATCATTCAGCTCCGTACCTTCATGCCGTATAGCAGTTCTGCTCCTAACTAATTCAAATCATTCATTGCATATATATATGTATATATGTAATTCCTCTCTCTCTCTCTCTCTCTCTCTCTCTCTCTCTCTCTCTCTCTCTCTCTATATATATATATATGCAGTTCTGCTCCTAACTAATTCAAATCATTCATTGCATATATATATGTATATATGTAATTCCTCTCTCTCTCTCTCTCTCTCTCTCTCTCTCTCTCTCTCTATATATATATATATATATATATATATATATATATATATATATACACACACACACATATAGGTATATTATAGTTGGCCATTCATTCATTTCATCCATTCATTTGATACATTTGTCTTGCTACTCACAAAACAAAGTAATACAGAAAGCTAGCTAGGTGACTCGTATGATGAGCGTTGTGAAGAAGCTCCTGTTTTGTGGAAAGGGGTTTCCCTCCATCACAGACTCAGAGGACTCTCGAATCTGTCGAATGCTGCAACCTGTGCCACAAGCCGGTCAAGTCCGTGCGTACGTCGGAAGGGACTTTGATCTGATGTGCAAGTTTGAGATGGAAGCCAATTACCTAAACCACCCACTCTTCCAGAGCCTACTGGAGCTCTCCGCCAAGCAAGAGTTTGGTTATTCCTACGATGGAGCCCTAAGAATAGCGTGCGATGTCAATCTCTTCCACCATCTTCTTCTTCTCCTTGAAACCAGAAATCCTTCCGCCCATTATATGGAGCTTTCCGATCTCATTTCCAAGTTCTACAGCTAGTCGATCAGCTTCGATTAACTAGACATGCACGTTAATTACTGCTGCCGTACATCGATTGATAATGTAATGTACGTACTTATACAATGATCGATTCTTTTGTAATTTCTTACACTTCTTCAAAAATTGAAGAATGAATATATACAGCAAATTTTAGTGATCCAAAAACAAAAAACAAAAAATCTCTTTAGCCAGAAAATCAGCTACCAGTCTACCACGTACGTTACCTTCCTAATTGTGAATATGCTTGAGTTGCAAGAAATCAAATAGATTCATCAGTTGTTTGCAATTCAGCAAGAGCACCAAGAGGGCGCAATTCAGCATTTTCACCTGTAAAACACTTAAATTTATTACCAGACTAGGGCAGTTGAAAATTGAAATTAATCTCCGGCTAATTAATTCTCAGAGAATAAGTAGCAAGCTGCAAACCTAAACCCCCAGCTTCAGGTTGGATCACTTCCCAATCATCTCTGATAACACTTCCAGCTCCAATCAACGCCACTGGATCGAAGCTCAAGAACCATATATATACGTACATTCAATCAAAATGCCCCCCACACCAGACTCTAGCTAGCTTGCACGAATAAATCATTTTCGTCCGCACAAACTTATGAACTTTAGTCTTGCAATGAGCAGTATATATGCATTCAGTCGCTTAGTTTTCGATAGTCTCATAGATGATGTAAGGAACAGTAATTCACTGATCAAAGATAGAGAAATTCACCCATGATTGTCCTTAGAAGTTGGAGCACCAGTAAGATATAAGTACGTACATTTTACTGATGATCTTCTATTTCTAGTAGTGGCAAAGACACAACTCCGGAGGTTTATAAAACTTTGGATCCAACAGTTTCTGAGAAAGTTGTTGTATTTATTAGTATGTCTTAGAGTTAGCCTTAATGCTGTCTTATCTTCTTCTTCTTCGGCGGAGAACGAAGATGATAAGAAATGTTGTTTGCAGCTTTAGACGCGGTTGGTTCTATCTTGCACTACTATATATAGCTGGCAATGCCTTTATCTTATTCGCACCAGCACAAGGAAGCTTATCTCAGCTCTCCTAGTCTCTACACTTCAATAATTTTTGATCGAGGGTTCACACTTCCTAAATGTATACCTTCCTCCTTTGAAACTAGAGTACATATATAACTTATTATTCATGATTTATACAATGTGGAATAATACCATGTGATTCTAGATCTGTTTAATTTCTTTATACCAATAATCATTCAGCTCCGTACCTTCATGCCGTATAACAGCTCTGCTCCTAACAAATTCATTTGAGGAGCACGTCAATGAGAGTGGAAATTAAGTAGTAGATGAGAGAAAGTACGTCTTACTATATAAATATGTTACCTGGACATAGTTACATACTTAGATCTAACCTCTATTTCCTGGTGGAAAATGCTGAAACATCGTCACACTTTAAACCTATTCATGTCCCAACGCAAGGTTAGTCGGACAAGTTAACTTGTTCTTCAAGCATTCACACCGAAGACGATCGATCATTGTAGCAAATGGAGACCCTAATTTGGCTGGCTAATTAAGTAGATACTAATCACGCAGCTTAACTTCTCGGCCAAGCCAGAGAGCCAGTCAGTCTAGCTTGCGGGCCCAAGGCCACCTTGCATTCCGCGGCTGCACCTCCTTCCTTGCCGTTTACTTTACAAGAGGACTACTGAGGCGCCATGCATCAACTAGCTTAATTTGATGCGCACACCCACTTCTTATTTAACTCCACGATCTATATAATGTAGGAGGATCCTTTGCCATTCATTCACTTCATTTCATTCATTCATTCATATATTCCTATCATATATATATTGCAGTGCAAAAGAAGCTAACCAGCTGATCCATCATGGTGAGTAGCTTTGTCAAGAAGTTCTTGTTCTGTGGAGCAAAGGGGTTTCCCTCCATCTCGGACGACTCTCGAGTGGTGCCTGTGGCACAAGCCGGTCAAGTCCGGGTGTACGTTGGTAGAGACGTTAACACGATGTGCAAGTTTGAGATTGAAGCCAATTACCTAAACCACCCACTCTTCCAGAGTCTACTGGAGCTCTCTGCCGAGCAAGAGTTCGGTTATTCATACGATGGAGCCCTAAGAATAGCCTGCGACGTCGATCTCTTCCTCTACATTCTTCGTCTCCTTGAAACCAGCAATCCCTCCGCCCATTATATGGAGCTTTCCGATCTCATTTCCAAGTTCCATAGCACTACTAGTGCTACTGCAACTGAACCTGCTACTGCATGCTGCCTTTTATAAGCCTATATATGGATGTTTAGTTTACTGGGTACGTACATATTGATATTGTAGATTAGTGGATAGTGATTATCTATTAGTCTATTTCACATTGAGTCATTTTTTCATCTACACTTCCATCTTCAAAAAATTGAAGAGTAGTAATTCTGGAATTGTATACATCAAAATTTTAGTGATACAAACATATCATGCAAGCAACAAGCAGTTGTGGTCAGTGAGCAAGAATGTGAGAGACCTTAACTGTTGTTCCATTTGCCATTTCCATGTTTGCCTGAAAAAATAAAATTTAATTTTATAAAATTTCAAATGTCCAACAAATTGTTCCTACGACGTATATCGATTGATATATCAATTATTCAATCTAATTAAGTGGATGAACTAATTAGATTGAACCATCGATCGATAATTAATCATGCATGAAAGATTTATAATTCAAGTGGTGAAGAAATTGATCGATATGAAGCTTTAATATTTGCGGATAAATCCATGGAGAATGAAATGAAAAGATGTGAGTGATTAAAAGGTGAAACAATTGATTAACATAACTGGAGCTTTACTTCTTTCTCTTTAAGATTTCTGCAATGAAAAAAAAGGCCACGTCTTGGCAGCTGGTAAAGGAATAAAGTGCATAGTCTCAGACATTATTCCAATTAGCCGATAAATCAAGCTAAAAGTTGTCAAAGATATAGTACTTAAACTTACAAAAACACAAATAATTTTACAACTTAATATTTCACAAGCTGTCATTACATAAACAGATAGAGAGCTAGAATGATAGATATATATGTAATCTAAACCAACAAAAGCTTTAAGGATCAATTGAAACTAGCTACTTTTTCTTGGCCAAAAACTGTATTCAACTTTTTTCAGGTTCAGGAGTAATTGTTTCTCAGAGGAGGCAGGCTGTTCCATAGTGCATGGCGAGCACCATGAAATTTGAAATCTCAAAATTCCAAAGTCATGTGTTTTCTGGAAGAAAAAATGCAAAGAATCTTGGCATGCAATTACAAATTTACAATTTTACACTATCATTCTAGCACGTTCATATATATTTGCAATCGATAGTGTAAAATTGTAAATTGGTCTTTTCTGTACGTACGTACTATTAATATATAACAACATATATTCAACGAATTTTGATGATGTTGTTGGATTAATTTTTATATCTAGCTTTGAGAAACATAATCTTGTGTCACCGTCTTGACCCTTGAGTTGAGACTGGAGAAGATGACCAGAATTGTTCTTTGCAGCAGATAAAGACGCGGTCGGTTCTTTTAGTAGCTATAGGCTATAGCTGCATGCCTTACATATCTTTCACATGAAGCTTCTCCCTTGTGCTATATATCTCAGCTCTCCTACTCTGATCTATTTATAATTGTTGAGAGTTCTCTCTGCCTCTCATGACTATATACGTACACCTTAAATATTCCTTCTCCTTTGAAATGAACTAGTTCATAAAACTATTCATGTCACTACGTACAATATGGAATAGCATCGATCGTATATATGATTATGGATCTACTTCTTTATACAAGCAATGACAGCTGATCATTGAGCTCCTATGCCTTCCATGCCATAGCTTGCCCTAATAAAACAGCGGTGCGAGATCCGACTCCTCGCTACTTTAAATCATTCCTTGCCATTTAAACTTGTAACTAGCTCCATGAGAGTGGAAGATATTAAAAGAGAGAAAGTCTTGTATCAAGCGGTCTAACAATACATCGATCGATCGTACTTCTTTGATGTCACGTAGCCGTATACGTAATTAAGTAGGACGATAATTCTTAAGATTTACGTACCTTTTATGTTTCTACTGATATATTGAACCACCCTAGCTCCCACCCCTCTTTAGACCTATATATGTCGGTCAAAACATACTTGTTAGTCAAGCAATCTTAGTATAAAAGATGGAGTAGTCCTTGGAGGCTTGGACTTGTTTCTTGATCAAGTGTAAAAGCAGCTTAAACTAATCAAGCCAGAGAGGCTGCCAGTTCCCTGGGCCAAGCCAACTTGCTTCCCGCGGCCAAACCCTTCTTTCCTTGGCGTTTACTATACATAAGCCATAATGCATACAAAAACGTTGTTCAGCACCTACTTCTTATATATTTAATTCCTCGATCTCGATCTATATATACTCCTTTGCCATTCATTCATTCATTCAATATTAATTCATACTTCTTTTCAGAACACAAAAAAAAGTATTGCAGAAAGGAAGCTAGCTAGGTCACCGATGATGATGAGTCGCCTTGTGAAGAAGCTCTTGTTATGCGGAGCCAGGGGGTTTCCCTCCATCTCAGACGACTCTCGAATACTGCATGTGCCACAATCCGGTCAAGTTCGAGAGTACGTCGGAAGAGACATTGACGTGATGTGCAAGTTCCAGATGGAAGCCAATTTCCTAAACCACCCACTCTTCCAAAGTCTATTAGAGCTCTCGGCTGAGCAAGAGTCTGACAACATAATTAAAGGAAAAGACAACAAAAGAATTTAGAAAATCCATGGTGGATAATATCATCTGACAACTAGTGCACACTTCGAGTTGGTCAGAGTTGACTTCTTTGTTGATTCTTTGACCTTTAACAATTATCATCAAAATTAGAACTATTTCATCAAGCTTTATTAATTGGGACGGTGTTATCAACATGCACCACGTACCGTACCCATCAAAATGGAGCCGATATATTCCGAGCGCAAGCAGGAGAAGGAAGAGAAAGTTGTATGTAGACAATTAACTTGCACCTAGACCGGAATGTGATTGAGCGGCATATCTGTAACATCTCAGATATTCTACGAAAATATGACACATCGTTGTTGTGCATTTTCATCATATTTTTTATTTTATTTTTAAGAGCCACAATTAAAACTTGTAGGAGTTGTACGTTGCTTATGAGAATAGTCTCACTACAAAACTATACCAAGCTCTCTTAAATTCTCGAAAGAAAGATGACACTAACATGGGATATTATGAGGATCTAACCTCAAAGTTAAGGAGAACACCTGAAATAACCCATCCGAAATAACCCAACATGCAAAGGAATACGACCCAAATTATTACAGACTAGGTTCTTATAAAACTGATTCAAAATTCATCAAGTGAACACAAATGAAAAGCAGCTAGAGATTTGATTAAAATGTAGTTAGTCTCTACTGCGGCCTCTATCTGTCCCCGATCGACTGACCTACATATTTGATTGGTGTTTGGTAGCCAACATATGGTTCTTGAGTCGCTTGTCTTTCAAGAACATTCTACTGCACTCCTTACAAACGAATGTTCTTACCACATGATTTTTGGTCAAGGATAGATGGTCGGGAGAGAAGATATATTTGAGCAATTCCTTCGTTTTCTCATTACGTTTTTCCACATTCGTAATAAGAAAAAGATGGGTGCAAAATAAATTCTGGTTGATTTAGCTCAGGAGAGATATTATAACTCATTCTAGCTCATCATCAAATCACAAATAAGATTAAACGAAGCTTCTACTCTAAATGAGTTAGATTTAACATTGTATAAGTGCTTATGAATGATCGAGGCTCAGATAACTAAAGTTTATAGCTACCTTTTGAACAAGAAATAAAGTTGTAGTAAGTGTTATAAATACTGGTATGGTGTTAGAGTATGTTAACTTTGTTGCATTAATAAAGATATACACTTAAAATATTGCTCTGAATTCTCTATGTTTTTTTTTTGCCTTCAACCTAAAGCTTTATCAGAGCTTCGACTCAGCAAACAAAAAAACAAAAATTATGGAAACATATTGATTCATCCGATGGAGAGAGAGAGAGAGCGCTTCAGATCAGAGATAAATGAGTAGTTGATTTGAAACTAAGGGTATACATGTATTTTCCTTAAGAATCATGAGCTAAGAGATAAAAGTTTTATTGGAATGAGCTTTAGTTTTCTTGTTTTTGTGCATTTAGGCATTCTCCTTGAAAATAAGTACAACAATTCTCTCAGAACTAAGATGATCAATATAGAGCTCATTTGGTCAGCTAGTCTCTCGAATATAAGAAAGACCATATATAGCTTGAATCTAAAGTTTAATATTCGTGCAAAGCACTTGAAAAAAAAAAAAAAAAAACAAGATCGGAAATCCCCAAATCTTTTAGAAAATTGTACAAATCATCCAATAAATGATTACTTCCACAATGTATGTTCATGTAAGTATCGAAGAAAATAACCCAAAAAATGTAAATTCTATATCTATTACTGTTTCTGTATAATTCTGGAGGCCATGTAGAAACACGGTAGAACATGAACATGAACAAAAAATAACATGGGCAAGAGACACAAGGACATATAGTGGTTCACCATGCCATCGGAGGACATGACTATGTCCACTTAAGATTTCACTATCGTAGCCAATATGTCTTTGGTGTTACAAGAGCTCTCCAAGATGGAGTGAGTAGGGATCGGGAGATGAAGCTTTCTACATATAGGAAGCCTTCCTTTTATAGCTAAGGAAGGTTCTCTCACATATTATGTTTCCAATGTAGGACTAACTACACATATATCTTCTTATGATGTCTTCTTGTGGAGCTTGGGAGAGCACATTCTCGATGTGGTACCGATGATCTTTCACCATGGCGAGGTAGCCCGAATGTCGGTCTACCAAAAGTATGTTGGGGTCGGAGTCCTTCATGGCCGAAAAACGGTCTACGAGGTCGTTGTCTATGCTTGCGGTATATATACCATCAATAGTTACACTTCTAGGAATCTTGACCAAAATAAAATAAAAAAACCTCTACAGGAAGACTTGTAGCAACTTTTTCTTCAGTGAAAGAAAGAAAACAACAGTGTTTTGGTCATGTCGTGTCACATCCCGACCCGTAAAATTTTATCTTATTTACTAGCTTGATTATAATAAGAATTTTACCGTCTTCGACATTGAGTTATAGTTTAATTGGTCCCTAGAGGGGTTTTGAGGGACGATTATTTCGGAGAGTTATTCGTAGGAGAAAAATGTAACGACGGTAAAAAAAATGGTAAATTTAGCTAGTAAAAGGTAATTTTTATTAGGGTATTATTTTTGGGGGTGTTAAATTTTTGGATTGGGTATATGTGGGTTGGAACCGGTTGGGCCAAGCCCAAAATATTTCTCTCTCTTCCCTCCCGATTCTCTCTCCTCTCTCTCTTTCTCTCCCGATTCTCCCTCCCGCTGCCGGAAATTCCAACCGTCCGTCCGCCGCCGTCCGGCCACCGTTCGCCGCCGTTCGTCGCCGTACCGGTCCCAAAAGGTCGGCCATCAACCCAGCTTCCATTCTAGACCGGTCACAGCCTCCCTAGCGCCGCCGTGAAGGAGCAGTGCCGCCCGAAAGGCGCGGCTGCCTTGAGTTTTCCTTCGCCGGAACTCCCTCCTCCGGCCACCAATCTGGGTAAGCTTGGTACGGTTTTGAAGCTCTCCTCCCATGCAACAACCCCTCCAAAAAGCTCGATCCCTCTTGAGCTCGGTAAGGAGAAATTCAAAGTTGAAATTCTAGGGCTTTTAGGATATTTTCGTTCGATTGACCTAGTTAAGCTTGAAATTGGACTTAGTGATAGTTATTAAAGTTGTTTGGGATGTTGAGAGGAAGCTGCTGTTAAAATTTAGTAGAATTTGGACGTCGCCGGAGCTGGTCGCCGGCCGCCGCTGCCGACGGAGGCGCCGCCGCTGGAAAATTATTTTTGGTGGAGATTTTTATGAGGAGTTTAATGGAATGAGTTTTAGAATTTTCGGACGAGTTTTGAATAGGTTTGTGAATTTCCGAAGTTTGGTATTTAAGTGGTTAAATAATGTAAAATCCAACCGTAGGATTTAAATCAATTTCTAGGAAAGGTTGTTTATACGACTGCCGAGTATGATATAAAAGTTTGGATCATTCCGATTTAAGAATATCGAACTTAGGCAATGATGAGCGTAATTATGGCTCTCGATTAATTTTACCTATTTTATCAATACTGGATTTTAGTTAGTAAATTAATTATATATTTGGAACAGGACGTGAGGAGGCCTTAGCAGAAGAAGCCTCGGAGCGTCATCAGGCTTAGGCCTAATTTGTGAGTGGACCTTTGTTTTAAATAAAAAGCATGCGATGAATGATTTTATTAATCATTTATTTATTTTGATGAGATTATTAATTTCTCGCCCATTTGGCAATTTTTCCTCCTTTGGAGAGATCCCGAAAATGAGATTTTCGGTAGATATATATATTTTGGATATTATGAATTTAGTATGTATATAAATGCTAGCTAGCCATACGTGCTTGGTCCGTCATAATGAGGTAAAATACCATTATGGCGTGTCGTGCGTGTTAGACACAAGCGTCATAGCCCTATATGAAAACTTCTTTCTTTTTCAGTTTATTTAGGTTTTCATATAGGGAGTCCACACGTATATGTACACTGTCCCTTTTCGGTCATAATGAGGAAAAATACCATTATGGCGCAACGTGAGCGTTAGACGCCAGCGTTGTAGCCTTGTATGAATTTCTATTTTTCTGAATTGTTTCTAGGATTCATACAAGGAGTCTGACGAGTGTAGATACATATGAATATATATGTTTATATATAGTTCAGCCAGAGAGGCTCCATTTTATTTGAGTTTGTGACTAGCCAGTGCTAGTCGTGAAATTTCCAGTTTATGAGTTGAACACTTTTAAGCTGCCGCATGCAGTATATTTTTCTATGAAATTAAATTGGGAATGCATAAATAGTTTATTATTAAATTATTTTTGTCCACTCACTCTAATATTATTAAATGTCTTCCCCTGGGCCCTTTGTTTTAAAATGCCCAGTCTGCAGAGTTCGGATTGGATCTAGTAGGAGACGAGGCATAGTCACCCGTATTTCCACCACCTTTCACCAGTAGGTTACCTGTTTAACCTACTTGTCTTTTTCTTGCTTCCGCTAGTGTCTAGTAGCTCTGAATACTTGGGTTTAATGTACATATTTTTGGTTGTGGGTGAAGGCTTGTAGATATTTTAGAATATTTTCGGATGATGTATATTATCTTAGATAATATTTATTATCCTGTTGGTGGTGATTGTTTTTGGGGAGCACGAAGGCTCCAGAAGTTAAGGTTGGATTTGGAACCTTTAGAAGTGTTTGCAGGTTTTTATTGGAAGGGTTGTCCATTTTCAAGGGAGGTTGTACCGAATTTTGCGGTAAATCTTTCCTTAGAGGTGGTCCCCGCACGATTTACTCCGGGTTTAGGGTGAAATTCGGGGCGGGTTGTGTCAAAAACAACAAAGTCATTGAGAATATATGGTCTGAGTTTACAAGATTAAAAAAGTATATAAATAGAAAAAAAAAGCATAATATAAAGAAAGAAAGAATGGAGGAAACCTGAAACCACCATTTGAAAAATGAGAAATGACGGCATGTGCTAAAAGTGTGCCGGGTTTTAAACGTCATGTACCATTTTGATTGTTTTGAAACTTGAAACACTAAAATTGAGAGTTGACCGTTTGTCATGTACTGTTCTTAAAATTTGCCCAAAAAATCCAAGGCAAAGGAAAGAGCACACATTTAGCTGGAACTCAAAATATATTCCTTGCAAGTCAAAGTAGCTACTGCCGCTAACTGCAACTAAATTGAAGTAAGGTAGCTATCTCCAATTAATTGTAATTAAAATGATAGTGTGTTATGGAAACATGAATAGAGTACATTGCAGCTATGTATTTAACTTTCTTTCAAACTAGACACAGTAAGTACTTTGGTTTTGAACAATGATTGTGTAAGTTATTTATTTTTTTTTTTTTTTGAGGGAGTATTGCGTAAGTTATGTAAAATAGCTTCTTTGTAAGTTATGTAATATATATAGGCGACGAACAGTGTCATAATACTGTGTCATAATACCTAGATGAGGAAAATTTGGCAAAACAATGTCAATTTATGAGAGTTTTTATTTTGAGAAACTTTCCTTTTTTAGAAACCTTTTCAATTAAGGAAACCCCGTATGGGTGCCCTTAGTGTTTTGGTTGTAATTAACGTGTTTCAAATGATTTTGAGTTAACAAAAATGTAACATTTTAGTCAATCAACTCGAAGATCACTAAACGTACTATTAAGCGTTAATCACTATTGGAAATTTGCTCATAGACGACGAATTTAATATTATTTTGTCGCCTATGATGGACATAGGTGACGAACAGTGGTTTCATCGTCCAGGAAAGAAAGTTTGTCGGCGAAGTAGGTCTTAGCCGACGGACACGTACGTCCCAAAATCTTTCGTTGCCTAAGACCGCGTGGTTCCGTCGCCTAGGTGAAAAAGAGATTATTTCTCTACACACCTCAGAACATATATTTTACCTTAAAAGATGAATTTTAGTAACTTAGGCGACAAAAAAAGTGAAAGAACCCATTTAAGGTATGCTTCTTCCTAGTTCGTAAATTTTCATATTTTGGGTGGGTGAAGAAAATTTTAATGAGAAAATTTCTCCGGAAACTAATCTAGTTTCGGGTATATTTCCTCAAGTTCAATCGGTCTTCGTATGTCTCCCATTGGTATGTAGCTTGTTAGAATCAATTATTAAGCAATAACAAAGTGTTAACGGTTAGTAGAAAGTAAAGTGAAATGACTCCAATCGTTTAATCAAAGGTTAAGTCAAAAACGTTGAAACAACATTAGTTGGTCAACTTTTAGTCAACTGGTCAAATTAGGAAATGTCGAGTCAACTTTGTGTTAAAGTCTGATCTGATGGATTTCCTCTTCAGCTTCTCTTCGGGCTCGAGAGTTCTAGCATTGGAGTTGGATTGACGTGACTTGGATGCTTGGAGATGCGCAACTAGGAGCATACGTATGGAGTGACATTTTCAGAATTTCAGGTAAGGTGAGTTGACCCCCTTTGTTAGTGGTTTTCCTATATAAAAAGTGCATCATCTTTATTTGCAATCATTCATCTACGCCTTGTGGATTTTCGATACAGGTATATATGAAATGAAAATGTTTTAATGCTTAAAACCCGAGGCTAGGCGTGTAGCAATTATGTGAGGTGAGGATGAGGTGATGTTATGTCTTGAGAGTGATAGGACCTAAAAATCCTACAGTGTCGAAACCGTAAAACCCCAAGAGGGGGCTAAGTTCCCCATATGTATGTCGAGCCTTGTATGCCTGCTTAGGACTAGGTATCAACAATGACTCTATAGTTTTATTTTTCTTTGTGTTGTGACCCAATGAATTGACTGTCTCGCTACCCATGCCCTGGTAAAACCGTGAAAGGTAGTTGGCCGGGTTTGCGGAATAAGTCGAACGGCGGCATCGGTCAAGGAAAAGGAAATTCATGCAGGTGTTTTTATCTTTGAGCACTCGTACCAGTTTTTCAATCATGCTACATGTTTTATAAAAATCTCTAATGTGTTTGTGTATACCGATGCTTTCTAAAATGTTTTACTCTTATGGATCCACAATCTATAAATATATCTATATATTGGTTTTATGGGTTTCAAACATAGCAATGGTGGGCTGGCCCCTATATGTGAGCAAACGAAAACGACGCTTTAAAGTTTTGGCGCGTCCTTGTAATTTGCTACCTTTCATATCTTTTTTTAAACTCTGTTTGCACTCGCGGAAAATAAATCGTTTACTTTGTTAAAGATGTTTTAACTTTAAAGAATTAAATCGCTTTGAATTTTGAGTTAATAGGTTATCACCACACCCTTCGAATTCGAATGTGTCGGTTTCTCATTAGCTTAGAATCGTGGGGCTGCATGTAGCTTCTCCCTTCCGGAGTGTTACAAGGACAATCTCATCACGCTTAAGACAATGTTCATCAAACATGCACCACCTTTTCCGTCAAAATAGAGCCAATATTCCGAGCGCAAGCAGGAAGACAAAGCAATTAACCTGCACCCACACCAGAATGTGGTTGAGATGCACATACCTAACATCTCGGATGCAATCATACATATTCAACGAAACTATGACGACGATCATCATTGTTGTACATTTTCATCCGGCCACTATTGTAATTATGTTTGAGAGCCATAGTTAAGGCTTGTCTCACCACGCTCACCGTCTTGAGTCTTGTGTACTCTTGAGTGGAGGAGATCGATGAACGTCTTGTTCTTTTTGCAGATAATTAAGACACGGTCAGTTATTTCACAAACTAGCTGGCCTTGACTTAGTTATAAATCATGTAAGCTTCCTTGTGCTAGTCTGAACTCTTTAAATTGCTGAGAGTTCTCTATTACTATATAGTACACCCATGAAGTCTTTCTGCAAACTAGCTTATTAATTTATTCAAGGTTTCTACGTAACATGTGGAACAACAGCATATGATCCATTATGGATAGATCTATTTCTTTCTTTATATGTATATGAATAATGACAGCCCCTTCAAAAGAAATGAAGAAATGACAGCTTATTCAGCTCCATATATCCATGCCTTCATGATGCCATAGCTTAATTACCCCAAAGAGCTGCTCGATCGTCTCCTGGCTAACATAACCGATCATTCCTTTTCCTTGTCCGCCAATTAATAAAATGATGTTAAACATTAGACGATCATAGAACCAAAGTTTAATTACCTTACGTTTCCTATTGATGATACAACAAATGATACTGAAACACTCCCTTTAAACCTAGGTCTTCAAGAAATCCCACTCAAAGTAACCCTCGTAGTAGAAGATGGAGTACGTCCTAGCTTGGAGAGACTTGGACTTTTTCCTTAAATGTTAAGCAGATATGATGGAGTACTTGTGAGTCAAGCCAGAGAGGCTGCCGGTGACGCGGGCCCGAGCTCACTTGCTCTCTCCGCGGCTTATGCCTCCTTCCTCGCGTTTACTTTTCCTCAGAGCCATAATGCATCACCGTTGATCGATCTCTATATAAACCTCCTTTGCCACTCCTTCACTCCATTCATTCATTCATTTCATACTTCCATATCACAAAACTAAAAAAGCTTTATCGATCACACAACTACTAGCTAGCTCAATATGATGATGAGTAGCATTGTGAAGAAGCTCTTGTTCTGTGGAGCAAAGGGGTTTTCCTCCATCTCGGACGACTCTCGAATACAAGCCGGTCACGTCCGTGTGTGTGTTGGAAGAGACATTGATCTGATGTGCAAGTTTGAGATGGAAGCCAATTACCTAAACCATCCACTCTTCCAGAGTCTATTGGAGCTCTCGGCTGAGCAAGAGTTCGGTTATTCCTACGATGGAGCACTCAGGATAGCCTGCGACGTCGATCTCTTCCACCATCTTCTTCATCTTCTTGAAACCAGGAACCCCTCCGCCCATTACATGGAGCTTTCCGATCTCATTTCCAAGTTCTACACTAGTGCTATCTACAACTAACAGCTTGGTGGAATGGTGGTGCTGCTGCCTAGCTGACATTCTAAGCCTCTGGATTTTTGACTGGGGATTTATATGTAATGTAATGTAGATAGGCATTCTTTCTTATACGTACATTGATTCTTTTGTAATCTTATACTTCCATCTTCGAAAATTGAAGAGTAGATTATATACATCAAATTTTAGTGATACAAAAGTAACGCCAGCAATCAGTTGGTTTGTGAGCAACAAAGTTCGAGGATTGAAATGTTTTTCCATTCGACTAATGTTTGCTTGCAGACAATAATAATGTCAATAATATATGAAATTCAAATGCAACAGATATCATCCAGCCAATCACAGTTCGTCCAATCTAATAAGGGTGATGATGATCATGATTCATGATTCATGAAAATAATTTAAGGCATGGAAATGTTAAAGTATTTGTGGATGGAAATTAGGAGAATGTAATGGAGTATGGAGGTTTACATAGCAAAGAGAAGATGTCCAACTTGGGGGGAGTAGTGCTCTGCTTCCAGTAACAGCAAATTGAACTTGATCAGCTAGTGATGAAAGCACCCCGAGTATAACAGAGATAATAATTAACCAAGAACAGTCAGGTTTTCCAATAATTATTTGTAGAAACCATTGCATATATAGCATCAAGGAGAAAAAATGAGTCGCAATCTGTTGGTTCTGTATCACTTTCAGTGACACTGCCCAAACAACAACTATAGATCCTTCCTAGCAGTAGCACAAACATGAAGATGTGAAGAGTAAAACAGTAAAATCCCCTGCAACAAATATACTCAGCAGAAAGCAATGAATAAATAGAATTGGGCGCTTTCAACTAGAATTTTAGTTTTACATTCTTTTGCAAATACAGATTTCCCATACAGATATAGGCTATATGAATATAAATATAAGATCAAGGTAACAAAAAAGAAAAAGGATGCTTACCGTCTCAATGAACAAAAACATATTCTAACAGAATTTGATTAAAGAGTCAGCTGGGCAGGAGTCCAAAAATGATAGGTACTTGTTTTCTCAATTGCCGTTGCCTCTAGCTTTTTCCCTTTCCGGCCAAAAATGAGTCAACTACCTCTTCTATAGTTTAGTTGCTGCATGTTCAACATCCTTCACAGTAGCACCGGTATCCAGTCCTACCTTCAAAAGATTAATTTCTTCTTCTGTCAGGCTGGTTTTTGAATTGCTCAAGGGTTTGCCTGGCTGTTTTTCTGCCTCCACAGCCCAACTATAAATCACCATGCCGACAACTGCAATAATCATCCCCATAATGTTCTTGAAAGTAAGCTCTGAATCAAAGAGAAGCCACCCTAGTGTGAGGACACATACTGTTTTCATGTGACCTAAAACCTGGAACGAAACAGCAGAGAAACGTCCGATGCAGAGGTACTGGCTAATATTGCAGACCACAGCTAAGGAGCATGAAAGAAGAATGAATGCCTGCACAGACTCACACATCACAGCTTAACTGTCAGAAAAAACAAGAAGAAACAAAACCAATATAGTAAAGCAAGACTTCAAGTTAAAGGATAAGTGCTTACAATGACACCAGAAGACAGCTTATAGTTTGTTATGAATATACCACTAAGGCAGTAATCAATGAATGGGCCGAAGATGAGAAGAGAAACGGCTTGAATTGGAGCAGTCTTACTCAGCAATTCAAACGATCCAACTGAATGCTTCTTTTGAAGAGACCCAATAGACTGTCGACAGATGAACAATATAAAAGCCAAGAACTAAGATGGTCACTTCACAAATATATGAAAAATTTGGAATGATTATTGAACCAAGCTGTTTGTGTAATGGAACCAATAACCACAATCAAAACACTAGAGTGACTAGACAACCAATGACTCCGGCTATATTTCATGGAATAGTTGATCTTAAAAATGCTTCTCCAATCTGATTAGTACATGAACATCAAGTGGAGAAAATAAAACTCACAATTTGCTGGAAAGAAGTGGACAAAACTGCTAGACACGTGCATATGAAGCCTTTGAGGTTAACTTTCACATCAGTCACAGTACAAACACCAACACCTATAACAACAACCACAACAGACATTTTAACCTCCTTTGAATACTTCTTGTTGTTCATAATCCATTCCATCACACAAACAACCGGAATCATGCTCAACTTTGAAATCTGCGCCAAAACCACATAGAGATCATTAGATAACTTCGCTGGTATGTCCATCCCAAAAAGTCTCAGCTCCTATCATTTAAGCCTAGTTCTCAATGTCATCATTGACCGAAATGCGACGTAACAACTGGCAAAGAACAGCCATCAACGCATCAATCCATAGTGTTAGTCAAAATGTGGATACAATATCGCGATTACGGTACCTGATAAAAGCCGACAGAGTTAAGCATGAGGCTAAAGTTCATAGCGGTAATGGAGACATTAGCAACAATGGAGAACCAAAGAAGCTCCCAAAATGGAACTTGCTTGGAGGCAGAATAACCGCTGGCATTGGAGACAAAGCCAACCAGTGCAGTTACAGCAAAATGGAAACCAGTCAAAGTGGTGGCTGCCAAAAAAAAAAAAAAACCACACTTGAGGAACTTGTTGCTCCAAAACTCATTGTAACAGCTTCATTATTAATCAAGTTCTTCTCTTGATAAAAAAATAAAAAATAAAAAACAAAAAAACACACACACACAACCACACTAATCCATCATGTGTCATTACTAATTAAATACAGAGATCATCTGTAAAACTTAAGCTCTTCGAATAAAACAATTTACAGACGAGAATCAATCCCAAATACTCTATACTCGTATATCCCTGCACAAAACTTAATTTAATTAATTTATTTATTGTGCTAAATTGTTCCGGGAATCAAGTCACATTGTGCATTGTACACAGTTTTCATCCTACATGGGATTGTTGTAATCGAAATGAGAGGGGTGAGAACGGACCGAAAGAGAAAGCATAGCCGGCGGTGGACATGAGCTGCTTGTTGGCCATGATAATCCCGACGGAGCTGATGACGTTCATGGCCCAGGCTCCCACATCGGAGACTGCCGCCGATGATTTCTTCTGGCTGAGGCCTTCCATTCCGCCCAACCCCACTCCAATCCCAAAACGACGTCGTCGTCGTCGTCGTCTCCTATCCGCTACAGATCTGCAAGACACGATTCTGTCGGATCAAGAGAGGAACAAGACTCTCTCTGGTCTCCCAGTACGGGACACAGGCGATAGAGAAAAAGAGAGCTTTCGGGTTTTGATTTGAATTTTGATCACTCTCATAAAGTGCGAATAATTTATTGATCTTTTAAATTCGATCTGAAAATGGATGGGAATCAGAGTGAAGAATAACATTAAGGATATATTTGGAAATTCGTATCTTTTCGGATGAATTAATTTGTCAGAAGATTGATTCACATTTTTACTGCTGAAATGTTACTAAAGTCCCACGTGGAAGTTAACTTAACTTTTTAGAAAATATTTTTTAGAATTCTATTTGGGTCAGAACGTACACCTGGAGTCGTTTATTCCTTTCAACCTAGTATTCTTACAACAAATTCTTTTCCTGAAGAAACAGACGGACATGACCGGGAGAATGAAAAAAAGCTTTCATTACCTTAACGTTACTGGTGTTGGAATAAATTATGTGGATTTTGTTTTCTCTTTGTTTATACTTTCTAAATCAAATAGATCTTTTTTTTCCCATCTTTTTATTGGTTACGGGTCTATATGAAGTCATGATGATCCCTCTAGGAAATTCAGATAATATGTTGGAAACGCATCAAAATACAGACTCGCGTTAAAGATACACAAGAGGCGTATAAAATAACAGGAATAAAGAAACATAATTCTTTTTCTCTTTCTCTTTTTTTTTTACATACATACGCTCTCTCTTTCTTTCTCAATTCTCCTTTATCTATACGTTGTCATTTCTCATTTCAAACAAAAGTCGATACAGCAAAAAAAATTACAAATAATCTAACTAAGAAATTTGGTAAGAAAATCCGATATAACCTAACTAAGCTATAGCAAATCTATAAAGATCATTGCAATACTCACGTTCAAGCAAGCATACACAACGAATGAAATCAAAATGTCGCTTCATATAGAAACAAATCATCCAATTAGCCCTAACTTGTCAATCATGCAATTATGATACAAGCAAGCAACTATAAACGTCATAGTGCCTAGATTACTTTGATCTAAAGCCAAGACTGTAAGCCCAAACCCAAGTGAACTCTTAACCTGTCCAATCTGGCTTCACCATCACACCGTCAGGAGGACAACTCACCCAGCCATCGACGACAAGAAGGCTTAAGGCTCAGAGCACTTTGCCTCCATCTAAGACTGGAAAACAGGAACACGGTCACCTCTGCTTTATCTTGAAGCCGGTTAACATAAATCTTCTATTAATTGACGTTCATTATCCTTATAGTTTAATATCAGTTGTCAATGGGATATCCTATGGGTATCGAAATGTTATGTCAACGTAAATTTTATTGAATGTAAAGTTTTCACATTTCAATGTTAATGAGATTAACGAAACTTGACTTGTACTTGAAGAATTTGAAAGTCAAGTTCGGATCGAAATTGACAGGCTAGCTTAAATGATTTCTTTCGTAATTGGGACAAAACCAAGCTTGGACTGAACATTTTTGGACGAATAAGTGAACCACCTTTTTGCATCCTACATATAGCTCACACAGTCACAAGTACGTGCCAGCTGATATGACACGTACATGTCATTAATGAAACATTTTGATTGGATTGTGTCAGGACCCATCCCGAATTTCATCTTGAAACCCGAAGTAAATCCTGCCGGGACCACCTCCAAAGAAAGTTTACCGAAAATTCGGTATAACCTCCCTTGAAAATGGACAACCCTTCCTAATAATACCTGCAAACACTTCTGAAAATCCAAATACAACCTTAAACTCCTGAAGCCTTCGTGCTCTCCAAATCACAACATCTCCCAATTTATTTACTAACATTAACAAGAAAATCTCATAACCAACAACCACAGTTCAGAGCAACTCTATTTGAAAGGAAATGAACTAGAAATATAAAAATGAGCGGAAGCTATACTATTGACTATGCCTCTTCTCCATATACGCCCGACCTCAGCTATGCTAACCTGCATACTGGGTATTTTTAAAACGAAGGGCTCAGAGGAAAACATTTGAAACCGTTAGAGTGAGTGGACAAAAATAAATTAAAAATAAATAAATATTTATGTATTCCTATTTTTTTAACTTCCTAAGAAATTATGTTGCATGCGACAGCTCAAAGTTTTCAACTCACAAACTGGCAAAAACATGACTAGCTCCGGCCAGTCTCCAAAACTCAATAAAATGGAGCCTCTCAGGCTAAACTATATATAAATATATATGTGTATGTATTTACACTCATCAGACTCCTTGTACGAATTCTATGAACAAAATTGAAAAATAGAAATTCATACAAGGCTACGACACTTGCGTCTAACGCTCACGTCGCGCCATAATGGAATTTTTCCTCATTATGACCGAAGAGGACGGGTGTTTAAACATGTAGACTCCCTATATGAAAACCTATAAGAACCAGATAAGAAAGTAGTTTTCATATAGAGTTATGACGCTATGACGCTATGACGCTATGACGCTTGTGTCTAACACTCACGTCACGCCATAATGAAATTTTACCTCATTATGACGGACTAAGCACGTATGGCTAGTTAGCATTTATATACATACTATACTCACAATATCCTCATACTTATTCACCGAAAATAAGATTTTCGGTAAGTCTCATAAATGATGCAAATTGCCAAAAATCAGAAAAATAATGAATCTCAGCAGAAAAATAACTGATCAATAACATAATGTATCGCATGCTTTTAATTAAAACAAAAGTCCACTCACAACTTTAGGCATAAGTCCGACGAAATCCAATTCGCCACTCAAGTGAGGTCTCCTCAAATCCTGGCACAAAAACCATGCTTAGGACCACACTTCAATTTCAGAATAAATAATACTTAAATATATAACCCAAAACTCGTCTGCCTAATCCACTACCCTTTCTAGGGTTAAACTTATCGGATTCACGCCAAATTCCAACTACAACCTTATTTCCTTTATTCCAACATTCTAAAACAATAATAAGGAAAATCCAACGGTCGGATTCTACCCCATTAACCGCCAAATTCACCAATCTTTCACAAATCCAAAACCTTTTCAAAACTCTTCCAAAAATTCCAAACTTCACATCATTAAACTCCCCTTAATATATCATAATTAAAACCATAAAATCCTCTAAACAGCAGCGGCGGCCGGAGGCCTATTCCGGCGACCTCTAATGCCTACCAAATTTTAACAACATCTTCCTCTCAACCCACTCTACAACTTTCCTAACTAGCACCAATACCAATTCCAAACCTAACTAGGCCAATCGAACCAAAACAACAACAAAGAACCCTAGAACTTCAACTTCATATTTCTCCTTACCGAGCTCAAGAGAGGGTGAGACGGTTGCTGCACAGGAGGAGGGCTACCTTTTGAGCCTAACAGCTCCGGCTATGGTGGCCGGAGGAGAGAGTTCCGGCGACGGAAAGCTTTGGACAGCCGGAGGTTTCGGGCGGCAACTTTCCCTCACGGCAGCACTAGGGGAGCTCTCACCAGTCTAAGATGGAAGCTGGGTGGACGGCTGACCGTTTGGGACCGGTGCGGCGGCGGCGGACGGGCGGCTGGAAGATCCGGTAGCGGGGGAGGCTCGGGGAGAAATCGGGAGAAGAGAGAGAAGTGAAAGAGAAAGAAAAAGAGAGGGAGGGAATTAGGCCTCCCAACCGGTCCCCTAACCCAACTAAATATCAACCCATCTCCAAAAATAACACCACAAAATAATACCCTAACAAAAATTACTTTTTACTAGCTAAAATTTACTATTTTTACCGTCGTCACATTTTTCTCCTACGAATAATTCCTCTGAAATAATCGTCCCCCAAAACTCCTATGGGGACCAATTAAACTGTAAACTCATTGACGAATACGGTAAAACTCTCATTAATACCAAGCTAGTAGATAAGGTAAAAATTTAAAGGTCGGGATGTGACAGATTATGTATATGTTACATAAATTGACACCTTAAGCTCTAATGATTTGTTAAATTGTAGTTCATCTAGTATTACTTTTTTCGAACTAAATTTTCTTTTTCTCGGACCCAAAAAGTGTAAAAGAAAATAAACATACAAGAACTCACCACATTTCCGTCGCCACCACATGCTTCTTGGTCTCTTCATAGCAATGCATTAGCAACCCCTTCAACAACCACTGGTGCTGCGACTCCAACTTGGCGAACAACCCATATTGTAAGAAAAAAATTATTAACTTAAGCGACTCCAAGTTGTCTCTAGATAATAGGTTAACATTTAAGTATATGAGCTGTATCTTGCAAGTGGTAACTTATGTTCAGTCATACCCTCGCTACAAGATGTAATGCATAACGCGGCCTTACAACACCTTGACCAGCATCGGCAGCAACACTCCTAATAAAGTTTCTAACAAGTAATGCGTACCAATTCAATTCTGAATTTCTATTATAATTCTTGATGCACCAAGATTCCAATTCAATTTTGAATTTCTATTATAATTCTTGATGCACCATGATTCGACCCAGTTTAGTTGTTGTTAAGTATCTGATCTTTAAACCGACTCAATTGGTACATGAATCACAATTTGAAATGTCTAGCAGAAGTGTTCGGAAAAAGAAAAAAAAAAATGGATGCCGAAGGGTTGAGCCTCAATTTGAAATTCCAAACCATAATATGAGATCTGTGGCAAAATGCACCAAAAATAACTGTGCAAACCTAGCAGTACAATACTATATTGAAAGACATGAATATTTTGAACTTCAAAACCACAAAATGGGATCCGTCACTCCAGAAAAATACACAACAAAAATAACTGTGCAAACTATAGCAGCCAATAGGTGACAACAGTATATAGCAAGTACCAACTTCTACAACAATCTACCTCCCTCCCTATGTATATAAATCTGTCTTCCAAAAAGAATGTGAGGCATACTCAGCTGGAGGTGATGTTATCCTTTTTTCAAGCACAGTCATCACCAGTTCAAGCAGTCACATCCAACTAACAAACCTCAGATTCTTCACACGACGACACCCCATGACTTTGATACAAATGAAAGGGTACACGGTTTATACTACAAGGAGAGGGAATAGGAGGAAAACATGTGAAGTCTCCACCCTTAATCCCTTCACACAGAAGAATGTCTCTGTGCACCAGGTGGTGCAGTTGGCCTAGGGAAGTTGTCACACTGCACACCTGCAATTTCCACATAGGGGCTCTGTGGCACCTAATAATGGTTTTAAACAAGTTAAAAATAGAATATAGTGCATATTGAAACAGAAATGCCCTAAGGAAGGGTTGTAGAGTCAATGAGAATTACATAAATGTCATGTGATCATTATTTTTTTTTTTCGGTTTTTAATTTTAATCAAGGCTTAGGGTTTAGTTTAAACTATAGGATTTACAATGGTTCATCCTAAACCCTAAGCTCCTGGTAAAACATATAAACCCTACCGACATAGACCTGTCAACCATTATAAATCATACAGTTCAAACCCTAACATACAAGATAAGCCTAAAACTGAAATAAAATTTTATAAAAAAAGAAAGAGGAACTGAAAAATAGTATTAATACAAAATTGAAGCAGTTTGAACAACTTTAATTGTCATTTGAATGACACTCGATCGTTAAAATATGTAGAGGGAGACAAATTAAAAAGCATGAAAAACCTTTTCTTTTGTGGGACTGCACACAAGTTAGTATTGTGGTTTAAAAGAGCGAGTCAAAGTATTCTAATAAAAAAAAACACAAATGAGGAATCCTTATCTCTAAAACCAACAGTCATGTGCCCCAAAACCAGAAAATAGCAAAGGTCAAATCCCTTATGGATGATGGCCTTATTGGATCGCTAGTTTGTGAAATCCTAAAACTGATCTAACACATGAGATGAAGTTATAGCAGAAAGGTACCTGTGGTGTATATTGGCTTATTGAGGACCTTGGTGTTGTTGAAGGAGAAGCATCGCGGCTCGATTCAATTTGACCATTTGATGGATTTTCACCATCAACCCCATTGGTTGACTTGGTTCTCTATATAAATGCAAAACTACATATGTATTAAATCAGTGACATAGAATCTTCATTATATCCACATAAAATTATGAAAATAGGTTACCTGGAAGATTTTGCCAAGAGTTTTTAACCCCTTTGCTCGTGCACGGAGTTCCTCTTTCTTGGCATTGCTGTCTTGAAGAACCTAAGATAAACCATGTAAAATTACAATCAGACAAACTGAATTGGACTTCTCTTCATGTTTATGCTACCAAATGAATAGGTGGAATGGCACACAACCATCTGACAAACGCGGGAGAGAGTGGCCTCAATATCAGCCACATTGAGTTTCCACAGGGAATCAATCATCAATTTCTTGTTAGATTGCATGTATTCTTCAAGCTCTTCCTCAGTGTAATTTCCTTCTGCATTTAGTTGCTTTTTCATGTCTTCCTGCAGTTGGATCAAAGCAATCGCACCTGACCAGTAAACAAGATAGATAAATAAAGTTGATCAGCCAATGCATATATTAGCTCAAACTTGTGTTCATTTCTGGGGATTAATATCATACACATGCCAAAAGAAAAGACAGAAACTGTCGTATTCTATTTCCTGTCAAAATATGGACAAATATGGATGAACTGGATTGGACCCTGCAAATTTGGGTAGGATCAGCCCCCAAACACCAGGAGTACCAAGTCACTGAAGCCAGAAAGGTTTACTAACCTGTTGCCGCTGTTACTTGTGATTTGATGAAGTGCCCTTTATTCCTAAACCACTCAGCAATAAATGGCACTCCCAGATATATTGCTTTCTTCCCTAGCTCTTTTGCCGACTGTCTGGCATATATGTAGCCAATTGTATTCAACATATCAACACCATAAGCTGTATGGAACAGACACCTGATTAGGCATGTGATGCAGAGAAATAAAACAGGGACAGTCCATAAGACATTAACGGCATTATATAAACTGTAAATTGGTTCTTACACCTTAACCTTAAACAGAGAACAAATTACTAAACATAGCTTCATTGCTTGATTGATGAGCAATAACATGTCAGAATATTGATAATTGGCTTAGCGGTATACCCCTTAATTTTGAGCGAACTATCAAAATACCCGTCACAAAAGTATTTGGAAAATTTAGCGCCTGTTAAACAACTTGCCAATGCATTCGATTGGCATTTGATATCAGAAATAATATTTGAAAAGTATTTGAGTTTATAACAATTTTATCTTTTTGTTTCATAAGAAACAAGGAATATAATGGAAACAAAACGAGTACAAGCAGTGAGCACGAAGTTCACCAGAGAAATAAAAATAATAAAGAGCTATATAAAAACATTTGGGGAAAAAAGAACAGAACAAGTGCGCTGCTTGAATGATTGCATCAACAATATGCAATGAAGATATAAGTTATCTACCGTGTTGGTAAAAGTAAGACAGATAATATATAGAATAATTCAATGTAGGCCCTAAATGGATCATTGAAAGTGTTTTCAGGTTCCCACTAGTTAAAAGTAGATTAAAAGCTTCACCCCACGAAACATCTCCAAGCAGTTGAAAATATATTTCATTTTTCTCACTTAAAACCAAATCACACAGGGTTAATTACCTGCATTCGAAAGTCGTGCAACTTCAGCTTCAGCATCACGAATAAATCCCTCTTTGTTTCCTTGCACATATTGGTTGAGTCTATTTTTTAGTTGTTCTACAAGCTTTTCTTCTCTCTCTCTTTGAACAACCTGTAGAAGTAGAAGATTTAACCTTGAGCATTCTTTGGAAATAATACTTGTTAGTCAGTCCAATACAGACTTGAATGAAGAAGAACACTAAGCATACAAGTAAAATGATTTACCCGCATTTTCTCTTGCAACTTTTTGGCGTCAAACTGTTCTCCTTCTGTAAAAATATCTAGTGAAGCCATTGATGCCATGGCTAGCTGTCCAATATATTCCTCAAAAAGCTCACTACCAAATAGCATAGCGAAGATTGCTGCAGGATCAATAATTCCATCGCTGAAACATTCCAAAAGAAAGAGTCAGAAGGTTCAGTCTGAGTTAATATCACCAGAAACTTAACACACTCATAGGCAGCCCAGGAAGTGCCAGGCACATTCTAAATCTTAAGATTAATCTATAAATGAACTAAGAACTAACGTTGAGATTCCTGATTTTCCATGAGCATCATAAGCTTGTCGTTGAGCAGGGTCACTTAACACTTGGTAGGCTTCTCCCAAAACCTGAATCAAATAAATAAACAGCTTATAAGTCTCTCTCCAAAGTCCCAAGTCATAATCAATAAGAGTGCCTCCTTCCCCCAACCTTCCCACACAAGGGAAGTCCATTGCTTGGTGCAAAGTGTTTGCAAATCCAAAGGGTGAGAAACCAACTGATGGCATAGCTATCGGCTTAGCACATGCTTGTAATTTGCAGTTTTTGAACATTAATATGTAGGTGAAGCGCATGCAGTTCTTGATAATACATTTACATTTCTCTTAGTTCTTTATTTTTTGTGACATAACTGGCGATCAAATGACAGTAACTACACACAAAGCAAGTAGCCTTGCCTGAAAATTTTGCGCCGCAAGAGGATCGTTCGGGTTTTTATCTGGATGAACCTGCCTTGCCTGCAAGTAACAAAACACACACAACAGAATAGTCAATTCGAAATATCATATCATCAACAAAAAACAAATACCTGAGAAGGCTAATCTCATTTCTGCTTCTTCATCTCAGTGATGTTAATTATGGATCTATTTTCAACTAACACTACAAAGCATTCTAATTCAACCTAACCCTGATTTCATCAGAAAATAAATTCCCTTCCTCTGTTGACCTTGTAATCCAAATTTCTCAGTTCCTGATAACAATCAAACTAGAATCGAAGCAGAATCGGGCAGCGAAACAGTAGAGACTAAGCAAAATACAATGGGTTTAGCTAAACAGTGGTGAAAAAAAAGAGAGGAAAAAGTAAAATTTGCAGAGAGGAGAAGGAGAGAATGAAGAGGGGACCTTAATGTAATAAGCTTTCTTGATCTCGGCTTCCGTGGCGGTGGGCTTTACTCCGAGGACGTCGTAATATTCCGTCTCCTTCACCATCGTCTCCGATCGGTCAATCTAAGAGAGGGGGGCGAACCAAAAACACTATAATACAGAAAAATTAAAAAGGAAGAAGAAGAAGATAAAGAGGAAATAATATTGGGGAAATAAAGATTCCTCCTACGTACCACGCGGTGTTGTCTATTTCAGAGACCCCAAAAAAAATCAAAAAGTCTAATTTCCAGACCGAAATCCGAAATAAACTATTCGACAAAATAAAAGGAAGAAGACCGGAATAAAGAAAGTCTTTGTTAAAAGTACTCCGACACTTGGCGTTGACTAGTCATTGAAGCTTCCCACTGCTTACCGTTCTTCTTTTTGCTCGGAGGTGGGAGTTACTGAGTTAAAAACTTAAAACATGATTCAGCACTTTTTTGTATGGTATAAATTTAAAATGATATATGACCAGCAGGGAAAACATTTCACTGGTTAGACACTTTGGGAAATCGCATTACAACCATAATATGATACAAGTACTCGAAATTAATCTAGCCGTTTAACCGATCTCTTTTAAACTTTGAAGGGTATTTTCATTTCTTCACTCAATCTCTTCATCTTTCTCACGTAGTAATGCTCTCCTTGTTCTTTTTTCCTCCCAAACTCTGCTTATTTCACAAGTAGAAGGCGACTCAAAACTAGTAATAGATGTTAATGAGAGGACTTGCACCCCCTTGGAGATTGCTCATGAAGGACACCAACTCACAGATAGTCACATATGAAGTAATAGAGTTCCAAGCTCGGTTACTAGAGCCTTGGAAAATATAGAAATGGTTCTAAACACAAATGAATCACAGAAAGAATAACAATTTCAACGACTTGGTGTAAAAACCTCAATGAGAGGAAAAAGCACCAAGCTAGAGAATTCTTTTACTTTTAGATAAGTGTTACAAGGTGTACTTCTCACACAACTACACACTTCATACACAAACATTTTCCTTACTTCTCACACAAGTAATGCAGATCAAATATTCTTAACAAAGAAAATTGAATTGCTAGACTGAGATCTCACACACTCATCTATGCTAGTTCTCTCACAACTAGATACTGCTACAACTGATTCTTACACACAATCAGTTTATAAATAGCAAACTGAAATTGAGACACTTTCAATAATTCAACAACCAATCAGTTTTCCTTGGATCTACTACACATCTAGTTCTCTCTTCTTCCAGAAACCAGCTTCAGCAATCTCAAATGCAATCAGTCTACAAGTAAGAGAGGAGACTTAGTTTATAGGAAACACACACATGTCAGCTTGTATGATGAATATCAACCTTGAATCAGCTCAGAGACAATGTTAACAAAGTCTATTTCGATTCATACAAAAAGCCTGAGTTTCTAAAAGCAGCAAAAGCAATTTATAGAGTATGAAAATACTCCCCCTTAACTGATGTCATTCAATGACAAGATCAAAATTCGTTTCAGATAGGAAGCAATCAGGTCACATCAGTTTTGCACTTTCCAAAACTGATACATCATTTTAAAATGTGCAATTCAATTTCCTGATCATGCTGAAGCCAATGATGAAGCACATAGACATACAAAATCAGATAAGCAAGATTTATGCAGATAAAAAATTCTAATGTACTTGATTTGGAAAATCACCAAATCAAATATCCTAAAATAATTAGAGAACCTGATATGGAAAATTCTAGACATAAGATTTTTTACCATAAATCTTTCACTCAAGACAATTAACCAATAAAGAGATTAACTTACCATAAACAAGTAAGTGAAAAACTCATTACCTGTGATCCTTGAGGTGATACCCCTGATTATGCAGACTTGTGATCAACACTTGGACTTCCGGATCTTGTGTCACTTTTCCTTTCTTCATTGGGAATCCTTATGTTGAATAGGAACAGCCAACATGTCAACATCCTTGCTATTTGATAATGTAAACTCTGATTGTCCGAAATGTTTCGTCTTGTAATTTCCTTTTTGTTTAAAAAAAAAAAAAACTCTCCCCATTTCACCTTCGCTGTCAATTTCACCTCTCGAGCTCTTATGCTTTACCATTTATGCTGTTAATTAACTTCGACCTCAATTGAGAGCACTTTGTTAAAACAACCCCAACTAAGTATATCTGAAGTAGTAAGAATTCACAAAATCCAAATTATTTCTTAGGCATTTGCAAATTGGCCAAATTCAAAAAAGAAAACAAAATTTATTAAAGTATTTGAAAAAGAAAGCAGAGATGATATAAAAGTTGCAGTGTAGTGGTGAGAGTAGAAAAAGAAAGAATGTCGAACGCCGTGGCGAATGGGCTGGCTGGCGCCGGAGGTGGTATCATTGCCCAGATTATCACTTATCCTCTCCAAACTGTAACCTACCTCTCTCTCTCTCTCTATCTCTCTCTCTCTTTCGCTCAAAATCCATGACCGTCTCTCTGTGGTCAACTGCAGGTCAACACGCGCCAGCAAACCGAGAGAGTCGCCAAGCAATCCTTAGATACTTCCAAACGCCTCGGCACTCTTCTCCAAATCCTCCAGGTACAACTACTACTGTTCCTTTTAATTTCATTTCAATTTCGTTTTCTTCAACCTTAATTGGTTTTGTGCTCTAATGGCGGTGCCAGGTCATCAGAACCGACGGTTGGGGAGGACTCTACAGCGGCCTCAAGCCGTCTCTGCTCGGCACTGCTGCTTCACAGGTTCTTCTATATTTTTGTCTCACAGTAGAATCGGTTCTCGAATTGAATAGTCTAAGATGTTTTTCGGTTGCTCGTAATCGGCATGATTTGATTAGAGTAATGGAATCAAAAATGTGCAGCATTCTCTTTTTTCTTGCTTTTTTTCGTCTTTTCCAATTGTTAGAAGACATTATAAAGTATATTGATTCTCAATGGTTCGAGTTTATATATGTACAAACAGCTAACAGCTCATATAAGTCAAAGCTGTACTATTTTACCAGAGATGAAGGAAGAAGAAGATAAGAGGAAGAGAGAAAATGTTGGGTCACAATCTTTTTTACTGATATGAAATTACATTGTAAAATGCTTTTATACAATTCTAGAACAACAACAACCTATTACCAATTATAATAAGTACTGGAAAAAGATTTCGAATATGGATATCTTTAAGTTGGATTTCGTGAATTCTTTTTTACAGAAGCTAGGATATGTTTACTCACTGTAATGCTTGCAACAAAGTTATGTGGAAGTGAGTTGTTTTTATGTGTTAAAGCTCTCTTTTTCTTGATGGCAGGGCATTTATTACTATTTTTATCAAGTGTTTAAAAACAAGGCTGAGGCTATAGCTGCTGCCCGTAAACTCAAAGGACGTGGGGATGGAACTATTGGGATGTTTTCTTGGCTTACTGTGGCAGCCTTGGCTGGGTACAGTTAAATCATTTCCATTAGATTAAGCTGGTTGTTTTTTTTTTTTTTTTCATTCCTTAATAAACATACATCCTGAGGGAGTTTGAAAGCATGGGAGAGATGTGGTGGACCCATTTTTGATTATTACGTCTGGGTCATTGAACTGGCATTTAGCTATTTTCATTGATAACCTATAATGACTTGGTCTTCTGATTAAACTTTTGTACTGATGTGTTACCTTGCAGTTCCTTGAACGTGCTGCTGACAATTCCTATATGGGTTCTGGTGACTCGTATGCAGGTGCATTTGCATTTTCAGTACACAAAAACTATTTTGCTAACAACCTCGGTTGCAGTCTGTAAATGTTCTTGTCACCAGTCCTTTTTCTGTTTCGTTCTCTGCATACTTCAGTTTTGTGGAATTAATATATAACAGCATTTCAAAGAGCATAGTAGAAGGCAAATCTAGCTCACTTCACTTAGAAGACATTCTTAGAATATAGTGGCTTTTTAATCTTTTTTGTAATGAATGACTTCATGATCTTTAGATGCTTTTCTTGTTTATTAGGGATTGCATTACCAGTGCAATATGGTATCAAAGCCTACAAAAATTGACTCTGTCTCTTTTTCTCTTAAAGACACATACTCAAGCCGAGAGAAAAATCATGGAGGAAAGAAAGGACGCTCTGTTGAGAGAAGCTTCTGAAAACGGTTTGACAGATTCCGAATTACAACACAAATTGGATGAACTTGATTCAATAAAACCTCGTCCTTATGGAACTTTGCAAGCAGTAAGCAACATATTTTCTTTTGTGTATTTTTGGGAACAGTGATACATTTATTTTAGCATTCAGTCAACATTGTTTGCTTTGGGATCCTGAAATAGATGCGTTAAACCCTGAATCCATAAACGTTATAGGTGTGAATTCTTCTAGTGACACATGCTTTTATATATGCAGTAATCACATATGCTCAAATTGAAAATCTGCAATATGAAACTTAATAAACTAGTGGGAAATTGTGCTCATACAGTTCAGCAGAGCAAATACACATATTTGTATTTATAGCTTAGTCTGATCTAACCCTTGTCAATTAGTACACAACCATTCTTTAGGACCATCTGACTAAATAGCCTAACAAACCATGGGGACACGATGACTGAGGAAGTTGCGTCATACTGTTATCAACACTTGTGCAATAAATTTAACTGTGAGAAAAAGGGAGATAAGTGAGAGCAGAGAGCCATTGAACATAATCCAGAAACAGTTTAAGTAGAGTAGAACACTAATCATAATTAGAAACTATTCATGTGCCTAAACAAAACAAGACATCTGTTAATTTGAGTTGATTTACAATCTCATGAATAGTGGCATATATTATCTTGTGGGAACCAAAGTCTATTCATTTGCAAAAGCTTTGTTGTCGCACCATACATAATGCCTGCCTTTCTCGTTTCGTGAAGACACATTATCTGTGTAAAGGGACCCCATTGTCGTATATCTATGCCCAAGTTATTTTCAGTGGAGAAATGATTCAGTAGTTTTTGAATCATTCAGCATCAGAAAAGTTTTGTTGACAAATGAGATAATATCACTTATATACTAAAGTGGGGAATGTTTGGAGTATTGACGATTATATTAAAAGGAATTCAATCATTCAAGAAATATAGATATAGACACGTTAGCATATTTATATACATATTTATTTTTCTATCAGTGTTTTGAAGTTCTTTATCGTGTGATTTGTGTCTTAAGAAACATAACAAGCTGGAAACAGATGTCACCCATGCTCCAGCTTCAGAGGAGTTTCGGATAATTATATCATGCTTACGGTTTTGAATGAGAACATTTAATTTCATAATCTGTTGAAGGCTGTTAGTTTAGGTTTGTATCACAAATAGAAATGGGTTATTTGCCTTAAAAGGAATTCAAATGATGAAGAGGTGAGGGAGTTATCCTCTTTGTTGATTGCGTTAGAAAGTGTAAAATTGGTGGCTTCCAAACTGGACGAAAGGAGATGGGAAGGTGGAGTCTTCTAAAATCTTCTTGCAAATCCTTATTTAGATTTCTAGTTGACCCTAATTCATATCCAGTCTATCCTCCCGCAAGTTTTTCTATGAATTGAGGTGGTTTGTGGCACATGGGAGGGTGAAACTTGTGATGCTCCAAGCTGCTGTTGTCTTATGTGCATTCCACTGGGCGAGAGCGTAGATCATGTACTTTGTGAAGTTGTACTGGAAAAAGCTATTTAGGGAGGTTGGGCTGATTTGGGCAAGATCAGCAGGGAGGGTTGATCCACTGTATATGTAAAACCTTATGCTTTTAAAAAAGGAAAGGAGGCCAAAGTTTTTTAGGTTGCAGTTAGTGTGATTAAGTTACTATGGATGGAATGAAATAAAAGGGTCTGTGGAGTGTATAGTGGTGCAGAGTTGGAAGATTTTTGGGAGAGGATTAATTTTAGCCATCATAAGGGCATCTGTTTCTGGGGGTAAAAGATTATACTCTGTCTAGGCTGGTTTGTTAGACTTGAATGTGTGTGGCAATTTAAGCTTTTCTGTCTAGGCTGGTTTGTTGAAGTTTGTTTTCATGTCTGTTTCTTTAACTGCCTTCACATGTTTCATCTCTGTTGACTCCTTCTTCACCATGTTTTAATTTTATTTTTTTATTTAAATAATAAAACCTGCTACGTAAAAAAAAGTTTCACAATTTGAGGTTTCTTGGTCTCATTCCTTCTAGGCTATGGTTGTGCATTTCTTTCTCTTCTGGTTTAGAAAAAAAATCATATATATGGTCCCACACAGTTTCCTTCAGTAGGTCATAGTATAGACTTTAAGAGCATTCAGATTTCACCATTTGGATTGCTGAATTAGCTTTATACTTTTTACTTTTTAAAGAAATGCTTGTTATCAATATTTAAGTTTTGAAAATAGTTGCAAACATGTCATCATATTTCAGATTGCTCCCCTGCTATTTTTTCGTGTTTTGCTTGGCATAAACTATATGTTGCTCTATTTTAATGTACTAAGAGTAGACCTTTAGCATGAAAGCGTGTGCTGGTTCCTTCATTAGTACTGTTTCTGCTGTGCAACTGAAGACTAGTTTCAAATTTTTCTGCTGTCTGAGTTTTGGCTTGACTCGAATTAACTAAGGAAATGTGCCAACTTGACCTCAACGATACGTAATGCAAAAGATAAATGGTTAAGTTAGTGGTATATAATCAGTTAATCACCAGGAACTCAATTATCAGTGGCATCTATATCATTTTTTATTTTCTCTTTCTCTGTTTTGCTTTTCATACACCCTCTGTACACATTTATAGGTACACGAGGTTTATACTGAAGCCGGAATTACTGGATTTTGGAAAGGCATTGTTCCAACACTTATTATGGTTAGACTTTTTTTGAGAGTCTAATAGATTATTGATGCACAATGACTTGTTTCTAGAGTGATGAATGTTTCTGTTGGTAGGTTTGCAACCCATCAATACAGTTCATGATTTATGAAGGCTCGTTAAAGCGTCTTAGAGCAAAACGTGCTGCCAGCAAGCAGGGAAAGGAAAATATAACTGCTTTAGAGGTATAAGACATATCAAAATGATGGCTTTAAAAGTCTGTCTATGTTTTCTTCATTGTCTCTTAACCCCTTTTAATCTGGCACCAGGACTCTATATGATTGGTGTCATTATCAGGAATACAGTAATCTAACTGACGTAATTGGAGTTGCTTAGTGTCTCTCTCTCTCTCTCTCTCTCTCTCTCTCTTATGTATATAAATATATATATATTTCTCATTTACATTAAATTGTTTTGTGGATAGGTTTTCTTGTTAGGGGCCTTGGCAAAACTAGGAGCAACTGTCACAACATATCCATTGTTAGTTGTCAAGGTAAACTTTACTCCTCGTGTAATTTGCCTCCTTTGAAGGATATTAAAAAGAAATTAGTTGAATGTTACTGCTCAATCCCACTTCATCTAAGAAAGTTTAATATATAATTACTTTAAGACTAGGCCAGGGGAATCATGTTTCTGCTTATTTGTCTCACGACCAAGTCTGTCTTTGGCCATATCTCAAAAACTGTTTATCCTAGTCTCAGGAGTCTGATTTTGCACTTTTTAGTAATATATGAAGCTTCTTCTTGATAAGTTTCTTATAAGCTCTTGTCCCATGAGCCTATGCAGTCAAGAAATTTATTAAGAAGAGGCTTCATAGTTACTAACAAGTAACAAGTCTGTCTTTGGCCATATCTAAAAAATTGTTTATCTCGAGTCTGAATTTGCACCGTTTAGTAATCTATGAGGCTCTTCTTGATAAGTTTCTAATAAGCTCTTGTCCTATGAGCCTATGCAGTCAAGATTGCAAGCTAAGCAGGAGATTGGTGGGAATGTTTCACTAAGATACTCAGGTTTGCATTTCATAGTTTATAGTCACATCAATCTTGTTTGAAGATTATGATTATAGCTCTCATCACCACACCATTATTATCTTCCTTTCTTTGTTGACTTCATGTCTTTATATATCTCATCTTCATGTTAGTTCAGTGTAGATGAACAGTAATCAACCTTTTGAATTCCTGTCTTTATATATCTCAACTGCGTATTTAGCTTAGTGGAGATGAAAAGTAATATACCTTTTGAATTCATGTCTTTATATACCTCATCTGCATATTTAGTTCAGTGGAGATGAAAAGTAATCAAGCTTTTGCATTCCTGTCTTTATATATCTCATCTGTATTCAGCTTAGTGGAGACAAAAAGTAATCATCCTTATGAATTCCTCTCGTTATATATCTCATCTTCATACTTCGCATGTTTGGGATCCATCATTTTTGTAATTCAGATTGTTATATGCTATACTTGAAACACAGGTACTTTTGATGCCATATTGAAGATGATCCAGTACGAAGGATTGCCTAGCTTTTACAAAGGGATGAGCACAAAGATAGTACAGAGTGTTTTTGCAGCTTCTGTACTTTTTATGGTCAAGGAGGAATTTGTCAAGGCTTACATGTTGCTGGAAGATAAATGCAACAAAGTTCTGTTTAGTTCAGCAAAATGATTGCTTCACAATGTAAGATGAAAACTGTGTCCTTAATTAAAATGTACAATATTTATAATTTGGCCTTGCAGCCAAGTAACCAGCATAGTTACTTTTGAAGATGCATATATGTACACACACATGCACACACACACACACATTTTCAGTATAAACATTCTAGGACATCACATGGGTCAAAGATTCATAAATGATGTTCATTCCATCGGATTTTAAACATTGAAAAGTGAATCATGTGATATTCAATTTCACGAACCATCAGATTATATCAATTTGAGTCTTATATTTCCTTGGTCCTTGTTTTTTTTTTTTGTGTGTGTGTGTGTGTGTGTGATTAAAGTCACATTTATTATCTTCTTAGTTTTAGTCGTCATCCCTCTGGTTTTACTTTAATGAGGAACACTACTAAATTTCTACTTATGATTATGGACTTTGTATTCCATCTCAAGTAGACTGGGAGGAAGTTATGGATTCCACTTCCAGCATCTAGAGAAAAATATTCTTACAGTAATACTATAATTATAATTATTTCATTCCACTTTCTATTACAATTGTTAGTGTTTCCTAAGTGGTGTTTGGATCTAGAACCTTTTTTTTTCTGGATTTATTTAAGAGGTTGCCTGAAACCGATGAGCCATGGAACTGTGTTATGAAACAAAAGTGAGACTTGAATTGTTTGGATCCCCCATAACCGTGATTTAATAAATCAGAAAGAGGCATCTACCTCTGTTCTTCCCTGATCATATAGATTAGGAACTTTTCAGGGAGTGAAAATCTTGGAGTTGATAGTTCTTACCAATTTATAGATGATAGTTTGTTATGACAAATTGGTTATGTTGTTAATGAGGTGCTTGATGGAGATAAAAATAAGCATATTTCCAATCACTTTTTTTTTTCCTGAAAGTTGTTCTCTATATAGACTATATATAGAGATTATTGAAATTTTATGCACTACTTATATGCTATGTTGAACCATAGCCTTTGAAGAACACTAAGAAATCACAAGCATTTCCATCTTTTATATGTTATGGAATGAGGACTGGTTGAGTTGTAGTGTACTGCTTTTCAACATCTCACCAGCAGATGTGATAAATGCATGATTGATGATCATGCTATGTGATTTTTGGTTTTTGACTTCTGCCGACAGGGCATATCCTTGCAACTCCAGCTGCAGTGTAGGTCTCTACAAAATGATATCAACCTTTTTCAGTATCTATACTGTTGAAAATAAAGTATAATAACTAGTGCTTTTATTTAGTATTGATTCTATGCCCCTGATTGCTCAGGATTCTCACTTCCCAGGAGAGAATATTGTAGTTTTAGAGTTTTTTTTTTCCATCACAGTAAGTGACATGTTTCTTTAGAGAAAAGACTGGGGATGGGGGGTTTGCTGAGAAAATTAGGAGGTTTTAATAGAGATCCCTTTTAGTTACTGTGTTTTAATTTACTACTTACGTGCTTCTTGGACCATCCTGGGGTTCATGAAGTTCTTTAACCTTGAAGTATGCTTTTGGGAGCTTTGAGGATTTTTCACTTCTCTTTTGTTTTGTCTTTGCATTGTCAAACAATATATCTCGACTGTATGGCTCAATGCTTGCATCACTTCTTTGAGCAGAGGATACAGACAACCGCTTCTTCTGGGGCCTTGGTGTTTTCACTGTATAAGTTGTATCCATCAGAGAACTCAAAGAATCTGTTATCGAATCAATAGATGCATCTTCTTGGTTGTCTTGTCGGAAAACATCATTGAAGGGTAGTATCTCCTGTGATTGAGCAATGGTTTCCTCCTTTATACTTGTACTGTATTTGTCTTGTCTTTTAGCTATCAGTTTGCAGCCATCAGCTTCGTTGGCCTTAACTTGCTCTCTGTTTAAGGAGATGGTTTTCATCCCAACACTGTGGTGCATGGCAGCTCCAACTTTTGCTTGATAAACAGGTTCAGGAACAAATGTTGTTCCATGTTTAACATGACTGCTCTCTACTAGCCTTGTCTGATAACTGGAGACTGAGTTTTCTTCTAAGATTTTCATGTCGACAGGCTCTAGGCTCATATTTAGAATAATCGGGCATCCTATAGCATTTGCTAGAGTCTCTGATAGGTGTTTTTCAGATATCTGAGCAATCTGCTTGTCTTCAGGTCTTTTAAAGATCAAATGCAAAATTGCATTGCCTGTTGAAGTCAAATAGCCAAGGAATTGTTTAAATTTCAAGCTGGTATTATTTATATGCTAGAGTGTTGTAAAAGTGCTTTACCACTAGTTATAGTTAACGATGCAAGCTTCACTTTGTGGTGCAAAAAGTCTTTCAAATATGAACCTTGCATCCTGCCCAACATGTTTAGCCAAATTTCTTCCATTTCACTGATGCAAGTAAAGTGGGTCTCTCCATCAATTGCCTTGTCTCTGCAATTTATCTGTTTCAGAATGCTCTTGATGGTAGACTTTTGTTTAGTGTTGTCCATCTCTTGTTGCTCAGCAGTGTTGCCGATGGCACTGTGGTTCACCGAGTATTTTCTGTGGGTTAAGCTGTGGAACTGCACTTCTGCATTGGACTTGTAATCTGCTACTGCAGAAAAAACTGGTATAAGTTGTGCCAACTTCAGCTCAATTAATAAAGCTGTTTTTTGTTCACAGATAGAATTTGCATGTCTGAGGATGCACGTAAATGTACCTGGGAATAGGACAGGTCCAGTAGATCTTTTGCTGGAAGCATCTCTAGAAGCAATTTGTAAAAGAGCACTATATATTTGCCAGGTTTGGTCAGTTGAGGACCAGGGTTGCTTCTCTACTGCAGCTAATATTTGTAAGGCACCACCTAGTCCCACTAATTGAGTATTTTCTGCAAAATTAATTACATGAGTCCAATGTTGTAAAAATGTTCTCTAATATAGGTGTACAAATTGATTTATGTGTAATTGTAATGAAAATTATTGAATGCAGCTTATATGCGACTCCCTGAAGAAGTTTACCTGTTGACAAGTGACTAGAAGAAGAGGATTGAGGAACAGCATCTGCCACACTGAAAAGCATGGTGGTGATGTGAGAAACCAATTGGGATACAAACATTTGTGGTTCAACACCAGTTCCAATCAGCTGCCTTGCACATCTCAGGGTTTGCATAGTGTCTCCGGAAAGTGCCATTGTGAGCAGTTCAGTGAGCTTATCTTGTGGAACAAGACCTACCTTCAAATAGAACAGAATTTACCGTTAAAGTAATTTCATACCAGGAGCTTTGGTGCAAGTCAGTTGATCCCATTAGTACATTAAATCCCAAGAGAAAGTATAAATTTCAAAGAAAGGACCACCTACAAGCTGTTGTGCCATGGAACTTGTTATCTTTGGCCCCAGTAATATCAACTGGTCTAATATGTTTTCAGCTTCTCGCAAAGATCCTTGTGCTTTGGTTGCAACCAATTTCATTGCTTCTTTCTCAATCCTTATTCCCTCCTGGGCTGCAATTCTAGTCAACTTGAGCATGATATCGGTGTCTCTGAGTTTGGGAAAGAAGAACTTCTGACATCTAGATGATAAGGTTCTAGGGACCATGTCTGCATTTGTAGTAATGAGGATGAATACCACACCAGCATTGTAAGCTCCACTTGCTATCCCTGAAAGTTCGTCCCACGCTTCTGTACTAATTGATTCGCACTCTTCAAGGACAAATACCTTGAATCCTGGTGTTGCTTGCATAGATAACATACTTCGGAGGAGTTTCCTGATCCTTTTGAATCCAGCAACTGTGCTTTCAGAACACAATTCCATAATAGAAAGGCTTCTGTTGCATCCTTGGCATTTCCAGCACGGTTTGATATTCGAACTGGATTCACAGTTCAGTGCCAAGGCTAAAATTCTAGCAGTAGATGTTTTCCCAGAGCCTCTTGCACCATAGAAAAGATAAAGTGGTGCGATCTTTTTCTGCTGAATTGCATTGGTTATGGCCTTAACAACCATTTCATGGCCAGCAATGTCCTTGAGAAGCCTTGGTCGGTACTTGTTGCTGAGATTTTGGTTCAAGTAGCAATTATCTGTAGTGAGGCTCCAGTGAGTTATGCTATTCAATTCAACAGAATTTACGCCCAAGTGAAATACTTTGTCCTGGCTGGTATGATCAGGTTCTTCACTTGACCTGTCTTTACATTTTCCCCTCAGAGAGTTGTTTTTCTTTGTTCCATCATTCAACTTTTTGAATAAACTGATTACCTTTATCCGTCTAGCGGCTCTGTGCATTTTGGATGACCGCCAAGATACAATCCCCTCTTTGTGTTGAAATTCCACCTTCATTCTTGAAGTCTGCTGATTTGGGGATGATGAAGCAAGAAATGAATGCTTCAGATGCCCCAAATGCTGCTGGGTTGGAGCTATTGAACTCGTTGGAGTAGGATTATATGCGAGCTTGCTACTCAATGACAGAGATTCCCTCTGGCAGAATTGGTTTGCAGATAGTAAATGAGCTTGATGTGGGTCGTTCAAGTGTCCTACTATGGAGCTTGAGCTTGAACATCTCATCTCAGCATTTTTGTCTTGCTTTCTCAGTACTTGCATGGCTTCAGTAGCCATTTACTTGTAGCTTTTCTGTATTGGCTCGTATTTGATGAACAAATACAAGCTGATCGTTTGAGGGTTATCAAGTGGAGACTGGGGAGTAACAACTAACAAGTGAAGGTATTGGCCGGCCAATCTTAGTGGTTGGTGAGAGTAGACCTTTGGTGATTTTCAGTTAAGGGCGGCTCTCCTAATCCTCCCAGTCCTACGTAAGTTGATGTGTCAGTGTCTCCTAATTCTTATATAGAATTTATATGCAATTATGCATAAACACAGTCCACTTGGAGAATGTTTTGGCACCGTCCCTCGTGTCCAAATAGTCGAATAATGTAGAGTTACATATTAAGATGCCTGAAGAATTCGATCATATTTTGTGATTGTTTCACTCTAGCCTTCCGATGCATACATTTTTTCTGATTATTCGACTCTTATTCATTTCCAATCACAAAAGCATTAGTGAAACATTAATATGATATTGGATTTAGTACATGAGGAGGGATTTAAAGTTAAAATGTCAAAACTTCACTTTAAGCGTGTAGTCACATATGTTCCCATGTTAGCAATGATGGTTGACGAGTAATTCAAAGCGTGTTCCCATGAAGGTTAGCAATGATGGTTGACGAGTAATTTTGGTGTTGGGTGACCAAAAATTTGTAAAAAGTTGGGATTGATAGACATCGGTGTGAGGAACCTAGTCCTCCCGTTCTGGACGAAGCCAGTATAATCCATAAAGGGAAGGTTAATGTTCTCATGTAAGCATTGCACTGTCGGTTGCTCTCTTGTAGCGTTTAAGACCAAAATTTAGAAACTGAGATGACAATGACAAGATGTCTTTGAGGATGTTTTGATACGCCACAAATGATGTATAAACGGCTTGGTCTCAAATCACCTTCCACTTTTAGATAATAATAACCATATTGATGAAGAATAAATGGTAGATATGGAATTACAAAGTACCAATATGGTAATGATAAGGATTACATAGTCATATTCTAACTACATATCCTGATGACATAAGTCAAGACACACACATATGAAATATATCCTAGAACACTTCCTCTTGTGCCGCGCACCGGTATGCCGGTGGTGTTGATATGTTGTCTCGTCAAAAACCTTGTCAAGTAACAAAAACCTTGTGGGAGAAAAACTAAACCTTGATCGTAGGAGAAAAAGAGTACAACGCACCCTTCATATTTGATATATTTGATAGTGACATGTATGTATATGCTAGACTCCCCCTGAAGTTCGCACCTCCCCTTGATCTTTACTTCAATCATAGGGCTCTTCTTGATTTTTACTAATCACGGAAGTTTCAATAGCTCTTTAACATGTCTTCAAATGTGGCATTGGGCAATGATTAACTAGATCATGCCGTATTGTCCTCAAACATGATCTTGTACACTTAGATCTTGAGGAGAAGGCCGCTTGTGAATTCAAAACATAAGTTTGTGTAGGAAATCAGATTTCCGCGCAGCATGACCTTCAGTTACTAGAACAGCCGTAACTTCCTCTAGAAAATATGTATGAACGAACCGTAAACGGTTTTAGAAACTAGACTCATTTAGCTTTCCAACCGTATATCATACACATTCTGGTTCATCAGGAGCTATTCACAAAGTCCCGTCGAAGTTGACTGTTTTGCCAAAATCAGATTCTCGGACAGATTTGTCCAACTTTACGAAAACGGCCATAACTCACTCAAATGGTTGGTGTCCCTGGAAAGTAGACACATAGACCTTTCTAATGGTACAAATTTCACCATTTTCCAGTGAGTGAGATTCCATGTAGGTCCCGTGGAATTTGACCTACGAAACTTGGCAAATTCTGATTTCGCTTTTGATGTGTTTTTCTTATGTAGGGATAGAATAAGCCTCAACCTTTCATACCATTAAGTATTGAAAAAGGAATTACTGCCGTTACATTGGCGTTACGTGGGCGCAAAGTTACACTTAGCTTTACAACTTTTCATAGCGAACGAGATGTCAAGTCTTTCGTATTATGTTGAGTACATTGATGTGTCTTATTGTATTTAGATGAGAACTCCATCTCTTAACACATATTTGTCATCTTGCTTTAGACAAAACAACGGATCTCTATTTAGAGTAAAGACTTTGACTAATCATGGGGTATATGTAGGCCTCACTAGTTATAGAGGGCCTAAGCCGATTGATGAAAAATCATCATCAATACAGTCATTGAGTGCCTTATCGAGACCGTGTCTTCCTAAGATCTTTTTCATTCTAACTTTGGATGTTGATACATATTGGCATCTCTTGATCCATCAAGAGTCCATGTAAATTCGGAATGAACACGCAAAGGCATAATTCACCATATCTCTTCCAAATCAAGTAGAGTCCATGTGCGTTTCAATACATTTAGTAAACACATGCTCCTGTGATCTAGAGCCACTTGATTCAGATGAATGAAGTTTGTTTAAGATCTTCATGTATATCTTTGATCCCGTAGAGATGTTATTATGACCACATTCATAGGCTGCATGTTCAGTTATTCGGAAACTACCAAACTGACAAAGTAGTGGAGTTCAATGACATCCATTACGAGAGCATATCTCATCGTAGTCAATCCTAGTGCGTGTTAGTAAGAGACCTTGCGCCATAAGGTGAGTGTACACTCTTGTTCTCACTACGCTATCTAACAAAGACATATTTGATAGGGTTTAACTTGCAGTGTCGGCATCACCTGCCCAAGGACCTATCTCTTTGTTAATGCTAGATCACATATTTCTATTAGGCCAATCAACTAAGTTGATATCCATCAACGAAAGGTGGTTCGATAATAGATTCATTATCCCACGTCCTCATGTACACTAGTGTAATACTTGTAAAGATCTCTATATGGATTGGATTTGACATTGAGGCGTCCCCTAACGATAATCACAATTCAGACTTCATGAGACAGATTTGAGTATCACTGATCAATGGATCAGGTTGTGCCAAGCTCGCTTTTTCCTAGTGCGAGAAAGTATCGAACCTAAGGGAGCCACACGGCCTTGTGACACCAATTTTGCCACTATATGGCGTCACCATTTCACCATCTATAGTGATGGCGCCAAGACCAACTTTTGGTCGCGCCATGTCCTCTTGATAGGACATCAATCCTTGTAGACATATTTGCAGCATGTGATCTCATCACTTTAACACTTTAAGCATTTGGGATCAAGATGAGACTTAGTGGGGACAAACCACAACAATTCACGTCGTTCCACTTGAACACTTGTGTTCTTATCTCCTTCTAACGACGAGAATATTGTCTCATCAAAGTGACAATCCGTAATTTAGAGGTGAATGAGATTGTCTGATAAGGTTTCTACATAAGCGGATTATAGGTGGAGGTTCATATCCAACCTAAACTTATTCATCTCAAATGACCTATCATTGTGCGCAGTGGCATTACGATTTGACACCTAAAAATAACATCTAGCCGAGCTCAAAGATTGGAGATCCGTTTCAATCTTGTTTGAGCTCAAGGATTGCAATTTCGTGTCAATCCTGGTACACAGTCACGAGCTGTAGTATAAAAAATATTTAATGATGGTGGGTCGTAGATGAATAGTAAAGCTACATGCAAATAATGCATAGCCCCAAGACGTAATAGAAAGATTGGTGCGCATCAATAATGTTCGAGCGACAAGCTAAAGTTGCTTTGTCGTAGCCTCAGTGAGACCATACTACGTGTGAACATGGGGTACAAGACACTTCAATTTATATCTCGATCAACTTCTTTAAGAATGGGTAGTGAGCCTGTAGAAATGTAAGCAGCATAAGCAGTAGATAATAGTGTAACACGTGACCAGTGTGTTAACACTTCAACCAACACCATAAAGCATAAAGGTGTCCGCAAGTTGGTTGTATCTATCTATATAGTTTGATGTAAGAATGAAATATTCACTTTTGTATCATTTAACGTAGGAGGGTCTTACTCCTAATTTAGCTAAAGAATAGGCTTTCAAAACGAGTAATGAGAATTGCAGGGGGCCAATGAGATATCGAGGAAAGACCGATGCACCTCAATTGCTTGAGGGATTGACCGGACGGCCTCCAAGAAGTTAGAGTCGTGTTCGGGTGACGTCAATGTCCCCCAGGTGCCGCCATCATGCTTCATGATGAAGCTAGATCCCATCATGCTTCATGATGAAGCTAGATCCCGAATGTCTTCATTTTGAGTGGAAGAATGGATGTCTATAAGAATTTCTCAAAATTTGAACCATTATATCTCTTCCAAGATGACCGATTTGGTCAAACCAAAGCCTATATGAGTCGGTGTCCCAAATTGACACGACCCACCCCGAATTTCACCCTAAACCCGGAGTAAATCGTGTGGGGACCACCTCCAAGGAAAGATTTACCGCAAAATTTGGTACAACCTCCCTTGAAAATGGACAACCCTTCTAATAGAAACCTGCAAATACGTCTAAAGGTTCCAAATCCAACCTTATAGACTCCTGGAGCCTTCGTGCTCCCCACAAATCACAACATCTCCCAATATAGATTTATTAATCTAACAAAGATCCTATAATAAACAACCACATATTCAGAGCAACTCTATTTGAGAGGAAATGAACTATAAATAAATAGAAAAGAGCGGAAGCTATACTATTGACTATGCCTCTTCTCCATGTACGCCCGATCTCAACTATGCAATCCTGCAGACTGGGCATTTTAAAACGAAGGGCCCAGGGGAAGACATTTAATAACGTTAGAGTGAGTGGACAAAAATAATTTAATAACAAAACATTATGCATTCCCATTTTAATTTCATAGAAAAATATACTGCATGCGGCAGCTTAAAAGCGCTCAATTCATAATCTGACAATTTTACGACTAGCACTGGCTAGTCACAAACTCAAATAAAATGGAGCCTCTCTGGCTGAACTATATATAAACATATATTCGTATGTATCTACACTCGTCAGACTCCTTGTATGAATCCTAGAAACAATTTAGAAAAATAGAAATTCATACAAGGCTACAACGCTGACGTCTAACGCTCACGTTGCGCCATAATGATATTTTTCCTCATTATGACCGAAAAAGACGGTGTATATATACGTGTGGACTCCCTATATGAAAACCTAAATAAACCGAAAAAGAAAGTAGTTTTCATATAGGGTTATGACGCTTGTGTCTAACACTCACGACACGCTATAATGGTATTTTACCTCATTATGACGGACCAAGCACGTATGGCTAGCTAGCATTTATATACATACTATTCTCATAAAATCCAAAACATATATATCCACCGAAAATCTCATTTTCGGGATTTCTCCAAAGGAGGAAAAATTGTCAAATAGGCGAGAAATCAATAAATCTCATCAGAAGAACTAAATGATTAATAAAATCATTCATCGCATGCTTTTTATTTAAAACAAAGGTTCACTCACAACTTTAGGCCTAAGCCTGACGTCGATCCGAGGTCTCTCCAATTTGAGTCTCCTCACGTCCTGTTCCAAATATATAATTAATTTCCCAACTAAAATCCAATTTTATTCAAAATAGGCAAAATAACTGAGAGCCATAAACACGCTCATCATTGTCTAATTTTGATATTCTTAAATCGGAATAACCAAAACTTAATATCATACTCGGCAGTCGCAAATACAACATTTCCCAGAAATTGATTTAAATCCTACGATAGGATTTTACCCGCCAAAATACCAAACTTTGGAAATTCCCAAACCTAAAAACTCGTCCAAAAATTCCACAATTCACTCCATTAAATTCCTCTAATTATTACACATTTAAAATTATACAAAACCCCAAAACGGCGGCGGCGGCCGAAGACCGATTCCGGCGACGTCCAAATTCTACCAAATTTTAACAGAATCTTCCTCTCAACATCCCAAACAACTTTCATAACTATCACTAAGTCCAATTTCAAGCCTAACTAGGTCAATCGAACGAAAACACCTTAAAAGCCCTAGAATTTCAACTTCGAATTTCTCCTTACCGAGCTCAAGAGGGAGTGAGCTTTTTGGAGGGGTTGTTGCACGGGAGGAGAGCTACAAAACCGTACCAAGCTTGTCCGGATTGGTGGCCGGAGGAGGGAGTTCCGGCGACGGAGGCAACACGGCAGCTAGGGGAGTTTCCTCCCCGTTCGGCGGCGTAACCGGCCCGGTCACAGTCCAGGCGAGGAGAGGAGGCGGCAGTAGTCCGAACGGGACCGGTGCGGAGGCCTGGCTTGGCCGGACGGCGGCAGACGAGCTCGGGAAATTTCCGGTAGCGGGAAAGAGGGAGAGAGCGCGGGAGAGAAAGAGAGAGAAGAGAGAGAAAGAGAGAAGAGAAAAGAAAAAGAGAAGATGGGTTTGGGCCTCACATCAACCCGGCCCAACATCATAAAAATACTCAACTTCACCAATTTTAACACCCCCAAAAATAATACCCTAATAAAAATTACCTTTTACCAGCTAAAATTTACCATTTTTACCGTCGTTACATTTTTCTCTTACGAATAACTCTCTGAAATAATCGTCCCTCAAAACCCCTCTAGGGACCAATTAAACTATATCTCAATATCGGAGACGGTAAAATTCTTATTACAATCAAGCTAATAAATAAGATAAAAATTTAAGGGTCGGGATGTGACACAAATATCATGTTTGGCGACAACATGTGATTCGATATTCGAATTATAATGACATACAGTCCATTAGATTGACTCATAAACTTCTCTAAGATGCATTTCAGTCCGCATTCATGAGAAGGTATGCACAAAAGAACTCTTGTTCATTCTCACAATATGTTTTCAAATGAAAACTATTAGCAAGAATGTCTTTAAAGCTCAATATGGTTTAGTTGCCTCTCAATGCATAGAGGACATCTGTGACATTGATCATGGTGCCACGAGGCATCAAGATTCAAGCTAAACCGCGTCCCTAAATGACCGGTATGATTCAATCATTGTAGTCACAGAAGATTTACAAGATACAAAATCCAGAGATAGTTACCAGTTCCTTAGAATGTTGTGGATAGTTCCACTATCTGCGAAACTGTCACATCTCGGTTCTTAATTAAATTACGGTCATTTACTTTTGGTGTTACTATGACTTTTACAGTGTTGAGTAACCGTTTACCGTTAAGGACCTTGGAGTTGACTTTTTGTAGGAAACTTATTTTGGGAAAATTTCTTCAAGGAAGTCGTAGAAGACATTAATACGAATTCGTAGACATGCTATACATTAAAATCGGAGTTAGCATGAAAAAGTTATCAGAAAAAAGGGTAAATTTTTTAGTAGGTAAAAAGTGGGTAAATTTTTATTAGGCTTTATTTTTATGGGTGTTTTAAGTGATGGACGGGGTGGGGCAAAAAGCCCAACCTCTTCTTTTCTCTCTCTCTTCTCTCCCGAGTCCTCCGAGCCCCTCTCTTCTTGCCGGAAACTCCCTAGCTCCGTCTGCCGCCGTCCGGCCACCACAGACCGCCGCACCGTCCTAAAAGGTCGGCCGTCGACCCAGCCATCTCCCTGAACCGGTGAGAGCCGCCATAACACCGCCGTGAGGGAGGAAGAGCGCTCGGAAGCTCCGACTGTGCAGTGGGAGTCCGTCGCCGGAATTCACTTCTCTGGCCGCCATCGTCGGTGATTCGGGTCCCATTTGGAAGTGCTATCCGTGTGTAACAATCCCCTAGAAGGTAATTAACTAATTCGAAGTGTGTAGGAGGATTTTCTGGCTAGGGTTTGAATTGGGGATTTTTGGATGTTTTGATTCGATTATCCTAGTTAGGCTTAGAATTGGACTTGGTGCTAGATATGGAAGTTGTTGTGCGTAATGAGAGGAAGATGCTGTTAAATTTTGGTAGGCCGAGGTCGCCGGAGTCGGCCGCCGGCCGCCGCTGCCAGCGGAGTAGACGGCGGCGCTGCCACTATGAAGTGGTTTTTCAGGGTTTTAAATGTGTTATATTAAGGGGAGTTTAATGATGTGAAGTTTGGAATTTTGGAGGAGTTTTGGTTAGATTTGAGATTTTTCAAAGATTAAGAATGTTGGCGGTTGTTAGAATGAAAATTCGGCCGTTGGATTTCCTTGGTATTTATTCTAGAATGTTAGAATTGATGAATTAAGGTTGTGGTGGAGTTTGGTGTGAATCCGGTGAGCTTAACCCTAGTAAGAGTAATGGGTTAAACGGAAGAGATTTGGATGTTTATATTCACGTATTTATTTTCCGGAATTGAAGTTTGGTCCTAAGCATATTTATTGTGTCAGGATACGAAGGGAATCCCACTTGAGTGGCGATGCGGATATCGTCGGGCTTATGCCTAAATTTGTAAGTAGACATTTTGGTTTTAAATACATATGCATGCAAGATTTTATAATTTATTATTCTATTTTCCGAGCTTATATTATAATTTTGGTTTATGAGATGAACCTGGAAATTATTTGAGTTAAAAGCATTGAATAAATGGTTGGTCATGATTTATGGTTTTGAGCTCGGGTTATAAAGTTGGTATTTAAATTTTGATATTCTTTATGACTCCGGATTTAATTATTATCGGTGTTATTTTGATGACTTTGAGATTTATAAAAGATTACCGAAAATGAAATTTTTGGTAATTCTCTATTCTTATCTTTCTCATTTACTTGTGGATTATTGAAATTGACACTGAGAATATTTTGAGCGAGTATTTTCGGATTATGAAATTATTTATAATTTATACTTGATAATTAAAATCTCGCTTATATTTATGGACTTGAGAATATTTTTGACATGTGGGACACGTCATTGAGTTTATTTTAAATTCTTATGATAAATTTTCAAGTACGGTTGAGAACCGTACCATTCGCATGATTTTGGGGAAATTTTATGGATTTAAGTGATTTCGTATGTTTTTGTCTTAGCGCATGACGTTATTATAGCCTGCGAGGCTACCGATCGATATATATATTTATTTGTTAGCTAATCATTATTAGCAGTCCTTACTATATGTGAGTAGAACGCTTAACGTGTGACGCTATTATAGCTTGGGAGGCACCGACCCGAGCCTGGGAGGCTCTTTTTACATGGTGATAACTCTTCCCCTTATTTTATTTTTCTCAGTTATGTATTGGATTAACCAGCGGGGCTGGTTTATCTCTTCTTATGAGACTTCTGTATTTGATTAACCAGCGGGGCTGGTTTGTCCATTTTTATGTGATTCTGAAGTTAAAGTTAAATGTTATATCAAAGTTGCGTGCATCGAGGTTTTAAAGTTTAAATGTGGGAAAATATTTAAATTACGCTTTTATTGAATCATTTAATTTATTTTTGTCCACTCACTCTAACATTTTTAAATTACTTTCCCCTGAGCCTTTTGGTTTTAAATGCCCAGTTTGCAGGCTAAGTTTAGTTGAGGTCGAGCGTACATGGAGTCGAGACATAGTCAGAGGCTGCTTCCGCTCATCCTTTATTCATTCTTTTTCGTTCATCTTTAGATAAGCTCTGGAAGTCCAGTAGTAAATTATTAATTGTCTGTTGTTGGTTGTGGAATTATTTTAGAAGTGGAATTGTTATATTAGGAGATGTAATGAACTTGGGGAGCATGAATGCTCCAGGAGTTGAGCATGGATGATTAATAATAGAAGTGTTTATCTAGAATTTTTCAGGTAAGGGGTGTCTATTTTCAAGGTAGATTATGCCGATTTTTCAGTAAATTTTCCTTGGATGTGGACCCCGCAAGATTTACTTTGGGTTTCATGGTGAAATTCAGGATGGTCTTGACAGAAACACTCAATGTCTCTTTGAGACATATCTACAAAATGGAGTAGATAGAAGAGTAAATAGTTCAACTTGAACCATTTAGAAGGATTGGAAGAAGCTACAAAAAACTGCAATTCCGAAAGTGCATACAAATTTCCGCGCAGAATGACCTTTGCGCACTAAAACAACCATAACTTCTTCGTTAAAATAGATATGGACGAACTGTAAAAAATTTTGAAAACTAGACACGTAGAGTTTTCCAATGATATAAAACAGTCATAACTTCTTTATCAAAATAGATAAGGACTAACTGTAAAATGTTCTGAAAACTAGACACGTAGAACTTTCCAATGATATAAAGCTCACTGTCTGGTTCGTCCGGAGCTGTTCACAAAGATCAAACAAAGTTGACTGTCCAGAAGGGACAAATTGCTGTTTTGCGCAGATTTGGCATTGGCAAAGCTTTGAAGCTTGCGGACGGCATGTGGGCATAAGCCGAAGCCAAAATGACGTGTCTATGATCAAAATCAAGTCCTTTCGGTCTTTCCAAGATCGTAAACTCCATGACTAGTTAGCGAAAGCTCCCTGACATGAACATAAACTAACGCAGAGGACCTAGAAGATTCGATTATGATGATTGTCCAGTTTTGATAAGTCTTCAACGTCTTTTGCAAGAGGACAATTAGTTTAATAGCGTAGGGGGATCCAAAATCAAAAGCTTTCGGTAACTCCAAGTCAGTATGACCAGACATGTTCGTGGAGGGTTGGTAGTGCGAGGCACACTTGAAACCATCATCTCCTTAATTTCAGACAATTCTAAGACATCACACTGAGTTTGGATGAGCCTAGTTAAACAATTGATGATGGAAAATCCGCTATAGGGTAGAAGACTTGACCGAAAACACGTTGGCGATCCTCCTTAAGGATGCAAGGCCATGCATCATCTTCACTTGGAAGAGACCAAAATGGCACAATCTAACCATGTAGATTGTAAATATGCCATGCTTCTAAGGACGATATAAAAAATTGTACATCTTGTTTGTAAATCAATACGAACCATAAGAGGAGAATAGTTTCACTTTGAAAAAATTCTCAAGGCATTCATTATTGCTAATGTGAGTACATCAAGGTCTCGAGAAATATAAGGACATCAATACGACGTCTTATTACATATAGCTTGGAAAGAAAATCAATGTCTAGCCAATGACGTCAAAGTCAGGGGTAGCTAGAGCTGGATCTGAATCTTTGAAATTCGTGATCATGAGGATCGGATGACGTTACTGTCCTCATATTGATTTTCCGTACCTTTTTGTATGCATTCATAGTTTGAAGGAAAGCTCGACAAGGCACTCGAGTACAAAGTACCAATATGGTAATGATAAAGAATACATAATCTTATTCTAACTACATATCCTGATGACATAAAGCCAAGACACACATATGGAATATCCTAGTACACATATAATAATTAAGGCAACACAAAGACCTGCACGAGTGCACTCACGATTAATGCTTATGACATGCATTAACACATCATTGAAATCTAAATTATTTGGAGCTGCCAAGATTAAATTGTCTTTGATCATCTCTAAACCAAACATAATATACTTGTGTCCGGACTAGTATGTACGCGTGCGTCCGGACTTTCTCTTATTTACATACTTTTGTCAATGTAAATCGTGATGTTAACCGTTTAAAAATTGAATTAACTAATAAAGATCACCTATGCAAAAAATCATTGTAAAGAAAATTTGTTTGCTAAGCTGATTGCATTAAACAAATAAACGGGTGATCATGATACTATTAACTTTCATTAGAACTGTTAATTTGTTTAATGAAATTAACTGAGCAAACTAATTTTGTTTACATTGATTTTTTTGCATATGTGTTTATTAATTAATTTAATTTTTGGTTAACATCATGATTTACTTTGACAAAAGTATGTACTAGTCCAGACGTAAGTGTTTTCCAAACCAAAATCTATTTTGTTTTGTTTGGCAGCAGTCTTTTCCTAGTTCCCATGTCACACCAAACACTGGAAAAATAAAACTCGACAGACCCATAAATCCTATCCAATATCACCGAACCAAACAGACTTGAATGAACGACAAAGATACAATCGACTCGCCTCGCCCATTGTGTGGTGGATCGCTCAACTTCAACTTACAGCGGTGTAGAGTAGCACGCCACGCCTTCACTACCAGAGAAATGTGGCTCCTATTTTTACCCGCCTAATTCAAAACCCGACCCGACACGTCATCCACCCAGTAATACCTCCCAGGCTCCCATTTATTTCAAAGTTAGTTGCAGCAAAGCCAATTTGACCCCTCCCAATCTCTCTCTAGTAAAGTTCAGACCAGAAAAGAAGAAAGTTCTTGCATTCTAGAGTGGGCTTCACACAGTAGCAAGAATTGCAGAGCCATGGGAGGCGTCGCCGTGGCCGTTATCCAGCCGTTCACGCTGTGCCGGCCGCGCGGTTGGGCTCCGGCTCCGACGAGGCTAAAGAGTTGTGGTGGTAAGAGAAAGAGCGGCGTCAGAGTGAGAGTGAAGCCGGCGAGGGCAGCTCTGGTGGAGGCGAGACCGGCGGCTATAAGAGTTAGAGACGATGACGAAGATAAGTCGGTGAAGGTGCAGATCTATCGAGCCGGCACCGCCGTCGATCGTGCGGAGGATATTCAGGCGGAGGCGAGGGCTTTCGCACGTGCGGCGAATGCCTCCGTTTACACCCCCGAGCTTCTGGTCGACAAGTACGGGTCTAGCCCAGTCAAGGTGACGCCTCACTTTGAATTTAGCTTTGTTTTGTGATTGATAATGAAATTGCGTTTGTTTTTGAAATTTTGTGGTGGAATTTGTGTGCAGGTGATTCGGAGGACGCTGAAGATTGTGACAGCGCTAGGTACGTTTGGGTTGAATTTGTTCATTGATCAAAGGAAAGGCGTGCTTGATCAGAATAAAAGACGGCGAGCTGTGGAGCTCCGGCAAATTTTCACTCGTTTGGGACCTACTTTTGTCAAATTGGGTCAGGGATTGTCAACAAGACCTGACGTGTGTCCGTCGGAGTATCTGGAGGAGCTCTCTGAGCTTCAGGTATTCCGATTTAGTTGCTGTTTTGTAATGCACATATTTTTTTGGTTTATGGATGACAATGGAAAACAATAGATAGGGAATTGGCCTTCTTTTGGCTATGTGTTTTATATAGTGCTATGATGTTGTAACAATTTTTACTTGGTTCATAACTGGACAGGATGCTTTGCCGACATTTCCGGATGCAGAAGCATTTGCGTGCATTGAGAGGGAGTTGGGAGTACCACTTGACTCGATTTACTCGACCATATCTCCGTCTCCGATTGCAGCAGCTAGTTTAGGTCAAGTCTACAAAGCTAAACTGAAGTCAACTGGGCAGGATGTTGCTGTTAAGGTGCAGCGCCCTGGCATTGAAGAGGCTATAGGGCTAGACTTCTTTCTCATACGGAATTTAGGATTTTTCATAAACAAATATGTTGACATTGTAACCACGGATGTTGTGGCCCTTATTGATGAATTTGCACGCAGAGTTTATCAAGAGCTCAACTATGTGCAGGTAAATTAGTGTTCTTATCCACATTAATGACAAATTTCTGGCATGCTCCATCATCACTAGTCATTTTCTAGCTCTTGATAAGACAAAATTTTGCAACTACAGCTTTTTGTTTTCAAAAACATGCCATCACAATAAGGTGTATAATTTTATCCACTGTGCTAATAAAAATGAAAAGTGCTAAACATAGAAGCTGCAACTTCATAATTTGTATAAGAGTCTTTTGGGTTTGAATGTTAATTTTTACAGGTGCGTGCAGGAGGGACAAAATGCGAGGAGATTTAAGAAATTGTATGCTGACAAGAAAGATGTTCTCGTCCCAGACATTTTCTGGGATTACACCAGCACCAAAGTGTTGACGATGGAGTGGGTAAATGGAGTCAAATTAAATGAGCAAGCTGCCATTGAGGGTCAAGGGTTGAAAGTATTGGATCTGGTTAACACTGGCATACAATGCAGCCTCAGACAGCTACTTGAGTATGGATATTTTCATGCAGATCCTCATCCTGGGAATCTCTTGGCAACACCTGAAGGAAAACTTGCCTTTCTTGATTTTGGAATGATGAGTGAAACACCAGAAGAAGCTAGATTTGCTATCATCGGTCATGTTGTTCACATGGTTAATCGGGATTATGAAGCTATGGCTAATGATTACTATGCTCTAGATTTCTTATCGCCTGATGTAGATGTTTCTCCAATTGTACCAGCACTTCGGAACTTCTTTGATGATGCGCTGAATTCTACTGTTAGTGAACTGAATTTTAAAACACTGGTGGACGGTCTAGGTGCTGTTTTGTATGAATATCCATTTAATGGTGAGTTGATACTACAGTTTTATTGTGAACTTTACCAACTCTAAATTCTGTAATACCTCTGTACAATTAGTCATTCTTACCTGTCTTGAGTTGTCCGTTCAAGGGTTAGGTTGTACTTTATCAGTGATTTATTCAGAGTACTCGTCGTCTTTCTTTTTTCTTTTTGGTTTTGCCATTCCCTCCTGATAAGGACAAGTACTTTTGAACTATTAATGGTGAAGAAAAACAATCGAGTCCTTTAGATTTCTGAATTTTGATGAAATGGTGTTGTCATACAACTTTAATAATGATGTGGTATTCTAAACTATTTTGTGATAGAGTCCAATGATTTGACATTTGATTTGTATCTCTTGCAGTCCCAGCTTATTATGCATTGATACTAAGGTCACTCACAGTACTAGAAGGTCTAGCCCTTTATGCTGATCCTAATTTCAAGGTGCTGGCTGCTTCATACCCGTATTTTGCTAAAAGGCTTCTGACTGATCCAAATCCGTATCTCAGAGATGCTCTTATTGAGTTGCTTTTCCAGGATGGGAAGTTTAGGCACGGACACTGTCTCTCTCTCTCTACTTCTATTTAAATGGAGGTTGTTCTCAGTTGGTTTTCTGAACTACCTGATAATCTTCTTTCTTGTGGTTCACTGCAGGTGGAATCGACTAGAAAGTTTGCTGGTTCAAGGAAGCAAAGATAGAGATTTCTCTGCAAAAGATGCTTTACAGCCTGTTTTGAAGTTATTATTGGGTTCGGATGGTGAAGAACTTCGGACTTTAGTTGTAAAGGAGGCTGTGCGTGTCACTGAAGCCTTTATTTGGGGCACAGCTATTGACACATACAACTCTATGCCCGAATTTATGAAGGGTATGATTGTTAATGGCAATGCTATTGGACCTCTGGCAATGAGCGTCGCTGAACAAGAAAGCATGATAGCACTCCGAGACCAAGTAATCAGAATTTGGGGACTTCTGAGAACCTCTGAAAGCTTTGACCCTGCCATTTTGCAGCCCATTTTACAGGTAAGAGCGTTGCTTGCTTTCTGCATCTTTTCCTATGTTTGTTCTAATTCTGGGTGGAAAAGCTGTTATGTTTTGTTGTCTTGCTTTAGTAGACTAGATCTTAGTCTGTCATAATTCATGAAGTGCATGAACTGAGGAACTATAATTGTTTTATGCATTACCTTTGGCAAATGTCTTTCTATTACTGGGAGAAGAAGTTGTCACGTTTTAATCCTGCTATGAGCTCAACCTAATTGCTTATGATTGCATGAAATATTAAATCATGAACATGTTTCAAACTTCCGGTGATATATCGTACAATTTTTCTTTCTTGTTTTTCGTAGTGTTATTACAGCTGTTTAATCATGTTAACGTATTTTTGCTTACACGTTCTGTGATTGTGAATAGGATGAGAATTTTTGTTTTTTTTTGTTTTTAATAGTAGGAGGAGAAATTTTTAGTACCAGGTCTTGGTGGTCTTGGTGCAAGGTTTGAAGTATCCAATTGTGATAGAAAGAATCCCAGATTTTAAATTGCCTTGTATCTTTCAAACGAACACAATTATTGGTGTTTATATAATCTCCAAACCTTTTTAGCAACATTGTTTAGGTCATATTATGTGCTTGATAATTGAATATATCCTTCCTGGCACTCTGCCGACAATGTCATTCTTAGTTTTTATCAGTGTTATCTGTTTGCACTCTTTTGAATTGATTGAACATCGGACTTTGTTTTTGAACTAGCTAAAAAACTCGACTTCTTTTTAATCATTTATTAAGTGAAGTATCATCATATATCACCAGGTCCTTCAACAACCTGAAGCACGCAGCCTTGGGGGAAAGTTATTGGTGGGATCACACAGCGACTTGCGGCACGGTTGTTGCAACAAGTTCTTCGAGTGCCAACACCAGCTCCTGCTTCGACTTTGTGACCCTATAGAAGACCCTTGGGGACTTGGGTAAAGCAAATATTTGTTGTAATGATGCTAAGTTGAAGAAAACCTGGAAAGAGGATGATACTTCAACCTTTTTACCATTTTTTGTCACCATCACTTGGTTTGAAAAGAATGTACATGTGTGCTTGTCTGTGTCAAAACATGCAGGGAACCGACAGTTCAATCTGTAGTATCGTATAGAAGCTTCTCAAACTAATAGTGTACATATTACTGTTGTGTCCAAATGTTTTTCGCGAGTGACATAACTCCCAGAGGTCCATCAATTCATCTATATATTAGAAAGCATATGAACAATATATGAACAATCAAGTCACTGACCATATAATTTTTTGTTTTTTGAAATGGTTTAACATTTATTCACCTGTATATATTGGAATTTGGAAGTATGATGCTTTTACACCAGGACTGATACGCAGCACATATTAAAAAAATAAAAAAAAAAAAAAAACGAGCTGAATTTAGATAAAACAACCTACAAAGAGAATACAGATAGATGGTGCCGCCCCGTTGATGTTTTATTTCCAAGCTTAGGTAGCAGATTAGATTGTGATACTAACTACATGATATTACATGTGTAGAAATATGGCTTCTTAATCTCCTTCAGGTTAGGGAGCTCAGACATTGCATTGTCGATAGCACGTCTAGTCAAGTTTTCACACCCAAACACATCCAAGTACTCAAGTTTTCGACACCCTGCATATATCAAACCAAGCCCTTTAGCCGTTACCTTGGAGAACCTTAGTTCAAGGTACTTCAGATTCGGCATGGATTTCCAAATTGCATCAGCTTCCTCTGATACTCTATCTTCAGACCTGTTAGTATAAAAAATATCTAATTAAATACCCATAAGGAACTACTCCAGCTGCTCCAGAATAATCTGGAATGTTCAGAAAATTCCGTTTAAGGATTGTTAGATTAGGGCAATTCCTCCCTATCAACAACAGAGACTCGTGAGATATTCCATGGCAGAAGCTGATGTCAAGTTCCATGATCGTGGAGCACCGCAGTGCTATGTGAGCCATGGATGCCTCAGTCACATTGGAGGAGCACTTTATTGAAAGGACCTCAAGGTTAGGGCACCTTTCAGCGACAAAAGAGAGGGACACGTACATCTGAGCAGTTTCCGGTGCGAATCTCCCTGAGCGATCCCTCGCTCCATTCAGCAACAGACAGGAGAATGGAGTCGACCTTTCTCCCGATCTCGGGTGCAAACCACCGAGTCGCTTCCGGCACTGAGTTAGGCACGAGGACGAAGCCGGAGTTGAGATGCGGGATCTTGCAGGCGAGCAGCCATGACATGCCATCGATACTTCAAGGAGAGGCGGGTGATGATGTTGGTGAGGCAATCGTGGGTCAACTCGGCCCAGCCGGACTCGGACTCCGGCGGTGAGTCGTTGGTCTCGTCGTTATTGGTTTGGTCCATATATATATGGTGCCGACTAGATGGTTTTCTTTGACACCCTCCTTTCCTTTCGGTTTGTTCGCGGTATCTCAAAGACTAGATGGTTGATGTTACGTTTGAAAAGATTAGGGTTTAGCAAATGCCCTATATATAATAAGGAGAAAATCAACGAGATTGGCCGGGCGTAGGAATAATTGTCCTACACAATAATGACTCTCAAGTTTCTGGACTCATTCTAGATTTCTAGCAGTGTATCTTGTTAAGCCCTCGAGTTTTTATTTTTCGAAAAGAAAATAGTAAATGCCTATTTAATACTAATTATAAAGGTTTATAGCTTATTTCAATGAAAATCATTTTTCAATGCTCATTTACACAAATCTTAATAAAAAAACAATATTATCCATAGATATCAAAGTTTACCTCTCCTCTCTCTTATTTACCCGATCACGCCTCTCTCTCTCATGGCTGCCTCTCTCATCAACTCAGACCTTATCACCTCGCCTCCACCGCACCACACCAAATCTCCTCCGCCTGCGACGCCGCACCAGATCTCCTCCGCCTGTGACGCCGCACCAGATCTCCTCTGCCTTCGACGCCGTCTAATCCTTCCTCCACCGCACCACATCTCCTCCGCCTGCGATGCCGCACCAGATCCCCTCCGCCTGTGACGCCGTCTAATCCTTCCTCCACCGCACCACATCTCCTATTTGATCTCGGAGCAACTCTGATCTGCGCCAAGCCGGCGACAACGAGATCGTGTAGATATTAGCGAGCTGCAACTCGGCTGGAGTTCGATCTGGGCTGGATCCGGCACTGCTTGCCGGCATGAGGTGAGGTGCGTCGGGTTCGGTGGAGTGAGGTGAGGTGCGCCGGGTTCGGTGGAGAAGGCAGGTGTGCTTGCTGTTGGGGAATGTGGGTGCCTAGAGAAGAAATAAACTTTATTTTTTCGCATCTAAGTTGATTTTCTCCTTTTCAATGTGAATTATGGCATTTGAGCTACTGTTTTGCAAGTTTACTACTCCCAGTAAAAGTTTACTATGGGTAGTAAACTTTATTTTTTCGCATCTAAGTTGATTTTTCTCCTTTTCAATGTGAATTATGGCATTTGAGCTACTGTTTTGCAAGTTTAGGCTCTGTTTGGTACAGCTGTGGCTTCCAAAATAAGCTGGCTGTGGCTAATTCTGAGAATAAGCAGCTGACAAGCAAAGCTGCTGAGTGTTTGGTAAACTGGCTTTTTGTAAGTGCTGTGAATGGTAGAAGCAGAGGCAAACTGTTTGGTAAACTAGCTTTTTGAAAGAGCTTTAAACTTGTAAATGACCAGTTTAACCTTAGAATTTGTTTTTGCCTTATTTTTTTGGTAATGTATTATAACATAATTGCTCTTCAATTTTATGTCTATATAAATTTTGTAGACTATACTTGGAGTTTTATAAATCATGGTTACCAAGAGAATAATATTAAACACTATCATAAGTATATGAATTACATTAAGCTCCTTACAATTATAATAATTTGCCTTTCATCGGTAAGAAAGAACCACCATAAATTTCATATTACCTTCAAACATTCATATTACGTGCACTCATCAAACTTTGAGCGATCCTATCTCTTACTAATTTCATTTCTTGTGCTCCATGATTATGTGATTCTTCTTGTTCATCATCATCTATCTCTATGTCACCACTTGAAATGTTATCCAATCTTTCTGAATTGCAAAAATCTCTATCGCGTTCCGCATGCCTCCTTATATAATTATGAAGTGCCATTGTGACAATGACAATCTTCACTTGCTTCTCAAATGAGAAACCTAACATGTTACTTAAAATGTGCCATTTCGCTTTCCAAACTCCAAATGTGCGTTCTATAACGCCTCTTAGAGAAGAGTGAGCTTGATTAAATACCTCCTTTGCATTTCTTGGTTCTCGCCCACGATATTGTTGGAAATGTTGGTTTGCTCCTTTATAAGGTCCTAAAAATCCCGGTATTTGTGGGTATCCCGAATCAACAACATAATATTTTCCTGTTACTTAAAATAATTAGAAACGACTTAAGTAAAAATATTAAAATTTAATAAAGGTTACTATAGTCAAATATATTACCTGGTGGAGGTTTAGGAAACTTCTTACTTGGATCTCTAAGTACATTTAGAAACACTCTTGTATCGTGAGCGGACCCTTCCCATCCAGCACATGCATAAATAAATTGCATATCAAAGTTGCATGCCGCCATAACATTTTGGGTTGGTGTTCCTTTTCTTCCGATAAACGGTACTTGATATTGAGGAGATATTGAAGCGGGAACATACACTCCATCAATAGCACCAATACAATCCTTTAAATATTAAAAGTTACCATCAAAAGACATAATAAAATCAATGCAATTCATATCATATAAATAAGTAAAGTTTGACTAGTACCTTAAAATGTGGCATGTATCTCCTATCATTCATGATCTCCGGGGCAATGTCATTAAAATGAGGATCTGTTGGTTTGATAATTTCTTCACTATATTGATACAAAATATCTAGTGCCTTTCCAAAATACCTACTAATAGTTTCTGTGGAATGTTGAAAACGCTCTGCTTCCGACCTAGTTCCACACCCATGTCCTAATAAATGCAATACCAATCCTACTACTTCAACATGACTCGTTCTATTTGAACCAAACACCCCAAACTTAACTTCCAGATCACTACATAAACGGTAAAATACATCCTTATCCATTCTAAATGCATTATAGCATCGAACATTATTCCCTTGGAGTACTTCCATCACCCACCTATTACCTGTTTGAGAAGAATCCATACAAGGACTTTTGTCAATGTAACTCTCATAATAATGCTGGATTAACAAAGCATTTAGCTGCACACAAGAATAGAATATCTGATCATCATCATCATCATCTCCAGAGTTGTTCATACTTCAACGAAGACCTGCATAATCAAATCTCTACACACATTAATCATTATTAAAATAATACAAGCTTATTGTTTTCAAAGAAAAGACACATCAACATAAGTTTACAAAATTCAATCATGCTTATTGTGTTCAAATGAAACATAAATATATAGATAATAATTCATAATTGTTTTAAAGGAAAGACACATGTTTGATTAAGTCTTTGATTCTTATAACTAAAGATCATCCCGATGAACATAGACAAACATCAAACCAAACAAACATCACAATAACATCTCTCTATTTTTTTAATTTGCTCATCTCATATTGCAGCCACGCCAACCTCGTGTTAGTATCTTCCATAGTGCTAAACATCTCTCTTTTCTCTTGGCACACAAACAAATCCGTGGCAAAGAACCACAATGGAGAACAAGGCTCGCCACCCGGCAACGAAGTAACATCCTTCATCACATCTTTGATGCTAGCGCCTCCCTTAGCAATTGAAGTTGCGGTTCTTCTGCTCTCAATTGCCTCACACATTCTATCAATTTTGGTAGCCAGAAGAGCAGCACCTCCCACCTTCTCCTTTTTTGCAGCCACTCCCTTACCTTTTTCAATTCTCTCACTTCTTTTTCTTATACCTTGGGTAGATGTATGCTGAATATCGTATGAATCACCACTTTCTTCAAGGTCTTGTTCATTGTCACAGTGAACCGGACTTGTTGGTTGAGGTAGTGAAGAACCTGGTGTACAAGCATACCTACCGGTGGCTACAACTCCTGAAAATAACTTATCCAACTTGTCTTCAAACTCAGGTGTAATTCCTTTTTTCTGTAACTTAGCATACTCCTTGTTCTCCTACACAAAATAAATAGATTTGTTAAAACATGTTCCAGTAACAAAATATGAAATTAATTGAAAAAATATGATAAAATAGAGTACAAACCTTGATTTTCTCACGCCAAATCTTCGGATGCATCTATAGTCTGGAGCCTGTGATCCCAACCAAGACCGGTCTGTTTACCCTTCAAGTCTTTCCATAGTTTCCACTACTCTTTAAGGTTATCCCACTTGTTTTTCATTTGTTTTTTGGTGTATAGTTTACCCGTTTCTTTTTCAAAATTACGTATCACATTCTCATATCCCTCTTTACTAAGATGAGTGTTTGGACGGTTATTATTGTCCACCTCCTTCATACACAAGTCACAAATATTTGTACTAATTGTTCGCTCCAAACAGCCGACGCTTTTGCCATCTAGCACAAATATAAGCAAAAATAAATATAACACACAATCCATTTTGTTCAATGCCATTAAAGTCGAATTGTACCTCATATATTTTATAGTATAAGCTACAAAATATATCAGTTTCCTAATCATAGTTTCAAATTCTAGGTACTGAGATAAATAAAAAAACTAAAAGCTGCCAATGCACAAAGTATTATAACAATTAAACTGCTATAACAATTAAAAATATCAAAATGGGCAGTGCTACAAAGAATGCAGTAGTTCCATAATTTACCTTGATAAGTACCAAACTGCCAAGAGAGTAATAGATGTGTAGCAATGAGCTTGCACCGTTTACCCCAGCTTTAAGCCTTGAAGCAATGCCCTAGACAAGAATGAAGAGAATTAGTTCCATGGAGATAGGAAAGAAAAAAGAACAAGATCATACAAATGGACATCAAGAATGGAATTCAGCGTTCTAATCTGACCATGTTATCAATGCCAAAGAGCTAACTATTATGAATGAAGTAATGGACAAGCTCTTACAAAAGCAAGTAGAACATGTTTCTGACGATGCTGAACTCAATACTACTCAACACAATCATGAATCAGAAGCCAAGGAAGATGACCTCATCATTAATATTGTGTCAACTAAACAAGATGAAAACATACTGTCGGCATTGCAGGTATAGCACACCCCTATTTGTTACTCCTGAAGTTTTATACTTTGTCTTTGCTCTTATTTCTCTTTATTTTATCTCTGATTTCTAGGAATTGAGATCCAGTAGAACACAGGTGCGCACAAAGATTAATGCACCTCCTAACAAAAAGAGGAAATCGCTTATCTCTGATTTCTGAATCATACTGCCATGAGCACAATACATTGCATATATATATATATATATATATATATATATATATATATATTAAGTCAGGCAATATCTTTGGATATAGAAAAGCTTTAATATATCAGTAGCGCAATATAGGTTATGTAGTATGCTAGCTACTATTGCCTTTAATACTGTAGTTGCAATTTTTCTCTTTGGAGATCTCAGTAGGCCAGTTGCCAATACAATTTCATAAAAGCAGTAGTACAAGTTAAGATTCTTATAATTCAAAATTATATTAAAAGCTACTTTGTGTAACTAAATTAGTACCGGTTTGAGAAAATCATGAATCAGTTAAGGTTTTAAGCATGCATGATGTTCTGCAGGTAACATCAAAACCTTGTTAAAATGCAGCAGTGTAACAAGTCTAAATTTTGGGAGTTTTATTGCTTATTCTTGTTACTGTTTGCAATTTTTATGAAGATAGATATATTTGTTGATCATATAACAGCCAAGCATATAGGATCGAAAACAATTTACAGCCCTATGTCATACAAGTGATACAACCTATCACAGTATCAAAATTAAATTGCATTCATCTGCATAAAATTGAAGTTCTTATTTCCTGAGTTTGTATAAACATCTTGGTATACATCTTAGAATCTTATAAGAAATGAATGAAGTTCAGAAGAACCCATATCGAACCAAACTTATATGACACCAGACACCATTTGATAAAAAAAAGTTCGAAGCCAACAAAAGGTAATATAGAACTAGCATCTTTGAGATTGAATTCTCTTTTCTCAAATGAAGTAAATGAAAGGTGCCACACAACGGAAAGGATTGTGAGAATCAAACTGCAGGTATAGCATATAGCAGTATAATAAATAGGGCCAAATAGATGGTAGCAACTGGAAGTCTGGAACAATAGATGGACTGTGTTTGACAACCTGGGCATTTAGGGGAGGACTGCAGAGGCTAAACACCAGCTCACCCATCAAATCACAAAGCCTATAAACTCTAGCTCTCACAAGCTTAAGGTAAAAACCCGGAGCAGCAACATTACCTTTGATACCCAAAGAGGTCTGACCCGACCCGACTGCCGTCAAAGCGTGCTCGATCTGCACAAGCTTCCCTGAAGGACTGCGCAACACAAAATCCTAAATTAACCAACAATCACAAAAACACAGCCAAATTGAGAACCCTGGTTAATCGGATTTACCTGAAAGTGGTGAGCGAAAACGAAGGGCAGAGGGAGAAGAGAGAACGGAAAGAGAGCTGAGGGAGAAGAGAGAACGGGAAGAGAGCTGAGGGAGAACGGCAGGTTAAGCAAGAAGGGCAGTCTTGACTGCAAAAATTTCATTAATGAACAGTAACCAGCGCCACAGTGCTTTGGAAGCGCTTCAGGCTTTCAGAAGCACCTGATAGCTGGCTTTGGCTTTTGGACTGAAAACAGAGGTGCTTAAAAGCAAAGCCCCTCATTTTGTGGTCAACCAAACACAAAACTCTGCTCAGCTTAAAGCAAAGCTGAAATAAGCCCAAACAAACAGGGCCTTACTACCCCCAGTAAAAGTTTACTAGGGGTAGTAAACTTTATTTTTTCGCATCTAAGTTGATTTTTCTCTTTTTTTAATGTGAATTATGACATTTGAGCTACTATTTTGCAAGTTTACTACCCCCAGTAAAAGTTTACTAGGGGTAGTAAACTTTATTTTTTCGCATCTAAGTTGATTTTTCTCTTTTTAATGTGAATTATGACATTGGAGCTATTGTTTTGCAAGTTTACTACCCCCAGTAAAAGTTTACTAGGGGTAGTAAACTTTATTTTTTCGCATCTAAGTTGATTTTCTCCTTTTCAATATGAATTATAGCATTGGAGCTACTGTTTTGCAAGTTTACTACCCTCAGTAAAAGTTTACTAGGGGTAGTAAACTTCATTTTTTCGCATCTAAGTTGATTTTTCTCCTTTTCAATGTGAATTATGGCATTGGAGCTACTGTTTTGCAAGTTTACTACCCCCAGTAAAAGTTTACTAGGGGTAGTAAACTTCATTTTTTTGCCGGTATGCTTCCGGCAAGATTCGGTGGGTTCCGGTGACATTTTTTTCAAAAAAATCCAGTGAGACTCCGGCGTCTCCGGCGATTTTCCGATCACCATTTTCCGGCAACCGGTGATCGGAATCCGACGACCAGTGTCCGGTGACCGGAATCCGGCGATCGGTGTTCGGCAACCGGTGTGCTTCCGAGAAAGTCTTCCCTTCTTCTTTTTCATTTTTTCTCTTTAAATAAAGGTTAAGGGTAAAAAAGTCTTTTAAAATATCATTTTATTGTGATTTTATTAAAAACTTATGTATTTGGGCACGAAAGAAGTACCTTATATTTAAATGGGCTAACAAAAAAGATTATCATTGGAATGAGGTTTGACTTTTTTGATTTTGTGCAAATGGTCTTTTTCCCAAAAGAAAAATATATTACAAAGAAGAGCCTTTTTTTTTGTTAAGATGAAAGAAGAGCCTCGATCTTAGACGACCAATGCAACAAGAATCTAGAAGAAGAGCCATTTGAGCTTGGGGTACACTACTGGAAAATAGCACTTAGGTGGTGCTTAAACACGAAATTTTCTACTTAGGCTACGAAATAGTTTCCGTCGCTTAAGTACTACTTAAGAGACGGAATATTTTTACTTAGACGACGGCATTTTGAAAAAATAAAAATTAAAAAATTTATATGAATCACTTAAGAGACGGAACTACATTCTGTAGCCTAAGTAGAACTTAGGAGACATAAATGTTTACTTAGGAGACGAAATGTTTTAAAAAAAAAAATTATGAATCACTTAGACGACGAAAATAGAACATTCCGTCGCTTAAGTTCTAAAAATTTGAGCGCTTATCTTCCTGCGTAAAATTTCATGAAAAATCAAACCAAAATTTTTCAAAACATATCAATTCTTTTAAATCACACACTCACCAACCTTATCAATAGAAGGAAACTCATCTTCTCCCATAGCTCTCTCTCTCTCTCTCTCTAAACTATCACTCTCATGCCGGCCTCTCTCTCCATTCTCACCGCTCCTTCCTCCGCCGCCACCGTCAACTACACCACCCCCACCAACGCCACCTCCAACTGCCACGCGCTCATCGACTTCGTCCCACAAACGCCACCACTCTCAATGCTGTCAAGACCCTCTTCAACATCACCCGGCCACCTCCGCACCCTCCTCGGAGCCAACAACCTCCCCTTCCCGACCCGACCCAACTCACCCGTCCCCACCACCAGCAAGCTCCTCGTCTCTTTCTCTTGCACCGAGCCTCAAATCTGGGTTCGATCTCCGCCACCACAGACGCCGATGCCGCCACCTTTCTCTTTCTACCAAGCCTTCCCGCCGACCCACCACCGTCCCTTGAAATTTCAAAGGGGTAAGAAATCAAGGTAAGTTCTTCAATTTTTCTGGTTTAATTAGCTTTGGTGATAGATTTATGTGTTTTTGTTTAATTTGATTTTGATTTTAATTTTGGTTAGGATGTGATTGGTATGATGGTGGTGGCATGATGGTTATTTGGTACGGTGGTGGTGGTATATTTGGGGCAGATTGTTGGCATGAAATTGAAAGAGAGATACTATATTAAAGTTTACTGACCCCTAGTAAAAGTTTACTAGGGGGCAGTAAACTTCCACTAGGTTTACTAGGGGGCAATGAATTTATTTATTAGGATAAGAATGGGTATATGTTGTGTATAATTGACATGAAATTGAAAGAGAGATACTGTATTGAAGTTTACTAACCCCTAGTAGAAGTTTACTAGGGGGCAGTAAACTTCCACTAGGTTTACTAGAGGGCAATGAATTTGTTTATTAGGGTAAGAATAGATATCTGTTGTGTATAATTGACATGAAATTGAAAGGGAGATACTGTATTGAATTTTACTGACCCCCAGTAGAAGTTTACTGGGGGCAGTAGAAGTTTACTGGGGGGCAGTAAACTTCTACTGAGTTCACTAAAGGCCAATAAAGTTGTTTATTATGATAAGAATTTGTATCTGTTGTGTGTTGTGCCCCTGAAATTGAAAGAGAGTTATTTTTGCAAGTTTATTGATCCCTAGTAGAAGTTTACTAGAGGGTAGTAAACTTTATTTTTTCCATATGCAGTTTATAAATGCAAGTTTTTACTACTTATATGCAGGATGAGAAGAAGTTCAAGACATTTAGTTATGACTTCTGAAACTTGCGGTGGTGGTGGTATTTAGGGTGGTCGGAGTGAGTGGATAAAAAACCTGCGGTGACGTTTTTTTTTTTATAATTTTTTTCAGCCTTTAGCGACGGAATTCAACTATTCCGTCTCCTAAGTGGATAATTTTTTTATTATAAAATAAAATCCGTCGCCTAAGTGTTTAGGAGACGAAAGTATTCCGTCTCCTAAGAACCACTTAAGCGACGGAGTTTCAGGTTTCGTCGCCTAAGTGTCTACCTCACTACACTTAGGTGATAGATCTTAGCCGACGGACGTTCCGTCTCCTAAGTACTTAAGAGACGAAATCTGTCACTTAAGAGATAAAATAATTCCGTCTCCTAATTGCTTTTTTCCAGCAGTGGTAGAACCCTATCAAACCAACACATGAGCAAGGAAAGAGCGTGACTGACCAAAACAACAGCATCCGCCGAAATTTATCTCTAGATAAGAAGGTGATGTTATCATCAGAGTCGGCAAAAGCTTCGAACGAAAACAATATATTATTAATTAGTGACCGGGAAAGGGGACGATACTTGAACCTTATACCATTTTTTGTCACCATCACTTGGTTTGGAAGTATTGTACACGTGCTTGTCTGTGTGAAAACATGCAGAGAACCGACAATTCAATCTTTAGGGTAGTATAGAAGATTCTCAAACTAATTTTTACGGTGTATATATTACTGTTTGCCTCAAAATGATTTACATGACTGACATAACATCCAGAGGCACATCACTTCATCTATACATTACAAAGCATATGAACAATCAAGTCACTGACCATATAAATTTTTTATTTTTTTTTAACATTGAAAGCATGATGCTTTTACACACCAGTAAAAGCATCATGCTTTCAAATTTAGATCAAACAAGCTACAAAGGCAATAGATGGTGCAGTCCCGTTGCTGTTTTATTTCCAAGCTTAGGTAGCAGATTAATAATAATTGATACTAACTATATGAAAATCAGGGATATTATATCCATGATATCCAGGGATAAGGGGTAGGGGTGTAGAAACATGGCTGCTTAATCTCCTTCAAGTTGTAGAGCTCAGATGTTGCATTTTCGATCTCACGACTACTAGTTAAGTGTACACATCCAAACACATCCAAGTACTCAAGTTTCCGACACCCTGCAGATATCAAACCAAGCCCTTTAGCAGTTACCTTGGAGCACCTTAGTTCAAGGTGCTTCAGATTCGGCATGGATTTCCCAATTGCATCAGCTTCTGAATCTCTATCTTGAGGCCTATTAGTATCTAAATACTCAGAAGGAACTACCCCAGTTTCTATAGAATAATCTAGAAAGTTCACAGCATTCTGTTTAAGGATTGTTAGATTAGGGCAACTCCTCCCGATCAACAGAAGAGACTCGTGAGAAATTCCACGGCAGTAGCTGATGTCAAGTTCCTTGATCATGGGGCACCGAAATGCTATGCCAGCCATGGATGTATCAGTCGCATTGGGGGAGCACCTGATCGAAAAGACCTCAAGGTTTGGGCACCTTTCAGCCACAAAAGACAGGGACGCATCTGAGCAGTTCCGGATGCGAATCTCCCTGAGCGACCCCTCGCTCCATTCGGCAACAGACCGGAGAATGGAGTCGACCTTTCTCCCGAACTCGGGTGCCCACCACCGACTCGACTCCGGCAATGACTTAGCAGGCTCGAGGACGAAGCAGGAGTTGAGATGCTGGTCCTTGCAGGCGAGCAGCCATGACTTGCAGACGTGCATGGCACGCCATCGGAACTCCAAGGAGAGGCGGGCGATGATGTTGTGAGGCAATCGTGGGTCAGCTCGGCCCAGCCGACTCGGACTCCGGCGGTGACTCGTTGGTCTCTTCCTTATTGGTTTGATCCATTGTTGGCGGTTTTGGTGCCGACTAGATGGTTGATGCTCTCATTGCTCTGTTTGGATGAGATTAGGGTTTAGCAAATGCCCTATATATAGAGGAAACCAACGAGAGATTCTTATGTACCCGTAAAATTGTTGTTTAGATCGGTTGTTTTGGAATACAATTAGCTTTCGAGGTTAATTATGTTGGCCAAGCTTTCGAGCCTTTTGTGATGCTTGCTAATGATTCTTCGTTTTCCCACCTTTTAGTTGTAAATTATAACAGTTGTTAGAGCTTTACAGAAATAGTGGATGTCTCAAAACCGTATATTTACTTACATGTGCATTGTTCTAGCAGCTGTTGTGTTTGTTTTTAAGGATCACTAACTATACAAAATATAGCGTAAACAATCATAGGTTCTTGTTTCAGCTTGATCTAGCTATCCCTCTACTTGAAGAATCTCCTTTTGGTAGAATATGTTGATTTGTATGTTTGCTTTTCGACAATCCATGATATTCCAAATAGTTTCTCTGCCGTTATTCCCATGAGTATATGAAGTTGTTCTAATTCGTGTTCTTTAATAACCTGAAGTAAGACATGTCCAAAGAACAAAGGTAACTCATAACACATTTGTAAGCTAATTGGTAAACCGGATCCCCTCCATTCACATGGCCCGTTCTTGTTTCAAAAGCCTTTGCGCTCCAAGTTGGTTTACAAACAGGTGTACTTCACAAGTTTTCTGACATTCATGTTGAAGGGGATTCCAAAAGTCTGATTGACGTTGAAGGGGATTCCAGTACTCCTTAGAGAATAGCTGTTTTGGTTCATAACATTCGTATGTTGACGCAGTATTAAACACATTTGGAGGGACGCTAATTTCGTTGTAAACTCTTTGACAAACAATCGACACCAAGTTGAAACATACAGCATGGTTGCATAACGTGTCCTTGACTCCTTGTTGCACAAAATGTTCTTCGTTTCTGCTCATTGTCATGTGCGACTGTATTCGTAGTTTTAGTTTGTAGCTGTTTATTTTTCGTTGAGAAAAAAAGCAAAATAATTTTTTTTATTATTCTTGTTATATATATATTCTTTAGAGAAACGAATCCAATGTTGAACGAATGACTCTTTGACCTTAAAAACATACCTTTCCATCTTCTACCTCTGGAACCCAATTCACACTTGCTGTGTGCTCGCCTCTTCCATTTTGGCCCTAATTCCAGTCTCCTATGGAAACCGACAAGCCAGTGGATGACCCATGTGAGTAAGACTGCCCTAACCTTTGGTTTCATACTCTTCAATTTCTAGCTCTCAGCATTGAATGGCGTCAATTCAATTGGTAGGCTCAGGTACCAAAGCCATGGAGGATAAATACAATGTCGAAGCCACTGAAAACCAAGCCATTGAAGCATTGGTAGGCTGCTCTTTAACCCTATGCCTTTTGTTAGAGGTATTTGAAAGCTGAAGCTTGTTTGTTTCGAAACAGCGTTTGCCTATTACAGAGGCAGCTGCGATATATGAGCAGATTCTGGCTGTGTTTCCCACTGCAGTGAGTGCCTTCTAACTCATATGTTTTTTTTTTCCTTCAATGCAATTGGATCTTGGTTTGAACTTTATATGAGCAGTGTTGAGACCATAATAGTTAATTTGATTAGATATATTCATTTGCTTAAGATGTTGAAAGGAAGTCTAATTGAGATGGTCAATTGCTATATGGAGGGTTAGGTTTTGTGAGAATGTGTTGACTGAGGTGGTGGTGGCTGGGTGTTGATGGGGATGCCCTTGCTAGTGACTAGGAGGGGACGAAGGTGACAGTGGTAGTGCAGTTGGGGTTGTGAGTTTGGAGCGTGTGGATGTTTTAAAGTTGGAACTGGTGTTGTCCAAATAAAACTCCTTTCTCCTGAAGATTTTATTGGTGAGTGTTCCGAGTCAATTCTTAAAGCCCACGTTAGATTCATTATGCGGTTGAGCGTATTGGGAAGAGAGTTAATACCCTTTAGGGATTGCAGGTAGAAGGATTTTCAAATACCGGGAGTGTGTGTGTGGATGAGCTTCGGTAACAAGTTAGGTTTAGGTCTGCAATTGGGGTGTTGCATTATTATCTATTATCTTTATTGGATTGGAAAGCTGCAGTCAGTTGAAGTGGTGTTAGATTGAAAGTGTGTGGTTTCTTAATAGTAATGTATTCCTCAGCCTTGGCAACATGGGGTTAGTATAACTGGTCAGGCCCATGGTTTGCTCTGATGTGGTCTGGGGTTCGAATCCCCTCATGGTATATCCTTAGCTATTTTCTAGATTTTGCTGCCTTCTAAAGATTGTAGAGTTCCCGGGTCTGCAAAAAGTGGATTTTGGGGGATTTCTGGGTATAGAGAAACAAATGTATCCCTTAGCCTTAGAAGAATTTCTGCTGTTGTTCTTTGAGATTGGACTTCGTGGTAGCTGTGGGAGAGCTTTCAATACAGTTAGTTATTATTGTGTACATGGGAGTATCAGTTACTGCAGAATTTAGGTATTATTTGAAAAGCACTGTAAAACACTTATCTTTAGCGTTTGAAAAGCTCTGGAAAAATGTACAGAAATCTAAGTAAGCTGCAACCACTTTTAACTTCTACTTAATTTTTGTCAAACAGTGAGACTTATCTTTGGCATTTAAAGGGTGATGCACATAATGTGCCAGCTTTTCCATGTTTGGGTAAATACTGTTTATATTAAGTTGATTAGTTATTTCCTTCTCTCCAGGCAAAGTATTGGAAGCAATATGTGGAGGCACAGATTGCTGTTAATAATGATGATGCTACAAAACAGATATTTAGCCGGTGTTTGTTGATTTGTCTTCAAGTTCCACTTTGGTATATTCTGCTCTACAGCCAAAATCCGTCAGCAAAATCTTATATTGCTTTGATAGTGGAGTCGGTATAATATAATCAGTTGATGATGTAATGCAAATCTTTTCTTGGTTTTGTTTTTGTTTCGTTGCAAGTACATTCTATAATGTCATATGGTTTTGGTTCTCTTCAAGGTGGAGTGAATTGGATAAAATTGTTTCACTATTGTCTACTTATTACAATGGTGGCAAAAATTACTTGTAGAATTAGCGACTATCTTAGTCCTGAAATTGACCATCTTGATCTTGAGTCGACTTTATGAACAAATAAGGGAATCACTTAAACTCAGGAATATATTTGTATGTATTGTGGCCCAGCATATTGTTAAGTTCAGATCTTCCTGCTCAAAAAAATTCCATAGAGCAAATATGTCCCAAACTACAAATTGATTTAACTGTGAATTTCCATGTTGTAAGTCAGCAAGCTGCTCTCTTATCTAAATGAATGGTATAGAGCAAATAGTTTTCTTCAGAATTTCTAAGACAGAAATTGAGTGCATAATCACCTAGATGACTTGCTCAAATTTCATTGCTTAGACCAAGATAGAATCATGAACCTGTAAGATTTCTTTCTAGTACTTTTGATGTTCAGAATTATACATGTGTGTAGGTCATGTGGTACATTTATGGTAGATATTCTTTTTCATGACGTTTACATGTTCAATTCATGCATTATGTTTGGTTGAACATTTCACGAAGTTTGGCAAGCTACAAGAGATGACTAGCTTCAACCAGAAGAACAACAATGAATTACCCCTCCTTAGCAGTATAGCTTTTATCTTATCATAAGCAAAAGACACATTTTTCTTTTCATTATCTTATATGGAACAATACTATTCATTAATCAGCAATTGAAAAGAACAGTAATCATGATGGAGGATCAAGAACAGACTGTCTGAATATTTGCATGGCCATAATTGAATAACCACCATATTCCACTAAAACTTCATTGCTTCATACGATTAATCACGACGGAGGATCAAGAACAGACTGTCTGAATATTTGCATGTCTGTAATTGAATGACCACCGTATTCCACTAAAACTTCATTGCTTCATACGATTACTGAAATTTCTGTGTTCTTTTTTGTTGGACAAACATGTCTTTCTCTTATTTTTGAGTTTGGAAAATGCTCAACTGTTTTGATCACATTGGATTTGCAGGCGATGCTACATTCGTTTCATCAGAAAGGTCAATGACAAGAGGGGGGTAGAGGGTCAAGAAGAGACTAGAAAAGCTTTTGATTTTATGCTCAGTTATGTTGGTATGTCTATTTACTAGAGCCTTCGAGCCTTTTGTGATGCTTGCTAATGATTCTTCTTTTTGGCACTTTTTAGTTGTAAATTATAACAGTTGTTAGAGCTTAACAGTGTAGGTTAATTGTTATGAAGTTATGAAGTTGTTCTAATTCGTTTTCTTGTCTGTTCTTTTTATTCTTTGGGAAGTAAAATAACACGAAGTAAGACATGTCCGAAGGATAAAGGTAACTCGAAACACATTTGTAAGCTAATTGTTAAACTGGATCCGCTCCATTCAGATGGCATGCATTGCTGTTTGAATAATAGATTCTTATCAAAAGTCCCCCGTCAAGGCCTAGGTTTCTGGCTTTCCTTCATGGTTTTTGGGCAGTTACCTTTTTAAACCTAAGCCTTAAAGCTACTTACACTAATACAAAATAAGGGCAACTATACACACGAAAGAATGAATATGAGTTATATACAGATGAAAGAGAATGAATCGCTATACAAATGAGAAGACTTAAGCTTTGAACCACCTTGTTTGAGAATCCCCTAGAATATATATTCATTATACATATAAAGATGTACCAGAGAATAGTTATACATTGTAGCGTGACATCTTTATACATATCTATATATACTGTCATATCTTCAAATTTGGAAATCGTATGACCATTTGAGTATCCGATCCTGTCAGTGTTTATAGGCAATACTGAGTGTGTCTATTTATGTGGTCAAAGTTGAGTACATGGTGTTCAACTTAGGTGTTTGTTTGCAGGGATGATCCCTGTACCATGGATATCCACTTCTTATTCAACCTACATATGTAGATAGGAGGGTAAGGCCTGCTGGTCATTTGATGTGTGTATCAGGCTGTCCACCCCAGAGCTGGTTATTTTTTAAAATTTTATATTTTATTTTAGTGCATATAAGTAATTGTCATGTCATAATAATCTGAAGATCGTGGCATGTTAATTGATTTTGGAATGAGTTATTAGAACTATTTTATTTCTAAAGTTCTTAATCTTTTACTTTTTATGAACTGAACTATTTACTGCTTGTACATGCATTGTATAACACATTGATAAGCTAGTGAAACCTAATCCTGTCATATTTTGAAGGTGCTTAATCCTTTTGCATTTGCTACCAGGAGCAGATATAGCGTCTGGCCCTGTGTGGATGGAGTACATCGCTTTTTTAAAGTCGTTGCAGGTCTGTTATTCTCTTCTTGCATGTGGTTTGCTTCTACTTACGGCTTTTTAAGGGGTGAACAGTGATTTGAACAGAAGAAGGCTATTACATAGGTCAGGGAGTTCTCAAATAGTTTTGACCTTCTTAAGGGGAAATATGGGAAAAACAAGTAGTTAGGAGGTTACTAAGAATTATAAGGTTAGCAGTAATAGTTTCTCTTGTATATTAAGGGATTGGAGAACAGCAGTAGTTTAGGAGGGGCTTTTTGGTTCTCTTTTGGGAAATTCTTTATGGGCTTTTGGTTTTTGGTGCTTTTCTTTGTTAGCTTCTGTTGCATCTCTTTTTTTGTGGATGCCTTGTCCACTTTGTATGTATTCTTTTTCCCTGATCAAAATATGTTTCCTTTCTAAAAAACTAAGACTCTGAGAGGCTACTGTATTCAGAAGTGGCTAATGTTATCTTTATCCATAATATGTTTAGTTTTCCCAATACAATTATTTGCTGCCCTTTCAGCAAAATCTTTCTGTAGAAGCCAGAGTCTTCATGGTGGCACCATGGCCTAGAGGCCCTAGAGTTGCTGCCATGGACATGGCTGCAAGGTATTCAAACCAACTTGAAACAAAAATAAGTTTGAAATACACAGATTTATTAATTCATGGATAACTGCAATGGGCCATAATAATGATGCTCGTATCTCTTCATGATTCAGACAACTTTAATTGTCTAGACTTATGTTATTCATATTGTTTAATGTGGTACTTGCAGGCCTTAAGCACACAGGAAGAGTCGCAACGGATGACTGCTGTGCGGAAAGCATACCAGAGAGCCATTGTTACTCCTACCCATCACATTGAACAACTTTGGAAGGATTATGAAAGTTTTGAAAATTCTGTCAGCCGTCATCTGGTAACATTTTTTAGTTTGGGATCACAAATGAAATCTAAACTAGTTTAAAACATATATGGGCTATCTTTGTGTTCCTGTGGGTGTTGCAAGAAACTATTTTACAAAATTTGCAATCTAATGATATTGCATTAAACAGGCAAAAGGACTGTTATCTGAATATCAACCAAAATTTAACAGTGCCAGGGCCGTTTATAGGGAGCGGAAGAAGTTCTTTGACGAAATTGACTTGAACATGCTTGCTGTACCACCAACTGGTTCTTACAAGGCAATTTTCTGTCTCTTCTTCTCTAATCTGTCAACAATTGTCTCACATATGTTTTATTTCATAGCCGGTTTACTCTTGCACTAGCATGCAGTTAGTGTGGTTTTAAAATTTGTCCTGTTCCGTTCTTTGGCAATCAAAATTTTAAGTAGCAACCCAGTGTTCTTCTGTACCTGCATGTTTTCCTAGTATCTGATTTGAGTTGATTGTCAACCCATGTTAGAAAGTTCCTATATCTACCTGTAATCACTGTGTGACACTTGTCTGTCTTGCACTACGGTGGTCCATATATGAGAGACATGTCTTTGTTTTTCATATATGTTCTATGGAAAATTGACATTTTTTTGGTTTGCTCTCACAGGAAGAATTGCAATGGATGGCGTGGAAAAAGTTGCTTGGTTTTGAAAAGTAAGAATAATTGCTATACTCTGGCTCTTCCCCCCCCCCCCCCCCCCCCCATTTTACAATCTGCTAGTTATTTTCATGAACTGTTGTCTTACAATTTCATGCAAATTTAAACTTTAAACATAATTTTGAGAATCCATCATGATCTTAAGAGAAAATGATTGAACACTCGTTTTCTTGCTTCTATAAATTATAAATTTCCGAGTAGATAACTGTACGATCCTAGTTCTTGGCAGCTATCTTTTATCTGTTGGATGTTGCACCTTTGAATTTATGTTTCTGAATCAAAATTTTGTTTCCTTGTGTATTATTTTTTACTATATTATTAATGTCATTGTTGTCGTCGTTATTGTGTTGTTATTTTTGTGTTCTTTTTTTTCCTGTTAGGCTGTGTTTACTTTGCCATGCATTTGACAGTGTTGCATGTTCTGACCTAATTTCTTGTATTTGCATTTCAGGGGAAATCCACAAAGGATAGACAATGGATCATCCAACAAGCGAATTATATTCACATATGAGCAGGTGGTTGAATACACATTATATATTTATTTTATTTATTTTCTTTTTCTCGTTTCATAAATGTAGTAGATACATCTAGATTGCCTCTGATTTTGTTGGATAAATGGATCGTATAAGTCTTCTTAAGTCTACGATTGTTGAAGAATTTCTTCAGTATGTTTTTGGATATGTCTTTTCCTGCATGCATGTAGTAATGCGAACTTTGTGTTTCTAATTACAATAATTTTGCAGACACAAAGATTTAACTTTCACCCATTCTGAGTAATGCAGTGGCATTAAGATGTAACAATCTGTGCAATGTTGTTATCAATATTGCATATAGCTTAGTGTGTCATGTGTGTTGTGTTTATACTTTACCTTTCCATTAAGTTGGTCTTTATCATAATGTGATTACAAAAGGATTCAATTGGTATCTTGCATTTATCCAGTCCTCTTATAGATCTACTTATGTTGGTGCCTCTTAATTTTGGAAAGTAACTGGACCATCATGAGAGAACATATACCGGAGTGTTTATAGAACTGTCCACAGTTTATTTTCTTGACAGAATACTGCACTTTCCTTAACTCTTATCTGTTGTTTGCCAGTGTCTAATGTATCTATACCATTATCCTGATATATGGTACGACTATGCGATGTGGCATGCAAAAAGTGGATCTATAGATGCTGCAATTAAAGTATTTCAGAGAGCATTGAAGGCTCTTCCTGGTAATTGTTATCTTTTCTTGTCTCTCTGCCTTCAAGATTCTTATGTACTTCTGTTAAGCTGCACTTCCTTTTATGTTGCTATGTTGATTGATTATCTTACACCACGAGTCTGGAGTTCTTCACCAATTTTATGACATGGCTTAAAGTCTCTCTGATCCCTCTCTGATCTCTCTCTCTCTCTCTCTCTCTCCAACAGACTCAGAGATGCTTAGGTATGCTTATGCAGAGCTGGAAGAATCCCGTGGAGCAATCCAGGTATTATGATTACAAATTTTCTTAGACATTATGAACTATTTGGCTCTTAATGCTCAGTTGAGTTGTGTTGGAGTTGCCTTTTCTTTTAACAGTTATACTTTTTGCAGCCTACGAAGAAAATATATGAGAACCTTCTGGGAGACGGTGTTAACACAACTGCCCTTGCTCATATACAGGTACTTAATCCTTTTGGTCTTTCGAATCTTTAGTTGATATAATTTTCAAAATTATGTAATTTGGGTGACTCAGGGATTTGGGGTTTTCTCTTAAGTACATCCCATAATTTTTTTTTGTGCTAGATAGTCCAGCTCCCTATATCTACATTACTAACTTGAATATTTCTTGGTCAACAACTTACTGCACCCTGAAAACTGAAGATTACAGTGCATATTTATTGTACCAAACATTTGTTGGCTGTATTCTGCAGCTTAGAATCAAAGTTTGTCCCATTCTGATTGAATCTCATGTTTGTATATTTTACTGCAGTTTATTCGCTTTTTAAGGAGAACTGAAGGAGTTGAAGCAGCTCGCAAGTACTTTTTAGATGCGCGCAAATCCCCGAACTGCACATATCATGTTTATGTTGCTTATGCAATGGTGGCCTTATGTCTTGACAAGGATCCCAAGGTTTTTCTTGATTGTCTTTGTTCCACCCTTCTCTGTCTTTCATGGGATGTTTGATGACTCTTTGCTTGTTTACATCCTAAAGATACTGACAACAGAAAATTCGCTAAGAAAATAACATTGATTATCCACTTGTTAAGGAAAAATATCAAAATCCACAAAGCCATCTTATTACGTTTTTCTTTTCATACTGCAGATGGCACACAATGTTTTTGAAGCAGGACTGAAACAGTTCATGCACGAGCCTGTATACATTCTTCAGTGAGTTGATCTTCTTGTTTAAATGTCATGAATACTATATTGGTTTAGTTATATATTATTGCAAGTGAAATGCTGTACGATGATCCTCTAGGACATATCTAAGAGTAACAGTTCCCCAAATGCTTTCTCATAAAGAACTGAAAGGCTCTTGTTTGTAACAATTTCAACCAATTTGTCTTCTATCCTGTAGCATTGATTAATATAAAATTTATGGCAGACTACAATTGCCTTCTCTTTAGCATATTTTGTAGAAATCTGACATTTTCTCCTGTGATTGCATTCCTTCTGAGGTTCAAAATTGTTCAACATGATAGTAACTCCATAGGTATAACAGACAGCCCTATTCATGCTTGTGGGATGTGGCCCCACTGTTTGTGTTCTGAAACAGCCTTCTGATTTTTTATTCCCAGTAAAGCTGCAGAGTATATGAACTGTTCATATTATAAAACTTTTGTTATGTAGTGGTAGCACCAAATGTTAATATCATATTTAGTAAATCATAAAAGAATTTGGGAGATGATATTTATGCTGTTCTTTATGTATTCTTATTGGCTTGGTTCCAATTTGTCTTATTGTAATATCTATTGTTGTGTTCTTACTTCCATGTCCTTAATGTTGCAGATATGCAGATTTTTTAACTCGTTTGAATGATGATAGAAACATTCGGGCCCTGTTTGAGAGGGCATTAAGCTCATTACCACCAGAGAAATCTGTTGAGGTACACATATTTATAGATTTAGAATCTTACATCGGGAAAGCCATCATAATACTTTGAGCTTCTCCATTGATTTTTAATTATTTTTGATTTGATGCCTGCTTTAACTTGAACATGGTATCAGCGGGACATTCATGAAAGGTGTCAAACCCAATTTTGCACATGCTCCACTTTGCCCTATACTACATGTTCAACTCAGTCTGGCACACAACAGGACATATTGAGCACAATTACCATCCCATTTTCGGAATTATCCACATTATATCGAATCCTGGACCTCTCCACTCATTGCTATTTCGTTTTGCCTGTTGTATTGAATGAGTGTACATGTGTTTTTGTGCAGTTGTGTGTCTATTGTCTACTATTTCCCTATATCCCTAAAATTCGGTTTCAGAAGATAGTCCGATTTAATGTTTAAAAGTATGTGAGATTTGTATTTCAAGTTTCTCTTGTAAATGGCCCAGAAGATATTGTAGACATGTTGAATGTTAGTGGTGATGAAGTTCAGGACTTGATGATACACTGTTTAGATTCTTTTTTTACTCCCTTCACCTCACTGGTGTGCTTTTGCAAAAACAAGGGAGAAAATGCAAATAATGTCTTTCTGCATTGTGAGATGGCCTCCTATCTTTTGTAGAAGTTGTATAGAATCTGCAGCTCATATTTGTGCTCTGTTTGTTCATAACCGTTCTAGTTTGGGAAAGGGAAGAACGCCAAAGTACCGTCTTTTCTGGGTGTTTTGGTCAGAGAAAAAATAGAGGATCTTTTTAAAGTCTATTTAGGGGTATGGTTGAGGTTTTTTGGGAGAGAATAACAGTTTGTCTGCTCTCTGGGCTTCAGGTTCTGAGTTTTCTTAAAGATTATAGTTTTACTTGTATTTAAGGGATTGGAGAGCAGCAGCAGTTTATGGATACTTTTCGTTTCTATTTGGGGAGTTTATGTGAGGTGTTTTTGGATTATGCTGCTGTTCTGTTGAGTTTTGCTGCATCCATGATTTCTGGACCCCTTGTCCACTGTTTGTATTCTTTTTCTTTTTAGTTTCTTAGAATAAAAGGGTGGTCAAAGCAGAATCTCTATTCTTTATTCCATCTCGATTTTTCAATTTTCTGTTTACACTCTTTGCCCTATGCACTTTATGCTTGCTTGGGAAACCCTTCACGTTCTTTCATGAACTCTTTTTGGTTGTCTAGAAATGGGCAAGAAATAAAAAAGATATGATGGGTTGGAGCTTCAGGGCTTCTTTTGTTCTGGAAGTATATAACTGACTCTTTTGGTCCTCATTATTCTGAAGCTTTAACATTTACATACCTTAAAACTTGGTGTCTTGTAGATAATAATAACAATGCTTGACCACTTATAATATGAAAATAAACATTTGAACTTAGCACATTCTCATTTTTTTAATTTGGGGAGTTGATGTAGGAACCGCAACAGCACCCTAGCTAGTGGCCTTATTGATACCTCTTTTGGTCCTCATTACTCTGAAGCTTAACATTTACATACCTCAAAACTTGGTGTCTTGTATAATATTTGTTACGCTACATTCTCCACTTACATCATCAATGTGTTCTACTTTCTTTATGATTTTTCCTTCTGAAAGGATCTTCCTTCTCAGGTATGGAAGCAATTCACCAAATTCGAGCAAACTTATGGAGATTTGGCTAGCATGTTGAAGGTAATAAATAATTGCCAACTTTTTTTTAGGTTCTTGTGATAATATCCATTTCCGTCTTAAATTTCTTTCAGAAGTTCTTCGCAATCTGTAAATCAATATTTTGTACAGCTCACTTATTGGCTATTAGCCATTGGATTTATTTATTTTTTTGTTATGTGAGGCTTGTCTAACTGGTGAAAGCAGTGAGCATTTCACATGCACCCAAATACCTCAAAATTTTGTCACATGCACCTTTGTTACAGTCCTTCGGTTGTTAAACAAAATAGTTATTCATTTTTACTTGATCTGTGAAGTCAGAGTTCTTATTTTTTATATCTATTATACCTTCTGAAGTGAATATTAGATAACAATGACAATACTCGACCACTAATAATATGAAAATAAACATTTGAACTTAGCACATTCTCATTTTTTCAATTTTGGGAGTTGATGTTGGAGCCTCGATAGCACCCTAGCTAGTGGCCTTGTTGATACCTAATCCGTATATATCATTATATCATTTAAATGGGATCTTGTATCTCCCTAAACTTTGTTTAGTTACTTAATGACAAGTTTCCACAGTTGATGTAGTAACCCAGATCATACCTTAGTGAATACTAATTCTTAATTCACGATAATGGTTTACTTACTACGTGGTAAAATCTGAACTTCAATATATTACATATTTTCATGTCTACGTAAATCGATCTTTTAGAAAAGGTGCTGTTGGATTATTTATATGAACTTTGATCATCGTCTTCTACTAGAAGCATTGATTTGCTGGATTTCTAATTTGTATAGGTTGAGCAAAGAAAAAAAGAAGCACTTTCTATAACTGATGAAGAGGGACCTTCATCTTTGGAAAGTTCTTTACAAGAGGTTGTATCTCGTTATAGTTTCATGGATCTTTGGCCCTGCTCCACGAAGGATTTGGACCATTTAGCGCGACAAGAGGTATCTTTAGTGAAATTATTGTTGAACTCAATAATATGTTTATGTGTTTGTTTTACATTTGGATTAATTTTGTGGCTCGGGTTTGTGTACTAGTCCAGTAACCAAATTTAATTTAACAACTTGATCTACTTGGAGATTATTGGTGTGTTGATGGCTCATGTTCATGGCTCACACTCCCCTTTCTCTTTGAAATAGTACTAATACTCCCTTTTATCATCATCATTAAGTCACAAAAAGGAGTGTGAATAGTAAGCTAAAGAGAAAAATGAGTATGAATACCATCACCCTGTTTGATGTCGGTACACATGTATTTAAGTATTTTATGTTCGGGTTGAGAGAAATGAAAATAATAAAATTTGCAATTTGGATCCTGCATTTTGCTAGTAAAAGTTTTGCTTGTCCTCAACACAAAGTAATGAAAGTATAGTGTATAATTCTTTTGTGTCGGCACACAGGAGGTCTTGTGTAATTCAGCTTGTTTCTTTAACACCCAATGAATTTGTATACTATGCCTTTTATGTTTCTAAAACTGGGGAAAACATTTTTGAAATTTATAGTTAATAAGGAAACTGGGTCAACCAAACGGAACACATTTCTAAATTCTTGGGGTTTAGTTTTGTGACGTCAATGTTAAAGAAGTTGAGTTAGTTTTAACTGATAAGTAACATGAAACACATGAAGAAGCCCTGTCAACACAAATTGTCAACTCTATCTAAAACCTGTAGTTATACACTTAGAAACAAATTGTCAACCCTATGTAAAACCTGAAGCTTCAAAGACTTTTAAACAGTTCAGTTTAGTTAGTTGCTTATATATATATATATATATATGTATATTTATTTATTTATGTTACTCTGCTTCCTCTTTTTCAGTGGCTTGCTAAAAATATTAATAAGAAAGCAGAGAAGTCAACTATGCTAAGTGGATCTGAACTTGCAGGTAGCGTTATTGCGTTTATTAACTGATGTCGTGGCCAACGAAAATTGTTTGGTATTGCTTAATTGTTAACTCACTGCTTAGCAATTTGTGGTCTTTCTGTGCAGACAAGGGTTCTACTGGCCTGATAAGCAATTCATCAGTGTCTGCAAAAGTTGTTTATCCAGATACTAACCAAATGGTTATCTATGATCCAAGGCAAAAACCTGGTAGAGATTCTGCTTAGTTATTTCTTTTTAGTTGTTTTTAGTGAGCCTGCTTAGATCTTTGCTATGGATAATAAAGCTTTAAATTAACCGTCACAGTTTACTGAATGGTAGCTGGGTGAAAGAATTTCCTGGGCTGCATATAATTATTGAGGCCCTGATTGGATTTTTGGTATGGATAATAACAAAGTAAAGTAACCTTCATACAAAACAGAATAGTGGTTAGGAGAAAGAATTGACCTGGGCTGCATGTATTTACTGGGTACCATTTCCACAAAAGTGTTCAATGTTATTATTAAAGAGTAATTTCTTTTGATGGAAACAACTTAATCCTAGTGATAATTAAACGTGGGACTCATTATTTTGTGTGAACTCTCATCCTGATTTATCTATATCTGCTTTATTGTGCTATATGGCCTTCTAGTTTTTTTCTCTCATTAACTTATTGAATGAAATTCTTTCGTTTTCAAAAAAAAAAAAAAAATAAATTGGGTGGGAGTTATCACATAGTAGGGATGTTTAATTTGTAAAGTTCTTCCTTGTTTGGTATGTATAGAGGAATATTGTGTTAGTTTAATTGTGCACTTCTATCAATACAAATTTAATGTTAAAACGAAGTTTTTAGTAATCAGCTATTGCAAATCAGGACCAACAATATCCATAACTAGTTAGAATTATGCAGCCGTGTGTGGTCTGGGTCAATTTTCATTTATTTTCTCAGTCTCAGTGTTGTTGGGCGTTTCAATTTCACCTAGTACTCTCATTTCATGGGTAGTATAGTTTGACCAGATAATAAGCATGGGTTTTAGATGTATTTTAGCACTATTCAAGTTCAAATGTCAGCTGTTGAGAGGGATTGACTATCCTTACAGTTTTTGCTCACATTAAAATATCAAGTCATTACATTTGCTCTTGTACTTTTGAATGTTTTGATATATTTTTGTTCTTCTGGTGGGAAAGGGAATGACTAATTGCTTGTTTATTGCGAATGTAGTGTGAATCATCAGTTTATAATCATTGCTTTTCATTTTCTTTAAAAAATTCATAAATGAGTGCTTCCGGAATATCCAAACTCCAAAGCTTTACAGTTTATTTTCACTGTAGATTGATTGACATGATATATAGTTTGGTTATAATGCTCAATGGCTGATCCTTCTGCCTTTGCTATTTTTTATATTTCTATCTTTAGGGGTAGCTGGAGTTCTCACTGCTGCTAGCACCTTGTCAAATCCGGTTGTTGCAGCAGTAGGTGGCCAAACAACGAGTGCCTTTGATGAAATACTAAAAGTGACTCCACCTGCTTTGGTAGCCTTTTTAGCAAATTTACCTATCATTGAAGGTAAACTTCAAAATCTTTCATTCCGTTAAATGAAATCAGAGTTGCTGCATACAAATGCAAGTTTATCTTCATACCTAGAGAAATTTTTTCTAGTATGCATGATTCTGTGGTAGTGTAGTTTGTTTAGAGAGCCATCTTGATTTTAAGTTGCACCGGGAGTTATTTTGTGAGAGATATAGTTGTTTTGGGTGTAAAAAGTGAGAGGTGGTGCCGGGTGATGCACTTTGATGGCTATCTTTTGAGTGTTGTGTATGAAGAGAGGAGGGTATTGATGATGTGAAGGGAGAGCTAGTTGAGTATCTACTTTTTGGAATCTTTATGGGGGTTTGCTTCCCCTGTTTTTAAGAAGCATTTTGTTTCCTCAATTCCTTGGATGGCAGTGGGTTGTGATAATGTGATGTAACGTCCTAATTGGTTTTCAAGTTGTATTCATCTTGGTGTAGCAGCCCAGATGTTTGTTGGCTAGTTGATTTTTAGTATTTTTAAGTAGTTCAATGGACAATTTATAAGTAGTTTCTTGAACTTTTGTTAAAGTATAAAAAGTTAAAAACCTATTATCTAGGACAGATTTGCTTCTACATTGAATTCCTATTTTCTTAATATTTCAATTTCATGGACAGTACATTTAAGTTTTCTCTTATGAAATGTGCTTGGTGTTGTCAATGGTGATGAATTTTTATTGCTATATCAACCCAATTAATCAATTATGCTGTTGTTGATTGGAAAATTTACTGTTTGAAATTTTCAGGCCCAACCCCAGACGTGGATATTGTGCTATCAATTTGTTTGCAAAGTGACATACCAGCACCACAGCCTGTAAAGTCAGGGACTGCCCATGTACAATTTCCATCAGTACCTGCTCCTTCTACGAGTGACCTTTCCGTTTCAAGCAAGTCTCATCCCATCCCAAGTGGCTCATCTTTCAAGCCAACGAGGGGGAAACGGAAAAATATAGATAGTACGTGTTTTTTGTTCTTTGGCTTTTTCCTTTTCCTTTTTATCATCCCATAAATGTGCAACACACTAAACAGTCATTGTTAAATGAAGTTCAAGCTAATCTTCCGGTTAGTGTCGGTTGGATTTATTCACTTTGTTACCGTCCTGATTGCATAGATTTAATTATGGTGTTGAAATTGGAATAGCTTGGCTGTGGATTCTTTTGGGCCTTCAGTTTGTGAATTTGCTAGTAGGATGGTTGCCTTGAGAAATACACCGCTGTTATTGAAATCGTTAATTTGAGTACCATTTTTGATCAAGTGAAAATCAAATTGTCTCAGTGTGTTCTGTTAATGCATAGAGTTCCTGGCTCTTTGATGAGGTTATATTGAGAAGCTAATAGTAATCATATCTTATTATTGACAGGGAAAGACGAAGATGAAACTACAGTGCAGAGCCAACCACTCCCAACTGATGCTTTCAGGATACGGCAGATCCAGAGGGCTAGCCGTTCTGCTTCGGCTAGCCGCACTGCTTCTCAAACAGGATCTGTTTCATACGGAAGTGCAATTTCAGGAGACTTATCCGGTAGCACTGGCTAATTTACAATTTCGTTTTCCCCGCTTAGTTTATCGTGACGTATGATATCAATTATTTCTTTAATAATAGTTCCATTTTACAACTTTCTTCTTTTCTCCAATGATATTAGTTTCTTCTTCTCTTCATTTCGGAAGATGGTCTGTGCGTTTGGTGAAAGGATGTAGATTATTAGTTACTTTTTCAATAATGTAATAATCTATGCAGACTCCAAAAGTAAATTAGAAAATTGTGAGAAGTGTCATTGCTTTGTATAGGAGAGATTGGGGCAGCGGACTTTGGAGCCTCAATCAAAAATATTTGATACCAGTCAATAGACAAAAAATGTACGTCGGTAAATTCACAACATTGGTAGTGAGTTTGGTGAACTTGTACGAGTTTGGTTTAGTCTTTCCACACAGGAATGATTCCTTGAGCTGCCAAACGCTTTTCAACCCAAAAGATAATGTGTCTTGCCGTAATCTTCTTCTCATCAACGAGAAAAGGTTCTACAGTGCTTGCTCCTAAGCCGTAGGAAGATAAAGAAAAGCCTTTTGGACCTGCAGATTGTGCCAAGCATGGAAGTATCAGCAGCAGTGTTTTATGTCATATAATTGTGACCTGAACATTATTTCTGAAGATCACAAGATGTACCTGTGAGGTCTCCGTTGGGAAAGAATGCCCAAAATGAATATGAATTGCCCTTCTTCAGAAACGAACCTTCAAGCTATCAACCGGAGCAGCAGACAGTGTTGTCATAAATGATCAACTGGACGGCATTAGGTTCTGCATAATGCTAAAATGAAGATGAGAAGACCAACCTTGTTGTCTTCAAAAAATAGCTCAATATCAGAGAGCTGATTTTGAGGAGTTTCGAGTACTGCTTTCAGCGATGGGATTATATCCTCTTCCATCATTTGAGGCAACGGCTTGACTGGAGCTTTTGCCGAAGCTTTAGGCTTTGCTGGAGCTGCTTTCACTTCTTTCGTTTCAGCAGCAACTAGCACGTAAAAGGGGCAAGAAGAGTTCACGATTTACCAATGCTGCTGCCTAACTTGTCAGATTAATCAGAAGACAATGACTCCCTGTGATTCATTATGAAAATGGAGCAACTTACCAGTGGAAGTAGATGAAGTAGATGATTCTTGCAGAGCAGAGCAGGCGATAGTTCTTTTAGATGCTACCGGTTTACTTACCATTTGCTGCTAATGTAGATGAAAAAAAAAATATGAGGAAACATTAGAGATCATGAGTTTCATAGTAATGAAATGTGAACAATTTACGAACGTAGCTCAAGTTTAAACTTCTTAATCATCCTCTCCATAGTTTTAAAAAGGAAGCTACAATATTGAGTATTGGCAGCTGATTTGCAGAAAAAGGATTACTTGAGTTAAGTGTACTACTCACATCAGAGGAACTATGGAAGGCAATAACAGAGACAGAATCGTCGGAGTTCTTCCTTCCAAACTGAAGGCAATTAGCTGATGTGTTGCGCAGAGTACTTGAGAATTCTACAAAACCCTTCCCATTTTCCTGAGAAGTAAATAACTTTTTCGTTAACTATAGAGAAATAGCTAGCAATCATAATATGAGTACATGTCAGTAAGAAGCTGCATGAACCTGAGGAGATGGTTTGGCCATAGAAAGAATATTAGCCGAAGCCATGCTTGCTTGGAATTGGAGGCAAAGCGGTCGAAAGCTTCGTTTCACAGAAATAATTGGCAAGGTCTATAGAGCAAGTTGGGTGGGAGTGACTCAGAATAAACGATCTAAGAGATGTGCAAGAGAGTAGGGTAGGGATTATTACTCCATTTTTGTCTTTGGTAGACGATGAGGTTATGGATGATAGCCTATCACTCAACGACTGGCTGAGGTTTAGTTGAAGCTTTCTGCCAGTCATTCATCAATTTGCTCATTTGTAGTTTTAGACATTAGGCTTCAGCCTCATTCTGTTCCAACCCCTTTGGCGTGCTGTAACTTAAAATGAAAAGTTTAATCGATGCAGTCATGTTCATCTAGTCAATGACTCAGTCACCATTAGATTTAAATTCAATGGTGGGGAGAATTATTTTTTAGTAGAAATGTTTTGTTTTCAACCCTTGAATGTAAATCTAATGGTGACTGATCATGAATCTCTTAGTCAGTGACTGACCATGTGAACACTAGGTGACACGTAACATAAGTCAGTACCGGAGTGACCACACTTACTATTACACAAAGATCTTGGCCATGTTAACTTGGAGTGGAAAATAAAGGTAATAAGATTGAGCTTGGCATTGAAAACTATGGAAATAAAGGTAACAGAAAAAAGAGAGAACCATGGTTTTTCACTTTTCTACAACAATTTTTGATGGAAGAAAAAATGGCGAATCATCTCTCGACGACGTTGGCACTCACAGAGGAGGATGTCGACTTCGAAGGGGTAGGGGAGCCAATGGTCGCTAGGGCCGGATTATGGAAATCCAAGCTCCAGACTACCTGAAGTTGGAGTATGGAAATGTATTAGATGACATTCACTAGTCTTAGGAGGCTGCAGAATGTCATGGTCAAGAACCACAAATGCAATAGCACATAGGTTAGCCAGCATAGCTTTTGAATGTTCTGAACAACTTGAATGACTGGATTCGATTCCTCTAATGCTTATACAATGCTTATACGTGTGCGTCCGAACTTTTTCTTATTTACATACTTTTGCCGATATAAATCGTAATCTTAACTATTTAAAAATTCAATTAACCAATAAACATCACCTTTGAAAAGTTTAATGTAAACAAAAATTGTTTGCTCAGCCGATCGGGTGGAATAAATTAGGAAACCCAATCATGATTTAGGAAACTACTATTATTTTATTTTTATTTTTTGACGAATAAAATAAAAAAGTTCATCTTAATAATAACTTTCCAAAATAGTGATCCATCTCTGTTCTATAAAGCCAAGAGGTAGCGATTGAGATCAAGAAGCTGCATGTCAAGGTTCGACTAAGCAAGGTACATATTTTCTGTTTCTGATTTTTTTTCTTTCTTTGTTGTAGTGTGAATATTATATCGATGTTGTTGTGTGTGTTGTTGATTGAAAATAGTTATGTTCTAGGCTTGTTGTGGAGGCAGAAGTTTCCAGTTATAGTTTATTAGGGTTTCTGAGTAGATCGATCAAAGAAACAAATTTGATCGGCAGTACAAGTCTTTACACAATAGTAATTTGTGTCCTATGAAACCTCTAATTTCGTTGTTTTTCTGTTTTATATTTAGGGTTTCGTTCAACAGATATGACTTTTAGAAATATGGACCCTCAACGAAACATACAACAATTATCGTCAAGCAAGAGTGATCGTAAAAAGGTTCGGGATCGAAAGAAAAATGTGTTTAAGAAAGCTGAGGAGCTTTCGAAACTTTGTGGTGTTGATGTATGCTTGATCCTCTACCAACGTCAAAGCAATATAGCAGAGACTTGGCCCCAAGATCCTGAACAAGTCAAACGCATTGTTGCTGGGTACAAGGCAAACCCAGCAATCAGAGATGCTAGCATTCCTTCATCTGAGATCAAGGGTTTTAAAGAATCTAGGGCTCGAAAGTCAGATGGTGGTCATGAGATAAAGGGTTTGAAAGAATCTAGGGCTCGAAAGTCATCTAGGGAGATGTTGTACCCGACATGGGATGATAGATTAGATTACTGTACTGAGGAAGAACTGATTAGACTGGTGGCTTCCTTGGATGCAAAGCTAGAAGCTTCAACAAAGAGGATTGATTCACTATCGAGGAAAAGCAGCAAAAGTGGTGCACTTGATCATCATCCCATGGTGAATTCGAACTTGAACTCTGTTCCTTTTCGTGAGATTAATGATCTTCCAAGATCATCCAGAAATTATAGAGGGTCTTCTAATATGCAATACCCGATATGATGCAGACTGGATTTCAAGTTGAGCTCGGAGTCAATCTAACCCTCAATTTGTACACTTTTATCATTTACTTGTAGTCATAAATTTTTGCGTGGTATATATATCCAGAGTTATTAGTTTTGTAACTTTGGCTTCCATAAAACTTTCATCTATGAACATGGATTAAAATCCTTTACAATACTACAATGTCCCTAATAAATGTCCCCAAAACAATATACAAAAAGGATGAGAATCTGTGTCCAAGTAGAAAAAGGGAACTAGAAATTCGTGATGCAGGAAAAAACTTCACAAATGCCCTAAACAAAGAGGGTTGTACGTATATATATACCACGTATGATCATATAAAGGATTCTGTATGATCATATAAAGGATTCTTTAATCCAATGATTCAATGACCAATGAGCAAGAAAGAACTTAGAGTTAGTGCATCAAGAAAGATATATAAAAAGGCAAAGTCCGATTACAAGTTTGGTGACAAGGTGCAAACCAAGTACTACGAGCCACATAAGAGGGTCTTTCACAAGTTACAACCATAAGTCTAACTATGAGAATTCCAAGCATAGTTCGAGTACCTAGGTCGTCACCAACAAGTTAGGAAGCATGAAGAAGCAATAAAGCAACTCACTACGTCAATCACCGACTTAAACAAGAGCAGTCAATAAGTTGCTATTAATTAATGATCATATTGCTGATAATATAATGCCTCATAAAATGCTTGAATTGCATAAGTTGAGTTATGATGTGAGCTTGTTGAAGAAACCAAAGACTAAGAGGGTTCACAATATGGGTTTAGGCATAATGTCCCCCTCTTGTATTCTGAGGTTTTGTAAATGATTTTGGCGTGAGGCCGGGCTGTCGTTCTAGCCCTTGGATTAAAAATAATAATAATAGATTTTCTCAGGTAATGACATCTTTATTTATTCTTATGATGCAGATTTTCATTTTAGAGTCACTTTTCAATCGAATTTTTATATCTCCACCGTCTAGTTTTTAGGTACTAACGTGTATAAGCCAATTTAATAATCGTTAAGGCACTCAGATCATAAATATACTTCTTGTCCATAAATATCACGCATTCCATTGTAAAAGCAAGTGACGCTCATTCAAATTCAGATCATCATGATCAGGGCATTGCTTAAATATATGTTTAGGAACTCCTTTTATTCCTAGGAACCAAGTTCTTGAATTCTTCTTGAGATTCCTTGCACTAGGTAAATACGTACGCCGTGAGAAACATATTGTACAATTTGTCCCGTGAATTTTTGGAAGGGATCAGTACAATCATGTCTTTAAAATGTCTTTGCTTTCATCCACAAATGAAGGTAGGCTAGCCTTCAATTTGAAGGCAAGTACCTAGCTAGCGAATGAGATTACTTCTACTGTCAAGCAGCTGAACCTGTATAGAGAGACTCGATCAGTACGTACTACTTAGCATAATGCACGAGGCTTCCAACCTTATCTCTATAAGAGCCAAAATCTCCTTTTGCTTATTGTACCCGGATTCCTTTTCCATAAGGAAATAGGAGTATTAAGCATTGATTCCTATACCCTCTCCTTGCTGGAAAGGGATCGACCTGAAGAGCATCTATATATATCAATTCTCAAACTATTATAACTACGTCTAGAGACAAGTTCAATAAGGAGATGGTTTTTGGTTCAGAAAAGGACAAAAAAAAAAAAACAAGAAGAAGAAGAAGAACGTCACTCGACCAATCATATTCTTTGGTATTGATTTCTAGCCAATTCTCTCTCTCTCTATATATATATATATATGAGTGAAGTCAGAGAACTGATGATTCGACGCACCAGCTTCAAACCCTCGTAGTCCTGTGAGTCTTCTTTCTCCTCGATCATCTTCCTTTCCCGTTCACGTCATGGATCTTAAGTTTTCTCTGTTATTGTAGTGATGATCATTTAATTAGTTTCATCATATCATTGTGCTTCCATTATAATCTGTGATTTGAGTATTGCAAGCTTAGAAATTTTGTAACTTGGTGCTCATGCCTCACACCTTTTTATTTGTAAGGTGCTCCATCTATTCGTGTGCTTTATCACCAAGTGATCGATTCGACATGGTAAAACATCCAACTTCCCTTTCTCTTAACTTTAGATTGAATTTTTGAGTGTTGTAGGTGAATAAATTCTTCCAGTTCACTGATGAGTATGTAAATATTCAAACACTTCACGTACAATCCGTCATGGGAAACAACTTTAAATGCAACTTCAATAGAAGATGCGCGCAGCCGCTAAATATATATCAAGTTCTATTTATTTATTTAATATAAGCTTTTGTTTTCTCATCTTGCATGCCCTTTAATTTATTTGTAATCCAGGTTGTTTTGGCTGCTTCAGTTGTAACCAAGGCCGGGAAAGGTGAGTTCTGTGCATTCCTTTTCTTTTGATTATGTGACTAGCTACTATTGAAAAGATCGATTCATTCTTGCCCTTTTATGTCTATACATTAAGTGCACTATAGGAAAACTTCTGCGTTGTAGATTGCTGATGATGACTATAAATGAGAAGTGATAAAATTTAAACCTATCCGAAATATATATGTGGAGGCAGGTCAAAAATTAGCACTTGTTCATGTGTAATATGATGTTTCTTCCTCGAGATTTCTACCATTACAGTCTCCAACTCCTAAGTTGTTACTAGAATGTTAGAGGGAGTACGTATTGCACTATGAGGGATACTTTTCTCATATATGCACCATAGTTGTTTCATTTACTTGTTATAAATTTGGTTTCAATTTCTGTTTTACTGAGAAATTGCATATAGTACTTTTGGGATACATGCACAGCTGCGCTAACCATATATTTCATTCTTATCATTGATTCAGTTTGGTAGTCAGTAAATCGTTTCAAAAAATATTTTCATATGTATATAATTATGGACTCTATTTACAACAAGACTCTTCATACAGTTATGTCTATTTACTTTCCTTTTTTTCTTTGTCTTGCAGTGCTTGTTTCTCGACAGTTTTCGGATATGCCTCGAACAAGAATTGAGGGTCTTCTTGTGGCTTTTCCCAAGTTACTAGGCACTACTGAAAAACAACATACATATTTTGAGACAAAAAATGTTCGCTTTGTTTACCAGCCTATAGAAGCGACATACTTGGTACTTGTTACAAACAAGCACAGCAATATTTGTGAAGACTTGGACACGTTAAGGCTACTCTCTAAGGTTGTATCTTTTTTACATTGGCCATGGTTATCTTCATTCTTGTTTGACCATTTAGTTAACTTCTTGAATCCATCAATCATGCTGTTCTTGCACAATAATGACCTGATGATGCTAGTACTATAATTGTGATAAAATGTTTGCATTGATCTGCATTGCCTCATTTTTCATGTATTCATGACTGCTTTTTGTGAATTGTGATCGATCCTATATCACACATTATGATTCATATGTCACTTGTCAATTGCTTTTTTTGAAACTTGCATGATGATATGAGGAAAAGAAGTAAATTAGTGTTAAAAGTAATGAAAACAAAAAACAAAAAATGCAGACAAGCTGGAATTTGAAGGAAAGTTTGTTGACAGTTTCTAAATCCTCAATTTGTATTTTTTTTTTCGATGAGGTCCTCTCATTTTATATGTAGAGGTGGTTTTCATGCAAATTAAATTTACGACATACTGCATAAAAATGCTAAATCTTCTGTTTCCATATTTCTGAACTAAATCTAAGGTCTTTCAGGTAAACTTTGGGCCATAAGTTGTTTTTCTACGCGAATTGGATCCTTTGTTTTTGAAATGTGTGTATCAAAAATGCTGGAAAAGTAAAATCATGGATCTTATTCCTCAAATTTTCTATAGGTACTTAAAAATTCATGTTCGCTAGATGAAGAAGGAATCTGCACAAAAGCTTTCGAGCTGATTTTTTCTTTTGATGAAATCATCTCTCTTGGGCACAAGGAAAATGTGACTCTTGCTCAAGTTAAGCAATTTTGTGGGATGGAGAGTCATGAAGAGAAGCTGCAAAAGCTTGTTATGCAGAAGAAGATAAATGAGAGCAAGGATGCTATGAGACGTAAAGCTATTGAGATTTACAAAAGCAAGGTATTTGCTTAGGCCTTCTGATCGGCTCCTGCCCTAATTAATTGTAAAGATTTGCATAGTTTCCTGGTCTCGTAAGTCTTTCCTTTTACATGACCATGACATTTTATTTTTCTGCAGATTGATAGAAGCAAAAGTGGTTACTTGGATTGAAAGATATAGAAGTAAGAGGATGTATATGGATATATAGTATTTACTATGGAGGAAAAGGTTCAATTTCGGGCTTCATTTTCTTCGGAGTCAAGGGATTCCTTTGTTGCTATTTATGTTCAAAATTTGAGAGCAGCAGTTCTTTGGTTTCTCAAATTTTTCACCCAACTGAGAATATAATTGGGAAAATTCTCTTCATTTTGTTTTATCAATTTTGTCTCAGCTCAATCTAAAAAGAAACAAAATTTTCAGACAAATCATCTGAACTAAAACGTTGTGGGTCCAAAGGTGTGGTTTTAATGAGGACCATAAGTTGAGGACTACTTGAGACAATAAATGTGGTTCGAAGACTCATTATTTCACGTCCTCATGTACACTATTGTAATATTTGTAGAGATCTCTATATGGATTGGATTTGACACTGAGGCGTCCTCCAACGATAATTACAATTTAGACTCTATGAGAAGGATTTCAGTATCACGGATCGATAGATTTGGTTGTGCCAAGCTCGCTCTCATCCTTGGGTGAATAAGTATCGAACCTAACGGCCTCTTTCCTTCCTTTGGGGAGCCACACGGCATGTGACACCATATTTGCCACTGTATGGCGACACCATATTACCATCCATGGTGATGGCGCTAAGATTAACTTCTTTTGGTCACCTTGTTTTGTGCGAGAGATTTGAGGATCAAGATGAGACTTAGTAGGGACAAACCACGACAATCCACGTCGTTACACTTGAACACTTGTGTTATTATCTCCCCATAACGGTGAGAATATTGTCTCATCAAATTGACAATCAACAAATATAACGGTAAAAGAAATCGTCTATCAAGGACTCTTCATAAGCGGACTATAGGTGGAGGTTTATACCCAATACCTAAATACTTATTCATCTTAAAGGACCCATCATTGTCCATTGTGGGCAGTGCAATTTGACACCTAGAAACAACATCTAGCCGAGCTCAAAGATTGGAGATCTTTTTCAATCCTGCCGAGCTCAAGGATTGCAATGCCAAGTCAATCCTCTCATATAGTCACGAGTTGTAGTGTAATAAAAATTCAATTATGGTAGGTCATAGATGAATTTAGTAACGTTGCATGCGATATAACCTTGAACGAAAGTATTGTACACATCTATCAATCTCAAGACCAAATAGGTTATCAATATCAATACCAGTTAATATGTCATAGTTATCAACCATTTGATGAAAAACCTCTTTAAGAATAGCTAGGGAGCTCATAGAAGTATAAGCAACATAAGTACGTAGTAGACAATTGTGTAACAAATGACTAGTGTGTTAACACTACAACCAACATAATATCATATAAAATATGTCCGCAAGTTGGTCGTATCTCTCTACATAATCCCTTTTGGATTTGTTGTAAGAATGTAATGTTCTCTTTTATGTTATTAGCGTAAGAGGGTTTCACTCCTATTGTGCTTAGAGAGCAAGCTTTGCAGAACGAACGATGAGCATTGGAAAGAGCCAATGAAACATCAAGGGAAGGTCGACTCGCCTCAATTGCTTGAGGGTTCGGCCGTGTGGTCTCTAGGAAATTAGAGCCAATCGCGAGTTTGGGGGACGTCAATGTCCTCTTTGGGCCGCCACTTACCACCGTGGTGTCACCACCATGCCTTATGGTGATGCTATTTCCCAAATGTTTTCGTTTTGATTGGAAGAAAAGATGTCCATAAGAATTTCGTAAAATTTGGATCATCATATCTCTTCCGGGATGACATAAAAGATCATGTCAACTTGTATGAGTTGATGTCCCAAAATAGCTTTATTGGCGACAACATAGGATTCAATATTCAAATCGTAGTGACATACAGTCCGCTAGATTGACTCATGCGTCTTTTAATGATGCGCTCGCATTCACACTCATGAGAAGTTTTCACAAAAGTTTCTTCCACTCTCACAATGAGTTTCATATGGTAATTGTTGGTGTGTATGTTCTTAAAACATAACAATGTTTGATTACCTCTCAATACATAGAGGGCATATATGACATTGATCATGGTGCCATGAAGCAGCATAAATCGATTTAACCGCGTCCATGAATGACTGGTGTGATGATCCAATTATCGCAGTCACAAAAGATTTATAAGGCATTAAATCCAAAATTAGTTGTCGGTTCCTTAGAATCATGTGGGTAGTTCCACTAACTACGAGGCACTCAATGTCTCCGCGAGACATACCTACTAAAAGAGAGTAGATATATGAGGAAATAGTTTCACTTAAACCATTTAGAAGAATGGAAAACACACTATAATCCCGAGAGTGCAAAATTTTCCTGTGCATCCTAACCTTGGTGCACTAAAACAGTCATAACTTATTCGTTAAAATATAGATATGGACGAACCGCGAGATGATCTGGAAACTAGACTCAAATGAGCTTTCCAACCATATAAAACACGCATTCTAGTTCATCTGGAGCTGATCACAAAGCTCATAAGAAGTTGATTGTCCACAAAACAATTTTTTTGGTTTCGCAGTTTGCAATGTGCAAAGCTTCCGAAGCTTGCAGATGGCATGTAGGCCTTTGCCTTAGCCAACAACGACGTGATTCCTCATCAATGGATGTGGTATTTGAAGTCTTTAACGTCTTATGGAAAGACAACAATGTTCAAATAGCGTAAGGGGATCTAAAATCAAAAGCTTTTGGTAACTCCAATTCAGTATGACCATGCATGTCCATAGAGGGTCGGTAGTGCGAGGCACACTTGATACCATTATCACCTTAATTTCAGACATCATATTGAGCTTGGATGAGCCTGGTTGAACAATTGATGATGAAAAATCCGTTATAATTAGAAGACTTAACCAAAAACATGGCACATCCTCCTTGAGGATGCATTACCGTGCGTATCCTCCCTTTGGGAGAGACCAAAAACGGTGCAATCTACCATTTGGATTATGATTTATGCCATTTTCTAAGGATATTATATATCGCTGTGTATAGATTCGAACCATAGAATAAACAATACTCGAAAATTTTCACTATTTAGAGAAATTCTTCGAAATTGTGCCAACAGTCATATCGAGGTCTTTAAAAGGCTCTTGATCTTCCTTTTATCATGGCTATTATTTTTCAATGCTCAAGAAAGCTATTTCTATTTTCTTTGGGATGCTCATGAAAATATTTGTTCATAGCAATTTTCTAAACGATTTCTATGTCTACGTCGATAACATGGTTCATACGATTTCTATGTCTACGTCGATAACATGGTTCATTTATAGCTTTATCCATTTTGACTTTTGGGTGTCGAGTCTTGGGAGAGTAGCCACAAGGACCAACTTCGCCTCCCTCTCATGTCTACACATTAGCACAACCTCTAGGGTAATGTGTCGTGACCTATGCATTCACCACACTCAGAGATTTTTCCATGTGCGTATGCTAAATACATCTATGCCCTCTTTTTTTAGGAGCCTTTGGATAATGATGCCACGAAATATCATCGACGATAAGTGGTAAACATTCCACTTGACTAGTAACTCAACAAGTAGAGTTATATATATGAACGTTTCAATAAACGCTCCATTAGTGTATTCCATAGTATTTCATGGGCATTACTTTTACACATATTGCCTTTAAAGACTTTTGTCGATATGACGTCTTAAAAGTTTGAGCGCGAGAGATTTTAAATTTCGGCATCTAGGCTTGTTAGCCTTGGGGTCAATATTAGTGGTGTATCACTTTCCGATAAAGTTCATGTAGACAACCCATATGACATTCCTTATGAATCCATGTTGTCAAAATTATTTTGGACAAATAAGTTGGAAGCCAACTCAAAAAGAAAATTATGATGTTTAAATCCAATATTAGTATAAATATACGATTACTAATTCTGAGCATTTAAGTCAAGACCATGATACATTATGGTCACTTAATTCAATTCTTTGTTGTGAAAATACTTTATCATCAACAATGGTTATCATTTGGATTGATACAACACAATCATGGATTGATACAACATGATACTGGATCTCCACAAGTGGGGTTGAGAGGGTGTTTTGAACATCAAAGTATATGCAATTCCCATTGCATTAGTATGAATAAACTCCATGACTAGTTAGTAATCTCCCTGACATGAACATAAACCAAATTGGAGGGCCTAGAGAAATTGATGATGATTGAATCAGCTAAAGATTATGGAACAACGTCATGGAATCCGAATAACTGATACAGATTGAAAAAAATTCAAGCACTTCATTTGAGACCCGAATATGATCACTAATTTCTATGCTTAATTGTGTTTGTCCCTAGGATTGATACTACACAATCCTAAAATAGTACCATGGTTAATACAACACAACCCGAAATAGTGCCGAGGTTGATACAACACAACCTGGACCTAGGAACGCTCTTAGTTCTGGGATTTTCCTGCAAATACACAAATCCAAGCAAGGGAATGGAGATGGAGAAGAGAGGAAAACACTTTATCCCCTCCCCCACCCCCACCCCCACCCCCACCCCCGAGTTATTTGAATTTAAAAATTCACGCTCAAACGTACCTTTTGAATCTTCAGATCTTGAATGAAAAAGCCGGAGATGGTCGGATGGTGCCGGGGAGCGACGACCGAAGATGGTCGACAATGGAGGCGAGGGGCCAGGGGATTTTTTAGAAAGAAAAAAAAAGGGACGGGTTTAATTTGAGGTGGTGCTATCAGCTCAAGAGCGTGCTGATAACGTGTTATTGAGTAAATTATTAAGAATATCTTTCATATGGTAGTCCCGCTGCAGCCTCTTATTGTCCATCTTGTCTCATCTTGATTTGGCTATACTTGTACGTATCCACCCATGTTAGCCCCACATCAGATGAGTGCCTTTTTATAAAGACTAAAAAAGCACTCATCAGTCAGCTTGACCCCTTTCCTAGTGAATGGACCACGTGTGTGGGATATGAGCGGCCGAAAAATGTTTTTCCCTCGCATCTCGGTCACTTTTACTTTTTCATTATTTTAGATTTTTTTTAGATTACAAATTAGTTTTAGCCCTTTGAAATGGGTAGACGAGGCCCTCTAGGGAAACAACAAAGAGAATAGAGAACTTCATCTTATTCATTGATAGAAACCCTTTATATAGGGAATTACAAAGCACATATACAAAGGAAACATATTTTGATATCCTATCACTATACTGAATTGGGATTCCATCTTTGATTAGCATTAGACCAAGGCACACCCTATATATATATATATATACACACACACAGTTCCCTTCCAGAGTGGGACACCGCTCCGAAATTAAAGTGTGGTGCTCCTCAATTCGCTCACTCACTTTTATGTAACATTTTCACATCTCCACCGTTCAGTGTTAAGAACATAATGTATACATCATTCCTCCAAAGTTTCATCCAATTTGGAAATCATTTGGGTACCGAATTAGATTAAATGAATCAACTGAACAAAATCTTTCCAAACGGAATTGTTCGTGTAAATCACAATTACGGAAGCTCAAATGATCTCTAAATTAGATGAACCTTCGCAGGAATGATCACACACTATGTTCTAGATACTGAACGGTGGAGATGTGAAAATATGACATAAAAGTGAGTCAAATGAGGAGCACCATACTTTAATTTCAGAGTGGTGTCCCACTCTGAAAATGAAATATACACACACACACACACACACACACGAAAACGATATGAAGTGGACGTCCGCACCGAAGAAAAAGTGCGTACATCCTTCCCTTCTCCTCTGTCCGACGCCGACGACGGCGCGCCTCCACCTGAGCGAACACTAGAGGCGACCCTGATAACTTTCTCTTCCCGGCGAGTCCGCCGAATTCCAGTTTGCCGGTGAGATTGATTTGAAGGTCTAGGCAACAACCTCCACCCAAAACTTCATACAATGTCGATCTTGCCGGCAAACTAGAATTCGACAGACTCGCCGGGAAGAGAAAGTGATCAGGGACGCCGCTGGTGTCCGCTCGGGTGGAGGTGCGCTGTTGTCGGCGCCGGACGGAGGAGAATGGAGGGACGTCCGCACTTTTTCTTTGATGCAGACGTTTGCTTCATAGTGGGCCTATATATATATATACACAGAGCTGTTCAGAGGCGGACGTCAGCACGGTCCTTAAAGTGCGGACGTCCCTCCGTTCTCCACCCTCCGGCGCCGATGACGGCGCGCCTCCACCCCAGAAGACTCCAGCATCGTCCCCGACCACTTTCCCTCACCGGCGAGTTCGTTCTTTTCCAGTTTTCTGGCGAGATTGATTTTGTTTGAAGTTTTGGGTGATCTCGTCGGAAAACTGGAAAAGAACGGACTCGTCGGGGAGGGAAAGTGGTCGGGGATGCTGCTGGAGTCTTCTGGGGTGGAGCCGCGTCGTCGTCGGCGCCGGAGGGTGGAGAACGGAGGGACGTTCGCACTTTAAGCCCGGTGCTGACGTCCGTCTCTGATCGGGCCTCTATATATATATATATAGTGGTGGTATTATTTTTTTGCTTTTACATATAGAGGGACCCTTTCTAGTGAGGACCTCTATAATGAGGATTAGTAGATGACTTTTCGGTTTATGGTTTAAAAGACATATTTTTCAACCACATCTTGGTATCTCATCCGTTCAGTTTTAGGTCTATATGATTAGATCATTCATACAATTTTTCAGCAGAATCGATGAGCGTTAAGGTAACAAACTAGATTAAATTAATGGATGAACCAAATTTATCAAATATGAACTGTTTAAGTTCATAATTAATAAATTTATTTACGAAAATGTCTTAACGATTTTCAATATGACTGAAAATTGGTAGAAATAGTCCGCTCATTAATACTTATCTGAATGGTGGTTAAGACGTAGATACTCAACTTATCCTCGTTAGAAGGGCTCCTTACATGTAGATTTCCGACGATCCAATACATATTTTTTAAACGGGATCGTCAGAAATCTTGGTTCCCTAACTCGAAAAATCCCACACCTCTGTGAGAGAGTCTCAGATTGGGTTTGCATCTGAAATCATATCACACCTTTCGCAATCCCACAATGGCAGGCAGAGAAGTTCGAGAATACACCAATCTCACCGACCCCAAAGGTATCTTCTTTTTCTTTCTTTTCGTCGGGTTTTTGTTACGATGAGAATCAAAATTGATGCTTCTCTGAATCGATTTTGGCAGATAAAAAATGGGGGAAAGGGAAGGATAAGATAGACGACGAAGACGTCACCTTCCAACGCATGGTCGCAAAGGTTAGCGCATTGTTTTCTCTCTCACTTTTTCCTATTCAAGTTGAAAATACAGAATTATATAATGTTCATCTGTATGGGTACTCTGAAGTATGAACTGATTTGTCTCTAAGTATTAAATTGGGTCGGATTCTATTCTGGGCTCAGTCTAAAATAACAAGAATAGATAGGCAGTGAATTCGATTAGCATTGACACTTCCATACTATTATTGTTTTAGTAATCAACATAACAGAAACCAATTTCTCTATGATTTGAACTGTTTTAGTGCCATTCCATGAAATGTGTTTTGGTATTTTTGATCAGTGCTCAGTACTGTGAATTCTTATAGCGTACGTTTTTCAATTTGGCTGGTGAAGTTAGTTAGAATGAGTGTAGTAATTGAAGATTTATTATGACGTTGGAAGTAGTTGGATTGTTGATGATATGGTGTGGTTTCTACCTCACTTGCATCTATGAATGTATATTTGCTTGAGAGGGGAGATTTCTGATAACATGCCCTGACAGGGATCCTGGCTTCTTCTACTGGGTGGTTGATGCATGCAGATGCAAGAGGTTGCTGGAGAACGTGGAGGTTACCTTCATGGCCGAGGCGGTATATCTCTCTCTTTCTCTCTGCTTTTTTTTTTTTTTTTTTTTTTTCGTGGTGCAAACTTGAACCCCATGGGTGCGTTGAGACGAAGTATGCATTCAAGGAATGCAGCTACTGCTTTTACTATCTCTCTTTGTTTCTAAGTGTGCATTTGAGTCATGCACAAGTCCACCACTCTAAGTTTATTTTTATTTAGCTCTTTACTTTGTTGCCATCTGTGTAAGTTTGAGTATACAGCCTTGGACAGTGATGACCTATTATATCTCAAGGAGCAGATGGAAGCTGAGGAGGATGCAGAACGCCTCCTTCGCCGCACTGAGAAACGAGCATTTGCTGCATTTAAGATATCCTTTAATGAAATTGCTTCTATTGTTGTGGCATGCACTTAGTAGCTGGTAACAAGCATTTTTTTCTGTACTGCATTGTCAAACTTGATGTATTGATATGATTCTTGTATGTGATCCTCTTTCTTTAATTTAAATTGTCATGTGCCATCTGACTACAGTCGTACTGAGTACTCACCTAGGTAGTGCTGATAACGTTGGACATCTGAAACGAGTATACCATTTTCTTGGCCGGTGGCCCACAGACTAAAAAAAATGTAGGCTTGTTTTGATATTTTTTCAGAGTAAATCAACGTGTTGTGAATTGTATTTACCATGATGTGTTTTATGGTTTAGTTGAGTACTGTGATGGCTGATAATAGAAATTGAGGAACCCATTATGATTGTGTTCCCCCTTTCCCTTGCTATATGTTTTGTTTTTCTTTTCATCTAATAGTTTTACTCTATTTCTGTGGCAACTGCCAGTTTTATTTCCATATTGAGGTATCCGAAGTTTGTGCTGGAGGGCATAAATTATTAAAATATGTTGATCATTTTTATGCGTGGTGGTATCTTTCCCTTGCTGCTGTCCTGATGTCATGAGTTATGACAGGCTTTTGCTGTAAAAGTTGTGTGTTGAATGGTAATACTGTTTCTTATCATTAGCAGACATTCTGCTGGTATTGAGGTTTATTTGCAAAAGAATGCACGATTGCACATTTCTGTCTATGTTGAATCCTTGATGCATGCTTTTGAGGTTTATGTTTATTCTCCCCTTCTATCTTAGTTTACTTAACCAATGCACACAAAGCTGCAAGTCTGGCAGATTCTTCACCTGTATCGGCTCCCTTGACACTTCGAGTAGAGCCCAAACAAAAAAGTGGGATTAGGTATAGATCTATCTTGAAACCAAATAATAGCGTTAGCATCTTATATATAGCAACTCTCTGAGGATCCCATTGAGTTGTCTTTGTTAAAATACATGTTTAATGTATTGTGTTTTGTGCTGCAGACAACAAGATCTACTGAAAAAGGTGGTAGAAATTAAACCGAAAAAGCAGAAAGTTGCAAGTCCATCTAATGGTAATCAGTTGTCCCTCCCCCAAAAGAATGTTGGTGCTACTTCAACAAACCTTAAGCCTGAATCTGACCTGGACAAGGACAAAGCACATTTGTCATCACCATCGATCAAAACAGATGGTGAGTCTAAGGTGGAAACTACTTCACAAAGCTTGTTAGGCTTAGCATATGCAAGTTCTGATGACGAAGATTAAAGAAAGAAAGGCATGGTCCTGTGAACCCTTTGTTTTTCTTTTCACTTGTCTTTACATAGTATTATTGTATGCTTGGTACTAGTACAAAAGCTCATTGTTTACTGAGACCACTATCGAATACAATGTTTTACGAAGTTGGTATATTTTTGTTGTAAGCTTTTACAGTAGGTGTGATTTATCTTTTGTTGTCTGAGATGTCTGCTGCCATTTATACGCCATTCTCCTGCTGTATCATGTCTTCAGTGTGCCAAACACTATATCACTGTGCTGGCATTCATGTCTTCAACCTCAATTGTCAATATTACTGCGATCATTCGTCAAAAAAATAATGTTTTTGAGATCAACTATTATTTTAAAAGAATGATCAATTTGAAGAATATAAACCTGTCTTGTTATTGTGATTCATGGTGCTTTACTGTTTTTCTTCTCTGTTTTCGTTTATTTCCAATTGAAAACTTTGTTAAAGAATTCATGATTAGAGAATGCAAGATTATGATGTCCTAATGTCCTATATTACTACGATTTGATTAGTTATTATGTGTTAGGAATATTTTAGGAGCCCCATATTTTATTGATTTTGTTTTTATCGGTTTGGTTCGAAAATGAAGGTTTACATCTCCCTGGTTCAAAGGGTTTTCTAATTGATTGGAAATAGCTCGAGTGCACTGCTTGCAAACGCAGAGAATGTGTTCAATTAGAGAAACTGTGTTAATTGACCAATGATTTATACCGTTTATTTTGTGTTTGGTGCGCTGTGTGTGTTTTATTGTGCCCCCATGCAAATATATTTCTCCCTCCGCCATTGATCTAATACATCCTCACATGTAAGTTGTCATGAACTTCCAACATGAATCTAGTACATTCTCTCTTTTTGATATCCAAATGTTGGAAGATCATGATAAACTATACTTTAGTTGGAAAAGGAAAATGTACTAGAGTCAAACGGCAGAGGCGATTGACGTTTGACTCTAGTCCAGGCCCAGACACTAATCCGCATTAAGGGATCATGTCAGAAAAGAATGTCTTGTGAAGTTTTTTTTCTTTTCTTTTCTTTTGCAGTCCTTTGTCTTTACATAGTATTCTTGTATGCTTGGGTTTAGTATGAAGTTTACTACTCAAACCGCTTTTATTGTATACAATGCTTTAGGAAAGTCGGTACAATTTAGTTATAAACTTTTACAATAGGTGTGATTTAATTTCTGTAGTCTAAGATGGTTGCTGCCATTGATGCTCCATTTTTCTGCTGTATTTTCCTGAGCCTGTGACTAGCATCTGGATTGTTTGGTGCATGTTAGAGCACCTGATGCCCTTGTCAATGACCGGACAGATTTGGCATCAACAACTTGGAAATTCTGTTCCTTATTATAGAGTGGCTCGGCTCCACCTTGACCTGTTTGAACGAAAGACGCCCCGTTTTCAAAAATATCGCCTTTGGAGTAAAATTTCCAGGAGTTACTAACAATGTCCTTTCTCCAAGTCACCTGTGTAATTTGTTTGTTTAGAGTTTGGAAAGTTTCTTGCATATCTTACATATATCTTGTGGCTTGCACTGATTAATTCTTGAAAACATACCTCTTTGTTTTTCTGTGATGCAATGAAGAGGTTGGCTTCGCTTTTAACACTAGGGTTCATGCTTCCGCCAATGGCATACAGTGTCCACTCCTTGTACAAGTTGTTCACGACATGTGCGTATCCATGGCGAATCCTGAAACTCTTTTGCTTAGGAAAGAGAATCTGTCTCTAGTAGTCATGGATATAACTGAACAATGAAATGGTTATTACATACCTTGGCATTCTTTGGTTGCAATGTGGTCCAAAATGGTTATATACTACAGTCACCTTCATATTCTTGTCCCGAAAGAAGCCATCATCGTGGCCGAGAAGCATTACCTTGTCTTGGTCTCTGAACCAGTTGTTGGAGATTGTCACATTGGTTGAACCACGAGTGACATCAAGAAGACCATCTTCACACTCGTAAAGTGTATTGTGGTCTATCCACACCTTTGATGCAGTGACCAACCGTATGGCGTCTCCATCAACCCCGCCTAGCGAAACTAGTCCATCCGGACCCATAACGGTACTTGGTGGTTGCGACTTGCAGTGGTGGATTCGAAGACCATGGATGATCACATTGGTTGCTTTGAACACTCTCAAGCACGCGTTTCCTGCTATGTGGACATTGACACCTCTTCCATCAATCGCAGTGAAGCTACTAATTAGCAATGGTTTTTCGAGTTTGATTTTCATGTCCCTCTGGAATGTGATCCATTTTTTGCCTCTGATCATCGTAGCTCCATATCTCAAAGTACCTGGTTGGGGATTTAACGCATTGTCACTAGGGTCTGTTACTTCGTAGTTTAGAACATCTTTTCCAATGTTGTTGCTCATTTTTCCGGCAAATCCTACCGAACACATAGCGAGTTGCTGGCGATTGCTTCTCCAGTTCGGGTTCCACCTCCAGCAACCATCAATTGCGTTCATTTTCAAGCCAAGGACTTTTGTTTCCTTTGCTAAACTCAGGTTCGGACACAAGCTGCAAAGAAGAATTATTGCATTAACCAAAACAAACCAGTATTGAGAAGCCATGATTTGTTAATGTTGAAATTAGAATGAAGGGGAGGAGATATTTATATCTGGTAGAGTGGTTTATTTGTTTAGTTGGTTTTAATGTAGCTGTGATATGGAAGTGAAGGGTTTAAAGAAAAAAAGACTACACGAACGGATAGAAGCTATAGAAGGTTTTGCTGTTTTGATTCTCCACCCCAAATTTAGGTCATTAGCTATTTTTGTATGCAGCAGAATTTCTGTTATCGTATTAACAACTTCTCTAGGAGGAATGATGAAATGCAGTTTCATTCGTTCGTCCAGCTAAATATCCTCTCTGATATACAAACGTCATCAAAGTTTTGTTTTCCAAATACACGTTCACTTTGAAATTAGAGAAGTTTGCTACCAAGAAATGAAAATTGTACATGGCTTGACAAAAGTTTTTGGAGGTTCAATTTAGAACAGACCACTCTCTGCTGGTTTTTTCCGATCTGTTTTCTTCCTCGTTTCTCTGTGATTCTCTTTGTTTTCTGGTGGCGATCTTCTCCGCCCTTCCTTTTGGAAGCGGCGGAGCCCCAGATTCCACTATGTTGCAGCGTAAGCGTTCTAAGTTTGGAGGTGATATTTGGAGGCTCTCCGAATGGAGGATCTTATGCCTGGGTCTCAAAATTCTGCTCTGATTAAGCCTTCGATTTCCTATGCTAGTACTCTCATAAACCCTGTGGAGCGCTACAGACAAACCATGACGGAGGACTTTGAATTTACGGTACACTCAGTGTAAGCATGGTATCAACGTTTCTTTCTCTGAGAAAATTCATAATAAGCTTGATTTTGAATGGAGGTGTGCTGTTGTTGTTAAACCTAATTCCACAAACACTTTTGATTTCATTCTTCGTGGGTTAAGAAGAAAATGGCAGGTTAAGGGGGGTGGCAACTCATTGATTTGCCAAATGATTACTATATTGTGAAATTTAACCTTGAGGAAGATATGAATTATGCTTTATGTGAAGGTCCATGGATTTTAGCTGGTCAGACTTTTGTTGTGAGGCAATGGAAGCCTAGTTTTGATCCTCTAACTGAATCTATTGGGAAAATGGCTTTGTGGGTTAGGATTTTTGGTCTCCCTGTGAAATTTTTTAAGGAGTTCACTGTTGCTAAAATTGGTAAAATCCTTGGTGATGTGGTTAAGGTGGATAAACTCACAGTAGGGCAGACTAGAGGCAAATTTGTGAGAGTATGTGTAGAAGTTGATCTTAACAAGCCCCTGCGCCCTTTTGTAGAAGTTGAGTTTGTTGCTTATCAGGTTGTTTATGAAGGGATTTCCCTTATCTGTTTTGAATGTGGTTGTTTTGGTCATGCCAAAGATAAGTGTCCCTCTATCAAGACAAGTGACAATACTTCCTCTTCGAATAATGTCGTATCTGATGTTTCTTCATCTATTCCTGTTAATTTTGTTGAGTCTACTCTGGCTGACACTGAAATGCTACAAGAAAAATCATCTATTCTTCAGTGTGATATTGTGAAGGAAGATATGGGACCTTGGATGTTAATGAGTTACAGGAACAAAAAGAAAAGTGGTGATGGAGCTAATTTTAAGAAAACTTCTATAGGTGGATCTAGATTCACTGTTTTGCAAAATGAGAATGAAACTGAGCCTGATGTTTTGGAAAATGTTGCTGCTGAGGTCATCTCTAAACCTGTTCCTAATATTGTTAAGGCATGGAAGAACTTTCAAGAGAAAAAGAAGACCTGGTTGAGTCCTGTTAAGAGCAAAAATTCAGATGCTAAGAGCAAAAATTCAGATATTTTGGATAATTTCCAAGTCTCCTAATGCTAAATCCAGAATTCCCATGACGGATCTTTCAAATGTTGCTAGTGGCAGTGTTCCCAAAGCTAAGTTAAAGTATCAAAGAAAAACCAAAGAGCTAAATTCTAACTCCGAACAACAAACTCATATTTTCAAAAAACTCTCTTTTGAAAATGTGAGTTATGATGTTCTTAGTGGTGAGATTTCAGCTACTTTTGGGCATCGTCCTCCTGAGGAAACTTCCAAGGATTCTGGTATGTCAATTCCTTCTAATTCAAACACTGATTCCTATGTTGATAGTGTTTTTGATGCGATGCTAATGGTTCTTTAACCAATGAGGATACTCTTATCTCCCAAGTTAGAGATGTTATGTCTGATAATTAGTTGGTCTCTCCCAACCCTCTTTCCATTTGTTTATCATGTTTAAAGTCTTATTTTGGAATGCTAGAGGTGCTGCTAGTGATAAATTCAAGTCTTCTACTGTTGATTTTGTTAAATTACATTCGATTGATATTTTGGCTATTTGTGAGCCTAGAGTTCCTTTCAATAGAGTCTGGCCTGCTTTGAAAAAGCTTAGTTTTAATGATTCAAGGGTTGTTGAGGCTAGAGGCTTTTCTGGTGGCATTTGATTAGTCTGGAATAACAATAATGTGAAGGTTGACTTTATTGATGACAACTTCCAATCTATTTCTGTGAAAATATCTCTTCCTGGTAAATCTCCTTGGATGCTTTCAGTAGTTTATGCTAGTCCTAATAATATTTTCCGAGCTTCCTTATGGCCTTATTTTGAAAACCTTGCTGCTGTTCATAATCTTCCTTGGGTTTTGATGGGAGATTTTAATGAATTGGTTTCTACTGCTGATATTAGCTCTGGTTCTCTTGCTGGAAGAACTGGGGGTCTGAGAAAATGGTTGAATGACAATGCTATGATAGATTTGGGTTTTAAAATGGTTCATGTTTTACTTGGAGCAATAGTAGAATTAAAGAAAGGTTGGATAGAGCCTTTTGTGATGTTGCCTGGAGAACTGTTTTCAATGATGCTTTTATCAGGCACCCTTCTAAAATAAGATATGACCATTGCCCTATTCTCCTTCAGTTGTTCTCAAATAATTTCATCAATAGATCTGCTAGTCCTTTCAGATTTCAAGCAATATTGTGGCTTTCCCATAAAGATTACTCTGCGTTTATTTCTAAAAGTGATTTTCCTAGCAAAATTAAAGCTCTCTCTGGATCTTCTTGGAATTAGGAAGTTTTTGGTCATCTCTTTCAAAAAAAGAAACAAATTCTTGCTAGGATTGGAGGTATCCAGAAGGCTTGTGACAGACTGAGTAATCATTTTCTTGTGAAGCTGGAAGCTGAGTTAATTAATGAGTATGAGCAGATTCTGAATCATGAGAGCCTTTTTGGAGGCAAAAATCTAGAGATGATTGGATTAAGGGTGGTGATAGAAATACTAAGTTCTTTCACTTGACTACTTTGGTTAGAAGAAGGAAAAATAAAATTGAAGGCTTGTTTGACTCAGCTGGAAATTGAAGGCTGATGGCTAGCTCTATGAATTGCTGTCGATTTCTTTTCCAAGCTTTTCTCTGAGAGTTATTATGTTGATAGTAGATTTGTGATTGACTGGACTTTTCCTCAGCTTGATCAGTCAACTCTTGATTCCATTGGCTCTCCTATTTCTTTGGCGGATGTAAAAAATTCTCTTTTTGGCATTGGTGGTCTTAAAGCTCCAGGATGGATTTCCAGCCATGGAAAGATTACTCCAGCCATCTTTTATCACACCACTGGAAAGATTACTCTGTTGATATTTTTAATTTGGTCAATGCAGCATTTTCCTCCTGTTCTGTGCCTCCTGAACTCAATCGTACCATTATTTCCCTTGTTCCTAAAGTTAAGGGTCCCCAGCACATGACCAATTTTAGACCAATCAGTCTTTGCTCCACTATTTACAAGGTCATTTCCAAGATTATTGTTACTAAAATCAGGCCTCTTATGCAGCAGTTAATCAGTCCTAATCAGGTTAACTATGTTTCTAGTAAGCATATATCTGACAACATCATGATTGCTCAGGAAATGCTCTTCAAGTTTAAAAAATCTTGTGGCTCTTTAGGGTTTTTTGCTTGGAAAGTTGATTTGTCCAAAGCATATGATAGACTCAGTTGGAGATTCATTGAGCAGGTTCTCTATGAGACTAAAATTCCTCCCACGATTGTGAAATTGATTATGAGCTGCATCACAACTACTAGCTTTCATATTTGCTTTAATGGTGAACTTACTGATTCTTTCAAGGCTCAAAGAGGTATTAGACAAGGTGACCTTCTCTCTCCATATATCTTTGTGTTATGTATGGAAAAGCTCTCTCATCTTATTAATGCTGCTATTGATATGGGGTATTGGAAACCTGTTAGAGCCTCCCAGTCAGGCCCTAAAATTTCCCATTTATTTTTTGTTGATGATTTGATGCTTTTTGCTGAGGCTTCGTCACACCAAGCTCATGTGCTTAAACGCTGTCTTGACTCCTTTTGTGATCTATCTGGTCAAGCTGTTAGCTATGAGAAATCTCTCATTTTTTGCTCTCCTAACACTTGTAAAGGTCTTGCTTCAAGAATCAGTGGTACTTGTGGCTCTCCTCTTACAGAAGATTTGGGAAAATAATTGGGTATGCCTCTTATCCACACAAGAGTCAATACGCATACTTATGAGGGCATTTTGGATAAAATTCAAAGTAGACTTTCAGGCTGGAAGACTTACTTTAGTGCAGTCTATTACTTCCTCCATTTCCATTTATGATATGCAAACTGTGAAGTTGCCCATTAGTTTGTGTGAAAAGATTGATAGAGTTAATAGAAAGTTTTTGTGGGGTGATTCTGATACTCAGAAAAAAGTTCATCTAGTGAATTGGGATACTGTGTGTCAACCTAAAGAGCTTGGGGGTCTTGGAATTAAGAAAACTGCTGATATGAATCAAGCCATGCTTGCCAAAGCCAGTTGGAGAATTTTTCAAAATGATCCTGGTTTATGGGCTTCTATCTATACTAAAAAATATTTGAAGAATGGTTGTATTTGTGATCCTTCCCTTGTTGTTTCTTCTGATTGTTCTAATACTTGGAGAAGTATTATGCATGGTTATGAGTTGATGAGGAAAAATCTGAAGTGGAGAGTTGGTGATGGCTCAAAAATTAAGTTCTGGAGTGATCATTGGGTGACTAATGATGCTCTCTTTCATGTATCCTTGCCTAATGCTGTCATTGACTTAAATGCTACCATTTGTGATTTCTGGTGTGAGTCTGGTTGGAATATCCCCCTTCTCAGTTATGTTCTCCCTGAATATATCGTGATGCAAATTGTCAATGTTCCAACTAGTTTTGATGTTGGTGGCAATGACAAGCTCATCTGGAATGCTTCTCCTAATGGCAAGTTTTCTGTGAAATCTGCTTACAACTCCACTTTTGATTATTCTGGGTCCCCAAATCCTCTATGGAAGCTTGTTTGGAAATTAAACTGCCCTCCTAAATTAAAAACCTTTTTGTGGACTGTTGCTCATAAGAAAATTCTAACAAATATGCAAAGAGTTAAAAGAGATTTTAATGCCACTGCCTCCTATCCTATTTGTAAAGTTGCTGATGAGACCCTCTTGCATCTCTTCAGAGACTGTCCAAGATCAAAATCCATATGGAACTCCAGCCCAGGTTCCATCTCAAATTCTTTTTCTCTTGATTGGAATAGTTGGCTTGCTGCTCAACTTCATTGCCAAACCAGCATTAAGAACAATATTAAGTGGTGCAATTTATTTGTTTTTGTGTGCTGGTTTATTTGGAAATGGAGAAATAAGGTGATTTTTGATTCTGCCTTCATTTTCCCTGCTTGGCCTGAGAAAGTTAATTGGAATTATGCTGAGGAATGGACTAGTGCTCAAGCTAAAACTAATCTTAATTCTATGTTCAGTTACACTATGTTTTCTTGGTGTAAGCCTCCTGAGAATTACTTTAAGTTGAACATTGATGGAACCAGGTCTTCTAATTCTGGAAAAATTGGTGCTGGTGGAGTGCTTCGTTATCATCTTGGAAGTTGGGTGGATGGTTTTCAGATTAACCTTGGTACTGGAGAAATCCTTGATGCTAAAGCTTGGGGGCTCTTCTTTGGTCTTAAGCTGGTGTTTAAGCACTCAATTGTCAACCTTGAGATAGAGTCAGATTCTGCTGTGCTGGTTCAACTCATGCTTAAGTCTGATAATGGGATTCATCCCTTAGGCTCTTTGCTTGATGGTTGTGTTGCAATGATGGCTAATTTGCAAAATGCAAAATTTAATCACATTTTCAGAGAGTGCAATATGGTAGCTGATGCCTTGGCCAAGGATAGTATCAACCATGATCTTGGTTTGATCACTTTTGCTGATGTCCCTGCTCATGCTGCTCAAGCTGTTTTAGATGATCTTGCTGGTGTTACTAGAGCAAGAAGAACTGAACTTTGCTCCAGTATTTAGTCTGTAGTTTTTTTTATCTTTTGTTTGGGCCTTTTAGGTCCCTTCTGTAACAAACAAACAAAAAAAAAAGATTTTGGAGGTTCACCATGTACTGCAACAAGGATATAGTTCTTGTCCGAACCATGCCATTACATATATAAGCGTTAAAACTTTGATCATTTGATTTTAATACGGTGAGAATTAAAAACTCTGAGCCAGCTTGGACCTTTCTGAAGCTGTATCAATTGATATTAACCTTAATTTTAATGAGTGATTGAAAGGAACCTGGAGATCCACTTCGACAAACTGTTCTTGTTCCTTCACTTCCCCATGTATCTAGGTTGTTGCCCATCTATATTAGAGAGAAGATCCATGCTTTTCGACAGAATTTAGCTTCATAGTAGCTTTGCTTCAGCAAAGAGAATAAGATCACCTGCAATAGAGGTTTGAGACAAAAAAGACCTAGATCTAAAAGCTGGAACTGGTTTGCAGTGCACGACTTCTGTTATGACATGATTAAACTCCATATAGTTATCATGATTCAATCACATAGCTTTCAAAAGGCCTCAGAATACTGTTATAGAACTACAATGCAAAGAATGGTAGGAAAATGGTCACAGACTTCATTCTTAGCAATCGTTGAATAAAAGCTTCAGGAAATGTACGTCCATCTCCCTTCACCGTTACCAGTACCTCTATCTAGTATCTACTCTTTCTCGCTTATTATTCCAAGTGAAATCAGGAGCTTGGTATCGGGATACAACCATTTTAACAGCAGCAAGAACTAGTATAGACAGTAGTAAGGATCAAAGCATCTCAACTCCATTCACCTTCGTAGTAATGAATAGTCAACAAGATTACTTTAGCATTGGGAAAACCTAGATTTCTAAGCAGATCCTTGACTCTATAAAATTAGGCACAAGGTTCACAGACAAAGAATATCCATTCTAAAAGTATGGATCAGATCCAAGGTCCACACATTCTGAACTCTGGAGAAGGGAAGCATATCATCCACATTTCAGGAGAACAAGTTAGTATGTTGTGTCACATTATTAGTTGTAGAGACTGCTGGATCAAAGTTTGTATGTAAGGTCTAGGTATCACAAGCTTACATGCCTTCCTCAGGGAGGCACCTACCAAAAGCAGCTGGGACATTTGAAGCATCACCAGACGCACCCATACAGCAAACATTCTCAATATACTTTCCGCTAAAGCTTACATGCCTTCCTCAGAGAGACACCTACCAAAAGCAGCTGGGACACTTGAAGCGTCACTAGATGCACCCAAACAGCAATAAAGTCTGGACATTCTCAATATTCTTTCCTCTAAAGATACTTCACTTCCCTCTAGAACTTCACTTTCCCTTTGGTACTTTCAAAGCAGTTTTTTGTTCACCACCAAAAGGCAATTAACGAGGTACTACCCCTGGAAATCTACTAGATGCATCCTTCATCTGGATGTGGTCTCATTCTTCAATAAGGGAGGATCGTTATCAATTTTGCTTATATTTCACCATTATGGTCAGTGTCATGAGGCTTGGGAACTTTCTCTACTACATTACTACCTTATCTTTCTCCAGCTAATAAAGTCTCCACTGTAACATCACCCTTATTTGCCCCCAGTAGTAGTACCTTACCCAACTCACCTATTCATCCATATGAATACTTTCAACACTCGCAGCCAAAAACAAATCATAAAGATTCCCTCATAAATCTACACCATACACTTCACCGTAGATAGAATGCTCAAGGATTTTAAAATAGGTGAGAATGCTTATCAAATCTCTCAAGGTAAGTGTGATCCCAGCATGTTTTTAGCTTAAAAGGTCCATGACAAACTAGATTAGGCTAGAGATGTGCTGTGATTATTGAAGTTTGGGGATAACCTAATTCTAATACTTTCAAATTTATGCTCGAAGGTTGAAGTAAAGTGGAAACTGAAATGGACTTGGCAACTGATTCAATTCCACTTAATGATCACAGTAAAACACCTCCATATAGTCCTGAGGTTTGAACCTAACTATAAGGTTATATTTCAATAAAGGTGTAGTTGAAAATAAAAATTATTATCTGACTTTATATCTCTTGGAAAAGTTATATGAATATATGTCTTTAATGGCGGAACATTAAGAGATAATCTCAAGCAGGAGTATGGAAATACCAAAGCTTTCATGCCAAGAAGCTACAAAAAATGCACACTTGAATGCTTGATGACCAAGATACATTTTGGCTTCAACAACAGTGTCAATGTGGTGCATTATCAAAATACTTTTATTTCAAAAAGATAAAATATTCACCACACCTTCATACTTCAACTAGCATCGCATGTAACTTTGCTAAAGGGAAAGAAATAAAAAATTACCATTGCATGTCTCCTCCTGATATGAAAGGATGGCCTATAAATATTGATTTTTGTACTTGAATGTCAACTTTGAAATAAATTCCAAACCCCAAAATCATAACAATATGTATCCCATATTGCTTCTCAGTAGCTTCTGTAAAAGAATGATATTCTCAGATATCACAAGAATTTTGCTTATATGTAAATATGTTACTGTAACCCATATACCAAAACGTTTAACCAAAGACAACAGAGAACATTCCAAAAATGTGGAGCTTCTTGGATTGCGTGTTTGTTTTATATGTGACTAGCTACTGTAACTACAGATTAAGGCTGCACATTAAAATTCTAGTACCATTTGCAAGTTACATAGTAAAAACATCCTAGTTGTTCCATAATCTACTTCAAAGATCAACATTGCTTTACTTTCAACAGCATAATTCACCAGATAACATAAAATCACCTCCTCAAGATACCAACTTATGTGACAAAGATTTACTGATTTCTGAAAATACTGATAATTCCATCTGCCAAAGATTTCATAGCACCCCATAGAGTTGTTGTTTTCGGAGGTTCGGCATCAGCAGCTGGCCTACCAGGGAGGTCCCTGCACAATGAATTCAGCTTACATATAAGCAAAAAATGGTTCAAGCAAAGTATGTCACATCATGTTTATTACATGTGCTTTAACTTAAAGCTAAGCATATCAGATACAGTTAGGGCTTCAGCTGCCCATAATTCTACTACAAATAGCTTCACCATAAGCAGAAAATGAGAGAAATAAGTAAATCAATAATGTGACAAGACTAGGTTCATTGGTTTCTAACTTTGGATGGTAAAACATTCATAGTGAGTAGTAAATAATATACCAAGCCACCAAGGTGAGATGTCTATTACTAAACCTGCTCTTTTTTCCCTGACAACTAAAGGAAAGAAAGATCAGCAAATAACACTAACATATCTTTATATCAAGTTAATCGCATATATTCTGGATAAACTAGAAAAATACCCAAACTTATATCTCTATATTACATTGTCCATGGCCAAAGTGGCAAGCTCAAAAGCAAAAAATAAATAAAAAAATGTGATCCCAGCTAGTGGTATCAATAAAGTTTGTTCATCGAGAAACAAAAATTGGAAATATTAATTAATTACAGAAATAATATATAAAATAAAAACAGTTGTATTGTTTACTTGAAATCAAGACCACGACAGAGCACGGACATGGTGTTTTAGCAGGTGTGTGAGAGCATTAATTGAATGACCAGCGTTCTCTGTTCAGAAAACTAATTCAGGCATGATGTGTGACCGGATGTTACATAAAACAGTTGTATTGTTTACATGAAATCATGACCAGGACAGAGCACGGATATGGTGCTTTAGCTGGTGTTTGAGAACATTAATTGCACGTGAATGACCAGCGTGCTCTCTTCAGAAAACTAATTCAGGCATGATGTGTAACCGAATGTTATATAAAACCAATTTCATTTGTTTTTTTTTTTTATCAGAAACTAATTGCAGAGGAATCGTTAATAGTAGCATCACAACCATTCCCTATAATCCATGATTGGAGTGAGGATCTAAGCTATTCATCATATGAACCTGACTAGGAAAGCACATGTGTTCATTCTGGGAACCAATAAGATCCATGCACTCTACTAATGTGTATACAAGTTAGAGTTCACCTTGACTAACCAAAAGAAAAGTAAAGAACAGTAAGCTGAAGGGGAAGACGACTAAGCAGACTTCTCAGCTTCGTTTTTAGACTAATAAGAGTGCTAGATATATGGTCAAATAAGTTGAGATAGGTGAAGTTTGGAGTAGTATTCCAAATAATTAAGCGACCAATTTCATACTCATCAGATGTTAATCTTGTCCACGTCCATATTTAGAAAATGTCAGCTTTTCGTGGTGCAAGCAATCCACATTTTTATGTGTATAATACGTGCTTTTGCTATTGTAACAAATTGACAGTGAATGTCTATGGCAACACATTGTCACTAAATATAAAGCCAATTTTAATCTTGTTCAGAATGATTATTATGAGATTGTGAACTTTAGCATACAATAAGAACTTACTTGGATACTTTGTCTGCCTCTGGAGGTACATGTTTTTCTGCAGTAATGGAATCCAGTAGATCAGCCTTAGGGATCTCTTCATGTTGCTTCATTTTACACTCTTCAAGATCCGGTTTAGAAACATCCTCCATATAATCAGAACTTAGAGAGGCTGTATTATTGTCCCCTATTTGTAGATGATTTACTTTAGAGACATCATCATGTAGATCAGCCTGAGCTTCCTCTGGTTTATCATGAGATTTGTCACGTGAATGAGAAATAACCTCAAATCCTCCTTGTAAAATCTCATGTCCTGGAGCCATAGAGACAGATTGATTGTTTGTATGTTCCTCCATATCATTGCCAACTATATCAGGGTCTATATATGAAGATTCCGCAGCATTCACTTTCCCAATATTACTTTGTGTGACATCCAGATCAGAGCCTCTGCCCTGCAGGGAAAATACAACTTAAGTAACTATAAGAAGTTATCAAGGTGTGCACTCTAACACAAAGTCCCAGGAGCATAATAAATAATAAACCAGCACAAAATTTGAGGTTATTATAGATATGAGGACCGGAAATTGGAGACTGAGGCGTTCAAACATGCTAGAAGAGATCCCTTGCAAAAGCCAAATGCCAGAAGATTTAACTCAATTCAAAATGCCTTTCATGCATCAGGAACCAACAGAATTTATTAATGATGCATTGAAACTATAAAAGACTCACCAAGAATGAATGAACCAATATTAGCGAAGTATCAACTATCAAGTCATGAATTCACAGGTTTGAAGAACTCATGTGGATAGGATGGACTGTGTCTCATAAAATATATGTTGTTGATAAAATATGGCTATTATCTCATTTTTATACATCTCATCAACTTTGACGTTAACTTCAGTCTGTTCAAAGTTGCCATCAATAGTGGAGTGGAACCTATGTCAATAACTTTTTAGTTTTTGCAATCAGAACTCTACACAAATTAGAAGAATGAAAGACGCCAAGCTAGGAGATTCAAATGTTCCCCAAGAGAAATGTTACTCGTACGATTCAGGCTTGCAAATTGCATATCATTCCACACCAAAACACAGTTTTAAAGTACTAATAAACAGTGATCTATGAATACTACTTACAGGAGTGACAACCTCTTCAGACAAGATCTCAACTGAGGAGGACATCACAGACTCTTCCTTAGCTTCGAAACTCCCATCAATGACAACACCAAGATCCGTGTCATCTTCCACCTCAGAAACAGTTCGAGAACTGACACCAACAGCATCAGTCAAAGACTCACTTCCTCTTGTTCCCTCTCGTCCCAACAAATGCTCAACCCCACCACCAGAAGGCGACATCTTAGCTGCGTACTGTAGCTCCTGGAGGATCCCCCGAATTCTATAGTAACAGCCACCCACTTGTTTCTTAGTATACTTAATTGGAGGGAATTTCCCCGCATTCATTGCCTTGTACCTGCAAACAACGATCATCTCTAGTTATTCAAACACCTTACGAAACTCCCAATTCTACAACCTGCACTCTCTAAACAACAAAATTCAATGCACAAAAACCCGAAAACAACTAATTCACCGAAACCCAGTAAGCAATGCATTACAAAAAGAGTTAATATATACACTCACTCATTGACAAACGTTTCCACAACAGCATGGAGCTCCTTCTTGCTACGCCTCCTTCCACGGACCTTGTTGTTGCCATCTGGGTTTGGTTCCTCGGCGGCAGCGGCAGCGTTACTAGCATAGGGCCGTCTTCCACGCAGCCCACTTGGCAGTACTGCAAAAAAACCAACAAAGAAAATATGATCTTAAATCACCGCAGACGAACACTAGAATTATCAAGGTAGAAGATTTACCGGACTTGGGGAGGTGATTGAAGGTGAGGGCTCTTCGTAGCATGCTCTGTAGACTCATTCAGTCGATCATTTGCGGTGTCGTAGATTTTTACATATCAGCAGAGACAGTGGAATAGAGGAGAGAAGAGAATAGCGAATCCAAGGGTTTTAGGGTGTTTTTGAGTTTCCAAAACGAAAAGGGTTTTATAAACCTGTAAGAAAAGAAAAAAGCCATATAATTAAGGTAATCTATAATATTTAGATGTTATTTTCTTTTTCTGATGATTAAAAACAAAATTACAAACAGAGGACGTCGAAGGCAATCTTGTAATGCCGCAAGCAATCTTGTTTAGGGACAGGAATCAAGCCTATGGCTTGTGTGCTAATGACATTGTTGTAATTTATATTTTTTTGTATTTTACTTTATTTACTTCTCAACAGTTTCATGTTTTCTGCTTCTAATTGAGAATTTGACCGATATGCTTTTTAATTAGGGGTTTCTAGTCGTGAGGAGTTTCTAGTCAGTGACAGTTGTATTACGGAACTAGTATAAGTAAGCACATGTACTTTTGCCTCCTTAAACGTCTTATCATCAATTAAAAGAGAAATTATTCAATTATATGTGTCCCGTGAGATTGTTTCTTACCCCCATTTGATTATCACTCGTCCCTCGTGGCTGCCCCTCATATATGTAATTAATTGTGTTCTTGCTTGTCGCTAGTATTATATTAATATCGTGTAGTTTTCATTGTTCTTTGCAAGGTGCACACAAGGGTGACAAGGCTGACTTGCTACCTGCTCAAGGCTAGCAAGTATCGTACGGTCCACTTTGATCTTTTGCAAATTCGGCCCATAACAATTAGTATAAGAGCCAACTCGGCTCAAAGAGTCACACCATGATGGGGAAGATGACAAATGCGCAACGATTTGATTTTTATGATCAACAATTATGTGAACTTGCGGGAGTCCCTAATAGATTGTGTTGATGTTATAATTTGGTTCGATAACGAAACTTGACTTTTCAACCCATTCCACATAGGACGCGTTGAAATGTCAAACCGTCCACTTAGGACTCTAACCCTTTAACACTCTTAAACCTTTGTTCAAGGGATGAAGAGAACCCTCACACATAAATAATCGTGAGATGCCTGACCTAGCATTCAAAGTCTTTCTTGGACCATCACCAAGTGTCTTGGCATGTCACCAAGTAACTTAGACTATCACCAAGTAACTTGGACTATCACCAAGTGGTTAACTAAGCTTCTAGCTAGCATGGAAGGACTAAAGCGTATCATGACTTAACCATTAGAGAAACATCATCTAAATGAATCAAAACATCAACTTCCAAGACCAAGAGTTCGACCTCCAAGCCTAAGAGCCTCAACCCTCAAGCTCTCTCCAGGAGGTCCAATAGTCGCCAGAAGGCATGTTAGGTGAGTTCGATGCTCTTCTCTCACCAACCTTGCCAACTGACATGTCAAGGAGTGATTCAATGAATAAGGTGTCGTAGATGCACGACACATATCTCTGACCCTTCACCCACTTCCCCACGTGTCAAGCTCTAACGCAAGGTATGGCTCTAGACATGGTCCACGACTTACTTGATAAGAAGAGACCACATAGTGTCGACACGTGTTACCAACTCTGCCAAACCCATCTTGGAACATCAGGAAACAGAGCTGACACCCTGATTTTGGGGAATAGCCATGCTAAGCCCATGTTTTGCCTTTCCACGTCAGCAACCTCCACCCCTATATATATCTAGCCTTCCCAAGGCTGAAGTGATCTCCATAACTCTATTTTTCTCTCTTCTCTCTTATTTTCCATGCTAAAATGTTTAGGAGAGACTATCTCTCTCTTCTCTTCTTGAACATGCCAAAATGCATAATCTATCATTCTTTCTTTGTTGACATACCAACTCAACCCCATGCCAAAAGTTTAAGCATCATCCTTTCTTTATTAATCTCCATAAATGCTCGAACACACATATCTAACTTTGCCATCGGAGTGTGTTTAACCGGCCTTAAGCTGGTCCTCTGATAACCATCTATCGCTTCATATTTGCAAGTCATTCCCATGGAGCTTGAAGACTCAATATCAATTGAAGGAAGTCCACCAAAGGAGTGGATGAAACCCACTATGAAGTGGAGCATGAAGGCCCAGCATAAGCTGAAGGAAGTCCACCAAAGGAGTGCAGGAAATCCACCAATAGCACCTGAAGTATTATAAGGGAATGTCGTGATATAGTTTTATAATATTTGAATGAAAAAGATTAATTTAAATTTAATTAGTAGATTGTTTGTATATCACATATATAACTTTTAAAATTCATAAATATTTATGAATCCAAGAAAAAAAAAAGAGAGCATGTTGATTATAGTAAAATTCGGGTGCAACAATAATCTTAGTTTATCATGAGTAAAGACATTATTGCTGACATAATAACCTCTATACTAAATGCTGACATGAATGAAAAAAGATCAATTCGAATATTATGTACTAACATCACTGAAAATATTGTTAAAATCCTTTTACAAGAAGGTTTTATTGAAAATGTGAGAAAACATCAGGAAAGCCGGAAGATAGCTCACCTTCAATGAGAAAAAGCCCACCATGAAGTGGTACGTGAAGGCTCAAGCCGCTCAACATCAATCGAAGGAAGTCTACTCAAGGAGTGGATGAAGCCCACAATGAAATAACGAATAAGTGGAGCATAAAGGCTCAACATCAGCTGAATGAAGTCCACAAAAGGAGTGGAGGAAGTCCACCAATAAAGTGGAGAAAGCTAGCTCACCTTCAAGGAGATGAAACCCACCACGAAGTGGTACGTGAAAGCCCAACATTAGTCGGAAGAAGTCCGACTCGGGACTACAAGTTTTCCCGACAAAGCAGTGAATGTAGCCCCACCAAATGAGTGGATGAAGCTCACCAATTAGTGCAGGAAGTCTAGGAAGAGACTACCAGTTCCCTCGACAAAGGAGAGGATGAAGCTTACCATCAAGAGGAGTGTGAATGCTCAACACTGCCAGAAGGAAGTCCAAGTTCAAGAATCTAGTCTTATTCAAAGAAGTCGAATGCACAAGCTCATCAATGTCATACCTCAAGTAACATGCGGTGGACTACCAAGACGCAGTACATGGCCACCGTGACATATTTTTAGTCACTGAAGATAGACGACCAAAACCATGAAATAGTCAAACTAACCGAAGGGCGAAGATAGGCCCACTAAAAGAGAATAATCCCACCACTTTACATATATGATTTCAATGGAACTCTCGTTGACCCGTTGGTGCTAAAAATGACATCAACAGATTGATTAACATTATCGACACACTAGACTGCGTCGATGATTTGACGATGCGTGTAAATGACATTGAATGGTTGAGGGACAAAGTTACGGCCCCAGAAAAGATGAAAGCTCTGAGGATGAAAACAAATTATGAGAGAGGAGAAGATTCTTTTTCATAAGAGCAGATGGGGGCAATGTGTGATGCCTTCGACATGGTGCAGACACCATATACATGGTGGAGGATGTCTGAGCCACCATTAATGCATTCAAAAACGTGCTGATGGAGATGAACACACGGCTCAATCTAGCCATCCAGGCGATAAGTAACCAACCTGTGACGGACTACAAGAAGGTAAAGATCTTGAACCTCAAGCTTTTGGAAGGCGCCTCAAACTTTTGGAAGGGCGCGAGCACCAAGGAGCTTGAGAACTTTCTATTTGATATGGAGCAATAATTCAGGGTCGTAAAGCCAGACTTAGAAGAAGCAAAAGTGAGCATGGCGATAATGTATTTGTAAGGTAATGCCAAACTGTGGTGGAGAACAAAATACAATGACATCTAGATGAATGTTTGTACCATTACTACATAGGAAGACCTCAAGAAAGAGAATGTAGACTTCATTGCCATAGGGCAGTTAAGAGAGTCGAAGCACACCAACAACATTAGAGAATTTGTGAACAAGTTCTCTATGCTCATGCTTGACCTCTCAGATATATTGGAGAAAGATTGACTACTAATTTATTTCCTCAAGGAATTGAAGCCGTGGGGGTAGAAATGAACTCTAGAGACAAAGGGTTCATGATTTAGCCTCTACTAAAGTTGCAGCTGAGACACTAACATATTCCATATTCAAAGAGAATTCTACCAAAAGGACCTCATCCTTTTCGAATATGAAAGTCAACAAAAGTGTGACACCATGATAGAGTAAAAGTGGGGGAGCGGAGTCGAGATTCTCTAATTTTGAAGGAAGGGACAAAAGGGTGACCAATTTCAAAGATACTGTCGCATCCCAGTTCTTAAGTTAATTTTGGTTACTTTGACTTTTACCGTTTTGAGTAACCGATTACTGTTAAAGGACCCTAAAGTTGACTTTTTGTAGGAAAATTATTTTGAGAAAAATTCTTTGAGAAAGTTGTAGAGGACGTTAATACGAATCCGTGGACATGCTATACGTTAAAATCAGAGTTCGTATGTGAAAGTTAAGGTGTAAAATGTAAAGTTATTATTTTGGTTGGGGGTATAAGAAGGGAAACTTACCATTTGAGGTAAGGTAGAAAATCAGAACTTACCTCCCTCTCTCTCTCCTCTCTCCCGCGTCTCTCTCTCTACCGGCAACTTCATCGCCTCCGTCCGTCGCCATCCGACCGAGTTAGGTGGCGTGCTTGGTATCGATTTGAAGCTCGGAGCATCCTCTACAAGTCTAGGTAGGTGGCAGCCTATGTCACGCTGCCGTGAAGGAGCAGTTTTGCCGTGAAGTCGCGGTTGTATCGTGGAGGTGTTCTCGTCGGAACTTCTTTTTCTGGCTGCCATAGCCGGAGCTTCTAGTATCATTTGGAAGCTCTCCTCTTGTGCAGCAAACCCTCAAAATGATTCGACCTAACTTGAGCTAGGTAAGGAGAATCGAAGGTGTGAAATTTTAGGGTTTTAGGATTTTTATGTTTTGATTCGATTGACATGTTTAGGCTTAAAATTGATCAATGTGGTAGTTATGAAAGTTTCTTAGAATATTGAGAGGATGATTGTGCTAAAATTTGGTAAGCATTGGAGGTGGTCAGAGTAGTGGCCGGTCGGCCGCCGCTGCCGGCGGGGCAGACGGCGGCGCCACCTCTTTTGGGTAGTTTTTCGTGTTATTTAACTTGGTTATGATGAGAGGAGTCCAATAGTGTGAAGTTTGAGAATTATGGTGAAGATTTGAATATGTTTGGGATTATTCAAAGTTGGGTTTTATCGGTGTGCTTCTTGGGAAGATCCTACCGTTGGATTTCTCTTATTTCTGTTTTAGATTGTTGAAATTAATGAAATGAGGTTGCTGGAAGAGTTTGGCATAAATCCGATAAGCTTAACTCTAGTAAGGGTAGTGGGTTAAGCGGAAGAGTTTTGGTGTTTATATTTAAGTATTTATTTTTCTGAAATTAAAAATTGGTTCTAAGCATGGTAATTGTGCCAGGATATGAGGACATCTTGCTTGAGTGAGTGAACTTTTATTTTGAATAAATTGCATGCGCAAATTAAATTATGATTATCTTCTCTATAATTATTGTTTTTATTTGTCAACATTGAGATTTGTAAAAGATTACCGAAAATGAGATTTTCGGTACTTCTCAATCATAGATCCGAGTTTATTTTGATGTGAGAGACACGTCATTGAGTATTGTTGCATTGCTTGTTTGAGTAGGCCGGGATACTTATCTCGTGAGCTCGATCTAGTGGGCCGGGATACCTTTCTCATGAACTTTATCTAGTGGGCCGGGATATTTATCTCGTGAGCTCTATATGATCTTATTTCATCATATAAGGGTTATTATATATTTTTATTGTTAGCTAGTCTTTAGCGTGGGACGTTGCTATAGCCTGGGATGCACTGATCGGTTATTATTATTCATTACTAGCTAGCCTTTATTAGCGGTCCTCACCATAGGTGAGTCGAGCGTTTAGGGTGGGACGCTACTAGAGCCTGGGAGGCTCCAACCCGAGCCTGAGAGGCTCCTCTTTCAGGGTGATATTCCTTCCCCCTTATTCTATTTTCTTATTTATGTAATTGATTAACTAACGGGGCTGGTTTGTCTATTCTTATGTGGTTCTGGATTTTAAGTTATATCGTTTATCGAGGTTGCGTATAGCCAAGTTCTTAAAGTTGAAATGTGGAAAAGTATTTAAACTACGTATTTGTTAAATTATTTAATTTATTTTTGTTCACTCACTCTAACGTTTTTTAAATTACTTTCCCCTACGCCCTTTGGTTTTTAATGCCCAGTCTGCAGGTTAAGTTTATTTGAGGTCGAGGCATAGTCAGAGGCTGCTTCCGCTTATTCTTTATTCTTTGTTTTTCTTCATTATAGATAAGCTTTGATAACCCTTTGAGATTGTTATTTGTTGATTAAGGCTTGATGTATTTTGGGAGATATGATGAACTTGGGGAGCAGAAAGGCTCCAGGGGTTGAGGATGGATGATTTATAATAGAAGTGTTTATCTTGAATTTTTTTTTCAGGTTAGGGTTATCCATTTTCAAGGTAGATTATGCCGAACTTTCGGTAAATTTTCCTTGGAGGTCGATCCCGCAGAATTTACTTCGGGTTTTGGGGTAGAACCTGACAGATACAGCCTCCTCCAAACCGGCAGCCTCAACATGGGTGTTTCCCCCACGATAGTTTAACTCTGCAGGCTTCATACTTAGACCCCTATCATGTTTCTTATGCAAGGGACCTCATAGAGTAAACAAGTGCCCAGACAAGACGGCTTTGTCGACCCTGCAAGCTCAAATATCGAGAGTCTAAAGATCACCAAGAATCAATGGAGGAACCAGCAATATAGAGGGGTTGAGATTCTTGAATGTAGTTGAAAAACAACCACCTGGCCCATATCCAAGAAGTCTCCACTGAAGGCCCTAATGTTTGTAAAATTATGGCAGTATAAACAGGAAGGTTGCCAAGAGTATGATGATTGACACTAGCGCCACCCAAAATTTTATGTCCGAGGCAGAAGCATGTAAGTTGGGATTGAAACTAGAGAATGATGTTGGCCTGCATGAAAGTAGTCAACTTATCACCCTCACCCAGGTTATCTCGAGGAATACAAATGAAGTTAGGCAACTGAGAGGGGAAGATAGACTTGGTTGTTGTGCAGATGGATGAGTTCATTGTCATACTAGGGATATACTTTTTGCTGGAGAACAAAGCTATCCTCATTCCCAATGTTCAGAATCTGTTAATCGTGCAAGAGAGACTATGTGTAGTGACTATGAAAATAGTGCCGCCAAGTAAACATTGTCTCTTGCCCGCCCTCCAATTTAAGAAGGGGTGAAGTGACAGGCGCCAAGATATGTGAGAAATTTAGGTAAATGACCTCTTTTAGGTGTTTGAATTGATTTTTAACCATGTTGTTGATACGAAATTCTGGTTTGGATTCGAGTCAACTAAGTTACGTTGAAATCCGAGGTGGAGTGGGGTCGATCCCTTCTTGGTTACGAGGGGTTTTGGCTTCTCTTTGATAGAACTAGATGCTTGAGCAGGTGGAATGCAATTGCTGGCAAGGGTTGTTTCCGGTAGACATCTGATTTAACACTGGTGTGGGGCCTAACAAGCTCTGATGATAAAGTCAGTTGAGGTCTTTTAAGAAAGAATGATAGCAGGAATAGAAAGTCATTTTAATGGAGAGAAAGTGAGTGTGTTTTTTAGAGAGAGAATGAGTTACCTGAAATGAAGAAGAGGAGCTCCCCTTTTATAGGGTCTTGGGGTACATGGTTATGACTCTCTGTTTGAATTATTGTCTTGCACTGTAGAACGAGCATGTTCTCCTGCAACTACCTTGCTGTGCTTATGACTTTCTATGACTTTTTCTAACAATCGTATCTTACATTCATGGCATCTCCATGTTGTTGTAGAGAGTACATTCTTTTCCCTGCTTATCCCACTACTTGTGTACTTTCTTATCTTATTCAAGCATGGCCTATGACCAACTATGATACGTGTCATCAAAGTCATGGCTGGATTCAAACTCTCACCATACAACAATGACACATACAATGGGGATGATGATGTTTTATGACACACACATGATGAGGATGATGGTGTTTTATGACATAGACCATTAATTCTGGATGGGATACGATCTCCCAACACGACTAAAATCTGTACTTCTTCCATATTTTAACTTTGGGATATCATAATATCTTCCTCAATCAAATCAATCACATTATGTATTTGGTAGAGAATGTTTCTTTAAACATGGGGTCGGCTGGGGACCTTGGGAGGTCGTCCATCCGACTCAAGCCTCCTAAAGACCGAACGATGTGTCCTGGAGGTCGAGTGATGAGGCCTTGAGATATGACCTCGAGGGTTTGGGCACTATGTAGTCTTCTAACTCTGACTCGCTTATTTTATCTTAATTCTATTTTTCGACTTTGTGTTTAGTAGCCAACGTCTTTTGTGGACGCTTTGACTATTCAACTCGTCCTATGAGTCACGAGTTGAAAAGTCAATAATTCATACCCGTCCAAATTCCGACACGAACACATGTTTTTGTATAAAAAAATAATATAAAATAAAATAAAATAAAAGAAGAAGATAAATAATCATATAGAAGAATTAAAAGTCTTAAATACCCTCATTTAAATTTCTCTTTTTCTCCATACCTCCATCATTATTCATCTTATTCATTAAATATTAGATTAAGAACGGCTAAATTAGGTCATAATTAGGTCCCGGTAATAAATTATTCTTCATCCCTCTTTCTTCAACCCCTTCAAAAAAGCTTTTGCTCCAATTAGGTCTTCACTAGAATAAGGGGTACGTAGCTAGATTAATTCCTGTATTTTTTTTCCTAACACTTTTCAAGAACCACACCTGCAAGGGGTTTGACGAGGGGGTGAGCAACGCTTAGTGGGGCTAGTTAAAATACCAATAACACATGATGTAAAACAAACATAGCATATCAAGAATGCATGAACACAATATCAACTCAATTCTCTTCCCACACCTCACATCACCTTCGAATAGAAATTTTTTCATTTGTGTGTCATCTTGTTATACTCATGGTCTTCTAAACCAGAAACCTGATAAGATCTTTTTATTGTCGTCCACCGTCGAAGGGGCATACTTTTCCCAAACTTGTGCACGTGTGGGCTAGCCTGGATCTTGGATGCCCCACGAGGAAACTTAACTACACGAAAAGTTTTATAATAATAAAATCTCATATATTCTCAAACACTCATTCTCATTTTCACCTCCAACCTCACTCTCTTCCTATAATATCATGTAAATATATATTCAAGATTAAAACATATGCTTTCAAATATAGACATGTCATAATCGATTCAAGATCTCAATATCATCCAACATTTAATTCAAATAAATCAAACAAATCAATGTCAAGCAATTCAATATCAAACAACTCATACAATAGCACAATAAAAAAAAACACCCCATTAAACCCTATCTCGATTTGCACAGCACAAACTCGAGCTCAAACTTAACGGCTAAAACTTGTGGATCACCAACAACGTCTCTGGAACCTTTTACAAGAACGAAATTAAAAAGGGTGTTCCCCCTCTCTACCTATTGTTCTTTGTATTTCTCTTCCTGCCTAAAAGTCGTATCTACTCTCATATGGTTTTGATCGAGACTCAGCCGACCTTCCCATTCTCATCCTTATCGACTAGGCGTAGACTCTACTCCCCTAGACTAGCCAACTCTATTCTATAGGTATCTAACTGTCTGACAGCTTTTACTTGCTTCCTAGCTATAACCAATTGTTTAAACAAAACTTTTTCAACAAAAAAAAAATTGTTTAAACAAAACAAAAGAATGACTGCTGTGTTTCAAAAGGAAATGCAGCTCAGGTGTTTTTTTTTTCTTTTTTTTTGAAAACAAAAACTTTAAATACTAAAAACTTAAATTAAAACTAATGAAGCAAACACTACTTTAGGATGTTACAAACTACCCTCCTAAACAGAATTTTGTCCCGAAATTCAAACTTACTAAAAGTAGAGAAAAGTTCTAGATACTTGTTGCTTATCTCAATTTCCAATTCTCATGTTTCTTCTTGAACATTTCCATTTTGCCAAAGAATTCTAACCAAGGGAATAGTTTTAATACGTAGGACATGTTCCTTACGATCTAGGATCTGAATTGCCATTGTTTCAAAAGACAACTATTCATCCACTTCGAATTCTCCCCAATCAATGACATGAGTAGGATCTGGATGATACTTTCGCAACATTGAAACATGGAATACATTATAGATATTCAAAAGTTGAGGTGGCAATGCTACCGTGTAAGTAACTTCTCCAATTCTTTCTAGAATTTCAAAAGGTCCAACAAAGCGTGGAGCTAATTTCCCTGACTTCCCAAATCTTCGCGACATTAAAACATGGAATACATTGTAGATATTCGAAAGCTGAGGTGGCAATGCTACCTTGTAAGCAACTTCTCCAATTCTTTCTAGAATTTCAAAAGGTCCAACAAAGAATGGAGCTCATTTCCCTGACTTCCTAAATCTCTGAACTCTCTTACGTGGTGATACCTTTAAGAAAACAAAATCACCTACCATGAACTCTAAATGTCTATTCCTTCGATCTGTATGATTTCTTTGTCGAGTCTCAGCAATGAGTAGATGTTGCTTGATAAGCCTAATTTTTTTAGTAGTTTCTTGTACATAGTTAGGTCCAAGGAAAATTTTTTCACCCACTTCTGTCCAGCAGATTGGTGCTCTACAAGGTCTCCCATAAAGAGCTTCGAATGGTATCATTTTGATATTGGACTGAAAACTGTTAGTATGCAAACTCTGTCAATGACAAGTAATCATCCCAACTTCTATAAGAATCTAGTACACATGCCCTCAACATATCTTCCAAGATTTGGATGGTTCGTTTAGACTGTCAGTCAGTCTACATTGTAGACCTTCCCATAATCTAAAAGTGAACTTTGAATCCTTATCAGATACAATAGACAGAGGAACCCCATGAAGGTTAACTATTTCTTGAACATATAATTTTCCATGGATTTCTGTTGAGTTTGTTGTCTTGACCGAGAGAAAATGTGCATGACTTCGTTAAGCGATCGACAATTACCCACACCGAATCTTTCCCTTTTGGCGAACGGGGTAATCCAATTATAAAAACTATAGTTATATGATCACATTTCCAGAAATGGTTGAAGTTTTTCTTCAAGCTTATGATGCTCAGCCTTCACTTGCTAACAAGTCAGACATTTCGACACAAAAAATTGGTATGACTTTCTTCATACCATCCCACCAATATTGACAACGAAGGCCATGATATAACTTTGTTCCACCTGGATAGATAGTATATGACGAATTATATGCCTGACGAAGAACTTCATTTCTCAAATCTGAATTTTTTTTTGGAACATATAGTATTCCCAATATCTCAAACCAATATCCTCCATAAAGGTCCATCATTCTAGTTACCCTCCATTTCTTTTTTTCTCTAGTAGTTCTTTGAAAGCCTCATCCTCTCGTTGTTTTCCAATAATTTTTCCCATCAAGGTAGGTTGTGAAACCATGTCGTAAAGATACGCACCACCTTTGTGCTTCTTTACATACAATTGATATTCTCAAATGAATTTTACCATTTTCTACTTTTGGAGTTGCATACTTAAACAAATCTTTAGGGAAAAACATTCTTGAATTGATTCACAACCGAAATCGACTTTATGTATATGTCATCTGTTTTCGTCAAATCCAAGTTGGCAATCATTGTCATGAAATTAATACATTTCCTAACAAAGGTCAACTGAGGGTTTGTCAAGCCACTATTCCTAATAAAGGTAATAACTTCTCCTTCCTTTGTTGTTAATGTCACTGTCTTCTTCTTCTTACAAGCGAAGATATCATTGTAATGAGAAAGTCAATCTATTCGCAAGATGACATCATACTCTAACAAATCCATTATCATCAAACAAAAGAAAAGTCATCAACCCGAAATTTTTACCATACATGATCTAGACACTCTATCAACTCTCATACTACCACCCATAGGAGATCATATTACTAAAGGATATTGTAAAAACTCGTACACTAATCCCAAAGCAGATGCAAAAGATGTGGATATAAAAGAATGTGAAGCACCAGGGTCAAACAAAATTCTACCCCAAATGGTAAATATTAGGAGTGTACCTTCCACAATAGTATGATCATATGGATCATCCATGTTATTCAGGCTTGCCATCTCCATTTGATCTTCTTCCTCAAATTGGTTGACTACATCAGCTTCATTTGTAGCCTCAACTTCATTCTCACCATAACCCATAGCATAAACTCGACCCTGAGCTAAACGCTTTTGCCTTTTAGCTCCAACTTGAGGTCTAGATGTAGCAGGTTGACCAATAGGGCAAGGTGCAGGTTGTTTGACATGTGGTCTAGCCCAATTCTATTGGGCTGGAACAGGAGCACGATAGGGTTGTTGTGGGGCATAGAATTGGCCGGGTTTGTGCAGTAGGGTACTAAGTATTTGGAGCACGATATTGTTGTTGTGAGGCCCGATGTGCCTGATATGTTTGCGACCATGAGAAATCCCTTGAATAATGTCCCTCTTGTCCACATAGATAACATGTCTGAGAATGTCGAGGGTATTGACTATTGAACTAGTTTCGGGGAGGGATAGGTCGTTGACATTTATTATTTGTTCCAACTCCACCACAGTAATTAGCTTCCCAAATTGTTTTTAATTCTTGCAACATCTGCTCAACCATAAGAGCGCGTTCCACTACGTCAGCATACCTATCAAGCTTGAGCATAACTACTTTTTCTTTAATTGGAAGTCTCAGACCTTCCTCAAAACGCCTTGCTTTAGCATAGTCATATGGCACAAGCTCAAGTGCAAAACGCATTAGTTCCTCAAACTTGGCTTGATAGTCTCCCACGAACTTATTCATTTGTAGAAGAGAAGAGAACTCCTTAGATTTCAGACAAAACTAATTGTGATACAGATTACTAGGCGGATACTACTAATAGTGGAATTATTAGTAGTACTGAAACCACAAGGAAAGTAGGTTTGAAGAAAATGTATTCTCCTCTTATTATTGTGCAAAGGTACAATGTTTATTGTCTGAATCTTTCCCTCACAATAACTCTAAACATGACTATCTCTCTGTTTCCCTCTCTTTCTGGTCTAAACAGATGTTGTCTCTGTTTCACCCTGGTATCTAGAACTAAGCTAGACACCGCTATTTATAGAGTCTAAATCTCTATAAATCCTTATCTAACTTGGAGACTACTCCCTAACTAAGTTAGACAACTAATCCCAAACTAAGTTGGAAAACTATTCCCCTAACAAACTAGAAAAGCTATTTCTTAACTAACTTGGAGAAGGAATCGGCTAATCCCTAAAAGGCTAGGATACACCCGTATCATGGCTCCCCTTTTAGGAACTTAAACTCCCGTTTAAGTTAAAACTGGAGATTAGGAAACTCAAGAGTTCCCTTCTCTTTGCTGAACCATTTAGCCTTGCTTGGAACCTGACCTGCACGCCCAATGCGGAACACGGTTCGCTCCCCTCGACGTGTCATAGCCACTTGCTGCTCCAAAATGCAATCTACCAGCAATGGATCCTCGTTAAGGCGCTCTTTACTCAGCCTTAACCAAACTAAGTCGCTATTACCAAAGTTACAAGGTCTGGTTTTGTACTTTGCTTGTGACTTCTTCAATTTTGTCTTCTCAACATCTTGACTTGATCGCCCTTCATGTAGACGTGTCAACAAGACAAATTTCCTACAAGCATTGACTAATCTTTTAGCTTGAGTCACTGCTACCAAGCTTGCCTCTTGTGGCAGGGAAATCACTCGAATAACAAACTGTTGTTCATCCTTCGTGAATGTATACCTCTGGGCTCTAATTGTTTGGGGTTGATTGATCTTGTTCCAACTATATCTGGAAAACACTAAGATGTTTTCCAGAGAAGGTGTGGCCATATGTAGGAGACCTACATATCCCGATGTGTGTTCTTGGCCTGTTACAATCAAATAGGTCAGAACCCATACCATTGAATATTGACCTTCTATTTTTCCAGTGATATGATGTTGGCTTGCTGGTAGAGGGATTTCTGCTTTGCATCGGTGCCTTGCACCATTGACAACCCACACTGCTTGTTGTAGTTTAACACTTCCCTCCCCTGTAAAGAGGTGGAGCTACCCACCTCGAAAAACTGAAAATTTTAATGAGCACAAACCCAAAGGCCCAAACTTGAGACCAACCCAAAGTCTCAGGCCTAGGGACAACCAAGAGATACAAACTCTAAGACCTATGTGATTCCACTGCCGCTTTTGTTCCATTTTTTGGTGGACGACCTTTCTAGCACATCCTCAACACCTCCATCAAGCCAAGGCCATACTTCATTAAAAAAGCAGCTCCTAAACGCTTACCTTGAGAGCGAAGCCGTTGATCTCGGCTTAACACCCACCACAGCCTGCAAGTCTGCGACTTTCGAGGTTCAAAACCTCATCAATCAGTCCTTCTCCTTTTTGCCCAACCAGGAATGAAACTCCGCATTAGGTCAAGAAACCAGATGACAACCTTTGATGCACATCCGATTGAAACGTTGTGCATTGAAACTAAAGAAGACAAGCCTAACGTCGAAATGCTGCAAGGCAAGACGTGATCCAAATGTTGTGGCACTGTCGTCGTTTACTTGAAACCTAGGTTTCGCTCTCTCTGAGAAAGGAGCTTAGCTTGCTTGCTTCAGAATCAAGTTCCTTTTTTTCTTTTCTTTTTTTCTTTTTTTATTGATTGAGGAAACAAGTTCGTTTATAAACTAGTGAAGTTCACAATTTAACTGATATTTGGAAATCAGTATAAAAAAATATTCCTTATTTGGGAACTAAGAGCTTAAGAGTGAAGACCTCTCCTAACAAATTTAACTGAACATGCTATTCATGCAGGGCAGATAGAAATGATTCACATATCTATAATTACTTGATACACATCTTTAAATACCGTTTTACCCTTTTAACTAAAATTTTCCGTTAGAAAAAGAACACTTTGAGGATCTTTCTGGGTATTTTATTTAATCTGATCTCTTTTTTCATTTTATTGTTGTGCGTGTATCATCTTATCCATGTTATTCATTCATCTTGGGTCTTATTTTAATAAATCTATTCCTCTGAATAAGAGGATGATTTACTAAATTCAGTTGCCTACACATCTGTGTACGATCATGATCATCATCTTCAATCTTCCACTCCCAGACGCATTAAGCTATTAATTACTTCTAGTTTTGGCTCTTCCTATGTTTAATCGCATATCATGTCTTGGTCGAAAATGAAATGAACAAAGTTCAAGAGAATGATATTCTATGGTTTTTATGTAATTAAGACTATGAAAACTGTCTTTTATTTTGTTTCAATCTGGTTCATCAAATCGATTCACCATCTTCGTTAGTCTTTGTCATCGTTCATGTCTCTTGGAATTTTTACAGTTGCTCCTTCAATCACTCATTTTCAAATGACAAGGGCATATGAGGAACATTGAAGGAAAAGGTATGACAAAAAATTTCAAGAGGTGTGTATCTAATATCTAGTATTTAAAAAATGTGCGAATAAAATTTCTCCATAAAAAAACAGAAAAATAAAAAATGAAAGGTTCTAGAAGGCGCGGTGATAAAGCGATAAAATGGTTGACCAGGGGGAGATAAAAGTCGTGTTGGGTTGGCGGACTATCCATGGTCCAAAATCCGCGTCCGCCTAAAAGCATTTCCGTAGATTAAATATAAAGACCGAAAAATAAAAAGAAAATTTAAAAACAATTTGATTCTTCTGTTTCTCCACGAGACACTTTCGGAACAAACTAAGCAAAGCAAGCAAGGCACCTCCGACTGCCGCCGGCGACCAGCTCCGGTGGTCCGACTCAAGCTCCTCCCGCTCCTCTCCACCGTCAAATTTCATCAGGTAAACTAAGCCAACACTCCTCGCTTCTCAATTCGCACTGATCTCTTCTTCAAACTCGAAGCCCTAGCTCTCTTTCAGGACTCAGCTATCAGTCCTTGATTCGTGGATTGCCTTATCATTCTGTCTATCTCTTCGCTATCGCTGTTGATTTCTTAGCTTGCCTCTTGATTTGGCCTTTTTCATTTCGAGTCTAATGACGAATGTGTGCTTGATTTGTTGAGCATGTTTATCAGAGCATTCTGTAAATTATGTTTGCAAATGCAATGAGTTTCTGTTTTCGGTGAGCTCGTCGAGTTAAAAGTTAGCATATAGGGAGATAAGTTATGAAAAAAAAGTTTAGGCCTCTGGCTGTTTCTATTTTTATCACCTCCGTAATTTGACTTATAGGATCGGCGTTAGTGTGAGTGGCAACCGACCGTTGAGGATGTTTATAGAAGAATGATAAAATGAAATTAGACTGCTATTTTGGCAGGGTTGGACAATATAGATCATTTAAGTTGTAGAGTGATGGTTCTCTTAAATACTTTATTGTCAGCTACAAAATTGTCGAGAGGTGAGATAAAGAAGCGGTGGAGGGTGTGTGTTGGGTAATTTACACAAATAAAGGTTCTTTTTCCTTTCAATGGTTCTTATTAGTTAAAGCTGATCGACGGTAAGGTAATTTCATTAAGAAAGTGTGTGTAACTAGTCTGAATAAGGAAACTTTAGTTGATATGGAGTAGGTTGTTCGACAACCGGTATGTTGGGGTTGGTCTGGATAAGCCCATTTTTCAGTCCAATGATGCATTTTGTTGATCTAAATGGGATGCGGAGTAGTGGAGAAGGCAATGAGTCAGGCTTAGACCCGTGGCGCATACTAGTGCGGATGACAAAGCTTGTAGATCAGTAAATCAAAAATGGGCTTAACAGTCCGAGATGATATGCGAAAGAGATGGTGGCTCGCCTGCAAGGTGATACTCTAAGCTTGTTGCTGGCAGGTGCGGTCGACTGTAGTGGATGCACTTGCAGTGGTATTGGTTACGGCACATGCACTTGCGTATACTATCGTGCAAATTTATCATGAGATGGGACTTCAACACAGCGGTCGTTGAGGTTGAAGGTTATTATAATATCATATTTACATAGGGAAAAGGGAAATTCAGGGGAGGGAGGGAGGGAGGGAAAGAAGCTGAAAGAGATATAAAAGGATAAAGAGAGAGCCAAGCGTGGTAAACTTAAGTGAGTTAAGTCTGTTCTCTAATCAGTATTACAAGAGCTTGAAATTTCCATTTTGATCTGGCTTTGATTTAGGCAATCTTAACATACTAACACCTTGCTTTTTTTATTCTTATTTTATTTTTTATACTAGAATACTTGAAGTTAATAAAATGCTGCAAGAACGGTAAAATTACACTGTATACATTTTGTAAGTTGTGTTTAGAATACTAAATAAGAAAGAAAATGTTTCCCTTCTTGCATCTGTCATGATTCTTTTTACGAATCAGGTGCATGAGTAAAGAATACTCATGCAATAGTAAGTATCTTCTGGCATATACAATTCAGGAGAGTTTCTCGAAAAGTTGTTGACATTTTACTGTCCTGTATATTGCTATGAATATGTAGATTATGCCAAGTGGAAAGAATTTAGTTGTGTATCTTACCGTATTATTGCTTTCATCAATTTCAGTTGAATACAAGCCTTCTGCTTCTGGGGATCATAAAAGATGATGAGCTCTTCTGAAGATTCAGAAAAGAATGCCAACTCAGTGCATCATGTGAGAGAAGACAGTGAATATGTTAGGCTGGTTATATCCAACGAAACAAACACATTAGAAGCAGATGCTTTACAGTCTCAATCAGAAGCAGGGGCTAAATCATTTTGGTGGTGGATTAAAGCCTTAGCCTTGTGCCTTGTCACCATTATATTGCTTCTCATTTTCTTGAAATGGGGGGTTCCATTTCTTTTTGAAAAGGTACTTCTTATTAACTCATGGTTCTTGGGTCTTCTCATGTTAGTGGTTCAAGTAGTTTTTGCCCTTTTTACGTGTTTATATTTTACCAGATTGTTGGGCTGATTCACTTGATGAACATTATTAAATCTCCACAAATTCTGTCTGTTGACTGCAAATTTGATGGAGTTTAGATAATCTGTGAAAATTGTGTTTAATAATATACTTTAAATATATGTGCATATATGTGTAGGTGCATATTTGGCAGTTTTATTTTACCTGAAGCCCTTAATGATCTTCTGCTCTTTAGGTTCTGTTGCCAATAATGCGATGGGAAGCCACAGCCTTTGGCCGTCCAGTTCTTGCCCTTGTTCTCGTTGCTTCTCTGGCATTGTTCCCTGTGTTCTTCATTCCGTCTGGCCCTTCAATGTGGTTGGCTGGAATGATTTTTGGTTATGGCTTTGGATTTGTTATAATTATGGTTGGAACAACTATTGGGATGATCCTACCATATTTGATTGGTTTGTATTTCCGTGACCGCATCCATGTAAGATTTTCAGTAGTCTTAAACTTATTATGACTATAGAAGAGAGTTTTCTTTGTCTTTTGAAGCATTTACATTTCTAGGTTTGTGATACTGATTTTTCTTATTTGGGCAGCAATGGTTGAAGAGATGGCCTCGAAACGCTGCAATGATTAGACTTGCTGGGGAAGGGAGTTGGCTCCATCAATTTCGAGTGGTTGCTCTCTTTAGGGTTTCACCCTTTCCGTACACAATATTCAACTATGCGATCGTGGTCACAAGTATGAGATTTTGGCCCTACTTGTGGGGATCAATTGCTGGGATGATACCAGAAGCTTTTATTTATATCTACAGGTCTTATCTCTATCCAGTATATTCATTTTATGCTTGCTCGGATGCTTAGTAGTGAAAAGTTCTTAACAAGTCCGTATTTGAAAGTGCAAAAAGAATTTATATAACAACGATCTTAGATTAATTCTGAAAATATCTGTGCATCTGTTGTCTAGTGACCTATTAGCTAGTTTTACAGAAGCTCTTTTTTCTTGGTAAAATTAGCTTGTCAACGCTTCTGTTGTATTTTTGTGCAGTGGTCGCTTATTAAGGACATTTGCGGATGTCAAGTATGGGAACTATCACTTAACCACAGTCGAGATTGTGTACAACACTCTATCCTTAATCGTTGCAATTGTAACCACCGTTGCTTTTACTGTTTATGCTAAAAATGCTTTAAATGAGCTAAAGAGGGCAGAGTCTAGTGGGGTGGAAGCAGCTGCTTCTGACCATACCAGCTTACAGATGGAAAAGCTTCCCCTTGAAAAGCCTCACATTTTTACGTTGTAGGAGAAACCCAGGGTTCCACTCAATAGTATATCCGTGCAGATAATTGGATTTGCTAGTGATGCTGCAAATCACTTTATTTTTTTTCCCTCCTATTAGGGAGAAGTTGGAGTGGTTTTTCTATTTTTTCTTTCTTAACCATGTAATTATATGATATGCAAACAAAAGAAAAGGTTAAAAATAGAAATATTGACAATATCTTGTATAAAGCTTAGAGAAACTTCGGAGCATAGTTTGTGTTTTTGAGGAGGTAACATACTTTTGTTTAGCTCAAGGCATAGTGCGCTATTGTACATAGCAATAATCAAATAATACCGAAGCACTTTTGTGTTCTTTGTTGTTTGTATTATTGCTTCACCATTCAAGGCATGTGTACTATATGTTTATTAAGTTAAAGAATGAGGTATTGATAAACAAAGCTAAGAGGATGAAGGTGGCTGAACATGACTAGGGAGCACATCTATAGTGTTACCCATGGCAACCATTTCCTGTTCTGCAACATCGACAGTTTGGGTCGATTCATTGTTGATCATTTTGTGCACACTGCCTGAGGAGGATCGCCCGCTGCCTTCACGTCGACTGATTACATCTCCAGCCCACAAACCGATGGCACTCTGCACCATTTGATCGAACATTCCTTCCTTGAACATGCTACCCATCTTCATCCCATAATGTTCAAGCGTACAAAGGTCATTAGTTCATGTTATCACATTGTAGAAATGAGCACAGGGAAGTGTATATAGGAGAGTGAAAATGTCGGACAGAGAGAGGCCTCACCTGAGTGACGATTGCATACAATGGTAGGGTGCTATAACTGCAAAGCACTTGAACTATCAAACTGCGGGGCAAGATGAGCACTTAAAGTGAGAACAGCTACTATGAATAATGATCTTTGGCTTTTATCAGAACCAAGCAATGTACAACAGAGGAAGGCAGCTAAGAAAACTAGATAGTCACATATTTCTTCATTGAGTCTACGTTTTCTGATAACCAATGCATTCACCTATATCTTAGCAAGTACTTAAGAATCAAATGACATATTACAATCACACCGAAAAAGGATGAATTTTGAAAACAATACTTGTTTGTTTAAACACATAGGAGTAGGAATATTACCCCATAATAAGTCTGGCGATGATGTAGCCCAACTTTTCCATGATGCATGAGTGAAATCCATAGGTGGTCTGCAAAAATAAGGTCAGTGATTTTGATTATTAACTCGAACTTGTAGGATAGATATATTAAATCTAAATACCAGATAGACGTACCCAAATCCAGAAGAAGAATGCTATCTCGAATGAATTTTGAAACAGAATGAAGTGGATCAAAATGAGAACAATTTTAGGATTGCTGAACCAGAAGTGTTCGTCAGAAGGCCTCACTCTTGTAGCTGCTTCATTAGCATGTACTCCTGATTGTGTAACATCCTGAGCCAAGCGGCTAATTATGTGTTCTAGTTTGGCCCCCACTAGAAGCAGAAGCTGTTATGCATCACCCATATCATTTCTCAATTAAAGCCATGCACAGATCAAGATTACAGACAATGCTTCGCTTATCAAATTTGTTTACCAAATGATGTGACAATGAACTCAGTCGATTGGACCTCATTTGTTTCAGTCATATGTACTTCCACACATCAATTGATAAGCAACTTTGGTAAGTCCAGCATTTTCTATTAATGTACTTGTATTACTAATTGAACTACACTCACAATCAGCGGCAAAAATGCTAACCAGAAGTATGTGTTCCATCCTGCATGAATGTGAAATCCATAAGCTCAATCTGGTCATGGTATCAGAATATGAAAGCTCAAACTGAGATTTAGAAATTACCATCCACATTCAGCAACAAAAACAGCACAACAAAGAGCCACAGGTACCAGCTGCGTATTATTGATCATATTAGTTAGTTGACAGTAAAAGTTAAAAAAATCTATAAAGATACACAGTTTAAGAATACTTGGAGCATGTAACTGATGCGAGGTACTTGATTGTCAATTTCTTCTGGGTAACAGTGTGTTTTACCCTACGTTTTTAATACATACTATTGTGTTTGACTTTGTCTGGCCAATGCAAGGTGGTCTTGTTCTTACAGCCACAGGCACTTGAAGCCTAGTAGCCTACTGAGACTCTCTTCTCCATTATTATGAATTGGTTCTGGTATGCTCTAACATTGACAAAGATAAAGCATAAGCTTAGTTTCTAATATCACCTTATCCCAACAATCTTTCTGAAATCAATTTCAAGTGTCCGCATCATGTATTTGTGAAAATCAAAATTAGGATTTCCAGGGCAATGCTCCTGAAAGGAAACCCAGAGTCAGTTTCATTCATTTTGTTATAAACAAACACAACAAAATTGTATGAGAACTGCATAGAAGAAATAATGAGATATTAACCTTGATAAACCCTTGCCGCAGTGCAATGTAATCTGACTTGGTGACGGAGCCATAAAATTGTTTGCAGAATGCTATCTACCAAGATATATCAAATCAGTGTTATAAGTAACATCTTGTTAAAAATGATAGAGAGTTCCCTAGCAATCTGAAAAAGAACAAAGAAGAACTAGCTAATCAACTCACCATCCAACCTATAATAGCTGCTCTTCTCCAATATCCATCTGCACGTTCTTTCAAGAACTCATGATGGTGACGACTGACGTGAGCAACGCCACTTCTTCGATCTGCAGAGAATATTATATTCATTCATCCAACTCGATCAAAAGAACTAAACTAAGCACCTGGACTATCAGCTAAACTAGTAGACTTGGGGATTTTAAGTTCATAATACCCTTCTGGATGGAATCCTCCCAGCGCTTCCATTGTCGTATCTGCATAGGATAAACCATATCGCACAGTGAAGATGTAGAACTTGAAACTATCTCCATATATAGTCATGTATGGTGAAAGATACATTACTCTTGCCCCTCCAAGAACCATAGTTGAGACACAGAAGATCACATGAACAACTGCTAATACAAAGATGAAGATGTGTAGATGATGTAATCCTTCCAATGATAACAACGGAACCTTCCCCTAATGAAAACAAAAAGGACATGCATTATCATCTTATTCTTATTATTTCCAGCAACAATAATGTGAATAAAAGGTTCCATTGTAGAAGCATTGTAAGTTATGGGGAAGTATACTACGATTGAGGTACCTTGAGCTGACAGTGATCTGAAGTTGCTTCCGACAGAAGGCGTCGGCCATTGTTTGTTGCTTGATTAAGAAAGTAATGTGCAGGGGTATTGTGCTCAGCAGTTTCCCTCTTACATGGCAACATGTGAGCTGCGACATGGGCAGGAATGCATATGCGGCTTATAGAACGTTGAGACACAGTTAGCAGAAGGGAAATGAACCCTAAAAGCATCAATTCTGTTCCAACATAGGAGAAGCACAGTGATTAGGCTAGATAGAAGATGAAAAGCGGTGCCAGTGCAGCTCATTACCCATAATGAGAGAGAGAGAGAGAGAGAGAGAGAGAGAGAGAGAGAAATGACCTTCTTTTAGTTTTTGTAAGGCTTCATATAGTGCATCTTGTTTCTCATGCTTCAAGCACTGAATTTCCAAATTCCAAGACAGCAAAACATGAAAACAATTAAACAGAAATTAATACTTGAGTCTGGCAATGAGCCCAAAATAGTCTTTACACAATCATTCTACAACAGACAGAGCTAAGAATACAATGTCATTTTAGTTAGAAACCTGAGAAAGTTCTCACATTGAAGAATTTTGGATAATTCAGAACTTCATTAAAAATAGCTAATGCGAATTTTCCTAATTACTTTTAACTAGCTCCAAGACCTATTTCCTATTACCTCTCCTAATCTGTTTCAATCTGGTTTATTTGAATTGCACTTGCTTGTTAAAATAATTTTCTGACAACCTAGTTTTTGACATTTACTGATTGAGTGATTAAGTTCCCACCTTCTATATCTATGCATTTCATTGTTTCCTTTCACTGAATTCCTTCTTAATCACATATGTCAAGTTCCAATAACTTCAAAAATAATATAATGACGATCGAACAAGATAAAAGAATTTGCTGTTCTATTAAATTTGTTTAAACTTAAGGAAGTCACAGCTCAAGTTACTAGTTCCCCGAGCATTACTCATTTTATTTGAGAATAAGGAGCTGTTACATAGATGGCGCTTTATCAAGTCATAGTGCAAGTCTCCCTGATTTGAAGAGCTTGTGTGTCCTTAATGCAAAGGATTTATGAACAACAAGATGGAACAGGACCTTCCGACCAAGAAAGTCGAAGAAGTAAATAGTTTAGAATGACTGCAACTAGGATAACAGAAAGAGGGCACATAGTTTAATTACCTTTCCAAGTTTATGAAGGCCACGCTCGACACAAAGAGATACTAGAACAATGACAAAGCATACACCTGCTACCACCCATGTTGGAGTATACTCTAAAGAGCTGTTAAGTTCTTCTTCTGCCATGTTTCTTCCTTCAAACCAAAACGAGCAATGTCATCGATCCACAGAACAAAACATCGATACCAGAGCCTTTTAAGTTGAGAAGCAAATGAACTTTCTTTGCAACTTAACGCATTTGTACAGCAAGGATGTTATTGTCGGGGCAAAGAATAACATATTCTTAAGCAAAGCGGAAGGAAGAAGAATAAAGAGAACACCCACATTATATTGATGGCCGTGTACTTTAAGTAACGCACAGAATTTCTCGGCTGAAGTGGAATGTTGTAATTTATTGCATAAGCTGGTGATAATAGAGCATGTGGAAAAGAACCATGGAAAGCCAGCATTCATCTAGAAATTTTCTGCTCACAGCAATTCTACAGCTACCCGAAAACATCAGCAGAAGGTAAAGAAGCCAAGTATGTTCTAAATTTCTTTGTCAAAGGTGTCGATATCCATCACAGAATAAATAGGGCATAACATAAGACAAAAGATGTTTGAATTTATTGGTCAACAGATATCGAACTGTTCAGTTTCCGTGTTTGAAAGAATACATGATTCATATGTTCCATACATATATACTGTATATATCACAAAATCCAATCAAAGGGACATTCATCAATTTGTAGTGTACTTTTATGAGCCTCCCTGATTTGGCCCCAGCCCAGTGATGTCTTCAAAATCTGTCGACTGCTTCTTCCCTGCCACCATCTATCAAGATCTTCATGTTACCCAGTTACTGTTTAGGATGAGATTTAAGCTCCAAAGTCTAATACTGCAGCAAAATCATCTACATGTCACACAACACACACGAGAACATCTGAGACTTCTTGGGCAAATCATGGTTTCCAGGGTGCCGGAGGGGGTGGTGGAGTTGGAAACATTGGGGGGACCGCAGAGAAAATGGTATTTTTGTCAATACCAGTAGACTTGTCTCCAGACAAACCAACAAGCGCAGCTACCAAACCTGCATTTCCAGCGAGAGTTGGCTCTGTGTAATTGTAATTAGAACGAACATCACGGAAACCATCTCTTTTGTCAGGGCCAGCCACCATGGCACCTTCAATAACATTGGGGTTTGCCTTTGTCGAGTCCCTCCATTTCCAACCCCCTTTGCAATTGTATTTGATCTTATTCTTGGGAATCGATGCAGCTCTATGGTGCACACGTTTTGGGTAATGATTGCCAAAACCAACAATATAGCTCATTTTCGCAGGATTCTTGCCAAGAATGTAATCAATCTGCAAATCAGTGGAATGATAAGTTAGTGACCACCATGCTTCAACAGGAGTCTCTGTTTCTTTTACATCTGTGGGGAGCACCATAAATGGTTACAGATTAGAAAGGAAGAGAAGCATGACATACCTGAAATTTAGCAAAATCACGCAAGACATCAGTGGAATAGAAGTTGGGTCCACAATACCACCCAGGAGTATCGGCAGCATCAAGATAATCACTGAACAAGGTAGCCAAGAAGGCAGCATTGACCACATATTGAAGTGGTTGAGGCCTTCCATGATTCAACTGGATCAAACCACCTGCAACATCGACATGTCAGTAAGATCTTAGTCGGAATCCCACACATACTTGAATACATACGTAGATCACAATGAAGTCTTCCTAGTGAATTAGATAAACAAATGTTAATGGAGTATGAAAGACCGTACCTTTGGTTCTATTAAAGGATGTGAATATTGGCAGGTATGAGCACATGACTATGCTAGTCTGATTATGATATGTCCTCAAGATTTCTTCATATGGGTAGCCAGGGCTCAAGAACAACCTCAAACGGCTGAGAAGTACCTAATCAGAAGAATACCAAAGATTGTGTTGGTTAATAATGGAAATGAAAAATACAAAGTAACAAACAGAAAACCACCCAGATAACAAAAATGCTTTAATTCGATCATAGTTATTTCTAAGTGTTTGTCGTTCTCTATATCAAATAAAGATAAATACTTAGAAATCACTCCCAGCATGACCATATTAATGAAGATAACAAACTACAGACCATAATTAATACCCCATTTATAGAATCTTGCAGGCATCATATCATGAACAGCAAAAACACAGCAAACTAGCTTAGCTTAGCTACCTGTGCACCCGCAAGCTTGTTATCCCAACTGAATACTCCATAATCAGGGCCACCCCAGAAGGCACCAGCATGCTTGGCAAGAGTGGGATGCGTGGCGAGAGTAAGATAAGAGTTATTCCCTGTGGCATAATACATCCAAGCTGCACCCCACACATATTCATCCCAGTAGGACGTAGAATTGTAAAAGACTGAAGCCTCCGTACCAGCAGCACTGTACAATCCTCTTCCTCGTTCCCTTCCGAACGAGAAGAGCGTTTTGGCACCGTGCACAAGTTTCTGCGAGTAGGCCTTGTTATCCTTGAACACAATGGACGCCGCTGCTAAAGCTGCAGCCATCTCAGATGCAAGATCAGCGCAACTACTGCACTTAGTCACAGGGCGGTCATAGTCAATGTCCTCAGGTCGAGTCCAGCAATAGTGATCGTTAGGAGTAGTACTCCCTTTAGAAGTATCTCCTGACCCGACCTGTCAAAAAAACTCGATAAGAGAAGATGAAACGAAACGAAAAATCAAGGGAGCCGGGTGACACACCTGCGAAACAATCTGGTCGATTGTATCAGCGGTGTTGTTGAAGGTCTTGAGGAAGTAATCGGCGCCCCATTTGATAAGCTCCTTGACGTGGGCGAGTTCCCCGGCCGCTTCGTACTTGGCACTGTACTCGATGACGCTCCAGCTCAGCATGGTCATGGCAAACGACTGAGGGAAGTTGAACTTGATGGCGTCTCCGGCGTCGTAGTAGCCGCCCACCAGATCCTTAAACATGGTGCCGGGCTCGCCGTCCTTGAGGCACGAGTTTCCCCTCCACGACACATTATTGTGCTTCGGGAGCTTACCAGCTGAATCATATCACACGACTCGGAATTCAAACTCACTTTTCTACATACAATAATAATAATAAGCGTTTGGGGACTCACACTTCTGAGCGTTGAAGAACATGAGAGCCTTGTGGAGAGCAACGGTGTAGTTATCCGGAGGCGGCTTGGCGTGGTGGTGACGTGGCACGGTCTTGACGATGAGGACGATTAACCCGGCGAGCAACCCGGAGACGAGGAGGGTGCCGACGGTCCAGAGGAAGATCTTGCGGCTGACGATGATGCAACCCAGATCCACGTACTTTTTCTTCTTCTGCTCACCGCTGGGGCCCAGCAGCCAGCTCTGCTGCGTCTCGTCGAGCGGCCGTGACGACAGCGCGGCCCGGTCGAGGTCCTGCAGGTTACGGCTGCGGTCGTCGTCGGTGGCCGAGTCGGCGGCGATCTCGAGCGGGCCGCCCCATGGATCCCTGCCGTACATTTCGACAGATTGGGTGAGATCTGAGAGATGAGGAATGTGGACCGGGTAGGAGGAGGAGGAGGAGGAGAAGAAGAAGCAAGTGGAGTTTTGCTTTATTATAATTGGAAAGATGAGAGAAGCTAAATAATTGAAGCGCTTGAATTACAGAGTGAAGACAGCTGCTGCTGGGTTCAAATCATGTGGGGTGTGATTTTCTTTTGATATCTTTATTCTTTTAGTCTTGTGATAAATAAAAGGTTATTTGGTAGGAGGAGAGTGACAGCTCCACTAATTGGAGAGTGACAGTCTGTCTAATTTGGAGTGTCACGCGCGCGTTTTGCCGGTGGAGGAAGAGGACTGAAATTTGGGTATCTACCAACCGATGTGCTTCATTTTTGCTCGAGGACCTATAAAAACCAAAGTGCTTTGCTTTGCTTGGTTTACACTACAACCTGCTGTTAAAAGATTATAAATTAAACTTGGGCCCCTGATCTTAATGACAACGGCACAGCTTTTTTTTTTTTGGATGGGTTGTTGGTGGTGTTTTAGTCAAGCTTGCGGACTTATGAAGTTGATAAATAGTACTTGAAGCCCTGTAATTAAGCGATAAAGCTTTTTAACCTTAGTATTTTATACTTTCACTCTATGTTATAACTACTATTTTTTTTTATTAAATAACTCATATATCATAAATATGAATTAAATGTAATCTTAAAATTGTTAGTTAATATCTTAACCAACCAGAACACGGCTCACCGACGACGGACTATAACGGGGTATAACTTTTTTCGATTTCATCTGGCTTGCAGCAATGACTTATAGGGCCACAATACGTAAGACATTGTCCAGCGTAGAATGTGCAGTGAATCTCACTGGGAGTGGCAGCGTTTAAAGTCAAAAGCGCGTAACTACCGTCGGATGGATGAAAGTGCGTTATCGACGCGTCCACATTGGTTGGCATCTTAATCTCCTCTCTACTAGACAAAATGCCACATGTTGCCGTGTAACCAAAAACACGAGTTGTTTACCATGTGCTTCTTTCTTTTGTTTTTGTTTCTGTCTCTCTAGTCTTTATTAAGTTATTTATTCACTTTCATAATGCACGAGAAATTGGAAATATAATGATAAACAAAATCATATGAGACCCATTCCAAAACATATAACCAGAAAAGGCTCCATGAGTTTCACCAATAAGCTTTAGCTCTTTGCAGTCCAGCTGAGTGAAGGTTAAGCTCTCAGTGCTTTGGTGTTCATGGTCTTCATTCACTCACACTGATACTTAACTTTTAGTAAATGCAGTGATGGTCAACTTGATTTCATCTCAGATCGATGTTCTCACTCAGTGACGCTATCCATTCCCCAACCAAGAAAATCATCATATCTTCTTGGAACAACAATATGTCGGTTGTCTTTTACGAGATAAGCAGCGATCAATCCGGCTTGAATATTTTCTCAAAAAAATCCTGCTGCTCTTCAATACTAATACAGGCTGCTGCTCATTTCTACATCAGCAGATTCAAGTGTTCCAGTTATCCTAAAATAGGAAACTTTAAGGAGGAAACACCAAAACAGTGCCGAAATAACACAGTTTGATGATGACCCTACAAGTCAAAACTATGGCTGTTGTAATGGAAGATTGGGCTGTTTCCTTTTCTTCCTAGATTCTGTGACCTACATTCTTTAGCAACACTGGATTGTAGAGTCGAGGGACCACACACGAAGACACCAACATCAACCTCGGCCGAATATTCTGCTAAAGATCCGAAAATTTCTGCAGATAGAAAAGATGGTTCAAATGATTAAAAATGAATAAGCAACTGAAAGCACTACATCTTAGTGGAGGAAGATGTAGTGTTGAATCATTCTTTAACAGGTACATTTTGGAAACACACCTGAGAAGTTTGGTCTGCGGCCATACCGAACTGTGGCTTCACTGATCAGAGTTTTCTGGTATTCATTCTTGTCTGTCAGTGTTCCATTACTCTGCACTGTTTCATTATTCCCATTTTCTGCACTCTCCTGGGATGTGGTTTTCCTTTCCCAAAGATGCCATAATCCAATTGTGAGACCACCAAATATGAGAACACTTGCAACCATACATATCACATCAAGAAGCCCTAAATACCACCAGGCATCTATGCTGTAAGGGTCTATGTACAATATGTCTAGCAAACCCAAAGCAAAAACAAAGCCAACTGTAGATGCAATAACATAAGTTCCAGCCCATATCTTGTTTCCTGTGCCAGTTAAAATTGACATAGTCTCTCCCTCGGAGACAGAGAAAACAGAAGAAATAGGAGCGTTGTAAAATCTACCATCCTCCTGCAGTTTCAGAAAGTGAAATGTAAGCTATAATCATGCTTAAAAGATAAGTTCAAGATCATATGGGGAGGGAATTCATGCACATTTAGACCTACCACTGGACATTCTGATTCGCGTGTGACATAGGCTTGGATTTCAATATTCAATCTATCAGAAAAATCTACAGATCCCATGTTAACTGTGGAAAGAAGGGAAAGCTCGTTTGATGTTTTGATAGCCCAAACAAGCACTACATGTTGTGGTAGACAAGGTTTATTTGTCTTAATTCGATGGAGAATATCACTCAAGATAGCTAAGAATGGTGAGATCCCACTGCCTCCTGCTACCAAGACAAGTTTTCATACCTAAGAGCGTAAATATATCGAGTGAGTCCCTTGACCATGAAAGAGTTAGATTTAAAGAATAGATAAACTAATCACTTCACAACAAGAAAGCCATAAAATGCAATCTAGTAATATAAATTGTAGAATGCCCAAGAGTCCTGAAACTTTAATCTATTAGGAAGACACCAACAGCTCAAAAAAAAAAAAGGCAATAGCACAATGCTTTACAACCAATTATTGAGAGACTAAAGCTCTTGAGTTGTGGGCCAAAAGTTGCAATTGAACTTAGAGGACCATATTAGAGTAGCGATTTATTCTTTTGTAATGGATTTACACTACATTGAATTCTTGATATGAAGAGCACATTTGAATGTTTCCTACTTCCGTTGACATGCATGCCTTACTTGTTATATACCAAAAGTCTAACTTGCAATTCCAAAGTTCCATGATACAGGAAAATCATTAGATCAAATTGTAAATTGCAGATGCTGTCCAGGTCCGAAGAGAAAACATTGAAAATTCTTTTCACAGAAGAAACCAACATATCTCAGTTGTCTTTGAACCATGATTCTCATTAAGATGCATGCTAGTGATGTATGTAGTGTAGGAGACAAACCGTAAATAGTATGGTGATTCATGGCCATAAGGCCCCTCAACAGAAGCCATAATCTGATAAGGAGCGTGTGGAAGCTGAATATCTGAGTCCTCCGCAGAATTCTTTGAGACTGTTTCCCTCAGCTTTGTTGTCCATTCCCCAACAGTCTTTATGAGGACTTCAAGATGATATTTACCATCTAGAGGACTGGATGAAACACTGAAAGGATGCCATTGCAGTAAAGATATATTCTTCACTTGAAGAAAGATGAAACCAAGCGCATTGTAGTGCAAGTCTGCATAGTCAATGAGGGAAAGATTTATAGGGCCAAAAATATATAAACAAAAGAAAATAGTTTAGTTACAAAAAAGAGATTATCGTACTTGCAGGCTTTGGAAGCACCAACTTGACAGTTCCACATGAGAAGCATGTTGCTGAAACTATGTTGACAGTCCTTCGTGACTGGCAGAACCTTAGGAAGCGATCAAGCATAAAAAGAAATATTCCTCCAGCAGCTTTGCTGAAATTGACACCACCAATATGCAAGGCCAAGAAGATAACAAAGAAAACATAGAGTTGATGGGTATAGAAAAAAAGCTCAAAATATCGCTTTCTCACAGGAGGAAGTGTTGTCACCCAAATCAAGACAAAGAATCCGTAGCAAATAATCCCCGCCAAGTTCGCACCACCATCACTTTTCCACTCTACTACCTGCAAGAATAAATAATTAGAACATATGCTGTATCAGGACAGAAAAAAAATGTTATATCTAGAAATTTCTTTATATGCAGTGGTTGTTCTCCTGTTTAGCATAGATTAAATAACACTATCCAAGAGAAGATTCATTTCCTAAAGTGTGCTCTTAACGACGTTCAGTGCATAGGGAAAATGCACTATACTGCCTATTTTTAGAAGAAACTATAATATTTCAGGGCTACAAGCCATCAGCTCTTGTCTACTGAAGTTATGACACCATATCAATAATGGTTTCTGCCAAAAAAAATGGAATGAAGGAAGAAAATTTGTTTGTATTGACTATGGAAACATTATACCACACAAATAAAGGAAAATGCAAGGTAAAACTTTTATCATGATGGGTTTTAAAATTAGATAGACTGACACAAGAAACTGTAGTTTGCGACAACTACTAACTTACTTAGTGTACGGATCATTTCCTATCCATCCACCTTAATCAATAAGGTGCTGGATGGTATACACATTCATGTGAATAGATGCAGATGTCAAGGTCTTGCAGCTAGCAAAGAGATCACAGATTGATCCAATAAACATGCAGACCAAAGGATACATCATTGCACACTCACATGCACATCAGTGAAATGATAAAGATGAGAACTTACTTCAGATGGAATGATGCCTCGTATCATCCAGACAATCATATAGCAGAGTCCATGCATAGTAACAAGGAAGAATATGAGATTCCCCAACCATACATGATATCTGGTCGCATGCTCAAATGGTATATCAATAAGGCGGAGAAGAATTGATCCCCTTGCAATTGGGAGAAACAGGAATGCCAAGCAGGACAAGACAATCAAACCAAAGCAATAAGCTGACATTTGCAACATAAAAGTCCTGACAGAAGAGAAGAAATTATGTCAAGCTCTAGCAACAGGTAAAGACAAACTCAAAGCATTGGCAGTGGGAGGCACTCTAATCAATTTCTAATTGAAAAGAACGACTTAAAAGAGTTTCGATTATAGAGAAGCATCGCACTTTTTCTCTCCTTCGGTCAAATCACCATAGTCGCCTAACATCCCATAGTTGGCTACGGTGTAAAAATACAGCGCCGAGAGAACAAACACAATAAAGAGAATAATGCCAATCATTTCAGCAGCAGAAACAACTCCAAGTGGTCCATCCACAAGAACAGGAAAGGTCCACAGGCTGAACTTCGCCTTCCTCTTCCTATATAGCAGTACATATACTTCAGTCAGTCATTTCAACAAACAAATGGTGTTGCAATACAAATGAAACAAGCAAAAAAAAATCTTTCGAAAAAAATCTCACATACTCTTGGTACTCTTCTTCATCTTCCCCGAAAAAGATGATGTAAGGAACAGCAAGAAAAGCAATAGCAATAATGGGCGCACTATACAGCAGCAACACACTCCCTGAAAATTTCAAACAAAACTAAATATCAAAGCAAACAATTTGAAACCCAAGCAGAGATATTGAATTCAGGATTCATACCCGTCTCTCCAAACAGAGTCCCATCGGTAGCAGCAACCCAATCATCATAAAAGCTAGAGCCAAAGTCAGTAGGTACAATGAAGAAAAGAAGAATCCACGCAACGAATATCACCCACATTGCAGACTTGAGAACCCATTTGGCCACAGAAGCAAGGAAGCTCTTCTGCTCACTCTGCTTTGCACGAACTCCATTGCCATTGGAAATAAGAGCAGAATGCAAGTCTTCAACGGCCATTGGGACACGGAATAACCAGAAGAAGGAGGAGGAGGTTGTGCTTTAAACATGTCGATGGGGTTGTGAGGACGCCTTTCATATGGTTGAGGTTTTGGGATTTCAGCCATACCTGTATTTCAAAGCCTGTAACTAATAACTGGGACTTGGTTAGTTAAAACTGAGCTATGCTTCTTCATGTTGTTCTTGAGGACAGGTGGATGTCAGAGAAAGAGAGATGGAGAAGACAAAAGGGTTGGTCTTCAAGTGGGAGTTGCAGTGGTTCAGTGGAGGCGGGCGCTGAAGATTAGCTGGTATGTGTTGTTGGGGCTCCGGAAGCCCGGGTCCGAAGCCAGGAAATTTAGTTGGGTTTCTTGGTTTCTTTTTTTCTTTTTCTTTTTTAAAGGATTTTTTTCATAATTTTATTTTTTTTATACTTAATAAAAGTTGGGTTTGTAGGTTGCTTCCAAGTTTCAATCATCTCACACATTTCCAATTCCAATTCAGTTCTATGTTCTTGGCCTCATGGGTGCATTTAGAAATTTAGAGAAATGACGCTAACATTTTTAAATTAACAACAAGCGAATATATTTTGTTTTGTTTTTAGAGTGTAGATGAATAATCTATTGACAATAAGCATACTAATTTTCTTGGTCAAGCTTCAAAATCAGAAGATTCTCATATTACAATGTGTTGTTCAACTTATTAAGCCTATAGCTAGAAAAAAAGCTCAAAAAAGAAAATCCTACACCTTAGCTAGACCACCATTGGAACATTCTTCACCCATTTTCGCCTCAAGATAGGTTTATAATAGTTTTCTCTTCTTTAAAAAAAGAAAAGAAAAGAAAAGTAAATCTACACCTTAGGCAGACCTCCATTAGAACATTGTTCACCCATTTTGTCGTACGTCGGCTTGAACGAGGTCGGTATCTCCAAAGTAAATCCTCTAAGGTAATATTCTCCTAGGAAAACTAGGAGAGCTCCTCGAGCCTCTCCGACTTCACGAGGCTACCAGTATCCCCTACCTTCGAGGGTTCGAACTGCATAGACTCTAAACCATCACACTAGGATCCCTCTGGTGTCGCCTGCAGAGTCCGTGCTTGGATCAACTATGGAGGTTTATTACTAAATTGATGAATTAACTCCACTTGCTTTTCTAGTTCAACAAAACATTAAACTTTGTACATGAAAGAGTAAGGTTTTGACCAGTTTAGAATACAGATTCATAGAATACAAGATTTAATAATTACAGTAGAAGAAGTGGAGACCATAACTAGTCGACTATGTAAATCATGGTATCATAGAGTACAGTATGCAAATTAAGCGTGTTTTAAATGTGATTGTAGTGTGGGGAATATATACACATATTCATTATGTATGAACAATCATATATATAGATATGTACATCCTTTAAGGCTTTAGGTAACCTTCTAAGCTAATCATATACTTACTTTAAACATTTGGGGTGCAAGCTACAGGTCAAAGCTATGGCTGTTGAAATGGAAGATAGGATCAATGGATTGTCTCCTAACACTGTGTGACCTGATTTCTTTAGCAACACTTGATTGAAGAGGTGGAGGACCACAAACAAATACACCAACATCAATTTGGCCCCAATCCTTTGATATTGTTCCAAAAATTTCTGCAGCACAAAGAACTCGAGGTTAAAACATGTAATTGCGGTGAAAGAAAGAAAGCCATCAGATATGGTTTCCAAACATTGGAGGTCAATACCTTCTCAAGAACATGTTCCGATCCATTGTCAGTGTAAAGCAGCATTTGAACCATTTGTTGTCAAGTGTCTAGTTAAGATTTATCTCTAAAATGCATATAAATACATGCATTCACTTCATATACCATGTATTTACAAATCGGAAAAGACAACTCAGGAAGGCATACCATTGAAGTCTGGTCTTGCACCATAATGAATGCTGGTTGAGTTTGCAAGACTTCTCTCGTCTAAATCCTTGTGAGCTACAGATTTTGTATGCTCTGCCTTGTTAACATGTAGCCTATCATCCTTGCTTTGCTCTTCTGACATTCTTCTGTCCCAGAGATGCCATAAACAAACCACAAAACCCCCAAAGCCAAATACACTCGCAGCCATACAGGCTATGAAAAGGAGCCCTTTGTACCACCATGTGGATATATGAAAAGGGTTTATGTAGAAGATATCTAACAAAGCAATTAGGAACACAAAACCTGCTGTGGATGAGATAACGTATAGGCCAGACCATATTTTATGTCCAGTACCAACCAAAACAGAGATACCAGAACCTTTGGACATGGGACAGAGAGAAGACTCAACAGTGCCTTGAATTTTACCCTCTTCCTGCAAATAACAAAAATCAAATGCCAAAAAATTGACTATAATTAGTTACAACAAAAGGATACACATAATTAAATTACAGAAGGCACAATAAGTGTGTCAAAATATAGCAAAACTTACCAATGGAGGTTCAGATTCCCGAGTGACGTAAATATGAGTCTGAAGATTTAGTTTATTAGAGAAAGATGGACAAGTAGACTCCATGTCAATGGTTGAAAGAAGAGGAAGCTCATCTGATCTTTTAACCGCCCATACGATTAATATATTTCTCGGTAGACAAGGCTTTCCTTGCCTAACAGAATGGAGAATATCACTCAAGATGGCCAGGAAAGGGGAAATCCCAATGCCACCAGCTACTAAAATAAGATTTTCATAACTGTGGAGAGAATAAAACAAACAGTCAAGCCATCAGTGACCGAAAGCAAAACTTAATATTAAGCTACATGCCTCAAGTTCATCTATTTTGAACCTAGAAGAAGGACACAACTAAAGAATGCAGAACCTTTTTAGTTTTGTATAAGACTCAAACCTCTTTGGGTAGTAATTGAACTTCCTATCGAATAGTGCCTGAATTTTAATTTCCATGACACCAGATAGTTTGTTGAAATGAAGCGTATTATCAAGAATATGTTTACTTATTCCTTGTTTAGTGTAAACCGTAAAGTGTAAACTAATTGCCAAACCAGTGGTTACCACCTGAATGACCTTTGTGATTGAATGACAATCAAGGAAGAGAGTACATACATCATGTGGTACGGTATCTCATGCCCATAAGGCCCTTCAACAGAAGCTGTTAACTTAGAAGGAAGATTGCATGGCACATCCTTCGAGCTTTTTAAGATATTTCCTCTTAGCTTTTCTGTCCATTTCCCAAGAACCTTTATGAGTACAGATATATGATATTTACCATCCAGAGGGCTGGATGATACACTGAAAGGATGCCACTGCAGCCATGATAATTCCCGAACTTGAAGAAAAACAAAACTGAGAGCATTGTACCGGAGATCTGAAAGATGATTTAGCTACTTGTTAGTTGTTACTCATATGGTCACAGAACATCAATACAGAAATACTAATCATGTGAAGAAGAGTTTTTACTTTCAGGTTTGGCGAGAACCAATTCCACAGTTCCACATGGAAGGCACTTCGCTGAAATTATGTCCACAACCCTTCTAGATTGACAGAATCTTAGAAAGCGATCCAGAAGAAAAATAAATATGCCGCCAGCAGCGATTGCAAAAAGGAAGTCACCAACGTGCAAAGCCAAAAAGACCACAAAGATGACATATAACTGATGAGTGTAGAAGAATAATTCAAAGTTCAGCTGTCTCACTGGAGCAAATGATGTCACCCACATCAACAGTCCAGCAAAAAGGCTGATTACTCCGGGAAGATTGGCAACACCAATGTCTTTCCACTCCAACATCTGCATCAAATAATGAAAACTAAACATAAGCGGTTTGACATCGCAATCTAAGTCAAGTCGTCCTCCAGAAAGGTTCTCCATACATTAAATAGAAAAAATAAATAAATAAATAAACTTGGAACAAATGGGAAAAAAAAGCATGATAATAACCGATACGAAAACTCCCTACTCCATTGACAAATAACTCAACAATCAAACGGACAAGGCTACAAGCACATATGCTTATTACTTAGTTCTCATTTCTAATTTTTTTACTTGTAATTATAGCTCTGAAAGTGAATGAAAATGAAATATACAAGAGAATATTAAATCTAGCATGAGCACTCACTTGCTGAAGGAGGCGACCCTCAATCGTCCATGCCACTAGGTATAATAGGCCGTGGACAGTGAAGAGCAGCATTGTTAGGTGTCCTAGCCATACATGATATTTTGTAGCATGCTCAAAAGGGATATTTATGAGGCGAAGAAGAACTGATCCCCTAGCGATTGGTAGGAACAAAAAGGCCAAGCAAAACAAGCCAATTGAGCCGAAACGAAGTCCCAAAATTTCCAGGAACAAAAGACTGACAAGTTCAAGTAAACAGGGAAATTAATCAGCTAACAAAATTACTCTTTGAACTGGATGAAACAGCATATGAGTTTCACTGTTTGCATGCAAATTGAGAACTGTGAAGGACTTGAGTTTCATGTATACTTTGCTACTTGTGCAAATAATTGAAAGGAAGCAATAAAAGCCATACATGGAGAGATCAGTATAGAATAAAAATCAGTAAATTTGGGAAAGCTATAGAGATTAGTTATTCTTCAGCTTAAACAATTGGCATGTAAAAAGAATAAGTTACCTTTTCATTTTAAAAGTCAAGTCACCAGATAACGAGCCGAGAAGATGCGCAGTATAAGAACCGACAGCCCAGAGAACATACACAATGAAGAGTAGTATCCCAATAACCTCAGCAGCAGAAACCACGCCAAATGGTCCATCCACAAGAACTGGGAATGTCCATAAGCGAAAACTCGGATATTTTGAAGTCTTCTTCCTACATGTACAAGTTCATATTCCATTATAAAAAGTCCTGTGAATATTCAAGTGGTTGAACTATAAGTCCCTTCCAAGTAAACAAATTTAACATACTCATGGAGCTCCTCTTCCCCGGAGATAATAAGAAACACTACAGCAAGGAAAGCAATGATGAGGATGGGACCACTGAATAGCAGGAACAGGCTTCCTGCAGTTTGCAGCGTACATATTAGCTACAGAACACTGTTACATGTGAACAAGAGTAGATAGAAAATATTACAAGCTCAATTATAGGCAAACCTGAAACCCCGAAAACAGTTCCACTGGTTGCTGCAACCCATTTTTGGAATAGTTTAGACCCAAATTCTGCTGGAAACACAAACATTAGAGCAACCCATGAAGTAAAAAGCACCCACATTGCAATCTTCAGAATCCATTTTGCCAAGTTCACAAAACCAGGCGTCTTCCGAACAAAAGCATGCCCAGAACCTCGGCTCGAAAGAAGGGGCTTATGGACAGAACTTTTATCCATGGCTAGCCCCGAAGAATCACACAACTTTTTCTATGGACTGATCCCAGAAAAACAAAACATATGCATGACATATATATATGCAGCAAGTTGGGAAACATCCAAACTTTGTGGAACCCATTCCCATATCAACCAGGTATCTATGTATGAATTATAGACAACACATCCAAATTTCTAGCCACTGATTCTTGTACTGATATCAATACCTAATCTCAATCAAACTGTTGTCCATAAATATACTACAGTGACAGACAAGGAATTCATGTAGAGTTACTGGTAGTAACTCAGAAGTGACTAGTTCCCAGAATGAAGACAAAAATGAAGAAGATGAGAAATCATGTAAATTGAAAGGAAGTACACAGCTGAGTGATGGATCGAGGATTCAATATTTACCAATCACTTATAATCAAGAATGTGAAAAGTGGGACACAAGAAAACTAAGGAACTGTGATCTTCCAAATTCCCAGAGGAATAACCACATAAAGGAAGGGATAAAGCCAACAAACAAAAATGAAAGATAAGCGTATGGACAAGACAACACAAGCAAGGAATATAAGCATATTTAGTATGAAAATGAAAAACCATTTGTGAGGGCCACATATATACTTGTGGGTACCTTAGAATTCCATCCGAAGATGATAGTGATAATTTTCCATTCTTGTTCGTTACTGGTCTGGTCTGGTGATCGTCCAACTTCTTATGGACTTCAGAAGGACAACAAGGATGGTAAATCTATCTAATTATAAGGACTACTGGGAAAATAACAGTCACTGATGATTTTGCAGGTTCCAACAGTTTCTTCAGTGCCAATTTTGAACTGCCCAAAGCCTCAAACCTTGTTTTAGTGCTGACACACTAGTGTAGATTTTGGAGATTGTTATATTGTACTAGGAAACAGTAAGTCTTTTTTTGGGGCTGTGAAATCCACGGATCAGGATCCTATCCTCTCCTTGGTTATTTACTGTATTTGTTTATCCTCAGCTTTTAATATCTGCTTATGTGTCTGGCCCATAACATTTATTATTTTCAAGACCAAAATGTCCTTATAGCTTATATTATAACAGATTCTTCACAGATTTCAAATTTATGTTTCGAAGAGAGAGAAAGCTACAGAGCGAGCGAGAGAGCAGAGAGAGAGAGATCGAGCGAGAGCGCAACTGTCGTCGACGTTTTCCGACGAATATATAGCGATAAGTCTCATCAAAATTAGGGCTGGGCGCGGGTCGGTCCGGGTTGGTTTTGGGCCCAACCCGAATTTGACCCGGATTACTCGGTTTTGAAATTTTATGGGCTGACAACTGCTTCTTATTGTGTTGGGCCAAAATGTCCAGTTCGGCCCGGGTCGGTTTCGGTGCAAAACTGGTTTTAAATGATCTTTATTATTTCACAAATTTGGTTTTTTTTCTTCAGAAATCATAGATTTTTCCCATGTTTAGAATCGATCTCAAGGAGTTCTTCCCCCATCTCTAGTGAACATATTAAAATGAACAAAGAGTGGTTCTTCCCCCAATTCGAAACCAAATCATAAACAGCAAACGAAATCATTCTCAAACGCAATCATAATCGAACGAAATCAATCACACCAAAACTTAAAAGGTTCCAGAGATGGCTGCAGTGTCTCACCGGGTCCATTTGGATACGGCGCGGAGAAGAGAATCAAAAGACGGAAAGAGAGATGAGAGACTGAGAAAGTAAGAATCAAGAGAGATGAGAGATTATAGAAAAGAGCATGGGCTGCAAGGCGTCCCCTTTATAGGGGAGATTAGATTAGGCTTTTATGAGGGAATTAGATGCGGTAGATCTTAGGTGAAATCCCTTACTAGCCAATGAAAACTCGACAACCATTAAAAATATGCTTAATTAAAATAGAACTGAAATTAGTTTAAATATATATTTTGAATATAGCGGTGCGGTGCAGTTTCATTCGGCCAGTTTAGAACGTGGACCCGCTTTCAAACCGGAAAAATCCGGTTCGGGTCGGAAAAACATATTTTCTGAACTGTTTGTTTTCAGTTCGGTTACTGAACCGGTTTTTCGGCCTGGTTCGGCCGGTTTTTCACTAGCGGGTCGGTTTCCGCCCAGCCCTAATCAGAATCGCTTAGTTGATGGAGCGAGATCGATCTTTAGTTTGCTCGTCACTTCCTTCTCGGTTTGTTTCTCCTTTTTTCTTCTTTCGTTCTGTTTGTTTTGAATTTAGTTCGATTTAGAATTATTTTCGTATAGTTTTGTAAATGTTGTTTTGAATCCTTTTTGTTCTATCTGCTAGGTTGTAGTCTGTTGTTAGGTTTTACTAGTTGTTAATAATTGTTGATTATTTGTGTTTGCTAAACTTTGCTGATCATTCATTTTGCTCAGAGACTGTTTTGGAATATTTCTGGAAATTATGATATGGTTACTAGGGGTCGGTAACTAATTTGGGTTGACAATAATTATGTTTGAACTGTGTTTAGGTGTGAGTAATTGTTGTTTTATTGTGATTTTATTTGTTTTTCAAGCATCATGTTTCAGTTTTCAAGTTGTCTAGTAGTTGTGACCTAAGTTATTGGGGGTTAATAACTGGTTTATTTTGTTTTTTATATGTAGGAATGTAGGTGATTCTTTGATAGCTCAGTTTCTCTATTTTGGAAATGGATTTTATCTTCAGCTGAATGATCTTATGAGCTTTTCTGACTTGATCGACACCATTCGTCAACGATTTAGGTTTTCTTCCAGTGATGTTTTTCATCTGCAATACTCATCTCCCTGCTTGACCTGTCATCTATTTGTACAGAGACCTTGATTTTAAAATGCTATTTTGTTGTGCACAAATATATAAATTGGATCATGTAGATGTGAATGTTGTTAAGGATGTTGGCAGTAGTTGTTCATCTAAGAGTGTTTTATTTGATGAAAGTTTTTCTAAAATCATTGATGAGAATGATTATTTAGATGATGGATGATGGATTTAAAGATGGACTTACAAAGCCATATTTGTCAGATGATTGGGGTTCTTACCTTTTACACAAGGGGCAAAAGTTTGAAAGTGTTCAGGATTTTCGAGATAAACTTAGGAAGTATGCGGTTCAAACTGGTTTTTGATATGTGCTACCTAGGAATGATGCACTCTATGTCAAAGTTGTTTGTGAAAATCATGGAACTGAAAAATGTGGCTGGAAAGTAATTAGATATGCGGCTCCTATAAATAATTGTTTTTATATTAAGGAGTTTAAAGAGGAAATTGACGATCGAAATTCGGTTTGGGTGGAAAAATTAAAGAAAGGGCGATGACAAGTTTAATTATTAGAGGAAGAGTAATTTTAAACACACACTTATAATCTTTTAATACACACCTCTTACTGAATACACTACTCATTTAGTTTTTCATTTCAATATTATATTAAATACACATCTCAAACTGCCTAAAATACATTCAATATCTAAAACTAATAATAATCTGTTATATAATATAATTATTTTATATTTACTATTTAACAACTCTCTTTATTCTCTTTTATTTTCTATTAGATTTTTTTTTACCGGGTTAGAAATTTTTTCTTGATATTTTTCAATTTATAATTAAAAGAGTAATATTATATTCGAACTCCAAATCTCCAATATGACATCAATCGGCTAGAATTTTAAAAAAAAATTGAACATACATAATTTTTTCAAAGTTAAAAAACTAGTAGAAGTACAATAGCATAAAAACTATTTTTTAGTCTGCAAGATAAAAGCTAAAGTTGATAAAAAAAAACCAAATGAATCGGTAAATAATACGTGTGATTACGACAGTAGTTGAAATTCAGGTGATGGATTTTGAAGAAGAGGTTTTTATTTCTTTTCTTTTGATGTGTAGTAATAGTGGAGAAAAGTTAGGTTTTAGGGAAGAGGAAGTTTTTTTTGGGTGCGGTTATTTCCACCCCGCTAAATGCTCAGTTCACCTCACGTCTTATTTTTTACCTTTCACGTTCTAATTTTGCCCTTAAAATTTTGAGAAAATCTAATTTTTATTTTCTTTCTTTGATTTTCCTCAATTTGATAAAATCGAAAAGTATATACAAATATCTCATCAATATATTTGAAGCAGACCTCCATTGTTCTAAAACCACATCATATATATGTTATCCTTGATTTCTTTCTTGAGTTCCTTCTTTACGATTATGAATATATATATATATATGGAAGACTACATTTTAAGTCATAAATAAAATTAAAATAAGAACGAACAATCTCACCCTCACCACACTGTATAACGCCACCATGTTGAAGATTGAAGTGATTCTCAAATCTGATTTGAAAGATGTGAAAAATTGTTTTCTTTTTCCGATGTAAAGATGTAGAGAATGTTGTTGTTTGGATTTTATAGATTTTAGCTTTATATTATATTTTCACAAAAATTCTTGATTATGAGGTTAGTATTGGAATATTTAGTTTAAAATTAAAAATATGGGGTGAACAAAGTATTTGGTGGGGTGGCAATAGCCGCACCTTTTTTTCCCTAATAATCGATGGATGTTTTTGTAATTAAACATACCTATAAAATCTGATGTGAAATATAAAATAATAAGGGTGTGTATTAAGAGGTTAGAGGTGTGTATTTAAAATTTCTCTTAGAGGAATGAGATCGACAGAGAAAAACGAAGATGGAAAATGGGGAATAAAATTGAAAACTTAATTTTAATAAGAATCGAGAGAGAGAAACTGAGGAAGAAGATTAATACAATAGAATGTAGTGTGGTTAAGGAAAGATGAAACGATACCATCAATTCTTATCATCGTGTTCAGTACCCAGCAAGGCACTCGGATTTCTCATATCGCGCTCTCTAGTCCCCACAGGAGTTCAATTCCGAGTAAACCCATCTAAGAATTAAACCCTTACATTACATTGATCCGTCCTATATTCAAGATGAGGGAAGAAGCTTGGATTTGTCAGTTCTTCATAACTCGATCGTCTCTGGGTTCTAGGTTATTGTTTCAATGGGATATGAATGATTCGAACTCTAAAAGAGAGGATTAGAGGAAGGCGTGGAGAGAGAAACGACGTTTTTAGTTGACATTTAAGTTCTGTTAACAGTGAAACGATAAAACACTACATTTAATATGCATTTACTATGCATTTTGCTGAGTTGTCATAACACTAGCCTTTAGATTTCGTTTGAACAGCTGAGCTTAAAAGCTGAGGATAACCAAGCACAATAAGTAGCCAAGGAGAGGATCCTTATCCTAAATCCACATTTCTTAAATTAAAATTCACACACCATTTTTCTTTTTTTAGTTAACATATTCATAAAAAGATAAAGTTTAAGTCACTGAAAGACAACATTTAAGTTACCAAAAAAAAATGGGTGTGTGGATTTCAATTTGGGGTGTAAATTTCATATCCTTTTCTTTTTTTTGTCGTAGGAAACAGTAAGTCAGTAATGGATCATTAGATTGTAAAACAAAACTTTGTGAAACATAGAATATGCTTCTGTGGTTGTACTACACAGCTCAGTATCACATACTTTAGAATTTTCAATATTGAGATTAGTAATAACAACACAACTTGGTAAAGATCACCACAACATATTTGTACATTTCACCTTGGAGTTGTTTACTTGGATTCTCTTCCCACCTATTTAGAGGACCACTAAGTTGAGGACTAGTTGAGGATTTTCTTATTAAATCGTTTATTACACCCACTTTTCAACCACATTTTTTCATCTCAACCGTTCAGCTTTTAGGTCTATATAAGTAAATCACTTATACAAATTTTCAGCCAAATCAGTAATGGTTAAAAAATCGAACAAAATCAAATTAATGGACAATCCAAATCTGTCAAACATGAGTCGTTCAAGTTTATAATTAGTAAATCACATTAATGAATGCCTTAACGATTTTCAATTTGGATGAAAATTTGTAGAGATAATCTACTCATATATATCTACAAACTAGACGGTCGAGATATGAACATACGATCTAAAAACGGGTGAAATGAATAAGTCCTCAACTTAATGACTTTCATTAGATCAAACCACCCCTTTAGCTTTTATTCCCCTTGCTGACCTTTTGTGAGCCAACGTTAAATAACTTATGTCTGATGATGTAACTTGGGTATGCTTTCCTTTGTTTATCGTTTTATATGGGCTCGTGCCATTCTTTTCTACATCACTTCTCACCTTTGAGATTTGAATATAATTTAAAAGTAAAAATTTCATATTTTTGTATAATTTAAATAGTAATTTTGTTAAAGTGGGAATTTGGGCGGGTAGATACGGATATGGTATTTCAGTCTTCTTACGCTACCCTCCCTCCCTATTGTCATCCCTATAATGACTTTTGACCAATCTTTAGAGCAAGAAAATGTACCATTGATGGATTTTAAAGTGTGTTTCTGTGTGGTTACCGAGGGGGTTGAACTACATAGATGCGGGATGGACACTCCATCTCCATGTCTGAAACCTATCAATCTGAATCATGAGCAAATAACAGCATCAAAGGGGTAAATCGGGATTGGCTGGCATTAAACCCTCTGATACCTAAGTCAGCTACATAAGAGTAGTGATAAGGTAGAGATGAGTGAAGAATGGAGGCTTACCATAATGGAGAGTGGATATATGTATTTATAGGGTTAGGGTACTTGTCATCCATAATTAGTGTGGTGTCATCAAATGCGATGGTCTGGGGTCTAATTATAGACCCAACCTCTTCTAGGTAGCCTTTCGAGGCCTCTGACTGGTTGACAACCGGCAAATCCATTCCGGTGGCCGGGTAAATGTTGAGTAATCCTGATGTTTATCTCTCGTAAGAGGAGGTATAAACAGGTCCCCCAAGTCCCCGGTTAAGAGGCTCTCTTAGGTGGAGAAAGCATTTGGAGTACGAGCCTTAACGGGGGCCGGAGCTCATGGCGACACTACCAGATTCTAGTCCCCCAAGTCCCCATTCAAGGGAGAGATGGACCGGGTTCCGCTAGGCAAGGTGTTGTGTGTCGTGATGGAGTACGATATCGTGCCTGAAGATAGACACATGAATGAGGGACACTTGGATTGGTGTTCCCGTGTGGTGTTTGACAATAATAAGGCAACCAAAGGTCGAAATTTTAGGTACCGCTCGGCGCCAAGTGTCGGGACTCGGGTGAACATCTCAAGTGGTTAGCGGGTACCGACATGTTCATATGCCTTAGGCGTTTAGTAGCCTTTGATTAGTATCAGATATATATGATCTAGCCAACTGAGCTATTACAGCATGTGTGTGCGCTAAAAGGAAACTGTGGTGGTGTATATTTTGTGTGGTTACCTCTAGGTGAGTGCTAGAGTGCCTATGTACCTGTCTATGGGTTCAAACCAAACATAGTTCAACATGTTTTGGTACCGCTATGGTTAATAGGGTGTCGGTGTGCCATTGAGGCAAGATGAGGTTGCCGCTGGGGCGTGGCGGAAATGCCACCAAGGCGGGGGGGTGTCAGGTGCCAATAAGGCATAGATACATACAATCGTCATGGAGATGTAGCTATGGAGCACTACCATGAAGAATAGGAGCATAGAGTAACCATAGAAAGATACCATAAAGAGAGACCGTGGAGGAGCCATAGAATCTAGAGAGAACATGATGAGCGGTCATAGGGAGTGACTTGAACAATAGCAATAGAGAGTAACTATGCATGAAGCATGAGGTGTAGCCATAAGATGAATCATGAAGAATAACCAAGGTAACCATAAAGGTGGGTCGTGAGAGATAAACCATATTGTGCAACCATATATGAAGAGCAACCACAAGAGATGAGCCAAGTAGATTAACCATATAGAGAATCCATATAGGTGATTATAACATAATCATGAAGGATGTATCGAGAGATGTAGCTATAAGGTTTAGTCATTAGGTATAGCCAATAGGTGTAGCCTTGAGTCGTGACCATGAGGCGTAACCGTGGGGCGTAATCTTATAGTGTCACCGTGGAGAATAACCAATAACCATAGTGTAATCATGAAAGTATAGAGAGTAACTAAGATAGAAAAATCATAAAAAAAACAACCATTTCTAGAGAATAACTATAGATTCGAACCATAGAAAGTGATTGTAGAGAATAACCATATGTGAAGAGTACATGTGGATAGTAACCATAATAAGCAAGCATAGAGAGTGTTCTAATCAGGAACAATAGAGAGTAACCATGAAGCGTACATATAGCCGTTATGTATAGCCGATAGGTGTAGCCATGAGGCGTGACCGTGAAGCGTAATTGTGCAACGTAGGGGAGTGAGAAATAGGAGCAACCGATGTGTAACCGTAAGGAGCAGCGGTAGTGAAGGACGATAGAGAGGACATAGACCATAGAGAATCATCATATAGAGCATCCATATAGAGAACTCATAGAGAGACTATAAAGAGAAACCGTAGAGAGTAATCATAGAAGATAACAGTGACAGGTAGCATGTAGAAGTCCCCCCAGTACCGAGAGCAAATGTTGTGGTTGAAGCGAGGACTTGTCACGTTAATGTCGTGAAGTATTTCTACAACCGAACTAAATTGGTGTTTGTCAGGGAGAGTTTTGTATTCTACCTCAGATGGCATATAGGTGTCGTGTATCGGGGAGTAACGAGATTCGCCTCGGCAGACCGATATATACCACTTGGCGAAGAGTGACGAGACTCGCCACTGTTGGGTTTATAGATGTCGTGTACCAAAGAGTTACGGGAACTCACTTCGGTTGGCTCGTAGATGACGCGTGCCGATGAGTGACGAGACTTGCTACAGTTAGGTTGATAGGTGTCGTGTAGCGGAGAGTAATGAAACTCACTGCAGTTAGACTAATATGTATCATGCGCTAGAGGGTTACCGGAACACGCCCCGATTGGGCTTATAGATAGCGCGTGCTAGGGAGTTACGAGAACTTGCCTCGGTTGGACATATGAGTCTGAGACTCAGTGTCATGGATATATTTCGTTGGGTGTTGAAACCCTTGGCGAATCAACCATAGAAATGTTTAGTTTTAATCGTGGAGATGTAGCCATAAGAATTATGTAGCATCATTGAGAGTAAACATGGAAACAAACTCTGAAAAATGATCATGCAAAGTAACCATGGGATGAATAGCAATTAGGTGCGACCATTTTAAACCGGGAGGCGTGAGTCGTGACCATGGGGCATCCCCGTGAAGCGCTCTGCATGTAAACATACAATATTTACTAAGGCATTTTAGTGCCTAGTGGCGGTAGCGGGATTGACACGACCCACCCCGAATTTCAACCTGAACCCGGAGTAAATCGTGCAACCTCCCTTGGAAATGGACAACCCTTCCAAATCAAAAACCCGCAAACACTCCTAAAATTCTCGATCCACCTTTAACTTCTGGAGCCTTCGTGCTCCCCAAATACAATCACCACCAACAAGATAATAAACATCAACTAAGATAATATACATCCTCCGTCAAATATTCTAAAATATCAACAAGCCTTCACCCACAACCAAAAATATATACATTAAACCCAAGAATTCAAAGCTACTAGACACTAGCGGAAGTAAGAAAACACAGGTAGGTTAAACAGGTAACCTACTGGTGAAAGGTGGTGGAAATACGGGTGACTATGTCTCGTCTCCTACCAGATCTAATCCGAACTCTGCAGACTGGGCATTTTAAAACGAAGGGCCCAGGGGAAGACATTTAATAACGTTAGAGTGAGTGGACAAAAATAATTTAATAACAAAATATTTATGCATTCCCATTTTAATTTCATAGAAAAATATACTGCATGCGGCAGCTCAAAAATGCTCAACTCATAAACTGACAATTTCACGACTAGCACTGACTAGTCACAAACTCAAATAAAATGGAGCCTCTCAGGCTAAACTATATATAAACATATATTCGTATGTATTTACACTCGTCAGACTCCTTGTATGAATCCTATAAACAATTTAGAAAAATAGAAATTCATACAAGGCTACAACGCTGGCGTCTAACGCTCACGTTGCGCCATAATGGTATTTTTCCTCATTATGACCGAAGAGGACGGTGTATTTACGTGTGGACTCCCTATATGAAAACCTAAATAAACCGAAAAAGAAAGTAGTTTTCATATAGGGCTATGACGCTTGTGTCTAACACTCACGCCACGCCATAATGGTATTTTACCTCATTATGACGGACCAAGCACGTATGGCTAGCTAGCATTTATATACATACTATACTCATAACATCCAAAATACATATCCACCGAAAATCTCATTTTCGGGATCTCTCCAAAGGAGAAAAATTACCAAATAGCCGAGAAATCAATAAGTCTCATCAGAAGAAATAAATGATCAACAAAATCATTCATCGCATGCTTTTCAATTAAAACAAAGGTCCACTCACAAATTAGGTCTAAGCCTGATGACGCTCCGATGTTTCTTCTGCTCTGGCCTCCTCACGTCCTGTTCCAAATATATAATTAATTTCCCACTAAAAATCCAATATTTATTCAAACTGACAAAATTAACCGAGAGCCATAACCACGCTCATCATTACCTAATTTTGATATTCTTAAATCGAAACGACTCAAACTTTAATATCATACTCGGCAGCCGTAAATACAACATTTCCCAGAAATTGACTTAAATCCTACGGCCGGATTTTACATTATTTAACCGTCAAAATACCAAACTTCGGAAATTTCCAAACATATTCAAAACTCATCCGAAAATTCTACAATTCACTCCATTAAATTCCTCTAATTATTACAGATTTAAAACTTTAAAAATCTCCAAAACAGCGGTGGCTCCGCCGGCAGCGGCGGCCGGAGGCCGATTCCGGCGACCTCCAATTCCTATGAAATTTTGACAGCATCTTCCTCTCAACATCCCAAATAACTTTCCTAACTAGCACAATCAACAATTCCAAGCCTAACTAGGTCAATCGAACGAAAACATCCTAAAAGCCCTAGAATTTCCTTCTTGAATTTCTCCTTACCTAGCTCAAGAGGGAGTGAGCCTTTTGGAGGGGTTGCTGCACGGGAGAAGAGCTACAAAAGCGTACCAAGCTTGCCCGGATTGGTGGCCGGAGGAGGGAGTTCTGGCGACGGAGGGCTTTAGGCAGCCGAACCTTTCGGGCGGCAGCTCTCCCTCACGGCGACGCTAGGGAAGCTCTCGTCGGGCTAGAATGGAAGCTGGGTTGGAGGCCGACCTTTTGGGACCGGAGCGACGGCGAACGGTGGCCGGACGGCGGCGGATGGGCGGCCAAAAAATTGGGCAGCGGGAGGGACTCGGGGAGAGAGAGAACCGGGAAGAAAAAAGAGAAGAGAAATGGGTTTTGGGCCTCACCCATCCGGCCCAACTTCTCTATATACAACCCAATTCCAAAAATTAACACCCCCAAAAATAATACCCTAATAAAAATTTTTACCGTCGTTATATTTTTCTCCGACGAATAATCCTCTAAAAATTAACCGTCCCTTAAACCCCTCTGGGGACCAATTAAACTATACATTCAATGACAGAGACGGTAAAATTCTTATTATAATCAAGCTAGTAAATAAGATAAAAATTTACGGGTCAGGATATGACAGGGATCATGTGGGTGTGTGTCACCGAAAGCGGGCCCAAGCTGATACCAGTGGCAAGTGCCGACTCACGATATCCGGTTAGTGCATTTGTCATGGCTCTCGGTGGGGTGCCGAGTCATGATAAAAATTCTCATTTGATAGAACATGATTAAAATCATATAACAACATCACAGTGCAAAACAAGTGTTGCTAAGGCATGTGTGGCAATGCACTCGTAATTGGTTTGCAATTACAAGTGTGTATTTAGCATGGGCAAGAATTGTATGTATTTTGCATGTGTTTGTAGAGACATTTGAAGTATGAAAATACGTGTACCTCATGCGATAAAGTGTGTTTTCAGTAACTCAATATCATGTAATAAATATGCTCACTAATATTTGTAACATATAAAGCATGTCGTGTATGTAGGCATAAGAAGTGTGCTACTAATGAATACGTATGCTTAAGATATAACAATCAATGAAGCATGTAAAACATAACATTAGCTCAAATTAAAATGGTGTAGACAAGAACTTATCTGGAGCCATGTAGAGATGTTATAAACATTATAGAAAGATTGAAATTGTCTATGAACTCCATGTCGGCCAATGAGCATTGACAAAGCTCTTGCTCATGCAAGAAAGGATCCCGTTGGAGAAATAGTGCCTCATTACACATAAATAAATGAGCAGCAATTGATTCGTGATAATGCATGTCAGCTTAGTGTCTTCGTCATTTATTTTTAGGTTTTGTGATCGAACATATAGCCAAAAACATTTTTTCGAATGGTTGAAACAATAACAGCAACTAAAAACCAAAACCGCGAGGAACACCCCCTCCTACTAATCTAATTGGAATGTTGAGAACATTGAAAGGGGGAGAAAGTGACACCTAATAGTAGGTGCCGAAAGAGAATAAGCAAAATGAGCAAGTCAGTTTGTGACTAAATTAGCTGCATATTATATGTGACGAAACACAACAGACACTTTGGACAGCAAAGTTAATGATGTCTTAAATTAACACTTTAATCCTATGAAGAACAACAATGCTCTTTGGATGTAATCGATAAGCAGTTTTGGGGACTTGGGTGTTCTTATTATAAATTAAAAAAAACATAAAATAATTTAGTAAGTTCGACTCACATCGTATTTGTTAAAAAAAAAAGTGAGCGGACAGTGACATGGATAGTAATCACAGGCCTCCTCACCTGCGAGAGTCTTTTTAAAGGACAAAACGGGACAACTCCCTCGCAGAGAAGAACAAGAATTTGGGGACAAGAGTGTTGTTGTTCATCTTTTTCTTCCGTCATCTCTCTGTAATTGCCTCGAATGTTGTGCTTTCTTCCTTCCAGACCAACTCATAAAAAACAAAATACAATGAAAATAAATGGCCATAGAGAGAAGGATGTAGGAGGAGAGAAAGATGAATCGATCTAGGCATATGGTTAGAGAAACAGTGAGAAAAGAGGGTTGATTAGATTCATTAGATTAAATCATTTAAAATGCTACGGCTGTGAGGGAGTTGTCTCGTTTTATCCCTTAAAAAGTGTCCCGCAGGTGGGCCTGTAGTAATCAAGTGTAAATATCGAAAAGCCTCTCGGTGTCAACTCAAAGAAGCGAAACAAACCAAAAGCCGGCATTTTGCGATTTTGCTCCAACCCCTGATCGGATAATCCTTCATGGTGAGTCAACTTCCGAATTCTCATGTTCTTTCTACGTTTGAGCAAATTTCAACTGAGACTCTAAAGTGTTGTTTGTGTCTGTTTAGGCCGATCAACAACTGAGACTGTATTCCTACTTCAGGAGCTCTTGCTCTTACCGTGTCCGGATTGCCCTCAACCTCAAAGGTCTCCTTTCCCCCCCCATCAATTTTCACTTGTTCAAACATATGAAATCCTCAACTTCAACTTATGTTTTTGTGTGTGTAGGGCTTAAGTACGAGTACAAAGCCGTGAACTTGTTGAAGGGAGAACAGTTCAGTCCTGGTTAGTCCTCCCGCTTTTAAATTATGTCTTTATATATCATATATGTATGTATCTGTTTTTGAATGGAGTTTTTACTGGTGGGTTTTTGTGTGCCAGAGTTTAGAAAGCTCAATCCGATCGGATATGTGCCGGTGCTTGTGGATGGGGACATTGTTGTTTCCGATTCATTTGCCATTTTATTGGTCAGTCTGCTTGTTCTTGTTCTTTTCATTAGCTTATTCTGCATTGGATATGTATTGAGTTTTCATTTGGTTCTTGTCATATTCCGCAGTATTTGGAAGAAAAGTACCCGCAACATCCGTTGCTACCTAAAGACCTTCAACGAAAGGCCGTTAACTTCCAGGTCAGTCCGGTTTCAGAGATACTGGGTCATTTTGTTAACGATTTGGTCTACTCTTGTGGATGGATTTGCATGGATAAGTCTATGCACTGCTTCTGACAAAGTGACTGGGATTTCATGTTCTCGTGGCTGCTAGAGCCGCATATCATATGTTACATTCCAATATAATATTGACTCAGCAACACTTGTTTGCAGCTTACCAAGAATTGCATTATCTTAGTTCCTTGGCTAACATAGTATCATTCTAAACGGACCTGAATGACTTTGATGGTAGTTTCCATTGTGTATCGGTGCTTAATTCTGCACGGTTTAGACAGTAGTACCTTCCTAGTTTTATAAAATACTATGAGTCTCAAATGAATTTGCTAATGCTTTGGATGATTCGTGATGCTTTGCTCTGAATCCTAATTGGTATACTCATAGTTTGTAAGTTTTGAAGGTGTTTCCTTTATTATTGTTATTTTCATGTTCTTCTTTGGATGTGTAGGCCGCAAATATTGTTTCCTCAAGCATACAGCCCCTTCAGAATCTGGCAGTACTGGTAACTAGCTGGATGCTTTTGCTTGTTTATACTTTATAACACTTTCATTGTTATTGTTATATTATCATGTAAAAATAACATTGATATCACTTGTTGTTTTGCAATTTACAGAAGTATATTGAAGAAAAGGTTAGTCCAGATGAGAAAATGGAATGGGCGAAAGTTCATATTGGGAAAGGTTTTGCAGGTAATTTTTGGAAAAACTATTCCAAATAGTCAACGTCCCCCTCCCAAAGGAAAAATTGGAAGTCTTCTGTAAACCAAAGAACTTAATGGTTTCTCTTTTCTAGCCTATGGAAGCAAAAATAATAATGTTAAATATTTCTCCTCAGTTTGATTCACCAGCACAAGTGTTGGAGTCTTACTCTATGTTTATTTCTACTCCCATGAATATTTGGTTCTAATATCTACTATTTTAATTTCTTTCAGCACTTGAAGATCTACTGAAAAACTATGCAGGAAGATATGCAACTGGAGATGAAGTTTCCTTTGTATGTTTGATCAATTTTGTCTCTATTTGTTCTTCATCTTATGAAAATAGGAGTAATCGACTTTTTCATTGGAAAATGAAACTACTGTTTTGACTACCTTGGCATAAGTCATAAAATCTACCTGACATCATACTTCACAAACCATACAAAAAAAATTCATGCAAATCTGATATTTACGAAGTAATTGGACTTGTGCTTTCTGTACTTTTACAATCATGCAAACGTAATTTAACAATTCAGAATACTACAGACCTTTGCCTAGACAGACAATCACAAATTTGAAGATATGGCCATTTCATGCAACTGAACAATGCAGTACCAGTAGACCTCTAAATCTTTTTCTATCTTTTAGAACCAATGTGGTTATGAGGTTCTGGTTTACAGTACTAGTTGCACACTTCACTATGGATCACTTTTTTATTGGTGTGAAATTACTTTGTTCGGAGAAATTTCAAATATATGTAACATTTTGATGAATATTTGCAGGCAGACATATTCCTAGCCCCCCAGATTCATGCAGCTTTTACAAGGTTCAATCTAGACATGGTACTGCTCATTTCTTGTGCCTGTAAAGTTATAACCAGAAAAAAAGTTCATAAAAGGGAAATTATTCAACTGGTAGTGTAAAATCAATTCTTATCTCTGTGTCATGGCGTGTTTCTTTTCCTGTTCTTTTTGAGTGAGAATTGAATGAGTCCTTATCGTCTGTTCTGATAATTCAATCGCATTATGAAAATTCTATGTGCATTTGCTTTCCATAGCACTCGACAATTGAGGCGTCAAACAGGCATCACAGAACCTCTTCATGCATTTGCACTTCTTTGCGCCACAGTTCTCTATTGCCTTATGATTTATTGGCAACTGCATCTTTAATACATTGAGTTGGGCTTGTCCCTTTGGGGACATCCAATAAAATTGGAATGTTACTATTCTGTTCTGTCAGTTTAGTTTGGATTTATACTGTGGTAGGTTCAGCATAAAAAAGGTATTTGTAATGATTTGGTATTTAAAAAGTAAATAAAGAATAACAATACACAAAAAAGAAAAAAAAAGAAAGTAATGTGTTCAATGAATTATAGATTGCTTGCCAGAAAAACATCTTCAGGACTGTACATTCAACTTGATTACCACTTATTCTCTTTATTACTGAACTATATACTTATGATAACCAAAATTGCCCTCCTATCGGGCTTCAGCTAATAACATTAAGTGGAACCAATAATTCAAAGAAAAGATGGTCTGAGTCCAACATTAGCTAGCACTTTTGGTTCATATCACTAATAAACATCACCAAGTCATGTGGGTTTGTAGCTACTAGTTCAAGGCCTAGGCTTGTGGCGCATACCTTATCTGACTGAGCTTGTGGGGCTAACTGGGTCTTGTTGACCCTTTTGGTCAACAATAATGAAAGAAAAGACTTTATGGTCCCTTTCAGTATGATTTTAATTATTGCTTCTGGTTTGAATTTTCCTATATTTTTATAGTAGAAATTAACTATTTCTCTGATTTTTTTTATTTTTTTTTATTTTTTAGACTTTATGGTCTAAATGTAAAGTGCTTTGCCATCTGCGTCTTTGATGAGTTTCTTTCCTCAATTGTTTGTACAGACCCAGTTCCCCCTTTTGTCCAGGTTGCATGAGGCATACAATGAGATACCAGCTTTTGTAGATGCTAGACCAGATAAGCAGCCGGATGCTCCTTCATAATAGGTTACCAACAAGTTCAAGAGGTATGAAGTAATATTTCATGTCTCATATGTTGGGTAGATTATACCATTGATATAGTTTTTTGGTTAAATCTGGCATTCATGAAATAATTGTGGCACTACATGAGCACACCATATATACACAAATTTGACTATATTAGTATATTTACTGTGGTTACTTGTTTATTGGTGCTTCAGAGATTTTCCATCATCATGAACTATCTCTTTTATTCTAATCAACCTTTCCTATCCCAAATGCAGAAAATTTGCCAACAAAGGTTTTCGTCGAAGCGTTTGGAATGTTGTAAAACAGTAATACTAAGATTTATAACAAGGGGTTGTGCAATAATGGAACAGCTTGAAACTGCAGAGTTGTAATCTAAATGTAAAATGATGTAATTGTCTGGGTTGTATGTCAATAGTCTTCAGCACCCATTGTACACATTGTGTACTTGGATGATCCAGCTTCTAGCCTTCTATGTCCAATAAACCGTATCTAAAGATTCTTCACTGTATCAGATTTTCAGTGATGCTTCTCCTGGTGTTTTCCACCTGCCTAGCAAATTAGGTACCTGTATTTGCTGAATGGTATGCAGTGCATGTATGAGACTCCTCCAATCCCATCATGAAATTTCCACATTTACAACAACAAAAATCCTTAGTCGAATCCATGGGTCCTCAGCTTCATGTTAAACCATTGAAGCAGTAAGAAGTGGGGTCATAAAATTGACATTTCACCTACATAGAACTTCACCATTAGAGACGTTCTTTGAAGATCCCATTATGAAATTTCTACATTAACAACAAAATCCCCAGAAGAATTAATGGCTCCTCAGCTTCACGTTAAAAGTTAAAACCACTGACTACTGAGAAGTGGGATTTTAGAATTGGCAATCTTTGTCTCAATAGCACTTCATCATTAGAGAAGTTCTTCGAAAATACTATGGATGGCTCGAGTACTCCAGCAACAATTCATGAAGAATTGAAATTTGTTTAGTCTTTATAGTTTGAAGTCGACATCTGTTTAGTCTTTGTGGTTTTATTTTAATATGAATAGTCCAAGTCAAAATTTTTTATCCAAATAGTCCTTATGGTTTTATTTTAATCTGAATAGTCTTTAAAGTCATGATTTTTCATCCAAATAGTCGTTATGGCCTTTAACTGAAGAAAATTGTTGGAATGACTATTTAGATGAAAAATCATGACTTTAAGGACTATTCAGATTAAAATAAAACTATAAGAACTATTCAGATGTCGACTTCAAACCACAAGCATTATACAATATTTTACCCATTCATGAACTTTGTTAATGCAGAAAATATAAGAAAGTAGCTATGCAGAAACTCATTTCACTCGCAATATTTTCGGGTGAAGATATTTCATTCCATTTAGTTCTTGTCACATGGGGCACCCGGGCAGAAGGTGGATGTGGAAATGGAGTAATGGAAGGGGTTATATTGACTTCAATTTGGTGGGTTACCCCCCCGCGCCATCACTTGCACAGTTGCACACATTGACAGCACCAATCCATCCAACTATGCCCTTCCTATCAAGTTGTAGCTGAATAATGCTTCTCCGATAACGACTCGAGAGAAGAGAGGTGACAATTCTTCACCAATCTATATGATTTTTCAGTTTCATATTTTCTTTCTAACTCCTAGTGCGGATATATCCAAACTAAGAAAGCCTTTGAATGGTTCTATTCTGCTCCTGCCCTCTAAGACTTGCTATTTTGTTGCTACTATATTACTCACTGTTATTTTGAAGTATATAGCTAGTGACCTTGTGTATAGCAAAAACCAGTTGCTTGCTGTCGTTCTCTTCTTAACTACGTCCAACAAGAAGGAAAAGCGACCACTGTGCATCTATGCTGCATGATATTCAATAAGCTATTGAATAATGGATCAAAGAAGTTTGTATGAGTTCCAGCTGAATTTATTACTAAATGTTTGTATGAGTTCCAGCTGAATTTGTTTTTGAAGCATAGTTGTTTTGGATTGAACAATGGATCAAAGAACTCAGGTGCTTCTGCTTCTTATATTTGCTCCGGTTCTTGTTTTATCCAATCATCAGACAAGTATTCTGGATGGTAAGCTCAATATAGCTACTATTTGCTTTCCTTACTCCATTTATTTGGTCATATCTGAATTTCCTTTCTAGATATTATGTCTCCAGTTTTTGCAATGCTGATATAGCATAGAAGTGCTTAACCAACAGTGCCAGTAACTGTATGTTGTAATACAGTTCTCAGAGAAAGTAATATATGATAATTAATTCTTTCAAATTAATTGAGGAGCCATTTTAAGGAAGTGTTAATCCTGATGTCAAAAGGACTGCTAAATTCATCTAGTTAAGAATAAGATTTTGATTCTCGAGTCCCTTGGTAGTTTAAGATTACTTGGTAGTTCATCAGGAAACACTTAGTCTTGAGAACAAGCAATTTTTAAGAGATGCTTGGATTGCTATAGCTACTGTTGGTGAAAAATTGTTCTTTAAGTTGCTTTCATAAACTCGTTAATTCTTAGTATATAGGGATTTGAGCTGGGACTCAACTTCCTAATCCTTTATAACTTTGCAAATCTCTGTTTCAATTGATGGCAAAATTCTTCTTTGAGAATTCAGCTTTTGTAAGATAATATTATATTGATGCAGTTACTGGTTTAACGTCTCTAATGACACTGTGGACTAACAAACCCCCAAGTTGGGGAGCTCGCGATCCTTGTGAAGATGGTTGGGATGGAATTGGGTGTACCAACATGCGTGTCGTCTCTTTGTATGTTTTTACCACTTACCATAATTCCAAATACCGCACTGTCTAGGCCTGTTTATTCCAGAGTTTAATATTCTAAAGCGTATTGTATTTTACAGAACATTATCAAGTATGAATTTGAGTGGTACACTCTCTGGAGATATTGAACAGTTATCTGAACTACAAATTTTGTACGTCTTCGAGTACACCCTTTTCTTTTCTTCTAGTTTATATTTCACACAAACTTGATTCATTTCAACGACTGGTCAATTAATACTATTTGTTAGATTCCATTATGCATACATCATAAGATTCACTGCATATTCTCCAGGCTTGATGAACTTGCAATGTTACTTGTAAACATATAGTTGATCAGAAACTATTTCCAACAAAGTTTTATAACTGGTATTCTAATTCTTCTTTAATGAGTCTCTTCATATAGGGATCTCTCTTACAACAAGGGCCTGTCAGGACCACTCCCAACACAAATTGGGAGTTTGACGAAGCTTACTAACATGTAAGAAATACTATTTGTTAGTTGACCACTTGAAATTGGTCTCTTCATGTGGAGACCAATTGTTATATACATTGTAAAATCTTCTCAGTAAAATTCCTTTGTCCGTTGCAGAATCCTGGTTGGTTGCAGTTTCTCTGGTCTCATCCCTCCTACTATAGGGTCCCTAAAAGAGCTAATATCTCTGTAAGAAATTTGTATTGATTCATAAATGTTTTACTGCTCAGCTAAAACATGAACATTCTAATGGATATTATCTTGGATGCTGTAAATAACAACATTTGCTATCTCTGTTCATCTATCTAATAATTTCAAATATTTGGCTCATTGTGCTCTTTTCGTCTATGAAACCACAGATCTCTGAATTCTAACAGATTTAGTGGGAAGATCCCATCTTCCATTGGTAATCTGTCTAAACTGTATTGGCTGGATCTAGCGGACAACAACCTCGAAGGACCCATCCCAGTATCTGATGGTGTTGAACCTGGCCTTGACATGCTCAGTCATTGCAAGCACTTGTATGCTAACTTTCTTTCTAATTTTATTGGTTGGTATATTTTCCTAGCCTGTAATGCTATCCTTCATTCAGCTAAGACCGTCTCCAATTTTTGCAGTCATCTCGGAATCAATCAGCTCTCAGGCCCAATTCCATCAAAGCTCTTTAACTCAAACATGAGTCTGATACATGTGTAAGACTAAATAAAGGACTCAAAACACCCACACACATTTATAAATGTAGGCCGAACTTGATACTTGGAATATCTGTGCATTATTAAAAGTGTACCATGCATCCCTTTGAGTCCTCCCCTCTTTTCATAATTACTGACGGTTTTGAACAAAAGATTTCTAGGTTCTTTACTCTCTAATATAGTTTATATATAGTTTATCCGCAGACCAAATATCTTTCTCAAACATTCAGCTTCACCTTGTTTGTTTCTTTCTCAGGCTCTTCGAAAGTAATAAACTCACTGGCAGCATCCCTTCCAGCCTTGGACTTGTAAAGACTTTGGAGGTGGTGTGAGTATCACTGCCACTATTTCTCTAATACATTATGCGGATTCTCTTTTTGGTTCTAATTTTTCTCAGTGAGGCTCTTTTAATGAAGTATAAATGGCTACAGGCGATTTGACAGAAACATGTTAAGTGGGCCTATTCCTCCGAGCCTCAGCAATCTTACAAGTGTTTCTCAGCTGTGAGCAGATTAAAACCATATATTACTTTATACTGTTCTGGAGAGTTGTTACCATTTAGTATGAAAAACCTTATGGAGGCCTCTGGTGTGCATCTTCTTAGGTTCTTGTCCAACAACAAGCTGAGCGGCCCCCCTCCTGACCTTACCGGCATGATCCTTCTCCAGTATCTGTAAGTTAATAAACAATCTCAATTAGTGCTTTAGCTTCCCCGTCACTTATTATGATGTTATAGTAGTGAACTTATCCAACTTCATAAATGATGTGATAATGATTTGAATCAATCATCCTCTTGCCACAAGAATATACTGTGTTTGGTGTCTCTATTTCACTATGTAATATTTTGTTTTTTTGATTCTTTTGCAGGGATTTAAGCAATAATACTTTCGACCTGTCTGATATCCCACCATGGTTTTCAACACTAGAGTCTTTGACCACATTGTATGTCCTTTGTCAACCCTCCTGTCCAGTGTGACATATATGCATCTAAACCGGAAGTCTACATTGTTTAATAACCTATGTATCTTGTAAACCAGAATCATGGAGGACACACAACTTCAAGGAGAAATACCTGCTGCTCTATTCAGACTTTCAAACATACAGACTGTGTGAGTATTGGCATGACGTGATCTTTTGTAGCCCTATAGATGTGGTGTATAAATGCTGCAGTCCCCTCATTTAGAGCAGGAGCAATCTTCTAATATTTTTGTGAGATGATATATGATGTGGTGCCAGGGTCCTGAGGAACAACCAGCTGAGTGGCACTTTGGATATTGTCAATACCTCCAGCAGTCGATTGGAACTCGTTGATTTGCAAAGTAATTTAATAAGCGAATACAAAGGAAATGGAGGATACCGTGGTACTTTGATGTAAGCCAGTCCTGATAGTAATTTTATGCAGTTTTTCCTCCAATACAATATATTGCCAGAACAAATGAGGTTGATCTCTAGTCATATTAATTATCTAGAACAATATGTTGTCCAATTGTCATCTTAGGACATAAAATTACTGTTGAATTGCATATCTGGTAAAAGGGAAATAACTGATGTTATTGGTTGTTTGAAGTTGTGTTACTGTTTTGTTACCTTGACAGGCTATTTATCTTTTTTATTTGCCTGCTGCAGACTTGTTCAAAATCCAGTTTGTGACGAAACTGGAACTTCACTGAGTTACTGCAAGATTTCGCTATCATCTGATATCATGCCATATGAAACAATGCCAAATAACTGTGTGCGCAGTCGCTGCGGCTCCAATCAGGTTTCAAGCCCCAACTGTAAATGTGCATATCCATACAAGGGCACTCTAATCTTTAGAGCTCCTACCTTCTCAGACTTGGAAAACTCAACTCGCTACAAAGAGCTTGAGAAGAAACTCACGAATTCTTTCTTATCCCATCAACTTAGTATCGATTCTGTATCTTTGAGTAATCTCACCAAGGATTCACTTTCATACCTTAAGTTGGCTCTAGCAGTATTCCCACAAAGCCAAGATCGTTTCAATAGAAAGGAAGTTTCTAGTATTTCTTTTCTACTCAGTAACCAAACATTCAAGCCTCAAAAGTCTTTTGGACCCTTCTATTTCATTGGTGACGATTACGAATACTTTGAAGGTGATTGTTTATTAATTTTCTGTACAGAAGGAAATAGATTTCCCATTTTTTTGGTAAATGTTGATACATTTTGTTGCGTCTCTTCTCCTGATGCAGTTGAAGTACCATCGGAATCAAACAAATCGTCTAATGTGGGCATTATTATTGGAGCAGCAGCTGGTGGTTCTGTTCTTGTGCTAATATTAATTCTTGTAGGAATTTATGCAATTCACCAGAAAAGAAGGGCAAAAAGAGCCACTGATAAAAACAATCCTTTCGGTAAAACAAATCCTACTCAGTTCAAGCTGTGTCGTATCATATATCGATTATTCTTGTACGCTACCGTACTAATTTTTTCAATTAAATACAGGCAAATGGGATGCGAGTGATAAGAGCAGGGGTAGCGTTCCTCAATTAAAGGGTGCTAGATCGTTCTCTTTTGAAGAACTCGTGCAATACAGCAACAACTTTTCAGAAGAAAATGATGTTGGGTCTGGGGGCTATGGAAAGGTAACTCTCTTTACTTTAGAGTTTTGTTTAAAGTCATTTCCTAAATAATGGTTTTAATGGACGGTTCAGAAATTTAACATGTAGTTATTAAACTTCCTAGAAAAATATTTTCTACATTGAACCTTCAGAAATAAGTAGGTACCATGTATAACTACAAAAAGGAGAGTACTTATCCAATTACTGTTTACTTGTCTGATAGGTTTACCGTGGAATTCTTCCCACAGGGCAACTGATTGCCATCAAACGAGCTCACACAGAATCTATCCAAGGTGGAAATCAGTTCAGAACTGAGATTGAACTTCTTTCACGGGTTCATCATAAGAACCTTGTCAGCCTTTTAGGATTTTGTTATGACCGGGGTGAGCAGATGCTGGTGTATGAGTATGTAGCAAATGGGACTCTTAAGGATAGTCTTTCAGGTAACAACTAAATCTATTCTCATCAATACTCTTACCTTCTATTATTTAACAAGTATAACGTATACACACATTGATGTCCGGATCTGTAGTCTTGGTTCATAAATCATAACCTCGTTAAGAATGCTGTAGTGTCAGACTATTAAGCAAACTGTTGAATGTCTGAAAGAGTTTTCTTGTTGACGGATATATAAGGAGATTAGATTAATCCGAGAATCACGTCACTCAGTAAGTGTAATCACCGTTGCAAATACCAACACAGTGGTATCTGAATGAAAACCTTATGAGCAGATGAACTGAAGTTTGCAACTCCGAAGGAAAAAGCTATTCATTAGTTCAGTCTTTAACTCTACTTCACCAAAAACTGCACAGTTATGAGACCTATCATTATGACAGCATCAAATGAAACTCCATTATTGAGGACTATGTATTGTACAGAAAGGGAAGACCATATTTAAGAAGGCACAATTCAGCTGCATTCCATTTTCATATTTTGCTTATTTTGATGTTACACAAAATTGTCTATGCAGGTAAGTCAGGAATCAGATTAGATTGGCAGAGGAGACTTAAAATAGCACTTGGTACAGCTAGAGGCTTAGCCTATCTTCATGAACTTTGCGACCCTCCAATTATACACAGAGATATAAAATCAACTAATGTTCTGTTGGACAACAGCTTGAATGCAAAAGTTGCTGATTTTGGTCTCTCCAAGACCATGGGTAACAGTGGGAGGGATCATGTCTCCACTCAAGTTAAAGGGACAATGGTCAGTTTTCCTTAACTCTTGAAAATATAAATCTATCAAAATCGAAACAGAGAGTATCACATACTGACATAGGTTTAACTAGATTATTTTAGGTTGATTGTATTGAGGATTTTACAGACATAAGACTAAGCACTCCCTTCATTTATTGTAGGGATACATGGATCCTGAATATTACATGACGCAACGGTTGACTGAGAAGAGTGATGTTTATGGTTTTGGAGTGCTAATGTTGGAGCTCCTTACTGCAAGAAGACCCATAGAACAAGGAAAATATATTGTGCGAGAAGTAAGGACAGCAATGGACAAGACTAAAGAATTATACAACCTTCATGACATCCTGGATTTAGCTATTGGTTTGGGGACGACACTCAAAGGTTTTGAGAGGTTTGTGGATCTTGCAATGACTTGTGTTGAAGAAGAAGGAGCCAACAGGCCTACAATGAGTGAGGTGGTAAAAGAGATTGAAAACATTATGCAGCTTGCTGGTCTGAACCCTAATGCAGAGTCGGCATCCACTTCCGCAAGCTACGAGGATCAGGCAAGCACTAAGCATCCTTACAGTGATGAGGCCTTTGATTATAGTGGAGGATTTCCTGCTTCAAAGATAGAGCCGCTGTAGGGAGCATGATTGTACATTAGTAGCTAGCTTGCTTAAGTTTATAACAGTTTATTCCATTATTATTAATAACACTAGTATAGGGCGGACAGACACTACTCCAACCTAACGGGAGACCCAACCCGTTTTCGAAAAAAAAAAAAAAACAGTCTATTCCATTCGATTTATATTTATTGCCGCATGGCTTGGGGCACAAGGTGGATGTTGACAGGGAGTAACGGAAGGGGGTAATTCAACTTGTTGGTTTACCCGTCCCTTCAATCACTTGCACATTGACAGCTGAGCTTGAAATTAAGAAACATGTATGCCATGGAACCAACCATTGACAAGGCCATTGGATTAGTCTAAACCCTAAACCAACAATTCATCCAGTCAACTGTGTGTCCTTTCTATCAAGTTGTAGCTGAATATTGCTTCTCCGATAAAGACTGGGAGAGAAGAGAGGAGACATTTCTTCATCTTCCTATAATAATCTTCCCAACCGATCTCTGTCAAATGAGTTTTGAGTATCATATTTGTTCTTAACTCCTAGTGTGGAATTGTGGATATCTCCAAGCTGGAAAAGCATTTGAATGGTTCTATTCTGCTCCTGGTCTCTAAGACTTGCTATTTTGTTGCTACTATATTAGCCACTGTGTTATGTTGAAGTATTTTATAGCTATTGACCTTGCATATTGCATAAACAACTTGCTTGCTGTCATTCTCTTCCTAACAACGTCCAATGACAAGGCAAAGCAACTACTGTGCGTCTGTGCGGTATTTATATTCAGTGAGCATGTAGTTGGATACCTAAACAGAATAAAGACTCCGATATTGAATGGTTGACACCAGTGTTACATGAAATCATTGCTAAACGTCTGTATGAGTTTCAGCTGAAGCTTTTTTGAAGTATAGAAGTCTTGGATAGAACAATGGATCACAGAACTCAGGTGTTTCTGCTTCTTATATTCGCTCCTTTTCTCGTTTTAGCCAATCATGAGACAAGTATTCAGGATGGTAAGCTCAATATAGCTACTATTTGATTTGCTTACTCCATTTATTTGTTAATATCTGAATTTGGAGGGATTGTTGTACCTGATCTTTAGCATTCTAGATATTATGTTTTTAGTTCATGTCAAAAAACATTTACCAATGCTCAAATAACATATGATTAAGTACTCATCCAACAGTTCCAGTAACTGTATGTTGTAATCCGGATTTCAAAGAAAGTAGTCCATTTTCATTGAGGAACCATATTAAGGAAGTATTATCTTTTTGACATCAGAAATGCTTAAATTCATGATCATCTAATTATGAATAAGAGGTGATTATGTATTCTTTTAGTCGATTATATTTACTTTGTACTGTGTTTGGAAATACTTCATCAGCTGCTTGGATTGCTTTAGCTACAGTTGGGGAAAAAGTTTTCTTTGACTACTTCCATAAACTTGTAAATTAGTTTTCATCTAGGATTTGTGCTAGGAACTAACTTCACACTCCTTTCTAGTTTCGCAATTTCTCTCTGTTTCACTTAATTGGAAAATTCTTCTTTGAGAATTCAGCTTTTGCAAGATTGCATTGTGATAATATTTTATTGATGCAGTTATGGGTGTAAAGTCTCTAATGACACTATGGACTAACACGCCTCCAAGTTGGACTGACACTAGTACGCCTGATCCTTGTGAAGATGACTGGGATGGCATTCGCTGTACCAACATGCGTGTGATCTCTTTGTATGGTTCTAACACTTATCAGAATTCAAGAATCGTGCACTATATATGCCTGTATATATATATTCCACTGTTTTATATCTGAAGTGTCTTCTATTTTTCAGAACATTACCAAGTATGAATTTGACTGGCACACTCTCTGGAGATATTGAACAGTTATCTGAACTACAAATTTTGTAGGTCTTCGAATACCCTTTTCTCTTCTTATAGTTGTATTTCACATGAACTTGATACAATTCAGCAACTGGTCAACCTCAACTATTTGTTAGACTCCATTATGAGATGTCATAAGATGTGCTGCACACTCTCATGGCTTGATGAACTTGCAATATAATCATATAATTGATCAAAACAATACCCACAGTAATTTTCAAATTAAGTATTCTAATTCGTCTTTCATGAGTCTCTTCATCTAGGGATCTATCTTACAACAAGGGCCTGACAGGATCACTCCCAACAGCAATTGGGAGCTTGAAGAAGCTGTCTAACATGTAAGTACATACTGTGTCCATCTAACATGTAAGTACGTACTGTGTAACGTGCAGACCAAGTGTTAAAGATACAACGCCATTGTAAAATCTTTTGAGTAAAATTGCTTGGGTCTGTTGCAGAATCCTGGTTGGTTGCAGTTTCTCTGGTCTCATCCCTGCTTCAATAGGGTCCCTACAAGAGCTAATTTTTCTGTAAGAAATATATATAACTTCATAAATGGTTTAGCGCTTTGCTTAAAGATGAAAAAAACTAAAGGTTGTATAATGGATGCTGTAAATGACATGATCTGCTTAGATTCTGCTATGTCTGCTTATTTATTTAAATCATATACTTGGTCCTCATTGTGCTCTTTTCGTTTATGAAACAACAGATCTCTGAATTCTAACAGATTTATTGGGAAGATCCCATCTACCATTGGTAATCTGTCTAAACTATATTGGCTGGATCTAGCTGACAACCGCCTCGAAGGACCCATCCCAGTTTCTGATGGTGTTGAACCTGGACTTGACATGCTCAGTCATTGCAAGCACTTGTATGCTAATTTTCTTTTTAATTTTTATTGGTTGGTATATTTTCCTAGCCTGTAATGCTATCCTTCATTCATCTAAGACCGTCTCCAATTTTTGCAGTCATCTCGGAATCAATCAGCTCTCAGGCCCAATTCCATCAAAGCTTTTTAACTCAAACATGAGTCTGATACATGTGTAAGACTAAATAAAAGACTCAAAACACCCACACATATTTTTTGGAAATGTAGGCATAGCTTGATAATTGGAAATAGCTGTGCATTGTTGAAACTTGAAAGTATGCCCTGTATCCCTTTGAGTCCTTTTTCATACCTAGTGACTATTTTGTACAATAGGATTCCTAACTGCTCAACTCTCTACTGTATTGTATCTACAGATATTTTCTGTTTCTCAAACATTTTGCATTCCCTTGTACATTTCTTGCTCAGGCTCTTCGAAAGTAATAAACTCACTGGCAGCATCCCTTCCAGCGTTGGACTTGTAAAGTCTTTGGAGGTCGTGTGAGTATCACTGCCCTGATTTCACTAATATAGTATATGGATTATCTTTTTTTCGTTCTCATTTTCTCACACTGAGGCTCTTTTATTGAAGTATAACTCTGTGATTACAGGCGATTTGATGATAACATGTTAAGTGGGCTTATTCCTCTCAGCTTCAACAATCTTACAAATGTTTCTCAGCTGTGAGCAGATAAAACTTTTTCCGTATATTACTTTATACTGTTTCAGGGAGAGTTGTTACCATTTAGTATGCATAACACTTTATGGAGGCACATGGTGTTCATTTTCTTAGGTTCTTGTCCAACAACAAGTTGAGCGGCCCTGCTCCCGACCTTACTGGCATGATCGGTCTCCATTATGTGTAAGTGATAAACAATATCAAGTTATGCTTTAGTTTCAATGATAATGATTTGAATTGATCATCTTCTTCCCATCAGAATATAATTTGTGTTCGGTTTCTCTAATGCACTGTGTAACTTGATTTTCTTTTTTCTTTTTCTTTTCTCAGGGATTTGAGCAATAATAGTTTCGACATGTCTGATGTTCCACCATGGTTCTCAACACTAGAGTCTTTGACCACATTGTATGTCCTTTGTCAACCCTTCTGTCCCATGTTGATGTATATGCATCTTAACCGGAAGTCTACATTGTTTTAAAACCTCTTTATCTTGTAAACCAGAATGATGGAAAACACACAACTTCAAGGAGAAGTACCTGTTTCTCTATTCAGCCTTTCAAACTTACAGACTTTGTGAGTATTGGCCTGACATGATTCTGTGTACCACTATAAATGTGGTAAATAGATGCTGCAGTTCCTTCATTTTAGAGCGCACGAGCAATCAATCTGCTAATATTTTTGTGATTTGATATGTGATGTCATAACAGGGTCCTGAAGAACAACCAGCTCAATGGCACCTTGGATATTGGGACTTCCTATAGCAGTCAATTGCAATTCATTGATTTACAAAATAATAAAATTCTTGACTACAAGGGAAATGAAGGATATGATGGCATTTTAATGTAAGCCAATCTTGATAGTAATTTTATGCAGTCCAATACAATATATTTTTAAAACAAATGAGAATGATCTCAAGTCATATGAATTATCCAGCACAATATGTTGTCTAATTGTCATTTTGGGACCTAAAATTCCAGTTGGTTGCTTATAATTTACATAGACTATCTGGTAAAAGGGAAATAAATAATGTTATTGCCTGTTGGAAGTTGTATTACTGTCTTGATACCTCAGTAGGCTATTTATCTTTTATTTTTGTCCTGCTGCAGACTTGTTGAAAATCCAGTTTGTAGTGAAACTGGGGCATCACTGATGAGTTACTGCAAGATTTCACAATCATCTTATCTCGTCCAATATGAAACATTGCCAAATAACTGTGATTCCAGTCCTTGCAGTTCCGATCAGGTTTCAAGCCCCAACTGTAAATGTGCATATCCATATGGGGGCACTCTACACTTTAGAGCTCCTACCTTCTCAGACTGGGAAAACTCAACTTTCAAAGAGCTTGAGAACAATCTCACGGGTTTTTTCGGTAAACATCAAGTTAACGTTGATTCAGTCTCTTTCAGTAACCTCACCAAGGACTCCCATGAATACATTTGGTTGAGCCTAGAAGTATTCCCACAAATCCAAGATCGTTTCACTAGAAAGGAAGTTTCTAGTATTGCTTTTCTACTCAGTAACCAAACATTCAAGCCTCAAAAGTATTTTGGACCATTCGTTTTTATTGGAGCTGATTATTCACACTTTGCAGGTGATTGTGTATTAATTTTCCATACAGGAGAAATAGTTCTCCCAATTTTTTTTTTCTTTTTTTCTTTGTGTGTTGACACATATTTCTTTCTTTCTCTCTTCTCATAATGCAGTAGAGACGATAGCACCATCAGAACCAAACAAATCGTCCAATGTGGGCATTATCATTGGAGCAGCAGCTGGTGCTTCTGTTCTTGTGCTGATTTTACTCCTTGTAGGAATTTATGCTATTTGTCAGAAGCGAAGGGCAAAAAGAGCCACTGATCAAAACAATCCTTTTGGTAAGACAAATCCAATTTTTTCACTTCAAGTTAATTGTGTCATATCATATATCTATTATTCTTGTACTTCCTACCTCACTGATATTGTCAATCAAATGCAGGCAAATGGGATGTGAATAATAAAAGCAGTGGTAGCATTCCTCAGTTAAAAGGTGCTAGATCGTTCTCTTTTGAAGAGCTTATGAAATATAGCAACAACTTTTCAGAAGCAAATGATGTTGGATCTGGGGGATATGGGAAGGTAACTCTTTTTACTGAAGATATTTTTTAAAATAATTTTCTAAATAACAGTTTTGATGGACAGTTCAGCGACTTGATATGTAATTGTTAAACATCCTAGAATTTACGTTCTACACTGAACCTTGAGAAATAAGTACTTACCAAGTAACACTATAAAAGGTTCTTATCGAATCAGTGTTTACTGTCTTATAGGTTTACCGTGGAACTCTTCCCACAGGGCAACTGATTGCCATCAAACGAGCTCACACAGAATCTATCCAAGGTGGACATCAGTTCAAAAGTGAGATTGAACTTCTTTCACGCGTTCATCATAAGAACCTTGTCAGCCTTGTAGGATTTTGTTTTGACCAAGATGAGCAGATGCTAGTGTATGAGTATGTACCAAATGGGACTCTTAAGGATAGTCTTTCAGGTAATTGTTCAACTCTATTCTCATGAATGCTATCTACCTTCTAATAATCAACACATATAACATATTAGTATATTGATATCCTAATGTGTAGTCTTGATACATAACTTACTTAAGAATACAATAGTGTCAGACTATTCAGAAAAATGTTGGATGTTGAAGGACTTCTCTAGACGGATATGTAAGGAGACTAGCTGAATCTGAGAATCACATCAGTAAATGTACGACCGGTACAAATACCAACGCAGTGGATGTTGAATGAGAAACTTCTGAGCAGAGGAACTGAACCTCGTTGCTGAAAAAGAAAAAGCTATCCAGTAGTTCAGTCATCCTTTAACTGTACCGCAAAAAGGCCTATCTTTAGGAATTAGGATGCTATCAAATGGAACATCGTAATTGCTATTTGCCTAGCTATGTATTGTACTCTATGTCTGTATCTACCACAACAAGGGAAGACAGTTTCTAAGAGGCACAATTTTTGTTTTTTTGTTTTGAAAGTTAAGAGGCACAATTTAGCTTCACTTCATTTTCTTATTTTACTTATTTTGATGTTACAAACAAAATTGTCTATGCAGGTAAGTCAGGAATCAGATTAGATTGGCCGAGGAGACTTAAAATAGCACTTGGTACAGCTAGAGGCTTAGCCTATCTTCATGAACTTTGCCAACCTCCAATTATTCACAGAGATATCAAGTCAACTAATGTTCTGTTGGACAACAGATTGAGTGCAAAAGTTGCCGATTTTGGTCTTTCCAAGTCCATGGGTGACAGTGGGAGGGATCATGTCTCCACTCAAGTTAAAGGGACAATGGTCAGTTTAATTTCATTAACACTCATGATTATAAATTCATCAAAATCGAAAGAGAAAGTATCATGTTATGAAGTAGGTCCTAAGCACTCCTTTCATTTGTTGTAGGGATACATGGATCCTGAATATTACATGACTCAACGGTTGACTGAGAAGAGTGATGTTTATGGTTTTGGAGTGCTAATGTTGGAGATACTTACTGCAAGAAAACCGATAGAACAAGGAAAATATATCGTGCGAGAAGTAAGGATGGCAATGGACAGGACTAAAGAATTATACAACCTTCATGTGATCCTGGATTCAGCCATTGGTTTGAGAACAACACTGGTAGGTTTAGAGAGGTTTGTGGATCTTGCAATGGCTTGTGTTCAAGAAGAAGGAGTCAACAGGCCTACAATGAGTGAGGTGGTGAAAGAGATTGAATACATTATGCAGCTTGCTGGACTGAACCCTAATGCTGAATCGGCATCCACTTCCGCAAGCTATGAGGATCAGGCAAGGGTTAGGCATCCGTATAGCAATATTGAGGCTGCCTTTGATTACAGTGGAGTGTTTCCGTCTTCAAAGATAGAGCCGCAGTAGGGAGCATGAATGTAAATATATCTAGAATAACGTTGAGTACTTGGTGTTAGTAGTTTGCTTCAATACTTGTATACGTAACAGTTAGTGATTCGCTGTTCATGAATATATGTAATATAAGTATTGTGTGTCCAAAAGTTTTTACTGCTAAACTGTTTGTTATGGCAAATCGATTAAACAGGAAAGTGATTTTTAAAGAAGCAAAATATTGCTTCTTGTTGTAAAACAAAAAGAATAGATTAAGAAATGAGAGAAACAACCAAGAGAATGAGAGAATATGTATATCTTATTGAATAGGGAACCATCTCTTATATAGAGATGAGACCATGATGTAAATTACAATAACAACCCTAGTTAGCTAATTACAAGAATGCCCACTAAGTAATAACTATTTACAACACTCCCCCTTGGGTATTCTCTGTCATTAGCTTCCTCTAATATGTGTTTCGGTGTTGCCTCGTCAAAACCTTGCCAGGTAATAAAAACCCTATGGGACAAAAACAATCTTGGTCGAAGGAGAAAAGAGTACAACGCACAAGTAGTAGTGATAATCAGAACCCTTGATTTCGGAGCGGTTAAGTCTGGATCATAAGATGTGAGTCTGTGGGAGATAGATGCATAATAGTTGCTACACCAAAACCTTGCCCGGTAAACCCAGTGGGACAAACCCGTGGTCGGAGGGAAAAGATGAGCAAATGCATATATTTCAAATAAAGGCGTCTTCAAGATGTAGCATAAGCAAGGTGACCAATTACATATGTGCCTCATTAAAACCTTGCCAGGTAACAAAACCCAGTGGGACAAAATAACCCTAGACGAAGGACAAAAAGAGTACACAATGGTCAAGAGTATACTTCAGGATACACCCCCTAATATTGACTCTCCCTGAAAACTATACACTAGGTAAAACTACTACATTGATCATGCTTCTTGAATAACTTAATGAGCAAATGCATATATTTCAAATAAAGGCATCTTCAAGATGTAGCATAAGCAAGGTGACCAATTACATATGTGCCTCATTAAAACCTTGCCAGGTAACAAAACCCAGTGGGACAAAATAACCCTAGACGAAGGACAAAAAGAGTACACAATGGTCAAGAGTATACTTCAGGATACACCCCCTAATATTGACTCTCCCTGAAAACTATACACTAGGTAAAACTACTACATTGATCATGCTTCTTGAATAACTTAATAGTCAACATGATTTAAAGAGGTTTTTGTTTCATATACCTCTAAGATTATTGTATTCCCTATAGTAAAGACATAACCAGTTGGGAATAAGCCTTGTGTGGGTTTACATAACCCGTGTCAGCATATTTAACAAGGCAAACATCATTCCAAGGATTATAGGCGGTTGATCCATTCCATGATGCCTAGGGATAGAACGAGCCATTTTCCGTCATATATTTAAAGTAACGGAAAATTGTCTTTTATGCCATTTACGGAGGCGGCGTGTTGGCGCAAAGCTATATCTAGCTAACAAATTCACATCAGATGAGATGTTCGGTCAATGTCTTTTAACCAAGTACAATAATACGCCTATTATACTTAGATATGAGTCTTCTGGCCTCAATATCTCTTCATTATTATCTGCACGATAATACGGGTGTCTTTAGACCTCGGACGACTATAGGTGTGCTTAAATACTTTGTTTTATCCTCATCAAAGTATCTTAACATCTTCTAGATTTAATTTCATTAATGGACCAAAATTCCATCTGCACTTTGCACGACTTCAGGTCGACAAAATAATATTTAGTCTCCTAAAGACATTCATCTCAAACTCTGATTTCAGGTGTTTTGCAGTTTCCTTAATCTCTTCAAGAGTATCAGTCAAATTCATGTCATTGACATAAATTACCACAAATTACAAACCCGGAATTTGTTTCCTTAAAACACGCATGGACATAGTCCATTTGTTCATATATCCCACCCCAAGAAAATATTCACTTAGACGATTATACCAACTTCGTCTGGATTGTTTGAACCCCTAAAGTGAACTACTCTAGCAAATGGAGAGCATGTTCTGTGGTCTAGAACTATTTGCATTGGGTAACAGAAGTCCTTCAGGAAACTTCATGTATATCTCTATATTCTAATCCCCATAAAAATAAGTTGTTACCACATTCATAGACTGCTTATTCAGTTATTTGGAAACTACCAAACTGATAAAGTAGTGGAACGTTATGATGTCCATTACGGGAAAATACTTCTCCTCGTAATCAATCGCAGGGCGTTGAGAAAATCCTTGCGCCACTAAACGAGACTTATATCACAATCTCGTTTTTCTCATTACGCTTCCTTAAAAATACCCATCTAAACAATATAGGTTTAACATGGGTAGGTGTGGGAACAACAGGCCCATAACACCTTTCTCTTAGTTAAGGAATCTGATTTGACCTGGATTGTTTCTTTCCTTTATAGCCAGTCGTCTCTTCGTTAAGATCTATAAATGAAGCAAGGTTCGACATCATCGCTTATTATAAATTCGGTGGCCACCTTAAATTCAAACATATCATCGATGAATTCTCATTCCGATTCAATATCTCACAAAATTTACCGAGATTTTCTATTCTCGGGAGTGGGTTTAAATGTTGGAGCGTCCCCCAACTTCGTCTCTTCTAGGACGAACCCATAATCCGGATTTATCTTGTGAGTTGAATTGGTTTGAGATTGCGATGGCAAGAAGATTCATTTGTGTCAAGTTTTCCCTCTTCTAGGGATAAGAATCATTCAAACCTAATGGTCTACCTCGCTTCTGGGCAGGGACTATGACTGGTTAACCGCCATGGCCGTACCTCATCCAACTAGGACGATACGTCCTACGAGGACATTTATCCTTGTAGGTTTGCAGCAGGTATATATGATCTCGTCGCTTTAACTAGAAGTAGAATTCTTCGCACTTCAATTTCACATGTGCGGTTTGGGGATAAAGATGAGACATTCTACACGTCGTTCATCAGGAACGCTCGCATTCTTATCTCCCCCTAACGGCGGGAAGACTGTCTCATCAAAGTGACGACCGCAAATCTAGCAGTATAGAGATCTCCTGTCAAGGGCTCTAAGGAGCACATAATAAATAGGGTTCATAATCAACATATATGCCCATCTTTTGTTAAGGACCCGATTTTGTACGTTGTGGCGGCACAATTGGCACGGGAACTGCACACCCAAATCTGTGTAAGTGCAAAACACCAGGTTCGCTCCCAATCACCAACTGTAACACAAAGTAAGGTGGGTAGCAGTGGGCCTCAACCGGACCGACATGGTTGTGCATGCAAGATTGCATAGCCCGACGCAAACACTAGAAGCTTGGTGCGCATTACCAAGGTTCTACCTGCGAGACCATCTTGAGTGTGAACATAGAAATCTATATATATGTTCAACAGATCCCAATGGATATGCAATAATCATCGGAAGACATTGATGTAAACTCTCCGGCATTATCAAGCCTTATAAACTTTATAAGATAATCTGAGTGGTGTACCCTAAATTTCATGGGTGAGAGTTTAGCAAACGCAGCATTTTCTTATGGACAATGATGTGACATCTGATCACTTTCATCGATGCATCAACCAAAACCATTAATATTAACTGGTCCGTATGGTGGTTGGATAGGTCTACGTATTTTCCCTTGCATTCTGTGCATAAATAGATAGTGTATATTCTAGTTTTTGCATATGATGGTCTAGTATTCAACATTCTTAACGAGCAGCTTAACATAATGTGTCATCAAAGACAAGACCCTTATTATGAAGGGGATGCCCGTGTGATAATTGAGTTGAGGATACGGTACATCATATGTTTTTCCCGGGTGCATCAAACACCAATACTATAGCTAGTATTTGCTCGAATCATTTAGCTTCTAGCTAATAAATTTGAATGTATTCAATGTTCGCTTCTGGCCGCACATTCAAAGGTTATATATGCAAAGATATTACACCATTTTTCTGGTGGTTTCAATGTTTTAAGCATTGGTGTCAATGATCTTACCTTTCGATAACGTTCTTCTGAAACGTAGAGGTATATTGTCTCGTCAGCCAGACGAAAACGCTAAGTTCCTTAATAGTGATAACACATCAATTTTGATTTAGATTTTAAGGCATCAAACCTTTTCATTTCAATATTCTATAATTATGTTTTACTTCAGGCAAGGAAGATGTCTACTTTAAATAGTTTCTTCTGGAGACTACTAATTAACATGGTAAAACCTTCCGACTTATCATCTCTGATGAATTTTGGAATGAAACTTCAAGTTTCTTAAGGGGGTTATTATCGAAACTACAAGTTCGATTTATACATGAACTGCAGGTTCACTTCTGAACTACCGGTTCACTAGGTACATGTATTTTCAAATTATAATCATGTAACAATTGATAATATTAATTCATCGCTACTAATTTAGCATAGTGAATATGTCACGTAATTATGTGTAAATGCTTCTGGCAATTAACCACACATTACATATGGTGAATATATTAACAACAACTATTATGAGAAAATATTTGAAGTGCCTTATAGACATGCATAATGACTAGGTACGAAAAACCAGTGTCATTAGATTATTTTCCTTTTGTTTGATTCTGCTGGACCAAAAGAATTGACTTTAATTAAAGTGAAAGAAACAAACCTCTTCATACTTTACAAGTCTACGGGGCACAATCTGAGAGGTATGTTGGCCGGGCTCTTAGGTCCCGTAAAGGGAGAGTGGGCCTACTGGGCTCAGAATAGTCTGTCAAGAAATACAATGTTATTAATCAACCCTTTCGGTAACTCCAGTTGTATACGACCAGGTAAGCAATGATGAGGTGGTGGAGCGAGGCTCACTTAAGTACACAGCCTCAAAAGAACTTGCCTAGACATCGCATCCAACTAGATGAGCCTAGTTTGAGAAGAATTATAATCATTGTATAGACTCATGGCGACACATGACGAGCTTCTGTGCTAGCCTTGTAGCTTGCATCAAGCTTCTGCTCAATTTCGTGCATATACAGGCTTGATTTAAGCTTCTGACTTAACATCATTAATATTCACCAATATAACATAAACCAATGCAATACATGTTATTAAATCGTAACAGACAAACATAATGTGAAAGAAATTATATGAAACCGAAATAAATTAAATTATAACGGAAACAATTTAATTCTCATTGACATAATGTATATGCAATACAATTGGTATTTACTAAACCAATAAATGTCAATAACGTAGTGGTTACTTGCAAAATTAACTCATTTGCATCACCAATTGCTTCTGGCATTAATGTGTCATTACATACTCATAATAATTATCGATATAAACGATAACATAATTGAGAATTGATTAAATAAAACTGACGCAATTTGAATTTGGTAATTAACCGACATTTAATATATGACATAAATTACTAAATAAATATCATTTATGCTGCGGTTAAGTACCAAAGGCAATGAGTTCAAATCTCATTAATGCTTCTAGCATTACACATAAGTATTAAATTGGATAAATGCTTCTGGCATAACATTTATGTAATAATCGCGTAATTAAACCCTAATGCTTCAAGCACAATTTATGGGGTTATAAATGTGTAACTGCTTCTGGCATTATACCCTCATAAACGTCAAATTGAAATGAATATGATTCTAATTCGTAATTGACATTAAATTAGGATCTGACATAAAGTCAATAGTAAATATCATTTATGTAGCGGTTATAGGTTTAAATCTCATTAATGCTTATAACATTATGTATTACTATATTAGTAATAAATGAGGTAAATGCTACTGGCATAACGTTTATATAATAATTACGTAATTAAACCCAAAATTCATGCTTCTAGCATAATGAATTATAATGGCAATTATTCAAATTGACGTAACCGAATATTAAATTCATAACGTTTCTAACCATTACGGTAAGAATATTCAAACCAACGATTAAAACTATAACGCTTATATATTAATTTGAGTAATAATTCCGCCCATTACGCGTCTAGCATAATTGATTATGATGGACATAATTTCGGCGATTATTGCGTAGATGTAACGTCTAGTATAAACGACCAAATTAATGGTTGCGTGCGTTACTTCTGGAACGCATTCATGTACTCGAATTTACACATAAATAACATAATCAGTGCTACGCGACGTTATACAAATGACGTTACATAATCAGTGTTACGCATTCATGTACGGATTTTACTGAAACCCATTAAGAGCAATATTAATTCATTTGTATCACTAAATGCTTCAGGCATAAATATTCCATATATGTAACCGTTGGTATAAATGACCAAATTAATGTTCTTACATTAGCGGTTACATGTATTATTTCCAGAATGCAATCACGCTCTTGCATGTGTTCGAATGTCAGGAAAATGAGATACTGAATCTGAAGTATGCATTACTAGGCATGTGATGGTCACTAATTTCAACGGCTACCGGCCGTTCGATGATTTTCATGTCATATTTGTCTTTCCAATATCAAAACATGAACACATTTTTATTATATAAACCAAAATAGATGAATAATATAAATTTGGTGGTTCATGCATCAAATGAGAATATTTTACATGCGACTACAAATCAATAAGCATGCATATACAAATTTCAAAATTATAAACGGAATATGGTTTATGCTTCATGGTGTATGTTTTCATATAATCATGGCTTGAAGAAATAAATTAGAATTAAGATTTGGAAAACTTTACTCAATACGGAGCGAGAAGGATCTTCATCTTAGTTGATGTGCAAAGCTTGCCAGCCAATCTAATTGCTTCTTTATGATGATCCTGAACCAAGTTGAATGATCGTCCTTTGCTTGGTTGATCAACAATTTCAGAGCTTTTCATGCAACAACAAATTAAACTCAATGTTAGAACTATTCGTGCTGATAACGTGTTGTAAAACAAAAAGAATAGATTGAGAAATGAGAGAAACAACCAAGAGAATGAGAGAATATGTATATCTTATTGAGTAGAGAACCATCTCTTATATAGAGATGAGACCATGATGTAAATTACAATAACAACCATAGTTGGCTAATTACAAGAATGCCTACTAAGTAATAACTATTTACAACACTTCTGTTAATTTTGCCATGCTCAACAGTTAGATTTGACATTATTCCAAGAACTCGGGTAACCTTAATATGTGATTCTAACTTTATTATTAGATGAGATAAAAAAGAAAATTGTTTAAAATACTTGTGCTAATGTGGTTATTAAGGAACCAGCAAAACTTATAATTGTAACTTGGCATTAGTTGAGCTTCAGGTACAGAGGAAAAACTAGCCTGACTGTTGACTAGTTATTGCAACTGTGGTCTTAGTCCAATGTTGTCTGGTGCCCTACCAATCAGCTACAATGTTACATCAGCTGCTATTACCACCCTTAAAGACTCCAGGGTGTTTTCTCAAAGTTGGGTGAGCATAAGGTGGACAGGTATGAAGTTCAATGTTGGGTGGCTCAAACATTGTTGATAATCTGGAAGACCAGCTCTCTTAGAGCTGTGTACCAATTTCAGAGTGTTCCGAAGAGGTTTTGTTGAAATCATCCTTTTCTAGAATGGAGGTGAATGCAAAGTGGAAACCTCCTCTTATTGGGGTATCTAAAACATGAGTGATTGCTTGTCATTCAAGTTATCAGGTTGTTGCTGGTGGCCTGGTGTGGAAAAGTTTGATTCTGCAGTATCAGTGTTGCAATTTGAGGTTAGAGCTGCAGCCTTGGAGGATTAAGTTTCGGCAAAAGCATGTAATATTGGAATCTGATAACGAACAGCTTATTAAGTCTGTGAAAGGAGAAAGTCGTCTTGCTAACACTGGGAAATGTATCTTCACCCTTTAGACAGATAAGCTAATGCTGCAACTGATTTTCTTGCTATGCAAGCCATCTGGTTCCTTCGTGCACATTCTGAAGTGTGATGGTTTTCATTTGTCCGAGTTTTAATATGGTTCTCTGAGTCTTTAGCTTTCCTTTGTTTTTGTAAGGTTTCTGCAAGTTTGTTAGGCTTTAAGTGAAAGGTAAAAAATTGACACAAAAGCAAAACAAAAAAGAAAAAAAAAAAGAATCTCTGATTGCATTCTGCTAGTTATTTACAATATGATAACAGAATCAAAAATATATTATTGGTTCTGGGAGTTTGTACTTTGAAAATGGCACAGAAAGATTGCATTCGTAGTGTCCTTTTCATTTTTCAAGCCCTCTGTACAATCTAATCACTCATGTATCCCCATCAATTGGACAAGCTTGCGCCAGTTTCTTTAGATTTTCAATGATCTTAACTAGTTTATTGTTAAGTCGATTGACAAAGCACTTGGGCATCCAGCCTGCAGGATCCAACTGTAATAAAGAGGTAAAGATTAACCAACAAAAATATTAGTAAGAAAAAGAGGTTAATCAGTTCTCTCCTTTTGCCCTTTTTTTTTCTTTCTCAGGATTGTTACTCAAAAGTGAAAACTGCAACCATACGGTTATGGTGAAGGAATAAGAAGTCATTATGTAGAGGAGTGTACCTGAACAACATAGGTGACCATGCAAGAGTCACCATCAAGCCTCTCAACTACCCATCCTGATTGCAACAGCAGTCCTCTGATTGAATTATTTTGCTTTGGCTGCAATCCAGCAGCTATCTCCTTTGGAAGTGAAGCAACTGCTACCACCTGCACAGGTAAAACTCCTGTCAGTTATATATCAACAACCACTTTACATATGGTTCTGGGGTTGGATGTTCAGAGCTGACATCCCCCGTCTTACACGTATTGTGGGGGTCATACTTGCTTCATTGCACCCAATACAAGTTGTTCACAAGTTTAACTCTCATGTCACAAAGTGTGGTAAGTTTAACTCTCATTAGGCATTGGTTAGACCAGATAAATTTCATGATGAAACTCAAACACAAACAATATTGTATATATCTTATAAACTATTGAGTATGAAGTATGAAGCACCTACCAGAGTGCCATCTTCCATGGTTTCGCGTCGCTCATACACTATGAATTCTCTATTTCTAAATAGGGGCTTGGAATTATCTCCAAACTTGAGCCGGATGATGCTGAGGTTGTCGTCAAGATCTTTTATGTACCTTGCTTCTACCAGATCAGAATCCCATTGCTGCATGTTCAGGTTCAATAAACTCAATATAAATCCAACAAGTTTATTATTCAAGAAGAAACTGAATATACACATAATAAAGAACTAGTAGTTGACCTTGGCAGCATCTATTGCATTAGCAACAGCGATAAATTGTTGGGGTGATACTGATCTGAGCAGCCAGCGGCTGCGGAAGGTGTGGAATGATCCATTTCCAGACCTCCGTTTGGATATTTCCACTCCGTTTTCAAGAGTAAGAACCTTCCAGCCATCATTGCCATTATTAATCCCAATCCCCCTAGTGGAGTCTGAAGCAGACAGTAACTCTTGTATGCAGCTCTCACTCGCAAACTGCACATATCTTTTTAGCGAGTCCTCGCTTATAGACCTTGATTTCCAAACCGAAAATATCAATTAGGCTCCTCAAATTTATTCAACTCATCACAATGAGAAACAACAATGACATGGAAAGTAAAAACTCACCAGGATCGGCTGCAGGGTGCTGGACTAACCATCTCGGAAATCTGCTCAATTTTCAGCCTCAATTTCAATGGAGGCTAGCTTTTATGATGGAGGGCTAAAAGCCTAAGGGCATTATGAGTTTCAAAGTGGGAATGAATGATATATAAACAAGGAAGTACTAGTTCCATAGAAGTGTAGAATAATAAGAAGTGGGGCGAAGAGATAGGGGCACATGCAATGCCAGAGGAACCTCCATGATTGGAACTGCACGTCTCTCTCTCTCTCTAACACCAAAAAATAAAAGAAGAAATGGATTGATTCTTTTGTTTTCAGAAAAGGAGCCAGAACAAAGGTAGGGAAGATGAAGCACATGTAGTGTTGGGGAAGGCTTTTAAAAACAAAACCAAGGGAAGCAGGTTTGCCAGAGCAAACAAGGAAAAGGCTAAAAACTAAAGCCTCCATGCCAATGGAAAGCTCAATTAGGCACACTAACCCCTCCAAGCTTGCCTGATTATGAGGGACAAAGACACCTAACAGAATACCATCAAGGAGTCAATACTCAATCAATTCTATAGGACCCAAATCACGTGCCCAGAAAAAAGCAAAGCCCGCCACGGTGGTCCTCTTGCCGGGGAGCGGTAGCTGTGGTACTAGCACATCGTCCCTTTCTATTTCCTTCCTGCTATTCATGTAGCAAGTGCATCATGCTTTATGGCCATGAAAGGAATAGTTCCAAGGATCTGTCGTTAAATAATGGCCTTGGTTTTCAGATTGATTGATAATTCACCACATGCTTGCAGATGCAGTTTGCAGGCAATATACTCTGCACTACCCACCGTGCAGTAAAAACGACACCATCTAGTGACTCCAATTGTCTCTTGGAAATCACTAAAAACAATGATAGTTGCAAGAATGCTTACTTTTATAAACATATGATGCTCAGTTCCAAGAATATATAGATAATGTTCAACTTTTGAAACGAATAAAAGTTAAAGGCAATGATAGGAAGAGGACTAAGAAACTAATTATGTCGACCAACACTTCATTTCCACTCATTGTTACTGCTATGTGCCAACTAGCTAGATTGTGACGTCTCTTCCTGCTTCAAAAAGCCTCTAGCTTTGAGGCTCTCCACTGTGTCCTGGACAGCATCTTCAACTGGTGTGAAAACCAGACCCAGGTCGATTAATCTCTTTGCAGCATCCTTGCAATCCTTGAGGCCTGGTTGGGTTTCTCTGCTAAACCTGTACATGTGTTCAAGTCAAGCTCTAGTTCGTTATATCTTCAAATTAAAATAAATAAATAAAATCCGGTTCCATATATAATAACCAAAATAACAATAAGTCGACCAACAAGATGAACACGTTCTCCAAAACAGTACAAGTCTCACTGTGCAAAACCTATACTAATAGGAGTTAAAATGACTGATGATATCAATGATTAACTAAAATTTTGTTTCATTGGAGTTGTTTGCAATCTTTGGGTTCACTTCAAGCTCGAGCTCCACATTGCATTGTTTTCAATCTCACAATCTTGCCTACTAACCCTAGTCTCAATTTCCTTCAGCAATTTGAAAATTTGCCAATCAAGAAAAAAAAAATGAAAGCTAGCTAAGAAGCCTTGTCCTGGCTATCAAACAAGACCATTACATGGAAAGAGCAACACAGGAAACGACAATGATAGAAGCAATGTTTGACATTTACAAATCACTAAAGAGCTTCATGCATCCGAGCACATTTCAAAGGATGATGGAATGTACATATAGGCAATCATTTACACTTGTGCATATCTTTTTGAAATTCAAATTTGTTTAAAAGCAATCATAACGATTTGTTGCTCATCATATACTTTAGCATATTCCTCTGAAGTAAAACTTTGCTTAATAGGCAGCATCATTACTCTGGAAATGACAACACTGAAAAGTTTTCAATCAAAGGTCATAACTAAAATGTTACACAACTGGGTATCAGTTTTGTCCCAACATATACGAATTTGACATATTTGCTATAACTGCCAGATAGATGCATTTGAAGCCATTTCCTTTCCATTCTAAGTGGGAAGAGGTATTGTCTTTAAAGAAAATATCACCTATATTGAAATTTTTTATAAGAAGTATACAAGAAGGAAGACATTAGTTTGTTTTAAAATAATTACCAGAAAAAATATAAGGAGAAAATATATGTATAGAAGCGTCGTACACAGAATGTAAAGTTGATTCTCTGAAAGTGAAAACCACAACAATTCGTGCTGCGAAGCCCCCTTTGACAGTGCTAAAAGGCTGGGGATTCACAAAAGCAGGTACCTTTGATGTGTGTGTGTGAGAGAGAGAGAGAGAGCTCATAAATAAAAAAAAGGGACAATGCCCACTAGCCCTAATTTTAAGAATTTTATTTCCACTAACAAAATAAGATTTTAAAATTCCCAAAAGCCGACTTAAACAGCAGAAAGACAAATATACCTTTAATGAATTAAATAAACTACAATAAACCATTATAAGAGTCTATTATAAAATAAAATTTTTATAACCGGATTCTCACGATCAATGACGTTGACCGGACTCCGGCAACCTTTAACCAGGCTCCGGGGACAGTTGACCGGGCTCCTGGGACCGTTGACCGGGCTCTGACGACCGTTGACCGGACTCCGAGAGTCATTGTGCTTTAGTCACTTATAACAGGTCCCTACTGGGGGCAGTAGGACCACCTACTGGGAGAAGTATGACCTCCTACTTGGGGCAGTAGGACCTCCTACTAGGGTCAGTATGGGCAGTAGGATCACCTACTGAGGGCAGTAGGACCACCTACTGAGGGCAGTAGGATCACCTATTGAGGCAGTAGGACCTCTTACTAGGGGCAGTAGCACCTCCTACTGGGGGCAGTAAGAGGGTCTACTAGGGGCAGTAGGAGGTCTGTCTAGGGGTCTACTGAGCGTAGTATGAGAGTCTACTAGGGGTAGTAGGGGGCCTGTCCGGGGGTCTACTGGGGGCAGTAGGGGGTCTATTGGGGACAGTAGGAGGGTCTACTGGGGGCAGTAGGAGGGTCTACTAGGGGCAGTAAGAGGTCTGTCCAGGGGTCTACTGGGATCAATAGGAGGGTCTTTGGGGGCAGTAGGGGGGTCTATTGGGGGCAGTAGGAGGTCTGTCCAGGGGTCTACTGGGGTCAGTAGGAGGGTCTTTGGGGGCAGTAGGGGGGTCTACTAAGGATAGTAGGAGGGTCTACTGGAAGCAGTAGGAGGGTCTACTGGGGGCAGTAAGAGGTTTGTCCAGGGGTCTACTAGGGTCAGTAAGAGGGTCTTTGGGGGAAGTAGGGGGCTCTACTGGAGGCAGTAGGTATGTCCAGGGGTTTACTGAGGTCAGTAAGAGGGTCTTTGGGGGAAGTAGGAGGGTCTACTGGGGGCAGTAGGACCTCTTGTTGGGGGCAGTAGGACCTCCTACTAAGGTCAGTAGGGGCAGTAGGACCACCCACTGAGGGCAGTAGGACCTCCTATTAAGGCAGTAGGACTTCCTACTGGGGGCAGTAGCATCTCCTACTGGGGTCAGTACGACCACCTACTGGGGGCAGTAGGAGGGTCTACTAGGGGCAGTAGGAGGTCTGTCTAGGGGTCTACTGGGGGCAGTAGGAGGGTCTACTAGGGGCAGTAGGGGGCATGTCCGGGGGTCTACTAGGGGCAGTAGAGGGGTCTATTGCTGCCTTGTTACCCTTGTCTTTAGAAACTATCAAGTGCCAAGCAGCATCAAAAATAGACTAGAAGCTTATATCCATACTAATAGCCACACTTTTAGATCTGGTAGTTGATACGCACTTCTCATACCAATTTAAACACACAACTTCATAGAACATAAACATGCTTCCAGTAGTAAGATTAAACATTAATTAACCACAACTTGCTCCAGCTCAAGGTTTACCATTAGATCCAGTGAGTAATAATGATCAAGTAGAGCTGAAAACATATGATGTTTTAATAAGAAAGTAAACAAAAGCAATGCACTGATGGTACCACCGGGGAAGGAAATTACAGTGTGATTAAGCTCACTTCGAGCACCCAAACAAAGAGTAAAGTCAAAGCCAACTACACCAAATTCAGATGACGAGAAAATCACTGGTGACCATCATAGCAGGTCTTGAAAGCCATCAAGTGCCCCCTCCCATTAGCAACAATCTCCTCTCCTCCTCCTTCACCGCCTTCTAGACCCCGACGCCCAACTCCAGCTACAAGATATTCATCATCTCGTGCTTTCCCGACGGCATCAGAACCTACTCCGGAGGTCGTCGGCGATGGAATTGGAGACCGAGTCGATGTCAAGCTGACGTCGTCGTCGTCGTCGATCCTCACAGATGCCTCGCCGCCACGGCCCGAGCCCAGCCTGATCTCATCGGAAATCAACCCTAGACTTAACAGAAATTACCGAAATCGGCAGAGTGATCTCTCTCCAGACCAAGCCGGGAGGCGCGGCGGCGTGATTCTTTGGTGACATCGATGTGTTTGACGGCGAGGATTGGGGAGTGGAGAGAGGAGCCGTTGAGAGGTGGTGGCGGTGGAAGAGATGTGGAGGGAGAGCCGGTGAAGGAGGTGCGGTGGTGAATTCGCTCCCGGAAGGTGACTCCGGCGAAGCACAAGCATGGCTATAGAGAGAGAGAGAGAGAGAGAGAGAGAGAGAGAGAGAGAGAGAGAGAGAGAGAGAGAGAGAGAGAGTAGATCTAGAGATGAGAGATTAGAGATTAGAAAATGGGTAGATCTGAAGAAGACGGAAAGGGGGAGAGAGAGGAGAGATTAGAAAATGAGGGTATTATGGTCAGTAAAAAACACAAAAAGTTAAAAACTTTGTTAGTGGGAATAGATCTCTTAAGAGTTTAAAGGTTGATGGGAATTTCAGAATCTGATTTTGTTAGTGGGAAAAATATCTCAAAATTTAGGGCTAGTGGGAATTTTCTCTAAAAAAAATTATTGTAGATATATAATCAGGTGCACCTATGCACCACATTCAGTGAGGTGATTGCAGTAATATAGAGATAATAATACTATATTGAAGTGGATTTCTCACAGCTATGAATATATTAAGTTCATAAAAGTTATGTTTCTCTTTTGTACCTTCTGCCACCTCACGTCCTCACCTATATCCCTTTTCCAATAATCAATTTCTAACTTAAATACGTCCCTTCTAGCACCATCAATAGTGTTAAGAACTACTGTTTCTTGCAGCTCAGTAGCCTCTATATATCAACAAGAGGGCAACAAGACTCTAATTCTAAGAGTAAGGAGACTAAATTTGCTAGCAACTTTGAAGTTTGGAAAAGGATAGGCATCCACTGACAGATATCCAGGTTAACGCTGCTTGAGATTTCTAATTACTCTTTACCTCCTCCATATCCACTTGCAAAATGCCTATTCGAGTAAAAATGTTTAATTTATCCTAATCTTCTTTGGTGGTTGGTTACGACTTCGCTTCTACTCTACTTCACTAGGTATTAATCATTTTCAAGTGTCATCCCTACCTATTCTCAATGCAACCTTATTACTAGTATAGTTTGCAAGTACCCTACAAATCATTAAAATGCAGTTACAGCAGTATTACTTAATCATAGACAGTTCATGGCCACACATGAGTCTGTCTACCAAAAACTGCCTTTAGATCTTAATGCAATCTCTACATAGATTCATTGCACAGGATTAAACTACTCATAAGCATTCAGCACAATCCATATAATACACCAGGGATCATAACAATAAATGTGCACATTCCCATTTGAGATTGCCTTAGCTTCGACACTAACCTGTGAACCGGAAACTGGGGGAAGAGTTTGGAGACTCTATCCGCAAAGTCACCGAATTGGTAGATGCCATTGGTGCAAAGGTACCTCCCAGAAGCCGCAGGAGTCTCAAACAGCAAAACTTGCGCCTTGGCGACATCTCTGACATGCACAGCCCCCAGCCAGTGGTACTCTTGTGTGTCTGTGGATCCCTGCAGCAAGTTGAGCAGAACAGCACAGCTGGCATTCAAACCAGGCTGCAGAAGAGGTCCGAGACATGTGGCTGGATGGATTGCTACCACATCTAATCCATTCTTCTCCGCAAAATCCCAAGCCGCTTTCTCTGCTAGTGTCTTCGACACCGGATACCATTTCTGTCCATCATCACAAATTAACAAATTAATATCCCTACGAAAACAAACAAATTAAAATCATGCGAAATTAACAAATTAAAATGAAGTTATAAATCAATTGATATGATGATCGTAGCGACCTGGCGGGATTTGCAGTAATCGAGATCGGTCCAAGACGTCTCGTCGAAGACTTTGTGGTTGGGCCAACCGGGGTTGGGGACCACGGAAGAGATGGAGGAGGTGAGGACGACGCGCCGGACGCCGAACCTGGAAGCGGCCTGGAGGACATTGAGGGTGCCCTGGACGGCGGGGAGGACAAGCTCGGCCTGCGGGTCTTTCGGGTCCTCGAGGGTGCAGGGGGAGGCCACGTGGAAGACGCCCTTGCAATTCTCGACGGCTCTGGAGACGGCGTCGGCGTCAAGGATGTCGGCCTCGAAGACGGTGAGGGCGGCGGGGGAGGCGCCGGGGAGGGCGAAGAGGTGGGAGGCGTCGGAGCCGGGATAGATGGAGACGTGGACGGGAGTGTAGCCGCGTTCTAAGAGGGTCTTGACTAGCCAGGAGCCGATGAAGCCATTGCCGCCGGTGACGCACACGGCCTTGTCCGATGATGAAGCCATTGATACGTATTCATAGGGATGGAGGTGAATGGGAGTTAGAGATAAATACAATGACAGTTCACATTGCGAAATTACCAGATGACCGGGGGAAAAGAGAAATTTTGGTTACCACTTTTAGGCACTTGAATTGAATTAATTTTTAATCATGATTTTATAAGTAATTAAAAAATAGTTATATCAAGAGATTTAAAGTCATAAATACACTCATTTTTTTCCTAACATGCTTAAGCATTCATTCTAGATTGAATTCGTTATTCAAGAACAATGACATACTTGTACTTCAGCATATCATATTAGTTCCAACAAACAAAAAACATATCATATTTTTGATCCTTTTGGTCGAGGCAATGTTCATGAAACTTGATTTCAATTTCTCATGATTCCAGCAGCGCACAGTATAATCAGAAAGAAAGTGATTATCAAGGCAGATTTGTTGATCTGAGCAATGACATGCTGCAAATCCATCTTTTACTTGATATAGCTGATATTAGTTATACGGTTTGCACATCCACTAGCATTAGATATTCTCAAGAATTCCCAAAAAACATACACTATCCAGCAATTGTGAAAACTCAAGCAATTAAATTAAGCTATCCATCACGCCATCGATCACCAGCAAGTTATGCTGCAATTATCCAACAATTGTTTGAATATTATTTGAGTAAGAGTCTTAAGTGATTTAGGTGATGTAGTGAGGAGTATATAAATATGGAGGAAAGCAAAAAAAAGTTAGAAAGAAAAAAGAACAAGAGGAATGTATGTTACGTACGCACTTATAGTAACTCTTTAGAAGGACCATACTTGCATTGTTTGCATATATGCATATATTTACTGTGAAAAGGGAGGTGGATATATAAATAACTTATAACTTCGTTCATATTTGAAGGATATGCTTCAAGTTTTGAACTTCATTCACCATATGGACATCGCCCAAAGGCTTGTATGTGCCATTTTTGGCCAAATTTTCTGAAATATATGTAAGCCATTTGCAGTCCATTTAGGGAATAATGTGGTAATTAAGGGAGAGATCGATTGATGAGACTCCTTGACTTTGTGAAAAATCATGAGCATAGACCATTAACTTGAGTCTAGCTACTCTTCAAATGATTGAGGCGGTATTTGCCTATGGAATCAAAAGGTATGAGGAGCGATGGGCAGAATATATGTCTTAGGCGCTACCATATGTGGGTTGGGATGTGGCTACCATATGCTGCTACTGAGCTAGAGAAATGCTAATATGCTATGAGTTGCTGAAATTTTTAAAAAGGGCAATTTAGACTTTTATTTCTTTGATATGGTCATTTTTCAACTATTTGTAAAATCATAGTTAAAAATCAATTCAAATGCCTAAAAGTGGTTATTTATCAAAATTTCTCATATCTCTACGTTTTGCTCATTATGTACTGTAAGAATGTGAACTTTGAAAATTATATATTAAGGGTAAAATACTATATAGTCATTTTGGTTTCAAGTCAACATCTGTTTAGTCCTTATGATTTTATATTAATCTGAACAGTCCTTAAAGTCACAATTTTTCATCCAAATTGTCCTCTCGTCAGTTTTCTGAGTTAAATTGCTGACGTGACCATTAAAGACATTGTAATTTTTAACGGCCACGTCAGCAATTTAACTGAGAAAATTGACGGAATGACCATTTGGATGAAAAATCGTGACTTTAAGGACCATTCAGATTGAAATAAAACCACAAGAACTAAACAGATGTCTACTTGAAACTATAAAGACTAAAAAAATTTCAATTCAATTATATATTCCATCGAAAAAGAAACAAGAAAAAAGAAACAAGAAAAGCTTACCTTTGTACACTATATATTGTCAAAGACATCAAGCTCGTCGATGCTCGATTTCAAGAGATGCATGTCCTCAACCCATTTTTATCAAGGCTCAATTTCAAGAGATTAATAATTAAAATATTTGGTGTACGTAGATGTGGCCATCTGTGATCGGCAAAGCCAAGGAAGGAGGACTTGATGTGATTCAAACCTATGTATTTTGGAATCTTCACGAGCCTCAACTGGGTCAGGTACGTACCAATCAAGTATATGAAATATCAATCAATCCATTTTTGCTCTCATTTCGTATAGCAATTTACAGAGAAATGAAATATTTCACAGTACGATTTCAGTGGAAGATATGATCTAGTCAAGTTCATAAAGGAAATCCAAGCACAAGGGCCTTATGCTTGCCTAAGGGATGGACATATGGGTACGTACTAATACTATTCATGCATGTATATATGTCTCATGTCTGTGTGTATGAGTGTATAACACCTAGCTATATATAGTCGGTTCTTTCTGGGTGATCTAACTCGTAGTACTGCCTTTTCATCTCATATCAATTTTCTCAGGGGGTTTCCATTTTGGCTGCATGATGTTCCAGGCATAGTTTACCGCATAGACAATGAACCCTTCAAGGTTTGCACTCCTTAATTATAACTAATTTTATTGTGATGATGATATTCCTATTGATGGCGCGCAAGTTCAAATATAAAGTCACAATGATCAATTCACAATCTAACAGACGCAAAACATATGACTGATATGAGCATATATATATACTAGCTAGCTGATTAAGGAATAATACATAAGATCATAGCAAATTATATTTATAACTTATTGTTTCTCGGTTATATGTAGTTTTACATGCAGAATTTTACTACAAAAATAGTGAACTAGATGAAATCAGAGGGTTTATACGCTTCACAAGGAGGTCCAATCATACTCTTGCGGGTACCTAATCTTATATGATCGTATAAGAGGATACGACCATCATTTCTAAGGAATTGGTGTTGTTTACGTGTAAATTAATATAATGTAATATTGTGCTAATCGATCAATTAAATAAAAACAATTAGGTTGAGAATTTATATCAAACGTGGAAGCAGCATTCCACGAGAAAGGACCTGCCTACGTTCGCTGGGCTGCAAAAATGGCAGTCGACCTTCAAACTGGTGTGCCATGGGTGATGTGCAAGCAACTGATGTTCCTGATCCTGTGGTATGTAAGCAAGTCTATTTCTAATTAATCGATTTTGCTAATGAAGGTATAAGGTTGTTGACAATCCTTATATAGAACAAAACACAACTTATAAAGTCTAAAGCAATTGGGAGATTGGTCTTGCACATCTGAACAAGTTGAAGAAGTAGAAGAACCAACATGATCTCATGGAACTCAGGTAAAATCATGCATGTGCATTTCATGGTTTTTCACAAAGGATAGCAATATCACTTGCCATTCTAAAAATCTAGGTTTCCAACTTTTTGATCTTTTGTTATGCTGTCTTATGTTTAAGTTTTTTTTACCCTTGTGGCATTAATTTTATGTCTGGGGGAGATCCTAATTTGAATTTCAAATTGACAACTAGAATATTTAAAGGTCTTACCTTTGTGCTCAATTTAGTTTTGGGTTTGATGCTTTTGTCTCAACCTATGACTCATGGTTTAGAGCTCTAAGGCTACAACTGTGTTTGTGATACACAAACCAATATAGCAGCTGTCTTTGTTTCATATAAGAGAAAAAATGATCTGCTAAACAAATATGGTATTATGCTTTTGGGAGAAAGTTTGCAAAACATTTTGTCTCTTGCTTTTAAATCAAACATTGTTTATGATAGTTCTGTTTGTCTTTTTTCTTAGTCATGAACAACTGCATATGTCCTCTCACTTTCTGAGTTTGGCCAAGGACAAAAGTCCAAAACCCTTTCCTTGCTTTGGCCCTCGTGCTTGCCTTCTTGTGGCACCTCTTTGGCTTGTGTCTCTCTCTTGTTAGAGCACTCCATCAACCTATATATATTGAGCAAGGCTGCCTTTGCTCAATGGTTGTCAAAATGTAGTTTTTACATCTGCATTGTTGGGTTTTGGTTTTCCTTCGCATTGTTCATTAGTCTCTAAGTCTTCCTTTTGTGATTATAAACCTTAGAGCTGAACAAAACGTTTTCTCATAAACTAATTGCATTTTGCATACCATGAGATCAGTTGGTAGTGCAGCAACCCCGTAAGTGTTCATGAAAGAATCAACTGAGGATAGCTGAGTTATGATGTATCCCGTTGTGGTAGCTGGGTTAATGAAAGAATCAATTTAGGGTAGCTGAGTTTCTGAGAGTGAAACTTCTGAGAAGTGTTCAAGAAGAATCAGTTAAGTGATAGTTGAGTTATGGGTTGAAACTTCTTATACATTCATGTGTAGTCACTTAGAGACAAGAGATGTAGATCTAGACTTGTTTGGGACTAGGTAGGTAGGGTAGCAAGTCGTTGTTGTATCCTATATTGTAATCTTGTAAGGAGTGAGGTACTCAGAAACAAGAGAGAAAGTATAGATCTAGACTAGAGGGTAGTTTAAGCAGGATAGCAAGTCGTTGATGTATCCCTAGACTATAATCTTGTAAGAAGTGAGTTTTATATAGTGGAAAGGTTTGTCCCTCAAGAGTTAGGGGCATGTAGTTTTTCTCCCTGGTTGCAGGGTTTCTGCGAGTAAAAAACATCTTGGTGTTCATTGTTATTTTACTGCAACTTTTATTTATTGTTATTGTGTATTTGTTATTCAGGATAACGTACTATAACCCTTGCTATCCCTAAGAACGAATTTATATGAAAAAAGTTGTTAAGGGCCTATTCACCCCTCCTCTAGGACCTTCAAGTGGTATCAGAGTGGCCACTAGCTTTTGTTAGTGAGATCCTTTGTGAGCCAAGAATGAATTGTGTTAGAGGCCCTACTTCCATTAATGTCCCTTCATATTTTGATTTGACTAATTATAGAAGGATGAACATCAAAGCTTTTAATAGCTTGCCTGCTGCTCTATTTCACAAAGAGCGTCAGAGAATCACTTGGAACACATTGGCGACGACCTATGAAAAAGCTCAAAAATCTCCATAGCTTATTTCATGAGTCTAAACCATCCTCGGATGATGTTGTGGTACCTTGGCCTTTGTAGCCTTGTCATAATAGATGAGTCCTTTAAGGACAAGGATTCTAATGATAATATGCATGTCATGTATACGGAGTTGTTTTATGATTCAAAGTCTATTCTCACTAGGATTGAAATTTTGTCCATAAATTATCAAATAGTGAGGACACGAAATTTGGGAAGGCTTGGTTTAGGTTTTGAAATTAGAGAGTCTTCAAGAGCAAAGGAACCTTTTTTGTCGACTAGGGAATCCAAAACCTCAAAGTCTTGTTTCCCCACTTGCACCATTATGTTGTTGGTGGCTATATCTGATTTTTCTATCAATCCAGCCCTAGGTAATCCTAAGAGAATCAGTTGCTCATCTCGTTTCGGTTATTCTTAGAAAATCCTTAAGAGAGTTTTCGAGGATAGCAAGGTACCTGTCTATCCCTAAACCCAGATTCCATAGAAAAATCCACTTTGGGTTAGAATGAGATTCATGAGCGGTGTTGTTTCAAAGCCATATCAGTTTATACCAAACCATTTGATATTTTTTGGACGAAACCCAGATGTTGGGCATGTATGCCTTTTTCTCTAGATTTAGAATTGTCGTGGAGAGACTTGGTTCATGGCCATGTGCTATGTTGCACTTGGTGTTCTTACGACGAGTTGTTTTAACTTATGGTATGTGGACAATGGTTGTTTTAAGGCACATGATCTGTGGCCCAAAATGGTTCACATCTAGGTTTGGAAAAGTTGTGTTTGGGGTTGGTGTCAAAGCTGAGTTGGTTGTGGAATAGCTAACACTCCTGGTCTCCCGGACCTGAAGGATGTTTCTTTTGGTAAAAGGGTTAGAGATCAGTCTCCTAAGTGTTAGTTAGATTGACCGTGATATATGTCTGATACCTGATGGTAAAGGTAAAAGCATTATGAGAGGTGAGAGGACTAAAGACTAATGGTACAGTACCGTTACATCTCCTCAAGAGTGTTTTCGTTCAATGGTATCTGAGGATGCTCTTGAACCTTGGCACAGACGTCATCTGAATCATGAGGACATTATGAAGCTATCAATGAAAGAATGATTCACATGGATACCTAAGCTCACTGGTATCCCCGCATGTATGTATGAGCTTTGCAGTATTGGTAAGCCGGCTCATTCTCCTCATTCTTGATTTGGTGTTTAACCTATTTCTAATATGCTTGAACTGTTGCATATAGACTTCGTTGAACTTGTTGAAACTAAATCATTGGTGGTTGGAAACATGTGCTTATAATTGTTGTTTTTTTTCAAGATTCACTTGGGTTAGATTCCTAGCTATTAAAAGTGAAAGTTTTGAGGATTAAATTCAGTTTACCCTCTCATACTTTAGGCCTAAAATCAGTTTGGTCCATCATTTTTTTTTAATCAGACTCATCCCTAATCTTCTAAAATGACATCAAACAGGTCCAAAATTTAAATTGGACCCTAAATCTGTCGTCATGTGCTTAGCTAAACCCGACATGAGGGCCCACTTTTTAGACTTTGACCATCAGCTTGGACAAAATATCCAAAGTACCCTTTGTGACATGCTTTTCTAATTTACAATAGGTTTTTTCTTCCTTTCTTGCTCTTGGCCGCTACTCGATTAGAGGCCTCGTCGCCTTCTGTCACTTCCATAATCTTCTTCTTCCTTCCACCATAAACTATTCTCCAATGCTATTGCAATCCCCTATCCCTAAACCCAAAAGCTAGAATCGAGCAACAACGTTTTGGAATAGTAAGACGTGCTTCAATCTTGTAAATGCTGGAATCTTAGCACATGATTGAGTTCCCAGAGGGTTTTGGGTGGCGGAGGAGAAGAGGTGGCCTCGATCAAATCTCTATCAAAGCCACAGATCATCTCGAATCCTTTCCGAGGTCGTTATTGCGGCGTTGTCTGGGTTTTCTTGAGAGAAAGAGAGAGAGGTGAGTTAGGGTTCTTCATTTTGGGGCTTCTCGATGACCGAGATTCCGAGAGTTCTTCTATATGGGGTTAGGGTTCTTCGTTTGGGGATTTTCTATTTTGAAAATTTTGGGGTTTGAGAAAGCGAGAGACATGGGATAGCTTGGTGAAATTTCGGTCACGCCATTGAGGGAGTGAGAGAAGGGTTGGATCTGTGGAATGAGAGAGAGAGAGAGAGAGAGAGAGAGAGAGAGAGAGAGAGATTAGGTTAAAGAAAGTCGGAAATGGTGGCTGGGGAATCAGACATAGAAAGAAAAAGTCAAGAATAAATATTAAAACTGAAGTGTTAGTTTTACCTTTCTTATAATTAGAAAAGCTGAAATGTAGACCATTATGTTGGCTCCAGCTTGGTGAGTGACGTCACAATTGGAGTGAAATTCAAATTATGGACCAATCTGATGCTATTTTAAAAGATTAGGGATAAGTTTGATTAAAAAAAAAGATGACGGACCAAACTGATTTTAGACCTAAAGTATGAGGGAATAAACTAAATTTAATCCAAGTTTTGAAAAGATTACAGCCTTACTAGAAATTGAGTTTCAATTTAATAGTGTTTTGTTGGCTTGCATATTGATAGTATTATATTCGACCATGACATTAAATTTCAACATGCTTCATTATTGTTGTGAGGAATTTAGTATACATCATGAATTTTCTACTTCCATTACTCCCAAACAACATAGGTTTGTTGAAAGGATAAATTGTGTCCTTGTTTACTTGGGAAGAGTTATGCTTAAATGTCTATGATCTCCTTCATTTCTTTTGGGGAGAGGTTTGCTTCTAATGTCTACTATTCCTTGAATATAGTGATTTTTAAGTTGAAATCCTTCAAGCCACTGTTTGAGCTTTGGAAAGGGAAGAAGCCATATGTGTTACATGAGAAAGCATATTGTGTGGACAACAAGAGATCATGCAAAGTGAAGGAAATATTATATGTTGCAATATATGACTTCTTTATTCTCTCATGGTTATTATGTGGTGTCTGAACATGAACTAGTCTGAGATGCACCCATTGTTGACCAAATATCCAATGAGGAAATCCCGGGGATTGAATCTGATTTCCTAGACTCAGGGATGGATGAGGGTCTTGCCATCCCAACACCCCATAGATCTGGAACAATGTCAAGCTCAGAAAGATAACACTTCTTCTGACATATTTTGGTAAGGTGGTTGAGCCTAGACAAATCAGGGGTAAGTCAATTTGACTGGAAAGCAGTGTTGTCATCCTTAAGTGTTTACTTGCTACATATTGATATGATACCCATACCATATTTTATTTATGGTTTTGTATTTATCATAGAGTCCATATTTGATATGAAAGTCTTGCTTGATATTGATTATATCAGTGCCTTGCAAGATGAGTTTGACCGTTTTGAAATAAGCATTGTATGACACTTAGTTCATGCTAGATCCAAAGCCCTAGGATTTCAAAGTCTCAGCCATCATGAGCATGTGCATAGGTTAGCAATGCCATTTATAGCCTTAAGCCAGCTTCTAGAGCTTGTTATGAGAGTTTATCCACATACTTTTTAGATGGGTATGTGAGAGGTTCAGTTGACAAAAACATGTTTGTCAAAAACACCTAAAAGCACATTATAATTGCACAAGTATATGTTGATGACATGTGTTCGGTTCCATTTTATGATATCTTGCTAGATGTGTTTACCACCTTTCTTTGAAAAATTTGAGATGAGTCTTTATGGTAAACAATGTTACTCTCTGTGTTTACAAGTTGTGCATAAAAATGATGAATTGTTTATCTTTCAATCCAATGTTTGGGATGGAAGCATCCACTGCCATCCTGATTCTGATAGACATGAGTTGTAAGATCATTGCCGATCTGTAGGATATTGATGTTGATTAAACACACTTCAAGAGCATGATTGTTAGCCTCTTATACTTCATAACCAGTAGGCATGGCTTCTTTGCTAACAACCTAGCAAACTCCAAAGGATCCAATGTGAAGGCGGTAAACCGTATCTTTGGATTCATGTATGGTATTTGTGATTTTGGTTTTAGTTATCCATATGATATTAATGCTAATATTGCAGGTTTCTCCAACTTGGATTGGGTTAGCGATGCTACGGATAGAAAAGACACCTTGGGAGGTTGTTCTTTGTTTGAACCAATTTGGTCTCTTGGCATAGTAAGAAGTCACCATTTTCACTTTACAAACTGAGCCCATGAGTGCAGAAAGTTATTGCATGCAACTATTGTGGATGAAGTACATGTATGCTGACTGAGGATTCCAACAAGCTAGGTATTATATCCTTGTTTTTGTAGTAATACTTTTGTCATCAATATCTCCAAGAAAGTTATGTTGCATTCTAGGATTAAGTATGTTGATATTAAGTATCATTTCATCATAAATTTGGGCCGAACATAACTTGCTTGAATTGTGCTTATACTTCTTGAAGATTGATATGCATATTTGTTCACAAAATTTGTCACACCCCAGTTCTTAAGTTATTTTACGGTTATTTACTTTAGTATTACTTTGGTCGTTTACTGCTTTGAGTAACCGTTTACCGTTAAGGACCATGGAGTTGACTTTTTGTATAAAAATTATTTTGGGAAAATTTCTTAAAGGAGGTTGTAGAGAACGTTAACACGAATTCGTAGATATGCTATACGTTAAAATCGAAGTTAGCATGTAAAAGTTATCAGACAAAAAGGGTAAACATTAGTTGGTAAATGGGTAAATTTTTATTAGGCTTTCTTTTTTTGGGTGTTTTAAGTGTTGGACTGGGTGGGAAAAAGCCCAACCCTTTCTTCCCTCTCTCTCTTCTCTCTCGAGTCCCCCGAGCCCCTCTTCTTGCCGGAAACACCCGCCACCATCTGCCGCCGTCCGGCCAACTCCGACCGCCGCACCGGCCTCGTTCCGACCCCGGTCGCCTCCTCTCCCTTCCTTGGCTGGTGACCGAGTCTGTGACGCAGCTGAACAGGAGGAAACCGCCTCTAGGAACCCGATTGTTCCTTCGCTGGAGTTCCCTCCTCCGACCGCCATAGCTGGTGATTCTTGGTAAGGGTGGGTTCGGTTTTGTTCGGTTCGGTTTTCACCTAAAACCAAAAACCAAACCGAATAAAAAATTCGGTTCGGTTTGGTATTTTTTGAGACCTTGAACCGGAAACCAAACCAAACCGTGGTTCGGTTCGGTTTCGGTTTTTTTTGTTTTTCTTCTTTTTTAAAATAATTTTTCTTAAAATTTGTATGTTTTTGACTTAGTAAAAAATTATCGTATTTTAGGTCTTTTTTCTTTTTTTCCATTACTCGTTTTTATAAGCACATATAATATATCAATAAAATTTTTGGCAATGATTCTTCAACAAACCAACAATTTATAAACAAAATAGATAATTTGAAAGTTTAATACTTAATAATTTCGAAAGTATTATGAATTGACCACAGTAGCACACCATGAAACTATAATTTTAAAACTTTTAAGTTCATCTTGAACACAAAATATAGACTCTATAGTTCAAAGTCTATCCAAATAAATTCCGAATTTTAAAGTTTAAAAATCATAAATTTGAATAATGAAGAGAAAAATAAATTAAATATTAAAGTCTATCATCTAAATCTCGCAAGAATAAGGTCTTCGATTTTAGAGGTAACATATTACTCTGTATACTTCGCATACACGACACCTAAAAGTCTAAAACATTTCTATACGTACATAAAACGAAAATAAAAAGCAAAATATTAGAAAAGACAAAAATTTAGGACAATGTCCACTGGCTCTAATTTAAAGAATTTTATTCCCACTAACAAAATAAGATTTTAAAATTCTCAATAGCCAACTTAAACAGCAGAAAGACAAATATACCCTTAATGAATTAAATAAACTACAATACACCATTATAAGAGTCTATTATAAAATAAAAATTTTATAACCGGATTCTCACGACCAATGACGTTGACCGGACTCCGGTAACCTTTGACCGGGCTCCGGGGACAGTTGATGTAATACCCCGAAAATTTAATATTAGTTTCTAATATTATTTGGTAATTTTTGAGTTAGAAGTTAGTGTGTTTTGAGGTTCGAAGGAAGAGCGGAAATGTTCGGATGCATTAATTAACCGAAACGGTTCTATGGTTTTGAAGGGTCAAGAGTTGACTTTCTAATCCGTTGGGATTCTCGAGAAACTTCCTTCACGGAAGTTGTAGAGTACGACGATACGAGTTCGTAGACATATGACACGCGTAAAACAAACTTCGTATGAAAAAGTTGTGGTCAGCGGAAGTTCGTGGCTTTACTGGATGTTGGGTTAAATAAGAAAGTTAGGGTTCCATTTCTTTTTTTTCTTCGGAACCCATTCCTCTCTCTCTCTCTCTTTCTTCTCTCTCGCAACACCTTCAGTGTCAAATTCCTCTAGCTGACCCGACCCGGACCCGGCGACTTGACCCAGACTTTTCGGCGCCGTCCGACGTCGCCTGACCGTGCCACCGGCCCGAATCGACTCCTCTTCTCCTTGCCTTCGTCCTCCTCTAGCTGGGTCACGCCGATTCGGTCCCGAAATGATGACCTGAAGCTCAGAAGTTTGGCTTGGAGACCGGTCGGGATTCCCACCTCCGACGGCGGCGACGCGGCTTGAAAACTGTCGGGATAGGAGCTCTTTGGCGTCCTGGTTCGATTTTTGGTGGCCTTGAAGCGCGACTCACGGTGGAGAGTGGCGGTGGTGGATTCCAAATTTTCCGACGAGTTTCCGGTGATTTTCGGCCGTTTCCGGCCGAACTAGTTGAACCTTCAGGTATGAAAAGTGTCCCCCTTGTAGTAATCTTCAAGTTTGCTGTTGGAAGTTTGTTAAGTTGTTGAAGGCGTTGGGGTGGCGCATGGGGCCCACTCGCTGCCGCCCGTGGTGGCGCGTCGGGCAAGGTGTGTAGGTTTTGTTGCTTTGGTTAGCTAGTTCTTGTTGATGCGAGCATGTTGGCATATTATGAGATTAGGTTAAGTTTGAGTAAGTTTTGCTTGTTAGATTCTATGTTATAGTAGACATGTGCGAAGTGTGAGCTATGAGAATCCAAAGTTAGGCAGCGGGGGAGTGTGGTTAAGTGTTTGACGACCTTGGGAGGTCTCGGAAGAAGGTTGTCTTTTTTAGGCAAATCATGGGTTAAGGCTTGTTAAGGGTGAAATGTTCTTTTTGTTTAAGTGGTTATTAAATTATTAATTGTGTATTTATAGGTGACTTGTGAAGTGTGTTGAGCTTGGTTCTTGAGTTTCTTTTGTGAAGACGCAGCGGGATTTTTAGGTGAGTAAAATCTCACTAAGGTCCACTTTGGGATCAATCATTTATAATTATTATGATGATGATAAGTATTATAATGATTTTAATGGTGATTATGATGATGATTTTATTATATTGTGAGTAAACCTCACATGGGTTCATAAAAGAACCGAGTTTACTTTATAGTTTATTATTGTAATTGTGAAGTTGTCCTTGAAGGAAAATGATTTTTGTTTTTAAATATAAATGAGCTTGATTGTCAACGGCTCATGGTAAGTGAAAATAAGTTTTCTGTTAATAATAATCTTTCAAAAGGACTTCCGATCATGTGATATTGTGATGTTGAAATATGGTTGATGATAGATTATTCTAGTGAGAATATCTATGTGTGAGTATATATATATCTGTATGTGAAAAGGTATATTATAATGAGGTGTTGCTTGTGTTGGTTCTATTGATGTGATTTATTATGCCTTGTTAAAATATATGTCGTTTGGTTGAGAATGTGTTGTGATGTTAAGTTGAGCTAATTGTGCCTAAGTGGTGTTTGTTTACATTAGTTGTGGTTGTGTGCCTATGTGGTGGTTGTGAGTATTAGAATAGGAGCCTTCGTGGTGGACCGGGAACCAAGCCTTGGCCGGGTGATTGGTTACTGTCAGTATAGAGCTCTAGTCTGTCGGTACTTCATGGGGGATGACTATGTGTTGACGAACCCATGAGTACGTGTTTGTCTAGTTACTTACTATGCGTTGACGAACTCATAAGTAAGGGTTGAGAAACGATTGTGTGATGTTCTTATATGTTGTCATTTTAAATTCCTTGTTTTAAGTATCTCCTGATTTATGCTTAATGCTGGAGATTCATTCATTTTATTTGTGTGATTTTTATTGGAATCCTGAACTAAGCTTTCTACATGATTCATTTATGATTTTGAGTGATTTTGAATTGTTGTGTTTTCTTATTTCTTTATTTTGAATTCTCTTGCTTTTAGGCGATTCCTGAACTAAGTTACTAACGCATGAATTTTCGGTTTTTATTTTATGTGTTGCGGGGTTGAGTTCTTTAGTATAGAGTTACTCATACAAGCTTTTAAAGCTTACCGGGTTTGTTGTTTACAACCCGGTGCACCAATTTATGGTGTAGGGGTTAGACATGCAGGTGTTGATCAGCAGGGTTGAGGCAGTGGCTTAAGAGCTGGGTTTTAGGCGATGTACATTATTTCGTATTTTTTGTTGTTGTTATTTTTAAGCTCTTGTGAGCGAAGTAGTTTATTTGTAGACTTTTGGATGTTGATGTAATTAAGGAGATTTAATGTTTAACTCCAGTTGATGAGTTAATTGTCATTTACATTTCCAGTATTTGTTTTTAGTTTGGAAATTGTCGAGCAGGTTGTGGGATATTAAGTTTTTGAGTTTTATCATGCCCAAATTTTTGAAATTTTATCCTTCGAAAATTGAGGTGTGACAGTTGACCGGATTCCGGGGGTCGTTGACCGGGCTCCGGAGACCAGTAAGGGCAGTAGGACCACCTAATAGGGTAAGTAGGGGCAGTAACACCTTCTACTAGGGGCAGTAGGACCTCCTACTAGGGGCAGAATGACCACCTACTGGGGGTAGTAGAACCTCCTACTAGGGGCAGTAAGACCTCCTATTGGGGTCAGTATAACCACCTACTGGGGGCAGTATGACCACCTACTAGGGGCAGTAGGACCCTTGAACTTAAGAAATAAGGTATACATGTATCAAGAAAAGTTTTGAAATGGAAGAAGTGGAGTCTCTATAGTATTCTATAAGATGACTAAGAAGATAACTTCTATCCAAATCTACATCAAAAGAATGAAAACAAGTGATTCTTGACGCCCTAATTGAAGAACAATAAGACATATACAAAGAGCATAATATTCCTTCACCTAAACAAACCAGAGGGTGTAAAGTGCAAGGCAAACAATCACAAAATAACTTTTGGTGTAATTACGAGTATGTTCAAAACAACAAAATATTATGCAAATAGATCTTCTATTTATATAACCAACAATTGTTTAAGATTCTCAGGTAACTTCTTTTGATTCTATGCATGAACCACAAATTGATTTAAAAGCTAGCAATATAATTCATTTCTAGTTCATTTGTTGCCGAGTGTACAACATACTATCACCCTCTGAACCAGAAGACAGTGCAGCTTGCCAATTAAAACATCAAAGTACCATACCAGCAATATCCAAGTCGAATAGAAACAAGACTCTTGGACTTGCCATTTGCATTGTGATACCTCACAACATGAAATGGTTTATATAAATGCAGGGGAGTGTAAGCACTGAACTAAATCAGCAGTTCATAGGACATGGCATTATAACTTGTAATCATAATACTCATTCAGAGAAAGAACATAATCTAAACCTCCATCGGAACTCTTAATTGACCTTTAGGCATCCAAGACTCTCTAAACCCATTTCACTTCAATCAGCTACCAAATCCGGTATAAACTCCAATAGCAGCAAGAAATGGACCAGAAGAAGACACCTTCTGCTGCAAATTGATCAACCATATATCACATAACCAAATTGATCAACCATATATCATTGTATATATCATCGTATATATGCAACAAATGAACGAAGACAAAGTTTAAGAACTTGATTCGTTTAAAAAGAAAACCAGATGAAAAAAAATTGAGGCGAAATCATGAAGTGCTCGGAGTTCCAGGCCTCTCTTGAGATCGAATCGTACCTGAATCGATGATCGTCAAGCACGGCGCCAAGCTTGTCCATCCTGCTCTGACCTTCAAAGCCACCGAGGACGGCAAGGCTCGAGTCGTCTCCGAGTTTCTGGATCTAATATCGTTGACTGCTGCCAGAGGCTACTATGGCCCAACATCCCTTCTCGTGTACGAAACCAAATTTGGTGCAGTTGGTGATTACAGGGAGGAGGCGGCCAAACAAGTCGAGGTCGCGGCGGAAGACGCCAACTGATGAAGCCGACATCGGTAAGTGAAGCCGGCCGAGGCCGCAGCGGAGGACGCCAATTGGTGGACCTGAGGCTTTTATCTAGTTGAGCGATCCGACTCGGATGATCTCAAGGATGAAGATGGCAGCGTCAATCGAGCGGTGACGTTGATTTAGTACTCCCGACGTCGTGATGTGGAGAGAGAGAGAGAGAGGGGAGAGAGAGAGACTGAAAGAGTTTGGAGATAAGAGAGAAGGAAAACTGAGGAAGGGGTATTTTAGACAACAACAAAAAGGAAAAAGTTGACAATTTTGTTAGCGGGAATACCACTCTAAGAGTGTTAGGGTTGATGTGAATTATGAAATCTGATTTTGTTAGTGAGAAATTTTTTTCTCAAAATTAGGGCTAGTGGGAATTTTCCCAAATAATTATATAGAACATAAAACGTAAAATCATATTGTTCAAATCAAATATTTAATACAAAAATAAAGACAAAAAACGATGTCGTTTTAGAGAGATTCATTTTTTCGGTTCGGTTCAGTTTTTCTTAATTCGATTTGGTTTTTTACTGTTTCGGTTTGGTTTTTGGCTCAGTTTTTTTTTTTTTCGGTTTCAAAATTCCACCCCTAATTCTTGGATCATCTTGTAGCTCTGATCAAGGTTAGTAATCCCTCAAAAGGAATGGACTCAATTCGATCTTGGTAAGGAGAAATGTATAATTTAAGTTCTAGGGCTCATTTCGCTGTTTTGGTTCAATTACCCTAGTTAGGCTTAGAATTGGATTTTATGCTAGTTAAAGAAGTTGTGCGGGTTGACAGGATTATTATGTTAAAATTTGGGAAGCATTGGAGGTCGCTGGAGTTCGGCTACCGGCGGAGTAGCCGTACCTTCGGGGTAGTTTTTCATGTTTTTGAGTTTGTTTTTATGAGAGGAGTTTAATGAAGTAAAGTTTGGAATTTTTGGAAGAGTTTTGATATAGTTTGGGATTTTTCAACGATTAAGGATTGTGGCGGTTATTAGAATGGAAATTCGGCAGTTGGTTGAGCAGGATTTAAACTCTAAAAAGGTTAATTATGGTTATCGATGATTGTGGTGAAATTAGAGCCTTAATAGTCTAGAAGTGGAGAAATTGGGCAAGGGAGGAGAATTTTTAGGCTCATTTTTTTTTGGAATTTTTATTAAAGCTTTAATCTAGTTTGAAGACTTAATATTATTTATTGTTCAGGACGTGAGGAGGATCGTGTGGAGGAGGCCTCGAACCGTCCGTAGGCATAGCCGAGCAATGTGGGTGGACCTTTGATTTTAATATCATGCATGCGCTTAAGTTTATTGAATTTCAAAGGCATTTGGAGAGTTAATATTTTCTTGGATTAACGAGTTCCATTTATTTTTCCGAAACTCTCTTGCTAATTTTAGTTTACATATGGGACATGTCAAGTGATTTATATTATTACGTAATATTTCCAAGTACAGTTGGGAATTGTATTGTGCGTTATGAATTTATTATAATTTTTTGGGAAGTGTTGATCTTTTTATTTTAATATTTTACTTCACCATAAAAGGGTTGATATATATATTGATTATTGCTAGCTAGCCATTATTTGCGGTCCTCACCATAGGTGAGTAGAGCGCTTAGCATTGGACGCTATTATAGCCTGGGAGGCTCCGACCCTAGCCTGGGAGGCTCATCGTTATGGTGAAATATCTTCCCCATTTTTATGATTTATTGGTAAACCAATGAGATTGGTTCATCAGTCTTATCCATTTTATCCACTCACGCTAACGTTTTAAATGCTTCTCCCCTGAGCTTTTCGTTTTTAAATGCCTAGTCTGCAGAGTTCGGTTCGGCGAGTGTAGGAGGCGAGTCATATTTTCCACCACTTCCAGTTTTCATTCGTAGGTTACCCGTTTAACCTACTTGTATATTTTCTTGTTTCCTTCAAGTTAGTAGCTCTGATAACCATGGGGTGTTGTATTATTTTATGTTATGCGTATTAAGAGTTATGACTAAATTTAGGAGTGTTTTGAAAGATTTATTTGGTGGGATTGTATGAGAAATTAAATTATGGAATTGTTTGAGATATTATGTTGTGAGGTGGTGGATGATTATTTGGAGGAGCGGATGGCTCCAGGAGATGTTGAATATTTTGGTATAGAAATGTATTGGGAGTTGGTATTTTTTTTTTTTTAGGTAAGGTTGCCCATTTTCAAGGGAGGTTATGCTAAAATTTTGGTAGAATTTCTTTTGATATGGGTCCGTAGGGTTTATCCCGGATTTCAGAAATCCAGGGTAGGTCCTGACAAAATCTCTTGACAACCTTGTTTTATACGCCTTCGAAAGGGTTCGAAAGGTCATTGGTGTGTGCCAAAGAGATTGGTTTCTCCCCTTGAGACTCTTGTGTGCTTGTACATAAGTGTGTGTTTAAGTTTAGAAGTTCTTCTTCAAAGAAAAAATTAAAAATCTGTGTGTTTTTATTTTCCAGAAATAGTTTTCAGGATGCTTGTGTGATGTGCTATCCTTAGACAGTTTCTGATTTTGACTTAAGTGAGTGTCTAAGTTTCACTGGTCTTAGTTGCTCTCTTGTACACATGTATGTTTACATCTGATTGATCATTATTTCTCATTTATGGTCTGATAAGCTTTGAAAGACTTAAAGGAACTACATGTTTCACATACACTACCAGGACAAACACTTTAGCCGACGAAACTTTTTCGTCGGCCTGTTAACTTAATTCGTCGGCTAAGATCTTAGCCGACGAGCCTTCGTCGGCTATAGTTTCGTCGGGAAAGGGTCGTCGGCGATGACTTTAGCAGACGAAAAAAAAATCATCGTCGGCTATCGTCTAGAACTTAGCCGACGAAAAAAAAGTCATCGGCTTTTATCCCAGAAATTAGCCGACGAATATCTTAAAATGTTTCGTCGACCGTAGTCTGAGACTTTAGCTGACGAAACATATATTTGTCGGCTAAAGTATGTAATAAAAAATTAAAAAAAATAACTATAGCCGACGAAATATAGTCTGTTTTGTCGGTTTTAGAGGGGTTTAGCTGACGAAACATGGCATTATTCGTCGGCTAAACCTTATAAAAAAATTTTAAAAAAATATAGCCGACGAACATCTTCGGCTTAAGTATTTAAATATCGTCGGCTAAAGTTGCTGGTTTTTGAAAAAGAAAACTGCAGAAACTTTCGGCCACCTCCAATCACCACCAAATTTGACAGAATATTCCTCTCAATATTTCGAACAACTTTCTAGAAGAAGTCCAAGCTCAATTCTAAGCCTAAACAGGTCAATTGAATCAAAATATAAAAATCCCCAATTTTAAACCCTAAAAACTTCAAATCTTCGATTCTCCTCATACACACCGAATTGAGCTACCAAATTCTAGGAGAATGTAGTACTAATTAAACTCAACTTATCCATATACAGAGCTCGCCAAATGGTGACCTGAGGAAGGAGAAATTCGATCGACACCGAATCCGAACCAGCAGAGTTTTGGAGCTCGATTTATCTCTCACGGCGGCGCCACTCGATACGCCACTCGATGCATCACCTGTCCAGCAATGAAGTAGAGACGACGGCGAAGCTTTTGGGACAAGTGTGGCGGTCTCCGGTGGCTTGACGGCGGAGCTAGGCCGAGAAGAAAATCGGGCAGGCGAAACAGTAACTTTTTCTGATTTTCTGACTTCTTACCATCCACCTCACGTAAAACTCCTATATTAAGAACTTTACCCGACGAAATTCGTCGGCTAAACTCCTTTGAAAATTTTGGTTGACCGCCAAAATTTTTTGACATTATCCATATACAGAGCTCACCAAATGGTGACCTGAGGAAGGAGAAATTCGATCGACACCGAATCCGAACCAGCAGAGTTTTGGAGCTCGATTTATCTCTCACGGCGGCGCCACTCGATGCGCCACTCGATGCGCCACCTGTCCAGCAATGAAGTAGAGACGACGGCGAAGCTTTTGGGACAAGTGTGGCGGTCTCCGCTAGCTTGACGGCGGAGCTAGGCCGAGAAGAAAATCGGGCAAGCGAAACAGTAACTTTTTCTGATTTTCTGACTTCTTACCATCCACCACACGTAAAACTCCTATACTAAGAACTTTACCCGACGAAATTCGTCGGCTAAACTCCTTTGAAAATTTTGAAAATTTTGGTTGATCGCCAAAAATTTTTGACAATAGCCGACGAAATCATATATTTTCGTCGGTTCAAGTCTTTTGAAAATTTTCCCCCAAATTTGGTTTGCAGCCAAATTTTTTTCGACTTTAGCCGACGACTTTTCATATATTTTCGTCGGCTAAAGTCATTTGAAAATTTTCATCCAAATTTGGTTTACCGCTAAAAAAATTTTGACCTTAGCCGACGACTTTTTTAATATCTAGTCAGCTAAAGTCTATAAATTCACGAAAACACTCATATCTCCCTCTATATTACGTAGTTTGGTTAAACCTTCGACACGAAAAACTTTCACGTAGATCAGACGCAACCGCCTATATAAAAATTTTGAGACATTTACCTTCTGACGATAGGGCTCCCCATAGGGAATAATAGAGGTAAATAGGGTTGACCGTTATTATCAGCACCGAGACGTTACCCGATTTACGTGATTTTTGAACCATAGCCGTATTTCACCATTCTGAACACAACTTATTTCATGAGATTTTTGATAATTTTGCTTCCTATGTAGAGTTGGTTCACAAAGTTGTATAACCTACTAAACAAGTTATACGACATTAGTAGGCATGTTGTGATTGTGATGATCAAACTTGAGAAACGAAAATCCGACCGTCAGATCTGACTATCATGATAAAATACATGTATAGAAAAAAATCAACCTGATCCGACAAGGGTAAGGGTTCGATCCGGACGGTTAATCTCGTAAGTCAAACCCCTAAACGCATGAAAAAGGTCATTAGACCATCTAAATTACGTATTTTGGCCGGACCTTCAACTGAAAATAGTTTCAAATCGATGAGATGCAACAAGTCGTATAAAAATTTTATGAAAAATAACCACCAAAGATAGGGCTACCCATAGAGAGAAAGAATAGAAAATTGCATTGACCGCAACTATCGGCACCGAGACTTTACTGGAATACCGTGATTTTTTAACCGTAGACGTATTTCACCATTCTGGTCATATCTTATTTCATGACTTTTTTGAGTTTGAAGGTTCTACATATAGTTTGTTTTTGAAACGGAACATTTACTTAACACTTGGTAAACAAGTTATACAACATTAGTAGGCATGTTGTGATTGTGATGATCAAACTTGAGAAACGAAAATTGGACCGTGAGATCTGACCATCATGATAAAATACATGTATGGGAAAAAATTCAACTTGATCCGACAAAGGGTAAGGGCTCGATCCGGACGATCATATCTTATTTCACGACTTTTTTACGTTTGAAAATTCTACGTATAGTTTGTTTTTGAAACGGAACATTTACAAATATAAGGCACTTTAGCCGATGAAAGAATTTTTAAAGTCGTCGGCTAAAGAATTTTTAATTTCTTCGGCTAAAGAATTTTTAAAGTCGTCGGGTAAAGAATTTTTAATTTCGTCAGCTAAAAATTTTTAAAGTCGTCGGCTAAAATTCACAGACTATGGCCGACGAAAAAAATTATTTAGTCGACGAAATTAAAATTTTGTCGGCTAAAGTTGACCATAATCGACGAAAATTTAAATCAGCCGACGAAAGAAAATTTTGTCGGCTAAAGTCCACGTTAGCCGACGAAAAAATAGTTCGTCGGCCTGGTTTTTTTATTTTCGTCGGCTAAAGCATTTCTTCTGGTAGTGGTAGTCAACTTTGTGGGTTACAAAGTGCAAAGGTATAGACTTGAGATGAGTTGATGCAAAGAGTTTCTATGCCAAATCCTCAAAGTATACATTCATTGGTCGTAACTAACGATATAAGGGTGGGAAGAAACGAGGTTGGTTTGATGAGGTGGTGTATTGAGTCTTTTGCCCCACTCTACAACTTTCATGAAAGAAGTTTTGCAAATAACTTATGGAAAATAAAGTCAACTTTTGGCCATTTAAAACAAACACCTTAAAAATAAACTCCCGAAAGTTCAACTCCGCATAAATCAATAATAATTTCCAAAAATAATCCTTCATTAATTTCGGAAATAATACAAGGGAATTAATATGAAAATCTGGGATATTACAATCTACCCCCCTTAAAGGAATTTTACCCCGAAATTCAACAATACTAACTCAAAAACAACTTGGGGTACTTAGCCCTCATGTCCGACTCTAACTCCCAAGATGCATCACCCTCATCATGGTGACTCCAACACACCTTAACCAAATCGACTTCCTTCCTTCGAAACCTCTTGGTTGACCTATCCAAGATTCGAACCGGTTCAACAACAAAGGTTGCATCCGTATTCACCTTGATAGTCCCATAGTCAATCATATGTGACGCATCCGGAACATACTTTCTCAACAAGGACACATGAAACACATTATGTACCCCGAACATGATAGGAGGTAAGGCAAGCCGATAAGCCAAATCCCCTACCTTCTCCAAAATCTCAAAAGGCCCTACATACCTTGGAGCCAATTTCCCCTTCTTGCCAAATCTCACCACCCCCTTAGTAGGTGAAACCTTCAAGAACACATGATCCCTAACATCAAACTCTACTTGCCTCCTCTTCAAGTTGGCATAGGTCTTTTGCCTGCTTTGTGCCGTTTGGATCCTATCTTGGATAATAGAGACATTCTCAGTCGTCTCTTGAACAATATCAGAACCCAACAGCTCGCTATCACCTACGTCCGCCCAACAAACAGGAGATCTACACGGCCTACCATAGAGTGCCTCATATAGTGTCATGCCGATACTAGAGTGATAACTATTATTGTAGGCAAATTCAATCAATTGGAGGTGCTCCTCCCAACTTCCCTTGAAGTCCACGACATAAGCCCTCAGCATATCTTCTAACACTTGATTCACCCGCTCAGTCTGCCCATCGGTCTGAGGGTGAAATGTTGTACTCATGTCAAATGAAGTACTAAAGCGGGGGTCTCGATCAGAAACAATCGAAGTAGGCACTCCATGAAGTCTCACTATTTCCTTCACACACAACTTGCACAAGGCATCTACTGTTTACGTCATCGACACATGAAGGAAATGTGCTGACTTCGTCAAACTGTCCACAATCACCCATATAACATAGTGCCCAAGCTTGGACTTAGGCAGTCCAGTCACAAAGTCTATAGAGATCTGCTCCCACTTTCAAGTAGGAATAGGTAATGGCTTCAACATACCTCCAGGTCTCTGATGCTCTGCCTTCACCTGCTGACAAGTGAGGCACTTTGACACATACTCTGCTACATCTTTCTTCATCTCATTCCACCAAAAGTACCTACGCAAATCTTTATACATCTTGGTGCTCCCTAGGGTGCACTGTATAACGAGATCGATGTGCCTACCAAAGGATCTCCCCTTTGAGATCAATACTATCTAGAGCACACAATCTCAATCTATATCTCAATCCACCATCTAATCCAACCGACCACTCGGAAGGACAATCATCCAACAAGTCCACCACTAACTCCGCCAACTTTGCACGTGAGAACTCGTCATGTGCTTAGCCCTGAATGATCCTGGAAATTAAGGTAGGTTGCACAGAGGTGCTTCCAAGGAAGATCCGCTGCTCCTTGCTTGATGGCAGAAGATCAAACTTAGATACAGTCTCCAACATGAGCCACTCCTGCACCATGATAGAGGCGACTATACCCCTAGGCTTCCTACTCAAAGCATCCGCCACTACATTGGCTTTCCCAGGGTGATACTCCAAAGTGAAGTCATAGTCCTTAAGGAGCTCCGTCCACCTCCTTTGCCTCATGTTCAAATCTTTCTGATAGAATAGATACTTCAAACTCTTATGATCAGAAAAGAGTTCGAACTTCTCTCCATACAAGTAATGCCTCCAAATTTTCAAGGCAAATACCACCACAGCTAGCTCTAGGTCATGAGTGGGGTAATTCTTCTCATGAACCTTCAACTGCCTAGAGCTATATGCCACAACACCACCAAGCTGCATCAACACACAACCCAAACCTTAATGTGAAGCATCACTATAGACTACATAGTCAACACCACTAATGGGAATGACCAACACTAGGGCAGTAGTCAACCTAGTCTTCAACTCCTCAAATGCCTTCTCACACTCATCGGTCCACACAAACTTGGCATTCTTCTTTGTCAACTTGGTCAAGGACGAGGCAATACTAGAAAATCTCCGGTAGTATCCTGCCAACCCAAGGAAACTACGAATCTCCGTAGGACTAGTGGGACGACTCTAATTTAACACTGCCTCCACGTTAGAGGGATCCACCGAAATCCCCTCCTTTGACAGCACATGACCAAGGAACTTGACCTCTTCCTTCCAAAACTCATACTTCCCAAACTTAGCATACAACTTGGCCTCCCTAAGAACTTGTAGTACGATCCGTAGATGCCAGTCATGATCCTCCAAAGTCTTGGAGTAAATCAAAATATCATCCACAAATACTACCACAAACACATCTAGATAAGGACTGAAAATGCGGTTCATCAAATCCATAAATACAGCAGGCGCATTGGTCAGACCAAAAGACATAACAACAAACTCATAATGCCTATATCTAGTCCTGAAAGCGGTCTTCAAAATATCCTCCTCCTTCACCCTCAACTGGTGATAACCGGACCTCAGGTCGATCTTAGAGAACACCATAGCACCTCTAAGCTGATCAAACAAATCATCAATCCTAGGCAAGGGATACCTATTCTTGATGGTCACCTTGTTCAACAACCACCTCTGTGGTCCCCTAAACTGCTACACCCTGCTAGGGCCTTGCCCTTCCCCTGAACATCTCTCTGGCTCTCAGCCTCATGCATGACCTCCTCTTGCTCAACTGCAAGGGCACTCTCAATCGCTTCTGCTAGAGTAGCAAAACGGTGTGAAGCCACAACATTCCAGAGCTTATGACTCAAACCCCGAATGAACTTCCGTGACAAGGCCACTGTATCCATCTCTCTGGCGAAATGATACAGCTGAGAAAAACGTGCCTCATAGTCCCTGACACTCATCAAGCCTGCACAAGAGCTATGAACTCAAGCTCCAACTGCTCCCTCACAGTATCAGGAAAATACTTCTCCCGAAAGAGCTGTACGAACCCTTCCCAAGATAAGGCGGTCACATCTCTAACTCTCTATACCCCGCTCCATGAAACCCGTGCCTCATCCTTGAGAAGAAACATAGCAATACGCATCTTCTCAAACTCCGTACACGTGTTCATGGTGAAGTACGTCTCGATGCCCTCTATCCAATGGTCAGCTACAAGATAGTTTGTACCTCCAAGAAAGGTAGGGGCTCCCAATCTGATGATACCCTGAGCCAACCTAGCCAGACGTAGACGATCATCTACCACAACTTGCACCGGTACCTCCATCATCACTTCCTCCTCAAAGAAATCATCTACTGGCGGAGTCCTACCTTTGCCTCTGGCCCTACCTGCCCCTCTGGCCCTACCTCGGTCTCTAGCTCTTCCTCGCGGAGGATCCATCACCTAAGAAGCAAGTAAACCTTGGTTAATTTATGCATAAAACTTAAACCAAAGTATAAGTCTAATACAACTTTTACTAACCAAGGCACCAACTCAAGGTGGAATGCAAAGATTCAAAGACCCACTAACAGAGTACTCTTTACTCTGACATCCTATTGACATAGAGGCGACACCTAACCCTTCACATACCTAATGACATATCAATACCGAAGAGCTTATGATGGTGATCCGCTGCAGTTGGGCCATCACTCCGAAGTATTGATTATCATCAAATATGTAATCCCCGCTCTGATACCAAACTGTCACGCCCCAATTTTCAAAGGACAAATTTCAAAAATTTTGGCATGATATATTTTAAAATATTATAATCCCAAAACCTGTTTCAACAAACTTTAAGGAAAACTAAAACTCAAGCGGAAATGTAAATGTCACACAACTCAACACTGAGTTAAATATTACATTTCCTTGTTTACATAATTTGAAAGTCAAGAAAATGAAAACAACTCTCTTGAGTGTACAACTGTCTACCCCAAATATACGTAAAAAAAAATACAGAGTACTGCAAAACCCAACAAGACCCTTCCACTAAGCCTCCGCCTCAACCCTGCTGATCCTCACCTGCAAGTCTAACCCCTACACTAAGAATTGGTGCACCGGTACTGCAAATAACAAACTCGGTAAGCTAAAAAGCCCGTATGAGTAATCTCAAAAATAACACAACACTTCTAACATCCAATTTTATCACAAGGGAAAATTAGATCAATAATTAAAATACGCACTTCCAACACATTTACCAAAGACATGTACCAATGAGTCCCAGATATTAATAAATACCTCTCATGACCTACAACCACAATTTGTGTACCCATGGGTCCCAGATACCATAAGGTATCTCCCATGACCTACACCGACAGACAGACTAGGGCTCTATTCCTAACCGTAACCAATCACCCGGCCAAAGCTTGAAACCCTGTCCAATAAAAATCACAAAATAATAATTGTATCATAACCGCAACCAATCACCCGATTAAAGGCTTGGAACCCGGTTTGACTATTTAAACAACAATTCACAATATAACAGGATCATATCCCATCATAAAATTATATCCTTTTGCATTGATATATTTATATGAACAATATAGATATTTATCAAGAATAATCTATCAATAATCAATAAAATTATGATCACTTGAATCTCAAAAATAAACATATAAGGAAAACTTGTTTTATCTTACCTATAAGCCGTTGGCGATCAAGCTCATATATTTTAAAAACAAATAACAGCATATTATTAAATTCAACATCAACATCAAATGACCATAAAAGATTTGGTTTACTCACCTAGAAATCCCGCTGCAATTTCCACAACACAACTTCACAAATCACCTAAAATCACACAATTAATAACCTTAGTAAAATCTCAACAAGGATCAAAGCGCCCTTAACCTAAAGGTTGCCCAAAGAAGGGCCATCCTTCCTCCAAGACCTCCCAAGGTCATTGGATACTCGACAACAAACCAAATTTCCTCCAAGATCAAACTTCCAAAGTTTTCGACCTAACGAACACCCCGAGAACAACTTAGCACCTAAGATGCAAAAACCTAATCAACACTTAGCCTTCACACACAACAAATACACTAGCAACTACAAGGACTAGTTAACACGGCAACCCAAGCCCTCACACTGCCCGGACGCGCTCCCACGCGTGGCCACATGTGGCGGTGAGGTTTCAACGCGCTCCCACGCGCCACCACGACTTCAGAATTTGGGGAAACTCACAACAGCAAAGTTGAAGCTTGAAGCAGGGGAAACAACTTTAATACCTGAGGTTTCAACCAATTCGGCCGGAATCGGTCGGAAAACGCCCCGAAAAACCAACCCGGAATCAATTTCCAAACATGCAAAACCGGCCCCCAAACTTGATTTCTAAGTCACTAAAGAGGTATAAACATCTCTAGAGGAAAGAGAGGAGCAAGACTCACCTAACTCTCACCGAAATCGCTGTTGAAATTGCTGGTTTTCTGACGAGACAGCAGCAGCTCTGCCGCTTCGTGGCGGCCTCTAGACGGCGAGACGGCGAGCAACGCTGCCCTAGGAGTGGAGAGGAGACCCGTGCCGACTCAACGGGACCAGCGGCGTCCACTTTGGTGGCCGAACGGAGGAGAACAGAGCTGGAGAAGGGAGAGGGCAGGAGGAGATCGGGAGAGAGGAGAGAGAAAGTGAGACCGGCTGCTGCAATTTTTTAGGGTTCCCAAAAATAACTCCCACACATTTTTCTACTTATACACTTTCCAAAACCAGAAACTAATTTCCTCTGACCATAACTTTCTCATACGACATCCGATTTATGCGTGTCATGTGTCTACGAACTCGTATCGCCAAACTCTATAACTTTCATGAAGGAAGTTTTTGCAAATAACTTATGGAAAATAAAGTCAACTTTTGACCACTTAAAACAAGCACCTTAAAATAAACTCCCGAAAGCTTAACTCAGCATAAACCAATAATAATTTCAACAAATAATCCTTCATTAATTTCAGAAATAATACAAAGAGATTGATATGAATATCTGGGGTATTACAACAGTATTAGGAATAGAAACACTGGATAATTGATTAATGACAAGAGCATGTGACCCAACCAATCTATGGTTAGACATGTAATTAGTTATAGGATATTTAGCTTTGGCTTTGATGTATGGTTCAAATTGTTTCTTTAGAATACCTTTGGTAACTCTCTGTGATTTCCTAGTTACAGTATTATCTACCCCATATAATTGGTTTGAATTTAAAGGTACTTGAGCAAGGACATTAGCAACAGATTCTTGGGTTGATGGTGTAGAGAAAGGGAAACTATCTAACCCAGAAGAATTCTGAATTACATTGATGGGTTTGTCATGTGGGTCCCCCTGTAAAGACGTTGTTTCGTTTCTACAGACACCATCTGCAACACAAGGCGTGTCAACTAGTGGCTACAAGACACGTGGCTGCAAGACACGTGGCAAGTTCAGAGTGCCTTCCATGGTCCAACACATCCAACAAATGTGCCGCCGTCCTTTTCAAGCTACACGACACATGGCGCTTATGTCTCTCCTCTGACGCAGCTCGTCTGGCTCGACTAGCTCGGCTGGGCATCACGTGAGCCTACGCTTGCGTCAGCATGTGGGCTTGTGTCAGCGTCAGCAGCTTCTATCTCTTTGTCCTTCTCTTGCGTCTCTTTGTTATTTATGGTTTCAGCCGGACGCGCTGCAACTGTGGCGGCGACGAGTAAGCCCCACACGCCACCCCAAAACTTCCGAGTTTGGAAAAAACTCAAAACATGAAACTTGTAGATTGAAGCATGGTGAGCAACTTTAATACCTGGAGGTTCAACTAGTTCGGCCAGAAAACGCCCCGAAAAGCCAACCCGAAATCAATTTCCAAATCTGCAAAACCGGCCCCCAAACTTGATTTCTAGGTGATCAAAGAGGTATAAACATCTCTAGAGGAAGGAGAGGAGCAAGACTCACCTAACTCTCACCGAAATCGCAGTGGAAATCGCCGGCTTTCTGGCAAGATAGCAGCATCTCTGCCACTTCGTTGCGGCCTCTAGGTGGCGAGAGGACGAGTGATGCTGCCCTAGAAGTGGAGAGGAAACCCGTGCCGACCCAACGAGACCGGCGGAGTCCACTTTGGTGGTGGACGGAGGAGAACCGAGCCGAAGAAGAGAGAGGGCGGAAGGAGATCGGGAGAGAGGAGAGAGAAAGTGAGACTGGTTTAGGTTTCCAAAAATAAGTCCCACACATTTTTCTACTTATACAGTTTCCAATACCGGAAACTGACTTTCTCTGACCATAACTTTTTCATACTATATCTGATTCAGGCGTGCCGCATGTCTACGAGCTCGTAACGCCAAACTCTACAACTTTCATAAAGGAAGTTTTCACAAATAACTTGAGGAAAATAAAGTCAACTTTTGGCCTCTTAAAAGTCAAAGCACCTTAAAATTTACTCCCGAAACTTCAACTTCGCATAAACTAAAGAATTTCCACAAATAATCCTTCATTAATTTCAGAAATAATACAAGAAAATTGACATGAAAATTTGGGATATTACATTCCATCTGCTTGGCTTTCTTCCTTTCCCCCTCCTTAAACCTCTTGCCAAGAGTGAAAGCTTGTCTCTCTTGATCCCCTTTCCATGTTCTTACTCCTTGGATCGTTTTCCCTTGGGATTCGGACCTCCTATCCTCCTTTCTCTTACCCGCATATTGATCCTCGTACGTATCATGGTCTGCCTGAGCATGCTAATCGCCATTTCCATTAGCTCATTATAACCCCGCGGATTTTCAATTCTCACAGCATACAAGAACTTCCCGGGCAACAAGGCTTGTACAAACGCCTCTTCCGCCACCTTCTTGTCGAAGCTCCTGACCTTGGCTGTGGCTCCCTGCCAACAATTCACGAAGGCTTTGAGCCCCTCATTGTGCCCTTGTTTTACTTTGAACAGCTGGGCGGTATTCTGCCCGTCCATACGCAATATAAAACGGTTCATAAATCTGTCTGCCAGTTGCCTAAAGTAATCTATCGAGCCGGCCGGGAGCTCATAAAACCAACTCAATGCCTCACCCGACAGTGTCTCCTAGAACATATTGCAACACACGACATCCGTGTAACCATTCGCGTTGGTATGGGATTTGAAACTATCAAGGAAGAGATGCGGGTCCCCTTCGCCCTTGTAGCTCAACTTAAGAGGTTTTGTTGTGTGAGAGCGTAAGGTTTGCGTGATGGTCCTCGTGAATGGTCCCTCTCTTTCTTCGAACCCCATGCCGGGCAGGTTGTGCGCCGCCCGTCTTTCTGCTTCGTTCATTCTCGTCGTCAAGCTCACCACACTATCTCGCATGGCCATCAACGCCGCCTCTACTCCCGTTGGCCCTGGCACCCTTTCTTCGACGGGGGTTGGGAGCGGTGGCGGGCCCTCTCTCTCCAAGCTTTATGGGAACAAATTGGCCCCGACATGGACCGTTCTGCGGGTTACTGTCGGCGGCGTTATTATGGATCCCAGGCCCTCTGCCTCCTGCTCTTGGAAGGTGGAGGCTGCCCGCTCAATTGCCTCGTCAATCTCTAACCTTCGCGCCAACGCACTCATTATCGTTGTGTTATCTCGCTCCAACTTTTTCTCTCGAGTTGCTACTTCTAATCGATCATGGGCCCTTTCTCACTCCAAGCGTGTCACGTCCGCCCTTAGCCTTTCGACCATATCCTCCACTTCTTCCTGCTCTCAAAATACTCGCTAGTGAAAAAAAAAAAAAAAAAAGATGAGGAAGCAAAGAAGAAGGGAAGCAATCTTTCAAAAAAAATCCGGCTTAGAGCAAATATTCTCGTTAACTTACGACCAGCTGTTGGGATCCAGGTAATCAAATATTACCTAGCTGGCTAAGTGGCTAGGATTCCTCAACCCTCAAGCTATGTTTATAATTTAACTAGTGTCTGTGTGGATATTATACAAATGACTTATCTCCAGTGTTCTCTAATTACATATATAACAAGGTTTGGCTGATATGATGGCTAAGAAATCCAAGACAAAGTGGGGAAACATGATTGGATATGTCCTTGTCCCCTTCACCATTGCTCTACAAGATGACCCTTTGGATTATGTTCGTGGAGCCAAGTCGCATATTGATCGAGAAAAGCCACTACTAGAAGAAAGGCTTTAGCTGACGAAAATAAAAAAACCAGGCCGACGAATTATTTTTTCGTCGGCTAATTTAAAATTTTCGTCGGCTATGGTCAACTTTAACCAACGAAATTTTAATTTCGTCTTTTGAATAATTTTTTTCGTCGGCTATAGTCTGTGAACTTTAGCCAACGAAATTTTTAAAAGTTTAGCCGACGAAAAATATAATTTCGTCGGCTAAAGTGCCTTATATTTGCAGATCTGGACAACAACTCATCTGGAAAAAAAAAACTATACGTAAAACCTTCAAATGCAAAAAAGTCGTGAAATAAGATATGACCAGAATGGTGAAATACGTCTACGGTTGAAAAATCACGGTATTCCGGTAAAATCTCGACTAAAGTGCCTTATACGTCTATTGCCATGACATATGGGTCTTTTTGGCCATCCGAGTCCGTTTAGGGCTTCAAAATGTAGTTTTCTTATTTCCGATTAGAGTTGACCGTTTTGATCGAGTCCTTAACGTTGTCGAATCCAGTTAAATTTTTTACCATAGACATCTTTCGTCATAATGATCATATCTGAGGGTCGAATTTTGGTTTGTAAATTTTAGTCATCAGAATGACAACGTGTCTTATTATTTACCGTTATTATTCCCTATGGAGAGCCCTATCGTCGGAAGGTAAATGTCTCAAATTTTTATATGGGCAGTTGCGTCTCATCTACGTGAGAGTTTTTCATGTGGAAGGTTTGACCAAACTACGTAATATAGAGGGAGATATGAGCGTTTTCGTGTGATAAGTGACGATGGATTATGGTTGACCGTTTCGATCGAGCCCTTAACGTTGTCGGATCCAGTTGAATTTTTTACCATAGAGATCTTTCGTCATAATGATCATATTAACGGTCAAATTTTGGTTTGTGAATTTTAGTCATCGGAATCACAACGTGTCTACTAATGTTGTATAACTTGTTTAGTAGGTTATACAACTTTGTGAACCAACTCTACATAGGAAGCAAAATTATCAAAAATCTCATGAAATAAGATATGTTCAGAATGGTGAAATACGACTGTGGTTCAAAAATCACGTAAATCGGGTAAAGTCTCGGTGCCAATAGTAGCGGTCAACCCTATTTACCGTTATTATTCCCTATGGGGAGACCTATCGTCGGAAGGTAAATGTCTCAAAATTTTTATATAGGCGGTTGCGTCTCATCTACGTGAAATTTTTTCGTGCGGAAGGTTTGACCAAACTACGTAATATAGAGGGAGATATGAGCGTTTTCATGAATTTATAGACTTTAGCCGACGAGATATTAAAAAAGTGGTCGGCTAAGGTCAAAAAATTTTGGGCGGTAAACCAAATTTGGAGGAAAATTTTCAAAGGACTTTAGCCGACGAAAATATCTTAATTGTTTCGTCGGCTAAAGTCATCGCTGATGACCTTTTCCCGACGAAATCTTAGCCGACGATGAATCGTCAGCTAAGAATTAAGCTAACAGGCCAACGAAATATTTTCGTCGGCTAAAGTGCTTGTCCTAGTAGTGAGCGCTCACTTGAAGCATTTTGCACATACTTATGTACCAATATTTTAACCAAACTGATTGGAGCCAAGGTACAAAATCATAATTCATTTACACAAAGCTTCAATATCATCATGTGGATTTTAGAGAATGGGGTGCTAAGTTTTGTGTTAATGGATGAGATAAACAAATAAAATCAATAAAATATGACAAAGACGAATACTTCTACAAAACAAAACACAAATAAATCCACTAACATTTCAACTTCACAAATAAGGACATGGTCCCAAGGAAGAAAAAATCGAAACTTTCGGCGATATTTCGTCGAAATTTTCGTTTTTTTCACTTACCGATATATATTTTCCTTCCCAAAATTTTTCACCCGAAAATATCGATATTTCGCGATATTTAGCGATATATCGCGATATCTGACGATATCTGAAGATATTTTCTTTCCCGCCGAAAAGTTTCCCCTGCGGCCCTGCCTCCGCACGTGGTCCTGCTACACTGCTACCTAGCCGCAACTTTTCTTTCCCGCCGAAAAGTTTCCCCTGCCTCCGCACGTGGCCTGCCTCACTGCTACCTAGCCGCAATGTTTGACTGAAAGTCCAAAGTCTAGCTGCAATGATTGACTCCAAAATCCAAGCACAAAATGTTCAATTTTGCGGTGGAAGGGATTCGAACCTTGCTTAATTGGTACAAGGTTAACAACTTAACCAACCCCACTAACTATTCATTTTGTTTATCTTAGTATCTTTATACTATATATTGGTTTTTTCTTCCAAATCTGAAAAATAATAAATTAGGTAAATGTCTATGTGGTTTTAAAGTACTCATGTAATTCCATGTGAAATGTATCATATGTATATAAGACGTGATGACCTAGTCTCCCTTTGGGTTTCCAGCCATTAAAAAAAAATATTTAAAGTATACTTTTAAGAATTATTAATGGTTCAGCACTAACATTTTCACCTTAACTTACTACAACTCCCTATAGATCAATGTTTATTCAAGGTTTTCATTTCAAATATAGTACATAATATAGAAAACAAACATCTCTTAAAGTTTGGTTTAAAATTTCCTTGTTTTTCTTCAAATTTCCGTCAATTTTCTCAATTTTGTACTGTAATCGATATTTCCTCGAAATTTCCGTCGAAATTTCCATATTTTGGAGGGTCGAAATTTCCGTAATCACCGAAATTTTCTTCCTTGCATGGTCCTACCTTTTTTTATATCTCTTTTATCTTTTTTATCTTGCTTGTTAAAACTAAGAACTTACCATCCTAAAAACTAGCCTTCAACATGCCACTTTTCACCTAACAACATCTTGTCTTTCTGGTTACTATCTTGGCAGAATCATTGCTGCCTTAGTATAGAAAAAACTTCCTAGTTCTTATAAGCAAAGCAAAATATAGGAATATAAAGCACACTAGCAAACTTAAAATTTATGTAATAACTAGATATTTTTGTGACGGATAATAGGGCACAAGACATAATTTATTTATTCAAACATGAAAACAAATACAAAACTCAGAGCCTCGCTCTCAGGTAAACAACTAAAAGTTGTTTAGCTACTCATACTTATAATTACAAGATGAACACTTACTTGTAAATAAGCACTCCACACCAGATGGTTACAGCACACCACACAATAAGCACTCTACTATTCTCACACTATACTAGAGGATTGTATTCTGGCTAACTTACTTCTTCAGAAAGGTTGAGAACTTCAAACTTCTATCTCAAGTTTATGATGCCTTCCTACAGACACCCAAGACTCCTTATATAGGTAATAGATTCCAAACTAAAATTAAAACTCTCATATACTAAGTGGACGACAGATGAATCTTATTTTGATAACTTTACTTTTGAAAAGTCTCCTGTCTTCATGCGTTGGCAACTAATCACTTCATATCATAAAGAAAAACTTGTTTGTCTTGATGCATCGGCAACCGTTCATGTTTCCAACATATTTACTATGTTGTGATATTCTTCCTGATTTTCCTCATATCCTGCTGAAAAGTTGGGGCTACTGTATTCTCATTCTTGTGCAGTGTCATCTTCTTCATTGTCAAGATCTGAATTAAAAGGATAAAAAATCGTATACGTAGTGGTAGCTAAAGTGCAATCAACTTCTTTCCTCATAACGGTTGTGAAAAAGTCACAATTCTCTGGCGGAGGGTAATTATAGCAAGTGACCATTATTTTCTCTCCACTTGCCAAAAGACTTGAATCATAGTCTCTTAAGACCATGTCTTTGATAATGGCTATAGCTATAGCCTTCATCCATGGGATACTTTGATTTGGTCTACCATTGCCACATGTAATGACTGGTTTTTGAACTGGACTTTGGATTAACCTGACATAATGATATGGGGAGATATAATTCGTCTGTCCATCTACCATTGTTCACTATGGAGGAGTTGAAATGAATTTTAACCTCAAAATACATCTATCAGGTCTAATGTTCTTGACAACTTCAGATATTATATCTGGGAATCTTTTCAAATCTTCATTAGTTTTTGTCCAAAGGTTATGAACAAAACCGTTTTCCACAAGCCAGAACTTATATTTTTAGGGATGTTCTGCTTGAACATCTACCAAATATCTCCCATAATATGGGTCAGGGACTATTGATAATGTTCGTGGAAGAACATCTTTACCTTCACCTAAGAGATTATGAAAGCTATACTATTTATATTCTTTTAGCGCTAACATTGAGATTTTATCACTTTCAATATTTTCAAGGTAGAAGACCTTAGAATTTCTTGCTTGTACACTCTTGTCCTTTGTATGGAATCCATACAATTCTTCTGTTAAAGTTTTAAGTGTTTGAAGCAAGTGAACTTTATTCTCCTCATAGAACGCATGTAGAATATTATCCACAATAATTTTCTGCTTAAAGACCAATAGCCTATCTGTCCTAAATACTGATTTTTGAAAGATCTTTAAAAGCTGATCATGAACAACCTTCTTCCCAGTAACTAAGGGTAGTTTATTTACCCTAAAAGAGGCTCTTCTTCTTTTTGGCAAAACAGCAGCCATAAACGAACTTGATATGCCTTTACCGTCTGCCGTTTGAGACGGGCTAGCCGGTCTTTTACCCTGAGACCGGTCAGTTGAGGCTGTTCTTTTCGGACACAACAAGAAATCATTTGCGAGTTTTTCTTCATCAGAAGTAACAGATTGATTTGCAGCTTTTAAGGTGGTTTTAGAATGGTCTGAATGTTCATCCCACCCATAATCTGGCTTTGGCTGTGGGTTTATTCTTTCCGAAGACTGGCTTAACTCAACAGCTCCATAAGAAACAATGTATTGATAACCTAGTCCGTCATGGAGATGTCCTATGGTTTTATCATCGTTCTTGTATTTTTCCCAAAGCTTCTTCTCCTCTGATACCGGTTTCTGATTTCTTGGATTGCGACATTCTCTGTCAAACATCGCCATTTCTTTTGTAAGAGCGTCGGGTAAATAGTTCTTGTCACCAGCAACCATTTCAACATCATATTCATATCGAGTTAAAAACATTTGCCATCTTAAAACTCTTCCCCTATCAACAACATCAGTTAATTTGTAGTTTTTGAAGTTTTTAGCTCTTTTGTTATCAGTTCTTACTACAAATTTGTTTCCTAAGAATGCCGCAACACCCTTAATGTTTTTAATTCCTTGTCTCCAGTAGAATAGTTTAACTCTGCTACATTAAACTTTTCTAATGGAAATTTACCAATCTTTTCATTATTTGTATTTGGAGCAATAGCTAAAACAACTCCTGCCCAGCAATAATCATTTGCATCAATTTGCAAGATGATCAAATCTCCTTCTTCAGGTAACTGTAAAGGAGGAAGATTTTTTGTTAATTTTTTAATCTTTCTGATAGTATTACTGTCATCTTCTTTGAAAGACCATTTCTTTTTAGAACTTGTTTTTGGAGAGAGAAGTGCAGTGAGGCCACTGACTTAAGGAATAAAATCTCTCGCAAAATTAACAACTCCCAAAAATCTTTGTCGAGATTTTGCATCTGGGATATTGTCTGGAAATTAGCTGATTTTCTTGGCAATGTGTTCTTGGAGATGAATCTCCTCATCCTTAACATGAATGCCAAGGAAATCAATTTCTCCTTTTATAAAGTGAATCTTCTTCTGTCCAAGGATGATTCTCTTTTGGACAATAAGTTTACACACTTGTTCTAAATGCTTTAGATGTTCGTTCATAATTCTAAGGAAGACAAGAATGTCATCTATATAAACTATGCAAATATCTGAGTAAGGCTTGAAAATATTATCCATTTTCCTTTGGAAAATAAACGAGGCTTGCTTAAGACCAAATGACATAACTGACCATTCATAATGCCTTTGAGGAGTTCCAAAAGATGTTAAAGCAATAGAATCAGGATGCATTTTAACCTGCCAGAAGCCTGATTTTCCATCAAAGTTGGAAAAGATCTTTGCTCCTTTAAGCCTATTGATGAGAACTCTCCCCTGAGCTATATGATAACCGTCTTTAACGGTCTTTTTATTCACATCTTTGTAATCAATTATCATTCTGACTTTTCCTCTTAATTGTCTTGCATAATTTCTTACTAAGAATGCTGGAGGATGATGATGACTATTTGAAGGCCTGATTAACTTCTTTTTAAGAAGCTCTTGAATTTGACATTCAATTTTCTTCCTATCTTCTTCTCTATAATGAGGGATGATCTTAACATGACAAATAACATTTGCATCATGCATTCTTAGCTGACAATATTTTGTCAAATCTCTTTAAACCATGAATCTAATGTTACGAATTATATGATTTTGAGACCCAATGATGAACCAAACCACACGGCCTCGGCCCAAGGACATAGTAGTAGCAGATGCTCATTCTTCATAGGCACTGTATATAGGACACATGTAGGTGTGCTTGCTAGCTTTCGAATAAACATATTCTTGAAAGTTGCAATGGCACCACTTAGGGCTTTCCATAAGAAGTTTTTGACCTTAGGAGGAGCTCTTATCTTCCATAATTGTCTCCACACTGTAGTCTCCACATAATGAGATGAGTTGCACTTAGGAGGGTTGATACCCGGTATGCGCCTACTGTTAATCCAGGTGTATCCTGAACTACCAGTATAAACCTCCATTTTGTTCCAAGGCCAAATGATCCTATCCTCCCCATCATGACTCTCGATGGGAATTAGTAGAATTTTGTTAGCTTCGAAAGGTTGTATAAGATGGAGAATCGAGTCTAGGTTCCATGTTTTGCTAGACCAATCAATGATCTCAAAAACCAATTGTGGATCATTGATACTTATCTGAGCAGTAGTTTGAATAGGACGTACATCAGGGGATGAAGCCAATTCTCCTTCCATATGTTCACCTTCATTCCATTGGCAATTTGCCAACCAGAGCACTCCATTATCAAATCTCTAGCTTGTAAGATGCTTGACCACCCCCATGAAGCCTGATAACCCCTGTTGGCATGCAAAAAATCACATTTAGGAAAGTAACGTGCCTTAAGCACTTTAACCCACAAAGACTCAGGCTAGGAAAGAATGCGCCAACTATTTGGCCAGTAGTGCAACATTATAATGGTGCATATATATCCTTGAATCCCAAACCACCATCCTGTTTAGGAACACATAGAGAACTCCAACCCTTCTAATGAATTTTGTTTCCCTGATAAGGGTGGGGTGGATGATGATTTAGGATTAGAGATTAGATAAAAGATTATATCATTTTCATTAGTTTCAATTCATTGATTAATTACTCTTGGAATAGAACAGGAAATGCATATGAGGTAGACTCTAGCAGCAAGAGATCAGGAACTGAAGGAAAAAGTTGAATCATTCAAGCTTCGTCTGGATGAGAATATGGAGGAAGTTCAAGTTTCGAAGGAGAAAAAGGAAGCATTTAAAAGGCTGAGTGAGAATTTGAACAACTTGAAGGAGGATGCATTAGTCACTCAGGTCCTGAAGCAGTCTCACAAGTGAACAATCATATTAATGCACTTGTAGTTATATTATGTGTGTCTTCAGTCTTCACATTTGTCAATCATGATTATTTTCTATCTCTTGCAATTAATATTAATTTATCAATTCGTATGTTTTTTTTTTGTTAATATATCAATTCGTATGTACGTAGCTAGACCTGTAAATGGACCAGATCTGGAACGGATCGATCTAGATCCGGATATGGATCCATAATAGAAATTTTGGGTCTAGATTCTTTGTAGATCCAGATCCGACCCGTTACTTGCTGGATTTTTGATAGCTAGATCCAAATCCGGATCCGGCGGGTTAACGGATACCCGACCCATTAATACGATTCGTTTGTAATAATAAATATTTTCAAATTTTAAATAATAATTTCTTAATAGTATCATAAATTTTCATAAAACACTAATGAAATATTATAACAAAATAAAGGTTTACATTAAAAATTGAATTACATGGCCAAAATACTAGCTTAACAATAAACTAATATATTCAAAATACTAGATCTCCAAAGAGCATAAAAAGAACATACGCATCAGTAACCTTCAATTTCATCAAATGATCATACTTTATACGCAATTTAGACGTTTAAGTTATCCAAATAATTATATATTATTTAATATTTATCAATAATATTATATTTATAAAATATTATTTAATTATTTTAAAACGGATCCGGATCCTTAACGGATCAGATCAATCTCGATCCGTATCCGATCCGTTTAATAAACGGGTTAACGGATCTGAATCCTTAACGGATCAACAGGTCTAATTTTCGATCTAAACCTGTTTAAAAACCACGGATCCGGAGCGGGTCCGGAACAAGATCTGGTCTATTTACAGGTCTATACGTAGCTAGTTTATTTCCGTATTATAAAATATAGGGTTACATATTGAAATTTCTATCGCAACAAACTAGTGAAAATAAAAAGATAGGAACCATCTATATATGGCAGACCAGTGACCGAGCAAAATGAATGTGTTTCAAGTATTTTCATGACCAGGCCATGTCATACGATTTGGTTTGGTTTTTTATTTGTATATTGTCCTAATCAGGGAAACAAAACTTCATCCAAAAGCAAAACAAGCTTGTGTTTCCTTTTTTTGAGAACTCCTAGCCTTCTAGTTAACCAATTAGCTTAACATTCTCATGTCATCATATTGATCGGTGATTGTGAAATATTGGAGGAAACTAAACTCGTAGTTTATGTTATAGGAAAAATAGAATCGGAATTGGTCTACTCATTTCATTAACAACCCTCTTTATATAGAGGTTGATTATAACGGTAATTACACGCACATAATGGCGATGTTCAATGCTAATAACAATATACATAATGACACTACGCCAATTTCGTAATCATACGATAGGTATCAGACGACAGAAGTCGTTTTTACTGTCGTCTGATTAAATTTTACGACAGACATTTAAAATTATATCGTCTGAATATAGCAACACGCAGACAGTTAAAACTAGCGTGTTTATGAGACGACAATCATCTGTCATCTTAAAAACAAGGGAATTTGTGTTTGATACTGTGTTTTTAAAGACGACAGAAAACTGTCGTATTTGAGAGACATAAATTTTGTTTTTTGACGTAAACGTGGATAATTTTTTGACACTTAAACTTTCTCATTAACTACCCCGAATCCTCGATACACTTTAACCTAGCAGCCTCACCCTTTTCGCATTCAATTCTCTCTAGCAACCTTACTCTTTCCGGCCTCACTCTTTCGATCTCAACACCCAGCCTCACTCTTTCTCTCTGAAAGATGAATACCGATCTCAACCCCCGTCATAGATTGATGCAAAACTTCTTTCTAGGGTTTTCTGTTATTTCCTGGTAAGTTTCTTTATGTGAAATTTTGGATTGAAGTTGATTTCAGGTTTCGCTGGGTTGGGTTTTGGTTGGTTGATATAGAGTTTTGCTTGAATTTCTCTGATTTAGGGTTTGCCCAAATTGGGGGTGAGGGGCTTTTAGAGATTTTCTGTCTGTGTTGGTTTTTTTCGTTTGTTTTAGTGCTAATATATTTATGATTTCTTGCAGAACTAACTCATGCATCAGTCCATCTCTAAGCTACACAAAAAGGTTCGGTCTGCACACTAATTATATATAAACATACTACACTTTATGTGTGTAAAAAATGTTTGTTTGTTACTTTGTGTGAAATTCTTGGTAACTAGTTAAGAGATTTGGTTTGTACAAGTCAATTATTGTAGAGTTTTGGTTTATTTGTCTGTGAAAGGAAATGACATTCAATTATACTTGACTCGCGTGTGTGTTTCCATTTAATTGAACTTTTGCAGTCTCAAAATCCGGTCATAACTTTGTTTATGTTCCTCACTTTGACAAGAGAAGGCAATCCAGGTGCAGAACACTTGCTTTCAAATAAGGTCATTTTTATATAAGATAGCAGCATGTGTTTTCTAATTAATGTGATAATGCACCACTCTTTTTCTCATTAGGTTCTGCTTTCAAAATTGATCAACATTTAAGAAGCACAAGAATGTAGCGGAAGTTCATGATTGAGAGCAGCACCAGCAGTAGCAAAACCATGGCCTTAACCTGCTAGCACAGGCTCCAATTCCATTCACTACGCCAATTTGAGTTCCATATTTTATTGATGCATTTACCACCACTTGATGAATTTACAAATGTTTTGCATGTTAAGTGTTATCTTAATTGGAAATTGCTAGATTATACTCACTATAGTAATGGTAATGTACTAGCTTTTCATTCCTTTAATTTATACACAAGATTGATGATGGACAACAATAAATTTGTAGGTTGATAAGGTGAAGCATCAGAATAGAAGCAGAAAAGATAGATGATGTTGTTTGCATATCTGCTCATAAAATTGGAATGGTGGAAACCTAGCTTGATCTCTTTTTATAAAGGAGAGCTTCTTAGTACTATACATCAGGTTGGAATGGTGGAGAAAACAGTAAGCATCCAGTGGAAGTTGATTAATTCTTTGTTCCTACTATCTTGCCTTCTTGATTTTTCTTTCGTGAAGTATAGGAACTACAGTATTTTCAAGTCCTAACATTCTCAAGGTAATCCCATTCTTAACCTGTTGGAGTTGCCTTTATCAAGAATTGGTAAGACTTCAGTAATAGAAATCTTAGTCATAAGAAATCTAGTATCATTTAGAATCGACTTCTTTATTGCTTTGAACAAAATTTCAGTTATTAGTGAAATTACATTGCCTTATTGGTTCTATCTGTAGAAGAAGAAAAAACTATTCCTAAGAGCTGTTGCATATGGGGAATTGAGCAAGATGATTAAGCCTTGGGATCCTTGGTGGTTGAAGCCTTCTGCTAAGACAATATCTTTCAGCAAAGAAGGAACTCAACTAATCCAACCACAGAATGTCTAGTAGGTTGTTATAGCTTTGGTCAAGGAAATAGGTGACTTTGAACTTGCAAATATGTATTGTAGGTCATTTTAGAGTAATAACTTATTGGTGTTATAGCTTATATGTCTACTTAGGGAAAACAACTCTTTATAAATATTGTTGGTTTTGGCAATGAGAATGAGTTTCGATTTCTAAATTAGTTTGTGCAAATGCTTTGGTGACCTCCAAATCAAAATCAAACAACAAATATTCCATGAACTTTGATGTCTTACATCTTTCAAACGACTTTTATATGTCGTCTTAAAGTAAAAGAAGACAATAGTGTACGTCGTTTGAGTTTTGAGGTTTTAAACTATTGTAACGACAGAAAAGCATAGTAGTACTAGAATACAGACGACGGATACATTAAGAGGATAGATAAAAAAGCCATTCCGACGTCATATAATTAAGTGACGTTAGAATAAATTTTCGACGACAGACGGATGCAATTATTTACTGATTAATTCTTTTTTCAACCACAGGGAACTGTCGTTGTAACGATTTCTAACGACAGATCATTTTTTGTGTTACGAACCTGGATTCATAAAGATGACATACAGTATGTCGTATAACCTTCCTCAGACGACAGATTATGTCTGTCGACTGAATCGTTATTAGATGGCAGCTGGATAGACGACACGCAAAAAAGTAATCAGACGACGGGCATTGCCGCTCGTCTGAAGGCAAAATTGGCGTAGTGTGACTAATTGATAACTGATTGAGCGGTTACATCCTTTGATCACTAATTCCATAATTTTCTTTCGTCAGTTACTTTGATGAAGACACACATAAGGTATTTTCCTTCAACACTCCCCATTGTGTCAAGTCAAAGTTAAAACGGTGCATGGGGTGTTGCCTCATTAAAAACCTTGCCAAGTAACAAAACTCAGTAGGACAAAATAAATCTTGGTCGAAGGGAAAAAGAGCACAACGCACCTATGTGTGTTAGACTCCCCCTGAAGTCTACACTCCCCCTGATACTTACATCAATCAAGGAAGCTAGGAACGTCTTTGAATTCCTAGGTTTCTCACATGCTTTTCAGATATAGCTTTAAGTTGTAATTTGAGAAACAAGTATGTCTTATTGTCCTCAGACCTTACTTGCTTTACTTAAATCTTGAGGAGAGACTAATGTTTCTCATAATGTATCTTCGTGTTCCCATTGACGATTACATAACCAGTTTAGGAACGACTTATTGATCATAGATACCTAACAGTAAAAACCACCAAAGCATCGTTTGAGGTTTTGATGCATGTAGGGGATTGCAGTTCTATCTGCATTCCCTTTCGTCTTTCTATAGGGATAGGATGAACTCAAGTCAATGGTTCATTTAGGTATTAGGATACGTTCTTTATACCTTCCAATGACACTGCGTTGGCGCTTGGACAAGTTCAATGAGATTGTAATACTCGGTCGTGTTCATTGGGCTAAGTACAATATTGCACCTATTGCACTTTAGAGAAGAGTTTTCATTTCTCTACCCTTCTTTGTCATCTAACTTTGGACAAAATGGATTTTCCTTTACATCAAATCATTGACCGATCATTGGGAGTGCTAACAGTATGCATTTTGTCCATGTAAATTGCCTGAGAATCTTTTGGACTTTGGACACATGCAAACTAGTGGATTAGTATTCCACAAACTCGTTATTAACTGAGTTTTCCAAGATTATTCATCTCAATTCAGATTTCATATAGCTCGTGGTTTCTCTTACTTCTTCAAGAGTAGCTACTATGTTCCTATCATCAACATAGATAGCTATAATTGCAAATCCGGAACTCTTTCCTCTATGAGTACGCAGGGGCATAGTTCATCATTTTGTATCCCTTTCCACTCAAGTAGTCACTTGTATAAAGTGAGCGTTTCAATTCTAATTACAAACGCACTATGTGGTTTAGAGTTACTTGAGTTTGATAGTTTAAGGCCATCGGGCACTTTTATGGATATCTCTCAATCAAGATCCCCATGGAGATAAGTAGTAACCACATAGATGAGCTGCATTTTCATTATGGGAGATTATTTCTCCTCGTTGTCAATCCAGAGCGTTGCAAGAAACCTTGGCGCCACAAGGCGAGCCTTGTACTTTAGGGCTTCATTCTCCTCATTACGCATTATGACAAAGACTTATTTATGTCCTACGGGCTTTACCCTTGGTAAGGTTAGCACTACCAAACCAAATACATGTCTCTTTGTCAGAGAATCTAGCTCTTCATGGATCGCACTTTTATTTAGGCCAATATGCTCTTTGTTGACATTCTTCAACTAAGCGTGGTTCGATACCTTCGTGCTCTATGATTCCTTGAGCAACAGTGCGAATCATCAATGCGTATGTACTCTCGTAATCCGTTGAGATTTTGTCTCTGGAATCATTTTAAACATCGGAGCGTCCTCCAGTATTGATTCATGGACATAACTGTAATTAGAGACAATCTTATGAGAGAGATTCTTTACATTGATGAGGTTGTGCCTTACTCGCCAAATTCCTTTAGGCAAGTATTGATCGAGCTAAGTGGCCTCCCCCTATTCCCTTAGGGAGTCACGGCCTTAACCACACCTCCACTAAGTATGGTTGTGTTGTGGGAGCGCAATAGGCAAATATGCTGCACAACCAAATGTGTAAATCTCAGGCTCATGTCCAATTTTCAACTGGTACACATGAAATGGTTGGCTGACAGTGGGCCTAAAAATGAATAAGTAAAGGTGCGTGCAGTATTGCATAACCTCAAGCAGATATAGGCAGATTGGTGCACATAACCAGTGCCCTAGCCATCCTCTATGGTGGCTTCTACGAGACCATTGTGAGTATGCATATGAGGTGTCAAGATATTTTACATTGATCTTGATCGTCATGCAATAAGCATCAAGTCCTTTTGATGTGAACTCTCAGCATTATCAAGTCTAATAGGCTTGATGATCAGAGTTTGCAAATGCAACATTTCTAGTGGATAATTATTCGACTTGTGACCAGTGTGTCAAAACGTCCTCCAGAACCATAAAGTACTGTAATAGTCCACAATTCTGGATGGATAAGTCCACATATCACATTATATTCTTGGTAAGAATGTAATATTTTGGTTATCTTTAGCATATGAAGGTCTTGATCCTGTTATTGCTAAAGAATAGGCTTTGCAAAATGAGTGATGTGCCTTTGAAGTAATCAATTAGGCATGGTGGGAGGCAAGTTGCACATCAGGTGCTTTAGAGTGCAATTTTGTCCCATTTTATTATTCACTCAAAGGAGGGGATGTCCGTTTGAATTCTTCAAAATATGGATCATCATGTCATGACCAAGTTGTTTCTATGTGGTCATGCTAAAGCTTGTGTGAGTTAATATCCTACATTTCATTGTAGGTTACTTGTTAGGTTCTATAAAGTGTGTTTCTGTTCACATTTATATGAGGTAATTCCATTTTCATTCCATTTCATTCCTCAGTTGGTTTTCATATGATAACCGTTGGCACAAATATCTTTAAAATTTTATGAGGTTCGATTAGCTCATGGGGAACATAGAGCTACTATGACTTTTAATTTTTATGTCATTAGGCAACAGATTCAGACAGTGCCTCGCCTTTTATTAGTTGTGATGATTAAATCATCATAGTCACAGTAGAAATATAAGGCATAGTCTCACTAAACACCTTTTACTCCTCCGTATATACCTTACTCCTTGATACATTCTTTACAAGTATATGGGAGTGTATAGGATTTGAGAAATATATATACCTCATATTCCTTTAGAGCATTTCTATTTAAGTAGAATGATATGTTTTTCATTCTAATAATGTCTCTATTTATTTGGTGGATGCATTGCTTTGCATTTCTAGTGCTATATCGAACCATGTATATTTGCAGTAAATAAAAAATCGAATAAATTCAATGCTTTTGAATATAATTCGGAACATAATGGACCAACGATAATCAAATCAAGGTCTCATCTAATTCATCCAGCAATATCCACATAAACTGTAAGACTAAAACAACAGTTTAATTAAACAAAAATATCTTAGAAAATTAATAACAGATTAACCGAAGTCTGAAACTTTCTTGGATTGACATCCGCATCATCTCTATCTTATGTATGGTAAGCCTCTAGTGATTGAAATTCCTTTTCAATCTTGGTGTTGTAAATGCTTTTTCAATTCCTCTGCTTCCATGATTCTCTATACTTTCTATAAGTCGCAGCTAATTCTTTGCTAGCTTGCAATGTTTATATAAATATTTTTGTTGATTCACACAGGGTACTTGACTGCTCATTTCTCTTCTCATAAAGACCCTCTTTCACGTTGTACATTGTTCCCATATGCTTTTGAATGATTGTATAAATCTACACGTACATGGTAATTATCCTTTGCTTTGGGATTTCTTTTACTGTTCATATTTTTAAAAAATGTATTTATCCTGACCGACCTTACATTGTCGTTTAAGAAATGCTAATTACTACTTGTGGAAAGCTATTTCCATAATTTTACCATGCTCAAGCCTTGATTGGCTTAATAGAGGAACAAAACCAACTCAAGTTCTGCAGAGTCCAATGAATTAAAGTCCAGCTATGATGGTTCAACCATCTGTGAAATAGAGTAAGAAGAAGATATATTAGAGTTGCAGTCTCAATAGACATCCTCGAGTACTATAATATTTCAAGATGCAGAATCTTCGTTTCGAATGTGAAATTTCGTTATCACAATAAAATTTACTGTTTAATAATTTCTTTACCGTATAAGCTCATGAAATTTCATTATCATTTCTTTCTACGCAGTCGTAAAGACATTCACGGTAAGCAATTTCCAAGATATATGAATTAGATTTTAGGACCAAGATTCATAGTGGTCACGTTCTTTGTCGATGCTTTGTGAAATTGCTTCATCACAAGTTTATCATTTTGATGCTATCAATTTGCTTCATCATAGCAACACAATTTATATGATATGCTAATAAATAATCATTTAATTAAATTGCATATGCATAGTATATAACATTTTTGAATAAAGCATAGCATATAACATTGTAATATGTCACAACGATTGCAAAATAATTCCGTCAAGTAACATGCTAAATATCATGTATTAGCATAAAATTTAACGAAAGTTGTAACGTTAACGTAAATCATACTTGTGAGTCTGCCAAATAGACTGCGTATGGAGCGTTAGCCCTCACAATTAGCATTTGAGTTGCCACATTTCAATTGGGTTGTCACCACAATTTACATTTCGATCGTCACATGTCAATGGGCACATGCAAAACCATTAAGATTTATACGATTAGTCACATTTAATCGTAAATAGTAAGTAATAAATGGTGTTATTATAACACAGTAAATAACTTAAACAATAATTACTTTTCTGTTTTTTTTTCATAAAACAGTAAATAGTAAATCTGTAAGCAGTAACTAGTAAGTCCATATTCATCATATGGTAATTTTATGAAATTACCTCCGTAAAATATCTGATTTACCAGAAAGGGTAAAACACCTTTTCTGGGTCGGATCCGGGTCGTCGGCGCCGCTGGCAGAGAAGGCAGGGGGCCAGCGTGGGGGTTGCAGCGCTGCCGGATCGGAGCTTTGGGAGAACCGATCTGGGTTGCTGCTGGAGCCGATTTGGGTTGCCACGGAGTCAGAGACGATGCCGGAGTTTCGAGGGCGGCGCTGTGCTGTCCGGAGCTGCGAGATCAGGATCCGTGACAGACGAGGTGGCGCCGGATCGGGGCAGAGTTGGGTTCCCTGTCGGTGGCTGTGGTCTTCGGCGAACAACCTGAGATCGTCAGCAAACAAGCTAGATTGACCAGATCTTGGCTGTCAAAATATAATGCAGAAAAATTTAAGGCAAGCACACAATGAGGAAACATGAAAATCAGAAGGAGAATGGGTGTAGAGGTGCTGCTAGGGCAGCGAGAGAGAGTTTTGGTCGCCGGTTCAGAAATTTGCCGGCCAATTCTGGTGAGGGAACGCCGGAGGTGATGATGGGTGCCCAAATCATTATTTTGAGTGCCTAGAGCCTTTCGGAGCAGGTATGAGGAGTGGAGATGGTAATTTTCTCTGATCGCCAGTGGGCATGGCAACGGCCGAAGGGAAAACATTAGGGTTTTTTTCTGTTTTTCTTTCGCTATCAAACTCAAAGTAAAGCAAAGTGCTGATAACGTGTTATAGGAAAAATAGAATCGGAATTGGTCTACTCATTTCATTAACAACCCTCTTTATATAGAGGTTGATTATAACGGTAATTACACGCACATAATGGCGATATTCAATGTTAATAACAATATACATAATGACTAATTGATAACTGATTGAGCGGTTACATCCTTTGATCACTAATTCTATAATTTGCTTTCGTCAGTTACTTTGATGAAGACACACATAAAGTATTTTCCTTCAACAGTTTAATTATTTTTCAAGTATTTTTGCAAACACCATTCAGATTAGATTAGAAGGTCAGGTCATGAAGTTTTTCAAATAGATTTGAATGTGCAAGGAAGATAAAATTGCATGGACTTTTAAGAGCAAAAAGAAATTAATGGCTAACTTGTATCTAGAATGTCACTAGCTAGCTAGCATAGACGACATATAGACAAAATTAAAGTTGCTTAGGCTCCAAGAGTTCATTTTATACCTAAAGTTTGATCATCATTTTATACTTCATGATGTTTAACTGCAACATACATCTTAATTGGGCTCCTTGATTATGAACTGAGTGTTTTTTAAGCGTCTCATGGTCCAAGCCCAATATGCACATGATTTGGGAACGACATTTAACTAAGGGTGCTGAAAATAACACTCCCAAAAACACAATCCACACTCCCTTTCTATTTTTTAATAATATCTCATCCCCACTCACTTTTCACTTCCAACAATACCCTCTCATCAGATTATTTTTTCTTTTTATTTTGGGATCCCTTTATTTTCTCCCTTCTCCCTCATGTACCTTTCCCAGACCACACCTCTACTCTCTGTTTTTTTTTTCTCACTCTCAATCTCTCTTCTCCATAGAAACGATCTGGTTCACCCACAAAAACTCGATCGATCTAGTTCTTTTTGTTGAGGCTAACTCGAAGGATTTAATGCAAGGATTTGCTGACGTGACCTGATCCTATACCAAATTCTAGAGTAAGGTTCGATTGATGGATTATTTCAGATTTTTGTCAAAATTGATGGTTTATTCTTCTTAGTTGGTTATGGGCTTTGTTCAATTTGACTCATTTATGATATTTGGAGAAGTGTTCTTCCTAGATTCGAAAAGAGTTGAATTTGATTGCTTATACTCAACTTGCCCCATTTTCCATCTTCTTCTATTAGAATGGCTTGAGAATAATCCTTGCCTTTGCATATTAATTCTGAAGTATGGTTTGGTTTGCATTAGAATATGAGTTTCTGGAGTAGAAAATGGCAGGGCATTAGAATTAGGGTCCCTAGAATTAGCATGATCTTTTGTTTTGCAAGCCTCTAAACATCAAGAAATGCATTTAGTGTATTTGGTATGTTGCACTCAGTTTTCTCAATTTAAGTTTTTTATTCATACTATTGTTCTAAAGAATCCCCTTTTACTTCTTTGGAATTTTGATTTTGCAATATTAATTTTGGTGTCTTAGCCTTTACAGATTACTAGCAGAAGAAAAAATTCATATTTCTCTTAGCAATGGAAGAAGAGCCTTTAGATGCTGAGTTGCAAAAGATTGCTAATATGGTAGCTTCAGACAATATGGAAGAAGAGTTGTAGTTTAATCATTCATTTAATAACATCGAAATGGAAGAAGAGTTGCAGCTTAATTTTTCGTCTAATATCATAGAAGGTCTCACTGTCGTTGGTAAGTTTTTTGTCTTGCATTTTTTTTTTTTTTGCAATGCATTGTCTGATACCACTATCTATTTCTATTTAGAACTAGCTTTTCGTTATTATTAGTTTTCTCTAACTTATAAGAAGAAATAAGTAGTGGCTTAATTTGGTTTGCAAGGATTAGAGGTTTGCAACCGTGATTTAACCGGTTAATTTTTAAGAAGCATTTAGTTAGTCAGATAGTGCCTAATTATAAATCTGGTTATCTATGATTTAGGGAATGAAGAAATGTTTGCTGTTTCTGATGAATTTTTCTCACTATCATCAAAAGTTTATGAAAATCAAGATGACCTCATTAGAGATGTTCGTAATCTTGGGGTTGTGCAAGGGTATGCTTTGGTAATCAAAAGATCCAAACCCAATAGATATGTTGTTATGGGTTGTGATAGAGGGGGCTGTTATAGAACTGAAATTGCAGTTGAGAACAAGAAAAGAAATTCATCTTCTCGTCTGATTAATTGTCCTTTTAAAATTCTAGGAAGAAAGAAAGAAGGGGTGTGGAAGGTAGAGATAATTACATTGCTACATAACCATGAGTCTTCTATTGACATGTCTGGGCATCCATATTGTCGTCGATTTTCTGAAGAGGAAGCCTTACAAGTTAAACAAATGACTAGGGCTGGCATTAAACCACGCCAAATTCTCTCTTCACTTTGACAAAATAACCCTGATCTTCTAGCTGTTTCCAGAAATGTATATAGCATGACAGCTCAATTTAGGAGGGAGAACCTAGGTGGGCGTTCAGTTATTCAAGCATTATTAGATGAGCCTGGCGGGGCTGGTTTTTATCATAATGTCAAGTATGATCACCATGGTCATTTGACTCATCTATTCTTTGCTCATCCCACTTCCATTGAGTTGACTAAAAGCTACCCTAATGTCTTTGTGATGGATTGTACTTATAAGACAAATAAGTACAAGATGCCATTATTTGAGATTGTAGGAGTGTCGAGCTTCAACAAATCATTTTATTCATGCTTTGTTTTCATGCAAAAAGAGGAACAAGAGGATTATGAGTGGGCTCTTGAGATGTTTAGTAAGTTGTTGGGTTTTGGTGATCATCCATTGGCCATTATTACTGATAGGGAGTTAGCACTAATGAAAGCAATAGAAGCTGTGTTCCCGATGACTCCTAACCTTTTGTGCATATGGCATATTGAGAAAAATATTGTTGCACATTGTAAAAGTCAGTTTAAGGAAGAAGCTGATTCGGTTGCTTTTATGTCTTCTTGGGTTGCCTTAGTGAAATCTTGGAATGTGGCATTGTTTAATGAAGCTTGGAATCGTTTTCAAATTGAATACAAAGATTATGCTAAAGTTCTTACTTATATTGAAAAAACTTGGCTTCCATGGAAAGAAAAGTTTATAGTTGGCTTTGGAAAGAAAAGTTTATAGTTGCATGGACAGGGCAGATTTCCCATTTTGATAATAGTGTTACTTCTAGGGCAGAAGGTGCACATGCAACCATAAAGAGATATCTTCAAGTTTCAACGGGTGGTCTTCGTGAAGTGAAGGAAAATATTTGTCTTGCAAGTGAAAAGATTTGTGTTCCTCAAAAACTTTGCATCCCCTTCTTTAAAGAGACAGTGAATAAGGTATCATTTCATGTTTTGTATGAGCTACAAAAACAATATTTGCTGGCAAATACCAAAGACTATTCATCTCAATGTAAGGGCCAATTTTTCAAAACCATGGGTCTTCCTTGTGTGCACATGATCAAGGAGATGAATATTGAAGTGTGTTCTCTAAATCAGATTCATATGCAGTGGAGGATTGACACAAGATCTTTCACTAATGATCAACATGCAAGCTTGGATCATAAAGATCCTCTCACTAGTCTCTTGTCTGAGATTAAAGAGAAATATGAAAAGCAGCCGCTAATGCAAAAAGAGAATACCATAAGGCAGCTTTCTCATATTCTTGGTGCATCTTGCCCCTTGCTTTTTGAACCTACTATTCAACATCATAAAGGTCATCCGGTAGGATCAACTAATAGAAAGGAAACTTGTTTTACAAAGAGGGAACCCTCATACTTTGAGGTAGTGGATAAGACACCTCGGAAATGTAGTGGTTGCGGTAATCCTGGCCATTATCGTAATAAGTGTCCATCAATCAACAAGTCTACTGCACCTAATGTGAGGAATAATACTTAGTTTTTCAACAAGCAATTTTGGATCTAAACGGATATGTAAGTCTCTGTTCTAATTTTTACTATGATCTCTTTATTGTATGTTTCAGTTTTGTATCTAATTTGTATTGTATTATGATCTCTTATGGCTGCTTAGTTGCAAATACGCTAAACTTTCTGTTTTGTTATTGTTTGCAGCTCCCTTTCTCTTTTCCTTATACTATTTGGGAGTTCTGTTATGATTGTGTCATTAGCTCAAGAATATGTCTTGAAAAGTTGCTGGACTACTAGAATGTCTCTTTTTTGGCTATGTTCATTCCACATCAGGTATTCATATTTTTCTTTTGAGTACTCTAAACTCAAAATGTCTAACTTGTTACGCTCAATGTACCTAAACACATATTTGTTTTAGTGTTTGCAGACTATTTAACTGTAGGAGGCTTATTGCAACCTTTTTTTTTGGATGAAGGCAACTTGACTTGGAAGCTTTTTGGAATATGATAATGATGACATGACTGTTTTTATGTAAGATCATGAGAATTTTATGGATGACTGATTCTTGAGGTTAAAGGAAATATCTAATTTTCTTGTTTCTTGTGTAAATTAAGTTTTCTGTTGAAGAATTGTAGTCATCTTTTTATTTTTACTTGATTTTGATGGTCTGTCTTTGGAATAACATAGACATGGGAAAAAAATAATGATTCTCAAAAGAAAAATTTACCTTCATTATGATATACAGGAAGATGAGGGAGAAAAGAGAAAATAAAGGAATCCCAAAATAAAAAAAATCCTTTTGTGGGTGAACCAGATCGTTTCCATGAAGAAGAGAGACTGAGAGTGAGAAAAAAAAAAGAGCAGAGGTGTGGTCTGGGAAAGGAACATGAGGGAGAAGGGAGAAAATAAAGGGATCCCAAAATAAAAAGAAGAAAAATCTGATGAGAGGGTATTGTTGGAAGTGAAAAGTGAGTGGGGATGAGATATTATTAAAAAATAGAAAGGGAGTGTGGAATGTGTTTTTGGGAGTGTGATTTTCAGCACCCTTAACTAAATACTAAGCGGCCTGGCGCCGTCTTACTGTTCTGGAAAACAATGCGGTCTCGGGCGGGCTTGGGCTTGCGTCTCGCTCGGGCTTGGGTTTGGGCTTTTTCTTCGGTCTCTCGCTTCTTCTTCCCATCGAAGGTGCTAGAAAAAGTTAGAAAAGGTGAGAGAGGAGCCGGTTGGTGCTGCTTCCTTTCTTTCTTCATCTCTCTACTTTCTTCAGGGTTGCTCTTCTCAATTTCTCTCGCCCAAGATCTCTTTCTGCTGATCCTTTTCTCTCTCTCTCTCTCTCGAATCTTCGAAATCCGCCTCACTTTTTCTCTCTCACCCGATCTGTTTTCCTCTCTGGCTCTCTAGCTCTCTCAAATCTGAAATTCTGAAATTTGTGTTGATTGAATTGCAGCGGGATTGGGCCAGCGTATCGGATCACTCCTCCGGTAAGGTTTGAAGTTTCGATTTCATTTTGTTCTAGAATTTTGTGTGCATAAATTCAATTGATGTTCGTGTCTTCTTACCATCGAAGGATCTAGAAAAAGTGAGAAAAACGTGAGAGAGAGGAGCCGGTTGGGCTGTTGCTTCCTTTTTTTCTTCATCTCTCTACTTTCTTTATCTCTGATCTCTTGAACTCTCTCTCGATCTCTCTCGCTTCTTCTTCTTCTGTTCTTCGGAGATTGATTAAACTATGTATCAAATTGACCAAAATTTGCTGCATACAGGTTTTAAAACACTATCTGGTACCTAGCATAGGGACTGTATTATAAAATTGTTGGTATCTTGAATTCTTGATAGAGTTTAGATTTTCAATTTGTAACTTTTGCTTTTGATCCTATGATGCCTTGGGGCTTTGGAGTTTCATTTTCTGATTGTATGGTGTGTTTTGCGACAGTCAACAATATGAGATATCTGGAGTCTATAAAAGACAACAACCTTTGCCAATTTGAAAATTAATTAACAACAAAAAAAACGTCATCTCAGCCAATTCATTTCAGACAATAGGGGATCATCTGAACATGAAGCTGAATGTTCAGTTATAAAGAAAGCACATAATAGGGCATCAAATTTGTTGACACTCATATATCTTTATGATCTTAATCATGATAACGATATCTTAGTTGGCATGTTAACTGATGAACAATTTGTTTTCTCAAATTTTCGGAATTTGATGAGCAGTTCAAATAGACATTCTGTTTATATAAGTATTGGGAATAATTTGGTTGAAATCCTCACACATAGATTTTTGCGCAATAGGTTATCAAACAGGTATTAAAACTAGTTGTGTTAAGATAACTAGCTGTATACAGATAATTGGATATGTGATTACTCTTTATATTGCTTTCAAATCTGTATATAAAAATCTTGCCATTCTCGTTTACAAATTCAATAAAGTTGAAGTAGACATGAACTGCTTATCTCAAATAAGGAGAAATTTATGGTTACTATAAATATTTATGGTCATTATTTGTTACTTGATATACTCTTATGGGAGTGTTATGAATTATAAGGAACGCAAATCTTCATCTTTTAAGCTTTGAACATTAACATCTTTGATGTCGACAGTAAGTCAGTTGCACTTCATCTATTGTTTTGCAAGATGAAAAGGACATAACTATATATAAATTAGTGATCAGACCAATAATTAAATTGTCAAACTCCCAAATGTTTATCATTTCTTTTTTATTGTATTTATACAGCCAGTGACTTATCTGTTTCCCATTTTAGGTGGCAAATATAGTTGTGCTCAAAGAAGTTGGCGAAAAAGTTTCTTACAGGAACTTTTGTTGTTAAGGTTAGTCTTTAAATTTGTGTTCATTCTAACCTTAAATTTGTGTTTATTTGTTTGTACTTTAGAAAGAAAGTGGTAGATTCTAAAACAAGAACTACACTACCAGGAGAAGTACTTTAGCAGACGAATTATTTTCGTCGGCCTGTTATCCTAACTCGTCGGCTATAGTGTCGTCGGGAAAGGGTCCTCGGCGCTGACTTTACCCGACGAACCTATAGACCATCGTCGGCTATTGTCCAGACTTTAGCCGACGAACTATTTTGTCGTCGGCTTTTGTTCATGAATTTAAGCCGACGAAACAGACTCTATCTTTCGTCGGCTATACTCGCAGACTTTAGCCGACGACAGAGGACATCGTCGGCTATACTCCCAGACTTAAACCGACGACACAACACGTCGTCGGCTATACTCCAAGCCTTTAGCCGACGGACCTAATATATTCGTTGGCTAAAGTATATAATTAAAAAATTAAAAAATAATTATAGCCGACGAAATAAGCTCTATTTGGTCAGCTATAGTGAGTTTAGCTGACGAAACATGCCATAATTCGTCGGCTAAACTATAAAAAATAAAAATAAAAATACTATAGCCGACGAATTGTGGCGTATTTCGTCGGCTATAACTCCATTCCAGTATAAAAAAAAATACACAAAATTCTTAAATTACCATTCCAAGCAAGCTGCAAAATACACCAAAACAATTACATATATATAACCAACAAGAAACACATAAAACTATATAAGGTATCAACTACACAAAATCTAAATGATCTAAATCAGTATCCGGATCTGGGGCCTGCTGGTGAGGAGATTCCGGCAGCTGAGGTATGTCTATAGGCGCAGGCATGGGCGGAGGTGGAAGTCCCTGAAGCTGGGCAGCTGCCAAATCCTGGAAGTACTGGTACATCTGCTTCTGCTGGGCATGCTGGGCGGCATGTAGGGCTCTAGTATAGGATCTATATTCGGCGAACTGGGCCGCATGAGCGGCAGCCTGAGCGTCAGCATGAGCAGCCTGAGCGGCTTGCTCTCTCCGTAGTCTCTCAACTTCCGACTCTAGCTGAGTCGTCCTGCTGCTGGTCGAGGCTGCCTTTCGTTGAAATCCTGGAGTGGTCTTCAAGACCCCCTGGCCCTTCTTTCCTAGACCCCGGCAGTAGAAGTTGTTTTCTCGTGGTGGGAAGGCTATGCCCATGATCCTCGCCCCAACCCTCGGATCTGAAGTGTCGATCCGGGAAATGGCTTCGGACATCTCTTCCTCCTGTGTGTCCGGCCATGTCTCCCTCACTATAGCACTCATCACCTCGTCACTAGCCTCCCTCACCCTTGCCTAATTGGATAGGAAAAAAATTATTAGTTAACATTTTAACATATATATTAGTAAAATTAAAAATTCCGTAAAAATGAAAGATTACTTACTATATCCTCCTGGGAGTCAGGATATGCCTTCTCGTACGTATAGACGTACTAGTTGACCTCTGGATGTTCCCTGGCCGCCTCGTCCATGAAGACAGCGAATGGTCTAGAACCGGCATGATGGTTCCTTGTGTTGCGTTGCCGGTTCTGAGCGTTCGCCCGGGAAACCGCCTTCAAAGAAAAAAGTAAACTATTAGTAAAATATTTTAAAACGCACGTACTTAATGATAAATTAACTAATTAATTTATTTAAATACCTGTTTACGAGGGTTGTTGAATTCTGATGTCAGAAGCCAACGCCACTCGTACTCTCTGTACTGAAACTCAGCAGGGGTAGCAGAACGTGCGTTCCCGTGCGTAGTCTAATGGGTCCGCAACTCGTTCTTCCACTCCTTGTACCTACAGATACAACAAAAATATTATATTATTAATATGACAGACAGTTTTGTTTTTTCATTAATTTCCCAACGTACCTTCCCCCATGCACAAAGTCCGCCCAGCTGCTCTTCAAGGGTTCGGGAACCTCAAACCACACCTGCATTTAACCGTTTATTAGTTTAGTTTTTCCAGAAATCTACAATGTAATACATAATATTATTCAGGCATTTTGTAAACTCACCGACATCGCGTTATGGACCATGTCTTTAACCTCCTGCGGGACCTCGCCCCAGTCTGACCACAACATAGGGACTCTATCCCTAATGAGCGCTCCCATGCGGCCGGAGTACGTCCTCGACTTTCCGCCCGATACTACATCGCCATCCCCGTCAGTACCGATGACAATCCTCCCTGAGGTACTGACGATCTTCTCCAGAGCCTTCCCTGTGACGGGGCCTCTCTTCTTCTTTGCCGGCTTCGCTCCGACGGTGCCTATGACATGATAAACCAAATTGATTATTAAAATCAGAATCGGAGAATTATAACAAAACAAATCATTCATCTTTCATTACCTGAGGGATCGGACACGGACGCGACGGATTCCGCCTCCGATGATGATACCCTCGCGGAAATAAGAGGCGTATCAAAAGACACGAACCGGTACGCCGCTGATGGAGCCACTGGCGGGGGCAGTGGATAAATCGGCGTCCCTGAGTCATCGACTACAGGTATGGCCGGTATCATCCGCGGAAGGAATAGGTGAGGCGGCAGCATCTGTACCCTAGATGACCCACTATCCGAAGAAGTAGGAGCTGGAGTGGGCGCCCGGTGTATCTCAGGCATACGGGGTGCAGACACCTCCGTCTGAGGCTGAGCAAACAACTGCCTCGCGGAATAAAGGAAGCCCCGCTGCCTCGATGAAGGGGGCACCTCCGGCTGCCTCTGCGCCGTCTGTAGAAGGCTCGCATGTCTAGCTGTCATAGGGCCCTGAAACGACGTCTGAGGGTTGCTAGAGGTTCCCTCAGACGATACGGACCTTTGGCCCTTCGAACCCTTCGTCGATCTAATATTACCGCTCATCCTATTTAAAATATTAATTTGAATCAAGGCCACAAAATCAAAAAATGCAAACTCATTTTAAAAATGTAAAAAATATATGCACTTCCTAAATACTAATTCTCACTTCCTAAATACTATTTTTCACTTCCTAAATACTAATTTTCACTTCCTAAATACTAATTTTTCACTTCCTAAATATACACTTCAAAAATAAAAATATACACTTCCTAACAACACCACAACATTGCAATTGACCGGAAAATCAAAACAAACACAAAATACAAAACAAATATATACATTTCCTAAATACTAAATACAAATATACACTTATTAAATAACAATATACACTTCCTAAATACAAATATACACAACAACACCACAACATTATATACACAACAACATTATATACACAACAACACCACAACATTAAAAATAACCGAAGCTCAAAAAACGTACTCGAGGAGGAGGAGGGAGGACCGGAGCAGCAGCAGAATTCGGCCGGAGCAGCAGGAGGAGGAGGCCGGAGCAGGAGGAGGCCGGCCGGCCGGAGGAGGAGGAGGAGGAGGCCGGCCGGAGAGGGAGAGGGAGCGGAGGCCGGCCGGAGAGGGAGAGGGAGAGGGAGCGGAGGCCGGCCGGAGAGGGAGAGGGAGCGGGAGAGGTCAAGGGCAAGGGCGAGGGCGAGGGAGAGGGAGAGGGAGAGGGAGAGGGAGCGGAGGCCGGCCGGAGAGGGAGAGGGAGTGGGAGAGGTCGAGGGCGAGGGCGAGGGCGAGGGAGAGGGAGAGGGAGAGGGCGGCGACCGGGAGAGGGAGCGGAGGCAAAGGAGGCGAATTTCGGAGAGGGAGAGGAAAAGGATGGAGGCTAGGGCATACAACCAGTCGAGCTGGGTTATACCCGAAGACTTTAGCCGACGAAATAATAATTTCGTCGGCTAAACATTTGAAATTCGTCGGCTAAACACAAACTGTTTATACATTCATCAAACTGTGACTGCTGCTCGTGATGATCAAACTTGAGAACGGAAATCCTTCCGTCAGATCTGACCATCATGATAAAATACATGTATGGGAAAAAATTCAACTTGATCTGACCAGGTTAAGTGCTCGGTCTTCATGCTCTGCGGGCTAGTATCAAACCATCTACACTTGAAGAGGTGCACTGTCATGCCTTCACCGTAAACGAGTTCCACCACTGAATCAAGAACACCGTAATAGTCAACTCCATTCCGCCCACCATGCGCCATCACCCCAGAATTCTGTGTTCTCCGTCTGCTGTCTCTCTGTTCACATATAAATTGCACGCCATTCACCTTGCACATCGGATAAACTCTTGACATTATCGGCTTCATCGCTAGAAGTCTTAGTTCGTGTGACCAATTTGGGTGACCATCAAATTGAATATGGTTCATCTGCAATTTACAATTTAACATTGTAAATATAGATAATTATGCACTAAACATAAGTACGTACATAAATATTGAATTACGTACCCAGCCGCCAAAATAATTTGCGAACTCCCTGTTGTGGTACTCGAGATCACCTTGAATGTCTGGACAATATAGATGGATGTCTTTCCAGTATTCAACTTCTGGACAGTTAATCAATACCCACCAGTGGGCAATGACTAGCTCATGTGGTTGCAACTTGTAGGAGTCTGGCAAAATTCCATAAACTTCAACATCACTGGAGAGTATGGAAAGAGTGAACTTCGGTACATCTACCGGCATGGCTTCGTCTGTTTCCTTCAACGCTCCTAAATACAACTTCATGTAGGTGACGCACTCGTGCGCAATATATGCTTTAGCTATACATCCTTCAGGCGCGGATTTATTAGCCACATAATCTTTGTAGTCTCTAAGTTGCCTATAAATCAAGTTGCAAAGTGTTATGATTATTGAACATGTATATAGAAAAATTGGATTGAGGAATTCAGGTGTAAAAAACGTACCTTTCCATGGGATACATCCAAGTGTAGTGTACTGGACCGGTAAGCAACAATTGCTCGGGAAGATGGATCATCAGGTGAGGCATGATGTCAAAAAAATTTGGAGGAAATATCCTCTCAAATTTACACATGATATAAATGATGTCCTCTTGCATTTCCCGGAGGTTAGATTTTGTCACTTCCCGTGTGCATAACTTCTGGAAGAATCTTGCCAACGCTACTAACGGCTCCACCACCTGACGGGGAAGGAACGGTCGAATGAAAACAGGGAAGAGACGTTGTAGCAGGATATGACAGTCATGACTCTTCAACCCGTACATCTTATTGTCCCGGAAGTTCACACACCGGGCTATATTTCCTGCATAGCCTGAAGGATACTTCACACAACTCATCCACCTGAAAATTACGTTCTTCTGGTCAGGTTTCACGGTGTAAGGAGCTTGAGGCATTTTTTTCTTCCCTTCTTTCAACCACAGATGTCTTCTTAACTGCATTTTTTTTAGATCAATGCGTGCCTTAGGACCGTCTTTCGTCTTCCCCTCCAAGTTCAGCACTGTGCCCACCACACTGTCGCAAACATTCTTTTCTATGTGCATCACATCTAGGTAGTGCCTGATCAACAACTTACTCCAGTATGGGAGTTCCCAGAATATGCTCTTATGTGTCCAGAATTTGTACCTGTCGAGTCTTTCAGGTATTGCTGCAACAATATTGGGATGATTGCTGAGCTGCCCAAAATCGTACTCATTAAGCACTGCTAAAATTTCTTCTCCCGTCCATCTTCTGGGAGGCACACCGTGTTCTACGGTCCCATCAAATGCCTTGTCATCGAACCGCCAATCGTGATTATATGGAAGGAAAGCACGGTGACCCAATCTGCATATCTTGTTGCAATGACTGCTGCTCCCCTCATCGCTAAGGCACTCTAGACAAGCCTTGTATCCCCTAACAACGTTGCCCGACAACATCCCACGGGCAGGAAAATCACTGATGGTACCAACAACCATGACATGCATCTGGAACATCTCGTGCATGTACTTGTCATAAGTGGGATGACCAACTTCCCACAAAAACTGAAGCTCTTCAATCAAAGGTCTCAAATACACATCGAGACACTTCCCTGGATAACCGGGCCCCGGAATCAACAAACTCAACATATTGTATTCCTTCTTCATGCACATCCATGGAGGAAGGTTGTACGGTACCAAAATCACCGGCCATACACTGTATTGAAGACTCATGTTGCCAAAAGGGTTGAACCCGTCGGATGAGAGCCCGAGCCTCACATTTCGGACCTCTGACGCAAAATGAGGAAACTCCCTGTCTATATGCTTCCAAGCCTCCCCGTCAGCAGGGTGTATAAGGGTATCTTCGTCATGCATTTCCCTATCAACGTGCCATCTCATAGCTTTGGCCGTGTGTGAAGACATGTACAACCGCTCAAGCCTATCCCTCAACGGGAAATACCGAAGTACCTTCACAGGCTTCCTATTGCCTGCAGGAGTCAGCTTATACCTGTTAGTGTGACATACCGGACATGCGTCAAGCCCACCAAGGTCATTCCCTTCTGGATCTTTACCCCAGAAGAGAACGCAGTCATATCTGCATGCATGGATCTTGATGTAGGAAAGCCCAAGATCTTTCAGGATACATCGGACCTTACGATGAGTGGTAGGAAGACGATGACCGTGGGGCAGCATCGAAGCAATGTACTGTAGATAATCATCAACAGCCTTCACGGTCGATTTTGTCTCAACTTTAATCTTCATTACGTCCATCACACTTTCAAGAACGGTCTTCTGACAACCGGGGTACACAGGGGTCTGTTGGAAAGCAAGCAGTTTGTTGTACTTTTCAATACCAGCAGTGTTGACAGCTCTAGGGAAGGGCTGCACCGGGTCAGGCATATACTGTTCTTGAGCGCATACACCGCTCTCATAAGGAAACATGTCGTTGATGAATGCCGTTGTTGGATCGTTGGATGTACTGCCCGTCTCAGAAAATTGGCCATGATCATGCGGACCCCCTGATGATGTTTCACCGTGATATAACCAACATGTGTACTTCTCCCAAAACCCGTTACTCCTCAGGTGCTGCCATACTTTGTCAATGGGAAATCGATGCATATCGCTGCGACACTGACATTTCGTGCACGGGCAATAGAAAATTGTATTCCCGTTAGCATTAGCCAGCGCATATTTTATAAAACTCATAACTCCTGCACCGTATCTTTTGTCCCATTTTGGAAGCGAAATCCAACTCTTATCCATATCCTGAAAATATAACAAAATATATATTTATAACGCTGCTAGCTAATTATTAATGAAATTTCATGCCATATATAAAATCTCAATTCATTTAGTATATATTCTACGTACTACGTACAACTAATTAATAACTAATTAATTAACACACACACATATCATATTAACACAATAATATATATATTAACACAAATTAATTAACAACAATATATACACAATTAATACAATTAATATATATTAACACAAATTAACACAATTAATATGTATTAATATATATATATAATTAACACAATTAATATATATTAACACAAATTAATTAACAACAACTTCATACCGTACCATATCAACACAATAATATATTATAAATTAATTAATAACATATATATATCTACTAATATTTATTAACAACAAATTAATTCATATATATTATCAATTCAAATCATCAACCAAATCGATCAACACATATATATATATATATATACATCCAACGTACTCAAAATTAATCAATTCAATCATAATCAAAATCAATAAACTCAATCATAATCAAAATCGATAAACTCAAATAAAACTCAATTAATCAACATATATATACATATACGTACCTATATATGGCTCCACAAACTAATTATGGACAGATTTCGACAACACCCAAACGTTTTCTCCCGTTTCTTCGGCCGTTTTTTTCCCAGATGGGCTGCTGCTGTCCAGATCGCAAATATAAAGCACTTTAGCCGACGACATATTAATTTCGTCGGCTAAACTTTTAAATATTTCGTCGGCCATAGTCTGTGAACTTTAGCCGACGAAATTTTTTTTTCGTCGGCTAAAGTTTACCATAGCCGACGAAAATTTCAGTTAGCCGACGAAAAAATGCTTCGTCGGCCTGGTTTTTTTTTTTTCGTCGGCTAAAGTCTTTCTTCTGGTAGTGCTAGAAAACAAGTGAATAGAGAATCGCCATTTTTTTTCTCTGATCATGCTCCAAAGTAACTATATTCACAGATTTGATATGTAATCATATTTACAGTTATATTTACAGCTACTCAGATAGAGCAAATTTAGGGAACTCAAGACTCTGTGGATGCAGCATGATTCATTTACTTTCTTTAAAGTCAGGTCCAGCTTGCCTGCATTACCTTATTCATTTTAAAGATTGATTCTGTGACAACATATTGATTTGTGTGTATGGCTAATAGACTTTGATGTTGTTATGTCACTTTGTTTTTTTGTTTTTTTAGTCATTTTCTTATGTATATTCTGTTTATACGATATATGCAATTATTGGTAGTACAAAAACTTTGTTGTATGGAATATTTATAATTTTTTTTATGGTATTTGTTTATTGCATTTGTATTTAGGTCTTCATTAGATCTTTGTTACATCTTTGTAGTAACGGTTTTATTTTATGAACATGATCTTTTATTTGCGTTTTTTAAATGCGTATATGTTTTGGTTGAATGCAGAGGTTGGATGAGCTAGAAGGATTATTTATTGTCATTTCTTTTCTTCTTTTTTTGCAGGTTTTATGTGTAGATTTGTTGGTCGTAATCTTCTGCTGTTGTTCCTCTATTTGTTGTTCTGTTGTTCCATTATTGTTTCTTCTTATTTAGGTTTGCATTTCATATTTACGATTTTTGTCTTCCGATTTGCGTTTATATTTTACATGCATTTTGTCTTATTGTTCTTTTCATGTTACCATTAGTTTATGTTGGCTTTCAATGCAATGACGTGCAAACAAAAAAAATAAAGATTGATGCAACATTTTAGATCAATGTAATGTTGGCAATTTTTTTTTTTTTGCTTTGGTTTCTGAGGTGTTGTTAATTAAAATATAGTTGGCTGATAAATCAGATGCAAAATATATGTTGATAATACAAATTCCGTTTTAATAAAGTAGCATTGGTTCATCACTCCAATTTATACTACACAAAAGACTTAGATTATAACTTTACCAATAAAATTGACTGAAGACATCAAATGACATTTACTGCATAAGTCAAATAACATTAAGAACCAGAGTTAAAGTTATTAACGTTTAATGGGAATAGATAAATGCAGTGAAGGAGCTATAATATAATTCTATTTTTCTCTGTTTTTTAATAGGTTCTGGACAAAGTGAGGACCTCTTTTGCATAACTGATTTGGAACACTGCAGAGCGCATTTTGGAAACTACAAACAGCAGTTCGTTGAAATTCTTTTGCGTCCAGGTGCGTGACTGCTATTTTCATTTTTCAATGATAAGAATAAGTGGACAGCTAATATCAATCTTCACATTTGTATTTACATGATACTTCATATGAGGAATTAACTGTTAACATCATAACAGTTAATGCGGGTTTTCAACTTTCAAAATTTCAGGCTCTCAACTATTATCATATTGAAAAGATATCACACAATTTTTTTTTAAGTATATTTTATTGTTTGTTGTTCTTTTTTTTTTTTCTTTTTTTTTCTCATAGGTATGGCGCCTGGAAACTGGCGATCTTCAAGAATGAGATTTTTCGAAGAACATAGTTTTGGAAACGAACATGCTGATCCAATAGAAGATGACGGGGTTTTGGTTTGTCAGAATGTATCATCTAAGAGTGCAAATATAAGAGGTTTGTATTATTAGTTATTATATTTGTTATTGCTAATTCGATGACAAATATAATTATTTTTCATTCATATATTCCTTCATAAATATAGTTTTATATAGACCAACTTGAGTTCGTAACAAAAAAAAAATCTAGCAGTTTAAATAGAAGACTTCATATATTAGTGTATACTATTGCCAAGACTGATAGTAATATCAGTATAATGATGGTTTACAAAATGTTAGTACAACTACTATTGTTTATTAAAAATTTGGTGATCAAGAACGGGTATGTTAAATAAGCTACCACAACATTGATAGTATTTTGTGCAGTCAATCAACAGTTTGTTATTTTGTTTGTTTTAGATATGACTCTTAGAAAAAAAAGCTCTACAAGGAAAAGAAGGTTTTCGAACTTGAAATCTGTTGAAGGTGAAGGAACATCTATGGATTTGCAAGGATTTAATGATGCGGCTATTGGTGTTAGCGAGGTTTTTGGAGATTCACAATGGTCATTTGGTGTTCATGATAAAGCAATAGGTACTGTAACATCATTGTCAGAATTTGATAGTTTTTTTATAAAAAAAATATAATAATAATTGGTAATAGTTTTTAAAGATATCTTTTTTGTTTTTTATTTTATTAAACCAAGTCTTTTAATCTGTTGAAGGTGAAGAAACATCTATGGATTTGCAAGGGTTTAATGATGGGGCTATTGGTGTCAGTGAGATTTCTGAAAATACAAAGGGGTTATTTGGTGTTGATGATGATACAATAGGTACTGTAATGTCACACTTAGATTTTGGTGGTTTTTATTATTATTATTTTTTATTTGAATGATAACAGTTAAGTAATAGTCTTGAAGAGTATCTAATTTCTGACTTGAGTATTTATTAAAATTACAGTGAACATCAGTTTTTTGCTGTCTATGTTACAGCTGATAGTGGAAATGTGCACTCCTTTTCACGTGGCCAAGCACTTTATCAAAGAAGTAGACAAGGTTTTGTTCACGTTGTATATCATTATATCTTTTATAAGAAGAGATTTGTGTATTCGATCTGATTTCAGTTTTTATTGTTACAGGTGTTGTCATAGAGTATAATGATATTGGTGACAATGAATTTCAATGTATTTATTGCTATGCAAATTTTTGGTTGGGCGAAGTAAATAAACGAGATAGAAAAAATGCTCCTATTATATATACAGGATGTTGTCAAAATGGAAAAGTGAAACTTGAACAGTCAAGACCAACTCCTGCTTTCCTTGAAGAATTGTTGAATCCAATTAATGGTCGAGAAAGTGTATTGTTCCGAAAAAATATCAGAGTTTATAACTCAATGTTTGCATATACATCAATGGGTGCAAAAATTGATCATAGTGTGAATACTGATGGATCTGCTCCTTATGCTTTCAAAATATATGGACAAATATATTATCGAATGGGTTCAATATTGCCATAAGATGGTGAATGTCCTAAATATGCACAACTATATATTTATGATACGCAAAATGAAGTTTCTAATCATATAAATAGATCTTTCTCATACCAATACAGAAGTCAAATCTAATGTTGTTTGTGGTCTTATAGAAATGTTTAATGAAATAAGTAGCCTCACTAAAACATTTCGTGTTGTTAGAGATAAATATGAAAATAGTTCTTTGCCTTCATTTAACATCACTATGCTTGCTCCTCAATTATCAGATAGTCGACAATATGAATGCCCAACGAGTGATGAAATAGGTGGTTTAATTGTTGGTGATATAAGAGAATTCAATTCAAATAGAGATGTCATTGTTCAATCCAATGATGGATTTTTACGCCGAATTTCTAAGATACATCCGAGTACATGTCATTACAGTATCCTATATTATTTCCATACATTGAAGATGGGTATCATATTAATTTATTATTAGATCTACCATTACTAATGGGAAAGATAAGAGAGACAAGATGTCAATGCGAAGTTTTGTGGCATATCATCTTCATGATAGAAATGGAAATATGAGTACATTACTAAAAGGTGGAAGACTATTTCAACAATATTTAGTAGATGCTTATGCTACTGTTGATGAAGACCGATTGGATTATATTCGACAAAATCAAGATAAAATCAGAACTGTAAGGTGTGGGGCGAATTATCCTTCCGAGTTCTCATATTGGTAGTCCTAGAGATATGATTAACAATTATCATGATGCAATGACGATTTGTCATCAATATGGCAATCCAGATCTATTCATAACTTTTACTTGCAATCCTAAATGGCCTGAAATTCTAAGATATTTTGAAAAAAAATCAAGGGTATAAGCAAGAGGATAGACCTGATATAATTTCACGAATTTTCCAAGTTAAACTAAAAGACATGATTGCATATATTAAATCTGGTGAGCCTTTTGGACAAGTTCGAGCACATGTGCATACAGTTGAATTTCAAAAAAGAGGACTACCTTATTCTCACATGCTATTTTGGTTAACGAAAGATTTTAAATGTTACACACCTAATGATATAAATTCTATTATTTCTGCAGAACTACCAGATAAGAATGTCAATCCAATACTTTTTGATATAGTTAGTCAATCTATGATTCATGGGCCATGTAGACAACCAAATTTAAAATCTCCTTGCATTCGTGATAAAAAGTGTATTAAATTTTTTCCTAGACCATTTTACAATAATACTACATTTGATGGAATTACTGCTCCTGTATATAGACATCGAGATGATCGTACAAGATTTGTGACAAAACATGGAATTCAAATAGGAAATGAGTTTGTTGTACCTTACAATTCTAATTTGTTGTTAAGGTACAATGCTCATATTAATGTTGAATTATGTTCACAATCTATGCATTACCAGGACAAGCAGTTTAGCTTAATTTGTCGGCTAAGATTTCGTCGGGAAAAGGTCATCGGCGATGACTTTAGCCGACGAAAAAAGAAGACGTCGTCGGCTATAGTCCCACAGTTTAGCCAACGAAAAACATGTCGTCGGTTTTTTTCCCAGATTTTAGCCGACGAAACAATTAAGATATTCGTCGGCTGAACCTTATAAAAAAAATTAAAAAAATAACTATAGCCGACGAAATATAGTCTATTTCGTCGGCTAAACCTTATAAAAAAATTAAAAAATAACTATAGCCGACGAAATATAGTTTGTTTCGTCGGCTAAACCTTATAAAAAAATAACTATAGCCGACGAATATAGTGTTTAAATATCGTCGGCTAAAGTTGCTGGTTTTTGAAAAAAAAACTGCAGAAACTTTCGGCCACCTTCAATCACCACCAAAATTTGACAGAATCTTCCTCTCAACATTTCAAACAACTTTTTAGAAGAAGTCGAAACCCAATTCTAAGCCTAAACAAGTCAATTGAATCAAAATATAAAAATCCCCAATTTTAAACCCTAAAAACATCAAATCTTCGATTCTCCTCACACACACCGAATCGAGCTACTAAATTCTAGGGGAATGTAGTACTAATCAAACTCAACTTATCCATATATAGAACTCACCAAATCGTGACCTGAGGAAGGAGAAATTCGATCGACACCGAATCCGAACCAGCGGAGTTTTGGAGCTCGATTTATCCCTCACGGCGGGGCCACTCGATGCACCACTTGTCCAACAATGAAGTAGAGACGACGACGAAACTTTTGGGACAAGTGTGGCGGTCTCCGGTGGGTTGACGGCGGAGCTAGGCCGAGAAGAAAATCTGGCAGGCGAAATAGACTTCTTACCATCCACCTTCGGTAAAACTCCTATATAAAGAACTTTAGCTGACGAAACTCTTTATTTTCGTAGGCTAAACTCTTTTGAAAATTTTGAAAATTTTGGTTGACCGCCAAAAAATTTTGGTTGAAAATTTTGAAAATTTTTCGACTTTAGCCAACGACTTTTCATATATTTTCGTCGGCTAAAGTTCTTTGAAAATTTTCCTCCAAATTTGGTTTACCGCCCAAAAAATTTTGACCTTAGCCGACGACTTTTTAAATATCTCGTCGGCTAAAGTCTATAAATTCACGAAAACGCTTATATCTCTCTCTATATTACGTAGTTTGGTCAAACCTTCCAGACGAAAAACTTTCGCGTAGATGAGACGCAATCGCCTATATAAAAATTTTGAGACATTTACCTTCCAACGATAGAGCTCCCCATAAAGAATAATAACGGTAAATAGGGTTGACCGCTACTATCGGCACCGAGACTTTACCCGATTTACGTGATTTTTGAACCATAGCCGTATTTCACCATTCTGAACACATCTTATTTCATGAGATTTTTGATAATTTTGCTTCCTATATAGAGTTGGTTCACAAAGTTGTATAACCTACTAAACAAGTTATACAACATTAGGTTATACAACATTAGTAGACACGTTGTGATTCCGATGACTAAAATTCACAAACCAAAATTCGACCGTCAGATATGATCATTATGATGAAAGATGTCTATGGTAAAAAATTCAACTGGATCCGACAACGTTAAGGGCTCGATCGAAACAGTCAACCATAATCCATCGTTACTTATCACACGAAAACGCTCATATCTCCCTCTATATTACGTAGTTTGGTCAAATCTTCCACACAAAAAACTCTCACGTAGATGAGACGCAACTGCCCATATACCTTCCGACGATAGGGCTCCCGTTAAGGGCTCGATCGAAACGGTCAACTCTAATAAGAAATAAAAAAACTGCTTTTTGAAGCCCTAAACGGACTCGGATGGCCAAAAAGGCCCATATGTCATGGCAATAGACGTATAAGACACTTCAGCCGAGATTTTACCAGAATACCATAATTTTTCAACCGTAGACGTATTTCACCATTCTGGTCATATCTTATTTCACTACTTTTTTGCGTTTGAAGGTTCTACGTATAGTTTTTTTTCCCAGATGAGTTGTTGTACAGATCTGCAAATATAAGGCACTTTAGCCGACGAAATTATATTTTTCGTCGACTAAACTTTTAAAAATTTCGTCGGCTAAAGTTCACAGACTATAGCCGACGAAAAAAATTATTCAGACGACGAAATTAAAATTTCGTCGGCTAAAGTTGACCGTAGCCGACGAAAATTTTAAATTAGCCGACGAAAAAATAATTCGTCGACCTGGTTTTTTTATTTTCGTCGGCTAAAGTCTTTCTTCTGGTAGTGATGTTAATTAAATATTTGTTTAAATACATTAATAAAGGTCCAGATAGAGCTCGAATTTTAATATATGAAGAGAAACATGATGAAATTTAAAATTATCTTAATTGTTGTTATCTAACACCCCATGAATCTATGTGAAGATTATTTGAGTATTCAATTCATTTCAGGTATCCTGCAGTTCAATATTTAGTTGGTCATTTACCTTCAGAACAAAATATCACTTTTAGAGAAACAGATTCAATTGACTCTTTGATAAATTATCGAGCAATGCAACATACTACACTTACAGGTTGGTTTGTAGCGAATAAAAAATATGACGAAGCAAAACAATTGACTTACCCTGAATTTCCTACAAAATTTGTTTGGAACCAAAATGATAAAGAATGGACGCGGATGAAACGTTATGAAACTATTGGTAGAATGACTTATGTTAGTCCTATGCAAATTGAGAGATATTATTTAAGGATGTTGTTAAATATTCAGAAAGGTTGTTATGACTATAAATCAATAAAAACTGTTAATGGCATAACATATTCTTCTTATCATGTCAAGCTTTAGGATTATTAGGCGATGATAAAGAGTGGATTGATGCATTGATGACCGCCTCATACATTACAACTGAATTTCAAATGCGGCAATTGTTTGCTACTATACTTATATTTTGTAATGTTGCTGATCCTAAAAAATTATTTGATATGTATTGGTCAAGCATGTGTGAAGATATTTTACATAAGAGTAGGTTAGAATTAAGAAATCCAAATCTAAATATACCAGACCCCGAGTTAAAAAAAAATTTATTATTCGAACTAGAAAAAATACTTAGCATGTCATCTAAATTTTTGAGAAACTATCAATTGCCAATGCCAGATTCTGATGAAATATCATATTTTGATAATAGGTTATTGAGAGAAGAACTTAATTATGATCATGACTTATTAAAAGATCAAAATGTAAATTTTGTCTCTCAATTGAATACCTACCAACGAAGTGTATATGACCATGTTATAAGTGCAAGTGAAGAAAGAAAACCTGCAACTATTTTCGTTCATGGAAGTGGAGGAACAAGAAAATTTTTTTATGGGCTACAATTATCAGTAAATTAAGATCAGAAGGAAAAATCGTGTTGGCTGTAGCTTCATCTGATATTGCTTCATTATTACTTCCAAATGGTAGAACTGCTCATTCAAGGTTCAAAATTCCACTTGATATAGAAAAACAACAAATGTTATCCATTGATAAAGGAACTAACCTTGCTAATCTTTTGATAAAAACATAATTGATTATCTGGGATGAAGCACCCATGTGTAACAAATATTGTTTCGAGTCATTAGATAATTGTCTTTGTGATGTACTCTCTAATTCTGATAACAGACAAATTAATGTGCCATTTGGTGGAAAACCAATTTTACTGGGCGGAGATTTTAGACAAATATTACATGTTGTTCCTGGAAAAGGTAAAGAGGCAATCATTGAAGTTTCATTAAATTGTTCCAAGTTATGGCCATTATTTAAGGTCTTTCATTTGACTGAAAATATGAGATTGATGAAAAATGGTTTAACTGATAATGAAAGAAAAGATATTTTAGATTTCGCAGAATGGATATTACAAATCGGAGAAGGTCATATACAATCAGTGTTTGAAACAAATGATGTAGATACATCTTGGATTGAAATACCAGAAGATTTATTAATCAAATCTTACACAGACCTAGTGGAAGCATTATTTCTATCTACTTATCCTAATTTTGATACTAATTACAATAATATTAACTATTTAAGAGAGCGCGCTATATTAACTCCACGAAATACAACCGTACACGATATAAATAACTATGCAATAAATTTATTACCAGGTGATAAAACTACTTATCTTAGTTCTGACACAATTTCTCATAATTCTGCTAGCAATGAAAATATAGATTTATTATATCCTACAGAATTTCTAAATCAACTTGAATTTAGTGGATTACCAACACATCAAATGATTTTAAAACTCAATATGCCAATAATGTTAAGAAATATAGATCAAACATGTGGTTTATGCAATGACACTAGATTAATAATAACAAGATTATTCGAAAAACTAATAGAAGCGGAAATATTAACGGGAAGTAATATTGGACATAAAGTTTTCATACTAAGAATTATTTTGACAGCCACTGAAAACAAATGATCATTCACATTTAGACGACGACAATTTCCAGTTAGATCATGTTATGCAATGACTATTAATAAAAGTCAAGGATAGTCACTAAATCAAGTTGGCATATATCTTTCTGAACCAGTTTTTAGTCATGGACAACTCTATGTTGCTTTATCAAAAGTTACATCAAAAAATTATTTAAAAATTATAATAAATAATAGTAAAGACATACCTAATAAGTATACAAAAACCATTATTTTCAAAAGACGTCTTCCAAAACTTATAATGTAAGATCCAGATGGTGTTCAAACTGAACTTCAATTCCTCAATTTAATATTCAATACTTCACTTCATAGTATCGAATTTTAACTATATATTATACCGCCTAGCGTGTGATAATGTTTTTGAGAACAGTGTGACTTGAGCTTGCGCTTTTTCTTCTCTTAGTCTGAACACGCCATTGCCAATAAAATGGTCAGAAACCAATCCACTCCTTTAATCTATTCTGTGATCAAATTGATTGTCATTAGTCTTTCATTGATCATTCTTATGTTTTCATTCGCTAGGCAAAAAGCCTTAACAGAACCGGCAGCATCAATGAATTCGCCGATCCCATTAAGTTAAAAAAGCAGACTAGTTCATGAAGTGGATTGAATAAATAGTTCAAGTTCGGGTCTTCTCTCACACTTGAGAGAGAGAGAGAGAGAGAGAGAGAGAGAGAGAGAGAGAGAGCAGAAGATGAAGACCCGCCTTCTTTTGCCGGAACCCTAATTCCCAATTCAGCTGCGGCGGTGGCATTTCATCAAAACCCTAATCTCACTACACCCGAGATTCCAAGGTACTACCTTTACACTTCAAACCCCCAATTCCAAGTCTTCTCTTTTATCTTGCCAGATTGGTTTTCGAGATACCCAGAATTTAAAGTTGGTGAATTTAGCTTAAAGGTTTAAGCTTTTAATGCTAAAGCAAGTTGAATCAATTAACAGTCATATGCCACTGTTGTTATTCTCTGTTCTTACTTTGAAGATTGCTTCTTTGTATTAGAATTGGTAAGTTGAATTCGGATGTCTGTTTCTAGCTGAAATTTGAGTTGAATATGTTTAAGTATATGTTGAGTAGTGAATGAGTGGTGTTATCATATCTATCTACATGATTGTATGTGTTTTCTTTGATGAGCATCTTTATAAGTATTGAAGTCTGAATGTGTGATACCTTGCTTGGGATTATATGTGTTTTCTTTGATGGGCATCTTTGTAAGTATTAAAATTTGATAGGTTACTTGGGATTAATGATGATTGTTGATGTAATGCAGTGTACTTTCTGTTTGAGCTGTCATAGTAAGAAGTTGCTTCGTGATCGAAATGGAATCTCAGGATTTTATTGCTCTCCCAGATTCCGGTGACTCTGGCTTTCAAGATTAAGGCCATGTTTGGCCGTCTTCTCTCTCGCTTCCTCTATTGTTCTTGCTATCTATCCAGACCTTCTCACAAATTTAGGTGATTGGTTTTCTTTTTTTGATGAGGAGGTGATTGGTTTTTAACCTGACTTGATCTCTATTGTAAATCTGCCGATATACCCTCAGATTGGAACAGGGGTAAGGTTTGCTATTCAATCTGGGTTCAATTCTTTTACGGCTGTTGATCTGTATGTAGCATATGATTTTGTTTAAGTCTATGAATTAGTATTTCTATACTTGACCTACATTTTGATGTCATAGTATTTGATGCAGGGATTTTGTTTAATAGCTGGCACTTGCTTTGGCTTTCCCAAACTTCATCATAAGGGAACCACTGGCTTAATAGCTGGCACTTGAAGGGAAAATGTGAACTACATTTGGTGCTGTCCATGACCAGACTTTGGTGGCAACCTGGGGCAATGGATTGAACTGAAGACTAAGCAGTGGCTGCTGCTGCTGTTACCTCCACTGGCTCTTCCGTATGATTCGTTCTTGCTTTTATTCATTTTCATCTATTACGTATGATTCATTCTTGCATTTTATTACATAAACAGTTGTGTTACTCTGCTAAAGATCTTGCCTTTGATCCAGAATAGTCTTAGTTCTTTAAGTTGTATTTGGTTTGTATATTTGTAACTTGCTGACTCAAATTTATTTACTGTCAGGTTAGTGGTTATGGATACAAAGCTTAATTCAATTGGTGAATCCTGTGTAGATTCAGTGGAATTTAATAAAGGTCATCTTAAAGGATTTCCTTTCAAATTTTGTCTCCAATCTGACATTGGTAAAGGCACTTAATGTACCCAAAACATTTGATTCTATGTGGTATTCTTTTGCACAATCATCTCTAAAAATTAATGTCATTGTTCTCATCTCATATATATATATAGTACAGGTAACTATAATTGCTTAGGAAAAAAGAACAACAAATGACTTGGTTTATACTCTGCATAGGCTCTTTGAATTTGATTTTTATGGAGTATGAATGAGGTATATACCGAAAACATATCACTCCCCACTTTCATGGACACTGGTTAGTGTCTTCTCTTTGGGTTTCTTCTGGTAGGTGGGTTGTGTGGGAAATTTAATTTTCCTTTCTTGCTTAGTTTTGTTTGGGTTTTCGTTATGGTGTTTTATATCAATTTTTTCCGGTGACATGCATATACGTATATTGTTTTCTTTCTGTGGTAGTGGTTGTGTTATCATGTTTTATGTTCCTCTTTTTCGAGCTTTTTAAGCGCTGTATTCAAGTGTTGCTCAATTGAGTGCTAGAGGAATCTTCTTAATAACTCTCAGATGTCATGGTGTGAGAGTTCTGCCACTTTTAATTGATCATGATTACTATTTTATGTCATGAAGAACATCAATTGAGCAAAGAAGAAAATCCCAGATCGTGAGTCCATTGAGCAATTTTTGGTGTGTGGGCTGGTGGTTATCTAACATTAGTTTTGAGAACTGAATTGCGGTTGGAGCCTATACTTTCTTTAGTTTTGATTTTTGCTTTGTGCTCTTAGGTTGTTGCTATATTGCCCTTTGTTGCATTGATTAAAAGCAGAGGTTTAATTCACATTAAATATTAAATTTGGCAAATAATTTGCGTTTCAATTCTTCTCTTCAATCATCTTAGGAAAATTCTCTTTGGAAGCCGAATACTATGGTGGGAAGCTGCAGACTATGGTGGTTCTTAAATCTTAATTGTTGTTGGAGAAATGTAAGTGATGTTTTTTTTTTCTCACTAAAGTTTACGTTTCTCTGCCTATGGCTATGGCTATACTATAATAATGTGTTTACATCAACAAATCCCGCGGCAACGCGCGGGCTTCTTTGCTAGTTTAACCTATATCTATTCTTTAAGATGACGTCAGCACTATTCACGAAACACTGTTCCCATGAGCAGTGTGCTGCGGGGACAATGCTGGGCTTCGGTGTTGGACGACTTGGACCTGCATCCCTTTCTTAAACTCTCTGGAGCCTTCTTCTTTATCTCTTTAGATTCTTCTCCCTCGATCCCTCTCGCTGCTTTGCATATCAAGACTTCTATCTCCGGAATCGATCTCTCGCTCGGACCAAAGCCCATTCCATCCATGTTAACCATGAAGACAAACTTCAGTACATCTCAAATGTTTTATTTTCCTTCTTCTGTCAATTGATTGCTGCTTCTTGCTCCGTCGACTTCACCAACCCAGTCACAATCGATTGTCTATCACTGGAGATTCAATTTCCTTCTTTCTTTCTTTCTCAGAGCTGAACCTGCTGCTGTTCACCTTTCCTTTCAATTCATCAACAAGCCAGATCAAACCAGTTTGCTTTGCGTGTGATTCAAACGCAAGATTTTTTCCCTTTTTCTTTTCTATCTGTAATTCTGTATTTGTATTTGAAGAGAGAGAGAGAGAAGAAGGAGAAGAAGAGAGGAGGGATCCAAGATGCAAAGCAAGGTATCGCAATCTTCTTCTTCTTCTTTTTTTTTTCTATTTTATTTTATTATTTTAAGAGCCCCTTTCGATTTTCCTTTCTTTTTCTTTTTGTTCTTTTTTTTTTCTTTTCATTTATTTCAGAGATCGAATTAATATGCATTTCTCCATCTGGGGTTGTCTGCTCTGTCGACACTCGACGCTAAAGAGTTGTGGTAAGTTGTAATTTTTGCTTTCCGCTTCAGCATATGAACGAAAAATATGAATGTAGAGGATAAGATTCATAGAGCATAGATGAATCTATTTGATGTCCAACAGAGCATATGATTCATAGAGCATAGATTCATACTCAGATTAATGTTGTCATTAGAGAATTAGATTCATTGTTTATTTGTGAGTTTGATGGTAGTTTTTCTTTTATTTTTGCTGTTCCTGCTCGAAAACAAACAACTTGGTTCTGCGCTCTCTATAGATTTCTTCAACTTTCTGAACAATCTGAGGTTCATAGGTATGTGCTACTTCTTCTGCATTTGATAAGCTTATTCATTTAGGTAGAAATTGTTCGTATGAGCTGATCTCAGATTTTGTGGTTTTTAATTGATATAAAATTCGAGGTCTGATAATCATTGTTTTTAATTTGGGTATTGCTTAGTTTCATCTGGTGGAAGCTTCTTCGTTCGTTCAGTTCCAGGTCAGTAGCCTCAAAAGCCTCCATTGCCTGCTCTTCGACTAAAATTTGTTTTTCTATTTTCTTTTATGTGTATACTGTGCTTCCTAAGTGTCTTGGACAAGTGATCTGCTTAATCATATGAAAGATTATATAGTTTGCATGATCAAGTTGTTGAAGACAAGTACGTGAAAGATGCAAGGCCATTTCTTCTTCCGGTTCCAAGTAAATTGCTTGCATTTGTCATAAACGCTGCTCCTTTTTTCAGGTAAACATGCTCTATGTATGGAAATTATTGAAATTGATAACGAAGTTTTTTCGATTTCGTTTGGTTGTTTGTCTTTGGTCGATTGAGCATTTGTCTATATAAGTTTTATTCATGGACACATGAACTCTTCTAGATTCTCTATATATTTATTTGTGAGAGGAACATATTATATAATTATGCTTGCATATGGGTGATATTTTGTGGAGGTTTAGATTATCATGTTTCACTGTTCTGTATTTTTTTTTTCCTGCTGTTATCGTTTGCAGGTCTTCAAAAGCTTGCTTGCTCATTTTGATCTTCTGCTATTGATGTTCATTCATACGAGCAACATTTGAAGGTCAACAACAATGCCTTCTTTTAAATGTTTGTATTGTTTCTTATCCAACATCTTGGGTTTGTTCCAATTTACAAACTGATAGAAGCTCTCCAAAACTGTTCCTTACCAATAGTAGTTTTGAATTTGTATCATCTTATTAATTTCATCTTTCTTCACTCCTTTACTAAAACATGTTGTTCAATGTTTACAGATACAATTCTACAGAAGTACTCATCCAGAGTTGCCACTATCTTCACTGGCATAGCATCTGCTTAGCTATTTGGTCATACTTTGCTATAAGAATTTCTATAGTCTTCATCTCCATATGCTAGGTAATTATACAGAATGTTGTTTTTCAATTTTTTGTTGTCTTATTTATGGAAAGATCAATATATACAATTCAGTAAGTATAAATAAGAGTAAGCTCTCTCTGTATATATTTACTCTGAGCACTTCATTGGGTGTCCTATATATGATAAGACATGGAAAAAATATAGAAAGAACTGTTGTATTTGAAGTTTGCTTTGGTTTCTGGGTATAAGTGGATTCAGGTTCAATAAGATATATGATCAGATGAGTACGGAATTGAAGTTCCATGTTATAATGGTTTATAGTTGTTGTAGTAATGTAGTCTGTTCAATTGATGAAAAGAAAAGAACATGTAGATTGTTTCCTCTCCATCTGTTCTGTATTTTCTTTCTTTCTAATCTATGTGCTGTGAATTTTAGTTTCTTTTCTAAATGAGTCTTGATTTTTACAGTGGAAACCAAAGTTCTTGCTACAGTTTATGGACCCAAAGCAAGGACGAAGAAGAATGAAAACCCTGAAAAGGCTTGCATTGAGGTTATTTGAAAGTCTAAACAGGTCAGAGTGGCGAGTCTTTGCAGTTATATTAGTGCTTTTTTTTATATATATAATTTGAACTAAACACTGATTGAGCTAGGAACTTATGGATATATATATTTTTTGAAGTGTGTGAGTTCTGTTATTGTTATCTGAGTTTGCTAGGTTGTTTGTCCATGGAATAGGAAAAACAGAAAGGGAGTATGATATGATATTGAAAAGGACCTTGCAAAGCATTTGATGTCATGTCCCAAGCGTCCTTTTTGCTTGGAATCATCCCAGTTTCTATCACATAGACATATGCAGAGTACCTGGAGAATAAAAATCTTCAACTGTTCCTATAGTGTACGTTTATGCTTTATAACGGTCAAATATTTGCTTATTTCAACCCTATTGGCATTAAACTTGCTTAGCACCTAAATATGAGATAGAGGAAAAGCATTTAGTTTGTCTTTATCTGTCTTAGCTGATGCACGGCTGTTTCTTCCCTAATTAACCAGGGAATATGTCAACTCAGTTGACAATGACTAGAATCTTTCTTCTCAATGTTCAGTATTATACTCCCTTTTCCTTCCTTATTTCAAGCAAAATTAGCCCATTCAGGCCTCATGTGGAGTTGTTATGTCGGGTACACAATGAGTTAGGTAGTTTTTATAACCAATCTTTAATCAGTATTGGTTTATTTAGCTAATTGAGTCTCAATCCTGAAACCAAACTAAGCTCTATTTTCTAATTCATGTGTACTGAACTAATGATGTGTGAATGTGGGTGCAGGTCGAACAATAACTGATGAGGATTAGTATACCTGAGTTTGGGGATGAAGTGGTGCATGACAGTGAGGATGAAGAAGTTAATGCAAGCAGAGTAGTGGCTCATATAATGGTATGTTTCCGGACCTAAAATCAGTAAAATGCATTACAGTTTTGTTTCCAGACCTAGATTACTTATTCCACTGGATTCTTGATGAATATGCTAATCTCAAAGCTAAGGTGAAGGGTTTAACAGGGAAGTCAAAGGCATGCACCAAGTTTATAGGTTCTGATAAATAGCATTACATTATGTCATTTTCTTATTTACTGTCATTTTATGAGGCGTATTCTTACTCGACTATTAAATACTAAAATCTCTTTTCAAAATTGGATTGGGGTTTTGATATATATTATGTCAGTTGTAGACAATGTATTGATTCAGTCCTTTTATCTTTTTCTTGCAAGTAAGTGATAACTTCAAGTTGTAAGAAGACTTTATAAAGTTAAAAAATTAACCATTTGGGAATGTATCAAATTTAGACAATCATTTGGTGTTTCACATTGGTAGACTTATTAACGAATCATTTTTAGGTACTATTTTATTGTTCTTCTATTTCTTCCAGCGCTGAATAGTGATATCCATTTTATTGAGAATAAATTGTTTCATTAATGATGTATTTGTAAATATACTTTTTATGATTGTTCACTGCCAAAAGTATAAAATTGTTATCAATAACGAATCCGGCGCGTTTATGCTAGTTTAACATATACTATTTTCCGTCGGGAGCGGTGCTGTTCACGTGTACAGTGGTTTTGATGTTCACAAACTACAGTGTTGGGTTTGGGTAATGGACCTCTTGCTCGCCCATTCATGAAACTTCGAGAGCTCGAGACCTTCTGTCTTTTTTGCCTCTTATCTCACTCGCCGCCTCTTGAAGCTTCCAGAGCGAACCCAGCTCTCTCATCCACCATTTCCCTCGCTCGCCCCCTCCTAAATATTCGATATCGATCTTGAGGCCTTTTCTTTTCCCTTCTCTTATCCTTCTGTTTGTCAAAAGACTGGGTTGCTTGGTTTTGTTTCTAATGGAGAAGAAGAAGAGTTTGGGTAAGTGGTTTGCGATTTATGATTTCACTTTTATATTTAAATACTAATCGATTTACTCATTTGAGTTTGGGTGAAAGATGGAAACTGATTTGGGGTTTCAGTGATGCGAAGAGTTTTGGTTTGTCAAAAGATTGGGTTTTTCAGCAAATAATGTTTCACATATCTAAATTTGCTAACCTTTTTTTTTTAAACTAAGCTCGAAATGAGTCATGGTTCAATCGATTGGTGTAACCATATTTGTATTGTGGGTAAAGTGTAACTACTACATACATGGTTTCAATTCTTTATAGAAAATGGGGAAACTTACCAAAAAGGAAAGAAAGGATATAAGTTTATTATGATTTTCAACAGTCGTTTTGGCTCTTGATGGAGTTTTGATCGCATTTTTGAGTATTGAGTTTGTTGTTAGCTTATTATCAGATAGGAAGACTTGGGTCGTACAATACATAGTATGGCGTGTATGTGTATACAGGTGTTTGCAATAGTCAAACATGAATACTAGTTTTGTAATTATTTACAGTAAGGCTTGTATAGTAAATAATCAATACATTGTGCACCTAATGCCTCATAGTTTTCTTAGAACCACAGTATTCATAGTAATGCAAGTATGGTGGAAGAAGTTCTTATGTATTTATCTTAACATTGAAATTATCCATATTCAGTAGATCAGGGATCTTACTTCTCACCAAAGACATAATCATGTTCTTTAAGAATCCAGATGTCCATAATTGATTCCATTCCTTGGTACTGTATAAACTAATTCTATTCCACATAAGCTAGTAATAATTGCAAAAAAGAGCAGATTTGAGAACAAATTAGTCTCTTAGTGCCCGAGGTAGCTCACACATTTTCCAGTCTTGATGACTACTGTCTTAATCTCTTGTGCTCCAATTTTTTTCTAAAGAAAATATATTTATTTAAACTTTCTAACGTTCTTGCTTCTTTCTTAAAAAAATAAAAATTTAATAGGCAGCTGATTCGGGCATATAATGACAAGTATGCGATGGGAATAACAACTGGAGAAGTGAGCAGTCCTGTTATAGTTTTAAATTCAGTGGTGATTAATGTTATTAACACTCAAGGTGGGCCAGAACTGAAGGACCAACTTCTAACATTCCTCCAACGAGATCTGAAAGCAATATAGAGTTACAACATTTATATGACATGATTACCTTAAGAATTATTAACCCTCTTTTCTGAATTATATGGAATTTTCTGACTCCCAATGTTATATCTGCCATGTTATTAAATCTTGCATATGGTAAAAAGGTCAAACAAGATTTACATTTTATTATACGCGAGATTGAAGAATGTAGTACACTGAGCCGAGAACAACAAATGTTTTTCCGGCGACAATAAATATTGAAGATAGTATAATATACACTAATAAGTTATTAATTAATGAATAAATTAGTAAGTTATTAACTTCAGTTCCGAGACTGCTAATTTATTCAAGTTTAATTAATTATAGTAGCTAAATCTCCTTGACTTTGCCAATATATGACGTTTGTCATAAAATTGTTGCATGTTTTGTCATTATATATCCGCTCTGTACTCAATCAACATTAAACGCACAAGAAACAAGACATCCATTTTTTTCTTCTTCTTAATCTGAATAAATTCATTGACAATGGACATCAAACATTACAGAATCGGAAGAAGTATCAAGTATTCAACGGATAGCTACAGAATTTTCTATATGAAAAGCTGAGGTAGAATAAGAGCTACTAATCTGTAACAAGAGCATAAATTTTTATAGGATGTAGTATAATTGTATATCAGCTCACATTTATATGTTTATCTTTTGGAAGGGAAAACTTTTGGATGATTATGTATCATCCAATATTGATGTGCATTGCAGAGCGCTATCATTTCCCGAGTGATACTCGCCTGGGGCTTGAGCATCATCCAGATTGGGAGTCCTGTTTTGATGACTTTGTGGTGGCTAACTTTCCTCATGGAACTGGTAGTATTAAGGTCATGAAAAACATTATGTCCCACTATGTCTTCTATGAAGTGTTCAAAAATAATAATAACAAGATCGAAGCAAAAAAAGGTTTCGTTGACAACCCTGCTGGACTTTCTAGATTTGCGAGAGTTCTACATATTCATGGTAGTGACAACAATAGAAATTTGGTATGTAGTTAAAATATTTTTATTTCCTTTTCAAGTAATATTTTCTTATTTACTTATTTAATTTATTTTGTCAGCAAGCTGAAGTTGTAGAACAAGAATTGACCAACAGGTTCCCTTACATGTTGGTTCACTTGTTCCAATTTCTATTCCAATTTATGACGTCTGAGATTGATCGTGCTTTCTTACATAAGAAAAGGTAAATAATTTGGAATTTTATTTTTGGATATTGTTTGTTAGCTCTTTAAGACAAAGATAATCCCGGTTAATTATTTTATTGTTAAGTGCAGGCCTGCAATTGAAGATGGTCTTCATTGTTGAACAGAAACTTATGATTTATTCCTCTAGCAAATTTGGTGTTCAAAGGTCAAGTTGGACATGTCAACTTTTCAGGGGAATGCATAAGTTCTGGACCATCTGAAGCTGTAAACGCCTGCAAACAAGTCTACATCACCGCACTCATTTTCTCTTCACGTAAAATGACGAGCAGTGTAGCTCATACTCTTCCTCGTACGGCTATGGCCTCTAGTACCTCTCATTTTTGATACTTGTAAGCTCCCAGACTTCATTGAGGACGACCTCTTTAGCTATTCAAATTGTTAGTTCGAAGGAATTCAATTATTTAAAAACAAATGTTTGATTTTTTATTTCTGATCAAAATAACTTCATTAACAAAACGAAGATGTCAAAACTTCATTAATAGTCCGGGTTATGTGTATTTCAAAGTGTGTAGAGTGATCAGAGCCGTAGAATGTGTCCAACGGTTGATATCAAAACTGCATTTGCAAAGCATGAGGAACCTGTTATGGAGAAACGGAAACAATACATTTTGGTCCCAAAAGCCTCAATCTGCAGCTGACGGCATGGTACCATGAATTTAGTGCAGCAAATAAACTATCTGCTCAAGGTAAAAATATATACAGCGGACCTAAATGGAGTCCACCAGCAGCCGGGACTCTAAAACTAAGGAGGTGTTTGTTTGGTAGGATAAGTCTCTTGGATTTAATTTAAATTTGTCAATCTGACCTCATCACATGTTTGGAAGCCCAGATAAGGTTGGGCTGGAAAATTTAATTCCTATCAGACATGGATTTCAAATCCAGCTGAAAACACGTTATTAAAAATAATGAAACATTCATTCGGCACATTCACGACAACTTGAAACCATGACTCCTCTGCTTCGTCTGATACTCTCTCATCGTCGCGCTCCGTTCAAGTTTTCGATCCGGTCATCCGCGGTCGTGTTCCACTATCTCTGGTCGTTGCTCATCTTGTTCAATTGTGTTTTAGGTAAATCTTTCTCTAGAGAACTCTTTTGTGGTTTTCGATTTGAAATTCTCTGATTCAACTAATTCAACTTCAATCCTACGTGATTGATCTTTCTCTCTAATTCGATGGGTTTTTCTTTCTTTTTATGTGGTATTGTGAATTTAATTCAAGGGTAGTTCATAGGTAGTATGAACTTTTGATTGATTGATTGTGTTATGTTGAATTGTATATACTCAAATCGACGACCCGGATTATACGGTTTAGAAGATCTAACGGTCTAGATCAAGCCACACTTTAATTTCTATTTTCAATTCATTTTTAGATAATACTAATTTTAAAAAATCATTAAAAATAGTTCCGATGTCCAAACGATGCTCCGAAAAATCCTACGAACTCGTAATAACGTCTAGTTTAATCCTATGGGCTCGAAAGACAAAATTTGACAAACTAAAAAAAATTTGAATAATTTTCGAAAACCATAAAGAATTTAAAGAATAACAAAAATTCAATAAAATAGCTCGAAAATAATTTTTCCTATTAAAAATACAAATCCGATTTTCCGAGATGTTACAATTCTCCAAATCAATGAAGGCATTTGGTTATAGAAAAATCAACTCGGATCACAGTTTGTTCATCAAGAGTAATCAAGGTAAGATCACTGCTCTGATTATGTATGTTGATGATATGATTGTTACAAGAGATGACCTAAAGGAGATGGAGGCTCTACAAAAGTATCTTTCAAAGGAGTTTGAGATGAAGGACCTTGGACTGTTGAAGTATTTTCTCGGAATTGAAGTTGCAAGGTCAAAAAATGGGATTTCTTTATCCCAGCGAAAGCATGTACTTGACTTGTTAGCTCAAATCAGAATGCTTGACTGCAAGCCTGTTGAAACACCAATTGAATTGAATCACAACCTTGCCATCTATCCGAATCCAGTTCCAACTGATAAAGGAAGGTACCAACGTCTAGTAAGGACACTTATTTATCTTTCTCATACAAGACATGATATTGTTTATGATGTGCAATTTATGCATTGTCCCAACGAAGAGCATATGGATGTAGTGTATCGTATTCTAAAGTATCTTAAGATGGCACCTGGAAAAATCTTGTTGTTTGAAAAGAAGGGTGAATTGGAAGTTGTAGGATACACAGATGTTGATTGGGCTGGTAATAAGACTGACAGACGGTCTACATCTAGGTATTTTACATTTGTTGAAGGAAACCTTGTGACTTGACGTAGTAAAAAATAAAAAGTCGTTGCAAGATCAAGTGATAAAGCAGAGTTTCGAGGTATGGCATATGGAGTTTGTGAGATGTTATGGATTCGTAATGTATTGAAAGAATTGGGTTTCAAAGTCAAGAAACCCATGGACTTGTGCATTGTGATAGCACGTCTGCAATTGAAATTGCTCATAATCCTGTTCAACATGACTGGACCAAGTATGTGGAGGTAGATCGGCATTTTATCAAAGAAAACTTGGACAAGAAAATAATATGTTTCCCTTTCTTGTATATAGAAGACCAATTAGCAGATGTTCTTACAAAAAGAGTGTTAAGGAAAGTATTTGACAACTCGGTTGGTAAGTTGGGCCTGATTGATATCTATGCACCAACTTGAGGGGGGAGTGTAAAATATTTGTAAATATTTAATTTCCTTGCATGTGTAGGTTAAATATTATGTATAGGTGTAGGAAATATTTTCCTATTAGCACTACAATTCACAATTGTATCTCTATATAAACCTCATTTATGGAGAAGATAATACATTGAAGCATACCAAACCATATTAAATCATTATTTTCTACTTCTGTTACTACTAGCTTAGTCACCAGTACAATATTCTCTTTCGATCTTTTCACTTGGAAAACAACTTGGAGGCTTCAGAAAAATTTCCAACTCCCAACTCCTTAATCCTACCGTATGATCTACTATTCAAATTTGGTAGTACAACTTCTAGAACCATAACACAGATTTATGATCATCTTATCATTTAAGTTGAACTATAGCTTCTACTGATCATTTTCCATTTCCTCATACATATTCTCATATTCACTGATACCAGAGAGAGAATTTGTCAAAACCTCAAAATACTCGCCAGTACCTAATAACACATTTCTGTGTTTTGCAGCAGGTGAAAAAAAAGAAGAAGAAGATGAGGAAGCAAAGAAGAAGGGAAGCAATCTTCCAAAAAGAATCCGGCTTAGAGCAAATATTCTCGTTAACTTACGACCAGCTGTTGGGATCCAGGTAATCAAATATTACCTAGCTGGCTAAGTGGCTAGGATTCCTCAACCCTCAAGCTATGTTTATAATTTAACTAGTGTCTGTGTGGATATTATACAAATGACTTATCACCAGTGTTCTCTAATTACATATATAACATGATTTGGCTGATATGATGGCTAAGAAATCCAAGACAAAGTGGGGAAACAGGATTGGATATGTCCTTGTCCCCTTCACCATTGCTCTACAAGATGACCCTTTGGATTATGTTCGTGGAGCCAAGTTGCATATTGATCGAGAAAAGCTCTCGCTTGAAGCATTTTGCACATACTTATGTGCCAATATTTTAACCAAACTGATTGGAGCCAACGTACAAAATCATAATTCATTTTGCTGTAACTTCATGCTTGCATGGTCTTACAGGGACCAGGAGCAGTAGCACACAGAGTTCTTTGTAACTCGACACTATCCTTCACAAACTTGATTGGTCCTCTCGAAGAAATTAGTTATTACGGACATCCAGTTACCTACATTATTGCTCCTAATGTTTACGGCCAACCCCATGTAGGTTCTCTCTTTTCGTTTATACTTCTGGTACTGATTTTAAACCATGTGATAAACAAAGTTTCATCATTTTGTTCTCTCACTCAACTTTAGCTAAAAATTGTTGCTGACAAAATGACTATTAAGTCACTCAACTTCATCCACGATGCTGTTGTCAAAAAAGGGCTCAACATTGCCAAAGAAGGAAGAAGCAGTTGTGTTTAGCTCCAATTTAAGAGTTCACTAGATGTCGAACAATTATTTTTTTTTTTCTGCCGGAAGTATAGTTCTATGTAGGCATTATCGATTACACGTAGTTTAGGTTCTGATTAACTTCCCTAGTTAACTTCAATTTTAAATACACTGCCAGACCTCATCAGAATCGTAAAACAGACAGATTAATTGACTCTACCAACATTGAGCCATGCACAATAATAACTTTAAAATACAATCACAGTGTGCACCAATTCTGGTTCCCCAAACTCGCAGTCAGACAAGGTGCACTACTACCAATGTTCCTAAAAGCATGTCCGACTTTCCTAAACACAGAATTGGTTCATGTGTCTTGTTTATATCTTCGTATGTGTAATACATGCCTCGTCTATTTTCCAATTTTCCATAGAGAATGACAGAACAGCAAAATTCAATACACCTACAAAAAGGATATTTATCTTAACATCTAAAATGCTGGTAAAGAAAACACAACTTGAGTGGCCCGTTGTTGGTTCGTCTAGAAAGATAAATATTGATTCAAATATCCTTACAGACAAGGTGCACAACCAACACATCAAATTTACAAACCAAATCCTGAAGATCAAGAGAAAAGTACAAGGAACAGATTTCCATGACATTGATAAATGACCTCCATTCAAGTTATTTCCATTTCACAAGGACACTCACAAGTCACAACCTGTGATTCTCTTCTGCCACACCACAATACCTGCAAATGAATCAAAACAGAAGTTACAACATATAAATGATATCGCCATCGCCATTCATTGTAAATTGTCATCTGAATCAGAATATTTCAAAGCCTACTATAACTACGTCTGTGACACCTACACAAGCTTCTGTGACGCCTACTTACTATCTTGAATGCAGACTGCTCATAGTGTATAATAGCTTATTTCTCACCAGAAATTTCTGTTCTTTAGTTTATGGAGAACAATGTACAAAGCAAATGCAAAGAAAGCAATAAACCAATAGATCTTTCCATCTTTCTTTCCAAACTCAAAATAGACAGAACACTAATTTTTATTTGTTAGAAACAAAGATAAATAAAAAATAAATCAGCTGTGTGTGCAATGTGCATCTCATTCATGCTGTCTTTTGATCGGATCAAATCAATAATTCAATATGATTGCTGCACATGATCGTCAAGACTAGTCCCACAACTTCTTGCATATGGGCAATAGCTAGCTAGATTAAGTACAAGTTAAAGAGCTATAAGGACCAACCATGTCTAGCATTAATTCTTGGTTTGACATAGCACTCACTCTAAACATTTATACTGAAGAGAAAGAGGAGGAATTACCAATGGATGGATTGAGTTAGACCACAAAGCCACCGGTCAAGCGAGTACGAACGATGTCCGGGGAATGACAATTGTACTCAAAGGTGCGAGTGGCCTTGATATAACTTGTGATACAATTTGAACTCAACACTTCATAGTGAATCACTACTACAACAACACGCACCTTCCCAAGAAAATGTCCATAATCCTCTCCATAAGAAGACATGTTGCCACACAAAACAAGGGCAACACATTGATCTCCAAGATCGACAAAGTTGTATGACAGTGGATGAGTGTATTTCATCAAGGTATCGACCAAGCTGAGAACCATAAAGCATTTTTCTTGAGAGATGCTTATATCCCCATCATCATTCAGTGCTAATTCAGAGACACATATATCGCGCTGATTACAAAAGGAGAACATGACATGTGTACCTTTCAAGTCCAAGACTAAAGCCCTGCCAACGAAGGGAAAAGGCTTACCATCAAACAAGGAAGTCATCACTCTCCATTCCTTTTCCTTGTCATTTACGTCAAAGCAAATAATGGGAAGGTCGCAAAGGTAAGGCTCTAGAAACGAGATCAAGATCTTGGATCCAACAACAGCACAAGCCAATTTATCAAAAGTAATGTAGTTTGCAAGACCATGCCAACTTTTTAGCCTCGGCACACTAGCTATAGGATCCGGCAGAACCAAAAATCCACCAGAACTGGTAACTCCAAGAGAACCACAGGCTGCGAGACAATAGAGTTTTCCATTCACCTCAAAAAGCAAGGGATTTGGTTTCACCTTTGGGCAACTCCAATCAACCTTTTGCCAAATAGTAGACTCCGGCTTAAAACTATAGACATCTGCACTAGGCACATAATTCGCTATGTCTGCATCTGGTGGGGGAACCACGCCACCGGTGAGGAACATTTGGGAGCCGTAGGCACAGCAACTCATACGCTCTGGGATTCTCTCCACAAGGCCGCAGCTTGGGGGGACTTTCTCCCCAGTGAAGAGCCAAGCCCGCAGGCGCAACTGACGTTCCTGTTTGGTTTTCGGGGTGCAATATCGGCACTTGGTTATTGTGCAAGTTTCGGTGCTAAAGTTACAAGAGCATGCCAATAACTCGGAAAGTTTGATGGTGCGTAAGACGTAACAACTTGATGGAAAGCTGACTTCTTCAAAACATAGATACAGCTCCTTCTCCTTCCCCTGTGTCTGAAGTTGCTGATAAGGTGGCTGGTTAACATATCCAGCACCACAACCACCATCCCGCTGCATCGGTTCTGGTTGGTTCTGAATCAACAAAGAAAAGGCGGTTAACATGCATCAATGAAAAGAGCTAAGTAGGAATAAAAGGTCTGAATAAACAACCTGTTGGATAGTAAGACTAGGGCAGCCGGCATATCCTTGTTGATAGTATTTGCGATGAGTGAGAGACATGTCCGTAAGCTTCAAACGCTTGTCACCAACTGTTTCCATATAGGCCCCCCCTGAATCTGAGCAAGTATTTGGGATGAGAGAACGTAAGCACTGGTGTAGGCAGTTGTAAGATTACATATGCACATACTCAGAAACATATATGCACACACTAGAACACTCCACATAATTTTCAGAAACACATCAAGCATCTCAACTAGAACTGTAAACAGACCGGATCCTAAATATAAATTGAATTGTCCAAATCCTACAGTTGAATATTCATGAAAGCAAATTATACTGTAAAGGATGGACATGAATATAGGTATATAATTTTAAAACATTAAGAGTGGAAGTTGGTAAACCATACGGTATCCATTAAATAAGTTGTATAGTTGAAGTCTAGAATACATACTTTGATTATAAGCTCGCCTTCTAGAAATGGAGCGCTTGTTGATCAATGTCTTGGCATTGACTTTATTACCAAGTTCATCATAACCAAAGTAAGAGCAATCTCTGTAAGTAGAATTCCAGCGCCAACATGTACCAGAATTATCAGTGTCCCAGCTGAGGCAGAATCTCCTCTCATGATCGGAGTTGGGCATCCGCTCACCGTGGTAGGATTCCAAGACAAACTCAGCATCGCTCTGAGAAGCAAACTCCACAAAACCAAAATCTAGCGGCACTCCTGATCGCCAATGACGCAAAACCGTAGCAGCCAAAACCTACAATCACAGATTTTATAATAAAACAGAATCCCAAGGTTGAATTTCAATAAATAGAGATCGATACCTTCGCGTTGTCATGGAAGCAGTGGAAGAGATAGGTCTCATCCATCCTCAGAGGCAAGCCGTCGACCCGTATGGAGCGAATCTCATGGGCTGTCGTCATGACTCCGATTAGGGTTTGGTTGTAATCTAGCATCCCAATTAGGTATATATTTTCGTATGTCTTGGGTTAAAGATTGACAAAAGTACCCCTTTCTTTTTACAACAAACTAAATGCTGATCTTTAAAAATTAAAGAAAAATGTAGAATGATGTAAGTTGTCATTGAAATAGAAGAGAATAATTCTAGTCTCTTGAGAAAAGACATGTAATCTCCTTGTATGATTTCTTACGAAGAAATATAAGAAAAATAGAAATTCATACATGACTAGTACGCTTGCGTCTAACGCTCACGTCACGCCATAATAGAATTTTACCTCATTATGCGGAAAAGACGGGTGTATTTATATATGTGCATATTCCCTATATGAATTATTATTATATTCATATAGGGTTACGACGATTGAGTCTAACGCTCACGTCACACCATAATGGTATTTTACCTCATTATGGCGGAAAAGCACGTATAGCTAGCTATCATTTATTTATATACATACAATTCTCATAATCATCCATATATAAATATATAATCACTGAAATTCTCAATTCGGTTATTCTCCAACAAAAGAAAATATTCATCAGTAAATCTTTTGCATGCATATTATTTAAAACAAAAGTCCACTCACAAATTTAGGCCTAAGCCTGATGTCGTTCTGAGGCCTCTTCTGCTCGAGCCTCCTCACGTCCTGTTCTAAATATATAATTAATTTCCCAACTTAAAAATTCAATATTTATTCAAAATAGACAAAATTAACTGTGAGCCTTAACCACGCTCATCCTTGCCCAACTTCGCCATTCTTAACTCAATAACATCCAAACTTCACCGAAAAAATAACGGCAGCCTTAACGCAACATTCCACAGTCTAAACAACATTAAACCAATGGCCGGATTCTACCCTATTACTCTGTCAAAATTACCAAAGTTTAACAATTTCCAAACCTATCCAAAACTCCTCCAAAAATTCTAAAATTCACATCAATAGACTCCCCTTAACAACACACATTTAAAAGCATAAAAAATTCACAAACAGCGGCGGCCGGAGGCCGACTCCGGCGACCTTCAATGCCTACCAAATTTTGACAGCATCTTCCTCTCATCTCACTCTACAACCTTCCTAACTAGCACAAACACAAATTTCAAGCCTAGATAAGGTAATCGAACAAAAACAACAAATGAGCCTTAGAATTTTAACTCCATATTTCTCCTTACCTAGCTCGACAGGGAGCGAATCATTTGGAGGGATTGCTGCACGGGAGGAGGAGGGCTTCCAAACGAGCCAAGTGGCTCCGGTTATGGTGGCCGGAGGAGTGAGTCTCGGCGACGGAGCACTCCGAACAGTTGGACCTTCCGGGTTCGATTTCTCCTTCACGGTGGCGCTAGGGAGGCTGCCACCAGTCCAAGAAGGAAGAGGAGGAGATGGCCGACCATTTGGGACCGGTGCGGCGACCTACGGTGGCCGGACGACGGTGGAAGGGCGCGGGGAACGTCCGGCAGGGAGAGAGAGAGAGAGAGAATCAGGAGGGAGGAGAGAGAAGAGAGAGAAAATGGTTTGGGCTTTCCCAACCCAACCGGTCCAAAACCAAATATAAACTCAACTCCAAAAATGAACACCCCAAAAATAATACCCTAATAAAACTTATTTTTTTACTAGCTAAAATTTTACTATTTTTACCGTCGGCAAATATTTCCACTACGAATAATTCCTCCATAAAAATCGTCCCTCAACACCCCTTTAGGGACTTTTGATACTATAATTGCATTTACAAAGACGGTAGAATTCTTATTATTACCAAGCTAGTAAATAAGGTAAAAATTTAAGAGTCGGGGCGTGATATTAAGTGTTTGAAGCAAGTGAGTTTCATTCTCCTCGTAAAACGCATGCAGAATATTATCCACAATAATTTTCTGTTTAAAGGCCAATAGCCTATCTGTCCTGAATACTGGGTTTAAAAAGATCTTTAAAGGCTAATCATGAAGAACCTTCTTCCCAGTAACTAAGGGTCGTTTATTTGCCCTAAAAGGGGCTCTTCTTCTTTTTGGCAAAGCAGCATAAACGGACATAATATGTCTTTACCGTCTGCCATTTAAGACGGGCTAGCCGGTCTTTTACCCTGAGACTGGTCAGTTGAGGCTGTTCCTTTCGGATACAGCAAGAACTCATTTGCAAGTTTTTCTTCATCAGAAGTAACATATTGATCTGTATCTTTCAAGGTGGTTTTAGAATGGTCTGAATGTTCATCCCACCCATAATCTGGCTTTGGCTTTATTCTTTCCGAAGACTGGCTTGACTCAGCAGCTCTATAAGAAACAATGTATTGATAACTTGGTCCGTCATGGAGAGGTCCTTTGATACCGGTTTCTGATTTTTGGATTGCGACCTTCTCTTTCAAATATCGTCATTTCTCTTGTAAAAGCAAATAGTTCTTGTCACCTGCAACCGTTTCAACATTATATTTATATTGAGTTAAAAACATTTGCCATCTCAGAACTCTTCCCCTATCAGCAGCATCAGTTAATTTGTAGTTTTTCAAATTTTTAACTCTTTTGTTATCAGTTTTTACTACAAATTTGTTTCCTAAGAATGCCTCAGCACCCTTAATGCTTTTAATTAAGACAAGGACTTACCTGTCTCTAGTAGAATAATTTAACTCTGCAACATTAAACTTTCTAGATAGAAATTTACAAATATTTTCATGATTTGTATCTGGAGTAACAACTAAAACAACTCTTGCCCAGTGATAATCATTTGCATCAGTTTGCAAGATGATCAAATCTCCTTCTTCAGGTAATTGTAAAAGAGGAAGGTTTTTTGTTAATTATTTAATCTTTCTGACAGTATTACTATCATCTTCTTTGAAAGACCATTTCTTTTTAGAACTTGTTTTTGGAGAGAGAAGTGCAGTGTGGCCACTAACTTGAGGAATAAAATCTCTCGCAAAATTAACAACTCCCAAAAATCTTTGTAGGGATTTTGCATCTAGGATATTGTCTGGAAATTGGCTGATTTTCTTGACAATGTATTCTTGGAGATGAATCTTCCCATCCTTAACATGAATGCCAAGGAAATCAATTTCTCCCTTTATAAGGTGAATCTTCTTCTGTCCAAAGATGATTCCCTTCTGGACAATAAGTTTACACATTTGTTCTAAGTGCTTTAGATGTTTGAGAGAAGACAAGAATGTCATCTATATAAACTATGCAAAATTTGAGTAAGGCTTGAAAATATTATTCATTTTCCTTTGGAAAATAGATGGGGCATGCTTAAGACCAAATGACACAACTAACCATTCATAATGCCCTTGAGGAGTTCCAAAAGTTGTTAATGCAATATAATCAAGATGCATTTTAACCTGTCAGAAGCCTTATTTTGAATCAAACTTGGAAAAGATCTTTGCTACTTTAAGCCTATTGATGAGAACTCTCACTTGAGCTATCTGATAACCGTCTTTAACGGTCTTTTTATTCACATCTCTGTAATCAATTACCATTTTGGTTTTTCCTCTTAATTGTTCTGCATGATTTCTTACTAAGAATGTTAGAGCATGATCGATGAGGACTATTTGAAGGCCTGATTAACTTCTTTTCAAGAAGCTCTTGAATTTGACATTCCATTTCCTTCCTATCTTCTTCCCTATAATGAGGGATGACCTTAACATTACAAATAGCATTTGCATCATGCATTCTTAGCTGACAATATATTGGGTCTCTTTCCCAATACAATTGAGGATCTTCACTTATTATTGGTTTCAGCAATTTTTCTATTTCTGAGAGAGTCGGGATTTTCTTTTGTTCTACCTTGTTTGCATATACCTTTAAGTTATGCTCTCTGATGTATTCTTCTTCTCCATCAGAACTTTATCAGAAATTTGATATTTAGAATTTTTCTCTGATTCAGAGTCTTCTGAACTTGTTGCTTTGTTTACCAATATTTCACTATGACCTTTAAGCTGATCTTGTAACAGTAAAACTGGCTTATAATCACCACTCTTCGCTGGTGACTTTTGATATTGGTCTGTAAATCATTTACTTGTAACGCGCACAACGTCTGTTAATCGAGATTCCCAATAGAGTTTTTAGTTTTTATCAAACCCAATCATTTGTGGTGTTTGAATTACTGTCTGTTTAATCAACTAATCAGCGCTCTAGCCTTCACACTACCAGAGGATCTTGATGATAAAATTTCCTCCTCCTAAGAAAACTTTCACATTTCAAGCCATAGTATCCACGACTATTTCATTATCCTCCATTGCAATTCCAGTAACTGTTCTTGAAGATTTTTCCCAATATTCTTCAGGGATTGCATATCTTTTAGCAAGAGTGTATCTTGAACCACTATCTACAAATGCATATAGATGATACTTCTTGTGATTTCAAAGCCTTTTAGATTAGCATATTCTATTGCTTCATCATATTCAGCAATTAAGGTTATAGAAGATCTCTTTTATTTTTTAGGACATTAATTTACATAATGTCCTTCTGCCTTACAAAGCCAACATCTACATTTCTTTACTTCTTTGGAGGATAAATTTGTTTTATTTTTTCTTTTGAAAAATCTCTTTCTGGGCGAAGATTGAGAAGATTTTTCTTTCTTATATTTAGAATTTTTTCTGAACTTATACTTCTTTTTAGAAGCAAATTTTTTGTCATGCGTTTGACTATAGAACTTCTTTATGTATTTTCTTTCTTTAGGAATATGACATCCCTATTGTGTCGGAGTATCCAATATCTTCGGACACATATTTTCAACTCCCCTAAGTTGCTTCTTTGCAGTTTTGGATTTCCTGTTCTCTATGCATTGCTTTCTTAGGAGATCTCTAACTCTTTCTGCTATCCCTTTTACAGTAAAGTACTAGAGAGAGTTTTCTTCCAAAGATTGTGCTACTGCGTCATTCTAGGGTTCTGGCAACTTTCTATAATATGTTCTGACAAGATCGTCATTTTCAATGTTTCCAATAGTGCAGTAGTAGTTTTGGAATTCATTGGTATATTCCTCAAAATACCTCTTGTTACAAATACTCAATTTTTGAATATTTGCTTTAGCTCGTTCTTTAGATTGCTCGCTATGCCCAGTGACATCTCCACAGAATTGTGCATGGATAGGCATTGCAAAATCTAAAGGACTATTAATCTGAGCTAACTTGACTGCCAATCAACCCATTTTGAACTTCTCTTAAAGGACTGATACCATTTATGGACTATTCCAGTTAAGGTTGACTCATAATATGCATAAGCATCCTCGTATGCATACTTTGATAAGACTAGAGCCTGAGTACTTTAATTAAACTAGCAACCTAGTTATCTAATGTCTTTCTTTTATCTCCTACCTGGTCTAAATTCAGATATACCCCTCTTTCGGACACTGACTGCCCCAATTTGGGTTCAGTAGGGATATACTTCTGAGAACTTCATTCTCCATTCCTTCATGTAGGAGCCTGACCTTTTGGAAGCTTGATATTCTTTTCTCGAATGATCTTAGTCAGATTGTTCGTAATATTCTGCACTACAGTATGACCACCTTCTAGAAGGGCCTGCCTTTCACCTCCATTTGTTTCTATAGAAGATGAGCTTGGCGGCTCTTCTTTTGTTGCTTGATAAGGAATAATCTTCCTCTTATTCTTTCCAGGTTGAATTTGAGAAATCTTATTCATGATTTCCTCCAATTCTTCTATGGATTCACAAGTTTCAGCTTGTGCATACAATCCTTTTAATTTTCCTGCTTTAAGCATTTTCATAGGTCTTTTAGTATCGTCTTCTTCAAAGGATTCTTCATGAAAAATTGATTTAGTTCTAGAGGAACTAGCTTCTTCATAATTAGCAAATGAATGCCTATAAAACTGTAAGCTTATTTTTTCTCCCATATCTTCATAAATTGAAGCATTGGTACTTTCAAGCTGTTTAATAGGAGGAGTCAGATTCTATTCTCTTGGGAATGTTACTTCATGCCATTTTGTGACATGTTTTTACTGTGAATTATTTTTTGGGTTGGTGAGAACATATGTAGTAATCGTAGGGCTATTTAGAAACCTGGTATTGGGAGTTACATTTGAGCTCATCAACTTATAATAGATTCGATAATCTATCGCAAGTTCCATCATTCATTTCTTCATAGAAATCTCATCTTTTTTAATTCTCAATCCTAGACAGTAAGTGACATCTCTGAGATGCGTTGTGAAGTTTGGAAACACATTGAAATATGCAACTTGGTGCACAAGGAAGCTTCTACTATTCCTAACAGATTTTTCTTAAATCTGTTATTCTATCGTCTTGTAGAACACATAGAACATAACAGTCAATTCCATCTCTGGCTAAGAGTTTTATTCCTACTTGGACTGCTCCAATATGCATATAGGAATATTTTTTCTGGAAAGCTTCACTTACTTCCTGTAATACCTCGGAAATTTGATATTAGTTTCTAATATTATTTGGAAATTATTTAAGTAGGAGTTGTGGTTTAGTGAGTGGATTTAAAGTATTCGAGCATTTAATTTTCTTGAAAATGTTTTATTTTGAAGGGTCAAGAGTTGACTTTTTAATCGGTTGGGTTTCTCAAAAAACTTCCTTCACGAAAGTTGTAGAGCACGACGATATGAGTTCGTAGACATATGGCACGCATAAAACGGACTTCGTATGAGGAAGTTATGGTCAGCGGAAGTTCATGGCTTTACGGGAATTTTGGGTTAATAAGGAAGTTTTAGGGTTCCATTTCATTATTCCGGAATCCATTCCTCTCTCTCTTTCCCTCTCTCTCTTACCGAACCCTCACCACCAGAGTTCTCCAGCCGACCCGACCCGGGTTTTCCGGCCAACTCCGACCGACTCAGGCGACGACACCGATCGGAGTCGCTTCATCTCGACAGCGCAACCTTTCTTGTGGTAATGGCTTGCTCCGATTTAGGGTGGTTCATGTGAATCGAAGCCTAGAAGTTCCGGGTTGAGAATCGGTCAGGATTCTCACCTCCGGCGGCAGCAACGTGGCTTGGGACCGGTCTGGATAGGAAGTTCTTGATGTCCTTGTTCGACTTCGGGTAGTCTTGAAGCTTGACTCACAGTGTAGAGTTGCAGTGGTGGACTTCAACCTTTCCGGCGTCTTCCGGCCGAATGGGACGAAACTTTAGGTATAAAAGATGCTTCCCTCTTTTCCATCTACAAGTTTCGTGTTGTGAGTTTTCCCTAATTCGAAGGTTGGTAGGGGGCGCGTGGGGTCCACTCGCTGCAGCCCGTGGTGGCGCGTGGCGGCGGCGGCGGCGAGTGGCGGCCCGTCTAGCAGGGTGTGTAGGTTATGTTGCAAGGGTTAGCTAGTTCTTATTGTTTTGAGCATGTGGGTATACTATGAGACTAGGTTGAATCATGTGATGCTTATTTGTTGGAGCTTTCTCGATGAGGTGTGATTTTGTTGATTTTGGGATTTAGAATGTAGGAGTCGTTTTTGCGGTTACAGGAAGTGTTGTTTTGGGTGATCGAGGACCTTGGGAGGTCTTGAAGGAGAGTTGCCCTCTTTTGGGGAAACTTTCGGATTCAATTTTGGGTTAAGAGGGCAAATGTTACTCTTTAGCTTGTTGGTAACTAAGGTTAATATTTGGTTGTTTAGGTAGCTTGTGGAGTTATTGTTGAGCTTGGTTCTTGAGTCATTTTGTGAAGACTCAGCGGGATTATTAGGTGAGTAAAATCTCATCAATGTTCACTTTGTGACCTATTTAATTATGGTTATTATGATGACGATATGATGATGATGATGATTATCTTATGATGATGATATGATGATGATGATGATTATGATTATGATGATGATTATGAGGATAATTATTATGATGATGATTATAATGATTATGATGATGATGATGTTGATGAAAATGTTGATAATGAGGTTTATGATGGTAATGATTTAAAAATGTTGTTTTCTTTTGTTTGTTTTAAAAATATATGAGTTTGATCGCCAATGGCTTATAGGTAAGAAAAAACAAGTTTTCCTATTTAAATGACTATTTTTAAGTTTCTTGTTGACCATAATATTTTTGGTTCCTTTGATGTGACTAGCGGTGCCTTAGTGGTGATTGTGTGCATTAGTTATGGATGTGCGCATTAGTGGTGATTTAGTGCATTAGTTGTGATTGTGTGCCTTAGTGGTGATTGAGTGCATTAGTTGTGATTGTGTCCCTTAGTGATGATTGTGTGCATTAGATTAGGAGCCTTTGTGGTGGACCGGGAACCAAGCATTGGTCGGGTGATTGGTTACGGTCAGTATAGAGCTCTAGTCTGTCTGTCGGTACTTCATGGGGGATGACTAAGTGTTGACGAACCCATGAGTACGCGTTTGTTTGGTTACTTATGGGAGATGACTAAGTGTTGACGAACTCATAAGAGTAGAGAAATGATTTTGTGATGTTGATGATTTGAATTCTTTAATCTTAATTGTGTGATTTTAATAGAATTCCTGAACTACGCTCTTTCTCCTCTCTCTATTGGCTCTTTGTTGGCTGCAATTCATTTATATCTGCAGACCGCTGCTTATCGAATAGCCTTTCAATCAACATCGGTCATCGTCAACATCTCAACATGGGTATTGAATTTCATTTGCGCGTAACCAGACCTGATTTCACCACCGTTTCACAGTCAGATTTGCTCGAGGAGACTGAGACCAAGATCGAAAGAGAGAGAGAGAAGGAAATGGGAGGTAGACGAGAGAAAAGAAGTCGAGGGAATAAAACAGAGGCGTAACATATTTCGATTGGAGTTCATATTTCAGCCGTTCTTGCTTTGATCGAAATCCAAACTGAGGCTTTCCAAATCTTTGATTCAAGCAGGTCAGTGATCATATATATCTGAATTATGGTTTTTAGGGTTTCATCTTTGGAGAGACAACTTTGGTATTCATTCTTGCTAGGTTCTGTCTGATCGATTTGAATCCTAATCCTACAAAAACCAACGCTTAGGTTTTGCTTCTCAACTGCCACATCTTTTGATTTCTTTGAAATTGGGTTTCGGCTCTTCCTGTTTGAATTTTTCTTATCTGCCTTTAATTTCCTTATTAATTGTCATTTTATGATTGTCAGTCTAGAATTTGATGCTTTGGTTTGGTCGTTGAAGACTCAAATTTTCAGTTCATGTTTTCGGTTGTGTAAATATTGAAATTTTATGGATTTTTTTTGGCATGTGCAGTCTGCTGTGTTTCAGAATTTGGTTGGGAAAAGAAGCCATCTAGGATTTTTTTTTGGATTGGATCAACCATACTGTTACTGGTCAATAGAAGGTATTTGATTGGTCTTTTCTTATTTTTCTTCAAATTTATGAATGATAGTTTCTCATGAATACATTTATAAAACTTTTCCTTGCAAATGTGAAGAATCCTACAATATGAAACCTTGGAAAAGTTAATAATATGCCAAAAGTCAAGATTATGGAAAAGTTAATAACCTTGTAAACTGATTTGGGGTTTATATTGAATGTTTCAACTTAAAGTTTGTAGATTTGGTGGATGATATGGATTTGAGAGCTTAGTGTTTAGAAAGGAACAGATTATGATTGCTTGAATATGATGGGTTTTATTGTCTGGGTTGATGATGGATTGTGTTTTGGGAGATGGTTTAGAATTCGATTTGTTGTGACCAGTGGAAGTGGGGTGTATACAGGTTTGGGTGGAAAATAGATTAGTAACTTTGTTTATTGCTCAGCCGGATGAACTCTGCGTAATTTTGATTTATTATGCCTTCTGCCAAATAGTTATTTAGTTTAGACGCATCTAATGTTTTTGTAGGTGCATGATAACAACCTATCCATGTCAAGTCTCTCCCCATTAAGCAGTAAAACTACCAACCACTCATCGTTGCTATCATAACCACGCCACATCTACAACTAATAGTTTGTAGCTTGAACCATAACAGCATTCCATGGTTCTTACTTCTAAGCATAGTATCATCTCTGTTAGCAACACACCAATCAGTAGCAGCTTGCAAAATATATAAATATAGAGCCGAGCTCAAATGGTGATATGGTTCAGTCCAACTCTTCATTTACAGTTTCATATTCGTCATAAGGCAAAGTACACTACCCGACTATAACCCTTATCAGTAATTTCTCTGAGATCTCAAATTTTCAGCAAATTCTATTATGCTGAGACTAGCAGACATCAGGAGTTACCTATAATTCCAAAGCATTAGGGTAAGAACATATAGCGCATCTGTTATCCTTTAAACATGATCCATGGATCCATACTGCCAAAAACATATAGTGCTTCTATAATATGTATTCAATTTCCTTTGCGCATAACCAATCCCTATATGTTTTGAAATATTGTTATTCAATTTGGTTATGCGGTGGTGAGATCAGGTTTGGTTATGCGCAAAATATTGTTATGCTTTTGGCTGGAATGGTGTGGAATATTATACAGGATGTTACTAACAGTTTATGAATTTTTTAAAATGTCTACACTTGGAGGCTTAACACCTGAACAATAATGATATTGGATGGTTCACTTGAATTTCTTCGATATGTGCTGTGTTCTTTTCTTGCTCTCCTACTGGAGGTATAATCTCCTACTATCTTGCAAAAGATATATTTAACAAGTAATAACTCACAGTTGGGAGAGTATTTACTGATGCAAAAACTCTTTCTCTTTTGCGTTGGTTAACGAATAAATTTCTTGATAATACTAATTTTGGAAGAAAGGCTTTGAAGACTGTAGTTTTTGTTTATAGAAAAAGGCTCTATAGTTTGAGGTATAACAAAGTAATATACTTTCATGAGAGAATTGGCAAAGTTTGGGCATGATCTGGTGTAGCACTCCTAGACATAATTTGTATAATGTGTAGGAGCTAAGTTGGTTACAAATTGCTTATATCAAATTTGTGAATTCTATAGGTTATATTAGCCTGAGCAAGGGGTTCTGGAGGAAATATAACTATTTGTTTTGGTTCATATTTAGTTTTCCCTCAACGTCGACAGCACCAATTGCTGGGAAGGAGGATTTGGAAGTGTTTACAGGGGATCAGTTTTTGTCACATCTCGACCCGTAAAAATTTTATCTTATTTACTAGCTTGTTTATAATAAGAATTTTACCGTCTCCGACATTGACATATAGTTTAATTGGTCCCTAGAGGGGTTTTGAGGGACGATTATTTCGGAGAGTTATTCGTATGAGAAAAATGTGTCGACGGTAAAAATGGTAAATTTTAGCTAGTAAAAGGTAATTTTTAATAGGGTATTTTATTTGGGGTGTTAAATTGGTGAAGTTGGGTATTTTTATGATGTTGGGCCGGGTTGGTGTGAGGCCCAAACCCATCTCCTCTTTTTCTTTTCTCTTCTCTCTTTCTCTCTCTTCTCTCTCTTTCTCTCCCGATGCTCTCTCTCTCTCTCCCGCTGCCGGAATCCTTCTCAGCCGTCTGCCGCCGTCCGGCCAGCTACCGGCCGCCGCACCACTCCCGTTTGGACCCCCGTCACCTCCTCTCCCTCCTCGGCCTAGCACCCGAGCCTCTAACCCGCCGGAGACGCCGGGAAGCTTTTCGCCGGAACTCCCTCCTCTGGTCACCAATCCGGGAAAGCTTGGTACGGTTTTGTAGCTCTCCTCCCGTGCAACAACCCCTTCAAAAGGCTCACTCCCTATTGAGCTCGGTAAGAAGAAATTCGAAGTTGAAATTCTAGGGCTTTTAGGATGTTTTCGTTCGATTTACCTAGTTAGGCTTGAAATTGGACTTAGTGATAGTTATGAAAGTTGTTTAGGATGTTGAGAGGAAGATTCTGTTAAAATTTGGTAGAATTTGGACGTAGCGGAATCGGCCTCCGGCCGCCTCTGCCGGCGGAGCCGCCGCCGCCGGCGCCGTTTTGGGGTTTTGTATAATTTTAAATGTGTAATAATTAGAGGAATTTAATTAAGAGAATTGTGGAATTTTTGGATGAGATTTGGATAGGTTTGGGAATTTCCAAAGTTTGGTATTTTGGCGGTTAAATAATGTAAAATCCGGCCGTAGGATTTAAGTAAATTTTTGGGAAAGGTTGTATTTACGACTGCCGAGTATGATATAAAAGTTTGGATCGTTTCGATTTAAGAATATCGAAGTTAGGCAATGATGAGCGTATTTATGGCTCACGATTAATTTTGCCTATTTTATCAATACTGGATTTTAGTGGGAAATTAATTATATATTTGGAACAGGACGTGAGGAGGCCCGAGCAGAAGAAGCCTCGGAGCGTCATCAGGCTTAGGCCTAATTTGTGAGTGGACGTTTGTTTTAAATAAAAAGCATGCGATGAATGATTTTATTAATCATTTATTTCTTCTGATGAGATTTATTGATTTCTCGCCTATTTGACAATTTTTCCTCCTTTGGAGAGATCCCGAAAATTAGATTTTCTGTGGATATATATTTTTTGGATATTATGAATTTAGTATGTATATAAATGCTAGCTAGCCATACGTGTTTGGTCCGTCATAATGAGGTAAAATACTATTATGGCGTGGCGTGAGTGTTAGACACAAGCGTCATAACCCTATATGAAAACTACTTTCTTTTTCGGTTTATTTAGGTTTTCATATAGGAGTCCACACGTAAATACACCGTCCTTTTCGGTCATAATGAGGAAAAATACCATTATGGCGCAACGTGAGCGTTAGACGCCAGCGTTGTAGCCTTGTATGAATTTCTATTTTTCTAAATTGTTTCTAGGATTCATACAAGGAGTCTGACGAGTGTAGATACATACGAATATATGTTTATATATAGTTCAGCCAGAGAGGCTTCATTTTATTTGAATTGGTGACTAGCCGGAGCTAGTCGTGAAATTGTCAGTTTTTGAGTTGAGTACTTTTGAGCTGCCGCATGCAGTATATTTTCTATGAAATTAAAATAGGAATGCATAAATATTTTGTTATTAAATTATTTTGTTCACTCACTCTAACGTTATTAAATGTCTTCCCCTGGGCCCTTCGTTTTAAAATGCCCAGTCTACAGGATTGCATAGTTGAGATTGGGCGTACGTGGAGAAGAGGCATAGTCAATAGTATACCTTCCGCTCTTTTCTATTTATTTATAGTTCATTTCCTCTTAAATAGAGTTGCTCTGAATATGTGGTTGTTTGTTATAGGATCCTTGTTAGATTAGTAAATCTATATTGGGAGATGTTGTGATTTGTGGGGAGCACGAAGGCTCCAGGAGTCTATAAGGTTGGAGTTGGAACCTTTAGGAGTGTTTGCAGGTTTTGGTTTAGAAGGGTTGTCCATTTCCAAGGGAGGTTGTACCGAATTTAGCGGTAAATCTTTCCTTGAAGGTGGTCCCCGCACGATTTACTCCGGGTTTAGGGTGAAATTCGGGGTGGGTCGTGTCAGTTTGTATCAGAGCACTAGGTTCTTTTCTGGTTTTAGTACTACCTCATATTCTTGGTCATACTAGTGTCTATAGAGTGATGGTCCGATCGCGACGGATCTATTAGCATTATATGCTTTAGACATTATGTGTTGATTAAGTTTGTGATGTAGTTGTTTTTGTCTTATTTATAGACAGTCTTGTGCCATAAATGTTTATATCTTCAAGACTTTGCCTCCGTACGCCGACCTCTTAAATGATTATCCTGCTTTGATTAGGGAATGAGGTGTTTGATTTATGCCTTTTCCAAAGGTTATCGAGTTGATATCTTAATTTTTTGTTAAGTGTTTAATTGCGAGTTGAGAACTTCAGACGGGAACTCATATGCGTAGCAGCATTCCTTTCAGTTGACCCAATGATTGATTGGGTTATGAGTAAGATGTTAGGGTGAACATCTTCTGTGAATCTGTAGTAGGAAAACGTTTGATTCGATGCATGTCTTGGAGTTTCCTATTTATGGTGGGCAAGTATGAAGTTGTAGTAGTCCGATAGAAAAATCGTGGTGTCGAATTACGTGATTTCTGGGAGAAAATAGTTGGAAAGAAAGTTCGAAATAGTGGTGTATTATTTTGAGGTAAGGGTTGGTTGAAGTGATGCGGGAGGTACCCATAGTCATTCAAAGAGGTACCTATGCGAGTTGTTGAGGATTCTAATTTTTGGGCTAATTAGTCACGGGGGATTTGTGGCTAATAAAAAGGCTATCAATTTAGAGAAGTCTTGATTGATGATCAAATTTCCAACTGCATTGTCCGTAGAGAAAGTCAGTTGGGATTATTTTGGTTAATGCTTGTTATGGTATGGTGGCGCATGTTTTGGCCATACAGCTCTAATCAAGGATATGTTTCTTATCCTTGGAATCTTTCATATTAAAGAGTATAATCAGAGCATTTTGGAGAATGAGGTTATTAGCAGTCGATGAATAGTAAGATTTTTGGGTGACTTTCGTTTATATTTTGGTTTAGCTGAAGCCGGCTAAGGCGTTAAATATAAGAGTCCAAGATTATTTTCCTTGGATTGTTGGCCTTGCAAGAGTCATTGAGTATAGCATTGTGAAAAACATGTTGTTGTGTCATAGCAAGAGAATTGAAGAAAGTGAATGGTATATCTAAATATTTTGAATTGCTAGCAAGCTCTGAAGCGTTGAGTATCATTTGTTGGTTATATTATTTTAATCGTGGAGCCATTATGGATTCTTTCAGAATTCTAGGTGTTAAAGTTCGATCTTCGGATTTGTTAAGTGTTTTATAAAGATGGTACGTGTATTTGACCTTGAAATTATAATAATAAAGTAGATGCAGAAGAGTTGAGGTCACTTTGACTTTACGACAACAGTAGGGAATGGATTAAATATGTTGAGATCTTTGGAAGTTCTTGGTAATGCTAATTTTTAGCGACCTTGGTCGCTAGGATGGAAAAGTGAGGAATGTTAGTGTGGCGTGAATGTCCAGAAGAAAGTATTATATCTTAAAGTGCGTGGCTATTGGAGTTGATTATTATGTTATCTGGAATAGCTGTAGATGAAAGGATTTATTGGAGAAGCGTGGATGGGTGTTCATAGTGCTTTCAGTCGGCGTTGTATTGAGTTAGTCGATACAAGTCTTCAATGACATAATATTAATGTTAAGTGAGAACGAAGTCTATTTGCTAATGTCACTTTGTTTGCAGTTGGAGTTTCTTTGGCATACTCCGCTTGGGGATTTGTTCATCTTCCATGCTAGTGACTTGGTAAATTGGATTTTATATGGAACATGTTTTGGCGATATATAAGTTGTTTATGTTGCAGCTTTATGTAACCGAAATGTTTCATTCGCATGATAATCATGTTTCAGATCAAGCTGCTAGTTTGAGTACTCAAAATGGTAATGTAATAGTTTTGGTGAAGAGACCTAAGTGACGTGGTTTTGATCTCTTCATAATGTCGTTTCGAGAATCGAAGTTATCATATGTTAGCAGACTGGTCACTTAGGCAGAGCAAGATTTTCTTGTGGACTTGCGAGAGCTTTGACTCCGCGAAAGACTCTGCAAAGTGTCACGGTATTAGAAGTGATTGTTGCAGTTCTGCAGTGTGTGCATCCTTAAATCTGTTCATTTAGCGGGTTTTAATTTTGACACTATGAGCATGTGAGAATACGTGAACCCTAGTTTCCTAGCAAGTGAGCTTCAACGTCGAGTTTGTGAGCAGCGCATTGACGAGGTTGTTGCGTGACGTTAGGAAATTTGAGCCCGATGGTGATAATGATTTTTCATTGCACAAGAAATAGTGTGCATACCTACGGGTACTCGTACTCTGGAACAGGTATCACTGAACTCACTTACGTGTAAACGTTAGTGGCAGTTCAACGAAGGATTTAGAATCTTTGAGAAGATTTAGAATAATTCAGGATTCAAATGAAAAGGTTAAAGGAGTCAGAGGTAGACTCAAAACAGCTCTTAGTAGCCAGAAGAATTATAAAGATGTCCGCAAGAAGGACCATGAGTTTCAAGTGAAGGTTTGGGTGTTTTCGAAATTATCTCCTTGGAAAAAGGTGGTACATTTTGGTAACGTGGAAGCTTGGTCCAAGATTTATTGGTCTTTATGAGATTGTAGAGCGGGTTGGCACAATTGCTTATCGATTGGAGCTACCGTTGGAGTGATCCAAGATACATAATGTGTTTTATGTATCCATGTTTCGCAAGTCTATTGCCGATCTCTCTCATGTCTTGCAAGAGCAGCCGATAAGTTTGAAGAAAGATTTGACCTATGAAGAGGAACCAGTTCAGATTCTTGATCGGAAGGAGCAAGTGCTTAGGAACAAGACAATCCCACTTGTCAAGGTGCTTTGGAGAAGTCATCAAGTAGAAGAAGCTACTTGGGAATTAGAGGAGCAAATGATGCAGCAGTATTCCTATCTCTTTGATTGTCAGGTATGTAAATTTCGAGGACGAAATTTTTATAAGGAGGGGAGAATTGTCACATCCCGACCCGTAAAATTTTTATCTTATTTACTAGCTTGTTTATAATAAGAATTTTACCGTCTCCGACATTGACATATAGTTAGAGGGGTTTTGAGGGACGATTATTTCAGAGAGTTATTCGTAGGAGAAAAATGTGTCGACGGTAAAAATGGTAAATTTTAGATAGTAAAAGGTAATTTTAATAGGGTATTTTATTTTGGGGTGTTAAATTGGTGAAGTTGGGTATTTTTATGATGTTGGGCCGGGTTGGTGTGAGGCCCAAACCCATCTCCTCTTTTTCTTTTCTCTTCTCTCTTTCTCTCTCTTCTCTCTCTTTCTCTCCCGACGCTCTCTCTCTCTCTCCCGCTGCCAGAATCCTTCTCAGCCGTCTGCCGCCGTCCGGCCAGTTACCGGCCGCCGCACCACTCCCGTTTGGACCCCCGCCACCTCCTCTCCCTCCCCGGCCTAGCACCCAAGCCTCTAACCCGCCGGAGAGAAGGAAAACCCGCCGGAGACGCCGGGAAGTTTTTCGCCGGAACTCCCTCCTCCGGCCACCAATCCGGGCAAGCTTGGTACGGTTTTGTAGCTCTCCTCCCGTGTAACAACCCCTCCAAAAGGCTCACTCCCTCTTGAGCTCGGTAAGGAGAAATTCGAAGTTGAAATTCTAGGGCTTTTAGGATGTTTTCGTTCGATTGACCTAGTTAGGCTTGAAATTGGACTTAGTGATAGTTATGAAAGTTGTTTGGGATGTTGAGAGGAAAATTCTGTTAAAATTTGGTAGAATTTGGACGTGGCGAAATCGGCCTCCGGCCGCCGCTGCCTCTGTTTTGGGGTTTTGTATAATTTTAAATGTGTAATAATTAGAGGAATTTAATGAAGTGAATTGTGGAATTTTTGGATGAGATTTGGATAGGTTTTGGAATTTCCAAAGTTTGGTATTTTGGCAGTTAAATAATGTAAAATCCAGCCGTAGGATTTAAGTAAATTTCTGAGAAAGGTTGTATTTACGACTGCCGAGTATGATATAAAAGTTTGGATCGTTTCGATTTAAGAATATCGAAGTTAGGCAATGATGAGCGTATTTATGGATCACGATTAATTTTGCATATTTTATCAATACTGGATTTTAGTGGGAAATTAATTATATATTTGGAACAGGATGTGAGGAGGCCCGAGCAGAAGAAGCCTCGGAGCGTCATCAGGCTTAGGCCTAATTTGTGAGTGGACGTTTGTTTTAAATAAAAAGCATGCGATGAATGATTTTATTAATCATTTATTTCTTCTGATGAGATTTATTGATTTCTCGCCTATTTGACAATTTTTCCTCCTTTGGAGAGATCCCGAAAATTAGATTTTCTGTGGATATATATTTTTTGGATATTATGAATTTAGTATGTATATAAATGCTAGCTAGCCATACGTGCTTGGTCCGTCATAATGAGGTAAAATACTATTATGGCGTGGCGTGAGTGTTAGACACAAGCGTCATAGCCCTATATGAAAACTACTTTCTTTTTCGGTTTATTTAGGTTTTCATATAAGGAGTCCACACGTAAATACACCGTCCTTTTCGGTCATAATAGGAAAAATACCATTATGGCGCAACGTGAGCGTTAGACGCCAGCGTTGTAGCCTTGTATGAATTTCTATTTTTCTAAATTGTTTCTAGGATTCATACAAGGAGTCTGACGAGTGTAGATACATACGAATATATGTTTATATATAGTTCAGCCAGAGAGGCTTCATTTTATTTGAATTGGTGACTAGCCGGAGCTAGTCGTGAAATTGTCAGTTTTTGAGTTGAGTACTTTTGAGCTGCCGCATGCAGTATATTTTCTATGAAATTAAAATGGGAATGCATAAATATTTTGTTATTAAATTATTTTGTTCACTCACTCTAACGTTATTAAATGTCTTCCCCTGGGCCCTTCGTTTTAAAATGCCCAGTCTACAGGATTGCATAGTTGAGATTGGGCGTACGTGGAGAAGAGGCATAGTCAATAGTATACCTTCCGCTCTTTTCTATTTATTTATAGTTCATTTCCTCTTAAATAGAGTTGCTCTGAATATGTGGTTGTTTGTTATAGGATCCTTGTTAGATTAGTAAATCTATATTGGGAGATGTTGTAATTTGTGGGGAGCACGAAGGCTCCAGGAGTCTATAAGGTTGGAGTTGGAACCTTTAGGAGTGTTTGCAGGTTTTGGTTTAGATGAGTTGTCCATTTCCAAGGGAGGTTGTACCGAATTCAGCGGTAAATCTTTCCTTGGAGGTGGTCCCCGCATGATTTACTCTGGGTTTAGGGTGAAATTCGGGGTGGGTCGTGTCAGTTTTGGGATGGAAAACAAATAGTTATCAGTACTTTTAGTTTCTTTTTTCCATTCCAATATGAAATTTGTTGGTTACTGAGTTAATTTTAACGGTATATTTGACGTAATGAATATGTAGGAGCTTATGATGAGGAAGAGTTTAAGCAAGTATAGTGTCAAGAGAAGGAGGATTTGGAAGTGTTTACAGGGATCAGTTTTGGGATGGAAAACAAGTAGTTATCAGTACTTTTAGTTTCTTTTTTCCATTCCAATATGAAATTTGTTGGTTACTGAGTTAATTTTAACTATATATTTGACGTAATGAATATACAGGAGCTTATGATGAGGAAGAGTTTAAGCAAGTAGAGTGTCAAGAATGATGGGTTTGAGCTAAAAGGGAATTCATGGTACGTATATATGAACAACATAGATACATTGTCTATTTGCATATATTTTTAAATTGTTTTTATCAGAACTAATTGTATATTGATGTAGTAGCTAAGTGACTAAAGTGGGATTACAGAAACTATCTTATTGAGTTTGCCAAAACTAGCTAGAATTTTGAGAAAGGAACTATATCTTTTGGATGATCAAGCTCCCTTACATGTCTGTCTGCAAGACCCCATAGTTTTGGTGTTAAACTAGAAGGCCAGTACTCATATATGTATAATGGGAATTCACAAAGCATGGCGGTGGTAGTCATTTCTGCAATTTTCACAACAGTAGTTCCATTTCAATGCAGCTAAGCTTCCAACAAATTTCTTTTGCTAATAGATATTGGTTGTTATTGAATTCTTACCCTCAGGATGAGTCCGTTCTGATATGGTTCTCAGGGAAGGAGGAGAAACACCTTAAACTAAGCCATGTTTCTAGAATTATTTCCAGGCAACGCACTGTAAGTCTCTTTGTATATACAACATCTATATTATATATACTTGCATTGTTATTAGTGTATTATAAAGTTGTTACGTCATTAGTGCATGACAAATTGAATGTTGTTGGTTTAATCATGGCTCTTGCTCCTTAAGTTTGTTTAAGGTTCATGCAACAGTTTATTTGTTGCATGCATTTGTATATTGTGAGCATGCCACTTTACATTGCTTAATCTTATCCAGCTGTGTATATACTGTTCAATATGCCTATTATGAGTATGATATAAAACAGCAGTTTCGTCCATACGTTGCTTCCTGTGTTACATTTTGTTTGATATTGCCTCCAAGCTATCAACTTTCACTTTTTGAGTTGCTGTTAAATTGTAAATTATGGCAGATTCTAATACCTATTGTACTATTTGAAAATACAAGTTTTGTGGTTGTGGCAGATACCACTTTCCGTGCAATAAAGAGAAGACAACTTTCAAAAACAATGGAAATGTTGTTGTAGAAAGAAATGTTATCACTTTGCTGGGCACTTGCTGGTTTGGAGGAGAGACATATTTTTTTGAGAGACAGATAATTTATATTGATAGTTCTTCTGATGTAAGATTGACTTTTGAGGACTCTAATTGAATGTAACAATTCTTTTTGGTATGTTTAATTTCTTTTTGCACAACTCTTGTCCAAAAAAAAAAATCTAGCAAGCTAATATGCTTGCCAGATTTTTTTTAATTCATAAATAGAATTTGCCACGGCAAGTTTGCCGTCGCCAATAGGTGATTTGCGACGGTGAAAGCAGTCGCCAAATAAGCGACTGTTTTTACAGTCGCTGCCTGCCATCACAAAAGAGTTGGCGACGGCTCGTTACCGTAGCCAAAAGCAACGGTGACGCCCTCAACGGCGATTGAAAAAATGTCGTCGCGAAGCCATCGCAGTTGCTCTTTCGCGACGGCAAAGTGGTTTTTGGTGACGGCTTTTTTCCGTGGCTAACCGAATTCTTTTTTGTAGTGTCACTCAAGGTGGTTTTATTAGGGGTGTGCATCGAGACTCTCAGAGTCAGTTCTTAGATGGTTTTGCACACCGCAGGGAACATGTTAGTTCATCTCTTCATTCTGAATTGGAGGCTATAAAGTATGGGATAGATTTTCTTCAAGCTATGCATATTGATGATGGTGTTGTGGAGAGTGATTGTTTGGTAACGGTGACTACTCTCAACTCTCCTAAGGATGATTTATCCCCTCTCAGTGCTCTTATTTTGGAGATCAAAGAGACTCTAGCTGCTAACAAAGGTTTTAGTTTGCATTTTGCTCCATGGCAGACCAATTCGGTAGCACACAGGCTAGCTAACTATGGTTTTGAGTCCAATATCCATCTTGAGTGGTTTTCTCATGCTTCAGACTTTATACTGGATGCCCCCATGTACGATTTGAATCGTATTTAGTAATAAAATTCAATTATTAAAAAAAAAAACATATTTCGACTCTCATAAATAAAAAAGTTGTTGAAACCAGTGATGATCAGTGAAGATCCTCAGTTGTATCGGGAAAGAGACCCAATATATTGTCAGCTAAAAATACATGATGCAAATGTTATTTGTCATGTTAAGGCCATCTCTCATTATAGAGAAGAAGATAGGAAAGAAATGGAAAGTCAAGACCTTCTTGAAAAGAAGTTAATCAGGCCTTCAAATAGTCCTCATCATGCTCCAGCATTCTTGTTAAGAAATCATGCTGAACAATTATAAGGAAAAGCCAGAATGGTAATTGATTACAAAGATGTAAACAAAAAGACCGTTAAAGACAGTTATCAGATAGCTCAGGTGAGAGTTCTCATCAATAGGATTAAAAGAGCAAAAATCTTCTCGAAAGTCGATGCAGAATCAGGCTTCTGGCAGGTTACAATGCATCCTCAAGGGCATTATGAATGGTTAGTTATGCCATTTGGTCTCAAGCAAGCCCCGCCTATTTTCCAAATGAAAATAGATAATATTTTCAAACCCTACTCAGATTTTTGCATAGTTTATATAGATGACATTCTTGTCTTCTCTAGAACTATGAATGAACATCTAAAGCACCTAGAACAAGTGTGTAAACTTATTGTCCATAAGGGAATCATCCTTAGAAGAGACTTTATTCCTCAAATAAGTGGCCTTACTGCACTTCTCTCTCCAAAAAATAAGTTCTAAAAAGAAATGGTCTTTTATAGAATATGACAGTAATACTAACAGAAAGATTAAAGAATTAACAAAAAACCTTCCTCCTTTACAATTACCTGAAGAAAGAGATTTGATCATCTTGCAAACTGATGCAAATGATTATAACTGGGCATAAGTTGTTTTAGTTGTTGCTCCAGATACAAATCATGAAAAAATTTGTAAATTTCTATCAGGAAAGTTTAACGCATCAAAGTTAATCTATTCTATTGGAGACAAAGAAGTCTTTGCCTTAATTAAAAGCATTAAGGGTGCTGAAGCGTTCTTAGGAAATAAATTTGTAGTTAGAACTAATAACAAAAACGTTAAATATTAACCCTAAAATATGTTCATGCTGACTCTCTTATCTGCTTGACTCTCTTACAAGAGATATGGCGATGTTTGAAAGAGAATGTCGCAATTCGAGAAACCAGAATCCAAATTCAAAAGATAAAAGTCTTTGGGAAAGATATATGAGCGGTGACAAAACCGTAGAACCTCTCTATGATGGACCAGGTTATCAATACATTGTGTCTTATAGAGCTGCAGAGTCAAGTTAGTTTTCTGAAAGAATCAAGCTAAAACCGAACTATGGTTGGGATGAACATTCATACAATTCTAAACACACACTGCAAGATGGTCGATCTGGTGCATCTAACGAAGAGGAAAAACTTGCAAAAGAGTTCTTGTTGTATCCTAAAGGTACAGCCTCAACTGATCGATCTCAGGTAAAAGATCGGCTAGCCCGTCTCAAACAGCAGACGGTAAAGGCATATCAAGTCCGTTTATGGCTGCTGCTGCTTTGAAGTAGAAGAGCCCTTTTCAGGGCAAATAAACTACTTGTGGTTACTAGGAAGAAGGTTACTCATTATCAGCCGTTAAAGATTTTTCAAAAACCAGTATTCATGACATATAGGCTATTGACTTTTAAGTAGAAGATTATTGTGGATAAAATTCTACATGCGTTCTACGAGGAGAATGAAGCTTACTTGCTTCAAACCCTTAAGGCATTAATAGAAGAATTGTATGGATTCCATACAAAGGATAAATGTGTTCCAGTAGAAAACTCCAAGGTTTCATACCTTGAAAATCCTGAAAGTGCTAAAGTCCCTATTCTAGTGCTAAAAGAGTCCGAAAGGTACAGCTTCCATGATCTCTTAGGAGGTTTTGAAAGTAAAGACATCCTTCCACATACGTTATTAGCAGTTCTTGACCCATATTATGAGAGATATTTGGTGGATGTTTAAGCAAAGCATCCTCATAAACACAAGTTGTGGCTTGTGGAAAATGGTTTTGTTCACAACCTTTAGACAAAAACTAATGAAGATTTGCAGGGTCTCCCAGATATAATATCTGAAGCTATTAAAAACATTAGACCTGATGGTTGTATCCTGAGGTTAAAATTCATATCAACTCCTCCATAGTGGAAAATGGTAGATGAAAAGATGAATTATATCTCTCCATATCATTATGTCAGGTTAGTACATATTCCAGTTCAAAAACCAGCCGTTGCAAGTGGCAATGGAAGACCAAATCAGAGCATCTCATGGATGAAGGCTATGGCTATTATGAGTATCAAAAATGTGGTCCTAAGGGATTATGATTCAAGTCTTATGGCAACTGGAGAAAAGATAATGGTCACTTGCTATAATCATCCACCTCCGGAGAATTATGATTTTTTCACGGCTCTTATGAGAAAGGAGGTTGATTGCACATTAGCTACTACCACATGGCTAGAAAAGATCGAGACAAATGAGAAGTATAAGATTCCTTATCCCTATGACTCAGATCTCGATATTGAAAAAGATGACACAACACGTGAATGAGAATATAGTGGGTCAAATTCGTCAGTAGGATACGACGAAGAAGAATATCACAATCTCACAAATAGGATGAAAGGATGAACGGTCGCCGACGCATCAAGACAAGAAAGCTTTTCTTTCTGATAAGAAGTGAGTGGTTGTCGACACAAGAAGACAAAAGACTTTACTTTTTTCAAAAGTAAAATTATCAGGATAAGATTCTCTTGTCGTCCACTTAGTATAGGTGAGTTTTAATTTTAGCTTGCATGGAGTCCACTCCCTATATAAGGAGCCTTAGACGTCAGTAGGAAGGATAAGAAACTTGAGATAAAAGTTCGAAGTTCTCTCAGCCTTTCTCAAGAAGTAAGATAGTCAGAATACAGTCCTCTAGTATAGTGTGAGAATAGTGTGAGAATAAATTAAAGAGTGTTGTGTGTTGTAATCATCTGGTGTTGAGTGTTTTTACTTACAAGTAAGTGTTTATCTTGTAATTATAAGTATGAATAAGTAAACAGCTCCTGAGAAGCGAGGCTCTGGGCTTTGACGTTTTGTATTTGTATATATGTTGGAATAAATAAATTCTATCTTTTGCCCCATAATCCGTCACAAAAATATTTAATTGTTATATGCATATTTAAGTTTGCTTCGTGTTTTGTTGTTGTAAATACTTTTCTTTTATGAATTAAGGTTTTTCCATGCTAAGACAGTAGTGATTCAGCCATAATTAGTAACTATTGAGGGTGTAGGTCGTTAGGTGAAATATTGACATGTTGAAAGCTAGTTCTTAGGATGAAGATTATTAGTTTCATAAAAAATAAAAATAATAAAATAATAAAAAAACTTAACAGATTAGTTATAAATGTTAACAGAAGAATGTCACTGATAGTAAAATAAGAGTTTAGGTACTACTTTGATCATTTTGAAAGTTCAGGTATCATTTTGACCGGGACAGAAGAATTGATGTACCGCTGGTTTACTTATCTCTAAAAGAAACTCGAGTTTTATGTGCCTTGTCGGACTAGAAGCAAGTCAAGTAACTACAAGATTGACTATAACAATTGAAATAGGTAACAAATTTACAAATACTAACTACGCTAGGGTGGAAAAAAAAAAAAAGACACTAGATTCTTGATCTTGGTTATCGGCTAATCGTCGGTAGCAACCAATGGAGGAAGATATGACATTTAGACTAGCTGAGCCATTAGCTTTTTTGAAAGAATTGATCGTGGACTTTAATTTAGAGAGGTTGGGGTTGCGGCATGGGCAGTGGCGGATCCGAAGAGGTTTAGGCTAATTTTCTATGTGGACAATTTTTTTTTTTTTTGAGGTTTTTCGACTATACATCATCACCTTTTGATAGGCCTCTTATCAAAAAGAAAGAATGACATCTCAGTACCACAAACAGTAGCAAAACACACAAAAATCATCTTTCAAAAAATTTAGACAAATAAGGACATGAGCCTAAGCTCAAAATGAGTAAAACCTAGCCTAATCTAAATTTTCACTACCAAATGACTAAAATGCCCAATTTTCCATCAAAATTACACTCATTCCCACTTATCCTCTTCTCTCTCTCACCGCCACATATCTTCTTCTTCTTCTTCTTCTTCTTCTTCTTCGTCACTCTCTCTCGATTCCTACAACAATGTTGGAGAAGAATCCGACTTCAAAAGCCCACGCCGGTTACTGCTTAGAAAGATGAGATCTAGATTGGAGCTCCGACACGATGGCGACATCGTTGTTGCCACTGCCACTCGTTGCTCATCATCACCATCTATGAACCTGTCACATGCCGTGCTCATCGACCAGATCCACGTCCCTGCCAACGTCGTGTTCATCACCGGCATGGAGCGTCGTCACAAATCTTGATGTTAGAGTAAGTCATAGATTTAATTCGGTTAGGGTTCTTGTCAAATTGTATTTTCCTTCTGAGATCATCAAATTGCCCTATGGTACTATTGAATAGCAAGCATTGCTTCTTATTGTGATAGAAAGTTAGAAACATTTGTGACTTGATTTGTGAGATTATGATAGTCTTTGATTGATTTCATTGTTTAACTTGCAAATCAGATGAATTTTGGTGTTGAGGCGGAAGAAAATGACCTTGATTACTTTTTAAAATGTCTTGTTATGTAGCCGTAGCAAGGAACAGTAGAGTTAGTAACAGGTAAGTAACAGTAGTAGCAAGTAAGTAACAGAGAGGCAATACGTAGCAAGTAATAAAGCAGAGGACAGTAGCAGGTAATAACGCAAAAGGCAATAGCAGGTAAATAACAGCGACAACATTAACAGAGAAATGAAAAAGGCAGTAGCAGGTAATAAATAGCAGAAGCATTAACATGTCAATAACAACAACAACAGTAAGTCGTTAACAGGGAAATGACATAGGCATTAGCAGGTAAATAACAGATGTGTCATTACTAATTATCAAAGTACTCCTTACCTAGATTTGTCTTTAGAGGATTTCTCCTCATTTAGATTGCGTTCGACAGAATAATCACATCTCATCCACACATTTGTAATGAAAAACTCCCCTTTAAGAAATTACTAATTCTTTGTTCCGGCCCCTTATCATCTTGAGGGGATTTTGCCTCGCCCTAATCCGTTTTGATAGGTTTCACCTTAAGGTACTTTTTCTATGAATAATTGATTTATTAATTTTTACCTTGCTAAATTTCACAGATATTTAAGATATATATCAAACTCTTTAGATTAAAAATATTTGACGACCAAATTCTGAATAAAGTAGCTCATAAATCTACTAAAGGGTGTAGCCTTTTCCCATCCTACTAATTATTTTGGTTACCACGTAAGAATTCTGGATCTATAGAAAGACAATATGTTTTATGAAACAAAAACAAAAAACAAAAAAAAACCCAAACATTCTAAAATGAAACTATAATTTAAAACTCAATCAATTTTTTATATTTAAATTACTACTTAGTTTTATTATGATACCTTCATAACACGTATTAAACTTTCTTTAGTTTATTATTAATTTCTTCATTCATTGTGAAACCCAAGGAGAATAACGGCGGGCTTCCAACAAAACTGAAATGTCCTCGTCCGGTCGTCCGGCAGGCCTCGGTCTTGGCTAGTTCTTGACCATGTCGACGCCCATGGCTTGTAGCCGAACGGGATAAATGCAAATTGCTTGAAGCTCCATGGACAGGTGTGTTTTGCATGGGGTTTTTACAAGTGATGGTGACCATAGTGATTGGTGGATGCTTTGCAACGAATGTGTTGTGTTGCAAAGATTCGGTGGACCTAGTCGATGGCATTTTGGCTAAGGCGGTTGATGCTAGACCAATCGAGCTGAGTCATGGCGACGCTAGGCAGGTGTTTTGTGGCGGCATGGTTTTGTGGTTTGATGGGTCGGGCATGAGAGGCTACGTGGCTGCTTAATATAGATACTTCATGTTAAGAGTTTTAGTCCCAATTCCCACAAGTTTATGACCAGCATGTTCGAGGGTTCCCGGGTTTGTGCATCTGCGGTAAGAGATTAGTCTGGCTTTGATGGGATACTTTAGTGGTTAGTGAACTGAGTACTGATTGGGTAGGTATGTTACTAACTAACAGATGTGACTTGTTTTTGAGTCACTCCAAATAAAAAAATATATATATTAGGGTAAACAAAATAGTTTGTAGGATCGAAAATAGTTGCATTGTAGATGTGATGTAGAACGAGAATGTACCAAATTTAGACAGAAAAAAATAAAAGTCAGGAAGCGACGAATAATCAAAAAGAATGATTTGAAGATCGGTAATTCTCGTATCATGAGGTTGTTAGCTGTTGGAATATTCAAGAAGATTTTGTTTTGGACTTTTCGGGTTTGTCGCGTAAAATCTGTTAAATCTTATTTGGAGTAACTTTTGACCAGAACGATCGTTTGGGACGCATGATACCTTTCTGAAATGAGAACGACGAGATCTACAAGACAAGACTCACAAAAGTGAGTCTTGTCAGATTTAGGCCAAAAGATGTCGTTTTCTATATCTGATTCGGCATTTAGTATTATTTTAGGTTTTTAGTTTATTTTGGATTTTGTTTTCTTTTAACCTATGGGCTTTTAAGCTTGGTTGTAGGGGTGGATTCAGTTTGATTCGGTTTGGTTTTTAGCCTAAACCGAAAACCAAACCGAAAATAAAGTTCGGCCCGGTTTTCCATTTTTAGAAATGTCAAACCGAAAACCGAACCAAACCGACGGTCCGGTTCGGTTTCGGTTTTTTTCGGTTTTTTTTTTTACAAAACTTTGTATAGACAGTAAAATTTTCTGACCATAATTTAACTGTAACCAAAAAATTAACAGCTCCTCCGCCTTTCTTGCTTTTAGCACTTCAAAACTATGTGTCAATATAACCACTAACCAAAATACCAAATGTATGCTAAAGCAATGAAAACACTAAAAATAGTTTGAATGTTCATAGTTAAAGTCCATACATCTTAAACATAAATTATAAAGTTCATACTTCATAGTTCATACTCCATAGTCCATACTTCCATGCGGTAAAACTCAAAAGTCCATAAATTACAAAATACAAATAGAGTCCAATGTTAAAAGTTTATACATCACAAAACAAGAACCCGGTACTTACTTGTGATCCACCCATACTAGGAACCGGTGTCGGAGTTGCCGATTCACCAACACCAACACTATCAACTTGCATCTGCATAAAAAAAATAAACCAATTTAAACAAGTATTACAGACCAAATCAAGCAAGAGAAAAACTGCTAACTTCCTGACAGTGACCAGCAGACCTTTTTCGTCAAAAACAGTATAGCTCGGCTAAGAATTTTAGGTTGGTCTCTTCATAACAATTGTAAAAAACAACCTAAAGATTATTTGAGAACTAGAATCGCAGCAAAAGGAGTTTTCTGCAAATAATTATGATTTTCCAAAGTTCATATACAGTAGAGAAAAACTGCTAACTTCCTAAGTTCTTGAGTTTCTGACCAGCAGACCTTTTTGGCTAAAAATAATATAGCTAGGCTATTGGTTTCAAGTTGGTCTCTCCATAACAATTTTAAGAGACAACCTAAAGATTATTTGAGAACTGGAATCGCAGCAAACAGATTTTTCTACAAATATTTATGATTTTCCAAAGTTCATATACAGTAGAGAAGATGAGGATATTCTGAAAAGAAAAACATACTTGAGAAGATGAGGACGATTTGTCCATCGCACTGATCGCAGCACTACGACCACGGCCACGACCAGTTGAGCCAAACGATTTTGAGGAACCCTGCTTCGATGGGTTCAATTTACCCCTCTTCATTGTGATGGTCAGACCGAGAGGAGAGGAGAGGAGAGGTTGGAGACTTGGAGGACTGGAGTCCGGTGGCGGAGCGCGGAGATGAGATCAAATTAGAGAGGAGAGGAGGGCAGGAGGCGACAAAGAAAAAAAGGAGGACTGGAGGAGAGGTCGAGAGGGAGGAGAGGAGGCGAAGACTGAGAGGGACTGAGAGTCTCTGTCTCTCATTACTCAATACTCATTAGGGTTAAAAATAAAAATAAAAATAAACCAAAACGACGTCGTTGACCGGGTTGACTTCGGTTTTCAGTCCGGTTCGGTTTCTGCAAAGCTGAAACCGAAAACCAAACCGAATAGATCTGGTTCGGCCCGGTTTTTTTTTGGCCCGGATTTTACGGTTTCGGCTTGGTTTTTTTCGGTTTTCGGCTCGGAAGTGCCACCCATACTTGGTTGTTAGTTGTCTTAGGGTTTAGTTTCTCCTCTATAAGGATCCTTAATCGGTTGTAGTTGTTAGCTTTGATATTAATAAACCTTTGAGTTTATCTTAATTCTGGTGAATTCCAGATTTTCTCGTGAATTCGAGAAAACCAGACTTGTGGATTCAAGTCGTCGTTAGTGGATTCCAACATTTATATTTTCACTGCATTAAAATGTAACTCGAAATGCTCGGGTAAGCTTCATGGAGTGAGAATGTCCCTCGAACATCAATTAAAAAAGTTTCTAAAACTCGTCGTCATTCATTCAAACTCGAAGAGCATCTTAAAAAATTGTTAAAGCCAATACACAAAGAGCAACTCGAAGATACCGATGAGGTTGGACGGCGATCAATCGACCCAGCTGTCGGCGCAACCATTGAGCACTGCCACTGGGTCTCAGCAACTTGATCTACTTCTTTCGCCCCTGAGAATTCTCGAGTCTGATTAAAGAGGGACTTGTGCGTTTCTTGTTTGTAGAAAGAAGAATTCTTAAAGATGACAATTCGTTCAGAAGCAAAGGCCCAAAAGCTGTTCGTCCCAAAATGTCAATGTGAATGCTTTAGTTTAGTGACCATGTCTTTGTCTCTTCTCTCTCAGCACTACCCTCCATACTATATTCCCTCCCTCCCATTTGAAATTTTGTGCTGATATTATATGCATTAAACAAGTCAGCTAATCACATTACGCGTTTCAACTAATCAATGGAACCAACCCACCATGTCTTCTACTTAACATTAACTAATCATCCTCATTGTTTAATCTAATTCTCCAGTCATCTCCAAGACTAGCACTCCTCTCTTCTCCAATCTCTTGATACCAACCCATCTGCTAAGTCACCTCCATCAATTGATCATGGGACAAGAAACTAGGAGACTCGCCGACGAGTATGAAGTGGCTGAGATTTTAGGGAGAGGAGGATTCTCAGTAGTGAGGAAAGGGATAAGCAGAAAAGAAGGTAGCAGTGAAAAAAACAATGTTGCCATCAAAACACTCAAAAGACCGTTTGGGGGTTCTTCCTCTTCCACATCTAAAAATTCTTCATCCAATCCTGGTTTGAGGCAGGGGTTCCCTGTCCCGACTAGGAAACAAGTCTCGATATCTAATGTTTTGCTCACAAATGAAATCCTGGTCATGAAGAAGATCGTTGAGAATGTGTCGCCGCATCCGAATGTGATTGACCTCTATGATGTGTATGAGGATGAGAATGGGGTTCACCTTGTGCTGGAGCTTTGTTCTGGTGGGGAACTCTTTGATAGGATTGTGAAGGAAGAGAGGTACTCTGAGGTAGGGGCTGCAGCTGTAGTCAGGCAGATTGCACAAGGTTTAGCTGCTCTGCATAAGTCAAATATTGTTCATAGGGATTTGAAGCCTGAGAATTGTCTATTTTTGAATAGTTGTGATGATTCTCCTTTGAAGATTATGGATTTCGGTCTCAGTTCTGTCGAGGAGTTTACTGACCCTGTTGTTGGCTTGTTTGGTTCCATTGATTATGTATCACCCGAGGCTCTTTCTCAGGGACAAATCACTTGTAAAAGTGATATGTGGGCTCTTGGTGTAATCTTGTATATCCTTCTCTCCGGGTATGTGTCTATCTACATATTTACTTGTACATGATTTTAGCTAGTTTTTATTTCCTTCAAAAAGGCTGGCTATATAAGCACTTTTGAACCAAAACAAATGTTCATTTTAAGAGCTTGTTATCTTTTTAGTGGAATTAAGCATCCTAAGTTGTCTGATTGCAGTACAAGTTTTAAAAGATACAATGTTCTCCGAGACTGCAATTTCATCAGAATGCCAACATTATAATAACATCAATATTCAATGAAGCTTTTCAATAATTTGCTCAAAATACACAAGGGAGTTGGTTATGCTGATATTTAAAAAGTTGGGTGGGGTGGGGGAGTTACTTAATTTTAGTCTCATCATAATGATGTAGTTCTTGTCTTTTTTATGATTGTCCATTTTATTTTCTTCTATTCCGAACATATGATTGTTCAATTAGTTGTTTCTGGCATACATTCAACCCTGCTGTTAGATTCCAGAGTTTCTTCTGCTCAAATTTTCAAGCAACCCAATGTAGTGTTGAGAAATTTCCATGTCAATGACTCAAATCTTCAAAGCCCTTTCAACTTGTCATGGAACTTTTCAAGCTCTTCAGTTTCTGAACTTCCTGGAGATTAATATGTATTGTTTTACTACTATTCAGATACCCACCTTTTATTGGTCAGTCGAATCGGCAGAAGCAGCAGATGATAATGGCTGTAAGTCACCAAACCATTTACATTCTTTTGAAAAGAAACATGTATATGTTAACACGATGCTCATGTGACAGTTCTGTTTCAAATGACAAGAGACAATACTTTTTCCTGCAGGGAGAATTCAGCTTTTACGAGAAAACTTGGAAGGAAATTTCCTTATCAGCCAAGCAATTAATATCAGACCTCCTCAAAGTTGACCCTGAAAAGAGACCTAGTGCTCAAGAGGTATGTGATTAGCTTGTCTGCAAGGTTTACTAGGATTGGATAAAGATAAGAAAAGATTGATGATAATGAATTAATCAATTGGGAGGGGAGAAGTTAATTAAACACTGTAAATAATGATATTTGGAATCGAAAGTACGAATGGTCTAGGTTATCTGAATTGTTCTTCATACCAATACTTGTGAACTAGAATGTGAAGGATATTATGAATCAATATAGAGTACCGTGATTAGTGCTCTATATTTCATATGTAGTTCAATGATAGAGGAATAATCTGTATATAGTAGTCCAGTACTTCTTGGTCACTAGAGACGTTCTCTACTAGATTTGTGAGACACCATAAAGCTGACTTATTTATTTCTTGTGGAATCAACAGCTTTTGGACCATCCATGGGTTGCAGGTCTTTCAGCCAGAGAGGATCAAATGGATGCTGAGATTGTGTCACGGCTGCAGAGTTTTAATGCTCGACGCAAACTCCGAGCTGCAGCAATAGCTAGTGTGTGGACAGCTTCCATTTTCTTGAGGACAAAGAAGCTCAAATCATTACTAGGGTCCCATGACCTTAAACAGGAGGAAATCCAGAACCTGAGTTTGCATTTTAAGAAGATGTGAGTAGTCAAAGCATATTTTCTCCTTTGTCTCTGCATGTAGTGATGAAATGTATGTTAGTCCTAGTCAGTAATTAGCATTCAGTCTTTGATAAAAAGTAGCGCTTAAGTTGAGGAATTTTCGGTTTATGGTTTAAAAGACATATTTTTCGATCACATCTTCACATCTCATCCGTTCAGTTTTTAGGTTTATATGTGTAGATCAACCCTACAAATTTTCAGCCAAATCAGTGATCGTTAAGGTAACAAATTAGATCAAATTAATGGACGAATCAAATCTGTCCAACATGAACCGTTCAAGTTCATAATTGCTAAATCATACTTATGAATGTCTTAAGGATTTTCAATATGGCTGAAAATTTATAGAAATGATCTACTCATAAACACATATAAACTGAATGGTCAAAATGTGGATATAAGATCGAAAAGTGAGATAAGCCGAAAAGTCATCGACTAGTCCTCAACTTAAGGGTCATCATTAGAAGGACTTTATATATATATATATAGAAACGTTCTGAAGCGCACTTGTGCACTTTTCTTAAAGTACGCACGTCTCTCCGTTCGCCACCGTATGGCGCCGGCGAGGGCGTGCCTTCACCCCAGTGGACTCCAACAGCGTCCCTGACCACTTTCCCTCCCCGACGAGTCAGTTCTTTTCCAGTTTTCTGGCGAGATCACCCAAAACTTCAAATAAAGTCGATCTTGGGTGATCTCGCTTGAAAATTGGAAAAGAACGGACTCGCCGGGGAGGGAAAGTGGTCGAGGACGCGGCTGAAGTCTTCTGAGGTGGAGGCGCGCCGTCGTCGGCGCCGGACGGTGGCGAACGGAGGGACGTGCGCTTCAGAACGGGCCTATATATATATATATATATATATATATATATATATATATATATATATAAGCCCTTCTATTTATTCTTACGGTGCGGATTTCAACTTTACACTCATTTTTCAATCAAATTTTCATATCTCCACCGTCTAGTCTTTAGATACTAATGTATAGATCATCTCTGCAAAATTTCAGCCAATTTGGTTATCATTATTTGGTTATCATTAAAGCACTCAAACTGGATTAAACCAATGGATAAACATAATTATGTCGAACTTGAATCGTTTATGTTTATAACAGAAAAACGCAGGTTTGAGTGCCTTAACGATAACCAAATTGGCTGAAATTTTGTAGAGATAATCTATACTATACAATAGTAAAGACTAGACAGTGAGATGTAAAAATTTGATTGAAAAGTGAGTGCAAAGTGGAAATCCGCACCGTAAAAATAAATGTAGACATCCGCACCTAAGAGAGCTTGTATATATATATATATATACGGTTCTCTTCCAGAGCGGGACACCGCTTTTAAATTAAAGTGTGGTGCTTCTCATTTCGCTCACTTTTAGGTCGCTTTTCTACATCTCCACCGTTCAGTGTCTAGGACACAGTGTGTAGATCATTCTTGAAAAGTTTCATTCAATTTAGACATCATTTGAGTACCGAATTAGATTAAATGAATCAACTAAACAAAATCTGTCCAAACGGAACCGTTCGTGTAAATCACAATTATGGAAGCTTAAATGATCTCTAAATTGGATGAAACTTTGTAGGAATGATCTACACAATATGTTCTAGACACTGAACGGTGGAAATGTGGAAAAGTGACCTAAAAGTGAGCGAAATGAGAAGCACCACACTTTAATTTCAAAGCGGTGTGTGTGTGTGTGTGTATATATATATATATATAATCTAGAGAGAACCTCCTTAAACTCTTAAAGTGAAGATGTTTTTAGTTCTGACATGTATTTTGACAATCAAAACCATCCATTTCCTAGTTACTACCCACATATGAATCCTATAAAAAATTAGTCAAAATGAAAAACGTTTAACCATTTGATTAGCATAATATTCGTTTTAATTTTATTTGATGGCCTACAATTGTTTACATCAATTTGAATGACCAAATGATTATAGAATTAGTTGAAATTTTGTAGACATGTTTCTTGCATATGAATCTAGAGGATCAATGGTTGAGATCGTTAGAAGAAGTCATCTACTAATGTAAAATAGTAGAAATCCTTAAATTCTTAAAGTAAGGTGGTTTTCTTTAGATCCTTCCTATATATATATATATATATATATATATATAGACACACACACACGCACACACAGGGCCCTTCCAATGAAGGATCTTATTTTTTGTCACTTTTAGGGATAGGTCCACACCATTGGATCTGTTTTTTAATGGGCTTGGATGGCTGAGATTAAAACAAAAAACTTAACACTTATGTCAAACCTATACCATTCAAGATTATTAAAAATAAATCCCTCATTTGGATGACTAAACGATAACCAAATTTTCTGAAAATTTGTATAAATGATCTACTCATATAACCTAACGAACTGAACGGTGGAGATTTGATTTTGTGATCAAAAATTTCGTCAAATGATCTATACCTATAAATGAACAAAATATATATATATATATATATATATATATATATATACAGGCCCATTCAAGAGCGGACGTCCGCACTAGGCTTAAAGTGCAGACGTCCCTCCGTTCTCTACTGTCCGACGCCGACGATAGCGCGCCTCCACCCGAGCGGACACCAGAGGCATCCCCGATCACTTTCCTTTGTCGGCGGACTCACCGAATACCAGTTTGCAACTGAGAACGATCTTGTCTGAAGTTTTGGGTAGAGGTTGCTGCCCAGACCTTCAAATCGATCTCGCCGACAAGGGAAAGTGATCAGGAATGCCTCTGGTGTCCACTCGGGTGGAGGAGCGCCGTCATCCGCGCCTGACGATGGAGAACAGAGGGACGTCTGCACTTTAAGCCCAGTGCAGACGTTCGCTTCAGAAGAGTCTCAAGTGCGGATGTTCGCATTTATTCTTACTGTGCGGATTTCCACTTTACACATAATTTTCAATTGAATTTTCACATCTCCACCGTCTAGTCTTTAAATACTAATGTATAGATCATCTGTGTAAAATTTCAGCCAATTTGGTTATCATTAAGGCACTAAGAATATATATATATATATATATATATTAGTATATATATATATATTCTTAGCTGCGGACGTCCGCATATATATATATATATATATATATATATATATATAGTTCTTATCTAGAGCGAAGCTTCACTTTGAAATTAAAGTGTGAAGTTCCTTATTTGACTCACTTTTCGGTCATATTTCTACATCTCTACCGTTCAGTTTGTAGAACATAATGCATAGATTATTTCTGCCAAGTTTCACTGAATTTGATGATCGTTTGGGTTTTCATAATCGTTATTTACACAAAAAGTTCTGAAATAGACAGATTTATGGTCCGTTCGTTAATTTAATCTAATTCGGTATCTTAATGATTACCAATTTGGATGAAACTTGACAAGAGTGATCTATGCATTAGGTTTTACAAACTGAACGGTGAAGATGTGGAAATATGACCGAAAAGTGAGTCAAATAAAGAACTTCACACTTTAATTTCAAAGTGAAGCTTCGCTCTGGATAGGAACTGTATATATATATATATCCAGAGTAGGACACCGCTTTGAAATTAAAGTGTAGTGCTCCTCATTTGGCTCATTTTTAGGTCACATTTTCACATCTCCACAGTTCAGTGTTTAGAACATAGTGTGTAGATCATTCCTGTATAGTTTCATCTAATTTGAAAATCATTTGGGTATACCGAATTAGATTAAATGAATTAACTGACCAAAATCTGTCCAAACTGAATCGTTCGTGTAAATCATAATTACGGAAGCTCAAATGGATCTCCAAATTGAATGAAACTTTGCAAGAATGATCTACACACTATGTGACCTAAAAGTGAGCGAAATGAATAGCACCACACTTTAATTTCAATGCGGTGTCCCGTTTTGGAATGGAACTACATATATATATACACACACACACAAGGCCCTTCCAATGAGGGATCCTTTTTTTTGACATATATGAGGGATAGGGATTACACCAACTTTTCGATCACAAAATCACATCTCCACCGTTCAATATGTAGTTCTATATGAGTAGATCACTTCTACAAATTTTCAGAAATTTTGGTGATCGTTAAGACATTCAAAACTAGGATTTATAATTATAAGCATGAACGGTTCAAGTTTGGCAGATTTGGTTCGTTCATTGATTTAATCTTGTTCAACACCTTAAGTATCACCAAACTGGTTGAAAATTTGCAGAATTGATCTATATATATGGACCAACAAACTCAACGGTGGAGATTCAAAAATATAATCAAAAAGTTGGTGTAATCCCCCGTCCCTCGTATATGTAAAAAAAATGGATCCCTTAGTGGAAGGGCCATAAGCCATTTAAAGAGTGTTTTATAGTCTATTATGGAATTCTAGGATGTCAAACTATTAATCTGGTTGAGTACAAGCCATTTAAGCAGGAGTCCACAAGATTGACAAAACAGATCAATGGTATCATTGGTCTGTCACAATGAGTTTAAAATAAATATTATGAAGGTAATCAAAGAAAAAATGTAATTCTGTTTGAGTCACTAATTTTTAGCTAGACAATCCTATATTACTTTGACATGAACCTTATTTTTTAGGCTTTTTTCTTAACCGATTATATTCTGATCAAGAATGTCAACTTGGCAAAGTACAGATGCAAAAAGGGTGATAATGCGACGCTGTCTGAATTTGAAGAGGTACTGAAAGCAATGAAAATGTCATCACTGGTCCCTTTAGCACCCCGTATTTTCGACCTATTTGACAACAATCGAGATGGAACAGTAGACATGCGAGAGATACTCTGTGGTTTCTCTAGTCTCAAGAATTCACAAGGAGATGATGCTCTCCGCCTCTGCTTCCAGGTGCCTTCTCCTTTTCTGTGTGTCTATTGTTATCAGTAACATAAGCTCACTCAGCTCAACTATTTTCAATTTCTGGTTCATATTTGAGTATGTTAACCTCATAAATTTTTATAACCAAAACATTTTCTATTTGTCTGCCTTCTTCACTATTAATATTGTTTAAGTTCAAATTTGTATCAACTGTCTGTCCCTCTCTTTTCTTGCATCAGATGTACGATACAGATCGGTCGGGATGCATCAGTAAAGAAGAAGTGGCATCTATGTTGAGGGTAATCCTCTTCTTCCTCTTATGGAATTTATCTACACTGGTTTGTTTCACCTGAGAGTAAGATTTTATAACTTGAGTAAACTACATTGAGCAGGCTTTGCCAGATGACTGCCTTCCAGCTGATATTACAGAACCTGGGAAGTTGGATGAAATTTTCGATCGAATGGATGCCAACAGCGACGGAAAAGTTACCTTTGATGAGTTCAAAGCCGCCATGCAGAGAGATAGCTCTCTTCAAGATGTAGTCCTCTCCTCTCTTCGGCCACTATAGCTAGTCTTCCCATAATCAAACTTCCACTCTTCTAATAGTTTTGAATCTTTCTTATGTTAAGATGCAATTGGTGAAGAACAATGACAAAAAAACTCAAACAGTAACTGTGTGCTAATTTTTGCCGTGGATACATTTGTCAATGTAATTTATGCACAAATCAAAACGGGAAATTCAAGATAGCCAATTGAGAAATGAAAAACCATCCCCTTATTCATGTTCCATTGATACCTATAATTTCAAGCAGAAAGGTTAACTCTAAATGTTCTTCAGTATTAAAATTCTTGATCTTATCATCCATCAGTCAAATGGACCTTATGGTATCCACACTATCCATAACTTGGGTGTGTTACTGTGTATAAACTCATCTTTCTTATTTCTCTCAAAATTCTATTCATCTTTCAAATTTCTATTAACATCCGGAGTGAATATAACTCTCTCTGTTCTCAAAAATAAAAATAAAAAATAGAGTGAATATAAACTCAACTTTGTTGGTCATATAAGTCTTTGATTCTGCAGATCTAGTAGCAAGCTATAAAGGTTCAAGCCTAAAGATAATTTTAGGCCAAAAAGCTTCAGGTAGGGGTATATATATATTGGATCCATATATATTACAGCTGGGATCCGAATCCTCTAAAATGAGGAGCCTGTGAATTTAGTTAAAGTTCATAAAATCTACACTTTCATAATCTAAGGGTTCTAAAACATGACACATCACTCTTGGTACATTTTTACATAACATATGATTAACTTGGATAAACTACCATTAACTACAACAAAAAAATAAAATAAAAAAAGCAGAGGTTTTTAACTTTTTATACATTTATGTCTACTGCTACTTGTATCTTGGCGCCCAATAAGCAGATAGTGAAGGATGTTGGTATATAGATGTAACCCTGCATTTTCGGTTCATCAATATAGGCATGGGCTGTTGTTGATTTGATGCATTATAAAAGAGGAATTGTAGCATGGACATGTTAAAAGATATGGCTTAGAAAAGATGCAGAGATTGAGATGTTCTTCTCACATAGAAGCTTGGTTGGCAAGACGTAATATGTAATTACCCAAATTGAGGCTTTATCGAGAATGAGCATTTTGCTTATTACGTCACAGAACAATTACCATCCTCAATGTCACCGTTAGATCTAATCGCCCTGTGTATTCTCGATATTGTACCGTCCTCAATGTCACAGAACAATTACCCAGAAATTTTGATAAAACTCAACTTGAACAATAAGCTAGATAAATATTGTATTAATCCAATTTCATACATGTGAGTAATCACGTCACCAAAATCAACTAGAGTTACAAAACATTAGTGATTTTGGTGGGATTGAATGCAATTTGTTATTTTGCCATTTTCCTGTGGGCTCAGCGACTTCAAATTTGGTTTTCTTTTTAATGTAAATCATTATATGACGGGAGAATTTGATGAAAACGTATATTTAGACACGGCGGATGAAAATTAAAAGTTGAGGGGTGTTTTTGATGAAATTAAAAGAAAAAAGACTAACATGATGATCGACTTAAAGTTGATGGGGGTAAACTGAAATTTGTCTTTTTTTTTATGTATTTAACAGCAGTTTATCAAGTTAACCATAGTTTAGACTAAAATGATCCAAGAATGATATGTCATGTTTTAAAACCCTTAAAATAGATAGAAAGTGTAGATTTTATGAACTTTAACTAAATTCACAAGCTCGCTTTAGAGGAACCGGATCCTTACAGCTGATATATAGTGTACAACCATTCTCCACTAAAGATGTCTTTAACTTAGCTATGGTGCGGATTTCTTTAATTTGACCCATTTTTTTTTATCATATTTTCTCATCTTAACCGTTTAGTATCTAGCTGTATATGAGTAGATCATGTCACACCCCATTTTTTGAAAGATAATTTTCAGAATTTTTGGCATGATCTCACTTAAAATATAAACATCCCATCCTATTTCAACAACAATCCCAAACATCTAGAACTCAAAAGCAGAAAGTAAATATCATACAACCCATCTCTGAGTTAAATATTTCACTTCCTTGTTTACAAAAACTTGCAACACAAGAAACATGAGAACAATCTCATGAGTTTAATACTGTCTACCCAATTAACAAAACTATACAGAGTACAGCAAAAACCAAAAAGAACCTTGCCACTAAGCCTCCGCCTCAACCCTGCTGATCCTCACCTGCAGGTCTAACCCCTACACCAATAATTGGTGCACCGGGATTGTAAAATAACAAACCCAATAAGCTAAAAAGCCCGTATGAGTAAACTAAAAAATAACACAACATTTATCACATCCAACATTCCACAAGAGAGATTTGATCAATAATTAAAAATCACAAATCCAACACATTACCAAAGAAATGTACCCATGAGTCCCAGATATTTAATAAATGCATCTCATGGCCTACAACAACAAATTGTGTACCCATGGGTCTCAGATACCATAAAGTATCTCCCATGACCTACACTGGCAGATGGACTACAGCTCTATTCCTAACCGTAACCAATCACCTGGCCAAAGGCTTGGAACCCAGTTTGACTGTCCAATATCAAAACACAAAATAACAAATAGCATCTTAACCGTAATCAATCACCCGATTAAAAGCTTGGAACCCGGTTTGGCTATTTATCCAACAATCATAATATCACAACATCATCATCAACAGCACAAGATCACTTCATAAAATTATATCCTTCACAAGGATATAATTATATGAACAATATATATTATTCCACAAGAATCAAAAATTATCATTCAATCAGATTATGAACCTCCTCAAAAATAATATATAAGAAAAGCTTGTTTTGTCTTACCTATGAGCTGTTGGCGATCAAACTCATATATTTTAAAACAATTAATAGCATAATATTAATTTTAACATCATAATCATTATCATCATCACATGACTATAATAAAATTTGGTTCAAAAGTGAACCTTGGTGAGATTTACTCACCTAGAAATCCCACTGCAAAACCCCCAACACAACGAAGGCAGCCAATCAAAAAATCACAAATCACCTAAAATCACACAATTAAAAACCTTAGAAACCAAAATACTAAAGGATAACACAATACCCTTAAACTAACCCTTAGCTCAAGGGAGGACAACTTCCCAAAGTCGTTGAACTCAACGACACAATAGAGCTGCCTCAAATCTTCAAAACCTAAACTCAAACTCAACTAAGCCAAAACAAATAAACCTAAGTCCTAACATGCAAACCTTGCTCAAAACCTAGCCATACTACCTCTCAACAAGCTCACAGCAGCAAGGACTAGCTAACCACAGGAAACTAAGGCCACAACTCAGCCGGACGCACCGCCACAGGCGACAGTGAGTGAGCCCCACACGCCACCTCAAAACTTCCTAATTAGGAGAAACTCACAACATGAAACTTGTAGATTGAAGCATGGTGAACAACTTTAATACCTGAGGTTTTAATTGGTTCGGCCAGGATCGGTCGGAAAACATCCCGAACTTCAGCCCGAAAACAAAAACCAAACTTGCAAAACCGGCGCCCAAACTTGGTTTTCAGGTCACCAAAGACGTATAAACATTACCAGAGGAAGGAGAGGAGCAAGACTCACCTAACTCTCACCGAAAACGTCGTCGAAATCGCTGGTTTTCTGGCGATACCGCAGCAGCTCCGCCGCTCCGTGGCGGCTTCCAGGTGGCGCGACGGCGAGCAGGACTGCTCCAGAAATGGAGAGGGCGATTGTGGGAGTCGAACGGGACCGGTGGCGTCTGGTTTAGTGGCCAGACGGCGAAGAACAGAGCCGGAGAAGAAAGGAGAGCGGGAGGAGGTCGGGAGAGGGAGGAGAGAGAAAGTGAGACTAAAATTAGGTTTCCAAAAATAACTCCCCCACATTTTTCTACTTATACAGTTTCGAAACCCGGAAACTAACTTTCTCTGATCATAACTTTCTCATATTACCTCTGTTTCAGGCGTGCCATATGCCTACGAACTCGTATCGACAAACTCTACAACTTTCAAGAAGGAAGTTTTCGAAGATAACTTACGGAAAATAAAGTCAACTTTTAGCCTCTTAAAAGTCAAAGTACCTTAAAAATTACTCCTGAAACTTCAACTTCGCACAAACTAAAGAATTTCTATAAATAATCTTTCATTAATTATGGGAATAATATAAGGAAAATAATATGAAAATCTAGGGTATTACAATCTACCCCCCTTAAAGGAATTTCGCCTCGAAATTCAACAATACTAACCTAAAAACAACTTGGGATACTTAGCCCTCATGTCCGACTCTAACTCCCAAGATGCATCACCCTCATCATGGTGACTCCAACACACCTTAACCAAATTGACTTCCTTCCTTCGAAGCCTCTTGGTTAATCTATCCAAGATTCGAACCGGTTCAACAACAAAGGTTGCATCCGCATTCACCTTGATAGTTCCATAGTCAATCACATGTGATGCATCTGGAATATACTTCCTTAACAAGGACACATGAAACACATTGTGTACCCGGACATGACAGGAGGTAAGGCAAGCCGATAAACCAAATCTCCTACTCTCTCCAAAATCTCAAAAGGCCCTACATACCTGGGAGCCAACTTTCCCTTCTTGCTAAATCTCACCTCCCCTTTAGTAGGTGAGACCTTCAAGAACACATGATCCCCAACATCAAACTCTACTTGCCTCATCTTCAAGTCGGCATAGCTCTTTTGCCTGCTTTGTACCGTTCAGATCCTATCTCGGATAATAGAGACCTTCTCAGTTGTCTCTTGAACAATATCAGGACCCAACAACTCATTATCACCCACCTCTGCCCAGCAAATAGGGGATCTACACGGCCTACCATAGAGTGCCTCATATGGTGCCATGCCAATACTAGAGTGATAACTATTGTTGTAGGCAAACTCAATCAATTGGAGGTGATCCTCCTAACTTCCCTTGAAGTCCATGACACAAGCCCTCAGCATATCTTCTAACACCTGATTCACCCGCTCAATATTCCCGTCAGTCTAAGGGTGGAATGTTGTACTCATGTCTAAGGTAGTACCCATGGCTTTCTGAAATCCACCCCAAAACTTTGAAGTGAATCAAGGGTCTCGATCAGAAACAATCGAAGTAGGCACTCCATGAAGTCTCCCTATTTCCTTCACATACAACTTGCACAAGGCATCAACTGTGTATGTCATTGACACCGGAAGGAAATGTGATGACTTCGTCAATCGGTCAACAATTACCCATATAGCATCATGTCCATGCTTGGACTTAGGCAGTCCAGTCACAAAGTCCATAGAGATCTGCTCTCACTTCCAAGTAAGGATAGGTAATGGCTTCAACATACCTCCAGGCCTCTGATGCTCCGCCTTCACCTGCTAACAAGTGAGGCACTTGGACACATACTCTGCTACATCCTTCTTCATCCCATTCCACCAAACTGCCTACGCAAATCTTTATACATCTTAGTACTCCCTAGATGCACCGTATAACGAGTTCGATGTGTCTCCCAAAGGATATCCCCTTTGAGATCAATAATGTCTGGAACACACAATCTCAATCTAAACCTCAACCACCATCTAACCCAACTGACCACTCGGAAGGACAATCTTTCAACTAGTCCACTACTAACTCCGCCAGCTTTGCACGTGAGAACTCGTCATGTGCTTGGCCCTGAATGATTTTGGAAATCAAGGTGGGTCGCACAGAAGTGCTTCCAAGGAAGATCCCCTGCTCCCTGCCTGATAGCAGAATACCAAACTCAGATGCAGTCTCCAACATGAGCCACTCTTGCACCATGATAGAGGCGACTATACCCCTAGGCTTCCTGCTCAATGCATCTCCCACTACATTAGCTTTCCCAGGGTGATACTCTAAAGTGAAGTCATAGTCCTTAAGGAGCTCCATCCACCTCCTTTGCCTCATGTTCAAATCTTTCTGAGAGAATAAATACTTCAAACTCTTATGATCAGAAAAGAGCTCGAACTTCTCTCCATACAAGTGATGCCTCCAAATCTTCAAGGAAAATACTACTGCAGCTAGCTCTAGGTTATGAGTGGGGTAATTCTTCTCATGAACTTTCAATTTTCCAGAGCCAGATGCCATAACACCGCCAAGCTGCATCAACACACAACCCAAACCCTGATGAGATGCATCGCTATAGACAACATAGTCGACACCACTAATAGGAATGACCAACACTGGGGCTGAAGTCAACCTAGTCTTCAACTCCTCAAATGTCTTCTCACACTCATCGGTCCACACAAAACTTGGCATTCTTCTTTGTCAACTTGGTCAAGGAAGAGGCAATACTAATATCATCCATAAATACTACCACAAACACATCCAGATAAGGACTGAAAATGCAGTTCATCAAATCCATAAAAGCAGCAGGCGCATTGGTTAGACCAAATGACATAACAACAAACTCATAATGCCCATATCTAACAGGGCCGGTGGCGTCCGACGGACGCCAGAGAACCGAGCCGGAGAAGAAAGGAGAGCGGGAGGAGGTCGGAGAGAGGGAAGAGAGAGAAAGTGAGACTGAAATTAGGTTTCCAAAAAAAACTCCCCCACATTTTTCTACTTATATAGTTTCCAAACTCGGAAACTAACTTCCTCTAATCATAACTTTCTCATACTACCTATGTTTCAGGCGTGCCATATGTCTACAAACTTGTACAGACAAACTCTACAACTTTCAAGAAGGAAGTTTTCGAAGATAACTTACGGAAAATAAAGTCAACTTTTAGCCTCTTAAAAGTCAAAGTACCTTAAAAATTACTCTCGAAACTTCAACTTCGCACAAACTAAAGAATTTCCATAAATAATCCTTCATTAATTATGGGAATAATACAAGGAAAATAATATGAAAATCTAGGGTATTACAGATCATCTATGCAAAATTTTAGCTAATTTAGTAATCATTAAGGTCTCAAAAATGTATGAAATTAATGAACGGACTGCATCTGTTAAACTGAATTATTCGTGTTCTTAATTGTAAATCACGGTTTTCAATGCCTTAACGATCACCAAATTTACTGAAATTTTGTAGAGATGATCTACTCGTATATATCTAGATACTGAACGATTAAGATGAGAAAATATGATCGAAAAGTGGGTCAATTAAAAAAATCCGCACCATAGCTAAGTTAAGAAAAAATCATATAATGTGTATATAACACACACACAAAGTTGTTGAAAATGGGATGGCGCCATGGTCGTACAATTAGGAATTCACACGCTGATGTGGTATGTTTTGCCAATACAAATTATGATTGTTTTCATATTAATTCTAGAGAAAATGATATTTCACTGTCTTAAACAGTTGCATAAAACAGAAAACTCATCTTTCAATAGATTTAAACAAATAAAGACATAAGTCTAGGCCCATAATGCATAGTACCACGCCGGTTAGCAATTTTTTACGCAAAATACCTAAAAAACCATTTTTTTAAAAAATATCTACAAAACTATCACTCCCTCAAAATCAAGCCGCCGTTTCCATTCGTCCTCACTTCACTTCACACCGCCTCCTCTCTCGCGTTGATCATGTACATAGGCTGTTGCTGTTCAGGTAGCGCTTCAGTAACGTCCTCAGGAATCCGACACTCGATACATGTTTCTCAGGCCAGTAACCAGCCGGAGCCGGAATCTACGGAGGCACCATCACAGGAGTAAGCTTTTCCGGCACTTTCAACATGTTGTAGAAATCACTGGCGGCAGCGTAGCCTCCTCGTCCTCCGACGAGGTTGTCATCGCTCTCTTTCTTCGGTACTGATGATCAGATTGATCTCTAATTGCAGCCTCTGCAAGTCTTGCAGTTTTCTCTGGAACTCCACTGGATCCAACCCGATGACCCGGTCTCCCAACGTTGATCTGAGTTGAAACTCTAGAGGAGGCAAAACCGTAGACGGGGCTGGCGGAGGCAGTAAGGTCACAGCAAGAACGCCTTGAGCCAAGCGGGGATGAAGTTGACAATGGGAGGCTTGGGAATGGGTCGGGCGGGGGAGCGAGACCCAAATTCAAGTATCAATGAAGCGATCCCTTATCAGACTTGTTAGAGCCGAAGTTGTCGTTGTGGTTGATGTGATGACGGCGATTTGGTTGGTATAATTGGTGTTGGAGGATATCACTGGCCCTTAGATCGCTCCCGATCGGAGTGTCGAAGCTTATTGTGTCTACGGTGGTGAGTGGCCAGATGAACCACTATGTAGGGACCTCAGATTTGGTGTTGTACCCGACAATTGTGGAAGTGTGTGAGATTAATAGAGTGAGCAGGGTCATATTGAGCAATGATGCAACTGCGTATGGAGGGATGGTGATTGGGAGAGTTGAGAGGAGAGAGAGCGGTGGTGAGGGTGAGGTGAGAAGTCAACGGTGAGGTGACCATGTTTGGGGTTATTACCAAGTGTGTGAATGTTGTGAAAAAGAGATTGTAGGACGAAGAGTATGAGACTGATATTTCATGTTACTAGGGTTGGAGGTAGGGCCACAGAGTCTCAAGTGAAGGAGGGGTTATAAATGTAATTTCTTTTGTTCTTGATACATATACATTTATTTGTGAATGTGGATTAATATGGAAATGGTAGTATCATAGAGGGGATGAGGTCACATGATATGCAGATGGTAGTAAGATTGTGCAATAAGTTTGAACTTGAAATTTCAGATGCAGCTAAGACGGTGAGCAGTAGCAGCTGGCTTTATAGAATGAGAGATCTTCATCGTTCTTCGGGTGGGTGCTACTGCTCGTGAAATTCTCGATTTTTTTAGGATAAGGCAGTAGCAGAATTTGAGGATAAGAAAGTAGCAAAATTGAAGGAATAAATCTTCAAGCAATAATAATAGAAGTGGAGAAGACAATAGCAGAAGTGGAGAATAATGCAGTAGAAGAATTTGAGTACAAGGCAGTAGCAAAATCAGATGATAAATCTTCAAGCAATAATAGTAGAAGTGGATAATTACAGTAGCAAAAGTGGAGGATAAACAGTAGCAGAGTTAACCTTCATTGTCTTAGTCTTCAAGCAGTAGCAGATTTAGAGGATTGCCGTAGCATATTTTGCTTCTACTAGGATGTTAACCTCTCCTACTACTTCTACTGGAATGTTAACCCTTGCTATTACTTCTACTAGAATTAACTGCTACTACACTAAATTATTGAAAACCTGCTACTATATTCCATTTACTGAACAATCTCAAAAGAGAGATTTTCTCTTCTAAAAACATATTTAAATTAGTGTAGGGTAAGTTTTGATAAATTAAATTATGACACATGGCATGCAGAGAAAAAATTGTCTTTCATTGTTAAAAACTGTCCTTATTTGTTTAACAACAACACAAGTGGATTTATTAGTGTTTCAAATCTTTTTGAATGATGTATATATGATTTGCTTAAAAAGAGATGCATTCAATGGCGTAACTTGAAACTTTTAATTTGAGGAGGCGAAAAAAAAAATAAAATATTTTTTTTATTTTAAAAGGTTACTACAAAATTCAAGATAAAAGCAACATTGTTTCTTCATTGTTGAAGCCCCTAATAATATTCTACAAAATGTCTTATTAATAATTTTTTTGGATTTTAGTATATTAAGGCAATTATTATTACATTTTCTTGTTTCAATGAATAATTAGTGTAAAGATTACAATTTGGAGGGGCGATGATCATAAAAATATTCATTTAGTACTAATTAAACTTTTTATTGCTCATTCCAATGAATTTAATAGACATGAGTCAATTCCAATATAATGTGTTCTTATTTGTACCCAAATACATAAATCTATATTAAAGTCATAATAAAATAATAATTTTTGTAAATTTTAAGACAATTTTACCCTCCCACTTCAACATGTATAAGGAGAGAGAAAGTGAAAGAGTGAGAAGACTATGCCGGAACCTCACCGACTCCGGTCACCGGTTGCCGGAATTTCTTCGGTCTTCGGGTATTGACCCCTAGTAACTTAGATTTTCTCCAATCGTCGAATTTCGGTTTCAGTCACCAGTAACTTAGTTACTGACCCCCAATAACCAGTTATTGACCCCAATAATCAGTTACAGGCCCCTAATAACTTGGTTACTGACCCCTAATAATCAGTTACTGACCCCAATAACGAGTTACCGACCTCTAATAACTAAGTTACAAATTCCTTAAAAAGGTTACTGACCCCAATAATCTATAATAACCCTAATAATCAGGATTGGCCCGAGTTGCTGACCCCAAACAAAGCTATTAATAGAGAAACTAATCAAAATGCAATGAAAGAAAAAAAATGAAGAAAGAAGTTTAACTATTTGTCGTTCATACTAACTATTTGCATATGTGATGAACTAAACGCAATGTACTAGTCAAATGCAAAACTTTAGGCCCAATAATTCATACCAAAACTCAACAATTCATACCAAAACGTAGCAAAAAAAAAGAGGATGTAGCTAACAAAAAAAAAAGACACAGACGACGTTGCAGCCAAAAGAGGAGGGATGTCCAGTGGGAGAATTGACGGCGGCGGACTAGGAGGAGACGAGGAATTACAGAGTGGTGGTTGCCTGATTTGGATGATAGTGAGGTTGTCGCTCTCAACGGAAACCCTAGCAACAGATCGATCCCAAATCGAAGAGTTCCGTCAGACGTTGTTTGCAGAGGAGGAGGAGGAGGACAAGACCTAGGGGAATAGAGCCACATCAACCGAGTTTCCTATCGCCGCGCCAACGCTGTTGGTGACGAGTCCGGCAAGAGGCTTCTTGATCTGAGGGATGAGAGAGAGGGAGGGAGAGAGAGAGAGGAGAGAGAGAGAGAGTTTTAGATCTGGAGAAGAGGGAGGAACAAGAGAAGAGAGAGGGAGAGAGATATGATGTATTTGACTACTAAGGGTATAAACGTCTTTTTATTTAAATTCATTGGAATGGGCTTCAACAAAAAATTTTCATCGAAATATGGTTTGTGTTTATTGTTTTTGACTAAATGGGCATTTTTCTAATTTTTTTGGTTACAAAAAGTAAACAATGGTAACCTAGTGAGCTACCACTCTGGAATCGGGAGAAATTTTAGGTGGGGCCCCTCCCAAATGGATGTTTTTCACAAACTGGGATTCGAACCAATGACCTCTTAACAAGAGAATTCTGATAGCGGCCGTTCAACTTGCAGTCTACCATGCTTTCATTAGACTAAATTTTCATCCAATACTACTAATTATCAAAAATATACAAGACATTATCCCAAATGTTTGAGGAGGGGACCCATAGCCCCTTTTGGCCCTAAAAAAACTACTTATGTACTTGACAATTTTCGTTTTCTGATAATTATTTACATTGTTTGGTTAATTACTTAAACAAAATGGTTTCCACAAAGTCAGTTGGCCAAACAGAGGAACATCTATACAAGAACGCAAAAGCAGTATAGGGAAAATTTTAAGAATGGTGCACCACAAATGATCGACTCCTAATTAAGGGTAGTATAGTTATGTAATATCAAATCGGTATATGAAGTATTAAACTTAACCCAATATCAATACATACCGTTAATCCCTCTGTTAGCTTCAAAGTTGAGTCCAATTCCATCTTCATCACGTCACCTTGACTCGCCCATATATATAGTCTCTTTGGGATAATTTATGTTGGTTTACATTTGGATTTTAATTTACTAGCTGTTTTTAGAAGTTTTCCCAACTGCAGACTTTTTGTGAAATTTTGGAGGGAATCTTGGTGAGCTGGCGTAATGTACAAAGTGAATTGGTGGGAAAAATGGAGGGACATGTTTACCCCTGCAAATTTGACATAAAACTTTGAAACTAACAGAGAGGTTAACGGTATGTATTGATATTAGGTCGAGTTTAATACGTCATGTACTGATTTGATGTTACATAGACTATAGGGAAAAATACTGTATAGTCCCTGTGGTTTTAACTCAACATCTGTTTAGTCCTTAAAGTTTCATTTTAATCTGAATAGTCCTTAAAGTTACGATTTTTAATCTGAATAGTCCTTCTGTTAGTTTTCTCTGTTAACTGATGACAAGGCCGTTAAAAAATTGCCACGTCAGTGCCTAGTCAGCTCGAAATTTTTTTAGTATCATATATTACCCCTGCAACACAGAAAACTCAGCTGTCCTAAATTCAAAACCACCAAATGAAATGCACACACATCATCCCCCTAAGCTCAAAACCAGCAAATACCCTAAAAGCTGATCTGCAAAATAACATCAACCGTAATCTAAAACAAAACCTGCAAAACTTGCAAAACCTAATACCATAACATGTATCAAGCAAAACCTGCAAAACTTAATACCAAAAGTCCAAAACCTATACCAAAATATGTACCTGCAACCATAATAACAACCAACACTTTCCAAATCCATAACAACAACCAACATCAACCAACAATAATAGGTAGATCTCCATTAATTTAGATTTAGAACTCTAACAGCGTTCAGTCGTAATAGGCAGAAACATGTTTGGCATACTGTAGCTTAACAAAAATGACCACAAAAGCCACATTACATCCCTTATAAACTATTGTAGTATGTACGGAATTTAGCTCTAATCATCCTAACAAAAGATTAGAGCTAGCAACTAAATTACATCACACTTAGTTGCACAAAAATATGATGTCTAATATTCTGCCTATGCTAGAGTTTAGCACTACTAATCTCCTTTAACTGACCTATTTCTGATTCTTTGAGATGCTCTTGTTGAAGATGCAGATGCACTTTGCCTTGACATTGAATTTAGGGCAGCTGAGCTTTGTGTTGGCCTTGAAGTCAGGGCAACTGTGTTTTGGGTTAGCCGTGAAGTTAGGGCAGTTGCGCTTTGGACTAGTCTTCCACCAACTTGTGAAGGCCTTACTGTGGATGAGGATGACTTGGTTCCTGCCATCTTTGCAACTTTGGCAACAGCATATGTTTCCTAAGCCAATAAAAACACATGAATGTAAAGAGCTCATACAGTTGAAAGAAAATACGTTAGAATCATTTTTAATGGATGCAATAAAAACACATGAAACTCAAAACCCTGCCACAAATATACTCTCAAACCCAGAAACTCAAAACCCTGCCACAAATATACTCCCAAACCCAGAAACTCAAAGCCCTAAAATGTCATAAGCCCACCATAATCTAATATCTAGATATCGAAACCATCAAAAACAGATTCCACATATTCCAAATTATCTAGATATTGAAACCTAGAAACCTTAAAGTTTGAAACCCATAAATTTTTGGAATCGAAACTCACCATAAGGTTGAATCCATTCGTTCATGTCCCCTTCTTCTCAACGAACCCAAACCATGATGTCCTTCACCTCCATTGTTGAAACACCCAACCCTCAATGGTTTCAAACTTCATGGGGTTTATGCCGTCTTAATGGAGAATTGGGTATGCGCGATAGATTCAGAGAAGTGAATTTAGGGTTTTGAGAGAGAAGAAGTGATGGGTTTTCGAAAGAGGGTTTTGAGAGAGAAGAAGCGATGGGTTTTCGAATAAGGGTTTTGAGAGAGAGTATGAATCTGATGAGAAAAGGTGATGAGTTTCGACAAGAGTGAATCTGATGAGATTAGGGTCGAAAAAGGAGTGAAATCTGACAAGAGCATTTGAGTCAGTTCATGTAATTCTCGGCTGACTAGGCACTGACGTGGCAGTTTTTAACGGCAATATCATCAGTCTAACAGAGAAAACTAACGGAAGGATCATTTAGATGAAAAATCGTGACTTTAAGGATCATTCAGATTAAAATGAAACTTCAAGGACTAAACAGATGTAAACTGTAAACCACAGGGACTAAACAAATTTTAATTCTAGACTATACTACTTTTAATTAGTTGATTATTTATGGTGTACCTTTCTTAAAATTTCTCCTAAAATTTGATATGATTATTAAGGAAACTCAAAAACGAGTGACCCCAAGTCCCAACCATATCGAACCCTAAAAATAAATATTAGGTTTTGGTGAGCTAAAAACAAAAATAAAATAAAATAAAAGCAATAACCAGGGTAAGTGGGTAACACATTTTTTGTTTCTTACTGTCGGATATCAGTTGAAAGTAGAGAGGGGTCGGTAAAAATATGAAACACAGAAACAGACTGAGCGAGACTCTGAGCTCGATTTTTGATTTCTTTGCTCTCCTCTGCTGCTCCTTGAGGCGTATGTAATCACCCCCTCTCTCTCTCTCTCTCTCTCTCTCTCTCTCTCTCCTCTCTCTCTCTCTCTCTTGTGATTATTGTACATGCTATGCTCTCTTTGGTCCTTAAGCAAACGAGGTATTCTTGGTGTGCTTGTTTCTGATTTTTGTGTTTTTCGATCCAATTTGGTAACGGGTCTCATCGTATATCTCTTTAAAATGATGCAGGATAATCTCCGAGAAATATGGATTCTGTATTGATGTTGCAGCAATTGGGTGATGATAATAAGAAGAGGCCTAGATGTCACAAGGTCAAGTTCATGAAAGAACGAAGCACCAAATCCAGGAAAATCAACTACAACTCTCCCTCTCCACTACCTCACTGCATTACTAGGTAAGTTCAAGTATCAATGACCCTGACTTTCTACACAAACTGTGCTTGAGAGTTTAGTTCAACTAGCTATTGTTTCACTAAGAGCTTGTTTGGTATATTGTATCGATTTCCGAAATTTAATGTAAGGAAATGGGGTACTTGTATTTGTTGGTTGGAGAGAGATTGATGAATCCTGGAATCATATCATAGTTGTTTGGGTGTTGTTGATACTCTTGGATTCGGGTTTTCATAACCCTTACGTTTATTATGAAACAGTTTTAACCATTTTATAAGTGATTGTATTTTTGTTTGATAACAGGAGCTTGGCTTTGCCAATGAATACGGAGAAGGAAGATCAGTATTACTCAACTAGGGGTTCCTTAGGGTTGGATGATAATGGTAAGATGTTAGGGTTAGATCATCATAATGGTAATGGCAGTTTGTTAGGCTACCTACCGACTCTTGAGGCGGTTGATTACTATATGCAGCCTTCCTTGGAGGAATTGGCTGCTCGAGAACGTGTGGATCCTGGTTATTGTAGCCGAGTTTTGGACTTTACTGTTGGGAGGTTTGGTTACGGAGCTGTCAAGTATCCTGGGGAGACTGATGTTAGGTGTTTGGAGTTGGATAGAATTGTGAAATTCAACAGGCATGAGGTGATTGTATATGAAAACGAGAGTGCTAAGCCTTTTGTTGGCCAGGGCCTTAACAAGCCTGCTGAAGTAACTCTGATGCTACAAACGAGACTGCTGTGTGTTGACCAGAGGCAGATAGAACATATTGTGAAAATATTGAGACACAGCGTGGAGGGACAAGGAGCTCATTTTGTTTCATTTAATCCGGAAAATGGGGAGTGGAAATTCTTTGTTAACCATTTTAGTAGATTTGGTTTGATTGATGAAGATGAAGAAGATATGATGATGGAAGATACTGATGTAGGTGAAGATCCTCCAGAATTAAACCATGATGAGATGTTTGATGAGGGAAACCAGATGGATCGTACTGGAACTGTGCTTTTGCATTCTCTTCCTGCTCATCTTGGGCTTGACCCCGTCGAGATGCAAGAAATGAGAATGTTGATGTTTTCTGATGCAGAGGAGGAAGCCGAGGATTTTAAAGAATCACCTTCACATTATAATCCATCATTTGGTAAAGACTACTCGATATCTCCTTTACAAAATGCTCAAAGGATTAGTCATCGATCTTCTCCACCAGCTGTTCGAAAGACCCCTCTAGCATTGCTCGAGTACAAGCATGGTAGTTTTGACTCAAACTCTCCTGGTGCCATTCTAATGGCACAGGAAAACAAAGCCTTGCCATTGAAGACACTAAAAGAAGGTTTTAAGCTTGATCTCAGTAGAGAAACACCAGTAACTAGAAAAGATTCTTGCAACATAGTTGATGCAGGTTTGTTTATGGGTAGGTCATTTCGAGTAGGATGGGGCCCAAATGGAGTTCTTGTCCATGCTGGCGCACCAATAGGCAGTAGTGGTTCCCAGAGGGTGCTGTCATCTGTAATTAATATAGAGAAGGTTGCTATTGACAATGTTGTCAGAGATGAAAGTAACAAGATTAGAGCAGAACTTGTTGAAACAGCTATTACTTCTCCATTGGAGCTTCATAAAGGACTATATCATGAAACAAAAGAAGTTGAAATTGGATCCTTCAGTCTGAGACTTCAGAAGCTTGTTTCGAATCAGTTTATGCTATCAGATATTTGCAGGAGCTATGTAGATAATATCGAGAGGCAGCTGGAGGTTCCGGGTTTATCTTCATCTGCTTGTTTGGTTTTGACACATCAAATTATGATATGGGAATTGATAAAAGTTCTTTTCTCTGAAAGAGAAAATGGCGGGAAACTGGAGTCTTATGGTGTTGATGCTGAGGAAGAAATGGTGCAGGATGAGAAGCCCCCTTCACAAGAAACCGACCCGGAAGCATTTCCTCTTATTAGGAGGGCCGAGTTCAGTTACTGGTTGCAAGAAAATGTGCACAATAGAGTAGAAGAAATCATCTCCTTAAATGAGTCCAATTATCTGGAATCCATATTATTACTTCTGAGTGGGCGGCAGCTGGATGAAGCTGTAGAATTGGCTGCTTCTCAGGGAGATGTGAGATTGGCTTGTTTGTTAAGTCAATCTGGTGGGTCCGTGGTTAATCGTTCTGACATCGCACGACAGCTTGAGCTTTGGAGTATTAATGGACTGGATATGAGTTTCATTGAGAAAGATAGGATAAGGCTTTATGAGTTGCTTGCTGGTAATGTCCACAGTGCTTTTCATGATATTGAAGTTGATTGGAAGAGGTTTTTAGGGTTAATGATGTGGTATCACTTGGCACCTAATACTCCATTACCTATTGTTTTCCGCACATATCAAGATCTTCTTAATGAGAATAAGGCTCCATTCCCTGTTCCTGTTTATATTGATGGATGTGTAAAAGAGACTGTGGATCAGAGTGCAGTGAAACGCTGTGACCTATCATATTACCTTATGATGCTACATGGCAGCGAAGATAGTGAAGTTGATTTCCTGAAGACCATGTTCAGTGCTTTCTCGTCAACATATGATCCACTTGATTACCATATGATCTGGCATCAGCGTGCTGTGTTGGAAGCAGTTGGAGTCATCAGTGCCAATGATTTTCATGTTCTTGACATGACATTTGTTTCCCAGTTATTGTGTCTTGGGCAATGTCATTGGGCCATCTATGTGGTCCTTCACATGGCCCATTGTGAAGACTTTCCATATCTTCATGCTAATCTAATTCGAGAAATTTTGTTCCAGTATTGTGATTCGTGGAGCTCACAAATAGTACAACGCCAATTCATTGAGGGCTTGGGTATTCCAAAAGCATGGATTCATGAGGCTATGGTAAGTAAATTTTCTTTTTGTCTTTTTAGCATTTCTTTGATTCAATGGTGACCATGCCCCTTCCTTGTCCTTTCTTTTATCAAACTTGCAGCATAAATGTTTTTGTTACATTTAGGAAACAAATTTAAATTAACTTTACATTTTCTAACAACTTTTATCAGATGGATGACTATTATATTCAGTTTGAAACCCTTATGTATCTGTGACTGCTTTGATCTGAAATTTGAGAAATTTAAATTGGTTTTCCTGGTCTTCTTACTCACACAGCATACAGTTCTGGTGGTTGAATAACTTCTTTTGATGGATTGCAGGCAGTTTATTTCAATTATTATGGGGATCTTCGGAAGGCACTTGAACACTTTATTGAATGTGAAAACTGGCAGAAAGCTCATTCTATTTTCGTAACCTCTGTTGCGCACACATTGTTCTTGTCTGGTATGATTTACAAACTACTGTGTACTATCTGCTCCCCTCTTTTAAGTCCCCTAGACAAATATGAATGTCACAACTCACTTTATTATTCTGTCTGTATGTGCTTAATATAACCACTGATGAGGTTTCTGTAATACATGCTTAATAAGTACACATATTATTGACTGCAAAAGCAGCTGCTGCTTTTGTATATAGGCAATGTATATATATTGATTGCCGTATTGTTGATGTTCAAACTAAAATTTCACTTAAATCACTTCTCTGATTGCTATAATGAAATTAACCTGTACAATTTTTGTTTTCTTCTAATTGCAGCCAAACACTCAGATATATGGAGGCTCGCAACTTCAATGGAGGACCACAAATCAGAAATTGAGAATTGGGACTTGGGAGCTGGCATCTACATTTCATTCTATCTAACAAGAAGTTCGTTGCAGGGAGCTGATGATGCCATGAGTGAACTGGTATCACAACTTGTTATATTTGATAACGCAGTAATTCTAAGTATTGGATAAAGCAGCATCGTCAACCTTGCAATATATAAACTACCAATCAAATTATTTCAAACACTAATCTTGATAGTTTTGTTTTGTTCTTTGAGGTTGCTGCTTGTCATAGTTTTAGTTTAAGGTTGCTGCTTGCAATAAACCCAACTTGATGCTATAGTCCAAAATAATTGTTATCTTTCTTTCTCAAATGAGTTCTTCCTTCTGTACTATCTATTGCAGGATTCTGTTGAAAGCAAAAATGCTGCTTGCAGAGAGTTTCTTGGTCAGTTAAACAAGTCTTTGGCTGTTTGGGGTGCCAGGCTACCAATGGACGTGAGGTATGTTCAACCTTCCTTGGATCAATGTTGCATGCATAAGAGTAACCATTTTCTTTATATTTTGTAACACTTTCACTGCATGTCTGTTAGTAGTTAAGGGCATCTACACTGCCCCAGAAACTGATGGTGTCATTGCTTTTCTTTTTGGATTCAGTTATATTCTAAGATATTCAGTGTATTTTTTTTAATATTTTTTTAACTCTGAATAAAGATTTATAGTACCTCCATTCTGTTGTGTACTTTCTCCCTTATGGTGTATAGTACTGTTCATAAATAAGGTTTCAGGTCTAGAGATTGAGGCAGGTTGAAAACTAAACTTTTAGCACTGTTCAAATGGTTATGTGTGCTCTGTATGTATATGTATATATCTAATGGAGAAAATACTGTATTATCTCAGCATGGATGTTGCAGCATCTGTCCATGTTGTACATGTTTTGCTTTATCATGATTCTTTTGTTTCTCACTACTTGTTAGAAGTTCAACGAATTAGATGAAATTGGATGACTGACTCAATGACAACAACTTATAAAACTATTTCAAGAAATATATATGGCATCTTAAACAACACCTTGAGCATATCTCTTTTTCATTTTCCACGGTGAAATTGGTTAGTAATGCTCATTTAGTTATTTCTTTATTTCTCAAATTTATTTTTTAAGTCTCATTTAAATGTCGTTTCCATCATCTTCCCCTTTATTGGGGACTCTGATGAACTATATTGCATTGTACTTTTACATTTTTATAATATATATAATTGAATGTAATCATCTATACATAAATCAGTTGAAAAATATTTACGCTTCTTTTTGGTATTGCTGGGTGAAATCATAAACTTGACATTATTACCAATATTTTGCAGAGTCGTGTATTCAAAGATGGCAGATGAGATTTGCAACTTGCTTTTGCTTGATATTAATGAATGCCCAACACGAGATGTTCAGTTAAGTTGCTTTGACACTGTTTTCAGTGCGCCCATACCTCAAGACGTTCGCTCAAATCATTTGCAGGATGCAGTGTCACTCTTTACATGCTTTTTATCGGAAGTTGCTACATAGGTAGGCCTTCCCCTTTATCTTTATGCATGCTAAACAAAATCTGAGTGCTTTTTCTGAGAATTTTGATAGGCATTGATCAAGGCACTTTGCGGACTTGAAATTGTAAGAAGGCTGCCGCACCAAATCATTATTCCCTTTCGCTTTTGTTTGTTCCCTTCCATTTTTCATTTTTTATCCCATTTCTTTATAAAATAGTTGATGATCACTTTAGGGCAAATGTTATTAGGTAAGTTAGAACAGAGAGAATACACAGATAAGTCACTGAGTGGATGACTCAGGGTTTGTCTTCATTGAGTCAGTGAATGCTAGAGTGTTTGACTAGGATAAGGTAGTGAGGTTGTTGCTTGGCAATGGTTGATGACAAATCTGTCCGGCAAAAAAGTTGGGTTGTGAGGTTTTGGTTAGCCATGTCGAAACCCATTGCTTATTTTATTTAGTAGAGTCACCAAAGTCCCTCATTAATATTGCCTTGTTGTATTCATGGAGGCAATTTTTTATGATTCATCGTTGTAGTTATTGTGATATATGCCACTTATAAGTTATAACCATAAAGCTTTCACTGCATTATAACATTTAGGTTTAACACTGAACTGGCTGTTCAGCCTTGTCACTAAAAATATGCATTCCTTACCTCAGGTTTGGTTTCAGTTAGACTTGGTTCCCCCTTGTTTCATTCAGGACAGAGGGAGTGAGTTTTTTACCAACACTCGTTGATTATAGTAAGAAGCTCTATGTTGGAAGGGTCTGGAGCTTGTAGCGTTTCTGAAAGTGTATTCTGATTATTATTATTATTATTATTATTATTATTAATATATATATATATATATATTTTTTTTTTTTTTCTGGCTTTCTGCTGTGTCTCCCAGCACCTTTTAGAACCTCACTCACTAAACCTGCCAATGATGACTGCGGTTTTGACCACTTCAACACATAGAAGATGAGAAATAGAGCCACCTTAGGCTTGTTAATACTGCTTCGTCTTGGGGTCCGAGGGTCTGATTTATGATAAGATGATAACATAATAAGACTAAGGGTGCGTCTCATACTTCTCGATGATTCACTGAAAATAAGTAATCTACAAGAGGCTGGAATGATGTTATTGCTTACAAATACCAGTTGCAGTTTTGTGATCTATTCACTTCATTTTTTTCTTTCGACAATACTTCATTCTACTAGTTAAGAGCATAATAATTGCTGCATTTTTGGAGCAAAGCTGCACAACCTTCCAGTTCTGCAAATATCAGCAATTTAAGACTACTAAGAATTACAAAATCAGGCAATAAGATGCAAAAAACAAATGAAGTCAAAATGTCTAAATCAGTAAATCCTGGGTTATGTATCTCCAATTCACAGCATTTCCAAACAGCTGTTTCGATATGAGAGCTAAATTTGGTTGGCCAATGAGCACCCATACCGAAACCAATTTAGAATTTAGAAAGGACTCTGCCATAGTTTAGATAATTCTATCTAGTTAAGGTAAGGAATCCCTGATCAATAATTTGATTTGCATGTAAAATATATACCAGTGTTGATTTTGCTGGACATGGAAGCTATGCAACCAAGGCTGCAGTAGTGCTGAAGAATAATGGAAGGAAATAACTCGATGAAACTTGTGCAAGCTCAGTCCCCTTCGTGCATGAGTAAATGCGCAATCAAATGTGCAGGTTCTTAAACCAGCCCAAACTGCAGAATGCTTAAAAAACTGCAAGTTTAATACATCATAAACTTTGTTACATTAGTTGACAATCGGATTTACCTATGCTCTTTGTCATGATCTGGTAGTTTTTACTCACCCATGGATTTTATCTCAATCAAGTGCAGATCATCAAAACGCAATCTAATTCAGATTTTCAATTTAACCAAGGATTGCTTTCATTAATGCATTTTCTGAAGGCCTTAAGTATGCTTGGACAAGATAGTGCATTGCTATATGAGGTTCGTTCATATTAATTACATGCAGACCTGTCTTTTAATTTACTGGAATATGCTAATCTTTTTACAAACTTCATTACTTGGTTGTTGACAGACCAAAAATAATAAAAACAAAAAAAAAAACAAAACATTCCGTCTGCTGATCATATTTTTGTGAGATGCAAAGATGCATTCTATGCTTTGGAAAGGCGATGATTTATTGACATTTTAATCTTTTCCTTATTTGGTTTCTCTGTAATAACAAATGTGACATCTATCTGAAGTAGTAGGCGTTAATTTGCAGTTTCCGACAACTAATCTGAAAACCACTTCAGTACTACTACTTCCAGTGTTACCCTAGTTGTGAACATGTTAAAGGAATATAAATTCACAAAGTAGCTAGGGTGGTGCAAGAACATGTTTAATATCTGAGCAACAATCTTACAAAGCTAGCAGCTTCTTACAATGAGGATCATATTATAACGAGGACAAGTTTCAAGCGCTATTGCTACTTCCACTTGCTGATTCGGGCATCAGCTCGCGGAGCAAGGCCACCACCTGCAACATGTTTGGCCTTCTGGAAGGGAAATCATCAACACACCGAAGTGTTGCTTCCAAATACCTCACCATCTCTTTCACTTCTTCGGCTTCTGCTTGGTCACTTCCTTTGGCTGCCGAAACTAATTCCTGGTCTATCACTTCCATCTGTTTCCCTTCTCTCACTTTCATTTTTGCCCATCCAACTAGATTAGTATCTCCGAAGTCCTCCTTGTCTGTTGGGCGCTTTCCTGTCACAAGCTCCAATAGGACAACCCCAAATGAATAAACATCGCCTTTTGCAGTGCACCGGAAACTTTGGTAGTATTCTGGTGGAACATAGCCAGGGGTGCCTGCTAATGTGCTTACACTCAAGTGTGTATCAAGTGCACTTATGAGCCTTGCCATTCCAAAATCCGAAACTCTTGCTTCCATTTCATTGTCCAACAATACATTGCTCGACTTCATGTCTCTGTGTATGATGTGAGGGATGCAATTGTGGTGAAGGAAACACAATCCTTTAGCTGCACCTCTTGCAATTTTTTTCCTTTCCTCCCATGATAGGATCTTTTTGTCGCGCGTCCTTGTTCTTCCATGCAGCATTTCTTCGAGGCTTCCATACTCCATGAACTCATAGACTAGCAGCCTCTCTTCACCGATTTTGCAGTAGCCCAATAATGGCACAAGATTTCTATGCTTAATCTTTCCAAGAGTTTCCATCTCCGCCATGAATTCGCGGTCACCTTGGCAACTCAATCGTATGAGTTTCTTGATTGCAACACTCGAACCATCCTTCAGTGTCGCCTTGAACACTTCTCCAAAACCTCCAGAACCTATAAGACTATCTGCCGAGAAACCATTGGTTGCCTCAATGAGTTGGGAAAACTTGAGCTTCCTTAGTTGTCTCTGAAAAGTAGCAACGTTGATGCTCAATGGTTCTTTCTCTTTGTCAATTTTCCATGTGGTTGCTGCACGAGATGCCTGCAAGCGGTTAAGCATCTTCACCTCTTGCGCTTCCTTCCGCCTTGAACGCATTGCAATGCCCCACACAATCAGAACACACACTGAAGCAACAGAAACAAAAATCCCCACAACAATGCTATTAGCCCATGAAGCAACTGATGATTTTCGACTTGCTTTGCCTGCATCCTCATCACTTGGAGTGATGCTTGGTTGGTTATTGCTGCTTGAACACTCTGGCAATGGTACCCCACAAAGTCCTGGATTGTTAGCATATTGGGTAGCAGGAAGTGTACTCAGCTGTCCCCTTGTGGGGATCTCCCCAGTCAATTCATTGTAGGACAAATCAATTTGAACCAAAAATGATAAGTTGGAGAATGAATCTGGGATATGACCCTGCAGTCTGTTATGTGATGCATCAAACACACCTAAATTTTTAAGCTGGCCAAGCGATGCAGGAATCTCACCTGATAACTGGTTGTGAGCTAACTCAAGAACTTGCAGCGCAATCATTTCTCCGAATTCCTCTGGGATTTTCCCTCGGAGCTGATTATAAGAAAGATCAAGATATTCAAGTGTTTGGTACTTTGTAAACAGACTGAGGACAGGGCCAGAGTATAATCTGGTGAAATCACAAGTCTTAAGAGTTGGATCCTGCAAAAGCCTTTCAGGTCTGATTCCAGCGAACTCTAACAAACCTCCTACACCTTTACATGAATTCCCCACATTGCGAACGAACACCAAAGTGTTGCCAGACAAAATTCCACTCAATGATTCCGCGCCAAGCTGTCTTCCTAGTCTTGCTGGGATTTCTCCAGTTAGCCTGTTGCTGTTCAAATCCAACCAAACCAAACTGCTACAGTTTGCCAACTCTCCTGGTATCTGCCCACTCAGGCTATTATTCCCAAGTTGCAGGACAGCCAGCCTTGTCAAGACACCAAACTCCCTTGGGATTTCGCCACTGATTCTATTGCTTGTCAATGATATCCACTCAAGATTACTGCAACTGAACAATTCAGTGGGGATTTCTCCGCTGAGGCGGTTATTATTGAGAATGAGATCCTTGAGATTCTTGCACTTTCCCAAGTCTGGTGGGATTTTCCCCTCCAAGCCATTGTACCATGCTATCAGCTGTTGCAGGTTCTCCAGCTTCCCAAGCTCAGCAGGAATCGAACCGTTGAGATAGTTCAAGCTCAGATCAATAGTCTTGAGCTGCGAACATTGCGAAAGTTGAGCAGGGATTTCTCCTATGATAAGGTTATCCGGCATCCTCAGCTCCTGAAGTGAAGCAGCTCCAGGACATAAATCAGCCGGGATCACACCAGATATTTTGTTAGAGCTCAAGTCTAAAACCTGCAGGCTTTTGCAAGCTGAAATGGAACCCGGAAAAGATCCAGATATGATGTTGTTACTCAAAAGCAAGCTCTCCAAGGAGGTTAGATTCTGAAAGAGAGAATCTGGTAAGGGGCCTGATATGTTGTTGTTGGAAAGATCAAGAAGTTGGAGCCAAGAACAAGAGGAGAAAGTAGATGGGATTGGTCCAGTGAAGTTGTTGTATGAAAGCTTAAGCTCTAGAAGTGAGTTGCATGCATTTCCTAGTTCAGGAGGGATCCAACCTGTGATTTGATTGTGAGAAAGGTCCAGTCTTTGTAGACTGCTGAGTTGCCCAAAAGATCTTGGGATTTCCCCAGAAAGCATATTATATGCTAAGTTTATGGTTTTGAGAGCAGTGCAGTTCGACAAGGACATAGGAAGGGAACCATTGATGCGGTTTCCTGAGAAATCAAGCTGAGCTAATGAAGAACAAGAATATTTGTTGATTTTGAAACCGGACATGGATCCAGTTAGGTTGTTATAAGAAAAGTCTAGAGCTTGTAACTTATCAGAGTTCAACAACAAGTCCTTAGGCAAAGGACCTGTTAAATTGTTGAAACCAAGATTTACCACTTCGAGATTGGGACACCTTGAGAAAAGGCTCTCAGGGACAACACCGGAGATTCCGGTGAAGGACAGATCAAGCTGTTTGAGACTATTTGGAAGCTGAAGCAAAGAAGTGGAATTTACATTGAATGAGTTGGCAGAGAGTTTCAAGACAGAGAGCATATCAAGAGAAGAGAAATGGTCGAGAGAGATTGTCCCAACTAGTGAACCACCGTTGAGATTGAGCTGAGTTGCTCTGCCTGCAGTGCATGTGATTCCAAACCAGGTGCATGGATTCTTACCAAGCTGCCAACCTGATAAGACTCCATTCGGGTCCTTGTCAATCATCTGTTTGAACTTCAGAAGCGACTCGGCATCGGTTTTGATTGAAGGAACGACTTGTTCAGCTGTGAAAACAAGTATGATCAGTGAAAGATGAAGAAAAAGCTGAAGTGGATTAGTGTTCTGCATTGCATTGAGGAAAAAAAAGGTTTTTCTCCTCTGGAAGAGAAAGAAGTGAGGTTCTGAAACAGAAGGATCAGTGAGAAAGAGTGTAAAGAGAGTCTAGTGAGTAGAGTGAGAGAGAGTGGTGAGTATGATGAGCATTGTTGTGACAAAGCAAAGCATAGGAGGGTGGCAGCTTTAGGAAAAGAAAGGTGCTTTTTGTTGCTTATAAAAATGAAAGCATTGAAGATGGGGGAATAAGAAAAGAAGGGAATTGGATTGAACTTGGAAGTGGATTATATCATATATGTAACTTATACGTTTCTCGATCATTTCCAGTACCATGAACTGTGGAAGAATCAAGTGAGGGAATAGAAATGACTTTTGGTCAAAAGCTGTAGGGATCCACAGATAGACAAGTATCTGTCTAAGATCGGCGCAAAATATATATATATATAGATATATATATATAATTGCATCATAAAATAAATAGTATTACTGGGTCACTGTCTGTCAGGAGCATGAGAATGTTTCCTGTAAAGAAATTTTTGAAATTTTTGAAGCATAAAGTAGTATATGATAGTTGGATGTCGTATATATAGTGTTTCAAAACTCATAGTGTTCCATAATATTGAAACTCTAAAGTGAAAATTCATTATAATAGTCACGTACTATTTACAACGCAGAATCGAAAAACCAGTCACCCCATTTGGACCACTCATGCTAGTCCATGACACTTGTGAGACCATTGTGGTTGGTCTTTCTGATATTTTTTTTGTTTTTTGTTTTGTTTTAGAGGAGTTGGTCTTTCTGATATATTCCATGATCTTCATTGAATTAAACCTAACAAGTAGATGATTCGATACTGGGGTGGTCCAAAAGCTGGAATTTGAAGGAGAATGGATGAAACACAGATTACATATAATATGGGAGTGAACAAAGAGAAAGAGGTCCACTGGCCTCATATAGAGGAACAACATCAATGGATTGCAGCGTGCATGTGGTTATTAGAAATGGCATGGGAGGCTAATGATCAATGGTCATGCCACCATTTGGATTTGCTTTGCTGATCTTTTTTCTTGCTAGACAATCTGGATTGCAAGAGGTGAGGAGACCTTCTAGTTTAACCCTGGCCAGATCGATTTGGTTTAAACTAACCATTCATTAATCTTGGTCGACTTTGAAGGTTAATGTGAGGGCTCAGGACTTTAGAGCTGGATTTGGGACCATCCTTTTTGCTTTGTTACAGTTTGATGATGATATGAGCTTAAGCTATTAAAGCTATAGTTATATATCTTGGATTCTGAAATGCAATGTCAGCTACTACTCTCTGTATGAGCATCTTTTTAGCCATCTTAGGGCTTCAAAGGAACTAACTTCATGAGCATAGTGATTAGTTCGTTCTACTGGTTCAACCAAGATCGGCCAGCAGAAAAACCAAGTCAACTGTGGTATAAAATTCAATCATATTCTTTTAACTTAACACAAAAGTTAACTTAAGTCGTAATTTGATGTAGTAATTTACAGCTGAAAACAGAAAAAGTATCTACTTAAGACTATTGCTTTAGCATGCTCATAAGTTTTACTTTCTGTTTTAATCTCGTCGAATCAAAATCATATGATTGCTGATTAGTGGGACTACTTCATGTCTTAATCTTATGGATCGGAGTGCGGTGGGAGACTGCAGCCGGTGATCGCTCAGTGCGTACTTGCTGCTGCATAAAAAGAAGTCCAAAGATTGATAGACATGCTTTGCCTAGAGGACCTCAAAGCTACATGAATGAGAATTTATAAGCACTACTGCACTAAGCACATTACTTAAATTCAGAGATTTATATATAGAGAATTTTCTCAACTTGTTCAGCCCAATTAGTTATAGAAATGGATTTGCTAATGGCTAGCTAGAAAGAAGCTGGGAATTCCACTCACTCCAAAGAAATAATGATAAGGGTGGATTGCATTTTGACTGTGATAAAGGTCTTGAATCTGTCATTATTAGATTTATAATTAGTGTGAAATTTTTCTTCTTTAATGATTATATGTTATATCACTCTGCGGCCTGTTTATGAATTTTTCTTCTTTATTGGTTACATAATTGTGCAGACATATATTTAGCACCACATTTCATTTCTTGGTCCATCAGTAAATGATAATCAACTAGTATTTTTCCTTCTTTTTGAAACAAACAAACATTTGAGCTTCTCCATAGCTATTTATCTTGCTGCTTTGTTGTGAGCACAGTGGGATAATTACAGAGATTTTTGCCTCCGGATCATGGTGAATACTGGTGGTAGTTTCGGCTGCAATGTAGGGTTTGAGCACAATGGAGCAATTAAAGAGACAATGATAGAGAGAGATATAGTAGACCTCCCCAATCCCTAAAACTGTAGTAAAGTAGCAGTGAATGATTGTCATTTTTCACGGCCTGGTCAACTGTGAGGACTGGAAAAACTGAACCACTACTTCAGTATTGAAGCCTTTCTGTTTGACACTGCCTGATATCACTTTTGAGGCAAAAGAGTAACTAGACTCATCTCAAGTTACAGTAAGGAGGTTCTGTTCAAAATTTGAATTTGATCAGTAGGAAGTAGATTAAATCATTTATAAGATTCTGGGAAATATTTGAAGGTCCATAGAAAATGATAAGCCTAGCATGCACTCTATGCCCCATCAAATAAAATGATGAACAAGTGCCATATATGAAACTTGGAAACACCTTTACCCCAACAAAGACTTGCACGCCAAGGCTAGCTAGGGAATCATGTATTCTTCATAATCATTTGCAAAGGTCGATGTTAATTTCACACAACAAGAACTGGAAACAAGGAGAAAATATATCTAGGTGGTTCTTGTATATTGAGGTTAAAAGTAAACCACCAATCATTGGAATAATGCAGAGATGCAAATAGTGGGATCGGGGCCCTTGGCGTGCCATCAACGACAACTTGGTCTTACCCTTCTTCCTCAAGTATATCACTATCTTGCATCAAAAGCAACACCTCCACTTACATTCACCCCAAAAATATCACAACTATAGCCTATAGGGGAGGGTTGGCATTTTAGTCTCAATCTAAACCAGACCGGAGACGTCGGTAGCCGACCTATATCGTCGGTATAATGCACCAACCAAGATACACATAAACCAGCTAATATATATACAACGTTACTCTAAAAAGAATTAAAACGGTATACGGCTATAATACGACACACAAATGCAAAAAAAATCATATTTTACAAGAGGCGGGGCTCGAATTTGACACCTCTTCACTCGAAACAAACACCTCTTCATTGGAGAGACTGTCATCAGACAACCAAAGCAGATGCTCTCCTTGATAATATATTGTAGATGCAAAAACTAGCGATATTATTACTTGACATATGTCAAAGTAAGGTTAACAAGTCATCAAATAGATTTCTATTATTCTACAAGATATTAGCTGGCTGGCAGCTCAGTTTCAACATTGCATATTTCGACATGCTCATATGAAGGCGAACTTCGTCGATGATAGGCAAGCTTTCTTAGGTTTGACCGTTGTCTCTCCTTTAGTTTGGTTTCCCTGTTTATCCATGTCCGTGTCCCTAGCGTTCCAGGTAGATCAGCTGCGAAGGAGTGTTGTAAGAGAATTCTTTTTGTAGTTTTGTTGTTGTTGTTTGCATGAAATCGAAAAAAAAAAAAAAAATAGAACACCTTATTCACCTCAAACCAATTGATCTCGCCTCATACAACCAACTCCTCATATTATTTCTTCTTCTCTCGTCTACTCTGTTTCAGCTACAAACAAATCTCTCTCATTCAAAGTTTCTCTAATTTTTCAAAAATACGGTAGATGTGGAATCTTCATGCCTAACCAATACTGTAAAATTTCTTTCATATTCCCTACGGATCGGTTTGAGGCCCAAACTGCAACAAAATCACTTTTTTCGGTTTTGTAATATTTCAAACCGGAACCGCATTTCCTAGACAAAACGAATGTCTATCAGTTTTGGATCTAACAATGCCTTCCAAGAGGAATTTCAAAAGTTCATCAAGAACACATCATGAACACGATGAACACAAACCCAGATTGCAAATCTGGTAACACAAAACATCGAAATTTAGACTTAAAGAATGTATCTTTGACCTATTCTGGGACGACCCAACAAAAAGAATGCAACAATTGTTGCATAAAGCCATGTTTATATGCTCAACATCAAATTTACCTAACCGGTTAGAACGACAGAACAACCTAGAACAATTCAAGAAAATCTCCTAAGGCATAATCAAAAGAAGTCACAGACACTTCAGAATCAAAATACGAAGGACGAATAGAACTTACAAGTTGATTCGCAAAGATTCTTCTCAGCAAATTTGTTGAAGCTGAAGGAGTCAAAATGTGTCTTTGCACAATGCCAAGTTCAATATTTGGGCCATGTCATATCAGGCCAAGGAGTTGCTGGCGACCTAAAAAATCAGTTCTTTAGTGAACTAGCCCGGGCCCACTACAGTCAAGGCATTAAGAAGGTTTCTCGGACTCGCCAGCTACTACAGGAGACCGGTGTGCAAATTTGGGATTATCACCAAGCCCCTGACCAATCTTTCCAAACGAAACTAGTTCCAATGGTCGTCACTAGCAAAGGAGGTCTTCAATCGGCTCAAAACAGCGGTCACCACGACGCTGGTTTTGGCTCTACCGGACTTCTCAAACCCTTCGTCGTCGAAACCGATGCCTGCGGCTCCGACATCAGCGTCGTCCTCTCATAGGAGAAGAGGCTGATTGCTTATCTCAGTAAAGCCCTCTCTCCTTCTCATCAGGTATTATCCACATATGACAAGGAGATGGCTGTGGGGAATAGGCGACATTATCTATTGGGCAACCAATTCACTATCTTCACTCATCATCAAACCTTGCGTCACCTGCTCACTCAGAGAATTTCGACACCCTTTCAACAACCATGGCTCTCGAAATTGTTGGGTTATGACTATGAGATTGTGTATCGCGCAGGCTCCCAAAACACGGTTCCGGATACGTTGTCTCGTCAAATTTGAGGTTTGCGCGATCCACTCCATCTCTGCGCCTATGTATAATTGATTTTGTTAGCCAAATTGATAATGCTTGTCTCCGAGATCCTGAGGCCCAAGCCGTGGTACATGCACTGAAAGCAGGCCAATCAACCAAATCGGGTTTCACTCTGTGCAACAATCGGCTGCATTATAAGGGTCGCCTGTTCATTCCAAGTTCATCAGAATTCGTTACTATATGGCTAACAAACTGTCTTCTTGGGCTGAACTCATCCATTGGGCAGAATGGTGGTATAACACCACATTCCACTCTTCGATTCAAATGACACCATTGGAGGCACTCTACTGCTGTCCATAACGCGGATGTAGTACTTCATAGCCACGATCAACTGCTTTCCCAACTCATACACCACCTGGAATTGGTTTGCAATCAAATGAAACAGCTGGCAGATAAGCAGCAAACCGAAAGAGAATTCAAGGTTGGCGATTGGGTATTTCTCAAACTGCACCCATACCGGCAACAATCATTTGTCAAGCGGCCTTCTCACAAGCTAGCGCCATGCTTTTACAGACCATTTCAAGTCCTAGAAAAGATTGGCTCAGTCGCTTACCGGTTGGCTCTCCCTGCTTGCTCAAAGATTCATCCCACCTTCCATGTGTCACTGCTAAAAAAATGAGTGGGCGAAAGCGCACCTGTTTCTCCCACGTTGCCTCCCTTTGTTGTGGACACATGAGAAGGTACTTGACATGGTTGTGCAGCGAAGGATGAAGAGAAATGTCACAATGTGGCTTGTTCAATGGCATGGTTTGACACACCCGAACCTAGTAATTCCTTTTTATATTGAGGTTTTCGATTTAATTGAGTTATACCGTTACCTTATACTCTTTAGGGTGTTAAAAATCAATTGTTAGTAGTTTATTCAATTTGGGAATTTGTTCTTTTATTTCTTGATAGAGGTGGTGTATACGAACTTGTAGATTTTTAGTTACCCGAATAGGAGTTTGTAAGTGAAGATTTCAGCTAAATAATTACTATATTTGGGTTGGGGTTTTTAAGTGAGACTTACCATTTTGGTTAGAGAGAACACAAAAAAGTCAAAGCCTCCCTCCACTTTCTCTCTCCCCGACCCCGACCCTGACCCCGACCCCGTCCGACTCCCCTTGACATATCACCGACGTCCGACCACGCTTGGCTGCCGCATCGGTCTTGTTCGACAGCTAGGACGCCGCTTGTCCAGCCTAGGGTAGTAATCGACCCTAACTCGTCGGCGTTGAGGCACGCCGCTGCCGTCGCGTGTTTGCCCTTGCTAGAACTCTCTTCTCTGGCCACCGATTCCAGCGATCTTTGGGGGGGTTTTTTAGCTCTTCTATTGGCCTTTCAACCATCCAAAAGTGAAAGATCAATTCGGGGTATAGCCAAATCGGAGTTTTTGTGTTCTTGAGCTTGTGAGGTATTTTCCGGCCAAACCTTTGATTTGTGGGTTTTATGTTAGTCATAATTGTTGTTGTGCTTGTTGAGAGGAAGAGTTTGATGTATGTCTTGTTAATTTTGGTTGGAGTTGATATGGTGGTGGTGGTTGACCGCCACTGCCGGCGGTTGACTGCTAATGCCGGTGGCTGCTGCCATACATGGTGGTGGTTTTGAGGAATTTTGGTTGATTTCTAGAAAGGGATAATGTTGTTATAGGGTATGGTGATTTTTTGGTGATGGTTGCTTGGAATTTCGGATAGTTTGGGTTGCCAAGGATGAGAAATGAGTTGTAAAGAAGTATTGAAAATTTTGGTGAATGTTGATTGGGATTTAGAAAATTTTTAAGTTGATTTTGGTGGAGGAGGAAAGGTGAGTCCCATCCATAGGAATTTCTATATTTATATTTATGTGTTAGAATGTTGAGGAAGATTGGAGAAGATTAGTAAAAAGGGTTGGAGTTCTTCTTAGGCTTGGGAGAGTGTAGAGTGAGTGAGGATGATATTGCTTTACTTTGTTACATTTGATATTCTTGTATTTTTGTCTCAGACCTTAAATCTTGTTTTGTACAGGATGAGAGGAGACACCACATGAGGAGAGCTCTGACCGACGTCAGACTTAACGGTCTATATTGTGAGTGGACATTTTGGTTTTTAATTAATATGCATGCATGATTTTATAAGTGGTCCACATTATATTTTCCAAGCTTAAATTATAATATCAGTTTTTGAATTGGTTATGTTATTAATAATGAACGTATGGATTTGAGCTTGAGTAAGAGAATTGGTAATTGAGTTATATTACTCTTTATAATTATCAGTTTTGAGTTTATATAAAGGATTGGACTTTTCTCTAGTTTTTTTGAAAAATGTTGATTATTTGAGTTGTTCATTCTCTCAAGCATTATAACGTGTGGGACACGTTATCAAATTTAATTTATTTCTTTGTCTTGGAATTTTTCGAGTACAGTTGGAAATCGTACTTATGCTTTAAATATGAGTTTCGGGGAAACTCGCATGAATTTATATTTTCCTTTCATATGTCATATTTGTTGGATTATATGATGTCAATGCTAGCATATCGTTCAATCTTTCGAGGTGATGTGACTTCCACGTTTCAACTGAGGTCACACAAGCCCTTTCCACCATAGTGGTGATGTGATGTTGCCGGCGGCATCACGCAAGCCCTGTGCCCTATCCGTCAACTCAACGTGAATGTACAGAGAGTATGAGAGTACTATGCCTGGGAGTCAACCGAGTCTGGGAGACTCACTTATATAGCCATATATGTTCTTTTATTGAGTTGTTATTTTAACTAGCGGGGCTAGTCCATATTTTGGAAGTCTCTTGTATGACGTATTCATTTATTTTCTTGTTGCATGCTAACTAGCGGGGCTAGTGCGAATTTTTGATATGCTTCCATTTTGATGAGCTTAAATACTAGCATGCATGAAATTTCTTAAATTCCGCATAAATGGAAAGACATATAAAATTTAATTTATGTTGAAGGAAAATACATTATGTGTGTCTTCGTCAAAGTAATTGTCTGCGTCAAAGTAACTGACAAAAGTAAATTATGGAATTAGTGATCAAAGGATGTAACCACTCAATCAGTTATCAATTAGTCATTATGTACATTGTTATTAGCATTGAATATCGTTATTATGTGCATGTAATTACCGTTGTAATCGACCTCTATATAAAGAGGATCTCTAATGAAATGAGTAGACCATTTTGATTTTATTTTTCCTATAACACGTTATCAGCACTTTGCTCTCCCTCTCTTTGAGTTTTGATAGCCAAAAGGAAGAAAAAAAACGAAACCTTGGATTTTCTTTTTCAGCGCGCCACCTCCCTCATCGGCGCCCAACGCCTCTGCAACCTAGGCCGCCGTGACACGAAGGCTTTGCCACTCAGCCCAGCCACTGCGCGCTCATCCCTGAAAGCCCTAAGATCACCGGCCGACCAGCCCAGGCTTCCGGTGCCTCTGCTCTGCCCAGCCCCGATCCGGCTACATCCCTACTCAGCCCCGCCTCGAAGCCCACCAGTGTCGTTCTAGCGCATCTGCTGCCTCCGCTTGGTGTTGACTAGCCCAGAACGCCGACGGCTCTCTGCCGAGCACTGGAAAATCCCCAGAACCGACGCGCGTCCAACCCGGCGCCGCTCCATCTCTACGCCCAGTTTCGATCCGGATCTACTTGACCCGGATTCCAGGATCCGACCCGCCCCTTTTTAACCCTCCTGGTAATTTTGGTAATTTACAGAGGTAATTTTATAAAATTACCATATGATGAATTCAGAATTATTATTTGCTCTTTACTGTTTACTGTTTTATGGAAATTAAAATGGTAAAACTGAAAAGTAATTACTGTTTCAAGTTATTACAATTTTATATCAACACCATTTATTACTTATTATTTATGGTGAATTATACTAGGTATATGTGGTTAAATGTGACTAATCATATAAACCTTATTGTTTTTGCATGTGACGATCAACATGTCAATTGTGGTGGTAACCCGATCAAAATGTTATTTGCGAAAGCAAACCATAACGAGAACAATCGCTTTAATACGCAGTCTATATGACAGACTCACAAGTATGATTTACGTTAAAGTTACCGCTCTCGTTAAATTTTATGCTAATACATGATATTTAGCATGTTACTTGAAGAAATTATTTTGATCGTTGTGACATATTACAATGTTATATGCTATGCTTTATTTATATGCAATGCATATGTAATTTAATTAAATGATTATTTATTAGGATATCATATAAATTGTGCTGTTATATATGATAAAGTAAATTTATAGCATCAAAATGACAAACTTGTGATGAAGCAATTTCACAAAGCATCAAAAAAGAATGTGACCACTATGAATCTTGGTCTTCATATCTAATTCATATCTCTTAGAATATTTACGTGGATGTCTGATGACTGCATGGAAATGAATATTGATAATGAAATTTCATGAGCTTATAATGCAAAGACAATGATTAAACCGAAAATTTCATTATGATCACGAATATTCACAATTGAAATGACGATTCTGCATCTTGATATATTTTAGTTATCATGGATGTCTATTTAGACTGTAAAATTATTATATCTTCTCCTTACTCTATTTTACAGATGGCTGGACCACCAGCCTGATTCTGACATATTGGACTTTGAAGAACTTGAGTACCAGTTCCCCTTTACTGAGCCAACCGAGGCTCAACGCAGTAATGTTTATGATGGGCCACAATCACATCAATCATAATTTCCACTGGAAATATTTATAGTTGAAAGAATTTTATTGAGCTATAGTACAATTGAGAGAACATATAGTACAATTATGTGGAAAATACGTCACAGATAATGACACGATATAAAAGATCCTATCAAATTTCATCACTTTGAGCAATTATCAGTACATGCTGGAATATGATTAATATTTTATCAGCAATATGCAATTAGCTGAGTAGCATATATAATTAATTTCTCTTAAATGACAATGTCAGGACAAAGAAATGTCCCAAAATAAAATTATGAAAAATAACCAACAGTGACAACGAACCCAAAGTAAAGGGCAATTGCCATATGTAAGAAGGTCTAGAGGACGTGACATACGTAGTGACGTACACGGCTATTTTTGTAAATAAATAATTTTTTTTATAAATATTGCAAGCCAGCAAACGAATTAGCTATGACTTACAACAAGTGTAGAGAATCATGGAAACACGGGGAATTGAAAAAGTATATTCAAACACCAGGATTGAAAAAGAATTATCAATACCTAGAAGCTTACCAATGGAAGAAGATAGAGATGATGTGAGAATGTTTCAGACTTCGGTTAAAACTACTCTGAGTTTTCCACGACACTTTACGTAAAAGCTATTATTTAATTAGACTATTGTTTTGGTCTTAAAGTTTATGTGGATAACTCTTACTGAATTAGATGAGACCTTGATTTGATTATCGTTGGCCCATTATATTCCGAATTATATTCAAAAGCATTGAATTTATTTGATTTTTATTTACTGCAAATATACATGGTTTGACATAGCATTGTAAATGCAAAGCAATGCATCTACCAAATAAATAGAGAAATTATTAGAATGAAAAACATATCATTCTACTTAAATCGAAAAGCCCTAAAGGAATATAGGGTATATTTCTCAAATTATATACACTCTCATATACTTGTAAGGAATGTATCGCGGAGAATTCAAGTGCTTCGCTGACTGTGAAATTGCCCACACTAATCGAACCTTGTAAAATTTCAAAGACATATGTGCCAATGGTTATCATATGAAAACCAATTGAGGAATGAAATAGAATGGAATTACCTCACATAAATGTGAACGGAAACATATTTTAAAGAACCTAACGAGTGACCTACAATGAAATGTACGTAGGATATAGACTCACACAGGCTTTCGCATGACCACCTAGAAACACCTTGGTCATGACACGATGATCTATATTTTAAAGAACTCACATGGACATCCCCTAATTTGAGTGAATAGTAAAATGGGACAAAAGTTCGTCACACAGCAAGGTGACAGTACCGACTCTAAGTGCCAGACACTGGTTGGTTCAGCTAGTGCTACTTCAAAGCAGTCATTACATTCTAAAGCACTAGATACGCAACATGCCTCCCATTATGCCTTATTAACTAGTTCAAAGGCACATCACTCATTTTGCAAAGTCTGTTCTTTAACAAAAACAGGATCGAGGCCTTCCTATGCTAAAGATAAACAAAATATTCCATTCTTACGAAGAATACAACATGATATGTGGACTAATCTATCCAGAAATGCTGACCATTAAAGTATTTTATGGTTCTAGAGGACATTTCGACACTGGTCACATGTCGACTAATTATCCACAAGAAATGCTGTATTTGCAAACTCTTAGCACATTGTATACATGTAAGGGCTCACCACCCAGATCATCAAGCCTATAAGACTTGACAATGCTGAGAGTTCACATCAAAAGGACTTGATGCTTATTGCATGACGATCAAGATCGATGTAAAACATCTTGACACCCCATATGCATACTCAAAATGGTTTCGCAGAAGGGTTGCGTACCAATCTGTCTATATCTGCTTGGGGTTATGCAATATTATCGCAAACAACCTTACTTATTCGTTTTTAGGCCCACTACTAGCCTACCATTTAATGCGTACTAGTTGGTAACTAGACATGAGCCTGAGCTTTACACATACTTGGTTGTGTAGCATCTGTGCCTATTGCGCCCCCACAGCATATCAACAATGGATACTCAAAAACGAATATGTATTTATGTTGGATACGCACCTCTAACAATTATCAGCTATTTAGAACCCTTACAGGTGATCTCACCGCTCGATTTGCGGATTATCACTTTGATGAGACAGTCTTCCCGTCGTTAGGGGGAGATAAGAAAAAAAAATTTCTAAGGGAACGACAAGAATTGTCGTGGTTGCCCCACTCTGTCTCATCTTGATCCCCACATAAGCAATACCTTGAACGTACTAGTTTTGATACCTGATACGTTTATAGATATTGTTGAAGTGACGACATCACAATATATGAGCTGCAAATGCCTGCAAGGATAAAAGTCCCCAATAAGGGGCATGTCGCCGCAGGTAGAGGCGATGCAACCACACTTAGTGGAGGTGTGGTTAAGGCCGTGGCTCCCTAAGGGGAATATGGCTACTTGGTTCGATCAATACTTGCCTAAAGGAATTAGGTGAGTAAGGCACAACCTCATCAATGTAAAGAATCTCTCTCATGAGATTGTCTTTAATTATAGTTATGTCCATGAATCAATACTGGAGGACGCTCCGATGTTTAAAATGATTCAAGAGACAAAATCTCAACATATTACGAGAGTACATACACATTGATGATTCATACTGTTGCTCAAAGAATCATAGAGCACGAAGGTATCGAACCACGCTCTGTTGAAAAATGTCAACAAAGAGCATATTGGCCTACATAAAAGTGTGATCCAGGAAGAGCTAGATTCTCTGACAAAGAGACAGGTATTTAGTTTGGTAGTGCTAACCTTACCAAGTGTAAAGCTTGTAGGACATAAATAAGTCTTTGTCATAAAACGTAATGAGAAGAATGAGGCCCTAAAGGACAAGGCTCGCCTTGTGGCGCCAAGATTTCTCGCAACGCTCTGGATTGACAACGAGGAGAATAATCTCCCATAATGGAAATGCAGCTCATCGATGTGGTTACTACTTATCTCCATGGGGATCTTGATTGGGAGATATCCATAAAAGTGCCCGATGGCCGTAAACTATCCAACTCAAGCAACTCTAAACCACGGAGTGCGTTTGTAATTAGAATTGAAACGCTCACTTTATACAAGTGACTATTTGAGTGAAAAGGGATACAAAATGATGAACTATGCCCTTGCGTACTCATAGAGGAAAGAGTTCCGGATTTGCAATTATAGCTATCTATGTTGTTGATAGAAATATAGCAGGTACTCTTGATGAAATAAGAGAAACCGCGAACTATATGAAATCTGAATTGAGATGAATAATCTTGGGGAACTCGGTTAATAATGAGTCTGTGGAATACTAATCCACCAGTCTGCATGTGTCCAGAAGATTCTCAGGCGATTTACGTGGACAAAATGCATACTGTTAGCACTCCCAATGATCGGTTGTTGTTTATATGTAAGAAAAATCCATTTCGTCCAAAGGAAGATGACGAAGAGTAGAGAAATGAAAACTCTTATCTAAAGTGCAATAGGCGCAATATTGTACTTAGCCCAATGAACACGATCGAGTATTACATTCTCATTTGAACTTGTTCAAGCGCCAAGGCAGTGTCATTAAAAGATATATAAAGAATGTATCTTGATACCTAAATGAACCATTGACTTGGGTTCATCCTATCCCTATAGAAAGACGAAAGGGAATGCAGATGGAACTGCAACTCTCTACATCAAAACCTCAAATGACTCTTTGGTTGGGGTTCACTAATGTCAAGTATCTATGGTCAATAGGTCGTTCCTAAACTAGTTATGTAATCGTCATTGGTAACACGACAATACCTTGTGAGAAACATTAGTCTCTCCTCAAGATTCAAGTAAAGCAAGGTCTAAGGATAATATGACAAACTTGTTTCTCAAATCACAGCCTAAGGCTATATCTTAGAAGCATGGGAGAAACATATGAATGCAAAGAGGTTCCTAGCTCCCTTAATTGATGTAAGGATCAGGAGGAGTATAGATTTCAGGGGGAGTCTAACACACATACCCTATTATAGGTGCGTTGTGCTCTTTTTTCCTTCGACCAAGTTTTATTTTGTCCCACTAGGTTTTGTTACTTGGCAAGGTTTTAATGAGGCAACACCTCATGCACCGTTTTAACTTTGACTTGACACAAGGGGGAGTATTGAAGGAAAATACATTATGTGTGTCTTCGTCAGTTACTTTGACGAAGTAACTGACGAAAGTAAATTATGGAATTAGTAATCAAAGGATGTAACTGCTCAATTAGTTATCAATTAGTCATTATGTATATTGTTATTAGCATTGAATATCGCCATTATGTGCATGTAATTATCGTTGTAATCGACCTCTATATAAAGAGGATCTCTAATGAAATGAGTAGACCATTCCGATTCTATTTTTCCTATAACAATTTCGTATTATTTTGTTCTTGGTCACTCTTCAATTAGTTTATTTTACGTCTACTCATGCTAACGTTTTAAATATTTTTCCCTGGGCCCTTCATTTTCAAATACCCAAACTGCAGAGTTCATGTTCGGCTTCCCTAGGAGTTGAGGCGTAGTATCCTCCGCTACACCTTGTTGAACGTAGGTTACCTGTTAACCTATGTGTTAATATTTTATTTTCTTCCTTTAGAGCTCTGATGACCACGAGTATATGTAAATTAAGTTGGAATTGTTTTTAAGGGTTATGACCCAAGTAGAGAGTTTAACTTTGGTTGTTGTTCATGTTTATGTAATGCAATTGAATATTTGGTTTGGTTTGCTTATATGATGTTGTGACTTGGGTTGTATTGTGTGGAGCGGAGGGCTCCAGGTGTTGTGGTTGATTGTTATAGTTGAAGTGTTCTTGGTTTGATCGCAAGTTGGGTTGTCCATTTTCAAAAGAAGTTATGCCGAAATTTCGATATAATCTCTTTTAGAGTGAACCCTGCAAAACTTATCTGTTTTCTTGTGTGTTTTCGGGGCGGGTCTTGTCAAGGTTTGCCAGCAGAAGATGAAACTTGGGAAGTGGCTCACTCCATTCGAGCTAAATCCCTAAATTTTGGTGCTTGAGGGCAAGCACCAACTTGAGGGGGTGGGACTTGTTAGGACCATCTTCATTCCCTTGGTACTAATATGTTATTTCTCCATGGATCACATGTAATGAAGCTCCATCTTTTTCAAGCTATGTTGACAACAACGTTGTTATCATGACCATTTCAAACTGGTCCTCTTTTGTCTTCTAGAGTCCATGACTCTTTTGGCTATACTAAGTGGCATCAGACCACATCTTTTTATAATTGTATTTCCAGGTCTGTAGGCTTTTCATGAATGAAATTATGCATTCTTGTTTTCTATATGGTACCAGTCAGAATTGGTCTTTGCATCAGTTAGATGTTAATAATGTTTTCTTAAATGATGATTTGTTGGAAGAAATATATATGTCTCCTCCTCCTAGTCTTCAGCGAGAGGGGGAGAACCTTATGTGTCGCCTTCACAAGTCGTTGTATGGATTTAAACATGCCTCTAGACAGTGGTTTTCTAAGTTCACAGATGTTGTACGTTCTTGCTGATGGTTTTTCTCAATCTACGGCTGATTATTCCTTATTTGTTCGAAAAGATGGTACATCTTTCACTGTTCTATTGATCTATGTGGATGACATTTTGATCACAGCTAGAAACAATATTGAGTCAATTAATTCTTTAAAAAGTAGTTTCTACATTCTCGTTTTCGTATCAAAGACCTTGGTGATCTGAAGTTCTTCTTAGTGTTTGTACCTATTTTTTACACATCGGCCTATTAGGCCGAATCCGTTGATTGCGAGGAAGATTACAACATTTAATGATAATTATTACGATTATTTCGTATAATTATCATCACAATTATTAAGATTTGCCGAGATTCATTATTTGGTATTAAAACCATTACATACAAAATATTGAAGCATCGGCGATATATGACAACAAATTAACATTATGACTAATTGGAAAAATTGAAGACCAAAATTTCAACATAATTAGCAAATCAATTCCAACGAAGCCGCAAGAAGAAAGAAATAAACGTGTGATTAAGGAGAAAGCAATACAGAGCATATCTTTAATTTGGTCATTAAGACCGAAATATTTATTTTATTTAATTGTTTTCTCTTTCCTTAATTTTTGTGTTTGTAATAGTATTTATAGGAGACATATAACTCATTGTAAAGGGTCCCCGACCAACACAAACAAACACTTCAAATTCTCTACGAATTCTCTACAATATCAATCTTTTTATTCATGTTCTAGCATAGTTCTCTTTTTTTTTTTTCGCTTTCTTTACATTCCGCACTTTACTTTCATGCAATTTCTCTTCTGTGTCTTTAAATTCATGCACTTTAATTTCTTGCAATTACTTCGTGCAATTTACATTTCATGCAATTTAAATTTTCGTCTTTAGATTCTTGTTCTTTTACTTTTCTCACTTTAACTCTCGCAAACTCATACAAAAATCACAAAATAGAGACGAGCAACATCGGTGAGAACGCCGAAAGTTCTTGCAACAAAGACAAGAGAACCTAAAGGCCGAGACGGTTCCTTCCTCAGCCTACAATCGTTTGAAGAAGTCAGATCACGGGCAAATATTTATCAAAAACCTAACTTAGCCAACAGGTCGCGAGTTGGCACGCACGCGCACTTAGAAGGACGATTGTTCTCAAGGATCTCGGCCATCATCTCGGCCGAGACGATTTTTAAGCAAACATCTGTTGGCACGCCGTGCCCGGTGGGACTAGCCAATGTATTAGGTGTTTTCACAAATGAATTTCAATGAGCCGAATTTTAACGGCTCAAGTTCAATTTATGGTGCCAATGGGAGATACAGCTATGCTGCATTCACAAGATTTGTTAATTTGAATAGCCATGCCTCGTGGAATTCCCAAATACCCACAACGCAATCTCAATATGGCTGGATTATGGTGGTCATCACCATCTTAGTCATTACAATTATGACTCTAATTACCTCATTGGTGCATATAATAATTGTAACAGTTATGATAGCCGATATTTATGGAATTACCAAACGGCTTCAACTTGGGCTCCACAAGATGAAAGCCGATCAAAACAAAAGACTGCTCATCGACATCTCGTGCAATTTTTTTATATATGGAAATTCCAGCAATTTGGACAACAACGCATCAAGTGAAATAGCTGATGAAAAATACGATTTTGATGGCTTTATTAGCCAACATGCAAGAGATTTTGCTTATGAAGGTCCAATTTTGGAATACCGAGAAGATGACACAAGATCAATTAAAAGGTGTCAAGAACACAAAGCTATTTGGACTTATCTATCATCACCTTCTCTTGTGGAAGAAACAAGGCTATCATCAACGTCACTCGAAGGTAACATATTTGAGAAGGAAAAATCTGAATTGGGATTATCTTGTGAAAAATAAGTTTTTGATCCCCCAATCTTGGACAATGAGATTGATTATTCTCTAGATAGTGAGCCTAAGTTTGATTTCAACGTTAAGCCCATTTATGATAACTATGAAGATGACGAACCAATTCATGGCTTCGATCTACTCATAGGGCTAACACAACATCAGGAAGTTGATTATTCGAGTGAGGAGCTTATACACTTTGACATGATTGTCGGAAATATAGCCGACTTAGAAAAATCACAATCGGCTAAATTTAAAATAAAAGCCAAAACTGATACTCCAAGTGCATGCGAGCTTTAAAATTCAGCCTACATAATTGCCGAATATCAAGAACATACCATATATAAGGGACCCGAACATGATGCTACATGGCATGCAAGATCTTGAACCAAAGGATGGAAGCAAAGAAATTTCAAAATTTACAATAAAGCATCGTTGGCCGCCTCCATAATGAGATCAAAAGGTAATTATTGCATGGCCGAGATTTTTTCTATGATCACGGCCTAAATTATTTTGATATTACTTTCTTCTTTTGGCCAATTTGTTCAATAGTTCCTTAACCATTCGGCTCGACCCGATGCTCAAGGAACTGGGGGGAGCTATGTTTGTACCTATTTTTTACACATCGGCCTACTAGGCCGAATCCGTTGGTTGCGAGGAAGATTACAACATTTAATGATAATTATTACGATTATTTCGTATAATTATCATTACCATTATTAAGATTTTCCGAGATTCATTATTTGGTATTAAAACCATTACATACCAAATATTGAAGCATCGACGATATATGACAATAAATTAACATTATGGCTAATTGGAAGAATTGAAGACCAAAATTTCAACATAATTAGCAAATCAATTCCAACGAAGCCGCAAGAAGAAAGAAATAAACGTGTGATTAAGGAGAAAGCAATACGGAAGAAATAAACGTGTGATTAAGGAGAAAGCAATACGGAGCATATCTTTAATTTGGTCATTAAGACCAAAATATTTATTTTATTTAATTGTTTTCTCTTTCCTTAATTTTTGTGTTTGTAATAGTATATATAGGAGACATATACCTCATTGTAAAAGGTCCCCGACCAACACAAAAAATACTTCAATACAATCTCAAACACTTCAAATTCTCTACGAATTCTCTACGTACAATATCAATATTTTTATTCATGTTCTAGCATAGTTCTCTTCTTTTTATTCGCTTTCTTTACATTCCTCACTTTATCGCTTTCTTTACATTCCGCACTTTACTTTCATGCAATTTCTCTTTCGCGTCTTTAAATTCACGCACTTTAATTTCTTGTAATTACTTCGTGCAATTTACGGTTCATGTAATTTAAATTTTCGCCTTTAGATTCTTGTTCTTTTACTTTTTGTACTTTAATTCTCGCAAACTTATACAAAAATCACAAAAAAAAGAGGAGCAACATCGGTGAAAACGCCGAAAGTCCTTGCAACAAAGGCAAGAAAACCTAAAGGCCGAGACGGTTCCTTCCTCGGCCTACAATCGCTTGAAGAAGTCAGATCACGCGCAAATATTTATAAAAAACCTCGCTTAGCCAACAGGCCGCGAGTTGGCACGCCCGCGCAATCAATAAGGACATTTGTAGTCAAAGACCCTCGGCCTCTCTTTTCGGCCGAGACGATTTTTGAGCAAACACTTAGGCATTGAAGTAGCTCGTTCCAAGAAAGGGATTTATATATAAATATGCCTTGAAAATCATTAAAGACAGTGGTTATTTGGGTGCTAAGCCAGTTGATTTTCCCATGGATGAGTGCAAGCTTTCAAACAAAGGAGAACCACTCAAAGATGTAGCAACATATCGACATCTAGTTGGCCGATTGATTTACTTGACAATCACTAGACCCGACATCACATATTCAGTGCATGTTCTTAGTCGATTTATGCATGAACCTCGTCCACAACACATGACAGCAGCCCTTCAGGTTGTTCGATATTTGAAATCTGTTCTAGGGTAAGGTCTCCTTCTCCAGGCTAATAATTCTTTAAATTTGAGAGCTTTTTGTGATTCTGATTGGGCAGGTTGTCCCATTACTCGACGTTTTATTAATGGTTATGTGTCTTCTTGGGTAATTTCCTGATTTCATAGAGGACAAAGAGGCAGAAAACAGTTTCTTTATCAAGTGCAAAGGCCGAATATAGAGCTATGGCAGGTACATGTTGTGACTTACTTGGTTGCGATATCTATTGAAAGATTTACACATGTCTATTTTGGGTCCTGCTGTTTTACATTATGATAATCAAGCAGCCTTACATATAGCGACAAATCCGGTGTTTCATGAATGAACAAGGCATATCGAAATGGGCTGCCATTTTATTTGAGATAAGATTCTACAAGGCCAAGTTGTTAATCGATTTGTTATCTCTTCAAAACAATTGGCTGATGTGTTCACTAAACCTTTGGGCAAAGAGAAATTCAAGTCATACAGGAGTTCTTGACATTCATTCTCCTACTTAAGGGGAGTGTTGGAAAGTGTATTTTGCCATTTAATTACAATTGATATGCTAGGATATTAGAATAGATATGCTAGACACTGTATCATATTGTAATAGATATACTAGCTGTAGTTACCCTATTAGTTTCATGTCTTGTTGGAGACTAGTCTTGATATACAAGTGTACGATGTATATATTGTTGCATATCAATGTAAAGTTAATCATTCTGCCAAATTATTGTTTTCTATAAACTCTCTCTTCTCCTGCCGTTAAATCTGTAATATGTCTTAGACCAGCTTGGTTCTACCATATCCCTTCCAATCCCCAACATTTTGCTTTGACAACTTAGAATTATAATTCCCTTCTTTGAATCTATCTATCTCATCTTTTTAATAAGCTCCTTAAGAGAAAAGTGATTCGTTTTTGATGTACCATAAGCATTCAGGGGAGTGTTTTCTCTATCTCTCACTCTTTCACTCTTATTTGTTAAGAATTCTAGATTTGTGATGTTCTCTTTTGGAGATGTCTGAAATTGTGTTAAGAAAGAGTCTTGAATTAGTGCTTAGTAAGAAATAGATAAAATGTTAAGTGTCTATATCAAAACTTTAAAGTAAATGAATTACTCTCTAAATTTTGAAACCTGATATACAAATTAACGGCGTTATTAACATCATGTATGTATGAAACGGGAATGAAACTTGGTGTAATAAAATTGATGTTTTGTAACATCGTGTATACAAGTTCATAGTCGACCGAATTTGTTATCAAAATTATATTTGACAATTATTATTTTGAAAAAGAAGAAGAAAAATGGTGCCAGGTGGCCGAGATAGCGGATAGTAGAATTTGTCTGGATAGAAAGCAATGGCGGAAAGGAGCGAATCGAGAGGGGCCTGTTATGAGAAGCTGAAACGAGCATGAAATCGGCGACCTCGTCGTCCCTACTCTTTCTCCTCCCACCTGCTTCTTCTTCTTCTTCTCCTTGTTGCTCTTGTCGTCACAGGTTTGTTATAATGGCCAAGAGCAAGAACAACAAGCCTCAATCATCTTCGGTTGGTACAGCACCCTCTATTTTAACAATGCCATCAGCTATGTCTATTGGGTATCTTGCACTGACACCCTTTTCTACCAACAGGGCTCTGACCCAACTCCTCCTCCTCCTCCCAGGATTACATCAAATGTCCGGCAGAATCTGCAGCTTTTGAAGTTATGGAAGGTAACCATAACCTTTGCTTTACTACACTTGTTTTCTTTATATCAATATTTCTGATGATCATGATCCCATTTTGTAGGAGTTTCAAAAGAGAAAGACTAGCGCACCGAAGCATTCTACTAGGTACAGGAGAAAGAAGGTGATCAAGGATGACGTTCCCGATGATCCGGAACTCTATCGTGATCCCACCACCACTCTCTACTAGTAATGCTCTCTCTGCCAGGTTCCTCCTTTCTTCTATATCATTCCCATCTGTATGTTCCAAGCTTCTCATTGTAACTTGGGTTCCTAATTACGCATTGTATTGGTGTTTTGCAGTACAAACCAGGGTTTTGAGAATGCAGTGCCTGTCTTGCTTGTTGATGGGTACAATGTGTGTGGCTATTGGGCCAAGCTCAAGAAACATTTTGTCAATGGGAGACTTGATATCGCACGCCAGAAGCTCATTGATGAGCTTGTCACTTTCAGCATGCTTAGAGGTATAATGCGTGTTTTTAATTAGAGAATGATTACAGCTGTATGTGATTGAGCTTGATTATATGAATCTCGAGCCAATTTTTACCTGGTACTGTCAAGTTATGGTTTTAATAAACAAAGGGTGAAATGAAATGCAGCAAGACATGTATGGGGGTTTGGTACTATGCTTTGAAGTTGTATTTGGCTATTGCCACTACTCGTGATTGAAGGACAAAATTTCAGAATCTTGAATATGCATGTAGCTGAATATCTGAGTTCTTATGCTCTTTAACATTTAGTTTTACTGGCCTTCTAAGCTCATTTAGGCTCCCTGTACATTTTCTACATTTGTATTTGGTAATTGCATTAGAGTAACTTTTATTGTAGTGGTAATATTTGATTTTCTTTTGCCTACATTGAATCCACATGTTCCTTATTCATTTTTAAAACATCTACAGAGGTGAAGGTGGTAGTTGTATTTGATGCCATGATGTCTGGACTACCCACGCATAAGGAAGATTTTGCCGGGTACCATTTTTGAATTCAAACTACAATTATGTGATGTGATGTGCTCGTTGATGAATATATTGACTTCTCCTACTCAGCTTTTGCATCTACATGTTTGTGAGTGTATTTCACTTGGTGCATCCAGCATCTTCATTTAATCCATGTTCAGTGCACTTGTGTAATAACTTCAGATGTTCTTGTTAATCGTTCCATGAATGGGCTTTACCCTTCACATGTAAATTTCAAATGCATTTAATGTTTGATGATGGATTTTCAAATGAGAATAGTTATGCCAGAACAACACAGAGAATTCTAGTCACATATTGGTCAAAACTTGACAAACATTTCAGTTTTGCTTGAAATGATTTACAGCACTCACTAAATAATTTTTATTTGAGTTTTGACATGTGCTTGCAGATAAGTTCCAAATCAAGTTCAATGAAATCACCATTTTAAATTGTTTTGATTGAAATTCTTTCATTTAAAGGTTTTCTTTAATTATTTTTAATCCAGAAGATCAGTTTTACTTTCTTATACAAACACGATAAGATTTTATAGATGAGGAAAAGAAAAATCTAGTTATCAACTCTTGTGCTTCTAAAATAATTTACATTTTCTGGCCCTTGCCCAATAATTTTCAACTCTCGAGGTTGGTAAAATAATTTTGGTTGATTGTGTGAATGGATTTCTGCTGGTTATTGCATATATATGTAAAATAAAATTTATTTGGTCAGAAGCAACATATAGTGAATATATTGGTGTTGAAGAGGTCATATTGAATGGGAAACCATCTTTTTGAAACTTCTTCTTTTAACTTGTTCAGCAATGTTTCGTTCAGGTGTTATTATGCATGATTAAATCCCATTCATTGTAAATAACTTCAGTTAAGGCATTACAATGCTAAGAATTCAGTGTTGCAGCGTTGATGTCGTTTTCTCTGGTGAAACTTGTGCTGATGCATGGATTGAAAAAGAGGTGAGGAATGAGTTGGAGCTGTAACCGACTGTAGAATTGTGCAGTCAATTATAAAATGAAAGAAAAAATGTCTGTTTGTTAAATGTTAACTGAATTTCTTTTTTTTTTCCGAAATGAAATGTGAACTGATTTTAGTGTCCAGTTCTTGCTTTTTTGGTAGCACAAAAGCTTTAGTGATCGTATGTTAGGCCTCTCGTTTTTGCTTGAGTGAGAGGTAAAATTTTATTTTGGGATGGATGTATGTCCTAGGTTCTAATACCAAATCTAATCTTCGCTCTTTAGGTCAGTAGTGTAGTAAACAAGAGTTACTTGACAATTAAGGATCAGAACTGTTTAGATTTAAAGAAATTAAGGATTCATGGTGAAAGAAGGAGGAAAAGGTTAGTAAGAAAGGGAGAGGAATTTTACAGGTCAGTGTGCTATTTCATGTTGTATTGTCAGTACCAAAGAACATTAACTTTGTTGTTCTAAAAGATGGTGTAGTTGGGGCTTGAGCATAATAAGCACATTGATTTTGAGGGTCTACTTGAAACACATCAATATGACTAAATAAAGTTGAAATTATAGTTCAGTTCCAGAATCATAGTCTTCCTGCATTGAAAACCATTTGCTTCTTTTAAAGGAAAATACCATATAAAAATTATTTAATTATTCCAAAGTAATAGCTGTAGGCCCTGGAGAAGTACCTAGAGAGAAGAAATGTCAAAGTCATAACATATATAAACATTGTCATAACATATATAAGTATTTTATGACTTCGTGTGATGGTGGTTGTTTCTATGGGTTTGGGTAGAAAGGAACTTTAGGTAAAATCGGAGTTTAGGGAGAATTTATGTACTGCTAACTCTTCAGATTCAAATGCTGCTATTTTTCCATACTTCTGTTGATGTTTTAGAATTGTGCTGTACATAGTTGATCTCATTGAAGGCAGATGAAGGTTGTAGGTCTCTATGCTGTACTATTCACTTTATTCATATAGGTTGTGTTTTGTATCATAAAGGCAAATAATAAAAGAACATAGATGAAGCTGAATCTCTATGAGAGTTCCATGATTCACCAGATGTAATTCTTTTTATCTACTTTATAGTTTTGTGCAGCATCTACACTTGTCTGTTATGAATCCAAAGGTTGTACATAGGTCTAACTGAGATAGTATTTAAAGGCGGTTGTTAAATGAAAATTGGTTTGTTGCCTTTGTCGTTTATTTCCTTAAACTGTTTCATATGTTGATCTTCGACTTGTCATTTTTATGTATATAACAGGTTGCAGCTTTAAGGGAGGATGGATGCCCTAAAGTTTGGGTTGTGACTTCTGATCATGTTCAGCAGCATGCAGCACATGGAGCAGTATGTTTTCTCCTCATTTCCTGTCTGGATTATATTTTTATGATCCTCTTAAGTATCCGAATTGTTATCTTCATCAAACAAGTTCCAAATTAGTGCAGACTAAGCAGTGTATCATATACTTTTCTATTTCCTTGTTACAACACGAGTTTTTGGCTGCCATGAGTTTTAGTTTAGTGCTTCTGCAGCATACTATTTGGTGCTGGGATTGAGATGGTGGCTGGGTTATGTTTTTTGCTATTTGTATTCAGTTGACTAAAACCTCAGCCCTCTCCTTTTTTTTTTTTTTTTTCTGTAGTGAAATAATTATTTTCTCAACGCCTGAAACCTGGTAATGATAATTATATTTATATGTTTCAGGGAGCCTTCATTTGGAGCAGCAAGGCACTGATTTCTGAGGTGAGGCATGCTACATTTGTGGTGTATCTTCATTCAGCATGTTGGAGTATTCTAAACACCAGTATGCAATAGTTGAATAATTATTTCTTTGTCAATTGGTCTAGTTAATTTCTTTGTCAATGCGATAGTTGAGTAATTATTATGCATCTATCCTCTGAACATTTTAACTTCGATTTTTTTAATGCAATTTATATGATTACGTAATGTATGGCATATGTTCAGTTTGCTTTGGCTTGTCAGTTGAAGTTACAATAAGATAATACAAAATAGGAAACAACAATCAACTTTGAAGGAGAATTCCAAGTAATTCAGTCCTCCTCTTAACAAAAGTAAAAGACTCGGTTGTTAGGCCGGTGTTGCACTATGGTCCAATGATCTAAGTTGTCTACCTCTAGGCTTCCTTACAAGGGCCATCACTACAATAAACCGACTACTTATAATAATATGTAGTCATCTAATTGCCATGAAATAAATATACAAATACAAATGCTTCTGATGAATATAAAAATGATCCTGATAATAATCAAATATCTGGGGATTAACAACTGAGCCCCAACAGATGTTTGGTAATTGGTAGGGATCATTTCATTCTGTATAACAAGGTCATGATTATATTAGGATAAATTTGAAAATTTTATCTTATAATGAACTGTACTTAGACACGCTGAGAGTGCATACTATCTTTCATGTAATTCTGTTTTTATGTGTCTTTAAATTTCTTTTTGCTTGTGATTTGAGAATAGATTAAAGCATCACAGAAGGAGGTTGAGAGGATGCTTGAAGAACACAGGTATTCTACTTCAGATGAATATTTGTGTGTTATTTATGCTCTTGAAAATGAAAAAAGAAATAAAAGAAGAGAAAAAATAGTCCTATGTTCCTGCTGTATGTGCATATAGCCTTCAACACTATGAACTTTATTGACTGCATCTTTTGATGTACTTCTAGGCTATCATCTTTTGATGTACCACTATTGGCACATCACTGCCCACATGAGGTGTACCGAATGGTGGTTCACCTAGCATTATCCTAACTAGAATAAGTTATTTAAATTACCAATTTATGGTTCACAAGATGTAGCATTTATGATATTCAGAGGAAATGTAGTAGCTATACCCAGCCTTAGATTATAAACAACAGAACTTATAAGATTTGAGACTGTTTTCATGTTACTGTTCTGGGAAAGGACTGTGCTGCTTGATTGTTTTGTATTCTGGGAATAATCATCCACCTATGTGAAGGATTTGACTATTACATGAAGTTCACTTGGATATATCCATTGCTTGATTGTGTTGTATTCTGGAGATAATCTTCAGCCTATGTGAAGGATGAAAACTTTGACTAATACATGAAGTTCACTTGGATATATCCATTCCATAACATTAAAATCCACATGTATTTTTGTTGGGTCAGATTTTATTAGGAGTTCCATGCCTGTAAACAGGGGTTAACTATATAAGGTCTGACCTGCAGACATGTCGGATGCTGAGCTACTGCCAGCCTAGTCATCTAGTTTGTGTTTTGAGAACACCGGTTCATGTCTTGTCGGTTGGCATAGTGACATGGTGTTTGACACATAAACTTCCAGATGCACATACCTGTTGACATGCCAAGACATGTTTATTTGATTTATAGTGTATATTTGAGGAACAGAATAAACCATTAACTTCCATTAATGAAAATAACGATCATCGTTACCATGTGTACTTTTCTTGACACAAGTACTCGGTTGATAATCTCACAGTCCTCCCAAATGAGTGGTGGATCCTCAGGTGACGGGTGAATTGAACATGGTGCCTTGTTCTCGAGTTCCAGCAGTACCAAAAGTTATTTATGTAACGAGTGTCGACAATAAGATGAATAGAGCACTCTAGATTTCTGGTTTTAGCATCATCATGCTATTATGCTAGATATTGCTGGTTGGTTATGAGTGAATAGCATTTTTATTTGGTGACGAAGCTCAAGCAACACATTGATTTCATCTACAAAGTCTACTGAAACATGTATCAAGAGATAATTAGAATCCTCTACTATTAAGGCTAGACTTCTAATGATTTCTGTTTCTGGCTGATCTTTACAGGTCCACTTCTTTTCAAGGGAGGTTATTAAAGCACAATCTTGACTCAGAAGTTGTAGACGCTCTCAAGGATCTTAGAACAAAGTTATCTGAAACTGAACCAAAGTAGTTGATTGAATTTCAGGCTGCAAACTTATCTGCTTATTCTGTACATATCGTATAGGATATTGATGTACCGGTGTCCTTGAGCAGCAAGTTGTAAGTTACAGTTTCCATGTCAAATGTGAATGTGTTCAAGAGTTCTTCCCAAGGATGGGTTCCGTATATCTGTCCCTTACTGCAATGTAATATAAGACATTTAGGATAGGTTATTGTGCACCTGTATCCATTTCCTTTTTTTTTTTTTTTTACTAATAGTAGAGATAAATAAAAATGAGAAATAATTGTTCATTTCTTGCTTTTCCTTCTATGCTCTCCGCAATTATTTTCAGTTTCAGATGAGGAAAGTAATGGTTGACGATATGAAGAGGATGTTGTTTGAAACATTATTACCTCTATTATGAACTAATCAAATCCAGAATCCCAGAATCTCTTTTCATTCCAACCTTGGTTTGCATGTGACAGGCCCCCCAAACTTGGCTTGTTCTTCGCCTCACTAGCTTTACGGCGGTGTCTGTTGTAGGTTTGGTTTCCAGACGCTTAAGCCAGAATTTATGAAGACTCAACGTTTGGATTTTCCCCTACCGCTTCGGGCGCCACTCAGTCTTGTAGGAACTTCCGTAGTTCATGTGCTTGTTTTTGTAATCCACATACTCGAAGCTTTTCACGGCAAGAAATTTGCTTTGTGGCATCATTTTTATTAATCTTTCTAAATTAAGAGAATTGGGAGACGCAACCAAGTTCGAGTAATATTACAAGCATTCACAACATAATGTGACAATAGACCATAAAAGCATCTCCAAATGGAGATGTCGAGTTTGAGTAAGAAGGTCTGCCATGAGAGGTTATGGTAGGGGCAAGGACGTGTGGTATTAAACAATCAAATAAAACAATTTGACACTTTTGAAGCACTCTCAAATTTGACGGTGCAAATTGAATGTTAAATTCAGGTAGAATTTGACAGATTTGTTGGAATGAGTTTCTCTTTCATTTTATATCGTTCAGGCTCTATCTTGTCAAAAGAACAAACTTAAACCCGCCTAAATTTAGGCATCAATAACATGACATTATTTCATTTTCATCAAATTTGAGAGACTTTAGTTCTGAAGATCCGTGTGCATAATTTAATCTAATGAAAGAGAGTTTGGTTCTGGACATGGTTCACTATGATCTCTTTTATTGTTGTTTTTTGGGTGCAAACTGCAAAGAGGGGCAGAAGCCTTGGAAACAAAACAAACAAAAAACAAGAGCCAGTAGGCAAGTTGATAAGTTTACTTCGTGCGAGGACGAGGAAAACTAATAAGAAAGGTCCCACGTACACCGAGTTGAGTCTTACTTTTCGTTCCCCTGTTTCAGATCTAAAGCCCATTTCTTTGGGTCAAATAGTCATAACCTCAAACTCAAACTATCTTGGGAGCTTTGTTCTCTGCTCTGTTCTCTTTGATTCAAAGAGAAAAGTGGGAGTTGATGATGATGGGTAGTGATGAGAATGAAACGGGTTTGTCAGGGGTTCCGTTGGGAATCAAGAACAAGTACTCTGAGCTCACAAAAGTAGATTTTGATGATGATGATGATGATGCTTCGCACCATCATCATCAACAAAAGAGGAGTGCAAGTACCAAGAAGTATGTCCTTGCTTGTGCCATCTTCGCCTCCCTCAACTCTGTTCTTCTTGGCTATGGTACATATGCGTTACTTCATTATCAATTTTCAACTCTGTATACATGTTTACAACTAAGTAGGTTACTATATGTTTTCATTTCTGTTCTTTGGCTCTGTGTTTTGTGTATGTATATAACTGTCGGTAAACAAATATTTGGTAGTTTCTCGTGTAGCTAAACCTTAGCTTCAACATTGGTATTGAAAGAAGAGAAGAAGAAGAAGAAGAAAAAGCTTAACCCCATTGTCTAAATTTAGCTTATCTATAGAACTCCAGCTAAATCTGGATTTTTTCGATCGACAGATGTAGGTGTGATGAGTGGGGCAATCATATTCATTCAAGAAGATCTGAAGATAACCGAGGTACAGGAAGAAGTTCTTGTTGGGATTTTGAGCGTTGTTTCGATTTTTGGTAGTTTGGCTGGTGGTAGAACATCAGATATTATAGGTAGAAAGTGGACAATGGCATTAGCTGCTCTTGTCTTTCAAGCAGGCGCAGCTGTAATGACACTTGCTCCTTCATTTGAAGTGCTCATGATTGGAAGACTCTTGGCCGGCGTTGGGATCGGGTTTGGTGTCATGATTGCCCCAGTTTATATTGCTGAGATATCACCCACCATTGCCAGAGGCTCCCTCACCTCATTTCCTGAAATTTTTATAAATCTCGGAATTTTGCTTGGCTATGTTTCAAACTATGCATTTTCTGGTCTTCCGGCGCATATAAACTGGAGGATAATGCTTGCGGTAGGAATTCTGCCTTCACTTTTCATTGGTTTTGCACTTTTCATAATCCCGGAGTCTCCCAGGTGGTTGGTTATGCAAAACCGCATTGATGAGGCAAGATCAGTGCTGATGAAAACAAATGAGAATGAAAGCGAGGTGGAGGAGAGACTAAATGAAATACAAGAGGCTGCTGGAAATTTCAATGCAGACAAGTATGAGGAGAAAAGTGTGACACGGGAACTGTTGAGTCCTTCTCCTGCCCTTCGTCGGATGCTGATCACTGGTTTTGGAATTCAATGTTTTCAGCAGATAACAGGAATAGATGCAACAGTGTACTACAGCCCAGAAATCTTCAGACAAGCTGGTATTGAGGATAAATCGAATCTACTTGCTGCAACTATTGCTGTGGGTGTCACCAAGACTGTTTTCATAATGGTGGCTATTTTGCTTATTGACAAGCTTGGAAGAAAGCCCTTACTCTATATCAGCACTATCGGAATGACAATCTGTTTATTCAGTTTGGGTGTTACTCTCTCAGTACTAGGGAAGGGACCTATTGGGATTCTATTTGCCATTTTGTCAGTTTGTGGGAATGTAGCCTTCTTCTCTGTTGGAATTGGCCCTGTTTGCTGGGTTGTGACATCTGAAATCTTTCCTTTAAGATTGCGTGCTCAAGCATCAGCTCTTGGAGCTGTGGGCAACAGGGTCTGCAGTGGCCTAATTGCCATGTCTTTTCTGTCAGTTTCTGATGCAATCTCATTTGGCGGATCATTCTTCATCTTTTCTGCAATTTCGGCCCTTTCTGTTTTATTTGTCTACAAACTTGTCCCAGAAACCAAAGGAAAGTCATTGGAACAGATTGAGCTTCTTTTTCAGACTGATGATCTTGGATGGAAAGAAGGTCAAGTTGCACTAGGAGATGTCGAGCACCTTGTGCAAAAAGAATGATCCATTTAACCAAATCTTTGACGCCTTGAACCAGTTCGATAGATGATACATACTCTTCATTACTGACAACTTTCATTCACTGTTCTATCGTGACTGAATTGCGCAACGCAGACACCTTGCTTTCAGACAGTTCTCTCCAACCAAATAAAGCAGCTACCGAAGGGAGCACATGAATTATAAACTATTACATTTTCGCTTCTTGTTTATAATGGTGCAGTAGTGGCTTCGTATTAGTAGATATAAAACTTGTCATATGTTTGAGAATTGAGAATTTGAATAAGGTGAAAAGTTCAGGCAATTGCCGCGCTTGTTATAAATGAGACCTAGCAGCATTGGCCATCTTGCAATCCGGATGTTGGTACCTTGTATATAAATTCATATTACTGATGCACCTCAACATGAACGTTTTGTGTTTGATTGTTCTAGTGCAACTTATATAAATACATAATAATAGACATACTTTCAGTTTGCTTTTCAATTAAAGTTACAATATAAGACTTGCTAACTTCAAAGGAGAATTCCCAAGTAAAGTCTCTTATGTGATAGGACTCATATCATTGTGTATGATGCAGATCCTATCCCCCCTTGGTGTACTGAGAATGGGAGTATGTTCTGGATTTTTGCCCTTGTTCTCTTTGTTCTGCTATGTTTTCTATTAGGTTGCTCGTTTGCCAAAAACAAAAAAATTAATACAGTAAGGTCCTCATTTTGTTTTTGTTGTTGTTTTTTTTTTTTGAGTATCCAGTGATCTCAGTTGGATCGTATCATATACAAACACTGTTATATAGTATCAGTTCAAAGGATAAACTTTAATATCTGAGAGCGCATAGCATCAGTTCATGGAATTTGTTTGGTATGTCTCTAAATTCCTTATGCAATTTGAGTAAAGATTTATAGCATCAGAGATGGAGGTTGAGAGCATGCTTGAAGAACACACAGATATTCTACTTCAGATGAATTTTTGTCTGTCGTCGTGCGTAAAACCTTCAAAATTAACTATGAACCTATTTGACTGATGGCATTGTCTTGTATGTACTTCAGGTTCAGGATAACTAGAAAGAGTAATTTCAATCTGCCAACTTACGGGATCATCACATGATTAGCAATTAGGAGTTTGAGAGAGAAAATATAGTGACTGCTCTCAGTAGTCAGTACTAGATGATAAACAACAGAATCATCATATACAGGATCTCAGATTGTTTTTCATGTTATTGTTCTGGGGAAGGTTTAGGCTGCTTGTTTGTTTTGTATTCTGAAAATAATCTTCAGCATGCTTGAGGTATGTAAACTATGACTGTTTCATGAAGTTCACTTTATGGTACATTCTACATGAATTGCTTGTTCTGTTAGATCTCATCAGGACTTTAGGAGTGACATGCATGTAAACTCAGAGTGCATGTATATAGCATCCTCAATGGTGATCACAGGGTGTTTCAACCCTGAATTTCTAGAAGTACATGCTTGTTCACAAGCTAAGACCTGGGCTGATTTCCATAATTTATTTAGTCACCTAAATTTGAGGAAAAGAATAATCAACTTCCAATAACATAAATGACGCATTTTGAATAATTTACAAACATTTTAATAATGATAAATACGTATCTTGTGCTTATGAGCTTATTATGTTTGTATGAATCATGTAATGTTTTACCAATACACTCAATTCACCCAATTTTCTCTTTGATCTTAGCACATCTTACATATTATAGAAATTTTGTTCAACGATTTGTAGAATTAATCTCAGTTTAGAAAATGAAAATGTAAGAAAAATGCAAAGTAAAAAAAATAAACGACACGTGAGGCTCACGTGCGTGGGCGCAAACTCCAGGAGCATCATTGCCTCCAAATCACCCTGGTTTCAAAAACCCTAACGTCTCTCTCCTCCTTCCTTTCCTTTCAGTTCCCACTCTCACCAAACCCTAATTTCGCCTCAATTTCCGGTTCCGGCGCCGTAATGGACTTAGACGTCGACATTTCACGGTGGGTCCTGGAGCTTCTCCTCAGTGACCGCCGCATGGACACCATCGCCAAGCGAGTCCTCGCCGTCGCGCCGCTCCCCGTCCACCACGACTGGCGGTTGAAGAAGTCCCTCCTCCTCCGAACAATCGAGTCCGCCATCTACGACGACGTCTCAGTCACCGAAACGATCCTCCAAGCCCTGGAGGACATCGAGGCTTTGGACCGCCGCCAGGGGATGAAGACCACGGCGGCCATGAGGGCGGCGTACTGCGCCGTCGCGACGGAGTGCACGGTCAAGTTTTTGATTTGCTTCGGGCGGAAGTACTTGGAGGCTGTGGATCGGATTTGGAGAGGTAGGGTTAGGGTTTTGGAGAGTGAGAGGAGCGAGCTGGTTACGGCGGAGTTGAAAGAGAGAAGGAATGAGGTGGAGGCTGGGATTTGGGATAGGAATGTTTCGAGAAAGCTAAAGAGGATGAATACTAGAAATGATGCCCTGAGATTGGTTGCGGCGTATGTGAAGGAAGCTTGGGATTCGATGGGTCCTCCGTTTCTTGCTTGGGCTGTTAAATTTGACATGGCTAAAGAAAGTGATGGGTGTGGAAAGGAGGTTCGAATTGCGAGTGGAGCCGATTTGGGTGATGGGTCTAAACCGGAGGTGCAAATGGAGAGGGATACTAAGGTTGGGGTTCGTTCTAAGTCTGAGTCTGTAATTGAGGTGGCATTGACAAAGGGGGATGATGTGGGTGTTAGGAAAGAGTTGAAGGGGCAAAGGGAGATTTGGGCTAATGTTAGTGATGGGTCTGGGGCAAAGGCGCCAAGGGAGGCGTGGCGAGTGGGGAAATCTAATGCGGGTGAGGTGACTGTGGCTATCCCCAAGTTTGGTGGTCTGTTTGGTTTCCATAAAGGGAATGGTATTCTGCAGGCAGTGGGGCCAGTGAGATCAGCACCTAATGTGAACCGTGGTGTCCTCAATTTCGAACCTGCAACAAAAGAGAGAGGTATTCTCTTTTCGATAGCAGAGAGATATATCAGTTGACATTAGTTATTGTGTTAGTGAGAGAGGGTGCTCTTTATTGGTATGTTTGTATGTCTTTCTTTGTTTTCCTTGTCATTACCGTGAAGTTTGCTGAGTTTGAATTGTTACTACCTGGTATTCTTATGTTCTGTACTTTTTTGTTATACCAAACAGCTCGTTCTCTGTTATGGGAGCCCCATCTAACTGAACATTTGAATATGTTCCTGTTTAATAATTTGCTTCATTATTACATAAGCTTGAGTTTCAAATTTTATAGTCTAGTTTCCTGAGTCTTCTTTTTTATCTTTTGTAGAAATTCCATGTGCTGTGCCACTGAGGCACAAGCATGAACCGGTTAACATTAGAGATGCTGAATATGTGGGCAGGGATGCATCGGATGGCATACATAATGACATATCCGCTGAAGTTAGAAAAGCGCAACAAGAACTTAAGTCCAGTGTTATTGCTCTACAAGCTGTAGTGACAGACCCACTTCCTTATGATTTGCGTGTGCCGGAAGTTGTAAAATCTGAGCTGGAAGTGAATCATGTAAGTGTAGAAGATGGTATAAAAAATCCATCTGTTGAAAAGAACGCTGAGCCTGATCATTCTACTTGTGATACTCATGGAAATCTGACCTCCAGTGATCAGAAGGATGTGCCCCAAGCTACTACTGGAAAAGAATATGATGCACCAAGTTCGTCCGTTGACAAGGGAAAGGCCACTGAGTATGTTCGAAGTGGTGATCCCTATCCTGGAGATCTTTGTTGCAGTAATCAGAAAAGCGGTCCTCGACCTGGCTTGATGAAACGTAATAGTACTGCTCATACTTACAAGGTACTTATGTTGATATTGTTCTGTTCTGTCGGATCAGCTCCTCGTAAGTTACTATGTTGCCCATAGGAAAAATGGCCGATATAATGTTATGATTAAGATGGTTGATTCCTGGTGTGTATGGTTGATACATACTTTATTTGCATTTGTTTGTTCATATTCTACTTCCCAGTAGAGAAATTTCAGTAGATTCTATCTTGGATCCGTGAGTTGGTCTGCTGTTTGTAAAATTTTGTGGTGGTTCTGTTTATTTATAAATTTGGTTTACTTCTTTTTGCAGTGGGATGACTCACTAGGCATGTCACCTGAAGGAACAGTTAAGGGCAAGCTTCATCTACCTATTCCAATACAGAATGCTGATTCTCTGTTGAATAAGTGTGAGGCTAAGAGGAGAAAAGTAAAGAGATGGAGCGTACATGAAGCAGACACGTTGAGGACTGGCGTCAAGGAGTAAGTACTGTTTTCAAGTTTTGTACCTCTTTTCTGAGTTTTCACTCTTTCTCCAGCTTCTTGTCGTGAGGACACCTTTTTGTTTACCTTTTCCAATGGCAGATCTTCAGTAGTTCTTTCCAATTTTTTGAAGCTCATTACTTGAAAGGTTCAGTTGCTACATAATATATCACTAAAAAGATGGAAGAGAATTCTATGTCCTGCAATTGACCAGCAATCATGCTTCTAGTGGCTGAATAAGTAGGACATTATATTGTAATTGGGGCCTTTTCTATTGCAGGTATGGCAATGGCAATTGGAAGGTTATCTTAGATGCTTACAGAGATGTATTTGAAGAAAGAACTGAGGTACTGAATTTGTGCACAATTTGCTGCTTTAACTTGAATTGTAAACCGTTCTGTATTCATCTCAATGTTAAGACTGTTGAGGTAACCGTGTTCAGGTCGATTTAAAGGACAAGTGGAGAAACATGTCAAAGTAGAGAGGCACCTGTGAATAGTCTGCAATCAGTGGGTTATGTACTTTTGTTCATATGTACGATAACTCATGGAGAGCTGTATTTTGTAGCGACCTTTATACAGTAGCAGAATTCATCCAGTAGTATCTGTATGTGCAGCTACAAGAGGATGAATGTTTAGATCGAGAAACTGCTCCTGTTCATGAATATAATGGAATGGTCCTTTTGTTTATAGCTTCATCAGTATTTACTTCTATTTTTGTAGTTGGAGAATATAAGAGAAGAACAAGGCGGGGAAGCTTCATTAAGTGATTCAAATGCAATGGAAGCATGTCAAGTTATAGTGTTGTTCATTTCTCATTCATCCTTTGGGTGTAAATTGTCCTTCTAAGACCACGGTGGTGATGGGGGATGTTTTCTAAGTTGGTAGGAATGATAAGGTCATAAAACAGTAAAATTGTAAAAAGAAAACCACAAATCACAAATGAATCAATCAAACCTAGGATCATTATTGTCTAGCAGGATATTCCCAGAGTCTTGGTTCCGTCCTTGATCACATGTAAATTAGTAGCTAGCGATTGCAAGTAGCAAATTTGGTCAAGTTATGAAAGAGCCACACATCCGATTCCCGATTCGTGTTGTAAGGTACATGCACTAGTGTGCTAAAGTTTTTGCAACCACAATCTTTCTTTCCCTGGGAGAAAGTTTCCCCGGAATAGAGGCATGTGCACAGTGTTGCCATTCCCACTTTGAGAAGTAAGTGGTTGTGTCAACTATAGCTAATTGTGGGGTTGTTAAATGTTATGGTGGGTTTGTTCCGAATACAAGTCGGAGTGGAAAAACTTGACGATGTCAACAAAACCTCCTCGACGCCAGAATTTCTCGAAGCCAATTATCAACTAGCTACATAGTCCCACTAATCCGCATCTATCCATTTTGTCTTTAGATTGAGGTCGTGGATCCACTAATATAATTGAGAAAGGGCTAATATGGTGCTCAAATGTAAGACACTACTATATAATTAAATCAAGTTTGAGTTCATTTGACCTAAGTTTCGAAGAAGAAAACTATATACATCCTAAATTGGGAAGGGGCCGTGGCCCCTTTTGGCCCTAGCTCCGTCACTGCTTGTTGCCGGAGCTGTATGCTGCTGTTTGCAATAGCCAATTTGACGGAGTCAACAATCAAGGTACCGACACGTGTCATTTATGATCTTAAATAGTGTCACTCATGTTTGTTCTAGTAAATCATCTATATATCTTGCTCGAATCTTAAATCACTTTTCAAGAGCAGCCTTCTAATGATCAACACCTACTTTACTCTTACTCCAGTCAACACGTACCGTCGGTGGGATTACTTCTGACTTTTATTTTTCTGTGAGACTTGATCAGCAATATGTCTTTGAATTGCTGATGCTAACTTCCTTTGATTGGAACTCCTCTAATATATATAAATATTGGCCGGCACATACTTATGACAAATTAACTGTATTTTTTGGTTTCCTCTTGTATATATATTCAAGCAATCAAAACAAACTATCGTCACCTGCAACTCCTAAATCCATGGCTGCAGTCTCGCTGCCATCTTCATCTTCAGTGTTCTCCTTCTTCCTCACTACCGTCTTTCTTCTCTCCATATCATCATGGGAAGTTGAGGCTCATCCAGTGTCTGCTTTGATCAATGAAAAGCTTTACAACAACTTGTTTCTACACAAGGACGACACTGCATGCCCTGCAAATAATTTCTACACCTATAGCTCCTTCATCAGGGCAACCAAATACTTCCCGAGATTCGGCACCACCGGAAGTCTAGCCACCCGAAAGCGTGAGATTGCAGCATTTCTTGCTCAGATCTCTCACGAGACCACAGGCGGGTGGGCTACTGCGCCCGACGGACCATACTCGTGGGGTTTGTGCTTTAAAGAGGAGGTCAGTCCGGGAAGCAATTACTGCGATGACACCAACAAGGAGTGGCCATGCTATCCTGGAAAATCTTACAAAGGAAGAGGACCGATTCAACTATCTTGGTAAGCTTAATTTGGTTCATCTAACGATTATTAGTGCAAATAGTAATGAGAAATGGAGGTTGTTCCACATAATTTCTAACAAGCTTAACATAAACTTGTCAGAATAATGAATTGTTTCACTAATTAATTTTTCTGATGTCAAAATCTTGTGCAGGAATTATAATTATGGTCAGGCAGGCAAGGCATTAGGGTTTGATGGACTTAAAAATCCAGAAGTAGTGGCAAACAGTTCCCTAATAGCTTTCAAAACAGCTCTATGGTTCTGGATGACGGAGCAAAAGCCAAAGCCCTCTTGTCACGATGTCATGGTAGGTCGATATGTGCTCACGCAAGCTGACATTGCTGCAAATAGGACTGCCGGATTCGGGATGGTGACGAACATCATCAACGGTGGACTCGAGTGTGGAATAGGCAACGATGCACGAGTGAATGATCGAATTGGTTATTTCAAAAGATATGCTAGTCTGTTTGGTGTTCAAACAGGACCAAATTTAGACTGTGAAAATCAGAAGTCCTTTTAGTTTTATGTGACAGAACAAGTAGTTAGTCTAGCTCGCAAGTCTAATATATTGTATGTATGTTCATGCTTTGGCATGCATCCATCTCTATTTATAACAATAATCATAGCTAGCGAGTATACGTACTTCTCTACATATGAATAATATGATTCTCTTTGAGATCTCTCCAATAGTTGTTTTATAAAACAATAATATATAGCCAGCGAGTTATATGGATCCTTTAGTCTGGTACTTCTCGATCTGTGATATTGTTTGAGATTCAAGGAATAGAATATGTTGCAATGCTTTCAATCGTGAAGTCATTGTTTTATACGAAATGAAAATGTCAACTTGAGCACAACCACAAACAGAAATGGTTCAGCACAAAAACAAAGAGTTGGCGAGTCTTTTTGCATTATGAAATGCATTAGCGAGTCGAGAAATTTTTATATGCTACAGAAGGACAGTTTTGAAGTGGTCTTATATTTTAGTTAAATTTAGATATCTGATTTGGTCCTATATTTCAATTAAATTTAGATATGTATATTTTTTACAACTAAAATATAAATTGATATTTTTTATTTTTTGTGAAATGACATTCATGGGTATTTTAGCAAGTTCAAACTAGGGTCTAGGGTTTAGGGTCTAGGGTTTAGGGTTTAAAGTTTAGGGTATAGGGTTTGGGGTTTGGGGTTTAGGGCTTAGGGTTTAATATTTTAAAAACAACAAAAGACCTAAAATGGTCTTTAACAAAATAGCTGAAATAATTTTTCATGAAAAAAAATCTACATGTTTAAATTTGATTGGAATGTAGAACCACGTCAGACTGCCACGTGGTCCTCCCGTAGCACTGAAAAATTTCTTAACAAACTGTTATTTGATTAGTTTTAGTTCGACGAAATTAAGAAATCATTCGTATCTTTTCATCTTTTCGTTATTTAGTGCATTTGCTAATGTCACATGAGATATGACTAAGTGAACAAAAGCAGATAAAAAGATGTTCATTCCATCTTAGTGACCGGGATTGAATGTTTATCTAAAATAAGAGAGTTACTTTTCTCTCTTTAAGGAGTTTTCTTAGTTCTTTTCTAAAGGTGTCATCCGCCGCGAGGTGTGACGTCTTCAGCCGAAGCTAAATGGCATGGTTTTTGTTTAACATTGTCGATGTCTCCTGAGAATGATTTGATGCTTTATGATTGATAAAATAATTTATTGATAAAACGGAGGCTAGACGTGTGTGTTATCATAACTTGAGAGTGATAGGACGACGTTCCTATATATGGTGTCGAAACTGTGAACCTCTGAAGGGGCGAGTGTCCATATGTTTTGTCGAGCCCATGCATGTCACGTTAGAAGTGTACGTAAGGTAGTCGACGGTGAATTTCATATGACACAGACAAGTGAATGGAAACTCTTGTTATCTCGACATTGAGTTTTATATGGCACAGACAAGTGAATGGAAACTCTCGCTACATGTATCTAGTCAGAAAAGCGAAAAGAGAATATTGATGAATTTGGTCGTGGATAAGCCTTGGCTAGTGGCCACCGGGCGGTGGGTCGATGTTTAAGCAAAGTGGGTATTCAGGCATTTCTCGGGTACCGATTCAGACATTTCTAGGGTACCGACTGGGTATTCTGAAAAAGGTGCAAGCCATAGATCAACAATGTTGTGGCTTCTATGTACATGGTGGTGTTGGTCCGTCTTCGAAGGCAAGAGGCGGAGGCTGGGAACTCTGGGTTGTGGCTATTCATGTCCATTTGGGTTCACTAGTAGGTTTGTCTTAAGTTTCTTTTCATTTTTGGTGAGGGCATATGGGCTTTGTCCCTGGTTGCGCCTTAGCTGGTTTTATGAGGTGACAATTCTTTACTAAATGGATGTCCCCCTCTTGGGGCAGGATGAAGCAGCGTGTGTTGTTATTATATTTTTCGATTGGCAACATATTAAGAATTTGGCTATTTTTATTTGTATACTGATACTCTTCGTCTATTTTTTTTTAAACAGGAAAGAGCGAGTATTTCAGCTGCTCGCCGTATAGATTGTTAGGTGTTCTTCTCAGTCCGACACATTCATCCCCAACAGAACATTTCTCTTTTCTCCTGGTGTTTTCTCCCTTATGCGCACGCATCATCAATCAGGCGATCTACCCCAAATCCTCCACTCTTTGTTTCTTTCGATTCCTTATTTTATCATTGTATTTGTTGATCTTGTTTCGCTGTTTCTCCCAATTTGCAAGTCAATTTTGCTGAGGAACCCTATAAAGTATTATGATTTTTAACTGATGGATATCTGGGCAACCAGATAATTACCAAGGAGCCTCTTCTGCTGCGGACCGCATAGTTACGGACTGCTTGCGGACTTTTAAAAACCAATCATTGGATTACACCAACAGTGCATGCCTTCTCCTTCTCTTTATTTATCGTCATCATCTGCACTCATATAAACCAAACGACCTTCTCATTTTTACTTCTCCTGCGAAACCCGCCAAAAGTTCTCCCGCGCAGACCTCCTTTATCTCTAGACTCTTCTCATTCCAAAGGATCAGAAACTTATTTCAATCTTCTCTCTCTTTCTCTCACACCCCTGCGTCTAAGCAACAGAGTTCCCTCTCCAGGTAAGAAATTATGAATCTCTTTCATCAATTAGAATTGTCTGTGAGATAAACTCAAACCTTATTAACCAAGCCAAGGCTGTTGTTTTAGATCAGATTTTAAAGAAGTTGTTTCTAGGAATATGCTCACTTTCAAGAAGTCCAACAAACAGATAAAAAGAACTATATAGATATCCTTGCAAGATAATTAGCTCTACATTCCGTTACAAAATGAAGCATTTCATGTTCAACTACAACCACTTCACCTTCTAATCTAATTGAGAAACCAAATCTTGCAATCAAAAGAGTGAGCACTTAATCAATTACAAGTTACTGACTATTAAGAGTTGGACACTTTTGTTTATTATGTCCAACCTGTTTACAGATGTTGCATTGACGACCTTTTTTGTCCATTGCCTTCTCTTTTCCTCCTTTTAACCTTTTACCACAGCCTTTTGCCCTTAGTGGAAGTGGATTATTCAACTGTTGTGGGTGACAATGAACAACATTTTGATCGGTCTCATGGCCTTCAGTTGTATTAGTAATTACATTTCCATCACAGCCTCCACAAGAATCAATAGTAACATTTTCTTCACTACCTCTAACATTGGTACTACTATCAACCACAAACTTTATCTTTTTCCTCATGCTTTCAAAATTCTCTTCCAAGAGTTTACATGCCTCTTTAGATACCAATGCCCCATCAATCAGCTCAGCAGCAACTTTGGACAATATTGTTTGCCTCATTAGCAATGAATCATCACCAAAATCACATATATACTTACCATGCTCTTCAACCACCAAATCTGAACTAGTTGTTCTGGTCCACCTTTTTAGAATGTATTAATCTGGCAAATACTCAATTTGTTTCCATTTCATATATGCCACTATGTGCCTGCACAAGATTCCTTCAAACTCAAATTTTTTGCAACTACATGCAACCTTATTAACAACCTTGTCAAATGTAACTTCTCGTACATTCAAACTTCCATCTTTTCTACTTTCTGTTGCCTTGTAAACACACACACTGTCATTATCAATTGTAACTTCAAGTACACATCCCCAAGATAACCATAACTAAAGTTGAAACTTCTTGAAAATTCTGTGAGTATAAATCTCCGCCATTTGCCTTTCCATCATCATTGGGGTTTTGAACATAGGTTTTTGGTTGACATCAACATGGTTAGCAATTAACTCTTCATGACGTTCGTGAGCAAGCCCCCTATTAAATCGTAGTATGAAGTCCATTAAAGTATTATCTTTTGAAACATAAGTTTTGAAAAATGCATGGTCACCTTCAGCTCGTGAGCTCACCGACATTCCTGCTGCGAATACATGTTTCACATATGCTGACACCCATCTTGAACGCATTTCATAAACTGAAGAGAACCACTCATTGTTGTTCAGTTTACCTTTATCGATCACCTCTATCCACCGTGCATCAAACTCTTCTTTGGTGTCTGAATCCCATACACACTTCTTAAGTTCACTAAGAGAATCTTGATGAACAGAAGCACCTATTTTCTCAGAGAATTTGTTCATAATATGCCATATACAATATCGGTGAAACGAACCTAGAAACACTTGAGAAATGGTCTTTCCAATTGCAGGATCTTGATCAGTAATAATAATTTTTGGTGGACCAGCTGGCATAACTTTTTTAAACTGCTCAAACAACCAAATGAACGACTCAGTAGTCTCATTGTTTAAGAAACCACAACCAAATACAATTGTTTGCCCATGATTATTTACCCGTAACAGTGGCGCGAAGATCATACCATACCGATTAGTGTTATATGTGGTATCAAATATGACCGCATCACCATAAAACTTGTAAGCACGTCTTGACTTTGAATCTGTCCAAAAGCAGTGTGCAAGTCTATCATCATCATCTGCCTCCATCTTAAAAACAAAGGAATCATCTTTTGATTGCTCACCATGAGAATACTCATTCAACATCTTTGCATCATGACTCTTGTATTCTCTCCGCAAATCTCTTGCATAGTTGTATAAATCTGTCTTTGTACAACCAATGTTTTGTATCCCTCCTGCTTGCACCTCCAAGATACTAAATTGTTTATGTGGGGGTATATTAACCAACCCAAGCTGTTGTGACAATATCTTTTTAGCTTCAGACATCTTGCGGTGTGATCTCAATTGATGTACTTCTTCAGGGAGTGACAAGAGATGGTTGTGCTCCTCCACAAAGTTTGAAATTATGTACATTGTACTCTGTCCAACTTGTAAAACTGTAATTCTAGCCTGACATCCACATCGTACTAGCCCTCGACTTCTTTTGCTTTCAACATCCATTTTTTTCTCAAATTTTCCTTGTTTGTAACACACATACTCTTTCCTAGAGATGTCTTCTGAACCTTTACATTTTTTCTGAGAATGACTTCGAATACCAAAACCTGCCATCTTTGCATAGTTTTTATAGAAGTCGTATACTTCTTGTAAAGACTCAAATATCTGGTCAACTTTTGGTATGTATTCCTCTGCTACTTCAGGGGTGTAAACACAGCTATAATCATTTCCATTTGCATCCACCACGAATGCAGCATAAGGATTTCCAGTTTCAACATCGTCATCCATTTCAACAACTAAAGGCAAGGGTATGGCTTTGAATAACAAATTAACAAAATCAGCCAATTTCACACTGATCCATATATTCAATAATAGTTATTCAAATCCAAATACACAATTAGAGTTTCAAAAACCCAATAAGGCACAAAGGTGTAGGGGAAAGATACAGCCATAAGATTATGTCACGAACTCAAGATTCAAGAACAACATAAGAACAAAGAAAAATTGATGAAAGAGATTCATAATTTCTTACCTGGAGAGGGAACTCTGTTGCTTTGACGCAGGGGTGTGAGAGAAAGAGAGAGAAGATTGAAATAAGTTTCTGGTCCTTTGGAATGAGAAGAGTCTAGAGATAAAGAAAGTTTGCGCGGGAACTTTTAGCGGGTTTCGCGGGAGAAGTAAAGTGAGAAGGTCGTTTGGTTTATATGAGTGCAGATGACGACGACAAATAAAGAGAAGGAGAAGGTCTACACGGTTGGTGTAATCCAATGGCTGGTTTTTAAAAGTCCGCAAACAGTCTGCAACTATGCGGTCCGCAGCAGAAGAGATACTTGTGTAAGACATTAAAACAGAATTAGGCTTAGGCTTACAAATTTCACGGAAAAAAAAAAGCTTAGAATTAGGCTTAGGCTTAGGCTTACATCTCAGGCAAAGTTTGGCAGTGAATGATCAGGTTGGGTGCATTGTGCATTAATTCAGAGTAGACTTGTTTCCTCTGTTTTACCCTTGCTAAAATTCCTTGTTATCTCTGCCCTTATATATGTTCAATATGATTTCGTTTGTAGGACAACTTTTAAAGTTGTATTCTTAATTCTTATACATACATGCTCCCAAAAGATGCTAATAGAGAACATGGGGTTGGTATGACGGCGTCATTTGATTGTCAAAATTTTTCGTTTTTTTAGTTTATACTGATAGTCCCTGATGGTGGTATGACCAATATTTGTCGTTCTTCATATTTGTATGTGATACAGCGTTGGATAGAGGGGAAACACTTTATATCACCAACTCTGTCATCAAAATCTGTCCTACATGATAAATTCATTATGTCGCTATTTATTTTGTTAACATACAGAAATCACAATAATTTTTTGCAAAACTGGCTTTTGCTTGAGCATTTGTTCTTTCCATCATCACTGCATATCTGCCATATCTTGATGTTCTTGATTTTTTTTCAGAAAAAATGGCTGCAAAGTACATAATAGGATCTGTCCTGGCAAGCTTTGGAGTTGCATATGTTTGTGACACCACTGTTTCTGACAAGAAGATATTTGGAGGTGAGTTTTGATGGAGGAGTTTGATGAAATTTTTCATGGTATAATATCAGATTAAGATCTAACATTCTTGACTTGATAAACAGGTACCACTCCGGGAACTGTTTCTAACAAGGGATGGTGGGAAGAAACTGACAAGAAATTCAGGCTTGGCCTCGCACTGCAGGACCTCCCGTTGTCATGAACCCCATCAGTCGCCAGAATTTCATTGTCAAATCCCAGTCAGAATAGTTAAGTTTATGTAAGATTGGCCTCTTACTCTTGTTTCTTGCTTGGTAAAAGGTGTATTAAACTGTGGCTAGCATTTTTTGTCACAAATTTCCTTTTTGTTTGGTGGTTATTTAGAGTTGGCCCTTCAGTCAAAATGCAAGGTCCTGATAATACATCACGGTGTTGCTCTTGTAGAAGGGTGTTTAACAAAGTTGCCAAAAATCCCTTATGAACATCAAGTTCAGGTTTTAGTTTGGGATCATTTAGTTTGTGCCGAAACAAGGAGAAATTTTTCGTAGTTCAAGTTTAACTGCTGATTACTGACGTTGAAGAATTGTTTCATGGATTCTCATTGCCAGGAACTGTGTACTTGGGACCAACAGTGTCTACATGCTATATGTTAACTTGTGAAACAATGATCTGGCATTCAAATGGATTACATCATTTATGTCCCCGATTACAAGTGCACTTCCATTGATAGCTTCTTGACACTTGGTGGAAGAAATGATATCGGCTTTATCGCTTATTTGGATTGTGTAGTCAGCCATCCAAATGCAACACATCAGTAACAAACTGATTCCCTTCCCAGTACTAGTATAAATAAACATACCACCGTATAAAGGGGTTGTATATAACTATATATACACAATAGACCAAACTCCTGAAAATACACACACAAGAATAGTGACTTGAATACTGGACATGGTGTTTTGGAGAAACTGGGAGGCTATGTTTGAAAGGAACTCTATATTGAACCTTACTAACCCATGACTAATTCCGGATCCTACTCGCAACAAATCCCTGGCTGATCTTGTTCCTTTCAAAAGGATGGAAGAAAGCTCCTGTGAAAAGTAAGAAGACTCGAAAAAGAACTAATAAGGAGTGAAGAGCAAAGAGCGCAATATAATTTGATGACAATGACTCGGTGAATGAAGCAACCGAATTTCGAAGGCAAAAATGGAGTACTGTCTGTTAATTCTTTGACGTATATAAGTATGCATTGCTTCAATAAATTGATAGATCTATGCCTTCCCTTGAAAAACATTTTCTATCGGTGCAGTGCTATCTCCTAGAGAAATTTCAGAAATGGTTCACAACATCAGAATTCAGAGGCTATTGCTTTGTGGCCAACTCGAAGGGGCTGAAGTTCGACGCCTAGCTTTTTGGTTGTTAAGTTATAGCAGCACTGAGCAACAACATCCAACAGCCCCAGTCCTTCTGGTTTGTACATTACAGATTTACTAGTAGAGATTTATCCACGCCTAGGAGCCGTTCTGCTGGCTCAAAGAGATTTCTTTGTTGAGGTCCTCACAAGCTTTCTTTGTTTTAATTCGCTTTGTAACATTGTCAGACTCCCTCCAGCAGTTACAAAGATAGCACCCTGTTAGAATGTGCGGCCTTCATGTGGTTTGTTGCTGTCGAGCCGAAAACTATCATGCACTGACATATAGATTGACATATAGAGAAGCATTCAAAAATAACACCCAAAGAATGCACTTCGTCAGGTAAGAAGAAATTGAAGACAGGAGGAGCTATGCGTCTTGCCAGTCATTCCTTTGCCTGATGCTCCTGAGCAACAAGACTAAGTGCTGAGGAAGTTCATCAACTGATCAAAGTAGGTGATTAGACTGGTTTTCTATTTTGATACCCAGCCTCCCATAGATGGCTCATTTTTGATGGCATAGATGGGGAGATTTGGCGGTTCACATTTTAGTGAATCACTGAATCTTTTAGACGCCTGGCTATATTGTAGTGAACTATGAAGATGAGGAGTCAATTCATGACTTTGACATATTTGGGAAGCTAGCCAACAATCAAGAGCTTCTTAGCAAAAAAAAACTTCCACTTTTCGACAAAAGAGCCATTCGCTACTCAACTTCAGATAAGTATTTTTCCAATTTCTTATATTTCAATGGAGTTAACTATTCAAACCAAATTACCTTCATTTTCAAAACAAACAAACAAACCAAAAAGACAAAGAAAACTATTCAAACCAAAAAAAAAAAAAAAAAAAAACTATTCAAACCAAATTGCAGCATTAAGCAATATACACCGGTAGGATCACCAAGTAAGCATGAACAAGCTACAGAAATCTCTCCAGAAGAACAAAAGAAGAAACTCGTTACTCTATTGTAAAAGATGAGCATTTGGGTGTAAAAACAGTACTGCAAATTCATCTCGGAAACAAGATAATCCCACAGATCTCTCATTAATTTAACTAGGTCAATCACTGAAAGGGGAACCTCCTATATGGGAGAGGAAAGGTTTCCCTTGCCCAAACCTACTACTACCATCAGGGGTATTAAGTTAAAATGGAATATGTATTCACATCATCACGCATCTAAACACTGATTCATACTTAACATCTGAGAATGGATGTACTTGTGCAAAAGATTACCCAAGAGCAGCATGATCCAAGCCATAGTGTACACAAAAACTGACGTTTACATCCAGTCTTCATCATCATCCCTATCATCTTCATGATCAAAAGAAAGATCATCACCTGAAATCGCATACTCCTCTAAATCCTTGGATTCTAAGGATCTATCACTGACACTCTCATCTTTTGATTCATTATCAGATGCTTCACTGTCCGATTCCTCATCCGGGTAATCAAAATTTGGATTGTTTTCATCTGAGAACCACAAAAAAACAGTTGAAATTCAACACAAAGATTTTATATCTGGGAGATACACGAAAAGATCATTTGCCATTACCATTTGAATCCTCAGAGTCATGATCTGATTCATCAGGCACATCATAGAAATCCTCATCATCAACTTGCACCCTGAGCCAAAGTCATTGATCAGTATCAGCCAGAAATAAAACTTCACAAGTTTAACAGGATACTTACAAAGGAAATGGGTGGGAAGAATCTTCATCTGCTACATCCATTTCATCGTTCACAGCATAGACGTCATATACATACTCACCTTCAGATTCTACACAACACATGAAACAAACACATCAAACAGTACTTCAGAAAACAATGGAATCCTGGTATTAAAGGAAACTTTATACACCATAGTTTAACAAAAAGAAACTAAAGAAAGAAAGAAAAGATAAATTTGCATTCTCAGCAAGCAACAAATGTAAGTCTAGATCCATTTCTTTTACTGATGGCTCTACTTAATTTAAGCATTGAATAGTGGATGCCACTTTCATCCATTATAATACACCAACCTTGTTTTTGAGCATTCAAATCTGATTCGACTTCTAAAGCTGCACTGGGAATGAATTCTCTCAGTAGAGGCAAGTAGCTCTGCAAAATCCTCTGGTCCTCCAACGATAACTCACTGCATTAGAACATTGAGAGTATTATTTTCAACAATGCTGTACGAAATACAACTGGGCAACAAAAATCAAGATTATGGAACTTACTCCTGCTGTTTCTGTTCATTAGATCTTTCCTCGGCATCAACACGAATAACATCATAGAAATGACACATTTCCTGTAATTTATCAGATTCTTCTTCCTTTCCCTTTCGGCTCCTCCATATTTGTTCAAAACGGGCACTTTTTGCTACGGCCTAGAAGAAAGGAGCCACAATAAGAAAGCATCCAAGAGGAAATGACAGAATATACCGAGTGCATAATAATGAAAAAAGAGCCACGATTGTCAAAACAGATCCATTATTATTTAATTAGAATTATATGACAAAAAAGACACTTCACTCTCGGATGATTCCTTTCAAGTTACATTGTCAAAGAGATCTAATTATGTGATATATACTAATCTGACAACAAGTGATGATCCATTATTAAATGACTTGAATTGATAGAGGGCTGCCCGCTACATGAGGGTTTGAGATCTTCTGAACGTAACAGACTACCAGGTTACAAGTGAGAAAGAATCAACAACTCAGAGCAATCCATAGAAATTTGGTAGCTAACCTAACATCAAAAAATCTAATATCATGCATATAACTTCAAAGAGGGCATAAAAATTAAATCTGCCACAATGATTAGAAAAATAGTATATTTCCAAAAGCAATCCATGATTAAGGAGACGATGAATTAAAAAAGAAAAAAACAAAAAACAAAAAGCGACAGGGAAACTAGCATAGAATTTACAATTTAGTATATCATGTTCCTGATTTGAAACAACAGTGACATCTATCACATTCAGAAGACTAAGAGAAGAGAAAACTAAGAAGGAACAAGACAAACAGAACATCTGGCGTTGATATGTCAAAACTGAATAAATAAAGACAGACTATTAAAGAGTCGAAGCATTGTTTTCTATACAAGAGATGGAAGAGCAAAAGATACAAATAAATGCATATGAACAAGATATAACACATCCAAGACTTTTCAGGTTAATCAATACAACTAAAATATACTAAGTCACATACCTCTTGCCTCTGTTTGGCTTTAGACAAAAGCTGCTCTTGTTTCTGAGATAAGGCATAAAATATAAGTTAATGTCATAGTAGGGCAGTAAATGGAAACTGAGTTTTGATCAGTCAGAAGCGATTAGGATCAGGAGAAGAAAAGCGATAGCTTACATTATCCTTTTTTAATGAGTGTCTCCGTTCTTCACTCTTTGTTTTACTTTTGGACACTTCATCCGTAGTAGCTTCCTAAATGGACATTTTAATGAACTTCTTAGTATGAGTTGGTAAACACATGATCAAGTTGAACAGTTTAAAAAACAAGAATGATTCCAGTAAAGAATAAAACGATGGACTGCTCTACTCACCACAAATGATTTCACAAGGTCAATTGTGATGTCAAAGCTGCTTACAGTCTCTACATGCCGCACAAAAACCTTCTTTGTCTTCAATTCTTCTGCTGTTGCTGTCAGAATAAAAGAATGAGCACTGATTTTTTTTTTTCTAGAACTTTTTTTCAGGTTACATACTGTAACCTAATTCAAAGAAGATAACCGTAAGTAGCTTGAGTTACTAGAAAAAAGTTCGCTACACCTCATCAGATAAGGAATACATAATTTCAAGACATATAGGCTTCTGGCCTCCGGTTAACCAAAGGAATAAACAAATTAAAGAACACAGGTGGGGAAGTATCACAATAGTCAACAATAAACAGCATTTTATCCAGAAAGAAGCTTGAAGCATGACTAAGAGAGATTATAGTTACCTAAAGGAGTAGGAGGAATAATAAGTACCTTTTCCTGGTGAATCAGAGAGTGAAAGCTTGGCCAAATCCAAAAGAGGACGCTTGAGCGGCCTCTCATTGATTTCAAGCCCTGCATTTGAGAGGCAAGTTTGAGTCATTTTTCTCAAGTTCCATAATTTCCAACAGTCTTTCAGTAAAGAGAGCAAAGGGTACTCACAGAAAGCATCAATGGGAGACTGGTTGGCTTTGCGCTTAACCCTTACAATCACCGACTTCTGTTCTGAAGGCCCTGTTTGGTCACTGCATTTGAATTTGGATTTTAAGATTCATAATCACTAGAATTCTGTATCTACTGATTCAAACTTTGCAGGTAAGAATTAATTTGATGGGAGAAAGAGTTACCCGGTAGACATAGAATGCTGCCCTGAAGCCACCAGAAGCCTACACAGAAAACCCACACAACCCAGAATAGTAACACTCCTCCATTTTTATTATATGCACCATTGAATAATTAACCGAAAGAAAACATCATTATAGTTCCTATCTAGATAATTAACATGCTTCCATGGTACTTTTAATCAAGGATGGAACTAACGGTGTCGCAACTTCTAGGTGCGCGCGCGGTCGGCGACGGTTGGCTGGGGTTCTTTCAGCGTCCTCTGCCCTACGGTTTGGTGGTGGCGGTGGCCGGAGGAGGGAGGGAGAGGTAGAGTGAGGCACGGGCTTGACGGAGGGAGACAGAGAGAGAGAGAGAGAGAGAGAGAGAGAGAGAGAGTAAAACGATGGCCAGAGCGATTTCGGCACGACCCCTTTTAGATGGGGTTCCAACCAAAGGACTTTTCCATTTGGATGTGGGCGAAAGAATTTTTAATTTTGTTTATGATTGTTTATTTCGTTTAGATTTTTTCTCGTAAAATAATTATGAAATTTGAGAGGTAGGGGTTGTTTGGTATCTTTTCCAAATACCGTTTTTTGTATTACGAATTTAAAAACAAAATTTGGAATTGTAGTTCTTGGAATTATATATCATTTTTGGAATTGCACATCTTTGAATGAATTTGAAGCCACTTTCTGGGCAGATCGATCGATATGGTTTTTGTGGTAAGGGGTATTTGGGTGGTGGTATTTGAGACAGAGGTTGGCTAGTTTTGGTGGTGGCCGGTATTTGGTGATGGTGATGTGATGTGTTTGTTTTTTTTTTTTTTTTAGACTTAGTGACGGAATCCAACCATTATGTCGTCTATGACGATTATTAAATTTTTTTTTCCTTATTTAAAAGTTTCGTCTCCTAAGATCTTAGGAGAGACAAAACGGTTTCATCGTCTAAGAAGTTCTTAGGAGACGGAACAAAAGTTTCGTCAGCTCGTCACCTACCTCACCGCTCTTAGCAGACGGAAGTTAGTCGACAAATGTTCCATCTCCTAAGTACTTAAAAGACGGAATCTGTCACTTAAGAGACGAAATAATTTCGTCTCTCAAGTGTTTTTTTTCCAGTAGTGTCTTGATAGATTGTGGCAATGGTATGACAAAATCGACCAAGATTCTTGAAGGCTATCAGCTCAGGCATAGGATTCATCTAAGGAATCAGCCGAGCATGCATTGGCTAGCTTTCAGAGAGCACACGTCAATTACTGATGAGATGAGAATCTCAGACGCCCAGCACAATCTTGTGACTGCCTAAAGTATGAATTTGCAGTCTGCACATGATCTAACACGCGAAGGAACACTTCACGCCTCATCCTGTAATGTCGTCTAAAGATTTTTGCTGCGGTCAACTACAAAGTAATTATTTAATAATTTTTCATTAGCTACCTCGCGTGATCGGTGACAGGTAGCACGACCTCGAACAAAGCCACCTCATTGAGGTTGTTGTTGGAGTGGGTTAGTAGCTAACCAGCCAGATGCTTTTGTCATAACTTCCTGTCACACCCCAACTTGAGTAAAGGTCTAACCTCGAGTTAAGGTGAGAATCACACTCTAATTACAGATAGTTTATTATCCATAATTAAAATGAGATAGATATCATAACATGACATAAGAAACAACAACCTTTGTACATTTATTTAGATTACAAGCTTTATAAGAAGTCACATAAAGCACACATGCTTAAAGCGTTTACAAACATACAAACAGAATAGAATAGCGTTTCTTTCAAAACGTCCATTCTTTATTCAAGCCCTAACTTACAAAAGAAAAACTTGAAAGCCTTTATTTACAATATAACATTTTCTATGCTTCACGAACCACACCTGTAATGGGTTTGATGAGGGGTGAGCAACGCTCAGTAGGGCTAGTTAATATATTAATAAGCATGACATTATATACGAGTCAAAACAAACAACAAACATGACATATCGAGAATGCATGGATGCAATATGAACTCAACTCTCATCCCACACCTCACATCACCCTCAAATACGATTTTCTCATTTGTTAGTCATCTTGTTATACTCATAGTCTCCAAGCCCGAAACCCGATAAGATCGTTTTATCGATGTCCCCCATCGAAGGGGCATATTTTCCCTAAACTTATGCACGTGTGGGCTACCTTGGATCTTAGACAACCAATGAGGAAACTCAACTACACAAAAGATTTTTCAATAGTAATATCTCATATCTTCCCGAACACATTCTCCTTTTCACGTCCAACCTCACTCCTTCCCCACAATATCATGTAATATAAATTCAAGATAAAAACAACATGCTGTCAAAAATAGACATATCATAATCGATTCAAGATCTCAATATCATCCAACATTTAATTCAAATAATGTCACACAACTCAATGTCAACCAATTTGATATCAAACAATCCAATATAAACAATTTAAGCAATAACCACACAATAGCACAATTAAAGCAAACATCCCATCAAACCCTACCTTGATTTGCACAGCACAAGGTCGAGCTCAAACTTCACTCCTTAAACTTGTGGATCACCAAAAACGTCTTCGGAACCTTACTAAAGAGGTAAAGTACATACAAACAATGAACTAGAATTAGTACTATGTTACAAGTAAAAATTGTCATATAAAGAACTCTACTACTCCAAACTTTAAAACAAATACTACACAATACTCAAAAGTTGTTTACAAAGCTACTGAAAATAGTGAACTCAGCTGACACCAAAATAAATTGGTTTAGAACAAAATTCAGATTCAACAGTGTTAAAACAATGAGAAATAGGTTGTGTTTGGCTTCCCTTTTTACACACTCAAAGATGAATATATGAGGAGTACAGAGGTACTTTCGGATTTTAAAACAAAGACTCGAGCTAAGAGATATCATGCCTGAAAGTAGGAAAGAAAATAAGCTTTTCTGCAAAATTTCTAGAAATTTACAGCAATCTTAAAACTTGATTTTAGAAGCTTTAATTCGACTTTTGAAGTAATAAAACAAGTTCTAAAGCTTCAGAATAGAAAAGAACAGATTTCCAGAACATGAAATCATTTTAAACATAACAAACAAGGAATCAAAAAGACCTAATTTACTTTAGACACCCAAACTTCTTGAGCAGCAAACTAAAACGATTCTAATCAAAACAACACAACACAACTTATTCGAATTTGGATTCCTATCTGCACATATATGAGAATTCGAAATTACCAACTATAATCAAACAAAGGAATCATATTATACTCAAAACAAGAATCAAGAATCAAAGTAATTAGAAGCTAATCTTAAAAACACATAGAAACAAATTTGATATAAAGTCATAGCAAAACTGATTCTACATTTAAAGGAAACGAAATTGAAAGGGGGTGTTCCTCTCTCTCTACTTTTATGTTTCTAGTTCCTGTCTTGTTTCCTCTCACTCTTGGTTTTGATCAAATACTCAGCCAATTTCCTTTCTCTCACCCATTCTAATCCACATAGGGCCTAGATCCATAGACCATCCAGCTCCTACTTCTATAGGTCTCCACCTCATGCTTCTATAGAGAAAAACTGGAGTGACACCTCCTGCTTACTCTGACTATTTAGTTTGAAAAGGACAAAACCAAAAGAATACGACTGCGTTTCCTTCTCAAACACAGCTCCTTTTTCTTTTCTTTTTTAAAAAAAATAAAATACCCCAAAAACTTAAAAAAAGCAAAGATTAATAATAAGTAAACCAAATTAGCTACTTTAGGATGTTACAAACTATCATCCTAAATAGAATTTCGTCCTGAAATTCAAACTTAGCAGGAGTAGAGAAAAGTTCTAGATATTTGTTGCACAACAAATGCGGATATGAAAGAATATAAAGCACCAGGGTCAAACAAAGTTATACCCCAACACTATGCCATTTTCTGCATCAGACAACACCCATCAGGTGACACAAACAAAATTAAGTATGGTTCAGGGCTTCGGGGTGACACTTTTTTTTTTTTTCGGTGGAATATACACTTAGACAATACTAATTTTCTTTGAAAAAAATGTATGTTTTTGGGACAATACATATATGTTGGTGAAGAAAGAAGTCCGTTTTAGTCTCAATTGTCAAAATGAAAGTTACATTCGGACAACACTTATAGGTCGTCTAGCTATGAAGGTTATTTTTTCTCAACTTTTAGAGAGATTTTCAAATTGACCAATACATGTGTGAAAATTTTACTCATGTTAATCCGACAATATTTATGTGTTGTCTGATATTGAATTTTATTGAGTTGACAACTTGTGTGAAAATTTTACTTAATTATGTTAATAAGACAACATTTATGTGTTGGCTGATATTGAATTTTATTGAATTGATAACTTGTGTGAAAATTTTACTTAATTATGTTAATCCGACAACATTTATGTGTTGTCTGATATTGAATTTTTATGAATGTCAACTTGTGTGAAAATTTTACTTAATTATGTTAATAAGACAACATTTATATGTTGGCAGATATTGAATTGACAACTTGTGTGAAAATTTTACTTAATTATGTTAATTCGACAACATTTATGTGTTAGCTGATACTAGAATTTAGTAATTTTTGACTTTGGAGGTAAACCCTAGCCTTTTAACTTATGTGGATGCCTCCAAACCATTTGATTTTGCATACAAATTTTTTGTTAATAAGACAACATTTATGTGTTGGCTGACACTGGAATAGTGTAATTTCTGACTTTAGAGGTAAACGAAACCCTAACCTTAATTTTAACTTAGGTGGATTCTCTCCAAACCATTTCATTTTGCAGACAAATTTTTTTTGTTAATAAGATTTATATGTTGTCTTATAGTTACTTTTTAGTTTCTAAAATACTTTTGGAGGGAATACCCTCAACAATTGAGTTTGATTCCCCCCAACATTTGATTTTGTAGCTAGACAAATTAATATGTTAGTGTGTTAGGGCAACATCTATGTATAAGGAAAAGGGGCGCAATTCTAAATTTTTTGAAATTTGAGTATGGGTTTAAATCTTGGCAGTTGGTTTAGGTATTAAAGGAAAGGAGGGGGCTGACTTCAGTCAAAAGCCATTACGGGCGTTGACCCGTTCTTCTCTCCCTCTCCTCTCGACATCGCCTGTGTCAGTGGCATCCTCCGCCTGACGCTGTCGTCTCCGACCACCGCACACCGCAAGACCACCATCAAAACGTCCGACTTCCTCTTCTCTACCTAACCCAACCCTTAAATCGTTTGTAGAGCCATAGATGTGAGAGATCGGTGGAGGAGGAACTCGATTGTCTTCTCAGAATTCCGGCATTTCTGGTCACCGTCTGGTTGGTCGATGGTAAGGTCTTTCTCCTTCTCAATTCCCTCTTCCTTTCTATGCTGTTGTTTCTCTAACTCGTGCCCTAATAGGAGATATCCCCAATTCTGTTTTTTCGGGTTTTTTCGGTGAGTCTCCGACGAGGTTTCCCGGCGTCGTTCTCCCCATTCTCGAATTCGTCTCATCTTTTTGAATACCAAACCAACACCGGGGATGCTATGAGAGCTGCTGTTGTTATGTTGGGAGTAAACCCGAACCTAAAATCCGACGAGTGTGTAGCTCTTAGGGTGAAGCTCAGTCGCGCCTTGGAGGGATTTAAGAGCAGCAGTCGTGGTTTGGGATTGGAACAGAGGCTCGAATTCCTAATCAGGGACTCTGGTCGGTCTTCAAAATTCGTCTTCAAAAGGTAAAACATTCGTCTTTGTGATTGCTGCTTGGTTTGTGATATTTGGGTTGTTGTTATGAAAACTGACTTGATCGTTATGTTGCATGCATTGGAAAATCGGGCAAGCAGAAGTTTCAGGTTTAGTTTTTGAGCGGATTTGGAGGTAAGGATTACAATTTGAATTGATGTGTTGTTACTGTGTTGTGGTTTTTGAATTGAGTTGTGGCTGATTTTGTTATCTTTGGTGCTATATGTCGATAACTTGGTATTTAGAAGAATACAGGGAGGTCATGGCAAATTTCCGGCAAGTGGCCGGAATCCGGCGATTAATTCCGGTGAATGAGCAGTTTTTCCGGCAAGTGGATGTTGAATGCTTATTTTAGTTATGAATGCTTATTTTATTTATGGATGGTGTTTTTAAACCTAAATTATCAAGATGTTTCAATATAGTAATTGTGTAGTTTCAAACAAGCTATGACTACCAATATGTGTGATTTCAGCTACAGAGGATGGATACAAACATAACAATATCTATTGTCTTTACTAAGTTAAGATACTAGAAATGTGTGGTCATAAAGCAACAACTGGCAACACAAACATAACAATATTTATTGTCTTTACTAAGTTAAGATACCAAAAATGTGAGGCCATAAAGAACAACCGGCAACGTAAGTGGAGAATTTAAATCAAAAGAAGACATCACTTATATGTAGCTCAAGCTCATTCATACGATAGACAAATGTCGCCTAAAAATGTCGAAAGCCTAAAAGATATCACGTAGTGAAAGCTTATAACATAACAGACGACATATACCTATTGTCTTAAAGAGACCAAATGAAAAAAGAAAAAATATACGTTGCCTGAAGATCATTCACCCAATGCATATGTGTCGTCGTACTACGTCTGGACCAGAAACAACATAAATAGTGTGTCATCTGGGTTCATCCAGCGACACATAAATGTAGCGTGGAAAAATTTAAATTCTAATTCACCAAGTATATGTCGCCTGTAGCATTTTCAGATGATGTTTAAATGTCGTCTTTAAACAAATTAACATACACCTATATGTTGATTTAAGGCGTATTTCTCTCTCACTCGCAGTTATAAGGCGACACAAAGAGCTGTGTCGCCTCACGACAAAAAAAAGATACGTCGTCTTCTAGCATGTCGTTGTTTAAACTATCAGGCGACATATATACCATGTTGTCTTATCTCAATTCAGGCTACACAAAATGAAAAAAGTCTTATGTCGCCTGAGGTTCTTATAGGCGACACAACATTTGTGTCGTCGGAGAACCTCATCAACGACATGCTAGAAGGCGACACTTACGATTTTTATCAGGCGACACAACATTTGTGTCGCCTGATGTAGGAAATGGCATAGTGCAAGTTTAAAACAAAAATTAAGAGTGTAGCTTCCACAACAATATGATCATATGGATCCTCCATGTTATTCAGACTTCCCATCTCCATTTGATCTTCTCCTTGGAATTGGTTGACTACATCAACTTCATTTGTAGCCTTAACTCCATTCCTAACATAACCCATAGCATAAACTCGACCTTGAGCTACACGACCCTGCTTTAATTTTTAGCTCCAACTTGAGGTCTAGTTGCAACGGGTTGACCAGTAGGGCGAGGTGCAGGTTGTCTAACTTATGGTCTAGCCCAATTCTGTTGTGCTAGAATATGAGTACGATAGGGTTGTTATGGGGCATAGAATTTGGTTTGTGCAATAGGGTACTAAGTATTTAGAGCACGATATTGTTGTTATGGGGCCCGAGACGCCTGATATTATGGGTAGTCTTTTGAAACATGTCCCTCTTGTCTACACTGATAACATATCAGAGGAGGTCAAGAAGGTTGACTATCAGGCAAGTACCGAGGAGGATTAGGTCATTGATGTTTATTACTTGGTTCGGCTGCCACTCTGTTAGCTTCATAAATTACTTTCGATTCTTGTACCATTTGTTCAGCTATAAGAGGGCGTTCGACTACATCAATGTACCTATCAAGCTGGAGCATTACTACTTTCTCTTTGATCTGAGGTTTCAGACCTTCCTCAAAACGTCTTGCCTTAACATAATCATCTGGCACAAGCTCAGGTGCAAAACGCATTAACTCCTCAAACTTAGCTTGATAGTCTCCCACGTGCATATTCATTTGAAGAAGAGTTGAGAACTCCTTAGCTTTCAGACGACGCTGAGTGGAAGGAAAATATATATCAAGAAAGACTTTCTCGAATTCAGCCCATGTTGTAATCACAGTATTTGGAATATAGAGCACGGACTCCCACCAACGGTACGCCTGACCTTCCAGATATGTACAAGCAATAGTCACTTGCAAATCTTTAGGAATCCTCTTATTCGTTAGACTCCTTTTCATGTGTCGCACCCATTCTTCCGCAACCATAGGGTATGTGCTTCCTTTGAACACAAATGGTTTTGACTTGCGGAATTCACCTTGAATCCTTAGAACTCGATCTTTAGTGTTCTCGATCTGATTTCCTCTATAATTCTCCCTAATTGGACCAGCCATCTCCTGAATAGCCGTAATTACTCCAGAGTTATTGCCAAACTCCACATTACTTTGGCTCCTGGATTCTGTCATCTTGAATTTAAAAGAAAAACGAAAGAACTAAGGCACAATTCTACCGAGAATCTTACGACTAAAAGTTAAGAGTATAATCCTAATATATCTCAACAGTAAAATAAGTATCAGACAAAATAATAAAACAATAAACAGAATATCAAGAAACAAAACACATTTATCATACAAACATATATATATATGTGTGTGTGTGTGTATATATATATATATGTGCAGTCCTCTTCTAGAATGTGATCCCTCTTTGAAATTAAAGTGCGGGACTCCTTATTTCGCTCACTTTCAGATCGTATTTCCACATCTCAACCATACAATGTCTAAAACACAGTGTGTAGATCATTTCTACAAAGTTTCATTAAATTTGAAGATCATTTGGGTACCGAATTAGATTAAATAAATCAACAGAACAAAAGTTATCCAAACAGAACCGTTCATGTAAATTACGATTACGGAAGCTCAAATGATCTTCAAATTTGATGAAACTTTGCAGGAATGATCTACACACTGTGTTTTAGACATTGTACGGTTGAGATGTGGAAATACGACTTGAAAGTGAGCGAAATAAGGAGTTCCGCACTTTAATTTTAAAGAGGGATCCCACTCTGGAAGGAGATTGTATATATGTGTGTGTGTGTATATATATATATCACAAAAAGTTTACATGCATATAGAGTCACCGAACACAACAAAACAAAGAAACTAGCATACCAAAACAAAATAAAACATAACATACAAATCTAAGATCGAAGAACCTAGATCGTTGTTATCATCCTTATATAATAGTAACATCACAGGAAACCTATACATCAAAATATAAGGATAACTAAACCCAATACATAAATATGCATAAAGAGAATAATCATATCCTAAAGGTTCGACTTTCTAATTTTCTTAGGATCTTAACCTAATGCTCTGAATCCCTATGATACCAACTTGTCACACCCCAACTCGAAGAAAGGTCTAACCTCGAATTAAGGCTTGAATCACACTCTAATTACAAACAGTTTATTATCCATAATTAAAATGAGATAGATCGATCTCGTAACATGACATAAGAAACAACAGCCTTCGTACATTTATTTAGATTACAAGCCATATAAGAAGACACTTAAAGCACACATGCTTAAAGCTTTTACAAACATACAAACAGAATAGAATAACATTTCTTTCAAAACGTCCATTCTTTATTCTAGCCCTAACTTACAAAAGAAAAACTTGAAAGCCTTAATTTACAATATAACATTTTCTATGTTTCACGAACCACACCTGCAATGGGTTTGATGAGGCGTGAGCAATGCTCAGTAGGGCTAGTTAATATATTAATAAGCATGCACTACCAGGACAAGCACTTTAGCCGACGAAAAATTTTTGTCGGCCTGTTAGCTTAATTCTTAGCCGACGAGACTTCGTCGGCTATAGTGTCGTCGAGAAAGGGTCGTCGGTACTGACTTTAGCCGATGAAACCATGTCCCGTCGTCGGCTATTATCCCATAGCTAGCCGACCACAGAAGATGTCATCGGCCAGTCTCTCAGACTTTAGCTGACGAGTCTTACAGACTTTAGCCGACGACGAGTTGTTTCGTCGGTTATAGATAAGAGACTAGCCGACGAAACAACTCGTTGGCTTAAACTAAGGGAATAGCCGACGAGTTGTTTCGTCGGCTATAGATAAGAGAGTAGCCGACGAGTTATTTCGTCGGCTTGTATCTTACTATAGCCGACGAAACAACTCGTCGGCTTTTCCCCTTAAGCCGACGAATACATTAAGCTTTTCGTCGGCTATAGTATGTAATAAAAAAATGAAAATAACTAAAGCCGACGAAAAAGACCGTATTTCGTCGGCTTTTAATGGTTTAGCCGATGAAACATTTCATAATTCGTCGGCTTAACCCTATTAAAAAAATAATTAAAAATGATATAGCCGACGAATTATGACGTATTTCATCGGCTATAAGTCCATTTCAGTATAAAAAAAAACTCGAAATTTCTAAATTACCATTCCAACAAGCACATAAAAGTATATAATTCATCAACTACACAAAATCTTGATTGTTTAAATTAATATCCGGTTCTGGGGGCTGCTGCGAAGCTTGCGGCGGCTGGGGTAGCGGTGTGGGCGGAGGCATGGGCGGAGGCGGAAGTCCCTAGAGCTGGGCAGCTGTAAAGTCCTGTATGTACTGGAACATCTGCCGTTGCTGGGCCTGCTGGATGGCATGTACCTCGGCATAATGGGCTGTCTGCGCGGCATTATAGGTTGCCTGCACGGCATTATAGGCAACATGAGCAGCTTGTTGTTCCCGTAGTCTCTGAAGTTCCGACTGTAGCAGCTGAGTCGTTCTGGTGGTCGTGGTCCTGCTGCTGGTCGAGGCTGCCTTTCGTTGAAATCCTGGAGTGGTCTTCAGGATCCCTTCGCCCTTCTTTCCTAGACTCCGGCAGTAGAAGTTGTTTGCTCACGGTAGAAAGGCTGTGCCCATGATCCTCACCCCAACCGTTGGATCCGAAGTGTCGATCTAGGACATGGCTTCAGACATCTTTTCCTCCTGACGGTAGGAAAAAAATTATTAATTAACATTTTGACATATATATAAGTAAAATTAAAAATTTAAAAACGTAAGATGACTTACAATATCCTCCTGGGCGTCAGGATATGCCTTCTCGTACGTATAGACGTACGGGTTGATCTCTGGATGTTCCCTGGCCGCCTCGTCTATGAAGACAACGAACGATCTAGAACCGGTATGATGGTTCCTTGTGTTGCGTTGCCGGTTCTAAGCGTTCGTCCGGGAAACCGCCTTCAAAGAAAAAATTAAACTATTAGTAAAATATTTAAAAACGCACGTACTTAATGACAAATTAACTAATTAATTTATTTAAATACCTGTTTACGAGGGTTGTTGAATTCTGATGTCAGAAGTCAACGCCACTCGTACTCTCTGTACTGGAACTCAGCAGGGGTACCAGAACGTGCGTTCCCGTGCGTAGTCCAATAAGTCTGCAACTCGTTCTTCCACTCCTTGTACCTACAGATACAACAAAAATATTAGAAATATTATTAATATCACATACAATTTTGTTTTTTCATTAACTTCCCAACGTACCTTCCCCCATGCACAACGTCCACCCAGCTGCTCTTCAAGGGCTCGGGAACCTCAAACCACACCTGCATTTAACCGTTTATTAGTTTAGTTTTTCGAGAAATCTACAATGTAATACATAATATTATTGAGGCATTTTGTAAACTCACCGACATCGCGTTGTGGACCATGTCCTTAACCTCCTGCGGGACCTCGCCCCAGTCTGACCACAACATAGAGACTCTATCCCTAATGAGCGCTCCCACGCGGTCGGAGTACGTCCTCGACTTTCCGCCCGATACTATGTCGCCATCCCCGTCAGTACCGATGACAATCCTCCCTGAGGTACCGACAATCCTCTCGAGAGCCTTCCCTGTGACGGGGCCTCTTTTCTTTTTTGCCGGCTTCGCTCCGACGGTGCCTATCACATGATAAACCAAATTGATTATTAAAATCAGAGAATTATAATGTAGTAAATCATTCATCTTTTATTACCTGAGGGCGATGCGGCGGACGCGACGGATTCCGTCTCCGATGATGATACCCTCGCGGAAATAAGAGGCGTATCAAAAGGCACGAAACGGTACGCCGCTGATGGAGCCACTGGCGGGGGCAGTGGATAAATCGGCGTCCCTGAGTCATCGACTGCAGGTATGGCCGATATCATCCGCGGAAGGAATAGGTGAGGCGGCGGCATCTGTACCCCAGATGACCCACTATCCGAAGATGCATGTACTGGAGTGGGCGCCTGGTGTATCTCAGGCATACGGGGTGCAGACACCTCCGTCTGGGGCTGAGCAAACAACTGCCTCGAGGAATGAGGGAAGCCCCGCTGCCTCGATGAAGGGGGCACCTCCGGCTGCCTCTACGCCGTCTGCAGAAGGCTCGCATGTCTAGCTGTCATGAGGCCCTGAAACAACGTCTGAGGGTTGCTAGAGGTTCCCTTAGACGATTCAGACCTTTGGCCCTTCGAGCCCTTCGTCGATCTAATATTACAGCTCATCCTGTTTAAAATATTAATTTGAATCAAGGCCACAAAATCAAAAAATGTAAACTCATTTAATTAGTCAACAAAAAAAATATATACACTTCCTAAATACAAATATACACTTCATAAATAAAAATATACATTTCCTAACAACACCACAACATTGCAATTGACCGGAAAATCAAAGCAAACACAAAATACAAAACAAATATATACATTTCCTAAATACTAAATACAAATATACACTTATTAAATAAAAATATACACTTCCTAAATACAAATATACACTTCCTAACAACACCACAACATTGCGATTGACCGGAAAATAAAAGCAAACACAAAATAAAACTAAAACTCAGAAATGTACTCGAGGAGGAGGAGGGAGGACCGGAGCAGCAAGAGGAGGAGGCCGGAGCAGCAGGAGGAGAGGCCGGAGCAGGAGGAGGCCGGCCGACCGGAGCAGGAGGAGGAGGCCGGCCGGACAAGGAGAGGGAGCGGAGGCGGAGACCGGGAGAGGGAGAGGAGGCGGAGACCGGGAGAGGGAGAGGGAGAGGAGGCAGAGACCGGGAGGGAGAGGGAGCAAAGGCGGAGACCGGGAGAGGGAGAGGAGGCGGAGACCAGGAGAGGGAGAGGGAGCAGAGGCGGAGACTGGGAGAGGGAGAGGAGGCGGAGACCGGGAGAGGGAGAGGGAGAGGGCGGCGACCGGGAGAGGGAACAGAGGCGGAGGAGGGGAAATTCGGAGAGGGAGAGGAGGCGGAGGCTAGGGCTTTCAACCAGTCGAGCGCTGGGTTATACCCGAAAACTTTAGCCGATGAAATTATTATTTCGTCGCCTAAAGATAATAATTTCACCGACTAAAATAATGATCTCGTTGGCTAAACATTGACATTCGTTAGCTAAACATTTGACATTCGTCGGCTTAACATATGAAATTCGTCGGGTAAACCTTTGAAATTCGTCGGCTATATAACTTTTTATACATTCGTCAAACTGTGATTGTGATTGTGATGATCAAACTTGAGAAACGAAAATCCGACCATCAGATCTAACCATCATGATAAAATACATATATGGGAAAAAGTTCAACTTGATCCGACAAGCTGAAGAGCTCGATCCGAACGGTCAATCCGTTAAGTCAAACCCCTAAACGCACGAAAAAGGTCGTTGGACCGTCTAAATTTCGTATTTTGGCCGGATCTTCGACTGAAAATAGTTTCAAACCGATGAGACGCAACAAGTCGTATAAAAATTTTACGCAAAATAACCACTGAAGATACGGCTACTCATAGGGAGAAAGAATAAGAAATTCCATTAACCGCAACTATCAACACCGACACTTTACCGGAATACTGTGATTTTTCAACCGTGGACGTATTTTACCATTCTAGTCATATCTTATTTCACGACTTTTTTGCGTTTGAAGGATTTACGTATAGTTTGTTTTTGAAACGGAACATTTACTTAACACTTGATAAATAAGTTATACAACATTAGTAGACATGTTATGGTTATGATGATCAAACTTGAGAAACGGAAATCCGACGGTCAGATCTGACAATCATGATAAAATACATGTATGGGAAAAAATTCAACTTGATCCGACAAGGTTAAGTGCTCGATCCGGACGGTCAATCTGTTAAGTCAAACCCCTAAACGCACGGAAAAGGTCGTTGGACCGTCTAAATTTCGTATTTTGGCCGGACCTTCCACTGAAAATAGTTTCAAATCGATGAGACACAACAAGTCATATAAAAATTTTACGTAAAATAACCACCGAAGATAGGGCTATAATATGTAACAGAAAAGTTTAGGGTTTAGCCGACGAATACCCTAATACATTCGTCGGCTATAGTATGTAATAAAAAAATTCATAAAGCTGATGAAAATATTAGGGTATTCGTCGGCTAAGATAATTTTAGCCGACGATTTCTGATATAATTCGTCGGCTAAGATGGTTTTCGCCGATGACTTCTAATATTCTTCGTCGGCTAAGACGGTTTTAGCCGACGACTTCTAATATAATTTGTCGGCTAAGATGGTTTAGGCCGACGAATTATGTTGTATTTCGTCGGCTGAAGTAAAAAATACAAACCTTAAAACAGAAGGTTTAAACCATACTAATTTCTTGTTCATATATCACCAAAATTCATATAAAATAACAGAAATATGAATTCAACATATGTAAACTATAAATTAAGGTAATACAATCTTTTTTATTACAAATTAATGTATTACGTCTTTTAAATTAAAACTAAGGCTCGTAATCGGAATCATCCGATGAGTCTTCTTCGGTGTCAGTGTCAGAATTAATTTCTGGTAATCTATGCATTTCCTCATCCCCAGAGTCTTCGTCTGTTTCTTGATTTGGATCAACATCAATAAGCCTTGGCTCTTCATCACGAATTCGCACCGAACGAAAACAAGGAAGAGACGTTGTAGCAGGATATGACAGTCATGACTCTTCAACCCGTACATCTTATTGTCCCGGAAGTTCACACACCGGGCTATATTTCCTGCATAGCCTGAAGGATACTTCACACAACTCATCCACCTGAAAATTACGTTCTTCTGGTCAGGCTTCACGGTGTAAGGAGCTTGAGGCATTTTTTTCTTCCCTTCTTTCAACCACAGATGTCTTCTTAATTGCATTTTTTTAGATCAATGCGTGTCTTAGGACCTTCTTTCGTCTTCCCCTCCAAGTTTAGCACTGTACCCACCACACTGTTGCAAACATTCTTTTCTATGTGCATCACATCTAGGTAGTGCCTGATCAACAACTTACTCTAGTATGGGAGTTCCCAGAATATGCTCTTATGTGTCCAGAATTTGTACCTGTCGGGTCTTTTAGGTATTGCCGCAACAATATTAGGATGATTGCTGAGCTGCCCAAAATCGTACTCATTAAGCACTGCTAAAATTTCTTCTCCCGTCCATCTTCTGGGAGGCACACCGTGTTCTACGGTCCCATCAAATGTCTTGTCATCGAACCGCCATTCGTGATTATATGGAAGGAAAGCACGGTGACCCAATCTGCATATCTTGTTGCAATGACTGCTGCTCCCCTCATCGCTAAGGCACTCTGGACAAGCCTTGTATCCCCTAACAACGTTGCCCGACAACATCCCATGGGCAGGAAAATCACTGATGGTACCAACAACCATGACATGCATCTGGAACATCTCGTGCATGTACTTGTCATAAGTGGGATGACCAACTTCCCACAAAAATTGAAGCTCTTCAATCAAAGGTCTCAAATACACATCGAGACACTTCCCTGGATAACCGGGCCCCGGAATCAACAAACTCAACATAATGTATTCCTTCTTCATGCACATCTATGGAGGAAGGTTGTACGGTACCAAAATCACCGGCCATACACTGTATTGAAGACTCATGTTGCCAAAAGGGTTGAACCCGTCGGATGAGAGCCCGAGCCTCACATTTCGGACCTCTGACGCAAAATGAGGAAACTGACTGTCTATATGCTTCCAAGCCTCTCCGTCAGCAGGGTGTATAAGAGTATCTTCGTCATGCAATTCCCTATCAGCGTGCCATCTCATAGCTTTGGCCGTGTGTGAAGACATGTACAACTGCTCTAGCCTATCCCTCAACGGGAAATACTGAAGTACCTTCACAGGTTTCCAATTGCCTGCAGGAGTCAGCTTATACCTGTCAGTGTGACATACCGGACATGCGTCAAGCCCACCAAGGTCATTCCCTTCTGGATCTTTACCCCAGAAGAGAACGTAGTCCTATCTGCATGCATGGATCTTGATGTAGGAAAACCTAAGATCTTTCAGGATACATCGGACCTTACGATGAGTGGTAGGAAGACGGTGACCGTGAGGCAGCATCGAAGCAGTGTACTGTAGATAATTATCAACAGCCTTCACGGTCGATTTTGTCTCAACCTTAATCTTCATTACGTCCATCACACTTTCAAGAACGGTCTTCTGACAACCGGGGTACACAGGGGTCTGTTAGAAAACAAGCAGTTTGTTGTATTTTTCAATACCAGCAGTGTTGACAGCTCTAGGGAAGGGCTGCACCGGGTTAGGCATATACTGTCCTTGAGCGCATACACCGCTCTCATAAGGAAACATGTCGTTGATGAATGCCGTTGTTGGATCGTTGGATGTACTGCCTGTCTCATAAAATTGGTCATGATCATGCGGACCCCTTGATGATGTTTCACCGTAATATAACCAACATGTGTACTTCTCCCAAAACCCTTTACTCCTCAGATGCTGTCATACTTTGTCAATGGAAAATCGATACATATCGCTGCGACACTGACATTTCGTGCACGGGCAATAGAAAATTGTATTCCCGTTAGCATTAGCCAGCGCATATTCCATAAAACTCGTAACTCCTGCACCATATCTTTTGTCTCATTTTGGAAGCGAAATCCAACTCCTATCCATATCCTGAAAATATAACAAAATATATATGTATAACGCTAGCTAATTATTAATGAAATTCCATGTCATATATAAAATCTCAATTCATTTAGTATATATTCTACGTACTACAATTAATTAATAACAAATTAATTAACACACACACACAGATATATATATATATATATACTTAATAATTACATAACAATATTATATATATATCTACATCATCACAAAATCATCATTGACATATATATCATCAACACAATATTATAAATTAATTAACATATATATATATATATATATCTACTACTTAAAACAACTTCATATATATTATATCAAATCATCAACCAAATCTATCAACATATATATATATATACACATCCAACATACTCAAAATCAATCAACTCATATATATCATCAACAACTTCATACCATATCAACACAATATTATAAATTAATTAACATATATATCTACTATTTATTAACAACAAATTAATTCATATATATTATCAATTCAAATCATCAACCAAATCGATCAACACATATATATATACATCCAACGTACTCAAAATCAATCAACTCAATCACACTCAAAATCAATCAACTCAATCACACTCAAAATCGATCAACTCAAATAAAACTCAATTAATCAACATATATATACATATACGTACTTATATATAGCTCCACAAACTATTTATGGACAGATTTCGACAACACCCAAACTTTTTCTCCCGTTTTTTCTTCACCCGTTTTTTTTCCCAGATGAGTTGCTGCTGTCCAGATCTGCAAATATAAAGAACTTTAGCCGACGACATATTAATTTCGTCGGCTAAACTTTTAAATATTTCGTCGGCCATAGTTTGCGAACTTTAGCCGACGAAATAAATTCTTTAGCTGACGACGTTTTAATTTCGTCGGCTAAAGTTTACCATAGTCGACGAAAATTTAACTTAACCGACGAAAGACATACTTTCCCCAAACTTGTGCACGTGCACAAGTTTGGGCTTGGACAATCTATGAGGAAACTCAACTACACAAAAGGTTTTTCAATAGTAATATATCATATCTTCCCGAACACTCATTCTCTTTTTCCCCTCCAACCTCACTCTTTCCCCACAATATCATGTAATATAAATTCAAGATAAAAACAACAAGCTTTCAAAAATAGACATAACATAATCGATTCAAGATCTCAATATCATCCAACATTTAATTCAAATAATGTCACACAACTCAATGTCAACCAATTCGATATCAAACAATCCAATATCAAACAATTCAAGCAATAACCACACACAATAGCACAATTAAAGCAAACACCCCATCTGTAACATCCCGATTTTTAAAATTTCTTAAAAAATTATTTTTCTTCTTAGAAATAGAAAGTAGAGGTTGTAACGAGTTCGCTGTATTGTTCGGTGAATTTTTCGGACTATCGTGTTATTTTTAACGATTTTTCAAAGTTTCATTAAACTTTCGTCGAAATTGGTTCGAGTGGTGACGTGGCACTTTTCTTTAGTCAGTTTCCTTAGTCACCAAGTGTTGCCGTACGTGTCCGTTTTAGTCCATGAATCACTTGGACATTTGTCAAATAGAGGGATGAGAAGTTGTGGAGAGGTGTGTCACAAGCACCTTGGTGGTTTACTCAAATTTTGACATTTGGCCAATTCTTATTAGTTCTCTCTTCCTATATATAGGGCCAGCATATACATTGCTTCCGTATCTGATTTGAGAGACTTTTTCTCTCTTAATCATACTCTTTCTCTCTCTTCATTTTCGTCACTTTCTCTCTCTAGATTTTCTTTTGTGATTAAAACTTCGGTGGATCATAACTTTTGATCCGTAACTCCGATTCTGAATCCGCAAGTGTTACGAGTTCGTCTCGATGTCCTCTTTCTATCCTAGAAGTTTGGGTTAGATCCAACGGTGGTTCCTAGATGGCTCATTTTAGGAGGCTCGATTTACAATCAATGTTCTTGGTGGGGATTCGTGTTGACGAGGTGAGTGGATTTATGTAATATGTTTCAAATGTTCTTATTTGCTATCAAATTAGTCAAAAAGCATGATTTTGATCTTTTACGAAATATCTCTCTATTTTGTAGTGAATCATGTCGATTTGCGAAATATGTGGAGTTTTATATATAATTATGTGTTGGATCATGTGAACTTCTTGATTGGTTATGCCGAAGTAAGAATGTGACACACGAAGGTATATGACTTGAAGGTCATTAGGTTCCCAGGGGGATCACTAAATTGAAAGATATCCAATAAGAAGGGATTGTGCGATGTGATGAATTGCGTGAAGTGATGTGTATACGATATACGTATTTTGTAACGTGTGTAAAATGACATGGCTTTGCAGACATATTACATTAATCTACTCACTGAGCGCGTGGTTATGCTCACCCATCCATCTCTAATATTTTTTTGCAGAGAAGTACTTAGGTTGTACCGAGCTGAAAACGGGTAGACGACGAGCCTAGATGATAGTGCTTTTGTTTACGTTCCGCTTTGTAACACTCGTTCACGCTTCAGAAACGGCGTCCGGTGCCTAAAACCTACCGACGTCGGAACCGGGGTGTGACACCATCAAACCCTACCTCGATTTGCACAACACAAACTCGAGCTCAAACTTCACTCCTTAAACTTGTGGATCACCAAAAACGTCTTTGGAACCTTACTAAATAGGTAAAGTACATACAAACAATGAACTAGAATTAGTACTATGTTATAAGTAAAAATTGTCATATATGTAAAGAACTCTACTACTCCAAACTTTAAAACAGATACTACACAATACTCAAAAGTTGTTTACAAAGCTATTGAAAATAGTGAACTCAGCTAACACCAAAATAAATTGGTTTAGAACTAAATTCAGTTTCAACAGTGTTAAAACACTGAGAAAGAGGCTGTGTTTGGCTTCCCTTTTACACACTCAAAGATGAATATATGAGGAGTACATAGATACTTTCGGATTTTAAAATAAAGACCCGAGCTAAGAGATATCATGCCTCAAAGTAGATAAGAAAATAAGTTTTTCTGCAAAATTTCTGGAAATTTACAGCAACCTTAAAACTTGATTTTTGAAGCTTTAATTCGACTTTTGAAGTAACAAAACAAGTTCTAAAGCTTCAGAACGGAAAAGAACAGATTTCCAGAACATGAAATCATTTTAAACATAACAAACAAGGAATCAAAAAGACCCAATTTACTTTAGACACCTAAACTTCTTGAGTATCAAACTAAAACGATTCTAATCAAAACAACACAACTTATTCGAATTTGGATTCTTATCTACACATATATGAGAATTTGAAATTACCAACTATATAATCAAACAAAGGAATCATATTATACTCAAAACAAGAATCAAGAATCAAAATAATTAGAAGCTAATCTTAAGAACACATATAAACAAATTTGATATAAAGTCATAGTGTCACACCCCGGTCCTAGCGTCGACGGGTTTTAAGCATCGGACGTCGATCCCGAGGCATAAACGAGTGTTATAAAGCAGAACGTAAATAAAAGAACTATCTTCTAGGCTCGTCCAACCCTTTTCCTGCTCAGTACAACCTAAGTACTTTTCTGCAAAAAAATGTCAGAGATGGGTGAGCATAACCACGCGCTCAATGAGTAGACCAATGTAATATGCTCGCAAAGCCATATCATTTAAACAAAATACGTATGTCCTATATACATCACTTCACACAATTCATCACATCGCACAATCCCTTCTTATTGGATATCCTTCAATTTAGTGATCCCTATGGGAACCTAATGACTTTCACATCTTATACCTCCGTGTGTCGCATCCTTACTTTGGCATAAGTAATCAAGAAGTTCACATATTCCACGACTAGTCAAACAATGGATCCAACACATACATAAATATCAAACTCCACATATTTCGCAAATTGACATGCTTCACTCAAAAACAGAGAGATATTTCATAAATAGATCAAAATCATGTTTTTCGACTATTTTAATAGCAAATAAGAATATTTAAAACATATTACACAAATCCACTCACCTCGTCAACACGAATCCCCACCAAGAACATCGATCGTAAACCGAGCCTTTTAAAACCAGCCATCTAGAAATTACCGTTGGATCTAGCTCAAACCTCTAGGATAGGAAGATGACATCGATACGAACTTGTTGCCCTTCACGGATTCGAAATCGGAGTTACGGATCAAAAGTCGAAGTTTAGTCGCAAAATCTTAGAGAGAAAGTTTAGAGAGAGAAAGAGAAAAACGGAAGAAAATAATTTTTTAAGAAATTTTAAAAATCGGGATGTTACACATAGCAAAACTGATTCTACCTTTAAAGGAAACGAAATTGAAAGGGGGTGTTCCTCTCTCTCTACTTCTGTGTTTCTAGTTCCTGTCTCGTTTCCTCTCACTCTTGGTTTTGATCAAACACTCAGCCGACTTCCTCTCTCTCACCCATTCTAATCCACATAGGGCCTAGACATATAGACCCTCTAGCTCCTACTTCTATAGGTCTCCACCTCATGCTTCTATAAAGAAAAACTGGAGACTCCTCCTGTGTAACACCCGGAAAATTTGACGAGCTTAATTTGAGGACGTTCAATAAATTGTTATCGACCTCGGTGGTTTTAAATGTGCTCAAGGAGATCTTCAGGAATTTTTACAAGGTCAAGTGCATTATTAACGAGTTAGTGAGGAAGCTCGAGAAATTCTTCAGACATACAGGCGAATTGTTATGACTTGTCGAAGATTAGAGTTTCAGAAATTATTTAGGGAAAAAGAAAATAAATATGGTGCTATCTGGGCTTTAGAAACTTGTTTCCTCTTAATCACAACCGTGTAATGTTATTTGAGGAAATGCTATATAAACGAGGGGAGCTGATCAACCGACTTAGACGAACCTAGAAACTCCAGCACTCTCCAAGTCGGTTCTGGTTCCTCCACCCGCGAAGAACTCGGTCCGGTGACTCTTGGGTCTTCCTCGTTCATTTCCGAGTTCGGTTCTATGCTTTGGGGCATGCGGGGCTGAATCGATCAAGTTAAATTTGTCAAGGTGTTAGCTCATCATCTTTGGCTTTGAGCGAATTGTTATCAAGTGTGGATAGGGAGAGCAGAGGAAGAATTGGTCTAGCTAGCGTGGTGTTCCTCATTAGAGGCAGACTAGTATGAAGGGATTCCACCTTGAACTATATTAATCCGAAGGTAAAATTCAAAATATACTGATGGGTTATTATTTGTTGGATCATTGATGTTGAAACCTTGTTGTGCTCTAATACACACAGTCGATCAAGAGAGGAATTGGACAAAGGGAGATTGAAGAAGGAATCTATTCTAGCTACTGCTAAGGTGCTCCTCATCCAGATACAAAGCTGCTATTGAGTTTTTATTTGTGAGCAGAACCAAGAAGGTGCTAAATAGTTCTAGTAAGTATGGACTTCTGGAAATTTGATCGTTATGTTGCTTACTTTGATGGACTTTATTTGTAACTGAGGTTTGGGTATGTTTAATATTAGAATTGGTGAGTGGTGGAGAAGATGAGGAATGGAAGAACTCTTTGTACGTTGCTGTGAGGAAAGTAAAGGCTGTCATTTGGCTGTTTTCAGTTTAAGGTATATACCCGTTTAATCACACTTTGGAAGACTGGTTGTGATCTTTTGATGATTGGGTTTAGATTTATTGTTATAGGATACTGATGTGGTGATAGTATGATTGATTAATTAAAGTTAGCTAGATGATAAGATCATCTTTTAAGTCACGAAGGCCATATATAGATCAAAGAAGTTGGAAGGTACTGAGCTAGTACCCTATTATTGAAAACTTGGTTCTTGAACATTAAGGACTGAAAATAAAGTAATGTTGGTTGAGTACTGCTTCCTTGACTGTTTGTAAGGATGGTATCAGATCGTCCCAAGTAAATTCTATATATATGTGTGTGTGTATATATGGAAAATTGTTATTTGAGTTCGTACATGGTTCATTGATTTTGAAACTTGGAGTTAGAAAAGCTGGTTGCCCTTAGCTGTGGAAAGTTGTAATTTTAATACTATGGTGAAAGGAACTTGAATGTTGGGTGTCCATAGTAATGTTGAGTAAGAATTGCTATGCTGAGTTTGTGAGATAAAATGGCTAATATGCTAGAGACATGGAAATCGAAAGAGATTTCGGTTGTGGAATTGGTTATGAAATTGGCGAAAAAGATTATAAATATTGATCGGTCAAATGTTGGTCAATTCTGGTTAAAATATGAAAAGTTGATTTGACGATTGGTAATTAGTCGTCGTGATTGCTTATACTTGTTCGATAAGATATTTACGGTTTATATGTCGGACATTAAGGACTCCAGTTACCCGAGGAGCGGAATGCTCGTGATTCTCGGAGTTCGTGAGGAAAGCCTCGGATTCCAGGTAGGGGACCCGGAACTCCCTTGATTAATGATATTTGTTTTATAAAATGTTTATGCATATATGATATTGCATGATCCGGTTATCCGATAAAAATATGGTAACCGGTGTTATGAGATATTGATGGCTTGAGAGTGAGAGGAGCATAGTGACTACCTTGGGTTCGATCCCCTAAACCTCTGGAGGGGCCTTTATGGACGAAAAAATGTCTTACATCCCTTGTGGAGTGACACTGCTTCTAGGCGATATGGCGTTTGTGGACACTCTCGCTACACTTACTTGTTGTACACATCTATAGTGAGGTAAGATGGGTAGTGGGTCTAAAAAGGACCGGTCATCAGGTACAAATTTATGGCGCCACATTCATTTGAAAATGAAATATTCTTTTCAAATGTTTGTCGTTCATTATAAATTTGTTTTAAGCATGTTTTCATACTGGGTCCTATGAATTATTTCTTTATCTGTTTTCAAGAGTTCTTTGAGCAGCGAGGACAAAAGCTCACCCCTACAACAATTTATTGATGCAGGTACTGTGCACTTGGACGGGATAGTGACGAGGAGTTGGGGTGGGGGTGCATATTTATGATTTGTAATTTGGTTTCCATGATGTTCCCTTTATTTTTTATACTTGAGTTTCATGAACTAAATTCTATGTTGTTGGCCATGTTATAAAATCACTCGAATTCCTATTCCTTGAAGTTTATATTATTTTGAGTACGTCATTCCATAACCATCTCTTATATCAAGTTTTTGGTGAATTAAGGTATTTGAGAAAAAAAAAGATTTTACACCTCAAAATATAATTTTACGCTTCTGTTGTCTTTTTCTTTAATGTTTTTTTATATTAACAGCCTTGCGTTTCTCTTTTTGAGACTCGCGGCACTGTGACATGCCTAAACTGAGGAGGTGCAGTTTGGGGCGTTACATCCTGCTTACTCTGACTATTCAGTTTGAAAAGGATAAAACCAAGAATACAACTGCGTTTTTTTCTCAAACGCAGCTCCTTTTTTTTTTTTTTTCTTGAAAACAAAAATAAAATGCCCTAAAAACTTAAAAAAAAACAAAGATTAATACTAAGTAAACCAAATTAGCTACTTTAGGATATTACACTTGTGTTGCATTTCTTCGTCTTTGTGCATCATCTTCTTCATCATCTTCCTCATCCTCACATAGCCTCTCATTTCATTGAGGAAACCAGTTGGAATTCATTGCAAAATGTAATTGACAAAAGATTTGAGAGTGGATATTAGAGATGGTGAGATATGCTATCGAAACAATCTTTTTTATTGAGGTATGAAGATGTAGATAGACCTACCACGTGGACATAAAATCTAATAAAAATGTAGGGAGTTGATCACAATACGACACGCGACATTCGAAAATCTTATCTAAAAATCTGATAATCTTTATAATGATTAGTTTTGTTACGTCAACATTACATCCAATTGGGAATCCAGAAATTCACTTGCAAAGAGACATATGGCATTGAAAATATAAGCCAAACATGTTATCAACTAAACAAAATAAATAAGATAAAAAAATTTCCCAAATATTTATCTTGGTCCAAATCCAAATAATGTTATTTTGAAAATATAATGTGAAATTTTAAAATATTTGATTGGGTTAAAATTTGGCCCTCTCTTACTTACTGGAGATTGTTTAATAGTCTACTATTTGCTCTTTTTTTTAGTTTATTTATTTTTTTAGAAAGAAAATAACAATAGCAAAAAAAATTATTTTAAATTAATTTTGTTAAAACATTTTTTTTTACCATTATAGTTATAAAAGTAGTTATTACAGATTTACTATCTATGAATCTAGGACTCCCACCCCTGATTTCTGCACGTTTGTTATTTCTCTTTTTTCTGTTTTTTAATTTTATAATTATTAAGTTACCACTAAAACATTTAAATATTAATTAACAGTGTTTTATAATGTAATAATGAAAAAGTAATTCAGTAGTTCAAAAATCGAACCGTTGATAAAGTCAAAAAAAAAAACTTTCTGCTTTATTAATAGTTGATAAATATAGCGTAACGGTCTCATCTCTCGTCTGCGCTCTGATCAACGCTCTACTCTCACTCTCTCTCTCTCAACGCTCTGTTTCGTCGCTCAATTCTTCTGGGTATCACAAGGTACCGATCTCTTTGTTTTTCTCAATTTCATCGCTGGTTTTTATGGCGACTGTGTTGATGCCTGCTGTTGCTGATCATCTCCCCGATGATGTTCAGCGACACCGTCACCGGGGTAAGAAACCCAGGGACTGGGTTCGGTGGGAGCCACCCAATCCGGGGTGGTTAAAGCTTAACACCGATGGGGCATCCAAGGGCAACCCCGGTCTCTCCGGCGGTGGTTCCATTCTCCGGGACCCAAACGGAAATGTCATTTTCCAAACCTTCAGAGGTTACGGGGTTCAAACTGCTTTGGTTGCCGAGTTTTTAGCCCTAATTGATGGGATAAAAACTTTCTGTGATCTGGGTCTTATGGATTCGGGGTTTAAGCTGGTTATAGAGTCTGATTCCACAACCTTAATAAAGGCACTGTGTCGTATTATTGCTGTCCCCCGCGAGATTATGCCGTATTGGCATTTGCTTGATTTCTTGATGCCTTTTTTGGAGGGGATGGTTGATGCAGTTCATGTGTATAGGGAAGGTAATACCGAGGCTGATTATTTGGCAAATAGGGGAGTCATGGTCCATCAAGAGATGATGATGGTCAATCAAGTATTGAATCCTAGTGTATTGTTTTGTGAGGTCAATCATCCAATGCTTTGTGTCATAAAGCAACTTGTCTGTGGTTAGTTAGTTGTCGTGGTGTCTGTCTAATTCTGAATTTATTACTTGGTTCTAATGTGCTTCTGCCATTTTCAGGGCTTCCATTTTCAGGGCTTCCATAGCGGCTCACGGTTGGCAGCTCCATAGAACTATAGAATCAGCCCGTGTCTAATTCATAACTGTGTGGTAATTGTTGTTTCACATGTGTTTTGTATGTGCATTATCATAATTTCCTATGGTTCTATCATGTTGCATTTGAGTTCCTGTGTAGGTGTTGATTGGAGTTTCTGTGGGTGAAGCCTTGCACTTCATTTATCCTTGCACTTCTCTTCCTGTTTACTTCTTGTGTAGGTGTTGATTGGAACATAGAAATTTTAAAGAAGTTAAAAACAAAAAGAAGAAAGACAGATTCATGGATTAGTTACGAACTATGTATATGATTCTAACCTTTGAGTTAGGCAAGACTAGCTTGGAATATGGATGATCATGTGATGTTTATTTCTTGTCTAATGTTCTCAAGTTAGGTTTTTTTTAGAATAAAGGTCAATCTACAACTGACGCTTGTGTACTTATGCTTGTTAATAGTTCGTTATCTTATTTTCATCAGATACATATACTATGAAGTACTTTGAGTATATTAGTACACAAGCTTATGCTTGGAGTACTTTGAAGGTTCTGGCTTGGTTTGGTATGTCGTCAGTGTGAGTGGTCTGCAGTCTTTGGTGAAGCATGGCAATATTCTGGAGTGGTTGGATCTTCCAACTTTGATAGACGACGACAGTGGACATCGTGGGGTGGGGAAATCCGAATAAAGTTGTCCCTATTTTGAAAGGTAAAATTGACATGTTGAGGTCAGGAAAGTGTTAGGAGAAGACAGAGAATGTAATGCTGATGTCAAAGGTCGAGAATCAAGAAGGGGTTACTAGTTTTGGCCAGGCTCTTGCGAATTCATTGATGGTGGCAAGTAACACGGGTGACTTTGGAGTGGAAATATCATTTGAAAAGTTATTTCTAGCTCAGAAGTAAGAAAGCAAGTTCCTAGAATTCATAAACCAAATCTCATCATCCTACCTGCGCTGCAGCCACCAACCTTGCCAATGTAGTGCTCAGTGGGACTAACTGTATGGATGATCACTGGTGAAAGTCCAGCTGGACCCTACTCTATCTAGCAGTTGTAGTCCAAACCACGGCAAAAATCTGTGTCTTAACAGGAGTATGTAAACTATGGGGTCTAGGAAAAGATGAAGCAGTCTCAATCCTTAAGAGCCTTCTAGAAAGTTTGTACTCCTCTGCACAGACAGCAAACTGTATCAAGACATTAGTAGAGGAATTACCGAAAAGCTTTTGGCCAAGTACAGAATATGCTTGCTGATTTTGTCATCTGTGTTGGTTCCTGAGATAATCCTTTTGAGTGGTCTTGAAGAGAAACTATAGAGGCAGCTCCATTAAGTCATACCATTATGTATAGAGGTCGTATGTGTCTTCTAAGCTCAAGTTCTATTTGAGCTCGTCAGGCTTCTACAGAGGATACTACAGTCTACATTTTTGCTGTTCAACAGGCTTGCAAAGGCTAAAGGACTGCCTAGAGATTCACATGTGACTTTACACCAAATTAACACCAATATGATCCAGATCATGATTATGATGTTAGGATGGTCCAAGGAACTACAAGGTTATGGGATTTAAGGTGATGGGATTATGTGGTGATGGGAGATTGTAGTTTTGTGCTCATCTTCAAAGCCAGTTTGTCTTCGATCCCTTCACTTAAAATTATTAACGGCCCCAGGAAACTCATTGACTGTGAAAACAAGTCTAGATTGCCTTCCTTCATTTCAACTTGGAAGCCTGTGGTTAGATTATTGGGATATGAGGTTTTAACTGCCTTCATGGCTTCTAAGACTACCTGGTACAGGAATCTCAGGCACCATTCAAACCTGGTTTTGGAACATATCTTCCCAACTACATTACCTCAATCTCACCGACAATCAATTACAAGTGGAGATTCAATATATAGTTTGTGCCCATCTTCAGTAAGTGATAATTTCTAACCAGTTCAATGGTTCATTGCTGCTTTTTACTTCCAATGGAGTCATACTATATCTTTTCAGTTCATCATTTTCTGGATCTGCCATCCACTTCTCGTGTGATGCAACACCTGGGCCAAAACAACTACGATTTCTTCATCTGGGTAACAATCATCTCAGTTGTAACATTCCTGATTATTGGATGAGATGGAAATTTTGTGGACATCTTAGTTATTGTTAACGTAACAGTATCACATTAGTCTTGTTTTGTGGACACATTCTGAATCAGATGGAATTTTTTTTATGATTTTAATGCATGGCATTCTTATCTGAAGATATCGTAAGGTTATACTGAATTTTAGAACTGAAAGTAGGTTTGTGACTCAGAATTTGATTCTTTATATCCATTATACTAATGATGAAATTCATCCTGTCAGTTTTGGCCTGAAGCTGTGATCTAAGCTGAGTTTTGCATGCTGTGTTTTTCTAGTTTGTATCTTGATGCAATAAAGTTAACAGTTGATATTTTGCTCTAGATTGTTGACAGAGATGTGTGAAGGTTTTCAATTACCAGATTTTTTCAGTGAAGTCTTTGATTTTCTATTCAAAAGAAAAAGAAAGTGATATTCAATTTTATCAGTTATATATTGTGTTTTATGTGAGTAAAATTTACTTTTAACATTCTCTCTGATTGACATCACCTTAGATACATTAAGCCGTTGTTGGTTGGGAACTGGTGAAAGTTTGGTATTTGGTAATATGTTAGTCCTCTGAGAGAGAAACATCGATGAAACTCTCAGTTATACATTGAGGATATATCAATGCTGCTTTGTCTTTAGTAATGTATGCTTAAATAAACATAGGGTTATCCATATATTTTCAGCATTGGCGAAAGCTCACCAACTTTTACTCGATCAACAAGAAAGGGACTATATCATTAGCCAAGTCTCTGCAGCCAAAGGTCAGAAATTTTTTGTTTGTGTTCATCTTGGTGTCTGGATTTTCCTATGTATGATAGAATCTTCATTTATATAAAGTTCATATGAAAAAAAAAAAACCAGGAGGTTAGACAATCAAATCTTTTATTTTGCTAATATTTGTAACTCATGTGGCCATAATCTATATATGCAGTCTTTTATATAGGTTTGGATGAAATCTTGATGCTTAAAAGTTTTAGAAGCATTGCATTGTCCAATTATACCTTATAAATCTCATTTCAGTCTCATACCTTATATATGTGTTGTCTTCTTTTGGTCATTAAGTTCCAATATTCGCTCTCTGTCTTTTTTTTTTTTAACATCGTTTCCTTATTATGATATTTTGTTAAATTCTTCCTTGGTGGAGTGATTGTATATGGGAGTGGGAAGGATCCCTTATTGTTCTTAATATGACCTGCAGACGAACTCAGAGCAACAAGGAAGATGCAGTTGAAGAAAGATACAGCTTCTAAAATAAAGTAATTGGTCAATGAGGTATTTTCAGTTCCCATATATCTTTGGTAATTGCATAATGATGGTGTATATATTTGCATCATCTTGACCAATACAGCTGCTTGCCAGTTAAGAATAAAGGAAGTAAGATTATAATCCTTAAAACCCTTAGAAGTAGAAGCCCATAACGATGCCCAGAACTTGACTCTCCACACAAGGTTTCAATAATTTTTTATTTCTTCCATCCACACCAACGAAATTAGAGCTAGCACCCCCCACAACCCCAAAGGACTCTGGCCTTTTTCCTTTTACCCAAAGCTGAAGGATTTTCATTTACCAGAACCTTATAGAATTAGTTATTACCTGAAAAATGACAGACCTAGGATGGTGATACACAAATGATAATGGTAAAGGAAATCCAGACAAGGTATGCAGTATAAAGTATATGGCTGATCCTTTACTGGGCTAAGATAATAACCCCCAACCTTTGAAATTTTGCTGCAAACTTAAACAGAAGATTTATGTATGTGCATAGGATATGGTTTCTTGTACATGTATTCGTTTTACATTGATTTTCTTCTTGTCTGATGGAGGGAACACCGGCCCTTAGTTCATGCATTTGATTTATTTTATTGGGCTTTTCCATTTCCTCTACAATAAAATTGTAAACATTTTGCTTTGATATATGTTTCAGGGAAAATATGAGCAAGATTATGAGCAGTCAGAAGAGTTTAACAGAACCAGAATGGCGGAGGAGAAAAATGCAAATGAGGGTATGCTAGAAACTTGAATGTTTTTTTTACTGAGCCATATTGGTTTAAGGTTTCATAGTTTTCTTTGTCTTTCATTGCCATGTAGATATCAGAGGAGGAAGGACGATTGAAAAAAAGAAGATGAAGTAGAAGCCAAAGAGATGTGGAAAAGAAAACAAGATCATGAAGCAGAATGGGAAGGAACAAGAGCAAAAAGGGTATGTCGCTGTCGTTTTCAATTTTGTATAGGAATATGTGGCATGGGCTTAACTTTTCATTGTTGTGAGGTAATTATAATTGGTTCCTTAAAGCAGGATTTTACAAGTTCGTTTATATGCTCAGAAAGTTTGTAAGTGTAATCTGTTGGATGTCCTTGATTGTTCTCATAGATTAGACTATGTGTGATATAAGGTCAATGGAAGATGCACTGTCGGTCCTAGGTTAATATATACTCTGCTGAATCCGAAAATTTTTCTTTTTTCATAAGGTTTTTGAACTGAATTGTGTAGAAAGGTAAAGGGTCTTCCCACTTAAGGTAACTGGAAAACTGGTTCAACTGCTTGTTTTTTTACCTTTGAAATTCAACCAATATTGTAAAAGAATGATGAGTTAAATAACTGATAAGAAACAGGAGATATGAGCAGTGATATACATAATTATATTAATGAAATATTATAGATACATGGCCACAAAGAAGCACCAAACTGGACCATGTCAATCACATACATTGTTTGTCTCCTTGTGGACTTGTTCTTCTAACACTCTGTGTAGCTGCACACTTAGGGAGTTCAAACCACCCCCACATTGTACATGCTATTTTATGCCATTCTTTTTTAAAATTCAGACCTAATTCTTTTTTGAGGTGCCATTCTTTTAAAATATGTAATAGATATCTACAATAATTTTTTAGAATTTAAAGTACAATGCTGCGAAACTACCTTCCTTGTTTATTTTTTAATTATTATTTTTTATTAGAATTCATCTTCTTTCATGTTGTGTACATGGAGATATGTTGTACTTGTACGTTTATGCCTAAGTTCTTTCTCATCATGCAGTATAAACACTTAATTGAAAAATCTATTACCAGAGATTTAATAGTAGTGCTGATCTCATACATATCTTTTCCTTGGAAGCTAACTCCTTCATCGGGACTTGGATTTGACCTACTTTATTTGTTAATGATCAGGTTTCAAGCTGGAGAGATTTTATAAAGGGTGGAAAGAAGGTGAGTTGCAATGTTACTTGGTTTTTATTTAATTGCAAAATAAAGAAATCTACCTCTGTTTCTTACTTACCAGTTTGAGTTGAAACAAAATGATAATAGCGCAGATATACTGATATCTGTGTGCATTCAGGCCAAGAAAGGAGAACTTCAACCTCCCAAACTCAAAACTGAAGATCCGAACAAGTCGTTCAAAGGCCAGTAAAACGCGGCTGATTGGCCTGGATTTTGTCTGGTATGGTCTTGGTAGTTTGCTGTCGATGACTTAAAGAAAGCTAAAAACGAAAAGGAAAAAAAAAAGACAGAGAAAGGGGAGTCCAGACTGATATTTTAGTTTAGGTAGGAACTCTGTATATGATTGTAATCTTTGAGTTGGGCAATACTAGCTTGGAATATGGATGATCATGTGATTCTCTCTTTTGCATATATGGCTTATGCAACTGGTAAATATCATTCTTCTGAAAAAAATAAAAATAAGTATATATATATATATATATATAGAGGCCGGTTCTGAAGGGCACGTGCGCACTTTGCTTAAAGTGCGCACGTCCCTCCGTTCGCCACCGTCCGGCACCGCCAACGGCGCGCCTCCACCCCAGAAGACTCCAGCAGCGTCCCCGACCACTTTCCCTCCCCAGCGAGTCGGTTCTTTTCCAGTTTTCCGGCGAGATCACCCAAGATCGACTTTATTTGAAGTTTTGGGTGATCTCACCCGAAAACTGGAAAAAAACGGACTCGCAGGGGAAGGAAAGTGGTCGGGGACGCTGCTGGAGTCTTCTGGGGTGGAGGCGCGCCGTCGTCGGTGCTGGACAGTGGCGAACGGAGGGACGTGCGCACTTTAAGGAAAGTGCGAACGTGCGCTTCAGAATATATATATATATATATATATATACAAGCTATGACAGATAGAAAGGGTAGTCCAGGCTATGACATTTTAGTTTATCTAGAGAAAAATATTCTTACAGTAATATTATAATTACTGGGAGAAAGTTATGGATTAGGCAATACTAGCTTGACAGTTTAGTTTACACAGGAAGCCTTTATATGGTTGTAACTGGATTTAGGCAATACTAGCTTGATATTTGGATGATCATCTGATTTTGTCTTTTGCATATATGTCCCATGAAATAGGAAGACGTCAAATCAAAATATATGAGACTTTTCATGCATCAATATATTAGACTTTCCCCTGACTTTGAGATACTATTAACAATGGTATCTCAGTCGGGTACATTTTGATGTTTATTGCTTGTGTAATGTTCTCAAGTTAGGATATTTAGAATAAAGGTCAATTCCCAACTGGCGCTTGTGTACTTATGCTTGTTAATAATTTGTTACCTTATTTTCATCAGATACATGTACTATGAAGTATTTTGAGTATATTAGTACACAAGCTTATTCGTGGAGTACTTTGAAGGTTCTGGCTAGGTTTGGTATGTCATGAATGTGAGTAATCTGCAGTCTTGATGAAGCATGTCAATATTCTGGAGTGGTTTGATCTTCGAATGTTGATAGACAAGGACAGTGGACATCGTGGGGTGGGCAAATCTGAATAAGGTTGTATGATTTCCCTGGTCAGGAAAGTGTGAGGAGAAGATAGAGAATATAATGCTGATGTCAAAGGTCGAGAATCAAGAAGGGGTTACTAGTTTTGGTCAGGCTTTTGCGAATTCATTCATGGTGACAAGTAGCACGGGTGACTTTGGAGTGGAATTATCACTTGAAAAGTTATTCCTCTGCACAGACAGCGAACTGTATCAAGACATTAGTGGAAGAATTACAGAAAAGCTTGTGGCCATGTACATAATATCCGTGCTGATTTTGTCATCTGGTTGGTTCCTTAGATACAACTACTACAAATCCTTTCAAGTGGTCTGTACTCTGTGGTCTTGAAGAGAAACTATAGAGGCAGCTCCATTAAGTCATACCATTATGTATAGAGGTCATATGTGTCTTCTAAGCTCAAGTTCCATTTGAGCTTGTCAGGCTTCTACAGAGGATACTACAGTCTACATGTTTGCTGTTCAACATGCTTGCAAAGGCTGAAGGACTGCCTAGAGATTCAGTTGTGACTTTACACCAAATTAACACCAAAATGATCCAGATCATGACTCTGACGTTAGGATGCTCCAAGGAACTTCAATGTTATGGGATTTAAAGTGATGGGATTAAGTGGTGATGGGAGATTGTAGTTTTGTGTTCGTCTTCAATCTCTTCACTTAAAATCCTTCACAGCAGCAGGAAACTCATTGACTTTGAAAACAAGTCTAGATTGCCTTCCTCCATTTCAAATTGGATGCCTGTGGTTAGATTATTGGGATTTGAGGCTTGAACTGCCTTCATGGCTTCGAAGACAAATACAACTGCAGTATCTAAGAGTATTTTGTACAGGAATTTCAGGCACCATTCAAACCTGGTTTTGGGCTTCGAAGACAAATACAACTGCAGTATCTAAGACTATTTTGTACCGGAATTTCAGGCACCATTCAAACCTGGTTTTGGAACATATCTTCCCATCTACATTACCTCAATGTCACCGAGAATCAATTACAAGTGGAGATTCAATAAATAGTTTGTGCCCCATCTTCAGTAACTGATATAAATTCTAACCAGTTCATTGCTGCTTTTTTCTTCCAATGGAGTCGTACTATATCTTTTCAGTTCATCATTTTCTGGATCTGCCATCCACTTCTCTTGTGATACCTCACCTGGGCCAAAACAACTACGTTTTCTTCATCTGGGTAACAATCATCTCAGTTGTAACATTCCTGATTGTTGGATGAATTGGCTTAATTTGATAGCCTTAGCATTGGAAAACAACAATTTTCCAAGCTCTATGGGATACTTGGGGAACCAACGGTTGCACTTGCGCAACAATCACTTTTCATGAAAACTACCTCAATCCTTGAAGAACTGTCCAGAATTGTTAGTGGTTGACCTTAGTGAAATAAGCTTTCTCCTATATGGGTGGGGAAAGCTTTTCAAACTTGGTGCTTAGCTTTTGGTCTACTATGTTTCAACTTTCAAGGATTCATTTCGGATCAACTTTTGTAGTCCAAGTCGCCTCCAGATCTTAGACTTTGCAGATAATGGTCTCTTGGGAACATTACCAAGATGCTTCGGCAACATCACTGAAGTTTTTGTCAATATCACATCACTGCAAACTGCATAGAGATTAGTATTGTAGTTCATATTCTAGTATGAGAACAAGTTCTCTTGCTCGAGTGATCACTGAACCCATTGTTGATGATATTGATGGAATAGCTTGGCCTGGCCACCCAAGATTGATATCCCAATTGAAGTGGCCTCCCAGGTACTTTCTAGTACTGGAGTCTGACTACAGTTTAGGCTGGTTTGCTTGTTAAGTTTCCAACATTTTAGGTTCATGATGTAATCCTGCTTGGGGAGAAGAAAGTCTTGGTGTCAGGAAGAGGAGCGCAGCAGCCTAAGACTTGAGAGGGAGTAGTCAATTCATCCTATGAAAACAAGTTCATGGCCATCATTCATTTCTGCAGGTTCATCTCCGATACTAAATTTTTCTTTCTGCTTTCTTACTGCAACTCAAGTTGAGTAGTAATTGTTTTTTGCTTGCGTTCAACTAAAATTAATTGGGTAAATATGTTGTTGATTTTGTCACTATAGAAGGAAAGAGGAGGGGTGGTTGTAGAAGTTCATCCACAAGCAGCTACCATCTGTTATAATTGAGCCTCCTGGATGGTAGCTGCTTCTTGATGAATTTCATCAATAAGCTCTCTGATATGATGTAATTACTAAACTTTAAACCATTCTTGCTATCTCATTGTTATTGCTATTATTTTCCTTTAATAGATGGACCCTAGAAATTGATAACCATAAGAACCTTTCTGCGCTTAATCTTTTTGGTCCGACTTCTGCTAATCAGATTAGTACCATTAATTGTATAATCTGAATTTGACCAACTAATACATATTTCAATCACCGAAAGAAACAAAACAAAAATATCATCATATAGCCAGGCCATTTAACCAAAATATGATTATATAGTGAAATTTTGAATTTATATAAACCTATGGTCTAAAGCTGATAAAAAAGTTCATGAGCAAGATAGCTTTTTGTCTGCGTAAACCCATCTGCATAGTCAAATTATATTTAGATTGTGTTGACCATTTCCTCTGGCCTGCAACCCTAGTGGGGATACACTTTTGTATGTAGGCCTTGTGCATTGAGAACTGGTTGAATAATGAACAAGAACCAGCATAGTATGTCCGGCCAGCCATTCAACCAAACTTTCCTGCACCTTGTAAAGAAAAAGAGAAAACAGAAAAGAAAGGAGGCCTGGTATGTTGTGTAACCATGAGATTCTCTTTTAGTTTTGTTGTTTCTAATTATTGCAACCACTAGCTTCTGCAATGGAAATTTCAGTGTGCGGTGTAAAGAAAATGAAAGACTTTGCCCATATGGTGCTCAAGGAAGATCTTATTGATTATTCAAATTGGCTTTTCTCATGGTCTGGTGAAGGAGACTGTTGCTACTGGACTGGAGTTGTCTGTGATGATGCAGCAGATCACATCCTGGAGCTCCACCTTAGTGATTCTTATTACAGCTCTAGATTGAGTGGTAAGATAAATCCTTCTTTGCTGGATTTGAAACATCTAACTCACCTGGACTTGAGTGAATGAATTTCCTGGAATCCAGATTTAAATATCTCAACTTATCAGGAGCAGAGTTTGGGGGAATGATTCATTATCAACTGAGGAATCTCTCCAATCTGCTCGATCTCCGTCTGGATGAGATGATTTTTGGCCTGGAGGTGAGACTAGTTTTTGGATTTCTAGTCTGTCTCATTTACAACACCTTGACTTGAGTTCTGCAGATCTTAGCAAAGCATCTGATCATCGGTTGCAAATCTTTGGTAGAGTTACATATGCGCAGTTGTTGCGTCTCCCACATGTCCCCTCTTAATACCATGAATTTTACTTCACTTGAGGTCCTTGATCTTTCTGATAATGAATTTATCTGCTTTTTTTCTTTCTGCAGAAGCAAAGAGCAGAAAGTTTCATGTACTCAGTCCAGAAGCTGATATTCCTGAGGTTGAACAGTTCATATCTTTGGTAGCGTTACATATGCGCAGTTGTTGCCTCTCCCACATGTCCCCTCTTAATACCATGAATTTTACTTCACTTGAGGTCCTTGATCTTTCTGATAATGAATTTATATGGCCTGCTTTTTTTCTCTCTGCGAAGCAAAGAGCAGAAAGTTTCATGTACTCAGTCCAGAAGCTGATATTCCTGAGGTTGAACAGTTCAGTGGTTTAACTGATTAAGACCAAAATTTTCCAGTCAAACATGGATTATTCTTCTCGTTAGATGGAGACATGATACTGGTAATCAAAGTTCTTAAGTGATATGAATTACTCACCACATTTTGACTCATGATTGCAAAGTTTTATTGAGAAAACAAAGTCATCCTGGACTTGCATGCAGTAGCAGTTGGGACCCGCTAGTATATTTAATTTAATTTAAACTATATATTATAGCGGTGGCACGGTACTGTTCTTGAGAACAGTGCCTTTCAGTATTGGGCCTCTGTGTTGGATTTTTTTCCACTCTCTGAGTCTTCTCGCTCTCTCTCTTCTTGGCTCGCCGACTCTGAACCTTCCAGACCGTTCTTATTCTTTTCCTTCTGCTCTTTTTCCTCATGAAGAATCGAGAAGAGATCTTGAGACCTCCTTTTTTTTTTTTTCTCTCGTTTGGTTAGTGTTTATTGGGTTTTGTTGTTAGTTCTCTCGGTTGGTTTAGTTGGAACAAAATGAGTAATTTGGTCTGATATTTTAAGGTGCAGAGTGTGATCGAACCCAGCTCTCTCTGTGTCTTCGATGAGAGCTACTTAACGAAGGCGACTTCTTTCCAATTGCGATTTTGATGTGAGCATGAGAAGCATCGGTCAGAGTTGAATCGATCTTGGTGCTTACGAGTTTTCACTTTTCGATTCATTTTAGCCTCTGGGTTATTCGAATTTGTATTTTTTTTGGTTGCTGACTTTTGTCTGGGTTTTGGTTTTGCAGTCGGATGCCAGTTCCAACCACCTCTTCTCTTTGATGGCACTACCAGGTTTACCTCTTACCAATGCTTCCTCCTTTCTTCTCTCTCTCTATCACGCAGATACTGAATTTGAATTAATTTCAGTAGGTGTTGCTCATTTTTGTATCCTTCATTCAAAAGATTTGAATTTGAATTCAACAAATTTATTTCTGTTGTTGCTTTGCGACCTGTGCTGCAATTTGAATTTGAATTCAACAATTTATTTCTGTTGTTGCTTTGCGACCTGTGCTGCAATTTCTCACTTTTTCCTATTGGTAGGGTGCTGCAATTTGATGGGTTTAGTTGGGTTTGGTGATTTTCAAGGTATTGCTTCTCAATCTGAATATTTATATCTGGGTTTTTATACAGTTGGTATACTCTGCTTGAAATAATGACTTTGTCAGTTAGATAATTGATTCAATTAGATACTAGAGTTAGTGGCTTAGCCATGAAATTGATCGGCTTTGGAAAAGAGAACCGAGTATGTTCAGTCTTACTCTGTGTCTTCTCTCATCTGGGTATAGCTTGCTTTTTGGGCTTCGTCGTTATTAGTGGATGCATGTTGGTTTTTCAGGTGAGACTTACTCTTGAGGACCTGAACATGAAACTGAAGGTTTGGAAATCTGATTTTGAAGTCAGGTAATGATTCCATTTTCATTCCTCTGCTCACTCGATAATCGATACTGACCCTAGAATCAGTAAACTCCATTCTCTTCATTTTTGGGGCCTTTATTTACTAAATGCTTGATTTATATGTTTCGTAAGTTTTATCTGATGAGGTTGAAATTGGCTCAATTGGTATATGTTGGTTCTAAGTTTGCACCTTTTGTTACTTTGATCCCCTTTTTTTTTGCTGCATTTTTTTTTTCAGTAGCCAAACAGAGTTTTTTCTCTTCCGGTGTTGTTTGTTTTTTATTTTTATTTTTAATTGTTTAGATGTGATTACAGTTTTGGTGTTATAGCGTGAGAATCTTAATTGATGATGTATGTGAATTTTATCTTATTGTGGAATAAATTTAATAGCAAACAAAATTTTCTAGGCCATAAGGAAAATATTTCAATTTGAAAAAGCAATATTGTTGCAGACAAATTATGGTGTAGTTGTGTAGACTTATGCCATATTATCCCTATGGTCTAATCTGCAATACAAGATGGCAATACAAGATGTGGTGTAATAGTCAAACTTTTGTGGAAGTACAGTCAGTCCTCCAGATTTAATAACAGAATTCAATAAAACGTACATTGAGTCCTACTCTATAAGTCTATATGATGTGCAGACTTTCTTGATGGATATCCATTCATGTTTGGTGATTCATTTTTCCATTAGCTCAACTTAGTTAAGTAGACCAGATGAAGTTCATGATTTAGCACTAATGTGAAGCCAAAGCTTAGAACCCAATTTGGTAATCGGATTTAAAATCTGAACATTGTTGCCTTTGTAATAATAGGTAGGGAAGTAGAGAAGTCGTTGTTAGATGAGTTAGTTGCAGAGGTAGTGGTTATGTAGTGCAAATGAGAGCAATAGAACTCAATCAAACTTCCTTTCGATCTAGAATGCTGAAAAGTATATGTATACAAGGCAACGAATGGAATGGCTGAGTTAGTTACCATACAACTACTCGCCAAACTTACTTTAGTTATGTGATCTCTAATAGGCATACTTATTGAGAAGGGAATTGATTTTCACTTGCTGATAAGATGCATTTGGACCAAATAGAAATACATTCCTATAATAGGATAACAAAACTTACTGTAAGTTTTGAGTACCAAATTATGCGAGAACCAGTTCAGAGCATCAATTAGTCGATTTGGAATTGTCGATTTTCATTTCCTCTTTTTACTAAGGTTTTGGCTTCATTTGGAATTGTCAAGCATTCTATGTCAGTATGAGGAAAGAACTAGGTTTGAAAAGGAATGTATTTGTATAAGCGCATAACAATTGTGCTTTATGAAAGATTAATACAAGTGTCATACGGACCATAAAGAACCTCATCTAGACCATATAATTGCCTGTACAAGAGTAAAACCATATAATTGCCTGTACAAGAGTAACTAATTATTCTTTATGAAGTTTGTAGCATTTGTGGTTTTAAATGAAATGTGAGAACCGTTTGCTTTAGATTATCCAATTACATGATTTACATCAAATTCATGGAAAAGGCCTTCAGAAGAGTCTGATTTCATTTCTCCTCATCTATTGTCATTTTTATCGATGCTATCATTAGTTGTCATTTAGAATTGGCTTTTAATGTCAGTTTCTGATATATGCAATTATCTGAGTGTTTAATATGTATAATCATCACTATCTACACGTATCTGAGTGTTTAGTATGTATAATCATCACTATCTACACGTATCTGAGTTTTAGTATGTATAATCATCTCATTAATAATCATCACTATCTACACGTATATGTTTCATACTTTTTATGCTGAATGTTTAATATGATATATGTTCCTGCCCTGTTGTGAAAAAGTGCATTTGACTATGAGTTAATTTCTCCTCAGGTTATTTGTTTCCAGTCATGTGTTGGTATTATGCAATATCTTTGTTGTGAGGAATCAGTGAATGTGATTTGTGTTTGTGGTGTTGCTGTGGAATTGTAGTTTTACAATTGTGCTGTAGCTGGAATTATATTCCGTGTTTCATGAGAATTGTGTTCAGAGCTTCATAATGTGAAGACTATTTAATGTTCGCTATCCATCTTTTCATTGATAATAGTTATGGTGAAATGGAAATGGTTCTTCAAATTTTTTGATCAGTGTTTTGGTTAATTCTGATATTTACATCCAATCTACAGGTCATTTTCTTTTGACCAATCTTCTGTTAAAGACCATAAAAAGCACCTTAAGAGAAAGCAATATTGGGAGGAGATTTGCTCACTATCATCACTCTCGGTCATCAATACAGCTGTAACTAATGTGAAGGAATTCACTTTGATGAATAAAGTAAAACTTTGTCAGCATTGTTTTGATAGATCCTCCAGGCTACTCTTTACTTACTTTAATTTGTATCAAATCTTTGTGTTTTGTGGGTTTTGGTTAAGGACCTGAGCTCTATTAATAGTTGATTGTTAATTTTCTGATCAACCGATAGTTTTTGAATTCAATAAAATTTGATGGAAATCCTTCTGCACCCTAATTTCAGTAAGATGACCAGGTTTTTTCTTTCATCTGAGTTCTCTAAATGTTTTCCAAAGTGCCATGCTTCATTGAAACATAATTATAAGAACTTAGGGCACTGGTAGTTTAGGTCTCTAATGATTAGGTAGTCGACTGGTATGATTTGGTGGTCTAGGATTTTGTTCTTATTGTGTGACTGACTTTGATATATACTTGGTCTCCTTGGCTGAAATGGATTATGTTATGGCTGACAAGAATAGCTGTATTTGTAAAATATAGGGAGGTAGATCCTGGCACTGAGAAGCAGTTGGAAGAGATTGAGGCTGCTGATGCCAACAAAGAGGTCGTGTCAATGAGCCATAGAGGAGGAGTTTTTCAATGTGAGTACTTAAATCATAAGACTATGTAAGCTTTGTTATTTCATGCAATTCTGTTTTGTAATTTTTTGCCGTACAGAGACATGATGACCGTGTGATTGTAAGCTCAGAGGATAGTGATATAGAATGCACTACAGTAGTAGTTCATAAGCAATTCGGTGTAAGACGATTTGTAATTACAACTATTTTTTATCGCAATTTTTACTGATCTTCATCTACCAAATCAATTGTCTTGCAATTCTTCTTCTTCCTTGTTTCTCTTCTCTCGAAACAAAATGATGATGGTCATGGTGGATTGATTTACAGGTGCTTTTCCTTGGTCTTTTGTTTGATAGAGGTCTCAGTTGTTCCCTGAAAGTGACCAGTATTTTATTTTCTTTGATTTGAGTTCTCTCATTTCTTCCTTTGTTTCTCTCGAAACAAAATGATGATGGTCATGGTGGATTGGATTTACAGGTGCTTTTCCTTGGTCTTTTGTTGATAGAGGTCTCAGTTGTTCCCTGAAAGTGACCAGGTATTTTCTTTGATTTGAGTTCTCTCATTTCTTCCTTTGTTTCTCTCGAAACAAAATGATGATGGTCATGTGGATTGGATTTACAGGTGCTTTTCCTTGGTCTTTTGTTGATAGAGGTCTCAGTTGTTCCCTGAAAATGACCAGGTATTTTCTTTCATTTGAGTTCTCTCTAATAATTTCCAAATGTCATGCTTTCATTGATAGGTCTCTAACTTCTGAATTGAAGTTTGGCTTCAATGTAGTTGAGTAGTCTGCTGCTGTTTGGGCCATGAGAATTCACTACATATGATAATCTATTATTCAATTAGTTATTGATATAAGGCCCATTGGTTCATAAAACATGAAAAAACCAGATAACATTTTTTTTTATACTTACTATGTATGTTAGTTCTTTTAACACTTATAGAATGCAGTGAGTTTATTTTCAATTTGTTTGTTCAGCTTAGCCAAGTTGAGATTGTAGCAAATAACATTGTATAGTTGTCACTGTCTTTCGTCAATGACTTTCTTGCCTTGAATACTGTCTTTCGCAGTGTTTCACATTACTAATCCAAGGTTAGCAGGAGGGATCCTAGGTATGCCCCTTTTGTTGTATCAGCTGGAATTAAAGTGGCATTCATAGAGAAAAGTAATAAGGAACTTGCTTTTATCAGTTTGATACAAAATGACATTCCATTTTGCATTCTAGAGTGTATGTTGAGAGTGTTGTGGATTTGCAAAAAGTAAAGTATCATCCAAAACAGACACAAGCATTATCTTACTCTTGATTAACGTGCATCATATAAACCTGTCATTATTTCATGTTTAAGCATGAAACATAACCTTCAATGAAACCTATCACTGCTCTTTGTTTCGAAACTTCATCGATTTGCTTTAAGTAGTATATGTATATGAACATATCAGTTCACCATAAGCATTTGTGATTTAGTTTCAGAGCACCTGCAGTTTCAAGATTTGTATAATATGAGCTAACTACTTACAGATGCTTCACATAAAGAATTAATATTAACATCATAACAGTTAATGTAGGTTCAATTTTTAGGATACAAGCTTACAGTTTAAGTTCTGCAAGTATTCAAATATTTTACTTATTTGATTATGCGTTAGAATAATAGTGTCTATTTCGAATTGCTTAAAATTTAGCAACGGTCCCTAAACTATTCTGTCAAAGCCAACAAGATACCCAAATTTTAAAAAGTTTCAGCGTGATACCAAACAGTAATTTTGATATCAACAAGATACCTCCGTCAAATTTTCTGGTTGAGCCGTCAGTTCGCTGACGTGGGTTCTCCAAAAAAGGTCTAAAGACCAATTTACCCCTTTTGTGTTAATTCATTTGTTTTCTTTCTTTCTTTATATCCTTTTCTTCTCTATCTGGAAGAAGAAAGCTCATACCAGATCTCGCAAAGTTAGTTTGGATTGATCGGCTAGAGCTATTCGAGGTTCGCATTCCCTTCCTCATATTCGAGGTCATCCGAATATTTTCAATCCCCAGATTTTGAGAAGGTGAAACAAGTAAAGCACATAACCAACTGTGTAATTGTATGCATCGCTACTGATTTTTTCGATTACAGCAGAAGCTATCTTTGTTGAGCTCCTTATCTTCATATTCCTTAGGCCATCTGAATTGAGCTTTCTAATTATGTACAAGAACCACGCAAAGATTACAATTTTGAGATTGTAATTTCAAATTGAAATATAAAATTATATTGAATCTGATACTCTCTCTTCTCCATCAGTGAGCATCTAAGCACCATCCTGCCTCACCCCACCACAGCTGTGTCCACAGACCTCCGACGAATCAAAGCCGACCTCCGAGCCGTTCCGTCACGCCGGGAGCGACTTCATGCGCCAACCCATAAACACCCAGATCTTCAAACCAATGCCCGGCTGCAGGCCTCGATTTTGGCAGCGACATGACTTATCTCAGCAGCTCTCGACCGCCATCTATATCGGCTTCTCCGGTCAAATCATGAGTTTGTTTGGAAGGGTGGTATGGGTATGTTTTGGATCGTTGGAGGCTTTCTCTTCTAGTGAAGAGTGAAAGGCAGAAGGAGTGTGTTGAGCAATCGCGCTAACGGACTAGGTTTCTGTAACTAGGATGAGCTAATTAAGAGACTGACCAAGAAAAGAGAAGAGGGTCTTTGAGATCAAGGATACAAGAAAGAGGTAATCAATCTGGGGAGGAATTGAAAAGAAAAGGGAAGAGGTTTCGTCTGAGAGTTTTGCTGGATTTAAATCAGAATTTTGGTAATAAAAAGTCCATTTAGCCCTTTCTTGGAGAACCCATGTGCATGCCACGTCAGCGAACTGACGGCTTCGTCCAGAAAATTTGACGGAGGTATCTTGTTTTTGGTCTAAAGACGGAGGTATCTTGTTGATATCAAAATTATTGTTTGGGTATCACACTAATACTTTTTAGAGTTTGAGTATCATGTTGGGCCTTGACAGAATAGTTTAGGGACCGTTGCTGAATTTTCCTCTTCAATTTAAGATGACTTAATGTTGATAATAATCTTTAGTTTTTGATTGTTTTTGCATCATGTATGTAAAATACTCGAATGCGTATTGTTGTGTTGTTATGTGTATTGCTCTGGATCCTTTCTATTACTTATTGCTATTCAGGTATGGGCATTTGTCATCGTACATCTTTGTTATCTTATTTTCACTCCTTTTTTGTGTTTAGTAACTGAACAACCATGAAATATAGTGAAAGCATACATGTTAAAATTTTTTCCCTGAATTGCAACCCCTTTGAAACACACAAACTGTATATGCTACGAAGTTGTGTGTTTGTAAAATCTGTAAATAGGGTTATCAAATTTCAAAGTTATTCATAAACCGGTTTCTTTTTGGTATTGCATTCTTTCTTATTTTTTACTCATTGTTATACAGTCTGCATAAAAGTGTGGTGGGTTCTCAAAATTGTTCTCTAACTGGTAAAAATTTGTCTTATTTTTCTTATATTGGTATTCTCTACATTCAGATTGTTAGATTGTATCGTTTTTTTAGTTTTCACTTTTGAAAAGTCTCTTGATATACCTTAGCAGTATTGCATATGAAGTATGGTATCTGACCTTTGATGCCTTCTGTGTTTTGACATGTAGATGAGAAGGTTGTAGATTGTTCCAAATTAGTCAGCATAATGTTAATAACCTTATGCTATGATTGAATGTGATGTACAAGAAAAGAGGAAGAAGCAGCCAACGTGGATGATCTTTTTCTTGAAGGGACTTGCAGCAACCAATTCAGAGGAGGAGGATTTGGAAGTGTTTACAGGGGATTAGTTTTGGGATGGAAAACAAGTACTTTTACTACAAATATCAGTACTTTTACTTTCTTTTTTCCATTCCAAAATGAAATTTGTTGGTTACTGAGTTAATTTTAACAGTATATTTGACATAATGAATATACAGGAGCTTATGATGAGGAAGAGTTTGCAGCAACATCGTATCATTTTGCTACTGGAAAGATCAACTTTTATTATGAGAATGAATTTGATCTAATGAATGCTGTAACAAAAGAAGAATACGTAGCCTCCCTATAAAGGTATTTATTTATCTCTAATTGATGAGCATTGATTTCGCTCTTTGCAACATTTTCATTTCAAGCAAGGGGCAATGTTTTTTTTTACTGCGAAATAGTCATTTATTACATTTGAAGCTTGGAAGAAGAGAGGAACGAACCGCAGCAACGCGTGGGTAATTTTCCTAGTAACTATGTGTTGCAGTTGGGACGGCTCTGTTCATACTTCATACACATCACCAGCTTCATACGACTTTTATGGGGAGGTCCATGAGAAGTCAAGAACTGTTACTTCGCAGCTGGTTTCTAACTGTTGCAAGCATTGCTAGTAGCATTTTTTTTTTTGAGAGACATTGCTATTAGCATTGATTTATGAATTGCAATGGTGGAAACCTGGATGTTCCTTGTCAAGAAAGTGAAGCAAGCACACTCATTTCAAACACCAATAAGCTTTCGGATTGTTCTTTGTATTGATTACTTTTTTTACTCCTCTAATTGACGTAATAGACTTCCATGAGCAAGAACAATTATTTGTTACATTTCATGATCTCAGTTAAAATGGTAGTGTTGTTTTAGGATATTCTGTATCTTTCTAGATATTCTTTATGTGTGTCTTGGCCTTATGCCATATGATATGTAGTTAGACTAGATCTATGTATTTTATATCCTTACCATATTGATATTGTGTAATTCCCTATATAAAAGGTTCCTATCAATGAATAAGATGATGATTCTCTTGCTATCTCTTTGTCTCTACACTTTATCTTTCATCACGTTATCATGCACTTTGTTCTAACCCTAGAGTCAATAGCCCACCATTTGTTTTCAAAACTCTAAAATCGGGCAGCCTTATTTTTTCCGATTTCCGACCAAAATTCCGACTGCCCTCCGTTGGAATTTTATATCCCCAGAAAGCTCTCTCCGTCCGGATCCAACGTCGCCGGCCTCACCCTAAGAACCGGCCGGAAAGTCTCTGAACCGGTCGTCGGAAGATTCCAGACCACTGTCGCTACCGACCACCGGTTCACCACCTTCCCTTGCTCCGATCAACCTGAATTTTTGATAACGTAGTTTATTGGCAAAAGCAAGTAAGCTTTACTATTACAGTTATTTACTTTGGAATAACTCGGGGGATAAAATCTTTCTCCCTTCTCTATCTCCATTCTATGCTTGGGATTTTGTGTGTGCATGTACTAAAATCCCGGAATTTTATTCGCGGTCAAGTGTGTTTGATCACTTTTGTTTCCTTGTCCGGGTTGTGTAGATCAACCCCGACCTATCATCGGATTGTGTTTGATCAATCCGAGGCCTTTTTCTGAATGTGTTTGATCAATTCGCGGCTTTTCCGGATTGTGTGTGATCAATCCGAATGACAAACCATTAAAAGCATTATTTGAGACCTCGATGTTCTCACATTAGCTAATGAATGCCTTGAGAATTTTTTCGAAGTGAAACTATTCTCCTCTTATGGTTCGTATTGATTTACAAAAATATGATCGTCCTTAGAAACATGGCATATTGTGCCGATTTTGGTTCTTCTTTGAAGGTGACTCATGACACCGCATCCTCAAAGAGGATCGCCCACGTGTTTCGATTAAGTCTTCTACCCTATAGCGGATTTTCCATCATCAATTGTTCAACTAGGCTCATCCAAGCTCAGTGTGATGTCTTAGAATTGTCCGAAATAAAGGAGATAGTGGTTTCAAGTGTGCCACGCACTACCGACCCTCCACGGACATGTCTGGTCATACTGACTTGGAGTTACCGAAAGCTTTTGATTTTGGATCCCCCTACGCTATTAAACCAATTGTCGTCTTGCAAAAGATGTTGAAGACTTATCAAAACCGGAAAATTATCATCATGATCGAATCCTTTAGGTCTCTGAGTTAGTTTATGTTCATGTCATGGAGCTTTTGCTAACTAGTCATGGAGTTTACGACCTTAGAATGACCGAAAGGACTTGATGTTATTACACATGTCACTTTTGGCTAAGGCAAAAGCCTACACGCCACCTGCAAGCTTCATAGCTTCACATGCAATTCTGCGAAAACAGCAATCTGTCATTCTGGACAATCAACTTCGTTTGAGCTTTGTGAAAGCTCCGGACGAACCAGATAGTGAGTTTTATATCATTGAAAGCTCTACGAGTCTAATTTTCAGAACTTTTCGCGGTTTATCCATATCTATTTTAACAAAGAAGTTATGACTGTTTAGTGCGCAAAGGTCATTCTACGCGGAAATTTTTATGCACTTTCGGGATTGCATTTTTTGTAGCGTCTTTCAATCCTTCTAAATGGTTCAAGTGGAACTATTAACTCGCCTATCTACTCCTTGTAGATATATCTCATCGAGACTTGAGTGCTTCGCAGATAGTGGAACTATCCACAATGTTCTAAGGAACGGCAATATTTTTGGATTTTGTGTCTTTATAAATCTTCTGTGACTACGGTGATTGAATCATACCGGTAATTCAGGACACGGTTAGCTTGAATCTTGATGCCTCATGGCACCATGATCAATGTCACAGATACTCTCTATGCATTGAGAGGCAATCGAACCATATTGAGCTTTAAAAACATTCCTGCTAATAGTTGTCATTTGAAAACACATTGTGGGAATGAACAAGAATTCTTTGTGTATTCCTTCTCATGAATGCGGACTAAAGCACATCTTGGAGAAATTCATGAGTCAATATAGTGGGTTGTATGTCACTACGATTCGAATATCGAATCCCATGTTGTCGTCAAACATGATATTTGGGACACCGACTCATATAGGCTTTGGTTTGACCGAATTGGTCAACTGGAAGAGATATAATGATCCAAATTTTAAGAAATTCTCATGGACATCCATTCTTTCGCTCAAAATGAAGACATTTGAGATCTAGCATCACCATGAAGCATGGTGGTGACCCGAGGGACATTGACGTCACCGAACACGACTCTAACTTCCTGGAAGTCGTCCGGTCAATTCCTCAAGCAATTAAGGTGCACCGGCCTTCCTCGATGTCGCATTGGCCCCTGCAATGCTCATTGCTCGTTTGAAAGCTTATTCTTTAGCTAAATTAGGAGAGAGACCCTCCTACGCTAAATAACCAAAAGTGAACATTCTATTCTTACATCAAACTATGTAGATAGATACAACAACTTGCGGACACTTTTTATGCTTTATGGTGTTGGTTGAAGTGTTAATACATTGGTCACGTGTTTACACTATTATCTACTGCTTATGCTGCTTATACTTCTACGGGCTCACTACCCATTCTTTAAGAAGTTTATCGGGATGTAAGTTGAAGTGTCATGTACCCCATGTTCACACGCAATACGGTCTCACCGAGGCTACGACCAAACAACTTTAGCTTGTCGCTCGAACATTATTGATGCGCACCAATCTTTCTATTGCGTCTTGGGGCTATGCAATATTTGCATGCAGCTTTATTATTCATCTATAACTCACCATCATTGAATTTTTTGTACTACAGCTCGTGACTGTGTATCAGGATTGACACGAATTGCAATCCTGAGCTCGGCAGGATTGAAACGGATCTCCAGTTCTTGAGCTCGATAGATGTTATTTCTAGGTGCCAAATCGCATGCCACTGCGTAGAATGATGGTCATTTGAGATGAAGAAGTATTTAGGTTGGATATGAACCTCCACCTATAATCCGCATATGTAAAAACCTTGTCAGGCGATCTCATTTTTTGTCACTTTGATGAGATAATATTCTCGCCTTTAGGGGGAGATAAGAACACAAGTGTTCAAGTGGAACGACGTGAATGTCATGGTTTGTCCCCACTTAGTCTCATCTTGATCTCAAATGTTAAAGTGTAAAGTGACGAGATCACATGCTGCAAATATGTCTGCAAGGATTGATGTCCTATCAAAGGACATGGCGCGACCAAAATGTTGGTCTTGACGCCATCACCATGGATGGTGATATGGTGACGTCATATAGTGACAAAATTGGTGTCACAAGGCCGTGTGGCTCCCTAAAAGGAAAGGCCTTAGGTTCGATACTTTCTCGCACTAGGAAGAAAGCGAGCTTGGCACAACCTGATCCATTGATCAGTGATACTCAAATCCGTCTCATGAAGTCTAATTGTGATTATCGTTGGGGGACTCCTCAATGTCAAATCCAATCTATATAGAGATCTCTACAAGTATTACACTAGTGTACATGAGGACGTAGTGTACATGAGACGTGGGATAATGAGTCTACTATCGAACCACCCTTCGTTGATGGATATCAACTTAGTTGATTGGACTAATGGAAAGATGCGATCCAACATTAACAAAGAGATAGGTCCTTGGGCAGGTGATGCCGACACCGCAAGCTAAACTCTATCAACTATGCCTTTGTAGATAGCGTAGTGAGAACAAGAGCTTAGACTCACCTTATGGCGTAAGGTCTCTCACTAACACGCACTGAGATCAACTACGATAAGATATGCTCTCGTAATGGATGTCATTGCATTCCACTACTTTGTCAGTTGGTTGTTTCCGAATAACTGAACATGCGGCTATAAATGTGGTCTAATAACATCTCTACGGGATCAGAGATATACATGAAATCTTAAACGAACTTCATTCATCCGAATCAAGTGGCTCCAGACCACAGGAGCACGCGTTTGCTAAAAGTATTGAAAACACATGGACTCTACTTGATTTGGAAGGGATATGGTGAATTATGTCTTTGCGTTTCATTCGGATTTACATGGACTCTTGATGGATCAAAGATGCCAATATGTATAACATCCGAAGAAAAAGATCTTGGAAGACACGGTCTCGATAAGGCACTCGATGACTGTATTGATGATGATTTTCCATCAATCGGCTAGGCGCTCTATAACTAGTGAGACCTACATATACTCCCATGATTAGTCAAGGTCTTTGCTCTAAAGAGAGATCCGTTATTTTGTCTAAGCAAGATGAATATGTGTTAAGAGATGGAGTTCTCATCTAAGTACAATAAGACGCATTAATGTACTCAACACAATAAGAAAGACTTGACATCTCATTCGCTATGAAAAGTTGTAAAGCTAAGTAGCTATGCGCCCACGCAACGCCAATGTAATGGCAGTAACTCCTTCTTCAATACTTAATGGTATGAAAGTTGAGGCTTATTCTATCCTACATAAGAAAGACACATCAAAGGGAAATCAGAATCTGCCAAGTTTTGTAGGTCAACTTCCACGGGACCTATAGAAATCTCACTCATTGAAAAATAGTGAAATTGGTACCATTGGAAAGGTCTATGTGTCTACTTTCCAGAGACACCAACCATTTGATCATACTATCATATTGAGTGAGTTATGGCCATTTTTGTAAAGTAGGACAATCTGTCCGAGAATCTGATTTTGGCAAAACAGTCAACTTCGACGGGACTTTGTGAATAGCTCCTGAAGAACCAGGATGTGTAAATATACGGTTGGAAAGCTAAATGAGTCTAGTTTCCAAAACCGTTTACAGTTCGTTCATATGTATTTCTAGAGGAAGTTACGATGTTCTAGTAACTAAGGTCATGCTGCGGGAGATCTGATTTCCTGCACAACTTATGTTTTGAGTTCACAAGCGGCCTTCTCCTCAAGATCTAAGTGTAAAAGATCATTTGAGAACAATACGGCATGATTTAGTAATCATTGCCCAACGCCACATTGAAGACATGTTAAAGAGCATTGACATGCTAAATTGTTGAAACTTCTATGATTAGTAAAAATCAGGAAGAGCCTATGATTGATGTAAAGATCAGGGGAGGTGCGAACTTCAGAGGAGTCTAGCACATACATACATGTCACTATCAGATGTGAAGGATGCGTTGTACTCTTTTTCTCCTACGATCAAGGTCAGTTTTCTCCCATAAGGTTTTTGGACTTGACGAGGTTTTTGACGGCAACAGATTAGCACCATCGGCATATCAGCGCGCGGCACAAGGGGAGTGTTCTAGGATATTCTGTATCTTTCTAGATATTCTTTATGTGTGTCTTGGCCTTATACCAAATGATATGTAGTTAGACTAGATCTATGTATTCATATCCTTACCATATTGGTATTGTATATTCTCTATATAAGGGTTCCTATCAATTAATAAGATATGATTCTCTTAGTATCTCTTTGTCTCTACACTTTATCCTTAAGTGTGGTTTGTATAAGCATTTTAGAAACCACGAATTAATTACAATTGTAGTGAATTTGAGTGCAATCAAAGAGCAAAAGAAAAGCTTAGTACTCACCTGCAACAAATACACTCCAAAATCTAAATCCATAACCACAAGAAATTCATGCATGACACTATTGGTATGCACATTTTGATCTTTTAATCATGATAGTGACCGGCAGATTCTGTTTCTGCTACATCTCTACACTTCAAGCTTACATCACCATCATAATCCCGTCACCTTGAAGTCCCTTGGAACTTCCAAACCCTACTCAGACTCCACTTTTAAGTATAAGCTCCTCCCTGTTGTTTAACAAACTAACGAGTTTCTGTTTTAGACTTATCACCGAGCTATGTACATTCTGCTTTGCCAAGTGTAAAAGTATCAACAACTGTTGTTTAACAAGCAGTAGATTGATTGTGAGACCCCTATTATTCAGCATCAAACTTCACTCCACCTTCCTTCGAGTCCTAGATAAATGAGATGCTGAGTGAAAAAGGCAGATTCTTGGGGCGACAATGAACTAAGAAGCTGAAATGGAGTTTCTTGGAGCTAATACTTGTCATTGTGATTAAATTCTGTAAGAGGTAAGGCATTGTTCTATTCACGAATGGCAGTGTTAATCAAAAAGTTAGAAAGAGCGAGAACACCTCTCTAAGATTAGTTTGATTTACATACATCGCATTTACCGTAAAGCATGACCTGGCTGATTCAAACCGATTGCTGTGTAGATTTGATATTTCATAGCCATTTTATCTATTTTGGAGATTGTATTTTGTACCAGTTGGTTCTAACATCATCAGCAATCTAGTACCAGTTGCCATGCAACAGACATTTTCACTCACTAAAATAAATCACCTCCGTATATTGAAAGTCCTAGCACTCAAACATGGAATAAGCCATTCGAAATAGGCACTGAAGCAATTATTATACAACAGCTCTAGGAATTTGAGGTATAAACAAGATTATAGGAAGACAAACAAAACACACCTCAGAATAAAGGATCCTGAAAATGAGGCGGCTAGCCTAGGCTGCCAACGCGTAGGGATCTGAAATCCACTTCCTGATCTAGCATTACATTCTATTTGATGCAACATTAGTGTAGCATGTACTATTTATAAGCTTATATTGTTGACCATAGCCCCCATAAATACAATGTCATGTTAATTATGTGTCTTCATGTTGTGATCGTTATCATTGTCCCCCTCATAATATTCGTCATCACGCTGAATGTGTGTCTTGGGTATGCTCTGAGGAATCAAATCACAAATTAGAGATCACGTGAAGAGCAAATCAGCAGATTTCAAAAACATACTACACTAGTGCTACTGCATCCATATAAGAGATAATTATTCGAGAAATTTAACTCACGATGCACACGTTCATCAGGGTTCTGCTCATCTTCATCAAAATCTGGATATAAAAATCTGGTGGAACCTGCAATAGACAACGATTGATTGAAGTCAACTCGTGATATATATAACTATTATTAAGGGCTCATACCTCATTAGTTGTTAGACTCATTACAGGAGGTGAGCTTAAGCTAGACTAATCTTCGGCTATGTTCAGATGGGGAGAACTAGACAGAAATTCTTTCATCTTGTTCACATCACATGCAAGCCATCTATTTCTCTAATTATATCATCTCTTCTTCTACATATTTCCAACTTGGTCATGAGAATTAGCCGATTTGGCTAGTGCTCCATTATCTGAAAAGCCTAAACAAAGTCCAATAGCCAATCAAATTCTCTAGTTAAATCTCATACTCTGCAGCCAAGTTCATATTCATCAGTGCAGATACCTAAATTCTCAAATGTTCACCCTAATTGAATGAAGAACCAGAGATGGGAGAAGTCACATGAAGGATGATTTATAAAGACTTGCTCTTCTATGATCAGCAAAGAGTTCTTAAAAAAAAAAAAAAGTCATTAATGATGCAGCATCACAGCAAAGAGAAATTCAACAGTAATGAGGAAGAATAAGATGAGTGATGAGCAATGAAGAAGGAAGAAGAGCGATGACAGAGTAGAAGAATGCAAGAGAGAGAGAGAGAGAGAGAGAGAGAGAGAGAGGAAGATGACCATGAGTTCTCCTGATGGAGAGAGACAAAGAAAGAAAGGAGAGAAAGGAGAGAAAGAAAAATGTTCTAAGCTCTCAGCCTGCTTAGTGTGGAAACCTAGTGAGCCGTTTTGAAAAGAACGGCCCTTGTAGTACCATTCATTAAGTACCAGGTCATACTAAACATAACCCAAACTCATTTGTAAGTCCTATTAATACCTGTATCAAACAGACCATAATAATATGTTAGAACTGGAAGCACCCACATGCTTAGTCCTAGACTAATTGAAGCTTTATTGAGCTAGCAACAAAACCTAGTGAGCCTGTTTTGAAAAGAAACGGCCCTTGTTAGTACCATTCATTAAAGTACCAGGTCATACTAAACATAACCCAAACTCATTTGTAAGTCCTATTTAATACCCTGTATCAAACAGACCATAATAATTATGTTAGAACTGGAAGCACCCACATGCTTAGTCCTAGACTAATTGAAGCTTTATTGAGCTAGCACAAAAAAATCTTAACTAAAGTCTCGTTACTAAGTTCTCAGGATTTCACATTAATGTGAAAGCGTCCTTAAAAGAAAATGGTGAAGAGCCAACCTAATAGCCCTGAGTATAGCCCTCACGGAGTCACAGTAGCCTATGCCATCTGCAGATCTGGGTGCATCATGCACTGTGTGTACAAGCGAGAACTGAGACTCCAGATCTGAGTGCATCGTGTACAGTGTAAAGGTGAGTGATATGCACACCGTGTACTGTACTGTGCCGTCAGTTGTGTTAAATAAGTTAGGGTTGTAGGCAGGAGATTTACTAGGCATCAATTATTTTGGAGTGTACCACACTAATTTGGTGTTCCCAAGTGCCTAGCAGGTGATACCTTATATAATGACTACACTAAGTTTGATGTCCTGAACCGTGGATAAATCTGACCACCCTGTAAACTAGATATCCAAATTAACACATGTAACCAACCTTATAGTTTGGTCTCTCGTGCAAGCATAACCAATTTAAAAACTATAGTGTCAGGTTGGCATTGATAAAATGACATGCTAGATATTTGGATAATTGATTGCTTTGGCATCTACTTGGTTACTTACTCGTGCAATTGTACACTAGGAGCATGTTGGATGCAACGAGATTTTCCAAGACTTGCATTTTAATTGTGCTAAGATATGATTTACTATTTAGGTTCTCCTGCACATCCAAAGAGAAAGAAAAAACAAAGGAACTGTTAATGACAAAGACGGTGTATTTAATTTTGCCTATTGAATTGGGGAGGTGATTTTGCACTCCACCTTACCACTTACCACTTGCACTGCACTTTTAACTTCAGAAAAGTGAGTGCGAGTGATAAATTATGCGCAATTAAGTGCCAGAATCACCACCTTAAATTGATCCGTTGACATCCATCAAATCAACTTGACTAAAGTAATTGCAGAGTTACATAAACTTTGACTAATTACATACTATATGGCCATTTGGAATCCTCAACGAGAACTCTGGTGAAAAATACTTAATATACTCGTTTTCTGGGATCTCTGCAAGAAGAGGCAGTAGAGGTAATAATAAATTCATATTCAGACAAGAACGAAACTGAAGGGCATTCGGCCATATGTATGAAAATGGCCACGCAAAATTGGAGCAACACATGATTATTTAACTTAATTAAGGATTTTATATCAGTCAAATGATGTATAAAGTATGCATGCAAAAGCACCTATACAATTGAGTATATTCCCAAAAATCAGGACCTCGTAGGTCATCCAACCTCAGCGCCATGACATTAATAAGATAAGTTACAAAGATGCATACAATCCCATGCAACTTAATATCATAGAAGATCCAGATTAGAGCAGCTAAATATAAATTTGGAAACAGCGAATAATATTCCTTTGTATGGTACTGAATTTTGAAATATCCTATCTGTTTCAATACAAATCCTAATATCAAGATGTACAGCTGAATGCAATTACATTCTGATAACCTTCTCGTCAGTAAGTCAATTCAGATAGGATAATAGGAGAAACAAGCTCAGCAAAAATCATCCATGGGGATGCTTTCAATATATATTTTAACTTCACAGTAAGACTGGTTTTCTTTAATGTTGGACCGGGAATTATGTCAATATTACGAGTAAAGGGAGGGTATAAATGCTTTCATTGATGCCCTGGTGCTTATGGATATATAAACCAGAACATTGCAAATATCAATCAGCTCATAGAAAGCAAATTAGACCAAGCATTATCATGACTGCCATGCACCTCTTTTTGGCGACCCCAAAAAGACTAGGAAATAGAACCTATCCAAATTACACATGGTTTATATTACCAAGATTATACTTTCTTTTCACCTCATCTTCATAGTGTCATTCTGTTGCTTATAACAAAAGGAGAAAAAAAAAAAAAAAAAAAAGTTTTCAACAATGTAGTCCGTTTGATTATACAAAATTCATTTGCATACCATTGGGAAGATCTGAATCCAGAAGAACTCCAGTTTCAACAGTCCAACACGAGCCACATTCTCTTTTGTGTATCCACACCTCCTGTGACCTGCAGGCAGAAGATATGCTCTTAGTATGCCAGATCTATAACATTGAGAATCTGGTAACACTTGCTTCAATGAGAAATATACCAGTAAGGGTATATTGAACTTCTTCACAAACCTAACACATTCAGCATGACCTGTAAGAAGCATCAAAGAGGTACCAATAATCAGTTTACCATAAAACATAGCAACTGCCAAATTTGTAAATATCTTCAGATCATGACGTAGTAATTAAAATAAATATATACATATATAATAATAATTTAGAATTAGAAAGAAATAGAATCCTTTTAAATTGAAAAAAAAAAAAAAACTATAGAAGAGGAGGAAAAAACTTCAATTACAATAAGACATGCACCATCAATGGAGATTGAAGCAGCCCAAGCGTCTCCAGCAAGCGAATCTGCCCACATTGGAGAACTATTGCACCTGGTTGATATGTTTCAATAACCTTGGAAATAATCTACAAAATTAAATTTGCAAGTTAAGTCATACACTTGATAACACATATTTATAATTTTCTTACAGAACTTACAGTCTTGAAAAGTCTGGTGAAGCTTGTATCATCTATTCCATTCTTTAGTGGGACATTAATGGCATAAAACTTGCCTTCCCTTTCTCCTATTTCCTTCAAAACAAATAGCAACACTAATACAATAAAAATTCAACTTTATAAAGACTAGCTGCGGAAGATGCAATATAATATACACATGTCAGGTTTTAAAACGTATACGCCAGATCGATGGACCACAGATGCAAGAGTGTTTGTGTGTGAGCGGTGTAACAAGTGTACCTATGCATCAACAGACTAAAGTCCTATAAGTAATAAGTCCTATCCACTAAGACCAACATAATATTAACTAAATCGTGCAGTACCTATAAAATAGAAAAAAGAAACATACAAAAAAACAATAAATATTAAAAAAAAATCACCATTGCAGATACTGAATGAACAACGAGAGCATGAAAAATACTTAACATCACCGGTTCCTGGAAAAAATAGGTCCCCAAACTTGTGGAAACTAACAGTCATTACCCTGTCCAGTCAAACTTCACTGATGACATAAGAGGTCAACAAAATCAAAATACCAACATACAACTCTTTAATAGAAAATTATTGTAGAAAGGAAATTTGTTATTAACACACCCAAAGGGTTAACTAATTTATCTGTATTGAACTTTCTATTCCTTCAATTTGGGTATATCTAATGAATTGTTCATTAATGAAGGCTTGAGGGCAGCCTTATTCAAAAATAATAATAATAAATTGTTCATAAACACCTCAAGGCAAGGATTGCAGGCGAGTATATGTGTGTGTATGATAAAATGTTCCTTAAGGTTAGCTTAAGTGGTGAGGGAGAGTAGAACTGGTTTTAGGATTCGGAAAATTAGGGGTTTGATTCCCCTCAGCGTAATAAAAAAAAGTCAAACTGAAAAAAGAAAAGTCAAAAGAATTTAGATGTGTTAAGAACAAACCCAAAGCATTAATGATTGCAGAGAAAAAAAAACTTTACTTAAATTTTCCTGGAAGTAGGATTGGGAAAAGCAAAGCTGCAAAGGCAACACTATTTATTGGAAGTGAAGTACAGAGTGGTAGGGCGTAGAAGGAGCATATCCCAAGTCTCAAGAAAGATCCAAAGGATGGTGAGTGATATTCATTCGTCTAGACAGTAATAATTAGCATGGCTCTTGCCTACTCATGGCTGGGAATCACATTATTTTCTTACAAGAGAAGTTACTGAGTAATAAGAAAATGCAGGGGTTCACTGCCCAATCAATTCCTAGCTACTATATGCATCAAAGTGTATTCAAACGTATTAGCACACAGCGAATACAAAGTTTATCATCTTGACCAACAAGTCTAATTCACACCCTTTCACTTGTAGTTTTATTATCATAAAACAATTTGCAAGTTAAAAAATGACTAGATAAAGTCTTAAACCTTTTTGTTATATCAATACAGTGATCGGTTATCTATTATTATGTCAACAACTTTGAGTAATATTTGCTAAATAGTAAAGGTAGTATAGATTTTCATTATAATAAATTCAGAGAAAGCATTCCTTCACTAAATCCATAATAGGCAGGCTATTTACCTATCAGTAAAGTAAAAAGCTTCCTCTACCCCATCGCCATGATGCACATCTATGTCAATGTATAATACCGAGCATGATGTTTTAGAAGCTCCAAGATACCCAAGACCAAATCATTGATGTAACAAAATCCAGATGCACCACACTTTTTGGCATGGTGTAATCCACCAGCCCAATTTATAGCAATGTCACAGAGCTTATTGTTCAACCTACGTGCAGCATCTACATTGAGATTCAATCAGTATATTAGATTCACAATTGACAATTACAAAAAAAAAAAAAAAAAAAAAAAAAAAAAAGTACCTATCGTGCCGCCGGCATAAATCTGACAGAATTCAAACAAGTTGTCGAATACAGGGCAATCTTCTCCAAGATTATCTACAAAAGAAACATTAGAATCAGTAAAGCAAGAACACAATGGGAAGAGATGCCAGGCACTTTTATCAAGTTAGATAGAGGTTTCAATTGCTCATGTGGAGAGCTGCAAAACTCCACTCAAATCGAAGAATAAGTGAAAAATCAGTCTCTAGAGCATATCGGAGGTTTTGATGCATAATCTAAAATCAAAGGAACAGTCTAACAACCATTTGGAATTCGTGGTTCCAAGACCCTAACTTGGCAGTCAATCATGCTTCCTCTTTCTTCTGATCCTACTTTTTTCTTTTTTTAAAAAAAATTTATTTAACTCACACCCCTACATATGTCGTGAGGTTTGAACCCATGACCTCAAAGTTGTCAGTTAAACACTTAACCAACCAAGCCACAGCTCACCGACATACTTAATTCAGTTCTAAAACAACTATTTATATAAATTAAACTATGCAACACCCACACCATTCACTTACTGATACTTTGCTTTTTTTTTGTTTACATTTCATTGAATTACAACACGAACTCACAGAAAAACAGTAAGTATTAAAAGTTCAAAATTCAGTAACGACTGACTAGTGAATCTGACTAAACCGTTCAGTAACGACTGATTAGTGAAACTGACTAAGCCAGTAAAGGTCATCCTAAAAGTCTAAAGCACATGTCCCAACATGGCTTCACAAACTTTTGTTGCCAAGCTCATAACAAGAACAAACATTTTGCGGGCAAGCTCAGAACAAGAACAACCCAGGCATACATCACATAACAAATACATAACAACGTCAAACGGAAATCACATACATCTTGCTAATTCATTGGAGAACAAATGCTGCTTGTCCGGTGTAATACGGTGGAGAAACTCAACATAGTCGGCCGAATGGAACTGCGCAAGCTCCACCGGGTACGCCTTGTGGGGCCGCTGGAGAATCACAAGCACATCAATACGAGCAGTCGAAATAAAAGCAGATAAAAAGAGTGAAGTAAAGGGGACGAAAAACTAACATAAATTTCCATCTTCTTGTGGAGATCATAAGAGAGCACAAGGTGATGGGTCATACATAGCGGTGTGGCTTCATTGGATGGTTGGGCCCGAAGTAGACGCTGCCCACATCCCCTGCAAAACCCATTTTTTTTCAATAAAAATCAATAATAAAAGAAACAATGGAGGAGTGAGGAAGAGCTGGTACCATCATAGAAGTAAGAGATTCTGTCTTTGAGCGCATGTTTCCGATTTCGCAGAAGCCCTAGAGATTCAATTTCATTTGTGAATTCGTCTTAATCTGTAAATTGAAATCAGGATGCTTCAAAAGCCATAAGAAGATTCGAGGAAGAAATTCACCGAAGCTTACGGCTGCATTGAATTTGAGAAACAGACAGCTGAGAATCAATGAAAGAGGCGTGTTTAGGGTAGTCTCACACTCTGGGTTCTTGAATCTGTTTCTTTTCTTTTTCGGAAGCGGAAGATGAGACGGAGTGAAATCTATACTTCCTTTTTTTTACTAGTCTTCCATAGGTCATAGTATATCATATCTCCAGTAATTAGTGAAAGTATAAATGGAGGAAGAGCCTGCGTATGTACTTACCCGACTCCTAAATATTTACTTACCAAGCTCTTCGCAAATTTATTTAGGAAAAAACCCCAAATCTTCCACTTCTTATTCCAATTTCTCTCATAATTAGGGTTAGGGTTTCATTCAGCAATCTCAGAGATGGATGATTATCAGGAGATGGAGAGGTTCGGAATGGACAACGATTTCGAGGGCGGCGAGTTGATCGACGGCGAGTTCTATTACCGCAACCGCAAGACTAAGCGCGTCCAGACCAAAGACGATTCTATCTACGGCTGCTTCGCCGATTCCGACTCCGACGAAGACGACGGATCCAGGAAACGCCGCAGAGACAAAAGACCGCCGACTTCACAAAGCCCGTCAGCTTCGTCTCCACCGGCGTCGTCTTGCCCAACCAGGAAGCCGAGAACGATTTGAAGCAGCCAACCGGCGACATCGACCGCGTGTGCTTCAGGTTCTGGTTTAGGGTACAATAATTCTGGTGGTGGTTTAGGATTTAGTAATTCTGGTGGGGTTTAGGGTTGGTAATTCTGGTAGTTCCGGTTTAGGATCTGGTAATTCTGTTTAGGATTGAATAGTTCAGTAGGGAAGGATGAGGAAGATGCTAGCAATTTCTACCGTCGGCGTTTGGGAAGAAGATAATGGAGGCAGCTGAGAGGAGGAGGCACAAGGAGAAGGAGAAGATGAATTGCAGCAGCAGCAGCAGCAGAGTAGTCAGTCTCGGAGAAATTCGGAATCCAAAGGAGTGGGGGATGGGAATTTGGGGACTTTGAGCAGCACACAAAGGCTTTGGGATGAAGATGCTTGAGAAAATGGGATACAAAGGAGGTGGGCTTGGGAAGAACCAGCAAGGGATTCTTGCTCCCATTGAAGCTAAGCTGAGCCGAAGAATATGGGTATGGGGTTTAATGACTACAAGGAAACCAAGCAGCCCAGTGTGCAAGAGTTGGATGAGGAAAAGCCGAAGAAGCAGTTGCCGGCTGCTGCTGCCGGTACCAAGAAGAGAAATTCCTGGAAGAAGGTGGTTGCCGGTAGGAGTAACAAGGATAGGTATATTTCTGCCAAGGAGCTGTTAGCCAAGAAAGAAGAAGAAGGTGTCGAGGTCTTTGTGCAGAAGGTGGTTGATATGCGGGGACCTCAGGTACGAGTTCTGACCAATTTGGAGAATTTGAATGCTGAGGAGAAGGCTAGGGAAGAGAATGTTCCCATGCCTGAGTACAGCACAACTTGAGGTTGATTCTAGACATGGCTGAGCTCGATATCCAAAAGATTGATAGGGATTTGAGGAACGAAAGAGAGACTGCATTAATCTTGAAGCAGGAGAAGGAGAAGTTGCAAGCGGAGGTGGATATGCAGAAGGATCACTTGGATAGCTGGATGATATCACAAATGTGTTGGACCGATTGGGAGAAGAGAAAGCCATGGGAATATTGACTCTGGATTCTCTGGCAAAGGGTTTCAGTGACCTGCAGAGGAGGTATGCCGATGACTATAAGGTATGTAACTGGCCTGCATTGCCTGTTCCTTTGACTCCCTTGTTATCAGGATGTTTCAGGGTTGGATCCTTTGCGGAACCCGTCTCATGGAATGGATGTGGTATCCACCTGGAAGGCTCTGCTTCATGGGAGGGGGAGTATGAGCGGTGCTTGATATGGAATTCTTCAATGTCTCCTTATACCCAATTGGCTCGAGGTTGTGTACCAGCGGTGAGGATCGCTGGAGTAAATTCTTGGCAGCCTAAGGACCCTGAACCCATGCTTCGTTTTTTGGAGTCTTGGGAGAAATTGCTGCGGCTCCTGTTCTTAATAGCATATTGGATGTGGTAGTCTTTCCCAAAGAAGGAAGCAGTTGACTTTTGGGAACTCACCGGGACACCATTCCCATTCACGTCTGGGTGCATCCATGGCTACCGCTATTGGGACACAAGTTGGAGGAGGTGTACCACACAATACGCACAAGTTGAGTAATGTTCTAGGTGCATGGCACCCCAGTGATGGATCTGCTTATACGATACTCTCACCTTGGAAGAAGGTTTTTGATCACTGCAATCCATGCTGGGATACACGCTATTGGGACACAAGTTGGAGGAGGTGTACCACACAATACGCTACAAGTTGAGTAATGTTCTAGGTGCATGGCACCCCAGTGATGGATCTGCTTATACGATACTCTCACTTGGAAGAAGGTTTTGATCCTGCAAGCTGGGAACAGCTTATGCATCGATTTATTGTACCCAAATTGCAGCTTGTTTTGCAAGACTTCCAAGTAACCCTGCAGATCAGAGACTTGATCAGTTTAATTGGGTCATGAGTTGGGCTTCTGCTATTCCAATTCATCTGATGGTAGATATGTTGGAGAAGTTTTCTTCCCCAAGTGGATACATGTTTTATATCAATGGTTAATATCAAACCCGAACTTTGAAGAAGTTTTGAATTGGTATAAAGGTTGGAAGGAACTTATCTCTGAAGAGCTTCACGCAAACGAAAGTATCCGCTATCAGCTTAATTGTGGCCTTGACATGATGAATCGTGCTGTTGAGGGTATGGAGGTGGTTCAACCTGGTTTGAAAGAGAATATTAGCTACCTAAGAGTGCTTGAGCAACGACAATTTGAGGCACAGCAAAAAGCAGCAGCAGCCCATGCGAATTTGGGTGGCACAGCCCATATGGATGGCACTGGTCATGAGATGACCCTGAAAGATGTTATTGAAGCCCATGCACAGCAGAATGGGTTGCTATTTAGGCCTAAGCCTACTAGGACACATAATGGTCACCAGATATACGGGTTTGGTAAAGTAAGCATAATAGTTGACTCTCTAAATCAAAAGGTGTATGCCCAAACAGAGGATACTTGGTCCCTTGTATCCCTGGAGAAGTTGCTCGACCTGCACAATACCTCCCTTACAAAAAGACGCTGACACTGAATCTTTTAAAGTTGAGATGGAGTTGGTGTAAGGTTTCTTTTGCAGCATGTGTCCCCTCTTGAGTTCAGAAAATTAAAATTTAGCTTGGTCATACTTTTCAGCTTATCTTTGGCAGACCAATGATACTGCAAACTGGAACTTTTTTAACCATCAGCTTACTTTTGCATATGTATTTACTCCAGAATCTGGTTGTGTAGACATGTGCTACCATACTTATTGATTATTTTGATTGTTCCATATTCTCATCAGACAATCCATTGCTTTCATTCTGATGCCTACTGATATCATCATGTTTGAGTTCAGCTCCATCTGTATGCACTTTTTTTTTGTCAATGCATAAACCTTAAGATTTAGAAGGTACCTGTCAGAATCTCAGCTCCCAAATTCCTATGTATGCACTTTATAATTTCTTGGCTCTCATTTTCAAAATTCGTGCTGTGTATTCTTTTGATGCTTCAAGGGCTGATCCAATTTTGGAAATTTCTAACATGCAAAAGTTGGTGACACTGATCCAACTTTTGTATGGACTGTTTTTGTCCCTTCATCCCTCCAACTTCATTAGTTGCAACTTCATTAGCCGAGTTCTGTTTTGTAAGTGAGAATTTGATCGGCTAATCTTGACCATATAAGCATATCATTGAACACATTCTCGACAAACTGCGGTTAGTCTGCCCTAAACACTGGAATCGCAAGCTCCGATCAAGCTGAAGAACAAAACTCTCCTGGCAAGTTTGTGTAGTAGCAAAACCAGACCATTCATTTTCACCTCTTTTGCTATGCTATGCAAAATTAGAGCAATGATTCAAAGCTTGAATCAAGAGCAAGAACAACGCATCTGGTAAGGTTTGTTACCTTCTCTCAATTAGCTTATTATCATTTATGCTTTTGCTGGTCGACTCTAGAAGTACTCTGCAAATTCAATTGTTCATTTTCACAAAGGTGTTTCCAAATTTGAAGCCATTTCCGCATTAAGAAGGTTATATATTATATAGTATTGCTCAAGTCATCCAAATTTGATCCTTTGGCTCAAACAAATCCATTACCTAATCACTAAATGCTTATATACTTCATTCTATAGGTTTTGACCAAAAGTTACTGCTTTCTATTGTTAATTTGTTATCATTTGGGGATATTGAGATTTCATGAATTGTAACTAAATCATGCATTAGTTCAATTTCTTCGATAAAGTTCATTTAAAAAAAAAATTATTAATGATCACAAATTTGAGCCGTGTTTTTTAGATTCTTTGGTTAATCTGTAATCTATGATGAAAATGCATTTGAAGTTTTTTTTGGCTTTTCTTTGTGTACATGTCAATCGGGAAGTGGACAGCTAATTGCGTTTTGTTCTAATTTCAGCAGAAAGAATGGCAATAGTATTCAAGCCACGAGAAGGAAGTAATACAAACTGAGTTTCGCACAACCATTCTAAAATATGCACCAGTGCAAATTTGCATCGACACTGTTCTGCCTGGAATCAAGGGGAAGAAGTTAATGGCCCTGAAGCCTTTTGTTAACCGACTCGGGTTAGTCACGAATTTTATACATGTGTGGCTGCCCTAAACTCAGTTGTTACTTTTTTATTTTAGGAAAAAAAAAAAAAAAAGAAGCATTACATGATACTGTTCTATTGTGAAATCTGATTATTGATTGGGTAAAGCTGCTATATTTTCTCCACGTACTAGGGAATGACTCAACTATGTTTAACCTTACAGTATCATGCCATTTTTGTTTCAGATACGAGATGTTCCTCAACAAATCAGCAGATTGAGGTGCAGGGTAAACTATCATGCTCTTAAGTGTCTTCCTGAGATAGAGCAGATAGTTGATTTATTGGCAACAACGATGAGAAACCGCATTGGATCTTCCGATCCTTATATGTATGTACATTTTCATTTAATAGGAAAATCTGCTTAGGCTCCTGCCATAGGCTAGGATTTCATGAAGTGATGAGATTAATTTTCTTTTCGTATCATAAGTGTTGAGATGAATATTGGCAGTCTTTCGAGTTTTGATTCCTTTCTCTATCAAAGTTGTGTTATTTTTCAATTTCTTCTATGATTTTGACTAAATTTGGAATTCAACTTCTACCTGTGAGCAAGTATTATGATTAGTTTTTCAAATGTTGTTCACAGACATAGCTAACACCTAAGACCCTTATTTAAAATGACAGAGTTACATGAAAAATTAAAATGACAAATGGTTTTTACAATTCCATGTGACCCTATTACTTTTACTTTCCATAATAAAGCCATTGTGTTAAGCAGGCTTCATATTAGTAATCCGGTCTTATAGGTTTCGTCAGGTATATAAAGAGGTAGAGCCACTTTGATTAGGTGATGCCTAATTGTGTAATTCTGTGCCAAAATCCTGAAGATGTTGACAGGAGAGTTCTACATGAATAGTGTAGGGGCTTAGGATTAGTTTTTGGTGGTTTAGATATCACTTGGTTGCAAAAATTAGTGGCACAGAGAGGCAATTTGTGATGAATGAACAACATTAAAAAAAAAATACACGTTAAGGAAATAGTAATGAAAACATTTCTTCACCCGGGAGGGGGGTTGGGGGTGGCATAGAAGAGGAATTGTTGTTGGAGATAGTTGGACCACTGTGACAATTATAAAATATGAAGATTAAAGGTGAATTACTTTAAGTTTGGTAGCGAAAAGGGTATAGAGTGTTTAAGTGTATGGGAGGAGGGGAACAATTGACTCTATATTCATGAAATCATGTTTTGTTCATTTGTTTGTTTTGTCTTCATTTTTGACTTTTTTCTTATGGTTCTAAGTAGTTCTGGTGTGACAATTTAAGATAAATTTTTGCTCCAAGCTTAAAACATGTGATGGATAGAATCCTTGTTGGATATAATCCCGAGGACTCTTCTACAGAAAGTTTGTCAAATAGAGTCGCACTGGATTAATATTAATTTGCAGGTCTCAGTTTCATTTCATGTTCAATTTCTTTGATTTCCCAGCATGAATTGCTTAATGATGGACTTTTATTTTTATTTTTTCATGTTCAGGTGCCATTCCTAGGGTTTTAGCTCCAATGCCTGCCGCCAATTCAGTATTGTTCCTTGGTAATGCATATTCTGTCATTCTTGCACTGCCCATACAATTGCAAGGTTTCACAATATCATCAAGGATGAATCATGCAATAAAAGATGAATATGATAAAGTCTCATGGGAAACACTAACTGATACCAGAAATTCACATCTTCACATCTACTCAATCCATTACTTTTTTTAAATACCACAATCAAACTCAGATAAAATCTACAGTAATAGAGTAGTCATGTGACAAAATTTTAACAAATGCTCAGTTCATAAGCATCACATGCAATTACTACGACTCCTTATAGCTGTCATTTACTTAAACCTGGAATTTCTAATTTGCAAAGCCTTCAGAAAGTTTAAAGAGCAAAATTGAACCTTGCTTCTGAATAAGTCAAAGATTCTGTATATGTATTTTCCTTTGTCTACCTAGTATCATCATGTCTTAAATTGGTTAACTAAATAATTATTAAGTTCCAAATCTGTACTCTGCATTGCCCTGTATTAACATAAATGTTTTGGTGTTGGTTTCTTTCACCCACCACTAACTGTATATATATGATTTTGATTACGCTTACAGAGATTTAAATACCTTCCTTTCATCTCTGTTTAGTCTTTTGTGCATTTCTTCTCAGGGATGTTAACATCAATCCGCTGGGTTGGGACTTGCCAAAAGCGACGATGTTAATAGTTATTAACTTGCAATCATGCGAGCATGGTAGGAGTGGACAGATTCATAGGTATTCTTCTCATCAAAATTTGATTGATAAAGAAATACAGAGTCGGCTGAAATTTAAAATCACTGAATACAGTATATATATTGATTTTGATTGCGCTTACAGAGCTTACCTTCTTTTCATCTCTGTTCAGTCTTTTTTTTTTTTTTAATTCATTGTGAATTTCTTCTCAGGGATGTTAACATCAATCCACTGGGTTGGGACTTTGCCAAAAGCGATGGTGTTAATAGTTACTAACTTGCATTCATGTGAGCATGGTAGGAGTGGATTCGTAGGTATTCTTCTCGTCAGAATTGGATTGATATAAGAAATACAGAGTCAGCTGAAATTTAAAATAACTGAATTGGATTGATATAAGAAATACAGAGTCAGCTGAAATTTAAAATAACTGAATTCAGTATATATCGTTATTATGTCCATGTAGTCCTTTAAGTGGATTTAGATTTACGGGACGATGAGCAGAGCATTAAGTAATCTACTCTTCTGCACTTCTAACGTGGTTACTGTTGGAGTGTTGGTTGTAAGGTGTGAACGTGAAGATAGAGTCATAAATCTGGTAGTGAAGGAGACTTGACGTATGAATGTTCCTTTCTGGTATTGGTTTCTTTTTTTTGTGTTTTAAATTGGTTTGCCTATTTAGATCCTTTTTGTTATGAAACAGTGAACGTTCATACGATTTCCGTTAGTCGTTAGTTCAGTTAGAAAGAAGCAATTGATAATTGTTTTACGAGTTGACTGCAGTTAAAACTACCCACAGCAACATGCAGGAATTGTAGTAGAAAATCAGCCGTAAATACACGTGTGTATGATTCCGGATGAAGCAAGAACTGTACCCCAAAATGGAGGTATATAGGGAGGGAACAGTATTGGGGAATCAGCACACTAGTAGGTAAGACTGTAATACAATTGAACTCCAGACTATCCTATTGTATGGCTAAAAAGAACCCTTGTATTACAAGTGAACCGTATGAAGCTCGAAATTCGCATGCCATGCATTTCACAGAACTGAAGATTGATTTTTCAATCACGAGACTGGTGGAAATCTTAATTTTGGGAGTTTGACAAGGGATTAGGATGTTTGATTGGCTGATATAATTCTGTTCTGCCATGATCTAAGATCTGGTGAAGCTTCTCTTCTCACACCGGGAGCACCAATCATTGAATCAATAGTTCAATACTGGAAGTGAGATCTCCCCCTAATCTAGCAGGAATATTAATCCTACTTGAAACAAGTAGGAGTGTGTTATGAAAACAAAACATTTTAGGAGAGTCCTAATTCAGTTGCGAATTTCAAATTCCTAACGGTGATCAGCTAGCTATAAAAGGCATTGATATTATCACAGAAGGCAATACGCTAAGGTAGAACGAGGGACTGATTAAGAGAGCTTTTGCTAGGATTTGGGAATTAGCATATTAACTTCTTGTCATCGACCTCGACAACGATTTTAGGTTGTACATCTAGTGGTGGCTACCAAAAGCAAGAACTGTATGGAGAAGAGAGGGGAAGAGGCATTGGAGATTCAAGACAATGGAGAAGCAGAGCGGCAGATAGTGAGTCCATGGAAGGTAGAGGCGAAAGATGGCAACAAAATCGATTACGATAAGCTTGTTAACCAGTTTGGTTGCCAGAGGCTTGATCAATCTCTTATTGACCGGGTACTCAGACTCACATCAAGTACTCCACACGTCTTACTCCGCCGTGGGGTCTTCTTTGCTCACCGGGACTTCAACCAGATTCTGGATGCGTATGAGAAAGGAGACAAGTTCTATTTATACACAGGAAGAGGGCCTTCTTCTGAGTCTTTGCATTTGGGGCATCTCATCCCCTTCATGTTCACTAAATATTTGCAAGATGCCTTCAAGGTGCCTCTGGTAATTATACAGCTCACTGATAACGAGAAATGCATGTGGAAAAATCTCACCGTGGAAGAAAGCCAAAGACTTGCGAGTGAGAATGCTAAAGACATCATTGCTTGTGGTTTTGAGTCTTGACATAGCAAGAACTTTCATCTTTTCTGATTTTGATTATGTTGGTGGTGCCTTTTACAAAAACATGGTCAAGGTGGGAAAGTGTGTGACTTATAACAAGGTTTCTGGCATATTTGGATTCACCGGGGAAGATCATATAGAAACAATTAGTTTTCCACCGGTACAAGCGGTTCCATCGTTTCGCAAGATAATCTTCGTTGCTTAGTACCTTGCGCAATTGACCAAGATCCTTATTTTAGAGTGACACGAGATGTTGCTCCGCGCATTGGATATGGCAAACCTGCTTTGATCGAGTCTAAGTTCTTCCCTGCCCTACAAGGAGAAACAGGAAAAATGTCGTCTAGTGATCCGAATTCCGCCATATATGTAACTGATTCTGCAAAGGGGATCAAGAGAAAGATAAACAGGTTTGCATTTTCAGGGGACGAGATTCAGTAGAGGAACACAGACAGAAGGGAGCAAGGGTCGACGTACAAATACCTTTAGTTTTTCCTGGAGGATGACAGTGAACTCGATCACAGAAAGGACGAGTATGGTGCAGGAGGACGCATGTTAACAGGTCAAGTTAAACAACGGCTTATTGAAGTTTTGACTGAGGGAGATAGTAGAAAGACATCGTCGAGCTAGGGCTGCTGTCACCGATGAGGTGGTAGATACATTTATGGCAGTGAGGCCTCTACCTAATATGTTCAACTAATGAAAGCTCCATGGACGAAGAATATTGATCACTCCGGCCAACAATGGTGTTATTGTGTTAACAGCAGTTTGCTATTCTGGATAGTGATCTTCCTTGGGGTTTAAATTTGTTACTTTTGATACGATTATATATAATTGTTGTAAGGGATATCTTCAGGTTTAAAACTCTCAATAACGTACTGATATACTGAATGCATGTGGAACAATGGTGTCAAGGGATTTTCCAATAGTTTCTCCCATTATATTTAGTTTATATCCGAAGAAGCCGAAGCATATGTATATGAATCTGACCAGTACGTAGATCATTAGAAGCAGGCAATTTATAATGCTCAGATTAATGGATTTTGGATTATCACACACATATATACCCTAATGAATCTGCATTTAACTTCGCAATTTACTTGATTTAGTTGCTACTGTAGTTTAAGTATTGTTTGGGTCTTATAAGTTTCACCAAAAAGGAACATAAATCACTTTCTCACGTGAGACTTGATATTATTAGCTCTTAACGTAAATAGACTCATACTTGAATACAGGAATTAAACTTATCTGGAAAGATCCAATTAATGCTCTCTCCAACAAAAAAAAAATATCAAATGCATTTTGTGATATTTTTTTTTTGTTTTTTTTGAAACAAAGTGCTGGTGCGGCTGCCCTCAAGCCTTCATTAATGAAATTGTCGAATACAAAGGGGGGAAACATGAAGCCTAAACCCCAGATTACAAATACCCGAAATAAAATCAAGAATCTCTACAACGTACCTGTATGCTAACAAGCACCAACTAGCAAAGAGTACTACTCTAATGGCGACTCTATTTGCTTTGTCACAGCGGTGACACAATGGAAAGATCAGTAGACATGTACCACAATTACATATCTTAATGTCCAATAATTTAGTTTTCTTACTATGTTGCCGCCAGAAAATAATCTGAACGACACTCAGTTTCATCCTGCCACTAAGAAGTTACGCTCATTTAACCAAGCAAACGACGCGTCGCCGACCTAGAGCAGATAAGGCACATAAGGTGCATAGACCGGCATAAGGCCCTTCGTGCCCACCTTATAGTGGTAGGGAATTATTGACTACATAATGCCGCTTAGTACTTAGTACTATGCAGTAAAGCATAAATAAAACAAAGAAACAAAACATAAAGTAAATTAAAACTTGAGCCCAGGCCCAGACCAAAGCCCAAGTCCAACTAGCATGCCCAAAGATGCAGTGGAGACTGCTTCTGGTATCTCGCCGCTGTACTGCAAGCCATGGCAACACCGACCAACCACCGACGGCCAACCTGTCACACCAAAAAAACTCAGGCAACCCGATCATCTTTCCGATATCTCCAACCTGCCAACAAACAACATCACCATCTTAAGAGACCCATATCCACAAGGTGAATCCACAAGACCCAAAACAGAACAGATCACCACGATCTGATCTGAGCCCCATGGAAACCGGCCTCATGCCACCAAGCAACATCGCCACCGACCGTCTACCTCCCACCTGTTGCGAGATCGAACCTAACCCGATCCACAAGCGATCAAATCTCTGAGATTCCTCGACGAACCGTCTTCGCATTCTTGGCAGCGAATCCACCGCACAACCTCCATTGCGAATGGGCTTCTTACCGGACACGGGGTCCATTCAACCCGTCTGACGACGCCACCGGAGGGTTCGTACTCTCTTTGGTGTTTTGCTCTCTCTAGGGTTGGGGGACTCGATGCATATCTCTTTTCAGAAGAGGGATGTATTTTGTGATCATTAATATATATAAACTAGTTAAAATGTACAAGTTTAATGACTTTGTGATTATTCACATGGCTTTTCACTAATGTGAATATATAGTTCGGAAAGCATATATATGAATCGTTATTTTTGCTTTGCTTTTTTGGCTATTATACTAGTTAGCTTATTAAAGTGCATAATACATGACATGGGGTTGTTTTGTCATATCTCGGAACTGGCTTAATTAATTAGTTTTGGCTGTGCTAGGTCAGGATTCATATATAAAACGCAAGCAAGCTTTGTTCTTCGATCAATAAAAAAGTTTTGGTTAATTTGATTTCCTTTTATCTTCAATGATTTTCTTCTTGATTTAAAATATAAAGGGACAGGCGATGAAGTTCTAGTTGTGAATTGTGATGGAGCCCTCTTTCCTTAGGGTTTGGTGGTGAGCATAGTGCCCCAAATAGGCTATCATATATATAAGGAGCTAATATCACCTAATTGCCTAATCTTTTACTTCTAGAGGAGAAAAGCGTGGAGTTGAGTCTTCCTGCTTCCAAACTTCATTTAAGAAACAGACTCATATTTTTCTTCTTGCACGTGAAATCAGAGTATTTGAAGGATATATTATCATACATAATATTTTTTTTTTTTCTGGATTAGGATAACTAGGACACGAGACAGTAGTATAATCTATCTTTCTGTAGACTATGTAGTTCAACCAAAGAGGCAAAAAGTAAACAACAAGTCTCAATTGTATGCGTGGTGTATAACTAGTAAGTTCAAGTGATTTTACTCGGGTAATTTACCGTCTTCAGCCAAGAGTCACACACTTCATTTGAATTTGAACACTATTGATGAAGTTTTGAGACAAGTGACATAAAGTAATGAAGAATACCCGACTTCACTGTTCTACTCGATCGAGAGCCTAAGGCTGCTGCCAATAAGTACCTAGTAGGCTATATATTGGGTAAGAGTAGCTCGACCTTTTCGTTGTCAAGGAAGCGCGCACTTGATGATTCACACAGTCACCGTCTGTTCATTAAGGAATAAATTGAAGGAGGAGGTCCCAACTGTACAATTAGGTCAAGGGAAGATCGGATCGGAGGTGGTGGAGATGAATCGAAGAAACACATTGCATTTGTTTTGGCAAAGCTAGCTAGTGCATGTACTAGTGTGGCATCACATTCATCATGCATTATGGTCCAGCCTGCACTGCAGTCTCTGCAGGGACCTCTCTCTGATCTGGATCTTATCTTAGGCTTAGCTATGTATCATACTCGATCATAGCCTTAACAAATAAAAATCAAAACGACGCCCACAAAGTTTGCACACGTACTGACGTACATGCGGGTGGATCTGGCTGACTTGTCAGTAACCTACTAGCTCATATATATTACTTTCGTACTCGATCGATCAATATCGGTAGCTACCAATTGACTCGCTCGCTCATGCACAATTAGTCAGACTTGTTGTATATGTTGTTGCCCTAAGAGACTTCAGCTGCTCCATCGATCAGATCTCTATGACAATGCATGCTACTCATGATCCCAATCAAATCCCCATCGATCCCTAATCCCATCCTCTCTGAATCTTGTGTTTGATAGGCAGAGGGACCAACAGAGTCGATCAATAGATAAAAATATGGAATACGTACGTACGTTAATTGATCTGATCTCAAGTCAAGCAGTTAGCTTACAACAAGAGTTAAATACCCAAGCATTCTATACGTAACGTTTGAGAAAAAATTAGAACAAAATTCTTAAATACCCAAAATTCTATATATGTGCGTGCTCGTTGAGAGAGAGAGAGAGAGAGAGAGAGAGAGAGAGAGAGAGAGAGAGAGAGAGAGAGAGAGAGAGAGAGGAAAAAATGGTATACTAATAACACAGTTTCTACGTTCTAGGTTAACTATATACATAGATATGTTTTGTAATTTTTAACTAAATTGTTAATAAGCATGAAAAATATAGAAAGACAAACGGCTCATCAATACACAAAGCTCTAAAGACAAGATAAGTTATGGATAATGGTACAAAGACGCACATATATATAATGAAGATTCAAATACTTTCATTATAGGATTGTCATGAACGAAATTGTTCGATTCATTTCATTATAAAATTTAACTTACGTAGTTATATATAGGTTTAAAAATCAAAAGTTTCGAGGAGGTGTTAAAATCCTATATATGTCCAAGTCATGTATTTTGCGGTTTCATTAGGGCATCTCCAACCCTTATTCTAAAGCTCATAATGCATGGCGTAGGGAGTATAAGGCAAGAAGGAAGCTTCTAAATTTTCATTATAGTTGTTGAATGATTAAGCCCTCCATATATACAAATGATTTAATGCTTTAATGACCCTCCTAAGTAATAAAACCAATGCTTCTTTGGAGTAGGGAGTATGAGCAGCCTTCGGCCCTTCGCTAAACACACCTGGTTAGCCAAGTATTATCCTTTACACTCTTGTTATACCTAATAATTAGCTAGATTGAATTTCGATATATTGACTAAAAATATAATCAGGTAAACACAATATATATGATAAAGTTGGTAAAACTTTACCTTGCTGTTCATCAATTAGCAATTTAATTAGCATAACTTTTAATTAACTGATGATGTATGGTTAATTAATGACTAATGAGACTACACACTAAAGAGCAAAACCACTATTTGACACTAACAGTATCTATGGCATGGCCTCCCGACCTCAGCCGAAGCTTAAACCACATAATTGATATATTGTTAATTTTACAAAATCAAATGTGTAGAAGGTATGATATGTCATCGGTTAACTGATTGATCGATGATCAAAGTATCTCGGTACCAAATTGTTATTATCTGGAATAATAAGTTGAAATTTGTAAATTTAAAAGGACATAGGATAAAACGATGACTCCAAAACAGAGAACAGTGATATTAATATTACTCTTCAGTTAAGTTAATTATGAACATATAACTATATGTTGATCAATGATCAATGTGCTTATACATTTATGTTCGGAACTTCGGATCACTTGATTGCTAGTAAATGAATCAAAAATCACAATTGTTTAGGTTCTAATATCTTTGAATCTATCAATGTAACTTATATCGTGGTGCCTAAACGTGTAAATCGAATTAGCCCCTTGTTACTTCTAAAGTTCTAATAGACAACATCAGTACTAGACAGGGGGAAAAGCTTTAGGCGAAAGGGAAAGGAAAAATAAAAGGGGGATCGGAGATGAACTGAATGACCTATAATCGGCATATATGATTTTCTCTGTAACCCTAATTTCGCATCTTAATTCCCGCCATGCAAACTTCAGACATACAATATATACTGGCTAACTATATCATATGTTACTGCATGACCACAACACCAATTAAAGGGAGGAATAAAAACAAATCACCCCACACCAATAAACCCCAGAGAAAAGCTACAAAGTGTATATATGATCATATATATAGCTCCAATAGATGTATATAAATTCAAAGACATTAGATCGAATAATAGTATCACTTCATTAGAATACTAAATCTACAAATTAAGTCTGCCAGAAAAATGAAAAAGATGTAGAGATCATTAAGGACGAGTGCCTAGCTAGCTAGAGAAATCAAAATATTCAGCAGCAGCTAGAATCAGCTAGCATATTAAGTGGTAGAGGAAGTACTGTATCGATGATGGATCAAATATATATATATATATATATATATATATATATATATATATGCGCAGTTGGATTCAGTTGATAATATATATATATTGATTATTGATGATTACTTGAATGGATTGGTGTTGTACTGATCTGGCGCCCGGTTTGGCTCTGAGATTGGATTCCAGTCCCAAAGGCGGTCGGAGAAAGCAGTTACTGGAAGTCCGTTGGGGGAGAGCTGAGACTGCGACGGTGGCGGAGGTACCAATGGGAAAGGACTGGAGAAATGGTTAACTACGCTGCTGGGTAGTTGCTGGTTGTGGTGATGATTATGACTATGAGCGTCATAGTATTGTTGTACATGTAGAGCTTGTTGTTGATTGGCAATGTTGGAAACTGCTTGCTGCTGTTGGTAATTCAAGAGTCTTTGAAGATCATCAATCACATTAGACGTGGCGGAAACAGAAGATCCGGCGAACAGTAATGTTGCGGCTTTGAGTGGTGATGATGCTGCTGCAAGAATGTGGAGATCCCCTCTTGTTCAGCATGATGATCATCGAGGTGTAAGACTCCTCCATGGTGATGGTGATGTGGTTGTAGTCCGAGTGGCGATGATGGATGATGAATTGGAATATTGGTGGCACTACTACGGCGGCCAACCCCGAGCGTGCTTGTCACATCCGAATTCCCGCTGCTTCCTTCCGTTTCGTTTATCTTTGGATCCGCAGCACCTGATCTTGATGATGATGATGAAGTTGTTGTACAGATTGGCCAAGTGAGGACGACCCTCCATTGAAGTTAAAATTAGCTTGGAGTTTTTCCATCAAACTACTGTTAATGCTGTGCTGCTTCTTGTTTAAGGAGGACGATGAGGAAGACTGAGCCTGCAGTAGTGATTTGATGTGGATGCACCATTAGCATTAGCGGCGGCGGCTCTGGATGACGGCAGAGACCGAGGCAGCGACGGGTGGTCTTCCACTCGGGTCTCTTGTAAACTCGGCAAAGGGATATTTCTCCCTGCAAGCAGTCAATTAAACAAAATTAAATCCAAATCGATCTCTGCGCTCATGTGGTTCACCTAATTAATTTGTAGTTCATGTTGAATGTAAAAAAATCAAAACTAGAATAGCAAATGATGATGAGTTTCAGTCTTGTTGTGGATATATTTCGTAATTTGCTCACAATTGACATGCTTCCTCTGCTAATTAATTATTCATGAGAGACAGAATCGAGCTAGGTTTAGGAACTAAATTGAAAGTTCATTCCGACTCCTTCTCTTGCACTGGCTCGATCTTCATCACTAGTAACTCCCAAACGTTGCAACCTAATTAATTAATTTGTTGCTTGAACTAGCAATAATGCATATACAAGTTAACTGGGTGTACCTTTTGATATCGTTCAGTTTCATGATGGGCAAACGATACTCGTTCATGATCCAGCTAGTTCGGATGCCTTGGGGATCGCCGCCATAGCTATACATGATCATATTCATTTCAAACAGTATTAAAACACAAAGAGAGAAGATCGATCGAGGAGGGAAAGGGGTTGATCGATGCTAGCTGTATGAAGATGAAGTGAGAGATCGGTATGAATATATATATACCTGGAAGTTCCCAAGGGTCATAGCGATAAAGGTCGAGAAAAGTAATGGTTCGACATTGAAGCGCTTGCCCTCCACCTTACGGCGAAGGTAAACTCTATCAGTTCTTCTTCAGTTGGGTGGAAGCGAAAGCCCGGCATCACCATGTCATGCTCATGCTCATCATGATCAACCTCAACCTCATGATGCTGCTGTTCGACTCGTCTTCTTCGTGGCTCATCCTCGTCGCTGCAATTGCCATAAACTAGTACCGATGATCGAATCCACTGTTATTAGAACTAATTGCGATCATCAGAGTTTGATCATTTCCCAGTTGCTGGCTGCAAGCTGTGGAAAGCTAGCTGTATATAATTGCAGCAATATGGTCTGGTTTGGCTTCTCCACAGGCCTCTTTATACCATAAACACACTAAGATGCGTCAAATCGTACGAACTAATTAGTGCAAGTGGTGGGAAAGATAAGACATGGTTAATCGATCAGTTGCAGCTAGCAGTAACTTAAAAGAGTAAGTGGTTGATTAATTACCAGGAAGATGATCGAAGGTGAAGATGAAGATGAAGATGAAGATGGAAGAAATTAAGAGGAGAGATAGAGGTGAGGTAGAGGGGAGGAGTTAATTAGAAAGATCTACATAGCTTTCAGGCCCGAGGGAGGGAGGGAGGGGTGGGGCCTACTAATCAGAGGTATGCTGATAAAGGGCCGTTTAAGAAGAGAAAGAGACTTTTCGAACAGAACAGGTTGGGCACACCATAGCGGTGCCCCTGGACCTTTCTTTGTTTCTTTCGTCATATTTCATTTCCATGAGAAAAATAACATTAGAAATGTATAACTGTACATACACCGTATAAATACATTGTACATCCATTGGCCAATCGATTTCGTATTTGAAGAAGGGCTATATTGCGGCACAATAATCTAAGAACATTATCATCTCCTTAATTTCAGTACTATTAAAACCTACATACATGGTGTGGTAAAGTTAGTCGAGCTGCTAGAGTTTGAGTCCAAACTAAACTTTCATTAGTTTGTAACTAGCTGGTTTGAGAGAGGCCTCCCAGTTCGTGCGCTTGCGGTAGAAGAATAGTCTGGCTTTACTAGGATACTATTGTAGACCTCGATCTGAATATTAACTGAGTTTGGATGTGTTATTAACCGAGGTGACTTACAATCTCATTCAATAATACTTACTCTTTTGAATAACAAGAATTGTGTACTATATATGAGGCATTTGTGAAGAAGGGAATATATATTACAAATTCTGGACCTGTTATTAGTTCCCTACTAATTTCAGAACCATATTTTGAACTAGTGTTACCATAAAAAAAAAACCCATTGAACTAATGTAAGACAAGACCAAAAACATTATCGCTAAAACACCATATATATGCATCCAAGTTGTGTGAAAGTAATTGGTAGGGAGGTGGGGGTGTGGGGCTTAATCGAGTTGAGCAACGCATGCATACATTATATATACATTTTTTTTTTTTGAATTGAGACATAGGTAGGGATATGATTATACATTTATAATTGACATAATCTATATATCATGGTGATGATCTTGTAGAGTGTAGTGATGTGTGAGTCAAGAGATACCCGTGACTAATCTTCTTCTTCTTTCGGATGGGTGGATCGGGTGATGATGACACCAACTGCGTTTTCTCCTCTGCATGTTTGTTTCTGCATATTCAATAATGCATCTACTGCCCCGGCCCCTTCAATTTCACACATTTTTACCGACCTTATTTTGCTAGCTCATCCTTTCATTCATACGTAACCCTAATTACACTTTATATTAACATTTGACTCTTAAACTTGGATCAATCTTGTTGAGAAATTGAGTTCTTTGATCAGAATCTCTCTCTCTCTCTCTCTCTCTCTCTCTCTCTCTCTCTCTCTCTCTCTCTCTCTCTCTCTCTCTCTCTCCTCTCTCTCTCTCTCTCTCTCTCTCTCTCTCTCCCTCTCTCTCTCTCTCTCTCTCTCGAGTTAGATCATCAGTCGATATCCGATACTGGTTTAATATACATACATAATCCATCCAAGTTGCATAAATATCATCATAATGCAAAAGCTTGTTAGGGTTTTGGCCTTTTGCTTTGCTATGTAAAAGCCAAACCGTGTCGTATTAGAGGACTAATATATACCTCAAACTACTGGGTCCTCGATCGATCAGGGAATCCCTGAATTGGAAAACAAGGCCATATATAATGCCAGATTGTTAAGCTAGGTTACTCTGGAAGTCTGGATATATCTCACTTAAGAATTAGTAAACAGATACCTAGCTAGCTAGATATATCTAAGCTGCGCGCATCCGTCTGCCTAGTTAATTGATGACTCTTAAATCATGTATATAATCCGAACGCCGTGAAGAAAAAATAATGGAAATTTCTAGCAATTAGCTAGAGAATTATGATTACAATAATAATCTGGAACGTACCATGCACAGGATAGAAGTACTAGAAGTGACTCGCTAATCAGGTTAGTGATTATTTGTCATCTTCTTTCCAAGTCTCAAAGGGTTTGAAAGAAATTCTGCATTCGAGAAAGATCAGAGACAGAATTTTCAATGATATTGACAACCGTACCTATATCAATAATTAATCATATATATATATAACACCAAAGGAACTCGATTTTTTTGCCAACGAGGTTTGGCTTAGTTGGCAACGGCGGGTTTGTGGTGGAGACCCATCCAAGTTCGATTCTTGCTACCAACAGGGCTCGTTGGTTCACGATCTGTAAAATCTCCTATGGAAATTCATACTTGGAGGCTGGTGTGACAGGTACGTGTCAACTGTCAGTCAACTGTCAGTCATTCAGGGTTAAGGTTGTAGGTTTGTACTGGTGATGATAGTGTAGTGTAACCAAACTCTCACTTCAACTTTTTGTAACAAAAAAAAAAAAAAACTCGATTTTCAGGTCATAAACTAAACCTTAAGACAATTAACTTATGAAATCTCATCTAGCATTTCAATACAAGTCATACTTTTCTTTTTCTTTTTTTTTAGGAAAAATTTATATTATATAATCCAACGTTACAACCAGCGATTACAGTGGACAATAACTGAAACGGGTTCAACCATAACCTAACCAAATCCAGAAGTCTCGATACATCCTCATAGTCAACCTTAAGAAGAAACAACAATTTCAAACACTAGCTATATGCTAAAACTACCAGCATATATGCACATGTAATATTCTCATTACATGAAACATGTACAAGTAAAAGAGACGATTATACATGTAACATACAAGTCATACTAACATGTATCGCTTGCGTTTGTTTCATGTATAAAAACATACATAAGTATGACTTGTATGTTACATGTATAATCGTCTCTTTTACTTTTAACGATACATGTTACGTGTATCGTTACAAAAAATTTACTAAGAGAGACGATTTCTATTTAAGCGACCAGTATAAGAAAACAGTATTGATAATGTAATTTGATTTCAAGCATGCGCACATACATAAAGCTGATAGAAGATCGACCTAGCGAGGTAACTAGAATGAATGTAGCACATATTCAGTGTCCGTAATTCCAACTAGAATCCTTTCTAGATTGCTATCTAGAAAGATTTGGGTACCAAGTTGGTAGTATAATTGGTTATATATGAATTGGAGGGTAGGTGATCATGGGTATTAGCCAAAGTGATGATGATGCAAGTTAGGCTTATAATTTTCACCCACTTTCATATCAAATACATCACCATGAGGGCCATTAAACATTGACTTTGTGTATAATTAATAAAGGCCATAATATCAATATAATCTAACCTAATATAATGCATGCTAATTAGAAATGTCATGCAGTCATATTCAGAGTACTGGACCGACCTTGGGAGTGAGATGGAGATAAAATCTTTACATTGGAGATTCAAATGTATGTTCATATGTATGAAATGTTGTCTTTACTGGAAAGTTGTAGGGCTAAGCTACCCAGCAGCAGCTGCCCCAACTTTTATTTTCTTCCTTCCCCGCCATTGACCTTAATTAATTTCCAGTCATCTTTTCCTTTTGTTTCTTTCCCCTCTCTTTCATATATTAAGCTAACTCAGAGAGAGAGAGAGAGAGAGAGAGAGAGAGAGAGAGAGAGAGAGAGATTGACTGCATCTGCGATCTGCATGATAGATGGAATAACACCAAACTCCTCCGATCGAGACTCCAAACCAGAAAGATCATATATTGTTGCCAAATGGGTTTGGATTTATGCAGGTGATTGACTATGTCTATGTTATCGATCGAGAACCAATCGAAAGCATGGGAGGGAATAATCAAGATGGAATCAATTAGGAGCGATGAGATCCTAGCGAGCTATCGAATATGTTATATTCGATATATTCGATAGCTCGATAGCTCGCTAGTATCAAATACCGCAAATTAAAAGGAATTGGAATATCTATACAGATACACACGTACACACTTGCAGCTAGGCAGGAAGTAGATAGATCCTGTGCTGAAGTGCTGAGCTTCGTTTTCAGGAGAGTTGAGCGGACATAGGATTTTCTAGTATGAGCTTTTGGGGGCAAGCATTAGCTATGTACCATTCTTTTCTATATACTACGTACTTTGCTGGTAGTATATATATGTACGTATATCGGTGAATATATATGTTACTTCTCGTGACGAAATCTTAAATTAGCACAACACTAGCTAGCAGATTATTTCTCCAGTCAAAAATGCACTCGATCGATCTGCGATTATTTATACCAGCTAGCTGGTCCTATAGCTAGCTAGCTAGGTTTAGAATCTCGCCGAGTGATCGATCACCACATCACTCTATGTACATATGGAAATAGAATTTCATGGGAATCATCACTCGATCTGCGAGAGAGAGAGAGGCCGGAAAAGATCGATGCTAATGAATATAGTATAATCAAGACGGACTCTATAATCAGTTGATTAATTAATTAAAGGGGATTATTATAGATATCAAATTAAGTGGTAGCTAACTAGGGCTGCGCTAGCAAGGTTAATTAGCTGCTGCATGCATGGGGCACCCTATAGCTATATGCAGCATTAGTGATTAAGCATTATTAGTTAATGTTAAACGGTACTAATTAGCTAACAATTAATTAATCGGTGAATCGAGTACTCGAGAATAGCTAGCTTGAGGAAAAAACCTCTCATGATTTAATCTGAAAGGACAGGGAATTAGGTTACCATCGATTAGGCTAGTTCAAAGTGTAAGTTTAATCTCATTTTATATTTTCAAAAAAAATAAAATAAATAATAATTGGAAGAATGAGGAGGAGCGAGCGAGGTAGGTAGGTAATACTAGAAGCAGGCATGCATCTCGTGGCAGCTTGGACCAGTTCGATCGCTCTGAATCCTCTGATGGACATGTGATCGACATGACTAGCTATATATATTGCACCATATAAGCCAATACGAGACTACGAGAGAGATTCATAGTTGTGATAAATAAAAAGACAGATCGAGAGATAGAACTAAGAAATACATACATATCTCCACACTAGTTAAACTTGTTGAAATACCAAAAATCATAAAATTTTAGAAGTTTGTTTTCTAATGTCTTTTCTAGTTTCCTAGATTCCTAATCTAACCAAATTCCACAACTCACCTGATGAAGATTCAAGTAAGGCTAATTAAATTATCGTTTATGGTTAAAGTTGCGTGCAGAGTTTTTTAAGTACCTACATGTATATATATGATACCCACGTTAACTGTTATGACAATAAGTTCGTTGTCGATCATTGTGGTAAATAGAGTCATAACAATTAGGTAATAACTCTATTAAGGCTAATTACTCAACCTACGATTTTTTACAAGTTTTATAACAAATTGTTAACTTGGTTCAATCATACGTAAATATATAAACCAAATGTGGTAAGTTCGTTGTATTTTTGTTCAAATAAATTGTAATTTTTGTTTAATTAGTTGTAAATGAGTGTATGGTTACTTCACTACTTTATGATTATCAATACATGCAATTACCATGCCAGCTTTTTTCCACTAGAGATACATACAAATAAATTCAACTCTAAAAAATTTGTTTGTGGTACAGTGATGTATACCATACACTCAATTTACAACTAGCTGAACAAAACTTACAGTTTAAATGACTTTTGGTGAACGATCTTTCAATGACTTTTGGGCACAATTGCCATTCTCGTCGTTATTGGGAGAACTGAGAGTGCTTTCCCCAAAGCAAAGCGCGGGGTGTTCAGGAGCCAAAAAATAGTGCCAAATCCTTAGGTACCACGTACATGTGTACGTTTTATGTATTTAAAACCAAATCCAAGTTAACTTGTAAAAACGTCGTATATGGAGTAATTACAACTAACAGAACTAAAATTATCTAAACAATGACCTTATTTACCACATTGACAACCAATTTTTTGTTAAATATGTAATGAGTGTATCCTATATGTACGACATGGAGGCACAATAGAATTACCCCTAAAAAATGTAAACAAGAAACTCGAACAAGTCCAGAGCCTTACTACTCTTCAATCTTGTTCACGAACAAATGGCCAAAGTGAAATTCATAGAGGTTAAATATTCTGTGTGGATTGAGAAGAAAGATTAGAGATATTTTGATGAATACGTACATATAAACTTGCATAGACAAGTTGGCTGTGGTCTGTGGAATTGGGACCCGAAAATTGGGAATATATAGCCTCATCGCCGACCATGTCAATGGCATTGGCATATATACCGGCCAGAACTTGAAAATAGGACTAGTGGTTTTGGTTTTCTGTTGAAGAATTATTGAAAAATTAGAGGTGGTCGATGATATGTTTTGTCATTGCTCTTCGACTACGACAACTCAAATTATGCATATAGCTAGAAACCGCCCACTTACAAGTTACAAACAAAACCATTCTTTTTCTTGTTCTTTTTCTTACAAGTTACAAGAAAATACAAACCCCTACCTTTTCTCTTCGATTATCGATCAAACACATCAAAGGAATCAATGAAGTGATAAGTTGATTGAATCGATCTGCCCTAGCTAGATATTAATACTATCCACCTCTGGCTTTAAATTTTGATAGCTACAAAAACTTTAACCTTATCGAGCAGGCTGAGCTTGACAACGATTATATGAGATAATGTTATAATACACCTTTTTAAGGGTGACGCTGGTATGGATGCATGTCATTCGCAACACCAATTATTCTATCAAAAATGATGTATAATCCCGTATATATGAAGATCGAGGTATTCTATCAAAAATGATTTTGTGGCCTATACCATTTATACGTTTAATTTGATTCATTCAACCTGATAATGCAGATGACTATTGTCTACGTGCATCTCAAGTAACATGTAACTATGCCAGCTATTTAATTATCTTCAATTTTGCACTTACTGGTGTGTAGGATGATTTCATTTCATCTACAATTCTACATGCATATATGATAAAAATTCCCAGAGCTGTGCTAGGTCATATACAGAATGCGATATCTTAATTGAGGCCTGTGTACGTCGATTATATTTTCAACATCATTTTAGTTCTTCACGCTTGGTACTTTCTCAATATATTAAAGATGGAAAACCCTAGCCCTAGACCTTTTAATTAGTCTGCGACGACATAAGCTCTTAGTACGTGATTCTTGGTATGCAAGTTTTGGTTTCTCTTGTGTATGGAAGGTAGTTATTGGGATTCGGGGCTAGGACGGTGAGTTTTTGTGCATGATCGATGAGCCTCATTCCTCAGATGGTGGCCGGTTGTAAAATGCGGTAAACTGCTGGGATTTTGGGGCGGGACTTATTCCTCCTGGCAGCAACTATAGTGTGGGAGTTTGCGACGGTGACGGTTTGGTAGCTCGTTGTATATGACAGATCGTAGTCTATGTATGATTTGGGTTTTGTTGGTCGATACATGCAGGAGGTTAATTATAGGTCTAGAATACAAGGTTTTGCTTGAAATCATTTCCAGAATCTGTACTCAGTTGTTTTCCTAGGACTATCACCGATATGAACATGTGAAATCCGTTAGATAGTGACTTTCTCTAACGTGCCCTTATGGTTGAGTCATTATACATGACCCTAAACCCTAAAAGAAAGAAGAAGAAGAAGAAGAAAAAAAAAACCGAAATAGTAGTCTTTGTATTGCTTTATTTTGTATTATAGACCGGAATATATTGGAGGCACATCCCTATCTAGCATTATACATAGCACAGTACGTGTAAGTAGTAATCAGGGTGGGAGTATGCATGGCTGCCCTTATATCTAACTGACTAAATCAGATAGCTTTCATTATCTGAATAGTAATTCGATGACGATGAGCAATTCAAGCATCGGTGAAGTTTGGTAAATGCCTTAATAGCACTTAATATGTGCAAGAGTTTGGTAGTTTCTGGTTCTAGCTAGTTTAGCTAGATATATATAGCTGTGCGAGCAAATGAGCCATGCATATATTGATCACATCTTATCCAACACCACCGCCGGCCACACTCTCAATCGATTACACTACTAGTACTAGTACCCCACACCAACAATGATCAACCAAGAACATACCTGACCACCCAACACACATATATGGTTGATCTTGGGATCATCAAGAACAGAAAGACCTGTCAGTCTTATATAATTCAGGCAAATATTAATTTCTGGTCAATGTATACAGAGATGGATCGTACGTAGCAGAGGTGGATGGAGAAAGCTCCCCAGCATTCTTGTAGTTGGGGATCTTAACTCCAGTGGTACTACTGGCCTTTGGACTCGATCGCTGCATTCAATTTTGTGCGGTGAGCAGTGACATGTGATCAGCATTGTCGATCATAAGATATATGTCTAGCTAGCTAGCAATGATTCCAAAGAAGATCCAAAGGCTACGTATTGTATGATATAGACTTAGCTAGCATAGAATAGAAGCCCTAGAATACAAATGATCCGAGACTCTGAAAGTTTTACTTGATGTAAGATTCGGTAAACAACAAGCACCGACGATAAGAATACCGAGACTTTAACTTTCATTGATATCCGACCAAGTCTTACACTCTTACTTGATGTATTAACATTCGGTAAATGGTTCCGAGATATTTACATTTATCGATATCGGATACTTGTTCCTTACATAATAACAATAACGGGACAATGGTGATGAGCAAATTAACAGTATACATGGTATAGGTATGGATGGCGCAGATGAGCATTCTTGTACAAGTAATGAAGTAACCATGCATGTAATCTAGCTGCGTCTGTACTCGATCTGTACATTCTGTACATATGTATGGATGTTCATCAGTTGAGGTGAGGACAAAAGAAACCAGAGAGAGACTGGCCGGGGGGAATCGAAGGAGACTTGACAGGATGAGGAAAACATAAGAGGGTCCACAACCACCGTTTGATAAATCCATCCACCAATCCAACCGTCAGTTCATTGATAGTATTTATGAAAGAGTCAAGGGTTGCGTTTGACCATCTGACTGACCCAGCTAGACCCTGACATTCTATTGACTTTCTGACATGCACCCCATTATTGTGCTGACCTCCAACCAACTTCGATCGCTTACTTGTCTTCTTCATTCATCATTCCAACGAACCCAGCTCTCTCTCTCTCTCGCGTATGCTGGGCTAGCTGCTTGTAATTATTCGTATATATGCAGCAGCAGGAAACCCGTGAGTCTTACAGATATCAACTCTTGCTACTGCAGCAGACGCTTGAAGAAGTTAAATTGCATGGTAGTACGAACACTAGCTTCCAATATTTTCATCACCATATATCTATCTATCTATCTATCTAGACTATTCTGCATGTGTTATTTGCACAGTTCCACTACCTGACAGCTAGCTAGGTACATAATAATTTTGCTATATATTCTGCGCATCTGAGCTCATCAGAATTGCTTACACTACTCCAAGGATCATGTAGGCCTAAACATAACTCTGAAAGGAAAAATAAACTCGATGATCGAGCTAATCCAATTTAACCGGAGGGAGCTATATATATATATAGTCCGGATCTAGAGAGGACCTCTACTACAGCAATCACTTTAGCCGACGAAACGAGCCTTCGTCGGCTATAGTTTCGTCGGCGATGACTTTAGCCGACGAAACTATAACCCGTCGTCGGCTATTGTCCCACAGCTAGCCGACGACAGAAGACGTCGTCGGCTAGTCTCTCAGACTTTAGCCGACGACATCTTCTATCGTCGGTTAGTCTCTCAGACTGTAGCCGACGAAACGCTTAATATATTCGTCAGCTTTAGTATGTAATAAAAAAATAAAAAAAACTAAAGCCGACGAAACAGACCGTATTTCGTCGCCTTTAGAGGGTTTAGCCGACGACACATTCCATAATTTGTCGGCTAAACATTATTATAGCCGACGAATTATGGTGTATTTCGTCGGCTATAAGTCCATTCCAGTATTAAAAAAAAAACCTTAAATTTCTAAATTACCATTCCAAGCAAGCTGCAAAATACACCAAAACAATTCCATATAACCAATAACAAGTACATAAAACTATATAATTCATCAACTACACAAAATCTAGATCGTCTAAATTAATATCCTCTTCTGGGGGCTGCTGCGGAGGTTGCAGCGGCTGGGGTAGCGGTATAGCCGGAGGCATGGGCGGAGCCGGAAGTCTCTGAAGCTGGGCAGCTGTAAAGTCTTACATGTACTGGAATATCTGCCGCTGCTGGGCCTGTTGGATGGCATATATCTCGGCAGAATAGGCTGCCTGCGCGACATTATAGACAACCTGAGCAGCTTGCTGTTCCCGTAGTCTCTGAACTTCCGACTCTAGCTGAGTCGTTCTGGTGGTCGTGGTCCTGCTGCTGGTCGAGGCTGCCTTTCGTTGAAATCCTGGAGTGGTCTTCAGGACCCCCTCGCCCTTCTTTCCTAGACCCCGGCAGTAGAAGTTGTTTGCTCGCGGTGGGAAGGCTATGCCCATGATCCTCGCCCCAACCGTCGGATCCGAAGTGTTGATCCGGGACATGGCTTCGGACATCTCTTCCTCCTGCGTGTCCGGCCATGTCTCCCTCCTGCGTGTCCGGCCATGTCTCCCTCACTATAACACTCATCACCTCGTCACTAGCCCCCTCACCTTCGCCTAATTGGATAGGAAAAAAATTATTAATTAACATATCTATAAGTAAAATTAAAAATTTAAAAACGTAAGATGACTTACAATATCCTCCTAGACGTCAGGATATGCCTTCTCGTACGTATAGACGTACCGGTTGACTTCTGAATGTTCTCTGGTCGCCTCGTCCATGAAGACAGCGAGCGGTCTAGAACCGGCATGATGGTTCCTTGTGTTGCGTTGCCGGTTCTGAGTGTTCGTCCGGGAAACGGCATTCAAAGAAAAAAATAAACTATTAGTAAAAAAATTAAAAACGCACGTACTTAATAACAAATTAACTAATTAATTTTTTAAATAACTGTTTACGAGGGTTGTTGAATTCTGATGTCAGAAGCCAACGCCACTCGTACTCCTTGTACTGGAACTCAGCAGGGGTACCAGAACGTGCGTTCCCGTGCGTAGTCCAGTGGGTCCGCAACTCGTTCTTCCACTTCTTGTACCTACAGATACAACAAAAATATTAGAAATATTATTAATATCACATACAATTTTGTTTTTTCATTAACTTCCCAACGTACCTTCCCCCATGCACAACGTCCGCCCAGCTGTTCTTCAGGTGCTCGGGAACGTCAAACCACACCTGCATTTAATCGTTTATTAGTTTAGTTTTTCGAGAAATCAACAATGTAATACATAATATTATTGAGGTATTTTGTAAACTCACCGACATCGCGTTGTGGACCATGTCCTTAACCTCCTGCGGGACCTCGCCCCAGTCTGACCACAACATAGGGACTCTATCCCTAATGAGCGCTCCCACGCGACCGGAGTACGTCCTCAACTTCCCGCCTGATACTATGTCGCCATCCCCGTCAGTATCGATGACCGGCGTATCTCAGGCATACGGGGTGCAGACACCTCCGTCTGGGTCTGAGGCCACAGCTCTCTCGAGGAATGAGGGACGCCCCGCGCTGCCTCGATGAAGTGGGCACCGAAGGCTGCCTCGAGGAATGGGAAACGCTCGGCGGCTGCCTCTGCACCGTCTCCAGAAGGGTCGCATGTCTGGCTGTCATGTGGCCCCGAAACGACGTTTGAGGGTTGCTAGAGGTTCCCTCAGATGATTCGGACCTTTGGCCCTTCGAACCCTTCGTCGATCTAAAATTACCGCTCATCCTGTTTAAAATATTAATTTGAATCAAAGCTGTTTAAAATACTAACTAAATTGTATTCTATTCCAATTAAAATTTCCAACAATTCATTACTTAACAAGACAACAATTCAATTAAATAAGCATACTAGCAAACTAGTTCAATCAATTGACTTCAAATTGTAATTTTTTTTTCCGATTTCATACTTCAAATTCAAATTCTATACCCTTCCACCATATCAAATATTCCAAATCATTACCAACCCAATTGAGCATTAATCATTCCCAAATTCCATAATACCACAAATTTCTAAAAGTCAAAAAGCACCGTAATTTCAAAAACACATGTATAAACCAATTCCAAAACAATTCACACCAACAATTCACACCAAATCAACCAATTCCAAAACAATTCACACCAACACATAAATTAGGGTTCATACTTTTACCTCCGACCTTAATAATGTGGTAGCTGCGGCGAGGCTGGGCTGGGCTGGGCGGTGGAGACGGCGGAGCGAAATTTAACGGTGGAGGTGAGGACGGAGAAGTAGCAGTTACTGACCGGGAGAGGGAGAGGGCGACGGAGAGGGAGAGGGCAACATAGAGGGAGAGGGCGACGGAGAGGGAGACCGGGAGAGGGGGAGGGCGACCGGGAGACCGGGAGAGGGGAGGGCGATCGGGAGACCGGGAGAGGGGGAGGGCGACCGGAAAACCGGGAGAGGGAGAGGGCGACCGGGAGAGGGAGAGGGAGAGGGAGAGGGAGAGGCGGACCACAACTAGTTATTGACGGAGGAGGCGGACCAGACGTTAGGGTTTTTTCGCTGGGTTTTCTACGGTCCCGATAACTTTAGCCGATGAAACAATTATTTCGTCGGCTAACAATTGAAATTCGTCGGCTAACCCTTGAATTTCGTCGGCTAACATTTGAAATTCGTCGGCTAACCTTTGAAATTTGTCGGCTAACCCTTGAATTTCGTCGGCTAAACCTTTGAAATTCATCGGCTAAACCTTTGAAATTCGTCGGCCTAGGTTTTAAATTCGTCGGCTTAACCTTAAAATTCGTCGGATATTAATTTTTATTTAATATTTTCAATTTATCTGTTTTATTTTATTGTATTAACTATAGCCGACGAGTTTTTAATAATGTCGTCGGCTAAATTACTTTTTATACATTCGACACATTATGATTGTGATGATGAAACTTGAGAACCGAAAATCCGACCGTCAGATCTGACCACCATGAGAAAATACATGTATGGGAAAAAATTGAACTTGATCCGACAAGGTTAAGGGATCGATTCGGACGGTCAATCCGTTAAGTCAAACCCCTAAATGCACGGAAAAGGTCATTGGACCGTCTAAATTACGTATTTTGGCCGGACCTTCAACTGAAAATAGTTTCAAACTGATGACACGCAACAAGTCGTATAAAAATTTGCCAAAAAATAACCACGGATGATAGGGCTACCCATAGGGAGAAAGATTGAAAAATTGCATTAACCGCAACTATTGGCACCGAGATTTTACCGGAATACCGTGATTTTTCAACCGTGGACGTATTTAACCATTCTGGTCATATCTTATTTCATGACTTTTTTACGTTTGAAGGTTCTACATATAGTTTATTTTTGAAACGGAACATTTACTCAACACTTGGTAAATAAGTTATACAACATTAGTATGCATGTTGTGATTGTGATGATCAAGCTTGAGAAACAAAAATCCTACCGTTAGATCTGACCATCATGATAAAATACAAGTGTAGGAAAAAATTCAACTTGATCCAACAAGGTTAAGGGCTCGATCCGGACGGTCAATCCCGTAAGTCAAACCCCTAAACACATGGAAAAGGTCATTGGACCGTCTAAATTACGTATTTTTCCCGGACCTTCAACTGAAAATAGTTTCAAACCGATGAGACCCAACAAGTCGTATAAAAATTTTAGGGTTTAGGGTTTAGGGTTAAGCCGACGAAATATTAGAGTATTCGTCGGCCTAGGTTGTAGGGTTTAGCGGACGAAATATTACTGTACTCTTCGGCTAACCTTTGAATTAGCCGACGAATTATGACTGATTTCGTTGGCTAAGATTATTTAAGCCGACGAATTACGGTATATTTCGTCGGCGTAGATGGTTTAAGCCGACGAATTATGGTATATTTCGTCGGCTAAAGTATAAAAAAATACATTAAAAAAACAGAAGGTTTAAACCATACTAACTTTCTGTTCATATATCACCAAAATTCATATAAAATAACAGAAATATAAATTCAACATATGTAAACTATAAAGGTAATACATTTTTTTTATTACAAATTAATGTATTACGTCCTCTAAATTAAAACTAAGGCTTGTAATCGGAATCATCTGATGAGTCTTCTTCGGTGTCAGAATTAATTTATGGTAATCTATGCCTTTCCTCATCGCCAAAGTCTTCGTCTGTTTCTTGATTTGGATCAACATTAATAAGCCTTGGCTCTTCATCACGAATTCGCACCGAACGACCCGCTTTAAAATTATTAAGACGAACGGTAGAGGAGTTAGGAATACTTATTGCGTTGGGCTCTTGATACGCAACATCTTCTTCCTCGTCTTCGGCCTCTCCAAGTGTAGCCGCCCGGTAAATGTTTCGAGGGTGCACAAGGTTGACTACTTTCCACGCGTCACCCTTAGCAAGGTCATCAAGATAAAACACTTGTTTTACCGATATGGCAAAAACGAACGGGTCATCTTCGTAACAACTTGTAGCAGTGTTCACCGATAATATTCCGTACTGATCGGTCTTCATGCTCTGCGGGCTAGTATCAAACCATCTACACTTGAAGAGGTGCACTGTCATGCCTTCACCATAAACGAGTTCCACCACTGAATGGAGAACACCATAATAGTCAACTCCATTCTGCCCACCATGCGCCATCACCCCATAATTATGTGTTCTCCGTCTGCTATCTCTCTGTTCACATATAAATTGCACGCCATTCACCTTGCACATCGGATAAACTCTTGACATTATCGGCTTCATCGCTAGAAGTCTTAGTTCGTGCGACTAATTTGGGTGACCATCAAATTGAATATGGTTCATCTGCAACAAACCATTCAACTGTAAATATGGATAATTATGCAATAAACATAAATACGTACAGAAATATTGAATTACCTACCCAGCCGCCAAAATAGTTTGCGAACTCCCTGTTGTGGTACTCGAGATCACCATGAATGTCTAGACAATATAGATGGATGTCTTTCCAGTATTCAACTTCTGGACAGTTAATCAATACCCACTAGTGGGCAATGACTAGCTCATGTGGTTGTAACTTGTAGAAGTCTGGCAAAATTCCATAAACTTCAACATCACTGGAGAGTATGGAAAGATTGAACTTCGGTACATCTACCGGCATAGCTTCGTCTGTTTCCTTCAATGCTTCTAAATACAACTTCATGTAGGTGACACACTCGTGCGCAATATATGCTGCAGCTATACATCCTTCAGGCGTGGATTTATTAGCCACATAATTTTTGTAGTCTCCAAGCTGCTTATAAATCAAGTTGCAAAGTGTTATGATTATTGAACATGTATATATATTGAGGAATTCAGGTGTAAAAAGCGTACCTTTCCATGGGATACATCCAACAATTGCTCGGGAAGATGGATCATTAGGTGAGGCATGATGTCAAAAGAATTTGGAGGAAATATCCTCTCAAATTTACACATGATATAAATGATGTCCTCTTGCATTTCCTGGAGGTTAGATTTTTTCACTTCCCGTGTGCATAACTTCTGGAAGAATCTTGCCAACACTACTAACGGCTCCACCACCTGACGGGGAAGGAACGGTCGAATGAAAACATGGAAGAGACGTTGTAGCAGGATATGACAGTCATGACTCTTCAACCCGTACATCTTATTGTCTCGGAAGTTCACACACCGGGCTATATTTCCTGCATAGCCTGAAGGATACTTCACACAACTCATCCACCTGAAAATTACGTTCTTCTGGTCAGGCTTCACGGTGTAAGGAGCTTGAGGTATTTTTTTCTTCCCTTCTTTCAACTACAGATGTCTTCTTAATTGCATTTTTTTTAGATCAATGCGTGCCTTAGAACCGTCTTTTGTCTTCCCCTCTAAGTTCAACACTGTGCCCACCACACTGTCACAAACATTCTTTTCTATGTGCATCATATCTAGGTAGCGTCTGATCAACAACTTACTCCAGTATGAGAGTTCCCAAAATATGCTCTTATGTGTCCAGAATTTGTACCTGTCGGGTCTTTCAGGTATTGCCGCCATAGTATTGGGATGATTGTTGAGCTGCCCAAAATTGCATGTCATTAAGCACTGCTAAAATTTCTTTTCCCGTCCATCTTCTGGGAGGCTCACCGTGTTCTACGGTCCCATCAAATGCCTTGTCATCGAAGCGCCATTCGTGATTATATGGAAGGAAAGCACGGTGACCCAATATGCATATCTTGTTGCAATGACTATTGCTCCCCTTATCGCTAAGGTACTCTGGACAAGCCTTGTATCCCCTAACAACGTTGCCCGACAACATCCCACGGGTAGGAAAATCACTGATGGTACCAACAACCATGACATGCATCTGGAACATCTCGTGCATGTACTTGTCATAAGTGGGATGACCAATGTCCGACAAAAACTTAAGCTCTTCAATCAAAGGTCTCAAATACACATCGAGACACTTCCCTGGATAACCGGGCCCCGGAATCAACAAACTCAACATATTGTATTCCTTCTTCATGCACATCCATAGAGGAAGGTTGTACGGTACCAAAATCACTGGTCATATACTGTATTGAAGACTCATGTTGTCAAAAGGGTTGAACTCGTCGGATGAGAGCCCGAGCCTCACATTTCGGACCTCTGACGCAAAATGAGGAAACTCCTTATCTATATGCTTCCAAGCCTCCCCGTCAGCAGGGTGTATATATAAGGGTATTTTCGTCATGCAATTCCCTATCAGCGTGCCATCTCATAGCTTTGGCCGTATGTGAAGACATGTACAACCGCTCCAGCCTATCCCTCAACGGAAAATACCGAAGTACCTTCACATGTTTCCTATTGCCTGTAGGAGTCAGCTTATACCTGTCAGTGTGACATACCGGACATGCGTCAAGGCCACCAAGGTCATTCCATTCTTGATCTTTACCCTAGAAGAGAACACAGTCATATCTGCATGCATGGATCTTGATGTAGGAAAGCCTAAGATCTTTCAAGATACATCGGACCTTACGATGAGTGGTAGGAAGACGATGACCGTGGGGCAGCATCGAAGCAGTGTACTGTAGATAATTATGAACAGCCTTCACGGTCGATTTTGTCTCAACTTTAATCTTCATTACGTCCATCACACTTTCAAGAACGGTCTTCTGACAACCGGGGTACACAGGGGTCTGTTGGAAAGCAAGCAGTTTGTTGTACTTTTCAATACCAGCAATGTTGACAGCTCTAGGGAAGGGCTGCACCGGGTCAGGCATATACTGTCCTTGAGCACATACACCGCTCTCATAAGGAAACATGTCGTTGATGAAGGCCGTTGTTGGATCGTTGGATGTACTGCCCGTCTCAGAAAATTGGTAATGATCATGCGGACCCCATGATGATGTTTCACCGTGATATAACCAACATGTGTACTTCTCCCAAAACCCGTTATTCCTCAGGTGCTGTCATACTTTGTCAATCGCAAATCGATGCATATCGCTGCGACACTGACATTTCGTGCACGGGCAATAGAAAATTGTATTCCCGTTAGCATTAGCCAGTGCATATTCCAGAAAACTCATAACTCCTTTACCATATCTTTTGTCCCATTTTGGAAGCGAAATCCAACTCTTATCCATATCCTGAAAATATAACAAAATATATATGTATAACGCTAGCTAATTATTAATTAAATTTCATGTCATATATAAAATCTCAATTCATTTGGTACGCATATATATTCTACGTACTACAACTAATTAACAACAAATTAATTAACACACAATATTATACTTAATAATTACATAACAATATTATATATATAGATATCTACATCATCACAAAATCATCATTAACAACTTCATACCATCAACACAATATTATAAATTAATTAACATATTTAGATAAATATATATCTACTACTTATCAAATCATCAACCAAATCATCAACCAAATCGATCAACATATATATATATATATATATATATATATATATATACATCCAACGTACTCAAAATCAATCAACTCATAACAATATTATATATCAATATCATCACAAAATTAGCATCAACTCATATATATCATCAACAACTTCATACCATATCAACACAATATTATAAATTAATTAACATATATATATATCTACTACTTATTAACAACAACTTCATATATATTATCAAATCATCAACCAAATCGATCAACACATATATATATACATCCAACATACTCAAAATCGATCAACTCAATCACACTCAAAATCGATCAACTCAAATAAAACTCAATTAATCAACATATATACATATACGTACCTATATATAGCTCCACAAACTAATTATGGACAAATTTCGACAACACCCAAACTTTTTCTCCCGTTTTTTCCCCTAGATGAGCTGCTGCTGTCCAGATCTGCGAATATAAAACACTTTAGCCGACGACATTTTAATTTCGTCGGCTAAACTTTCAACAATTTTGTCGGTTAAAGTTCACAGACTATAGCCGACGAAATAAATTATTTAGCCGACGACATTTTAATTTCGTCGACTAAAGTTTACCATAGCCAACGAAAATTTAAATTAGCCGACGAATGAAAATTTCATTGGCTCACGTGGACTTTAGCCGACGATTTTTTTATTTTCGTCGGCTAAAGCCTTTCTTCACTCTTAAAGTGAGGATGTTTTTAGTCCTAACATGTATTTTGACAATCAAAGCCACTCATTCCCTAGTGACTTACCCACATATGAATTCTACAAAAAATAGGCCAAAATAAAAAACGTTTAACCATTTGATTAGCACAATATTCATTTTAATTTTATCTAATGGCCTACAATTGTTTACGTCAATTTGAATGACTAAATGATTATGGAATTTAGGGCTGGGCACGGGACGGGATGGGCCGAGATTTGGTGAATCCCGTCCCATCCCGAAAATAAAAGAACAGGACGGGACGGGACGGGAAAACGTTTTTAGAAATCTGTCCCGTACATCCCGATCCCGATCGGGACCGGGACGGGATCGAGATCCCGAAAAATTAACCCTCAAACAACATTAATGAAATTAATGGAAAAAAAATATCCAAAATCACACAAGTAAAAAAAAAAGAACATTAATGAAATTAAAAGTACTAAAATCAACAAGAACATAAGTGCATAGGTGCTAAATTACATTCCACTTTAAAAGTACTAAACATCCCACATTAAAAATTAACCCTTAAACAAAAACTGAAAATATCCAAAATCACACAAGCATTTGGGGATCGAATTTGGTTGAGAGGCTGGAGGGAGTGGAGGCGTATCATTTGGTTGAGAGTGAGATCGAATTTTCTAGTGTTTAGGTTTTACTGTTTTAGACCAAATTGAGTGTGGTTGAGTACATTGTAACAACATGCAACCTAAAAAATCAAATGTAAAATGCTTAATCAGGTATTCTAATATTACGGGACGGGACGGGATTTTTCAAGATAGTCCCGTCCCGTCCCGGCCCATTTCAACATAACAGGACGGGACGGGATTGCCATTTTCAAAACCTATCTAGTCCCGTCCCGCTAACTTTCGGGACGGGACCGGTACGGGATCGGGATTCCAGTACTAAGTGCCCAGCCCTAATGGAATTAGTTGAAATTTTGTGGACATGTATCTTGCTTATGAATCTAGATGATCAACGGTTGAGAACGTTAAATGAAGTCATCTATTAATGTAAAATAGTAGAAATCCTCAAATTCTTAAAGCAAGGAGGCCGGTTCTCTTTAGATCCTCCCTCTATATATATATATATATATATATATATATATATATATATATATATTATGACTTATTATGACTTATATGAGGGATTGAGCATTAACCCAACTTTTTGATCACATATCAACATCTCCACCATTCAACCTCTAGGTATATATGAGTATATCATTTTTGGAAATTTTCAGCCAAATTGGTGATCTTTAAGGCTTCGAACTAGCTTAAATCAATGAACAGTTCAAATATGTCAATCCTGAACTGTTCATGAAAATTGCAGTTTTGAGCACCTTAACAATCACCAATTTGGATGAAATTTTGCAGAAGTGATCTACATATTAGAACCTAAAAACTGAATGGTTAAGATTGAAAAATGTGATCCAAAAGTTAGTCTAATCCAAAACTTTTCGATCACATTTTTCAATCTTAACCATTCAGTTTTTAGGTTCTAATATATATATATATATATATATATATATATATATATATGTCATGCATTTTCAAATAAGGACCTCCTTACCTTAGAGAAGGTACGAATTTCCTTAATTTGACATATATATCATGCCTTTTCAAATAAGGACCTCCTTACCTTAGATAAGGTACAAATTTCCTTAATTTGACATACTTTCTGATCATATTTTTTTTTATCATAGTCAGCCAATATCTAGATATACATGACTTGATCAACCCTACAAGTTTTCAGCTAATCGGTTATCGTTAAGGTATCAAAAATGTATTAAATCAATTAACGAACTGAATTTGTTCATCTTGAACCGTACATTCTTTTAATTCTAAATCACAGTTTTGAATGTCTTAACGTTTATCAATTTGGCTGAAAATTTACAGAGATGATCAAGTCATGTATATCTAGATATTGGCTGAATATAATCGAAAAATATAATTGAAAAGTGGGTCGAATAAAGAAATCCGTAGATTAGCCTTAGTTAAGGTCAGTGGCGGAGGCAGCTTAGAGCTCGGTAGGGCTCATGCCCAACCAAGGATTTTGGGCCAAAAAAATAACTATGTATACAATTTTTGTGTGTGTGATATATGACCCAAGCCCGATCAATTTTTTTTGTGATATACATTCTTACCCTAAATCCCTAATCCTTTGATTCTTTCTCAACAGTCGACACCCATCTTTTTCTCGACGGGTCGGCCTCTCCAATCTTCATTCTTCAATTTCTCAGTCCTTGTCCAGCCATTCTCTCTTCATCTCACAACGACTCGCCTCCTGCCTCTCTAATCTCCATTCTTCAATTTCTCAGTCCCTGTCCTCGGCTTCACTAGTTCACTTACTCAATTTCTCAGCTGTTCTACTCTTGTAATCTTCTTCTTGCTCCATTGAGGACACGATTGTAAGTGAGATTATTGAATTTCATATGTAAATTTCTTTAGTGTACTCACTGTGTACAATTTTCCCTAATTTCTCAGCTGATTGTCTAATTTGACAATTTGTATCTAATTTTCAGAAATTTGATGATGGCTTAGAGATTTGGGCAGAGCTATGAAGTAAGAACTTGGTTGGATTCCCGTTATTTTCACTGATTCTCCACTCTGAGGTTTGTCTCTCTTACTTTGTGTCCTTATCACATCTTAAAGTGAAGCTCCATGAGCAAAATCACGAATAACTGCTGCACGGAAAGATACATAAACCTTCTTATCCCAATGAACAATGATGCCAAAAGGAAAAAGAGTATAGCTATGCGGTGAGCGGATGTGGACTAATCTCAGCAAACATTCCTATAATTCAGTACAGTGCCTCCAAATAGTTCCATTGATGAAGGTAGAATCTGATAACTAGATAAATTGAAATGGTGGATGCATCTGAATCAAGTAATGATTGACGCCTAAAATAAGATGCTGGAGCTTTCATGAACGGCAGCTAAAATAAACCCCAAAGCTGGATATGAGCTACTGAGATTCAAAATTTAACAGCTTTAACTGCATCATAGTCATCATACAAACACTGTTTCCATTATAGACAAAGAACAAACAATAATGTCAAGTCCTTGTTACAATAATATGATTAAAACCTGTTGTTTTCAAGCTGCTAATCAGTTCATTGTTTTTATCGCCGCGATCACCAGTGTCTCCACCATCTTGGAAACATGCTTTTACTCCTTTCAATCCTGCTTCTGGCTTGTTGAGTGTAAAGGGCCATATAAAGCTAGCAGCCTCCTTGAAATATTTACCACTAGAAGCAATTTCATGCACTATGTCTTCTATGCATATGATATTATACTTTGCCAGAGCCTGCAATATACACAAGGAGGAGTATAAGAGGTATCTTATAATGTTGCAATTAAAAAACTTAAATATATATTGAGAAGGACATTCAAATACCTCTTCAATCAAGTTATTGTCCGTCAGAGGAACTCGTTGCTTGTTTATCTTTGCATATCCTTTCTTGTAAATCAGCTCCTTCACATTCCTAAGGTTAGGATACCTATGGAAACAAGAAAACTATGATCATTGCTAGGAAGATATAATGCAACAAAATGAATTAAATAAGATTAATGAACTTTGATATTGTACTTATTTGATTTATTAAATTAAATTTTGGGAGACCTCAGCTCCATGGTGAATGCTATTCTACACAAATGTCTACCACGCAACACTATGCATACAAAAACTTTGTGCATTCAAAAGTCAATATTACGCATATTAGTTCTTCGCAGCTAAACATGTCGTAATTCGTAGTACTGCAACAGAAATTGGAATCTTAGAATACAGATGCCAAACAATGTTCGAGAAATGAAGTTGAGAAGAAAAAGAATAAGCTAGACTTGTATGTGGCCTGCTTTTGAAATAGAAACCCAAGACCATGTCCTACTGGCCTGATTAATACCTACTTGCCTAACCACAATGACTGGGCAAACAATAAGCTAAAGGCACCCTATTTAGAACCAGCTAATAAGGTAACAGCGTTTGCTCCCTTGACATTCAAAAGAGCACTTGCACCATCATATGCATAGATGACCAAGGATACAGCAGAATGACATGTCAGATTAGCCAACTTGAAGACAACCCTTGGTCATTAATGTTTAAGATTTTGTTCCTACCCAGGTTGGTTATAAGTTTTGCTCAGTTGATCCTGAACATTGCAGCCTCAACAAACTAAACAATTGTTTAGACCAAGACTCAAATCTTAAGGGAAAAACGGCCACAAACAATAAATGTGTAGGTAAAAAATATAAAAAGATCCAAAATAGACAACATATGTTGAGAACAATATAAACAGAATACATATGTAAGACTGAAATTTGATCCATCTGGATGCCATAAAAAGGTTCCTAAGTTTGTTAGGAACACAAAGTTCTCATATTCATCGAATGCAAATCCACAAATATGAGCTGAAATTGTTCTCTATCAATCAAATTGTTTACAAACAATAAAAGATGTGGTATGTTTCCCAATACTATAATATCAAAGAAACTAATAGTCTATACCAGAGGACCGAATGAGAAGTGTGAAAAAAGAAACAGCATAATAAAGTATACAAGACGCATCAATCACTAGGAAGGGAGCACTCCTTAACCAAATAGTAAGCTAGATTTTCCCATTCCCACGGTAAGTCAATTAACCCATACTTGGAAACAAATCATGTGCAACAGACAGGTTCAGTCATCCCACCAGCATGGCAATTAGGTACTAGACCATTGTAGTACCTGATTGCCAACACGTCTTGCATATGTTCATCCACTAGCAAATTTTAGTTTTATCAAACCAATAACAATAGAAATATTCAAATATTGACAAATTCGAATCGCTTACCCATAGGTAACATAAGGCTCAACCCTCTGCAACTTTTCTAGCATTGCTTCGTCTGCTCTCATGAAAACAGCATTGAAGATTCTCCTCAAGTTTAAGCTGTATAAGTTCTTCCTAACAGCAGGATGCATGTCATTTTTCCTGGAAAGAGAATATTTAAGAGCTCAAAAAACAGAGAGTTGAAGACAAATATATGTAGAAAAACGAAAAGGTATAACTGCAAAATGGAAACCCACCCCTGTATGCGAATGACCAAGAGAAGCTGGGGGTTAGTTGTCTCTATTGCTGACCTCTTTCTCTTTAACCTGTTTTTCATTTGGACAAGGTCCACCTCCTGAGAAGACACCAAATATCTCAATCAAGGACTGAATCAGATAAGAAAGTCTGTGAAATGAAGTCTCATATATCAAATAACCTATGGCAACATTATGAAACACCTAACAAATTACCTAAACGCTATCAACATTCTTACACAAGCCTCTCTATAATCTATACCAAGTTGTATATGATTGTATTGCATTCCCCTATCTAGAGATTAAGAATTGTAAGAATCCGCCTTAAACCCTTTCGTACTGTATTCTCGCATCCCACTTGGAAATGAAAGTGCAACTCATAATTGCATATATCTCTAACTTAAACTAAGGAATGAATCCAAACTTCCCAAGAGACTTGGCTCTAACCCGAGTTAGATGGAGTGAAGGGTTTATTCCAAGTTAAACCTCATATCAGAATTTTCCGACTCCGAACCACCTATCACTCGAATTATACCCACGCGAAGACCTCCTATCACTCCCTTCAGACTCCGAACCACCATGTCGCACCACATTACCCTGTCCTCTCTGTTTGTATCAACATCGACGGCGGCTTTGAGCTCGGGAGACGCCGCCGGGGAAGGTTTAAGGGAGGAGGAAGAGAGTGGAGGTTAGGGATTTGGAGAAGGAGAGGGTTGGGTGAGGGTGATTGGAATTGAAAATTTGAAATTGCAGCTTCATCACTTATTATGGGTATGTGGGAGAAGAGGACCTTGATAATTTTTTTGATAAAAAACAACTTCGGATATCAGTTGGGACGAAAGAGAGAGAGAGAGAGAGAGAGAGAGAGAGAATGGACGAGATGTATGAAAAATATGAGGAGAGAGATTTGTGTTATGGCAAACTCGCAATTGACATTCACCCGTTAAACCTCAATCCTTTCTCTTTCTGTTACACTCATCCAGTGCCACAGATCTTTTTCTGAGAACTTGGTAATGGTGAATTGTCATTTAACCCCGTCATTAAATTCAAGTCCTGTACCGAATTCGAATTCTTCACAGTTACCATCTATTGGCATGCTACAGGTATCTACTTTGCCATTCCTGCCGATTCCATCTGTCACAGAATGTTTCTGACTACATGGAACCGAAACTCGCTTATTACCCCATGATGAAAGAATGGTCTGGGCACTTTCTGATTTACCCTCTTGGCAATTGTCAAACGATTTTTTAGCTGTTTTCCCAACAAAACTGACATCATCTGATACGGGGATTTGACCCAAAGCTGTTTTCATATCTGCAATGATATATATTCAAAGCTTCAATGAACAGCAAATAAGTGAAGTAGTACCAAATACAAGGAATGCAAAAAGAAAGAAACGACACAGCGAGAACAATGGAATTGCTATTGCAATGGTTACCTCTCTCTCTATCTACTGACTTGTTTGTTGATCAAATGGAGATATGCAAAGATTTTGGAATCACAGAGTAATGTAAACAACAGAAAAACGATGCTAATAGAGAGATAAATCCATGCGAATAACTATTAAATGACCAACAAGAATGAAAAATAGGTGGTGCTAATTTTGAACACTAAACCAACCCTTTGATCTAGATATCTTGCTTATCATGATCGCTAAAAGGCAACAGAGATTGACAAAGTATCCATCAAGATTCATACAGTTTGTTATGGACAGTCCTAGGTAAGGAAATGCATTTGATCGAAGAATATATATACATTCAGGTAAGCTCATAGTTTCGATTACCAATGTAAATCAGGAAATACAAGCAATTTGTAAACTGACATGAGTTCAAGTCCTTCAGCGGCATTCCATCGAACACTTGATGGGCAATGTCTCAACAAAGGAGAGAATAGCCCAGTTTTACAATGCCAACACGCTTTGCCTTTAGTGTTGTCGTTTCACATTTGAGAGCTTATATAGCCACATGCGACGACGGTTAAAACAATGTCGTTTTCAGCTGGCAAGGCTACGACGTATTATTCTAGTCTCTCCAAAAGCAGCAACAGACGGAAAGAAATGGCGTCGTTTAGGTGGATACTGCAACTGCACAAGGACGTCCCAAAAGCCGCTCGGTTCTACTCGGAAGGCTTGGATTTCACCGTCAATGTCTGCACTCTCCGCTGGGCCGAGCTTCATTCCGGCCCTCTCAGGCTCGCCCTCATGCAATCCCCCAAGTAATTCCCTCCTTCTCTTCTCTCTAAAACTCGCTCTCAATGCACACCACCTGTTCGACGAAATGTCTGTGAGAGCTGTATTTGGTTTATTGTTTGCAATCTGAACTATTGGGGTTTAGTTATGAGTTATATAGTGGCAGATGATGCTAATCAAGGTTTAAACAGTGACCATGTCATGCAGAAGGGCTACTCTTCACTTGTATCTTTCACCGTGCCAGACATTAACCAAAGTGTGACAAAGCTGATGGCGCTGGGAGCTGAGTTAGATGGTCCTATCAAATACGAAATCCATGGCAAGGTCATGCCTGCTACATTACTCTAAAGACACCCTTCCGCGAAATTTAGTCTCCTATTGTTGGAGACTTGGAGTGGTGGAATGAAGCAATCTAACATTGTGACAGTGTATGATTTCAGGTTGCTGCGTTACGATGTATTGATGGGAACATGGTAGGCCTCTATGAACCAGCGTAGGGCTCCCAGAAGCTAGAGGAGTAGCTCAAGTAGGCTCTTTGTCCATTTTATCATGGAAACTTTTGATTTTTGATTTCATTGAAAAGATGTTATTGAAAATCGTCCTCGTAGGTGTATTACGTTCAATAGCTCTATGTGGATATGTTCAGTTCATGTGAAATTCACAGGAATTATTGTGATGGCTTCTGGGCTTCTCCAACTTGTAACTAAAATATCTGCCACTCCTTTTCTTCGTGCCCCAAACAAAAAGAACAGAGTGATTCACCACTTTCGTTACTGCAGTAATCTTCTTCTTCTACCTTTTTGCCATCCCTCTGCAGCATTATTCTTCTGCTATAGAGGTTAAGTTTTTAACTTGGTCGTCACTATTATATACAGTCCTCACTGCAGAAATTGGTCAGTGCTCGAGTCATCGACTCTCATTCGTCTGCTTAAACTAAAACCCTAATTCTTAATTTACATACTTTAAATGTCTACTGGAGGATTGAAGGGAATGGTTAGCTATACACAGATTCTTATATATCGGTTAAGAAGCATGCAGTCTGGTTGTAATTTGTAAATAAGAATTGACGATATTTAATGCAGCATAAAAACTAAGAGTTCAAAGGATCTATCTTCATTCGCTCTGATGTTACATAATTACTAGTCATTCAAAGAGAGAGCATTACAATTCAAGACCAATGTATAAATAATCTTGACTAGATCAGAGCTTACAAACAGATAGTTATTTGATACAAATTTCATCTTATTATTGTATAAAAAAATTGACTGGCACCGACTAGTCCAAGCAACACTTGTATTTGCCTTGTCTTGCACCTCAACACCATTCAGGTAAGAAGGCATCAAACCAAGAAGAGCAAACCTCGTTAGGCATAAAAAGGTGGTAATAACACTTTTTTTTTGGAAATAGGTGGTATTAACACTCATGATTGACATTTGTCTTGTCCTGCTCCAACTCCAGTTCCTCAGATTTCCTTCTGGCTTGTCTTCTGGTGCCAAGGGTGATGGTGTCTCCTGACGATTCTAAGGTTAAAAAAAAAAAAAAAAAAAAAAAAAAAAGTACTTGTATAGTTGTATGTGGCTATGTGCTAATGGCATGTGTCTTTGTGTGTTTTCTGGTAGAATATCTTCTAAATGTCAAAATCAATGCATGTCAACAATCAGGCACTTAGTGGCATGGAAAGCTGCCTGCAAAGTAAATGGGGCTAGTCTAGAAATCCCTTCAAGATTCAAGTTCCTCATCAAGGCAATAACTCTTCAACCTGTGTATGCCTGACCTTGTTCTAGCTTTAGGTTCAGGTTAATGAAATTGTTTTCTCATCATAACTTTGTTGCCAAAATTAACATGAAAACAAAAGAAAGAAGCTGATTATTAATGTTATTTTGCACCAAACAGATACAGGAAACTCTAATGGCTCCTCCAAAAGTTGGTTCATGGTCAAAGTCCAGCTTTTTTTTTCAAAGGATAAACATCAAATGGGTTCATAACTTCACCATCCAGGGTGTCGGAGTTGTTAATGGCCGGGGCTCTGACTGGTGGACTAGTATTTCCTCTTCCTCTTCCTCTTCCTCTTCAGTATATTACTTGCAGAAGAAATCCAATAAACATATCCCAAATTCAAATCCACAGTAAATCTTCCAAAAAGCCAAAATACTATTTGTACCTCTACCAGTACTATTGTGACAAGAAGTCCTGCAAGAACCAAACAAGAGCTGTAGTAATCTCAGGAGTGAAAATGTGACCCAGTAATTGGGACTTATTCAGTGCAGCCTGCAGCGACGTTCCATGCACAGGAACATCTTATCGATATTCAGCTCAAGCCCTCTGCAAGGTACACGAGATTTCAGCACGCTTTGTGTTCGAACTCTTATGGCAAGTCCCAAGCCCCTTGACCCCTTCAAGCATAGACTACTGCTTGAGAAGAGATGAAAATCCACTCAAGAAAATAGCGAGTCACAAGATCGTCGGCATCTGAAAAACATAGCTTTCATTTGATTCGTCAGCTTCCCTTCGACTAGATTTTCTCACTGTTCAGAGTGATGGTGTAAATGTATTTGTCCTGATCAATCTTGTACTTGCAATGTACCTCAGAGGTTCAGACCCATATTAGTGCATCTGACTTGGCTTTGTGGTCCAAAGATCGTAATGTTTTGGATGGAACTCATGTTAGTGTTAACACAACTTTACAGCAAGAGAGCAATTTTAACTGGATAGAAAAAATTATGATTCAACTTCACTCAGAGTTACTAGCCAGTAGCCAGGCTTTCATACTTCTACAAAACTGAAGCAAAAGATTTTCATGAAGAGCTATAGATTCCAGCCAAGGCTGCCTCCTTAAATCATATCAAGGGTCCAGAACAATATTTCTCTACATGGGTACCTTTAAAACTAAAGATACTTTATATAAACTTTGTCCATTGTGATGCACTACATGAAATAGAAAATGAAAGAAATCATAAAGCTACAAACCGGTACATGTAAGATAAAAGCTCAAGCCCAAAACCTTCTTTTTTCTAGTTAAGGGGGTGGATATGATAACTAGAGTGCTTCATCCCACCCCGATCAAATCCACGTGACATAGAAGGGATGGGAATTAAATGCCACCTACTTTAGACGCAACTTCTTCTTTGGAGCAGGCTGATCATTAGTGACCTACACAGAATCAAAAAAAAGGATGAGTAACAGAACAAAGAATTGCATGCTGGTGTTAAATTAAGCACAATTGCTGCAATCCTAGATAACACAAGAGACTTAATTCTTACAATTTCTGGGCACTTGTACTCAATACCAGCATCCTCAATTCTCTTTTGACGCTTCAGATCTCTCTTCTTAATTTTCTCCACCAGCTTTTTGTGCTCTTCAGCTGTCCTTTCCTGAAAAATCATCACCCACAATGAGAAAGTTGAATATGTGGCAGGCTTGTTTGGTAATGTAAATGTCGCAACAGGATATTCTTCATGTATGCGATGGATACCTTGTCATGCCTCTTGCGCTCAATTTGAACCCAGTTCAGGGGTTTGGCTCGGATTTTGCTATTCTTCCACCTAATAAACAAACAAGACACATACACTTAGCAGCTACAGGGCAATTGACAAACCACAACTAGAGCATTAATTTGACAAGTGGCCTATTTCACATTTATCATTAGCCTAAACTATATGGTATAAATGTCTATGGATGCCAACAATAACTTTTACTGGCACAAATAAATTACGAGTGAGTGAGTATCCTTGTCCACTTCAAGCACCCTCCAAAACCATTTGGTTCATTTTGAATGCACCAAGTTATTTGGCCAAAAAATTCAAGCCACCAAACAACTTGACTAACATTTGATTCCATCATTCCAACCTAACTACAATATCTTAATTAAAAACTTACAACTTCGGGTGAACTTCCTGTGGAGGAATAAGTTTGGTTTGCAGAAGGCATTCGAACAACAAGTAATTATGCATAGTTTCAGCTACAATTTTGGCCACCTGCATGCAAGGTAACATAATGTTAAGAAAAAGCAAAGTTATTAGAAACTAAAAATAAAATCATTATGAAACATAACCCACCCCTGGGTCCTCAAACTCTATGAAGCCAAAATGCTTTGACTTTCCTGTCTGCTGATATGAAGAAAAGGCGTTACTAATGTCACTGAAAAATCTACAACAAGATCAATACAAGAAGAACAAAAATGCATGATTCTGCTCAGGTAAATCATGCTCAATTGAAAAATAACAATTAATAATAAGAACAATCTTTAGTCTGTAAAAGCTCAAGCTTCTAGCAGGAAAGCAGAAGCTGTGATTATGCTCAGGGGGTAACTTGCTCGTTAACTCAGCACTATATTGAGGATGACCACATTTACACTTGGTATAGATTTCTTAACACAGAATATAAATCCTAATTTACCCTAGAACATGTCATATGCCTCTGGTTAAACAATCAGACAAAATCAGACAAGCGATCCACAGACAAACCCATTGACAAGTGCTACCAGAAACTCAATGTTTAAGTCATCAACTGAATCACTTACCTTTTTGTTGCGTACGATTCTTAATCTGTTGATTACACCAAACTGCCCAAAAAACCCTGCAAAAAGATAGCAAATTAGCCGAAAAACTCAATCAAGAACCTTGGCCAAACATTACTCTATTATTATTCTTGATCCAACAGATTCCATAACCCCATTGTACCTTGCATTTCAGTTTCATAGAAGCCGTGTGGTATCCGACTGATGTATACAACCCTGGCAACATCTTCCTTAAGCTTCTCTTCTGGGAGCTTACGCGCAGGACCGCCTTCCAATGGCTTTCCTCATAAAATAAAAAACAACAGATAAGAAAACGGCTATAAATACACACAAAATGAGCGATACTCGAAAGCAACTAACAAAGATGATGGGGATTACCAAGAAATCAGGAGCAGCAGTAGAGGAAGTAAGAACTGGTTTTTGAGCAGAAGAAGCAGAAAGCGCTTTCTGAGCAGAAGCAGAGACTGCTTTGCTCAGTTGCTTTTTCATGGCCTTTTTCGCCTTCGCCCCCATCTCTCGCTCTGCAACCAAATACAAACCACGTCAATCCAATACCAAAATCTAAAGACCAGCACGGGAAAAATCATACCCAAAAGAGAAAATAGAAAAGGAACACAACCCAGAATCACAAGAAACGAGGAGATAGTGAGGAAATATAGAGTTTACCTGAAGAAGGAGAGTGCAGAGAGCTCTCGGTGTCGAGGACTGAAGAGGAAGAAGAAGAAAACGAGAAGAAGAGGCGCGTTATGTGTGTTTTAGGTTTTATGTTTTACTTCTGATGCATTGGGTTTGGTAATGGGCTCGAGTTATATTTTATTGGGTGAGTCTTACGTTTTTATTTTATTTTTAAATAAAAATCTCTGAAATTACAATATTTCTTTTTGTTCTGTTTGGAAATTACTAATTTAGACCTATAAAGAGTATTAAATGTTTCGATATCCAAAGAAGGATCTAAAAAGAACTTCTTTATTTTAAGAATTTGAGAATTTCTACTATTTTACATTAGTTGTAGAGGACTTCATTTAACGATCTTAACCGTTGATTCTCTAGATTTATATGCAAGAAACATGTCTACAAAATTTTAACTAATTCCATAATCATTTAGTAATTCAAATTTACGTAAACAATTAGGCCGTTAGATAAAATTAAAATAAATATTGTACTAGTCAAATGGTTAAATGTTTTTCATTTTGGCTAATTTTTTGTAGGATTCATATGTGGGTTACCTAGGAGATATGTGACTTTGATTGTTAAAATACATGCTATAACTAAAAACATCTTCACTTTAAAAGTTTAAAGAGGTCCTTTCTAGATCCGGACTCTAGATGTATACACATGATCTAAAAGCTTTAGTATTGATACAAGATCATCGATAATGGTTTCTGGTTTTGATCTATGGTTTCAAGTTTTAGATCAAAAGTAATATCATTTCTCAAATGACAACTGATGGTTTTTTATTCAGTAAAGTAAACTAGGACACGTGGTTTTATAACTGGTTTTGATCGATGTGTTTAAGTGATGCTTTGAAATGCTCATAATTCATAAAACATACATTTATTTATTTCTCAAAGTTCAAAATTGCAGCATTTCAGTTTTAGTCTTCTACAAAGATGGAAGGGACATGCTTTACTAGGATCTGTGCATGTTTGTGTAAATGATTTCATACCCAATTTCTCAACCCACTGATTTAACCCAAGAAGATATGTGATAGAACTGATAATCGTGATTCAATTCTCTGGATTTCATCACTCCATCTTGGAGGTATTCCAACAAAACAAAAGGAACCAAACTAGGAAAGTAAACCAGAGCTAGAAAACAGTAAACAGAAGAAGTGAAGCTGTGTGGAGCATAAAGGAGGAACATTAATCTTGGAGATCTCTTGCCTCGGATAGTCAGATCAGAGGAATCCTATTCCCGCCTAAAATAAAGACATATCTGCTGGGGGTCCATACACAGTCTTCCAAGAAATTGGAATAAGCCATTTATCGTTACTGTTGCCTGCACAAAGCCATTAGCGACAGATGAGTATACAACTAGGCAAAATCATTATTCGCATTAAGTTCAAAACTTGTAGGAAGAAGAATAAAACTAATGGAAACAATTCTTAGGGATTGCCAAGGGGGTCATCTCATCCTTTGGGTTATTGCCGCACCATGTTTTAATCTCCAATCTAAAATTGCAGAATACTGGGAAACTCTGAGACATACACATGCCAGCACTTGCATACTCACGCATGCGCACACACAGACATACACACACAAACCCTATATCTGATATAAAGTGACATTATCCGCCACTCAGCCGTGCAGTTGGTGAAGAGGTGTTAAATGGCAGGCTTTACAGCAAGGTTGCTTCCAATAATACACACAAACCCTAGATTAAAACTGCAAGGTTGCTTCCAATAATACAAATTTGCCAAGATTACAGGATTTACAGCAAAGAACACATGACGACAAAGATGCATCCTATGAAAACAACAACAGGAACACCAAAAGAACAGATAATGGAAAGTAAGTATGCATTTGGGACTGACTGGAGTCTTCTCTTTCTATTTTCTTTTTTACTTTTACTTTGAAAAATAGAGAGAGACCAACAACAGAAATAGAAGAAAGCTCAGATGGGCATGACCAAACTCCTCTGAAACAGAAGCATCTAATTAGCAAAGTAATTGTATCTATCCTATAAAAGACACTGACCATGGAAATTAGTGGGACTCTGACCCAGAAGTTTGCATGCTGCCTCGGCCAAGTGGAAAGCATCAGGTGTGTTATCTCCTTCAGAGCAGAAACACAGTAAGCAGGTCACCTTCAATCCCTTAGCCTGATTACATCAAAGTAAACCTAGGATTAGAAATCACCTTAATCTCATGTTCTAGCTTGTGAATCTAAACATTGTCTTCCTCCTTTATATGGTTTTCACTTTCACATGGCTGTAGCTATGGATAAAGGCTAAGCAAGAATTGGTTCAATGAGTAGAGGAACTTCAAAAGACAGATAATAAATGTTCAGTGTATATTATTTGCTGGATTCCTCTTGCTGAACACCCTATTAATAGAACTTGTGTAACACATTAATTACTTCAAGTAAAGTGTGACCAGGTCGACTTATTGCAATATTGGTGTAACTGACAATGAATACCTTGAAGCAAGAAAAGAGTGCTGCAAAAGGCAAGCTTGGGTAGTAATATTCTTCTTCTTCAAATTCACCTTCAAAGGGCAAGCTGTCCTCTGGCATAACATTGTCTTCAGCTAATGTGCTAAGATACTTCCAAGACCTCTGATTTGGGTTATATTCCTGAAGTCTTTTCCACCCAAGTTGTTCACAGTGATCATCTGTTCCATCCGAATTAGTGCTTGACAAGTAATGCATCTGTGAACCACTGGAATATCACAGAAGGTAAACCAATCAAACATGTGCATGAAAGTACAAATACTTGCACAACAAATCTTTTTTTTTTTTTTTTATGCAACAGAGTTCAGGACTATCGCGGTTCTTTCAAGATTAGTCGTGTGCATTTAAAAAGAAAAAGAAAAAGGAAGATTCTTGATTTTCTATCCATTTCATGGTACATGGTACAATTCAAGAAGTACAAGTAGTAATGTACATATATTTTGAAGTTCCAATATGTTCTAAAATCACTAATTCAGATCTGAAAATGTAGTAAAAGCCATCATAAATTCTGCAAAACCACTGAAACAAGAATTGCAGTCAGCTGAAAATTTGTCTACATTTAAGTGGCTGCAGAAACATGAAGGGTTGAATCTGACAATCATCAGTATGTTAGTTGAAGTAGTTTATTTTCAAAGTACATAGGATCATGTTTGTAGGTTTACTGCTTAACAGACGGTCCAATGCTTATGAATCTTATTAAGTTTTCTTCCAAGTGCTTCAACTTTACCTAGCCTACAATGTTCGCCTCAAGATATTGGCTCAATTCAAATATTACGAAAAACTTAAACAAAGGAGCATGAAAATGCTCAAAAAAAATTTCAACTCATAGGAGCAAGCAGAAGCCACAAGTCATGCTATTTATACCTTGACATATCAATTCTCTGCCACCTTCCAAAGTCTAAGCTTGAAAGCACAATGACATGCTTCTTTCCACTGGCAGCAACATAATCAGCCAAGTTCTTAGCAAATTCAATCATCATCCCCTGCATAGTATTACCATTTTGATGTGATCCTCTCTAACATTCAAAAGTAGAGCACTACTACAGGAAAGTAAAATAGTCCAAACAATCCTATAATGTGCAGTAGAACGCTCTACTGTACCTTAACAACAGGGGATCTTTGTTGGATTAAAGACATAGCATTAGAAGATGAGTCATAAGCTGCAAGCACCAAATTTCACTTTTTTAGAAACAACAAAGAAAGAAAGGTAAGAAGGAGAGTAAAAGAGAATGAGCACCTTCAAGAGGGAGAGCAAGCTCTCCTTGAGGAACAGGCCCATACGCGTCGTTGCCAACACATGGAAGGATAAAGGGAGTGTCCAAGTATCCAACTCTCTCTGCCTTTGTTGATGCAACTAAAAGATCCACGGCAAGCTGTCCGACATTTCCAATGGACAGCGCTGGCTGAAATACAATACCAAACTTTCAAATTTCTCATTTTCAACTCATTAGCAACAAAACAACATCGGAAAATGTGGTAGAAAAAACAGACCAGGATGAGAGTGGATGAGTCAGCAAGGACGTTTTTGCCTTGTTCAGGAATGAACTCCATTTTTCGGAGAGCGTCGTCAAGTTCCTGTTAGCTGATGTCCAAATTGCAGTTCAAGCAAGTTAACCCAAACAATAAAAATAAAATAAAAATACCAGTTCAAGATACTCTGAACAAGAATAAGAAATCGAAATGGTCTGTTATTGGGATTTCAGAGATGAACTTTGATTACAGAAATTCAATCTAGTTACTGCGATTTTCTCTTGGGCGATGGAGGTTGCTTAGTGTGAGAACACAGAGAAGAGATTAAAGGGAATATAGGGTTCTTTCTTTCTAGCACTACAATCAGTCGTATATATGAGTTTGAATGGAAAACATGAATCAATACAAAGAACCCAACTGTCAACCCAAAAGGTAAAGAAAGTCAGAACAGAAACCAATACCTCTTAAAACCACCAAAGCAATTCTGACAATGTTTTGCTCTTGCTCTTCGCTGTTGAGAGAAGAATAAGAAACGGGAAGGACAATAGGACTGGTGATGTAAATTTTCTAAGAGTAAGGCTAGTTTCGGTAGTTCATTCATTTTTTTTCCTGAAAGAAACCAAGTTAAACCACGAAGAACACTCGAGTCAGTTAAGTCACTAAAGTGTCTCTAATTTTAATAATTCAAAACATTTCGTCTGTGTTGGTGTTAGCATGAATGAACAAGCACATTTTCCTTTTCAACATCGTATCAATTAGGTTTTTAGATTTCTTGATTTCCTCCACTACATTTGCAGTTGCTAGCAGGCAGTTGCTTACTTATAGCCTTATAGATGTTGCATATCCATACTCTTATAGTCTTATTCAGTAATAATCCGTGTATGCCATGGCAGGTTCAAAAGAATTAATAGCATCAATCTGATTTCATAACTTTCTATGTAATCAAGAGCCAGAATTAGTTACAGAGATTCAATAACTATCAAGTAATATCTAATCATACATCGCATTGATACAAAGATAATCCTGTTTTCAAACAAGTCAGAGACGCATAAATCATACACGTCCTCCAACTTTCTGTTCCCCAGAAAGCTTGGATAATGACGGCAAACTAGACCCTACCAGACAAAATCCAGCGCCAATCAGCCCCGTTTTACTGGCCTTTGAACATAAGACTTGTTCGGATCTTCAGTTTTGAGTTTGGGAGGTCGAAGTTCTCCTTTCTTGGCCTGAATGCACACAGATATCAGTATATTGGAGCTATTATCATTTTGTTTCAAACTCAAACTGGTAAGTAAGAAGCAGAGATAGATTTCTGTATTTTGCAATTAATGAAAACAAAGTAACATTGCAACTCACCTTCTTTCCACCCTTCATAAAATCTCTCCAGCTTGAGACCTGATCATTACGAAATAAAGTAGATCAAATCCAAGTCCCAATGAAGGAGTTAGCTTGTTTAGGAAAAAATATGTACGAGATCAGCAGACTACAATCAAATCTTTGGTAATAGATTTTCTAATTAAGTGTTTATACTGGTTGAGAACAAAACTTAGACATCATTCAAATTGGACACATGTTATTGAAATTGAAAGTTAAATGACAAACTGCGTCCCAATAAATATCTGGAAAGGTTTCAGAGAAAGTTTTCTGCATAAATTAGGCTCAAGGGCATATTATGGAGTTTTCAAACAGCATAACTGTACAAGTATTACATTCATACTACTTGGACACAACATGAAATAAGATGAATTCTAATAAAAATAATAATTAAAAAATAAATAGGAAGGTAGTTTGGCAGCAATGTACTTCAAATTCTAAAAAATTATATTAGATATCGAATACATATTAAAAGAATGGCACCTTATAAAAGAATGAGGTCTGAATTTTGAAAAAGAATGGCATAAAATAGCATGTACAATGTGGGGGTGGTTTGAACTTCCTAAGTGCGCAGCTAGACAGAGTGTTTAGAAGAACAGGTCCACAAGGAGACAAACAATGTATGTTATTGACATGGCCCAGTTTGGTGCTTCTTGTGGCCATGTATCTATAATATTTCATCAATATAACTATGTATATCACTGCTCGTATCTCTCGTTTCTTATCAGTTATTTAACTCATCATTCTTTTACAATATTAGTTGAATATCATAAGTAAAAAAACAAGCAGTTGAACCAATTTTCCAGTTACCTTAAGTGGGATGATTCTGTACCTTTCTACAAATGCAGTTCAAAAACCTTATGAACAGGAAAAAATTTTGGATTCAGCAGAGTATATGACTAACCTAGGACCAACAGTGACATCTTCCATCGACCTTAGATCACATATAGTCTAATCTATGAGAACAATCAAGGATATCCAATTACACTTTGGCCAGTGTCTACAATCATTCTGTGCATATAAAAGAACTTGTAATATCCTGCTTTCAGGAACCAATTATAACTCACAACAATGAAAGGTTAAGCCCATGCCACATATTTCTATAGAAAAATGAAAAAGATGGCGACATACCCTTTTTTCTCTTGTTCCTTCCCATTCTGCTTCATGATCTCGTTTTCTTTTCCACATCTCTTTGGCTTCTTCTTCATCTTTCTTCAATCGTCCTTCCTCTTCTGATATCTACACGGCAATGAAGGACAAAGAAAACTATGAAACCTTAAACAAGTATGGCTCAGTAAAGAAAACATCCAAGTTTCTAGCATACCCTCATTTGCATTTTTCTCCTCCGCCATTCTTGTTCTGTTAATATTTCTCGAACCTTCTTCTTTAGTTCTTGCTGAAACTCTTCTGACTGCTCATACTGTTGCTCATATTTTCCCTGAAACATATATCAAAGCATAATTAAAATTTTACTGTGGAGGAAGTAGAAAATCCCAATAAAATAAATTCAATTGCATGAACTAGGGGCCGGTGTTCCTTCCATCAGACGAGAAGAAAATCAATGTAAAACGAATACATGTACAAGAAACCATGTCCTATGCACATACACAAATATTTTGTTTCAAGTCTGCAGCAAACTTCAAAGGTTAGGGGTTATTGGCTCAGCCCAGTAAAGGATCAGCCATATCATTTATACTGCATGCCTTGTCTGGATTTCCTTTACCATTAGCATTTGGGTACAAGTATAACCATCCTAGTTCAGTCATTTTGTCAGGTAATATTTAATTCTATAAGGTTCTGGTAAAAGAAAATCCTTCAGCTTTTGTAAAGGGAGAAAGGCCAGAGTCCTTTGGGGTTGTGGGGGGCTAGCTGTAAATTGGATGGTGGATGGAAAGAAATAAAAGATTATTTGAAACTTATGGCAGGGTGGAGAGGGGATACCTGTGGGGAAGGGTTAAATTCTGGGCATCGTTATGGGCTTCTACTTTTAAGGATTTTAAGGATTATAATATTTCTTCCATTATTCGTAACTGGCAAGCAGCTGTATTGGTCAAGATGATGAACAAACATATAGACTAACATATGCAATTATCAAAGATATATGAGAACTGAAAATACCTCATCAACCATTGACTTTATTTTAGAAGCTGTATCTTTCTTCAACTGCTTCTTCCGTTTTGCTCTGAGTTCGTCTGTAGCACATATTAAAAACAATAAGGGATCCTTCCCACTCCAATATACAATCACTCCACCCAGGAAGAATTTTACAAACTAACGTAAGGAAAAGATGTTTAAAAAAAACAGAGCGAATACTGGAACATAATGACCAAAAGAAGATACACAGGGTAGAACTTTATGAGACCGAAACAAGATTTATAAGGTATAATCGGACAAAGCAATGCTTCTAAAACTTTTAAGCATCAATATTTCATCCAAACCTATTTAAAAGTCTGCATATATAAATACATTATGGCCACATGAGTTACAAGACAATTTTCAGATTAGCAAATAAATGATTCAATTGTCTAACCCAACATGTTTTTATTTTTCATATGAACTTTAGATAAATGAAGAGTTTACCATACATAGGAAAATCCAGACACCAAGATGAACACAAATGAAAAATTTCTGACCTTTGGCTGCAGAGACTTGGCTAATGATATAGTCCCTTTCTTGTTGATCGAGTAAAAGTTGGTGAGCTTTCGCCAATGCTGAAAATAAATGGAAAACTCTCTGTTAATTTAAGCTACATTACTAACGACAAAGGAGCATGGATATATCCTCAATGTATTACTGAGAGTTTTCATCACCGTTTCTCTCTAACAGGACTAAAATATTACCAAACACCAAATTTTCACCAGTTGCAAACCAACAACGACTTTATGTATTTAAGGTGACGGTCAATCAGGGCACATGTTTAGTATAATTTACTCACATGAAACACAATATATAACAGATAACTTTAATATCTCTTTATTTTTCTTTTGACTCGAAAAACAAAGACTCATATACAAATCTGGTCATTACAAAACCTTCACACCTCTCCATAAACAATCTAGGCCAAACAATCAAATGTCAACTTTATTGCATAAACAATACAAACTACAATAACACATGCCAAACCGCAAAAATTGACAGTCCAAATATCATCATTGGTATAATGGATTTATTGACTCAAGTTCTGAGTCACTAAACAGGTTACCCCTACTTTAAGTTCTAAAATACAGTATAATCTTACAATAAGTCCAGATAAGAATGTCATGCATCAAAATCATAACAAAATTTCCATCTCATTCAAAATGTGTCAAATAAACAAAATTGATGTGATAGTATTACATTAACAATAACTAAGATGCCACCATGTAAGTCCACAACCTTTTCCGCCTCCCCGGCAAGGCTATTTTCATCAAATAATAACACCCACCGATATAGAAAGTTGGAGACTGAAACAAGCCTTAAAATGAAATTATGTACACTCAGTCAGGACAGTTAACTTTTCACTCACTCTGTTACCTCTCACTACTGGATTAATGGTGATACAAGCATAAACTAGTTGGCTATCTCTGTCTAACAACTAAAGGATTATAACAAATGTAAGTATCAAAGCACAAATAAGCACCTCCAAATGCCTCCTTAGCCTGTGGATGCTTGCATTTATCAGGGTGAACCATCAAGGACAACTGCAAACAACTCCCATGAAAAATACGTCAGTAAAGGTTGGATCATAAGCAAGCAAAACCAAGAAACAGCAATATCGGATATAGTTACCTTTCGATACTGTTTTTTAACATCTTCTTCGGTTGCATCAAATGGTAAGTTGAGATACTCGAAAGGATTTAACTTGAAGCAGTTGAGGATCCTGCATATTGTTCGCGGTTTGTCAAGATCAATTAAATACAGACAATTCAATATATAAGAAATGTTTCATCAAATTTACTCATTGAAAATATGCTTATCAAACATGAAACAAACCAAAGATCAAAGGAAAAGCAGCCTCTCAATCTCCTTTTGCCAAAAACAGAAAAGAAAAAAAAAAGTCAGCACTCTTCTAATTCGAAAAATAAGAACAGAATTACATTCTTCAATTCTTCAATTCACCAAAAATATCAACCCTAAAACTTGAGAAGATAACTAGCACACACACCGCATACATCAAAATCACATGTCAAATTCAATTGTAATTCCATAATTCCAATTCGCGGGGGCTCAAATTACTCACACTTCGATCATAATCCATGAAAAATAATATAAACCCTAACCCTAGTTTCCGGTTGAATTATAATTATGAGTATTGAAAAGGCATATATACGAGAGAGAGAGAAGGGACCTGAGGACTTGGTTGTCCCGCTCGACTTCGCTGACTTCGGCGTAGAAGTTCTTGAGAAGTAAATCGTCGTCCATGGAGCTCTCAATTACCCGTGTTCCAATTTCTTCTACTAAACCAAACCCCCAGACTTTGCTATATAGATTTAGACCATCCCCTTTCTCTTTTTTCTTTTTCCTCCTCCTTTAAACGTTCTTACCCCTCATACCATACCAAAATGAAAAAAGAGAAGAAAAAAAATCTCTTTACCTCTCCAATATATTACCCACTTATCCAAAAAATATTAAAAAATAAAAATATAGACACATGTGTATATACTCACAGAGCTCATATATATTCCACTTTTATTTCAATAAAGACTTAAAAAAATATGAATCTTTCTTCGGAGAAATACTTGTCTGAATGTGCATCGGAGCGCTTTCCTATTTGCATATATTTATTATTGTAAATCCATCAATTTAACCGTGCTGAATTAATTAATAAAGATTATTTCACTAAAAAATAAATTTCACAAACAAAATCGGTTGAACGGTTGAAATCATATATTTACGTTGCCAAATAAGAGAGAGATTTCAGATGTTTGGTTCACCCAACTATTACATAGCTATTCAAAAGCTAAGTTAGCTAACATGGCTTGCCTATGTGCAACCTTGTTGCATGTTCGAGGCGCAAAAGAACAGCTTTATTTGTGGCAAGCTTCCTAAACGTCGAATGTCTTCAACCATAATTCTTTGTTTAGTAAGAACAGTAGTTGAGATATGAGTTTCAATTTCAATAAGGATTGATCTTTTTTTTTTGGTAAATTCAATAAGGATTGTTCAAGCATAATGTTACCATACAAAATACAACTCAGCTAGGATAGCAAGTAGCTCAACATGCATTGTCGAACTAGCGTATTGAACAACATATTGAAATGTTGCTACCACTACTCCATTGTAGTTTCTAAGCACACCTCTAATTTCACCTAATGTTGGTTAAGGTAGAAAAACTCTATTAGTGTTGGGCTTCAGGTCATGCCCTCAAGTAGGTTGCCATACATTTGTAATTATCTTCTTCATAGAGATGAAGAAGATATGGCATGCAATACAAGTGCCCTCCCACAACATGGTGTTTCGATTCGTCCACACACTCCATATAATCATCATTATCTTTTAAAAGACCTTATCTTGGAGTCGTAAAGCTTGGTTCAACATCCAATTAATCCTTAAAAAGAATTTGAGGAAGCAGAGAATGTTGAAGGTTAAAGGGAGCTTGTGGCAACAAAGTATAGGTTGTGGTATACTTACCGAAAATATAGTATGCAGCCTTAATCTGATGACCAGATAAATGACAGTTAAGCACTCTATCGTAACCTTTTCTAGTGACTCAGACTCTTCAAACACATATTTGAACAGACTTTCTAAACACATACTTGAACTTTGCCAGGGACTTTAGCTCTCTAAAGCATCTTCCCACCTCTTTAAATGCAAAGTGTTTAGAGTGGTCCGTGGTCCATATAGAACAAGGTCATATTATGCTTGTGATGGTCACACATTTCTTACATTATCTAACCGCATGGGTTGATGAGTATGTCCTTGTTAGTGAGTTCTCTCCTTCGTCTAAACAAACCAAAATCCAACGCCAGAATGTAGGAAAATGCCAAATCAAAATCCAAACCCAGCTCTAATGAAGTTGATAATTCTCATTTGTACTACTGGAAAATGAATGAACAAAAAACCTAGTGTTTGTCGAATCAATATCTTCTGAAATTCGATCTTTGCCACCATCACCAAAATCGTCAACTTCTCCAGCTATAACTTTGTCGTCGTCATCATAGAGCACGGCCTTGTCCAACCCAATTTCCAATATCCCCCACTTCGGCTCCTTCTCCGCGTTGAAGTCTCTTAACCTCTCCTCCAGCCTCATCGTTTTCAGTCTCAAAGACTTAATCCAGTTCGGTGTCTCCTTCCTGGAACTCAATCTCATTCACCAAAATTGTCTTATGTGACATATCTACTAAGAGGAATGCTAAGAATTTGTACAGCAACATTGGGGTGAAAAAAATAAATAATGTGCAGAATATAGAATTTAAACAAGCTCTTTTGGTCGTTGAATGAGGAACTGTGAGCAGTTTGGAAGCAAATGGTTTTGCATGCTTAAATATTTGTGTCATCACCAACCTAAGGGCCCTAAAACAAAATTGCACTAGAAAATAAAAAACTAACGAATATCGGCTCTAACGACACAAAAATTCAAGGTGTTTTCTCTCTTGAAAGCTTATACATAGCACTCAACTCATAGCTCCACATCATGCATCCTAAACCACGATTTACATCTGTGCATGACCAAATTCCAAGACATATATCGTGACAACTATCCTTTACCAGACCTGACATGGAAACTATATCCATGAAATCTGGCACCTTCATGTTCTTAATATTGAAAAACTCATTGCTAATAAAGTAGTGTCAAATTATGATGCGATAGTAATGGTTTCCTGTTTTCTCAAAAAATTTAATACGAGTTCAGGATGCATCATTATCGCCACACATCAAAAAGGCCTCACCTTTTGTAAATATCATAACTCTTACTAGGCCAATATGTCATCACTCATTGTTTTTCTCCACCCAAACCGCCTCTTCTAGAGTCTCATCTTATGCGTTTGAAGTCTAAGCTTAGGCTGGTTAATTTCTTTGAGTGTAAATAAATGATTAGCCAATTCTCGTCAGTTCCAACTTGGTTACAATGTGGAAATGAAAACTGTTAGAGAGAGTGATAAAAGCAACGATGTGTCATTTGTCGCTCCACCATAATCTCTCTAAACCTGTTCAGATCAAAAGTTTGGGTGATTCATGTTGATCAACCTCTATCAAGTAGTTTCTTAGAGATTGATCATTAGCGAATGTCCCAGCACTGTACGGCACCACCACACTTCATGCATTCTTTTGGAATGTGATTTTCATACCTACAACTAATGTGTTAGTAGGATGATCAAAGCGATCTCGTTTGATGTTGTCAACTCTTCTGAACAGATCCATGTTATCGTTTTCATCTAAAGTTGCAGATGTAGTGACATTGTAGGTGTTTGGAGAATCAGAAGACTATAGCCTTATTGTCATCAATAGAAAGTTAGAAGAATAAACGTTGCATTTTTGCCTCCATCTAAAGTTGCATTTTTGCATTTTTATTCTTTGTCAGTTATAGTATAATCATGCAAACACAATGATTGAACCAGAATGATTCCTACTAAAACTTGTTTCAATACAGGACTAAGGATCAATTTAAGTACTCCAAGTAACATCTCAAAGAACAATATTGTCGTCCTACTCATCGAGGAGCACAACTCTATTTTCTAGATTTAGAAAGTCCATGTTAGCAACTCAAATGACAAATTTTGAACAATTACATAACCATATTCTGAGATATAAGGACACCACAAGGTTAAAACTCCATATCAAAATTAATTTGTCCACTTTTAGGGTTAAAACCCCAGCTCAAAATCTGTCCCTTTTAAAACCAAACTCTTACAATCTCTTAAGAATTAGCCAGTCGAATTGCAATTGTTTATATATGTACAAGATTTTCCTTCATTTTCTAACAGTAAAAATCAGAAGCTCATTATGAATTTAGATGTAGCATTTACTAATAGGTATTCGTAAATGATTGAGTATGTAAAAAGATGAGATTTAAGGTCTGGTTAGGCAGTTCACACACTCTATTTATTGGTCTATTTGCTTTTGTAGAAAGTAAACCTCAAACTTTTGCTACAGGGTCTAGTGTTTTTTACAACATCTGTAACCATGCTGTCACTTGTTCTAGAGGCTATAAGGGTGCTTGCTGCTTCTTTAAACATTGTTTAAACTTTAATGTGTATGGAGAATCAGTCTAATTGTGTGCTACACTCATCTAGTTTATGAGAATCAGCATAACATAAATAATTCATTTATATATGCCTAGATTTAATAACTGTGTGCTTATAGTTTTGATGATTATCGACAATAATTTATCAAAGCATTGAAGCATTTTATGTCCTCTAACTTTAATTTGTTTATGGGACGAGAAGAGAGTATACTCAAGTCTTAACGCTATAAATTTATTTTTATTTTTTTTACCAATGGTAGGCCTGTTTTATTCTAAAATATGACAACGTAGATAAGTGACGTGGGCTTTCACGATATACATACAAGTGATACAACCATATAGGGTGATGATTAAAAACCTTAGTAAAACACATGACGAATTAAACATCATATACGTGAATAAAAATTTAGTAAGTTTTTTGTGAAAATTACTACAAAAGTTTGGTAAAAAATCGGCAAATATAGAATTCAATACGTAAGTGTTTACCGAAAAGTGATGAGTTTTTCACGCACTTCAATTTAAACCTTTTTTTTTTGCAATGTAGTATATAGTAAATTATGATACTCCAATCAATTAAACGTTAAGAGAGAACAAATTAATTATAAGCATAAAATCAAGATTTACTTTTGGAAATAATTAACAGTTTTAAGGATGTAGATTTTAGCACGGACAGTTGATGAAACATAAGTGCAATTGTCCGCGTGGCTACCATTAATATGTGGTATCTTGGGACTGCTTGTTCCGGATATATGAGGACACTAAACATGGTATATGTGTTTAAGTTTCTTAGTTTGTCATTGTATTCAATTAAGAACCTCTATATTTATGTTTTTTTTTTTCGTTAGTGGAAGGAAAGAAAATAGATAAATGGAGAAATTTGAAACTTTGCAACACAACATAACATTCCATTAAACCAAGTAGAGAAAACACAAATCAAGAAACTAACAACAAAATCAACTAAGTTCCCAAAAGAAAGAAACACCGGTACAGTATGTTAACTTTTAACTTTTAAGGATAATATGGCTATAGTATAATTTGGCTGTAATATCTTTTAAGATGCAGGTAATGTTCGCATTTGTGTTGTTTGTCTCACTGATGTAAGTTTTTTATGGAGTTGATGAGAAAAGTTAACACTTCAAAAAAATTTCACTTTCCGGTTGATTTATGTATCTTTGTATATGTTTCACAAACCACCAACGGTTGTACCGCTGCGAAGGACAGCCAAGCGCAACATCCCAAATGAACAGGCGAAAGTTATTATGCTCCCTACAAACGTGGTTGCATAGACAACCCACTTGGGGAAAAACCCAAGAAAAGGGTCAGTTCATTCGGACACCAATTCCTCGGTTCTCAAGGTAGCCATGCCTCGCTACCTCAACATCTCAGCTCAACCTAGCTTTGTTGGGCAATGAACGTGCGGAAGAACGTCACAACAATTTGAAGATTAAATACGAAAAGACACTCGTATGCATGTGGCAAAGGGATAGTCTAAAACACGCGTCCACTTTGGCTAACAGTGCCCAGTCCCATACTCCCTCTCTTTCACCAAGTCATATGGCAGCTAAAGGAAAAACAGATAAAGACCGAAGACAAAGGACAACAGATAAGAATTCTTTTCCTGAAAGGACAGAAGAAACGGCCCACGACGGCTCTCCTAAAATCCCAAAAGTCTAGGCGAAAGAAGATGATCCTTTCATTCTCCTTCTCCGCAAGATCGAGGAATTCGATCGACGCCTATGCAAACAGGAGGCATCGCCATGAGGACCGTCCACTCCTTTACATTTTGTTACTCGCAGCGGCTCGTTTTCACTGCGAATTCAGCGGTCAATTGGGGTCCCTCCTCCCAAACCATTAAAGATTTATCACTACAATGGTCACACGGATCCATATACTCACTTGGAATACTTTGAATCTGTCGTGCGAGGAAAATATCATGATGATGCTATCCTCTGCCACCTATTCCAAGAGACCCTGTCAGGAGATGCAATGTCATGGTTCTATGAATCCCCGCCAGATTCCATACATTCATTTCAGGAACTACATGATGCTTTCCTAAAACGATTTCAGTTGGTGGCAGATTGATTCGGAGGATTGGGCGACATCTTAGGCATCGATCAGCACCCTGATGAAAGCTTATGCAAATTCATAAATTGATGGCGCTTGGCAACATCGAAATGTCAAATCTTAGATAAGGGATTGGCCAATCAAGCATTTCAAAAAACTCTTCACCCAGGAGACTTCAAATATTACCTCAATACTCTCGTACCACCGCCGAAGTATGACGAGGTCATATGGATTTGACAATCATCCATGCGAAAACTGAATGCAAACCTTATGGCGACACTCCTCCACCTCGAATGGCCAACCTTGTTGTTGCCTAAAAAAATAATGTCGAAATAAAAAGCGTGGGCGATCAAAGTCTCGATCTCCTTCTCCTAGCCAATTCTAGCGCTACAACAATAACAAATGCAACAAATGATACCCTCATAATCAATTCCACACGGGAAGAGATGACAAACCATATTGCCCGGTGTAAAAAGATTTCACCCCAATGTTTGAAGTTTATTTAGTGATCAACACAACATATGCTGAGATTTTAGAGAAGCACAAAGATATCCTTCCACCAGCACCACCGTTGCGATTCCCAAAACCTAAGAATATGCAAAGAAGACAGGAAAATGGTGCAAGTACCATCACGAGGACAGACATTACATTAACGATTGCTGATCTTTACGTAATGCGTGTGAACAACTCATCCGAGAAGAGAAACTCAAAGACTATGTTCCAGCTCCCCCAGCGGACACACCAACCTTGCGTGGACATATCAAGTAACAACATCCAAGCGTCGCCACTAAACAGAGAACAATTCCACATGACCGGACATCACTTCGCTTTACCTCGCTTCGTTACACCACAAATAAAACAGTCTGTTATCATAAGCCCTCACATATATAGGCAAACTGCAAAAGAATATCTTCTTTTCTCATTGTAAATTCGCATGTACAGATGTACTAGACAATGCAATGAAAAGAAGGTTATTCAGCAATTGACTCATTTCCCTACGTGAAAATCTTTGGCAACATAATGTTTCCTCTTCCTATTAAAAAGAGAAAGGAACAAAACAGTTAAGCCTAAGAACAAAGGTTCGCACGTCTCAAAATAAGTGCACAAAACAACAAAATAATGGTTGTTCTCATTATTAGCAACAACAAAAGGAAAGCTTTCAACTCGAGCTATCGTCATCACTGGAGGATGTGGCAACATCAAATTCTTCTGTACTTGACACCTCATACCATAAATCTAAAGTCCGTTTTTTCTCAAAGTAATCCACTTTTAATAAACCTTGCTCCAAAAATAGGCGATACTGGGCTCGCTCAGCCATTCGCTTGAATTTTCGCAGCATGTTCATCACATGCCCCTTCTGTTAACGACGCTGCTACGAATTTTCTTTATAAATCAATTGCGTACGACAATCATATAATCCACACTATCTCCCCACTTGAGAACAACGGCATAATTCGTCAGAGCTGTTATTCTCTCTTGAACAATAGACAACTAAAGTTTGGCTTCTTCAAGAGACCTGGATAACTCAAGATTAGCCGAGCAAAGATTTGCCACCTTCATCTCTGACTCTTGAAGGTCCGCACAGACAGAATCAATCAACTCTTGTTGGTCTCAACATTTCTTCTCTAGCATAGCCTCCCGACAAGAGGAAGAATTGACAAAGGATTCTATCTTGCCTTTCTTGTTTTCCACTGTCCTGATAATCTTCTTCATACGAGCCAATTCTTTTTCAGTTTCTCGCACCTGCGCCAAGACAGGGGGATCATGGAACGATTCACAGTTATATAGACCTTTCAGAAGTTGCACGGTTTCAGAAATTACGACATTACAACTTTTATGCAACTCAAGATCCGCATCGGAAAGACCCTCCTTAACAGGCAAAGGGAATCACTCATGGCAGCTACAAGTTTTCGCATAAGCGCATTTGTACTCTTCGATAATTGTACAGAAGCATGCGATGTAGCCGATACTCACTTAGCAAGAAGTTCAAATGACGGAGTGTAATTGCGATGTAGCCGATACTCACTTAGCTGCTCATTTTCTCGAAAAGAAGCTAAACAATCATTTGCATCATTAACAGCTTTTTGAATTCCCGCTAGGACAGAACAACCCAAAGCTTCTAATAAATCTACGAGTTGAACGTCACTGGCATATTTTCGCTTTTTTGTAACATGCTTCTTACTATTTCTTTTCTTCTTTTTCTCCACAGCCATTTTTGAGCGAACATCATTCCGTAACGGAATAGTGACAGTAATTTCCTCTTCTTCCAAAGGACTAAGAGTATCCTTTGTCGCAGGGAAAACAAGAGGAAGACTCCCACATGGGGTAACCACAATAGGAGAAATCAAATCTTTCCTCACCTGACCACGATTCGACCTGTATTCATCCACAACGATAGAAGATTCTTTAGATCCCAGATTGCTTAATAATGACGAAGCAAAATCCACATGATGAGACTTTGACTGGGAGCCTTTGCGAGCGAATCGTTGAACATGCTGATCTTTCCCCAAAATTGGTTCAGATGCTTTCTGAGACACAATTTTGACCTTCCTCACATCCCTTCTGCCTTCATCAAAGCGAGCAGATCTTGGAGGCATGTCGTGCGCAACACAATTAAATTCCGGATCAGAATAATATGACGATACTCGCACAGTCATAGCGAAATAGCTTATTTTCCATAAATCTACAACATACAGCGTATCGATGCGGAACATAAACCTATCATATTTTTCTACAAAACGCCAAAAAGACAGGTTAGAAAAATACGCACCAAGTCAAAAAATAAAACAAGGGAAGGAGAGCTACTCATCATGGATGCGCGCAAGCCTAAATTTCGCTAAGACAGGGATGGAAGACATATGCTGGAAATCAAGCTTTCCAAACTCTTTGACCATTGTAACAATTCTTTTGCAACGACAGAGTTCCCAATCAGATGTGATCGGAATGTTGAGATCTGCATAAAGGTACAGGCATTAGGAAACATCGAATGAGAAGTCATATGAGTTAAAGCAAAATTACAAATGATGTCTACTTGCAGCACGGAAAGTACGTGACACTTCAAGACCTGTGCGGTATCGAGAAGCAAAGTTCACATCTTTTTTCCAACCAGATACCGCAACAAAGGCACCCGAGCACTAGGAAGAACCAAAACCAGGGACATCAAACAACCTACGAGAGCCTGGATCTCGTGGTGTCAAGTAAATAGTCCCTAAACACTGATCTCTCTGAGAATATTTGAGAGCGAAGAAATAAAGAATCTCGGCGCGAGAAGGAACAATTAAGCCCGCTAACTTCCAAATCAGACAGATCAAATAGATTACTTTCAGAGTGATAGGGCATATCTGACCAATAGTTGCTCCCAATTCCGTTATGGCACAATGAACTCAGGAGCCAAAGGAAGTTTCAAGCCCGCACGGATCAGCGACTGAAAAATTACAGTACCATTGACATGACAAATAATATATTCCTTTTCCTTCAGAGGCCGAAATGCTAGCGTTTCAGGAAGACGGAACTGCCGAACAAGCTTACGGATAAATTCGTTGGGCATCTTCCCATGAACATGATCTACTATTTAATGATCAGGAAGACGCTCAAATGAGTTACTTGTTCCCATTGAGGAACCATGTTGTTGCCTTAGATCCGAGCGATGACGTTCCCTAACAACATCTTGGGCAGTGGCTCTAGCTAGATAACTTTCAAGGTTAGGCGAATCAGAAGCCATATCTACACGACGTAAAAAGCTTATCAGATAAATAAGTCAAATCCGAGCGAAAAACAAATCTTTCATGTTGTCGAACAACGAAAACAAAGCAGACAACTACATTTGTTCAAGTCAAACGATTCGTACAAGACATATGGAAACTTACGCCCTAAATAAGATATTAAGCGAACCACAAGCATTTTATGAGAAATTAGAAGCGCCACATGCACACATTACATACATAATTCAAGAATTATGTTTGACACAAGCACATGATTAATCGATCATGACACTGGGGACTCTTTGTCTGAAATACAATTAAGCGAAGATTCATTTTATTGATGATTTTGAGACAACAGAACAGCGCAAACGCAAAAACAGACTATTATCTTTTATTAGCATTTCGAAACAGAAATACAAAAATGCAATCAGAATGGATTAGAAACTGCTTTCCGCATGATTGCTAGCAAAAATCCCCCACCCCTCAAAATACAAATCCTAAGATGATGATTCTCTATTCTCTTTATTATCTATCCTTCTCTCAATAATTCCTCCTGAAACACATTATCATATGTACTTTGCTCTAACCCTAAGTTGATAGCCGAAAACCCTAGAAACCCGGAAAAAAAAAACCAAAACCCTAAATTCTTCCATGCCGTGTGTCTACACCATCAACACACAGCCCCAGTTTCACCATGCTCATTGTGAATGAGATGGAGGATTGTCTCGACTTGATTGAAGCAAGAGGATTTGGAGTGATCAACCACCGGTTGACCTGTTCCTTGCATTATTGGGCAACCAAAGTCGTTAAATTGGCCTTTGTCTTCTTGTACCACCGTTTCAAGAAAGAAAACTAAGCAATCTTAACCTCTCATCTTAGTTATAATATCATATACATGATATTAATTTCTGCTCACTTCATATATATAAAACAATACACATTTGGTTTCATATTTAGTTTAATTAGTGAGTTCCTAATCACTTGTTAAATTGTTTTTTTGGTTGATAGCTTCGGAAAGACTACAGAACCAAGTGGGTTCATCGAAAAGCTGTTGCTTGTGTGTGTGAAGGCTACATCGACACTTTATGCAATCTCGCTTTAAGATCGATAGCACATACGTGAAATTAAACAAGAAAATTGCAAAATGCTCCTATAAACACAGTTTATTTGGCAAACTAGCAAGTAAGCTTCTATAAAAGTTATTTCAAAGTTCAAATAACTCGAGGGGGATAAAATTCATTCATCCCTTCTCCATCTCTATTCTATCCTTGGATTTGTGAAATTTGCAGGAAAATCCCAAGACTAAGAGTGTTATGGGTTCGGGTTGTGTCGTATCAACCCCGGTGTTAATTTGGATTGTGTAGTATCAATCCCAGTGCTATTTTGGATTGTGTGTACCACATGTCTCATGCATAGATTATTGCTCAAACATGAAGTTGTTCATGTATATGTTTGGTTAAAGTTAATTATTACACATGACATACTTATTTAAGTCTTTGCCTAAATCTATTTTCAAGAAGCATGTGAAGAGTATTGTATCAAGTCTCTCCGATTAAGTTATTTATTAAGGGGAGCATCATATGATCGAGTTCTCAATGAAGTAGTTGGTGCGTTGTACTCTTTTGTCATTTGTCCAAGGTTTAATTGTTCCCACATGGTTTTTGTTACTTGATAAAGTTTTTAACAAGGCAACATGGTATACATCCATCAACATAAAGACGCGTGGCACAAGGATGAGTGTTACATGAATGTTCTACGTGTATGCCTTGGTCTAATGCTAGTCAAACAACAAATCACTATTCTATATAGAAATAGGATATCAATGATATGTTTCCTTGTACAACACATTATGGTGCTATGTAATCCCTATATAAGAAGGATTTATATCAATGAATAAGATGATGATTATTTATTCTATTTACTATCTATTATTTTCTCACTAACTTTTCTCGAAATAGATCACTAATTTTGTAATATTTTCTCGTAATTTACTTTGACAAAGAATAACGATACATGTTTGTAATAACAACTTACACTAGTCTCGTGTATATATTTCACTAATTATGAATTTAAGAGGGGGACGTTAGCAATGCCTGTGCCACAATGCCTTAGCCGCATTATCGATCAGACCAGAACAGAGAAGAGAAAAAAATAATATAAAACGGGGCGATTAAGAAAGTAAAACCCCTAGAGAGCGAGCTAGAGAGAGAGAGCTCTGTGTCATATCTCAACCCTTCCCTTTAAATCCATCTCCTCCCCCCTCTCTTCTTCTTCTTCTTCTTCTCAACATAACATTTCTATTCTTTATGCTTCCAATTGTTTCCAATCACAATTCACAATTGAAATCCCCAATTCACCCAACTAACAAACCCTAATTTCCCAATCCCCCACAATTCAATTGCATCTCCGCCATGCCCTCCTCCCTCTGACCCTCCGCGCAACCATCACTTGTCGACATTCGGATTGAGATTGAACCCTAGAAACCAGAGAGAGAATGGAGGGCTTACCGCAGCACCCAGCACCTCGAACTGTGGAGGAAGTCTTCAGCGACTTCAGAGGCCGTCGCGCCGGGTTGATTAAGGCCCTCACCACCGGTTCGCTCCTTCGCCTTTTCCCCATTTTTCTTGCTTTCTTGATTTCGTTTTCTCACGGCTTGCTTTTGCTTTGCGTGTTTCTACAGACGTTCAGAAGTTTTACCAGCAGTGCGATCCTGGTGGGTCTTCTCTTCTCTTTTGCTCTTATCTGTTCATGTGCTTCTCTTTTTTCTAATTCATAGTCACTAGCTTTTCAAAATTAACCTCTTTCAAAGCTAAATGCCGAGTTTTCTGGGTCATTTCGGTGTCACAATGGTTGATTTGTCTTGTTTCTATTGGTATCTTGATTGATTTGTTTGAATGTACACAATTTTCTAGTTAGTCAACGCAATGAATTAGAGGATTAAGCTCAAATTTCCTACCTCTTGAGACTCCTGCTATAGTGGTCTCTTATGTTTCTAAAATCGTTTCTTATATATTTTTCTTTGGTTTCATTATTTTTAGAGAATCCTCCTTATTGCTGTGCCACTGGCGCAAGCATAAAGTTTGTCCTATTCTTTTGAAGCATTTCTTTATTTTTTATATTTTTTTATATTTTAATGTACTAAGATTTCGAGCCAGTTTAATTATGAGTTGTTACATTATTTAGTGATTTTGTACCTTCTGTTTTTGGAGTTGTAAAGTATGTAAACGAGTTGTATTTCATGTGGTATGGCGTTTTCTATTTTTTTTTATTATGTGTTTGACACAAGTGTTGTGCTTATAGATAAGGAGAATCTGTGTTTATATGGACTGCCAACTGAGGCATGGGAAGTTAATCTTCCTGTTGAGGAGGTGCCTCCTGAGCTTCCTGAACCAGCGCTAGGTATAAACTTTGCTAGAGATGGCATGGCGGAGAAGGACTGGTTGTCGCTGGTTGCAGTTCACAGCGATTCATGGTTGCTTGCTGTTGCATTCTATTTTGGTGCACGCTTTGGGTTTGGCAAAAATGACAGGTATGTACTACTTTTCCTTGCCACAAGCACACCAAGTTGCATCTAGTATTCTAGCAAGTTTTCTTTGAAAAATTTATCCCCGTTTCTATTTTATTATGTGAAATCAATTGGATATGATGAATTTTAATTTGGTGGTTATCCCATTGGATCACAACATTGTCATATGCAAATTCTTGGTAGCAAATATTCATCTAATTACCCTTCAGAAAAATGCTGAACTATTCTTCTTATGAAATTTAGCTACATTTGGTCTGTACTGAAAGAGGACTCTGTATCTTGTCTTTTATTCCTTGATATAAGAGGAGTAGGAGTGGTTGGATGGATTTTAAACCGCCACCCCTGTTCTTAACATTACTACATGACAATCAAATTTTGAGGAATGGAAAGAAAATATTTGATTTGATCTCGAAGTCCTTTTTAAAATATCTCCATATTTGCAAGCAGTAAAAGGGTCTAACTTATGAAACACTGAGCAGTTTGTGCACTTATGTGAATCCATTGTTGGTATCTACAATGCATATGACATCTTAAGCTATCAGTAGGGTGCAGAAACATGATTTGGTACATCGTTGGAAACTTAGAGCCCAAATTTGAAATATATCATGTATTCAATTTTTTTGGATACATAGGATGCTTGGATATTTGGTTATCGATGCTGTTTGACAAATCTATAGGGATTTAAGAGCATCTCCAATGGAGATGTCTTTTGCCAGATGGACAATCCAACAGCAAGAAATGACATAGCAACCCCACTCCAAGAGATCTGTCAATCCTATGTGGATTTGACATCTCAAGCAAATCTGTCAAATATGACAGATCTCCCAACTCTGTCAAAATTTTATTTTCTCCCTCCCTCCCTCCCTCTCTCTCTCTCTCTCTCTCTCTCTCTCTCTCTCTCTCTCCCCTCTTACCTAGACCAATGCTACTAATGCAGAACTTTCATGAATCGTTCTTGTCTCTCTATGTCTTCCTACGATACCGGAAACAACTATGGCAAATATTCGCAAAGTTCAATTTAGACCTGAGATTTGGGTTTGGTAATTTAATGGAGATAAGCTTGTTTGTGAAGAATGATAGAATCATTAGGAGAAGAAGCTAGAAAATAGCTCTTTATAATAGAATAATAAAGGGAATCACTTACCCTATGCAGAAAATCAGAGATCAACTGACCTTGTTTTCTCTATTAATCTGATCTTAACTCCTTTCAGTTTTTGCTCTCTGGGCTTCTGAGCTTTTGCCGTGAAGTAAAAACCGCCAGATAAGAAGATAGAAACAAGACAACTAGTGATAGTTTTTTGTTTTTAATGAAAGGAAATAATGTAACATCATTTCATTTTTAACTCGTGGGTTGGAGCGGAAGTCTAATAAATTGTTATTTGCCATGGCAGTTGTCAAATTCAAATTTGACACAAGCCAAAAAGGCATCTCCATTGGATAGAAATGATTGTTGCAATGCTCGTTTGAATCATTTGCTAGAAGTGTATATAATAACAATGTAGAAAGGTTAAATTAAAGAGTCACGTGTTGAAAGGGTATACACAGCCTTTCTCCACAGTACCCTTTCAGTCTGCACACAGGAGAAAGGTTGAAAGAGACAAAATCACCCTCTCGAGTGTTGGTTAAATTTGTGATTAATCGCTGGAATGAGTTTCTTCCAAATTGAAGCTCAATCCCATCATCAATCTCTCTTCTCTCAGATGGGTTTCTTTCCTTTTTGGGCTAGAATCTGCTGATGTAGCAGCCTATTGAAATTATAGCAGATCTGTTGATCAAACTCACTTGTTTTTGTTTTCTGAGTTTGTACTGTTGATGAACATTAATGGGTTCAACAACATGAATGATACTGGTTTTTTGTTTTTTGTTTTGTTTTTTTGTTGCCCTTTTGCTGTGTTTAAGATGTTGAACATGAAGAGTTGCTAGGTTCAAATACTTATCTTAGTTGCTGTCATTGAGGTGGGAGTGGTCGTGTCGTCACTATGGAGGTGCTGTGGTGGTGGACGAGGAAAATTGTCTGGCTGGATCTGGCGATGGAGTTTTGGGAGGAGAGAGATCACCAGTAAATATAGTTTAGTGGGTATCCATTTGAATTAGCTTTGATATATTTCTGAGGAACCCATATCGAAATTCTAAACGATGTAGAAGATCATAATAAATAGGTTTCTTTGATTTCATGGCCCAGAAGATTCAATTCTTCCCATTATGATGTTCAGATTGAGATTTTTTTTTTCCTTTCAAGAATGCATGTTTGGTTTATTGAACAAAGTAAAAAGTAAAATTTCAGATTTTGTTTTCAATTTGAATTTATGCATTTATTTGTAGTGGAAAAGTCTTTTCTGCCCTCCTTTTACGACTCACGTGCTCACACATGGTCAACATTGACGGCGACGTGATGGAAATCAACCACAGGTTTTAGGGAGATACGCAAAATTGAGTCCGGGTATTACTTTGATAATATTGTAAGTGCGGGTGGGTGTCATATCATCAGTCACCCAAGTCTCTAAACACTGTTTGTGCAAAAAATCCTTCTTTTTTGGTAACTCCATATTTGATCAAGAATTTCTGTTTGTGTGGGGGTCTTTAAGCTATCCTTTCTTTACCACCTTTTGATATAGGATTGTAAGAGGATTCTGCCAGTTTATAGATTGAATTTTGATAAGCATTTTAGAAGATTGAACCTCTTAGCATAGGTCTTAGCATCTTATAGGATTTCTTCATTCACCTATTTGGTCCGGTAATTGCTCGGGTGTTCGTCATTCATAGCTAAGTAGCTGATGTTTATGGCTGCTTTCATTAGTCAAGGCTGCTGATTAATAATAGATGAATAATGATCGATTGTTCTTTGACCGATGTACTTATTTAGAGTGCCAACTTTTCAGACTTTTCATTACCTGCTCAGAAGTAAGTGCACAAGTTATATGAATTCCAAGTTCCTACACACAAAGTGTTGTGTATACATTTTTTTGTCTATGGTCTGATTGTATACACACATTCATACACATAGATACAGGTCCGAACCCACAATGCCAATTTCCCTGAAATACAGGGTATGTTCGAAGGTCTATATTGTTCTCACTGTTCTGATGGGCATCTATTTGTTAGGTATGCCGGGGTTTTGAGCATACAGGTTCCACTGACCTGTAAAAAGAGACCCATGCCTCAAAATTTCCTTGCTAAGAGGTGTCTGTTTGTATATGTGTACACAAGTATATCTGTAATACAGACATATATCCACCTGTGGATGAGATCAGTGTTACACGATCTTCAGTCTACGAATACCCATTTTTCTCATATTTGGATATGAGCTTTGGCCTATATCATACTTTGTAGGCTTAAGCTATAATATTTTTTCTGAAGAGACATGATGCTTGACTTACCTGGGTGTAATAAGATTACTGTGAAACAATTTGTCATACCAAATAGGACTGAGTTTCTTTCTTGATGGGATTAAGAATGTCAGTGTACAGCCTTTCATGCTGTGGGACGGGAAAAACAGTCACCTTTGTTGTAGTTTACTGTATATAAATATCAAGGTGGTTCTAATATATGTTTGACTTTGAAACTTGCAGAAAGAAGCTGTTTCAGATGATAAATGATCTCCCCACCATATTTGAAGTTGTGACAGGCAGTGGGAGGCAACCTACGAACCAGTCTGCTCTTCATCACAACAGTAGCAAGAGCAAATCCAGTGGCAAGCCGGTAAACAGACAGACTAGTCTGAGTGATTTTCTTATCTTTCATATTGTTATTACTGTAATTAACAGTGGCTCTTGCTTCGTTGGTGTTGAGCAGTCTCGGCAACCTGAAATCAACCCGAGTAAAGGGGTAAAGATGTCGCCACCAGCCAAAGAAGACGAGGAAAGTGGGGAAGAAGAAGAAGAGGATGATGAACAAGGTGCTACTTGCGGGGCATGTGGAGACAACTACGGCGCTGATGAGTTCTGGATTTGCTGTGATGTTTGTGAGAGATGGTTTCATGGTAAATGTGTGAAGATTACACCTGCAAAGGCTGAGCATATCAAGCAGTACAAGTGCCCAAGCTGCAGTAGCAAGAGGGCTAGAGTTTGAATCTATTATGAAGTTGGAGAACAATACCAATCAAAGAAATCAGATGAGGGTTTTACAACTATCAGTACATTTTGGAGTAAAACGAAAGTCAGTTGTCTATCTTTTAGTTAATGAATTTGAATGACTGCAGATGGGATTATAAGTTTTGCTACTTTTATCTCTTGTTCTGTCTAATTTTAGCTCGGATTGTTTCTAATATGAATAGTCAGTTATAAATATGTTCATGCAGTGTTTGACTTTTCCATACATTTCTAAATGTGTTTATGTGTTCTATTAATCCTGTAGTTTGCAACTTTTGTTATTACATGCTACTGTCTGATCTAAGCTAAGATTAAATATTTTATTGTAGTGTTATATTAACATCTCTTGCAAGATTGCACAGATGTTGAACAATTGTTTGTGCAAGCATGATGCAACTATCCATGCAAAGGAGGGTTTCTGGTAAGTCACTCAGATGCACCAGGAGGGTTTTGGTTCCTAGTATATGATATGGCACCATGATTTGGGTGGACAATTGGACAATAGAACTTGCTGAAGGCAGGTTTGATTGAGATGATGGATCATCAAAAGCATGGGAATGCTTTCCATGAAGTTGAAATAGCCGTATATTATTTACTGGCATTAGGATCTACTTGAGCAGAATGTGTGCACTGATTTGTCCAATTTTAAACTCCCATCTCTATGGTTTTCAATTTATCAATGTGTTCTGTAGAATTACAGATGTCCCAAGTATTATTATGCTATGCTTGCATATTTAGCGCACAAGAGACATTGAAATTTCAAATTTGTATCCAAAAAGTTGGTGAATGCACTAATGATAAATTGTAGATCAGTTCAGCTCTGAAAATGATCACCTTCCTGCTGTTGGGTCAGTTGCTGCCTAATGCCTGAGCAGTAAGTAATATAATTGTGATCAATTGGAGTATTGGATGGATTTGGGCCAATTTGTTAAGGTCACCTTATGCTTTGTCATTTTAGCTCCTCAGTCTTCCGTAGTTCATGCCACAGATACGAGGTATCTTAGCAGAAGTTCTAACATGATATACTTCAATGTAATAATCAAAAAGCTCATGCATAAATCGAAAATGAACAAACTCGACCCACAAGTTACGCTTAGCAAGGCCGTCAGCAACTCGGCAAGTAATGCTTCTCTGTCTAGACATGTGCTTCACATCCCCTCCTTCAAGCAACTAATGAAAAGTCTACAGCTTTTAACCATTGAGCCGGGGGATGGAGATGATACAGTGCTGTTAGTCAAGCAAGACATTGAGTGAGAAACTGGAGTCAGATTCAATAGCTAAGTTTTGCCCTGAAATATATTAAACGATGAAAAGTTCTTTACCTACGAAGCTGCGATATCCCACGATATGACAGCCTTGTTGAGCTATATAGTGAATATAATCTCCCGCTGACTGTCATTGCTAAACAGGATCAATTGAAACAGATATACAATCAAGCGGATTTGCTAACCAAATTTTGTAGAGGCACTAAACTTCAGTGTTAATTGTTGCACTAAGATGCACCTAAAAATGGCCTATGCAGTTCATACAAGCTGCATTGTAGACATAATTCCACCAGTTTGGCTACAACACATTGAGCCAGTTCTGTTACTGAAGCTTAACAATCCTAGCTAACATTTAGGTCGCATTACTCGCATATGCATTTGAAAAAAAAGCAAAAAGAAAATAAGAACACGCACACTCGCTTGAAGAAACGATAAACTGCTGGCTTGCTTGCTTGACTATATTACTTCACCTGCTAAAAGTCAGATCTAGAAGTGATTCATGTTGCAAGTATTACTACACCAGTCTCACCAACTCTTCCACCAATTTCAATAGCAGGGTATATATATCCTCTTTTCATCGATCACCAACTCTTTATATTTTGTAGTAACTTCACTAACCAACTCTTCCAAATTATCTTTTGACTGTTTGAGCCTTTGAGGATGCAGCCTTGAAGAACAGTGAGCGAAATCTATCTACGGGTGAGAGAATATGAGTATTGTCTCTCTTTAAATATACTAGCCTTTGATATGCGTGGGACTCACAAAATCATGGATTGTCAATTTTAATTGTATGGATCTCTTTATATATTTTTTGTTTATTTATTTGCATTTAACTATAATAAACTTTTAATTTAGTTGTTTCAATAAACTCATTAAGGGTAATTTAGGCAAAACATAATACACTGAATTTTGTGAACCCCTTGGCTTTATAGCATGTAGAGATTTAAGAATATGAACTCTTAGTATGAGGGAACCTGCCCATTATATATACAGAGGTGCATGACTCCATGTTGATTTTTAGTTGAGACAACTCTCGCACCTTTTTTTTTTTTTTTTTTTCGAATTCAACAACCCTCGTAAACAGGTATTTAAAAAAATTAATTAGTTAATTTATCATTAAGTATGTCCGTTTTAAATATTTTACTAATAGTTTTTTTTTTCTTTGAAGGCCGTCTCCCGGGCGAACGCTCAGAACCAACAACGCAACACAAGGAACCATCATGCCTGTTCTAGACCGTTCGCTGTCTTTATGGACGAGGCGGCTAGGGAACATCCAGAAGTCAACCGGTACGTCTATACGTACGAGAAGACATATCTTGACACCCAGGAGGATATTGTAAGTCATCTTACGTTTTAAATTTTTAATTTTACTTATATATATATATGTCAAAATGTTAATTAATCATTTTTTCCCTATCCAATTAGGTGAAGGTGAGGGAGGCTAGTGATGAGGTGATGAGTGTTATAGTGAGGGAGACATGGCCGGACACGTAGGAGGAAGAGATGTCCGAAGCCATGTCCCGGATCGACACTTCGGATCGGAGGGTTGGGGCGAGGATCATGGGCACAACTTTCCCACCACAAGAAAACAACTTCTACTGCCGGGGTCTAGGAAAGAAGGGTGAGGGGGTCTTGAAGACCACTCCAGGATTTCAACGAAAGACAACCTCGACCAACAGCATGACGACTTAGCTAGAGTCGGAAGTTGAGAGACTACTGGAACAACAAGCTGCTCATGCTGCTCAGGCTACCGCTCAGGATGCCGCTCATGCCACCCAGATCGCCGAACAGAGAGCCTATACTGCCGCGGTATATGCCGCCCAGCAGGCCCAGCATCAGCAGATGTTCCAGTACTTGCAGGAGTTTACAGCTACCCAACTTCAGGGACTTCCAGCTCGGCCCATGCCTACGCCTATACCGCTACCTCAGCTGCCGCAATCTCCTCAGCAGCAGCCCCCATAATCGGATATTGATTTAGACAATCTAGATTTTGTGTAGTTGATCAATTATATAGTTTTATGTGCTTGTTGTTGGTTATATATATGGAATTGTTTTGGTGTATTTTGCAGCTTGCTTGGAATAGTAATTTAGAAATTTCGGGTATTTTTTTTTTTACTGGAATAGACTTATAGCCGACGAAACATGCCACAATTAGTCGGCTATAGTATTTTTAAATTTTTTTTCACAAGGTTTAACCGACGAATTATAGCATGTTTCGTCGACTAAACTCTTCTAAAGCCGACGAAACAGACTATATTTCGTCGGCTATAGTTATTTTTTAAATTTTTTATTACATATTTTAGCCGACGAATATCTTAAATGTTTTGTCGGCTAAAGTCTCAGACTACGGTCGACGAAACATTTAAGATATTCTTCGGCTAAATTCTGGGACAATAGCCGACAACAGAAAACATCGTCGACTAAATACTGGGAGAATAGCCGACGACAGAAAACATCGTCGGCTAAAAACTGGGAGAATAGCCGACGACGGATAAAATGATCGTCGGCTAAAGTTATCGCCGACGATCTTTTCCTGACGAAACTATAGCCGACGAAGGCTTGTCGGCTAAGATTTTAGCCGACGAATTAAGATTTTGTCGGCTTGTCGGATAAACTCTTAGCCGACGAATTAAGATTTTGTCGGCTTGTCGGATAAAATTTCGTCGGCTAAAGTGTTTGTCGTGAGCTTGTTTATTGTAAGTTGTATTCGGTGAACCTTGGGAAAGAGGGGAAGTGCTGGGCTCTTGCATTTATTGTCAAGCTTGATCCATCACTGATTATAGCTTGAATGTTTGATTATAAGACGAGCGCTGGGCTCGGTTTTGATCGGAAGAGTTGACCAGATATTGGATGAACGCTGGGCTCCATTGTCGATCGCTGCCAAAAGTCAATTGTCATTGGGATTTGAGCGCTGGGCTCAAGTTTGTGAACAATTGAGCTGCAAATTGAGAACAAAGCAGATTAATTGTTTTGATGAGATTACGAGCACATGGCTTGATTTCGAATGGAGAGGGAGGCGGAGTTTGTCAAGCGGCGAGTTTCCATGGCCGAGACGAACGGAATTTGGTCTTTGACAAGAAAATGAGCGCTTGGCTCTTATATTTGATGATGATAGTGATTTGAAAATGTCTCAAATTGATCTGATCGGTAGTGGCTGCATTCGCATTCATAGTAAGAGTTGAAATGAAAAGATGAGAGCTGGGCAGATTTGAAGCTCGATGCTGATCTTGAAAAGCGCTGAGCTTGTTGATGTATCTTCTGTTCGGAATCGATGGTCCGAAGAGGAAGGTCTTGGCTCTTTCTCTGAAGTTGAAAAGGAGATGAGCGCTGGGTTTGAGTCTTTGAGCGGAAGATTTTGCTCGGAACTGGTCAAGGAAGCTCCACGTAACTTATTTTTGATCGGGCTTGTCAGCATGAGCTCTTCATTCAAACCTTTATATTTGTACGCTGACTTTTCAATTTATCCGTTGACTTTTGTTTTACTCTCGGGTGGAGCATGTGATTGATGAATGCTCTCCCTCAATTATACCAAAGTTGTATATTGACCAAATTTATCCGCTGACCAAATTTGTCCATTAACCAAATTTTTCGGCTGAAAAGAATTATCGCTGGTTTTCAAACTGGCTTTTTGTTCGAAACACACAGACGGTTGATGCAACAATATTTGGGATATGAGATCTTTGGATCTTTGGCGGATAATTAAGAGAGAGACACAAGGTTTAACTGGTTCACCTCTCTAAAGTGAGAGACTACGTCCATTGGAAGAAGAATGAGATAATGAATAATGAATAATGAGAAGGTAAGGAGAGCAGGTGACCCCTATTTATAGAAGTGGGGTGCTACCTCTCTCCTCACATACAAGTGTCATGTGACATAACATATGTAAGTGGGAGAACTTTCTAGAAGGTTTCATGCCCTATTACACGGAAATAGGAATAAGTACATATAAAGAGTGTCTTCCGCTTCCGTCTTCGAGATGGACCTCCGGCTCTGGCCGTGCGAAGGGCTCGGGCCCACGAATGAGTGTGATGCGAGTGGTTGTGGACATAGTGAAATACTATTCCCTCAACAGTCTCTAGCTTTGAAATCGAAAAAAAATGTTTCTAGCTCTCTACTTCCTCTTCTTTTTGAAAGGCTAAATACAATCTCGTGATTAACAACAAATGAATTTAGACATTAAGAAATAAATAACTAATTATTAAACCATTGTTGTCTTTGACAATAAATAATCTCAGACTAGTGAACTATTCACACACACTCGCTTAAGCGTGTGTTAGTCACACTCAGCCAAGTGTCAATCTCTTATTACTCTCCACTATAATTTAGATAACAATAATAAAAGCTATTTTTAATTTTTTTTCTTTAATTTTAATAATAAAAACATTACATGAACACTTTAAAAGGTATTCCAAAACATGGAATTAATATTGTTTACTTACTTCCTACTTTTCATATTCATAAGGTCGTAGACTTATTCAACATCCGAACTCTGATCAAAGGACATGTGACCATTGTAGCTTGAGTGATTTTGAGTTTCAATATTTGTCAGGCCATAGTTTTGAGAAGCATTAAACAAGGTATTGTAAACAAATGTGTGTGAGTATACGATCAAAGAACGCTAAGGTAAGAAAAAATCGCATCGAACCACAAAAAGCCCTGAAAAATTGAAAGGTTCAGTTTGGTTTTGGTTTTCGATGTTTGGAAACCGAAATTGAACTGAAAAACCGATTATATAAAATGTTGTCATCTTATAAAAAAAAGAAGTAAAATCCTAAAACTTAATAACGAAGTCCAAACCAAGTCTCCAAACACTAGCGATTGACTACGTCTGCCACTCCATTCTCCAAGTCTCGACTCTAGCGACTCGACAAGACAGGCCAGTCGGTGTGGACCTCGAATCTCTCTAATCTATAGTTAGTCATTCTCTATAATCTCTATTCTCTAGTCCTTCTTTGAGTTCTCGATCTCTATTCTCTATGACTTTCGAAATGTTTAATTATAAACCAATTCTCCCTTCAATATTTGTTTATGATTGATTGGGTTTTGCGATGATTGTTTGTTGAGTCGTGCGTAGGCTATCACTTGGTTGGTTCGAATCGGTTATAGGTCTTATCAACTTAAAACCAAAGCTTTCCAATTTAAGATTTGAGCTACCAATTACCAACCGTTTTTGGTATCTAATTTCATCTACCATGTTCGGTTTTTTGGTTTTTAATATTATCAACTCTACAACAACTAATTCTTTGTAATATAAAGTATACTGAAAAATATTAGATTTTTCGTATATATATTCATAAACTTTGTATTCCCTCTACTTATTATAGCTTTCTATTGTACATATGAAAATCATATTTTAGCTCTTTTTAGTAAAACTAGGTTATTAGACCATCTTTGACCAAGTTGTGTATATATAGTAAATGTCCTATTAATGTTCATGATATATATATACAGTTTCTATCTAGAGCGAAGCTTCACTTTGAAATTAACATGTGAAATTCCTTATTTGACTCATTTTTTGGTCATATTTCCACATCTTCATCGTTCAGTTTATTGATACTAATGAATAGATCATTGCTACAAAATTTCATCGAACTTGATGATTGTTAAGGTACCGAATTAGATTAAATCAATGAACGGATCATAAATATGTCTAAACAGAACTGGTTGTGTAAGTAACGATTATGAAAACCCAAACGATCATCAAATTGGATGAAACTTTACAGAAGTGATCTATGCATTGAGTTATACCAACTGAACGGTGAAGATGTGAAAATATGTCCGAAAAGTTAGTCAAATAAGAAACTTCACACGTTAATTCCAAAGCGAAACTTCACTCTGGATATGAACTGTATATATATATATATATATATATATATATATATACATGCCGTTTCAGATACGGACGTCCGTATTTATTCAAAAGGTACGGATTTCCTTAATTGACATATTTTTCGATCATATTTTCTCATCTCAACCATTCATCTTTTAGGTATATATGAGTAGATCATCTCTACAAAATTTTAGCCAAATTGATAATCATGAATGTAGTCAAAACTGTGAATTACATGAATGGTTCCTGTTGAACAGATTTAGTTCGTTCATTATAATCTTACAGTTTCGATACCTTAACGATTAACAATTTGGCTGAAAATTTGTAGAGATGATATACTCATATATACCTACAATGTGAATGGTTAAGATGAGAAAATATGATCTAAAAGTGGGTCAATTAAGAAAATCCGTACATTTTGAATAAATACGGATATTTGGACATGATAATATATATATATATATATATATATATATATATATATATATATATATAAGGTCCGGTTCAAGGGACACAAATTTTGACACTATTTTTTACACCTATTTTCATCCTTTAGATCTAAGTTGATCCAATGGTTGAGGGTGTGATTTGGTAAGTGACATGACCATAATATTATTTTCAAAATTTAAAAGATTTCATAAAGAAAATCAAAGTAAAATCTTTGCAAGATTGAGTGCAGAAGAACACCAAATGAACGTGCTTCCCTTCAAATAAATCCCAAGAGTCTAAGACCGCCATCTTCTTGAAAATAAAAAATTGACTAAAGAAGAGTTTATATATGGATGATTGGTGCTGATGATAGTGTTTGATTGCTTTCTATATATTGTACAAGCAAAGAATTAGATTTGCCCAGGAGAGTTAAGTCTTCAAAGGTATTAACATGATCAATTGAATCGCCCATTCAATTAAGAAGATTGATTAGGCTTTGTTAGGTTGTTTACAGATTATTGTGCATATTTGATGGCTTCCTAGCTATATGAAATGAATATGAGCACGTATGTACACCTCTGTCATATATGTGAATCTGGATTTTTCTTCTTTTCTTTCGTTGAAGAACACCATGGCCACCGTGTTCTATATTCTGGAGATCGATGTAAACCTTTTTCTTTGGTTTTCATTGAAAAAAAAAATAGTTTCATTAAACTCATTTTTTTATCTAGAATTAATTTTAATGTCATTTCGCTTGCCTAATCACACCCACAGTTAATAACAACCATTTGATCAAGTTAGATCTAAGGGATGAAAATAGGTGTAAAAAATAGTGTCAAAATTTGTGTCCCTTGAACCAGACCCTATATATATATATATATATATATATATATATATATATATATACAGAGCCGTTCAAGAGCGGACGTCCGCACGGCTCTTAAACTGCGGACGTCCCTCTGTTCGCCACCGTACGGCGCCGGCGAGGGCGCGCCTCCACCCCAGCAGACTCCAGCAGCTTCCCCGACCACTTTTCATCCCCGGCGAGTCCGCCAAATTCCAGTTTTCCAGCCAGATCGACTTTGTTTGAAGTTTTGGGTGATCTGGCTGGAAAACTGGAATTCGGCGGACTCGCCGGGGAGGGAAAGTGGTTGGGGATGCAGCTGGAGTCTGCTGGGATGGAGGCGCGCCCTCGCCGGCGTCGTACGGTGGCGAACGGAGGGACGTCCGCACTTTAAGGCCGGTGTGGACGTCCGCCTCTGATCCGGCCTGTATATATATATATATATATACGGAGTCGTTCCAAAGAGGATGTCCGCACAGCCCTTAAAGTGCGGACGGCCCTCCGTTCTTCACCGTACGGCTCCGACGACGATGCGCCTCCACCCTAACGGCCTCTAGCAGCGTCCTCGATCACTTTTCCTCCTCGGCGAGTTCGCCGAATTTCAGTTTTCCGGCGAGATCACCAAAACTTCAAACAAAATCGATATCGCCGGAAAACTAGAATTCGATGGACTCACCGGGGAGGGAAAGTGATTGGGGACGCTGTTCGAGGCCGCTAGGGTGGAGGCGCACCGTCGTCGGAGCCGTACGGTAGAGAACGAGGGACGTCCTCACTTTAAGGGCGTGCGGACGTCCGCCTCTGATCCCGACTGTATATATATATACGGAGCCGTTCCAAAAGAGGACGTCCGCACAGCCCTTAAAGTGCGGACGTCCCTCCGTTCTCTATCGTACGGCTCCGACGACGGCACGCCTCCACCCTAGCGGCCTCCAGCAGTGTCCCCAATCACTTTTCTTTCCTGGCGAGTCCACCGAATTCCAGTTTTCCGGCGAGATCACCCAAAACTTCAAACAAAATCGATCTCGCCGGAAAACTGAAATTCGGCGGACTTGCCGGGGAGGGAAATTGATCGGGGACGCTGTTGGAGGCCGTTAGGGTGGAGGCGCGCCGTCGTTGGAGCCACACGGTGGAGAATAGAGGGACGTTTACACTTTAAGGGCGTGCAGACGTCTACCTCTGATCCCGACTGTATATATATATATATATATATATATATATATATATATATGGGTCTGGTTCAAGGGACACAAATTTTGACACTATTTTTTATATATTCTTTTGACATATATGAGGGATGAAGGATTACACCAATTTTTCGATCACAAAATCACATCTGCAATTTTTCAATATGTAATTTTATATGAGTAGATCACTTCTGCAAATTTTTAGAAATTTTGGTGATCGTTAAGGCATTCAAAACTAGAATTTATAATTATAAGCATGATCGGTTCAGGTTTGGTAGATTTGGTTAGTTTATTAATTTAATCTTGTTCGACACCTTAACGATCACCAAATTGGCTGAAAATTTACAGAATTGATCTATATATAAGGACTAACAAACTGAACGGTGAAGATTTAAAAATATAATAAAAAAGTTAGTGTAATCTCTCATCCCTCATATATGTCAAAAAAATGATCCTTTAGTGGAAGGGACACACACAATGAAAATTATATAAAGCTAATATATAGAAGGTCAATATCGGTATTTACCAAACCAAACCAACTTTTTATGTAACTTTTTATTTCAGTTTTATCGGTCTCAGGAACCTATTGATTGGTTTACCAAATCAAAAATATCGATCAGTATTTGGTCGGTTTGGTAATTACCAAACCAAATGATAGCCCTAGTCGTGTGTGATTGTTTATGCTTTTTTTTTTCTTTTTTCTTTTTAAAACAGAAGAACTAGATTTAGATTTCTTCAAACAATCAAGTGCAAACTTTTAACTTTCTTTTGGATCCCACAACAAGTAGAACTAACAAGAACAATTGGAACAACATCCTTTGAACTTACAAATGAAATTTGAACACATGCTCTTAACATAACTTTGAAACTAGGGCGACCTAACAACATTTGCGACAAATGGATGATAGATAAGTTCCTCAGCTGACCACCTTTCCCAAGTTTCCTCGGCTAGGCAACACTCTACAAACACTCGAAGAGAGTGTTCGAAGTGGATAGGAGCTTATATGAAGATAGGTGAAGAAAGACCACCCTGCTAATTAAAATCAATGTTTTGGGGGAAAGGGCATTGACAGAAACCATGTGGCTTAGAGTTTAAGCAACTTTTGAAGTAGGGTTTGCAACATTACAACGCCTATATAAACTGGTTCATCGGTACTGCATATATCAAAACACATTGTCCATAACACATTGCTCAAAACCGCAGCCATGCCTAATACTCTCCAAACCCTTCTCAGTGAACACGTTGCCCTCCAAACTATGTGTGAGGGCACCGTAGACATTGAAAACCATGATTATTTAAGGTATTCATTGGATTCATTTAAAACAAGTATAACCGTCAAACTCGAGAAATTCTCGGATGCATGGAGCAACCGCAATAGGACTGCTGCTAGGGGGTGCTCCTCGACATTCAACTTGATGCGTTTACCTTTGCCGGAGAATGCAATGTGTCCTGAGCGGCTTTCCATTTTTTGAGAAAAATTCGCAATTCGGACGACGACGCCTTTTGGAATTCGGGTCGACTCGAGGCGTTTGAGGAAACCCTAGGAATTCTTACCGAGTTTGTGAGAGAACTAAGAGAGGTAAGCCTGAAATTTCTTCTTCTTTTGTTTTTCAACTATAAAAATTGACTTGTGTTCCCTCTATATGCAACAACTGCCTGAAGAGGAGGAAGCAGATGAGAATGATAAGCAGTTCGAACGAAGCTCATCCGATAAAGTTCGATTATTTGTCTCCTCCAATGAAGACACTCCACTTCAGACCTCCATCATGCCATGAGCGGCCAAAACATGTACCCGCTCCTCTGCCTCCTGTCCGCCGCTACAACTCCGACCCCTCTAAATTTGGTGATGACAAGGTCTACGTCTCCCTGTACCGAACCAACACTCATTGAAGTTGTTTTGTTTTTCTTGTGATTGTTTGTGATTAATTATGTTTTCATTATCTGCAAATTCTCAAAGATATTTATTGTGAAGAGAACTCGTGAGAACTCAAGGCTCCCATCAAATGGTCTAAGACGTGTTCCTAAGGCTTAGTTTGTGATTGTTGTACTGTGAGAGGAAGTGGTTCTGAAGTTGTTGTAAGAAGAATTACTTCTGATATTGCTGTGAGTAGAATCAGCTGAGATGTTTGATAAACTGTTTTAAATTATAAGTAAAAACTGTTTTAGATGTGTATAATGAAAAAAATAGGCATACATGTTATAAATTGATATTAAAATAAATGGTTGTTTCTTCTGTATGTAATTGAATTATGAAGTTCTTTAATAAAAAAACTGAATTATGAAGTTTCTCATCTATAGTTTTCGTACACTAATTCAATTTATTTATGTATCATTTTGATCTCAATGTGTACATCAATTCTACAAATTATTTAATAATTAATTTGGTTATAGATTGTTAGGACCGAATAAAACATTTGCATAAAATTCTTAAATAATATACAAAATTAATCCACGATATTACATAAGATCTCTTAACACCATAGTCAAATGAAATTCTTAAATAATATACAAAAGATTTCTCCACCTACCTTGAATATCTTCCACAAGATCGGGATCCTTATCATCATCATCATCATGCTCAAAATCCTTCAATACCTCTTCAACAACTATACTAGCTGAGGGAATCATGACATATTGCCCTAGAGCTACGCTACCTTTGAACATCTGATCATAAATATCCATCATGTCAGGACTGATTCTTAGATTAGACTGCAAAAGAAGAAGAATTTAATTCATAATTCATGCTTAAATTGTAAGAGAATATCAGAACAACAGATAAATTGAGAGCACACCTTAATTTTACTTTTCCACCATTCAACAGATGCATCAACAATCTTCTTCACATGATCTCATCCAATACCAGTTTCCTGATGCAATAGAGAACTCCACAATTTTCAGTCATTTTTAAGTAAATCCCATTTGTTTTTCAACTGGCCTTTAATATAGTCTCTTCTGGTTAAGTCATTAAAGGCTTTGACAACATTTTCCCATCCCTTTTTATCAAAATGAGTACCTTGCATGTTTCCCTTTGCAACTTCCTTAGAGCATCTTTAGTAATGTTAGCCATTTTTGAGTTAAATTTTAGCCAAATTAATTAAAATGTTATTTGTCTAGCCGCTTTATAAATGTGGTTGCATCAATGCTCTCTATTTTAACTACCATTACATCAACATTATTTTTCAAATAAAGAATGAATAATTTAAATATATTTATATGTCACGTAAAATATCTGAGTCATCTCGCTCTCTATATTTAGCTAGCGAGATAGCTAAAAGTCATAATAGCTAAACTTTGGTTAGTCTGCTGGAGCTCCAAAAAAAAAAAAAAAAAAAAAAACTAAACACACTCTAAAATAGCTAAAAGCTAAAATAAAAAGTCTGCTAAAGTTGCTCTTACGAGCTATATCACAAAATATAGCTACTATATCATCATGCCATGTGGCCTTTGTTTTCCCAGTTCCCTTAGTTTCAGTACTTGTAGCTTTCTTATTTCCCATATGATGGGAAAAAAAAATTAAAAGAAGGAGGAGCTCAGAGAACAAATGATGCGCTCGTTTCCGGGCGTGCGACAATTATGAACCCAGTTTTGACAATTGTAGTATTAGTAAATAAGGTTCGATCAATCCGGGGACTTTAGGGTGCTCCTGCGTTTACAAAACTAAATAGATTAGAATCTAAATTAAGAGTTATTTATAGAATATAAACAGCAATTACATTTACATGATTTCAGGGGAGATTTTGAGAGTTTGTTCTAACATTCCTACGAAAACAGTAAAGAAAAGATATTAAACTACTATTTACAGGTGATCAACTTCATTCCACACAAACATATAAAATCATGTAACAGATTGCTTCAATCTACATAACTTAAAATCATGTCAATCAAGAGTGATGAAACGAATTCAGAATTACACACCGTAGCGGTCATGCAACCTATAATAATCTTCTTAAGTATCCTATGTTTGCCTTAGCGGTTTAACACAGAAAATTTCATGCAATATGTCATGTTAATACTCAGCGCAACCATACAACATATAACATGAATCATTAAGTTCACAGAAGAATTCGAACATGTAAACATGATTATCTTAGCGCTTAAACAGTTCACATGTAACTCATGATAAAACCTGACACATTCCCATGAACCTAAGCTTTTGCCACTTAATGGATCAATGTTTGCCTTAGCGGTTTAACATAGATCGATGGCACTACTAACCCTGCAGAAGTTAGTCATTTAAATAAACCAGATCATAAGTTTTCAACATCAAGAATGACATAGGAATAAGTTACGGAAATTTCATTAACAATCTAAGAACAAAAATTCATGCATAAAACAAATTGTCAACAACAGTACTCATAATCCATGCAATTAAAAATACAAAGGCAGTAAGAACAAGATAGTAAATCCAGAGCATAGTTTTACACTTTTGAGTCTTCTTGGCCTTGAAGCTTCAAAGGGGTGTCGAACTAGTGCAGGAAGAACTTTGGCAGCGTGAGGAAGCTCTTGTGGCTGCGTGCTTGCTCCTTTTTGGCTTGGCACTCACACGGACTAGAAAACAGAAGAGATAAAACGTTTTCTGAATTTTTGGTGGAAGAAGTGATACTGAAAACGTTGCTCTCTGCTTCTTTATATAGTAGTCTGGCCGAACCCTAGCTGTCCTCCTAGCCCTTGATTGATTTGTGATCCAACGGTGATAAATTATTGCTTTAAATCCTGATTTAGACCTTCCCAGAATTCTCTGGAATGTCTTGTGCAACAATTCATTGTATGAGGCTTGAATAGAGGCCAAGTACGTTTCTTGTTCTCCAAAAGAAATCACAGTAGTGAAAACCTTCCTTCTTCTGCCTTCAATTAGCCTTTTGACGAAAATCCTTGATTTTCCTTCCTTTTCTAGTGTGCAATTAGGGTTCCTGCAAGAGAAATAAAGTCAGATAAATAAGGTAGGGAATAACAGAATTCAAATGACGAAATTAAGGAAAGAATCCCTTAATTTCTGATTTATAAATCCTTTGATTAATGTAGAATTCGTCCTCCCCCTTTTATCCACATTCACAGATTCCTATTCCAAGTTGGATTAGGTTTCCTGACTTCAAATGGTTTCCCTGTCTCATTAGAAAAGAAAGTTTCCTAAATATTTTAGGAAAGTCAGAATAGGAAAGATTCATAAATAGCAAGTCTCCTAAATCAAAATAAGAAAGTTTCTTAAAATGAAATAGGCAACTTTCCCCTTTTCAAAACATGAAAGTTTTCTAAATGACTTATCCTCAGATTTTGCGACTTAACGAGACTCCTCATTGCATCAGGAATCCTCCTTTGATTAAGATTTCTCTCAATTCTTGCGTTTTAGCCTCCTTTTGTGTAAAACTGCATCTTTTGACCTACAACACATAAACAAGCTAGAAATGACATTATTAAGGAAATAACGAGGTTAAATAGGGTCGGAAATACATTAAGAATATAACATAAAATGCGTGTATCAAATTCCCCCACACTTAGCTTTTGCTAGTCCCTTAGCAAAACCAAACTAGCAAACAGACTCTAACAAAAACAAACAGAACAGAAAATTCACAATGTATGAAAAACTCAAACTCTAATGCCCATAACTATTGTCTCGGAATCTCAACTCTCATGGCATCAAATTAGCATTCACTAAGAATCCTTCTATGAAGTTTCAAAAGCTAATTGCCATGCGTAGATCACATATTTACACGTAGGACCTGATAAAACAATGGTGATATTTAAGCTGAGCATGTTCCAAACAAGTATGATTCATTCTCACAAGGTATGCACTCAATCTTCACTCAGATTTTTTGGCTAAATCACTCAATAAGTATGCAAGACAGAATCAGAAAGCGTTTATATGAACAAAAGCACAATATAACAGATATAAACCTCATGAATGAATATGATTACTCACACAAATGAACCACACCATAGGCTCAACTCTTGGAACAAACTCCACAGATCAAGTTTTACTCATCTTTTAGATAAAAAGGAACTTTAAAAGGTGTTAATGGGGCTGGGCTAGGGGTAAGAATTTAAGACTAAGGAATTACAGAATTCTTAAGGACCTAGCAGAGCATTATCCAACGCCTTGTGTCGCCAAAACAAGGACCAAGACATCTTTTGGTCCTCCAAAAACGTCACTGCACCTCCTTACATAACATGAAACAGAATAAAAGCCAAATATTTCAATTTTAGGCCTTCCATTTACATCAGAACTCTTGATTCACAAAACAACAATAATGTCCAGTATTTCTTTTCTTTTTCTGCCGAAATTTTATTCTTTGTTTTCTTTTTATTCTTTTCACAGCATTTTCTTTTCTTTCTACGCCACAAGGACATTACAGAAGCTCTTTCCCCCACACTTGCTCTTCATCATCACCTCCAGTAATCTTCACACAAAATGCTCTACTAGGCCCAGAGGACAAGGGTAGAGATATCACTGTACTAAGCTCAAGGTAAGAATTACATAGGTGATGAAAGAAAAGGTCAATGTAGGCTCAAAAGGGGTTCAACTAAGGGGTGTGCAGCGCACACAAATAAGGACACAGGTTTGTTTGGCAATGGTGATCATCCTAAAAAGTTCCATTTATCCTTTCTAAAATCAGAGTGTTTTATGACAAAAAGATTCGAAAGTTCACAAGAGTGAGTTCTAGTCAACTCTAGTTCATTAAAAGCTATGGTGAGCAATCAATCAAATTGAAAGAATAATGAGGTTTTCAACAATTTAAAGCCAAAAAACGAATCAGAATATTTCAATGAATACTCAGAAAACATAGCACATATATAGGTTCAAAAGCTCACATTTAAGGTTCATATGAATCAAAACTTGTCTTAGCATGCTCATTTCTGTACCAGAGATTCAAATCATATCCACTACATTTCACATGATTTCCATTCATTTCAATTAACTTCAGAATATCAATTGGAAATCATCTTGTGATCTTATCTATAATTTCAGAGATTAGAATCATAGACAGTTAAGGGCTCCTAAGACTCAAAAACAAACAAAAGACTCAAAAAGCAAATGAAATTTTTTTGAATTTTTGATATTTTTTCAATTTTTATGTATTTCAATAAATGACTCAATAAACATGTAAATCCTGCCCCCACACTTAAACTCGACATTGTCCTCAATGTAGAACAGAATAAAAGCATGGAAACATGGATTCACAACGAAACAAACGAAATAAAAAGTACTGAACAAAAAGTAAGAGTTTAAAGTTGAGAAAGCTCCCCCTTGTAGACATCCCGTACTCACGGCCTTCGGGTAGGATTGAAATATAGGCACCTGCCTCAAGATACAAGACCTTGACCTTCAAATGAAAGCTCCTTGCAATCGATACGTCAAAGTAGATGTAGGGTGTCCAGAGAGTTGAGAAACACTTGTGATCTCCGTGCAAATCCCTGACTTGATTTACTGCAAAATCAGTAGAACTGCATTTCAAAAACAAGAGATTAATCCAACTTTCACAAAATTAAACTCAGAAAAAGAAAAATAAAATACGGAAGTAAAAATAAAGAAAAAGGTGTCCAAAAATAGTTGCAAAAAGGTGCAACAAACCACTAATAAGTCTATTACGAAATCCAAAAACTTGAATAAGAAATAAAAACAGAAAGTCTCAAAATTGCACAAGTGTGCGACTTGATGTAGGGCTGCCTCCCTAGAGCGCCTCGTTTAACGTCCATGAGCTAGACATATGACTTCCATCCTCAATCATCTCCAGCAAAAAGGGTGTCTTCATCAACATTGTTTAGCCAGCCTTCGGCAGCAGAGGGAGAATCTTGGGGGAGAGTAGGATTTCCTTGAGTTGCCATGGCTTCCATAGCTAAAAATTGAATCATTATCAGAATTGTCCTCATGTTCATCGGAATTCATCCCAGACATCCTTCCATTTCGAGCAGCTGGTGGTTTGGGTGCAGGTTCAAAGTATCCACCAAACACCTCCTCAAAGAGTGCAATCATTTTGGAGTGCATATCATCCATTCTTTTGTTGATCTTGCTAATGGACTCAAAAAGGACGACTTGCTCCTTCTGCAGGTTTGCAGTGGTGGCAATTAACTTCTTTATGCGCTCCTCCTTCTTCCTCTTGGAAATCAACTTGTGGGGAGGGATGAGGTGGGCTGATTTTGGTGAAGTGGCCTCCATCTTGGGCAGCAGGGATGGCTGAGGAAAGCTTGTTGGATCTGGAATTCTTCGAGGCTGGACTTGTGCAACTCTCTCTTCATAGATATGGCGTGGCCACTCTTCCCTTCGTACTGGTTGCACTTGTTCTACCTCATGCAAGGCATTCTCTTTTTCAACTCCTCCTCCTCTTGTGAATCTTTTCAGGAATAGCTCCTTGCATGCGTCCCAAGTGACATTGTGATCAAGCTCTGTGAGAAACCACTCCATGGCTTCCCATGTCAAGCGTCGGTGGAAGATGTTAACAGCCACAGCTTCTGCATTGAGCTCCATTGGAACCATGAGCGCACACACATTCTCCACTTATGCAATGTGATTCGCTGCACACCATCCTCCAGTACCGTCAAACATTGGTACCACCTTGAGCATGTTGTAAAATGTTTCACCCTTCTTGAAGTAGTAGATTGTATCCAGGATCGAAGGCTTATTGGGAAAAGTCATCTGTAATTTCAAAGTAATTGTTAGTATTATGACATACAGTTTACAAGAGTAAAGTTAGACAAGTTAAACAAAGATGAGTTTCCATAAACACATAAGACACTACACGTCTGCATTATCCTATGCTTAAGTTCATTTCAACTCTACACTTAGGTACGGGAACAGAGGACATTAGTGTGTAATGAGACTGAAACAGCTACCCAATCCATAGTCATGTTTGGTCCAATATACCTTAGTGTGACTTACAACAAAGTTAAAACAACAATAATACAACACTAGTGATTCTAAATTTTATTCACCCTTCAAATTCATATCTCAAGTTGTAAACTGTATTGATGGGATTATAGGCATTGACATCTAAACATAAGCAATTCCGTGGTTTCAGAAGGCTTGAATGGCAAGGCCGAAGTGAAACGGGCTGGTAGGGTTTCGTTTTTAGTGGGCTACGGAGGTCAAAACCCTTATCGTGCTGACGCACAGTCTATAGCCCTTTGAAACCCAATTTCGGTCCCAGTCGCTTACTCAGGCCTAAACACCACTCAAAGTGCCCCTTACTCAGCTAGGAACTACTTATATTTTCGATGGTCCAACAAGAGCACAATATGGGCCGCCCTCAACCTCGGAAGACCTTGAAAAGGAACTCACGAAGGGTTAAGGCCCAAATCTGCTTTGCGGCCTCTTTAACTGGACAATTTACCAAATGAGATATAAATCTGAAAAGAAAATAAAACAAACAATCAGTGATAAATTTAATTAGGTAAATTAAATAATTAAACTAAAAGGAAACTGTAGAAGACTTTAAAAGTCCCCGGCAATGGCGTCAAAATTGACGCGCTTGTTTCCGGGCATGCAACAATTATGAACCCTGTTTTGACAATTGTAGTATTAGTAAATAAGGTTCGATCAATTCGGGGACTTTAAGGTGCTCCTGCGTTTACAAAACTAAATAGATTAGAATCTAAATTAAGAGTTATTTATAGAATATAAACAGCAATTACATTTACATGATTTCAGGGGAGATTTTGAGAGTTTGTTCTAACATTCCTACGAAAACAGTAAAGAAAAGATACTAAACTACTATTTACAGGTGATCAACTTCATTCCACACAAACATATAAAATCATGTAACAGATTGCTTCAATCTACATACTTTAAAATCATGCCAATCAAGAGTGATGAAACGAATTCAGAATTACATACCGTAGCGGTCATGCAACCTATAATAATCTTCTTAAGTATCCTATGTTTGCCTTAGCGGTTTAACACAGAAAATTTCATGCAATATGTCATGTTAATACTCAGCGCAACCATACAACATATAGCATGAATCATTAAGTTCACAGAAGAATTCGAACATGTAAACATGATTATCTTAGCGCTTAAACAGTTCACATGCAACTCATGATAAAAACCTGACACATTCCCATGAACCTAAGCTTTTGCCACTTAATGGATCAATGTTTGCCTTAGCGGTTTAACACAGATCGATGGCACTACTAATCCTACAGAAGTTAGTCATTTAAATAAACCAGATCATAAGTTTTCAACATCAAGAATGACATAGGAATAAGTTACGGAAATTTCATTAACAATCTAAGAACAAAACTTTATAAAATTCATGCATAAAACAAATTGTCAACAATAGTACTCATAATCCATGCAATTAAAAATACAAAGGCAGTAAGAACAAGATAGTAAATCCAGAGCATAGTTTTACACTTTTGAGTCTTCTTGGCCTTAAAGCTTCAAAGGGGTGTCGAACTAGTGTAGGAAGAACTTTGGCAGCGTGAGGAAGCTCTTGTGGCTGCGTGCTTGCTCCTTTTTGGCTTGGCACTCACACGGACTAGAAAACAGAAGAGATAAAACGTTTTCTGAATTTTTGGTGGAAGAAGTGATACTAAAAACGTTGCTCTCTGCTTCTTTATATAGTAGTATGGCCGAACCCTAGCTGTCCGCCTAGCCCTTGATTGATTTGTGATCCAACGGTGATGAATTATTGCTTTAAATCCTGATTTAGACCTTCCCAGAATTCTCTGGAATGTCTTGTGCATAATTCATTGCATGAGGCTTGAATAGAGGCCAGATACGTTTCTTGTTCTCCAAAAGAAATCACAGCAGTGAAAACCTTCCTTCTTCTGCCTTCAATTAGCCTTTTGACGAAAATCCTTGATTTTCCTTCCTTTTCTAGTGTGCAATTAGGGTTCCTGCAAGGGAAATAAAGTCAGATAAATAAGGTAGGGAATAACAGAATTCAAATGACGAAATTAAGGAAAGAATCCCTTAATTTTGATTTATAAATCCTTTGATTAATGCAGAATTCGTCCTCCCCCTTTTATACACATTCACAGATTCCTATTCCAAGTTGGATTAGGTTTCCTGACTTCAAATGGTTTCCCTGTCTTATTAGAAAAGAAAGTTTCTTAAATATTTTAGGAAAGTCAGAATAGGAAAGATTCATAAATAGCAAGTTCCTAAATCAAAATAAGAAAGTTTCTTAAAATGAAATAGACAACTTTCTCCTTTTCAAAACAGGAAAGTTTCCTAAACGACTTATCCTCAGATTTTGCGACTTAACGAGACTCCTTATTGCACCAGGAATCCTCCTTTGATTAGGATTTCTCTCAATTCTTGCGTTTTAGCCTCCTTTTGTGTAAAACTGCATCTTTTGACCTACAACACATAAACAAGCTAGAAATGACATTATTAAGGAAATAACGAAGCTAAATAGGGTCGGAAATACATTAAGAATATAGCATAAAATGCGTGTATCAACAAATGATATAGACAAACATGTTTACCTAGGATCATTCACATGTTGAATAGAGAAGATAATTGATTCACCAATTACTCAAACATATCACATTCACTTTGTGTGCATATCACAGACTTTATTCCTTTCCTTTAACAATATAAGTCATTCAACAATTATTAATTCATTAACAAGGGCTATTAACAACGCCTAAAATCTAGCAAACCCAACAACCTAAAATTATGATAATCAAACCTAAAAGGCTACAATCATACCAAATAGTTATGTAAAAGATTTAATCGATAAGAGGTTTTACCTTTTGGGTTGGGGACGAAGTCGCTCTCTCAAGTGCTCAACATGGTTCCATGAATCTTGAATTAGCGACGAAAGAGTTTTGAAGTTTTGGAGAACGACGCTAGTCTGCCTGGATTGGAGTGAGGGGGTGAAGAAAGAGATTGGGAGGTTTCTTTTCATAATGAATGAGGGTAGAATAGGATTTACAAAAAAATCATTGAACTTCTTCGTGTTTTACTACCGATTCCCGCAAAAGCAGTTTCAAAAGCATATCTTACGATGCTTCTCCAAAATCCACTTTTAAGAGAATCTATTATTCTAAAATCAGTTTTATGGGTAGCAGCTTAGGCATCCCTACCAAACTGGCCCTAAGACTGCAAAAGACTTTGTAGTTATTGTTACTAATTATTGTGGGACTATCAATAGGAAATTAGTCGGAGATGATTACAAAAAAGTTATAAACATCATACCCCACATACTCTCTATGATGGCTGGGCACTTAGATGAAGTTAAAAACACATGTCAACACATGAAGAATACGATTGATGATGAGACTAGAAATGGGACCGATGTGGAGTGTGTGTTGAACGTAGGCCGCGTGAAACGGTTAGTGGAGAAAGATTGTGATGCCTACTACAAAGTTCTTAATTGCTGACATACTATCAAGTATCAAAGGTTCCATACTTTTGTTTTCTGATCTCGATTATGAGAGACAGCTGGGATTCTTAACTATGCTCTTTTGTATTCATCTTTGTTAGATGAGGCATCAAGAGGAATACTGACAGTTAAAAGCATTGGAAGGATTGTATATGGTTATAAAGACATCAAATATAATGCTCGAATTGTATATCTTCTTCTATGGTGTCAATGTATGTTTGTCTCATATTAAAGAAATTGACGGACCGAGTAAATTTATGTCTGACTATGTAGAGTTTGATACATATGAAGCATGAGAAGAAAATATTGTGTTTTGTTCTATAATCCCCATGTTGTTGACATAGATGATATGAAAAGTTGGTTGAGTGCACGAGAATGCATTTTCATAGAAAAGGTTGGACACCCATTGATAGAGTTAAAATGATGATATTACATGCAAATATCACTACTAACGAAAGGGCAATAGACACAACCACTTTTCCGTCCCTATTAGGCTTATAAGGGACATAATATATGCCTATAAGGGATTGGGGACGAAAAATCTATCTAGCTCCGCTTGTACAATCCCCATTTGGGTTTTTTGCATTATAGGGTTATAGGACTGTTTTATCTATCTGTCCCACTTGAGCAATAATTAGTTAAAGAACAAGTCTGATAACAGTTTCCTCTCCCTTATTTTATAGTTTCTTATTTGCCATAAACTTTGACATCCGTGGCTAATTTGTACACAACAATATTTTGCTTGTCTGTCCCCATATTGATTCTACACAAAAAAAATTAGACCAAACCATCAGACTCGGCACAGTACTATCCATACCTAGAAAAATGGAATTATTTATTACTTATAATTGTCTGAACTGTTATAATACAAAATTATATCAACAAATTGACATAGCCCCAGCGATCCCAACTGAAAGTTAAACACTTGGAGATAAAACTAGTAAAAATTGTTCATTTATAACTTAGGAAACTATGGAGATAAAACTAGTAAAATAGTTCACTTATGACTAACTTCGGAAACTATTAACAAGTGGAGAGCTGGGTGATCTTCAATACCAAAGACATTTGCAGTATGTCTGGTTTATGCTGCTTCCATTTCCAGATCTGTATAGAAATTGAAAAAATAAAAATTAATAAATACCCAAATGCTAAATAAACAAAATACAGTCCATGAATTATTTCATCATGTAAAACTAAATTTACTCAACTTCGTACAAGAGAATGACTGTGGCAAAAAGATTTGGTTGTTGATCGGATTTCTTAAAGAACTTGCAAAATTTGCTCATTGTAACATGCATATTGCAACCGATAGAAAAACATAGTAAATAGTAATGATATCATAATGTTTTCGTCACAAAAGTCATCTAAAAAACGTCAAAATTTATTTAAGTAAATAAGCAAACATAAATAATATGTTGCAAGGTAACTTACACAATAACTCATGTTAAAAAAGGTTCATCACAGAAGTCTCCGTCCTACATCACATTGATTTAAGGAAAATTGTAGAAATCAATAATTGAAAATTTGAAACAATACAAGTAAAAGTGATATGATTGTCTATCTTAAGCGAAAGCGAATTTACCTTGTAAAATTTATAGAACAGTCTTTGCATCATATTCACATTCTTTTTTTTTCAAGTACTGCAAAAAGGAAAAACGAAACTAGAATATACAAATATTATAGTTCTAATACAATAAGAGATCCCATAAACAAACAACACCATTAATAAGTAGGTGTCTTTTTTTTTTTTTTTTTTGGGGAATGAAACATAAAATTTCAATTAATACAACCATTACATAGATTTTTCATTACAAACAATAAATAAACATAAACATAAACATAAACAACACTCTCTTATTACAACAATTAATAAAAACACATAACAATAAATAATAACATAAACACACACACAACACCGATGGCAGCAACTTATCCCACACACCAAAGCAAACTCCCATTCGCCCATCCTTCGCCCATTATCCCTTGTAGTGAGGGTCCCAACGCCTCCTCCAGTCTGAATTATCAGAGCACTTCCAGCTCCTGCACCCCTTGGGACCCCTAGGCTTGTTGGGAGGATTGAGGAGTGACTTCCCCCCTTTAAAGGGCTCTTTAAGCCTATCTCCTCTCCTCTCTCTAGGTGGATACTGTCTATGAAATGTATGCTTATTATTTTCAGTCTGTTGTTGTTCACATAATGGAAAGATTGGATTTGCGATCATCTGAGGATGACCACTACTCGGATTCAGAACCATTTCTAGTTCCTCAGCTTGAACTATGTAGTTCACGTTCGCAACTTATGAATCACCATAAAGATTATATAAAAATCGAGGTTTTCGTCTTACATGATGAACTGGAGGAGAATAGATTGAAAAAGCTTAAAGAAAGATAAATGATAAAAAAAAAAACTAGAGAAAAGCGCTGAAGAGCTTGTAGCAATCATTGAGATCGTTCGCTTTATATAGAAGAAGAAGGAGAGACAACCATCATTAAAAATAAGATAGGTAGTATAGATTTCAATTCGGCCAGGCCCAATCACATGGATCGTGAGTTCGTAACGAAGAACTATATACTCAAACAAAAAGAAAAAAAAGGAAGAAAGATATGCTGATATATACATAGTTTAGCACTAAGGTTAGAACTCTCATTCCACCTACATCACTATAATACTAACATAGCTTACTTTTAAATAACAGTAAGTAACTCACCTGCAACGTATATGTGAAGTAAATATGTTTCTTTTTCGAGCATTGCAAGTCTTATCACTAGAACCTGAAATCTTGTATAAATCATAAATCATGAGAAGTGGGACTCAGCTATAATTTCTACATACATACTTTTAATATAAGATGGTAATTACAAAACAATAAATTAAGATTCAGCTCAACATGGAATGAAACTATAAACAATTCTCATTAAGAACTATAAGAAGTGAGTTTAAATGATGGCTAAATTGAAACAACCCTATATATATGTGAAAGCGCAATAGTATTGGCTTTTCAGTGGTTGATGTTAAGAAAAATGATTAATTTAAGTTTACCCCCATCAACTTAGGTTGATTATCATGTTCTTTCAATTTCATCAAAAACACCCTCAACTCCTAATTTTCATCAGCTGCGCATGTCCAAACCTCCAATCTCCATCCAATTCATTTGTCAAGTGATGACTTGATATCAAGATGAAAATTAAGAGTTGAGGGGTGTTTTTGGTGAAATTGAAAGAAGAAAGACTAACATGATGATCGACCTAAAGTTGATGGGGGTAAACTGAAATTAGTCCTAAGAAAAATTGCAAAACTGGTGTGTTCAAAATACAGTGAAACATTGGAAGAAATTTCATATCATTCAAATCTATTTAGTCTCACCTCTCTTCAATTGCTCATTCAATTTCAACTACAAGCCTTTATCATTAGCAGCAGGGTTGTAGTCCAATTTCTCTGGCATGTTGTTCAAGCAGCCTCTCTCAAATACCTACAGAAAATTTTAAGTCCTAGGTTAACAAATTTTAACAAAAAAAAAGATTATATTTCTCAAATTCCATAAAGTTTCTTAAGGGGAGAAAATATCAATAGAAGTAAAAAGGAGTGGCTCAATAGTTTGACTTCACCGTTTCTAATTGTCATACAGAAAACCTATCATAAACAATTAGAAAATGAAGAGTACAAACCTAGACTATAAAATCTAACAAAAATATTTAAAATCCAAATTAAGTTCAAGGAAAGAGCATAAAAAACTTTTTTCGACCTAGCCGCTCTCAAAAGCTCTGCTAGGGTTTCGTTCTCAACCTTCGAAAACCCAGATTCATGGCTTCCGCTATTGCATCTTTGTCAACGGCTTTTCAAGCCGCGTCATCCAATCTACTGCTCTCGAACTCTTCCCGACTCAAGATCGGAATTGAAAAGCGGGGGGGGGGGGGGGGGGCGGCGACCAAAGATGATCATTCCTACTTGGTAGGTCGATTATTGGGCCCTAAGGACAAGTTTCCAGGCTTCAAAAGTACCATCTCCATGATTTGGAGAGTGAAGAAGGGGTTTTCCTTCTCTGATGCTGGGGATCGTTATGTGTTCCGATTCGATCGAGTTTCGGTTAGTAATCAGGTCCTCCATGGTGGTCCGTGGCACTATAAGAACACGATGATTGTCCTTGGTGAGTATGACGGGAGAGGCGACCCTACTGTTGTCTCTCTCAATTTGCTTGAGACATGGGTGGATGTTCAGGGACTGCCGCACCTTCTTAGAAACCCTACGGCTTTGAGAATGGTGGGTACAAGTCTTGGTCGTGTTATTTGGTTTGATCCACAAGCTTTGAAGCGGAAGGAGGAGATCTAGCGCATTCGGTTGGAGTTTGATGTTCGTCGTTGTATTAGGGTTTGGCAAGAGGTTGAATTCGAGGCCGACGAGATTGTGGTGGAATTGGATTTCACTTTTGAGAAGGTGAAAGGTTTTTGTAAGAGGTGTGGTCTCTTCATGCATGATGCTATAGGCTGTGACCGGATGGTGGAGCTTGAGAGAGCAGCTATACTCCGACGGAGGAGTTAGGCAATCTCTCTCTGTTCTCAAACCCGGTTTTTGTTCCTAGGGTTTCTAAGGGTGGCCCAAGGGCTGCCCATGAAGTGAAGTCTAAAACAACTTCTTTGCTCTCTGTAGACACAAGTGGTAGCTCTAACTTGGTGGTATCACCGTGAAAGGTAGTGGTGGAGGTATGGAGCCGGCACAGGAAAAGTCGCGCACTGTTGGGAGTAAGCGTAAGGCTGTGGAATTATTGGAATGTACAGGTAAACGCTTTCTTAATTTCCCTAAACCATCTCTGAATGTTGCTGAGACAGGCTCTGTGGCTTTGGTACATCATCAAGGCCATTGGTTGTATCCCCAAAGAAGTAGAAGTTAGGTCGCCCTTATGGCAGCAAGAACAAACCTAGAACAGAGCCCGCTCCTGTGGTCAAGAAATGGAAGAGTCACAAGAAAGTATCCTCCTCCGAGAAGACTACTGATCAAGGGCTTATTTCTGTAGGTTCGGTGAATCCTTTGGTCACCGTGAAAAACCTGGAAGGGGAGACAGGAGGAAACCCAATTGTAGGGATGCAAGAGGTTTCTGGTGGTATGGTTTGTGAGGTGGGGATGCTCACCAACTCTGGAGCCAGAGATAGAAGTGCTGAAGATTGAGGCGCAGGCTAAGAAGGGTGAGGAGGATGCGTTTGGCATCCCTCTCACAGAATCTGTTTAATTTGGTTTTGGTTCAAGTAGACCGGTAGTGTTCGTAGATTTTTGATTTATTTCTACGAAACCTAGTTTACTTGTATAATAAATGTGCTTAAGAGCTAAACGGTAGGTGTACTAGCTAGGAATGTCTTGGCTTATGCTTTGGATAGTGTAGGATTGGGGATTCTACGAAATAATGTTTTCTGACGACCCCTCTGGGGTGCGTCATTTCATTGAATCGTATGACCTTTTGATCAAAAAAAAAATTTAACCAAAGCAGGCAACTCTACTTTGGATTTTTATTTTATTTTCTTTACCACCCTCTATTTATTTATGCACTTGAATGGATTGAAAGTCATGACGAACTTCTACAATATCAAATAAGTACTAAATCATTTATATATCTATCATCCGATTAGAGAAAAGTCTATATACATATGCCTTAATTATATCATACTCTAGCTATAGTTGACCATTTGCATCATGCTACTATATGTCCATAACATTTGTCAAAAAAATATTTTCTACATTGTTTTGTTCATATTTTTACCTTTAACACATTTAAATTATTTGTCAAAGAAAAAAGAAAACATTGCGTATTATGTTGAAATAAAAAAAAAATTATGTGATAAACTTAGCCCAAGGTATTTCAAATTCCTGGCTCTGTCCCTGCATACACCCTGAATCATTGGGGTTTAATTAGTTGAAACAAAAAAAAAAAGATGAGTCGGTGACATAAATAAGAAAGATTGGTCATCCTCTCCTAGCTATTTCTAGAGATGGTACTACCCTTAAAGATAAGGGCGAAGGAAAGCTCCAAGCTCCCTTACTTTCTTGCCTAGCAATATAAGTTACGATTTAATTATCTACTTCTATGTATCTCTAGTTGTACACTTATTGCGGTTTTTAGGTAACTAGGTTTCCAATGACAGTTAGTTAGTTTGATAGGTCGTAGTTTCTATTGATTATGCTCAACAATTGAGCTATTGTGTCATCAGACTTATTAGGCAGTTAGTTAGTCGAACTCACGATCTCTCTCATTTACAATAAGAGACTTATGTCATCAGACCAAACAATACTCGATAATTGTTGTACACGTGTGACTTTTAGTTATGACTTATGAACGAGTAATAGACTTATTTATTTATTTTCATTAAAAAAAAATTAAGGTTTTTGGCAACGGATAGGATAAGTAAAGCGAGCGAGTGAAAGTCTGAAAACAAAACAAGCAATGACGTCCACTGCAACTCTCTCCTTGCTCTGCTCCTCCTTCGCCTCCCATTGCAAAATCTCACCTCCTTCTCTCAACTCCTCCAATCTCACCTCTCTCTCCCTCTCCTCTTCTTCTTCTTCTTCTCCTTCTTCGCACAAGCTGCTCTCCTCCTCTCCGCGACTCGCATTCCCTCTCCTCCCAAAGTCGTCGGAGATCGACTCCGCCGTCCTCGAAGCCGAGCTTCAATCTCCCGAGCCTGTTGCTTCGGAGTCTGCCACCGCTGCCGCCTCGGAAGAAACCCCAAAACGCGAGGAGATTTTCGCTGTTGTTATGGTAGGGTTTGTCTCTCTTTCTCTATTAATTCACCGAGTGAGTTTCTGCAGGTGTATAATTATGGTTGTGTGTGTAGATTGGAGGGCGGCAGTACATTGTTATACCTGGACGTTATATCTATACACAGCGGCTCAAAGGAGCTAAGGTCAATGATAAGGTTTGATGTTCTTCTCCTTTCTGTTAGTGATTTCTTGCTTCTATTTTGGTCATCTTTTGTTCAGATTTAGATTTAGCTTAGTTTTAATCAACACGGCATGCGAAACAGACACTAGTTTGCTGCATTTGGTGGTGACCGATGGGTCAAATATTGACATAGAAAATGAGCTCTCGATATAAATTTATACCTGTAGGTTTAGGTGACTTTCATCTAGGTTCGAGTCAATTGTTGATAGAGTAGGTGGTCGTATGTGTGTATTATAGAAAATGTTGTAAAAGTCTTCATCCATGGTGTCACAAGTGTTTTACTTTGCAAGGTTGAGTTTTTGATACCAGTGAGGGTGTGCATGGAGCTAACTCAAATATTGTATCAGTTGTGCTTTAACGAACCCCGTTGGTTTCTGTAGTCTCTGATTATTTGCACTAGTTTTAAGGACACTATTTTGAGAAACTATAAGGAACTTTGGTTAACAAAGGCAAGAAAATAGTAGTTGCTATGGTTTGTAAAGGATAAAGTGATTAATGATGGAGGTGCAATAAGGCTGCTTGTTTGTATAGTTCATCATTTTTCTAGAGGTACTCGCATATCTAAAGAAAACTAAGCTGAAATTGAATCATATCTTCTTATATATGGGTGCAAGGAGTACATGAAAAATGCTTCACGAGTGCAAAACTCATACCGGGCTTTAATTTTGCTTTTAAATTGCTGCCCTGTGAATTTGTAAACTTATGTTCAACATGTTCCAAGTGTAAGGAAAGAATCAAATTTTCTAATACTCCAGCACACCAACAGATATGATATTGACCATTGACATTGTTCAAATCCATTATGTATTCTGGACATTCCCTTTCTAGTTGACAATTCAAGTATACCCCAATAGTTCTAAGGAATTAGTAACAGTAAGAATAATGTGTTCATCCTTTTTGTTTCTGTGGATACATGTTTTTGGTTGGTGGAAGAACATGTTTCTGCTGAAAGAGCTGCATTCACATTCAGTCTCTACATTGTTCACTTAATCTGATTGACACCTTTTTTTAGAGAAAAGAAGGCGCTAGATTCCTTACATCGATCATCCACTATCTGTTATATATAATTGGTCATCGTCAACAATTACCAAGAGCTGATTTGTATCACAATCACATTCAACATAGTTCATGGTTTCATGTCTGTTTTGCTATTGAAAAGCTAGTTTTCGGTTTCTTTCCATTAAGTTTTGAATCAAAGCTTCTCATTTGTGGAATTTACTTGTTGCAAAGTTCTATTACTTGACAATCCCTACATTGTATATGTGAGTTTCCAAATTCAAAAGTATATTATTGAATAGAGGTCTACATGGATTTTCAGTACTTATGGTTTTTAGTAATCAACCATATACCAAAAACCTTGGAAATGACTTTTCTGAACAAAATCTTTTAGCTTTGCACCAGTACCCATAATTTCCTTTTCCCTACAAGACTACAGTTACAGTAAAGACTTTTTGCATATTATTTTTTAACTTGCTAACAAATAATGAAGAATAGGAGAAGAATATCAAATGAGTTGTAAGTTTTTCCTCCATTTCCATTAACATTGACTCCAGACTTAATGGATACTTGAAGAAATTGTATGCAATCTCAGTTCATGAAGCTGGATTTAGTTTTGAATTCAGTATGTTGGGGGTAGGTTTGTTAATATCCATTTTATTGACATGGATTTCACATGGTCCAGTAATTTGCTGAAGCTTAAAATTTCATTTACAGATTGCCAATGACATATTTGTAATAATTTGGCCAGTTTGCTACATAAACCTTCTAGTTTTCATGATAGATGACTTGATGGGATATGTTGTGGAAATGACCAGCAATCATATTGAGTGGAGGAAGTGTATGGACAGTTTGAGGAATTATAGAGGGTCTTTTTTTTTTTTCTTTTTCCAAAAGGTGGCATCTGTCTTGTGATGGAACTGGACTGTATTTTCTCAAGAAACTTAAAGAACTTTGTATATGGGGGTTTGCAATATCTGACGAGTGAACTGAATGAAAATTGCATGTTTACTACATGTATAACAGGACAGTATCAAGAAGAACAAAGCCAACATGATAGAGAACCTATGACCTCACCTCACTAATTCCTTCTAGGAATGTCTCACCTTAGCAAGTAGAATTCATGTAGAAAGTTCTACTAAAAGCAAATTCTGAAACTAATATTGGTGCTTATCGTGAGTACATCATAGATAAAACCAGACCCTAACCCAGCTTCGAAGTCATTAGGTTTTTCTAGTTTATGAAACAAGAGGTGCTATCAATATATTGGTGCTTATTTGCTGAGATTTCATCACAGCTTTGTTCTCATGATGTTTACATTTGATCTTGATGCAGGTTGTTCTGAACAAGGTGCTGCTTGTGGGAACAAAAACAACTACCTACATTGGAAAACCATTAGTGACAAATGCTGCTATACATGCTGTAGTCGAAGAGCAAGTAATTCACTATATCACAATATTCCTTTACTATGACTGAAAGTTTGTCTCTATATGTGTTAGTCTCAGAAGTAAAAACCTAAACTAATAAGATTTTTGGTTTCCACCTTTGATGGTTGCCCATTATCATGCAGGGACTGAATGACAAAGTGGTTGTCTTCAAGTATAAGAAGAAGAAAAATTATAGGAGAAACATTGGTCACCGGCAGGTACTACACTCATTTATCTCCGTTCTTTGTGTACTAGCCAAACAGAAGATTTAGTGCAATTATAATGATTGTGATGACTGATTCATACTCTCTTACCTATTTAATTAGATCTGTTGACTTGATTGGATATATGAAATGAAAAGAAATAAGGTTTCAATTATTTTTTGGGCTAATAGGATGATAGAGACATACTAAAGCATCCAGATATTTGCATTATGCATTTTACTGCAACGAGACTTTCCCTATCATCTAATCTATCATCCTCATCTTTTATTGACTGTAACTTAGTCCTAGTCCTATTTCCGGAGAAGTCATGCAATTTAGTTCATGTCGACTCAAACAAGATTTAGGAAGCCAAATTTCCCCAAGCATGATCCCTAAACCAATACTCTTAAATCTCTATCTTTTTTGGCCTGAGCTCTAGATCTCTATAGTGAAGCTTTTGGCAAGTTTAAGTTTTGGAAGCATACATGGATGCTAGAAGCAAAGTAGAGAGGTTTACCCTGTAAAGACACTGAATCTCAAAACGCCCGTGTGATTGAACTTTTCATTAATGGTGGTACAGTGAGGACCTATGTTGTTCACCAAACATGTTAAACAGAGGACTTTTATCTCACTGTTAAATCAGATATGGACAATTGAAATCACAAAGTGTGAGCGTGTGGGATGCATATCACAGTCATATCTGATCTAATGGTTCAACTTATTACATCATTTCTATATTTGTATATTCCTCTTGGCAAATTAGGTCCTTTGTGTTAACCGTACCTTATTTGCTAAAGTTTTGTCTTCTCCCTGTATCCATCGGCTTCTAGTTTTATCTTTTTGGAGGGAATATTTGTGTTTCAGTTTAGAGCTTCTATGTTTGTGATCAAATACTCCTTGTATCCTATTAATTGCCAATTCCTGCTTTGATGATTATGATTTAGCTTTCTACTCATTTCTGCAGCCAAATTCACGTATAAGGATAACAGCTATCACTGGCTATCAAGACTATCCAGCAGTTACCCTTGAATCGTAGGGGTTCTTGAGTAAGGTGTAGGATCCCGAGTACTTTTCTGTCTCGATGTATTTCTCATTTTTGTATGTAATTGTAAGGTGGTGTATGGAAAGAACATGCTTGTAGCTTAATTGTATCATCATTTGATTCATTTCAGTTCCAATAATATTACATTTCACTTCATTACAAAAATAATTTGCTGAATCACTATTCATGATTGGCCGAAAGGAACATGGAATCACAAATCCTGAGGCCAAGTAAACTCACAACTGGTACAAACAGAGCCTAAGCCATAGAGTCATCACTGGAGTCGGCAGTTTTAACACCTGAGGCAATGGCAATCTTTGAACCAGATGTGCGACCCAAATGCCTGCTGATGAAATCACCAACCTTAAGGAGCTTGGCCAAATCCACATTGGTTTGCACACCAAGTTCACTGAGCATGTACACAACATCTTCAGTGGCAACGTTACCTGAAGCTCCCTTAGCATATGGACACCCACCTAAACCTGCAACAGAGGAGTCGACTGTGCCAATCCCCATTTGAAGAGAGACCAGAATATTGGAAAGAGACTGCCCGTAAGTGTCATGGAAATGGACAGCTAGCTTCTCAACAGGAACAACAGCCATCACAGCTTCAAGCATTGGCACAACCGTCCTTGGGGTACCGACTCCGGTCGTGTCGGCAAGAGATATTTCAAAGCAGCCCATGTCATAGAGTTGTTTTGCTACATATGCCACTTTTGATGGGGGAATAGCTCCCTCTTCTGGACATCCAATGGCACATGATACATACCCTCGAACAGGAATTGAAAGCTCCTTCGCAGCACGAGTAACAGCTTGGTAACGAATGAGACTTTCTTCAATGCTACAATTGATGTTTGCCTTTGAAAATGACTCGGAAGCTGATGCAAAGACTGCTACCTGCTTAGCACCAGCAGCAACAGCTGCTTCAAAACCCTTCAAATTAGGTGCAAGAACAGGCAATGTAGCACTACCGTCAAGATTGCGAACCGCTTCCATTACATCTTTTGCATCTGCTAGCTGAGGAACCCATTTGGGTGAAACAAAACTAGTAGCCTCAACAACAGACAACCCAGAAGAAACCAGCATGTGAATCAGCTCAATCTTTATGGTTGCAGATACTATCTTCTTCTCATTTTGCAAACCATCCCTCGGACCTACTTCTACTATCTTAACAAACTTTGGTAATCCTATTCCGTTCAGGATCTTACGTGTTACGTCTTTTTCATTGCAATTGGTCTTGGAGTTATATTGATCATCTGGCAAGAACCATGATTCAAAACTGCTTCTGAAAACCTTGTGATTCCTGCCAAAGCTCAAAGTCTTATGGCTGAAGGAGAAGTAGTCTCTTGTATACTCTCCGTCGCAGCTATTGGATGTGCTACAACTTGTTCCTTCTTGAACATCATCTGCTCTTCTTGACCTGCAAATACTAGAAGAGAATTCCTGAATCCTATCAAAAACAAGAGGCTTCTCCAAGCTTGACATGGTGCAAGTAGATGCAAAAGGCCAAACCGAAGTCCTTGAGAGAGCAGCAACAATTAGGAACCCTATAAGTTGGGAAGAACGTTCTTTGTTGCTCAAGAAGGTTGTATAGATGATGGCCTTAACCTTTGTTAGGTTTGGTGAAAAAACCTTATTTAAGAAGGAAAAGGAGAGAGGTGCCTAAAGTGTTTGGTTGGTAGTTGGAAGGTTTACATTCTTGCACCTAATTTAGTTGGCGAGGTAATCGTGTTTGAACAAGGAAATAGAGAGAGATGGGGAAAGTAATTGGTAGGTATATGGGAGTTGGTTTACAATCTTGCACCTAACTCTGGTATATTGGGGGTAGTTTAAACTTTAAGCAATCTATTGTCCTTAAACCAAGTTCGATCTGGGAAGCTAGGTTGGGTACCTTGCCTTTCTATGTGTGGCGTACTTAAAGCAGATACGTAGACGTATTGGTGAATGGTGATGGTTCAACTACAAATGTATGGTGATCACTCCAGGATGTTGACCTTACTCCTTTCCATTACCACACATTCGAATGGTTTCAGACTATCAGGTCTTATGTTACATCAGACACCCCAGAATTGACGAGGCCCTGGAGAGTAGCCTGCCCAACTCCACTTACGCCCATAACCTCGTTTACATTCTCTGAAACCTACAATTCAAACTGGGTTTGTTGGAAAATTTGCAGGGATATTAATTCGTCTGTGTGGTATTGCTAGGACAGATAGCTGGATATAGGTAGCTGACAGAAAAAGGTGTCAAGCCTGCGTATCGATCATGTGGCTAGAGGGTTGGTACTCGATGTTTCGATTGGCCAAAACTCCAGTCAAGTGGTTTGGAAAAGAATTTGGAATGCTAGTAGTATCCCAGCTGGTAAGGTGATTTGTGCTCGGAAGGATTGTGCAAGTATGCTACCGATATGAAGTTGTCATAGTGAGAGGAATGTGTGACGAAATGGTTGAAACCAGAGCCTCTACGACAACCAACTCCTGACTGATCTTGATAAAAGGCAGACATGCCATTTAAAGGAAGAGAGCACTTCCATGCATGAATGTAGAATGACCAACAGCAGTGATAGCATCTAGGAGAAGGAAATAGAAGAGAAAGCAGTAGTAAATATCTTTGAACAAGAACCTGGTTCTCCAAGGCACTGATATCTGAGTCATCTGACAGTCAATGCTATCAATAAGTTTAGAATCTCCCCTGTACTTGAATTCGATGGTATCCTTGGTTAAATGCCTTATATAATCCCTCTCTGAGCACCAAAGCTACAGCTACAAGACCTAAAAGATCGTCCTAATTTTCTGGTGCAAGAACATAGCCATAATTGGTATGTCAGATAAATCCTGCTGCAGCTTGTTTATTATCCAACACATAACCATCAAAAGTGTGTTTAAAAAATTATGGTCATGAGATTTCCATTGAATGATAGGAATTGATCGGGAAATAGGAATAGAATGAGTTTTTACATTAGCATTCCACTACTTTGCAGACAGTCTAGCAGCTGCAGAAAAGATCTGTTTCAAAAAAATATGAGTATTTCCTGGTATGCCAAACATTGTCGCATAGGACACAATTACGGGAAAAATGAGAATAATCCTGACTCGTATGAGTTCTACAAGTACACAACCAATCTATTAAAGAGTAATTCCAATTCAAACAATAAATAGTATCCGAGAAAACATTCCAAATCTGTCAATGTATGAAGATATGATCAATACTTTCGATATCCTGATGACAGAAAGGAAAAAGTCTGTCAATGTATTGACTGGATTTAAGAACCAAATGGTTTGCAATTGCAAATTACTATGAAATCATTCTGCAAAATCCTGAAGAGAACCATGCACTGCCATTATTAACATACCTGGCATCTAGAGAAAATTGGCTCAGAGCTCCAAGGTTAGACCATTTATCATTCCAGAAAATTACTACAGTACCAATCCGAAATACTGCTGCAAACCCTGTCTTGCTTCATACTTGCCATTTGCCTAACTCCTAAACCACCCAATTCTAGGTCTACAGAATTGGGTGGACTGAACATCAAATATTGATGATATATTGAAACAAATATATTCATTTGATAAGATTGCTCAAGTGGATAGCTAGTCATTGCCATTGGCCTTTTATCTCTGCCCAAAACTCGGTATAGTTCTAAGTAGAAGTGTAGAACCAAAAAAATTCAAAGAGAGCTCAATAACTTATTTGCTTTAACTGCCAAAAGAAACAGCAATGATTTCTTGTTAGTGAATTCAGAAAGTAATTCATATTACTCGATATTTCTTGCACAGCTACTAGTGCTAGTATCAGGATCCACTCCTTGGCTACTCCTCAGCCTTGTTTGTCCTTGCCTTTAAATTTCCGCTGTTCACTTACAGTGAATATCAAAGTAAATTTCAGAAATTAACATCCCAAATTCCAATCTTTCTCCATATCCACTTTCCTCGGATATAATAACAGAGAGGAGAACAAAAAATCAAAGTGCCTGGGTTTCTAGGTTTCATTTTATATTCCTGATTTACTTTTGATAACTTGATGAATGAAACATCCTAACATGACGATGGCAGATTGGTTCTTAAACATTACCAATAGTCTCCGCATGAACATTGTCCATCACTGAAATGGTGAAACCTGTTATTATCCCTCAAAATAATTTTCCTTCCTTCCAACTTAGAGATCATCTTAATAGCTGTATGGCAATCCCTGCACACCCTCAGATTCTTCACCACTCTAATCACTGACTTTGGTTCTGTAACAAGAAGAGCGAAGCATACCGCCAGTTTTTCACTATGAGTACCCACCATCTCTTCTTTCTCTTCCTCATCAACATCTCTTAGCACACAGGCCTTATCAGCAATGTAGCCAGAATTCCTGAGCTTCCTTCCCAATTCTGCCAATAGCCTATAAATTTCATCCGACATCTCATGTGATCTGTCTCCTGCAATGAACTTGTGCGTCTTACCATTGTATTCCACCCAACTCCAGCCAGTTGCCTTTTTCACACCTGCATTTCTCATTGCTTCTCTAACTCTCACCACATCATCCCACCTGCCTGCAGAGGCATACATGTTTGAAAGCAAAATGTAGTTTCCTGAATTATGTGGTTCAAGCTCAAAGAGCTCACTTGCAGCAAACTCGGCAAGATCGATTCTTTTGTGAATCCGGCTAGCATTTAAAAGAGATCCATAAACTCCAGCATGTGGCTCTTTCTGCATGCCATCAACTATATCTTTTGCCTCATCTACTTTACCAACCCGACCTAATAAATCAACCAGGCATGCATAATGATCTACATCAGGATCTTTGATTGACTCAAAGATCTTTTGACCTTCTTCTAACAACCCGGCATGGCTGCATGCTGTCAGAATACCAATATATGTTTCACGGTTTGGCTCCAAAAATTCTTCTTTCATCTTCATCATTAGCTTGACAGCTTCCATTCCATGACCATGAGCCGCAAACCCTGAAATCAATGCATTGTAGGAAACCACATCTCGGTTTTTTATTTCGTTGAATATTCTCTTTGCATCATCCATGCTTCCACATTTAGAGTACAAGGATATCAAAGAATTGTAAACTGATATACTTGGATTGATATGATGTTTTGTGAAAAAGTTGACGGCCCAATTTCCTATTTCCAACGCCCCGAGATGGCCACATGCTGAGATAACACTTGCCATAGTGACTTCATTTGGTTTGGGGTTATCAGAAGCAGTCATATCTTTAAAGAGATCAATAGCAAGAGCGGACTGTCCGTTCTGAGCATAACCAGATATCATTGAGTTCCATGAGATGACATCTCTTTCCGGCATTTTATCAAAGAGCTCTCGAGCTGAAGTCAAATCCCCAACTCTTGCATATGCTGATATCATAGCATTCCATGTACCAGAGCTCTTATACACCCCCAATTCATCAAAAACTTCTCTAGCACTCTCGATGCTCCCACGCTTTGCATACATATCAAGCATCGCAGTTTTCCCAAAATAACTCAAATGCATCCGCTTCTGATTGAGCTTTTGGATAAACGAGTCTACAACAGAACTATCACCACACGACGAACACGCTGAAATGACAACTGCCCATGTGGTTTCATTTGGTTGAACTCCAGAATCCATCATGTCATCAAACAACCTCAAAGCCTCCTCAGGACATCCATTCTGAGCATAAGCCGAGAGCATTGCGTTCCACGACACCACATTTTTCTCCGGAACATCATCAAAACACCTCCTCGCATTCTCCAAATCCTTCATCCTAGCGTACCCTGTAACCATAGCAGTCCAAGAAACAACATCCTTCTCAGGCATCATATCAAACAGCTTACACGCTTCAACTTTATCCCCCCACTTCCAATACCCAGAAACCATGTTATTCCAATCCACCAAACTCCTCTCAGGCATTTCATCGAACATCTTCCGGGCATGCTCAACCGGCCCATATTTCGAGTACACACTCATAACGGCATTGCGAACATATCGATCAGAAACAAGACCCAGCTTCACAACATGCGCATGGAACGCAATGCCGGCAATGCCGGAGGATTTGATCAAAAGTGGGTACACAAAGGTTCCGAGCCATATGTCCTCACGGCGCTGCATTTGTTGATAGAGTGAAACAACTTGGTTGGAGTAGAGATTGCCCAAAGGGGCGTAGAATTGGAGAATGGAGGTGAAGACATGGATGTTGGGGTGAGGGGTGGAGTCGAAGATGAGACGGGTGTAGGGTGGCGGTGCACGGAGGCGCGTGCATTGGTTGATGAGGAATGAGACCCGGTGGTTTTGGTGGTGGAGGGAATTTTGAATGAGGTGGGCATGGAGCTGCCTCAAATGGCGCACGTTGCTTATTTTGGGTAGAGAGGTTTCCAACTGTAGGAGTGACATGCCCAAAATCCAAAAGGCTAGGGATGCTACTTGTGAGTGAGATGTGACCAACCAAGATACGATGATGAGCACACTTGGAATGGCTTGCTTTCCTTTCGAGTGACTCCCAACACTTTCTGTATGTCTTGAATTTTGTTCATTATAGGTACAAATCTTATAGGTTCACATATTGTTACATCTGTATTATCTCAGCATTTCATCCAATTTGTAACTGATATAGATTTGAAAGCCGCATAGCTTTGAACGAAAGATTCATCGGGGAGGATCATGTCCTTATGTGTTACTAACGCTGACCGAGTACAAGTCAGATTCATCTATTTCGGTAATTGTCTCACACTTTCAAACACGAATAAGTTATTTCATGATTAAGTGTAGCTATTCTAAGTTTTTCTTCGTGCTTCTAGCTAGGAAATTCTTAAGAATAACTTCTAGTCCGGACAAGTTTGCACAGGCAAATGTCTTCTTGTACAGAATTAAGTCTTAGATTTTGTGCATCGTATTGTGTTGTATATGTGATTTATGGGTACCTAAACCCTAATAAAATCTATCAAGTTTTAGACTTTGTGCTTGCAATTGTCTTTGCATATATAGCTAATGGCGTAAACTATCCTACCCTGTTGGAATTTGCATAAATTTGATGTGTAACAAAAAAAAATGGAATGGTAAAAAAAAATCCGACAGCAGTACAAATGAAATGGTCTTCTTTTCTTACGAATGAATGCATGTAATTTTTTAAATGCTCAAAATATACATACTCGATCGCTATATTTCCTCTAGATCGAGAATATCCATATATATGATCATACATGTTTTATTATTAATTACTTCCTTGATTAACAGAGAGACAATACTCGTGACCATATTTAGTATTGGATAGATGAGTCTTGATGGCAGTGATAGTAGCACGTTGTCCTCCATCCCATCTGTGATGTCTTTGATATTCTAGTTTAAAAGAAAAGGTCGGTAGCCAATATATGCCCGATACATTAATGATGAATACACCAAAATACTGAAAATGGATGCAGATGGATTCCATTGTGAGGTTGGTACTTTAGGATATTGGTGTTGAATTCTTATCCTCCAATTGTTTTTGGATCTACTCTGTGGTCTTATTCATGTTGTGTTCATGCTTACAATAGGAAATGCTCTTTTGTGTTATTTCTGAGAATTATTAATAGACAATCCATATTGGGAGTTCTTCTACAAATAGATGCAGACGAATCAAGAATGTCCTTGTTGATTTGGAGTCTTGGACATAGAGTTTTCAATAAAAATTAGCATGAATATGAATGGCCAGCCAGCCACCTACATTTGCAACGACAAACCTAATAAAGTACTTTGTAAGAGTCTTAACGTTTATTTTTAGGATAATGCTCATTTGGTATTAATTATTGGGTATTGTTGCTTATTTCAATAAAAATAAGGAAAATGTCCATTTACACAAAAAAAACAAACGTTAAACTAAATTTTAATGACAATAAGATTTTTGACTCCAATTGAATTAGAAATTAGCTTATTTGTGTCCAAATACACAAATATTTATTAAATTCATAATAAAATAATAATTTTGAGACATTTTTACCCTTGTCTCTTATACACATTTAGAGAGAGAAAATAGAAGAGAGAGAGGACTTTGCCGGAGCCTTGCCGGACTCTGGTCACCAGACCACAAACTCCGGTCACCGGTCGCCGGAATCCGGTAACTAGAATATTACTGACCCTCAGTAAACTTGTTAACCACCCCACCAAAATATTACTGATCCCTAGTAAACTTGTTATCCATCTCACCAGAATATTACTGATCCCAGTAAACTTGTTATCCACCCCAATAACATATTACTGACCCCAGTAAACTTGTTATCCACCTCACCAGAATATTACTTGTCAGGACCCATCCCGAATTTCACCTTGAAATCCGAAATGAACCCTGCGGGGACCATCCTCAAAGGAGATGCTACCGGAAATTCAGCATAACCTCTTTTGAAAATGGACAACCCTTCCTAAAAACACCTGCAAACATACTTCTAAAATCATACTCCAACCTTTTACTCTTGGAGCCTTTATACTCCCTAAATTCATCACATTTCCCAAAATATCAAATACTAATATAAAAGAATCTCACAACAAACAACCAAAACACTCCATAATTTAATAGTTGGATTATCAGAGCATATCTAAAAATGAGAGAAAACAATGAATAAAGAATAAGCGGAAGCCGCCTCTAACTATGCATCGACTCCTTGTACGCTCGACCTCAAATAAACTTAGCCTGTAAACTAGGCATTTAAAACCAAATGGCTCAGGGGAAAGTAATTTTAAAACGTTAGAGTGAGTGGACAAAAATAAATTAAATAATTTAACAAAAACGTAATTTTAATATTTTCCCACGTTTAAACCTTTAAAACCTCGGTGTATGCAACTTTGATAAACATTTAATTTTAAATCCAGAATCTCTTAAAAATGGACAAACCAACCCGCTGGTTAAACAAATATAGAAACCTCGTCAAAAAAGATAAATTAGCCCCGTTGGTTAATCAATTACATAAATGAGAAAAATAAGACAAGGGGAAGAGATATCACCATGTAAGAGAAGTCTTCAAGGCTCGAGTTGGTGCCTCCCAGGCTATAGTAGCATCCAACGCTAAGCGCTCGACTCAGCTATGGTGAGAAACCGCTAATAAAGGCTAGTTAGCAATAAATAATAATAATAACCGATCGGTGCCTCTCAGGCTATAATAGTGTCTCACGCTAAGCGCTCGACTCACCTATGGTGAGGACCGCTAATAAAAGCTAACTAACAATAAATAATAATAATAACCAATCGGTGCCTCCCAGGCTATAGTACCGTCTCACGCTAAGCGCTCGACTCACATATGGTGAGGACCGCTAATAAAGGCTAGCTAGTAATGAATAATAGCGACCCTATAGTATGGTGACTAAAAATATACAAAAACACTTAAATCCATAAAGCTTCCCCAAGATCATGCAAATGGTACGGTTCCCGACCATACTTGGAAATTATCATAAGAAATTAAAATAAAACTCAATGACGTGTCTCACACGTCAAAATATTTCAAATCCATAATTATAAGCGAGATTTAATTATCAAAATAAATTGTAAATAATTTCATAATCTGAAAATACTCGCTAAAAATATTCTCAATGTCAATATCGATAATCCACAAGTAAATGAGAAAGTTATAAATAGAGAACTACCGAAAATCTCATTTTCGGTAATCTTTTAGAAATCTCACAATCATCAAAATAAAACCAATAATAATTAAATCCGGAGTCATAAAGAATATCGAAACTCAAATACCAACTTTAAAACCCGAGCTCAAATCCATAAATCATGACCAACACTTAAACATTGCTTCAAACTCAAATAAATTCAAGACCATACCATAAACTAAAATTATAATGTAAGCTCGAAAAATAAATTGATATCTTATAAAATCTTGCATGCATATTTATTAAAATCAAAGTGTCAACTCATTGTATTAGACTTAAGCTTTCCAATGCTCGGGATACTCCTCGAGCGGTGCCTCTAACTATTCACCATTTCTAGCCAATTCCCACGTCTGATGATAAACAGTAGAACAAATCGGTCAGACCGAACTTTAAAATAACCATTGCCTCGTCTTCTTTCCTAGTTTGACTAGGGTTTCCTAGGTCAAACTGATTTGACCAACTAACGATGCTCAACGTTTTCCAATTCAACCTTTGACTTAACAATTCGATCCAATTTTCCCTATACGTCTCACTAACCGTTAGACACTTAGGCATTGCTTAATAATTCGTTTTAGTGGACTTCGATTTTTGTTAATCACACTAATGTAATTTAGTTAACTCAAAAACATATGAACCAAATTAATCTGAAAAAGTCACCAAATTACTAAGGGCACCCAGAAAGGGTTTCCATAAATGGAAGGTTTCTAAAAATGGAAAGTTTCCCAAAATAGAAACTTTCCTAACTTGATAATTTTTCCAATTACAACCCAATCTTTCCTATTTCCAGAATGACATACAACGAAAAGGAAACATCGATCACTACCTCCATCGCTTCTGCCAGATCCGCCCCTTGTTGAACTTCGATGACTTACAAGAATATTCTGCCGAACTCCGGCCTCTTGCCGGAATTTTGCCATGACCTCCCTATATTCTTCAATACACCAACTTCTCGACATACAAACAACCAAAAAACCCAAGATTAATAACCAATCAACCATACCACAAACACAACAGCATTTCAATCATCAAACCAAGCAGAAACCTGGAGATTCCTCACCTTGCTATAAACCTCACCGGACTGAGTTTACTCTCAGCCTAAACCGCCGCTGCTAACCATGGCCTTCAACAACACCTGAGCTCACCAACGCCTCCAACACCACAGCAGCAGTACCCTTGATCTTCAACAGAATCATCTGGGTCTCCATGAGATCAATGCAACGTCAAGGAGGAGAGAAGAGACACCGAGAAACCTCGACGGCGTCAACGACGGTAGCTCGCCAGAAAACCCAGAAAACAGAATTAGGGCTTCCTCCGATTTGGCCACGAATCAAAAGATTAAAGACATGGAATTGAAGAACAAGAGGAGAGGAACAAAACCCTACATGTCGGTAGCCGTCTCGTCGCCTAAACTTGCTGGAATCTGACGAACACAGTTGTGTTCATCAGCTTCGATCTCCTCTGATCTGGTTCGCTTGAGTGAATTGCTTTGGGGGTATGATAGAGGATGATAAGAGGAAGAAATTGGTGGTGGTCTCACGAGCTGGGGCGGCCGGAGACGGCGGCGTCGAGCAAAGGGCGCCGGTGACCAAGGCGAGGTCGAGAGGAGATGAGAGAGAGAGAGAGAGAGAGAGAGAGAGAGAGAGAGAGAGAGAGAGAGAGAATGGGTCAACGCCCGCATGGGTTTTTGACTGAAGTCAGCCCCCTTCTTTCCCTTAATACCCAAATCAACGGCCCAGAATAAATGCTATATTCTAACTTCAGAAAATTAATTTATATTACCAAACTTTCGGTAAATCGTAAAAATGTATCAAAACTATTATTTTATTATAAAATTAATAAAAATTTGTGTATTTTGGCACAAATAAGCTAATCTCTAATTCAATTGAGGTCAAAAGTCTTATTGTCATTGGAATGGGGGTTTGACTTTTGTTTTTTTGTGTAAATAGGCATTTTCCCTATTTTTATTTTTATTTCTATTTCTTTCTTTTTAATTTTTTACAGAAATCTTTTGAGGGTTTAAAAATGTGATGGTGGTATGCATGGCAGCACAATATCTAGTCTCTTTGACAGTTTCGATATTCGAACTTAGATTTGGGAACTCGCCCAAATAGACAAGAACTACTAGGCCACTTGCAGTGGTCATGGTGTGGTTAATTAAGTTGCATCTTTCTTGGATTGCTTGTGTGGTTACCGGGGGAGTCTTTATGTTGATATGGCCTTGGCCTTAGCGTTGGGTTGTGTTGTTTTGGCATACAATAAAGTATGACCTTGCTTCTTCCCTATACACCAATATTATGTTGTGCCAATTTTACAACTACATGAAGAGTAACTCATGTATTACTTAGATTGTAATATTCATGTCATAATGATCTTGTGCATCAATGCAGAAACAATATATAATGACTTTTCTTTTTTGAAGTAACTATTGATTGCATCAGAATGATAGTTATAGGACATGGCGAAAGCATACCTGAACTTACAAGGATCCAGTAAGGAAAACCCGGAGAAATCTAGTAGCTAAAGCCAAGTTACTACTAGATGATATGAACTCAAGTTTAAGCGAGCTAACCCGAGCTTACACAAAAATTGCAAGAATTTCATCCCCTACGACAAAACATTATAATCCTCACTTGTCAATCACGCAATTATGGCACAAGCTAACCTAAAAACATAGTACAAAAACTTAAAAAGCCCCAACAACAAATGCATATGATTATCATAAGGACACTAAAACCATTTAGAGCTAGAGTTACCTTCCCCTTCCCATTCTGGTATGGGTTCGCACTCTCCTCATTCTTGTTCAAATTCTCCATGAGATTCTTCCGAGCTTATTTTTTCTTACTTGCATCCTTAAGAAGAGCTTACTTTTCCCCATACGACAACTTGTTTTTGCTCCCAACTGGTCGACCTCTCTTCTCCTCATATCGAACTCAAATGAGGCACTGAGGCCTCAGCTTCCATAGGTACCAACTCTGAACTCTTAGGCTTCAAGTTTAGGTTTCGTTTTCCAACTGCTAAACTCAATTGAAGTTTCTTCGAAGAGATGATTGGTAGCATGGTGTTCTCGTCCTCCCTACCCTAGTGTTGTCCACTGAGATTAGCCAGAACAATTATGGTCTTTGATTGCGCAGGCTAAAGGGACTAGGATGGGCATTTTCTAGGTATCGAGAATGAAATAGTGGTTTCAATCCTGCAAACTGCCAGCAGAAAATAAAGAAACGAACACAACAAGTTTTTACCCAGTGTAATCGGCAGTCGATAAATACCTCCATCAGCCCACGATGTTGTGAAGCCCAACATGAGACAGATTGAGCAGGCTTTATCCTGAAGGCTACAGTAGTTTGGGCCAGGAGGGAGACGCTCCACAGAAGGCTAAATAAACAGACATCAGAGGTATACTTGTCCCACATCGAATAATAGGCAAGATGCAAGTCAACGCGGGGCTATAAATACAATGCTGAAGTCAACCAAAACAGTAAGAAATCTGATAGCATTAAATATTCTACCTACCATATAACTGACTTAACCATCGGAGAGAGAAAGACCGGAAAGTCTCAGTCAATCTCCTCTTGCACGTATCCAGTCAACGACAATCAAATGGTATAGATCATGCCAAAAAGCTTCTACGAGGTCTACGGGATCTTGCAGAAACAATTGGTGCCGTCTGTGGGAAACTATACGAAAAGCCACCGAGTCTCGATGGCTGAGTCAAGTGAACTAGTAGAAGGAAGTAGGACAATGTTGGAAGACCAACGTGGTCTCGGTGAAAAAGGAACACTGAGGACAACTGCTTGGAATGGAGGATCAGATGAGAGGTTGGAATGCACAACCATAGGGAATGATCGGGAAAGAACACCAGACGGAACGGTGCATGATCCCATGTAGGAGAAAGTGGAGGACATGGTTGAAAGGCTGAGAGCAGATGTGGCACGTTTGGAAAGATAGAGGGCCCAGGATCGCCTAGAAGCAACCATCCAGGAGAAAAAATTGGAACGAGATAATGCCACAGTCATGAGCGTGTTGGCGCGAATGTTAAAGAACGATGAGGCGATCGAGCGAGCAGCCGCCACCCTTTGAGAGCAGCAAGCAGAGGGTCGGGGATCTCCCATGACGCCGCTAACAACCCGTAGAACTGTCCATGTTGGGGCCAATATGTTCTCAGAAATCATGGAAGGAGAGGGCCCGCCACCGCTCCCGACCCCAATCGAAGAAAGGGTGCCCGAGCCATCGGGAGTAGAGGTGGCCCTAATGGCCATGCGGGATAGCGTAATCAACCTGACCACGAGGGTTAATGACGCGGAAAGGTGGGCGGCGCATAAACCGCCCGGCATGGGATTCGAGGAAAGGAGGGGACCATTTACGAGGACCATCACACAGACCTTGCGCTCTCATGCAGCTAAGCCGTTGAAGTTGAACTACGGGGGTGAGGGGGACCCGCATCTCTTCCTCGATAGCTTCAAATCCCACACCAACGCAAAGGGTTACACGGTCGCCATGTGTTGCAATATGTTCCAGGAGACACTGTCAGGAGAGGCACTGAGTTGGTTTTACTCCCGGCCGGTTCGATAGATAGTTTTAGGCAACTGGCGGATAAGTTCGTGAATCGTTTTATACTGCGCACGAACGGGAAAAGCACCGCCCAGCTGTTCAAGGTGAAACATGGACACGGTGAAGGGCTAAAAGCCTTCGTGAATTGCTGGCAGGGAGCAACCGCTAAGGTCAGAAGCTTCGACAAGAAAGTGGCCGAGGAGGCATTTGTTCAAGCCATGTTGCCCGAGAAGTTCTTGTATGCCGTGAAAATTAAGAACCCGCGGAGTTATGACGAACTAATGGAAATGACAATCAGACATGTCCAAGCGAACCACGATACGTACAGGGATCAATACGCAGGCAAGAGAAAGGAGGACAGGAGGCCCGAGCCCTAGGGGCAAATGATCCAAGAAGTAAGGACATGGAAAGGGGATCAGGAGGGACAAGGTTTCACCCCCAGCAAAAGTTATAAAGAGGAAGGCAGGAAACATGCCAAATAGGCGGGAGGCCCGCAGGGGAAAGGAAAAGGGAGTTATCAGGACGACGGGTTCAAAGCAGCGGCACCCGTAGCTAGAGAAAACTTTACTACCCTGACGGCAACTCCCGAGGTAGTATGGAACAAGAACAAGGGAGCGATCACAGAGCCCCCATGAGGAAGTTCCCACCGTCTAGATTGACCAAGGAGGACACGGGGAAGTTCTGCGAGTATCATGTGGAGGCCACGCATGGGATAAACAATTGTGTGGAGCTGAAAAAGGCTATAGAGAGCCAGATCAAAGCAGATAAACTCCAACAGTATGTGTCAAGCCAGCGGCAAGGGGCCAGAGTTCCCGTGTATGGGATGATCTACACGATCGGCGGAGGAGCGCGCTTAGACTAGAGAAGTAACAAGGCAAAGAGGCAGTGCACTAGGATCAAGGAAGGTAGAGAGATATTCACCTTCAGGAGCTGCAACAATCAGCATGTCAATGTGAGCTGGAAATCAGTGACATTTGAAAAAGGGGAAGAGCAAGGAATCTGGCAGCCTCACGATGACCAGTTCCTGAATACCGCTCAGTTGGATCATAACTTGTGCAAGAAGATCCTGATTGACACCGGGGCATTGGTGAATGTGTTGTTCAGAAACGCGTGGCAAGCGTTGAGAAGGGGGGACATTAAGCTCACGTAGGATAATGAGTCGCTGGTAAGTTTTTCCGGGGACGTGATGCAGCCTTTGGGCTCAGATCATATTCTCGTGATCCTAGAAGGTGTAGAAGAGAACACGTTGAGGTCGGGCATCGATTTCATAGTGGTCGATTGTGACTCATCCTACAACGGGATATTGGGGAGGCCGGCCATATGGAAGATGAAGGTCTTCATTGCTGGTCACATACTGATGATGAAGCTGCCATCCTCAGCGGGTATAGTGACGATCCGAGGGGACCAACTGGCAGCGAGAGTGTGTTACGCCATCGACCAGGATAATGGAAAGAGAAATGTTGAAGTGTTAGTTTCCAGGAACCCGAAGGCTCTTGCAACAGATACCTAAGAGGATCCAAGGGTTAATGATGCAACCGAGAGTACTGAGGCTAAAAGGCCGGGCTCGGTTGAGGAAACGGAGTTGATTTGTATCTCGGACGAGTTCCCTGCTAGGACAGCAAGAATAGGGACGGGGTTGCCTTCTGAAGTGAAGGAGGAGCTCACGCGCTTGCTCAAAGTCAACAACAAAACATTTGCCTAGTCGTATGCAGATGTCTCCGGGATCTCGAAAGAAATAGTAACTCACTAGTTGGGAATCCAGAAAGGTGTGCCCCCGGTGAGGCAAAAGCGCAGATCTTTTGAGTTGGCAAAATATGATATCATTAGGAGAGAGGTGCAGAGGCTATTGGATATCCAATTCATCAAAGAGGCCAGGTACCCGTAGTGGTTGACCAACGTGGTCATGGTCCTTAAAAAGGCCGTGGGGCAATGGAGGATGTGCGTGGACTACACAAGTCTCAACAGGACATGCTCTAAAGATAGATTCTCGTTGCCATGAATAGACCAACTCGTTGACTCCACCTCTGGGTTCGAGATGCTTAGCTTCATGGACGCATATGCAGGCTACAATCAAATAATGATGGACACGGAAGACGAAGAGCATACCGCATTCACCATAGACAAGGGAGTATACTACTATAAAAGAATGTCATTTGGTCTGAAGAACGCGGGAGCAACTTACCAACGCCTGATGAACAAAATGTTTGCTAAGCAGCTGGGAGTAACCATGGAAGTGTACGTGGATGACATGTTGGTGAAGAGCCTTACCGCTGTCAAACATGTGAGCGACTTGCAATCAGTCTTCGACATTATCCTCGAGTACGGTATGAGGCTGAACCCGGACAAGTGTCTATTTGGAGTTGTCAAAGGGATGTTCATGGGCCACGTGATCAGCAAGCAAGGAATAGAAGCGAACCCAGAGAAGGTCCAAGTCATATTAGATATGGAGGTGCCAAAGGTCAAGAGTGATGTGCAATCGTTGACTGGCAAGGTTGCCACCCTCGCTAGGTTTGTCTCCAGACTCACGGACAAGTGCCCACCATTGTTTAAGCTGCTGAAGAGTCAGCATTGCAAGCTGATCAATTGGGGGCCCGAGCAAGAGGAAGCATTTAGGAGAATTAAGGAGTATCTATCATCAGTACCGATGTTGGCGAAGCCGATACCCGAAGAGATGTTATATCTATACTTAACAACGTCAGACACAGCGGTGAGTTCAACCCTGGTCAGGAAAGACGATGCAATCGAGCTCTAGGTGTACTATGTAGGCAAAGGCTACACCCTGGCAGAAAGCAGGTACCTGGACCTTGAGAAGTTGACTCTGACACTCATTGTGATCGCCTAGAAGCTATGACACTACTTCCAAGCGCACTCCATCACCTTATTCACAAATTGCCCTCTCCGGCAAGTTCTACAAAAACCGAAAGCCAGCGGGAGACTTGCCAAATGGGCGATAGAGTTGGGTGAATTCCACATACGCTACATGCCAAGAGCAGCCATAAAAGGGCAAGTGGCTACGAATTTCATCTCGAAGCTAACCCCAATGAAGAAACACGAGGAGCACCCTGAGATTGAGAATGAGGTAACGGTGTCCCCCTAGAGTGTTGAGTCGGGTTGGAAGTTGTATGTAGATGGCTCTGTAACAAAAGATAAGAGTGGAGCGGGAATAATATTGGTCAGCCCGGATGGGTTCAAATACAAGTATGCCCTGGGGTTCAAATTCTCCACATCCAACAACGCGGCTGAGTACGAAGCATTGATCGGAGGACTACAGCTGGCGCAAGAGATAGGGGTCAAGAGTGTGCAAGTATACAACGACTCACAGCTAGTGGTGAACCAGGTCAGCGGCACCTTTGAGGCCAAGGAACCGCATCTGAACTCATATCAGGCATTGGCAAAGGCTCTCCTAAGCAGGTTTGAATCTGCAACGGTCACTCAGATCCCCCGGAAGGAAAATAGTAACACTAATGCACTAGCAAAACTTGCCACCGGCACTCGTCAAAAGGGGCGTAAGAAGGTCAAAGTCGAGATCTTAAATCGACTTAGCATCAGCAAGACGATCTTAGAGATATTCGCCATCACCGTTGGCCCTAGGGAGCCCACATGGATGGATCCTATCATCGAGTACCTGAAGGAGGGGGTCCGCCCGAAGAATAGAAGACAGGCAAAGAAGTTGCAATCGCGGTGTGCGAGATACATCTTGATACACGATAAGTTATATCATAAGGGTTACTATCTCCCCAACCTCAAGTGTGTATCGGTAGAGGAATGTGCAACCATTCTCCGGGATATCCATGAAGGAGTCTGCGGCAATCATTTTGGGTCAAGATCTTTGTCCTTTAAGGCACTAAGAACAGGGTACTTTTGGCCCAATATGGGAAAGATGGCAGACCATCAACGAGATGTCACAAGTGCCACCAGCACGCTAACAAAGTCCATTCTTCATCCATCGCCCTCTCAATCCTGATGTCTCCATGGCCCTTCGTGCAATGGGAACTAAATCTAATCGGGAAGCTCCCAACGACTCCCAGACAATACAAGTTTTTCATTGTGGTGGTGGATTACTATACGAAGTGGGTTGAAGCAAAGCCACTAAGTCGTATAACCATCGACATCGTAAAAAATTTCCTCATGAAGAACATCTACTATCGGTTTGGGGTCTCAGGGACAATCGTGATAGACAATGGAACCCAGGTCAATAACCCAAATCTCATAGAGTTTGCAAAGGACATGGGAACGCCGATGGCGTTCACATCGGTATCGCACCCAAAGACCAACATGCAAGTAGAGGCAGTCAACAAGATCATTAAGAAACTGCTCAAGAAGAAGTTAGACGACGCCAAAGGGTTCTGGGCACAGAAGCTCCCGAAAGCATTATGGGCTATCTGGACAACTGCAACTGAATCAACGGGAGAAACGTCTTTTAGCCTGGCCTTTGGCACGGAGGCTGTCATCCCAATTAAGCTTATAGTGTCATCAGGAAGAGTTGAATGCTATAATGAGGAGACCAATGCAGAAGGGCTCCAGCTGAACATGGACCTCATTGAGGAAAAAAGGGAGAGGGCCGATCTACACAACCAAGTGTACAAGCAACGAGTTGCCAGACATTATGTCAGTAAGGCCATGCCCTGATCCTTGGGCTTGGGAGATTGGGTGATGAAACGGGTGATGACACAACCGATGACCCTTGATCCAACCTGGGAAGGACCATACTAGATAGTGGAGGAAGTTGGCCCGGCCACGTTCTATCTAAGGGATTGTGATGGAATAATCACCGGGCACCCATGGAACACCGAGCACCTTAGGTTTTACCCAGTTTAGTCGAAGGTCATGTGTTCTTGATTGTAAATTATGTCCACTGGGTTAGTTCATTAACCTAGGAGGATGCCTTCAATTTCTTTTGTACAACAGCTAATACAAAAATGAAGAAGTTAATTTCAATGAAGTTAAATTCGTCAGTTAAATTTGTAACACCGGGGGAAACGAGAGTTATCAACGAGATCCACCAAATTCAAGGGACAAATAAATAAAGGCGAAAAAAACACCAAGAGGCATTCAAAAATAAGGGGGACCAACGGGAACCAGCATATAAATAATACATATATCCACCGAGTTGTCGGGGCAAAATAATAAATACATCATCGGGAGTAGGCTCGAGGCCGCTTCAAAAAATAAGATCCACAAAATTAGTCCGGTATGATGCAAAGAAACAAATCCTAAGCCTGGTCCTTCTCAGCCGGGTCACCATGCTCCTCTTCATCATCGCTCCCGGACACAACCTCATCGTCATCTCCGACAGTCTCTAGATTAGTCTCAGGAGGAACCTCCGTAAGGACAGGTTGGGAGCTCTGAGCTTTCGCTTTTGCCTTCGCGGCGAGTATCATGCCGTAGCCATCATCCGGGGCTTGTCCAGGTATCCATGCTCACTCCACTCTGTGAACTTCTCCATGATAGCCCCGTCCCGGGCAGCCTTCAGAAGATCCTTCAGCTCTTGGGATTCCTTGAACTCTGCTACAGCCTGGTTACAGAGCGAGGGGACAAGACGCTCACTCTCCATGAGCTCAGACTCTTTCTCTCGGAGCTTACTTTCCAACAAGGCGGGTCCACCTCGAAGCTTCTCGACCATCAAGCGAAGAGACTTCACCTCGGCTTCAAGCTCCGGGACTCGGTGAGCCTTGTGTTCCACTTCCTAAACATGCAGTTGAAGCATCACCAGCTTCTCGGCCAGTGCATTCTTCTCCTTCTCCTGAGACCCCTTCTCGGCCCCTTCTCGGTCTAGAGATAGCTCACGTGACCGTTCAGCTTGGCCACTTGCTCCTTGAGTTCAGGGGTATCCTTGCTGGCGTCGATAGAGTACACCGCGAAGAGAGCCTGCAAGGAAAACACAAGAAGATGTCTCGAGCACTAACCTTCATCAGATGCTCCCTAGCAATCTTTCGGGACTCGGAGGGAGATCCTTCCTTAAACCTCACTCGGTCAAGGTCAATACCCTTCAGGTCTTGGATCATCGCGCGCACAAACTTCTTGTCCGCGCATTCATATTCATCGAGGACTTGCCTGATTAGGGTCTTCGTGATGGTAGGAAGGGGAGGAGCAAGTAGGGACAATGAGGGAGTAGAGCTCCCATATGCCACCTTATGTCTCTTCGGGTTTGGGACAAGGTCCCTAGAGACATCCTTCCCGGTGTAGGTCACCTGGGAATCCAGAGCAGCTTGACATTTCTTCTTCGAGTGGTTGTGGTGGCGTTTCTTCTTCTCTCCCAGGTTCATAACCACCTTAGAGCTTCCGAGAGGAGGTGGCGGTGGCGGTGGCGGAGGAGCCGTTGTCCCGTAGGCAGAATCTGGGACTTCCAACAATTTAGGGTTCTCCAGGACACGCACGGATTGCGTGTCCAGGTCCACCTCCGTGCGGGAGGCGGCTCCCCCATTGTCAGTAGCTTCTCAAGGAGATCATTGTCTTCCTCTATGTCGAGCGAGTGATTAGGACGCGGGACACGCCGAAGGATTTTTCCTGCAACAAAAGGCCATAAGTATTGATCCAACAGGGTATCTAACATAAAAACAAGGAAACAATGCAGAAACACCACAAGCAAGTCATGGAACCCACCGGGCAGTCTACCCATCTCGCAGTGTACCAACACAGCCCATTAGGTCAAATGATACAAGCTACGATCCTCCTCGGTGGGCCACGCGGTGAAAATCCGGGCGATGAGCTCCCGGTCGATCGATGTCAAAGAGTAGTCATGATCCCTAATGGCCCGGAAATAGTTGGGAACGGTATGCCGTCTAGTTTTACGCTGCCAAGAGCAACCCACCAAGACAACCTTAGCGCGCCACTCATTTATAGAGGACGGAAGATCGGTGATGATGGACTCGTAGTCCCGCGCGGTAAAATTAATGCACCCGGAGCTCCCGGCCTTCTTCGAATATGACAACCGATACAGGGCGCGAAACTCGTTAATCGTGGGCCACCTCATGTTGGACATAAAGTACAAACATCTGAGTCCTAGGAGCTAGCGCCATTGATTTGGAGGTACTTGCCCGGGAGCCAATTGCAGTATGCTCAGTATGTATTAGACGTATTGAGAAAGCGGCACCGAGAACCCGTTCTTAAACATGTTGTCATGCACTGCAATGAAGTTATCTTGAGGAGCGCAAGCTAGCTCTCCAAGACGTAATCCGCGCAGCGGGAGGAATGAGGGAATGTCCCACTCCTCTCTGAAACGTTTGATCTCCTCGGGCGTGAGGCTACACACCGGCTTGTCACAGACCCTACCATCCTCCAATCGGTGTAGAGTCCGAGTGATGGGTATAGCCTCAAAAACTACCCCCACGAGTGGTCTTGAGCGGGAACATCTGTGTGGTCAGGACTCGAGCAAGAAGACTCAGCGGGAGAAGAAGCTCGAACGGGAACGTTGCGGGTAGGTCGTTGTAGATATCCTTCCATCCTCTCGTCGTCATCAGCGAGAGACCGCTGAGAGGAGCCGAAGCCACTAGCGCCAGTTGCCCTAGGATCCATTTACCCTAAACAAAACAAAAAAACCTAAGACCTCAGTTTTACCTAGACACGCCGCCACCAACGAGAAGATGCAAAACTCGTGCGCGACCCTAACCCACACAAGCATGAAACCCGTAAACCAGAAAAATATCTAGGTTTGAACCAAAACAAACAACCCACAATCTAAACCAAACGCTTTGAAATATGAAAAGCAAGGAGAGGCAATACTCACCAGATAGTGAAGACCGGAGTCAAGCCGGAGCAGGGATTGCAACGCACCTTGCAATTGTAGAAAACCGGCGATAGCACAAAAACAAGTTTCCTTTCTCTCTGCAAACTTTGAAAAGCATTTCGAAACAGAGAACACGAAGCAAACAAAAGAAGAAAACGAAGAAAATGAGTGTAGACAGTAAAGAACGATTGCAGACAGAGAAGAAAACAAAAGAGAGAACAGAGGAACAGGAGGAATGAAACAGAGATGCAGAAGAAGAGACTGGGGGGACTGAGGCATATATATGAAACGGGGGAAAAGTCACCTCGGTTCCCCCCCCACGTATTAAATAAGCATTTACTGCAAACGAGAAAATCAGAGCCGTCGAGCTCCACTGTAAGATCACGCCACATGTCCCACTAAGCGGTAGCTTCTTGAATAAGAGAAGGATGAAACGACGTGCATTAAATGCACGTCCCTTCGTTCCCCAGCACAGTGACACATGTTGAACGTGCAATTAATGTTCTGATAGCCACCAACCCCTAAGCCAAAGCCTGGGATCTCGCATTAAACTCTTTGGGATCGGTAGACCTGTGCACCCCAGGCTATCGCAAACCACTCTCCTAGATTAACAACACCGGGAGGAAGCATGCAACAATTGCATGTAATTACTATGCCAGATAAGCCACCACAAAGATGAACCACAAGCATAATTTATAGTCCACTGAGAGGTAGACAACAGACTCACCATTAACACCAGCGGGAATACCGTGCCGAAAATAATAAGCTCCGGACAAACATGGAAATAGTAAGTCCCGAATAAGAACCATCAGGAAGAATGCGCACGAACTAGAAGGCATTCACACCACCCCGAAGCGTCCCACCGGGAAGCATGGGCAACAACTAGAACCATAAGAACCGTAAGTCCCTTGTACAGCTCTCGTAGAGAGGGAGTCGGGCAGTTCATATCATTCCCTTCACACGGAGAATAATGGCCTGATAACCCACGCGGGGATAATACCCCGCGCTCGAGCAGGAACACACGATATGGAAAGGCTCACTACCTTCATCCATTGCAACAACAACCCGTTCAAACATGTCCTGAGCACGAACTTGGGGGACTAGGAACGGGTACCCGTAGAAAATTAGTATTGTGGGCCATTTCTTCAAGTCCCCACTCAAGACTTGTCTTGAACGGGAACTTGGGAGGATTTGTAATCGGCAGTCGATAAATACCTCCCTCGGCCCACGATGCTGTGAAGCTCAACATGAGGCAGATCGAGCAGGCCTTATCCTGGAGGCTACAGTAGTCTGGGCCAGGAGGGAGACGCTCCACATAAGGCCAAATAAACAGACCTCAAAGGTATACTTGTCCCACATCGAATAACAGGCAAGATGCAAGTCAACGCGGTGCTATAAATATAATGCTGAAGTCAACCAAAACGGTAAGAAATCTGATAGCATTAAATACTCTACCTACCATATAATTGACTTAACCATTGGAGAGAGAAAGACTGGAAAGTCCCGGTCAATCTCCTCTTGCAGGTATCCAGTCATCACACCAAAAAACTTCTACGAGGTCTACGGGATCTTGTAGAACACCCAGTGAAACCTCAATTTGAGGAAAAACATTGTCGGGGCTTTAACTCAGAAAGCCTATAATGAAAAGAGAATTTACTATGAACAAAGAACAAGTCTTGTTACAAACTATGTAGCACTGAATGCGGCTACTCTCTCTAGAACCCTAGCAGATATGTTTGAACTACCCTTCTTCTTCAAGAAATCTCTTCTTCAATCTCCAAGGAACTAACCGCGTTTTTGAACCTTCAATCACAACACTACTAGCCTTGAGAGTGTGAGAATCATGTACACAATACGTTCACTTTTACACGGAACAAGTGAACTTGACCCTGACAATATTTTGCAACGGAAGAGCTTAATCTCTCATGAAATGTCAAAAGGTGCTACACTTGTAGTTGCAACGTCAACTATATAGGAAATTAGGAATACACTCCCCCTTAGTTGAAAGCCCAAAATGTAATTGATACCTGCAAGGAAACTATCTCATCTGATATTATCAATTAGGTATATCATAATCACATAATCTTATAGAATAACTAGATGATGAAATCTGCCAATTTAAGCACATAACACTATCCTAAATAGGACTCAATCTCAATCACACGCATATCAATATGGTAGGTGATTCAATAAGGAAACATAGTCAAGTGCATAATCCTACACTTACAAGTAATCATAGTATATGTGAAAATCCTGACTTAATTAGGACATGATCTCAACCTTAGGATTTTATATATAGTCAAACAATTCAATTTGCTTTAAATAAGAGAATCCTAATTAAACAGCAAATCATATACCATGCTGATTAACATATGCGTTGTATAGGAATGCCAACTCAATATTGTACCAATACAAGCAACCCTTGTAGATAGGGCTGGGCATTTAACCGAATGTGTGCAGAAAACCGACCGAACTGAACCGAAAAACCGGATTGGATAACCGAACCAAACCATTTGGGTCAAAACAAGTAGTGAACCGAACCGAACCGGTTTAAATTAGATTAGATCCGGTTCAAGCTCTTAACCAAACCGAAAATAACCGAACCGATCCGAATTATATAATGTGTAAATAAATACAATTTATATACCTGAAATGTTATTATGATTAGTTGATTTCATCTCTACTTACAGTGTACTTTCCCACACTTAAAAAAACAATTTCTCATTAAACTCATTTCTTGAAAAAATCTGTTAATTTAGAAAAGATTGGGAGTGAATTGGATTACTTGTTGAAATTTCAACGTCCCAATTAAAAAAATTTAACTTTTTGCCCATCTACCATCTCACTGAAAAGATTGGGAGTGAATTGGTCCTTATAAAAAAAACATGTTACTCAAGTTAAAAACTTAAAGTTCAACTTTACAGTGAGATAATAGATGGGCAAAAAGTTTTTCAAATATGGATCAAAACCGAAACCGGCCTGAACCGATCCGTAAATTCGGATGGGCCGAATATTCGGGTCAAAGGTTTTAAAATCCAGATTCGGTTGGAAAAAACCTTAAACCGAATAATTCGGATTGATTTTGGTTTCGTCCTAAAACCGACCTGAACCGAAGATGCCCAGCCCTACTTGTAGATGCATGCATTTGCCCAACTAGCTATATTTAGCAACGCTTAAACCAGACATGAGCGCTAGATCATCTTGAATTACCAAAACCGTCATCAAGGTGAGCAACAACTCTCTACAACCATCACTCAAATGGCGCCAAGACACGCTCTCATGTACGGTGACGTGCTCGTTACCGGATGCTCAATTTAAAAACCCTTTTTTTATCAGAATGTAGTATTGGGAAATAGAGTTCGATCAATCTGGGGACTTAAAGGTCACTCATGCAGTCACGGTTACACTAAATAGTCCGCAATTATAAAGATTTACAAGCATTCATTTACAAATATACATATGGTACAAGGTAAACAAGGGGGTTTTGAGAGTTTGATTTTAACGTTCCTACTAAAAGATAAAGACAAAATCTAAACTAATATATACAAGTGATCATCTTCAACACACATCAACCAGCAATTTCAGAATGAATCAAACAAGTATCAACATGCCTCAAACATATATTCAAATTCATTGCCAAGTGATATCAAAAACAAACTCGAAACACAAGCCTACGAGGTCATGTATCCCATTAATTCTATTTACTTTATCTCCCAGCACAGAACGTCTAAAACTAGGATATTTTATGCAAATGTTGCGATTGATACTCAGCGTATCCGTCTACCTAAACATGAATTATTAAGATCTATAGAATTCTGAGTTTGAACATGCCCAAGTTACAGGCGCTGCCCAACCTGTAACACAAGCCTACGAGGTCATGCATCCCATTAATTCTATTTACTTTATCTCCCAGCACAGAACGTCTAAAACTAGGATATTTCATGCAAATGTTGCGATCGATACTCAACGTATCCGTCTATCTAAACATGAATCATTAAGATCTATAGAATTATGAGTTTGAACATGCCCAAGTTACAGGCGCTGCCCAACCTGTAAGCAAGTAACACATAGTCTCGGCTATTATTACATAACCTTTACTACTTGGATCTCCGCCTAAAACTATTAGGTGAATTAGTTCGAAGACCTAGCAACACTAACTTGCAGATTAGAGTTTTAGTGAAAACAAAACTATGCATTTAACGAATCAACAAGGCATAAAACAGATCACATGATATCATAGACAAGTCGAAATATGCTTGAATTTATTCTGAATATTAACCTATTCATGTTCTTAACAACCAACCAATTTCAACTTTGAAATCCAATAAAAGAAAACAAAGAACAATAACAAGGTAGAAGAAACAAGTCATGAGCTTGAGATGTTTGAAGGATCACACACGCCTGATGCTTCTCGGTAGCCTTCTGAAGAAGTCCTACAAATGTGCCGGCTTGAATTGCTTCTTTACTGGAGAGAGGCGTCGAAAAGGAGAAGGAAGGCTAACGTGTTTTTCTGATTTTTGTGTGAAGAAGAGATGATCTGAGAAGTACACAAGGCTGTCTTTATATAGTGAAAATCTTGGTGAAAGTTCTCTTCCAAAATGATATGGAATCTAAATTGACTTCTTCTTCCAAAATGATGTGGGACTAGGTGCACATAGACTTGGAATCCAAATTTACTTATTCTTCCTTCCTTGGACTTGCTTGGGTCTTCTTTTGGGTTTTCTATATTTTTCTCTTCCATCCTTGTACTACTTGGTCCTTCTTTTGTCAATTAAGCTCTTTATGCCTCTAATATCACAAAACATGTTAGAAATAGTATTATTAAGGAAATAACATGACCAAATAGGGTAGAAAACACATTAAAATCATAGCATATTATGCTCATATCACACGGCTCCAAGGAGGCATCACAGAAGCTTCGCTAAGACATACTGGGACTCCAATCCCACATCGAAGAGAAGGAATGATCAACCCTTTCCCTCAACCATAAAGGTATCCTTCTCTTTTCATAATAACTACGCATTTACCACTTACCTTGACTAACTTAGGCATCAGAGTGTTAAAGATTGCCAAGCCGCGGTCTCTTCTCCTGACGTCACTTTGTATTTCCTTTAACAGAGTTAGGGTCTCGTTCGTGATTCTTACCAAGCTTTATCTGGGTGTTAGAGATAAGGATTGAGCAGCCATTTGTCCACTGCATTAACGACCTTTTTAACAGTATGACGTCTTGCTTTCATGCTAGTGGGGTCACGAAACATCATTACAGTTTAGTGCTTCAAGAACATTTAGGTTTAGTGTGCAAAACACCATGTTGTGCCCTAACATAGTTAGATCGGCTTTGACCATAGCCGAGATGCGTATTTCCCTAAAACCTGCAAATGAAGAAGGTACACCGTGAGTAAAGCGGCCTATTTAACGGAATCTCAACATGAATCATTTGCTTTCCACTATTCTTTTTCCTCATATCAATCTCCGTAGAGTCCTTAAAAGCACTTGTACCGGTGCGTTAATCGAAGAGGCAATTAATGGGACCCATCAGTTTTCAGCCAAACAATGAATGCAGCGGCAATGAATTCGCTCGGGCAAATCATGGGGCCCGCGTCAGCAGAATTGCTTCGTCAATCCGGTTGCCAATTTTTGGCAATCAATTCACCCGGGCAATAACAAGTAGGGTCCACCATATCAGCTGCAACGGCTTTATAATTTCTACTGCAACGGGTCTACACGTTCAAAAAGCTAATGGCTAGAGTGTTTTGTTTACTCTGTCCGATCCAACTTTTGATCAGATCTCCAACTTTTGATCCAACTTCTAATGCTCGGGAGAATACACGGTCTGGTATAATTTCTACTGCAACGGCTTTATAAGTTGTTGATGTATTTACTCGATTTTTATCTGTTCTTTTAATTTACCATTATCTTAAGGAAAAATTATCCAAACAGTGTCTCACCTTTTAAAGAAGCAAAGATTTGGTATCTCAGCTTTGAAAAATTTCAGAACGGTATCTCACGTTCTTAACTCGACCCAAGATTCGTATTTGGAGCCGTTAGCTTCGTTAGAAAAACTTACGACAGTCATATTTTTGTCATAAAATGACCAATTTAACCTTTATTTTTCTGTTTTTTTGTTATTAAAAAAATTTAGTTTTTAATTTTGAAAAACTAAACACTTCCTGTTTACAGATTTTGTAAATCTAAACCCAGATTTGGTTGTGAGAGAGAGAGAGAGAGAGAGAGAGAGAGAGACTCCGTCGTCATCGGCGACGCACGTGACGGCGAGATCGTTGATGATGGACTCGTTCAGGGGGTGCAGCTTATCAGGGATTCAGATAGACAAGGAGGATTTGAAGAAGAAGCTGCTCATGCCTACCTACATCCGCTTTCGCCATGCGTGATTCCATTCGCTTGAAGGACCCCACAATCGTCTCCCCGGAAGCGATGACCTCGTCGCCGTCCCTTCCGAAGAAAATGGCGACGACGATGTGGTTGCGCCGGAGATGCCTATGGTTGTGTTTATTAACCACAAAAGCGGTGGCAGACATAGACCTATGCTTAAGGAGCGCCTCCAGCTCCTTAAGGGCGAGGAAAAGGTTTTCAACCTCTTAGATGTGAAGCCTCATGAATTTGTTTAGTATGGATTAGGCTTAGAAGAACTTGGTGACAAGTGTGCAAAAGAGTGTCGGAAAAAAATCAGGGTTATGGTTACAGGGGGTGATGGGACAATCGGTTGGGTGCTAGGTTGTCTATCTGAGCTTCAAAAGCAAGGCAGGGAACCAGTTCCTCCAGTAGGAGTTATTCCACTTGGAACGGGAAATGATCTGTCTCTAAGTTTTGGTTCGGGTGGTTTAAAACAAAATGGTTGCTGGTGTAAGATAGGAGCCACCAGCGTCGAAGCCTTTCCAACTCACCGAGCCACCACCATGTCCGCCGCTCTCCCTCTCCCCCACTCTCTCTTCTTCCTTTGCACTCTCCCTTCCCTCCACGGCGGAAATCTACGTGGCAAAAATAGATTGTTGAGGCAAAGAGGCTGAAGCATATGCCGTCTAAAATTTCTCAATTGGTTGCAGTCTGACGAGGCCGACGGATTCGACGATGATGGCGTCGGTGAGCTAGGTACGTGCAGCCAGTCATTGTGAGGAGAGAGAGAAGAAAATAAAAAACATTTTAGATAAGAAAAGACAAAAATAGCCTTTGAATGTCATTTTTTGAAACGGAGCAAACGACTCTATATACGAATATTAGGTCGGATTAAAAACGTGAGATACCGTTTTGAAGTTTTTTAAAGCTGAGATATCAAACCTTTGTTTTTGTAAAAGGTGAGACATTGTTTGGACAATTTTTCCTTATCTTAATAAGGTAAACTCTACTTGGTGACTAACGGTTACCTACAAACACAAATTAACGTAGTTATTTGAGACGACCCTCATGAGTATCAACCACACACAGTGCTATGTAAACCACATCCGATACATGAATCATTGTATAACATTTAATTTTTAAAATTGGTACAAAATTGAACATTTCTTAAAGTATAAACAATCAAATTAGATGACAATTAAGACTTTAGGTATCACATCGATAGGCTTGTGAGTATGTATATTTCAAACTGGCCGGGGCATAAGAGTTAGGATACAACTGGTGCATTTTTCTCTTTGAAAAATTGGTAGATTCTTGTAGCTTTCACTAAAAATGGCCTTCATGCCTAATGCTCAATTCCTCAACCTTCCTCATTGTAAAATCATCACTTAAATGTACCAATTAAAAGAAAAGATACAAAATCAAAGTTAAAGAAAATAATTAAAACCGAATCGATCATAAAATTGAATATTTAAATATCAGGGGGGCTAAAATTTACACACCTCGTTTTACAATATAAACACACTTACCGTATTTTTTTTATAAGAAAATGTCTAAAATGTTATTATCCTAGATAATTTGAAGAGATTAAAACATGGATAGTTTAGACATTTTTTTAATAAAAAGTGGGGTATGAGTGTGTGAATTATAAAAAAAGGTGTGTAAATTTCACTCCCAATATCAAATGTAAGAAATTTATCGCCAATTTATTACTATTATGAAATAAAAATAAAATAAAAGTTAAACAAATAAATGCTGAAACTGACATGGACAAAAATCAAAGGACAGCACTCACACACTCAACATAAGAGTGAGTGACGGTTGAAGATCACAGAATGATTCTATATTTACTTCAAGAATAAATATGAAAATTCTCAGACTTGGAACAAAAACGACAAGACAGTCCTCCTCACATTTCAGACACAGAGTGACCCAGATCAAAATTTGGTCTACAAATTTGATATTTTCAAGCCGGGCGCCAACTAAGAATCCAAAAGAACCCTAAACACAAACACCCAAAAAACCAGAGCAAAAAAGTGTGTGGGAGACAGTGAGAGGTCTGACCAAACATAGAAAGCATTTTGTCCATTTTCATTTTTCACCCACACCATAAAAAACACATAGAAACCAAGCAAGAGGCAGATTTAGCTCTCTTTGTTTCCCACTTCTCTCAAAAATACTGCCTTTAGCTGCTTTTGCAAGTTCAGATTAAAGGGTCCTTCCCTTTAATTGATTAGTTGTTTAGGGTGTGGGGATGAAGTGTATATAAGAAAGTAAGAAATGTCAGTAGCAGCAATGGGGGTGTCTGATCCAAGCCAACTCCACTTGAAGAAGGAGCTCACCCAGATTCGAAAAGCCGCCCGCCTTCTCCGCGATCCGGGGACCACTTCCTCCTGGCGGTCCCCTCTTCCTTCCTCTAGATCCGCGGCGGGTGCGGGAGCCCTTCCTTCTGCTTGTTCCACTTCCAACGGAGGCGGCGACAGTAAGAAGGTGTTCTTGTACAACTGGAAGGGCTCTTCCAAATCGTCGAGGAATGATGACTACGAAGACGACGATGAGGATGAAGATTATGGTGTTGAAGAGGAGGACGAAGCTTCTTCAGTGGCGGCATTGAGTGTGGATGACAGCTTGAGCCACGGAGGAGATTCCAGGAGTGAAACTGGGGGTGGTCAGAGCCGGTCATTGATGATGCTGCGGCGCAGGTATCCGAATCTCCTGCCGCCGATCAAGGACGGTGGTAAGAAAGGAAGCATGTCACATTCTCATGTTTTGTCGAAATATCAGCAGAAAGAGTTGATTCTTGGCAGGAACTTGAGGAAGGGCGGCCGGGACGAGCAGTCTGATGACACTGAGGATTACTCTAATTCGGAGATTAGAGGGGCTTCCCCATTGCTGTTGAAGCTTAGGCACAAGCATTGGCCTCCGGCCTCGAGTAATGTTAGGAGGAATGATAGTAGAGCAGAGGACTCTTCTTATTGCTATAGCACTCCTGCGTTGTCGACTAGCTCTTATAATAGGTATGGTGTTCGGAATCCGAGTACTGTTGGATCTTGGGATGGAACTGCAACTTCAATGAATGATGGGGATGATGAGGTTGAGGATCGTTTGGATTTTCCGGGTAGCAAGGGATGTGGGATTCCTTGTTATTGGTCCAAGAAGACACCTAAGCACAGAGGCATGTATGGAAGCTGTTGCTCCCCTTCGCTTTCTGATACTATAAGGAGAAAAGGAAGTGTCCTTTTGTGTGGGAGTCAAAATGTTTATCCTAGACGACGGGGTTCTTCGTCAGGTTCCAATAAGCGGAGAATTGCATCTAGAAGTGCCCAAGGTGTTCTGCCATTGCTAAACAATAGTGGTGATGGTAGGGGAGGGTCATCCATAGGAACTGGGAGGAGTGATGACGAACTTTCCACAAACTTTGGGGAGCTTGATTTGGAAGCTTTGAGTAGATTAGATGGGCGGAGATGGTCATCAAGCTGCCGAAGTCAAGAAGGCTTGGAGGTTGTAGCTCTGAATGGAGTGGGGAAGAGGGAAGCACTCCAGAGAGTGTTAGAAGTTTTAGCCAGAAGTACAAGCCCATGTTCTTTCGTGAATTGATTGGCCAGAATATTGTGGTGCAATCACTTATCAATGCTATTGGTAGGTGTAGGATTGCTCCTGTTTATCTTTTCCAGGGACCCCGTGGAACTGGAAAAACGTCGACAGCTAGAATTTTTGCTGCTTCCTTGAACTGCCTAGCTCCTGATGAAACTAAACCCTGTGGCTACTGTAGGGAGTGCACTGATTTTATGTCTGGTAAGAACAAAGATCTATTGGAAGTTGATGGTACCAATAAGAAAGGAATTGATAAAGTTAGGTACCTATTGAAAACTCTATCTGCGGCTCCCTCATCAGCATCATCAAGGTATAAGGTTTTTGTGATTGATGAGTGTCACTTATTGCCTTCCAAGACATGGTTGGCATTTCTTAAATATTTGGAAGAACCACCAGAGCGAGTTGTCTTCATATTCATTACAACTGATTTGGATAATGTTCCTCGTACTATACAATCTCGGTGTCAGAAATATCTTTTCAACAAAATTAAGGATAGTGAGATTGTGGCCAGGTTGAGGAAAATTGCTGTTCAAGAGAACCTAGATGTTGAACCAGATGCTTTAGATTTGATTGCTCTGAATGCAGATGGTTCACTTCGAGATGCAGAAACTATGTTGGACCAGTTGAGTTTGCTGGGGAAAAGAATCTCAACGTCTCTTGTGAATGAACTTGTGAGCTTTCTCTGCCTATAATTTCCTGACATGGTCTAATTTAGTATGAGTTTAGCATACTTATGCGAGTCATGGCTAGTATTATGTTGGATATATTCAAACTCATTAACTAGTCATTCATCTTCTGCAGGTGGGAGTAGTTTCCGATGACAAGTTACTAGAACTTTTGGAGTTAGCGATGTCATCGGACACTGCAGAAACAGTGAAAAGGGCCAGAGATTTGATGGACTCTGGGGTTGATCCCATGGTTTTGATGTCTCAGTTGGCCAGCCTCATTATGGATATCATTGCGGGAACCAACAGTACCAATGATGTCAAACATGACTCCTATATGGCGCCCAGAACTGTGAGTTTGTCCCCTTAACTTTGATGCAAAAAAAGTTGTTCATTCTATTTTACAAATGTTAATGATTGATAACTACATGACAAAAAATTAAGTATATAGATCAATGTTGGTAACACTAATGGATTCAATCAACCATGGTAAGAATCCTACAACATGGCACATTGGGAAAATGATATTATAAGTACTTAAAAGCATTATGCTGCAATTTGCAAGATTTGTGTATGTGGACAATGTGGTTGGTTCCATGATCTATCTATCTGCTTGCTTATAATAGTTTTACATATTGCCTATGTAGTACTAGAATCTCTTTGCCACATTACAAATATAGGAATCTAATGATCACAATGAACCAAGTACTGGAATTTTGTATGGAGAATTAGTGTGTCAAATGGGTAGAGGGATATATCATGCCATCCACTTGCATAGTTTCTTACCTCTACAAGAGATTCTGTGATACAAATGAAAACTTCCCTGTTAGTTCAGGATTGTTAGGTTTGTCAGAAAAAGGTTATGATCTAAAACTTGTCTTGTGTTGTTATTTTCTTTGCTTAGATGGTATTGTTTCATCTGCTGGCATACTTCTGGTTCTCTCAAATTCTTCTCTTGAAAATCCCACACTGATCTAGATTACGACAAGTACTTGTATATGCTAGGGTAGTCTTACATTAATAATCCTGGAGACAGATAAAATACTCTCTACTGACTGTATTTTATTTGTTAAGGTGCTGCAACACCATAATTTCATATGTTATTCTATTTTTAGATTCTTTTGGCTCTTTTTCCTGTCTAAATGATGGTTAGTTCAATAAAGATATATTCTTTTTTTGTTTCAGTTTATTTATTTATTTAGTTTAGCAAATTTCCAATTCTGGTGGTTGTTTTACTTCAGTGACCGAAGCAGAATTGGAGAGATTAAAACATGCTTTGAAGATTCTTTCAGAGGCTGAAAAACAGCTTAGAGTTTCAAGCGAGCGCTCAACATGGTTTACAGCGACTCTGTTGCAGCTTGGTTCATTGCCTTCCCCAGACCTTAGTCACTCATGCAGCAGAAGGCATAGCTGCAAGACAACCGAGGATGGTTCTTCAAGTGCTTCAACTTCAAGAGAAGCTGCCACTTACAAACAAAAGTTAGACGGTCACTATATGCTTCAAAAATCAACTCATACTTCTGTACAAAGAGAACCAAATGAAAATTCCAACCATCGGGGTGATTCGTTGTCAAGAAATAGTGGTTTTGGTGTGAATCCCAAGCCCTCACATGATCAGTTCGTGGATAGTGGTGCCTCAACTCCCTTGTGTGGAAATGTTACGGCTGGAAATATGAGCCTTAGTTGTGTAAACTCTGAAAAGTTAAATGATGTCTGGGCACAGTGTATTGAGAAGTGTCATTCAAAGACGTTGAGGCAGCTGCTACATTCTCATGGAAAGCTAGTGTCAATATCTGAAGCCGTAGCTGAAGGTAAGCTCTTGGGCTTTCATAAACTTCTGTTTGTTTGTGCTTTATGCACCTTGTTACAGTCAGAAGTTGCTGCAGTGGTTTTTGTGTGAATTAGAATGCCTTGTTTGTAAATTTAAAGTAGTTCTAGCAGTGACTAAATAGCATTCCTGACTAAAAACTATAGTTTATAGTTGTTTCCATTTACAGTCGTATCAATGTTAGTTTTATATGCCATTGTGATACATGGCGTATTGTTTTCTCACTAGAAAATGTACATACGTTAAAGGAAGGGGAAAAACTAAAAAGAAGAAATGAAACAACTTAGGCTTGAATTCTTTTTGTTCTAGTGTTCTACATATACTTCCTCTTTGTTAGATGTTCACATAAACAAGCACTATAGGATGTCATGATGGCACTGGGTGTAAAGTGCTGATTTTATAAGGATTCTTAAGCTATACTTTCTGGTCTTATCAAATAAGGAGCATCCTTCAGTTAGTTCATGGCTTTAATCATATATATAAAGACCCATGATGGAGCACCTGCCTGCCTCCCTCTGTGTGTGTGTGTGTAGAATGTAAAATATGTGTGCATATATGTATAAAGTGTATAAACTATAAACCCACATACACATTCGTTTTCTTTTCTTCCTTTTGTCTAAACTGGCATTTATTTCAGGTGTTCTGGTTGCTTATGTTGCATTTGAAGATGGAAGTATCAAATCTAGAGCAGAGAGATTTGTGAGCAGTATCACGAATTCAATGGAAATAGTTCTCAGGCGCAACGTAGAGGTTAGAATTGTCCACTTGCCAGGTGGGGAGGCTTCTCTAAATTGCCCAAGTCCAGTTCACTTGCTGGAAGGTCTAAAGCTGGCAGAACTTGTCAGGGAAAGGAAACGAGTTGGTTCAAATGCCACAGATGGTTATTCTAATTGTTCTCTGTTTCTGGATGGGACCCACAAGTCAACCTCTGATTCATCAGACTTAGTCGCTGATGGCAATGCTCAAACAAGTGATACAAGAGAGAGCAGACAGGAGATCCCAATGCAGAGAATTGAATCCATTATTCGTGACCAAAGGTTAGAAACTGCGTGGCTACAGGTTGTAGAGAAAGGCACTCCTGGTTCGTTGAGTCGTTCGAAACCTGAAAAAAATCAGGTCCTGCCTCAGGAGGGCATTTATTACGAAGATCAGATGGAATCAATAAATTCAATGGGATTATCCTCTCAGCAATGGGATGATGGATTAAACCATGAAGTAAAAATTTTGAGAGCCAACAGTGGGAAGGTCGTTCAACAGGACCAAATCGGTAAACGGGTTGATCATTATCCTATGTCACCAAGTTTACTACATGAGAAGGGCAAGTCTGACAAAGATAACCTGTGAGTATTCATTTCTTGACTATTTCCATAATTCTCTAAAAGTTCTTACTCCTGATTACGCAAACATTTTAATGGTGGACAAACTGGATCCCTTGAGATTTAATTAATGCGTGTCATGCAATTATCTGACACAATTTTTTTATAAGCATTTTGTAGTAGTATACAACAACAATGTCTGTTTCTAATTATTGAATGTAACACACACACACATATGGTCATTAAATTTGCTTAAACTGTAGATAGACCTTTAGAATAGAAAATGGAATGTGCACAACTACACATACAGAGTTGCTCTCCATTTTCTGAAAAAATAAATTTAGATGCTTATATGTATCCAAGAAAGTTTTTACCATGCATCATGATGCTCTAAATGGGGTACTTTAGTCTAGACAATTCATGTTCTTAGGCTGCAAAAATAATATTTAGGACTCAGTGATGCACTTAAACAGGTAGTATAATTTTTTTTGTGCATGTTTACTGAAAATTAAGGACTATATGTTGTTTTGTTAGCATTGAAATTCTAAACTCTAAGTCAAGCATAAATTGATGGATAGTTAAGTTTCAAGCAGAAATTGCTGAACATGGATGTTGCTTTTAGTATAATAAACTGGATATGATTTTACTAAATAGGCTTGGTGACACAATGGTAGTACCAACAGTGCTATTAGTGGTGACAGTGCTTTTCCCATTAGTTAGAGTGGCAATGGTTGTAAATAGTAGCTAGTTTCTTTAACTGTAGTGCTAAATATTGGCAATCAGTAAGAGTTGATAGCGCTTGATGTAACAATGAGAGTGCTGGTGGTTGTGGCAGTGTTCAAGATTAGGATATAGTAGTGATGGTTTTGGTCTGGTAAATGAGGTGGTGCTGTTAATGTCACTGTAAGAGTGAACAGTGATATAGGTGTTCAGTTTTTGTTTATTATATGTTCTTAGTTGAAGTGTATCAATTCAGAGTATTTTCAAGATACTTCATGTTATACATGATTTCATTCACTATTGATGCTGAATTCTTTTGCATTATAAGAATTCAGAAGTGCTAATAGTTTTCCAACGGTATTCATTTTGGTACAAAACATGCTGAAAGTTTTTAGTGCTGGAACTAATAATGATATTCAAAGCCTGCATGTGCTTAAATTCTGGACTATTCATGTAGTGTCAGATCCTATAATCTTAGTTTGATGCAGGAGAACTGTTTTGTTTCAATTGATAGCATCCTCGTGGCTTTTCTTTTTGATTCATTTGTTGTGAATTCTGATCTGTCATTGGCAAAAATATATGCAATATATATACAGTAATTACTAAATGCCAAGTCGTCATACATGCACAGTATTCATATCCATTGTATGCACAATCTCATCCTTAGTTTTTCTCTAGGGGCGATGAATCAGGGTCAGGTAGAGGAGGTTGCAGCGGATTTTTCGTTGTTATGACACCAGACGTCGTAAAAGAGGGAAGGTAAAAAGATATAACAACTTTACGTAATTGAAAAAGTAGCTTGACTTCATAGCAAGCCTCTTAAGGTGCCTCTAAATATTTGTGCCTCTATACAGGTAAAGGGACCCCTGTTCAACCACGGAAAGGTAGACAGTTTTCATTGTTTGGTGTGTGTGGGAAGTCAAGGAAGACAGCAGAGAAAACAAGATAACGGGAGGTTTAGGATCAGAATTTTGGCTATACTGTTTCATTTGGTCACACATTTTCCTGTATTTATGTCCCCATTTGAGCCATTCTTCAAGGATTCAGTGATAGGGTGAAACAGAAAATGTAAAGGTTTCTCTTTTGAACTGGTTTATCTGTGCCCAATCATTTTTATTTGATCAATACAAATAAAATGGTAAAACCTTGAATGATTCAAATTGCTCCATTTCATAGTTTATTCACTGGTCTATGCCAAAGGGTGCTGTGCCGAATTGCAGAGGTTGAAAATTTAACTCATAAACTTAAAATTACCCAACCTTCATCTTATGCACAATAGTCTTTTTTTCCCTGTTCTCTTGTCTTTCTGCTATGGCTACGTTTGGCCAAACTGAAACAAAGACACAGCACAATCCAATTTGACTACACTCTTAACCTCAATAAAAGTACCCTCATATCAGACTCTTCTTTGACCAGTCCCAGCTCTGTTAAACATGAGGAACACAAACATCATTTTCCTTCAAAGGACTATCCGACTATGCGCTTATCCAAGACTACCACAGTCACCAGTAGGCCTGTGCTACGTCACTACTCGATTGGGAATGGGAGTCGTGCTCATTCCTAAAATTATAGCCATGAGTTTCCTTATAAAGCTGCTACACCAACACAATGGTTGGGGGTTGGCACAATTAAGGTTTTTGAGACCTGCCAATATGCCTAGAGAGTATAAACATGATTTTGGTAGACTTGTATGGGTTGGGATACGCTTCAGAAAATGCACACACTTTTTGTACCTAAAACCGTTTTCAGATCACCAGTAGTAAAGGTTTGAAGTACAAAGGTTCCTCCTCCTTTAGTTCAAGCAATTTGAGTTTAAAATCCCACAGCTTTCGACAATGACAGAATAATTATAACCAGATTGCATGCAATGAATAGAATCATATCTCACCTTTCGATCAAGAGCCATTTTCTGAGCTCCTGTGTCTCAGTGAACTTTCTAAAAGTGCCAAGATCATATGCCAGAGGGATACAAGCAGTAATTTTACTTTGTGATGGAGCCTGGAGGGTTGCATAAAAGATTAATTCCATATAGCCATGGATTGTCCTTTCCTGGCTAATTCTCATCTTCAGGCACCAAGTCACTTTTTGTTTATAAGAAAGAGTAAGATTTAATCTTTCCAGTAAAACAAAGTACCTGAAATACATGGCCAATTAAAGGTTTCTTAATTTTTTGTGTGAGGGTGTTATTATTATTATTATTATTTGTAGGAAATTTCTTTTTCTTTTTTTTTGTTTATCAGGATTTTGGTTTCAGGGTTTTGGTTTAAGTAAGCAGAAGGTATGACTAAAGCGAAGAAATGTTGACTGTGTTTCAAAATTTTGTAGCCGTTGGGAGGGAGGGGCAAGACGCGCTTGTAAGACAGCCTGGACCCGCGTCATGGGAACGCAACGGTGCCGTTTCATTGGCCATTATAAATAGAACCTCTGTCTCTCTCTTTATCCCTCCACCCAATACTTCCGATCTCTCTCTCTCTCTCTCTCTCTCTGCTTTTCTGTTTCTAAAATTCTCTCAATCGTTGATCACGGTCTCTCGATCGACTTCGCTTCCCGGATCCGACGCCGAATCCATTTCCCTCTCAATCGATCGATTCCGCTTCCCGATCCGACGGCCATCTGCAAGTCTGCAGCCCAACTCTGAGACGACTTAGGGTTTTGGATTGTTTGATCTGATCTCATTAATAACAGCTTGAATTCATTCTTGTACTAGTGTTTGTTTCTATTTTGTTTTGATTTGATTCAAAGAAAGTTTGTATCTTTGAGAAACAATGTGTTTATGTAATGATTCAACATCAATGAAAAATATTATTTGATATCATCCATCTGTTTGTTTCTAAGTTCTGTTCTTTGCAATATCTTTAATTCCAATATCAAAAAAAGAAAAAAAACATTGATGGGGCTTCTGCCTGGCGAAAGGTTCTGTCCCATGGAGGATGAGCTGCTGCTCCACTACCTCAAGCCCATGGTGAATGGGAAATTGGTACCCGGAAAGGACTCCCTCTTTTGCGACTCCGATCTTTACGGGAATCTAGAACCGTGGCAGATTTGGCAAGAGTTTGAATCAAGACATGTTAATGACTTGAGGAAGAACAAAGACATGTACTTCTTCACCCAAAACAAGAAGCTCGGTTCGCGCACTTATCGCAAAGTTGGGACTGGTAGTTGGAAAGGCCAAGGTGCTGGCAATCCAGTATATCTTCTTGATGACAATGCCCAGCCAACTACCACCCTTCTCGGTCTTAGAAAAACCTACACATACGTTAACACGAACTCTGCCCACCATGGCCGCTGGGTCATGTATGAGTTCCAGCTGGATAGCTCACAGATCACACAACTCACTAATGACTGTGTTCTTTGTATGCAGGAACAATGATGACTGTGTTCTTTGTATGCTCAGGAACAATGATGAACTGCCCAAGAGAAAGAGGCACCAAGAAGAAGAGGGGCTTGAGGAGCAAAGTGTTGAGGCCTCTGCTGGTGATAGTCATTTAAGCAGCGATGCATTGGTGGTTGAGGAGGAGCCGCAAGAGAAGCGGCAACGCCTTCAAGCGCCAGCAGTCACAGCACCATTCTTCAATGGGGCTGATCTAGAACAATGGTACCTCAACCAACAAGTAATGGAGCCTATACCACCATTAATAGAAGCTGAGCAAGAAGCTGGACCAACACCTTTAGACGATGAGCCAGCTGTTTCATTGCAAGGGTCTGAAAGTTTGGCTGTGCAACAACCAGCAACTGAACTACAACAAAGGGAGATGACAGCTGAGCCTCAACAAAGAGAAGAAAACTTGACGCAGCAATGTCAGGATATGCCAACTTTTGTAGCTAATGAAACAATGACTCAAGGGGAAGTCGATGTGTATGATGCGAGTTTGGGGGATGTTATGGTTGGCGAAGACTGGAGGGAGAGCCTATTGAATGATGAGCAGCTAAATAGCTTGTATTTAGGCGACTGGAATGATGATGCTTTAGATTTTAGTGATTTTAAGTGGTAGTGATTATGTAGCTAGTTAGTGGTAGTGGTTCTGTAGCTAGTTAGAAGCTTTTATAAATGTATATGATACAAATCTAATGAAATTAGTTTCTGTCTCTCAATGAATTTTCAGATTTTTTTATACACTCTTGATCATCGGACCAAGTTAGTTGTAACATCCATGATTGAGACCCCCCTTTGAAAGAAGGATCCCCTGATCCATGCAGGGCTCTCCCCAACATAATTCAGGGATCAACTGGTCCAATTTTTAGATCCCCTCCAGGAAAAAATAAAAACACCAGCTAACTGAAAATGATTATTCAACTAATTCAGTTAAAATAAAAAGACAAGATCAACATTAAGGATGACTAAAGAGATCGATCTGGCTAGCTTTTATGTAATAGAGGTACCTTGAAATACAAGAAGATCACTTGATTACACCAACGTGCCATCAAGGGACAGCTTCCCTGCTAATTTAGAGATAGTTTCTGTATGCGCTGATTTTGTGCTTTATCACCATGTATAGAACAGACCTTCAAAAACCCCTGGAAACAGCCATCCATTATATCATCAATAGCTTTCTTGTTTTGCTTTTAGCAACATACATGTACTGCAAAAGTGCAACGCCAGAATTGCAAATATGCCAGCATGTTATTAGAATAATATGAATGGCCAGGAGCTCACCCTCTGAGCATATTCTCAACACGAGTAGCTTCCATTTTTGTATAAGAAAAAAAAAACAAAACAAAACTCTATTCCTAGACATAGTAAAAGCTCAGTATTAGCAGGATGTAGCACCCACCAGATAAAAAACATATCATCAATAGAGCAAATAAGTATGAATGGAGATCTAGTATATGACATAAACATTGAATATGCAAACCAAGTGGAATCCGCCCAAAGCATTGACTTGCAAAATACATACTGAATTTACAATTTTATCAGGAAAAGAAAATTGAAATTGCAAATGAGATTTTGCATCTGTAATTGTTGAAATTACAACTGGAAAGTGCAACTTTTGAAAAGATATAGACAGGAACAAGAACTTTTGGCCCAATTAAGAGCCAGAAAAAATAAAAGAAAATAATGCATCAGTTCATACCCTTTGGATTTGTGGTACTTTTCTATCAAAGCAGCCAAACATGCATCACGAGATCGACCATCCAAACCTATGAACATGAGAACGATATTATTTAGTGCACATGTATTTGAATAACATTAATTGTAACATAGGCTTCAAATGTGTTGAAAAGTATAACCTCAACTATTTGCAGGAAATCATGGTTGGCCGCTACATTTTCTAAACCAACAACTACCTGAAACAATATTATTAGTTTCCATATATTCACATACATTAGAATTATAGAATAATCGTTATAATCTCTACCATAAACCTTGGAAAAGAAAAAACAACCTTTCATCTGGATGGCAGTGGAAAACCAGAGAGAGGTCGGAAAATGAAAAAAAAAAAACAAAATAAAAATGAAATAGATATTATACCACGTCTGTCCCAGTATATAGCGGACTTCAGGTTCAAATCTCATGTCAAGCATTCTATCTGCTTCATCAAGGACCTACAGAATATTAATGGTTAAAAAGAATTCACACCCAAACTATAGCTGACAAAAATAATTTACCAAGCAACACAAGAAGTTGCAGATACAATGTTACTGCCTGCTAGCATAAAAATAATATGTACTACTAATTTCACTAGACATCAAGTAGAATGCACTATCAGTCGATTCCTGATGCTGCAGGAGCTGTATAAAAAGAGTATAGCCCACCTACCTAAAGACATAGGAATGATTCCTATCATTCCAAGAACTTATCATTCTGCTTTGCTTTAAGATGGGCAGTTGCAGGACAGGTCAAAGCTATGATGATCTCTGGATATTCCCTACCAAACCACAATTCCACGATAGCTAAAATAATTTTTATACTGGACACTTGACAGCGTAATAAATTTGCGTAATAAATTTGACTCGCTTTTAAAGAGAATAATAAGATGCAGCAACTAAATGTGAGAACCAAGACACGATTCGGAAACAAGTCAAAGCAGGAACTCAGTATACTTACCGCAAAAGATACTTCCTTGAAACTTGGAGCTTGCAACCAGTGAGTGAACCGTACATCCAGCCAATGCATTGGCCCCCATTCTGTCTTATCGTCATACCAGCAAGAAATGACAAAATCTTTTCCAATCATTAAATCATCCTTCATAACATAAATAGAATTTAATGATCCCGTAATATTGATGCTAATGATAATGCAATAGGCTGAGGATACTTTTTCAAATTAAAAAGAAAGAGAAATATCTTACCACACCAGATTTCAGAGAAGATAATTGAGGTACCAACAAACTGATTCCACACCACATCTGAAATCTGCCACCACAAGATAAGAAGGTGATTACTTACCCACTAACATAGTCATCAGTCAAATAATGCAATTTGGTAGGTCTCCTCCAGTGTAATGTAATTGCATCAGCACAGGATAACGGACATGTTAATATGGAAATCTTAAAACCCAATAAAACTTGCAAGTCTCTATTTCAGACAACAAACGAGAAACAACAAGCTAACAACAGTTTCATACTTCCCTTGTTGGCGCGAGCACAAGACCTCTGTCTTCCACCATAGCTCCATTTCTCTTCGGCTCGTCTTCATTGCTTTCGCTCTCTTTCTTCCGTCTTCTTCGTATCCGTGTTTGTTTCATAGTAAGTTTCACTGTCAGTAGAAGAAGCCAATTTTATTCCTTTTGTTTAACCAGTCAATTTATATGAGTTGGAACACCTTTATTCATTTTAGGAAAAATTCTCATGTGTCCTGATTTTAAGAAATTTTTTTTCACTAACAAAATAAAATTTAAAATTCTCACTAACCATAACACTCTTACTAATTTGTTCCCTCTAACAAATTTTCAGATTTTCTATTATTTTTATAGACAAAACTGCTTTTCTCTCTTATTCTCTCATCAATCTCTCTCCATCCGAATTCTTTCAGATATACTCTCTCTCTCTCTCTCTCTCTTCTCTCTCTCTGGGAGCTGCTTTCGAATCCCTGCGGCATCGCCGTCGTCGAGGTACCTCAGGCCGTCGTCGTCCTTGATGAAGTCCCCAGACTCGTTGTCGTTCACCGTGTCGTAGATTGGCTTCTCAGATGTGGGAGGAGGTCTAGATGGTGCGGGAGGGGACGTCGCAGACGTGGAAGGTGAAGGGGAGGGAGGTCTCGATGGTGATCGGGGAGGTGGATTCAGAGGAGAAGGAGCGGCGAGATAAGGGGTTTGAGGAGGCTGGATCCGGTGGAAGAGGAGAGGTGGGAGAGAGCCATGGTGGTGGGATTGGATCGGATCTGAGAGAGAGTGAGATCAGTGGAGGGTTTGGTGAGAGAGAAGCAAAATGGGGGTATCAAAATCTTTAAAATATTAATAGTTAGTAATGGGTCTTCTTTGGCTTACTAGTGCCATTAGATCGGCTGATCTTTTGGACTTTACAAGTTTACAGTATTTTTTTTTTCTTTCTTCTTTCATTTGTTCTGATATGCACAATTGATGATGTCTATGATATTTATGGTACTCTACATGAACTAGATCTATTCACATATGGATTCTCAATTGTGCACGGTACCTACCGATTTTATACATACTGAATACTCAATTCTGCACCTACTAATTTTATCTTTTATAAGTGCACATACTAGAAATTGTCAGGAGAAATGGATGAAAATGTATAGGCATCTTAAGAGCATCTCCCATCTTTCATGTATACTGCCTCTAATAGGAGGTCCTACTGACCCTAATAGGTGGTTCTACTGACCCCAATACGTGGTTATACTGCCCCCAATAGAGACTTGTTTTATGTGACTGAAGCACACAGTTAAGTTCAAGGGTCCTACTGCCCCTAGTAGGAGGTTATACTGACCTAGTAGGAGGTCATACTGCCCTACTGACCCCAGTAGGAGGTCCTACTGACCCCAGTAGGTGGTCCTACTGCCCCCAGTAAGTGGGCATGCTACCCCCAGTAGGTGGGCATGCTGCCCCCAGTAGGTGGGCATGCTGCCCCCAGTAGGTGGTCATGCTACCCCCCCAAGAGGTCCTACTGCCCCCTAGTAGGTGGTCCTACTGCCCCTAGTAGGAGGTCCTACTGACCCTAGTAGGTGGTCCTACTACCCCCCAGTAAGTGGGCATGCTGCCCCTAGTAGGTGGGCATGCTGCCCCCAGTAGGTGGTCATGCTGCCCCCAACAAGAGGTCCTACTGCCCCCTAGTAGGTGGTCCTACTGCCCCCAGTAGGAGGTGCTACTGCCCCTAGTAGGAGGTCATACTGACCCAGTAGGAGGTCATACTGCCCCTACTGACCCAGTAGGAGGTCCTACTGCCCCCAGTAGGTGGGCATACTGCCCCTAGTAGGTGGTCATGCTGCCCCCAACAAGAGGTCCTACTGCCCCCTAGTAGGTGGTCCTACTGCCCCCAGTAGGAGGTGCTACTGCCCCTATTGACCCTAGTAGGCTAGGAGGTCCTACTACCCCCCAAATAGGGATCTGTTATAAGTGACTAAAGCACAACGGCCCCCGGAGTTCGGTCAACGGTCGCCAGAGCCCGGTCAACGGTCCCAAGAGCCAGGTCAACGACCCCCGAGTCCGGTCAACTGTCCCCGGAGCCCGGTCAAAGGTTGCCGGAGTCCGGTCAACGTCATTGGTCGTGAGAATCCGGTTATAAAAATTTTATTTTATAATAGACTCTTATAATGGTGTATTGTAGTTTATTTAATTCATTAAGGGTATATTTGTCTTTCTGGTGTTTAAGTTGGCTCTTGAAAATTTTAAAATCTTATTTTGTTAGTGGGAATAAAATTCTTAAAAGTAAGGCTAGTGGGCATTGTCCCTTCATTTTATTTCCTTTTTAAGATTTAATGGCCTTCTTTTTATATTTTATGGTGCTGAACTGCGTATCGTATATTTTTTTTCTTTTCTTTCTTTTTTTTAATTATAGGCTTCTTGCATGCCTTGAATGTCTTACGTGTATGTGGTGACTTCGTTACTTTGCCAAATGGTTGCAAACTCTAGTACCATAATCAGATTCCATGCGGCAAATAGTAAGAAAGTTACAATATTTGTTATGATACTTCTCTTTTATAGAGTTATTTTTCCATTATATCCAGGGCGGAGCCAGCCCAGTGACTGGGCTGGAGCCTAGGTGAGATTTTGAAGCTTGAAAAAATTACTGGTGCTAGCTTTCTGCTGTAAGAGTTGCTGCTGTTTTAAAGATCAATCACTGCTGTCCCAATGCACGAAGAAAAGAGTTTAATATGGGATATGATCCAAACAATACATAGCCATGTGAAATTGTAAACTAACTGAATCGATGATAGTGGATAAATAGAGAGAGAGAGAGAGAGAGAGAGAGAGAGAGAGAGATCTAGAGAGATCCAGAGAGAGAGACTCTCAACCGATCTCAAACAACTGAGAAGAGACGACGGTTTCACACCATTTTCAAAACATGATTGAGCAGCCTCTATATATTCGGCAATGCCAGACAAATAATGTGGTATAATCATTGCCTACACAAGAAGATTAATACCATGAGTGCTTCCTGTTGTGTTATCTATTACTAGTCATGTAAATTAAAAAGGAAAAGTAAATAGAAGTTAGTTGGTGTTGTTATGTATCATCTTTTGCAATTTAACGTTTGGTTCTTGTGGAACAACTACTTGTTGGGTTTAGTTACGATCCCATTGATTCTATATTTTAACCAGAGTAAATGGGAACTTTGTCCAACCGTCCAAGCAAAGAAGGAAAATCACTGCAGTGTCAGTGTTCTAACTCTAGAACAGCTATGTCATCCAAAATGGACTATCAGCTAACGCTTCAGCAAATATGTTGTCCTCTTCCTATATCCTCTCTCCCTCAAATATTGTGTTACATTGAAATTTTTTTCATGCGTTACCAGGTGAAAATTTCATCCTGGCTATGCCACTGATTATATCAACGACAACGCTTTGTAAGGCAACATATATGGGTACATGTTAAGCATTAATAAGCTACGAAAATATATGCACAAATTAGAGTTACTAATTATAGCTTTCAGTTTTCCATAATTCATCAGTTTATATTATGATGATGGGCACAATGAGAAATACATAAATAGTTTCCTTTCTTCGAATGTATTGACGTCTTCTCGTCTCCTAAACTTGATGATTCGATACTTGATAATCGATACCTGACGATATCCTCCGCATGCAACTAATCTTTTGAACATACAATGTTCCTCTAATTCCTCACATTGAACCAATGTTTCAAGAAACTGCTGAAGATAAGCTGAATGTAAACCTTCCCCCGTGAGACTGTTGCTTCAGCCACCAAAACATTGGTATCCCAATACTTTTAGAAGCAGCCGTATGAGGGTTACCGAAATGATCTTGGATAACAAAACCAATACAGGCTTTCCCATGGTGAACCGAAACGTCAAAGTTTAGTGTGACAAAACCAAGATCAGGAGGAAGCCATTTCAGCAAAGGCAAACTAGAACGAGAAGAACTAGTGGTACGAGCATTGACCGAGCTATAATTAGACAAAAAAAGTAACATCATAGTAATAACAGCAAATAGCATTAGCAGGGCAACAAGAAACATACATTAAGAGCTCCAAGGTCATTAAGAACGCCTTTCGCAAAAAGATAATAACTCACGTACAGAGATCTTTCTATTCTTGAACAGCCGTAAACCCATTTTTATCCCAGCTTCTTCAAAAGAAATCTCTTCATCAACAAGGCATTGGACTTGCATCCTACCATCAGTCCGGTAAGTGGTAGCAACACAGTCCACTATAATTCATCATATTAAATATTGCGAGTTAAAAGACCATTTGTTTTCACCAAACTAGTGCTCCTCAGTTTGCCATTAGGCTTGCAGAGACTTCTTCTATTCAATGCCTATCTCACCAGTGTCCTTCCTCAAAACTTGTAGCCATTCCTCCAGTATAGCTATTACACCACCATTTACCATAAAAGCTACAAACCAACTTACAACACTTCCTCCCACGTCCCAGGTCCTAACAGTGTGATGCCAAGCGTAGTTTTTAAGCCTGCCCGCACCACTTCATTCAAATCCTGATAAGTTCCATTTTATGTGAAAAATTCAGACAGTGCCTTTTTGAGGGGGTATGCATCATATATTCCTATTCTTCAGCGCCATGTCTCTTGTATTTTGCAATGAAACAGGCTGCTCTCTTATCCGAGATAAGAGGATTGATACCTGCTCAGTTGCTATGTCTAGCCTCTCCCTGGACTTCGCAGATTCTGTTACCAGAGTCGATACTATACGTTGTAACAGCTCTACTCTCTCTGCATGATCACTTGGGAAACTATGAAGGAGTTTTGCAGAAGGCGTGCTGGTCCGACGCCAACGGACAGGAAGATATCTATCCGGGATTTCAAAGCAATTTCCCGTAGAGAGAACTCGAAGTGCATGCCGACAAAGGATCCCTGAGAACTCAAAATGATGGCAACTGCAAGTTATGATGCCTTCCCGAGGAACCCAATACACTATCCGGCCTCCATCACCTTTTGTGTGATGCCGAACAAGAAAACCATCATCCATCTGGAAAGATGCATAGTGAGCAGCCAAAACAAGTTGTTCTTGAAGCTTTGAGAAAGCATAAGGAGTAAGAACAGACGCAGCATGGGATTCCATCGGTGCTCCTGTTTTCAGGCATATATTTTGGAGATTCTGTTGCATTGTTTGTTGTTCTCCAGCTTGATCTTTAAAATCCACAGCAACAGCCACCTGCTCAAGAAAAACAAACTAATTAATAGTAGACAGAAGCCTTTCCACCAAAGAAAGGAAATGCATCAGTGCACTACATCATGATAAATGCAGAAGATAAGTTAAAATTACTGTGGACTTATGAACTTGAGAGCTCCTCTTCAGAGAAAGATGCAGCGGTATAAAGTCGCTAATTTTATGATTTATATACTAAATGCACAGTGACTTCCAACATATATGAGATAAGTTTCAGTTGCAACAGTGTGGGCAGATACGAATAAAAAAAGGAACAAAAGAAATCACAAACCAATGTCAGGTAGTCCAGATTCCAATTTTCTTAATTACCTAAATGTTAAATGCAAACAAGATAAATGATATAGGCTATCGGCTATCCACAAGTAAAAGATATATATAGATATATTCCAAAAAAAAAAAATATTACCTAAAAAAACTCAAACAAACAATTATAAATGTTCCGTGTGGTTTGGAGTGATAGAAAACTTGAAGACATGTGTTACTTGAGGTTGTTACTGATTCTTTATTTTATTTTTGTATTTAATGTGTGCTAAAATGGAATGAGACATACTACAGTGTGGAAAACAAAAAATCAGATAGAATTTGGATGGTCAAATATTATTGCTCCATATTTCACCCAAGCATGGAGACTCAGGAGAATTCAATTTAAAGATATATTCATTATGATCCCTCATATTTGGAAGCTGTACTTTAAAAATCATAAATTAGCTGACAAATTGGAAGATCCATTGGCTGGTGCACTGAGCACACTCAAATGTCTTGCATTTTCAGAATTAGAAAGTCAATTTATTGACCAGAAGAAGCACCTTAATGCAGCTCTACACTTCTCCTATGTTGTTACTTACTGCTATTGTTTAACTTATACTTGTTCCTGTGTGTGTGTGTGTGGAAGCTATATATTCAAATGTTTAAATGGTATATAAGATTGTACTGAAAACAAATGGAGTACTGAAATTAAATTGGTTGTAGATGAGAAGAAAGGACAACATACTTGTTCAATGAAGTGCGCCAGCCTAGTTTGTGCACTTAAAAATCGTTGGATGAATGCATTGATTGACTTTGATTGACCAATTGTAGCCATTCCTGCAAAGAAATGGCTTCTCAAGAACGGTAGTGCCCAAAGTGAGCGCAGATCATACAAGTTGACTATGTGCCTGTTAGACTGAAGCCCAAAAGAATTTACCAAGTCCGTCCACCCTAGTTCGAAATCCTCTATGGCCTCCAGATTGTAAATGCGATAAAACTCACTCTTCCACTCACTGTAACGTTCACCCAAAACAGCATTGAACCAAGATGGAAACTTCGCAACTATCATCCATACACATAGTGCGTGTTTAGTTGTTGGCATCTCTGCGCTGATTGCTTCTTTCAGAAATGAATTTTGATCAGTTAATATGGTCCGTGGTGCCTTCCCATACATGAACCCCAGGAATGCCTTCAATAGATTTCAATACAAATAGAAAACAACTGTAAATCTGGGAACAATAAGATTTCATAATGAAGATATACATGTAGCATGTGCTAGATATTCAAAACCCATAATAATTTTATTTCAGACTGGCTAACTGGAAGATACCCAATGTATATTGAACACAAAAGAGGTATGATCTGCAATTACTGAGCAGTAAGAAGAAGTTCCCCGTTCATATAAATAGGACTACATAAATTTGATACACAACATGACCCCTAGGCCTAGTACTCTAAAAGTTGCACTATGAAATTTCAAGCAATTACTCAATTCAAGGGAAAAAAAAAAAATTGGAATTTGGAGGGGGGGGGGATCACAATCACCTTTATGCATGGTCTAAAACCTGACATGCCAATCCTTGAGAGACTACCCCTGTCAATTTAAAGTAACCTAACCACTCATCCTATTTATAATATTACTCAGATAGAACATACTTCCTTCTCACACGATCCACTATCATAATTTACTGATTAGTGACTTAACTACTTAAAGTAACATGTGTGCAATATTAGGTGACAGTTGGATGATTGATGCAAAATAAAATACACAGACATGTATACACATATATTGTGACTCACCTTCAATGCCCATGAAAATGACCTGACACTTTCCTCTCGTAGAAGCACACAGCCAAAGAAGCAAGGCATACCGTAATTATTTATTCCAACCCATATCCCAAGTGGCATGTCAAATGCAGTTAAGCGATGAGTAGTATCAAACACCACTGCATCTCCAAATATCTCATACGACTGTACTGAGGATGCATATGACCATGCAATATTCTCTAACCTATTCTTTGAGTCAATTTTGTACTCAAATTTGAAGTTTCGATCCTTCTCCTTGATATTTCTGCACATTTTTAATAAATCTATGCTCTCCTCTTCCGGATCTAACTTCCTAAATGACTGGAGTAAATTTCTGACATCCTTTTCAGTAAAGGGTAAAGAACCTGGTTCGACACACTTCTCAAGCTCCATGAGCCTCATCATTTGCTGTACTGAAATTCCTGTCTTGGCAAACATAAGGATCCGGCTCTTATCAGATTCGGTTATAGTTCGGTATGCAGGAAGAAAACGAACTTGGTTTGGCTCCAAAAGTTCATGATTATGGTGGTTTGTGAAACCCGTCACACGCCATTCCAATGATCCTAATTCTGTTGTCTTGCTTATCCGCATGTATGCTTGACATCCACATCGGGAGGACTTTCGATTTCTTCGAGGCTTACTTTCATTGGATGTTTTACTCGGAGTATTTCCAGCACGGTGGCAGACAAAGTAGCGTCTTGTAAGTCCCTTGCCCACCCCATCTTTTCCCTCTGTACGGTGTCGCCGGATTGAGAATCCACATTGCTTTGCAAATTCACTATAGTACTCATAAGCTGCATCATGAGTAGCAAATCTTTTTCCAATATATGGAATCAAATCGTTTGTAGTCTCCAGTGAGAGCCTAGTTCCATCAAGTGATTCCTCACTGCTGCTGGTATCATCCAAAGAGAAAGATTGTCGGTCTGAGGGATCATCATAAACCACCAACATTACTCCAGCCTCTTCAGACATATACTCCCATTTTTTATGCTTTACGTGGCTCTATAAGCTGCATCTGTTATTGTAAACAAAACTAGTATTAATGACTGAATCCACCGAGCAGACATATGAATACATTCTAATAAGCAAAGCATCTAATGAATGTCAGATTGGACACGATTAAGTACTGGATTGTCCCAAGAGATGAATCGTGGACAACAATACGTCACAACCCAAACCTGGGGTTATGAATATTGTGGTGAATTAACTCAGTTTTTTACCACGAAATCTGAAATGATAGTCTAGTTAAGATCAAATGAATTTGGTCAATGACTATTACAGTTATAAATGGGTAGCAATATATTCTGTGAGCCAAAAGTATTAGTATGGAAAGCAAACTGAAAATCTGTACCAGTGTTTGTCAAAGCACTTTACTTACAAACCTTCCATCACTTCAGTATAAAAGGAATGCATCAGATTAACCTCAAATCACAACTTCGTGAGCACATATAATATATATATATATATATATATATATATATATATATATATATCAATGGTTTGATGCAAATCACACATTTGTAAGAAAACATAATATAGTTTCATGTACACCTAGAAGAATTTCAGAAATGATTTCTAATAGGGTAGTTTTGCATCAAGACTAAAACAAAAAGGTAAAATAATTGAGCATAAGAAAATCGGTTATTACGTATATCTAACCCCTTATGAAAATCAAAACAATAAGAATAGCAAGTAATGGAAATTTGTTCCAAGTAAAGTTAACAATTGAGAAGCTATGTTTCAACTTTTAAGCATATAAAAAAAATGAGCCAATTGTTATCCATATCACAATTGATGAGTAAAGACACTGAATTGAGGAGCTTTTATGAATGAGCTATAAACACAAATGGACATCAAGCATGGGATAAGAAATAGGCCCATAATTTACTAGTTTGAAACAAAACAGAAATAGACTAATTTCTCAATACAAAAACATCAAAATTGTAAGGATTATTTGCTGCAAATAGAACAAAGGAAAGAAACCCAGTGCAAAAGTGAAGATGGTATGACCCAGTCCTTTTGTGAGAGAAGAAAAGGAAGGTGTGCTCTTGGTAACTAAAGCCTTGTATAAATATAATTCCAAAAATAAGACCCAATAAGGATTTGAGACATCTAAGAAATGTTCATTAAGAAAGCATCTCAAGAGTTTTGGTTTCCCTACCGAAATCCAGCGAATTAAATCAAAGAAAGGCTGAAGCAGAACAGCTGGGGCTCCAATTTTAGATTCTCGGGCAGTGAATAGGCATCACGATTTCGCTGGTATCTTTTGGCTTTGGAGAAGAGATCAGTATTGTCTTGTAAAGAAAAGGAAGAAAGACTGGTGTGTATGGTCTCGTAAGGTAATGGGTACACGGTTATTAACGAAAGTTCTCTGTAGTGCAGGTGAAGCTCTGGTTATAATTTAATCTGAACCGTACATTCGTTACTACTGTTAAGAGAATTGTAAAAAAAATTAAAAAAATCAAACGTGATAAAAACACATAAAAAGTAAATATTTAATAAAATTAATCCAAAATAATTTTTCTATTCCCAAATTTCGTAGGAGGTTGGTTCTCAAATGTGCACCATATCTCCTCCTCAAAAAAGATTTGCACCATATCTTCTCCTCATAAGCAACGATCGAGTTGACTGTTTTCCGGTCATGAAGAGCCCCGTCCTTGATATACTTCCGATAGACCGACATCCAGGCTATCTCGCCATGATGAAGTATCATCTGTACCACATCGGGAAGGTCCTTCTCCAAACTTCACAAGAAGGCACCATAATAATAGTTATATGCACTTTATCCCATATTAGTAATATGTAATTTGAGGGAACATTGTTTAGCTATAAAAGAAGGCTTCCGAACTCACTGTGTAACCAAAGCCCAGATCACAAAACCGTACGTGAGTTCGTCTCTGTCCTTGAGATCAAAAGACTTCGGTTCTCCGCCCCCGAAACAAAAAATAAAAAGAAAAGAATAAAGAAGGAGACAAAAAATAAAAAGAAAAGAATAAAGGAGTCGTTGCAACTTGCAAGGCAAAAATAAAGTTCAGACCAACAAAAAAAAAAGAATAAAGAAGAGAGACTTGGTTGTGTGTATTGTTAACGGTTCAGATGCAAAGGCATGGAGAAACCGGGGAGAGTAAAATGGAAGCACTGATCCCAGCATTTGAACTATAAAAGCTAGATTTATTCAGAATCATGCCACACTGCTCACTAGACAATGTTTCACTCTCTCCGATTGACCACCAGGTCCTCCTCCCTCAGACGACTCATCTCCGCCGCGACCGCCGCCGCCAACGGAGTCTCCGTCTCCGGGGGAAGAGCTTCTCTCGCCCAAGTCCACCAGCAGCGGCGGCACAAGTTCAGCGAAGGCGGAGGAGAGTACGAGCACATAAGGGCGGAGGTGAACTGTCCGCGATGCTCGAAGCAAATGGCGGTTCTGTTCTCGACGCGGCCGCTGTCGATTACGGGAAGAGAGACCGGGCTTTACCAGGCCGTCAATCTGTGCAGCAATTGCAACACCGCCTTCTATTTCAGGCCGTCCAAGCTCCTCCCTCTTCACGGCACTTTCCTCGAGATTGGCAGGCTTAAGCCTCAGCCTCCCCCCGCTCCTCCTCCTGCCGATTCCGATTCCGAATCCTGCCAGACTTCCTCGCCGGCGATGGACTTGCCCACCCCCAAGGAGATATGTAAGGCCCTTGACGACTTTGTTATCGGCCAAGAAAGAGCCAAAAAGGTTGGGTTTGGTTTTGATTTTGAATTCTGAACTATGATTCAATGCTATATGTCATGTGTGTGTTTAAGTTCATTTTTCATTCTGCATTCTAATGCTGTTCTATTGACAGGTGCTTTCGGTTGCGGTTTATAACCACTACAAAAGAATACGGCACTCCTCCCAAGAGAGGAGAAGGTTAGTTCAGGCCTATAGCACTTGTTTCGGTCCTTACCATTTGGATATGGTTGTTGTTGAGATGGATGTGTTTTTGATTGACTTTGCTATAGGACTACCAGGGCTGGTGTTGATTGTAAACCTCACAGTGTTGATACTGATTCTGTTGAGTTGGAGAAGAGCAATGTGTTACTGATGGGCCCCACTGGTTCAGGTAGGATCAGGGTTGTTAATAACATGTTTGCTTGTGGAGTGTTTTGGTGAGAATTCCCAGTTTTACAGAGATTTTTTATCCTCATTTATAATTCTTTTTTGCTTTGACCAAGGATAGGGAAGACTTTACTTGCTAAAACACTAGCCCGTGTTGTGAATGTTCCATTTGCCATTGCTGATGCAACAACATTAACTCAGGCAAGTGCACTGTTCAATATTATTTTGCAAATGATGTTCTCAGCTTCATCCTATTGTTTTTATTGGCTATCATCGCCTGAAAAAGAAGCATTAAATGTGGTTGAAAATGTTGTATCCTTTGTTATTGACAAAGGGGATTCAGTGTTTAAATATTAGAATGTACAGTGAAGATAGCTCATACATGCAGACAGACATGTTGATGCATCTCATATAATACTGCTAACATTTGCTACTCTTGTTTCTCTCGCGCTTATTCATATGTGTGTTTGTGAAGGCTCCTGTGACCCTCCACACAAAACCTTTTCCTTTTTCTACTGGATGTACTATAGACCTCAAAGGCATTGGCTCACTTAATGCTCCTACGAACTGTACTCATTGTCATTAAAGTAGATTTCAGAAGTATCCCTGTGGATCAAAAATACTGGATTTGAAGTTTCTTTTTCTTTACCATAATTTTACCAACTTGAAAGAGATTTGCAGAGGTAAACAAGAAGAGTAAAGGAAAAAGAGGAAAAATTGTTGATATTTAGACAGCAAGGAATTCAAGCTTAGGTGTTTTAGTACACTGAAACAATGCAATAAACATATAAATTATGCTTTACTGTTCTTATAATATTGAAATTTCATTCTTGCATTACTGACTTGACAAGGGCTGTTTTTCATAATAGTTCTGTTCCATGGAAAGGTTCCCTGATTCTCTCTTTTTTCCCTATCTCTTCCTCTCCCCTATATGCAGGCAGGTTATGTTGGAGAAGATGTGGAATCAATATTGTGTAGACTTCTTACGGTAGTTCAATGATTTTCATGTGTTTCTTATACAATCATTGAGAATTTGGATTTTTACCTCTGTTATCTTACAAAAATACATTCTGATTATTTCAATGTCTCTAGGAAGCTGAGTTTGATGTGGAAGCAGCTCAGAAAGGGATTGTCTACATTGACGAAGTTGATAAGATAATAAAGAAGGTCTGGAAAAAAAAATTCAAGATTAAATCAATGATTTGTCATTTAACCCTCAGTTATAATAATACTGGTCCTATTTTGCAGGTTGAGAGCTCAAATATTGGCCGAGATGTATCTGGAGAGGGCGTCCAACAGGCATTGCTGAAAATGTTGGAAGGAACTGTAAGTAAACCATCTACATTTTAAGCTAATCTGCATTAATATCCTTGTTCCCCTGTTACTTGTGAACATAAACATGAAAGGATTGCTAGCTTAATGCCTTCTTAGACTAAGTTTATTAATAACTGTGATAAATCTAGAAAGCAGTTCCTTTGATTTTCTTAACTGATCCACAGTGGCAATCATTCCTGTAACTATGGATACTTTAACTTTACGTAATACTTCCTTTTTCTGCTTTAAAGAACTGCACAATTGAAGCATTCCTTATTGTGAAATTTCTTGTTTCTCCATTGGCTTTAGTTTCTGGTTGTATTTATACTAATACTTGTGCATTATTTAGGGGGTGTATTGTAATTGAATTGTTATGGATTTTTTTTAGTTTGTAACTGTGAAGCATCTTCTTGATCCAAAAAAAAAACTGTGAAGTATCCTACTTTGTACTCAACTGAGACTTGCAAGTTTTTTTGATGAGAAACACAGGACAACTAAGGACAAGAAGTCCTGAGAACAACCTAGGCGATGAGCAACACAAACAAAAGAAATAAAAAAAGTGAAGTATAAATTGAGACTTCAATCTCCTTTTTTTTTTACTTTTTTTTTATTTGGAGCCAAAAGAACACAGAACAACTGAGGACAAGAAGTCCTCAAAACAACATAGGAAATGAACAACAGGAACGAGAAGAGTTCAAAAGTCTCCAGTCTAACAATAAGGTTGATAAAGGATCAGTCTCCTGTTTTAAATACGTTGCAGTAACACTTGAGCCTGCACATTCCATTTTCAATTTTCATTTAGTTCTACGGCCTCTATTCTGTAATGAACTCAGCATCTGTCATTTAATGGACCTCAGGTTTGATTATTTCAGTGCAGAAGTCTGTATGTAGAAGTCTTTGTAACCTTGATTGTAATGATGGCATTTGTATTAATTTGTTGTCGGGCCATCGTATATATTTCATCTTCATAGCATTTAGCAAAACATATATGATATATTTCTACTTAAGCGGCCTCGCTGGCTTTTTCCAACTGGTCTAGGCCCCCCCCACCCCCACCCCCGCTTAGTTCTTCTAAATTTTTGAATATCCTAAAGACATTCAGGAAAAAGTACAGTACTACATATAATGCTGTACATGACTGCTTATTATATAGTAGCATCACCAACCTCGTTTTTAAACTCTTTCACGTACTACTCAACTCTAAATGGTCACCAAGAGTCCCTTTTGATTGATGAGGATGTACGGCATGTGCAGTGTTTCAGGATATTCATGTTAATAAGCTTGTAGCCCCTGTAGCATATGATATTCATGTTACTCGTGTTGATTATCATATACGTACCTAGCTAGCTTTTTCTAATTTACTTCTTTAGTTGGAAATAAATAAAGGAAATATTTTGAGACCTTTCTAGTGTTAATAACAATAATTAACTCATTGCATGGAATGCATGGTTAGCTATTTTTTTAACAGTATTGATTAATCTAATCAGTATAGAGCGACTTGTTGAAGTTGTTGTTTAACTAAGAGGCATGAGCTAGTTTCTGTATGAGAAATGTTAGAATCTATGGTCGGTGCGTACGAGATATATAGCTACAGCTACTAAGAATCTATTGAAACAAATCTGTTTGTTCACCAATTAGATAGAGCTGATTCAAATTAAGTTGTCCATGTAAAGATTCCTGAATTGATGTCCTAAAAAATTTCATGTAGGAGATAGCTAGGGCTAGATTTGGAGAGGTAGCAATCTTGTTCTAAATAAAATTCAGACTGATAGCCACAGAAACAATTCTAATTAACAAGTTTATCAAATTGATGTATATAATTGCTTGTAAACATCAGATCTAGCTAGATGATATCGAGGGCACATGATTGAAAATCTTGGGAGGATATGCACGTACAGTAAACAAATGTTAAAATTGCAGAGGAGATCTTGATATATGTAAATGTTATATATTGCTTCGGAAAGAAATATAGTTAATCTTCAGGTGTTGATTAAGTTAATCATCATGTACAGCTAGCTTATTTTTGGTAATTTATATCCTTTTAAAAACTGGCCCAACTTGTTATATAGGAATAAAATTCCTTCTGTCTTCAAATTTAAACATTTTTTGACCGACCCATCAGGTAGTTAAAGTTCCTGATAAAGGAGCTCGGAAACATCCCCGTGGTGATAGTATACAGGTACGTTGGACCTAAATGTATCTGCTCATTTTTTCTTAACCTCATTTTAGAGGCTTTTTTTAGGGGAGGGGTTGTCATGCTCCCCTAATCCTCATATGAAACATGCAGTTTAATACTTTTCATTTCATCATACATTTATCCTTGAAGTTTGACACATTGTTGTACTGTACATCCATCTACTTTATTGTGAATTTTGGCAGATGGATACAAAGGATATCCTTTTCATATGTGGTGGGGCTTTTGTTGGTTTGGAGAAGACTATTTCAGAAAGGTAATGCACTCAAATTTATTGAATATATATTTCTACTTTAAAGGGAGTTTTTATTTTTTATTTTTTATCCAAATGTGTAAATCTTTTCTACTTCCAGACACCAAGATTCTTCCATTGGATTTGGAGCACCAGTTCAGGCAAACATGAGGTCCAGTGGATTGATTGACGCCATAGTGACATCATCTTTGTTGGAATCTGTGAGAATGAAAACTGCATATTCTAGGAAATTGTATATTCATCATTACTTTATGGCTGTTCTTTCTGGGTTGTGCATTATTAGTTTCAAAACTTGAGATGCCCATCTTTATCTTCCACACAAATTTATATCCTTACTCTTTTGCTCTGAGTTATAATAAATTCCAATTTACTGTAGGTGGAAAGTGATGATCTTATTGCTTATGGCCTGATACCTGAGTTTGTTGGGCGCTTTCCTATTTTAGTGAGTTTGTCATCTTTAAACGAGGACCAACTTGTTCAGGTGTGCTCATCTTTACAAGAGTATCTAAATTCTTTTTGTTTTAATTGAACAGAGATGAATTTTAATAATAACTGGAGGACTCACCCTCCAACCAAAAAGTAGTGTTTGTAGGCTCGATGCAGTCTGAGCCACGCTACCGGAGGCCTTGTTACAAGCTCTGAGACTTAACTTCAACTAACAGACTATAAATTACAAGCTCTAATCCTATTATGTCATCTTATTTTCTTAGTTGTTTTTTATGGTACAACTTCTGTGTATGCTTTATGTACCTCTACATATGTAAGTACTGAATGTCCGAATATGATGCCTACTCATACTTCTAGTAGAAATGTAGAATACAATAAAAACTATTAATAAAATTACAAATGTAAGTGTCATTTAAAACTAGAAGATAAAAATTCGTACTCCTTGATAGTAAAAATTAATGGGGCACAGTTGACACTGTTACTTTCACTTCTGTTTGTCAATGATATTGAAAGATTTTAATATTTTGTCTTAGGTACTCACAGAACCTAAAAATGCCCTTGGTAAACAGTACAAGATGATGTTCGACATGAACGATGTAAGCTTTTGAACCATTACATCTTGCAGTGACAAACTTCCTTTTCCATACCATTAGCTGTTTTTTTTTTCTCTCAGACTTGACAATCTTAGTATGTAACTTCTTGTTTTTCAGGTCAAATTACACTTTACTGACGATGCACTGAGATTGATTGCAAGGAAGGCAATGGCAAAGAACACCGGTGCAAGAGGTTTGAGAGCCATATTGGAGAATATTCTTACAGAAGCAATGTTCGAGGTATGTGGACATCTGTTATAGGCATTTCAGTGTGTGAAAGAATTTACATGGATTCCTCTATATGCTGCTTAGCTGTTCAGGGATGGAGTTGGTTACATTCAAGCCAATTATCATGTAGGGACGCATTTTCTTAAGCTGCAGTAGGGATTAACTGATCCATTTTTTCCCGTACTAGTGAAGTTAGAAACCCCAGCTGATGTTACTCCCTGTTTTACACTGACGGTTGTGTCACCCTTTTCAGTGATGTGAGGCGATATAGACTTGCTTAATCCCTCCCCATTCAATTAAATTGGTAACTTATATTTGCTTGGGTGAAAAGAAAAGAAAAATAGACTTGCTTAATCCCTTACCAATCAAAAAAATAAAGTTTGTACATCATATACTTGGTCCTTTTCCTGGGTTCAGTATTTAGGTTATGAAACTAGTTCATTATCATTATGCACAGGTTCCAGACATCAAGACAGAAACCAATAGCATACATGCAGTTCTGGTTGATGAAGAAGCTGTTGGGTCAGTAGACGCTCCAGGACGAGGAGCCAAAATTCTTAGTGGTGATGACATAGCGGGGCAATTTCTTCATGAAACAAAGTTGAGAGAGGACATGGTATGCTTCTCTGGAGCCCCTCAGTTTCAGGATAATTAACGTGTTCTAGATAGCTTTCTTTTCTTTTCTTTTTTTGTTTTTTTTCTCAGTTATTCTGCTTGATTAGTTTCTACTGTTCCCTTATACTTTGTCAGGAAATTAGTAAAAACGACAACATCTGTGTATTTTCTTTGACTCAGATTATTCTAGAATAATCTAAGACCACCCTATTCAGATGGGCAGATGACTTTCACAGTTTCACAGTAGGACTATCACTGTGCATGAGTGTGCCTTTCTTCCCAAACCTAGAGTTAAAAAATGACAATTTTGAATTTTTGATGAATGAGCTTTAAAGAGATGCCTAAGATAGGTCAAAGTCACTTTAAGAATAAATACTTTATTTGAGTAATATTTGTTTTATTTGTCTGAGACTGACCACATTCACACTATTTTTCTATTGCATTTTATCAGAGTATGACAATTATGAAAATGATTTCAGTAAAGCTAAACCAATTGCCAACAATAGGAATATAAAAATACTCTACGCATGCCACGCTAATTCGTAGTGATAATGCTTTTTAATAGAATAATGACAGAAACTCTATATATGCTTTCATTACGGCTTAGTATCATTACTATGGTCATTATTGCATAATGTAGTTTTGTGAGAATGTTGTATAACAGTGGCTAGCCTGAACTTGCAGCGAAAGCAGGGGGCAGGTGAAGACGAGTGTTTGCAAGAAGTTTTGGAGCTCCAATCAGGATCCTTTGGCTTGTAATATCTCTGCTACAATGTATGAAATATATGCTCATATAAATATAGTAGTTATAAAGTGAACTCTTGCTATGCCCTTCCAATACAAGTGAGTAGCAATTCAAGAATAGAACATGAATCTTTTTGCCTTGTGCCACCAAGACCAAGAATTTCCTGTATTAGCATTGTGACCTGCTTTGGCAATCTACAAGCATATTTATTGCGTTTAGGCAGAAATAGGCAAAATGTGGCTTGAACGTTGCTTGTAGTACGCTAGTGAGTGTCTTGAGAGTATATAGCTGAACTGCTCCGAGGATAGTAGGTGAATTAGCACTCCAACAGGTCCTAGTTACACGCACTAGGATAATTTCTTCTATCAAATGTAGTAAAATGGTTGGAACAAAACATAAACTGAATAGATATGTTTTCTTAACGAGTATATTGCTGCTGGACAAACTGATCTCTGTAATCTATGAGAGCTGTCAGAATGATTCGGGTGTCTAGGAAGATCAGAACACTAATAAGTGAAGCAGAAACTAACTGAAGCAAACCGAAAACCTCTCGTCATAGGGTGCTTATGCTATGCCTATATCCCCCAACTTTCACAAAACAAATAAATTTGTCATCTGCGATTTCAAAACATTTACCGTTTTCTTTGGTTTCAGACGCTTCCTTGCAGACTCATACAAAGCATTCTCTGTCTGCAGCCTATGTATAAGCATTCATTATTTGTGAAAGTTGAGGGATATAAGCGTAGAATTAGCTAGAGGTTGTTAAGACAAAACGTGCAATCCGACATATCAGAATTCATAGTGTGTACCATGTAACTGTGGAATCCAATTTGTTGCCAAAACTGGGGATTTGAGAACCATTCCCAACATGCCACAACAGGTTGGCGTTTGCTGCCTCAATTTTTTCAAGAAAAGCAAATACTAATCTATCCCTCAACCAGTCAATTTTATCCGTTTGTTGTTGTTGGCAGAACACCTCTATCCATTCCAGTTTGAATTCTACTGTGAAATTCATACATTATGTGAATCAATTTTTCATTCCATTCTTCTTTGTAACTATCTACTCCACATTTTAGTTCACCCACTAAAAGATGAATATCAAACAACACCAAAATGGGAGGGGGAGGTGCAGAAGCCATTGTACTCCGACAACAAAATTTTTAGTCCAATTAACTGTGGTGAAAGCCAACTCCCATTTGATATATATGAAATCAATGTACAATGACAAGGTAACACTCTCAAGGAGTTCTCACCGTATCAGAGAGTTTGTAAACTTTTGGTATCTATTCTGCGGTTTTGTAAATCACCAGTGCTGTTGGCGCGACCCAAATTATGTTGTTGAGCAGAGAGCCGGGGCCTCAGCTGCAAACCATTCAAATCAATAAGAATCAGCAAGAAAGTACAAAGTAAACAAGCCAAGATATAAAACGTATGTTGCAGAACATTCCTTGGATATAAACACATGAACTTCAAAGCAAGCAGCATTACATATATATAAACACAAAATCTACCACCATGACTCTTTATTGTCCACTTAATAGTTACGGTCAGATGATTCCACATGGTCACCCAAATAGTTCCTTATGGTCACACTTGATAACAAAAAACAAAAAAATTCTTCTAATTTTTCTCTGTGGCTCGACTGGCTCCTAATTTGATTTGAAACGTGTCCCAAATCTTCAGATGGTTTATGGAGAATCTACTCCAAATGGTTGCTGGTCAGACTGGGTATCCAAAGGAAAGTACAGCAGGATATACATTTTCTTTTCTTTGGGACACAACTTGGTCAGTTACCAATCTTATCAATGGGGAAGGACGAGAAATTATTAAAACTTATTGTCTAACAGTAATGACTTGGTTGCATAATTGATAGCAAAAATAAACTTGGTTTATTGGAATGATACACCAGGAACAATAAGAATAGAATTTTGTACAGAGAAAAGAATATTTGAAGCCAGACAGTATTCATAACTCCAGGAACGTGTTAACATTAGCTCATACTGAAGGAATATATTTATGTTGGGTGCATCGCAAAAATGAGCAGAGTTATCTGGCAATGAAAGTTTAGTGGAAGTGCCTATAACATACCGTCTCAACATACTTCAGTTGCTTTAGAACTTCATCTGTTTCCAATTCCTGAGACAGACAAGCAACAAGAGATTACACCAGATAGATATATAGATCAGATTCCAATACCAACAACACAAAAAGAAGAAAAATGAAAGAAAAAACAAAGGAGAGGAAACATGATAGCTAGGGACAACAAACTAATGGAAGTGTGAGCAATGCAAGATAAAACTTATTTGACGAGAATGCAAAAGTGAATTTCTTTATTAAGTCTCCGTTTATTTAATTGTTGATATATATGTATTCTAACCACAAACAAGTCCCTAATCTACTACATCTATAGAGACATGTGACAATTACAAATATATGAATACCTGAGGCACATTACAATCAGCTTGGCTTGGATCCCACAGGATAGAGCAGAAGCACTCCCAGTTATTAGTTTGGACTTCAAAGAGAGGAGCCCTGTTATATGAGCTTATCAGTATGTTAATTATGTCATAGATATAACAGAACTCCAGATCAGTATTCTACACGAATCAAATTACTAATCGAAATACTTTTGAGTAATCATCCACACTTTTGAGTAATTTTCTACTCAGATGCTTTTTTGCTTTTTTTAATTTTTATACAGACAAAACATTTAATTTTATCAAACCAAATACAAAAGAGAACGAGAAGCTCTCAGAGATTCAAAAATTCGGAAAAAATACACTAATCATGTTACTGCAGCTGTCCAATTAGCAGTAAAGGCTGAAAGGGAAAAAAATTGAAGCTCTAAGGTGACTGACGCCCATAGAGCTGACCAGAAACACACATGAACACCAAGCTCATCCACACTTTGAGAATCTTCCTACTCTGCTCTTGCCAAAAGACAAAAAATAGCCGGCATTCTTCAACTCCACCAGCTTGTAGCTCCCAATTATCAACTTACACTTAACATTTTGACTCGGATGGTTGCCATTGAAGAATTATACAGGGTTCAATGGAACGAAGAGCTATAGATAAATCAGATTTCTGTATCTAACTTATTTTCTTTCGGACAATGTATTTACGTAGAAAAGTTCCCACCGCTGCCCAATTAGCCTCCTGTCTATGATCTAAGCACTTCAAGGACAAAATCTTAAGAACGATTTTCCACTTGAAATAGTATTAGTAGTCTGCTCAGATGGACTTCTTGTTCAACTCCTATTTCCAAGCTTAAACCTCTCACTTAATCACCATTCAATACCTTTGAAAACAAGTTTTGCATTTGCAATAAGTGAAATCTTCAGTTTTGTGTTTTTGAACTTACCCAGTTCTTGTACTTTGCACTGAGCCACTGATCATGCCAAGTATTTACTTCTTATGTTCTCCACCCTCATCCTGTCATACTATATTATTGAGCTATGACCAATTGACCATAAGCTTTCAGGCCCTACTGTAAAGATTGATACATTTTTAATGATATAAACCTGAAACTCTTTTGGCTTCAGTATAGGTGCCCCTTATTTAAGAAATGATCTACAATCGACGTTATCTCTGTTATTACTCGACCAGCATAGAGCCTGACATTTGTGTATATTGCAACTCAGATCATCAATGCAAGACTACATAAAACCACCACAAACATCCCTGTGAAACAGACCGGATATACAAGAGTAATAGAAACCCCTGAGAGGGAGAGCACAAAGCCCCACCCACCCAAAGACAGACCCCAAGGAAACACTCCCCAGGACAGACTGGAAAAACCATCCCCCTTGTTTGTAGAATACCAACAGATTATTTCAAAAAAAAAAAAAAAAAAATTGCTACTAATGGAAAAACTGAAGAAGGATAAGATTACCTGCTGAGTAAATTTTACAATTACCAGTTCCATTCATTCAGATTACTTTTCATTATGAAGTGTAAACTCAACATACTGCATGTGTTTGAATCCTTATTCCTAGAAAAACATTAAACTAAAGATCAAGCATCCTTTATGATTTCCAATTAAATATAAAAATATAAAACTAGATAAATTACCTGCGCCACTTTCCGCATCTTATTCCTTTTTCAGGATCAACAACTTCTCGGCATTGAATCCAGTTACTTATAGGGCGAGCTTTTGAGGGTTTGCTGGAGCTCAACTCCTACAAAGACAATATGTGTCATTACTCGGAATTTCCGAATCCCCAATGCCAAATGGAAAGACAGATTACAAATTAGCAGACACATTGAGGCCTTACATGCAGTCTAGCATGCTCCGAAGGATGTAATTCCAATGGTTCGCCAATGCCATCACTGTATCAAATGAAAATAACAAAAGTTGTTACTGGCAACACATTTGTAAAGAACACAAGGATTCCGAAAAGGAAGATGGTGTAATAAGTTTCTATTCTGCACTGCATGGAAACAAAATTTTCCGTGCAGATGTCTATGTGGGGCAACCAATATGATGCCTGTGGAATACAATTGAGCACAAAGACAGAAATATGGCAAGTACATTCCAACCTAGTGTGCCTAACCAAAATACAAGAAAATATTTTCTTAAATTTCTTTTTTTAAATTTTGTGAGCTAATCAGAAATGTGGAAAGCTGAATAAATAAATAAACCACATAGTTCTAATAATTCACCAGTAAAACAAACATGCTTCCCAATATAAATTAAACGATATTTATTTAACCTACTTTATAGAAAGTGGGGAAGAAGTACAGAATGAACATACTTGTTTATTGGACCAGACCAGTCATGAACATCCGCTTGAAAACCTTTGCCAACTCGCACACTAGTTCTATATGGCTCAGTGTCTCTCAGCATCAATAGTATGGGATTTACTTCATCCTTAGATGACACATTTCTGCTCATGACACTAGTGATATTTGGAAATTTTCTAACTCTCTCATTTAGAAGTGTATGTTTCTCTTTCAAGCAGGAATGACAGAACCATTCATCTATAGGTACTTTCTTTATACGTGGCTGGCAGCATGACATGTGAAATGCCTCTTCACAATTATCACAAATCAGCAGTTTCTGAGCGGTTTCTGAACGATTACAGATTTTGCATGACCGTTGACAGCTCTTACTGGTACTAATGTCTTCAGCAGACTCACAGCTCCTGGTGGTCTGAACTTCCCCGAGCAGCCCATGAGTTCTGAGAATAGAAATGCAGAAATCCTTTTCAGACAGATCTCCCACAGCCTCCATAACTATTGCACTAGAAGAGGAGCACTCAGCGGTTTCATCTACTTCAGTCTTATTGGAGGTGGACACGTTCTCCATATTTGACTTTGATGATGAGCAACTATCATTTACACTGTCTACCTCTAAACCTTTTGGAACACTAGCTTTAGGTGTTTTATCAGAAACTAATTCCTCATTAACAGAGAACCCATGGAAAGACTGTGATTTTAGAACAGTGGACTCTCTATTGCATAAGCATGGTCCATTCGGATCCCCTTTTTGAGAATGAACATGTTGGTCTTTACCAGCAAGTGAAGGAGCATCAGAATGTATAAACGAAAGGCAATCACCAGTTCTCGGATATTTCACATCACATGCTGAAAGTATGGTGACGGAGTTTTCGGGTACCTTCCTTCTCTTGTATACAAAATTAGGTGCAGTACTTTCAGACATTATACTAACTGCTGACAGTTCCCCTTTTTGAGAATGAACATACTGTTCCTTACCAGCAAGTGAAGGAGCATCAGAATGTATAGACGAAAGGCAATCACCAGTTTTTGGGTTTTGCGCATCACATGCTGATAGTGTGGTTCCAGAGTTTTCCTGTAACTTCCTCCTCTTGTATACAAAATTAGGTGCCGTACTTTCAGACATTATACTAACTGCTGACAGTTCCCCTTTTCGGAAATGAACATATTGGTCCTTACCAGCATATGAAGGAGTATCAGAATGTATAAACGAAAGGCAATCACCAGTTCTCAGGTTTTTCACATCACTCGCTGAAAGAATTGTGACAGAGTTTTCTGGTAACTTCTTCCTCTTGTAAACAAGATCAGGTGCAGTACTCTCCGACATTATACTAATTGCTGACAGCTGGGAAGAGCTTCTTGGAAAAACAAAGTTGTTTGAATCCTCAGCATTCTTCTTTTCCTCTGAAGCTAGTTGAGCATTTCTGCAACTGCAACGATCATCGCATTTTGCACACATCTGCCAAGTTTCAGCACCAGGCATCCAATCACATAAGACATTTTGTAACCCAAAGTTAAATAGACAAAATAGAGCAGCCTCAATTGAACTAGGAAGGAAAGTCTGTATCAACATTTTCACCTGAAACAACCTCACTGATATGTTGTTTTAAAAGTCCCAAAACAAATGAGATCCTAACTTCCTCTCTCATATGTTATGTTCTCTCCATCTTACTGCATCAACATTTCATCGAACAAGGAAATGGTAAGACAAATATGCAATTTATCTGGAGTGGATTTACTTTTATAAATAACACATGAACACAAAAGCTTTATTGAAAAAAGAAAACCAGAATTGAGGCCATCTTCATCTACCAATCAAACAGTAATATGAGAAACAAACGAATCAATTCCACGGCAAGTTTGTACAAACTTAAGCAACAATAGCTGGCATTCAAGGGATTCCAAAAAGGTAGACAGAAGCAACAATAGCTGGCATTCAAGGGATTCCAAAAAGGTAGACAGAAGTACAGAGATACGGAAAGAGTGAAATATATCACAATCAGAGTTACCAGGGAACTTTTCTCATGACCCCAATCACAGGGCATAGCTGACCCAAAAAAATTCTGGGAACAATGGTGGCGGTTGAATTCCCCAGAGGTGTGATGTGGACAACGGTGGAGATCTTGTGCTTAAGGGTTTGTTTCTATAACATCCCCTAATAGTTTTCTTAAGAAGAAATATAATAGAAAAATTACGTGGATAGGAAGAGGTAATGGTAATGGTGCTCTTTTTCCTTATTTACCTAATGATTTCTCCCCCTATTAAGACACCACCACAGCCAAAAAGAAATTTGCTACACCTAAACCAGTTCCCAGTCACACTGGAAACATAGGCATTACGACATCCATGACCCAGTAAATGAAATTTAAAGCTGCTGAATCATATAATTCAAGGAAATTATATGAAAGGAAATCTTCAGGGGGCAATTGAACACCATATCTAATTGCATACCAAATATAATCAGAAATCCATGATCCACTACCATGTGATACTTTAACTTTGTAATATAACCACCTAACTAATAGGAATTCTATTACAATATATCCACAAAATCTCCTAACTCCAGAAAACACCTTGATCATTTTGTTTTACATACTTAAATGCAAGTTCTTCAGTCCATACAGAGATGCGCTTGAAGTGGGAGACTGCTGTCCCTGCTATCTTTTGCTTATCTATTAGAAGATGCACATCTCAAGTCTACAGCAAAACAAAGATGTACAAAAATATCACAGAACACCACACATTCGGCTTATTTGTGTACATACTTAGACGCACATCTTTTCTTCAACTGTAATACTTGGACACTTGATAAAAACTAAAACTTAACCCCGTTCTTAAAGGATAGTACTGACAAGGGAAACTATGACATGATACTAAACAAGAATCATTCTTGTACAAAAATTGATGACCCTTCCCCTTTCAACCAAGTTGTCCCATAACAAAATCCTCTAATGAGCATATTCCAAACAAAAAGTACCACCATTCAGTGGAATTCTACAATGTGTCAATCCTGAATTTCTTTCAAAGAAAAGAGTTCCTCATTCAAACCCAAAAGAGAGGAAGACATGTATTTGTAGCCTACTCTACAAAGAAGACGCCTAGTGGTGAATACAAAAATGGTAATCTTTATTGCAGACTGGTTGGAAAACAAGTTGTGATTTGGGAGCAATGAGGAAGAGGCAGATTTACTTTGAGATAGGTCTAAGTTCTTAGCTTCAATCTGGGAAACTTCAGCACATAATGCAGTGACCTAGTTGTTTTTCAAAGAAATAGCCTACAATGGTGTATTAAATAGCCTCAATAGTCGATAAAAAAAAAGCTCCCGGACAACATATAAGAATTCTTTTCCAAACAAGTTTTCCACAAGCTCAAGTTTCCTGCCTAGAATAGCACCTTGACCATTAGCACATAAATAAAAGCAATTAAGATTCAAGATTGTGAAACCTCATTCAAGTCACAGGGAGCTAACAGCGGAGCGGACACATTCCATGAACTACTTTCTGTGACCAGGATAAAACTGGGCGGCTTTGATATTTTTCCCGTTTTAATTCAGGTGCTGTAATTCTGTTTCCAATTTTGCTTAGGTTTTATTTTCCTAGCAAGAATAAGTTAACTCGTAAAGCCAAATCAATGCTTAAATTTGGTTCTTAGCTAGCATAGCTAGACATCGAACTTTGGGTTCTTACTGTCAGCTTAACATGTTTTTAATGTCTAGGAGAACTTCATAAACTCTACCCAAATAAAATTTAGTCCAAATACGATAACCTGCAACTTCTGCCTATATTCAATAACTTATAATAATCTCAGCACTCAATGCAACATTTCCTCTTTTTTCTTATAGATGCATAATCGAATTTAAAAAAGAAAAGAGGACTATTAAATTGAGAAAGAAAAGAACCCCAAATAAGTTTTTATAGAAAAAACAGTAATGCTTTCTGACTATGAAAATTAGGCATGGCTCCGTGGCAGCGTTACCACAAGCACCAGATTCAAGGTGGATGGTATAATGTATTATGCAATAACACCGAAATTCATCACGTGTTATAAATACGACACAAGTTCTCATTTATTTCCTGCAGATGGTTAGATGCACGTCTTTCTTTCATCATAGCACTCAGATTCGTTACATTTAAGGAAAAACTACTAACACAGAAACCATGTAAACGATAAAATATGGAAAATTGGAAATGTAAACAGTAGAGTGGATAATAACATTCAATGACAAATCTATTGAGAACTTTGTGTCTTGAATCAAAATAAAGACAAGTTTTTAACCCTAATCTAATCGTTGTAAACCTAGCCAACCTTAACACCATATTTGCACAATTCACCAATTCCTAACATGGATTGATGAGAAATCGATATAACCCGAAATCTATTCAACAAGAAATAAAGATTACTCCTTTAATCTCTATGTGTACAGTATTTGATATGAAAACTAAACCCAACAAGTGCTCTGGGATCAAAACCCAGAGAGATCCCTATTCGCAATTTCAAGAATAAATGACATTACTGGATTGTAAACAATGGAATAACGAAATAGTACAAAAGGGAAGAAGAGTCTGAACTCTGAAGAATACCATGAATGCCCAACACATGCAAGAAGACGACTCTGCCGTTTCTTCAAGAGTTGCAATCAGAAACAGGACAGTTTCAGAGGCGACCACATTGGCAAACAAAACAAAACAAAAACACTCTGGGAGATGGGTTTTATGGCTTTAAAGCCTTTTCTTTTTTCTTCTTTTTTTTCCTTCTAATTTATTATTTTCTTATACAATCAAAACTGATTCAATAAAAAAAATTATCTTTAATTTTTTTATAAGATTTGTGGAATTCAATTGACAATACATCAACCGCTTCACAAAAAATAACCAAATTAAATCACATTAATCGAAGTATTTCCTTGATACTACGTCCAACGTGATTGATACTTGAAGATTACTTATGTGAGATATTAACGAGCTGCCATGTCTTCTAAAAAAAAAAACCGAGCTGTCATGGAAAACTTTTATCATTAATTTGTTTATCAATGAATGTAATAGATTCTCAAAATTCCAAAAATACCTTGTTATGTTTTACCCTACTTACATGAACAATTCATAATTCATGATTTGTGAAATTTTGCATTTGATGCATCATGGTTGATGTGTATCATGCTTCTGTTGTTGACGTGAGTCAATATCATTAGTCAATACCAGTTTAATGTTATAGATTAATGTTGTTGGCGGGTAATATATATCTTTAGCTGCCAATCTTGATTGGCCTCTACAACAATTTAATGTTAAAATGTCTTCTAACATGGTAATTTGAATGAATAAGAGTGCATGGACTTGCCTCAAGAGCCAGGGTGGTGTGTGGTCGGAAGTCGATGTGTAGTCCAAGGAAGTCCGTGTATGGTCTCAAACAGTCCCTAAGAGCTTGGATTTGTCGATTTACCGCTTTAATCAGATGGATTGGATAGCAACTCAAACAATACTCTCTTCCTTAAACATTTGAAAGGTAGACTCACAGCTCTAGTTATCTATGTGGATGACATGTGATAATCTTGGAGATATGAGGAAGTAGCGCAAAGAGTTGTCTACAAAATTTGAGATGAAAGACTTGGGAAGTTTGATATATTTTTTGGTGATTGAAGTCGCTTGAGGAAAAGATTGTATTATAATTGGGGTATATATAGGATTTTATTGATTCTTTACAAAAAGATGAAGTGTGTATCTAATTATAATAAGAGAAATTTCGAGGAATTTTAATTCCATCTTTTGCATTGAAATTGATGAAGTGTGTATCTAACAAATAAGAGAAATTTCGAAGAATAACCATCTTTTGCATTGAAATTGATCCATGAAAACTAATGAAAAATAACCATACTGAGGGATGAAAAGTCCTTATTGTCCTTATCATATCTCTAATTATGTTCCACCGTGAAACCTCCTAAACAGAACCGGAGGGCGGAGAAAATGAGAAAAGAGAATCCAAATCTTCGGATTGCTTGACAGGAGTACTATTGAAGAGTGCCCAAAAGAGAGTGTTAAAGCAACAATGGTGGAAGTGAAGAAGGCGGAGATGAAAGCCCAAAAAGAACATAGAAGAGAGAAGGAGAAGCAAAGGGAATGGCAGGACTCTGGCGAGCTTAATTGAGGGAATAGGAGAAGCTGAAGATGATAGAGTCCAGAAGAGGTTGATGAAAGAGAATGGATAAGAGGTTAGAGGATGATCTTGATAAGGAGCAAGATATAAATTATTAATTAGTAAATTGGTGGATCAAAGGTGGAAAGCAGTCACAATGAAGAACACAGAGGCCAGAAGAGCAGGAAAATCTGAACTGCAAACTCCCCACTGGTCAAGTACTTGAATATTATATGCAGCGACACTCCCCATTGGGCATTCTGAAATGCTTCTATCTTCCAAGTGATTTGATTGCAAGCAGTCGATGAATCATGAGAGTAAGCTCAACAAGAAGAAGGTTTGGAAAAAGTAAAGAGAAAAATAACGATTAATATGATATGAAAGCAAAAGGCTCTATGCTGCTAATTGATTAATTAATCGTCTTTCTTCGAGCATGCACTGTTGCCTGAAACAATGAATAAAAAAGGTGCTTTAAATTTGGTTCATCAATCATCAAGATGGACCGGAGAAGCATGTACAATTGCCTGAAAAAAAATAGGTTGCTGGTCTGTCACACCCCAATTTTTTTTTTTGAGGTGTAACTCATATTCTAACTATGAAATAGAATTTCCATAATTAGAATATGAAAGAAATTGGAAAAGAACAACTTAACAATAAACTGAAATTTATTCTTTATTTCAAGGTACTCCATAAAGTAACATTATAAAGTCTACTTTTATTCTAAGGAAAACAACACATAAATTACAATATGATAGCATCCTTGCAAAAAAAACCAACTTCAAACTATTTATTCCTCACCTGCAAAATATTTAAAGGGGTGAGCATAATAAGCCCAATAGGAGGCAAAAACTTCTTCAAACAAGAGAACATGAACAACTTTAGTAAAATAAACAATGCATATACAATTACTCCATGTAGTTCATATAGCCGAACAGACTAAGTCTACATTTTCCATACCATGTATTTTACCACAAGGGTGACTTAGGCTACTCATTTATATGAACTACCTCTCACTCAATCTCACATTCCTCTTTGCTAGTCATCTTGTCAGTTCCTCTTTCGCCAATCCCGCCCTTTTCACCTATACTAATTGCGTCATTCTTACGCATTCACACAGGCATCGTGGGATATGGTACCTCCAAGGACAAGGACTCAACTACACAAAGTTTAATCCTAACTTCTTTACCCCTAAAGTGTTTTATGCATAGCACTTCCATTCCCTTATATGATAACATGTACATCCAAACAAATCCTACATATATAAATGGCAGCAAGGAAACAAGAATTTCACACAAGCATGTAACCCAATGAAACAATAATTAGAACAAGCACAGAGGTTCCCAAATTTTCCCCCTACCTTTGTTGATACTCACAGCAAGTTCCTAAAAAAAAAAGACACAATCATTAGTTTGACAATCTTATACTAAATCCATTTCATTTAGAACTTAAATTAGGAATTATGTAACATGTTAAAACAAAAGCTAAAGTACCAAAACAGTTTCTTTCACAAATAGGCTTTTCTGAACCAGTTACAAACAGACTGAAAAACTGTACAAAACTGTCTAGAATTGGACTTTGGGTTCTTCTAAAGATTTATAGTAGACACAGTAAAGAAATACTGAGAGTTAGAATCACCTTAAAACGATTTTTTTTGAACTAGTTATGAATTTTCAAAGTTCAGCTACAGTTCAGGATTTTCTGAAAATTTGTTAAAAGTGCCTAAACTTTGTTTTCAAAAAGCAAAACAGAAACTCTATGTGATATAAAATTTCTAGGTATTTAATATAGACATTTTAGTGTTAAAATAAAAAGAAATCACACAAAACTTTTAGTGTAAAAGACTGAACTAAAGCACACACAAACAACAAAATAAAAAAGCAACAAGTAAAAGTAGTTCTAAATCTTATAGCTAGCTTTAAGCAAACCAAAATCATGGTTTCTACCTTGAATATCAGAAAATTATGACACATATAGGAACTTTATGATCTAATCTCAATATCTATACAAGTTTGAATGAAAGAAACCATTGAAATCAAAACGAATAAACAGTAAATAGTAACAAATGCGGAAACCATTTAAAGCTGACCTTCAACTTCGAAAATTCATAACTTAATCTATAGAAATTCTTTTCAAGAGATTCAAACTCCTAAATGATGTTTAACATGTGTACTACAACTTTCATGAAGACACAAACTTCAAATACTTAACTAAAATGCACAGATATTAGTAAAGAGACAGCTGGGTCGAAAACTCAGAATACTGATATGCATAATTTCTTACTGCGGACCCTGAACTTTGAAAAATCATATCTTAATCTAAAGAAATATTTTTTAAGTGATTCAAAGTCTGAAATAATCTCTAGGATGTCTGCTACAATTTATGAAGAAACAAACTTTAAATAACTAACCTAAATGTACGGTTTTAGCAATAAAGTGACTAACTCCAAAATACAAAAAAACTGATTTGCAGAATGTTCAGCTATGTTTTCAGCTTCAAACTTGACTAATGATTCTAAATGAATTTGCATAAAACTACCCAGATATCAAGCTAAGAATATGACTTTCAATACATGTAAATAATTTCTAAAATGCATGATTAATTCAAAAGATATGGATGCTCAGAGTTAACTAAATGAACAAGTTATAGAAATTTCCATTCAAATGTCACTTAGATATGCAAAGGCTAAGGTTCCTAATCAGTTCTATGGATGTTAAATGCTCATATAGGTTTCTAGCTTAGTCACTCTAAGCTCTTGCTGTAAGAGAAAACAAGAGTCTCAAATTCAAAACAACAACATTGTAATTACTCAGGACACCCAAACCTGCAGAATGAAAGTTCTTTAATCATCTTCATCAATTTCTATATGTTTGGAAAAGAATAAATCTACTACATGAACAGAATCTAAGCTAATTCAAACAATAGCAACAAACAATAAAAAACATCATATACTTGATTCTCTAGCTGTAATACATATAAGAACTGATTTGGCTAACAAAGAAATCAAATCAAAGATAACCAAAACAAAAAAAGGATTAGTAATCCTACTTGCCACAGAATTCAATAACAACAACAAAACAATTTTAATAGGAACTATTCTAATCAAATAAACAATCATACAAGAATTCTAACATGAATTCAAAATCTAGTTTCACAAACTAAAATATATAAACAAAACAATTGGTCACAATGTAAAAAGAATCACACCTGACACAAAGTCTCTCTCTAAGTATGAATAGCTGCTGAAAACTATCTCGAAAATGGAGAACACTCTACATATTTATAGTGTCTAGAAAGGGGAAGAATTTGGCCAAGACACAAACAACGGAAGCAAAATTGAATTAAACAACTGAAATCTTACCCGTTTAGGTACCAGACTAGACCTTAGGGTTCTAGCTCCTACTATGTAGCTTCAAGGAGTTATCGACAAATCCCCAGGATTCGACACCTCTGCTTGTTCATGGCGGCAGCCGTGAAATTAGACTTTCTAAGGCGGCAAGGTTCCGGATTGGGAACATTTGGTATGTATATATATATTTACTATTTTAGATATTAATATTATTTTCAAAAAAATCTAAGTTGTCACATGGTCGCAATTTTTTTTCTTGTCAAAGAGGATGAGGAGAGTTTTGACTTTTCATCCCTTAATATGGTTATTTTTCATTAATTTGGAAAAGTATGGTTAAAAATCAATTTCAATGCCAAAAGATGGTCATTCTTCAAAATTTCTCAACAAATAAAGATGTTTGAATTTCTCAAATAAAGATGTTTGAATTTCTCAACAAATAAAGATGCCAAAAGATGTACCCAAGACAAGATCACAGACATACGAGATTGGGTCGATCTGGGTTGCTGCCACCAAACCGGCGATCACCTTAGGGTGAGGACTGGAAGGCGGCGGTGCTAATCCGGCCAGAGATGGGATCAACTAGATCGGTGGTGGTTTCGGTTTCCTGGGTTTGATCTTGGTAGGGATAGATACTTTTACCGACGTATTGGGACACACGGCAAGTATGCTGATCTCCGGTGGTGGAGATGGTGACGTCGTCGGTGGTCAAAGGGAGGGAACTCGGGCGAGACGGTGGATGCCTTCTTGCAGCATCGCTGGAGTTCGGCTGTGGCAGAATGGTAATTGGGCTTGGGCTTGGGCTTCAGCCTTGGCCCAAGTCTCTATTTCCTTTATGTTTTATTTCTATGTTTTTGCAATTTTAGTTCTAAACGGTTTTATACCGCAAATAATACCCTATTTCTTTCCGATAGGGCACGAATGGCCTTGTGCCGGTCTATGCACCTTGTGTGCCTCAACTGTTCTAGGTAGGCGACGTGTCTTTTGCCTGGTCAAATGGACACAGCCTCCTAGTGGCAGGATGAAACTAAGTGTCGTCAGGTTTATTCTCCGGCGGCAACATAGTAGGAAAGTTGTAATATTGGACATTAGGATATGTAATCGTGTTACATGCCTACTAATCTTTCCATTATGTCACCGTTGTGACAAAGCAAATAGAGATGTCATTAGAGTAGTACTTTTTGCTAGTTGGTGCTTGTTAGAATACATGTGCTTTGTAGAAATTCTCGATATTATTTCGGGACTTCTAGATGCTTATTGTAATCAGGGGTTTAGGCTTTATGTCCCCCCCTCGTATTCGACAGTTTCATTAATGAAGGCCTGAGGGTAGCCGCATTAGCCCTTTGTTCAAAAAAAAAAATGTTTGAATAAAATTACTCTTTATAAAAGACTCATTCAAACACAAGGTTATAAAAAGAAAATACACATGTTACTAAAAACAAAACTTAACTTACTAAAACATAAAATCAAGAGTGTGGAATGTAATATGGAGAATGCATATTTCAATTCTCAATCTCGTTAAGGTTGAGTAAATTCTCTCAAGCGTATATGTACGTAGTAGACTTTTTATTTTTTATTTAGGATGGTTACAACCGTTACATCATCATTTAATTATCAAAAATAGGGGTTGTCTATGGTATTGCAATGTATCATATACTCATTCTACAACTATTTGAACCAAAATCACACGTTATTTGAACCAAAATTACAAGTTAATTGAACCAAAATTTCTACAAAATTACTACATTTATTTTACATATTTTTATTAAACACATTTACATATAATTTAACCAAGTTATTATATCGATAACACATTGTTCAAATACTTGTATAAAAGTTATAGGTTGAGTAATTACTTCTAATAAAGCAAAATTTACGTAAGTTATTACTCTATTTAGCAAAATGACAATAAATTTGTTGTCATATCTGTAACTGTAAATGTAACTGTGTAGGTATCATAGACAAGTATAGATTGCTTAGAAAATCCCGATAAAAAATAGAGAGAATCAAAGAAACTCTAATTTGAGTCGACATATAGAGTGATGATCATATAATCAACATAAGACATTAACAGAAGAAGGTGATGATATCGATGACGACGACTGATGGCTATACTTCAAACTCCAAAGCCCTTTGCATCAGCTTTAGGGTTTAGGTTTACTAGACGTGTACAAGTTACGTGCTTATCACGGTGCAACTTCAACAGCTGAGTTATTCTTATCATTTTAAAGAAACGTCAAAATCCTAATTTGGCAACATCGATCTCTGTATATAGACTGACCTAGGAGGCTGCCGATCGACTAAACTAGCAACACCAGTACGTGTTAGTGTTAAGTTAAATCTTCGAAAGCTCAGTGGTGGGCACATTATTGACATCACATCAGCTCTGTGCTCGATCTCAGTCTTAAGGACATCCTATATACAAGATTATAATTAAAATTATAACTGTTTAAGGAAATTATATTTCCGTCTTTCTGTTATGTGTCTTGTTTTAATACACGTATGATTGGTTAATCCGGTTTCCTTATTAGAATAGATTACGGTTGATAGAACTTCTAGATCATTCGGGAGACTCTATGTAATGCCTATAAATAAACATTTCTATCAATGAATGAGTAGACCGTTATTCTCATTATATGTTCTCCTTCAATACGTTATCAGCACTGCACTCTAACCCGAGCTTGATAACGAAAACCCTAGAAATCTAAAAAAAAAAAAAAAAACCCTAAAATTTTCCGCTGCCGGACACCCAGAAAACTGCTCTGGGCACCCACCTTCCATGAGCTCCCCGGCTACCCCCGAATCCCCTCCAGCGTGGACAGCCCTACTCCAGCTTTCCCCGACGCTGCCTTGACCCGGACCCTCCAGCCCAGCCTTGCACGCCGCACTGGGCAAAGTAACCCAGCGCGACGCACGTCCGTGCACGCCCCGCAGGTCGCAGCCAGCAGACCTGCTTCGACCCGACCCGATCGGCTCTCGTCCAGCCTCACACCTTAAAGGCCATTCGCCGGCGACCCAGCCCACGTCCCCTCCCTGACCGCCGTCGCAGCCTAGCTCCGACCGGGACATGCTTGACCCGGATCTCGTCGATCCGAATCCGTCGACTCGACGCAGAGAAAAAGAAAAGAAAAGGGATTTTTACCCTTTCTAGTAAGTCAGGGATTTTTACCTTACTGGTAAATTTGGTAAACCCTGAAGGTAATTTAAATATTTACTACAATAAATTATTATTACTATTCTAAGAATAAGTGATTTACAATTTACTGTTATAAATGGTAACTGTAAAATCTGATTTTTCACTTATCTGTGGAAAATAAATCAAATATATATGATTAACTGTGCTAATCATGTATATTATTGCTTATGCATGTGATTGATCGATTTTGATGCGATGATTGAACCGTTTATTACGAGAGCAACTTCTCTACACGGACGTGGAAGTAAGCATGAAATTTGTAAGGGCAACTTCTGTTAAACAAATAAACGCTAGCAAGTAAGCTTTTATAAAGTTGCCGCTTTTGAATTTTAATTTCGTAGTCTTCTTCTACCCCCACCTTTCTTATAACGTGGGTTGATGTGAGGAATTAGGACCCCTCATATCAAAGTTGAAATTTGTGACAGTTTGATAAGTCACGGTATTACGACGAAATATTGTCGTGGTTAATAAAGGGACAAACATCGATTTGCGACGGAAATTGTCGTGGTTAACATCGATTTGTGACGGAAATTGTCACGGTTACATCGATTTGTGACGGAATTTGTCACAATTTACATCGAATTAAGTTACCATAAACTATGCGTTTGACCTAATTCAGTACTTGGAATTAATTATCATATCTCGATAATGGTTAATTTTCCATCTTGTTGTTTTAAGATAATTGACCGAAACATGAGCCCCATATTTGAAATTAAAAAAAAAGTGATGAAATTTGTGTCACGCGTTCTGAAAAAAGAGGGGGAGGCAACACCTCGAACCCCACATGTCATATAAAGATTGGGCTAGTAAAAGAAAAATCATGTTATTGATGTGGTTCTACATCTGTTCATTAATTGCAAAGAAAGCAATAATATGGTCAATGTACAAGAAATATATGGAGTTCTTGAAACAAGAAACTCACTATATGGAAGAAGATGAGAACATTATTCTCACAGTTACGGATTTTAAAAGCAAAAGGTATATTGCGGAAGATATAAAGCATATGACTTCGGTTTATTAGTCTAAGTGACTACAAATCCATTTATTTTTCCAAGTTTTGTGAAGGTTTACACCTCACATATTTGACTATTAAATTAAAGTTATTTATGTGGCCCAATTAGGTTTACACCTCACATATTTGACTAAAGTTACTTAGTCGTTTTATTTTGAATTAAATTCATGGTCAAGACCTTGTTATAATTGTTGGCATATATATTCAGATTTTGTCTAGCACATATGGTTCGATCTACATAAGCTATATGTTAATGCAATATATCGCATTACAACATGACACTATATTAGACTACATTGGACCACCAGTTATTATAAGGTGGTGTTTCTGAAGGCTAAATATCATGATGTGGCGAAATACACATCGGTTTTAAATCAAAAGAGGATTTGTAATGTCAAGTGTGGCACAATGCACATTTATACAATTGCAAAGGCATTACAAACAAAAGTAGTCTTTTACACTCTTGAGCGGATTTACAATTGCAAAAGAAAATTTGCGTTACGCTATATGTCATTCAAAATTGGATGTTGAAAAATCCTCCTCTTTCTCTACAAGATCCAATAGTGAGCCGTTAGCGGTGGCGCCGCCCTATGTATAGTGCTCACGATCAATTTTGTCAAGTTTTGGCATGTTTTAAGCCTTGTTTCATCCATCTTTGTAGTATTACATGTCATGGAATACACTCTAAAGGGTTCCAATACCAATCTCCAACGAAATTGTTGACATATTTCGGTTTCTATGTCTTGACATAAAACTGTTGTCTCTATATTCTGGTATATGAATGTGTTGTAGCAAGATTGAGTGCTTAGCTTGTTGCAAGGAATAGACAACTATTCATGGATTTAGTTCTTTATAAATCCGTTGTGACTACGATGACTAGATCATCAGAAATAATCAAAGAGCAGATTAATGCTCAAGTTTCAATGCCTAATGGCTTTATGATTTAAGTCACATATGCTCTTTATGTATAAAGAAGAATCGAACCATGCTATGGCTTAATGGTATTCATGCCAATGTTTATCACCTGGAAACACATTGTGAGAACTGATGAGAATTTCATATGTATCACTATAATGAATGCGCAACATTCATGAGTCACTAAGATTCGGTTAATTGAATCGGTTATTGTCACCAATGATGAGAATAGAGACATCGACTGATGTAAGCTTTAACATAAATCGTCCGGGATAATTTTGGACGTGTTTTGATGATCCGTATACTAAAGAGTAAAGACTCTCACAGACATCATTTCTTTTGAGCAAAGTAACCATTGAGATCAAAGATCACCAAAATACAACTTGGTGGAGCTATGAGCAATGCTCACGGCCTATGGATGACATTAAAGCCATTCGCGTCATCCTCCTATACAATGGAGGCACTACTCATGCTTTCATAAGCAAATATGACGCAAAAGAACCTCTTATAATCTCACATTAGCCATGCTCGTTACTTGTTTTGTAAAGCCTATTCTTTAGCAAATATTAGGATTCATAAGCCTATTCTTTTGCAAAAGAACCTCTAATATTCTTAAGCAAATATTAGGAGTGACACCCTCCTACGCTAAAGACAATGAAATAAAGAGACTAGCATACACAAAATGCTCAGTCGTTGTTCATTAAGTAAGACATTAATTGCAATGTCTATGAGTGATTCTACAAGAATGATACATAAGATGTTGGCCTAGATGGCTTCTCATTATTCACTTTGAGGCATAATAATCATATGGTGATGTTCACAATGGTTCAACTCAAGCTGTAACTATTAGATGTTATGGGGAACCTTAACAATGATTGAAAAGTTGAAAAAACCTAGAATTTCCGGTTTTTCAGCCTGCGGACCAGTCATTGTGAGAACCGGTTCAACAACTTTTAAACCGGTTCTTAAGGTTCTGTTTGCGGCCACTGATTTCTAACATTTGAGCCTACCTATTCACAAAATTTGGTGGCATTTGGAGACCTAGAAAGTGGTGAACCGCTCAATATAAGTGTTCACGGATGTCCGGCGACTCCGACGGCCGGTTCGGTACTTTTTCGGCTGGTTCTGTCGTCAAGGCTGGCGGTTTCCGAATTCTACCTCCCATGTCTACCTGCTTACAAAATTTGGTAGCGTTTGAAGCTTTGGAGAATAGTGAACCATTAAAGGAAGTGTAAAACAAAAGTCCGGTGATGCCGGCGGTCGGTTCAACCGGTTTCTTTTTAACCGGTCCCGACGGTGAGGCCAGCAGATTTTTGGACTTGTAAGACCAATGACTATGGGTTGTAGCAGGGTCATAGTTTTACTTATTCATCTTTACCCACCATCATTCAAATCTTTATGTTACGGTTGTAACGGTATGCGTATTTGTTAACAGATTGAGTTAAAGTTCTGCAATCTATATCGTCCACATGTTGTATGTGTCAAATTGCGTCTCCACAAGCGCACAATGATGGGTTATTTGATGAATATTGTCTTTGAATAAGACATGAGCTTCCGACTATCGTCCGCTTATATAAGGACCTTGACATGTGATCTCTTTTATGTTACTTTGATGAGCTAGTCTTCCCGTCGTTAGGGGGAGATAAGAACAAGAATGTTCAAGTATAACGAATTGGAATTATCGTGATTTGTCCCTACTGTGTCTCATCAAGTTCCTTAAAGTGACGAGATCACATATACATGCTGCAAACATGCCTACAAGGATTGATGTTCGGATAAGGACATGTTAATGTCCGGATAAGAGGACATGTCGTCACCCATAGATGGTGGCATGGTGACACCACAAATGTGGTAGATGGTGTCGCTAGGCCGTGGCTCCCACGGTTTAGGGGGTGGCCACTTGGTTCGATACATACTCGCCAAGGAAGAATGCGAGTTTGGCACAACTTGATCATTTGATCAATGATACTCATTCGTCTGTTATTTCTGGATTATGGTCATCATTAGGAGACGCCTCAATGTCAATACCAATCCATATAGAGATCTCTACACTTAGAAATTACACCGGTGTACATGATGACGTGGTTTAATGAGTTTGGTATCAAACCATACTTCGTTGAGAAAATACCAACGTTGTAGATTGGCCTAAATGGAAAGATGTGATCCAGTTTAAACAAAGAGGTAGTGCTTTGGTTAGGTGACGCTGACACCTCAAGTGTAAACTCTATCAGTTATGTCTTTGTTAGAAAGCGTAGTGAGAAAAAAAGTTTAGACTCACCTTATGGCGCAAGGTCTCTCACAAACGCCCTAGAATCGACTACGATGAGATATACTCTCGTAATGGATGTCATTGCACTCCACTATCTTGTCAGTTTGGTAGTTTTCAAAAAACTGAACACGCAGCTTGTGGTCATAACTTGTCTATGTTGAGAACTAAGAGATGTACATAAAGATCTTGAATAAATCGGTTTTCACCCAAATCAAATGGCTCCTGACCACGGAGCGCGTTTGCAAGGTATTTGCTAAGTATCTACTTGATTAGGGAAGGGATATAAAGAATTATGCCTATTTGCGTGTAAATTATGGATGAATCGTGATAAACTCTTGTTAAACTAAGAGATGCCACTGATCTAAAATTAAGAATGAAAGGATCTTGGGAATACTTGGTCTCGAAAGTGAGGACCGTTATTGATGATGCTTATTCATCTGTCGGCTTAAGGCAATCTAAAGGACGATGAAGTTATGCCTATATGTATCCCTTGATCGGTCGAAGTGTTGAGAAGACATGTTTCGTCCATGTGACGAAGAAGTCTTAGGAGAAATTCTCCATCTATGTACGGTAGCACATTCATGTACTTGTTACAATATGCTCAACTCGACATCTCATTCATTATAAACTTGTAAGGCCAAGTTCTCCTTAGTCTTTCAACTCTCTTCCTAGTGGTTGAGCATCTAAGCTCCCTCTTAGATGAGTGTGAAGGAATATCAAGGTAGTGGCCGGATGCGCCCACGCAACGCCAATGTAATGGCAGTGATTCCTTCTATGAAAGGTTCAGGCTTATTCATCCCTACAGAAAGACATATCAAATGCGAAATCAGAATCTGCCCAGTTTCGTAGGTCGACTTCCACGGGTCCTATAGGATAGCCCACTTGTTAGAAAATGGTGAAATTGGTACCATTGGAAAGGTCTATGTGTCTACTTTCCAGGAACACCAACTATTTGATCATACCTATCATATTGAGTGAGTTATGGCTTTTTTCGTAAAGTATAACGGATCTGTCTGAGAATCTGCTTTTGCAGAACAGTCAACTTCGATAGAGCTTTGTGATCAGCTCAAGATGAACTAGAATATGGATCTTATATGGTTGGAAAGCTACGTGTGTCTAGTTTCCAAAACTTTATACGGTTTGTCCATACCTATTGTATCGAAGACGTTATGACTGTTTAAATACACGAAGGTCATGCCACGTGTGAATCTGATTTTCAACGCAAACTTATGTTTTGAGTTGTTTGGCAACCTTCTCCTTCAAGATCAAAGTAATGCTAAGCATAGCAAGTCTGATCCAAGGATAATGTGGCTGGATTTAATGACTACATCGTTGCCCAAGTCTACTTTTGAAGTATGTGAAGTGCATTGGCTTGCGCTGTTTATCTGTACTCTAAGATTGAGTTACCAATCAGGGGGAGTCGTTGTGTAGACATCAGGGGGAGTCTACATGCATCACATATTATCTTCAATTGTAGTTGGTGCGTTGTGCTCTTTTTCCCTTCGTCCAAGTCTTTTGTTTTACCCACGAGGTTTTTGTTTTACTTGGCAAGGTTTTTACCGAGACAACACCGTAAGCACCGTAACGTATTAAGGACGCAACACAAGGGGGAGTGTTTAAGGAAATTATATTTCCGTCTTTCTGTTATGTGTCTTGTCCTAATACACATAGGATTGGTTAATCCAGTTTCTTTATTAGAATAGATTACAGTTGATAGAACTTCTAGATCTTTCGGGAGACTCTATGTAATGCCTATAAATAGGCTTTTCTATCAATGAATGAGTAGACCGTTATTCTCGTTATATATTCTCCTTCAACAATAACCAGAATATCATCCAATAGGTCTAATAACAATTAACAATTGAGATTAGCCATAAAAACTAAATCTTTTTTCTTTTCTTTTCTAAATCAATTTATGAAATATATCCAAATGAAAATTGATGATTACTATTCTTCATTTGGAATATAATTAAGAGGAAATAATTTGTTTCCTATTGGAGCTCATTACTAGAGAGGAAAGAAAACAAATTAAGTCTTTGAAGAAGAAGAGGTAGATGATGATGGTACTCTATAGTAAATGAGTTTCAATAGGAAACCATTAACTTCCTCTTAATTGTATTCTAAAATGAGAATAGGTAATTATCAATTTTCATTATGTTTTTAATAGATAGATTTTATTGATTAATTTAAAGAAAAAGAGAAGAAAAGAAAAGAGATTTAGTTTTATGACTAATCCCAACCGTTAATTGTTATTAGATCTAATTGATTGTATTCTGGTTATAATTTTGATTATAATCTTGTATGTCACAGATCCACCCTCATATATATATATAGTCTTTCTCAGGTAAGGATGTCCTTATTTATTCTTATGGTGCGGATTTCCACTTTAGACTCACTTTTCGATTGAATTTTCACATCTCCATCGTCTAGTCTTTAGATACTAATGTATAGATCATCTCTACAAAATTTCAGCCAAATTGGTTATCACTAAGACACTCAAAACTACATTTTTCTGTTATAAACATGAACGGTTCAAGTTTGACAGAATTATGTTCATCCATTGGCTTAATCGAATTTGAGTGCCTTAATGATAACCAAATTGGCTGAAATTTTGCAGAGATGATCTATACATTAGTATCTAAAGACTAGACGGTGGAGATGTGAAAATTCAATTGAAAAGTGAGTCTAAAGTAGAAATCCGCACCATAAGAATAAATAAGGACATCTTTAGCCAAAAAAGCCTGTATATATACATACATATATATATATATTCCCTTTCAGAGCGGGACACCGCGTTGAAATTAAAATGTGGTACTCCTCATTTCGCTCATTTTTATGTCACAGTTTCACATCTTCATTGTTCAGTGTCTAGAACATAATATGTAGATCATTCCTGCAAAGTTTCATCCAATTTAGAGATCATTTGAGTATCGAATTAGTAACATAGTGTGTCTAGAACATAGTGTGTAGATCATTCATGCAAAGTTTCATCCAATTTAGAGATCATTTGGGTACCACCCTACACAAATAAATGCGAATTGCATGTCGAAATCGCATATGACCATCACATTTTGGGTGAGTATCCGTTTCCTACCAATATACGGCACTTGATCACATGGAGAATTAGAAGCTTGGACATGAACACCATCTATTTTGCCAACACAATCCTAAAAATTAATTTGCAGTAAGTTTTCTTTAATATATAAACAATAATTATGTTGGATGACAAAACAAGCACCGGATATAACAATGTACATATCTTAAAATGAGACATGTACCTTGAGTCGCTTTCAATTTCTTTTGAGGGGCTTTTGAATCCATTTTATAGAGAATGTCTAGCATTTTATCAAAATACATGCTTACTGTCTCACCCGAATGTTGTAAACGTTCTTGTGTATTCCTATTGGTCTTACCCCCTCCCAAAATATAGAGACAGTTAGAAACATAGCCAAAACTTGACGTGTCCGTTTCCGGGCATGCGACAATTATGAACCCTTTTTGACAACCATAGTATTGGTAAATAAGGTTCGATCAATCCGGGGACTTTAGGGTGCTTCTGCTTTTACAAAACTAAACAGATTAGAATCTAATTTAAGAGTTATTTACAGAATATAAACAGCAATTACATTCACATGATTTTAGGGGGGATTTTAGGGTTTGTTCTAACATTCCTACTAAAACAGTAAAGAAAAGATACTAAACTACTATTTACAGGTGATCAACTTCATTCCACACAAACATATAAAATCATGTAACAGATTGCTTCAATCTACATAACTTAAAATCATGCCAATTAAGAGTGATGAAACGAATTCAGAATTACACACCGTAGCGGTCATACAACCTATAATAATCTTTTTAAGTATCCAATGTTTGCCTTCGCGGTTTAACACAGAAAATTTCATGCAATATGTCATGTTAATACTCAGCGCGACCATACAACATATAGCATGAATCATTAAGTTCACAGAAGAATTCAAACATGTAAACATGATTATCTTAGCGCTTAAACAGTTCACATGCAACTCATGATCAAAACCTAACCCATTCCCATGAATCTAAGCTTTTGCCACTTAATCAATCGATGTTTGCCTTACCGGTTTAACACATATCGATGGCACTACTAACTCTGCAGAAGTTAGTCATTTAAATAAACCAGATCATAAGTTTTCAACATCAAGAATGACACAGGAATAAGTTACACAAATTTCATTAACAATCTAAGAACAAAACTTTATAAAATTCATGCATAAAACATATTTTCAACAATAGTAATCATAATCCATGCGATTAAAAATACAAAGACAGTAGGAACAGAATAGTAAATCCAGAGTATAGTTTTATACTTTTGAGTCTTCTTGGCCTTGAAGCTTCAAAGGGGTGACGAACTAGTGCAGGAAGAACCTCGGCAGCGTTGAGGAAGCTCTTGTGGCTGCGTGCTTGCTCCTTTTTGGCTTGGCACTCACACGGACTAGAGAACAAAAGAGACATAACGTTTTATGAATTTTTGGTGGAAGAAGTGATGCTGAAACATTGCTCTCTGTTCCTTTATATAGTGGTTTGGCCGAACCCTAGCTGTCCTCCTAGCCCTTGATTGTTTCATGATCCAACGGTGATGAATTGTTGCTTTAAATCCTGATTTAAACCTTCCCAGAATTCTCTGGAATGTCTTGTGCAGTAATTCGTTACATGAGGCTTGAATAGAGGTCATGTACGTTTCTTGTTCTCCAAAAGAAATCACAGCAGTGAAAACTTTCCTTCTTCTGCCCTCAATCAGACCTTTGACGAAAATCTTTGATTTCCCTTCCTTTCCTGGTGCGCAATTATGGTTCCTGCAAGGGAAATAAAGTCAAATAAATAAGGTAGGGTGGACAGAGTTTAAATGACGAAATTAAGAAAAGAATACATTAATTTCTGATTTATATTAGCACAGATAACTCCTTGATTGCTACAGAATTCGTCCTTTCTCTTTTATACACGTTCACAGATTCTTATTCCAAGTTGAATTAGGTTTCCTTGTCTCATTAGAAAAGAAAATTTCCTAAATATTTTAGAAAAGTCAGAATAGGAAAGATTCATAAATAGCAAGTTTCCTAAATCAAAATAAGAAAGTTTCTTAAAATGAAATAGACAACTTTCCCTTTTCAAAACAAGAAAGTTTCCTAAAAGACTTATCCTTATATTCTGCGATTTAATAAGACTCCTTGTTGCACCATGAATCCTCCTTTGATTAGGATTTCCCTCAATTCTTGTGTTGTAACCTTGTTTTTTGTAAAACTGCCTCTTTTGACCTACAACACAGAAACAAGCTAGAAATGGCATTATTAAGAAAATAACGAAGCTAAATAGGGTTGGAAATACATTAAGAATATAACATAAAATGCGTATATCAAAACTTCAGCAGTGCATATTTCATGAATATCTTTCAGTAGCATATAGAAACAACTTTTGTCCATCCTAACTGCATTATAACATCTAGTGTCATTACCTCTTAACATTTCCATCAACCAAATGTAACGTGTTTAAGAGTTTGTCATGCATGGAGTTTTCATAATGTACTTTTCAAGATACACTTGAATAAAATGACCAGCAACATATAATTTGATCTAACTCCTCTTCACTTCGGAATTGTCGATACTTTACAAAACAAATCTGCAATAAAACTGACAAGAACAAACAACAACTAATTAAAGGCTGCAACAACATTAACAAGACCAATAACCAAGTTCATGAAAATAGATAATCAAGCAAACCTTAGGGTAGAATCTAACTATGTCAATGATAATATGAATATCAAGTAAAGAACAATATTATTAACGATGAAACAACAAAAAACATATTATATAAACAATCAATAAGTAGAAGAAACCAAGTAGGGCCTCGTTTGCTCATGCGTTTTTTTTTAATTGATGGATATATTCCAAAGATCGGAAATGTCATACGACCAACTATTGCTAGGTCATGCAGGAGGAAGCTCCAAAACAAGCTGAGAGCAAGCTCATTATTCGAACTATAACTGGAAACTGAAAAGAAAATCCAAATAAACTACGTCCAAAAAGGTGAACAACTACAGTACAAAGCGAATTAACCTACACAAGCTAAGAGAGAGCCAAATACATGAACCTGAGGCCTAAGACCCAATGGTATACCTTTCCGTCAATGTATAGGTGATACCGGATTAAACTTGCATAAAGATCTAATATGAAAGGATCATGTATAAGTCGACCCACATCAAACCTAGAATAAGTCTGATCCAAACAAGCCCACAAACAAGAGAATGGTAAGTGGGCTAAGGCCAAAGACCCATCCCACATCCCAAGCCTCAACACTGCAAACCCGAATTTACCAAAGTTCGATGCTAGGGTCGACGGAGCCGCCACCTCCGAGGATGGTGATGTTGTTATGCGGGCAGGGTCGGCCACTAGAGATAGCGGCGGCGGCTAACAGTTGAAGAGGTGGGTGCCCTTAGCATATGGGTCTGGGCTCTTTTTAGACCTAGGCTCATGCCTTTAGTTTTTGTTTGTTATTTCCAAAATAAATGCCTATAATCTATGTTTCGCATAGAATATAGTTTTTTTTATTTCCTTTTTCCTTAGATTAATATATGTGTGAAGATGAATGAGCGAGATAAGTGTAATGAGGGTGTTACCCTACGTGAATCACTTGATTTTATTTGCCTTATGTACGCAAAGCAGTGGATTGATTCATGATGTATCCTTTATTTTTAATAAATGGAACATCTATTCAGAAAGTGAATTCATTTGCGCGTGCGTTTAAGTATGACCTTTTGGATACAACTCTAGCCTTTTTTTTGGTATAAAAGCTCAACAAGTATGGCCTCGCTTGTGCATGCATTTAAGTTGTTGTTTTTTTCGCTAGTTTTTTTTTAATTTTTATTAAATAACTTACAAACGCTTACATATGTCAATAATGTTTGAACTCATGACCTCAATGTAATTGGTTAGACTACCTTACCAATTAGATCACAACTTATCGTTAGGTGGCTATTAAGGAAAATGATCAAGACACCAAATTTTTATACAAAATTCAGATACCAACTAACGTGGCGGAGATGATATATCATCTATTAATTTGAAACATTTTGATGACATAAAGAGAGTATTTTCGGTATAAAAGTTGATGCATGATGATATTGTTTCGAAACCCACCTCCCCCCTTGGTATTACAATTCCGGATCATTATCTTGTTAGGAGGTGAGACCCACACTTATTCTAATTCTATTATTTTTAAGTAAACACAAGAATTTTCCTCTACCGGAATCATTCTCTCCCTTCTCAGTTTCATTCTATACATGTTAGTAAACATGCCCTTAGTCTGCTGTTATTTACTTCCATGACCACTACAATTCATTTTTTCTTCTTCTATTTATACAATGCATTCGAGTGACAAAAGCACATATAATCATAATCGATTGTCCCTCAACAATAATATATTTTTATCTATTTATGCAAAATCTATTAAAGGCAAAATCTGGAAGCTGGTCTGATCATGGTTCTTCATCAAAGATCAAGTTGGGTACCAAGGGTGATAACAGTGTGATCAATTCTCTGGGTACATCTATCGAAAAACTTCCTGGTGATGCACACAACGGTTTGACGATGACCGTGAAGATCGTTTGACGGTTAGATCAATTCTCTTGACTACCGATCATTTGAGAAGAAGTGAAGACATTTTCCAGTTTTTCCGTTTTGGTTATAAGTATGTACTCTAACGACGGCTACATGCAACACATATCCGCTTCTGTTTCCTGGCCTTCAATTATGGTTTTTGATTGTCTTTATCAACTATCCCATACTTGTATGTTGTAATCCTTATTACGTGATGTAATTCCTTCGTCATATAAACAAAAGTTTGATATTCTAAAAGAAAAAGAAAAATATTCTTGCGATGTCAGTATTCCCATAAAATTGCAAAGGGAGTCCCACTTCCCGCCAACCTCTAAAACCCTAAACTTTCTCGCATTTGTCCCTTTCCCATAAACCCTATATAAAACCACAGCCACCCATTTTCTTCTCCTCTCACAAACCCCTTAAACCCTAAAAGCCCTTTCCGCCGTCGCCGCCGCCGCCCGCCATGGACCCAAAAGCCGTGAAGTCCGACCTTGTGCTCATCCTCGACTACGGCTCCCAATACACCCACCTCATCACCCGCCGCATCCGCTCCCTCTCCGTCTTCTCCCTCACCATCTCCGGCACCAGCCCCCTCAAGGCCATCACCGACCTCAACCCCTCCGTCGTAATCCTCTCCGGCGGGCCCCACTCCGTCCACACCGACGACTCCCCCAGCTTCCCCGCCGGCTTCGCCGAGTGGGCCGAGGCCAACGGCGTCTTCGTCCTCGGAATCTGCTACGGGCTTCAGCTGATTGTGCAGCGTCTCGGCGGGGTCGTTAGGGTTGGGGAGAAGCAGGAGTATGGCAAGATGGAGATCGTGGTGGAGAAGAATTCCGGGATTTTCGGGTCCAAGAGTGTTGGGGATAGGCAGGTTGTGTGGATGAGCCATGGGGATGAGGTGGCTCAGCTGCCGGAGGGGTTCGAGGTGGTTGCGCAGAGCCAGCAGGGAGTGGTGGCCGCCATCGAAAGCCCGGCTAGGAGGTTCTATGGGCTGCAGTACCACCCTGAGGTAATGGCATTACCTTATTCAATTCTGGCTTTACAATTTCGCAGTTTCGACAAATATGAACAATTTTTGGCAGAGAAAAGAGCATGTTTCTGTGTTATAATGTGATGGAAAGACATGCTTGGGGAATGTGTTTTGCTATTGGCATCTCCATGTGAATGAGATTTGAAATTCTGTGCAGGTGACACATTCTCCAGGAGGGATGGAGACACTTAGGTACTTCCTGTTTAATGTTTGTGGAGTCAGTGCAGGATGGAAGATGGAAAACGTAATGGAGGAAGAAATTAAAGTGATAAATAGCACAGTGGCTTCCGAAGATCATGTCATATGCGCATTATCTGGAGGTGTTGATTCCACGGTGGCCGCAACTCTTGTTCATAAGGCTATTGGGGATAGGCTTCATTGTATCTTTGTCGACAATGGTTTGTTGAGGTGCAAAATAGCTAGGAGTTTAACTGAGTTCTAAAGATTATTATGTTTTCTTTTATGTTATATACTTCAATTATGTCTCTTGTGCTTCCCTGATAGGAATTACTTTTCTCGTGTAGATACAAGGAGCAAGAACGTGTGATGGAAACCTTTGAGAAAGATCTTCATTTGCCTGTCACTTGTGTGGATGCCTCAGAACAGTTTCTTAGTAAGCTCAAAGGGGTTACTGATCCTGAGGTGAAAAGGAAAATAATAGGAAAAGAGTTCATCTGCATTTTTGATGCTTTTGCACATGAACTTGAGAAAAAGTTAGGGAGGAAACCCGCTTACTTGGTCCAAGGTACCCTGTATCCGGATGTGATTGAATCTTGTCCACCACCTGGTAGTGGAAGGACTCATTCCCACACAATCAAGAGCCATCATAACGTTGGCGGCCTTCCCAAGGACATGAAATTAAAGCTTATTGAACCACTTAAACTTCTATTCAAGGATGAGGTTTTAGCACTCAGCTTCCTACTGTGTTGCATGAAACACACATTTATCTTCTATTTGTAGAGTGCTTATTATTTATTTTGCATATCGTTAGGTTCGCCAATTGGGGAAGATCTTGAATGTTCCTCAGGGATTCCTAAAGCGCCATCCATTTCCGGGGCCTGGCCTTGCTGTAAGAGTCTTGGGTGATGTAACTGCAGGCAATGCTTTAGAAGTCCTCCGCCAGGTATGTATGTCTGTCCAAGGAGTTAAATCCATATATTTTTGTTGTATGGGAATTATGCTCACAATTTTTTAAACCCATTTCTTGCCAGGTTGACGAGATATTTATACAATCAATCAAAGAAGCTGGGTTATATGATGAAATTTGGCAAGCATTTGCAGTGTTTCTGCCTGTAAGATCAGTGGGAGTTCAAGGTGATCAAAGAACACATTCTCATGTTGTTACTCTCAGAGCTGTAACAAGTCAAGATGGGATGACAGCCGAATGGTATGTCTTCATGCTGTTAGTCTCATTTGTTCTACAAATTGTTATCTTTTATGTTTTATCACCTTAACTTCTTTCACTTGTTTGTTGGGCATATGCGCCAGTGACTTTCATTTTTCTTAATAATTTAGTAAAATGTTACTAATTATATTATTGTGTACGAAATTTTCAGGTACTACTTTACACGTGAGTTCTATGATGATGTGTCACGGAAGATTTGCAATAGTGTCCGTGGTGTAAACAGAGTAACTTATGACATTACATCAAAGCCACCTTCAACTATTGAGTGGGAATAGTGCCATTTTTACCCAAATGCTTCAGTTCTGGCAGTGAAAGTTATGTGGTCTACACAAAGGAACTATTTATCTGACGGCAAATCCATTGGCATGTCTAGGGAAACATCATGATTAGAAACTATATTGTACATTTCTTTCTCCTCATGGATTTGGACTTCAATATGTGAGAACTATGCTTATTTTATTTAGTCATGTCATGGAAGTAGGTGTTGCTTTCATTTCTTCTGAGATTTCAGAAATCTGACCAAGTTTGTGGCAAAAAGAAAATCCCTTCTTCCGAGTACTAGCATCTCAGCATAAAAAGTGATAATAGGATCTTGAAACCGAAGAATGTTAGCAAGGAAATGGTGTGTTTACACATTAGTCTTGATGGGCACCAACATATACAGTAGTTATTATTAGAAAGAACTCTAGTTCCTTGGCTAGAAAGAACACAGATTGGAAGCTATCAATCTATTTGGCTTTTGAGACCGCAAAACATTCTTTATTTCGTACAGAACGAAAACGAGAAACACTAAATCACAAAGTTGACTTGCCAGGTCTAACAGACCCATCAAAACTGAGCTGAACATGTGTTATCAGGCGGATGCCACTTCTAAAGGTAACGGTTCCGAGCAGTAATATACACCAGTGAAGGGAACAGACAGACGACGTTGATGAAAGCAGCCTGATTCCGACCACGCCAGATTGTCCAACAATTAAGAAGAGCATTCCACAAAGGCCTTGCAGCAAAGCTTCCAACCAACAGTATAACCAATATGGAGCAGCCAAGAACTGATAGAACCTTGCCGATCAAAGTTAGGAGGAAACGAGGAACAACCCCAAACCTCAGCAGCAAAGGAGCAAAGCAAGAACAAACGAGCTGAACATTCACACTTGGCTCATAACTCATGAGTTTATTTTCTAGAAACGGGTTCGGATTATGAGATTAGAAGGTAAGTTAGTAAATTCTTTTATGAGTTATAAAACGACTTTCTTAGACCCATCGCTTACAGTAGATAAGGTTAATTCCATTTCTTCGTAAGAGAAAGTAGAAACACAATATGGTTGAAACAGAAGCTAACACAAAAGAGAGCCACTCTTACTGATGTGAGTAATTTGCCATTGGAAACACAATAACCAAAATGTGGGTCTACAAACTTAATTAGACAACAATAACCATCACATCTCACAATTCAATTACAGACTATTTTTCACCAAAATGAATCATGTCATAATAAAAGGGGAGGCATTAAGTTAATAACAGAATACACTCGTACACTCAGCGGGGGAAGAGCAGCAACAAAGTTAGCTCTTAAATCTGACACTCCGACTGATTCTCGGATTGATTCCAGATGTCTCCCCACCGTATGGACCTACAGGCTTCTTGACTTCCCGTACCTGTCCTTTCCGATTCTTTATTTTCTTCTCATGCTTCAACTGTAGAGGAAACAAGACGAGTTAATACAACAATTTTAGCTACTTGCAGCAGCCTCACAAATACAAGTCTTTTGATCAAATTACCTTGTATTTCTTTCTTGGATTCTTGATCAGCTTCTTTCTAGCGCGAGTAAGTCCTCTGTTCTTCTCCATCTACAGTAAAGTGGGAGGACAAGACAATGGTCAGCAAAAGGAAAGAATGGTATGGACTGTAAAAATCAAAAATAAGATGAGCAAAGTGAAAACTGGGTTGTACTTACCTGATAAGTAATATGACGTTTGCCATCTACAGTCTCGGGCAAAGATGGATCTGAGGAGGGCCTGCAAAAGCATGATAACAAATCAAAACCATTGAACACCCTAAACACAAAACAATAACTTGCCACTTGGTCTTTTAATGCTGAATTGCTGGACCTATATTAACATGCAAAATATGACAGTCTGGAACTCTAGATGAGTAAGACGGTATTCTGAAATGCACCACAAATGTAGTGCCTATAAGAGAGAACGAATTTTTGGCACACATTCAAAACGTAGCAAATTCACCAAAGTTCAAATACAAACCTAGAAAGCATGTCAGCTTTGGCAGCAAGTTTTGCAGCTCGCTTTTGTTTTGCTTGTTCGTAAACGTCATCTTCTGAATCTCCAGTTTCACTACCCTCCATCTCAACGTCTCCATCATCTGAAACAGTGTCATTGTCCTCAGACTTGATTCCAGCTCCTGACAGTACTCGGAGCTCATGTTTTCTCCGCCTTTCCCCAATATCATCTCTCTGAGGTAAGTCATCATCACCTGAAATAATCTTCTCACAAAGAGAGAAAAAAAAAACATCAAAATATAAGTTTAACAATCAGATGTCGGCTTGTCTGAACATAATGACAGACACATCAGTTTTTTATATTTGCTTTGTTTATTTCAAAAATACCAAATCATGAGTCCTGATTAATATGTTTGCATGCTGGCATATAACTAGGAAACTAGCGTTTAGATTGCATTCTACAAAAGAACTATGTACAGCATATAAAGTTGAGGCATGTAAAGCAAAGATTCACTTTCTATAGGAATCTCCCAAACAAAATAAGGAGAAATAATTTCAATGAATTAAAAAAATTTCCAGTGCGCATGTTCAGAGAAAGATCAGTTGAGAAAAGTAGGTTCAGCCGTTTACAAAAAAGGTACTGAGGTTCATACCTTTGACTTATGTCGATTAGCAGCAACAAGTTGGGAAACTTTACTTGCACTCAATGAACTTGCATGACCGTGGTTAGAGCCTTCAGCAGGGTCATCATCAAAGTCATCATATGATTCAAGCTTCCTGTTCAATACTAAGTTGGTTGGATTAGTTCGCACAATTGACGAATGAATTAATTACAATGTATAAGAACAAGGACATACCCATTTAATGGCTTCAGATGTTTCTGGGGTTTATCAGTTCTTGGAGTGATGGATTTGAAAAGGCCCTTCTGCTTCAATTTTTCCTCAAGGGCAGCTCTTACTTTCAACATTTTCATGGTCTGTAAACCAACTTCATCATTCTGCCACAAAGTAAGAGGTCTACATCAAACAAAGGAAAAACTTCTCTCACCCAATGAAAGATAAATAAGTAGATACAAAAAAAGTTTCAAAAGAAATGAAATGAGGATTTAACACTAGCTGACAGCATTGCTCAGTATGATTTACCTGACGTTTGCGTTTTCCTATCTTTTCATTATCCTTCAGAGATTTCACCTTTTCCTGCTCGATTGTGTTATGCGACTGCAATAATTATGTATGAATCACTCATGTGAAAATCCAGGAAAGTATATATTATAGACAGCTGAAAGACAAGATGCAGTACCACAGCTGCTTCTTTTGGTTCAAGTGAGACAAGTTGGGGCCTGTATCCTTCAGCAAAAGTATCTGATGCTTCTGCAGCATTCTCTTTAACTGATTTCATCACGGCTTCCATCCCATTGTATTTGTTTATGATTTCCTCAAGATCAGATGGAAGATTCTCATCAAGTTTCTTCATCTGTCAAGTGAAACAAATTAGCCCCATATTTGAAAAATCAAAAGCGGGTACTATGAAAGCTTGTAAGAAAAAAGAAAGAAAAAATATCCAATTAAGGACAAGCAGAAGACCGACCCAAGCGGGTCGGACACCAACCAGCTTCAATTACCAACAATACCAAATTACTTTAAAATAAAAAAATAAAAAGAAGTTCCATGTGAACCAACAGACAAAACAACTAACGAGCTTTATGAATATTAGAACAGTTGCTACAGGGCTGCTACCAACATTTCCAAACAGCACAAAGACATGAAAAATTAATGTAATGAATGATCATGAGAAGAGTTGCTTAGTCTCCAGAGAAGGGACACAATTATGCCATATATTTGTCACATTGTGCAGATTCCATCTCAAGTAAAATGATTGAGATGGGAACAAGAGCACAATGCATTCCATGCACTATGTACAGCTCTTCTAATCAAAGAACCTCTCTAAAAAGAAGCAAAAGGGATTGTTCAATCATTCACCGCCAATGATCTAAACTTTCATTGGAAAGTTTAAATTCCAAGAAATCAACAAAATCAGAAATAGTTTGACCATTTGATTATAATCACATAGGTTTCAGTAGATGGCAAAGGGTGCTAGTCAATTTATTTGGCTCAGTAAAATGACACCATCAGAAAGAAATAGTTCAGATCATCAGATTGGCCAAGATTTGTGCCACATACGACACCATTTGGTTCTTAAAAATAAAAATAAAAACAGATGCTGCTAAAATGGACTCTACATACAAATAGGCAATCATGCTGCTGTTTGTGTCCTCAAGTAATCTAAAGACCATGTCCTAGAAATGATCATTCAATATGTGGCGGGGGTGGGTGGGCTGCCAATGGAATAAAGCTAACCTTATCCAATAAGTTCTTGATCTCTACAAGGCGAGCAAGTACAGGATGATCACGAACTTGTTGGCCTTCAGACTTCAGAAGAAGGTAGAAAGTTATTGCTTGAGAATATGCCAATAGAAGAAGCTGCTTCACCTCTAGATAGCGCATTCCTCCTTCCATCATGACCTCACCCTTTCTAACCTTCATAAAGCATGAAAATATCCATAATTATTCACATTATCCGCCAAATATAGCATCATGGTCCAACTAGAAAACAACTGCCAAACAAGCATCAGCCTGAAGCACAAAGTAATGCCCTGGATGATAGAAACAATAATACCATTTTTCTGGTTATAATGGACGAAAGAGAACAGTTAGACACCACCAAGAAGTAAGTTAAAAATGAAACAACCCATCACAAGTAACTTATATCAGCTCCAACAGAACATGGGAGCATATGTCACTATCCATAAAATTGACAATCTAAAGAAATGTTCTTTCAATGTCTAAAGAAGAATGAATCATCCTTTTTATACCCAAAGTCATTCCTGTCCATATACACTAAATCAGTCACAGGATTATCCTAAGAATATTTCCTGATTACCCTTCCTAGCAGATGCTCCATGCAAAGATGAGAATAGAGGGAAGACCAGGAACACTGACATTCGTACCAGAGTTATAAACATATTGCTGATAGAAAATGAAAAGTACCTTGCTTAAAATTGGGTCAACTCTGTTTTCGAGCTCTTCAAGTGCATCATTCAGCTCTGCAAGCAAGCCAACCAGCTCTGGTGCAGTACTGTATGGAAAAAATGTTAATTATCAGGCAGCACATGAGACAACGTAAAACTAAAATAAATGACTATTTTTACTCGAGGACCCACTAAGGCAATCAATTGAGCTTAGTCAAAAGTCAAAACCACATTGCGGTGAGGAATCAAACTTCTCGAGGTAAAAAATAAAAATTTACAAGCATCACATACAAGCAAATATTCCTCATACACAGCGTGTTAGCAAGTATGAAACTTTCCCCTCAATCTTATTCCAAATATCAACCTTAGCTATCATGTTACCCCCAAGTTGTTATCATCTTTTCCTCTTTTGGCAATAAAAGAACTATTCCTGAGGACTTCCTTGTCCCATAAAATTCATATACAATTACCTGCCACACTACACATAAGATCTCTGTTCTCAGTCCTCATATCCAGGACTCCAACAACATAGCCCTTAATATAGGATAAACACAGCTAATTGTAAATGCAAGCAACCATTTATCCAATGTAAAGCACTTGTATAAATTATCAGAATACATACGAACCAATTATAGGACACGCATATATTACAATTACTAAGGACCTTACTTGTTTAAAACAGATAATTGCTCCTCCTTTGACAGAGCATTCAAATCTTTCTTGACCTCCTCATGAGCTGTGTCCATGTCATCTGCTACTTCTATTATCGCTCGAGACTTTTTTTCACTTTTCCCATGAACTGACATTTCCTATACAAATAAAGGAATTTGTATGACATCCCATGTCAATGAATCTAGAAATGATAATTTTTTTTCTAAACATTTATGTGAGTCCATTCACCACTCACAATCACGACCTAACAAAATAATTTTTTCTGCAAATCTCACCCCTAAGGTCAATTCCCTATTACTCTCATCTTCACTATCATCCTCAAACCCAAAGTCTGCCAGTGTTGATGACTTTGCTTTTTCTCTCCGAATCCTCTCCGCTTCTTTTTCTTCCTCTTCAGCGGAGTCATCATCTCTCGATTTTTCCTTCATCAATCAAACGGGAGGGGGAAAAAACCAAAATTAATAAATGTCCGTATGTACCCAATATCAAAACAAATAAAGAATTGGTCAGCAGTAACTCAATTCTTACACATGCAGAAGTGAAAAGGATTAAAGAAAGGGAGGAGACACTTGTAAGAGCAGGTCATCACCTCAAAATCACGATTATCGCCACCATGAAATTTAGGTCTCCATCCTCCCCATATCAGCTTTTCTTCTTCTTCTTCATCTTCTTCATCATCATCATCAAGCATTTCATCCTCACCTCCGCCAAACTTCGCCCTCATATACTTTTGCTGCCTGACAACTTTAGCCAATACATACATAAGCAACAAGAAGTTTGTAACTTCAAACCAGCCAAAATGACACACACTAGACGAAAATTCTGATCTTTATCACCTAATTTGGGTCGAATAATAAAATTCAAAAAAAATTTCACAAGAGGTTTATCCATAGAAAGAATCTAGACTGAAAAATAATATAGTAACGTAGCAAATTCTCCACTAATACAGACCTGTTACACATGATTCATGAAACTTCCTCTGGGTACGAAAGCAGAATTTTAAGAAAACAAAAACAAAAATAAAGTAGAACAACTGAGGACAGGTTTTCGGAGTCTAAACAACATTTGAGTCTACAGAAAGTCGCCGGAGCTATTAATGAAATTAAACAAAATCTCAAAAGATCCCTTACTTTTTGCAGTCAATCCGGTCTCTGGGATGTCATCGTCGTCTTCGTCGTCCTCGTCATCATCAACATTCTGTGAACAATATTAGCAAATATTCAAAATTTACAGAAACTACTTGAAGTCTGAAAAAAAAAAAAATTGAATAAAAACCTGAAGAGCGAAGACGGTTTGCTCGTTATCATCATCATCGGAATCTCTAACGTCTTGATCAAGGTCCAGGGGAACAATATCTCTTTGTTTCATAACTGTCACAATAAACCATCAACACCGAGAAATTGCGAGTAGATTTCAGTAACAAAAAAGAAGAATGAAATAAGAAACATACAGGCATCGACTTCATCATCCATGTCGTCGTCGTCTTCAACAGGGAACTTAGTCTTAGTAGGGTTTCGCTGGCTCTTTCCTCTCTTCCCCATCGTTTTTGAGCTCCAGGGAGAACAGGGTTCAGGGTTTTGAGAGGAGTAGGGTGACGGCACGGCTTCATAACAGGGTGTGGGTAGGGCTGGCGGGGCCAACAATTAAAATAAAGGAATAAATAATTGTTTTCCGATGTAAATTAAGATTTAAATAAATAAATTTTTTTGATACAAAAATAATTTTAAGGAAATTTTATACTTCCTGATTCTTACTTTAAAATTGAAATAAATAAATTTAAAAATAGGTTCGTGGGGTCACGAGGTGGGCATAAAATCCCGTAATACTAAACCCGTTCCGGCAAAATTTAAATCTCAAAACATGAGACTCGTCCCGTTCTTATACAACGGGAAGGGACACGGGACGAATAATTCAAGTCTCGTTTAGGCCCGTCTCGTCCCGACTATTTTAGTGATTGATTTTGGGTGCGTCTATTACCACCCTACAAACCACTTTACTCACCACACATTCTCTTCACACCCTATTTATATATTTTAAATTATAAGTCTATTTTATTCACTCATTTACAATATCTAAAATACCATTTTTTCAATTAATATTTTGTTCACCCATTTACAATACCACACTTCTCAATTCTACTTTGTTCAACCTATTCTCTTGTCCATTACTCCATAATTCTGAGTTTTTTTAACTGATGTATGCGTTGTTTATAAATACGGTACAGTTGTCCATGAGAATTTACATACAAAGTCGACATGGAAAATAATGAGTAAATGGATAGACAAAAGTGTCAACAAAGAAAAAAAGAGAAGAAAAAAAAATACAAACAATTCACCTTATCTTCAAGTTGAATGCTAGCGTCTTCAGACATAGAACAACCGAATATGATAAATTTATGTTAGAGTTTATGAAGTACGTACGTGTTCATCCAAAAAATAAAAAACAAACAAAAAAAAGCATTTGTAATTTTTAACAACTTATTGTCCCTTATTATAATTTTACATTAAGTCTTTTTGGTCTTTTAATAAATCAACCACATGTATGGTGAGCAAAGTAGTTTATGGGGTGGCAATAGACGCACCCTTGATTTTTTTATTGATTAAAATGTGATTTGAGCCTTTCATTTTAAGTGTTTTGATCTTAACTCTTTGTTTCTTTAAGTTACTAGGTTGTCTCCAATTCAATAACAGTGATGTTTAATACTTTAATTTGTTGATTATTATAGACTCTCTTCTTGGACCATAGTAGTGATGACATGTTTAGAGAAAGTAAGCAGTATAAACTCTCTTGTTAAACCGTGTTGTACTTGTAAATATGTTATAAATACTTGTTAATACTTAATAAAGTAAAAAACGCTATAAAACTATGGAACTGTTTCTTTTGCTTACAAGTTTATTTTCAACCTTTTTTATCTAGGACTAGTCTCGTCCCCGTCCCATCCCGACCGGGATAGGGCCCGGGTGGGATGAAATCTAATAAATGCAAAGGCCGTCCCGTCCTAATTTCAATGTCTGAGACGGGCCGTGGGATTAGCTTTATCTCGTCTCATCCCGTCCCATGCCCAGCCCTACAAAGAACTTATGATTTCCGGCCAATAAGTCTATACTCGGTGATTTACAAGCTCATTTCAAAAGCTGTGGTGAACAGGATGAAGGATGTTTTTAGACAAAATTATATCACAGACGCAAAATGCTTTCGTTCATGGCTATCATATTCATGACAATGTAATCATTGCTTTTGAGGTGGTTCACTCCATTCAGAAGAATGCAGGGAGTAGTGCTTCTAACATTGTGCTCAAGTTAGACATTAACAAGGCTTATGATAGGGTGAAGTAGGGGGTTTTTGGAGAAAATGATGCAAAAATTGGGGTTTGCAGAAAGTTGGGTGAAATTGATAATGCAGTGTGTTTGTTCCACGTCTTTCTCAATTATTTGGGAGGGACAACCTATTGGTTTTTCTCCAAATAATTGGTTTTTTCAAACCAAGTCGAGAGATACGCCATCAAGGGTCAATTGATTTTGGAGTGATGTATCGAAGGAACATTGAGCCAAAGTTATTTGGTGACAGTGACTGAAAGTGGAAGTATGGATGATTCGAAAAGCACATAAGGTTATGCCTTTACAATAGGTTCTGGAGTGTTTTCATAGGGTTCCAACAAGCAACACAATGTTGCTCTCTCTACAGCTAAACCATAATATGTTTCTGCAGCTGAAGCTACTTCTCAAGCAATTTGGCTGAGAAGAATTCTTGAAGACTTTGGTGAATTGCAACCTGAAGCAACTCCTCTTTTGTGTGACATCCAATCTGCAATAGCTATGACTAAGAATCATGTGTTTCACAACAGGACAAAGCATATTAAAAGGAAGTATCACTTCATTAGGTCTGTTGTTGAACACAAAGAGATTGAAGTTGTTTACTGCAAAACTGAAGATCAAGTGGCTGACATCTTAACAAAGCTATGCCAAAAGAAAGGTTCATCTGTCTCAGAGGATTACTAGGAGTACAGCAAGAAGACGTTAAGGAGTGTTAAAATTAATGTCTTATTTCTTTACTTTCTAGTTAAGTATTATGGTCTAAAATTTTTGTATTATATAGTTCTTTGACCTTACTTTATGTGTTTTGTGGCTGAGAAACATCTAACCTTATGTGGTTTAGTTTGTTCCAGCACCATCTCAAAGTCTTAGGATATAAGTCTAAGCATCTGTTGTTCTCTTTTTGTTGAAATAGAAATATCAGAAGAGCTACATGGTCAGCTCTCTGTTCATCTCAATATCTTTCTAGCTTTCTCATATACATCTTTTCTTCTTTATATGTTTGGAGAGTTATTGTAGGTACAGAGAATGTCTAGTTCCAATAATACATTTCTCACCTCCTCCACCAACTACCCACTCAATATCTGCCTCCCGAATTTCACCACATCCACCACCGAATTGTCCTTCTGTTTTTTCGACACCCAGCAACAACAAGCTCAAGACACCCCCTTCTTTCGGTCTCCAAAGGTCAACTTGCCTCGCTTCACCGGGGATGATGTCATTGGTTGGTTCTCTATGGCTGAGAGATACCTTCAGGCACATCGGATCTCTCTCCCAAGAGCGTATTTCCACGATGGCTTCTCATTTTGGTCTCATGGCCTCCTTGTGGATGAAAGCCTTCAAGCACTAGCCCAATGCTTCCTGGGAGGTGTTTGTTAGCTAGTTTATGGAGCACTTCAGCGCCTGCAACTATGTCGACTTCAAGGTTGTTTTATCTCATCTCCAACAAACCTCACCAGTGGATGCTTTTATCACTGAGTTCACGACATTGTCATGTCGTGTTTTGGACTGGTCCGACCTGGATCTCGTACTCATCTTCATCGGGGGCATCAAACCGAAGCTCCAACACGACATCGATGTGATGCAACCCTGAACGTTGGCTGCCGCCCAACGCATGGCTCGTTGCTACAAGCACAAATTGGCCAATTAATATCCAAGCCACATGTGCCAACCGTTCTTTGCCATTGTCTTCTACCAAGTCACACAACCCTCCTGTCTTCACTCCACCCCAAATTCAAACTCACACTGTTACAAATCATGTCAGATCACCTGTCCACACCCACGCTACTACACCTTAAAACACCAACAGAGAGGCCTCTACCATTCTTGGTCGAGCTCGGCCTAACGGGAACGTCGTGCTCAAGGGTTATGCTTCCATTGCGATGAGGCGTGGTCCAAATCCCACGTCTGCAAAGGCAAGCCAATTCCGGCCATTTTTGAGGCACCCACGACGACCGATGAACCACTTCCGGTTGACCCCACACCGGCAGAACCCACTTTCGATGATGAGATGTCACTCTCTATCCATGCCATCACCTCTACCTAGCCTAGCGACATGATGCGCTTCAAAGGGGAAATCAACGACCAAGTAATCGATGTGTTTGTGGATTATGGCTCCGCCATGAACTTTCTTAATTCCACCATCACTGGCCGCCTAGGGCTCTGTACCACGCCGACGGACCACCACTGCTTCACCTCTGCTACCGGCCATGTCGTCACCCATTCCGGTCAAGCTCTTGATGTGATAGTCACGATACAGAGCTCTAGCTTTACCAGCTCCTTCTTGCTCTTACTAGTTCCCGATTGTGATCTTCTTCTTGGTGCCCAGTGGCTTGATACTCTCGGCTTCATGGGTTGGTACTTCCTCGATAAGGTCATGGTGTTCTGGCACGAGGGTCGCTGCCATGTATTTCAAGGATAACCACTCGACTTTGTTGTCGCTCTTATCGATGGAACAGTTTGACTCCACTAGTGCTCCCCCGAGCCCTAATGTCCCACCCGAGGCCTCTTTGAGCTCACTTCTTTACCAATTGTTGGCCCACTTCCAATGCCTTTTTGAAGCACTAACTAGGCTTCCCGTTGTGCGGCCTACTAACCATAGAATACCCTTCATACCTGGTGTCGACGTGGTCAATGTTTGCCCCTATCAATATCCTCATTCCTAAAAAACTGAATTGGAGACTCAAGTTCGAGAGATGCTTGCTACTGGTTTAATTCGGCCGAGCACTAGTCTATTCTCCTCACCGGTATTGTTGGTTCGCAAGAATGACCACATATGACAGTTTTGTGTTGACTACCGCGAGCTCAATAAGGTGTCCGTGAAAGACCGTTTTCTCATACCGGTTGTGGACGAGCTCCTTGATTAGTTGCATGTCGCTCGTTTTTTTTTCAAGTTGGATTTGTGCTTCGGTTAGTCCGGATGTGCGAAAAAGACATTCACAAGACCGCATTCCGCACCTATGAGGGACACTACAAATTCGTGGTAATGCCCTTCGGGCTTTCTAACACCCCTTCTTCTTTTCAAGCACTCATGAATACCATCTTTAAACCTCTTTTGCGCAAATATGTGCTTGTGTTTTTTGATGATATCTTGATATATAGTGCGGATTTTGAGACTAACTTGTCTCATCTCAATGCGGTTTTAGAAATCCATCGGGAGAACCAGCTCAAGCTCAAGCTTTCTAAGTGTGCATAGGCTTAAGAATCAGTTCACTACTTAGGCCATGTCATATCTAGTCAAGGGGTTGCAATTGACCCAAAAAATGTCAAATGCTTGCAAGAATGGCCCAAGCCTACAACTCTGAAAGGCCTAAGAGGCTTTCTAGTTCTTGCGGGATTCTATAGGCGTTTTGTGGCCCACTTCGGCATCATTGTTCAGCCTCTTAACACTTTGCTCAAGAAGGGGAACTTTATTCGGAAACCTCAAGCGGCCGACGCCTTCAATCAACTCAAGGTTGCCGTCACAATGACGCCGGTCTTGGCAATGCCTGACTTCTCCAAACCGTTCACCTTCGAAGCAGATACAAGCGGGCTTGGAATATGGGTCGTTCTCTCCCAAGAGAAACACTCAATTGCTTTTCTCAGCAAAACATTATGTGCCCGCAACCAGATTCTCTCCGTCACGACAAAGAGATGTTCGCCATCCTTTATGCCGTGGAGAACTGGCGGCCGTATCTCTTGGGCAGTTAATTCACCATCCTCACAGACCACCAAACCCTCAAACACTTGTTGAATTAGAGGATTTCGACCCTGGCTCAGCAAAAATGGTTAGCGAAGCTGCTTGAGTATGATTACCGGATAATGTTTTGCTGCAAAGAAAGGCTTCTCCTTGCAGAACAACAATTTGATGTACAAGGATCGGTTATTTGTGCCTCAAACCTTAAAATGACGTGTCAAAATCCTCACAGAGTTGAACGTTTGCTTGGAGGCAGGACACTCTGGCTACCTAAGGACTATGGTGCGACTTTCGTGAAGATGTCAAGGCCTTCATTGCCGCTTATGACCAATGCCAACGCCAAAATTATGAGGCAATCCACCCTCCCGGTCTCCTTTAACCGTTGTCGGTTCCCCAGGAGGTGTTCTGTGATATTTCCATGGACTTTGTCAACAGTTTACCTGTCAGGACCTACCCCGGATTTCAAGATTTCCCCTTGAAATCCGGGATAAACCCTGCGGGACCCACCTCAAGGGAAATTCTACCAAAATTTTGGTATAACCTCCTTTGAAAATGGGCAACTCTACCTAAAAAATAACCAAATCCCAAAACACTTCTATATCAAATTATTCAACATCTCCTAGAGCCACCCGCTCCCCCAAATAAACATCCACCACCTCACACACATGAAATTTCATAACAATTTCATAAATTTAATCTCTCATACAATCACATCAAATAAATCTTTCAAATCACTCCTAAATTGAGTCATAAGCTCTTAACACACATAATCATAAAATCATTAAAGCATCCCATGGTTATCAGAGCAACTACTAGAAGGAAACGAGAAAATATACAAGTAGGTTAATCCGATAACCTACGAGAGAAAACTGGATGAGGTGGAAAATATGACTCGCTGAACCGAACTTTACAGACTGGGCATTTAAAAACAAAAGGCCCATGGGAGAAGCATTCAAAACGTTAGCGTGAGTGGACAAAAATAAATAACAATAATATTGACTTAAATATGGAGTAATGAAATCAAAGTTATGCTCTCCCAAATTTTCCATTAAGAAAAATACTTATGCATGACACTCTTGGAAATTCTCCAAAAATATTTATGGATAAGAACGATGAACCAATCCCATTGGTTCCAATAAAACATAAAAATGGGGAAGAGATTTCACCATAACGATGAGCCTCCCAGGGTAGGGTCGGAGCCTCCCAAGCTATAATAATATCCCACGCTAAGCGCTCTATCACATATGGTGAGGACCGCTAACAATGGCTAGCTAACAAATATATATAAATACCGATCGGTTGCCTCCCAGGCTATAATAGCGTCTCACGCTAAGCGCTCTACTCACATATGGTGAGGATCGTTAATAATAGTTAGCTAACAATAATGAATATATATCAACCCTTTTATGGTGAAGTAAAATGATAAAATAACAAAAATATCACTTTCCCAAAAATAATATAAATTAATAGCGCCTAGTACAGTTCCCAACTGTACTACGAAATATTATGTAATAATCGTAGATTTTTGTAAGAATATAAATCACTTGACATGTCCCACATGTCAATTAAAATTAGTAAGAGTTCCAGAAAAATAAATGGAACTCAATCATCCAAAAAAATAATTAAATCTCCAATATGCCTTTGCGTTATGGCAGCTCTTACCGGTCCAGGAAGATGGCTGGGTCAACGGCCGACCGTTTGGAACCGGTGAGGCGGTCTGTGGTGGCCAGACGGCGGCGGACGGAGCTGGGGAGTTTTCGGCAAGAAGAAAGGGGCTCGGGGGACTCGGGAGAGAAGAGAGAGAGAAAAGAATAGATTGGGCTTTTTTCCACCCGGTCCAACACTTAAAACACCCACAAAAATAAAGCCTAATAAAAATTTACATATTTACCAACTAATGTTTACCCTTTTTATCTGATAATGTTTACATGCTAACTTCGATTTTAACGTATAGCATGTCTACGAATTCGTATTAACGTCCTCTATGACTTCCTTAAATAATTTTTTCTAAAAATAATTTTTCCCAAAAATAATTTTTCTACAAAAAGTCAACTCTAGGGTCTTTAACGGTAAATGGTTATTCAACACGGTAAAAGACCAAGGTAATACCAAAAGTAAATAACCGTAAATAACTTAAGAACCGGGGTGTGACATTGCCGGCCTCCCAAGGTATGAATGCAATTCTGGTGGTTATTGACCGATTGTCAAAATACGGCCACTTCATACCCATCCAGCACCCTTACACTGCTACTCAGATTGGCGAAGTGTTCACACGTGAGGTCTTTCGCCTTCATGGCATGCCTCGCTCGATTGTTTCGGATAGGGACCCCATCTTTCTCAGCTGGTTTTGGGAGTTTTTCTTCAAGTTGTAGGGTACAAAGCTGTGCTGGAGTTCCGCTTATCATCCTCAATCCGACGACCAGACCGAGGTTGTCAATCGGTCACTTGAGCACTACTTCTAGTGTTTTGTTGTCGAGAAAAATGACCACATGTGTGAAGCCTAATGACCACACGCACTCCACGTCAAAGCCTTACACTGCTTCTCAGATTGGCGAAGTGTTCACACGTGAGGTCTTTCGCCTTCATGGCATGCCTCGCTCGATTGTTTCAGATCGGGACCTCATCTTTCTCAGCTAGTTTTGGGAGTCTTTCTTCAATTTGCAGGGTACAAAGCTGTGCTGGAGTTCCGCTTATCATCCTCAATCCGACGACCAAACCGAGATTGTCAATCGGTCACTTGAGCACTACTTCCGGTGTTTTGTTGTCGAGAAAAATGACCACACGTGTGAAGCCTAATGACCACATGCACTCCACGTCAAAGCCGACAAACAAAGTGGATTAGAAGCTTCGTGAGATGGATGCTCATACCGACATCGTCAACGGCAAAGACCAAGGAACCAAGGATCCTCATAGATCCATCCAACCACCAAGACCGGCTCCTTTACTGAACTCCCGTCCAGCCGCTCTTGACAAACAACGACGAGGCCAAAGGCCTGCGCTAGCAGTGTCGCGTAGCCGGACGAGGCGAGGTGAGGTTCCGAAAGGTTATCTCTTGCGTGTGAGGCACATTCTAGGTTTTTCTAACTTTGAGAGATAGCTGAGGTAAGATAACACATAAGTTATCTGATATAGGAAATGAGTTAGAAAAATTGTTAGAATGAAAAATGACACAATATTTCATTTCATTAATAGAGAATTTTCTTTTTGAAGAGAACATAGTTTGAATCCATTAAAATTTTAAATCGTTACAAGCTAGAGATTGAGCCATTCTTGGTCTAAAACCACAAGCAAGCTAAACAAAGACACATAAATGTTGTAACAATCTCTACAAAATATATGTATTCTAACAACACCAACTAGTTTAGAGTACTGCTCTAACTTCATTCGCTTATTTTGGGATTTGTCTAAATGCTTATTTTGTAATTATGGGTATAGGCCGTATGTCACTCTTGTATTCGAAAATTTCGTTAATGAATACTTTAGAGTAGCCGCATTAGCATGTTATTAATTATATATATATATATATATATATATATACATGGCCCTTCCATTAAAGGATCTCTTATTATGACTTATATGAGGGATTGAGCATTAGCCCAACTTTTTGATCACATATCAACATCTCCACCATTCAACCTCTAGGTATATATGAGTAGATCATTTCTGGAAACTTTCAGCCAAATTGGTGATTTTTAAGGCTTTGAATCAGCTTAAATCAATGGACAGTTCAAATCTGCCAATCTTGAACCGTTCATGAAAATTGCACTTTTGAGCACCTTAACGATCACCAATTTAGATGAAATTTTGCAGAAGTGATCTACATATTAGACCTAAAAACTGAATGGTTAAGATTGGAAAATGTGATCGAAAAGCTAGCCTAATGCTCAATCCCTCATATAAGTCTTAATAAAGGATGTTTTAGTGGAAGACCCTTGTATATGTATACCAAACTGAAAAATTATTCAAGTGTCTATGCAGGCACGTTGCTACCTTCCTGCACCATCCTAGCAAGTTCTTGCACATCTGTGACTCTGTGAGCACCTTTTCCGACTGCACAACTGCCGCAACCTCCGCAAATCTTTAGAAATGCAGAATATGTTGAAGTTGCAGAATCTGTCCTATTTTGTCTCTTACTTGCACCTTGACTTCATATATGCTAGTATTTTATTGCCTCAGTGGATGAGTACGAAAATGGTGCCATAATGAGTCGAAACACACTCGTTGCAAAAGAGAAAGAAAAGCTTACAAAAAGGTCCACCGTATGAACGGCGTTGATGGATCCAGACCTCCACGTACTCAGGTCTCCACAAACACGAATCGGGATTATCATCTCTCTCTCAGTTAGTCCGCAGCAGTTGCCCATAAATGACATGTCGTCCAATTAGCTGTTATAGCTCCTACTTAGGCCACCTGCCTTCCCTCCTTCGCAAATGCCAACATTGCCTTCGTTAACTCCAAAGCCCCCCGCCTTCTTCTTCTATAAATCTCATCCCCGCTCTATTCTCCGTTTTGATCGCTCGCACAAAATGTCTCCTCCTCCCATCAAACTCGCCGGCAAAAACTCGCCGGCGAATCACCAAACCCTCACCACCACCGCCGCACAGGACGCGCGTCTTCTCGTCCGCGAAACCCTGCGTATTAGCGCCACCCTTGCCTCCGCTCCTCTCGAGAGCCGCAGCAACCTTCAACTCGGCCATGGCCGCCTCGACGACGACTTCGTCGGCTCCAGCTTCAGATTGATTTGCTGCGAAGAGATCGACGGCCGCAGATGGAACTACGTTGCCGAACCTGATTCCGTCACCGGAACCTTCAAGAAGGGCTCCTTCCGTGCCCTCGGCTTGCACAGTCGTCAACCTCCTCTCGATGTCAGTAATCATTTTCATCCACCTCAATCTCAATTTCATGTGTTTTCTGCTTTGAGCTGTTTCTGCGCTTCTTTTAACTTAATTTTCAACTTCCAAGTGAGAATTTTATATGCTGAAATATTCGCATTCGCATTTCGGCGAGTTTATTTTGATGAACTATGATCAGTAGTTTGCTCACCTGTGATGAATTTCTGTTGCAGGTATTGAAGACATTTGTGACATCATATGTTGTTCCCGAAGGATTTCCAGATAGTGTGATCCCTTCCTATGTGCCGTATATGACATGGAGAGCGCTCAAGGTACTTAACTACTCTATCATTTGCTTGGCTTGATCATTTTTGTTTAAGTGAATGCTATTTACGCAAATGATGTATCTGTTGTAGCACTTCTTCGGCGGGGCAATGGGTGTTTTCACAACACAAACCCTCCTGAGTTCAGTTGGAATCGCTAGAAACACAGCTGCTCCTGGGGCTGTTGCTATCAACTGGATTCTCAAGGTAAGAATATTACCCAATCGTTGTTCTCGTAACAGTTCTTTTTCTGTGGAATGTTGTTCTAACATGTCTGAACTGTGTGTTCCGTAGTTTTTACTCTCAATGATAGTGTACCGTCCCTTGTGTTTTTCTTTTGTGTGGATGATGCTTTGATAATTCTCTGTTCTTTGTGCGAGAATATGGACTGTGATGTCTGCCACGATAAGTGAATAGTTGCTAGTGTGTCCGGAGACAAGCTCAAACATAGCCCTACTTAGCGACTTAGCTTTTCACTTTCTTCTTACTCTTATTCTTTAGATTGCAGAAATATTGATGCAAGAGCTTTAATAGCAATTATAAGACCACTACATGAGCATGTCTTCACCGATCAAAAATAGTTAGGAAACACTGATATATTAATGTTCTTCATCACTTCACATTAAATTAAATATTGTGTTTTTTTTTTTTGCCTCCAGTTCTTCTTTCTCAATTCTCTTGTAATATCACTACCCCCCTTTGGAATGTTATTTGCAACTAGGAGCTGACTGAGGGTCCTTACTTTTATAATATGGAGTGCTTCTCAGACGACTAAAACTAAACAATAGTTTGATCATGCTTATACCATTTGACTATGATACCACAACAAACTATATCCTTCTAAACTTAGTAATGTTTCAGTGATGTAGAGGACATCCGAACTTTATCCTTGACAATGATAGGCTTGGTCTTGACCTAACTGGTTCCCACCGCCCATAAGTCATGATTAGAATCTTGTGGTTTAGTCCTAAACAGTTTGGTTGCGAGGCTAAACAGTCTGGTTGCGAGTCTTTCTTTTGGTATTGGCTGTTGCAAGTGTCCAAATAATGTTGTAAATATTATGTAGAACTGGTATAGGTATGTAATTACAGTTGCTGAACGTTTTCTATTTCTTTTTCGCCCTTTTGACAGTATATAGTCAGGGCTTGCTTTAGTTTTTATACCTGTTTTTTTTTTTTTTTTTTTTTTTGGAATGCCAAGATGGTTTAACTTACCAACTTGATAAAACTGTATTTTGCTTTTGTCTCTAGGATGGTGCTGGTCGTGTTGGAAAAATGCTTTTTGCTCGACAAGGAAAGAAGTTTGATTATGATCTTAAACAGGTACAACTACTTCACATATAAACTTCATGGTACTGAAAATTCTGTTTTTAATATGGGAAATTACCTAAAATGGGCATGTTGCAAACAAAAACGGCATATTTAATATTTCCTCATCTCTTTTAATGCCAATGTGCTACAGTTACGGTTTGCGGGTGATCTTCTTATGGAATTGGGTGCTGGGGTTGAGTTGGCGACTGCAGCTGTGCCCCACCTTTTCCTTCCTTTGGCTTGTGCAGCTAATGTGGCAAAGGTTTCTGTAGTTTTTTTTTTAAGCTGCACTATCTTATAAACCATAAGTGTGTATTACAAGATTCCTAATGTTTTTCCTCTCATAGAATGTTGCTGCTGTAACATCAACATCAACTCGTACACCAATTTACAAAGCGTTTGCTAGAGGAGAAAATATTGGGGATGTGACAGCTAAGGGAGAATGTGTGGGCAATATTGCAGATCTGGTATGCTCGTCCAACTTCTCTTTTTTTCCTTATGATGGTTCACGTGTTACAAAATGTGAACATGGTCCCATCAAACCAGATCTGATGGAAGCTTATCTAATAGGTGATATACATCTCAGAGTTTAAGTTTACAACATTGTCTAGGCAAGTGGTAGTATAATTCAGGTTTCTATAGACGTGGTATGGAACGCCCTAACATATACAAAAGAAAAACATCAACAGACTTGGAAGGTCAAAGAACCTCGTATGGTTCTGGTACTTGCGTATCATGGGGGGATCAATGCTTGTGGATCAATATGTCTGTTATTGACGCCATTGACATTGATAGTTGGGTGTAAGGATATCAACGATATCTGGGATATGTGGTCATTAAGAATTAGAGATATTTCTGGATTTTAGCGCTAGTGTAAGTTATGAATAATCTGAATATTCTGTTATTCCTCATTTTTGTAAGGCTGCAAGGACCGGTCTTTAGAAAAGACAACGCTATGGATAAAATAAATTGAGAGTATCTTTAGTTGCTATGGACACTTCAGTAATTAGAAGCGATGATAAATTATATCATATGGTATGTGCATGTAAGAGTTTTTAATCTAGGAGAATGGTCAGATTACCCTCTACTTGATTCAAACTCCTAGCCTTTGTCTTATTTGACCTGTACTTGGATATGTTTGCAAAGTTAATTTTTCCATGAATGAGAGTAGTATACCCTTTCCCCTGTTACTTGATGCTATGAATAAAAAAATCTTGTAAAGTGATAATCTTGCCATATCATCTTGACAGCTGAAACATATATCAGAATTATAATCTTGCCATATCCAGAACCTTAATCCTGCGTTTCTCATCACAAGCCATGCTGTAATGCATGTTAAATTTTCCTCTATATCAGGCATTTATCCATAACTCCCACTTATCTATTGTGGACACAGAATGCATCTTTAACTCATAAGTATGCAGCTTCATACATCAAGATTTGTTCTGTGGTTCTATCATAGAAGGGTTGGGAACATAAGAACTTTTGAACAGAGAGTTTGCTTGGGACTATCTTAGTGATGCAGCAAACCTACTGCTTAGATACCAGGATCAACAAGCTCTAAAGCTTGGGGATTTATACACACACAAAACACTTTTATATGGGAATCACTCCCTGGTTTCTCACCAAATCTAGGCTTCTCACCCTAAAACTAGGCTTCACGCCAATCCCATCACAGGAAAACTCAGAAACTCTGATAATTTTATTCATATCATAGCATAGCATACCTAGGTAGCCCTTACACTTATTTATACTTGAGCTGGTAGCTCAAATGGACTGCACTAAAGACTTTTAAAGACTCTTCTAAAACTGAAGCATTAAAGACTATTAGGACCCTCTCCTGAAACTGACGCATTTAAGACTAACTTAAAGAGACCTTAAGACTTCTAAACTGAAATGGAAATATGAAAAGACACAGGCAGCTTAGAGACTTCAGGAATCAGACTTTGTTTCCCTCCCAGGTGTGATAATTATCTTGGATGATTAGATGCTTTCTCCTTCCATTTGTTTCGCTCATAAACCTTGAAAGGTTTGACTATGATGTCCTCATCACTTAGACTATATAGTTACAGTTAGTCTACATCATAATAGCTTATGATATTGAGAATGCTTGTAAACCATTGACATTTATCAGAGATCAGAGTAGGAGATCCTGGTTTCAAATCCCTCCAATATTTTTTCAGCATCTTTCATCAACAATATTCTTTGTAGTTGGTCTTATCCTTCAGATATGCAGTGCAACTGTTGTGCATATATTGATTTATACTTTAATTCACGTCTTCAATCATTTGAGGTTGATATTTGTGAACCGTATTTCTTGTGAAGCTGGGAACTGGAATGAGCATATTGATCTCAAAAAGCAATCCATCATTGGTGACCACATTTGCTCTCCTTTCATGTGGATATGTTCTCAGCTCTTACAAAGAGGTTAGACTGGTGCAGCACTGAAGATTAATTTTGTTTGCATGTCTCCATTTCATATTGTTTAACAAACGAAATTTTTTTATTTCAGGTTAAATCTGTAGTGTTGCACACCTTGAACCGGGCAAGATTCAGCATGGCTGTAGATGCCTTTCTTAAAACAGGTTAGTATGAATATTCTTAGTCTTCTAGAAACTGTCCGATTGTGTTTCTCATTCATTCTTTTTCCCGTCATACATCTTTTCTTGTCACCCGTACTTATTCTTAACAAATTGCCATTGTGCTTTATTTCAATTTTTAGGTAGAGTTCCCTCATTGCAGGAGGGAAACATGAATGAGAATGTATTCAGTTTTCCATGGGTGAAAGATGGGCCTGTTGTTCTTGGTATGAGTGCATTGATTTTTATCTGCCCAGATTTGAACTACCTTCTTGTTTCTTACGTAACTGTCATCATCTTATTTCTTTGTTCAATTAATTTTTTATTTTATTTCACTGAATGGCAGGGCCAAGATTTAAAGATGCGTTCCAAGAACCAAGTGTATATCTTGCCTTAGAGCCCTTCTTTGAGGTAACGCTTTTTGAAGGGGAAAACTTTCAGGAAAGCTTCTTTTTCTTGGTTAACTTTCTCTTCTCTTCTCATCTCATTAATTTTATATTTTGCTGATTGATACAGAAAGAAAGATATGTTGTTACATACAATCCTTCAAAAGGTAAAGTATATGCGTTGCTGAAGGATAAAGCGAAGTCAGACGACATTCTAAAAGCGGCTTTTCATGTGAGACACATAGCTTTCTTGTGGGCTAGTGGTTGCGATGAAAAGCATTTTCCTCATATTTGATGAACTTAATTCACTTTGTATTACAGGCTCAGGTGCTTTTGCATTTCATGCGTTTATCCTATGACTCTCAGCCCCTATCACAGCAACAAATAAAAGATGGATATTCAAACTTCGTCCCTACAGCAAAAGATCTGGAGGCATATATTGTTGAGTCATGTAAAATGGTCTCACATTCATATGGGATTTTTAAGAGTAAAGCAGCAGAGCAGGTAGACAACATTAACTTGTGATTTTATGATGTTGAATAGGTGTATAATATTTACGAGTCCTTATCTAACAAAATTACAATCAATATTCTTATAGGGGTGGATGATGTCAGAAGCACATCTTAATCCTGGGCGAGCTCGTCTTATTAAGTGATCAATTTTGCGGAACTCAATTTCTCTGTTAATTAGCTTTCACACGCCCAAGTATGAACAGCTTAGACACTTGATACAGTTAGACCAACAGAAACTTGAAACTAGAAAAGAGGGAAAAGAGAGAGAGGGCTTCGCCTGATATTACCGGGGGTTACCAAAACCAGTTAACTTATTCATCTTGCCTGACGGATGCCCAAATGTTTTCGGCTCTCAGACTCAATGGCTGGCATCCTTGGTGAAGTTTTATGTGATAGAAATGAGTCTTGGTATATAATGTATTATGGTGACTGAACACTCCTTTTTTCTTTTGTTTTCTTCTATAGGGCTTTTGTTTTTTTGTTTTTTGTTTCTAATTTCTGTCTCGCAGGCTCTGTAGTACTGCAGAATCCCTGCAGATTTTAGTTATACATAATTTTGTATCAGCCAGTAATGGAGGCACCTGATTTTTTTAATTTTTTTTTCACTTTTTTTTTTACAATCAGTCTATGAATTCTTGAAAATGAGATTGAATGAGGACGTGAAAACAAATTGATGGAGGTATTTTCATGACGCATTCACTTGCATAAATGAGAAAAAGTAGCGGAGTCCCGGTTACTTATCTTTGACTGTGTAATCGAATTTCCTTTTAGAAATTCTTGTTTGTGGGGGTTACTTGATTCACTGTGTCATATCTAAGCCATGTATTTGAGTTGTGCTATTTATTTTCATATCCATCTTGGCAGTAGACATGGTTTAAGATTCAAAATTCCCTACTCTTAAAGTAAATAATGCAGCAATTTGACCCAACTGGAAACAACCGCTTCGAGTTGGAACAACTTTGGAGGTGGTTTAGCCAACTTTGTGGTCAACTTGTCAACCCAACCCACCGGACTCTACTTAGGAGTTTGATCATGTATCCGGAATGATACCTGAAACATTAGTGCATCTCCACAATCTAATAATTTTGAGCCTTTAGGGTAAACAATTGACCCTTGCCATTCCTACTTCATTTGGGAAGTTCCAAAGGAGAAATGTCGTGTTTGAGGTAAACTCGAGCCACAAGCTTTGAGTATAATTAAAGGGTCACAAAGAGCATAACTATGTAAACCACGAATTAAAAGTTTTGAGTGAAATACTACGAGTGAAATACTACTAAAGTTCTAACACTTAAGGATCTCAATGCATATGTTTCCTTCTAAATAAATTTGGTGTAAGAAGAAGGAAAGATATGTGCTGCAATGTGTGTGATCACTAAAGATCATAAGCAGCTCTCAATATCTATCTTTACCAAGGGTAAAGATAATATATCTCAGATCCTCAGATCTTGGTAGATGACCTTTGAAGAGCCGAGATTTATGCTGTCTAAATGAGAGATCCTTTGTGTTTGGTACCTTAGTACTTAAAGAGCGTGGTGTCTCGCCCTCTCATTTGGTTCACATTACACAACAACAATAGGCATATATGGTTATGAGCTATAATCTCACCAATCTAAATACATCAATTTGGCATGACCAAATTTGGTCATTCATGTTGTGTAAGTTAACCATCACGCTCCAATGAGGTTCCTTGTCGAGTTTAAATACTGTCGTATTTTGCAATAGTAGGGGGAGGAAAGAGTACATTTGACGAACGGCGTGAATTAATCATGTCATATATTGAACCCCATACCTTAAGTACGATAGAAGCTTCATCAATCACGTGTGAACGTGTATTAGTAAATTTATCATGACTCAAATTGAGCCTCGTATCTCATGTATGACGGATTTGATAATCACTAGTTGTGAAGTGAATTGGTTTACAAGTGACAAAATCATGTGCCAAATACAATCCTCATAGTTGGGATAAGAGTTCCCTAGAGCATGATAATATTCTATAAGCAGTCTAGACCACACTCGAGTTATGGAAAATGTGTTGGTCCAAAAAGACATGGTTCTCCACATGAGACTATCATTCTAAAACGTTAGTGCTCCTCAAGAGGCTACACATATAAAGCTTATAAAAGTTATTATTGATGATGTCATGGTGGGACATTTCATCAAATATGTCAATCGCTTGAAACGTGACATATCTATAGGTTCCAAAGTTTTAACTCCTGGAATATGCAAATCATCAAGCCCTATATCACTCTAACGCTTTGCATGAGGTTATGAGTAAATGATCCACATTCTCAAAACGAATTCATCCATGTGATATGATTGTCTTGGAAGAAAGACAAGTCTACTGAAATGGATGAAAGCCTTAGAAAAGACATGGGTACCCAATATTACTAAGCTATACGGATAGCTAATGCATGCATATGAGAATAGTGGGATCACAAAATCGATGTTTATCGATGATCGATATTATTTATGACACGACCCACCACGAATTTCACCTTGAATCCGGAGTAAATCGTGCGGGGACCACCTCCAAGGAAAGATTTACCGCAAAATTCGGTACAACCTCCTTTGGAAATGGACAACCCTTCCAAAATAAAAACCTGCAAACACTCCTAAAATTCTCAATTCACCCTTAACTTCTGGAGCCTTCATGCTCCCCAAAAACAATCACCACCAACAAGATAATAAACATCAACTTCCAATCCAACACATATAACCAACTAAGATAACATACATCCTCCGACAAATATTTTAAAATATCAACATGTCTTCGCCCACAACCGAAATAATATACATTAAACCCAAGTATTCAGAGCTACTAGACACTAGCGGAAGTAAGAAAACACAGGTAGGTTAAACAGGTAACCTACTAGTGAAATGTGGTGGAAATGCGGGTGACTATGCCTCGTCTCATACTAGATCCAATCCGAACTCTGCAGACTGGACATTTTAAAACGAAGGGCTCAAGAGAAGACATTTAATAACATTAGAGTGAGTGGACAAAAATAAATTAATAAAAAATATTTATGCATTCCCATTTTAATTTCATAGAAAATATACTGCATGCGGCAACTCAAAAGCGCTCAACTCATAAACTAACAATTTCACGACTAACTCCGGCTAGTCACCAACTCAAATAAAATGGAGCCTTTCAGGCTAAACTATATATTCGTATGTATTTACACTCGTCAGACTCCTTGTATGAATCCTAAGAATAATTTAGAAAAATAGAAATTCATACAAGGCTACAACGCTGGTGTCTAACGCTCACGTTGCCCATAATGGTATTTTTCCTCATTATGACCGAAGAGGGCGAGTGTATATATACGTGTGGACTCCCTATATGAAAACCTAAATAAATCAGAAAAGAAACTAGTTTTCATATAGGGCTATGACGCTTGTGTCTAACACTCACGTCACGCCATAATGATATTTTACCTCATTATGACGGACCAAGCACGTATGGCTAGCTAGCATTTATATACATATTATACTCATAAACATCCAAAATACATATCCACCGAAAATCTCATTTTCAGGATCTTTCCAAAGGAGGAAAAATTGTCAAATAGTCGAGAAATCAATAAGTCTCATTAGAAGAACTAAATGATCAACAAAATCATTCATCGCATGCTTTTCAATTAAAACAAAGGTTCACTCACAAATTAGGCCTAAGCCTGATGACGCTCCGAGGCTTCTTCTGCTCGGGCCTCTTCACGTCCTGTTCCAAATATATAATTAATTTCCCAACTAAAAATCCAATATTTATACAAAATAGGCAAAATTAACCGAGAGCCATATACACGCTCATCATTGCCTAAATTCGATATTCTTAAATCGAAACGACCCAAACTTTAATACCATACTCGGCAGCCGTAAATACAACATTCTCCAGAAATTGACTTAAATCCTATGATCGGATTCTACATTATTCAACCGCAAAATACCAAACTTCGGAAATTCACAAACTTATCCAAAACTCATCCAAAAATTTCACAATTCACTTCATTAAACTCCTCTAATTATTACACATTTAAAACGATACAACACTCCCAAACAGTGGCGGCGGCTCCGCCGGCAGCGGCAGCCGGAGGCCGATTCCGGCGACCTCCAAATCCTACCAAATTTTGACAGAATAATCTTCTCATCAAACTCTACAACTTTCCTAACCAGCACAAACCTAAAATCCAAGCCTAGCTATGCTAATCGAACAAAAACATCCAAAAAGCCCTAGAATTTCCTCCTCAAATTTCTCCATACCTAGCTCAAGAGGGAGTGAGCCCTTTGGAGGGGTTCCTGCACGGGAGGAGAGCTACAAAACGAGCCAAGGATCGCGAGTTATGGTGGCCGGAAATGGGAGGTTCGGCGTAGGACAGTTCGGCGTCTCCGGTGGTAAATCTCCTGTTCGGCGGCGTTACGGCGGGGACACTAGGCCGGGAAGAGAGAGAAGGTGGCGGGGCTCTGAACTGGACTGGAGCGGCGGCCGGTGGTTGACCGGACGGTGGCAGGCGAGCGGAGGATTTCCGGCAGAGAAAGAGAGAGCTCGAGAGAGAAGTTGGGAGGGAGAGGAGAAGAGAGAGAGAAGAAATGGGTTTGGGCCTCACCCTAACCCGGTCCAACATCCTTATACAAACACTCTAAAATAAAACATCCCGAAAAAATAATACCATAATAAAAATTACCTTTTACTAACTAAAAATTTACCGTTTTTATCGTCGTCACATTTTTCTCCTACGAATAACTCTCCGAAATAATCGTCCCCCAAAACCCCTTTAGGGACCAATTAAACTATAAATTCAATAACAAAGACGGTAAAATTTTTATTATAATCAGGCTAGTAAATAAGGTAAAAATTTAAGGATCTGGATGTGACAATTTATGGTACCTATCGAAATCATCAAAGGCTATGAGGACATTGTGTCGCGTTCTCATACAAAACTCGACATGATTATTGGCCAAACTGAAGAAAGGGCATTCCAGTAAAGTTGAGTAATGTTGAACGTGCAAAAGTTTAACCTATAGTTCAAACACCTAACAAATATTTTTAACTTAGAAGGTTAAAGAATGATGTCTGAAATAATGCGAAATAAAATCGCTAGTTATGGCACATGGTTTTTCATATGAGATAAGTGTTATGATCACTATTTAATTTCCTTCTATTTATACAATTACATTTGTGTCATTAGTATGCTTGTTCTGGAGATTTCATATACCCTCTCGCTTTTGTGTAAAAATCCATTCGAACCAAGGAATGCTTGAAGTGTATTGCCTTAAGCGATTACTCATGTATTTAAAAGCGTATCACTGTCTCTAAAGAAATGCCATAAAATATATTTGTTAATGTTAATATCTGAAAGACTTACAATACTCAAGAAGTAGTCCATAAAAAATTCAGAGAGCCATAATGTCAATTATTGTGCTAAAGAGCCTCATGCTCCTTATAATAAAGTATAAAAGAGTCTCATGCTCATAATAAAGTATCAAAGAGCCTCATGCTCATAATAAAGTATCAAAGAGCCTCATGCTCACACTCAATTAAGTCACTGCAACATGTGCCCTAAGTTGCATTATTGAGTACTCGATAATCGAAAACTTTCGAATTTTCGAATTCGAAAATTGTTGCAACAAACCCATTAAAGGTTATGGGTGTAGTTAGAGCTCCTGAAGAGCCTACTAATTTATTTTCACACTTTTGTGTGAATGGCTTGCTAAGCCATATAAATATGTTTATGCTCCATGCACATTTAAACAAAAGTAAATTTATCAATATGCATGTCATGGTTATTTCACACAAGAGCATATAGACTTATCACTACTTGCTTTTATGCGGTCAAAGACTTTAAATATAGCCTTGTCTCCTCTTGTGTTGCTCTAACCTTACAAGTATGCAAATAAGTGGTAAGCACTCATACACAACACAAAGATCACCACTCGACCGTACTTTGGCTATATTACGTGGAGATGGATTAGAGCTTTTCTGGTGTTCTCATACAAACACCTGGACGTACTCCTTACTTCATCCAGTGACATCAAAACCGCCATGCATGAAGGTTTTGCATCCTCAATGGCTCAAGTTGATGGAGAAAATGCTCACTATCCAAATAAATTCAAAGTTTACATATTTGGAAGATGATGTCTAATAAATGTGCTTCTTCAACAACATCATTGAAGCTTGTAACCTTCATGGGGAGCATTCAACATCAGGCTCGATGGACATATGCGCTATGCGAGTTGAGCTCTTCCAAAATTCTTCTTCACACATGAGCTTTAAAAGCATGAAGAAGTTGAAGTTAGAAAAATCCGATCAACTTGGCAGATCTATTCACCAAATCTCTACCAAAATGCATCTTCAAGAAGGTAGTACAAGGCATTGGAATGCGTCAACTATCCAAGCTACCAGAAGAAAATATGCAGTCATCAGGAGGAAGTTCTTTATTTGACATACTTTTCGGTTATATTTCAATATTTCCACCGTTCAGTTTATTGCGATCACTCCCTCAATCTCCATTATAACTATACAGTATACACTCTTGGCTCTCACAGACTCTCTGTGAGTCATAGTTATGTCGTTAAAGAAAAGAGATCAAGACGGTCGAGAAGACAGACGTATACACGAGAGCACATGCAAAAGTACTCAAATATACGATACCACCAGAGTGGATTCTACGCACTATGGTGCACTTGCACCATTAATGCGTAAGTACTCAAATCGTTGTTAAATGAAGACTAGAGACCCTACATTTCTTTATTTCATTTTCATTTTTGATCCGATCAAATTAAACGTCATAATAAGAGTACGTCTTTTTTGATTTGGTATTATCACCTCCTTAGTTGGAAACACTTGAGACTATTTTTTAGATTTTAATTTTGTTAACGGTATTAGTATATATACATGTAGTGTGACGTAGATGACCAAATCAAAATACTGTATATTAATTGTTCGGTTCACTTGCACTAGAATTTAAAACAAAAAAAAAAAAAAAATCAGGATTTCCTCGTTTTCTCAAAATAAAAGGGAGCACGAAATCAAATGTAGGTGGAGTGAAGTGAGCTCCTCTCTGGATTGCTGAGACATGAACCAGCTGAAAAGGTCAAGCTCGGAATTGGACCCGGACCGGCCCAACCTCGAGGACTACCTCCCTTCCGGAGCCTCCATCCAACCCGAACCTCACGGCAAACTTCGCCTGTAGAACCCTCTCTTCTTCTTCTTCTTCTCCTCCTCAGATTTTAATAATCGGTCCTTTCTGCTCAATCTCAGCCGTGATTTGCTTGACATCTCTCCCTCCCACGCCGAGGCCGCCGGTGCCATTATCGATGTGAGTTGATTTGACTAGAAGCTCATGAATTTTCATTACAGACTCAAGATTTTGATCGGTGAAAGTGTTGGATGAAACAAACAGGACTCATTCACTCGGTGCTTCAAGTCGAATCCTCCGGAGCCCTGGAATTGGAATGTCTATTTGTTCCCTTTGTGGTGTCTCGGAGTCGTCGTTCGCTACTTTGTTCTCTTTCCTGCTAGGCATGTGCTGTGCTGCAACTCATTCTGCTTGCATTGTCTTATTGTTTAGCTACACATATTGTGCAGGGTACTGGTCTTGACAATCGGATGGATCATTTTCCTTTCGGCATTCATACCTGTGCACTTCCTACTCAAAGGCCATGACAAGTTGAGAAAATATTTCTATACTCTATCCTCTACTTTTTGTTATCGCTATTTTGCATTGTCTCAAAACAAGGCTAGATATTTTTGACTGATTTTTCTAGGCATAACGTTATTATTGCACAATTTTTCTGACTGCTGCAACACACACATATTTTTATTTTATTTTAATCCAACGTCAAACCTGTCGGATATAAATGGGTGTTTGTAAGAAAGCGTAACGAGAAAAATGAGATTGCAAGATATAAAGCGCGACTTGTTGCACAAGGTTTTTCACAACGACCGGGATAGATTATGAGGAAACATATTCTCCTGTAATGGATGCTATCACATTTCGCTATCTAATAAGTTTAGTAGTTTCTGAAATACTTGATATGCGACTTATGGATGTTGTTACTGCATACCTATACGGTGAGTTAGATACTGATATCTACATGAAAGTTCCAGAAGGATTTAGGTTGCCTGAAGCAACCATAAAGCCTCACAACATGTATTCAATTAAATTGAGACGATCCTTGTATGGATTGAAACAATCCGGATGTATGTGGTACAACCGTCTCAGTGAGTATCTACTTAAAGAAGGATATGTCAATGATCCAATTTGTCCATGTGTGTTCATTAAGAAGTCAAATTCTGGGTTTGCAATAGTTGCAGTTTATGTTGATGACATGAATCTAATTGGATGTTCTGAGGAACTTGAAAAAACTGCTGAATACTTAAAGAAAGAATTTGAAATGAAAGACCTTGGAAAAACAAAATATTGCCTCGGGCTGCAGATTGAGCATTTGGATAGTGGGATACTTGTCCATCAATCTGCTTATACTGAGAAGATTCTGCAGAGATTCGGTATGGGTACAGCTCACTCACTGAGTACCCCAATGGTCGTTCGGAGCCTTGACCTTATGAAAGATCCATTTCGTCCCAGACAAGATGACAAAATTATCCTTGGTCTAGAAGTACCATACCTTAGTGCCATTGGTGCCTTACTCTACTTGGCACAATGTACAAGGTCAGATATTTCTTTTGCAGTTAGTGTGTTGGCAAGATATAGCTCTGCTCCACATCATGTCATTGGAAAGGTGTAAAAGACATTTTACGCTATCTTCGTGGTACTGTGGATATGGGATTGTTTTACACAAATAAATTGGGTTGATAGTCCCACGATTGTTGGATATGCCGATGCAGGATATCTCTCTGATCCACATAGAGGTCGTTCCCAAACAGGATATATTTTACTTGTGGAGACACCGCAGTTTCATGGCGTTCTTCCAAGCAGACACTTGTAGCGACTTCCTCTAACCACTTAGAAATAATTGCATTGTATGAAGCTGGCAAAGAATGTTTCTGGCTAAGATCCATGATTCATCACATTCGAAGCACCAGTGGTTTGCCTTCAGTTACTGACAATCCAACAGTTATGTATGAAGACAATGTTGCATGTATTGCTCAGATTAAAGAGGGATTTATCAAAGGTGACAAGACTAAGCATATCGCTCCTAAATTCTTCCATACTCATGAACTACAAAAAAATCAAGAGATCGTGGTTAAGCAAATTCGATCTGATGAGAACTTAGCTGATTTGTTCACCAAATCTCTGCTTAAGTGTACGTTCAAGAAGTTAGTGGAAAAGATTGGTTTGAGACAACTCTCAAAGTTGTTAAGCAAAGCTTGCAAGGATCAGGGGGAGACTCCAACCAAGGATAGCAACAAGGAACATGTTACCTAAGACATATGCGCGTTGTGCTCTTTTTGTCTTTTGACCAGGGTTATTTTTGTCCCACTGGGTTTTATTGTTACCTGGCAAGGTTTTTAATGAGGTAACATTAAGCGCGTCCACACCATCATCAATTGGTGGACATCTAAGGGGGAGTGTTGTAAATATTATATCTTATGTGGCTGTCCATGTTTTAGTTAGGGACTTACATGTAATATCTCAATAGTCTAAGTACTTATCGTGTAAACCCTACCTCTATATAATGGAGGCCTATGAGACTGAATAAAATATCTCTCAACTTTTCCTCCTTCTCCCTATTCGTTTCTTACTCTCTACAAAGTAAGTTCTTATTTACATCAGATGAAAGAGTTTTGTCAATGGATAACTCAAATGAGTTGGTTCAATCAGATTGAAGCACATCACGGATAGTGCTTGCCCAAACCATAAAACTTGAGTCTGCCTCAAAGCCTAGCAGCAGCATGGCGGTGAGCCACTGCATTACAGGACCTACGGGTATGCTGAATTGTCACATTCTGCAGCCTTTGCCAATTTGCCCTTATATCATCAATCAAACCCCCATTTGCCAGTAAATCATACTGAGGGCTGGATACTTCAGTTACTGCTTTAAAACAATCACTTCTGATGACAATATTATGAGCTTGTAATGAGTAGAGAAGATCCATACCTTCTTTGATGGCAAGAAGCTCACATTTTTGATGAGACAGCGTGCAAGGAGGACGCATGAATGTAGCTTCTGCTGGTTTCCTGTTTTGTCGTATATGTCCTTCTATCCTTTGAAACTCGTCCTGCCCATGTTAAACAACTAAGAAGCAGATCTTGCACAGTTTGCACTTTACCATTCCACAAAATATTGTTCTAGTTCTGGCTGAGATAATATTGGTTTGCAATGGGACACTTACATAATACATGTGCCATGTCTTCAATGTGGTGATGACACAGTTAGCATACTGTTCTCCGGTACAACCCTTAGTGAGCAGACGCTCTCTAGTAGGCAATAAGTTGTTGTTAGCACACCAATTTCGCTCCGCCGTTCACCAAAGCGGGAACCGACTCTGATAAGCGAGAAGGTACGCTTACACTCTCACAGTGGGAATTTAAGTTTTATTCTTGTTATTTATTTATTTAGGGTATCAGGAACTTTAGTCTTCCAGAGTTGTTTCCACAGTTCCTTGTACGGGTCTCCATTAGAAGTAGCACACATAAATTTCTGCATAAGTTTTCCTCGCTATCCATAGGCTGAGTTCAGAGAGTAGATTCCCTCCGTCTCTAAGCTCCAGCTGAGTCTATCTCACATGGACGTCTACTGATGGGGATGCGCAAAACCTTGTCACTAATATTAAGAGGAAAAGAGATCGACCCAAAGGTTATTCCATTGACAAGTAGTTCTGGAATTCAGTCTGCCACCATATTCACAACAGCATTTGTTGTTTTTTGAAGCTGTGGTTGAGGGGAAAATGGTAACCATCGATCTCGCCATATGTTAACTTGACTGCCATTGCCTATTTTCCATGTATACTGCCTCAAGAGAGTTTCGAAGTTCTGGATCACAGGAGTTTGAGGAAAATATCTAGTTTTATACATTTGAGCAAGGAGTGAATGATATTTTGTGACTAACCTCCATCCCTGCTTTGCAAGCATGCAAGCATGGCTAGATTATACGCATACAGATTCTTGAAACCCATACCACCATCTGTTTAGTCAGACGCATACGCTCCCAGATTCTCCATTTTTTTTTTCTCATCTGTATCCCCCTAAAGAAAGCAGCACGAAGTTGGTGAATATCATCACATTGGCCTTTTGGCAACAAACAGCAATTCATGGCGTAGAATGTCATGGTTTGTTTTCCTGCGCAACTTAGAATCTTTGCCTTCCAACTGATCAACCTCTTGGTCAGCTTTTCTTTAATGTACTCAAAGATAGCTGTTTTGGATCTGCCTACACGTAACGGCAGACCTAGATATCTGTCATGCTCATCTTCTCTTTGAACACCAGTAGTGAAGCCAATCTATCTCTTTGTCATCTCCACATTCCTGCTAACCACAACACTGCTTTTTTGGTAGTTCACTTCAGCCCCAAAGCTTGTTCATAGATATCCAGGGGCTGCTTAAAATTTACACACTCCTCAGTAGCTGTACCAAATAAGAGACTGTCATCTGCGGAAAAGGGGTGATGAAGAGTTGGCTGAGGGCTCATTTTGAGGCCTGCTATGTAGTGTTTGGGCAGCCTGGTGATCAATGCAGAAGAGCCTTCTGTACATATGATATATTCATATAAAGGTAAGGAATAGAGGAATGCCATGGGTAGGGACAATCTTTCTGTAGATTCTCCAGGGAATAAGCAACTGAATTTGTACATTCTTAATGCTTACCCAAGAAGGGTGGAATCCCAACTTGGTGAGCATTGCATATATGAATGGCCATTCCAGTCGGTCATAGGTCTATATCCAATTTGAGGGAAAGAATCCAGTTTTTGCCTTCTAAGTGATGGATGAAGTGATGGGCAGCCTTTGTAGCTACTAAGGTATTGTCTGAAATGATACGGCCCGGTACATATGCAGTTTATGATGGATGATGAGAGCCTTTGTAGCTACTAAGGTATTGTCTGAAATGATACGGCCCGGTACATATGCAGTTTATGAATATGAGATTATCTCATATGACATTGCAGAGGGCTATAGGGCGGAAGTGGGCAGCAATTTTCTGGGACTTTATCTTTGGTCTCAAGATACATGCCTAAGGGGCGAATTTGGCCTCCTTCCACAGTTCACCTTCCAGCAAAATAAGAAAATAAAAAAAAATCACTGCCTATACTAACAACATACCAGTATTTTTGGAGGGATGCATCTGAAAAAGTGCTGCCCTTATTTCCTCATCAGTGTAGGGTTTTAGCAGGCTTGCATTCATCTTAGCAGTAACTTTTTAGGTGCTCTGAAGTAAACACCTCCTGGAAGTACTTCATCAAAGTCTACGCACGTCACTTGGTTCAGCCTGCCACTGCCCCTGTTCATCATTTAGACCCCGATTGTGTTCCTACTTTTGCCATGTCTAGCACGCTGGTGAAAATAGGCTGAATTACGATCTCCCTCTTAAACAGATGCTCTTGATCTTTGCCTCCAATTTTTCTTGTTGAAAGAGAGATGAGTGTATTTGACATGTAACTTCTTTCCTCTTCATACTGTGTTGGAAATATGGAGCTTCATAAGATCATTCAAAATTTCTTGGATCACACGCTTAACCTCTGCTTATCAAAATCCATTTGACCATTTTAACAATATTTTCCCCGTTTCTTTATTTTGAAACTCAATGAACGCAGCGTATTACATACTACCTGTGGAAGGTTGTGCCACCCTTTTGGCTAAGTACACATTTGTGTATGAAGAGCATGTATAACATCCTGCGTCCTGCCTACTCGAGAGCAACTCCTCAGAAATTTATGAAGACTGTGTCTTTCTGTAACCACAGAATTGAAAGCTGTGCACATCTCTTTCGTCATGTCTAACTGCCCACACCATTATGTCAGGTACTCCATTTTCGTTGTTACCTACCATACTACCACATCCAAACTTTATGGAATGGATGTTAGAAACTTAGAACAACTTTCAGTCTTAAAGCTGAGGTGATCGAAAAGTATTTATGATCATCTCGGAATCGTAGGAGAAACCACAATCGGAACTTATGGAAGGATTAGGTACAGACCTCAGTCGAAATAAATCATGTAATGCTCACTGATTTTCAGCTTGCTAGAGGTTAGCCTACTGTGCGTGTTCGGTAGTGAGCAGATGTTGAAACAGCTAGTATCCCCGAGCTAAATGTTCGTGGAGCGTTTGGGGTACATGCTTCACATGTGGAGTTAGGTGTGATCAAACTCTACTGGTGCCTTTCTTGCAGCATTCAAGTTCTCAACAGCCTGTGTTTCATGCCAACTCTACGAAGCAGGTTGAATTGTGTGCAATTCCGAGAGGCCTAAAGTTTAATGCATTTACCACAGGTGGAAGTAAAACTAGAAACTGATTGCCCCTTGGCAGAGTCCTGGCCATCAACAATGATGCTGATGATCTCTCAGAAGTAGAACCAAATAACATGTTCGAACCAACTTTTGTTCAATGCAATACTTTGCGCATAGACTAGCTAGTTATGCTTATGAAGCACCACATTATGAAACTTGGGGAAATCTTACCTCTAGGTATCCACGATCTATTTATGCAAGATGTAACCCCATTTCATCTTAATGAAAGTTCAGTACTTCTATCACAAAATATTTTAACTCAAACGAGAGGAAAAATAGAACAAACGATAAACAAGAAAGAAAAGAAAGGCAGGAGTGCAATGACTATATAATATAGAGCCCATCATTGATTTGATTGATAAGAGAATTCCATGTCTATTCAATGCCAGGCTTAATGTGTCAACTGTTCTCAAGTTTCATTGCGATCTGCCCATTTCCGTAATCCTAGATCTAGGTCAGACAAACAAATTTCGACTATGGGATATCTAAGAAAAGAAGATGAAATCTAAGAATGTTATGTTGCCCTTCCCTTTCTTTTCCTTTCTGCAGCTGACACAACCTCCCAATTAAAGCATGAGACATATTTACAGGCAAAAATTATGGGTAAAGGCTGGTGATAAATACCAAAAAGCTCAAGTCCATTGAACCGCTTGTGACAAGATGGAGTTGATCAGTGACCTTCGGTGAATGCAACAAGGTCTTCCTCTTTTATCATATTTACTGACCTTCAACTTTGTTCGAGGCACCACTCACATCAACCATCTGTTGATAATACAAAGAAATCAGAGACACCAAATAAAGAGAAGAGAAATATACAACATGAATTATCAAAATCCACTTTCTCACAGGACATTCACCCAATGTGGAAGACATAAATGTGTTCAAAAAGATTAATTCATTTTTTTTTTACCACCTGATAGGTGTCAAGTGAAAAACTGGAAACACAATGTAAAGTTACCTTCAGCTTCTCAAACTTCGACTGTAGCCTCATATACTGTTCACGACTTCAGGGTGACGAGACATGACTGTACCCTTGCAAGAGCTTTCTGCACTCCAGCAAATTTCTGCTTCCTCCCAACACTCAAAAAATCATAGTCATCACTTCTTTTATCTCTGAGATGTATCAACAGCTTTTTCCCCACCCGAAATCCTCGCAAACCAGGCCGTTTTCGCCTCCAACGCAATATTACTTTCTCCATTATACCAACAGACCAAACAAGCTTTTTGTAAGTCTTACGAACCTGATGTCCCCTGACATGAGCCTAAAATGAAGACCAGAATTAACCAACAGCTTTTTGTAAGTCTTACGAACCTGATGTCCCCTGACATGAGCCTAAAAATGAAGACCAGAATTAACCACTTCTCTATAGTTGGGATAGTGTATATATAAGTAGCAAAAGCCAAAAAACACCAACAGTTCAAGAAAACAACGTGATAACAATAATGCATCCTAAAGAAAGTAACATTATCGGTCACACTGGCCTAATACTGACATATGTATATTAAGTAATAAATGAAGGTACCTGAATTTAACAATACGGTTACGTATCTTCAAAAATTCCTTTCTCTGATTTCCTAACTGCTGCTAGAGAGCCTTCGAGAGAGTTTTCATCTGCTCTGATCTGTCCGTCACATCAGATGTAACAGCTTCTGAAGTCTCAATAGCCTTTTCAGCTGCAATAGTTGCAGAAACATTGTCCAACGTTTTATCATTGACGGTCAACAATGACAGGTGACTGGTTAGATCAGCTTCTGCCAAATATCCAGCAATCCCTTTGTGGCCTCTACTTGAGGCTAGATCAGCGGCTGTTTCCTCCAGGAAATTCTGGCGTTGGGTCCTCAACAGCACCTGGAGCAGCACCCAATCCAAGTAATGTGATGACTGTTTCCTCTCTCTGGAAAAGGATAGGAAAACAATGGAGTAGTTAATATACAGATTATTCACCTTGCAAAAAGAAGCCATAGAAATCAGCAGGCGCAATATATTAAAAGGCCTGGTTCATAGGGAAAGGATAGCAGTGCTGTCAAATTACAGGCGCAGAAGCATTTCAACCATAATATACTACTGTAAGTAAAATTTTAAATACAGGAACAGTAACCTTAAAATATACCAGTATAAGTAAAATCTTCACAACACAGGATACCAATTCATATGCACTGATAATGCTGAAGAGAAAGCTTGATAATAATACAAATCATTCTTGCCAAAAGAAGTTTATGCGATATAGAAAATTAAAGAATAAGACCACAAATGAAGAATGGAAGGAATATTAATTCCTCCTTACAAAAATAAAAGAAGATGATGATGATTAACATTAGCAAGTTAATATTACAGAGTGAGTACAATAGTTTAGAAAGAGAAAAACGTATAGCTTAGAAAGAGATAAACATATAATCACAACTTTACCTTCCAAAATATGATGCCCAGTGAAGTCCGGTTCTTCCATGTGTGTCTCTGAAGTTAGGACTGACACCAGCAGCAACTATGAGGCCCATCGCCCACTCATAACCAAGAGCAGCTGTCAAATGTAGAACGCCTTGGCCATCATTATCCAGAACATGTGGTCCTTTACCTTCTTCATGAACTTTACAGACCAGCCATTCAAAAAGTCTATCCTTCAGCAAATTCTGAATCAATACATCTCTGTGGGTCAGCTGATCGCTTTTGCATGCCATAGAAGCTCCATCAGCTATTACCCAATCACTCCCGCTGCTGCTTCTTATTGAACACAGGGAACTTCTGAGCTTACATTTATCACAATCCAAAGCAGAACATTCCAACCACTTCCTTTCTGATCCCAAGTTCAACAATTTTGCAAGACGTAATTGAAAGCGCAACTCATCTTCTCTAGAGCTGTTTACAGCTATCCCCACGGGTTGTTCTCTATATTCAAACTCCCTCACCTCACTGCAGGCCAACCTATTTCTGCAGGTCACATAAAATGGAACACACCCAGGAGCATGTAAAGGAGTTCGACATCGAATAACATTATCGGTCAGAACTTCAGCAGAAACCTCTATTTCACCAAACATGCATCCCCACTTAGTGTCCGTAGAATTTCTCTTGCTTCCTAAAAATCTTCCAACTATCAAAACCTGAAAATTAGCAAGAAATGAAGAAATTGATGATTAAGATGTAGTCACGCATAAATGGTATATAGGGTTGTGTGTTCAATAACAATATACAAACTCTACTATAAAATATAGACCTTTGATTCAGTTCCTGAATAAGACCAATCTGGTGAAAAATCACAGATACTGAACAGTTGTTCCCGGGAAAGAGAAGGGCCCAGTGAATCAACATCTAGCTGCATATGGCCTGATAAACTGGAAACTTCCCTATCACCATTCTCAGCCTCAAGTGTACTCCAGTAATTGCCAGAGTCTGAAGCCATCAATGAATCATCACAATCCACACCAATTTCTCTATCCATCCATCGACCAAAGCTGTCAAGTTTCTTCAGCTCTACTGGCTCACCTCTACTACGCACACCAGCATCTCCAGAACTTTTCTCAACTTGGGCAGTAGAAAAAGGTACCGTGTGAGGATCAGAATGACCCTGAAACTGGGAATGAATTAGATTGAAGTCAAAATCCATTGGCACATGCAAAAATGAAATTATACAAGAGAGACGGTCCAAAAGTAGAAGCATATAAAATTGACTGTGGAACACTGACCCGAGCTTCTTTCAGTGAAGGGGTTGTGACAGGCTGCACATTTATGTTAGTGGTCAACCTATCTTCAATAATTTCATCTTTGACTCCAGTATTACCATCCATTCTAGCATCTGTTAGCTTATGAGTTGATCCATTAAGTTCTTCAAAGAAATTTTTCTTTATGTCTTCAACAAAAAGATTTTGTTCATGCAGGCTGCACTCAGTTCTTGTTGATCTGTGCATCGCCCAGTCAGATGAACCAGCACTCTCATAACCTTTAGGTCCGGCATACCATATTCCAGAAGGATTCCTGAATGACTCAGAAAGTCCTGAAAGCACCAGAGAGACAGATCACATACCTTTGAAATGGAAATAGGAAGATCAATATGGAAACAGACGCATTATAAAAGGAAAGAAAAACTGAAAAAAAAAAAAAAAAAAAAAAAAAAACAGAGAGAAGCAAAATAGAAGGTGCAGGCCCCTGTTAAGAGACCATAGACAGAGTAAGCCATACTTGGACAACCCGAACAGCAGCTATGTTATAATTATTTTTTTCTGTTTTTTTTTTAAAAGAAACAGCTTTTTTATGGAAACAAAAAGCAAAGTACAAGGAGGCGGCAAAGGAGTCCGCTTTAAATAACAAAAAAGGGCAGCAAGGGCTAAAGGCTTAGCAGCTCATCTATTAGTGCAAAATCAAAACTTAGGGGCTTATACTACAGCTGCTTGCCAGTTAAGAAAAATGGAAGAGACATTATAATCCTTAAAATCCTTAAAAGTAGAAGCCCAATATGATGCCACAACTTGACTCTATCCCACAGGTCTTCCCTTTCCACCCAGCCATAGGTTTCAAATAATCTTTTATTTCTATCCCCCAAAGAATTGGCCTTTTCCCATTACCGAAAGCTAAATCTTCTGCAAGTCACTGCTATCTAATGGAGTTGTCCAGTCCACTCTTGCCTCCCTAAATAACTTCTTCCTTAAGAAATTTGCAACTGTGTTATCATTTTTTCAAAGGAAAAAAATATGGAATCATTGTACAATTCCAGTGATAATTAATAATAGCAAAACAACAACGTTGCCACAAGAATCAAAAAAATATGATACACTGTTTCAAAGTATTAGACATAAATTTGGAATAGCATATACTGCATAATCTTACTTCCAACTTCTGGTGACTGCAGACAAGCATTCAGAAAAGAACCAGGCATAGGTTGGGTACCAGAGGAAGCTCCAGCATCACCCTGAGAATCCACATCTTCAAATTCTGTAGATAATTTTTGTCCATTCCACTCAACCTTGATTGGATTTGAAGCAAAAGATGTTTGAACTGTAGGCGCAGGTGAGTTTGCTTGTGCAGAGCAAGGTGCTGATGCACTTTGAGGGCTTCCAACCTGTGATCCTGGATCAACCAGCAAACGGGAGACACCAGACTTATTTCCCTGCAAGCATCACATTAAACCATTGAACATAAGCATGTTATATAAAGTAGAGTTCAGTCATTCCACTGAAGAAGAGGATAGCGAGTCTTAATAAACAGTGGTGGAACAGTGGTTTGGGAACATTTTGTTCCCATCCCATTACCTGCGACACATTACCTCACATGCACATTCGAACCATTCTGTAATGTACAATGACTGAAACGCAAGCTGAAACGCAAGCAAAAAAAGAAAAATGATCAGAAAAGTGATACCAAAATCCGAACAAAGGAAAAGAGAATCTACTTAATCGGTCAATAGCTAATACCTACTAAAGCATCTATAAACATAACTTCCAAAAATAAGGAAGAAACAATCTCTCTGTCATTGTACATAACCAACACTACTGTATACCATAAGTTCTAATGAATTTTACACAACCAAATCTAATAGGCTATTAAGCTATTTATACCCACAGACCATACTTTATTTTACAAGCTATTGGAACATTGCACCCTCAACTACAAGAACAGAAACAGGAAACTCACGTATCAAGCATCCAATAACTCCTCCGCTGAAAATTCTCATTGTCCTCCCCATGGGCATAGTAACAGTGAAGAACGTCCACACTACCAGCCTACAGCATACCAAATTCCAACAGACATATTTATCACTCCTTAACAATGACGATATGTGCAACAAAATTTAATTGAATTCACTCACAACAAAAGAAATTTCCGGTGCATCAAACCAGAAATGTCAGATAGTAACCAAGTTGGCAAAGACCGATGAGGTATAAATTTTGAGCACCGGAAAGACATTTATTGATATCTAAACTAGTGAAGAGAGAAGAAACCAAATAGTCTATCTTACATTACATGCAAGCCAGCTCAGAATACAGCGGAAAAAGAAAAAGAAAAATAAAAGAATGTTAAAACACGGGCATAAAAGAGCCTAAATGACCATTATTTGCCAGAGCGCATATAACTTGACAATCCACAAATCAGAGCACTGGATCTGAGAAAAGCACCCATGAAAATTCATGCACCTTACTCCACAATAAGTTTCAGTTCTAGTTCATAATTAGTGAAAAGAAAGACTCACTACTGATCAAACCTAAGAGATGAGGTGATGATAACTCAGGATGCTCAAGTAACCCCAGACTGAAGGTCCATAATGGCCTAAACTCTTTTAGACCAATTGGCAGGAAGTATAACACATTAAATGCCTTTTCTAATTTAAATGTGCGAGATAGACAATCCAGATAATGAAATGAAATATGCAAGACCAAAGAGTCCATTAAAGCACTTAAGCATCCTTGGACCCACAAATATTAACTAAGAAACCTCTTGGGAACTCAGTGCTCCATAACTCCTATGTTGCCTGGCACTCTAACCAGCTAAAGGACTGAAGACCAAGACCAAAAGACAATAACCAGGCAACAACACAACTCTATCTCTGAGGACCAAAAAAAAAAAGTGAACTTACTAATAATAGATTGAACAGCACACCTTCAACTTTTCATGCGCTTCTTTGACAGTTTTTCCGTCCTTTTTCTTCCTCCAGCGGTGACCATCTTTACGAAAATACCGAAGTGCTTTACGATCAAAGAGGAACAAAGAACCAGCTGGAAAAATAAATGAAATATAGTTTCAAATTGTTTGCAGGAAAAATAGCAGTGCACAAGTATATGCGCTCTCGTTTATTCCAATGCCGATAAAAGTAGTACTTTGGCAGATGATCAGCAGTTATGCTCTTTCATTTCCCTTGATTAACAGAGGGCATGCTGAAGATTAAAATGCAATGCAGCTTTCCTTTTCTTCTCTACCTCGGTTAATTTTGGTTATTAATCCTAACAACAAAAGTTTCTGATTCTGAATATTTCTTCAAAAGTAAAGACTAATTGCTTAGACATCTTTCTTTATTTTTCTTCTATGTTTAACTGTGGGATCCTGAAAATTGAAATGGGATACGAACTTATTGTATGGTTAAGTGACATTTTCTCTATTCCATCTACAACATATAACTTCTGTAGGTTTCTAATCGTTTTCATGAGCTACAAGGTTCCAACACCATAAAAGAATCATAAATGTAGTACTGCTCCTTCTCTAATTGCAAGGATAACAAAGTTAGTTCTTATGGCATTTCTCGCCCTTCTCATATTCTACAAGTAATTGAAGTTCACATACCAAAAGGTCCAAAACCTAATAAATGGGCTTCCTAAAGAATTCAAAAACAGAAACAACTATGAAATCAGAACTAACTAACTAACTAACTGAAGATGATGATTACTAAATTTATATAGAACAGAAAGTGATCAGCACTCAACATCAAAATGTAGCCTTACAATAAAAACAAACCTGGAGGCCTGACGGGCGGATCTGGGGTTAGCTGAAACCTTTGGTAGTTGCGCAGTATTTCACAAATTTCAGTCGGTCGGAGCCAACGCTGCTGTGATTCTCGCAATATCTGGGAAAGGTCTGTTAAAGTCCAAAAAGTAGTCAAATGGTTAAATATCTCCAAACTAAATTAACAAAAATCAATACAACACGAGACAAGAAACTACACCGACACATTCATCCCAATTTGGTGACTAAGGGCATTTGATGAACATAAGACCAATCACTTTTATGCAAATACAAGTCAACGAAGTAACAATGCGTATATACAATAATACAAATGCACCATAATAGTTAGCTTAAACCAGTCAATGCATGCTAACAAATTCTTACATTAATTCGAACCCTCAACCAAATAAGCAAGTGCAGCATTACAAGCATGATCTGCTAATTAAAAATCACGCTGATAAAACATTTTCCTAAATAAGACACGCATGTCTATCTAACAATGCAATTCCTAATCAAACAATCAACAACTCAAAAGAGAAAAACAAATGCGAGGAGGAGAAGCAGACCTAGTTGCTGATTGGGGAGGTTTTTCTCATCTCAGCCATGGGCGACAAATAGACAAGCTCTCAGAAACCCAAGATTGCATCAGATAGAGACTTTGATTGCCGCCGAGCAGAAAAAGCCTCCGGGAACATCATAATTCTCGATCAAGATTCATTTTCTTTTCGATTAAGCTATCAATTACATGACGAAATAAAGCACCAAACTGAATAATGGTTTCTGGTGGCTTCTCCAGAGAGAGAGAGAGACTGGTGAAGAAGAAGAAGAAGAAGAAGAATGAAGGGTAGAAAGCGATGGGTGTGAAAAGAAAGGGAAAAAGGAATAAATGAGGGAGTCAATGTGAAATGCCTCTGTGTTTACACTACTTGGCAATTTTAGAAATAAAATTAGATAAAGATTTACCAGAAATGCCTTGAAATAAATGAAAGAAGTGATCATGAACCAAGTTTTGGTTTTCAAAACAATGATGACATTTTCTGATGGAAAAATGAAAATTATGAGGTTGTTTCGGACTATCGTGGGTTTGTGGTTTGAGATAGTCATGTTGTACGCAACATTAGAATATGTTGAGTTAATCTGAATACCTTTTTCTTGTAATCTATTATAAGTTTATAATGTAAAAAATTCTTGTCATTTATTATAACGTAAAAATAAATTGTTATTCTATTTTTCGGAATCACGGATAAGGCTCTTGATCCACACCTTAATGACATTGGAGAGTGCAAATTGATTTTAATACGACTTTTCATACCGTTTGTTACATTCTCTTGATATTTAGTAACTTGTATTGTAAGAGACATTATACTCCATCTCACATACTAAACGTGTTGTTTCAATTACTATAACGAGTATAGTTACGTTTGCCTAACATCTTTCTTAACATTTTGTAACCTCCATAATGTTTGTATCCAAAATATTGTCCACATTCACCTCCACATTCATCTTCAAACATCATTTATTGTCTACGACAAAACCCAAGTAGAATAAGATTTACTCTCACCAAAAAAGAAAACAAGTAGAATACGGTTTAAAAATATATATATATATATATATATATATAAATACAAATATGAGTGGAAATAGAAACTAATAGTAGAAGATAGGCAGCAAACATCAAATGGATTTGCACAAATCCGACGTGGTCTTACTTCCTTTAAGAAGAAAAAGACTTTGTGGACCTCTATGGCTAGCTTGTGTGCTCCTTTGGTTTTTAGTTTTTATTTTTATTTTGCGAAGTTCTAAGGTCACATGAGACAGAGGAAGAACAGACATGTCATCCCAAATTTGACCTATAAGATAGGGTTCAGAATAAAATCCTTTGGTTTTTATTTTTATTTTGTGAAGTTCTACCTTCTAATGTCTTGCAGTCAAGTCCAGTGAACTTGCAACCCTTACAATCACCATCACATTAGCTCAATGTGCATCGGTGAGTGTTGACAGAAGAAAGTTGTTGTTGAGTGGTTGTCAATACAAATGATCTTTAGAAAAGGCTGAATTTAAGATCTTCTTCCAGACATGACGTTGGCGGAACCTTGAACAATATCATACTAATTGGTTATTACCACATCACAAAAATGTCTTGGAGAGCTCAGAATAAGATCCTTTCACAAGGTCAACAGATACTCAACATTCCAAGACAAAGCCATTACATAAATCATTTACAAAAAGGGAAGCGCTGAACTACGCCGTAGTACAGTACGCCATGAGTGTGCCAAACCACGTGACGGCTTTTTATCGGCGGAGACAAAACTTGAGGGACATCGATAAGATTTCTCAGATGACGCTCGTTCCCATCGTCATCGACGCCATCTGGTTAAAAGCGAAGAGCTTTTATGGAATTGTTGGTGAGGTGAGAAGAAACCTAAAGCAAATTATATTGGGTTTCCGGCGATAAATATCGTTTGTTAGAATCGACTCAGATCTCCCCGCAATGAAATTTAATGCTGAAATATTTGGGTTTCTGATTCTAGATCTGGACTGTATCTTCAAATCCTTTCGAAATGATTCGACCAACAAAGATGATCTACCAACAAAGAAAAACTCAAAAGTCTTCATATCATAAGATTCTCAACACTGAACAAATCCAGATTTAGCAGAGAGAACTGCATCTTACAGCAACTCCTATACAAAAGTTTATAATAACTAAATAAAAATCACTTGGAGAAGTCAATCTACGAACAAAAGTTAGATATCCACAGCTTTAAAGAAGTTATCATTTACTGCAATCTGAAACAACACATTTCAACTCAGGTCATCCTCATATTCATTGGCTTTCTCAGCTACAGCAACCAGTATCTCATCAAACTTGTCCAACTTTCCAAGTAGTATTTGTAATACCCTAGATTTTCATATCAATTTTTCTTGTATTATTTCCGGAATTAATGAAGGAATATTTATGAAAATTTTTTAGTTTGTGCGAAGTTGAAGTTTCGGGAGTAAATTTTAAGGTGCTTCGACTTTTAAGAGGCCAAAAGTTGACTTTATTTTTCGTAAGCTATCTTTGAAAACTTCCTTCTTGAAAGTTGTAGAGTTTGGCGATATGAGTTCGAAGACACGTGGCACGCGTAAATCAGATGTCGTATGAGAAAGTTATGGTCAGAGGAAGTTAGTTTTCGGTTTTAGAAAGAGTATAAGTAGAAAAATGTGTGGGATATATTTTTGGAAACCCTATAATTGCAGCAGCCCAGTTCTCAGTCTCTCTCTCCTCTCTCCCGACCCTCCCACACTTTCTTTCTTCTCCGGTCGAGTTCTCCCTCATCCGGCCACCAAATTGGACGCTGTCGGTTCGTTGGACTCGTACGGACGTCCTCTCCATTTCTGGGGCAGTCTTGCTCATCATCTCGCCGCCCAGAAGCCGCCACAGAGCGGCGGAGCTGCTGCTGTCTCGCCAAAAAAACCGACGATTTCGACGGCGACGAAGGGCAATCATAGGTGAGTTTTGATCCTCTCCTCCTCCTGGTAGTGTCTAGGCATAGATTGAATAAGTTTTGAGGTTTTTGAGCCCGGATTTACAGGTTTTGAAGTTTGTTTCGGGTTGGTGTTTCGGGGCACTTTCCGGCCATTTCCGGTCAAAATTGGTTGAAACCTCAGGTATTAAAATTGTTCATCTTACTTCAAACTTCAACTTTGCTGTTGAGAGTTTTCCCAAATTATGAAGTTGGGGGTGGCGCGTTGGGCTCACTCGCCGCCGCCTGTGGCGGCGCGTGGGAGCGCATCCGGGCAGTGTGAGAGTTTTGGTTACTGTGTTAGCTAGTCTTTGTAGTTGCTAATGTGTTAATTGTGTGTGAAGGCTAAGTCTTGATTAGGTTTTTGCATCTTAGGTGCTAAGTTGTTCATTGGTGTTCGTTAGGTCAGAAACTTAGAAAGTTTGATCTTGGAGGTAGTATGGTTGTTGTTGAGTGTCCAATGACCTTGAGAGGTCTTGGAGGAAGGATTGCCCTTCTTTGGGCAACCTTTAAGTTAAGGGTACTTTGATCCTTGTTGTGAATTTACTAAGGTTTTTAATTGTGTAATTTTAGGTGATTTGTGAGGTTGTGGTTTAGCTTGACTATTGTGTTTTGCGGAAAACGCAACGAGATATTTAGGTGAGTAAATCTCACCAAGGTTCACTTTTGAACCAAATTTTATTATGGTCATGTGATGATGATAATGATGTTGATGTTGGATTTAATAATATGCTTTTAATTATTTTTAAAAAATATATGAGCTTGATCGCCAACGGCTCATAGGTAAGATAAAACAAGTTTTCCTTATATGCTATTTTTGAGATTCATGTGATCATAATTTTATTGATTTTTGATAGATTATCCTTGTGAATATCTATATTTTTTCATGGTGAATATCTATATTTGTTCATGTAAATATATCTATGTGGAAGGATATAATTTATGATGTGATCTTGTGTTGTTGATGATGACGCGCTCGTTTCCGGGTGTGCGACAATTATGAACCCTGTTTTGACAATTGTAGTATTGGTAAATAAGGTTCGATCAATCCGGGGACTTTAGGGTGCTCCTGCGTTTACAAAACTAAACAGATTAGACTAAATTAAGAGTTATTTACAGAATATAAACAGCAATTACATTTACATGATTTCTGGGGGGGATTTGAGAGTTTGTTCTAGCATTCCTATGAAAAAGGTAAAGACAGAATATAAACTAATATGTACAAGTGATCATCTTCAACACACATTAACCAGCAATTCCAGAATCAAACAAACAAGTATCAACATGTCTCAAACATAAAATCAATTTCATTGCCAAGTGATATCAAAACTAAACTCGAAACACAAGCCGCAGCGGTCATGCATTCCTTTAATTCTACTTACTTTATTTCCTAAGCACAGAGAAGTCTCTACCTAGGATATTTCATGCAAAGGCTGCGATCAATACTCTGTGTCACTCAGAATACCCGTCTACACTAAACATGAATCATTAAGAGTTAAAGAATTCTGAATTTGAACATGCCTAAGTTTACAGGAAGCTGCTTAACCTGTAAGCATGTAACACATAGTTTCGGCTATTATTACATAACCTTTACTACTGGAGATCTACACTTACTTGAAGAAGCTTAGTATAGATCATAGCAACACTAACCTGCAGATTAAAGTTTTAGTGAAAACAAAACTATGCATTTAATGAAATCAACAAGGCATAAAACAAATCACATGCTATCATAGACAAGTCGAAATATGCTCGAATTTATTCTGAAAATTAACCTATTCATGTTCTTAACAACCAGCCAATTCCAACTTTGAAATCCAAATACAGAAAGCAAAGAACAAATACAAGATAGAAGGAACAAGACATGAGTTACACTTTATAAATCTTCAAGGAAGCTTGAGATGTTCGAAGGGTCACACACGCCTGATACTTCTCGGTAGCCTTCTGGAGAAGTCCTACAAAGGTATCGGCTTGAATTGCTTCTTTTCTGGAGAGGCGTCGAAAAGGAGAAGGAAGGCTAACGTGTTTTACTGATTTTTGTGCGAAGAAGAGATGATGAAAACGTTGCTCCTTTGCTCCTTTATATAGTGGTCTGGCCGAACCCTAGCTGTCCTCCCAGCCCTTGATTAATTTCTGATCCAACGGTGATGAATTAATGCTTTAAATCCTGATTTAGACCTTCCCAAAATTCTCTAGAATGTCTTGTGCAGTAATTCATTGCATGAGGCTTGAATATGGACCAGGTACACTCCTTGTTCTCCAAAGTAAATCCCAGCGATTAAGAACTTTCCTTCTCTGCTATTAATCAGGCTTTTGACGAAAATTCCCTTCCTTTATTTGTGCGCAATTAGGGTTCCTGCAAGGGAAATAAAATCAGATAGATATGGTAGGGGAATAACATAATTCAAATGACGAATTTAAAGGAAAGTATCTCCCTTAATTCTCTGATTAGCACATATAAAATCCTTGATTGCTGCAGAATTTGTTCTCCCCCTTTTATAGACATTCACAGATTCCTATTCCAAGTTGGATTAGGTTTTCTGACTTCAAATGGTTTCCCTGTCTCATTAGAAAAGAAAGTTTCTGCAATAGGAATCCTCCTTTGATTGAGATTTCACTCAATTCTTGCGTTTTAACCTTCTTCCGTGTAAAACTGCTCTTTTGACCTAAAGAACAGAAACAAACTAGAAATGGCATTATCAAGGAAATAACGAAGCTAAATAGGGTTCGAAATATATTAAGAATATAGCATAGAATGCGTGTATCAGATGATGATGTTGTGATATTGTGATTGTTGGATAAATAGCCAAACCGGGTTCCAAGCCTTTAATCGGGTGATTGGTTGTGGTTAAGATGCTATTTATCATTTTGTGTTTTGATATTACACAGTCAAACCGGGTTCCAAGTATTTGGCTGGGTGATTGGTTTCGGTTAGGAATAGAGCTCTAGTCCGTCTGTCGGTATATGTCATGGGAGATACCTTATGGTATCTGAGACCCATGGGTACACAATTTGTTGTTGTAGGTCATGATGGGTATTTATTAATAGCTGGGACTCATTGGTACATGTTATTTGAAAAAGTGTTGGAATTATAGATTTAATTATTAATCTAATTTGCTCATGTGATATAACTGGATGTTAGAAGTATTGTGTTATTTTGAGAATTACTCATACGGGCTTTTTAGCTTACCGGGTTTGTTGTTTACAACCCGGTGCACCAATTCTTGATGTATGTAGGGGGTTAGACCTGCAGGTGAGGATCAGCAGGGTTGAGGCGGAGGTTTAGTGGCAGGGTTTTGTTGTACACTATATATTTTTATATTTGAGGTAGACATTATTAAAACTCGTTTGAGTGTTTTCATTTTCTTGATCTTCAAGTTTATGTAAACAAGTAAGTGTAATATTTAACTCAGTGTTGAGTTGTGTGACATTTACATTTCCGCATTGAGTGTTAGTTTCTTTGAAGTTTGTTTAAAACAGGTTTTGGGATTTTAATATTTTAAGGTATATCATGTCCAAATTTTTGAAAAATTATCTTTCGAAAATTGGGGTGTGACAGTATTTCAATCTGCATCCTCCCTCATGTCAACAGTTTTGGTGATGATCTTCTCGACATCCAATCCATTGTTCTTGAGAATCTCAGCAACGGTGACAACCTAGCAATAGCCATTCTGAGGCCAGAAAGCTCGACCTCATTCTTGAGCAGCATGTACTTGGCAAGATTGACATAGAATAAGAGGGGTTTCTTGATGTTGGAGATTTGGATGCAATTCTGGATGCGATGATTCTTCTTATTCGTCGTCGACTCTCAGTGATGTGCATGTCGTTCACTGCCTCGGTCAAACCCTCCTTTGCTTCTTCTACCTTCGTCTTCTTCCGCTTTCTCTTTTGTTTTCTTTCGCTGCTAAACCCTAAAGTCTTTGAGTCTCTGTGTTATTAGATTCTAGATGCAGATTATAACTTCGAATCGATCGAAATAGTTGACGAAGGCCTGAGACGCGTGTGGGGATCGATCTCGGTCGATTTCTTTGTTCTATCCCTCTTCACAACAGTGAAATCAGGCGGTTACCGTGACGAACCATAATTACATAACTACCCTCCCGTTAACGGATCCGTCTAGCGTTCGGTACAACACGTGTAGTCCAGTTTTTGCCTTGCAAGATATTTACAATCGTTTTTGACAAAACTAAGAACTTAACAATCATTAGAGCTAATCTAGATAACTATTCTTAATACGTAGCTCTATGCTTTTAAAAAAGACGGTAAGAAACTGAGATCATTAGGTTTAAGTAAAACTAAAAGCATATTAAGATTTTTTTTAAAGCATCTATTAATTGTACAATTTTGTTGTCATGTTAAAAGCCCGCTCATAGTTTACTACTGTGACAAATCAAATGAATTCGGTGCGCAAGTCGCCGTTAGAGCAGTATTGTTTGTTAGTTTGTGCTTGTTAGAATACATATACTTTATAGAGATTCTCGAAATTATTTCAAGACTTCTTCTAGATTCAGGCTTCATGCCTCCATTTGTACTCAACAATTCACTAATGAAAGTTTGAAGGCAACCACATTAACCCTTTTTTTATAAGAAAGTAAAACTTTTTATTCACATAAGATACAATTACAAAGTATAAGTACGGAAGAATCAAAATGACCATCCACCGTCAAATGAAAGTCAGGAATTACAAAAGCGCCAATGCGCTACCTGTAACTTTCAAGAAATCAAATTAGCCCTTTATTCAGAAAAAAGAAAAAAGAGAAAAAAGAAAATTGAATGAGCCTGCATGCTGTGACTGGGTTCGTGTTCGAGTCCAAGTAATTACACAGGTCCGTTTATCTCCCGCTTTAATATTGCTCGAAATTTAAGCATATCGATAGGCCTAGATTCCCTTGTCCCTCTCTCTAATCGCGTACTCTAGACTTGTCTCTCGGTTGCAACACTCCTCCTTCACTACAACGACGTCATCTCTCGAATCTAGCCTTCACTTTCCCAGGTCATTCATCCCTTCTGAATTCTCATTTGAGTCGGGGCAAATCTGGAATCTCATAGAGATTGCATGTGTCTCTTTGATTATCAGGATAGCTTTGGAATTGAGGTCGATGATGCCATAACTACACTCTGCAATTGCACCGGTGCGGTTAGTATCTAGTTCTTCAAGGTCACCATTTTCTTCTCTTTTCCTTGCTTTTTATTTATACAATTTAGATCGTTTCCCTCATTTCCAAGTCTCAAATTTTAGCGTTTTTGTTTACTTAGATAAATGTTTTTAACTTTTTATACACATTTTATCTGTTTGGTTCGATTCTGGTTATGTGATGCTCTTTGGTTGTTGTTGTGTGTGATCTTTTGTGCTATGTACGTGTGGATGGATTCAGTTTCTAATTGTTGGGGAACGATCATATATTTGATTATAAATATGATAGAAATTTCAATAAAGAGTATAAGAAACATAACTATATACGTCATAGGATTGTAAGTAGTGAATCAATCCTAATATAAGAGTGAAATAGTGTATGAATCCTATTAAAGAAGTATAAGGAAAAGAAAGAACTGACTAGATTTTCCAATTGAGGCATGCAAAAATGCACTTGACTAAAGACAGATTTCGTCCCTACCCTTGTGTTTATAGTTCGATGGGTGTCCGTCTTGTAGAATACAACAATCAATGATTCAAGATTGAAACACATCAATTTTGGACTCTAGCAAACTATAAATTGTATTTTGTACTCTCTTGACATGAACAAGACTTGTAGAAGAATTGAGGAATCTTGATCTTATCTTTGAGGAGATATGAGTGTGGGTTTATATAGAACCCCAAGTGAACCATCATGTCCGTTCACTTATTTCCTTTAAGAGACACGTTTATTCCTAAAGACACTTATTGGAAATGACACACCCTTTTTAAATGGAAAGATCATGAGTAATTTTATTTTCATTCATATTGGATATTATAACATAATTTCCAACACTAATTAATGGATTGGATAGTATAAGCTTTGTTATTTTCGTGGTGGGATTTAGGAAGTACTAGGTTGTTGCTTACAACTAGTTCATGTGAAACAGAAGAAAAAAACATGAGACTTCTTTAAGGAACTGCCATGGGGTGCATAAACCTCCAAACTCTACTGAGTTATGCATTAACAATGAATTAAACAAACTAAATACGCATCAGATAACCAAATAAATTGTCGATAAACTAGTTAGATTTTAAGTTTCCATTGTATTGTTCAGCCAAGTTGGTGTTGATCGTTGGTCATGTTCAGCTTAGTTCATGAGATCAAGTGTGCACTCTAAGGGAGTTATTCCATATGAATGTTGTATAAAGTTATTCCATATGCATTACATTAGTGTTCTTATGGTTCTGCTAGCTTACCTAGTGTACTGTCAAACCCAAATCCGTTATTCTTAATCATTCACTCTCAAATGGACTCTAATATTACCTTTTCTATTTCAGGGATTAATTCAATGATTTTATGAGAGCTTTCTGATCAAGATGTCTCGCATAGATTTTGTTTGACGGCAATGTAGTGCTCATGTTGATGATTTTGTCACACAGGGCACTACTTAGTTTCTGAAAGTAAGAGAAAACCAAATCACTTAGGATAGACTAAAATTTCTTTAAAATTGATAAATTTTTTTTACCAAGTTTTAGTAATCAGAGCTGTAGAAAAAAAAAATTGCTAAAGTTAATACACAAAAATAATATCGCTTTGGTTTCCTCTGTAAATGGGCGTTGCGTTTCTGATTTTTAATTGTGATGTTCAAGCTAGGACTTGATTTGGGTGAACAATTCTTGCAATGACAACTATTAGCACTTCTCAACTTCTTGTTCTTGCATCAATTTCTTTCATAGCAAAATTTTGTTAATACAAGTTAGTACAGTAGACACTAAAGGCCTGTGTAATCATACTACAAAAACACAAAATATCTTGAGTTTTTTGTCATTCAGAGATGAGGATTTTTTTTCTTTGTTAGCTATTGTTTGTGGGGAAACTATCCTTTGATACCAATACTATGCAGAACTCCTCGATACATCTTTTCCTCCCTAATTCATAACTACTTTTCTGTAAATGAAATGCTAGCTGATAAGACCTTTAGATTCACATATGATTAGACGATATAAACCATTAACCTACTTTAGTTATACGTCAGCTACCTATTCACATGATTTATTATCATGAATTGCTCGAGCTGTTGTATTGCTTGATTGTTTCTATGCTTGATCGTTCAATGTGTTCTATTTCCTTTGTTTGAATATTGATTTATAGATAAATTATAAAAATCTTTTGCACTGAAATTAGCTTACACACCATTCAGATTCTGGATCCGCCACTAGTTTAGTTGCTTACAATTATCAAAAGCATTGACACTTGATTGTGAATATGTTATAGGTTTACATTTTTCTCAAAAAAGATGGAATTCTTCTGAATAGGTTCATTTCCAAGTGGCTGACTTAGTTGTAGCATGGCCATAGCCACTGCCATTTCAATGTGTCTCACGTCCCAAACTCGCCCATCACTCACCTCTTTCCTTCCTCATCAATCATCTACTTCTCCTATTCTCAAATTCAACTCTCTTAGAAAAAAAAATGTTGGTCCTCTTATGGTGATTGACGGCGTCTTCAATCAGCCTTGAAGCATCAAAAAGGTGTAGTCGGCTTCTTTTTTGGACCGGAGAGAGGCTGGAAGCCTTCACTTCGTCAAGTACCACAGCCTTGGCAACAACTTCATCCTAGTATTTAATTTCACTGCAGATTTGGAATATATAGTTGAAATTGAATGAGCAATGGAAAAGTTAGGATAGTTTGGTTTTGATTCTTGGTTTTTGTGGTAGGTTGATAATAGGGATTCTTCGGATCCTAAGGTTACTCCAGAGCAAGCAGTGAGGCTATGTGATCGTAATTTGGGACTGGTGCCAATGGAGTGATCTTCGCTCTACCTGGCATCAATGACACTGATTATACCATGAGGATTTTCAATTCCAATGGGAGTGAGCCGGAGGTGAATCTCATTTTATTGAATGTTGGTGTATGCTTCCCTGCATGTACTGCATTGCATTATGCGTGTGCATTTGTTTTTAGGAGTGGAATGCTTTAAATTCCTAAAGTTTGTTGTTAGACTTTATCATCTAGATGTGTGGCAATGGAGTACGGTGCTTTGCGAATTCATCACTGAGATTGCAAATTTACATGGGAAGCAATGGTATGGGGTTTGAAAGGAAACCAACTCCTTTTTATTATTTATACTTTTTTTTTAATATTTTTTTTGAAGTTTTCATTTGCATATGCTAATGAATCTGATTCCATATGTAAATCATTGCAGTTTTACAGTACATACTGGTGCTGGTCTAATTGTTCCTGAAATTGCAGATGATGGGAAGATATGTGCGTTTTAGCCTATATTTAAGTCAAAATAAACTGAGGTCAAGACGCGATGAATCCATTAAACTTTTTTATTTTATTTTGAGAATGAACCCATCAAACATCAAATGATCACAGTAAGTAGCAGAACTATTTTTTCTAGTCGGCTTTGCTCCGAGAACCTAGGAGCTATCGCTCACCCTATTTTCTTTCAAAACCCTAGTGCTGCGGCCACAATCTCAAATCCTTCCTTCTCAGATCTCTTCCTCTCATCTTAACTCCCTATCCCACAATCACTATGGCCTCCATTGATGCTGTCACAGCAAGCTTTGCGGCCTCTTTGGCTCTGGCTACCAGCGGGCTGCTCTAGACCTCAGCAAGATTGGGGGTGGCCCCGTTCGTCGTTCCTCCTAATCGTTTCTCCTAGGCCGACCTCTGACTCGGCGTGCAGTGGATCCGGCTGCTTTCATCAACCACTTTCATCGGACTTGGATTGTACAACATCCTTTCCGGATTCAAGAGAGAGAAGAAGACCTTTTTCTGATATCCTTCCAAACTGTCTCAGATCACAACAAGGTTCTTAAGGGAGGTGTATGGTGCTATGAACGTGCTCTTGTATGTTTGGAACCCTATGATAGTATCATTCCCATTGCCGAGGTCCCAATGCGTTACGTACAAATTTGGACTAGGGTTTTGGGTATTTCGCCTTTGTTTGAAGAACCAGACAATCTCAAACTGGTTGACAACCTTCTTGGTGGATATGTCGACTATGATAAGAAAGAGTTCTTGCAGGGTAATAAGATGCGTTTTATGTTTACTCATGATATATTGAAACCGATTTTGCTTGAACGCAATGTCTTCCTATCCAAAGGAGTGGAACTAATGCTGAAATTTGAGTATGAGCACCTTCAAGGGTGTTGCTCAATCTGTTGGCTCGTCACTCATTCTAGAGTGAGGTGTGAGGAGAGCCAGACTACTAATATGGTGGCTAGATCTCTGAATTTCTCTCACTCAGTCCCTCCACCTAGTTATGCTTTTACGGCTAAACTCTCAGGTTCCTTGGCAAAGGTTGCTGTTGCGCAACCAAAGATGAAAGAGAAGAAGAAGCCGATAATTCGGCGCTTAGAGAAAACAGGGGCAGAAGTTTTGGCTCTTGTGTTGATAGTGGGCTACAGGGGCCAATTTTGTAAGGAAGCTCATCTACTGATGATGGCGGTGAAGAGCCATTGGTTACAGCTGCCTTTGCTAGGGTCTCTCCTAAGTCGGTAGGACCTATTTCCTCCAGGAAGCGAGAGGGCAAGGGCATTACGCTCCTTCTCCCAAGAAACTCAAAACCATTCTTGGGGGTAAGGTCCCGATGTTGCATGCTGAATCTCTGGGATTGTCAGAGTCTAATCTTGACACAACCCTGGTCTCACTGAAGAAGAAGAAGAAGAAGAAGCAAATTGGTAGGCCTCTTGGCAGCCAGAACAAAACCACAGCCTGTGAAGAAATTGGTTACTCCGTCTCTACGCATCTCAACCCCAAAGTTCGGCAAGGGAAAGGCTAGCCCTAATAACAAGGGCAAGGAGATAGCTTAATTTCCTTGTTTCTTACATAGACATCTGATGGAAGACTATTCTTATTTAAATTTCGGTTCTACTTTGTTGTACACCAATTGAGGTTCGTAGGTGACGGGTATTACCGCTACATGGAATTTAGATAGGCATAGTTGGAAGTTAGGTGTGTTAGGCTAAACTGAGCGCATTTGTATTTAATGAGGGTTACTTGTCTCTTTGTTAGTGCTTATTGCCAGCTAGACTTATTAGTCGTAAGTAGACAAATTGATGTAAGCGTCTTCTGACCATAGACAAATTAATGAAATTGTCTATTTTCTAAAATAAAAAAATCAAATGATCAGAGTATGCAACTCTAAAAGTATCAATACAGTGCACAACTTTTTTTAAGGATATATTTTGCTTGAATCAACGTCTTTAACGGCCACGGAAAATATAAACTGATCGATGTTAAATGTGAATGATTCTAAATGAACTTTTTTGAGAAATTAGTGAGTTGAAGTATCAAACGGTCAAAACTCAATGACCATTAATGATTTTTTGCCTACCTTTAATGAAAACTTTTAGGAATAAAACTGAAATTTCATGCATGGTTTGAGAACCTATGAAAATTGAAACAGTAAACTGTCACCGATGGATTGCAGTAATGGAACAAACTTCTAGCGTTGCATTGCAGTAAAGGAACACCATACAATTAAAAAGAATGTATAAATTAAATTGGCTTCTGGGTTGCAAGAGTCAAGTACAAACACACTCGTTTCCTAGGAATATAGAATCCAAAGTTTTGGGAGAAAAGAACAAAATTCGACACATTATTTTGTCAGCATCATATTGAAGTACTTTAGTTGCTTAAAGGGAGGTAGCTAGGTAATTACTACACCGACTGTGATCTTGATGAAGAAAATGAATTGTCTAAAATTAAAAGCAGAAACCGATAATAGTATATATTATGGAAATATATTAGATATAGTATATATTATGGTAATATATTAGATATAATTAAGAAACATATGCTGGGAAAGTTCATATATAGGAAAGTTCATAGGATATCCTTGTTTGGCTAAAATTAAAGCTCTCTGATAGTGGAATATTTTGAAGTTCCATTTAGTACAGAGATTGCAGTACCTCAACTCTTAACTTATCCATTTCCTTGGATTTGAGTACAATAACATGCATGACTCACAACTCACTGCCAAAACCCAGTTTAGTTTCCTAAACTACATTGCATAACCCACGTTATTATTTGACATATATACTTAACAGAGCTCAAAGAAAACAATAAATCAAAAGGGAGTGAATTGTGTAAGTACTAGAGATGATAATCACTTCAATTAAGCTAACTAAGCACCATGCAATCTAAATAGTGATTAATTAATTAAATATATATCTACCAGGTTTAATCTGAGTAATTATGCAGTAGTAGTACTAGGTGGGGGTTGGGACTTATTCTTGGCCAGATTGTGTTTATTGTTGTGCATCCAAACCTTGAGAACTCTTCTCTTGACACCAATCTCATGGCAGAAGTTTTGTACAACAGACTCCTCTTGCTTCTGAATCTTCCATCCAACTTTCTCTGCAAAGTTGAACATTTTCTCCTTCTGTTCCTGAGTAAACTTTGTCCTGAACCTTTTCTTCACAAGCTGTACTGGTGCCCTACTGGCCACATTAACCCCACCACCATGGCCATGATGATGAATTTGATCTTGTTCTTGCTCATCAGATTCTGAAGGGAGATGGGTCCCCATCAACCCACCCATGCTCATGTTGTTATTGTAAGACATTATCATCTGGTGGGGATGGTGGTGAGGATGATGTGGTGCAGTTCTTGAGGGTAAGAAGCCTCCTGTGGGATTAGCAGCTGTGTGGAAACCCAAGGCATCAGCTGCTAGTATGCTCATGTTATTGTGCCCATTGGGATGGCCTAATAGGACTTTCCTCCCAACAGTACCCACCCTAGTACTGTTGTTGTTGACATCCCATGAGGACGTTCCATGATCACCTTCAATCTCTTTTCTGTGGAAGTTTCTGTGGCAGTTGCAGGCAGAGCAGTTGAGAGCTTCAATGGTGCCTTCTTCTCCACTTGGCATGAACTCACCACACCCATCTGTTGCAGTCCCTCCCATGGCTGCTGCATGGTTCTTCAGGCACTCTTTGTACTTGATGCTGCTGTTCACCACTTTCTTATTATTGTTGTTGTTGTTGTTGTGGTTGTGGTTGTATGCCACATTGACATGATTGACATGCTCCTCATCCTCTTCCTCCTGCTCCTCCTGATCTGGGCTAGTGGCTGTGGGAATGGAGGATCCATTATTGTTAATGGAGACAGGGATTTGATTCTGTGGTGGTGGTGGTGCAACTACTGGTGGTGCTGAGGAGGTAATGAGGTGGTTGTTGTGGATGAGGGTGTGGGAATGGGGTGCTGCAGGCTCATGATGGTGATGATGATGGATCATGTGTCCATGCCCATGCCCACCAGCACCATAAGAAGTGTTTATTGGGATTGGGATAGGGATTGAGATTGGGATCTGCCCTTCTTGATGACTTGAAAGTTCCATCTTTTTGTTTCTGAAGTTATTATTTTATTTGGGTGAGAGTGAGACTGGGTCTTGTATGTTTGGTTGGAGACCAAAAGAGAAGGAAATTAGCAACAAGACACAGAGAGAACAAAAATTAGGCAGGACTAGGAGAGGCTTAAATTAATGATTAAAACTCAAAAGTGACTTCAAACCTAGGAGATTAATCTCCTCTCTTTCTCTCTCTATATATGGGGGGGGGCCAATTAATTAATACTCCTTTTGATCAAAGAACAAAGTGCCAAAACTACTCCAAAAGGGTCTGTCTTCAGCAGTCACCTCTACTTTGATCATAGAATGAACAATACTAGATACTACTGTACCCCAGGAGGAACTGGGCAAAAGCAAAAAAAAAAAAAAAAATGAAACCCAATTCAAGCAACTAAACCCAGTTTCTCTTTATGCATTGCTATAAACAAAGAGAGTGATGGTCAAAACAAGATGGATCTATGACTAGTAGTTGTAGCAGACTAGCTAGTAGTAGCAGAAAACTTTGTTTCTTCTTTTTCAAAACTAGAAATATAAATGGATCAGAGAAGGCAAGAGAGAAAGAAGAAAGCAAGATGAGGAGGAGGAGGAGGAGGAGGAGGAGTAGTAGGTCAACTTCCCTTTTGAAACTGTTGCAGGTCTTAAACATATATTACCACTGAACACCTTCCACAGCAGTCTAATTATCAAGGACAAGTCTGAAGGAGAAACACAGAGATAGTATTTGGCTAAATTTGGATGGAGAACAGGAGAAGTGTGATTAAGTGTTAATGGGAGGTGAATATTGAAGAAGAAGAAAAGAGAGAAAAGAGTGTGGAGAGAGAGAGAAGAATAAGTTGAGCAGGGTAGGTCGCTGGGCGCTGCTATAGAGAGTTTTGAAGGTGGGTTTAGCTAGCGAAGCACTAAATAAGAGCGAGCTTACAGAGAGCTAGGTAGTGATGAGGGGCCCAATTAGGAGAGACAAGCAGAGAGAAGAGAAGAGATCAGAGAAAGAGAGATAAAGAAAGAAGCTAAAGTAGTAACAGATCGACAAAAAGAGATAGAGAGAGATTAAGAGAGGGAGTGAGTTTTGTTGGGAGGAGAAGCTGAGCTAGCTAGCGATGGATGGATGGATGGATGGATGTTGAAAGAGTCAAGAGGGAAAAGTGGGGTGCTTGCTTTGCTTGCACTATCAGGCAAGTTTACGCATCCACAGAGATCAGAAGTGATATTGTGTCAGAGTGGAGAGGACAGAGGAAGCCATTGCATATTTGCATTGCATGCCAGAGAAGAGAGAGAGAGAGAGAGAGAGAGAGAGAGAGAGAGAGAGAGAGAGAGAGAGAGAGACCCCAAAAGGAATTATGAAAAGAAATGAGCCTCCTAATGAAATATATTCGCGAAACCTCTTCTGTAAAATGTTTCATGAGCTGGGAGCTTGTTAGTTTTCTGCTAATGCCATTGAGAGATTTCATGGACTACTCATTATATGTATTCTTATAAAATAAAGTTAATAGAATTAAGAGCTAGCAATTCTTTCTCAGAAAAAAAAAAAAAGAATTGAGAGCAATTATTCAGACTTAATGAAAAAACAAAACAATAAGAAATCTCTCCATGCAGTGTAGTGTTGATGCATGAGAGATTTTTCAACGCTACGAAAAGATCACGTGACAGTATGACGTGGTCCTACATTCCAATCAAATATTGACTCATGAATTTTTTTAACTATAAGCTCTAAACCCTAGACCCTAGACCCTAACCCCTAACCCCTAAACCCAAACTCCAAACCCTAAATCCTAAACTCTTGCTCAAACTTAACATTTGATTAGAATATAAGACTACATCATAATGTCACATGGTCCTCTTGTAACATTTAAAAATTTCTGGTTGCACCCATGCATATATATGATGGTTAATTAGGTTCTTTGCATGCAATAAATAGCTAATTAAGTAACTTCTTTAATAAGACCAACGAAGTCTATGTTAACAACTTAGTATAGAGATAGCTGTATCAACATACGCTAGCCAGTGAAGTTTATTTTAAGACTGAAGTGTATTGAGACTAACTAAGATCATGTTAAATAAGGAGTTCAATTTAGTTAATATCATGTTTGATGTCACTAAATACGAAATATAAATGAATTTATATAACATTTTGTTATTGTTCTAGTCACCTTAGATGGTGTTATGATAGGGTACTCAGATTGATCGTCTTTATTTAACATTTTGTTTCTAATTCATAAAACAAACAAACCACTATCTAATCCCGTGCAATATCAAACATGGGTCAATATTAAGATAACTTAAGGTTGCCTAACTTGAGTTCAGGACGATCTTAACAAGTAACGGCGGAGGCGAGGGTTGACGATTATTAAAGGTGAACGAAAATTAACAGGGTAATTCCTGAGAAGGAAAAGCAATGGTTAGTGGGGGTAATTCCTTCATGTTCCAGCCTTACTCTGGAGGGAAAGTGTTTTACCATGCTCCAAAAGTTAATATATCTGTTCACAAGGGACCTTAAGGTTTGGGTTTATTCACAAGAAACCCTTGAGCTTTGGATCATGCATCCAACCAACAGGGGATTTACATTTACTCGATATGACAATAATGATGTTCCCTTGGGGAAATAAAGGTATTTCACTCGGATTCATCACATTCACATGAAAAGTGAGAGTGTGTGAGTGAGTAAACACTCAGTTCATCAGTCTAATCAAATGGTGCAAGTCTAGTACCATCAATCTTAGTTTTTTCATGATTGCCTAATCTCTCGTTTTGATAGTAGTTTATCAATTTTAAAAGAGAATTGTTACTCACAGAACTATGAATCTCTTTATAAGCACAAACAATAAATTCTAACATAATCTTTCAGCAGACTTGTCAACATTTTTTAATTAATCCTCGCAAAATCTGCATTTCATTAATAATATTGATCGATCAATGTTTATAAACCCGGCTCTCTCTCTCTCCCCTCTTCCTCTCCATCTCCCTCTCCCTCGAACCTCCTTCGAACCATCATCCATCGAGAACTATCATGGAGATATCCCCTTAGCAAAGTCGTTGGTTCCCTCTCTCCCGATAACAATTACTCATTAGGAAGCCGAACTCAAAACGTCCCTTACAACAAAATAATTATCAACTTGATCAATACTCATTCATCAAAAATAAAAAAATGAAAAAAAAACATGATCAATACTCGTTCTCAAATCAAACATGATTATTTTTAAATTTAAAATATATCCAAAGCACTTTATTCTTTTATCATCGCATCTTTATTCCTCACTCTACACCACATTTAAACACTTTATCCATCTTTAGTTGTTTTGTTTTTTATGTTTGTTGTCTCTAGTTTTGGTAATTTGTCCGTTTACTTGTTTCTTGTCCTCTTTCTGCTACTCTCTTCTTTCCAAATTTCCAATTCCCATCTCATGTTAATGGTAAGTCGCAGAAAATCTAAAACGCTTGAACTCCCATGTTTTTGTTTTTATTTAAGTATTGTATGTCTGTATATCATAGAAAATTTATAAAAAATTAAGAACTTATACATGAATTTTCGATTTATTTCTCTCAACTCCATTTCAGCTTGTAAATTTTGACTCATATCTGTGAAAATCAATTGAGTATGTTGAGGGGGAGAGAGAGAGGAGCAGAAGGATTAATTATGGGCAAGAAATTGGTCCACAAAAATAAATGGAGTTGATGACACATGACTTGAATACAATACAGCCTTGTCTTGCCTTGATCACAATTTTCAAGATGTCTCGGACCCCAAAAATTCTCTTCTTTTCTTTTCTTCTCCCCTCTTTTGGAAAAAAACACATGCTTCCATCCTTCCCATCTCCATCATTGCCTGCCTCATTTTCAACCCTCACACACTTTTTACATCGTTCCCTTTAAGTCGGGGTAAATAATTACAAGGAAAAATTCTCATTCACCTTATTTTTAAGGAATTTTTTCCCACTAACAAAATAAGAATCTAAAATTCCCACTAACTCTAAACACTCTTAGTGTTTATTCCATCTAACAAAATATTCAGCTTCTCCCTATTTTTATTGACAAAACTACCCTCCCTTCTTCTTAGTCTCTCATCTCTCTTCTTATTCGATTGCTTTCATATCTAATCTCTCTCTCTCTCTCTCTCTCCGGCTGTAAAGATCCGATCAGAGATAGAGGAGGTCATCGTTGACGGCGAGGACGAGGACGAGGTTGGTGGAGCCTCAGTTAGCGCCGAAACCGTCGTTGGCGCCGTCGACGCTTGGAGAGGCCCGATCCGACGTTTACTTCATTCCCAATCTGGTTTTCGCTTCAGATCCGCTCAAGGTTTCAGTCTGGCATCGTCCTTCTTAGTCGACAAAGTTCGACCCAGCGACCGTCCTCATCATCTGAGTCCGATCTACTTCGAGTCCGGACCGCCACTGGCGCTGATCCAAGGATTCTCTCTCCTACTCCAACCTCTTCAACCTTGAGGTACCTCAATTCTCTTCTCCTTCTTTGCTTTCTGATTCGGCGCGTTCTTGTTAGACTATGTAATGTCGAATTTGATTCTGATTGTTTGATATTTGGTTCATGTAGCTTTTGATGATGATTTTGATTATTACGACAACAATAGTCAAGATGAGGTGAGAGTAGAGGTAGCCAAGGTTATGTAATTTTTCTTACAATACGACTGTTTTACTAAACTTTCTTGCGATTTCTACTACAGCAGATGGCATGGTGACTGTTATATTTGTGTGTCCGTGTGAGGCTGAGAATAGAGACTCATGTACCAGGACTGTTTAACAGAACAACAAAACTGACAATTTCCATTACATATAGGTGGTTAATAGTGTAACTTGTGTGTACAGTCTTTTACTTTCGTGTAACCTGTTCTGTTACTTAATGGTCTGTGTATTTTCTGAAAAAATAAACTGCAGTTTATAGTCGGCCTGTGTGATAAGGTTTCCTAGTAGTATTGAAGAAGGCTTGCATGTCGGGTAAGAGTTATATTTTACCATATTTGAGCTCTTTTTTTAGTGGTTGATGTATTGCTGGAGGTTATGCTTGTGGTTTAGCACTTAAGTCAAAGGTTATGCCTATAATAACTACCAAGTGAAACTTTGAGAAATGAAGTTCAAAATTTTCTTAAAAGAGTGTATCTCATCCACCTCCAGCAGCACATGGTGAGTCACTCTCACGTAGAGCTTGTAGGAGAAAATTATGTTTGTAACCAAAAGAAAATTATAGTTGGATTTGTGCATTTTAGTTGTTATGAGGAAACTTGATCATTCTACAATTGGATAGTCACAGTTTAGTTTTTGATAGAGTGAGTGACCCCTTAAGAGAATGACTATATTTATTGCACTATTTATGGTTTCATTGGTATGCAGATAACATATAGTTTGTATGGGCAAGCAGAGCTGTTATGATGATGTCTGACCGCAAACTGAATTCAGTAAAGAAAAGAAGGTGGTCGCAGAATTGTAATTACGAAGAGCATGACAGTGTTTATAAAATAGTGCTTATATTTTTGTTCTTGTTAATGTGCTTGGTTGTATCTCTATGTTTCTTTGAGTTTTAGTAAACTTGGAAAGGCAAGTTAAGCATATTTGTTTACCCTTAGTGTTTCTGTGCTAATTTTGGAGTTTTTTTTGTTGTAAAATGTTGTTTTGCTCTATATGCTTGTGTTAGTACTTATGTTTGTACATTAGTTTAGCTCCTACTAGGGGCAATAGACCTCGACAGATCTCGTTCTGTCCTATTGCCCTCAATAAACCTCATATTGCCCTAGTAGACCCTCATACTGCCCCTACTAACCCCAGTAGACCCCTAGACAGACCTCTTATTGCCTCCAGTAGACCCCCCTACTGCCCCCAAAGATCTTCCTATTGACCCTAGTAGACCCCTGGACAGACCTCCTACTGCCCCCAGTAGACCCCCATACTGCCCCAAAGACCCTCCTATTGCCCCTAGTAGACCCCCATACTGCCCCCAAAGACCCTCCTACTGACCCCAGTAGACCCCTGGACATACCTCTTACTGTCCTTAGTAGATCCTCATACTGCCCCCAGTAGACCCCCTATTGCCCCCAAAGACCCTCCTACTGACCCTAGTAGACCCTCCTACTGCCCCAAGTAGACCCCCTACTGCCCCCAAAAACCCTCCTACTGACCCTAGTAGACCCCTTGACAGACCTCCTACTGCCCCCAAAAACCCTCATATTGCCCCCAGTAGACCCCTTACTGCCCCCAAAGACCCTCCTACTAACCCTAGTAGACCCCTGGACAGACCTCCTATTACCCCCAAAGACCCTCCTACTGACCCCAATAGACCCCTAGACAGACCTCCTACTGCCCCCAGTAGACCCTCCTACTGACCCCAGTAGACTCCTTGACAGATCTCCTACTGCCCCTAGTAGACCCCCCTACTACCCCCAAAGACCCTCCTACTGACCCGAGTAGATCCCTGGACAGACCTCCTCCTGCCCCCAGTAAACCCCCTACTGCCCCTAGTAGACCCTCCTACTTCTCCCAATAGACCCCCTTACTGCCCCTAGTAGACCCCCAGACAGGCCCCCTACTGCCCCTAGTAGATCCTCCTACTGTCCCCAATAGACCCCTAGACAGACCTCCTACTGCCCCTAGTAGACCCTCCTACTGCCCCTAGTAGGTGGTCCTACTGACCTTAGTAGGAGGTCATACTGACCCCAGTAGGAGATGCTATTGCCCCTAGTAGGAGGTGCTACTGCCTCAATAGGAGGTCCTACTGACCCTAGTAGGAAGTCCTACTGCCCCTACTGACCCTAGTAGGAGGTCCTACTGCCCCCAACAACAGGTCTTACTGCCTCCAGTAGGTGGTCCTACCCCCGGAGTCCAGTCAACTGTCCCCGGAGCCCGATCAAAGGTTGCCGGAGTCCGGTCAACGTCATTGGTCGTGAGAATCTTGTTATAAAATTTTTATTTTATAATAGACTCTTATAATGGTCTATTGTAGTTTATTTAATTCATTAAGGGTATATTTATCGTTCTGTTGTTTAAGTTAGCTCTTGGAAATTTTAAAATCTTATTTTGTTAATGAGAATAAAATTCTTAAAATTAGGGCTAGTGGGCATTGTCCCTAATTACAATGGTATGATTAAAATTTGAGATAGTCAATTGAAATAAAATAAATAAATTTGAGATAGTTACTAGAGTCGTATGGTGAAATTCGACATAAAAAGAAAATTACAAAGTCGTATAGTCTTTAAAGAAAAGTTTAATTATAAATTATTAATTATCGATAAATTACAATACAAACATGCAATAGTCCAAATATAATTTATCAAGAGTGAAAAATAATTTTATCCATTTTTTTTTAGGGTAAGAAAATTTCATTGATCAAAGATCATAACGACTAAAACGGTCAAACATGAATAATCCGAAGACCATACAAACAGCTACCAACTACAAATGATTCAGTCAAAAATAAAAGATACTCTATCTCTTTAATTTTTTGAAGAATGGAATAGAATATCTGTGGGGATGATTTGATCCAAAGTGATTTAGAGAATTTCATTTATAATTCTTCTCCCCAAAACTTTTTTTTTCCTTCATCTGTGCTTTACTTTCCATAGCTACAAAACAAAGAACTAAAGAGAAATCATGTAAAAAGATGATTCTAATATTCACTTTAGTTTATCTCAAATGAACACTAAACTTTTTGTTATGTTGAAAAGCAAATTATATTCTTGGTCAACTAGATTGGAGTTCATCCTCATCATATATATAATAAAACACAAGGTGTCCCTCACAAATTTTACTTTTCAAGATACCAAAACTTTATGGTTTATTCTAATAATCTCTCATGACTTGTCTCTACTCTTTCCAAAGGTTCTTATTGCATGCTTTGTCTTAGGAAACCAAAGCTTCCTTTAACAAGGAAGCCAATCATACTTTGATTCCCAAATCGATCAAATTACACGGTTCTCCGCTTAGAGATGCTCCTCATCATGAAGACAACCACCCTTGTAATACCTATTTTCTAACTTATTAGCAGATATATTGGCACGAGGGTAAGGCTATGGTGTGTTGTTGTTTCTCATGTATCAACTTTTATCATTTTAAGAACACATTATACAAATTGAGAACTCATGTTGTAATATTTACTACTTTAAAGACTCATGTATTACTTTGAGGTGTATTAACATAATCTAAAATTTCCATCACCATTTATATCATCTTCTACTTTTAATTTTTAACATACACTTTATATGGGGAGTTTGGATGGAAAGTAACACATTGTAGAAATTCCATCACCATTTATATCATCTTCTACTTTTAATTTTTAACATATACTTTATATGAGGAGTTTGGATGGAAAGTAGAGAACTTTTTCTTAACGGACTATTTGGGGGACAAGTGAATCTGATGAATGAAAACAAGTGCACATTACGTTGGTATTATTTTTGCTATGTAATGTAATACATATGGTTAAGATGTATTTGTCTCTCTCAGTCCCTTAAAACTATCCCTTAAGTGAACAAGCCTGTAACATTGTGTGCTCAAAGAAAAAAGAAAACCAACTTAGACAGATCACTTGTTTAGGAAGAGGTAGCATATAACCTTAATCATAATACATGGAATTTTAAACTTTTTCAATCTGATTTTGTGCATCACCAAAACTAGCTACTCCCTTTAAACACCAACTCAAAGGGTATTGGCTTTGTCGTTTGATGGCGGCAAGCATTTAACAATTACATGTTATACTTCTGGACTAGAAATCAATGCACTTGCCCAAACTGAAGGTGACCACCACCACCACCACCATCACCTTGAACCACAACTAGTACTATATATAACCAACATATGAATCATTCTAAGCTTGCTAAGTTGATACTCATTCTCTCCAATATATCACTTTGCTTTGCTTCTTCTTTATCATCCTGCTCCATCTTAAGGATATGGCATGTGATCCAATCTTTCTAAAGTATATGCAGCAGCTCCAGCTAGCTCTTTTAATTTGTTTGGTTCCCTTTAGGGCAGAAAATACCCTTTGCTTTTCCTCAACATGAACTTTAACCGGTTCAGGATCCCAAAACTTGCACAGGGATCATCATTCAATTTCTAAATATATCTCATTTTGCCCTCAAATACATTCTCTTTTCATATTTTCTCTGTGTCACTACAATAATGCCTAGGTTTCTTAAACTAGCCGCATTTACTACTTTCATGACTTTGATTCACATATACCCTAAACGACATGTGATTCAAATAAAGGCAGTGAGATCACTGATCAGTATTTGCAATTTCTTGTACATAAAGCTTCAAATTCAGGTATCTAGAGCTACATCTTCAACTTGAGTAAGATATTTTCGATCTATAGTCTTTGTTGATGAGATGTAGATAGCAATTGATACAAAGTAATGTACAAGCTTACACATTATTCCTTAAGGCCGGCCCTATCGATTAATTAGATTAGTGCTTAATGCCAAACTTTTTGAGAAAATAGACAATTTCATTAACTTGTCAACGGCCAGAAGACACTTACATCAATTTGCCTACTCACGACCAATAAGTCTAATTGGCAACAAGCTCTAACAAAGAGACATGTAGCCCTCATTACAAATGCGCTCAGTTAAGCCTATCACACCTAACTTTCAACTATTCCTATCTAATTAAATTCCATCTAGCGGTAATACCCGTCACTTACGGACCTCAATTGGTGTACGTGCAACAAAGTAAAACCGAAACCTGAACCTAAATAAGAATAATCTTCAACTAGATGTCTAGGTATGAAACAAGAAAATTAAAATGAATGAAAAACAAGTCGATTCTCATACCGAAATATAGACCACATTAAGGTACGTTTTACTGGTCTTATAACACAATAGTAACAAAGTTACAAGCCAAGAATTATAGACGAGACCCGCCACACGTCCAAGGAAATCGACTATATCGTCTAAATCTTAGCTAAAACATCCATGGAAGGTTGAGGAATAGCTCTAGAACCAGAAAAGATCGAAGAGAATGAAGGGGAGAAAGGGGACTTTTACATTACATTTTCAAGTTTGATGTGAAAATATAATCGAATTTCGGTTGGTTTTGCTTTCACATTTATTCATTGTGTATTGCGATCATTCACTCATTGTCTTAACAGAGTTGACATTTTCTGGGAATCATGATTAACTAGTGCATGTGTTTCCAGTTTGAATCAAGTTCAAGCCGCACCCTTTGTTAAGTTTGATATTGGTACTTGAGAATTTGGCTTAAATTTGCTATTGTGTCTGTTAAAATGGTACATATGTAGGTTGCTTTTTCAGAGACATCATGTAGGGATGTGGGTGATTATCTTTTTAGCCTTAAGGGGGCATACATAATCGCATTAACTGGTTGAGAACCACTTAAGAAGTTGCAGTAATGAATTTATTTTCGGGGAACTTCAACATGTGTGTGGTATATGTCCATCAAGGGTAAACATAAGCAAAACATGCATAGTATCAGCTAGTTTGTGAATCAGACCCCATCAGCTCTATGATACCAACGAGATAGGGAAAATTCATATCCCAGGCACAGTGTGCATGATGCTTAACAAAGCAGCAGAACCAGCAAGCTCAAGGGCGCCTCGTTGCACACGCAAGGTGCCTTTGATCAGTTGCAAGATTTACTCTTCTTCTAAAAGCCCCTTGATATGACTTGTACATCAGATTGTAGTTCAGCTGAGAAAAACCAAGATTTACTTCCAATTGTAGCTCTCATGAGATTGCCAAGATCTCTGAGCGTGTTTAGGATTAGATACGGTGTATAGAGGACTGGTACCTCAAATTTTCTTACCAATACGGAATATATTCAGGACTCATTACTATCATCATAAGCACATCTAGAAGTTAATAACCACATGCTGTTTCCAAATTTCAAGAGACAGTGTATACTACGTATTACATTCAAGATCCAATTGAGAAATCACTTCCTATTTTGGAGAAGAACTGAGGAAACTCTTCTGGGTTGAATTGGCGGTGGAACAATCTGATAGCCAGTTACACTTCATCAATTAGAAATTATTAACAGTAAGAATTTAACGCAAAAGCTAAACTAAAATGCAACATCAGAAACGTATAAGTCAATCCAAAATATAAATGGCTGGGAACGTGTGACAGTTTGTGCGTGTGTGTGCGCGCGTCATCTTTTTTTTCAAATTTTCTTTTCAAAAATATCCGCTGTATATCTGCAATTTGCATTAGACTGATAAAAGTATATCACAGATATACTAGAAGCTAGCTAGGTCAAAATAAGTTTGAAGAAAAAGAGAGATAGAACAGAAGTTTGACACAATATTTCTAAGAGAAAACAACACAGGAAATGGCGAATAATCGTAGAATGAACTTTATGACACGCATACCTCTCAAATATAAGCACAAAGTGTCCCTCATCATTGGCTTGGACTTCTTTCCTGCTGTGGAAGTCAGAAGCAGCAAGGTTCGAAAGTTTGAAGGGCAGTGAAGCTGAGTAGTAGCTTCTTGATAGATGCAACTGAAGAACCCTGAGAGCTGTGGAAGACTACTCAAATACATTTCCTTCAATTTGGGAATAACTACCTTGCTCTCTTGTCCCCAGGTTGGTGAAAAAAGGCTTTTCAAGTCAGAGCAGTCATCCACCCAAAGGAGCTCCAGTTGCGAAAAAGATACAGTAGCACCATAGGCCAAGAGATATTTCAGTTTGTGGCAGCCACGAATTGCCACTGTTAAGATTACAGAATGCTCCATTTGGAGGATAACCGATCCATATTCTTTCAAGGCTCACAAGATTACACAAGTTATCTCTCTCAATTTCGTTAAGACGGTTTGTTGTCCCTCCAGCTCTTCAAATCTAAACACATGTCCATTTTGGTTCCTCTCGCATCCTCCACTTGCTCACAATGTAGTGTTTCCAGATTTTGTAGCCTGAGCAACAAATTTGATTGTAAAAGTGCATCCACCAAATGAGGGCAGTTTCTCACATTTAACAACTGAAGATTGCATAGAGACCCAGGTGGTAACTCACCAATACATAAATCCTCCAGCCCATAGACCCTTTCAACATACAAATCTATCAAGCTCTCGAATACTGGTTCATTTTGAATCCTTCTTGTTGTTGAGTTCATCAACACTCCATCCACTTGGCACTCAATTACAGCAAGGCACTTCAGCACATGTAATCTCCCAAGGTCGTATTCCACAAGAATGTCCACTAAGCCACTGTACCCTATGTACTCCAGTATCTCTGTTTTCTCTGTCACCACATTGATAAACCAATCTGGTAAACTCTTCGTGCTTGCGTTTAGAGTCACATACCGAAAGAGATGCTGACGTTGATCCAACTTGACAGTTAGTTTCCTCTCAAAATAACGGCCATACATTCCTTTCTGCTGATACAGATATTGAAGTTGACCCAATTCGGAATGCAACTAACGTTACGAGGCAAGCATTTCACATCAGATATGTGAACTTTCAAACTGTTTAAACGTCAAAGCTAGCATTCTTGGCAGTGCCAAAAGCAAAAGAAAATAAACTGCCCGTGACTATTCTACTACCCTAGTCGCAGAAGTCGCATTTCATGTACAGTTCTTCTAATCCATTCACGTTTAATATCACATCAGAGGGCACTGTTACAAAACATGCATTAGTGATGTCTAACAACTTTAGTTTGGTCAACTGCGCCATTTCTTTCGGCAGTTTTCTATCACAAATTCCTCTAAGGTTCTTCATACTAAGAATCTGAAGGTTCTTTATCTTTCCGAGTATGGAAATATCATGCATTTTCCTGCAATCATCTAAACACAAAGCTTGGAGGTTGGTTAGCAGACTTAATGAGGCGGGTAGTAATGAAATACTAGTCTGGCTAAGATCTAAGACCCTCAATTCATTGGGACTTTGAAAAAATGGATTTGGAATCTCATTTATATTACTATCGCTCTGTAGTAATAAAATCTGGAGTTTTGAACATACCAACTTGTCGGGAAGCTTCTGAATTTCATTTCTCATAAGTGAGACTGCAGAGTAGCCTTTATCTGCAATATTAATAGCTGGCCAATCCTTTAATTCACAACCAGCTTTAACCAAAAACTGTGATCCATCTTCCGATAATGAGATTGATACCACATCTTGAATTACGTCATGCATCTTCACAAATCCACAGTACGCACTGTCCAAAAGCAAGCTAGAAGCTTTCAGGTACTTGACCACTGAATGAGCTTTGGCTCTGGCTTCTTTGATTGTATCAGCATCTTGAAACAGTCCTTTCCCAATTGCATACACCAACAAGTCTTCGACCTCAATATCAGAATCTTCAGGGAATAGACAGCAAAGCAAGAAGAATAACTTGGCAATGTTATCATCATCAGGTCTCAAAAAATTATAGCTCAACTCTATACATCTAGACACCCTCTCGCTCATCTTCATAGTTGGCAGGTTGAGCAGCCTTTAGACGTTGAGCTGCTTCTGTCCAATCATCTAAATCTTTATCTCCAAGTGCCCTCGCAACTGCTACTAATGCAACTGGGAGACCAGCACATTCTTTTGCTACTCTCCGCCCTACATTTAAGTTTGTTGATTCATGAAAAGACTTTCTTGTTTTCTTCACAAATAGGTTCCAAGCATCTTCTTCAGATAAGACTTGGAGAGGAATGTTTTCTTGGCTCTCCATGGTATGACAAACATTCAATCTCCTTGTGGTGAATATGATTTTGGAACTGCACTTTTGAAGCTCATCATGGCTGGGTATTCCAATGCTAGACAAATCTATTCTCTCCCAAATGTCGTCCAAGAATATGAGGATCCTATTTCCTTTCATTATCTTCTCCATCAATCTAACTGCTCTTCCGAATTCTGTCTCCTCGAACAACTTTAATCCCAGCAGATCGGCCAGTGTTCCTTGAATATTTCTCAAGTTTGGTGTTTGGGATATGACAGCCATAATTACATGATTAAAAAGACCAAGTTTTCGGGCATGTGCACCCACATGTTTCACCATACTTGTCTTGCCAACGCCTCCCATCCCATATACCCCAATGACAGTGATCTCATCATCTTGATGTTTGAATAATAAAAAAATGATGATGAAATAAAAATGGAAGCACCAAAAGAAACAGAACAGAAACAACATAGATAAGCTGAGTAAAATCCAAGCTTTATCTTCAAATGTTGGTCAAAGAAGGTGGCTGCAACAATACCATTCTTTGCGCCATACGTTGCAAGAAGATTCCAACAAACTCACCTAGTCAATACCGAAATACATGACACAAGGAGTTTGAAATTTTCAAATCCAGTTACAATATGATCTTATCTGATCTCCTCGAAGACTCTATAAAAGTGTGCAAGCATAATGGTAAGCGACACAGAAGAACGAGAAGAGAACAAGAGAAGGAACAGAAGAGAACAGAAGAGACGAAGAAAGAGCAGAAGAAGAGAAGAAGAGAAGCTGCGAGCCAACAAGATAGTGAAGGTGGAGCTCTCATTCTAACTCTCTTTATCTTTTGCAGCATCTTTATCTTTCTATGTCATCTGGAAGTCTCAACCTTGTTCCACCGGAAGTCTCGAAAGTAAGAGTTGAAAAACCCCTCCAAGGAGCTTCTTACCGCACGGCTTTAGCAACCATCTCTACCTTACCAAGCAAGGCCCCAATGTTGTTCAAATCTCAAAGACCATTCCGGATCACCTCCAGGTCATCACCAAAAGAAGACTATGGCCGCTCAGCTTTTTCTCTCATTGCAACGAGACATATAGCCTCGCATAACAGGCCACACAAGGGAAAAAGAACAAACATTCCAAGCAACACAAGTTTGAAGCTTTCATGTCAACTATGAAGAGCAGGAACTTACCCTTGACGTCTTGGAGTGTTCTCACAAGCAATGAAGAATATTTCTTATCTGCAAGTAAAAGGTGGAAGTCAGAATTTGAAGCCGTTGAAGAAACAGAAGTGTACCTGGCAGATTCATCTTGCTCACCTGACTTCAGAAGCAAACTGACACTTTTGCCTGCAAAGACAAGTGACCCGAGCAGATTGAAGTGAGCTCAAGTGAGTCTGAGCGAATTGAAGCGAGCCTGAGCGGATTGAAGAAGCGAGCCTGAGCGGATTGAAGAAGCGAGCCTGAGCGGATTGGCGAGCCTGAGCAGATTGAAGCGAGCTAGATTGAAGCGAGCTAGATTGAAGGGAGCCTGAGCAGTTTGAAGTGAGCCTGAGCAGATTGAAACCAAGAAGATGACAATCAACATTGAAGAAATAATTGAAGCATATGTTCAGGAGCTTTCAAATTTGAAAGAATGATTGAAGGGCAAAGACAAGTCCTAGGCGCTTTCAAAATTTCCCAACATGAGTCAATGTCTTCCCAAATTCCTGGAACTAAAATGACAATAACAAAAGGGAACTTCTTGGAGACATATGTAATTGTCATGACCCTCATAACCAAATAATGCCATCAAACTCTAAAGCCAAAATCATGCAGATTTTCGAAATAAAATCCAAGCGGAGGAGTAGACAATTAAGTCATGCTTTGCCTAAGACATGGCCAGTTTAAAACTTTTTGGTGCATAAAAGACAAATTCCTCAATTAAACATATGAGATCTATTCTAAATTGTGGTCATGAACTTTAAATTAAGTAATTATGGCTTACCAAGAGGCTCAGACACAAGACACCAAAACGCAGGCTCAAATTCAAAACCACTCCAAGTGTTGGCAGAAAGCACTGGTATCAAAACAACAATTATAGGGAGGAATTCTTGAGACAACATGAAAACCCAATGAGGAAGAGGAACCTACCCAATGCAGATTTCGATTGCATGAAGCAAGAGGAGATGAACACATCCATATATAAAGCCAGGCTCTGAGACTCCATCTCCAAATCAAACTTGTGCCCTCGATTTCCATCTGCAATCCGATCTTTGTGGGTGACGATACTTTAGAAGTCTTTGAGTTTATCTGAAGAAAATCATTTGTCGGAAGAGGGATGTTGAGTTTCTGAAGATAGATCAAAACAAGAATTGATATAATGGGCCACATATTGTCTTTGGATCGCTGACAAGTTTGAAGTGCAAAGCTCAAGTCATCTCAACAGAAAAGGCACGACAGGCTTGGTCCATTATAAAGCTTAGCAGATTCGAGCATCCAAATCAACCCAGAAGGAGCTTCACCAAAATCAAAGCTCCATGAAACAAAGAAAAATGCGTTTGTTTACTGGGTTCAGAAAATTCATACCCGTTAAGTAAAACCCTAAACCCTGATACAAAACCAAAAATCCCAAAACGTTGAACTACATTGGTTTGATCCCTTCACAGGGTATGTAGGCAGTCTAGATTTAAATCTAGATACAACCACGACTCCAAATAAAATCCTCGGATCTTTTGAAGCCAAAATCTCGCTCCAGATACAATCACATTTCTAAACACATTTCCAAACACTACTCTTATTCAAAAATCAAAGCCTTTCTAACAAGTCATTCACTTGTTGGAATTCTTGAACTACGAATGGCTTGATCCCTTCTCAAGGGTACGTAGGCAACCCATTCAAATTTTCGGGTGCAGCCGTAAAAACAAACAAACACACACACCCCCCATTGGTTATTTTCTTTTGGAATCAAAGGGTTTTCCTCTTAAAATAAGAGGATGTAATTAAGAGATATGTTATCTTGAATGGGTCGAACTTAACATAATAAAAGTTTCATCTCCCATACATGAGATAGGACGAGATTTTATCGAGTGTATTATGTACATTTTTTGCTCAACACTTGAATTGCCTTCATTACCTTATTCATGGCTCACCTTGTTACTTCAAATGCTACAAAATCTCCAGTAGACAAAAATGCCCACTCAACATCAATAGGTCGTAATTTACTGCACACAACATCCACAGCGTCTTTGACAAGTTCCATGTCAGAACTACAAGGATAAAGAGTCAAACAATCATCAGACAAAATCTAGAAGATTCAAAAGTTATAACTCTTGTTAAGATAGAAAATCTTACCTATATTTTTTTGATTCCAAGCCAGAGAGACCGGCATTCGTTCAACTTATATGGGTAGCCTTTCTTCGTGCGTAGTGAAGGCTCTTGCAAAGCTCCCTTTCTGATGTCGCACATCAGAAGGATCCACATCATAAAAGATTGGGTTGACTGTTGTGCTATTATCCAAGCACTGAATGATCATTGTCAATTCGTCCAAACACCATTTAGAACAAGCATAATTTGGTGAAAGGACAATGATTGCCAACCTAGATTTCTCTCAGAAGACTCGAGGAAATAGTAGTCCCTCTGATAAGCCATGAACGTTTCAACTTCTCTGTTCTGCAACTCAGGGTATAAAGAGGAGACAATAGTCCTGCGAGTGTCTACACCCCTGAAACTCAGAAAAACATCATTCTTCCTGCGAGGAACGGATGATTCAGCTGATGAAGTCTGAGATGCAGAGGCTCTTTGCGTGCTCAAGGCCATTGAAATTGAACCAACTATACTAACACAGACAAAGAAAAATACTAATCATGACTGCCAATCTAAAATATCAGTAGACTTTTAGGCAAAACCCAATCTAAGAGATGAGCAGCAATTAGCACAAGCTATAATCACACATGGAGCTCAATTTGTTAGCCCAAACCAAGAGAACAGTACGTAGCCATTACCTCTACCTATAGTCACACATGGACCTAAATATCATAAAATTTCACAATTCAAAATCACCAATTAATTCTAGTAATTGATTTTGACTTCAATTTAAACTCGCTTAGGAATCAAATAGAATTCATAATCCAATTTCAACATTTCAAATCTGAGAACAAACCACAATCAAATTCAAACATGAAACAAAGAAATAGGATTGTGAAGATGCGAACCTTGAAAAGCTTTGAGCCAAGTAACTATCGGAGAGAACCGAGTTCGGATCTACGAGGAACAACGGTGGCGAAACGATTCGAAATGACGCTGTTTCGACGAGGACGGTGGCGATGAAATCTAGGCAGACGGAGGAGATGCGGATGCCTCCTGCGCCGGCGTTGGGTTGTCGTGGAGCTCGAGAGAGAGAGAGAGAAAGGGTATTTTAGGTAGAACAGAGAGGAAGTAGGTGAAAGTGTAAAAATATCGAAAATGTGTGGCGCATAACCAATTGTATTTTGGCTCTTCATTTCTCCGGGATTCCGAAGCAGAGAGGGAGAGAGCTGACCCAACCTCCGACGGGTATGTTTCTTTCTTCAATTCTCAAACAAACAAAAAACTACTAAATTTCACCCTTATTCCTACACTTGATCAAAAACATTGCCTATGTACGAACTGAAGCTCTGGGCTGCTGACTTCGGTTCAATCTAAGACTATCTTTCTCAGATTAGTCCAAAGAGATTCAGATTCAAGATATACATTACATGTTGAAATGCTTACTGAATATTGCTATTGGGCTTGTTCATATTATTCTGACAATACTTGAGATTGACCTTTTCAATGGATTGCTATTACTGTTGCTTCAGTCTCTACTAAATAGTTACAGAGATGGGATATTTCTGTCTTCTGTTTTCCTTTTGTTCCAACTGTCTCTATCAACAAGTAAACATGGTAATCTACATGCCTGGTGTTCTTGTTTTCCTGACCTTGTCGACTTATTGTTTTATTCTTTTGATAGGTCCATGATGCTCGGACGATCCTTAGCCTCTCCATTGCTAGCCAATGATTATGCAATACGCTTTTGCTTTACCGCTGTAAGTTTGATTTCAAGGGAACATTGCTAGTGTTAGTTTGTTACAACAAGCACTGCTTTTTATAATAGATGCTTTACTCTTGTAGCAACTTTGTTTTACTGTTTTAGACATTGGATTTATGATCCAATTCTTTCAGTTATCAACCCAATGTGATGGCTTAGAAGGCTTAAGTACATCGTAATACAAAAGCTTGTTTAGATTATTGCTCAGGAAAAAGTAAAGATCAGTAATGTTACAGAAAAGAAAAACCTTATTTTTTGCTTATCTCCTTAGTGGTCTTCTACCATATGGAAAGGGGCCGCTGATCTGCCTTTTCTTCACTGTATAATCACTTAAGATTCTAGTAGCTATTTCAGTAAAAAACTTTGGTCATTCTATCTTCATTTATCTTGAGAAACATTGTGCTTTTGTAGGAAGAGAAAAGTCCAACGATTTCTGGAACTGTAGTCTGGTCGGTAGTTTTCGGAATTACTTGGTTGGATAGGGATATTTATAATTTTATTTTGGGGGGGGGGGAGGGGGGGGGGGGAGTGGATTTACTGTAGGACATAGTTAGAATTTGGGCATCGTTACAGGTTTTGGATCTCTAATGAGTTAAAGTATATCTGATTCTTTTCTCGTAATGTGGATTGAGGGGGCTCTGCTCTATTCTATATGTGGCTGCTTTATCTAAAATTTTTCCTGTCCTGTTAGGATGTGAAGCATTTAGTGGTGTCTTGTTTACTGTTGTATTTTTTCTCAGGCTGTATACTACCTAAAGATGTGGAGCACTTAGTGGTTTCTTGTTTAGTACTGTTGTAGTTTTTCTCAGGCTGTATACTACCTAAAGAAAGTTTTCTTGTTTAGAGCCTACTAACCTAGCTTCACCAAGGATATATTGACTTTGTTCTCTATTTCAACTTGATCAGTCTTTAGGTATTTTATGAAGTTTGAAGTGTTTAGGGGAGAAGACATGAAAATAGATAAAACTCAATTCCCCGGTCATACTTTTTCCCTTTGGGTTTGCCTCCCGCTTGTGTCTAATGCCTTCATCTCTTGTATCGTTTGGTCCCACAAGATTTTCCCTTAAAATGAAAGTAACATTGTGAGATGTGCCAAAGAATTTTATGAAATGTAATGAAGACAGCCTTAAATAACAAATGTTTTGGATACACGAAAGTGACGAAACAAGCAAACTTTGTGACTATCCTAGCAATGGAAGGGTTCCATAGAATAGTAGCCAACATGTTTTCTTCTCATGCGAACGAATTGCGTATGTATGCGTGCAAAACAGATATGATCAATTCACATTGTAACTTTTGACTTGTCATTATATTTGTAGTCAAGTTGTCATCTGCAAATAATGACGCCTTGCTTCTATTTACCTCGAAGTTTTCCTGTTCTTATTCATTAAGTAATCGCTGTGCTTTACTTAATATATTGCCATCCTTCTGCAGCCTAATATTATAATTGCTGCACCAAATATCAGAGATCTACATGTGAATTGTTTGTCACAAAATTTGAATAGAGCAGCTTGTGCACCAAGTACTTCTAAGAAGAAATGGGTATTGCATTCAACAGAAAAATTTGAAAGTGTGACTTTGACTGATGACGACAGGAAGACATTAGAAGCATATCGTGATGCTCTTTCTGCATTGAGTATCAGTAATGAAGAGGGAGACAAGATACTTGGGAAAGCTTTTGGTCTTATTCATTCACCCTACTGGGGTGAAGAAAGAAAGAATAAGATTCCAAAATTTGAGATTGTATGTGAAAAAATGGACTACCTTAGGAGTTTAAACCTGTCTAACGATGATCTGAGTAAGTTGCTTAAAAAATTTCCAGAAGTTCTTGGATGTGACCTTGAACATGAGCTGAAAACCAATGTCCAAGTTTTGGAAAAGCAATGGGGAATAAAAGGAAAATCTCTACGAAATCTCCTGCTTCGAAATCCAAGAGTGTTGGGTTACAATGTTGATTGCAAGGGAGATTGTATGGCACAATGCACCCGTTGCTGGGTTCGATTTTAGACTTCCTGGAAGAACTTAATTTTGCATCTCTGTTCCACATTTATTGCAATGTGGTGAACTGGATTCAATGTAAAGTGTGTATAATTTGTAGGCCTATAAAATCTTTAAAAATGGAATACATAAAGTTGAGAGGAAATAAATGATATTAATGTATTATGCTTTTGCATCTTCTTTGACTGTTAGAATTGTCTCCATACCATCCCTGATTCTACTGATGTTACCACAGACCATGAATAAGAATTAGACCATCTCTGATCAAAAAGAATCTTTGAAGGACATCACTACTACTGACAGTTAAACAAACAGTCCTGTCAAACTAAAATGGGAAGAAGAAGAAGAAGAAGAGGAACGAAAGAGAAATGGAGCTGTGGGGGAAGACAGGGCAGGGCGCCTACAAGGGAAGTATGTTTGTTTTTTCCGAAACTGTTGTTGTTTTTTCTTTGCTATCTGAAATAGAGACTTGCAAGTTTGATTGGGTTTTCATAAGATTTCCATATTAACATGAATTCCATTATCCTGTGCTGATGCAATTACATTACACTGGAAACCTATGGTACCTAATTGCATTACCTTATTTGAAGCTTATTTCTATGTTTGTTGGTATGGAAGAACATCTCAAATATCTTCTATAAAATCTGGATATTTCTTTTTTCGTTTTAATTAGAAAAAGTGTCCTCAGCCTATTGCAATTAAGACCGAAACTATCATCATCAGCATCATTATACCCCGGATCATAAGAATTACGGGATCATTCAATTCTGTGTATGTGATGAAGGATGATTCAATTTTGTTTCATACTATTTTAATTAGAGAAACCCCCCAAATCCGCAGCTAGATTTTGTAATTTAGATTCTGCTCTTTCATTATAATATAGCTTCCATCTTTTGCGGTAAGTATACAGACAATTCCTGCTGTGACTTGTTTCCAAATCGTGTCTTGGTTCTCACATTTAGTAGCTGCATCTTATTACTTCAATCATATGCCTACCTTTTCTTATGCTGTCTAATGTTGCTGGCTTCTGTATGATTGAATTCGATTTTATAATTGTACATTCTCTTTACAAGGGAGTCAAGTTTATTAGGCTGTCAAGTCTCCAGTATAAAATCGTGGCAATGTCTTTTGGTAGGGAATATCCAGAGATCATCATAGCTTTACCCTATCCTGCAACTGCCCCATCTTAGAGCCAAAGCAGAATGATAAGTTTTTGGATTGATAGGAATGTTTACTGTGTCTTTAGGTAGGTGGGCTAGAGTCTTTTTATTCGGCTCCTGCAGCATCAGGAATTGACTGATAGTGCATTCTACTAGAAGTCTAGTGAAATTAATAGTACACTATAAGTTTAGTATGAAAGCCTTTACATTGTAGGGTGGAATGTGATGTGAACATTGAACATGATTTGAAATGAAATGGTGCCACTGTTAGAAGAGTTAGTCCTGATGGGAATGGATTTTTTCAAAAAATTTCAGGTTTTCCATTCGAAATGGTTATCTTGTGACTGGTTTGTCAGGGCTTCCAAACCCTATGTGGGTCTGTATAATTTTTTTTATAAATGCTTCTAGAATGTAATAAAAGTAGTAGCACATGATATTTTTATGCTAGCAGGCAGTACAGTCACTACATTGTATCTGCAAAATTTTTTGTCTTGCTTGATAAATTTTTAACTGTCAACTTTAGTTTGGGTGCCAAGATTTTTGACCATCAATATGTTGTAGGTCCTTAATGAATCAGATAGAATGCTTGACATGGGATTTGAACCTGAAGTCCGCGATATACTGGGATAGACATGATCAGGTAAACCATACTTTACAAGTAGTGTTCTGGTGTGATATATTTTCCATTTTTTGTCCATTTTCCGCTACATAAACAAGCTGTGAATTTTATCTTCACCCCACCCCACCCACCAAAAAAAAAAAAAAAAAAAAATTCCTTTTGCATGCCATCCAGATCAAAGCTTGTTTATCTTTTCCAAATGCTCCTTTTAAAGTTTAGGCATATGTTTAGTTCCTGAAATTTTGGCAGTAAACCCTATAGTCTTCTCAGTTACAAGGCACTTATTATCTAATCATTTTGTTATTTATAGTTCTTCCCAAACCATACATAACTGAGGAAAAGATTACAACATTAATAATGTACTGAATAACAGCGGGACTTGACTAATGTGAATGATAAGTAATGGCTTTTACCCCCAGCCTATTCTCAGGTGCTACATATGAGGAGTACATGAGTAGTTTGAGTGATGACATTATAATCTTGGAAAAGCCATTGAATTAAATTTCTGAACCTCAAATAAGGACTTGTGACTGTTCTTTTATTTACTCCAAATATATTGAATGTCGGGCTTGCTATTCTTAATTTTCTTAGGCTTTTGCATTCTACTGATAGACATCTCTTGACTCTGCAGCTCGCCAAATGGGGTGATGTTCAGTGCGACATGGCCTCCGTAAGAAAAAGCAGCACAACAAAACGAAAAGAGTGAAAACAATGAAGAAAAGCCGAAGAGAAATGGAGCTGTGGTGGAAGACAGGCGGCGGTATCCTCACGTCTACAAGGGAAGTATGTTTTTTCCGAAACTGTTGTTAGCTTGCTGTTTTTCCTACGCTGTCTGAAATAGAGACTTGCAAGTTTTGTGTAATTTTGCATTGCCATTGGGTTTTTAAGATTTCCATATTAACATGTATACCATCTCATATTAGGGGAAGGTTTGTTATCCTGTGGTGATGCAGTTACACTGGAGACCTACCAAATTGCATTATTTGAAGCTTATATCTATGTTAGTGGTAAGTAAGTATTCACGATCTTATCTTCTGGTGGCAGATTTCAGATGGGTAGCCTTGTGGTGTGGAATCAGTTTGTTGGTATGGAAGAACATCAGTTTGTTGGTGTGGTAAGATTTTTATTTTTTATTTTTAATTAAATATTCCACAAGTTAGAAATATTTTTATTATGTAATTAGTTAGTCTATTCATTCCTCAATATCTATTCACATTGTTCCACAATTGGCACTGTAATGCGCTAGTAACCTTGTGACTTAGAAGCCTGCCTTGATAACTGGGTTGGTCTCCTGGGTCAGAATCTTAACTGTATTCTTGGTATATATGTTTTTCTGTCTACATCTGAAGCTCTATGACATTTATTTTTGGTGAAGGCTTGAATTAGTTAATAGTTGCCGATGATGTACTTTGGTTCCCCAGTTCGTCTTCTTATATTGGTTTTCATGATTTTTTTTTTTTTTGTGTGTGTGTACAAGGATCGTTATTGGAACACCTGGCGGTTTGAAGGATCCCATTGAAATCGGGTTGTGTTGCTTTCAGGAGGTATCTTTTGCGGTAAGTATACAGACAATCCCTGGTGTGACTTGTCTCATTATTTTGTCTTGGTTCATATTATTATTATAAGATGCTGGCATATTTGCAATTCTGGCGTTGCACTTTCGCAGTACATGTATGCCGCTAAAAGCAAAACAAGAAAGCTACTGATGATAAATGGATGGCTGTTTCCAGGGTTTTTGAAGGTCTGTTCTATACATGGTGATAAAGCACAAAATCAGCGCATACAGAAACTATCTCTAAATTAGCAGGGAAGCTGTCCCTTGATGGCACGTTGGTGTAACCAAGTGATATTCTTGTATTTCAAGGTACTTCTATTACATAAAAGCTAGCCGGATCGATCTCTTTAGTCATCCTTAATGTTGATCTTGTCCTTTTATTTTAACTGAATTAGTTGAATAATCATTTTCAGTTAGCTGGTGTTTTTATTTTTTCCTGGAGGGGATCTAAAAATTGGACCAGTTGATCCCTGAATTATGTTGGGGAGAGCCCTGCATGGATCAGGGGATCCTTCTTTCAAAGGGGGGTCTCAATCATGGATGGTTACAACTAACTTGGTCCGATGATCAAGAGTGTATAAAAAAAATCTGAAAATTCATTGAGAGACAGAAACTAATTTCATTAGATTTGTATCATATACATTTATAAAAGCTTCTAACTAGCTACAGAACCACTACCACTAACTAGCTACATAATCACTACCACTTAAAATCACTAAAATCTAAAGCATCATCATTCCAGTCGCCTAAATACAAGCTATTTAGCTGCTCATCATTCAATAGGCTCTCCTTCCAGTCTTCGCCAACCATAACATCCCCCAAACTCGCATCATACACATCGACTTCCCCTTGAGTCATTGTTTCATTAGCTACAAAGGTTGGCATATCCTGACATTGCTGCGTCAAGTTTTCTTCTCTTTGTTGAGGCTCAGCTGTCATCTCCCTTTGTTGTAGTTCAGTTGCTGGTTGTTGCACAGCCAAACTTTCAGACCCTTGCAATGAAACAGCTGGCTCATCGTCTAAAGGTGTTGGTCCAGCTTCTTGCTCAGCTTCTATTAATGGTGGTATAGGCTCCATTACTTGTTGGTTGAGGTACCATTGTTCTAGATCAGCCCCATTGAAGAATGGTGCTGTGACTGCTGGCGCTTGAAGGCGTTGCCGCTTCTCTTGCGGCTCCTCCTCAACCACCAATGCATCGCTGCTTAAATGACTATCACCAGCAGAGGCCTCAACACTTTGCTCCTCAAGCCCCTCTTCTTCTTGGTGCCTCTTTCTCTTGGGCAGTTCATCATTGTTCCTGAGCATACAAAGAACACAGTCATTAGTGAGTTGTGTGATCTGTGAGCTATCCAGCTGGAACTCATACATGACCCAGCGGCCATGGTGGGCAGAGTTCGTGTTAACGTATGTGTAGGTTTTTCTAAGACCGAGAAGGGTGGTAGTTGGCTGGGCATTGTCATCAAGAAGATATACTGGATTGCCAGCACCTTGGCCTTTCCAACTACCAGTCCCAACTTTGCGATAAGTGCGCGAACCGAGCTTCTTGTTTTGGGTGAAGAAGTACATGTCTTTGTTCTTCCTCAAGTCATTAACATGTCTTGATTCAAACTCTTGCCAAATCTGCCACGGTTCTAGATTCCCGTAAAGATCGGAGTCGCAAAAGAGGGAGTCCTTTCCGGGTACCAATTTCCCATTCACCATGGGCTTGAGGTAGTGGAGCAGCAGCTCATCCTCCATGGGACAGAACCTTTCGCCAGGCAGAAGCCCCATCAATGTTTTTTTTCTTTTTTTGATATTGGAATTAAAGATATTGCAAAGAACAGAACTTAGAAACAAACAGATGGATGATATCAAATAATATTTTTCATTGATGTTGAATCATTACATAAACACATTGTTTCTCAAAGATACAAACTTTCTTTGAATCAAATCAAAACAAAATAGAAACAAACACTAGTACAAGAATGAATTCAAGCTGTTATTAATGAGATCAGATCAAACAATCCAAAACCCTAAGTCGTCTCAGAGTTGGGCTGCAGACTTGCAGATGGCCGTCGGATCGGGAAGCGGAATCGATCGATTGAGAGGGAAATGGATTCGGCGTCGGATCCGGGAAGCGAAGTCGATCGAGAGACCGTGATCAACGATTGAGAGAATTTTAGAAACAGAAAAGCAGAGAGAGAGAGAGAGAGAGAGAGAGATCGGAAGTATTGGGTGGAGGGATAAAGAGAGAGACAGAGGTTCTATTTATAATGGCCAATGAAACGGCACCGTTGCGTTCCCATGACGCGGGTCCAGGCTGTCTTACAAGCGCGTCTTGCCCCTCCCTCCCAACGGCTACAAAATTTTGAAACACAGTCAACATTTCTTCGCTTTAGTCATACCTTCTGCTTACTTAAACCAAAACCCTGAAACCAAAATCCTGATAAAAAAAAAAAGAAAAAGAAATTTCCTACAAATAATAATAATAATAATAACACCCTCACACAAAAATTAAGAAACCTTTAATTGGCCATGTATTTCAGGTACTTTGTTTTACTGGAAAGATTAAATCTTGGTTTGCTTTCAGTGGCAGTGGCGAAGCTAGCTAAAGGCGAATCATCTCAAATTTTAAAAAGGCTTAATTAGCCTTAATGAAGATCAGATATTAATAGACTGAAACATAAGTTGACCCTTCTCCTTTTAAAAATCCTTAATTAATCTTAAGACTAATATCAGTTTACCCTTATCAACTTTAAGTCGATCATCATGTTAGCCTATTTTCTTTCAATTTCATTAAAAACACCCATCGACTTCTAATTTTCATCAGCCGTGTCCAAACATCTGTTTTCCATCCAATTCTTCCGTCATGTAATGACTTGCATTAAGAAGAAAACCAAATTTGAAGTTGGTCCATTTTCTTTCAATTTCATCCAAAACTTCCATTGACTTCTAATTTTCATCAGCCGTGTCTAAACATCTGTTTTCTATCTAATTCCCTCGTCATGTAATGACTTGCATTAAGAAGAAAACCAAATTTGAAGTCGCTAGGCCCATAGAAAAAGGGCAAATTAGATAAATTGCATTTAATCCCACCAAAAACACTAAGGTTAGGGGTTGTGATGGGAACAGACACTACCAGGACAAGCACTTTAGCCGACAAAAAATTTTCGTCGGCTATAGTTTCGTCGGGAAAGGGTCGTCGGCGATGACTTTAGCCGACGAAAAAAAAGTCCTCGTTGGCTATAGTCCATAATTAGCCGACGAAAAAAAAGTCGTCGGCTTTTGTCCCAAAATTTAGCCGACGAATATCTTAAAATGTTTCGTCGGCCTAGTCTGAGACTAAGCCGACGAAACATATATACGTCGGCTAAAGTATGTAATAAAAAATTAAAAAAATCACTATAGCCGACGAACTATAATCTGTTTCGTCGGCTTTAGAGGGGTTTAGCCGACGAAACACGCCATAATTCGTCGGCTAAACCTTATAAAAAAAATATAGCCGACGAATATAGTATTTAAACATCGTTGGCTAAAGTTGTTGGTTTTTGAAAAAAAAAACTGCAGAAACTTTCGGCCACCTCCAATCACCACCAAAATTTGATAGAATCATCCTCTCAACATTTTGAACAACTTTCTAGAAGAAGTCGAAGCCCAATTCTAAGCCTAAACAGGTCAATTGAATCAAAATATAAAAATCCCCAATTTTAAACCCTAAAAACTTCAAATCTTCGATTCTCCTCACACACACCGAATCGAGCTACCAAATTCTAAGGGAATGTAGTACTAATCAAACTCAACTTATCCATATATAGAACTCACCAAATGGTGACCTGAGGAAGGAGAAATTCGATCGACACCGAATCCGAACCGGCGGAGTTTTGGAGCTCGATTTATCTCTCACAGCGGCGCCACTCGATGCACCACTTGTCCAGCAATGAAGTAGAGACGACGGCGAAGCTTTTGGGACAAGTGTGGCGGTCTCCGGTAGCTTGACGGTGGAGCTAGGCCGAGAAGAAAATCCGGCAGGCGAAAGCATTTATGATTTTCTAAGTTCTTACCCCTATATAAAGAACTTTACCCGACGAAATTCTTTATTTTCGTCGGCTAAACTCCTTTGAAAATTTTGAAAATTTTCCCCCAAATTTGGTTCGCCTGCCAAATGTTTTTTGAAAATTTTAAACTTTAGCTGACGACTTTTCATATATTTTCGTCGGCTAAAGTCATTTGAAAATTTTCCCCCAAATTTGTTTGCCACCAAATGTTTTTTGAAAATTTTAACTTTAGCCGACGACTTTTCTAATATCTTCGTCGGCTAAAGTCCATTTTTGACTTTAGCCGACGACTTTTTTAATATCTCGTCGGCTAAAGTCTATAAATTCACGTAAACGCTCATATCTCCCTCTATATTAGGTAGTTTGGTCAAACCTTCCACACGAAAAACTCTCATGTAGATGAGACGCAACCGTCTATATAAAAATTTTGAGACATTTACCTTCCGACGATAGGGCTCCCTGTAGGGAATAATAACGGTAAATAAGGTTGACCGCTACTATCGGCACCGAGACGTTACCCGATTTACGTGATTTTTGAACCATAGCCGTATTTCACCATTATGAACACATCTTATTTCACGAGATTTTTGATAATTTTGCTTCCTATGTAGAGTTGGTTCACAAAGTTGTATAACCTACTAAACAAGTTATACAACATTAGTAGACACGTTGTGATTCCGATGACTAAAATTCACAAACCAAAATTCGAGCGTCAGATATAATCATTATGACGAAAGATGTCATGGTAAAAAATTCAACTGGATCCGACAACGTTAAGGGCTCGATCAAAACGGTCAACCATAATCCATCGTTACTTATCACACGAAAACGCTCATATCTCCCCCTATATTACGTAGTTTGGTCAAACCTTCCACACGAAAAACTCTCACGTAGATGAGACGCAACCGCCCATATAAAAATTTTGGGACATTTACCTTCCGACGATAGGGCTCCCCATAGGGAATAATAACGGTAAATAATAGACACGACGTGATTTCGATGACTAAAATTTACAAACCAAAATTCGAGAGTCAGATATGATCATTATGACGAAAGATGTGTATGGTAAAAAATTCAACTGGATTCGACAACGTTAAGGGCTCAATCGAAACGGTCAACTGTAATCGGAAATAAGAAAACCGCATTTTGAAGCCCTAAACGGACTCGGATGGCCAAAAAGGCCCATACATCATTGCAATAGCGATGAGTCTGACTCATAGGGCCGTAAAGCTTTCGGAAAGGTATCACAATAGTCAATCAGACACCGAACGCCAAATCTGCAGCATAGTGAATAATAAGAGAAAATTACATTGACCGCAACTATCGGCACCGAGACTTTACTGGAATACCGTGATTTTTCAACTGTAGACGTATTTCACCATTCGGGTCATATCTTATTTTACGACTTTATTGCGTTTGAAGGATCTACGTATAGTTTGTTTTTGAAACGGAACATTTACTTAACACTTGGTAAACAAGTTATACAACATTAGTAGGCATGTTGTGATTGTGATGATCAAACTTAAGAAACGAAAATCCGACCGCCAGATCTGACCATCATGATAAAATACATGTATGGGAAAAAATTCAACTTGATCCGACAAGGTTAAGGGCTCGATCCGGACGGTCAATCCCGTAAGTCAAACCCCTAAACGCACCGAAAAGGTCATTGGACCGTCTAAATTACGTATTTTGGCCGGACCTTCAACTGAAAATAGTTTCAAATCGATGAGACGCAACAAGTCGTATAAAAAATATATCACCATTAGGGTTTAGGGTTTAGCTGACGAAATATTAGGATATTCGTCGGCTAAGATGCGGTTAGCCGACGAATTATTACTTAGGTTTTAGCCGACGAAAAAATTCGTCGGGTAAAGTATTTTTAAAAGTCGTTGACTATAGTGCACAGACTATAGCCGACGAAAAAATTCTTTAGCCGACGAATTTTTAATTTCGTCGGCTAAAGTTGACCATAGCCGACGAAAATTTAAATTAGCCGACGAAGTTAAATTTCGTCAGCTAAATTCCACTTTAGCCGACGAAAAAATAATTCGTCGGCCTGGTTTTTTTATTTTCGTCGGCTAAAACTTTTCTTCTGGTAGTGAGAGATGTGTAGCGATATGGGGGGGAAATGGTCAGAAAGATTTTTTTTTTTTTTTCAGAATTTGACTTTCTTCTTGATGCCACGTCATCACTTGACGGAGGAATTAGATGGAGAACGGAGGTTTGGACACTACTGATGAAAATTGGGAGTCGAGGGGTGTTTTTGATGAAATTGAAAGAAAATGAACTAACATGATGATCGACCTAAGGTGGATGGGTAAACTGAAATTAGTTCTTAATCTTAATTATTCTTCAACGTTAATAGAACGAAATAAAATTTTATACTAATTAATAATATACTTAATCCAATTAATACAAATCGTGTCTAGGATTTCTTACCTTACTAATATGTACTATAATGTTTTACATTCCATTTATAATTTTTTTTCTTTCCAATTATTCTTTATAAATGGAGAGTATGTGGATTACAATTTTTTTTTTTTTTTGAAGTAATGTGGATTACAATTTGGGATGTGTGGATTTCACATCACTTATTTATTGGTTTTTTCAAGGATAATATTCATTTGTATAGAACAAACATATTATTGAAATTAAGTTTGTGTTATTTTTTTAATCAATATTATGTCATTGCTAGAGAGCGACTGAACATAAATTTGATTTGTAAAGATGAGAAAGGGAAGTGTAGACGGAATTGAGAGAAGTTTCTGAAGCTGCTGTAAAAGGTTTTGACATTCAATAACCCGAGAAGGGGTACAATTAATGAGGTAGGCAGCAGACTTCACAGCTTATCCCAAATACTCACGAGGTACATCCATGCCAAATAAGGAGACACGAACAACTTCAAGCAAAACTGTCGATTTTTCCTGTATGCTAATCCATTTTGCCGAGGAGTATAACTATTTGAAATCTCATGTCGAATTTCATGGGATTGCATAAACTCTTGCATAAGGCCATTAACATATTCACCGCCATTGTCAGACTGAAAAACTCGAATAGTCTGTTGATATTGCGTAGACACCATCTTGTGAAATTTTGTGAATCTAGAATAAACATTGCTCTTGTTCTTCAGTAGAGACACCCAAGTCATGTGAGTGCAATCATCAGAATGAATCTTCATAAAAGGAATATAGGCTTGGGGAATATGAAATACGGTGGCTCTTGGCCAGTTCACATATGATGGTTGACACCTGAAAATAATTATGGTTGCAGCTTCTTAAGATAACTGAAATTTAGATGTCCTAAACAATGGTGTCAAAGCCACACATGCATCTTTCGTAGCACTCTCGGCTCCATCGACTTGATTAGCTTGACCCAAAAGATGTTTATGCTTTTCTCCAGTCTGTTAGATCCAGGTAGTATAATTTCCTCATTCTTACACTATAACCCAAAATCCGCCGAGTCAGAATGTCTTGAAACACACAAAAAGACGGATATAATGTACATGAAAGGGCAAGAATAATTTGATTAACAGCATGCATGTCTCATCCCGACCCGTAAAATTTTATCTTATTTACTAGCTTGTTTATAATAAGAATTTTACCGTCTCCGACATTGACATATAGTTTAATTGGTCCCTAGAGGGGTTTTGAGGGATGATTATTTCGGAGAGTTATTCGTAGGAGAAAAATGTAACGACGGTAAAATAGTAAATTTTAGCTAGTAAAAGGTAATTTTTATTAGGGTATTTTATTTTGGGGTGTTAAATTGGTGAAGTTGGGTATTTTTATGATATTGGGCCGGGTTGGTGTGAGGCCCAAACCCGTTTCTTTTTCTTTTCTCTTCTCTCTTTCTCTCTCTTTCTCTCCCGATGCTCTCTCTCTCCCTCCCACTGCCGGAAAAACTTCTCCACCCGTCCGCCGCCGTCTGACCACGCCTGGCCGCCGCACAGGTCACGTCTGGCAGCTGGGACGCCGCTCGTCCAGCCTGGGGTGGTGACCGGTCCTCACTCGCCGGCGTTAAGGCGCGGTGACGCCGCTGCTGCCGCGTGGTTGTTTTCACCGGAGCTCCCTCCTCCGGCCACCAAAGCCGGTGATCTTTGGCTCGTTTTGTAGCTCTCCTCCCGTGCAACAACCCCTCCAAAAGGCTCGATCCCTCTTGAGCTCGGTAAGGAGAAATTCGAAGTTGAAATTCTAGGGCTTTTAGTATATTTCCGTTCGATTGACCTAGTTAGGCTTGAAATTGGACTTGGTGATAGTTATGAAAGTTGTTTGGAATGTTGAGAGGAAAATTCTGTTAAAATTTGGTAGAATTTGGACGTCGCCGGAATCGACCTCCGGCCGCCGCTGCCGGCGGAGCCGCCGCCGCCGTTTTGGGATTTTGTATAATTTTAAATGTGTAATAATTAGAGGAGTTTAATGAAGTGAATTGTGGAATTTTCGGACGAGTTTTGAATAAGTTTGTGAATTTCCGAAGTTTAGTATTTTGGCGGTTAAATAATGTAAAATCCGACCGTAGGATTTAAATCAATTTCTGGAAAATGTTGTATTTACGAATGCCGAGTATGATATTAAAGTTTGGATCGTTTCGATTTAAGAATATCGAACTTAGGCAATGATGAGCGTATTTATGGCTCTCGATTAATTTTGCCTATTTTATGAATACTGGATTTTAGTTGGGAAATTAATTATATATTTGGAACAGGACGTGAGGAGACTCAAATTGGAGAGACCTCGGATCGACGTCAGGCTTAAGCCTAAAGTTGTGAGTGGACCTTAATTTGTTTTAAATAAAAAGCATGCGATGAATGATTTTATTAATTATTTATTTCTTCTGATGAGATTTATTGTTTTCTCGCATATTTGACAATTTTTTCTCCTTTGGAGAGATCCCGAAAATGATATTTTCGGTGGATATGTATTTTGGATGTTTATGAGAATAGTATGTATATAAATGCTAGCTAGCCATACGTGCTTGGTCCGTCATAATGAGGTAAAATATCATTATGGCGTGTCGTGAGTGTTAGACACAAGCGTCATAGCCCTATATGAAAACTTCTTTCTTTTTCGGTTTATTTAGGTTTTCATATAGGGAGTCCACACGTATATATACACCGTCCCTTTTCGGTCATAATGAGGAAAAATACCATTATGGCGCAACGTGAGCGTTAGACGCCAGCGTTGTAGCCTTGTATGAATTTCTATTTTTTTGAATTGTTTCTAGGATTCATACAAGGAGTCTGACGAGTGTAGATACATACGAATATATGATTATATATGGTTTAGCCTGAGAGACTCCATTTTATTTGAGTTTGTGACTAGCCAGTGCTAGTCATGAAATTGTCAGATTATAAATTGAGTGTTTTTAAGCTGCCGCATGCAGTATATTTTTCTTTGAAATTAAAATGGGAATGCATAATATTTTGTTATTAAATTATTTTTGTCCACTCACTCTAACGTTATTAAATGTCTTCCCCTGGGCCCTTCGTTTTAAAATGCCCAGTCTGCAGGATTGCATAGTTGAGATCGGGCGTACATGGAGAAGAGACATAATCAATAGTATAGCTTCCGCTCTTTCTATTTATTTATAATTCATTTCCTCTCAAATAGAGTTGCTCTAAATATGTGGTTGTTTATTATAGGATCTTTGTTAGATTAGTAAATCTATATTGGGAGAGGTTGTGATTTGTGGGGAGCACGAAGGCTCCAGGAGTCTATAAGGTTGGATTTGGAACCTTTAGACGTGTTTGCAGATTTTGGTTTGGAAGGGTTGTCCATTTCCAAGGGAGGTTGTACCGAAGTTAGCGGTAAATCTTTCCTTAGAGGTGGTCCCCGCACGATTTACTCCGGGTTTAAGGTGAAATTCGGGTGGGTCGTGTCAATGCATCTTTCTTAGCACTCTCTCCATTGACTTGATTAGCTTGACCCAAAAGATGTTTATGTTTTTCTCCAGTCTCTGTCAGATCCAGGTAGTATAATTTCCTCATTCTTACACCATAACCCAAAATCCGCCGAGTCAGAATGTCCTGAAACACACAGAAAGAAGGATAGAATATACATGAAAGGGCAAGAATAATTTGACTAACAGATATGAGATTATCCATTAAGGAAAGAACAACCAACACATAATCGAGGGTTAAAAAATCGGACAAGACAACATAACCTTCTCCGGTAATCGGAGTTGGAGTACCATCGGCGGTAGAAACAATATTTTGAGATGAGGGTCTTAGTTTTTCCAAGAGACTAGAGTCATTTGTCATGTGGTCAGAAGCTCATGTGTCGATTATCCAGGAGCTGTTCGAAGTAACCTTACCAATACCAATCAAACCTAACTAGGCTACATTAGCGGAGGTATTAGATGGATGCTCTTCCTCTGTGGTTGCAACTGCAGCCTTGCTTACGTTCGTTCGAGATTTATTGGTGAAGTCCCACCAATCGGGATATCCAATTATTTCATAACACCTTACTTTGGAGTGACCAATCTCTCCACAATGAGTACACTTGAGAATTGCCATTTGAGTAAAGAATTCGATCGGGTTCGAAATTTGAGGATTCAAGGATGGTTTGATTTCAATAATGGTGCAGCGGATTTGTGGTGGTGGTTTTGGAATTCGATTCGAGGATACGATATGCAGCAAGTTCCATCTCAGATACCAAGTAGAAAAGAATAAGAGATTTATATAAGATACAATTGTAGTGCTAATAAGAAAATACCTCATACATCTATACACAAATGTGTAACCTACACATACAAAAAACGTAATTTATTGAAAACAAAAGCTAATTTTTTTTTTCCAACACCTCATAGGGAATTAGGGACCGTATCACCTATCAGATAGTTAATTTGTGGAAAACTCTCTTCTACATTGGGTGATTCTTGTAGTGTCGTAGTTTAAGATATAAACCATATCTCGTACCGCACATAATCAGTCTTGACTGTCACTGTCTTGTCATGGAAATGCTTCATCCTCTCTTGAGCCACTTGTAGATTTCAACATTATGAGAAGTTTAGCAAAAATCTAAACTTGACGGAAAATCCAATATTAATTGCAACTCTTGAATTTTAAATCATCAGAATGCTTGTCGATCACTAGATGCCCTTCAATTGAGGTCTTTGGATGTAAGATGTCAATAAGGTCAGTTGTAGCTAAGAGCTAATGCAGCTAGCTGACACGACTGGTTGTGCGGTCTTGTGATGTGCTGAGAAAAGGCCTATGATATTTCTGCACATCCACAGTGCCAACCAACCACTAGGTGGATCTAAAAGCTCCAGGGAAGGAATCAATACTGAAGGCCCCTGCCAATTGTTCAGGCACCCCACAACAGAATGCTTTCCTAAAAATTATTTCAAGTAGAAGTATACAACAAAGCACATCAAACACCCAAAGGCCGTCAAAAATCAACAATTCGCAAGCATCCCATGTATTGTGTTTTAGCAGAATCAGATTTGTCCTATACATCCTGTGTAGCTGATAACAGATCCTTTTCATTTTTCCATATATCTAAAAACTGAACCCAATACTATCCCTATGCATGGGAAAAGTTGGTTTGATATGTGTTCCTGATGCAGATTACAGGGATCCCCTAAACCCAAAACCATATCTCTAACCTTTCAGGAACATGCTTCTGAACTCATCATTAGATTTTGGCTTTTCATCATCCGGATCCTCAGTTTTTGGCTTATTCGTGCTCCAACCAAGTGCAGCAACATTCCTTGGAACTGCAAATGTGTTCTTCCCCTTAAGAAGAACATTGTCGCTTCTTTGGCGTGGCTCACCAGATCCACTGGCTGCGCCGGTTTCATCAGTATGCCCTGTCAGAATAATTAATACACATAATAAGAAATACATTAAACTGGAAAACACATCATGACCGCAAGGTAGAAAATACGTTTCTCATCCCAGAAAAAGAATTGAAATCAAACTGACGATTAGGTACGTATAGACCTAAATACACGGCTACTTGTGAACATTCAAATACATAATTCAGTTAAAATTTGGGTAACAAGTTCTTCAAGCTTACAAGAAATGCATGTCAAGTCAGAAACTAGCTAGTCTTCGTAGTTCATATATAACATGAGATCCTAATCAACAGGCAATTTGTTGAGTCGTGCCTATCCACTTGCATTTCTCAAACATTATTCAAGTAATGTTTAACAAAAATGAAATAGCCAAAGAACTTGGAAAGACACTTTTGAAGATGCACACAGTCCCCTTTCCAAACTTCAATGTAATCTCTGCAGGACTAGGTGTGTCTTACTGGGATTAATTAGTTTTATTATGTTTAAAAGAAAAATTATGCTGATCATACACAAAAAATAAAAGAAACTGAAAACTTTTTTCAAATCATCAAGTACTATGGGTTGCTCTTTCTATTGTACAAGTCAAGTGAGATTAGTTTTTCTATTGTACACGCAAGATTAGTTGGATTAGCCCACTTTTCTGTTGGTTATATATTTACTTAATACTTATGCAGCTCTTTTGATTGCCTCTGCATCGGCCAAGTTTGGTTAATTCTTTATTTTAGGGGTGTCTCCATTGCCAGGATAATTACTTAAGAGATAAGAGCTTTTGTGTTCCCATATGTGATATAGAAACCACCCAAAACCCATGATTTCATACCCTCAAAGCCATTGTAGATTCTAATATCAGGCAGGACCAAGATTATGCTGATTGCTACATAAACTATGGTTTTTGTTATAATATTACAATTATTTTCGAGCATTACTATCAAAATCTTCTATATTTTGTGATCCAGCACATGAATAGGTCCAAATAAGTCATCAAACAAAAAAGTAGATACAAAGCCGAAGATGTAGAGCCTAATATGATTTAGATATGAAAACGAAATCATACTCACCAGCATGGTTATGCACAGATGAACATGAAATGTGCATAGAAAGAAAGTAGAATATCTAATGTAACCTAGTAAACCTACCATGTTCTTTCTTGCCACGCTTCGGATCTGATCGTGCAATGCTCAACTTCTTCCCTAGGAGTGTCTTCTTATTTTTTGCTACAGCTGCAGCAAGGTGTGCATCATCCGAGAAGTCCACATATGCTAGTCCCTTCATAAGTCAATTAAGAGGACAACGTAAATTCAGAACACTCTACGCCTAAAAAAATATATAAATAAATAAAAATCAAAAACAAAAACAAAAAATTTAATAGAGAAACAAGTGAATACAAAGAACACACTTCGGTCAGACGACCACAATAATGGCATAATGGAACCGTTTATATTATAGAGAAGAAGAAAACTATTATAAGATAATCTGCATATACTTGTTTCTGTTCAGCATTACATATATGCTTATGATTTTTCTTTTTCTATTTAACCGCTGAAGGAGGTCCTCCAGGGGTATGATAAATGAAACGATTTCAGCAATGCAGTTTACAACTTTATGTAAGCATAATGCCCGATATAATGCAGTTTGCTCCCTTATCCCCAACACAGCATATCTACAGTTCATTAATCCTAATCTAATCATGACCTTTGCATCTAAGGCAGTCCACTACTTATGTATCAGACTAATAAAATACATCAGACAAGCTATCAATGTGTCTTAAGACTCGTCTCAAGGCAAGAAGGTATGACATGTAGGTGCACGAAGACATGAAATTAGTTATAGTTGAGAGAGAGAGATACCCTTGACTTTCCTGTGAATTTGTCCTTCAGTATTCGAATAGCAACAACTCCTCCAACATCACTGAAGAACTGGTGAAGATGTTCGTTAGTTGCCTGAACAAGTTATCACCCACAGTATAAGATCATACATTGACCAAAAGAAACAAAGTAACGGATATAAAGATCATGCATGTGTACTGCATACAAGAGAATAAGGAGGGATGCTGGTGGTGTATACTTGCCTTCAAGTTCAGGTTTGATACAAAAGCAGTGCATTGGTCAGCGTATACTTTTGTTTTCTCTTGAACAGGCTCCTTCATCTCACTTTGTACACCTTTGACACCCTTGGCTTTCATCTCTGTCCCTTCATTTTGTTCAGCAAAGTTTTGGACCTCATATTCCTTCTTTTTCTTTTGACCTGCATCCTTTTGTCTCTTTGCTAAAGGTTGTTCACTTGCATCTGAAGCTTGCTTTCTCTTGTCGCGCACATTTTTTTGAAAGAATTGTCCCTCTCTTCGGTCAATTGGGGTTCTTGCTTGGACCGAAATAGTTGAAGCTCCTGTAGACGGGGAGCAACCTAACATAAAGTCAAGTATACCCACTGTTAACACCTTCAATCAATCAGTTATCATAAAATTGTTCTCTGACCATATATAAAAAAATTACTACTTGAAATTTCTAAAAGAAAAATGATGTGAAATCTTTACAAAGATCGTACATGATTTCAGTTTCTATAAAACTAAGATCCAATTCCCCAATGAAATATATCATATTTCTGATTTAAAAAATGTTCGAACCTCAAATGAACATTCAGTTTGAATTGTACTGAGTGAAGATATACCTTTTGTTCTGCATGGTCGAAATCATCCAATGAACCGAACTCCCTCTCAAAGCGCAACCACAGGTAGCAGATGTCCTGAATTATTCTGTTTTTTAGGGGGGTGCACGCATCATCTAATCCAAAAATAAATTATGTAGCAAATGACTGAACTTCTATTAGTAATAAAGCTGATACAATTCCGAACTCAAAATCAAATGAAGAACAAGGAAATCATGTGAGAGAAGTCCCTATAGACTTAAATACCCTTAAATAAATATGCCGCGCCCGCTTTCTCTGAACTACAGACTTAAATACCCTTACAGCCCTTCAATGAAAACAAAGTCAACAAGTCTACTCTACCAGCAAAACTAATACTCAGTAACTACAGATATAGAAATGGGGACAGCTATAAGCCAAGTGACTAATTATTCTAAAAGAGATTATTCATCCATGACAGTCACCTGATAAGTTGATTATAGAGGACGACTCAAATCAATATAAGACCAAAACGAAGCCACGCAAAATGTTTGATTGTATGACACTATGACAGATTAGGAAGACGACCTTACCTCTGAACCAGTGCCGGAAAATTTTTTACTGAAGCATCTCTTATATATGGAACGAGCTTCATTCACATGGCCCGATTCAATTTCCATTGCTATATAACCTTGCCAGGCTTCCATCATCGTACCACTAATAGAAAAAAAATTGAATAACAAGCATGATTTTATTTTTCAATAAGCCTTTCAATGTAACAAACTAAAATTTCCAAAATCTAGGATGGCCGAACCTGATCTTCAGTAAACTTTCCCAAACCCCCCGAGCAGCAGCTATATCTTTTCCCAGATGTAGCTCTAGGCGGGCCCAATAAGCATACAAACGTAATAGGCCATCTGTGTTCTTCATCTGTGGTGATAGGTAATCTGATGCAGACTGGAAGATATATTGTTAGAATATACATATATGTAGATGCAATAATTCTGGTTTTTCTCATAAGCACAAACAAAGAGAGTACAGGTAAAATGGAAAAGCAGACCATCAAAGAGAGCAGCAAAGTGCTCCAATAATAGAAAACCAATCCCTTTCCTAAGTAGCCTTACGACAAACAATACTATCTATAAAATGCAAATTGTAAGATTATCTAACGGTTTAAGAATCTAGCAGAACCTATAAATTGGAAGCTCCATATTAAACCACAAGAAATGGCCCCACACCCATCCCTTTCCTTTCATGAAATAAAGAAAAGAACGTAACTGCAAGAAATTCTTTGCTCATAAGTAACTGTAGAAGTTTAAACATAAGATCATTTTCCCTCTCAGTGCTAAAGATTTGAGCATTGAACTATCTGTTTGCATTAGCAAAAGAGAAATACCTGAAATGTATCCCTTAACAATGAGTAATCCAAGGCGTGATCTCCTTCAATGGGACATGAGATTCTTCGTCTTAATCCATCTATGCGGGTGAAAAATAAATCCACATACTGAAACAAAAAGGTCCATAGTAAAATTTATTTATTTATCACAGAGAACTTTTAAGTGCAAAAAGCAGACTGAAAGCTCAAATATAACATGATTAGTTACCTCATCGAGTGTTGAAAAGGTGCATTGCTGGGACTTGTAAAACACCTGAATGACAAAGAAAATGTAAGAGGTGGAGAACTGCATAAAAGTGAAGCAGAATGGACACTGAACAAAATAATTACTAAAACAAAATAGCTATTTTTCTTTTTTCCAATTTTTGTTCTACTAACAGGACCAACATTCTTTATATATGCAAATAATTTGTTAAGACTAACTCTAATGAGAAGTAAACCGTGCAACTAGCATTGCATTTACAGTTAGAAGAATTCAGTTATCATTTTATACTACAGTGTGGAAAGTTCAATATTTTGGCATGTCTTCAGAATCAAGAATGTTGGTCATCTATTCCCGTAATCAAAACCCAAAATGGAAACCACTTCCCTACTTCACTAATGCAAACTACAAAATGACAACTACAAACTATTCATATATCAAACTGTGGGTCTGATACACTGTATATGAACTGAAGGCATGACAGCTAGAAATAAGAAAGCATTTCATAGAGAGCACCGAATAACCCAAAAGGGAGTAAAGAATACATCTAATAGGTATTCAGTTTTGGAAAATAGAAATTGAAAAATTTAGAATTTGATATAGGTCAGGCAGTGTACCAATGTAAGCAAGAGTAGTGACATAGCCAGAGTCTGTTCAATAATAGCTTCTTTATCTTCTTCTTTTGTCTCTGTTATTTTCTATCTTTTGGCTAGGGACATATTTATAATGACTAGACAGCAATAACAATTTTTCAATCTGATAGATGCATAATGTCGAAAGGAGCCTATGAATCAAATTCGAAACAATTTTTCCACCAAATAGATATCATTATAGAAATAAACTAATCAGACTAAATTCCTTAAGACAATGCTCTAGCCAAGAAGGTTAACACCACAAACATACAGCTGCTATCTCTTTCTCAGAAGCATGGCCACGCTCCAAGGAAAGCAAATATCTGACCCAAAGTTCTCCAACCCAGGGGCAATTCTTCACAGCCCTGGAATAAACGTTGCTTATAATTCTGCCAACCTGAGAGGAAAGAGTGTAACATAATTACATGAACAGACAATGATTGCCCGCAGAACAGGAAAGATCTAATGAGATAAATAACCTTGAATGTTTTGTCCAAGTAGTGAGTGTAATCAAGCCAGAGCTGACTGGCTATAGGAAACTCTGTAATAGCGCGTTCATACAAGACTTGCACACGGACAGGGTCTCCACAAGATTGTTCAAATTTCAAGTAATTCTAAAAAATAAAATAAAAAAAGAATAAAAAAGAAAGAAAAAGGAAAAATCAATTAATCTCTCCCAAAACTGCCAAAGTTTAGCAAAAGATAAGTAAATTTATAAATGAAGCAACACATTGACAACCCTGTATGAAAGAGTGGAATAACACCAAGAAATTTCTGCTGTTTCTCAGTCATGTTTTACCATCCACATTTGTACTTGTTTATTTTTGATAACAAATTTCTCTTATCTTTGAAAAAAGGAGGTAGAATGTAGTTCCTTTAATAAACAGCTCTCTCTTTCAAGATTCTAGGAAGCAAAAATTTCAACAGATAATTACCATGAATTGTTTTAGTCTATCTTCATCAGGCATATCATGCTGACTGATTTTTTCTTCAAAACAAACACGGGCATTGTAAATTTCCAACGCCTTTTGGTAAGCTGAGGCAACGTGACTTGATATACCATCATGATCACTGCAGCCAGTGTCAACAATGACTCCTTGTTCCATCTCCCATGCCTTGTAAGCCAATAGTGTTGATCTCATATCAACATGGGGAACTGATAGCTGACGCTGGAATATAACACGAATGCGCTGAATTTGCTTCTCCCTAGCCTGCTAAGTTATAAGCATTCAGATCTCCAAATCTATTTAAACAATTAAAAGCAACTCTTTTCTAGTCAATCGCATAATAATGACAGCAAACAAAAAATAGTAACCAATAACTGAGCAAATATAAGAAGACTGAAAAGTACGACCTACTAACCTGAGTGTCAGTCCCATCAATAGTATGTAATATAGCTTGCTCAAACTCCCTGTAAGCTTCCCATATCTTACTGCCTTCAGATACATGCAAACCAGCTGCAGTAAGAGCACGTTCAAACAAATCTCTTGCCTTTGAAATACCAGCAGGTGAAGCTTCTTTTACTGAGGGATCATTTTCTCGAACAAAAGCTAAGTAGTCACGCCAAAGAGAGATGGACTGCATTTGAAGGTAATGTAGTTGACAGTCAAGATCACAGTACAACAATTATTCAATAGTTAAACAACATAAGCGCAGTAAGCGGATGGTTTATCCTTCCATAGTTTAAATGTTGTATACGATTACGATTGCCACAAACAGTATACAGCACCAAAAGCCCACATGACACTAATGATTTGATCTTAAACCTTAAAGACACTAAACACTGATTATAAATCAACAAACCTTTGGCATAATTAAATTAAAGAAGTAAGAACCAACCAAATAATCGAAGACTCCTTGCTCATAAAGCTTTTCGACTGTAGCGAAAGTCTGGGCTCTGCACAATTGAGTAATCAACAGTAAAATCAAATCAAGCAAACCATAAAATGAAGCTAAGATGAGCTGCGTGCATACCCGGAGCCCATGGCAACCTCGTCGTCAGCCCATTCCTGCCACATAGAGGGGGTCAATGGGAACACCTTGCTCATAGCCTCCCTCGCTCGCCTCAGCTTTTCAATGTCCGCCATTTTCCTCATCATCTTAATGTACTGCACCAAATCCACAATTCAGAAACTAAACCAAATCAGGTGAAAGAGAAAGAGAAGATTAGAAAACGTGAATGCTTACTTGGACATTGGCGTCGTAGTTAGAGGGGTTGGTTGCGAGCTCGGCTTCGAGTGTTTGAATCTGCTGCAGGTCTTCGCCGGAATCAGAGTCGGAGTCGGAATCGGAGCCGGAGGAGTTAAGATTCTGGTCAGCGGCATCCGGCATGGGTTGGTCTCCATTGTTGTTCGCTAGAGAGGTCACGGTGTGTGGTTCGGGGTTTAGGGTTTCTTCGTCCATCTCTGAAGTCTATTTGGTTTCTTTCTCTTTCTCTCGCAATCTTGACTCTCTAGTGTGTTTTTCTATTTCGTTACATTTCTAAATTTAGTTTACGAAAAAAAGTCCATACTTATTTGAACGAAGCAAAGTTTTTCTATCCTACCTTTTAAAAACTTTAAAATGGTATCCTATATTTTGAGATATTGTTTGGACTTTTTTCCTTTTTGAGTGTCAGATTTGTAACTTTTAAACGGGTTTGGGAAAAAAACTTTATCCGTAATTAGAATAGATCTGTTAATTCATTAATTAAAAGAATTAAATACAGATCTATCCGTTAATGATAAATTAAGAAATATGTTCACGACATGTCGTTTTCTCTGAAAATAGCCTTTGTTAGGGTTTTAGAAAATTCGAACAAATCTTCCAATCTTCCTCCATGGATCTTGACTTACTGAGAGCACGAAAAATCTCATCTCTCAAAACCGTCCCCAAGTGATCTGTCTTTGTGAAACCAACATATGCAGAGAGGAGGATTTCACAATGTTGAAGAATACTTTAAGTTTTCGAATGCTAAGGAATTAGTGGGACTTCTAAAGAAATGTATTGAATTTAAAAGTATGGAAGTATTCAATGCATACTTTTATCAGTAATATATGCATTCATTGGCAGACGCAGATTCTTTTGGAGGTGGGGGGTGAAAAAATATTTACAATTCTAAAACTGTAATTGATACTAGGGCTGGGCAAAAAACCCGAGAAGGCAAAAAAAACCGGACCGGACAAGACGGCTCGACCAGGCCGGGCCGGGCTTTTTAACGGGCCCTTGTTAGTTTTTGACTTGTTCGGGCCGGGCCTTGTTGTACACGGGCCAGTCCCGGGCCCTGGAATGCAGAAAAAAATAAGGCCTGAAAGCCCGACTTTTGCATGTGTCATGCTATGATTGGGTTTTATAGCAATCCTATACTGATAGTATACATTCAACCACATTGGAATACTACAAACCAAAGACCTGAAACCTAAACCTAGACTTAATTCTCACAGCTCACTTTCTCAGACCCCTTCGAGCAGCCAATTTTCTTCTTAAACGATGAGCAGGCGGAGCAGCCCCCTTCAAGTAGCCATCGTCGATCAATCTCCGTCATCTGGTGAGACTCCACCTTCATCTTTGACTACTCCAGTAGCCTCCATCGTCCGGCAAGGCATCAAAGGGATGATCAAGAACGCCGTGAATCTGAAAAGCTCGTCGTCAAAGGGATCGAGATCTGGGTTGCTACGATTTCGAGAAGCTCGCCATAAATTTTGAGTGTTCGTCGTCTTCAAGCCTGTGCCGGTGTACAAGGTGAGTCTGAAATCGTCATCCTCCGATGTCCTACTAAAACCCATCAATTATGATCTTCTTCATCTGATAGAACACGAATTTGATATGGGTAGAGGATTCGATATGGGCCTCATTAGAGAAGAGAGCACGATCTAATATGAGTAATCTCTTTTCTTAGTTTCAATGTGATGTGTTCTGTGATTTGTGAATTTGATTGTAGAATGTGATTGGCTTCTTACAATTTGGAAGATTGTAGATGTGATTATCAGTTTCATTGCATTTTGCATTTCAATTGACTACAGAATTTCTGATCAAGGTTTGAAAGACTGAAGGCCCGAGAGACCGGCCGGTTTTTGGTCGGTCCGGGCTTTGGCCGGTCCCTGAAGTTTTGAGGTGAAAGCCCGGCCTGGTTAAGTGCAGCCGGTCCCGTCAAAATAGTGGCCTGGCCGAGCCCGTGCCCAGCCCTAATTGATACAATTTCTAGAAAATATATACATATTCGAGAGAACTGAGGAGTGAAATTTACAGTCTTTTACATAAGATAAAAATCAGAAATGGACAATGGTTGAAATCAGATCAAGGGATTAAACAGTCTTTTACGTAAGATTTCTTATATGAAAAATATTTTCATTGAAATAGGCTTTATTTTAGATTTTCGCTATTTTGTGGACTCTCCTACTCTACGCCTTTTAAAAAAAAAAAGACTCTTACTCTGCACTACATGTTAAGGTGGGAACCCAAATATTTACACCCCTAAAAATTAAAATCCTCAATTCCATTATCTCTTTCTTTGTCTCTACTCTCCCTTTTTGCCTTTCTCTTTTTCTTTGACACTCAATTTCTTTCTTTCTCATTCTGCCCTCACCGGGAGTTTGCCTTGGGTCTCTGGAATGGCTCCAACGTTTGAGTCAAGGACCGTGATTCCGCCTGGTTGCCGATCGAGGTCGCCAGCTTTAAAGTGAATTAAGTCCGGATTGTCGCCCCTTTCGGCAAGACGGTCGGAGAGGCTTTGCAAACGACCAACTAAAAATAGTATTTTTACAAAAGTTTCGAACTAGCATACAAACATAGGCTAGGGTTTCTTTTGGGCCTTGGCATTAACTGTTTCTGTTTTATTTTATTTTTTAGTTTAGACTAGGACTACTTGAGGGACTACAACACTTTCGTAGTTATTGTGCTTCGTCTCTTAATTCTGTTACTTTGGTGGCTGGTTACTCGGTTCGTTTGTTACTAAGGCAAGATTGATTGATCATAGTGTTTCATCTCATGATCTTCAGCATAGAGATTGCTTAGTGTCTACTAAGTAGTTTTGCATAACAACTTCCGCGGACGGATCATGTTCATGTTGTTGTTTCTTACTTTCAATTTATGATCAATAAAAATTAATGTATTTTGATTTAAAAAAAACATAGCGCTCATGAAACACACAAGAAACAACCCAAAATTATTCCCCGTGTCCCTGAGTTAGCACGAAAAAACAACATTTCCTCTTCTTTTTTTCTTTGTTTGATCCACTAAGCATGAAAGTGTAGATATTTACAAACCACCAAACAAATATTTAAAGTGAAACCTTAATAAATATTACTTACGCAACTTTGATATCCGTAAGAATGTCATCACTCTATATCTTTCTGATATAACCCAGGTACCGATATAATCACCCCACAGCGTAATTGATATAAGATGCTTAAATTCTCAAATTTCTATGATCGATTCAATGAGTTTGGTTCAACACACCGTACATAATGAGACTCTGTTGTATTGAGGGTTTCCATCAATGCTTGAAGTTGTTGCTGGAAATAACAATATAACACGGAGGAAATATTAGCAGCGCATGCATATATCAAAATCATTATACATCATGATTAAACAAAATTTACACACAACTTCAATGACAAGATATATATATATATACACACACACATACATGTTTCTTTTGAAGTCACATACATTTTTTTTTTATAAACACTTAAATATGTAGATACATATATTGTTAACCATTGTACTCGATCAATATAAGCAAGTATCATACATATATATGGCTAAGTCGCTACATGGCTGCTTGACGGAGGAGTAATGTTAGGTGAACCACCTTTCAGGGAACCATCTTAGAACCACCTTAGGTGGCAACATACGTGAATATCCACGTCATCAAAGCATTAGTTATGTCTTTTATATTTTCATTTTTTCTTAATTACTAAAATTCTTTTTTACTTTTCTCACTTTCTTAATTTAATCTTATCAACCCTATTTTTCTTCTTTTTTATCTAACTTGTGTCGTCTTCATCTTCATCTTCATCAAACCAACCATCTCATCGATCACCTGCTCGATCTTCCATCGATCAACTCATATTGAATTAGAGTTATCACATGATTCTTATTAGGCTTCCATGGTTATTGTTGTGTTGGATGGAGATTTCTTAGATATCTATGTGACTACGATTCCTTAAAAAAAAAAATTTTAAAAAAAAACCCTCATGTGAATTTGATTCAATTACCATGACCGAGTAGAGGATTGTTCACTGACGTTGGGTTGATAGTGAGGACTAATTTATTTCTTCTTGACCTTGGATAGACAACGGTATATCATCATTATCGTGACGAGATGGGCACTCTTGAAGACCTTCAATTTCAATGTACAACTTCCTGAGAATTTATGCATACTGCCATATGTTGTTCAGATCGAATGGTAAGAGGCTATAGATGAATGCTATATATATATATATATATATATATATAAGGAGTGCAACTTGCTATTAGACCCTAATTACAACTTGCTCTATCTGAAATTCATTGCAGATTGAAATTCCTGCAATTTATCAAAAGAGAAAATGAAAGCAAAAGAGGACGAAAAATTTTCAGTGTTTACTCTTTTAGGCATCAACATATTTATATATATATATAAGGAGTGCAACTTGCTATTAGACCCTAATTACAACTTGCTCTATCTGAAATCTATTGCAGATTGAAATTCCTGCAATTTATCAAAAGAGAAAATGAAAGCAAAAGAGGACGAAAAGTTTTCAGTGTTTACTCTTTTAGGCATCAACATATTTCTTTTCTCTAATTTCAGCTTACCAGATCGACTTATTGATAAGGGTAAGATCGAGCAGGTGAGATGGTGGGTTTGATGAAGATAAAGATGAAGATGGCACAAATTAGATAAAAAAGAAGAAAAATAGGGTTGATAAGATTAAATTAAGAAAGTGAGAAAAGTAAAAAAAAAATTTAGTAATTAAGAAAAAATAAAAATATAAAAGACATAACTAATGCTTTGATGACATGGATATGCCACGTATGCTGCCACCTAAAGTGGGCTCTAAGGTGGTTTCCTAAAAGGTGGTTCACTTAGCATTACTCTTGACGGAGTCGCCATTTTGCTTGTATGAAGATGCTGCCAAACGTTCCCACCGCTGAGAATGAGGATCATTTATTGAAAAATGCCACCAAAATTTACAACACTCCTCGAGTTCTTTGCTCTGATTGTGAATGCTTCGACTTTTGTTTGGGAATTGACACAATACAGTGAATGCATCCCCTTAGTCACTGCTCCTTTAACGCAATGACCAAAATGATAGACAATGTTAAAGTTGAGTGACTAAAATGATATTTTTAAAAGTTAGAATGACAAGCGTTTGATTAAGTTGTAGTTGAATGACGCTATTTTTGTTGATTAAGTTGTAGTTGCATGATGCTGTTCTTTCATCTGCCATAGACTATAGTCTAGAGGGTAGCTAAAGTTCCATATTGATGGCGTTCAAAGATTCCTACATCTGGTTTTGGGGGACTAACTTCTATAAAGAACAAAATTATTATGAAATTTGGGAACTAAGCTCTGCAGGTTGAATCTTCTTCTCAAAAAAAAAAAAAAGTCTGCAGGTTGACTCTAAGTAGCAGTGGCTTGACTAATTTCAATCTCCTTACAAGTCTGATTCCTTTTATATTTCTCTGCTCCGGCTGGATCAAACAAGCAAGGTTTGAGTGTTTCTGTCAAGCTGTAATGGAGAAGATCGAGCATAAGTATGTGGAAGTAGGAGGGCTAAAACTTCATGTCGCTGAAATTGGGAGTGGTACGTATGATCCAGTTTTATTCCCAGATAAGCTCCATATTGATTTAAAAGTTTTGGTTCTTTCCCACAGAGTACAACAACTAATTATAATGATAAGCATTGATTTCTGATATGCAGGTTCAAATGTGGTGCTTTTCCTGCATGGATTTCCAGAAATATGGTACTCTTGGAGGCACCAGATGATTGCTGTGGCTAACAATGGCTACCGAGCAATTGCCTATGATTGCAGGGGATATGGACTTTCTGAGCAGCCAGCTGAGCTTGAAAAGGCTACTTTCAATGACCTTGTTGAAGATGTTGTTGGCCTTTTGGATTCTTTGGCAATTAACAAGGTAATGTGTACGTACTTGTCTTTATGTCTAGCAGTGGTTCTTAAAATCTAATCTGTACACGAACCCAGTTAAGAATGATAAGTCATAAGGTGGTTGAAGAAGGTTCAAATCCATATTGCCAAGATAATTCTAACCCAGTTACATAATGACCAGGCTTTCCTTGTTGGTAAGGATTTCGGAGGTATGCCTGCATACATAGTAGCTGCTCTCCATCCTGATCGAGTAGCTGGTGTCGTATCACTAGGTATTCCTTTTATGCTACCAGGTCCCGCTTCTGTCCAAAGCCATCTTCTTCCTGAAGGTTTCTATGTATCAAGGTGGCAGGTATAAAAAAATTTACTCATTTTCTTGATCAGACACCACTCTTGAGTTCTACTCATTTGCGTATGCTAATTAAGTTGTTACATGATTCAGGAGCCAGTTGGGAGGGCTGAAGAAGATTTTGGCCGCTTTGATGTTAAGTCAGTGATAAGGAACATTTACATTCTCTTTTGTGGAAGTGAGATTCCAGTAGCTGCCAAGGATCAAGAGATCATGGATTTGTTTGATCCAGCTATTCCTCTACCGTCATGGTTCTCTGAAGAAGATCTTGCAGTCTATGCATCTCTTTATGAGAAGTCCGGATTCTGTTTTCCATTACAAATTCCATACAGGTAGGAAGAAACTTAACTCTTGCATTTACTCGGTCCTAATTATTTTCCTATAGCCCTTAGGATAAGAACATTTGGTGTACTGAATTCATATTTTTCTCAGGATAACCAAAAAAGCAAAAAGAATTATGTAATCTTAATTCCACATTAAATATAGCATCCCATCAGCATAGTTAATTGTAACATAATGGTTCCATTGATGCAGGACTTTAGCTGTGGATTGCGGTTATACTGATCTAAAAGTCTCTGCTGCAACACTGCTTGTCATGGGTGAAAAGGACTATGTCTTCAAGTTTCCGGGGATGGGAGATTACATACGAACTGGGGCAGTGAAGCATTTTGTGCCTGATTTGGAAACTGTATACATTGCAGAAGGGAATCATTTCATGCAAGAACAATTTCCAGAGCAAATTAATCAGCTAATTCTCACTTTTCTCGGAAAACATGGTATCTAATTCCATAGTTCTCGACGTGCCTGGAGAATTCAAGGGAGAAATTGATGTTCTGTCCAGTGTATGCTAAATAAATTGCAAATTTAAGAAAAATAAACTATTTTATTTGTTAAATAAATCTTGGGATCCGCATATGATTTGCTACTTGTTCTGAGGACTATATGCTTATGAACTGGGATTATATATACTTGAGCACTGTTCCTGGGGAATAAGTTCAGGCTGTGGACGTGAATGATTGTGGGGAGTTTGTAGAAACTGAATTTCATTTTCTTTCTGTTCTACCAAGATACAAATATATAGCAGCTCTTGCTACTGTTACAAAATGGCTATTGAAGGCTATTAAGTTAACTACATTTATATCAGTATGATACACATTTACAAACTTACAGCAGAATCATAACACAGCCTAATCATAACATTGAGTGCTAGAATCATGACTTGATTTGAGGAGAGGAATCTCTCTAACAGAGTTTGTGTAAGAATTAATACTGATTCCACACATAGCAAGGTTGGATTGGACCTGATCGGAAAGGGTTGGTCATTCATGATGACCTTGATCCAAAACTGGAGTTCTGATGAGTGATGACATAGGATTAGAGTATATGACATGGGATATAACATCTCAAAGAGGATTCGAATATGATTATGAGGTTCTTTTGAAAGGGGATTTGTATGAGGTGAGGAACTGAGGATTGAATATATATAATTTCACTGCTTCAATAGAATGAATGTGTTTAATTACCATGTTCATCAGAACACAATTATGTCAAGTTGAAATCTGGTTGAAAATCCAATCTTGAATGTCTTTATGAAGGCAATATGTATGCTATAGTTTTCACTTTTCAATAAACGAATATCTCGTTTTGCAATGCAGAGTCCCTTTATGATACTTGATCATGAAGTGAATGTTGTTTTCAACATTATAATACATCTCATGTGAATTATACCCTCTGTTGCATTCATTCAAAAGTACCATGATGTCAGTAGAACAAAGTATCAATCCATCTCATCATTCTCATGTACTCGTATGTCTTCCTACTTTAGTTCAACTTTCCATCCATAAATGGCCTTGAGCTAACCTTGCATCTATTTGTTGATAAACTAGCCACCGAAAAAGAGAAATGTTTATTGCAGCTTAACTTGATTTCATTCAAGCATGATATATCTGTATGAGAAGATAATTCATGCGTGATGAGCAGCACCGTTAATGAGCTTTTCCTCAGCAGTGAGCTTATGCACTGGATACTTAGTACCTCATTTACAAGAGGAGCTCAATCTGATGTCATGCAAGTAGCAAGACGTACTGTACGATAATTAGCAAAATAATAGACATAAACTTGATCAAGTAATTGTCCATAATGATTTGGTTCGAGTACATCATGCGGATATAAGCATGAATTTTGTTTCTTTTACGGTTGTGAGTGTCTAGCATCTTGAAAAGCAAGTGATTTCTTATGTTTGTCCACTGCTCGGTGCCCTTTCATTTCCCCCTCCTTTGTTTTATTTCTTTGACTCTATGCGACTGATATGATAAATTCATAAATTTGATTTCCAAATCACCAACACATTTCAGAACACATAACAGTGTGCAGACCAACAATTAGTATATCCAGTTACTCGGCCTTTCATCGTTAGCGCGCAGTCATTACCTTCGAATAACATGGTGATTACAAATTAAAATAGAGATTCATAGCAAGGCCCTGCACTTTCATAGTTTAGCAACACCATATTCATGTTGAGCCAAAGTAGTTATGGTCAATATCTGGTCTCAAATATTGTGTGACAAATATAGTTTAAGCTAATCCCCATATAACCACAAACGTAATGGCCTGCATTCAGAAAAGGAATTGACAAATATTATATAACTACTATCATTCATTTTAGATTGATTGATTTCTATTGTTTTCTGGGGATGGACCTCCCACATGGTACTTATTATATTCTATCTTTCTCTTTTATTCTTGTCAACTTTGGATGTGACTACTTCATCTACCAAAGACTAGAGGTTAGCTAATATTCCATATTGATGGCGTTCAAAGATGCCTACTCTTGTTTCTATAAAGGACAAAATTACTATAGAATTAGGGAAGTAAGCTCTGCACGTTGACTCTAAGAAGCAACGGTTTGACTGATTTGAATCCCTTGACAAGTCTGATTCTTGCTATATTTCTCTCCTTTTGCTGGATCAAACAAGCAAGATTTGAGTGTTTCTGTCAAGCTCTCATGGAGAAGATCGAGCATAAGTATGTGGAAGTAGGAGGACTAAAGCTTCATGTAGCTGAAATTGGAAGTGGTACGTATGATCCAGTCCAGAGAAGCTCCATGTTGATTTCCAAGTTTTGGTTCTTTCCCACAGAGTACAACAACTAATAACAATGATAAGCATTGCTTTCTGATATGCAGGTTCCAATGTGGTGCTTTTCCTGCATGGGTTTCCAGAAATATGGTACTCTTGGAGGCACCAGATGATTGCTGTGGCTAACAATGGCTACCGAGCAATTGCCTATGATTGCAGGGGATATGGACTTTCTGAGCAGCCAGCTGAGTTTGAAAAGGCTACTTTCAATGACCTTGTTGAAGATGTTGTTGGCCTTTTGGATTCTTTGGCCATTAACAAGGTAATGTGGATCTGTGTGTGTGTGTGTGTTTGGTAGTGCTTCTTAAAATTAAGTTAATGTTTAAACCCAATTAAGAATGATATAGGTAGTTGAAGAAGGTTCATATGACCATATAGCCAAAATAATACTTACCCGGTTGCATGATGACTAGGCTTTCCTTGTTGGTAAGGATTTTGGAGCTATGCCTGCATACATAGTAGCTGCTCTCCATCCTGATCGAGTAGCTGGTGTCATATCACTAGGTATTCCTTTTTTTCTACCAGGTCCGAGTGCAGTCCAAAACCATCTTCTTCCTGAAGGGTTCTATATATCAAGGTGGCAGGTATAGAACATCTTCTCATTTTCTTGATTGACATCACTTTTCCCTAGACCTGCATCAGTTCTGATCATTTCCAATGCTGAATTATTGTACATACATATGCTTATTAAGCTGTTACCTAATTCAGGAGCCAGTTGGGAGGGCTGAAGCAGATTTTGGCCGCTTTGATGTTAAGTCGGTGATAAGGAACATCTACATACTCTTCAGTGGAAGTGAGATACCTGTAGCTGCTAAGGATCAAGAGATCATGGATTTGTTTGATCCAGCTATTCCTCTACCACCTTGGTTCTCTGAAGAAGATCTTTCAGTCTATGCATCTCTTTATGAGAAATCTGGATTCTGTTTTCCATTGCAAATGCCATACCGGTAACACATAACTCTTGCATTTACTCAGTCCTAATTATTTCAATTATTTCCCTTTAGCTCTTTGGAATTAGGATAAGAACACTTGGTGTACTGATTTCATATTTTTCTCAAGATAACCAAAACACCAAAAAAAGTCGTATGATCATAGTTCTACATGGAATAAAATATCTTCATTGGTTAATTGTATTAGAATTGATTCCACCTATGCAGGGCTTCAGCAGTGGATTGCGGTTACAGTTCTGATCTAAAAGTCATTTCTCCAACACTGCTTGTAATGGGTGAGAAAGACTATTTCTTCAAGTTTCCAGGGATCGGAGATTACATACGGACGGGGGCAGTGAAGCATTTTGTGCCTGATATGGACATTAAATACATTGCAGAAGGGAATCATTTTGTGCAAGAACAACTTCCAGAGCAGATTAATCAGCTAATTCTCAGTTTCCTTGGAAAACATGGTATCTGACTCTATATTGCTTGACGTACCTAGAGAATTCAAGGGAAAAAATTAATGTTCTGTCTAGTGTATGCAAATTACATTGCATATTTGGGTCAAAGAAACTATTTCCAATGTTAAATAAAATCTTGTGATCGGCATCTGATTTGCTACTTGTTCTGAAAACTCTATGTTCATGAACTAGGATTTCCTGTATTTGAGCACTGTTTCTGTGAATAAGTTCAGGCCATCAGCCTATGAATATGAACAGTTTGTCTAAGATTACTTATTCCACAGCTAGGCAAGGTGAGATATCAAGACTTATTGAATGCATGCATGTTGGTGTTAGAACTGTCTGGTTGGCATGCTTCCAGTGAATTTGGGCCTGAAAAGAAAGGGTTGGTCATAATGATGACCTTGATCCAAAACTGGAGTTCAGATGACATTGGAGTATATATATAATCTTAAATAGGATTTAGATATGATTATTCGGTTAGGATTGAATAAAGTATATATCACACGTACGCGTACTGCTTCAACTGTAGTTGGAAGTACAGTTTTGTGATGCTATAAAATCAATATGTTTAGCATGGTCATCAGAATTCAAGTATGTCAAGTTAAAATTTGGTTGAGATCCAATCTTGAATGTCTTTATGAAGGCAATATGCTTAGGGATGACAATAATTTCTAGCGGGTAGGGTACCCACGGGTATTCGACCTTAACGGGAAAAATATATGGGTAAAAAACGGGTAACGGGGATGAGGATCCCCAGTATTCGGATTCTTAAATCGGGTACGGGGCGGGTATGGTATTTTGATATTCGTCATCAACCCCACCCATTAAAGATGAAAATATTATTATAGATAATTATATACTTTATTATTATATATATATATTTATATATAATTTATAAATAAATATTTATGTAAAAAAATTTGTGATTCTCTTAATAAAAATTTAATAAACCTTCCTTTTTATTATATATTTTTATTCTCTTAATGAAATTTACCGGTATTGTTCTATTTTAACCAAGACTTGTATTTATGTTTATTGGATTGAAGCACACTACCAGAAGAAAGACTTTAGCCGACGAAAATAAAAAAACTAGGCCGACGAATTATTTTTTCGTCGGCTATAACGTGGAATTTAGCCGACGAAATTTAAATTTTTGTCAGCTATGGTCAATTGTAGCCGACAAAATTTTAATTTCGTCAGCTAAAAAAATTTTTTCGTCGGCTTTAGTCTGTGAACTTTAGCTGATGACTATATAAAAGTTTAGCCAACGAAATATATAATTTCGTCGGCTAAAGTACCTTATATTTACATATCTAGACATCGGCTAAACCCTAAACCTTAGCCGACGAATACCCTAATATACGACTTGTTGTGTCTCATCGATTTGAAACTATTTTCAGTTGAAGGTCCGGCCAAAATACGTAATTTAGACGGTTCAATGACCTTTTTCGTGCGTTTAGGGGTTTGACTTACGGGATTGACCGTCCGGATCGAGCCCTTAACCTTGTCGGATCAAGTTGAATTTTTTCCCATACATGTATTTTATCATGATGGTCAAATCTGATAGTCGGATTTTCGTTTCTCAAGTTTGATCATCACAATCACAACATGTCTACTAATGTTGTATAACTTGTTTACCAAGTGTTAAGTAAATGTTCCGTTTCAAAAACAAACTATACGTAGAACCTTCAAACGCAAAAAAATCATGAAATAAGATATGACTAGCATGCGCATAAAACTTATTTATTTTGGTATTTGATTTTAATTTCATACTTTTATATAATTGTATTTCGTATTTAAAAAAAAAAATAATTTAATACATAATTGTTAACGGGTACGGGTACGGGTATGTAAACGTAATCCCCAAAGGGTAAGGGTACGGGAAATCCCCATTATCTAATTACGGGTACGGGGACGGGGACGAGAAATGTAAAAGGGTATGGGTATGGTATTTTGATCTCCGTACCCTACCGTACTCATTGCCATCCCTAAATATGCTAAGGGAATTTCTCTTTTTGCAATTCGGAGTCACCTTTATGATACTTGATGATGAAAGAATTTGTTTTCAACATCATAATCCATCTCAAGTGAATGGTAACCTCTGTTGTATACATTTAAAAGTACCATGTTTCCAATATAGCAAAACAACAATCTGTTCTGCACAACATTAAACTCACACTATTTTCTCCTACTTCGATATTTTCCAACCATAAATGTCCTTGAGATAACCTTGCAACTATATATAAGAACAGTAAATTAGTCACTGGGAAAGAGACTGATTTATAGCAGCTTAAATTTATCAACTATCTAACTCTTTTTTCATTGATTTCATTCAAGCATGGTTTATTTCTGTATCAGAAGATAATTACACGCGTGATGAGCACCACTACTGTTAATGAGCTTTTCCTCCCTGGTAAGCTCATGCACTGCAGTACTTTAGTACCTAGCTTATCCTCAAATGGAGCTCAATCTGATGTCATCCATCTGGTAAGAATAAAAGATACTCGGAATATAAACTTGATCAAGTGATTGTTCATAATGATTACAGTTTGAGTACATATATCATTCTGATATAAGCATGCATTCTGTTTGGTTTGGTTTGGTAGGTACTCATGATATTACGATTGTGTGTGTCCAGCATCTGGAAAACAAGTGATGATATCTTATGCTTGTCCCACTTGTCCACTGGCCGACTCTTATGATGCTTCTTAGCGTGCAACACTATTCGATACAGTGATAATAAGGATAAGTGCATCCTGACAATTTCATCAGCCTTGGCCTTTCCTTTCCTTTCCATGAATCAATTTTTAGCTCCTTTGCCGTATCTCTTTGGCTCTATGCTACTTGTATGGAAAAGTTTGATTTCCAAGTCACAAACACAGTTGAGAACATATAAAAGTGTGCAGACCAACAATTAGTATATCCAGTTACTCGGTCTTTCATCGATAGCACGCAGTCATTGCCTTTTAGAAAAATCTACCCACACTATCACCATGCTACCTGCTTAGCTAGAAATAGCATTCTCTGTCGATCCATTTGCTTATTTTATACTCATCCTGGAACCGGAACTGTCACTTTTTTTTTTCTCTTCACAAGTTTTTTATCCTCCAATGTGAAGGAACTGATCTTTTAATTAAAGTTTGAATATTAATCTACTCCCTCTTCATTATAAGCTGAAATTAATAGAAACCGGCCAACTACCTTGGATGCCATACATACTTTAAGGTTATCCCCAAATTCACACCAGTGTACTAAACAATCTTGGCCTGCTTAAAAGAACGAGAAGAAACCAAACAAAAGAATACTATAATTAGCATTATTTACTCAAATCGACTCACAATTGGACTAAACTAATATGCTTATTAGTTCAAAGAGAAAATACTAAAAATTCTGCTAAGAAGTCCCGTTCGTAATAGTTGTTTGTTGTTGTTTTTGGATGACTTCATATATGGTACTAAATAAATTTTTCTGTGTGTTGTTAACTTTGGATGATTAGATGCTCCATAGATTAGAGACTGTAGGTTGCAGACTGTGCAGTAGCTTCCTTGATCTCAGCATATTTTTTCAGCTAGAATACTTCAATTTTGAAAGGACAAGATTATCATCTAAGCTGTATAGAATGACGCGAGCAGTATAAATCCAGGAAGCAATTGCTCATTTGTATTACACCTCCTTTGTTTCATTTCTCTGCACTAGCTCAATCAAACAAGATTTGAGTTTTTGATCTTATCGATCTGTCATGGAAAAGATCGAGCACAAGTTTGTGGAAGTAGGAGGACTAAAGCTTCATGTAGCTGAAATTGGACGTGGTAAGCACATATATTGTCCATATATCCCAGCTGTTTGAGTGTTTACACTTTCCACCCATTACAAGTGATAAATTATAAGTAATGACAAGTAGTTACTAATTCCGAATGCAGGTCCAAAGGTGGTGGTTTTCCTGCATGGATTTCCTGAAATATGGTACTCGTGGAGGCACCAAATGATTGCTGTGGCCAACAATGGCTACCGGGCGATTGCCTTTGATTGCAGGGGATATGGACTTTCTGAGCTGCCAGCTGAGCCCGAAAAGGCAACTTTCAAGGACCTTGTTAACGAGGTTGTTGGAGTTCTGGATGCTTTGGCCATCGACAAGGTAATATATGCGTTAGTACATACACTAATCGTTTTATTTTGATTCTAGAGAGACATGTGTTGAGATATCAATCTCACATCGGGAATATGAGACATTACATGTGGGTTTATAAGGGTTTTGGTCACTTCATCCATTGCCAATTGGTTTTGGATGTGAACTCCAGACTACTTTATCATGGTATCAGAGCAAGTTACCCACGTCCACGTGTGAAGCTCAATGGTCACACGCACTCCACGTCACCAAATATTGCCCACGTGTTAGGCTTGAAAATTCGCCACACGTGCGGGAGCGTGTTGATATATCAATCCCACATCGGGAATATGAGACCTTGCCATTGAGATATCAATCCCATATCAGGAATATGAGATCTTGCCTGTGGGTTTATAAAAGTTTGGGTCACTCCATCCATTACCAATTAGTTTTGGATGTGAACTCCATACTACTTCATTGATCAATTAAAGCTGTCAGTATGTTGATCAAGAACTGTCTTGTAGAACCAAGTGGAACATATAATTATAGATTGAAGCTCAATGATAAGTACTGATAATATTACAGTACCTACTAACAACTCTAGAATGATCAATCAAGAACACTTGATCGATCTGCAAGTGCTAATACATAGAAACTATTATATCCCACTCATGAGTCATGATACATTCCTTGCTTTCTATAACTCAAACTGTTGCTAATGATGTTTAGCAGCAATGTTTTTTCCGAGTGCGTCATCAAACACGTGCAATTGTACTGTGATTTATGAAGTACTTCTTGATACAAGAACTTGACGTTAATTATATCTATACACCATTCTAACTTAGCTTTGATAAATTACCAGGCTTTCCTTGTTGGGAAGGATTTTGGATCTATAACTGAATACCTGGTAGCTGCTGCTTATCCCGAGCGAATAGCTGGTCTCATATCACTAGGTATCCCTTTCATGCTGCCAGGTCCTTCTGCTGTCCAAAATCATCTTCTTCCTGAAGGATTCTACATATCAAGGTGGCAGGTATGAATCACATTTATATGATCATTTTCATGATCGACGACGCTTTTCCCTAGCCTGCATCAGTTGTAATCATGAGCTATGGCATTGTTGCATATGTTAATAATGTTGTTACATAATTACAGGAGCCAGGGAGAGCAGAAGCAGATTTTGGCCGCTTTGATGCCAAGTCGGTGGTAAGGAACATCTACATTCTCTTCTCCAGAAGTGAGGTCCCAATAGCTGCTAAGGATCAAGAAATCATGGATTTGTTTGATCCAGCTATTCCTCTACCGCCAGGGCTGTCGGAGGAAGATCTTTCGGTCTATGCATCTCTGTATGAGACGTCTGGATTCCGTTTTCCTCTGAGAGTACCATACAGGTAGGGAATTGATATCAAGAAACAAACTTGTTGCACTCACTTCTCCAAGACCAGCTTCTAATCATTTTCACATTCTTCATGACATAAAAAATATTTCTTAAATTTGACAATATTCTTATTTGTATTGGAAAATGTTTTCATTGATGCAGGAGTTTAACAGTGGATTGTGGTTATACCGATCCAAAAGTCTCAGCTCCAACACTGCTAATCCAGGGTGAGAAAGACTACCTCCTTAACTTTCCGGGGACTGAAGACTACATACGATCTGGGGCAATGAAGCACATTGTGTCTGACTTGGACATCACCTTCATTGCAGAAGGGGGTCACTTTGTGCAAGAAGTACTTCCTGAGAAAATTAATGAGCTAATCCTCACTTTCCTCGCCAAACATGGCATCTGATTCAACGTTTCTCCATGTGCCTGAGGACCAATTTAATGTTCCATCTGTCTGTTTCCCTTGTTATCAAATGTTGTGCTCCTTGTGTGATTTTCTATACTTGTTCTGAAATACATGCTATGAACTTTGATTTTCTGTATTCGCCTGAGCTTTAGATAGCAAATCATAAGGTTGAAATCATAACAGTTAAATGTGGTGAGAGGTCTCTTGTGAAACCAGAAATGGTAAATCCAACATCATTTATACTTAAAATCACACACATTCGACGATCACTTGGAAACATTAATGCAGCTGTCAACATATAAGACAAACAATAGCTGCTCATTAAGTTCAGAATATGAGACTTTAAGTTCAGAGTATGGTCAATTCAACAAGTCTCCATGGGTGCTTCCCCAAATTCAGGTTAGTCTTTACTGCCATCATTTTGTTCAATTGGTTCCACGCTCATGGTCTCTGCATCAATCTCATCATTACCTGCTTCTTGTTTAGGGGATGGTGCAGTCGGAGGAGTCAATACCTCTGCAACCAGCTCTACTAGCTCTTTAGCATTCTCCTCAAGGATCTGTGAAATATCATACAAGATGAACAAGTCTTGCAAATAAGTTACAAAGTAAACACTAAATCAGGCCATGCATATATATATATATATATATATATATATATATATATATATATATATAAGGTTCCCTGCACCAGGCAAAAGATTGCCTTAATATCTATGACAAGAAGGAAAACATACTAGGCCATTCTATGGTCCTTTTTGGAGAGACAGCTATTTCTTATAAACATTAGACACTGACAGCCATAGACTTCACCAAGTATCATGTTAGTAAAGTGCAAGATCACACTGGTCACAGGACACAGGGTTGATCATTGGGTTGTACCAATTTTCCAAGTGATTCAAGAAGCCAAGCCGGTGTCAAGTAATAGAAGAGGCAATATTCCATTCATCAGTTTTAAAGTTGTTCTGAAGTTATAAACTTTTTCCCTATGGCAGTCTAACACACTTCCTATTCCACCAAAATGCAGGGTATAGACACAAACACATTTATCAAAGACCCACACCAGGAGAGATTATACAAGATTATGAATTTAAGGAAAAAACAAAAATAGAGAGAAAATTCAAGCAATATAAACAGCAGAGTGGGAGTAAAAAAGTACTGATAACTTACCGCATATATTTCGACCACTGAAGCAGAGTGTTAATAATATTGAGGATCTTATCATTCCCAATGTCATATTGTCTACACTTCTCCTTGAACTCTTCGACCCTCTCTCTTGTGTGAGTGCCAGCAGCAGTATTAACCAGATAATCGAAAACCTAAACAAGGAAAATCGACGATACAATACTTCTCAGTACAACAACGAATTAAGAATACAATGTAGGTGAAAAAAGAAAAAAAAAAAAAATCATAACCTTATACTCAGATGGTTTAATTTTGCCAGCCGTGCTATATCAATGTTGGAAGCCCCTTTAGATTTTAGGAATTCGAGCACTTCAATATTGTTGAGTGCTCCAACATCAGCCTTTAGTCTGCAACAAGTTATAATATTTGAAACTTATAAAATCCTCCCACCAATAAGTGGTTAAAAGAAACTGTAAATAATGGGTAAATGCAGAAGTAAATAAGACATACATCTTCATTTCACTTATATCATAGCTTGAAACCAAGAACCAACTCTAGCGGGTGTTCTGATATCCAGCGATTCAGAACCCAGATAGCTTAGAATTTATGCTCTGCAGATGAAATCAGTAAGGAGTAGCTGAATTTCTCCGTAAACGTTTCAGCAGGGAAGTAACAATACATACTAATTTTCACTACAAATTACCCAGGTTTCAGAGAAAATAGACTGAAAAAGAATTGAATGGGTGTCAAGGATTTGATACCTGGGCTCTCAAGTTGGAACAAACAACACTAGGCACCTCAGAGAGAAGAGAGGAGAGGCAGAACCCAGAGCCGCTCGAGGAAGGGATATACATTTGAGCCCAAATTTTGTCCCATGTTGTAACTAAAATTAACACGTATAACATTACATTTAAACTTGCAGTTAATCTGGGCCATCAGGGGAGATCTGGACCGTTGGTTTCCTTTTAGACCGCTAAGCAGATTCTCCCTCTGGTTTTATCGTTGGTCAAAATGGGTTTCTGAGTTTGATTTCAGAAATCTAGCGGCCGAAGTGAACAGAAGGACAAGTGCCAAGGGAAACGAGTTTAAAGGGTAAGCTCACTCGATCTTTGCTTTCTGTTTAGTTGTGGGTTTTAATGCTTGATTTTGAGATTTGGTTGTTGCTGAAATTGCACTTTGCAGAGGAGAATGTACAAGGGCCGAGGAGGGAGGTTTGCAGCCAAGCTTGTCGAGGGTGTGAAATTCTAAGGTATGAGACTATAACTAGATATGTATGCAAAGTGAGAAAGCATTTGCGAGTCCCAAAGAGTTTTGAGTGTCAGACCTCATGGAAATCAATTTGCATATTCTGGGCATGGAGAATATGACTCGGTGACACAAGGCGATGGTAAAGAGGGGATTAGACCTGATTTAGTCATATTTCTTTCTTTACCGACTGCATGTGGTTAGAGAGGGAGGGGCTGAGGTTTGCCTTCAGCTCTTTCAATAAACGGTGAACGGTAATCGGACAGAACCATCTCCTCTAGATTAGTTTAGTATGGGGACTTGTTAGCAGGGCATAAAATTGGAGAAAGCAGAGAAATTGGTAGGTCAGATCAAAGTTTTCTTGGGTTTAGTGACCAGTAGACGTTTTGATGGGACTTGGGTCTAGTAAACCAGGTTCTTTGTGTTGTTGTTAAACTTGTATGCAGAGAACAGGAATGGGGAGATTGTGGCCAACATAAGGAACTCTATGATAGATAGGAGATTTACAAAACAAGTGGGGTTTACTTGGGTGTTGCTTGGGCGATACCTCCCATAGACAATCTAGGGAGATATGTCAGGAAAAATGCCCTAGGATAGAAATGAAAGTTTCAAGTGAGAACATGTGGAAGATAAGCTCACTGAGAACATGCACCTTCTAAGTGCCCATGCGGTGAAGGCTTGAATTAGCACATTCAATCAAGTGTTAAACATTCAGATTTAGTGTATTATCTCGTGCTCTATTCATTTTGTTGGATCCCGTTGTACATTTAGTTTCATCATGTATAGATATTGTTAAATCATAATTGATGATTGGTGCAACTGTTGCATGAAAAATTGACTACCTTTACCAAAAAAAAAAAAAATGACATCAGTAACCAAAGATGATTACCCAACCAAGGCTGTATGCCGTACTGGGTTGCATAGAAGGTCTTTCAGGTAGGCACTAGTGTCAAGAACCAACTTAATCACCTTACAGACTAGTTATCGCTTCATTGGAATTAAATTGTAGTTCTTTGCTCCTTATGTAGTGTGTTGATTCTAATCCATTTGATGTTTTCAGTTTGAAAAATCCTCTTGGGCAGAGTTCATCCTTAACCAGACTCTCTTAAAAGCCTCTTTATATAATTAGGCTTGCATGCTAACCAAATTTATTTGTTTCAGGCAACGCGTGTTCAGACTTACGTGACTAAGCAAGGACTTTACTGAGTAAAAGGTCAGTGAGGTTCACCAACTCGATAGATGTTTACCAATGATAGGAGGCAAGAAGAGCGAACTGGAAGATATGGTACTTCAAGGCTGCAATACCTTCAGGAAGTGGTGACTCAATTTCAGAGTACTACCAGTGAAGAATCAAAAGAGAAGATTGTTGCTAATCTGGCCAACTTTGCTTATGATCCTTACAATTATACCTATTTGCGCCAGCTCAATGTGGTGGAACTTTTTCTGGACTGCATAACAGAACCAAATGAGAAGCTTGTGGAATTTGGGGTAGGCGGAATTTGCAATTGTTGCCCTGATCCAGCCAATGCAGCAATTGTCACCAAGAGTAGTGGGATACCCCTTGTTATTCAATGTCTATCAAGCCCTGTTAGAAACACCGTGAACTATGCAATTGGATCACTTTATTATCTCTGCAACACATCTAACAAGGAAGAGATTATGAAGCCGGAAGTGGTTGACATCATGAAGAGATATGCTGCTGCTGAAGGAGCAAGTGTCAGCTTCAGTAATCTAGCCAAGGCATTTTTGGACAAACATGTTTCCGAAAATGAAGTTGGAGACAAGAGTGTAGGTCTGCTGTTGGATGAAACTGTATTTTAAACGCATCCTTTCGTTGTTATTAACCTTTCTGTTTGCTTAATCCTTAAACATAGTTGATTCTTGGTTTAGCTTAGTAGCTGACATGATCTCTGTATTCGTGGTATTGGCATATTTCACTGTATAACGATGAAATCTTGATAAGTTTTTCTTTTTTTGGTAAATAAATGAGTAAATAGAACAGCTTCCAACAAACCAAGGCAAACAACAAGAAACAGTAGCTACAAAGCAAATCAAAGCTCACACAGCAACACCCTCAACAAAGAGGGAAAAAACTAGGAGAAAAAGCAACTCCTCTTGATAAGTTGATATAGTTGGAGGGAGATGCGAAGTTGATATAGTTGGAGGGAGAAGCGATGAACGAATAGGGTTAGTGGCTGCCATCACCATCACCCTTGGCCTCTATTTTATCTCAGCATCCACATCTACAGTTTTTCTTTCCCACCAGATCAAAGAAAATCATATAATGCCTTTGTTCAAAGTCAATAATCCGTCGCATGACCAAAAGAACAAAAAATAAAAATAAAAATTGCAATTTGTTGATGCATGAAGGTGTGATTTACACCCCCTAAAAACCCGATTTATAGCAAAAACTGGGAAAGTCAGAAAACAAAAGACCAAATCCATTAAAGATGAGAAGCTAAACCCTACACTCAACTACAAGTATATGTTACTGAGTGAGGATGTTCCACGTAACACAAAGGAGAAAATATCAGTGAAAACCTGGAGCTCTCAGGCTCAATGAATAAGGAGAGAAGAATGCTTTGTTGGTATAGTGTAAGGGAAAACCACAATTGGCTTGTGACGGACCAGCTCATTCAAGTATGAGAAACTGAATCAGATTCCAGGCAAGACTGATAAAGACGTTCAGTTACTGATGGTCTTCTTAAATTGAACAATGCAATCCAACGCCCGCTCAAATTCACTTTCTTCAAGAGCAATTGTGAAACGACAATAGCCAGGAATTCCAGTCCAGGAGCTGCTATTGATGCATAACCCCGTAGCCTTGTGAACAACCTCCCTGATATTAAAGTCATCAAGCTTAACTTCATGAACTGTTCCATTTTCACTGCTGCCTCCATCTTTATATTGCTTGAACTTTACAGTCTTGTTCAAATAAGATGAGGGCTTGGCCACCATGGAAACACCACCATAGGATTCAAGCACATCCCATCCACTCTTCTCCAGCGCCTGAAGCAAAGTAGATTGATGAAGGAAATTAGAATGAGATGTGCATGGACAACATAATTATACTTAAGCACTTGACAAAAGCACCAAACGACATGTCCTAATAAATAATGGACTTGAAACTGGGTTGCATGAAAATTAAAACGAGATAGTGCATGGAAGACATAATTATACTTTAAGCACTTGAGGAAAGCACCCCACAACATATACTAACAAACAATCGACTTTAAACTGGGTTGCATGGTTGAATGCCTTCAATATCTTACATCATAGCTTAAGACTAGCTTTCATTTGGAGTACATATAATAGATGTATAGCGATGGGAAAAGAAAAAAGTGAGAAGGAAAAAGTGAGAGAGAGAGAGAGTGAGTGAGAGTTCACCTCCTTCAAGCACTTCGATCGACTCTTCAAATTTCTTATCTGTTCAGCAATGGCATCCCAGAGATCTCCTGATTTCTGCTCTCTCAGACCCAATAGCTTCTTCACTGCATATTTAACAGTGTTATGAGGTTTGCTTAATCCTGGAAAGCTATAAAATGTTTCCACCATAGCAGACTGGTTCAGAACCAGAAACCCAAATTTGAGACCCCCACTCAGCATCTTCAAAGACAATCCCCCAAGCAGAGAGACACAAAAGGATGGCTTGCTAGAAGAATATAACTTCGACAAACTGTCCACCAGATTCCAGCCACCCCAACCCTCCAAGTCAAATTCCAAACCCGAGAATGAAGTGTCAATCACAACCCTGGCGCCAAATTTGGCACAGGTAGACAGTAAATTTTCAATCTCTTTGTTGCTGTATAGCGCACCAGTTGGGTTAACTGTTGGTCCAGATATGTAGACCCATGGTTTATGCAGAGTCTCTAGGACTCCAGAGAGACCCTTGTCTGTCAGTTTAAAGCCTTCTTTGATCTTTGTAGGTATATTTACAATGTTTGCTTTTAAAAATTTTGCAGCGGAGACATAGTTTCCATTTGAGCCCGAAGGAAAGCACAATGTCCCCCCTTCTTGTATGCAACAAAGAACCAACTTGTTAAATAAAGCTAGTGAGCTGTCGGCATATATAAATTCGGTGTTGCTACCAAGTGGGTAACCATAATTGCTCTTTATGAATTCCTTAATGCTGCTGGTGACATCTATTTCTGACTCAGCTATGTTCTGTCTGGCAAAGCTTTCAAAAATTGCAGCATTGACAGGTGATGGAACATGTAAGAAGGTTTGATCCACGTCCATATGAATCAGGGAAGAGTTCCCAGCCTCATTAATTGCCAACTCGGCATTATTAAGAACAGAGTCTGCTGAGCTAGCAAAACCAATCATCTCTGCTGATTTAACTGATGTGCATTCCCTCTGATGAATATATATGAAACCAATATTATAAGCAAATCCATGAACAAGAAAAGCATGTAAAAGTTCTTAAAACAATCATCAAATAACAACCACGCTGGTAAAAAAGAATAATTGACATCCGATAAACCAGAAACAGATTTAAAAATCCGCATGAAAAGACCGTAGACATTAAACTGACATTAGTGACATTGACCTTTAATTTTTTTTGAGAATGCTGTTATCTATTTCTGAAGTTGTCTGGCTAGACATCGGGTATACAGTAGACCGCAGACTGTCATAACTACACTGTATCTAACTATGCACAAAGTTCATGCTAAACAACATCAAACATTCCATGTCCCTTTCCAATATCATAAACAGAAAACAAACTATCTTTTTCAATAGATAGGCTGAATCATATTCATCCAACCAGAACATTTTATATATATCTTCAGAAAATTTAGAAATACATGGTATATAATACATGAAGATAAATTCCACATGAAAAGGAATCGGCATACCTGTGGAGGTGGGTGTCTGTCAGCAAGTTGAAAAGATAAAAGTTCATGAAAAAGACAACCGTAATAACATTGACTAATTGGTGCTGTATTCCCTTCTAGTAGTTCAACAGTCTTCGACAAGGCCTTGAAAATATTCTCCTCCTCTGAAATTACAAAAGCTACTTCAAGATCTGAATAAACCTGAAAAGATTGTTCAATTTCAATTCATGAGAAAATATTCCCTCACAAGCTATTTTATGGCTTTAATTCGATCAGATACAAAGAAAGCCTTCTCTTGGTATGGCTAGCTATATTATGGATTTTCTGAATGAAAATGGGAAAAGATACCTTGTTTTTCACTAAGCCACATATAATTGCTGCATGGGATGGCAGAACAGTCCCTCCTATATATTTGAGGACTCCATTGGAACTCGGAAGGCTGGATAGCTCAAAGTGATCAGATATGTCTAAGAAAAGACGAGATCCAATTTCTCTTGTAACATCTAAAAGGTGTACAAAGGCTGAACTAGTAACAGACTCATAATCGGCTATCCCAGTAACCACCACCTGCGGCTTCAACTTCCTTATAAGCTCTATCATCAAATCAGACTGTCGAGGCGCTTCAATAACTGTAAGTGAATCCTCTGCAGGATTATCAGTTCCCGCACACTACAGTAGTGAAGTACATATAATTAAGTCAAAAGTAACACTAACCGAAGGAAACAATAAGTGGAACTATAACACGCATTACCCATAGACCGATAGATTTTATGTTGAAGAATAAAACTAGAAAGGTGGGACCTTATTTTCCTTTTCCTGTATCCGTATCCTCTCACAACACATAAATTTGAGCATGGAAGCTCATTTGACTCGCAGAAATTACAAACTATCATAATACTCAGATATACAACTTCTTGGTGTTGTTCCACGAAGCTTTTAATTATGCCACTAAATAATAGTCATTATACAATTAACCATGCTACACTGTCTAGCAAATACTTCTAGATTCACAATATATCCTGTCTTGAGCATAAACTGGCCAAACTTTTTGTCAATAATACTGAGTAACAATGAAATTAAATCACAAAAAATTGATATTACAGCAACATTACAAATATATTACCTTAACTGCTAAAGACGTTAACCAGTTCCTTGGAAGGTGGCGCGTCAAATGTTCATCAACAATTGCAAGACGAGGTGAGAACAACCGAAGGGCATTTTCTATCGCTACAGCCCTTGAAGGAAAGACAACAACATTCTTGTACAAGGAATGAAAGAAAATGAGTCAGAAATGCAGTTTACAGCCGAGGACTGGAAAAACCATGAACATGACGTATACTTTAAGCTTATGCTAACACAAAAACTAAGCTTTCGAAGGAAGCACAAGTATGTTTTAACTCTTTCGCTCTTGGCTTCACCACATTGTAAATAAAGACATGACCGTCACACAATTCATAAAAACAAATCACTTAGACTAGGACATTAAATATTCTGGCAAGTAAAATCATGATCAACAAGGCAAGCTATATCTCAGAGTAATACCTTGGATTCCTCACGCAGATACTTACTTTAATTAGATCAATTATCAAGTGAGGACTAAGAACAAAAAGAAATGACCGTAAATTATTATTCCACATGATTTACTTGAAGAGCAGTGAGATACTAGTTTCTTTTTGTAAGACTATGGGAGAAAATTAATCCAAAAATAAAACAAGAGAAAAATCAAGAACCAGGAGACTAATAGCCTTCCAAAAACAAAAGTGATAAACAAGAGAGAGACATAGACGAGGAAAGAGAGAGAACAGTTGGATGATACACATAACCAATGATACACAAAAAGGGAAAATAATCCAAATGCAAAGCAGGAATATCGTCTTACATCAGTATTGAGTGGAACACGGTGATATGTTTTCAAAAATCCAGCAATGAGGTTACGAAAATGTTTGCTTCCGGCTGGTGGCTCATACTTGCAGAACGAACTGTCTTTCAGAACACTGGACAGATAAGCTAGGAAGGGAATCTTCTCATCAGCCACAGAATCATCATCAAACGATAAATCTAAAGAACTGCTGATGTCGTGGAAGCCATTCTTAAGAAACTCAAATATTGTCTTGACCTGCCAGTGTATTTAACTCAGTGGCCTTTTAATTTCCCAATTTAAATGTAATGAAGATCACATATTTGAAGATACAGATCCGCTATAAAAAGCCAGAAGATTAAAGAGCATACCTGATTTGGTTGGCGAAGTTGACAGCTGTAAACTGATAAGGCATGCGAGATTCGACCACCGGCATTTCCATATGCCCATGCAGTTCGAGCACAAATAGGCTGATCTCCAGAAAGTCCCATGAAGAACTCAAAACGGTGTGGACTGTTCTTTTCTATTTCAACTAATGCTGATATATCTGTGTCTGCAGCCTGTGAAAGTGCATTACATCAAGATCTCAAATTTGAAGAAAATCAAATTACCCAAACAAAGAAGGGTATACTTGCCTGTAGAATTTTAGTCTGCCAAAGCTTGTTAACCTGAAAGCCACGGCGTTCAAACAAGCGTTTACAAACAGCTTGTCCAGGACGCCCCCCCATGTTGAAGATCATTATCCCCATAGGTTTAATGACAGCTATTCCTTCCTCCACGGCCCTAGCAATTAGACCTAAGCCAAATTGATCCTCAAGAAAACCCTGCATAGTAAATAAAATATTACATAAATGGAACAGCATCATTTGTAATTTGTAAAGCAGTAATGAGAGGAATAGCACACGTCACAAGCAGTTTAAATGAAGCAGTAATTGTTTGTAATTTTATTTTATTTTTTTCTCTTTTGCTGCAAGGAATTTCAGGCAGTTAATTTATGATATCTCTGTAGCAATGGATCCTTCTTGTAATAGAACGGACAATCCATTATCAAGGATACGTACTGACCTGAAGCGCGCAATAATTGCTCAATGAATGTAGAAATTCCTCACTTGCATTCTCAGTTATCATCTTAGACATTGCATCTGGATTTGGGTTAAGAATCTGCAAGAGAAACAAAAGATAATTTACATAATATGAATCTTCAAATGGCCAGTTGACAAAGTAACCTATGAAAAGTAATATTCCAAGTCGATAAAGGCAAAACATTTATCCCAGCAACACCCTTTTAATTGTGACTGTTGATGATACCTGAGGGATGCAACCAACAATTCGTTCTAATTGAATATCATTGTCCCTGCAATATGATAGGAGATCTGATTCATGAAACTCAACCCTGTCCAGCAAGGTCTTTTTCTCCGCATCATAGATGGGCTGACCTTTCTCGTCCAAAGCATTAAGATACAAATTTATCCATGACATCTTGACTGCTCTAGGATTGATATCAAGGCCATAAACCTGCACAATGTAGTTTGTTCATCACTTGGAGAAGCATATATCATCACCAGTAAAGGAAGACAAAACAAGCAACAAAGTCTACCTTTGACGGCAACCACTTCTCAGCAATGGCAATGGATATCCAACCATTTCCACAACCAAGCTCAGCAAGTGTCTTGTCCTTAAAGATAGAGTCCGGATGTCTATTTAGTCCTTCAAAAAAAGTGAAGGACCAATCTTCTGGAACAAAAATGCTCGGGATAACCATCATTGTCAATTTCTTCCTTCCCTGGTAACCTGCAATAGCCCGAGAACGCCATTAGACCATCTAACTGTACAAACTCTTTTAGCCACACAGACAATTGACAGTTGATCACATCATTCACTAGTGCAAAAGTGCAGCCATGACTACAGTTAATTATAGAGTAGTCGATTTCAAGAAAACAGTGCAACTTGTAGGCTTTCGAATGAGAACAAATCATGAAATTAGCAGAAAGTAAACCGAAAATCATGTCCCTATCATACATAAAGTGTACAGAGCTATCTACATATACAAACATGTAGAGTCAACTAAGCAAAAATCAGTACAGGCTAGCGAAAAGCGACTATTCACACAGATATGTTGAGAATCGAAACCTAACACAGTCCGCGATTGGCTACTGAGGAAGTGACAAGAACAGTAATGCACAACTAATTAATTCAAACAAGGAAGACAGTAAGGAAATGAGAAATCAAATCAAAAGAAGCAAGAAAGGTAAACCTTGATACTGATCGAAGAAGATGTCCTCAATCTGGAAATGGTAAGTGCGGAAGCAGCGGTCGCAGTCGTCCTTGGTAGGGAAGCGTTTCTGGAGGTCCGCGAGGAAGATCCGAGCACGACTTCGGGTTTTCGGATCCTCGAGACGCTCCAGCACTGATCTCAGAGCACCGTACGCGGCGTCGCCCGATTGCTCACACCGCTTCAGGAACTCGTCAACCGATTCCAGCAACGACGCGTCGTTCTTCGCCATTGACACGCTCTCGAGGTCTGTGTGTGGACTGGAGAAGAAGAAGAAGATGAGAGAGAGAGAGAAGAGAGCAGTGGTAGGCTCGAAGGGAAGGAGGAGGTCTTTCCCGGTTTTTTGTGATGGTGATTATAATATTAAATAGGACTCTCTTTAATATTGACTAGGATATCTGCTCTTTTTATATTATTTATTTTTAAGATGTGAGATTTGTTGATTTAACCTTGGAATATTTATAGAATCAAATTTGCCGGCTAGAAAATTTGTGGTCATTCAATCAAAATTGTCAAAAAGAGAGAGAAAGAGAGAGTTGACCATGGTTATGTTATCATACATGACATGGTATGATTGGATGGTCATGGTATGATCACAAATTTGCTGGTTGACAAATTTGATTCCAATGTTTATGGTTCTAGACTTCTAGCAACCATGATGCACCATACCATGGAGTCATTTCTCTCTCTCTCTGTTATAAAGTAATAAAACCAATATTTTGGTGTGGCCAGCGTAAAATATAAGTGTAGTTTCTTGTAAGAACTAGGTGGTGTACCCAAGCTTTGCTTCGAGCTTGGTAAATGCATGCAATCGTGAAAAAAAGATTAAACGTAAAAATAAAAAAGTTGGATAAAAGATAATTTTGACCCTTAACTGGTAAAGTTGTAATGAAAAAAATAATAAGGACATAAATGTAAATTACGCATATCTCTGAGTGAGTGGTGGAGATGTAATAAAAACGAAAAGAAGGACAAAATAGTAATTCCGAGCTTCATAACACTGTTCAAATGGAAACTGAGAATTAATATATAGTATAAGGTGTGTTCTGGAATGTACGCAGTACCTTGAGTACTGCGGCTGTCTGGAGCACGTGTCAAGCAGCGGGTGGAAAAGCTTTTAGCGCGTGTTGTGCATAACTCTCGGTAATTCTCCCTCTGCGAACGAGCCAGTGGAGGTGGGTAACTTTCTAAACAGTGAAGAGGTGTGTTGAAGAAGCTTTGCGTCGGGTAATACCCGATCAGGTATATTTGCGAGGCGGGAGAATTACATGAAAGTGCAGAAGATACCTTTGCACGCGATTAGGAGATCGATCCGAGCGAAGTCGACAACCCCATTTCCAGATCTACGTAAACCGATTTGCGAATTCGATCGGTGGATCCAGGTTACTGAGGGAAACAAAACTATATGGACAAACCCGAAGTGGTAATTGATGGAAGCTTTTTTTGGGAAGAGAAAGTGAAAGGAGTTGTTGCACGTTGACAAATGAGAAGAAAAGGAAAGGAAGAAGAAGAAGAAGAAGAAGCTCTCAAGACCGAAGGGGTAAAAAAAAAAAAAAAAACCTACTCTGTGTCCACGCGATACGCGCGCTTAGCACGCTTCTTATCACACCGCTTGACAAAGTCAAACGACAGTTGCAGTACTCGGAGTACTGCGTACACAGCAGTCGTTCCCATAGTATAAATGTGATTATCTTATTTAAGTTATGAAGATAGTTAAGTTGAGGATTAACTATAACTTATTTTACTATTGATCGCTATATCTCCCTTCAGCACCGTTAGGATTTATGAGAGTTGAACAAACCCAACAATTACTGTTATGGCAGAAAATTCATCTCGAGGAACGTTCTCCACTGAAACCTAGGCTGCAGACTCCCCTTCTCTATGCTCTGCCTTTGGAAATTGAGAATGTTGAGGTGCCACATTTGGATTCTATGATCAGATTGATAGTAGAGCTCAAGTGGTAATCCATGTGCCTAAGATGGGAATGGAGAAGGCAACTGAAATTAGGCAGCAGATTAGCTCTCCGAGTCAAGTGCATTAGTGTTACTACTACTCCAAATCTCAGGGTTTTGAAGAGTGCAACACAACAATATATTCTTGAATTCAGTGGAACCATTAAATACAAGACTTGCTCACATGAGAGACACTTTTAAGGGACAGTGAGAGACAAATACATCTCAACCACATGTATTAGACATAAAGGCAGAAAATAATCCAACTTAAAACTGTCTATTTATTTTCAGTCATTAGATTTATTGTTTCTCACAGTTCATTAAAAATGTCCCCTTGAGTGAGCAACCCTTTCATTAAATAATAGTCGTTTAATGTCTAAGACCTCACTTTTGATAAATCACATGAAGATGCTGGCTGTGAATGAATTGAAAAGGCCTTGGGAGAAATATATCAAATCTAAGGCAGTAACCGTGGAAGACTATATGACAATTGTTGTGTAACATAAACATGGCAAGTTGCGGGTGTCACCTCAGATGAAGAAGAAGCTCAGGAGAGCCGAGGGTAGCAAGAATCATCCCAAGGTAGCAAGGGAGCTTACATCCGCACTGGAGAAGCTGCAATAGAGATATCTACGTGGAGCACCTCTTTGAGGATAAATATGCTCGTCACTTCAAGGAATCCACCAAGGAGATAAGAGAAAAAACTCGTCATAAAAGTCTTTGAAACTTGAAAATAAAGATAACAATATTCAGCTTTAATGCAGCTCCACCAAGACTCCTTAACTCCAAGGTCTGAAAGCTCAAAAATTCAAAACTGAATGCTCCTTGGAACTCATCAGCTTCTTCAATAATTGTAGCAAAACACTCTTTCACGTTTCAAGTTCAAAGTTTTCCGTGTCATATTACCACTGGAACAAACCCAACAATCATTGTCATGGCAGCAAATTCATCTCGATGAGCGATCTTCATTGGAACCTAGACTGTAAACGCCTCTTCTATTTGCTCCGTTTTTGGAAATTGAGAATGATGAGGTGCCACATTTGGATTCTACTGATCAGATTGATAATGGTTTTATGTTTTTGTTTGTTGATTGGTTAGATGTTTGATGTTTGTCTATTTGTTTGAAGTTTGTCTGTGGATTGTTATATAGTAGTTAAAAATCACGTGGATCGCCATCTATGGTTGAATCTCATCTGTTGAATATTTGTTTCTTTTATTCAGTATGTATTTTCAGGCTTCGGATTTGTGTTTGTTTAGGGTGGATTTGTGTTGGTTTGAGATGGCACTCAATTGGTAATCCATGTACCTAAGATGTGAATGGGCAAGGCGCAACTGAAATTCGCTAACATATTAGCTCATATTAGCTCTTCAAGTTCAACTGCATTGGTGCCTACTACTGCTCTGAATCCTAAGGTTTTGAAAAGTGTAACATAACAATTCTTGGATTCAATGGAACCATTAAATAATAGTCATTTTATGTATGAGGCCTCACCTTTGGTATATCACATGAAGAGAAAGCTATGAATGAACTGAAAATACAGTGCGAGAAATAAATCCAAACTAAGGTAATAACCGCGAAAAACTATATAGTAATTTTTGTGCAACATAAACATGACTAGCTATGGGAATCACCTCACAAGAAGAAGCTTAGGAGACAGGAGACCTAAGGGTAGCAAAAATTGTCCCAACGTAGCAAGGAAGCTTGGATCGGCATTGGAGAAGTTGTGATAGAGATTGCTACATAGAGCGTCTCTCTGAGGATAGATACACTCATCACTCCAAGGAATCAACCAAGGAAATAAGAGAAAAAAACTCGCCACAAACGTCTTTCAAACTTGAAAATAAAGATAACAATATTCATTCTTCATTCGATTAGAGATTCAGCTTCATTATGCTTCAAGCATTTTGCCCATTCCTCATCTTCTAAGCCAATTTTCTCATTATTGGGTCAATCTGCATTAAATTCTAGAGCTCCCAGTTTCATTCCAGTGCATTGGATTTTTCCTTCTTCTCCTTGGCTAAAGGTAAACATTGATGCCTCTTTAACAGATGATCAACATGCAGGTTTTAGTGGGGTTTTTAAGGACCATTCTGATCAGTTTTATGGACCTTTTGCTTCAAGGACATTAGTTACTAGTACTTTAGATGCGGAAGTCCTTGCTGTCATTGAGGCTCTGAAGAATGCATTGGTACGAAATTGGATTCATATTTGGCTTGACACTGATTCATACTTGATGGTGAATTATTACCATAAGCCTTCTCTAATTCCTTAGAGACTTCGCATTCCTTGGTTAAATTGTTTACATAGTACTCGTTTGATGGACTTGAAAGTTTCTCATGTTTATAGAGAATAGAGAATAAGGTGGTAGATGGTCTAGCTCGTTTTGGTGCTTCTCAAGCTAGTACACATTGGTGGGATGAGATTTCTGATTTCATATATGCATCTTACATGTCTAATTTTTCTTATGCAGCCTCTCTTCGTTGTTCTTGATTGTTGTATTGTGGCTTTTAGTAGTGGTTTTTGTTTTTGTAGTATTGTGTTCATTAGTTCTTTATGTACTTTATTCTGGCAAGGTATTGACTTAATCCCCCTTGCTATGTAACTTCTTTTGGTTATCAATAAATTTTTGGGTAAGGGTGATGAGTTAATCCTTTAACCCTTACCCAGAAAAAAAATTGTGTTGAGACCGAAAAAAAAACAAACAAAAAAAAAAAGAGGAAATAAAAACACAAAAATAATCATCACGACTCTCTAGCTCTCTCGCGTCTTCAGCCCATAGTCCCCCATGTTATCCACCTACTGCTCCTCAACTGCCTCTCTCTCTCTTCTCTCTACTCTCTCAAACTCTTCTCTCTCCGACTGCTCCTCCTCCTCCTCATAACATATCAAGCACCCTTAAGGTGTTCAATGAAATGATTTAGAGGCGTCCCTTACCACTTGTTACAACCTTCAACCAACTCTTACCGAAAATGGTTAGATTGAAGGAGTATTGTGAACTAATTCATTTGATAAAATAAATGATGATGATGAATGATGATGATGATGGATGATGATGATGATGATGATGGATGAGTAACTCTAGATCGGTATATACTCTCGCAACTATGATAAGTTTTATTCTCATTGAAATGAGATGAATATTTGCTTGTGTGAGTTGTTTCTTCAAATTGGCTATTCAACCAAATCTTATTTCCCAGCTCTGATTGGCAGTTTTGTTCTGAAAAAGCAAATGGATGAGGCGACTCGAGTATTCGACAATATGAATTGTGAGCCGGATGTGATAACCTACAACACACTCTTAAAGGACTGGTCAACAAAGAGTATTTTGATATGTTGAAAGAGATTTTTGTCGAGATAGAGAAATGAGGTTTGTAGCCGGACGTAGTTAGTTACACCACACTAATTAAGGGTTATTTCACCCTAGGGTGTAGCCAATCAGCACTTCAGTTATTTACGAAGATGGAGAAAATATGATGCTACCCGGATGAAATTACGTACACCATCCTCATAATGGTCTATGCTGATGTTCATTGATGGATGAAGTAGAGAGCAAATTTTCACAAATGATTTCTGAAGGCATTGCTCCCACCGCTCACAACTACAACGCTTTAATTAGGGGATTTTCCATGGAAGGCGAGTATGAGGAAACTAAGAAGCTTTTGACACTGATGGATGTTACGGTATACCTACCATCGATATAAGGTTGGTCACATGTAAATGGTAGCTTAAGATTTTATTTTCTTTTTAGTTTAAGATTTTTTCACCCTTCTGTCCTCTCCTTTCGTGTAATTTATTTCTGTATTAAATGTTATCGAAATTTCGTGAACTTTTATATGGTAGTTCCCCTTGTGTCTAGTATGCTCTTGTAAATTTTCATAATACTCTAAATAGTTTAGGTTTGGTTTTTGATTAGTTTTCGATTGTTGTTCGTTAATTAGGAACAATAATCTTTTTTGTAAAATGTTTTGAGTTTGTTTATTGTAGTTGATACTTGCAAATATTTGTTATAATTTTCTAACGTTTTGTTTTGCAAGGTACACTCGACACTTAGTCCAAAACGATACCCTAGTAAAGTATACTACATTTGTAATTTTTTTTTTTTATTGAATGGCTATTTCATTTGAAAATGTTCAGTTTTATTACTTCTACGGTAAAACATATGAGATAGAGTTGGCCATTTCAATTCTGAAAATGGCCATCAAGTTGGAGAAGATGATAATCGATCTGCTTGGAAAAGTCTACCATGATGATGGTTAATGGCAGGTTGAGCACCCTTTATTATTATTTGAAGGAGGATGAGCAGAGTCATGGAAGTTATTATAACAATGACGTGAATGAAGTACCTCATCTTTGGAAGCAAAGAGGGTAGAGCACGCCTTGGAGAAAAACTATATATAGATTGTGATGACTGATGCTCAGTTATAATCTTATAATTGTTGTAGCTTAAAAATATATTTTATGTTGTAGCTAAAAATATATTTTATGTTGCAGCGTACTATTATGTGTTAGCAATAGTACTCTGAGTATCAGATGAATTGTTTCCAATAGATGGAGTTCTCAAATTTAGAACATTTGAGTTTCTAACTGTTTGCTGATGATCCTTCTATAGAAAAGATATATATATATATTAGTATGGAACGATGAGAGAATGCAAGGAATGAATATTATTCCAAATGGCAAGCAAATAGCAGGATTCCCAAGTCGATCAAAGACAAGAAGATCCTCTGAAAGATGGGATCTTGAATCAATCTGGGAGGGGGGCTTGGTATTGACGGCGACATGGGATGGGTTTTAGACTTGCGGAGAATATCTGAGGGGGAGTTGGCCTTAGGGGGAGAATTGGACATGTTGAGGAAAATTTGGAGCCCTTCTTGATTGAAGACAACAAAAGTGGGTTTCAGATCTTGAATCCGAGGCAAAGACTTTGCCTCCACTTTTGGATCAGTAACTGGAGACATGTCGTAGCCGACCATCGCGGGAGGGCTGAGACCGGCCTTGGACTTCATCAGAGTTGCGGGGCTTGTCTTTAACACTTAAAACAGAAGCCAAGTTTCCAATTTGTCGTGCTCTGGGTTTCATCATTTTTTTGGCTTCCAAAGAAATAAGATAAGACTGGGGAAGTCAGTGGGAATGAGACTAGGTTATATAGTCTATATGATTAGGCAATGGCGTAGATAGGAAAAAATATAGAGGGGGACACAAAAAATTCTTTTGTTTTTTGTCATGTTCTTTACGTACATGTGAATATACTCTTATAGTTTTGATTCGGTTATAATTCTTCTCCTCTAGTGAAAATCCACATTAACCTTTCTTTCACAACCATCTATTTCCTAAAATCTTTGGCTTCTAATATGCAAGAGAAACTCGGTCAACTTGTATCCATAGTTAGTGAGCCGTGATCTGGTTGGTTAAGGTGTTAACTAACAACTTCGAGGTCATGGGTTCAAATCTCATTGACATATGTAAGGTGTGTGAGTTATTTAATAAAAAGTTTTTAAAACAAAAAATAATAATAATAATCGATGTGCAAGAGAAACACAATATCTAATTATTTATAATCTTTACTCATCACTCATAGAAAAAACAAGCTAAATATTTTTTAAATAAAGAAAAATTGCATAGAAATACAAAAGAAAAGATATACATCGTATGGAACGATGAGAGAGACAGAGAAAATGAATAGAGTAGAAGGAGCGAGAGAATTGTATCTACGGAGTTTATGATATAAGACATATTATGGAGATAAATGTGAACATATGGAGATAAGGAGAGAGAAATTGGTGAAGATCAAAAAGACACCCATGTTACTACGTATATCAGAGTTTTATTAGTTGTTTAACAATACCTTACAAAAACTCTCTATACTTTCCAATCTAGCTTTTACCCTCCCTTTAAAGTTAATTTTTCATACTATTGCTGAACAATTTTTTATGTGGTCTCACTTTACCACCATCGGAAATAGGCGAAACTCCGATTGATAAAAGTTAGTTTAGGAAGATTCTTCCTTTTCTTACGTGCAATTCCCCCCCCCCTCTTTTCGAGAAGGATCAAATATCTCATCAAATGAACATTTCTCTAAATTTATCATGTAGCTCATATGTCGTTTGAAAGCTGGTTCAAGGATCCAACGAAATCCAACGAAATCCAACGAAATCCAACGAATAGTTAAAGGTTGTTGACGATCCCTGGCTACAATCCTAGGGACATCATAAATAGTACCAGCTACTACTCCTACTTTTTTCCACTTTGCATATGGATTTTATATTCTCTACGGCGTCGACCATAAGTTTGATTATATTACGTTTAGCGCGATGAAAAGTTTGATAAACAATAGCACGTATTCTCGTTCTTATACCTTCTTTCATGCAAAAGTTGGCAAACTTCTTATTCAGTTGCTTTTGCTCACCATCCAAGCCCATCATATAGCTTAGAATTTCTTAGGACGATAAATTGATATTACGCGATCCTTACTGTCCCTCTTTATCAACCAACTCTTTCTTGTGTTATCAAGAATGAAAAGACGGACTTGTGAGATGCTATAGAGAAAGATGGCTATGAGACTAGTCCAAATAGTCACTTGCTAAAGCTTCCTCTCTTAAGGAAACAAATCGTCGATTTCAAATTGAACTAGCCATTTTATGCCTACCCACTAACCCTTATGACTAGGAAGACAGAAAGAAAGAAAAAAAATTCTTATTAGCTGAAGAAGACAGAGGATGAAGGCACTCCACCATACACGTGGTTTTCAAAGGAGGCTTGCCAAAGTTCTCCGTAAGAAGGTAAAGATCAAACATGTGCAACAAGAGATATGGTGTGTTAAACGAGAATAAGACTCTTCTCCATGTGCTACAGGTCGCAAAAGTGAAATGTCATTATTATCAATGATTATTGTGTTGATCTTTTCATTTCCATCTTTCAAAGAATAAAAAGTGTGACCCTAAAAATCTCTCGCACTTGAAAGATAGATACCCTGTAGCCTATGGAGAAATTCACTATGAAATTGAATAGTTGAGTCATTCAATCAAGAAAGCCAAATAATATCATAGTAGATTTTTTCATGCCCTTCCTGTAATGAAAATCAGTTGATTGGTAATTAATGTGCACTCATGTGGCTCAACACATAGGCTTTTTCCTTGCTCTACCGAGATGAACTAAAGAGCTCTAAAGCGTCGGCTTACTTATTCGATTATTAACCGCAAAGTTTTCCACGAGGATCCCAAATAAACCACACTAATTGAAAATTAGGGGTATACGAAACCGTGTTTGATATGGCTGAGTGGAGGGTAACTCTGCTGACCTTACGGAGCCTCCAAAAAGGGACTGGAACCCGCTCTACATATATCTCTTTCGGAACGATCCTTAACCAACGCTGCTGCTGGTCTTGACACCAAAATTGTTGTCGATAGAGTTAAGTCAAGCATGCCTGCCGTAGAAAGAGCATAAAAGCACACTCCCCTTGCCTTGATAACAAGCACGGATCCGGCTCCTCTAAAATGAGCAAGTCATAAAGTTCGTGAAGTTTATTAAATCTCAAGCCTCTATATAATCTAAAGGCTCAAAACTATCCAAATTAAAAATATCTAGTGTTTGGATTATTTATGTATTTATATATGTTTTTTATTCTTTTCTCTATCAACGAAAATGAAAGAAAATAAAATTGTTGTGCCTATCTTCATGAAACCTACATGCTCAAAAAAGAAAAAGAAAAATCTTCATGAAACCTAGCATGTAGAAAATAAGAAAACAGGTTCGATAAAAAATTGAGATGATCGAGTGTCATGACCAATAAAAAGGTAAATTTGATTTACAAAGTTGTTGCATAAACCCTAGGCTGGAAGTTGTCTTCAAACTCCAAAGTCTAGCAACCATCAAAATCATTGCAGACTAATTAACTAGGATCAAGCCCCCATTTCATTAATGTATACAGGCTTTGTAATTCATCGTCTATTGATTTCCATAGATGCTGGGTTTTTTTGTTTAATACTTTTTTTTTTTTGATCAAATGCACAATAATGTGCTACAATACTGTGAGTTCAACTCACGACCTCTCACTTATAAGAAGAGACTTATGCCACTAGACCAAATGGTACTGGGCTTGTTTAATACTTGAATTGTATGCATCGATCGGTTCCCGAAAATTTTCCTAGATTTTGTCATTTTGGTTTATATACATGTTGGAGTAATCCCAAATTCCCAATTGTTCATGAATTGCAATAATATTATATATGTGGAGTATGAAGGACTGAGAGCACTAATGTAGCATGAATCATGGAAGCACATATATGTTTCATAGAAGCAAGAACAAGGATCGATGAAGGCTGAATACATAAATTCAATATAAAAAAAAGGTTGAAAAAATTAAGAGAAAAAAAGTCAATAATTAACCTCAACGTGGAATAGAAATTCCAAATATTCTATTTATTGATGTTGGATAGTTTTGAGTCTTTAGATTATATAGAGGCTTAAGATTTTATTAACTTCACGAACTTTATGACTTGCTCACTTTAGAGGAGTCGAATCCAACAAGCACAATGCTAAAAAAAGGACTCCTACACGCACGGGAGCCGGAACAAAAGAAGGTAGGAGACAAGATCCTCCTGCACGTCCGAAAGGAAACAAGATCAGAAGATGCAGTATCGATCTTGTGCCAACTCTATCTTATGGTCCACTGACCTTCTCGGCGTAAAGGTCTTCGACACTCAGGCATGTCATCCTCAAAATCTCTTGTCGAGATCGGAACTATCGCTCGAAAAGTAAGTAAGCTGCTCCTTGTTTCGTCAATAGGATAATCGTTCTTATTAGGTCAAGGGCGGCCAACCCGGGGGTTACCCGTGATTGGTACGTAATGGCATAACCAGAAGAGGGGTTGGGGCAACAAGTTTACATGTAGGGTAGTGCAACGCATCTATTTTGGGTACAGAGGCGGCAAAGGGTGCTAACCCAGCCATAGGTTCGAATCCTGACACCTTTCTTGGGAATCATCTTATGGTTGCCATGGGAATAACAAAGTAGCAATTATGAAATAAGAACGAAATGTCAATATATGAATTGTTTCATTATTCGTTATTCGGGTCTTTTCATTGCATTCACTTACAACAAGAAACAAACCACCTGCGTTTAGTGCAGCACTTGCATTTTGGTGCATTCTTCTTTCTTTCCTTGGTCTTTTGTTCAGTCATATTCCTAATAACTTATCTACTCTAGGGGCACAAAGAAGGTTAACTGACAAATTCTAATATTTTGCTGGGGGCACCGGCCGGCACTAGCTCCTACATTGGCTCCGCCTTGTAGATGCCAATATGATACAACAAGATCGGAGCAACTTGAAACAATATTGGTTGATAATAATCGAACTAGGCAACTCAAAAAAGTCTCAAGGAACTTCTACACTCATCAGCTTATAGTAGTTTCAGCTTTTTTTTCCGTGCACCTGAAATTTTTTCGAAGTGGATAGTTTCCTTCATCGAAAAACTAGCCGATCCCGTACGCGAACAACAATTAGAAAAGTCTTCCAACCTCCAACCTCATCGGTCCACGTATCTAACATCACTCTACAAAAAAGACTACCTCAACCCTACTAAACCTTCTTTCTCGGCATAATAATACACCTTTTATAAGCCAACCTCAGATGTGAATGAGTGCCACAGCTTTCAGGCCTCCGAAAAAACTCACTGACATTGAATAGGAATATTACCTAGTGCGCAGGATGATGGCTGGAAATGATTCATAGTCACTTTTCTTCATTACCATTATTTTCAGAACGTATAGTGGACTAGTGGTGCATAGCTATATATATTACTGCCACCACAAGTATGCTAATGTCATCATCATTACAAAGTATCATTCACAAGTTAGTTGTTATAATTAGTGTAGCTTGTAGTTTCCAACGTTTACATATGCGACCACGACAGACTTGACTGTACATATCAGTCTCTTTCCTGAATCAACAAGGACACTAAGATATGTGAGCCAGCTAGTAACCTAAGTTGCAAATTTCTGGGGCAGATAGAGATTAATGTAAAGCCAACTCCTAAATCCTCCGTTTCACACCAATAACACACTTGCTGTGTAGTGGTTCCAGTGAAGAGGTTTTGAGGAATGGTGTTTCATAAGCCATCTGATGTGAAAGTGGGTTACGCCACATTACTGTGTCCCGAGTCATTTTGGTTCAGAGCAAACTTCAACACAGTCCGGCGGAGTTCTTAAGGTCATGCCCTCCTCAGGGTGGTCTTATCAAAGTTCTAGAGCGAAATAAGATGAAAACAACTTGGACCTAATAATTGACTGTTGATGAGAAATGCAACCCTTCTTGAAACTAACACCGATATAAAAGTGTGTATTGACTTGCTCTTCCACTCTCACAAAGGATGCAATTACTCTGTTTCATTTCTCCTAGTCCTAGATCAGCGTAAGGCTTCGACAAAGTCATGACGTGCCCCTCGATTTGGAAGTTTTCATGTACCTAGTTTTTACTGAAGAAAGCTCCACTTCAACTTTATGCAACTTTCAAATGTAGCCATTCAGGGGTAGAGTAGCAATATGAGAAACCTCATACATGAAAAAATTCACAGCCTCCAAAGTTATTTACTTGTTATTGAAATACAAACAAGGGGGAACTGAAAGATGAGAAACTCCTGACTTTGTTCCTCTTGCTGAGCAGCCAATCTGCAAGAACAGCCAACATCAAAAAGAGAACTTGCTAAACCAAAGATTTCAACGGGATTTGGGAAACCATGCATAGGAAAGATCTGTTTCTACTATAGCTCGAATGAACCAGCTTTCCGAGGTTGTCACATTCTTGCACTATTCTACAATCAAAGAGTTACCCAACTGATAAGCCTATTCCAACCACCAGTTACTCATACAATATGTCTCGCATGTTTTTTCTGAGAAGAAACGAAAATACAATGCCTCACATTGACTACAATATATGGTGAAGATTTTTTTTTGATGAACATAATATATGGCGAAGTTGATTCTTGGGTTACTCCCTCAAATTTACTGGATTTCCAGTTAATTCTAATTTTGTTTCCGGAATTTTGTACTCCAATTTTTATCAGTGTGTCTTACTCTAGGACTTACTGTACTTATCTATCAAAACTATGGGTGCCCACCCCAAGTCAAATCAGGCCTTCCTGTTCTCCCATCCTCTCACATCTGATGCCACGACAATTGTAGTTCTTTCTCTAATGCAAACCCAAAAAAAGCTCAGACTGATCAAGCTAAGCATACCCAATAGAAATTGCTACACTTTTCATGGCTACAGATGAGAGAAAAGAAAGGAGGGGATGATGACTTGGGTTGACGTTTCACCTCTAAAAGTAACAAAAAATCTAATGGAATGGATGAAGGACTAAGGCGGGACTGTAAGACACTGCCCACACTGGTGAGGTTGGACCGATTATTAATAAAAGAATCTGAGGCCTAAACTAGAGTAGGAACAATTATATGGATCAATGCTACAATTAAGTCGCATCTAGTGATATGTCATGCTTCAATCAGACTCATTAATCACTAGCACAAATTAAAAAAAAAAAAAAAAAAAAAGGAAATCCTAATCAAACTGTCAATAACAGAAAGCTTCTTGAAAACCAACAAAATACTGTGACTTGTATATACCACCAAGGATCCTCACATCTGGAGCTAAGTAATAGATTCAAGGTATATGTAGTTATGTACAAATACCTCCTCGGCTCCTCACAGTGCAACTACTCGTCAACTAACCAAAACCTGCCTACCACTGCATTCCTTGATCAATTGAAGCCCCCAAACCCCGATTCCAAACATGAGAATACCACAACTAGCAATAGGAGTTGGACCTCAAAATGAACCTAAATCGTAAGCTAAGGACCGATTCGACAAATACAATAACAATAAAGGAGATGTAAGATTTGATGCTTGAAGTGTTTAGTAGATTCAATTGGTCCCCTAACTGATTGAAATCCCAAACAGAGCTCTGATTGAGAAAGGGAATGCCTGGATCTGACTAACCTGCAATTGGTTCAGTGAGGAAAGGAGAGGAGAGATGACCAAGTAGACGCCAAAGGCCACCAGAGCGATGTGACAAGGAGTCATATGGCGGAGCTGATACAAAGCATCACGAATAAAACCGTCATAATACTTGCTTTCTGTTAACAAAATATTTGTCAGGTAGTCAGATACTGCAGCTTTCTAAAAAAACAGCTACCTGCAAACGACATAAGATAACTGCACTCAGAATTTTTGGTAATTATTCAGTAAATTCTACAAAGAGTATCAAAAAGTTTAACAGGATTACAATAACTAAAGATTATTCCTCCTTCTCTTGATTCCTTTCATGGGGAGAATGAAGATGCAGATCAGAAGAGTGTACCTCAATCAATCAGTGGATCACTTCCAACAATGAAAATACTTCATCTACCAGCTTTCTTATGACCTTTTCTCTAGGATCATAGTTCTTGTAAACGTGATGCCCAAAACCTAACATCTTTTGCTTCCTGAGACAAATAGGAAACTGTGTTTCAATAAATAAAAAGAATAAAAAATAGAAACAGAACTCCACATAATGTTGCAATTTGCAACATATAACACAAGGACAAATATGACCAGAAGATTATTCATCATATTCACTTGTAAATTCCAATCTACCAATGCCAATGGTCTTCAAACTTAGAATTTTTGTTTTGAAGCAAGAAAACATTACTTGTAGGAGTTGTAGCACTAAAACATCCATGAAGGGGACCAGATAGAGCTCCAAGCACCGGCCAAGGCAGTGCAAGCATCCATGCCACTACAATTACAGAGTCAGATGTAAGAAAAACAAACTTTATCCAGGTTGCAATTTCTGAGGCCTGGTTATGTTCAAAGTCTGAGATTCTTACCTTCACGCCGGATGCTGAGCAGCTCTTGAGTAATTCATCTCATGCTCAGTGTGGAGTACGAAGAGAATGTCCAGCATTTGGGGGAATCAAGGATTTGGAAACAGGATGGACAATACAGAAATACAAGAATTTCCATTCACCAAACAAACCCAACAACAATGACAAATCCTTGTATTTATAAATTCGCAGTTTTGGTTGAAGTACCATAAGTGATAAAATACAAGAGCTGGACCTGGACCCAGCCATCTCTTGGACCTGGACCAAATCAGACAAACAATTAGTTTTAACGAGTTCTGAGGCAGAGATCGCTATGCATGTAAAAGTAATTAGTAGATCAATAAAAGGTGTTTGGCTTACGGAAATAGAAGCACGCTCCAGAATCAGGACTAGTTCTTCAGGAGTAAGAAACCTTGACCTTTGATGTGTACCTTTCGGAAGCTGTAAATCAAAGTGTCATCAACATGAGAAAAACCTATAATTGAACAAGATATAGAAATAGTTGAGATTAATAGACTGTCATTTCAAAGCATAACACTCATATGTACAGAATTAGTCCATCTTCATGGCAGAAATCTTTCATAGTTTGTCTAGGAGAATATCAATTAAATTCTTTTCAGTAACAACTGGATTCATATATAACTTTCTGTAGCTTCGGTGCAGACTTGTATACATCTTATGCAATTAGACAGGCTTTTCATTTTAATAGTGGATAATATAATACAACACAAGAGGACCTCCTGAACAGTAGTCACTACACCTATAGTGTATTCAAACATGCACCTAATAGCAAGAGCGTCACATTGACAACTCCATTTGCTTCACGGTAATGATGGCAAACCAAATTCTTGATTATGCAAAAAGTTTGTATCTTATGGATATATTGAGTTCAGGAAATGAAGTCAAAAATTTCCATCAGTCCTCTGAAAAACCAAGAAACCTATTGATAAGCTTGGCAACTGGGGTGGCATCACCAGGATGGCATGGAATGAGGGACTCCACTTTCATATCTGCTATAATGTGACAAAGTGTCTGTGGGTGAGCACAGTACAGATGCTTCCTGTCAGCTAGTTCTTCTGCCAACTCACTTTGATGGTCGTCCATCAAATCTTCATTAACCACAACAATTAATGGCTTCCTAAGCTGCAATGTCTCAAATATGCTCCCTGACCCTGCATGACTAATGACAAGAGATGCTGCTCTCAGATACTCTGCAATGCTTGATGAAAAAGTGAAGTAATCTACCACAATGGAGTCATCATCTCCTTCAGACTTTGAGGGAATATAGGAGCCACGACCCATTTGAATGAGAAGGTTAGTGTACCCTCTTCTTGACAGCTCTTCCTTAACCTCTCATGTATCCACCGCTTTCACTAGAGCATCAAAACTAGTAGTTCCGACAGTTACAAAAACTGTCTTCTTACACTTTAATCTAACCTCAGTATCTCCCATGGACAATCCGTCACAAACTTATCCCGGTTAGAAGGTTTGGACCTGAAAAGCAATTTTTTGGAATCAGGTTACACAGATGCTAAATCCCCCACATTCTACCCTATTGCCCATCTCTATTTCTTATCCCATTGCCTCGGTGGAGGTGACAAACAGAATCACAAATATCCTTGCGATTTTCCTCACACATTTAATTAGGATTCTTTTTTCTTTGGCAAAATCATGTACAATCTAACCGACCTTATATGCAGAATACTAGTTCTAGACCTAGCCTTGCTAGTTTGAAACAGAACTCATCAATCACCATTCACTTACAAAACAGCAACTAATAACAATTGATTAAAAGGTCAAATTTTTAAGATTCCCAAATGCACCCAGAACCTGGACTTGGAAAGTATCTTACAAGTGCACCAAACCTAAGCCTTTTGTTAGAGAGATTCAGACAACAAAGCCAATTCCAGAGCATAATGTGTATGAGAACATATGCAGGAAATCTAATTTGGTTAAGAATCCCTAGAGCTAATCTAGAATCAACTATCAGATTTCTAATCCCAATTCTAATAATACACTCGGCGTTTTCAGATTCAAATTGAAAGAGAATAAAGAAGAGTTGTTGAACCTGCTGTGATCTCCACACCGGCGGTGACTTACAGTTCAGTTGTACAATCAGTGTTGGCTCATTTTAGCTCTATGGAGGCGTGAAAGTACGTTTGTGCCCTTATTTCGTGATAATTACATTAGTGCCAGCACTTTGTTGCCTTTCTCCCGCTTGATAGCGATCATCTTCAACAATCGAACATTTCTGGGTTTCGATTCGGGCACCCTTTAGCGGGAACGCTTCAATTTATGGTGGCTTTTGATTGAGATATTCGAATTTGTTTGTTTGTTTGTTTGTTTTATGCGTTTGATTTGGGGTTTGTCAAACTAATCAATAAAGCATCAAAATTGAACAGTGAGTCTACTGGCTTTTCGTTGCAGGATGGTCTAAGACTTGGGACAAGAATTGCATATATCATTTTAGAGAGGTAAAGCTCAGTTGTTGCTTTCATTTCATTCAAGGATGTATCTTTTCACTGTATTGCTGTGTTTCAGCATTTGGGGTTTGATTATTAGTACTTGTTCATTTGGTTAGGAGAGAAAGATAGAGTCATGTCAAATGACGTTAGCTTTTTGAAACTCATATTCATTGTTGGTTTTCATGTTCTCGACACATATCAAATCATCAAATGTTGAAGGTTTTGTTTGCTTATTAGTTTCTGTTGGTTTGGTGGAATAAGGGTAATCATCAAATTTTTTGTGCAATTGCATACATAGAAATAGGGAAATTAATACATGGGTATGTGCGGATGTAATTGCTAATGCTGTTGTAAGAGCCAAGATTCAGGAATCAGTGGTTCATATAGATAGAAAGGAAAGGGCCTAATTGCTCGGTATTTTTGTTGTACATTATCATAGTTTTTAAAATTAAGATGTCAAAATAATAAATAGGTTTAACTTAGGACACCATTTAAAAATTTTCTTCTTTTCACGTTATTGAATGACACATTGTACCTCCTTTTCACTACTCGATCGAGGCAAATCTTTTTGGAAATATAACATGGAGTTGATAAATTTGTTGAATAGACAATGTTGCAGTGGAGCCTCATCATGATTCTATAAACACTTATTCTTGTTTGAAATCTTAATTGTGAGAAACTTAATTTTGTACGAGACTAATATTGTGTGTGTGAGAGAGAGAGAGAGGCACATCTTCAGATCTCCCTGACATATTCCAGGACAGACCTACCCGGTTATCAGATTCTGTTGTCCGAATAATTGCTTGGTTTGATACTGAAATCTTTTCAAAATGCATTATGTAAATGTTGAAAACTACAAAGGCTAAATCATACATATATCTTAAACCACAACATCTCCCTCAAGTCAATCATAATATAGAGAATTGAGTCCCACCTTTCAACTAGATATTTTGTTTTGAATCTTTCGAAATCTTCAAATCAAAGAGCTTAGTCCACGAGTCAGTCACCCCATGTTCTTTCATGTACCAAATGCTAGCAGAATTCAGACTAGAGAACTCATTCATATGATGCATCACGTGCATCCGTCCTTTACTGAAGGCTTGTTGGAAGACCACAACATCTCCCTCTAGTAAATCGTAATTAACAGAAACCCTACTGTGTCTTGCCTAAGCCTAGCCTTGAGTCTTGTTTGTTCAGTCCGTTCAAGCACTACTGTGTCGCGGTTGTACACATCCTCCACACAGCCCTTTGTGATGGAAGCATGACCTTGACGAAGTTATCATATCTGCAAAACCCGAATGAAAAAGTAAGCTGACCCGAATGAAAAAGTAAGCTGTTATAGTAACAAGAGCAAAGTAAAGTCATACAATGAAACAGAAAAAAGAGATCTCGCATAAGTTACCTTGGAGACTTATTTGTGTATTCTTGAAGAATCGTCGTCATGAATGAAAGAAGCATAGGTTTTACCGTAAAAAGGCTTTTTGCCAAGGGTCTGGAGTGTGGTGTTTGCATGTCCACCCAACTCCAAAGGTGAAATCTATGAATAGCTTCATTGTTGATCGGTGGAGGAATCAAGGCTGCTGTAAGTTTAATATAAACCTAAACCTAGAACGCCCCTCCACGCGCTCTAAACCTAGATCACGACTTTGGTTTTTCCTTCGCCTGTCTGGCTGCTCCAGGGCGTTGGGGATGGCCTCTGTCCTCGTCAACGTTCGTTTGGGGGGGCCGAGCGGGATGCATGGTTTGAGAGCGAGTCTGGTGGTTTGAGGCAGATGTTTGGAGGCTTCCTCGGTGGGTCTTCTTGGTTTGTGTGGATGGCTGCATATGGGGCGGCGATTTGGCAGTGGAGCGAGATCGCAGTGGCCGTGGGTCCGGCCTGGAGCAGGGCGGCGATCAATCATCGTCGATGGAGGATGAGATGGCTTTGGTGGTGTGATGGGGTGAGTGGCAGACACGTTTCTGAGTTGAAGCGTGATCTGTCAAGGGAGGATAGTCGGTGGTATGGGGGAGAACAGATTCCAACGCCGACGAAGAGGCCTTGTGGAGGCTATGGTGTGGCTTATAGATCTGGATCTAGCCAGAAGGGGTGGGTGATTACTACTTCAGGCGGCGGGCAGTTTGATGGCAACGGTGATCGACTAGAGACTGAAGGTTGGCGGCGTTATGGTGGGCTCGACGGTGGGGCAGTGATACAGTTGCTGACGTGGGCCAGAGTTGGTTAGCCGGTGGACCTTTGTCTTGCTTTGGACCTCATGGCCTTGATTTGGGCTACAGGCCCAAAATTGGTATCTACTATGTTTTTTATGAAGTCTTTTATTTTGTTAATTTTATCTTGGTTAGTTATGGTAATAAGTCACCAGTTTATGGTTGACAGAAGGCTACGCCCTAGTAGTAGGTGCTCCTTTTTTTTTTTGGTTTATTGTTTTCTAGTGATTTTGGATACTGGTGGGCTATGTCCTGGAAAGCGCACGTTGCGTACCATGTTTGTCCTAATGAGGTAGCGAGTTCCTTGCTTTGTCAAATGGTCGCTGCCTCCTAGTGACAAGATGAAACTTGAGGTCACTGGTTATTCTCAGTGGCATCATAGCCAGAAAGCTGATAAATATTGTAACTTATGGCTCTACATGAGCGGTATTTTTCCGGTATGTCATCAAAATTGTAAAGCAAATGGAGTAGCTAATGATGCATTCTTTGCTAAATTGTGCTTGTTAGAATGTATAGATTTTGTAGACATGCCTAATGTTAATTTAGGGTGTTCTTACAGTATGGGGTTAAGGCACAACGTCCCCCCCCCTTTGTATTATGAGGTTTCATTAATGGTTAGCCGTTTAGCCTTTGTATTCAAAAAAAAAAGTTTAATATAAAGCCAAAGAGAGTTTGGAAGAAGCTTTTAGACGTCTAGCAAGAGGGTTTGTACGAACTAGGAAGAGTTTCGATGCTCTTAAATAGGACTACAAACTAGGGTTTGTACGTACACGTTTAGTTTTGGTAGGATCCATGATAATAGGGCTCATTCGAAATTTGAAAATCATGCTTTCTTTGTATTATAGAATTGACAAGCCTTAATTAAAGCTGATAATTATCTCTTTAACCTTCTCTACTAATTAACCGGGGCATGTAGAGTAGTGATTTTTTGAGAAAATTTAACCAATTAAGGTAGTAACTTATTCTCAAAAAGTACCATTTTCTGGTAAAACTGTTTTAATTATCTTCTTAATTTATTTTGTTTCTGCCGAAAAAAAAATGACGATTGTTTATCAAAACCAACTCATCAGACTAGAGGATATAGGGCTGGGCATCCGAAATATGGGTCGGTTATGAGCCCAAACCGAGACCCAATCCGGAATAAACGAATTGTTGCTCTTTCAGCCCGAAACCCGATTTATTAAACTGTGAGCCGAATTTTTGGGCGGATCGGGTCGGATTCGGGTTAGGCTCGATTACCAAAAAAATCAGCTTGTTCAACTTATTAGTTACAAGTTCAAACACAGTAGAAATTCTACGTCCAGAAAGCTAATGACTTGTCTAACAATCACAGCATAAAAAGTCCATAACAATCATTGATTATCAATCAGCAAGTTAAGAACTATCAAACTCAAAAACTTCATAAAACATAACCAAAAATCCATGACTCCATAAGTTCAAATCTTCCATCACCATCAAAATTCAAAAATTCGAATTACAAACCAAATGAAACTGAGTTCAATAAAGCTAATAAAACTCTAAAAAAAAGTTTAGTACCATAAGCTGATTAAGCTCTTATTCAATTCAAGAAAACAAAAGCAAATAAAGACTCCAGCAGCAGCTTTCAGTATTCCAGAAATCATGCAGTCATTACAGCCTCTTCAGGAAGATCACCAATATTACTTACTTCAGATTCTACACATACAAATTCACAATGTCAGACACAAGTCAACAAACACAAAATAGAAGTGACAAAGTAAAAGCATAAGGGAGTTACCAACCTCCATCTTTTCCAGTTCAGCATACTGCTGTAATTCAAACCCAACATGCTCCTTAAACAATGGCTTGCTTGTAGTCCTTAGCCAATCACTTGTACAAACCAGTGCCTCAACCATTTTTGGGGTCAAACTTGACCGAAATGGATCTAGAATCCTTGATCCAAGACTGAAAGCACTCTCAGACGCCACAGTTGATGCAGGTACAGCTAGAACATCCTTTGCAATTAGCGATAGAATTGGAAATCTCACTGCATTCTCTTTCCACCAATCCAATAGTTCAAATTTTGGATTTGAAGGCAGCTCTGATGGCTCCAGCATATACTTATCAACTTCATTCTTGATCTCGACAACGTCTTTTGACTGCCTAACATCCTGTAAGGATCATTTTCTGCATATTCATTGTAGAGTTGCAGTAGCGTGGTCTTCACATCTCTTACCATAACATCCTGTAAGGTCTTGTTCTTTTGTAGCATTGGAAAAAATATTCCAAGTACAACATCTTGTACCTAAGTTCAGCAACAAAAGAACAATATAAATTATACATCAATACAACAATTCATCTCTTACATCAAGTTATTATCAACATTAGTAAAAATGTAGAATAGAGTAGAAGCTTATTTCAAGTCCATCAACCAAATTGAAAGTGTAATTGAAAACAAACCTTGGATCCAACACCACTAAAAGCAAAAGGACCTTGTTCAACTCTTTAATTTTTCCCCAATATTTATCGAACTTCAGCTTCATTGACTTTGCAATGCTCACGAGCAATGCATCACCACCTTGCAAAAGCAATAAAACAATTAGACATCAATTTACAAAACATAAAGTAGACATCAGATAGAAAACATAAATCTAAACAACTTAGTTACCTTTCAAACACTTCTCCAACTCTCCAATGATGGTGCATATCCAAAGCAATGGCTGATTTGCAGTCACAACTTGTGTCCCACTAAACTTCAATGTTGCATTGTAGAATATCCTCAAGAACGACTTGACCACCCTTGCAGCCTTATCCCAATCTTCCCCTTTTGGAGGTCCATCTCTCTTTTTCCCACCAACCTTCTCTTCGAAATAGGCTTCAAACTGTGGATCTTCATCCTCCATCCTAAGAAAAGCCTTCCGGTACTTAATAGCTATATCCAGCATCAAGTAAGTTGAGTTCCACCGAGTGCACACATCTAGAGGAACTATCCCACCCTTGTGCTCAACTTTTTCTTGAGCAGCACACTTACAAAATTTTTCCAACCTTACTGGACTTCACCGTATATACTTCACATAATTTCTAATCCCCTCAATTGAAGAATCCAGCTCTGTCATTCCATCCTTAACAATTAAGTTAAGGATGTGGTAGCAACATCTCAAATCTAAAAACTCCCCATTCAAGACCAACTCCTTCCAATTCCCTATCTTCTCTCTCATATAATCTAAAGCCACTTTATTCGGAGAAGCATTATCGACCACAATACTGAAAACTTTCTCTATTCCCCACCCAATTAAACAAGTCTCCACTAGCTGCCCTATTGTTTTGCCCTTATGATTTGGTATCACACAAAAATTAAGGATTCTCTTGTGAAGGACCCAGTCATCATCGATAAAGTGGGTTGTGAGAACCATGTAGTTGATATTTTGGACCGAAGTCCATGTATTAGTGGTTAGGGTCACTCTTTGACCGTAAGCAACTAATATATTTTTCATCCTAGTCTTCTCTGAGTCATACAAATCTCAAATATCCCTAACAACTGTCCTACGTACGGGAGATATTCTTAAACAATGGTTGAACCTCTCTAATAAAATCTTTGAACCTATCCCCTTCAACAAAGCTAAAGGGTAGCTCATCCCTAATAACCATCCTAGCAAGAGCTATCCTAGCCACATCCTCATCAAAACCCTTTGCTACTAGCCTACCCCCATTTTGAAGAGCATCCCACCCCTTACAGAAATAGAAAATAAGACCGAATTAGTTACACAAATTCGTAGACGATAAAAAATTCAATTACAAATCACACGAAATTTCAAAGTAATTTAGTAAATTTACCAAGTGCTTCTGTCTTTTATTAGGAATGAAAAGAGGACGCTTCTTGCACTGATACAACAAATGGTTTCTCATGTTGCTTGTACCACTCGACTTCGTATCGCATTGGTATGTCTGCAGGCAGTGATTGCAAACCTTTGGCTTTGCCAACCTTGAACCATCAGGATTCTTGATTTTAGAGAAATGATCCCACGCCACACTCGAGTTTTTCCTTTTTGGAGCTGCTATAGCGTCAGAGGCAGGAGCTGCAGGGGTAGGACCTTCAAGGGCAGGAGTAGGTGCTCTAGGGGTAGGAACTGGAATCATGCCAGAGGTTCTGTTGGATGGTGTTGTTCTTGATTGGTGAGTCACCTCACTCATCTGCGATTAAATGTTGAAACACAAAGTATTAGAATGAAACAAAATTGAATTCAACTTAGTGTTTAGAAATTGACAACAAAATTAATTGAACTCAAAATCAAAACGGCTTATCAAAATAGAAAATTGAACATCAATACATCAATAGTTCAATACTAAGCAAATAAAGAAACAATATAAAGATTAAACAAAAAAAAACTGTCACCGATAGCAGCTAATCTGTAGATATATATATAACACTGATAGCAGCTGATAAATTTTATAAACAAGCTAGCTACTCGCAGCTTGTTCTAACAAGATTCTCAATCCAGGGTAAGCTTGATACTTCAATTCGATTTATTTTCTTGAGTATTGCTTTCTATTCCACATAATCTAGCTAGCTCAATGAAAACTGACTTTAAGAGAATAAGAGGGGATGATGGAGATTGGAGAGACTTACTGGTGAAGTCGTGAAGGGCTGGCTTTCGGCTTGTCGATCTGGAGAGCAAGGTCAACGTCTGTAGTTGCCGCAGTTCTTGGCTTCTTGCGAAAGAGGTGAGATGAGGAGGTTGACACTGACTTTGATGGTAATATATGAGTCAAGGGCAACTGGGCTAGGGTTTTTTTTGGGCTGCTTACTCAGTTTATATTGGGTTAGGGTTAGAAAGATGTGTAGTTTATATAAAAAATAATAATAAATAAATAATTAATGAAACTGGGTCGGGTCGGTTAGAATCGGTCGGGTCATACACCAAACCCGGATCCAGACCGATTAAATCCAGTTTGGTCGGGTTTAAGGGGTTTTTTGGTCCATTTTCATCGGTTCGGTTATCCAAACCGGAAATCTGGGTCAGTTCGGTCAGTTTTCAAGTTATATTCAGTTAAATGCCCAGCCCTAAGAGGATAAACACAAAAGAGACTAGAGGATATAAACACCGAACATAATGCCTATGACGTCTCTCTCTCTCTCTCTCAAATTTCAATCCACAATTAATAGTCTCTAAACAGAAAATAAATTAATATTGTCGTTGCAAGGAAGAATTAATGGTCATTACCTTTCCTGATCAATCGATTAATTCTTCCACGGTGTGTTTGGATGTGGGTGAATTCCTAGAAATTTAATCAAAAATAAGAAATTCCCAAATTTTTAGGATTGTTTTCTCCGTTTGGATTCTTATCCCGTGGAATTAACAATTTTTACGGGAAAATAATCGTGGAATTTAGAATCTTAAATTCTTTTATTGAATTCCTCACAAAATATGTGTCATATGTCAATTTCATTGACTGAGGTTAGTATAAATATAAATTCTTGTCATTTTAAAACTCTACATCATGAAATCCAAACAACGGAATTCTTAATTAATGAAATTTAAATTCATAGAATTGTAATTCTTATGATTTTAAAATTTCTATGGAAACTAAAATTTCTTTATCCAAACACCAGGTACACCATCGATGTATATATATGTTCTTATGCATTTGAAAAGAGGGACTTTATTCCCAAGTAACCTAATTATTTATACTCTCCTAGCTACCGAATCATTTCATGCAGTGCTACCTTCAAGGTTTTATATGAATTTGCATATATCATTAGATCTATCACACTCACATCCTTATAGCCAAATGCCAGCATGTGAAGTATATATGCCAACATGTGATCGTGCTACGTAACTTTACCTTTCTGTGCATGTTCTTATACAAGTCTTTTACCCGTGCTCACAATTTGTTAATAAACGTAGTTATTTACTTCCGTTATAAAACCAATTACCCATTTTTTTCTCCCTAATTTGCCCTTTATAGTAGTAGGGATGTCTACCCTTTAGCTACTGCCTGACTGCAGCATGGATATCTGTACTCGAACTATGATGAAGAATGTTGAAGCTGTACATGGCATGCACAATGAATCATTTATATATATGCGTACGAATATGTATGATCACTTCGACTAGCTAGCTAGAATCAAGCTGTGAATATATAGGAAATGGATGCATTTGATGTGTATAATCTACATTTTCAAATGAGTAAATTTTACATATAGTACCCCAACAACAACTCATTCATCATTTTGGTATATATATCATTTTTAAAAACTATCACATATGTACCTCAACACTAAAACTCAAACCAATTTTAATACATACTCATCTATAACGGTGTCAAACCTCTATTTCTCAAAGGATATTTTCGTCTCTTGATATTTCAGCTCAACTTTTTGTTTTTTATTATTTATTATAGCTCAATTTTTTGTTGGTTCAACTCAAAAAAAAAACCCTCCTATATTTGATGGATATCAAGCTATTAATTGCAACTTTATGTTGTAGTAATGTGTATTATGGATGGCAATCGTCTGTAGTAGTAGTGGTGTAACGATGACCTCAATGGATAATTGATCTCTCCCTCACACAAAATGAAAAAACCTCTCACCACCGAAACTTCAAGCACTTTATGAACTGCATATCAACCCTCCCCTTCACCTATGCAGTTGAAAAAAAGTTCTCCACAATTCCATCAACTTTAGCCCCAGAGATTCAAATTATTCAACTCAATCAAATTTGTAGATTTGAAATTGTTGTTTATATTTTTTGGGTTTTAGTGGCATGAATTAATTTGACTATTTAAAATGGGAAGAAAGTAAAAGACGAAGTTGTCCACTAAATATCTTATGTGGCAATGGAGTTGACGTAGTCAATGACGGCACGTACTAAAATGTTCTTGATGTTCAATGCTGAGATGCTGATATTATAATTTTCAAAATTGATATATTGAAATGACTCTTATTTGGGTTACTATTTGTAAATTTTTCTCTCTGGAGTTGGCATTTTGCTTTACCAATGGTCCATATGGACACAGTGGAGATTATTGCTTATTATCATTTTGGTCCGCTTCCGACTCGACTGTAATTTCTTTTGGTTACCAAGTACGTAAATGATGAAACACGTATACACATGAGCTAAATACCATTAATGTTCAAAGTAAATTACAATGTAAAACAAACAATGTTAATGAGGATAGATCATACTTAAATTCATGCTCGCTACTTGTTGGAAGACCACAACATCTCCCTCAACTAAATCGTAAAATATATAGAAACCTATACATTTAGAATTGAGTCCCACCTTTCAACAAGATATTTTGATTTATTTTAAATTCATATGCCATTAAATTCATGCTCAGGGGAAATCTTCAAATCAAAGAGCTTGGTCCACGAGTCAGTCACCCCGTGTTCTTTCATGAACCAAATACTGGCGGACACCACGTGTAGCCGTCCTTCAAACCATCCACTAAAGTGTAGCCTCCACGTGGAAGCATGACTTTAAGGAAGTTAGCACATCTGCAATCAAAGGAGCTCTAGTGACAAGCGCAAATTAAGTCATACAATGATGATCTGAAACAGAAACAGAGATCTTGCCTTCGAGACGTATTTGTGTTGTTGAAGGATCGTCATCTATGAAAGTTTTGCCGAGGGTCTGGAATATGGATAACAGATCCATTGTTGATCGGTGAAAATTAGAAGCTAGGCTGCTAAAAGTTTAGCATATAGCCAAAGAGTTTGGAAGGACTAGCGGGATATGTTTGAGGCTACATGCAGTCGTTTGGATACACTCTTAAATAGGGTTATGTTCTAGGGTTTTGGAAGAAGGTTAGTCCACGTCTAGCGAGGCAGGAGGGTTTCGATACTCTTAAATAGGGGTTTGTACGTAGAATTTTTGTTTTGGTAGGATCCATGATTATATGGCTCATTTAAAATTTGAAATTATGATCTTTTTAAAGCCTTTGTTTTAATTTCTTGTAAATCACTAAATCTATTAATTCTGATTTTAGGGTGATTGCGTTGAAGAGAGAGATTTTAGGGAGATATGCACTTAAATTTCTTTAAATCAGTCAGCTTTTAAATTTCATGTAACCTATAAAACTATAGTCTTAAATGGACCTAATTTTAAGTGGGGCCCATTTAGAGACATTTTCTCCCGTATAGGTCCACCTAAACATTTTTACCTATATAAGTCCACCCAAGCCTAAATAGAGTCTTATATTAGGTATTAAAGTTCAACAAAATTACAGACCGCCATCCAACCAAAAAAATTAGATTTTCTCTCTTATATTTACAAAAATATCACTAATGTAAAAAGTCAACAACCACAAATGGTCTCTGGTGACCTCCGGCGAGGTCTCCGGCGGACTTTCCGGCGAGGTCTCCGGCGGACTTCGGCCGACTATCTGTGAGGATTCTACTGACCACAAAAAACCACCAACAAAAAAGGCTACTGCCACCAACAAAGAAAGCTACTACCGATAGCAACAAAAGCTAACTACCGCCAGCAAAGAAAACTACTACCACTGACAACAAAAGATTGCAAAAGATACTGTCACCAGCAACAAAAACTACTACCACAAGCTATAAAAACTACTACCACCGGCTATAAAAAACTACTATGGTGAGATTTCCGGCAACCTCCGGAAAGGTCACAAAAGATACTATCACCAGCAACAAAAAATACTACCGAACATAACAAAAGCTACTACCACCAACTACAAAAGCTATTATGTTGAGATTCCGACGACCTCCGACGAGGTCACAAAAGATATTGTCACCAGCTATTAAAGATACTACCGAGCATATGAAAAGTTACTGTCACCAACAAAAAAAGCTATTATAACCAGCTATAAAAAATACTACCGAGCAAATGAAAAACTACTACAAGGTAGAACAAAAGCTACTGTCACCACCTATAAAAGATACTACCGAACATATGAAAAACTACTACCAAGCAGAACAAAAGCTACTGTCACCAACAAAAAAAGCTACTATCACCAACTATAAAAGCTACCACCCTCAGCTACAAAAGTTACTACAGTGAGATTTCCAATGACCTCTGACAATGAAGTCACAAAAGATATTGTCGTCAGCAACAAAAACTACTACCGCAAGTAACAAAAGCTACTACCAGCATCAACAAAAACTATTACCTCCAAACAAAGTCAATAGCTAATGTTTTCGGCAACAAAATCTACTACAAAGCATAATGAAAGCTATTACCAATGTGTCAAAAATATACAGAACAGTCACCTCCAATAGGAGCGACATCTTCGAAGCGTCGTCGTCCAGGACTTGTCATCGAGTCAGCGGCGGCATCCAAGCTGTACGGATCTCGAATCTCCGGCGGAAGGCGTTCATAGCCGTCAAGGACCAGACGAGCCACGAGGATGAGCCGGCGAGCCATATGGTTTCAGAGATCCCGTCGAGGTCAAATCAGAAGTTGTCATCGATGGAATTGGATGCAATATACGTCGAGGTTAAAGTGCATCGTCGTCGATCCGGCGACGTCGTCGTCGAGCCGGCGGCGTCGAGGTCGAGGTCAAGGCTTCGTCGTCGATCTGGCGACGTCGAGGTCGAGGCGTTGTTGTCGAGCCGGTGGCGTCGAGGTCGAGGTCAAGGCTTCGTCGTCGATCTGGCGACGTCGAGGTCGAGTCTGCTTCCTTGTCATCTATCAAGCGGCGCCGAGCCATCGTCGTTGAGCTGGTGTTAGCCTGAGACGCCACCATGGCCGGATATTTGAGACCGGAGAAGAGAGGGAAGAGGAGAGAGAGAGAGAGAGAGAGAGAGAGAGAGAGAGAATACTGAAAAGGATGTGAGAAGAGAGAAAAAATTGATTTGCAAGGAAACAAGGGTATTTTAGGAACATCGTAAAAATAAAATGACAGGTTTAGGCTTAAAAGTGAACTTATATGGGTACAAATATTAAGGTGGACTTGTGTTACAAAAAATGTTACGAAAGTGACTTTAGTGAAATTTTCTATTTTAAGTTTATCAAGGAGAAAAAAAGCGAAAATTGCAAACTTGGATTCCTTAAAGAAGAGGAAAACATAAAGACTAACGAATCCATTGCCGAAAAATGGGTGTTAAACATTCATCTATTCCATATCCATTGCGGAAAAGATGGCCATTGATGATCTCCTTTTCATATATTTTGACATGTAACATATATATTATATTTATTTAATTCTAACAAAAACACAACAACACAAGTATTTGTTGTCCAATTATTTTGACCTAAATATGTCACCAACGTACGATACAAAAGTATTTGTTGGAGGGAGACTTATCAAATTGGTGAAAGATATCAGATCGCTCATGGCTCATTTTTCGTCTATCTCATTTAGACATGTGTAAGGAGGCGATTTTGTAGCTGATGCATTAGCACATTTAGGTCACTGTTTGCCTAATGGTAATATTTGGCTAAATAGGGTTTTTAATGAGGCTTCTCATGCCCTTGTATTTGACATTGTAAATTTGGGATGCCCTAGAGGCTCCCATATTTAATTTTATGCATTTTCCATAAAAAAAAGACGTACATCGATCATCCATGTTGAAAAATAATTATATTATAAAATCAAGACACCACACAATTGAAAATTTAAAAGCTAGACATCAAATATTCATACCAAAATCATGTACCAAATGATGTATGGTGTGCCGACTTATCGACTTTATTTGGAAGGAATTGCTTAAATGGATTTTCTTTTATTAATTTTTTACTATAGAAATAAATCCAAAATTTCTTAAACTAATGTTTTTATTAATAAAAAGAAATTAAAATCAAGAAAATGTTAATCTTTTGCACGGTCGTCGTCCTGATCCAGAGGAGATGATCATCTACCATTAACTTTATAGATACGATCTAGTGAATATTGTTCTTTATACTGCGATATCATTTTTTATCTCCATTAATTTGTTCGCAAAACTAAAGAATAGTTTTCAATCGATCAAATGATCATAATCCTACATATTGATCATTTGATTCAATCCTGCTGTTCAAATGTTAGAAGAATAAATTGTGAAACAAGAAGTGAGAATGCATGTGAAAAGAACTTTTGGCAATTTTGGTGGCTTTTGATCAATTCATCTATTGAGCTAAGAACAAAATTTTTAACTCTCATATTCGGATCAAAAACACCATAAAAACCAACTTTTGTATCCTATGTTACTTTTATATATTGCGTGCAACAACCAGCAACTGAACTACAACAAAGGGAGATGACAGCTGAGCCTCAACAAAGAGAAGAAAACTTGACGCAGCAATGTCAGGATATGCCAACCTTTGTAGCTAATGAAACAATGACTCAAGGGGAAGTCGATGTGTATGATGCGAGTTTGGGGGATGTTATGGTTGGCGAAGACTGGAGGGAGAGCCTATTGAATGATGAGCAGCTAAATAGCTTGTATTTGGGCGACTGGAATGATGATGCTTTAGATTTTAGTGCTTTTAAGTGGTAGTGATTATGTAGCTAGTTAGTGGTAGTGGTTTTGTAGCTAGTTAGAAGCTTTTATAAATGTATATGATACTAATCTAATGACATTAGTTTCTGTCTCTTAATGAATTTTCAGATTTTTTTATACACTCTTGATCATCGGAACAAGTTAGTTGTAACCATCCATGATTGAGACCCCCCTTTGAAAGGAGGATCCCCTGATCCATGCAGGGCTCTCCCCAACATAATTCAGGGATCAACTGGTCCAATTTTTAGATCCCCTCCGGGAAAAAATAAAAACACCAGCTAACTGAAAATGATTATTCAACTAATTCAGTTAAAATAAAAAGACAAGATCAACATTAAGGATGACTAAAGAGATCGATCTGGCTAGCTTTTATGTAATAGAGGTACCTTGAAATACAAGAAGATCACTTGATTACACCAACGTGCCATCAAGGGACAGGTTCGCTGCTAATTTAGAGATAGTGCCTGTGTGCGCTGATTTTGTGCTTTGTCACCATGTATAGAACAGACCTTCAAAAACCCCTGGAAACAGCCATCCATTTATCATCAGTAGCACTTGAAAAAAGAAATAAAAGAAAAAAAGAAGAGTAAACTTACAATGTCAATAAGCTTGAGCATGTCGCATCTAACATCTTTAATGTGTAGTTTGTCAACATATTTTTTTCTTATAGGATACCACTTGGCCAGTTTCTCGTCAATGATAGGAAATTGCAGGCCACATGCCTGCAAACGCAAGCAACATCTTATCAAGCAAAACCAAATTGAGAAAACAATAAGTGCAAAACCAAATTGCCTGGATAGATAGTCAAACCAAATTTCCTGGATAGACCATGTCTCTGTCTATGATATTGTTCAACAGTAATATACAAGTTAAGGTGATGAATCCTGTTTTCCATACAAACAAAGTAATCAACAACACCTTAATAATGTTGCGTGACTGATTTTCCTTCAGTACGTAGTAGATGGAATATCAATATTATGTGGGATATAAATATATAGAGATTGTTTTCACTTTTCACAACTTCAAGTTTAATTACATCAAAAAGTGTGTCTAATTGTGTCAAATTAAAGCCAGCTTTGTCTACTTGTTTTTCCATTAATGGAAAATCTTATTCACCCAATTATAGCACTTATATCCCTCATTGAGTAATCCATGAATGTTTCTAACAAGTGCATGGTTTGTCAATATATTCCTGATCTTGATTGTTCTTACCTTATGCACTTACTCCAAACCAAGCCATCAAAGATGGCGATATCTTAATCTCCAGCGGGAAAACCTTTGTACTTGGATTTTTGAGTTCCAGGCAATTCTCGGTTCCGTTGGAATTTGGTATTGAAATAAGATTGATTAATTGCAAACCAAATTGGGAGAAATAAGATTATGCAGCAAGATAGAAAGTCACACAAAGTTGAGAAAACAGTCAAGCAAAGAGCAATGAAATACAATGAAAGCAAAAGACAGACACCGGATTAGGAGCTTGGCAGACACAAATCTAAGCTAACAATTTATCTCAATCACAGATTGTAATTACCTCTAGTATTAGATTGAACAGTTGAACCCGAGCAGCAGAAAAATCATTACCATTTTTGTAAAACTCTATCCAAGCATCTACTTCCCGACGAATGATGACAGCTATTTTTTCATGTTGAGGATCGGCCATTATCGCTGCACAAATTACACAATAGTCAGTGAAATTAATATCGTACCCAAATTAGCCATAAAAAGTTGAGAGAATACCTTTATAGTTCAAGCCTTTCTGAGTTTTAGCCTTCTCTTGTTAGGCTCGTTCTTGACATCAAGGTCTCTCTTACGACCTGGAAGGGCTGGTTCTTGAGACGACATGGCCGATCTCAATGTGCTTAGCTAAGGATCTCTGATTCCCTCTTTTTTTTTTTTGGTGTTGCTAAATGTACCAAGCAAATTTCTACGTAGACTCAACAAGTTTTTTTACACCCACTAATAACATTAAATTTTCAATGATACCCTTCTTACTAACCCTTCTAACTCGCACCCAGCAATCTCACGCCTGCCTAAATTCCACCCCTAGCAATCTCCATTCATCGTGGTCTCCTTTCACCTACTCCGATCTTCACCTACTTCGATCTCCATCAATGATGCTCTTCTGCTCTAAAACCCTATTAGCAGTTTATGCATATTTCTATGATTTCCCAAATCTTTTTGCACAAAAAGTTTGTCTATCTTTGTAGAAGAAACGCATAATTTCGAGAGCTTAGGACGAGGCTTGGAAATTGAATTCATATCATATTTGTGTTGATAGCATTGAAGACATCAGGTGGCAATATTATGGGCAAGGATGTGTCCCGCCTTATTTGACATACTAAGTATGCTGGAAGATTATTTGCAAGTTTGCGACTACGTACAAGCATCTTTCTTGCTTGCAAAGTATAAGATACACACAACACCCTGACTTCTTGATCAACGGTGATTCCTAATACTTGATGAAGCATCTGATATGGTTCACAAATCATCAGATGTTTCAACAGGCAACATCTCGTATGTCGATATAAGTTTTGCTGGGTTTATCAAAAGGGTATTATTGGAATATTGCTGGGTGTAATTAGATTATGATTCATTTTGTTGGGTGCAAAAAATTCGTCGGGTCTACATAGCAATTTATTGGGTACATTTAGAAGCACCATTTTTTTTTCTTGTTCTTTTTTGAGCGGGGAATCCCTACTCTGGTCTTGGGCTTGTAATTGATGTGATAGCCCAAATACACTAATTCTGAATCAAAGGCCCAGACCCAGGACCCGACACCAGAATCCTACAGAAGACGCCTGCCTCTCTCTCTCTCTCTCTCTCTCTCTCTCTCTCTCTCTCTCTCTCTCTCTCTCTCTCTCTCTCTCTCTCTCTCTCTCTCTCTCTCTCAGATGCAGCCATGACTGACGTCGTGATCCGAAGCCCTATTTTGGATGTTCTAGCGAAACGCCAAGTGGAAGAAATCGCCGTGGACGAAGTGACCAAAAACCCTAAGTAGGCGAAGCGCCTAAGGGAAGAATTCGATGAGCACCGTATGTATGTATGCTCTTCCTCTTTTGATTTAGGGTTTGCTTGTGTAACGCCCCAATTTGCACCTCTCTAAATCAAGTACGTTATAGTGCCGCGAACCTTTAGAAACACAAGCTAAGAAGCTTGACCGTGCTCTAAAGAAACGCAACTAAAACCGAAACTTTAGAAATAGTAAGAGTTGGCGAAAAGCGTAGAGCTTAAGGTGAGGTGAAAATAAATATTTTGTCCTTGTAGTTAACATGATAAAATAATAAAACATTATCAAGAGTAATTTATAAACATAACTACTTCAGTAAATCAGAATTTAATCAGCAAATCATAATGACCCTTATCAATAAACAAAATGGTGGAATCATCATCTTAGAGCAATGAAGAAGAAGAATCATGAAACTCAAATTGGTCTCAAAATATTCAGTTCAGACTAAATAAAGATAAAGGGAAGGGGTAAAGCAAAGATGAACATCGTTACAACCAAACATTCACCTCAATGAAACAATAACAATTAGAACATAAGAGACTGAATATGTGAGTGCAAATATACCAACAAGTTTTAAGGTGAAAACACCACACCTAGCTCAGTCTCGAATCCTCCTCAACCCTCGTGCACAGTACCTGCAAGACCAACTATAGTAGGGGTGAGCTTTCGTCCTCGCTGCTCAAACATCACCCAAGCTAGGTTTGAAAACCAAATAACAATAATAGGCGCCAGTTGAGTAAAAAGAGTAAAAAGTAAATAAACTGAAATAAGATTTTCCAATGTAAAACCAACTGAAAATCCAAGAGTACCCGGGTAAAAATCCAAACCTGATGACCCGTCTACCTTTAGCCAACTACCTCTTCACCGAAGATCTTTGTCTTTAACAACGGGTGAAGAGTAGCGAGAGTGTCCATTTACACCATACCGCCTAGGAGCAATGCCACACCTCAAAGGATGTTAGACATTCTCCAGTCCGTACAGCCCCTCCGGAGGTTTAGGGGATCGAAACCCAAGAAAGTCACTATGCCCCGCTCACTCTCAAGTCATCTCATAAACTCAAGCATTAAATCATAAATCCATTTTTCAAATCATAAGTAGTGTATAAAACACTAACCAGGGTGAGGCCTCCCTACCTCATTCATTTAGCAATTGCAAGATAGCAACATACATAATGCTCCAATACTGGACCTTCTTCGATACCAATCTAGTCCTCCATTGATAGCAGCCCACAACTCTTATCCAAATTCCTAAAATAACATATATCGTAGATTATCAATCTCTTACACATATCATGTACAAACACTTTCGATGTCTAACCTTCACTTCACTCATAAGGACCAGAAACAAGTACACATCAAGAACTAGGATTTAGTTGAGGTCTCATATGAATATCATACAGCTCCAACAATTGGAGACTCACTAGACAAAGTTGGAACCAAGTGAACAAGAACAAATATAAGAATGAAGGAGCTGCTCAGGTTTGCAAGATCATTAAGAACTCAGTACCTAACCAATGAGTGTGAAACTTTCCAGAATTAAAGTTCACATATCAAGGTACGACATATTAAAATTTCATGCAAAACGGAGTTCAGTAAGTATGGGAAAGATGGGTACGAATAGGTTGAACTGCTAGCTTTTCATAAAATTTCAGTAACACACACATTCTTTTAAAACTGTCACCAAAGATTCATTTCATGTCCAAATGACATGAAATCAGCCTTGAAACAAGCTTTTGGATGTCTATTGTCAAATGGATATATTTAAAATCAAGAACAAGCAATAATATGCAACATTTTGACAGATTAGTCTACAAGGGTTAGATTTAAAAATGAGGAACTTCAACAGAGAATTGGAAATGAAGTAAGGTTCTATACAACACCCAACAATGGGAAATAATAATACGTTTAATCGGAGTGCAGAGGCAGAGGATATGATGTAGCTTAATACTAATCAAACATGACATGACCAGCAGAAAAAAGAAAAGGAATTCAATCGGTTTAGTTTAACTTACCGATTGTCTCTCTTCGGATTGTAGGCTCATAGGTAGAGGAAGACTCCAAGAAAGGAACTCGAATGATAACCCAAGACATGGAGGAACTGATCTTAAAGGAGAAAGAAGCATAAAACTTGAATTAGAATCAGAATTGGAACTATATATCAAAACAGACTTTCCCTGAACAGCAGATGGTTTTACCTCAATTCAGGACAATCTAACCGTTGGATCATCATCAAATTTTAGCACAACATAGTAGACACGAATCCAATAAACTTTCATGAAGACATCATGCTGAGATAAAGAACCTAACATGCAGCTTCTGGCCGTCGAAGATGACTGACGGAAATAGATTCAAAGCTGGAGTCACCCATGTAGCTTCCTCAATTCTCTTTTCAATTTGATAGGATTATGAAGAGATGTAGTGTGTTCCTTATCATATACAAATCTTTGAGGAATTTTCTTAAACTAAGGTGGAATGAAGAGATATTTGGTTCTATAGGTTAAAGAAGACAGAACAAGGTCGGTCCGGGTGAAGGCGGTGGTGAAGTCGGTGACTTGCCACTTTGTTGAACTAAACTTAATGTTTACGCTGATCTAGAATATAAGCAAGGCTGAAATTTATCAAATCACCCTTGCTCTTGCTAATCCGCAACTTTGTCGTACAACTTCATTTTACGAACTAGTTGCTATATATCACTTCCAAGTGTCCTCGGGAACAAGGTAATTTCTTATTTACGTCACTAAAACTTCATGGGTCTCACGGCTTGCTTTTGATTTTCTTATTTGTTTGAAAGATACTGAAAATTTGATTCGGGTTATCCGTCGGAACGTATTAGCGAGTTAGATAGTCAATATCATGGTCCTGCTCATGAAATTCACGAGGGAATATACACGCTTTCATAGTAAAAGTCGTATTAGATTTCAGATATAACTGGTTTACAACTTTACCATTACTGTGTTTGAAGCATTTCCGGCCAGTGTGATTATATAAAAGAAAAAAGGGCCTTGTGATGTCTACATGGTGTATGACCGTATAGCTCTGGGAGTTAGTTTTTCGTGTATTTGGCTCAATGTTACAATCCTTGTATACATACATGTGTTTAACTAGTTAGAAGTTTGTGTTATGCCGATGGGCTTTGATAGTTTTGTCTTCCATGATTTAGTTTACATGGTCCTCCTCTTGTGACATCATGTTGATATATTTGGTATCAGCTGCTAGCACCGAGAACAGTACATCGTGGGACATGGACTCTCTATTGGTTGGCTGCTCCACTTCGGCGCAGGCGCAAAGCTAAATGAAGATAACGGTATGCTTTTGAATTTTGGTTGTCTGGAAGTTTATCTGGATTTGCTTGGCCAACATATGTTTTGAGAGGAAAAACTGTTATCCTTTTGAAGTTTGGTTGATATGGAAATTCTCTTCGAAATGTTAGTTGGACAGAAAGAAGAAATCTGCGGTTGGTCATCTAGTTGAAGTTTGTTTGTGTAGTACAATTTCGTAGTTGATTTGATTTAAATGTAGCTTAAGAATTATGTATAAAAGTTTGGTTTTCTGAGCCCATTTTTTAAATTTATTTCAGGTTTTCTCTTTTTGTCATCAGAACGAGAGCGTAATGAGTTTCATTATTTGAATGATAGAATAAAGAGTAGAGGGTCTATAGTTCTAATATGGGAAGCGTTTGACCTTTCAGTTTCTCCTAGTTAAGAGATGTAATGAGGTTCAATCACCTATTAACAATTCTTTTCCGGGAGGGTTTTAAGTAGGTGGCATAACTTTTTCTCTTCTATCAAATTAAACTTTGCATGGGTTGTTTATAACTTGACCACTGCTAAGCTGGAACTTAAAGTGATGTTTTTTTTGTCATTTGTTGTATTTGAATGAGGGCCTTATATATTTGTTTGATGGCTTATTGATACAAGTTAGCATACCTAATATGTATGGTCCCAACTTACAAAGTGTTTGGACATATATTTCCGGGCCTTAACATTTTTTGGTTTTGCTTCTGTCAAAAATTCAGATAACGGTATGTTGGGTTTCCAGCCCATGTGTTTTTCCTAAGATGTTTCGTCTTAGAGTATGGTGTTCCAATAAGGAAAGTAAATCCTTATTGATGATGGTGTACCTGTAATCTTTTGATTACAGAGAAGGAAAGAGGCATTATTGCCTACCACTAATAGGATTGGATTTCCTATTTGGTGAAGATCCTTATGGCTATATAAGGAGGGGGTTGTGCTCTAGGGTTTTGTATCGTAGAGACAAAGAGCAAAGTGTGTTCCATTCTCGGTTAGAGGGTGAGAGAGGGCAGAGAGGAGAGAGATAGGAAGACAAGTGAGAGAGTTCTTGTTTTCTTATTCTTTCTGGTGTACCTATTATTAATATAGTGGAAGTGTTTTCTGCCGGTGGATGTAGACAAAAGTTTTACTAAACCATCTTAAATCTGTGTTCTTTGTGTCTTATCTCTGTGATTGTTTCTCTTGGTTTGCTGTGTTCTTTTGGGATTCCTTGACATACATAATTGGCCGATATCACTACAGTGGTATCAAAGCAGGGTTAGTCTGTAGATCCAAGGTTTGATTCGGCAGGTTTGGTGTTGTCAAGATGAGTGAAGACAAAGGCATAATGATCAAACTCACCCACATGAACTGGGTGACGTGGAAGCCAAGAATGGAGGATATCCTTTATTGTAAGGATATGCATGAGCCTATTGAAGGTGTGGCTGGCAAGCCTGCAAATATGGCGGATGACAAGTGGCGAAAGTTGCACCAGAAAACTGTTGGTACGATAAGACAATGGGTAGATGATTATGTCTTTCACCATATGTCGGAAGAAACTGATGCGGAAGAACTCCGGAAGAAATTGGAATCCCTCTATCAGAAGAAGACCGCTGCGAAGAAAGCTTTCCTTTTCAAAGAGATAATCAACATGAAGTTCAATGAGGATAACAGTGTTGCTGTACACTTGAATGATTTCCAGAATGTGACCAATTAGTTGGCGACAATAGGTATGAAGATTGGCGATGAGATACTAGCATTTTTCTTGCTAGGGACTTTGCCGGACAGTTGGGAGACTTTTGTGGTGACCTTGACTAATTCTGTGTCTGATGGTGTATTGTCTATGGATTCCATTAAGAACAACATGCTTAACGAAGAAACAAAGAGAAAAGCTGTTGGCATAGACGATGGGCACGGAAGAGCCCTTGCTGTAAAGGGTAGAGACAAGAATTCAAGTCTAAGGTTTAGTGGCACATGTCACTACTGTGGCGAGAAGGGCCACATAAAGCGGATGTGTCGAAAGTGGAAACAAGACAAAAAGAAGGGCAACTACCAAGATGATGAAGATAATGGCTTTACTGCTACTGTCTCGGGGGAGCTTCTCACTGTTCAAGAATGTCTGTATGTTGGTGACAAAGGTCATGATTGGTTAGTGGATACCGGTGCAAGTTGTCATGTTTCTTCCAACTTGGAGCTCTTTACTACATACGAGGCAAGCGACTTTGGGATTTTGAAGATGGGTAATAGAGGCTGGTCCAAGATTTCGGGAATGGGAGACATTTGCATTGAGACTGATCTTGGTTACCATATGACATTGAAGGATGTGAGGCACGTTTCTGATTTGCGTGTCAACATACTGTCTGCAAGTGCTCTTGACAAACAAGGTTTTCACCAGCATATTGGTGATGGAAAGTGGAAGCTTATGAATGGGTTGTTGGAGGTTGCTAGAGGAGGTCTGTGTTGTTCCTTGTACCAGACACATAGCTTGGTGTACAAAGATGACTTGAGTGCAATGGGTGATACTTCTTCGGGTGTATGGCACCAGAGTTATGGCCATATAAGGAAGAAAGGCGTTCTGAAAAAGATGTCCCAAATTTCCTTTTCCAATGGTTGTTCTGACCAGGAAGATGGTCAAGAGTTGTTCCACCACTAGGGACATGGTGATGAGTTGTTCGATCAGGGGGAGCCTGATTAGGAGGAGCTGCACGCTCCAACCACGTAATTCTGCATCAAGTCAGCTTGGGCGGACTCTTGGTAATGGAGTCGCGTTGGTGTTCCTCCCTCATGGTCTGGAAGAGGAGATTGTTGGGTTTCCAGCCCATGTGTTTTTCCTAAGATGTTTCGTCTTAGAGTATGGTGTTCCAATAAGGAAAGTAAATCCTTATTGATGATAGTCTGCCTGTAATCTTTTGATTACAGAGAAGGAAGGAGCCATTATTGCCTACCACTAATAGGATTGGATTTCTTATTTGGTAAAGATCCTTATGGCTATATAAGGAGGGGGTTGTGCTCTAGGGTTTTGTATCGTAGAGACAAAGAGCAAAGTGTGTTCCATTCTCGGTTAGAGGGTGAGAGAGGGCAGAGAGGAGAGAGATAGGAAGACAAGTGAGAGAGTCCTTGTTTTCTTATTCTTTCTGGTGTACCTATTATTAATATAGTGGAAGTGTTTTCTGCCGGTGGATGTAGACAAAAGTTTTACTAAACCATCTTAAATCTGTGTTCTTTGTGTCTTATCTCTGTGATTGTTTCTCTTGGTTTGCTGTGTTCTTTTGGGATTCCTTGACATACATAATTGGCCGATATCACTACACGGTGCCAAAGGAGGTACTGATGTGGAAGAAGTTAGCACTTCAGACGAAGATTCTGATTCAGCAGACAGTGAAGAAGATGATTGGGGTGGCCCAAATGATGGTGATTTTTGGGTATTTTGTGATGCTTGTGTTGACAATGAAGTCTGCAAAGCTTGTGGTGCCAAGGATAGCATTCCTGCGGGTGACTAAGAACATTATAATCCATTATAATATTTTTCTTCTGGTACCAGTGGTGAGATATGAGTGGAGATTGTGTAGCTTTGCAGATCGGTGAGTATTTGCGGGAGCTTAAGAAAAGTAGGGAGAAGATGGTGCTTTCAAAGACTACGGATTGTGGTGGATCAGGTCACTCTGGAAATGTTCCTCTACCCAATTCTGGTTTGATGTGTTATGCTTTAATGCGAAATTAGTTTACTAAAACAGTTCTAGGCGTATTTTTGTGATGAAAATTTGATTGAACTTCAGAATGTACAAGGGCACTTTATCTATTATCTAATATCAGAATGACATGCTTGGTAAAATACGTTATCTTGCGTGAACGAGGTTTTTTCTTTTCTTTTTAGACTTGATTAATAACTACTCCAGCAAGTCACTCTCTCCTTCAAGTATATTTTCTTCTGCTTCCAACAATGTTGAGAGCCTGTTGCTTTAGTTAACTCTACACGCGCACTAGGGTTTTTGTATGAATCTCTTCCCTCCATCCAGTGGAACGTTGTTGTCGGACCGGACCGGCTCTCATTGCGGTTATATTGTGCTCTCGTGGTACGTTTAATCAAATCCGATCTAGATCGTTGTGGTTTTCAAAGTGGTCAAGGGGATCGTAGATGTTGGCGGGTGGTGGTCTGATTCTTTTCGACAGGGTTTGTTGTTGCGGGTTGGTCGCACGCTTCCGCTTACAACTCAAAACCCCCTAAATCACCCTTGTTCCTAAATTTCCCTAGTTTATTGTACAATCTGTTCAAAAGCAGCTAGCAGTAGTATACTTATTCATCATATGCATTCCATAATTAAGATGCCAATAACAAAACGGATGTGATCGAGTATTGTTTGCTGCACTTTAGAACCAAGCTCCTCCAATAACGAAAACAAACTTAGCTACTAAACCTTTTTTTCTTTTAGAAAAATACAATCAGAGGAGCATATAAAATACATCTCCAGCGGAAACTCTACTGCCACTCAAATACCAAAGCAAATGGAAGCCCTAGAGTTTGCTTGATTACTGTAGACAACAGCATGACCACAGCATGGAGGAGGTTTTGGCTCATCATAGAAATTGTCAACTTGTGTATGTGTATCCCTCTGAAATCTTATGTTGGATAGTAAAATAATAAAGTTTCTTCTAACTAGAGGGTCTAAAGTGCAAAAAGCCTAATATATGAAGTGAAGCGTGTGGCTTTGTTGGGTGTGTGCTTGCAAATCAAAAGAGAAGAAAAGAAACGCAGAGAGGAAGAGAAATGGGAAGCAGCAAGCCGCTGGGAACCACCGGAGAGTTTTTCAGGAGGAGGGACGAGTGGAGGAAGCACCCGATGCTTTCGAATCAGCTCCGCCACGCCACTCCTGGCCTCGGCATCGCTCTCGTCGCCTTTGGCGTCTACTTGGTCGGCGAGCAGTTCTACAACCGCGTCATCGCTCCTCCTTCTTCCTCTTCTCACTGAGACTCAAATCAATTTCAGGTGAGCCAGATCCTCCAACCTCTCCGTTTCCGATTTCAATTTGTGATTGGTTCTTTTAGGTATTATTCCTAGGTCTGAGATGCTCATGTTTCGAATTGGGGAACAATACTTGTATAGGAGATATGGTGTGCTGCGGTAGATACATTTTTCGTTTAACTTTGTTGACGTAATTGCATCAATGTACATACCTGAAATCTGTTGCTTAGCTCTCTAGATGTGAGGAGCCGAGAGCCGAGGAGTTATATGTAACTGTTCACAATGTTTTGGTGGTTTTCTAGAATCTTCATGTTAGATTTGTGACCATGTGCTAACAGATCAGTCATTAAAACACAGACTTCAGGCTGGAGCACGTTAGATACTCCGAGTTCTTTGTAGTAGCAATGAGAGGTTGTCCGTGGCTGGGCTGTCTCTTTACATAAAACCTGCAGTAGCATTGTTAAACACAGATCCACCATAATTAAGTTTTATAGTGTTATTATAAAACTATTAGTATCAGGAAATTATAGTCATCTAACATATTACCAGCCATGAAAGTAATTTGAGTAGGGTCCTTTTGAGTATTATTCTGTGCTTTCCAAATATTATAGCAGATGTTGTGAGTTTTGGAAGTTAAAGCAGTTGAGTGCTGCTGATCAGTAGCAAAATAAGTAGTGAGCCAATCCTGAAAAAAAATATTATTACTAGGCATTTAGATGAAAACCTGAGAGGGACCAAACATGTCCAGAAGCAGGGCATTTTTAGAAAAGGTGGTCAATACTTTCTAGATCATATGGCAAAGTGAACACTTACGATCAGTATGTCCATTAGTATAAATATTATCACGAGTCCTAAGTCTTCCTCGAATTAGTTGCCAAGTGAAAAGCTTGACCTCAGGAGGAATTTTTATCTCCTCATTTTCATAAGTACTTGGATTGGGAGTTTGCTCTTATTAGTAATCAAATCACAGGCAGGCTTAACTGTGAACTTTGCATAACCAGTAGACCCCCATAATAAACTGATCATTACTAGGGTAATAGGGCAAAGGTAAGGCATAGATCTGTGCAATTGTATCAGGGTGTAGAAAACCATTCTAACGATCTAACTGCCAGGAACTATTGACAATGTAAGAGTACAGTTTCAGTAAGATTAATAAGGTGCTCGAGATTATCAGGAACCATATTCAAACCCAGAAGTTAATTTCAGAACCATTTCCAACAATCCAACGCATCCGTCTTGTAGAGTAGTTCTAGTTTGTAAGATCCCTTTCCAAGCAATGGAGTGAGAACTAAGAGGTTTATCACTAAAGAAAGTATGTTTTTTCATGTAGTTTGAACTGATGACTTCAACCTAAAGGTTATCAGGGTGTCAGAACTTTCCACAAAGCTTAGCAAGAGCAACCTGGTTGAAATGAACAGTAGTTCTAACTCCATGTCCTCCTTTGTGTTTAGGAGTGCAAATAGCAGACCAGGAAGAGTAGAAGAATCTGAGCCCCAATAAAATATTCTATTTCAACTTTATTGGAACACTAGAAGCAAGAGAAAATGTGATTGGCTTTAAGAGTGAGTCTACCACCTGTTGACAGAGTTGGAGATTTCCGACCTGCTAATTTCCTTTGCATTCTTGAAATGATATCAGTAGTGTTGTGAAGGGCTCTCCAGCTAATGATTTTGTTTATCCCTGAATACCTGCCAATAGTAGAATGAGAATGGATTTTGCAAAATATTTGAAATAGCAGTCCTCAATGATAAGAGAAGAGTAGTGTGGACTTGTTATAGTGAATTTTTTGTCCAGAAGCTGAAGAAAAAGGAGTAAGACTTTGTTTAAAATTCCTAGCTTTTAGGAGAAGCTTGGTCAAAGAGGAGGTAATCATTTGCAAAATAAGTTACAAATCATGGTCCTTATGGAGCTGGGAGAATAGTTATATGGTTTTTAGTTGTACGAGACTTTAGGTTTAAGTTCTGATGAGAGGTCCTAAGCAAATAATAAAAAAATGGGGGAGAGTTGATCTTCCTGTTTGATTCCCCTTAGGCCCCGTTTGGTTAGCAGGAAAGTAAAAATGGGAAATGGATTTATTTTCCTTTCCAATCAGATATGGAATGGAATATGTTTTGGTATTTCCATGTGGGTGTTTGGTACTTATTGGAAATTAAATGATGGAATCAAATATATTAATTCCTATTGTAATGTTTGGTAAGTCATTATAATGAAATACAAAGTTATATTTTTCAATAATGCCTTTTTATAATTTCCAAATACGTACAACATTAAAATTTATTAGTGGATAATTTATGTAATTGTGGCTTTAACAGTGGGAATGGAATTGGAATACCACCCCTTGACAAAGTAATTGAATTCAGGTTTTATGAGGGAGTAAATTTCCAGTCAGATCTTTTTTTTGTTTCCTTTCCTTGAATGGAAAATCAAATTAATTCCTTTCCCATACCATGGTTTCCTGCCAACCAAACGGGGCCTTAAGGGTTTGAAAGAGTCAGTAGCTGTGCCCATTTACTAAAACTGAGAAAGTGACTGAAGCAGTACAATTCATCAGCATGTCATTCCATTGTTGATGAAAACCAAATTGCCTGTTTAAATCTTTGATATCATCCCAATTCATGAAATCATAAGCTTTTTCAAGATATATTTTCATAGCCAAAAGATTAAGATTAATCTTTCTTTTCTTTCAAGTAAATGAGTGGATCTGTTCACGAGCAATCAATATATTGTCATAAATATATCTATCTGGTGCAAAAGCACCCTGGGTTTCAGAGATGCATTTCGCAAGTAAAGGCTTCAATCTGTTCACTAAGATTCTTGAAATTATTTTGTAGCTCACATTACATAGGCTGATTGGTCTAAATGTTTCACTGTGTCAGGAGAGTCAATCTGAGGAAATAAAACAGTTATAGTTGAAGCAGTTGGTTCTAGATTAGTATTTTTTCATGATGAAATCATGGACTAAATTGATAACTTGGGATTGGATTTCCTGCCAATAAGTCTGGTAGATAGCTGCATGAACCATTGGGGCCTGGATCAAGGCTTGATCCTTATTGAAGTATATTTATCACTACATGCGACTTAATTGTAGTATTGATCCCTACGATTTTTTCTACTCCAATTTAGACTCCAATTTGTTTCTTTTTATTTATATATTCATTTTAATTTGGTACTTTTCCCACTTTACCACTGTGGCAGTGCCCCACAGCCTCACCGCTGTGATTCCTTCATTCCATTAGATGTTCTGCAACTTTTAGGGGTAAAATGTCAACCCAAGTCATCAGCCCCTCCTTTCCCCTTTTCTCTCATCTCTTGGCCGTGAAAACCATAGTATTCCTTTTCTCTCATCTCTTGGCCCTGAAAACCATAGTATTTTCTGTTGGGTTTGCTTAGCTTAGCTTGATCAGATCTGAGCTTTTTGGGTGTGCTTTAATGAAAGACATATGAAATTGACAGAAATGGCCATAAGATGAGAGAAGGGTAAGGCCAATTTAATGGACAGAAATGCCTGGAGTATGATACACTGATAAAAGTTGTTGGATTACAACATTATGAAAACGAATTGGACTGTCCAGAAGTTGAGGGACTGACAACCTCACTGCATATTATAGACAATTTATATTTGATGTGTAAGAGGTGGTTATAGTTGCTTGTTAATACTCACTGGGTAGCTCTTTCATTGTTGATTAGTACAAGCACATGAGTGGGACCTTGTAAAGCTGGTTCATCCAAGCTATAGTAAAGATAGATCTTTTCTATGGTTTCCCAGATCCATTTTTGGTTTAGTAAGTTCTCTTTCTGACTTTGGCTGTTCTTGCAGATTGGCTTCTCAGCAAGAGGAACGAAGTCTGGAGTTTCTCATCTTTCACTGCCCTTTTCTGGTTTGTACTTCAATAAAAAGTATCAAGTTAAATAGAGCCTTAAGAACTTGAAGGCTGTGAATTTTATTAAGCAGAGGTTTGACATGTTGCTACTCTACCCCTGAATGGCTACATTTGAAAGTTGCATAAGTTGACGTGTGTTGTTTACTTCTGTTTTTCTGAGTTTTGCATGTTTGACAAGTTCTGTTATTCTTTCTGGCATTTTTTATTTATGGGGACTTCCTATTAAAACTTAGGGAGCTGAAAACTTGCAAATCAAGCGGCAAATAATGACTTTGTTAAAACCATTTGCTGATGTAGGGGAAAGGAAAAGAGTTCCACATCCCCATTTTAACATGTTCAAGTCCTCTGGGAGAGAGTAAGAGAGCCAAGAAGTCCCAGCTCCCCTCCAGAAAGGATTGTTGCAATTGTTTCCAACACCGTCAAGGCGTCAATGATCAAGTTTAAGTCGGCTTCAATTTTATTTTATTTTTCTTTTGCTCCAGAACTTTAACAAGGTCATCTCTGAAGGCATGACATTCAGAACTCGGAAGTTGACTGAATTTGCTTTGAACCCTGGGGCAAAGTTTATGTCTTCCCTCCACAAAGTGATAAAACCCCTGAAACCAAGTCCCGCAAATCTCTTCTCTGGGACCACCATACAAAGCATGTTTATAAGGAAGGAAGTTTTAGAAGATTCGAATATGGAACTGCATTACATGTGAAGATAGCATTGTAGCACTCTTACTGCAAACTGCATCGCCATAGAAACAGTGCATTGCGGCACAATCCCTCCTCGTCTCAAGCTCATGTGAAGGAGCTTACAGATGTGAAATTCAAGCTGTATATTCACAAGGAGGAGACCACAACAAAAATCATCGGATTTAGTGACTCCCTCGTACAACATTAGGAGACACTCTCTTCCTACGCCTCGAGATTACGGAAGGATTAAAATCCATGTGTGACATAGCAGATCTACTCGAGAATCAGGTGCTTTGTTTTGGATCTCTACCTCCCCCTCTTGATCCATTGGTTTTACTACAGAACCTTGATTCTGCCACTTTCAACCAGGGGTACTTCTTCAACTCTAGGTTAAAAAATTTAGGCCCAGGACGGCTATGTTTTTAAATTTCATTTTTGTTTTGTTTTTCGATTTATTAACTTATTTACTGGTTTTAATAAGAAGATCATGTGCTAATGTTGTCTCGGTCTGCACATAATGTGTTATGTCTGGTAGAAGGCGAGTTTTTTATCTTGTCAAATGGTCGTATTCTCCTAATTGCATGATGAAACTAATATCTATGAGAGAGTTCTAGTGGCAAATAATAAAGTGGGAAAGCTGATAGCTAGTTAGTAACTTATGACTCCACTTGAGTATTGTCGTTCCGTTAGGTCACTAGATTGAAAAAAGAAATTTAGAAACCTAGCATTTTATAACATTTGTTTCCTTGTTCTGAAATTTAAAGTCATTAATTTGGCCTTGTTTATAATCAGAAACATATGAAACTATCTAAACGATTAGTGGATAAAATTTTCAAAACGTTGATCTACTTTTGCTCATATAAATTATCACATTTACTCAAAACCAACAGAATATATAAGGTTTGGTTGCTCTCATCTAGCCACATATCTACACAGAAGAAAAATCAATAACACGTACGAAATCGTCTGTACATAGGAGCTTGATCACATCCATATTTTAATATTATTACTTATTTTTCATAATATCGAACCTGGCGTTGTAAAATAAAAAGAAGCTAGAATATTAATATATTATGCCTTGCTCTAGTTAGGGCTGGGCATATTCGAATCGGGCCGGTTTAAGGCTCAAACCGGATCCAATTCGAATTAATTATTCGGATTCTTAAAATCTCCATCCAGATCCGGATTTTTTTCACTCCATCCAAAAATTCGGCCCAACCGAAATTCGGATCGGGTCGAACTGGTTTCGGATTTGGGCCGAATTTGATTCATTCAGTAAAACAGTAACATTCTGCCATTCTGTATTTCACAAAAATCTTGCAACCTAAAACAGTTTCAAACACTCATAGAAAAATACCAAGTCTCATAGTCATACTTCAAGGAGTTCAAGCTTATCACAGTCATAAACTCATTACAAACCAAGCAAATTAATTTGTCCAGAAATAAATAAAAGAGCAGAGGCTGCAGAGCAGGCTGAGCAGCAAGAGTTCATAAGTTCATAACTTAAATAAAAAGGTAGACATGCAGTAGCAAATCCCCAATTTTACTTGGTCTCTTCAGGTGATGAGGCTGCAGCATTTGTGACACCAGATTCTGCAAAAACAAGAGAACCATATCAAACTTTGAAGACCATAGGAGTTCAAGCTTATCACAGTCATAAACTCATTACAAACCAAGCAAATTAATTTGTCCAGAAATAAATAAAAGAGCAAAGGCTGCAGAGCAGGCTGAGCAGCAAGAGTTCATAAGTTCATAACTTAAATAAAAAGGCAGACATGCAGTAACAAATCCCCAATTTTACTTGGTCTCTTCAGGTGATGAGGCTGCAGCATTTGTGACACCAAATTCTGCAAAAACAAGAGAACCATATCAAACTTTGAAGACCATACAAATAAACACTTGCAAAAACTACAAATTTACAAGTTCAAAAGCAAAAATAATAAATAGTTGCCTGCTGTGAGCTTTTCCAACTCACAATATTGCTCCATTTCAGTCTTGACAGGCTCACTGAACATTGGCTTGCTAGTGTCTCTCAACCAGTCACTAGTACATACCAAAGCTTCAACCATTTTAGGGGTTAGACTAGCACAAAATGGATCTAGAATCCTTGATCCAAGGCTGAAAGCACTTTCAGATGCTACTGTGGAGGGAGGCACTGCAAAAACATCCCTTGCAATTTGAGACAGGATTGGGAACCTAGCTGCATTGTCTTTCCACCAACCCAACAGCTGAAAGTAAGAGTTCCTAGGGTCCTCAGATGCCTCCAACATATACTTGTCAACCTCAGTTTTTATCTCCACCACATCTTTAGCCTGCCGAAGCTTCACAAACTCATTCACTGTTGCAGAATGGCTGTCCTCCTCCTCTGTAACTCCTTTTGAGACTGACATGGGCTGAGTTGAATTGTAAGAAGCAAGGGCAGCATCAGGATCATTAGCAGCATACTCATTGAAAAGCTCCTGCAATGTGCTCTTCACATTAATCACCAACACCTCCACCAACTTCTTGTCTATCTTCAACTTGGGGAAAAAGAAATCCAAGTACAGAAACTTGTACTTGAAAAGAAAACAAGTCAGTAAACACAAGTATTACATTACTTGACAAAACAATATTACAAAACTGTTAAAACAAAGCAACACAGTATTATAAAACAAAACAGTACAGTCTTAGAACAATACCTTGGATCTAAAACAATTGTAATGAGAAGAATTTTGTTGATGTTTTCAACCCTCCCCCAATATTTGTCGAATTTCTCCTTCATTGATTTGGCAATTTTGGAAAGCAGTTTATCATTACCTTGCATAAAAAAAAAACAGAGACATTTAGTTAAATTGTTAAAGACATAAAATGAAGACAGTAAAGCAAATTTGAAATAAAGTTGAGTAATTTACCCTCGATGCACTTGTTCAGCTCTCCAACCAGTGTACACATCCATTGGATTGGCTGATTGGAAGTCACAACTTGTGTCCCATTGAAATCAAGGGTTGCCTCATAGGAAATTTTCAAAAACCTCACAAGCCTCTCAGCCTGGTTCCAATCCTCTGCAATTGGAGGTCCAGCTTTATCACTAAAATATGCAGCAAATTGTGGATCCTCATCCTCCATCCTTTGAAACGCCTTGTACTTAATAGCTATGTCTAGCATTAAGTATGTTGAGTTCCATCTAGTGCAGACATCTAAAGGCACTATCCCACCTTTGTGCTCCACTTTTTCTTGAGCTGCACATTTTTTAAACTTCTCCAACCTAGATGGACTCGATCTAATGTACTTCACACAGTTTCTAATGGACTCAATCGAGGAGTCCAGCTCTGCCATTCCATCCTTAACCACTAAGTTAAGAATGTGACAGCAACACCTAAGATGCAGATTCTCCCCTTTTAGGACTAGCTCATTCCAATTCCGTATCTTCTCTTTCATGTAATCCAAAGCCACTTGATTAGGAGAAGCATTATCAACAGCAACACAGAAGATTTTCTCTATTCCCCACCCAATGAGACAAGTTTCGACAAGCTGCCTTATTGTCTTCCCCATATGGTCTGGTATCACACAAAAGTTTAAGATTCTTTTGTGTAAAACCCAATCATCATCAATAAAGTGGGCTGTGAGCACCATGTAATTGATATTTTGGATCGAAGTCCAAGTATCAGTGGTCAGTGAAACTCTCTGTCCATAAGTGGCTAAAATATTTTTGATTGTAATTCTCTCTGACTCATACAACTCCCAAATATCTCTAGCAACTGTCCTACGCGAAAACTTCTTAAACTGTGGCTGAACTTGACTTATAAAATTTTTAAACCCAGGCCCATCAACAAAACTAAATGGCAATTCATCCCTAACTACCATCCTAGCAAGAGCTAACCTACATACATCCTCATCATAATACCAAGCAACTAACTTACCCCCCTTGTCGAAAGACTCTTGTGCCTTGAAACGAAAAAAAAACGTAAATCAGTAACTCAACTAATCGACAGTATAAACTGAGAGAAATGAAATTACCAACTGCTTCTGTTTCTTGGGGACCCTAAGAGGACACTTCGGGCAATGGAACAACAGGTGATTCTTCATGTTACTGGTCCCATTCGATCTCGTATCACATCCATAGGTTTGCGGACAGTGATTGCACTTCGCTCTCGGCTTGGCGAGAGGTGTGCCATCAGGATTCTTCATCAGGGTAAAACGATCCCAGGCGATGCTGTGATTCTTCCTCTTGGATTGAACCGAGGAAGAATTCCCTGACGCAGCAGCAACATCAGGTGGAGCTTGAGAGCTGTGCAGCCTGTGCTGAACCATGGAACCTGATGCAGGAGTTGATGTAGGGGTCGTTCCATGGTTGCTTGACGATGGATTGGATGGACCTGAATCCATCACCTGAAAGAAAAACAAAGAATCGAGAATTAGGATTAGGTTCTGAGAATTGAGAATCGAAAAATTGGAGGAAAGAAATTGACGAAGAGACCTGAGAATTTGAGGCAGATCGAATTAGGGAAATGGACGAGAGGAAATGAGAGAGATTGAGAGACTAAGAGAGAGGCTGAGACTTGAGAGGCAGATCGAAAATGAGAAATTGATTTAGGGTTAGGGTTTTTAGGTATTTATATGGAGGATTCAATGTGGGAGGGTACACGGATTCAATGTAATATTCGGGTCGGTTTAATCAGGCTGTTTAGGGGGTTGAACCGGATCCAAACCGGTTCAGGCCAGTTTGAGTCATTTTTCCAACAGTTTTTCCGGTTCGGTTAACCGGCCCGCTTTTTCGGACGGTTTTTTCGGTTGAATCCGGTTATATTCGGTTTTCGCCCGGCCTTAGCTCTAGTGGTTCCGTTTCAAAAAGAAAAAAAAGAAAAGCCAAACAGACCGTTACGTCTGTCTCTCTCATTGTAGAAATCAGGCCGTTACGTCTCTCTCTCTCATTCAATTTTGAAATTTGAATCTTCTCTCTCTCTCTCTCTCTCTCTCTCTCTCTCTCTCTCTGTCTCGTCAACCGCTCGCTCCGGCCAACCACCTCCGGCTTCACCGCCACGGGGTAATTCCCTTTTCTGTTGCTTTTGTTTATTTCTTCTCAGTTGTGGTTATCGTGTTTATCAATTCAACAGAAATCTATACATAATTCACTCTCGATTCTTTTGGATTTTGATCTAGGGTTTGATTCTATTTTTTCTTGATCAATTTCAGATGAATTGGTATTATTCGCCGGTGGTGGGTTTCATATGATGGTGATGCGCCACAACCCCTCAATCTGAGGTAACAATGGTTTACGGGGATCATGGTTTACCGTTTCGTAGGTTTCCTTCGATTGAACCGTTTCCTTTGATTTTGATTTATATGTTGCCTTTGATTAATAGGTTGCTTTCGGCTGGCTTCGATTTTTATTTTTTTTTTTGTTACAAACGAGACCAAAAAAGGCCTAAACAGAATAAGTTGTCTTCGATTTTGTCTATGCTTCGATTTTGACAGAGTAAGATCCCTTTCCAAGAAATCGTTTAAAGTTGTCAAGAACCGGTAAGCTCTGCTTCTTTCTCTTCAAAATCAGTGTCATCAATGATCTTTTTAAATCATCATATCTATGGCCTTATATTGAATCTTAATTTAAGCTATGTGAAAACATTATGGATCAGTTTTGCTACATACATGTGTATGGAAGTCCTAGAATTTTACCTTTTTACCAGATTCTTATATTTGATCCCATGATTGTTTACTTATTTTTGAGTCTCTTAACAGTGAATATATTTTGCAGGCAGCTGTTCTTATGTGTGTGTGTGTGTGGGTTTGTGGGCTGGACTTATCATCAATTTTTGTAACAGAGTATAATACCAGTAATGTGTACAGGTAACTGTATACTCATTATGCGGAACTTGTTCTTCTATCAATCGTTTAAATTTTCAATTATTCTACTGTATACTCAGTATGCGGAACTTGTTCTTCTTTCAATCGTTTAAATTTTCAGTTATTCTGATTTGGGTAATACAGAAACCAGAGTCTGTAATATTGAAAGAGAGAAGCGTTTCGGTGATTCTTTTGGCCGGAGGGAAGGTACAAGGATGGGAGTCCTCTTTTGTCACCATTTTGATACATCAGCAAGTATTTTTGGAGTGTGATGAGGCCTTTTTGTTATGTTGATGCAACTAGGTCAGTATGCTGAAACAGTATCTCCCGCTTTTAAGCCAGCCAATTGCATTGTGCAGGTAACTTATTCAACCAATGCTTTTATATGATTTTACATTGCGTTGATTGAGCTGATGAACTCACTGAAATGCTGATTCCGTATGTTTCTTTAGGACCTAATGACAGGGATTCCTTTAGTGTAGTTTCCAGCCCTTAAGGCTGTTTATGTATGTCATCTTTCCTATTTTTTCTGTTACTCTTCTGAATGAGTATTTTGCCAATCCTGTGTAGCTTCTATACTTTCTCCCGCATGCCTCAAGTGAAGGAAATCATTGTAGTTTGTGATCCATCCTACAGGGATGTTATTGAAGGATCCATTCCTCTCTTTCTAACGTGCATTTGCCTCTTTGACATGTTTTTCTGTTGGGTGTAGTTCTGTGGGACACATGTATTCTGATTTGGTTTCAGTTGTGTTCTCAGATGCCAAGCATAAGATCCGGACAGAACTCAAATTCACCCTACCTGGGAAGGAAAGACAAGATTCTGTCTACAGTGGACTCCAGGTGCGCGCACACCATTGTTTGGTCATGTGAAAAGTCTCTCAGTTGTAGCGTACAATTGAACCTACCTACTTAACACATTAGTCTGAAGTCTTCATTCTACTTTATCCCAATGTTGGTTGGCACTAGCTTTCACAATATTTGAAACTAAGAAGGTCGTCTGGTTATTTTGTTGGATATGCTCCTTTTTAATGAAAACAAAATTTCTTATTTGTAAAAATAACTCATGTGCATTGCGGTGTCATCTATGCTGCCTCTGTAATGATGGAGAATAGAAAGAAAGCACACTCCCCTCTACAACATATTTCACTCTTACATTTCTTCTCTAGAACACTAAAGGGGATTGGTGGTGCGAGTGTGAAAAACATTGAAAATAGTGTGAAGCTCACCCTCCTTTTGTCTTACTTTAATGGCTAAGCATTCATCATATGCATGTTTCCAGACGAAATAATGCCTGCTTAATAGCTGATTATGAATTTAACTTTTCTCTGCCTTTGCTAAATTCGTTGTAGCATACAAGTCAACTGAAGTTCTTTATTTTCTTTTTGGATAAAAAAAATTAGTATTTTCAATGATCTTCACCTGAACTGTTTTTTTGGAAACTGAGGATGTGTAAGTATCGATAACTTATCACCAGATGCAACTCTGTCTTCAGGCTATTAATTTGACCTCTGAGCTTTTTTGTATCATCAGGATTCAGGAGGTGTTGAGAAGGTCAGACTTACCTTACTTGTATATCTAATTCATTCACGTTATTCTGTTTTGAGTTTTGACATTCTACATAAATAGACCACCATTTTGTATGTACGAATCGTTATGAATTGTGTCAAAGGTATAGAGCAATACTGCTAATATAAAGGCATGACTCTTTGAAACTATTATATAAATGTTTTTACACATCCTTATTGGAGTGCAGAATGGGTTGGTGGTTGTGAATTCAGTTATTTTGGTGTATCCTTGGAGGTTATACGTGAAGTCAGATTTCTTCTACGACTAAGAGACTAATCCGAGCAAAAATTGAATGCTTTTAGGCTCTTAAAGATACATACACTACAACCAATATATATGATGCATTGGGTTTGGTTTCTCCTTATTTTCTCTTCAGCGGAACATGTGTGTTTGTGAATGTATAATGTAGCTGCTAGTATCTATGTTTCTCTACAGTAAATTCTCAGTAAAGTCCGTTTCTCCTTTTGTCCCCACTTAAACGCATATCAGGGGCTTTCAACCTGTTTGCAGAACATGAATTCCTGCATATAGACCTTGTTACACAGAAATTTCTGTACTTATATGCAGGCAAACAATGAGTCTTTTGTAGTCCGAACTCTGGACAGGAGAACACTTTGGGAAATGCAGACACCACAGTTTTGTTGTCTATTAATTCTCACAGGTCATCAAATTAACCTGAGTTGCTCAAAAAGGGATTTGAGCTTGTTAACAGGTACGCTGGGACTCATGTCGATTTTGTTGCACAATGTTATATGCAAACTGATGTGAGATAAAAATAGGGGGTAATGAGCCGATGATGATAAATGTTGAGGATGTGAACCTTCCCAGATCAGAATCCCTCGAGAGTCTGGTCCTTGTTTGTGTAATTAAAAAAGAAACCAAGAAAAAAATCTTAAGAGTTGACTCGTGTGGCTATGAAATACTGATTGAGAGAGATTAAAATGCTGCGATTTTGTCATGCAATTTTCCATTGAAAAACAATGTTGGACACTTGCACATATTTCAATTTTTCCCATGTTCTAATAATTGTAATTTCCACAGAGGCTTGAAGTGACTGATGACGGTCTATTCTTGAGCACCTTCGACATCCTGTGTACAAGGATCTTACACAAACATCAAGGTAGTGAAATATCCTGCCCTTTGCATTTTTTGCAACTAACATAAATCTTCTTTCAACATAATTGGCATATATATTCTTCTGAGATATTTTTTTTTAAGTGGTCAGTGATGCTTTTGCCACCTGCTCCATCCCTGCAGGTCTGAATCATACTTTGATTGCCCTTGTCCCTAAAATTGATGGCCCTCAGCACATGGTGAATTTTAGACCCATCAGCCTTTGCACCACCATTTATAAAGTTATTTCCAAAGTTATTGTTGCCAGAATCAGAACATTGATGCAGGTTTTGATTAGTCCTAATCAGGTGAGCTATGTTCCAGGGAGAAACATTTCTGACAATGTCATGATAGATCAAGAGATGTTATTCAAGTTTAAAAAATCCAAAGGTAAGCAGGGTTTCTTTGCCTGGAAAATTGATTTGTCTAATGCCACTGATAGACTTAGTTGGAATTTTATTGAGATGATCTTGTATGAAGCCAAATTTCCTAGAACTCTTGTCAAACTTATTTTACAAGTCAACTGCAGTTCTTTATTTTATTTTTGGATAAAAACAATTAGTGTGTAAGTATCGATAACTTATCACCAGATGCAAGTCAACAGATCTTCACCTGAACTGTATTATTGGAAAATGAGGATGTGTAAGTATCGATAACTTATCACCAGATGCAACTCTGTCTTCAGGCTATTAATTTGACCTCTGAGCTTTTTTGCATCCATGATTCTGCAAGACCTCTGGTATCATCAGGATTCAGGAAGTGTTGAGAAGGTCAGACTTACCTTACCTGTATATCTAATTCATTCCCGTTATTCTGTTTTGAGTTTTGACATTCTATATAAATAGACCACCATTTTGTGTGTACGAATCGTTATGCATTGTGTCAAAGGTATAGAGCAATACTTCTTATATAAAGGCATCACTGTTTGAAACTATTATAGAAATGTTTTTACACATCCTTATTGGAGTGCAGACTGGGTTGGTGGTTGTGTATTCAGTTATTTTGGTGTATCCTTGGAGGTTATACGGGAAGTCAGAATTCTTCACTGTCACTACTGCTAATGGTTGCTTTTCAGTTAAATCTGCCTACAACTCCCTTTTTGATTTCTCAAATTCTTATAATTCTCAATGGAAGTTGATTTGGAATCTTGATATTCCTCCCAAGCTGAAACCTTTCCTTTGGACTATGCTTCATAAAAAGCTGTTAACTAATGTTCAAAGGGTCACTAGAAGATTTACCAATGATGCTACTTGTCCTATATGCCACTCTGCTGATGAAACTCTTCTGCATCTTCTAAGGGATTGTCCTAGATCTATGCAGATTTGGAGAGCATTCCCTAAGCCTGGAATAATTTCTAACTCTTTTTCCCAGGATTGGAATGGTTGGATAAATGCTCAGCTGCCTTGACATGCTTTTGTTAAAAATAATATCATGGATTTCTGTTCCTTCTTCCTTCACCATCTTCAATTTGGAAACACAGCAAGTTGTCAAGAACCGGTAAGCTCTGCTTCTTTCTCTTCTAAATCAGTGTCATCAATGATCTTTTTAAATCTTCATATCTATGGCCTTATATTGAATCTTAATTTAAGCCATGTGAAAACATTATGGGATCACTTTGGCTACATACATGTGCATGGAAGTCCTAGAATTTTACCTTTTTACCAGATTCTTTATTTGATCCCATGATTGTTTACTTATTTTTGAGTCTCTTAACAGTGAATATATTTTGCAGGCAGCTGTTCTTATGTGTGTGTGTGTGGGTTTGTGGGCTGGACTTATTATCGATTTTTGTACCAGTAATGTGTACAGGTAACTGTATACTCATTATGCGGAACTTGTTCTTCTATCAATCGTTTAAATTTTCAATTATTCTACTGTATACTCAGTATGCGGAACTTGTTCTTCTTTCATTCGTTTAAATTTTCTGTTATTCTGATTTGGGTAATGCAGAAACCGGAGTCTGTAATATTGAAAGAGAGAAGCGTTTCGGTGATTCTTTTGGCTGGAGGGAACGTACAAGAATGGGAGTCATCTTTTGTCACCATTTTGATGCTTCTAGTATTTTTGGAGTGTGATGAGGCCTTTTTGTTATGTTGGTGCAACTAGGTCAGTATGCTGAGACAGTATCTCCCGCTTGTAAGCCAGTCCATTGCATTGTGCAGGTAACTTATTCAACCAATGCTTTTATATGATTTTACATTGCGTCAATTGAGCTGATGAACTCACTGAAATGCTGATTTCGTATGTTTCTTTAGAACCTAATGACAGGGATTCCTTTAGGTAGTTTCCGGCCCTTAAGGCTGTTTATGTTTGTCATCTTTCCTATTTTTTCTGTTACTCTTCTGAATGAGTATTTTGCCAACCCCGTGTAGCTTCTATACTTTCTCCCACATGCCTCAAGTGAAGGAACTCATTGTAGTTTGTGATCCGTCCTACAGGGATGTTATTGAAGGATCCATTCCTCTCTTTCTAACCTGCATTTGCCTCTTTGACGTGTATGTCTGTTGGGTGTAGTGCTGTAGGACACATGTATTCTGATTTGGTTTCAATTGTGTTCTCAGATGCCAAGCATAAGATCCAGACAGAACTCAAATTCACCCTACCTCGGAAGGAAAGACAAGATTCTGTCTACAGTGGACTCCAGGTGCGCGCACATCATTGTTTTGTCTTGTGAAAAGTCTCTCAGTTGTAGCATACAATTCAACCTACCTACTTAACACATTACTCTGAAGTCTTCATTCTACTTTATCCCAATGTTGGTTGGCACTAGCTTTCACAATATTTGAAACTAAGAAGGCCGTCTGGTTATTTTGTTGGATATGCTCCTTTTTAATGAAAACAACATTTCTTATTTGTAAAAATCACTCATGTGCATTGGGGTGTCATCTATGCTGCCTCTGTAATGATGGAGAATAGAAAGAAAACACACTCCCCTCTACAACACATTTCACTCTTAGACTTCTTCTCTAGAACACTAAAGGGGATGATTAGAAAAACTGAAGTGCGGAGATTGGTGGTGCGAGTGTGAAAAATATTGAAAATAGTGTGAAGCGCTCACCCTCCTTTTGTCTTACTTTAATGGCTAAGCATTCATCATATGCATGTTTCCAGACGAAATAATGCTTGCTTAATAGCTGATTATGAATTTAACTTTTCTCTGCCTTTCCTAAATTCGTTGTAGCATACAAGTCAACTGAAGTTCTTTGTTTTTTTTTTGGATAAAAAAAATTAGTATTTTCAATAGGTGATCTTCACCTGAACTGTATTATTGGAAAATGAGGATGTGTAAGTATCGATAACTTATCACCAGATGCAACTCTGTCTTCAGGCTATTAATTTGACCTCTGAGCTTTTTTGCATCATGATTCTGCAAGACCTCTGGTATCATCAGGATTCAGGAGGTGTTGAGAAGGTCAGACTTACCTTACTTGTATATCTAATTCATTCGCGTTATTCTGTTTTGAGTTTTGACATTCTATATAAATAGACCACCATTTTGTGTGTACGAATCGTTATGCACTGTGTCAAAGGTATAGAGCAATACTGCTTATATAAAGGCATCACTGTTTTAAACTATTATATAAATGTTTTTACACATCGTTATTGGAGTGCAGAATGGGTTGGTGGTTGTGAATTCAGTTATTTTGGTGTATCCTTGGAGGTTATACATGAAGTCAGAGTTCTTCTACGACTATTCAAGAGACTAACCCGAGCAAAAATTGAGTGCTTTTAGGCTCTTAAAGATGGTTGGTTAAATGGCGCAGCTGTACTAGGTGTTCCGGTAAAAGCGACCATCAAAGAGGTAATTTTGAATCATAAGTGACTTGCTTTCAGATTTATACTAGTTGCTGTTTATGAATACATACACTACAGCCAATTTATATGATGCATTGGGTTTGGTTTCTCCTTATTTTCTCTTCAGTGGAACATGTGTGTTTGTGAAAGTATACTGTAGCTGCTAGTATCTATGTTTCCTTTTAGTTGTAGTAAAGAGGTACTACAGGAAATTCTCAGTAAAGTCCGTTTCTCCTTTTGTTCCCACTTAAACACATATCAGGGGCTTTCAACCTGTTTGCAGAACATGAATTCCTGCATATAGACCTTGTTACACAGAAATTCCTGTACTTATATGAAGGCAAACAATGAGTCTTTTGTAGTCCGAACTCTGGATAGGAGAACACTTTGGGAAATGCAGACACCACAGTTTTGTTGTCTATCAATTCTCACAGGTCATCAAACCTGAGTTGCTCAAAAAGGGATTTGAGCTTGTTAACAGGTAAGCTGGGACTCATGTCGATTTTGTTGCACAATGTTATATGCAAACTGATGTGAGATAAAAATAGGGGGTAATGAGTCGATGATGATAAATGTTGAGGATGTGAACCTTCCCAGATCAGAATCCCTCGAGAGTCTGGTCTTTGTTTGTGAATTTAAAAAATGAAACCAAGAAAAAAAATCTTAAGAGTTGACTCATGTGGCTTTGAAATACTGATCGAGAGAGATCAAAATCCTGTGATTATTGAAAAACAATGTTGGACACTTGCACATATTTCAATTTTTCCCATGTTCTAATAATTGTAATTTCCACAGAGGCTTGAAGTGACTGATGACGGTCTATTGTTGAGCACCTTCAACATCCTGTGTACAAGGATCTTACACAAACATCAAGGTAATGAAATACCCTGCCCTGTGCATTTTTTGCAACTAACATAAATACAGAACAAATACTCAGCACCCCATCCTTTGATTGGGAAGTTGGTCATGATGGTTTCCCTGCTATCTTCTTTCAACATCATTGGCATATATATTCTTCTGGGATTTTTAAAGTGGTCAGTGATGCTTTTGCCACCAGCTCCATCCCTGCAGGTCTGAATCATACTTTGATTGCCCTTGTCCCTAAAATTGATGGCCCTCAGCACATGGTGAATTTTAGACCCATCAGCCTTTGCACCACCATTTATAAAGTTATTTCCAAAGTTATTGTTGCCAGAATCAGACCTTTGATGCAGGTTTTGGTTAGTCCTAATCAGGTGAGCTATGTTCCGGGGAGAAACATTTCTGACAATGTCATGAAAGCTCAAGAGATGTTATTCAAGTTTAAAAAATCCAAAGGTAAGCAGGGTTTCTTTGCCTGGAAAATTAATCTTTGATGCAGGTTTTGGTTAGTCCTAATCAGGTGAGCTATGTTCCAGGGAGAAACATTTCTGACAATGTCATGATAGCTCAAGAGATGTTATTCAAGTTTAAAAAATCCAAAGGTAAGCAGGGTTTCTTTGCCTGGAAAATTGATCTGTCTAAAGCCTGTGATAGACTTAGTTGGAATTTTATTGAGATGGTCTTGTATGAAGCCAAATTTCCTAGAACTCTTGTCAAACTTATCATGCACTGTCAACTAGTTTTCAGATATGTCTGAATGGTTAGTTAACTAGTTATTTCATGGCAAAAAGAGGAATTAGGCAAGGTGATCCCCTTTCACCTTACATCTTTGTTTTGTGTATGGAGATCTCATCCAATCTGCTGTGGAATATGGTCACTGAAAAGTCTGTAAATGCTTCTCAATCTGGCCCCATAATTTCTCACTTATTTTTTGCTGATGATCTTATGTTGTTTGGTCAATCAGGCTTATGGTTTGAAAGCTTGTCTTGATAATTTCTATGCTATTTCTGGACAAATTATTAGTTATGAGAAGTCTTTAATTTTCTGCTCTCCTAACACCCCTAAGACTATGGCTAGCAGTATCAGTGCCACATGTGGTTCCCCTCTCACTTCTGACCTTGGTAAATACCTAGGTATGCCTCTCATTCATTCCAGAGTCAATAAGCACACTTATGATGCTATTTTTGATAAGGTCCAAAGTAGATTGTCAAGTTGGAAAAGCAAGGTCCTGAACATGGCAGGCAGACTGACTTTGATTCAATCTGTCACTTCTGCTATTCCTAATTATGCCATGCAAACTACTAAATTTCCTGTGAGTCTTTGTGACAGGTTGGATAAGTTGAATAGGAACTTTCTCTGGGGAGATGTTGATGATAAGAAGAAAGTCCATTTGGTGAATTGGGATATTGTATGTTAGCAGAAATAACTTGGAGGTTTGGGAATCTAAAAGTCTGCCAATATGAACCAAGCTATGCTTGCCAAGATTAGCTGGAGAATGTTTGATAATGACAAGGGTTTATGGACCTCCATGTTCTCTGAAAAGTACCTCAAAAACTGCAGCATTTTTGAGGATCAGTATATGCCCTCTTCTGACTGTTCTAGTACCTGGAGAGCCATCATTAATGGAGCTGAGCTTATCAGGAAAAATTTAAAATGGCGTGTTGGTGACGGTACTTCTATCAGGTTCTGGTATGACGGTTATTTTCAGAGGCTCTTATTAATTTTGCTCTCCCTTCTGCCATTATTAACAGAAATTCTTATATCTGTGATTTTTGGAATGAAGAGGGCTGGAATATTCCTCTCTTAATGATTCTGTCCCTGCTGATGTTGTTAATCAAATTATTAATGTGCCTACTGGTTTTGTGAATTCTGGGAGGGATACTTTGATATGGGGATCTACAGCTAATGGTTGCTTTTCAGTTAAATCTGCCTACTACTCCCTTTTTGATTTCTCAAATTCTCATAATTCTCAATGGAAGTTGATTTGGAATCTTGATATTCCTCCCAAGCTGAAAAATTTCCTTTGGACATTGCTTCATAAAAAGCTGTTAACTAATGTTCAAAGGGTCACTAGAAGATTTACCAATGATGCTACTTGTCCTATATGCCACTCTGCTGATGAAACTCTTCTGCATCTTCTAAGGGATTGTCCTGGATCTATGCAGATTCGGAGAGCTTTCCCTAAGCCTGGTATAATTTCTAACTTTTTTTTTCCCTGGATTGGAATGGTTGGAGAAATGCTCAGCTGCATTGCCATGCTTTTGTTAAAAATAATATCATGGATTTCTGTTCCTTCTTTCTCCACCACTTCAATTTGGGAACACAGAAAGTTGTCAAGAACCGGTAAGCTCTGCTTCTTTCTCTTCTAAATCAGTGTCATCAATGATCTTTTTAAATCTTCATATCTATGGCCTTATATTGAATCTTAATTTAAGCCATGTGAAAACATTATGGGATCACTTTTGCTACATACATGTGTATGGAAGTCCTAGAATTTTACCTTCTTATCGGATTCTTATATTTGATCCCATGATTGTTTACTTATTTTTGAGTCTCTTAACAGTGAATATATTTTGCAGGAAGCTGTTCTTATGTGTGTGTGTGTGTGGGTTTGTGGGCTGGACTTATCATCAATTTTTGTAACAGAGTATAATACCAGTAATGTGTACAGGTAACTGTATACGCATTATGCGGAACTTGTTCTTCTATCAATTTTTTAAATTCTCAATTATTCTACTGTATACTCAGTATGCGGAACTTGTTCTTCTTTCAATCGTTTAAATTTTCAGTTATTCTGATTTGGGTAATGCAGAAACCGGAGTCTGTAATATTGAAAGAGAGAAGCGTTTCGGTGATTCTTTTGGCCGGAGGGAAGGTACAAGGATGGGAGTCCTCTTTTGTCACCATTTTGATACATCAACTAGTATTTTTGGAGTGTGATGAGGCCTTTTTGTTATGTTGGTGCAACTAGGTCAGTATGCTGAAACAGTATCTCCCGCTTTTAAGCCAGCCAATTGCATTGTGCAGGTAACTTATTCAACCAATGCTTTTATATGATTTTACATTGCGTTGATTGAACTGATGAACTCACTGAAATGCTGATTCCGTATGTTTCTTTAGAACCTAATGACAGGGATTCCTTTAGTGTAGTTTCCGGCCCTTACGGCTGTTTATGTTTGTCATCTTTCCTATTTTTTCTGTTACTCTTCTGAATGAGTATTTTGCCAACTCCGTGTAGCTTCTATACTTTGTCTCGCATGCCTCAAGTGAAGGAAATCATTGTAGTTTGTGATCCGTCCTACAGGGATGGTATTGAAGGATCCATTCCTCTCTTTCTAACGTGCATTTGCCTCTTTGGTGTGTTTGTCTGTTGGGTATAGAGCTGTAGGACACATGTATTCTGATTTGGTTTCAGTTGTGTTCTCAGATGCCAAGCATAAGATCCAGACGGAACTCAAATTCACAGGAAAGACAAGATTCTGTCTACAGAAGACTCCAGCTTAGCACATCATTGTTTTGTCTTGTGAAAAGTCTCTCAGTTGTAGCGTACAACTCAACCTACCTACTAAACACATTACTCTGAAGTCTTCATTCTACTTTATCCCAATGTTGGTTGGCACTTTCACAATATTTGAAACTAAGAAGGCCGTCTGGTTATTTTGTTGGATTTGCTCCTTTTTAATGAAAACAACATTTCTTATTTGTAAAAATCACTCATGTGCATTGTGGTGTCATCTATGCTGCCTCTGTAATGATGGAGAATAGAAAGAAAGCACACTCCCCTCTACAACAAATTTCACTCTTAGACTCCTTCTCTAGAACATTAAAGGGGATTGGTGGTGCGAGTGTGAAAAATAATAAAAATAGTGTGAAGCTCACCCTCCTTTTGTCTTACTTTAATGGCTAAGCATTCAGCATATGCATGTTTCCGGATGAAATAATGCCTGCTTAATAACTGATTGTGAATTTAACTTTTCTCCGCCTTTGCTAAATTAGTTGTAGCATACAAGTCAACTGAAGTTCTTTGTTTTTTTTTTTTGGATGAAAAAAATTAGTATTTTCAATAGGTGATCTTCACCTGAACTGTATTATTGGAAACTGAGGATGTAAAAGTATCGATAACTTATCACCAGATGCAACTCTGTCTTCAAGCTATTAATTTGACCTCTGAGCTTTTTTGCATCCATGATTCTGCAAGACCTCTGGTATCATCAGGATTCAGGAGGTGTTGAGAAGGTCAGACTTACCTTACTTGTATATCTAATTCATTCGCGTTATTCTGTTTTGAGTTTTGACATTCTATATAAATAGACCACCATTTTGTGTGTACGAATCGTTATGCATTGTGTCAAAGGTATAGAGAAATACTGCTAATATAAAGGCATGACTCTTTGAAACTATTATATAAATGTTTTTACACATCCTTATTGGAGTGCAGAATGGGTTGGTGGTTGTGAATTCAGTTATTTTGGTGTATCCTTGGAGGTTATACGTGAAGTCAGATTTCTTCTACGACTGTTCAAGAGACTAATCCGAGCAAAAATTGAACGCTTTTAGGCTCTTAAAGATGGTTGGTTAAATGGCGCAGCTGTACTAGGTGTTCCGGTAAAAGTGACCATCGAAGAGGTAATTTTGAATCATAAGTGACTTGCTTTCAGATTTATACTAGTTGCTGTTTATGAATACATACACTACAGCCAATTTATATGATGCATTGGGTTTGGTTTCTCCTTATTTTCTCTTCAGCGGAACATGTGTGTTTGTGAATGTATAATGTAGCTGCTAGTATCTATGTTTCTCTACAGTAAATTCTCAGTAAAGTCCGTTTCTCCTTTTGTCCCCACTTAAACGCATATCAGGGGCTTTCAACCTGTTTGCAGAACATGAATTCCTGCATATAGACCTTGTTACACAGAAATTTCTGTACTTATATGCAGGCAAACAATGAGTCTTTTGTAGTCCGAACTCTGGACAGGAGAACACTTTGGGAAATGCAGACACCACAGTTTTGTTGTCTATTAATTCTCACAGGTCATCAAATTAACCTGAGTTGCTCAAAAAGGGATTTGAGCTTGTTAACAGGTACGCTGGGACTCATGTCGATTTTGTTGCACAATGTTATATGCAAGCTGATGTGAGATAAAAATAGGGGGTAATGAGCCGATGATGATAAATGTTGAGGATGTGAACCTTCCCAGATCAGAATCCCTCGAGAGTCTGGTCCTTGTTTGTGTAATTAAAAAAAGAAACCAAGAAAAAAATCTTAAGAGTTGACTCGTGTGGCTATGAAATACTGATTGAGAGAGATTAAAATGCTGCGATTTTGTCATGCAATTTTCCATTGAAAAACAATGTTGGACACTTGCACATATTTCAATTTTTCCCATGTTCTAATAATTGTAATTTCCACAGAGGCTTGAAGTGACTGATGACGGTCTATTCTTGAGCACCTTCGACATCCTATCTTACACAAAGATCAAGGTAGTGATATACCCTGCCCTGTGCATTTTTTGCAACATAAATACATTTATTGCAGGTGACAACCCCAGGTGATTTACTAGTTGCAGAAATAATATTGAGTATGGACACTAAAAAGTGTTCAGCGTGATCTTCATGCATAGATCTTTGAAAACATTTTCCTTAGTGATGTTAATTTATTATGTCTTTCTCAGTCACCTTCTAGGTTTATAGGAATCACTTTTGCTGGAAACAGATCGAAGACTCGACAATTTCACTTTTCTGGGTTTGAATTAGATGCAAGGCTTGAAATAGGAATCTCAAAAAAAAAAAAAAAAAATGCAAAGCTCAAGGTGCATTGCACCACCAGATCTTTTGCCAACACACTTGATACTCCGTTTATCCTTTTGATACAACTATGCAACAGATGATTGACAACCATAACTTGTGTCAAGCTGCGAAAAGGCCTTTTCAGTTGAGGGCTTAGGGGACATACATAGCTATATCTAGCGCATATAATTGGTTTGATAAGACTAACCTAGCTAGCTTCTTGAGAGCTTATCCTTGAGCACCTTCTCAAATTCAACAATCGACTGAAATACATGGTTAGAAGTTCAAAGATCTTGCCATTTGGCTTCTATTCACCTTGGTGCACATACAACGATCTTTGAAAGCATTTCAAAGCAGCATGATTCATTTAACAGACGACCCTTGCTGAGATATGCAGCTATTGCATTCAGAATCAGATTGTATTATAAATTTATAGCCATAGAGTTCAACATTGGTTTTTACTCTGATTCTGAATGCAATAGCTGCATATCTCAGCAAGGGTCTGTTAAATGAATCATGCTGCTTTGAAATGCTTTAGGGTTTCCTTAATGTTTTACTGTATATATGCTGTGTATGAGTAAGGCAGAGGTTTAAGTTAAGGAATGAAAGTTTTCCGCTCACCCTTTAACAAAGACCAGTGAAGTAAATTATGAAAAAGGCAAAGGAAAAACCTTTACGTTCTCTGAATCCTTGAGAAATTGAAACGACAATTCTCCTGCACCAAACTAAGATATGACACTGAATTTAAGCACTTGAATTTTTTGAATATCATTTTCAGTTACACAATTGAATACTTTTGGAAATTTTTTAGCACTTGTGACGAAATTTAATGCAAAAGAGTTCATCAATAGTAACGAAATTTGTGTACAAGGTCAAGTATCTCTAACATGCATGCATGAAGGCTGAGTTTATAAACTTCTGCTACCAACAAATAAAAACACCACCTATATATCACTGTTCAGTCTCATACCGTTGACGACACCACCTCATCTACGAAGACCAAAACCTTCACTGCTATATCCTAATCTTGAACACGACCACCACCACCACAGTTACTGTTACGTCAAGCTCCTATCAACTCAGTACTGACTCCTTCCCTTCTAGAACTCATGGCCAAAGTCACCACGCCTATTTAGTAACATCATATCCTCTTTCGTAATTTACTAAGAACAACATTCATGATCGTTTCTGCTTGGAACTTCAGTATCCAGCATTTAACAGATTCATTTTAGAATTTCAATGCTAATTCTCAGCAAACAGGCCCGGAAAACTTGATCATACCCGGTTTATGTGCATCACTGAGTCCTAAATGTTCTTTTTGCAGCACATGATTGTGTACCCCATTTAGAGTTGTGACATCAAAATGCAGATGATAATAACTTTTTTTTTATTTTTTGAAGACATCAGCATTTAAATGCTCATTTCTGGAAAGGGAGAGCAGCAGCTTCTGTTGTGCACATACCATTTTCCACCCGTAAAGGCCTAGGCCTATCCACGGTTCAAGCAGATTTAATGACCATATATATATACGAACATGAAAGCATACAAGCCTACAAGAAAAGCAGGATGAACAATAGAGTTGAAACAGCACACCCCAAATAGCGCAGAGTAAATATTCAATTCGGTCCTACATATATGCAGAGAGAGAGAGAGAGAGAGAGAGAGAGGAGATTATGAACATGTCCTTTAGAATGATTAAAACTAGTTAGGTTTTATAGAACAAAACATACGGAATCCAATAGACAAACAAAAACCATTCCCATGGCTAACTAATTGTACCCAGCCAGTATAAAAGATAGCAAGCACAAATGCTTGGGAAGTACTACTGCCACTGATCAATCAGAGTAATGCAGATCCAGATGCAGAGTCTTCAAACAGCCATATAACATTAGTTTCCCGTTGCAACTGGTACAGTTGTAATTATGTCTCATTCCCAGCAAATGTGCAAGTATCAAAAGTTACCCTGCAGTCACCAAGAATCATACTTAAAATCCAATCCAAATTAAGACCACAGTTTCTGAACAGTGAACAATATGTCACATTCCAACATGAAATAGGCAATAAGTAATGAGATGCGGCAAAGAATTTATGACCAAAGTCACATATGTAATGAGATGCGGCAAAGAATTTAGCCAATTGCCTACAACTCTTAACACCAACTCTTAACACCAGCTGGGGCAAGTATCCCAACAAAACTGATCACACACATACACTCGCTCTATCTCTATAAAATAGCAACTGATATAATCAAGTTAAATTTAAGAATAAAATGGCAAAATAAAGAGCCTGACCACAACCAAGCAAACTATCTTACTGTTCATCCACTATCTATACAACTGCTCCACTAACTTTTTGCCGCAACCTCAGCCGAAAGATTGTGATAATTAACTGAATAATCAGAAGCATGTCAAAAAGGGTTAAAGTTTGCATCATAGATTGCAGGACTACCCATTACTCTCACATACTGATCTTAACACCAACCAAATGTCTAACCGATTGAGTTTGACAACAGGACAGAAACATAGGCCTGCATTTGACGGGAAATAAAAACTAACAGCATACAACCCTATCTATCTAGCACAAAATTATAATCATCAATATGTAACAAAGCTAATGTAAGAAACTACAAGACACAGCTGAGTTAATGATACAGGTAGAAATATTAACCTTTTATGCTTGAGCTTCAACCTCGTTATCCTCCACATCAGTAGCAGCAACATTTGGCTCTGCACCCGTGCCATCTTCAGTAGGGGGTTGAGCTTGCTCGTCCTCCGGTAGTGGTTCTTCCACATAGTCATTTTCAAAAGCATCTGTTGGCACCTCATATATTCTAACTTGTGGCTTAGATGGATCCTTTACCAGTACATACTTACCCTCCTTCAGTTTCATACACAAGTCCACAATAGCCTTCACAATTCCCCACATACTGGCCTGGTTCAGATTAATCTGTGAGGAAAACTCCTTGGGCTTGTATCCATTCACAGCCAAAATAACATGGTTGAAGTGATCACGAGGATGAACCCTTGAAACATAACCCAACTTCATCATATCAGCACCAGCCAATAGAGCTTGTGCAGTCCATTTAGCCAACTTGTTGGCATTGTTCTTAAGCTCATTGGCCAAGACAGCACCCCTCTGAGTCTCCAATTTCTGCCTCCAATCAACACCAGAATATTTAGGATCAAATTCATTGAGCGCATTCAGAGTCAAAAACGACCTCTGGTTGTTGACCTCCATAACACTCTGAACCTCACACCTTGCGACCAGAGACACCTCACTGTCAAGCTTCCACCTTCTGTACCGATAAGCAACAGAGGCAACTTCCTCCCCTTCATTTGCAAACGGATTAGGCTCGTCGAAGGTGACCTTGTTCCCATCTCTTACCAGAACCTGCTGAGAGAAATTCTGGTTAATGTAAGCAGCCTCGAGACCCAATAAATGAGCGGAGTTGATATCGTCCTTGGATTCGGGCAAGGGCTCCTGAGAGGTCTCATGGACCGTAAGGAAATCAAGCTGAGAGCCATCACGTTTGTCAAAGAACAACTTGTTTCCGACACGCGTAACCACAATGTCCCAAGAGTAAACAGACCTCGGCGCACACATGAGGGTGGAGAGGATAGTGTCGGTAGTGAAGACGGTAGCCTTGTCCTCCTTGGCAAGGCGGCGGATGACCGGATCATCGCTGGTTGTGACCCTGAAGAAGTTGCGGTTCTTGAAGCGCTCGAGCCTGCGCTCGTTCTTGGGAGTGATTCGATCGACGGTGCGGTCATAGGTCTCGAGGGCGCCGCAGAAGAGAAGGTCCTCAGGCTCAGGGACAGTGAAGGAGAGCTTGGAGAATGTGGAGAAGAGGATCTGATCCAGCATGTTCCATTCCGGCTGGATATCCACAGAGGATTTGAAGACGGCGGCTTCACGGCGAGGCATGTTGACATTGGATCGGTTCATGTTGTATTGGCGGTCACGGCGAGCCCTCTCCTTCTCAGCCTCGCGCTTCTTTGCCTCGACCTCCTCGTCGCGGCGGTGAGGGAGCTGGCGCTGCTGCTGGAACCTCCATTTGGGGCCGAATTTGGGACGCGGCGGGGGTTTGCCGTCGACGAGGCGGAAGGTGGAGTCGTCGTCGGCGTTGCCGAGGAAGGAGTCGTCGTTGGAGAAGTCGAAGACGGCGTCGGAGGGGTTTTTGGAGCGGGAGGGGTTGTTGAAGGTGCGGGTCCAGTCGGCGATGCGGCCGAGCTTCTCGGAGCGGGAGAAGGGGGCGAAGGGGACGTTGAGGGGGAGGTTGGAGGTGGTGGTTGTGGTGATGGCGCAGTCCGGTGGGCCCCAGCCGTCGGGGTTGAAGGGGACGCCGCTGACTTCAAAGGCTTCGACCATCTTTAGGGTTGAAGTGGCTTGGGACTGCGATTAAAACCCTAGCTCAAGCGGAGGATTTATTTATTTATACACTCTAAGAAATTACGGTTATTTTTTCCAATCGGTAAAAAGTAAAAATAAGGGAAGGTAAGTCTGTTTTTGTCTCCAAATGCAAGGAATAAACGCTGACCCTTGCAATTTCGAATCAATAAGCTCTGAGATAGTGCCACCTGCTCTCTTTCACACACACACACAGAGGTGAAAGGCATGGCGCTCTTGGTTCATAGACTTCACTTCACCCTCTCCCCTTCTTCTTCTTCTTCACTCCTCTTCTCCAATGACAACAACCTCCGACCAATTTCAGGCAACTCCCTCCCCACCTATGCCATTTCTCAATTCCACCATTGTTTTACTATTGTCTCATACTTTAATGCTTTCAGGTCATCGGTTCAGTTTCAGCGGAAAGCCTCGCAGGGCTAGAATCGCAACCTCCGGCTTCACTTGTTTCACTGCAAAGCTTGCCCGGGAAATTGTAAGTCTGCAATGCACACTTGTAAGTTCAATTGGGTCATATGAATTTGTTATTCTCAAAGAGAAAATGTTGCTGGAATAATGCAGACACCGGAGACTGTAGTTGTGAAAGAGAAGAGCGTGTCGGTGATTCTTTTGGCTGGAGGCAAGGGTACAAGGATGGGTGTAAGTCCTCTTTTCATGTTGTTATTCTTGTCATCATTTTCATGTATAGTATTTTTGGAGTGTGATGAGGTCTTTTTTTGTCATGTTTGTGCAACTAGGCCAGTATGCCGAAACAGTATCTCCCGCTTTTTAGCCAGCCGATTGCATTGTACAGGTAACTTATTCAACCAATGCTTTTATATGCTTATATGTTGCGTCGATTGAGCTGATGGATTCTTCACTGAAATGCTGATTAAGTAGTTATCCGTATGTGTGTTCAGTACCTAATGACAGGGATTCCTTTAGTGTAGTTTCCGGCCCTTAAGGCTGTTTATGTTTGTCATCCTTAGCTTTTCTAGTCATCTTTCCTTTTTTCTATATGCAAAGTTTGTGCTCTTTTAATGGAGTATTTGTCTAAACCGTGCAGCTTTTATACTTTCTCGCGCATGCCTCAAGTGAAGGAAATCATTGTAGTTTGTGATCCCTCCTACAGGGATGTTTTTGAAGGTTCCATACCTCTGTTACTCTCTTGCTCTCTCCTTGTAACGTGTGTTTGCCTCTTTGACATGTATGTCTGTTGGGTTTAGTGTTGTATGACACATTTATTCTGATCCGGTTTTGGTCTTGTTCTCAGACGCCAAGCATAAGATCCAGACAGAACTCAAATTCACGCTACCTGGGAAGGAAAGACAAGATTCTGTTTACAGTGGACTACAGGTGCGTGCACATCATTCATTTTTGAGTAAAAGAGATTTCATTACTGAATACGAATCATATCGTACATAAGGGAATTCAGAAAAAATTCTGGAGAGAACCACTTCGATGTAGTGTGATTATCACTAGACTCAAAACCAAACCCTGCTAAACAGTGAGCGGCCATATTGGGTTGTCTTGAAGCAGACTGTATTTGGAGACCCTTGTTTTCTTCTAGGGCAGCTTCAATGTCTTCCACTACTACACTGAGAGGAGATAGATTTATTTCAGTGGAGTAAGTGCTACTCTCAACGATTGCATCTTTGACCTCCATAACTTGAAGTAAATCAATACCGTATCTTACTAATACTGCCTCTAACTCTGCATGAAGAGGTGAGCTTGTATGCTCCATTCTGTAAGCAAAACCAGCTAGAAAAAGACCTATATAATTGCGTAAAACACCCCCCACACCACTTCGAGTACTAGCAGGTAAGTAAGCTCCATCCACATTGAGCTTAGTCCCTCGGGATGTTTCCAAGGTAATTTTTTTTTTTTTTTTGCTGACTTCAAAGACTTGGAGGGCTGGGAATTCGCAAGAGTAAATTCCTCATACCATGCCATGGAAGAAATAACTAACTGATCATGAGTCATTCCTTCGTTATTCCAAAGAAGATCGCTTCTATTCAGCCAAATACTCCATAGAAGAACCAGAAACTTATCAAACATATCACAGGATAACAAGGTAGCACTCTCCAAAATCCAATCCTTCCATGTGAGAGGAGTTAGTGTAATAGAGAAGAGTGGTCTGCCAAAACCCTCTTTACAAAGATTGCATGTGCAATAGATGTTCCAAAGATTCCACATGATGATGACACACTACACAATTTAACTCACCTGTGTAGCCCTTTCGACTTAAAGCTTTTCTAGTGGGCAGCAGAGTATGCACCGCCCTCCAAGCAAAAATGGCCACCTTCTTGGGAACCTTAGCTCTCCATAGTGGCCTCAAATTCGGAACATACCAATCACCATTAGAAGATGAAGCAATACCCGTACCAATGCAAAGATCTCGAGCCACCTTATAATCAGATTTAAATGAAAAATGGCCTTTCTTGTTGAACTTTCAGGAAGGTCTGTCAAAATTCGATCTTCTGCTAAGAGGAACGGAAATAATACTTTCTGCCACTGGCAAACGGAAACAAGCGTGAACAGCTTGTTCGTCCCAAGACTGAGAACTCTCATCTATTGAATCAGAAACCAACTCAAAAACAGTATCAGCTGCTCTTACCAAAGAGTGAGCTGGGAAGCCTGGAATCCAATTAGAAGACCAAATATCAATAGATGAACCACTGCCAATACGCCATTGTAAACCAGCTTGCACAACAGGTCTCACGTTCATTATACTTAGCGAGTTGCATGTACATCATTGTGTTTTCCATACTTCAAGAAAGAAAAGTCACCTTGATCCTGAACAAGTTTCTTTGTTTTGCTTTCTCAGGGAAGGTCTCTGAGTTGTAGCCTGGTATTGAATCTACCTACTAAACACATTAATATGACGTCTTCAATGTTTTATCTCAAAGTCGGTTGCAACAGCTTTCACAATATTTGAACTGAGAAGGCTGTCTTGGTTATTTTTCTTGGATATGAAAACAAGATTTCTTAGTTCAATCATGTGTATTGTGGATTTGTGGTATCATCTATGCTACTTATATGACGATGGAAAAAAGAAAGAAAGCACTCTCCCATCTGATGTGGTTAATACCTTACGTATACATATGCAGCACATTGTCTGTTGACAGTTGATCCATCTCTATCCATCCATCTTTCTTTCCCTTCCTTTTGCGGGAGCGAATTTCGCACTCCCCTCTTCGACATATTTCACTCTTATGACTCCTTTTCTAGAACATTGGAGGGGAGTGGGAGTGCAAGTGTGAAAATATTGAAAAGTAGTGTGAAGCTCACCCTCCTTCTTTCTTACTTTAATGGGTAGGCATTCATCACATACATGTTTCCAGATGAATTTATACCTGCTTTTAAGCTGATTATAAAATTAACTTTTATTCACCTTTACTGACCTAGTAGTAGCAGCATACGAGTCAACTAAAGTTTTTAATTATCTCTTTGGAAAACAATTAGTATCTTCAATTGGTGATCTTTTCCAAAACTGCATTATTGTTAAATGAGGATTTGTAAGTACGCATAACTTATCCTCGGATGCAACTTCTGTGTACAGGCTATTGATTTGACCTCTGAACTTGTTTGCATCCATGATTCTGCAAGACCTCTGGTATCATCAGAAGATGTTGAGAAGGTCAGACTTCTTTTTACTTGTATATCTAATTCATTCGCGTTATTATGTTTTGAGTTTTGACGTTATATATAAATAAACCACCATGTTGTCTGTACGAATCATTATGCATTGTGTCATAGGTATAGAGCAATATTGCTTCTTATGTAATCTAAGAATTTAGCCCCAGGAATAATCTAAATTAACTTGGTCATCCCTTCACATGAGGCGGTGTATAGCCTACAAATGATGAAACTTTGCTATCAAGATACATCTATCTACTGCTCTTCTATTTAATTAGATTAATTGTTGGAGTAAAGAAGAATAGTAAACGATAGAGCAGTTTAGGGTAGGGTATCATACCAATACTCCACAATAAATATTGAATTTCTCCCAAAGGACCTCTAAATTTGTGAGCCAATTTGGTAGCATGTAAGGATCACTTCACCTATCCAAATAAGTTTTTTGTGTTTAACATTCCTTGCTGCCAGTCAATATGTCTAAAGAATGTATATGGAATCTATCACATAGATACGTTAGGTGTTTGCATTTTTCCTCAACTTATGGTAAGGTAAAGCACACTTCCCACCAAGTGCAGAATCGGTGTGTGGTTGTTGTTTCAGTTATTTTGCTGTATCCTTGGAGGTTTTGTGAATTTATTTTCTTTTGGTGTATGTGAAATCATTATGAGTATTTAAGAAAATAATCTGAGCAAGAATTGAATGCTTTTAGGTTCTCAAAGATGGTTGGTTAAATGGAGCAGCTGTACTAGGCGTTCCAGTAAAAGCGACCATCAAAGAGGTAAATCATAGTGACTTGCTTTCAGACTTATACTACTTGCAGTACTACAGCCAATTTATATGACGCTTTTGGTTTAGTTCTCCTTATTTTCCCTTCAGCGGAACATATGTGTGTGTATTAGGATGTCACATAGGCCATAACTGCTAGTTTCCATGTTTCCTTTTAGTTGTTTAACATTTATGTATCCTTCCTGGAGGTACTTGAGTAATTCTCAGTAAAGTCTGTGTCTTTGCTGCTTTTGTCCCCGCTTAAACGGATGGCAACCCGTTTGGAGAACATAAATTCTTGCATATAGCCCGTGTGACACAGAAATTCCTGGACTTATTTGCAGGCAAACAATGAGTCTTTTGTAGTTCGAACACTGGACAGGAGAACACTATGGGAAATGCAGACACCACAGGTTCATTGTTTACAGAATTTACCTCTCTCAGTTCAGGACTTTGGAATATTCTAATCGCTTCTGTCTTTCAATTCTCACAGGTCATCAAACCTGAATTGCTCAAAAAGGGCTTTGAGCTTGTTAACAGGTACATAGGGATTCCTGTTGATTTTGTTGTATAATGATAAATGCAAACTGCTGTAAAAAATAAAATATTAGGTAATGAGTCGTTGAAGATAAATGTTGAGGATGTGAATAATCCAGAACCTTCCCAAACCGGAATCCTATCATCCGCTAGCTATCCCTTGAGAGTTGACTGATCCTTGTTTTGTATAAGAAGCCCAATAAGAAAACTTAGGAGTTGACTCATTATGCTGGGTAATACTGATCAAGAGAGACAATAAGTTTGTAAGTTTTGGCATGCAAATTTCAATCGAAAAGCAATGTTGGACACCTATAAGTATTTCCATCTTTCTCGTGTCTTAATAATTGTAATTTCCACAGAGAGGGCCTTGAAGTGACTGATGACGTGTCTATTGTTGAGCACCTTCCACATCCTGTTTACATCACTGAAGGATCTTACACCAACATCAAGGTAGTGAAATATCCCACTCTTTGCATTTTTTGGTACTAACATGAATACAGAACCAGTACAGCACCCTATCTTTTGACTTGGAAGTTGATCACTGTATTTAAAAGTTCATCTGTGAAGGAAAGAATCTCATTTCATTTCACTACAAATATTTTGCAGGTGACAACCCCAGATGATTTGTTACTCGCAGAAAGAATATTGAGTATGGACAATAAAAAGTCCTCAGAATGATCTTCATAACATTTGTCTTCAAATCACCTTGGTGCACATAAGATCTTTGAAAACATTTTAAAGTAGCATGATTCATTCAGCAGACTACCCTTGCTGAGATATATGCAACCATTGCTTTCAGAATCAGGTGGTATTATAACTGGCTCCATAAGTGTCAAAGTTTTAGGTCCAGATGTGGAAAAGAACAGAAAAGTTTAATTGCAGGTAGCTTGGCTATTGGAAACAGTTTTCGTTGGGGTTAATAAATTTATGGCAAAGTATATGAAATGGAACAACTTGGTTGTTTTACTCACAGAAGTCTTATGATGAATGGATGGTTTTTCGGTGAAAACTGAGTTGATAAGAATCATGTTAAACTAATTATAACCGAATATTACATGTTTTAAGGGTTTATCCAGTACAGATGTTGGTTTAAGTTCTGATTTCCTTCAATGACAAAAAGTTCACAGCCACTTCCTGAACAGTGTTCCCGGCGGTATTCTGTTATTGATGGACTCTTGCAAATGCTGCAAGTTATGGCTATGTCGGGTATCCGGATGGCGCAGCGGCCACCATGATCTTCAGTTTCCTTCCTCTTCTGAATTCTTCCAAGTCATTTGTGCTCCAAATGTTTACTTCCTCGTAAAACGCTTGTTATTATGTCAAAGCATTATACATTTATACATGCGAAATAAGCATAATGCATTGACAACTCATTCACAAGTTCTTCAATTTTCTCCTCCGCTGCATTTTCTTTGTTCTTTGCAGAGAGGATTTATTTTGTGTTCATTATAGACTAAGGAGTAAAGGACATTTGGGATTTGGAATGTTTGTGTGCACATTATTAGGCTGCTTTTATTGATTGATACACATGCTTCTATGGACAAAGCGTTGTTGATATTACGGAAAAATAAAAAGAGAAGCATCCTAACAAATATTGCAACTTTCTTATTATGCTGCGACACGGGATATAGTTCTATGTTTCATCATGTCATGAGAGAGTGCGACTATGAAGAGAGAAATGGAGCTGTGTTCCTCTTTGTCTTGTGGTCTCGCGCCAACAAGGGAAGTATGTTTTTTTCCGAAATTGTTGTTGTGTTTTGTTTGCTGTCTGAAATAGAGACTTGCAAGTTTTATTGCAACAGGAGTGCTGATGCAATTACATTACACTGCCAAATTGCATTACCTTATTTGAACCTTATTATTTCTATGTTTGTTGGTATACCCGCATCATCAAAATTACGGGATCTTTCAATCCTGTGTATGTAATGAAGGATGATTCAATGATTGGAAAACATTTTGTTTCATGCTATTTTAATTAGAGAAACCCCCCAATCCGCAACTAGAATTTGTAATTTAGATTCTGCTTTTTTCATTATACTGAACCTTACTGTGAAACTATTTTAACAAACAGGGACCATAAGAAAAGTGAGTGTAAAGGCAAACTAAGGGTATATGGAAGGTTGGAAGCTCAATCAGAGGCAGGCAATGTCATTTCTTGCTGGTATGACGATAACGCCGAATGGGGGCCAATGCATTGGCAGGATGTACGGTTAAACTCACTCCAAGCTTCAGGAAGTATCTTTTGCGGTAAATATACGGACAATTCCTGCTGTGACTTGTTTCCGAATCGTGTCTTGGTTCTCACATTTAGTAGCTGCATCTTATTGCTTCAATCATATGCCCACCTTTTCTTATGCTGTCTAATGTTGCTGGCTTCTGTATGATTGAATTCGATTTTATAATTGTCTATTCTCTTTAAAAGGGAGTCAAGTTTATTAGGCTGACAAGTCTCCAGTATAAAATCATGGCAATGTCTTTTGGTATGGAATATCCAGAGATCATCATAGCTTTGACCTATCCTGCAACTGCCACATCTTAGAGCAAAGCACAATGATAAGTTCTTGGATTGATAGGAATCTTTCGCATGTCTTTAGGTAGGTGGGCTATAGTCTTTTTATTTGGCTCCTGCAGCATCAGGAATTGACTGACAGTGCATTCTACTAGAAGTCTGGTGAAATTAATAGTACAGTATAAGCTTAGTATGAAAGCCTTTGCATTGTAGGGGTGGAATATGACATTGAACATGATTTGGAATGAAATGGTGCCACTGTTAGAAGAGTTAGTCCCAATGGGAATGGATTTTTGCACAATTTAGAAACAGTTTTAATTAAATATCCCACAATTTAGAAACAGTTTTATCATGTAATTAGTTAGTATATTCATTACTCAATATCTATTCACATTGTTCCACAATTGGGACTGTGTATGAGTTAGTAACCTTGTGACTTAGAAGCCTGCCATAATGACTGGATTGGTCCCCAGGATCAGAATCTTAACTGTATTCTTGGTATCTTTTTCTGTCTGCATCTGAAGCTATATGAAATTTATTTTTGGTGAAGGCTTGAATTAGTTAATTGTTGCCGATGAGGGAGGGGTACTTTACCAGCACTTAGTCCAGTATTGGATGCTCGCAACACTTGAATTTTTTCTGCTTGTTGGCATCTTTGTATTACGTAAAGATTATATTGTGTACTTTGGTTCCCCACTTCGTCTTCTTAGTTCTTATATTGGTTTTCATGATTTTTTTTGTGTGTACTAGGACATTGTTATTGGAACACCTGGTCGTTTGAAGGATCTCATTGAAATGGGTTTGTGTTGCTTTCAGGAGGTATCTTTTGCGGCAAGTATACAGACAATCCCTGGTGTGACTTGTTTATTTATTTTGTCTTGGTTCTACATTTAGGAGCTACATTTTGTCTTACCTTTTCTTATGGTGACTTATGTTGCTCGTTTCTGCATAATTGAATTCCATTTTATGATTGCAAATCAGTCTGTTTAAAAGGGAGTCAAGTTTATTAGGATATGAAATGTCAAGTATAAGAATTTGTATTAGCTATGTCTTTTGGTAGGGGTTAAGATCCAGAGCTCGTTATAGTTTTCACCTATTCCGTTTTGCTTGTGGCTGCAGTGTCATGGCTTCTTAACCCCATGTGGGTCCGGAAATTTGTTTACCAAGTACTTCCAGAATGTAATAATAGTGGTACATGATATTCTTGGGCTGTAAGGCCGTACATTGTATCTGCAACTTCTTGTGTTGCTTTAAAAATTATATTTGTCAACTATAGTTTGGGTGCGAATTCTCTTTAACCATTAATATTTGTGTACGGTTGGCACTTAAGACTGCATTGTACTGTAGACTGTCTTAAATTATACTAATACTGTGCCACGTTTGTTTGTTGTTGCGGGACTAGATTAAAAATAGTGATGTTCGGTGATGCACTGCACTGGATCTAACATAATCTGCAAGAGATGATTAGCAAACAAAATCAGATTTTCAGAAGTAGTGGGGAAAGGAAATGAAATTGTTCAAAGTCTCTCTACTCAATTATACTTGGGTTGCCTCAGTTCGTTGAGGCAAGCATTTGAGCTTCTTGAACCAAAACTCAGACCCTCATTGATGACATTAAACCCACGAAAATACAATCTTCTCATCAAGGTCATACTCTACGGGGTCTTATGTGAAACCCATTTGGCCAAAACCCATATTAAGCACACTTCCAAGCTAAGATACAACCAATTTGTTCACATTGATTTGCAAAACGAAGGCATTGAGATGAGATTTCACATTGAGTAAAGCAATTTTGATGCATTTGATCAAAAACAAAATAACAATTTGAAAACAGAACAGAGCAAAAATAGAAAGATAAAAGAAGAGAGGAAATTTGCAATACCCAGACAAAGACCCAAACTATATCAGATCAAAACCTCTTGATCTTTGTAATACCCAGAACCAATATTGACCAAATTCAAACTCAAACTATATCAATCAAATTCAGACTAACCCACCAAGAACAGATTTACTTCAAATGCAGAAACCCTTATTTTCTCAAACCCAGATTTTCTGCTTATTAATCTACAAACCCAGATTTTCCAAAGGCAGAAACCCAGATTCTCGTCCCTTGTAGTCTGCCTCGTTACCCAAAAAAACCAAGAGGCTTGAGAGATAAAGAGATTGATGAGGAGGAGGTAGATCAGAAGAGTTGAAAGCACTTTTGTCTTGAGAGAGAAGGTGAGAGACGAAGCGAGGAAGAGGAGGAGAGAGAAGGTCCACGTTAAGACCCACGTTAAGAATGAGTACCGGTCAAGTGGAAAATCAGGTCCAACTTAAGCCATTTATTACCTGTTGAAACCAAACATGGGATTAACAAACTTGGACACCTTATATAACATTGTACTAATTAGTACTACAAAACAAACATACACCGTAGGTCCTTGATGAAGCAGATAGAATACTTGACATGAGATTTGAACCTGAAGTCCGCTATATACCGGGACAGACGTGGTATAATATCTTTTTCATTTTTTTTTTTCATTTCCGACCCTGCTATTTTGTATTCCACTGCCATCCAGATGGAAGCTTGTTTTTCTTTTCCAAGGTTTATGGTATTGTTTTAGTTCTCGGGTTTTTGGCTGTAAGAGGTTTGACGATATAATGATTTTGTTATTTGTAGCTCTTCTCAAGTCATAGAATATGTTGTGTGGTTTTTTTTTTTTTTTGGGGGGGGGGGGGGGGGGGGGGGGGGTTGGAAGAGATTGTAACGATTATTCTATAATTCTTATGTATGTGAATATAATGAATAACAGTGGTACATTACTAATGTGAGATGAGAAGCAATGCCTTTTACTCCCAGCCTCTTCTCAGTTGTTATATCAGAGAATACCATCAGTAGTTTGACTACATGATATTTTCCGGAACTCTAAACCTCAAATAAGGACTAGTGAATGTACTTATGTTTTCTCCAAGTGTAGGGCCTGCTATTCTTAATTTTCTTAGGCTTCTGTATTCTACTGATATACATCTCTTGACTCTGCAGCTAGCCAAATGCTGATGTCTGTGCGACATGGGCTCCATCAGTTAGCTCAGAAGTTCATGGTTCCTAAATTCCTAATCCAGTTAAGGTGTGATATCTGAAATGTCATGACCTTGGCACAGTTTCAAATACACATCATATGGAAACTAATAAGATTGTTTCAGGTAGTTGTTGGTTCAGAAAATGTAGCGGCCAACCATGATTTCCTGCAAATAGTTGAGGTTATACTTTTCAACACATCTGAAGCCTATGTTACAATTAATGTTATTCAAATACATGTGCACTAAATAATATCGTTCTCATGTTCATAGGTTTGGATGGTCGATCTCGTGATGCATGTTTGGCTGCTTTGATAGAAATGTACCACAAATCCAAAGGGTATGAACTGATGCATTATTTTCTTTTATTTTTTCTGGCTCTTGGTATTATCTTAACTGGGCCAAAAGTTCTTGTTCCTGTCTTTATCTTTTCAAAAGTTGCACTTTGCAGTTGTAATTTCAACAATTACAAACGCAAAATCTCATTTGCAATTTCAATTTTCTTTTCCTGATAAAATTGTAATTTCAGTATGTATTTTGCAAGTCAATGCTTTGGGCGGATTCCACTTGGTTTACATATTCAATGTTTATGTCATATACTAGATCTCCATTCATACTTATTTGCGCTATTGATGATATGTTTTTTATGTTGAGAATATGTTGCAAACAGGTTACTCTTGGTCATTCATATTATTATAATAACATGCTGGCATATTTGCACTTTCGCAGTACATGTATGCCGCTAAAAGCAAAACAAGAAAGCTACTGATGATAAATGGATGGCTGTTTCCAGGGGTTTTTGAAGGTCTGTTCTATACATGGTGATAAAGCACAAAATCAGCGCATACAGAAACTATCTCTAAATTAGCAGGGAAGCTGTCCCTTGATGGCACGTTGGTGTAACCAAGTGATATTCTTGTATTTCAAGGTACTTCTATTACATAAAAGCTAGCCGGATCGATCTCTTTAGTCATCCTTAATGTTGATCTTGTCCTTTTATTTTAACTGAATTAGTTGAATAATCATTTTCAGTTAGCTGGTGTTTTTATTTTTTCCTGGAGGGGATCTAAAAATTGGACCAGTTGATCCCTGAATTATGTTGGGGAGAGCCCTGCATGGATCAGGGGATCCTTCTTTCAAAGGGGGGTCTCAATCATGGATGGTTACAACTAACTTGGTCCGATGATCAAGAGTGTATAAAAAAAATCTGAAAATTCATTGAGAGACAGAAACTAATTTCATTAGATTTGTATCATATACATTTATAAAAGCTTCTAACTAGCTACAGAACCACTACCACTAACTAGCTACATAATCACTACCACTTAAAATCACTAAAATCTAAAGCATCATCATTCCAGTCGCCTAAATACAAGCTATTTAGCTGCTCATCATTCAATAGGCTCTCCCTCCAGTCTTCGCCAACCATAACATCCCCCAAACTCGCATCATACACATCGACTTCCCCTTGAGTCATTGTTTCATTAGCTACAAAAGTTGGCATATCCTGACATTGCTGCGTCAAGTTTTCTTCTCTTTGTTGAGGCTCAGCTGTCATCTCCCTTTGTTGTAGTTCAGTTGCTGGTTGTTGCACAGCCAAACTTTCAGACCCTTGCAATGAAACAGCTGGCTCATCGTCTAAAGGTGTTGGTCCAGCTTCTTGCTCAGCTTCTATTAATGGTGGTATAGGCTCCATTACTTGTTGGTTGAGGTACCATTGTTCTAGATCAGCCCCATTGAAGAATGGTGCTGTGACTGCTGGCGCTTGAAGGCGTTGCCGCTTCTCTTGCGGCTCCTCCTCAACCACCAATGCATCGCTGCTTAAATGACTATCACCAGCAGAGGCCTCAACACTTTGCTCCTCAAGCCCCTCTTCTTCTTGGTGCCTCTTTCTCTTGGGCAGTTCATCATTGTTCCTGAGCATACAAAGAACACAGTCATTAGTGAGTTGTGTGATCTGTGAGCTATCCAGCTGGAACTCATACATGACCCAGCGGCCATGGTGGGCAGAGTTCGTGTTAACGTATGTGTAGGTTTTTCTAAGACCGAGAAGGGTGGTAGTTGGCTGGGCATTGTCATCAAGAAGATATACTGGATTGCCAGCACCTTGGCCTTTCCAACTACCAGTCCCAACTTTGCGATAAGTGCGCGAACCGAGCTTCTTGTTTTGGGTGAAGAAGTACATGTCTTTGTTCTTCCTCAAGTCATTAACATGTCTTGATTCAAACTCTTGCCAAATCTGCCACGGTTCTAGATTCCCGTAAAGATCGGAGTCGCAAAAGAGGGAGTCCTTTCCGGGTACCAATTTCCCATTCACCATGGGCTTGAGGTAGTGGAGCAGCAGCTCATCCTCCATGGGACAGAACCTTTCGCCAGGCAGAAGCCCCATCAATGTTTTTTTTCTTTTTTTGATATTGGAATTAAAGATATTGCAAAGAACAGAACTTAGAAACAAACAGATGGATGATATCAAATAATATTTTCATTGATGTTGAATCATTACATAAACACATTGTTTCTCAAAGATACAAACTTTCTTTGAATCAAATCAAAACAAAATAGAAACAAACACTAGTACAAGAATGAATTCAAGCTGTTATTAATGAGATCAGATCAAACAATCCAAAACCCTAAGTCGTCTCAGAGTTGGGCTGCAGACTTGCAGATGGCCGTCGGATCGGGAAGCGGAATCGATCGATTGAGAGGGAAATGGATTCGGCGTCGGATCCGGGAAGCGAAGTCGATCGAGAGACCGTGATCAACGATTGAGAGAATTTTAGAAACAGAAAAGCAGAGAGAGAGAGAGAGAGAGAGAGAGATCGGAAGTATTGGGTGGAGGGATAAAGAGAGAGACAGAGGTTCTATTTATAATGGCCAATGAAACGGCACCGTTGCGTTCCCATGACGCGGGTCCAGGCTGTCTTACAAGCGCGTCTTGCCCCTCCCTCCCAACGGCTACAAAATTTTGAAACACAGTCAACATTTCTTCGCTTTAGTCATACCTTCTGCTTACTTAAACCAAAACCCTGAAACCAAAATCCTGAAAAACAAAAAAAAAGAAAAAGAAATTTCCTACAAATAATAATAATAATAATAACACCCTCACACAAAAAATTAAGAAACCTTTAATTGGCCATGTATTTCAGGTACTTTGTTTTACTGGAAAGATTAAATCTTGGTTTGCTTTCAGTGGCAGTGGCGAAGCTAGCTAAAGGCGAATCATCTCAAATTTTAAAAAGGCTTGATTAGCCTTAATGAAGATCAGATATTAATAGACTGAAACATAAGTTGACCCTTCTCCTTTTAGAAATCCTTAATTAATACAAATCGTGTTTAGGATTTCTTACCTTAATATGTACTTCAATGTTTTACATTCCATTTATGAATTTTTTTTTCTTTACGAATAAACTAAATGGAAGCAACACATTAATGTTTGCCGACACTATCTCTAGAAAAAGAAATGTTCTAGAAAAAGAAATGGCGTTTTCGAAAAAGAAAAAAGAAAAGAAATGGCAACACATTCATTTCACTATTTATCGTACATAAAATTCCAAAGTTTATTTAAGATGATTATTTAAGAGAAGTGAAATCCGCACACCCCAAATTGTAATTCACAAACCCACCGTTGTTCTTTATATATCCTGGTTATGTTGTATATGGGGCTAGTTATTGTACAGGAGGCCAGCAGTTAACCTGAAAGAACAAATACACTTATTTCTAGGCACCTGCTAGGCTACATCGAATTTGTTACAGTTCTGATGATCTAGTTACCACTGAAAGAACAAATACACTTATTTCCACTCGTGTCTTGTCTAAAATGCATGCGTAGACTTCATAATTGATGGATTGTTTGCAATATCTCATGGAGCTTTTGTACCCTGTCGTTTTCTGTGCTTACAGCAACTGGATAACGTAGATGTGGGAGAACCCTTTCACTACAAGGCAGCAGAAGGAGATCAACATCAGAACTTACATCAAGTCCTTTCTTATTTAGTTAGTCTTCCTTCTTCAGTCAATCTTAATGGTGACCCCACATATCAGTTCATCCCCTAACTTACCCGACCCCTCTTTCTCGCATTCAGCTGATCTTGAGGACATCACATTGCCTAAACGTTATGATCCATCAGACGCACATGCAGACTTGTTCAATCGTCGCTATTAGAGCATATTATCCAGCTCCTCTCTTAGAGCAATTCAAGGAAAAACCTACCCATGACTCACCTTCTGGTTAGCATCATAGTTCTCATTGAGAACTTTTGCATGAATAAATTAAGTACAGAGAGAGTGCCTTAATTTGGTTTTGTTTGCAGCATCCATCTCTTGACCTCCGCCTCCAGAACCATCACCATGGTCACCACCTGGAAGACAAACTTATCAAGACCTGGTGAAATATTTGAGTTTCTGTCTGACAAGTTATAATATGTTAAATGTAAAGCCTGTTGAAGATCTTCACAGTGGAGGTGGCTCCCAGTCATTTGTAACTCCCACAGAACAGCTACGGACATATTTATTTGACAATGATGTACCACCACCTGACATCATGGATGAACTGTGAACCAATCTTAATGTGGCATGAGAGGAGCTGATAGCAACTTGGCAACACTAAGAAATTCGGGTACAGGAATCTCTACATCTCTCCTCCCTCACTTCTCTAGTTAATGAAGCATTCATACTTCCAAATATGTACATCAGCATGCTAACTAAATCTTTTGCTCACAGGAGATGAAAGAAGATCTGTCCTGAGCTCCTCATCTGGAAAGGTAGTTAACAAAAACAGTTCAGAAGTCGAGTCAGAACGGTTAGCAAATTTTTTATCCGAGTCTTTAAGAATCTCTTTTTTTTTTTTCTTTTTTTTTTCGGTTGTGTACTTGTGATTGGAGTACAGATGGTCACAGATCGAAGAGGAAGAGGCATTGTTCATCTAAACATAGCAATGATGGACTTGAACCAGTGTCAGAGGACAATGGATTTCATCACCCTGATCCAAATTTTAAGGTATCAAGGTTATCTGGAAATGGCCCAACACCTGATCAAGGTAAAATTTACCTGTTAAAGCAGGCATGGTAGTTATGTGCTCGTGTGGAAATTTCAGTAACCTGTCATGTCTACTTGTGCAGAACTATTGATGGAAACTGGACCGACCCAGACACAACAGCCTATCATCAGTCAGCCACTGGAAAGAGTAACTGATGCAATTCAAATGTATGTTTGTCTCACAACTTTGCTAGATTTTCTGGTGGTTTAGTAGCTTTGATCTGATTGCATTATGCCCTTGTCCTCAAATGTTTGCTTGTCTGAAATATTTGTTAGATTGCCACGTCCTTAAGTTGCTTTGATGTGACTCAAGACTCTTTTCCTTGTACTCAATTCTTACAGGGAACTGAAATCCTATTTTTAAACACCAAGGGGCCCTCAAGTAGAATCCCTGAACAAGCTGACTGATGGAATGAATCGAAGAGGAGCGGCCATGCTTTTCTATCAAACTTGTGGTAGCATTCCATACTTACTTTCCCTTGTCTGCTTATGTTAACACTTGTTTTTATCTAGGATGCTTACATTTGTTGTCATCTGCAGTTCTTGACTCATAAATTTGTAAAAGTTGAACAAAATACCCCGTACGAGGATATTCTCATTACTAGAGGACCAAATATGTGATAGAGGTAAGATTACCTACACTTGCATATCCTTGTTGCCTTCTGTCATGGACATGTTAACGACACCACGCTGACCTAAATGCTCTATTCTATAACAGAACTCTGCTGGAATGAGGAAACGGATGCTAGTTAATGAACACAGTTGACATTGCTGCTTTTGTGGAGGCTGATGCTAGTTTAAGTCCACTATCCTTTTTCAATCGAGTTCTCATTTTTTCGAGATTAGATGCATCCTGATCTAAACCATTTTGGCTGTCCCGTGGAAGCTCTCAGATGAGCACCTATTTAAGTATTTTAGGGTAGTATTAATGTAGAACTGACATCATTAATATCAGAATTCTAATTTTCTTCTGTAAAATCTAGATGTAGATGCTTGAAGTCTTCTTCAATATAAGGTCATTTTCTGAAAATGAATAGGAAGATGCTGTTAAAATTTAAATGAGTGGAGCTTCATTGTAGATTTCAGTTGAAGAATAGATTATTCATATTAAGGATTAAGAGGTCCTAGCAGGAATGCTATACTCTATTTCTTTTTTTGACGTATAATTCTGTAAATAATTCTTTGCTTCTAAATGAGCAACAAGATGAAAAAAGATAGAGGATAATAAGAGAAAGTGCAAATAGACGAAAAGAATCAACTCCAGTGATATATTAACAAAATTACAAGATGAATTGGTCTGAGAAGTAACCAAAACAACAATTTAGATACAAGAGTGATTTGGGAACTAGAACTGGGCAGTTACAGGAAACTGATTTGGGAAAAGCCTGATTCAAACACTAATTCTGACCATTGCAGGAAACTCTACATGTGGGAATAAGAAATATCATCACTGCAAACAAGATAGAATACTGATACAAATCTTGTTCAAATGCATTAAATTCATCGGACTGTATGTAGTGAGTATCCTGCGAATCATCACCACCAAGAGAGGGAGAGGGCAGAAGTTGCTGCTCCCCTTGTTGTAGTTCCTCACAGCTACTTCTGTTAAACACTACAGTTCCATTATATTTTACGTTCACGTTGCGAAAAGCCTATAAAACCCTTTCCAAAATGATAAGGGATTTCAACTATCCCGATCCAACTCGGATTCTTGCTTTACGCGGGAAATTATTTATTCAAAATCTTTTTCTTTTGTCTTTTTTGCGAGTTTATCTTTTGCAGCTAAATATTTAGTGCTATCCTTTCTATCCAAAACAATATATGATATCTTTACTCAAAAAAAAAAAAAAATATATGATATCAGATTCTTGAAATCCAACATAGAACAAATATCGGTAATTATGAGTGGAACCAAGGATTAAAATATCAGTATCGGTATATCTATCGGTATTTTGAAAAAGAGAGATATCGGATATATCGGGAATATCCGGAAAAAATATCGGGATTTTAGGAAGAAATATTTTTTTTTGAAATATTAAAATTATTGAATTTACATATAAATATTACGAACATCAATTTCATCTACATCTAGAATGAGAACATAAGTTATTGATAAGACGCACGCTGGTCCACAAAAGTACAATAATCAGACCAAGACATATGACTCATATAATACGAACTGTAGTGTTTAATATGATAATCATATATCGCTTTAGACAGGGGGATAAATCCAATTGGATAGTAATGATGAATCCAATTAGATGACTGATCACTAACTTCTGCGTATTGATTATAGCCATAAACATTATAGCCATATAGATTGTTGCATTCTTGAGATTCATTTGAGGCTCCAGTCCCACTGTCTAAACTGATAGACTCAAAACTTAGCGCAACTGAAGCAACATCTTAATCATCATTTGCACTTATATTCCTCCTCTGGTCCTCCCATACACGGTATCCTCTTGAGCTCTATACCTAATACTTCTAAAGTCATAATCATGATCTTGGGAGGCATGATCGTAATTTTCTTCATATGAAAAATTGTTCAATCCTCCCACTGTAGAAGATTGTCCATATTCATTCAAATATACTCGAGGTAATTACTCATCTCTCGAATATTTGTTGGAACGTGATTTTTTTTATGTGAATTTTTTTTACAGATATTTGTTTAATATATCGAAGATATATCATAAATATCCTAAATATTGGAGATATTTGATGGTATCGGAGAAATATCGGAGATACGGTGAAAAATGAAATATTTACCCCTCTAGATATATTGGTCCTTCAAAAAAAAAAGATATCGAGGGATATATCGGATATATCGCAGAGATTTTAATCCTTGAGGAACAACATTATTTTGTCTGAAGTGTTGTTAGAGTAACTCTCACCAGCTCAACTTATGTGTTGTACCTAATCATCAATTGTCTTCTTTTAGTGGTATGGCAGGAATACGAGCCTATGTGACTTGTTTCTGCGTTATCTTTTGGAAAAATGGTTCAAACAGTGTCTTACCTTTCATATAAGCTAACTTTTGGTATCTAACCTTCCAAAAACTTCAAAATAGTATTTCACGTTGTAAGCTTGAACTAAGTCTGGTATCTGGAATGTTATGTCCATTAAAAAAACTGATGGCGAAAAGGTACTTTTGTCTTTTTACATATTTATATTCTTTTTTTCTTTTTTCCTTAACTATCTCCATCTCTATCTCACTCCAACTCTATCACCGCCGCGAGCTGCCGTTGCCATTTGCATTTCTTTAGCCCTTTGGTTGGTGTATTTCCAATCTCAGGCGAACCCAAACTTCCTCGAAACCAACCCAACCCCGCACCTAGAAGTTCATGACCAACCATCTTCTCTCTCGCAAGCAATTCGTCATTGATGTTCTGCATCCAGGAAGGCCAAATGTTTCCAAGCTAGACGGAGCTGAAGGAGAAGCTAGCAAGGATGTGTGAGGTTAAGGACACAAATGCTTTCTTTGTTTTCAAGTTCAGGATTCATTTCGGTGGTGGTAAATCGACTGGGCTTGGGTTGATTTACGATTTTGAGAGCATAGCACAGTCAAAATAGTGAGAGAGAAACAAAGGTAGCAGTTGGAATCAAATCGGAACGAATACCAGATCAACTCCGAAGGGAGAACTATATATGAGAGGGTGAGTTACAGAGAACAAAAGTGATCGGGAATTTCTTGATAATTGATTCATTCCTAAGAATAGGGTTAATATACATGATACATAATAACTTATTATGAAACTAATATTACTAATATAATATTTACATTCCTAGCACCACAAGAGTGCGTGACTCATGCCAACATTCCCTCTCAAGTTGGCGCATACAAATCGCAAATGTCCAACTTGTCAAGTAAGTCACGAAAGGCCTTAGCTAAGAGAGTCTTTGTAAAAATATCAGCTAATTGCTCCTCTGCAGGGACAAAAGGGAAATAAATGACTTGTCCATCTAATTTCTCCTTAATGAAGTGTCGATCTACCTCCACATGCTTAGTACGATCATGTTCAACAGGATTGAAATTATGCAATTTCAATTGCAGCTTTATTATCACAATACAGAGGCATAGCCTTCCTCTGTTTAAACCCCAAATCTCTCAGCAAATATCTCAGCCACAACATCTCACAAAGTCCTCTAGCCATTCCTCTATACTCTGCTTCAACACTAGAACGAGCCAACACATTTTGTTTTTACTCTTCCAAGTTACCACCAACAAATGTAAAATAACCAGAAGTGGACTAACGATCTGTGATGTTACCTGCCCAATCTGCATCAGTGTACCCAGAAACATCCAAGTGACTATATATGTTTGGAGAAGATTAATCATTTCCCTGGAGCAGACTTCAAATACCGCAATATGCGAAACACCGCATCCATATGAATCTCATTGGGATTATGCATGAATTGACTGACAACACTAACCGCATAGGCTAAATCTGGTCTAGTGTGAGACAACTAAATCAACCGACCAACTAACCTTTGATATCTTGCTTTATTCGTAGGAACCTGATCCAAATACTCTACTAACCGATGGTTCTGCTCAATAGGAGTATCAGCAGGTTTGCAGTCAAGCATACATGTTTCTGCTAACAAGTCTAGAACATACTTTCGTTGACTCAAAACAATGGAATTTTTTCCATGAGCAACTTCAATTCCCAAGAAGTACTTTAAATTACCCAAATCTTTCATCTCAAATTCAGAAGACAATGGCACTTGTAACCTCTGTTATCTCCTCACTATCATCACATGTCACAACCATATCATCTACATAAATAATTAAGGATGTCACCTTACCGCACCGATGTTTAAGAAACAAAGTATGATCTGAGTTGCTCTTACGGTATCCAATTTTTTTCATAAACTTGCCAAACCATCCAAACCAAGCTCTGGGAGATTGCTTCAGACCATAGAGAGACTTCTTCAACTTACACACCATCTGTTCTCTGTAGAAGTACCGTACCCAGGGGGCAAATCCATATAAACTTCTTCATGCAAATCACCATGCAAGTTGATATGAGCACAAATTGCTATGTTTATAATGTGTTTCCTACCCTATTTAGCTATGATATTCTCATAATAATGTCATTTCTAATATGTTTTGTGATTGTAAAGGACATGAGAGCATAAATCAAGAAAAGAAGGCTAAATCATGGAAATAACAGAAAAATACAGAAAAAGACAGTGAAACCTTCTTGCAGTCCAATGAAGGAAGAAGATAGCCCAAAAGAAGGCCCAAGTCCAAGGATGAAAGAGAAAAATGCAGAAAGCCCAAAAGAAGGCCCAAGTTGTCCAAGGAAAGAGAAGTTAAACATGTGCTCCTAAAAAGAAAAGTCAAACATTTCTCCTAGTCCCACATCAGTTTTTAAGAGAAGTTCCACCAAGAATTCCTCTATATATAGACAACCTTGGGTACTTCTCAAACCATCTCTTCTTCACACAAAAATCAGTGAAACACATTAGCCTTCCTTCTCCTTTTCAACTCCTCTCTCCAGAAAAGAAGCAATTTAAGATGGCACCTTTGTAGGACTTCTCTAGAAGGCTGCTGAGAAGCATCAGGTCTCTGTGTTCCTTTGAACATATCAAGCTTCCTTGAAGATTTATAAAATGTAACTCATGTCTTGTTTCTTCTTTCTTGTTATTGTTCTTTGTTTTCTTTTATTAGATTTCAAAGTTGGAATTGGCTGGTTGTTAAGAACATGAATAGGTTAATTTTCAGAATAAATTCAAGCTATTTCAACTTGTCTATGATACACTACAACAATATAGAGCAAAGGCCACACATCTTGTGTGGAGGTGTGTGGCCTTTAGAGGTGTTGCAAATCACCTTATGTGTGGCAAATGAGGGTATTAGTGTAGGTATTGGTGGGGTATGAGAGAAAATGCCACACATAAGGTGATTTGTAACACCTCTAAAAGCCACACACCTTGTGTGGCCTTTGCCCCATATTGTTGTAGTGATAGCATGTGATTCGTTTTATGCCTTGTTGATTTCATTGAATGCATAGTTTTGTTTGAACTAAAACTCTAATCTTCAAGTTGTTAGTGTTGCTAGGTCTCTGAACTAATTCACCTAATAGTTTTAGGCAGAGATCCAAGTAGTAAATGTTATATAATAATAGCCGAGACTATGGGTTACATGCTTACAGGTTGGGCAGTGTCTGTGACTTGGGCATGTTCAAACTCAGAATTCTTTAGATCTTAATGATTCATGTTTAGTGTAGACGGGTACTCTGAGTCGACACTGAGTATCGATCGCAGCCCTTGCATGAAATATTCTCAGTTCTAGACGTTTTGTGCTGGGAGATAAACTAAGTAGGATTAAAGGAATGCATGACCTCGTAGGCTTGTGTTTCGAGTTTGTTTTTGATATCACCTGGCAATGAAATTGATTATATGTTTGAGACATGTTGATACTTGTTTGTTTGATTCTGGAATTGCTGGTTGATGTGTGTTGCAGATGATCACTTGTATATATTAGTTTAGTTTTTATCTTTATCTTTTAGTAGGAATGTTAGAACCAAACTCTCAAACCCCCCCTGTTACCTTGTACCATATGTATATTTGCAAATGAATGCTTGAAAATACATAAGTTACTAAATCTTTAGTGTAACCGTGACTGCATGAGTGCCCTTTAAGTCCCCGGATTGATCGAACCTTATTTGCCAATACTACATTCTGATAAAAAAAAGGTTTAAAAATTGTGCGCCCCGAAACGAGCACGTCACAAGTACGCATATTTAACATCAAACTGCTACAGTTGCCAATCAAGGTTAGCTGCTAACAAAAGAAGTACCCGAATTGTGTCCATTTTAGCCACAGGTGCAAAAGTCTCATCATAATACCCCATACTTTTGAGTATAGCCTTTTGCTACTAACATTGTCTTGTATCTGTCCACGGAACCATAAGAATTATGTTTCATAGTATACACCCACCGACAACCAATTGTCTTCTTCCTTGGTGGCAATGACACTAACTCCCACGTATGATTCTTCTCAAGAGCATCCATCTCTACTTTCATTGCTTGCATCCACTTTCTCATCCTTCATAGCATCTTGCACTGTACTAGGAAGAGATCGACATAGAAGATAATTGATTCACAAAGGCTACATATGGTTTAGACAACCTATGGGTAGACATATAATTAGCAACTGAATATTTAGCCTTAGCACTTAGAGTACGTTCATAATTTCTCAGGTGTCTGTGGACATGAAGTTTGATGGATTATGCCGTGGTGTTGGAAATACTCACGAAAAGAATGATTGACAAACTCCCCCCCCCTTTCCCATTATCAGAATGAAAGACCTTAATATGAGCATCATATTGAGTACGAATAAGATTATGGAATGTTGTAAAGGCAGAGAAAATAGATGCTCTCGACTTAAGGAAAACTACTCAAGATAATCGAGTAAAGTCATCAATGAATAACACAAAGTATCGCGTTTCAAAAATAGTAGAATTTTTAGAAGGACCCCACACATCAGAATTGATTAACTCAAATGAAAAACTACTATAATAAAAATTCGAAGGATAGCTAGACCTATGACTCTTAACCAAAGCACAAATTTCATAATAAACTCACTCACTCCGAAAAACAACGAAGGCATGGACTTTTTCATTACCCCAAAAGATGGATGTCTCAGACGTCTGTGCCACAACCATAACTCACTCAACCGATCAAAACTCAATGTCAAGGCCAAAGATTGTTCTGGTGCTTGTGTTTGTCCTGCGTACATGCAATCTAAGTGAAACAGCCTCCTCCTCAGGTCTCCATTGCCAATGATCACCCGAATGCACAGATTCTAAAAAACAACATACATCGGATAAAAGTCACATAACACTTATTTTGTGAACTCAACTGAGATACTGATAATAGATGATGAGACAATGAGGGTACATAAAGGAGATAATGTAAAACAATGGACGGTGTTACCTAGATAGACCCAATACTTAAAACTGGAAAAGATGCAACATAGACACAATGAAATACCTATCATAGGTCATATATATGATCCGACACGTCATAATCAATTATGTAAGTGTCGTTACCAATAAAGTCAGAAACATGTAAAACACAGCGATTTTACCTTGAGTACCCATACTAAAAGATATTTTACCCATAGAAAGGTCATAGCCTCATGGGTTACCTTTTGAACCACCGCTACGTCCCGAGTCACAGAAGTAGCAACTTCATATTTAGGTACTTTAAACTGAGAGCCACTGACGGGCAAATCTACCATCATCTTTCTTGTTCAAACACCCAAACACCCACGTACCACTTTCTTATTCAAACACCCACCTAAATTGATGACGAACAGCGGTAACTGAAATCTTGGAAGCTAAAGAGAACCCAAAAAACAAGATGAGCAAATTGGTGATGCTGCACAAGAGAAACTAGTCAAAGCAGATGCGACTAGAACTGAAGAATTTGGTCTGATGGTCCTCAAACGACGGCGACCGGAGAGCAGAACCGAATTAACCAAAGAAACCAAAGGCAAAGGAACGACGACGGCTTTTCTCAAAAAGAACCCAAAAGGAACACTGACGAAGAAATCAAAAAGAACCCAGACGAACTAAAGAACAATAGCACAGCGGAACACAAAGAACCAATGGAGACAGAGTCCAAATTGGATCTCTGCTCTGATACCAAGTCACAAAGAACAAAAGTGATCGGGAATTTCTTGATAATTCAGAGGGTTAATAACTTAATATACATGATACATAGTAACCAATTAAGAAACTGTGCGTGACTCACGCCAACAGGGTGTAGCTGGGTCTGGGGATGAGCTAGCTAAGGTTTAGGGTTTGAACTTTTGAATTAGAAGTTGGAAAAGATGAATAAAGAAAGGGTGATGGAATTATATGGTTTCAGAATCCATACGGTGTTTCCAGGTTATTCCTTTTATGCATATTAGTATAAACTTTTTTTATATTTCACACACCCTTTTAATTTTTTATTACTCTCTATTAACTCATCTTCAAAACTACCCTTCCCCCACAGAGTTGCAATTCCCATCAGCCGACTTCATTTTTATTCTTCTTCCCAATATCGCCGTCGAAGGATCCTTCACCGCCGTTAGTGGAGGAGTGCAAGAATCTTGGTGGCGGTCCCGGCCTTCTTTCCGACCTTGCAGTAAGCTTAAGCAATTTCTTCAATGGAAAACGAAGAGCCCTGTTTGTCGTCGAATTTCATCACCCTCAATCATGTTCCAAGTCTTCAAGATTATTAGCCACTTTCTTCCCACCCCAATACTACCATATTAATCTCTCTCTCGTTGAAAATGGGTTACCAACCGCTCACCTCTCCCACCATCTTAGTCTGCTTGTTCATTGAAAGCTTTATATATATAATCCACCATTGATCGATCATCCTCTCCTTGATTACTATTCCCATCATTCTCACTACATGTAAATCCGACGAGGAGAATAAATTGAAGCGAAGAAACTGAATAGGCAGCCCCACTGCGTCCTCCGCCTTGATAACTCTGGCAAGCGCCGTCGCGATCTCGAACTTCCCTCGCGGCTTTAAAATTTCCCAATCACCGCCGGGACCGAAATTTATGCCCTCGATCACCGCCGGGGCCGAAATGCGAAATAGATTGAGATGGTTTAGGCGGTAAGGGCTGGGTATAGTTATCCTTGCTATGGGGGACTGAGATTTGGATCAGTCTGATAAGAACATTGGATTAGATAAATCAGTTACGGGTGATTTGGTAAGATACAGCACAAAAGGGTGTGTAGATTACAAAAAAATAGTGTGTAAATTTCAGAACCCTTAATGTTTAGTAGGTAAGATAACAATTAACATATGAAGTAGTAAACTCAATTGAGGAATCAAACCCCTCACCACCCAAACCTCCCCTGAGTTCTAAACCCAGTTAACAACAAACTTCCCCTGACATCCTATTTCTTTTTTAAATTTTATTTCAAACGGTTTTTTCCTTATTATCTTAATTTAATACGATTCATTTATAATGTTTGATCGTATCTTTTAACCGTAACATATTTCATCAAATTTTTTTATTTCAAGTTATAACTATTTTTATAATTATTTAATATATATATATATGAGAAAATTCATATCTACCTTAATTTTAAAGAATTCTTTCCAATTAACAAAATAAGAATCTAAAATTCTCATCAACACCTAACACTCTTTAGAGAACTTTCCCACTAACAAATTTTTTAACCTTTTGTGTTTTTTTCCTGACCATATTACCCTTGTTTTTATCTCTTTTCAATGTTCTTTCTCTCGATAGATTAGATCCGTGCCTCTTCTCTCACTCTCTCTCTCTCTCTCTCTCTCTCTCTCTCTCTCTCTCTCTCTCTCTCTCTCTCTCTCTCTCTCTCTCTCTCTCTCTCTCTCTCTCTCTCTCTCTCTCTCTCTCTCTCTCTCTCTCTGTCGAGTCGATCCCTTATCAATCATCTGAATGACGATCGAGCTCGTGAACAGATCGTCCAAGCCGTACCGGAAAAAGAAACACCGCTCGACATGGAGCTCGTGAATGGCTCGTCGGAAGTGTCACCGAAGACTCGACCAAAATCTCGTCGTTGGCTTCGCCAAGCACCAAAACGGCGTCGACGACCGAGACAGATGATCTCACCTCTGACGGCGTGGGATCCGGCCAAGATAAACAGATGAGAAAGCCCGGCGAGGATACTTGTAGATTTTGGCTGAAGCACTGATTCTGACTGAAGATCTGGGCAGTGGCTGTGGTTCCGGCTGACCTCACCACCTGAGGTGAAGGCGAATGGAGTTGAGCTCAAAATCGATAGCGAATCCAAAGCGGTATTGTTTATGGCTAGATTTTAATTACTAGATTTTTCACCAAGTACTAGTTCGTATTGTTACTAATATTGTTTACATTTTTGCTGGATTTGAGTTTCAATTGGTTGCTGATAGAAATGAAGATATGATTTGTTTCGTTTACTAGCTGTACTTGATTTGAATTATACAAGCTATTAAGGGGAATAGATGTTTACTGCCCCTAATAGACCCCCTATTGCCCCCAGTAGACCCCCCTACTGCCCTAGTAGGAGGTCCTACTGCCTCCAGTAGGATGTCCTACTACGTACCCCCAGTAGACCCCCCTACTGCCCCTAGTAGACCTCCCTACTGCCCTTAGTACTCTAGTAGACCTTCCTACTGCCTCTAGTAGACTCTCTTACTACCCCCAATAGGACTTCCTACTGCCCCCAATACAACCCCCGACGAACCCCTACTGCCCCCAATAGACCTCCCGACGAACCCCCATACTGCTCTCAGTAGGTGGTCATATTGCCCCTAGTAGGAGGTCCTACTGCCCCTACTGACCCCAGTAGGAGGTCCTACTGCTCCTAGTAGGAGGTTCTACTGCCTCAATAGGTGGTCATATTGCTCCTACTCCAATAAGGACCTGTTATAAGTGACTAAAGAAGCACAATGGCCCCCGGAGCCCGGTAGACCCTCCTACTACCCCCCTACTGCCCCTAGTAGAGCCCTGGACAGACCTCCTACTGCCCCTAGTAGATCCCCTAGCTTTCGTCGGAGTCGGTCAATGGTCGTCAGAGCCCGGTCAACCGTCATCGGAGTCCAATCAACGACCCCTAGAGCCCGGTCAACGTCATTGGTCGTGGAAATCCGGTCATAGAAACTTTATTTTATAATAGACTTTTATAATGGTCTATTGTAGTTTATTTAATTCATTAAAGGTATAATTGTCTTTCTCTTGTTTAAGTTGACTCTTGGGAATTTTAAAATCTGATTTAATTCTTAAAATTAAGGCTAGTGGGCATTGTCCCTATATATAATGATCGTTATTGAAAATGATTTTTATATAATTTATCGATTCTTTTTTTTTGCCGAACATATATTACGGGGCCTCAAATTTTTTTTGTCTATAGCCTCCAAGCTCATAGGGCTGGCCCTATGATCACATACCAGTTTTCCTAGCTTTTTCTTTTTATGGAGAAGTAGTAGAAATTGTGAATAAAAGAAGAAACTGGTTCTACAAAGAGAATCTTAAGCAAGAGCAAAATTAAAGAGAAACAAATACATGATTCAGGCTTCAAAGTTCGTCAATTTTCATAATTTTCCAAAGCTAAAACTAAAAACTAGGTTTAAAACTAATAGAATTATTTATTGGATTTTTATTATATGAAAATAAAAAATAAAGGGTCAATTAGTCATTTTATGATAAAAACATGTCCACCGTCAGTTTTTTTTTAACACAGATAATGAATCCAGAGGCCAAATTTCAATCGGACTAAGATAATGAGATATTGTTTTAAAGTTTTTGAAATATGAGATACTAAAAGTTAGCTTATGTGGTAGAGATTACAATATTATCAGGACCCCGAGTTCTGCAAGTGGTTTATATGTAACTTGGAGGTGCTCTTTTGTATTGTGTAAATTACTAATAGCTGAAACTACTCGAGTCTTATCTTTGTTGTGATATCTCAAAAGGGCAAGATTTCAAAACTGGTTAGGCGCTAGCTGCCTTGGCGGGCTGGCAGACCTTGCGGTTCCACCTACGCGGCCTTGTTTAAATTAAAACAATGTAGAAGTATAATGTCTTCTTTTCCATACCGAAAAATCTGTTAATATATGGTCGTCAGGAACAAGTTATGCAACAACATCGTTCAAAACCAGAGGCTCTGTCTCTATGGGCTCTCAAAGGAGTGGAAGGTGGCACTTCCAACTTGATATCGCACATCTTTCCATGGAAGAAACACTTGATAACACATTTAACCACATCTATTGCACGACAGCTACAGAGTCCGGTCACAAAAAGAGGAAAATATCAGCAAGATAAAATACATGGTGACCTTTTACCCTGGAAATATAGCACATTTTTCAGAGAAGGAATAGAGTTTCCAGCCAATTCCGGCCATCATCGAAACTGACTAGGATGGTCCTTATTTTCAGAATGCAAACCATCCATGTGAAATACTGACCAACTTCCAACAATGGCGCCAAACCAACCTGCATTTGTTGTCCCATAACAGCTATTTCACAGCTCTAAATTTGAAGAGCATAGAATGCTGCGTTCAAGTCGATATCACTTTATCAGTACAATCCACAAAGCAACAATCCTATGATCACACATGCCCAATAAGTACCTAGCTCATACCCTCAGTTTGGTAAATGCAAACTGCAAAGTACCTGAGGAGTATTCATGTCGCAACAAATCTACTGAAAGCTCAACGAAACCTTCCGGCTTGCAACACACATTAAATAGAAGAGGGTATTATAACAGAACTAAGAAACAGACTGATCGGTGCCTTTTTCATGACTTCCATCTGTCAAGAGCTAACATTACAATTGTAATATGGCCAACAGTCATGTTTTGATAGAACCTTGCAATTTGATAGAAATTGAAACGCAGAACCTCATTACAGCTCAAGTGCATAACAGACTAATAATACAAATCATGAAGGTGCTTGACTGATCAGTTTCAATAAAAGAGAAAATGAATCAGTTGTTTATGACCAGATATCTAGAAATTCTGCAGGAACCTCTAGCATAAAAGATGACTAAAGAAGCTTCATTTGGGATATAAGTATTACATAAAACTTTTTCTTTTTGTGCAGATGAAAAACTCTATATTTGGAGGAACATCTACTTGGTCTATATACCTATCAGATTCCCAAATTCATCTGCTATAAGAATTGCATATCAAATACAACTTTCCATGTGCTAATGCTACACTATGCTGTTCCTAAAGAGCAAAGTTTTGCTTGCTTCTCCTACAGACCAAAAGATAACACCAACACCATCACCAAGTTCACTTCCGACATGTGAAATATATTTCCAAGAATTAAAGCCCTCTTTTTTATTAACGATTCCTTACATTAAGTACCCTTAAAACCTCCCCAAATAACATGGATTCAAAGCATAATTACTGAGGAAATGAACTTCTACCAGTTGCACAAAAGATCTATAAACTGCAAAAAGAACCTTCAAACTAACTTTCCTGAAGTCCCGCATCTTGCTTGCCTAAGAATTTAGATATCCTATCAGCCCTTCTACTCTTTTAGGATTTGGAGATTCATTTTGATTAAAATCAGATCCCAGAAAATAGTACTAATCCAGTCACAAAACCCAAATGATTTATCATGGAATTCAATACAAAGTCATGATGCCGGAGAAGAATTTGTCCTCAGCTAACATCAATATCGACGCTAAGTTATATGTTAGGAAGCAGAATGGACAACAAAAAACAACAGTTTGATAAACTGCAAACTTTGGATCGCTGAAAGTTAAACACTTCCAAGCTAGCACAATGTTCAAATCATAATACTACAAAGCCCAGTCAAAAATTTGGATCACTTTAACAGAAATTAAGTTTGCATGAAATCAATATTCCATTTGATAAAAAAAACAATATGAACTTCCATCCTCCAGAAGAAATTGAATCAATCTGACAATCACGGCTGTCACCCACTTTGCTGGAAATAATGTAAAAAATAAATATTAAAAAAATAAAATAAAAAGCAACTTGTAAAACAATTTGATACACTACACAACTGCATCAACCAAATATGCCCAAGTCCTCTATTAAGGAAAACCATAGGTGGGACTTGACTCCAGGTGCTAGGAGACTTGAATGTGCGACAAATTCAGTACCTATTTTTCCCTGGTAACATGAACGCCACAGCATATACAATAGACATTGTAGTCATTCCAGGATCACACAATGCCCCATCAAGCAACAAACAAACAAGAAAACAGAAAAAAAAAAATATAAATAAAAAATAAGAAGATCGAGAAACCGGACTTCCCACACTCATAATCCAGCAATTGCCAAGTAAATTAGCCCCTACACTAATTTCCACTTATTCCACCAAACACTCAAGACACCCTACAGGCTTGCAAATAAAATCACATACGAATTTGTGCTTTCCTCAATCACAACAGAATTAGGAAAAGAACTTATAACCTTTTTGTGCTTTCCTCAGTCACCAGCTAACATCTCCATTGCCGAGCCAATACGTAATCACTCTAAATGCAAAAAAAAAAAAAAGGATACATAACAGCTTTGTAGGAATACAAAACATAAAAACTACTTGAACGATAAGTTTCAACGAGACAAAATGTACTTACAAACCTGTTAGTTCTCAAAAGTAAGAATTCCCTTCTTAAAAGCATCTTCTAATCCTTTCTCATCTCTCATATCCCAGGGATCAATAATAGCCAGTTAGAATCGTTTTACAGAAACATTCAAAAAGTCAAAACTCCCATAAACCGACCTGTAATCTTAAAAGATGAGAAGTGAAGCTCCATCTGTATGGAAAGACTTCTACCTTTATTCCCTCTCGTCCCTTTAATAAAATAAAAAGAGTAGAACGCCCGTCCATAGGGCAAATATTGAAGTTACTTTGCATATAAAAATTTCTGGAGATATATGCTATAGTGAAAACATAGATCCATTGGGTTGCCTGATTGTCTTACAGTGTGTTTTTGCAGACAAAAGATGGTCAAAGCTTCTCAAGGATTTAAACGGAAAACTAAACATGACCCAACTTTGAAAGATCTCCAATATGACATCTATCTAATGGAAAATCAAAGATGAAATAGACTTCTACCTCTTGCAATATATATGATGCAGGAGAAGATTGGAGAGATGGTAGCCTTAATTGTCGTCATCTAACATGCATTTCAGGGCCAATTCATCAGTTAGTAAATGCCTATTTTCATTGTTAAACAGTAAACACTTTCAAATTACTATACTATGAAGTCAAGCTCTGAATTTCAGATGCTGAAAAGTTGAGATGAGCTTCAATGAGGATACACCACATCCTAGTGCACAAGAGCCTTTGGAATAGTTTGACTGCCCAAAGCTAAAAACTTATTAAGCATATGACAGACCAAGGAGTCCATATGTACCTTTATTTCACCATGAACGAGAGCATATAGGAAGCTATAGTTTATCAATGCCTATTTTCATTTCTAGAAAGTAAACACTTTACTACTCAGAAGCTGACAGTTTGAACTGGAGCATAATGCATACAAGTCATAAAGTCCTACAAATGTTTTGAATGCAGACTTTAATTCATCAAGCATCAAAGATATCAATGAGTCCTAGGTTTCTTTGTTTCACTGTGAAATTAGTTTGTCATTCTGTTCCTGCATGTCACTTAAATTACATACTGTATGATGCTTGTCCTTGCAAAACCATTATCAAGCAGTTTTAAATGCAATGGCACAGAAAAGTGGCAAAAGTGATGTAAACTATCTATAACTTGACAAAACTTTATTATAAGATAACTTCATACGGCTCACTTAACCATCTATGCCATCAGGCGTCAGCAATGTCAATAGCAGTATACCAGAGTAACAAGATTGAATCCTTATGCTCACCTAGCTAGTGAAATATCTCAATTACAGTCAAAGGTTCATGATAATGTCTTGTTTCTGAATAATTATTGCCCAAAGCACAGTTATATACTTGTATTGATATCTATAAATTCATGTTTTGTTTCATCACCTACAAGTCCATGTGGTAGTAATAACAATAATAACGCCCAAAGCAGAAGTATGAAAACAGAAATATATATCCATTCATGAAAATGAACAGCAAATACACAAAGACACAAAGCTTTGACATGAACCAAAATCTAGGCTACAAGCTCAATATCAAAAAATGGTACAATAACAGCCAATCAACAATCTATCAAAACAAAGAAAGAAAAAAGAGATAAAAATCCTCTACAAGTTACAATGTAAAAGTGATTTCAGCATGGGTCAATTGCACATATATACCCCACTCTCATACCTGTGATTAACCTCATAAAAGTCTGTCATACCCTCAGAAGCTGGCCGTAGACAAACTCCCGACAATGATTTGTTGCCTTGCCAAGAAAATTTCACATAGGCAACAACGTCAATCTCCTCACCACCATCTTCTTCATTAGAATCTACAGGCATCCTTACCCTCAACCGACCAGGTGGTCCATTCAATGGAATCTCAGGGACATGCCATTTCAGTTCTTTCTCAGACCGATTTAATACAGCTTTTGGTGAGACCTTCAACAATGTAGGATCAAGGGGAAGTTTCACAACAAAGGTCACATTGGTCAAAGGTGCCGGCAGTTCAGGGTTCGATACATATTGTATCATCACTGACAGCAAACTTCCTGTGTGACGTTGCACAAGACGAACCCTCAAAGGCAATGGGGTTAACCTAGGTTGCAGACTATATTTCAAGATGGGTAAGGGCTCATCAGAGGCTGCAGTCCTGACATGAAACATTCCATTGCCTAGACTACTAATACGAGAATTCTGCATAATAAACCTTTTAACCGCACTGGTTCCCTCAACCCTGAAGGAAAACTCAGTTTCTTTATCCCCACTAGTTTTGGTGGGCAGAGTTTTCAAATAAACAACACCCTTCAATGCAACTCTGGCAAGTAATGATTCCCTAAACTCAACACTGATCTCTTCCACAATGTTCATCTCGGGACCCTTCATTTCAGTTTTTCCTACAAGTTCCTCAAGAGGAGTACCTGCCGCAGCAGCACCAGCAGCTTTAGGAGGATCCGGTCCAGTCTGCAACAACTCAAGCCCACCAAGCCCACCAAGCCCTTGCGACTTTGCAACCTTCTTGGTCCCAACAAACTCAGAGGCATCCAAACCACCACCCCAAGCATCTGAAAACCCTTCAAAAGCCTCGTTCAAAGAAGCCTGCTCATTCCCAAACTCAATCCCACCATACTCCCCTTCAAACCCTTCGACCGCAATATGAGTAGACTGTGTGGCCTCTGCAGGGGGCAATGTAGTGACCTCAAGAGTAGACAGAGCCAGTTGTAAGTCGGTAGCCGAAGGATCCTTGTTCTTCTTGAATCCAGTCACCAACTCCTGAGGCTGATTAATCTTCTCACTAGCTGCAAATGGATCTTTCTCAGCTTCACTCTCTTCCTCCTCCTCTTTCTGACCCTTCTCCTCACTCTGCACCACCGGAGCCAAGCTGGCTGCCACCTCGTCCCCGGCAGCTATCGTCTCCGGCGGCAATTCAAAGGCAGTGTGGTTGAAGGCGGCGATTCCGGCCTCGTGGTCAACGGCGAGGCCCTCGAGGCCTCTCCAGCTCTCGGCGCCGCGGATCTTGTTCTCGGTGTCCATGGCGGAGTGGACCATCTTGGCAATGCCGTCGGCGTGCATGGAGGAGAGCATGGCGGCGAGGCGGATGTTGCTGACGCCGCGGAGGACGATGTCGAGGGCCATGTAGACCTCGGCGTACTTGCGGGCGAGCTTCTCGGGGGTGACGTCGACGCCGCGGCAGGCGGTGACGACGACGCTGACGGCCTGGTTGACGATGTGGATGCACTCGAAGACGTTGATGGAGTTGTCGTGGTCGGCGGTGGTGATGCCGAGGACGTAGATCGAGTTGACGAGGCGGTAGACGACGCGGTAGCGGCTCTCGACGCCGACGATGAGCTGGCCGCTGGAGGCGGCGAGGGGATCGTCGCCGAGGGAGGCGATGGAGTCGGCGGAGGGGTCGGAGGTGGAGTTGGAGTTGGAGGAGGGGTGGTCTTTGGTGTGGTGGTGTTGCTTGGAGGCGGCGAAGGCGAGGCGGGTTTCGCGGAAGGAGGAGACGGCGACGAGGGCTCGGGCGGGAGGGAACCACTCGCGGGTTTGGAGGAGGATGTCGGATCCATTCGCGGGTTGGAGAGAGAGGGCTAAGCAAGACATGACTCACTCGTCGGATCTAATCCAGATCTGAAAATGGGTGAATGGGAAGAAGAAGAAGAAGAAGAAGAAGAAGAAGAAGAGGAAGACGCTCAAGACTGGTTGAGCCGAAAATGGGTGCGGATCCAAACTCAAGTCTTTTTTTTTCACATCACTTCTTATCAAACCTATACTAGAGGCGGCCTCATTAAAACCTTGTTGAACCGAAGAAAGAGTATCACCGAAACCAACTCAGCAAGTGAATAAGAATCCGAGTTAATACGATAGGCTTCCCACTTCAACTGTCCAACTGCTGTTTGTAACAACCGAGGCACATATTAGGGCAGTAAGTAGTAACCGCTAGTGAATAACCGCCTCAAAGTCCAAAACTTCCGATAACCGTTTCTCAATTCCCCTCCGCAAAATAAACCACCACCAGCGCCGGATCTCAGAGGGAAGAGACTGCAGGCCGAATGTCGTCAAAAATATCTTGCAAAATAGAGACAAAGACTTTGGGGAGATTGAGTCGATGAAGATCGTTCTTGACAAGTTTCTTCATTTGGATTCAGAATGCTTCCATATATTATGGTAAACCCAAGGATTAAAATATCGGTGTATCTATTGGTATCTTAAAAAAAGGAGATATCAGATATATCGGGGAAAAAATATTGGTATTTTTGGAAGAATTTTTTTTCTTAAATATTTAAGAGAAATTTTACATACACACCCCAAATAACTTAATACACATCTCTTTCACAATACACAACTTATTTAATTTCTCATTCGGATATTTTACTAAATGCATAACCCAAAGTACCTAAAATACCCTTTATCTAAAAATCCATGAAATATCATATGTAACTATATTAACACTATTATTATTGTATAATTAGTATATATTTATATAAATTAACATTTTATAGATGTTCATATCTACTACTTGTATTAGTTATTGAGAAATCCTAACAAATTCATTGTCCATTTTAAATTCGTAAACATGAAAATCATAATTAAGATGAAAAATACATATCTGAATATATAGTATGTTTGGGTGAAAAGTAAAATTTGTGAAATATAACAAAATAGGTGTTCATATGCATAACAATTACATCGTTTGACACTTTGACACTCTAAACTTGGAAATTATAAATCTTTAAGGACAAAAAGACATTAACTGATTATCCAAATTTCCTTTGCAAATTTTTTGTTTACTTTAATAGTTTCCTTAAATAAGTTCTCGATCTTAAAAATTTAATTTGTTATAATTCACTTTATAAGTTCCAAAAATAATTTTTCGTTTTTAATATTTTAGTTTGGTTTATATTTCACATTATTAGTTTCTAAGTATAAGTTTATTTTTAATATTTAAATTTTATTACACATGCCTCTTTTTATCATTTAACATATCAATCAAATCTGATTTGAAATAACAAACAATAGGGATGTGTATTAAGTTATTTGGGGTGTGTATTTAAAATCACTCAATATTTAATTTATTAGATTTACATATAAATATTATAAACATCAACTTCATCTGCATCTAGAATAAAAATCTACGTGGTTGAAAGATGCATCTTGGTCCACAAAAGTACATCGGAGATAAATCTTTTTTTTTTTTACAGATATTTCTTTAATATATCTTAAATTTCCTAAATATCGAAGATATTTGACAGAATCTGAGAAAAATCGGGGATACAGTGGAAGATAAGATATTTACCCCTCTAAATATATCGGTCCTTCAAAAAAATGAGATATCGGATATATCGTAGAAATTTTAATCTTTAGGTAAACCAATGCAAAATGAGAAAACAGAGATGGAAAACAAATACTGATCACATTGTTCAAAAACTATACACCATCTCCCTACAAGGGAGAGAACAATAACTTTGCAAACGGAGTTGAATACCATCCAAACGAGAATCACCTAAAAAACCTGTTATTAGAGATCAAGACTAATCATAATGCAAAGATAATTCTAAATAAAACAAAGATGCAGGTTGCAAAATAGAATTGCTCATCCAGGCTTAGGTCTTGAAATTCTTTGACTTTGTAAACGAAAGGTAGAAGATAGTAGATCGGCTTGCTAATGTGGAGTCAACGCCTGCCAAGGACAGTAGATCAGAGCATACGCCTAGAAAAATCTAGTCTTCTATGTTTGGATGATTTCCCTCTATAACTCTCTGTGTGTGGGTGTTGATGAGAGCCGAGAAATCGTCATGTAAATGCAAGGGGTTTGGATCTAGGTTGGTGCACGAGAAATCGTCATGGTGTGTGTTCATCAGTCTCATATTCCACGCACACTTTGAATCAGTTTGATAACCACAAGAGCCATTTGCCCTCCACACCACAAAAAAAAAAAAAACATTGTTCAAAAATTGAACACAATCTCCCTACAAGGGAGAGAACAATGCAAAAAAAAAAATATATATTGGATATCTCGTAGAAATTTTAATCCTTGGGTAAACCAATGCAAAACGAGAAAACAGAGATGGAAAACAAATACTGAACACATTGTTCAAAAACTAAACACCATCTCCCTACAAGGGAGAGAACAATAACTTTGCAAACGGAGTTGAATACCATCCAAACGAGAATCACCTAAAAAAACATGTTATCAGAGATCAAGACTAATCATAATGCAAAGATAATTCTAAATAAAACAAAGATGCGGGTTGTGAAATAGAATTGCTCATCCAGGCTTAGGTCTTGAAATTCTTTGACTTCGTAGACGAAAGGTAGAAGACAGTAGATCGGTTTACCAATGTGGAGTCGATGCCTGCCAGGGACAGTAGATCGAAGCAGACGCCTAGAAAAATCTAATCTTCTATGTTTGGATGATTTCCCTCTATAATTCTCTGTGTGTGGGTGTCGATGAGAGCCGAGAAATCATCATGTAGATGCGAGGGGTTTGGATCCAGGTTGGTGCATGAGAAATCATCATGGCGTGTGTTCATCAGTCTCATATTCCACACACACTTTGAATCAGTTTGATAACCACAAGAGACGTTTGTCCCCCCCCCCCCATCCTGTAACACTGACTCAAAACCGCATCAAATAAACCGTGTTCGACAACACAAAATGAACCTGCATAACTCGTTTATTAGATTCATCCGGCTATATTATATATAACCACATTCACAATCTGTTTAGAAAAGTAGTTTTTCTCGAATAAAACATATCATTATGATTCAATTTCAAGGAAATAGTCAGAATAAATGAATCTATACATTCATTTACTAGCACAGGGTAAGTTAAAGGACATGATATGCTAGTGCTATTTCATTGTACATAAGCTCTCACTTATTTGCGGAAAATAACCAAGACCTGAAACTATGAAAACAAACATAGTAAATAGGCATTGTTTAGTAAGAAAATAAAAACTTGAATTTAAATTTTCTCCTTGCCATATCATGCGCCTCAACTACTTTATTGGATACAGAGGGGGTTTTTGTTCCTGGGGCCAATGGGGCGCCTTCTTTTTTACTTAGGCTTTGAAGTGCCCTAAGTGCTCTTGAGTTACCAAGATATCTCCAGAGGCTATAAAAAGGTTGAGAGATCTAGCACTCAATTTTTGTGGGAACTCTGGTCTCTTTTGCTTCATTCCCATTCCTCCCTCCTTTGATTTCATTAATATTTCAGGTATTGGGTTGCAAAGTTTTGAAGGAGACTTGACCAGAGATGGTGGTGAGACACGCTTGGTGGCATGGTTCACTTCATCATCAATCTGCGCGCACCCTTCTTCATTTCAATTTGAGATGAGTCAGAGTCACCCTTCTTCTTTTCAGTTGAAGATGAGCCCGAATCACTGCACTTTTCCACCACCGCATCCTCTTCTTCCTCATTCTCCAAAATTTGTTTGCCATTTTTTTTATAAGAAATTGAAGTCAATTAAATTGAGGTATCTCTAGTGCACCCGAGGTTTACATCATTAAAGGCTAAAGCAGAAGATGCTTCTGGCGGAATATTCTCCTCCCAAACACATAGACTGCTAAGCTTATGACCTATATTGGCCAAAATATTGGCTACAAAGTTTGCTTCCCTAAACACATGTTTAAAGCACACAAACTCAAACGAGTTGCTCAATGTCTTGATGTCTTGGATTAATTTGAGCAGCCTCCATGGTGACGTAGAAACTCCATTCACAACATTGATCATTAGCTTCGAGTCGCCTTCCACTTCTATCTTGGTGATACCATTTGTGTGCCATTTGAAACCACAATATTCATACACACAACATATGAGGGTTTGTCCATACCTGTACCACTATTGATATCTTGCAGTTCAGGCGAGGGAGTTTTTGGTGCAGCATTGTCGATTGGGGTTGCATCCTCTTTCCTTCCAGCCTCAATCTCTTTGATTACAATGCCTACTTTCTTTTTTAGATTAATTTCATTTTACCCTCTTGAGGTTTGGGGTTAACATCAATTTAGTCCTCATACTCTTAATTTTTGAAAATTTACCCCATATAGTTTTCAATTTTCATAAATCATGCTCAATTGCTAAAATTCCGTCAATTTTGAACATTAAATGTTAGCTTGGAATCTTAGAAAAAGGGTCTTAAAATGAGATTTTTGTTGTTATATGACTATTTTAGCCCTTAAAGTAAATTATAAAGTCAAAATTAACGTCCAAATTAGAAGGAATTTTAACAATTAGGCATGATTTATAAAAATTAAAAACTTTAAAGAGTAAATTTTTAAAATTGAGAGAACAAGTTAACCTCTAACCTTAAGGGGTAAAATGAATTTAATCTTATATAATATGGACATTGAAATCACCATATGGATTGTGAAGGTGTACATCGTCCAGCAAGCTCAAAAGCCCTTGATGGGTGAAACTTCCTTTTCCTTCACATTTTGCTGTACCGTGATGATTAAGATGCACGGGTTTTTCCTTTTTCCTTTTATGGTACCGGAATTTAAACCATGACTCCATGAGGTACACCGTGAAACATGAAAACGGATATACAGTCCTTTAATTACTCCCAGACCACCTTTGGTGATGCACAGCTTTCAGAAGTGAAACTAGAGGCACAGAACGGAAATAACGAGTGTCTCATAAACGACCAGAAAAATCCAATATGTTCTTCACATAAAAGACATAAAAACCAGAGAAACAACAACGAGGAGACAGCAGCTATTAGCCTAGCCAGTTGTAACCACCTCCTAACTAATGCCATCATGCAACTAATTTGATAAGCTTATGGCTAAGATCATATACTATAGCATATGTAGCAGTCTGTCAACTCATAGGTATCATTCATTACTATATGGTTTGATGAGGAACACAGATAAGGAATCACACACTGAAAGACAACGTCAGCAACCCAACACCAGACATGCCAAACGAAGCTTCATTGAAGAACACTAGTAGTTCTGAAAGACAGTATATTTACTGTCAATAGTTTGTGCTGGTGTTTAAACATTAAGAAGTAAACAGCTAAAATACCTGAACAAGCTCAGAAGTTTGCTTGTTTGGCCTGATGCTGTAAGAAACAACATGTCAAAATTAAGCCTCTAATCCCTCTCGAAACAAGAGAACAGTCAAAAACATCAACATCATGACTACACAAGAAAGCTACTTTGAAATCCCATATTGAGAATCAAATGGCGAGAAGGCAAAAGAGGGAAAGGAGGGGGAATAGATTTCTTTCAGCACCAGGCAAGGACACCATGATGGAAAACTCATGCATGAGCCACAACATTCAACGTGTGACAAAACATACTAGCGTTTCAAAAGACAAAAATTTAAGCACATCATCAACAATTTAGTTGCGCTTTGATTTTCTGGAGGACCTTTTGCTTTCAAGCTTTTTCTGTGTAGCCTCAAATTCTTCTTCTGTGGGTTCTGAAGCATCATTACTCCCGCCATATTTAGAGACTAGGTTAGAGAACATAGTCTCAAACTGGTCTTTCCTGTCATTCCTGCGCTGAGATATGATGGCATACAGATCGGCTTCCGGCTGTTTACTTGACCTGTAAATGTAAGCATGCAATTTAAATTGCTGGATGAGATAGAAATATACATAAAACTAAAGAAACTTGTAGCAAAAAATACTCACTTGCTCGTCCGCTTTAAAGGACTAGTAGGAGGTTTTGTTTCAGATACTTTCTTTGCCCATTTTGTGTACGCTTTGGTTGATTTCAGTTCTCCTACAAAAGAGAGCGGGATGGAAAAGAGTGAATGTCAGCAATATGAAAGATACTCCAGCACACCTTTAACAATTCAGCGCGCCAAGAACTTGAACATTTGCAGCATGGATCTTTCAATGCATTTGAGATAATTTGAAAGAACCAACAGTGATGGCTTGGACATGCACAACAATTATTTAAATACACATCAATAATCAATTTGAGAAATCAAAACATCAAGAGTGATAATTGTGACTTGATGAACATTTTCGCTCACAGTTCATGATCGAGGGCCAAATTAATTTGGGGGTCCAATTAATTAGAACAAGAGGCTCAAAGAAACAACCATTCATTGTTCCCCAAAACCTTTAGGCAGAGAACGTAAGCCCTGATAATATTCAACAAATAAATACAATTTGTAGATACATGTTGCGTCATATATTTGAAATGACCAAGTTTTAGACCTTCATCCGCAATCCAAGTATTTCTTCATTCTTGCCACACAACTAGCACTGTGCTTCTATGCATGAACAATATTCTCAATGCAATTTAATTATAGTATTGAAATTTCTGATTTAAGCATTTTGGTCAAAACAGAAGCTAAAAGATATCCGCACCTGAAGTAATTGCCTCATCAAGAGTGTCCTTGAAGCGGTGTGAATCAAGCTTCGGATCTGAACAAAGCATTGAACAGAAGAGTCTGCAACGGAGGAAACTGTCAGCACCAGATAGGAAATCCAAATGGGGGAAAAGATGAAACATAATGCTATTATTACCTGTTCATATTTCCCTTGTACTTGCTGTAGAGCTCAATCAAATCTTTCTTCTCAGAATCAGAGCCCCTATAGTTTGCTTCAAACTCTTCAATGTCAGCTTCAGTGACCTATAGATGCATCAGTTATTTTAAATGTATAGCTTAAGGGACAATATATGATATCGGAACAGAACAAAACATCCTAACCTTCTTATACATGGCTCGGAAATATTCATGCAAATTCTGAGCAACATCACCAGCAAGATCCTGCTCATGTAAAATGACTATCCATAAGCAAAACACATGAATTTGCAGAGACGCACCAAGTTTAAACGGATGATAAAGTATTACGACTGCAACTTATTCTAATTCAAAAGCAACAATATTGACATGTTTTCTAGTCAATTCTAGTATCTATTCACACCAAAAAAAGACCCTAAGTATTATATTTACATAGAAAATTGTGATTGAGTGATAATTTAGCAGCAGATCAAAAGCACTCACATCATCGTCGACGCAACCAGTCTGGTCATACAGGGCTCGTTTCTCCTCATCCCTGAGAATCGAGATCACTTTTTGTAATTGCTGAAATTTCTCTTTAGCTTCCTATACCAATACACAGCAGGAACAATGACACAATGCACAACATAACCACAGAAAATTACAAAATGGCAAGCAAAACTCGATCAAGTCTGACCTCATCACCAGGATTCTTATCAGGATGGAGTCGCAACGCCAACTTGTAATAGGACTTCTTAATTTCCTGCTGAGACGCGCTTCTCTCCACACCAAGAACCTACATTCTCCAAATTAGGGCATCAATTTAAAAATGAAATGAAGAATTATTCAATCGACTTAGAAAGAAAGGAGTTTGAAATACCTGGTAGAGAGTCTTCTCATTACTTGAAGACTGGTCCATTGGCTGTTCGTCTTCTTCGGCTTGCTTCTGCTCGGAAACCCTAGCTCTCTTTCTCTTTCCCATCACAAGTTTCGAGTACAAAATTAGCAAAAATCAAAATCATAAACCCCGAATTCGCGATTAGACGAGTTCATGAATCGAATTCAAAACGAGAGAGAGAGAGAGATTATTGCGAGATAGTCAGTCGAAGAATAATTTAGAAGAAAAACGAGAGAGACAGAGAGAGGGCTTTGGGGTTTGGTTTGAGGGGGTCTGTGTCGTCTTGACTTGGAACTTGGAAGCAGGACACCCGTCAAAGTTACCGTGTCACAGTTACTAGTATATTAACCTCTTTGGAAGAGTGACTCTTTCCCTGTGACCAAAAAAAAAAAAACAACAACAACAACTTGATTTGTTTTCGGGATGAATTATTGAGAGAATGATAGATAGTAAAGTAAAAAGAGAATCATCGTCTTATTCATTGTTAGGAGCCCTTATATAGGGATTACATAGCATCGTAAAGTGTTATACAAGGAAACATATCTTTGATATATTATCTCTATATAAAATCGTGATTCCTTGTTTGACTAGCATTAGACGAAGGCACACACATGTGCAATATTCGTGCAACAGTCTCTCTTGTGCCGTGTTTTTTCATGCTGATGGGTGCATACCATGTTGCCTTGTTAAAAACATTGTCAAGTAACAAAAACTCTATGGAAAAAACTAAACCTTGATTAAAGGACAAAAGGAGCACAACGCACCAATTCTACTTTATCGAGAACTTAAACATGTAACGCTCCCCCTAATAAATAACTTAATCGGAGAGATTTGATAAGTTTCACATTCCAATAATTTTCATGTGCTTCTCAAAGTAGATATAGGCAAAGACTTAGTAAATAAATCTGCCACATTTTCTTCGGAACTCACTTGGTTCACTTGAATGTTGAGGAATGCTTGTTGTTGTTGATTGTAGAAGAACTTAGGTGAAATATGCTTCGTATTATCACTCTTTATATAACCAAGCTTCATATGCTCGATGCAAGCTACATTATCTTCATAAATACAAGTAGGTTTATCGGTTGTAAACCTTAGTCTACTAGTTTTAATGTGTCAATGATTGATCTCAACCATACACATTTACGAACAGCTTCATGTAGAGCATTGATCTATGCATGATTTAAGGATGTCGCCACGAGTGTCTGCTTTGTAGACCTCCAAGATATCGTCATATTTCTAATGGTAAAAATTTGAGAATGTCCCTTATACGGATCTGACAAGTATCATGCATCAATGAAACCTACCAACACATTGTTTAGTGTTTCGGCATAGTGGACGGCGGCGGTGCCGGCGGTAGTGGCGTTTGTCCGGTCACCGATCTAATCAGTACCGTGATCCTCTGGTGCTGCAATTCCATCTACGGTCTTTGATTCTTTGTAAGGAAAGAACTATCCTAAGTCTATGGTGCTTTTGAGATACCAAAAGATATTCTTTACACCATTCCAATGACGTTGGGTTAGCGTAGAGCTAAATCTATCTAGCAAACAAGTTCACTGAGAAGGCAAATGTCACACCCTAGCTCGAGTAAAGGTTTCAATCTTGAGTCAAGGAGTGAGTCGCACATTAATTACAGACAGTTTAATATTCATAACTAAAATGAGACAAATACCATTACATGATGTAAGAAACAACAACCTTCGCACTTTTATTTAGATTACAAGCATTATAAGAAGACACTTAAAGTACACATGCTTAAAGCGTTTACAAACATATAAACAAACTAGAATAGGGTTTCTTTTCAAAATGTTCATTCTTTATTCAAGCTCTATATTTGTAATACCTCATAAATTTGATATTAGTTTCTAATAGGGAAAAAAATGCGGACGGTATCTCACATTTACTCTATTAATCACTTTGGTATCTCACTTTACAAAAATATCAGTTTAGTATCCCACATTCACACCCGTACCCAACATAAGTACCCAAAACGAATTTGACCGTTAACTCGACTAACCTTAGTTAAACTTTAAGGGGTGTTTTCGTCATGCCTTAATCTAGCAACAATGGAAAATGTTCCATTCTTTCTAAAAAAAATTGGATAACGATCCATTGATTTCAGTTTCGTATCAAATCAGTATCAAATGATCAAATCCCAACAGAGCCACCTTAACTTCTTCTTCCAACACCTCCCAGACCCTCGCCTTCACCACCACCTCCTCTACTCCTCCAGCACCATCTTCTTCTCCACCCCTCAACATATTACCTCTTTTGATATATGGTTGGAAGAAATATCAAATGGTCACAAGAAGAAGCTAGATCGGAAATGGGTTCTTATATTGATTAGTTGCCTTTGTTGGGTGATATGGAAAAGTCCTTGTGCTTGGATGTATAGACAGAAACCTTTGTCGGCATATAAGGTCATCTCAACTGGGACTTGCCTGGCACAGGAAGTTTGTAAATCCAATGAACTTGTATCTTGTGAGCAACCCCAAATTTCTACCTCACCAGATCGATGGAATCCTCCAATGAGATCTATTACTGCTGTCAAGTGAGATGCAGCTTGGAAAGATTATGTTCATGGCCTAGGAGTGGTGATCCGGTGGTAACTCTATTGTTGGTGCATCAAAATATGGGACCAGCGCTTTTACGGTGATGGCGGAAGCCCATGCGATTGAACTGGGCATTGACTTGGTATTGGAGCTCAATTGCATGCGGGTTAAGGTCCAATCCGACTTTCTAGATGTTATTAATTCTCTTAGCACCAGAAAGCCACCAGAAAGAAGAGCTCAATTGGAAGATATTACCCATTTTGAAAGCCACCAGAAAGAAGAGCACCCAGTTTGAAAACACCCAGTGTGAGGAAGAAGAAGAGTTTGAGTGAAGAGATAAAAACACCCCTAAAAGTTTAACAGAGGTTAGTCGAGTTAATGGTCAAATTTATTTCAGGGACTTATGTTGGGTACAGGTGTAAATGTGGGATACCAAACTGATATTTTTGTAAAGTGAGATACTAAAGTGATTAATGGAGCAAATGTGAGATATGGTTCCCTTTCTAATATTTTTTGAGAATTTTCGAGTTAGAAGTAAGTGTTTTTTTTAGGTTCAAAGGAAGAGCGAAAGTGTTCGGATGCATAAATTACCCAAAACGGTTCTATTTTCTTTAAGGGTCATAGAGTTGACTTTTTATTCGTTGGGTTTCTCGAGAAACTTCCTTCACGAAAGTTGTAGAGCACGACGATACAAGTTCGTAGACATATGCCATGCGTTAAACGGACTTTGTATGTAAAAGTTATGATCAACAGAAGTTTCTACTTTTTTTGGAAGTTGTCTATAAATAGAAATAAAAAAAAAAAAAAAAAACCAAAACCTTCCAAATCTGAAAATCCCACATCTCTCTTCTCCTCCCAACCTCTTTTCGTTTTTCAGCCATATCTTGGTCATCCGAGCTCGGTTTTGGGCAAATGAGGTACCGCTAGAAAGCTCTCTTGATTCTCTACAAAATTGTGGTGGTTTGGTTTGGTAGCAAGATTCGAGAAGCTGGAGGTGCAGCAAGGCCGAGAAGCAGCGGTGGCTTCGTTTTGGGTTCTTCGTCAGAACTCCTAATTCTAGTCACCTTCGGCGACAACTCTTGGGGGCTTTTGAAGCTTGTGAGACATGGACCAATCCCTCCAAGCCTCTTGAACTGACTTGAAGTGTGGAGGGTGAATTGAGGATTTGAAATTCTAGGGTTTCAATCACTCATTTTACTTGAGAGGTAAATTCCACCTTCTATGGTTAAAACGGGTTTTCATATAAAAATAATTTTAAGAGATTTACAAATATGAACTATAATTTGTAATGGTGGGGCGTATGACTATTGATGTGGATATTTATGTTTTGTTGAAATATATGCTTTGTAATAAGATATTATGAATGTGGTGTTGCTTCTGTTGGTTCTATTGATGTTGGTACATTACACTTCATGTGAATAGGTAATAACATGTTATGTTGAGATATGTCATTTTGGAAGAGTAATTGTTGTGATGTCTAAGTTGAGCTAATTATATACATTAATTGTGGTTGTGTGCCTTAGTGGTGATTGTGTGCATTAGTTGTGGTTGTGTGCTTTTGTGGTGATTGTGAGCCTTAGTTGTGGTTGTGTGCCTTAGTGGTGATTGTGTGCATTAGTTGTGGTTGTGTGTCTTAGTGGTGATTGTTAGATTAGGAGCCTTCATGGTGGTGTCAGTGAATTGTGGTCGTGTGCTTTTGTGGTGATTGTGAGCATTAGTTGTGGTTGTGTGTCTTAGTAGATTAGGAGCCTTTGTGGTGGTGTCAGTGAACCGGGAACCAAGCTTTGGCTGGGTGATTGGTTACGGTCAGTTTAGAGCTATAATCTGTCTGTCGATACTTCATGGGGGATGACTAAGTGTTGATGAACTCATGGGTACGTGTTTGTCTAGTTACTTATGGGGGATGATTAAGTGTTGGCGAACTCATAAGTAAGGTTAGAAAAATGATTGTGTGATGTTCTTACGTGTTGTCATTTAAATTCATTGTTTTGAGTATCTCCTGAACTATACATTTCCGCAAGAGACTCTTTAATCTTGATTGAGTAATTTTAGCGGATTTCCTGAACTACACTTTTTGCATGATTCGTTTATGATTTGATTGATTTTGAATTGTCGTGTTTCTTACTTCCTTTCTTTTGAATTCTTTTGTTTTTTGGTGCTTTTCTGAACTAAGTTTTAATACATGAATTACCGGTTTTACCTTATGTGATTTTAGAAAAAGTACTTTAATTTAGATTTACTCATATGAGCTTTTAAAGTTTACCGGATTCATTGTTTACAACCTGGTGCACCAATCCATGGTGTAGAGGTTGATTTGCAGGTCAGGATTAACAGAGTTGAGGCTGCGATAGTTAGGCATTGATATTGTTGTTTACTTTCTACATTGTTATGAGTATTGAGTGAGGTTTTATATTGTTCAAATTATATTCACAAGTTGTGAAACTATAATGATGTAATGTTTGATTTGTTTTGAGTTATCGCACTCTCGAAATTGATTTTTTATTTTTTAGTCAAAATTCGGGGTGTGACAATATCTTACAAAAGAAAAACTTAAAAGCCTTAATTTACAATATAACACTATCTATATATGCTTCACGAACATAACTGCAAGGGGTTTGATGAGTGGTGATAAGAGCACAAAGTGTTATGTTTATAATGTGTTTGCTGCCCAATTTAGCTATGTTATTCTTGTAATAATACAATTTCTAACATGTCTTGTAACTGTGCAGGCAAGGGAGCAGAAAAGCAGAAAAGTAAGCTAAAACCGGCAATTTAAGAGAAATCTTAATCGAAGGAGGATTCCTGTTGCAGCAAGAGTCTCATTAAGTCGCAAAATTTGAGGATAAGTCATTTAGGAAATTTTCCTCTTTAAAAAAGGGAAACTTGCCTATTTCATTTTAAGAAACTTTCTTATTTTGATTTAGGAAACTTGCTATTTCTGAATCTTTCCTATTCTGACTTTCCTAAAATAATTAGGAAACTTTCTTCTCTAATGAGACAGGGAAACCATTTGCAGTTAGAAAACCTAATCCAATTTGGAATAGGAATTGTTTGAACGTGTATAAAAGGAGGAGGACAAATTCTGCATAAATCAAGGGATTTTTGTGTTAATATAAATCAGGAATTAAGGGATTCTTTCCTTAATTTCGTCATTTAAATTCTGTTCATCCTACCATATTTATCTGACTTTATTTCCCTTGCAGGAACCCTAATTATGCACCAGGAAAGGAAGGAAAATCATAGATTTTCGTTAGAGGCTTGATTGATAGTAGAAGAGGGAAAGCTCTTAATTGGTGGGATTTCTTTTGGAGAACAAAGAGTGTACCTGGTCCGTATTCAAGGCAAATGCAATGAATTACTGCACAAGACACTCCAGAGAATTATGGAAAGGTCTAACTCAGAATTTAAAGCAATAATTCTGCACTGTTGGATCACAAATCAATCAAGGGCTAGGAGGACAGCTAGGGTTCGCCCAAGGCACTATATAAAGGAGCACAAAGGAACGTTTTCGGTATCACTTCTCACGCACAAACTTCTGCCCTAATTTCGCAATAGCCTTCTCTTCAGTATTTTCGTTTCAAGATAGCAGAGCCCTCCATCCATTGAAGCTTGCTCTACCTTGGTGCTCTTCAGAAAGTCAATTCGGAGAATAAAAAGTGTAACAATGCCTCAATCGATTCCTCTCTGTTCTGTAGTATTTTCTTTTGTTAGATTTTTAGAACTTCTGCGTTTTGGATTGAGATTGATGTTGAGAATATGGTTATATTAATTTTCAGAATTATAAAGTTATGTTCTTAAGTTGTTTATGAGATCTGCATAATTTATCTTCGTGTCATTCTTGTTATTGAAAACTTATGATCTGGTTATTTAAATTACTAACTTCTGCAGGGTTGGTATTGTCATTGGTCTGTGTTAAACCGCTGAGGCAAACACAGATTAACTAAGTGGCGAAAGCTTCGATTCATGGGAATGAGTCGGGTCTTGATCATAAGTTGCATGTAGACTGGTTTAAGCGCTGAGATAAACCTGTTTACATGTTCGAATTCTTCTTTGATCTTAATGATTCATGTTATATGTTGTATGGTTGCGCTGAGTATTAACATGACATATTGCATGGAATATTCTGTGTTAAACCGCTGAGGCAAACATAGGATGCATAAGAAGATTATTATAGGTTATATGACCGCTGAGGCGTGTAATTCTGAATTCGTTTCATAATACTTGATTGGCATGATTTTGAAGTTAGGTAGATTGAAACAACCTGTTTACATGATTTTTATATGTTTGTGTGTGTTTGAAGTCGATCACTTGTATATATAATTTAGCTTTTATTTTCTGTTTTAGTAGGAACATAGAACAAACCTTCAAAACCCCCCCTTTATCTATTGTACCAAGTGTATACTTGTAAATACTTATAGTTACTAATTATTTAATGTAACCGTGACTGCAGGAGCGCCCTTTAGGTCCCCGGATTGATCGAACCCTATTTACCAATACTACATTCTGATTACAAAAGGGTTTTTAAATTACGCGCCCGGTAACGAGCACGTCAAGTGGTGAGAAACGCTCAATAGGGTTAGTTAATATATTAATAAAACATGATATGAAGCACGACAAAAACAAACATAGCATTTCAAGAATGCATGAACACAATATTAGCTCAACCCTCATCCCACACCTCACATCACCCTCGAATATAATTTCTTTATTTGCTAGTCGTCTTGTTATATTCATGGTCTCTAAACCTGAAACTCGATTAGATCGTTTTATCGACTTCCGTCGTCGATGGGGCCTACTTTCCCCACTCATTTGCACAGGTGGGCTGATCATATCTATTAGAAGTCCCTATGAGGAAACTCAACTATACAAAATTTATATTTTCTTTCGATCTCATTCATACCTCTCCAGAATCGCCATTCTCATTAACCTCATAATTCCTCACAATGCATTATGCATAACAATTGAGCATCAATATTCGCATTTTAATATTGAACACATGACTTTTAGGAAAACGATAACATTGGTCACATAACTCAACCATTACACATGCTTTTAACGAAAACAATAACGATCATGAGTTAATCACTCAATGACACACAATTCACCAATTTCAATTAATAGTCTAATTATCGGTTTAAAGAAAGGTTCCCCGAGAGACCATACCTGGAATCCGTACTATGTATTCCAAATACTGTGATTACAACATGGGCATAATTCAACAAAAGTCAACAAGGGTGAATCTAATTGCAAGAACTAGAGACGGTGAAGGATTTCTTGTTGGAATTTATTTGTTAAGTAAGGTTCTTATATAAAGGTCAAGTAGTGAGTATTGAAATGATTTGATTTGGAAGCTATTGGATAAGCAGTTTTGTATATGAGTTTTGTTTTGAGATCATGAAGCATTGGAATTATAACAAGACTTTGCAAATGGCAGTGTTGGCGGAAATTCGATTTTCTATTTTTGAAAGGAAAATAATTTTCGATCTATTTAAATTTGAATTTATGTTATTCTTTAAATTCTTTGTGGCTTTCGAAAATTATTTCAATTTTTTTTTTGTCGAAATTTTGTCTTTCGAGAAGTCTAATTGTGACACTTAGTTGACGTCTACAAGAGTAGTGAAGAGTTACGAAAGATTAGAACTGATGCTCGTTCGCAAGACCTATTTTACTATTGTAATTAATTTGTTATTGTAAACGTTTTATTTTCGACGATTTTCTGAAAATGTATTTGAGTTTGTTCTATTTTTCTTTTACTTTTCTCCCTCACGCCTCAAATTCAGTGTCGGTGCTTGGAAACCACCAACATCGGGTCTAGGGTGTGACAAAATGATATCAAAGCTTGATGTGGAAACAATGGATTTCGTTATCTGTATTTATACAATTACGACAATTAACTCATATTAGGGCCCGACTAGCCATCGGATTCCCCTAAATATTTTGAAGTTGAATGTACGTTAATTAATGAATGCAAATAGCAAGTACTACTTTCTACAATATGAATTGTAGTTGGCGATATAACATTGAAACGACGTTGTGCGACATGTATTGAAGAGTTCTACTATCAAGTACTCAGTATTTGAATTTCGGGACTAAACTCTTTTAAGGAGGTAGGATTGTAATATCTCGGGAATTCGATTTTCTATTTTTAAAAAAGAAAAATATTTTCGAGCTTTTCAAATTTGAATTTCTGTTATTCTTTAAATTCTTTGTGGCTTTCGAAAATTATTTCAATTTTTGGTTTGTCAAAATTTTGTCTTTCGAAAAGTCTAACTGTGACGTTTAACTGATGTGTACAATAGTAGAAAAGAGTTATGAAAGATTAGAAGTGATGCTAGTTCGCAAGACCTATTTTACTATTGTACGTAATTGATATTGTTATTGTAAACGTTTTATTTTCAATGATTTTCTGAAAATGTATTTGAGTTTGTTCTACTTTTCTTTTACTTTTCCCTCTCATATTGCAAATTTGGTGTCAGGTGCTTGGAAACCACCGACATTGGGTCGGGTCTCTTATCTCATCAAGAGTACCAATTATATTAATGTCATCGACACAGACAACTACTATTGCGAATCCGAAACTTGTTCTCTTTATGAACATGCAAGAGCAAAGTTCATTATTCTTATATCCTTTCCGAATCAAGTAGCACTACGCTAATAAGTGCAACAAACGACATTTTTCACACAACGGTACACAATAGCAGAGTTGTACAAATTTCAAAAATGCTTCATACAACGTTCAGAAATATTCATCCGTTGTGTGGATAGTTTGAGATCATTCCAGTTTTTTTTTTCCTTAAACTAGTACAACACTTTGGACAATATTTTGTTGTCTGAATGAAGATAAAAATGAGGCCCATTTTGCTTCTAACCCCACTCTAGTTTGACATATAACTGGATGTTGTTACACAACAGTGAAACAAATAAATGTTGTGTGAATGTATACAATTTAAACTATTACACAATACTTTTTATACATATGTTGTACGATGTATATCTCATGCCAGGCTGCAGACTTCTAGTTTTAAAATTGCTCTTACATCATCTGAAAACCTAAATTTTTTGTAAAGGATAACCTTGGTGGTTTTGATGTAACAACGAAACACTCAAACCTGTTGTGTGAGAGTATAGTATTTTCAACAATCACACAACGACTTTTCAGTTTTGGTTGTATAATGTATTTTCGTGTCATGATGAAGCCTTCTCTTACATTTGGCAATACTACTTTAAGTTCTTCATCCCACAACAATCAACTAAGAAATATTGTGTGAAGGTATATCACACAATTGTTTTCAATATTACGTTGTATATTTCGTAACCTCTAACCCCTAAAATACCCTAAACCCTAAAAAACCCTAATAAATTTCCTATTGTAGTGCCACAACGGTTCTTTTTAATACTGATGTGTGACGTAAAATTAATATTGTTAAATTTATAGTTGACCGAGTTGATCGATACCCAAACGTTTCTGAAAATTTATGAATTTTGTTACATTGCTATACTTCACTATCATAATTATATCTAACGGTCGAATTTTCATGATTTTAATCCTAAACATCTATATCATAATCAACCTCCTAATGAGGTATAACATGTTTCCTACGTGGCACATAATGTGACATAATATGTGTAGTACATATTATATAAACGTGTGTTTATCTAAAGAGACACCATTAAGGAAATGAAATTTTGAAAATCGAACTGTATAGACATGTTTACGATATTGAAGCATGATTGTGGTAGAAATGTCATCAATTTTCGGTATTACATGAGTGTCGATCAACGCGGTCAACTCTAATTACACTTATTTTCACTATGGGGAGTCAACCTATCATGATATAATTGACACCACTTCTTGTATGAGTTCATGCATAATAACCATATGATTATACGAATGTCGACAAAATCAAAAAAAATGTTTAGAGTATAATATTGCATTTCGACGTGTTTTCGTATGATGAGCCTCCCATATTTAGACAACTCTTAGTGCTTTTATGCGTTGTGTGAGTGAAAACTAGGATTATTTTAAAGAGTGATTTGTTAGAATGAAAAGTAGCCGTAAATCCCGCCCTCACGATTATTAAGTGAATGTCTCTATTTTCTTTCTTCTCAGACAACACAAAATATGCAATTTATGTTGTCTGATTTGTAAAATGGATAAGGAAAAATTAAGGCTGAGATGTAGCAGCGGGAAATCTCCCGCTCTTGCAATTTAAGGATGTCATTTCTTCTCAAATAACAAAACATACAATTTACGTTGTCTGATTTGTAAAATGGATAGGGAAAAAAATTAAGGCTGAGATAGCTGCGGGAAATCTCTCGCTCTTGCAATTTAAGGATGTCATTTCTTCCCAGACAACAAAATATACAATTTACGTTGTCTGATTTGTAAAATGGATAGGGAAAAAATTAAGGCTGAGATGTAGCGGGAAATCTCCCGCTCTTGCAATTTAAGGATGTCATTTCTTCTCAGACAACAAAATATGCAATTTATGTTGTCTGATTTGTAAAATAAATAGGAAAAAAATTAAGGCTGAGATGTAGCAGCGGGAGATCTCCCGCTCTTGCAATTTAAGGATGTCATTCTCAGACAATTAAGATTTGGAGTTCTGTTGTATGATTTGAGAAACACTTAATTAACTCAAAACCTAAAACACTTGACACTTAGACAAAAAATAAAAACCTATGCTTAAAACCTCTCTCTCACACTCAAAACCGCTCATTTTGTCGAGAGAGAAAGAGAGAGTTCGAGAGAGAGAAGGGCAGAGGAGCCGCTCCCCTTCCAGGCGTGCCTCCACCGTTGGCCGATCGGAGACCATCACTCAACTCTCCTCTCTCTCTCCTCTACCTCCCCACACCCACTAAATCGACATCCAACCATCCCCTTTCTCCATTCGAAAATCCAAACCCTAACCCCAATTCTAATTTCTGGCCAAATCCTCTCTTTTCTGGCGAGCTCAAGCTTCTCAAAGGGAAACTCATCTCTTTTCTTTCGATTTCGAGCTCCCTTGAGCTTTGTTTTTCCGTTTGGGACCTAATCCCTCTTGTCTTCTTCTTTTCTGGGTTCGTCTGCAACGTTGTCGTTGGCGACTCTCCAGCCTTGCATTCGATTCTTCAAGGTAATCCTTTCCTTCTATCTCCAATTTCAATTTAGATTGGGTCATATACTGCACACCACATGTTTGATAGAATGTCTCACAGACACAACAAAGCTGAAGAAGTGGGCTTTTCCATGATTTTTGAAAAGTCTATACTTCTTTGTTCAATCTCAGTTTTTAACAGTTGAAAATAGACTCTTCAATGATCGTTTTAAACTTGGTTTCAAGCAAAACGAAGTTGATTTGAGAAACTTGTGCTATTTTAAAAGTTCATACAGTGTTTCAGAATTTTCTGCAGAAACTGCATTTTCAGTCACTTTGGGTCTCTATTTGACCATGTATTTGAACTCCAAACGACTTGAAATTTTGAGACATTGTAGTTTTGCTTGTCTACTTTGATTATGGAGATTTTCAGCTGAAAGTATTAAAAAGTCCATTGTTAATGAATTTTTCTCTCCTACTATCTGTTATTAGGAAAGTTCGCAAATTGCAGCTTAGTGTTACAAAACTATTGACTATTAATGTGTTCAAGATTTTTGTTAGGATGCACTTTTGACTATTAGCTAGTATTGGTAGGTTCTTTAGAATACTTGGATTAGAAATAGAGTAATGATCACATAGTGCACACCACATGTTTGATAGTATGTCTGAAAGACACCACCAAGCTGAAACCAGTGGGCTTTTCTAAGATTTTTGAAAAGCTTATACTTTTTCTTTTAATCTCAGTTTTTAACAGTTAAAAATAGACTCTTCAATGATCCTTTTAAACTTGGTTTCAAGCAAAACGGAGTTGATTTGAGAAACTTGTGCTATTTTGAAGTTCACATAGTGTTTTAGAGTCTTAGTAAAGTTTACTGCATTTTCAGTCACTTTGGATCCCTATTTGGCTATGCATTTGAACTCCAAACGGCTTGTAATTTTGGGACATTGTTTCTTTGCTTGTCTATTTTGATTCTAAAATTTTCCCATGAAAATATTGAAAGGTCAATTGTTGGTGAATTTTTCTTTCTTACTACCTGTTTTCTGAAAATTTCTCAGATTTGTAGCTCATTGTTATAAAACAATGGATTTGGGATCCTTTACACTCCTATTTTTGTCATTGATATTTGACAAGTTTATCTATGCATAAATCCTGTACTTTCAGTTCTAAAAGGGCATGTAGGATTCCATTCTTGACAAGCATCACTTTTGCATGTTCTTATCAATACTTCTTATTTGTGTTCTCTTTGGAGAGCTTTAACTTTTAGCATTGGAGGACCAGTTGGTAAGTGGGTTTATTGCATTTCTGCCTTCAATCTAGTTATTTTTCTAATTTTTGCATTAGTGATATCATGCATAGTTACCTATTGGTATCATTAGCTTAAATGGACTAAGAAATATGGATGATATTGCCACTTTAGAGGTACTTAGCCTTGGGTATTCTATTATGGTATTCTATGGAGATTAGTTATAAGTACGGTTCATGAAGATATATGTAACCTCTCTAGATTGTGCTCACAGGTTTTGGTTGTTGATGTTGTGTCTGTTTATGGCTGATCTCTTGCAATTTGATCATTGTAAGAGACCAAATTCTAAGTCTCTTGTGAATGCCTACATTCCTCTTAAGAAAGAAACAAAGTATGCTAACTTCATTTATCTTGTAATGATCATGCTTTTGAGTATACTACTGAAATTTGATTCATTTATTCAATATTTGAATGAGTTTTATTGTTGTACATGCTCTTGTAATATTCTTTTAGTTGAGAGGCTTGATGAGTGAATTTTTTGGTGTCATATCACAGGTTAAGGAGGCTATCAATTATATGAGCATGGATTGTTGGACTGGAAAAGGTGTAGAAGTGAGCTTTCATTTTTCAATTCAAGTTATTTGATGATCAATATAAGTGGATTCATGCAAACTAAATTGTGTATCATGTATAATTTTGTATTTAAGTTTCTTGTATGGATAATAGGACATGCTTTTAAAGTCCCATTTAAAACAATGGTTTGGATCCTTTCGGTCGGATTTTGATGATTTCAATGTGCTTTAGTTGCTATTGTTTATTTGGTAAATTAGTAAGACATACAACACATTAATGACAATCCAACGTTGTTTGACGAAAATGATATCTATTCACACCATGCCTATTAGCAAAAATCATGTCTACTCTTTAATAATCACACAACCATAAAATCGAGAAAACCTGTTGTATGAACATCACTTCACACAATAGTTTTCATGTCGAAAACTGTTGTGTGATTGTTGACATATATTATCGAGAGCGACCTCGACATATGTCGACATATGTTGATGAGATCTATCGATATTCACACAACAGCTCTTAAAAGGAATAGTTGTGTGAGTTGACAATTACACAAGGGTTTTATTGAAAAAACTGTTGTGTGATTCTCGACAGATATCATCGACAGCTGTCAAGAAGCAGCCCAACATGTGTCAGCATCTGTCGATAATATCTGTCGAGACTCGCACAACAACATTTTACAAAAAACCATTGTGTGATTCTCGGCATATTTCATCAACATATGTCGACAGCTGCCGAGAAACAGCTCGACATGTGTCGGCAGCTGTCGATGATATCTGCCGAGACTCACACAACGATTTTTATTGTAGTGTTGTGTGTCAGTTAGTCAGACAAGCTCTTTTTAGCCGTTGTGTGACATGTTGATCAGACAGCGATCGGATTAACAACGGATTTGACCTTTAACAGACGACGTTTTTTCCCCGTCGTGTGATGCATTATCTGGCGTAGTGTAGTCACTTAGACGAGTATACCACATTCGTCCAGATTGCTTTAATCCATAAAGTGAGCGTTAGCAAACGCACTCCGTGGTTTAGAGTCACTTGATTTAGGCAACAAAATATCATCTGGTACTTTCATGTATATCTTTGAATCTAGATCCCTATAGAGATATGCCGTAACCACATCCATAAGTTGCATGTTTAGTTTTTCGGACACTATCAAACTGACTAAGTAGCGAATTAGGCAACAAAATATCATCTGGTACTTTCATGTATATCTTTGAATCTAGATCCCTATAGAGATATGTTGTAACCACATCCATAAGTTGCATGCTCAGTTTTTCGGACACTATCAAACTGACTAAGTAGCGAAAAGTTATAACGTCCATTACAGGAGAATGTTTCCTCGTAATCTATTCTAGCGCGTTGTGAGAAACCTTGTGCCACACTTTCTATTTGTGAGGTGCGAGGATCATAATGAGACAGAGTGGGGACAAACCACGACAATTCACGTCGTTCCACTTGAACATTTTTGTTCTTATCTCCACCTAACGACGGGAAGACTGTGTCATCAAAGTGATAATCGACAAACCTTGCCGAGAAGAGATCACCTGTCTATGGCTCTGATCCTTGATCACCTTATCCTTTTCTTCAGTCAAAAGTTGAGTCATAAGCTGTGTAAACGTAGTAATGCATTTTGCTCTAGTCGATACTGCTTCATGAGCACGGTGGCTAATGTGGCTGATGTGGCCTTATACTCTGTATGAGGTTGTCTTCCGTCTTCTTGATGCCACAAAATATGAGACATGCTCGGAGACATAACATGTTCTTATTGTATTCCTCGATAATTTTATAATTCTATAAGCGAATATCAACCCATTGCGCTTGCAACTCTGACAGTAAAGTTGTGTGGATATTATTGAACCTTTCGGCTAACGCATCCCTCAATTCTTGGGGATCTTTCTTGTCCTAATATTGACATCGCAATGTGGAGTCGAGGTGATGCTTGAGAAACATTAATGCTTGCGACTTAACTCTTATGCTAGGTTGTTTGTTTTAGGGTCTTTCAAAGGAAAGATGGTAGTGGAGTAGTCTTTTCTAATAAATGTATGCTCAACATTTGACACCCACCGATGATACTCGGTACCTTGGGCATCCAGGATGTCAAATTCGACATTGTGCTATCTATGGCTTTGCATACAAACAATTTCAAGCAAATATTAGTTCGAGACAACGAGGTCACTAATTGGATGCTGTAAGAATTGATACAACACAATTTAATGTAAGTTTGTGCTCGGATTGATACCACACAATTCAAAATAATGCCACGGTTGATACAAAATAACCCGGACTTCTAAGATTGATACCACACAATCCATATTGACACCGGAGTTGATACAACACAACCCGGACCCAGAACACTCTTAATTCTAAGATTTTCCTGCACACACAAAATCTCAAGCATATAATAGAGATGGAGAAGAGGAGAAAACACTTTATCTCCCCCGAGTTTAGTTGGAAGTAAAGAATTTGAAAAACATTCTTTAAATCGTACCTTAAAGTTCTTGAAAGCTTGGATAAAGAAGAAAAGCCGGAAAAAAACTTGATTGGCAGCAGTCAGGAAGTAGCGACCAAAGGAAAGCGGGTGACGGCCGGGAGCAAGTGGCAGCAGCCTGAGGCAGGCGAGCGGCGGTCGGGGGTGGACTAGCGATTGGCAGTCGGAGGCTTTTTAGGGTTTTTTTTTTCTTCAGAAAAAACCTGGTTGGCTATTAACTCTAGGGTTTGAACCACGTCACTGATAACGTGTTTCGAGAGGAATTATTGAGAGAATTATAGATAGTAAGGAGAAAAGAGAATCATCATCTTATTCATTGATAGGAGTCCTTATATAAGGATTACATAGCACCACAAGGTGTTGTACAAGGAACCCTTGTTTGACAAGCATTAGACCAAGGCACACACATATTCTTGCAACATGATTCACTTTTTAATGAGAATTTTTTTTAACCCCGCATTATCCTCGGTGAGACATGAACACATTATCACCACGTTGTTAATTTAGCTACCTGTCATCTCACGGTTCACTCACTTTTTTTATAGTTGATTCTCATATTCCTTCAATGAAAATCATCTAAATAGCGTTTGACATTTCATTCATTCTTACTTTTAGTAGAGATGTTCTACTCATATATACCTACAATGTGAACGGTTAAGATGAGAAAATATGATCTAAAAATGGGTCAATTAAGAAAATCCGTACCTTTTGAATAAATAATGATATTTGGACATGATAATAATTGTGTGTACAGTACGTGTGTATATATATATATATATATATATATATATATATATATATAGACACACACATAGGGTCTTTTTTTGCATAAGTGAACTACATATTAGGACTTAAAAACTGAATGATTAAGATTGAAAAATGTGATCGAAAAGTTGGTCTAATGCTCAATCTCTCATATAAATCATAATAAGGGATCTTTTTTTGGAAATATATATATATATATATATATATATATATATATAACATGACTTTTTATTTCTTTGACTAAGGATGTATGAACTGATGTCCAAGGATGAGGGTTTTTTTGTATAGACACACACAGGGTCTTTATCAAGACCCATCCCAAATTGTACCCTAAAACCTAGAGTAAGTCCTGCGGGGACCACCTCCAAAGAAAATATTACCGAAAAATTCGGCATAACCTCCCGCAGGACTTACTCCAGATTTTAGGGTAAAATTTGAGGTGGGTCTTGACAGTCTTTCCCAAAAAAAATACCTTATTATGATTTATATGAGAGATTGAGCATTAGACCAACTTTTCGATCACGTTTTTCAATCTTAACCGTTCAGTTTTTAAGTCCTAATATGTAGATCACTTATGTAAAATTTCATCCAAATTGATGATTGTTAAGGTGCTCAAAACTGTGATTTTCATGAACGGTTCAGATTTGGCAGATTTGAACCGTCCATTGACTTAAGCTAGTTCGAAGTCTTAACGATTACCAATTTGACTGAAAATTTTCAGAAATGATCTACTCATACATATGTATAGGTTGAATGGTGGAGATGTTGATATATGATCAAAAAGTTTGTCTAATGCTCAGGGACGGATCCATGAATTGAAACCGGGTGGGACTTAAATTTTTCACTATAAAAAAAAAAACTTGATTATTCGACAGCAATTTAGAGATTGAAAAAAAAGACACACATAAAACATGGGGAATGTAGTGAGCTTTCCTCCTCAAATGCATGTTTATACAAAACAAGATTCATAAAACTCTCTAGATATAATACTAAATGAAGTTAAACAAACAAGATGTTGCAGTACGAAATATATAGATGTAAAACCTAGCTCAACTAACTAAATTTAACACTACGAGAACTGTTTTAAAAGAATAAAGAAGAATATAAGTTTTTTTGTTTTAGTAAAATAGATGAGAAAGTGACGATCTCTTTCTTTTTGAGAGAAACAAAAATAATTATGATGGTGGGGTTTGGGTTGAAATTTGGTATTATATATGTGTACCATACTAGTATATGACTATATGATAAGAGATTACGTGTATATACATATTTCCACATTTAATCAAAAACGGGTGAGTGGAAACTTGGAAAGCATGGAAGAAATTGCTTCTCCTCTCCAATAGAGAGCGGGGGGGGGGGGGGGCCGGATGGCGAATGAAGAGCCCTCCTTAGTTCAAGTTATGTAGTGCATGCCTACCTACCAACAGAGAGTTTGAAAATAGGATGGTGCTTTGAATCCAGCTCTCCCCTTTTTTCCCAACTTGGTCCAAATTAAACCCTTCAAATTCTCTCCATCCCAAACCGCAAAAGTAGTGTATATTGGTAGTGATGAGTGCATGGCCATTTCCTATACATAGAAAATGAGGGATGTCTAAGTTCATGCTACTGTTGACTCAATAGAATCAAATGAGTGGATTTAGGTTGACCTGATGCCATATATACATGCACAGTTGAAAAGCACATATATGAATTACAGAGTTGAAAACCATCCATAATTTTTGCACCATTATAACTTATTGACTACCGAAAAAAAAAGAACATGTTAATTTCTAACTTGTTATTTACCTCTCCATGGTGGATGATCACTTTAGTTAGTTCGTGGAAGTGTGTGGCGACAAAACCGGCCAACAACACTTGAGAGAAAAAGAACAACGAACAAGCGAAGCAAAACTATTCATGAAATCTTTTGTTTCTCATAAGACATTATGAGAAAGCTAGGTAGTGATTTTTTTACTATTAGGTATGGTTGGTTAGTTATTTTAACCAACAACGTTGAGGCTTAGGGTTAAATGTGAGTTATTTAAGTAATTTTTTTCTTTTTTTTTTTACTAGTAAAAAACTTGGTGCATCATTTTGGTAGTTTGAGCACCTTGAAATCGTCAAAAGGGTAGTCGGCAGAAATGGCTTGCTTATAGAAACCCAAGAAATGATTAGATTTTTTGACTGGAAATTAGGGCTGGATTTTACAAGTTAAAGTACACTACATACGAACCAGTCTCCGCATCACTAGCTTCTCTATCTATGTTCTTGACTATAAAAATTAGGAGTATATATATGCACGAGCAAAGGAAAAGTTCATCCCAAATTCAAAGTAGTGTACAAGTTTAGAATTGAATTTTCTTAGGGTCGTAAAGAGATATACATAAGTAGATATAGTAATGTGGCTTCCTAGCTAGTAGTGTAGCTTCCTACAACCCCCAAAGTCCCAAACCGAAAGGTGCCAATTTTTTAGTGCATGGAAACATTCTTACTTTCTCAGTTTAGAGTCCCACATGATTAATCTCCTTTTCAATTCAAATCCACCTCAACTGTAAGACAAATATTAATTAATTTTCTTAACGATTATTAAATTAGCTGAAAGTTTACAGAGATGATCTATACGTTAGTATCTAAAGACTAGATGGTGAAGATCTGAAAACTAGATTAAAAAATAAGTCTAAAGCAGAAATCCGCACCATAAAAATAAATAGAGATGTTCTTACCCTAAAAAAATTATATATATATATATATATATTATTGAGCAATATCCTTCGGCCTCGTTTGTATGATATGAAAATGGAATTAGTTGTATTTTCTTTTCTAATGTGTTGTTTGGTTGTAAATAAAGATTGAAAGGAAATAAAAAATGAGATATGACTGGAAATTGACTCGCTCATAAAGCCTGAATTGAATTACCTACTGAGGGGTGATATTTTATTTCCATTCCCACTGTCAAATGTAATTTACATAAATTAGCCATCTAAAAAGTGTATATTCCCTTAAATAGATCACATATGCAATTAATAAAAGGGTGTTATTAGAAATTAAAGTTTTTAATTTCATTATTATGACTTATTAAATATTGTGTAATAGGAATGTAAATGAATTACTAATTTAATTACAATATCAACCAAACACCTACATGGAAATACCAAAACATTTTTCCATTTCATATCAGTACGGAAAGGAAAATAAATCAGTTTCCTATCTTGACATTCCTGCTAACCAAACGGGGCCTTTGTTTATCAATAGGCTAATGTATTTGACCAGATGGCTTCATAGTTGCCGATCAATCCTACTTGTATGACATCGATCTAATGGTATCATATCATAGCTAATATTGACCTTGTTTGTGTAAACAAAAGATTTAAAATGCCTCTCAATGTTTTCAGAGTAGCATTGATTTGAAGCACTTTTGTTCACACTATTTTAGAAATAGATTAATTTCAGTTTACCCCTATAAATTTTAGCTCGATCATCATTTTAGTCCTTCTTTTTTTAATTTCATCAACAACACCCTTCAACTCTTAATTTCACTCAGTCGTGCCCACTTCTCCCATCTCCATCCAATACCTCTGTCAAGTGATGACGTTGCCTCTCCATCCAATACCTCTGGCAGAAACACAAAATCTAAAAATAAAAGGTTGAGAGATCTGGAATTTTGGGGTTGTAGAACCACTGCTTGTTTATTGTTCACAGCGGTGGTGGTGGTTGTGTAGTTGTTTTATGTCCTTGGTTGGTGTTCTAAAGGTGAATTGATCTTCGTTTATGTTGATGTTAGCAAGAATTAGAATGTTGGGGACTGCCACGTCAGCACTTGACGGAGAAATTGGATGGAGATAGGAGAAGTGGGCACGACTGAGGGAAATTGAGAGTTGAAGAGTGTTGTTGATGAAATTAAAAGAAGATGGACTGACATGACGATCGACCTAAAGTTTATAGAGGTAAACTGAAATTAATCATTTAGAAATTTAAGGACTCAATCGTATGGATATGTAACATATAAGATTTCCAAATATTCCAATCCTAACAGGAAAATGAGGGACCGTAATTTTAGTCATTGTGTGCCTTGTAGTCTTTCTACCCAAGTTAATTTCTCTCGTTCATTTGAACATATACATTTCCATCACCATTAAGTAGTTTACTTAACATGTATTTGAGTAAATAATGATGACTGCTTTCACTTAAACCTGCCAATTACTACAACTCAATTCTTCCATAAGTTAATGATAATGTATTAAAAAAATCAATGTGTCCAGATGATCATACTGTTTTTAGTTATTGATTGCGGATTAATTAAGACTTAAAGAGAACCTAAGAATATGTTTTTAGCTTGCCAACCTGGTCTATTGAGTATTGACATATGATCGATTTGGAATTTCCCTCCAATATGGAAATGGAATGTAAATATGGATAATCTTGTAATGTGTGTGTTGTGTTGGGATCCACTTAGGGTTAAATATGTTCCGTCTCCACTTGGTCTCCTAACTTGGAAATCAAAGCATACATAGCTAGGTAGACGTGGATTTCGGCATATTGACTTCTCTTTACCGGCAAACCTATGTGTTACTTCCAAGTGTTGCATGGCCTGTAGGTGAAACAATGGGAGGAGAGGAGGAGGATGCTCTCACACTCGGTCTCACTTCACTCTAAAATTATACTCTCTCTACTTCACACTTAGCCCCACTCAATGATCTACATATTCTTGCAGACCCGTATGAAGATCTGCTCCGGTAAGATCCCGCATTTCTTTTACGGAACCAGCAAGCGAGTCAAAACTAGACCAGTTGGCACCCGATCTAAGCAGTCATCAATGACGGATTACAGTTTTGGAGATGCTCGAACTTCTTAACTAAAATAACAGTGGAAAATTAGAGACAAATTAGAAAACCTAAATTGTTATTGCATATGGGAGCCCAAACGTGGGAGAATTTCTCTCTAACTGCTTTCGCAGTTGTTCCATCTTTTTCTTTTTCGTTTTGAATTACAATTTGAGGTGTTGAAACTTGAAAAATAAGAAACAAATTACGATGAAATAAAATAAAAACATCAACGGACACACGCTTATTAAGATGTTAGTATCACATAATGTAGATGTCTAAAAGTAAACAAGCATACTGTTACAACAAAATACTCATACTAACTCATTGCATGTCTATTGTTCCATTATATATTGAGATTCTTTCAAATTTCACTATGAGATAGAAGAGCCCATCAAGAGGGTAAAGCGACAGTAGAGAGAGTAAAGTCACAGGTAAGGAGGAGATTTGATTAAAATTGTGTAATTAATAAGAAATTTGTGGGAAATGACATAATTACCCATTGGATATTGACATGGGATGTGCTTTGCCACGAACCACCGTTTATGGACGGCGTGTACTCTAATTGGTTCGACGTCAGTAACTGAGGTACTAATCTGATAGTTTTCATAAGTGAAGCATGAAAGTTTAGAACGAACAATATTTCGAGTATTGTTTAGTCAATTTCTCTAATTTGAAACTCAAACGATATAGTTAGAATATTATATATCGTAGAAGATCATCATGTCATCCTTACTTTATCTAATGGTTATAAGACATCCAAGCAAATCCAAACAACTTAAATTCAAACAGAGAATCCGGATCCCTATTTTAGACCTTAAGTGAAGAACTATTAATTGCTTGACATGTATGTAAAGTTGTGTCCTTCCCGACTCTCCGAGATGCTTCTGCAATACTTGACTCAACCTAATAAAGCCTTATGAAATGGGCCAAAAAAAGTAGGAAGCTCAACATGCATGTCAACTCTTGCAGCTGGAAATCTGGAATGTGTAGCTATGACTTGTAGTCCATAGGAAGCTATAGCTAGCTAGGTTCAATTATAAATTGCATATATACTTGTTGGTTTGATGACTAGTAGTTGACCAAGTAGTGGTGGTGGGAGGCTAGGAAAGGATGATCAACAGCCAAAGTGGATTTGCAAGTTCCAGTAGCACACATAATTAAGCAAATTAGCCTTTTTTCCTGGTGCAAGTGTCATCCACGTGGTAATAATGCGTGTGGATTTAAAACTTTATTTCCTCTTCCTTTCTTTGTGCGTTTACAATCTAGCTCACCCAATTAAGGAGCTAGCTAGCTAGAGAAGTTGCCTATAAATTCAGAACTCTCCCCTCAAATTCAGCAATATCACAGAGAGAGAGAGAGAGAGAGAGAGAGAGAGAGAGAGAGAGCAGCAGCATAACACTACAACTTCCGGTACATGTTCATATCCCAACACCAAGAAACAGCAGGCTAGCTAGCTAGGGCCTCCTTCACTAAGCTTGTCCTTATCTCTCTCTCCCTATCTATCTGGCTCTCCCCCATAGCGCTAAGGTTAACTAGCTACTTGTCCCTAATCAAAGAGCTATAGAAAGCTAACTAGCTAAGTTTGGCATACTATAGTCGACCTTACGTCGTCTTAGCTAGACACAGAAATGGCAGAAGATAGGAGACTGCAGCAGGGTAATAATCTCATAATGAGTAAGGTTGAGAGCCTGGAGAGCAGCATGAACGATCATCATCGTCATCATCATCATGAGTTAATGGGTGGTGAAGAGGTAGTCGTCACTGTGGATTGGAGAGGCAGACCTTCTAATGCCGCCAAGCATGGTGGAATGAAAGCTGCTTCATTTGTTCTTGGTAAGTATGCATACACCCTTCGCTTTCTAGCTATACATCCAGATAATGTTTGTATATAAATTACGAATAATATTGGTTCCTCTCTAGACTTCGATCGATCTTGTTTCTCTTTGGTTTTCGTCGTTTTGTTTTGGGGTACTTTGACGACATTCATTCCGATCCCAATCAAAGCATTAACACTTTCCAACATATAACTTTATGTTCGGACGTGGGGTCGTCGATCACTTTGAAGCTTAATTTGCCGGAATATACCCTTTGGGTTCCTAGCTACTTACCAAATAGAAGAAAGAATGATTTTCTATATATAATAAGAGTTTGTATTTCATATATTTCAAGTAGTCCGCAATTTATCCTAAATTACTTATTGTTTTAAGTAGACAATAATCACAATATATATAGCTAGGTTGGTAATTTGACGTAGGTGGGTAATTGGTTGGTGGTGATGTTGTTAATTTCAGGGCTTCAATCATTTGAGATAATGGCAATAGCGGCCGTTGGGAACAACCTGATAACATATGTGATAAATGAGATGCATTTCTCATTATCCAAGTCTGCAAACATAGTGACAAACTTCATTGGTACGGTCTTCCTCTTGCCCTTGTTGGTGGCTACCTCTCTGATTCTTATCTTGGCAGCTTCTGGACCATGCTTATCTTTGGCTTTGTTGAACTTTCGGTCGGTACCTCTCTCTCTCTCTCTCTCTCTCTCTCTCTCTCATTCAAATTATGTATGTAAACACTTACGTACACTTGAAAACAGTCCCTAAATATTCCCAGAAAATTAAGCAGCAATCTGTAGTGACTGCATACCGTATTTTACTAACTTCATGGTTTAGCTAGCTACCAAGATAATATATATCAACATGCAATTTTGTTTAAACTAAAAACATTGACAAGCTAGCAGTTTCATTTTTTGTATTAATTTGCTCGTACGTAGTACGAAATAGTTTGCTTTCAGTATAACTATGTATTATTGTTCAATAATAGCCCAACAGCCCTAAGAATGCTTGAGATGAAAGTTCGAACTGCACTAGCTAAGAATGCTATTGAGATTTGAGATTAAGAATTAGTTTTTAATAACTTATAATTTGACTGACTAATTAAGTTATTAGTTTCTTGAGATTAAAGTTGGAACATGTTAACATTTGCAGGGTTTCATATTATTGTCAGTCCAAGCTCATCTTCCGCAGCTAAAGCCACCACCTTGCAACAACAGCACAGCTGTTGGAGAAGACTACTGTGAAGAAGCAAAAGGGTTCAAAGCATTGATCTTCTTCGTGGCTCTCTACTTGGTAGCATTAGGGAGTGGGTGTGTTAAACCAAACATGATTGCTCATGGAGCAGACCAGTTCAACCCTGCAGATAACCCTAAACAATCCAAGAAACTCTCCACCTACTTCAATGCTGCTTATTTCGCCTTCTCCGTCGGAGAACTCATCGCCCTCACGCTTCTCGTTTGGGTCCAAACTCACTCCGGAATGGATGTTGGCTTCGGTGTCTCTGCGGCTGTCATGGCTATGGGACTCATCTGCTTGGTCTCCGGTACCCTCTATTACAGAAACAAGCCACCTCAACGAAGCATTTTCACCCCTATTGCTCAAGTAAGATTTATTTTTACTCTCTCCAACAGGAATGTAATTAACTTTGTTATAGTTCTCTCTTGTGTGCAAAATTAACATGAATAGTAAGTATATCTTGTTTATAATTGGCTTGTACTGTTTGCTTCGCATGTTCACGTAAGCAATTTTGTTTGCTCAGGAATATATATATATATAACATGGGTTGTTGAATAACATAATCTTCTTCTTAGAAGACAAAATAATGAGAGCATACTATTGATGTCTGCTGACTTATGCATGATCAAACTAACCTCGTCTAATTTCTTTTAATTCAGGTTTTTGTGGCTGCAATACTAAAGAGAAAGCAAGTTTGTCCATCCAATCCTCAATTGCTTCATGGAAGCCAGAACAATGACAACGCTTTCTCTTCTGATATTGACCCCTTTCTTCACTCTCAAAAATTCAGGTAAAAAATTAAGAAACATACAAATTTAAGAACAATGGTACATATCCAGTCTTCTCATCCTAGTTAGTTTGAGATTCTTAATGCATGTCAGATTTAACTATATATATTGACATTAATAATAAATATATGATCAGGTTCTTGGACAAGGCGTGCATTAAGATTGAAGATGGCAGTAACACAAAGGAGAGTCCATGGAGATTGTGCACAGTTACACAAGTGAAGCAAGTGAAAGTACTTCTCTCCGTGATTCCAATCTTTGCTTCCACAATAGTTTTCAACACCATTTTGGCTCAGCTCCAAACATTCTCAGTCCAACAAGGAAGTGCCATGGACACCCAACTCACCAAATCTTTCCATATCCCTCCAGCCTCACTACAGTCCATTCCTTACATCATCCTCATCTTCCTTGTCCCTCTCTACGACGCTTTCTTTGTCCCTTTCGCAAGAAAGCTTACCGGAAACGAATCAGGAATCTCCCCATTACAAAGAATAGGAGCCGGCCTCTTCTTTGCCACGTTTTCCATGATCTCAGCTGCTGTAATGGAGCAGAAGCGAAGGGAAGCTGCCGTCACGTCCAACAAGACATTGTCGATTTTCTGGATCACACCGCAGTTCTTGATCTTCGGGTTATCGGAGATGTTGACGGCAGTCGGCCTGATTGAGTTCTTCTACAAGCAATCCTTGAAAGGCCGGATGCAAGCATTTTTGACTGCAGTGACATACTGCTCGTATTCATTCGGGTTTTATCTAAGCTCACTGTTGGTCTCTCTGGTGAACAAGATCACTAGCTCTTCATCTTCATCAACTGGTAGTCATGGTGGTTGGCTTAGTGACAATGATCTGAACAAGGACAGGTTGGACCTTTTCTATTGGTTGTTGGCAGGGCTTAGCTTCCTCAACTTCCTCAACTATCTGTTCTGGTCTAAGTGGTACTCTCACAGTCCATCTTCATCATCATCATCATCATCATCATCAAGGGCACAACAACAAGGCCATTATAGATATAGCACTGCTGCTGCTGCTACTTCTGCGGATCATAATCTACCATAAACGACTAAACAAGTTAGCAATATGGTGTTAATTATTAAGAATATAATTGTGAATTAATTATAAAGAGGATTAATTAAAGAAGGGCTCATGTATTAACGAGGCTCACCGTAATATGTACAGAACACATACATGTTATCTTATGACATGCATGTTTGTATAAGGGCATATGAGCCTCCCAAATCCTCGATTGGTATTTAGGTATATATACTACTTCTGTCTTAAATTAAGTTACTTGCTGAGGCTTTACAGTTTAAAACTTTGAATAATTACATATTATAAACTGATCAAACCGATTGACGACATTGATTTGCACATATGCATAGATGCATAACTAAATGACCAGATCAGGAATATATATATATGATGGGCAGAGGATCTAGCTAGCTTCTTATATATTGTGATCACTCCACGAATAAAGCAAACATAGAGAACATTCTTAATCTGATTTAATAAGAGGTAGTAGACATACAACAAAAAACAGATAGATGAACTTTATAGAACTAGCTAGGCTTTCCAAAGAACTTTGATGATGAGTTAATGGTCCCAGAACAAAAAAAAGAAAAAGAAAAAGAAGAAGAGGGAATTCTGAGTTGATCGATAATGAACAAACAAAAAGGGTGGAGGAGGTTTGTGGCTGGCTGGCTTTATGTTTAGAATGTCATAAAGGGAATGAATAGGAGAGTGATGGGCTAGGTAGGGATCCATGATAAATAAGTTACTTGAAATCAGGAGAGGGTAGGATTTTGATGCATGCATATGGGTGTAGGCTAGGCTTCTTATCAATAAAGTCAAAAGAAAACAAAATGATCATTCTTATAGAGAAAGATAGAGAAAGAGGGCAATCAATTAGAAAGCATACTACAATAGGGAACAGAGAAGTTTGTTCCCATTTTGGTGTTGTTAAGTCAATCATAAAACCTTTCTGAAAAGAGACATGTCTCAAACATGTTTTTAAGCTTTTCATGTTGGAGGTTGCCAATCTATAGGGCCCCTTCGTATCCCTTGTTGTTAGACCATTCGCAAAATTGTACATGAATGAATCCAGATCTTGTTGGCCAAAAGATAAACATGTTGGAGGTGGCTAATCCCTATTATTCATCATAGGTGATTCCGTCGCTCATGGATCTGATTATCACGTACATTTCGTAAAAATGGACCATCTGTTATCACATGACTATGAATAAAAAGCTCTCTTCCTTCTTTTATCTAAGGTGTATCGTTAATTAAAGCTAAGAATACAAGGAAATTTTTTTTTTTGAGAAAAATATATTTTTTTTTTGAATAAAAAATAAAAAAATTTGAGAAAAATAATTAACTTACAAGGAGAAGCATTTAAGGCACCCAACACAAGAAAAATCTAGAATAAGGGTCATTTGAGCCTGATGAGGAACCGTGTCAAACCAACACTTCGGCAAAGAAAGAAATTGACCAACTGAAACAAGAGCATCCACAAGAAAATTTGCTAATCTGAAAGTATGGGAGAAGGTGACGCTAACAAAAGAATCGGCAAGAGTTTTAACATCTTGAATTAGAGAATTAAGCTTCCAAGAAATAACACAAGAACCTTTGACACAATTTGATGATAAGGGAAGACTCTCCTTCTACTTCAATTTGATGACAATTGCGATTTTTAGTAACAATGAGCCATTCTTTTAATACATTCAGCCAAAGAACTGAGAAGTTGTGAAGTTTTCGCGCACCATATAAAAATGAGAGACCCGAAATTATGAAATCAACGGTGACGAGATAGGTGTTACTGAGCCATCAAAGTTCAACTTGAACCATTCGGAGCCGGATGGATCCATTTAATAGTTTCCAAACTTCTTAGAAAGCTGGAGCAAGTTTTTTTTGTTTGTTGATGAGACGATAAGCATAGCTTATATCAGCCGCATTATGCCCAATAATTGGAGGAGTGACTTGAGAAAACCGGAAGATAACATTGTTTCTAGCCTTCTAAATTGCCAACACACCTTAAAGGTGTTTTCATTAGTAAGAGACTGACCATTCTAAGTAGTAGAGCCTAACCATTCCTCAAAATTAGAGAATGAGGAAGGCTTAGGCAAGTGATTAAGAATATCTCACACAACAAATGTTAATCATGCCATGATGCAGGAAGAAAATAAGGGGTGATTCTAAATGTACCCAGCAAATTTCTAACTAGACCTAGCAACATCATTATTTCCCAAACTACCCTTTATTTTATGAAAACGAAAATAAAAAATAAAATAAAATTAAGAAACTGCCGTCGGGAAGGACGACCCTTCTTCTTCCTCTTCTTCTCTAACTGTCTGTCTGTCTGTCTCTCTCACTTGATCTCGTAGACAATCCAGATCCAAGAACCAATTCACTCAAGTTTAGAGGCAACAATTTTGATTGCTCCACTTCTATTTCTCACTTTTACTTTCATTGTTCTTGATCTTGATTCATAGTTCTACCTCACGGTCAATCATGTAGATATATACATATGTATAATTAAGGCAAAATCTGTAAATTCTAAGATTGCAAAATCTTCAATGGAGCAACATCTACCTAAAAATTATAAATGAATTGGAGAACACCAGCTTTAGCCACACAAAAAAAGAGCAACACAAGCACGAGGCTAGGTCTTAGAAAATACTCAGAAGAGGATATAAAGGAGGTCCCGACCTCTGTCATCGAGATTAAAGATGTCCTTGAGGATATGCAACTACGGAGCCAATAAGAACACTGGCGAGCAGACCCATGACAGCGTGCACAAGGGCGAAGATTTAAGTTTCTTATTTCTTTTTCATTGTTGTTTTACTTAATTTTAAATGAGGGGTAAAAGTGGAAGGTCAGAGATAAAAATTGGATCGCTAGGTAGACTAAGAAATTTGTTGGGTACAATTAGCAACACCCAAAATAAGCGATTAATCTCCACAACTCTTGAACCATAATGTCATGCCCTCAAGGACTAAAATTTTGACAATTGTGAAAATTTCATCCGTCCTAAAAATGGAAATATCGCGATTGATAAAATTTTGTGGAAATAATGTCAATTTATTAACAGGATATATATATATATATATATAAGAATTTACATGTATTAACCATATGCGCATGTTAGCTGAGTTGGTTAAGAAGTTTATATTCCTTTGCCAACCCAGGTTCAAATCTTCATGCGGGAGGAGTTATTTTTGTTCAAAAATTTCACCTTTGGGCCGAGTTGAAGACAAACTATTGACGATATCTCATGCTATGCTGAGAAACTTTTGAATATGCAAAAAAATGATAAATTTGACGAAATATCGCATAGCATGAGAAACTTTTGAATATGCAAAAAAATGATAAATTTGACGAAATATCGCCGAAAGTATTGATTTTGCAGTCCTTGCACGCCCTAGATTTGGGACTAGATTTTTTTTTTCCCCGAAAACCCCAAAAGTGAGCTAAATAAAAAAAAACCTAATCCAAAATATGGGGCGTGACAAGTGATATGAGAACAAAGTGTTATATTTATAGTGTGTTTCTTACCCTACTTAGCTATGTTATTCTCATAATAATGCTATTTCTGACATGTTTTGTGATTGTAGAGGCAATGAGAGCTTAAATCGAGAGAAGAAGGCTAAATCGCGAAAATAAGAGAAAAATGCATAAAGCCCAAACAAAGGCTCAAGTCCAAAGATGGAAGATAAAAATGCAGAAAGCCCAAAAGAAGGCCCAAGTAGTCCAAGGAAAGAAGGCCCAAGTCCAAAAAGGAAGGTGAAATGTCAAACATTTCATCTAGTCCCACATCATTTTTGAAGAGAAGTTCCACCAAGATTTCCTCTATATAAAGACAGTCTTGGGTACTTCTCAAATCATCATTCATTCACATTAAAAACCAGAGGGATAAGAGAGCAACAGCAGCACCCTCTCTGTCTCCTTTATCAAGCTTCTTCCTCCTTTGCTAAGCTTTGAAGGACTTCTCCATGAAGACAGCAACGTTGGAGATTTGAAGCATTGAAGTCAAGCATCCTTTTGATGTCAACAAGCTTCCTTGGAGATTTGATAAAGTGTAAACATTACCTTTAATTTGTTTTAATTTTCTTTACAAATTTATGGGTATGTTTGTGTGCTAAACTTAGGATTGGAAGCATGTTTTGCTTGTTCTTGTATTCAATAGATTTAGGATTTGATAAAACATATTGATGTTTCGTTCATGATTTTCTAGCAATCCGATCTTGTGAGTTTAATGATTGAAAGTTTGCGTTTTTGTTTAAATTAAAGAGTTAGAATGCATGCTAGTTATTGCCATGATTCATGCTAAGCTTCTTTAAGTAAGTATGTTTCTCTAAGTGGTGGAAACTATGTATTAATAGTTGAAAATGTAAACTACAGTAAATGCATGTTATGACTTCTCGAATGTGCGTTGTTGTTCAATCTCAATTCTATAATTCTTAATGATTCATGTTTATTGTGGACAAGTACTCTTCAGTATTGAATGCAGCAATTTACATGAAATAATCTAAGTTCTAGACTTCTCTGTGCTTAGGTGATAAAATAAGTAGAATTAAAGGAATGCATGTCCTCTTCAGGCGTGTGTTCCGAGGTTGTTTCTTTTGTTAAGAACTTGCATGATAATCGGATTGTTGGAATGAGACGTGATCTTTGTGTGTGATGGAATTTGAATTTATCTCTGTTTGCAATGTTGAATGAATTGATCACCTGTACATATCTTATTTTCTGTTTTTAGGAACATAGAACAACAAACCTTTAAACCCCCCATGTTACCTTGTACCATATGTATATTTGTAAATGAATGCTTGTAAATACTTATAGTTACTGACTCTTTAGTATAACCGTGACTGCATGAGTGCCCTTTAAGTCTCCGGATTGATCGAACCCTATTTGCCAATACTACATTCTGATAAAAAAAAATGGTTTTTAATTTGAGCGCCTGGAAACGAGCACGTCAACAAGTTGCTATTAGAACCCAGGATCTGTGTAAATGAGTATCGTTAGGAAATAGACTAGAAATGTTACCTACTGTAGAATTACATGAAGTTGGAGATGGTAAAATTTTGGATAGTGGGAAATTGGAAATTTGATTTTTCTTTGAATGGAGTAGAAACAAAAATGTCTTACATTTCCATTATTATGTTCCTCTCCGATTAAAATCAGAAAAAAAATAAAATAAAAAAAATCTAGCCCAAAATCTAGGGTCACTACAGGAAATATACACTTAGCCGACGGAATCTTATTAATTCCGTCGGCTAAGACACACTTCACCAACGGAAACAAAAACCGTCGTATAGGACACCACATCCGTCGCCTAAGATTTCATAGGCGACGAAAAATAACTGTCGACAACTTCCGTCGACTAAGAGAATCCTAATCGACGAAATACTATTCGTCGTCCTATTCCGTCGGCTTAGTAAATCCTAGACGACGGATATCTTCCGTCGGTAAGGTTTCGTCGCCTTAGATCTTTCTAGTCGACGGAAATTGACTGTCGACATAGTCCGTCGTCGAAGATTGTCTAGGGCGACGAATAATGTTCCGTCGGTAGAACTAGACTTAGACGACGAATAATTTTCCGTCGCTTAAACTTTTCTTGGGCGACGAATTCAGTTCCGTGGCTAAGAACATCTTGGGCGACGAATAACTATTTCTTAGCCGACGAACGTTTCCGTCGCCTAAGAATTTGAATTATTGCCTGACACAAAGCAGAGCGAATATTTTTTTCGACGCCTTTTGTCCTAGCCGACGGAATATTCCGTCCGCTAAGTTTACACATCATCATTTATACACCTTTTGCCCAGAAGAGAACGCAGATCGAATAAAAGCATGGTCTAGCTCCCCCCCTCCCCTTCATCAGAATATTCATCCGATCCAAATATAGTTAATTTAGAAGTTTTTCGTCAACATGAATTTGATCGATCTTTAAGAGGTACGCGCTTCGATCTCGATCTCCTAATTGGTAACTATTTTAATTAATTAATCTATTTCTTCTTTTAGGCATATTTTCCTGCGAACTTTCGGCAACTTGCCGGTCCAATTTTGATGGATTATTAATTGTTGCTTATTACTTGTATGCTTAATATAATTACTAGATATGTGTGTATAATATGTTTGTACGTACATATAATATTATATATGCATGAAAACTATATAATATTATGTTTGTATATATATATATATATCTAACTTTTGTGTGTATAATTTTAAAGATATATATATATATATCTTTAGCTTTTGTATGTATGATTAATTAATAATTATGTGAATAATTATGTACGTACGTTTATCAAATTTTTGTTTTCATTCAAATCGTTTTGTTCATGCGATTTGAATGATAAAAAATAAAATGATGAATTATGTAATTAAGAATTATAAGATTCTTATACATTCATCAATATATATTGTTACCCTTAGAAATCCCGTTCGAGAACCATTATGTTACGACTGTGTCTAACAAAATGGGTTTCGAATTGTCCCATATTTGGACAGTTTGGGAGCATATGACATTGAGATTCCGTTTGTTGTTGGTGCGTTTCGTTTTCGGTTGTGGGTATATATATTTCAACAAGATCTTCCTTTATTGTTTCTCGAGTGCATTCTAGGTATAGATATTAGTGCACTTGGGGAACTGTAGGGAGATGCTGCCGAAATTTTCTCACATATGCGAATTCGAAACCCCCCAACAACAAACGAAATCACAATGTCATATGCTCTCAAACGAGATTAGGGCCCTAACCGGAGGTATAAGGTGAAGAATATTATTGGGGTAGTAATTAAACTCTCAAGTATGGAAAATGATTGGAAAATTATGCTCATGTACATTAAGTGTGGAAAATTATTGGGGGTCAGTAATTTTCTGTATTTCTTGATACAACACATCCGCCTTTCTTTATTTTCTTCCAGTTTGATACTTGGATGTTTGTTTTACTCTTTTCCAGGTCTTTTCTTTAATCTGGAATGCTTCCAGTTTTTGTTATGCTCATATGTTCAAGTGTGGAAAATTATTGGGGGTCAGTAATTTTCCTGACCAGAGCAACCAAAGTTTATGGATGATTGTTATTACTTAGATTCCTTTCAACCATCCTCTAATGACATAATGGGGTAGTAAACTCTCAAGTAGGGAAAATTATTGGGGGTCAGTAATTTTCCTGAACAGAGCAACCAAAGTTTACTGACCCCCAATAACCACCCTGTAACAAAAAAAAACTGAAACTGACAACCAAAGATAAATGAAACTGACAGAAATATCAAAGGAATAGACCAAAATTACTAAAAGAACAAGTTCCTTTACTGAAATTCAAGATCATTCATATGTTCTTGCAACACTATAAAAATACTACATTTATTTTGAAGATCCTACATCTAAAGTGCCACTAATCTTTTTTCTATATTGATGTCCATGAACTTTAGCAGGATCTTCTTCCTCATTTCATTACCACCATCTTTTGTCAGTTTTTTACTATGACATAGCCTCTCTATAAAGTGGAGCAAAAACGGTCCACAGTCTGACCTGCAATGCATTAAGAAACAATGTTACTAAATTTTTCACCCCAATAAAACAGACAAGTAATTTCTGACCCCAATAAAACTCTTTAAAGGAAGTTTAAAGGTACTTACGATGTTTTCTTTTGCTGCGGGCAGGATAAGATATCAGTCAGCTTGTATCTTGCTTGATAAACGTTTTGGTCCAGCATCCATCTTCTTGTTCTTTTCTCTTCAGCACTCATCATCGAGTAACCGTCAACCACTATTCCTTGGCTGTCCTGCTTGTCATAGTTTTCCCTCCATTCCTCAGGGTCCATGCCTTGGCTGAGAGGGTATTTGGTGGAATCATATACGCGTTTGATGAACACCATAATGTGCTTCACCTGTTGGTTCCAACACACAAGTAAATTACAACTCAAACAAACTAAGAGAACAAGCAACAAACAAAAACCAGTAGAAGTTTACTGCCCCCCAGTAAACTTCTTACCCTAATAAATCAGTTACAACTCACCACTGCCATTGCATTTGAAAGTGGTTGTTGGTGTCGGCAGAGTAATCTTTCGTTGGCGGTAGCATTGAGTTCACGTGATAGAAGCATCGAGCTTTGTTGTCAATCAGGACCAAGGTATAGTGGTGGCTGACCCCGTGATGTACCGGAATGAAAACCAGGTCCTTACTGAAGATGGACCACAGAGGATTAATAATGGAAAGCTCTATATCCAATTCATTACATTTGAATTCCCCATGTTTTCCTCCTCCAGCTAGGAACTCCTTCAGTTTTTGTTCATGTACCACCGCCGCGCGCTGTATTTATAAAAGCAAGTAGTAAGATTGTGTTAACTGAAAAAAGTAACGGAGGAGACCGCGGTGCTGCGGCACGCTGTTATTTCAGGTTAGACTACTTACGGCTGCCTCTATGTCTAGGAATCTTACTGAGACCTTCTTCTTTTCCATTTCCTCCTTCAACATTGCGAAGTACACCCTGATGGTCTGCATGTACAACATATATAAGTCACAAATTATTACAACAAAGAATACATCTTAGGTTACTCAAACATCAACTTTATTGCGGTTAGTAAGACCAGTAAGTTTTTCTCACATTAGATGTAATCTCTCCTTCTTGAATTATTCTCTTCAAGTCATCTTTGGTAATGTCAATGATACCATCACAACACTCCCAATACCGGAAACTGTGCAGACACAAATAAGTCATAAGCAAGTCAAACCAGGGAACTAATTGTAATGTTATATATATATATACTAGGGAAGAATAAACTTACTCATCATTCTTGTCCTTGTTCAAATCAAACCAGTTCTTATAGTGATTCGCCACCTTTTCATCCAAGAGCTTCCATGTTGGAGTGTTGCAGTTCACTCCATCAATAACAATACGATTCTGGACTTTACGCTCCACCTCCTTTGTTCTTTTTGCTGGCTATAGCCCTAATGGGGTGTCATACTCCCATTCTTCTTCTTTCCTCTTTTGTGCCCCACGCTTCTTCAGGTTGACGTCTCTTTCAATCGAACCAGTCTCCACAGTTTGTTTTGAGCCCTTCTGCTTGACATATTTCTTGAGCCCTCCTGCTTGCTGTTCTTCATTCTTCAAGCTGGTTGTTTCATTCATTTTTTTTAAGGCCATTTCCACAGCTTGATCAACAAGTTTGTCCAGTTTAGACAGCTTGACATCGGTCATCACAGGTTCATCGTCTTCTGGAAATATCTTTCGCAACGGAACTGGTTCTGCTACTTGTTCAAAAAACTACACAAAAGAAAACACACAAGTTATCCTCAAAAAATTGAACCAAACACAATATTTATTGGGGGTCAGTAAACTTATTTCTACTCTTACCTCTTCAGTTCCTGGTTGCTCCTCTCTGCAGTTATATTCTTCCTCTTCAACCGGCTTTGACCTACCCTCCTCCTCCTCCTCCTCCTCCTCCTCAGTTACACATATTATCTGTTTTATCTGAGCATGTTTTGCCCCTTGTGCAACTGTTTCTTGAGAGCGTTGATTTCATTTTTGTCTGCCCTCCTTTCTTTCTCTAGCTCAATGATTTGGTTGTCCGCTTTCTTTAACTTGCCGAGCAATTCAGTGTTTTTGTTCACCAGTTCTTCATTTGCTTTGGCAAGTTCTGTCAGCTTCTTCTTCATATCTTCCATCGGCAGCTTCTGTACACGTTATAACAACGAAATCGTTACTGTTAAACAATTATATATAAATAAACAAGTTTACTACCCCCCAGTAAACTTCTACTGGGGGTCAGTAAACAACAATACATTATCTCCCTTTCAATTTCATGACAATTACACACTTAATATACCCTAATAAACAACTTTATTGCCCCCTAGTGTGTAAAGAAAAAGTATACTGCCCCCCAGTAAACTTCTACTGGGGGTCAGTAAACTTTTATACATTATCTCCCATTCAATTTCATGACAATAACACACTTAATATACCCTAATAAACAACTTTATTGCCCCCTAGTAAACTTCTACTGGGGGTCAGTAAATTTCTATACTTATCTCCCATTCAATTTCATGACAATTACACACTTAATATACCCTAATAAGCAACTTTATTGCCCCCTAGTAAACCCAGTAGAAGTTTACTGCCCCCCAGTAAACTTCTACTGGGGGTCAGTAAACTTCTATACTTATCTCCCATTCAATTTCATGACAATTACACACTTAATATATCATAATAAGCAACTTTATTGCCTCCTAGTAAACCCAGTAGAAGTTTACTGCCCCCAGTAAACTTCTACTGGGGGTCAGTAAACTTCTATACTTATCTCTCATTCAATTTCATGACAATTACACACTTAATATATCCTAATAAGCAACTTTATTGTCCCCTAGTAAACCTAGTAGAAGTTTACTGCCCCCCAGTAAACTTCTACTGGGGGTCAGTAAACTTCTATACACGTTCCATTTTGATTGCTAATAGTTTTACTGGGTGTTAGTAACCATTCAAACTTACCCAATCAATTGTCCTTGGTGTTCCATTGTCATCTTGCAGCCGCTTATCATTGCCGGAACTCGTTTCCTCCTCATCCATCCATGGACCTTCTATTATGAGTTCCTGTTTTTACATTTATAAGACACAAATCAGTTTAATTTAGTTTTTCAAAAAACAAACAATACAATGCAATATATTTTTTTTAATTATAAAAATGGCTATATAAATAAAATACCATTACCTCTAGCAATTCAGGTCTTCTCAAATACTCCTTTTCTTTGATGATCTCTTGTATTGACCATCTTAGAAATCTGGGAGTCTCCTTCTCTTTCCCGATAATCCGCTTTTTTATTTTTGTTTTCTCAAGGAACCAGTATAGAACCAGAAGGAGGCATCCGTTCAAAACTCTTGGCTCCCCCCTTACGTGCTTGTGAAGTCCTTGGTGCAAGAATTCTAATACCTTATGTGACTAGTTGTATTTGTCGATGCCTTCAAGGTCTTCACACTTGAGTATCAGTTTCCATTCAATGTGGTTCCCGCTTCTGCTGAAAAATAAAGCTGCCATAAGGTACATTATAACCAAAGAGGCTATCTTCCTTGGATCCCCCTTCTTCTTCTGAAGCTTCCTAAGCTCTTCCATTAATGTGTCATCAATAACCTTTCTGGTGATTGTTCTTCTTGTTTGCTTTCCAAAGACAGCAGAATCTGCCACATTCTTCTTACTGCCCTTGCAGTATTTCTGGTCTATTGTGATATCCATATCCGAGCCTTCTTTGGTTATTCTAAAAATTGAATGCACGTCATGCTCCGTAATTTCAATCTCCGTGTTCCCAAATATGAAGTTTTTATTGTCACTGTTGTAGTGCCTCATTAGGATCTCAAAATCAGATTCAAGCTTCTTCACTTGATCCTCCTCAACCTTGTCCAATCTGAATGCTTCAATTATTCCCCGAAAACAAGTGTTGTTTATCAACTCCCATGATTCTTCTGGGATGCTCTCCTTGTATCTATACATTAACATATAAAATGATGTCAGTGAGCACTTTTGCTGCACGTGTTTGATCTTGGTCAAGTCACCTTCTCCTCCTTTTTCCTTCTTCTTTCTTCCCTTTTCTTCCTCCTCCTCCTCCTCCCCTGAATCTGTCTCCGCTTGTTTTCTTTTTCTGCCTGTTGATCTTCTCTGAAAAAGATACTTTTCTGTTTCCCCCTCTTCATCTTCAGTGTAATCATCATCTTCTTCTTCTTCAGCAACGGCACCCTTCTGGACCTCTTTTCTCTTTTTCTTCGACTTCATCTTCTGTAAAACTTCTCCTATATTTTGTTCTGTCCTCATAGAAGCTACAGATTCTTGAAACCAATCATCTTCGGTATCAGAATCCACACCTAAAGGCCTTAAACTGCTTCTCATCCTGTATATAAGTAGTAAAAACTTGCATTTATAAACTGCATATGCAAAAAATAAAGTTTACTGCCCCCCAGTAAACTTCAACTGGGGATCAGAAACTTGCAAAAATGAAATCCCTTTCAATTTCAGGGGCACAACACACAACAGATACCCATTATTACCCTAATAAACAACTTCATTGCCCCATAGTGAACACAGTGGAAGTTTACTGCCCCCAGTAAACTTCTACTGGGGGTCAGTAAACTTCAATACATTATCTCCCTTTCATAATCATGTCAGTTATACACAACATATACACATTCTTACCCTAATAAACAACTTTATTGCCCCCTAGTAAACCAGTGGAAGTTTACTGCCCCCTAGTAAACTTCTACTGGGGGTCAGTAAACTTCAATACATTATCTCCCTTTCATAATCATGTCAGTTATACACAACATATACACATTCTTACCCTAATAAACAACTTTATTGCCCCCTAGTAAACCAGTGGAAGTTTACCAGTGGAAGTTTACTGCCCCTAGTAAACTTCTACTGGGGGTCAGTAAACTTCAATACATATCTCCATTTCATAATCATGCAGTTATACACAACATATATCCATTATTACCCTAATAAACAACTTCATTGCCCCATAGTGAACACAGTGGAAGTTTACTGCCACCCAGTAAACTTTCCACTGGGGGTCAGTAAACTTCAATACTTATCTCCCTTTCATAATCATGCCAGTTATACACAACATATACATATTCTTACCCTAATAAACAACTTTATTGCCCCCCTAGTAACCAGTGGAAGTTTACTGCCCCCCAGTAAACTTCTACTTCACAAGAGTAAATAACAATACAGTATCTCCCTTTCATTGTCATTCTAATTATACGCAGTAAATCAGTGAATGGAGCTTCAATATCATCAGATAAGTCCAAAATAAGCCTAAATGCAATAAAATTCAAAATGTACATGTTTTTGGGTTTTCCTGAGCGAGGTCGAGTGAGAGCGATTGAAGCAGATATCGACGCGGATATATTCAACGCCAATGCATAGACCACAGATCAACTTCGATCGACGAGAGTAGAGAGGCAGAGAGCGATTTCCTGCTCAACTGGGATTTATCTGTGGAGAGCGACGGAGTGGACAGATATTAACGACGGAGCGACGGAGTAAGTAAATAACAATACAGTATCTCCCTTTCATTGTCATTCCAATATACGCAGTAGTAAATCAGTGAATGGAGCTTCGGGAGCGACGGAGTAAATAACAATACAGTATCTCCCTTTCATTGTCATTCCAATTATACGCAGTAAATCAGTGAATGGAGCTTCAATATCATCAGATAAGTCCAAAATAAGCCTAAATGCAATAAAATTCAAAATGTACCTGTTTTATGGTTTTCCTGAGCGGTCGAGTGAGAGCGATTGAAGCAGATATCGACGCGGATATATTCAACGCCAATGCATAGACCACAGATCAACTTCGATCGACTGAGAGTAGGGCAGAGAGCGATTTCCTGCTCAACTGGGATTTATCTGTGGAGAGCGACGGAGTGGACAGATATTTAACGACGGAGCGACGGAGTAAATAACAATACAGTATCTCCCTTTCATTGTCATTCCAATTATACGCAGTAAATCAGTGAATGGAGCTTCGGAGCGACGGAGTAAATAACAATACAGTATCTCCTTTTATGTCATTCCAATATACGCAGTAAGTAGTAAATCAGTGAATGGAGCTTCAATATCATAGATAGTCCAAAATAAGCCTAAATGCAATAAAATTCAAAATGTACCTGTTTTTATGGTTTTCCCGACGAGGGTGGTCGAGTGAGAGCGATTGAAGCAGATTCGACGCGGATATATTCAACGCCAATGCATAGACCACAGATCAACTTCGATCGACGAGAGTGGGCAGAGAGAGAGAGCGATTTCCTGCTCAACTGGGATTTATCTGTGGAGAGCGATGGAGTGGACAAATATTTAACAGAGAGAGCGACGTGGCCTGATCGATGGAATCACGGAGATCGTGAAGAACCCTAAACCAGAGATCGTTATCGAGTGTTAGAGAGAGATAAAGAGAGTGGGGAGAACTGAGAGTTCGGTTGATCGTGGAGAGTGGAGAGTGGGAGTCTGGGAGAACATGTGTATTTAATTCATGCAATAATTAAGGGTATAATATAATTGTTAGAGGCGTTTAAAACATTAATATGGGTTACTCAATAGTTTTTCATTGAAATGGGCTTTAAAATCCTTGTTTACTGAGTAAATGTTTATTTTCCCAACAAAGTATATATATATATATTATATATATATTTATATATATTTCCGGTTGATTTTATTCACGATTTTTTGATTATATATTTTTGTTTATTGTTATTATAGTGTACAACATGGACAAGAGCTGGATGCAATTAGGAGGGGGTCCCCAGTTTATATGAGAGGCATTTTTGATTTTCTTGAGTTCGTGCGTCTACATAGTCCTCCAGACAACGTTATTCACATATGTCCGTGCCAACAAATGTCTCAATCGGAAAATCAAACATATGAAGACATGTATTCTCACTTGGCACTAAACGGTATTCATCCTAGTTATACCACATGGACATGGCACGGCGAAAATCAAGTTCAAATGCCCACACTTGAGAAATTCAAGCATCACATAATCCGCAGGCAGGATTCCAATGCTAGTTACGGGGACTTGCTGTGTGATGAACCTCTTAAACGATGTCTTCCGTTCGCCGCCTCAGGATATCAGCAAAATGTTGTTTATGACAACAACCCTGACACCTTCCCTAATGTCTCCCACGTTGACCAGAACAGTGATTATGATAAGTTATGATAAGTACAACAGGCTTGTACGGAAGTACAAAACCTCATTGTATCCTGGTAGTGAACATACTGTGTTGGTGTACCGTCATGGAGCACATGCAGATAAAAAACAAGCGGGGAAAAGAGTAACATATGTTTTGATGAGGATATTGCACTTATGAAGAAGGTGCTTCCCAAAGGTAACAGTTGTCCGGCAAATTCGACCAGGTAAAAAGGATGTTGGCTGACCTCGGTCTGATCACCAGAAGATAGATGCTTGCGTCAATAACTGCATCTTGTATTACAAAGACAACAAGGATGAAGTTGAGTGCCCACACTGCTACGAGCCAAGGTATGAAGCTTCCACTTCATCTAAGCAGAAAAAGCCCATTCCTAGGAAGGTTATCGTTACTCCTGTTGGGTCTTCTCGTTTGCGCAGCGTCTGTACAAGTCTTCATATATGGCCAAGCATATGAGATGGCACCAGGCAAGGCACCAGGGACAGCAGAGGATAGATCCGAATAATCTCACACACCTGCAGACGGGGAGGCTTGGCAGCACTTTGACCGTTCTTTTCCCGAATTTGCTGGAGACTGTCGAAATGTCAGACTCGGACTTGCAACAGACGGATTCAATCCTACTGGAAACATGAATTTGTCTTACAGTATTTGGCCTGTGATAGTATTTCCGTACAATCTACCTCCAAACATGTGTATGAGAAAGGAGTACATTTTCTTACCTTATGGTTCAGGGCCGTGTTCTCCAGGAAAGTGTTTGGATGTGTACATGAGACCATTAATGACGAGCTGCAGCAAGAGTTATGGGAAAATGGACTTCCTACTTTTGACAAGCATGGTCAAACTTCATTCATAATGAAAGTAGCTATTATTTGGACCATCAGTGATTTTCCAGCTTATGGATGTTGTCTTGCCAACAAACTAAGGGGTACAAGGCTTGCCCGATTTGCATAAATGACGTCAATTCTAGGTGGCACGCCGACAAAATTTGTTTCTTGGGATCTCGTAGACATTTTCCCGAGGATCACGAGTGGCGGTGGGATGCTGATGCATTTGATGGGACTGAGGAGCACAATCCAAAACCCCAGGGAGGTCTGGTGAGTGGATTTTGGAGAGGCTTAACCAGCATTGGTTTGGATATTTGAGCACCAGAAAAGAAGTAACGAACTTGAATCCTCCACGCCTGATGAGTTAAGTATTGGACGCACAAAAAAATGTATTCTTTGAATTGCCTTACTGGTCCGAACTTGAAAATCAGACACAACTTGGAAGTCATGCATATAGAAAAGAATGTTTGTGATAGCGTTCTTGGAACATTATGAATCTCAAACATAAGAACAAGGACACCACCAAAGACCGTGTTGATCTTAAGATGATGGGTATACGCCCCAGCTGTGGCTAGTAGAGAACAAAAAACCAAAAAAGCCCATAATACGAAACACCGGCATCAGTCCATCCTAAAAGAGGCAGGCGGAAGTGTTCTCAGTGGTTTGGAAACGTTAAGTATCCTCATGGGTATGCAGGGGAATATCGCTCGAATGTGTTAAGATGGGGGACAAAAGATTAGTGGGTTGAGACTCATGACTGTCATGTTTGCTGCAACGTCTTCTTCCCGTGGTCATTAGACCGTATTTGCAGAGTGATGTGTGGTTGACACGTTAGTGGCTTTGTCCAAGTTTCTTTCAGAGGAATATGCGCTAAAGAGCTAAAAAGTTGATGTTCGGTCATTGCAAGAAAGACATTGTATACATCATGTGCAAGCTAGAGAGGATCTTCCCCCGACTTTCTTTGACATCATGATTCACCTCATGATCCATCTTCCGAACAAGTGTTGCTTACTGGTCCGGTACAGTATAATCCAAAGAGAGGTATGCACTCATATTTATTCTAATTAATTAATCATCCTTTCAAATTAAGATAAATGGTATTTTAAATATGTATTGTAAGAATTGCATTTGTTTTGCAGGCAACTGGGGGATTTTAAGAAGAAGAACAAAAACAAACGTTTCCCTGAAGGGTCGATCACGGCGGCATACATTCAGGCTGAGAGCGTAACTTACTGCAGCGCCGTATCTCAATGATGAAGACACAGTGGGGGAATCATCTGGAGCGGGTAGTAGCCAGCAATTCAAGCTATCAGTTGTTTCAAACGATGTTGAACCGTACAGCAAGTAAGTAATTCTGAAAGATTAAGTAATGATGAGATCAAGAGGCTCATTGGTCTGTCCTTCAACATTGCGAAGAAGCGAGCGATACTTCAAGAGGCATTTGGAATGCAGTATGGTAATGAAGTCATACACAGAGAGATTTCCTGATTACTTCCCTATTTGGGTACGTACATTTCTATCGATCTCTATATATGATGTTACATAATGTAACACTGTTGCTCTTAAAATTGTTACAGATGATGCACATTAACAGGAGTTTCCTGCTTCTTACGACCCGGAGTTGCACTTGTGGTTGGAGGACCCCAAAGCCACAGAGTTCGTGCTGGATGTTTTGTGAACGGTGTTAAGTTTGTCACGTCAGAACGAGATGAAGGCCATGTCACCAAAACAATGGAGTCATGGTTGAGGGTCTGGGTTTCAACTACTACGGGGTTCTTGTTAGTGTCATCGAACTAATCTACGGCAACCGCATGCCAGTCGTGTTGTTCAAGTGCAAATGGTTCAATACTGACCCAACCAGACGAAGGAGTACAATTCTAGATCGTGTGGCTTGTTATCAGTGGACTCAAACAGTGTGGTATGATAATGAGCCGTTATTCTTGCCACCATGGCGAAAACAAGTGTTTTATCTTAATGATTGCTATGGGTGAAGGTTGGAAAGTGGTGCAGGTGATGTCACATAGGAATATTGGGAGTGCAGCTACACTAGGAGGGGATGATGAGAGTGGGCCCAGTGAACAATAACAACTGATCAACGAATGAACCATATCAAGAGGATTCTCCACATGTAGTCCTGATACTGAGGAATTCGTGTCATCAACCAACACGTTCCGGATATCATAGGTTATCTTCCAATTACCCCATCTGAACTGATCTCACTACAACATCGCCACCCCAGTCATGATGACGACGAATATTTATAATTAACTACGTACGTACGTCAAACATTATTATATAATATATTCATGCAAATTTCCATTGTAATTTTTAAAATGCATATATATATATATATGTATGCTTTTTTAAGTTCGATACTTACGTGGAGTTATAAAAATTTTATGTTACTTAGGCGACGGAAATTGTATAAGTCGTCGGTGGTTAACCAATGCCACGAAAAATGTATTTTCCGTCGTGTAGGATCCCCAAATATTAGGCGGGTAAATTTTACGCTTGTTTTTCCCGAAATTTCGTATTACGACACGAATATTGTCTTAGTGATTTAATTTAAAACCTATACTAACTCCCTCGCGCAATCCACAATCCCTAATTCACACCCACAATTCCCAATTCCCAAATCCCACCAGAGTCGCGCCACCAGAGACCCATCCACACATCGGCAACCGATTAAAGTGCGGGCATCCACCCTCCTCCACTCATCGCCACCGCATCCACCCGCCGCTCCGATCTCTCTGCTCTCACTTTCTCACCGCCGCTCCTTTGCAGGTCCGTATTCTCTCTCTTCTCAGTGTCTGAATCGTAAACGAATTCGTTGATCGTGTTTCATTATTATTATTATTGGATTTTTTTTAATTATCCGAAAAAAAACAAAAAAAATCCAATATCACATTGTATCTTCTGCTTAAGTGGCTCACAGTTTTCTGTATCACCAATGCATCAATTCTAAAAAAAAAAAAAATAAAAGTGAACAAATTCAAGTGGTTTGATCAACCTGTATGCTTTCTATGGACTATTTTTCGTAATCTTTATCTATTACTCACTCATTTACTAACAATTGTGTGTTATTTATGTGCAAGATATGGTGATCATGGGGAAGAGGAAGGGCCGAGCCACTCAGGCCAGTGCTTTGATGGACTCAATACGACAGAGCGTCGGTTCAGCTAGCAGTAGCAGCCATCCTAACCCCATGCCGGCTGAGACAGTACCACCAGGGGCTCCCCCCTTGATCGTGCGGCGCCCTACAGTTGACAGTTGTTCAACGGGATCTCAATCGGCGTCTGTAACCGCAACCGAGACTACACCGCACCGAATCTGCAAGACGCATCGTCGGCAGCGCTCGAATCAAAGTTAGAAGCCCAACAGGTAAGTGTATTAATTTACTGCCCCCAGTAAACTTCTACTGGGGGTCAGTAAACTTCTACTGCCCCCCAGTAAACTTCTACTGGGGGTCAGTAAACTTCTACTGCCCCAGTAAACTTCTACTGGGGGGTCAGTAAACTTCTACTGCCCCCTAGTAAACTTCTAGGGGGGTGGGGTCAGTAAACTTCTACTGCTCCCAGTAAACTTCTACTAGGGGGTCAGTAAACTTCTACTGGTCCCCAGTCTCTATGGGGGTCAGTAAACTTCTACTGGCCCCAGTAAACTTCTACTGGGGGGTCAGTAAACTTCTACTGCCCCCAGTAAACTTCTATTGGGGGGGTCAGTAAACTTCTATGCCCCCAGTAAACTTAGTACTGGGGGTAGTAACTTTTTCTGGGGTAGTCAGTAAACTTATACTGGGAGGGAAGTTAAGTTTGTTGGGGTAGGGGAGGTTATTATGCTTTCTAGATTCATATATATATATATATATATGTAGTTTTGTGGTTGTTATTTTAATTATTAGATGTAGTTTTGATTCAAGTTGAACTTTGTTGGCTTGAGTGGTTTTCGGACCTCTTGTTTGATCGTTTCGATCATTATGATCAATGATCATGGGGGTCAGTAAACTTCTTCTGCCCCCAGTAAACTTCTACTGGGGGTCAGTAAACTTCTACTGCCCCCAGTAAACTTCTACTGGGGGTTTGGGGTCAGTAAACTTATTCTGGGAGTCAGTAAACTTCTTCTGTGGATCAGTAAACTTCTTCTGTGGATCAGTAAATTATTCTGGGGTCAGTAAACTTATAATGGGGGTCAGTAAACTATCAGTACAATAGTCTCTTTCATTTTCATGCCACTTACACACAACATATATCCTCTTGTATATTAAGTATATATCATAATGTAATAATGTATTTTCACATGTTAATTGTAGCTCCGGCCCCGAAAAGAAGCGGGGTTTTGTTCTGGAAAGAAGGCGGAGGAGGATATCGTTCAACAAAAGGGGCAGAAGATCAAGCTGGAGTATTGCCCCCGTGTAAAAGGCCCTAGCGTGAGGGGGATAAACAGCTTGGTGGCACATGAATCGGTTGCGCCATACGGAGTCTGGTGGGAATGAGGGCAAGCACGTTCTACGACCTTGATCAGACTGAGAAGTGGAAGGTGTGGAATGCAATGTCGGTAAGTAACTGAAAAAGTAAATTTACTTAATTACATTTGTTGATAACATATATATGATTGCTTATAATTGGAAGGCATGAACTGACTGAATTGACATCTCTCTGTTGATAAAATTTCATGTCTAAGGATATGTTTGCATAAGACTGAGTTGTCTTATAAAGTGAAAATGTTATGGATATGTGTAAAGTATGATTGAATGTGTGTAAAGTATTGTGTGTTGATATGAATTGAAAGATGTCTTTTGTGATAGTAATTGGCTGTATTAATTTATTTTATTTTATTTTTCAGTGCTTAACATGGGATTTTTTATTCATTTCTTACTTAGCCGAAGTACGAGTGGGATGAAAATGATGAGCAATGTTCAATTGGATACTGAAGAGGGCACAGGAGAGGTACAAGGACTGGAAGTACCAGTGTCACAAAGCTTATCTGAAGGAAGGGCCCTCTGGCATGCCAGTAGATTTCATTGGGGAGAGGACCAGTGGGAGTTTCTATGCGAGCACTTTGAGTCAGATGCTTTCAAGGTGATTTTTTTTAATTACCTTCATTGTTTCCTTGTATTTTATTATTAGCCCATTCATGTATAGTTATGTATTTATAACTTGAAATGTGAAATGTGCAAGATGTTAGAACTAATCTATTTAATGTTTTTTCGTGTATATATTAGAGACTCTCCTTGGCAAACAAGCGGAACCGTGGGGAGAAGACTATGCACCACCACACGGGGTCTTCTCCTATCATCTACACAATGGAGGAACTCAGAATACAAGGCGAGCAGCTTCCAATTATCAAAGGTTTGAGAAGACCTATGTCAAGGTGTGGGGGTGATGAAGATACAACCAAGAAATATGTAAGTGTCTTTCCTTTTACTAGAATGTAAGCTTAGCAAATGGTTCAAGCATGTGTAAATCCGGCTATTGGTATATATATGAGACCATTAAGTTGAATGTAGGCACTGTCCAATTAGAATGTTATGTTTTCCTGCTTCTTCCAAAACAAAAAAAAAGTGTTTTATCATTGTCATTAATTAAGATGTATAGTTTTAGGGAGCAATAAATTGTTTACTAGGGAGTAATAAAGTTGTTTATTAGGGTATCTGTTGTGGCCATGCAACTGAATTGCAAGTTTACTGACCCTAGTAGAAGTTTACTAGGGGCAGTAAACTTCTACTGGGTTTACTAGGGAGATAATGAATTGCAAGTTTACTGACCCCCAGTAGAAGTTTACTAGGGGGCAGTAAACTTCTACAGGGTTTCTAGGAAGCAATAAAGTTGGTTATTAGGTATCTGTTGTGTGTTGTGGCCATGAAACTGAAAGGGAGATAATGAATTGCATGTTTACTGACCCCAGTAGAAGTTACTGGGGGGCAATAAACTTATACTGGGTTTACTAGGGAGCAGTAAAGTTGTTTATTAGAGTATCTGTTGTGTGTTCTGGCCATGAAACTGAAAGGGAGATAATGAATTGGAAGTTTACTGACCCCCAGTAGAAGTTTACTGGGGGCCAGTAAACTTTAACTGGGTTTATGAGGGAGCACTAAAGTTGTTTATTAGGGTATCTGTTGTGTGTTGTGGCCATGAAATTGAAATGGAGATAATGAATTGGAAGTTTACTGACCCCCAGTACAAGTTTACTGGGGGACAGTAAACTTCTACTTGGCTTAATGAGTTTACTGACCCCCAGTAGCTTATTCCCTGTTTATTATGCATCCAGTAAACTTTATTATGGAAATGTTGAGCTGCATGTTTTGTTTATTAATTGATGTATTTTAAATGCAGAATGACATGGTTGATGAGGTTAATAAACGAAAGGATGCATTTAAGGAACAACATCCTGACGCGACGGAGGAGGAGATTATGGAAAGTGTTCAGTCCCAACAAATTGAGGTGTTGGGTAAGGTGCTCAAAACTCGGAAAGAGAAGGAGATCAGAGGGATGGGACGAGGAGGCGAGCGAGACTTGAGCCTTTCTTCAAATGGTTCCACTTCACGTAGTCGTCCTCCTAGAGTTGATGAGCAGCAACTCCAAGAGGTGCAGGAGCGCTATGAGCAGAGACTAAAGGAATCAGAGGAGCGTGCCCAACAGCAGTTCCAAGAGGTCCAGCAGCTTGCCCGACAGCAATACCAAGAGGTCCAGCAGCGTGCCCTGCGTGCCGAGTCTATGTATAGTGCTGTGCAGTCCCAAGTTGCAGCCATATATGCGCACCTAGGTATGCCACCTCCTCCTCCTCCACAATTTTCTCCTCCTCAATCTTCTCCTCCTCGACAAGTTTCCCCACAAAACAGTGATGATAGAGGCGACAACGTGTAGGATTGGACAACAATGCCCCTTGGCATTATTCATAGTTTAGCTAGATTGTATGAACAATTTTCTACCTAGTTAATTAATTAATTAATTATTTTGTACGTATATATATATATATATGAATAATATTTGTCCATCGATCTATCATCAATATATGAAAAATGGTCCAAATCCATTGCTATCAATATATCTGTGTTTGATTATTGTTACTAATTTGTAATAAAAAATAAAAAAAAAAAAAAAAAATTCAGTGTCTTTTCATCATAAATAAAATAACTTAGTCGACGGAAACAGTAATCTTCGTCGCCCAAGGTAAATATCATGAGCGACGGAAACAGCAATATTCGTCGCAATTGATATTTACATCAGCGACGGAAATCAACCCTTCGTCGCGCAAGAGAAACAACCCAAGCGACGGAAATAGTAACATTCGTCTCCCAAGATGAAATATCTAGGCGACGGAAATAGTAACTTCCGTCGCTTAAGAGAAACCACCTAACCGACGAATTCAAAGAACAATCGTCGACTAAGAACTGTTTCGTATTCGTCGGATTACAACTTTACCGACGACCTTTCCGTCGCCTAAGAACGACTCAGGATTCGTCGACAAACATATATACTGACGTAGTTCCGTCGGTTAAGAAGACTTTTTTATTCGTCGCGTAGGAATTTTTCCGACAAAAATTGTTCGTCGATAGGGACACTTATCGACGAATAAATTTGTCGACAAGGCATGTCAGAGTTCGTCGGGTTGGATCGTTCTTAATCGACGAAAAACTTCAATTCCGTCGCGTAAGTGTCTACCTCACGCCACTTACGCGACAAAACTTAAACGACAAATAATCGGTCTCCTAGGATCTTAGGCGACGGATATTGCTTCTTCGCCTATGATGACGAGATTTCCTGTAGTGGGTGTGTGACATTCAAAGAGCACAACAACTATCAATAGAATTCATAAATTGAGCTAAATAAGCTCTTTTTAATCTGCCCTTAATAAGCGACCAATAATATTAGCTTTAGAGGGAAGATATATAATTTCCAAACTTTTTCCAATAATTCAGCCTTGAAATGAACTGACATGCTATATTACCATATGAATAGTATACTTATAGAAAAGACTTTTTGGAAGTGGGACCACAAACTAATTCATCATCATAATCATTCAAAGGGGTATTATTGGAAATAATTTCATTAATTATATCTTTGTCAAAAACAACATAAAGTTTGTTTATAAAATCTGTCACATAGTTATGATCACATGGTCAGTAATTGATCAAGAGATTCATAGTCAGTTACCCTTAGAGATAAATCTAATGGTGGGGAGAATCATTTTTAAGTAGAGTTGTTTTGTTTTCAACCGTTGGATGTAAATCTAACGGTGATTGACCATGAATCTCTTAGTCAGTAACTGACCAGGTGAACACTATTGTTGTCATTAGTATTAGAATTGAAATTTGTTTAGTCCTTATGGTTTAAAGTCGACATATGTTCAGTTATTGTAGTTTTATTTTAATCTGAATAATCCTTAAAGTCACGATTTTTCATCAAAATGATGTTTCCGTCAATTTTTCTGTTAGAATACTGACGTGGCCGTTAAAGACATTGTAATTTTTAACGGCCACATCAGCAATTTAAACCTAATCAATAAAGTGATTAACTCATCGAAAAGAATGTTTAATTCTCAACCATCAAATCTAAATTAGCTTGATCTAACGATGACTGATCATATGTTCCCTGGTCAGTAGGTGACCAGATGAACGAGACTGTTACTCAATATGATTGTACTCAATATAAGACCTCACGTCTTTCCTTTCAAAATAATAATAATAATAATAATAATAATAATAATAATAATAAATTATTACTTTATATAGGGTTTGTTATTTAAGAGTTTTCTTAATTTGTTAAGAGTTTCCTTATTTTTTAAAATATAAGGAAACAAATAAAGGAATATATAAGGATATTTTGAGAATAATTAAATTAAGAATTTAATATAGTTAACAGTTTTCTGTAATTTGCACTTTGAACATTATTTACTCTTACTTTTATGTATTTTATCCACTCTTTTAGTGAACAGTTTCTTACTTTTATGTTTCCATCATACTAATATGATTATGGGAACGTCGTGGTCTTGGTTGTCATTACTTATGCCAACATCACTTCTATTCTTTTAGACAGATTAATAAGTCGCTTACACAGTTAAGTTACAAACTCTTTACTGTAACTACTACTCAATTTGGCTATCGTTGTTAAATGCATTGACATGTCAATCTCTTTTTTTTAGAGTGAGGATATGTACTGTGAGGCTAGAGTTATTTGTCTTTAGTTATAATCTTTCTTTGTTAGGTATTGTGATTGTAATGTAATTGCAGTTTATTTGAATGAAAGTTTTATTTGATTAGCAAATCACATATACATCCTCCAAAAAATTTGAAACACAAATAAATCCACTTATGTTTTTGTTAAACAAATAAGGACAGTTTTTAACAATTAAGGACAATCTTTTTTTTGCATGCCATGTGTCATGGTTTAATTTACCAAACTAACCCTACACTAATTAAATATGTTTTTAGAATAGAAAAATCTCTCCTATTGAGATTTTTCAGTGAATGGAATACAGTAGCAAGTTTTCAATAACTTAGTGTAGTAACAGTTAATTCTAATAGAAGTAGTAGCAGGGGTTAACATCTCAGTAGTAGTAGCAGTTAATTTCAGTAGAAGTAGTAGCATAGGTCAACATCTCAGTAGTAGTAGTAGTAGTAAATTCCAGTAGAAGTAGTAGCATGGGTTAACATCTCAGTAGTAGTAACACTTAATTCCAGTAGAAGTAGTAGTAGTAGCAGCAGGGGTTAACATCCTAGTAGTAGTAGCAGTTAATTCCAGTAGAAGTAACAGGGGTTAACATCCCAGTAGTAGTAGCAGTTAATTCCAATAGAAGTAGTAACATCTCAGTAGTAGTAGCAGTTAATTCCAGTAGAAGTTGTAGCAGAGGTTAACATCCTAGTAGTAGTAGCAGTTAATTCCAGTAGAAGTAGTAACATGGGTTAACATCCCAGTAGTAGTAGCATGGGTTAACATCTCAGTAGTAGTAGCAGTTAATTCCAGTAGAAGTAGTAGCAGAGGTTAACATCTCAGTAGTAGTAGCAGTTAATTTCAGTATAAGTAGTAGCAGGGGTTAACATCTCACTAGTTGTAGCAGCAGCAGCAGCAGTAAATTCCAGTAGAAGTAGTAGCAGGGGTTAACATTCTAGTAGTAGTAGCAGTTAATTTCAGTAGAAATAACAGGGGTTAACATCTCAGTAGTAGTAGCAGTTAATTCCAATAGAAGTAGTAACATCTCAGTAGTAGTAGCAGTAAATTCCAGTAGAAGTAGTAACAAGGGTTAATATCCTAGTAGTAGTAGCAGTTAATTCCAATAGAAGTAACAGAGGTTAACATCTCAGTAGTAGTAGCAGTTAATTCCAGTAGTAGTAGTAGCAGTAAATTCCAGTATAAGTAGTAGCAGAGGTTAACATCTCAGTAGTTAAACAAGTATGTTTCCTCTAGTTCTACTACTGCTTGAAGACTAAGACAATGAAGATTAACTCTGCTATTGCTTATCCTCCACTTCTGCTACTATAGTTATCCACTTTTACACTAAAACCTTAACATTACAAAACCCCCCAAACTCATTCACAGTCTTCCATATCTTATTTCTAGCCTCAAATCTCAAATCACCCCCAAAAACTTTAGAGAGAGAAAAAGAGCGAGAGAACCCAGAAGAAATAGAGAGAGAAATGGCCAAGCTTGTCCATGGAGTTGAGTAGATGGAGCATTCACTATGCTCTGACCAAGAAGGACAATGCACTAGTGAAGTTGCCACCATGCCATCAATTAAGAGCTATAAGTTTTTTGCTTACATGCTATGGACTTGAATATTCAACTTTAAAAGAAAGGACGGTTGATTGCCAAGCCAAATACATTCGAACCATAGGCTTTCCAATTCCACCTACCAATACACCAATCAAATCCTAAAGTCAAAATCAAATCAAGCAAAGACCAGTGACGACGGGGCGGTCATCAAATTTCAACAATCAGAAATTGAGAGAAGGAAAAATCAAAGAGCAACTTACGTGAGCTTCGAACATGGCTGCGAATCGGACCGACGGTCGCCGGCGACGATTGGCCGGATTATGACCACAGGAATGCGGAAAGTGAGCTAGGGTGATCGGCAACGAAGCATTTCCATTGGTGAGAAAGCTTAGAGAGTGGCGATTAGGATTTTCTGAAGCTCTAAACCCGAGAGAGAGAGAGAGAGAGAGAGAGAGAGAGAGAGAGAGAGAGAGAGAGAGAGAGAGAGAGAGAGAGAGCCCAGAAGAAATAGAGAGAGAAATGGCCAAGCTTGGACCAACCCCATATCAATGGTGGAGATTTTTTAAGAGAGACTTTCTCATATCTGAAATGGTGGATAAGTGAGACGAATGGAAAGCAGTTAAGGTATTTTGAGGCAGTGATAGTTTTGTAAATATTTCAAAAAAGAATGATTTTTTAGGTATTTTACGTAAAAAATTGTTGACGGTGCGTGGTACCATGCATTATGGGTCTGAGTTTATGTCCTTATTTGTTTAAATCTGTTAAAAAATGGGTTTTCTGTTTTATACGACTGTTTATGATAGTGGGATGTCATTTACTATTATTTGATCAAATCTAGATACTTGTGCAGACATTTTCATGGGAAATGAAAGATTGCAGGTTCTCCAAATGGCGACTGAAGTACTGAACCTTATCTGGTCTGGAGTCCATTTCGTTTTGATTTCGTGTACGTAAACATAGAACTATTCACTCCCTTTTATTCCGGATGCCATAAAGCAATGTCGTGTAAGACACAAATTCATCAAAATTTTCAAAAATTACTAGAGGGTTAGGCACTTGTATTTCGAAGGACTCCCAAAAAAATTCTGAATTTGATACTGAAACTAGTCTCGGGTGACACCTTGCAGGGATGGATTAGGACTCGAGGGCTGGGGTTTTTATTTCAATTATTTGGCAGGGACGACGGAATAGGCAAATGTTAATTTATCAGTTTTCACTACATTGCTAACAGCCTAACATAAGGGCTTTCTGTTTCTGTTGTTTAGAAACCAAACTTCCTGTCCCAAGATGTTGCTAAGCTGTTGGGTGAGTGCATGGCATCTTGGGAGAACTCTTCCAGATTGCAGATGCTCATGTTTTATGGACGTTTATGAAATGTGCTCTTGAAAGACCAAAAACAGATTTGCCAAAATCATCAATAAGAGTGGTGCATTTTCATTACGGTTTAGGGTTTAGCAGGGAAGGGTGAGTAATTAATTCAAGACTTTCCTCCATAATCCTCCATAGACACAGCTGGTAACATTGTGAGTGATTTTTTTTTTTTTTTTTTTTTCAGGTCTATTTTGGACAGAATCTTGTTTGCAGAGACTCTCTTACAATAGGTACGAAGGGAAATATCGTAAAGGTTGGAGATCTTGTTCATGTCCTCAAGATGGTCTCTTCTGCTGATGAAGCAGCAGCTTGAATTTTGTTAACTACTTTACCCATGCTGTTATATGACACTAAGAAAGTAAGAAATGCTATCTAAGATTATGAATAACAATGATGGTTTCTCACTAAGAAATGCTATCTAAGATTTGTTTATGATTTATTTATATCTGTTCTTTATTGTTATTTATGTTATGAAGATGAGTGAAGTGTTTATAAAACTAGACTCATTAGTCATTATAACCAGTTTTAGAAAGCTGAAAAACATCTTGAAAGCTCCAGGCTTCAAATCCTCTGTTACCATTTCCCTATCACTCTCCCTGTATCCCTATAAAATTATGCCATGTGGCAATTTTTGCTTACTAAGCTTAACAGCTTCTAACCCATTCTAACCTTGTAAACTCTAACCTAACTCTGATCCTAACCCAACTGTAACTCATCTCTATTTAATAATGATAAAATATATTTACAAAGTCAGAAACCTTGTGATTTTCTCTGACTTCGTGGCTTTGTGCTCTTCAATCCCCACCACACTTCCTCACAAATACTTCCTCACAAATATACATAGAAAATAAAGACCTCCCTCTACAAGTACCAAAAACGACGATTATAACAATGCAATTTGGCCATAAAATGACATAATATATACAGAGAGGTCGTTCTGGGTTTGCTACCGACAGTTCTGTAAACCCTGCAGGAATATGAATTTCGGTTTTTGACTCTAAAACAGGTATAATTGCATGGGTTCCATTTGTTTGATCACCAACTTCGATCTGCAGTGAATGTCACCGGCTTTGATTGAAGACTGTGCTGTAGATTCCAATATGCATGGTCCATTCACTCCATTGATATAGGCTTTAAGCTCATGATCCACTAACATCAGCGTTTGGTAAGATTTGGAAAGCTAGTAGTAAGACATGACAATTTTAGGAGTGACAGAGTTAATCGGGGAAAAAAAAAATTGAGAGAGACAGACGAGTTATTCTTATATTCCAAGAGCATAAATTATAGCATACCAGTAATAATCTGGGTTTATGAAGATAAGAAATAGAGTGGAATGAAATAGGATCCATCGGAAAAATTATTGTCATTAATAGTTCATATATATGCAGTCAAACATGTAGGGAGTTCTAGGGTAAAGGATGGGAGCAGAGGAGGTACGCAGAGGAGTTTCATAGAAACAAGGTTTGCCCAGATTTTGTAAATAAATTTTATCATGTTGCGGGAGAAATAAACTGTGCGAGAGAAATTAAGGAGAATATCCTTCTATTTCATTCATAGAATAAACCTCTACATATAGAAGATACAATACATAAGGAAAGTACATATATTCCTATTACAACATTGATATCGAATCCTATTCTGATTCTACTTTGACTAAGGCACACATAATAAATTATATTTCCTTAAACACTCCCCCTTGTGCCGTGTCAAAGTAATACGATACATTTAGATGCATTCCATGTTGCCTCATTAAAAACCTTGCCAAGTAACAATAAAACCTCATGGGCAAAAATAACCTTGGTCGAAGGAACAAAAAGAGTACAACGCATCATTCACATTTGAAATTGACATGTATGTGCCAGACTCCCCCTGATGTCTGCACCTCCCCCTGATTCTTACAATCATGGGAGCTTTAGATAAATTAAGCATACCAATGCTTTAGACATGTATTTCAAATGTGACCTTAGGCAATGATCTAGTAAAAAGATATGTCATATTATTCTCATATCTAACTCGTTTCACTTTGATCATGAGGAAAACTCATTCTTTACTGATCACGTACATGATATATACTTGGTGTTATCGTTTTTGGTAAAACATTACTTCATATGTCGAATGCAAGCATCTTTAACCTCATAAAAATATGTAGGTTCATCTGTGGTAAACATTAAACCATTTGCTCTTAGAATATGTGTAATTATAGGCTTCAACCATATACACTCACGAACAATTTCATGTAGAGCAATCATTTAGACATCATTCAAAGATGTAGCGACAAAACTCTGTTTAGTTCACCAAGATATTACGTTGTTTCCCAATACATAGCTCACATGGAAACAACTTTTATGTGGGTTAAAGAGATACCCAATATCAGCAAATCACACCAAAACATCACAAGTATTTGGTAGAATGAGTAGAAGGCTGCCCAAGAACTCAAAATAAGAGTTTGCGTCGAAAATCAGATTCACGCGTGTCATGACCTTCGTATACTAAATCAGTCATAACTTTCTGCTCAAAATAGATATGAACAAACCGTAAAAAATTTTGGAAACTACACATCCGTAGCTTTCCAACCATATATTACTCATAATCAGATTCGTCTTGAGCTGATCACAAAACTCTGTCAAAGTTGACTGATCTGTAAAAACAGATTTTTTGGTTTCGCCTTTAATGCGTTTTTCTTCACGCATGGCTTGCGGCGATGGCTATTTGATGCAATCCATCATGCCATATACTCTTCTCTTTGTAAGGATAGAATAAGCCCAAAAATATCATAAGTATCCAAAGATTAATCTTATGCCAATCCATAGGCAATGCGTGGGCGCATAGCTGCATCTAGCTAACAAGTTCACAATATGGATGAGATCTCGAGTCTTGTATATTTTTCTCAGTACAATAATGCGCTTATTGTACTTATATTAGGCATTCAGCCTCTAAAACGTGTTCGCCATCATCCTTTGGACGAAACGTATCCCTTTAAGGGTTAAGACTACGAACGATCATGGGAATAGTTATATGCCTCACTTTATCATCATTAGAGTGCCTTAATATCTCATAATATAAGCCGATTGATGGACAATACCATCATTATGGTGCTCGAGTTCCAATTCGAGACAAAACCATATATTCCCAAGATCTTTATCTCAAAATTCGGATTTCAAATCCATAGCGGTATCTCTTAGTTCATCAAGAGTCCATTAAAACTTATGTCATTAACATAAACCGCAATAACTGCAAATCCAAAACTTGTCCTTATAATAAACACGCATAAGCATAATTCATCATATCCCTTCCCAATCAAGTTGTCACTTAGTGAACGTTACAACTTTATTGTAAACATGCTCCGTGGTCTAGAGCCACTTGTATTGGGTAAATGAAGTCAACCTTGGACATTCATGTATATCTCTTAACTTAGATCCCCATAGAGATATTGTGACCACATTCATAAGCTGCATGTCAAGTTTTTCGGAAATTACCAAATTGACAATGTAGTGGATTACAATGACATCCATTACGAGAGAATATGTCTCCTCGTAGTCGATCCCAGGGAAATATGATAAGCCTTGCGCCATGAGGCGAGTCAGTAATTATGCCTTCTTATAAAGACTTATTAAATTGATAGGCTTTACACTTGGTGGTGTCGGCATCACCAACCCAAATACCTTTCTTTCAACTTAGCCTAGATCGCTTATTTCCTTTTAGGCCAATATTAACTACGTTTGCATTTTTGCAACGAAGTAAGGTTCGATATCTCAATATCTCACGTCTGCATGTACACCAGTGTAATATATAGTTGTAGAGATCTCTATATTTCAAGAATTGGTTCTAACATTGAGGAGTCCCCCAATGATAACCATAATTCATAAATATTCACATGAGACGGATTTGAGTATCAATGATCAATAGATCAAATTGTGCCAAACTCGCTCACTCCTTTGGGTGAGTATTGATCGAACCTATAGGGCCTCCCTCTTTTCCTTGGGGAGCCACGGCCTGTGACACCATTATGCCACGTTATGGAGTCACTATGCCACCATCCATGGTGACGGCATCGACACCAATTTCATTAGGTGGCGCTATGTCCTCTTAATAGGACATCAATCCTTACAGGTATGTTTGCAGCATGTATATTATGATCTCATCACTTTAATATTACAAAACGCATCAGGCATTGAATCTGCTACGTTATGAAGATCAATTATTCTACGCACTTCAATATTGTGCGGTTTTTAGGATCATGATGAGACAAAGTGGGGATAAATCACGACAATTTCCTGTCGTTATCTTTGAACAGTCTTGTTCTTATCTCCCCCTAACGATGGGATAATTGTCTCATCAAAGTGACTTTCCGCAAATATGGCGGTAAAGAGATCGTCTGTCAAGGTTTCAACAAAGCGGACTATAGTTTGGAGACTTATATCCAACATAAATACTTATTCATGTCTAAGAACCCATCATAGTGCGTTGTGGCTGCGCAATTTTGGCACATAAATGCGTAAGTCACTGGCTTTAACGCATAAAAAGGTTAAGTGGTGATGGTTCGTAGATGAATTAGTATAGCTGCATGCAATTGCATAACCCAAGCGGAAAAATTGGTGCGCATTACCAAAATTTAGGCTGCTATCGTAGTCATTTACTTGTAACTTTCCGCGAGACCATTTGGGCATGTACATGGGAACATGATATCAAACATCATTCCATCAAAATGTACAATAGTCATCGAAAATTGTCGATGTGAATTCTCTAGCATTATCAAGTCGAATTGACTGAATGGGATGATATGGGTAGTGAGCCCAATACATAATTTGTGCTAGAAGTTATATTATAAGCAGCATATATAACTAGTAGATGATAGTGCGACACGTGACCAACGTGTATGCACATCAACCAACACCATAAAATATCAAATATGTCCGTAAGTTGGTTGAATATGTCTACAGAATCCCCTTGGATTCAATTGAATTTAAGATCATAATGAGAATACATGTGTCTTTTGCATAGGATGGTCTCAATCCTAATTTTCCAAAGAAATAGGTTTTACAAAACGAGTGATTAATTGGCTTTCAGAAGTAACCAATGAAGATTTTGGTTTAACCATAAAGTCATAATTGACTTGAGAAGCATAATAGGGAACAATTGCACCAACATATGCATCAAAAATGTCCCAGAGCCGCCTAGGGGAAGCGACGGCATTTTCATACAAGTAGTAGTATTTGCCTCTTGAACCATGTTCTTTTGGTTCTTGCTTCTTTTCACTCAAAATAATGGATGTCCGTGTGCCTTTTTTCAATAAACGGATCATCAAACCATGACCATAATATCTTAATCTGTCATGTCAAAGCCTATATGTGTCATAATCCCAATGTCATCTCATATGACATTGTTGGATTCAACAATTATAATAACGGTTACAAAATTAATCCACTAATGACACATAATCTTCTCTAATACTCGTGTACATCCGTAGTCATTAGAGATAATGCAAAGGAACTTATGTATATTCTCTCTTATGTGTTTCCACATGATAATCGTTGGCAATATATCATTTAGTACTGATAAAGGTTCGATTAGCTCTTGAGCATAAAGAGCTTCAATGATAATAATCATAGTGCCATAAAGACAAAAGAATTTGAGCCGTCTATCCCTCTTTTTTATCAATTGTGATGATGCAATCATCTGAGTCACAAAGGGATTATAAGACATTATTTCACAAATAATTACCTACTTTTAGGTATTGTGTGGGCAGTCATCCTATCGACTTTGAATATTCGATCTCTCCAAGTGATATATGACAAATTATAGGAGATTAGTCAACATAGTTCAACACATATAGTATGTGAGTGTAAATATACACAAATAAACAACTTTTTTTTTCTTTTCTGTTACTGTTCACGGTGAACAATACTGTTTTCTCAGTTGACTTTTTGTCACAGTTGACTTTTTGTCATAGTTGACTTTTTCGTCATAGTTGACTGTTTCACTTTTTTTTTATTCTTTGTCGAAAATATTTTGTCACCCTTTTGACTCATATTACCACACCATGTGCATTATGGTGGAATAATTTATTTCTTTCGAACTAGGCATGATCACAACTTTGAATATGCGATTGCAATAATAAATTCAAATAAAGCTCAAATCTCATAGAAATATATTCGAGACTTTATTAATATGCCAACGTACATCGAGGTTTTGTAATCAAAATCTAATCCAAATAATAAGAATCATGACCAAACGTCATTTATGAATTGAGGCATAGAAGCCTGTACAAGTATTCTTGGAAAATAAATGTTTCAATCAAAATCTGCAACATCAATGTGTTCTTTGCCAGATTTGAAGTATGTAATAGTGAGACTGACGTCATTGTCATCTCCATCTTCTTCTTTAGCTGCATGATGAGCCTTTTGCTCTCTTATATATTTATATACTTTATATTGTGCAGCAATTTTCATGCAATGTCCAAAATCAATGCTTATTAAATCCATGTCTATAACATATATACCTCATCTTCAAATGCCAAGCCATGTCATGGCAGTGAGGTGGTTTTCGATGTCAGTCACCCATCGGCGATATATCCAATATCTTTGGATTGTAGATTAGCAAATTCCGGGAATTTTTTTTTCTTTTATTTTCATTGCCCCTTTTTTTTCCGACATCTTGAGAAACAAGAAGAAGAGTAGTGTCGTAGTCCCAAAGACTTCCTCGACAACTAATATTTTCAAGAAATTTGGATTAGACCAAAACCAAGTGTGTCAATGGTCGTTTTGAGACTCATGAATTTTTTTCATAGCCATAATTTTCTTTTCGATGCTCATAGCATATGAATCCCCACGATTCAATTAATTCTCAAAAGTCCCACGCCATATGAGGGGTCGAGATGTAGAAGAAGTGAAGTTGGAAAATCCCCTATAAAAACACAAGTTTCAGAAAGCAGGAACTTTAATATAAAGCTTACTTGGAAAAAATATTTAAGCCTGAAACTTTTAATACGCACGTGTCGATGTAGACGTGTAGATATCTTTTGAATTGTTGCATGCTATCAATCATCCTATATATGGATCTCGAAGACTGCTGCGATCCTCTCAGGCAATCACCATTAGCATGCGTGAGACAACCGGTAACTTTATGTCTCCTTAACATATGAGAATGTAATTTATTAGCATCTTGTACATAATTGTATGATCATAGATTTATATGTAAACCATAGTTACACAATGAACAATTAACCAGTAAGAGGAGCAGCAAGATGGAAAACTTAGCTTTTGGTAATTATACGATTGCATAATTCTGTCAGTCCTCGGACATATATATTAAGAGGCACATCCTTTGGATTTGGCATGATGCTCCCGATCGCGAGGCTAGCAACCATGGTCTGCTTCGATTCTCTCTAGCAAACACTATTCACCACCGATATGTGGGAAGGATTTTAGATTTTTAGGGTTTGTAGGATTACTCAGGGTGAGAGCAAAGTGTCTGATAATGTGTTGCGGGAGAAATAAACTGTGCGAGAGAAATTGAGGAGAATATCCTTCTATTTCATTCATAGAATAAACCTCTACATACAGAAGATACAATACATAAGGAAAGTACATATATTCCTATTACAACATTGATATCGAATCCTATTCTGATTCTACTTTGACTAAGGCACACATAATAAATTATATTTCCTTAAACATATCATTATTAATTAGAGATGAGTTACAGTTGGGTTAGGATCAGAGTTAGGTTAGAGGTTAACAAGGTTAGAGTGGGTTAGAAGCTGTTAAGCTTAGTAAGCAAAAATTGCCACATGGCATAATTTTATAAGGATACAGGGAGAGTAATAGAGAAATGGTAACAGAGGATTTGAAGCCAAAGCTCCAAACCCCGATCTAAAAATGTGACCTTTCTGAGGCGTACACGCACTTTTGAAACCGTTATGAATCTAAAGCACTCCTGATTAATATGAACACGTTATACCATACACTGTTTCTTCGATTAACAATCAAATATCAGTCCGACTCCATTCCATTCCCTAACCAGTTAGTATCCCATCTCTTCCCCTCCATTCCATTCTCTAACCGAATGTACCGACATCCGACGTGATCCCTTCCTGGGACCAAGTATTACCAACATAGATGGTCCCAGCATAACAACCAGCTGCTCCATCTAAGCCCCTAGAAAATCACTCAACTCTAGTCATAGGAAACCATTCATTAACACATACCAAGCAGAATATTATTCAATAGGAAAAGTGAACTAATACAGCAATAGTAATCATTGTCAGTGTCATAAGAACATTACAGGTTCTAATACTACCACAGGTTTTGAGCTAAGTTCAGACTGAACCTTTTGACTAGGGAAGAAGATAGATTTGGAGCTAAGAAGCCTCATCATCATTCTCAGCTGTGCCCCCTTTAAGATGCAAATGCTTTTCCCTCTTTTGAAAGTCTGTCAAACCTTTACCACTACCAGTCACCCCAACCTTTCCGAAAGGATCGTCTGGAGACTTGAAGATACTCTCTCGCTTGCGTCCAGATAAATAACCACTCTGAAAAAATAACAAGTTACAATTCTTTTTTTTGAATAAAAAGTTACAAACTAGAATGAGGCATAAAGTTACAAATCTAGAATGTGCATAAAGGTTCTTTTTGCCTCGTATTCTTTTTTATTGTTCATCAAAATAAAGTATAAGCACTGTCTTGACAGCCAAAGCAAAGTTCTCTTACAGTTACAGTTAAGCATCAAAGGTTTAGGTTTATTTCAGATATATACTAAACCGGAGACTTGAAACAACAGATTTACCACAATACAATATAAGCAAACAAGCAAAATTGTATCTTTACCTTTTTATTTTAAAATTATGTAGATATCAGACATGTGCATAATGAAATGGTAACTGAAGATTAATGTAACTTCTAAAGATTGGAACAATATTGCAAGCAAACTGGAACCCAGAAATACATGCATACCTTCTTAGTCTTGCCTTTGGTAGTTTGGAACTGCTGCCAAGCATTTTGACGCTTGTTCTGAGATACTTCCAGCTGTTCCATCCTCATCTTCGACTTAAAAGCATGTATCTTCTTGCGTTTGGCAATTTTCTGCAGATTTGGCAAGGCATCAGTACAAAGAGAAAACTGACTATGCATAACTTCTTCTTTTCTGGAATAAAGGCTAGAATGCCCGCCCTCACGCCATAACCATTAACGAAACTGCAGAATACAAAGGGGGGGGGGGGGGGGAGTTAACATTGTGCCTATACCCCATTCTATAAAAACACCCTAAAATTATATTAGGCGTGTCTACAAAATCTATGCATTCTAACAAGCACCATTTAGCAAAGAGTGCATCATTGGCTACTCCATTTGCTTTACAAATTTGGCAACATGCCGGAAAATTACTGCTCATGCGAAGCCATAAATTACTATGTATAACATATTTCCAGCTATGTTGGAAATTACCATTGACCCAAAGTTTCATCTTGTCACTAGGAGGCAGTGACCATTTGACGAAGCAAGGAACTCGCTGCCTTAATAGGACAAACATGGCACGCTGCGTGCAACAACCAGGACATAGCCCACATCGCCCACATCGCCCTAACATAGATTGATAGGAATTTATTGCTGACCTAGCGCCACATTTAACTAATAACAGTAAAAAATAAACAAGCATAAAATAAAAGATATTTGGGCCCAAAATAACAGGCCCAAAACACATCAAGCCCAAGTCCACAAAGAGAAAAACACAGAACGAGATACCAGCTTCCTGTTTGAAAATCACGCGCCGTCCCACCACCGGCGACCACTTTGCCATCTGCTATGTGTAGAACGAAGACCGCCCGTCTCACCCTCCTGCCACCATTTTCTGAAAGCCAGCAAGGATCTCTAGCACTCCCCACAACGCCAATCTCTGGATAGGATCTGAGCAACCAAAACAAGATCAAAAATCCGATCTGAGCATTGCAGATCCCACCTTCGTCGCCAACCCACGCCAACACAACTGCTTTGTTCGTCGGATCCGACCGCGCAACATCCTCCACACACCTTCAAATCGTCACCGTAGTCCCACTCGAACACCCATGATCTCAGCCGAGATACCGGCACCGTTGTCCTCACCTCTTCCTCTCAGACTTGTTTTATTTAGGGAAAACCCCAATTTCGCCATAACAGACCCATCAAACGCCCCCGTCCAGCTGCACCCGCCGATCGTCGACGAGGCCAGAGGCCTGAGTCGACTCGGAGAGCCACCAGACAAGAAAGTAACTGAAGTCAGGGAGGCAATTTGAGGTATGCGCGTGCGGCGCGTTCTAGGTAATCAACTTTCTTTTTCAACTTTGCCGTATTAAAGCCTATGCATAACTTATGGTATTATAGAAATGATAGTAATCACCCTACAAACTAGTTTGATGATTCAACCCACCAGAAACTTTCTGAATTGGCAGACCAAACGGTTTAAACAATGACACCCCTCCCCCCCCCCCCCCCGGCCCAAAACACACACCTTTTATTTTATTATATAATGATAGAGATGGACATATTACCACATCCTCAGGATCATCTGGTTCTATACGAAGTTTCGGCGGTAGGGTTCGTGCTTGGAAGTCAACAGAAGCAGCTTGTGCAATTTTCCTTTTAATTGCTTGTTTTGTAGCTTCAGCAACTTTTTCAGCTTCCAACAATGCATTGACAGCCCCTTCTTGAATTGGCCTGACATTAGCTGGATCCACCTGAGAGGAGAATCATCAGTGATGAATAACATTTACAAAATGTAATACTAGACATAAAAGGAGTAGATGAACCAAACTAAGGGCTGTAGGTGACACAAAAAGGAAAATAATAAATAGACAAACTCTTAAGAGTAAAATATATGTCATATAAATAGATTTACTTTGAAGAACCAATTAACAAATCATAGGCTTTTTAGTCGCAACTCATTATAGGTCATATGAAAATTTACTACATAGATAAAAAGAACTTCAGGCAAACAGGTAACTGGTTCGAATAAGCAAAACTATGTAATCATAGATCACAATATCATAATCTAAAAATACGGTAGCAGAGTCAAAAGAGGGTTCTGTCAATCTGTGACAATAGTTGACGTTTTTAGCCTATCTGCTATTTGCCTCCCTAATTTGGCTGATTCGGTCAATAAGCCATTCCCATGATAAGAAGTCCATGCCTTAAACACTTACTTTCAAAAAAAAAAAAACGTCCATGCCTTAAACCCCTAAGGTACAGTTAACGATTCATGGATAGCTTTTACGGAAGGATGTGTGGCTCATATATGTATATAAAAATGTGGCCTAAAAATGAATATAACTAGGATAAGGATGCCATGCTAACTTAAAAGCACTTAATGGTTCAGTTATCTATGCAAACATACCTCTTCTTTATTCCCCCAGCTATCATATGTAACATAGTACCCATTTGGTGTAAGAGAATCGATTGTTGCATCATACCTGTACATTCAACTAGTCAAGCATGGACAAAAGAAAAAGGAAAGGTAAAACAAATGTAGAAATTTTTAAAGTCTAATAACAAAAACATGAAATTGGAGATCTTTTCTCACACACCACTCTCCATCTTCACTATAAACAGCCTGAACTTTTGTACCAGGAGCAAATTTGTCTTGATAATCAGAAATACTCCCTGTATCCTACATAAGAATAGAATATAAAGTGACTATAACAGAACAAGAGTGGAAGATCTGACCACAGTAAAGATGTAATACAGTACAGCTATTGTATCTAAAATATTACTAAAACCACTGTTGAAACAAAATTCATTTTTCTACAAGAAAATACTCTTCCAAATTATTTTTATGTCCGAACACAGCCGACTAGAATGCAAATTGGTGTTACTTTATAGAATCCAGTAAACCCTAAGATAACATAAATCAAATTAACCATAAACTTTGCCAAAAATAGAGAAAAATTAGAAGAGCTTACATTCTCATTCTTCTGAGACTGGGGAAAACTAGGAGATGCACTACCGCTTGTTCCAATTTCTAATCCTAAATTCTGATTTTGCTTGGCAGTTGCAAGTAGTTCTTCTGTCATGGCTATGGCCTGCATTATCAAAAATTTAGTCCAGACCAGAATTTGAACAGCTATCATATAATTGTCATGATCATAAAAGACTTAAATAACACATTGATGTCAAATTCAAACTTAGAGTCTCAGTGTGAACATTTGAAACCAAGTGACAAAGAAAGAGAATCTGACCTAACGCCACACATATCGTACCTGCAAATGAATGAAAGAGAAGTAACATGCATCTTGATGAAGCTCTAAAAGAAATCCTTTTATCTTGTTCTAAAATATCTACAAGTTTCAATTTCTCAAGTGTATAAACCATCCTCACCTTATTCAACCCTTAATGAAAACAAACCTCGAGAGGTGCCAGAGCAGTTATTTGGTGTTGCTAGTTTGAGCAACACGATGATTCCTTCAAAAGAGAGAAGGAAGAAATAAAAGAAGAATGATATTGCAATAAAACCTATCCATATAATAGTAACTGCACTCGGAAATCATCCCTAAGGGCCAGAGAAGATGTTGACTTTTTGTAAGAACACTAAATCAAGACCTCTATGCAACAAAGTCAAATATACATATAGCAGTTTTTCAATGCGGAAATAGATAGAACCATATGACACAATGTACACGCAAGATTACACACAGAAGTTAAAGAAGACCACACACAAAAATTACCTCAAGTAACTCTTTTTCCAGGTCAGCATACTCAGAGTTTCCAGGGTCTTGAGCTAAAAAATCCTTGATCTGAACAGATGAAGGAAGAAGTTATTAGACAGGCATAATAGATTGACTTTGCAGCCTATAGCATATATTTTGAAATATAGATTATGAACACACGACACAATGGCCAAAACATTGTAACAGAAATTCACTATAACACAAGAATAACAAAAGAATAAGACACAGCGGATGTTCAATGTATGACCACAGCATTATACTCCAGGATACTGACCAATTGAAGTCAAAAAATCCAACCACACAAGACTATTAAAGTCATATAATCAATGGATGGCTATGTGCAAGGATATAATGCCTACAGTTTACTCTTTATTTTAAAGTTTACAAAACAAAATGAAACCATAAAAAGAAACATCTTTCTTAGTGGAATCCATTACTAAGTAATGGAACTCTACCCAGGTCGTGAAATGCCCAGTCAATCTAGTCTAGTGAACAAGGCATTTACTGAGGAAGAAAAGCACAACCTTTATCATACAGGTTAATTCCCAACTAGCAGCTCACTTAGCTCAACTGAATCTTTATTGCTACAATTCATCATCTTAATCTTTTGCATGCAAACACTTAACCGATGATGCAGTTCAGTTAGGTTAAAGACTAAACAAAACAATTGGGCGGAAATATGCAATGTAATTTGCAAAACTGATGAGTGCCAATTTCAACCCCTATAATGCAAAGTGCATCAGTCAACGTCATAGGCGCTACTCAAGGGGTGGCCATATATTACAAGCAATGTAGTTCATTAAAAAATCAAAGCAACACCAATAAAACGAGTTATGAACAAACGATTCAAATGCACAGTACTCTACTGCCCTCTCTTCACAATTCAAAGAATTCCGCAATACGAAATCGGCAATACTAATGTAGTTGAATAAAGAAACACAAAATTTCAGTAGTATAGTGTACAGAATGATAACACAAAAGCATCAAAACTAGAATGTCTAAATCAAATGCTTAAATCTTGAAATCCAATACCCTAACTGAATTGCAACAAAACCCTAATCATAACATAATAAGTATGACGTCAAGAAAATAAATCGAAGCAGGAGAAGGGTTACCTGGCGAAGCTGTTCGTTGTACAAGGAGAGATTGGAGGAGAGCTCTTGTATGGTGGTAAGCTCGTCTCCTCCTTCCCCTTCCATTTTTTATTTTTTATTTTCTGGTTTTCAGAGATTGAAATCGATCGAGAGAGAGAGAGTTGAGAGATTTACAGCAGAAGAAAAAGAAGAAGAAGCAAACAAGTCGGGGCCCTAAAACGATTTAAATATCGTGAAATTAAAATAAATAAATAAATGAAAACGGCAAATTAAGGGCACCAATATTGTCAGGGAATGCGATTTCGTATGAGTGTGTCTATTGTCATCCCATAAATCATTTTGCTCACCTTATATTCTCTTTATACCTAATTTATATTTTTTTTAATTATAAGTCTTGTTCACCCATTACAATACCTAAAATACTCTTTTTCTATTTTTGTTTTGTTCACCCTAAATTCCTTTTTTACCTTACATATATTTTTTTTTTTCAATTTCAGATTTACTTGGTTCATCCTACATTCCATCTCTTCTCACCCCGCCTATATAATTTTAAATTTTAAATTACTTTATTCACCGATTTGCAATAAACACAATATCAGCCTTTTCTAATAACCATTGAACTCCAAAAACAAAATGAAATTGAAGAAAACCATAAGACCCTGTTTGGTTAGCAGGAAAGTAAAAATGAGAAATGGATTTATTTTCCTTTCCAAACAGATATGGAATGAAATATGTTTTGGTATTTCTATGTGGGTGTTTGGTACATATTGAAAATTAAATGATGGAATCAAGTATATTAATTCCTATTTTAATGTTTGGTAAGTCATTATAATGAAATACAAAGTAATATTTTTCAATAATGCCCCTTTATAATTTTCAAATACGTACAATATAAAATTTATTAGAGGATAATTTATGTAATTGTGGCTTTGACAGTGTGAATGGAATTGGAATACCACCCTTGACAATATAATTGAATTCAGGTTTTATGAGGAAGTCAATTTCTAGTCAAATCTCTTTTTTTGTTTCCTTTCCTGTCTATATGTACAACCAATCAACCCCTTGGAATGGAAAACCAAATAAATTCCTTTCCCATATCATGGTTTCCTGCCAACCAAATGGGGTCTAAGATTAATATCATTTGGGTAAGTGAAATCACAAACTGAACAATAAAAATCACATTAAAGTATAAATGTCAATTAAAGAACAAGAAAAAACTCTCAAACTTAACAACTCATTGATATCCGTCGATATCAAGATGCACAATGTCTGTAAACTCTACTTGGAAAAAGTTATGACGCCGATGAAAAAAAAAATCTAATATATATAAGTGAGCGACTAGACATAAAAATTTACATATAAAATCGATATGAGAAATAATGAGTAAAGGGATAGACGAAACATCAACAAAGAAAAAAAAAATACAAACAATTCATCTCATCTTCAGTTGAATGTTAATGTCTTCTTCAGACTTCATAGAAAGATCGAATGTGATAAATTCTGGGTTAAGGTTTATGAAGTACATGTTTGTCTAACCACCACATGTGGTCGAGTTGGTAAAAGCCTAGGTGTGGAACCCCCATACCCAGGTTCGAATCCCAGCCGACGTTAATTGGAGTTAAATCCCAATTTATTCTTGGTGGTCAGGGGGGAGGAAGCGTTATGACATGATCCCTTGGCGCGGATTAGTCTCTGGGTCTGGAAAGCCTTTGAGGATAACGTCGTTGATACTCTAAAAAAAAAGTACATGTTTATCTAAAAAAAAATAGTAATTTGTAACAACTTATTGTCTCTTGCTGTAATTTTACATTAGAGTATATTAATCATTTAATAAATCAATAACGTGTGGGGTAAGCAAAATAGTTTATGGGGTGGCAATAGACGCACCCTTTCGTATTCTTTTCTTACCGGATTTCGTATTTTTGTTAGTCAATATGATTTTAAATTCCGAAAATACCTTTGGTTACTAGACCTGTAAATGGACCGGATCTGGAGCGGATCGACCTAGATCCGTATAGAAATTTTGGATCCGGATCCGACCCGTTACCCGCCGGATCTTTGATAGCTAGATCCAAATCCCGATCCAGCGGGTTAACGGATACCCGACCCGTTAATCCGATCTGTTTATAATAATAAATATTTTCAAATTTTAAATAATAATTTCGTATTTTTATCATAAATTTTCATAAAACACTAATGAAATATTATAACAAAATAAAGGTTTACATTAAAAATTGAATTGCATGCCAAAATACTCCTTAACAATAAACTAATATATTCAAAATACTAGACCTCCAATGTATTTAGCAAAGAGCATAAAAAGAACATATGGATCAGTAACCTTCAACTTCATCAAATGATCATACTTTAGACGCAATTTATTTATTTATTTATTTTGGGTTACAAACGGAGCTCAAACGAGCCCAAACAAAAAGCCAATAACTAAATATTAAAGCATGAAGCAGATCTCCTAGCTCTAACAGTAGAACTCAAATCATCAAGAAATGCTTGTGCAGCATGCACAGGGGGTCTTCAAAGCTTATGAAGCCCAAATCATGGGAGATACTACTCTTTGCCAAAACATCAGCAGTCATATTAGACGCAATTTAGACGTTTAGGTTATCCAAATAATTATTATATTATTTAATATTTATCAATAATATTATATTTATAAAAATATTATTTAATTATTTTAAAACGGATCCGGGTCCTTAACGGATCGGATCAACCTTGATCCGTGTCCGATCCGTTTAATAAACAGGTTAACGGATCAACAGGTCTAATTTTCGATCCAAACCCGTTTAAAAACCACGAATCCGGTTCATTTACAGGTCTATTGGTTACTGCACCCTCCACGCTTTGCTAGTTTTTTTTTTTTTTTTTGATGGTGGAAATCCAAGTTTTATTGAGAAAGTAAACATTTACAAACAATATTACAAAACCTATAAACTAGGTAGTAAGCAAACAAACAAAACAAGATAAACTTAACAACTTGACCAAAAAAAAAGATAAACTAAACAAGATAAACACAAAATCAAACAACCCATCATTATCCATCCAGGTCACAAACCATCCAAGAGAGGAAAAGAAAACACGCGTCAGAATAGCCAAAGCCATGCGTCGAAACTCAAGGTGGCTCATAAATGACACCCAATTTGCCGAAATCCTGGAGAACGCCGAAATCATCCTAGAATGAGAACCCCACAACTTGTTCAGCTCTATTGCAGACGGAGAGAAGGAGAAAGCTTGTGCCAAAACCGCCACAAACTAACCCACTATGTGGCACAAAGACGTCACGGGTAAAGCAACCAGAAGCCTTGAACAAACCACATCCCATTCCAACTGCGATTTCCAAATCTCAAAACCATGCATAACATCCTTGAACACCATCAGCATAACGCCTGGCAAGGAATTGCCAGACAAAACGAGAACCAAAAAAAACATAAAAAAGAAAGAGGAGAAGAGAAAGGCAGCAGCTAAATCGATGATGTGCCTTTGCATGACATACAATGCAACACTGAATTCGAAGAACTGAATCGGTGAAATTTCGTTGAAAATACTGATTGGTGAGGAAGATGTGCACCTAGAAAGTGAAGAATCTGAGATTTGAGAAAAGAGAGCAAGAAAGGGAGAGGTAATCTAAGATCAAAAGATTAGGACGATATCAATGATGGGAAAAAGGAAGGAAAACAAATAGCCACCGTCATCGAACTGATCGGAGTAAAGAGCTACTACCAAGGAGGGTAAGGAAAAAACTACCATGTAAGAGGGTAGGGGTAAGAGAGAGAGAAGCGAGAGTTTCCCCTCTCAGTCTTTTCTTTTTTGTCAAATATGTCTCTCTTGAGCTATCCAACACTTTGCTAGTTGAACATTACATAATTATTGCAAGATACACTTTTGCGCCAAAAATTATCACTACCAAGCCTGCTTTTTGTTATACCTATGAGATCATTTTTCATCCATTTTTAACTAACACGATCTATTAAAAAGTAAATTACAAAATTACTATTTTCATATTTTAGGGTCAGTAGCTTGTTTATTTTTGAGCGTCAGTAGCATTACAAGTGCAAACATATGAGTACTTACTATCTAGTATCTTCAACGTTCTATTTGGATCAGTAGAGTTACTCAGGATTTGTTTTGTAGTTCCATTGCTTGTTTTTCAGTAATCCAAAAAAGTATCAACTGGGCTGGGCTGGGCTTAGAGTAGAGAAGGCCCAGTTGAAAGCGGAAACAGTGCCAAATATGTATAATAAGGTCGTCACTTTTCTTCTCCTTCATTCCTTCCTACCCTAACAGCTCTGGTAGCTTCAATTTCACCAGATCTTCAACAATGGTAAGCCTTTCCCCCTGTCAGATCTCTCAAGCCCTAGCCTTTCGGTATCTCCGTTCTTGCTTAATCGCTATGGGCTTTTCTGTAATTGCGGAAATTTTCAGGAAGGAGGAGGCAATTTAGACGCGCAAATAGAGCAATTGCTCAACTTGGAGAAGCAGATGAGGCTCTCCGGCGACGTGGCCGGAACCAAGAAGGCCGCCACCGATATTCTTGAGCTCTGCTTCAAAGCTGGTGCTTGGAAGACTCTCAATGACCAGATCGTTGTCTTGTCCAAACGCCGTGGTCAGCTCAAGCAGGTACTCTAAACTAAGTTTTAGATTCTCTGCCATCTTTGTTCGATTGAGGTTTTAAGCTTCTGTAGTACCTAGCCAGTTCAATTTCTTTTTTTTTAGTTCTTGGAGTTTATGATGCATGTTAGAAATTTTTGTGCTAATTTGTTTTGAAGAATTTGGATTTCGATAAGGCCTGTATGCATTTGACTATGTTTGTGTTTAGACTGGTGTTTGTTAGTAGTATAGTGGATGTGAACTATTTACCGGATATGTATGAAAAGAGAAAGGTTTCTCTTGTGAGTTCTTTGGATTTTGCGGTTTTTGTTCTCTTCTATTTACCTTGGGAGAAGCGAATTCAATTCATTGTTGGGATTTATTTGATTGTGGGCTCTATAGTAGTTCAGGAAAAAGAAAGGAAAAATAGATATTTCTGTATTCTCGTCTCTTAAGTATAGTATACGATGTTTTAGCTAAATGTTTCTCTGGAATCATGATTTGCATCATTTGTGTGGTTTATCTCTGATAAAGTTTTGTCAGTGGTCTGTTGGTGATAAACTTGACTATCCTTATAAGAGTTATGTGCTTTGACTGTTATTCCTCATTGGCTGTCTGTTTCTCTGCAGGCTGTAACTGCAATGGTCCAGCAAGCTATGCAATACATTGATCAGACACCAGATATTGAAACTCGTATAGAGCTTATCAAAACACTAAATAATGTTTCTGCTGGAAAGGTATACATGTGCTTGAGAGCTTCAATAGCATCTTTTGAAATTATGTAACGTAATTTTATGTTTTGTTCAGAATTTTGATGGTTTTTGTTGCTTGTTCTTTAGATATATGTTGAAATTGAGAGAGCTCGGTTGATCAAAAGACTTGCTAAGATTAAGGAAGAGCAAGGCCATATTGCTGAAGCGGCTGATCTGATGCAAGAAATAGCGGTCAGTTCGGAAATTATTATCTTTCTTAACGCTTCCCCTTCCCCATAGGAATAAACACAAACATGAGAAAACATATTCTGGTGCTCATTTTTGTGCGATATGCTTTACAGGTGGAGACTTTTGGTGCTATGGCAAAAACTGAGAAGATTGCATTCATTCTTGAACAAGTATGCGTTTAGTTTTCTTTTGATTACTTATCTTTACTATGTACACATTCATTGCAAGCATATTAGGTTCTAGTTTTTATTATCATTTTGAGCCACTCTGAGGATAATTAAATTTTGCAGGTTCGTCTGTGCCTGGATCGGCAAGATTATGTTCGTGCTCAAATACTATCAAGGAAAATCAGTCCAAGAGTTTTTGATATTGATGCTTCAAAAGAAAAGAAAAAACCCAAAGAAGGTGACAGTGTTGTTGAAGAAGCTCCAGCTGATATACCTTCGCTCCTAGAATTGAAAAGGATCTACTATGAATTAATGATAAGGTATACGCGTGTTCATTCATTTACTGATCTTTGTTTCTATTATTTACACGCTTAACCAAGCTTGGCTATTAATCTAGATTTATTGAGGTTTCATGAGCCATTAAACTCTTATTTCTGCTGTTTAGACACAGTCACAGGCATCTCAATGAATTTCCATAGTTATTTGAATTGCAAATCTGTATGTATGATCGTGAGGTAGTGTTTCTTTTGTGGTTTTGCCATTGGAAGGAATTCCTTTCCCATGTTCGTAAGAGCAAATGTGGGTTTACCTGTATCATGGGTATTCAAAACTGAAAAAATTAGCTTCATAGGTGTTTAGCAGTCTTAAAAAGGAATAGGTGGATTTCCCAACTCCAGTCCCTATTTTAAGCTTTATATTGATTATTTATGTTGTTTGAAATTAGAATTTTCTATTCTGATTAGTCTGTCCATTCCAGCATGTCCTTATCTGGAGAGCATTCGGTTGATTGGGTATCTAAAAACCCCATTCAAGAAAATTTATGGAATTCCTATAATCTGATGATGCGAAGTTAAGTACGGATAACTTCTTGGTCTGGCAATGTTCTGTTAGGTTTGTGAGTTAAATTCATTTACCAAAAAAATTAGTACAAATGAAGGTTTAGTAGAATTGTTTGGCACATTGTTTTCTCCCATGTGGTCTGAGGTTCAACCCCCTCAGGGTACCTACGAAGCTATTTTCTACAGTTCTCTTGTTAGTAGGAGACCCCAGTTAAAAGCTGAGGACCTCCAAGAAAACCTGTGTCTGGGCATAAAGTGTACACACAGTGTTGCATATTATTAGTGTTGAAAACCAAAGTATTTGATGTGGCTATAGTGATTGTCAGTTGCTATTTATAAAATGATATGTAAAAGGAACTTTGTGAAATTTAATGTCTAAAATTGGGTATGTTATCAATCATCTTTCCTTTTAAGTTCCAGATGCTTGAATCTTGGTGCTAGTGTATTGAGAGGCAACAACATATGTTGAATGCTTGCATCATTACGTATAAGATGCCTTGAATCTTCAAACTATGGGACTGATGTGTGCAACGTTGCCACCTTCATTTTATATATTCATATTCACCGGGTCAGAAGGGCAGAGAAAGGGGTAGACAAAAGATGAGAAAAGGCATAAGGGTGATTTAGAAATGTGGATAAGAAAAGTGAAGGTAGCATGGTTTGCAAAGTGGGCAGCGCATATTTCATTTCTCACTGTCTTTGTTGAAATTGCATGCTTATTGGATTTGGAAATGCTTCTTCCATGGACTCCTAGAGTCACTTGCTTAACATTGTTTCGCTTATCCTCCTAATCACAATCACTTGTTCAACTATACCTTCTTCTTTTTTTCTTTTTCTTTTTAAATAAAAAATCAAAACCATTTCAAAGTTCAGCTGGTCTTTTTATTAGTTATTTCTTAAGACCACTCTGTAAACCATCTGAATTGAGGATGACTAGTTAACACCTCTTTTTAGCTTTGTTAGTGTTCAGAATATATAACTGATACTGGTTTCTTATATGTCTGTTATGATTACCTTGAGATAGCTGTTGCTTTATGGTGATATTTATGTTGATTTCTTATTTGTTGTAGGTATTATATTCATAACAATGATTACCTTGAGATTAGCCGTTGCTATAAGGCGATATACGAGATTCCTTCTGTTAAAGAGAATCCAGCCCAGTGGATACCGGTACAGCTCTTATTTGTAATCTCGTATTATATCTCCTGAATTATGTTGAGCTTCTCTAATGTTTCTATTCATCTAGGTCTTGAGGAAAATCTGTTGGTACTTGGTTCTGTCTCCATATGATCCAATGCAGTCCAGCCTTCTTAATTCCACCCTGGAAGATAAGAATCTTTCTGAGATCCCTTATTTTAGGTACATTCAACATTAGCATATGTTGGACATCTCCCTTAATTGGAATTGAAATTTTAGTTTTTAGTTTGATTTACAAGGTTTGCCTCTGTTATTCTGTTGTAGGTTGCTGTTGAAACAGGTGGTAACTATGGAGGTCATACAATGGACAGCTCTATGGAATACATACAAGGCTGAGTTTGAGAATGAGAAGAGCATGCTAGGAGGCTCTTTGGGTGACAAAGCAGCTGATGATCTGAAGCAGAGAATAATTGAACATGTAGGTTTTCCCAGATACTATGTTCTGCTATCCATTTCTCTATTAATTTAGGATTACTTTTGCTGACATGTGGTGCTTTTGCAGAACATTCTTGTTGTTTCAAAGTACTACTCAAGGATTACCTTGAAGAGACTTGCAGAGCTACTGTGTCTGACTATGCAGGTTTGCTGATGCTAATTTGAATCATTATTAACATTTTAATTGCAATCAAATCTGTTTTTTTTTTTAATACACGTGGATTGGCATGTTTTATGGGGTCGTGTACTGAAGATGTGTTTGTATTTGGATACTTTTGTCTCTTGCTCTAAATTTTTTTCATAACTTGGTAGGGGAAAGAGATTTTTTTTTTGACTGAGGAAAGACCAGGAGTTTAGTTCCATCAGAAAAATGTCGTGTCTCTTTATCTTTGTTTTTGTTCTTGATAAATGTGCCATCTCTTTTTCAGAATAGTAAAAGGCCACTTTTTCTGTTTCAATTTATGACAGATATGGAAAACTTGATATAGAATGAATTATAGCACCACATATATAGGATTCCGAGATACCAATTATACTTCACTTTCCTGTTATCAACTCTCCAGAATTCAAATCGTACTTTCAATTCCTATCGTACATGCTTCATGGACTGAGTTAAAGTTAGTGTTCTAAAATTGAAAATTTTAGTTTCCTTTCCACTCTTGTTTAATCTGTAGTGTTGGTCCCTTTATATTTAGGAAGCTGAGAAGCATCTCTCGGATATGGTTGTGTCCAAGGCACTGGTGGCCAAGATTGACAGACCAATAGGAATAGTCTGTTTCCAAACTTCAAAGGATAGCAACAATGTTCTGAATTCATGGGCTATGAACTTAGAGAAACTACTTGATCTTGTTGAGAAAAGCTGCCATCAGATACACAAAGAAACCATGATTCACAAAGCTGCTCTGAAGGCTTAAAGACTTGGTAGAAGTCCTGTCATGTGGCATGCTTAGTTTGGGTTTTCAAAAGTACTATGGATAACTGAGATTATGTTTCCTTTTGGATAAACGCGGACTGAGGTTTCAATTCCAGCATTGGATTATATATCAAGAATTGATCAGGCATATGTCCCAGAATAGTTGTTCGCTGGATATGGCTCTTAGAACTAAAAGACTTGTGTACTACGGGCACATAACTTGCCAATTGAGTGTTTCACTTGTTGTTCTTTGGCCTCATTCAAGATGATTTGGTTCCTGCCTTGTATCTTCAATAGCTTGTTCTTGTGTTTTTGTTGATTTTCTTTCTTTATCACCTGATTTCAGAATGGATGGTTACACCGGATATGTAGAAAGTTGTTGTGACTACCATCATATTCACACCCTTGATGACCAAACCATTGACAACGGACTATGTCACATAATGATTCGTGAACAAGCTCCACACGCATAATACTCGGGAAAGCACACTATAAAGCTATGTTGCACACACACCCGACACGCTCTCGACATTGCAAAATACGTGTCGGAAAATGTTGAATTTTCCGACATGTTTCAGACACGTTGACTGACTCGTTATGTCATCTCTGACATGCAACATCATCATTTTTTTAATTAAAAAAAAAAAAGAAAGAGAAAGAGAACCAAAACCTAAATAAAGCTACCGTCCACTTTTAAAAGCAAGTTACTGTTCAGTTTTGTCAGTAACCTACTATAAATTTGATTATCTTTAATGTTATATTTTAAGTTAGAGGTATGCACTTTACTGCTTCTAATATTGTTAATTATAGACTTCTATCATTTGCATTTGACTCTCTTTAATGTTATTTCTTATGGTTATGCATACATAAATATTGATGAAGTGAAAGTAATTTGAGAATAGAGAATCGTAAAAGATGTGTATCTTGTTCATTGATAGGAGCCATTTATATAGGGAATTACACAATACCTAATATGGTAAGGATATGAATACATAGATCTAGTCAAACTACATATCCTATTGGCATAAGGCAAAGACACACATAAAGAATATCCTAGAACACTCCCCCTTGTGTCTCGTACTGATATGACGATGGTGCTGATCTGTTGCCTCGTCAAAAACCTCGTCAAATCACAAAAATCTGGTGGGAGAAAAACTTAACCTTGATCGTAGGAGAAAAAAAGTACAACGCACCAGCCTACTTCATTCAGATGATACTCCCCCTGATGTGAACATTATTCAAAGAGACTTGATAGCCGACGCATGCCTATACTTTTCACATGTTTCTCAAAAGTAGACTTAGGTAAGGACTTAGTAAATAAGTCTGCTGCGTTTCCTTCGGAACTAACTTGGTTCACTTGAATGTTGAGAAACGCCTGTTGCTGTTGGTTGTAGAATAACTTAAGTGAAATGTGTTTTGTATTATCACCCTTGATGTAACCTAACTTCATTTGCTTGATACAAGCTGTATTGTCCTCATAAATGCATGTAGGTCTATCAGTTGTAGAACTTAATCCACTAGTCCTTCTAATGTGCTTAATGATTGATCTCAACAAAACACATTCCCGAATAGGTTCATGCAAAGCTATAATCTCTGCATGATTTTTAGATGTCGCCACTAGAGTCTGCTTAGTAGACCTCCAAGATATCGCCGTATTCCCAATGGTGAACACATAACCAATTTGAGAACGTCCTTTATGAGGATCGGATAAATATCTGGCGTCGACGAAACCCACCAACGTATTGTTAGGTGTCTCGGCATATGACAAGACGGTGGTGGCGTGCTCGGCATTGGACCCGTGTCCAGGAGCCGTGTCGGCAGTGTTCATGGCGGCGGTCTGATCCCTTGGTCAATCAGTGCCGTGTCTTCCATGAGCCATAGGACCATCTTCTGTCCTTCTTGAATCATTGTAGGGAAAGAACAGTCCCAAGTCAATGGTACCCTTAAGATATCGAAAGATGTTCTTAACTCCGGTCTAATGACGTTGGGTTGACGCTGAGCTAAATCGAGCTAACAAGTTGACTGAGAATGCAATGTCTGGTCGAGTGCATTGAGCTAAGTACAATAATGCGCCTATTGCACTAAGGTATGGAACCTCTGCGCCCAAGACCTCTTCGTCGTCCTCTTTCGGACGGAATGGATCTTTAGTTATATCCAGACTTCGACCAATCATAGGAGTGCTGACAGGATGCATCTTGTCCATATTAAATCGCCTGAGCATCTTTTGGACATATGCAGACTGATGGGTAAGGATTCCACAGACTCGGTGCTCTAGTTCAAAACCTAGGCAAAAACGAATCTTCCCAAGATCTTTCATCTCAAACTCGGATTTTAGATAAGCCGCGGTCTCTTTGATTTCATCAAGAGTACCGATAATGTTCATGTCATCGACATAAACGGCCACTATTGCAAATCCGGAACTTGTCTTCTTTATGAACACGCACGGGCATAGTTCATCGTTCTTATATCCCTCCCTAATCAAGTAGTCACTTAGACGAGTATACCACATTCGCCCGGATTGCTTTAATCCGTAAAGTGAGCGTTGCAACCTTATAGCATACGCACTTCGTGGTTTAGAGTCACTTGACTTAGGTAACGTAATGCCACCAGGCACTTTTATATATATCTTTGAATCTAGATCCCCATAGAGATATGCCTTAACCATATCCATGAGCTGCATGTCAAGTTTTTTAGACACTACCAAACTGACTAAGTAGCGGAAAGTTATGACGTCCATGACTGGAGAGTAAGTCTCCTCATAATCAATCCCAGGGCGTTGTGAGAAACCTTGCGCCACAAGGCGGGCCTTATACCGAAGTACCTCATTCTTCTCATTACGCTTCCTAACAAAGACTCATTTATGTCCAACAGGCTTTACACTCGGCGGAGTTAGCACTATTGGGCCGAAGACCTGTCTCTTTGTCAGAGAGTCTAATTCTGCCTGGATTGCAACTTTCCATTTAGGCCAATCTGCTCTATTTTGGCATTCTGCAACAGAGCGTGGTTCGATGTCATCGTGCTCAATGATTTCATGAGCCACGGAATAAGCAAATATATCATCGACATGGGTTGATGACTGGGTCATCAATTCATAAGTGTTATCATAACACATGGAGATTTCTATGTTCTTTGATGTTGACATTGACCCTGAGGCATCCCCCATGGATTCTAACATCAATTCGTGGACATAACTGTAATAAGAGATGATCTCGTGAGAAAGATTCTCAACATCGATGATCAAAGGATTGACTTGTGCCTTGTCGGTCTGTTTCTTTCTTAGACGCGTGTCAACTGAACCAGGTGGCCTCCCCTTTTTCCTTTGGGGAGCCACGGCCTCCATCCCTCCACCGTGGGCGGCGGCGGCGGCAGTACCGAGCCCGGGGATGGCCGTGCCCTTTCTAGGGACTTCGAGCCTAGCAAGAACATTTGCAGTTGGTATATCTGATCTTGTCATTTTCGCAATCTCGGAGAAAGAGTCAGGTATCATATTTGCTACTTTATAAAGTTCGAGAATACGTTTCACTTCACTTTCAGTCTGTGAGGTGCGGGGATCATAATGAGACAGAGTGGGGAAAAACCACGACAATTCTTGTCGTTCCACATTAACACGTTTGTTTGTATCTCCCCCTAACGACGGGAAGAATGTCTCATCAAAGTGACAATCCGCAAACCTTGCGGTAAAGAGATCACCTGTTAATGGCTCGAGGTATATGATAATCGTTGGAGATTCATAACCAACGTAGATACATAATCGTCTCTAAGGACCCATTTAGAACGCAGTGGAGACGTAATTGGCACATAAACCGAACAACCGAAAATGCTTCGATGGGAAATGTCAGGCTCATATCCAGTGACCAACTGGTACGCACTGAATGGTTGTTTGGCAGTGGGTCTGAAACGAATAAGTAAGGCTGCATGCAATAATAATTTTATTTACCGTGTCGGATATTCAGCTTGAGTTTTGCCGTATCGGTGTGTTGTACCGTGTTGTGTCGACGTGTCCGTGCAACATAGTGTATAAGTTTGAGATGCTAGACATCTAAGTTCAGTTTGTCTGATATTAGACCGTTTGTACAAGTTTTTGCCTCCACTTTAAAAAAAAAAAATTTTGCCTCCTGATGTATTTTTTTTTTCTATGCTTATAAGTTGCAATATAGGCACAAAGGCCCAAGTAAAAGAAACAACATAACTATATGGGACAACAACGTTCTCAGTTTTTCTAACTCTGGAAACACAATCAAGATCATCCAAATAAGCAGAAATGGCAAGAGTGGCGCGCGGGGCGGGGCCGGGGTGGGGGGATCTTCAAAAAATATGACAAGACCAGGGGCATGATCAATAATGGTTATCTTGGCAAGAGAGTCGGCAATCATATTGCACTTTCTCCATCATCATCATGTGATCTATTTCGGTGTGTTTAGCGTTAGATGTGTTTCCATGTGGGCAGTGGTGGAGGCAGCAAAATATGTGAAAGGGGGCACAATTTTTTTTTTATTGTCTGTCATCTTTGTACACATGATTTTACAGTGTCATGGTTTTTATTTCGTTATATTTCTTTTCTCTGTTAAAATCCATATTACTCTTCCTTTCATAGTCATATTTTTTCCAATATCTTTTGCTTCTGATATATACAAAAATTCATATATTTATTCAATTCGTAAACTATCCACGTATATTGATGTGCAATAGAAACACATGCATAAGATCTAACATCTATTGCCACTTTGATAAAAATAAAAAAAAACATAGCTAAAATTTATGTACATCAAGAAAAATGTATAGAATCAACACAGAAAGAAAAAGATATGCATAGCACAGAATGATAGAAGAGAGTGAGGAAACGCATGGAGAGGAAAAAGATGAGAGAATTGTAACTACAAAGCTAATGAGATCATAATCATCATATTATGGAGGAGGTATGGGAGAAGAAGTGGTGTGGGACACAGTTTCAAAGCCCAGCCGAAAAGACTAAAGCCCAAATACAATAAATAGGAGAGAAAAAGAATGCTAGTTAGTAGTTAGTCATCATCTGGTTCCTATTAGAAATAGAAGAAAATGGCTAACTCATCATCTAGTTAGACTTTATAAGTCAATAGAGTTGACTGGGGGCCGGGCCCTCACTGGTCCTATGGTAGCTCCGCCAATGCATGTGGGTAGACACCAGCTTCAGGCACTTGATCAACTACAAAATGCATACACAGAATCAGAGGGTGCATAATAGGCTCGTTTATTTGTGCCTTGGTAAAAAGTAGCTAGGCCGAAATAGTTAATAACCAAATAATCTTGATATCTATTCAGAGAGACCAATTTTGAAGTGGGATGTAGTAGTCGACAAAACATGGCAAAATGATAGCACTTTAGTGCATGCAATGGAGTAAAGGAAGTGTTTGTTGATTTGGATTGATGGGTTTCGTTAGGTTTGTACAGGTGTTTCAGCTGCGTGTGAGCGAGTTTGGTGAAGGATGGTTTGATTTCATGCTTCAGAGCTCTTACCTGTTCTGCGTGTGACCAACTCGAAAATAACCTTTCCATCGTTCTCCATCGCCACGTTGACCAACTCGAGAGGTGCTCCGTTTGCGTATGTTGCGACTTGCGAGTCATTTAGTAGTAGTCCTGTCCTGTTTGGGTTTATATAGTAAGTAGTTGGTTTCATTTGTCGTAGGTTTTATCGTGTATAAAAGAACATGTCATATTGATTGGTGGCTTGTGCCATGTTATACCATATGTGATGTACGCGTCTTTTTATGGCCATAAATATATTAATGAAAGTATTGATTTCTCAAAAAAAAAAAAAAAAAAAAAAAAATCTCTATTTGTTCAACTCTTTCAACCGTGTCAACGAAGGCACAACTCTACAAAATGTCATATTGTTACTCTTTATTGTTGCTCACCCATGACATCGTTAGAAGGGTACAAAAGATGGATTTATTGTAAAATTGTGACGGATGATGGTATAGTAGAGTTTTTACATGGTAAGTAACTAACAAACTTGGTTATGCTAACTCATCAATGGATGTAGATTTAACGGGATAACAAGGCAACACAAATTTATTTGAGAGGTTTAGCACAATTTTCTTGGTTAGTTACACACCTGTGAACGTTATTAGATAAAAATGACAGTAAAACAAACATTCAGTTGCTAAATCCCACATTTTCTCAATTTCAAAAAAAAAAAAAAAATCCCACATTTTCTGTTAGATTTTCATTTTCTTTTTAATCCAACACTTGTATGCCAAAAGAAAATTCACATTGTTGTGAGATTCATTTTCTTTTTTTTATAAAATGATTGGAGAAAGTACTAAACTTTACTATCAAATTAGGGAAAGTACCTTTCATTTATAAAAAGCAATGGTTGATACAAAGCAATTAAAAAAGGGATGTGAAATCCACACACCATTTTTTCTTTCTTGGTCAACACATTCACAAAAGGACAAAGTTTAAGTCACTAAAAGACAAAATTTAAGTTACCAAAAAAGGAAAAAAGATGTGTGGATTTCAACTTGGGGGTTGTGGATTTCACAACTCTTAAAAAAATGGCATTTACACGGCACGCATTATCTTCAAAATTATGTCATAGTTGTCACTTCCAGCATAACAGCCTTCATTGTAGCATGGCACAACAACAATATATAGGCAAGATACAGTAAGTGAAATATAGAAAAATAGTGATAATTTTAAATAAAACAAAATTAAAATAAAAAACAAAACCAGTTTTTTTTATTTTTTTATTTTTATAAAAAAAAAACATGTGCAGTGTAAGTAGTTAAATTTCTCTTAGCTCAGGGTTCGACGGTTGAACGATTCCACTGTTAAATTGGCAGTGAAGGCTGGGATTGAATTCATCTTCCGTATAAATATATCGACCTGCAAGATAATATTCTTAGATGAGCAAACTTTTCGGTTTACAAGTAACCAGGTTGAAAATCAGCAATAAATTGGCAACAGATTTCGATAAAAACAAGTTCTAAGATAAGCATTGGACTCTCCGAACACCATATCAACCCAATGCAAAACTTTAATATATTGCTATAGAGAAAATAGTTTTCACTGTAGTGTTAGGTACATTGATGCGGCAATGCTAATTTGAAAATCATTTGATAGAGTTGGCTGGGCAGGGAAAAATAAGACTCAAAAGGTGCAATAGCACCGAAATCAAATTGGAAATTTTGCATGGATTCATTTGCCAAAGAATTAGTCTTCCATCAAATTGGAAATTTTGCATGGATGCGGCAATGGTAAATAGACATTCATTTGCCAAAGAATTAGTCTTGCAAGGAAAAATAAGACTCAAACGGTGCAAAGGGGATCAGCACCTAAATCTCAAACCTGACCACTGAGAATAAGGGAGGAATGCATACAAGTCAGAACTATAAAATCACGTCTGTCATTAACATCGGTCACATTTTAAGTAAGTAAAGTAACACAGACATATGCACATGTATATGCAAGTATGCAACTGAGTTTCCCTGGTAATGTTATAAATCTAAGAGGCTGATCCTCCATACAAAGAGAAGTGATTAATCTACCAATACAGAGTCCTACAACGGGTCATAATAAATGTTGAAAAACATTATGCTCTGTACCTGTTGAGATATCTCACGCTGAGAGGTATAATCATTTGCCTGAAAGACAAAATTAGTATCAAAAATCTTGCATTTGTTATATTACAAAATCCAATACATAAAAAGAACAATCTGTGCATCTTCCAAACTATATGACCTCACAAAATGACTATTATGCACCATATTACCATAATGTTTGTAGTCCCTGATTCATATTCAAATTCAAGCTTCTCATCATCGCTTTGAGCATATATAGATTGGAGGGTAAAACGTGTAACGGGGATTCCATTCGGTCGCTGGTGTTCATCCATTACAATCTGCCAAAATATTGTATAAGAAATATAAACATTACATTTTAATCTATAACACCAAGAGTCATTTTGAGTGCATTTTCATAATTCAGTGAAATACTTCCATTACTTCTCAACATGTGAAATTACATGCTAACCTTTACAACAATACTTATCAAAACAAAGAGAAGAAAATTCACCCATTTAAACAATGGAAGCTGGCAAGTATGGCAAGCAATTATCAGTCTAGAGTTTTTAAGAGTCTATAAAAGTCTTAGGGTGAGTACTCAAGGTTCTAATTATTAATAATTCTTTAATTGAGTCTTCTGTTGTTCTAGTTGTCTAAGGGTTATGCATTTAAACCCTACAAACATAGCTACTGTTTGCAGACCCAAATCAGATTGGAATTGAGTTTTATTGAAGGCTTGGTGCCTTTGGTTCTGTTCTCCTACTCTATTCTATGTTCTCTCTACTCTAACCTCTCTCATTCTTTTTCTCCCTTCTACAGCTAAGAACCCTCTGTGTCTTCTAAAATCATTCTGCTTTCTTTGACTCAACAATCCCCAACGAACCCTGATTATACTCCCACCAATTGTTGCACTGTGCTACATCAGGTAAGTAAACATACCGAAATGACATGAGGCCATGAGGATCATATAAAAGTCTGTCCAATATTGTACACTGTAATTTCTTTCATAATCTCTCATTATAACTATTATTCAAATACAGAGGAAATTTTGTATTCGTAGACTGAAACAAATTTAAAATGTTAAGTAACTATTCATGAATAAATATATATATATATATATATATATATATATAAAAGACACTGAGTAATATATCTTATACCTTGTAACCAAAAAGCTCACAACATGCTCTCCTGAACACTGAAATTCTGTCGGCGAAAACAGTCTTGTACCTGTCCCATGGTATATTCAAATGTTCAACCCAAGTGAAGCATTATACTTTAGGTAAACCCGAACAAACAACACAAAGCATACAAACCAGCCCATCTACCAAAATGTTTAAGCTGTCAGAGTATGGCTAAAACAACAATATCAAAGTTTACACAGATGCTGTCCGCCCTCCTTTCAGTAGGCTCCAGTACCAGAACGAAATGCATTCATCTTAAATTCGAGGAACCAAATAATGGAAAATTGGGGAACCAAAAGCTCTATTACTGTTATTTGTGACCATTTTCCCAAAGAGCACTAGCTTCACACATACTCACCTCTCCTCACGTTTTTCAAGAGTTGCAATTTGTTCTTTCAACTGCACTATCTTTCCGGATATGTTGGAATCCACCCATTTCCCAGCTTCACCTGAATCATTCAAGAGAAACAGGTATATAAGCTTAGTATAGAACATATCAGACAGATAAATTCGATGACTAAAGAAGGGAAGTGAAATCCACACTCCCCATATTGTAATCCACACTCCCCCACTTTCTATTTTTGGTATCTTTAATTTTGTCCTTATTGAGTTAACTTTTGTCTTCTTATCAAAATGATGACTAAAAATAGAAAATGGGAATGTGGATTACAATTTGGGGTGTGGATTTCACATCCCCTAAAGAAATATCAAAATAATGAAATTTCCAAAAGAAAATATTTATGGCTCCAGGAATTTAAGATTTTCTGTTATGAGAATCTGTCAGCACAATAGATATCCAATTTCTATGTTTGGATGCATCAAGAAGTAAAACTTGAACAGTAGAAGCGGTGATGGGGATGGCAGCCATGGTGGTGGTCTGGGTAATGGCTGCTGAAGCTGCCTTCTTAATGATGCAAGATTGTCATCATGTTAAAAAAGGAAATGAGGTGGTGGTATTTTACACACAAGTCATAAAAAGAAGGGTAGAACTGCGTACTAACCTGACTGGCTTTTAAATTCTTCAACAGCTTGTAACCTCTCCTTTGTCTTCTGTAGTTCGGTTCTCAATGCCTCTATAGTTTGTTTTGCTTCATTATCAACAGTAAGAGTATTCACCATTCGTAAAACTTTTGTATTTGCAGCAGAGAAATCACCATGGCCCAACTGTAGAGACAAAAGAAGCACCTAATTACATAATCTATAGAAAGTTTTGCAGCTTGTAAACCAGTTTCTGAGTTTAAGATGCTAGACTGAGACAATATCTCTTCACTCCAAATTTAGCTGAATACTTTGAGCTAAATATTCAACAAATAGCACATAAACCAAACAGGACACATCGATTTACAGAAGTCAAGTAAAACAGAAACAAGCAAAAGAAAAGAAGAAAATCATGGAACTTTATCAAATAAATAATTGAAATTTTTTTTTTTGAAAAGATACAGCTTTTGTTGAGACAAAAAGCAAAGAACAAGGAGGCGAACAAAGAGTCCGCTTTAAAAATAGAAGAGAGCAGCTAGGACTAAAGGCTTAGCAGCTCAACTTTTAGAACTAAAACTAAACAGAGAGGTTAAACTACAGCTGCTTCCCAGTTTAGAATAATGGAAGAAAGACTATAATCCTTAAATTCCTTGAGACCTACCTTGGACTCCAGCAGAGAGATCTCTGAACGAAGTTGATCACCCTCCCTCTCCAATGACTTCACTTTTCTAGCTTCAGTTTTTAATCTATCATTGAGCGACTTTATTTCTTCATGTTGAAAGCTATTAACTTGTTTTTGTTCAAATAGAGCAGATTCTAATTCTTTAATATAGCCTTCTTTCTTCGCAAGAGATGATTCGAGCTCCTGCATGAGCAAATCAGGAGACCAACTAAAACTTAAAAAGAGATTTCACCAATTAGAAATAATACAGAAAAAAAAAAAAGATCTATAACCTTTAGAGTTCGACTGGTTGCTTCATCTCCGGTACCATCACTCTTTACCGGCTTGAATTCATTGATGTCATTTCTCAACTTATCTCTTTCCTCAGTAACCCTAGAAAGCTGCAATTTAAATATTCCATTATTAATCATTGTTGAAATGAAGAAGAAAAACAAATAAAACAACAAACAGAAAATCAAAAGACGAAGAAGATAGAGGAAATTATGGCACCAAAGCAGATGACATGCTCCAAGTTGGAATCTTAAAGATAAAGACAACAATGTCAAAAACACCAATAAAGATTGCTGCAATTTGTATGCATCTATCAGCTCAAAGAAATAAGCATACGACTTTATATCACATACAGGAACCAGAATTATGGTACGATAACCAGCACTTTTCAACACTGGTATCAAGAACAATAAAAATACAGCCATAGCACTGATTACACATCTACAGATATCCGGGAGAAAGTAGGAATAATGTTATGCAAAAAAAAAAGTAGAGACTTAACCATACATCATTAGCTCTATTAGTGATATTTTAGGCTACAATTATTATTACTCATATGATCAAAATAGGGTTTTAAGCATTCCACACTTAAACTGGCTTATCGATTGAGAATAATTAAGAATATTGATTAAATAAGTACCCCAGACTCCTTATTCTAGTTGTCTCTATCCTGCATCAACTAGTGTCAGACCAAACTCTAAGGGCTCCACTACAGACTACTAAGTCTAAACTTTTGTAAGAAACCACTACAACTACAAGAAGAAAACTGGACCAGCAAGATATAAGAGAGAAATAAACAGAGTATACTGAAATCCCACCATGTTACCTCCCATCTTCACATGAAATATAAGCTTTGTTTCATATATAAAAACAAGACTGCATCAAACTATCGGATCGCATACTTACCATTAATTCAATCCTCTTAACCTCTGATTTTGTTACCTCCAACCTCTCTCTCATCAGTTGAGCCTCAGTTTCAGCATTTTGTTTACCAATTAGTGCAGCATCCAGAGCTACCTCCAACTGTTTCAAGCGAGCAGTTGCCTCACCCTCCCTCTTCGTGCTATCAATGACCTCTCTGCATTAGATGGAAAACCTCAACAATTAGAAACTGAAAACATGCATATCATATATGCATTATACAGGCTCAGAAAAGTATATATACAACCCTCAGATAAAATGTTATAAGCAGGAAAAAAAGAGAGAGAGAGAGAGATTGCAAGAGGATAAAGGAAAAGGTAGGGGCAGCAATCGGACAAACTTCAAATCGTCACAAGTGAAAACTTACAAAACTTACAACTAGGACCAATAGAAAATTGAGAATCCCCAGAGTCCTCAAAACCCGACCGAATAAAAATATTAGACCTGAGCATTATATATTTTCAAACATAAAATACAGATGGTGTCAAAACAGGCTAATATTATTCGGATAGTCCCATTACTGCTATTAAGCATGTGATACAATGAAAAATAAATACGTAATATGTAAATAATTATTGTACCATTAAAATTACACTTGTAAGCAGTCCAGAAGAGCGATTTCCAAAAGAGAAATGTATTTCTGATATTATTGATAACAGATATTCAATGAAGTCACATTCACCCAGTCAACCTACCCACTGAGAAAAACTAAAAGTAAGTAACCCTGCCTGACATCGTTTTTTTTTTTTTTTTTTTCCTAAATGAAGAAGAAACGAGCCAACCAGTGCATAATTAATGATATTATTTGTTCTTCTAACACATCCTGGAAAACTAGCTTGAACTGACATCAAGCTATTCACTTACTTTTGTAAAGCTCCAAATTTCACCGGTATATCATCACAACATGACACGCCTGGAATGTCTTTGGTGGTCAACTTCCAAGATGTCAACTCATCCTCCAACTTCTTCATGCTTGATTGAAATTCTTGTAATTTGGATAACTCTGACTCTGCCCTCTCTCTACGGCCCTTTTCTTCCAGCAATTTTTCGTTCAACAATTTCACATCTTCATGAGAAGACTTCAGCTTTCTCGCTGCCCTCGCTTCAGCTTCCTAGTGAAAATCAGAGGATTATCAGAGAGCACGCCCAAAATATTAACTTAATTACAAACTACAAAGATACATTGTAATCTCAAAGCAGCTCGAGATCCTATATACATTATACTAGAACAGTTTAATTCAGAGGAAGAATGCCTCCCTCTTGCTCAATTTTATATTAATTGCTAGTATCTTGAAAACAATTAACATATTAGCAATGCAATTCATTTAGATTAGATTTGGTTAAGAATCAATCACAGACTTTGAAATTTCGTCTTCTACCTCTTGATCTGCATTTCAACTGTGTCTCATACAACATAGCTTCTGAGGACTAGTAATTTTACAAAACAAAATAGCTCTTGTTATGCCTTTGAAACATCAAACATCCAATCGCATTAAGTTTTCTAAGTTATTGTTGTGGATGATGATAGTGAGATTACTAAAACTTTATATGGCTGCCTAAAGAGGATAAATCTGAGAAATAGCCAATCAAGATTACTAAAACCTTATATGGCTGCCCTATTAAGTAGTATGAATATGCTGTATATTTATATTATACATATAAAAGTATATATGTGGTAGTATAACCGTGTATGTGTATATTAAAGCTTCAAAAAGAGGGAAGACGAAAATCAACGTTACACAACAATGTTACCACTTAGAGAAAAAGAAAACGTAAAAGAAAAAAAAATAAAACATGAAGGAAGCAAACTTACAAAGTTTCTAAGCTCTTCTTGCAGATGTTTAACCAATATATCATTGTCTGTACATTTTACTTCTTGGAATGTCAATGTGGATAATTTAGTCTCTGCTTCAATCTTCTGTTGCAAGCACTGGATGAAAAATAAATTAATGTAGTATTTATCATATATGATTTATCAAGTTACAGTACTAGCACACAATAATTCATGTCATGAATAATACATGATAATTATTCAGCACACTACGTTAATGAATTCTGGTGTTTTGCAAGAAGATGAAGAAAATGACAAACAGAAATCTTTCAGCTTGTAGTGGTTACACTCAAGAACAGGAAAACAAAGATTACAGTTTTACAAATATAGCTACCATTCAAGGCAAAGGTAAAACTGTGGAGATTTCGAGGGTCAGGACATACATGTCAGGGCCAGTGTTAAATAATAGATTTTCTTTTTGTTTTGGTCATAAAATCTATACAGAAAAATAAGAGATAAGTACCTCATTAAGTTGATTTTTGAGATCATCCAACTGCCCTTTCAGTAGTTGTGATTCTTTCTCAGCATTACGAGCTCTACATTCCATTCGCTCAAGCTGAGAACAAGAGAATGGCAAAATTTAGTACAGTGAATTATTGTATAAATACTACCATACCTAACTCAGAATTATCAGAACTCACATCAGCATTTATTCTAGCAACAGAAAGCTTGGATTCTTTTTTGATATGTGCAAGATCATTGTTCAGATGTCTTTTCTCCCTCTCTATGCTTTCAGAAAGATGGCTTAGCTTTCCCTCTAAAACACTTGCTTTCTCCTCAGCCGAAGCGGCTGAAGTCTCAGCTTTCGTGCGAAGGTTTATTTCATTTTGGAGCTTTACCTGGAAATCCAAAAGCAATATGAAGACGAAGACATGGCCATGCACATTTTCAAATCCTACAACAGCAGGATGGGCAAGAACAATATCTGAATATAAGAGATCGGTATGGGTCTGACACAAAAACTCAACCATTGACTACAGAAGGGAACAAACACACACAGAAGATGTGTGTGTGTGCACAGAAGATGCATCACCTACTAACACAGGATCATCAGACCAGCTAATATGTTTACATGTACTGAGAATGTTAATAATTATATCAAACAGTACGGCTTTTGAGAAAATGGAAACCAAAATTTTGTTCTGTTTGACAAAAGTATAAAAGGTATGAAATTATATGAAATGCATTAATAGGACCTCTTAAAGTAGTGAAGTATAACAACAAAACATAGTCTTTCTCCTTGGCCAGAATACGAAGGGAGTCAACTCTTTGATATATATGCTTTTACCTCAAGTTCAGTATATGATCGTATTTGTTTACTGAATCTTTCCTGAAAGTCATGAACCTCCTTCAACTGTTGCTCCTGCAGAGCCTGTTCGCGTCCCTGTGCTGCGGAAAGTTCTTGTTCTGTATATAAATATTGATCCCGAAATTTCTTCCTCTCCAACTCTGCAGCACATATAATACAATCAGAAGCCAAGAACTGAAAATGTATAATCTAAAGAAGACTTTGAAAACGAGCAGTGATACTATGTATTGTGGTCCAAGGTTTGAAACTGTATTGCCATGAACCGATGTTTGAACTTGAGAAACACGAATAAATATGGCAGGAAACTAAAACAACATATGCTAAGCAATATACATGAACCAAAGTATCAGAAACACCTACCGACTTTGCAAAAGTTGTCGTTTAACGCCTCCAATCGAGATTTATAATCCTCGACTTGTTTCTCTGCATTACTTAAGGCATCTAAAAAGTCCGATTTAACCTGTGATAAAGAAAAGAAGAGACTGTTCTTAACAATAAAAACGCATAAAATCCGAACGAAAAAGCAACTAAAATCCATTAATTTCTACAACACTGAACATCATGCTAAGTCGGAAATTAGACTAACAGCCTCTGGCCTCGAATTATAGACAGGTCTTAAGAGCTTTGCAGCAGTAATGAGGCCAAGATTTAACTTACAAAGTGGCATCAACAAGTGAAAATGATCAGCAAAAGTGAATTAATCTGTGATTAATCTAAGGAATTGTGCCCTAAAAAATCAATGAATTCAAGGAGAGAGAAGAACCATTTGGCGGCATTGATAGGTGCAGAGCATGTGGTGGGAGGAATCGCCGTCGGTAGGTTGAAGAGGGGAAGAAGAAGAGGGGTGGTCCTCGTAGATGACGAGAGGGCCGGCCGCCGCAGACGGTGGTGGGCTCTGGATTTCGGGGCCCCGTCGCTTCTTGACGGGAGGAGTCCTCACTATCATCTTCTTCTTCTTCGACTTCTCTCTCGCTCTGGTTCTGTGCGCCTAATTTGAATGTAAGGCCATCTAGGACTATACTGGGTGAGGCCAAAATTTAGCCTTCTTAAAATTTATTTGTGAAACATGAACCATCTCTAACGATGGAGGGGTTATATTTAGTTATTTTAAATATTTTATAATTTTTTATTATATTTTTGAAACTTATAATTTAGTTTATTATAAAAATTTAAACATTACATTTTATAAATTAAAATTATATAACTAACATGAAACAAACTCAATAATTTAAAGATTAGATAAACTTAACTAACATTAATTTAAATCCTTATATCAACTAAAATTCGTCTTCATCGGATTGCATTTGTGGACGATAATAATTTGATGTTGAGTCGGTGTTGGTATTCGGAAACAACTCTCGTGCCCGAAGCCTTTGAATTGCTTTCCTCTTTTGATCATCAAAATATTCCTTGCTCACCGGAGAGTAATAAACGGTTTGCAACATTAAAGTTGTTTCATCTCTATCTCTCTCTCGTCGATCCTCCTTCATCTTCTCTCTTATCGCTTTTGTCTCTTTCGCCTTTGCATTATCTTCCGCCAATCAATCCATGCGAGCTAGTAGTTTATCTTCAAAGGTTTTCCTATCTTTTTCTTGGTCCTTGATTTGTTTCCTTTTTGAGGCATTTCTTCCCATCGGCCTAGGAATCAGATCCCTACTTGAAGTTGGTGTGGAGTTGTTATCGGTAGCAATCGGATCATCATCATCTTCTAAGGACACCGGGAGGTTTCTTTGCACTGGTGGTGGACCAAAATTTCTTGTGGGGTTGGTCAAATGTCACCCAACCTTTGCATAAATCATAGCAACTATGAAAATGAAACGATTTTCCTTTCATGTCTTCCCTAAACATATCTTCGGCTAAGTGTTGCTATGACAATAATTACAAGAAGACAAATAAGAATAATATTTCAAGAAACAACATTAAAGAAAATATATGTAAAATATGGAAGAAAAAAAATCTTACTTCATCTATGTGATTCCCTCCACTATGAAGTCTCATCTCCGCATGAATGTCACTTATTCATGTATGGGAAGAGAAATTTTTGCCATTGAGACTTACAACTTTCAAACGATCTTGCATTTGGTGGATTACCGTTGAAGCCTTCAATATATTTTCGCTCCACTTGTTTCCAAATGCCGTCTCCTTTTTGACTAATACCCTTCGTACAATTTTCGGAGACCTTCATATATGCAACACAAAGAACTTCATTCTCTTTTCTTGTCCAATTCACACCTTTTTGAGAAGGAGTGGACGTGTTTCAAACAAGTAGAAATGATAGAAGAGAAGGAAGAAAATGTGAGAAAATTTGAAGATAAAATGTATGTAAATATAGAAGAGAGGGAGTCAAAATAACAAGTAAAAATGATAGAAGAGAAGGAAGAAAGTGTGAGAAAATTTGGAGTTAAAATGTGTGTGTGTATAGAAGATTGAGAGCCAAATGACCATTGCAAATTTTTACAATTTTTTTTTTGGGTACAAAACGGAAACATTAAAAAAAATAATTAAACTTGACCGTTAGATGTCAACGGTAAAAGAATAGTGACTATGAGATTTTGTTTTCAAAAAGTTGCATCAGGTGGGAAAGCCCACAATTTGAATTTGTGGCTGATTTTTGTGGGCCCGAAAGAATGGCTCTAGAGTCACCTTGAGGTCTAAATTTGGCCCCCTCCACTCCTCACTACCCCTCTTGCTCTCTAGCTCTTTATTATTGGAGCCCATTTTTTGAAAATTAGGGCCCTAGAGTTCACTTAGCTCTCCTTATTGGAGATGGCCTAAGGGCATTCCCCTCATAGCGGTTCCGGATGGATTTTTACTTTTACGTTTTAAATTCGGGTCTACAGTGGTTTTTCTAAGATTTTTTTTTTAACAAGATGAAGATGATATAGACATTGCCAAAAAAGGTTTTCGAGTCTATAAACATGCTTTTTGATGAAGAATAAAGGGGAGAGACAAAGAGAGAGCAAGAGAATCATCATCTTATTCATTGATAGGTGCCATTTATATAGAGAATTACACAATACCAATACGGTAAGGATATGAATACATAAATATAGTCAAACTACATATTATATTGGCATAAGGTCAAGACACATAAAAAATATCTAGAAAGATACAGAATATCCTAGAACACTCCCCCTTGTGCCACGCGCTGATATGCCGATGGCGCTGATCTGTTGTCTCGTCAAAAACCTCGTCAAGTCACAAAAACCTTGTGGGAGAAAAACTGAACTTTGATCGTAGGAGAAAAAGAGTACAACTCACCCTTCACATTTGATAATAACATGTATGTATGTACTAGACTCCCCTTGAAGTTCGCACCTCCCCCTGATTTCTACATCAATCATAGGGTTCTTCTTGATTCTTACTAATCACGAAAATTTCAATAACTTAGCATGTTAATGCTCTTTAACATGTCTTTAAATGTGGCATTAGGCAATGATTAACTAAATCATACCGTATTATCCTCAAATAATCTTTTACACTTAGATCTTTGAGGAGAAGGCCGCTTGTGAACTCAAAACATAAGTTCGTGCATGAAATTAGATTTCCGCGCAATATGACTTTTAGTTACTAGAACAGCCGTAACTTCCTCTAGGAAATACATATGAATGAACCGTAAATGGTTTTGAAAACTAGACTCATTTAGCTTTCCAACCGTATATTACATACATTCTAGTTCGTTATGAGCTATTCACAAAGTCCAGTCGAAGTTGACTGTTTTGCCAAAATCAGATTCTCGGACAGATTTGTCCTACTTTACGAAAACACCCATAACTCGCTCAATATGATAGGTATGATCAAATGGTTACTGTCTCTGGAAAGTAGACACATAGATTTTTCCAATGAAACCAATTTCACTATTTTCCAGTGAGTGAGATTTTCTGTAGGTTCCGTGAAAGTTGACCTACAAAACTTGGCAAATTCTGATTTCGCTTTTGATGTGTCTTTCTTATGTAGGGATATAATAAGCCTCAACCTTTCATACCATTAAGTATTGATAAAGAAGTTACTGCCATTACATTGGCTTTGCGTGGGCACATAACTACATTTAGCTTTACAACTTTTCATAGTGAATGAGATGTCAAGTCTTTCGTATTGTGTTGAGTACATTGATGCGTCTTATTGTACTTAGATGTGAACTCCATCTCTTAACACATATTTGTTATCTTTCTTAGACAAAACAATGGATCTCTATTTAGGGTAAAGACTTTGACTAATCATGAAAGTATATGTAGACCTCACTTTCGTTAGAGCGCCTAAGCCAATTGATGAAAAATCATCATCAATATAGTCATCGAGTGCCTTTTCCAAGATCTTTTTCATTCTAACTTCGGATGTTTGATACATATTGGCATCTCTTGATTCATCAAGAGTCCATGTAAATCCAGAATGAACACGCAAAGGCATAATTCACCATATCCCTTCCAAATCAAGTAGAGTCCATATGCGTTTCAATACCTTTAGCAAACACGTGCTCTTGTGGTCTGGAGCAACTTGATTTGGATGAATGAAGTCCGTTTAAGATCTTCATGTATATCTCTGATCCCATAGAGATGTTATTGTGACCATATTCATAGGTTACATGTTCAGTTATTCGAAAACTACCAAACTGACAAAGTAGTGGAATGCAATGACATCCATTACGAGAGCATATCTCATCGTAGTCGATCCCAGTGCGTGTTAGTGAGAGACCTTGCACCATAAGGTGAGTCTAAACTCTTGTTCTCACTACGCTATCTAACAAAGACATAGTTAATAGGGTTTAGCTTGCGGTGTCGACATCACCTGTCCAAGGACCTATCTTTTTGTTAATGTTGGATCGTATCTTTCCATTAGGCCAATCAACTAAGTTGGTATCCATCAACAAATGGTGGCTCGATAGTAGACTCATTATCCCACGTCCTTATGTACACTAGTGTAATACTTGTAGAGATCTCTATATGGATTGGATTTGACATTGAGGCGTCCCCCAACAATAATCACAATTCAGACTTCATGAGACAGATTTGAGTATCACTAATCAATGGATCAGGTTGTGCCAAGCTCGCTTTCTTCCTAGTGCGAGAAAGTATCAAACCTAAGAGCCTCCCTCATTTTGGGCAGCCACACGGCCTTGTGACATCAATTTTGCCACTATATGGCCTCACCATATCACCATCTATGGTGATGGCGCCAAGACCAACTTTTGGTCACGTCATGTCCTCTTAATAGGACATCAATCCTTGTAGACATATTTGCAGCATGTGATCTCGTCACTTTAACACTTTAAGCATTTGAGATCAAGATGAGACTTAGTAGGGACAAACCACGACAATTCACGTCGTTGCACTTGAACACTTGTGTTCTTATCTCCTCCTAACGGCGGGAATATTGTCTCATCAAAGTGACAATCCGTAATTTAGCGGTGAATGAGATCACCTGACAATGTTTCTACATATGCGGATTATAGGTGGATGTTCATATCCAACCTAAATATTTATTCATCTCAAATGACCTATCATTGTGCGCAGTGACATTACGATTTGGCACCTAAAAATAACATCTAGCCGAGCTCAAAGATTGGAGATCCGTTTCAATCTTGTTTGAGCTCAAGGATTGCAATTTTGTGTCAATCCTGGTACACAGTCACGAGATGTAGTACAACAATATTTAATGATGGTGGGTCGTAGATGAATAGTAAAGCTGCATGCAAATATTGCATAGCCCCAAGACGCAATAAAAAGATTTGGTGCGCATCAATAATGTTCGAACGACAAGCTAAAGTTGCTTGGTCGTAGCCTCAGTGAGACCGTATTACATGTGAACATAGGGTACAAGACACTTCAACTTATATCCCGATAAACTTCTTTAAATAATGAGTAGTGAGCCCTTAGAAGTATAAGCAACATAAACAGTAAATAATAGTGTAACACGTGACCAGTGTGTTAACACTTCAACCAACACCATAAAACATAAAAAAAAGTGTCCGCAAGTTGGTTATATCTATCAACATAATTTGATGTAAGAATGGAATGTTCACTTTGTGTCATTTAGCATAGGAGGGTCTCACTCCTAATTTAGCTAAAGAATAGGCTTTCAAAACGAGCAATGAGCATTGCAGGGGGCCAATGAGATATCGAAGGAAGGCCGGTGCACCTCAATTGCTTGAGGAATTGACCGGACGGCCTCCGGAAAGTTAGAGCCGTGTTCGGGTGACGTCAATGTTTCCCGGGTGCCGTCATTTACAACCATGACATCACCATCATGCTTCATGGAGAAGCTTTATGGAGAAGCTAGATCCCGAATATCTTTGTTATAAGTGGAAGAATGGATGTCCATGAGAATTTTTCAAAATTTGGACCGTTATATCACTTCCAGGTTAACCGATTTGGTCAAAACCAAAGCCTATATGAGTCGGTGTCCCAAATATCATATTTGGCGATAACATGTGATTCGATACTCGAATCGTAGTGACATACAATCCACTAAATTGACTCATGAACTTCTTCGAGATGCATTTCAGTCTGCATTCATGAGAAGGTATACACAAAAGAATTCTTGTTCATTCTCACAATGTGTTTTCAAATGAAAACTATTAGCAGGAATGTCTTTAAAGCTCAACATGGTTCGGTTGCCTCTCAATGTATAGAAGGCATTTGTGACGTTGATCATGGTGCCATGAGGCATTAAGATTCAAGCTAAACCGCGTCCCTGAATGACCGGTATGATTCAATCATTGTAGTCATAGAAGATTTATAAGGCACAAAATCTAGAGATAGTTGTTGGTTCCTTAGAATGTTGTGGATAGTTCCACTATCTGCGATGCACTTAATGTCTCTATGAGATATATCTACAAGGAAAAGTAGATAGGTGAGTAAATAGTTCCACTTGAACCATTTAGAAGGATTGAAAGAAGTTACAAAAAGCTGTAATCCCGAGAGTGCATAAAAATTTCCGTGCAGAATGATCTTTGCGCACTAAAATAACCATAACTTCTTCGTTAAAATAGATATGGATGAACTGTAAAAGGTTATGAAAACTAGACTCATAGAACTTTCTAATGATATAAAGCTCATTATCTAGTTCGTCCAGAGCTGTTCACAAAGTTCAAACGAAGTTGACTGTCCAAAAGGGACAAATTGCTGTTTTTCGCAGATTTGGCATTGGCAAAGCTTTGAAGCTTGCGGATGGCATGTGGGCATAAGCCGAAGCCAAAATGACGTGCACTTGATCAAAATCTAGTCCTTTTGGTTGTTCCAATGTCGTAAACTCCATGACTAGTTAGCAAAAACTCCCTAACATGAACATAAACTAACTCAGAAGACTTAGAGGATTCGATTATGATGATTGTCCGATTTTGATAAGTCTTCAACGTCTTTTGCAAGACGACAATTGGTTTAATAGTGTAGGGGATCCAAAATCAAAAGGTTTCGGTAACTCCAAGTCAGTATGACCAGACATGTCCGTGGATGGTCGGTAGTGCGAGACACACTTGAAACCACTATCTCCTTAATTTCGGATAATTCTAAGACATCATACTGAGCTTGGATGAGCCTAGTTGAACAATTGATGATGAAAAATCCGCTATAGGGTAGAAGACTTAACCGAAAACACGTGGGCGATCCTCCTTGAGGATGCAGTGCCATGAGTCACCTTCAAAAGAAGGGACCAAAATCGGCACAGTATGCCATGTTCTAAGGACGATGTAAGAATGTACATCTTTTTTTGTAAATCAATACGAACCATGAGAGGAGAATAGTTTTACTTTGAAAAAAATCTCAAGGCATTCATTATTGCTAATGTGAGTATATATCGAGGTCTCAAATAAACAAAGGACATCGATACGACGTCTTATTACATATAGCTTGGAAAGAAAATCAAAATCGATCTAGCCAATGACGTTAAAGTCAAGGGTAGCTAGAGCTGGATCCGAATCTTTGAAATCCGTGATCATGAAGATGACGCTCTTCTCCTTATATTGATTTTTCGTACCTTTTTGTATGCATTCACAATTTGAAGGAGAGCTCGACAACTCTTGAACCAGTGATCTGGAGACCCACAACGGTTGCATTGTCATGAGTTGACGTGAGTAGTTTTGACAAAATGGTGTCTAGACCGAGAGTGTCGCCATTAGAGCCGGCGACACCTCCCCTTCTTTTCTAGACATCGACACGGCGTTTTCTGCCGTTGTCGTGACCCATATTGTTGTCCCCATATTAGGGGACAATTCTAAATACGTTTATCGCATTAGCGTATATACAATTCTCGTTTGCAATTGTATAATCAAAATCAAGTCTCGTTGGTAATTCCAAACCAACTTAGAGGACCTAGAGAACTTGATGATGATTGAATCCGCTAAAGATTATGGCTCATGATGCCACAAAAGATCATCGACAATATGTACTCAATTAAGGTGGTAAACAATCTACTTGACTAATAATTCAACAAGTAGAGTTATATGAACGTTTCATGCTCCATGAGTGCATTCCACAGTACTTTGTGGTCATTACTTTTTGCACAAATTGTCATTGAAGGCTTTTGTTGATGTGGCACGTCAAAGACTTTGAGCGCATGAGATTGTGAAATCTCGGCATCTAGGCTTGTTAGCCTGGAGGTCAAAACATGTGGTTTAATGTTTTTCAATGAAAGGTTCCACAAATACCAAGCGAAGATTTGCCTTAGGCATGGAGTGAGTCAAAACTCAAAGGAGCATAATGTTATATTGTTTTTGCATACAAAACCAAGCTGTTATGAGACTCGATAGAGGTCACAAACAATGTTTTTAATGGTTTGTCCTTCGGATTGATCATACATAATCCAAGAAAGCCGTGAATTGATCAAACACAATTCGGAAAAGGCCTCGGATTGATCAAATACAATCCGAAGAAAGGTCGGGGTTGCTCATACACAACCCGGACAAGGAAGCAAGAGTGATCAAAGACACTCTTAACCCGCGAATAAAATTCCGGGATTTTGGTACCTGCACGTACAAAATCTCAAGCATAGAATGAAGATGGAGAAGGGGAAAAAACACTTTATCTCCTCCGAGTTTATTGAACTTTGAAGAGTTTAGGGTTTAAAACATACCGTAAAGTTTCTTCGAAAAAAAACTCTGATTTCTTGATCTAAAGCTTGATCGGCGAAACCAGAAAAGAAGGCGGAGCTGACGGCTAGGAAGCGGTGGTTGTGGGTAGCGACGACGTCGGGGCCGAGGACTTCTGGTTTGAAAAAAAAATTGTTTTTTAGAGTTTGGAAAACAAATGGTAAGCTATTGGCTCTAGGGTTAGAACAAAGTGCATGATAACGTGATGAAGAATAAAGGGTAGAGACAAAGAGAGAGTAAGAGAATCATCATCTTATTTATTGATAGGTGCCTTGTATATAGGGAATTATACAATACCAATATGGTAATGATATGAATACATAGATCTAGTCAAACTACATATCCTATTGGCATAAGGTCAAAACACATATAAAGAATATCTAGAAAGATACAGAATATCCTAGAACAGCTTTGTTTTTATACGCCAAAAAAAACATGATTTGTTTTTACTTTCTCAATAGTCATTACAAGATAAACATGTTTAGCTATACCTCCGGCTCCGAATTACAGAACCTTAATTTTGATGGCTGTGTTATTTTCAATTTTAGTGTTGTTGGATTTGTTATCATAGACTATTTAGGTGTTCCCTTACTTGTTGGTTCACGTCGATTCCATACTAGGAGTGGTCTTAGTTTTAAAAACATGTGGTCATGAGCCGACGATTATTTGATGTTTTCCGAGACTAGTCAAACTTAGTCAACATTCCAAATGATCGTCAAGGCCTTTAAGTTGGTTGTAGGTTATCATTAACGCATTTATTATTGGCATTCAAAACTTCATGCACGAGAAGTTGAAGAGCATGCGGATCGAGCCTCGAGATACGCGGTAACGTGCTAACCCTTCCTTGGCATTGAATGCATGCTCTGTGATACGTATTTATTGCTTTAGAAAGTCTTGCTGGTTTTTATGCATGTTTATCATAGTCGATGCCTTGTGAGATTTATTCTATGACTCGCATACTAAAGTTTTATTGAAATAAAACTGAGGCTAGACATGATGCTACTATATGATGATGTGAGTTGATGATATGACCTGAGTGGTGGGGAAGTATCACCCTACAGTGTCGAAACTATGAAATCTCGGAGGGTCTACGTTAACCCATATGTTGTGTCGAACCTTGTATGCCTTACAAATGATTAGGTATCGACAATGACGTCATATGGATATGCTATAGGCATATATGTACTTTGTGAGCCCTTCTAGTAAGAACTCTTAAGTTGAGGACTAGTTGATGACTTTTCGGTTTATAGTTTAAAAACTCATTTTTTGATAACATTTTGACATCTCATATGTTCAGTTTTTAGGTTTATATGAATAGATCATTTCTATAAATTTTCAGCCAAATTGGTGTTCGTTAAGATAACAAACTAGATCAAATTAATGGACGAACCAAATCTGTCAAATATGAACCATTCAAGTTCATAGTTGATAAATCACACTTATAAATACCTATAAACTAAACGGTCAAGATGTGGATATAACCGAAAAGTCATCAACTTAAGGGTCCTCATTAGAAAAACTTCATATGTACTTTTTAGCTTAATTTTTGATCATCATTTGAGTCTCATTGTGGGAGAAAAAAAAGGCAGATTAGAAGCTTCGTGAGATCGCTGCTCATACCAACGTCGTCAACGACAAAGACCAAGGAACCAAGGATCCTCATAGATTCATCCAACCACCAAGACCGGCTCCTTTATTGAACTCTCGTTCGGCCGCTCTTGACAAACACCTGTGAGGTGAGGTTATGAAAAGTTTTCTCTCACGTGAGGCGCGTTCTAGGGTTTTCTAGGTTTTTGTGTTGTAGACAACCTTATATTTAGAATTTCAAAAAAAAAAAACCTTATATTTAGGAAACAAATAATAACAACAACAATAGTCAACAAAGATAATTAAATAAATGAATAAGAGAGATAGGAATGGAAAGCGACGGGGAAGGAGACAGAAGAGGTAAGCTGTAGGGGTTTCAGGGTACGAATGGCATCGCTGTTCGCTCCCACTCTCTCCTTAACGCTTAAATTAATATTTTATCCACCACACCCACGAGAGCGCGCACTGCGCATCCACCTAACCAACCAACCATCACTCAACACCAAACTTTTCTCTCTCCGTCTGTTCGTGTCCCTTTAAAGCCAACTCCCTGTTTTTTTTTTTATCTGTTTTTTTTTTTTTTTTTTCAGCAAGTAATTAATAGAAGCCAGAAAATTACAGTGATAAATATTTAAATGGAAAAAAAAGAAGAAGACTAGGTGTCGGCTTCAACCAAACACGACCTTATCATCCAAACTCTTTCTCCTCCTCCCCTCCTCCGATCCCAATCCCACCTCTCTCGATCTTCTCCTCACAAACCCTAATTAACTTAAGTCTCTTCCGGCAGCTCATCTCTCAGGTACCTACCCACTGCTCTCAGTAAAAGCTTTGATTTTTTTTTTTTAACCATTTCAACTCTTGTCTTTGCTTTGGTTAAATTGGGGTCTGGTCCTTACTGGGAAAGTAGATTACTGTGTGTTTGTAAGAGATCTAGAGACTTGGAGGCCGCTTCTTTGCTTGGTCCCAAAATGGAATGCTTCAATTTTTAATCTTTGGGTGTTTTAGATCGCCTAGGATGGAAGGGTTTTGTTGCTCTTTTGGCTTACTATTTTTGCATTTCTGTACAGAAGTTCATTTTTATTGAAGTTGCTTTGCTGAAAATGATTTGCCCATGTTACCAAAACAAAGCTACACCGAAAAGATTTAAGCTTCAGTCCTTATGGTACATAATTTGAGGTTTTAAGCTCCAGCTGAAGTTTAAGTTCCTACCGATATGTAGTTTGCATGTTAAGTATTTGGCTCTTTTGGCTGGTTTCTCATGGGTTTCGTTTACTATTAGTTGATATGTTGGGCAGTAGTCCTTGCGGTTTTTATATATAAATTAGCTTTCTAACAGTAGGGTTTCCGCAGGATAAAGCTTCAGTGGTTTGAGCATATTTGGTTAGTTTTGCTATGGCTCTCCAGGCTTCAAATCATCCCTCGGGAACTTCCCGTCCAGGTTTAACAATTATCGTTATTGTAAATTATGGTTATGCTTGTTATTAGTACGCTATATAGAAATTGAAGGTGAATTGTTGATCAAGTTGTTCTTGTCTGGTTTATATAGTCTTGTTTACTGGAAATAACAAAGAAATTATCAAATCATGTAAGAGGATATGTATGTGAATCAACCTGTGGGGATCAGCACTACGACTTTCATTACGTTAATGATGCATTAATGTGGAAACAAGTTTTTTTGAGACATTGTTGTCATTGGGATTTTGAAGTAATAATGTTATTGATACTCTCAAGGACAATCATGTTTTACGGAAGATCTGTTTTTGATATGGCAAGGAGGTATAGGTTCATCATTTGACCCTACAATAGGCACAGAATCAGAAGGAATATGTTGAGTTTGGTTTTAGAATGTTGAACCTTAATATAAATACTCACTAAATGAGATTTATAGACCCTACACATTAAGAAATCCCTCAGATTTGAAGTTTCTTCTTCTCCGAACCATATATATAATATAAGAACCTTATGTGATAATAGTTTAAGTAAAAAGAAGTTTATGGGATGCTTTCTGATGTGCGGTATCAATAGAAATGTGTGTCTGACTATTGGTGTCAAGGCTTAACTTTGTCAACTATTTTTTAGGTACAAGTGATGCTTTGTTTAAGGAGCTATGGCATGCTTGTGCCGGCCCCCTTGTCACCCTGCCACGTGAAGGGGAGCGAGTTTACTACTTTCCACAGGGACACATGGAACAGGTAAGTTGGAGTTCTAAGTTTATCTCATGGTTGCACATATGATTTTCATACTTTGGCTTATTGTTTGGTTCGTGGAACTTCCTCCTTTTGAAATGTCTTTTTCTTAATACTCCCAGTGACAAATCATGAATACCCTGGGTTCATGAATTATGTGTATATAGCTTTTAAAATTCTGAAAAAAAGAGGAAAAGAATCAAGCTATATAGATAAATATAGTGACTGACTAAGTGGTCCTCTTTCTTGTAAAGAAACGATGCGTATCTAGATTTTTTTTTCATATAATTTCACTTGTCCTTGTATCCAAATCTCTTTCTGTTTTAGTAATTTTACACTAAGTTATCTGTTAAAATGAATCAGAATATATGCGAGGACTTGTTGGTTATCTGTATTCATATTTTCCTAAAATTTGTGACCTGAAGTTCAGCTCAACTAGGCTTAGCTTATACCACCTATGGTATCAATTTGTAAGGTGAATTTTGATTGTTGCTTCGTAGAGTATATTTAACTAACTTTTTTGTTTCTTAAGGAATAGTAATAGGGTTTAGGGGTATTATATCTGTCGATGTCTTTCTCTAAGTGTTAAATTATTTGTTTCTAAGTTTCCCTGTATATGGAAGTTCTCTATCATCGTTAAGTCAATCAGAATGTCTAAATCTCCATTTCCTGTCATTTATTTTTTCTAGCTCATTCTATTTATGTGGGTGTGTCTTCTTTCAGCTGGAGGCGTCAATGCATCAGATTTCAGAGCAGCAAATGCCATCATTCAATCTGCCATCCAAAATTTTATGTAAAGTTGTTAATGTTCAGCTTCGGGTGGGTGACATCATGCTTATTTTTATTTTCCATGGTGGATCTTCTTTTTGCTTGGTGTGGGCAAGTACTGGACCCAATTTCATCCTTGTAGTTATATGATTAGTTCTTAAACTTGAGTGTAGGCTGAACCTGACACTGATGAAGTTTATGCGCAAGTTACTCTGCTACCAGAAACTGATGTGAGTTATCTCTCCCTCCAAATAATTGTAAACCGTGACTGTATTAGTCATTTGTGGTGAAAGTATGTCCTCTGTAGTTACAATTGATTCTGACCATTTTCCTCTTTAGTTTAACTTTATAACCTTAATGAATCAGCAAAGCGAGGTAACAAGCCCAGATCCTCCTCTCCCAGAAACTCCACGCTGTACAGTCCATTCATTTTGCAAGACACTTACTGCTTCTGACACAAGCACACATGGAGGATTCTCTGTCCTTCGGAGGCATGCTGATGATTGTCTGCCACCACTGGTTAGCATCATATATCTATTTGAATTTTTAAACCTTTTATTATATTAAAGATCTACCTTGGTTACGTACTTTTTATTCATATGTGTGTGTGTATATTTATGTACTTTTTTTTTTCTTTCTCTTCTATGGTTTGGTTGCTCATTTCTCTGTGCCTAGCCTAAATATAATTTTTGTTGTTTGTTTGTTAGGATATGTCTCAGCAGCCTCCATGGCAAGAACTAGTTGCAACTGATCTGCATGGAAATGAATGGCATTTTCGGCATATATTTCGAGGTTGATTGCTTTTTTAATTTATGTTTTGATTCAGGTTACAAACATTCTGGTTAACTGAGAATATTATGATTGCATTAGTATTTGTGTCACAAATGCTACAAGTGTGTGTGTGTGTGTGTGTTATTTTTTATTTTTATTTTTAAATTTATGTTAACACCACATGGTGCAGAGTAGCCATTTCATTTTGTTGATGGGATAATGCGGTGATTAAAACCTGGGTAGCATGAGTCATGTGTTTGACATCTGAAGTCTATAGATTAAGTCTTTCAATGATTCATATTACCAGTAGTCCCTTAGAAATGATGAGTCTGTAAGCTTTGAAACCAGAGGACAGTAGATACCATAATCTCCCTTTTGGTCATCAGTATCTTCTGAGTTAGGTGGTGTTTATTTTATGCAAGTGTCTTTGCTTTGCTAGCTCATACATTTAGAGCTGTTTTTTTTTGTTTTGTATTATTCTTTGTACAGGGGACTCATTGTCCCATCTATTGGTCTTTCTTTGCTCTCTATTATGGAAGTATGATTTAAAACAGAACAGTTGATTCTTTTTAAAGATTTTTCACTTATGTGTCAGAGCATAAGTTGTCTTGGAGCGAGTCCAAGGGACAATCTTTTAGAAACGGTCTGTGTGATGCCAATGTCTGAATCACTCTTCTCTTCTTTCTGTTTTTTGTTTTACATCACATCGTATGTAGTTTCTTCCAATATCACACCATGTAGGCTCTTCCTATGGTATGGTGCCAGAGTCTGGATAACGCTTATCTTCGTGTTAATTATTTATTTATTTTTTTCATTCATTAATTGTATGTAGTTCTTCATTACCGTGTCAAGTTAATGCTCAAAATATTTCTTGCCATGGGAAATAAATACCTACTGAGGTCCCAGTGACTTTTATCTGCCAGACTTTCTGTTTTCCTGGTTGGGATGTTTCATTCTTGAACTGACTTGTCATTATTAGCATCTTGGTTCAGCATTATTAATGTATTTACTGTACTCATTTATTTCTGAAGACCTTTCTGTTTATTATCTAGCATGAATATCATATTCATTTATGTCATTTTGCCTGGGATTCGGACATATTATGCTGCTTAACCTTAAATTGATGTTTCTTTCACTTTGTTAGTGTTACTAAATTATGTATTTTATCTCTTCAAAACAATCCAGGGCAACCTAGGCGCCACTTACTCACAACTGGGTGGAGTGTTTTTGTTAGTTCCAAAAAATTAGTGGCTGGTGATGCGTTTATATTCTTAAGGCAAGTTTGGTAAATGAAGAAGAATAATTTTTTTATTTCTTTTGCTACTTTAAGATGTCCATAGTTTGTTTATGCATTACATGTATGTTCCAGAGGCGAGACTGGGGAGCTGCGTGTTGGTGTCAGGAGACTCATGAGACAACCAAGCAATATGCCATCTTCTGTTATTTCTAGCCACAGTATGCATCTTGGGGTCCTAGCTACGGCATCTCATGCCATTGCAACTGGGACACTTTTTTCGGTCTTCTACAAACCAAGGTCTTGCATCTTTTACATATGGATGTTGTTCATTTCGAGTGTTTTCGCTGTTCTTGTAGACTGACTATGGTCCCCCCTTTCTTCATAATTTTTTTTACTATATGAAATGTATTTTTATATTTTTATATATCATATGACAGAATTTGTATACATGTATTGGTCATTTCTTTGGCTGATATGTCTAGTTAGAAAACGACCCGTTACTGCTGACATGAACTATTCTTTTATAGTCTAATACTCTTGTTGGTAGAATCCAACATTTCTAAATAGGGTTGTGGCATTACAAATTTTTTTCCCATTGATTGCACACTGCTTTCTGGTTCTCATTGTTTGTTTGTTTCTTCTCTGTCTCTCTCTCTCTCTCTCTCTCTCTCTCTCTCTCTCTCTATATATATATATATATGTTTTAAAGTAAAATATTCTTTTTTGCTTGAATTTTGCAGAACAAGTCGATCTGAGTTCCTTGTAAGTGTCAACAAGTACCTTGAAGCTCGCAGTCACAAACTCTCTGTCGGAATGAGGTTTAAGATGAGATTTGAGGGCGAAGAAGTTCCTGAAAGAAGGTATATTTGTGGTGCATGGTTTTTTTTTCTTTTTTTTTTTTTTCCTAAAATTTTCCACTAGCAATTCTGGTCTAAATTATTTTTCTGAACTGCAGGTTCAGCGGCACGATTGTTGGTGTTGGGGATAATACATCACCTGGATGGTCAAATTCTGAGTGGCGATCACTAAAGGTTCTATATATTTTCTAATGATGATCCTTATTGGTGTCAACCAGTTCTAACAACATATTTTCAACAGGATAAATTTCTGATGGGGTATTACTAGTAATATCAGAATATAATATAGTTTCAATGGAAAATATAATTATATTCCTTTTTTAATGTGCGCGTGCGTGTGTGGGCGGGTGCGAAATGCTTGCCACACTGTTATCTAAGCTCAAATAGATTCCCTCTCAAGTCAATTCAGCTTTATGTTTTCTATCTTCAGTTAGAGTTTTATTGGGATGTCACAAAGTAGAAGATGAATAATTCCTTTCTTAAGTCTAAATAATTCAAAGTTTAATATGCAATCACTTAAAAGTACATCTCATTGCATGAAAAGACCAATCTCTCTGAGGGATGCCAAAATCTATACTGTCCCATAATAGCCTTCTACTCCCCCACTTATACCTCATAATCTTATGTTCCTCTCCAGCCAAAGAACCTAGAAATCACTTATACATTATATAATCTTCTGTTCCTCTCCCGCTGAACGACCTAAGAATTCTGATATTGGTCACTACCTTACCTTAAATACCCTATACTCTCACATTGTGATCTCTATCCTTAATTTTTTTTGTTTTGGCTAAGCAGGGGGTAGGAAGAAGTTAGTTGCTCCATTTAGTATTGCATGTGGTGCTTATTGTTTAGGTGTGAAGAGTGACTTATGTGTGTCTATTTCTTTAGCACCTGTGTCTGCGAGTAATCAAATGTGGAACAAGTTCCTTTGTAATTGTATATTTTTATTATTTACTCTTTACTCTGATGAGCATTATATGGTTTTCACTTGGTTTTAATTTCTGTTTCACTTGTGTTCCATTTCTTTGAAATTACATTTCCATGAGTGCTGATTTATTTATACACATTTCTTTTCCAGGTCCAATGGGATGAACCCTCATCTATACCGCGGCCAGATAGAGTCTCACCTTGGGAATTGGAGCCACTGGTAGCGACTACTCCACTAAACTCGCAACCTGCATTGAGAAACAAGCGGGCACGAGCTCCCGTCTTACCTTCTTCATCCCCAGATCTTTCTTCACTGGGTATGATTGTTTTGTTAATGATATATCATTTACATTCTCTCCTCATGTAGACTTACGATTCAAAATTAATTCTGTATGATCTTCGGGTATTAGGTGAGTGGAAATCCCAAGCAGAATCTCCTTCGGCTTTCTCATATAATGACCCACAGCGTGGTCGAGACCTCTATCCATCACCCAAGTATAGTTCTGCTTCAAAAGCTAATTCTCTTTGTTTTACGGGCAATAATTCTCTAGCTGCTGTTTCTGGGAATCCAATGCTTTGGTCCAATCGAGTTGAAGCTGTAACGGAGTCTTGTTCGCCTGTTATGAAAGATTCAGGGGAAAGGAGACAAAGCACTGGAAATGGCTATAGGCTCTTTGGAATTCAGTTGCTTGAGAACTCTAATATAGAAGAGACTTCACCCATGGTAGTGTCTGGAAAGCTGGGGGATGTTCAACAAATTTCTTCATTTGATGCTGAATCTGACCAACACTCAGAACCATCAAACATCAACCGATCTGATCTTCCTTCAGGAAGTTGTGATGCTGAGAAATCTTCCCTCAGATCACCTCAGGAATCGCAAAGCAGGCAAATTCGGAGTTGCACAAAGGTGTAGTTCATCTCTCCTTTGCCCCCAACTATATAATATCTGCTCTTTTACTGCCATTGGGAAATGTTTGGTTTTCGTATGCTGTGGCGAGTCTGTAATTGGGAGATTGCTTTTGACCAAACGTAATCTATTAGAAGTAGTTGATCCTGTTTTGTGACTTCTAATCTTTTCAGAAATAATTTGGGATTTATTGGTTGATATTTGACGTCTCTGTTTCTCTGTCTTCCTTTAGGTTCATATGCAAGGGATTGCAGTAGGAAGAGCTGTAGATTTAACACGTTTTGAGGGATATGAGGACCTGCTTAAGAAACTGGAAGAGATGTTTGATATTGGAGGTGAGCTGAGTGGATCTACCAAGAAATGGCAAGTTGTCTACACTGATGATGAGGATGACATGATGATGGTTGGGGATGACCCATGGCAGTAAGTGATCCAACCAGCCCCTTAATTCTTCATTTCAGTCTCACACCAGAAAATGAATTCTCAAGTACTTCAATTATAACCACCAGTAATTTTGAAGTTAGCAAGTGATTAGATGGTATCTAATCCGATCTGTTATACTCGTCGCCAATGATTTGATAGTTACTGAATCTATATTTTTTGAAAAAAAGAAATATCAACTTTGTCTGCTTTCTGGTTGTTGAAATGAATCTAATTGTTGCAATGTGGTAACCCTGTGAAATCTGTGTTGTGAAATCTGTGTTTTTGTAGTGAGTTCTGCAGCATGGTAAGGAAGATTTTCATCTATACAGCGGAGGAAGTGAAGAGGTTGTCACCTAAGATAAAACTTCCAGTAGGTGGAGAGGCTAAACAAGGCAAGCCAGATTCTGAAGCAGCTATTAACACGGAAGATGGGTCATCTATCGTGGGGCCGACATATTGATATCCCAGCACAAATCTAGCTATATGAAGAGCATGGAAAGAAAAAATTACCGGAAGAAATTGAAAGTTCGAAACATGATTACCTGAGAATGTCTGCTAGGATGATGATATGTATGGATGGACAAAGTAGCCATGCCGGAATAACTGGTACAGTTATCCAACATGTTGAAATGGAGGGAGTGCAACTTGGAGTCGCTGCTTGTGACATTGTACGGTTGTTTTGTTTGTGAAATAGTCTAGTTTAGTGTATTCATGAGGATCTCATGGTGGTTGCATGAATGGGCACCTGAAGCTACCAAAGTTTTTCCTGCTGTATGAAAATGAGGGGTACATGCTCTTCATCCTTTGCTGTTGTATTTTTGTTTGTTATCAAAGACATGTTGTATCGAGCTTTTGTACATAAATATATAGCCTCTTCTGTTTCTTGCTTAAATACACTCCGTAGTCTCTTGATAATCCTATGCAGTGCTTGCTTCATTTAACCGTTGGCTGGGATCAGAATAAGAAAATAACTCCAGAGAATATTGACCATTGTCGACTCGTGTGGGATATTTCTCCTTGTTTAATGGCTTAATGCAATGCTCTGAGTAAACTCTCATTTTGAAGACTAGATGCCATGAGTGAACTGGGTGAGTATCTATTGGCTGCAGTGATATTGTTTGTGCCTGGTGTGCAGGCAGGGTTTGGCTGGGCTTTTGGTCTTGAGGGTTATTTGGTATGCTTGGTGCCTTGGATTGTTGCTGAATTCCTGTCAAATCTTGTCTGTCTTGAAAAGACAAGTAGCAGCCAATTTAGGGTCAGTTGAGCAAAAACTCTTCTACCCCTACATGCCATCCTCTATATAAGGATGGGAAACGCTCCAATTTTGGTAACGCAGAGTTCCATTTATTGCTTTTCTTATTATTGACTTGATTGCCGGAGAGACTTTGTTTGATGGCACATTGGTCCTAGACCTTATTTGTCAGAAATTTGCCACCACATACGGAGAACTTCTGCATATCGGAGACCAGCAACATATCAGATAATCGTGTTTTGGAGTTCAAACTTAGTAGATGCTGCCTACTGGGTTATCTTTGCCGCATCCTATGTAAGAAGATAATCAGCTCCTACATTCATGAAATACCAAGGCCTCGTTAGACTTTTGCATAAAATTTCCACAGCTAATAGACTTAATAAATATGCAATCTTGAGTGGGAGTAGTCTATCATAACTGTAACTGATCGACTGGAATAAAGCTCAGAAGGTTTTCAAATCTTCCTCAAGTTTCATTTCATTATCTTTCAAAAGCTAGTCTCACATAATAAGGATATTTTTCATTCCAGACCTTATTGACCCAAAGATCAAAGAATAAAATCAACCTTTTTGCGATTTTAATCTCATATCATCTTTGCCATATAACTGTTACCAAGCATGGCCATAGGGGCATCTTCAAATGCTCTAACAAGCACATACGGATTTCAAGTTCTCTCAAGCATCTTTTTTGACAAGCTCTAACCCATCAATATTTTGACACAGTAAAGAATTAAACATAGGGAGGAGTATCACGCTTAAGATCAAATGGTGGCATGTTAGGTGGAAGCAGAACGCATGACTATGAACGTAAGTAGGATGAATTGTAAGCCATGACTCGAACAATAAGACTATACACACAAACCAAAAGATGAAAAAAGATGATACAAAGAGAAAAAAGAAATATATGAGATGTAAACAATGCAGTAGATGGTATTCAGCGTTTTTTGCAAAGCTCATTCCAGCAATGGCGTCAAAATTTGTATTGCTAATTCCAAATGCAGGCGCTGATGCTCAATCATGATTAAGCCTCGGGTAGAATTGTTCTTGACTAAAGCTAGCCAGGCCTCGGCTAAAATTGGATTCAAAGATTTTCACCTTTTCGGCTCAAGTAGCCCGAAACATATGGTCAAATAACTAAGGCAACTAATAATACTGCTAAAATCATCAAAACACACATGAAGCATCAATGATGTTGACAACTTTGACATGCAAAGCAGCCGAGAATCTGAAAACCATAGTCAAGAAATATGGCCAGGTTCACTTCACTTCATTCATATGATTCAAGTGCATACTTGATACAATAGTAGTTTAAGCAAACTGTGTCTTTGGATTTGCCCCATGTACACAACACACATCACTGAGTTTGTTGCTTTGCCATATTCCAAAATCCGTTTTCAGAATTATTTAAACCTCATAACTACTTTTCACCCATATTTCTCTCTAGAGATTCCCCTATTCATTTTCACCTTAGCTATTTTACTACTAGATTTTCTCCTCATTTTGCTTTCCAATGGAACTAACTGTACATCCTAGACCGTAGAGATGCCCACCCCCACCTTTTCTGCATCACACAAAAACCATGGTGGTGTCCTATATGATTTAAGCTCTTTCTTGCACATTTTGCCAAATCTCTCTGATCGATTTAAGTAGAGCCTACTCCAAGGAAATCAATGAATGGGATCACGCTCATCTTGTCAATTTGATCTTCTCCAGACATGGAAGAAACATTATTGTTGTTGGTCCTATAGGTGGTAAGAACCGATTCTTCTCCAGAAACTTCAGAGTTTGAATCTGATGACTGACCATTCCCATTGCCCTTGATCCTGCCAGAGTCTGCAACTACAATATAAAATAAGTACCGTAGTTTTGATTAAAACAAAGAACAGAGGAAACTAAGTAAGAAGTAAAAGAACATTTAGTAATGCATTGGATTTTATGACTCGGAGTTGAAAAGAGAAAAGTACCCATTTGTGATCCAAAGATTTTCTGTTGCTGAAATGGATTTTTGATGTTGCTAAATAAGCTGGGAAGCAGTGCTGGCCTGTTTAAGGGAGTGAGGGAGAGATTAGTACATGTTGAGGCAGAGGCTGCAGACCCAGATTCATCATTGCTGGTATTGATTGAGATTGTTGAACGATCACTGGAGGCATTATTCTTAGTCCCATCTTGTTGATCATGATCATGTTGAGGCAGAGAATTAGAAGAGGGCTTCCTTCTCTTGAAAACATTGGATTCCTCTCTGTGCTTTCTAGCCATGATGACATGCCAATGATTCTTGACAGCATTATCAGTCCTTCCTGGGAAGAGCCTTGCAATCATGGCCCATTTGTTGCCATAGAGCCTGTGAGCAGATAAAAGCCTCTCTTCTTCTTCCTCACTGAAAGCCGTTCTGTTGATCCTTGGATCTAGCTGGTTAAACCACCTCAGTCTGCAACTTTTCCCTACACAAATTAAAGAACACATTCAGTCTCATTCCAGAGTACATTCCCAAACACCAAAACATGAAACTTGTTTGGGTACTCCTATTACCTGATCTGCCATCAAGGTGCTCAGCAATTAAGTTCCAGTTTTGAGGACCAAACTGGGCCACAAGTTGTTTGAGTTTGGAGTCTTCAGCTGGCCTCCAATGACCTCTAACACAAAGCTTAGTTCTTCCAGCAGCAGCAGGGTTCTGTATAACATCTTCATGATCAGATTCGTCTCCAGCAAGATTCAGAGACATGGTGCTCTTTCTCTTTCTGTCATGAACACCGTAACCCATTTCAGAACTAGCCACGACTCCAAAGGTGGTGTTTGAGAGAGAAAGTTGAGATGGAAAAAAGTTCAAATCTTGACGATAACTAGAGTCACTACACCTCATCTGGGATTGTTGTTGAGAACCCATTAATGGACACACGCACTCACACCAGAAAAACCAAACCCCCAAAAACCAACATGAACAAGCAAGACGGACGAGAAACTAGCTAAAGTGGGTACTTGCCGACACAACTAGTGCAATGGCAACAATTACCAAGGAAGGGGGTGTTGGTTTTTCTGTAAGACAAGTTGGCTACACAGAAGCACAGAAAAAGCTTAATGGGGTTTGTTTGGGCAGAGAGAAGGAAGTGAGAAATGGAAGAGCAAGAGGGAAATCTGAAGATGAGAAAGAGGGAGAGGTCATGAAAATGGGAGGTAGGAGAGGGGATCTTATAGGAAAATGAGAAAGGAGAGAAGGAGCAGTTCATGCACAAGGATAGAGGGAGAGAGGCACTCGTGTGGGTGGTGAAGGTGGTGGGGACTTGAAAACAAAACATATGCCTTGGGTTGGTCTTTGTTGTTATTTGCTGCTTTGTTGTGTGTGAAGAGCTTGTCCTCATTCTCCCCTCGGGCTTTGGGGAGAACCAGAATCTGTTTGTCCATTTCCGAAACGTTTCTCTGCTCTGTTTTCAAATAACGGAAATTTTCAAGGAGCAGCAGAGACTCCTACTTTTTTATTCGCATCACTCTCCCAGCATGCACCTCCCATTCCCTCTTGCTTCCCATAACTGATTATCACTTTTATACTATTTTCTTCTCTCCCTTTAATCATCCAATTCAATTTTGTACCGCTTCAGCTTTTCAATTTCAATCCCTACTTATTATTCTCAATTTTCTTCTGATTGATGAGCATCTCAGCAACATTGATAAATTGAAAAAAAATTAGAGATTTATCAATTTTTAAATGAATCTTTGCTCCAGCAGTATACTTAAGAAGTTGATAAATTTAGAAATTGATAGAGAAAATTAATAAATTTATCAATCTTTAGGAGACAATGAACTAAAACTTAGCTAATGTATACAATTTAGCAATACTGCTGGAGCAAAAGTTTAAAAATTGCTGTTGTAAATCTAAATGTTGATAAATTTAGCAATAAATTTAACTGTACTGCTGGAGATGCTCTATACACAATTCCTTAAGTTTTGACCTTTTTCTTTTTTTTTTTATTTATTTTAGATTTAATTACAATCTTTACGGTGAAGAAAAAAGGGGTGCTCGCATGTCCTGACCATCATCGTTGTAATGTCGGTGTGATCTTCTTTAAGTTACTATTAATTTAGCTGAATGGTAGGCTTTGCGAGTTGGTCTTGTATGTTTGATACTTTGATAGGAAGTGGTGTTCTGAGGGTGCCACAATTGATGTTGAGGTGTGATTCTACTGAGGATCGCATTTGCTAGAGATTCTCTCGATGATCGTGCGCTTGCTTATCTCCTTGCTCTTCAGAGATTACAAATAAAGAAGACTAGAAAAGGTTATCAAAGGGAAGGCTTCACTCCTTTGACAGTCGAGGTAACAAAGATGAAAGTAGAAGTCGTTATGAGACGAAAACTTGAGTAAGGTCTTTTTATAGGTGGAGATGACTGTGGTCAATGCCAACTATTTTTCTTTTCTTTATATGATAAATAACATAAGAGAAATTTTAAATACACATCTCTAACTTAATACACAGCCCTTACTTAATACACCACCTATTAAGTTTTTCATTTTAGTATTATACTTAATACACATCCCAAACTGCATAAAATGCTCTTAATTTATGAAATATTCTATTATTTAATATAATTAATATATATTTACTATTTGATACCTCTTTTTACATATTATTTCGTCTAATTTTGTTAGAAACTTTTGGTTATCATCGTTCAATTTATAATCAAATGATTATTGTTATATCCGAACTCCAAATCACCAATACAAGTTTTCAAAACATAGATAGCTAGTTATTCGATAAAACATGTCATGATAAAGATGCAATACATGACAATATGATCTGCAAGATCAAACTAATTAAATCTGATACTGATAAAATAAAAAAAAAAAAAAATAAAGACAACCCAAATAAATTGTGGGGAAGAGTTGGGGTTAGGGGAGAAGACGTGTTTTCGATGATTTTAGGGTAGAAGATGATGAAAAGAATACTTTTAGCGCGATTAATTTTTTTTTTTTTAATAATAGATGTTTGTTTTAGTCATTTAGCTTACCTATAAAATCTCAATAGAAACATAAAATAATAGAGGTATTTATTAAGAGATTAAGGGTGTGTATTTAAAATTTCTTATAACGCTAAAAAATGAAAAAACTGATGTAGATGACTTTGAAAAGTGGCCAGCCAAAATACAACAAGATGAAGATGTTATTATATTATTATGTTTTTAAATGAGTTTTTTCGAAATTTAAATAAAATCAGCAAAATAATTATCATACAAATAAAAAAATCCAAACAAGGAGCTGTTGATTGCAGGTGTACTTTTCCACCGCCTCTCGGTTGAAAAACACAAGAGAAAGCTTGCATTGCCTTCAATTTACAAAAATACCCAGCCATGATTACATGATCCACCCACTGAAAAGTGAAAACTAAAAACCAATGATCAAAAAGAAAAGAGAGACAGGAGAGAACAGATATCAGATCTGTTGAGTCGTAACAGAGCAAAGATATTGAAACCCTTATAAAAAGAAGGAAAAAAAAAAAGAGATTGAAAAAAGCAGCCCGCAATGCAACTCTTTTAAAAGAAATTGATTCAAAGCACCGAAGTGCATAACATGACTAAACGATTGGTATGGATTTATCATATCATTTGATCATTTAATTAATAATTATTTATAAATATCGATGGTTGAGATTGCATAACAAATATTGGGTCACAAACTTTTTAGCGTTGCTGCTCCTAATCTCGACTCAGATTTATAATGTCATTGTTTACAGCTCCTTTAGGCAGTGGCACTGGACAAAGGAAGAAATCTTCCTAAGATTGGGTTGTTACGATTTAGGTTTGGATGGATTCGAGCCTACATGTTTGGACGAGAGCTCAAATAAAGAACGATGGATGTCTTTTGGCATATTTTCAAGATGTGTGGTGTTTCGGCTTAATATTTTAAACCTCACCTAGCAAGACTTATATTGGAAGATTATTTTTATTTAATTCTTGGTTTTATTTAGGTAACTGATATTGTCTCTCCAAAGGATTAGATATGAATAGTTAAAAGTCATCTGTGGTACGCTAGATTTGAGCCGATTCACAATAAGGGCTACCTGGTGTTTGTAAGGGCTTACGCCAGGTACACTTTTGGTTTCAACACAACATTTTGATGTATCATTGTTACTTTTGGTATACACCGTTTCGAACATGGTTTTGTTTTCTTAGAAAGTCTTCCGTTGACGGCGTGTAACTACATGAAGTCACGTGGAACCAGTTTTGGTCCTGTAACGGAAAACGCAAATAGTTTTAACGGCGAACTGTATAAAAGTTGCCGTTTTGTCTTGTTCCCAGAAACCGTTTTGGTGTGTGGCCTCGTGGGTTGGGTAAGTTGCACGTGCGGGTGGATTCTTGCAGAGTCACACGTGAAGGGTCACAAAATCTATGAAGATAGGCGGGTCCCGCGCTGCAGAGAGGAGTTTGTTGAGAGAAACGGGAAGGACGATAATGCCCTTCTGCTCAAATGCGTTTCATTCCTCGTGCATCCGTGCGCCCTCGACGACCGGACCCTAATATTATTATTAATCTAACAACATCGTTATATTCCCTTGAATCCTTTTTTTTTTTAATATAATTTTTTCAAAGCGGATTTTACGCATCAACGCAGACTTGCATTATTAATGTGTAAGTCTTTAAATCGTTGTATGTGAATGTCTAATAAAGACTAGAGACTCTAACTTCCTTCTTTTTTATTTTTTTTTATTTTTGATTTGATCAAATTAAACACCCATAATAAGAGTCCCTCTTATTTGATCTCAGGTCTTCACTTTCTGTATGTTGGAAACATCTGAGACTATTTTTTTGGGTTTCAGTTTTGTTATTGGTATTAGAATACATGCATGATAATGCGACGTGGATGACTTGATCAAAATATTACATATTAGTTGCTCGATTCACTTGCACCTTAATGCCTAGAAGAATTTTCATATTTTTCCTGCCTATGTTATTTGTTTGACCTTCTTTTTCATAATGAAAGAAAAATGACTTATGAATCATTTTTGTTATTTAAACAATATTTACATCAAAATTAACGGTAGATGACACTATGCCATCTTCTATGAATCTATGGTTTTACAAGTTCTCATAACATGTTTTGAAACATCGACTATATCGTTATCACAGCCTCCATGGCTTTCACTCACTTACTAAACACCTTATTCTGTTGGTTTTGTTTAAAACTTAATGGATCATTGACGCTTACAAGTACATCAGTTTCTTGCAGATAGAGTCATCACTTCCCTCTCTACTAGCTTTCTTGGTCTCACTGATAATCTCAATTGAGTATTTCTACATTTTTTGCTTCACTGATCTTCTTGATGGTTTTGCATTATTTTGATTTAACTTTTGGTATAAATGCTTCTGCCATTTCATGGTCTTGAGCTAATGGCAATACAATACAATGGTGTTACCTGTAATGTTCACTTCAGATTGCTTTTGAAACTTATCAATTTGACCACAATCCTTCACTTCTTAATTTATCAATACTAACTACTTTTGACAATAAGCTAGCAAAAGATTATAGCAAATATATATACAACACGCTAGCGTCACATAATTCTTAAATCTTTACGAGACACAACATGTCTAAAACAAGCCTCTAAATATGTCGACACTAATTAATACACGTCGGAATATATGTTATAAAACTTAAATTTGAAATACTAAATTGAACCGACGTGCATGCAACCTGTTTAAAAGATTTCTGGATAGTTTTGATCATTAGATGTGATTTCTATATGAAATGTTGTAGCTCATTCTATTACTTGCTTTTGCTTTATACTGAAATGGGTGAATGACTAATCTGTTATTTCCTACTTTGGACACGAAGAGCAGCCTTTGTTGAGAAAATAGTGGATCTCTCTCCACTGACCACTTTATTTGACTTATCACAAAACTTTTCCTAATACAACAAAGAAACTTTGCCTAATACAACAAAGAAAACATCATTTACTAAGAGCACGTACAATAACAAGAAGAATGTAGCACAAGTATTTTTGTATGCTTTGGTTAGTTATACCAAGGATTTTATAATTAACAATATGTTAAAAGTAGTTATGGAATCCAAATACTAGCTAGGCTCGAACACATCGAATCGTCAACAACAATATCACTCTAATTTCCAAAATTAGTTGGTTAACAAGATAACAACTAGGATTGTCCCCATCATTTTTTTTTGAGGAGGATTGTCACCATCATTTGGTTAGTTAATTTAACAGAAAAATTCGTTGGTAGAGGTTTATAATACTGTAGCTAACTAACTAAGCTAATTATTTCTTGTCTCTGTATTTAGTTATCAACGATAACAATATATACGCTTGTACCACATATAATTTAGATCATTCCGTTAGGCAGGTTTAATTTGGTCGATCACCATCCATCTTAGTGCATGCGAGATGTCCCTCTCATACACAATGATCTTTCTTTTGTCTATTATTTCATGCCTTTTTATTTTTTTCTTGTATTCTGTGGGTGATAGATGACCTTCGGTTTGTTGCATGCATAGCATAGTGTTAAAACTTTTGACCCCTAGGAGAGACCACAAGTCACAATTATACAGTTAACCAACAAAGTGGCCAACACAAATTTGGCCTTTTTTAATTTGCGAAGAAAGTGACCCGGCCCCTATTTGAAAACAAAACCGAGTTCGTTATATTCCATAGTACTCAAGCTCTAGGTCGTTAATGCATGTCTTTCCCTTTTCTAGGTCGTTATTTTCGATCTCGTAGCAGTCTCAAACTGGTAGGCAAGCCATGGTAATACAAAGCTAGCTAAGACATGCACCTAACTTAAATGCGCTGCCACGCTCAACCGGTAAAGAACCACACGTCGATCTTAATTGAAGAGTGAAGATTGATAGAATCGAATCCTTCCAGACTTAATTATCACATTTTCCCCTAACTTCCCAAGTGTAATATGTTACCTATGCTTCATGTCAAATCTTCTTCTATATGAAAATAAATACATAACCAAATGTAGTGTTACTATGATTATATACGTGTATTAAATCATTTTGGTAAGCAATCTTATTTCTGGTCTAACATTTCATGTTATATTTTGGACTTGAACACAAATTAGGAAGTACAAGGAGAAAGACCGCAAATCCTTTTTTCCGGACCGAGCTTTGTGAAAGCTAGATTTCATCAACTGGGGTGGGCAAGAACAAAAATAGAATGCGTTACCGAAATTCAGAGAATTTGGGTTATTCTTATAGGAGATAGTCAGTTGTTTTGGTCTAAGGTAGCGTAGCCCATAAGGCGTCTATGTGTCATTCAAGAAAGAATATGTAATTTGATCTACCTTCTGTCTTAGTTCATATGAGTTTATTGTCAAATTCCACATGCTTGTATTGCCGGAAGATATATCCCATGAAGATTTTAGTGCGTGTGGTTTTCCAAAAAAAAAAAAAACTTATTTCTCTTAAGTAAAAATAGATAATTTATTCATTTATCTTTGGCCAGAAGATGCTTACATCAAATGTCTTCTTACAACCGACGATTTCAAAATTACAAGTCAAAAAAAAAAGAAAAAAAAAACAGGGAGCCCTTATTACGAATGCGCACATATGAAAACCTATTAATAATGAATTCCGATTATAATTATCTAATTCTCATATTTACAACGCACTTATTAATGATGACTTCCAATTATACTTATCTAATTCCCATATAGCGGTAAGAAACATGGAACTTAAGCTACTCCTAGTAAGAAACAAGAAAATCAAGCTGGTTGGAAAAAAAGATCTCTTTCTAAAGCAGGAAGACTCACTTTGTTCAAGGCTAATATTTTAGAAATTTCTTCTTGGGCTCTCAAAGCAAACCTTGTGCTGTGGCTTGGGATCAAGCCTGTACACCCAAGGACAAGGGCAGCCTTGAGTTAAGACCTTCGGCTCATTTTAATAATGCTGCGATAACAAAGCTTGGATGAAAAATTTAAAATTCTTACTCAAAATGACAATTGGTGGGTTCAGATTGTCTCCAGAAAGTACCTTAGGAATTCCTCTTTTTTCCAAGCTAGAAAGAAGGCCTCTTCCTCCTTAGCGTGGAAAGGCATTCTTGACTCTAGGAATCTCATTCAGGAAGGAATGAGATGGATTGTTGGTGACGGCATTTTGGCTTTTTAATTGGGCTTTTCCTTTTCCCCTTTGTAATTTAATTGATGTCTCTCAACATGATACCATTAACTTGAATGACACCGTTACAGATTACATTATTGGAAATAATTGGAACAAGCAGAAGCTTCAAATCTTGTTTGATGCAGATATTGTGGATCAAATTTATGGAATTCCTATTCCGGATACTCCTCAGAATGATTCTTTTGTTTGGGTCCCTTCCCTAAATGGAAGTTCTACAATTAAGTCTGCTATTTGAATGCAATATGCAAAGGCTAAACCTCATGAACAATCTCCTCTTATCAAAAAGCTGTGGAAGCTTAATGTGCCACCCAAAGTTAAAATCTTTGGCTGGCTCCTGTTACGTGGAAGGCTAAAGACTAGAGATCACATGTTTGAGTTTCTAAACCAAAATATTTGCCCTCTTTGCAATGTTGAGGAAGAGACCATGGACCACCTATTCTGCAATTGCCCTTCTAGTCTTGCGGTTTGAAATCTTTCTCATTGTAATGATCTTTCAAATACCAATGATATGGTTGAAACTCTAACATCCCGAATTTGAAAATTTCTCAAAATTAATTTTTCTTCTTAGAAATAAAAAGTAGAGGCCGCAACGAGTTCGTTTTTTCGGTGAATTTTTCGAGTTCCTGTGCTATTTTTAACGATTTTTCGAAGTTCGTTCGGAAGAAGATGAAGACGATGACGTGTCGAGATTAGTGGAGAGACTGACACGTGGCCAATGAAGTAGAGACCACTGAAGACGCTGATGTCAACTGACACGTGTCAGTGGTGGCAAGTGATGGTGAGTTTGGTGCAGACACGTGGCGACAAAAGAGTTCAACAACATTTCTTGCCGACATTTCCCGGAGTTCTCTCTCTTCATTTCTTTCTCTCTCATAAACTCTCTCTCTAGGATTTTTGCAACGGATCATAACTTTTGATTCCTAACTCCGATTCTGAATCTGCGAAGTACTACGAGTTCGTCTCGATGTCCACTTTCTATCCTTAAAGTTTGGGTTAGATCCAACAGTAATTCTAGATGGTTCGTTTTAGGAGGCTCAGTTTACGATCAATGTTCTTAGTGGGAATTCGTGTTGACGAGGTGAGTGAATTCCTGTAATATATTTCAAATATTCTTATTTGCTATTAAAATTGTCAAAAAACATGATTTTGATCTATTTATTAAATATCTCTCTATTTTCATAGTGAAGCATGTCGATTTGCGAAATATATGGAGTTTATATATATGTATGTGTTGGATCTATTGTTTGACTAGTCATGAAACATGTGAACTTCTTGATTGGTTATGCCGAAGTAAGGATGTGACAGACGAAAGTATAAGACTTGAAGGTCATTAGGTTCCCGTGGGGATCATTAAATTGAAGGATATCTAATAAGAAGGGATTGTGCGATGTGATGAATTGCGTGAAGTGATGTGTATACGATATACATATTTTATAGCGTGTGTAAAATGACATGACTTTGCGGGCATATTACATTGGTTTACTCACTGACCACGTGGTTTTGCTCACCCACCCATCTTTAATATTTTTGACAGAAAAGTACTTAGGTTGTACCGAGCTGGGAAATGGTAGCCGATGAGCCTAGAAGATAGTACTTTTGTTTACGTTCTGCTTTGTAACACTTGTTCACGTCTTGAGATTGACGTTCGGTGCTTAAAACCCACCGACGCCAGGACCGGGGTGTGACAGAAATCTTAAATGATATTTTTATTAACAGGCCCTATGATGCTAATAAGCTCTCAAAAATTATTCTTTGTGTTGTCAGATTTGGCAAAAAAGAAAGTGTCATTTTCAGGAATGAAATTTTCTCTCCCCATGCAGTGGTAGCAGGTGCAGCTGCTTTCACAAGAAGATTGAACTCTCAAACCAACACTTCTTCTTGTGTGGCAGCTCACTCAAACAACATCAAGTGGTCTCTTCCACTATCCGGCTATGTCAAATTGAACTTCGATGGGTCTGTCCTTCAACACAACTCCAATACTGCTTTAGGCTTTGTTTTACGAGATGATTCTGGTTGTCCTCTCTTTGCCTCTACCAGAAGGATAGGGAAAGCTAATGTCCCTATAGCTGAGGCTGTTGCTCTTAGAGATGGTCTTCTCTATGTTCGAAATCGCAACATATCGAGAGTAATTGCTAAAGGAGACTCACCACTTATCATCAACTGCATCAAAGGCACTACCAGTGTTCCTTGGAAGCTAAGCCCGATCGTGAAGGACATCATACATATCGTCATGGGATTTGAGCGTATCTCTTTTTCTCATACGTTCTGGGAAGCAAACTTCGTTGCAGATGTTGTTGCCAACCAGGGTCATGTTTCTAACCATCCTCAGTCTTGAGATTTAAATTTTCCTCAGTCGGTTGCTACTGCTTTAAATTTCGACTTCTTTGAAGCTGGTTGCTCTACAGACTTCTCTTTGTAATTTAAGTCTTTTAGCAAAAACAAAGAAAAAAAGAAAAGAAAATTAAGCTACCTCCTTACCCCTTATGAGTAGGGCTAGGCTCTCCTCTATCAGCATCAAGATTGTTATTTGAGGTGAAGCAAAGTAATTTGTGGAAAAAAAAACTTCTTGACCAAGCACATCCATCCTAATTTGGACCTAAATCCAAATAACCAGACCCAGATGCCCATATGAAAAAGCATAATTAAGTTCTAATCCAGCCCAGGCTCTAAAGCCCATGCCCAGATCCAAACCTTTTCTCCAACCTTCTTGGGCCGCGATGAAACCACGAGCCTAGACTAAAACTTGTCCAACCCAACGCGTAGCCTGATTGGGATCAACTCCAACTCCAACACCAGCCATGAGCCAAGACCCAGGCAAGAGAAGCTCGAGCCTAGACCACATTCTGCCCCTCAACTTGAGATGACGACCCTGACGACCACTCTAGCATCAGACGCAACACCACATGTTCACCAGAGGGCACCGGCCTCTCCACAGACCTCCATAAGCCGACTTCCACCGCCTTCAAGACCAGATTCAGCTTCCCCCAAATCAAATCCCGATATGGTATGAGCTGAATATCCAGCCGTCGCCAATGACTTCCAATAAAGCAAGCCGACACTTGATGATGGAGGCTGAACCAGAGTCGACCCAAACTCAACCGCTTCACCTAGTCCAACCCTGCTTCAGAGATCGAGAAGCTTGCGCCATCATCAATTGAAACCCAACATCATGGTCTGAGAAATCTACAAAGATCATCTTGCCACAAACACGATCAACATAGAGAATGCTCCAACGTAGCCACAATACAATCCACGATCACCATCGTCTTGCCCAAAAAAAGAGTGTCGTCGTCACTAGTCGAAACATAGGTCTTGAAAATCAAGACCCCTTCAAGTCTCTCGGGCACTCTCACATCTTTTTATCGACGCTTCTTCCACATAAATACTTATTATTTATGTGTCTCATTAAGTTATTTATAAACTATGTAAAATTTAAATAATAATGTTATATAAACCATTTTCAAGAAATAATATGTTACTACCTATTTCCCTTCAGTAAGTGAACCCGAAATTTGTTTTGATATTACCTCTATGAGGTTCAAATGGCATGGGATCCGCTTCTATCAGTTTTATGAGTTGTGTTAATAAACGCGAAGAAAAGTGTGTGTATAAATAGTTTAACATATTAATAGTGTATCACTTGAAAGTAAGTAGACAAGTCACAATATCGATAGAACGTGCACGGGCGCTACGGTGGTAGTAAGGAACGCTCTGTCTCTCTCGGAGCGCTCTCGAAGGCCTAACCCCTATCTAGGGTTTCGAGTGGCGACGACGACGGCTCTCCTCAGGGAGGGACGTTCGATCGTGGTGTTTTGGGGCCCGCGACGTGTGTGGCGGCATCGGCTTTTAGGAAACCTTAGGGTTTCTTGTGGTGGTGGCGGGATCTTCTAGTCCCCGGTTCGTGCAACGGCGGGAAGACGACGACGAGGAAGCGAGAAAGCAGCTTTAGCAGCCTCAAACTCCGGCCTCGGTGTCTTTCGGCGTACGCTCCGGTTGTTATCAGCGATCAAGGATGCGGTTTCTTGGATTTAGTTCGGATTTGGTTTCGATCTAGAGGATGGCGGTGTTCGGTGGAAGTGGTAGTCCGGGTCTGATCCCGGCAGAGACTGACGACGGCTGAAGGAACTCGGTCTGATCCCGGCGGGGCGAGAACTTTCCTTGCTTTGTGTTTGTGACGTTGCAGGTCGCGCGACTGAGATTTTTTGTCTCGTTTGATTGAAAGGAAAGCAAACGCTGTCTCTCTCTTGAGGAAGCTTGTGACGGTGGAGGGGCAAGGGCGGCCGCCGGAATCCGGTGGCGCCAGAATCTGGTTCTGGTCGAGATGAGAGAAGGAGAGAGGGGCTATGCATTGGGCTTTTGGGACTTAATATGTTGCTTTGGGCCTAAATGGATTAGCCCATTATTCTTTTTTTCTTTTCTCAGTTTTGACTAGCATCTCAATTTACTTTTTACTATTTAATTCTTGATAATTCTAGTTGTACACCAATTACGGTCTCTAGGTGGCTAGTCTTACTTTCATAGAGAGTTAGATAGGGATTTTGAATTCGGGTGTCTAGGCTCAATAAGTGAGCATACTTGTCAATGAGTATGTTAGCTTGTATTAATGAAATTATCTATTTCTATTTTTTTTAAAATGTAGACAAGTCACCACTATATAAAAACCGACCAAGTAGAGAACAGAGTTGAGGGGTGGGTGTGACACTTGGTCACGGAGAAAATACCATTGTTACTTCTGGTTGGTGTTTTCCTTTTTATGTTTAATAGTTATTTTACTAATTTTCTTTCGATAGATTAGCTTTTAGTCTGCTAACTTTGTTGAAGCGAATAAATGTAATAATGAGAAAATCTGGCACCAAAATTGTAGAAATTTATTTTCAATTCATTACTAGACTTGCTCGTTTTGTCATATTGCATACATTTAAAAAAAATTCCAAAAGAGAGAAGACTGTCTTGTTTTCAATTAATTCCCCACCACCCACACGAGCGGCTCTCTCATTTAAGATCCCCCTCTCAAAGCTCAAATTTTGATGACCTCCTTCCTGTCACTCTCCGACTTTCTCATTTCAGGTTTCTTGCTTATCAAATCTTCCATCTCACTTCCTTCTCTGCCTAAACAAAACCCATTAAGCTAGCTCTTTCTGTGTTCAGTGTAGCTAGCTAACTAGCTAGTCTAACTGAAAAGCCAACACCGTCTTGTTAATTGTTGCCATTGCACTGGTTGTGTTGTCAACTAACGGGGTTTAGTTAGTTTCTGATCCATCTTGCATAGTTGCATGCTCATGATGTTGTTTTTAGGGGGTCTGGTTTATCTGGTGTGAGTGTAGTGTGTCAATTAATGGGTTCTCAACAACAATCCCAGATGAGGAGTGGCTCGAGTGATCGTCAAGATTTGACCTCTGCTCCATCTCAACTCCGTCTTGCAAACCCTGAAATAGGTTATGGTGTTCATGACAGAAAGAGAGAGAGCACCATGCCTTTGAACCTTGAATCTGATCGTGATGGCAGAAGTCAGGTAATACACTAACCTGATCGTGTTAAAGGCCATTGGAGGCCGGCTGAAGACTCCAAACTAACGGAACTTGTGGCTCAGTATGGTCCTCGAAGCTGGAGGTTAATTGCTAAGCATCTTCATGGTAGAACAGGTAATAGAAATGATCAAACTAGTTTCATGTTTGAAGTTGCAGTTTTGCTTTGATTTTTGGAAATGTATGCTGATGTGAGACTAATTGTGTTCTTTTATAGGGAAAAGCTGCAGACTGAGGTCGTGTAACCAGCTAGGGATCAACAGAAATGCTTTCAGTGAGGAAGAAGAAGAGAAGCGGCTTTTATCTGCTCATAGACTTCATGGCAACAATGGGCATTGATCGCGCGTCAATTGCCTGGAAGGACTGATAATGCTGTCAAGAACCAATGGCATGTCATCATGGCTAGAAAGCAAAGAGAGCAACAATTTTCCAATGATCATAAGAGAAGAAGACCCTACTACTTTGATCACCCTATTATTATTTCTCAACATGATCATTATCATTATCCAGATTATGGGACTAAGAACAAAGCCTCTAGTGATTGTTCAACAATCTCATTCAACACCAGCAATGGCTCTGCAGCGGCCTTAACATGTACAACTAATCTCTCCCTCAAACAGGCCACTACTTCCCAGCTTTTTCAAGAACATCAATCTGTTTCGGCAACACAAAACCTTTGGATCACAAATGGGAACGTTTTTTTAACTCCAAGTAAAATAATCAAATGTATACTAATTGTTTTCTTCTTTGATGTTTTCCTTTGTTTTTTGTTTCGATCAAAATTTTGTTACTTTTGTATATATACGAGAGCCTATTCAGCGCATCCGGAAAATTTAACGGGAGTGCTTGGCACGCGCTGTTTATGCAATTGTGGTTTGTAGTGGCCCTCTTTCCAGCTAATCCATTACAGACCTGAAGAGGAGAGACAATGGCATTGGTGTCGAGCTGCTAGCAAGAGACGGCCTGAAGAGGAGCGGCGATCGATTAGACAGCGAATGAGAGAGAAGGAATTGGTGTCGGAGAGACGGATGTGGGCATGGTGGTCGGAGAATGAGGCGGCGAATTTATAGAGGTGGTTTTGGCGGTCGATGGAGAAAGGGAAAGAGAGCTGGATTTGGTTTTGAGTTTGGGAAGGGATTTGAGGTTAGGTAATAAATTGGGAAGACAACATTCAACTCGGAGGAGAAGAGTAAAGGAGAAAAAAAATTGAAAGGAAAAGGAGTTAATGAGGCTATTTCATTATTATCCTTATTATTATTATTATTTTTAAATCCAAACACTTGAATTTGTGTTTTGTTGATCTCAATTAGGCCAAACTAGGTTTGGTTTAGGTTTCGGGTTTGTGTTTCTGTTTATGTAGGTGTTTGGGTTTGAATTTGGGGTTTAGGGTTCAAGTATTAAAAATCATTTCTCTAAAATTTTCATTTCTAAAAATATTAAATAACATTTCAATTCTAAAAATTCCACCATCCGATGTAGTTATGATAATTAATAAAATCTATTGAAAAAAGAAAATCCATCTCGTTTCGAATTCGTTAGGCCCCCCATTGAACCGTTCAACATAACTTCAACATCATTTTTTATACGAAACGTGGTTAACCGGTATCGTGTAAGACCTTATTTTTTCCCGTTCTTAAACCTAAAACTCGTATATATGTGATTTAGGAACTCATGAAAATATTTTGTTAAATTAACCCTCCGGTGATTAGGCTCCTCATAAAGAAGTATAAGTGTTAGGGTTGACCGCCTCGATCAAGGTCTAAACATTATCGAAAATATGTGATTTTTCAACCCTAGCCATATTTATCTATTCCGGTCATATCCTATTTCACATGATTTTCGAAGAGTTTGCTTCCTTTGTATAGTTAGTCCACAATAATATGCATTTGCATATAACTTATTAAACAAGTTATACCGCTTTAGTAGGCATGTGGCGATCAGAGGTCATAAACATGTGAAAATAAAAATTTCACCGTCTGATGTAGACATGGTGATAAAATAGGTCTACTAAAAAAATTCATCCAGTTTCGGATTCGTTAGACCCCCTATCGAACCAGTCAACCTAAATTCAACTTCAATTTTTAAACAAAATGCGGTTGACTGCCATCGTGCAAAACCTTTTTTTTTTTTTTTTTTTTTTTTTCTGTTTTCAAACCTAGAACTCGTATACATGAGATTTAGAAACCCATGAAAAAAATTGTTAAATGATGTTAACCGCGTTTCGTATAAAAAATGATGTTGAAGTCATGTTGACCGGTTTAATGGGGGCCTAACGAATCCGAAACGAGATGGTTTTTTTTGTTCAATAGATCTTATTAATTACCATAACTATACCGGACGATGAAATTTTTAGAATTGAAATGTTGTTTAATATTTTTAGAAATGAAACCTTAAACCAAACCAAACCTAGTGTGGCCTAATTGAGATCAACAAACACAAATTCAAGTGTTTGGAATTAACAATAATAATAATAAAGATAATAATGAAATGACCTCATTATCTCGGCTTTGTCTACTATACTGATATGAATAACATACAAACTGATAAAAACAACTAAAAGGGGGGAGATCACGTGCAGCAGGGGTGGTGTGTTTTGAAAAATTTGTCTGCAACAGTAAGTTTGTATGCCATGCGTTAATGTACAACAGAATTTTCCCATTATCTCCTTCTTTTCCTTTCAATTTTTTTTTCCTTTTCGATGAAGTCTTCTACTCTTCTCCTCCGAGTTGAATGTTGTCTTCCCAATTTATTGCCTAACCTCAAATCCCTTCCCAAATCCAAAACCAATCCAGCTCTCTTTCCCTTCCTCCATCGACCGCCAAAACCACCTCTGTAAATTCGCCGCCTCATTCTCCGACCACCACGTCCACCTCCACCTCAGTCAAAAGTCTATTTCGAGAGTTAACCCGTTTTTCTCTCCTCCTTTCTCTCTCTCTGCCACAGCCATCTTCTCTGCCGCACTCCGCCAGATTCCGGCCACCCCAGAGACCGCCACCAAACTCTTTCTCTTCTTCTACTCTACAAAACCCAGTCCATATATCACATATGCAACCCAATTCAATGGAGATCAAATTCAAGGCTGCTTCACTGTGTTCTTCATTTTACAGCGAGCTCCGACGGTGAGTGAAGAACAACGTTGGGTAGGGTTTCTCTCCCCTTCTCTTCTTCTTCTTCTCCTTCTTCAATTCTATGTCTTTGTTTCCTTGAGTCGAGCCCGAATCCTTAATACCTCTTTTCTGCCTTTTCTGGATTTTTTCACGACGAGTCTCCTACGAGGCTTTCTAGCGCCTCCATCTCCTTCCCGACGTCGCCTCTTTCTCCTGGAGACAAAAACGAACACGAAGGGAGGCTAGAAGGGTTGCTATCATTGTGTTGGAGGAAACCCGAACCCAGAATCCGGCAAGGAAGGGCCTGCATCGTCGACGGTGGTGTTTGGCGCCAAACCAAAAAAGTCATTATGAGACTGCATTAAAGATGGATGCACACCCATTCTCTTCCCTTTCTCCCCCTTACTCGCCTACAAACGTCCTCCAAACACCCGACTAACATCCTTGATCCACGCGTTAAAATGGGCGGTGGTTATTCCAAGTGCGCGGTATAATTTTCGATTGTAGATGCAGACTTTGGCAGAATCAAGGGCAATGAGAATGGTTAGTCATCAGATTCAAACTCTGAGAGTTCTAGAGAAACATCGGTTCTTACCACCTATAGGACCAACAACTATAAGGCTTCTTCCATGTCTGGAGAAGATCAAAATGACAAGATGAGCGTGATCCCATTCATTGATTTCCTTAGAGTAGGCTCTACTTAAATCAGAGAGATTTGGCAACATATGCAAAGACAGCATAATCATACAGGACATGCCACCATGGTTCTTGTGTGTTGCAGAAAGAACGGGCCAGTTAGTTAGTTAAAACAGAATAGGAGAAGAAATCTAGTAGTAAAATAGCAAGCTAAGTTACTTGGGTGATAAAGTATAAGAGAATTCTAGCTGTGAAAGGAATAGGTTAAGTGCACACAATGCCTAAGTCTCCGAACAAAACTTTCAGGCAAATAATTTCACAAGCTGTGAAAGCCATGGCACAATATTCTGCCTCGGCACTTGATCTAGCAACTACTGTTTGCTTCTTACTCTTCCAAATGACGAGGTTGCCCCCAATGAAGGAACAATAGCCAATGGGGGATTTTCTATCAATGACATTATCGGCCCAATCTGAATCTGAGTATCGTTCCATCTTGAAGTGACCATTGTTTCTCATCACAATTCCTCGGCTTACTGTGCCTTTTAAGTAGCGCAAAATTCTTTTAACAATTCTGAGATGATGAGTGGTAGGAGAGTGCATGAATTGACTTACCAAGCTTACTGCATAAGTAAGGTCTGGTCTTGTAATGGTGAGGTAGATGAGCTTGCCTACCAGACGTCGGTAGCTGCAAACATCAACAAGAAGTTCTCCTTCAATATCTAGCTTCAACTTGTTGTCAAGAGGACTACGAGCAGGCTTGCTACCCTGCATTCCTGCTTCTGATAGTAGATCAACGACATATTTTCGTTGATCAAGAAAAAGACCATGAGATGATTGGTCTAATTCAATCTCCAGAAAGTACTTCAAAACTCCAAGGTCCTTGATAGCAAAAGCATTATGCAAGGCTAAATTAGAGAGCTTCCTCATGAGAGCTTTAATTTCATCCATGTTAACTCCGGTGACGATGAGATCGTCTACATAAACAAGAAAAACCAATTTTCCAGTGTTGTTGTGCACGAACAAGGAAGAGCCAACATGACTTCTTATGAACCCTGAACCTTGAAGCGAGAAGTACTGAACTTAATTTTAAGTGCCATGCACGAGGAGATTGTTTCAATCCATATAGAACCTTGTGCAGTTTGCAAACCATTCCAACTTCATGTTCACGAGGATGAGTAAGAGGTATTCTCACATAAACATCTTCTTCAAGATCCCCATGAAAGAAGGTGTTCTTGACATCCATTTGATTAGAGAGACCACCCAACATTCATAGCAACAGACAACAAAACTCTTACTGTGTTCATTTTGGCAACATGAGCAAATGCCTCCTTATAATCAACACTAAATGTTTGAGTGAAACCACGAGCCACTAACCTTGTCTTATAAAGCTCAAGAGATCCATATGAGTTGTACTTGAGTTTATAAATCCATCTTGCTCTAACTAGCTTTTGTCCCTTTGGAAGAGGGACAATACTCTTAAGTTTTGTTCTCATCTAGGGCTTGGAGTTCATCATGCATAGCTTGTCTCCATTTTGGAGACTGATTTGCTTCAACAAAGTTTCTTGGTTTAGTCTCAGTAAGAATCTTGCTGAGAAAAGCACTATGAGAAGAGCTCACACCCTGGGGATAACGTGATGAGTAACTAACATCTTTCCAAATCTTGATGGTGGTTGGCGCACCCTTGCTGGGTATCTGCAAGGAGATGGAGGTTGAGATGCTTCCTCATGTTGGTGACCCTCCATTTCATGAACTTTATCTATATTCACAAGTGGTTCAACAATGTCTTGTGAGCTAATATCTGCAGCAAGTTCATTCACAATGATCTAGGAAAGCTCTCCAAATCACTCCCCCTGAGGTGCATCAGTAGATGGCTAAAAAAGTGAGCAAATTCATCAAGTCGAACATCTCTTGAAACAAGTAACTTCCTAGTCCGGGAATGGTAGCATTTGTAATCTTTTTGGGTGGAAGAGTACCCAAGGAACACACACTTGAGAGCTCTAGGATCAAATTTATCCCTATAGTTGAACTGGACATGCACAGAACAAGTGCATCCAAAGACTTTGAGATGGGTAAGATCAATCTTCTTGTTTTTAAGAACTTCGAATCGTGACTTAAAGTTCAATACACTGCTAGGCAATCTATTGATAATGTAGGCTGCAATTTGTATGCCCCGAGACCAAAATCTTTTAGGGACATTACTTTGAAGCATTAGAGCCCTAGTTTTTTTTTAAGTAGATCCCTATTCTTGCGTTGTGCAATACCATTCTGTTGTGGAGTTCCCACACAACTAGTTTGATGAATGATTCCTTGTGCACTAAGATAATCAATCTTCCTCATTTAAACACCCCCAATTAGGAAGAACCCTTCACCAATCTTCCTCATGGAAACGCGGTCCTGAAACACAACATTATGAGAAGAGAGGATGGCTAGACAACCCAAAAATTTAGTTAATTTTCCTACACATAGGAGTTGGAATGGGAATGAAGGAACAAGCAATGCAATAGACTCGATACATTTTGAAAACAGTTTTAGTTTTCCTTTTCCTAGAATTGGAACATTGTTGCCATTTGCAACTGAAACATGAGAAGGTTTTGAAAGAGTTTCAAAATCATATAGAATGGAATGATTATTTGTGATGTGTTCTGAGGCACATGAGTCAACTATCCAAAAATCATGGTTTATATTGATATCTAGAACTGTAGAGAGTGCACACATATAATACCTGGTATATCTTCTGCAGAAGCCATGTTAGATTTTGCCAAGAAACTAGCAAATTTTCCAAGCCTAGCTGTTGTGTCTCCAGCTTCATTGTTCTCCATACTGCCTTGTTAGAAAACTTGCAAACTCATTTATGAGAGTTATAGGATTGGAGGTGACGTTCATCATGTCTTCAGAAGTATTGCCTATATTTGCCTTGGGGTTTGAGACAAATGGACCTTTCTGCATAGTACCTCTTTGTATTTTCTGCTCTTCATTGAACTTAGGCTTTAGTTCTGGACGCAAGATCCAACATCTTTCTTTTGTGTGTCCAATACCTGAGTGAGAGCACTTCAGCTCTAGTCGTTTGCCCCTGCATGGGTCGGTTACATGCGAAGCTCTTATTTGCAGCAAAAGCTCTAACCTCTGACTCCCCGGTGTTGAGGTCTACGCTCATCACCTTTTTGTGCACTTCTTCTCGTTGAATGGTGTTGCACACTATTGTGAATGAGGACAGCTTAGGGCTCATCAACAGATGACTCTTAAGGTCTTCATATTCAGATCCCATACTTGCAAGGAGTTGGAATACTTTATCTTCATCCGTTCTTTTCAACAGTGTAGGTGCATCAATGGTGTGAGATCTATACATGTCAAGTTCATTCCACTTGGCTTTTAGATTGCCAAGGTGTTGACAAATGAAAGGTTACCTTGTTTAAGCCCCAAGATATGTTTCTTTAGTTGAAAAACTCTAACTGCATTGTTTAGGTTGCATTGTTTAGGTTGCCATACATGTCCTTGACAACTTCCCAAAGGTGATAAGAAGACTCTGAGTAGTTGAAGATTTCTGAAATAGAGTTAAGAAGCCATGACATGAAAAGTTGGTCTATGGACAACCAACTCTCATATTCGACTGATGAATCGTTTAGGGTTTATCCCTGATGAAGCTGAGCTTCGATTTTCACCGAGAGGTAGTGTGACTACCCTTGACCAAGGCAAGTAGTTGAATTCATTGAGGAGGGGATTTCCTTCCATGCTTTCAGTTTTTGCCACAGCAGAAGTGGTTGCAAGAGATGAGTCTTTTGCAACAGATAAGTCCTTCGTTACAACAGACCCTTTTCCTTCCATCTTGGTGGAGAAGACAGTCGTAGAGAAGGATTATGAAAGAAAGAAAATCAATACAGATGCAGATCCTATGAGGATCACTACTCTGATACCGTATTGATTTTGAATATAAGAAAGATATGTATTGATCTAAAGAAAACTTGTACAAGATACGACCTATATATAGAGGTAAGAACTCAAGCTATAAGCCAACAGATCAAGCTCTTAACCTAATCACCATGTGAACTAAAAATCCTAGGGAAGATAAACCACTGTAGAGAAGGAGCAAGGTGCTTACCTCAAATCCAGGGACGGAGCCCGGATTGTGAAATGCCTTGGGCTAAAATCTATCCCATGAGCTTTTATTTAAAAAAAAAAAAGCATTTTCTTGTTATTTTACAAATAACTATTTCTATATGAAATTAGTAAAAGAATGAGCGAAGAGTTTCTGAATGTTAAAATAAATTCCATATATCATATATTTGACTTAGTCTCATTGTTGATAGAGAATCTTTTATCAGAGATAAAAATTAGCACTTTGAGATAATTAATGCAAAAACCAAACACTTTCATTGTAGGATGAAAATTTTGGCGCGGCTATTAAAATATTTGTTGATTCAAAAAGTCTAAACATGTATAAATTTGATTGGCTAGGAATCCCTATGGGCTATAGCCCGGATAGCCTTATACTAAGATCCGTCCCTGCTCAAGTATGGGACAGGAGAAGTGTAAAAGAAGTTAACAGCTAACACACTAGGTAATAGCTTCTAATAGCTTCTAACAATTAATAAAGCAGCCAGAATGAAACAGAACATAGTAAAGTGGGGAGATGAAACTGCATCTAGAGAGAGATTCAGGTGGAACGTCTTTAAATGACAGATTATCTTCTTGGTTTCCAATTCCATCACACAATTTCCCTCTTGCCCTCATAGAAGAAACGCAATATTGAGCATAACAAAGCAATTATATACCATTGTGGCATGAAATGTTCTCTTAACTGAGAACCAAATACATCAAACAAAATTACCAACAAAATTCTTTATCTTCTCTTAGTAACTGAAGAATGAACATAGCAATTTTACTTTTCATCTCTATTTTCATCCAAACCCCTTTCCATGAATGATGTATAAACCCTAAACTTCAATTTCAAATCTATTTTGAACAAAAATAATCAATTAAAAAATAAACACCCCCAATTCATGATACCTTGAAGGCGATCCATCTCAATAACACATAACTGAAACCACACTGATCAGCAGAGAAAGGAAAAATACCTGCGTGAGTACTGCTACTTTTCTTCAATACAGACTTCTCATATCAGCAACAGTGTATCAAAACTTCTGTCAATTAAAAAACCTAGGCCTCATATATCTCTTGAGGAAAAATAATTGAAGCCAAATACAAAAAAGAAAGAACAGTGGTGATGGGGAATGGAGACTTATGATTAGCAAGCAGAGAGAAATCTCGAAAAAGTGGAAATCTTCAAAACTAAAATCTTTACGATTAGCAGGCAGAGAGAAATCTCGAACAGTGGTAATGGGGCATGGAGACTTACGATTAGCACACATAATGCCATCAACACCTAAATGCTTCCCTCTTTCCAAGGAACAACCAAAATCGAGAAAAAAAAAAATACTGATTTGAAACAAAAAAAATCCTAGAATCATATTTAAAAGAACGAAACCATCATGGCAAGTTCTGAAGACATACCAAATGTGAGATTGGATAGACTTTTGGGATAACGGATAGGAAAGTGAAGGCTTTTCAGAAAGCAATAAGAGATAGTGTTGCACCTAAATGAATAAGCTTCTTGAATGCAGAAGAAGTAGCACATGCCTATGAACCTCAGCTTTTTCACAACTTCAAGATATCAAAATCTAAAGATACATAAGAACCAAGTTCTTTGTTTTCGAGCAGGAACTGAAAAAATAAAGGAAAACTACCATCAAACTCACAAATAAACAATGAATATAATTCTCTTATCACAATAATAATCAGAGTATTGAAAAAAAACTAGCATACTTTGAAGCCTCTTAACTATTCAAAGCTAGAATGCAGAGATAATAAAAATACATGAACTGTATTTTTTTTTTTTTTTTACAGGAACTTGTGTATATCTTGCTGAAATAATGTTCAATATGATCAAGGACTCAAGGTACATAAATTTTAAAGACCATATCAGATTTGCTGCATTATAAAGACCAAAGACCAGAACAGAAAACAAAACTTTAAAGAAACAGGAACCGAAATTTTTGGTACATAAATTTTGTACATGAAAATATAATGTAGCAAATCATTCAAAATTTGATCAACGTTTTTTAATCTTTTTATTTAGGAAAACTAAGCATATATATCAGTGAAATGAGATTCACTTACAGCAGCGTCCAATATTTTCTTGGAATGTTCTTTTCTGTACCTCCCTCTAAACCCCTCCCTATTCAAAACGAAAATGACAAGTCAGTGAATTATATGCACAGCGGGAATAAAAGAAATCAGAATGTGTGGATGCATATACAAAGAAAGACTAAACAATAAAATTAATATGGAGAACATGAGTAAAGAGGAAGAGTAACCAAACTGTAAAAACATACTTAAGAAAAATGAAAATGAAAAAGATAATAAGATGACCAAAATGAAATCTCAGGTTTGTACGGAAATTTTAAAGCCCCCCTCTCTAAGGCTCAAATACCTCGCACTCTCAACAATTAATGCCTAAGTATCAATTTCTTTCTTTCTATCTCTGCTTTTGTACATAAATTTTCAAGCCTCTGTAATCCCCAAATTCCCAAATCTAAAGAAATTGATGAGAAACTTTAAAATGTGGTATTTATTAAAATGAAACATTTTGTGTAGCTAGAATCAAGATCTGGAGTCTTAGTTTCCAGTTAAGAAGTTAGATATGAAAGATTCAATATATGAATTCAAATTTTCAGATTTGATGTAGTTAATCAAGAAGATTAGATTTTGCATGCAATTAATCACAGATGAATCACAAAGCTACTTTTGTTACAATAATAAGAGTCCCAAAATTATGAAGACATTAGTTTAATATCAAAATTACCTTGAACAAAAACAAGTATATACATGAAACAACCTAATGCAGCAATCAGCATTACTCAAACTAAAAAGTTCAAATTGGCCATACACATAAAATACATGAGAGCAGTAGAAGAATACTTGGTAAAGAGTTTGATCGTTAGTCAATGAATACATATGTAAATAAATAGCATCAGTAACTCTCAAAAAGGTTTAATAAGTACCTAAAGATAACCCATAATCAATCCAAATGGCACAAATGACATACTTATATTGAAAACAAAATCAGCTGAATAGTATAAATTGCATACTTGTATTAACAACAGAATCCCTCAAAATCAGAAACATAATATTGCTATTATTTTTGCTTCATACTTTTTCAATTGATTGTACCAAAATTGGTTTCTGTTTCTACTTATTGTTCCATTGGACACAGTGCATATGGCCAGTAATTCAACTGGCCCTGTTCATTGAAACAACTAGGTTTCACATGCAGAAAAGGCTCAGAACTACTCAAAAACCAACAATATACCAGATTACCAAACTCCAGTATATAGAGATTCTTTACTCACCTGTGTTCTAGTGCTGTCCACTTCCAGCTCCAGTTGTGCGAGTTTTAAACAGCTAGTTTTAGTTGTTGGACATTTGCCTATTGAAACTTAAACTCCATATTCATCTATTGTCACACCTACACAACACTCGATGAGAAGATCTTGAGCATATGCATTTTGCTAAGGAAATTGCTTGAGAAATCTCTGAAACTTAGAAGAGACAACACAAACAACTCACCATTTGGTCAACACTATCACAATTATATCCTGTTGAAAATTTCATAAAACCAGCAAAAAGGACTGGTATCTCATACGACAGCATGCTACAGGTAAAGTGCAATAATATATATAGATAAACATTTGACAGATTATGTACATGTCATGTAAGTAGTTGGAAAGGAACATTTTCCTCCGAGTATCAGTCCGAGTTCTATACAAGTTTAATTCAGATAAAAGACTATTTTTCCAATTCAGGTTAGAAACTAAACCAACTGCGACATGAGGCAGAAATACTTATATACAACTTTCCTTCTACCAATATTCAATATATTTCCCTCATTCTTTTCTTTGACTTAGATTTCTGGTGTAAAAGTACCAAATTGTTGGATTTAAAAACTCATATTTTCATTCAAAATGAGATAATATAAGATCATCTTGAGCAATGCTAACCTGATCTTTCTTTTCCTTGGGTTCAGGGTTGAGGGTTTTCTTCACTGTAGAAAACCAACTCCATTTCCTCCGAATTGTCAAGTCTGCAGATTTAAATGAAAGTTTGCAAGGCTCTGGGAGAAAACTATAGTTCATTTGAATCATATTAGTTATACCTTTAGAAGGGAAACCAATTTGAACTCCCAGATATCTTAATCATTCGGTTGTACCATTCAAAACCGGTTTTTTTTTTTTTTTTTCATGATCAGAATAACGAAAATACAAATATCAAGACCAACTGGTTAGTAGTATTTTGGTTAGCCAAGCTACCTATATTTTCTTCCAAGTTCACATGAGAAAGCAAAATAATTAAATGAGTTCCGTTAAGCTACTTTGCATAAGAAAGCAAAATAATTAAATGAGTTTCATTAAGCTACTTGGATAATATGTGAGGTTTGTGCTTTTTGAAAGAATTTTTTATCCATTCATCTGTATATTGGGCGGTATAGTTAAGTTGACGCTGTTTTAAAATTTAAACAAAAAAAAAAAACTTTTTTTTTCCGCTCTAAATAATATACTTTCACCTCACATTTCAGAATAATATATGAACGTAATGATATCAAAACTAATGAAACTTTACAGAAAGAAATTTTACATTACTTTATAAAAGAAACAGACCTCTGAAAAAAACAAAAAGCCAGAAAAATAGAGAATAGCAAACAAAGGAATAGCAGTGGAGAACTGAGAGTCTGAGACCAAGAAACCTTTGCATGAAATCTGCAAATAATAAACAGAAAACGATGAGATTCTGCAACTAATCGCCGTATAATCTCACTACTCTAACTGAACGGTTTAGTGACAAAGAACGTATGATGAACAATCACCATATAGCCCGGAATCCCCTGATGCTTCATTAAAAGGCGGTGAAGAACCAAAGCAATAAGGTAATTGTCCACCAATACATTACTTGTCATAAGCAACCTTCTTATTTAAAAGAATTTAAAATTAGAGTAGAATGAAAATCTTAATCGAGTAAAGGTAAACTGCTCCGAACAGCATTTGGGTACTCATTTTTATCACCCTGTCACTTTTTGCTCCTTTTTATCCTCCATTTCCTCTGTTCCCTCATAATCTGAATAGGAAAAAACAAAAGCTATTAAAAGCCAACAGCCAAAATCTCACCTTCTAAAGAGTGAATCGTACATCTTTATTAACTTTACAAATCGATCTTGTCTCTATTATTTGTCTATATAGAAGTCTCCGCATGAAAATTAAAGTTCAAGTAATTAAGTACATGGAGGAGATGTCTAGATCATGGTAGAACGTGATAATCTATCAAACTCTACATGCAGAAAGGATCCGAACCCACCCTAAATGGATGAACACCCATCCAACCCATTTTGTAAATACATATTTCCCTTTTACCTGCACCGATAGCATCAAAAGAGAGTAGCTGAAAATAATCCATCAAAAACAGAAACTAAATAACGATGCCTGCAGTGAAATTTAAAAGGTGAACTTTGGTCTTTGTAAAAATTTATGTCCCAACTAACAAATTACAAATTGATCAGTAAACTAAGATCATAGCAAATAACGATGCCGGCAGTGAACTTTGGTCTTTGTAAAAATTTATGTCCCAACTAACAAATTACAAATTAATCAGTAAACTAAGATCATATATTCTACTTATACCTGCAGAATAGTAGAACTATCTCTCGGCTGTTTATGCCTTCAGCAATTTGGTTTTGGTTCCTCATTGCAACTGATTACAGAAAGCCCATCATTACCCAAAAAACACATATCTGACGAAACAGTGAAGCCGTGAAGGTCCGACATATAAACTACTCACCAAATTGGTGAAAAGAATATGCAAGATGCAAACACCACACTAAAAGTACTCCTACATTACAAAACGACATTATCAGCACATGTACTACATTATCATGCTCTCCAATATCCAATTTAATTCTTATATTAGACTTCTGGTTTTACAGATGCCTTCAAAGCAGAATTATTGCACCAGTTCCAGTATCGTTCACAGAATTACTACTCACTCAAAAATAAAAAAAACTGTTAAAAAAGTAATTACAGAAAGTATAACTGATATATAAAGCACCTTATGAACAAAAATACTATCTTATTAATGGCACCTTTATATCACTCTAATACTATCTTATTTAAAGAGGACTTATGAAAGATTTAGCAAATTCATCGATAATGGGTGAAAACCTATCAATGGGATAGCACCCTTCCAACATATGCACACCCACACTAAGACTATGCTTCAACCTACTCAGCCCCTGCAGAAATTCACCAAAAATGGTAGTCCATTACCTTTTCAATAACAACTTCCAATCCTCCCTATACAAACAAAGAACAGAAGAGTTGAGCAATTTAACAATAAACAACATCAATTCACTACTAAAAAAGAATGATCAATATGAGACATCGATAAGGAAATAAGAGTTCTTTAGTGTGATTACAATACTGACCTGAAAAGTTGCCTCTGCTTAGTTAGAATTAGAAAAATATGCGTTTTTACTAATAAGGAAAACTATAGTTCATTTGAAACTATAGTTAATATGATGCATTTTTATGAAAGTTTTCAAGGCTCTAGGAGAAAACTATAGTTCATTTGAATCATGTTAGTTATACCTTTAGAAGGGGATCCAATTTGAACTCCCAGAGATCTTAATCATTCAGTTGATTCATTCAAAACCTTTTTTTTTTATGATCAGAATAAGGAAAATACAAATATCAAGATCAACTGGTTAGAAATAAAATCCGAGCGTGGGGCTGAGCCTCCCAGCTAGGCTCAGTTCCAAACCCTTTTCAAAAAAAAAAAAAAACTGGTTAGGATTATTTCTTTAGTCAAGCTACCTAAATTTTCTTCCAAGTTCACATAAGAAAGCAAAATAATTAAACTAGTTCCGTTAAGCTATTTTGATAATATGTGAGGTTTGTATTTTGTGAAAGAATTTGTAATCCATTAAAGCTGACTAAGTATTATGTAGGTGTTTATCCATTCATCTGTATATCGGGCAGTGTAGTAAAGTTGACGCTTTTTTTCAACTCTGTAAGTTATATATCTTCACCTCACATTTCCAGATAATATATGAGATGCAGGGATATCAAAAGTAATGTCACTTTACAAATAACATTTTTTACATAACTTTAGAAAAGAAACAAACCTGATTTATTCTAAACTTCTTTGCATCACCCAAGTGCATCCTCTCTGTCTGCAGGAACATTATGCCCTATAAGAATCTTCCTCAGAAATGTTCATCTGGTTACCAAGAAACCCGCCCTTCTGATGTTAATATTAAGGGTTGAGATTAAATGAAAGTATTTGAGTGCATTAAACAATCAATCTCAGCCCTTGATATTATATTATCTCCAATGTTAGGGACCATGAGTTTCTTGGTCACCAGTTGACAGGGCGAAAACAATTTGTACCTTAATTGTGGTGGTCTATAGTCTTTCATTCTTTGGTATGAATTACCTAGAAGGCATTAGTGATTTAGTGTTGCTGTGTTCTTTAATTTCTTTACATTCATTCTCACTCCTTATCAAGTCGCATGAACTTCTACAAAAATCATAATCTAAGACCCCAAAACATACTGACCATTAATTAGCATAAAACATTCAACAAACACAGTTCTCCAAGACATTTTTCACCGCCACAGAACAACTCCACAAACATAATACTTCCACTATTTAAAAAGCAAACTTTTCTCCAACCGTGATACCAAAAACTAAAATCCCCTATAACATTTCCCAAGAGTAAGTCATTCTATAACATTTCCCAAGAGTAAGTCATTCTAAAGATCAAAAATCAAAATGCTTACGCAACCTTCAGGCCAGACAATTCCTGCTAACTAACTTTGTCAACTTCAAACCTAGCACTCCATATTTCCTTTTGCTAGACACTACACATTTCCCTTTGCTACCGTACCCCTTAACCTGGCCCAATATGCCATAAGCCTTCAGTTCTATACTCTTTCCTAACTAGATTTACTGTAGACAGCACAATTCTCATAATTTCAGACCTGTCTTACTGATCAGAAAATTTTCTATACAAATCTAACTGCGATGCCAAGTTCAATAACAACATAGTGAAAAGATCTAGGCACATAACATACGTGAGAAATTCTGAGTAGCATACCTTGAGATTGATAACAGCAACTCTGTTGGCTGGTGCAGAAAGTAGCTGACCGATGTAGGCCATCGATCTTAACACAGGCTCTAGCGTAACACTAGTTACCCGAAATTGTACATCTGTTTCTCCTGCTAAGTTCTTGCCATAATCTTGCAGCTGCAGCAAACAAAACCAAACATTATAACAGAAAGACAAGAATACCAACAAAATACAATAGCAACCTGTCTGCATCTTTTTATATTTTTTCGGTCCCTTTGAGACTTATTTTTCCTGTAGGTTACATGACTGGCTAGTGTCTGGCTACAGATGCCGGTTATGGAAACTCAGAAATATTAATGAAACTGCTGGCTTGAAATTTACAGAGAGAAGAATGATTATTGTTTTATCCATAAAGAATTTGCAGAAACTTGATAGATATATAATATGTTATGGATGACGAAAAATCACTTCCAAACTGAAGATGCATTTCGCATGATGATAAGGGTATCATGTAGAAAGATTTTAATATATCCTTGAGTCTAAATACAGAAACCTCAGATGCAGAGCAGGAAAATAAAAACCACTTCTCCACCTTCATAGAAAGACGTGGCATACCTTCAAGTTAATAACAGCAGCTTTGCCAGCTGATGTTGAATTCTTATTTTCTATGACCCATGTCATAGACTTGAAACAAGTGTAAACTACCTATTAATACAAGTAAAAATCAATCAACAGTATATTTTAAGAATAAATTCTAAATAAGCATTCTCTAAAGCTCCTGAACAGAATGCATGCCCTAAGTAATAGTAAATGGGATACCACCAAAGCCAACCACCAAACCTCCAATTTTCATACCGTATTATCAGGATGCCCACCATCAGGTTGAATAGAACCCGCCATGCTAGGCAGATTTATTCCAGTAACTGGAACTCCAACATCATTAAGATTAAATCGATGTGGCAATGCCTCTTGCCAAGGCCACAATGGGGGGACCATTTCACCAAATGCCAAAGGAACTTTTTTAATACTTTCTTCCTGTATACTTCCATTATCATGAGAGCTAGAAGGTGCAGCTTTAGCAACATTTTTCTTCATATCAGCAATCCTTTTCCCATTGTCTCGTAGAGCAATCATTGCTGCATTGTAAATCTCTACAGCAACTGCACCTTCCTCCGCATATTTAATGGCTTCCTGACATAAATTGTTGAATCGCACAGTGAGTATCTCAAGACCTTGCGGATCTGAGATCTGTTCATCTACTCTGACCCGAGATTTGGCATTCCTTGTCCATCGCTTCAATATGTACTGTGATGGAAGGGTAAGAACATTTGTGACGGTGAAGACAGTCAAAATATGTCTACAGCGGATGCCAGCATGTTCAAACGTCTGACAGCTGCAGCTTGCTTTCATCTCAGAGACATTTAATTCAACTATATAAAGCCTTGTCATCATTTTCATACTTTGCAACCCTGTATTTACTGTCAAGCCCATCTTCATCTATCCTATTTGCAGTATAGACAAAAGTTTCAACTAATTCCTCCTGAAACTTGGCAAATACTTTTTTTGTATACAAGTTAGCTGCCTGTTGTTCCATTGGTGATGGTGTCTTCAGTACTGGTGTGGTGCAAATGGTATCATAATCTGCTTCTTTTTCTTTTTCTATAGCATGCTCCAGAGCCCTTTCATACTGCTTAAAAACAGAGGTATACTCGTCTGTTGATTCACATAGCCATCAAAGAAAGATCTAACTCCCTGATTTGAGGAAATTGCAGCAATGAAAGTCCCACGAAAATAAACTGGGGCCCACTGCTTTCGAGCATTACACACTGCCTGTAGCCAATCATTTCTCCGAAGGCATACCTATCAAGAAGGGACAGCCATGACGTTTCAAAATCCTCAATTTTCTCTGAAAAGTTGATGCAGCTATACAGCTCTCCATAAAAAGAAGGATTGGCAAGATATATATGAGCCAGTCTTTCTTGGCCTTCTCTTAAAATGTTCCACTTGCATATACAGTGGTGCGTGTCTGGGAATACCTGCGCTACTGCCACTTGTATTGCTCTATCCTGAGGCCGATCATTCATTGCAGAAAATGACCAAACAAAACATTCAATCCAGCTCCAAATTTTCAAATCTGAAATTAACATAAATTTACATAAACTGTTACATCACCTGGCATATATACTGGTGCTGATGAACCTAAATCATAAAAGATTCACAAGCCAGTGAGATTCATTCCTCCCATAGTTTGTAAATGCAACAAAGAAGAAATGTGTATCACATATACTAAAACCCCAATGCAGTACCTTTCATGTAAAGCATAAGGAATCTGAATTCCTATCAATAGGTTGACTAATATGTAACTGCATCACATTTAATGGAAACTACACACCCATTTCAATAGCAACATAGACATGGATACTACAGACCATTTTCAATAGCAACATAGACATGAGCAGCAGTAAGAAAAAACAACAAAAGGGAAAGAACCGGTGCTTACTTCAACATAATCGGTTACTCAACCGCACCTAATTGTTCACACACATTTTCTTCACATAACTTACCTAGAATACAAAAATAGAAAAAAGATAAGCCAATAAAAGAAAGAAAAAAGATAAAAAAGAATGGGAGCACATCTTTATCCCCCTATCAGTTTTTGCCCCCCTTTTGTCCTCCATTTCCTCTGTTCCCTCAAAATCTGAATAGGAAAAGACAAAAGCTATTTAAAGGCCAAGAACCAAAACCTCACCTACTAAACAGTGAATCGTACATCTTTATTAACTTTACAAATCAATCTTGTCTCTATTATTTGTCTATATAGAAGTCTCCGCATGAAAATTAAAGTTCAAGTAATTAAGTACATGGAGGAGATGTCTAGATCATGGTACGACGTGATAATCTATCAAACTCTACATGCAGAAAGGAACCTAAACCATACCCTAAATGGATGAACACCCATCCAACCCATTTTGTAAGTACATATTTCCCTTTTACCTGCACTGATAGCATCAAAAGAGAGTAGCTGAAAATAATCCATCAAAAACAGAAACCAAATAACGATGCCTGCAGTGAAATTTAAAAGGTGAACTTTGGTCTTTGTAAAAATTTATGTCCCAACTAACAAATTACAAATTGATCAGTAAACTAAGATCATAGCAAATAACGATGCCGGCAGTGAACTTTGGTCTTTGTAAAAATTTATGTCCCAACTAACAAATTACAAATTAATCAGTAAACTAAGATCATATATTCTACTTATACCTGCAAAATAGTAGAACTATCTCTCGGCTGTTTATGCCTTCAGCAATTTGGTTTTGGTTCCTCATTGCACCTGATTAGAGAAAGCCCATCATTACCCAAAAAACACAAATATCTGATGAAACAGTGAAGCCGTGAAGGTCCAACATATAAACTACTCACCAAATTGGTGAAAAGAATATGCAAGATGCAAACACCACACTAAAAGTACACATACATTACAAAACAACATTATCAGCACATGTACTACATTATCATGCTCTCAAATATCCAATTTAATTCTTATATTAGACTTCTGGTTTTACAGATGCCTTCAAAGCAGAATTATTGCGACCAGTTCCAGTATCGTTCACAGAATTACTACTCACTCAAAAAAAAAAACTGTTAAAAAAGTAATTACAGAAAGTATAGCTGATATATAAAACACCTTATGAACAAAAATACTATCTTATTTGTCACATCCTGACCCGTAAGATTTTATCTTATTTACTAGCTTGATTATAATAAGAATTTTACCGTCTCCGACATTGACATATAGTTTAATTGGTCCCTAGAGGGGTTTTGAGGGACGATTATTTCGGAGAGTTATTCGTAGGAGAAAAATGTAACGACGGTAAAAATGGTAAATTTAGCTAGTAAAAGGTAATTTTTTTAGGGTATTATTTTTTGGGGGTGTTAAATTTTTGGATTGGGTTTATATTGGGTTGGAACCAGTTGGGCCAAGCGCAACCGATTTTCTCTCTCTTCCCTCCCGATTCTCTCTCCTCTCTCTTTTTCTCTCCCGATTCCTCCCCCCTGCCGGATTTTCTTCTCCGTCGTCGTCCGCCGCCGTCCGGCCGCCCCAGACCGCCGCACCGGTCCCAATCGATCGGTCTCCAACCCAGCTACCATTCTAGACCGGTCACAGCCTCCCTAGCGCCGCCGTGAAGGAGAAACGCCGCCCGAAAGGCGCGGCTGCCATAGGCTTTCCGTCGCCGGAACTCTCTCCTCCGGCCACCAATCCGGGCAAGCTTGGTACGGTTTTGAAGCTCTCCTCCCGTGCAACAACCCCTCCAAAAGGCTCGATCCCTCTTGAGCTCGGTAAGGAGAAATTCGAAGTTGAAATTCTAGGGCTTATTGTGTGTTTGCGTTCGATTGACCTAGTTAGGCTTGAAATTGGACTTAGTGATAGTTATGAAAGTTGTTTGGAATGATGAGAGGAAGCTGCTGTTAAAATTTGGTAGAATTTGGACGTCGCCGGAGCTGGTCGCCGGCCGCCGCCGGCGCCGCCGCTGGAAAAACTGTTTTAGGTGGAGATTTTTATGAGGAATTTAATGGAATGAGTTTTAAAATTTTCGGACGAATTTTGAATAGGTTTATGAATTTCCGAAGTTTGGTATTTAAGCGGTTAAATAATGTAAAATCCGACCGTGGGATTTAAATCAATTTCTGGGAAAGGTTGTTTATACGACTGCCGAGTATGATATAAAAGTTTGGATCGTTTCGATTTAAGAATATCGAACTTAGGCAATGATGAGCGTAATTATGGCTCTCGATTAATTTTGCCTATTTTATAAATACTGGATTTCAGTTGGTAAATTAATTATATATTTGGAACAGGACGTGAGGAGGCCCGAGCAGAAGAAGCCTCGGAGCGTCATCAGGCTTAGGCCTAATTTGTGAGTGGACCTTTGTTTTAAATAAAAAGCATGCGATGAATGATTTTATTAATCATTTGTTTATTTTGATGAGATTATTGATTTCTCTCCTATTTGATAATTTTTCCTCCTTTGGAGAGATCCCGAAAATGAGATTTTTGGTGGATATATATATGTTTTGGATTTTATGAGAATAGTATGTATATAAATGCTAGCTAGCCATACGTGCTTGGTCCGTCATAATGAGGTAAATACCATTATGACGTGTCGTGCGTGTTAGACACAAGCGTCATAGCCCTATATGAAAACTTCTTTCTTTTTCAGTTTATTTAGGTTTTCATATAGGGAGTCCACACGTATATATACACCGTCCTTTTCGGTCATAATGAGGAAAAATATCATTATGGCGCAACGTGAGCGTTAGACGCCAGCGTTGTAGCCTTGTATGAATTTCTATTTTTCTGAATTGTTTCTAGGATTCATACAAGGAGTCTGACGAGTGTAGATACATACGAATGTATGAATATATATGGTATAGCCTGAGAGGCTCCATTTTATTTGAGTTTGTGACTAGCCAGTGCTAGTCGTGAAATTATCAGTTTATGAGTTGAACACTTTTAAGCTGCCGCATGCAGTATATTTTTCTATGAAATTAAATTGGGAATGCATAAATAGTTTATTATTAAATTATTTTTGTCCACTCACTCTAACGTTATTAAATGTCTTCCCCTGGGCCCTTTGTTTTAAAATGCCCAGTCTGCAGAGTTCGGATTGGATCTCGTTGGAGACGAGGCATAGTCACCCGTATTTCCACCACCTTTCACCAGTAGGTTACCTGTTTAGCCTACTTGTCTTTTCTTGCTTCCGCTAGTGTCTAGTAGCTCTGAATACTTGGGTTTAATGTATATATTTTTGGTTGTGGGTGAAGGCTTGTTTATATTTTAGAATATTTTCGGATAATGTATATTATCTTAGATAATGTTTATTATCCTGTTGGTGATGATTGTTTTTGAGGAGCACGAAGGCTCCAGAAGTTAAGGTTGGATTTGGAACCTTTAGAAGTGTTTGCAAGTTTTTTTTGGAAGGGTTGTCCATTTTCAAGGGAGGTTGTACCGAATTTTGTGGTAAATCTTTCTTGGAGGTGGTCCCCGCACGATTTACTCCGGGTTTAGGGTGAAATTCGAGGCGGGTCGTGTCATTATTAATGGCGCCTTTATATTACTCTAATACTATCTTATTTAAAAAGGACTTATGAAAGACTTTAGCAAATTCATCGATAATGGGTGAAAACCTATCAATGGGATAGCAACCTTCCAACATATGCACACCCACACTAAGACTATGCTTCAACCTACTCAGCCCCTGCAGAAATTCACCAAAAATGGTAGTCCATTACCTTTTCCATCACAACTTCCAATCCTCCCTATACAAACAAAGAACAGAAGAGTTGAGCAATTTAACAATAAACAACATCAATTTAACATGTCATCTTCGGTATCAGTGTCATAAAAGGGGCAATTTGAAGTGTTGTGATCGCAGTTTTTATCACAGAACCCACAATAATAACTTCCAGAAGACACCTTTGCTTCATCTACCTTGCAACCTGCTTCAAGTCACAACAAACGAGAATGACGAGCAACATAAATTCAAGAGTGCTTGTTTACCATTTCTCTACATAAATGATGAACCCTAATTCAAATTTTCATCCAGATAGAAATGATGTACTAGTATAAATTAAATACAACATAAATTTATATATCGAACAGAATTGTAGCTAGAATTTCGATCCCCAAAAGTAAAGATCAAACAAGGATGAATCAAAAGCATACGTACCGGGATCTGGTGGTGGGGCACAAAGTTTCTTTGGTTGGGGCTCAGCCTCAACTTCCGGTGCGGTGTGAAGGACTTTGAGCGGTGGAGCCGGGTTCTGGAAGACGACGGGGCCAGGCATATTGATCGGCGGTGAAAGCATTTTGCGGCTAGGTTAGGGATTGTTGTGTTCTTTTACGAGACGAGAATGAACAATATCGGATGTAGTTTTTTTAAATAGGCAGATGAAGTGAGCTTTTTTAGGTCAGTTATTCCTTTTTATTTTTGGACTTCTCTAGGCCTAAAACCGTTGGGTCTACTATTGGGTCTTCTTCCACTAGTGTGCTTGAGCTGATTCGGCCGTCTAGGCCTTATTTTTATTTTTGTGAGAAACTAACGAAGATTAACCGTTAATTGTTGTCTTCTTTTATGAGAAAAAGAGGGAACAATATCAGATCTAGCTTTTCTAAATAGGCAGATAAAGTCATTAAATAAACAGAGCTTCTTATGTCGGTTATTCCTTTTCACTTTTGGACTTCTCTGGGCCTAAAACTGTTAGGTCTACTATTGGGTTTTCTTCCAATGGAGTGCTTGAGTTGTTTGGGCCGTCTGGGCCTTGTTTTTGTTTTTGTGAGAAACTAACGAAGATTAACCGCTGATTGTTGTCTTCTTTTATGAGAAAAAAAGGGAACAATATCAGATCTAGCTTTTCTAAATAGGCAGATAAAGTCATTAAATAAACAGAGCTTCTTATGTCGGTTATTCCTTTTCACTTTTGGACTTCTCTGGGCCTAAAACTGTTAGGTCTACTATTGGGTTTTCTTCCAATGGAGTGCTTGAGTTGTTTGGGCCGTCTGGGCCTTGTTTTTGTTTTTGTGAGAAACTAACGAAGATTAACCGCTGATTGTTGTCTTCTTTTATGAGAAAGAGAGGAAACAATATCAGATATAGTCTTTCTAAATAGGCAGATAAAGTCATTAAATAGACGGAGCTTCTTATGTCGGTTATTCCTTTTCACTTTTGGACTTCTCTGGGCCTAAAACTGTTGGGTCTACTATTGGGTTTTCTTCCAATGGAGTGCATGAGCTGGTTAGGCCGTCTGGACCTTGTTTTGGTTTTTGTGAGAAACTAACGAAGATTAACCGTTGATTGTTGTCTTCTTTTATGAGAAAAAGAGGGAACAATATCAGATCTAGTCTTTCTAAATAGGCAGATAAAGTCATTAAATAGACAGAGCTTCTTATGTCGGTTATTCCTTTTCACTTTTGGACTTCTCTGGGCCTAAAACGGTTGGGTCTACTATTGGGTTTTCTTCCAATGGAGTGCTTGAGCTGGTTGGGCCGTCTAGGCCTTGTTTTTGTTTTTGTGAGAAACTAACAAAGATTAACCGCTGATTGTTGTCTTCTTTTATGAGAAAGAGAGGGAACAATATCAGATATAGTCTTTCTAAATAGGCAGATAAAGTCATTAAATGGAAGGAGCTTCTTATGTCGATTATTCCTTTTCACTTTTGGACTTCTCTGGGCCTAAAACGGTTGGGTCTACTATTGGGTTTTCTTCCAATGGAGTGCTTGAGCTGGTTGGACCGTCTGGGCCTTGTTTTTGTTTTTGTGAGAAACTAACAAAGATTAACCGCTGATTGTTATCTTCTTTTATGAGAAAGAGAGGGAACAATATCAGATATAGTCTTTCTAAATAGGCAGATAAAGTCATTAAATGGACGGAGCTTCTTATGTCGGTTATTCCTTTTCACTTTTGGACTTCTCTGGGCCTAAAACTGTTGGGTCTACTATTGAGTTTTCTTCCAATGGAGTGCTTGAGCTGGTTAGGCCGTCTGGGCCTTGTTTTTGTTTTTGTGAGAAACTAACGAAGATTAACCGTTGATTGTTGTCTTCTTTTATAAGAAAGAGAGGGAACGATATCAGATCTAGTCTTTCTAAATAGGCAGATAAAGTCATTAAATAGACGGAGCTTCTTTTGTCGGTCATTCCTTTTCACTTTTGGACTTCTCTGGGCCTAAAACTGTTGGGTCTACTATTGGGTCTTCTTCCAATGGAGTGTTTGAGTTGGTTGGGCCGTCTGGGCCTTGTTTTTGTTTTTGTGAGAAACTAACGAAGATTAACCGCTGATTGTTGTCTTCTTTTATAAGAAAGAGAGGGAACGATATCAGATCTAGTCTTTCTAAATAGGCAGATGAAGTCATTAAATAGACGGAGCTTCTTATGTCAGTTATTCCTTTTCACTTTTGGACTTCTCTGGGCCTAAAAATGTTGGGTCTACTATTGGGTCTTCTTCCAATGGAGTGTTTGAGTTGGTTGGGCCGTCTGGGCCTTGTTTTTGTTTTTGTGAGAAACTAACGAAGATTAACCACTGATTGTTGTCTTCTTTTATGAGACAGAGAGGGAACGATATCAGATCTAGTCTTTCTAAATAGGCAGATGAAGTCATTAAATAGATGGAGCTTCTTATGTCGGTTATTCCTTTTCACTTTTGGACTTCTCTGGGCCTAAAACTGTTGGGTCTACTTGTCACATCCCGGTTTTTAAGTTAATTTATGAGTATTTACTTTTGTGTTACTTTGACCCTTTACTGTTTTGAGTAACTGTTTACTATTTAAGACTCCAAAAGTTGACATTTTCCTTCGTCTAAAATTTGAGAAAACTTCATGTATGAAAGTTGTAGAGGACGTTAAACCAAGTTCGTGGAAGTGGATAGGTGGCACGTCGAAAACGGAGTTCGTATGAAGAAGTTACAGTCTAAAAAACGAAGTTACTACTTCGAGAAGGTAGAAATAAAAGGGACCACAGGTGGAAAGTCAAAAGTGAAAAATCAGATTTTCACTTTCACTTCTCTCTTCTCCTCCGCACGATTCCTGACCCGGCGCCTTCTCCACCTCTGTTTGCCGGCGTCCGGTTGAGTTAGGAGGCAAGGTGGGTATCAAAACGAAGCTTGAACCATCCTCCGTCGATCTGGGTAGCTGGCCAGTGGTGTCGCGCCGCCATGAAGGAGAAAACAGGCCGAGAAGTCACGGCTGTGCATGGCAGAGGTGTTGCCGGAATTCCCTTCTCCGGCCGCCATAGCCGGAGCTGCTTGTTTCTTTTGGAAGCTCTCTTCTTGTACAGCAAACCCTCAAAAGGATTCAACCTATTCCGATCTAGGTAAGGATATTCGAAGCTTTGAAATTCTAGGGTATAAATTGGGATTTTTGTTGTTTTGGTTCGATTACCCTAGTTAGACTTGGAATTGGACTTTGTGCTAGTTAAGGAAGTTTTTGTGCGTGTTGAGAGGAAGATTATGTCAAATTTTGGTGAGCATTGGAGGTTGCCGGAGTAGGGGCTGCCGGCATTGTAGACGGCGGCGCCGTCTCTTTTGGGTGGTTTTTCAAGCTAATTAGGTCGAGTATGATGAGAGGAGTCCATTGATGTTAAGTTTGTAAATTTTGGGTTGAAGTTGGTTGAAGTTTAAGAATTTTGAAAGTTGGTTTATCGGTATGTAATTTAAGAAGATCCGACCATTGGATTTCCTTGGTTTTGGTCCTAAAGTGCTAGAATCGATGAAATGAGGTTGTGGTTGAAGTTTGGTGAAAATTCAATTAGCTTAACCCTAGCTTTGAGTAGTGAGTTAAGCGGAAGGGTTTCGGTTCTTAAGTTAAAAACATGTATTTTTCTGACATTGAAGAGTGATTCTAAACATGGTTATTGTTATTGTGTTAGGATACGAGGAGACCCTACTTGAGTGATGATTCGGATTTCGTCGGGCTTATGCCTAAATTTGTGAGTGAACACTTTGGTTTTTAATAAATATGCATGCAAGATTTTATAATTTATCATTTTATTTTCCGAGCGTATATTATAATTTCGGCTTATGAAATGATCTTGGAATTTAATTGAGTTTGATGCAATGATTAATTGTTGGTCATGATTTAAGGATTTGAGCTCGGATTATTAATTTGGTATTTGAGTTGGATATTCTTTATGAATTCCGGATTTCATTATGATTGTTTTATTTTGATGACTTTGATATTTATAAAAGATTTACCGAAAATGAGATTTTCAGTAGTTCTCTATTTATAACTTTCTCATTTACTTGTGGATTATCAATATCTATGTTGCACGGACACTCCGACACTTCGACACGCCGACACAGCGCCCGACACGGCAAAATACGTGTCCGACACACCACGTGGCGTGTCGAAAAATGTTTACTTTTCTGACACGTTGACCGACATGCCACATCATCATTTATCAATTTTTTTAATTAAAAAAAAAAGAATAAAAACCTAAATAAAGCTACTATCCACTTTTGAAAGCAAGCTACTCTCCAGTTTTGTCAGCAACCTACTGCAAATTTGATTTTCTTTAATGTTATGTTTTAAGTTAAAGGTCTGTTACTTATAATATTGTTAATTATGCACTTCTATCATTTGCATTTGACTCTCTTTAATGTTATTTCTTATGGTTATACAATGAATTGAATTTAGAACATTATTTCGGTAATGTAATGAACTTATTTTATATTTTAGTATATTTTTATTTATTAAAAATAATATTAAAAATAATAAATATATAATTTTATTTGCCGTGTCCAAATCGTGTCGGATATTCAGTTTTGAGAATTAAATCTCGCTTATATTTGGATTTGAGAATATTTTGACGTGTGAGATACGTCATTGAGTTTTATTTTAATTTCTTATGAAAATTTTCAAGTACGGTTGGGAACCGTACCATTCGCATGATCTTGGGGAAGCTTTAGGCCATCTGCCACCGTAAGGTTAAACCCCATATATACCTTACCACCTTCTCCCATCGTAAGGTATTCCACGTTTCCCAAAAAAAATTTTGCCTTACGTCTACAGTAACAAGGCATATACAGCGTTCCATTTGGTATGGTATATCTCTTCTATTTTTAATTATTTTCTCTTTTTGTTCCATTTTACCCTTTTGTTTTCAAGTAACCTTATTATTATTCCATTTGTATCTTTTCTCTAAGTATAGTTACAATTTCTTTTTCTCCTTAAACTTCATGTTTATAAATTTGTAAGTAATAAAAATCATACTGTTATGAAGAACCGAACGATATCTTTCATTTGAGTCTAATATTGAATATGTTTGGACTAAATTATTTTCAAAAGAAAAGAAAAATAAAGTGATGAACATGATCATGGGATTGAGTTTCTATAAAATTTCTAAAAATTTATGTTAACTAGCCGTTGAGAATAATTGAAAAAAATGATATTGGATGTTAAACAGAAACCTAGCTGTTGCAAACCTACCCATTTCAATTATGCCTTATCACATTTACCTTACGGTGGAAACACCTGCATGTTGAATCAAAAGATTCTATAGCATATTCTCTTATCATAAGCCATATATAGCTATATAGCTTACCAAATTTTCCATACGGTGGCAGATGCTCTTATGGATTTAAGTGATTTCGTATGTTTTTAGTCACTATACTAGGGTCGCTATTATTTATTACTAGCTAGCCTTATTAGCGGTCTGCACCATAAGTGAGTCGAGCGCTTAACGTGGGACGTTACTATAGCCTGAGAGGCACCGATCATATATTATTATTTATTGCTAGCTAGCCTTATTAGCGGTCCTCACCTTAGGTGAGTCGAGCGCTTAGCGTGGGACGCTATTATAGCTTGGGAGACATCGACCCGAGCCTTGGAGACACCTCTTACATGGTGATATCTCTTCCCCTTGTGTTATTTTCTCTTTTATGTATTTGATTAACCAGCGGGGCCATTTGTCTCTGCTTACAAGATTTCAGTATTTGATTAACCAGCTAGTTTGTCCATTTTTACCTGATTCTGGATTTAAAATTTTAAGGATGTTCAAAGTTGCGTGCAACTAAGTTATTAAAGTTTAAACGTGGGAAAGTATTTAAATTACGTTCTTGTCAAATTATTTAATTTATTTTTGTCCACTCACTCTTAAGGTTTTAAATTACTTTCCCCTGGGCCATTCGATTTCAAATGCCCAGTTTGCTGACTAAGTTTATTGAAGGTTGAGCGTACATGAGGTCGAGGCATAATCAGAGGCTGCTTCTGCTTATTCTTTATCCATTGTTTTTCTTTCATTATAGATATGCTCTGATAATCATTTGAGATTGTTATCAGTTGATTAAGGCTTGATGTATTTTGGGAGATGTGACGAATTTGGGGAGCAGGAAGGCTCTAGGAGTACAAGGTTCAAATATGATTTTAGAAGTGTGTTTGCAGATGGCTTTAGGAAGGGTTGTCCATTTTCAAAGGAGGTTATGCTGAATTTCTGGTAGCATCTCTTTTGGAGGTGGTCCCCGCAAGATTCATTCCGGATTTTAGGGTGAAATCTGGGGTGGGTCCTAACACTACTGTTGGGTCTTTTTCCAATGGAGTGCTTAAGCTGGTTGAGCCGTCTGAGCCTTGTTTTTGTTTTTGTGAGAAACTAATGAAGATTAACAGCTAGCAATTTTCCTGACAGTTCGTGAGAGACTAGCGAAGATTAACCACTAGCAATTTTCTCACATATCGTGAGAGACTAGCGAGGATAAACCGCTAGTAATTTCCTCCACTGCCCGTTGCCATTGAACGAACCGCTCTAGATGAAGATAGCACGAGACCTCTTAGCCAGGGATTGGGGGACTCCGGGTAGGACCCGCTAGCGAATATGACATTCATGGCCAGTGCTAGCGATAATTTAAACTTCTCAACCAAGACATCCCTTATGACTGGGAACTTGGGGGACTTGTTGGTACATATGCCCGGTCAGCATACTTTAACTGCTTATAGACTGGTCATAATCATCATATTTGCTCACACTTCAACTACGATCATAAAGACAGTAGCAACCGCTATTGAATGATGTGAATCGTTCCTTGATTGATGTTGTGATGCGGCTGCACTCACGCCACCAAAACCGCTCCTTGGAGCAGAATAAGGAACACTTGTCCTACATTGAAGAGGTGCAAAGAGTCGAGATGTAATCAGCCTATAAGTGTAACTCTCTCCCTCTTCATTTACTACGCATACTTTGTTTACTTACTGTTACTCTGCCAAATCACTGACTGACTTAGGTATCGAAGCGGTCTCCTCTCTTAACCTAGTGTGTTACACATTCCCTTTCCTTCTTTTCCATCATGGCCTTCTCGCTAGGACATCTTCTTCTTTCGTATATGGGTTTTGGGGTTTGTTTTATTTTGTTTCCCTTGTCTTTTATATTAAAAAGGTTTTGAGGTTTCTTTTTCTTTCGTATCTGGGTTTTGGGGTTTGTTTAAAAGAATAGGATTTGGGTTTTGTTTTATTTTGTTTTCCTTTGGCTTTTATATTACATTATTATGTATGTCTTTGTCGCTAATTGTAAAAAGTGGTTTATTCACCCATGAGGTTGGGTCTTCAGTTATTGTTTCCCTCTAATTGCTTTGTGGGAATGACATTGGCATATTTTGACTAAAGGTGTTCATTAGCTGTTGAGTTTATATGGCCGGTTGGCCGTCCCTTTTTTTTTTAATTTTTTTAACCATTAGAGGACATAATTTTTAGAGCTCGCCTCAGATCTTAAAATCTCAGGTCCAACCCTGATTCTAATCTAATTATAGTAAATAACGAACTTTGAGTTTCAGTGATCGTATTGAGCTACAAAGGAAGCCACTTTATCCCAAATATTCAAAACCCACCCAGATTTTCACTCAAACAAAGGTTCCGGAAGCCGATCGAACCCCTTGTAAGTGGTTGGTGTTGTAATAGCAAAAACAAACGAGCTTGACGTCGGGAAAGAACCCCAATATTCAATGTCCCCAAAATTGGTCTGCAAATACATACAACAACTCCATATGACCATATCGCTTTAGTATTTGCTATTTTGTAATTCAAAACTCCATTTTGCTCCATTGTAATTCAAAACTCCTTCTAAGAAATTGGTGAAACATATCTATGTCCGAAACTTATGTATATAGAGATGCTAACCCAACTTTCATTTTCCCATCATCACCCACTACAAATTTGAAATCTGACTTATTATTTTTTGATCATTTGAAATCTGAATTGTAAAATAAAAGATGAATAGATCATTTTTGTTAAAGATATGTAACTGTGAGATGTATGGCATATTAGTCTTTTCATCTTTTTTTGGGTTTCACGTGATATAGTTAACGGATTCGTAATGGAAAATAGACATAGGTACGACATCAACAAGAAAAATAGAGTCTAAGTATCATATTAATAACTTTGAAAGTGCAAATATCATTTTAGCAGTACTCGAAGTGTTCAGACATTGTTGGAGAAAAAAACCCAAAATGTAATACTATAAAACTAAAGGGTGTACATAACTTCTTTTCCCAGCTCAGCTGTGGATCTTAAAGAAACCCCCCCCAAGATTAACTACTAAGTGCGATTATTGGGACCTCCAAATTTGTTCACTTGATCTCACGCAATTATGGATCATTGAATGACAAATATCTCCTCTTATTTAATTACTATCAAGGACAATAGCTGTACAAAAAGAAGTATTACATTTATTCTCTTTAAACTTTCCAATTCAATAATAATTTTTCGCATTCTTTATTAATTTCCTTATATACATATCACTGAAGCATTTATATATTAATAAAAACTAAAACTATGATCGATATCGATCGTGTGACACAAAAGTTTCTATTATAATATATGTTAAATGTATGTACAAGATGAAGGAATATATTTAGGGGTGGGCATAAAACCCGCACAGGAAAAAAAACCGAACCAGACTAGCTAGGTTTTTTTTAACGGTCCCTCATTCATTTAGTTCTGGTCCGGGCTGGTCTTAATCCTTAATTTTGAGTATAAGGGCAACTCCAACCATAGTCCTATATCCATTATAAGACCTCTTATTGCACTATTCATATAAGACTCATTTTCTCATCTCCAACAATGAATCATATTTTAAAGTCTTATATTCACTTTACTTGATTAAAATAAGTTTTGATCGAGTACAATGTTTATAAATATCATACTAAATAATATGTTAACTTTATTAAATAAATAAACATCATTATTTTAATTTTACATTAATATTTTAAATTATTCTTATCAACATGATAATATATGGTATTTTTTTCCATTTTTTTGAGGTAAAAATGGAATTACTCGATGTATTTAATATAGGCCATTGATCTTTTAATTAAGATGAATCTGGGCCGTTAGTTCAATTCAACACCTTTGGAAAATGTTGGGGTCTTTAAATATTTGCCGTTGATTTTTCTAACAAGACAAATCTGGGTCATTGATAAATGACAGTAGGAAGAGCCCAACAGACACATGCATAGGAAATTCAATTGACTTCCATCAACTTCGCTGGCCTGCACGTGTCAACTATTTTGCCTCTTCTTCAGCACGTGTTTCCTCCATGCGCCTTCTCTAGATGGACCCCGCCTAATTTTTGGGCCCCGAGTCTTGGCCCTGGAAATGTTTCAATTATAAGACTGAAATAGGACTTGGTCCTATAATTCTAAGACCAACACCTCCAATTTTGGCTTGTTGGAGATGAAAAGTCACAAAATGAGATCAAGACCCATTTTTAGGTCCACCGTTGGACTTGCCCTAATTTTAAGCCCGAAAGCCCGGTGTTCATATGTGTCATTCAACGATTGGTTAATTTTAGCTATCCTATACTAGTACCATAGGTTCAACCACACAGGATTAGTCAAAGTTAAGTAAACCTAGCCCTAAGTCAAACACTTAGAGTCTCAAATTACTGCGCTTCTCTTCCTTGATGACCTCGACTGCGCCTCTCTTCCTCTCAACGAGATAAGATGACGACATGCGCGGCGCGACGAGATTAGACAACGACCTATGGAGTTCGACTCTCTTCCTCTCGACGACCTGCCCACCCCCTCCGGTATGCCTTCGCTTCCATCTCTCTTTCTCTCAATCTCATTCCCTGATTCACTCTAATCTCTCTCTATTGAATAAGGCTTTAGTACTGATTGTCTTATCCAGGTATTGTTTGATTTCATCGAATTTTTATTGGTGTGCAATCCATGTTGAAGCTGCCCAATTGGGTTTTGAGGCATTTTGGGGGCTGTAAATCTAAAATGAGGGGTTCCTTGCATAATTACCTTGTAGGGAGAAGATAAAGGGAAAGCAAGCTATAATTCTTACAAATTTGATGTTGGAACTTGGTATGGAGAATTAGGCATGCTGCTGCTTATATGCTTATTTATTGTTTTTATTTATGTTACCATCAGCATTTGAAACTTTAATTTGCTATGAAATAATGAAATGTTGTTTAGTAGTTTAGTTTATGTTTGTGAGGTACTGAGTTGTGAGTTGTGATTGGGAGTTTATGACAGTTGGTTCATATTGCCTTTTTTCAAATTTTGACATGTTGTAGTTTTCTTTTTGATATGTTGCCGACTTGCTGAGTGGTTTTGTGCCTCTTTTATCAGTTGAGATGCATTTAGTGCATACTACATGACATCATTGACATGAGTCTGCATCAGCATCACTGCATCAGTGCTTAGTGCTTACTAGTTACTGTGCTTTGCATAATTTCATTTACTAGTTATTGTGAGAGACTAAGAAATGAGCTTATGAGATTAGAATGCATATTATGCAATTTTTGTGATTTCTATTCAATAAATTTTGAGAATACTTTGAGAATACAGCAGGTTTTGATATTTCAAATTTTGACATAATTTGAGCCTGAAAACCGGTAAGCCCGGCTTGGTTTTTGGCGGTCTGGGTTTTGACCGGTCCTTCCATTTTTAACAACAAAGCCCGGCTCGAGTAAACAACAACTGATCCGGCTCTGGTCCCTGGAAAAAGTGACATGGTTTGGACCTGAGCCCAACCCTAAACATATTTGCAAATATATATATATAGAGGCCGGATCAGAGGCGGACGTCCGCACTCGGCTTAAAGTGCGGACGTCCCTCCGTTCTCCACCCTCCGGCGCCGACGACGGCGCGCCTCCATCCCAGAAGACTCCAGCAGCGTCCCCGACCACTTTTCCTTACCGGCAAGTCCGTTCTTTTCCAGTTTTCTGGCGAGATCATCCAAAACTTCAAACTTGGGTGATCTCGCCGAAAAACTAGAAAAAACGGACTCGCCGGTGAGAGAAAGTGGTCTGTGAGGCTGCTGGAGTCTTCTGGGGTGAAGACGCGCCGTTGCCGGCGCCGAACGGAGGGACGTCCACACTTTAAAGACCGTGCGGACGTCCGCTTCTGATCCTCTCTCTCTCTATATATATATATCGATTATGAAAATTAAATAACTATTGAAATAATATATCATGAGGTACATAAAATGGGGAAAAATGAATATATATGTATATATAGAAGGATTAATTACAAAACACCACCCAAACTATGATGTAATTTCATTTTCATACATAACTATCAAAAACTTGCATTTTCATACCTTAAGTTTTATTCCGTTAGTATTTTGATACCCTGATCACTAACATCGTTAAATTTTGATAATATTCAAGGCGTTTATTTTAGTTCATGATATCTTTATAATTGAAATTAAAAATTATACATTAAATTGTTATTGAAATGAAATACTTTTCATTGCTATTATTCAAACTCGAGAACACCATTTCTTCACCCAAATCAATGGCTATTGTGATCACGGACTAAAATATCCACGACATCCTCGATATTTCCTCGAACTTTCTGTTTTTTACAAGCATTCATATTAATTTTCATATTTTTCTGATATTTTATATTTAATCTATTTTTGGTTAAATATACCATATTTATATAAAATTTGATAAAATTTCCATTGATATTCAATATTTTCTCGATATAATTCATTTTAATAATATATTTTAATTTATTTTATTTTTTTTTGCTTAACATGTAACTTCAAATATATATATATATATATATATATATATATATATATAAACATACATGCAAGAGTTCTATTAACTTTTATCACTATTGTTACAAAAATAAATATTTAATTTTAGAGTTTTTTTTGAATATTTTTGCTAAAGTAAATTATTCTATTTGTATTTGATAACCTCAAAAAATAAAGGGATGTGAAATCCACAACCCCAAATTGTAATCCACACACCCACTTTCCATTTTTAGTAATCATTATCACATGAAGACAAAATTTAAGTTGCTAAAAAAAGAAAGCGGGTGTGTAGATTACAATTTGGGGTGTGTGGATTTCACTTCTCAAAATAAATTATTTTGTTAAAGTATATGTAAAAATGATACATGTATTGAACATGAAAAACTTTTCCTCAATATAGGTAAATAGAAAACGAGAAGTTCATTCATGTTAGAACATTTTTCTTGATAAAAATATATTTTAAAATCCTAGCCTATACCTTGTGTTTTTTATTTTTAAGAGATTTATGTTCTTAAATTACGGAATTAAATTGCAATTAAGATATGTAGAGCGAAAAAATAAGGGTGTATAATGTCACCCCACAAGCCATTTTTTCAACTACATTGTCTTCACACCCTACTTATTTATTTTTAATTGTAAGTCTACTTTGTTCACTCATTTACAATATCAAAACTACATTTTTTTCCAATTCTATTTTCTTCACCTTACATATATTTTTCCGATTTCATATTTTTTTTGCTCACCTTACAATCTTTTCTCACCCTGCATATATATTTTTTAATTTTATATAATACACACAATATCAAATGATCTAATATAAGTGAGCGACTAGACATGAAAATTTACATACAAAATAGACATGAGAAATAATGAGTAAAGAGATAGATAGATGATCTAACAATGAAAAAAAGAGAAGAAAAAAAAAGAAATACAAACAGTTCACCCCATCTTCAGTTGAATGATAGTGCAGACACCATAGAATAACCAAATATGATAATTATGGGTTTGTTTGTGAAGTACGTGTTCATCCAAACAAAATGATAAAATGACAAACTTTTTATATACCCTTAGTCGATAGAGAGAGGATATGTAATGATTTTCTCTGGCTTGAGAATTATTAATATATCATTTCATATTTTTCAAAAAAATGATAAAAAAAAATTATAACTTGTAACAACTTATTGTCCGTTACTGTAATTTTACATCAGGGTATTTTAGTCTTTCAATAAACCAACAATGTGTGGGATGAGTAAAGTAGTTTGTGGGGTGACAATAGACGCACCCAAAATAATTATATATTGTGAGTAAATTTTTTATTTTAAAGATAATGGTTCACTTTTATAAAGAGAAATTTTATTAACACATCCTTAAATGGTAGATACACATCACTTTTTTATACAAATTAGATAAGACTTTGTAGGTACATAAAATTAACAAAAAAGACATTTATATGAAAAATAAAGAAACTAGTTAAAAAAAAATATCCCGCTTAAGACTATTATTCTCCTCTACGAGAACAATGTATGTGAAGATACCAAACTCTAATAAGAATGTTAACATTTTTTTTGTCTATCAATTGTGATGCTTTGGAACCCTCGAGAACCTAAATATTATTATGGATTGGATTAGTCTTTTTGGTGGGTATCATTAATTCTCTCATCTCTTGAACCTATTCGTTCCAGATCCAAAAATGAAATGACCATTTCCCTCCGTCTACTAACTCTTGATACTAGAATTACATGATCATGTATTATATATTTGCATACATGAATGTGAATATTTAATGTCCCACTTTAGAACATGTGTCGAGTAGTCCTTAATTTATGTACAAGTTTGCGTGTTGGTAATATAAATTAATATAATCTTTTTCGTCACCGATGTTTATGTATCTCAATTAAATATTACAACTGAATGCATTGAAATTAGATATATGAAATATAAAAACTTATAATCAGTGTAATTATGTGTTTGTCATTGAATCTTTGTTTTTTTTTTTATGTAGTTGTAAGTATTGAGAAATTTACATAAGTCATTCATATGAAATCTGTAAATTTCATAAATCAGTGAAAGTTTGTGATTAAAAATCGATGGTATTGAGAAATCAATGAAAGTCTATGAACTTTTCAAAGAGTCAGTACACTTTTCAAAAAGTCTGTTGATAAAATAAGTCTGTATGAATCCAAATACAATACACCCCCCTTAATGAGTAAATGTACTATTGAAGATTTGATAGGAGGTGTAAAAAACATATGAGGTCTAATGACCAAATTTGGGACCTCAACAACAACACTTTTGCTGCAAACATCAGTAAGAAGTTCTCCTTCAATATATAGCTTCAGCTTGCTATCAAGAGGAATACGAGCAAACTTGCTACCCTGCATTCCTGCTTCTGTTAGTAGATCAACGACATATTTTTGTTGACTAAGAAAAAGACCATGAGATAATTGGTCTAATTCGATCCCCAGAAAGTACTTCAAAACTCTAAGATCCTTAATAGCAAAAGCATTATGCAAGGCTAAATTAGAGAGCTTCCTCATGAGAGCTTTAATTCATCCATGTTATCTCCGTGACGATGAGATCGTCTACATAAACAAGAACAACCAATTTTCCAGTGTTGCTATTGCACACGAACAAGGAGGAGTCAGCATGACTTTTTGTGAACCCTGAACCATGAAGCGAGAAGTACTGAACTTAATTTTGAGTGCCATGCACAAGGAGATTGTTTCAATCATATAGCGCCTTGTGCAGTTTACAAACCTTCCAACTTCTAGTTCACAAGGAGACCAGGAGGTATTCTCATATCATCGGAGAAAAATCGATGACCAATCGATGGAAGAGAGATTGATAACAAAAAGGAAAATTGTGCGCGTGAGGCGCATTCCAGCTAGAGAGAAAAGAAGGATTGGGCGCCCCAGATTCCCAATTTGTTGTCTTTACCGGAGAGAAAAAGAAGGATGTAGATGATTTGGCGGAGGAGAGAGAAGAGAGAGACTTGAAAGAGAGGAGAGATGACAGAGTTGAGGAGGAGAACGAGAGGGAGAGGAGAGATAGGAGAGGAGAGGACGAGAGAGAGAGAAGAGAGAGAGAGAATGAGCCGAGAGAGGAAGAGAGGGGAGAGAAGAGCGAGAGAGAGGAGAGAGAGAGAGATGTGGAAGAGTTTCTTGGAATTTCAAAATGAGGGGATTTGAGGAAATCTAAAAGCGACTTTGGAATTATAGCCGTTACATATTATGACCACTGGTGTGGATGATTTGACTTTGTGGGATCAATTGAGGTCCCATTAGGGCAAAACTCGGGCACACTGTCTTATGATGGAGGAGAAGAAGTAAGATGATGGGCGGTTGAGTCGGTGGTGGGCGTAAATACTAGGGATGGCATTTTGGTTTTTTTTTTTTTTAAGAGTTCAATAAACAAAATAAATTTTTTTTATCATAGATATTGTCTTTTTAAAAAATTACACCAAACCCTGATCACCAAAACAATGAAAAATCAAGAAACATAATAAATATGAGATTTTGAGCCAAAACCAGACCACTGGATTGACCGGAGTGTCGTTCGGTCAATCCCACCACAGAACTGGAGGTGCCCAAGATTTCTAATTGTTGTCTTTACCGGTCCACCCCTTTAAGTTCAGAGAAAAGAATGGAGAGATAAAAAGCTTGATCTGCCAAAACACAACAGGACGAGAGAGAGAGAGAGAAAGAGAGAGAGAGGAGAGAGAGAGAGAGAGAGAGAGAGAGAGAGAGAGAGAGGAGAGAGAGAGAGAGAGAGAGAGACGTGTGGAAGGGTTTCTTGGAATTTCAAAATGAGGGGATTTGGGTGAATCTAAAAGCGTCTTTGGAATTATAGCCGTTACGAATTATGACGACTAGTGCGGATGATTTGACTTTGTGGGATCGACTCAGGTCCCATTTTGGGGAAAAACTCTGGTGCATTGTCTTATGATGAAGGAAGTAGGATGATGGGTGGTTGGAGTCGGTGGCTAGCGTAAATATTAGGGGTATGTTCTAGGATATTCTATATTTTTCTAGATATTTTTTATGTGTGCCTTGTCCTTATGCCAATAGGAGATGTAGTTAAACTAGATCTATGTATTTATATCCTTACCATATTGGAATTGTGTAATTCCCTATATAAAGGGCTCCTATCAATGAAAAAGATGATGATTCTCTTGCTATCTCTTTGTCTATACACTTTATCTTATATCACATTATCATGCACTTTGTTCTAACCCCAGAGCCAATAGCCCACCATTTGTTTTCCAAAACCATAAAATCGGGCAGCCTTGTTTTTCCTGATTTCACCAAAATTCTGACTTCCCTCCGCCGGAATTTTATATCCCCAGAAAGCTCTCTTCGTCCCGGATCCAACACCGCCGGCCTCACCCTAAGAACCGGTCGGAAAGTCTCCGAACTGGCCGCCGAAAGATTCCAGACCGCCGCCGCTACTGACCACCGGTTCACCACCTTCCCTTACTCTGATCAACCTAAATTTTTGACAGCAGCTTCCCCATCTAGAACTGCTCCTCCTGTCAAATTTTCAGCCTTAAATTCGAAGTAGAATTAGGCGAAATGTTGTTTCTCCTCTCGGCAGCCTCTAGAAACCAAAGATTTCAAGATTGCTCGTCATCCAAGGAAAGCCAGAAAGGTTCCCAACCCTCGGTTCAAGCCTGCAATCGACTCAAACTCATCAGAGCTCCTATAAACGCAGTTTATTTAGCAAACTAGCAAGTAAGCTTTAATATTACAGTTATTTACTTTGGAATAACTCGGGGGGAGAAAATCATTTCTCCCTTCTCCATCTCCATTCTATGCTTGGGATTTTGTGTGTGCAAGTACCAAAAATCCCTGAATTTTATTTGCGGGTCAAGAGTGTGTTTGATCACTCTTGTTTCTTTGTCCGGGTTGTGTATGATCAACCCCGACCTATCACCGGATTATGTTTGATCAATCCGAGGCTTTTTTCCGAATTGTGTTTGATCAATTCGCGGCTTTTCCGGATTGTGTGTGATCGATCCGAAGGAAAAACCATTAAAAGCATTGTTTGTGACCTCTATCGAGTCTCATAACAGCTTGGTTTTGTATGCAAGAGCAATGTAACATTCTGCTCCTTTGAGTTTTGACGTACTAGATGCCTAAGGCGAATCTTCGCTTGGTATCCGTGGAACCTTTTATTGGAAAGGATTAAACCACATGTTTTGACCCCCAGGCTAACAAGCCTAGATGCCGAGATTTCACATCTCATACGCTCAAAGTCTTTGAAGCGTCACATCGACAAAAGCCTTCAATGGCAATCTGTGCAAAAAGTAATGACCAAAAAGTACTGTGGAATGCACTCATGGAGCGTTTCTCGAAACGTTCATATAACTCTACTTGTTGAGTTATTAGTCAAGTGGATTGCTTACCACCTTAATTGACTACATATTATCGATGATCTTTTGTGGCATCATGATCCATAATCTTTAGCGGATTCGATCATCATCAAGTTTTCTAGGTTCTCCAAGTTGGTTTGGAATTACCTACGAGACTTGATTTTGATCATACAAACGGGAATTGTATATACGCTAATGTGATAAACTTATTTGAGATTATCTCATAATGTGGGGACAACAATATGGGTCATGGCAATGGCAGAAAACGTCGTGCTGATGTCTAGAAAAGAGGGGGAGGTGTCGCCGGCTCTAATAGCGACACTCCCAGTTTAGACACCATTTTGTCAAAACTACTCACATTAGCTCATGATAATGTAACCTTTGTGGATCTTCGGATCACTGATTCAAGATTGTCAAGCTCCTTCAAATTGTGAATGCATACAAAAAGGTACGAAAAATCAATATGAGGACAAGAACGTCATCCTCATGATCGCGAATATCAAAGATTCGGATCCTGCTCTAGCTACCCATGACTCCGACGTCATCGGCTAGACATTGATTTTCGTTCCAAGCTATATGTACTAAGGTGTTGTATCGACGTCCTTCGTCTATTTGAGACCTCGATGTACTCACATTAGCAATAATGAATGCCTTGAGAATTTTTTCGAAGTTATGAAATTATTCTCCTCTTATGGTTCGTATTGATTTACAAACAAGATGTACATTTTTACATCGTCCTTAGAAGCATGGCATATTTACAATCTACATGGTTAGATTGTGCCGTTTTGGTCTCTTTCAAGTGAAGATGACGCACGGCCTTGCATCCTCAAGAAGGATCGCCAATGTGTTTCCGGTTAAGTCTTCTACCCTATAATGGATTTTTCATCATCAATTCTTCAACTAGGCTCATCCAAGCTCAGTGTGATATCTTAGAATTGTCCGAAATTAAGGAGATAGTAGTTTCAAGTGTGCCTCGCACTACCGACCCTCTATGGACATGCCTGGTCATACTGACTTGGAGTTACTGAAAGCTTTTGATCTTGGATCCCCCTACGCTATTAAACCAATTGTCGTCTTGCAAAAGATGTTGAAGACTTACCAAAACCGGAAAATTATCATCATGATCGAATCCTCTAGGTCCTATGAGTTAGTTTATGTTCATGTCAGGGAGCTTTTGCTAACTAGTCATGGAGTTTATGATCTTAGAACGACCAAAAGGACTCACCTATCTACTCCTTCTTGTAGATATATCTCATCGAGACATTGAGTGCTTTGCAGATAGTGGAACTATCTACAACATTCTAAGGAACCGACAACTATCTCTGAATTTTGTGCCTTATAAATCTTTTGTGACTACAATGATTGAATCATACCGGTCATTCATGGATGCGTTTTAGCTTGAATCTTGATGCCTTATAGCACCATGATCAACGTCACAGATGCCCTTTATACATTGAGTGGCAACCGAACCATATTGAGCTTTAAAGACATTTATGCTAATAGTTTTCATTTGAAAACACATTGTGAGAATGAACAAGAATTCTTTTGTGTATACATTCTCATGAATGCGGACTGAAACGTATCTTGGAGAAATTCATGAGTCAATCTAGTGGACTGTATGTCACTACGATTCGAATATCGAATCTCATGTTGTCGCCAAAGATGATATTTGAGACACCGACTCATATAGGCTCTGGTTTGACCAAATTGGTCAACCTGGAAGAGATATAATGGTCCAAATTTTGAGAAATTCTCATGGACATCCATTCTTCCGCTCAAAACGAAGACATTCGAGATCTAACATCACCATGAAGCATGGTGGTGACCCGGGGGACATTGACGTCACCCGAACATGACTTCAACTTCCTGGAGGTCGTCTGGTCAATTTCTCAAGCAATTGAGGTGCATCGGCCTTCCCTCGATATCGCATTGGCCCCCTGCAATGCTCATTGCTCGTTTTGAAAGCCTATTCTTTAGCTAAATTAGGAGAGAGACCCTCTTACGCTAAATAACACAAAAGTGAACATTCTATTCTTACATCAAACTATGTAGATAGATACAACCAACTTGCGGACTCTTTTTTATGTTTTACGATGTTGGTTGAAGTGTTAATACACTGGTCACGTGTTACATTATTATCTACTGTTTATACTGCTTGTACTTCTACGAGCTCACTACCCATTCTTTAAAGACGTTTATAGGGATGTAACTTGAAGTGTCATGTACCCCATGTTCACACGCAATACGGTCTCACCGAGGCTACGACCAAGCAACTTTAGCTTGTCGCTCGAACATTATTGATGCGCACCAATCTTTCTATTGCGTCTTGGGGCTATCGCTCGAACATTATTGATGCGCACCGATCTCATTCACCGCTAAATTACGGATTATCACTTTGATGAGACAATATTCCCGCCGTTAGGGGGAGATAAGAACACAAGTGTCCAAGTGGAATGACGTGAATTATCGTGGTTTGTCCCCACTAAGTCTCATCTTGATCCCAAATGCTTAAAGTGTTCAAGTGACGAGATCACATGCTGCAAATATGTCTACAAGGATTGATGTCCTACAAAAGGATATGGCGCGACCAAAAAGTGTTGGTCTTAACGCCATCACCATGGATGGTGATATGGTGACGCCATATAGTGGCAAAATTGGTGTCACAAGGCCGTGTGGCTCTCTAAAAGGAGGGAGGCCCTTAGGTTCGATATTTTCTCGCACTAGAAAAAAAGCGAGCTTGACACAACCTGATTCATTGATCAGTGATACTCAAATTCGTCTCATGAAGTCTGAATTGTGATTATCGTTGAGGGACGCCTCAATGTCAAATTTAATCCATATAGAGATCTCTACAAGTATTACATTAGTGTACATAAGGACGTGGGATAATGAGTCTATTATCGAACCACCCTTCGTTGATGGATATCAACTTAGTTGATTGGCCTAATGAAAATGTGATCCAGCATTAACAAAGAGATAGGTCATTGGGCATGTGATGCCGACACCACAAGCTAAACCCTATCAACTATACCTTTGTTAGATAGCGTAGTGAGAACAAGAGCTTAGACTCACCTTATGGCGCAAGGTCTCTCACTAACACGCACTAGGATCGACTACGATGAGATATGCTCTCGTAATGGATGTCATTGCATTCCACTACTTTATCAGTTTGGTAGTTTTTGAATAACTGAACATGCAGCCTATGAATGTGGTTATAATAACATCTCTACGGGATCAAAGATATACATGAAGGTCTTAAACGGACTTCATTCATCCGAATCAAGTGACTCCAGACCACAGGAGCACGCGTTTACTAAAGGTATTGAAACACACATGGATTCTACTTGATTTGAAAGGGATATGGTGAATTATGCCTTTGCGTGTTCATTCTGGATTTACATGGACTCTTGATGGATCAAGAGATGCCAATATGTATCAACATCCGAAGAAAAAGATCTTGGGAAGACATGGTCTCGATAAGGCACTCGATGACTGTATTGATGATGATTTTCCATCAATCGGCTTAGGCGCTCTATAACTAGGGAGGTCTACATATACTCCCATGATTAGTCAAGGTCTTTGCTCTAAAGAGAGATCCGTTGTTTTGTCTAAAGCAAGATGACAAATATGTGTTAAGAGATGGAGTTCCCATCTAAATACAATAAGACGCATCAATGTACTCAACACAATAGGAAAGACTTGACATCTCATTCGCTATGAAAAGTTGTAAAGCTAAGTGTAGCTATGCGCCCATGCAATGTCAATGTAATGGCAGTAACTCCTTTTTCAATACTTAATGGTATGAAAGGTTGAGGCTTATTCTATCCCTACATAAGAAAGACACATCAAAAGCGAAATCAGAATCTGCCAAGTTTTATAGGTCAACTTCCACGGGACCTATAGGAAATCTCACTCACTGGAAAATGATGAAATTAGTACCATTGTAAAGGTCTATGTGTCTACTTTCCAGAGACACCAACCATTTAATCATACATATCATATTGAGTGAGTTATGGCCGTTTTTGTGAAGTAGGACAAATCTGTCTGAGAATCTGATTTTGACATAATAGTCAACTTCGACGGAATTTTGTGAGCAGCTGCTGATGAACCAGAATGTGTATAATATACGTTTGGAAAGATAAATGAGTCTAGTTTCCAAAACTGTTTACGGTTCGTTCATATATATTTGTTAGAGGAAGTTACAGCTGTTCTAGTAACTGAAGGTCATACTACGCGAAAATCTAATTTCCTGCATGAACTTATGTTTTGAGTTCACAAGCGGCATTCTCCTCAAGATCTAAGTGTAAAAGATCATTTGAGGACAATACAACATGATTTAGTTAATTATTGCCCAATATCACATTTGAAGACATGTTAAAGAGCATTGACATGCTAAGTTATTGAAATTTCCGTGATTAGTAAGATTTCGGAAAAACCCTATGATTGATGTACAGATCAGGGGGAGGTGCGAACTTCAGGGGGAGTCTAGCACATACATACATGTCACTATCAAATGTGAAAGGTGCGTTGTACTATTTTTCTCCTACGATCAAGGTTCAGTTTTTCTCCCACAGGGTTTTTGTGACTTGACAAGGTTTTTGACGAGGCAACAGATCAGCACCATTGGCGTATCAGCGCGCGGCACAAGAGGGAGTGTTCTAGGATATTCTGTATTTTTCTAGATATTCTTTATGTGTGTCTTGGCCTTATGCCAATAGGATATGTAGTTAGACTAGATCTATGTATTCATATCCTTACCATATTGGAATTGTGTAATTCCCTATATAAAGGGCTCATATTAATGAATAAGATGATGATTCTCTTACTATCTCTTTGTCTATACACATTATCCTACATCAAGGTATTTTTTTTTTTTTAAGAGTTCAATAAACAAAATAATTTCTTTTATCATAGATATTGTCTTTTTAAAAATTACATCAAACCCAGATCACCAAAACAATGAAGAACCAAGAAACATAATAAAGATGAGATTTTGAGCCAAAACTACACCACCGGATTGACCGGAGTTTTGTTCCTGTCAATCCCACCGCCAGAACTTGAGGTGCCCTAGATTCGTAATTTGTTGTCTTTACCGGTCCATCGAGAGCCTTTGAGTTCCGAGAAAGGAATGGAGAGATAGAAAGCTTGATATGTAAAACACAACAGGAAGAGAGAGAGAGAGAGAAACATGTGGAAAGGTTTCTTGGAATTTCAAAATGGGGGGATTTGGGGGAATCTAAAAGCGTCTTTGGAATTATTGCTGTTGTGAATTATGACGACTGGAGTGGATGATTTGATTTTGTGGGATCGACTCAAGTCCCTTTTTGGGGGCAAAACTCGGGCGCACTGTCTTATAATGGAGGAAGAAGTAGGATAACGGGCGGTTGGAGTCGGTGGTTCGCATAAATATTAAGGGTGACATTTCGGTTTTTTTTTAAGAGTTTAATAAACAAAATAATTTCTTTTATCATAGATCAATCTTTTTTTTTTTTTTGCTGGAATCTATTGGAGGGTCAAAACAATTATATCTTTAGAGGATGCATGCCCAACCCCAACTTTGTTGTGCATGCTGCTGCTTCTTCTGGTAATGCTTACAGAAGCCATAATCCCACTTCTGGAGGCCACAAGACCAACTCCAATGGATCCGCCTTTCCAGCTTGTTCCTCCATCAAATGGATCCCGCCTCCGTGTAATCTTGTCAAGCTCAACTTTGATGGTTCCGTCTGCCACAACAAGAAGGCTGCTGCTGGGTTTGTAGTCAGAGACCATGAGGGCAATCCAATTTTGGCTGGCTCTCGTTGTGTGGGTAACTCTAGTGTTTCTATTGCTGAATGTGGTGCTCTTCGAGATGGTCTGTTTCATGCGTTATGCAACGACATCCGGCGAGTCCACGTTAAGGGCGATTCTAAGCTTATTATTGACCTTATTAACAACAGGTCCCCCCTCCTTGGAGACTCCATACTCTTCTTAGTGATGTTTGCTGGATGGCTTCCAAGTTTGAAGAGATCACCTTCAAGAATGTCCCTCAGGAAGCAAATTTTGTGGCCGATGCAATGGCTAGCTTGGGGCATTAGGTCCCAAATCCAACTCTCTGGAATCGTAAGCTCCCACTCTCCACGCTTAATGCCTTTAATTTTGATCGTTTTAGTATAGGCTGTTGTAGAGGCTTCTCCTTGTAATTTCCTTTCTCTCATAAAAAAAACATAGATCAATCTTTTTTAAAATAAAACCAAACCAGACCACCAAACCAATGAAGAACCAAGAAACATAATAAAGATGAGATTTTGAGCCAAAACCAGTCCATCGAACTGACCGGAGTGTCTTTTCGGTCAATCCCACCATTAGAACTGGAGGTGCCCAAGATTCCTAATTTGTTGTTTTTACCGGTCCATCGAGGGCCTTTGAGTTCAGAGAAATGAATGGAGATATAGAAAGCTTGATCTGCAAAACACAACGGAAAGAGAGAGAGAAACGTGTGGAAGGGTTTCATGGAATTTCAAAATGAGGGGATTTAGGGGAATCTAAAAGCGTCTTTGGAATTATAGCCGTTACGAATTATGACGATTGGTGTGGATGATTTGATTTTATGGGATCGACTCAAGTCCCATTTTAGGGCAAAACTTAAGCGCACTTTATGGTGGAGGAAGAAGTAGGATGATGGGCGTTTGGAGTCGGTGGCTCGCGTAAATATTAGGGGTGGCATTTTGGGTTTTTTTTAAGAGTTAAATAAACAAAATAATTTCTTTTATCATAGATATTGTCTTTTTAAAAATTACACCGAATAAAATTAAAACATTTTTAAATTCATAAAATCATAATTGAGTGAGTGCAAAAGTTGAATCATTTTTCTTCGTAATCTTTCAACCAAGAGTGCAGCTATTGAGACCTCTAAATTTGCTCACTAGACCTCACTCTATTGTAAATTATTAAATGACATATACATCCTCATACACAAAGACTATTAAGGACAATAATTATACAAAAGGAAATATTATATTTATTCTCTCTTTAGACTTTCCAATTCAATAATAATTGATTCCATTCTTTATTATTTTCCTTATATATTTTTGTTTTCTAATTTCTTTGTTGCATATATATAGTTTATAAAAGCTAAATCAATAATCAATATCGATTATGTGACATAAAATTTTGTATTATCATACATGTTGAACACATATACTTGCAAGGTACATAAATATTTTTGCAAAAAAAAAAAATTAATATCTATCGATTATAGAAAATATATATTTATTGAAATAATTTATTATGAGGTACAAAATAGAGATCAAATTATTCAAAAGAAAAAAATAGAGAAAAAATAACATGTACAAAAGAGAAAAACAATTAAAAAGATATATAGAATAGTTCATGATATAACATTTTCTTGCATGAAAAAAATAATCAAAAAATGAAGTTAGGGATAATGGATGTTGAAAAACAAAAAGGGAAAGAAAAAAAAAGAATGAGAGGTCTATTGAGTGAATAAGAGGTAATTAATTGATTGAAATATATGTCAATAAATAACTAAAATTATGTTAGGAATTTGAAATGAGGTATAGTGAGCAAATGCTTAAATTGAAAAGTAAAAGAGAGGTATATAGAGAATGAGAGATATAATGAGCAAATTTAAAGGTCCCAATAGCCACACTTTTTAACCAATAGTCTCGATAGAATATTTAATCAATACACCTTTCAACCATTATTTGGTATTTAAATTTGGTATAAATTTTTGATGTCTATAACATTACTCAAAGTGCACGTTTGTTTGACAGTGCTAATGAGATAGTCTTTAATAAGAAGTTTGAGATATGTTTGGTAACAAGAGGTACAAGATTAAATGGTACTAGTTACCGCGGTGTTAACTTGACTTTTCGGTGTCTCAACTTAACACCTGTTTTCTCTCTTCTTCACAACTTCTCCATATCTGGTGGCTGTCAATCAAATCTACTATGCTACACAAAGATCCTATCTATTCCCCTGCTCTATGTCCCTCTCATGATTTCTCAGGCCTCTGCCGCCACAACAGAAGCACCTCCACCAATTATACAAGTCAAGCATTGGTTATAGTTGAAGTATTAGATGGAAGGTGGTATATATACAGGCATAGGAAATGGTACCCAGTTGGATAGCAAGGTTGTGCAAACATTTCAGAAGAGCTTTGTACAAGTACAAGACATTTTGGATCAGAACAGATTGCTAAGAAATGTGATTAACTAATACCATGAGTCCAAGATCCCCGGATAACCTCAGCAAGAATGTGGGCTTAATTAGAGAGCTTAACAACAACATTAGAAGGGTGGTAGATCTTTACGTTGATCTCTCTAGCAATTTTTCTGGGTCAATGGAAGCCTCATCAGAAGATGAATCTGCTGGGACTTTGAAATCAGATAGAAAATCTAGCTAGAAGATAATTAGATCTGGGTAATCGTTCGAAATTTAGTTGTAGTTATAGATCCTACAGTCTTCAATCAATTATAAGGAAAGATAGCTGTGAATTTGTGATACCAGAGGGAAATAACTTCAGAAGATTGTGGTGCTCTTGTGTACCAATAATATCTATCTATTTGAGACTTTGTGCAACAAAAAAAAAATACAGCTTTCCTAGTCCCATGTTGTCAAACACAGGACTAACCTAGTCTCATCTTAATTTAACTTACTTTCTACTCAAGTGAGGCCAGTATAGTCTAAGAACCTAAAAAAGTCTGGTGCAATCCAGCGTACCAAACGTGTACAAAAGAATCGGAGATGATGAGCAAATTTGGAACCGTATTTTTGACTACTTTATCAAAAAATAGAATTATCAAAAATACAGATATATATATATATATATATAGTTTATATCTTCGTTTTAAAATTAAAGTGTGAAGTTTTTTATTTGATACATTTTTCGGTCATATTTCCACATCTCCACGGTCAGTTTGTAGAACCAAATGCATAGATTACTTATGCTATATATATATATATATATATATATATATATATATATTTTTTTGTTTTTTTTGTTTTTGTTTTTGTTTTGTTTTGTTTTGGGTATAAAAGCTCCACCTTTTATATTCAACCAAAACCCATCATTTCTCCCATCTGCTTCTTACTAGGGTTTAAGCACCAGTTAGACCAGACCACTCTTCACACACTCTCTCAACGACATGTCGCTGTACCGCCTGCTCCTCCGCTCTCTCCGCCGCCCAACCGCCGCCCCTCAATCCCTAACCTCCCTCACCCTCCAAAACCCTATCTCCTCACATCCCCACCATCTCACCACCTCCCGCTCCTTCGCCTATTCCAACGCCGAAGAAGCCGCTGCCGAGCGCCGCCGCCGCAAGCGCCGTCTCCGCATCGAGCCCCCACTCCACGCTCTCCGTCGCGACTCCGGCCCGCCGCCTCCACGCGACCCCAACGCGCCCCGCCTCCCCGACTCCACCTCCGCCCTTGTCGGCCCTCGTCTCAACCTCCACAACCGCGTCCAGTCCCTCATACGCGCCGGCGACCTCGATGCCGCCTCCGCCGTGGCGCGTCACTCCGTCTTCTCCAACACGCGCCCCACCGTGTTCACCTGCAACGCCATCATCGCGGCCATGTATCGCGGCAAGAGGTACAATGACGCTATTGCCCTCTTCCACTTCTTCTTCAACCAATCCAACATTGTTCCCAACATCGTCTCTTATAATAACTTGATCAACACTCATTGTGATGAGGGCCGTGTCGATGTGGGTCTTGAGATTTACCGGCACATCATTGCCACTGCTCCCTTTAGTCCCTCGCCGGTGACGTACCGTCATTTGACTAGAGGGTTGATTGATGCCGGTAGGATAGGTGATGCGGTCGACTTGTTGAGGGAGATGTTGAATAAGGGGCATGGTGCTGATTCTTTGGTTTTCAATAACTTGATTAAAGGGTTCTTGGATTTGGAGAATTTGGACAAGGCCAATGAGCTTTTCGACGAGCTCAAAGAGAGGTGTTTGGTGTATGATGGGGTTGTCAATGCCACTTTTATGGATTGGTTCTTCAATAAGGGGCAAGAGAAGGAGGCCATGGATTCGTATAGGTCCTTGCTTGATAGGCAGTTTAGGATGATCCCAGCTACCTGTAATGTTCTCTTGGAAGTGCTGCTTAAGCATGACAAGAAGAAGGAGGCATGGGCTTTATTCGAACAAATGCTGGATAATCACACCCCGCCCAATTTCCAGGCTGTGAATTCCGAGACTTTTAACATAATGGTCAACGAGTGTTTTAAACTTGGGAAGTTTGCTGAGGCATTCGACACCTTTAAGAAGGTGGGAACAAATGTGAAGTCAAAGCCTTTCTCCATGGACGTTGCAGGATATAATAATATCATTGCTAGGTATTGTGAGAATGGGATGTTATCGGAGGCTGATGCACTATTTACAGAATTGTCATCAAAGTCGCTGACCCCAGACGTAACAACTCACAGGACTCTGATTGATGCATATTTGAATGTGGAGAGGATAGATGATGCTCTTATGATATTTAACAGAATGGTGGATGTTGGGTTGCGAGTGGTTGCTACTTTTGGTAACAGGGTGTTTACTGAGTTGATCAAGAATGGGAAAGCAGTGGAATGTGCCAAAATTTTGAAGAAAATGGGAGAGAAAGATCCTAAACCAGATGCCAGTTGCTATGACGTTGTGATCAGGGGGCTTTCCACCGAAGGTGAACTTGACTCAAGCCTTGATTTGCTGGCCGAAATGGTGAGATATGGCATTGGCGTTCCTCCTGCACTGAAGCAATTTGCGTATGAGACTTTTGAAAAAGCTGGGCGTGGTGGACAGGTCGAGAGAACATTAACTGAGACTAGGTTCACACCAACTCCTAGAATGGCACAACCACGGCAATTTCCACCCATAAGATCACCTCAAATGTCAGGACCGCAGGAATCACCGCCAGGAACCTATATGGCAGGACATGGTCACCCATCATCAGCTCCCTCTCAAATGGCTGGACCATGTCAGCCACCATCTTGACCAGCTCATGGGTCTGTATCACACCACTCCCCATCAGAATCAGGAACCCCTCAAATGACAGAAGATGTAGCAACTGCTTGATTCTTAGGTATTATGTTCATGATATGATACCTATACGTTTGTATTTTGAGTTGATCGGTGCTTCATCATTATTATGCTAAGTCTCTCTGTGCCACACTCTTTTGGTTGTTTGTCAATTTGACTTGAGTATAAGAATGGGGTGATAGGCTCCTGAAACTATTAGTTCTTTTTCATAAGTTATGCAGCAATTAATATGATGACTAGATTATTCTTGTACTTGGTCACTGTGAGTTTTATATATACTTTGATTTACGGTTACATTATATTCTAATTGTGAAGTCCTGCGCAAGTTACACATATAGATGGTTGACTGGGAAATTGAATACATAAAGATTAATGTAGCCATAGAGCCTTCATTTGACAGTGATTAACAAGTGATACTTTTTAGCAATGAAGCAAAATCACTTGCCTCTGTACCAATCCATTATCAGGATGATAGCTGCAGGCTTACATCTGTTGGTATTTTTTGTTCTACCACTTTGTTTCATCAAACTTCATATATATCATCACTTGATTCAAGAAAATAAAGCATCAAAGTTATGAATTTGGAAAACTGGGCAATTGAGGGAGGTATCAAACAAGGTTCATACTGCCCAACTGAAGTTACTCTTTTTCTAATGTGACTTGGATTGTTTAACGGATGTCATGATCAGATTAAAACAGTTTTGGATCAGTTCAACAATTTGGAAGAACTATTATTGAAGATTTATAAGGATTGAAGGTCAGGGGTTTGTTCTCGAAGTATAAATCCTGAAAGTAGTCAATTAGTCATTATCAATCAAGTTACGTTCTTTTATTGTTTACCTCGTTAACCTTCACCCTACATTTTTTGATCTTGAATGGAAGTGAGAACTGAAATGTTACTGAAATTGACGTGCAAAAAATGCTTCAGTTTCTCTGCATAGTTTGGGTCAATTTGGTTTTTGGTGATTCTTATTGGTTTACCTTACTGAGGTTATCAGTATAGATCTTTTGGTTTGCTTCTGTGGATGATAAAGGTTACGGACTTAACAACCATAATAGTATCCATGTTAATGCTCTGTATTAATCCAGCATTTTCTCGTGCTTTTCCAGGTAGCTGAGATCTTGAAGCTGATAAGAAGAGAAGTAAGTGCAGCAATGATCTATCCTTTGTCTTTGGTAAAGTTTACATGTCAACAACAAACATGCCAATCAACTTTATTGTTTTAGTATGCTCAAGCTTGTACTTCGCTTGATGTGGTGTATGTGATTTGGGTCAATAGAAGCTGATTCTTTTTGGTTGGGGTTTGATTACTAAAGTTACTGGCTTTATTTTTGATGGTGAGGGACTGAGGTATTACTAGTTTCTGATTAATGAAATTGAATTACAATGTTTCCCGTTAAGCATTAGATTCACTTCACTGGGGCTATCAAATGCAAGCTGCATTTAGTTACTATCTAATTGCACCCAAACAAAATGTGTTTGTGATATGTTCAAGGTCTGGTGGAATTGATTTTATTATGATCACGGTGAAAGTGAAATGGAAACAAATGGAGGAGGCTGTTGTGCATCTAGACAGGAAATTGTTTTTCCAAAGTTTTAGACTTTAGCTGCATTAATTGAGACCATGCTTAGTTTTGACTTAGTTTTGAATTGGGTTTTGTATGCTGCAAATGCATAATTCATATGGGCATTTTTTGTTGATACTTAAATGTAAGGCCAAAGGTATATCAGAACTAGTGGAAACTGAAAATGATAGCAAGAAAAATTGGTTGTGTATTATTCCTCTTTTCTATTTATCTTCTTTCCTTCAATTCAGACACCTCCAGATTCTAATTTCGTAGTTTTTTGTTTGACAAAATAATTGTTGGTTTGCGTCTTGTTTCATTAATGAAAAAATGGTTCTCTTCAAAAGAGTTGTTGAGGTATAAGTCGAGCAAATGGTTCTCAGAAATGACTAGTTGAGAACTTCGTTGTGTTGAACTTCATCCCTCAATATCGGCTTTATTTTTCTATTTTCGGCTACATGGATGTCTTGAATTTTGGAAATCCGCTACATATTGCGCTTTTTACAATAACTCAACCAATGGAAGTGCGATTATGCTATTACTTACCCTGAAGACAGACAGCAAGAGAGAGCAACTTTTAACTTTTTGTGTTGATGACGTGCTTTACGTGTGTCTTCAACTATGAAAACGTGGTACATTAAGAGGAAAATGAGCTTTGGAGAGAATTGGATCCGAAAAGAAAAAAAAAGAATGGATAGACCCTTCGTCAGCACAGACGCTCAGAGTGCATGGAGGCCGCATCAACTCTAACAAAGCTAATTTGTATAATCTTTTGTTTTCACTTTTGATTAGCCCTAAATTTATAGAGTCTGGTTTAAGGAACATTATTTTTTACACACCTTTTGACACTCATTCGTGGCCTTTAGATTTTAAAACTTTTAACGGTTTAGATTACTTGCTAATATAATATGATGTCAAAAAAAAAATGTGATGTGGAAAGTGACATGAATTTACCTATTTTCATAACAAATTAGATTTACTTTTCTTTATTAAAATAAAAAAACAAATCCAATTCTAACTTAAAAAATCAAAAATCAAATCGTATACAATAAAAATAAAGAAAAGAAAAGAATAACATCAGAAGAATAACGTCCACAAGAAGAAACAAGAATAAGAAGAACGACGAACAACATGAGCGTAGAAGAACAAACATCGAAAGCACTATCTCTAACTCGATTCTCTCATCTATCAATTTACAACAATAATACAGGGATGTAAGAACATAATTTTTTTTTTTTGTCGACATAGCACTGCAGATAACTAGATTGATTCTCTCATCTATCAATTTACAACAATAATACACGGACGTAAGAACATAATTATTTTTTTTGTCGACATAGCACTATAGATGACTAGATTTAGGGTTTAGTAATTGAATCGAAGTTTATGGTATTTGATATATTTATACTGCCAAGGAAACCTACATCTTGTATAGCCTAGAAAAACTAAAGAAACTAAATTGACATTTGACATGGGGTACATATATGTATGGTTGCCTTTCGTAAGTGTAGGGTTTAGGGTTCTTTGTTTTTCTTTGAATAACAGTGAACGAAGTACCAGAGAACCAAATGGGTGTTGATGAATTTTTTTTTTCTTGGTACTGGATCTGTCGATTTGATTTTCGATTTTCCAAGTTAGAATTAGATTTGTGATGTAGGATAAAGTATAGAGACAAAGAAATAGCAAGAGAATCATCATCTTATTCATTGATATGAGCCATTTATATAAAGAATTACATAATACCAATATGGTAAGGATATAAATACATAGATCTAGTCTAACTACATATCATATTGGCATAAGGCCAAGACACACATAAAGAATATCTAGAAAGATACAGAATATCCTAGAACACTCCCTCTTGTGCCGCGTGCTGATATGCCGATGGTGCTGATCTGTTGCCTCGTCAAAAACCTTGTCAAGTCACAAAAACCCTATGGGAGAAAAACTGAACCTTGATCGTAGGAGAAAAAAAGTACAACGCACCTTTCACATTTGATAGTGACATGTATGTATGTGCTAGACTTCCCCTGAAGTTCGCACCTCCCCCTGATCTTTACATCAATCATAGGGCTTTTCCTGATTTTTACTAATCACGAAAGTTTCAACAACTTAGCATGTCAATGCTCTTTAACATGTCTTCAAATGTGGCATTGGGCAATGATTAACTAAATCATGCCGTATTGTCCTCAAATGATCTTTTACACTTAGATCTTGAGGAGAAGGTCGCTTGTGAACTGAAAACATAAATTCGTGTAGGAAATCAGATTTCCGCGCAGCATGACCTTCAGTTACTAGAACAGTCGTAACTTCCTCTAGGAAATACATATGAAGAAACCGTAAACGGTTTTGGAAACTAGACTTGTTTAGCTTTCCAATTATATATTACACACGTTCTGGTTCTTAGGAGCTATTCACAAAGTCCAGTTGAAGTTGACTGTTTTGCCAAAATCAGATTCTCGGACAGATTCGACCTACTTTATGAAAACGACCATAACTCACTCAATATGATAGATATTAAATGGTTAGTGTCTCTGGAAATTAGACACATAGACCTTTCCAATGGTACCAATTTCACCATTTTCCAGTGAGTGAGATTTCCTATAGGTCTCGTGGAATTTGACCTACAAAACTTGGCAGATTCTGATTTCGCTTTTGATGTGTCTTTCTTATGTAGGGATAGAATAAGCCTCAACCTTTCATACCATTAAGTATTGAAAAAGGAGTTACTGCCATTACATTGACGTTGCGTGGGCACATAGCTACACTTAGCTTTACAACTTTTCATAGCGAATGAGATGTCCAGTCTTTCGTATTGTGTTGAGTATATTGATGCGTCTTATTGTACTTAGATGAGAACTCCATCTCTTAACACATATTTGTCATCTTGCTTTAGAAAAAACAACGGATCTCTCTTTAAAGCAAAGATCTTGACTAATCATAGGAGTATATGTAGGCCTCGGTAGTTATAAAGTGCCTAACCCGATTGATGGAAAATATCGTCAATACAGTCATCGAGTGTCTTATCGAGACCGTGTCTTCCCAAGATCTTTTTCTTCGGATGTTGATACATATTGGCATCTCTTGATCTATCAAGAGTCCATGTAAATCCGGAATGAACACGCAAAGGCATAATTCACCATATCCCTTCCAAATCAAGTAGAGTCCATTTAGCAAACGCATGCTCCTGTGGTTTGGAGCCACTTGATTCGGATGAATGAAGTCCGTTTAAGACCTTCATGTATATCTCTGATCCGATAGAGATGTTATTATGACCACGTTCATAGGCTGCATGTTCAGTTATTCAGAAACTACCAAACTGACAAAGTAGTGGAGTTCAATGACATCCATTAAGAGAGCATATCTCATCGTAGTCAATCCCAGTGCGTGTTAGTGAGAGACATTGTGTCATAAGGTGAGTTTCAGCTCTTGTTCTCACTACGCTATCTAACAAAGGTATAGTTGATAGGGTTTAGCTTGCGGTGTCGGCATCACCTGCCCAAGGATCTATCTCTTTGTTAATGCTGGATCACATCTTTCCATTAGGCCAATCAACTAAGTTGATATCCATCAACGAAGGGTGGTTCGATAGTAGACTCATTATCCAACGTCCTCATGTACATTAGTGTAATACTTGTAGAGATCTCTATATTGATTGGATTTGACATTGAGGCATCCCCCAACGATAATCATAATTCAGACTTCATGAGACGGATTTGAGTATCACTGATCAATGGATCAGGTTGTGCCAAGCTCGCTTTCTTCCTAGTGCGAGAAAGTATCAAACCTAAGGGCATCCCTCCTTTTCGGGAGCCACACGGCCTTGTGACACCAATTTTGCCACTATGTGGCGTCACCATATCAACATCCATGGTGATGGCGCCAAGACCAACTTCTTTTGGTCGCGCCATATCCTTTTGTAAGACATCAATCATTGCAGACATATTTGCAGCATGTGATCTTGTCACTTTAACACTTTAAGCATTTGGGATCAAGATGAGACTTAGTGGGGACAAACCGCGACAATTCACGTCATTCCACTTGAACACTTGTGTTCTTATCTCCCCCTAACGGCGATAATATTTTCTCATCAAAGTGACAATCCACAATTTAGCGGTGAATGAGATCGCCTGACAAGGTTTCTACATATGCGGATTTATAGGTGGAGTTTCATATCCAACCTAAGTACTTCTTCATCTCAAATGACCTATCATTATACACAGTGGAAATACGATTTGACATCTAAAAATAACATCTAGCTGAGCTCAAGGATTGGAGATCCGTTTCAATCCTGCCGAGCTCAAAGATTGCAATTTCGTGTCAATCCTGGTACACAGTCACGAGCTGTAGTACAATAATATTCCATGATAGTGGGTCGTATATGAATAGTAATCTGCATGCAAATATTGCATAGCCCCAAAACACAATAGAAAGATTGGTGCGCATCAATAATGTTCGAGCGACAAGCTAAAGTTGCTTGGTCGTAGCCTTGGTGAGACCGTATTGCGTGTGAATATGGGGTACATGACACTTCAACATACATCCCTATAAACTTCTTTAAAGAATGGGTAGTGAGCCCGTAGAAGTATAAGTAGCATAAGCAATAGATAATAGTGTAACATGTGGCCAGTATGTTAACACTTCAACCAACACCATAAAGCATAAAAATGTGTCCGCAAGTTGGTTGTATCTATCTACATAATTTGATGTAAGAATGGAATGTTCACATTTGTGTCATTTAGCATAGGAGGGTCTCACTCCTAATTTAGCTAAAGAATAGGCTTTCAAAATGAGTAATGAGCATTGCAGGGGGCCAATGCGACATCGAGGAAAAGCCGGTGCACCTCAATTGCTTGAGGAATTGACCGGATGGCCTCCAGGAAGTTGGAGTCATGTTCGGGTGACGTCAATGTCTCCCGGGTCACCACCATGCTTCATGGTGATGCTAGATCTTGAATGTCTTCGTTTTGAGCGGAAGAATGGATGTCATAAGAATTTCTCAAAATTTGGACTATCACTTCTAGGATGACTTAAATGGTCAAACCAAAGCCTATATGAGTCGGTGTCCCAAATATCTTGTTTGGTGATAACATGAGATTCGATACTCGAATCGTAGTGACATACAATCCACTAAATTGACTTATGAACTTCTCGAAGATGTATTTCAGTCCGCATTCATGAAAAAGTATACACAAAAGAATTCTTGTTCATTCTCACAATGTGTTTTCAAATGAAAACTATTAGCAGAAATGTATTTAAAGCTCAATATGGGCCGATTGCCTCTCAATGCATAGAGGGTATCTGTGACATTGATCATGGTGTCATTAGGCATCAAGATTCAAGCTAAACCGCGTCCCTGAATAACAGGTATGATTCAATTATTATAGTCACAGAAGATTTTTAAAGGCACAAAATCCAAAGATAGTTGCCGGTTCCTTAGAATGTTGTGGATAGTTCCACTATCTACGAAGCACTCATTGTCTTGATGAGACATATCTACAAGAAAGAGTAGATAGGCGAGTAAATAGTTCCACTTAAACCATTTAGAAAGATTGAAAGAAGCTAGGAAAAGCTGCAATCCTGAGAGTGCATAAAAATTTCCGCGCAGAATGACTTTTACACACTAAAACAGCCATAACTTCTTTGGTAAAATAGATATGGACAAACCGCAAAAAGTTCTGAAAACTAGACTCGTAGAGCTTTCCAATGATATAAAGCTCACTGTCTGGGTCATCCGGAGCTGTTCAAAAAGCTTAAACGAAGTTGACTGTCCAGAAGGGACATATTGCTGTTTTTCACAGAATTGGCATGTGCGAAGCTGTGAAGCTTGCAGGTGGCGTGTAGGCTTTTGCCTTAGCCAAAAATGACGTGTGTATGATCAAAACCAAGTCCTTTCGGTCGTTCTAAGGTCGTAAACTCCATGACTAGTTAGCAAAAGCTCCCTGACATGAACATAAACTAACTCAGAGGACCTAGATGATCCAATCATGATGATAATTTTTCCGGTTTTGATAAGTCTTCAACATCTTTTGCAAGACGACAATTGGTTTAATAGTGTAGGGGGATCCAAAATCAAAAGTTTTCGGTAACTCCAAGTTAGTATGACCAGACATGTCCGTGGAGGGTCGGTAGTGCGAGGCACACTTAAAACCATTATCTCCTTAATTTCGGACAATTCTAAGACATCACACTGAGCTTGGATGAGCCTAGTTGAACAATTGATGATTGAAAATCCGCTATAGGGTAGAAGACTTAACCGGAAACACGTTGGCGATCCTTCTTGAGGATGCAAGGCCGTGCGTCATTTTCACTTGGAAGAGACCAAAACGGCACAATCTAACCATGTAGATTGTAAATATGCCATGCTTTTAAGGACGATGTAAAAATGAACATCTTGTTTGTAAATCAATACGAACCATAAGAGGAGAATAGTTTCATAACTTCGAAAAAATTCTCAAAGCATTCATTATTGCTAATGTGAATACATCGAGGTCTCAAATAATGTTTTTAATGGTTTGTCCTTTAGATTGATCACACACATTCCGAAAAAGCTGCGAATTGATAAAACACAATTCGGAAAAAGGCCTCGGATTGATCAAACACAATCCGGTGATAGGTCGGGGTTGATTATACACAACCCGGACAAGGAAACAAGAGTGATCTAACACACTCTTGACCTGCGAATAAAATTCCGAGATTTTTGGTACCTGCACACACAAAATCCCAAGCATAGAATGGAGATGGAGAAGGGAGAAATGATTTTATCCCCTCGAGTTATTCCAAAGTAAATAACTGTAATATTAAAGCTTACTTGCTAGTTTGCCAAAAAACTGCGTTTATAGGAACTCTGATGAGTTTGAGTCGATTGCAGGCTGTGACCGAGGGTTGGGAACCTTTCTGGCTTTCCTTGGAAGACGAGCAATCTTGAAATCTTTGGTTTCTAGAGGTTGCCGAGAGGAGAAACAACGTTTCGCATACTTCTACTTCGAATTTGAGGCTGAAAATTTAACAGGAGGAGCGATTCTGGATGGGGAAGCTGTTGTCAAAAATTCGGGTTAATTGGAGCACGGGAAGGTGGTGAACCAGTGGTCAGTAGCGGCAGCGGTCTGGAATCTTCCGGCGATCGGTTCGGAGACTTTCCGGCCGGTTCTTAGGGTGAGGCCGGTGGCGTTGGATCCGGGACGGAGAGCTTTCTGGGGATATAAAATTACGGCGGAGGGCAATCGGAATTTTAGTCGGAAATCGGAAAAAACAAGGCTGCCCGATTTTAGGGTTTTAGAAAACAAATGGTGAGCTATTGGCTCTAGGGTTAGAACAAAGTGCATGATAACGTGATGTAGGATAAAGTGTAGAGACAAAGAGATAGCAAAAGAATCATCATCTTATTCATTGATATGAGCCCTTTATATAGAGAATTACACAATACCAATATGGTAAGGATATGAATACATAGATCTAGTCTAACTACATATCCTATTGGCATAAGACCAAGACACACATAAAGAATATCTAGAAAGATACAGAATATCCTAGAACAATTTGGTATTTTATTTTAATAACGAAAAGTAAATCTAATTTGTTATGAAAATAGGTATGTCACTTTCCGTATTACATTTTTTTTGTTGACATCATATTAGCAAGTAATCTAGACTGTTAAAAATTTTAAATCTAAAGGCCACGAATGAGTGTCAAAAAGTGTGTAAAAGCCAATGACTCTTGAACCGGACCCTTATTTATATTTAATTAAGAAGAAAACAAATCTCAACTCCTATGGGAAGCCCGAAGCCTAAAAGGTGTCAAAGCTTCACCAAAAAATTAAACTTCTCAATTTGCCCTTGATATTGTAAAATGTTGAAGAACCTGAAAATATTAGACAAGATTAAGAATGTAATATGACTTATCTATTGTATTTTGTATTTTTACCTAACTAAATATGTATTTGTAAAATGAAAAATTGTCTAAACGGTGTCTCACCTTTCAGAGAAGCAAACCTTTGGTATCTCACGTTTCAAAAACTTCAAACCGGTATCTCACGTTGTCATCCCGGCCAAAGAACTGTATCTGAAACCGTTAGCTCCGTTAAGAAGACTAACAGTGGACATATTTTGAAGGCTATTTTCGTCCATTCCTATTTGGATATTTTTTTTCTTTCTAAAATTGTTTCTCTCTCCCTCTCTCTTCTTCTTCCTCTCTCCTTTCTAGATCAATCTCTGGACTGAATTATGGTTTTCCCATTAATTCCACCTATAATCATGTCATCTCAGCCAAGCTCTATGATCTTCTTTTTGGGGTGCAGTTTGTGATGAGACAATTGTTTAAGTGGAATTAATGGGAAAACCATTAATTTTTCCATTCCAGATCAATCCCTCTATGTTCTTCCTCCCTTCTTATTTTGAGTCTTTTTTATACTCTGTTCTTAATTGTTTAAGCGGCGACTGATCTAACCGGTTAACGGGGCCTTGAGATGTTTGCCTCGGGGGAGTCTGGCCTCCGAACGACGTGCCTTCAATGTCTTCAATCTTCATTCTGCTGCTCCAACTTGTTTCTGGGTATTGGATGTTTGATGATACTTCACCATTTGTGGAAGATTGGCAGTTGGGTTTGTGTGTCATTCTAGTTTAACTGCGTGTCCATACCTTAATCTCTTTTCTCTAGGGATATGAATGAAGTAGTTGGTTCCAGGACCCTCAGTTCAGAAAGATTTCAAATTCAATTGATATGTAAATGGGATCCATTAAGCACTTGCCGCGCCAAACGACATTGGAACGAAATTGCAGTAACCAGCAAAGTCGCCATCAAAATCAAACCACCGCCTGTGACACGGAACCAAGACCAGATCTGACACCACAATTTGAGACCCACCCACCAAAGAAGATATCACAGGTCCATCAAAGCAACAACCGATCTCCTACTCGCATCGACATACAAGCGCCGTCGACGAAATCATCTCTGCTTGACGAAACCCAAAGAGAGTTTCTTTTTTTAGAGAAGAAAAGAGAGAGGAACTATAATTGCGATCTGGACTTAGGGCACAAGTAGGGATCATCACAAGCCGAATTCATACTCGGGGTCCTGGATTGTTAACAACAAAGTGGATTATCAGAGGAAGAGGACAAGTCGAGTAAACATGAGTAAATATCTACCCTACTCCATCCATTGTTTTGATACGTATCTGCTCCGTCCATTTTTCTTTAGCGTTGGCATCTTGTATTTTTTGGGTCTGTAGTATTGGCTTCTTTGATGGAGACGTCTGCTGTGTACGCAATACCTCATGTACTGCTCTTGTTTTTGGACGACGTCAACCGATATTGATGTGGTGAAATTATGATTTTTTACTCTTGATACGAAGCACTACATCCCACCGAATACACCATTGAAGGACATAAAAAAAGATTGAGAGAGTTTTTCTTTGTCTGATGGTTTAAGAGAGAGTAATGGTTTGGATTTAGGGTTCATATAATATCCTTTCTCTGCTCTTCCGCAGAGAGAAGCTACTGCCCTTCCGTCGATTTCTATATTTTCCGGCATCGTTTTGGGTCGATTGAGGCAAGGTTTTCATCTACTCTTCGAGCTCTACCCATTGGTATCAATACATGTTGGATTCGATTGGATTTTAACAAGTTCATGTTTTTCTGGGATTTCGTCTTTGGCTTGGTTTGTGATTCCGGCGACTTTTCTGGTAATTTTGGGAAAGTTATCTAGTAAAGGACGACTCGGTTCTCCATCTCGAAGGTCATGGAGGGTGACGGCAGAAGAAGGTTATCCCAATTCCGGATCTGTCCTAGATGATTATCTCTCTCCAAATGATATCAGTTTGGATCCTTTCTGATTTTTCCCTCAATAATACAAGATCGGGTATTACCCAATTCAAGCTTCAAGAAAATAATCTCAGCAATCAAGTTAGCCACCTCGATTCAGTTGGAATGCGATGAAAAAATTACTGGAGGTCACGCAGCTCACACGCTAACGGGGACGACGGAGATTGACAAAGAGTTAACTTGCACAGGCCAATTACAGCTTGACACGTACTCCTGACATCCAAAGTATTCAATGTACTGAGTATATTTCAGCTTTCACCTTCTTTGATATATCCATTCATATATCTAATATTATTGTGATTTTTTTTATATTATTTGACAATTTTTTTTAACAAAAATAAAAATTTAAAGGTAAATTGGTCATTTATGAATAAAAATGGCTGTCGGTAATCTTTTTAACGGAGTTAACGGTTCTAGATACTAAACTTTAATTGACATAAAAATGTGAGATACTATTTTAAATTTTTCTAAATATAAGAAACCAAAATTTTGCTAAGTTAAAATGTGAGATGCACATCTGGTAAGAGGTAGTGAAGATAAAAAACACATGATCACTTTGGCACAATCAAGTCACAGTCACGGAATCTTCCAGGTTCCAACTCAGTCAGCTTCCAACAAACCCAGGCCTCTAGTCTTCCACTTTGACTCTCCCCCTTCCTTCCTTCCTTTTGTTCTCTCATTCATTCTCACTCAAACCCTAATTTTGCGATGGCCGATCCTCTGGAGAGACTGGGATTGGAGGAGGAGGAGGAGGACGCCGGCGGATCATCGAGGCTGAAGGAGGACGAGCTCTGCATGGAGATCGACCCGCCCTTCAGAGAAAGCACCGCCACCACGGAGGACTGGAGGAAGGCTCTCGCCAAGGTCGTCCCTGCCGTCGTCGTTTTGAGGACTACGGCGTGTCGTGCCTTCGATACTGAGGCCGCCGGTGCTAGCTATGCCACCGGCTTTGTCATCGATAAGCGCCGCGGGATCATCCTCACCAATCGCCATGTTGTCAAGCCTGGTATGACTCTCTCTCACGCTGCTTCTTGATTTCACAATCAATTTTGCTTTCGAATTCGAATCTCTCAGTATTGATACCTAACAATCCTTAAGAAATAGATTTCGATACAGTTGTAGTTGATCAAGGTCTGTCTTGAAAGTCCAAGTCTGCTATTGTTTAATGAAAAATAATCTGAAAACTCTACATTTTGACTGTCATTTATTATTCAAGTTTAAGAAGGACACTATTAGCTCTGTTTTTTATTTTATTTTAAACTGCTCCTAGTATGGGGATCTTGAACCTACATTGCTTTCGTTTCATTTTTTTTATTTGGTTTGATTGTGCAGGACCTGTAGTTGCGGAAGCTATGTTTGTGAATCGTGAAGAAGTTCCAGTATATCCTATATACAGGGATCCGGTCAGTTACACACACACACACACACATATTTTGGTTTGATTTTTCATATGCTGCCACTGCCTTGTGGATATACTAGGAAAGGGTCATCTCTAGGGAGGTATACGGATATGGTAGTTTTTCAGCGTAGATCCCTTATCGTCAGAGTTAGGGGGTTGTTTTCGAAGGTTTCCATGGTCAACATCCCTGTTCTGACTGGTGACTGTTGACCTGCTGTGAGTCGCTATTTGCCCAGCTGTTTAGGCTGTACCAGTTTATTTGTGACTAGTTAAACATTACCAATATGTGTTTAGAGTACATCTATTCACACCAACAAGGTTAAGCCTTGTATACCAATTTTAATGGTCTTTGGGGGTTCTCCACTGTCAATTGTTTGAGAGTTGGATTCTCAAATTTCTTGCTTATATCCACTTGTCTAGGACCCAAGGCTGCAGTTGTTTCTTGATAATGAATGTTGCCCAAGTGTTTGGCGTATGTTACACCACATTAGAGAGGCGCGTCTTGGGAGTATTTATATTATCTTGGGGCTCTCCTCTAATTCCCATTTAGTTTTTGGTTTAATGTTCACGGTTTTCAGATCTCTTGTAGGATATAGGAATAGAAAAGAGTAGAAATTAACAAAGTGGATAGAATGGAAACAAATGGAGCCGGTACTTCGCGAGTCCAAAATTTCATCAAATAGAGTCACAAATGCACAAACTGGCAAGTAGTGCACTTGCAAAATTTTGAATTTTCAATTTCTATAGTATGTGCACTGCAATTTAGGTGCATTTGAAGATGCAGAGCTTCATTCTAAACAGGACCATCGAACATTTTTTCACATGTAGCCAAAAAACAAATGCATGGACCCTTTTCCTCAGACAAACACATTAGATGGTTTTACAATTGATATTTGGTATTGACTTTGTGTCTATCCATTGACTATTATATATATGTTTCCTTAACAGGTCCATGATTTTGGCTTCTTTTGTTACGATCCTGGTGCAATACAGTTTCTGAAGTATGAAGAGATTCCGCTTGCCCCTGAGGCTGCTTCAGTTGGATTAGAAATCAGGGTTGTTGGTAATGACAGTGGTGAGAAGGTGAGAAACATCACACTTGTGCTTTGACTTTACGAAACCTTTATTATAATCCATTGGATTTCTTAATCGGCTAAGATCCAGTATTTTTAGGGAGTTATAGTTTGAGCATCCAGTCTGCAAGATATCACCATCTGATTCTATAGTTGACTTAGAACCAAGTTATCTTTTCGCTTCCAATTTGTCTGCAAGGGTTCTTTTATATAGCATCAAATTGCTATATACAAGTGTAGTGCTTTTTGAGCAGTATACAAACTGCGTAGATACCAGGATCAACAAACTCTAAAGCTTAGGGCTTTAAACTCGTAGGCTTCACGCCAATCCCATCACAGAACACTTTGACTTAGAATTACAGAACACTTTGACTTAGAATTCACTCGTAGGCTTCTCACCCAAAACTAGGCTTCACGCCAATCCCATCACAGGAAAACTCAGAAACACTGATAATTTTAATCATATAACATAACATCCATGGGCATTAGGCCCTTATACTTATTTATACTTGAGCAGATAGCTCACACTGACTGCATTAAAGACTCTTTAAGACTTATCTAAAACTGAAGCATTAAAGACTCATTAGGAGTCTTCTAAAACTGACGTATTTAAGACTTAAAAGAGACCTTAAAACTTCTAAACTGAAATGGAAATATGAAACGACACAAGCAGCTTAGAGACTTCTAGAATCAGACTTGGCTGTCTCTCCAAGCTGGGAAAATTATATAAAGACTAGGTGCTCTCTCCTTCCATGTCTTTTGCTCATCAACTTTGAAAGGTTTGACTATGATGTCCTCATCACTTTTCTAAGGAACTTGTCCACTTTTGTAATTCCTTTTTATCAAGTAAACTCTGTTTTTTATAAAAGAAAGTTTTACCTCCACTATCTAATAAAAGAGAATTACTTACCATGGCTCCTTTGCCCCAGTTGTATTTTGAGATCATGTTCATTCTTCTTTGCTCCTGGTAATTTAGATCAAATGATGATGGTTTGACTGGAGGCAAGGCCATGATGATAGTAAATTACCGAGCACCTTATATTTCTTCCCCTATTATGATTAATACTGCCAATCATGCATTTATGATACATTGATGTTTGATTTTGAATACTGGCTTAGTGGTAAAATTAGTGCATACATATGTCTATTTATTGTGGACACTTCGTCTGCCATGATGTTTCTTAATTGTTTCATGGCTATGCTTTACAGTTGCTATCCTGTGCAGTTGCAGGATGTTGGTTTACTATATATGGTTTGTCTTGTAATTTTTAGCTGTTCTCTAATTGATTTACTTTTGTTTTTAGGTCTCCATTCTGGCTGGTACTCTTGCTCGTTTGGATAGAGACGCTCCTCATTACAAAAAGTATGTATCAGCTTTTCTTTACCTTATTTTAGTAATTTCTTTTTTGAAAATAATGAGATAACAATCATGACATGCAATTTAATATATTTAAGAAGTCTACTTATGGTTGTATGATATATTATATCATTTATCATAAATCAAACGAAGTGAATAGATCAAGCAGTCAACATGGAATCCCATCTCACAAGGAAAGTACAGAATATCTGATAAACCACTGTTACTACCCTAACTCAAAATACATGATCTCCTGCCACGGATTAGTCTCTGGGCCTACTAGCTTTTAAGGAAATCGTATGATCTCGATTAAAAAAAAAAAAAAAACCCTAACTCAAATACTATTTTTTTTTTTGGGGTCTGGAATAACTTTCATTAAAGACCACAAGGGTCGAGAAAGAAACAACAAGAGAGCAAACCTAGGAGAAGAAAAACAGCAGAAACTAGAAACCAAGCTAGAAACAGCAAAACTATAAAAATAAAGTACAGCAAGAACAGCAACACCATGAGGAAACTTAAGGGGGGCCTGGAAGACCATCACTCTGAAGAATATCCAGTAGGGAGGTCGGGGGCTTATTCCTGGCCGCAGCGTCTGCTACGCGGTTAGCTTCGCGAGGAATCCAGTTCCACTTGACACCATCAAACATATTAACTAAATGCTCAATTCTGATCAAGAAAGGGGGCGCTCCAGTTTGCATTCACAGAAGGATGACTTAAATTTTCACCACCTCTTGATAATAAAACAACACAATTCTTCAACTTGAGGAAAGCAGCCAACTGAAGGCCTCTCACAATGTCATCAGCTTTGGCCTCAATAGCAGAATTTTGAGAACTCAAGAGGCTGGCCCCTGCAATAGAAGCACCACTGTGGTTTCGGATCACCACTCCTATATCACTATTCTCTGGTTGCGTTTCCAAGCTGCATCAACATTAACTTTGGTAACATTTGGAGGAGGAGGGTACCAAAGCTTATCAGTACTAGACTCAGGGGCATCAACATTGAAGCTTTGATCACAACATTGAGCCTCAGACCATTCTCTGAAGTTCCTATGAATGTTACCAATGGTGGTAGCGGGGCTGGGAGGGACTCTCTTCATCACAGCTTCACATCTCTGCTTCCAGATTTCCCATAAGTGAAAGCACACAAACTGGAAAAAATCACTTTGGCCATTTGATAACAGAACGGTTTTTTCTTGTGGACAGACAATAACCACTAATCCAAGTTTGTGATAGCTTCGTTCTCTGGAACGTAATCCAAAGAGCTCCCAAACCATACTGCAGATGTCCAAGGGCACAAGAGAAGGCAATGCTTTGTGGTTTTGGGGTATTCTCCGCAAATGGTACACATGGAATTGGAAATGATCTTTCTTTTGAAAATATTCCAGCTAGTGGATATATTTCCAGACAACAATCTGGAAGTCAATCATTACAAGGGATGGAGGACAAAGCATGGACTTGGTTCTACTGCTGTGGTATGATATGGGGTAAATATTCTTCAGATTGATTTCTGTTTGGACTTGGCAATCAAGTGGACATGTTCAGAATCCATATATATCTCTACCAAGACTGGCTAGGATGCCCTTGTAATATCTGTGTTTAACGGCCCTATTTGGCTAAAGGTCTCTGATTTTTTGTGCAGTTATGTGATGGACCTCTTGCTCCAGATCTGAACTCAGATTTAAGCTTTCTCTTACTCACTCCAAAATAGATATTTTGATTTTAATGGTATTAGGGTGTTTTGGGTACATGAAAAAAAGAGAGGGTTATTTTGGATTAAGCAAGGAATAAATTTAGTACTGAAGGGGTATAATTCGATTGCACAAGAAATGTTCAAAGTGATGCGCATTGTTAAAAGAAGACTCGGATCTTTAGCATCCTGACGTTTGGACAAACCAGGATTGCAAAATTGACAGGCCAATACTTATGCGAAAGTGAACTTCAGAAAGCTGTCGATCTGATGCACATGAGGGACTTCAAATCCCATGGCTGCATGTAGCCGTATACCTTTCCATGAAATATTTCTTCTATAAGTAACTAAGAAACAAAAGGAAAAGCTTAAAGCAAAGGTGACTGTCATATCTTACCAACATAGCTCTTTAAGCAGATCAATTCAACTGGTATCTGTAGTTATGCACACACATCACTTCAGATTTCCTCCAGGAAATCATACTTTTTTCTGCTTATCCTGCATGACAAAGACTTGGAACCTTTCTTGTCATAGAAGAACAGCTTTTATTTTCAAAGAATACTTATGATTATTCTTGTCATAGAAGAAAAGATTTTATTGTCAAACTCTAACTAACTAAAAGACAAGCAAATTTAAACTAAGCCAAGTTATACTGACTATAGTATTCAACCCACCTTCTATTGAATGCAACGTATAGGTGTTACTCTGATTTGGTGAAAACAAAGATTTGTAGAGGTGCCCCCCAAAAAAAGGATAAAAGAAGAAATAATAGAAAGAAAGGAGGCAGCAGATAGGCAAAATAGATCTCCATTTAAGCATTTGTTTGTATGATATGGTTGATTTTTACTGCTTGTTCTGATTAGTAATTGTGTTCTTTGGCAGGGATGGCTATAATGACTTTAATACATTCTACATGCAAGTAAGTGGAATATGTAGACACAAACATATTTTTGTTTTTTATTTTTTATTTTATACTTCCATAGAGCTTTCTGTAGTCTTCTGCTGGACTTTTGGGCTTGATATTTTTAGTCAATGGAGTCTTGTGTCGAGTGTTTCTTGTCAGAAACTCTGATGACCGATTGTAAGCACCCCATATCAGTGTTATAATCATCCTGACGTTGGATAAAATTTGAATTAGTGATGTACTCTTGTTTGTATTCTATCCAACTACTGAAATTGGTTGGCTCTGGGGTGCTGAATTTGGAGAGCTCATGTGAGTGTTTCTGTTTCTTCCGAGAGGTCATTTTTGGGCTAAATTTTATTCTGTGGTGTTTGATGAGAATAGAGCAGAGATAGAGAAAAGGCAAATTCCATTTCAAAGATATAATTAAAATGGATACTTTAATCAGCATAAGAAGAATTATACATAGGAGACAAAATTTCTTGCTTATGTTAATGAGCCATAACATGTGGCTAGTTCTAGACGGATGAGGTGTGGGAGCCAGGTTTAGATGTTAAATAAGCTTATAAGTTCATCAAATTATCATGGACCAGATAAATAAGAGTGTTCTTTAGCGCATTGAAGTGTCATTTCTCCACTATGTTTCATCCATGGTAGGCTATGTTTCATACAATGTGGGAGATCATGTATACCCAGAGCCAGTTTATTATAAAATGGGAGGGCGAACTTGGAAACTACCACATGTGAAAGTTGAGGTCGTGATTTTGCAACCAGGGGAGAGATGTGGGAGCCAAGTCGAGGTCGAGTTTTTCAGTAGGCCTCTTTATTTCATATATTATTTAAGAACTGTTCTCTGGTATTCCTTAAGGAGTTAATGTCTAAACAATGTTCAGTTTATTAAATTTCATAGATTATTCCCAAGTGCATTAGTTTGATGCTTTCCCATGATTCATGTATCAGTGGTTTTATAAAAGGAGCTACACTAGTTGTGCACATGTTTTTTGTTTTTTTGTTTAGAGGAAACAGATGTTATTATAAACCAAATAGAAATATGCGATATTATCTGAGTTGTGGGCATTATATACCCATATAATTGTCCTATGTCCTCCTCACTCTATGTTGGGCACATTTTCCCTAAGGAGTCAAGGATACAATCTTGAAATGCATCAACCCTTTCTGCTAGTGGTTTATTCTGTGATGTATAAGCCCCCTTTCTGCTAGTGGTTTATTCTGTGATGTATAGCCCTTCTTGATTCTTGTAAAAGAAAAAACCTAATCAATTGTATAAGATGTATAAAACTTGACAACAATTTTGATTCAAGGGATGTAATTGGCACGCTTTTGTTTTCTGTTATAGTTCTTTGACATGAAAGATAATTGAGTATCTTGATTAGAGATTTTTATGTAAACTTTGTTATTTTTATAAGAGCATAATTTTCACAAGAAAACATTAGTGAAAACCCATTAGAATTTTCCCTTGCAACATGAATGTCATTTTATCGCTTAATCCTTTTGTCATTAAGTCCAACTTTCACAACCTCTTCATATCGCGATTCTCGTTTATATTTCTAGCATTGCTAGCAATGTAACATTACTGAGAGATTTACTTTTAGAAGGTTGTGATGACCGTGGGGTGCCAGGCATGGGCAATCAATGATTAAGAAATACAGCCTCGTTTTTTTTTGTTTTTAATTTTCTTTGTTTTTGGGTTCCTTGGAAGTCCAGAACTGTTTTCACTATCTTCCTTCTTTTATATCGAATTTTTCTTTTTAAAAAGAACAGAAAATAGAACAATGTTGTGATAGGTCCAAATAACTTCTGGTTGATGGCATAACTGTTTTTTTTTTTTGTTTTTTGTTTTTTAATATTTTGTAGTTTTTAAGAATCTACTCGAGATGTTAATATTATGTTGCATAGCGTAAAGTATGAGGCTCTGAAATTTGGATACAAATCTGCAATACAAACCGTCAGTCTTTCATGTGTATATATCTAGAAGAAACAATGTTTTATTAGGCCAGAGAAGAACTATACACCGAATGGTTAAAAATCAATGGCCTAGGACAAAGAAAACACAAAGAAATAGAAACAAAGAGGCTAGCAACCAGGCAGGAAGTGAGCCTCACTTTGCAAAGGCTATCAGATTTAAAATAATACCTAAAATTTAGCAGTAACCAGTATTGTTGTCTCTATGATAAGATGATTTTCAGCAACTGCTGTCACTAGACATTGGGTAATGTATGTTTTGGTGTTATTGCAGCTGTAGCCTAAACTTCCATTCTTATACTCACTAATGGTTTTTCTGTAGGCTGCATCTGGTACTAAAGGTGGGTCCAGTGGGTCTCCTGTGATTGATTGGCTAGGTAGGGCGGTGGCTTTGAATGCTGGTAGCAAGTCGTCAAGTGCATCAGCATTTTTTTTACCACTGGAACGAGTAAGTGCACATCATAGTGCTTTACTGCTACTGTAACACTTATCTTGGCTCAAAATCTCATTATACACCATCACTTTGCTAAATGGTCAATCTGCATCTCTATGTCAATTTCCACACGTGTGATAAATACTTTTGTCGTTACAAGTGTGGGTCTGACTTGTTACCATTTGGGTTCGGCTTCTCATACCATGTGGATCACGTTATTGGGGCGGTTTTACTCATTTGAAGTGGGACATTCACTGTATAGAGTCAAATTCTGACTTGTAGTGTTGAAACCACCCATCACGGATTTGGTGCGTGAAGACTAATGGATGGTAGTGCTGAAAGTGACGGAAATGGTGTGAATTGAAAACTGTTGATTTAGTGTAAAATTGATCATTAAGCAATATCAGAGTGCAAAATGACATTTTGCGACCAAAATGATGGTGCAATGATCATTTAACCCCCTTATCTACTGACATACTAGGTTTACATGTTCTAATATTTTTTTTTGGACAAGAATGACACTATTTTGTCCAAACTTCAGGTTGTGAGGGCATTGAAGTTTCTCCAAAACGGCAGAGATTCTTTTGTCAAAAAATGGGAGGCAGTTTCTATACTGCGTGGTACACTTCAGGTTTGAATTGTGTTTGAATTCCCTCTAAGTATGGTCTTTTTTTTTTTTTTTTTTTTTTCCTTTTTCCTTTTGTAGTATAGTTTATTTGATGTATATGGAATTGTATTCACTGAAATGAAATTTGAAAGCCTTCTGGTTAATAACTATCAGAGAATGCAGCCTTTGTTTTGTTTGGGTAGAGTGGAAGGCAGCTATGGTCTGAGATGTAATTTATCTCTGGCTTCTGTTGTTTTTCTCTATTGTGGATCTCATGTCCCCTTTAATTGTATGACAGTTAGAATCTAACTCATCCCTCATATTCTCACAAGTGGACAATATTTTGAATCTAGGTCATCAAATTAGATTGAACTGCTGCATTTTTTAAGCCTGGTTCATTGTTCTCCCCTGATTGGAGTAGTTTCTTTCCGTTGGATTCAGTTCTTTCATCAGCTGCCATTTTAAGGTTAAAAGTTCCAGTAATTTCCTGATGTACTACATGCCTGTTTGTGAAGACAAAGTGTGTGTGTGTGTTTTGTTTGCTCGTATGTCTTAGATCTTTCCCATTCTCCATGATTTTGCAGTCTTTCCATACTAGGATGATATTCTGATTTTTTAAAAATAATTTTAATTTTGATTTTTAATTTGAATTGTTGTCGGTAGTGTGTTTCATGATTGTTATTTTGATGCAATTGATGTAATTTATGATGTAGGTAACTTTTGTCCACAAAGGATTTGATGAGACACGGCGACTTGGTCTTCAAACTGAGACGGAGCAGGTCTTTTATCTTTTGTTTAATGGTCCTATCTTACATAATTTGCCATTATAAGTGGGGGGCCCCAAATGACTTTGTGCATTTGATTTTTTCAGAGAGTTCGACATGCATCTCCGCAGGGTGAAACTGGAATGCTTGTTGTTGAATCTGTGGTGAGTATGGCTGCAGAATTTGATACTGCATTGAAAGGCTTTATTCTTTTCTAATATATGTACGTGTGTATGTTCTTTCTTGGTGGGACGTAACCCTATTGAGATGAGTGTGGACATGTTTCAGGTGCCAGGCGGTCCAGCTCACAAGTGTTTGGAGCCAGGTGATGTTCTTGTTTGCATCAATGGGGAAGTAAGTTATGTTCTTCCTCTCATGTTGACCTTTTTGATCTTTTGAAGTGAGCCCTTCTTAGAAGGGTCATGTATAATATTTGCAGCATTTGATATTGTTCTCTAGGCATCTGACTGTTCTCTGTACTTCCATATGATAGTATGAATTGGTAAATTTTATTCTGGGATCATCAGACTGGACGTCATGGGGGTCAGATTGAATCTAGTTTTAAGTCATTGCAACACTATTTCAAAACCATAACAATTTTCTGTCAACGTCACGTTAACTGTCAATTTGACTGTTAATTGTTGACATGACAGTGGGGGACAAAAAACTAAAAATCTCTAAAATCTCTTTTGTGGGGAGTGGGGGAGGAGGTGGGGTTGGCAGCTGTTCTAAAATTAAGGTGGTAAGAAGATGTTGCAATTTTGGATTGTAGTTGCAGTGCCTTCAAATTTTAAGGATGGAGAAGTGAAAACATCTTATATTTGTTTACCATTCCATAGAGGTTTCCTGGAACAAGAAACACTTGTATTAACCTCATATAATTTGCTATGACAAGTTTTCAACTTTTGATACAACATAAATTGTACTACATAAATATATATGATTGATTTGAAGGAAGATATGGCCACCCACCATTAGCTTAGATCCGACGACATCAAAAGCTCTGAATCTACACTTGAAAAGAATATCAGTATCTGATAGAACTACTGCCTGATACAAACACGTAAGACGAGAAATAAGTTGATTTGAAGATCTTCTTCTTGAAGCTGCTATGAGGATTCACAAATAATTAAGATGATCAAACCTGAAAAGAATGAATCACAAAAGCTAATGGATTCGTGGGTCTGTTTGGTCTTTCTTAAAGAGACTCAAGATTGACGAAACCCCAAAACTGAAGTTGACATTGAAGGAGAGGGGGAAGGGGGTTGGGTTAGCTGGGCAGTTCTGATTTTGGGGTGAAAATGGTGCTTCGGCTGTGTGTTTTAGTTTTAGGGATGGAAAGATGGTTTGTGCATTGTTTTTTTAGAGAATTTCATCGAGTATCTTGATTGAATTCATGGTTGTTGTGGTGTTTTTGTTCTTTGAATTCGAGTATCTTAATTATCTTGATTTAGATGAGAGTTACAGATTTCTGCCTTAAATCATGATGTATTCCAGTATTTAACTTAATATATTTTCTTTTGATTTGTATTCTTTTTAATGTGGGGGGAGAAATGAACAATTTTCCTTTGACATATTTAACCAAGTAATACTGACACATTAAATTCCGTATGCAGGTAATTACTCAATTCCTAAAAATGGAGTCGTTACTTGATGATAGTGTAAATCAGAAAATTGAGATACAGATTGAAAGGGGTGGCACACCATTAACTGTAAACTTGCTGGTGAGAGTAATTCTTATTTGTTGTTCATGTTTTACTACCAAAGAGTCTCTTATGTGTTGTCTCACAAGTTGGGTGCATCAACTATGAGTCGGTGAACTATATTGCAATATTTAGATCTATTGATATTAAATTTTATATTCCCAAAGTTTTGAAGTATCTGTGTCTTTGTTGAGGAGTAAATCCAGAACCAATGAAACTTTGGGAAATTCATCTCATTTCTCGGACTTCTCAGAATCTCATTTCACACCTGCTTGTTCTGGAAATCCTATATCTCTTTCATATGCCATATCTTTGCATGCTAGAGACTGCATACTCCTGTGTGCTAGAATTCAGTTTTTGGGATCTAGGCATGGAACTTGTTGATCTGTATGTATCATATACTTTACACTGTGGTGGTATTGCTTCAGTTTCACGTTATTTGTTATAAATACAGTTCCTTACCATTAGCCAATATTAATATCACTACCAATAAATAAACTAGTATCATGTTTATTTCAGGTGCAGGATTTACACTCGATAACCCCAAATTACTTCTTAGAAGTAAGTGGTGCAGTTATACACCCTCTCTCGTATCAACAGGTTGGTAGATTATTACTTTTCTGCTTTTATGATTTATTTTTGGTATTATTGTCCTGTTTTTTTGCCTGCAATGTTTGAGAGTGATGCAAACAAGTAGTTTAGGTAATGCAGTCTGCTTAGTAAAGGTTACTGGATTGCAATCACACAGTTTTTGCTTGATGTAACAAGCAAATTGTTTGTATATTGCATGTGAGAGAGTTGGTTAACAGCTCTGGGTAGAAATACATAGAAGAGGTTTTGAAGGTTCCGGAGGTGTAGGGTTGGAGGAACTTTGGTCAAGAGTGAAGTTTCTGGCAGCTTTATGGGCTTAATTCATTGGAACTTAGTTTACATCACTTCTTTCTGAGTCTAAGTTAGTTTCTTTGGGGTCTTATGTCCATCAATTTTGAGTTGCAGTGTTGATATTTCCAGTCTTTGGTGTTTTCTCTTGTAACTGATTGTCCACTGCTATTGTAGCATTGGTTGATTGATCAATAAAATTAGCTTTCTTTAAAAAATAACAAATAGATTTGGTTGAAAACAGAGAAAGTGGCCATATGTGATTCTGTTTGTACCTTTACATCTTTCATCATGGCGTTTGCCTTCATCTAGATTGTCCTGGTCTGTATTCCATCGGAAGATTTCAATATATATATTTCTACATTTGGCTCCTTTAACTATACTTATGCTACAGGCCAGAAATTTTCGCTTCCAATGTGGCCTCGTGTATGTGGCGGAGCCAGGGTATGTTCTCTTAATCTTGCTGTCTATGTTTATCCTAGTGTTATTACTAAAAGTTAAATATTTGATGCGGTGTCTGAGTATACATCTGGATTGTTGCTATGTTGGCAGTAATTGTTTTTATTATGATATTTAATGATCTGCTTGAACTTCTCTTTTAGAAGCCAAAAGAAAATACTATCAGAAAGTTTTCATGATTATCATCTTGTGCTAAGCAAATATTTCTTGAATTGTTTCTATCAAATCAATAATAATGGTTCTGGGTTTGCTGCAATAAATCTGTATGGTACCATTCAATCTGTTTTTCTCCTGTTTTCTTTTTCTTGTACAGCTTGCTGTCAAGTTACATTTGGGTGGATCTGGTGTTGATTGCCACGTGATACATCTGATTCCACATATTAGCTGTGGTTTTTTAATCGAAAGATTGATTCATTCTTTATGGAAAGAACTACATCAAGGTGTATATAGTGGCCTCAAGTAGTACTGAGGAGAGCCACATAGGTTCCATCAACCACCAGTAGGTAGGAAAAGATAGAGATAATGCCTCTCTTGGTACACGATGTGTAGCATTAATACAAGCTCTGGGGATATAGCCCTAACTACAAGACTGGAAAAATCTCAACAGATCCCTGGCTTTGTCAACTAGACCACCATCATTGCTGAAGTCCTCCTGAGTCAAGTTCCAAAGCTGTAATCACATTCTGCGCATCCCCTTTAATTGCAACATTGGAGAAGCCGGCTTTACAGAAGTGCGGCCCGTTAGCTAGAGCATGAAATTCATAGGTAGCTTCAGAATCCCCTGCCCTGTACAGCCAGTACCCCCAAGCAAAGCCCCAGCTCATTTCGAACTACACCCCCCTGTTTTAAATCCAAAGCCCCATCAAAATTCAATTTGACTGTACCCAGCCCCGGTTTCTCCCATATTTGCAATATTGGAGGAGCTACAATACCCTCCCTCATCCGCCAGCTCCGAACATCCCCCGTCCTCCCATAAATCTGTGCGAAACCCTCCTACCAATAGGCTACTTTCTCCACCAGACTCTGCCCCCACCCCCATTACCCCATGACCGTGCAATCTATTGTTTCTTTCGTGCCAAATCTGCCACGCAAGAACCCCGAACCGCTCTAACTCATTACCTTTAGTCACTGATTCTACATGTAGGAATAAGTCGAAGAAATTCCTCTCCCTCCACACTTTCCAGACCTTCCTAACGGACTAATAGTCCCACAGAGCATGAATCACCGACTCCTCACCGATCACTCTCACATACTAGGTGCTTTTCAGGGTAGAAGCACAAGGTAGGAACACGCTATAGGCTCTCCAAAGGAACACCTTGATCTTTTTGGGAAGTTTCAACCCCCACAATCGTCTCCAACCCTTCTGGGCTCTTGAATCTTCCCCAAAGAACTGACGGATGCTGGTGCACCCTTCCTACTCCGCTCTTGGACTGCCACCCAATACCCTCATTTAACTGAGTATCTCTCATTTCTGTTATTGTGTTGTATCAAGTTATCAAAGCCTCCATTTTTGGGTAAGGGAATAGAAAGAATAGCTCTAACTTTCGACTCTAAAAACTGGGTATGGATGAGCTTCACATTCCATTCACCACCAGGCAGAATAATTTCAGCAATTTTAGCATTCAAAGGCAAAATAGTATGAGAGAGCACCTTTGAACTGTAAGGTTCTGGAAGTCATGATACAACTTCAATCGTACATGTGATCCATCTCCTATTCTCCACCTCATTCCGGCTCAAGCTGTCTTATCATATACTATGTTGCTTTAATTCCTATTTTGACGGGAACATTACTTCAAGTTCCGATGCTAAGTTGTCTTTATTGAGATGTGTTGAGAATAGATTTGTGTTGTAGGGATCACAGGCTTTTATATTGTTATTTTATTTTGCAGACCTAGTGATTTACTAATTTGAAATGTTGCAGATATATGCTCTTTAGAGCTGGAGTTCCACGCCATGCTATCATTAAGAAGTTTGCTGGTCAGGAAGTATCACGACTTGATGATCTAATTTCAGTTCTATGCAAGCTATCTCGTGGTGCTCGAGTGCCGTTGGAGTATGTAAGCTATGCAGATCGTCATCGGAGGAAGGTATTGATTTAAATTTAAACTGAAACAAAGTTCTGATTTCAAACAATGGTGCATACTAGTTGCTAGTCATTAGCATAGCAATAAGATCTGTCATTCTCTCTCTCTCTCTCTCCTTCTCTCTCCCTCATGATGGCTATTAGCTCTATTTTCTTGACTATTTCGATGGCTGCAGTCAGTCCTGGTCACCGTGGATCGCCATGAATGGTATGCCCCTCCGCAGATATACACTCGTGATGATAGTACTGGTCTTTGGACTGTGAAGCCTGCTTTTCAGCCTGATGCTAGTCTACTTCCATCTGGTGTCAATAATCTTGATGGTATAAGAAGTCTTGCAGTCCCTCTATGTACTGAGGCCTCTTCTTTCGGACACATGAATCATGATAGCCATGCAGAATTGAATGAAGGGGTCACCAGTATGGAGACCAGTTATGAACATTCTGAAGGAGGAGTTCCTCGGGATGAATCTGATGTTGAAACAAAGAAACGCCGAGTAAAGGAGGATTTTTCTTCTGATGCCAATGTCTTAGCCGACGGTTCCTTTCTTGAAAGAAATGAAGGTGATGTGGAGGATGCAGATACTGTGGAGAATTCTATGATGAGAGATTTTAAAGGTGAAAATCTAGCAGCAGCTAATTCTTCACTAGCTGAACGTATTATCGAGCCGACTCTCGTTATGCTTGAGGTAGGTTTCTTATATCTTTACCATCATAAGTTTATTTTTTGCCAAGTTGTTTCAAGTGAATTATGGTCCAGCGTCTAGTTTTTCAGGTCATTTCATACCAAAACCAATTTGAACCAAGTCTGTTTGGCGTTTATTTTTTTTTCTTTTTCTTTTTCTTTTTAGTTTGTCTTTTGGTCCGTGTGTGTGAGATGGGTCTCTCCCTCCTCTCTCTCTCTCTCTCTCTCTCTCTCTCTCTCTCGTATACACAAATGTATGACGATCTGAAGGTGAGGTTTTCATTCAAGGCATAAGGTTTTCATTATGTTTGAGATTGTGAAAAAGCTTATTTTCTAAAATATGTTGTTTAAATACGAATCAGTATTCAAGCATAATGATGAAATCTATAAAATACAATATGTCATGGGTGTTCTGTATGTGACAAATGGGGGATTTATGGTTTCCTTTAATAGTCATACGGGATTTGTACTCCTATGGTCATTTCTTTGCGTCTTTTTTTGATTTTTCATAATGAGAAGGGGCAGAAGTTATAGTATTGTTGGAAATGAACGGTACTAGTTTAATATTTTAGGAATTAAAGAATTCCTTGTAGTGGGTTCGCAGAAAAAAAAATTCGTATGTCCAATAATTCGATACATCCTTTTGTGTGTCTGTGGACACTGGGGGAAGTTCAAGTCCTTTCGTCCCCAGTATGTCCATATTAATTGTGATACCACCAATACTGGCTCAATATCCCTTTTGACAAAATCTGAAACGATAAAAAGAGAAGGGTTTTGACCCCAACAGTTGCAGAAACTTCTGATTTTACATAGCCATCACCAGAAATTAGCTGATTGTTTAGGGGAAGAGAAACCTTGGGAGTACTGGCTAAGTGTGCAATTTCCTTCTCTCACTATGCCATCTGTCTTCTTTAGCTTGTTCTCTCTTGGCCATTATGAGTTACCACAATATGATTTTTGTTCCTTTCCTTTCTTAGTGGTGGGCAACTCCTTAGGAAAAATAATTTTGCAATGTGTTGCATCAATACTCAGAAGGTGGTACCATATGTTTGCAGGTTCATGTACCACCATCATGTATGCTCGACGGTGTACATTCACAACATTTTTTCGGGACTGGTGTCATTATATACCATTCACAAGACATGGGATTGATTGCTGTTGACAAAAATACTGTTGCGATATCTGCATCTGATGTGATGCTCTCATTCGCTGCATTTCCAATAGAAATTCCAGGGGAGGTAATCTATGCAATGTCAACCGAAATTTTGATCATTATGCGTTCATAGTACCTCAATGTGACTGTGCATGTCCAGGGTGCCGATGACAATAGTTTAATATTGCTTAATCTTTGTACTTTAAATTTTAGGTTGTTTTTCTCCATCCTGTGCACAATTATGCTCTCATTTCATATGATCCATTGGCCCTGGGCGCTGTTGGATTCTCGCTTGTTCGAGCTGCTGAACTACTTCCTGGTAGGGGTTAACTTTTCATTTGATTTCATTCCCTTGTTTTTTCCTGTCAGTTTACAAATTAATTTATCCTATACAAATTAATTTATTGCTATTTAAAGAAAAAGGTATGTGTTTATTGTGGTCAGTTTGTTTAAGCTTGTAGTAGTTATAGATATACTTGTACCTGGAACTTTGTCCTGTGTGGCACTTAAATGTGGTTTTATTTGGTCAGATCTGGGAGGCTTATGCCCCAATTCCTTATATCTGTTTGGCTTAAGTGGCACTGATCCAACTGCCTGGAAGATTGGGCAGGTCGTTGGTTGAGTGCCTCTACATTACCTTGTGTATTGTTGACTCATATCTTTCTATATCTTGAAACTATTAAAGTATAGTAACTTGATTCATTTCTAGTGTCCCTTTTTTGGTGGTATAGTCTATTAATGTGCTTGAACAGTTTACTAATTAAATTAATCTTTGAGGCAGAGCCTGCAATACGTCGTGGGGATTCTGTGCATCTTGTTGGGCTAAGTAGAAGCCTACAAGCAACGTCTAGAAAGTCTATAGTGACCAACCCATGTGCTGCTGTAAATATTAGCTCTGCTGATTCTCCACGTTACAGAGCAACCAATATGGAAGTGATTGAGCTTGATACTGGTAATTGGAGTTAGCATTGCTTGTACCACTTATTTATTTTCCACTAGTTCCTTTCTGATAATTTCCATAATTCTGCCTTTTACTTGTTTAGATTTTGGCAGTACATTCTCTGGAGTGCTAACTGATGAGCACGGAAGGGTCCGAGCTATTTGGGGTAGCTTTTCAACTCAGGTGCATACTTTTCTCCTCGGCAAAAAAAAGAAAAAGAGAAATAAGAAAAAATTCAGGTATTTCCTTATACTTCAGGTAATTTGATTTTCATTATTGATTCGTATTCGCAGCTGAAATTTGGTTGCAGTAGCTCTGAGGATCATCAATTTGTAAGAGGTATCCCAATATATGCAATCAGTGAAGTCCTTGAACAAATCATATCTGGTGCTCAAGGCCCTCCTCTTCTCATCAATAGTGTCAAAAGGCCGATGCCTCTAGTTAGAATTTTGGAAGTTGAACTGTATCCTACACTGCTTTCAAAAGCCCGCAGTTTCGGATTGAGTGATGATTGGGTCCAAGTACGCCTTCTTCCTGAAATTAAGTTCTTACTTTTCCTTATATTAGATGAAAATATGAAACTAGAGGCAGTAGATTACGAGTACTTTTTGTTTCTTGTTTGGGAATGTCGTTAGAGGTTTTGGATTATGTTCTTTCTTTTTCAAAGTTTCGCTCTATCTCTGTTTTATGAACTCCTTGTCCACTTGTATGAGTTCATTTTAGTTATTATGAATCTGTATCTTTTCCATAATAAGATATATGACTTGTGCAACTCTTTTATTTTCTCTTTTTATGACTTCGTTCATTTTACTTGTATGGGATCTTTACGCTGTCGGTTTCCTTGCTTATTATTAGTCAATTGTTCTTTCTGTAGGCACTTGTCAAGAAAGATCCAATTAGACGACAGGTTTTACGTGTGAAAGGATGTTTAGCTGGATCCAAGGCCGAAAATCTGTTAGAACAAGGAGACATGGTCTTGGCAATCAATAAGGAGCCAGTGACATGCTTCCGTGATGTAGAAAATGTCTGCCAAGCATTGGGAAGAAATGAAAACAAAGATGGAAAGCTTAGCATGACCATCTTCCGTCAGGTATCGATAGTTTGTATTTAATTACCTCTAATTATCATTTCAAGATGTTTCCTCTTCTGGTTTGGGGAAGGGCTGGAAGAGTGAATTTAGGAGAGTATGTATGATGTTTTCGTTTATTGTTTGATTTTGTCTTGTACATTATCTCAAACATCCATTTGCATTATTTGCCAGGGGCGTGAAATTGATGTTCTTGTCGAAACAGATATTAGGGATGGGAGTGGCACTACACGTGTGATAAATTGGTGTGGATGTATCGTTCAGGATCCCCATCCCGCAGTGCGTGCTCTTGGATTTCTTCCAGAAGAAGGTCATGGTGTTTATGTGGCAAGGTAAGACTGTAAGAGTTTTGCTTCAAGTTGTAAATGCCTGGCTTGCTCACTTTAAGAATTATGTCGCCTATTTCCAGATACCAAGAATCTGCCTTTCTATTGTTAGAAAGTGTGCCCCTTTCTCAAACTAGACCAGATTTTAGGACATGATAGGCCTGGCCTAAAGCTTGTACTTTAGGTTTTACCGTTTTAATGTAATTGTGTCCAGGCTTTAGTATCTGTAAGAGCATAAACTTGTTTAATTTGATCTGTGAGCTCATTGTATTATGACATGAGTAGGCCTGTGATATAATATGAAAATAAGTTTTGGTGGGCTGTAAAGTGAAAACTCAAAAACCAAGTAAAAAGATGTGGCCAGTAGCATGATTTCATGTTTCCACCTCATGGTCAGAAAATTAGCATTTAAAAATAATACTCATGTATGCATAAAGAATTATGGAAAAGAAATGTTTTTTTTGTTTTCTCAGTGCTGCCATAAATTTGTGAATTGGAGGGTTGCCACTTATGTTAAGTCTATAGAAGTCCAATATCAAGGATTATAATCATTTAGGGATCCTTCCCATTTAATTTGAAATGATTTTGGGCCGGACCTAAGTTCTGTTAACATCGTAGATATTTTCGTTTGGTCTAAAATGAACTTCAGTTTTATCCATATGCTCTCTGCTTTGTCATTACCAGGTGGTGTCATGGTAGCCCAGCACATAGATATGGCCTCTATGCTCTCCAGTGGATTGTTGAAGTTAATGGCAAAAAGACTCCTGATTTAGATGCTTTCTTGAATGTCACAAAGGTACCTTTTCTCATTCTTTTGTTCAATTTCATTTTGGACGCTTGTTTTTTAGGGTATCTCTGTACGGTGCATCTAGTAGGGAATGAAGGAGTATAAATAAAGTGGCCATTATTAGATGACTAAAGGTTGAAACTGAATGATGGTCAAATGAGTAGAGAGCTCTTTTGTTTCAGTTGTATTTAAGAGGAAATTCTTGACAAGTATTCCATTCTCAGTGATTTGTGTGGATTTAGTGTTCCATTCCTGTTTTGAATATCCATCACCCTGGTTGGTGGAATATAATATGGTCTGTGGGGATTTTAGTGCTTCCATGGTTGAATACTCGTTCATTCATTCAGTAGAACCTTATTGTGTTTTTTTTTTCTGTACTGGCTGAGTGAGTGCTAATATAATTTCCAGTCCAGAATCTTAAGATGAAAAACATAGCCTTTGTATTCGGTATCAATGTGTCCAGAAGCTTAATATTGTGGACACGTGTCTGGTTGTATACATAAAGCAACTCGTAATTCTTTGAAATTATTAATTTGTGATGCTCCTATGGAAATTGTTACAGGAAATAGAACATGGAGAGTTTGTTCGTCTACGGACCATCCACCTAAATGGAAAACCTAAAGTTCTGACGTTGAAGCAGGACTTGCACTACTGGCCCACATGGGAGGTCAGATTTGATCCTGACTCCGCTATGTGGCGTCGACACACAATCAAGGCACTTGACTATAGTTCTAGTCTATAAAGAACACATGGTCTTGATATCTGGTGGTGAATGTATTATGACATCTGAGGTACAGAACATTGTTTCGGCACCAGGATTACTGATTGAGTGTCATATACCGGCAGGCAACTAGCGGCCTCAATTATCATTTATAGTGCTTCGTCATATTCTGGAACGATATTTAGAGTTGATGACAATTGTAATATAAATGTTAGCCAATGGTTCTACTCCAGAAACCGTGCAATTGTTATTTCCTATTTTTCGGTTTCTACATTTAATCCATAAGAAACCATGCATTCTTTCTCAGAAAGACTCGTGTGAACATTACTAGAAAGGGCACCATACTTGTTTTCCCTGAAGCACCATCTAATTCCAATTATCGGACAGGGCACTATAGTAGTTTCCCCGTCCCCATGGAGTTTGGCTTATAATCTTAGCTAACAATGATGCAGTCCAACAAATCCCAAGAAACGAAAGGCATAAATGGTATCGAACTGTACCTCACATGAAATTGAGTAAACCTGATTACAGGATCAAGTACAAATTATGTCACGTCTTCAACTCGGGGTAGAGCCTCACGTAAATTTATTCAAGTCTATTTCAAAATTGCTTCATATTTAATACATCATATCGAACTGCATTTCAAGTTGTTGCAGTTATCGTGAGGAACTCATGCAAAATCCAAGTCCAGGGTAGGGGGTGAATCTTAGAAGTACTAAATTTGAAGTTGAGAAGCTTTTAAACTTTTCAAACACAAGAATTTGAAGCATGGGAATTGTTACTTGTGTGATCTAGGATGGAACTCGCGGTACAGTCTTTGGAGGTGCCAAGACCAAGCACAGTGATGAGTTTACATTTTGTGAGTGGTACACCTTCACGAGGACTAGAAATATCGAATGCTTCAAACTTCCTAGACTTGTCGAATTTGCAAAGACTCTACAGCTAGGCTGATCCTCCCCAAAGGCACGTCACCTCCCGGACCTCGGTATGTAAATTTTGAGGACGCTTAAACAAGGCAAATGATGCGACTAGGTGGAGGTCTAGCTGTTATTCAGAGTATGAAATTGTAGTTGGGACAGAAAGCTAGTGAGGTACTCGATACTGGTTTTTAAGAACACTGAAGTGGAAAGGTTCTCCATACAAGCTCTGGATGAGGAGTGATGGAAGGTTACTATTAGATAAATTGGAGAATTGGTGAACTCATTTCGATCAGTTCCAATTATGGGTTTTGCTGCTGGACAATGGATACAGTCATGCATCTTCCTCTGCCTAACACTGACCATTTATTCAAGAATAAAATCTCTCTTGAATCTCAATGGTAGGGAACCAAATGCCTCTAATCCAAAACTACCTGTACATTTATATCAAGACAAAATTGATTAGGACAACAATGATATTGATGCAGTCCTACCACAAATTCTCTTCCGAATGAACCAAGCTTCTCAAAATTCCATCACGGATGAGGCAAGCTCGAGCAAAGGCTCCAATGCTGTTGGAGCGAACTTCCGACCAAATAGGTTACAAATGGATGTCATCTCTGAATTGTACTGACAAAGTGCTCCATTATTCCTAATAGACCGTACAAAATCTTCTGTAACATTTTCTCCTCCATACATTGCAGGGTGTGGTCCTCCCACAGACCAGTCTACCCAAGTCACGGTTCGATTAGAGTTCAGTGAACCATGGAACATATTGAAGTAAGTTGCCATGTAATGCTCATCTGGGTAGCAAGCAGGCAAACAATATTTGCTGAAGACGGTGTAGTACCGTACTTCTGCGACTATAATAGCAGCTAAAGTGCGGCTAAGTTCAAACCACTGAGACCCTTTCCTCCACTGATACAGCTGAATATCAGGAAGCATTCTACGGCTGTAACGCCCACGGCCAAAACGTCCAGCATCGTCGTATGATTCAACAAAGCTATACTTGGAACCAGTGAGATACTTGTACACTGTAGGAAAGTTATAGACTGGGATGCAACTCTCAGAAAGGAGGACAAAGCGCTCATTTGAGAAATCAAGCAAGGCATTAGCTAGAAGGCGCCTCTCTGCATCAACCAGTGTAACGCTTCCCCAAGAAACAGGCTGCATAAAATAGTAATTGAAGATAAGCAGTAGGTAACTCGCTAGGAAAGTACATATGGTTTAGGATACAAATACATACTAATGAATCAAATTTACCATAAGTATCGCAGAATCATAGTAAATGCATCAGAGTGAAACACGATATGAGCAGTCAGTTTAATAAGGCTAATATGAAAATCACTCTAAACACTTTGCCAAGTCGGTACAATAAAATAAAACTGTAATTGTCTGTCTTATTCCGAAACTTTAGCCTAAAAGAACATATGGTTACATTGAACAGAATAAGCATCCTTTCTAATAAAAGGTTTAAACTTAGATCCATGCCAAGGTCTATTGATATGACAACACACCTAATGCAAAGCTTATACCAAATGAATCAGCAGTTAGCACATACAACTTTCTATACTTTTACAAAGCATATCAGGATAATTAGTGTGGACAGCAAAGAGAGGATGTCACCAGTTTTTAACCAACACAAGTCTTATCTAGGAAAACACTAATGTTAACAACCCTCTTCAAATTAGTTTATGAAATCATAAATTTAAAAGCAACTAATGAAAGATGCAACAAGTTTGCCTTTATGCTCCAGATACAAAAATAATAACTGCCTGTACTCAACCAACACTTGAGTCTATTATTTTGATTCACAACAGAGTTAGTGTCAGACACAGGACAAGTATGGAAGCCGCATATGCTTAAATGGTCGACTGTGGTTTAATAATCTGTAGTTATAATTAATCTGTAGAACATCCCATTGTTCTGAGAACAAAAACATTCAATTCCCCAATACAAGGCAAGGAATTGATATGACATAGGTAAACCAAAATACAGAATCAAGAGAAACATTGAGGTACCTGACTAGGGATTTCACGTCGATAAAAAGGAGAAGTGGTTGATGCATTGACCCTATATCCCGGAACAACATGCACATAAACTGAGAAAAGCTTATTGTCATGTCCCTGAAAGAACCTCTCCCACAAGGGCATCAAAGGCAACGGCCCTCTAGTCATAAACAAGAAAGCCACTTTGGGGACTCTCTCATACGGATACTCTTTCTTACCCGGAACCAATGAAGCTCTCCAAAACAGCTCATTATCCGACATACCGTGTGTCAAGTTCTTATTAGGCTCCAGAAATGTGGCCATGCTCAAACAATCAACCTTCTCGCAATTTTGCACAACTGCTGGACAATAATTAGGCTCCGGTGGTGTAGTCTCCTTGGAGGAGGAGGAGAAGTGGTTGATAAAGGAATAAGTCTCGGTTTGTGCACCCAAATGACGATTGATGTGGGCGCTTGTTACCAATCCTATGACCACACCCACAACAAAAACGACCAAAAAGGAGACAACTTGCAAGAGTTTGAGAAACCCCGTGTTCTTATCGTGGAAGCTCTCTTCTTTCTCCCCTCTGCTTCTTGCCATGGCTTTGACATTCAAACACTGATTCTCATCGAACCAGAAGAAGAAACAGAGAAGATGATCGAAGAAGGAAGCGCGAGAGTGAAAGCTCAAACTGAATCGATGGAGATATTAGATAAGAGCAATAAATCTCTGGACCCAATTCATTAAGTGGGGTTGGTGATGATTTTGATTGTTGGCAACTTGTTCGTGGGTGTGGGGAGAGAGAGAGAGAGAGAGAGTGTGTGTGTGCGCGCGCGCGCGTGTTGGTGAGGGAGAGAGAATCTGAGTTATTGTTCTTTACTGCTGACTGAATCCGAGTTATATTGGTGGAAACTGGAAAGTGGCCCTTTTTGTTTTTGGTAACAGAACTGGAAAGTGGCCCTTTGTTTAATCATAAAACGAAACTCTCTCATATTTATAAAATATTTCACCCAACCCAAACCAGAAAAACGGTCTCTTCCATTTCGTGTTTGATGTCTAACAGCTTCGGATTATTTGATCACTATCAATAGAGTGCCTATTTTTTAGATTTTGCAGTGACTTATGTTATGTTGTTCGCTGTATTTTATATGTTGATGTCCGCCTTGAAAAAGCAGCGAAAATATCTTCGTACTTAGCTGAATATCCTCTTTCAAATTCACACGTAAACATTTTGTACAGCTTGCTGTCAGTGACGGAACTAGGATTTAAGAGTTGGGGGTTTAAAAATATAAATAGTAGCATATGAAAAATGAATAATAAAATTATATTATGTTCTTTGAAGATAAAAAAGGAAAATATATGAAGAATAACCATTTCAAATTTGATATAATAAACATAATATAACCAAAGAGAAAGAATTGATAGAAAACTTCATATCAAAGTTTGAAATAGTCGTTCATTTTATTAATTTATTAGTGATATATCAATTATTATTAACAAGAAATGACTACAATTAAAGTAAAATATATAAAGCTTAATTAGACTATTCAGAAATCAAGGGGGTTTATTAATGATTTTGAATAAAAAATAACTACAATGAATCTAAAACATAAAGTTTAATTAGACTGTTTAGGAAGAGGGGGGTCCTTGTGCTCTTCCAAACTCTTTAGGTATCTCTTACGCCTACAACAGCTAAAACACATTGTTGGCAAGATAACTACCCAGCTTTGGAACCCAGCCAACATACGCCTCACAATGAGAACACATGTCAGCGCTTGCATGCTGAGAAATTTCAACGATAGTGTTAAATATCGCTTATATTTTAGAAAAATATGTGTAGAATTTGACAACATGAAAGTGTAGGGCTACGGATGGTAAACCATCCACCGCGCCTCCAAGGCGGAAGACGGTGCTAGATTGTGCCTTATTACTCTATGTATCTTCATAAAAGGCTAGAACAAGTTTATTAGGCGGCAGAGAGGAGAGAGAAAGTGGGAAATCCCTTTTTTTTTTTTTTACCTAACCATAAATAGTGACTAAGTTTTTGAACAAACTTTTTGATATTAACTCCAATTTAAGCCTATAGCATGTCTACGGGTTCGTTTTAACGTCCCCTACGACCTCCCTAGCTAAAGTAAAGCTTCCGAATTAGTTATCATATAAAAAAGTCAGCTCTAGGGTTCTTTAATGATGAAACACATAATGAAAGAGGGTTTGATCGTAAGAACCCTGGAAGACTGATCTCTATTAAAACTCGAAGTAGTGCAATGTAAATAGGTAAAGGGATGAACAAGCAGGGCGGCCCTGTGAGCTTGGAGGCTATAGGCAAAAGAAAATTCGAGGCCCCTTAATATATGCTCGACAAAAAAAAAGTCGATAAATCATATAAATATCATTTTCAATAACAATCATTATATATATATATATATATATATTCAATAATTATAAAAATAGTTATAACTTGAAATGAAAAAAATTTGATGAAATATGTTACGGTAAAAGATACGATCAACATTATAAAATGAATCGTATTAAATTGAGATAGTAAGAAACAACCGTTTGAAATAAAATTTAAAAAATAAATAAGATGTCAAATACCTAACATAATTAAGGTATAAAAGATACGGATTAAAAGTGTAAACAACTTTTAATACGAACACAAATACACAGTAAATAAAAATATAAAAAGATAGGAATGACAAAAAAAAATAGAAAGACAAAAGAAAAATCTTAAAATATAAAACCAAACTAAGAAAGACAGGGTTTGATCCCTGAAATTTTGGTTGCAACAAAAACTACCCACCGCTAGACCAAGTCCAAGTTGACAGCATATGCCAAAACCCAATAAAATATATTGAGGCCCTTTAAAATCAGAGGCCCTAGACATGGGCCTTGCTCGTTTTGACCCAAAGCCGGCCCTGTGAACAAGAATCGGGATGTAACAGTATTTGGACCCCCATCTCTCTCACTTTTTTCGTTTCTGTACTACCCTATACATCATTAATATCTGAATTATCTCATAGGTTAATGGAAAATCTTCTTTAGGTGGAGGATTAAACCAATTTACTTTAGTAGGTCACCCAAGATGAAGACCACGACTCTAGAACAGTTGGCCATGATGCGCAAGAGAAGAGCATGTATGCATATGAGGAGGAATAGGTGTGCAAATGATGATCAAGTATCAAGCCCATCTAATGTTGCTTCAATTTCCCTAAAAACTGTCCATTGGCTACAGTGCACGCCTAACCTGATTGCCTGCTACCATTTGAGCCTCAGTCAGATTGGTTGTTCCCAAATGAACAATAGAGGCACAATGACATTCGAACCAAGTATATAGTAAATGTGAGATCGCAATAGTTTTTCATATTCTTTCAACCTTGAGGCTTGAGGTAAAAGGCCTGAGAATGGAATGTATCCCACAAGATGAGAGTTCATCTAATGCTTTGGGATAATCACAAGTGATTACAACTATTATTGATGATAGGCAAACCACTACAGTTCATCCATCAACATCAAAGCATAGGTTTTAACATATGATGAACAAATTAGCATTGTTATTAGTGCCCTATAAGATGAACAAACTCGCGCGCAGGTTAATACTTTCGTATATTCTCAATTCACAAGTGATCCCATCTTTTGTTGATAAGGCAAGCGACTAAATTTTAGTACATCCACTCAACATCAAAGCATAGATGTTTACGGAAGATGAGCAAACTAAGATAATTGTCATTAGTCCCCTACAAGATGAACAATCCCAAAGTCCCATACTCAGATGTATGAATATGCGCCTTTGAGCTAACTCTCAAGTCCCATATACTTTCTTCTTTACTTCTCTTTTTCAATTGTCTACTCTGGTTCTCAAATTCAATTGAGTAAGGAGGAATGAACTGATATCAGAGAGTTGAGCTAGAGTTTATACTTTCTCCACCTTTTTCTCATTTTCAGAAATAAAATGTTTTTGTACATATTTTCTTAGCCTATATTAACCTTCCACTAGGCCTTTCCCTTTTCAAAATCAACTCTTGGCTTCTCATGTCTTGATTAGCAAGAACAAAATGGTGGTATAGTTACAAGATTAGACTTACAGATGTGTACAGTGTGATATAAATACTGTAATATACTTCTTAAGGTTTTTCCAAATCACTGTAAACTTTCATGTCTTTGTATCTCACCCCTAGCTACCTATCTTTTTTCTGAGTGAAATTTATCAAACTTCATTTGCGAAACTACATTTAGGTAGGATAATATGATGACAGCAGAAGCTCAGAAACTAGTGGTGATCGAGGACGCATCTAATGATGATATCGTTAGTTCGAGCACAATTCAGTCGATCTTGCGACACTTACCACATAAGCCAGGGGATGAACTTACAGTTCTTGCAGTTCTTCATCAGGTTAAGGACAACCCTATTACACTATCTTCCACGATAGCTGCGAGAGTGGGTAAGCATTTATACTTTTGATTTGAAAAAAATAAAATAAAACTTTGGAACCAATTAATGTGCTAATATGAGAACCAAAAAGTTCAACGATATTGTTTGCCTAACAACCTAAAAATATCTGTCCTCAGTGGGATACAAGACCAAAATGGATACCAGTTCAATTTTTGGAACGAACCAGAAATTCATTGAGGAAGAGATCAAGAGGAAAACAGAGGAGTATCGCAACAAAGTGGAAATTACAATGATTTCTCAGATATGTGAAAGCGCTGAGGTCACATCCAAATTGCAGCCATAATCTACTATTTGTTTTTGTAGATTTATCAATTAATTTATTGCAAGTACCAATATTACTAATACAAGTCCAATTCAGTATGCAAAATACACAGTTGAGAATCTAAACTAAATCATGAACTATTAATAGAGTACTTGCAGCCTGCTATGGAATAATAAGGTGGAGGAAACGTTTTGGTGCATCATTTGCCATATATTCCAATGCTAAAAATATCATTCTACTTCTTAAAACACAGATTAAGTTCAACATGGAGGTACTCGCTGGCCTGTCTCCAAACATGATTGCTGCAAATGCTGTCAAACGATTAGGGGCAACATGGATTATTCTTGATAGGTCAGTCAGTCACCAAAATATTAAATTTAAGAGGTTACAATTTTTGTATAAGAGTTATATAGATACACCAAAATTTCAAAGCCACTATTAAATTTTTGTTGCAGGAAAATGAAGAAAGACAAGCAATTCTTCATGGAGAATTTGACATGTGGTATATCGCGGATGAAGCGTAACGGCTCTGTTGAAAAACTAAGGGGGCCAAAACCAATTGATAACAGCAAGCCAATGCCTGAAAAGCGCAACAAATCAACCACCAGGAACCGTATCAAAGAACATGCAAAATATGATGAAATGATACGCAGAAGCCCGAATAAAGAACTCTCTCCTGAAAGTAAGAAAATATTTTAGCAAGTAATCTCAATTATCTAGGACTCTGAGTTCCAAGTTTCATGTTAGAGAATGTAAGTATTGATAAGGAAACTACTTCTCTTATTGTTCATCTATGGACTATAGTTGCATATTGCGTGATGAAAGCATAATTTTTGTATTTCTTCTAAACACCCTTCCCCTTCTTCCTAAGACTACAATATGTTTTTGTAAATTATGGCCAATACCTAATAAATAGAGGGAAAAAGTGCTTAGCAGATCCAAATTCTGGCCTGACATTAAATTAACCTTATTATCTAAACAAGGGGCAGTACTGCAATGTGGTAGATTAGATAGAAAATGACAACAATAACATGCATAATTTCACATTGTTATTGGTCAGTAAAAAGTTAAACATACAAGAACGTGATTAAACGTGGATTTTGTTTTAGAAATTCCAAGTCCTCCATATATCAATATTGGCAAAAAACAAGATGGTGGTGAACTGGTGATCATAAGAAATCTACCTCCTTATCAAGACATATCACCTGACAACTTCAAGCCTTGGGACTACTAAAACCTTGCCTCCTATTCTTGCAGGTCATTTTGAAGAAGATGAAGTCACCACAAATACTGGAAGAGCAAAAACAGAAGTGCTTCCTTCAATTGCAAGTTCTTCCTCCAAACAACACATCTACAAGAATGATTGGATTGAAGAATTTCAAGCAGATGAAGTTTTCAAAAATTCAACCTGCACATTGTGCAATAATCAAAGACCAAAGATTGGATGGAAGAGAGATTTTACTTATGCAGAACTCCAAGCTGCTACCGATGGTTTTTCTACAAAGAACTTCCTATCTGATAATGAATTTGGTTCAATCTATAAAGGAGAACTGAACGGGGTGAGGATTGCTGTACAGCAACATAAAAATGCAAGCTTCCAAGGAGAGAAAGAATTTAAGTCTGAAGTTCATGTTCTCAGCAAGGCAAGACATGAAAATTTGGTAATGCTGATAGGATCAAGTTCAAAAGGAGGACAGAGGCTCCTTGTTTACGAATATGTTTGCTACGGTTCTTTGGATCAACATTTATCAAGTAAGCAGAACACAAACTAAACTAGACAAAAGTTCAACTTTGAAAGTGTTCAGCTTTTGTAAAGTTACATGAAGTCTGTCCTTCAATATTGGCTGCTAGAGAGTAGAGAAGTCTAACAATGAAATCATTTTAATTAAATTTATGCAGCACATAACACCAGACCTCTCAGTTGGGAAAAGAAGATCAAAATAGCTACTGGAGCTGCAAAAGGGTTAAAATATCTGCACGAGAACAACATCATCCATAGGGACGTGCGACCAAACAACATCCTCATCACGCATGATTACGAATCTCTGGTAAAATATCTGCAGTTAATACCGATTCTTATCAATATAAACTAGTTAGTTATGCAGGTTAACCCCCAACATGAAACTATTTTTCTTTCAGTATTAAACAGTGCTTAATCAATATTTATAATCATATATTAAACAATTTGTAATATTTTTCTTGTAGTAGTTAGTACACAGTAACAAAACTGGATAATTTATGCAGCCAAAATAGCATTTTTACTTGATGAGTATTGACTGAGGTGGATTCATTCATTCTGTTTCATTTTACACTTAGTTAGTAGTTTGGCAATCTCCTCTATCAAGTGCATTGGATTCATGTAAAAGAGGTTGAGCCAGATCAAATGCATTGTTTGAGCAACTAATAACATGTGTTTAATTTGTGTACTAGTTAGGAGATTTTGGTCTTACAAGAACAAATCAACATGAAGACTTGGATCAATCAGGAAACATTACAATTGATGTCAGATCTTTGGGATATTTGGCACCGGAGTATGGTCGAAAAATGTCAACAAAGATAGATGTTTATGCTTTCGGGGTCATTCTATTACAGCTTATCACAGGAATTAGGCCTACAGACAAGAAGCTTGGAGGAAAAAGTCTTGTGGGATGGGTAAGCTAGAGATTCCATATTGCTGTAATATCTTCTTTGATTATACTAGCTAGAGAGCAGGCTTCTAGTATTTTACTTCACATTGTGGTGCACCAGTCTAAATTAAAACTCTCTTCTTCTATCTCGATCAGGCAAGACCACTACTGAAAGAAAGGAATTATCCAGATTTAATGGATCCCAGGAATGCAGACGCGCATGATGTGCACCAACTTTATTGGATGGTTCGGATAGCAGAGAAATGCCTCACCAGGGATCCTCACAAGAGACTAACTATGGATACGGTACGTACACACAATTAAGTAAAGAATGGTAACGAGCCCGAAACTAGCTAGGACGACTACTCAAGTTGGATGCATAAACATAAACTAACTAGAGGCATCACAGTATCTTATTTGTACAGAAACAGTAGTAAGGTGCATATTATAAATGAGGCAAAACATAATATTGGTATTGTGAAACAGATAAATTTCAACCATGTTAATGTCGAATATAAATTCCTAGCTTCTTTGAATTAGAACATTTGAGAAATTCTTGTTAGCTAATTAGATGAATCAAAGTAACACATGCATAATATGAGCTTGTTGTCTTATATATATACATAATGCATGGCAGGTAGTGTCTGCTTTAGATAACCTGAATCAACCCAACTAAATTTGTATCAATAATGGAGACTTTTCCCGGCCCGGCACATTCAGATTTCAGAATCTGGTAAAACTCTTGGTAATGTCGCCTTCCCCTTCATTCACCAAGTTCGGAAAAGACATGCTTTTATGAGGGTCAAAGCAATCCACCATGATATCGATAGCACTACAAGTGTTGGCAATAATGGTACACTAACTTTCTAGTCGGTGTTGAAAATAGTGATACTCTATTTCAGGATGATTCAGATGGGGATTTAACATACCGATCATGGTGTCTTGGCCGAAACCTTACCACTGATCCACTAGAGAGATAAGGGTACTTTGATATGGTTTCAAGGTGGAACATGTAGTTCAATTTCGTTACTAATATAATCATGTAGGCTTGTAATGTGTGCAATAATCGTAAACATGCAAGTGATGCAACAACAAAGAATTTTCTTTATAATTTCCTTTCTTGGTTAGCTAGCTTCAATAAGTCTCTCTGCAACATTAGGGTTTGTGAATCAATCATTGAAGAGTAGCTATTGAGGTCTTAATCTTGACAACCTCATATGGTGTCAAGACAATGGAGTTTGGTCTTGAGGATTAATTACTTTTTTATGGGTATTTTCGTACTAGCAACGTGCTAGTGAGTGCGTGCTAAATGTGATTTAGAACTTTTGTGACATGATGCAAAAGATGATGATGTTGTTATTATAGTGTCAGTAGTGTTCACCTAGTCAGTTACTGACTAAAAAATTCGTGGTCAATCACCGTTAGATTTACATCCAACGGTTGAAAATTTCAACAAAACAACTATATTAAAAATAATTCTTTCCACCATTAGATAATGGTAACTGACCATGAATCTCTTAATCAATTAATGATCAAGTGTTCATGACTGATTATAGTGTTATTGTAGGTTATAGGCATTCATCTTGACTCTCAAATATTTTCTCATTTTATTCACCTAAGGAAAATTATTGTTACACAAACATTCAGTGCGAACGTGTTCTCCGACCTAGTCAGTAAAAGTGCTTCGACATGCAAGGCCGAAGTGAGAGCACTGTCTCTCTCGTGCGAAGTGAAGGGATATGTTCAACGACCATATTTTTTTGGTTTTACGTATGAGGTTGGTTTTTTTGGGTTTGAAAACAGAGCTGGAGTTGGAGACGACGGCCGCATGATCGAGTCGGGCTTTTATTGGGTTGACTTATGTGGTTGTTGCAGTCGCACAAGCTTGGAGGGGGTTGACTGGTGGTTTGGATATAAGCAACCCTGGCCTGGTGGTGTTTCTGTCCACCCAATTGACTCAATTACGGCGGGCAGCTTCTTATCAGGCCAGATTTGATTGGCAGGTGTGGAAGGAGAATTGGGTACTGGCGTTTGGGTCTGTGGGTCAACCTAGAATTTGCTTTTGTGTCTAATTCATCTTTTCCAACATTTTTGGGTTGGTTTTGGATATTTTAGGACGAGGCGTGCCATGTAGAGATGTCTTATTTCGAAAGGGTCGCTGCTTTTTTTTTGTTTGATAAAGAGGTCATCCATTAATGAAGTTCAGCAAACAGTACAACGATTACATGCCAGAGTCTAACCGTCAGAAAATATAACCGCTTAGAGCAAAAAACTATCCTAGTACGCTCCTCACACTAACATACTAAAAAAAAAACATAAACTCAAAATACATCCACATTTTCAGACATTAAACCAAAAACAAGAAGACTAATAGACACCGAAGAGTAATAAACTTAACAACAGCATCCATGTCTTCCTGTCGATCTCTAAATCAAGCTTGATAAATTCTTTGGGCCATGAAGACCCAATTCAACTAGACTTTAGATTCAAGTTCAATCAGAAGGTCCACAAGCCCAAACTCTAGCCCTGATCTCCAAAATGAAAAGAAGGCCCAATAGGCCCACCAAGCCCAAAGTCGAACCCTAGGAGCAGCAATTGCAACTCTGCCGTCAGCCTTACAGCCGCCATTGGGACCACACCTCCTGCCGGAAGGAACAACTTCCGATCTCGCAACGAAACTCACCGGAGAAGCCAAGATTCCATTAGGCCTCTCCCGACCAAGTAACGACTCAGCCTCAGTGATGTCGCGGTTGTCAAAACCGACAGCCCCCAATAGAAGAAAGAAATAGCTACCTTGAGCATGATCATGAATCAAATCTGACACAGATCGGTGGCTAACCCGGCAACTGTCATCGCCGCCATCACAAGTCGGCGAACCATGCATAGTGTAAACACATGATGCGTTAACAGATCCAAAACCATGAAAGGTCTTTGCCACAAGAGAACCATAATCAAAGGAAGAAGAGGAGTGAACCAAAGGAGCACCACCCCATAAGATGGAATCGGAGAAGAAAGCACGCCGAGCAACGCCGATTGTAGGTACTACACCGCTGCTAGGGTTTAGCTGCAGACGCGAAGCCTCTCGGGAGAGAGTCAGAGAAAAAGACATGAAAAGGTCGCTGCTTTAGTTACTGCCATATACACCAATGACACAATGTGTCTTAGGCGACAATTTAATGTAGTTAAGGGGATTTTGTCTCTTTTTTGTGATTTTCCTTATTGAGAAATTTTATATACACATCTCAAATAACTTAATACACACCCATTTTTTAATACATCACTTATTTAATTTCTCATTCAGATATTTTACTAAATACACAACCCAAAATACCTAAAAACCATTAATCTAAAAATCCATGAAATATCACATTATGTGACTCTATTAAACTATTATTATTGTATAATTAGTTTATATTTATATAAATTAACATTTTATAGATGTTCATATCTATTACTTGTGTTAGTTCTTGAGAAATTCTTACAAATTCATTGTTCATTTCAAATTTTTAAACATGAAAATGATAAACAAGATGAAAAATACAAATATGAATAGTGTGTTTGGGTGAAAAGGAAAATATGTGAAATATAATGAAATATGTGTTCATATGCATAACAATTACATTGTTTGACACTTTGACACTCTAAACTTGGAAATTATGAATCTTTAAAGACAAAAAAGAAATTAATTGATTATCCAAATTTCCTTGCAAATTTTTTGTTTACTTTAATAGTTTCCCTCAATAAGTTCTTAGATCTTAAAAATTTGATTTGTTCTAATTCGATCACCTTATAAGTTTCCAAAAATAAGATTTTGTTTTTAATATTTTAATCTAGTTTATATTTCACATTATTAGTTTCCAAATATAAGTTTTTTTTAATATTTAAATTGTATTACACATGCCTCTTTTGGTCATTTAACATACCAATCAAATTTGATTTGAAATATTAAATAACAGGGATGTGTTATTAAGTTATTTGGTTTTATTTTCTAGTTGTTTATTTTGGTGCTTAATAAGCTGATCATCGATTTGTATAAATCGATCGTAGATTGTCTCGTGATTGATCGAGTCAGGTTGTGTATGATTTTATATCAATATATTCGTCTGCAGTTTTCCTAAAAAAGGAAAATTATTGTTATTATAGGTTATAGATATTTATCTCCACCCTCAAACTTTTGTTGATTTTAGTTCTAAGGAAAATTATGTTTATTATGATTAGAAATTGAGCTTTGTAGTCATCCTTGTCCAGCTTGAACCAAAAGGCTTAGGATTTGTGGTGGGTAGTACTGATGGTGTTTTGAGAATCATGAGGATATTTCCCAAGAAGCAGAGGGAGACCTCGACGTAATAGGAACAAGACGATAAGCCAAACTCCGGCTCAGACTCTATGGATTTTGGTTTTGAACATCAGACATGGAAGCAGCTTCAGGGGTAGGTGGGGAGTAATTCCTCATGGTGAGTAACCAAGATCCTTATGCAAACTTACCAAGGTAATTTAATACTCATTGACGGACAGGTACACCGTTGGGTCTCTAGGCCTCATGTGTGAGTACTTTCTTTTGTTTGGGCAAGTTATTGCTTTCTAGTGTAATTGTCTACTTTTTTTAACGACCTTTTGTATTTTTCCCTTTTAGATTTACTTGTAGGAAAGAGTTTTGCTACAAACTCTTAACCTTGTATTAGAGCTTGTTACTGTCTGACCTATCAATAATAAGTGGAATGATTATTGGCCAATAGAATATAAATACATCGACCTTTCTTAAAAAGAAGAAAAATGAAGATGAAATCTTGAATAATTTTATATACACACCCTAAATAACTTAATACACATCCCTCTCTCAATACACCACTTATTTAATTTCTCATTCGGATATTGTACTAAATACACAACCCAAAGTACCTAAAATACCCTTAATCTAAAAATCCCTGAAATATCATAATACTATATTAAACACTATTATTATTGTATAATTAGTATATATATATATATAAATTAACATTTTATAGATATTCATATCTATTACTTGTGTTAGTTCTTGAGAAATCCTTACAAATTCACTGTTCATTTCAAATTCTAAACATGAAAATGATAAATAAGATGAAAAATACATATATGAATAGTGTGTTTGGGTGAAAAGGAAAATGCGTGAAATATAACGAAATAGGTGTTCATAACTTCATATGCATAACAATTACATCATTTGACACTTTTACACTCTAAACTTGGAAATTATGAATCTTTAAGGACAAAAAAGAAATTAATTGATTATCCAAATTTCCTTGCAAATTTTTTGTTTACTTTAATAGTTTCCCTAAATAAGTTCTCGATCTTAAAAATTTAATTTGTTATAATTCACTTTATAAGTTTCCAAAAATAAATTTTCGTTTTTAATATTTTAATTTGATTTATATATATTTCACATTATTAGTTTCAAAATATAAGTTTTTTTTAATATTTAAATTGTATTACATATGTCTCTTTTGGTCATTTAACATATCAATCAAATCTAATTTGAAATATCAAATAATAGAGGTGTGTATTAAGTTATTTAGGGTATGTATTTAAAACTTCTCTAAATTCCTCGTTTCATCCTTGAAAAAAAAAAATCTTGCCAAAATCAGTTGGCAAATTCAATTAACTAATGCATACAGAACGGGCCCTAGGCTAAAGCCAAAGAATCACACGCTTAGGGCCTCCAAATTCAAGGGTCCCAAAAAATTACATAGGCCTTTATATATAAATGTAAGAAAAAATTCTGTAAAAAAACATACGCAACTAAGCACATGCATGCATCTTACTGAGACACATTTATGTAATCAAGCTCTCCTTCATTCCTTGCACAGACGATTAAAAATCACTCTCCTTCTCACTTTTCTCACTCTGTCAGACGAAACTTGTTCAGGTACGTTTCTCTTGCTCCAATTTCATGATATTATTACGATCTCAGGGTTAGTACCGAATCCTCATATCCTCCGTTCTAATTTAGATCTCATACGTTCAAGCCGCTGCCTTCAAACCTGTGTCGCTTGCACCGAGCGATGACTAGAAATTTTATAGACCCCACAATCCGACAAATAATGAGGTAGTGGACCCATGTTAAAACATACTACCAAAACTATCCAACCCGAAAACCATCCAAAAAACCCGACCAGCCCGAAAGATAGACAAATTAAGCTCAGTTTGAGACAACTTCCTAAGCTGCTTTCGGGACTGTTTCTGCTTTGGGGCATAGCTGGTGTTTGGTAAAACACTCTGAAGCTATTTTTGGACAGAATTGATTCTTGAGGAAGCTGTTTCTAACTGTTTCTGGGATTCAACAATCATATAAGTAATAATTAATGAAATAAATGAAAAAAAAATATCGCCAAAATAAATAAAATAGTATATCAAAAGTCCAAATACATATTAAGAAAATTTTGACAATATATACTTATGTAAATTTAACTACTCAAAATATATGTTTATAATCATTTTCTTTTTCTTGTGACTTAAACTTTTATCCATAAATTGTTGCAATGCATAAACCATATTAATTTGACATACTAATGTACTTAATAGTTTTTGTTTTTGTTTTTTTCATGAGGTAAACACATATCCATTCATTGATAGTAGAGATTATATCATGAATCGATCCATTGCCTTGTGGATAGAGGGCAAATAAGATCGTTTGATTCATGTAGGGGAGTATTCTCCTTACATAGTTTTTGCTCACTTGATACCAAAGTGAGCCTACAATCATTTATTATAGGCTATGAAAGCTTGCAGGCATAGAAATAAGGGAAATGGAAATAAAATCTCAACTATGGGCAGCAAATTAAACAACCTCCTTGCCCTTAGCAGAAAGGCACGGTGGTTTGGAGAGGGAAGTGATCGAGTGAGATGGCTCCACAGCCGCATACCTTCTGGTATTCCTGTTTTGAGACCCGAGCGGCCTACCTCGCTTCTTCTTCGACTTCTCAACTAGTTCAGAAGGTTGAAATGGCACAATGACACTATCCCCAAACAACAAACCCAGAGATTTGACAAACATAACAGCCAAGAAGTCTGACTATTGTACTTAATAGTTGTTACTACTTGAAGTGTCAATTAAATGTCGGTGACCCGTGACTTGGTTAATTAAGTTGTTTAACTGACAACTTTGAGGTCATGAGTTTAAACCTCACGGACATATGTAGGGTGTGTGAGTTATTAATAAGTGTCAACTAAATTATAAACATGTATGAGTATTTTGGTTATTATACCTACCCAAAACAATTTTTAGATACAAATTAACAAACACTCAAAATGATTTTTGGTTCTCACAACACTTTTAAAAACAGTTTACCAAACACTCCGCTGATTTTCCACATAGCAAATCCAAAAACTATTCTAGCCACAACAGATTCAAACACAGCTACGCAAAACTAGGCCTTAGTGGGCTTACCCAAAGATTAAACTATTCGCGATATATCTGATATATCCCCCGATATCTCCTTTTTCTGAATGATTGATATATCTAGAGGGGTAAATATCTTATCTTCCACCGTATCTCCGATATTTCTCTGATACCGTCAAATATCTCTGATATTTAGGATATATCTCCGATATATTAAAGAAATACTTGTCAAAATTTTAGGCATAAAGAAAAATCACCTATAAAAATATTCGAGAGAGAAGTGATTCCCTTGAGGTATATCTCAATGAATAGTGAGGGTCTAGAGTGACTTCTGGGAGATGAGTATTTCCCAGGAGGAATATCAGGATGTGGAGTGAGGGACCATCTTTTCAATCACCTTAAGTCTTTTTCTAGATGTAGATGACGCTTTTCCTCCAATTTCTGATATTTTTTCTTAGATATCCCTGATATCTACTTTTTTCAAAGCACCGATATAGTGTGGCGGCTCGTGGAGGCAGAGCACCTTGCAAGCTAAGAGGGAGGCATATCTGCTAGGGTTCCAGGAGGAGCGGCTTAGCTCTGCGCTTTCCTGACATGTTGATTTGTTGTTTTGCCCGACGACGATCGCAACTAGGACATCAACGGCTCAAAGGCGATGACAACTTGATTTGGTTGCGTATGCGTTTCGTTTTTGCCTCTCCCATGGCTGAAGGACGCGTCCGCCCATCGGAGACTAACCGATGACGGCTAGCTTGTGTGGTCCGATCTGGATATCAAGTCTAAGTGGGCTGAGGGTTGAGAGGAGGCATGTGGGAGTGGGTTGGGTCTTTTTGGGCCTGGGCCATTTTCCCTCTTCTCACAATTTTGTTTTTGGGCTCATTGTTCCGGGTTCGAGTCACTACGAGTGGGTTTTTACGTAACCTTGTTCAATGTTGTTCATTGTTTTGACTGGTGAAGGGGTACACCATGAAGGTCTTTAGGCCCTAAGCCAATCAAGATGGATGGTATGAATTAGGGTTATGAAGAATAAATTAGTATTTGGACGTCCGCTCTTTTGGTTTGGTTTCACTGTTAATCTTTTTGGACTTTATTTTTTTTTGTAGGACTATAGTTATTATCATCATTTTGGAAGGTAGCCTGGCTATTAGTTTAGTGAGTTGAGCAGTGGATGTAATATGTGATCTTCGGATCCTTTAGCTTGAGCGAGAGTGCTTGTTGTATGATTTTTTCGATCAATGGATGAGCTTTTTGCCCACATGAGTTGTACCATTTTCCCTCAGAAAAAAAAAGTACCGATACAACCATACAAATATTTTAATTAGAAAATTTCATATAAGTCTCATTTTAAACATTTCTTTAGCCTTAAGTCCACCCCGTATTTTTTACCCAAATAAATCCACTTCAGAGACCAGATCCACTAGCCTAATTTTCTTCTATACCTAAGATACTCTCGACTACCTGTATTCTAAGTTTCTAACACGCTTGATCTCCCTTATCAAAAAAAAAAATCTCTCTCTCTCATTCAACTCCATCTCGCAGGAAATGAGCTCCGGCAACATCCACACTTGGAGACGATGACGAAGAAGATCGGCCAGAAGCTACCTCGTCGGAGTCGAATCTCTCTCGATCAGAGCCTCGCCTGAAGACGACGAAGATGCTCCTCCTCATCGTCACACCACCACCGCTGGGTCTCAAGTAAATCTTGTTTTCCATTTCGTTTGAATTTGAACTTGAATCTGCAAATTTTGTTTACAGAAACCTTAATTTGATTGTTGCGTTTTTACGCAGCGGCTATTTGGATGATGTCGATGAGTTATCGGTGGTGAGATCGAGTAGTAGGAAGGACTAAGATAATTGCCGAGATCAAAGGTTTTGTTGTGATTCCAAATGTAAAGCTTAAAGTGAGCCTTCGCTCTTTGATTCTCTTCACTTTTTTTGAGCTATTTTTTGGCTAAGATGTGCAATTGTAGAAGGAAAAATTGTCCAAAGAGTGTTCGACCTTTTAAAAAAGCTAACTTTTGGTGTCTCACATTTTTAAAACTTTAAAACAGTATCTCATGTTTTTGACCCGACCAAATATTGGTATCTAGAACCGTCAATTCTGTTAAAAAAACCTAACGGCATACATATTTTTATCTTAAAATGACTAATTTACCCTTTAATTTGTGTTTTAGTTTTTTCTTTTCATATAATAAAACTAAAAAAAAAGTGATGGTTTCGATAGCTCTGATCTCCAACAATGGCGGCAGATCTGATGCCACACACGGCGATCTGAAACTGGGTTCTGATCCCTCTCTCGGTGGTCATGGTCCTCATTGGAGTCCTTCGCTGCTTCGTCTCCAAGCTCATGCTCTCCAACCAAGTCCCAGATGCAGATGGAGTTTTAACTGACTGGCTGACTTTGAGTACACTCAAAACCTGATTCTGATAATCCATAGTATTGAATGTTTCACTCTCATTAATAACAAGCAACAAGAGTGAGTTGAGTCATCCAAAGCGTGCTATTCCTTTTTGGAAACACCAAGCTTGAACTGATCGGATCAAAGTAGTTCATAGCTAGAACAGTGGTCAAACAAGAGAACCCATAGTGTGATTTCACACTCAAAATTCACACTAATGCTTCTTTCCGAGCCAATATTAAAGACCCATCTGAGATTGAACCACTGAAACAAACATGGCATGGGTTTGTTTCTCCTTTGAAATTAAAGACACAAGTTCATCTTCTTCTCCCTCAAAACCTTCTTCACAGAACAAAGCGTCTAAAAGCATTGGTGGGTGTTGGAGCTCTTGGGAATCTTGTTCTTGAAGAGCCATCTTCTTCTGAGAAGAAGAAGAAGAAGAAACGGGAAGCTTTGCTCATTAAAGGAAGAGAGAAAAGCACAATCCGCATATCTATTTTATGTATTTTTTTTTTTCTGAACAAGATCTATTTTATGTGTTTAGCTAGGTATTTTATTTTGAAGAATTTTTAAATACACACCCTTAATATCTTAATACACACTCCTTACTTAATACATCACCTATTAAGTTTTTCATTTCAGTATTATACTTAATACAAATTCCAAACTGCCTAAAATGCCCTTAATTTATGAAATATTTCATTATTTAATATAATTCATATATATACTATTTGGTACCTCTTTTTACATATTATTTCGTCTAATTTTTGCTAGAAATTTTTGGTTATCATCGTTCAATTTATAATCAAATTATTATTGTTATATCTCAACTCCAAATTATCAATACAAGTTTTCAAAATTCACAAGTTAGTAGAACTGTAAAAGTACAGTAGTTATTAAACATAAATAGCTAGTTATTCAATAAAACATATCATGATAAAGATGCATTACTTGACAACATGATCTGCAAGATCAAACTAAAGCTGATACAGATAAAAAAAATAAAAATAAAAATAAAAAAGACAACCCAAATGAATTGTGGAGAAGAGTCGGGGTCAGGGGAGAAGGCGTGTCTTCGACGATTTTAGGGTAGAAGATGTTGAAAAGAATACTTCTAGCGCTATATATATTTTTTTTAATAATAAATGTTTGTTTTAGTCATTTAGCTTACTTATAAAATCTCAATAGAAACATAAAATAATAGAGGTATGTATTAAGAGATTATGGGTCTGTATTTAAAATTTCTTTTTATTTTGAGAGAGGGAAAAAAAAACTAAAGATATGAAAAGACGAAAGTATCTTTCAGGTGTTAAGTTTTTAACAGAGCTAACGGTTTCAGATACCAATCTTTAGTCGGGATAAGAATTTGAGATACCTTTTTAAAGTTTTTAAAATATGAGACACCAAAAATTAGCTTATTTAAAAGGTCAAACACGTTTGGACAGTTTTCCCATTGCAGAATTGGTTGACGTGTAGTGACTTTAAACTTTTAAGCAAGGGTATTTCGTGAAGTGATGATGTTGAGAATTGGTTGATATGTAGTGATTTCGGAGTTTTTCTTGGTTTTGATTCTCTGCTAAATTTTGTTGTTCTCAAGATCAAGATACCGGATTTTCTCTCACAGAAAGAGCTTGATTAGGGAGATTAATTAGGACTTCTGCTCCCACATAATATCATTGTGTGTTTTGTGTTCAGTATATAAATGTTAGTTTGTCAGGACCCACTCCGAATTTCACCCTGAAACCCGAAGTAAATCCTGCGGGGACCACCTCGAAGGAAAATTTACCGAAAATTTGATATAACCTCTCTTGACAATGGACAACCTTCCTAAAAAGAACACCTGCAAGCACTTTTAAAAGTTCTAACTCCAACCTTATAAACTCCTGGAGCCTTCGTACTCCCCACAAATCACAACCTCTCACAATATGAATTTAATAATCTAACAAATATCCTATAACCAACAATTCATAGTTAGAGCACTTGAATAGAGAGGAAAGGAACTAGAAACAAAAAAATAGAAATGAGCGGAAGCTATACTATTGACTATGTCTCTTCTCCTCATACGCCCGACCCTATGCTAACCTGCATACTAGGCATTTTAAAAACGAAGAGCCCAGAAGAAAACATTTTGCAAACGTTAGAGTGAGTGAACAAAAATGAATTTACTAAAAATATTTATGCATTCCCAATTTAATTTTTCATAGAAAATTATGTTGCATGCGTCAGCTTAAAGCTTTCTACTCACAAACTGGCAAATACATGACTAGCTCCGGCTAGTCTCCAAAACTTAATAAATTGAGCCTCTCAGCTCAACTATATATATAAACATATACGCGTATATATTTACACTCGTCAAACTCCTTGTATGATTCCTATGAACAAATTAGAAAAATAGAAATTCATACAAGGCTACGACGCTTGCGTCTAACGCTCACGTCACGTCATAATAGAATTTTTCCTCATTATGACTGAAGAGGACGGGTGTATATATACGTGTGGACTCCCTATATGAAAACCTATATGAACCAGATAAGAACGTAGTTTTCATATAGGGTTATGACGTTTGTGTCTAACACTCACGTCACGCCATAATGGAATTTTACCTCATTATGACGGACCAAGCCCGTATGGCTAGCTAGCATTTATATACATACTATACTCACAATGTCCACATACTTATTCACCGAAAATCTTATTTTCGGTAATTCTCATAAATGATGCAAATTGCCAAATATCACAAAAATAAAGAATCTCAGTAGAAAAATAACTGATCAACAACATAATGCATCGCATGCTCTTATATTAAAGAAAAACAAAGTCCACTCACAGTGATTCGATAACGTCAGCTGTTAAGCTGAGATTCCCCAAGTCAAAGGGCTCTAAAATTTCCTTTCATTGATCTTTCCTTTGAATTGACTCCTCCGTCCATTACTACGCTACACGATCAAAACCTTAATTATAACTAAATTGCGTAACAGAACTTAGAGTAAAACTCCACTCAATCCAATAAATACCGATTACTACTTAACCCAAGTATAATAGTAACCACTCCCGAGCAAATCATTCTACGAGAAAAGACCCACATAAGAAATGGTGATCTATACATTCTTTCAATTGTAATTTAAATCCCTAACAATTCACCACTTAACTTATTATACCATACATGACCAAACGGTATAACATTTCACCATTCTCACATGAAATTCCATGCGTGAATGTTACCACTCCTTATTGTTTTAAAGTTCACCAATTTAATCATTCCTCAAACTCCCTTGCAGCAACACAATTTCAGAATTGACAATATACTCACCCTAATTAAAAGATATAGATATACTCAATTCATTCTTAACATTCTACCTCAACCACCTTATATCAAACTTCCACCAACAAAACCGATTACTCAACAGAAGACTTGCCAACTGACAACACAACTAAATTCCAAGTTTCCATACCCATCATTACCAAACAGACCACACTAAATAAATTCAAAACATCCATTTCTTACCAAGTCTTCTCTTCCAAGTTGACCATAGCTGCCTTCCTCCACAACCAACTCTCGGTTCCCTAGCAGACAAACATAATTAATAATCAACCACGCTATAGCAATTTCTCAACGAAGACAGAGGTCCAGATCCTTACCACTTTATTTTCAAAACTGGAAATTGATATGCTCTTGCTGCCTCCCGCAACTAACATTCATTTCAGACCCAGACCTTGTCCACAGCCGATTGAAGCTAACCTAGTAGCTGTAAATGCTCTCCGGTAATTTCCCGAAGCCCTCAATCCAAATCTGTAAAGCTAACCCAACTGCCTTCTCCCTCTTCCGTCATCCCAAAACACAGCTTCATCAACTACATATGAAGAGTAGATAGATCCTCTCTCCTCGGGCATCACCGATTTCCGTCGGAAGTGTCGGACACAGTCGGGTTCTAGATCGACCAATCACTCAAGAACTAGGTTGTATGTGGACTTGAGTTTAGGTGTTTTGTAGAGGAAAGAGAGGAGAACATTTTGTGGGTGGTCTCACCTGAAATGGTGACCGGAAACGGCCGAAGTTAATCGACGAAGGTTGGTGACGGAGACGAAGTCGAGAGAGAGAATTGCTCGGACAGAGAGAGAGATGGCAGCTCGGGTCAACGCCTGAGTTTGGGCTTAGACCAAGTCAACCCAACTCTTCACTCTTATACTTAAACCAATGGTCCAGATCAAAACCCTAATTGATCAAACGGTCTAGATTAAATGTTATATCCTAATTTCAGAAACTAAATTTTTTTTTACCAATCTTCAGTAAATCGTAGAAAATAGCTCGAAGTTCCAAAAATAATCTGAAGACATCAGTGAACTTGTAACGTCACGTGTTACGACATCGGGGCCTTAAAAAAAGAATATTACAATTTGAGAAAAAACTCAAAAATGAACACGAGCGTCAAATTACCAAGGTACCGAGTACAGTTAAACTTTCCAGTAACTCGTAAAAACACCCGGTAAATGATAAAATTAGGTCCGGGATGTTACACAGTTGCTTTTCATAATTATTACAGTATCTTTCTGCTAGTAAGATAGTATCTTTATGTGTCTGTGGTAGTATCTATGCATTTTTATTGTGTTCTATTGATATGGCCATAGTAGCTTTTTGATATTGTAATAGTAGCTTTCTATGTCTCTGGTAGTATCTTTTCAACATGATGTCAGTATCTTATGTTTTCAATTCAGTAGCTCTGTCACATCCCGACCCTTAAATTTTTACCTTATTATTAGCTTGGTTATAATAAGAATTTTTACCGTCTCCGGCATTGAGATATAGTTTAATTGGTCCCTAGAGGGATTTTGGGGGACGATTATTTCAGAGAGTTATTCGTAGGAGAAAAATGTGTTGACGGTAAAAATTGTGAATTTTAGCTAGTAAAAGGTAATTTTTAATAGGGTATTTTATTTTGGGGTGTTAAATTAGTGGAGATGGGTATTTTTGTGGTGTTGGGCCAGGTTGGTGTGAGGCCCAAACTCATCTCCTCTCCTTTTCTTTTCTTCTTCTCCTCTTTCTTCTTCTCTCTTTTCTTTTCCCTCCCGAGCCCTCTCCCTCTCTCTCCCGCTGCCGGATTTCTTCTTGGCCGTCTGCCGCCGTCCGGCCAGCCACCGGCCGCCGCTCCAGCCTAGTTCGGAGCCCCGCCACCTCCTCTCTCTCCCCGGCCTAGCACCCGAGCCAATAACCCACCGGAAGAGGAGAAACTCGCCGGAAACGCCGGGAAATATTTTCGCCGGAAATCCCACCTCCGGCCGCCATAGGTCGAAATCTTTGGCTCATCTTGTAGCTCTCTTCAAGGTTAATGATCCCTCAAAAGAAAACGATTTAATTCGGTTTTGTTATGGAGAAATGTATAATTGAAGTTTTAGGGATTTATGGAAGTTTTGATTCGATTGACCTAGATAGGCTTGGATTTTGGATTTGTGCTAGTTAAGAAAGTTGTAGAGCATGATGAGAGGATTATGCTGTTAAAATTTCATAGGATTTGGAGGTCGCCAGAATCGGTCTCCGGCTGCCGCTGCCGGTGGAGCTGGCGCCGGCGCCGCTGCTGTTTTGGAGTTTTGGATGGTTTTAAATATGTAATAATTAGAGGAGTTTAATGAAGTGATTTGTGGAATTTTTGGATGAGATTTGGATAGGTTTGGGAATTTCCAAAGTTTGGTATTTTGACGGTTAAATAATGTAAAATCCGGCCGTAGGATTTAAGTCAATTTCTGAGAAATGTTGTATTTACGGCTGCCGAGTATGGTATTAAAGTTTGGGTCGTTTCAATTTAAGAATATCAAAGTTAGGCAATGATGAACGTGTTTATGGCTCTCGGTTAATTTTGCATATTTTGAATAAATATTGGATTTTTAATTGGGAAATTAATTATATATTTGGAACAGGACGTGAGGAGACTCAAATTGAAGAGACCTCGGATCGACGTCAGGCTTAGGCCTAAAGTTGTGAGTGGACCTTTTTTTTTAATTGAAAAGCATGCGATGAATGATTTTGTTGATCATTGATTTCTTCTGATGAGACTTATTGATTTCTCGGCAATTTGACAATTACCAATAGCAAAGAAAAGGAAGGAAAAACAACAGAGAAAAATAAATTTTGAATCCCGAACTCAGACCCAAGCTTTTTTTAAAACGGAGACAGGAAGATGACCAAAACACAAACAAAAAATCATAATCAATTTCAAATTGAAATTCAGAAGTCATATTTGTTCAAAAGCCACTATGTTTGTTCAGAAGTCATATTTGTTCAGAAGTCCAAAAGCCACTATGTTTAAACGCACCAACCTTGCAATCAGTTTATCATTTACTATATCATTGAGCATGTCTTTTACAATTGATTCATTCTCCTAATGGTCCAAAAAATCATGTGAACGTCATATTTGTTCAATACATTAGTAGCCATAGTCGAGAGCGGACAAATGGGGGCTTGAAAAGACTGACCTGGAATTGAACGAACGGAAGTAGCTTTCTGGTTTTGAACCCTCTCTGGAGCTTCCTTCAAGTAAATATTCGTAAACTATACGAATCTGGATGATCAATAGAAGAGAATAGCAAACATAATCAATCGAAAATCAATCACCCAAAAGATGAAAGCTGTGGAAGACAATGTGGAAGACACGCGAGGAACCAAAAGCTGTGGAAGACAATGTGGAAGACACGCGAGGAACCAAAAGCAGTAGGTGGAGGCTCAGGCGATCAACAACTGGCAGGGCAACAGAGTGAAAACCTAAACAATACAGGGGCAGAAGACTGAACTACGAAGGACACGAAGCTTACTTGAATCAATCACCCAAAAACAACCAACGCCCACAGCCACATCCGACGAAAACAAAACGAAGAACCAAGAAGCAAATTCAAAATCAAATCAAATGCAAACCAAAATTAAAAACTTAGCAGAACTAAAGCATACCCGGAGAAAGATCACTCCTCTCAACCTAAACAATACAGGGGCAGAAGACTGAACTACGAAGGACACGAAGCTTACTTGAATCAATCACCCAAAAACAACCAACGCCCACAGCCACATCCGACGAAAACAAAACGAAGAACCAAGAAGCAAATTCAAAATCAAATCAAATGCAAACCAAAATTAAAAACTTAGCAAAACTAAAGCATACCCGGAGAAAGATCACTCCTCTCAAGCTCGATCACAACATGCAAAGAGAAATTTTCTGTTCGGAAATCAATTCGTCCAATTCAAATTCAGCATCAGAAAAAAGAAGGGTACGAAATTGAAAAACCCGAATATATATGATTCAAATTGAGGAATAGCTGTTAGATTTCCTTCTACTATGACTACTTTATTTCTACAAAAAAGAAATGCGAAAAAGATAGTTAGCTTTACCCGAGGACGACGCTAGAATCAATTTTACTGAATTTTTGGACTACTGTTACAGCTTAATCTTCTTGGCATCTTAAATCCTTCATATCAGCTCATTCTTCATACCAGCTCATTTGATATGCATGATAAATAAAACTAATAAAAGAAATATAAAGGTGGACGAACAGAAAGCAAAAGTTTGTCTATCAGGCGGAAGAACCTTTTGTGCTCTATCAGGGGGCTTGATCAGTCTCATCCATCATTTGGTTTGTATGATCAATAAGTTACTGATTCACCAGCAAATTTTAACTGAAATAACAAAAGTTTTAGTTCACACAGTGCATTGGGACTGCAATTCAACTAATAGCCCCAGAGAAGATCACCTGCACAAACCAGAAACTTATCACTATCACTTTAGAGTTATGAATATGACTATACCAGTAAACTGGACAACAAATGAACAAAGCAACCTACCACTGTCATTTTTTATATACTTGCCAACTTACTTTTGATATATTGGAAATGCTTGTTAGAATTTAATGCTAACTGTAGTTTTGAATGAGACATTTGTTACTGATTTAGCAATAAGTTCAACCTTTACAATATATTTTTGAAGTTGTGCATATTCATAAGAAATTCACCTGAAACTGTTATTTAATCAAAAATTGAAAATGAAGGGAAAAAAATGAATTCTGAAGTACATGCATATTAGCAGGATTGAAATTGCAAAAATGAACTGAAGAAAGAATTGAAATTTAAAGTAAGTTGCATGGTTTAATACCCTGTTGAACTATATTGCATAACTAATTTAACCTCAAATTCTAAACTTTTCACATTAAATTCAGAAGAAACCAGTAATACTTGATACCCAACAGACCGAACACCAGATTGAGATCACATTCCAAAGTAAAAACTTCATATTCAACCGAAGTAAAAACCAACAGAAGACAACACAAAGTTTACCTAGTTGTTCCCATTCAATTGCTTCTGATATCAATTGACATTGAGCACCTAAACGAACAAACAAGAACCAAAAATGAACAGAATATTTCAAATCACATCTTTGAATCCTAGAGGTACCCAAAGAAATGAAAAGGGAACCTGGACATATGAAAAGTTGGAGATGATCAATCAAAATCTTGGCATGCACATCATTTTCAGTGATCGATCTGAGGGTGGACAGATTGACATCTCCCAAACCCACCACCCCTCCTCAACCCTCCTCCCAAACCCCCCCCATCTTCAGTTTTCACTTGCAGATACCAAATGAAGTCAATTTCAGATTTACTTTAAAACTTTTGGCTAATTGCATATTTACTTTAAAACTTTTGGCTAATTGCGTATCTATTCAACTGTATTCACATTTACTACTGAATATGTAAATCAAAACGTGTTAATGGAATAGCTGCCAAACTTACAGAAACAATACTGAATATCAAACACCATAGAATGTTAACAGAAACTGAGGAAAACAAATAATCATGAAAAAGATTCAGCATGAACTAAGTTATAAGCTTCATTTGATTTCGATAACTTCAATTTTGTTGTATATAGTTCATTTTCATCACAAAAAAATCTCTCTTGCTGACTTCAAATACTTAAACTTGTAATTAACTGAACCTTGCAACATAAGGCAATGTGAACTTTCTCCATATGTTCAAAAAACACTGTGACAGGTTCAGTAAATACAACTCAAGCTCTAAATTGTTTGCATTAATCTATATTCTATACCTTTGGTGCTTTTATATACATTTACAGAAATTTATATACTTTACGGATAAGATTAAGAAATGCAAATGCCAGCAGTATCATAAAAGATGTCATCTAAAAGCAGAGACTGGAAAGATTAGTAAGACAACAGATTTAGGATTCAAACTTAGGATCTCAAAACTGAAACTTCAAACGCTGTGGCAATACCTCTGCAAATTGTCTTCTTTGTTGAAATAAATAAGGAATCCAGCAATGATGATGTCCTTTGCTGAATTACCTCCTGCAAGAGAATATTTCAGAATTCTTTTTAAGCAGTGAGAGACTAATAAATCAAGACTTTTCAACGGTTTGAAGAAGCTTTTCAAGGCATTTAGTCAAACATCAAAGTGGCATATTTGAATTCACATGAAAAGAGGTACTGAGACTCATGTTGTTGAGATTAATTACAATTCTGGTGATATACATATACATATACATATATATATATATAGACAGTGATTATTTCTACATGTAGGCAAAACTTACCAGTGATAAAAAGGAAACCAGAAGTATGTTTCTAAAAAATGGCCTCCCCTGCACTTTTCTAAATAAGCAGTAGATACACCATGCAATCATCATCAGCAAAAGCAACACTCGCACAAAACCCAGGGAGAATAAATATACCTGGACAATGGTGGAATGGAGAGATTGAGGGGCACTGGACTCGAGAACTTTTAGATAACTTCTGGGCCTGGAGAGAACAAACTGATCACAACCTGCTAACCACTACAATGGGAATTTTTTAAGGTAATACGGATTCAAACAAAAACCCAGAATTGAAACTTTTGAGAAACAAAATGGAACTAACACTCACTGCTAAAAAACGATAGCTCTCAACCCAAGAGCCCAAGACGAAGAGAGAAGGAAAGAAAAAGAGGGGAGAAGAGCTCAACTGCCCAAAACTCAGGAAATAGATCACTGTGAACTCAATCTCTGAAGTCTGAACGGAGAGGCAAGGAAGGAAAACGCAGCAACTGATTGTATCTCAAGCGAAAAAGAGCAGAGCAGATCAGGCGAGAGAGAGAAGAGATGACGACGTGGATGAGAGTGGAGAAAGCAAGAGAACTAGGAAGTTGATCGGATTAGAATACATAAAATGGGCAAACAAAACTGGTTTAATAGAAATAGTTCAGATAAAGCCCATCTAAAAAAAAAAAAAAAACCTAGCTTTCTTGAGGCATGAATTGAAGAACTCAAGTTAGTACTCACTTGTTTAAAGTCTTCAATGTTAAAATTTATGTCAGCCTCTACTCCCTGAACTTGATCCCCGCTCTATCATACATTCTGCAGAAAATAATTTGAAATAAGTAACTAATCATTGAAATTTCTACATGTTCTTGGCTCACATTTGCTTGGAGAAATTTTTTGTTTGTTTCCCAGAAAAAAGTAAGATTTGCATATGGCAAGCAAATAGTACTCATCAAGCAGCTGCATGTGATGTGTAGAATCAACCTATAGGGTGCCCAAAAAAACAAAACAAAAACCCATCAGAAAGACCAACATGGGAATTTTATTACAATGATAAAACAGGTGGTCATTTTGTCAATTCAAATTTGAATTCAAAGTGTCATATTTGAATTCATAAAAAAAGAGGTATTGAAACTTCAAAGTGGCATATTTCAAGTCATAATTGGTGATACAGATATTACTCCCTCACCTTATAAAACAGGAAAAACCATGAATGATGATAAGTCAATTGAGTATGGTAACATTTTAACACACACCATTCAGACCATAAAGCTGAGCTACAAAGAAACAATAACATTGAAGACAAAGTTAATCAAATCTAAGAGAAACTCATATCATACCAAGTTACCAAGTTAAATATATATACATAAATAAATATCAATTTCATTATATACGAAGGTTCATACTTGTGGAGCTGAGAAAATTGAAAAACACACACTTAGTGTACTAAAACTGGACCAATATTGGCAGCATATTGAAAGTGGATAAAAGTAGCCCTTCTAATTCCAAACACTTCAAGAAAACAAAATGAAAATGTCAATTAGAAGAGCAGGATTACAAACATCCACCAAAGTCTCCAGCTTTATATTGAAAGAAGTTGATAATTTTTTTTTCAACCAACACATGTACTTTTGTTTTCAACCAACACATGTGTACCTTGTTTTTTTCAACCAACACATCCACCAAAGTCTCCAGCTTTAGCATTTTTCCTGGCACAATTTTCACTACATAAAGGAATAAGAAACCAATCCCTAAAAGATGATAATGTCCAGCAGCACTGAAATAAATAAAAGAGCAGATAAAAGATAAAGAATCAATATAGCCAGAAAATAAAAATCCGACAAAAAACTGGTTTACAAAGTACTAAGATCAGATCAGTTAACAGTAAAGAAGAAGCTTCATGACAACACAAAATCCAAAGGCTATCAAAATTCACTTTTTATTAAAAAAGAAATACAAACCCAAGTATCATATATTTCCTCTCACTTTCCAGCCACCAAACAAAGCAAGAGAGAAAGCACAACCCAAGAAAGTCCAACTGAAGAAAGCAGGAATCCCTCTCAACTCAATTCATCATGTATAAGCAACTATAATGGTCCATAGATGGATTTGATTGTTGTCTCACAACATCTAAACTGTATTATATCATTAAAGAAATGGTTCAGCTAGCTAGTAGTAATGAAAGGCTAACAATATAAAATGAACATATAAATATTTGAAAACACCCAGAAAACAACATGCAAAGATACAAAATAACCATCTAAGGATTTCTCAGTCGAATTTTAATAAACAAAACAAAACGGACAAAGAAGAATCAGAATGAAACAAAATACCCGGATTTGTCCTTCATGTCTCTGCAATCAGCCATCTCCTTCAATTTGCACAATACGTATCCTCAACCTGAGAAAGAACCCAACAAACTTAGATTTCTTTCATACTCTACATGCATCAGAAGAACCAAGATCAAAAAAGAAAAAAGAAGAAGAAAACCAAGATCAAAGGAAGAAAATTTCTTTCATACTCTGCATGCATCTGAACAACGAAGATCAAAAAAGAAAAAAGAAAAAAAGAAGAAGAAGTAAACCAAGATCAAAGGAAGAAAATTTATCTCAGAAGAAGTCGATTTCTAGCTTGGGTAATAAAACTAATGCTTACAATCGAGTGAAGCTGGAGAGCTTGAGATTTGAGGTTGAAATCTGGAAAGTGATGGATTGATCGAGATTCAGTGGAGTTGAAAGAGAGAGAGAGAGAGCAAGAAAAGATATAAGAAGCGACAAAATGCAAGCCCTACACTGTTAAATACTATTAGGCACTGTTCCGTATGAACAGTCCTACAACAAAAAGATATATAGTAAAAGGTAAACTAGAAATGTGCCCGCGGTTTGCTGCGGGTTTTGGATCTGTAGACCAATAATGCTAATTGTAAACTCTTGGTTTCTGGATGCAGTGACAATGGAATTCTGGGTAGTTAGATAAGAAAACAAACTATGAATCGGCAAAAGAAATACAATCTGTAAGGTAATCAGATGAAATATAATAATGAAGAATATCATCATTCTTATATATGTTAAAGATACAATATTGAATTCTCAGTTACAATCTTACATTCAGTTCACATATAAGACACTAATGTTATAGGTCAAAGATTTTTAGAATTCATATCCATATGATGAAACTTGATATTCCTCAAGTAATTTCTGACTGACTTGATTGCTCAAAAAATAGTTTCTCAAAATGAAAAGTTCATTAGTAAGTTGCTAAACACAGAGCATAAAACAGAGTTCGCAATCAATTTCATGATATCACAATTAGGGAATCCAGGGTACTAATATTAAACATAAACATAGATATACACATATTGGTGATCAAAGTTAGGGAATGCAGGGTACTAATATTAAAGCTTCCGGATTTATTAACCATCATGAAGTTGTAAGCTAAAGAGGAAGTTACCGTACTGGACTTTTACTTGGCATTGGTTTGCAAAGCCGGTTGCTGCATGAGGCGATGTTCATTTTCTTTGCTAATGAAACATGCCCAGGAGTTGAACATGAAGGAAAGATATCCTAGAGAAGTTGTTGGATATTAGTGATGATGCAGCCTCCATAATCTAAATGCAACAAATCAGTGTATATAATAAATAATAAATAAACAAATGAAAATACACAGTAGAAAAGGAGAGCTCAATCACCTAAATGAAAGTTCAATATTAAGAGCTTTCATTTTGGATATATATTTTGCGCTCATTTAAGGCTTTAAACAGCTGTTTGCTTACTGAATGAACTTTCTTTTTGTTTATTCCTGAAACAGACATGCTCAAAAAAAGTGACAGATTGAGTTTATCGGTTGCAAGAGGTCAAAAATTTACTTTAAAATTCCTTCAACAAGTCAATGAGAAATAACCAAGTGAAAGATAGGAAAAATAGATGTCATTTTAGCTTTCTATTATTCCATTTTCCCATATGAACTTTCTTTTTGTTTATTCCTGAAACAGACATGCTCAAAAAAAGTGACAGATTGAGTTTATCGGTTGCAAGAGGTCAAAACTTTACTTTAAAATTCCTTCAACAAGTCAATGAGACATAACCAAGTGAAAGATAGGAAAAACAGATGTCATTTTAGCTTTCTATTATTCCATTTTCCCATATGCAGTTTACTCAAGCATTCATCATTTCATATTTCATAGTAGGTTTTAATTTGAGATCAGTAGTTTAGAGTGTTGGTTGTGTTACTTGTAAAGAGCTTGCTGCATATCATGACCCAAGCTGATTAGGCAACTGACTGACTTTTCTCATTTGCTTGAAGCATGTGGAGCAAGCTGGGCAGAATATCTTTCTTCTAGCACATTGTAGCTGTACAAAATATCAGTTGGTTCTGTAATGTAGAGCATGATATTGACGTTGTGAGTAAATGCTCAACGAGTGGTAAGTAAAAAAAAAATGTAGCTGCTTTTCTATCTCACATACGGCTGGATCTTTAATTTGGAGATCATATTTTTGTCTACAGCCTCCAACACCACTTGAAAATCAAATGCCAATTTTGCCAATTCAAAATCAGAAACAAAATTCAATTACAACATAACATTAAGATAAAGAGAAATACACAGAACATAAATTCAATTGTATCTGGATTCCCCAAATACACAGAACATTAGGATTAATAGAAAATAAAACGGTCATTCAGAATTGAACATAGTATTGAAACAAAGCAATTAGACATTGTCACATGATTAGTATCCATGTTCTATAAGTTGCTGATCTATAAATCAAATTCAACACAGAAAGAAAAACCTCAGCAACGTAATAGAAACCACTTGATTGATAAAACAAAAAACATAGTGATTGCTCACTTTCATAATACATGCAAAGTAATTCAAAAGTACTGAAGTAATGTCTAATGCAATTAAAAGTACCTTTTCGGAGTTGATATACAAAGAATACTATCAGCTTGAGCTTGACTGCAAAACTTGATCAGAAGGATCAAAATGTTTCATCCTGCAAAAAGGAAGCATACTGATATTGTTTCTAAAACAAAATTGAAAGCAGATGAAAATTAAAGCGTTGTTGCTGGAAAAAAAAAAAAAAAAAAGATGATGCTTCTTTTTGTTTCATCCTGGAAAAAAGATGATGCTTCTTTTGTTGCTTGGATTGTGGAAATGGATACAATTTCAAAGTTCCCAGAAATCAGAGATAAAACACAAATGAGTAACAAATAAAAACTAAAACACACAAAAATTAGATAGAGAAACTGACCGAGTTGCATAAATAAGGCAAAGACCACATTGAGCAAATCTTCTCCCTGAGTTTGGAACAACATTTTTGCCGTTATCATATACACAATATCCATGCTCCTCCTCCTCACACAAAAACCCAATATCACAACCCTAAACTCCTGCACCATAGAACCCCAAATCAGTCATACAAACCCAAAATCTTATTTCGACAAAAAAGATAGAAGAGGAATTGGGTGTTCAAGAGAACAAACCGATGGAAACCGATATAAACGGGCAAGCCACAACAAGAAAGACAGAAGATACATATAGATCAAAACCCAGGAAAAAACAAATATCAAACCCAGATCAAATACCATATCTTAAACCCAGATGATTACCCATAAATACCTATTTGAAGAGAGGGTATGGATAAAAACAGCAAACTTCAAATCGCTGCATCAACACTATCAATAAGAAAACGCAGAGGAATTGTACTAGAAAAAAAAACGAAGAAGAAGACCCACACCGATTTATCTCTCTCTCTCACCCTTTCTCTCTCTCTTTCTCTGAATAATCCTCCCAAAAAGGGGGTTTTGAAAAAAGAGAAAGCTAACGGCTCTATTGAAGGACTTCTGGATGAACCTTTATTTATTTTTGAATAAAAAAATAGGAAGGGGAAAGCTGGTATTCGAACCTAGGATGAACCTTTAAGATCATGATGATGTGAGATTCCCACTACCCAAACCGGAAAAGACATAAATGCTCTTATTGTAACCAAAAGAAAATACTTTTGTGAAATTTCATCTTTATTATAATGTAATAATTTTTTTACCTCGTAATAAAATATTGGGAAAATTCCCACTAGCTCTAAATCTGGAGATTTTTTTCCACTAACAAAATAAGATTCTAAAATTCTCATCAACCAAGCACTCTTAAGAGATCTATTCCCACTAACAAAATATTCAACCTTTTGTGTATTTTTGCTGACCAAAGTACCCTTGTTTTAGATTTATTTTCTCCTCTTTCTTTCGTTCAGATCTCTGCCTCCTCTCTCTCTCTCTCTCTTCCAAAATTTTCAGGTGGACGTACCAGAACTCTCCGGCGATAGAGCTACCGTGCCCAGGGCGGCGCGTTGGGTTTCAAAGTAGTGATTCTACCGAAATCGGAGACCACCACACGCCGGCACACGTTCTCACCGGAGCTGTCGAGGTAGATCACCACTAATTTGAGAGCCAGCGCTTCTCCTTTTCACATACCCTCTGTTTCTGATTTACAACTCCAACCAGAACGATCGGAATGAAGGTTTGCTAGATCTAATCCATCTCTCTTTCTTTACGTTTAGCGTTGAACAGAAGAAATTGAGAAAAAATTGAAAAATTTCATTTCGAGCAGATCAAAGACGATGTGTTTAGCTATGAATTAAAGGAATTAGGGTAAGTGATAGAGGAAGACTAACTACAGGGAACACAGTAAAGAAGGAAGAGTTTGGTGGATGCATGACATCCACGTTTGGGGAGGTAAGAGGTTTCAGTTGGGATAAGCTGTATAAATGGTAGACCTTGTGTGGTTCAATGTTTAATGAGTTCAATCAAAGAGGTTTCAATTGAATTTTGTTTTGCCTGGGCATCTGCTCATTGTGCTTTTTTACCCTTTTTTTTTTTTTGGAGAAGTTGTGCTTTTTTACTTGGACTTGTTAACAAAGAAGGGATTTCATACTTTCATAGAGCTTCGTATCACCAGTGGCCAGTAACTTTTGTCTTTTATGAGAACGAGTCACTTTTTTATAAATTGTGTCAACATACTCCACCGTGCTACTTTGCTATTGGATGCAATAAGACAAACTACCAAATGATTTTACTTACCGATTCCCAATCTCTATACATATGTTCATTTTTATCTTTCATAAGTGCACATACTGGAAATTGTCAAAGGAGAAATGGATGGAAATGTATAGGCATCTTAAGACCATCTCTCATCTTTCATGTATACTGACCCCAGTAGGAGGTCCTACTGCCCCCAGTAGGAGGTCCTGCTGACTCCAGTGAGGTCCTACTGCCCCTAGTAGAAGGCCATACTGCCTCAATAGGTGGTCTTACTGCCCCCAGTAGGTGGTCATACTGCCCCTAGTAGGAGGTCATACTGCCTCAATTGGTGGTCCTACTGCCCCCAGTAGGTGGTCATACTGCCCCCAATAGGAGGTCCTACGAGGCAGTAGGAGGTCCTACTGACCCCAGTAGGTGGTCATACTGGCCTCAGTAGATGGTCCTACTGCCCCCAGTAGGAGGTCCTACTGCCTCAATAGGTGGTCCTACTGCCCCAGTAGGTGGTCATACTGCCCCTAGTAGGTGGTCCTACTGCCCTTACTGGTCACCGGAGTCCGGTCAACGGTCGCCGGAGCCCGATCAACGGTCCCAGGAGTCCGGTCAACTGTCCCTGAAGCCCGGTCAAAGGTTGCCAGAGTCCGTTCAACGTCATTGGTTGTGAGAATCCGGTTATAAAAATTTTATTTTATAATACTCTTATAATGGTGTATTGTAGTTTATTTAATTCATTAAGGGTATATTTGTCTTTCTGCTGTTTAAGTTGGCTCTCGGGAATTTTAAAATCTTATTTTGTTAGTGGGAATAAAATTCTTAAAATTAGGGCTAGTGGGCATTGTCCCTAAAATATTTTTCGACATTACAACCTCTTAATAAAACTTCGGATGCTGGTACTTTATGGTTCTAGCAAGGTTCGGTGAAAAAAATATCCGGCGACATTTCGATTATAAGAGTCTGATGACTAGCGAATTCCGGCAACTGATGAGGTTCGGATCAAGTATTCTCTTTATGCATTTTTAAAAAGTGAGGGCTTAAAATAATTTTAGTCCTTAGAACTTTAGACAAGATTAGTTGGAATGAGCACGAATTTTGTCATTACATTCAAATAGACGATCACTTAAAGTATTTGTTGGAAGACACTGTTGTCATTGTGTTATCCGACTGATATGTAGTGCAAAGGCTACGGGACATTAATTTGTAGTTAAATGTAATCGAAGATTCATGTTCCTCCTACGTATCTAGTTTTTATTAAATGAAAACGTAGGAGGAACATGAATCAGGATAACAAGGCATTATAAAGTCATGATCAAAAAGAGTCTTATTCCTCCATTCCCATAAAAACCAACAGACAAAGACAAAAATGGTGCACCATTTAATATTATTTCACTAATGTGACAATGAAATTGAGCTGCAATCCAACCATTCCAATCAAGAGAGAAAGAGTTAGAGATGGTACTAGGACTGATGAAGGCTTTCCAAATGCCTTTGGATCTAGAGCAGTCTCTAAAGAGACGAAGGAGAGTTTCATCAGTTGTATTACAAATAGGGTAAGTAGCGATGGCAGAAAAAACCTCTTCTAACTCTTTGAACATTTGTCCAAAGTTTTCTATGAAAAACAGACCACATGAATGTCTTTAACTTGGGAGGACAATTGAGCTTTCACACAGTTCCATACGGATCTCAGAGGAATCAAATTCCTTTTCTATTTTTTTTTTAGTTAATTCCATTTTGCGCCATTTTGGGAAATGCTGACTACCCGACCTTTCCATAGCTATTCAGTTTGAACTACTAAAATCTTCCCAAGCAGTGTTGGAGAATAAACAAACGTGGTCTAGCCGTGAGACCTCAATTTCTGTTCTTTCGTTTTAACCACCGATTTCTCCCTACAGTCGAGGCGCAAGTTGAAGATCCAACTTGTTCGCAAAAGCATATCAACACTTACAAAGCCACTCTGGACTGGCACAAGACTAACGTTCATTTGGTCAATCGTATGATCAAATGGCAACTGAAAAAGGAATGTACACACTGGCTTGACAAAATGCCATAGAGCTTCATCTAACCGCTGTTGTTTTCTTTGTTGCCCACCATATATATGTAAAGAACCTTCTAGGGTAATTTTTAAGAACAGCCATCCACAATTTACAGAAAACTGGTCCATCTCTAGTAAGGGTATCATATCAATAGATTAGTGTAGACCTTATTAAACAGACCAGAGTCATGTAGTTCCACCACAAGCTTAACCTGTGTGTTAAGTACATAGCCAATTAGCATCACCGAATCAGAGACAGAGAATGAAAATGTCTGAAGGTGTGAATTAGTGGAATCACTCGAATGATAAGCAACCCACATATAAAAAGCGACCAACTGATATGACTAGAAAATCCATGGACTAGAAAGTCCTCCATGGCCTTCCAGAAACTTTGATTTATCAGGTAACGGCAATTTCTTTGGAACACAACGTAATGGCAGTTATAAGTTGCCACAGGCATATCACCTCTTTCAGCTCTCTATGCTTCAATGAGTTCAACAGCAGCATCTATTACCTGTGAGGCTGTGACAATGCTAACAGTTAATTTAATGTACGTTTTATACAGTACTCATCAGCGACTCTCCCTAAGGAAAAATATCTTCTGTTTTCTCACAGATGCTCACACAAACAAAAATATTATGTGATCCATTCGGCATGGTTTCATTAGTCTAAGATGACATCAGGCAAGTATCTATTCCATGGAGTAGTCACCAAACAGATGTATTGATTAATGAAACTAAAATACTAACATGTATTTGCTCAAAATACAGCAATGGCATAGTTAACTAGTCTCCACAAAAAATTTCTCTATTACTAATCTCCATAGCTAAGATTACCTCGATTATTCATTTTTATTAAACCTTACATGTTGTCAATCACAAATTAATTTTCCAGAGAAGGAATCTGAAATAAGATATGCATCACTCACTTTCATATTTATGATCTTCCAATGGTAGTGAATTCCAATTCTCCTGCAGGAAAAAATAAAATAAAAATACTTAGAAGGTAAACTTTCAAAAATTTCGATCATTGGACTAATCCAATTCACATCTAAGAGACTCAAATTGACCTAAACCTCTCATGGTAATCAAATTATGACATTATGACTGCTATACAAAGAAAAAACATGGAAGAAGTCACTGTTTTATTCTTCAATATCTTTCATATAAAGCTTATTATTATCTTAAACATACATAGGTACTGCTCACTTTATTGTAACAGAGATGGAAAACACTGAAGCAGAGGGGAATAATATCAGAAGGGGAGTTTGCAATTTGCACAGCAGTCTGAGAACATTTCAGCATTTAAACCTAAATACTGTGATTAAATCTGTAATTGTCATTACAAAAATTGAGTCCCCTGGACTATCAAATTATGTCCTCTCAACGAAACTTTCCTTCCAATCTTTATGATCAGTCATGTTTATGCCCCCACACTGACCACAACACCTTTTAAGTATATATTCCAGTCTGACCAGGAATTTGACTTAAAACCCATTTTGTCCATGTAGATTTTAGTTCTTCAATTCATGAGAAAGTATTAATTTCCTAATCAAGTGAACAATTGGTATTTGCAACTCTCAAGCACAAGCCAACCAAATGAAAGCACGTTACTAGAAGCTAGGCAGTCCTTTTCTATTGTTGCTCTCTCGTTATATGGTTTGACGTTTCCTATGAAACAAAGTACGTACAAACTACCATAGGCACATAAATGCACAAAAGAGTAGGAAAAGCCATATGCATATAGAGCAAATCCTTTAAAATGCAACCTCTGATAAGCATGTCTCAAAAGTTTCCTACTTGTGGGAGCAAGAGGTTGACAAGATACAGTAGAACTCGAATATAAAACGAGTTTCTAGACACAGATGGCAATATTTCCAAAGGTACTGGCACAGTAACTGTAGAAGGATTAAATACCAAATTAAAGACTTACAATAAAAGATATAGGTAGATAGATGTGCTACGGAGCTTCACCGAGTTAGTAACTTAGTATCTTGTATAAGACACTATACTAAATGCAGAGGAAAAATCAAATCTTCAAGGCCAACCTTATAAACTGTTCACACAATTAATATCTTTTTTGTTTCAATTAAGTAGTAAAAACTTTATAATTAATTAACAGAACAAAAATTATAAAGACTAGCATGTATGTAATGAAATTTGATTGTAATTGCAGTTAGAGATAAATTATCGATGAAAGTGTTCAAAAGTGAAACCATATATTCAGGTACAGTGGGGCATTTAGACAATACTGCGGTAAAACCACACCATCAGTTTAACCAAACAACCAATCTTATTTAAGCAAAGTAGGGTAAAATACCTTATAAAGTAAAACAGAACCAGAGTTTTGCTAATCTTCACTGCAGAAGCTGACCTTTCCAAGCTTTAAGGAAATGCATGAGTAAGAACTGGGTTATATTTATCAACGGAGATAGCATCCAAATTGCACCATCCTTCTCAGTGGATGAGACCACATAGATGGAAGACACAACTAATAGTGATGTCTTTCTAACTTTCACCTCTGAGATACCCTGGAATAAACCCCAAAAAAATATGATATAGATGAGACAATTTCACATAGCTGAAGAAAAAAGACCATCTAAATTGACTTGAGAATAAAGAAGAGAAAAGATGATACCTCAGTGCTGAAGCTGTCAAAGTAAGATCCCCAAGTGAAATATATTTTATTTGTTTGGGCTAGGGGACTTGATCTCCCTAAACAAAGCAGAAATTTTAGGAGGGAGAACAACTTCTCCAGGTTTTGACTTCCCATACAATTTAATGTCTATTAACTGGGTGTGAATAACACATTAGCTAAATGCTCAAACACTCCTTTTAAAATAAAATTAAAAAAAAAATACTTAGAAGGTAAACTTGCAAAAATTTCGATCATTGGACTAATCCAAATCACATCTCAGAGACCCAAATTGACCTAAACCTCTCATGGTAATCAAGTTATGACATTACTACTGCTATACAAAGAAAAAAACTAAAATTGAAATTGAGAGGGGGAGAGAGAGTATCTTGGGGCTTACCAAATGGAACTGAGTTGAGTGTCCACCGAATGGAGTCACATATACATGCTGGTCCACTTATAATAGAAACACTATCACATTTGATCTTCCATGCAGGAATGCAACATGAAGACAGTACGGCAAAGGTGTGCCATGGGGATTCAGAAAGAACTTATAAAATTGAGATGCAATAATCATCATTAGGTACATTTGCCATATTAATTTCATTTTTTTCTTTTTTTTTTTCAATTTCAGTTCATGGCTTTGGCTTTGAGAGGTGGTAGAATTGGCAACGGGGCAGCAAGACACACCCGACAAACCCATAACCTAGCTAATTGCTGATGGGAAGCAGATCAAACTCATTGCAGATATCATTATGCTTTTTCTCTGTCTGGCTTAGATATTATGTGCAGCAAAATAGAATTACAAGTTACAATAGACTCATAGAGATGATATAGTGAGATGTAATGAGTACGTTTCAGTAAGAGTCAATCTCATGGACAAAACGTTCAAATCCGTTTGCCAAAATTTCAATCATGTAATAATGGTCTGCAAATCGCCATAACGACAAGTGCTTTATAACATAGCAGGCAGCTAATTGACCACAAAACAGAACATGTGCTCATTAGTGGACAAGCCTCCATGTAGAAACTCCTAACTTAACTTTGACTAAAGAACCGAATGTAAAGCAAGCTTGATAGTCATGGTGGTCATACAAAAACGAATTAGTACTAGCATCACTATTGCAAAGCGAGAGGAGAGATTAGTAAACTGACACTGATTCACTCACTGATGCTCAGACAGAGAGAGAGGCACCATTGTCAGCTGGGGTAAGATGCAATATCATTGTAGCAGCCTTGACAGCCCATACCCGAGGCTCCGGGTAACTATCCATATTATGGGGGCCGAAGCAGGACACAAGCATATCAGTGTGGATGACCCCGGGGTTGAGAGCCACAATGGCCATGTCCTTGGGCAACTCCTTGGCCACGGAGCGGGTCAAGCCCTCCACGGCCCATTTGGAGGCACAGTAAGGCGCCACGTGTGCGGCACCGGATCTGCCCCAGCCGGAAGACATGTTGACGATGATTCCGGTTGCCGGAGCGGGATCCCTCTTGAGCATGAGAGGGATGAAGTGGCGCAAGACGTTAGCGACGCCCTTGACATTGGTGTCGATGACGCCGTCGAACTCGTCGGCCGGAACCTCCCAGAGCTTGTTGTTGCCGTTGATGACTCCGGCGTTGTTGACGATGATATCGGGGACGCCCTTCTTCTCCATGACGATCCGAGCCAGCTCCTGGATGCTGCTATTCGAGCTCTGCCCGCCCCCATTAAACATTGGAATCAATCGACTGAGTTCGAATTTGAAAAATAAATAAATAAAAACAAAAAAGAGTACTGACGACGTCGGCGGCGAGGAAGAGGTGGTTGTCGGAGGAGAGTTCGGATTGGAGGGAGGTGAGCTTATCCTGAGAACGGGAGCAGCCGATTACGGTGTGGCCGCGCTTGGCCAGCTCGACGGCGAGTGCTCGGCCGAGCCCTTTGCTCACGCCCGTTATCAAAACGGTCCGACCGCCGTTGGCTGCTTGGCTCGCCACCACGTTCATGCCGACACCCTCTCTTCTCTCAATTTTCCAACCGAAACCTAGAAATGAAAGAGTGTAGAAACTAGAAACGGAGGTCTCTCACCGTCTCACGTGTCATATCACGTGTTTCGACTCGTATGTTGGAATGGTACTACGGTCAAACAGAAAAAATAAACCAAAATCAAAAATATATGGGATTACAATGGAAAAATAAAGAATGTGGTGATTAGTAGCGTTTAGGGTTTACAATGGAAAAATAAAGAATGTGGTGATTAGTAGCGTTCACCTAATCAGTGACTGATCAAGAGAATCATGGTCAATCTTTCAACCTTTAAATTTAAATCTAACGGTGGTTGACCATAGATATTTCAGTCAATAACTGACCGTGAACATGATTGATGTGGTGATATCATATATGGTAACGGCAGTTTAATCCCATGAATGGTAGAGCAGTTCAATTAGAACTGCTATTCAACCGCTCCTATTTGCAAACATAAGTCGATTCATGCAATTCAGCGTTAGAACCAGGGTGGAAACGGCAGAGATAAGGTGTTTACAATTTGCAGCAGCTTTGATCAGAATTTATTTATTTATTTTTTAAATTTGAAGCTCTTTTCAATTATCAATATTGCAAATTTGCACTTGAAAGAGGGGAAAACGCATGTAAAGGAATCAATTTGCTTTGGAATGAGAAGTTATAGATTTGAACATAAATCTACTGAGGTATGAAGTGCTAAATTGTTTTTTATTTTATCTACGTGCAGATGCATCGGTAAGAGGTTAGTAACTCTAAGCAACCTAGGAGGATAAAAAGAGTTACCCATGTAAAACAAACCCCCAAAGGAAAAAGATTATTTAAGGAATAAAATATCAAGAAATAGATAGAGGGCGTGAGATGGAAAAGATGTGAAATAATGAACAGTCTGGATTCCTTTATTAGGCGTTTCCTGAGAAGCCTCTCTATCCGGGTTTTTTGTAAAATATAGTATCTACAAGAAGGGAAATTATTATTTGTATCTGGAACACTACCTATTTTATGTTTTTCTTTAATTTTATTGGTTTAAATGTTTTATTTCTTTTTTCTGATTGGTGTAATTAATTACTTTTTTTTTCCATCTCTGTTGGTCCTTACATGAATCTGAGTTATATGATTGACCGGGTACACCAGCCAGATGACGGTGCTACGTGGTGTTCGGGTAGAAGGAATAATTACTCCAGAAGATTCGAGGAATACGAAAGCGACCAAAGTTCTTAAACAAAGGCAAAAGGACAGATATCCTTTTCAGTTCCGAGTAGAAAAGAACCTTTCTTGTTCTCGTCAATGGTTAACTTTCTCTCTCTTTTTCATTGATCTTGTTTCTTTTCACCTTGTGGGTTTCACTTTCTGTGTTTGCTTAACCTGATGCAGAAATAGCAGATCACTGAAACAAAGTCACTGACAATAAAACAAAGTCACTCACAGTCTTATGGCCACTGCCGCAAGATTTTCATCTCCTGGGGTAATTTTTTGTTTCTGAACAATAAAACCTAGAAAGATTCAAGCTTTGGGTTTGTCTATTTGATTTTACTTTTCTTGAGTTACTATTTGAATTTTAACTTTTTAAGTTTTCTAATGCAGGAAGAAAGAAATGGAGAAGGAAGAGGGGTGAAACAAGACCCGAATCATGTTTGTTCCCTTTTCCCTTTTCTTGTTTTTATTTTCTTTGCATGTTACTTTTGTTGAAACTCTGATGATATTTGCTTACATAGGATCGATTCGAGTTGCATGCTTTAGTTTGATATTCAGTAGAACTAGGATATGTGTGTTACCTGCAATGAAATTTGAAGCAAATGTACTTGCAGGATATCAGTACTGGAGTAACATGGCTTTAAAGCATGTCAGACTTTAGTTTTATTTTTACATACTTTTAAGCAAATGCATTATTCAAGCTTATGATGTTTGGGACTGCTAAGCATGGCATCTGTCTTTAATACAATCGAATGAGCGTAGACTCTAGCATAGAGCCCTATTAGGATATAATGAATAAGCATGAGTTGGATCCTTCCATAGTTTGAAGCATTTTAAGTTAGGAATTAGTCATATTCTTTGTTCTTTGTGATATTAATTGCTCTAATTCCTAGTCCTTTTAAACAATGAAAGACACAAATGATGAACAAGCTCGTTGGTACTGTGATGGAGAAGCTTGCACATTCAGACCCCTTCAAAACCTTCACACCTAGTCAGAAGAATGATATCAAACGACAACTTTGTACACTCTTACCTGTGTTTAAGAAGCCCAATCACCCCACCTATGCTGCGGTACCACTCTCTTTCTTGTCTGTTTGAAAAAGAATTGCTTCTACTGTAATGATTTTCTGCTCATTGTTACAATTAAAACTTGGAATCTTATCTCTGTATAGATGATTCTTAAGGCGATTAAGGAGTTGAATGAGGAATTTGGGTCGACTAAAGAATCAATATCCAAATTAATCAGAAAGAAGTTTGACAGTTTGCCATTGGCGCATGAAAGTTTCTTCAATCATCACTTGAAGAAGCTAATTGAGAGGGGAGAAATCGTCCATGTGTCAAACAATTGTTATAAGCTTCCAGCTAAAAAAGTTGATTCTCTCTCTAGAAGAGAGTGTGTCCCAAGACAAAAGCAGACAAAATGGAAAGAATATGGGCAGCAAAGTCAAGTAGCTAGTGAAGAAGAGCAGAATAGTAAGGTGATCGACGGTCAAAATGGATCTTTAAAGCAACAAAATGAACCGAAAGATGCAGTGAATAAACAAACAACAAGATGTTGGAATGAGGAGCAATTGCAAGAGTATATTGTAGATCGATGCAAAATTGAAACTGAAAGTGGCTGATGAGCAGATTGAAGCATGTATGGATAAAGTAATTGAAGAACAGTGCCAAACTAATGAACAGTCATGTGAAGTGATTGAACAACATAGTCAAGCTGTCGAAAGTGATATGCAGTTACATGGAGAAGTAGTTGAAGCAATTCTGACTGGAGCAAAAGCTCAGCAAAGTGATATTATTTCAGGACGAAATAGACTGCAAGACCAATTTGAATCAACAAGGTACATATTTAATTCCCAGTTCTCCATTTACTCTCTAGCTTTGATATTGGTTGTGTTATTGCCCATTCTAATGTCCTAAACAGTATGCAGGAGTTATTGTCTAAGAAGCAAGAGAAAGACGTGGCTACTCTAGTCAATTCAGATATTTCTATTGCAAGTCAGAAGTCATCCCACCATGTTTCGTCAATCTTGTCTGAGGTAAATGTTGGAACTTGTATACAATCAATGCAGTGTCTAACAACCAATTTAAACTTGTTATCTTATTCTTGGACTGACATGATGATTGTATGCATTTGATGACGATGACATGTAAGCTGCTGGAAAACAACATTAAGGTGCAGGAAAAGACACATAAGTTGCTGGAAAATTACATTGAAGTGCAGGAAAAGAATAATAAGCTGCTGGAAGAGGAAATTAAGGTCCAGAAAATGAACCATAAGCTGCTGGCAAATAAATTTGAGTTACAGGAGAAGACACTTCAGGTGCAGGAAAAGACACTTCAGGGTCAGGAAAAGTTGTTTGAGCTATTGAAGGAGACCAATCGAAATCCTTCTTTAGAGGAAAGACCAATGGCAATTATTGGTCCTTGTAGAGAGAGGGAATATATAGATTGTGGTTTTCCAGCAAAAAAGATGCCCCAACCTGAGATCTCAGCTCAAACAAAAGCATCGGAATCCCAGCTGAATGAAATGTCTACCTCTCTTGAATTACCCACGGATGCAACAGAGTTATATTTAAAGCAGGGAAAGCTGAATGTTTGTCAGCAACAAGTACCTGAGTGCCAGAACAAATCAGTTAAGACTCATCTTGATGCTGAACAACTTCAAGAACAGGAGATTGGAAATTCCAAACGATCATGGGAACTTCCAACAATGGAAGGAGAGAATGAAGAATTATATGTTCCTGTTAAAAAGAAAATTTGTTTTAGAGTTGACGCAAATCATGAGACAGAAAAGCAACTGCAAGTTCATTAGAGTGAAGTCAAGCCTGATCTTCTGGGTAAACAACCATCAGAATCTGGTTCTGAAGTAGCTAAGTACTAGGTATTAGCAGTGACATTATTTTTTCAACTGTAATTTGCAAACTTATTTCTAGGAAGCTGGATAAAGTTACCATATGAGTGATGCAATTTATATTTCATTTTAATGCACTCTAGCAGGATGAGGTGATTCAAGCAGAAAAAGTGATTAAAGAGAAGGCTGTACAGTCAAGTCACCTGTGTCTTGAATTGACAGCAAGTGAGCAATCTTGTCAAAGAATATCGGAGAAAGAGGAGCAACAAACGCAGAAGCAACTACATTTTCAGGGTAGAAAGTCAGCTGAGTCTGATCATGGGGTGGCAATGGCACCTGAATTCCAGGTTGCAGTAATGACATTGTCTCTTGAATTGTAAAAATTTAATACTTCGAAATACTATCTTTGTTCCTTTGGTAAATAGCTTGAGGAGGATTTTCAACCAAAAAATCTGAAACTTGAGTTTGAGATCAAATGCACAACAAGATTATGTCAAACACATGTAAATGTTTAATATTGCATGCATCCAGCATTAGATACTTCAGCTTGATCTGATATGCTTGTCTTACCTTGGAATATAGCAAGAGCAGCAGCCCAGAGATCCGGTACAGGAAAGAATGAAGGTTGATCATAAACCAGCAGAACAGAGGCAATTGAGTCCACGGGACCAGAGGCACTCCGGATCTGAAATGTCCCTCACTACATCTATGGTTGAATCATCACCTAGAAATAATGATCAGAATACTGAAAGGCAGACAGAGGAGAAGACTCGAGAGCTGAAGACATCAGCAGAGGAAACAGGTCAAAGACAGCTGCAGCAGAGGCAGCTTCAACCAAGAACCAAAAACCTGTCTGAGTCCAAGCATTCAATGCTTTCAAACACCAGAATGCCACAACTGGAAAAGTCAGGAATCGAAGTATCATCTCAACTGAAAAGGCAGTCTCAAGTGGAAAAGCCTGGAGTTGGAGATTCATCTCAACCGAAGCAGAAACAAGTTGACTGCTCAAATAAGCTCACGCAGAAACAGCAGATGCCTTGGGATATGAAACTACGCTCATGCAACCAAGCTGCATCACAATGTGAACCTGATGTTATGATGATTGAATCGCCGTCCTCAAAGCACCCTTGTGAGCAGCCACAAGAACAGAAGCATCCTAAGCGGCCACATAAGCAAAGAGGGAGACCACCTAAATCAAAATTGGATAGAGCTGCTCCTGCTAAGCGTCAAAAGCTGCAGGAACAACCAGAAAGACGAGGGAGGCCCCCTAAGTTGGATGAAAATACTATATCAGGGAGAGAATTGATATCAAAGAACAAACAGAAGCAAGCAAAGAGTCCTGGGAAAGCAAAGCCTCGAAAAGTGACCGAAGGAAGACTAGACTCAAGTGAGGGGAAAGCCTCAAAAAGTGACTCGAGGAACACTAAAGAGTAAAGGGAGGGGGAGGGCTCAAAAGGTGACTGAAGGAACCTGAGGAAGGAACTACGGTAACTGAGACCTTTTGTGTTTTGGTATCACTAGCTTTATAGTTTGCTAGTTTCCATCTTTAGACTTCATTAGATTGTGTTCGGGGGGAGTCCCTTGTGATGATGGAAGTGAAGATGATGCTAGGTCAGAAAAATTTGTGATCTGTTTGGATGGACTTATATGTTTAATATCCCAGGCTTGTTACTCATGGCATTCAGCAAGGTGCACATTTGATCTTCTTTTCAGTTTTTTTTTTTTCTCTCTTCAAACTTGTCTTATCAAATGCGGTGCAACATAGGTAGCTGGACATAATGTACGTACATTTTCTCTCTGGTTATGCTTGTGTTATGAGTCAGAGTTTCTACAATGCTATCTCTTAGAAGCCTGCACTTGAAGTCTTAAAGAACCCAGTAGATTAATTGAAAGAACTTTTCATTCATCAATGTTCTTTATCAGGCAGAACTTATTTCCCCAGTAAAACTTCAAAGGATCAAGCTCATTGTTATGTTTTGGAGCAACATATGTTAAAAGTTATTGTAGTAAAAAACTGTCGGTAACTTTAAGGTTTATATTTCTATCAACTACTGAACTTGTTGAAAGACTGTTATGAGCCTGGACCTCAGCTGCCCAGGTGGTATAAAAGAGAAGTAGTTGCACTCATTTGCATCTGACCTGAATCCTAAACCCGCAGCCACAGATGAAGATATGGAAACTCTAATGAAGTTCAAGGATGTTTACTAAGATGCGGTGACGTGGTGGATGAATTTGCCTTTATAATCAAAGCAAAGGTGCAAACTTGTTTCCACGTTGACGGCAAAGTCACTTGAAACGTGGAAAACAATTTACCCCTTTCATTTGTAAGTTTTGGAGAGCAAATTCATCCAACACATCATCGGCATCGTAGGCAATATCTGCATATTCTCGTTAATTGTGTGAAGTTTGAGGAGTTTACTGGTGATTGGGTAGTGATGTCACTACTTCTTGATATATCTAAATGGTTTTTACGCAAGTGTTACTGTGTTTGCTTATGTTTTGAGGTTTTGGGTTCAAGTGTATATATTGGTAACTGACTCTAGTTGATGAGAGGATTGAGAGCTTGTTTCATTTTCTCTGAAAGATATAACTGGTTTAGATCTGAGTCTAGTTAGGTATAATCTTAGTTTTACTGATTTATGGTCACTCTCATATGTATTGTAGACCAAAATCATGTGCAAAATACTGTGTAGCAAAGGAGAGATAATGTTTTTAGTCCGATGAAGTAGTATGCTTTCCTCAACCCAGAAAGTACTAAGACTCAAAGGATGAGAAAGCAGAGTATGATACATTTCATTCTCTACTTCATATTGTCTGGTCATTGTATGAAATGAACTTGATCCTTCATTGTTTTTCTATGAATATCAAATATTATTAAAAGATTGTTGCCTTGTGAGTTTAAGTTAAAAAGATTGTTGTCACTCAAGTTATTATTAAAGCATTCTGCAAGCATATTGAGAGTGATTAAATTTTTTTTTTTTTTTTTTTTTTTGAGAAGGGAACAATACAAGAAAACCTAGAAGAACAAAACAGAAGAGGACAAGCCCAAATCTTCCAAACAGACAAAAGAGAGGCTACACTAACCTAATAACAGACAAACCTAAGGAGGAGGAGAAGCAGCATCAAAGAGAAGAATACGCATTAGAGAGGTGGGTGGATTGGAGAACCAATCCACAGGACACACCCTGCGCAGCGCAAGAGAAGCCACCCAATCAGCAGCCTCATTTGCCTTCCTACTGGCCCAATGCCAGTTAACCTGTTGAAACGAAAATAGATTTTCACGGATCCAAGCTATCGAACGGGCAGCTGTCCAATCAACAGTAGAAAAAGGGTTTGAAAGAGTTGAAATGAGGACTAAGGAATCCGATTCCAACTGAAAAGAAGAAAGAGAGAGAGAAGAGGCTAGGCTGAGACCAAGCTTGATAGCTAATGCCTCAGCAGCCATAACAGAGATTGCAGAACTATGGTTGTGCATTCCACCTACAATTTTCCCTGAAGAATTTCGAGCAACAGCTGCAAGGCCACATTCCGCCGAATCTTTGTTCCAGGCAGCATCTGTGTTGATCTTAATCAATCCTAACTTTGGATTGATCCAATACTGAACCGCTCCATCCGGATTCAAGTTCGAGAAAGCCCTTGTAAAGTTTCTGAGGAATGAGTAGAAACTCTTGAGCCAAGCGAAAAACAGTTGAGGCAGTCTGAACAGGATCGAATGCAACCTTATTGAAAACCAGATTACATCTTGCCTTCCAAATATTCCACAGGAGGAAGGACACAGTTGTTTCAAACTCAGCATCAAAGTCACAGAGATCATCCTTGTCCAGAAAGACACCATCAATCCATCTGTCCAGGGAAGAAATAGATCGAGAATCTATAGAATAAGAGAGAGGATGAGCACACCAAACCTGCCTGACCAGAGGGCACAACAACAAACAATGCTCAATCGTTTCCGGTTCAGCATCACAGAGAGGGCACAATGGGTTTGCAGCCAGATGTCTATGGACTCTCCTCTCATTCGTTGCCAAACAGTTCGACACAGCTCTCCAGAGAAAATGTCTGATTTGTGGCAGAGTTTTAACTTTCCAAATCCAAGACCAAACTCTACCTGAGACCGAGTGGGACTGATTAGAATTTGAACTTGTGGCTAACCTCATTGAAGCGGTTTGAACTGCATAACCCGTTTTGACCGAGTATTCACCCGAAGAAGAGTGAGCCCATAATTGTCTGTCATGATCTGAACCTGAGCCAAACTGAGTTGGAATGATAGCCTGTCTAGCCTCCAAAGGAATGTAGGGAGAAATTGCCTCCAAGTTCCAAGAATCTGAAGCTCGATTGATAATTGCAGCTACTGGAGTGAAAATCTCAGGATGCAAGTCATAACGGCGTAGGTTCAAAGAAGGCAGCCTAGGAATCCAATTATCCTTCCAAAGGTCCACATTAACCCCTGATCCAATCTGCCATACAAGCCCTTTTTGAAGAAGGTTGCGTCCCTCTAGTAAGGAGAGCCCCCTCTTACAGCCTGTAACATTTGACAATTAGGGAAATACAAGCTCTTCAGAGCCTCTGGATCTGCATGAAGTCGCCAACATTGTTTAGCTAGCAAGGCAATGTTGAAGTCCATCAAGTTTCTGAAACCCATGCCTCCCACATCCTTGTCACAGCCCATAGCCTCCCACTTCTTCCAATGCACCCCTGACGAGTCTGAATTACAAACTGACTTTGGGAACTTGAACACCATCATGGGGTAGGCCGGCACTGCAAAGGCAACAGCCTTAATCATAATTTCTTTCCCAGCTTGAGTTAGAGAAGAAGAGTTCCAACCCACAGTAGACAGAGAGGCCTTTAGAAGAACAGAGAATCATCCGCAAAGAAAATAGGGGACCATTCTCTGTTATTCTAACTGCATCCAGAAGATTCTGATCACACATCTTGTTGATCATGGAGGAAAGCACATCGTTGATGAATAAGAACAGAAAGGGAGAGAGAGGATCCCCTTGACGTAACCTCGTGAAGGCTGAAATCTCTTCCCATAGAAACTGAGGAGACACAATCCATGACAATCCTTACCCAGCTTAGTTGAAACCCCATTTTCAAGAGAACCTTTTCAAGAAAGTGCCAGTCAACCCTGTCATAAGCCTTGTTCATGTCTAACTTACCCATCCGTACCCGATCTTAGCATCTTAAGCCTGTGAAAACATTCGTGCGCTACTAGGATGTTGTCTTGAATCTGACGACCAGAGACAAAGGCTGATTGATTCTCTGTGATAAGGTCCGGCATAAACAACTTCAATCTGTTGGAGATGATTTTTGTCAGAATCTTATAACCAAAGTTGCAGAGAGCAATAGGTCTGAATTGGGAAGCCACCTCCGGATTATCAACTTTAGGAATAAGAGCCAAATAAGTACGGTTTGAAATGAGGAGACATCTTAGCACTTGGCCAGGATTGGGAAGTTGCTCAAACTATAATCTCCTTTACAATTTCCCAACGAGCCTGGTAGAAAGAGCCCGAGAAACCGTCTGGACCTGGGGCTTTAAGGGCCCCCAGTTCAAACACTGCAGTCTTGACCTCCTCCATCGTTACTTCTAGCATTAGAGAGAGTGATTAAACTTGACCAAGCACCGTGTGGATGATTTACATCCTCATGAAACTCTTGTAACTGCTATCAAGTTCTTGTTGGTCATGAGTTCTTTATGGTGAGATTAACCACGTTTATCAATCACGCTTCTGCAAGTTTTGTTGAGCAAGTGTTTGCTATTAATGGTGCTTTTCCATAAGACCATAAACTACCTGACCAAACTGGGGATGGTATGGTTTCTGATAATCAATGATTAACTTTTTATGCTGGAATGCGCGTGGAGCAAGAAGTTTAGGTCTGCAAACTCGGACCTAACCTTTTCTCATAAGATGGATATCCTTATTATCAGTGAACCTAGAGTTCCATTCTCTTGAACACAAAGTTCCTTAGAAAGCATGGGTTGTCTGATTCAGAATTTTCGGAGGCTGTTGGTTTTTCTGTGCTCAATATTTTTAGAAAAAAGAGAAGACTCCTATTCGGAATAATAATCCATTTTTGTTGAAGTTGGAACAAGAGCAGGAGCCAGGAGGTTATGTATTGACAGCAAAAGTCAAGGATTAAATTGTGCTGCAAGATGGAGATAGCACACTTCTTTCATATATATGTCTACCATGATTAGACGAAGACGAAATAAAAGTGAAGGTCTTTTTGATTTTCAGCAGAAATCTCAATGATATGAAGGAAATGGCTGCGTGAGAGTCTATTTTTATTTCAGGGTGTGCATGATTCAAGATTTGTTTTTGATTATATGTTCCTTAATCTGGAAAGCAATGATGTCCAGTACTCGATGAATAGAGAAATTACAGGTCCAAAAGTGAAGTCTGCCTTATTCAATATTGGGGACCATAAAGCACCTGCCATGTTCTATTAGAAACACTGGGATACGTGCTCTGCTGTGGTTACATATATGGTGGTACAAGCTATCAATACCGGCAAGGTTCCTGCAGGTCTCAATCACACCCTTATTACTCTTGTTCCTGTAGTCCCTAGTCTACAAGATATGGCGTTGTTTAGACCAGTTAGTCTAAGACTATTGTGGAGCAACGTTTTCACATTGATCTTCTTGATGCTAATGATTTCTTGTCCTTGGGAGCTCTAGCACTTGGAGAAGTATTCTCCATGGTGTTGAATTGTTGAAGAAGGGTTTAATCTGGCGCCACTATATGAGGGATGATGGAGCCAGTGCTTCAAAATATTAATTTCTGGAATGAAACTTGGACATCTGATGGACCTTTGCTTCAAAATATTTCTGAAACGACTAATGTCAATTCAGACGTTAAAAATTGAATGAGCGTTGGAGCAAAAATGGATGGAATTTTGAACTTTCTCAAGATGCACTTTAATGATGATGTTATAGATACAATTTTCCTCAAAATACTTACTGGTTTGGAATTGATTTCCTCAGCACACGATCTGCTAGATCTTAGAGAAGGCATGAAAGACAAGTATAGACTAGCTGAAGAGAAATAAGCTATGCAAGTACGAGGGAGATGGAAAATAAAAGAATAGCATCTGGGCCTCGGTTCCACTTTGTGTTTCTGCAAAACTGTTGATACATGCCTATTTTAAATCGGTTGTCCAAAAGAGAAAAAACTATGGGTTGTTTCCGATTTTCCGACTCGGAGAAAAAACATTGGTTTTGTATGGAAATGCTCATAAACCAAAATGAAAGAGTTTTTGGTACCAAAGTACCAAACCGAGACATACTCAAATTCTCTGAACTACAATGGTTGATCCGTTCAAAAGGTATGTAGGCAATTTAACGTCCCACTACATGGTTTCGCTATAGATGGAATCAAAGGGTGATCCCTCGAATGAGCTGAACCCGAAATCATTAAAACACTATTCTATTAATGAATACGAGTCATGGGTGACATTTTACACTTTGTGCAATTCGCACTCAACACTACTGTAATTATGTACAGAATCTCCCAGTTCAATATCAGTAGGAAGAAAAGGTTCGATCTACAATTCACAAAGTGCTAAAATCTGCTCCCAGTAAACGATATCAATAAATTAGTGCACACCTTCCTTGAAAGGACCAGAATCATGTAGTAGTTTCATCACAAGCTTAACTGCATGTAAAGTACTTGGTATCATCAATACAAATTGGCATCACTGAAGCAGAGATAAAATGACACAAGGATGTTGTAAATTAGTGGAATGATTCTCAGGGATACAGAAATATAAATGTAATCACCTGAGTTGATTCACGCACTAAAAAGTCCTCTATGGCCTTCTTGAAACTTTGATTCATCAAGTAATGGCAGCTATAAGTTGCCACAGGCATATAACCTCGCTGAATCTTATGCTCACCCTGCGCTCCTGCCTCCACTGTGCTTAAATCGAGTTCAATTGCAGCTTCTATTGCCTGTGACAACGCTGTCTGTTACTTATGTACTTAACTACTTGAGTTTCTTGTATCAACATTCAGGATTCAAAGATGGACAGGATCCCATAAGAGAATTGTAACAGTACTGTATATGCATCCTTTCAAATTTTCAATATTTCAAGATATTTAAGTCAACCAAGACTGCTGAACCTAATAAAATTTCTGCCTTGCTATCAGAATATTAATATAAATAGACCTGGTAATAGCATGCTTCAAAATGCAAACTTGGATAATAGGCTCGGGGATGGCATCCCCAAAGGCGACCAAATAATGTGTCTCCTCCAATAAGATTAAGAGCTCCAGCTACAAGCTCATCCCCCTCTTCAGCGACAACAAGGAGTACCTGATCTCCCATCTTTGACCCTATGTTGTGGAAGAATTCCCTAGTCAGGTACGGGGTACCCCACCTGTGGACAGGATATGAAAGTAAAACTTTTGCAGGACAAATCAAGAAGGGGAAATCAAGATTCGAGCAATTTGTATTTCTAACAGGTTTCCAAAACAATATAAAGTATAAAATCTGATTGGTGGAAATTGTCTTGCAATTTAAAACATAAGAGATATGTTCTTGAGAGAAAAATCAAGGATAAAAAACAAACAAACATAAGAGATTTATAAGGGTCGAACTTGTTGTCAGTGGTGTTGCGGTAGAAGTTATAGAAGGCATCCCAGTGTCTAGCCTGCCAACAGAACATCATTAAAGAGGTAAGACCTATTGCTGCAACTATTCTCTGTAAGACTGTAACATAAAGTGTAATCAACGTCAAGGTGGTGTTCGAACAACTCATCAGCCAGAATATATTGTAAAATACCACACTGGTATAAATTAACTTTTACTGTTTTTACATACTAAAATTCAATGCCTACTAGAATCAGAGGAAATCAACAAAGAATACTTAAGTTTACAATTTATAGGATAGATACCTTTATTTCATCACCCCGCAACCGTTTCATAGTCAAATTCTGCTGCAAAATCTGGACAGTGAGAGTTGAGTATTTAGCAGTTAGCACTATGTTCAAATAAAATGCAAACTCTAGTACAAAAGCTTTGCATAAGCAGACAAAATGTATATAACACTTGAGAAATGTCCACCCATGAATGTACACATAACACTTTACTTTTAGTTACACAAACTAAGTATCACAAATTAAAATAAGAAAAATGAAAAAAGGAAAAAAAATCATCAGAAGAAATCAAAATTTACACAAGCAATTGAAAATAAATACAACTATACAGGATCATCCCATGTGCCACATTGACCAGAAAAGGGAAAAACATGAGATCCAAAAATCTATTTAAGGAGGATTTGAAGTTTAGAGTTTATACTGTCAACTAACTCCAGGATCTTACCAATCAGAAAGACATTACTCAGAGGTTCTATGCAGAACCATCAACAGGATTCCTGTAAATTTGGACCTATTATCCACAGTTTGCGCCTAAACTTAAGTAACATAGGGTCCACATTTATTGGATCAGAAGCATTTTTCATGTCGAACCCAATTCTTGGTCTTGCTGCCAAGAGTTGAGTGATGGTTCTTCAATTCTTGCGCCCATGGCTAATAATATACAAATATATGGCCAGGTTTCATCCATTTAGTTCTGGTACTGGCACAGGACAGCCTTTCATTGTGGTGAGCAGTGTTTCCTCAGTGTTACTATTTTCTCATTTAATTCTTGACATTTTCTATATGCACATAATCTTGGTCCCAACCCAAGAAGCAACATATTTTCTATTATCTAGATGTTTGCTAACATGAAACAATCTAGCAGGAAAGCCACTTTTCTAGAATAAGTAATTGCCTCAGAACGTTTATTTATTACATTTCTAAATTCCACTTTTTTTGGGTTAAAGTTCATTACATAACAAATGAAAAGTAAGAAACCATGATAGAAGGACCAACCTTTTTCCGCTCTTGACGAATATTTTTCCGTTTACTTTGCTTCATGTCCATCAAGAACTCATCAAAACTGTTAACAAACAACAAAGTTCTAGCTTTAACTATTCCACTTATCAATCACAAGATTGTAAAGTCATATTGATTTTTGGACTTCTATGATCTAACATGGTGATGAAAGTACTGTTGAACCACTTTACTGATATAGGCAAGGAAGCCCCTTTTCATAATAAAAGGGACAAATGTGGGCCCAAACCTTCGGCACAATCCAATGAACCAAATCTTCTATTTTGTTAGGTCCCCATATAAGGATCTTGCCTACCCAAAAATCAACTGAAGCAGAAGCTATTATTTATTTTCACCAGACACAACTTAAATAAAAAGGAATCAGAAATACAAATAAACTATCACACATCACCTACACGGAAGAAATTTCACGGTAATGCTGTGGGAAGCATCTGATAACAGCAAAACTTTATGAGGAAGGTGGATTAGAAACTCAATCCGACAAACACATCCTCTTGGAAGCCAAAGCTGCAATGAAATCTGCTGTTTTATTGGCTTGGTCTGCTGGACCAACACCAGCTAATTTCAGGAATGATGGACACATAGAAATGATAGAATGAATTTTAATGGAGCCACAGTCCAATCCATAGGGAAATTTGGAATCGGAAGAGCGGAGAGTGTTATTTACTCATCTAATTGATGACTGATAATCTGATATAGACAAACAGAGCGGGTTGAGGAAACACTGAAACCATGTACGTATGATATCAAATGGTGATATATATTTTGACTTTGCTGATTTCATGCAGGGACAATTCTTGAATGGGAGATCTAAACACAGAAAGTTTGGATCTGTGGGTTTATCCCAATGCCTGGAGCTAAAAAAAATAATAAATAACTAAAAAGCTAATCTGAGAGGTGCCCCAGGTAACTTGTGACAAATGCTTAGTACTACTTAGGCTTCTACTTATTGTCTCTGTGGACCGAGGATAAAGGGGGGCTCAGCGGGACGAGGATTGTAACATGAGAGAAGCAAGGGGATCAACCTCTTTCAAATATACAACATGGATTATGGCAATGCAATGTAGTTGGACTCTCATGTTGATCCGAATGAATTATCCTTTCCATGGAGGTAAATCTTTGCCTGCTAGGCAAGGGGATAGCAAGTTCCAAATTCTGTCTCGGTCGGACATGTATTTCTATTACTATGAAATTCATAAATCATAAATGGAGTAGTTAATGGTGGGGTTACCATTATCCTTTTTGTAGTGACGAATCTTGTATGTGTTCCTAAGAAAAGGAATTTGTCCACTTTTCAGGTTCTCGAAGGGGCGTGGACAAATATCACCTAACTCATGTAGAGCTAGAAGACTTAGCCCGCCCCTCAAACAAGTACTTCACATGCATCTAAAACACCCACTAAACTAAGTTAGCAAGTTAGCGTACAGCTAAGACGTTCCTGGCTCTCCCCAACAATGAGGATACCTTTTTATGAGAAGAGCCTCCATATGTATGAGAAAAAAAAAATCTAAATAAGTGTCCCTCTTTCTGTGATATTATTGGGATTGCGTTGATAATTCAGATACAGCAGTGCATGAGAGATTACATAACAAGTCCGGAATGGTTGAGATGCCAATGAATAAACGGCTATAGGTCAGCAAATTGCATAATCCATAAGATGAAACTAATAGACAACTTTACAGTAGTATTTAACATGCATATAATCTCCCCCCCCCCCCCCCCCAAAAAAAAAAAAACTAAGAAAATAGTTTCTGAATTTTCACACATGCTCGAAGCACAAACAAAAAGACTAAATAAGGTCCTAGCATATTCCATTTTATGTGATCCATCTGGTGTGGTTTATCTAGTGGTAAGATGACAATGGGCAAGTCACTATTTCAGGAAATAGTCACCAAACAAGCACATAATTGATTCAGGAAAAGAAAAGGAGCTCATTTTGCTCAGAGTATAGCTATGATAATGTGAACAGGGATGATATATACATACCATAGAATCTTCTTATTAGTAATCACCAGTGTTATCCTAACATTACCTTAATTTAGTGTTACACTCAATAAGACATTGCTTTTATATTCCCAATCCCAAACTAATCTCCAAGCAATATGACAAAGACACTACTATGAGTTACTATGTTAGAATGATAAATAAACCAAACAAAAAAATGTGATCTGCATTACTCACTTTTTATAATTGCGATTTTTCCAATGGTACTGCATTCCAATTCTCTGTAGAAACCCTTTTTCACTCAGTTTGTCCCACTCCTTTTCAGATGGGAAGGTTATGTGCAGTGATGAAATCTGGTACTGTCAGAAGACACAAATTAGAATAAGCTAACAGGTATCAAATTGAAAACAGCACAAGTCAGTAAAAAATAAAATAAAGAAGTTAGAAAGAGCACAAGCCATTGCATAGTTACTTGGAAAATCGCAATAGAGTGAAAGGTCTAAAGAACAAATGTCCCCAACTTCGGCACAAATCAACAATCTCCTGCCTGACTATTTATTTTCGAGAAGTCCTTATGCTCTTTTATTACTTGTCAATGTTATGTCTCCTTCTCCATCAAAACCTGTGATCCATCTACTTTCCAGTTACATGCCAATCACATCACCGAAAATGACGAATATTTCATGCAAATCTCTCTCTTCCCCTTATCCTTATTCTTAAAGTGAAATTCTTCCAGTAAAGTGTCATCATTACTGATTGCTAAATTGAGACCTCTCAGTAACAAGCACTGAACATTCAAGTATGTGTGATACATCTGTTGGCTTATTACATGATTCAAGTCTCCAGAATGCCTAATTGTGGCCTTATTCAAGGTCCTTAAAGACCACTACAGTTGTTGAAGATCCAACATGTGAGATGTTCCTACATATGAGGATTCTTGATTCACAAACCAGCAAATCACCAAGTTATGTGACAACTATAATCAAGCAAATGCTACTTGTATTTAACCAACAAGATTGATGACATTATTTAACACATCAATTGATATTGAAATCTAATACCCAAAATAAAAACATCTAGAGCTCTTCCTGCTTCTTCTCATTCTTCCTCACATATTCATCACTTCTCTCTTTTGTGGCTGCAGAAGATTTCATAGAGATAGATATATATATATATATATAGAGAGAGAGAGAGAGCAGGAGGGTCCTACTCATACGTTTGGTCTTAGAGAGAGGATTTTAACTCTTGTTTTATTTATTTATTTATTTTTGTTCATTTTTCAATTCTAATCACATGGAGGTAATAGGAAAATGGATGGAAAACAAGGGATTAGTCAGACGGGAAACATTCAGAAGTTCAGAACTAACAGAACGGAAGGAGATTGAAAATTTGCACATAAAGTCAGGGAGCATTTGGCATCGAAACCAGATGCCATGATTAAAACTGCAATTGCATTCAAAGAACCGAGTCGAAGTATCAAATTATGTCCCTTCAAAGAAATCTTTCTGTGACTCTTTAGGATCACTCATGTTTGTGCCACACTAACTTTGCCACCTTAGATAACAATTCCAGTCAGGCCAAGAATACAATTCAACACCAGTTTTCTACCAGAAAATAAAAGCACAACCAGCGCAGAGGCTCAAGAAAATAAAATTTCTTCAAACATAACGAGCCATCTATTTTGTTTTCAGTTCTTCGTTTCATATGAAGATAATAATTTCCAAATCAAATGCACGACTCCTAGTCCAAATTTGAAGTACAAATTGACAAATATTGAGTGTATGACCTAAACTAAGGCAACGCAAATGGAGCAATTCATTCACAATGAAATATCTAATATGCTTATATGTTTCCTACTTGTCAACTAAAGAGTTGATAAGACAAAGTAGCCTTTGAAGAGTAGAAATACTCGAACACAAGATGCAATATTATTAATCGTAGGCCACAACAGTATCTATGGAAAGAAAAATACAGAAACAAATTAAAGGCTTAATCAATAAATTTTTTTAACTCAATACCTTGGCCGTCAGATCCTTGAGAGCAGAAACTATGATGTCAAAAACTTGATCTTTGAACAAGGTATTCCGTACTAAAATCCTTGGGCCAGTTACAGGAGTAAAAGGGACACAACACTGTAACTTTGGATAGTATCTGGACCCAAAACTATAATACGCATCAGCCCAGGAATGATCAAAAACAAATTCCCCATAAGAATGACTGCAGCACAATAGAAGAAGAAATCAACAGCTTTGATATGTACAAGTACATTTAACAAAACAATTAGAGCTTGCATATATAAAGAAGAGCGCAGATGGTAACCTTTTAAGATAGAGTGGAACAACACCTAAAGTGTTTCCATATTCATCCTTAGCAACAATGTGGCTCGGAATCCATCCTGTTTCCTGTACAAAAAAACACTCATTTACATACTGGAAAGGCCGAAAACAGACAGAAAGACATGAAGTTAACCTTGGCCGCAGAAGCGGAGTGTTCCAAGCTGGAAAGAAAAGCATGAGTGAGAAATGGGTTATAATGATCAGGTCCGGTAGCATCCAAACTGCAGGCATCCCAGTCGGTGGATGAGACATCAGAGATGGAAGAAACGACTGACACCGATATCTGACTAGGTGAGATTCCTCCTCCCTTGAAATACCAAAACAAGGCAATGAGAGAATTGCAGCATGTTAATAAGATGGCAAAGAGAAGTGAGTACCTGTGGGGGTGTCAAAGTGAAATCCCCGAGTGAAACATCGGTGTCTATTTGTTTTGGGTCCGGGGACTTGTTTGCTCCCCAAAACAGTGCACTGATTCGAGGAGCCTGAACAGCAGCAGCAAAAGCAGGCTTCGATTTCCCCTAGAGCAGTATTATTATAACACAACTATCAGTCCCTCGAGTAAAAGCAATGAAATTCTGAGGTGGTGAAAATGAGGTTACCAAACGAAAACGAGTTGGGTATCCGCCGAGAAATGGGGAAGGCTTGCAGCAGTAGCTCATGCCTGCTGCCATGCCTCCTCTCTCTCTCTCTGGTTCTCAGCTTCTGATAAACTGAGGAGCAAACGTCTATCCGCACGCCACGTTGCACAATTTTTGTGATTCATTTTTAAGCCCTTGTCGGCGTTCTGCGTTACATGTTGAGGGCTTTTTTTCTTTTTGGTGAGCCTCATACAAAACCAGAAAACACAACTAAACATTAACACAAGATGTCGATCTCCTAGCTCTAGCTGTAGCACATAAGTCATCCAGAAAAGCGGACGAGACCTAAATAATAGGCATGTTAAGGGAGAGGGTATTTTTCTAACTTATGTTACTAATTTTGTTTAAGAACAGTCTCTCTATTTCTGATTTTTCACATTGTTATAGGTAGATTGATATGACGGTTGATATTTGTTTTGGCCCTGGTGTCAAAAAAAGAAGAAGAAGAAGTGTAAATCCTTCTTTTCTTGTAGTGTCTTGTGTGCACGGCGTTGAATGTCCACAGCCATGGGAAGAAGGCGTTGGACGTAAAGAAGGGCGCTAGTCAAGTAGCGTTAAAAACAAAACCAAAAAACCTCAAGACGCAGTAAAACAAGATTTACCGGAACTTAAAATGCTCTAAGATGTCTCTCACCCGCAGCAATAATACCGAAACTCCAATCAATCACTCTCGATCTCTCTTTAATCTGGTTTTCTAAGGAGCCAAAGAGCAAGGAGAGATAGCGAGGCATAGTGTGGCGAATTCATTCAGTGGCTCTTCCTTCTCCTCCGAGATAGTCGGGCTCACCGGTAAGGTTTTTGATTGAATAATGTGTTGAATTGAAATTGAGGCTTGGGCTTTATTGTGCTGCTTTTGGATAAAATAATGTGCTTGATTCTGTGTACGAGAATTGCCATTCAATTTCACGATTTGGTTATCGTTTTTAATTGCTTTGCTCTAGTAAGAGACACTCTGTTCAGTTTCATCATCCGATTGCGTTTCTATGTTTCATTGTTTATTTTAGCATCCGCTGCAATCACTGTGATTTTAACTATAATGCTTTCGTACTGTTTAATTGACCAAATGTAGGCAAAATGTGGGGGTGTTTGTAGAATTTAGGATCATAAATGCAAGTTCTGGTGCTTTGTGAGGCAATCAATTGTCCCTTTAGTAATGCTAGGTTTTTTTGTGTGCAATCTTTTAGGTGGATAATGACAATCAGTTTGCTTTGCTTTAATTGGGACTCTATATTGTTATATGTTGAACTTTATGTCATTCGAGAAGTGATAAACATTAGGTTTAGCTGACAAGGACTCAAGTGAATCTTGGACTCTAATAGATGAGTTGAAGATTAATCCTCTAGGCACCTATATATATCAGATAGCAGATTATCTTCTACTATGTGAATTGGTATTGCTGTGTGGATTGTCGATCGAGTGTTGCTTCATCGTTTGAAGACTTGCTGCCGATTGTTTTTGCTTAGCTGTCTGAAGAAATGGCTGGACAAAATGCTGATATAAACTATCTTACATTTGCAGTCTCATTAGATAACTATAGTCGTTCTTCATCTAAATGGATTTTTTGTTACTGTTTCATGATTATTGTAAATTTATGCTAAGATAAGCATAGAACCTAAAGAAGAGTTACTACAAGTGGTTGATAACTTTGAAATGTTGGATAAAGAGAAAGTAATGCAACGAGTATTTACTTCTGCAGCTTTGTGATTGAATGCATTTTTAGTTTTTATCTCCTTTATTTGAAGAGTGTCTAATCAATAGTTCCCTTTGAGTGGATAAAGTTTGGCATCACTAATGAAGTAATAGTCCAAACCCGTATGAATTAACATTTTGCCAAAACAATGTGTCGGCACTGGTCTAGGAAACCTACAAAAGTGTGCTTCTTTTGTGATTATTACATTGGATTAATGATCTGTGTGTCTAGAAGAAAAGTGTATATAGAAGTAGTGCTCAAGTTTGAACGATAACTAGTTCTTGTAAGGCAATGATGTTCTATATCTAAGCTCACCTTCATGTATGTCCCAATATCCGGATCAGGAACAATAAATGAGTTTGTATCTCGACAAGCATATATGTCACATTTCTATATATCATAGTATAGAGACATTTTTACAAGATGTTTTAAGACCTATACATTTCAGGTTAGAGTTACAATATCTACCACATGAGCATCTGTTGTGACATTAGCGATGTCAAATTTAATGTTTTTTCATTTTAACATATTTCATTCAATTAAATCCTAGAATGCCTACTAATGTTGTTTAACTTTGTTACTTTGTTATGTGGACAACAACACATTATACAACAACAATGTGGAGGAAACGTATTTTGGGTAATCACACCGTTCGATAGTCTCACGAGGAGATAAAACGGCTATGCTTAAAAATTTACCTATTTTTGTCATTGATTGGGCATTGGTCAACTCAGTCAACCCTAAGTTCCTAAACACCTATCAAGAAAAAACCAAACTGAAAATAAAAGGAAACTCAAATCGAACGGTTTTATAACGATGTACGCGGCATTATGAGTATTAGAGTATGTGAGAGTTTTCAGGACGTATTTCAGACACCCAAGCTATTTATTACATTTTTCTAAAGTATACGGTGATTGTTTAAGGACGTCGAGGATATTTTCTAGGTTGTCATGATCACGAACCATAAATTTACGGACCTAGTTGTGAAGTGGGTCTCGCGAGTAGTCCGTGACATTTTTCGGTGAATTTTTCCGACACCGGAGCTATTTTCTTTGAATTTTAAAGTTCAGAAATAGTGGAAAAAAAGTAAGACTATAATGATATGGACATGTATGTAAAGTAAGACTATTTTTACATACATACATGGAGGATACATACATACATGGGTCAAATCTCATTATTAAGTTTTTTTTTTATTTGAAAATCAGAAAATTCTTGTATGCACGACGTGTATTTATACGAAGCAATCTTAACCGTTCATAACAATTCATATGTTTGACCACCATGTTTCTATATTATTTCTTCTAATCTTGATCATCCATGTATGTATGTAAAAATATACATCATGTACTGAAGATGTTATCTTGAAAATCTTGCAAAAATGGTAAAAAATAGCTCAGGTGTTCGAAAAATTCAATGAAAATTAGTGCGTACTCAAGGTGATGTACTCTTTCTACCCATGTAAAAATTTTGAGAAAATGATATATCCGTGACGGGGCTGCCTTTAGGGAGGAAAAAGGGTGCATGGGGTTGACCGGTTTGACTGACATCGAAACGACGACGGACGGGATCTATTTCTTTACCAAGAGTCTATTATGACTGCCCAAATGCTTATTACTCCTCCGTAATCACATTGACGAGTCAAATTTAACGTTTTTTCAATTTAGTACGTTTTATTTAATAAAATCCTAGTAAGCCTACTAGTTGACCGAGTGGATCAAGACTCAAACGTTATCGAAAATTGGTAATTTTTTGTCTATAGCCGTATTTAAATACACTGATCACATCAGACGGTCAAGATTTAATTTTTGAATTAAATTCAGTTTATCCCTTTGTGGTTTGGGGGTGACGTCATGTTAATCCTTACACTTTTCATTTCATCAGTTTACCCCCTGAACTCTTCAATTTTTGTCTGCTGTGACCAAATTCTCATATTCTGTTTGAATTGACCGTTAATTCTAGATACGGGTCTCACTGTTAAGGTTAAAATTGTCATTTGACAAAAAAACTAGTGAAAAAATAAATAAAAAATCCTTCCTTTTTATGTCTAACTAAGTTGAAAATTTTCTAAGCTTTAGATACAAACGTAATTTAACTCATGAGATTGGGTCCGCGTCAGCAATTAACGTCTAATTTGGACAGAAGATAGGACATTAGTCACGATTGAGAAAAATTCAAAAGTTTGAGGGGTAAACTGTTGAAATTGAAAGTATAGGGATTAACATGAAGTTACTCCCAAACCTCATGGAGTAAACTGAATTTAATTCTTAATTTTTTTAATTTACAACGTGTCTACTACAGTGATATAACTTGTATAGTAGGTTTTATGCAAGTGTACACCTTTATGAAACAACTATATCTTGTTTAAGGGTTAAACTGATGAAATTGAAAATATAGGGATTAACATGAATACTTCATGGGGGTAAACTGAATTTAATTCTTAATTTTTTTAATTTTAGTCATTGGAACCACAACGTACTACAGTTATATAACTTGATAGTAGATTTTATGTAAGTGTACACCTTTATGTATATCTTGCATAGTCCGTATAGGTATAGTGAAATACGGCTGTGGTAGAAATATCACATATTTTCGATAACATTTTGACTCTGATCAAGGTGGTCAACCTTATTTATGGTTATTCTTCCTATAAGGAGCCCTATCGTCGGGAGGTTAAATTCGGCAAATTTTTAGATAGGCTACTACATCTCATCTACGTGAGAGTGTGTGTGCGAAAGAATCGACAAAAATAAGTTAAGAAAGAGTGGGTAATAGTGTTTTCGTGTAATAAGTGACGTTGGTTTAAAGTTGACCGAGTGGATCGGGACTCAAAACGTTATCGATAATTGGTGAATAAGTCACATCTCATCTACGTGAGAGTGTGTGCGAAACAATCAAGATAAATAAGTCAGAAAAGAGTGTAGGTAATATTTAGAGTGTGATAAGTGACGTTGATTCGGGTGGACCAAATTTTTAGATGGGCTGTTACATCTCATCTACGTGAGAGTGTGTAATCAGATGGGCTGTTACATCTCATCTACGTGAGAGTGTGTAATCACATTTTTTGATTCACATATGAGATGAAATAATATTCTAGGCACTGGTTTGGCATGAATAACTTAGTAAACTCACTAGTGTCTATAGTTTGAGACATGCACATATATCTAATCAGATCAGTAGTACACATGGAATTCCTAACACACAAAATTTCAAGTCAAATGGAATCATAAATCCTAATGAAATGCAAAATGGCAAGTCAAGTGTAGCCGCCTGGGATGGAAAATAAAAGAAGTCCACGTATTTTAGGTAGTGGCAATGAAATAAATAGAAAAAAGAAAACATAACGAAATTGCTTCATCCCCGTTTTGAACCCAAAAAACCAAAAGAAACCAAACCACACCCTCACTCTCTCTCTCTCTCCTTTTGTCCTCCTCTCCCTTTTATCTCACCAAACCCTAACGAAGACTTTCTTTTTTTTCCTTCCCTTCTTTCTCTTTCTCCATCCGATGCTCTAGTCTCATCAATCGTCTTGTAGATCCGGTTTACCATGTACCTTTTCCGTCATCCTTTTTCTAATTCTTGTAATTGGAGCCTATTGAGATATGTTTCTTCTTGTTTTTCGCTTCTCCGGATCTCAAATTTTTCTTTATTTCTCTGTGCTTTCAAGCTCTTTTTCTGTCACAGTTTTTCCAATTTTTTCTTCTTCTTATAAACCCAACTATGGTTTCTATGTGGAGCTCCATGGGATACCCGTCCCTAATGGGCAAGGAATTGGGGACTAATGTGGAACGGGGATGTGGATCTCTAATATAAGATTGGGAATGGAACGGGGATGAGATTGTGATCCTCATCCCCAAACCCACTCAATAAATATACATATATTTAATGTAAATAAATAATATATATTAATTATTTTTTTAAATATAGATCATAAATACAAATATTTAATCTTCAGACAGATGGGTGAGAGGGAGGCTCTGTATTGGGAATATGTCTTTGTGATATAAACAGTTTTAACTAGTATATATTAAAACTCCAGGAATATTAAAACAGTTTTAAATAGTATAAAATATGTTTTTTTTTTAATTTTTAATCTGCTTAATGGAAAGAAAAGAAAGAAGAAAAAGAAAAACAAAGATCAGATTATATGGGCTGGCTGGTTGGAGGCCCAATAAAAAGGAGATATGGTGTGGGTTTAGGTCCGACTCACGTTAAAATGCAGCATCGAAGGCAAGGAGTCTCCACTTTCTTGTTCAAGAGGAAAGTAGAGAAAGAGAGCATCGTCGACCATGGCTTCGCAAGATCCGACCAACACCGCAAGCGGCAGCGGCAAGCACGATGAGCCCACCAAACCTCCGCCCCCAAAGGATTCCAAAAAGAAAGATGACAAGAAAGATGAGGATTTGGTATGCAATTCCATCTCTTAGGGTTTTGACAATTTTGTTTTGCCCTAGACCATCTTTTATTTTAGGGATTTGTTCATCTCTTGTTTTTCGGTTTATCCAAGTCTGTATTATCTAAAATCGAAAAATCTGATATATCTGAGGATTCAAGCTGTATTGGTTAAGTAAATGCAATGGGTTCGGCTTTTGAATTGGTTACAAATGATTGTCGGTTTTGTATCTGTGTTATGTGCAGTCCGATGAAGATTTGGCCCTCAAGCAGCAATTAGAATTGTACGTGGAGAGGGTTCAAGATTCTGATCCTGGACTACAGAAAGTTGCGCTAGAGAGTATGAGGTATGTTCTATGACCTCTCTTTTCTTCCGCCTGTAGTCACGATTTGTATGTGCTATATTTTCTCTTGGGTTGCAATTTACTTGACCTCACTTCATTTGATACGGAAGCTTCAAGTTTTGGCCAGTATTCACTTTATTAACTCGTCAGCAAAAATATTTTCTTATATGGATCAGATACTATTGTGTGGCTTGACATGACATCAAATTTCATCTTGTAGGCAGGAAATTTGTACCTCAACTAGTTCCATGACCTCAGTACCAAAGCCATTAAAATATCTTCGCTCGCATTACGGAACTCTAAAAGCATACTATGAAACAATGACCGATTCAGATTTGAAGGTATGCTTTAACTATCGGTGCCTTGTCGACTTCCATAATAATAAGATTTTTTTCTTGTTTAAATAATATACTGTGTATTGCATGCTGAAATACCTTGCGGATATACTGTCGGTTTTGGCACTGACCATGTCTGCTGAAGGAGAACGGGTATGTCTATTATTTGAAGTTTGGTGTGTCTGCATTATACTTTTGTCGATTGCATAACTATTTGAACTTTTCGTATATAAAGCTGTGTAATGATGTCTTTATATGTCCACTTCTTTCAGGAAAGCTTAAAGTTTAGATTGTTGGGTTCAGACGGTGATATTGGTTCATGGGGACATGAATATGTCAGGTTAGAATCTTTTAATTTCTAACAGAATGATATGCAATTTGTGGTATGTGAGTGATACAAGCATTGAAAGAAATTGCAAAATAATATTTTCTAATGGTGTACTAATTTCAATGTACAGAAATGAAAAATGATCGAGATTAACTTGTCTTGCTACCTCAATTAAATTTTCCAACAAATAAAGCTAATACAACATGTCCAAAGGATAAAAATTCACACCTGTCGCTTGGCATATTCTTGAGCAATTTCTCCAGGTAAGTTCCTGATTACAAGATAGTCATATACCTAAGGGACCTTAACAAATATGCAAGGACTAACTTAATGTTGCAATTGTTGTTGTAACATGTGTTAGTTAATGAAGATAAGAAACTTTTATGTTTCATGCTATATGTATGTTAACTCTTGAGTATTGGTGCTAACTTGCTGTTTCAGTTGCAGAGTGATGAGACCCCGTTTGATGATCTAATGGAGCTAGTACAACAAATAGTCTTTTCACATGAGGGCAAGATCAGAAACAATTTTGTATTTTTCCTGTCTAAACATTTTTTTAATCAAATGCTTCTGAAATTAGGTTGTGAATATGAAATCAGGTTGTTCTTGTCTGTTCAATTGTGTTTTATCTTGTATTAGCCGATTCATTGCAATAAAAAATTTGACTCAGGATGATGTGCCAAAAATAGTTAATTGGAGCACAGTTAGTCACACAGCTTCAGTGAATCCCAGAATAATAGTTTACACATTAAAGTTAAATCAAACTCTGCTCTATATCATGCATTTTTAGACAATCTATAGAGTTGGAAATTAATATAATTTAATAGCACATCTCTTTTAGTGTTTCTTAGGAAAATGTATTCAAAATGTATATATATTGGCTCTAATCAATTCTTCAATGCAATGCAGCACAATGCTGAACCGGAAGCTGTTGACCTTTTAATGGAGGTAAAACCAAATATTAATTTGTCAACATTCTTTGCCAGACAAGCCCTTTCTTTTTGGGACTGGTACTGATAGCTTGTCCAAATGTCCAATGCCAGGTTGAAGACCTTGATCTGTTGGTCAAGCATGTTGATAAGACAAATTTTAAGAGGACTTGGCTTTACCTCATCAGTTTGGCAAGGTCAGCAGACTGTACCTTGATTCAGAGAATTTGCCCAATGTGGCATGTTGTGCAAATAATATACCAAGTTTGCTTTTCCAGTTTTAGTCGGATAATTCTGTATCAGTTGCTCCACCAACTTATTGAAGTAATTGTTTGATATATGATAACGTTCTGAAAGGTGTCATTGTGATTTGTTAATGAGTCGCTTTGTTGACGTTTAATTTGTATCTCATCGTACTGCAGATTGGTTCCTGGACCAGATGATATGTTAGTTTTGGATATCGCATTCATGATAAATCTGAAATTTGAAGAATATCCAAATGCACTTCTGATTGCCCTTTTCCTTGACAATAAGGAGGTTTGTGCTTTTCAAAAAAATGGCATGTGTTAATTGACTAGGGAAGTTGACAAAAGATTATACAAGTTATATGATTTGGTGCCAACAATTTTGAGTATGTTCACTGTATGTAAAGCAAGTCTTTACATCTTGTGATGATCTGCTGCGTAAAAAGCATTTCTGTTACATCCTTGCCCGACATGTAAGTCATGGAATTTATATTTGTAAAGAGGTTCTTCTAATGATGAGATGGTGTCAGAAGATGAAGAAAGAGAAGCAATGCAGGACATTAGTATCTTATAGTGTGTTTCTGATGCTTGTTTTCCCGTTGGCCTTTACAGGGTAGTAATTTTGAGCTTAATGATGAGATGGTGTCAGAAGATGAAGAAAGAGAAGCAATGCAAGACATTATTAATAATGCTAAACTCAGTGAAGGTTACCCTTGCTTGTGATATTGAGGTCATGGAGGCCAAAACTCCAGAAGATATCTACAAGGTTTTGAACGTTTCATTTCATGTCATAGATCTGACACTTGATGCATATTTCAAAATTTGCTGTTGTGATTATATACCATCATAAGATTTTAAGGATTACTGCATTTAATGTGCAAAAAGCTATGCTGCTCTGAGTGTTTTTTTTGTTGGTAACTTGCGTCCCTATCAACTTTTGGTATTTTTTAGTCACTCGATTGAACTAGGGAGTAAAATAGTGTTCTTTCACTCATCTAATTTAAGTAACTGAAAATCTATCGATGAGGTATCTATATTCAATTTTCATGCTCATTACTACCCACTTTCCATATGATTCTGTCAAGTTAATAATAATAAGTTTCGATTTGTTCTTTTTTCTGTAATCACATATTTGTGGGTTTCATGCTCTTCACAACTAGAAATAGTTTTGAAGGTTTGATGAACTTTTATCTTCTAGGATTGAATTACTGTTTTATTATGATAAACATAAAGATGGATTTAGAACAAAGTGTGGATTTCTATATTTTGTTGGCCATTGATGATGTCATGGTAATTAGAAGCCTGATTCTTATTTTGTTCGCCTGGGCTGGAAAATAAAAGAAGTCCTTGTATTTTAGGTAGTGGTAATGAAATAAATAAAAAAAGAAAACATAAAGAAATTGCCTCTAACCTCATTCCCGTTTTGAACCCAGAAAACCAAAAGAAACCAAACCACACCCTCACTCTCTCTCTCTCTCTCTCCTTTTGTCGTCCTCTCCCTTTTCTCTCACCAAACTTTCTTTTTTTTCCTTCCCTTTCTCTTTCTCCATCCGATGCTCTAGTCTCATCAATCGTCTCGTAGATCCGGTTTACACATGTACCTTTTCCGTCTTCCTTTTCTAATTCTTGTAATTGGAGCCGATTGATCTATGTTTCTTCTTGTTTTTTGCTTCTCCGGATCTCAAATTTTTCTTTATTTCTATGTGCTTTCAAGCTGTTTTTCGTCACAGTTTTTCCAATTTTTTTTTCTTATAAACCCAGCTATGGTTTCTCGACCCTGTTAAATTAGGGTTTGCTTGGAAACCCAACACGGTCCGAAGCGTTGTGACCTTAAGGACTTATTTGGTTCTAGGATTTCGAATTTTATGGGGAGGGGCTAGTTGTAGTATATAATGCTTACACTGGAATCTAAGGGATGATTTTTATGGTTGAAGCTGTATTTGGTAGATTGTTCCTTCGTTATCTGATGTGAGTTTGTTTTTCTTTATTTTCATTTGTGCAGATTTGATGCTGCTTGCAGTTAATCAAACATATTTGATGGATGATGATCACTCAGACTGATAAAATGTCTGCTCCTCCGTCATGGGTGTGCTCAGCGTTTGTATGACAAGGTATATCTATTCTTCTGGTTAACAGTTTTGAAACTATATATGTGTGCTGCATGCACTCCATACTTTGTTCTAACATGTCTGGGCTATCAGTGTTGGAACTGCATGTGTCTTAAAATTTTACTGTTCATAGTATCGATTTGGAAGACTTACAATAGGAATCTATGTGTGGGCAAGCCTTTTCTTCAGGTTTATGCCTCGTTATCTACATTCTTTTACACATACTTTTCTTCTACAGATTACTGAGTTGGAGAGCAGGCGTCGAAGGTCTGCCCAAGCGCGAGTTCCATCAGATCCCAATGCCTGGCAACAGATACGTGAGAATTATGAAGCTATAATTCTAGAGGACCATGCATTTTCAGTGCAACACAATGTTGAGTATGCTTTGTGGCAGTTACATTACAAGCGGATCGACGAATTGCGTGCACACTTTAGTGCTGCTATGGCTTCTACAGGTTCAAACTCATCACAAAGTTTGAAGGGCCTACTCGGCCTGATCGTATTACAAAAATAAGATTGCAGTTTAAAACATTCAGAAGCGACTGGATTTTATCATGATTTAATAGTGAAGATCAGAGCAAAGTATGGGCTTCCTCTTGGCTATTTGTCTGAGGATTCTGAAAATCGAATTGTTATGGATAAGGATGGAAAGAAATCTGCTGACATGAAGAAAGGTTTGATATCATGTCACCGCTGTTTGATTTACTTGGGTGACCTTGCACGCTACAAAGGACTGTATGGAGAGGGGGACTCCAAAACTTGCGAGTATGCTGCTGCCTCAAGTTACTACTTGAAAGCTGCATTATGTTCGCCATCAAGTGGGAATCCTCATCATCAGGTGTTGTCTTGTTATTTTTCTTATTACTTTTGTAAACACAATAGCTGCCATTATTTCCATTGATGTGCTTGCATATGATTTCTGATCTTTCACTGTGATCCTCATTATACTTCAGCTTGCTATACTGGCCTCTTATTCAGGCGATGAGGTAGTCACTGTTTATCGATATTTTCGTAGCCTGGCAGTGGATAATCCCTATTGTGGCATTTGAGAAGGTATTGTCTCTTTATTGTGACATACTGGATGCTTATAGTTGTTTCATTATAATCTCAACTTTTATATTCATTTTCAATTTTGGTTGCTATTATTAGAAATTATGCTTTTTTACTGTCTTATGAAGTATTTATTTTCTCGACACTGCTACCAATAATTTTTCTGTGTCGAAAGAAACAAGAGATTAGTTACTAGAGAAAGACTACAAATGGAAAAGTAAAGAGAAAGGGTTGATTGAGTGTTCATTTTGGAATATTCAAGTCTCAAACAACATAAACTACAACTGCGGCTCCTTTTTCTTCATCTCTCTTAAATTCATTATTCGACATAACATATTGTTAAAAGATTGACTTCACATCAGAAATATCCCAATTTAGATTTATTTTTTAAGGAAACATCATGATAGCTTGGATATTTTCTAGATATAATTGTGTATCTTGTCCTTGCATTGGCTTGATTGGAACGGGGACCACTTTGGTATACTTAAGATCCCACCCACCAAATTCCTATAAAGCATCAGGATAGATATTTTGCTTCTCTTCTTTGATCTCAGTTCTTTAGTGAAGTAGGGTTAAGCAGATGCCCCTACCCTTTTTCTCTAGTTCAAAGCTATCCAGAAAGGGGTTGTTTGATCTCTCACTTCGGACCTGTGTTTCTGGTGTCACTGACCCTTGTAAACTTGGTCACTCGTGTCTTTTATGTTTGGATATATGTATCTGTGGAATTGGACCTACATAGTAGATGAATTTTTGTACATTTCTGGTCACGGCTACTCGTAGTAATATATAGTAGCTAGATATCATCCTGTGCTCAACCATGCTGGTATTTTACCATGGGGGTCTCGATCTGGACTCTTTATTGGGTATAAATTGGGTGTTTGTTTGGAAAGTTTGTGAATATAATGAGCTGGTCTTAAATTGGATTGGGACCGACTAGATATGAAAAGTGAAGCTTGGAAAGTGAGCTTTAGGTTTGATATAGATGCTGTTGCATCTATACGGATAGCTTGATTTTATCCTAACTGTGAAATTTTTGATTCCTCGAGAACTTATATGCTGCAGAATTTGTTCTCACTGTAAGTGCCCATGTCAATTGTGGTCCAAAGTTTAGGATATTTAGGTACTGAGACTTGACGTTTTTGTTTTGATATTGTTGCCAGTGATGAAAATTATTGCAGGAGGTTAGAGCACAACAATATATCAGGGGAATTGGTGTCACTGATCTATTGCCTCAGTCTTGCAATGCTGTGAGTAATTTCTGATTTCATTATATGTTTAGCGCAGTCTGATAAGGATTTTAATCAAAATTGGTTGCTTGGAATACTTTATTTGATGCAATATGATTGATGCACTTGAATATATGAATAGTTGCCTACTGAAATGATACTTATTATCAACATGGATTTTTCAACTTGGTCATGCTCTTCAAGTTCATTATTGCTGTATCAGTTTTGCAATTTATTCCTTTCATTTGCTGGGAAGGTGACGATTGCTTCTTTACTTTTGTTTTTAGTATTGTAAAGGTTAAAAAACGTATTAGAGTTTGCTGTTAAATGTGCTTAATTGGTGATTAATGTGCAGCTCTGGAGCTTAGTGGAAAGACAATCGCGTTTAGATCCTTGAAATCTGGTAAGGAATTCGTCTTTCACACTGAATTATATTTTCACTTTTAGATGATCAATCCTTTCTTTAAACCAAAATTAATTCAAGCATCTGTTTTGTGGATTATCCTGAGGTAAAGAGATGAACTGAAGAATGAGTACAAGTTTGACTGATGGAGTACGAGTTTGAGTATTGTAGTCACTCGAATGTTTCCTTAACTTTGATAAGTATTTCACTTCCTTTTTACTTTAACTGTTTGGTTTGTTGTTCTGCATGTGTTTTGGAATTGGATTTTAGATTGAAGGTGGTGCTCTGTGTGTGTGAGGCTGTAAGGGGGTTATATTTTTTCAGGTGTGCTTACTTCTCCTAAGTTTGTTATTTCGTTTTTTATATTATGAATCTGAATTTTGATCTTCTTTTGATATCCGAACTGTTTCTGATCTAATTACCTGCCCTATTGTTATTTTCCTCGTTCAAATGCCGGACTACTTGGATGAAGGAGCTTACGCCATCCAAGAGCTCAACTTTTTCATCTGGAACAAATTCAGGTAGCCGGCTTATCTCTACAATGTTGTTGTCTATTTACTTCATATTCCTCGATAATTATGTTTTTGATTAATTGCACATTTTGGTTTTTATGTAGTTCTAGATTCAGGCTTGCTTATTCTGCTTGCAGCTATTCTAAAATGTATCGTCTTTTCTTTCAACTTTGCCTACAATGTTATTGTTTCTTTGTGGCTCAGCTTTATGGTTTGAATGGTGTGTTGTACAGTGTTACCATACTCAATTGGCTATGTATATCAGAAATTAGATAAGAAATTTTTGTCTCCTTATGTTCACTGTATAAACTTTAAGGCTAACTATTTATTTTTTGATTTTGCTAGTACATTTTGGTTATTGTTGCTGTGCCTATATGTGGATGGTCTCTGTAATTCAGGTTACTTTTTTCTTCTGTTTATTTAGTGTTTTTTGATTTGAATAAAAAGGAAGTAAAAGGAGTGGAAAGATATTGTAACATATGTGGATAGTTTTACAGATTATGAGTATGCATATGTGTTTTAGCTTCATTCAAATTTGATAGGTTTGGTGATGATCATGTAGTAGAATGTTAATGGATGACATTTGCATACTGAGAATCACATCCATATTTACATCTAATTATGCATTTCCTATTGTCCATCTTTGAATATATCATATTTCCATCATCTGCTTGCATTTTTTGTGTGAATTAGAACAGAAATAAACGGAGAAGAATAATAGGGCTTCAAAGACTTTAACATGTAAAAATAAATGAAATTCTGATGATGAGCTGCAAAAATGGTTGCTCTTTTGCCTTCTAAATGGAGAAGCTCCATTGCATTGTTAAGAAGGATTGCTGCTATGTTATAATGCAGACAGATTTTTCCATCTTTAGATACGATAGGAGGACGTGCAGCTTTTATGAGGTTAAGAATTTAGAATTGCAATGTTGTATGCAATGTGATTAAATGAGTACTGTATGGATAAAGTCCTTTTTTGATATGTGAGTTTGAGTGTGTTTTTATTTATTCACATGACCAGTTGGATTTTGGATTTGGTCTTGCAAATATTTTTTTTTTTTTTTTTTTGCAGGTTCAGTGAAGGTTGCTGGGACTCAATTCCGTATTAAAGGTCTGTGTTATGTTTATTTTACTTTTCACATTGGGTGTGATTGCAGACCTTTTGATAACTAACATTAGGATTTAGCTGTTCATCAGAATTTATACACAGATAAAATGCATGCAATGCAATGCATCTAAAATTGATTGAAAATCCAAAAATCTACCCGTTGAATGTTAATGATGACAGTTCGGAGCAAAAATATTTAGTTGCAGTTTTGATTGTTGTGTATGGCCAATAACACAATTTACATCCGGTGTATGCAAACAAGATATGTTTTCTAGCCAAATTCATTCACATTTCAATGTCTCTGTGGATTTGCAATTGAATAGAAAGAGGGAAAGAATGGATACTCAAGTATTTTACGTCTGAGATTGAGTGAGGCATCTGAGGCTTGACTTTTTTTTTTTGGTTACAAACGGGTCAAAAAGACCCAAAGCAGAAAAAACAAACACACTTAAAATTAGAGGAAGTGCTCATCCTAGCTCTAGAAACAGCAGCAATGTCATCCAGAAAGGCTTGTGCGGCATGGTTGGGAGGATGGTCAAAAGCAATGAAACCAAGTTCATGATTAACACTGTTTGTGTCAAGGGCATCAGCATCTGATGCTTGACTTTGATTGTTCTTCCGGGTTTGCAGGTCACTGATTTTTGTTTTACCAAAAGCAATCACAATTGAAGAGATAATTGGAGCTGGCTGGAAACTAGCTACGGTGATGAATGCAAGTATTAGCTTCAGAGGTTTCAATCCTTTGTGTTGGATCAAGATGAGTGAAAAAATTATATTTTGTCAAATCTGTATTTGGTATTTGGTTGGATTTTAATATTTTTTTAGTTAGATCAAGGATTTCAATCTTTTGGGTTAGTTCAATTAGATCAAACTGTGGTTTTGGTGTGTTTGATATTTTCATTTGCTTTATTGTGCAGGAAACTAAAGGAGTATGTTCTGAGTGAGTGTGTTGATATTAATTTTTCCTCAATTAAGGGTGTCTGTTTTTTTTTTTTTTTTTTTTTTTTCAATTTTTGTTACAATGTTGTTGTCTGTTACTTCAGATTCAGGCTTGCTTATTCTGCTTGCGGCTATTCTAAAATGTATCGTCTTTTCTTTCAACTTTGCCTACAATGTTATTGTTTTTTTGTGGCTCAGTTTTATGGTATGAATGGTGTGTTTTACTGTGTTACCATATTTAATTGGTTTATCATCCATTCATGGTTTTTCCTATTTTATAAAGTGGGGGGGGAGTAGTTTCAGTATATCACCAATTATGAATTGAAAGGCCGCTTTGAAGTTTGAGTACCTCTTTTTCTATGAATTGACAAAAGGACACATGTTTCATCATTGCAAATAAAATATCCATGTTGGTCTTGCAGCGTAGCGTATGACAGAGCGGCGATCAAGTTAAGTGGAGTAGAGGTTGACATAAATTTTGACATGGAAGACTATGAAGACTATGACATGGAGTACTGACTTGAGTTTTTTTTGTGATTTTGTGGATATGGGGAAGATTGATTATATTCTTTGAATTAAATTCAGTTTACCCCTTAAATTTTTGGTGCCAAAATCAGTTCAGTCTTGCAATTTTTTTTTAAATCAGTTCGCCCCTTCAACTTTTATAAACACATTCGTTAGGTTTAATTTTTGAATTTTTCTCAAAATATGACGTCACCAAAGCTGTTGGAAATGACAAAGAGACCTATAATTCAGCTTTATCCCTTTTCAAAAGGGTAAATTGGTCAATTTGACGAAATATTATTAAAGAAGATAAAAAAATACATCTATTTGGCAAAAAAAAAAGGTCCTAACAATAAAATCAATCACAAAATAGGTCTGTAAAATCAATGTTCTCCAGAAAAATCTTGTGAAATCTCAGAAAATTTCTATGACATAAACACAATACAAATTATTGTAAATGAACAAAATAACCATAAATTTTTTATAAATGGGTCCCTTTGTCAGTTCTAACAGTTTGGTGACGTCATATTTTGAGGGGAATTTAAAAATTGGACCTAACTGATGTGTATACGAAAGTTGAAGGGGTAGACTGATTTAAAAAAAGTTGCAGGACTGAACTGATTTTACTATCAAAGATTTATGGGGTAAGCTGAAATTTTTTTATATTCTTTTGTAATATGTTGCTGAACGGATGAGCAATTTAACAAAGGTGGAATGTGTGCATGTACTTTTCCGACAAAGTACTGGGTTCCCTAGAGGCAGCTCAAAATATAGAGGAGTGGCATTGCATAAGTGTGGGAGATGGGAGGCTCGAATAAGCCAATTTTTAGGCAAAAATTAAGTAAACCCTTTTCTTAGTTATCACTCATTTTATTGTCCGGTATGTTTTGTTGTCAACCCTATTTAAACCTCATTTTTTTGACGGTCTAGATCGACGGTCAGATGACATGAAATGCTGATGAGAAAGTTTCTGTGCCCCATTTGTAGTCTCTTACATAGCTTAATGATTGATTTTACAGGTACGTTTATTTATTTGGGATTATTTGATGCTGAGAACGACGCAGAAGGTACGTGTTTGCAAAGCTGCAGATACAGATACAGATACCGATACAGATATTTTATTTATTGGTTTCTGGGAAGAAGAAAAACAATTAGTTGAAGATTGGAGTGAGAATTGATGTACATTTTTTTGTAGGGCCTATGACAAAGCTGCAATAAAGTATAATGGGAAATAATCTGTGCTAACATTGATCCTAGCAACTATGAGAGTGAGCTGAACTCAACTGATAATTAATTAATTTAAATTGTAGTAATTCATCTTAATTTTTGCAACTATTCATTTAGATATTGTATTTGTGCAGAGCCTTCCAGTAATAATGCAGGAGGATATCATTGTCTGGATTTGAGCTATAAATTCACACCGGAAGAAAGAACAACCCAGCATTTGGGACTATTCAAAATCACACACATCGAATTGCTGCAATGCAACAGCAACACCAGTCTGCCTCTATGTTATTCGACTCCAATTGCAGGAACAATTAGAGTATTTCGGCCCAAAGGTTCTTATTTGACTGTGACTTAATTTCTTTCTAAATTCCACGCTATCACTAATTAAATTTTGGTGTGCTTAACTTTTTGTTATTCTCATTAAATAGCCTAGATTCCTCTATCATTTTGTTTTTGACTAGTTGCATATTTTGGTTTTTATGTGGTTTTAGATTCAGGCTTGGTTTGAGATTTTATATCGACATGAGTCTATACATGAAGAGGAAGGTGTTGGGGCCATTGAGATCGATCAGCAAAATAAGAATGTGAACTGTTAAAGTGAAAGAGAGAATAGTATTTGGGTTTGTGCATGTTTTATATGCTTTTTATTTTTGGATCTGTTTCGAGATTCTAATATTGCTCTTTGTCCAAGGTTTAATTTGTTCCCATAACTGTCTTATGTGATTCAAATAGAGTTCAAGCCGCTTTGGCCTTTGATCTTGGTAAAAAAAAAAAAAAAAAATCCCACCCTTGAAGACCATTTTGTTCTTATTTGTCCATACTTTGAGCAGCTCTAATGTCTCAGTATTTCTTATCCTTTTCTTTTGGTTCTATCCATATTTTTTTTCCATTTTCGGTGTAGGGCTGATGAGATGTCTTTGAGTGAAAATCTATGGAGGATTTGTTAACATGTGCCTGGTCGAGGTTGGTTGATTTTGGGCGGGATCCAATTTGTTAGTTTCTCAGGTATATTCTTGATGTTGTTGTGCTTGACTTTATTGGCTTTTGTGTTTTCATTTGAATTTTTTTTAGTGGCATGAAATTTGGTGTTTGAATGCAAAGAGTGCAATTTAAATTTTCCCCAAGATGGATTCGTGGGACTATAGATTTGGGAAGTTCCCAATCCTCTGCTCAGATCGAATAGATAAGTTGAGTGATTTGATTTTCATTTTTTAGCAGTTTATCAGGTAAAGTTACAGTTTACATGCAATATACTCAAATAAAGAAAACTGTATTTCTTTCTTTCTGAGTTGAAATTATATTTTGTCAAATCAAACAACTCATTGGTCAATTTGTCAATCTCTTGAACTGCGTTATGCAAATAAGAGATACATTTGGTGTAATGGTCAAGTTTAATAAATTGACACAAATACTAGATATACCACAACTTGAACTTGCACAAGCTTTTTCCATGCAGGTTTCTTTTACAAAATGAGGGTTTTTGCATGTGTTTCTGATAGTGACACATGCACCTTTGTTAGTATAGCCTTGGATCGAGGTTTTGAAAATTCATGTTTTTGTTTTCTGTCATATTGGTAATGAAGTTTCTGTCATATTTTTATATATGACAACTCCTATTGGATTATTTTCCATTCTTAATTTTTAACTAATATAAATTTTTCTGTTATACACATTCTGTTTGTTCTATAGTTCGACACATGGATACAATTGCAACAGCTTGGTATGCTTTTTTATCTGTCATAATTTCAATCTTCCACTAATTTCTATAATATATGTAAGCTATTGTTAATGAAACTATTAACTTTTAATAATGTATCTGGGGTTTACTTGAGGCAATCAACATATATTTGAATTTGTTATAATTTTCTATCTGTGTACCATGATCCTCAAAAATACTGAACTAGGAAAACACAAACTGTGAGGCAGTCAAATAATTATTGAATTTATTAAATTTTCAATTTGTGTAGCATGATCCTTCACAGTATTAAACTTGAAAACATAAACAATGGTTACTATTCGCGACATAGTATAAGAATTGAAGTGAATCGAGTTTAGTCAACTTTATGTGAATTCTACTTTATGTTTTCTTATTTAAGAAAATTCAGAATTTCTTTTTGTAAGTATATTCTTATATTTGCTATAGTAAAATGCCAGTTTCGAATATGTCACTCTTGAAGTATCTTATTGAACATCTCTACATTTACTTTAGCAATAGGGTACCATGGCTAAAGATCTAATATCTTTGGATTTACTAATAAAATGCCTAACAATCTTAGCCGTCTGGTTTTATTAAAGCTTGATCCAATGGTACTTGTGCTATCCCTATAAAAGACATTTGAACCCTCATTTTTACACGAAACGTTGTTAACCGGCATCATGTGAAACCCCATTTTCCTCGTTTTTGAACTCATATATATGGGATTTATGAAACCCCATACGTCATTTAATTCTTTTGCTTCCTTATGTAAACGCAGAAGAAGATTTAGCTGGATTTGGTCAAAATGCTAAATTAGATACCACATATATCATTAAATTATAGTCTAGGTCAGTGGTATAAGACAACATTAATTTATATCGTCTTTATTATTTCTTTGCATCTGAATATGTGATACGTGTTCTAAGTGCTTTCTTTTTATAAACCGTAAACAAAGAGATGACTGTATATGTATAAGACGTTGAATTATTCAAAAGGAGAGTAGTATAGAGTAATTACTTGGGACTGATACTCATCACATCAACTAATTTAATTTTGTTATTCATCTAGGCTTTTTCTCACCTTAATTTCATGATACTATTGAATATTAGGAATTCGCTCCAAGTTTATCCGTGTTGTTTTTTTTTTTTACTGATTCTGAATATTAGGAATTCGCTCCACCTTAGTTTCATACCTATCAGTTTTATACCGCCCCGTATCTGAAGTCTGGACATAAGAGTAGAAACATATCAGGTAAGCTTTTTCTGTTCAAGTCCTTCCTCTTTTTTGCACTTGATATCTCTCACTGATATATTTTTTTTTTTTCCATTTCTTTTTTTCATTCCTTCATCTTTTTCGCACTTGATATTTCTCACTGATATTTTTCTTTTTCCTTTTTTCAAGTCCTTCCTCTTTTTCGCTGATTCCGACTCCGACGAAGACGACAGCTCCAGGAAACGCCGCAAAGACAGAAAGGCCGACTTCACAAAGCCCGTCAGCTTCGTCTCCACGGGTGTCGTCATGCTCAACCAGGAAGCCGAGAACCATTTGAAGCAGCGAACCGGCAACATGGACCACGCTCCTACATCAGGTTTTTCTGTGTTTTTAAGTTGGATCTGCTCATCGTTTTGTTGTACTTTACTTGCTTCTCTTCCTTTCAGTTGCAATTTACTATTTCTATTCCCCTTGTTTTTTTGTTTGATTTTCATAGATTTGATGATGAATTTGATGAGATTCAATTCGTGTTGTTTATATTTTTCCTACATTTTCATTTTGATTTCAAGTTAGCTTGATAGTATTCCATCACTGTGTGGTTTATGCGTCAATTTTATTGTACAGTACGTCCACGACTTGCAGTACTGCCTTGATTTCTAGTTATGAGTTCAAATACTTCCAGACTTGAGATGGAGAAAGTCGTGTTAGTTGCTTAGTTTGAATTATGAGGATGTTAAAATCTTTTCCCTAAAAAAGATAGATTATTTTGCGTAGTTGGAACTATAATATGTTTCATTATTATATGTGTCTTTACTCATCAAATACATTTAAGAGATCAAGATATAGTCAAATACCCTTCTCTTTACATGCTTTTCTATAAGATAAATAAGATTGATGTTTGGTGATAAATCTTGCATTGCTAGTTGCATTGTCAATTAAATGGATTTCAATAGTTACAGGGATAGCTACATATGCATTTTAACAGTCGCAGCAACAGGTCCATGTCATGTTAAAGGTAGTTACATTGGTAGTTACATTGATAGTTATATTAGTAGTTACATTGATAGTTACATTGGTAGATACATTGCCACTTACATAGCTTTCAATAGTTATAGGGATAGCTACATATGCATTTTAACAGTTTCTTTTAATATAAATTTTCGTTCTATTACGCAGCAGGAACCACAACTGCATCACGCTGCAATTATTATGTAAATGACTTATGTAACTACATTAAGCTACCTATGTAACTATAGATGGATAGTTACCTAGGTAGTTACATATGCCTTTTAATAGTTATATGTCCAGTTACATGGAGATGTCTGTTAAACGTTAGTTACATGAATCAGTCACATGACCAGCTACATGGCTTTCAACAGTGACATGAGTAGTTATATTGTTAGTTACTTCATACTTACATTCCAGTTACATTGCCAGAAACATGTCCAAGTCACATAAATAGTAGTTACATTGTCAGTTACATAGCTTTCAATAGTTACAATGATAGCTACATAACAGTTGCTTTTAATCTGCCGCTATATTGGCATTGATTTATAAAGGAGAATTATGTCCGTTGTATCAATTTTTAATATGAAAGGCTGGTTGTTAGTCGAGTTACCATTGAAGAATCATGTCTTCATGATTCTTCATGTTAGACCTGCACTTTTTTTTGTGTGGGTTTATAAGATTTTGATTATGGGTTTCTAATCTCAGTATTATCGGTTAGTGGAAAACTGGAAATAGACAAGTGAATGGTGTTGTCCGAATATCGCAGTGGCTGGCTGAATTCAAGTACAAGTCATAATTTTTAGATTTAAGGTTTTATAAAGTTCGGGGACGAAATTTCTCTTCTAGAATTTTAATATATATATATATATATATATATATATACCTATTTATAAAGTTGCTTATATATTATATATATCTACATTTAGTGTTATATATATATATATATGCTGAAAACTATATAGTTACATAGTTTCTTTTGCTTTTGTTGTTATTGGATTTAAGTAGGAGAAGATGGAGTATTGACGAAAGAAGCCGGCGACTCTAGGGTTGGGCTCCGGCGACGACGATACCCGTAATACTAAGATAAAGTAATTCGATTTCTAGCTGATCGATTGTGTGGGTTCTTCAAAATTGAATCCTGATTTTGAGATTTTGTTTATTTCATGATGATTGATCAAGTATTTTTGATGGTGGATATTCTTTGCAATGAATTTGATTTCCGATTGAGATAGCTTGCTGAAGCAGCCCAAGGTGTTCTTAAGGTACTCTTTTCAACTTCAATTTTATTTTGTCATAAAGAGCTATTCAATCCAATTTGTGGTTAATAATGTGTTTGATTTTGATGTGAACTTGGTGTTTTGGTTTTCTGGGTTTTCGGCTTATTGGTGGTGCTGGGATAAGAGGATATGTTCTTTTTGGAAAGCCATGCGATTCATGATTTGGTGAGGAAATCAAGTAACAAATAATACTGAAAAGTACATATGTATATAGATTAGTGATCAAACCAATGGTAGTAGTTTTATAAGTCAATACTATGGAATGCTTTGTTTTGCTTACTAAATGCTAAGCAAATTCAGATTTTCTGTTGGGTGCTCTCAAAGTTGTCCTGTGGCAATACTTATGATGATACATGCCAAGTAGTATAATATATTCCGTGCAGTTGTTGTTTCCTTCTCAACAACTGAATGTGATTGGCTAATATAATCACTTTCACTACTGGCAAAATGGTCACATCTGTTTGTGTTGCACGATGTCTAAGATGTAGTGGTTAGTGGATTAATGATGATATTGATTATGGGATGTCATTTGTGCTAGGTTTAGTGACAAAGGTGGATATCAATCTGTCTGTGCAATTTTGAAATATCAGAACTTCATTGAAGGACTGAATTCCAAGGTTTAGTGCCTTTTGCTCTGTTTTACTTTGATCTTTTGGCACCTTTTTCTCTGTTTTACTTTAGCTCTTTTGGTGCCTAACTATGTGTATATATATTTACTTGTATATATATATAGGCCCGTTTGAGAGCGGATGTCCGCAGTGGGCTTAAAGTACAGACATCCCTCCATTCTCCACCGTCCGGCGCCGACGACGGCGCGCCTCCACCCGAGCAGACACTAGAGGCGTCCCCGATCACTTTCTCTCCCCGGCGAGTAAGCCGAATTCAAGTTTTATGGCGAGATCGATCTTGTCTAAAGTTTTGGGTGGAGGTTGCTGCCCAGACCTTCAAATCAATCTCGCCAGGGAGAGAAAATGATTGGGGACGCCACTGGTATCCGCTCGGGTGGAGGCGCGCCGTCGCCGGACGTTGGAGAACGGAGGGACGTCCGCACTTTAAGCCTAGTGCGGATGTTCGCTTCTGAACGGCTCCGTGCATATATATATATTGATTGAAGAGTTAGTTCATTAGATAGCTTTGCGCACAGGCTTCTATAATTTGATTTATTAATGTTATGATATTGATGGACAAACTTATTATATTTAAAGTTTCAACATCTATTGCTTACATGGTTATTTTGGGTTTCCAATGGGAACTTTGAGACAGCTTTCCCAATTTCAGAGGTTGATTTCAATAGCACAGTAAATAGAGTATTATTAACACTAGGTCTTTGATCAGATATTATGTGTGTCCTAATCTGTGTATAACTGATCAATGAGTGTATAACAGATGGGATGCACCATGTCACCATCTGTATATGAATCTATTACTGAGCTATGTTTCTAATGTGTGTATAAATAATTAAAAAATCAGTTACTAATCTGTGTATAATTGATGCACCTCAGAAAAAAAAAATGTTTTCCTTGCTAAGTCAGAGTAAAGGTTCAGTTGATATTATTTTTTTTCCTCAAGATGGACGACATCAATTTCTCCATATGGGTGTTCGTCCTTTTTTTTTTTCTTTTTCAATTTTTGTTACAATGTTGTTGTCTATTTGCTTCAGATTCCTCGATAATTATGTTTTTGATTAATTGTACATTTTGGTTTTTAGTTCTAGATTCATGTTTGCTTATTCTCTTTGCAGCTATTCTAAAATGTAGGTCTTTTCTTTCAACTTTGCCTACAATGTTAATGTTTCTTTGTGGCTCAGCTTTATGGTTTGAATGGTGTGTTTTTCTTTGTACCATACTCAATTGGCTTATCATCATTCATGGTTTTTCCTGTTTTATAAGGTGAGGGAGTAGTATGTATATCAGCATATCACCAACTATGAATTGAAATATACCTCTTTTTCTATGAATGCAAGTATGAATTGACAAAAGGACACCTGTTTTATCATTGCAAAGAAATCCATGTTGGTCTTTCTGATGGTTTTTTTTTTGTTTTTTTTATTTTTTTTTGGACACACTATAGGTTAATTCGACACAGCACATGCAGCTGCTTGGTGAGTACTATTTTGCTTGCCATAAAAAATCTTATATTTTCTGGGGAAACAAAAAAAATTTCTCCAAGAACATGTAGAAATTTTAATGATTAGTTAGTTGCTTATTATAAATTATTTTCTGCAGTGTATGAGTGTATGATAGAGCTGCTATCAAGTTCAGGGGAGTAGAGGCTGACATAAATGATGACATTGAAGACTATGAAGATGACTTGAAACAAGTGAGTACTGACTTGAGTTCTTCAATTCTTGCCTTAAGAAAGCTAAGTTTTTTTCGATAGTGGTTTTCTCTGAACTTATCATGAACAGTTGTATAACTTATCTTCAACAGTAAAACCAGCTATTATCCTGAGGTAAAGAGATGAACTGAAGAATGAGTACAAGTTTGACTGATGGAGTATGAGTTTGAGTATTGTAGTCACTCGAATGTTTCCTTAACTTTGATAAGTATTTCGCTTCCTTTTTACTTAACTATTTGGTTTGTTGTTCTGCATGTGTTTTGGAATTGGATTTTAGATTGAAGGTGGTGCTCTGTGTGTGTGAGGCTGTAAGGGGTTTATATTTTTTCAGGTGTGCTTACTTCTCCTAAGTTTGATATTTCGTTTTTTATATTGTGAATCTTCTTTTGATCTTCTTTTGATATCCGAACTGTTTCTGATCTAATTACCTGCCCTATTGTTATTTTCCTCGTTCAAAAGCCGGACTACTTGGATGAAGGAGCTTACGCCATCCAAGAAGCCCAACTTTTTCATCTGGAACAGATTCAGGTAGCCGGCTTATCTCTACAATGCTGTTGTCTATTTACTTCAGATTCCTCGATAATTATGTTTTTGATTAATTGCACATTTTGGTGTTTATGTAGTTTTAGAGTCAGGCTTGCTTATTCTCCTTGCAGCTATTCTAAAATGTATCGTCTTTTCTTTCAACTTTGCCTACAATGTTATTGTTTCTTTGTGGCTCAGCTTTATGGTTTGAATGGTGTGTTTTACTGTGTTACCATACTTAATTGGCTTATCATCCATTCATGGTTTTTTTTGTTTTATAAAGCGGGGGTGTAGTTTCAGTATATCACCAATTATGAATTCATGGTTTTTCATGTTTTATAAAGTATTCTGTAGTGAACCAATTTTCTCAACCACTGATGTCTGCCTAATGATATAGATGTTTGACCTGTTTAATTATCTTTTCATGCGTTTGAACAATGGTTCATGAGTGGTTCCATGGCTTGTGCTTAAATCCACTATCCTTTTGAGAATGTTGAACTTTTTGTGAAAAACTTCCCTGGAAATTTTGTGGCTGAAGGGCTGGATCAGATTCGTAGACGCTAAGTTTATTGTATTTGGAGTTTTCAGTTTTTCAGATTTGATTGTTCCTTTCATGTTGGCTATCACTAATTGTAGTCATTCGGCTGAGTTGGGTTAGTCAATGTCAGTGGTCTAGAACTTCCTAATTTTTCTAAAATCAATTTAGAAAATTATATCAATTATGTACTCCAAAAACCATGAAGTACAGTTGGAAACATAACTGTGAATTTTTGATACTTTATGTTTTATTCTTGTTGATTGCAGGCTTTAGTGATGCAAGGTAAACATGCAGAAGCAGTAGTGGAACTGTCAAAGATATGCCTTGTTTGGCGGATTTTCCCTCCCGAGGAGTCTTCGGTATGTGCTCTATAATTCATCAAACAACTTTACCACAACAAAGCAACAATTTTTTACTCATAGCACTAATAGCCTCTATTCCTGTTCCTATATTGTTTGAGAGCTATTTTTCTTAGGGCATTTGCTTTATAGTTTTTCAGTATAGTCGTCACCTGTATTTTTTTTTACCTTTGTTACGGTGTTATTAAGAATATATTTTCTCTATGTTTAATGGTTTTTGTTTTACATTTTCTAGTTAAGAAAATTATCTTATGCTCAATCCCAGTAAATACTTCAAACCGACATTGTGAGTCTCTTTTTGAATCAAAAACATTGTGAGTCTGTAGCTATATATGTGTGTGTGTATATATATATATATATATAGTCCTCTTTCAGAGAGGGATCCCTCTTTGAAATTAAAGTGAGGGACTCCTTATTTCGCTCACTTTCAAGTCGTATTTCCACATCTCAACCGTACAATGTCTAAAACACAGTGTGTAGATCATTCCTGCAAAGTTTCATCAAATTTGAAGATCATTTGGGTACCGAATTAGATTAAATAAATCAACAGAACAAAAGTTGTCCAAACAGAACCTTTTGTGTAAATTATGATTACGGAAGCTCAAATGATCTTCAAATTTGATGAAACTTTGCAGGAATGATCTACACACTGTGTTTTAGACATTGTACGGTTGAGATGTGGAAATACGACTTGAAAGTGAGCGAAATAAGGAGTCCCTCACTTTAATTTCAAAAAGGGATCCCTCTCTGGAAGGGGACTGTATATATATATATATATAGAGACTATTTTTTAATGACCTGGCTGGCCTCTAATCAATGTACACATGCATCATGAGAAATTGAATTTCCTTCCTAACTTTGTTGCGTTTGGGATCAGTTTCTTGATGATTGGTTTTTACTGTGCAGCCTGAGATGGAGATGGTGGCTCGAGGCTTGGATAAACACTTGAAATGGATCAGAGGGAATTTCTTATGAGCATGCTTGTTGGCATTTGCAGTGAAGAGGGCAGAAAAGAGCAGCAGAAGTGCTAGGTGTGGTGTGTTTGCTTCTTGGCAAATTTTGTTATGCTAATTAATAGTGACTTGTTATATTAGGTTGGTTTGAACTTTGAACTAAAAATACAAGCTTCACTGATATAGCAATTAGGCATAACAAGATATTGTGTTGGCCTTTTGATATTGGATGATAGAACCCCATAATCAAATCAAGTGCCAAATGGTGGTGTTTCTGACCATCCCACCCTTCTCTGTCAGACCAGAAAAAGTAAAAGCCTTATCTGGATTTCCCTTTTTTGGATGCATAAACTGTATCTGTATGTTCTGATATTACAGATTAATGACATTTTCCTTAGCAGATGATGAAAGTCATTTTAAAGTATAGTGTGTTGCAGCTTGCAAGCATCAATTTGGTTATCTGTTATTGGTTTCTAATAGTGTGCCCCTTTTCTTTGCAGGTATCATCTTTCAAAGGTGTTGGTGATGAACAATGGCAATAGTCTTTAGTTAGACAATAACCATCAAGGAAGCACATGGTGAATCAAATCTAATAACCAGAAGGAAACACATTGGTTTAAGAAATAGTAAGCTCTAATATTAATTAAGAAATATATCGTGCATTTAGTGTTGTGAATCAATTATACATTGTATTTGCACAACTCGTTATATGTGAAATCATATATTTTTTCTTCTTTTTTTTGGTCACAGAAGGGACCTAAAAGGCCCAAACAAAGAGGAAAAACAAAACAGCAAAACTACAAGCTAGAGGCTGGAGCAGCAGCCAGTCCTTCTTGCTCTAGTAACACCAGCAAGGTCATCAAGAACAGCCTGAATAGCATGAGCAGGCACAACATCAAAGAAGATTAAGCCAAGATCATGATTGATACTGTTTTTGGCCAAGACATCAGCCACCATATTGCATTCTCTGAAAATATGCTTGATACTAACATTCAGCAACTTAGACATCATGACAGAGCAGCTGTCAAGGAGAGAGCCAAGGGGGTGGACACCAGTATCAGACTTCAACATAAGCTGGACAAGGACAACAGAGTCCGATTCAATTTCCAAGTTAACAATGTTATGAATAGCCACCATTCTTAAGCCAAAGAACAGGCCCCAAGCCTCAGCATCCAAGACCTCACCAGTGCCAAGGTTAACCAGAAAACCATCAATCCAGATACCAAGATGATCCCTTAACACATCCATCATGCGCGGACAAATGTCGTCGCGTACCGACAAATGACACGTCGCGCACACCCTTTCTCCGGACAAATTTCATCCCACGTTTGACCACATAATCCCACACACCAAAAGCCACGTTCTCTACCAAAGAGCTGACCGCGGACAAACCTCCTCAAAGGACACAATGATCAGTCTTTCGATTGGCCAAACTCGATTATTCCTCCTCCATCTGTTTGCAAATTGAGGCTTGGAGGATGATTGCATGTGCACGGGGTCCAACCCCTTAGTTACCAAAGCAGCGCATGGACTTCACATTGCATGGATCGCATGGAAAAGCTATGCTCGTTCGGGTAAAGTTCACTTACGCTCGGCCATGCACAAAATGGATCTACTCTCGATCAATCCGCTCGTGATTATGCATCTACAAGGGGTCCAACCCCGTGCGGGCACTTCGCACTATTCACAAATGAGTGCACTCGGCCCCAGCGATCTCACTCCTCCAAAGATACAAATACTAGGGCAAGCGCACAACATTTGCATGGGAACGGTTCAATTACAATTCATGCATGAGAACGCACAGCTGTGTTCACATTGAGGCAACAAGGCAATCACCGTTGCTTAATTAAAGCCACAAAAAAGGCAAGGAGACCAAATTCCATGCAAATTTGGAGAACTTGCTATATGGCGCCAAGTTCCACCGATCGTAATGGAAAAATGCACAAGAAGACAAAACAAGCTATCGAATACATTCATACAATGATGATTCTGAATTTCAGAGCAACTCCACCTTCAAGTCTGACAAGCCAAAGCAAGCTACGGGATGAGAAATTCTACTCTCTACACCCAGCAATTTCTTTGGCCTAGCTCACTAGAGATTCTAAAATTGCTCGATCGACGAACACAAAATTAGCTATCAGCTTCGAATATAGCAGCTTGTTCGCCCAGCTCTTTACGACGGACGAACACCCTGCTTGATCAACAAACTCGATCGGAACAATAAACAAAGAGCCCGACGCTCATACTTCTATTCTCCTAACCAATCTCATAATTATATTGCAGTTACGAACACAAATTTAATTTGTTTTATTCTGAATTTGCAGTTACAAACAAAATAATCTCGCCCACAATCGGCCCCATTCCCATGAACGCTCAGCTCTTCAACCATATCTACACGATCGAGCGGCCAATTTGACCCACGAAGGGCCATGCACGATATCAAGCTGCCATCTAATTAACCCAAATGGAAAGTCCATATTATGCAAAGTCCATAGAGAGACTCACACAAGATGGGAAAGTGACAAAGTAAACAATTCATGTTTAGTACTTCAGTTTGCCCACATACATACAAGAGCAGCATCATCATCATGGTCTTAGACATGCATGGAAGGAGTCCAGTCAAGGACGTTCAGTTCTTCTCATGCATAAAGACAAATCTACCGATCGAAACACAAAGCAAATGCTCTTCATCAACAATTATACATCAGAGACAGCAAGCTACTCTTGGCACCCAAACAACAAAGTCGCCAGGGCAGCCAATCCCAGCCATGCATCAAGCTCCGAACAGCTAAATTGAACCGTCGAACACGAAAGAATTGCAGCAGAAATTCGATCTCAGCGGTCAACTTCGATTGAAGGAACTTCACGTTGAAGCGCCCAACAATTTTCTATGGGCACCCATGCCTTCTTCTCCCTGCCTTCGATCAGCACTCGAACCCGGCGCTCCAATTTTCTTCACAGATTACCGTTCGAAGTCCAACTCTCACCTGTTTCGCTCCTCCTTTCCGATCAGAGTTCAGAGCCCAAGAGCCCAATACTCGATCATCCATTCAATTACGAACAAGAAGAAATTGAAGCACAAGTTTCTAGTCGGCATCTGTTCTATGAACGACGACATTCGAAACACCGTTTCAGAGCCTATCTTACAGAATCACAAGATTACAAACAATAGAGGCCCATGCCTTCCTCCATCTTCGAACGCAAAAGCTCAGCGTTCACCCAAATCCCAAAAATACTCGACTCCTGCCGTCGCCGGCAGAGGAGTCCAACGCTCAGCCCTCAAGCTTCGACTACTACGATAAGAGCTGGCTTGACCAACTCCGTATCCGACTCCGATCGAGATCGAAACCGACACTCACAAAAGCAGTTCAAACATAGCACAATACACACCTGGAATTACAACGCCACAAAATTTCAGATCAATTGGAGTTACCAAGTTTTGCTGAAATTCAATACGAACACAGCTGCCCCGTGGAAGACATAATGAATTTGACACTAATCCTTTCGCCCAAAAGAAGAGTATTTCCTTACATGTCATCTTTGCTTCACAGTGTAAATGCTTATGGTGCACCGCTTCGTCCGGTCAAGATTGCATGACAACTATATGGTGTTCATCAAAAATTACAATTCCAGCAGCGCCATCATACATCCCCGCAGTGTCGTCATGCCGTCCCACAATGCCGTCACTGCCCTCAGAGTCTAGATATGCAAGAATCATCACAGTATGCCCAAGTCCTGCATCTGAACTTCAACGTAGCAAAAGAAACATTAAGAAAGATAACTACCATAAAATGTAAGAATTACATGGAATCTCACCATTAAATGGAAGGCTCTGATATGGCCACGTGTACCGTGTACCGTGATAACAACAGCAGCCGCTTGCCAATTAACGTTTTATAATTAAATAAAAAAAGCCGGTGAAGAAAAATAATGGAAAGGGCAGCAGCGATGAGCCGGAAGGAGAAGAGGAAGCGCATGAAGAAGATGAAGCGGAAGCAGGCCAGGAAGGACATCGCTCTCAAACAGCGCCAGGAACAAGAGGAGGAAGATCCTCAAGACCTTATCCTGATCGAGCAAGAGGAGGCCAAGAGGTCCGAGGCTGTCCGTCTCATCTTTGAGGACCGAGAGAGAGCTTGGCTTCAAGCCATGGAGATTCGAAGCAAGAAACAGCAAGAGGAACTTGGAATTAAGGCTCTCGAAGAAGAAGAACAGGTCTTTCTTGATTCGGTGCTTGTTGTCTTTGTTATGATTCGTACGGGCATGACTTTGATATTTGTGGCAGATTGAAGACGGTGACGATGATGACTGGGAGTATGTAGAAGAGGGACCTGCTGAAATCATTTACAGGGGAAATGAAATTACTATCAAGAAGAAAAGAGTCAAGGTTCCAAAGAGGAACAAAGTCCAGCAGGAGGTGTGTTGTGTAACGCCATCAATTTGGAACTTGCTCTTTTTCCATCAAGTCTTAAGGACAGATGTTGTCATTTTCTTGACAGGATTCTGATCGACCTACGTCAAATCCTCTCCCTCCACAATCCCAAGCTTTTGATGATCACAAAAATTCGTCTTTATCAGCGCAGCAGCTGATTGAGACTGTGGCTGAACAAGTACCGCATTTTGGAACTGAACAGGTTCCCTTCCTTCTTCTTCTGTTGATGCTGTTATTTTATTCATCACCGAGGGTCATTCTCTTTATATGCATGCCAGGATAAAGATCATTGTCCTTTCCATTTGAAAACTGGAGCTTGTCGGTTCGGTCAACATTGCAGCAGAGTCCATTTCTACCCTGATAAATCATCCACGCTGCTTATCAAGAACATGTACAATGGTCCTGGCCTTACCTGGGAGCATGATGAGGGGCTTGAGGTCTGTTAATGCTGCCATGCCTTCCTCTGATTCTTGTATCCTGAAAATAATTTTGGAGACCTTCAGCACTTTTCATTGAATCTATGAATCTCTTTATTTGTCTGGTGTCACTTCATAATGACCGAAAGCTGTTCATAGATTTCCATATTAAAATATTTATACGCACACACAGATATACTACCCATTGAATGCACTTTGATGAGGAGGCATATCTAACATAAACCTGTTGATGTATTGAAGAGTCATGGAATGGTTTATCATTCTTTCGGACATGTTATCTTTTTGTTGTTTTAAGCTTTGGGTCTGTATTTGATTGCACGCATTGTGTCTTAGTTCAGTACTGTAGCGTGGTTCAGTTTTCCTTCTTTTTATACAAGGATTGGCACTCTTTTCTTTGATTAGATCAGTCAGATTCAATGAGTTCAATTTGGTGGAGATTCTTTCCTAAACAATTTATTTGGTGGAGATTCAGGTTTTCAGCCTTGGCTGTACTGAATTAATGATATCATGCATGTGTATTCTTCTTGCTAGCTTGAAACGTGCTCTGGTGTATTGATTAGTTTTCCTTACTCTTATTACCATTCTCCTTGTAAGCTTTACTTCCTTGTTTATATCTTTATTTTGTCTTAAGTGGGTCTCCCAAACCATTGATTAGAAAGTCCTCAACTAGTGCGCATTAAGGTGGTCCTCATTAGAAGGGTTCCCTACACACACACAGTTATACACACACATGTATTATGTATGTATGCATGTTCATGTTTCTGCTATTGTACAGTATGTGACTAGATTATACCTTGGCCACCTTCTTATACCATGCTTATCTTTAATTTTTCAATACGAGCCGTTGCTTAAATTAAAAAAAATACATACAACCCTATCTTGTACAGCTTAAGAATTCTAATTTTGAAGGATATTATTGATTTGAAAAATAGTTAATTGAAGGATTTTTTTTTATAACATTAAGTTTCATCAATTAGAAGGAGCTGATGTACAATAAAGCTGTAGTGTAAAATTGATTATATAGTTCTTACCCTGATCGTTTGTTTGTCATTAAGATATTATATGCTACTTCCAATTGAGTATTTGTATTTGAGTTTTGTTTCTGTTTGAGTTTTCAATTGTTTCACAAGTGTATGAGTTTACTGTATTACAAGTTTTGCTCCTTAACTACTACTAGTCGGTGGGCAAAATATCTGTTCTGGGGTTATGTGAGCTGTTTGGAATGTTGGCGGCAACTTTAAGAAGTACGTGACTGCAATTAGCTCTTCCTTTACTTTAGTGATGCTGGATGAAAATGGAAAATGAATTCAAAAGATCAAGACACTATCTTATCTGAATCAAGATATCAATCATAAGAAAATGTGGATTTTTTTTTTTTATACATTTATACAATTTTTTTTTTCTATGATTATTAATAACTCAACTTGATCCTCCTCAAATCAAGTAAGGAAGGAGGGGGTAGGTCTCATTGAGTTCTTATGCTGTCATGTCTATAACCAGTTCATCTGGTTATTACCGAGATATCACGGTTTTGTTTCCATGTCAGATTGAGAAAATTAGCTTGTTAATACTTTATATCACATGAAGTTGTATTTAACCATTATAAGAACTGGAACCAGTTATCTTGCGTATAAGTTTCTAAAATTATATTTCTAAACTTATATAGTTGAGTCTAAATGTGTGGATCAACCGCAAATTATGCCATGGTTTGGATAAGCTACTTTAGTTCGTAGAGTGTTAGTGGAGTCTGCATTTTGTTGAATTGGTTTGTAAGTTCACTGAAAGTTAAGGTCTTTAATATTTGTCAAAAGTCGGGAGTTGATAAGTCTTTTCTTTAGTGCATGTGGCAAGTATTTTTTTTATGTGGAACTGTGGATTTTATCAGCTTTGTATTCACTGTACCTATTGGTTCCAGTTACTTCCATGATAATGCATATCAAGTTAGCTGTATATCTTTTACCTTTAAAATTGTATTTTTAAGCTGACATGTGATGGCTGTTAGAACCATAAGGGATGAAGGGAACCTTTAAATGGGAACTCTAGCTTTGTCCCTTGTGGTTCTTTAAATCTGGGGTATGAATGAATTTATTTCTACTTTGTTTAATAGATATACTTTAGTAAGTGAATTTGAGTTTCACTTACATCTTTTCACATTGCAAAGTTGAAATACTTTTCAAAAAAGAAAAAATTAAACTTGAAGTCATTCTTTATGTGTGTAGACATGACCGGTTAATTCCTTGATGTCTGTGTTGATGGCTGATGTATGGCTAACCTGTGTACATATGATAAAATCAGTATAATATATTGTTTCTCTCTTTTCAGTACACTGATGAAGAAATTGAGCGCTGTTATGAAGAATTTTACGAGGATGTTCATACAGAGTTCTTGAAGTTTGGAGAAATTATAAATTTCAAGGTTCCTGACAGCTTTCTTTTGTTTGGATCACCTTTGTATCCCCACCAACCTCTTTTCAATCATAGGCTGCCAAGGTGTCATTTAGACATCCCACAGCTTAGGAAGATTCCTTACCTGCTCATGTCTATCTCAGGTGTGCATAAATGGTGCATCCCACTTGCGGGGAAATGTGTACGTACAGTACAGTGCACTGGAGTCAGCACTGGTTGCACATCAATCTATCAATGGTCGCTACTTTGCTGGGAAGCAGGTATTACATTTCTTTTGGTACTGAGTAAACGCCCTAGACTTTATGAATACTCAAAATAAATAAAATATAATAAAATTAAAAACAATGCTTATGGGGCTGTGATTAATGAACATAAGACCAAATTCTGCATTTCGCATATAGGTGATCTGTTGATGGTTTTAATGAAGAAACACCTACAACAAATGTTCAAAACCTATCTGTGTACTTGTCTCTAGTGATAGCTGACTATCATCTTAATCAACGATGTCCCATCTCCTTCCCACATGGTTGTGGTTATTTTCAATGAGGTCGGCTGTTTCAGTCAGTTTGGTCAGAGTTTCTGTTCTTAGTTGCATCGTAACGCTGGTCTTTTTTGGTATTGAGATTTTGAAAGGAAGCCCCTATGTCTAAGCTATTTGCTATATGCATCTTTGTTTTCCTTCCATACAGCGCATACTAGGCTGAATATTAGGTTGTTATTGTGGAAGTTGCCATTTTTTGGAATTCTAGATCTCAAGGTTGTTTGTACTTTGGGTTTTACTGAGTACCAGGAGATTCCAGGATCGAAAAACTCTAAAACTTAGGGCTTTAAACTCACACAGAACACTTTTTCTCAGAAACACTATGATAATTTGATCATATAACATAACATACTTGGGCATTAGTCCCTTACACTTATTTATACATGCGCAGATCACTAACATTAACTAGCGGCATTAAAGACTCATTAGGGCTCTTAAATTTCTAAATCTGAAACATAAAAGATCTAATAAAAGAAATCTTAAAACTTTTAAACTGATAAGGAAATCTGAAAAGACACAAGGCAGAAATTTGTAAGAAGCTTAGAGACTTCTTAGCATTAGACTCAGCTTTCCCTCCAAGCTGCAGATATTATACCGAGATCAATTAATCAGGCCATATGGGAAAGGAATGATAAGGTGCTCTCTTTTTTCATTTCTTTCGCTCATAAACCTTAAAAAGTTTGACTGTGATGTCCTCATCAAGACCATGGAATGGGGACATCATTTGCCTGTCAAAAACCTTAAGAATGGTTTATTTTCTGATTTAGAGACACAAGGAAGCGTCTTTCCTCAGGTTTATATCTATTGCTTGGGGGAATAGATTGCTGTTAGCCTGTTATCAGTTTTTTAGAAAGGAGGATTCAGTATGAATCTTGTTCAGGAAAGAGGAGACGCCCTCATACCAGCAAGCATGGAAGGAGATTTGTATCCTCCTTTTGTTCTAAGATGGTGGCTGTAGCAATTTGTGCATTTTTTTATTTTGAAAAGAAACAGCTTTTTATCAAGACAAAAAGCAAAGAACAAGGCGGCGGACAAGGAGTCCGCTTAAAAGAGAAGAGAGATGCTACGGCTAAAGGCATAGCAGATCAACTTTAAGAACCAAAACCAATCCTTAAGACTATAATCCTTAAATTCCTTAGAATTATAAGCCCATAAAGATGCCCAGATCTTGACTCTCTCCCAGTTAAGAATAATGGAAGAAAGACCATAATCCTTAAATTCCTTAGAAGTATAAGCCCATAAAGATGCCCAGATCTTGATTCTCTCCCACAGGTCTTCCCTCTCCACCCCACTATAGGTTTCAAATATTCTTCTATTTCCTTCCATCCAGACCACCCCGACTACCACTAGCACCCCACAACCCCAAAGAATTCTGGCTTTATTCCATTTTCCAAAAGCTGAAAGATTTTATTTGAACAAATCATTCCTCTCTGATGGAGCTGTCCAGACCCACTAATGCCTCCCAAAATAGTTTCCATAAGAAGTTAACAACTTCACAATGCACAAAGACATGATCAACACTTTCCCCTTGAGCTTTGCACAAAATGCACCAATGAGGGGAAAAACAACAACCTGGTCTTCTCCTTTGAAGAACATCGCAAGTGTTCATCCTCCCGTGTGCCACAAGCCAAGATGGTGGCTGTATCATGTGTTCTACATTTTGGATTGGTTTTCTTTTTATCCTATTGAAGAATCTATGCGCCAATGTTATAAGTGACTACTTAGTTATTGGGATTGCAAGGGTTTAATTGCAACAGCAGCCCTTGAGTTTCAAGATATTTTCACAAGTCTGCAGTTAACAGTATGGTTTACCTGAAGATAAGATGGTTGCATAAAACAATTGAAAGCACTGAAGTACCCCCATTGTTTCTAAGTGCTCAGCTTTGCTAGAGGACATGGTACAATGCTATATGCCAACTTTTAAGATTAGATCAGGCTGGCTGGTGCAGCTTTATCCATAAAACGTGCAACGGTGGCAACCATATTCCTGGCTGGGTCAAGTGATGATGTTCCAGGATCTCTTCAGTACCTACAAATTGACATATATGAAACGGTTTGATTCATATTTGATATTATTTGAAATTCAATCAATTTGTATTTCTAGTACTATGCTGTCAGGTTGTGCGTATATAACAGAATATTGTGTTTGTGCGTATGTAACAGAATATTGTGTGTCTTGTCTGCTTTTTTTTTTTTTTGGAAGGGTAGTCTGCTTTTCTTTAAGTAATTAAGGTTCTGTAATGGGATTTGGCTAAGCTTAACTGATCCGGTTATGTTATTTGACAGATAAGTTGTGACTTCATCAATGTGACCAGATGGAAGGTTGCCATATGTGGGGAATATGTGAAGTCGAGGTACAAGGTACTTCTGGTCCCTTTCATGTTACTCTTTTTCTGTTAAATTTGTTTGTGCTTGTTAGATTGAATAAATACAGGACTTGTTTCTGAACATTATTGATATATCATCTGTCATTCCTCACCACTATCCTGTGGATAATCTTTCTTGTTACATCTTGCAGACATGTTCCCGTGGTTCGGCATGCAATTTTATCCACTGTTTCCGCAATCCTGGTGGAGACTATGAATGGGCTGATAGTGATAGACCACCCCCAAAATATTGGGTGGAAAAGATGGTCGCGTTATTTGGTTATTCTGATGCATATCAGAAACAGATAATGGAGGATAACACTGGACAGATGAAGAACACTAGAATGTCAATGACGGATTCGTGGAGGTACGATTTACTTTTAACATTTTTACTGACTGGGTAGTCTAGTGTGTGTGAAATCAAGTTTATATAGTCATTAGAGTACAAACAATAGTTGGCCCATATACTACCAGCTGGCCAGCTTAATGCCAAAAAGACTTTTTAGGTATGATGAACAAACAATAGCTTGCTTGCTTCAAGTTATTTATATGAACACTTCTATAGTGCTGGCACTGTATCAGTTGGGGAGTGTTTTTATCTGCTTTAGCTTGTATTTATTCCTCTTGCTATAGGTTCTCAGAGGTTCCATCTCGTGGCAGGTATGTTGTTCAGAGATCCAGTTCTAGGGACAGGAGTTACTCAAGTTATTCTGGTTCTGGTAGAAGATACGATAATGAATATTATGCTCTGAAAGGCACCAGCCACCAGAGACCTTCAGGTGAAGAGAACACTTACTTCAAGGACTATAATCACAGGAAGAATAGAAAGTATTATATTGAATCGGATGGAGAATTCTTGGATACGGATGGAGATATGGATAGAGATATATACCATGGTCACAAATGGAAAAGCTCAAGACAAGAAAACAGGGATCAGAAGAACAAAACCTCTGAAACTGAATCTGATGAGCATTTATTGGAGAGGGGACGGAACGGACTAAACAGACTAACAGAGCACTGTAGCACCAGGAAAAGCTCAAGCCAACAAGGAAAAGCAGGGGTGCGTCATGATTATGGTGATTGTGAGAAAAAAGTTCATGAAGTTGGTGGAGATTGGTCAACTAGAGACAAAGACAGAGAGTCATACCATGACAGCAGGAGAAGTTCAGGACACAAGAGAAAAGTGGGATATGATCACAAAGACCATAAGTGTAAAGCTCAAGATTCAGATGGCGAGTGGTCAGACAGCATCAGGAGAGGTGAAGAGCACCATGCGATAAGGAAAAGCTTAGTGCATATTGGCAATTCTTCTAAAGGCTCAAAAGAACGAGAAAGTTCCGGCTGGTCTTCCACTGCTGAATTGAGTGAAGACTTGTTGGACAAAGATGCAGAAAAAGACACTGGTCATGCTAACAAACAATCAAAACACTGGGATAAAGAGGCAGATGGTAATCGAGCCGCAGCGCAAGATGTGAAACACGCTAGGGGCCATTTGAGTTTAAACACAAAGGAAGCAGACTCTCCTGTTAAAATTTCGAAATCATATGATAATATTGACAAACAGGATCGCTGGGAACCTGAACATAACTCTGAAGTAAAGGCAGGAAACTCGGAAAGCCATGAATCGAGCGATTTTGTTTCTAAATTGTACTGTGATGATAAAGTTGGCAAGGTGGAACATCGTTATGAAGCTGGAGAGGTGACCAGCTCGAAACACCAAAAGTCCAGGAGACTATCTGCAAAGAGCAATGGTGAACGTGACAATGGAAAAAGATCAAGAGGTAGCAGCAAATCAGGCTATAGGAGACGCTCAAATAGCTCGGATGACGTGACGGATTCTTCTGAAGATAACAAAGAAACAAGTATGCTCAATAAGCACCATGCGACCCATAGGTCGGGCGATCAGAAACGGCATCATAAGAAAACTCGAGTATAACATTGGGAATATACATATCAGCCTCTCATCTAAGCTATCGTTGATATTGTTATTCCTCTTTAAAACTGAGATAATATATTATATTATTGCATAATAAAGGGCAATCTTCTCTTATGGCCTTCTCTTACGGCATAACCATAGAAAAGATCATATATTTCAGCTTCAGCATCAGCTGCAAACATTCCCGAAGTGACGTGCCGGAACTGGTTCACCTCACCTGCTCGGAAAAGCGTCCCAAAGGTAGGGAGTCTCCGACTTGCTTCCTCGGCAACGGATGGTTCCCTTTCATACCTCGGCATGCATGCCGGGCTAACAAAGAGGATCCAGGTAGCTGTCTCATCAAGCTTTAATTCTTCATGGGCATCGAATCGAAATTAAAGTCCAAATATGCAATATGCCTTTTAAATATTTTCCATCAAAATAACGGACTAGCTTGAGCTAGCCAGCCAGTCGAATATTGTCTCTAATGAAAAAGTTACATACATGCATATATGTAAGGACCTCTCTAGTCTCTGCAGTTTTAAGATCGTTTCACTACGAACGCTCATTAGGTTAAACAAAGCTAAAGTGAAAGAGATTCCCATATGTCCTATATATGTATAAGTTGTAGACCTTCAAGCTTGATATGGAGTGGCGATCCATTAGGGGAAGCACATCAACGATGATTAGTTGTAGTAAATGCAATACTAGGATTCCTCGTCTAACGTCCGGTGTTGCTCAATATCGCTGCTCCTGCTGTGGTTATGTTACTCTGATGATTGAGACGACCAAGCCAGCTCTTGCACAGCACCACGATGAGGGTCAGCAGCAGCAGCAGCAGCAGCATAGCCATCGGAGACGTGCTTCCAGCTGGATTTCGCATATGAAGGGACCATCACCATCATCTTCGTCGTCGAGGAACTCTAAACCCCCATCACCGTCATCGTCATCGCCATCGTCATCACCATCACCATCATCCTCCTCCTGGTCATCATCAACATCAACAACCAGCTTAATAAAAAGCTGCGGCAGAAAGCGCGCAGTTCTTTGCGGGGTGACATACAAGTCGCGCAAGTACAAGCTCAAAGGAACTCAGAATGATGTCAACAACATGAAAGACTTGTTGATCAAAACCTTTCATTTTCCATCCAAATGCATACGCGTACTCTCAGGTTCGTGTATATATATACTATTGGACGTACGTACATATCTACTCTGAATTTAAGACTAAAAAAACCAGGCGTACGTATAAATTACTCTTTAATGGATAGATGAAAAGAGCATATAATCTTTTTTTTTTTTTTTTTGAAAAGAGCATATAATCTTATCACTTATAAAGTAGAAAAGAAAGAAAGGAGATAGCAGCTGTATAGAATATATATATGTGGGGATGCAGAAAAGGGAATAATTATCTCGCATTATAGTCTCTTATAATACAAGTAATGCGCTAAGCGAACCACTTTTAAGATAATATATGTATCTTATCTTATGAGGTAGCATATTCCATCACAATATGAAACAAAATATTATAAAAGTTTTGACTTCAAATTAGGACTTTTTGAGTGTTGTTATGGGAAGTATTAATTAATTAATTAGATGTAAAATGGTGGATGCATGTATACAGAAGAAGATGAGCAATTAGATAAAAATCTGATTCCGACAAAGAAGAACATCGAGAAATCCCTGAAATGGCTTGTGGAGGGGTGCCAGGAGGGAGATTCGTTGGTGTTCTACTTCTCAGGACACGGGCTACGGCAGCCCGATTTCAAAGACGACGAGATTGATGGTTTCGACGAGACTATTTGCCCTCTTGATTTCATGGAGGAGGGCATGATTCTTGACAACGATATCAATTCAACCATCGTTCACCCACTCAAGAAGGGTGTCACACTTCATGCTATCGTTGATGCTTGTCATAGTGGAACGATTCTTGATCTACTCTACGTCTACGACCACAGAGAGTGAGTCGATCTCTTCTACAAACTGTACGTTGGTTACCAATACGTACTAGGATATAAACTAATTTATCTAAATCATTAATGTTAAAATTGTTGCAGGAACAAGTGGAAGGATAACAGTCCTCCTTCTCGTGCTAGGAAAAGTACTAGTGGAGGGTTGGCAATCTGTCTCAGTGCCTGCGAAGACGATAAAATGGCCGCCGATACAACTGTACGTATGCAACTTACTTGGTTACTATTTATTCTTCTTTTTCCATTTTCTTTTTTCAAGGAGAGAAACAAAATACAACATAAATTCCCTCGAGCAACTGAGGTTAGAAGTCTTGACCGAAAAAAAAACTGAGGTAAAAGTATCTAAATAAAAGGCAGATTAAGTAAGTATATAATTAAGCAACTGCAAGTTACTTTTAATCTTACTCTGCTTAATCAAAATGGAGCTAGCTAAGCAGTTTGTTTTGAATAAATATATATGCCATGAAATCTGCAGGCTTTTAACCGAAATGTAATGAATGGAGCCATGACATACATTCTTATTGAAACTATTAAGAAACACTCTGAGAGTGGAATAACCTATGGGAATCTGCTCGACTCCATGCTTGATCAAATTCAAAGGATTAATGGGGAAAGATGCCTCAACTCCAGAATCTTGAGAAAAGTTTTCCGACACAAAATCATTCAGGTCAGTTTCAGCATCTTGTTTCTATTTAATGTTTTGTTGTCAAAAATATTATTAACTGCATGCAACCAAAGAAAGTATATATTTAATTACTACTGTGGAATCCTCATATATGCAGGAACCTTTATTGTCATCGTCTGAAGACTTCGATGTATACACCACGAAATTTCTCTTGTAACGTACTGGCATATACTGGTGTCTTGTTAATTTGCAAGAATCTCCGAATTATTGATTATTTAGTATTCAAATCATGACTTCTATTGAAGTCGGTCTGTGTAGGGATAGCTTTTACGAGCTTTTTGAGATCTTTACATGTCTCATGTGTATCAGATGTAGTGATGCATGCTTTTTTAGGAGACTGAGACTATTTCTGTGTGTATTGGGTATGCATTCTTGCAAGCATCCCTGGATTTATTGTAATGAATTGCATTATTACTTGGTAAGAGTTGGTTGTTTCCCCCACCAATTTCAATCTTTGTCTTCAAGTCGTTGTGATTTGCATAAAGAGAAGTGAGCAGAATATTGTTCTTCACAAATTCACAATATTTGGTAGAATGTGAACAAATCAAGTGCACTTCATCTAGTATAGGTAGCAACACAGAGAAAGTATGCCAATCTAGTCTTGCACCCAATCATGAACGCTAGTCGTGTGCCAATCTATTGTGGCTTTGAAAGTTTGCGAACGGCTTTCTGATAGACTACTCTCAGTGCATGGGAAAGATGTATTTCAATGAAGATATTGTTTCAGGAATTAAGAAGATCACTGGTGCTGTAAGGTTGCATCTTCAACTTACGCAGTGATTGAAATGAAAGAACAGAATATTGAGGTCTTACAACAATGCTTGGGAAGATTTCATGATTTTGCCAAAAACATGCCTAATAGTCCAGCAATTTCCAATTCAACCATTAGAATGAGTTGGACATTAATGTTTAAAAAGTTCACAGACTCATCCAATGGTTGACTTGAAAATCCTCATTGAGTACTCATGACTCATGAGTCATTGGAGAGAAGCCCTGTTTTCTTGAACCCTTTTTTGCTTGGTTTAGGAGAAAATGAGCAAGGGCTGGCTGAGATTTTAGTAGTCCAAAATGAATAGCCGTGGAAATGTCGGGTTGTCAGCATTTCTCAAAAGGATCCGGATTCTCTATTTGAAGGAAAGCGTTGGACTACGCCGTAGTCCCGTACGCCACAAGTGGGCTTAAACACGCGGCGACTTTTCATCGGCGGAGGCAAAACCTAAGGGGCATCGATGGGATTTCTCAGATGACGCTCGTTTCCCTCGTCATCGTCGCCGTCTGGTTTAGAGAGAATGGCTTTTTATGGAATCGCCGGTGAGGTGAGAAGGGGGGGTGTGGGGGGGGGGGTGGTTGTAAATATGACATTGGCGGGAGATCTGCACAGAGCAGCCACGTCTCCGCCGTCGAGAGGGTGAATTAGCGGCAAATAAAGCGTCCTGCATAATTAGGCGGAGATGATCAAAACGTTTGAAATCGATTTACTGAAGAACACATGTTTGAAGATGGAGTACTGGAGTATATCTTCTTCTTCTTTTGCTGCTTAGATTTCTCTCTTCTGTTTTGATGGGGTCAAATTTAGCTGTGAACTTGTTGTTGTGTTACTATTACTGTTATGCTAAAAATTGATCATTGGCAATTTTTCAGATAGCTATATACCATACTGTTTTATGTAATCTTTGTTTTCTTGGACTCTTTGAACTTCGTTTTAATCGGAGTTGTAAGCAGCTCTCAAGTTGTGAATATATATTATTTTTTATGTTGTGAGTTTGGAGTCAAATTATAACTGTGGTGGGAATTTGGTGCAGGTTTTTGTTGGATCAAGATTGAATGTTACCGGAGCATGGTAGATGCCGCAGGTAACTAACTGTCTGAGATTAATTAGAGAGGGTGAGATTAGGATTAAGTTTACCACTAAAAGTCTAAAGTGTAATGTCTAATCCTTTTCGTTGTTTACTGAATTAAGTTTAGATAGTTACTGCATTACTCGTGTATCTAATTGTGTGTTTCAAACACTTGAATCGATCGATGACAACAAAGTTACTTTACTTGAATCGTAGACTATAGAGCAAACTAAAGTGATCTTGGTTGTAGTACTGCATGTTTCAGAATCTAAATTTTTTGCTTTGTTGGCTAAACTTTCTCTGCAATTGTTTGCTTTGTTTATTTCTCTGAAAGAGGTTCTCAGTTCTGTTGTTTTTGTCAAGTTCTTTGAGTTAGGCAGTTAAACATAGTTGTGTATAAACTTTTGTAATTATTTATTTTTGATCTTCAATCTCAGGGCGGTATTAAAGATGGTGAAGGACGCAAATCAACAGCTATTAGGGAACTACGAGAAGAGACTGGGGTAGTGTCTGCTGAAATTATAGCCGAGGTTTGTTTCAGAAATCAGTACCATCGGTGTTGCAATGAATGTAAATGTGCAGGTTTACTTATGACATGACATATATAACTTCATTCTGAGTAGCTGTAAATGTTTGGGAATAGTATTGGATAATTTAACTCTTGATGTGTAAAGAAAAAAGATTTGTGTCCCAGAGAATGGGGAGGATGTTAGGCAAAACGATAAAAATGGACCGACAAGATTCATTTTTTTGACTAACCATTAGGATGTTGTGGTAGAAGTAGGCATCTTGATAGATTCCAGTGTGAAAACACCCTGGTTGTAGAATTTGTGTCTAGAACTAATTCCTTCCATAGAATTCAAAGCATTTTTAATATATATTCAAAATATGTTGCATAATTTGTGTCTAGAACTGATTCCTTGCATAGAATTCAAAGCATTTTTAACATATCTTCAAAATATGTTGCGTCCCCAATTGGATAAGTATATAGCAACTGAAGTACCATATCACTTGGTGTACTTACATTTGAGGTTAATTATGTATTGACAGGTCCCGAATTGGTTGACCTGCCGTGAAGACAAAGTTAATCGCCTGGGGAGGTGAATGGCATGGGCAAGCACAAAACCGGCATGTCATTCTTCCTTCACTTTATTTAAGACATGCCTTCTAAAGCTTGCAACTTGTCTGTAAACTCCTTTCTGTGTCTGCTGCCAACTTTCATTTCTGTCCTTATGAAAGAAGTTTCCAAAATTGTTCTTAAACGTCATCAAATCATGTTACTGACAATCTGTTATCTATGATTCTGGAATTCTCAACATGTTTGGCTCTGGCTATTTATTTCGTTTGAATTCTCTGTGAATGAGACATGATCACAAATGCTTTGAGTCAAATCTGTTGACCTATGAAACATGAATTTCCTACTGTGTTATGATCAAGCTTCCTCTCTCAGTGAAATTATGAACAAATTAAATTTCTTTGATACTATTCCTTTGCTTCTTTCATTGTGTAACTTTATCTTTAGGCCATATGCATACTAAAGTATTTGTTGCCTGACAATGAATTTGGGAAATGAACAGGTTTCTTATGAGATTCACAAAGGATGAGAGTGATATCAACTTAGCTACTGGGGAAGCTGATGCAGAGTTTGCAGAGTGGAAATGGGCGAGTCCTGAAAAATTTATTGAGCAGGTACAGCCGAACATAATCCTTCTAGTTAATCAAGTTCATCATTATGTTTATGAACTTAGATATGTGAGATGACTGATTAGTGGACTACAAGAGGCCAACATATGAGGAAGTTATGAAGACCTTCAAACCGTATTTGGACGAAAACGCTTTATCTGTAAAATGTAAATCAACAAAATGGTGAATCTCGTGGGTGTGATTGTGTAGTTAAAAGTCCATCTTCTTAACTCATTTTACTGAACTGAAACTTGGATAAAGTATAGTAGGACTCTTGCTTTTTGTAAATGAGAATGAGAGAACTTCAAGTTAGATCTTTGCATTGTTAGTATTTGTAACAATAGTCTTTGTGGAATGGCATATTTCCTCCACTCTCCAGCGAGTTTTGCCTAGAACGGCAATTGCAGAGTACTGTATCAAAGCTCAAAATGTTTTCATGTCCTTTGAATCTGTTGTAATCTCACAACATTGGAAAAACTTGATCTTCTGCTTATATTTTGGCTTAAACTACAACTTCAAACGTTAATAATATTGGTACTCCATGGTGTCCACCATAGGAAGACTAAGATATGTGCTCTATTTCTTCATCTGACTTCTTCAAAATGACCTTCAGGTTCTGTGGACTCAGAGGAGGAGAAAGGTCTTAATTACTTACTTTTTACTTTTAACTTTCTAACTTTTTAACCTGGTAAAGTCCAATACATACTCGAAATAAGAATAACTTAAGGTAAAAATTCTCTCATGACAGCAGCCGTTGGGACAAACTTACAGCAGCCATCTCTTCTTCTCTCTCTTCTCTTTTCTGCTCCATGAACCTTCCGCCATGTCCTGATCTATCTCTCTCTCATCCATATGAAACCTTCCACCATGCATAACCTGGATTGAAAATTTGCACCACCATCGTCACTCTTAAAACAAAAACGAAAAATCTAACTCTGTGAGTTTGTCTCTATTCTCCAATTAACAAATTCACTCCAGTTCTTTTTTTTTCTTCTTCTTCAATTTGAGTTGAGTAGCAATAACCTAATCTCAGACCCAGAGACCCAAACCGCCTCCGTCGAGGAGCACAAATCTGGCCACCTGCAAACCGAATTCAGAGAGAGACTAGAGAGAAGATTGGGTAACTAGTCTTTGATAATTTGGGTTACTTATGGTTTTCTATATCTATTGGATTTAGTTTACATGTTGCTTCTATGGAACAATCCTCAAATCGATCGAAATAGTTGACGAAGCCTTGAGAGAGTTGAGACGTGTGTGGGGATCGATCTCGGGCGAATTCTCTGTTCTATCCCTCAGTAGAGCAGTGAAATCAGGCAGTTACCGTAACAATTCGAAATTACATAACTACATCTCCGTTAACGGATCCGTCTGGTATACGGTACATTGCGGGGTAGTCCAGCTTTTGCCTAAATTTAAGTTGTTTAGATTTGCTTAGATGAAATAATGATGACATGATGGTCTTAAAATGTACTCAATCCAACGGTTAAAAGTCATCCAAACAAATCTAAGGAACATAAATCCAAGTAGAGAAGCCAAAATCTTCCCAAAATGGCTATTCCGCCAAACTATGGCGCTACTCAAATAGTCACTGTTCAGTTTTCAGTCAAAGCATTTCCGGTACATATGTTAGGTTGAATCAAAAGATTCAGAGCTCACAAAAAGGAGAGGCCTAGAAAGTCAAGAAAGTGAGATGATTAGCAAGCTGTCTACAGCTTAAAGCCACTTTATGATGGTTTTTGCTGGTAAATGAACCAATGGCAATAAAAGAGGGCTGACACAGTGCAAATATGAGTACCCAATTAATCAAAATGATCAGCTTAACAGCATGATCAAGTCTCATCAAGTCACCACTTACAGAACTGTGAACAATATCTTCAAACAAAAGTGAGGCATTACATAATTGGTGACAGATCACAAACAAGCCTAAAACATAAAACTTCGAAAAATGAGGCAGTGTCCAACAGTCCATCACTGATCACCAGGCAGTGTCTTGATAATATCCGAATCACCTGACCATTATAAAAACCGGTTGCTAAGTCAGCCAAATCAGTTCATATGAATGAGGTCAGACACAATAAGATCTAAACAAGAACAAAGGATTAAATGTACCTGGATCAATAATGCTAAGGCACGACACCCGGAAATATTTGCCACATGCTGTACCCAGGTCAACATTATCTGAAATCACAACATATGACAATGAGAAGAAAAGCATAAGTACAGCAATCGACAAACTTAATAAGAATGACCATGTATAAAAGTAATCTTGCTGCAACATATATGAATCTTCATTGTGTCATCAAAATCTGGGTCACATAACTAGAGCATCCTATACAAAAGAACAGTAACAGAAGCTCTCCTCTACTAGAACTTGCAAGATACCAAAGTGTACATGCCTATTAGAATCAATAAGCTACGATGCTGGAGAAGCTAAACCTAAGAGTATCACATAGTAGAAGCAAGCAAAGAAGACTACATCTAAACAATTATGCAAAGAACTAATTCACGCTGAAGAGGAATGAACCCAAACAAGAACAAGACTTTGTAGGTTTCGGAGGACCAAGTACACTCCTCCAAACAAAAGGGACATAAAGATGCAGGTCAAATGTAACATCCAATGAATAACAATTATAACAAATGCATCATTGTTAAACCAACACAGCAAAACAAATTCTCCATACACTGTTAGTTTGGGGATTATGCATCCATAACACTTGCAGTAAATCAAGTTAGGAAGAGGCAAACGAGACTAGAGAACAAGTATCTGACTCATTGACAACAGTTCATTATTGAGCTAGTAAGTGTATCTATAGACCAGTCGGCATTTCGGTTGTGATCCATTAAAATTCAACTAAAATACATCCTTCCGAATCACAATACCTTTAGTAAAAACGAACTAGTAATCTATATATCAACACCTCTCAAAATAAAATGCACAAACAGCAAAGAGAAAATCAGATGTAGACCAGCAATAATAGAGCACTTACTTCCATTGTAGTGATGAACTCCAACCTTGGCAAGCATGGCGTAGTACTCGATCTCGGACTTCCTCAGAGGAGGGCAATTGTTGGAGATGATAATGAGCTTCCCTGCAATACCCACATCACGAAAATCAAAACCCAAATCGCAGAAATGAGAAAGATTAAAACTTTGGGAATAAAATTAATTAATACCTTTGGAGCTACGGAGAGTGTCGATGACGGTCTTGTAACCCAGAGTGTACTTGCCACTCTTCATCACCAGAGCGAGCCTGTTGTTAATAGACTCATGGGTCTTCTTCGTTTTCTTCACGGCCACCATGCTTGAATCTCTTCTTCCTTCTTGTCCCGCCGAACCCAGAAACAACGAGAGCTTTTGCAGCACCGATTAGGGTTTTGGTATTTATATGAGGCTCAGCGGGTCCAAGACTTTTGTAGTTTGGTAAGCCCACTAATATTCGGGCTGGTTGGGTTTGGTATTAACATGTGTCCATTACCATGATTTTTACGATAACGGGTCCGCAAAAATTTATATCCCTAGAGTTCGATCAGTGTGAGCGATGTAGGCATCGACAGTGACGTAGCCAGAAACCACAAGTAGAAGGGTCAAGAGTTTAAACAATAATGCTACACAAAATAAAAATATAATTTTTATTGAATAATATAAAAACTTATAAATTATTAGAATATTTCGAAAACAAAAGCTAAACAAATAACAAATCCCCCTAAAGCAATTATAATTGTCCTCGACGATTGCTCATATTTTGAAATTTTAGAGGAGTTTCAAATGGTGTCGCTTGTTCTGTTGTTTTTCTCTTATAATACTTTTCAAATAAAGCTAAAACATCCATAATTGCAAGTTTTTAATTATGAAGGTTGTCGACGACAAGGAAAAATTTACTGAAGGATAACAAAAAGAAATACGTAAAGAAACGACTAAAACTGTTTATATAGAGGTGCACGAGTTCACACCTGAGGAGTTGAACACTCCTCTGTCCAAATTGATTGTTGCGATTAATATTTTATATGTCAAACTTTTTTTTAATTAGTTAAAAGAGACAAAATAGTGCCAACATCACATTTCAACTGACAAATTATATAACAATATGACATGGTCAAAAATGTGAGGGACGTCAGCTGAACCCCCTGACTCCCCTTTCCCTACGCCCTTGGGCATAGAGATGAGCAATTTTTCAATGCTACTGTTGAACCACGTCAGTACATATTGACGTGTAATTACGGGTTAATCCGATTGTGACATCTATACGATTATGACACATTTTTGCATGGAAGTTCTGTAGCTTAATTAGTATGACACGTTAAATAGCTACTTAATTTATCAGGCTATGGCTTACTGACATGCCACAATCTGATAGTTTCATCATCACTAACACGCTACTTAGACCTTTTCTAAGCAAAGTAGCTCCATGAGAAATGCCTATGTAGGCGTTAGAACAATCAGGAAAAGGTTAATAATTATCATCAGTTAAGCAGCAGTCCTTTCAAAGAGGTTACCTTGTAAATATTCGCCTATAGACTAGAGTCATCATGCCACCCTAAACCTTAAACTTAAACCTAAACCCTAAACTCTAAACCCTTGTTGTTTAGGCTGATATACATTATCCTATTTAACAAGATGCATATTCTTATAAAATTTCCAACTTTCTGTTAATCACTTCCCACTTCTTTTAAGAAAAAATCGAAAAGATCATATTTATTAATTAATTAGTTAACCTTATCTATCGGATGTGTTTTTTTTTTCTGGTATTTTCTCGGATGCTACAGACGACACGCACAATGACGGAAAATGACTTTCGGCTTTTCGTTAATAACGAAAATAAGTTTGGGTACCCATATTGGTAGTTTTGTAAGTGTGAATATCACTTTGACCGTGCCACAAGAATTTAGATACCGATGCTGAAATTTTTTCTTATTAATTAACCTTGTCTCTCGAAGTGTTTTTTTTTTTTCTTGTATTTTGTTCTAGTTTTTTTGTTGACAGAAAAATGACACAGAATTCGTACATTCGTTGTAAAAAAAAAACTGAAACGCAGCGACAAGAAAACAAGGTCTTTATAACCAAAACCCTAAACCCACAGAACTCCCAATCTTACTGTTTAATGGGTTCCCTAAAGAGAAAGCCGGAGGAAGATGGCTCCGGATCTCCCCCACCCAAGGTAGCCAAGTCGGAGAAGATGAACAGTGTTGAAATCGTGACCGACGAACAGAGGGTGTGTGTGCACGACGTGTCGTACCCTGAGGGTTACGTTCCTCCGCCTCCGCCTCCGCCTCCAGAGGGGTCCGAACCCGCCAAGAAATTCCCCTTCACTCTCGACCCTTTTCAATCCGAAGCCATCAATTGCATCGAAAAGGGCGAGTCCGTCATGGTAAGGTTCTCTCTGCCTTTTTCTAATTACGAATTGCTCGTTCTGAATCTGCTATTTGATTTGAATTGATGAGGACAGGTGTCTGCTCACACTTCTGCTGGCAAGACTGTGGTGGCATCATATGCGATTGCGTTGTGCTTGCGGAACAAGCAACGCGTGATCTACACGTCGCCCATCAAAGCTCTCAGCAACCAAAAGTATCGTGAGTTCAAAGAGGAGTTTTCCGATGTCGGCTTGATGACCGGAGATGTCACCATTGAGCCCAACGCTTCGTGCTTGGTATGGCATACCTTTTTTCTTCTTCGATTCCGATTCCATTATTAGTCATTAGTCTCAATTGCTGTTTATGTTTCAGGTGATGACCACAGAGATCTGGCGAAGCATGCAGTACAAAGGATCCGAGGTGACGCGAGAGGTGGCTTGGATAATCTTTGATGAGGTGCATTACATGAGGGACCTCGAGAGAGGTGTGGTTTGGGAAGAGAGCATTGTTATGGCTCCTAAGAATTCTCGCTTTGTCTTCCTCTCGGCAACTGTGCCCAATGCTAAGGAGTTTGCCGATTGGCTCGCCAAGGTTCATCGACAGCCTTGCCACATTGTCTACACTGATTACAGGCCCACTCCTCTTCAGCATTATATTTTCCCCTCCGGAGGGGATGGTCTGTTCCTTGTAGTTGATGACAAGGGAAAGTTTCGTGAGGACAGCTTTCAGCAAGCTCTGAATGCACTTGTTCCTGCCTCTGACGCTGCTAAGAAGAAGGAAAACGGCAAGTGGCAGAAGGGTCTGGTCATCGGCAAGGCCGCTGAAGAAAGCGATATCTTCAAGATGGTGAAAATGATTATTCAGCGACAGTATGATCCTGTCATACTTTTCTGCTTTAGCAAAAGGGAATGTGAATCACTTGCGATGCAGGTACAAACCCTCGTTGAGTTCTACCATGCTCCAGTTAAATGATATTAGTGGCTCACCCTTTTGCATATTAAATTTTTCAACTCTATTGCCTGCATTTAAGATTTGATGTATTATGACCAGCTTATCCATTCAAACCTTTCTTAAACTTTTGGATGAAATATCAAATATGATACCTTTATGGGTATCCATTCTGAAGTGTTCCTATTTGTTTTGCTAGTTGAATTTGTTCGATTGAAATTCATGGTCGAGGGGACCAATATATTAGTTAGTTTACACTTTGTTATGATTCTTACTAGTTTCTTCATCATTTTATTGAATATCATTTTTACACTCCCATTTTTTCTTGTCTGTTTGGTCATATAGATGGCAAAGTTGGACCTAAATGGGGACAGTGAGAAAGCAAACATTGAAACCATCTTCTGGAGTGCTATGGATATGCTTTCAGACGATGATAAGAAGTTACCCCAGGCAAGTTGTTATTCCTTCCTTTCAAAGCTAGCATGATACTGTGTTGGGTTTAGATGATGTGGTGTGATATCTTCTTTTGAACATAGAGTCTTGACTTCGAGTTAATCTCTCTCTCTTTCTCCTGCTTTATGTGCTTCACTTTAATGACATAGATACTTGGGTGTTGGGTAAGCACATAACTTTTAGCATATTCAATAGTTCGTTTATCTTATTACTTTGAATACAACAAAACTTAATCTCTCTCTCTCTCTCCCTCTCTGCCTCCAAATATGTAGGTTATTTAATGACATAGATAGTTGGGTAAGCACATAAATTGTAGCATACTCGATAGTTCGTTCATCTTATTACTTTAAAATTTTAAGTACAACAAAAAGAAAACTACCTAAGAGTTAACTTAATCTCTCTCTCTCTCTCTCTCTCTCTCTCTCTCTCTCTCTATATATATATATATATATATATATATATATATATTCAGAAGAATTACGCGAGGGGGCCCTGAACCACTTAGAAAAAGCCTGGGCCCGCTTATATATTTATCATCAGAGTAAAAGAATTTGGTTATGTGCAATACTTTGTTTCATAATAAATCAAATGAACCCTGATATTAAGTTTTTATTTTATAGTGGCATTCTTTCCTTAATATACTTTTCTAAACAGGTTACCAGTATGTTACCCCATTTAATGCGTGGAATAGGTGTTCATCATTCTGGTTTGATTCCCATTCTGAAGGAAGTGATTGAGATATTGTTTCAGGAAGGTCTTATCAAGGTATGGATTACTTGTATTATCCGTGTATTTAAGTATCTTCAACATAGACCAGCCAAGCTCGCTTCTTTATCAAAAAGACGGCTATATTTTTTTTCTGCTAAACCCATTTGAACACTTTCATCCAAACTCAATACTTGGTGTTCTTTTCTCTGTGTGTGTCTGATACACACACACACAGATATATATATATATATATATATATATATATATTTACAGATATATTTTTAGAAAATTGGTATAAAAACTGATATGTATTTCTGTAGTGTTTATTTGCGACAGAGACCTTCAGCATAGGGTTGAACATGCCTGCAAAAACTGTTGTGTTTACCAACGTCCGGAAATTTGATGGTAATAAGTTCAGATGGATAACCAGTGGTGAGTATATACAAATGAGTGGTCGTGCTGGTCGCCGTGGTATTGATAAACGTGGGGTATGCATACTTATGGTAGATGAGAAGCTGGAGCCATCTACTGCTAAAATGATGCTTAAAGGAAATGCCGATAGTTTGAATAGGTATATGCTCTCGATCTGGAACTGTGTGGGCATAAGACCTTTGTGGCACTTTTTGTTTAATGGACTAATTGTTGGACTATTCATGTGTTTGGCTCCCCCTTGGACTGGATAGCTAGTCCGATATAAACCAAACACAGGGATCTGAATATTGGATTAAAAAAACCAAATCCATCTTATAAAACATTGGATTTGGATCAAAGCTAATAGATTGACCGGTCTTGATATCACCCTGTCCTTCTCTGAGGGTTATATTTTTGTTTTCTAAAATTTATATTTTGCTCGTAAAAATATGCTAATTTTTGTTAGTTTTGTTAAATCCTCCTGTTTCCAGTTTCTTTGAAATGCTCTTTCCTTACCTGTTCCTTTGCCTTTCAGTGCCTTTCATTTAAGCTACAACATGCTTTTGAATCAATTGCGCTCCGAAGATGATAATCCAGAAAATTTGCTCCGTAACTCATTCTATCAGTTCCAAGCTGATCGTGGCATTCCCAATCTGGAGGTTAGTTGCTGGATACAGAGGCTAATAGTTTTTAGTTGCAGCTGGTCTTCCATTTATGTGTAACTTAGTTGTGATTTGTTCGTTTCAAAAAGTTCCTAAGCAACTAAAGAAATCTATTTGACTTGGCAATGATTTACATTTTTCTTGTTAGCATACAAAATAATGATTTGCGTGGTTTATTATTGTTGCAGAAACAAGCAAAGGAGCTTGAGCAAGAGAGGGATTCAATTATAATTGAAGAAGAAGATAGTGTAAAGAATTATTACAATCTCGTACAGCAATACAAGAGTTTAAAGCAAGATCTTCGTGAGATTGTGATTTCTCCCAAGTACTGCTTACCATTTCTGAAACCTGGTAGGCTTGTGTCGATCCAATGCACCAAGAGTGATGAAGCTTCCACTTCTTTTTCTACCGAGGATCATGTCACATGGGGAGTTATACTTAATTTTCAACGAGTGAAAACTGTTTCCGAAGGTTAGAACTCTTAATTGGTTTCTGTCTGTTATTATTTGAGCTTTTAGCTCACTAAATGGTTCATGTGCTTTCCAGAAGATGCAGTTAAGAAACCAGAAGATTCAAACTACACAGTGGATGTTTTAACAAGATGTGTGGTCAGTACAAATGGAGTTGCAAAAAAAACTCTCAAAATTGTTCCTCTTAAAGAACCCGGAGAACCTGTCGTTGTTTCCGTTTCCATATCTCAGGTCAAATGCTTGATACTTTTCTTCTGTTTTATTTTTCAGCATCAAATTTCCATTTCTTTGGCTTTTTCTGCCTATTGATCTCCAAATTATTTACTGAACTTGGAATTTATCTGTTTCGTTTATAACCAATGCTTCTTTCAGTTTTACTAGATTTTGATTTACCTGTCCTGTTTGAACTTTCTTACATCCTTTTTATTTGTGTGCCATGCTAATTTCTTTAATATAGGGTAACAGCTAATAACTTATTTCTTCCTTATATTTGAACAGATTAATAGCATGAGTCGACTTTGTATGGTCATTCCAAATGATCTTTTATCAATACAAGCTCGAGAAAACACACTGAAGAAAGTTCTTGAAACTCTTTCCAGATTTGGAGACAAGATTCCTCTTCTAGATCCTGAAGAAGACATGAATGTATGCTATAGTGCAATCTTCTTGGCCTTTTTTATTTTAAGTTGCTCTTTCTGCTACTGAGCACCTCGTCTTTTCTGTCTTCAGATTCAAAGTAGTTCGTACAAAAAAGTGGCTCGTAGGATTGAGGCTTTAGAGAACCTGTTTGACAGGCATGAAATTGCAAAAACACCACTAATTGAGCAAAAGTTGAAGGTTTATCACATGAAGCAGGAATTGGGAGCTAAGATAAAATCAATTAAGAGAACAATGCGCTCCTCTACTGCATTGGCTTTTAAAGATGAACTTAAGGCACGAAAACGGGTTCTTCGGAGGCTAGGGTAATTACTTCTCTTTCCTTCATTTTTCCTTCCAGGCCCTCTTACTTCTTATGACAGAGTTTTTTTTTTTTTTCCTCGTGCACCGATGTTTTGTCATTGTTTGTGTATTATTTAGTATGAAATTTAAAAATTACAATTCTCGTACACGAGATTTGGAAGGCACAAGCGACTATGACAATTCAACTTTTCAGTCTTTGAAATAATACTAAAATGATTGGGTGGATTGGGATGCAGATATATAACACGTGATGATGTTGTGGAGTTGAAGGGTAAGGTTGCTTGTGAAATCAGTAGTGCAGATGAGTTGACCCTCACAGAGCTCATGTTTAATGGCGTTTTTAAGGACATAAAGGTAGAAGAGTTGGTATCTCTTCTCTCATGTTTTGTTTGGCGGGAAAAACTAAAAGATGCTACAAAACCAAGAGAAGAACTTGACTTGCTCTTCTTGCAATTACAAGAAACTGCTCGGAGGGTGGCTGAAGTTCAGCTTGAGTGCAAGGTACTTTTCTTTCTGGTGGAGTTAAATTGTTGATTTAAGCTTTTGCTCAGCTTGTGGTAATAGAAAAAGTTACTTAAAGTTGTACTGGTTAAATGAATGTTGGATGTGTGTTCAGTTAGTCTGTTGTTTTAACCTTACATGTACAGTAGGTAGTAGCATAGGTAACATTGAGGCATCTTCATTAGTAAAGTTCGTGAAAATGTGATTCTCTTTTTTAGAGTAAGATTTAAACCATCAATATGGTTTGTATTATCTGAGATGAAATGATTAGTTTATGCACAAGTACAGTGAACTGGGCATGTGGCAAATTGCTAAGATCTTCAAATGAAGTTTGCACTTGTAAGTCGCACTTGTGCTTGGCTAACTTAGGTGGATTCCGTGCTTGGCTTTTCTCTGCAGTTGCAAAATGGATGGTTTTCATCTTTGTGTATACACAATTGATATGTTGTCTCTTTCTGTTGGATATACTGCAGGTTGAAATTGACATTGATAGCTTTGTGAATTCTTTTCGGCCTGATATTATGGAGGCTGTATATGCTTGGGCAAAAGGGTCAAAGTTTTATGAGATAATGTCAGTTACAGGGGTTTTTGAGGGTAGTTTGATCAGGGCAATTAGGAGATTGGAGGAAGTTCTTCAGCAACTTATACATGCAGCCAATTCTATTGGAGAAACTGATCTTGAATCAAAATTTGAGGAGGCTGTTTTGAAAATCAAGAGAGACATTGTCTTTGCAGCTTCCCTATACTTGTAATTTTTGGCTGGGATTTCAGTTGTTCTGCTAGTGGAGGCATTCTGTTATCAAAGAGATTGGTGGTGGCATTAGCAATCAAGTCCTGGATTAAGAATTCTACAGAAAATTTTGGTTGAGATATAGATGCTATTTCCATAGTGAAATATAAATTACTTGGGTATTTGAAAAGGATTCTTTATTTTTGTAGTTTTCTTGTAAAAGAGCTTGTAAGCTTCAATATTTATGTAATAGTAGTTGGTCTGTTCAATGTTTTGCCAAATTTCAATTTACAGGTCACTTGTTAACGTTGATAGAAGTACTGTTCAAATTATGCCTTGGATTACAGAAAGCACAGAACCTGAGAAATTTTTTATTACTTGGCAACCTCACGGATGCGAAAACATGGAAAGAAGCGAAACAAGTAGTCAACAACACATCCAAAGAAGCCAGCAGATCTCTCCCTTGCTGCTGTTGGAGCTTGTGTAACTGGTATGCCATACACACGAACTGGATCTGGAACCATATATTGCTGATAAGATGAGGTAGGATTCAAATTCAAAGCAGGAGTAGAACTTTCTTGTTTGCTTGGAACCGGAAGTGGATGATAAGCTAGCTCTGGAGCAGGGCACCGAAGGTCAGGCGCCAGAAGAATCTCAATCTCATGGTTATGCTCAGTATAATCCATCCATGGTGGCAGAGGTGGAGCGGAAGGCTGAGCCGTTGAGGAGGATGAGGAGGCGGTGTACGAGCAGCAACAGTGACACTGATGTCGGGGTGGTGGTGGTGGAGGATCATAGGGCGGAGGAGGAAGAGGAGGAGGATGAGTCTTTCTTTTCTTCTTCTTTCTAGACCACAATTTGAGCTTCTTCACAGCTTTTATCATCGCTTCCTCCTTTGCAAAGCTACCACGGGACTTTGGATCAGGAGCTTGAAATGGAATATTGATGAGGAAATGAGAATGGTATCTTGAACTTTGTCTTAAAGATGTAGAGGAGCGGTGGTGCCTATGTATTCCAACGACTAGGATCCCTTTTTTGCTTTTCAATTTTTCAATTTTATAGCCGTTAAGCATCCACTGACAAACACCAAACCAACCCATATCAAATTTCATTTAATTAAACAAGAATTCTAAAATCCATTCATACCATTCTAATTTTGCTTCGCTTGATTTCCCAGGAGGGTGCAAACTTTAGAAAGACTCCATTCAAATCCGTGCATAAAAATTGCATCAACTGAAGAATAGATATATTTTTCAAAAACGAAGACTAGTAATCAAATGGCTTAACATTTTTTCAATTTGGCTAAATCTTTTGTAGGATTCAAGTATGTTCAACTCGAGCAAGGAGGCCAAATTCAATATTATTGCTCCAAGCTGATGCATTCAAACGTGCTATGATCGGAAGAACTAGTAATGAAGACGTACGAAGAAGTACTATGGTTTGCTTTTGCCTATATATTACTACACTTTTTATTTCAAACTCTTGCCTATTACACGTTTAATGATATGTAACGGAATGAATGGTTTTGGCCTCACCTTTGTATTAACCAATTCTCGGTGATGTTTATTCAAAAATACGAGCTCGATCTATGACAACAATAAAGCCAACCACCCCCTCCCAATCGTAATTAAACTTTCTAAACTACTCTTTCTTAGTTATCATGGTAAACTAGAAGAAGAAAAAAATATAGATACAGAAAAGTATTTCAACCTCTCGCTTAAATTTTTTGTAACAAAAATAAAGTATAGAGAATCGGTCACAAAGAAACTACTTCTACATTTTTTTTTCATTCACGATTAACGCATGAGTATGAAGCTAATTAGCCTAGTCTGTACTGAGAAAAACTCAAAAAAGAAAAAGATGATTATTATTATATTTAGGGAAAATATATTTAGTGTTTTAGGTCACTCAAATCCATATTCTTATTTTCTTAAAAAAAAAAAAAAATTTATTCAAAAAAATAAAAAAAAATAAAAACAAATCTAACCAAAGAAAACATTAATAAAAAAAGATATAAAAAAAAGATTTGTCTATCGTACTATATGGTATGGCATACTTATTACAAATGTGTCTAATTATATGACACATTGAGACTTTTGAAGAAGTAAATGATCATTACATAGTCATTTAGTTGTTCTTTAATCAATAATAGCAGCATATTTTGTGAGAAATGCTGTACCGTACGCTATACTAGAATTTTCCAAAAAAATAAAGTATCTCGCATCACCATCCATGACTTGCTCCTCATTTAGCTCGATCTCCGTCAATATCTTCCTTAATAATCTCTACATCGTGACTTCCCATCCGTTTCAAGAAACGTTCACTCTCATTTGGTGATATCTCTCTCTTTCTCTCTCTCAGTAATTCAATGTCCAATGAACCCTCCACCACCACCTCCTCCATTGCTGGAGACACCACCACGGCAACCACAGACGACACCATCCCTGAAGATACCACCAACACCAAACCCTCAACCTCATTAGACTCATCCTCGTCCTCCAAATCCCAAGCAGTAGCCATCCAATCCCTCTCCGCCATCCTCCCCTCCTTGTCATCATCCTCCACCACCCGCTCCCTCCTCCACGACCCCCGAACATCCTCCAAAATCTCCTCCCTCCTCAAACAACCCGACTCCGGCGCTGGCGACAACAACCTCTGCCGCTGGCTCTACGACACCTTCCAGTCCTCCGATCCCGACCTCCAGCTCCTCGTCCTCCGCTTCCTCCCCCTCGTCGCCGGCCTCTACCTCTCCCGTGTCCCCCTCCGCATCCCCCTCGCCGGCTTCGAGGCAGTCCTCTTGGCCCTCTATGCTCACGAGACTGCCTCCCGGGGCGGCCAGTCCGTCACCGTCAACGTCCCCGACTTGTCCCACACCAGCCTCTACCACCACGAAACCAAGACTGCCAACGCCGTCAAGAGCAACGCCACCGGGCTCAACCTGGCCGTGATATCACCCAGCTTGGAACCTCACGGCACCATCAGATCCACACGCAGGGCTAGGATCGTCGGCGTCGCACTGGAACTGTACTACACCAAAGTATATGAGATGCCGGTCGAGTCCAAGATAGACTTCTGCGAGTTTTGTAAGGTTTGGACGGGGGGTCACAGTAGTACTGAGGAGGAGGGGATGATGAGGAGGGTTCCGTTGCCATGCGAGCTGATGCAACCAGTTCTGAGGATTTTAGGGCACTGCCTCTTGTGCCCTAATCAGAACAAGAAGCTCACAGAGAAGGCCAGTGAAGCGTGTACTAGTTTATATGCCAGGTCCATGCATGACGTCAATCCCAAGGCAATTCTGGCTATTGGGAGTCTGCTTAGGCTAGCAGACTCCACGCCCAAGCAGGATGACCTTTTCGATCCAACTGACCTTCCCAAATCTAGAGTCATCTCTCTCTAGGGTAGCTACGTACCTAGCTTCAATGTTATATGCATGTATTCCTATCAAAATTAACACACAAGCTTATTATATATTTGGACTTTCAGCATATCCATTGCCCCGTTGTACCTGTGAACATGAGGTCCGTTTCAGTTGTTTTTTTAGGGGAATGAATAACTTCATTGAATATTAAACATCAATAGCGGTAAAAAAAATATCATAATAAACGGCCAATTTGACTTCTCTTTAGAGTATCTGCTACCATGTTACCTTCCCTCTTGACATGACAAAGAAGGGCGAGAAACCCAAATCAGAATGGTCTAGGGAATGACCTGTGACTACATACACCAACTCTTGACAATCAGTTTCCACAATCAACGGCACCAGGTGATCTGATAAGGCATATTTCAACCCCTTAATCAGTGTCTGAAATTCTACATGCCGTATAGAGACTACACGAGGTAATTAAAAATGTCGAAAACCCCTAAGAAATGTTCTATTAGCATCCCGAAAAACACCCCCATCTCCCGTTAAACTATACGGGTTATCGAAAGCAGCATCAACATTAAGTTTGACCATTCCACTAAGAGGTTTCTGCCAACCAACTCTGGGCACCAGAATAGGCACATTATTACTGACATGTACCACACGGTATTCAACATACCAACCCAGAATAGAAGGAACAACCTCAGATGTTGGTTTGGCCTCATTATCCCAAACCTTAGTATATTACGGTTCATCCAGATAGCCTAAATAATCATCAACACGTACGGTAACAAATGAAGTACTAGGTTGAGTAAAGGAAACTAACCAGTCTACTACTGTAGGAGCTAATATAAGACTTGGAAGGTTGGCTAGTTGGAAGAAAGAACTAGCATGAACACAATCTCTCAAAGCATGTAAAGGAGATTCCACTTCTTCATCACAGAATGGACATTGTGTGTCAATATCAATACCACGTTGACTAAGCTTGTTCCGTGTAGGAAGAATATTGGAGGCAGTTTTCCAAGCACAAATCTTATTTTCCCAGGCACCTGGGCTTTCCAAATTTCTTTCCAAAGATCAGCACTAGGATTCGGTCATGTCTCATCCTCCTCCAGAACTCTCTTGCTTGCTATATGATATGCAGATTTAACAGAGAATCGACCTCTCCGGTCTTCACCCCAAATCCATTTGTCATCATAATTATGAATACTGACCAGAAGAGCCAAAATACATTCTACAATATTAGCTGGAAAAAGCTCAAACAATAGAGGGATATTCCACCTCCCTTGGTATTCAAACAAATCAGATACCATTGAAACTCTAGTTGAAAAATAAAGTTTCAAATCACTACCTGACAACCAAGGTTCATCCCATATACTAGTATGTCTGCCATTACCAATGTGTTTCCTTACACCTGCTTGCAAGATATCTCTTCCTTGTAAAATACTCTACCATGCATAAGATGAACTAGTTCTAAGCTCAACTTCCCAAAAAGAGCAATGAGGAAAATAAATAGCTTTGAGCAATCTGCTAACTAACAAATTAGGATTTTTAATTAATCTCAACCCTTGTTTCGCTAGCATAACAAAGATTGAAAGCAAATAGGTGCCAGAAACTCATATCTCCCAACGCTTTAGGCTTACACAAACTATCCCAAGCACGCCAATGCATGACCTTCTTTTCGTCTGTACTAACCCACCAAAATTAGGCACAAAGTTGATGGAGTTCCTGTATCAAATTCTGAGGAAATAAATAGCAATTCATTGTATACAAGGGCATAGCCTGAGCAACTACCTTAATCAAAAGCTTCCTTCCTGCAACACTAAGAAGCTTTGAACGCCAACCGGTAAGTTTCTTAGATAAATTGTCCTTCAGATATGCAAAAGTACCTGATTTAGATCTACCAACCAAAGTAGGGATGCCAAGATACTTCTCATGTTTTTCCACAAGTTTCACTCCCAAAATATCTGCCAACTCTTGGCTTGTCGCCTGAGGAACATTCTCACTGAATACCACATTACTTTTCTGCAAATTTACATGCTGCCCAAATGCTCTCTCATACTAACTCAATAAATTTTTGATCATTCCACAATTCTAAGTAGATGCCAAAGAATATAACATGCTATCATCTGCAAAAAAGATATGACTTATTGAAGGAGCTCCATCAAAAATCTACAAACTCTGCCACTGTTCTTCAGTAACTGCATCAGAGATTAACGTTGATAGTCCTTCTAACAAAGTAAAAATAAATAAGGAGACATATGGTCCCTTTGCCTCAAGCCCCGCTTAGGAGTAATCAGACTGATTGCATGTCTATTGACCAGAAAAGAATATTTCACAGTAGATAGACACAACATAATTACCTCCACCCAACCTGGATTAAAACCGATCTTGAGCATAATCTTCTGTAAGAAACTCCATTCCAATTTGTCATAAGCCTTGCTAATATCTAATTTCAATGCCAAAAAACCTTCTTGGCCCCTGCATAGAAGAGACACTCTGCTGTGGAGAAATAAATTTGATAAGAAAGTTTAATTTGAGTCTGTTAGCTAAAACCTTGGATGCAATCTTGTAAATCACATTACATAATGCAATAGGTCTCAACTGTAACATATCATGCACCTCCTTCACCTTCGGAATCAAGACAACATGTGTGTATAATTCAAATCATGTGGCATCTCTTTATGAGTAAGAAAAGAAATAACTGCTTGACTGACCTCTCCTCCAACCAGGTCCCAATATTTCTGAAAGAAAAAAGGGGACATGTCATCTGGACCAGGAGCTTTGGACGGATGCATTTGGAATAATGTTGTCTTCACCTCCTCCACACAATAGGGAGCTAATAAAGAAGCATTCATGCTCTCTATCACCCATTTGCCAATAGTACGAAGGACCCGATCATGTGCCTCTATGTCAAGACCCACCCCGAATTTCACCCTGAAACATGAAGTAAGTCTTGCGGGGTTCACCTCCAAGGAAAATTTACCAAAAATTCGGCATAACCTCTCTTGAAAATGGACAACCCTAACCTGAAAAATTCAAAGATAACACTCCTATAACAAACAACCATCCTCAACTCATGGAGCCACCCGCTCCCCACGACACAACCACCACAACAAAATAATAAAACCATCTTCTAATCCATCACATAAATATCCAACTATTATAACAAACTTCATCCTTCGAATATTCTAAACTGTTTTCATAAATCTTAGCGCACAACCGAAATATCATACATGTTGCCCAAGGGTAATTAGAGCTACTAAACGCTAGAGGAAGTAAGAAAATACATTAGTAGGTTAAACAACCTTCTAATCCATCACATAAATATCCAACTATTATAACAAACTTCATCCTTCGAATATTCTAAACTGTTTTCATAAATCTTAGCGCACAACCGAAATATCATACATGTTGCACAAGGGTAATCAGAGCTATTAAACGCTAGAGGAAGTAAGAAAATACATTAGTAGGTTAAACAGATAACATACTGGTGAAAAGTGGTGGAGATGTGGGTAGCTATGTCTCGCCTCCTACTAGTACCGGCCCGAACTCTGCAGACTGGGCATTTTAAAACGAAGATTTGCAAACGTTAGAGTGAGTGGACAAAAATAAAATAAATAAATAAAAATTTATTTATGCTTTCCCAATTTAACTTCTTTAGAAGAATTAACTACATGCAACAAGCTCAAAACCTCTCAACTTATAAACTGACAAATACACGACTAGCTCCGGCTAGTCCCCCCAAAACTTAATAAAATAGAGCCTCTCAGGCTAAAATATATATATATATATATATATATTTACACTCGTCATATTCCTTGTACGAATTCTATAAAGGAATAAGAAAAATAAAAATTCATACAAAGCTACGACGTTTGCGTCTAACGCTCACGTCACACCATAATGGAATTTTACCTCATTATGGCGGAAAAGCACGAGTGTATATATACATGCATATTCCCTATATAAATTCTTATATTTATATAAGGCTACGACGATTGCGTCTAACGCTCACGTCACACCATAATGAAATTTTACCTCATTATGGCGGAAAAACACGTATAACTAGCTAGCATTTATTTATATACATATTATCCTTATAATCATTCATATATAAATATATAATCACCGAAATTCTCAATTTCGGTCATTCTCCAACAAAAGAAATTATTCATCAACAAACCATTTGCATGCACATTATTTAAAACAAAAGTCCACTCACAAATTAGGCATAAGCTTGATGTCGATCTGAGGCCTCTTCTGCTTCGAGCCTCCTCACGTCCTGTTCCAGAAGCATAATTAAACTCCCAACTAAAAATTCAATACTTACACAAAATAAGCAAAAATAAACCACACTTATCATTGCCTAACTTTGATATTCCTAATTCGATACGGTCCACACCTCAACACCAAAATCAGCAGCCTTATTTACAACCTTCCATAGATTAAACAACTTTAATCCAACTACCGGATTCTATCCTAATTAACCGCCAAAATATCAAACTTTGAAAAATCTCAAACCTATCCAAAACTCCTCCAAAAATTCCAAACTTCACATCAATAGACTCCCCTTAATAAAACACATTTAAAACCATGAAAATCCCCCTAACAGCGGCGACCTCCAATGCCTACCAAATTTTAACAGCAACTTTCTCTCAACCCACTCTACAACTTTCCTAACTAGCACAAACATAAATTCTAAGCCTAGATAGGGTAATCGAACCAAAACATAGAATTGAGCCTTGAAATTTCAACTCAACGTTTCTCCTTACCTAGCTCAAGAGGGAGTGACTCCTTTTAAGAGGTTGTTGCACGAAATGAGGGCTTTCAAACGAGCCAAGCGACTCTATCTATGGCGGCCGGAGGAGGAAGTTCCAGCGATAAGACAACCGGCCCCTTGGACGAGTTTCCTCCCGATCGGCGGCGCTAGGGGTTCGATCACCTACCCAGAAATGGAGAGGAGGAGACAGCGGACTGAATGGGACCGGAGCGACGGTCTGAGGCGGCAGACGAGCATGAAGAAAATCCGACAGGGAGAGTGAGAGAGAGAGCTTCGAGAGGAAAGAGAGAAGAGAAATGGTTTTGGGCCTCTATTCCAAAACCGGTCCAACACCTTAATACCCAAATAACCATCAAAATAAAACACCCCAACCAAAAATAAACCCTAATAAAAATTACCTTCTACTAGCTAAAATGTCATTTTTACCGTCGTCAAAATTTTCTCCTACGAATAATTCCTCCGAAATAATCGTCCTCTAAAACCCCTCTAGGGACCAATTAAACTATAAGCTCAATGACGAAGACGGTAAAACTCTTATTAATACCAAACTAGTAAATAAGGTAAAAATTTAAGAGTGAGATGTGACACTCTAAGTCCGGTTCATTCGAATACAAAATCTGCTGAAAATAATTTAATATCACATTCTCAATTCCAAGAGGAGTATCCTGCTAGACCCCATTCTCATCTTTCAAGCCTTTGATTTTACTCCTCTTCTTCCTGTTCGACGCTTTCCTGTGAAAAAACTTTGAATTTCTATCTCTGTCCTTCAGCTAAATAGCTCTAGTTCGCTGACGCCTATATGTTTCATCAATAGATATTAGCTCATTGAGCTTTCGGGATAATAATACTTTATGTTCTTGGTCAGCCGGATCAAACGGATGTTGCATCAACACATCTAGTTGTCCCCGTATTCCTTCTAACTCCTCCAGTCGTCCTCTAAAAGTAGTGTGATCCCAATCCAACTGGTAAGACCCTGTGTTTCAGTCGTTAAACCTTACTTTGAGGTGAGTTTAAGCCTAAAATACACACCTACAGCCTATCTATTTCGTGTCTCTACCCTTCTTATCCCTTCCCCACTTCCTGGCCCAATAATTGATTGCCACATGGAGCCACGTCAACAACATGTTGCTAGTGCAATTATACGTCCGTGCATAGTATAATTGGTGAAAATAGTAGAACCATGTTCGAGAAAATCTTGCGTGCGACAACCGCACCACCTGTCACATGCAACCATCCAACCAGAGACAGACACGTATACAATTTTTCCACATCAGCTTTGTGGGAAAAAAAAAAGCCCCAATACTGAACAAACTCAGATCAAACTCCGAGCAAACCAAACCCAGACTCTCCCTGTCCATCGAGAAAAACCCAGGCTCTCCCTTGAAATTGGTGGAAGCGAATCTCAGAAATCCGACGTCGTTTTCGTCAGAACTGGTGTTCTCGATCACGCTAGGGAACGGCGATGGGATCATGGTTGTTGTCGCTGCCGGCGATTTGGGGTCTAAGTTCTCCGGTAAGGGCCCATTTGGGATTGATGGTGAGAAACGATTTCTGGGTATTTGATACTGAAATGAATCATATTTGGGGTGAATGTATGGGTAGCTTTGTATCTGTGAGTGTTGGAAATGTTTCGAAATTGGATTTGGTGCTTACTGGTGGAGAAAAGACGAAATCTTGGATTGATTATGATACTAGTTTGAAACGATTATAGAAGGTTGACTAAGATGGGAGAACCAAGGCCTGGGTGGGTGGTGGTGGAGCTTGAGTGCGAGATTGTGGTGGAGGATGTATGGGATAGGGAGGTAGGCGTCTTGTTTGATCGGAGATTTGCTTCCACCGATTTTTTTTAATTTGCAGCAATGATGTCAGCAAAATTATAACAGGTGTCTGTCTCTGGTTGGATGGTCACACAAGACAGGTGGTGCGGTTGTCACACGCAAGATTTTCTCACCATGTTCTGGTGGGCTAGTCAACGATCTTAACAAGTGAAATTACCAGAAGGACATGGTTATCTGGATATAACAAACAAACACGAGGGTTGTGAGAGCCTGCGAGGTATTGAATTGTTCTCTGAGATATTTGGAGATGAAAGTGGGTTCGGAGACAAAACAACGTCGTTGCTGGATGCCGGAATATGAAGGGTGGTTGGCGGATTCGGCCCACAACGACACTGTCTCTCCGGCCATCTATGGACTCGGCCACCATTGGAGCAAGCAGCCCTTCACCGTTATCCCAAATTCTAGGTCTAGATCTCTAGTTCCGATCAGAGCCGCCGTGGCTCCACCCTAGCTCTGCCGCTCTCAGTATTTGATAGGTAACCCGTCTTCCTTTTCTTAGTCGAAGCCTCTGTACTGAACTGGATTATCAGCTATTTTGGTATTTGTGAGGTGTGGAGTACTGTGTCTTCGTCGATTTTGGGGCATATGCATGAGATGTGGGGATCTACAACAACAAGTTTTGGAGAGGAAGAGAGCTGCTGATTTGGTCATGCAGGGAATTAATGAGCATGTTCGATTTTGATTCCAGTTTGGGTTAGAGATTGGCTACTAATACTTCGGTGCCTTAGGTGTTGAAATGGTTGTTGTGAGGAATGGCAGTAAAGGGGAATTGAAGTTTGGGTTGGAACATAATTGATTTCCCTTGCAAAATGCATCTCATATATGTCCAAGACTTCAGACCAAAATGACATGTCCAGGACTTCAGACCAAAATGACATGTCCAGGACTTGCGAAAACTAGGTTAGATGATTCATATGTACATGTTGGTATTGGTATCAATTCCAACTTCCAAGTATCAGAAGATTTACTTTAATAAGCTGTTATCATTACTCTACATGTTCTCTCTGAACTAATTCTTATATATGTCATCCCAAGTTGGAGCTTCTGGCTACCACATGTTTGAAAAAAGTTTTTACTTTGAACCTCGAATTGAGTGCCACTAAATCTCGTAGATATGAATTCCTAATTGTATGGAGCACTTGATGCCTTGGAATGCATTTAGAAAAATTTCTGTAAAATAGTAATGGTGATGCAGTTCATAATTTGTTCTAGTTGGCTTTTCATACATACAAAGTTGATTGTTTGCAGTTAGTCTTGTGAGGATTAATATTACAATGAGCTACCAATTTGTATGTTATGCACTTATGTGGACATTTATTAGCGTTATGTGTTGTATGCTATACATTAATTTTGTACAAGCAAAATCACTTCATTCTTTATAGTTAGTTTTATGAGGATCAACATGACAATTTACTATTTTAGATTAGTGAGGAGACTCAATTGTATTTTATAGGTAGTGTAATCCTAAAACTTGATGAGCATACTAAACTGGAATTTGTTCACCAATTGGTCCACCAAGTCCCAGGACTCCTTTCATGGAGCCATAGGATACGCCTGAAGATGCATTTAAATGGTTAAATCAGTTCTCTTAATATTGTTGAGATGACATACACTATTGAAGATTCACAATTGCAGCTCTTTAGTGGTTCTGTTTTATAAGTTTAACTAACTGCCTTTAGGGGTGCCATGGCATGTAAGTCTTCAGTCTAGGTTGTATTCGAGACGGGCAGTAACTTTAGGGGAGTCCATTGTCCAAAGATATGTTATCTTGGAGTGTCCTTTTTGTCGATGCTTTGAGTGGTTCAAAGACATTCAACTATTTCAGGTATGTGGTAATCACAATCTAAGACACATGACTGATGTTCTCATTGGATGTTCCAATTAATGGATTAGTGTCGTGTATCAACTATCAACTATATGGTACTTATCAAAAAGAGATAGCAGATGGAGAGTTTTATGTTCTCAATGGGTTAAATATTATTGAAAATGGTACTATTACATAATACCTCATAGATCAATAGTTTCAATGCCTAATTTTCCAGTGGTACAGTCATTTGTTAGTTTTTTTAGTGTCATTCAACATTGGAGAATTGGTCATCGAAATCTTAGGCACATGAACTCTTGTCATTCTTGTTTGTTTTTTTTCCTTCCTTAACTTTCTGTCTTAATTATGTTACACATGAGTCATTAATGAAGGTTCTGCAGGTGTCATTTATAGACCAATGGCTCTTATGTCAAACACCAATTAAGCAGCTTTTACTTCGAATTATGAAGAAATCTAAGCATGATGAAAACAAGGACACAATTAAACCGCAGATAGTATATTCATTTGGCGACCATTATTACTATAGAAAAGAAATTGGAATCTTGAACCTTCTCACAGGGTATGTAAGCTTTATCCTTATCTTTGAGTTGTATGGTTATGGATATTTGCTATATTATAGTTTTTCTTGACAAAGTTTAACCTTTATTATTGCTGTCACTGCATAGGTATGTATTCCTGCTTGACAAGTCTGGTAGAATAAGATGGCAAGGCTCCGGACCCTTCTCCCTTGCACATCCACTACTCTTGGAACATTCTTTGCAGCCTGACACGGTCACTGGTGATATAGTTTTTAGAGAATATGCATGACCTTTTTGTGGAACATTCTGTGTCACTTAGAGATATAGTTTTCAGCAAAAGGAACATCCAAAGTTCAATAGGAATATGCATGACCTTTTTGTGGGACATTCTTTGTCCATTAATGGAAATGATGTCCATTTAAACTTCATTGTTCATATAATTTGTAGATGTGTATTCTTGTTGGATCCATAGTTGTTATGATTGCGTCAGTCCAACTAGATGGGTAAAATTTTGTTCTGATATGAACTGATAAACATTAAGGCCCAAAGGGCAAAGGAGGGGCAACAAAGGACAGCCCAGCCCACAAAAAACAAAAGAATTCATTTAAGCTTCATTGTTCATATAATTTGTAGATGGGTATTCTTGTTAGATCCATAGTTGTTATGATTGCGTCAGTCCAACTAGATGGGTAAACTTTTGTTCTAATTTGAACTGATAAACATTAAGGCCCAAAAGGCAAAGGAGGGGCAACAAAGGACAACCCAGCCCACAAAAAGCAAAAGAATTTGGTCGATTCTTACCTACCTTATCACACGAAAACGATCTTACTTACCTCTTCGTGACCTAGTTTGGTTGACTCTTCAACACAATAAAGTCTCACATAGATGAGATGTAACCACCCACGTAAAACTTTGGGGACGTTTACCACCCGAGGATAGGGCTCCCCTTAGTGCATAAGCGTAAAAGGTTGACCGCTTTGATCGGGGCCCAAACGTTACCAAATTAAAATGATTTTTCTATCGTAGCCGTATTTCACTATACTGATCACATCTTATTTCACGAGATTTTTGAAAATTTTGCTTCGTCTATATAGTTGGTTCAAAAAAATGTACACTTGCATATAACCTACCAAACATGTTATACCACATCAATAGACACGTTGTGATTTCGATGACTAAAATTCACAAAATAAAAATTGATCGTCTGATGTGATTATTATAGTGAAACATAGCTATGGTATAAAAATCAATTGGATTCGACAACGTTCAGGGATCGATCGAAGCGATCAACCCTAATCTATCTTCACTTACCACACGAAAATGATCTTACCTACCTCTCCGTGACCTAGTTTGGTCGATTCTTCAACACAATAAAGTCTCACATAAATGACACGTAACCACCCATGTAAAACTTTGGAGACGTTTACCACCCGATGATAGGGCTCCCCTTAGTGAAATATAAGCGTAAATAGGGTTGACCGCTTCGATCGGTTCGATCAGGGCCTAAATGTTGCCAAATTAAAGTGATTTTTATACCGTAACCGTGTTTCATTATACCGATCACATCCTATTTTACGAGATTTTTAAAAATTTTGCTTCCTCTGTATAGTTGGTTCACTGAAAACATACTTTCATATTTCATAAATTCAACAGTGTTGAGTAATGTGCCTTTAAATGGGCTTGACAACCAAGGTTGAGTCTCCATGTGGGGAGGTTAACTTGTTTTTGACCAATATTTTCGTATCTGATTAATTTTGGAGGGGAAAAATCTATTAAATCTATTTACCTTATTCTGTAAACGTAGACTAATGTGTCGTGTAGCCATTCGTCTCAAGAGTCAACAATGCGTGTTACTTAGGGATGCGTGTTGGTTTGTTATTACTGAGATATCGATCGTGGCGTTACATTATGACGCCATGTGTCGTGCAAGTTGAAAATATCTTTACCTTGATCTGGTCTATTGTGGCGCGAGGTAAAACACGAAAAAGTGAGGATATGCTTTTTTGTACACGTGTTGGCCCTCTCCTGGAACACGTGTGATCCAAAGGAAGGTTTTGGGTGAGCTAATTGTCTTCACGTGGTCATATCATGGGGGTGAGTTCTGGAATGCTCTTATGAGGGTGTGTTCCGCCTGGCTCGTGTATGAAACAAGTCAATCGTTAGTCTCCCTCAGTTTCCTTGAGCATCATCCTTAGTAAGTATTTCAGCGGACGAGTCTTCAAGCTAACCAACAGCCTTTAACCAACAAAAACCCATACCCAGAAACTACAAGAACAAAATCTTCAGTACCCATACAAATTAATGCTCTTCACAAACAATCCAGTCCCTCTCCTTGATCTGATGATCGGCTTACTTAAGACCGCTGGATTTGATATCGTAAGCTTTCTTGGAGGCCTCGGCGGCGAACTCGCATGATCGCTTGGTGGTCTCTGGGTGGCAGGGTGGTGACAAATCTCTTTAGATTTGGATGTGGATGTCCCAATTTAATTACTCAGTTGCTATACTCTGTTTCAGAGATTGGCAGACAAAGGACGATGGTAAAGGACTAGAGGCTGCGAAGCTATAATTTTTTAAGGATTAATTACAAAATACACTCCAAACTATAGGGTACCATGAAACAAATCTCCGTTTTGCAGCCGTAAGGTTTCCAAGCAACTTAGCTCGTCCACACGGACATCCCACCCAAACAATCACTAACCTGAAATTCTAAAATGCAAGCCGGCTCCTTCGACATCCCACCTTAAGCTTCTCTCTTCCATATACCTATACTCTTATATGTCGATCCACCACACAACATCAAACACATCGACAACACTGCCATTTGATGCGCTTTTGTTTCACAAACCAACTTCCAACTCCCAATTTGATCACCACCATTTGTACACCCCGGCCTCATCACAAATCCATCGGAACCGCCTCCATAGACCCATCTCCCATCCTCTGAAACCACCACCGAGTTCAATGAAACATCCTTATGACCCTCCAAGATACCCTTCAAGCAATGTGAGCTCTCGCCTTCTTCTCCCCAAGCCTTGATTTTTCCATCAGCAGAAGCAGAATACACAATCCCTTTACTTGCCACCAACCCATTAATGGCATCATCATGAGCCTTGATCGACTCCACGCACTTCAAATCCGAAACCCTCCACACCTTAAGCGTCGCGCAGATTTCTGCTCTGGAGCGGGTAGCAGACCGGTGGTTGGATCGACGAGATCTGTTGAGTTTCCTCTCAATGTGGCGGCTTCAACCGGTGGTCCGTCAGCAATTAGGCTTGAATTGATTGGATCGCAGAATGAGGTAGACAAGTAGTGGATTGCTTGTGAGGCTCCTTCGACACCGATCTCATTTTGTAACTCATGATGGCATGATGCTACTGCCTACTGGGATTTACGAGGATGTTTTGAAGCTAATGGATGGAATTGGGCTATTTGACCTTGCAAGACATCAGTAGAGGTTTGATGGGTACTATTACAACCAGTTATGCAAATGAGTGATTGTTTTGCACATATAGAACTATAGAAGTTGATGGCGAATAAGTGATTGATTTTGCTCCGAGTGTTTTAAAACTCAGATCGGTTTGTGTGTTGGTCCAGTGGTGTTGCATAGCTCACTGCCTCACTGTGGGCGTATTAAAATAACATAGTGGTTCTGCAATAATCAAAATTCCACTGCAAGGGTGAGTGACTCTGTACCATAGTGGTTCCATTAACTAGGAGACGTTCAATTTGGTGCAAACATAAACCACCTATGAGCACTATACCTGATCATAAAAGTAGCCATAAAGACGTAGAATATTGGGATGGCGAAGATGACTTCGTATTTCAACTTCCGGGCGAAGCTGATGCTCAACCTGAGTGTTGCAACTGGCTCTTGAAGAGGACTTTGAGTGCCACTATGTGATTGCTCTGTTTCAGGCATAGATACAGATCAAGAACTGTGTATACACACCACTAAAAGCAGGAAAACAGAGAGATACAACACCACGATGATGCATAGCAAACACTCATTTCCAACTTAAAATTGCGAAAGGACATTCCACATCATTTGATAATAAAGCACATTATACACAAATCTCATCCCCTCTACATTTCTAGAGAAAAGTTTACAAAAATCAGTATATCATCAACATCTGATCACCTATATATAGGCTAATCAGTGCAGTTCCTATCATCAACGGCTATAGAAGATCAACTCCATAAACCAATTTAAGACCAGCTCTTTATATTCACAAACTTTCCAAAACAAACACCCAATTTATAACCAATGCCCATACTATCAACCCCATATATAATCTGAACCCACAAAAACCCACCAAAAATTGAAAAGCAGCATGCTTTAGTACAATAACCATTGGATCAAATACACCTTGTAAACCCCAACGTAATTCCAATTAAACACTTGCTTTGAAAGAAAACATATCAATAATTAGGGCTGGGCTCGGGCCCGGCCCGGCCACTATTTTGGAGGGACCAGGACCGGACCGGCTGCATTTAGACCGGGCCGGGTTTTAACCTTAAAATTTCTAGGACCAACCAAAAACCGGCCGGTCCTTCGGGCCTTCAAAGGCTGCTCAGAAATTCTGTAATTCACAACCTCATCATACATTCAATTGATTCAAAGAATCGATTCAATCAAAGTCTCAGTTACTACCCAAAGCCAGAGTCACAGATCCAAAAAAAAAAATGAGAAAGAGGCAAATAGCTGCATATCAACTTATCAGATAATCGATTTCAACTGCAAAATGCAATAAAACTGATAATCATCTGCAAACACCCTAATAGCATTCATTCAAAAAAAAAAAACCCGATAGCACAATGTTCCCAAAATCTGCAAATAAGAAGGAAATGTTGAGAAAAAAATGCGCCTTCACTCATAATTGATACTAACATTACCAAAGGAAGTCTGTTTTTGTACCGCATAGGAACTAAGCACAACAGTCATAAAATTGAGAAGAACAATATAAGTGGGATATATCTTAACAAATCTGGCAGGCAGCAAAATACCAATAGCAAACAAAGATTCTGTTGCAACACCAACCCACACAATCCCATGATAGATCTGAGAACAGAAGGTTTAAATATTCAGAAATCAAGAACAAAAATATTGAGGAATCAGAAGCAAATAGACAGAAATATTGTCACCAAAGTTAGGTAAAAAAGACCTATACCGAGTAATTGATGTAGTCGAATTTGAGGAAAAGCTTAATACAAACTGAACCATTACTCCAACTGAGAACAGACTACTCTACTTCCTGCAGAATACAGGAAATGACAATGTCAGGGGAACCAAACATGCAATTAGATAACAACATTGTAACTAAAATAGAAAAAAAAGTGCATATGCCTTTTGAAATAACCAAAGAGAGAATCAGTTGGAATGAATATGGAACCAAAATGAATCTACAATCTGCAAGACTGCAACTAATCCAAAACACATGTATTCATGACTCTTAAACAAATAGAGTATCAAAGCTGGCAAAATCAATTAGAAAACCTGTAGACATGAAGCAATCAAAAAGAAAATGGTTGGCAATTAGACGAAATTAAAAAGACAAAAGAAAAATACAGAGCCACTTACCCAGATTTCTCGTCTTGTCTCAGCCCAACACATATTAACGAAGACCCGTCTTTTCCGCACATCAAAAACTCAATAACCCAGAATCTCCTCTCTTCAGCTTGCTAGAAAGGTATTATTTCGAGTCAAATAATATTATTTTGCCTTAGTGCCACGTATTAATCTCTCTGGCTAGAAAGGTACGAGCCACATGGGCTGAACTTGATTTTTTTGTTTCTGTTTAAACAGATAAAAAAAACAGCTAAATGCAGGCTACGTGTTTCGAACATCCCTTGCCGGTTGCCACCAAGATTGATAAGTGGCTGTACCTCTATGCCAACAGTTACAACTTGATAGTGTCATTTAAAATAACAAATGACCATAGATTCTGGAACTAAGAAAATGTTAACTCTGCAGCCTTTTCTGTTCTCTCTTTCTTTGCAAATCATTCAGAAAGAGTAGCAGCAGCTAAGTTAGGACCGAGAAAAACACCAAATCCATACATGAAGAGATCAAACAATGGAACACTTGTGGAGGCGAGCCAAGAGCTTCGCTGAAGAAGCAGGCGAAGAAATCGCAGACCCATCACCACATCCTACGGCTCCGCTGAAATCTCTGACTTAGTCTCGGATATTGCCAAGCGATTCCGTGAGTTCGCCGCTGAGATCAAACCGCCGCCCTTAAGAAAGCCGATCAGATAAAGGAGCCAGATCTTCGTCTTCCCGGTCGTAACACATGCAACGAGCCATCTTCTGGAAGCTAAGCACGGCGAGATAAGGGCCTGCGATGTGGCTTTCTTCCATAGAACCCCACAACTGAAAAGCAAAGAAAAAAGGACCAGCTCAAATCCACAAACATTAAAAATGAAATCGAAAGAATTACCAAGACCTCAAAACGGGACGAAGTCACTATCTTCCAAAGCCAACCAAAAGCAAAACCTCTCTAGTCCTCTTCACCATAGTTTCAATAGCTGATACTGTAACAACAATAAGAAAACCCATAATCAAAATCCATTTTATACAAAACCCTAACTAAAAATAGAACAGCGAATATAGCTGATACTGTAACGACAATAAGAAAACCCATAATCAGAATCCAACTTATACAAAACCTTGACTAAAAATAGAACAGCAAATATAGCTAACTAGCTGATATGCCCGCGCGATGCCGCGGGGTTTTATATTTTTCTCCGCTGTGCAGGGTCGTTTTTTTTCTTCATATGGCAAGGATGATAATCTGTATAGAAACTACATCAGCAAAATAGGATATATAAATGACACTGATTTGAAAATTCTACTTCCTAGTGTTGCATTGATTTCTCATGGTTTTAATAGTAGTTCATCACTAAGTTCCTCGAAGACATCCGAGCACTTTGGACACCTTCTGGTCCCTCCAGGCTTCTGTTAACTCTGCTTCAAAGTTGCTGAACTTCTCTTCATCTCCTGCTCCTGCAAAGCTTTTTTGTGCTTGTTAGTCATATCATTAATTCAAAGTTTTCTAAACATAACTTACTCAAGCATCCATTAAACAAACATCAACAGAAGCCTGGGATTAAGACTCAATTAGCTAAGTAAACAAATATGAATCAGAACTACCAATTGGATATAGAGATAAAAAAAATAAAAAAACTTTATCCATTTTGTTGCAGCTAAGAAGACGTCCTCCCTACGACTTTTATTTGCCAACAAAGATGTAATAATTGTAATAATAAACACAACCAAGGCTAAAGAATTTATACAGATGAAGAGATTATGGAAACCACTGATTGAAATACCTTAATTTGTAATGACTCTCTTCAAATTTCTCCTTAGTTTGTCACTGAAAACTGCAATCTTATTGGCTCTGCACCCAAAATGAGAATAGAAAAAAACAGGATTAGGGGTAGAACTAAAAGGAAAACATGAGAAATATTGAGAATTTGGAGCTGATAAGTGAAAAAATAAAAAATAAATAAATAAATAAATAAAAGCAGCAGACAAAAGATAAATTAGTAAACAATGATATATTACCTTGTAGTCACCATCTGCCCCCCAAAATCATATCAAACATAGAAACGAAGGTGGGAACAGAGCTCTCTCTCTCTCCTTCCCAGACTTTGGACTTTGACCAAAAGAAATCTGCAATTATAAAGGAACAGAGGAAAAATAAAAAACCTGATGGTAAAATTGCTACAATTTGCTAGTTTACTCTAAAGAGGGTAAGATATGGTTGCTGCATATTTGATTTCGAACCTTGTTGCAAATATAAACATGCTTCATTCTTAAGTAATAAAGATGCTTGTTACCATAAGTATACATCACCTTTCAGGCAAGCTCCCGAATAGGAGAATGCTAATTTTTTTCGAAGTATATCAAATAGCCAAATCTAACGGAAGTGATGAAGTACTATCAGAAGGGTAAATAAACAAAACAGGAAGGAAATTAATTACTACTCAACCAAATTGCAAGTACCCAAGTTACATCCTAAATCCTACACCACTGGACACAATAAACTAACATAAAGGAGTACTCAAACAATAAATGGAAATCAATAACAATTATTCATCTAAGTGACAATGTAATTCAGCACAAAAAGAATAAGAACATATGGAATATTCAATATTGAACACAATTGAGAATGAAACTATTTAACATACATGGTCTTCACGTTGTTTTCTTTTCTAGCACTTCAATACCTAAACAAATGAAGTAAATGTCAATTAAGGTCATTATCAACTATCTTATATAGAATACTGGAAACTCCAAATAGTATGAAACATATATTTACTAATTACAAAACCTGGATTGAAACAGAACTTGTTAATGCTAAAATTTCAATAGATATCAAATCATAGCATGTAGGACTAAAAGGACTAAATTAACCATCATAACATATTAATGATACCTTTGTCCAGTGGCATGCCCTCACCAAAATTACTGCCTTAACAAAAAAAAATGAAGTTTTCTGATCTTACCTTGCACCCCTTAAATACTGCACAACTTCCCAACTCAATGAGATTTAAGCTGATTGACATTACAAAACTAAAGAGGAAGACTTCACCACAGTAAAAGGGAGAATAGTATTACTACCTTGCGAACTGATCATCCTCAAGAAACTTTGACCAAATCTGCAATCAATGAAGAAGAATAGTCATACACATATGTCAAAATTGTAAACTTGATCTCTAACAACACCCAACAAAATGCTTCCACCAATACTGAACAATATTACACAGTACTCTCCTGACCAAAACATTCTAATAAGAAAACCCAGCACCTGATGTCCCACAAAGTACGACCCTACCAGCTCAAATACGCACACAAATACAAAATAAATACAAAAATACATACACAAAATTACACACTGAATAAGAGTACACACAGAGACTAAATCTGACCTGAACAACATTAACAGGTACAGGATACGAACTCACCATTGCTTCCTCCAACTCTCAAAGCATGCAATCGCACTACACGAATTTGAAAACTCTTCGCTAAAACCCTAACTCACTGTCGGCCACAGATCCGGCTATATCTCCGAAACCCTAAACCCCAGCTTCGTGGCGCCTCAGGATTCGATTCCCTAACCTCACCGACCTCAAACCTAATCAAAAATTCAATGAATGAATCATGAAAGAAAGTGATGACAGAACTGGAGACGGAGGTGGAGAGGATGGCGGAGGCAGAGACGGAGGCGAAAATGGAGACAGAAGCGGAGGCAGAGGCGGAGGATGATTTCTTTCTCTCGGAAGCTTGAAGAGAGAACGAAGCGGTGGAAGCTTCAAGAGAGAGAGAGATCTGAGTTATGACCAAAGGATCAGGAGAGAGAGGGAGAGATTTTTTCTTTTTTGATTGAAGAGAGAGAGATCTTGGGCGAGAGAAAGTGAGAAGAGTCTAGAGAGTCTGGGAATGCACACAATTCAAGGGCAAAACCGTCTTTTTACTGTCATTAGTAAACAGTAAATACCCCTGACAACAAATAGATATATGTTAAATACTGTAATGACAATAAAACCCATGATCAGAATCCAATTTATACAAAACCCTAACTACAAATGGAACAGCAAATTTGTTGAAGGTCGGCATATAATCCATAACAGCATTCTTCCACAATTCAGTAGTAGAATAGAATGCAGATGCTACATATATACACAATTATTTCCCCTCAAGCTATAGAATTACAAAATGCATAATTAGGTTCATATAAGTAATTGGCCATTAACCAATAAATTTTCAGCCTATATCACTATCATTATCTTGATATTTAGTTTGGATAGTTTTTGACTAACCATCTATATAGAAGCATATAGAGATATTAGAGTTACCTTTACCGCCTTAATGCGCCATTTGCTACCTGCGTGCAGTTTATGCATCTTAGAGCCTCAAATGGTGCCTACTCCACCCGATGAAAACAAAAAATAGAAACAAAACTTCATGAGATAGAAGCACTGAGTAGTAAGCGAAATTGCATACAAAATAAAACAACCCAACGACATTTAAATGAGATCACCAGATCACACCTGTAAGTCTGTAACCAAATATATCCGGTTCCTTCAGAATGGAGATAGGAAGAAAACCTGGAACTAACTTAATGAGGTCACAAAATCATAAATGTAATCAAATATATAAGATTCCTTCAGAATATATAAAAATTAGAGAAAAATACAGATATGATCGACATATAAAAAATAATAATAATAAATAAAAAAAACTCCAAAAATGCAAAATTAATTTTACATGCTCAGCCACACTCAAGCATGAATACCCCCTTTGGAGCTTCATTTTCACCGAAAAATGCATACCATCAACTTGGGAAAAATATAATTCCAAAGAACCCAACAAACTTAGATCAACTAAAGGATCCAAGAAAAAGCAGCCGGAATGAAACAAAACATAGTAAAGTGGGAGAAAAGAGTATCAACCAAAACTAAACAGATACTTTTTTTTTTCATTGGACATGTTAAAAGTTTAAATATTGATAGTTCACTTGATGATCTTGGCCTACCCATTTGGATAGGATAGGCACAGATTGTAAACAATAAACTAATGAAAGTATATAGTTGGCGAAAGAAAATTCAGCTGCCTTTATGACAATTGTAGGGTGGACGTGAGAGAGAAGATTGACAAGCTGCCAAGAGGTATGAAATACAAAAAGGGGTTAAATACCAATTAGCTGAATTCAAAATCATATATTACATGGCGGGCTCTCACCTTGACAACACCGTGTAAAAGCAGGAATTGAAGTCACAGGAGGTTGATCCTCTACATCAGTCCTATTAGCCTGAAAATCAAAATTACGCAAGTTCAGGTTACAGTCGAGTAAAGCCTAGGGGTCCCGAAGGACCTCCACAATCTGAAGATTGTCAGCAGAAGCAATCAAAAAAAAAAAACAGAAAGAAGACAGAGATAAGCCGGCTACCTGAATTTGTTCCAGATGAAAAAGTTGAGCTTCTTGGATGGCCTAAGCACCTTCATCCAAGTAGTCCGGCTTTTGAACCAGGAAAATAACAATAGGGTAGGTAATTAGATCAGAAACAATTCGGATATCAAAATGAGAGCCTGAGAAAATTCAGATTCACAATATAAAAAACGAAATAAGAAACTTAGAAGAAGTAAGCACACCAGAAAAAATATAAACCCCTTGTAGCCTCACACACACAGAGCACCACCTTCAATCAAAAATCCAATTCCAAAACACATGCAGAACAACAAACCAAACAGTTAAAGTAAAAAGGAAGCAAAATACTTATCAAAGTTAAGGAAACATTCGATTGACAACAATACTCAATCTCGTACCATCAGCCAAACTTGTACTTGTTCTTCAGTTCATCTCAAATACTATTCTCTCTTTCCATACCCAAATACTATTCTCTCTTTTGCTTTATCAATGCTAGTCTCGCTTTGAATTTTCACTTTAGAGCTAGCAGCAGTTGTTGCTGGGATATCAATAACTAACCTGGAAAATATGCATACATGATTTTCAATGGGAACTGTGGCCATATGCATAAAATATTTGAGCAGAAACTATCTCATCGGCATTTCATGTCAGCTGCATGTGCTTTGTCGAATCAACCTTCATCAGATAAAACATGCTGTTATGTTTGAAAAGATAGTGACGGCCGAAGATCAAAGCAATTGAGCAAGTACCTATGTTGCACGGACACTCCACTAGTGTCGGAGTGTCGGACACTCTGACACGACACCCGACACGGCAAAATACGTGTCCGACAAAGTTTTTAGGGTTTAGGGCACATGTTAACAAATCCGCCATAGATTTTCACTCAAAGATATCTCATCGGCTCTACACCGAAAATGAAAAAAAAAAAAAAAAAAAAAAAAGGATAGAACCAAAAGAAAAGGTTAAGAAACATTGAGACATTAGAGCACATAAAAGCACTGGTTTTCAAAACACTATCTCTTGTCTTTTAACATACCCATCTCAGGAGGGAGGTAATCAAGAGTGCCACACATGGTCCGTCTGCGATTGAATGTACGCACTGACCACCCCAAATCTGCTATCTTGAGTTCACCCTGACATTAGAAATCCACATTGAGATGATAAGCAACAAGTATGCATCAATAAGTCATAAAAGGAAACATATAACAGCATAGTAAGGTATTCAGCACCTGTTGACCAACAAGAAGGTTTTCTGGTTTGATATCTAGATGAATTAAGTGCTTGCCATGACAGTATATAATGGCTCGGGCCAATGACTGCAACATACTACAAATACCTCATACAAAAAAAAACATCAGAATTTCTATTCTATAAACAACTGAAAGAGAATGAATTCGACACCACAAAAAAACTTACGGTGGCTGCACCGCTTTCACTAAAGTATTTGTACTTCTGGAGTTCCTTGTATAGTTCACCTTTGGCGGCATATTCCAATATCAAATAAACGCGTTTCTGCAATAATCAGAATTCCACTGCAAGGGTGAGTGACTCTGTACCATAGTGGTTCCATTAACTAGGAGACGTTCAATTTGGTGCAAACATAAACCACCTATGAGCACTATACCTGATCATAAAAGTAGCCATAAAGACGTAGAATATTGGGATGGCGAAGATGACTTCGTATTTCAACTTCCGGGCGAAGCTGATGCTCAACCTGAGTGTTGCAACTGGCTCTTGAAGAGGACTTTGAGTGCCACTATGTGATTGCTCTGTTTCAGGCATAGATACAGATCAAGAACTGTGTATACACACCACCAAAAGCAGGTAAACAGAGAGATACAACACCACGATGATGCATAGCAAACACTCATTTCCAACTTAAAATTGCGAAAGGACATTCCACATCATTTGATAATAAAGCACATTATACACAAATCTCATCCCCTCTACATTTCTAGAGAAAAGTTTACAAAAATCAGTATATCATCAACATCTGATCACCTATATATAGGCTAATCAGTGCAGTTCCTATCATCAACGGCTATAGAAGATCAACTCCATAAACCAATTTAAGACCAGCTCTTTATATTCACAAACTTTCCAAAACAAACACCCAATTTATAACCAATGCCCATACTATCAACCCCATATATAATCTGAACCCACAAAAACCCACCAAAAATTGAAAAGCAGCATGCTTTAGTACAATAACCATTGGATCAAATACACCTTGTAAACCCCAACGTAATTCCAATTAAACACTTGCTTTGAAAGAAAACATATCAATAATTAGGGCTGGGCTCGGGCCCGGCCCGGCCACTATTTTGGAGGGACCAGGACCGGACCGGCTGCATTTAGACCGGGCCGGGTTTTAACCTTAAAATTTCTAGGACCAACCAAAAACCGGCCGGTCCTTCGGGCCTTCAAAGGCTGCTCAGAAATTCTGTAATTCACAACCTCATCATACATTCAATTGATTCAAAGAATCGATTCAATCAAAGTCTCAGTTACTACCCAAAGCCAGAGTCACAGATCCAAAAAAAAAAATGAGAAAGAGGCAAATAGCTGCATATCAACTTATCAGATAATCGATTTCAACTGCAAAATGCAATAAAACTGATAATCATCTGCAAACACCCTAATAGCATTCATTCAAAAAAAAAAAAACCCGATAGCACAATGTTCCCAAAATCTGCAAATAAGAAGGAAATGTTGAGAAAAAAATGCGCCTTCACTCATAATTGATACTAACATTACCAAAGGAAGTCTGTTTTTGTACCGCATAGGAACTAAGCACAACAGTCATAAAATTGAGAAGAACAATATAAGTGGGATATATCTTAACAAATCTGGCAGGCAGCAAAATACCAATAGCAAACAAAGATTCTGTTGCAACACCAACCCACACAATCCCATGATAGATCTGAGAACAGAAGGTTTAAATATTCAGAAATCAAGAACAAAAATATTGAGGAATCAGAAGCAAATAGACAGAAATATTGTCACCAAAGTTAGGTAAAAAAGACCTATACCGAGTAATTGATGTAGTCGAATTTGAGGAAAAGCTTAATACAAACTGAACCATTACTCCAACTGAGAACAGACTACTCTACTTCCTGCAGAATACAGGAAATGACAATGTCAGGGGAACCAAACATGCAATTAGATAACAACATTGTAACTAAAATAGAAAAAAAAGTGCATATGCCTTTTGAAATAACCAAAGAGAGAATCAGTTGGAATGAATATGGAACCAAAATGAATCTACAATCTGCAAGACTGCAACTAATCCAAAACACATGTATTCATGACTCTTAAACAAATAGAGTATCAAAGCTGGCAAAATCAATTAGAAAACCTGTAGACATGAAGCAATCAAAAAGAAAATGGTTGGCAATTAGACGAAATTAAAAAGACAAAAGAAAAAATACAGAGCCACTTACCCAGATTTCTCGTCTTGTCTCAGCCCAACACATATTAACGAAGACCCGTCTTTTCCGCACATCAAAAACTCAATAACCCAGAATCTCCTCTCTTCAGCTTGCTAGAAAGGTATTATTTCGAGTCAAATAATATTATTTTGCCTTAGTGCCACGTATTAATCTCTCTGGCTAGAAAGGTACGAGCCACATGGGCTGAACTTGATTTTTTTGTTTCTGTTTAAACAGATAAAAAAAACAGCTAAATGCAGGCTACGTGTTTCGAACATCCCTTGCCGGTTGCCACCAAGATTGATAAGTGGCTGTACCTCTATGCCAACAGTTACAACTTGATAGTGTCATTTAAAATAACAAATGACCATAGATTCTGGAACTAAGAAAATGTTAACTCTGCAGCCTTTTCTGTTCTCTCTTTCTTTGCAAATCATTCAGAAAGAGTAGCAGCAGCTAAGTTAGGACCGAGAAAAACACCAAATCCATACATGAAGAGATCAAACAATGGAACACTTGTGGAGGCGAGCCAAGAGCTTCGCTGAAGAAGCAGGCGAAGAAATCGCAGACCCATCACCACATCCTACGGCTCCGCTGAAATCTCTGACTTAGTCTCGGATATTGCCAAGCGATTCCGTGAGTTCGCCGCTGAGATCAAACCGCCGCCCTTAAGAAAGCCGATCAGATAAAGGAGCCAGATCTTCGTCTTCCCGGTCGTAACACATGCAACGAGCCATCTTCTGGAAGCTAAGCACGGCGAGATAAGGGCCTGCGATGTGGCTTTCTTCCATAGAACCCCACAACTGAAAAGCAAAGAAAAAAGGACCAGCTCAAATCCACAAACATTAAAAATGAAATCGAAAGAATTACCAAGACCTCAAAACGGGACGAAGTCACTATCTTCCAAAGCCAACCAAAAGCAAAACCTCTCTAGTCCTCTTCACCATAGTTTCAATAGCTGATACTGTAACAACAATAAGAAAACCCATAATCAAAATCCATTTTATACAAAACCCTAACTAAAAATAGAACAGCGAATATAGCTGATACTGTAACGACAATAAGAAAACCCATAATCAGAATCCAACTTATACAAAACCTTGACTAAAAATAGAACAGCAAATATAGCTAACTAGCTGATATGCCCGCGCGATGCCGCGGGGTTTTATATTTTTCTCCGCTGTGCAGGGTCGTTTTTTTTCTTCATATGGCAAGGATGATAATCTGTATAGAAACTACATCAGCAAAATAGGATATATAAATGACACTGATTTGAAAATTCTACTTCCTAGTGTTGCATTGATTTCTCATGGTTTTAATAGTAGTTCATCACTAAGTTCCTCGAAGACATCCGAGCACTTTGGACACCTTCTGGTCCCTCCAGGCTTCTGTTAACTCTGCTTCAAAGTTGCTGAACTTCTCTTCATCTCCTGCTCCTGCAAAGCTTTTTTGTGCTTGTTAGTCATATCATTAATTCAAAGTTTTCTAAACATAACTTACTCAAGCATCCATTAAACAAACATCAACAGAAGCCTGGGATTAAGACTCAATTAGCTAAGTAAACAAATATGAATCAGAACTACCAATTGGATATAGAGATAAAAAAAATAAAAAAACTTTATCCATTTTGTTGCAGCTAAGAAGACGTCCTCCCTACGACTTTTATTTGCCAACAAAGATGTAATAATTGTAATAATAAACACAACCAAGGCTAAAGAATTTATACAGATGAAGAGATTATGGAAACCACTGATTGAAATACCTTAATTTGTAATGACTCTCTTCAAATTTCTCCTTAGTTTGTCACTGAAAACTGCAATCTTATTGGCTCTGCACCCAAAATGAGAATAGAAAAAAACAGGATTAGGGGTAGAACTAAAAGGAAAACATGAGAAATATTGAGAATTTGGAGCTGATAAGTGAAAAAATAAAAAATAAATAAATAAATAAATAAAAGCAGCAGACAAAAGATAAATTAGTAAACAATGATATATTACCTTGTAGTCACCATCTGCCCCCCAAAATCATATCAAACATAGAAACGAAGGTGGGAACAGAGCTCTCTCTCTCTCCTTCCCAGACTTTGGACTTTGACCAAAAGAAATCTGCAATTATAAAGGAACAGAGGAAAAATAAAAAACCTGATGGTAAAATTGCTACAATTTGCTAGTTTACTCTAAAGAGGGTAAGATATGGTTGCTGCATATTTGATTTCGAACCTTGTTGCAAATATAAACATGCTTCATTCTTAAGTAATAAAGATGCTTGTTACCATAAGTATACATCACCTTTCAGGCAAGCTCCCGAATAGGAGAATGCTAATTTTTTTCGAAGTATATCAAATAGCCAAATCTAACGGAAGTGATGAAGTACTATCAGAAGGGTAAATAAACAAAACAGGAAGGAAATTAATTACTACTCAACCAAATTGCAAGTACCCAAGTTACATCCTAAATCCTACACCACTGGACACAATAAACTAACATAAAGGAGTACTCAAACAATAAATGGAAATCAATAACAATTATTCATCTAAGTGACAATGTAATTCAGCACAAAAAGAATAAGAACATATGGAATATTCAATATTGAACACAATTGAGAATGAAACTATTTAACATACATGGTCTTCACGTTGTTTTCTTTTCTAGCACTTCAATACCTAAACAAATGAAGTAAATGTCAATTAAGGTCATTATCAACTATCTTATATAGAATACTGGAAACTCCAAATAGTATGAAACATATATTTACTAATTACAAAACCTGGATTGAAACAGAACTTGTTAATGCTAAAATTTCAATAGATATCAAATCATAGCATGTAGGACTAAAAGGACTAAATTAACCATCATAACATATTAATGATACCTTTGTCCAGTGGCATGCCCTCACCAAAATTACTGCCTTAACAAAAAAAATGAAGTTTTCTGATCTTACCTTGCACCCCTTAAATACTGCACAACTTCCCAACTCAATGAGATTTAAGCTGATTGACATTACAAAACTAAAGAGGAAGACTTCACCACAGTAAAAGGGAGAATAGTATTACTACCTTGCGAACTGATCATCCTCAAGAAACTTTGACCAAATCTGCAATCAATGAAGAAGAATAGTCATACACATATGTCAAAATTGTAAACTTGATCTCTAACAACACCCAACAAAATGCTTCCACCAATACTGAACAATATTACACAGTACTCTCCTGACCAAAACATTCTAATAAGAAAACCCAGCACCTGATGTCCCACAAAGTACGACCCTACCAGCTCAAATACGCACACAAATACAAAATAAATACAAAAATACATACACAAAATTACACACTGAATAAGAGTACACACAGAGACTAAATCTGACCTGAACAACATTAACAGGTACAGGATACGAACTCACCATTGCTTCCTCCAACTCTCAAAGCATGCAATCGCACTACACGAATTTGAAAACTCTTCGCTAAAACCCTAACTCACTGTCGGCCACAGATCCGGCTATATCTCCGAAACCCTAAACCCCAGCTTCGTGGCGCCTCAGGATTCGATTCCCTAACCTCACCGACCTCAAACCTAATCAAAAATTCAATGAATGAATCATGAAAGAAAGTGATGACAGAACTGGAGACGGAGGTGGAGAGGATGGCGGAGGCAGAGACGGAGGCGAAAATGGAGACAGAAGCGGAGGCAGAGGCGGAGGATGATTTCTTTCTCTCGGAAGCTTGAAGAGAGAACGAAGCGGTGGAAGCTTCAAGAGAGAGAGAGATCTGAGTTATGACCAAAGGATCAGGAGAGAGAGGGAGAGATTTTTTCTTTTTTGATTGAAGAGAGAGAGATCTTGGGCGAGAGAAAGTGAGAAGAGTCTAGAGAGTCTGGGAATGCACACAATTCAAGGGCAAAACCGTCTTTTTACTGTCATTAGTAAACAGTAAATACCCCTGACAACAAATAGATATATGTTAAATACTGTAATGACAATAAAACCCATGATCAGAATCCAATTTATACAAAACCCTAACTACAAATGGAACAGCAAATTTGTTGAAGGTCGGCATATAATCCATAACAGCATTCTTCCACAATTCAGTAGTAGAATAGAATGCAGATGCTACATATATACACAATTATTTCCCCTCAAGCTATAGAATTACAAAATGCATAATTAGGTTCATATAAGTAATTGGCCATTAACCAATAAATTTTCAGCCTATATCACTATCATTATCTTGATATTTAGTTTGGATAGTTTTTGACTAACCATCTATATAGAAGCATATAGAGATATTAGAGTTACCTTTACCGCCTTAATGCGCCATTTGCTACCTGCGTGCAGTTTATGCATCTTAGAGCCTCAAATGGTGCCTACTCCACCCGATGAAAACAAAAAATAGAAACAAAACTTCATGAGATAGAAGAACTGAGTAGTAAGCGAAATTGCATACAAAATAAAACAACCCAACGACATTTAAATGAGATCACCAGATCACACCTGTAAGTCTGTAACCAAATATATCCGGTTCCTTCAGAATGGAGATAGGAAGAAAACCTGGAACTAACTTAATGAGGTCACAAAATCATAAATGTAATCAAATATATAAGATTCCTTCAGAATATATAAAAATTAGAGAAAAATACAGATATGATCGACATATAAAAAATAATAATAATAAATAAAAAAAACTCCAAAAATGCAAAATTAATTTTACATGCTCAGCCACACTCAAGCATGAATACCCCCTTTGGAGCTTCATTTTCACCGAAAAATGCATACCATCAACTTGGGAAAAATATAATTCCAAAGAACCCAACAAACTTAGATCAACTAAAGGATCCAAGAAAAAGCAGCCGGAATGAAACAAAACATAGTAAAGTGGGAGAAAAGAGTATCAACCAAAACTAAACAGATACTTTTTTTTTTCATTGGACATGTTAAAAGTTTAAATATTGATAGTTCACTTGATGATCTTGGCCTACCCATTTGGATAGGATAGGCACAGATTGTAAACAATAAACTAATGAAAGTATATAGTTGGCGAAAGAAAATTCAGCTGCCTTTATGACAATTGTAGGGTGGACGTGAGAGAGAAGATTGACAAGCTGCCAAGAGGTATGAAATACAAAAAGGGGTTAAATACCAATTAGCTGAATTCAAAATCATATATTACATGGCGGGCTCTCACCTTGACAACACCGTGTAAAAGCAGGAATTGAAGTCACAGGAGGTTGATCCTCTACATCAGTCCTATTAGCCTGAAAATCAAAATTACGCAAGTTCAGGTTACAGTCGAGTAAAGCCTAGGGGTCCCGAAGGACCTCCACAATCTGAAGATTGTCAGCAGAAGCAATCAAAAAAAAAAAACAGAAAGAAGACAGAGATAAGCCGGCTACCTGAATTTGTTCCAGATGAAAAAGTTGAGCTTCTTGGATGGCCTAAGCACCTTCATCCAAGTAGTCCGGCTTTTGAACCAGGAAAATAACAATAGGGTAGGTAATTAGATCAGAAACAATTCGGATATCAAAATGAGAGCCTGAGAAAATTCAGATTCACAATATAAAAAACGAAATAAGAAACTTAGAAGAAGTAAGCACACCAGAAAAAATATAAACCCCTTGTAGCCTCACACACACAGAGCACCACCTTCAATCAAAAATCCAATTCCAAAACACATGCAGAACAACAAACCAAACAGTTAAAGTAAAAAGGAAGCAAAATACTTATCAAAGTTAAGGAAACATTCGATTGACAACAATACTCAATCTCGTACCATCAGCCAAACTTGTACTTGTTCTTCAGTTCATCTCAAATACTATTCTCTCTTTCCATACCCAAATACTATTCTCTCTTTTGCTTTATCAATGCTAGTCTCGCTTTGAATTTTCACTTTAGAGCTAGCAGCAGTTGTTGCTGGGATATCAATAACTAACCTGGAAAATATGCATACATGATTTTCAATGGGAACTGTGGCCATATGCATAAAATATTTGAGCAGAAACTATCTCATCGGCATTTCATGTCAGCTGCATGTGCTTTGTCGAATCAACCTTCATCAGATAAAACATGCTGTTATGTTTGAAAAGATAGTGACGGCCGAAGATCAAAGCAATTGAGCAAGTACCTATGTTGCACGGACACTCCACTAGTGTCGGAGTGTCGGACACTCTGACACGACACCCGACACGGCAAAATACGTGTCCGACAAAGTTTTTAGGGTTTAGGGCACATGTTAACAAATCCGCCATAGATTTTCACTCAAAGATATCTCATCGGCTCTACACCGAAAATGAAAAAAAAAAAAAAAAAAAAAAAAGGATAGAACCAAAAGAAAAGGTTAAGAAACATTGAGACATTAGAGCACATAAAAGCACTGGTTTTCAAAACACTATCTCTTGTCTTTTAACATACCCATCTCAGGAGGGAGGTAATCAAGAGTGCCACACATGGTCCGTCTGCGATTGAATGTACGCACTGACCACCCCAAATCTGCTATCTTGAGTTCACCCTGACATTAGAAATCCACATTGAGATGATAAGCAACAAGTATGCATCAATAAGTCATAAAAGGAAACATATAACAGCATAGTAAGGTATTCAGCACCTGTTGACCAACAAGAAGGTTTTCTGGTTTGATATCTAGATGAATTAAGTGCTTGCCATGACAGTATATAATGGCTCGGGCCAATGACTGCAACATACTACAAATACCTCATACAAAAAAAAACATCAGAATTTCTATTCTATAAACAACTGAAAGAGAATGAATTCGACACCACAAAAAAACTTACGGTGGCTGCACCGCTTTCACTAAAGTATTTGTACTTCTGGAGTTCCTTGTATAGTTCACCTTTGGCGGCATATTCCAATATCAAATAAACGCGTTTCTGCAATAATCAGAATTCCACTGCAAGGGTGAGTGACTCTGTACCATAGTGGTTCCATTAACTAGGAGACGTTCAATTTGGTGCAAACATAAACCACCTATGAGCACTATACCTGATCATAAAAGTAGCCATAAAGACGTAGAATATTGGGATGGCGAAGATGACTTCGTATTTCAACTTCCGGGCGAAGCTGATGCTCAACCTGAGTGTTGCAACTGGCTCTTGAAGAGGACTTTGAGTGCCACTATGTGATTGCTCTGTTTCAGGCATAGATACAGATCAAGAACTGTGTATACACACCACCAAAAGCAGGTAAACAGAGAGATACAACACCACGATGATGCATAGCAAACACTCATTTCCAACTTAAAATTGCGAAAGGACATTCCACATCATTTGATAATAAAGCACATTATACACAAATCTCATCCCCTCTACATTTCTAGAGAAAAGTTTACAAAAATCAGTATATCATCAACATCTGATCACCTATATATAGGCTAATCAGTGCAGTTCCTATCATCAACGGCTATAGAAGATCAACTCCATAAACCAATTTAAGACCAGCTCTTTATATTCACAAACTTTCCAAAACAAACACCCAATTTATAACCAATGCCCATACTATCAACCCCATATATAATCTGAACCCACAAAAACCCACCAAAAATTGAAAAGCAGCATGCTTTAGTACAATAACCATTGGATCAAATACACCTTGTAAACCCCAACGTAATTCCAATTAAACACTTGCTTTGAAAGAAAACATATCAATAATTAGGGCTGGGCTCGGGCCCGGCCCGGCCACTATTTTGGAGGGACCAGGACCGGACCGGCTGCATTTAGACCGGGCCGGGTTTTAACCTTAAAATTTCTAGGACCAACCAAAAACCGGCCGGTCCTTCGGGCCTTCAAAGGCTGCTCAGAAATTCTGTAATTCACAACCTCATCATACATTCAATTGATTCAAAGAATCGATTCAATCAAAGTCTCAGTTACTACCCAAAGCCAGAGTCACAGATCCAAAAAAAAAAAATGAGAAAGAGGCAAATAGCTGCATATCAACTTATCAGATAATCGATTTCAACTGCAAAATGCAATAAAACTGATAATCATCTGCAAACACCCTAATAGCATTCATTCAAAAAAAAAAAAACCCGATAGCACAATGTTCCCAAAATCTGCAAATAAGAAGGAAATGTTGAGAAAAAAATGCGCCTTCACTCATAATTGATACTAACATTACCAAAGGAAGTCTGTTTTTGTACCGCATAGGAACTAAGCACAACAGTCATAAAATTGAGAAGAACAATATAAGTGGGATATATCTTAACAAATCTGGCAGGCAGCAAAATACCAATAGCAAACAAAGATTCTGTTGCAACACCAACCCACACAATCCCATGATAGATCTGAGAACAGAAGGTTTAAATATTCAGAAATCAAGAACAAAAATATTGAGGAATCAGAAGCAAATAGACAGAAATATTGTCACCAAAGTTAGGTAAAAAAGACCTATACCGAGTAATTGATGTAGTCGAATTTGAGGAAAAGCTTAATACAAACTGAACCATTACTCCAACTGAGAACAGACTACTCTACTTCCTGCAGAATACAGGAAATGACAATGTCAGGGGAACCAAACATGCAATTAGATAACAACATTGTAACTAAAATAGAAAAAAAAGTGCATATGCCTTTTGAAATAACCAAAGAGAGAATCAGTTGGAATGAATATGGAACCAAAATGAATCTACAATCTGCAAGACTGCAACTAATCCAAAACACATGTATTCATGACTCTTAAACAAATAGAGTATCAAAGCTGGCAAAATCAATTAGAAAACCTGTAGACATGAAGCAATCAAAAAGAAAATGGTTGGCAATTAGACGAAATTAAAAAGACAAAAGAAAAAATACAGAGCCACTTACCCAGATTTCTCGTCTTGTCTCAGCCCAACACATATTAACGAAGACCCGTCTTTTCCGCACATCAAAAACTCAATAACCCAGAATCTCCTCTCTTCAGCTTGCTGATGGAAACCCAATATCACAACCCTAAACCCATGCACCATCGAAACTCCAAATCAGTCTAACCAGAAGATAAACGCACACAATGACGATGACATGCAGAGAGAGGTGTCTCTAAAATTTGGGGAAATAGGAAAGCGAAGAAAGTGAGAGAGAACAACAGAACTAATTGAAGAAGAAGAAGAAGAATGAGGCCGCAAAATAATTTTTACTAACCTGTGAAGATCAAGCTCTTTGTTGCTTTGCTCCCAATTTCTCCAGCAGAGAATTTTGACAGGAAAATGGCTGAGTAATCGTTTATATTCATAGAGAAGAGTGAAGAGGCGTACGTTGCAGCGGAAGATATCTACACGTGTACAGGCAAGCAAGTAAATAGCTGTGAAAACCAAGGACGTTCCCTTAGGAACAGTAAGGCGGCACCAGGCCGCATAATATTTATTAAATTAAACTCCGCAGTGCCCCCGCGCTTTGCTGCGGGTTTCCTCTTTTCTGTTGATATTGTAGGCCTGTTCCAATTTTGTACATAAAAGTTAAGGTAGTGTATTTCCTACAGACATTGAAATATAGATCATCTAAACACGAATAAATAATTAAATTGGAAGCTCCTAAATATAATTTCTTCATCTTCATGTATAAAAATAAGACAATGCTTGGGTTCATAAATCATTACTGTCATTACTGGCAGAGAGCACGATAGAGATGAGAATGCCTATCTAAGCCTGACACAGATCGGATTTAGCCTTGCATCTTCCTACAGCGAATAAAACCAAAAGATAGATTGTTACTTTTGTAACTAACCAACATGATTCAAATAAATCAACAGTCAAAACACATATAATGAGTAAATGAGATTCCTACATGAACCCTACAGTTTGGTTGCCATCCAGAGAGGCCCTCCAATATTTTCAGTGATCACCTATGCAAGAACGGACCTGAGAGACATCTAAACACAGAGAGAGCCTGGTCAAGACAAAGTTGCAAAGTAAATACCACCAATCAATCTCTTGGTACCTTTCCCATTTGTTGAGGGAGAGACTTTGAATTCAACCACTGGAGAGGCCTTTTAGATAACTTCATGATCCTAATGAATTGCAAAACGCAGGCACACTGTCACTATCAAACAAGAAAGCTAAAAGTTAAATCACTGTTCACCATCGAATGTTCTAGTAGTTGCAGAACAAACACTCATGTGAAGCTGCAAGTTATACCATAATTATAAACATTCTGAACTACAGAGCATAAGAGAAGTCAAAAGATAAATACCAAGATAATTGCTTTGATTGATTATGGAAAATAAGTAATGGTATGTAATGTTCCTGATTAGACTACTTATACTAGAAGTGAATAACACTAGGATGTCCGGCATCAAGAGTTGATAAACAAATTTCAAGTGGGTGTACGTCAAGTTTCTGGTCCATAGTATAAGCTCGTAGATGATACTTATATGCTAAGCATGGATCACCAATGCGGGTCTGTCAATTGCAAGAACTATTTTTGATGGTGCTCTAACCGTTTTTTCTCTGCAGCATTTGCTGTCAGCAGTTCTTGCATTATATATATATATATATATATATATATATATATATTCCATGATAGATCCTATTCCCAAACACAATCTAGTCCTACATCTAAGGAAAATGTCAGGTTCTGTTTGTATTGTGATTCAGCTACTAGCATTTTACCATCAGATTTGAGAATTCTCTGTAAACTATGCCAAGAAAGAGCTACTAAGGCACACTTATCGCAGAAATCAAACTTAATCTAATAAGGTGTCCCGTGTCAGCATGTACATAATCTCAATGTTCGAAGCATAACATGTCTCTCAATATTGATATCTACTCCGCATGCGCCAGTTATTAAGTGGATATAGCAGATCAGACAATTCCATCACTTTGACATACAATTTTGCATAAAAATAGCTAAGTAGAACATAACTTACCACTTCTCATCAAACATAGATGATAATTCCTTCCGCACCCCACAATGGCAGAACAAATAGTTTCCTTCTACTATGACTACTCTATTTCTACAAAAAAGAAATGCGAAAAAGATAGTTAGATTTACCTGAGGACAACGCTAGAATCAATTTTACTGAATTTTTGGACTACTGTTACAGCTTAATCTTCTTGGCATCCTAAATCCTTCATATCAGCTCATTCTTCATACCAGCTCATTTGATATGCATGATAAATAAAACTAATAAAAGAAAAATAAAGGAGGACTAACAGAAAGCAAAAGTTTGTCTATCAGGAGGAAGAACCATTTGTGCTCTATCAGGGGGCTTGATCAGTCTCATCCATCATTTGGTTTGTATGATCAATAAGTTACTGATTCACCAGCAAATTTTGAAGATAACGTTCAGTTCCAATAATAAACGAACCTGAAATAACCATAATTTTAGTACACAAACTGCATTGGGACTGCAATTCAACTAATAGCCCCAGAGAAGATCACCTGCAGAAACCAGAAACTTATCACTATCAGTTTAGAGTTATGAATATGACTATACAAGTAAACTGGACAACAAATGAACAAAGCAACCTACCACTGTCATTTTTTATATACTTGCCAACTTATTTTTGATATATTGGAAATGCTTGTTAGAATTTAATACTAACTGTAGTTTTGAATGAGACATTTGTTACTTGATTAGCAATAAGTTCAACCTTTACAATATATTTTTGAAGTACATGCATATTCATAAGAAATTCACCGGAGACTGTTATTTAATCAAAAATTGAAATGAAGGGAAAAAAATGAATTCTGAAGTACATGCATATTAGCAGGATTGAAATTGGAGATTATTTCCAATGCAAAAATGAACTGAAGAAAGAATTGAAATTTGAAGTAAGTTGCATGGCTTAATACCCTGTTGAACTATATTGCATAACTAATTTAACCTCATATTCTAAACTTTTCACATTAAATTCAGAAGAAACCAGTAATACTTGATACCCAATGGACCGAACACCAGATTGAGATCACATTCAAACTAAACTTCATATTTAACCGAAGTAAAAACCAACAGAAGACATCACAAAGTTTGCCTAGTTGTTCCCATTCAATTGCAATATGTCATTTAAGGGTATCTGCTCTAATACGGTCCGAAGTGTAGATCACAATATGTCATTTAAGGGTATCTACATATCAACTTCAACCTATTATTAGGTGTTCAATCTCATAACACACATTCAACCCTCTCAAATTAGGTACTTATCCCTAATTTCCAGTACATGATTTTATTCACAGAAGCATGAAATTGTCTCTAACCAATGAAGAGCACCCTCAAATTAAATGAAGACCGCTGTAATGAACTCCTAAGCTAGAGCCCTCATGTCAATCCAACAGAGTAGAAATAGCAGAAACCAGATAATAGGATTGAAAAGACAAAACCTGGATTTGGGAGGCGTGAGCTACATACGTATTCTAATTCTTCAGCCAAGGTCTGCTCCTCTTAGTGTTATGGAAAACCCAAAAGCAAAAGAAAGGTAATATCAAACACAACCCCAACACAAACACACAACTAATGGAAAATCAAAACATGCACAATAGTCGCAGAGACTGACATACCTACCTAGTACGAAGACACACATTCTATCTTCAACCACTTCATCCCAGCATCCGTTGCTTGAGTCCGAACAATGGCAGGCACACTAGATGTTTCGTATGCACATAGTAGCGTCTCATCTAAGTCAAGAACTACCTACACATTACAAAATCCAGCAGTCTACCAATCTAGAATTTCCACAACATCAAAATCAAACTTGACACCAAGCATGAGTTTCGACTCCAATGACAATATGCTCCTGGCAACATACAACACCCCATTGTCAACAAACAAATTCTTATAAGCAGGCCCCGGGTTATAGCTATAGCTACGCAAATGCTTATCTCACCTTCAGCTGAGCCATAATCTTAGAAACCAACTGATAACAGATTTACATTTAAAACCGAATGAGCATGATGATGAACGAAGAATGGAACGGACCTTGAGGACGGAGGCGAAACTTGAATTTGAGGGACTTGTTATGGTCCGAATTGGCCGACTGGGGTTGCCGTGACCCATGAATTGGGCACCACCGCCACGGCTTCCAACAGAGCCCTAGCCGTTCTCCTTCACTATGTGGATTTCCATTACTGTTTTCAATCCAAAACGAATAATGAAATCTATTCAACAACTTACAGAAGAGCCAGATTCTAAACGGCCTTTGTGAAACGCCGTGTGTTTTCTCTAAATGCTATCCCACGGTGAAGGAGGGGCTTGTTTGTGTTTTCTCGTTTTGAATGGACGGTGGAGATGAGGGTTTGGGGGCGTGACGCGGATCGTGGGGGACTAATGCTCCTTTTCTATTGGTCCCCGAACAGCGTTTTGATCAGGTTAGCTTCTTGACGCGGATCGTGGGGGACTAAAACCATTTTAAGTGGGATTAGTGGGTTACACGCTCTAATTTTTGGTTGAAGGGACCATTTTGCAACTTTCTTTGGGTCAAAATTGTCAGTTTCGTTATATTTCAACACTTCAGTATTACTCTCTTTTTTTTTCTTTTTCTTTTTTAAGAACATGATTTAGTATTACTCATTCATAAATTTTAAATACACGTCTCTAATCTTTTAATACACACATTTATTATTTTATATTTTATTGAAATTTTATAGGTAAGTTAAATAATAAAAAAAAACATCTATTATTAAAAAAATATATTGCGTTAGAAGTATTCTTTTCAAAATCTTTTACCCTAAAATCATCGAAAGCACGTTTTCTCCCCTAACGCCAACTCTTCTCAACAATTCATTTGGGTTGTCTTTTTTATTCTTCTTCTTTTTTTTTATATGTATCAGCTTTAGTTTGATCTTACAGATCATGTTGTCAAGTACTGCATCTTTATTATGACATGTTTTCTTGAATAACTAGATATCTATGTTTGATAGCTATTGTACTTCTACAGTTCTACTAGCTTGTGAATTTTGAAAACTTGTATTGGTGATTTGGAATTGGGATATAACAATAATCATTTGATTATAAATTGAACGATGATAACCAAAAATTTCTAGAAAAAATTAAACGAAATAACATGTAAAAAGAGGTATCAAATAGTAAATATATATTAATAATATTAAATAATGGAATATTTCATAAATTAAGGACATTTTAGACAGTTTGGGATGTGTATAATACTGAAATGAAAAACTTGATAGGTGGTGTATTAAGTAAGGGATGTGTATTAAGATATTAGGGGTGTGTATTTAAAATTTCTCTAAACCCTCACTGTATCATAAACATAAATTTTATTCACACATACCAGATTTATAAATATACATCCCTATTTTTTGAAACTTTTTTTAATACAATTGTATCCTTTTGATGAAGATAAACAACAAAAAATAAAAATTAAACAAACAAAAAGAATATAAAAAACAAAAATTTACATAAAAATCTACAACTCTAAGAAATCTCTGTAAACTTTATGTGATATCAAATTTCCATACTATTTTGATTGATTGAAAATCTTAGAGGTTTTTCTTTTGTCTATATAAATACTTAGAGGTTATTTAAACTAGCCTTCCTGCTGGAACTGCGTTTTCTTATTTTGAAGGTTTCGTTGGCCAATTTTCAGAAAATTTGATGGCCTGTACATGCGGGATTATGTCAAGATATGGCAAATGACACCTTATATGATACTTTTTATAGTGTGTACATTCTATAGTTTATGTGGTGGATCTTGGCTAATTAACAATTGTTAAACAAACAAAAAACAGAAACTTACAAACAGATATATCAGATTTTACAGAAATAAGACTTCAACTAATACTAACAAGAGGGAAACATGTCAAAGTGATGTTTATGTATCCCATCATCAACGATAGAACATAGCAAATTGTCCACAATTATGTATTCTTTTTCTTTAGCTTGCTGACTGTCATTTCTTTTCAATCCTCTTAACTTTTTTCATCCCCTTCTGCACAATGCCCTCTAGTACTCCTCCTACTTACTTTCTTTCTGTTTGAGGGTAAATTTACACCCCCTGGATATGTAGTGTATCGAACCAGTTATGTGATTCATTGTGGATATAATCGAGTATCTTTGGTTTGTTATCGAGGCTGAGTCAAGCCCATCTTGGAGGTCAAGAGATCTTGGTGTAAATCCGGGTTATTATCGATATATCATGGATCTAGTAATTGACGGAGTATCGTTTGTTTACCAAGATTGAGCTATTCATGGAAGATCACTGGACGTCATGTACATAAGTTACCCCGGCGATCAAGGTATAAATGATGTACGTAGTGCTATCTAAGGAAGAAGCCTAGCCGTGCATGACCTTTGATGTAATTAAGGATTACATTCCTTATATGAATGATATGGCTAGTCCTCGTCCAAGGCATGCAAGTCCAACTATATTTCAATAAGAGATTACTATCCTTAGTTGGATTGTAGGAGTACACTTCCAGAAGACATTTCAAGAGCAATTATATTGCTTAGAGGACTCACGGTGCTATCTAATCAATTAAGGTTTAGAAGATCTCCAAGAATCATATATTGAGGTAAATACATTTACCTAGACATCGTATCTAGTTTGATACGCGAACCAATACATGCGGTTTAATTCAGTAAATATATTTCTTTCCTATTGGGTAAATATTACTGGCAGAAGATTTGTTTTGGTATGTGTAACGCCCCAAATTACACCTCTTCAATTTAGGCACGACACAGTGCCGCGAGTCTCAAAAGGAGAAACGCAAGGCAATTAAAGTAAGAAAACATTTAAGAAAAACACAACAGAAACGTAAAAACATTTTGAAGTGTAAAATTTAATTTTTTTCAATGTACTTTAATTCACCAGAAACCTGATACAAGGAATGATTATGAAATCATGAACTCAAAGCAATACAAATTATCAATTAAAGTATCATATAGCAAACTCATAATAGGATTGGGCTTTTCCCTTCGCCTAAAATTTGATTTACGGAATGACCAATAATAAATAAAATTATAAAGCAGAACAGAACAAGACCAACATGATAGAAATTAATACATGAAACTCAAATATAAAAATAAAGGGGACAACTGACGCGCTCGTTTCCGGGCGTGCGACAATTATGAACCCTGTTTTGACAATTGTAGTATTGGTAAATAAGGTTCGATCAATCCGGGGACTTTAGGGTGCTCCTGCGTTTACAAAACTAAACAGATTAGACTAATTTAAGAGTTATGTACATAATATAAACAGCAATTACATTTACATGATTTCTGGGGGGGGGAAGTTTTGAGAGTTTGTTCTATGTTCCTACTAAAACAGAAAATAAAAGCTAAACTAATATATACAAGTGATCGACTTCAAACACACACAAACATATAAAAATCATGTAAACAGGTTGTTTCAATCTACACAACTTCAAAATCATGTCAATCAAGTATTATGAAACGAATTCAGAATTACACGCCTCAGCGGTCATGTAACCCATAATAATCTTCTTATGCATCCTATGTTTGCCTCAGTGGTTTAACACAGAAAATTCCATGCAATATGTCATGTTAATACTCAGCGCAACCATACAACATATAACATGAATCATTAAGATCAAAGAAGAATTCGAACATGTAAACAGGTTTATCTCAGCGCTTAAACCAGTCTACATGCAACTTATGATCAAGACCCGACTCATTCCCATGGATCGAAGCTTTCGCCACTTAGTTAATCTGTGTTTGCCTCAGCGGTTTAACACAGACCAATGACAATACCAACCCTGCAGAAGTTAGTAATTTAAATAACCAGATCATAAGTTTTCAATAACAAGAATGACACGAAAATAAATTATGCAGATCTCATAAACAACTTAAGAACATAGCTTTATAATTCTGAAAATTAATATAACCATATTCTCAACATCAATCTCAATCCAAAACGCAGAAGTTCTAGAAATCTAACAAAAGAAAATACTACAGAACAGAGAGGAATCGATTGAGGCATTGTTACACTTTTTATTCTCCGAATTGACTTTCTGAAGAGCACCAAGGTAGAGCAAGCTTCAATGGATGGAGGGCTCTGCTATCTTGAAACGAAAATACTGAAGAGAGGCTATTGCGAAATTAGGGCAGAAGTTTGTGCGTGAGAAGTGATACTGAAAACGTTGTTCTCTGCTCCTTTATATAGTGCCTTGGCCGAACCCTAGCTGTCCTCCTAGCCCTTGATTGATTTGTGATCCAACGACACCAAATTATTGCTTTAAATTCTGAGTTAGACCTTCCTAGAATTCTCTGGAATGTCTTGTGCAGTAATTCATTGCATTTGGCTTGAATACGGACCAGGTACACTCTTTGTTCTCCAAAAGAAATCCCAGCAATTAAGAGCTTTCCCTCTTCTGCTATCAATCAGGTCTCTAACGAAAATCTAAGATTTTCCTTCCTTTCCTGGTGCATAATTAGGGTTCCTGCAAGGGAAATAAGATCAGATAGATATGGTAGGGGAATAACAGAATTCAAATGACGAAATTAAGAAAAGTATCTCCCTTAATTCTCTGATTAGCACATATAAAATCCTTGATTGCTGCAGAATTCGTTCTCCCCCTTTTATAGACATTCACAGATTCCTATTCCCAGTTGGATTAGGTTTTCTGACTACAATTGGTTTCCCTGTCTCATTAGAAAAGAAAGTTTCCTAAATATTTTAGGAAAGTCAGAATAGGAAAGATTCAAAAGTAGTAAGTTTCCTAAATCAAAATAAGAAAGTTTTCTAAAATGAAATAGGTAAGTTTCCCTTTTTAAAACAGGAAAGTTTCCTAAACGACTTATCCTCAGATTTTGCGACTTAATGAGACTCCTTGCTGCAATAGGAATCCTCCTTTGATTGGGATTTCACTCAATTCTTGCGTTTTAACCTTCTTCCGTGTAAAACTGCCTCTTTTGACCTAAAGAACAGAAACAAACTAGAAATGGCATTATTAAGGAAATAACGAAGCTAAATATGGTTCGAAATATATTAAGAATATAGCATAGAATGCGTGTATCAACAACATAGAAACCGAGTTACCAATTATAAATATACACACCCAACTCCTCGCCACTATCCCGTCCCAGTGCACAGTACCTGCATCCATAAACTGTTGTAGGGGTGAGTTTTCGTCCTCGCTGCTCAAGGAACTCTTGAAAACAGATAAAGAAATAGTTTCATAGGGCCCAGTATAAAAACATGATTGAATCCAAATATTTAATGAACGACAAACTTTTAAAAACATTTGTATGATCAAATAAATACGGCGCCATAAAGCTGTACCTGATGGCCGATCCTTTTTAGAGCCACTACCCAACTTACCTCACTACATATGTGTATAACAGGTAAGTGTAGCGAGAGTGTCCACAGACGCCCTATCGCCTAGAAGTAGTGCCACTCCATAAGGGATGTAAGACACTATTTCGTCCATAAAAGCCCCTCGGAGGTTTAGGGGATCGAACCCAAGGTAGTCGTTATGCTCCTCTCACTCTTAAGCCATCAATATCTCATAACACCGGTTACCATATTTTTATCGGATAACCGGATCATGTAATCTCAAATATGCATAAACATTTTATAAAATAAATATCATTAATCAAGAGAGTTCCGGGTCCCCTACTTGGAATCCGAAGCTTAACTCACGAACTCCGAGAATCACGAGCATTCCGCTCCTCAGGTAACTAGAGTCCCTAATGTCCGACATTTCGACCGTTAACAACTTATCAAATAAGCATAAGCAATTACGACGACTAAATACCAATCGTCAAATCAACTTTTCATGTTTGACCAACCATAACCAATTTATAACCTTTGGACCAGAGTTCAATTTACATTTGATGTGTCCAAAACTACTAAGGACACCCATAATATCATTTCACCATTTCAACATTTGATGTGTCCAAAACTATTAAAGACACCCATAATATCATTTCAGCATTTCAGCCAAGGTTATACTCACAGAAACTAACTTGTAAAATATGCCAACTTTAAACACTTGTTTCATAACCCTTCATAATCTTCTATTACCAAAACACACTTTAAATGATCGAGCCTCATCCATTGTTCATGGTCATGGTCTTATTATCATAATAAGATTCAATCCAAAACCATAATAATAAATCATCATAAGTCCCATTCATCAATTCCAGCCTTTGATCATAGACTACCAATTCCATTTACTGGTTTTAAACACAAGACCATACCACATGACCACCAAATGTCAGTAACTTAAGTACCACCTAAATTTCCACTACCACACAGACTTTCAACTAACCTGGGTCAACTAAACTGATGCATGCAAAGCCCTTAACATGCAGGCCTGCTCCCAATTAAGAACACAGCTGCACCAACAAAGATCTCAGCAGCTAGGATCGATTCCTCTTTCCTTCTCTCTTTGTCCAATTCTTTTCTTGATAGACTGTATGTATAAGAATACATCAAGGTTTCAGCAGCAATGATCAAATCAATAATAGCCCATTAGCAAATTTTGAATTTACCTTCTGATTATGATAGTTCAAGGCAGAATCCCTTCGTATTGGTCTGCTTCCAATTAGGAACATCCCAGCTAATTAGACCAATCCTTCTTTTGCCCTACTTATCCTCACTTCACCAAATCAGTTGAACCTCTGCAGCCTCATAGAAACCCACACATAGCACGTCAATTAATCTAATCTTACACCAACAACCAAATCTTCAAATATTGTCATAATTCTCATAACTTCCAAGTTGTCTCAACTCACCTTAGTATCAAACGAAATCCAGAAAACTAACTCCATTGACGAAGAACATCGGAAGTTAAAATTGCTAGCTCCTGTCTTCTTTCACCTTGTATCACCATATTCTTGAATCGATGAGTCGTTAACCAAAAACAAACAGAGGTCCTTCGCCGGAAAACCTAACTCAGCTCAGTAGCCATGAAGTCGATTCCAACCATGGTCCAACGTCTCTGGAGTTGACTCAGGTCGTCGGGAAAAAGAGAGAACGTCGGCGGTGACTAATTCCGTCAAGGGCAAGGAACAACCAAAAATCCCAAAAATGCAGATCGATTAGAACTCGATCGAAATTGAAATCCAATGACAAGAGCATGTAGGTCTTGAAGACGAGATGAAGAGTCTTACCTCATGCAAACCCAACGACGGTCGGAGTCGCCGGAATTCGTTGAACACACCGAAGGAACTCGAAGCTTCTCGGCGTTATTCCTCCTACGGTCGTCAATCGAAGAAACTAATGTTAGGAACGCATCAGGGAGCTCAAGGCGGTCCAGTTGGTGGTGGTCCGTCGTCGGAAAGCCACCGGATGGCGAGGCGGAGTCGGTGATCGGCAGTCGGTGTCGGGGAGAGAGGTGAAGCTTCTGGCATCTTGTCAAACTTTTGAATAGTTGACCCATATTCTTCCTCTCTTTTAAACCTTCTACCGACTTCAAATTCGAAGACTGAGATCAATCTTAAAATTTCAACGGCCCAGATTTCACCGCTAGAATTTCCTAGTCTTCCAAACAATTTTGTATATTTCCAAAACTTAAGAAATTCATATAAAATAGTTCGAAACTCCGAAATATTCCACAAACTCATCATAACACGTACTTATTATCCAACTCTTAAATCAAGAAACTTGACCAAGTAAAAATTTCATAAAATCTCGTCAAGCCCATTTTAAAACCATCGAGGTCGATAAGCTATTTACCAATGACCTCAATTTAAGCACGTTAAATTTTCCAGGTGTTACAGTACGCAAGTTATTCGCGAACCTATTCTCTATATAAAGAGGTTATGGCGAACGAGGAAAAGACTCCCCCTCCCCCCCCCCCCGACAATTCAAACAAACTCTGCATCACTGCAAATTAGACGCCTCCCCAAGAGCACCCAATCTACCAAAAAGCCTCTCTGTAGGGAGCACCACTGACGTGCTCGTTTCCGGGTGCATAATTTAAAAACCCTTTTGTAATCAGAATGTAGTATTGGTAAATAGGGTTCGATCAATCCGGGGACCTAAAGGGCGCTCCTGCAGTCACGGTTACATTAAATAATTAGTAACTATAAGTATTTACAAGTATACACTTGGTACAATAGATAAATGGGGGGTTTTGAAGGTTTGTTCTACGTTCCTACTAAAACAGAAAATAAAAGCTAAACTATATATACAAGTGATCGACTTCAAACACACACAAACATATAAAAATCATGTAAACAGGTTGTTTCAATCTACACAACTTCAAAATCATGCCAATCAAGTATTATGAAACGAATTCAGAATTACACGCCTCAGCGGTCATGTAACCTATAATAATCTTCTTATGCATCCTATGTTTGCCTCAGCGGTTTAACACAGAAAATTTCATGCAATATGTCATGTTAATACTCAGCGCAACCATACAACATATAACATGAATCATTAAGATCAAAGAAGAATTCGAACATGTAAACAGGTTTATCTCAGCGCTTAAACCAGTCTACATGCAACTTATGATCAAGACCCGACTCATTCCCATGGATCGAAGCTTTCGCCACTTAGTTAATCTGTGTTTGCCTCAGCGGTTTAACACAGACCAATGGCAATACCAACCCTGCAGAAGTTAGTAATTTAAATAACCAGATCATAAGTTTTCAATAACAAGAATGACACGAAGATAAATTATACAGATCTCATAAACAACTTAAGAACATAACTTTATAATTCTGAAAATTAATATAACCATATTCTCAACATCAATCTCAATCCAAAACGCAGAAGTTCTAAAAATCTAACAAAAGAAAATACTACAGAACAGAGAGGAATTGATTGAGGCATTGTTACACTTTTTATTCTCCGAATTGACTTTCTGAAGAGCACCAAGGTAGAGCAAGCTTCAATGGTTGGAGGGCTCTGCTATCTTGAAACGAAAATACTGAAAAGAAGGCTATTGCGAAATTAGGGCAGAAGTTTGTGCGTGAGAAGTGATGCTGAAAACGTTGTTCTCTGCTCCTTTATATAGTGTCTTGGCCGAACCCTAGTTGTCCTCTTAGCCCTTGATTGATTTGTGATCCAACGGCACAGAATTATTGCTTTAAATTCTGAGTTAGACCTTTCCAGAATTCTCTGGAATGTCTTGTGCAGTAATTCATTGCATTTGGCTTGAATACGAACCAGGTACACTCTTTGTTCTCCAAAAGAAATCCTAGCAATTAAGAGCTTTCCCTCTTCTGCTATCAATCAGGTCTCTAACGAAAATCTAAGATTTTCCTTCCTTTCCTGGTGCATAATTAGGGTTCCTGCAAGGGAAATAAAGTCAGATAGATATGGTAGGATGGACAGAATTTAAATGACGAAATTAAGGAAAGAATCCCTTAATTCCTGATTTATATTAACACAAAAATCCCTTGATTTCTGCAGAATTTGTCATCCTCGTTTTATACACGTTCAAACAATTCCTATTCCAAGTTGGATTAGGTTTTCTGACTGCAAATGGTTTCCCTGTCTCATTAGAGAAGAAAGTTTCCTAATTATTTTAGGAAAGTCAGAATAGGAAAGATTCAGAAATAGCAAGTTTCCTAAATCAAAATAAGAAAGTTTCTTAAAATGAAATAGGCAAGTTTCCTTTTTTTTAAAGAGGAAAATTTCCTAAATGACTTATCCTCAGATTTTGCGACTTAATGAGACTCTTTGCTGCAACATGAATCCTCCTTCGATTAAGATTTCTCTTAAATTGCCGGTTTTAGCTTACTTTTCTGCTTTTCTGCTCCCTTGCCTTCACAGTTACAAGACATGTTAGAAATGATATTATTACAAGAATAACATAGCTAAATTGGGCAGCAAACACATTATAAACATAACACTTTGTGCTCTTATCAACCACCAAAGCCTCATCTCGAGCAAATCCCGCTTCACTCACCAGCCTCATCGCGAGCAAAAAGTCCACCCCAGTCCATAAAGCCTCATCGCGAGCACAAGTCCATCTCATTGTTAAGGAGTGATCCCCCAACAATTCGCTAAGAGCATAAGTCAGAAAAAGAGCCCGCATCAGCAGATCAAGAAGGTTACGTTGAACCCAGAAGCGTTGACATGCCAGCATCTCAAAAATACCGGCCAAACATTGGCACGCCCAGTGGGACCCCCCCGACAATTCAACAAAAACTGCATCACTGCAAATTGGACGCATCCCCAGGAGCACCCAATCTATCAAAAAAACCTCTCTAGGGAGCACCACCAAAACCTCATCGCGAGCAAATCTCGCTTTACTCATTAGCCTCGTCCCGAGCAAAAAGTACACCCCCACTTCATAAAGCCTCATCGCGAGCACTAGTCCATTCCATTGTTAGAGATTCACCTCTCTAGCAAATATCCCTTCATTTTTATTATATTTTGTTATTAAAGTAAAATCCTTAAGACCGTCCTAGGTCGTTGTAAAGAACCTAGCAGCAGAACTGACCGTTTCTGCTCACATCTGTTTGAAGAGAAGTCAAGAGAAGCGCGCAAACCAGACAAGATCAAGACATGCACACTTCCTCAAGCTGTTGGCACGCTCGCACCAGACGGTTGTTCGAAAGACATAAAAATCCGACCCGAACACTTTCGTTTTCTTCTCACCCTTTCATCTGGTTCCTTTTTTGTATCTTCTTCCATGATCTTGCAGTCAATTAAAAAATAGTGTAAAAATAGTACTGCTTATCTCAAAAAGTAAGGAGTTCTGCCATGTTCATTTCAACAATGAAACTATAAAAAAAGTATACCTTATGAATAAAAAATAAGTAGTAAATATTAGACTATCAGGCCATGAATATAAACACAATATACTGGAAAACAGAAAAAATGAATCATAATAGCAGCTGTAATATTAGGCTAACTTTGAACACACCATTGGAAGCCAAGTGATGGCAGAAAACATAAGAAATTGTTCTGATGCATGCAAATGGAAACCGAGTTTAATGGTGAAGAAAACTGGAAAGAAAAAGTAACCTGGATCCAAAACCAAGAGAATCATGATAGCAAGCTGTAAGCCCCCTTTCTAAGTTAATCAATCAATCAATGAAGTTAAACATGCAAAAAAAAAACATTTAAGTTAGTTAACAAATATCTGTTAGTCTAGTTATCATAAACATAGAAAAGTAGTATTTGACAGTGAAATCTAAACGATTGAAAGCTGAATAGCATTCTATTCAAACTAAAATACTGAAGGGAAATTGTTTAAATTTAATTTAGTATAATAATTCATGTAAATTGTGTGACATATAACCTGAGGAGAGTATGCACCATAAATAACTGGAGGATTCAGTGCACCATAGTGCATTTGAACCAGGACATGGTTTAACAGATCAAGCTAACGCCGGTTAGTAAAAATCGAAAAACCCTGAAAACCCCAAGAATTGCTTCTCATCTCCAGATCTCCCTGCCTCCAAGACCCTGATCTCACCAAAACCTAGCCATGCCTCTCAGGTAGTCAAGGTCTACGTTCGCAAGGCCTTCAAGGAGCCAGAGCGCGACGGAGATTGCTAGGGTTATGAAAGTAACTAGATCCGTTCATGAGGTGATGTAGATGGACGAAGGTGTGAGTTCTGTTAGCCCTTATGGAATGTTGGTATAGAACCTCAATTTTTATTTTTATTTCAATGAAAACCCAGATTATGGAGTCTATGATTTCTGGAGGTTGAAGAAGATAGCATCAGTATTAATTCTTATTTCTTTGACCGCATGAGTAGGAACGTTTAATGAGAAGGATGAACTATATAAACAGATCTGATGCAGTGGGTAAGGTAACTCTGGTCCACCTCCTTCCCCATTTTTTTGTTATGTAGAAGGAAAAATAGTCCAAATAGTTTCCGACCTTTTCGAGAAGCTAACATTTGGTATCTCACGTTCAAAAAATTTCAAAATCGTATCTCACGTTCGTATCCTAACTTAAAATTGGTAACTACAACCGTTACCTCCATTAAAGAAACTAACACCTGAAGGGTACATTTTTTTCTCGTCGATGTCAAACGCAATTCCAAATCACGACCTGCAGATTCAACCAACAATTCTATAATTTTGGAGGGCAAGTCATCTTCTATTGATATGAGAATTAGTACCAAGAGAGGTCTGAGTTATGCTGCTGAAGTGAGCGATGTTATGGAGTTGAAGAGAGCAAGAGAGAAAAAATTGAAGTATGAAGAGGTTACTATTTCTGACAATTCTGATTCTGGGTACTATATAGTATATACATGAACCCAAGAAGGTTGAATCAGTGTGAGAAATGGTGAGAAGAACATAACTGAATTCAGATCCGGGTTTCAGGGCTACGAATCCTATGCTATCAATGTTAACAAGACCTTCCATTCTCATAGAGCTCTTGGGGGTCATAGAGCAAGTCATACAAAGAGTAATGTCTATGTATGAGTGGAGAAAACGGCATAGACATGTACAGTGATGAGTCCCCTATTCCAACACCTCAGAGTAAACCTTGCTGAGATCTTCTTTCTCATTATTTACAGATAAGGTTTGTAGTAAATCTTGCTCTCCTTTCTCATTATTTCTACGTCTTCTTTTACTTATCCTATGATATTTTCAAAAACCATATTTCCATTCCAGGGAAGAAGAAGACAATCCCCCGGCCTTATCCCCAAATCTAAAGCCAACAAACTTACTTTGAATAAAAGTTGTACAGTAAATCGACCTTCACCGTTGACCTGGACTCCGTTACCGTCGTCAACGTCCGCCGAGATCGTGTAATTTGACCTTGCTCTTATCGAGAGCTCTTTCAATTTCACCTTGAAAGGCGAATTTGAGGTCGGGAGATCCGTTCAAATACAAATCCAAATCCCCCACCGGCGACCCAACCAAACCCGAATATAAATGTGACTCCAAACCCCCCACCGACAACCCCTTCACCTTCAGTCTCTCCTTCACCGTTCAATCTGGGTTTCAATTCACAGAGGAAACTAAACTTTACCCCTCTTCTTCTCTTGCTGTTTATAGAGATTTTGGTTTTTTATTATATGAAAAAGAAATAACAAAAATAAAAAATAAGGATAAATTGGTCAATTTACGATAGTAATATAAACGCCATTAGTATGTATTTTTAACGGAGAAATCGGTGTTGGGTACCAATTTTAGATCATGGTAAGAACGTAAGATACCGTTTTAAAGTTTTCTAAACGTGAGATACCAAATGTTAACTTCTCAAAAAGGTCGGACATTGTTTGGACAATTTTCCCTATGCAAAATTGTAAACCGTCTTTTCATTTTCCGGTGGTAATGGAAGCAAGCAAAGCATCCGGCCAAAAGGACGCCGATAGAGGAGGACCCTTTTCATTTCGATCCCGATCAAGCCATAGTCAAAGATCCTCCTCCCAGATTTTTTTTTTTTACCAATTCATTTTTTCACGTGTTTAATTATGTTTAACAATGTTAATGTTGGAGTTAGTGTCATTAAAAAGCTAGTTTAAACGAATGGCTGAGATTGTATAATGGTTGTTGGTTCACTTACACCTTGGTGTATACAAGAATCTATAACAGATTTCAAGAATTGGGTTAGGTATATATGATCTTCCTATAATTATTTCATATTTTTTTTGGAGTTGTGTGCTTTAGTTCTGTAGACTAGAATCTTGTGAGTTAAAGTTGTATGATGGATGAAATTAACAACCTTTGAACCGGTTCCATATCAAATTGAAAATGCACTCAATTTCATTGACTAAATCATTCTATTAAATCGATCATATATCAAATGGCTTGTGAAATATAAGTTGGTGCAACTCCTTGGTAGTTTTGGGTGGTCTCAGGATATAACTAGATTACATCAATGCATATATATTCGTCTTCACATTATGGATTCCTGGCTTATTGCCCTATTACCATTGGTCAATCTCGAGGTCTTATTTTGCATATGGGCATCTTCTTTTTCATCTTCATTGTATTTCTCTTTAACAATTGCAAATGTGCTACTGTTGTTGCTAACAAAGGCAAAATAGCCATATGAAAAGGGGGAGGTTGTGGCAAGGACCTAGCTTAATTCATATGCTAAAATTAAACTAGCTAATAAAATGCCAAAATACAAAAAATCTGGCATTGGTGTTCTGTGAGGTTTTGTATGCAATGTTGAGCACGTACTGTTATTAGAAAGTAAATAGTTTTCTAATAAGAACTTTTATGTTGATGAGACTTTGCTACTTGAGTTTTTGGTTTCTTTGCAGAGATGGAATGAGTAAGAAGCGATGAAAGTCTCTGTTTTTTTTTGGGTCTGAAGAAGTGATGAAATTAACATGGGTACCAATCAAAACCTTGTATTTGCTTGCTATTGATTCTTAGTTTATTTTCATGACAATGAGCAATCTAAACCTTGTATTTGCTTACTATTGATTCTTAGTTTAGTTTCATGACTGAGAGGTTCTCTATATTTTGATTTTTGGCTGTCACCAGAGCTCAAACTTACTCTTAAATTACATCATAGTGTTTTGATGCATCAATATATAGGTTTTACATGGTAATATTTACAGCAAAAGGTGATGCAATCACAACAGAAAATGATGGATTGATCATTCCATTTCCAGCCAGGGATACAAAATAATGATGTCATTTCACATCACATCTTCATTGTCGGTCTCCAAATATTTGTCAAAGGCTATTTGATCTGATGGCGCTGTCTGTGTATAATAATGGCCACCAACCTCCGAATTTTCACATGAAGGAAGTTGTATGAATAGAATTTATGGATGATTGAGTTTGATGATAGTCAATATGGGTCAACCCAACAGTTATCCTCCTTCACTGCATTCCTCCATCTTTCCTTAAAGATCCGCATGTCAATGAAGGACTGCATCCTAACCTGCCAACAGAATACAGTCAACAGACAAGTGCTTGCAGATTGCATTGTATACAAATAATAAAAATAGTCAGCAGAAATACACAGCTATGCAAAGAGATGAGAGAGGGTGCAAGATTATTGGAATTACGCTCATGAATGGAAGAAAATCTACTAAAACAGTACAAATAAAAAAGGGCTTACTTTAGCTCTATCACTAGGTATAGGAGGGCCAGATGGTGCCTGATATTACATAAGATAAAATCAGATTTTATATCGTTAAATAGTCTCGAAAAAAAATAAATTACAAACTCACCAATGCTTTCGAGTCCTCTTTATGAGACTGAACCATGTTATTGATACCCTGCGCAAGTGAAAGGCAAAAACTGAGATATCAATATTGAACATCAAGACCATAGGCAAGTTGAACAATGATGATATGTATCATATCAGTAAGTATTTACTATTCATATAACAAAGCGCATCTTGCATGTTGCATCAAATCAAGTATTCCAACTAATCAACTTTGTTCAACATCCTCATTAATAGGCAAAGAGTCATGATACTTGCTTTATTGTCATCTGTGACACCAAGTGTAGGAAGACCAAGATGAACTATATATTCCGAGTCAACCACCCCAACATTTTTCATTCGATCGCCCTGAAAAAATATTGTCCATGTGTCAGAAGTGTGGCCAAGCAACTACAAATTGAAACTTATGGAAGGATTATTACTTGTGCGCAATAACCAAGTTGCTCATCCAATCCCCATGCATGGACCAAGTCGTTCTGTGAGGAAATATCATTTATAACACTACATAAGTTCCACACAAAAGAACTACGATAAGAAAAAACAGACTGATTTTTCGTTACAATTTCTGAGTTCTCACTGCCAATTTTCTGATTACATTAAAATACACTAGTAATTATTTGCACAATAGCCAGGCTCCTTACTCACCAAACTTCTCCATGACATACTTTTTCATGAAATGGTGATTTGTACTACGAGATATTCTTTGGTCTTGAGTGATCTAATTTTCAACCAGTTGACATTTATTCTGCCATATACTGTTGTTCATTACCAAAAGCAAGTAGTCATATACTACATGTTTTCCAGGGTTTTTGTACCTGAATCATGTACCATACACATCGCCAAGCCGCTCTTGAGAATACAGGTGCCATCATTTCCACCCAACTGTTGAGACAGTTTATATCAAATACAGAAAACAAAGGTTTGCAGCAATCTAATAACGGATCATAAATATAAACATAGATAATAAGAGCACACACAATTGTTTACCCTATACATGGAGGACCAGAGCTTTGATCGTCACACCTTCCGCTGCCTTTGAACTTATAAAACCTTCTGTTAAGAGAAAAAAGAGGTAAAACAAAACATGGATCAAAGTCACTCATAGTATAGTATAGTTGTCCAGTATTACCTCTGCCCTTCTCACCCATAAACCCAAAAAATAAAAATAAAAGCAATAAATAAATCATTATAATATGTCGTTCATATCAATATAGCAAGAAAGAGTTTATCAAGAAGAATAGTCATGAAACAAACTCCAAATGGTGGCTAATGTTAGAAGGCAATGAAAGATGATTTTCGAAGAAATAAAGGAAGCACAACATTACAAATACTTTTTGTGTCTTTGTTATGTATATAAATGAAAATCTATGGAAATTTCAGAATTAACTATTATTTTGACACTCCAATTGTGAGCTGCAAAAACACTCATTACTCCCGATAAAAGCTTATCCAGTATAATATGATCTCTAATATAATATGTAACAACAAAGAGAAAAGAAAAGGTTTCCATGACACAAGGCCCAGAGCAGTCCCAGTGCACTTCAACCAAATCGATGGCCAGTTTATAAATTCATTTTACCCCTGAGGTTGGTTAACATCATTTCAGTCCCCGTTCTCTCAATTTTGAAAATTTACCCCCTAAAGTTATCAATTTTCATAAATCATGCCCAATTGTTGAAATTCCGTCTAATTTGAACGTTAATTTTGACTTTATAACTCACTTTAAGGGCTTTTAACAACAAAAAACGTCTTTTGCGACCCTTTTTCTAAGATTCCATGCTAGCATTTAACGTCCAAATTGAACGAAATTTCATCAATTGGGCATGATTTATAAAAATTAGAAACTTAAGAGTATGGGGACAGAAATGATCTGAAATTAATCCTAAAATTAATGTCCATGGTTTTGAAAAAGTTATTAACAAGTGCCATGTATTCAAGAAGGATAACCTTCTCCTTGGAGTGGTGTATACAGCTGTTGCTCCTGAAAGGGGCATTAAATTTGAATAAGAAGTCAGGGTCACGTAACCCTGTGCTGTATCTACTATGAGGCTCCTTGCAGGAACAGTAGAAATCGGGTTCCTTAGTCCTATGAGGGAGCTGAATAATCTTGATACTCTATTGGCTTTAGCAATTCATGCCATTAATAAGATCATCTTATGGTGTAGTAACAATCCTATAGGCTTCACCTTTCGTAATGGATCTCAAAGAAGTCACAAAACTGCCCTTTTCTGTTCACAATATTAGTGTATCTACAGTGGTTCTTCCATCTTGCTAAAGCCCCCTTGGATAACATACAAGAACAACTTGGATAGCATACAAGAAAGTAGATCCCTAAACATCTATTAGACAGTATTGATCAAATACGATCCCGTAAATTGAGCTTTGATTATGGGACTAGGTGTCTATTAAGTTAGTAAACACTTACTGAGTAATTAGGCATAGATTTTGTAATTAGATGAATATTCCTAGTGATTAGGCATAGACAACCTGCCAATGCAAATTCCTCCAAGATAGGGGAGAAATAAGAAATTTTCTCTTAATTCCTAACAGCACCTAAAAATGCACCTTAAAAATTAAAAAACAGTGTATAGACAAAGGACCTGAACTGCATTTGCCTTTGGTATACACTATACTTGTTACCGTAACCAGTTCTGTTTCCATAAAAAAATTACACTGACCTGTGCACTTTTGATTTCTTTACACGTGCAGTGATTGGATGATACACCTCCGATTTGACAGGATCAAGTGCTGGCTGTGATATTTCAAGTCCCTCATCCCGAATAATTGATAGATATCTGCATGAAATCAACATCTTTAAAATGCAATCCAATATGTATTTATACCAAATAAAAAAAAACATTTATCCCTTAGGTGTTTATGGTTTTATGCCTTAAAAAACAACCTAGAACTTGATAGCACTATATTTGTTTTCATTTTATTTAGGAGATCAAGGGTGATGTCCTCAGGTTGTAGTGCAACATGCATCTAAACAAATCCATAGTTATAAGTATTTTTTATTTGAGGGGAAGGAATCAAGCTCCGATCATATTAATAACAACGTCACCGCGTCATAGCTAGCCATAGTCCCAGTTGAGTGGTTTAGTCTCCATTAATCCTGGATGACCTATCATATGTTTTTAATCATATTTGATCAATAAAATGTCTCTTCTTCTCTTGAAAAAAGAAAAAAAAAAAGGAGAAGGCCGATGGGGAAATTTACTTTATTTTCTGTAACTCACAAGTTTAAACTAATTTTTTGCACGCTCGCACTCACACTCCCACTCAAGCATGAAAGCAGACAGAAATAATGTGAAAATATAACAGTGCTTCGATAGGGATGCTAAGATCATTCTCAACAGTGACCTGATTATGCGTACCGTTCTGGATCAAAATTCTCAACTCCAAGGTCCTCATCCCAGAGAAAAATATGTTTATATTCAGTCACTATATCTGGATGCAAGAAACGTTTTGCGAACCACCTACATCATCAAACAGCATTTGTTTCATTATAAAACAAAATAGATTGTTCCCATGCAATAATTGCCAACTTATTCTTAGCTTGCTCCATATCTAAGCAACTAAGTGAACCAATTAATGTACCATTTTGTTTGGTTCATCACAGACACATGAATGGCAGTATCACTCCAATGTAAATCCCTCCACTTATCCACAGCACCATCATAATGGAAAAGCATTACCACAAAATCACTTGACAAAAACTACGATAAAAAATCAGATATTTAACACAGAGATGGAAATATAGTTCTCAGGTAGAAGGTCATAAACCAAGAAAGTCGAGGCAATTACCTTCCGAACAATTTTGTCCACTATTTCTTTCTGTTTTATTCCAACTGCAATGGCCAGCAAGCTCTTTGAAGGCGTTGAGTTTTTCTGTCACAAAAATTGCAATTCAGAGGCAGTCAACCCCAGCATTCAAAATACAAGAGAGCAATAGAGAACTTTATATACACGCACAACATAATAAAGTCACCAAGAAATCTAAATGTGCAGTAAACTAAAAGATGTAAGCTTGCTTAACCATTATACAAGGTCTAAAAGAGTTTGGGCCGTAGCAATAAAACATAAGTTCTAAATTGCAGTTGTAAGTTAACCACTTGCATAATTTCCATGTTCCACATATTTGGGGCTAGAAAATGAATTGTGATTCGTAATTTGCAATCAAGTTGATTCCCGAAGGAAAACAACTATAGCTCAAGTTGAAATCTGAGGCTACTAAATTAGAGATGACAACAACTTCACAACATGCATCTAAATATATCCTACAGACACAATCAGATAAAACAGAACACAACAGTCCATTACATATGACAAGACCTTTAAATGTATCTGGTTTTTTTTTTGGCAATCTTTAAATGTATATATTTAAGAACACAGATGACCTGAATGTTGAAAAGTGGTCAGATTCAGATCAAAATGGAGAAAAGACATTAAAGAAGGAAAAAGAAGAAGAAGTAGATCACAAAAAAACAGCACATAAAGTCACATATTCAATCATCATGGTCAACTCCAGTTTTACCACAATATTTATAAACACCACTTTCCAGGCCATGCAAGAGTTTACAAGCATATCACTGATGTCAGCAACAAAAAATCATCATTGAAGTTTGCAGAATATCATATACTATCTCTGAACTTGATTATATAGAAGTCGTCTGAATAAACTTGAAACTGATTAATTAATTAGCATAATTTCATAATTAAAATAGTGGTGCGCATATCTTATCATTCAACACATTAACAACAAGATAACAAGCAGTAGGAGCGAGCAATAGCTTCTCATACATCTTTCTTTGAGGTGCCCCATAAAGGCCGGATTTCGAAGTCCGATGTTTTGGCAACAATTCCTTCCGGTAATGCCTCAGTCCCTGATGGCTGGCACCGTTTCTAACCATAAGAGGGGAGGGAGAAATCAGCAAACATACAAGTAATCTAAAAGTATAAAGGAAACTTAACTGTTCTGTAAGACGCTCACCTTGCAGGTATCAAGATTCGTTTTCTGCATTGTGTAGGTAACCTTCCATCTAGTTAATTTCTGCATACAAAATTTGCGGAACTGTAAGATAGTAAACTCTAGTTATTTAGATAATTGTCTGCAGATAAATAATGAGTTCAATCATAGGTATACAGATGTTATTTTGTTGCTTTTATTTCTTTTCCTCTTTCTATAAGGTTGTAAATGAAGCACATAATTCTTTTATGAATTATTCAGCATGGGTTTATTGATAGTAAAGCAACTAAATAGATAATACTGAAACGGAAAGGCTTTCATACTTCCTTGTACTCCTTAGCAATGGACGCACCACCAATGATATAAGCACCAGTAATCAATGAAACTACAATGAAGAGACTGCAGTAGAATGATCTATTCTTTGGATCTGACAGTACAGACACCTGACAAAAACACAAAAGCTAAGTAGGCTTAGAAGTCGCACACTGTATCCACATTTAATCTCATGAAGAGCATTCTATTGGACATATCTTCAGGACCACAAACCAAGAGTCTGGACTAAACTGGTGCAAGATTATTAACTCGTAAAGAAATTGTTGTTATTCATTGAACCTGAAATTTCCAGCATTTTAATTTTAGGTGGGATCCAACTCTTGGCGTTTGGATCAAATAGCATTGACCAATAAATTTGGTCAGCTGGGGAAAAATTCCGAATGGTGAGCTTTTCTCTTGGCACAACATTTTCGCATATAGCAAACAAGCTTTCTAATTAGCACATAGGGAACTAGTTGGATTGTAATGGTAGAAATTTTGCAGTTTAAACTATAATCAGCACATATCTTTTTGGCATAGCTTTCTCAATTAGCACATATCAGTTTAAACGATAATTACATTGCAGTGCATATATTGAGCCAAGAGAACACAATTCTGTCTCCAATTTGGGGAACTCTCCAATTCCAACCCGTTTGTTTCTTACAAAACCAGCTAGACTAAAAATATTGAATTCTGAACTTGGAGCGAATTGAGGGCCTGGAAAACCAGAATCAAACCCAATAAATACAATTCAAACTCCAAACCAACATAAATTAGTCAAAACCCAAATGGAAAAACTGTGCGGTGATATCAAGTGGGTAGGTCGAGTCCTGTTGAATGGAATGATTGAAGAAACACTTGCAGGCTCAAAAGTATACAGAGAGAGAGAGAGAGAGAGAGAGAGAGAGAGAGGACTTACAGGATTGACCATGGTAGCACCTTTGAGAAGCATATTGAGGAAAAAGGGACAAGTTATAGCCTTTTGAATTTGAAAAGAAAAGGAGTTGAGTCTTTGAGACTACAAGTAAAGAAAGGAATGGCAGAAAGGTGAAGCAAGCAAACAGCACCCAGGAGGAGGAGAAGAAGAAATGGAAGAATCTCTACTTGGCCCTTTGGCTTTTATTTAAGCAACAGGTAGACCACATGCAAAGGCAGTTGCATCCCCCAAACGGCGTCGTTTGAATAACTGGACACGTCAGCATGAATCCGAACCGTTTGGCTTGGGATAAATGTTTGCAAGAAGTCAAGAACAGAACAGTGCTTCCTTCGTTTTGTTGTTGTTTGGTTTTAAACATGGGTGGGGCCCATCTCTATCTAGTTTTCTGTTTATTTTGAAAGAGACTCTCTACCAGCATGACTTTTAAACCCGACCCGAAGCGGACGCGGTGGCCAAGTTACGGGCGGGAATATATGGGGAGGAGAACTGCGCCCACTATCGACCACGTACCTACTCTCTCTCTCTCTCTCTCTCTCTCACGTGTGTTTTTCTCATTCTCCGACCTTTTCTGTTTTTCTTTTTTGTTTGCCTCGTTCGTTGGTGTTAGAAAAATGAGAGAATGAAATATTACGCTGAAGAAAAGGAAAAAATAAATAACCCACATTTCAAAAGATCTAGAAAAAATGTGATACAAGTCTGACGTTGAAATTAGTGATGAAATGACTAAAATCCTCAAGTTATTAAAACAATTACGTAGTTTACCATCAGCCTATCTATATCTCTTGATGATGTACATCTCTCTCTCTCTCTAAAATTAGATTTCAAATCCAATTGAATTCGTCGAGACAAACTAAGGTTCTTGCCGGTGTGATGTCGAAGTTGTTGAAGATGCGCGGCGGAGCTCTTTGGTGAGGTACCTCCATCGTAGGCCCTTTGTAATTCTTGTTTCGTTTTGGATTCTCTGTTTGATAGGTTTTCCTTAACTGGATTTGTGATAGAGTAATTGCGGTTGTTAATTGGAAGTGGTACCATACTTGTACATATTTGTTGCATATATGGATCGGGGTAGGTTTTCACTTGTTTATATGCAATTGTGTTTGGATGATATAATAAAATTATGCTTTGAATTTCATCTGTGGTTCTGATTACAATTAAATTTTTTTTATTACTATTGGTTTCTTCAAGTTGATTACACTACAGTGTTTATTTATCGCTTGTTGATGTTTGTTGAAAATGGGGATGATGATGAGTTTGATACTCCTACTGTGCCTGGTTTGGAAAATAATGGTGGAGGATTGGAGAGATTATGTGTTTGATGATGTTGTTGGGTACTATTACAGATGGCCAAGAAGGATATAAAAGCAACAACTAAATTTCCAGTTAGTACAATAGCAGGTTTGGAAGAGTATCAATGTAGTAGCAGAACTGGACGAGTACCAGTGTAGTAACAGTTAAATTCTAGCGAGAGTGAAATAACATGATTTGAAGATTATCAGTGTAGCAGTAGAACTTGACAAGTATTCTCGTGAAACAATAATGTAGATTTAATTTTATCATTAGAGCAACTCCAACAATAAGTACTATTTGAAGGTGGTATTCTTATTTTAGCACCCCTTGTGGCACTATTTATATTTCATTAAATTTCCATCTCCAACAATGAGGTGGTATATGGAAGTGTTATTCTCACTATTCCAATAATGAGGTATTGTATCATATGAGGTGTGTGTTTGTGGAGCCCACATGGGTTGGTATTAGAAAAATCCTGAATATAAAACTTGGGATGACACTTGGGGTTATATTATTAAGACCAACACCTAGTTTTTTTTGCTGTTGGCTTGGAGATAGTTTTTTTTATTTCAGGGCTGGTCTTGGAAAAATCCTGAATATAAAACTTGGGATGACACTTGGGGCTATATTATTAAAACCAGCACCTAGTTTTTTGTTGTTGTTGGAGATAGTTTTTTTTCTATTTCAGGGGCTGGTCTTGGTTTTTAACTCTATCGTTAGAGTTGCTGTTAGGTATTCTCGTGGAGAGAAGAAATAACAATGGAAAAAAATTTACCCTAAAACAATAATGTAGAATTAGGTATTCTCGTGAAGAGAAGAAATAACACTGAATTTTTTTTTACCTTTTTCTATGTTGTTAGGGCTTTGGTAGACACTAATTTTTTTTTACCCAACAACAATAAATGTTAGTTTAGACCATGTGATGAAGCAACTGAGCTTCAAATCTGTCTGGAACAATTTGGTAAATGATTTAATGGAATGGAAGAAATGAGTGGATATGACTACTATGGTTTAATAGTGCATAATCTAACTATAACACAAAACAAGCCTTAACCGAAACTAAATTACGAACCGCTTATAAACAAAAATAGGTGGGGCGGAAGTCTAATAACCCCAAAAAGGAGGGGGACAAACTCGAAAACAGAAAGACCCGTGCTCCTTGGTTTCCTCTCGTCTCTCTCGTGCGCTTAGCTCATTTTTCGTTTTCTCCCTCTTCTTTCTCCTCTTTCCGGTGACAGTAGGGCTTCTTCTATCTTACGCCGTCGAAACCCCGGCACCGCCGTTCTCTCTATCTTACGCTCCCGGAGGTAAGCTTCCCCATTATCATTTTTCGTATCTGCGACTTTGTTTACAACTCGGACTCGAATTAGGCTTTTAGTTTCGATTAATCCAACTTTTGGATCTTTTTGTGATAATTGATTTTGTTTGTATTTGATCGATCAGGGTTGGAGAGGGACTCTCTAGGGTTTGGATTAATCGATCCGTGAAAGGGGAACAGTGTGTGATTTAATAGAAGGGCGGGCGGGCGGGAGCAGAAGGGTTAGGGTTAGGGTTTTTGATGCTTTTGGCGAATTGGATCATACTCTGGGTCGGAGGAGTGCGATGGCTAATCCCGGAGTCGGGGCAAAGTTTGTGTCTGTTAATCTGAACAAATCCTATGGCCAGCCTTCTCATCATCACCACAACCCCCACCATCCTCCGCATCCTAGCTCCAACCGGTCCAGACCTGGCGGTGGAGGAATGGTGGTCCTTTCGAGGCCTCGCAGTGCGCACAAGGCTGGGCCGAAGCTTTCTGTACCACCCCCCTTGAACCTGCCCTCGCTGCGGAAAGAGCATGAGAGATTTGATTCCGCGGGCTCTGGTGGTGGCCCAGCTGGCGGAGGCGTGCCAGGGAGTGGGCCGAGGCCGAATTCGGCAGGAATGGGGTGGACCAAGCCCACCGCTGTTGCATTGCAGGAGAAAGAAGGGCTTGGTGATCATGGAGCTGATGGGATTGAGCAGAGTAATTTGCATGGTAATGACGGCGCCGGAAGGGGGAACGGTGTTTATATGCCACCTTCAGCTCGCCCAGGTTCTGTGGGACCCATTGCTACTGCTTCTGCTCCAGCTTATCACTCGGTGGAGAAAGCTGTGCTATTAAGGGGTGAGGATTTCCCTTCTCTGCAGGCTGCTACTTTGCCTTCAGCATCAGGGCCTTCACAGAAGCAAAAGGATGGTTTGAATCAGAAACAGAGGCAAGTGCGTGATGAATTGCTAAATGAGCAGAGAGGAAGTACGATTGTTGACATGCGCCTGCAGCTGCAGACATCAGGTCATGGTACAAGCAATGTACTGAATGAGAATGGGGGTGAGAGTCGGGGTTTTGGTGGTAATAGAGCATCTGAGCAAGCACGGAAGCAGGATGACTACTTTCCCGGTCCGTTACCACTAGTTCAGTTGAATCCGAGATCAGATTGGGCAGACGATGAGCGCGATACGGGTCGTGGTTTCACAGACCGAAGCAGAGACCATGGGTTCTCCCATACAGAATCATATTGGGATAGGGATTTTGATATGCCGAGAATCAGTGTTCTGCCACACAAGCCAGTTCATAACCTTTCTGAGAGACAGGGTCTGCGTGACAATGAAACTGGAAAGGTTTCTTCCAGTGAAGTCCCTAAGGTGGACCAATATGGTAGAGATGTAAGAACACCAAGTAGAGAAGAAAGGGAAGGAAGCTCATGGAGAACAGGTACTCTCTCAAGAGATGGAATTACTGATCAAGTTGACAGAAATGGTTTTGGTGCTAGGCCATCGAGTCTAAACAGAGAAACAGCTAAGGAAAACAAGCACAATCTGATGCCTTTTCAAGAAGATGCTCGAGATAATTTTGGTAGAAATAATGCAGGGTATAACCATGGAGGGAGACAACATTGGAACAATGCTATGGATTCACATGCAAGCCGAGGGACTGAGTGGAATAGACGAGACCGTTATGGCAGTGAACAGCAGAACAGATACAGAGGCGATGTCATACAGAATAACTCAGTGTCCAAACCCTTATACTCTTTGGGTGGTAGAGGACTACCTGTTAATGATCCATTACTTAATTTTGGAAGGGAGAAGCGTCCATTCTCAAAGAGTGAAAAACCTTACGTGGAAGACTTTGGAAGTACAGATTTTGACACCCAGGATCCCTTCTCTGGTGGTCTTTTTGGTGTGGTTAAGAAGAAGAAGGACGTGACTAGACAAACTGATTTCCATGATCCGGTTAGGGAATCTTTCGAGGCTGAACTTGAGAGGGTTCAGAAAATGCAAGAACAGGAGCGCCAACGGATCCTTGATGAACAAGAAAAAGCTTTGGAGTTAGCCCGACGAGAAGAGGAGGAGAGAGCAAGGCTGGCAAAGGAACATATAGAGAGGCAGAGAAGGTTGGAAGAAGAAGCTAGGGAAGCAGCATGGAGAGCAGAACAAGAACAACTTGAAGCCATGCGAAGAGCTGAAGAGCAGAGAGTAGCCAGGGAAGAGGAGAAAAGGAGGTTGTTTATGGAGGAAGAAAGGAGGAAACATGCTGCTAAGCAGAAGCTTATAGAATTGGAGGAGAGGATTGCCAAGAGGAAGGCTGAAACAGCAAAGGCTGGTGGTAATTCTTTGGCTGTTGCAGATGAAAACATGTCTAGGATGGTGAAAGACAAAGATGTCTCAAGGGACGTTGGTGAGTGGGAGGATGGTGAAAGAATGGTGGAGAGGATAACAGCCTCGGTATCTTCTGATTCAAGTTTAAACAGGTCCTTTGAGATGGGTTCTAGGCCGCATTTACCTAGAGATAGTTCTGCTTTTGTGGATGGGGGAAAACCTGTTAATTCATGGAGAAGAGATGTGTATGAGAATGGGAACAACTCAACCTTACTTCTACAAGATCAGGTCACCGGTCATCATAGTCCGAGAAGAGATAGAGATTTACCTGTTGGTGGGAGAACTCAGTCAAGGAAAGAGCACTATGGAGGTGGTGGATTGATGCCTTCTAGGACTTATCATAAGGGAGGGGTTGCAGAATCTCACATTGATGACATTCCTAATTTAAGGGGGCAGAGGTGGAACCTTTCAGGGAATGTGGATCATTATAGCAGAAACACGGAGATTGAGTCTGATTTCCATGATAACTTTGCTGAAAAGTTCAGTGATGTGGGATGGGGGCAGGGCCGGGTCCATGACAATCCTTATTCTCCTTACCCTGAACCACTATATCCAAATTCTGATGCAGATGGGCCTTATTCCTTTGGTAGGTCACGGTATTCTGTGAGGCAGCCTCGTGTCCTTCCACCGCCATCCCTAGCTTCAATTCACAGACCCTCCTACAGGGGTGAACCTGATCGTCCTGGCCCCTCAGCTTTTACAGAAAATGAGATGCAGTATAATCATGCAGCTAGAAGTGAATCTACTGTGCAGACAGGTTATGATGGGAGTCGGCCAGAGAATCTCGGACAACCTGAAATCCTTGAAGTCAAACAAGAAAATGCTGGGAATATGGAGCAAAAACTAGACTCCACTCGAAGGTGTGACTCACAGTCATCTCTCTGTGTGTCTAGCCCCCCTAGTTCTCCAACTCCTCTTTCTCATGATGACTTGGATGAATCCAGAGATTCTTCTGTTTTATCTGCCCCAGGGGATAGTAAAAATGTTTCCCTTGCTGGTCAGGAGAACGAACCCCTTGTACTACCTACCGATCCTGGAAAGGACTCAAGTTCTGTCTCTGTTGGTGATGATGAGGAATGGGCCGTTGAGAACCATGAACAACATCAGGAACAAGAGGAGTATGATGAGGATGAAGATGGATACGAGGAAGAAGATGAAGTGCATGAGGATATGCATTTAGAGGGGAAAGAGTCCCCTGATATGGACAACCTTGTTCTGTGCTTCAATGAAGGCGTTGAAGTTGGAATGCCAAATGATGAATATGATAGAACTTCAAGGAATGAAGAAAGCACATTTGTTGTACCTCAGGTTTCCTCTGGCACTGTTGAAGAGCATGGGTCCTCTGATGGAATTCATACTGGTGAAAAAACCGTTCAACATATGGATGATTCCTCTCAACTGGGTGTAGGTAGTTCTTCCAGAGTGTTCCTGGAAACTGAGAAGGCAATGCAGAATTTAATTATTCAGCCAAATAATGTCCCTCATAAGACAGCTGGTCCTGAACGCGTGGATTTTGTGGATGCTTCTAGTTCTGGGTCATCTTCCCAGCATCATGTTGCTTCTTCCATTAGTCTTACCCCTCAACCGCTATCAATTCAAAATCAGACGGAGGGACCTTTCAAGCTTCAATTTGGGCTGTTTTCAGGTCCGTCTCTGATACCATCTCCAGTCCCAGCAATACAAATTGGTTCTATACAGATGCCTCTTCCTCTGCACCCTCAGGTTGGCCCTTCTCTTGCTCACATGCACCCGTCACAGCCTCCTCTCTTCCAGTTTGGACAGCTAAGGTATACATCTCCTATATCCCAGGGTGTACTGCCATTGGCTCCTCAATCAATGTCTTTTATTCAGCCCAATATTCCTTCTGGTTTTTCTGTAAATCAGAACCCAGGAGGTCATCAGCCTATTCATTCTGGTCAAGGTAATACTCAAACTAGGAAAAATGATGTTATCTCACTTCCGACTGATAATCGTCAGGGCCTTGCTTCAAGGCACTTGGATCCATCTCAAGGGAATGTATCTGAAGGGGTAAATCATAAGGCAGCAGATAAAAATGCAGAAACCTCTGTTATGGGGCAGCAGGGAGCAGCAAAATCCTATATTGGCGACAGTAGTTCTAGGTCTGGGTCACTTTTCCAAGGGGAAGATCAGGGACACGGTAATTTGGTTGGGAAAAACTTCAGTGCTTTTTCTGGTAACAGGGAATCTGAAAATCAGTCTCAAATTGGAGCATCATCAGCTCAGTCAATTGTCAGAGGAAGAGATATAAGTGAGCCGAAGGCTCATGGCCTGGTATCTGGTGGTGGCAGAGGAAAAAAATATGTCTTTACAGTTAAAAATCCTGGCTCCAGATCATTTCCCGATTCTGAGCCGACTCATGTAGAGTCTAGTGGATATCCTAGGAGACCTCAACGTAATATGCAGCGTACTGAATTTCGGGTTCGAGCAAGTGCGGACAAAAGGCAGTCTACTGGTTCTGTTTCATCCAACCACGTTGGACATGAAGTCAAATATGCTCCTGTAAGGGGTTTGGGACCTTCTGTGAGAAGTGGGCCTAGAAAGGTTGTCATGTCGAATAAACATTCCAGACAAATTTCAGTGTCAGAAGGCATGATCCCTGGTTCAAGTAGTTCACAAGAAATAGAGTATGGAAGCAGGACTGAAAAGGGAGTGGCAAAAGATGCCTTGGCAAAGAGCCATAATTTCCCACAATCTGGAGAGGGAAACCTTAAAAGACATATTCATTCTGAAGAAGATGTTTATGCTCCTCTGCAAAGTGGAGTTGTGCGGGTTTTTCAGCAACCTGGCATAGAGGCTCCTAGTGATGAAGACGATTTCATTGAAGTGAGATCAAAGAGGCAAATGTTGAATGATCGACGCGAACAGAGAGAAAAAGAAATCAAGGCAAAATCTCGGGCGACAAAGGTTGTAGTAAGTAATCCCTGCTGTGTTTCAGTTTTGCTCTCTGCCATGAATTAAATGAAATAGTATTGTTCAACTGCATTTGGTTTATTGATTTTTCCAGGTGCCACGGAAACCACGTTCAACTCTGAAAGGTACCACTATCGCTGCCAACTTGGGTAAGAATTCTACAGTGGCAAATGGAGAAGCAGGAAACAGCATTCGCTCAGATTTTGTTGCTACGGAGGGACATGGATTGGCAAATACCGAAGTATCAGCTGGATCTGGATTTAACACCACTGGCACTCAACCACTGGCTCCAATTGGTACTCCAGCTGTGAAAAGTGATGGCCAGGCTGATATCAGATCCCAAACTATGAGGTTTGTTGTCTCATGCATATATTTATAACCCGGTAAATTAAACCGAGATTGTGATCGCTATTTTATTTCCTTTCATCAGGTCCCTCCAAGCGAGCTCCCTTCCTGTAGTATCAGGTGGTGCAAAGAACCTTGGACGAGGCATGATTCTTGACAACAAGAATAAGGTACCAGATAATGTTCGGTCACCTTTGGGCTCATGGGGTAATTCACAGTCTAATCAACAGGTGTGCAAATCAGTTATATTCTAAATCTATGACTATTTGTTGTTATCATCAGTTGCAAATTTGAATAGGTACTCTTAACAAAGTGTGAGACAATGTGTTGCTTTTCTGTTTGTTTTTGCTCTTTATTGCTTTCATTATTTGCTCCAGTGCTTCTAGTACCCAAAAATACTAGTCATTCTCACTTGCATGTTTCTGTACTTACCTTCACTCGTCTTCTTTTAAATATTTTACCGGCAGCTATGCACACATGCCATGGCAAATTTTCCGCTGCCAAGCATGCTGTCTTGCCATGGCTGTTTGCTTCGTGTATGCGATGATATGGAGGGAGAGGTGTTTTATTATTAGTTTGTCACAATTTTTTTTTCTTAGGATTTGGCAAATACAGGTTATATGGTGATTTCAAAAATTAGGGGGTGTGAAAAACTGAAAATGTTTTCTCTTTTGGCCTGTAAAAGGAATTCCCTATCCACTTATTCGTTAGTATTTTAATACTGACTGATGTAATACACTTTGCTGCCAGTATGCTTATGGTTCAAAATTCTATATAGTTGGAGCAATTTTACTTGTCCGTGCGCCCTATTCCTCCGTTGTTCCGACTGAACTTATAAGTTTCCTCTGTATGTTCCTGCGTCCATATGTGCTGTATGGGTGCTTTAGCTGTGTTTTGATTATCTATTTTTCTTTAGCATGGGGAATCAATTTAGCAGTGTATCCCATATGGAGAGAGAATGGATATGGATGACAGATGCGCAGTAGGAGGGGTACATCAGAGTCTTTGATATCTGATTATTAAGTGAAGAACTTGTTCTTCCTAATGTATAATCTAGTGATATTGGCATAAATGCCAAAAAGGGTTATCCAACCTGCAAATTCCTTCATGCTGACTTCTTTTATGAAGTAAACAGCTAATTAACGAGCACCAGAAGAACAAATATGACTACATCATGTATCTTCGATATATGTGTTTAGACATAGATGAGAGAGGAATTCGTAGTTAGAACCTGCCAGCATAATACTTATATTTAACTCTTCTTTTTTTTTTTCTTTTTTTTCATTCTTTGGTGGTGATGTATCAATAAAAAGCAAGCTTCATTTATTCTCATCTGACTGACTGTATTTTGCAGGTTATGTCCTTGACACAGACCCAACTTGATGATGCTATGAAGCCTGGGCACTTTGACTCTCGTGCTGCTGTTGAAAATCTCACTACCTCAGTTTCCAGCATGTCATCTTCATCCATCTTGGCAAAGGACAAATCGTTTTCTTCTGCTGCAAATCCAATCAACTCCCTGCTTGCTGGCGAGAAAATTCAATTTGGTGAGCAATTAAAATTTTTTAGGGAGGTCACTAAATGCTGCATTTGGTCATTTCTCATTCAATTTCTCCCTTTGTATTCTCAGGCGCGGTCACATCTCCAACTATTCTACCATCTAGCAGCCGTGCTGTTCCACATGGAATTGGCCCACCAGGACCATCTCGATCTGAGATTCAACTCTCCAAAAATCTTTCTGCAGCTGAGAATGATTGTAATCTTCTCTTTGAGAAAGAAAAACACCCTACTGAGTCTTGTGGTCAGTTGGAAGACTCTGAAGCAGAAGCTGAAGCAGCTGCTTCAGCTGTTGCTGTTGCAGCTATCAGTAGTGACGAAATTGTTGGGAATTTGGGTTCTTGCTCTGTCTCTGGTGCGGATACAAAGAGTTTTGTTGGTGCTGGTATTGATGGCATAACTGCAGGTGAATAATTTTTCTGCTTAGTGATGACCATTGTTTCTACTTATCATAACTTTTTCTTTAAAATGAGAGCATCTTTAATATTTGGTAGGTGGAGCTACTGACCAGCAATCAGCCAGTCAATCAAGGGCCACACAGTCTCTCAGTGTTTCCCTTCCCGCAGATCTATCTGTTGACACGGCTCCAAATTCCTTACAGCCACCCTTACCAAGTCATAATAATTTCCTTATAACCAATTATGTTGTGGCCCCCCGTCCCAATGGTGTTGAAGGTGCTGTTGTTGATGGGATATCAGCAGGTGTTAATTTGTCCCGTTTTTGTGATGAGCTATATTTTCTCGTTCTTAAGGTTATTATCAAATTAAAGTGGTCTTTAATCTTTGGTAGGTGGATCTGGTGATCAGCAATTAGCCAGTCAATCAAGGGCTGAAGAGTCCCTCAGTGTTTCCCTTCCAGCAGATCTATCTGTAGAGACCCCACCAATTTCACTATGGCCACCTGTACCAAGTCCTCAGAATCCTTCCGCCCAAATGCTTCCACACTTTCCTGGTGGCCCACCTTCCCATTTTCCCTTTTATGAGATGAATCCCTTGATGGGGGCTCCTGTTTTTGCTTATGGACCTCCTGATGAATCTGCATCGGCAAACCAATCACAATCCCAAAAGAACAATGCGTCTCCTTCAGCTCCGCTTGGGACCTGGCAGCAATGCCATTCTGGGGTAGATTCATTCTATGGTCCTCCTGCAGGTTTTACTGGTCCTTTTATCAGTCCTGCTGGAGGCATACCAGGTGTTCAAGGGCCACCCCACATGGTTGTTTATAACCACTTCGCACCTGTTGGACAATTTGGGCAAGTTGGCTTGAGTTTCATGGGTACTACCTATATCCCATCAGGAAAGCAGCCTGATTGGAAGCACAACCCTGTATCTTCAGCCATGGGTGTGAGTGAAGTGGAGATGAACAACATGAATATGGTTTCTACACAGCGTAATCCTACTAACATGTCTGCTCCAGTCCAGCATTTGGCACCTGGGTCACCACTACTTCCTATGCCATCACCTATGGCCTTGTTTGATGTTTCTCCTTTCCAGGTAAAACTTTGAACTGTTGACGTGAAACCATCCCCTCCCTTTTATGTCATGTATGGCCCTTGGGTTGCCCCTCCTTGCATGCCTGTCATGCATTTAATGCTGGTGCAGTGTACTATCCATATTGCATTCTCTCTGGTTAATGTAACCATTGATAAAAATTTGTTTTGCAGTCATCTGTGGACATGTCAGTTCAAGCTCGTTGGCCACATGTTCCTGCTGCACCTCCTCAGTCTGTTCCTCTGTCGATGCCATTGCAGCAACAGGGTGATGGTATGCACCCTTCAAAATTTAGCCATGGCCATGGTCCTGTTGACCAATCATTAACTGGGAACAGGTTCCCCGAGTCTCGAGCTTCAGCACCTTTGGATAATAGCCGAAATTTTCCTGTGGCGACAGATGCTACTGTTGCCCGATTTCCAGATGAACTGGGGTTAGTAGGCCCTTCCAGCTCTGGCAGCACTGGGGCTTCAACACAGAGTGTTGGCACTAAGAGCTCAGCAATAAGCACCAGCGGGGATGGTAACGAGACACAGGTTGATCCGAATCTCAGTAGTAGCAGTGTTAGTGGACATAACAACGCAAGTTCCAATGTCAAATCTCAGCCTTCTCAGCACAAGAATCAGCAGTATGGCCATTCCTCGTATTATCAGAGAGGTGGATCTCAGAAAAATAGTTCAGGGGGCGAGTGGTCCCACCGAAGAATGGGATTCCATGGAAGGAATCAATCTATGGGTGCGGAAAAGAGCTTTCCATCCAAGATGAAGCAAGTATATGTGGCTAAACAGACCCCAAGTGGTAATTCAACGGCATCATGAGGACGAGCTGCTCGGCTTTAATTTCATCTGCAAAGCAGTGGGGTTGCAGCACATTTGTTCAGGAATAAAGAAGTTTTGGTTGCTTTTTGCAGCATCTGTTGCATCAGTAGGTGCGTGTCTAGTATTTGAGATTAAGATTTTGTTCAGATATATCTATAGGTGTTAGCTATGCTAGGTTTTCCCAGTGAAGGTTTTTGCATAAATGGAAATGGGATATAGCAAAAGGGAAGGGGGCATGGATAGTGGTTACTAGTATTGATTTCAGTTGCGGTCCATTGGGTTTTCCTGTTTGAATTGAACTGAACTCTTTGTTGGCTGCAAACTGAGTTGGTCAAATTGTTGGGGTTTGATGTACTAGAATGTTGTATTCCAATTTTAGTAATATATGGCCCTCGATGCTTCTTCAGATGCTCATGTTTTTCTCTTTTACATCTGGAGAAGAAAACTGTCTTTATCATTCAGCTATTGCATTCAGCTATTGGGATGGCAAGTTGAAATGACTATTTGGGGGGGCGGGGCAAGAAGGCTCAAGCTTGTGCATTGAAATTTAGAGGGTCGGCGATGGAACCAGTGCTGGACAAAGCCTCCTGGGTTGAAACAATCCGATGAACTGTGCAATCTGGGTTTTTTCCTCCTGTTGTTGCTTCCAAACTAACGACGTAGAGATTGAGTTACTCAAATTGAATTGATGACTATAATTTGTGGCTAGTAAATGGATGGAAGAATTTTCGCATCTAGGTTCCAGTCATAGTAACTAGTTGATATAAAGACACCACCACCTCCGACTAGTCTAATTGGTTCTACAAACCACAGGTCCACAGGCACATAATTCCAGCTTCTTGGATCCAATTTAACCAAGTATTATGCGGCCTCGCGCCGCCTTAGGAAGGGTGGGCCTTGGGCCAGTTTTTGGTAACCGTCGGCCTGGTGTTGGGCCTCGCTGGGATCTTGCCACCTGTTTCCACAAAGAGAGGGAGAGACACAAAAAGCGGAGGGAGGGAGATCAGTTAGTCCTGATTCAGGACTCCTTCCAGAGCCATCTCATTCTTCTTTTCTCCTTTCTTCCTCTCTAACTCTCTCTCTGAAGATCACGTTTGAGTTCACAACATCATCAAATCTCACCCGTTTTGATTCTCTTCATCCTCTGATCGGGATTGGGATGTCTGTGTACTCTATCAAATCCGTGTTGAAAATTCCATCGCTTCGTTCTCTGTTGTGGTTGAACCACAACTGAAACTTTTTCCTCTCTCTCGCTCTCCTCGCTCTGGATTGTGCGGAGCTTTCAGATTTCAATTTATTTTTGAAGAAGCCCAAGACAGAACTGCAATAGCGATTATTTCAATTGATTGGATTTAGGTTTTCAGAATTTGGGGTAGAGACGGGTGGGAGGGGGAGAGAGGGGTAGATTTGTGTATGTGTGGGGTCTTCTTTTTTGTGTGTGTTCATATGATGAATGATCAATTTTTCAAAACTATTGCTTGTTGAAGGCATGTCAGTGTCTATAAGGTTTGCACAACCATGGTTATCTCAAATGCCATTACAAATATGCTTATCATTCAATTCAATTCTGAGCTTTGTTATTTCAATTCAATTCTGTTTTTTTTTTCTGTAGAGACATGAGGACTGTGTGATTATGATACCCTCAAAAGGGTAGTGATGCTGAGAATGCACTGCAGCAGACAGCTGACTTAATTCTGAAGGTGATGAACTATCTGTGTTTAGGATTTTTGTTTTGCAAAGTGTTATGCTGCTGTTCATTGTTTGACTTCACAATCGTAAAATGAGTTCCTGTTTTTTGATTATGTGTGGGTTTCAAGTGCATTAGACCAAGTATATATTTCTTTGCAGACATTTTAGTTTATGGTTGTTAAGTTATATACCCAAATATGCTTGCGCATGAATTCATAAGCCAAATGTTAAGTCCTTTTTTTTTTTTTTTTTTTTTTTTTTCTTGTGTGTGCATGTGGGTTTAGTCTAGAAATTGTGTCACAGCAGAATCTTTTCACGATTATCATTACATCCAAGTGCATGTCCTAATTCTGTTTTCGGTCCCATCCTGTCAGAGTAACTTCTTCGCTTCATCAGTTCATCTTATTTTGCTGAATCACAACTAATACAAATTATTTTCTGGGTTTCTATAGAGAAAAAGAAAGGAAGTCTGAATTTGAAAAAAAATAAAAAATGAGGTGGGAAGAGCCAATCAGGTTAGTACTGCAAATATTGATGCTGTTGAGTGATTATAAAATTTGTCTTCGTTCTACTGCTCTTTTCCTCAGTCCATTTCTGTTCTGTTGTTTCGTTTTAAGTCCAACTTACAAATGCGGTGTTGGTATAATGATGGGAACTCACTTTGGCTTTGAATGACCAAAAGCCTGGGATTGCTATAAACTATAAGAGGGCTTTCGAAAACCCCAGATAGAATTGTGTGTATAACTACTTATCATTTATCTGCTAACATTACATACTTAACTATAATGTAATAATGACTACAGTAACATCGATTATTGAAGTATAGATCAATCTCACCAAACTTTCCCTACTTTGAAAGCACTTTATATATATGCATCCCTGCATTCATTCCTAACAGCCAAAAGCATCCGATGTAATGAGCCTTATCCTGACTTCGAATCAGACTGATAGCACTTATACTGAGTAAGAAAACATACCCGAGCTAGATTAAAATTGTATAGTTTGAAGCCTTGGCCTAAGGTACCAATCAATACTCTAATTAATCTCAGAATCGCTGAAAAGCTACCTTAGGTTAGTTTTATGAGTTTTCTACTTAATTTGTATGTTCTCTGATCAATATAGTTTTCTAATAAATAATGAAGAGGAAGAGAATAACCTAAGGTACTTATTAGTTTTTCTGATCAGTATAGTTTAAGTACTGATCAGTTGGGTCTTCAAGTTTAGGTTAGTTCAACTCATAAATGCTATCTGTGCCAAACTGAGCCAAAAGACTATTACGAATTAGAGTCCTGATCAGAAAACTAACCAAACGTAGTTGTTGGTTTTAGATTCGTGTTTTTCGTATTTGGTTTCTTCTTATCAATTGAAATTAGTTGAGTCATTGGATTAATTTTATGAGTTTCTTTTGATTTCTCATGGATGTGTTTTTTGTTTTCATAAGTTTCAAGGCTCTGATTTTTTTAATTTTTTTGTGCTATTGCATGCCACCAGAATACAAGGTTGGGGAGAGATAACTGGAGCTCGCTGGAAACCAGAGATGGTGGATGTGTAAGTATCATTCAATTGCTTCGAATCCTTTGATGTTATGCTGAAATTTTGATTCGCTGAACTCATAGCCCAATTTGAAAGCGATAATATTGTTTGATAGTGTTCTTATTTAGTCATTTTCTGATACAATACTGTGTTAGAATTAGGAGGCTTATTGAGTAATTGCAAAGAGGCTTTAAGTCCCTTTGTTTGCATCAATAGCTTTACGCTCTCTTCTGATCTTTTATGCCTTAGCGAGGACATGACATACCGTGATCAGATTGCTTGGTATAGAATTCTTTTCTGTTGATATTCTTGGCATTCAAATGGGATTTTGACTGTTCATTTAAGCATTAGATCTGATGTTCATTTAATGCAACAATTGAAATGAGCTATATCTTTTCTTTGATCCTTCCATCTTTTTTTTTCTTGCAATATGTAAGACTTGATGTACAAATGTGGTATTTGTTTATGTGCAAAAAATGCTGGCTAAATCCACCCTTTATGTTTGCTGCTATCATATGTTAATTGGCAACAAACAATATCTTGATGCCCTACAGGGGCATAACATGCATGAAATGTACCTATAACATACAAGGATGCATTCCTTGTATTTATGCACTATTGTTAAACAATGCATTTTTTACAAGGAAATGTAGGTTACTTTTGCACCTCTTTCATTGTCTATTGTGAGAGGAATCGTCTGTATAGGTTTCAGACTGTCTAGGAGGAGTTCATTTGGATCCTCAATTTGTTTTTTATTAGTTTTTTATACAGATTCTTGCTCGGTTTCGTTTGACACCTTATAAGTTGTGTTATTTGTATAGTTGAATTCATTTTAAATTGGTTTAAATGCATGGTGTGGGAAAAGATTTGTAGTTCTCAAGTGCCAATTTCACTTTATCTATTTGATGAACTTCCCATTAAAAGAAAAAAGACAAAAGATTCTTCACAGAAGCCACACATTTACTGTTAGTTTTGTTTTTTTTTGTTTTTTTTTTGTTTGTTTAGAATGCATTTGCTGTTAGATTTAAAGCAACAGTGATTTAGGGATTGAATGATGAAATGACAATGAGGTTTTCTGTTCACAGATACTTACCGGTTTACCTCAGCCTCCATGAATAATTAATCCATGTCCTTTGGAGGCAGGAGTAGCGATAACTGAAAAATGCAGAAGTACAAACAGTAAACTAGCACTCCTTCTTGCCTCTGTTGGTTATGAACTTACTCTTCTGTTTTTGTCTTACTTCAATGATTGTGTTTCCCTTTTAGGCAAAGTTTTTCAGTTTTGTTATATGTTCTACATGTCTTAGATTTGCACTAGAAGTGTATTTGTTCGATAGCAAAGCACTTTATAAAATAGATAATCTATACTGTACAGTATCGTTGACAAAGAGATTAGAGGGCAAGATATCAATGATAGTAAAGGGCTAATGGTTACTGAGACAAGTGATATGTTTAAAATGAGTGCTCAAGGAACTCAAATAATATGTGGAATCTCAAGTCTGAGTTGCAATGCAATGTCCTTTGAACTACATTGATGTTTTAGGTTTGACCATTGTATTTGATGTAATACAACAATTGTATAGATCTACTGCTAATTTAGTCTGTTATTAACAATACGTTATTAATAACAAATTATAGTTTGAGTATTGAGTGTTTGTCTATTACATATTAAGCTATGGAGAAAAGAAAACCCGCAGCAATGCCCGGACTCAAAAACTAGTATTAGTAATTGTAAATACCCACCTTATTCTCTTGAATTAGCAATCAAAATGCCGTCACCGATCAACCTGGTTAGACACTTTCACTTCACCCTAACCCTGCAACAAGACCAAAATTTGATTTTGCAGACTTGCTCACCTACAGTTTTATGCATCTCATACACTTGTATAAAATCAAAGGGCAGAAATCAACGCAAACAGAATGACATGAGGACATCCTTTTGATATTTAAAAGCATTTGGGCTTATTTAATTCCTACATAGAAAACGACATGATAGGCTATCTATGTCATCGCTAGATATGTATGAAGAAAGATGCATCGAAAGCGAAATCAGAAAATCTTTATTTTTCTAGACAATCAACTTTGACGGAGCTTTGTGTATAGCTTGGACGAATAATATATGGTTGGAAAGCTACGTGAGTTGGGGTCAATATTAGTGTTCCCCTGTTGGGGTTTGGTGCTTTACAGAAACTATATAGCGTGATAAAATTTCACGGCTATTGTTTGATAGAACAAGTATTACGTCCATGTTCTTGCTTAAAAATCCTGAAACTAACATCGTTACCGGGTCTCTGAGCGTTCGCGGGTACAGATTGTTGTGTGGTATCAATCCGAAAAGTGTGTGTTCGCATGACAGACCCTTAAAATTTGAGAGACCAATATAAGTGTATAACCAAGCACGCCCACCCGTTGGGTGATTTTTGTATCAACTCAAATGAAAATCAGTATTGAGGTGCTACAATTTGAAACTTGTAGGTGAGAGATATCACAGGCAGAGCTCCAAGTAAACAAAATACTAGTTAAACTAGTATATTTACCCATACCCGTTTACCCGCCACATTTGGGTATTTAACTGTCTCTTCTGGAACCAGAGACCCATATGTAGAGCCAAGCCAAGCCAAGCCAAGCACGCCCACCGCCACCGGAGCTGCTAGATGATTTGGTTTCTGGGTTTGCGTTATTTTTCGTGTTTGAGTGTGGTTTTGGTATTGCACACCAGGTGTTTGTGAAAACTCCTCAATCAAATTAGTGAAAGAGAGTTGTTGTTTGGTCTTGATTCCTTGAAGTGTTTTAGAATGAGAAGAAGATGCATTATTCGAGAGCGGCGGTGTCTCTGCTTCTCAAATCAGTAGCCTCCTCCTCCAACCATTCTTGTTTTCGTTCTCACCACCTCAGCCTCTGTCTTTTCCTCCGACCACACTCTTTTCCTTGCTCTTCTCCGCTCATTTCTAACCGCCGCTACACTGCGGAGCAGTTCTCCGACGACGAGTATGAGTGCGATTTCGAAAGCCAAAAGGTAGCTCACTGCCCTTTTCTTTTTTGTTTTCAAGTGTTTAGGACTGAAACATTGTTTGTAGGCTTCATCTTCAGTGGCCAACATTGACGAGTGGAAATGGAAACTGAGCCTGCTGCTGCGTAGTGACAAGGACCAAGAAATTGTTTCAAGAGATAAAAGAGATAGGAGAGACTATGAGCAGATATCTAACCTCGCCAAAAGGATGGGACTTCACAGGTTCTATTCATGTTGTTATAGGATGCTTTGCTGTTTTTCTGAATCCTTCATTAATCATTCACTCATGCCAACTGCATTCTTACTTAGTGAAATATATGGCAAAGTGGTGGTGGCCAGCAAGGTTCCTCTTCCAAACTACCGCCCCGATTTGGATGATAAGCGCCCACAAAGAGAGGTACCTTTTTTTTTTCTTTTTCTTTTTTTCTTTGTACACAATTCCTGTGGAAGTGCTTTATGACAGGATGTCGTTTCTTGTTCTATTTTCTCCAGGTGGTTATTCCTCTTGGCTTGCAAAGGAGGGTAGAGGGTCTACTGCAAGAACACCTTGATCGTCTCCTGCTGAGTTCCTGGAAGGTATCAGCCGATTTAGGTGAGCACCTTGATCAGGTTGATAAGGAAAAGCCTGATGAGAATGCAGATTCTTATCTTGATGGTTCTGTAATGGAGAAGGTACTTCAGCGTAGGAGTTTGTGCATGCGTAATTTGCAAAGAGCTTGGCAGGTGTGTTTGCCTGGATGTTGTATTTTCCCTAATGCACATTTCATACTCAACATCCCAAACGTAGCTGCAATGTTTTGTTCTGTTTGTATCATCAATCCATTTTCTTTGGTTTTTAATTCAAACAAAGGATTTAAAAAATAATAATAATACAGAGAATGCCTACTGTTTCTATAACCATGAGTGCATGATCACCTCTTTTATAAGCCATGTTATTGTTCTTTAGTAAACACTAATGCCTCCGGCTCCATAAGCTACCCTTGCTGCCTAGAATTGGCATAGATGGAGTTGCCTGATAACCCTCTAAACAATTGATACAAGAAAATAGTAATATAACTAGTGCAGTTACTTGAAATTTTGAATAAATTCTTGCCAAGGAGCTCCAGCTAGCTCTGTGTTTCTGTACTGCCTAAGATGCCATTAATTTTCTGTAATATTATAATGAGTCAAATTAATAATATGCCAGTGTTTCTGCTCTCTTTACAACTATGTCGTTTTGTTAAAAGGAATCACCTGAAGGAAAAAAGATGCTAGAATTCAGGAAATCACTACCATCATTCAAGGAGAATCAGAGGTTGCTGCAAGCAATTGCACGAAATCAGGTTTAACATCAGACCTTCATTATCATCTAACCATGTGTTTGCACATTCCTTTCTCTTTATCTTTGCGCTTAGTTTAAGTCACAGACTTGGTGTTGGTATCGCTCATAAATGAATATAAATGATGAATTAGCTTTTGTTATTTACTAGTAAGTCGTAGGAACTTATTTCTTGACTTAAAATTTAGCAGCAATTTTATATGATATCGCAGTTCATATGTATGAAATCTATACAACATTCAGCCATCATTGTGAAAAATAAATGCAAATTCACCCCATGAGTGTATGTAGGAGTTACAGTACTAACATTAGCACAGTTTTTTATTTTACTACATTATTGTATATGCAAGTCCTTAGAAAAATAATAATAGATAAATCAAATTGAACAACAGCTATGAAGGTAACATAGAAGATCATGATTGTGCTCTATTATAGTTACACAAGATTACCTGGATGTATTAGACATAAAAACATGAGTTTCAAGAAACATTGCAATGAGATCAGAACTCCCACCTATCCTGGTAATTCCAATTTAAATGGAATTATCCTAAAGTGCGTATAAATGAAGCCCACATAGAAGGCAAGTTTCTACTGTCCCAAAGAGAGTCCATTTTCATACCCTTATTCTTGTTTCTTCTGCACCATTTTATGTGTTTTGTATGTCCTCTATCATTCTTAAATTCTTTTTAATGTTGATAGGTTGTAGTGATATCTGGGGAGACTGGATGTGGTAAGACCACTCAGCTTCCTCAATATATACTAGAGTCAGAGATAGAATCTGGCCGTGGAGCTTTCTGTAACATTATCTGTACACAACCTCGAAGAATATCTGCCATGTCTGTCGCTGAAAGAGTGTCTGCAGAGAGGGGAGAATCTCTTGGTGAAACAGTAAGCCTTGTTACCCTATACATAGATGCAAGCACACACAAGCACTATGATTCTGTATACAGAAAAAAAAAATAAAAAAATAGAAGCGGACGTTTTAAATTGAATGCTTCTATTTCTTTCTGCTAAACCAAAACACCTATATATTTTTTTGTAGGTGGGTTATAAAGTTCGATTAGAGGGAATGAAAGGAAAAAATACCCATCTTCTTTTCTGTACCAGTGGCATTTTACTTCGCCGTCTGTTGAGTGATCGGAACTTGAGTGGTATCACACATGTTTTTGTTGATGAAATTCATGAACGAGGCATGAATGAAGGTGCTTGTCCTTACATGTCTATTTAAATGTTTAATTCTGCAGAAAACCGCATCATAATTTTACTTTTCACTTTTGGTAACTTTTTGTTGCAGACTTCTTGTTGATTGTATTGAAAGATCTGCTTCCACGCCGTCGAGATATAAGATTAATTTTGATGAGTGCCACTCTGAATGCGGAGCTATTTTCAAATTTCTTTGGAGGAGCGCCAACAATTCACATTCCGGTTAGTTAAATCTAAGTTTTTCTCAGGTGTATGTAGTGTCTGAAGATTGTACCAGCCATATGAATTAGAAACTGGGATATCAGTACTGGTGGGATATAGAGATAAAGAGCAGTTATCCATGCAGTGATTTTTTAACTGATGGTATACGTTTTGCAGTGAAAGTAATGGTTCATTAGAAAATGTGTTATAAGGTGCTCAGTATTTGATAGTCTAACAAATTTGGTTAGTTATGCTGCAAGTGAATTGAAATAGTGAATTCCTTCCCACAAAAAAAAAACCCACTATAGAGTGAGTGATAACTATTTATCAGAATGTATGACAATTGTGCTGCATTTCAATAACTAAGGCAACTTCGGAGTTGATGTGAAAGTAATTTATTGATAGACGTTTCCTAGTTTCATTTTAGAAAATAATTTGGGTTCTATGTTGTACGATTCATTATGGTTATGTTCTGTAACAATGCTATCAAATACTGTAAAGATTTTTTCATAAAGAATTTTTCATGGAAACTTTTCACTCTTCTGAAAATTTTATTGTATGCTATTCAGGGTTTCACATATCCAGTGAGAGCACACTTTTTGGAAGATGTACTGGAAATGACTGGGTATAAGCTGACTTTTTTCAATCAAATTGATGACTATGGCCAAGACAAACTGTGGAAAACGCAGAAGCAGTTAGCGCCTCGGAAAAGGAAAAACCAGATCACTGCTCTAGTTGAGGTATGATGGTATTTGAAAGTGTTGTGTCTTTGATAAAGAATATACTGGTTTGAACACTTGCAAATAAACATAGTTCTTGTAGGTTGATTTGCACTAGTGCCATTGGAAAATCTTGTGGAATTTCAATGATCATGAAGTGCTAGGTTAACTTTCTTGCCAGTTTTTCATTTTTCTTATGTGGTCATTCTTTTTTCATGCCACTTTGAAACTCCACACTGCATTTTCTTGACCAATATCTTTTTGGAAATCTGATAATAGAAAAAGTGTGAGAATTTCATATGGGCAGCAGAAAAGATTATCTTTGCATGTGGAGGAGGTTCCTCATGCTGTCAGTCTTTGAGTAGTATTTTTGCTTCATCTCATCTCCAGACCCAATTAGGACAGCTAGGGGTTATATAAAAATTGGTAAGATATTTCCTTATGTGTGGAGAAGGACTATGAATTTGGTGCAGTTCAGAAACTGAATGAGAAGATTATGTTAGCTCTTGAAAATTGTTAAAAACAAAATGGTCATTACTTGAAAAATAGGGCCTTAAATTTGATCTGAGAGGCTGGTTTTCTCACTGAGGTGCTGCTACTCATTTGATCGGTGATTTATGGAACTCAACTCTTACAAAAACTGTGGACCTTGCTTATCACCTCTGTTGGTGTATTTTGCATAAAAGAGGGCGGTATGTGGGTCGTATTATTAAAGTTGGTCTTAATTATTGGAGGCCTTTGTTGTGGTCTGGGTTTGTTCTAAAATTGCTACTCTTTCTCGCAAAGTATTTTGTTGGTGGGGTAAACAAGGTGGTTACTCTTTGTACATCCGGGTCTTGGCTTTTATGTGGAGCGTATGGCTGCGAAGGAATGAGAGTTTCTTTGGTTGAGAGGATTTGGTTATACTTTGGGATTGAATTAGTTGCTTAGATTTGAGCTGGGCATATTTTGCATAAAGTCATAGAATTGATTAGCTTCTTGATTGGGTTTTAATTTGTGGATATTTTCATCTGTTGTATAAGAACATGAAACTTAATGTTCCCTGTTTCTAGCTTCTGTTTTCCCTCCAAAATGAAATAGTTTTGGCTTGGTTGATGGCTCTTCGGGGGGTCAACACCGGTGGTCAAGTTCAATAGAAGGTCTTTTATTTGTTCTGAGCCGTTGAGCACCCTTTTCCAGATATTTATAGGGTGGTTGTTTGCTGTTGTCAGTTTTTTTGTCATTTGAGTGGAGCAGAATATATTAGGATTATACTGGGGTTTGACGGATTAACTCTAGGATAGACCGATAGAGTGCTTTCTTTCTGAATTATTCTTTGCATATACAATCATTTTTGTGCCTTTACTTCTGCTATCTTATTTATTTACTTTTCTTATACTCTTCCTACAAAAAAGAAAATATGACCGTCATTAATGAATCTTCGGGATTAGTGTGACGATTTCATATTGTTAGAATTAATTTTTCGTTATAAACATAGTTTCAGATACAGAAATTTCTGACTTACTAAGAGATGTGGATGCTGGAAAAAAGCTGCATACACTAGTAACTTACTTTATACACCAACGAGAATTTGCTAAAAAGTTTAGTCATCATTGATAATATTGTTGTGATATCGGCGTATGTCAAGGAACCCCAAACAAGCACAGCAAACCAAGAGAAACAACCAGAGAGATAAGACACAAAGAATATGGATTTAAGGTGGCTCAGAAAAACTTTTGCCTATGTCCACCGGCAGAAAACACTCTTCCACTATATTAATAATGGGTACACCAGAAAGAATAAGAAAACAAGGACTCTCTTCTCTTCCTATCTCTCTCCTCTCTGCCCTCTCTCACCCTCTAACCGAGAATGGAACACACTTTGCTCTTTGTCTCTGCGATACAAAACCTAGAGCTGAACCCCTCCTTATATAGCCATAAGGATATCAGATCTCTTCACCAAATAGGAAATCCAATCCTATCAGTGGTAGGCAATAATGCCTCCTTCACTCTGTAATCAAAAGATTACAGGTACACCATCATCAATAAGGATTTACTTTCCTTATTGGAACACCATACTCTAAGACGAAACACCTTAGGAAAAACACATTGGCTGGAAACCCAACAAAGATCTTCTATCATTTACTCTTTCAGATTATCCCATATTTTGTTTTTTTCTTTGAAAATTTGTGCCATATATTGTCAAGTAAAAAGAAAAAACTCAAAAGTTCAAATGTTTTTTCTTCCTATTGTTATGTTTTGCAAAATATTGTGACAATGTGACTATAATTATGGGAAAATAATAGGCTGCATATGTAATTGTGACTGTAATCATTGGTTTCATCTCACCTATTTTATGACTTTTACACAGGATGCTCTTAGTAAATCAAGCTTTGAGAATTATAGCCCCAGAGCACGTGATTCATTATCATGTTGGACAGCTGATTGCATAGGATTTAATCTGATTGAAGCAGTTTTATGTCATATATGTCGGAAGGAGCGGCCAGGTGCTGTCTTAGTATTCATGACTGGGTGGGATGATATCAGCTGTTTGAAGGATCAACTTAAAGCGCATCCTCTTTTAGGTGATCCGAACAGGGTTTTGCTTATAACCTGCCATGGGTCAATGGCCACGTCTGAACAGGTTAGTATTTTATTTCAATATCGGCCTTTACATCAGCATGAACTCATGAAGCTTTGGGATATCATAGTATCAATGTGTTCAAGGCTATCAACATGCTCACATATGAAAAAAGTAAAATAATTGCTTTTCTGCATATGTTTAGCTGTTATATAGAGTAAAAGATTGCAATTTAACCTAGAATTAGCTTGTGATGTTAGGATGGTTAAATAACAAAAAAACACACACAAAAAACTCAGAAGTCTGATTTCTGAGTTTCCTTTCAGCATCAGTCGTTTCTGATTCAGTGACTCCATCTTGGCAGGATCACCTCACTAGTGCATAGGAATTAATGTTTTCATGTATTAGATGATTTGCTTCTTAAAACAAGTAAACCACCTAATACACGATAACCTTAAATCCTATTGAAGGAAAAACACAGAATATATATATATATATATATATATATATATATATATATATATATATATCCCCTTCTAGAGAGGGATCCCTCTTTGAAATTAAAGTGAGGGACTCCTTATTTCGCTCACTTTCAAGTCGTATTTCCACATCTCAACCGTACAATGTCTAAAACACAGTGTGTAGATCATTCCTGCAAAGTTTCATCAAATATGGGCATTCGAAGATTGGCCGGAAAGTAATCTCCAATTTATTCTTTTAGAATTGAATTGTATGGTACCAATGAATGCATCTGCGCTATAAGCTGCAAATGCAGAATGTGCTGGCCCTGGCTTCCAGGGCAGAATCTTCGGTACTGCTCATTTATTATAGCTTTTGACTTCCCTTGTTGAGGTCACAAATATGACATGGAATAAGGGTTGGACACGCCCTTTCGTAGTTTATCCGTGTATTAAGAAAAAATGTCCTAGCTGGCCCCTTTTCTTTTTAAGCGGACTCCTTGTCCACCTCCTTGTTATTTGCTTTTTGTCTCAATAAAAAGCTGTATCTTTTATAAAAAAAAAATAAGAAAAGAAGTAATTTGCTGTTCATTAACTTTCTTTTTCCTGCAGAACCTCATTTTTGGGAGACCACCTCATAATGTACGTAAAATAGTTCTTGCTACTAATATGGCAGAAGCAAGCATTACAATCAATGATGTGGTTTTTGTGGTGGATTGTGGAAAAGCAAAAGAGACCACATATGATGCTTTGAATAATACACCTTGTTTACTACCTTCTTGGATATCCCAAGCATCTGCTCGGCAAGTATGTCTTTGTACCTTAGTCACTTTACCAATAGTTTCTCCTGTATATTTATAGCACTAAATTCTCTTGCGCCATGATTTGCTGATTATTTTGTCTCTTCCTCATTTTTTTTTCAATTTGGTGTTCACCAGAAGTCTTCGCATAATCACATAACTTCAAACTGATGTGATCTTTGTTATGTACCGTGTATGTAATTTGTGATCTTTGTTGTGTACCTTGTGTGTGAATTGACGTTATTGCTTATGTGTAGTTGGTAGTATTTGCTTGTCCACACTATCATTCATGCCCATGTATTTTGATAGGCATTGAACGATTTTGATGAACCAGCATTTATACCCCTTGTACTGCTTTAAGAATGTTATTGACATCCCCTATGCTTCTTCTATTTCACCTTTATTTACAGTTAAACCTCTATAAATTTATAGCCTTGGGACCAGTAAAAAGTATTATTTAATCGAGGTTACTAAATTATCGAGGTTAATTTTGCATTAATTCCTTATGTCGGGACCGAAAAAAAGTATTATTTGATCAAGGTTTTTAATTTATTGAACATTAAATTATCGAGGTTCTTTGTATAATTTCATTTGTGTTCGAATATGAAAAGGAATTACTTATGTGCTATATTGTACTTGGTTGCAGAGAAGGGGAAGGGCTGGCCGGGTGCAGCCAGGTGAGTGTTACCACCTTTATCCCAAATGTGTATATCATGCTTTTGCGGAATACCAACTTCCTGAACTTCTAAGGACTCCTTTGAATTCTCTCTGCTTGCAAATCAAAAGTTTGCAGGTTGATAGTATAGGAGAATTCTTGTCAGCTGCCCTGCAACCACCTGAACCACTTGCTGTAAGTGCTGTTTCTTTATCGTACTGTTTTAAATTTCTATTTGATGTCCAATATTAATGTCTCAAATGATAAGCGTGTTGTTGATGTATTGAATGACAAATTGGATTTGCGGGAAGAACTTAGGATAGTTATTCAAAATTATGCATATCCTAGATTTCTGTCACTCTGGGTCTGCTGCGTTGAGATATCAATTCCTGGAAACCAACAATATGGTCCCTTTTGTCTGATGGGAGAATCCAGGTACAATAGTAAGCACAGTGAACTGACAGACTCGAAAATGAACAGGATGCTTTGTCACACATAAGAGGAATGCTGCCTTAAATTGACTTCTTTTATAATATTCCCTTGTTTCATATATTTCATTATGTTTGTCTGTAAGTGGCATTGCTGTCTTTTGCTAAAAAAAGGGGATTCAACTATTTGTATTTTTCCTTGGTAGTACTCCCGTTGGTTCTTAGTGGTTTAAGGGAGTTTTTTGCAGGGAAATTTTGTCTTGTTTTTTGGTATATACATATCACACACACACACATATGTAGGGGAATGGATTACATCCGACTTTAGTGACTACGCTTTTTCATCTATTACGCTAGATTGGCTTGCATTAGTGAAGTGAGGCTTACCTTCCCTTACTTTTTGATTTATTCTTTCAAATCTGTATATTAGTCTCCATGAGGTTTTGTAGGTTCTTTATGTGAATGTCAACTGTGAGTCCACCTCCTATATATAGTTGTTTCAAATCTTGGTAGAATTTTGCCAGGCCTCGTACTTCTGAACTCTTCTTGTCCCAAATGCAATTAATTTTATTCTTTTACTTTTACAGCTAATAGAGGGCTGTTCATTTCCATTGTCCTACTTGTGTATATAGTATTTCAGTGTTCCTTTTTTTAATACACAATTGACAATTCTATTCATGACAGGTTCAAAATGCTATTGACTTTCTTAAGTTGATTGGGGCATTGGATGAGAATGAAAATTTGACAAATCTCGGTTAGTCTCTGTCCTGAATGAAGTTGTATTACGTAATCTGTAACTAAATTCTATTATCACTTCATCAGTCTTCTAATGACTCAGATTCTTTTAATTTTTTTTTTTCTTTTTTCAGGAAAATATTTGTCAATGCTTCCAGTAGATCCCAAACTAGGGAAAATGCTGATTATGGGTGCCGTATTTCATTGCTTTGATCCTGTTCTTACAATAGTGTCTGGGCTAAGTGTTCGGGATCCATTCCTTTTGCCTCAAGACAAAAAAGATGTGAGTTCAAAATTTTGTATGATAATCTGTTTGTGCATTTAAAAGTTTCTTCCTTGGCCTGTCTAGAAGTGTTTTACTAAGTGAACTATAGTCTTCGTAACTCCACGTCTCTGTGCACTGTGAAGTGGCTAATTTCTTATGGAAGTTGTTATTTAGGGAGGCCAGTGTGGACTGGACAACTCCATTAGAGAGGACTTGCGAAAAGAAAATACTTTATTCATTTAGCTTTTGGTAAAGGGGAAAAGACCAGAATCCTTTGGTGTTGTGGGGTGTTGTGGGTGCTAGCAGTAGTTTGGTGGTTTGGATGGAAATAAATAAAAGATTACTATAAGAGGACTCCTTGTCCGCCTCTTTGTACTTTTGCTTTTTGTTTCAATAAAAAACTGTTTCTTTTCAAAGGAAAAAAAGGTCTTTGTAACTCCGTGTTTCTGTACAATTCAGTTAGCAGGTACAGCAAAATCTAGATTCTCTGCAAAAGATTACAGTGATCATTTGGCTCTTGTTCGTGCATATGAAGGATGGAAAGATGCAGAAAGAGAAGGATCAGCGTATGAATACTGCTGGAGAAATTTTCTCTCTGCCCAAACACTTCAAGCTATTCATTCTCTCCGGAAGCAGTTTAGCTACATCCTAAGAGACGCTGGCTTGGTGGATGCGGATGCAAGCATTAACAACAAGCTAAGTCACAATCAGTCATTGGTCCGTGCAATCATATGTTCTGGACTCTTCCCTGGCATAGCATCTGTAGTGGTGTGATTTCTCTACTTGAAAATTTACTTTCAGTAATCTCTTAGTTGTCAGTTTTTTGACTATTTTATCTCACTATATCTGCAGCACCGAGAGACATCCATGTCTTTCAAAACTATGGATGATGGCCAGGTTTTACTATATGCTGTAAGTTGCTCAAAAGCTGGTTTTCCATAATCTACATATCAATTGGAACTCATTCAAACTTTATATTCTATTACATTGGAATCTTGCCCAGCTGGTATATATACATATAAGCTCAGTGCAAATAAGAATGGGGTGAAATTCACACTCCATTTACAATCCACACTCCATGTTTTTGTTTTTAGCAACTTAAATTTGTCTTTAGTAACTTTGTTGTCTTTTATAAGAATGAAATGAGTTGACAAATTAGGGATTGTGAATTTATTTTTGTAGATAAAAGGTGATATTATGTGAAATGGTTGTCTTTTAATTTATATGTTCTATGTAGACATATGTTGAAAAACACCTCAGTTTCCAGGTAATTAATTGTATGGTCTCAATTTCAGAATTCTGTAAATGCACGTTACCAAACGATTCCCTACCCTTGGCTGGTCTTTGGTGAAAAAGTAAAAGTCAACACTGTTTTCATACGCGATTCTACTGGTGTTTCTGATTCCATTTTGATCCTTTTTGGTGGTGCCCTAACCCATGGGGTCCAGGTTTGTTTTCAATGACATTCATTCCAGGGAATTCACTCGGTATCTTCTGTTTTTCTTAATTTAGTCCTTTTTTCCTGCTCTTTAGGCTGGGCATCTGAAAATGTTGGATGGTTATATTGACTTCTTCATGGATCCTAGTTTGATGGACTGCTATTTGAAGATTAAAGAAGAGCTTAATGAGCTTATTCAAAAGAAGGTGAGTCTGGATATGATGTTTTTTACTTAAATAACATATCATGCATCATCTGCAACCCATTCAGATTTGTTACACTCATTTTCTCCCTAAAATCTTGCATTCATAGATGTATATTGGATCAATCTATTGAGGGGTTGTTTCAGGGTGTATTGCTCTGACCAAGTTTAGTTATAGAATGGTTACGCTGTGCACTTTGTGAACTTGCAAGAATAAACATAGATGAATGGGGACAATCAAAGAAGTGGCTCTTCTGTTACAAGTTCTTTCTATCTGCTTATATCCATGTGTTTTCTGTAGTTTGTCATCACGAACATTTTGAAACAATGGTATACATTTTATATGAACTCTAATTTCAACGGACTTTCAAAATGGAGATGACTAGCACATAGCAAAACCTACCTTTGCATGCTTCATTATGTTTATTGGACTAATTAACTATTAGACATTTTTCGTTCAGGAGTTAAAACCTTCCAAAGTTTGGTTCTTTGGCCTTTAGTACATACATGTTATTAGTAGGGGATGCATACACGTTAATAAATTAGTTCAATTAAGGAATATGCAGTGCTATCCTTGGGAACATTGGCTATCGTTGCCTGGTTTCCTGATTCTGGTATATTGAGTTCCACAGTTCCAGATTATGTGTCTTCCTAGCCTGCCCTGAATTTTGTTAAAAAACGTTGTTTGGATCCAAGGCTACGGAAACTCGGAACTTTTATCAAAGAAAAATTAAGTGATTCTTGGTCTGCGGAGTGATGATCCATTTCTATATGATGCAGCTTCAAGATCCAAGCCTGGATATCCACAAGGAAGGAAAGTACCTCATACTTGCTGTTCAAGAGCTGGTATCTGGAGATCAAAGTGAAGGAAGATTTGTGTTTGGCCGTGAAAACAGGAAGCCAAGGGAGTCTGGTGATAACAGCAGATTCACAAGAGACGGAACCAACCCTAAGAGTTTGCTGCAAACTTTATTGATGAGAGCGGGACATTCAGCTCCAAAATATAAAACCAAGCACCTCAAGACAAATGAGTTCAGAGCCCTTGTGGAATTCAAGGGCATGCAATTTGTTGGAAAGCCCAAGAAAAATAAGCAGCTCGCGGAAAGGGACGCCGCCGTAGAAGCACTGGCCTGGTTGACTCATACCTCAGACGACAGTCGTGATGAAGATGACAACTCCCCACCTGATGTCACTAATAACATGCTGAAACTTCTGGGGAAACGTAGAAGATCAAAGCGCCACTCTGGTTAATTTAGGATCAAGCTGCTGGATATGGAACATAAGTTCAGGGTAGCCTATTAACTAACACTGTTATCTCAAACGTTAAAGACTGGGTCATGTGTTAAATTAAAAAACCACATGTCTTGTGCTTATTGGCTGGGAACACCATCTCAGATATGTGCCGGGTACCAGGTAATAATTCGTCTTTTTTTTTTTAAAGCGAGTGTAATTGGCTTCTTCTTTCCTTTCCAGACCAGGAACACTAAATGGGAGGCTTCTTAAATAAAATTAAGCTGGATGTTTCCACTTTCAACTCCAACCAGCCCACCACTGTTATTCAGGAAGGTGAAGAAGAAAACCGAAGCAGGTCTAATCGGTATCGTACCTACTTAGTTGAGAGTAGAAATGTAAGAACCCCGGAATTAGAAGTGTGGAAACCTATAGAAACATTTTGGTAATACCCTCGCTGTGTTAGATAGGGAAAAGACTAAGAAATTCTCTAGATATATACAAAAACTGAGTCCAGTTATATAACATATTGAATCATATGACCTACAAAAAAATCCACATCAATCATCCATCTTGTTTTTCTTTTTTTTTTTGTGCTTCCTTTGTCTAATTTTGTACAAGAACCTATATAATGCCTGTCCAACAAGACTGGATGAGATTAGCCTGAATTTATGCTGCAAATCTACGAGTGTACAGGATACCATATGGGAAAATGTCGACATATTTCTCTTTCCACTTGCTAGCTTAGCTGTACAACAATGGAAAGAGAACATAATCTTCATCATCTGTCTACAAAATCTGAACATCTATAATTTTTTCTGCTCTGCGAGGCGTTGTGCTCTTGTAAGTATCATTAATCTCACATCCGCTCTCTCTCACGCTATCTAACAGTGATCCAATTTTCAGATGACTCAAGGTGACACTCAGGCTTTACTGTATTTCTGTTTATTTCGTCACAACACCTCGAGAAAGGATTTCTTATGGCGAACTCATTGCCCTCACAGCTCTCAATTTCACAATCAGAATTGTAAATTCCAATGTCATCCAAAGTACTTGCCGGTGAGCATGTCTCGCCCTTTGTTGAAACTCTCATTGGATTTCCAGAGACAAAGGGATGGTTAAGTAGTTGCTCAGCAGACCACCTCCTTTTCGGGTCTCTCTCCAAGCATTTCGCTAAGAAATCCGACCCCTCATTTGAAAACTGTCTCGGAAACTGAGGCCTCTCGCTGCTGCAAGCAATCTTCAAAACAGCAGCTACCGGATCAGAATTCTCAGCGGCCCAAGGAGGTCTTCCGGTGGCCATTTCAATCACGGTGCATCCCAATGACCAAATGTCACAAGCAAAATCCAGCCCTTCATTCCTCAAAACTTCGGGAGCCATCCACAATGGAGTTCCACCAGTAGTGGCGGTCGAGTCCTTGAGCCTCCTAGCGCAACCAAAGTCTGCCAGCTTCACATTCCCGGAAGAGCTCAAGAGCACATTCTTGCACTTGAGATCACAATGCACAATCCCATTTTCGTGAAGATACTTGAGACCATGAAGAATCTCTCTCGAGTACAAGCGAACCACGTCTTCATCGAAAGCCCCGCCAAATATCTGAGCCACATCTGACAAACTACCCCCTGCCATGTACTCCATGAACACATTGCACAATTTCCCTCTACCATTTTCGATCCCCATACATCGAACAACATATGGGGAATTCAAACTCTCGAGAATCTTAGCCTCATTCTCAAGAGCGAGGGCTCCATCACAAGACTGTGAGGATTTCACAGCGAAAAGTCCTCCTGTGGATTTGCTCATGGCCAAATGGACACTTCCAAAAGAACCTGATCCAACCAATTTGCCCTTCATCCATTCACCAGGCAGTGGAGATGAGCATTCATCATTTCTGCCCATCATTTCTTCGAAAAAAACACTGATATCTTGAATTGGGCACAAAGTAAACCCAATTCAAAATATGCAGGTACTAGCGGACGTCTTGTATCTAAATCAAAATGCGTGCAGAGTAAAAATCAAGATTGTAGAGTATCGAAACTGATTATCACAGGAGAAACGGAAAAAGGTTATAATCAAAGTGGGAAGCTTGTAAAAAGTTCCAGCAGGATGAATAAATATCAAGAACAAGGAGCTTAGTTCAACTTAAAACTGTAAATTATTCAATGACAAAGAGACAGGAAACTCCTACTCTGTTGTTGGTTCAAGAAAAACGAATGAACAAAGAGTAGAGCGGTTTTCCCCGAAGATGGAAAACCGCCCTAACAGTAAGGGAATGATCCCCAAGTTTTGATCTTCTTCTTCTTCTTCTTCTATTCCTGTCAAATACTGATGAGGAGAAAAAGGAAATCAGATGTGGGGGGTGGGTTTTTGAATTTATATCAAAAGCCTCATCTTGGAACGAAACGATCGGCTTTCCTAGTCCCGTGGAAGCTGGGGTTAAACGGGAACATGCCACGTGGCTGAAACAAGTCAAAATTACATCCTTAATTGAGGAAATAGAGAAGAAAGTGACCATTTTCAGATAGTGCCCCCGTTTTGAAATTAGGCAGCAAAAGAGCGGCTCTGGTACACTTAATTTCAGGGAGCCTTTTTTAACGAGGACTAATTGACAACTTTTCTGTTTATCTTACTTTTTGATTTTATATTCACATTTTCATCGTTTAGTTTATATGTGTGATTTACCAATTATGAACTTGTAGATCATTTCTACAAATTTCAAGGCATATTAAAAATTGTTTAGGCATTCATAAGTGTCATTTATCAATTATGAACTTGAACGGTTCATGTTTGACAAATTTGGTTCGTCCATTAATTTGATCTAGTTCGTTACCTTAACGATCATCAATTTTGCTAAAAATTTGTAGAAGTGATCTACTCATGTAGATTTAAAAACTGAATGGATGAGATGCCAAAATGATCGAAAAATGTGTCTTTTAACCCATAAACCAAAAGTCCTCAATTAGTCATTATTATAAAAGTCCTCGTCCCCCCCCCCCCCCCAAATTTCATGCCACTCTTTTCATTAAGGTAATGCTAAACTCTAATAGCACCTTTCTTTTCTTTTCTTTTTTGTGGTAAAGGCACTTGAAACCCAATCTAGCTAGGATCCTCATCCTCACGTTGGTTTTCATTTATTATATTATTAGAGTAATTTTACATAAGGGGAGACATAACATGTTTATTAAATTGGAATGAAAAATAATCATAAATCGGAGACAAGTGAAATGGGAGAAGAAATGAATCGGTATCAATTCCAGAAGGTTGTTTCATGAATCGGTATCAATTTAGAGTTTATACAAGATAAGAGAATTTGAAATTTGAGGACATCACAACTCACAGAAGAAGTTTGTTTTTAGCCACTTCCTCGCAATTGAGAAATCATGGAATTGGGAGTGTATTTCTTCTACCTGAGATAATACATCGAGGAGGTTGGTCACAACAGTATACACATATAACATAAGCATATTAGGTGGCGTTCAGTAACGTTTTCATGCTTGTATTTTCATTTTTGAAAATAAAAATAAGATGAAATGTGTTCGGTGAGACATTTCTGAAGACTTTGAAAATGACAATTGGAAATATTTTCAACTTTTACAAAGAAAAACTGAAAAAAAATTTGACATTTTCATTGTTTCACTTTATTAGTTTAGAAATATGGAAAATATTTTTCACAATAAATTACATAATACATTTCTAAAGTAGAAAATATAATCTCATTTTCTCATTTTTATTTTTTAAAATCATTTTTGAAAATCATTTTCAAAAACGTTACCGAACATACCCTTATTTTCGTATTATTGAAAGAGACCGTATCACTCTACACAACAATCAAGACTTAAAATCGAAAACCATTATGCAATAATGATAGGGTGCGTCTATTGCCACCCCACAAACCATTTTGTTCACCCCATACATTGTTAATTTATTGAAATACTAAAATACCCTGATGTAAAATTACAGCAAGGGACAATTAGTTGTTATAAATTACAAATTTTTTCTTTTTCTTTTTTATCTTTTTTGTTTTGGATGAACACAAATTTCATAACGTACTCTAACCCAAATTTATCATATTCGGTCGTGAGTCTGAAGACATTAACATTTAACCTGAATATGAGATAAACTGTTTGTATTTTTTTTTCTTTGTTGATGATTCGTTTATCCTTTTATTCATTATTTCCCATGTCGACTTAGTATGTAAATTATCATGGAAAACTATTGTACCGTATTTATGAACAACAGATAGATCAGTTCAAGAAACTTAGAAGTATGGAAGGTGTTGCTATTAGAGATACATTTACAAATATTGTGCATCTTGATATCGACTGATATCATTAAGTTGTTAAATTTGAGAATTTTTTCTTGTTCTTTAACTTGGATTTATTTATACTTTCATATGAATTTTTGTTCACTTGGTGATTTTATTTACCTTGAGCAATTTGACAAAATATATGAAGAGAATGTAGGGTGAACAAAGTAGAATTGAGAAAATGGTTTTTTAGGTATTGTTAATAGGTGAACAAAGTAGACTTACAATTAAAATTATATGAGTGGGGTGTGAAGAGAATGTGGGGTGATTAAAGTGGTTTGTGGGATGGCAATAGACGCACCATAATGATATTGGTAGTCGTCTCTTGCCAGTATGATAAACAACTTATTAAATCACTTAAATGCTTCTTTATTTTGAGCACGTCTTGTAAATGCTTCTTGATGCTTCCTCTTTTGGCACCTTTAAAAGCTAAGCAACTTTATCAATCCAGCTTTATGCCTGAGCTAAACACATTTCACTTTTTTGTGAAGCATCAGGCAATTTTTCTTGTATTGCCCGTATGGAGGATCAAATGGCGCATGTAAAGTAATTAATGATTTGAATTCTATACTAGGTTTCCAATATTTAAGGAGTCCGAAGAGTACATGTGGAGGGTTTATTCACGAGACAAGCAGGTCGAAAACTCTAGTTGAGAAGTCTTGTTAGCTCAAATTTGACTAGTTTAAATTTCTAGAACATGCAATGCGAAAACATGAGATGATTTGAGAATTACATTAAACACGTACAAACCCAAAGATCAAATTCATATATAACAAATAGACAACATAACTTAATAATTCAGAAGTGAGGATCAATCCGACAAGTGCCACGGCAACCATCGTGCTAAGATACATCGTCGTACGATGAAACATATATCTCGGCAGGCATCCTTCTGTCCCGCTGAAAAGAATCTTGAGAGACCGTCTGACCGCTCTCCCTCCCTAGAAAGGGCTTAGTATTCACCAATTTGCAATTGGGGGCAGGAAGGATAAGGATTGGGATATAAATCCTGTTGCTTAACTGGTTTCCCCTCATTACAGTAAAAAGTAAAACTTGGCTCAAGAAACCTCCCAGTGCAGAACAAGATGGACGCATCCAAGATTTTATCTAAAAACTGTAAATTAGAAATGCCTTGAATTCATTTCAGAAAAGATTGACAAACCTGTGAGCAGAGTAAAAACAGTACAGGACAGGGATATAGAAAGATCAGATCACAAATTTCATTAAGCAAGCAAGCGACCATTATCTAAAACTAGAAAAAACAAACCAAGAATTAAAGCCCTTATTCAAAAATCTAAACCCTTTACAATCAGTTTTCCTTTACCACAAAATTGATATTAAACATGAATAGTTGCTGCATGCTTCTCATCTATCTAGGTGGTTCTTTGCACAACTCTTACTGGTGAGGTGAAGGAGAGGGACGCATAGGCCAGCCAAGGAGCGGAGGTGATTCTGGGGGTGTTGCGTCTTCACTAGGAGAGAAAAGGCTCAATTCCACAAACGGTCCCCTAGAAGAACTGTCCTTATCGAAAGCACGGAATGAAATTGATCCCCGCTGCTTGGTTGACACATCAGAGTTTCTACTGGGACTAATTCCAGCACTTTCTTCCATATGACTCCGGTTAGCAATAAGAGAAATGGTGTCATTTTGACCATCATCAAGTCTCCTCCTACCCTCCAAGTCCTGTAAACTCCCCAGAGCTAAAGAATCCGCAACCGGGCAGTAAACAAGCGTGCATATACACACACCCGCACAACATAGAAGGGCAAGAAAAGCCAAGAAAACAAGAGCTTCAAACTGAAAGTGCCCTGGTTTAGATAGAACAGAGAAACCAAGCAAAGTAACCCTCAATGGAAGGAAACTTGAAACTGAGAATATCAATGTATAAACTCTTTTCTGCAGACCCTTATTGATGACCAACTTTAAAATCTGCCTTCCAAGCCAAAACACGTAGGCAGTTAGAATGATGGCAAAAATCCCAAGAAGTATCGTACTCAATAAAGGGTAAGTGCAGAAAACAATCTGATCAGTCTTGTTCATTGTACTGGTGAAGTAGGAAGGCAACTTAATATTGTGCAGTTTGGGTCCAACTACTATGACAACAAGCTGAAGAAGAAGTATTGGGAGGCAGTAGAAAAGAATGTAACCAGCTGTTTTCCCATTCCATTGTCGGCTTAGAATACCTGACTCCATTGTATGCAAAGGAGCACGAAGTAGGAACACGAGGGTCAGGAATAGGCAAGGTTCTGCAAACCCCAGATTTGAGACAATATAGCATTTGCAGACAGTCTCCTGCCATTTCAAGTTAAGGGTATTCAAGAATCTTCCTTCCCGTCTCAACAAACTTAACCGGACAATTTCACCAATTCCCCACCAAATGGCAAACAAGATGAAAGTTATACGGATTATCCAAGGGCCACTGAAATAACTTAGTTGAACAAAACCCTGACTACGAATACGAGAGCGAAAGTAAAACAAGTAGATGATGCAGAGTGAACCCAGAAGGATCAAGAGAGCAACTAGACATACGGTCAACACACCGAGTGTATCGGCAGCAATTCTCGTCAGGGGCATTACCCGAAGCACAGATTCCACGCATGCTCTCTGCCAGCATGGATACAAAAGAACCGCTGGTAGCGTAAACGATTCCTTTCCAGAATCAACAGGAACTATAAAAGCAGTCTGAAAAGTTGTACCAGAAGGTGCTCATCGAACACAGATTAACTATATCTGCTATTGGTGTTTACACTTGTGATACATTCCAGAAAACGATACAGAACTGCCAATACCAGTGGAATGATTGGACTCTTTTATTATGTTACCCAGCCACCTGGATCATAGACAGAACAAAGCATAAGCACACATTGAAGACCAGTAGAGGCTGACAAAGTAAACGGTGTATTAACAAATCGATACATTAATTCTTTTAAACAGAACAAAGCTAGTAGATCACAGGTATGCAATAGAAGGAAGAGGGTGCAAGACTGCACACCTAAACATATATATTTTAGACAACATTGGTGAGAACAACGCATCTGGATAGTCAATCAGCAAGAAAAAGAACTATTATATTCTTATACAAACCAATACCTTCAATCAGTCTGAAAATACAAAGAGCAAAAAGATGGTGAAAAAAAATAAAACCCAACCCAAAAAAATTAAAAACCATATAGTAAAACCCCAAAAGAACACCAGAAATATTCATTTAGCAATAACGAACAAGTCCGTAAACATTGAAATAAACCCTAGACGAACATTATGCAAATCTAATCCTTAACACCACAAGAAACACAAACCTATGGAAAATAGTCGCAATATTGGGCTATAAATCGTTACAATTACAGGAAAGAAGAACAACATGGAAATCGCAGCGGAAGAAAGTAGTAAAATGAAGCAAAAGGGAGATCAATCGAGAGCTTACAGAGCCGGGAATCGTGATCTGGTGAAGTCGGAGCATAAAATCGAAGAATCGCGCAGCAAACCCTAAGTTCCTTCCTTCACAGAGAGACGGAGAGAGAGAAGAGAGAGAGAGAGAGAGAGGAGAAGAGGGAGAGAGCGAGCGTAGTTAGGGGGGAATAGGTGAGTGGGACTTTGTTGGTGACAGGCTGTATCCAGCTGTGTCGTCCGAGCCTTGTGGTTCGGGCTTATAACCGACCCTACGTGGCAATGTCGTGGCGGCGTTTACGGTGGAAGTTTGTGGCCTGTGGGGAGGATGGGCCAGCGTGATTTATCATGGCCAGCTTGTTTGCTTATCACTTCCACCTTTTTTTTTTTTTTTTATGATGCTTAAAAGGCATAAAAAAAAAAAAAAAAGACTAGATGCTAAAACAGTTGCCAGCTCGTTTGGGGGTTTTAAAAACATCGCACAAGTTATCTAATAATGCATCAGCAGCACGAGCAAGAGGGCTGACAAAGGCCAAGCTTATGAGAAATACTGCATTTAGCTAAGACATCAGTAGTAAAGTTGTGTTTATCACTTTCGCTTTCATTTCTCATTCTCATTTTTGTTGACCATCTTTTTATTCTTTTCCCTTTTAATTTCCTCCCTTATTTTTAAGCAAAATTGTATTTAATCATGCATTTAATAATGCCATCTCTTCAAATATCTCACATTTAACAAAAGAAAGCCATCAAATTTTAGATCCACCCACCTTGCATCTCTTCCACACCCTTGGTCTTTTTTTTCTTTTTTTTAGGGGAACGAAGGAATTCCATTTCACCATAACAATCTTATGATATCAAACTTGAAGGTCTCGTAGGACTTTCAATAATCATTCACTGCTCGATGACTCGACACTACTTTAAAAGGGAAAAATAACTAACAAGAAATATAAATGGCTCAATAGAAATAAAACTGACTCAACTAAAAAATAAAGACTCAACTGTTACGACATTACACGAGTTTAAAAACAGTAAGCAAAGAAGCTTGGGGGGCCTAAAGACCCTCATGGTGTACCCATCCACATCCAAGCCAACCAAAGCTCCAAAACCATGCATGCCATTGCAAACTCCCTCATTCCTCCGTTGTCGAGATAAATCTTTCTTCCTCCACTTCCAAGATCACACTAACATCAAAAGCAATGGACTCCAAGATCAGATCTTCACCATCCTTGGCCTTTGGTTTGTTCCTACTACCACGTGGACATCCACGTTTTTTGGAGTCATTTCTCCTAGACAGTTCCAACCTACCTTCTCCTTCCGAAAACCCTAGCTGCTTAGGTTGCAGATCGAAAAGGACTAGCGGCAAAAAATGCTTAGCCCTCTTCCTGCATCAACATTTGACACCTCTTCACATAGTTGTCGCACGCTCGAAACACTAGCTGGGGCGTTGCTGCTCTCGGATGGCCACGACCTTTTTCTTAGGCTTCTTCACCGCTCGAACCTTTAAAACTAGTGCCCTAGAATTGGAGGAGGCAGCTCGGAACATCATAGTCGGTCCAGAGTGTAGCACATGTGGAGGCACATGAGTCGTCTCTTCTTCCTCCCTTCTAGGGCACCGCAAACCCCATGAATAATCATAGCACAATCTTTGCAACGCCTAGGAAATCTCTTAAATCAGAAGTGTAATTCAATCATGTCAATCGCGAAAACCCTAACACGACGAGAGAGCAGAACCGGTTCATGTAGAGGAGGTGAAAACCCATGCGTAAACCTTGTTGATCCCTCTCTCTCTCTCTCTCTCTCTCTCTCTCTCAATCTGATTTTCAGAAATTGGCCTAACTCCGCTGATGCCACCTTTATATTTGACGCCGTAGTGGTGGAGGCTATGGTGGAAGGGAGGAGCAGTGGTGGCTTTAGGGCTTTCTATTCTTTGTTGTGAAGCAACTTTTGCTTAAAGGCTGAAGACTGAGGGAGATTGAGTGAGAATTGGAAACTGGGTTGGGTCTGTAAATCGATGGTGATGATTAGGGGAGGGAACATTGAGAATTACAATTTATGGGTTTATCAAATTGAGAGATGGATATACGCAAGGATTAAAATCTCAGCTATATATACGATATATTCCCCGATATATTTTTTTTTGAATGACTGATATATGTAGAGGGGTAAATATCTTATCTTCCACAGTATATCGGATATTTCTCCGATACCATCAAATATCTCCGATATTTAAGATATTTACAATATATCTCTGATATATTAAAAAAATATCAGTAAAACTTTTAAGCATAAAGAAAAATCACCTCCAAAAATATTTGTGAGAGAAGTGATTCCATTGAGGTATATCCCAATGAAGAGTGAGGGTCTCGAGTGATTTTTGGGAGATGAGTATTTTCTTGGGACGAACAGGTTATGGAGTGAGGACCCAACGTGCGTTTTTTCAACCACCTTGAGTCTCTTTTTAGATATAGATTAAGTTGATGTTTGTATTTTTATACTATTTATATGTAAATCTAATAAAATTCAGAAAAAAATTTCTTCCTCAATTTCTGATATTTTTTTTTCCAGATATCCTGATATATCTCTGATATTTTCTTTTTTTCAAAGTGTCTATACCAATACCGATTAAAATATTTTAATCCTTTGGACGTAGGTTTGAGCTTCTTCGTTTGGTTTCATCGAAATTAGGTATTTTGAGTTTGGGGTGATGGCGGTGGTTTTTGGTTCAGTTAAATGACAACAATGGTGAGGCAGACTGACATGAACGCCAGGAGAGTGGATGTTCAAGACACAGATCTCGACGGTGACATCACCCAAGACCTGGAGCTCGACCCATCGTTGAGGGAAGAGTCATGAATGAAATTGGTGGTGTCGACCTGAATGAGACTGGTGCGCTCGACAATGATGGTTAAGACTACCTACCTGACCCTGTGGGCTTGATGGAAGAAGCCAGGGAAGAGCATGGGAATTTTGACCTTGTTGGGGTTCTTGGCGAAGAGGAGCATGTAGATGTTAAGGGAGAGCGAGGCCGAAGTCGGGGTGAGGTTAGGGTCGGGGGAGTTGATGCCCATATACTAGACGTCGATTTGTTGGTAATCGAACTGGGGCTTAATGGGCATGACAATGAGGATGATGACGAGAATGACGACGAAGATGAGGAGGGTGAGGAAGGTGAAGATGAGGAATGGGCAACAACAACAGTCTTCCGAGGAGGAGTGACATGACTTCGCTAGGTAGTAGTGCTGGTGGCGGTGTAGAGAGAGAATTTGGATTTAGACCGGGGACATTGTAGTCAATTTTGTAACTTAATGAAATTTATTGTAAAATATAGGACAAAATTGTCGAGAAATTAGAGTTTAGGAGTATACCAATTAAATTTGAAAACTGAGGGACCAAATTGATTTTAGGTGTAATATAAGGTGTCATAAGTATTTAATCTAGGCAAGTGAAATCTACACATCTTAAATTGTAATCCACACTCACTTAGTAACTTAAATTTTATTCTCAGTGACTTAAATTTTGTTTTTATATGATAATGATTACTAAAAATAGAAAATGGGTGTGTGGATTACAATTTGAGGGGTGTGGATTTCACATCCCTAGATCTATCATGAGTTATATAAAATAGAGGGGAAAAAGAACACACAGAGAGAAAAAATGGTATCCTTGACATTGTTTAGCACATGTAAAATAGAAAAAGAAAACTTAATTCATGTTAGAACATTTTCTTGTTAAAAATAGTTTCTGAAACTCAATACGTATTATTTGATTTTTAAGAAATTATATTCTTAAATCAAGGAATGGAATTGTCATTGAAATATGTAGAGTAAATAATTATTATTGAGTAAAAAAAATTATTTTAGAGATAATGGTTCATTTTTATGAATTATGTAGCGAAATTATTTAAGAATTTTTTTTCTTTTTAAAACATGGACATGAAACCTTTCATAATGGTAATTATAACATGACTTGCCTGCAAGGGCCGAGAGAATGAAATCATACTAGATAACCCAAAAACAACCTAAAAAAAACTACCATATAATACAACTAATAGAAAACTAAAATAAAACCCGAAACAAAGTATCATAACCATCTTAGAGGATGCCCATGGTCATGAGCTGAAGCCAACGAGAGACCCAAGCCCATGTTCATGTGCTGAGGTCACCCACACTGAGCACCCAGCCACCGACGCATTCCCGACGTCGGCGGATCGTCTCTTTGGTGGTATGCCTAGCTACCACAGCATCACCATCCTCTTGCTGAACCTCAAAACAAAGTCCCAGAGTTCTTTCTCGCACCAAATCGGATCTGGTGCCACAAAGCCGCTCGGCTCTCCAAAGATATGAGTCCAAGCCGCCGTTGCCAAGGCCTCCCCACCAAAACCAGATCACGAACTAGATTTGCAGAGTTGCACCATCACCCTAAAGCCGGAGCAGAAGCCAACGCCGCCCTGATCTCTCTTACGAATAGGGAGACCGATCTCCAAAACCAAGACCTCGAACTGCACTACCGTCACCACCTTGATCGAAGCCTCGTTTGCACGATGCGCCGCTTTTCCCGAAACCCCGCTTGCATGGTGCCTTGCCGCGCCTGATCGACATCTATCCGAGGAATAACGCCGACACCAACGAAACCCTAGTTTCAGTTTTCAAAGAGGCTCCGAAAGGATGGAGCTCTCTCAGACTATCACTAGTTATTTCAGAAACTTGAGTGAGGTTTAGTGAGTATATTTACTATTTGAAAATTTGACAGCATGTGTAAAAGGAACGGGAAGTTAAGTGAGTAAATATGAGGTCCCAACAGTAATACTCAAATATATTTTACCAAAAATTAGAATAGATCCGTAAGAATAAAAGATGGTGCTTGTGTGATTGACATGATCCTTAAATGTATTAATATGATTGGATGAAAAATCATACATGGGCTATATCCTAGCTATCTTCCGCATTTTGTTCATAGAAAACCTGATGTAAAATTACAGTAAGGGACAATAAGTTGTTAAAAATTACAAATTCGTTCGTTCTATATCTGAAGACGCTAGCATTTAACTTGAAGATGAGATGAACTGTTTGTATTTCTTCTTTTTTTCTTATCTTTTTTTCTTTGTTGATGCTTCCGTCTATCCCTTTATTCATTATTTTTCATGTCAATTTTGTATGTAAATTCTCATGGACAACTGTACCGTATCTATAAACAACGCATAAATCAGTTTAAAACATTCAGGATTATGGAGTAATGGAGAAGATAATGTTTGGTGAACAAAGTAGAATTGAGAAATGTGTATTTTAAGGATTGTAAATGGATGAACAAAGTAGAATTGAGAAAAGAATATTTTAGATATTGTAAATGGGTGAACAAAGTAGACTTATAATTAAAAATATATAAATGGGGTGTGAAGAGAATATATGGTGAGCAAAATGGTTTGTGGGGTGGCAATAGACGCACCCTTTCTATTTTTAGTTATCATTCTCATACAAAAGTTGAGTTACTAAGGACAAAATTTAAATTATTATTTACGTTACTAAAACTAAAAAATGAGAGTGTTGATTTTAATCTGAAGAGTATAGATTTTTTTCACGAATATAAATAATAGAAGCAGAAAAACTTTCTTGATACATTTGCATTTCAAAACTACAAAAAGGTCATAATCGGGAGGCGCCGTCTCGCTGCTCGGATTATTGTAGAGAATATGGTCATTAAATTTGAATAATATTGAGTTTTGGGCAAGGAAGAAAAAATCGAAAGTTTCGGCGATATTTCGTCGAAATTTTCGATTTTTTCACCTAGCGATATATTTTTCCCCTCCCAAGCATTTCTCGTCCGAAACTCTCGATATTTTCCGATATTTTCCGATATTTCTCGATATTTTCCGATATTTCCCGATATTTCTCGATATTTCCTGATATTTCTCGATATTTCCTGATATTTCCAATATTTCCAACCAATACTAATGAAAATTTTGTTCCTCATAGGTCTTCTACGTGGTTTTAAAGCACTTATATAATTCCATGTGAAATGTATCATATGTATATAAGACGTGATGACCTAACTTTCATTTGTGTTTTCAAAAAAAAAAAAAGACTTTTAAAATTATTAACATTTCAGCTCTAACATTTTCACCTTAACTTACTACAACTCCATATAGATCAATGTTTATTCAAGGTTTTCATTTCAAATATAGTACATAATATAGAAAACAAACATCTCTTAAAGTTTGGTTTAAAATTTCCTTGTTTTTCTTCAAATTTCCGTCAATTTTCTCATTTTTTTTACTACAATCGATATTTCCCCGAAATTTCCGTCGAAATTTCCATATTTTAAATGGTCGAAATTTCCGTAATCACCGAAATTTTGTTCCTTGGTTTTGGACGACTTGTTTCACACACAAAAAGAAGACGTCAGCTAGACTTCCGAGAGCCACAGGCTGCACTCTCTACCCGCGCGCGTGAAATTCCTCTTCTACTCACGGGCAGGCTGTGTGTGTAATTTTGTTTTTGTTTTCTTGAAGATATCTGTGTGTGATTCAATTCCGTTAAAATTAATTTACTGCTGGGTTCAGTCTCGCAAGTACTCTTGTTGTTGTTGTGTGTGTGAAGAGAAGGAGTTGGCTCTTCGTATTTGTCGGACCAGCCAGATCCTAAAATCTCTCTGGAATCTCTCTAGAATCCTGATTGTTCTGGTTGTTGCTTGTCTGTCACAACCCACATTGGTATTTCCAAGTCACGACGTTGTAACTTGTTCTATTTCCGGGATTTCAGTTCATCACATTTTGCATTCTTCAGGTTTGGTTATTCCCGATCCCAACTCAACCATATTGTGCCTTGTGAATTCGACAAGTTATTGAATTGTCGATCTGAAATGTTATAGGCTTGATGCTGCAACGATCACAGCATTTTGGTTGTTGGAATAGGAATTATGGGATGCATTTGCTCGAAAGGGCTATTAGCCAATCAATATGTTGTTAAGAATAAGAAGAATCATCGTAGAGACAAAGAATTGAAATCAAAGGGATTAGATGTAGGAGCAGCAAGCGTCGAGGTTGATGGTGGTGCAAGTGATGCAACTACACGGTTGATAACCAATCATCGCAGCACTGAGGATAATGCAGGGTCGTCAGATGAAGGGGAGAACAAGATGGGAATGGCATCTGGGCTGAATAGTTTAACAAATGGAGAAAGAGGAGCACAAGTGGTTGCTGGATGGCCTTCCTGGCTCACTGCAGTGGCAGGAGAAGCAATCAGTGGGTGGGTGCCTCGCAAGGCCGATTCATTTGAGAAACTCGACAAGGTCTTCCTTATTTTTATCTTTATCTTCTTGTTTATTTGTAGAAATAAACATCTTGCAAATATTTTTTTCAATGGAGAAAGCCTTTAGTGTATTCAACAGTCACATGCTTCAGAAAACAGTGAAACAGTCTCATTGGTTTACTTAAATAAAATGCATGTATGTTTCTGTCATAAGATCGTTTCACTATTCCATATATATGCATCTACATCCTGTGAGGAAACATACATAGACTCAGGTCTGACGGTGTAAAATGCACTCCTACTGAATGAATTAATTAACAGTAGATACTTCTGAATCAGGTAGCAAGCTTTGACTGCTAATAGATTCTACTCATTCTCACTAGTGTTAATACCTACACTGAGAACTCCATCGAACTAAGATGTAGAAAACTATTCACCTTTGTTCTTGTTTTATTTCCAGAGAGAGCAAATCAATACACTCTTAACTGTACTCTATGCACTTAGTTGGAGAAAGTTACAGTGTGTCTACGCAATTTGTTAATGTACTAGAAATTTGTATAAACTCTGTGTTCATATTTGATCCCAGTTTCTGTAAGCATACTCCTCTACTGATTTTGAGAGACAATAAGTCACATATCAATCAGCAAATGGTGGCTATTCATTATACATGAGCAACTCAGCTCTAATAAAAGGCTTCGTCTACCACAGAGAAAAAAAAAATTGTTAATCAAAGAAATGAAATGAGTTCAAAAAGACAAGCACTCATACTAGATTTGATCTACAATTGTATTTATTTGTATATTCATCTGGATCCCGACTTTTAGCTTGCTAATATTTTATCTGTTAACCTCTAGGTCCCGGCTCTTAGCTTAGCAATTTTTTTGACAGTTTATTCTCCTTTCTTCAGTTACTATCCATGTTCAAGACCCTTTCTTTATTCCTTTTCTACTTAAAATGATGATTTTTTTCAATACTGCAGATTGGACAAGGAACTTACAGCAGTGTGTACAGAGCCCGTGATCTTGAATCAAACAAAATAGTTGCATTAAAGAAGGTTCGATTTGCCAATATGGATCCAGAAAGTGTGCGTTTTATGTCAAGAGAAATCCTGATTTTGCGTAGGCTTGATCACCCCAATATCATGAAGCTTGAAGGTCTGATTACATCAAGGGTTTCGGGAAGCTTATACCTTGTGTTTGAATACATGGAGCATGATCTTGCAGGGATTGCAGCAAGACCTGGGATAAAGTTCACTGAAGCACAGGTACTTGCTTCGCCAGTCATATTTAAGTGATAACATGGTCAAAGTTTGTACTAAGCTTAACATAGTGAAAGTTTATACTAAGCATAAGTTTTGGTGTATAGATTTGAAGCTCACAAACTGAAATGAGAATGTAAAATTGACATAATAAGTGTGGTTTGCTGAGTATTACCACAGTTAACATATAGATTAAGCTGTTGTCTTTGACTTTAATAAAACATATAAATCAACTGCTACAACTTGGATCAGCATATTATTTAGAAATATCTTTGTATGACTAATGAATTGCCAGTTTATGAATCACCAATTTGAATTGAGCTTCTAGCTCTCGGAACATTTGTATATGCTAAATCAGGATACATCCTCATGAGCTGACTTTCATGTTGAGGTTGAGAGGTATCACACAATGGATTCATCAGGACACACTTAATGTGAAGGCTCTTAAGTTTCCCTTCTATTACTGCTATTTGTAAAACATGATTGTTGGTTCTCAACTGTAAACATTTTTCCCAAAATGTCATTGCACATCACTGTTTTATGTTTGGTGCTCAATACTTTATCATCTGGAAATGGAAACAATTGAAATAGAAATACCATAACGTAAAGGAAAATAAACTCCTCGTCATTTGCAGGAATATTATTGTTGTTTACAGCACCCTTCAATGGTGTCTTAGTTATCTTAATGACCCATTTGTATTAATGGAGTACCTGGGTTAATTTCAATGATCTTATTTCTATACAATAGCAACACGTTTGACAATATATTCCTTTTTCACATGTTTGCCTCTGGCCTGCAGATTAAATGCTACATGCAACAGCTTCTTCATGGACTTGAACATTGTCACAGTCATGGTATTTTACACCGTGACATCAAGGGATCAAATCTTTTGATCGACAATTACGGAAACCTAAAGATCGCTGACTTTGGTCTAGCGACCTTTTACCGACCTCGCCAAAAACAGCCACTGACTAGTCGCGTGGTAACTTTGTGGTACCGACCACCTGAACTTTTACTTGGTTCCACAGACTATGGGGTTGCTGTGGATTTGTGGAGTTCTGGTTGCATTCTTGCAGAATTGTTTGCTGGGAAGCCTATCATGCCTGGAAGAACAGAGGTAGTTTTCCCAGCATTTTCATGATCATAAAATATATATTTGTTTGCTTTATATTTCTCACATGTGGACGTATAGCCAACCCCCTTCCAGAAAAATAATTGATTAATATGTGCTTGAACTTGGGAACATTTCTATAAATACCTATTTTTCAGTTGATCAAGTAACTGTAACCATACATGAATGCAGATTCTAATTTATTAATGGAAGCATGTTGAAATTTTTCACTAAGAAAATGATAATGTATTTGACTTTTAAGTTTGTATAGTTAATCCTTTGTGTTCTGACACGACAATGGAATCTACCAACTGCAGTGATGGAATTATATTGACATCTTGACTGATCTAGTTCAAATCTTATTGTTTATGTTTACAGGTGGAGCAACTACATAAGATATTTAAGCTCTGTGGGTCACCTTCTGAAGAATACTGGAAGAGATCAAAATTGCCACATGCAACCATTTTTAAACCAACACAACCATACAAGCGTTGTGTTGCGGAGACCTTCAAAGATTTTCCACGCTCAGCTATGGCCCTGTTGGAGGTCCTTCTTGCAGTAGAACCTGACCATCGTGGAACAGCTTCTTCTGCACTTCAGAGTGAGGTAATTATGGGCTTTGTTTGCTCTTTGAAATTTTGAGATCTGTTTTTTTTTTTCTTTTTCTTAGTGTCAGATCAAAAAGAAAATGCGAAGAACAATATATTACTTTTCTTTGCTGTAGCTATATTAATTATCAGTTGTTGGAAGATAGTACTGACAAATTAATCCTAGTAGTTACTTATATGGAAAGCAGATTCTCCGTATTTTAAAGAAACTGCTAATTAATGGAAAGCAGATTCTCCGTATTAAGTTTTGCTCGAAATTGCTAGATATTTGTTAAAGAAACTGTAAATACCACGGGTATGTCAAAATTTAGATTATATTGTCCAGTAGACATCTTGGTTTTCCATCTAGTAGTAGAGCTAATGATTTACAAGTAGCCATTCTGCATTTCAGGCTTCCTTTGGTATTTTAATGGCTGTTGGGATGTATGGGCAACCTTATCGTTACTTCTGGAAGTTTGTTCTTCTCTTATTTATCTATATATTTATTTTTGTAGTTCTTCACAACCGTGCCTCTTCCCTGTGATCCTTCCACTTTGCCCAAGTACCCACCGAGCAAGGAGTTTGATGCCAAGCTTCGAGATGAGGAAGCTAGAAGGTAAACCATTTTATATTCTCTACGTATTTTCAAGCCTTTTTTTCCGGGCAAGATCTAATTGTGACTCGGATAAAAAATAAAAGAGAAGAAAAAAGGTCTAATTGTGACAGTTTTTCCTGTTGTGCTCTGTCTTGTTTCCTGCCTAAAGCTATTTATGCCTTGGAGCATTAAGCTCACTCTAAATAACTGCAAAGACAGAGATTTGTGTTTTGTTTCACATTGTAGAGTCTGGTTTTTCTATAAGTTTTTTTAAGTTTTTTGTTTGTTTGTAGAAAAGCGACATCCTAGTTTCACTAATTGAAGAGAGGATATGTTTGTATTTCTGTGTATAGGTATATCACCTTTTTGAGAAAATAGGTATATGACCTTTATATATACATATATTAGGCCGGTTATTGTTATTCTTGGCTTGATTTTCTTGTTTAGACAATTGAAAACTGATTTGTCCATCTGTAAACCAGGCGAAGAGCACCTGGTGGTAAAGGGCATGGAGGGAATTCCAAAGAGTCAAAGGCTGTGCCAGCACCAGTTGGTACTGCTGGGAAGGAATCAAGAGAGGTATTGTTATATTAATTTGGTAATTATATCATAATGTGAAACCGTCCATTATATCATTACCTGACTTGAATCACTTGATTGGATTACTGATTCAGGTTGATTTTGTTTATTTTTTCTGTTTCATTTTCTAATTAGAAGCAGCAAGAGCATAACCCAAAAAGCATCAGTGAGAAGTACATTCCTGAAGAGGATAGCGGCTCTGGCTTTCCTCTCGAACCTCCCAAAGGAGCAGCATCAAATGGCTTCTCCCATTCTGGCCAGTCAATTCAACCAAGTGCATATGGATCTACACGGAATATTGAGATGCGATCTGGGCAGTCTAAGAATGGTGCTGAGTTGAGAAGGCAGAACTCATATATGAATGGTGGAGCTGCTCAATCATCCAGATTTTCCAGTTCCGCTTCAGTTCGAAGCGATTCGCGATTTGGTGGTGTTGTACAAACTACTGCAAATCCACACTGGCCAGAGGAACGTATTAATACCAGATATAATCATTTAGATGACGGCGATTCCTCTGCAAAACACGATTGGTCCCTTCAATTTCTGAATAGGCCAAAGTCTTCACAGAGAAAGGATGAACAGCCATCTGGAAAGGATTCAGCAAGGGTAAGAGTGATCGACATTGTTCATTACTTTATCTTTATAGTTGATGCATTGACATTACTAACCACTTCTCTTGTTGCATCAGGGTTATGGTACCAAGAAGAACCGAATCCACTACTCTGGACCATTGATGCCCCCTGGGGGAAATCTTGAGGAGATGCTCAAAGAGCATGAGAAACAAATACAACATGCTGTCCGCAAAGCTAGACTGGACAAAGCCAATACCAAAAAAGCATATGGTGAAAATGGCCAAACCGAGTCCCTACTTCACAATGTAAGGAATGGCAGGTGATGGAAAATGGAATCATATACCTGGCCAATTTGGATAGCAAGAGCTCCTCGGAATTGAAAATAGTTGCTAATGTTGAAGAACGATTCATAGGGGAAACTTGACAAATCTGACCACCAAAGATAATATATGGAGCATCATCGAGTTTCATCACATCAGATGTATATTCACTTTTTGAAGGTATGCAATATAGTTATACCCATCATCACATGCTTGGGATTTTTGAGAAATAGTTAATCAAATAGATCAAAGCCCTGGACCAATGTTGACATACCAGAAAAATTATTTGATTGCCAGATGATGAGACGGTCTCTTAGGTGCTGTCCAGATGCTGGAGACAAACTTGTGTAAAGCTGAAATCAGAGTTGTTCAGTCAGCTTTGTCTAATTCTCTGTAAAGGTTGAAGTTATATCACGCAGGCTCCCCTTTTGGCGACATCAATAGAAGACAGTTTCTTGCTCCAAATCATCAACATAATCCCCTCTTTTTAAATATGTATTTAGGATTTGTTATGCTTGTTTTAGAAAGAAGATACTCGTTGGAGCGAAATTAAATTAGGAATGTTATAGGTTAAGCAAATGTCTTAAGCTTGTTTGAAGTAGATTAAGCAATTGTCAATCACCAATACAAAACAAGTTGTTACAGATCTGTTAGTGTAATCTTTTTCAGAATGCAGGAGTCGCTGTTATGTCTTGGTGCCGTCCCGTCCATCTGATGCTGTTACTTTCTTCAGTTTGTAAACTAGTCAAGTTGAAATGCTTTCGTAAGAACAGTAGAAACCAACATAGATGAAACACATTAATCAGGGACCTAAGAGTGCAAAGCAGATAGGGATTCAGTTAATTTAAGAATGATGCGAGTTCCTAGAGGAAACACTACCAGAGTTACATATCTTTACGAAATTTATGTGCCGTTTTCGATTGCAAACAAGGATTAAAGTAACTCATTTTCGATTGTGAAGTCTTCAAATTTCGACTATAAAAACATTTGTTGAAGGATGAGCTGTTGGAATCCTAACATTCATTAGAGACATGCGAAGAAACATGGATTCTCCAAATTGATATGAAAATGAACAAACAAATGTAAACAGCTGCACAACCGAACTAAATTGTGTAGAGATAAACCTACCAACCCTTATGTTTCTTGCTTCACCAACAATCATGTAAATTAGCTCTCATGTCTTCTTCAACCATCCAACGTTTCACTTGCCTTCATGTTTAAGCATTAACACAACAGATCATGACCAACTCAGATCAATACTATAAAATCTAACATCATTCTTCCAAGAACTTGAACCTCGATCATCTCAGTATTCTCGAAACCATGAGTCGATCACCAAAAACCCATCCAAGTTTCAACTATAAGCTTCTTCTCCTCGGAGTTTTCCTGGCTTTCGTTGTTCTCTTTGTCTTGAGATCAAGCTTCTCGTCATCATCTGATTCCAGTGAAAACACATCTACCATCTCACCAGAGGTACCTTTACTTAGTCGTTCGGCTAAAGATTCAAGTAGTAGTTCTACAAACTGCTCACCAAGTAGTACTACTGGTTGTAGCAAGATCCCATCCTCTCTAGCTCAAACCATAATCCACTACACAACGTCAACCATCACCCCACAACAAACCCTCAAGGAAATCTCAGTGACAGCAAAGATACTAGACAAGAAATCACCATGCAACTTCCTTGTGTTTGGCCTCGGCCACGACAGCCTTATGTGGAGTGCACTCAACCATGGGGGCAGGACAATTTTCCTGGAAGAAGACGAGTCCTGGATCGAGCAAATCCGACGTCGCTTCCCCACATTGGAGTCATACCATGTCACATATAACAGCAAGGTAAATGAGGCTGATAATCTCATGGATGTTGGCCAGGGGCCTGAGTGCACTGCAGTTGGTAGTGACATCAAGTACAGCATGTGCCAATTGGCTTTGAAGGGTCTGCCGAGTCAAGTGTATGACATGAAATGGGATTTGATAATGGTGGATGCACCCACCGGGTATCACGGCCAAGCACCGGGGAGAATGAGTGCCATATACACAGCCGGAATGATTGCCAGAAATAAAGAGGAAGGGGAGACTACTCATGTGTTTGTTCATGATGTGAATAGAGTTGTGGAAGACAAGTTCTCTATGTCATTCCTTTGTAAAGGTTACATGCAGAAACAGGAAGGGAGGTTGAGGCACTTCACTATTCCTAGTCACATGGATGGTTCCAGCAGGCCATTTTGTCCTGAATGATCCATCTATGTGTTTTTGAATATTTCATCAATTTGTTTTTGGTACATGAATTGTTATTTCAATAGTGTGTGAGGAGATGGAGCTACCTAAAAGGCTACCATGTAAGAACACATATATCAGTTTCATGTTCATTCTTACACAGATACGAGTATTCTAGTTCATCTTCTTCCTTCCATTATTTTCTATTTATCTTGTGTCCACGGCATAGACTCAGAATTGTAGGACATGATTCATCATGTACGTGGTTTCAGCAACTTGACGTGGACAACGAGGAACTAGATAGCTTTCCTCGCTTCAACTTCACTACTATATCTGAGAAAAAATCAATTACGTAATAGTGTTCTTGCTAAAATTGGTTGGTGCCTTACATAAAAGTGTTGAAATATCACCTAACTAGCTAAACACAACAAGTTCTTCTAGCACTAGGAGAGTTGATCTTTATGGTGCTTAAAAAACTCTGTTTGAGAGTCACTGTTTTGCCGATGGTGTTTCAAATCTTCATATATACGGTTTTTGGATGTTGGAACTGTTTTTCGTACGAGTTGCTTTTTGGATATTGGAACTGTTTTCGTACGGGTTGCTAATGTTGGAGATGAGATATTCTACATTTTAAGTGACAAATAAAATATAACTTATAAGTTGCCAATTGTTCTGATTGGATTGTCACCAAGGGTTCAATGTGAGCTGGGTCTTGGTTTGTTCTATCCAAATGTGAGAATTGGTTTGGTTTGTTAATATGTTTCAGGTGTAGGCCTAATTAGTTAGGTTGCACGTGAGGTTGTCTCTTTAGTGCATTTGCACCGAGCGAGTGATTCGGTAAGCAATTGATGAGACTCATCAACTTTCTTCAAATATAACAATGCATTGGTTCGAAATAACCCAAGCAATTTGTTAGGGCCCACATTACATAAATTGTCATGTCAATTCAATTGTTAATTTTTGACCATCAAATCGCTTGAGCAATTCAGTAGAGCCCACTGATGAATATAAATTTTGCACACCCATGTATGCTTTTGGCCTCCAAAACTGATATTTTTTCATTAAATAATTAATGTTGTACGATTAATCTCATTATTAATTAACTAAATTATAAGTTTAACATTTTTAGTTAATGAATTACCATTACCAAAAAGAATTATTCAAATTATAAAATATGAATAATGGATTAGCAGGTAATTATCTTCAACTGGTGCATTTACAAAGGATATGTAATTGTCAATTTCAGATGAATAGTGAATTAACAGGGCAATTCAATTGGTAAATCAACAATTGCTTTTGCCTAACGGGTGCAAATATAGTCGTTGTTTGTTTTAGTTGTTGTAAGCGTAAAACTTGGAGAAAGGGACTGTAGGTGGGAGATGGTTTAGTTTGTCCCAATGTGAGAATTGGTTTGTTAATTTGATTCACGTGCGAACCTAATAGTCAGGTTATGTGAGGTTGTCTTGATGGTTCCTCGTAGGGCGGGTTCCAGAATTGAAGTTGTCATCTTTACAATGCTTGAGTCGTTGTAAGTGTAAACTTGGTGAAAGGGGGGGACTGTAGGTTGGAGTGTGTAATGTACATGTAATAGTGTATGGACTATGGAGTTAGCTAGAACGGCCAAGTATAAAACTTCTTCTGCGGTGATTCATGGGTGCGACGACGAACGCACGCGGTTAGAGAGAAGATTGGAGGGCTCCGAGCGTTCCCTCTCCGACGCCCAAATCATGAATCATTAGGCAAGCAGTTGAGGAGAGGAAGATGGAATTACCTATTATGTAGAGCCTTTTTTTTATAGGCACGCGCCTGAGCGAGGCTTGGCTCAGCTAGTGATAGACAGTCGTGTATAGTCCACAGGTACGCGCCTGTTGAGGGCGGTACAACACGTGCGCACAAGCCTATGTAAAACGTTTGGTAAAATAGAACGTACATCATCTGCAACCTTCCTCTTCTCGTAATCTAAAAAGGCAAAAAAAAAAAAATTAAAGTAGAGTAGTTGGTTTGGGAGTTTGGGTTCTCTCTGTTGTCTTCAAATAAAAGCCGCGCCGAAACAGCGAAACCTTTGTCGGCAGAAATCGAATCAACGATGAGCAACGAATAGTAAGCCCCTCTACTTTCCTTCCTTCCGATTAATCATCAATAATCGTTTTCGTTTTCGTTTTGGGTTTCAGTGATTATCTCTTCAAGCTCTTGCTCATCGGGGACTCCTCCGTCGGAAAATCCTGTTTGCTTGTTCGATTCGCTGTCAGTTCCCTCTTTTTTAATTTTATTTATTGATCATATATAAAATGTTGTATTTGGTTCTCATTTCTTTTGGTTTCAGGACGATTCCTATGTGGACAGCTACGTTAGCACCATTGGAGTTGATTTTGTGAGTTACATATATCACTTTACATGTATGCCTATTGTACGTTTGTTATTTATGATTCGTATTTTGGTTTTCATTTTCAGAAAATCAGGACGGTGGAGCTGGATGGGAAGACAGTCAAGCTCCAGATTGTGAGTAGGAGTTGCTTTGTTTTCCACTTATGTGTTTTCGCCTATTAAATGTGAAGCCACTCAATTTCCATTTAGATTTATATATGTGTTTTGGCAACATTACAAGTATTGTCAAACGTAATTTTACAAGTGAGCATTTTCTTTATTACGTAACTGTAAATTCTTTGTTATTCTCATGGCTAAATGGTGGTAATGGAGTTTATATATGAACTTTTGAAAGCTCTGATGTGACGTATTTGAGGTGTAATTTATTTGGAAAGTTTATCACGGAATGTATGTGCAATGCCTAACTATATAAACTATGTTCAATCTCACTTGCTCGGCATCTACATGGCAATTAACGGATTCTTGCTTCTTCTTCTTTTTTTCATTCTAGTGGGACACTGCTGGACAAGAGCGATTCAGGACCATAACAAGCAGTTACTACCGAGGAGCGCATGGAATAATTGTAAGATTTTGTTGCTTTCTTTCATTTACTTATTCTTTTTATTTCCCGGGTAAGGGGGTCAGATTGAGGAAAACTCAAGGGTAAGAATAAATTTTGAGCTTGTTGTAGTACTTTTTTATATCGATTATTTTCATTGCTGGCTTCTTGCTTTCAAGTCGCTGTTTCTTATGCAATTTATCAAGATGTTTCAGATACAGATGTAGCTGTGGCTTTTTTACTATCAAAAATGTTAATCGACACAATATGACAAAGCTTGAGTGATGAGGACATCATAGTCAAACCTTTCAAGGTTTATGAGCGAAACAAATGGAAGGAGAAAACACCTAATCATTCAAGATAATTATTACACCTGGGAGGGAAACAAAGTCTGATTCCTGAAGTCTCTAAGCTGTTTGTGTCTTTTCATATTTCCATTTCAGTTTAGAAGTCTTAAGGTCTCTTTAAGTTAGTCTTAAATGCGTCAGTTTCAGGAGAGGATCCTAATGAGTCTTTAATGCTTCAGTTTTAGAAGAGTCTTTAAGAGTCTTTAGTGCAGTCCATTTGAGCTACTAGCTCAAGTATAAATAAGTGTAAGGGCTACCTAGCTAGGCTATGCTATGTTATATGAAAAAAAATTATCAGAGTGTTTCTGATTTTTTCCTGTGATGGGATTGGCGTGAAGCCTAGTTTGGGTGAGAGGCCTAAAATTTGGTGAGAAACCAGGGAGTGATTCCCAAATCCAAGTGTTTTGTGTGTGTTTAAAGCCCCAAGCTTTAGAGCTTGTTGATCCTGGTATCTAAGCAGTAGGTTTGCTGCATCATTGAGGCTTTTCCCCCTACCTTCTTGAAGCACTAGAACTTGGTTAATTGAAAGTTTTGGTCACTGAGATTCTTCAAACTAAGCCATAAAATGACTAGAAACAGTAACAAATTAAAAAATAATTAGCGAGTAGGACATGTCCATTTTGTCTAGCTGTAAGACCACATGCATGCTCACTATGCCACTGCAACTGATGAATCAACATGCATGATCAGGTTACCTGTAAGTGTTATAATTGTTTACCCAGAGTACTGTCTATTACTATGCTGTATATATCTAAGAGTTAGTTACTTTAATGCTATTTTGCAACATTATCTATGGGATCAGTATGAATACCAGTATCTTATTGATAAGGAAGATGGAGTGTTAGTTTCTCATAATAATGTGTGCGGGTTCATTCCGTTTTGTAATGAAAGAGTCTTACTTTGTACTTGGGCTGTAACAGATTGTCTATGATGTTACTGAGATGGAGAGCTTCAATAATGTCAAGCAGTGGCTGAACGAGATTGACAGATATGCAAACGAAAGTGTGTGCAAGCTTTTAGTGGGAAATAAATGCGATTTAGTCGAGAACAAGGTTGTTGACACGCAAACTGGAAAGGTAATTGTTAATTTTATTCCCTGGACAATTATCGGTTCTGTATTTCATGTTTTGAAAAAGGTTTCCTTATAGATGCTGATATATTCTGTTCTCCACCTATTTTTTTGTTTGGGCAAATTATATGACCAGCCTCCTAAATGGAACAAAACGGCTGCAGTTGATGTTCTTAAACATGCTAGAGGAATCTATGTTGCCTTTATATGTATGCATACACCCCGAAATCCAGTGCACATATGATAATTTGACTAGCTAGTTCTGTTCAATTTCTACAGGTCTTTTAATCAAATTATTTATTTAATCTCTTGTGTCTTAGATTATGAATATAGTCAATACTTAGATTAGTCTCAATGGTAGTTCCCCACTATAACACGTTCCAGTATCCAATTTGATTGTTGCAATTGTAGTCTAGGATCTCCAATAGTCTTTGGATGTGAAATAAAAATGAATGCAGGAAAACAGCTAAGCATGCAGTGCCACTTCATTATTAGCAATGCAAGAAGGTTGCTAAGCTTTAATCTGTCCAGGACCTTTGCTACAATTAGCTTGCTGCAAATTCATATGATTATGCCTTACCCCCTTTTGGTTCCCAGACCTCGGTGGCTCAGACTTTCTCCATTTTTCCCTATCATTCCGGCCATTTGGCCAAGCAATTAATATTCTCACTCCTAGAACCTGTTCAGCCACTCGACAATCTACTCTTTCTGGATCCTAAACATCCGGAAGTGCCCATCTATTTTTAGTGAGTCTTTTTCGCGATGCCCTCATGAGAGGAGGGGAGGGTTCCCACACTCCCACCAACGGTGTCTATAACGATGTCTAACATAGTATATACAGTTTTCTGTCTTGCAGATCTGTAAGTTCAATGTTAAACTCATGTTTCTTATGTCTATATGCGCTGTAGGCTTTAGCTGATGAGCTTGGTATCCCTTTCCTTGAGACAAGTGCTAAAGACGCTATCAATGTTGAGCAGGCTTTCTTAACCATGGCTGGCGAGATCAAGAAAAAGTAAGATCACTAGTAAATAGTAATATATTTCATGCATGTATCTTCTTTGAACACCAAATGCCCTAAAACAAGATGAGGCCTGATATTTCATTAATATCTGTTGACCCATCTTTGACTTCAGATGATAGGGAGTTGAGTTTTAGAAAGATTATCCTGATGCCCGTTATCTCAATCATCTTTACTAGATTGTGGTTGTACTTTCTTGTAGTCTTATACATATAAATTTCTTGCAGAATGGGCAACCAACCAACTGCAAACAAGTCAAGTGAAACTGTTCAAATGAAGGGGAATCCCATTCAGCAGAGTAGCAATTGTTGTGGTTAGCCATTCCTAGTGTCAACTATGTTGTAACAGCTTGTAATACAGTGAAACTGTTTGAGCGTATTGTCTGGATCTTTCAGAAACTATAACATATTGACTGGTATCCGACATCGTTATAGACACATTTATCCGACATTGTTATAGACACAAACTATAACATTAGGAAGATGTAATTACGTGGTTGTTTACCAACATCATTTCCATATCATATTCACATTGTAGATGAACTAAACTGCTGTCGTGGAAGTAGGCATGTTAACCCAGAGATAGAGGGGCATGGCAACCCCAATCCGTTCTTTTCGACCTTTTTGCTTCTTGGTTAAATAAATGCATACACTAGCAGGGGCTTCCAATCCAGAATCTGATTGTTAGAAAGTTTGTCCTGAAACTGAGCCAGACTTACATTTTAGTAATGGTCTGGAGTAGATCGGTCATCCTTCTCCTGATCATTACCGGGGCACCTCATTCTCTCGCGAGCTATTTCTAGTTTGTTGATCCAACTTTCTACCAAAGGCGGATTAGTGTACCAGTGAAGATCTCAGCTTTGAGCTGTCTGACTTGCTTTAAATTTAGTTGAGACTACAGCTTGGGTGGGTAGGTGCACGAGGTCGATGTGTTGGAGGTTTACTAAGGATGAAGCCATTGATTACAACAGAGGAAGTTGTAGCTCTTCAAACTTCAAAGGGCTAATGCTTTCAAATCTGATAAACCATCTTGGAATAATTTCTGTGGAAAAATTAAAAAAAATTAAAAATAATGTCTTCCTAATCTTTTAATAAATTTCATTTCAGATTTCTTCACATTTCTGGGCAACTTCCTCAAATGGTTGTGGCTCTGGCTTGCGAGGTATTTCTACAATATAATCCAAGCCAATTGAGGCCCTCATCTAATGATCACCGGTATATACCTCATGAAATATACCCCTTACATAACAAATACAGACAACAAACAAGAAAGGATGGTTCAAAGGAATATGCAACAAAAAGAACTTCACACAATAACCCACAGCAGAAGAATAAGGGAGAAAACAAAACAAAAAATATTAATAAATATATGAATTCCTTAAAATATAATCAACCTCAGGTTGAAGAACAGCAAGGCTTCTTTGTATTGACCTCTGGGCCTCCTGTTACAGCAATGGTCTTCCCTTCTTTGATGCTTGCAGGTGTTGGCTCATCTGATGAAAGAGTCTTTTTACTGATAATCCGGTAAATCTCTGCGAGAATTGTCTGGAAAGCCTTCTCAACATTTATTGCTTCAAGAGCAGATGTCTCGATGAATGAAAGGCCTTCTCTTTCGGCATAACCCTGGGCATCCTCTGTGGCCACCGCACGTAGATGCTTCAGATCTGTCTTGTTCCCAATCATCATGATCACAATGTTTGAGTCAGCATGGTCTCTCAACTCCTTCAGCCACCGGCTTACATTTTCAAATGTTGTTGGTTTTGTTACGTCATAAACAAGTAGCGCTCCGAGGGCTCCTCTATAGTAGGCACTAGTAATTGCTCTGTATCTCTCCTGTCCTGCTGTGTCCCATATCTGAGCTTTCACAGTTCTTCCCTCAACCTAACAAAAAAGACAACAATCTGCTTTCATCTTCTAAATAAATTACCCAGAAATCTGATTTTGTTACTTAAGGACAAGACTCACGAGCTGGAAATGCAGGATAGATGATAAAAAAACAAAACAAGTAATATACGTCTATTATAATCCGATAACCATCGTAATATAGGTCTGTCTACTTCCAAAGAACATGACTTATTGAAGATAAGGAGGTTCTCAGTAACATGTTAGCTCAAATGTTGTGTTGGATTATAGGGCCAAAATTTCATCAACTCAAGAGATTTTTATAAGGAGAGATATCATCTGTGACTCTAGTACTGCATATGAACCGGCAGAGGATAGCAGTGGTGCAAGGCATATTGGGGGCAAGTAGTGATGTCAACTCAAATTGAAAGGTCAGGGCAAGAGCAGACAGTAAAGTCACAGAGGTTTCCATCGGAAGCTGAAAAGAAGTTTCATGATCTAGTGTTGGACTTGATTTACCGACGTACGCAGCTAAAACATTTCACATCCAATCCAACATGGTGAAAAAGGAAATGCAATATTTTTTCAATAAATTAATTAATGGATATATTTTGGGTGTCATTACAACAGAGATAGAATGATTTGTTATTTACTTTCTGAAATTTCTTGTTCTTCCTGGTCACTAGATATGGGTGAATTAGCAAGAATGGCACAAAGATAACAATACTGTATCAAGTAATTGATGAAGTCAGAAAATCAAACAATCATGTTAACTCAACAGATCCATCACTAGAACCAAACGACACAGCAGATCTAGATCCTAAAACAATGAAATTCTAGTCGAGTGAGAGACCTGGAGAGTGCGAGTGGCGAATTCGACGCCAATGGTGGACTTGGACTCCAAACAAAACTCGTTGCGAGTGAATCGGGAGAGGAGGTTGGATTTGCCAACGCCCGAGTCGCCGATTAATACCACTTTGAACAAATAGTCGTACTCCTCCTCCGCTCTCCTCGCCATATTGATTGAACAAGGAAGAAAGAAGAAGAAGAATCTCTCGTTTTATTTGCAGAGACCCTTCTTTTCTTGTGTCCAAAATGCCCCCGGATGTTTGTTACACGAGTGTTCACTAATAGCTAGTGAACATTTATGTATTGCACGTTTTCATTAACGTATACCGTAAGAGGGCGCAAGTACCAGTAACCCTTATTTTTTATTTATTTTTGGTTACAGGAAGGGATCAAAACAGACTCAAAATAAAAGAAAAGAAACTAAAGACTAAAACAAAAGCGTGTTCTTCTAGCTCTAGTAACAGCAGCTAGATCATCAAGGTAGGCAGGGATGGCATGCACAGGAGGATCCTCAAAAATAATAAGACTAAGCTCATTAGAGATGCTGCATTTTGCCAAAGAATCTGCAGTCATGTTGGCCTCCCTGAAGATATGAAACAGCTTCACATCATCCATTTCAGTCATCATGCTGCTGCAGCCACCAAGTAAAGAACCAAGGGGATGGGAGGAAAGATTGGAGCAGTTCATAAGATGAACAAGAATTGCAGAGTCAGACTCAATTTCCAAGCAAGAGATATGAAGCTTGGAAGCCAACTTCAAACCATGAAAAAGCTCCCAAGCTTCAGCATCAAGGATAGCACCAACACCAAGGTTAATTTGAAAACCTGCAATCCAAGTGCCAGCATGGTTTCTGATAACACCACCAGCACCAATCATATTGCTGCTAGAAATTCTAGTCCCATCAATATTGAGCTTGTAATAATTCTGAGGAGCTCTTTTCCATGAAATCATAGAAATATTCACATTATCTGCAGAGCTGAGCCTTAAATGAGCTTTAATTCATTCCAAAGCATACTCCCAAATAATCTTCTCAAAGCACACAGGAAGAATAAATGAGGGGTCAAAGACATGTTGATTCCTCCATTTCCATATATACCAGCAGATAAACACAAAAAGATCACACCACCTGATATTGTTACTGGTAAAAGAGTGACAGTGCAGTTGAGCCTGGATCCAACCATTCCAATCAAGAGAAAAAGACTGAGAGATAGAACCAGGCTTAACAAAAGCATTCCAGATGAGAACAGATCTAGGACAATCACAAAATAAGTGCAGAAGAGACTCATCTGCAGATTGGCAAATAGGACACAAAGCACTAGCAGTGAAGCCTCTAGTAACACGCTGCATGTTAGTAAGGAGCTTTTTATGTAGAAAGGTCCATAAAAAAGTCTTCAGTTTAGGAGGAATCTTCATTCTCCAAATATAATTCCATTGAGGATTGAGAGGAGCAGACATATCAAAGAGGGAATTATAGGCAGATTTCACTGAAAATTTGCCATTAGCAGTAGCACCCCATATTAAGGTATCAGAACCACTAACACCAAAATCAGTAGGCACATTAACCATTTTTGTTTACAAACTCAGAAGGCACAACATCTAGGAGTTTATGCACATCCCAACCATCCTCAATCCAAAAATCACAGACAGTGGCAGCATGATTAATGAAAGCAGAAGGTAAGGCAAAATTAATAAGAGGGCTAGCATGAAACCAATAATCATGCCAAAACTTAATGGACTTACCATCACCAAGGCGCCATTTCAAATTGGACCTGAGCAGCTTAGCACCAAAAATAATTCCCCTCCAGGTGCTAGAACAATCAGCAGCCACCTCATAGTTATCATCAAACAGGCTGCAGTTCTGCAGATATTTTTCAGCAAACATAGAGGCCCATAGACCTTTATCACATTGAAACATCCTCCAACTGATTTTAGCAAGCATGGCCTAATTCATGTCTTCAGATTTTTTAATTCCTAAACCACTAAGTTGTTTAGGTTGACAAACAACATCTCAATTCACCAAGTGCACCTTCTTTTTGATCTCAGTATTACCCCATAAAAAATTTCTATTAAGCTTATCAAGATTTTCACATAAGCTAACAGGAAACTTGGCAGTTTGCATTGCATAATTAGGAATAGCAGAAGAGACAGATTGAATCAGGGTGAGACGACCTGCCATGCTGAGAACCTTACTCTTCCAGCTAGAAAGCCTATTTTGAACTTTATCAAAAATTCCATCATAGGTATGCTTGTTCACTCTAGAGTGAATAAGAGGCATTCCAAGATACTTGCCAAGGTCATTAGTGAGAGGAGAGCCACACATGTTACTGATACCAGCAGCCACATTCTTGTAGGTATTAGGAGAACAATAAATTGAAGATTTCTCAAAACTGACAGCTTGACCTGAGAGAGCACAAAAGGTGTCAAGACACTGCTTTAGGATAGAGGCCTGGGAAGAAGTGGCTTCAACAAACAACATAAGGTCATCAACAAAGAATAAATGGGAGATTCTTGGACAAGATTGAGAAGCTTTGGGGGGTTTCCAGTAGTTATAGTCAACAGCAGACTGAATAAGATGCGATAACTTCTCCATACAAAGCACAAAGATGTATGGTGAAAGGGGGTCACTAGTAACCCTTATTTTTTTTTAAAAAAAGAATATTTCTTTTGTTTTATTAATCTGTATATTTTATTGTGATAAGATATGTGGAGGATTATTTGTTTGAAATTAAGACAAACAAAACAACAAAACAAAAGAGATATGCGGAGCCCTAGGTTTCATGGGTTGGTGACGGCGCATCTCTGAACGAGGCGGCGAGACCGTGTAGCTAGCTGGTGGCAGCGAGAGGTCGTTGCGGTAGGGGCTTCAGATTGGCTTTTTTTTGATTCGGGGTTGACAAAGCGGGATCTGAAGATTGAGGCCCATGCACCGATCTGCAGACCTACGCCTTTTTATTTCAGATTCCATTTCAATTCAATTTCCGGTAAGCCCCTTAGATTGGTAATTTGCTCTCTCTCTCTCTCTCTCTCTCTCTCTCGCTTCTGAATTTGGGTTTGCTTGAATCTTTGCATAAAATAAAATAATTGTGGCCTGGCCTTGATTCTCTGGAGATGTCGTCGAGTATTGGTGCTCCCTCTTCCATATTGTTGCCTAAGATTCGGTACACAGTTCATGATTCTGCTGCATGATAGATTATTGTCACATTTCAAAGTTTATGATAGAAGAGCATTAGACCCTTTTCTATGTTTTCTAATCCCTAAAAGGTGAGAAACAGATAATTAGATCTTCTATCGGTTTAAATGTTAATGTTCTAAGTGTGTGACACGACCCGCCCTGAATTTCACCCTGAACCCGGAGTAAATCGTGCGGGGACCACCTCCAAGGAAAGATTTACCGCAAAAATCGGTACCACCTCCCTTGAAAATTGACAACCCTTCCAATAGAAACCTACAAACACTTCTAAAGGTTCTAAATCCAACCTTAACTTCTGGAGCCTTCGTGCTCCCCAAAAACAATCACCACCAATAGGATAATAACATTATCTAAGATAATATACATCATCCGTCAAATATTCTAAAATATCAACAAGCCTTCACCCACAACCAAAAATATATACATTAAACCCAAGTATTCAGAGCTACTAGACACTAGCGGAAGTAAGAAAACACAGGTAGGTTAAACAGGTAACCTACTGGTGAAAGGTGGTGGAAATACGGGTGACTATGCCTCGTCTCCTACTAGATTCAATCCGAACTCTGCAGACTGGGCATTTAAAAACGAAGGGCCCAGGGGAAGACATTTAATAACGTTAGAGTGAGTGGACAAAAAATAATTTAATAACAAAATATTTATGCATTCCCATTTTAATTTCATAGAAAAATATACTGCATGCGGCAGCTCAAAAGTGTTCAACTCATAAACTGGCAATTTCACGACTAGCACTGGCTAGTCACAAACTCAAATAAAATGGAGCCTCTCGGGCTAAACTATATATAAACATATATTCGTATGTATTTACACTCGTCAGACTCCTTGTATGAATCCTAGAAACAATTTAGAAAAATAGAAATTCATACAAGGCTACAACGCTGGCGTCTAACGCTCACGTTGCGCCATAATGGTATTTTTCCTCATTATGACCGAAGAGGACGGTGTATTTACGTGTGGACTCCCTATATGAAAACCTAAATAAACCGAAAAAGAAAGTAGTTTTCATATAGGGCTATGACGCTTGTGTCTAACACTCACGCTACGCCATAATGGTATTTTACTTCATTATGACGGACCAAGCACGTATGGCTAGCTAGCATTTATATACATACTATACTCATAATATCCAAAATATATATATCCACCAAAAATCTCATTTTCGGGATCTCTCCAAAGAAGGAAAAAAATTGTCAAATAGCCGAGAAATCAATAAGTCTCATCAGAAGAAATAAATGATCAATAAAATCATTCATCGCATGCTTTTCAATTAAAAACAAAGGTCCACTCACAAATTAGGCCTAAGCCTGATGACGCTCCGAGGCTTCTTCTGCTCGGGCCTCCTCACGTCCTGTTCCAAATATATAATTAATTTCCCACTAAAAATCCAATATTTATACAAAATAGGTAAAATTAACTGAGAGCCATAACCACGCTCATCATTGCCTAACTTCGATATTCTTAAATCGAAACGATCCAAACTTTAATACCATACTCGGTAGTCGTAAATACAACTTTTCCCAAAAATTGACTTAAATCCTACGGCCGGATTTTACATTATTTAACCGCCAAAATACCAAACTTCGGAAATTCACAAACCTATTCAAAACTCATCCGAAAATTTCACAATTCACTCCATTAAATTTCTCTAATTATTACACATTTAAAATCATACAAAACCCCAAAACGGCGCCGGCAGCGGCGGCCGGAGACCGATTCTGGCGACCTCCAAATCCTATGAAATTTCAACAGCATCTTCCTCTCAACATCCCAAACAACTTTCATAACTATCACTAAGTCCAATTTCAAGCCTAACTAGGTCAATCGAACGAAAACATCCTAAAAGCCCTAGAATTTCCTCCTTGAATTTCTCCTTACCTAGCTCAAGAGGGAGTGAGCCTTTTGAAGGAGTTGTTGCACGGGAGGAGAGCTACAAAATCGTACCAAGCTTGCCCGGATTGGTGGCCGGAGAGTTCCGGCGACGGAAGGCTTTAGGTAGCCGAGCCTTTCGGGCGAGACTACTCCTTCACGGCGGAGCTAGGGCGGCTGTCACCGATCTAGAATGGAAGCTGGGCTGGAGATCGAGCGAATGGGACCGGTTTGGCGGCGAACGGTGGCCGAACGACGACGGACAGGCGGCCGGAAAAATCGAGCAGCGAGAGCCTCGGGGAGAGAGAAACCGGGTAAAAGAGAGAGAGAGAAGAGAGAGAGAAATGGTTTGGGCCTGACCCATCCGGCCCAACTCCTCTATATACAACCAAATTCCAAAAATTAACACCCTCAAAAATAATACCCTAATAAAAATTACCTTTTACTAGCTAAAATTTACTATTTTTACCGTCGTTACATTTTTCTCTTATGAATAACTCTCCGAAATAATCGTCTCTCAAAACCCCTCTAGGGACCAATTAAACTATATCTCAATGTCGGAGATGGTAAAATTCTTATTATAATCAAGCTAGTAAATGATAAAATTTTACGGGTTGGGATGTGACAGTGTGAGTGGTTGTTTACCATATGCTTTGTTACTGACTTTACTTGGTTGTTTTCTACCTTGTTAGATTGAGATGTTGGCATGGTGTTGTTTAGTTGTGAGTGGATTTTCTATTATGGTGTTCTTCTTAATGTTATATGTGTTCCTTGTAGGTTATACTTTGGTTATTCGCATGACCTTATGGATTGCGAGGTTATCTATTTGGTTAGGTTGAGGTTTTTTCTATAACTTGAGCTTAGAATTAAATTCATTCAGCTGTCTGTTGAAGTTCTTTAAATTATATCTCAAGGCTAGTTGTGAGTTCGGTTAAGTAGAAACCTTTTGGTTGCTAGAGTGATTAGTGATGTTATTTAGATCCTTTGTTTTCTTGAATTGCAATTATGTTTGGTTCTGCTTCTTATAATAGAGAAGACTTTGAGCTCTTTGTAAGATTGGGAACTAAGTCATTGTTTTTGTTGTACAATGATCTTTTGTTTCATTCTAAATTCTGTGTGCCTATGATGTGTTGGAATCTGTGCCTGTTGTGGTTGATTTATACATACTAGTCTATATGATGAAATTGGGTTTTTTTTCTTGTTATCTTGTTGATTATTCTTCTTGTTTTTTTGACAGTGTTAGGGCACTCCAAAGGCTTCCTAGGCCCAGAAATCAATCACACGGCGCATATGAAATGCTCCAATTATTCATTGAAGCACAATGTCTGGCCACTTTGACAACTTCGGGATTCAAACCCAGGTTAGGAAGCACACCCAACTAGGTAATAACCACTAGGCCACTTGCAGTGGTTTTGTTGATTATTCTTAATAACTGTGCATATGCTATCAGTGCAATAGGTTTTTGTTTGTACCAGCGGTGGTTTTATTGTCTGAATGTCTACATGTGATTTCTCGATTTGTTTATTTGAAAAGTATTTGAATCTTGTGGCTGCATTTTGACACGGACAATAATTTGAGTCACTCACTGAATATGACAAGTTTTTGCTCACTACTCGTGTGTTTGCCAGAGACATCCCTTCACATACAGTAACTATTCTGATGTGGTGCTGAATTTGTGCAGGTTTACTATGTTGCCTTTTGGGATGAAGTTACTGTAAGTACGCAGGAATCCACTGAACGTAGAATTGGTGAGGATGGATTTATTGGGAATTGGCTCATTGTGGTTGTAAGGGATCTGCCTTTTATGGACCAAAGGTTGAATGGTAAGATCCTGAAGGTAACAAGTTTTTGCCTCACTGAATTCATTATATTTTCTATCATTCTTTTTGTATTTGATTAGTGCTACTTGCATTGTATCTTGATCATGTTGTCCTTTGTAATCTATACTTTAGGTCAACATGTTTATCATGATTTCGAAGGGCTATTGTCATACTATATATTTTGTCTGTATACTTCTGTTTGATGTAGTCACATCAATGATGTGCATTGATTCAGAAGTATTTGACAGTCTAACTGTATATCATCTAATCAGTTTAATCTTAGTGTCAGATATTGAAGTGTTCTAATTCAAATGTCAGTTGAAATCATACATATCATATGGTGTGAATATCTCTCCGAGACTTGGTATATTTTGGCTGGTTTCAGTTGTTGGCACACCGTCTTTTTCCTCATCCAAAGTATTCCATTTGGGTAGATTTGAAGTCCCAATTTAGGTGTTCTCGATGCCCTTCTTTGGCATACCAGTTCTGTACTTGCGATCTCAGAACATGGAGCGCGCAGTAGTGTTTATGATGAGGCAAAGGTCGTTGTCCACAAAAACAAGGCCAAACCAGAAGAAGTTGAGTTGCAGTTGGCTCAGTACCGTCATGATGGATTGCCAGAAGACAAGAGGTTCAATGGAAATAAAAGGTATGTTTCTTTTTCTGTTACTTTGTATTCTCTCGATTGGCATGTGGACATCTATGATGCATCATGATTGGAAGATTCTTAAGCTAAGCCTCTGAAAATATGACTCTTGGCCGGGTGGACTGTTAGTGCTTCCACTTCTCAATTACTGAATAGAATTCGGTGGGTAACTTCAATTGTCCATTTCCATATCTTAGCTTGAAAATGTATGATTTTACATAGGTTTTGTAATTTTATTCTCTCTATTTATTCCTATATTTTTTTTTTTTTCAAAGGAATATCTGCTATCCATCTTACTCGGTCTGTAGTTTCCATTAGTTTGCTTTCATAGCTTAGAGATTTAGCTAAGAAAAAGCGAGATTAGCTAGGTTTACGCGGATCTGCATGTTATCAGGGTTTCACTTTGGCGGGTGTGGGCTGATAGGGTCTCTTAGAGATTATCTATCTTCAGCAACGACGTGTATTGGTCTGATCCACAAAACCCCCAACCTCAGAATACCAGAAATTATGAAACAGAGGTGAGGTGAGAGAAAAGGTAGAGGAATGCGTCATATCGGGTGAAATTAACACCCAGGAACACATCGTCTGCTGAATTGAAGTTTCTGAGTTGGAAGAATCATCAATTTCAGGTATCACTACTATATATTGGTTCATTGGTTGTTTAGTTTCTGATTTGATTGTTACGCATAAACGAATAATGAAGGTATATTGTTAAGGATTGGGTTTAAGGTTGAGTATTATCCTATATTGTATAAACAGCTTGAAACAGATGAGTTAATTGAGAATCCATTAGTGGGTTAATTGAGTGAAAGAATGCATATCCATTGATGAATTTATGTTAGTGATGTTAGAATGAAACCTGGATGTGGCTTTGCTGTATTGGGATCAAATCACATACTAATGTGTGAGGTAATAACGAATGCTAACTTGGTAATGAAGATGAAAAGGGTACCTTGTATGTTTTCTCAAGGTCTGTGAGTTTGATGGGAATATATTTAAGGGATCATGTGTTCAACATGGTATTGCTGTTCAACTGCTTGGTTATATTGCTTAGAAATTTGGATAGAGATTTCATTTCTGGGTTAGAGTTGTCCCTATGAAAGCAAGAATCAATCTATCATTATCAAACATTTTCTATTTTCTGATGCTAAATAAGAAAATCAATCACTGACTCGCCTATCCATATTTCTCAATCAGTGACTGTAAAGTAACTATCTTTGGAAGATTTAGGTGTTTTTGCATGTTTAAAGTTTCAAACTACTCTTTTTTGACATTGGTGCTCAATTTGCTTCTGTGAAAGCTACAATTAATCATGCACTTGGTCAGTTCTTTTTGGTAGATTATCACTGCTCAATGTTAACTGGGCATTTTGTGGTTTTCAGGTAGAGATTCTGTTGACCAAGAACAATTTGAGCCTCGTGGTAAAGAGGGTTCCTTTCCTGTCTTAGCCTCGTGGCATAATTGTTGTTGGTGATTCTGGAGACCTTGCCAAGAAGAAAATATTCCCAGCAATTTTTTCTTTTTACTGTGAAGATTGTCTACCTGATGTTCTAGTTTTAAGAAACAGTGTTTTATCTCGAACCACATTGTGTACGGTGTACCTTCTAGAGAACTCGATACTTTTCTCTTTTACTATATGTTCTGGCTATCTGTTTTTATTTTTCGATACTGCCTATTTGTTCTTTCCCAGCGACTCTCTCTATCTCCCTAATCAGTTCCTAATCCTTCTTCGTCTCTCGCTCTCCTCGCTTCCCTCAGATTGGAACTTCTATTTGATCTGGGTTTAAATCTTTTCTGGGTGTTGATTTGTATGTAGTTTCTATCTTTCTCCCTGTGAAACCCTTATCGTTGCCGTTTTCATCGATTTGTTCTCCAATTTCTTCAATTGTTTTGTGATTTCGAGTTGGGTTATTGTAATTATAAGTAAATGTATGATTGATTATCGTTGTGGCTTCTATCGATTCATAAAAGGAGTAAATCGCTTTTGATTTGGTTGTTGGTTTAAGATTCTTTTCGGTTGAGATGGTTTGGTTGGTGATTTCAGAGATCGACAAGTAATGGGTTTCACAAAATGTGCTCTAGGATGGTTTCTTAGATACGTGCTTGATTTGTTTTTGTTTGATTTTGTGGGTGTTTAAGTGTTTCCTCAAACTTTACGGTTTTGGGAGATAACTATATGGTTCCTAAAGTAGTTGAGACCGAGATTGATTGAGTTATCGGTTTTGATTCCAATTCTGTTTATATAAACAAACTTGATTTCCGCCTTTGTTGTTGTTTTTTGGACTTTGCAGATTCTGCACAAACAGGTTTAAGCCTTGTTCTTCTGTTGCATCATTTCAGTCTCATTTTGTTATCCAGGTTTGTTATATCTATTGTTGTTTGCTTTATTTTAATACATACAGCTGATATCTTTGTGCTTTGTCTCACTGGGTTGTGACTATTAGTGCTCTGTTTTACTGTGGACATTTTCATGTGCGAAAATATATCTTCTGTGAATCGTGTATAGCTGCTAAGTATGAAAGGTAGGCTACATTAGTTGTTTGATCCCATAGAGTATCAGATCCCATTCGCGGTTAATAGAAGGGAAACAATTAGGTTTTAATTCCAGAGTTATATGTCATCAAACCTATGACACTTCCATTATAACCATGACATTAGGTTTGAATTGCCCAGTTATATGTCATTAAAATGATGGCACTTCCATTATAAAAGTTTGGTCTCCTTTTTGAAATTAGGTGTTGGTTCCATCCCAATGCCTTCGTCAATGCAGAAAGTGCTTTAGGTGATACACGTATTTTATGCTATATTCTTAATGTATTTCCAACCCTATTTAGCTTCGTTATTTCCTTAATAATGTCATTTCTAGTTTGTTTATGTTCTTTAGGTCAAAAGAGGCAGTTTTATACAAAAGAAGGCTAAAGAGCAAGAATTGAGAGAAATCCTAATCAAAGGAGGATTCCTGGTGCAGCAAGGAGTCTTATTAAGTCGCAGAATCTGAGGATAAGTCATTTAGGAAACTTTCCTGTTTTAAAAAGGGAAAAGTTGTTTATTTCATTTTAAGAAACTTTCTTATTTTGATTTATGAAACTTACTATTTCTCAATCTTTCCTATTCTGACTTTCCTAAAATATTTAGGAAACTTTCTTTTCTAATGAGACAGGAAAACCATTTGAAGTCAAGAAACCTAATCCAACTTGGAATAGGAATCTGTGAATGTGTATAAAAGGGGGAGGACGAATTCTGCACTAATCAAGGGATTTATAAATCAGAAATTAAGAGATTATTTCCTTAATTTCATCATTTGAATTATGTTATTCTCTACCTTATTTATCTGACTTTATTTCCCTTGCAGGAACCCTAATTACGCACAAATAAAGGAAGGGAATTTTCGTCAAAGGCCTGATTGATAGCAGAAGATGGAAAGTTCTTAATCGCTGGGAGTTCCTTTGGAGAACAAGGAGTGTACCTGGTCCGTATTCAAGCCTCATGCAATGAATTACTGCACAAGACATTCTAGAGAATTCTGGGAATGTCTAAATCAGAATTTAAAGCAATAATTCATCACCGTTGGATCATAAATTAATCAAGGGCTAGGAGGACAGCTAGGGTTCGACTAGACCACTATATATAGGAGCAAAGAGCAACGTTTTCAGTATCACTTCCTACATTCTAGAAATTCAGAAAAGTTCTCTTAGTCTCTCTCATTGTCGTGAGTCCCTAGAAGAAGGAGAGAAGTCCTTGCTGCCTTGGACGTTTTAGGGAGTACTGAAGCCCTAGCACAGCCTTGCACGACCTCAAGTTCTTGCTCGGCCAATCAGTCCATTGAAAAGTGTAAATCTATGTCTAGTACTTTCTGGTCATCTTATTCTTATTTTAGTTTTCGTTTTAGAACTATGTGTTTTATTTTCCGAATTGGATGGAACCTCTGTTGAGACTAAGTGATTTCCAGTTAATAATAGTCATGATTTCATTGTTCTAATGATGTTATGCGATTGAGTCAATTGCCTTAGAAATTCGTTGAAAGCATGTTTGTGTTTGATATACCTATGTTAGAATGCATGCTAACTAATGCTATGATTTGTACTAAGCCTCGTAGGTAAGTATCGATCACCAGTAGTGGAGGCCGTATCCTGTATGGTTGGGAGCATGTTTTGCATGTGAATGGTTAAGCGTCGTACGTAAACTCTTTGCATGTTAGGGTTCGTTCTTTTACTTAATGATTTGCATGTTTGTAGACAGATACTTTTAGTATTGATAGCAGCAGCATGTAAAATGTTCTAAGTTCAGACGTTCTAGCTTGGATGACTATTTAGAAGAACCGATTAAATGCATGGTCGTAGGCTTGTATTTAGAACCCTTCTGTGTTTCTCTTTGGTAATAACTCGATTGTGTGATCAAAGTTCATTGGATTATGATCATGTTTTCTGGAATCTGGTTTCGAAGGTGTGGAAGTCGATCACTTGTAAATAGTAGCTTAGTCTCTTTTCTTTACTGTTTTCATAGGAATGTTAGAACAAACCCTAAAATCCCCTCCTGAAATCATGTAAATGTAATTGTTGTTTATATTCTGTAAATGACTCTTGAATTAGATTCTAATCTGTTTAATTTTGTAAACGCAGGAGCATCCTAAAGTCCCCGGATTGATCGAACATTATTTACCAATACTACAATTGTCATAATTGTCGCACCTCGGTTTCGGGCCACGTCATTAGGCCTCTAGAAAATGATGTTATTTGGTGGCACATTGTTAATGGTTTTCTATATAATTTATACATTTTGGTTTCCCTGTTGGGATGACCATGTCTATATATTTTGGTTTTTCTGTTGGGATGACTTGATGACCATGTATTTGCTGTAATTTATTGTGCTCAATTTTTAAGGCATATTGCTAGACAATAATCAATTTCTCCATGTATTGTGATTTTGATTTGGGTGATTGTATTTATAGGTAAAGATATGATTGATTATCTTCTGGACCTTTTTTTTTCCTGATCATTAAGCTATTTTTTTTGATGTCTTGCAGATAAAGTGTGGCAGCAGTTTATAATAGCACTATTCCACTCATTCCAATCAGGTAACAACATACCATACCTGTTGAGCATTTCTTAAATCAAATAGCAAGTGCATATCCTATGTTTACCATATTCTCATGACAAAAGCTATAGTTAGTAGAATTTGCAATATGTATTCTTTCAAGAATATTTTCAATGACTATTTTCCTACACAATAATCCATATGAATATATGTATATATATGTTATGTTTAGGATGTTTAGCAAATGATCGTATCCCTGCTATCTTAAAGTCATAATGATCTTATGATTAAAATTCAGTTTTGGTCAAGTTGTAAAATTATCTCAGAATTTATTTGTTGTTTAATAAAAGGAAAATGGGAATCAACTGTAACATTGATTAGTTTGATGTGAGAATATTCATAAGGACCCTTCTACTTAATAATTTGATGGTGTTGGCCACTGGGAATAAAGGTCTTAAAGGAACAAGATAAGATTTATGATCCCTTGATCGTTTTCAGATATTAAAAACTTAAGTGTCATTTACTCTATTAAAACCAAAAGGACTCCGTAAACTCAAGCATTAGTCTCCCATCTCTATGTATGTAATTTGATTTTAATTTGTATAGCCATAATATGATCAAATCATTTATTTACTGTTATTTCACTAAACAGGTTTTGAACAGTTTGCTATCGAAGCCTTCAACTACATTGGGTTCAGGTATGAATTTTAAAAGGGTGTGAAGACTGGTTTGCAATTTTTTTTAATAACTAATGAAACAATATTTCTCCAATTATCTTTCTTTTCAACGGTTACTATTGTTGCTCTAAACCCTACAATCTAAGCTGCTTTATTGTATTGTTCTAAATTCTAATTCTTACATAGCTGAAAAGTGAAATAGTAATTTCTATCTATAATTAACATCAGAATAACTGGATCATTAACTACTTCTATGTGATTATATGATAAAAGAGAAGGTCACCAATAATGATTGAGGGTACTTTTTTAGTTTTTTGGGAATGTTTGTACTATTTTGTAAAAGATTGGCTTGGTTGGTTTCATTTGATCATTTCACGCAATTCCTTTTGAGTTTTTGACGGTTTTAGCTTAAAGTTTCTTTCTTTATAATGGAGGTTCTTCCACTTTGATATAGTTTGTTATTACCTGTGATGAATTTCACATCAATGATTTGTGATTTCCTTATATCTTAGTCATACATGAAAATTAACATGTTGTATTCATATAAAGTGAGAGAAAAAAAGAAGTAGGGCGCATGCAAGAGAGATTTTTCCTTTCTGGCTCTTTTCCGTCGATCATCGTTGTTCTCTCCTCAATATCTGAGTCTCTTCATCGTCTTTCTTTCTTTCAAGAGAGATCAGTCATTGGTGGTTTTAAGGTCTTCTTCTTTGCTCCATCACAATAGTCAACACTCACAGGTATGGCTTCCAAATCTTTATCTGCTCGATTTGATATAACTTTTGGGATTTTGAAATTCGAATTTGATATAAAAATTCTGATTTTGATCATCAACCACTAAGGTAGGAAGGAATAAGAGAGATCTTTTCTTTGTTATATCTTCTTTCTTACATTAGATTAAACACTTTCACTTTTTACGTCTATTAAACCTTCTTTGATTTTTCACTCTTTAGATTTTATTGTTCAATCAGCAGAGATGAAAGAGGCAAAAGTAAGCTGAAAACAAAGCAGAAGCAAATGGCATTGCTTGTATTCTTTTACAAGGCAACCATCATTATCATCAAGCATCAGTTTACATTAGCCAATATTTTGGTACAGAACATAGGTGGTAATTATTTTATGGTTTGATCACCTATATATGGTGTCCAGAAAATAGGTTGTAAAAACTTTTGATACAATCATGGTGTTCTATATCTATCACATATTATCCTATATATCAATTATTTGTACATAAGTCATTCCTAATTATGCTATCATTGTCATTGTCTATATTTTGTGATCATAGTTGTTATTATTGACACTTAACTTAAAACATGAAAACAATGATGTAACTTATTACCTCATTATCTCATCACCCATTAATAACTTGAGATCCATACCCGCAGCAACGCGCGGGGTTGCTATCTAGTTTAACTATCTATTATGCGGCCTGGCGCCGTCTTACTGTTCTGAAGAACAGTATCGGTCGGGCTTGGGCCTGCATCTGGCTCGGGTTTGGGCTCTTGCCAACGAAGCTCCTAGAAAAAGTGAGAGAGAGAAGAGCAACGGAGGACTTGGACTCTTGAACTCTCTCTCGATCTCTCTCGAAAGCTGCTTGGATCTCTCTTCTTCTTCTTCTTCTTCTTATGTTTCTCTGATTCTTCCTCTTTTTCTCTACCCCTTTGCTCTTTCTTTTTCCATCGATCTCTCCGGTCTCTTGAAGTCTCGCCTCTTCTCTCACACCTGATATTTCTCGAATGATCTCTCGCTCGCTGCCTCCTAAAGCTTCAGAAAAGATCTGAGATTTCCGTCTCAGAAAAGATCGCCGCTTCCGTTTCAGACCTTTACAGGTTAGGCCTCCAATTCAGTTTTTTTTTTTTTTTTTTTTCTTTTTCATTACTTTAAATAGAAGCAGAAATCAATTGATATTGATCATCCCAGCGTACCCAGCGTATGTTATCCCAGCATAGTCTGTAAACTTTGTTCACTCTTTAACGTCGATGTTATCTATTTTCTTCAACAATTGCGACTCATACGAACTTTTGTTTTCTAGGTTTCCATAGACGAAAAAGAGGAGGTCTGAATTTAGAAAAAAAGGAAGAGGGGAGCCCAATACGAGATCCAGGTTAGTGCTATTTTGTTGTGGTTATGGTCTTATTTTCTCAGATACACATATTTTTGGTCATATGGTATTTCGATTGTTGTGAAAGGATAACTGTAGAGTTCAGTTTCTAATTTTCTGTGTTTGGAATTGATTACACCTTCTGTATTTGGGTTGTTTCGTACTCTTAATGTCTAAGATGGAATAGTTAATTTGTGGTCTGATAGGTATCAGCCCATGTGTTGGTTCTCCTTTCAATTTCCCCAGTTAATTCATTTAATGGATCTTTACTTTCTATGTTTGTAGGTAGAAATAGTTATGTAATTGGGAGTTATATATTGGAGTAAGTGAGTCTATCTTAAACTGGTCTTCATCTTCATTATTTATCTATGTTTTTGCTTTTATATATTGTGTTTTGTATGATTTGGGATGGCAGTTGATGCATATTATCAACTATTTGCATATAGCTGTAAATACTCATCTTTGCTTCATCACCCAGACCTCCTGTTCTCACTCCTTGCATATAGTCTTTCTTCTTGCTTTTAGTTTCACACCAACAATTTGGTATTGTTTACGGTTGGTAATAATATGTGACTATTTGATGTAGTTTGGATTGTTGTTTTCCCTTTTGATTTGGAAAAGAAAGTTTTTAAAAAAAATTTAAGTTTGCATATGATTAGTTCATTGTGCGGTTGGAATCCTAAAAGAGTCAAGTGTCAATCCTGATTTGAATTGAAATCGAGAGAACGTAGAAATCTTAAAAGCTGTCAAAAGAGTCGTTAGAAACTATTATCCTGAACATAACAGAACTACCTTACTTGCATCTTAAAGCCCTAAAGCTATGAGATTGCATAGATCATGCTCACCAGGAAAATATGAGGTTTCAGGTTAGTATTCTGTATTTACAGTTTATTTTCTTCTTTTTCTATAGGTCTGGTGAAAGTGAAACAGTCCATCACATAACTGATTTGGAACTCTACATATCACATTTCGGTAAGTGCAAGCAGTGGATTGTTGCAATTCTTTTCTATATTGACAGTATTTGATTGATTTAACTTTCATCTGTTTGCATCTTACTTTTGATTATATTCAGTTTGAAGATGCTATTATTGTGTAACTACTTACTTTTGATTATATATTCTATATATTTCCAAAACAACATGCTAATTTCCTTTATTTTACCTTTTCAGAGTCTACAAAGGCTGAAGAGAAAGAACATGTTGAGGATTCAAAGTATAAGGTTTTGCTGCTAAAATTGCAGGTTAGATTTTGTGTTTACAAATTTGTGCTTAATGTGGTGCTAGATGATTATCAATGCTAAAAGCTTTGGCATGTCTAAAAATATTTCCTTTCTTATATTGTTTCATATTCTCTATTTATTTAATGTGTTGAGGAAATAAAATTTACTTGCACACCTAAATTGTATCTAAAAGAAGTGCCCCAAAGTAGTCCTGGAAGATCTATATATATATGTTCGGTTACAAATTGGTGAACACATATGAGATCAGTGTAGCATATGTAAGGGTTTTCAGGTCTTGAGTTTTTCAAATTTTTCTATATTGTAGCTTTGAAATTGTGAGTGTGATTTTCTCTTCTGCCTATTGGAATTTGAAGCTTCCATACTATTTTCCAGATGTTAATCTATTGTTAGCCTGATCTATCAAACAGTGTCTTACAAACTGAACTCGATTTCAGTTTGGAAATCCCTGTCTAAGGTTTGCCCTCTAAGATTCACCTCGAGCAGCTGCTGAAATAATGTTGTAGGAAGAGAGGTGTGTAGTTAATTGTAGGAAGAGAGCTAATGAAACAATTTTCTTACTGAAACGTTATCCATTTGAGCATTTTTGCTATTTGTGGGTAAATAACCATTTGAATAGAATCGTCAAGCTGAAGTGTAGTATGTAACTGTTTGATTACGTAATTGGTTTGGAAGTGTACTTAGTTTATTTTTAGATCTGGCTATTCCTTTATTAGCTATGTCCATTACTTTTGACTTGGTGGTATGTATTAGATTTTTTGCATTGCAAAGCATACTATCAGACTTGATGGTATCTATTAAACTGTGTTTCTTGCAAAACGTACCATTATTTATGTGTTATCCTAACTGATGTTAACTTCTGATGCAATGACGTGTAAACAAATTAAAAAAAAATTGATCTTGCATTTTAGATCAATGTGATGTTGGCATATAAAAATTCCTGAAGCTAGTTAAGATTATTAATGCTAAAAGACCAGAGTTAAGGTTATTAATTTTAGTGGGAATATATAAGTGTAGTCAGGAAGCCATAATATAATTCTATTTTATAATTCTATGTAAAAGTTCTACATAGAACATTGTATGACTTTGAGTATTACTAGATTGTATGTTCTGAATTCAAAAGGTGCTTTGATATTGTCTCTGTGTGAGTGTTGTAGTTTACCTGTATGATTTTCTATCTTCGTTTGATTTTTATTTTTATTTTTATTTTTTCATTTGAAAAGTTCTTGTTTATATCTGTATGGCGGATATGTGAAACATTGTAGCTAAGTGTCTGCATGTTGTATGTGGTTGATGTTAGTTATTTGAGGGCTGATGTATTGTCTGGATTTTTCATGTGCAAACAGAAAGATCCCAAAACCAATGAGCTTGAAGGTTTACCGTAGATTTTAATCTGTGCAAAGATTTGGCAAACAGTGGAACAGGTGAGTATTGTGTTTATATCTACTGATGCGCGAGCATATGTTGTTTTTAGAGATGTGCACAAGACTTAAAGAACTAATATCTGTCATAACTATCATCATGTGAGGCATCCAAGCTGCATGTGATTCCTTTTTAGCTGATTTCTCTTTTACCTAAAATTCTATGTTTTAATGGTTCATAGTTGTTGCAGTCCGTTCAATTGATAAAAAGGAAAAAAACAAAAAAAACCTTAGGATAATATAATTATATCTCTATTCTGATTGTGTCTGTATGAATGTAAATGATCTTGCTATTTACCACAACCAATCTTTTACAGTCCTATGGAGATTCAAGGTCGCATGAACGAGCTCAACAAGAATGTGGAGATTCGGTAGCATATTAGCATATGTGCAGTAAAAAGGTACAGTATCAACTAGACTTGCATTATAGCTACATATACTTCATAATTTTTTCAGTTAAAGTTCGGTTGCTTCTTTTGTTCATCTTTCCTAATAATATTTACTGAAAGCATCCCTTTATGTATTCTAACTAAATGATATTTAAACTGTTTACAAATTTGATGACAACAGACACAATTCAAGCTGATTACCCTTACCTGGTAATCGGTTGTGGTTAGGTTTGTAGTTGTTCATCTGATAGTTGTTTTGTTTATATCCATATGGAGACATTTTATACAAGAAAACAAAGAGCTAAGCATCTAAGTATTGATAGATATTATCGGGGAGTGCAAATGCCATGGATGCAGAAATGATGACACGATTTTGACAGGGAAAAATGATTTGGTTACATTTCCAGTATACATTATAATCATTTGATGTTCTAGATTGTTTTGTTCGATGTTACCATGTATGCGTTACTCTCTCTCATTGAGCGTATTTAAATGGTGAGGTAAGATATTATCCGTACTTTATCTTTGGTATTACCATGAGTTAAACCAAGCTGACATGATGTAAAATAAGATTTGCATGTATATGTATATTAATATACTTTTATTGTGTTTGCCCTCTGATATATTGGACTACTATCATCCTAGATGTCATTGGTCGCATCAAAGTGGTTCAGCCAAAAGAGGAAGTGACCATTGATGGAAGACTTTTATCAAAGCGTAATATCCAGATGCAAAACACAAGGTATGCAAGATTTAAGGCCATGTCTTCACTTTTATGTGTCTATTTAACTTGATGATAGATTACTTGATGATGTATTACTTTTTTATTTCCCTTAGTTTGTTACTACATGTGTTTGATTTGTTATATTATGGCTTTATCGACTGTTATACCTTTTTATATTACCTTTCTAAGGTAAATGTATTGTTTTCATAGTTTGAATGTATAACATACAGTAATTTTTCTGTTTCAAAAAATTATTCATGATGAAGTGAAATTGCAAATTACTTCATATTACCAAGTTCATATGATAGATTCCTCTATGCATTAGGAAAAACAAGGAACATGATTTATGATATTATCTAGGTATTGTGATTGGATAATAAGTTTTACAACGGTAAATAATTATGGGTTACTCTCTATGTAGGAAGGAGCTTGCAAATGACTATGATGTTGCCTGTCTAAGTATCTTACATCCTCCAGTTGTCGTTGTATCCACTAGCACAAAAATGAAGGTATACTTGGGTGTGAAAATTGTCGTTCAATTATCAATTTTAAAACTACAACGCTATGCTTATATACGTTTAATAAATTAATTGCTTTGCTATTCAGGTAAAAGTGTAAGACTATTAAAAAGTGGCATGAGTTCCTGCATTTTTATAAATCTACCTATTATTTAAACAGAAGATTATAAGGCAAGGTACATAAAATAATAAAGGAAATAATAGCTTTTATGTTATGCTCTTCTTCTTCTAATTGTAATACATTGTCTATCATTGCAGCTTCAAAAAATCTTTTCATCCTTCAAATATCAGGACTTTGCTACTACAAATGTTGCATCCCCTGTTGTAGAGGAGATGGAAAGGATCACTATAAGCGCTCTTAATCTGCATGGTGTGAAGAGAAATAAGGTAATATTTTTAATCAACATGCCATGTCTAAGAATACTTGTTGATACCATATCTTGATTTACATTGATTAGAGCCTCATGTAATACATTATTTGAACAAAATATGTATATTGATTTCACCACAGAATACCAGCTTCCAAGATTACAAACATTGCTGCTCAACATGGTATTGCCTTGGTTTCCCCAGCTGTAGCAAACTAGCAAACAACCGAGGCTACAACCAGATTCTTTCTGACTAAGCTGCATACAACATGGTGAACAAGTAGGATAATTTTTTTTTTCTTTAATTTGTATGGATTTTGACGGGTTAGAATGAAGTCCTTCCACTGAAATGGTGTTAGCAGAACTCAGATTTGCAATATTAACATGTGTTGCATATATTGGTTCTATTATTTGTAACAAGGGTTCAAATAGATCCAAATTCAGTGCAATGCAACTTACAATACAATTATACCTCTGTTATATATGGACCTCTCTTCAAACATAGACTTCCATACCTTTGTATATACTTCTATATAACAGTTCTTTTCACACATATTGTCAACATGCGATCTCAACCCGCAGCAACGCGCGGGCCATTTACTAGTTTTTAACTATTTACCATATATATATTTTTCGTCAACTGTGCAGACAACTAAATTTACTGTTCATAACACTGTTCTTAATTACTGTTTATAACATTTTATAACACAGTTGGGCATGCAGAGTTAGACCTGTAATGTTATCGCAAATTCGCAATTTCCGTATGTGCCCTCGCTTCAGAAGACTAGAAAGTTCACGGCACCGATATAGAGCAATTCCAGAAATTTTGATTACGAGAGAGAGAGGACACAACCCTTATCTGGGTATAAAACATTTTCAGCTTTCTCGCCTCGCTCGGACCTTCCAGAAATGTAGAGCTCTCTGCCCATCTCTGTTCAATTGCCGCTTACTCTCTTCTTCCTCTCTTCGTTTTGTGATTGATTTCTGTTTGTTAGAAGGAAGAGTTTTATCAAGCTTGGAATCTGAAATTGGTACTACCCACTATCTCATTTTGTTTCCGAATTAGAATCATTATAATTACTCTTTCTCTTACTCTGTTAATCTCATTCTTCTTCTACATCTGTTTCTGGGTTTGTCCTCATATTAAGAGAGAGAAAGAATGGTTGATGGGTATTGTTTGAGGTTCGGATTCCGAATATTAATACAAATCAGTGTTTACGTCAACAGTGTTGGGCCTCGCCCTTCTCTCTAGATATCTTTCTTATCGGCCGAGTGTTCTAGAGGTGGGTTTGGCTTTAATTTCCTTTTCCTTCTATGTTTCGGTTGGTTTCGAACTGATTTGGGTATTTATTTTGAAGAAATTTTGTTAGTGTTGCAGTTTGAAATTTGGGTGGAAATCGAGTTCTTATTTAGTTATGAGGTCTGGGTTTGAAAGCAATTTGATGGATGTTCTACATATTCACTTATTTCTGTTATTAGTTTTTTTTTTTTTTTTCACAGTGCCTGCATAATCTAATAGAATAATTTTTACTTTTGTGTTGTAGCAATTAGCAAGGGGATATATATATGGTACAGTTCTGTTCGTCCTGAGCATGGGATACTGATGTTTTTCCTGGGATACTGAGCTGAGGGCTACACCTACATACTACTATGTTGTATGATCCTTTCTCTCACATTTGTTGCTTCTGTTCTCTTCTGTTAGCTGTAGTATGGAGCTCGAATTATTTGTTTGTTGTAGAAAATTTTCCCGCATTATTTGTTTCATGTAAATTATGTAATTTTCTTCAAATATCAACTTGATATTATAGATATCAGATTGTGATTGGAGGTGAAAAGCAAACATCATATTTAAAAGCATTTGACAATAGCAGAGAAGACTATCATAAACCACCAATTGTCATATGTGCATGCACCTCATTTCACTTATATCATAAACCGGAGCTTATAGAATAGTTTATATATCTTCCTTAAAACTTTTGCTACTGTTTCGGTAAAATGCGTAAGAACTAATATCAGTTACAGTATTATGCAGGTTAAGAGATGATTAGAAGTTGCGGTAGTAGTCTCTATAACAGAAATTTGTGAGTAAGATAACTGATCCAAGAGGTAACCATTATCAACTTGATCCAAACAGTTTCTTTATGTTCAGGTATATATATATATATTTTTTAATATAATGAAGTTGATAACCTCCACTCATGTTTTTTATCCTCTCAGCCATTTTTCATGTATTGATTATACTTATCTTTATTTTTTGGGAAAGAAACCGCCTTGCGACAAAATGATGTAATTAAAAGAACTCGACTATTTTCAAATCCTTATGTCTTACCTTAAGCTTTCCATATGGTTTAAAATGCTTTTATGTTGATTATAATAGAGAGCTTTTGTACTCTGATTTCTATTTGTAAGTTTGCCGGCTTTGCTTTTTACCAATTGTAAATTTAGTCGAGTTTTAGCTGTCCTATTGGAATCTATATGCAATTTACAGTGTGCTTTAAGTTTTTTAGCTTTGAGGCAGTTTTTGGTATTTAAAATGGTTTATTGTAAATTTCAGATTCACTTTTTGTTCTCCTGAAAAGTACGTGATCTATTTGAATTATGTCTTTTACATTATGACAAATATTAGCTCTACTATGAGTCTATGACAAAGTTTTTGATCCTACAAGTTAAATTCAACTGGTATTCTAATGGCCATATTGTTAATTTTCATTCTTCTCCTTTTGAATCTTCATGCAAATATAAGTAATATTGATAGGATCAGTAAAAACATATTAAACCTAAAAAAGAGTTAACAAAATGTACTATACCAAAATAACATAGAATGATTTTGGGGTGTGGAGTTCTTTTCTTTTGTACATACCAAATGCTAATAGCATTTATATCATGGAGATAGACATCAGGAGCAAATAAGTTGTTCGGAAGATGTTACTTTATAGATTAAGAATAACTTTTAGTCTTTTAGTGATTGTAGAACACTTACATTTCATATATTGTGTAGTTGAAATTGGTTCCTCTGTATTGCCAATTTTTGTTTTTTTTACTTGCTGTACTTGAATGTACATAAGAACATAAAATCTTTTGTCTAGATGCAAAAAGGTCAACATGCTTTTGCAAGCCAGTATATATTGATAATATTCTCAGTTTTCCCAACTTTAAACATATTACAGTTGAAGTTACTCACCTCCATGTAACTTTTACAAATTATTACTTGGTTACTCACCTCCATGTTTGTTCCAAATTATTCTTGGTTTAGTTCCAATTAAGTGTTTGAGATTTGTTGAGATTGACTTAATAACAAGTTCTTTGGCAGATACAGAGTGACGCCAATTTGAAAAATTGTAATCTCGAGCAATAATTAAAGCCTTATTCGTACAGGTATATGCTACTCATTTTGTTAATTATAGTTATTAATCACTTATAGGGTAACCTAAAATTGTTGTTTCTCTTTGTTATAAAATTACTTGCCTTTTATAGAAAACCGAGCTGGTTTTGTGAAATTTGATACTTGAGTAATTGGGGTTTTGGAGTTGGACAGTGAGTTAAACTGGATTGGGTTTGTGTTATCCCTTGATGCAAATTGAGAGCTAGATTCATGCATGCCGATTGTAGTTACTATTCCCACTTTTGTCTTGCTCAGTCCATATCTTTGATATACTGCTCCTTTTGCAGGTAGCTATACCAGGCTACAACTTCAACATTTTGTACATTTGGAGTAGCCATTTCTTGACATCTACTCAGGCAACAACTTCTGCTAAGCATGCGTAGATCTAAACCATTTTTAAAGCTACAGTTTAAGCAACTAATCCTGTTAGACAATTAGCATTTTTTGAACCAACTCCAGTTGCAACTTTGTTAACTTATGTTTTAATACACTTTTGTCAGGTTAACCTCTGTATAAATCTTTTAACTTTTCAATAGAACGCATTGACTACTTCCCTTCTCTATTATCATTTTTCTACAAACAGAGATCCCGCAACAGAGCGCGGGTATATTTTCTAGTCTACTAAAGGGCCTTGCACCACCTTACTGTTCCTAAGGGAATAATGCGCGCGGGCGAATTTGCCCCTGAGCTCTTTTGGTTTTTACTTCATGGCCCTGCCAGTTGTTGTGATGCCCAGCCTCCACCTCTCCCCCTCCAACACAGAGAGTTGTGTTTCGATACAGTGGAGGAAACGAGAGTTGAGTAAAGCGGAGTAAGCGAAGCTTGATCATTCTTTATCTATTGGAAATTTCTTTTCTCTTTTTGGTTCGTCTATTATCTTTCCTTTTGTTCATTGATCTCAACTATTCTCTTCTCCTGATCATCCTTATTACCAGACCGATTCGGGTGATTGGTTTTGGATCTGGGATGACAGATTGCTGCGATGGGTTGCTGCGGTTTGAAGTGGTTCTGTTGACAGTAGAATCATATCGGTGCCTGCAAATTGGTATAGCTATCACCAATTCGCTGTTCAGTTTTTTTTTCCTGTTCTGTTTGGTTTGAAATTTTTCTTGGTCCAACTGTTTTAATTTCAAGAGGAGAGCGAAAGACGGAGACAGACACAGAGACGGAGAGAGGAGAGAGGAGAGAGGAGAGAGGGAGAGAGAGAGAGTTGGTGGCTGAGCGAAAGAACAGATTGGAAAAGAGAGAAGGTGTCGAGATATCAGAGAGGGTGTCAAGATATCTGGAGATGTGGCGAGGAAGAGAGGCAAAAGACAATCCGATAGTTACATGCATATACTTGAATTTTTTAGATCGTTGATTTTTTTTTTCCAGTGTGAATATATTTCCCTGACTTTTCATTTTGGTTTTGAATAGGGAGGGGTTTGAAGACAAGTTACCAAGAAAAAAATTGGACGCTTCTGTAAGTGAATCTCATTTCCCTGATCTATATGCTCAGTTCTCCTAAATATGAAAAAAAATTTCGTCAAATTTGAATAATTTACTACACTATATTTTCATTTACAAAATCATGTACCAACAAGTTCCTGATTTTGGGTCTTTTCAATGTAGTAACTCTGATATAACTCCTTGTGTTCCACTCCTTGGCAATACCGAACATTATTTCAACGAGGTATACTCAAGCTCAAGCTCCTGTACAAAATATATAAGTTGATTATTTTGATCATCTCTGCAGTCTAGCTTTGAAAAGTTAAGAGGCCGCATAGTATTCTAGCTTTTCATGAATACTTTGATTATTATTTTGATAAAAGAATTAGACTCATCGTTTATTTGTGAGTTTGATGGTAGTTTTCAGTTTTTTCTTTTTTCAGTTCCTGCTTGAAAACAAAAATTTGGTTTTGCCGTTTCTGTAGTTTTTTTGAAGTTTTGAACAAGTTGAGGTTCATAGGTATGTGCTACTGCGTTCAAGATTTCAAGCAGTTTTATATTATTCATTTAGGTGGGATATCTTTGGGGACTTCTGTTTTCTAATGATTTTTGGTAACAGTACAACGAAAAAAATATTTTACCAAAATTGTTTGTATTAGTTGATTCCAGATTTGTATTGGTGCTTTGCTACCTTTTCTTCTATGTAAACCAGTTAATGTACAAAAATAGACTTTGTATAAAAAGACTTCTTTATAGAGATAAGAGTCCATTTCTGTGAATACTGTGATCAATGCAGAATTGCAGATGTATGTGGATTATACTTCAAAGAATGGATTTTTCGTTTCTGATTTTGAATCAGTAAAATTGGTATGCAAAGGTTCGTCAATTCTAACGATACAATCATTTGTTTTCCAGGGGGAAACGAAGCTTTAACCTATGAATTTCCTTTCTCAAGTTCCTAGCACAGTTGAGGTACATGCTATCTTCTCCCACTGTGATTTTGATTTTACACTGTAACATGCTTTTAAATACTGAAACTCCTGATTGGAAGCAGCAAAAGTTTGGGATTTGTCTGTGTCCTTCCCAAATCTCATCTTGGTTCCAATTCTTAGAAATGCTGTGCTTATTGATGTCCTGTGCTTCTCTTTAGTTTTTAGTTACAGTATTAGTTCATTTCATGTAAAGTGATGTTGTATTTTAATTTTCCTGTATGCATGCTGCAGCAGGGGTGGACTCGGTTTCATCGAGTTGGTAATTTTGATTGCTTACATCTCAGCGAGAAGAGTGATCTTTCTCTGGGTATGCTTTACTTCTGCCAAGTTTTTGATTTGGTTTGTATTTGATTTGATTTTTTTTTTGGTTCTGAATTTGCTTCTTGGTTCTTCTTTTTGTTTTATAAGGGATTCGTTTTTGTTTTAGTGGATTAATCACTCTATCCTCTCAGTTTCTTATGGCCCTAAACCCAAATCCCACTGCCCTCTCTTTCTCTCTGAGAAATCCTCACTCTATTCTCTTCCCTAGCTTCCTCTAACCCTCATCCTCCGCCAAAATTTTTGGGCTCGAGTAGATGCGCCGCCGCTCCCACAGTTTGGGCATTCTAAGTCCAAGCCACCGTTCTCATCTGCCTCTCTAAACGTCACCTCCCACTGTCTGACAGCCTCTTTCTGCCTCTCTAAATGGTTGTTTTTGGGTGATTGCTTCAAGTAAGCTTCGTGTTCTTCATAGTTCACTCTTCTCCATCTTCTTTCTGTTGATTTTTTGTCAATTTGTTGTGCTGAACAAAGAGCCCTATGCTAGGTTGATTGTTCTTCATCATCATTGAGCCTAAGAAAGGGTATGGTACTATCTCCCACTCTCTCTTTTTTGTACTCATTTCAGTTGGATGGATGCTTATTCAGATGAATTGTATTTATTCCAGAAAGAGACTATCCTTCGCCTTTTAACGATTACTTGACTCAAATATGCAGGGGATTCAACTTTTTAAAGTTAAATTAAGAGGATCAACACAATTTAAGGTGGAAAGGAAGTGGCTTTTGGAGGCTGCAGCTATGGACTATGGTCCTCCATATCAATGATAAGTTTACATGTGGGGTTTTTTTTTTCTTTCCATTTGATCTGTAGTTTCTGCATTGTTTTTCCTTGTATCAATATGGTTCCTACTTATTGTTTCACAGAACTTTTTGGGGTAGTCATGGAGTTCCAAGATTAGATTAGCGAGGGGGCTATAATGTAATACTGTGTGATCTACATTCTAATCATACTTGGCTCTTTGTTGATGATAATTGGAGGAGGAGCAGTTGTAGCTCTTTGTTTCGGCTGAAAGTTTTGAAATTTGGTTGCCATACTTTGATCTATTACCCGTAAAATTTTTGTATTACCAATCCCTAAAATTGTAAAAACATTGTTTTTAGTCCTTTATCCTTTGATAAGTTTATGCTATGACTGATATCCTTTTTTTTTTCCTTCTTCCCCGATCTTGCATGTGTAAGTTGTCTTAAAGAAGTTTTCATCTTGCATGCACGAATCAAGAGCCTTATCGTTAACAGATCAATCTGATCGATTTCATTTGTGGAAACCAATTGGTAAGTGCTTTTCATTTCGATTAAGGTGGAGAACTGAACCAAGAATTCTTTTTCTTTATCACCGATTGGAGGCTTGGCAGAGGACACTGATATATTTACCATTTTGCTGCTTTTTCTTTGTTTGAATATACAGGAGAAGAGGGCGGCTTTGGGTCTGGGTTTGTTTGGGCTTGGTTCGTTGCTTTGTTCTGGGAGACTTCCTTTGTTTACTTGCATAGTTTTTGGTGAGTTCAGTTTTATTGTTTATTGATTGTAGTTTAGCTTAATTTGTAATGATACGATACTGGGATTTGATACAATAAAATATCAAATAGTCAAACTGATTTACTACGGTTACCAATGCTATTAAATTGCTGAAAATGTATGACAGCTACTTTAAACTTCTTTTTTTGATACCAAGCTACTTTAATCTTCTCTGTTGAAACTTTTGAAAACTGAATTGATAGGATGTAAACTATATTTGGATAGGTATAGTTACAAAAATAAAAAATAATAAAAATAAAATCCAGGGGTTTAACTATATTCACAGATTTGATATGTAATTATATTTACAGTTATATTTACAGCTACTCAGATAGAGCAGATTTAGGGATGCAGCATGATTCATTTACTTTCTTTAAAGTCAGGTCTAGCTTGCCTGCATTCTATGACCTTATTCATTTTAGAGATTGATTCTGTGACAACATATTTGTCCATTCTCTTCTCCATTTATCAGACCAGAAAAAGAAAAAGAAAAAATTCAATTAAATCCGTTTTATATTTTGCTTTAGGTGAAATAAAGACTATTGTTCCTCTTCTTTGCTACGGAATTTGAGTGATCTGATTGGTGTAGGAAATATAAATTCCTATGTATGCATATGCAGCCGTTTTTTCTTTTGCTGATTTCATGGCATGCTACCGAAACATAGTTCTAATACTAATACTCTCCATTCTCTTTTCTCAGTGTCTCCATCCTTGAAACATAGTTCTAATACTAAAGCCGTTTTTGTGTGTGTCTGTATAAATGTAAATGATCTTACTATTTACCACAACTGAACTTTTACAGGCCCATGGAGATTGAAGGTCGCATGATCGAACTCACCAGCAAACTAGCAACAAGAATGTGGAGACTGAGTAGTTGACAGGATGTGGTCTTTTGTGTGTGGATAAATATGGGATTGATTTTGCTGGATCCAGTCAAATGTATCCACTTGAATATTAGCATATGTGCAGATAAAAGGTACAATATCAACTAGACTTGCATTATAGACGCATATATTATATATACAATCTGGGAATTTGGAAAAAGGAGATAATGATTTCTTTTCTTTCTGAAGAGAAGGGAAAATGTGAACTACATTTGGTGCTATCCATGACCAGACTTTGGTGGCGACCTGGGGCAATGGATTGAGCTGAAGACTAAGCAGTGGCTGCTGCTGCTGCTGCTTCCTCCACTGGCTCTTACGTATGATTCATTCTTGCCTTTTATTCATTTTCATCTATTACGTATGATTCATTCTTGCATTTTATTACACAAACAGTTGTGTTACTCTGCTAAAGATCTTGCCTTTGATCCAGAATAGTCTTAGTTCTTTAAGTTGTATTTGGTTTGTATATTTGTAACTTGCTGGGTCAAATTTACTTACTGTGAGGTTAGTGGTTATGGATACAAAACTTAACTCAATTGGTAAATCCGATGTAGATTCCGTGGAATTTTAAATTGACCGTAGTTCCATCTCAATTGGTTCAGTTGCTGTATTAGGAATGATTAGGTACACTAAAAGGTGGTCTAAGGCTCAATTAGGCAGATATACTCCGTTTTCAGTTTACTTATTCAATTTCCATTTTCACATAGGAAACTGTTAGGAATAATTAGGTAGATATGTGTCACCGTATTTGGGATTTCATTCTTTTCATCTTAAAGGTCATGTTTCAAATAACTAATGAGGGCAAATAATCTTGGTTAGTAAGCATGTTCGAACAGCTGTGATTTCCTTTCTTTTTCAATTCTTTGTTCAATTGAATTGGTTTCCCAACATTTTTTTGGAATCCACAGGTGACTAATTCCAGCGTTTACCAGTAGATGCATCTTGCTCAATTCCTCATACATGTAGATTTTTCAGAAAATTGAATGATGAAGAATACACTTTTAAGGTAATTATTTTATTCTGTTCCCACAGTCTACATTTCTTTCTTTCCATTTAAATATTCTGTATAATGCTTCATATCTTTTACTTTATCTCTCGGTGTATTGATCATTTGGAGGTAATTGCTTCTTTGAAACTTGGAGCTTTTCCTTTACTACTTTCAAACTGAGTGAGCCTCGGGGATCGAGCCCACCACAATCAAATTGGATGATCGCTATGTGTTAGATAGTAATTTTTATTTTTTATGAATTGAATTGCTAAAAGTTTAGAGACTCTGATGCTTTTGAAAGAATTTGATGTCAATTGGTATTGTGTCTGCCGGAACTATTATCTCAAGTTATAATTGATTAATGTGTCTGATATGCATCCCTTCTCGATTACTTAGAGTAGAAACAGAGCCCTTTCATGTTAATTTTTGTTTGGACAATCATGTTGAGGTTTTTAAACTGGTTCCAACTGAAGTACCAGTAGACTTATTTCAATTTATAGGCATTGTGAATTTGATTAACTAACGACCACAATTCAAATTTTACAATAGATTTTTATTTTTTTAATTTTTTACTGAAATACATTAAAACTTGCTTATAGTTTATCAACTAAGGTCCACTCTTCATAATGAGTGAGAGGACTTGAAGATGAGTTGAGATGACTGAGGAAATAGCTAATTCAGTTTACATCAGTATATGTTCATTACTTTTTTTCTGCATCTATCCTTTGTTGTTACTAATGTGCCCTTATGGACAAAAAGTATAGATACATAATGAGTGAGAGGACTTGAAGATGAGGTAAGAACTGAGGAAAGAGCTCGAGAGTGAACAGGTAGAAGTGAAAAATTTTCTTTTACCTTTTACGATGTGATCGTTTACTCTGCTAACAGAGTTGTGCATATGGTGTCATTTAGGCATAGGCATATGTCATGCTCTGGTGTTTAGTTTAGCATAGGCACATGTGGTTTATGTGAACTGCAAATTCTTTGGGGAAGGTAGCCTGATTACATTTGGACATTTTGCAGGAAGCTATGATGCTGTCACACTATACTTCTAGGATGCCCACACATGACAAGCCAAATGGGTGAGGACAAAGAACAAGTACAACAAAGAGAACAGAGTGCAAGGATCATGAAAGTCTCATTTTTTTTTAAAGCATCAAAAGAACAGGAGGAAGTTAAATGCAAGTTAGCCAAACGAACTGATCTTAACATGTTGCAATTGGTTGCCTACATTGGCTTGATGGGTTCCATATGCGTACGTTTCCTTCCATATTGTTCCTCTTTGTGAGCTTTTGAATCTTTGTAACTATAGAGCGACTATGATGAGATAATTGAATCAAGAACAGAACACTGCATTTCCATAGTAAAATCGATGACTATTAACGTTTTTAGTACCATAATTCCCGCAGCATCGCATGGGTTTTCTGTCTAGTTACTTTGTGATGATAGTAATCAAAATGGCTCATGACATTTGTCTTCATGCAGGATTTTATAATGTTTGGTTTTGCTCGATCTAAAATGACTGATGAAGAGTCAAGGAACATAATTAGCAGAACCTTGACTTGCAGAATAGATAAGAGGTATTGTATTCTGCTAAGCCACAGTGAACATGTGTCACATAGACCTTTGTAATTTCTATAAATTGACATGCAGTAATGACTGACAGGGCAAATTGTGAGGACAAAATGGACTACTTTTTGAAAAGATGCTTCCACCATTCTGGTCTGTATAATTATGAGGATAATTTTGCAGAATTGGACATCAAGCTGAAAGAGAAGGAGGTAATGTGTTCGCTACAGATTTTTTTCCTGTGTTCCATATCAGCTACTTTTGTTTGAGCAGAACTTTGATCAGTAATGCTTTAGAAAATTCATCCAGTAGTAGCAAGTTGTTTAAATTGGCCATCTAGGCACATGGCAACAAATATTTATGCCTGGCTGCAGCAGCAAAGCATTAAAAATATCTGGATGCTGTCTTTAAAGAACATTGGAAAGTGATGTTAGTGTTATGTCCTAGAGTACCACGTATGAATAGCGATATTACTGTCTGTACAATTGTTCCTGGGTTAGGAGTGAAGGTCAACACCATTTCCAATTTCCTTAACATGTTTTATAAATATGATCAGGGAATATTTAAGAGTGAAGGTCAACATATACTAAACTTTTAATTTTTCAGCTAAACTGTCAGAGCTGGTCAAGTCTTCAAAGTTGATGAAATAGGCTGTCTTTTACTGATATGAAAATATAATGTCCCATTAAGAACCGTCTCGCTGATAAAATTTTATGTCGTGCACTTTAAATTATATTGATATATATTAAATAATCGAAGTTACCTTTTATTTATTTTCTATCATTGAAGTTTCTTGTTTCTAGGCTGGCAAAAAGTCAAATAGGCCATTTTACTTATCAATGCCTCCAAATATATTTGTGAAGGTGGTGAGATGTGCTAGCCTAAGAGCTTCTTTTAAAAATGGGGGGACTAGGGTCATTGTTGAGAAGCCATTTGGTCGTGACTGAATCCTCTGCGGAGCTAACCGCATGTTTAAAGCAGTACCTTGCTGAAGACCAGATATTTAGGTGAATTTTTCTCGTGTCTTATAATTAGTCAAATTTGTAAATAGTGTAAAAAGTTTGATCATGTTGATAAAATTTCAGGATTGACCATTACTGGGGAAAGGAGCTTGTTGAGAATCTTTCAGTGCTTTGCTTCTCAAATCTTGATTTCGAGCCTCTGGTCACGTAGTTAAATTTGCAATGCGCAACTGATCTTATCTGAAGATTTGCACAGTGGGTAGAGGAGGGTGAGCTTCTTTTAGCATTGTTGTTGGAAAAAAAAACTAGTTAATCACTTTTAATCATTTGACTGTTTGTTTCCATGTTTCCAGATTTTGATAAGTATGCAATCATACGGGGCATAATGTAAAATCATCTTCTGCAAATACTAGCACTGTTTGCAATGGAAACACCGGTCAGCTTAGATGCTGAGGACATCAGGAACTAAAAGGTATTATGGTTTTTATGTAATGTTCTTGATTTTAAAAATGTGGTCCAAAGAACTTTCTTTTCTTTCTGAAAATGCCCTTAATGCTCTCACCATGAGTGGATGATAATATATTTGATTGATGGGGTTGGTATGAACTCAGGTAAAGGTTCTAAGATCAGTGAGGCCACTGCAGCTTGAAGATGTAGTTGTCCCCCAATGTAAGGGCCACAACAAGGGCGGTAAATCATTTCCAGCTTTTATAGATGAACCCTACATTTGCTGCAGCAGCTATCATAATGCCAGAGGTGATGAAAGCAGGAAAAGCCCTCCGTACTAAGCGTATGTGGAAATATTTCATCTTCTTTAGTCTTGAGGGCTACTATCAGGGATTGAAGACTTAGCATTAGCAACATTTTCAGGGATAACCAAGGGACATTTATCCTTAGCATGTCCATAACAACCACACTCAAAGCAGATAAGAGAAATACCCTCATAGACCACATTATAGGCAACAGTTTCAACTTCAACAAAAGTTTCAACTTCAACAAAAGGGTTAAGAGGCTTATTCAAGTCAATTTCAACACATACTCGAGCAAATTTCCCTCTAGCTTGACCTACTGAGAGTTTATCAACTTTAACATCTGCCAAAATTTCCCCAATCTTAGCCACAGTGAATTCCTTAAAGAATTTAACAGGAAGATCAAGAATTCTAACCCATAGAGCCATTTTACCAATCACTTCAAGATTAGGATCGAAGTCAGGCCTCCATTTCTGAACAATAAAAGGGTTTGTCCAGCAAGAATTCCTCACACAGCATAATTCATATCCTCCAAATTAAATTTAACAATGTAAAAATCATTAGTGAGATCAATCAACTGCCACCCACCCTTCACTTGCCATTTTCTTCGCAAACCTCTTAAGCAAAAAATCGGAGGAGTTGGTAGAGGCTTTACCCATAAGCTTCACAATCACAACACATCTCCAATCAAAATCAAGCTTATTGTGCACCTTTTCAGAGAGTCGGGCATTTGGACCATGCTTCCCCTGTGAATAGACACAATCATCATCAGTAAAATCAAAATCATCAACCATCGTATCATGAAAACGGCCAACAAGATTCTTAAGGTACTGGTACAGGATAAACGGGGCTGCAGCAAAGGAGGATGAACAGAAGAATCAAGATCTTCCATGGGAAGAGCTGCCATATCTTCACTAACATCACTACCACTCTTAGAACGTTTGCGTTGAGAAGAAGTAGAATCCATAGCTCCGCGGCGATGCCACCAGATGAGAGTGGGTAGCCAGAAATCGCCGGAAAATTTGAAGTCAGACAGAGGCGAATCGGAAGTCAAGCTCAGCAACGGATGGAAGAATGAAGGCGCGTGAGGCTCAGAGGCAATTTTCCTGGGTTATTTTTTTTTTTTGACACTTGCATAATTTTAATTTGTATACATTCTTTACCATATTTCGTGTATTAAGACACTTGAGGACGTCATGGACAGATAGCTCTATATAACTATTATGCATCAATTATTAATCAATCTTTATTGTCAACTATCATTCATATGCGTAGTTCTCTTGTTTTTCTTCTTGGTTTATGCCGAGGTAGTTCAATTGCAAATTAAATAATTCAAACAATGAATGAGAACTTCTGGTCGGTATTAGTAATCTACTGCCAAATAACTATCATCTACTAGCTTTAGCTTAGCTATATATGCTTCTGTCTATCTCTGAATGTGACTCTTCAAATTTGATTGGCTTGAAATTTCTGCAAATTAAGTTTGATTCATCAACTCTATGAACCAGTCTAACGGTCTCGAATTCAAACCCGGCGGCCTGATCCTCTATTTTGTTCTTCTTTCTCAGAAGATTAATAAAATTCGTCCAAGTTTTTTCTTCTAGAATATATGAAAATTTTGGTAACAGAGTCTGGGAAACAAATCACACCAATATCTCAACTAAAGCTCTCAACCTGCTGCATATGCCCTAAAATTTTAACACCAAACCAATCTTTTGTCCACAGTAACCAAGAACAAATGCTCCAAAATCCACAGTAACATTATTATTAATTATAATTGAGGATTAATACTGTTAATGTTATGATGCATGTCGAATATATTTTTCTACCTGACTTACAATTTCCGTTGTTTAATATGTTCACATTTAAGGCATAATCCAAATTCATTAATTTTCAGAATCTCTTTGTACAAATAAGACATATTTTTAAGACTTTCCATACAGTAACGATAGAGAATAAAACAGACCGCCATGATTGTTCTTCTCTCCAAAATCCAGAGCAAATCCTCCAAATATCTAATCCAACAGTAAGAATTAAGGACTCCTTGATTCTTTACCATCTTGTGTTTTTCTTCGATTAGGAATGAAGCGTCATATATATATATATATATATATCTCAACCCTCTGGAAATTTCATAATATGTTTTCTTGACAAGGATGTTACATGATTTCATACAGCACATAGTTTTCCTTCCTTTGCTTCTTTCCTTCATGACACCGAACCTACTGTTACTACCTTTCTTCTCTCAACTAATTCATAATTTCTGCTAAGTTTGTAATTAAGCTTTCTTTTCTCTTTTTCTTTCATGCATCGATCTTTCTCAACTTCTTCTGTTAATATTTGTATTGTGATATTTGATCGACTGGTCTGGAGATCATTCTTTGTTTTCGTATCGTCGAGACGATCAATAAGCAAGGCAGCTAGCTGCAGATAGCTCTTAAGATATGGAGAAAACTCAATGGATTGCAGGCGGAAATAAGTGCCGTAATCCACTCTGGTTTGTCCTAACAGCTTCCTTTCTTATATTCATTGTATTGGTTTGTACAGACTATTCTTCTCTAAGCTCCGGAAGAAACTTCAATAGGGTCACCTATCATATCACCAACTTTGCAAGTGTAATTGTTACCCAAGACCACCACCATCCCAACTCTCTTCCTCCTCTAGCTAGTACTGATTCTCAAATATCCGATCAAATCAAGGGGATCAGTTATTATACTACTACTGATACATCTACAAGCACTCCTGCTCCATATTCTTTTGGCCATGGAAACCAACCAAGTAATGTTACCAGCTCCAATGAAACTCAAACTGCAAGTGTCACTTATGTTCCACCACCACAGGCTATACCTAATACCAAGCACCAAATTTCTGATTCTGATTCGTGTTCCAGTCGATACATTTATATGTATGATCTTCCAAAGAGGTTCAACCAGGACTTGCTCAAGAATTGCCATTCCCTTCAGAGATGGACTGATATGTGCCCCTACATGTCAAACATGGGCCTAGGACCTAAACTAACTGACATATCATCTAAGAGACGTGATCGGTTACTTGGGAGCAAAGGTTGGTTTGCTACAAATCAGTTCTCATTAGAAGTTATTTTTCATAACAGGATGAAGAAGTACAAGTGCTTAACCAATGATTCATCATTGGCATCGGCAATATTTGTCCCCTTTTATGCTGGCCTTAATGTTGGTCAGTACCTTTGGGGCTACAACGCATCAATCCGAGATGCTTCTCCTCTAGAATTGGTGAAATGGCTTTCAAACAGACCTGAATGGAAGACAATGTGGGGTAAAGACCATTTCTTAGTTGGAGGCAGAATTGCATGGGATTTCAGGAGACAAACCGACAGTGATTCTGATTGGGGATCAAGGCTCATGTTTCTGCCAGAATCCAAGAACATGACATTGTTGTCAATTGAATCAAGCTCTTGGAGCAACGAGCAGGCAATACCATACCCTACGTACTTCCACCCCACCGAGGAGAGTCAGGTGTCTGAGTGGCAGAGAAGAATGAGAAAGCTCAAAAGGCCATACCTCTTCACTTTTGCTGGTGCTCCAAGATCTGAGTACAAGGAAAATATCAGGGATATGATTATAAGCCAATGCCAATCTTCAACCAAACATTGCAAACTTGTAGGGTGCTATCATGGTGCAATCAAGTGTGATGATCCTTTAAATGTGATCAAGGTGTTTCAATCGTCGGTTTTCTGCCTGCAGCCTTCCGGGGACTCATTCACTCGTCGATCAATATTTGACTCCATCTTGGCAGGCTGCATTCCGGTTTTCTTCCACCCGGGATCAGCTTATGTGCAGTACACATGGCACTTCCCCAGCAGTCCGTCTGAGTATTCGGTGTTCATATCCGAAAACGATATCAAAGAGAAGAAGGTGTTGATCAATGAGACACTGCTTAGAATTCCCAGACATAAAGTAGTGGCAATGAGGGAGCAGGTTATAAGGTTGATTCCGAGAATAATATATGCAGATCCAAGGGCATCTGGACTGGAGACACTTGAAGATGCATTTAACATAGCAGTTAATGGGGTACTTGACAAAGTAGAGAAAACTAGGAGGGACATGGAAGAGGGTCGAGATCCTGGTAATGCTTTCTCACAACTAAAGGCTACCAAATTTGATATGCCAGGGACTGAGACAAGAAATGAGCTTCCAAGATAGAAAATTGTTGTATTTTTTTTCAGGTGTAGTGAGCGATTCTATGTTATACAAATTTTTTTTATTTAAAGAATATGAGTCGATTACAATGAGTCGTGGAAACACCAAGGCAAGCACCGAAACAGTGAATTGCACCAGAGTTTCCCGTACTAAATTACTAGAGTTTCACAAGAAAGTGCATCCTAAACACATTGTTGGGGGAAACAAGTCCGCAACCTATCATTATTTGTCTCGCATATGGTTTATTCTAAGGGTGGCTTATGTTCTTAAATCTTTCGAAATAGATCAAATAAGGCGAAATCGATCAACCAAATCAGTCAACTTGGCTGTGCACCCCCATTGTCTTGAGAAAGGCCTAATGGATCCACCAACTCCAGACTGGCGACATTGCACATCACTATGCACACTAGTCGGGAGTACATGGTAAGAAGAACGCTCAAGGAAGCCGATCAATCCCAGCGTCACTCGCTCATTAACATAGGCATCAAAGTAACTTTCCTCTTCCAATTTACTGAATATTACCACCTCTTGAAGCAGAAGCTTTCACTAGCGCTCTAGTCATCTGCTGAATATTTCCTAGAAGAACAAAGCATAGTTCGTCTCTACTACAAAACCAATAACCATGGACTAGGGATCCTCCAACTACGACATTATCATGGCCTCACCCACTGTGTAAGATCTCATCATTTTACTGCCTCAAACAACCCAATTATCATAGCCGAGTAACAAACCAAGCAAGGTGATTTAGATATGACACCAAACCTGCAAACTGATGACGGTAAGTTGACGATGAATCCACCTCAGCACATCAAAGAGTCCTAGCTAGTATGCAGGGGCAGTAACATATAATTCTGTTTCTTTGACAGGGCTAGCAAAAGAGCACCTTAATCAAGGCATCAACATTTAAGAGATGGAAAAGAAGGCCGTGTAACATCAAAGGCTCTAATTGACATGTGTAACACAACCACACCATGTAAACTAATTGATATGTAAATATACCACGGGTCAATTCTGATAATAAACATACATCTTAGAATATGTAGAAAGATCCAAAATGAAATGGCAAAAGCAAGAATTATAAATTAAACTAGTCACTCAAAGGCTAGACTGCTGTCTGGAAAAAAAAAAAAAAAAAAAAAAAACCACGGAAACAAGCCAACACAAAACTGAGACAAAAACACAACTGAAAATTAGATATTTCACTTGAAGCACTTAGCATCCAATAGAGGCTCTCCCTCAAAAGGCTCCTGGTCTTCAATCATCTGACTCACACGCTCCTTTTGGTTTTCATCTGAGATGTCAACCTTGGTCCACTCATAGAGCTCCATGTCATAGCACTCTTGCATCACAAATTCAGGGATTTCTGGGCCACGGAAGAGCCACAAGCCCTTCACCTTGTATGGTGGGTTTGCACCAATAATTAGCATCTTCCCAAAAGCATACTTGCGGGCCAGATCCATCCGCTGAAGAAATCCACCAACCTTGTTCAGTGTCACAAAGGAAACGGTATTCTCATCATTGTACTTGTAATCACAGAACCATAGAGAGTATCCTTCAGGATCATACATGTCCCAGAATCCTGCAATGATTAACAAGGAATCACATACTTGTCGGATATCCTACTTTAACACTACCCAATGATAGTATTCCACACTTTATGCATGAATCAATCAAAATAAGTGAAATTGATGCAGGCATGTTATTTTAAAACGTCAAACCTTGTTTCTCTTAATCATCAATATTGAACTGTTAAGGGTAATGCATTGAGATAATTACCTTTAATTGCCACCTCACGGAAGTTGGTCTTCGTGTTAGAGTAAAGCTTTTTCCAGTCATCCAATATCATCTTACTTGGAGGAAGCAGATCAAGAGCATTCTTGGGTTTTGGCTTTGGTGCCTCTTCCTCCTCAGCTTCTGCTTTTGGCTTTGCCGGCTCCTTGGCTTCTTTCTTTGGCTCCTCCTTAGCCTTGGGTTTAGCAGATTCTTTGGCAGGGGCAGGCTTCTTTGCAGATTGAACAGCAGGCACAGTATCTGTCTGCTTGACCTCACCCAATACCTTTTTGAAGTTTGGTTGATTGACCATTGTCCAGAAGTATCTCTCAACATGAGGAAACTCTGAAGTGAAGCTCTTAGTCATGAGTCTGGTGAAGCCCATAAACAAATTGCATGTCATAACAATGTCGGCAAGAGTGACAGAATGCCCAACAAGGTATGTGCTAGAAGCAAGATATGTGTTCAATGCACCCAGTGCTCTCTTCAATGCAGCAATTGCAGCTTCTTCCGCCTTAAACAACAAACAAATACAAGATGTCATAAAGAACTCCACAAAAAACTTTTTAAAAGAACGTGAGGTCGCCCAGCCAATGCAGATGAAATTAAAGTTTTTATAGAGAGCAAATTATCTCTCAAATCAGGTCACAAATTTGAACGAATGGATCATATATGGCAGATAACCAAACTAGTAGTAATTGTTCCCTTAGAATTGAGATCCCTGTGGGCCTACACACAGATGATTCATGCTATACAGTGATAAAAACATAACACTATCCCAATCCTTCAATCTAATGAAGGTAATAAACAAGGGTAAAACCAAGTACTATTTGTGATGAGCAGACATTCGAGAGAAGACATTGAACTCCCTTTTAACAAGACACAACTATAAACAGGAACTCATACACACCGGAACAGGTATTCTATCAATCACTACCATTAATAGTGCAAAGTAAAATACATAGCTCATCCGGTAGGTCAGAAGCTACAAAAGTGAAAGTCAAACACAAATAGCTTTGAATAAGACACTTACTGGAGGAAGATAGACACCCCTTCCCATTCTTGGCCTAAGCCAATTACCAAGGTTAGCATCAATCTCCAAGGATCCAAAATCAATCCATTGCTCGATATGGGCCTAAGGAAGAACATAAAAGCAAGGTAGGAGAATCAGAAGAATACTGACTAGATGAAACCGAGATTAAAAAAACCGGTGATATTGAGTTCTTACATAGTCAATTGAAGATGAACCATAAAGAGGATTGTCAGCCTGCAAGCGAGTAACTGAAGCAACACAATCGCCATTAAATTTCCAATACAAGAATAAGATTGTATAAATGCAAGTGAATACAGAAGGATCTTACCGTAACGTGCAATGGCATTACTCTCGAAGATAGGTCCATCGGGTGTCTCCAGCACAGGAACCTAGAATATATAAAAAGAATTTTTAGAAGATACAATCAATCAAACCAGCATGTTCATCACTATTTGCTAGTTGAAAAAAAAAAAAAAAAAAAAACAAGAGTCTACCTTCCCAATGGGGTTCATCTTGAGAAATTCAGGAGTCTTGTTGGAGACGCCCATCTCAAAGTTGGGTGCAAGTGCAACTTTGACACCTGTATACTCAGCAGCAATGAGAGTCTTGTATGCATTTTTGTTCTTGCTCCCTGCATGCAAGACCTGCAAAGGGGATCAGATAAACCATTTAAACAAAGCCAGAAAATAATCAATGAAAAGCGGAAATCAAAAATTATATGCCAAGGATGAACATGCAATCAAATCTAAAAGAACAAAAAAAATCAACTAATGCAATCACATCTGATCTGATGATGAAAGAAAGGGAAACAGACCAGAGCCATGGCTTGAGGGAAAAACGAATCGCAGAGGGTAGAGATCTGAAACAAGCAAAACAAAAAGAAACTATAATTTCAGTAATCGATAGCAATAAAAAGTGAAGGGGAGAGAGGACCTGTGAGGTTCCGAGAGAGAGAGACGCTGCGTGAGCGAAGAGACGATATATATAGGGAAAAGGAAGCCAACGCTAGGGTTTTTGTTGCGACTCATTACCTGTTTTATGGGCTTCTTTAGGCCCACGATGACAAAAGAAAAAAGAAAACAAAAGGAAGAATGAGAGAGATGCAGAGCAAAGAGAGAGAGATGAGTGAAATTTCGGGTTGCAGATCCTCGTTGAATTTTATCCTGTTATTGGGTACAATTTCCCTACAATTCCTTCCAGGTTGCTCATCTCTCCTCAATTTTCCAATTAATAATTTGCATTCATCTCTCCTTCAGCAACCTGTTAAATTGTTGATCCAATCTCACTATTTCATATGCTAGTTGAGTTACTCTTTGCCAAACAATCAAAGCAAACTAGTTTGGGATTAATACTATTTTGAAATCAAAATCCAATGCTATACATGAATAGTCGTTTAATCTTTTGTCAGGGTTTTCGGATGGTGATTCATCGACCTCCAAAACCACGAGTGGGTCTACATTGGCCCTCATACCTTTTGGACTTGTAGTAGTTGGATTGTTTTGCTTTTTCCTCTTTAAGATATGGCAGAAGAGGAAACGAGAACAGCAGTATGCTCGTCTTTTGAAGTTGTTTGAACAAGATGATGAGCTTGAACTTGAGCTTGGTCTCCGTCATTGATATAATTACTTCATTAACTCAAGGTATGCCTATCATCTTTTTCCTTTCCGCTTTTCATACTTCATCAACAACTTTAGCTGTTGAAAATCTAAATAATAACATACAACAGTCAAGTAATTAAGGGTTTAGACACGATAAAATTCATTACAAGCTACCATGGAAGGGACACACCACTCTTGATCAATTCAAGTTCAGATCTAAATCTTACGCTAGCTCCTTCTTTTCCCTTGTGAAATGTGGATGGTGATGTTTCATGTGTTGTTCCTGTTTACCCACAGTGTAAGCTTGAATGGTTTTGTGTTTACACAATTGTACACATACACACTCCATATCTGTGACTGTTGCAACTAATTGCTGCGCAGAGTAGTATCACAAAGACGAATTTGGTGGGAAATTTCTTGAGGAACCTTTTGCTGCAAGGGGTATAGGAAGGATAGAATTATCTAGGTTAGTGCATAGGCTCAAAAGAGAAAGGAGGTGTATGATTGGAATCCTTGGTGAAAAGAAATAAAACTTTGTTGGGGAATAGCTTAGGAGATTTATCGTGAAATGCAAGTATTGAATCTATGGATGCATGACAAGGGCTGCGATTACAAAAGACAGAATAAATGTAATTAACAAAAAGAGTTATATTTCTGTTATTCCTTGTTCAACTTTTTAATTAGTTTTTAGTATTCAGATATTTGAGCATTTGTTCTGCTCCTTTGAGTGGATGATGTTTATATCCAATTATTTTTCCAGTAAGCAGTTGTATCTGGATATTTTTGCAGGTTGAATGGCTTTTGTATTTGAAAATTTAGTCTCATGATAACCACCTCACAATTTGGTGTCCTGGATTGAGGTTAGATACTTTGTCAACTGTAATATTTGTAATTATATGTCTAGATTTCTCTTTTTGTCTGCTTTTGGAATATCATTTCATATGAGATGTGAGCTGAGGAAATGATACTACAATTTACATGGAGCGTCTTGAGATTATTATAAATCTAAATGTTTGGTGGATATCAAAGTCTTGACACGTGGTATGAAATCTGTCCCATGAAGAGCCATCTTGATATTCCTTAAGGCTTTATGCCATGAGTATGTCATCCACTTTTAATTGGTTGGGCTTAATTGGATCAGAATCATGAGATAAACTTGTGTGCTTGATAGAATTTTTTCCTATCACTTTGCCTTATGTGGAGTGATTTTAATGTAATACGTTTTGTGTCTTGTGTGTTGTGTGTTGGGAAAAAAAGAAGCAACATCAATTATTTTGATACTGGAACCGAGGCATTGATATACTTATTGTTGGTTGATTTTGAATTGGAACTGTTATGTTGTACATTTTGATGGGATACATGAGTAACAAGACCTGTCAATGAACGTATAATTCAGTGTTTTTAATTCTAAACCAATTGTTTGATACTGAAGTAAGGTATGCAAATTTCTGCTGCCTTGCTCCTTCATAAAAAAAAACAGAAAAAAAAAAAAACAGGCATGACGGCATACTGTTCTGTGCATCATTCAAATAAAGAGAATGATAGCCTAACCATTTAAATGTTTAAGTCTGGAAGTAGTTATTGGAAAATCAGGGCTATTCTAATTTTGCAGTCCAAGATGTCTTGCTGGATGGTAGAAACAATGACTGGATTCACTGGAGGTTACAAAAAACCTGCTATTTGCTAGTTTATGTCAAGTAATAAAGGTTGTTATTTTCTTATTTACCAAAATTATATGGCTTTTAGTTTTGGAATGATCATTTTCACTTTCAATACATCTGACTACTTGCGAAGCACCATGGAATTGGGGTGAGGAGACTAGTGAAGTGAATTAAAAACGGACAGATGAAGAATCAAGTGTTCTTGGAATGAGGTTCTTGGAATGATTGTGGCCTAGGAAGTGTTTGCTCTTTTAGTTTGGAAGTGCGAGTGTGTTTGTACAACATCTACAATAGATTTGGTTATATAACTTAGAAAACAGATGGTTGGCTTAGCACGAACCCCGTATAGTGTTACAGGACGAATACTGGTATGATTTAAAGCTTTATTGAGCAGTCCAGGTTTTGTATTAGATTCAGCTGCTTATGTTAAGCTCACCTTATGTTGGAATGAGAATATGAGATTAGGAGACATGGAGAAAGCCTATGTCTTTTTGAGTTTTTGTATAGAAAAATAAAAACTTGCACCAATTTTTTTTGCTGAGGACCCTCTTCTTAGCTAAGTAACAACAAATCCCAGCAACCCAATTTTTATCCCAGACCTTCCACTTTTACCCCTCATCTAAAATTAAGTAAAACAACAACAAAAAAGAAATAGGAAACTTGAATTGTGGGTCTGCTCGCCAGTGTTCTTATTGGCTCTGTAGTTGCATATTCTCAAGGACATCTTTAATCTCGATGACAGAGGTCGGGGCCTATCCTCATGCTTGTGTTGCTCTTTTTTAGTGTGGCTAAAGCTAGTGTTCTCCAATTCATTTATAGATGTTGCTCCATTGAAGATTTTGCAATCTTAGATTTACAGATTTTGCCTTATCTGTTATTTTTGTAATTTGTATGGGCAATATGCTTAAAGACTACATTAAACCTTAGATTGATTGGAACTCTAGTACAATCCTCCCATCAAGTCACACACGAGTGGATGAATTACTGCCAATTGATGTCATAATTGCTTGCCAAACCAGAGTAAGAACCATCCACTAGTCTGCTACTGACATGACAAAATGGCAAAAATGAACAAATCTATTTGAAACTTGAATAATATTTTGAAATAATTGCAGGCATATAAGAATATATGCATCAAACAGAAACGTTGTGCAGGATTCTGCACGTACAAGGAACTGGCGGATCATAAACTACTAAATGAGTGCCTATAAGTTAGGGATTATATGCTGCAATGGCTAAAGAATAATGTGTTCCAGATTCTAAGGGATGAAAGAATATCATACAGAACTTATGGACCAGATAGATGACCCGTCTGAGACTTCAAACTTCAAAGAGTCCATAAGACCATCAGCTTCTTAATACAGTCAACATTATGAAGATGCTGTAAGATTCTCAATGAGTCACATGCTATGGTTTCAGTGATTAAACTATGTTATTTTCCAGTCTTGGCACGTTTCATTCCTGTACTGTTAAAGGGTGACATGCTTGGGCTTAGACTCGGGCTCATACTTGGGCTCTCTTCCCTCAATGTACCATTAAGCATAGCCAATTCTCTCAGCTGTTGCTTCTTGTAGTGATCAAAAGACTCATCCTGCAAGAGATAAGAAACAGGTCACTCAGAGAAAATGAATGAGAGAAATAACGTACTATTTGATTAATCCTATCATACCACTGGCTTGAGAAGGTTCTCTAGCATAGCCACTGCATAGTCCAAGCGAGCATTGATTATATCTTCAGGAAACTCAGCTTCCACCAACACATGTAATGGCTCACTAAGATGTTCGTATCCAGGCTTTTCTTTTAATTTCTCTTCCTATAAATGATCAGAGGCAGATCATCAGTATTAATGTGCAACCAGCGTAACAAAATCCAAGAAATTGAAAACTTGAGTGCCCATGACAACTTCAACTTGTAAAAAAAGTTGGCAAATCCGTACTCAATCTCACATAGTGCCAATCTAAAATTGTTTCACTTCATCATTATTCAAACGTTGCCACAAAAGGAAGCTAATTTATGTGGTGAAGAATATATGACCCTATGGCTTAGCCATGCAGTTATATCCAGCAAAGATTTATGAGAATAGTCAAAGGTAAGAATCAGGACATATGAAATTAAGACAGTCCCAACTCCCAAAGAACTATAGTTATTCAAAATTCAAAACTATTTTGTAGCATAAAAGATGTGGCAACTCTAACCACATATACAACTAAGAAAACAGAAATCTTCACAACTAATATGCTCCTGTCTAATCATATTTTCATATCAAGCAATTTGTTGAAAAGAACCCTGACCTTTACCGAATCCTTCACAGATCCCTTTCCTCGAATATACACCCTACATTCTGTCATGGCTTCAACTCTTTTTAGGGAGTTCCCACGTGGTCCCAAAATTCGGCCTACAAAATTGTACTGCCAAGCTTGGAGTAAAATTATCAGCTTAAAGAAAAGGGTCAAAATCAAACTCTACATCAACTAAAAACTCCTTGCTTACATGTGGATATTTGTCCACCGGAACATCAAGTCTAATAACTCTCTTTACAATAGGAGTGGTTGGAATTCCTTGCACCCCAGGCCAAACCATCGAAGGAGATTGAAATGGGACCATTCGTTGGATATGTCCATTTTCCTGCAGAAAAGAATTTAACATCCCATCTCAGACATACAATGACTTAAGAAAGAAGCAAGCTTCTGAAAGCTTAGGCATACTCCATGAAAGAGTATTCTCTAAAGAATAGCCTTAAAGCAAATAGTAAAACTGGCAACTAAATGGTTAAAGAACTATAGTGTTACCTCCATTTGCATTCCTGACCATCCCTCCAAATCCATTGGTCTACCATTTGTGTGTTGACCTAATGACCTATACGGACTTTCACGCTCAAGTAATTCATGATCTGCAAGAGATTGATTGAAGCCCGACACCCTTCGGATTTCTGGAGTGCATGAAAGAATAAATTATACATAGAATGTAGATGGGATCAAAATATAAGAATATACTTTACAGGAGTGGACTGTAGACAGAAATATCAACCATGAGTTAGAAGTCTGCTACATAGTGGCAAAACCTGCACAAATGGCCCCAACTTTTGCTTCTCTGCTAGTAGTTCAGCCAAATATCTGCAATTACACCAGTGGAGTATTAATAATCAAGAAAATGTACCACAGTAGATAAAAACTCCACAAAAAAAACAAAAAAAAAAACTGAAGAAGCTGTAGCAAAGCCAGCAACAAGCAAAATATAACAGACACCACATAACAACAACACTACAGTTTGAGAAGATGGCAACAAACCAATCTCTGAATTCCTAGGAAACTAAAGCCTATAAGGACTCCCAAAATTTGAACTCTATCCACAAACTACACCCCTCCCTCATATCTTACAAGAATAAACTGCCATGGAAATATTACCAGCTTTAACAACATTCAACAAGCACAGATTAACATAATAAGATTTCAATGAAAATGTTTGATGTCTTAAGGAGCACTTTGCAACAACACGTACACTCAACGCATAGTTTACCAAGTCAGGCACAACAAGCAGAACCGAAGAGAAACATAGTTCATGGACAACAACTTCAACCCTAAATCACTACCTCAGCATCCCCACCATTGTTGATTGGTTCCAATGACAGCATAAAACAGATAATCCCACTCCAAATATTATAAAGCAATCATTTCTTCTAGATCCCAATAACAATCTAATTCTCAATTTTCTCTAAATGGTAGTGAAAAACATGATGAATGGTCATGTCTGAAAGGTACGGATTTTATAGAGTTAACAGTGTAAGATGCCAGTTCTCTTGATGCCTTGAACTACCATTTTCTCCAAGATCTATGCATACATGAATCACATGATGGATTTGGGAATTATCTGACACAAGGACAGCTTTATCCTCCAAATACAAGCGCATTTTGAGTTTCAATTACAGAAACAATCAGGTGTACATCCCGAAAAAGTAAGTCTCAGCTTGCAATTTCATATTCGCAACAAACAAACAAACTCTTGAATGTAATGGCATTGAGATTAAACCTTTCTCGATCTACGGAAGGGAGCGGAGACCGATGTGGAGATGCAGGGACGCCGGGAGGTGGATACCGGAAGTAACTCCCAGGAGGAATTCTCTCTCCCATCAGACGACAACTTGGACTAGTTACTGTTAACAGAAACCAAACCACTTGAGAAAGATGATTGATATAACCCAACATAACATCTTGCAACTGAAATGAACATGTCCCATCCAATACCACCCAGCAAGAACAAGAAGCATATACCGAGGAGAGACTGGGACGGAGGTGGGGGCAGAGAGATCGGAATCGATGTTGCCGCTGCCTCTGCCCCTTACTGCAAGTAGGGAGTGTGTTGTGTGTGCCAAGAGAGTGAACAGGGAGCCCTACTAGGATCCTCTGCTACTGCATTATATAGATCCAGTTGTTTATACTCGGATCAAACAATCTTTTATTTCTTTGTTTTAAATCTCTACGAGCTTGATTACGTTACATCATCATCGTCGGGGCAAACCTGCAATCTCAGAAGGACTGACAGTGAACACGTACATGTCACATAAGTGTCACACAAGCCTCCATGCATGGATTTACAGATCGTGAACCAAACTCGTCTTTGTCAACTGAGCCAAACCTCATTGGCCGTGCAATTTCATTTCTCCCGGTCACATATTTCTTTGTTTTTGTTGTGTAAGTGAAAAGTCAGGAGTTGGACTCTTGAATTGATTACTCATGTGATACAAAATTAACAAGTAAAATTTCCGCCGCTCTACATCATTGAAACTTTGTTGATCGCCATGGTCAAACGAATGTAGTGTGAGAGTTCTAAAGACAAATCGCCACATGAATCAACGTCATCAAGATGTGGTCCTATATGTCATCTTCATTCTACAACACCATCTTCCTAGATGTGGTTCTGTATTCCCCGAACAGCCGTTGGATCTTTCCCTAAACCCAATATGGTGACTGAGGGTGCCCAAATAAGAGAAAGATTCTTTTTGAAGAGACAGCATTTCAAAACTAAAAATAAAATGCCTTATTATATAACGATAGAGAAGTGCACACGGAGGCTGCTTTCTCATGGTTGCCAATGAAAGAGTCAGATGGATAGATAATCAGGACAATGCATGCCTTCAAAACTACAAGTCAGTCTCAGCTGCTGCTGCTGCTGCTGAGCTGAATCAACCAGAATAGAAAGAAAGAAAGAAAGAGAGTTTGGCAATGTCCTCATTCCCAAATTCACTGCACTTTTTCCAACCTCCTTCACACTCTAGAACCAAATCCAGAACATCAGCCACGTCTTCAAATGGTTCTCTGTCTCTCTCTCTCTCTCTCTCTCTCTCTCTCTCTCTATGTTTGAAACTAGCACTAATTTTCAGTTTCTCTAGGAATCAAATTGTGTGACTGCTGGGAATTTCTGGTGCAGGGAAAGCAGAGGCTGATGTTGTAGTGATTGGGAGTGGTATAGGTGGATTGTGTTGTGCCGGGCTTTTAGCTAGGTACCAGCAAGATGTTCTTGTCTTAGAGAGTCATGATTTACCTGGCGGTGCTGCTCATTCATTTGAGATTAAAGGCTTTCACTTTGACTCCGGCCCATCTTTGTTCTCTGGTTTTCAATCAAAAGGCCCTCAGGCTAACCCTCTCGGACAAGTAACTTGTTCTTTCATTTTTCTCAAGTGATTCTTGCTATCGATACCATCCACAAGCATGCAGCATGACTAAAATGAATAAAACTAGTATAAAGTGCTACGTTAAGCTCAAAATCATTGTTTGACATGTTTAAAGTGTATCTGATATAACCAATACCCTTGACATTTCCCCATTGATTATACCATGGTGGTACTTGGAGAATTACTTGTTATCTACTTAATACCACCTAAAGTAATAAGTAAATTTAGTTATTTGCATCCTCGAATATGAACTCTCATGCATGGGTTCTCCACTCCAATAATTCTGCAATCATTCCCAGGTCCTGGATGCATTGGGTGAGACGATTCCTTGTGCCAATTACGATTCATGGATGGTCTACCTACCTGAAGGTGAATTTCTGTCGCGCATTGGTCCCACAGAGTTTTTCAAGGTTAAGCATTGGTTATTCCAGATTAACTATGTGCTTGGTTGTTACTCATGTTAATGTTAATCCTCTATATATGAGTAGTAAGTACAAATAAACATACATGCATGCATATATTCATAGATAGAACCCTTTATCTCAAAAACTATGAGATTAATACGATTTATGATGAAGACATTCCTGAGATCTGTTGTATTGTTACCAATCTAAAATCATTAAGGCATTAACTACTTGGGTTTCCTGATGATGATAGTTCCATAAATTTAGGATTGCATTAAGTGCTACATACTTTGTTATACGAACTCAAGTAACAAACAGAAATTCACAGCTACTCTTTTATCTCATCCCCTTTATTATTGCACCGTCTGAGCTCTCTTCCCCTGGGCCGTTTGTAGTCAATGGATTCGTCCACTCACTATGTTTGGTTTTCTTCCTTCCAGGACCTTGAGAAGTATGCAAGTGCAACTGCTGTTCAAGAATGGAAAAAGCTTTTGGTGAGTATCATCAATAATGTTAGGAATTCTATTGGATATTACCAACTCTTTTTTAAAGTAATAATAAAAGGGAATGATGACTGATTTTATCTTCAATGGAAATCATATTTCTTCAAAAAAAAGGCATACACATATGTTATACATCTACGGTTCTTCTTTGTCACTTTGTTAGCTCCGGTATGAAAATTGCAACTCTTCTAAACTCTACAGGATGCCATTCTTCCAATGTCTGCAGCTGCAATGGCTCTGCCTCCACTCTCTATCCGAGGGGATTTGGGTGTTCTTTCTACTGCAGGAGTTAGATATGCTCCATCTCTCTTAAAATCTTTTGCCCAAATGGGACCTAAGGGAGCGCTTGGTGCCACAAAGCTACTCAGACCATTTTCAGAAATCATGGACTCATTAGAACTGAAAGATCCCTTTATACGTAATTGGGTGGACCTACTGGCTTTCTTGCTTGCTGGGGTGAAATCTAATGGTATACTTTCAGCAGAGATGGTAACTAACTATATTTGCATCAAGTTTTACCAAAGTTCTTTGAGGCTATTATTTTGGCATCTGTGCTTGTTGTCCAACTTGTTATATGCAGTGAGTTTAATATAGTTGTGCTAGGCTACTTGTGGTTTTGGATAAGGGGGTGGGGTGGGTAACTTTGTCTTCACATTTGTAATCCATTTTCGAGCACATATAATTCATTAAAATATATGAAAGGGAAATGTAAGTGTGAAAAATGACGAGAAGTGGAGTGTGAAATTCACCCTCTTCAATCCTGCATACTGTGAACATCTAATGTTTAGTCACTTCAAAGCACCAAACCTATACTTAGAATCAAAGGGTGAGTTGGAGCTTTAAATATAGTATGAACTCTTGGTTTCATTTGCATTATAATCTTTCTGCTTATCGTATAATTAGATGGTTAGAAATTGATGTTGAAGTTATGTATGCTCAAATATTATCTTGAAGCGCATGTGCTTTTGTCCTAACTGAATGGTAGTCATCTTTTAATGGTTTACATTAATTTGGTGTTACTTGTGTCCAATTCTTTCTTCTTATTTTCGTTCTAAATGAAATATTTCTGTATAAGATATACTCATATGACTACAACATAACATTACTCTTCTATTCTCCAAATTTTCAGGTTTATATGTTTGCAGAGTGGTATAAGCCAGGTTGCTGTCTTGAATACCCTCTTCATGGAAGTGGTGCAGTTGTTGAAGCTCTTGTTCGGGGAATGCAGAAGTTTGGGGGAAGGATTTCTTTAGGAAGTCATGTGAAAGAAGTTGTTGTTGAAAATGGTCGAGCCACTGGGGTCAAGCTACGCAGTGGACAAGTGAGTAAATAAGTCTGTCAAAATGACTGTAAAGCGAAATTTAAACTCTCTCCTATGGATCGAGTTTTTATTTTTGTCATTTGAAGAATATGTTTGCTGCAGTTTATACGTGCTAAGAAGGCTGTTGTTAGTAATGCATCTATGTGGGACACTCTAAATCTATTACCTAAAGAAGTTGTCCCAAAGTCATACGAGGATAGGATTAAGATGACCTGTCAGTGTGAATCCTTCATGCATCTTCATTTGGGATTTGATGCAGAGGTTAGTGATATTAGAAACCTTTTTTTTTTTTTTTTCTTAATTCTAATACAAATTGTGCTGCAAAATCTCCTTATCAACCAGTGTATGCGTAAAGACTTGGGAATTCATCATATAGTTGTCAATGATTGGGATAGAGGAGTTGATGCCGACCAGAATGTTGTTTTGATATCTGTACCAAGTGTACTAAGTCCAGATCTGGCACCACCTGGGAAACATGTCTTGCATGCATATCTTCCAGGAACTGAACCCTTTGATTTGTGGAAAGGATTGGACCGTAGAAGTGCTGCATACAAAGATCTCAAAGCTGAAAGATCCGAGGTACTTGCATATACTTGCCTACATGTTTTCTGACTCGATTATATATGCTGGCAAGTGTCAACCTATGAATTTCTATCTCGTGCATTTTTTATAAATGTGGTTAACTTGTATCTCAGGTTATGTGGAGAGCCGTGGAGCGGGCTCTTGGTCCTGGGTTTAGTCGTGAAAAATGCGAGGTCAAGTTAGTTGGTTCTCCATTGACACATGAAAGGTTTCTTCGAAGGAACAGAGGAACATATGGACCAGCAGTAGAGGCTGGTAAAGACTTGATTCCTGGGCACTCTACTCCGATTCCGCAACTATATTGCTGTGGAGATTCTACTTTTCCTGGCATTGGAGTCCCTGCAGTTGCTGCCAGTGGTGCCATTGTTGCCAATTCACTAGTTTCTGTAGCTCAACACTCTCAACTTCTTGATTCTATTGGAATTTGAATGCTCGGAATCTTGGGGTATTTATCCAGCTTATAATATAAAACAATGTATTTGTCCTTCCACAGAGAATTTTGGAAAACATGTAGTACTGCTACACACTGAATTGATCTTCACATAATGTTTAGGAGGAAGCTTTCATCTTAGGATCTGTTGGGAAGGAAAAGTTTCAACATCCCAATAACATTATGATCACATTACTAGATCTACTGTAATCAAATATAACCAAGTCAGAGAGCTTGCTTTTCCAATTTCCTCTTTATAAAACATTTTTTTTCTTTTCATTTTATTTTTAGGGTAAACTACAAAAAAAATACCCGAATTTTGAAGCTCATTTCAAATAAATACCTCATCTTTGGATTCTTTCAAAATATATGCCCGAGCTATGTAAAATCTTACAAGGTCTCAATTATGTTATATATTCCGTTAAACGAACCGTTAACTTGTCTATGTGGCATGTGTGACATGTTAATTCCTATTGACTGGACTTGTCAGCAAGGGTATTTTAGACAACACAAAAATTTATTCCAGCTCACTATCTCCCTTGTTAACCCTAAACTGCCATCCCTCTCCATTGAGTTTGCACGTTTCCTTTGCCGTTCTTGTTACAGTTCATGCGTACGTGCAATGGGATAAAGTCTTTTCAGTTTCTGAAATTGTGTTTGTAGAGTGAGGATCAAGGTAGGGAAGAATACTTCCATGAATCCCCTCTATGCAAGTGAGCGTACGACTGGTAAGGAATATGATTGTTGATTGATGAAATGGGGGTGTATTTTCGAGTATAGTACGTATCCAAAGCAGGAAAATGTAGAATCGATCAAATTTACGTGGTGTTATGTATTTATGTCTTGACAAATAGTCTCTTGTTTGAATCATTATAGGGTGAGATATCAGTCTAGTTTTTTGATTCTTACCTGAGTCCCAAATAGCCACCTGCTTGAATGGATTTACTCATATTGGTTCTTGATATGTTAAAAGTTATTATAGATCGACTACTTGTTTGAGTACTTAGGTTATGATACTTTCTGGAAATTTCATATTTGGACATGTAATTAAAGGTTTAGGTTTAGTTTAGGATTCCAATATGAGCCACAATGATGAACTTATATTACTTTGATATTAATGTAATCTCCAGACATTGATGTCCTGATACCTTGACATCATCTGATTTGTCTTTACATGACTTCCTTTACATGCAATCCAGTTCTATTATGATTAAGCTTATTCTCATTTTATGGTCAAGCTTATTCTCATTTTATGGTTAGTATTGTAGTTTTGTTGGCCTAGATTATGACCTTAGTAATATATCCATGAGGCAAATGAATATCGTGATATCTCAGCAAAGTGTGATACTCAATTTGCTGAGGGAAAGGAAACGTGCAAACTCAATGGAGAGGGCTATGACAGTTTAAGGTTAACAAGGGAGATAGTGGAATAAATTTTTGTGTTGTCTAAAATATCCTTGTTGATAGGTCCAGTCAATAAGAATTGACATGTTACACATGTCACATAGCTCGGGTATTTATTTAAAAGAATCTAAAGATAGAGTATTTATTTGAAATAAGCTTTAAAGTTCGGGTATTTTAATTTGTAGTTTACCTTATTTTTATAAAACACATTTTTACTTTTTTATAGATCCAGCAAAAGATAAAAAGGAAAAAGGAAAAAGGTAAAGACGCGTTTTCCTGCGGACCTATACTCGCAGCTTTATTTCAAGACGGTAGAGTTGCCCCGTTTCTCGAATCGGATGTTCGATGGTCGCTCAATTCCATGTAAGACTTGCTCTCTCTGTTGCTTCTGAATCTGGGTTTGCTTGAATCTTAGCATAAAATTAAATTGGGGCCGTCGATCTCTCTTTTCTTTTTGTTGCCTGCCTGGCCTTGATTCTCTGGTTTTGCTTTGGCCTTGAAAACAGAGAGAGATAATTAATGGGTTTACCATTTGATATGTTGTTTGCGACTCAAGTGTTGGCGTTGTAGCCCTAGATGCCGGTATATCAAAATATGTTCATAGATTAAAAGCTGAAATCACACCATAAAATGATAATGTATTCGACTTTTGAGTTTGTATGGTTAATCCTTTGTGTTCTAACACGACAATGGAATCCACCAGCTACAGTGATGGAATTATATAGACGTCTTGGTTGATCTAGTTCAAATCTTATTGTTTATGTTTACAGGTGGAGCAACTACATAAGATCTGTGGGTCACCCTCTGAAGAATACCGGAAGAGATCCAAATTGCCACATGCAACCATTTTTAAACAAGTGTTGTTTTGCAGAGACCTTCAAAGATTTTCCACGCTCAGCTATGGCCCTGTTGGAGGTCCTTCTTGCAGTAGAACCTGACTGTCGTGGAACAGCTTCTTCTGCACTTCAGAGTGAGGTAATTATGGGCTTTGTTTGCTCTTTGAAATTTTGAGATCTGTTACCTGCGAGGTCCTGTTACCTGCCCCCTCCCAGCTTTTAGCTTAGCAAACTTTAATTCGAGAGTGGTGATGTCTCTGCTTCTCAAATCAGTAGCCTCCAACAATGCTTGTTTTCGTTCTCACCATCTCAGATTATGTCTTTTTCTGCAGTCACAAACTTTTTCTTGGTCTTCTCTGATTTTGAGTGGTGGGTTCTTCATTTAGGTGACAGTGAGCATCTTGATCAGGTTGATAAGGAAAAGCCTGATGAGAACGCAGATTCTTTTCTTGTTGGATCTGTAATGAAGAAGGTTTTTCAGCGTATGAGTTTGCAAATGCGTAATTTGCAAAGAGCTTGGCAGGTGTGTTTTCCAGGCTTTTGTCTTTCCCCTAATGCACATTTCATACTCAACATCTCAAAACATAGCTACAATTTTGTTCTGTCTGTGTCATCGATCCTTTTTCTTTGGTTTTTAATTCGAACAAAGGAATTAAAAAAATAATAATAATAACACAGAATGCCTTCTGTTTCTATAACCATGAGTGCATGATCACCTCTTGTATAAGCCATGTTATTGTTCTTTAGTGAATACTAATGCCTCAGGCTCCATAAGCTACCCTTGCTGCGTAGAATTGGCATAGATGGAGTTGCCTGATAACCCTCTAGACAACTGGTACAAGAAATAGTAATATAACTAGTGCCGTTACTTGAAATTTTGAATAAATTATTGCCAAGGAGCTCCAGCTAGCTCTGTATTTCTGTACTGGCCTAAGATGCCATTAACTATCTGTGGTATTATATGAAGTAAATTTAATATTATGCCAGTGTTTTTGCTCTCTTTACAACTATGTTGTTTTTGTTAAAAGCAATCACCTGAAGGAAAAAAGATGCTAGAATTCAGGAAATCACTACTATCTTTCAAGGAGAATCAGAGGTTGCTGCAAACAGTTGCACAAAATCAGGTTTAACATCAGACCTTCATTATCATCTAACCATGTGTTTGCACATTCCTTTACTCTTTTGGCTTAGTTTAAGGCACAGACTTGGTGTTGGTATAGCTCATAAATGTACTTAAATGATAAATTAGCTCTTGTTATTTACTAGTGGATCGTAGCAACTTAATTCTTGCTTAAAATTTACCAGCAACTTTATATGATATTGCAGTTCATATGTATGAAATCTATACTACATTCAGCCATCAGTGAAAAAATAAATGCAAATTCACTGATGAGGACATCATAGTCAAACCTTTCAAGGTTTATGAGCGAAACAAATGGAAGGAGAAAACACCTAATCATTCAAGATAATTATTACACCTGGGAGGGAAACAAGGTCTGATTCCTGAAGTCTCTAAGCTGTTTGTGTCTTTTCATATTTCCATTTCAGTTTAGAAGTCTTAAGGTCTCTTTAAGTTAGTCTTAAATGTGTCAGTTTCAGGAGAGGGTCCTAATGAGTCTTTAATGCTTCAGTTTTAGAAGAGTCTTTAAGAGTCTTTAGTGCAGTCCATTTGAGCTACTAGCTCAAGTATAAATAAGTGTAAGGGCTACCTAGCTAGGCTATGCTATGTTATATGAATAAAATTATCAGAGTGTTTCTGATTTTTCCTATGATGGTGATGCAGCAAACCTACTGCTTAGATACCAGGATCAACAAGCTCTAAAGCTTGGGGCTTTAAACACACACAAAACACTTTTATATGGGAATCACTCCCTGGTTTCTCACCAAATTTTAGGCCTCTCACCCAAACTAGGCTTCACACCAATCCCATCACAGGAAAAATCAGAAACACTCTGATAACTTTATTCATATAACATAGCATACCTGGGCATAAGGCCCTTACATTTACTTATACTCGAACAGATAGCTCTCATTAGCAGCATTAAAGACTCTTCTAAAACTGAAGCATTAAAGACTGAATAACTCCCTTCTAAAACTGACGCAATTAAGACTTAATAAAAGACCTTAAAACTTCTAAACTGAAAGACATAAGAAAAGACACAAACAGAGACTTCTAGAATCAGCTTGGTTTTCCCTCCAAGCTGAGAAAATCAGATCGAGAGCAATTAATCAAACCATATAGAAAGGGAATGATTAGGTGCTCTCTTTTTCCATTTTTTCCTCTCATAAACCTTGAAAGGTTTGGGTGTGATGTCCTCATCAGTTCTCCCAGGCTGAGAAGAGCTCGCCTCCGGCGAGATAAAGCTGTAGTATCTCTCCAAGATATCTGGATCAATGCGCTGAAGCTCTTCTTTAGTTACCCAAGTATTGTCAGAGTCTGGTCTGTCCTTCCACTTGATTAAATACTTCTGGTAGCCACCTTGCCTTGTGGAAACTACTTGTTCATCCACAATGTCTTCAACCACATCCCTCTTAGGAGCTTTAGAACGGGGTTGAGGTGGAATGACGGGTGAGAACTCAGAAGAAAATGGCAGTAAAGGCACCACAGGTTCTTTATAGGGAAGTAAATCCTCCACATTAAAAGTCGAACTAATTCCCATTTCTGGTGGAAGCTCCAACACATAGGCATTGGTTCCAGCCCTCTGCAATATTCTAAAAGGTCCAATGCTGCGAGCTTGCAACTTTTTCACCTTGCCCTTTTTGAAACGCTCAGGTCGAACCCGAGCCATTACAAAATCCCCCACTGAAAACTCCTTAAAGGTTCGGTGCACGTCAGCAGCCCTCTTATACTGCTCATTGCTTTCATTAATTCGACGATTAATCTCAGCATGCAACTCATGAATATGACTTGCAAACTCACTGGCCGACTGCGAGGGCCGCTGTCCCACTGTCATGGGAATGAGATCTATGGGAGCTCTAGGCTTGTGACCGTAGGCAGCTTCAAAAGGGCTCATGCCTATAGTTCGGTTGACTGAATTATTATAAGCAAACTCTGCAACTGATAAAACTGAGTCCCAAGACCTGATATGCTCACCAACTAAACAACGCAACAGATTTCCCAAGCTTCTATTCACCACTTCAGTTTGCCCATCTGTTTGCGGATGGTAAGCAGACGAAAACTGGAGTTTGGTTCCCATCATGTGCCATAGAGTCTTCCAAAAATAACTCATGAAACGAACATCACGATCAGACACAATAGTTTTAGGCACCCCATGCAACCGAACAACTTCATCCATGAAAAGCTTGGCCACTTCAGATGCATCAAATGTCTTAGAACAAGGAAGAAAGTGAGCCATTTTAGAAAACCTATCCACAATCACAAATATGGAATCATGTTGCTGTACAGTCTTAGGCAGCCCGAGCACAAAATCCATGCTAATATCTTGCCAAGGAGCATGTGGGACAGGTAATGGGGTGTATAACCCTGTGTTTTGCCTTTTGTGCTTTGCCAATTGACATGTACGGCATCATTCAACAATTTTAGCCACATCACGCTTAAGACTAGGCCAGAAGAAGCAATCCTCCACAAGACTAATAGTCTTGTCTCTCCGAAAATGTCCAGCAACCCCACCAGCATGCAGCTCTAGGATCAAGAAGTCTCTCACTGATGTGCGAGGAATACAAAGTTTGGTTCCTCTAAAAAGAAATCCATCTTGTAGAACAAACTCAGTGCTTCTGGATTGTTTTTCCTAGAGAGCTGCATATACACTCCCAAAATCTGGACAACTCAAATACTCTTCTTTCAGATTATTGAAACCAGCCACTTCCACACTCATCGTGTGTAAGAGTGAATTCCTGCGGCTAAGAGCATCTGCCACCTTATTCTCCACTCCAGACTTATGTTTCAACACAAAAGTATACTCCTGAATAAATTCAACCCATTTCGCATGTCTTGGGTTTAGTTTCTTCTGAGAATTGAGATAACGCAGAGCCTCATGGTCAGAAAATAAAACAAATTCTTGTGGCAGCAAGTAATGTCTCCAATAACGCAGAGATTGAACCACTGCGAAAAATTCTTTGTCATATGTAGAGTACTTCTGCTTGGCTTCATTCAATTTCTCGCTGAAATAAGCAATAGGGTGTCTTTCTTGACTTAGAACTCCACCAATTCCAACACCGGAAGCATCACAGGAAACCTCAAAAGGTTTTGTGAAATCAGGTAGGCGCATAACAGGGGCATTAATCATTCTGATTTTGAGCTCCTGAAACGCCTTTGCAGCTGCATTTGTCCACCGAAACTCCCCTTTCTTTAAACAATCAGTGATTGGGGCCATGATAGAACTAAACCCAACAATGAATCGGCGATAAAATGTAGCCAATCCATGAAAACTACGCACCTCATGAATATTTTTCGGCTCAGGCCATTCAACAATAGCTTTGACTTTCTCTAGGTCAGCTTGAACTCCTTTTGACGAGACAACAAATCCCAAAAGGATAACTTCATTGGACATAAATGAGCACTTTTTAAGGTTTGCAAACAACTTCTCAGTTCTAAGAGCTGTACAAACTTGCCTCAAGTGATTAAGGTGCTCCTCTGGGGATGTACTATAAATAAGGATATCATCAAAATAGACAACCAGGCACTTACCCATGAACGCCCTTAAAACTTGTGTCATAACTCTCATGAACGTGCTGGGTGCGTTAGTTAGCCCAAATGGCATGACTAACCATTCATACAAACCATCCTTTGTCTTGAAGGCAGTTTTCCATTCATCTCCAGGTCTGATGCGGATCTGGTGATAACCACTCTTCAAATCAATCTTGGAAAAGATTGTAGCTCCTGTCATCATGTCCAGCATGTCATCAAGTCTCGGTATTGGAAACCGATATTTGACTGTGATTTTGTTAATGGCTCTGCTGTCGACACACATCCTCCAAGACCCATCCTTCTTTGGAGTGAGAAGGGCAGGAACAGCACATGGGCTTAGACTCTCTTGAATAAAGCCTTTGGCAAGAAGCTCATCAACTTGCCTTTTCAATTCTGCATGCTCGGTTGGATTCATCCGATAATGTGATAAATTAGGTAATGTTGCTCCTGGGACCAGATCAATTGCATGTTGAATATCCCGGAGAGGAGGAAGTTCATCCGGAAGATCCTCAGGAAACACATCACTGAACTGTTCTAGGACTGATTTCACATCCTGGGGCACCTCCAAACTAGTCAAAGGGTAAGATTCTTTTGCAAATAACACAAAAATAATAGAATCACCTGTTGTCTCCTTCAAAAAGTCCCTTGGACTGATAATGTTAAGGGATTTTGGCTGCTGCTCTCCCTTGCTAAGCATGGGCTGGGCCACCGGTCTGGGCTGGATAGGATTCAATTTGACACTCTTTCCTTCATGAATAAAGGAGCATGAATTGGAACGGCCTGAAATGGTTACATCAAGATCATACAACCATGGTCTGCCCAACAGAATGTGTCCCATGTCCATTGGCACAACATCACACCAAACGGAATCCTTGTATGATAAAAACTGAATAGGAACCTTGCACTGCTGTGTCACAGGAATAGAAGACTTATCGATCCATGCCACACGATAAGGTTGAGGATGTTCAGCTGGGGTCAAACCCATGTTAGAGATGGTCCGAGGGGAAACAACATTGATGCAGCTTCCATTATCAATGATAACCTTATAATTTCTGTCTCCACACTTCACATAAGTGTGAAAAATGCTGGTTCTCCTCCAATCCTCAGCCGCTTTGGGTTGAGTCAAAGTGCACCTGACCACAGCCGTTCTTTGTTGAGACTGATCTATAAATTCCCCATCAAAATCATCGTCATCTGGAATCTCGGGAACATAGACTTCTTCCTCCAACCCTTCCTGGGCTTCAGCTTCTTCTTCTGTGCTGGTTGCAAACAGACTTCGAGGTTGCTCTTTGGTTGGGCATTGGCCAGCATAGTGGCCATGGCCTTGACACTTGTAGCACTTAGTAGATCCCCCTCCTCGAATAACAGGCTGTACACCCTTTCCCCTATCTGCTTTCACCAATGAATTGGCTGTGCCGGAGCTACTGGACAATGGAAATGGTTTTGATCCAGATGTGGCGGGACGAAATTCAGGGTTTCGCTGGTCAAATCGCCTATGCACAGTGGTAGGAGTCTTTAAGTAGCGCTCCAGTTCCAGCACTATCTGGTATGCTCGCTCTAATGAATATACTTCATGAGGAATCAGCTCCCTCTGAAGTTCTGGACGAAGGCCGGTTCTGAAACGAGCGAGAGTCACAGAAGGATCTTCATCTATGTTGCATCTCACCATAAATTCTTCAAACTTATCAATATACTCAGCAGCTGTCATATTCCCTTGACGAAGAGATTGCCACTGATCCAGCAAGCGCTCTTTGTAAGCCAAAGGAACGTACTTCTCCTTCAGCCTTTCTTTCATCTCCTCCCAATGAATGATAGGTTCATCACCGGCTCTTGTAGCTCGCCTTTCCACACCACTCCACCATTCTCTAGCTTTGCCCACCAACTTCATCTTTGCAAACCGCACCCTTCGAGTTTCAGACAACTCGTACCAGTCAAAATAGTGGTCCATGTCTGATATCCAATCCAGATACACCTTCGCATTCAGCTGGCCATCAAAGTTTGGAGCTTCAACTTTGATAGACTTCAATGCTTTTTCCTCAGGATCATGTCCATCTTGCCCATTGTTGTTTCGAACAGCCTGCCTGCGACCATTCCTCCTAGACTGCATCCTTGATCCTCCACCAACACTCTCTTCTTCGTTCTGGATAGAAGCTTCAATTGCAGCCATACGTTGCTCAGAGGCAACTGCTTGATCCTGTATTCTGGTCTCAAGATGACCAATTTGAGCGGCTAAGCCTTCAATTGTTTTAGCCAAGGCCGCAAGATCCATGGTTAAATGAGGATTCTTGGCTGGAGCTTGGACTTGGCTGGAGCTTGTCCAGCTCTGATACCAGGATCAACAAGCTCTAAAGCTTGGGGCTTTAAACACACACAAAACACTTTTATATGGGAATCACTCCCTGGTTTCTCACCAAATTTTAGGCCTCTCACCCAAACTAGGCTTCACGCCAATCCCATCACAGGAAAAATCAGAAACACTCTGATAACTTTATTCATATAACATAGCATACCTGGGCATAAGGCCCTTACATTTACTTATACTCGAACAGATAGCTCTCATTAGCAGCATTAAAGACTCTTCTAAAACTGAAGCATTAAAGACTGAATAACTCCCTTCTAAAACTGACGCAATTAAGACTTAATAAAAGACCTTAAAACTTCTAAACTGAAAGACATAAGAAAAGACACAAACAGAGACTTCTAGAATCAGCTTGGTTTTCCCTCCAAGCTGAGAAAATCAGATCGAGAGCAATTAATCAAACCATATAGAAAGGGAATGATTAGGTGCTCTCTTTTTCCATTTTTTCCTCTCATAAACCTTGAAAGGTTTGGGTGTGATGTCCTCATCAGATGGGATTGGAGTGAAGCCTAGTTTGGGTGAGAGGCCTAAAATTTGGTGAGAAACCAGGGAGTGATTCCCATATAAAAGTGTTTTGTGTGTGTTTAAAGCCCCAAGCGTTAGAGCTTGTTGATCCTGGTATCTAAGCAGTAGGTTTGCTGCATCATTCACCCCATGAGTGTACATAGGAGTTACAGAACTAACATTAGCAAAGTTTTGTATTTTACTATATTATTGTAAAGTGTAAATCTTTTTTTAAGAACATAGAGAAATCACAACAGCTCTAAGGTAGCATAGAAGATCATGATTGTGTTCTATTATAATTACACAGGATTACCTGGATGTATATTTGACATTAAAACATCAATTTCAAGAAACATTGCAATGAAATCAGAACTCCCACCCTATCCTGGTAATTTGAATTTAAATGGATTTATCCTAAAGTGGTATACAATGAAGTCCACATAGACAGCAAGTTTCTACTGTCCCAAAGAGAGTTCATTTTCATACTCTTATTGTTGTTTCTTCTGTACCGTTTTATGTTTTTTGTATGTCCACTATCATTCCTCCATTCTTTTTTATGTTGATCGGTTGTAGTGATATCTGGGGAGACCGGATGTGGTAAGACCACTCAGCTTCCTCAATATATACTAGAGTCAGAGATAGAATCTGGCCGTGGAGCATTCTGTAACATTATCTGTACACAATCTCGAAGAATATCTGCCATGGCTGTTGCTGGAAGAGTGTCTGCAGAGAGTGGAGAATCTCTTTGTGAAACAGTAAGTCTTGCTACCCTATACATAGATCAAGCACACACAAGCACTATGATTCTGTATACAAAAAAAAAGTAGAAGCGGACTAATTAAACTGAATGCTTCTATTTCTTTGTGCTTTACCAAAACACCTATTTTTTTTTTATTTTTTTTGTAGGTGGGCTATAAAGTTTGATTAGAGGGAATGAAAGGAAAAAAATACCCATCTCCTTTTCTGTACCAGTGGCATTCTACTTCGCCGTCTTTCGAGTGATTGGAACTTGAGTGGTATCACACATGTTTTTGTCGATGAAATTCATGAACAAGGCATGAATGAAGTTGCTTGTCCTTACATGTCTATTTAAATGTTTAATGCTGCAGAAAACCGCATCAGAATTTTACTTTTGACTTTTGGTAACTTTTTGTTGCAGACTTCTTGGTGATTGTATTAAAAGATCTGCTTCCACGCCATCAAGATATAAAATTAGTTTTGATGAGTGCCCCTTTGAATGCGGATCTTTTCAAATATCTTTGGAGGAGCACCAACAATTCATATTCCGGTTAGTTAAATCTAAGTTTTTAACTGATGAAGATTGTATCAGCCATACGAATTTGTATCGTTTTAATATTTCCTTTACTACAGATTAGAAAGTGGGATATCAATACTGGTGAGGTTTAGAGATAAAGAGCAGTTATCCATGCAGAGATAAAGTGGTCTCCATTTTCTTGGGTGCCAGTGGATCGAGCGAACGCCCAATTGCCTTAAGAGTAGGGCCGTTTTTATTGTAATGCGTCGAGCAATGCTATATACATTCCCAGGCTGCATCCGTATATCCTTGTTTTGAAGTGTTAAATGAAAGGCTTTGTCCTTTTTTGTTTTATCGAAAATTTTGAATCTGGTTTTTGCTCTGCAGATATGTCGTCCGGTTTTGGAAGAGTTACTTTAGACTTGATAAGTAAAATTGGATAGAGGGTCCCCAGCATCTTAACTGATAACTGTATTCCTCCGTCGAGAGTGAATTTAGAGTTAAGCTTGAGTCCAGTTCGTGCGATGCCCCTAATTCCAACGCCTCAATATGTTTGCGCTGCAGCTTGTTGCATTTGCAGCAGGTCTAATTATCCGGAGATATTGGGTAGGACACCGTATGCACAGCGGCGAGCCTTGGAGGTTATGGTGGTAGGACAGGTGTAGTCCAATATGTGCCACTGCTTGGGTCCGAACGGGCGCTCGGGAGTTGGTTTAGTCACTGTTTTGATATATTCATAGAGATTAGCTTGGCTTCAGATGCTAGCAATCGTAAAGCAAGATAGGAAAATGTGATTGTCTATTGATGAATGAAAATATTATTTTCAAAGATCATGTGTCCTTTGTATTGATTGTTTATTTTTGTTGACCAATTGCATGACTTTGCCGTTCGGACCTGACTGTCTTAAGTTGTAGAGATAAGTAATGTATTCTCTATGTTTTGCAATCATGGTATCTGATTCGCCCAACCTGGAAGGTTATATGGCTAGATTATCTGAACAAGATGCTGCTAGGGAGCGTCATTGGTCGGAACTTAGGCAACATCATGATTTTTTGGCCGGATCAAGTAGCACCTTTGAACAATTTGTTAAAACATAATAAATAACAATTATTAATAAAACAATATTGTTAAATCGATACCTAAATTTCAAAATTCTTGTTAAATATATCAACAATTAGGTTCAAACAATTAGGTTACAACTTGCAAAGATTCAGAAGCAAAACTTACCAAGCAAGGGCCAACTGAAATACCATAGGAATATTGAAAAGAAAAGAAAAAATGCAGAGGAACCACTAACAAGTTAACTGTAACAATTAGCTAGCACGGGTCATTTTCATTTTAGGCATTGCCTTCTTCATTTGACGAGCACGCTCCTTTGCTTCCTTCTTGCGAATGCTCTCTGCACTAAGCTTAGCCTCAGTCTCCTCCATCAACTTTTTCCTCTCTGCCTTCTTTCTTTGCAAAGCTTCTTGCCTAGCGTTTTGGAGTTCTTTGTAAGCCTCTTGAGCAGCCTTTGATCTGGTTGCTTCTGTTTTGGATCGGGCCTACACTAGCACATATCAGAATTTAATTAAAAACAATAAAAATAAAAGTGACCCGTCCAGAATTCTTTACCTTGACTCCACAATTACTTATAGCTGACCCGTCCAGACAAAAAGCTAAAAAAAAGTAGCTGACCTACCTGCCGTCCAGACAAAAAGTTTAAAAAAAGTAGCTGACCTACCTGACTGCTTAGCTTGTAACGACCAATCAAATCAATGTAGTAAGGTATCAAAGCCACCAAACGAGTCATATCAGCCATGCTATTAGCATCAGGTAGTGCAAACTTGAACAATAGCATCTTCTTGTTTGTAGGCCCTGGATGTTGATCTGAAAAATGCATATACATGAAACCCTTTCCAAACTTCTGAAAAGCTTTCTCTCCAAAAACCTGCAGATACCATCAATTGAGCGCCGTTAGTCATGTGTTCTAAAATCCCAGATCCCCTCTATTAGAGATTGCAAGTCAACAGTTTTGGCGTACTGCGCTTGATCCAAGAATTGAACATTTTCCAATGACCTAAAAAAATATGATTTCAAGACCACAACCTAAATAAATAAATAAAAAAAAAAATGAAACCTATCAGCTATTAAAGATCAGAGTGATAAAGGCAAGGCAGAATAGACAAACAAGGAATAATGAATTGAATAAAGCTACAGCCAATCACAAACAAGTGAACAACCAAAACAAAGGCAATACATCCTACTAAACCAGGAAACAATAGCTTAATACCCCCAAAAAAAAAAAAAAAAAAGCAAAACAAGAACAATCCTAAAAATCTGCAGTAACTGAAGTACTGAATCCAATACGAAAAAGGCAATACATCCACCATACCAGCTCTCCAATATGAAAAAATAGCAAGCTAGGAGCAATCCCAATAAACCCTATTCTCCTTAACACCCCCCTCTAATTAATATTTTTGTTCCTTACCATCCAAATGACTCACAAGACAACCATCAGTATACATATGCACAACACAGCTCTCCAATCGATCTCAAAAAAACAAAACAAAAAACAAAAAACAGAGCTCTCCAATACGAAAAAATAGCAAAATAGGAACAATCCCAATATTCTGTAGCAACTCACTTGCGTAGCTAATCATCACACCCTTTTTTCCTCAACACCCTCAAATTTATATTTGTTCCTTACCAACCAAATGATTCACAAGAAAGCCATCAATATACATATTCCCAACAGCAAAGAAGTTGGAAGATCCCTACCTATGATACAGACACTGACATGTTATGCATAACTGTTACACTTTGCATCTTTTTCCATCCCTAAATCTCTCCATTGTTATTTTTTCATTTCCCTTCTGCCAACATTAAGTTAATTATAAAAAAAACTTGTAATCTTTCCATTTACAGAACAATGCAGGAAAAGTTGTTTAACAGTTGGTATGATTTCACTTTTACCAGATATTGTATTTTCTCAGCGCTGCATCACTTAGATGCTCAAATTAAATTAATGTAGCTATGAAGTTAGCGGAGCAAATTGTAGGTCTAATATATATCGGTTATTACATGACTACTATGTCAGAATGCAACTGGCTGAAAAGACTATTGTCTGGCCCGATTTAAATACTAATTATAATTAGGGCATGTATTCCAATGTAGATCCAGATTCAAATTTTTGGAGTTTAAGCGAAACAATTGGATGTTGGAAAACAAGGATGTTGGAAAACAATGTTTAGAGAGGGGATCAACTCAATGAAGTGCAATCAGGGGTGACATATTTAGAATTTTTCCAGTTATTGACTTTGTGATCTAAAATATGTTAATCAAGAAAGAGAGAGGAAAATGACAAAGATAGAAAGCTAAAAGCAGCACTCTATTGCTATTTTGTTCGAGAGATGATATCGTTTATTACTATTGCTATCACCATTACAACTATAAAGGCAGCATATGTGATAACCTTAAATAAAAAATAAAGGATTAAATTCAGTTTACCCCCCCCCCCCCCCCATGACTTCATGTTGGTCCGTATACTCTGAATTTCATCAAATTAACCCATAAACTATTCAAACTCTGTCTGCCGTGCCCCTTTGCTAATGGTCCGTCTAAATTGTATGTTAACTTGCTCATATCAAAGGCTAAAATGGTAATTTAGAACTGAAAATAAAGCAAAAAAAAAAACTTTTGTTCTTTTTCTTCTTCTTCCTCTATTTCTAAAAGCTTCAACCTCCCAAACCCAAGCCAAGACCCAGTCTTTTCTACTTAATTCCTCCGTTCCCCAAAGCTTCAACCTATTAACCAGCCCATCCTTAGCAATATCAGGTTTCTGGAATTCCAAATAGGCCTAGAAGATGAGATTGTGGGTGATGATATTGAGCAGGACACCGACTTTGGTTGTAAAGCGGTGGAGTCAGAAGAGGTAGAACAAGTCGGAGCGGCGGAGGTGGGAGGCAAGGAAGGTTGTGATGGTGTGACCATGTCGATCGCCGGCTCGAGCTCTGAAATCTGAATCCTTCTTTCTGTCTTCTCTCTCACCGGGCTAGGGTGGGAGAGGTACTACGGCGGCAAACCCGACCTGTACAAATTCCACATGTACTCTTTCATTGACCTAAAATTTCTCTGTCCAGTGACATCTGGTCGATCACTACTATATTGAGTGAGTGAGTCGTGTTTCTATCTCTTATTATCAATTCTTGTTTCATTATGGTATTAATTAGTCTCAATTTGGTATATGGTTTTTCTGGGTTTCATGGATATTGAATTTGAATTTTGGGTGTCAATGAGTTGTAGGTATGCTTTGTTTTGAGATTCTACAGTCGGGTTATGATAGCCGAAAATTTTGGTTTGCTTTTGTGTTATAGGAATTACAAGCTGCTGGTGAACGCCATGGTTTTTGAGCAGATGAGGATTTAAGAAGAAGACCATGGTTTTTGTAGCAGATGAGGATTTCAGGAAAAGAGGCGTGGAAATGATTTCTATGTCTGAGGTTAAAACTGTAAATTAGTATAACCACGATGTCTATTTTGGACAGAGCAAGACCAAAAGAGGACGGCTGATAGAAATTGAAAAGATCAAGGAATAATTTGATGAATTAAAAGTATAAGGACTAACATGAAGTCACCCCCAAACTATAAGGGGGTACACTGAATTTAATCCAAAAATAAAACATGCACCTACCGGACGCACACTATGAATAACAGGCATACGGAGTATCTTTACTTCAGATAAGAAACTTGCACATTGCTCGGGCATATGAAAGAATTCCTCCTTTCTAATTTAGAAGGAAGTCTATTAAAAAGATGGATGAGATTTGAAATCGCGAATGAGGGTTCATTCAGTAGTTCCAAGTAGATAAAGGCCAAAAGAAGCAAAATTATTGAAAAACTGGAAAGAATTACTGCTTTGTATGTGTATTTCATTCTTTGTATCCCATGTAAAAGAAAATGAATGTCAGAAGCATCAAGAGCTTTCCTATTGAAAGCAATTTCTCTCTGTTTATATATAATGCAAAGATGGATGGTTAAAGTTAATTGCTAGACTGGTGTGTGAGTGTAAAAGAGCAGCCTAAGATATCACATTAGTTGCATAAATATGTGGAGCTACCAAACACAATGAAAAAGAAAAAACTGAGACTACCTGATCAAGAACAGCCTCAGTGATTAGATCGGCAGCAACCTCTTTGGACTCGGAGATAACGGCCAAGTCGTGGGCAACCCACTTCCTGGCAGTAGGAGGGGAAAGAATAGTGGCAAACTTGTGCAAGTCGGGAAGCTCCTTGTGCATTGCCTTGGCGGACTTGTTGTTGGCCACAGCAAAAACGACGTGGTCCATGGCATCATCGTTCATATAAACCTCAAAACTAATCTCGTCCCTACAAGTAGGGATCACCAAATTGAAAATGGAGGAGATCAAATCGTGGCGGCTCTTGAGCTCCATGGTGGCCAAGAGGCCCTGGCAGCACCTGCGGCCACTGGCGTAGAATTTGAACACGTTCTGGCCTTCCTTCAAGAGCAGAGGTGAGTCGTCGCCATCGGCAACGCCCAAGAGACTGAAGTTCTTGTCGAAAATAGTGTCCTTGGTAGCGAATTTGGCAGCCCAGGCCAGGGCAATGTTCTCGTTCACGCGCTTTCCGGTGAAGTAATTGACGACGAAGACGATGAGGAACCCTCCGCAGGCGATCTCCACAGTGTAAGATCTGGAGGAGGAAGAACCCTCGGGCGCGGCTTCAGTCTCCAAGGGTTTCGGATCAGCGTTTTCTTCTGTGGCTACGACTGGCGGCTGATCCTGGGGCAGACCTTCGAACTCGTCTTCGTCCCAATACTCGAAGCTGCTGGCGGAAGCCGCTTTGGGAGTTGGATCCGGGTCGGGTTGGGAGGTCAGGACTGTTTGGGCGGTGAGAGGGAGTGACGAGTCCAAGTCTTCGTCGACATCGTCAGCGTCTTCGAAGCCTTCGAAGTCGGAGTCGGCCAGGATGGGAGAGAGGCAGATAAGAGAGAAGAAGAGGAAGAGAGTCAGGCGATGTCCCATGATTGCGATCCTGCAACTCTCTCTCGATCTTCTCTATACACTAACCAAAGGAATCACCCCTTTTGTACCTCAAAAAAAAATATCAAACGAATTATAAAATAAAAATATAAAATAATATCGTCGCTATTACCTGACAGACAACCCGTTTCTGGTTACCCGCCTGCTAATCACCTGTCTATTTTCGTCTTGGATTTCCAAATTTACTCATTGTATTTTTTATTTTCTCTACACCTCTCTTTTACTTTTTAATTCAAGCATTTGCTCACTAGACCTCATTTCAAATTCCTAACATAACCTTAGTTATTTATTGACATATATTTTTTTATCAATTAATTACCTTTTATTCACTCAATAAACCCTAAACCTCTCATTTTTTTTTTCTTTCCCTTTTTGTTTTTCAACATCCATTATCTCTACCTTCATTTTTTTATTAATTTTTTCATGTAAAAAAATGTTCTATAATGAACTATTCTATATATCTTTTTAATTTTTTTTCTCTTTTATACATGTTATTTTTTCTCCATTTTTTTTTTTTCTTTGAATGATTTGATCTCTATTTTATACCTCATAATAAATTATTTCAATAAATATATATTTTCTATAATCGATAGATATTAAAAAAAGTTTACAAAAATATTTATGCACCTTGCAAGTATATGCGTTTAACATGTATGATAATACAAAATTTTATGTCACATGATCGATATTTATTATTCTTTTAGCTTTTATAAACTTTTTTTTTTTTTTATCAAAGCCCCAAGGGGGAAATATATTCATCACATGTATGATAGATCTCGTTACATACCCTACTGCTGTCATTGATAGACAGACAAGGAGGTAGTGGTAGTACCCACCATGGTATATAAATAATAGACCTATTTCTATGAGCTTAAATTCATAGAGAGAGCGGATATCCTCCTTCGGTACTACTTCAGAGACGCTAGAGAAACATAGAGTGCACGTACAGTGCTTAGGTTCCTAATACAAGGAATTATTGAATAAAAACTAGCAAAACTAATTTAAATTCTTAGAAGCCCGAAGAAAGGGCCTAAAATCCTCCAGAGGCTAAGGAGCAAAACCCTAGCCCAAACTTGGAGATCCAAAGTCCAAGAGAAATTCACACTCAGGCCCACTACCGGTTGGCCCAGTCCCAGCCCATCTTCCTAGACGACATGTCGAACGCGACCATCGCCGTTCAGACCCCTGCTGCCAGATCCTCGCCGCTATAGTTCCAGATCAATCGCGATGACCGCCATTCTGACCACAAAACCTTCGCACCTCACATCCCACAGCACGACCCAACTTCAACTCGAAACCAACAGAACCAAGTCATTGTAGATCAGCCTTAAACTCCGCCGCGGGAAGCAAAACCGAGCGTCGCCCATCTACCCAAATCTGCGATTCTAGAATTTCGACGTTTGGCCATAGGCACCCAACCTGCCATCAAAGAGAGAAAAACTAGAAGAGAAAAACCAGCCGTCATAGCCCCGAGCGCAATCCAACTCTTAGACGCACGATCCGTTTTGAAATCCCGTCCAGCAGCAGTCCGTAAGATCGGCAAAGCCGGAGACTTACACATGAACAAGACGCCGCCGGACGAGCTTGGTTTGGCAAACGAAGTTTCTGCTCTCGAGAGGCGGCTCTTTGTTGTCTTTTAGCTTTTACAAACTATATATATGCTTTAATAAAGAAATTGAAAAACAAAAATATATAAGGAAAATAATAAAGAATGAAATCAATTATTATTGAATTGGAAAGTTTAAAGAGAATAAATATAATATTTTCTTTGTATAATTATTGTTCTTAATAGTCTTTGTGTATGAAGATGTATATGTCATTTAATAATTCATAATAAAATGAGGTCTAGTGAGCAAATTTGGAGGTTTCAATAGCCACACTCTACAGTTTTACACTAACGGTTGACAACCCGCTAAGAACCCGCTAACTAACGGGCGGAAACGGGTTACCCAACGGAACCCGCTAAGGAAAACAAAAAACAAAACTGATGTAAACGGTTTACAGTAAACCTAAAGAAACAAAGCAATTAGTACTCATTAATTGTTCTCGATCATAAAATGGTCACTTTAAAAGTAACAAATGTTAAAATTGTTTTCTGATGATAATTAAGTACATCATTTAGATTTGCTTAAACCGTTGCCCATGAATTTATAAAAAAATTACGAGCTATGTCACTCGCTATTACTCTCTCTCTCTCTCTCTCTCTCTCTCTCTCTCTCTCTCTCTCTCTCTCTCTCTCTCTCTCTCTCTCCTCTCTCTCTCTCTAACCCCGCCCTCCTCATCCCGTCGATAGTTACTTCGCATCCACCGTGACGCGGTGGCTCCATCAGTTCCTCGATTTCAAGAGCGACTCGCTTCCGCCATCCACCACCTTCTAACGCAAACGAGGTCGATGTTTTGCTCAGACACAATGATTTTGATTTCTTTCAGATTTTGAAGTTCTGATTTATTTGTTTCTATGTTTAATCGTTACAATTTTATATGATGTCAATCGCTAAATTATAGGGTTTATAGGGATTTAGGGATTTGAAACTCTTTGACTCAATTTGTGCAATATTCCCAGAGATTTTAGTGATTTTAGTCTTTGGTAAGTGATTTTAGTGTTCTTGTTGTTCCTTGGCTTGTTTTTAGCCTAGGTTCTTTGAAAAAGTGATTTGTTCTTTCCTGCATAGTAACTCTTTAATTGATTGTTGTGGATTTGTTGTTGGGATTCTAGGGTTCATAGGTATGCATATGCGATTTATTTGAAGGGATTGGTTATGAGATTTTGTTGTTGGGTTCATAACCATTATTGTCAATCTATAATTACATTGGTAGTTACGTTGGTAGATACATATGTAGTTGCATATATAATTGCATAGCTAGTTAAATTGAACATGTGGTAGTTTTAATGTAAACAACCTTGAAAAAACAAGCTATGGACATGGGTTTAGTTGATTATGCAACGTAAATGTGCCAATATCTTGATTTTGCTAGTATGATGCATGGTGTTTAATGAATTTGAAGAGCTATGATGCATGTGTAATGAATTTGAACATAGATAGATAGTTACAATAATTGTGTTGAGTGAGAAGATAACCTAGAAGTAGTATCAGCTTTGCTTTTACATATGAATGTGCGTAGTAGTGTATCAGTTCCATATACCCTTGTTGAGTTTGGCCCAATGTTATGGATCTAAGTAAATTTATGTATGGTGTATCATGTTGTTTTATATGCTTTACATGAACAGTTAAATAGGGTTTTATGTGATCAAACGTAATGTTTATATGTTGTTTATGTGATGAAGGTTGATATGATTGTAGTATTTCTGCATTGTGTGTGGGAAAATAAATATATGTAACTAGTTATGTAACATGCATGTAACTACCTATGTAATTGTCAGTCTCTAGTTGCATGAGTAGTTACATAGGTATCTTAATATAGTGACATAGGTAGTTGCATCTAGGGGTGGACTCGGTCCCAACGGTTCGGTTTTTAGGTACTAACCGAAAAACCGAAACCGAAACTTCGGTTTTCTATTTTCTAGAACCGAAACCGATAAAATATGAAAAAACCGCTCTTGTCGGTTAACCGGACATCGGTTCGGTTTCAGTTACAAAACCTACTATCCATAATATTTTTTGCATTTAACCAAACAACATAAAAACTAAAAATATCAAAGTTGTAAACTATCAACACTTCAAATAAGTTACTCTAATGAGTTCAACAAGTAATTGAAAAGAAAAGAAAAGGTAAACTTTATACATAATTCATTTGAAGTCTTCAATATTCATATATTGCAAAAGAGAAGACTACATGAGAGGAAATTATGTTATATTTAAACACTTAAAAACATAATCATGTGTGTGGAACCCTATTATTTGTAACTAATAACCAATAAGAACATGACGTGTAATGTAAAATTAAGTATTAATAATTAAATGAATATATGTCAGTTCGGTTCGGTTTATTCGGTTTTTAGGATGCACGGAACCGCAAACCGACACTGCACTACTCGGTTTGTGTGACTTTAGGAATCGATTGCTTCGGTTTCATTCGATTTCGGTTACTCGGTGTCGGTTCGGTGCGGTTTTGACCGGTTTCGGTTTTTTCGGTGCCTAAAAGTCCACCCTAGTTGCATCTCTATGTCGAGGGGTGAGAGTATGGGTATACGGTTAATTGTTTGGTTTTGGAGTTTGTGTTTGTTTTGTGATCTCTAGGTGTGTGTTAGTGTTATTCATTTTATGAATGTTTGCATCTGGATTCATTGTTTAGTGTTGAAAATGTGACAAAAACTTGGGAGAGGAAAGTAAAGTAGGTCTGAGGTAATAAGATGTTTGGCTCAGATAAAATGAAATTTGTGTTTCTTGTGATGATATGTGGTTTTTGTTTATGTTTGCACTGTTTTGAAACATGAAATGTAACTACTCATGTAACTGTCAATCTTCTACTTACATAGGTAGTTACTTTGATAGATACATATGTATTTACAATAACTTTTTCGAGGTATGAGAAGTTGACATATTAGACAATTTTGTGCAGAAGAAGATAAAGGGAAAAAATAACACAGAAAGGGACACAAAGGACAAAGATGCAGACATACAACAAGTAAAAAAGAAAAAAAGAAGACAGTTGATGAAGAGGCAAAGAAAAAAAAACAATTGATGAAGAGGAAAATAAAAAAAGAAGACAATTGATGAATAACTACATGACAGATCATACATTAAGCTAGTTTTTCAATACATAAGGAGTAGTAGGTTCACGAAGTTGAGAACAAAGTGATATATTCTTTTTGAATAACTACATGAAAGATTCTTTGTTTTGAATAGATAGCAATTAATAGACATTGTTTTGCTTTGCTGTCTTTTGCATTAATTATGTGTATGTCAATACATGTAACTGGTTATGTAGCATATTCTCATATCTGACGTCTAGACATAAGTAGAAACATATCAGGTAAACTTTTTATGTTCAAGTTCTTGCTCCTTTCTCCGCTCTCATCCGCATCTTCATCTCATCTTCATCTCATCTTTTCTTCATGTAAGTTTTTTTTTTTTTTTCTTTTTTCGGTTGATTTGTGTTAAATCCCAGTAATGCAATTTTGGGTCATATGAAGGTGGGTATTTATGTATCTGTGTTTGTTTTGGCTTACCAATTTGGTTTTGTGATTGATTAACGTTTTTATATTTAGGTTATGTGTGGGTTTGAGTTTGAAATGAGTTTTGTGGAATCAGATATGGGAAATTGTTAAATTTTAGCTAAATGCGGCTGCAAATCATTTCAAATTGATTATCGTGTTGTTGTCATCTGTTGGAAACAAAATGATACACATTGTCCTCTGAAAGCGAATTGATAGTAGAAAAAAGAAAGGAACCAGTAAAGACCCCAGAAGATAAAGACAATTATGTAGTCAGTCACTAATAGATGTTGTTGTCTCACTTTGTTCTTTTTAGTAACTTTTGTTATAAACATTATGTTTATAATTATTGCAATTCCTAAAATTATAAACTGAGTTAGGCAAGTCAATATTTGTAATGAGTAAATTTACCAAAAAAAAGGAAATTGACAGTACAAAAACTTTGCTGTAATGGAATGTTTATACAATTTTTGATAATTTTTATTGTTTTTTGTGTTGTTTAGATATGGCACCTAGAAAAGAAGTAATCAAAGGAAAAGATTATTTTTGAAAGTGATCCATAGTTTTGGTTTATTGACAAAAACTATCTATATAAAATGGAAGAAGATTACGAGACAAAGATTTGTTACCTCGACATGCATATATGAATGACATAAGGTATATAGATCATGATCAGGGAGTGCTTACCTTTTAAAATGAAGTTCATGATGAAGACATTTTACTTTTCTGATGAGTTTCCTCTTTTGCAGCCTGCACTAAAAAAGTTGGTCAGAAATACAAAGTTGCTAATCTAATCAGCAGGTAGTAGAAAATTGTAAGAGGCACTATTACAGTCTCGCTTCATTGCATGTGCATAGAAGCCTATTATTGCCTGCACTCAACTGTGTTCTTGAACTAATTACGTTTCCAATTGCACAACTTTTTAATTAAAGATTTTACTTGCTTTGTGTTTGCACTACACAAGCACTCTTTTTTCATAAAGTTTATGTGTTTATACGATATATATATCATAAACGTGGATGTGAAAAGAAATTTTCAACGTCTAGGTTTTTTTGAATTTTAAAAGTATGATTTTGGTGTGTCGGGATTCTGGGTTTTCAGTTGATTGGTGGTGTTGGAAGTATACAGATATTTCTTTAGAAAGCTTCCCATGTTTCATGATATGTGAGGGAATGAAGTAACAAATAATAATGAAAAGCACTTAGCTACATATAGATTAGTTGTTAGACCAATGATCAGGTAGTAGATTGATATGTTCATACCATATAATCATACATACTTGAACATATTGAAGTATATATACGATAAATATTTTTTGCTTTGTGTATATTTTTTGCTTTGTGTATAAATATTTTTTGCTTTGTGTATATTTTTTGCTGGATTGCTTTGTGTATATTTTTTCTCATTGTGTGATTGCTTCGATAAATATTTGGTCTTTTGGCTGAAAATGGGTAACGTTTTGGCTAACATGAATAACTATTTTTGTAAAATTTTGGGACGTAGATCCCGGCACTCTAAACTAAACTTTGTTGGACAAGAGACAGCCAAATTTTTTATTTTTTTTTCTTTCATAAACTAAGAATTTTGTAAATATTCTGTCCTTGTTATTTAAATCTTAGGATTAATTTCAATTTACCCCTCTGAGGTTTGAGGTTAATATCGTTTCACTTCCCATACTTTTAATTTTGAAAATTTACCCCGTAAAGTCTCCAATTTTCATAAATAAGACACAATTGTTAAAATTCCGTCTAATTTGGGCATCTCTAACAATTGGTCAAATCCTAAACCTATATTCAAATTTTAGGACACCCAAACCTATACTATTTATAGGTTTTACATCTCCAACCCATGGAGTCAAAATCTAAACATATTTAATCATTTTATATCATTATTTAATCATACATAAAGTGAAACCTAATTGTTTAATAATAAAATTTGACAGTGGCCCACATCCACTCACCTTCATAAATTATAGGTTTGGTCCTATTTGGTTAAGTCAAAATATGACACATTTTGGGTAAATCATATTTTAGCTTAACTTAGGTAGTGGGTTGGAGATGAGATTTTACAAATCCTAAATCTATTATAGGCTTTAGACCGAGGGTTAAAGATGCTCTAAAATGATAGCATGAGATCTTAGAAAAAAATGTCCTAAAATGCGATTTATGCTATTATAAGACTATTTTAACCATTTTAGTGAGTTATAAAGTCAAAACTAATGTCCAAATTAGACAGAATTTCAGCAATTGGGCATGATTTATGAAAATTAAAAACTTTAAGGGGTAAATTTTCAAAATTAAAAGTATGAGGAGTGAAATGATGTTAACCCTAAACGGTAAACTGAAATTAATCATAAATCTTATAATTTTTGTTATAATGCAAACTAGAACATGGTTGTACGGTTGTGCTTCCAAGCCTCAACACTTGCATTGCTTTGTCTATTTTGACCATCACATTTTGGTTGGGATTTAATTTGAACTATAAGTGTCAAATTTCGTCGATGTTTTAGAAATTAAATTTCGACCGCTCACATTTTTTCTGGATGTTCAGTTCATTGATAACAGTAATATATGTTTTTGAATCGCATGAAGTTTACATTAAATGTAAACAATTTAGATTCAGCTCCCCCTACATTTTTTATTAACTTTTTTCCATGTAAATCTTTTTTGTTATTAATTTCTTCCATATCAGATCAAATTGCTATAATTTAATAAATTCAAAATTTATTCAGACAAAAAAGAAGTCACTTGAGTGAAGAAGTCGCTCCTGTGGCAGCGCTAATAAAGAAATGAAAATAAAGCAAAGGATTTCTTAAAAGAAAAACAAAAAAAACGGTGATGTGCAAACCAAACGTGACACGTGTGCGTTAGCAAGCTGTTTCCTAGACTCAAATTAACTGATTCCCTCAAGCGGTGCCTCTAGAACCCCAACCCCCTACCACTCCTCGTCGTTCCTTTACCTGCTCCCCCGGTCACCTCCCCCTCTCTCTTATATAATCCCCCCTCTCCCTCCCTCTCCCACCCCGTTTTTAATTTCCTCTAAAGCCAAAAAACCAACGCCCTGTAAATTTTGGTTTCAGTTTAGCATTTTTAAACCGACTCTTTGTTATTCCTAGGGCTATGAATCGGAATCGGAATCGGAATCGGAAGGAAATGGATCGGATGGATCGGATCGAGGGCCCGTGGAGTCCCGAAGAGGACGACGCGCTGTGGAGCTTGGTGGTTCCCTTACGCCCTATAGATCTTCTTCTTCGTCGTCGACCCAACCCTGGTACGGACCCTAGGTTCCCTTAGGGTTTGATCCATCTCTGATTTTCTTATTTTAATCTTTTTTTGTGTTTCCGATTTTCGTTGATCTGTTTCGCTTTTGGTGATGATTTGCGCTAGATCTAGGGTTTACGAATCGTTTTTTTAATTTTTTTATATGATTATCAGTTGTTTGTGTGTGTGTGTTTTGTATATGTGTTTTTTATTGACAGTTGCAAGGGTAAATGATCTAGATCCTAAATTTTTATTTTTTTGTTATTTTTTGTTCTTTGTTTGTATCTTTAAAAGTCATTGTCTTCTTCGAAAATAATTAATATGCTATTCACAATAGTTTTATACATGGATTTTCGCAGGAAGGAAGCTGATTTTGGGTTTTTGGATTACTGAGAAAGAACAGGAAAGTATAATGAAGAATCTACTCGTATTGAATTTTATTGTCTGCCGCCATTATATCCAGATTCTGGACCACAAGTTGATGTAATTTGTCTCACGGCTATAGGGGTAAGTAATTCAGTTTTCATCAATTACTGAGGCCTAATACTAGATGTGGTTGAAAGTTGTCTAATACTTGATAAATCGATTCAGTTTTCCTCATATGCTGGGAATGGTCGAATTGTCAGTTGTTTTGTGTGTTTGGGACTATTCAAATCACACGCATCGAATTGCTGCAATGGAACAGCAACAACAGTCTGCCTCTATGCAATTCGACTCCAATTGCAGGAACAATCAGAGTATTTCGGCCCAAAAGTTCATATTTGACTATGACTTAATTTCTTTCTAAATTCCACGCTATCACTAATTAAATTTTGGAGTGCTTAACTTTTTGTTATTGTCATTAAATAGACTAGATTCCTTAATCATTTTGTTTTTGATTAGTTGCACATTTTGGTTTTTATGTGGTTTTAGATTCAGGCTTGGTTTGGGATTTTATATCGACACGAGTCTCTACATGATGAGGAAGGTGTTGGGGCCATTGAGATCGATTAGTAAAATAATAATGCGAACTGTTAGCTTATCCAAAGTCATGAATCGAAAATTGTGGGTATTGGTCTTTCTTATCTGTTTGCGATTTCAATTTTTTGTGCTTTGGTTGATTTGTTATATTTTTTAATTTTTAATGTTAGTGATTTTTAGGTGGTTATTGAATTGCAGACTTGCCCTTTATCACTTCCAGTTTTCACCAAAGTATGTTACGCAATGACCAGGCTCAGTTTTGTTCTAGGATTTTACAGAGTCTGTTAGCAAGCAGCTGTTCAAATCGAAGCATATAAAAAAAAAAAATCCATAGAGGTTACTCCTTACGCTGTTAATATGTTTTGCAGTTGCAGCCTTTATGTGTCTTTTCTTTCAACTTTGCCTACAATGTTATTTGATATAAAACTAATGCCTTTACATTTGGGGCTCTGCAAAATTTTGATGAAGCAAATGTATCATCACAAGAAGCAAATTCAAGATTGTTTTTCATGTTCAATAGTTCTGAGCTGTCATATTGCTCTTTGTCCGGGGTTTAATTTGTTCCCATAACTGTGTTATGTGATTCAAATAGAGTTCAAGCCGCTTTGGCCTTTGATCTTGGTAAAAAAAAATATCCCACCATGAAGACCATTTTGTTCTTATTTGTCCATATTTTGAGCAGCTCTAATGTCTTGGTATTTCTGATCCTATTCTTTTGGTTCTATCCATATTTTTTTATTCATTTTTGGTGTAGAGCCGATGAGATATGTGAAAATCTATGGAGGATTTGTTAACATGTGCGTGGTCGAGTTTGGTTGATTTTGGCCGGGATCCAATTTTTAGTTTCTCAGGTATATTCTTGATGTTGTTATGCTTGACTTTATTGGCTTCTGCATTTGCATTTGAATTTTTATTGTGTTTTCATTTGAATTTTTTTTGGTGGCATGAAATTTGGTGTTTGAATGCAAAGAGTGCAATATAAATTTTCCCCAAGATGGATTCGTGGGACTATAGATTTGGGAAGTTCCCACTCCTCTGCTCAGATCAAATAGATAAGTTGAGTGCTTTTGAATTTTCAAATTTTTTCATTCCGTATTTGTGTGGTTTTTATACTGTTTGAGATTGAGCTTGTCATTTCAAGAAGAATAACCGTTCCCATTACCTAATTTGAGCTGATTCGGCGTTTGTCTGTTTTGCAGTCTAGGACTTCAATGATCGATTGCACTGAATTCCAGTATATAGCTTGTTGATTTGATTTTCATTTTTTAGCAGTTTATCAGGTAAAGTTATAGTTTACATGCAATATACTCAAATAAAGAAAACTGTATTTCTTTCCTTCTGAGTTCCAATCTGATTTTCGTTTCTTTCTTTCTTCTTTTTGCTATCGAGTGCCCCTGAATACTAAATTGGAGAGATAACTGGACCTGGCTGGAAACTAAAGATGGTGAATGTAAGTACTTTGATCGTCCGTAGTCACCAGCATGTTTCTGATGAAGAATGTGATGCACATTGTTATTTTTGACCGGGTTTTCTGTTTCCTTGATTTGAGCTGAATCGGGTTTTGTCTGTGCTGCAGTCTAGCACCTCAATAATCGATTGTACCGAATTCCAGTATATAGCTTGCTGATTTGAGTTTCATTTTTAAGCAGTTTTTAGGTAAAGTTACAAACTTCACATGCAATGTACTCAAATAAAGAAAACTGTATGGATTATATAGTGGCTTCAATGAAAGAAAACTTTGCTTTCATATGCTTGATTTAATTTTCAGGGAATGTGAATCCCTGAGCCCTGAAAGTATGTTCATTTTTCATTTTTGTGTGATATGTGCTTGGCCATATTTGTTTTGAATTCGAATTTGAAGGTGGGGTTTTGTATGGTATGTTCTTCAAATGTTTATCTGTAGAGCTTTCTACTTGGTAAATGTGGTGACTTGATATATTTGTTTATACTGAAGTACTGTGTATCTACAAATTGGTATGAAGTGCCGATATAATGATTTTGGTCCCAAGCAGATTGTGGCATGTCCATGGTATGTTGTGGTCTATGAAGATGTCTTCATTTTATCTTTCATTCAAGTCCTTGCAAAGCATACTGGTATTTGACTTCGGTTTTCTTTTCTCTTTTCATGAATAGGCACTCAGATTTAGGCTGGATGATGATAATATACATGAGTAGAAACACATAATCTAAACAAGAAAGAAAGACAAAAAAAGATATCAGTATTTGTGGCTTCTTGTGGTTGTGTTAAATTAGCTTAATCTGAACTATGATTTTGGTGTGGGTGTTTCCTCTTCTTCCTTTTTTACTTTGACACAGTTGAAAACAGCCCAAAGTTGGAATCTTTTCAATTCTTAAAGAAATAAAAACTTGTCAAGATCTTCATGGCTTTGGAATAAATTTGTTCAAAATTTCTGTCCCAAGCTTACTAATTTCAGTGATCAAGAAGAGAGTGATCTGTAGTTATGCTGTGATCTGTAGTTATCTGTAGCAAAGCATATGAAGTTGTCGAGTTCTCAAAGTTGGGAGATTGCCTCCAGCCACAGGCAATCTTACAGAAATCACATCTACCATTTTGTAATGATATAATGTTGTTTTTACATATATTGTGTCCTATTGCTATTTTATCAACCACACTACACTCCACCACAAAATTCTTGAAAAATGAACATGTTTATGACAACTTCCTAGCCCGCAGCATCGCACGGGTTCTTTTTTCTAGTTTCAGCTCCGTTTTGAGTTCACAGATTTTGCATTCAGTATCTACCAGTTTGTGAATTTATTAGGATCATATAGGAGGATTGCATTTTGGATTCCAAATACTGAATCTTCTAGGTTTCTTCTGTTCTGGCAATTATTGCTGTAGATTGTGGAAGTAAAGCTTTAATATGTTTGAGTTTGAATGATGAAGAGGATCAAAGTGACATACCAAAAGCTCTTTTGGTCTCCAAGCAATCATCATCAAATGTTTCATGTTTCATGTTGGGTGGTTTTCTTACTTTTTATTCTGCGTGTGATTTTGTAGCTTTAATCTATTAATATCTGATTCAACTGCCCTGCTTTTTCTACAAGATGTATCTATCAATATCTAATTCAATTGCCCTGCTCTTATGTAGATGTGAATTTGATCGTTACAGATGACTGCATGCTAGGAATGACAGGCGCTCATCTCATCATAATGATTAAGGTAAGCTACAAGGCCTAACACTATTATAATAATTTTGGCCTCTCAAAATTGGTGCATTATCTAGGCTAATGATATTTGATCTTTACGTTACCAAGTTGTATGTATTTCACAAATGCAAATGTAGCCCGTGATTTCCAAATCCTCCTGACACCATTACCATCATTTTTGGCTCTCAAAATTGATGTGATATGACAGTGTATATTTTTCTCTTACGATTAATAAATCTTTACTTATGTTTTCAGATACTATGTAATCTGTTGCTATGTGTATGATTCCTTTTTGGTGCAGCTGGGATGTGTGAATACCTACAGTAGTGATATATGACTAGAATACTGGATGTCTTTTGGACGTTTAGGTGAGTGTAGACACCTATGAATTGTATCCTTACCAGTTGTCTGTTGCAATTGTTTCTGTGTAGTGTTTAAGTTCATACCACTCACTACATAGTACATAGTCTCTTACAATTTTTTTTCTCTACTCTAATAGCCACCACCTTCATTTATTGCAACAATTCAGAAGTACCTGAAAAGCAACATTAAGGGGCTGGTGAGACAATGTTCTTGGATCGACCAGCTTTTCTTTGGGTTAAGATAAAAAACCAACATTATGTTTTGATCCTGCTCATGGCTGGGTTAGGAAACATGCACAATTTTATGTCAAACTCAATGCGGTACTTTTACTGTAATACATTAGTACTTTTAGTGCAATTAGTACTTGAAAAGCATTAGTAAGTTCTGATATCTGAAACTTACATTAGTGCAGTTAATTTTTTGTAGTCTTTAAGTATATGATCTATTTCGACAATTTCTTTTCCTCTTTTATTTTAAGTTTCTTGAGGTCAGTTAAATGCCTTTATGACATTCTTTGTTTACCAGTCCTATTATTGGTCTATAATACCTAAAGAGGAACATAAATAAGTGGTATTCATTTTTTTATTTTTGTTTAGTGGTCAATGAATTATGGACATCGTTCTTTGGCTTTCATGAGAAAGGTAATCTCTTTTTTTTTCTGTACAAGATTCTAGGCATTCTACCTCTATTTCTGGGTTCCTGGATGTAGTTTCATCTATTATCTCAATTGTGGTGGTTCTTAGTGTTGCTGTTTACAATCTGTGCCTATCCTATCCAAATGAGTAGGCTAAAATCATCATGTGAACTATCAGTATTTGAACTTTTAACATGTCCAATGCTGTTTACTATGTTTTGTTTCATTCCGGCTGCTTTTTTTGTTTAGGGTGTTAATGCAGCAAGGTTGATTGCTTCTTTACTTTTGTTTTTAGTATTGTAAAGGTTAAAAAAAAAGAAACTGTTTGTGTTTTATTTAAGATTGAACTTTTTTGTGTGCCTATCCTATCCAAAAAACTGTTTGTGCTTTCGGCAGATTCTGAGAACGTTGATTCGTTTATAATCTTGTAAGATCATATTAAACTGTTAGTAAAACACAAACAGTTTTTGAAAAAAATGGTTTAGAGATCAATGTCATTGGTGTATAGAGATCCTAAAAAGAATAAAGAATTCGGTTTGGGCAGATTCTCAGAACGTTGATTCGATTACAATTTTGTAAGATTGTGTTAAACTGCAAGTAAAACACAAACAGTTTTCTTAAACAAAGTCGAGAGATCAATGTGTTTAGTGTATAGAGGTCCCAAAAAGAATTAAGAATTTAGTTTGCCAGATTCTGAGAACGTTAATTCGTTCGCAATCTTGTAAGTTCGTGTTAAACAATTGTCTTAAAAAAAGTTTAACATTGTCTCTCGTATTTCAACTAATTTTTCGAAACCTGTTTCCGTTTTAGAGCTAGTTATATTTTTTGAGCAAACTGTTTGTGTTTTACTGGCAGTTTGACAATTTCCTGTGAAAACTGTTTCTGTTGTGGTGCTAGTTTAACATTTTCTGAGCAAACTGTTTGTGTTTCACTCGCAGTTTGCCAATTTTCTGAGAAAACTGTTTCCGTTTTGGTGCCAGTTTAACATTTTCTGAGCAAACTGTTTGCGTTTTACTAGCAGTTTAACATGATCTTACAAAATTGCAAACGAATTGACGTTCTCAGAATCTGCCGAAACCAAAGTCTTTGTTCTTCTTAGGACCTCTATACACCAACGACAATAGATCTCAACGTATTTCAACAAACGTCTTCGAAAACTGTTTGCGTTTTAAAGTCAGTTTAAGATTTTCTAAGCAAACTGTTTGTGTTTTCCTGGCAGTTTAACTATTTTCTAAGAAAATGTTTCCGTTTTGGTGCCAGTTTAACATTTTCTGAGCAAACTGTTCGCGTTGCACTCGAAGTTTAACAGGATCTTACAAAATTGCGAACGAATTGACGTTGTCAGAATCTGCCGACACCAAAGTCTTTGTTCTTCTTAGGACCTCTATACACCAACGACAATAGATCTCAACGTATTTCAACAAACGTCTTTGAAAACTGTTTGCGTTTTTGGTGCCAGTTTAAATTTTCTGAGCAAACTGTTCGCGTTTCTCTCGCAGTTTAACAGGATCTTACAAAATTACGAACGAATTGACGTTCTCAGAATCTGCCGAAACCAAAGTCTTTGTTCTTCTTAGGACCTCTATACACCAACGACAATAGATCTCAACGTATTTCAACAAACGTCTTCGAAAACTGTTTGCGTTTTAGTGTCAGTTTAAGATTTTCTGAGCAAACTGTTGTGTTTTCCTGGCAGTTTGACTATGTTCTGAGAAAACTGTTTCCGTTTGGTGCCAGTTTAACATTTTCTGAGTAAACTGTTTCCGTTTTGGTGCCAGTTTAACATTTTCTGAGCAAACTGTTCGCGTTTCACTCGCAGTTTAACAGGATCTTACAAAATTGCGAACGAATTGACGTTCTCAGAATCTGCCGAAACCAAAGTCTTTGTTCTTCTTAGGACCTCTATACACCAACGACAATAGATCTCAACGTATTTCAACAAACGTCTTCGAAAACTGTTTGCGTTTTAGTGTCAGTTTAAGATTTTCTGAGCAAACTGTTTGTGTTTTCCTGGCAGTTTAACTATGTTCTGAGAAAACTGTTTCCGTTTGGTGCCAGTTTAACATTTTCTGAGTAAACTGTTTCCGTTTTGGTGCCAGTTTAACATTTTCTGAGCAAACTGTTCGCGTTTCACTCGCAGTTTAACAGGATCTTACAAAATTGCGAACGAATTGACGTTCTCAGAATCTGCCGAAACCAAAGTCTTTGTTCTTCTTAGGACCTCTATAAACCAACGACAATTGATCTCAACGTATTTCAACAAACGTCTTCGAAAATTCTTTGCGTTTTAGTGTCATTTTAAGATTTTCTGAACAAACTGTTTGTGTTTTCCTGGCAGTTTAACTATTTTCTGAGAAAACTGTTTCCGTTTTGGTGCCAGTTTAACATTTTCTGAGCAAACTGTTCGCGTTTCACTCGCAGTTTAACAGGATCTTACAAAATTGCGAACGAATTGACGTTCTCAGAATCTGCCGAAACCAAAGTCTTTGTTCTTCTTAGGACCTCTATACACCAACGACAATAGATCTCAACGTATTTCAACAAACGTCTTCCAAAACTGTTTGCGTTTTAGTGTCAGTTTAAGATTTTCTGAGCAAACTGTTTGTGTTTTCCTGGCAGTTTGACTATGTTCTGAGAAAATTGTTTCCGTTTTGGTGCCAGTTTAACATTTTCTGAGTAGACTGTTTCCGTTTGGTGCCAGTTTAACATTTTCTGAGCACACTGTTCGCGTTTCACTCGCAGTTTAACAGGATCTTACAAAATTGCGAACGAATTGACGTTCTCAGAATCTGCCGAAACCAAAGTCTTTGTTCTTCTTAGGACCTCTATAACCAACGACAATTGATCTCAACGTATTTCAACAAACGTCTTCGAAAATTCTTTGCGTTTTAGTGTCATTTTAAGATTTTCTGAACAAACTGTTTGTGTTTTCCTGGCAGTTTAACTATTTCTGAGAAAACTGTTTCCGTTTGGTGCCAGTTTAACATTTTCTGAGCAAACTGTTCGCGTTTCACTCGCAGTTTAACAGGATCTTACAAAATTGCGAACGAATTGACGTTTTCAGAATCTTCCGAAACCAAAGTCTTTGTTCTTCTTAGGACCTCTATACACCAACGACAATTGATCTCAACGTATTTCAACAAACGTTTTCGAAAATTCTTTGCGTTTTAGTGTCATTTTAAGATTTTCTGAACAAACTGTTTGTGTTTTCCTGGCAGTTTGACTATTTCTGAGAAAACTGTTTCCGTTTTGGTGCCAGTTTAACATTTTCTGAGCAAACTGTTCGCGTTTCACTCGCAGTTTAACAGGATCTTACAAAATTGCGAACGAATTGACGTTCTCAGAATCTGCCGAAACCAAAGTCTTTGTTCTTCTTAGGACCTCTATACACCAACGACAATAGATCTCAACGTATTTCAACAAACGTCTTCGAAAACTGTTTGCGTTTTAGTGTCAGTTTAAGATTTTCTGAGCAAACTGTTTGTGTTTTCCTGGCAGTTTGACTATGTTCTGAGAAAACTGTTTCCGTTTTGGTGCCAGTTTAACATTTTCTGAGTAAACTGTTTCCGTTTTGGTGCCAGTTTAACATTTTGAGCAAACTGTTCGCGTTTCACTCGCAGTTTAACAGGATCTTACAAAATTGCGAACGAATTGACGTTCTCAGAATCTTCCGAAACCAAAGTCTTTGTTCATCTTAGGACCTCTATACACCAACGACAATTGATCTCAACGTATTTCAACAAACGTCTTCGAAATTTTTTGCGTTTTAGTGTCATTTTAAGATCTTCTGAAAAAACTGTTTGTGTTTTCCTGGCAGTTTGACTATGTTCTGAGAAAACTGTTTCCGTTTTGGTGCCAGTTTAACATTTTCTGAGCAAACTGTTCGCGTTTCACTCGCAGTTTAACAGGATCTTACAAAATTGCGAACGAATTGACGTTCTCAGAATCTGCCGAAACCAAAGTTTTGTTCTTCTTAGGACTTCTATACACCAACGACAAAAGATCTCAACGTATTTCAACAAACGTCTTCGAAAACTGTTTGCGTTTTAGTGTCAGTTTAAGATTTTCTGAGCAAACTGTTTGTGTTTTCCTGGCAGTTTAACTATGTTCTGAGAAAACTGTTTCCGTTTTGGTGCCAGTTTAACATTTTCTGAGTAAACTGTTTCCGTTTTGGTGCCAGTTTAACATTTTCTGAGCAAACTGTTCGCGTTTCACTCGCAGTTTAACAGGATCTTACAAAATTGCGAACGAATTGACGTTCTCAGAATCTGCCGAAACCAAAGTCTTTGTTCTTCTTAGGACCTCTATAAACCAACGACAATTGATCTCAACGTATTTCAACAAACGTCTTCGAAAATTCTTTGCGTTTTAGTGTCATTTTAAGATTTTCTGAACAAACTGTTTGTGTTTTCCTGGCAGTTTAACTATTTTCTGAGAAAACTGTTTCCGTTTGGTGCCAGTTTAACATTTTCTGAGCAAACTGTTCGCGTTTCACTCGCAGTTTAACAGGATCTTACAAAATTGTGAACGAATTGACGTTCTCAGAATCTGCCGAAACCAAAGTCTTTGTTCTTCTTAGGACCTCTATACACCAACGACAATTGATCTCAACGTATTTCAACAAACGTCTTCGAAAACTGTTTGCGTTTTAGTGTAAGTTTAAGATTTTCTGAGCAAACTGTTTGTGTTTTCCTGGCAGTTTGACTATGTTCTGAGAAAACTGTTTCCGTTTGGTGCCAGTTTAACATTTTCTGAGTAAACTGTTTCCGTTTTGGTGCCAGTTTAACATTTTCTGAGCAAACTGTTCGCGTTTCACTCGCAGTTTAACAGGATATTACAAAAATTGCGAACGAATTGACGTTCTCAGAATCTTCCGAAACCAAAGTCTTTGTTCATCTTAGGACCTCTATACACCAACGACAATTGATCTCAACGTATTTCAACAAACGTCTTCGAAAATTTTTTGCGTTTTAGTGTCATTTTAAGATTTTCTGAAAAAACTGTTTGTTTTTCCTGGCAGTTTGACTATTTCTGAGAAAACTGTTTCCGTTTTGGTGCCAGTTTAACATTTTCTGAGCAAACTGTTCGCGTTTCACTCGCAGTTTAACAGGATCTTAAAAATTGCGAACGAATTGACGTTCTCAGAATCTGCCGAAACCAAAGTGTTTGTTCTTCTTAGGACCTCTATACACCAACGACAAAAGATCTCAACGTATTTCAACAAACGTCTTCGAAAACTGTTTGCGTTTTAGTGTCAGTTTAAGATTTTCTGAGCAAACTGTTTGTGTTTCCTGGCAGTTTAACTATGTTCTGAGAAAACTGTTTCGTTTTGGTGCCAGTTTAACATTTTCTGAGTAAACTGTTTCCGTTTGGTGCCAGTTTAACATTTTCTGAGCAAACTGTTCGCGTTTCACTCGCAGTTTAACAGGATCTTACAAAATTGCGAACGAATTGACGTTCTCAGAATCTGCCGAAACCAAAGTCTTTGTTCTCTTAGGACCTCTATAACCAACGACAATGATCTCAACGTATTTCAACAAACGTCTTCGAAAATTCTTTGCGTTTTAGTGTCATTTAAGATTTTCTGAACAAACTGTTTGTTTTCCTGGCAGTTTTAACTATTTTCTGAGAAAAACTGTTTCCGTTTTGGTGCCAGTTTAACATTTCTGAGCAAACTGTTCGCGTTTCACTCGCAGTTTAACAGGATCTTACAAAATTGTGAACGAATTGACGTTCTCAGAATCTGCCGAAACCAAAGTCTTTGTTCTTCTTAGGACCTCTATACACCAACGACAATTGATCTCAACGTATTTCAACAAACGTCTTCGAAAACTGTTTGCGTTTTTTAGTGTCAGTTTAAGATTTTCTGAGCAAACTGTTTGTGTTTTCCTGGCAGTTTGACTATGTTCTGAGAAAACTGTTTCGTTTGGTGCCAGTTTAACATTTTCTGAGTAAACTGTTTCCGTTTGGTGCCAGTTTAACATTTTCTGAACAAACTGTTCGCGTTTCACTCGCAGTTAACAGGATCTTACAAAATTGCGAACGAATTGACGTTCTCAGAATCTGCCGAAACCAAAGTCTTTGTTCTTCTTAGGACCTCTATACACCAACGACAATAGATCTCAACGTATTTCAACAAACGTCTTCGAAAACTGTTTGCGTTTTAGTGTTTTAAGATTTCTGAACAAACTGGTTGTGTTTTCCTGACAGTTTAACTATTTTCTGAGAAAACTGTTTCCGTTTTGTGCCAGTTTAACATTTTCTGAGTAAACTGTTTCCGTTTTGGTGCCAGTTTAACATTTTCTGAGCAAACTGTTCGCGTTTCACTCGCAGTTTAACAGGATCTTACAAAATTGCGAACGAATTGACGTTCTCAGAATCTGCCGAAACCAAAGTCTTTGTTTTCTTAGGACCTCTATAAACCAACGACAATTGATCTCAACGTATTTCAACAAACGTCTTCGAAAATTATTGCGTTTTAGTGTCATTTTAAGATTTTCTGAACAACTAGTTGTGTTTTCCTGACAGTTTAACTATTTTCTGAGAAAACTGTTCCGTTTTGGTGCCAGTTTAACATTTTCGGAGCAAACTGTTCGCGTTCACTCGCAGTTTAACAGGATCTTACAAAATTGCGAACGAATTAACGTTCTCAGAATCTTCCGAAACCAAAGTCTTTGTTCTTCTTAGGACCTCTATACACCAACGACAATAGATCTCAACGTATTTCAACAAACGTCTTCGAAAACTGTTTTCGTTTTAGTGTAAGTTTAAGATTTTTGAGCAAACTGTTTGTATTTCCTGGCAGTGACTATGTTCTGAGAAACTGTTTCCGTTTTGGTGCCAGTTTAACATTTTCTGAGTAAACTGTTTCCGTTTTGGTGCCAGTTTAACATTTTCTAAGCACACTGTTCGCGTTTCACTCGCAGTTTAACAGGATCTTACAAAATTGCGAACGAATTGACGTTCTCAGAATCTGCCGAAACCAAAGTCTTTGTTCTTCTTAGGACCTCTATACACCAACGACAATAGATCTCAACGTATTTCAACAAACGTCTTCGAAAACTGTTTGCGTTTTAGTGTCAGTTTAAGATTTCTGAGCAAACTGTTGTTCTTCCTGGCAGTTTGACTATGTTCTGAGAAAACTGTTTCCGTTTTGGTGCCAGTTTAACATTTTCTGAGTAAACTGTTTCCGTTTTGGTGCCAGTTTAACATTTTCTGAGCACACTGTTCGTGTTTCACTCGCAGTTTAACAGGATCTTACAAAATTGCAAACGAATTGACGTTCTCAGAATCTGCCGAAACCAAAGTCTTTGTTCTTAGGACCTCTATACACCAACGACAATTGATCTCAACGTATTTCAACAAACGTCTTCGAAAATTCTTTGCGTTTTAGTGTCATTTTAAGATTTTCTAAAAAACTGTTTGTGTTTTCCTGGCAGTTGACTATTTTCTGAGAAAACTGTTTCCGTTTTGGTGCCAGTTTAACATTTTCTGAGCAAACTGTTCGCGTTTCACTCGCAGTTTAACAGGATCTTACAAAATTACGAACGAATTGACGTTCTCAGAATCTGCCGAAACCAAAGTCTTTGTTCTTCTTAGGACCTCTATACACCAACGACAATAGATCTCAACGTATTTCAACAAACGTCTTCGAAAACTGTTTGCGTTTTAGTGTCAGTTTAAGATTTTCTGTGCAAACTGTTTGTGTTTTCCTGGCAGTTTGACTATGTTCTGAGAAAACTGTTTCCGTTTCGGTGCCAGTTTAACATTTTCGGAGTAAACTGTTTCGTTTTGGTGCCAGTTTAACATTTTCTGAGCAAACTGTTCGCGTTTCACTCGCAGTTAACAGGATCTTACAAAATTGCGAACGAATTGACGTTCTCAGAATCTGCCGAAACCAAAGTCTTTGTTCTTCTTAGGACCTCTATACACCAACACAATTGATCTCAACGTATTTCAACAAACGTCTTCGAAAATTCTTTGCGTTTTAGTGTCATTTTAAGATTTTCTGAACAAACTGTTTGTGTTTTCCTGGCAGTTTGACTATTTTCTGAGAAAAACTGTTTCCGTTTTGGTGCCAGTTTAACATTTTCTTGAGCAAACTGTTCGCGTTTCACTCGCAGTTTAACAGGATCTTACAAAATTGCGAACGAATTGACGTTCTCAGAATCTGCCGAAACCAAAGTCTTTGTTCTTCTTAGGACCTCTATACACCAACGACAATAGATCTCAACGTATTTCAACAAACGTCTTCGAAAACTGTTTGCGTTTAGTGTCAGTTTAAGATTTTCTGAGCAAATGTTTGTGTTTTCCTGGCAGTTTGACTATGTTCTGAGAAAACTGTTTCCGTTTTGGTGCCAGTTTAACATTTTCTGAGTAAACTGTTTCCGTTTTGGTGCCAGTTTAACATTTTCTGAGCACACTGTTCGTGTTTCACTCGCAGTTTAACAGGATCTTACAAAATTGCGAACGAATTGACGTTCTCAGAATCTACGAAACCAAAGTCTTTGTTCATTCTTAGGACCTCTATACACCAACGACAATAGATCTCAACGTATTTCAACAAACGTCTTCGAAAAACTGTTTGCGTTTTAGTGTCAGTTTAAGATTTCTGAGCAAACTGTTTGTGTTTTCCTGGCAGTTTGACTATGTTCTGAGAAAACTGTTTCCGTTTTGGTGCCAGTTAACATTTTCTGAGAAATGTTTCCGTTTTGATGCCAGTTTAACATTTTTGAGCACACTGTTCGTGTTTCACTCGCAGTTTAACAGGATCTTACAAAATTGCGAACGAATTGACGTTCTCAGAATCTACCGAAACCAAAGTCTTTGTTCTTCTTAGGACCTCTATACACCAACGACAATAGATCTCAACGTATTTCAACAAACGTCTTCGAAAACTGTTTGCGTTTTAGTGTCAGTTTAAGATTTTCAAACTGTTTGTGGGCAGTTTGACTAGTTTGAGAAAACTTTTCCGTTTTGAGTTTAAATTTTCTGTTTCCGTTTTGGTGCCAGTTTAACATTTTCTGAGCAAACTGTTCGCGTTTCACTCGCAGTTTAACAGGATCTTACAAAATTGCGAACGAATTGACGTTCTCAGAATCTGCCGAAACCAAAGTCTTTGTTCTTCTTAGGACCTCTATACACCAACGACAATAGATCTCAACGTATTTCAACAAACGTCTTCGAAAACTGTTTGCGTTTTAGTGTAAGTTTAAGATTTTTGAGCAAACTGTTTGTGTTTTCCTGGCAGTTGACTATGTTCTGAGAAAACTGTTTCCGTTTTGGTGCCAGTTTAACATTTTCTGAGTAAACTGTTTCCGTTTTGGTGCCAGTTTAACATTTTCTGAGCACACTGTTCGTGTTTCACTCGCAGTTTAACAGGATCTTACAAAATTGCGAACGAATTGACGTTCTCAGAAGCTACCGAAACCAAAGTCTTTGTTCTTCTAGGACCTCTATACACCAACGACAATAGATCTCAACGTATTTCAACAAACGTCTTCGAAAACTGTTTGCGTTTTAGTGTCAGTTTAAGATTTCTGAGCAAACTGTTGGTTTTCCTGGCAGTTCAGTTTGACTATGTTCTGAGAAAAACTGTTTCCGTTTTGGTGCCAGTTTAACATTTTCTGAGCAAACTGTTCGCGTTTCACTCGCAGTTTAACAGGATCTTACAAAATTGTGAACGAATTGACGTTCTCAGAATCTGCCGAAACCAAAGTCTTTGTTCTTCTTAGGACCTCTATACACCAACGACAATAGATCTCAACGTATTTCAACAAACGTCTTCGAAAAATGTTTGCGTTTTAGTGTAGTTTAAGATTTTCTGAGCAAACTGTTTGTGTTTCTGGCAGTTGACTATGTTCTGAGAAAACTGTTTCCGTTTTGGTGCCAGTTTAACATTTTCTGAGTAAACTGTTCCGTTTTGGTGCCAGTTTAACATTTTCTGAGCAAACTGTTCGCGTTCACTCGCAGTTAAAGGATCTTACAAAATTGCGAACGAATTGACGTTCTCAGAATCTGCCGAAACCAAAGTCTTTGTTCTTCTTAGGACCTCTATACACCAACGACAATTGATCTCAACGTATTTCAACAAACGTCTTCGAAAATTCTTTGCGTTTTAGTGTCATTTTAAGATTTTGAACAAACTGTTTGTGTTTTCCTGGCAGTTTGACTATGTTCTGAGAAAACTGTTTCCGTTTGGTGCCAGTTTAACATTTTCTGAGTAAATGTTTCCGTTTGGTGCCAGTTTAACATTTTCTGAGAAACTGTTCGCGTTTCACTCGCAGTTTAACAGGATCTTACAAAATTGCGAACGAATTGACGTTCTCAGAATCTGCCGCCGAAACCAAAGTCTTTGTTCTTCTTAGGACCTCTATACACCAACGACAATAGATCTCAACGTATTTCAACAAACGTCTTCGAAAATGTTTGCGTTTTAGTGTCAGTTTAAGATTTTCTGAGCAAACTGTTTGTGTTTTCCTGGCAGTTTGACTATGTTCTGAGAAAACTGTTTCCGTTTTGGTGCCAGTTTAACATTTCTGAGTAAACTGTTTCCGTTTTGGTGCCAGTTTAACATTTTCTGAGCACACTGTTCGCGTTTCACTCGCAGTTTAACAGGATCTTACAAAATTGCGAACGAATTGACGTTCTCAGAATCTGCCGAAACCAAAGTCTTTGTTCTTCTTAGGACCTCTATACACCAACGACAATAGATCTCAACGTATTCAACAAACGTCTTCGAAAACTGTTTGCGTTTTAGTGTCAGTTAAGATTTTCTGAGCAAACTGTTTGTGTTTTCCTGGCAGTTTGACTATGTTCTGAGAAAACTGTTTCCGTTTTGGTGCCAGTTTAACATTTTCTGAGCAAACTGTTCGCGTTTCACTCGCAGTTTAACAGGATCTTACAAAATTGCGAACGAATTGACGTTCTCAGAATCTGCCGAAACCAAAGTCTTTGTTTCTTAGGACCTCTATACACCAACGACAATTGATCTCAACGTATTTCAACAAACGTCTTCGAAAACTGTTTGCGTTTTAGTGTCAGTTTAAGATTTCTGAGCAAACTGTTTGTGTTTTCCTGGCAGTTTGACTATGTTCTGAGAAAACTGTTTCCGTTTGGTGCCAGTTTAACATTTTCTGAGTAAACTGTTTCCTTTTGGTGCCAGTTTAACATTTTCTGAGCAAACTGTTCGCGTTTCACTCGCAGTTTAACAGGATCTTACAAAATTGCGAACGAATTGACGTTCTCAGAATCTGCCGAAACCAAAGTCTTTGTTCTTCTTAGGACCTCTATACACAACGACAATTGATCTCAACGTATTTCAACAAACGTCTTCGAAAATTCTTTGCGTTTTAGTGTCATTTTAAGATTTTCTGAACAAACTGTTTGTGTTTTCCTGGCAGTTTGACTATGTTCTGAGAAAACTGTATCGTTTGGTGCCAGTTTAACATTTCTGAGTAAACTGTTTCGTTTTGGGCCAGTTTAACATTTTCTGAGCACACTGTTCGCGTTTCACTCGCAGTTTAACAGGATCTTACAAAATTGCGAACGAATTGACGTTCTCAGAATCTGCCGAAACCAAAGTCTTTGTTCTTCTTAGGACCTCTATACACCAACGACAATAGATCTCAACGTATTTCAACACGTCTTCGAAAACTGTTTGCGTTTTAGGTAAGTTTAAGATTTTCTGAGCAAACTGTTTGTGTTTCCTGGCAGTTTGACTATGTTCTGAGAAAACTGTTTCCGTTTTGGTGCCAGTTTAACATTTTCTGAGTAAACTGTTCCGTTTTGGTGCCAGTTTAACATTTTCTGAGCACACTGTTCGTGTTTCACTCGCAGTTTAACAGGATCTTACAAAATTGCGAACGAATGACGTTCTCAGAAGCTACCGAAACCAAAGTCTTTGTTCTTCTTAGGACCTCTATACACCAACGACAATAGATCTCAACGTATTTCAACAAACGTCTTCGAAAAAAATGTTTGCGTTGTTAGTGTCAGTTTAAGATTTTCTGAGCAAACTGTTTTGTTTTCCTGGCAGTTTGACTATGTTCTGAGAAAACTGTTCCGTTTGGTGCCAGTTTAACATTTCTGAGAAAACTGTTCGCGTTTCACTCGCAGTTTAACAGGATCTTACAAAATTGTGAACGAATTGACGTTCTCAGAATCTGCCGAAACCAAAGTCTTTGTTCTTCTTAGGACATCTATACACCAACGACAATTGATCTCAACGTATTTCAACAAACGTCTTCGAAAACTGTTGCGTTTGTTTTAGTGTAAGTTTAAGATTTTTCTGAGCAAACTGTTTGTGTTTTCCTGGCAGTTTGACTATGTTCTGAGAAAACTGTTTCCGTTTTGGTGCCAGTTTAACATTTTCTGAGTAAACTGTTTCCTTTTGGTGCAGTTTAACATTTTCTGAGCAAACTGTTCGCGTTTCACTCGCAGTTTAACAGGATCTTACAAATTGCGAACGAATTGACGTTCTAGAATCTGCCGAAACCAAAGTCTTTGTTCTTCTTAGGACCTCGTACACCAACGACAATTGATCTCAACGTATTTCAACAAACGTCTTCGAAAATTCTTTGCGTTTAGTGTCATTTTAAGATTTTCTGAACAAACTGTTTGTGTTTTCCTGGCAGTTGACTATGTTCTGAGAAAAACTGTATCCGTTTTGGTGCCAGTTTAACATTTTCTGAGTAAACTGTTTCCGTTTTGGCCACCAGTTTAACATTTTCTGAGCACACTGTTCGCGTTTCACTCGCAGTTTAACAGGATCTTACAAAATTGCGAACGAATTGACGTTCTCAGAATCTGCCGAAACCAAAGTCTTTGTTCTTCTTAGGACCTCTATACACCAACGACAATAGATCTCAACGTATTTCAACAAACGTCTTCGAAAAAACTGTTTGCGTTTTAGTGTAAGTTTAAGATTTTTGAGCAAACTGTTGTGTTTCCTGGCAGTTTGACTATTTTGAGAAAATGTTCCGTTTTGGTGCCAGTTTAAACATTTTCTGAGTAAACTGTTTCGTTTGGTGCCAGTTTAACATTTCTGAGCACACTGTTCGTGTTTCACTCGCAGTTTAACAGGATCTTACAAAATTGCGAACGAATTGACGTTCTCAGAAGTGCCGAAACCCAAGTCTTTGTTCTTCTTAGGACCTCTATACACCAACGACAATAGATCTCAACGTATTTCAACAAACGTCTTCGAAAACTGTTGCGTTTTAGTGTCAGTTTAAGATTTTCTGAGCAAACTGTTTGTGTTTTCCTGGCAGTTTGCTATGTTCTGAGAAACTGTTTCCGTTTTGGTGCCAGTTTAACATTTTCTGAGCAAACTGTTCGCGTTTCACTCGCAGTTTAACAGGATCTTACAAAATTGCGAACGAATTGACGTTCTCAGAATCTGCCGAAACCAAAGTCTTTGTTCTTCTTAGGACCTCTATACACCAACGACAATTGATCTCAACGTATTTCAACAAACGTCTTCGAAAACTGTTTGCGTTTTAGTGTCGTTTAAGATTTTCTGAGCAAACTGTTTGTGTTTTCCTGGCAGTTTGACTATGTTCTGAGAAAACTGTTTCCGTTTTGGTGCCAGTTTAACATTTTCTGAGTAAACTGTTTCCGTTTGGTGCCAGTTTAACATTTTCTGAGCAAACTGTTCGCGTTTCACTCGCAGTTTAACAGGATCTTACAAAATTGCGAACGAATTGACGTTCTCAGAATCTGCCGAAACCAAAGTCTTTGTTCTTCTTAGGACCTCTATACACCAACGACAATTGATCTCAACGTATTTCAACAAACGTCTTCGAAAATTCTTTGCGTTTTAGTGTCATTTTAAGATTTTCTGACAAACTGTTTGTGTTTTCCTGGCAGTTTGACTATGTTCTGAGAGAACTGTTCCGTTTTGGTGCCAGTTTAACATTTTCTGAGTAAACTGTTTCCGTTTTGGTGCCAGTTTAACATTTTCTGAGCACACTGTTCGCGTTTCACTCGCAGTTTAACAGGATCTTACAAAATTGCGAACGAATTGACGTTCTCAGAATCTGCCGAAACCAAAGTCTTTGTTCTTCTTAGGACCTCTATACACCAACGACAATAGATCTCAACGTATTTCAACAAACGTCTTCGAAAACTGTTTGCGTTTTAGTGTAAGTTTAAGATTTTCTGAGCAAACTGTTTGTGTTTTCCTGGCAGTTTGACTATGTTCTGAGAAAACTGTTTCCGTTTTGGTGCCAGTTTAACATTTTCTGAGTAAACTGTTTCCGTTTTGGTGCCAGTTTAACATTTTCTGAGCACACTGTTCGTGTTTCACTCGCAGTTTAACAGGATCTTACAAAATTGCGAACGAATTGACGTTCTCAGAATCTGCCGAAACCAAAGTCTTTGTTCTTCTTAGGACCTCTATACACCAACGACAATAGATCTCAACGTATTTCAACAAACGTCTTCGAAACTGTTTGCGTTTTAGTGTCAGTTTAAGATTTTCTGAGCAAACTGTTTGTGTTTTCCTGGCAGTTTGACTATGTTCTGAGAAAACTGTTTCCGTTTTGGTGCCAGTTTAACATTTTCTGAGCAAACTGTTCGCGTTTCACTCGCAGTTTAACAGGATCTTACAAAATTGAACGAATTGACGTTCTCAGAATCTGCCGAAACCAAAGTCTTTGTTCTTCTTAGGACCTCTATACACCAACGACAATGATCTCAACGTATTTCAACAAACGTCTTCGAAAACTGTTTGCGTTTTAGTGTCAGTTTAAGATTTTCTGAGCAAACTGTTTGTGTTTTCCTGGCAGTTTGACTATGTTCTGAGAAAACTGTTTCCGTTTTGGTGCCAGTTTAACATTTTCTGAGTAAACTGTTTCCGTTTTGGTGCCAGTTTAACATTTTCTGAGCAAACTGTTCGCGTTTCACTCGCAGTTTAACAGGATCTTACAAAATTGCGAACGAATTGACGTTCTCAGAATCTGCCGAAACCAAAGTCTTTGTTCTTCTTAGGACCTCTATACACCAACGACAATAGATCTCAACGTATTTCAACAAACGTCTTCGAAAACTGTTTGCGTTTTAGTGTCAGTTTAAGATTTTCTGAGCAAACTGTTTGTGTTTTCCTGGCAGTTTGACTATGTTCTGAGAAAACTGTTTCCGTTTTGGTGCCAGTTTAACATTTTCTGAGCAAACTGTTCGCGTTTCACTCGCAGTTTAACAGGATCTTACAAAATTGCGAACGAATTGACGTTCTCAGAATCTGCCGAAACCAAAGTCTTTGTTCTTCTTAGGACCTCTATACACCAACGACAATGATCTCAACGTATTTCAACAAACGTCTTCGAAACTGTTTGCGTTTTAGTGTCAGTTTAAGATTTTCTGAGCAAACTGTTTGTGTTTTCCTGGCAGTTTGACTATGTTCTGAGAAAACTGTTTCCGTTTTGGTGCCAGTTTACATTTTCTGAGTAACTGTTTCTTTTGGTGCCAACATTTTCTGAGCGTTCGCGTTTCACTCGCAGTTTAACAGGATCTTACAAAATTGCGAACGAATTGACGTTCTCAGAATCTGCCGAAACCAAAGTCTTTGTTCTTCTTAGGACCTCTATACACCAACGACAATGATCTCAACGTATTTCAACAACGTCTTCGAAAATTCTTTGCGTTTTAGTGTCATTTTAAGATTTTCTGACAAACTGTTTGTGTTTTCCTGGCAGTTTGACTATGTTTCTGAGAAAACTGTTTCCGTTTTGGTGCCAGTTTAACATTTTCTGAGTAAACTGTTTCCTTTTGTTGCCAGTTTTACATTTTCTGAGCACACGTTCGCGTTTCACTCGCAGTTTAACAGGATCTTACAAAATTGCGAACGAATTGACGTTCTCAGAATCTGCCGAACCCAAAGTCTTTGTTCTTCTTAGGACCTCTATACACCAACGACAAGATCTCAACGTATTTCAACAACGTCTTCGAAAACTGTTTGCGTTTTAGTGTCAGTTTAAGATTTTCTGAGCAAACTGTTTGTGTTTTCCTGGCAGTTTGACTATGTTCTGAGAAAACTGTTTCCGTTTTGGTGCCAGTTTAACATTTTCTGAGTAAACTGTTTCCGTTTTGGTGCCAGTTTAACATTTTCTGAGCAAACTGTTCGCGTTTCACTCGCAGTTTAACAGGATCTTACAAAATTGCGAACGAATTGACGTTCTCAGAATCTGCCGAAACAAAGTCTTTGTTCTTCTTAGGACCTCTATACACCAACGACAATAGATCTCAACGTATTTCAACAAACGTCTTCGAAAACTGTTGCGTTTTAGTGTCATTTTAAGATTTTCTGAGCAAACTGTTTGTGTTTTCCTGGCAGTTTGACTATGTTCTGAGAAACTGTTTCCGTTTTGGTGCCAGTTTAACATTTTCTGAGCAAACTGTTCGCGTTTCACTCGCAGTTTAACAGGATCTTACAAATTGCGAACGAATTGACGTTCTCAGAATCTGCCGAAACCAAAGTCTTTGTTCTTCTTAGGACCTCTATACACCAACGACAATTGATCTCAACGTATCTTCAACGAAATATCTTCAACAAACGTCTTCGAAAACTGTTTGCGTTTTAGTGTCAGTTTAAGATTTTCTGAGCAAACTGTTTGTGTTTTCCTGGCAGTTTGACTATGTTCTGAGAAACTGTTTCCGTTTTGGTGCCAGTTTAACATTTTCTGAGTAAACTGTTTCCGTTTTGGTGCCAGTTTAACATTTTCTGAGCAACTGTTCGCGTTTCACTCGCAGTTTAACAGGATCTTACAAAATTGCGAACGAATTGACGTTCTCAGAATCTGCCGAAACCAAAGTCTTTGTTCTTCTTAGGACCTCTATACACCAACGACAATAGATCTCAACGTATTTCAACAAACGTCTTCGAAAATTGTTGCGTTTTAGTGTCATTTTAAGATTTTCTGAGCAAACTGTTTGTGTTTTCCTGGCAGTTTGACTATGTTCTGAGAAAACTGTTTCCGTTTTGGTGCCAGTTTAACATTTTCTGAGTAAACTGTTTCCGTTTTGTGCCAGTTTAACATTTTCTGAGCACACTGTTCGCGTTTCACTCGCAGTTTAACAGGATCTTACAAAATTGCGAACGAATTGACGTTCTCAGAATCTGCCGAAACCAAGTCTTTGTTCTTCTTAGGACCTCTATACACCAACGACAATAGATCTCAACGTATTTCAACAAACGTCTTCGAAAACTGTTTGCGTTTTAGTGTCAGTTTAAGATTTTCTGAGCAAACTGTTTGTGTTTTCCTGGCAGTTTGACTATTTCTGAGAAAACTGTTTCCGTTTGGTGCCAGTTTAACATTTTCTGAGTAAACTGTTTCCGTTTTGGTGCCAGTTTAACATTTTCTGAGCAAACTGTTCGCGTTTCACTCGCAGTTTAACAGGATCTTACAAAATTGCGAACGAATTGACGTTCTCAGAATCTGCCGAAACCAAAGTCTTTGTTCTTCTTAGGACCTCTATACACCAACGACAATTGATCTCAACGTATTTCAACAAACGTCTTCGAAAATTCTTTTGCGTTTTAGTGTCATTTTAAGATTTTCTGAACAAACTGTTTGTGTTTTCCTGGCAGTTTGACTATGTTCTGAGAAAACTGTTTCCGTTTTGGTGCCAGTTAACATTTTCTGAGTAAACTGTTTCCGTTTTGTTGCCAGTTTAACATTTTCTGAGCACACTGTTCGCGTTTCACTCGCAGTTTAACAGGATCTTACAAAATTGCGAACGAATGACGTTCTCAGAATCTGCCGAAACAAAGTCTTTGTTCTTCTTAGACCTCTATACCCAACGACAATAGATCTCAACGTATTTCAACAAACGTCTTCGAAAACTGTTTGCGTTTTAGTGTCAGTTTAAGATTTTCTGAGCAAACTGTTTTTTCTGAGTAACTGTTTCCGTTTTGGTGCCAGTTTAACATTTTCTGAGCAAACTGTTCGCGTTTCACTCGCAGTTTAACAGGATCTTACAAAATTGCGAACGAATTGACGTTTCAGAATCTCCGAAACCAAAGTCTTTGTTCTTCTTAGGACCTCTATACACCAACGACAATAGATCTCAACGTATTTCAACAAACGTCTTCGAAAACTGTTTGCGTTTTAGTGTCAGTTTAAGATTTTCTGAGCAAACTGTTTGGTTTTCCTGGCAGTTTGACTATGTTCTGAGAAAACTGTTTCCGTTTTGGTGCCAGTTTAACATTTTCTGAGCAAACTGTTCGCGTTTCACTCGCAGTTTAACAGGATCTTACAAAATTGCGAACGAATGACGTTCTCAGAATCTGCCGAAACCAAAGTCTTTGTTCTTCTTAGGACCTCTATACACCAACGACAATGATCTCAACGTATTTCAACAAACGTCTTCGAAAACTTTTGCGTTTGTGTCAGTTTGATTTTCTGAGAAACTGTGTTTTCCTGGCAGTTTGACTATGTTCTGAAAAACTGTTTCCGTTTTTTGTTTTCTTTCTGAGCAAACTGTTCCACTCCACCTCTTACAAAATTGGTATTTCAACAAACGTCTTCGAAAATTCTTTGCGTTTTAGTGTCATATTTTCCAATTAAGATTTTCTGAACAAACTGTTTGTGTTTTCTTGGCATTTTGACTATTCTGAGAAAACTGTTTCCGTTTTGTGCATTTTAACATTTTCTGAGTAAACTGTTTCCGTGTTTCCGTTTTGTGCCAGTTTAACATTTTCTGAGCACACTGTTCGCGTTTCACTCGCAGTTTAACAGGATCTTACAAAATTGCGAACGAATTGACGTTCTCAGAATCTGCCGAAACCAAAGTCTTTGTTCTTCTTAGGACCTCTATACACCAACGACAATAGATCTCAACGTATTTCAACAAACGTCTTCGAAAACTGTTTGCGTTTTAGTGTCAGTTTAAGATTTTCTGAGCAAACTGTTTGTGTTTTCCTGGCAGTTTGACTATGTTCTGAGAAAACTGTTTCCGTTTTGGTGCCAGTTTAACATTTTCTGAGTAAACTGTTTCCGTTTTGGTGCCAGTTTAACATTTTCTGAGCACACTGTTCGCGTTTCACTCGCAGTTTAACAGGATCTTACAAAATTGCGAACGAATTGACGTTCTCAGAATCTGCCGAAACCAAAGTCTTTGTTCTTCTTAGGACCTCTATACACCAACGACAATAGATCTCAACGTATTTCAACAAACGTCTTCGAAAACTGTTTGCGTTTTAGTGTCAGTTTAAGATTTTCTGAGCAAACTGTTTGTGTTTTCCTGGCAGTTTGACTATGTTCTGAGAAAACTGTTTCCGTTTTGGTGCCAGTTTAACATTTTCTGAGCAACTGTTCGCGTTTCACTCGCAGTTTAACAGGATCTTACAAAATGCGAACGAATTGACGTTCTCAGAATCTGCCGAAACCAAAGTCTTTGTTCTTCTTAGGACCTCTATACACCAACGACAATTGATCTCAACGTATTTCAACAAACGTCTTCGAAACTGTTTGCGTTTTAGTGTCAGTTTAAGATTTTCTGAGCAAACTGTTTGTGTTTTCCTGGCAGTTTGACTATGTTCTGAGAAACTGTTTCCGTTTTGGTGCCAGTTTAACATTTTCTGAGTAAACTGTTTCCGTTTTGGTGCCAGTTTAACATTTTCTGAGCAAACTGTTCGCGTTTCACTCGCAGTTTAACAGGATCTTACAAAATGCGAACGAATTGACGTTCTCAGAATCTGCCGAAACCAAAGTCTTTGTTCTTCTTAGGACCTCTATACACCAACGACAATTGATCTCAACGTATTTCAACAAACGTCTTCGAAATTCTGCGTTTGTTTTGTCATTTAAGATTTTCTGAACAAACTGTTTGTGTTTTTCCTGGCAGTTTGACTATGTTCTGAGAAAACTGTTTCCGTTTTGGTGCCAGTTTAACATTTTCTGAGTAAACTGTTTCCGTTTTGTTGCCAGTTTAACATTTTCTGAGCACACTGTTCGCGTTTCACTCGCAGTTTAACAGGATCTTACAAAATTGCGAACGAATTGACGTTCTCAGAATCTGCCGAAACCAAAGTCTTTGTTCTTCTTAGGACCTCTATACACCAACGACAATAGATCTCAACGTATTTCAACAAACGTCTTCGAAAACTGTTTGCGTTTTAGTGTAAGTTTAAGATTTTCTGAGCAAACTGTTTGTGTTTTCCTGGCAGTTTCTATGTTCTGAGAAAACTGTTTCCGTTTTGGTGCCAGTTTAACATTTTCTGAGTAAACTGTTTCCGTTTTGGTGCCAGTTTAACATTTTCTGAGCAAACTGTTCGCGTTTCACTCTCGCAGTTTAACAGGATCTTACAAAATTGCGAACGAATTGACGTTCTCAGAATCTGCCGAAACCAAAGTCTTTGTTCTTCTTAGGACCTCTATACACCAACGACAATAGATCTCAACGTATTTCAACAAACGTCTTCGAAAATGTTTGCGTTTTAGTGTCATTTTAAGATTTTCTGAGCAAACTGTTTGTGTTTTCCTGCAGTTTGACTATGTTCTGAGAAAACTGTATCCGTTTTGACAGTTTAACATTTTCTGAGTAACTGTTTCCGTTTTGGTGCCAGTTTAACATTTTCTGAGCACACTGTTCGCGTTTCACTCGCAGTTTAACAGGATCTTACACAAATTGCGAACGAATTGACGTTCTCAGAATCTGCCGAAACCAAGTCTTTGTTCTTCTTAGGACCTCTATACACCAACGACAATAGATCTCAACGTATTTCAACAAACGTCTTCGAAAACTGTTTGCGTTTTAGTGTAGTTTAAGATTTTCTGAGCAAACTGTTTGTGTTTTCCTGGCAGTTTGACTATGTTCTGAGAAAACTGTTTCCGTTTTGGTGCCAGTTTAACATTTTCTGAGTAAACTGTTTCCGTTTTGGTGCCAGTTTAACATTTTCTGAGCAAACTGTTCGCGTTTCACTCGCAGTTTAACAGGATCTTACAAATTGCGAACGAATTGACGTTCTCAGAATCTGCCGAAACCAAAGTCTTTGTTCTTCTTAGGACCTCTATACACCAACGACAATGATCTCAACGTATTTCAACAAACGTCTTCGAAAATTCTTTGCGTTTTAGTGTCATTTTAAGATTTTCTGAACAAACTGTTTGTGTTTTTTCCTGGCAGTTTGACTATTTCTGAGAAAACTGTATCCGTTTTGGTGCCAGTTTAACTTTTCTTGAGTAAACTGTTTCCGTTTTGGTGCCAGTTTAACATTTTCTGAGCACACTGTTCGCGTTTCACTCGCAGTTTAACAGGATCTTACAAAATTGCGAACGAATTGACGTTCTCAGAATCTGCCGAAACCAAAGTCTTTGTTCTTCTTAGGACCTCTATACACCAACGACAATAGATCTCAACGTATTTCAACAAACGTCTTCGAAAACTGTTTGCGTTTTAGTGTCAGTTTAAGATTTTCTGAGCAAACTGTTTGTGTTTTCCTGGCAGTTTGACTATGTTCTGAGAAAACTGTTTCCGTTTTGGTGCCAGTTTAACATTTTCTGAGTAAACTGTTTCCGTTTTGGTGCCAGTTTAACATTTTCTGACACACTGTTCGCGTTTCACTCGCAGTTTAACAGGATCTTACAAAATTGCGAACGAATTGACGTTCTCAGAATCTGCCGAAACCAAAGTCTTTGTTCTTCTTAGGACCTCTATACACCAACGACAATAGATCTCAACGTATTTCAACAAACGTCTTCGAAAACTGTTTGCGTTTTAGTGTCAGTTTAAGATTTTCTGAGCAAACTGTTTGTGTTTTCCTGGCAGTTTGACTATGTTCTGAGAAACTGTTTCCGTTTTGGTGCCAGTTTAACATTTTCTGAGCAAACTGTTCGCGTTTCACTCGCAGTTTAACAGGATCTTACAAAATTGTGAACGAATTGACGTTCTCAGAATCTGCCGAAACCAAAGTCTTTGTTCTTCTTAGGACCTCTATACACCAACGACAATTGATCTCAACGTATTTCAACAAACGTCTTCGAAAACTGTTTGCGTTTTAGTGTCAGTTTAAGATTTTCTGAGCAAACTGTTTGTGTTTTTCCTGGCAGTTTGACTATGTTCTGAGAAAACTGTTTCCGTTTTGGTGCCAGTTTAACATTTTCTGAGTAAACTGTTTCCGTTTTGGTGCCAGTTTAACATTTTCTGAGCAAACTGTTCGCGTTTCACTCGCAGTTTAACAGGATCTTACAAAATTGCGAACGAATTGACGTTCTCAGAATCTGCCGAAACCAAAGTCTTTGTTCTTCTTAGGACCTCTATACACCAACGACAATTGATCTCAACGTATTTCAACAAACGTCTTCGAAAATTCTTTGCGTTTTAGTGTCATTTAAGATTTTCTGAGCAAACTGTTTGTGTTTTTCCTGGCAGTTTGACTATGTTTCTGAGAAAACTGTTTCCGTTTTGGTGCCAGTTTAACATTTTCTGAGTAAACTGTTTCCGTTTTGGTGCCAGTTTAACATTTTCTGAGCACACTGTTCGCGTTTCACTCGCAGTTTAACAGGATCTTACAAAATTGCGAACGAATTGACGTTCTCAGAATCTGCCGAAACCAAAGTCTTTGTTCTTCTTAGGACCTCTATACACCAACGACAATAGATCTCAACGTATTTCAACAAACGTCTTCGAAAACTGTTTGCGTTTTAGTGTCAGTTTAAGATTTTCTGAGCAAACTGTTTGTGTTTTCCTGGCAGTTTGACTATGTTCTGAGAAAACTGTTTCCGTTTTGGTGCCAGTTTAACATTTTCTGAGTAAACTGTTTCCGTTTTGTGCCAGTTTAACATTTTCTGAGCACACTGTTCGTGTTTCACTCGCAGTTAACAGGATCTTACAAAATTGCGAACGAATTGACGTTCTCAGAATCTGCCGAAACCAAAGTCTTTGTTCTTCTTAGGACCTCTATACACCAACGACAATAGATCTCAACGTATTTCAACAAACGTCTTCGAAAACTGTTTGCGTTTTAGTGTCAGTTTAAGATTTTCTGAGCAAACTGTTTGTGTTTTCCTGGCAGTTTGACTATGTTCTGAGAAAACTGTTTCCGTTTTGGTGCCAGTTTAACATTTTCTGAGCAAACTGTTCGCGTTTCACTCGCAGTTTAACAGGATCTTACAAAATTGCGAACGAATTGACGTTCTCAGAATCTGCCGAAACCAAAGTCTTTGTTCTTCTTAGGACCTCTATACACCAACGACAATTGATCTCAACGTATTTCAACAAACGTCTTCGAAAACTGTTTGCGTTTTAGTGTCAGTTTAAGATTTTCTGAGCAAACTGTTTGTGTTTTCCTGGCAGTTTGACTATGTTCTGAGAAACTGTTTCCGTTTTGGTGCCAGTTTAACATTTTCTGAGTAAACTGTTTCCGTTTTGGTGCCAGTTTAACATTTTCTGAGCAAACTGTTCGCGTTTCACTCGCAGTTTAACAGGATCTTACAAAATTGCGAACGAATTGACGTTCTCAGAATCTGCCGAAACCAAAGTCTTTGTTCTTCTTAGGACCTCTATACACCAACGACAATAGATCTCAACGTATTTCAACAAACGTCTTCGAAAATTCTTTGCGTTTTAGTGTCATTTTAAGATTTTCTGAGCAAACTGTTTGTGTTTTCCTGGCAGTTTGACTATGTTCTGAAAAACTGTTCCGTTTGGTGCCAGTTTAACATTTTCTGAGTAAACTGTTTCCGTTTTGGTGCCAGTTTAACATTTTCTGAGCACACTGTTCGCGTTTCACTCGCAGTTTAACAGGATCTTACAAAATTGCGAACGAATTGACGTTCTCAGAATCTGCCGAAACCAAAGTCTTTGTTCTTCTTAGGACCTCTATACACCAACGACAATAGATCTCAACGTATTTCAACAAACGTCTTCGAAAACTGTTTGCGTTTTAGTGTAAGTTTAAGATTTTCTGAGCAAACTGTTTGTGTTTTCCTGGCAGTTTGACTATGTTCTGAGAAAACTGTTTCCGTTTTGGTGCCAGTTTAACATTTTCTGAGTAAACTGTTTCCGTTTTGGTGCCAGTTTAACATTTTCTGAGCACACTGTTCGTGTTTCACTCGCAGTTTAACAGGATCTTACAAAATTGCGAACGAATTGACGTTCTCAGAATCTACCGAAACCAAAGTCTTTGTTCTTCTTAGGACCTCTATACACCAACGACAATAGATCTCAACGTATTTCAACAAACGTCTTCGAAAACTGTTTGCGTTTTAGTGTCAGTTTAAGATTTTCTGAGCAAACTGTTTGTGTTTCCTGGCAGTTTGACTATGTTTCTGAGAAAACTGTTTCCGTTTTGGTGCCAGTTTAACATTTTCTGAGCAAACTGTTCGCGTTTCACTCGCAGTTTAACAGGATCTTACAAAATTGCGAACGAATTGACGTTCTCAGAATCTGCCGAAACCAAAGTCTTTGTTCTTCTTAGGACCTCTATACACCAACGACAATTGATCTCAACGTATTTCAACAAACGTCTTCGAAAACTGTTTGCGTTTTAGTGTCATTTTAAGATTTTCTGAAAACTGTTTGTGTTTTTTCCTGGCAGTTTGACTATGTTCTGAGAAAACTGTTTCCGTTTTGGTGCCAGTTTAACATTTTCTGAGTAAACTGTTTCCGTTTTGGTGGCCAGTTTAACATTATTCTGAGCACAACTGTTCGCGTTTCACTCGCAGTTTAACAGGATCTTACAAAATGCGAACGAATTGACGTTCTCAGAATCTGCCGAAACCAAAGTCTTTGTTCTTCTTAGGACCTCTATACACCACGACAATAGATCTCAACGTATTTCAACAAACGTCTTCGAAAACTGTTTGCGTTTTAGTGTCAGTTTAAGATTTTCTGAGCAAACTGTTTGTGTTTTCCTGGCAGTTTGACTATGTTTGAGAAAACTGTTTCCGTTTTGGTGCCATTTAACATTTTCTGAGTAAACTGTTTCCGTTTTGGTGCCAGTTTAACATTTTCTGAGCAAACTGTTCGCGTTTCACTCGCAGTTTAACAGGATCTTACAAATTGCGAACGAATTGACGTTCTCAGAATCTGCCGAAACCAAAGTCTTTGTTCTTCTTAGGACCTCTATACACCAACGACAATAGATCTCAACGTATTTCAACAAACGTCTTCGAAAACTGTTTGCGTTTTAGTGTCAGTTTAAGATTTTCTGAGCAAACTTTGTGTTTTCCTGGCAGTTTGACTATTTCTGAGAAAACTGTTTCCGTTTTGGTGCCAGTTTAACATTTTCTGAGCAAACTGTTCGCGTTTCACTCGCAGTTTAACAGGATCTTACAAAATTGCGAACGAATTGACGTTCTCAGAATCTGCCGAAACCAAAGTCTTTGTTCTTCTTAGGACCTCTATACACCAACGACAATAGATCTCAACGTATTTCAACAAACGTCTTCGAAAACTGTTTGCGTTTTAGTGTCAGTTTAAGATTTTCTGAGCAAACTGTTTGTGTTTCCTGGCAGTTTGACTATGTTCTGAGAAAACTGTTTTCCGTTGGTGCCATTTAACATTTCTGAGTAAACTGTTTCCGTTTTGTGGTGCCAGTTACATTTTCTGAGCAACTGTTCGCGTTTCACTCGCAGTTTAACAGGATCTTACAAAATTGCGAACGAATTGACGTTCTCAGAATCTGCCGAAACCAAAGTCTTTGTTCTTCTTAGGACCTCTATACACCAACGACAATAGATCTCAACGTATTTCAACAAACGTCTTCGAAAACTGTTTGCGTTTTAGTGTCAGTTTAAGATTTTCTGAGCAAACTGTTTGTGTTTTCCTGGCAGTTTGACTATGTTCTGAGAAAACTGTTTCCGTTTTGGTGCCAGTTTAACATTTTCTGAGTAAACTGTTTCCGTTTTGGTGCCAGTTTAACATTTTCTGAGCACACTGTTCGCGTTTCACTCGCAGTTTAACAGGATCTTACAAAATTGCGAACGAATTGACGTTCTCAGAATCTGCCGAAACCAAAGTCTTTGTTCTTCTTAGGACCTCTATACACCAACGACAATAGATCTCAACGTATTTCAACAAACGTCTTCGAAAACTGTTTGCGTTTTAGTGTCAGTTTAAGATTTTCTGAGCAAACTGTTTGTGTTTTCCTGGCAGTTTGACTATGTTCTGAGAAACTGTTTCCGTTTTGGTGCCAGTTTAACATTTTCTGAGTAAACTGTTTCCGTTTTGTGCCAGTTTAACATTTTCTGAGCACACTGTTCGCGTTTCACTCGCAGTTTAACAGGATCTTACAAAATTGCGAACGAATTGACGTTCTCAGAATCTGCCGAAACCAAAGTCTTTGTTCTTCTTAGGACCTCTATACACCAACGACAATAGATCTCAACGTATTTCAACAAACGTCTTCGAAAACTGTTTGCGTTTTAGTGTCAGTTTAAGATTTTCTGAGCAAACTGTTTGTGTTTTCCTGGCAGTTTGACTATGTTCTGAGAAAACTGTTTCCGTTTTGGTGCCAGTTTAACATTTTCTGAGTAAACTGTTTCCGTTTTGGTGCCAGTTTAACATTTTCTGAGCACACTGTTCGTGTTTCACTCGCAGTTTAACAGGATCTTACAAAATTGCGAACGAATTGACGTTCTCAGAATCTGCCGAAACCAAAGTCTTTGTTCTTCTTAGGACCTCTATACACCAACGACAATAGATCTCAACGTATTTCAACAAACGTCTTCGAAAACTGTTTGCGTTTTAGTGTCAGTTTAAGATTTTCTGAGCAAACTGTTTGTGTTTTCCTGGCAGTTTGACTATGTTCTGAGAAAACTGTTTCCGTTTTGGTGCCAGTTTAACATTTTCTGAGCAAACTGTTCGCGTTTCACTCGCAGTTTAACAGGATCTTACAAAATTGCGAACGAATTGACGTTCTCAGAATCTGCCGAAACCAAAGTCTTTGTTCTTCTTAGGACCTCTATACACCAACGACAATAGATCTCAACGTATTTCAACAAACGTCTTCGAAAATTCTTTGCGTTTTAGTGTCATTTTAAGATTTTCTGAACAAACTGTTTGTGTTTCCTGGCAGTTTGACTATGTTCTGAGAAAACTGTTTCCGTTTTGGTGCCAGTTTAACATTTTCTGAGTAAACTGTTTCCGTTTTGGTGCCAGTTTAACATTTTCTGAGCAAACTGTTCGCGTTTCACTCGCAGTTTAACAGGATCTTACAAAATTGCGAACGAATTGACGTTCTCAGAATCTGCCGAAACCAAAGTCTTTGTTCTTCTTAGGACCTCTATACACCAACGACAATAGATCTCAACGTATTTCAACAAACGTCTTCGAAAACTGTTTGCGTTTTAGTGTCAGTTTAAGATTTTCTGAGCAAACTGTTTGTGTTTTCCTGGCAGTTTGACTATGTTCTGAGAAAACTGTTTCCGTTTTGGGGCCAGTTTAACATTTTCTGAGTAAACTGTTTCCGTTTTGGTGCCAGTTTAACATTTTCTGAGCACAACTGTTCGCGTTTCACTCGCAGTTTAACAGGATCTTACAAAATTGCGAACGAATTGACGTTCTCAGAATCTGCCGAAACCAAAGTCTTTGTTCTTCTTAGGACCTCTATACACCAACGACAATAGATCTCAACGTATTTCAACAAACGTCTTCGAAAACTGTTTGCGTTTTAGTGTCAGTTTAAGATTTTCTGAGCAAACTGTTTGTGTTTTCCTGGCAGTTTGACTATGTTCTGAGAAAACTGTTTCCGTTTTGGTGCCAGTTTAACATTTTCTGAGCAAACTGTTCGCGTTTCACTCGCAGTTTAACAGGATCTTACAAAATTGCGAACGAATTGACGTTCTCAGAATCTGCCGAAACCAAAGTCTTTGTTCTTCTTAGGACCTCTATACACCAACGACAATAGATCTCAACGTATTTCAACAAACGTCTTCGAAAACTGTTTGCGTTTTAGTGTCAGTTTAAGATTTTCTGAGCAAACTGTTTGTTTTTTCCTGGCAGTTTGACTATGTTCTGAGAAAACTGTTTCCGTTTTGGTGCCAGTTTAACATTTTCTGAGTAAACTGTTTCCGTTTTGGTGCCAGTTTAACATTTTCTGAGCAAACTGTTCGCGTTTCACTCGCAGTTTAACAGGATCTTACAAAATTGCGAACGAATTGACGTTCTCAGAATCTGCCGAAACCAAAGTCTTTGTTCTTCTTAGGACCTCTATACACCAACGACAATTGATCTCAACGTATTTCAACAAACGTCTTCGAAAATCTTTGCGTTTTAGTGTCATTTTAAGATTTTCTGAACAAACTGTTTGTGTTTTCCTGGCAGTTTGACTATGTTCTGAGAAAACTGTATCCGTTTTGGTGCCAGTTTAACATTTTCTGAGTAAACTGTTTCCGTTTTGGTGCCAGTTTAACATTTTCTGAGCACACTGTTCGCGTTTCACTCGCAGTTTAACAGGATCTTACAAAATTGCGAACGAATTGACGTTCTCAGAATCTGCCGAAACCAAAGTCTTTGTTCTTCTTAGGACCTCTATACACCAACGACAATAGATCTCAACGTATTTCAACAAACGTCTTCGAAAACTGTTTGCGTTTTAGTGTCAGTTTAAGATTTTCTGAGCAAACTGTTTGTGTTTTCCTGGCAGTTTGACTATGTTCTGAGAAAACTGTTTCCGTTTTGATGCCAGTTTAACATTTTCTGAGTAAACTGTTTCCGTTTTGGTGCCAGTTTAACATTTTCTGAGCAAACTGTTCGTGTTTCACTCGCAGTTTAACAGGATCTTACAAAATTGCGAACGAATTGACGTTCTCAGAATCTGCCGAAACCAAAGTCTTTGTTCTTCTTAGGACCTCTATACACCAACGACAATAGATCTCAACGTATTTCAACAAACGTCTTCGAAAACTGTTTGCGTTTTAGTGTCAGTTTAAGATTTTCTGAGCAAACTGTTTGTGTTTTCCTGGCAGTTTGACTATGTTCTGAGAAAACTGTTTCCGTTTTGGTGCCAGTTTAACATTTTCTGAGCAAACTGTTCGCGTTTCACTCGCAGTTTAACAGGATCTTACAAAATTGCGAACGAATTGACGTTCTCAGAATCTGCCGAAACCAAAGTCTTTGTTCTTCTTAGGACCTCTATACACCAACGACAATGATCTCAACGTATTTCAACAAACGTCTTCGAAAACTGTTTGCGTTTTAGTGTCAGTTTAAGATTTTCTGAGCAAACTGTTTGTGTTTTCCTGGCAGTTTGACTATGTTCTGAGAAAACTGTTTCCGTTTGGTGCCAGTTTAACATTTTCTGAGTAAACTGTTTCCGTTTTGGTGCCAGTTTAACATTTTCTGAGCAAACTGTTCGCGTTTCACTCGCAGTTTAACAGGATCTTACAAAATTGCGAACGAATTGACGTTCTCAGAATCTGCCGAAACCAAAGTCTTTGTTCTTCTTAGGACCTCTATACACCAACGACAATGATCTCAACGTATTTCAACAAACGTCTTCGAAAATTCTTTGCGTTTTAGTGTCATTTTAAGATTTTCTGAGCAAACTGTTTGTGTTTTCCTGGCAGTTTGACTATGTTCTGAGAAAACTGTTTCCGTTTTGGTGCCAGTTTAACATTTTCTGAGTAAACTGTTTCGTTTGTTGCCAGTTTAACATTTTCTGAGCACACTGTTCGCGTTTCACTCGCAGTTTAACAGGATCTTACAAAATTGCGAACGAATTGACGTTCTCAGAATCTGCCGAAACCAAAGTCTTTGTTCTTCTTAGGACCTCTATACACCAACGACAATAGATCTCAACGTATTTCAACAAACGTCTTCGAAAACTGTTTGCGTTTTAGTGTCAGTTTAAGATTTTCTGAGCAAACTGTTTGTGTTTTCCTGGCAGTTTGACTATGTTCTGAGAAACTGTTTCCGTTTGGTGCAGTTAACATTTTCTGAGTAAACTGTTTCCGTTTTGGTGCCAGTTTAACATTTTCTGAGCACACTGTTCGCGTTTCACTCGCAGTTTAACAGGATCTTACAAAATTGCGAACGAATTGACGTTCTCAGAATCTCCGAAACCAAAGTCTTTGTTCTTCTTAGGACCTCTATACACCACGACAATAGATCTCAACGTATTTCAACAAACGTCTTCGAAACTGTTTGCGTTTTAGTGTCAGTTTAAGATTTTCTGAGCAAACTGTTTGTGTTTTCCTGGCAGTTTGACTATGTTCTGAGAAAACTGTTTCCGTTTTGGTGCCAGTTTAACATTTTCTGAGCAAACTGTTCGCGTTTCACTCGCAGTTTAACAGGATCTTACAAAATTGCGAACGAATTGACGTTCTCAGAATCTGCCGAAACCAAAGTCTTTGTTCTTCTTAGGACCTCTATACACCAACGACAATAGATCTCAACGTATTTCAACAAACGTCTTCGAAAACTGTTTGCGTTTTAGTGTCAGTTTAAGATTTTCTGAGCAAACTGTTTGTGTTTTCCTGGCAGTTTGACTATGTTCTGAGAAAACTGTTTCCGTTTTGGTGCCAGTTTAACATTTTCTGAGTAAACTGTTTCCGTTTTGGTGCCAGTTTAACATTTTCTGAGCAAACTGTTCGCGTTTCACTCGCAGTTTAACAGGATCTTACAAAATTGCGAACGAATTGACGTTCTCAGAATCTGCCGAAACCAAGTCTTTGTTCTTCTTAGGACCTCTATACACCAACGACAATAGATCTCAACGTATTTCAACAAACGTCTTCGAAAATTCTTTGCGTTTTAGTGTCATTTTAAGATTTTCTGAGCAAACTGTTTGTGTTTTCCTGGCAGTTTGACTATGTTCTGAGAAACTATCCGTTTTGGTGCCAGTTTAACATTTCTGAGTAAACTGTTTCCGTTTTGGTGCCAGTTTAACATTTTCTGAGCAAACTGTTCGCGTTTCACTCGCAGTTTAACAGGATCTTACAAAATGCGAACGAATTGACGTTCTCAGAATCTGCCGAAACCAAAGTCTTTGTTCTTCTTAGGACCTCTATACACCAACGACAATAGATCTCAACGTATTTCAACAAACGTCTTCGAAAACTGTTTGCGTTTTAGTGTCAGTTTAAGATTTTCTGAGCAAACTGTTTGTGTTTTCCTGGCAGTTTGACTATGTTCTGAGAAAACTGTTTCCGTTTTGGTGCCAGTTTAACATTTTCTGAGTAAACTGTTTCCGTTTTGGTGCCAGTTTAACATTTTCTGAGCACACTGTTCGCGTTTCACTCGCAGTTTAACAGGATCTTACAAATTGCGAACGAATTGACGTTCTCAGAATCTGCCGAAACCAAAGTCTTTGTTCTTCTTAGGACCTCTATACACCAACGACAATAGATCTCAACGTATTTCAACAAACGTCTTCGAAAACTGTTTGCGTTTTAGTGTCAGTTTAAGATTTTCTGAGCAAACTGTTTGTGTTTTCCTGGCAGTTTGACTATTTCTGAGAAAACTGTTTCCGTTTTGGTGCCAGTTTAACATTTTCTGAGCAAACTGTTCGCGTTTCACTCGCAGTTTAACAGGATCTTACAAAATTGCGAACGAATTGACGTTCTCAGAATCTGCCGAAACCAAAGTCTTTGTTCTTCTTAGGACCTCTATACACCAACGACAATAGATCTCAACGTATTTCAACAAACGTCTTCGAAAACTGTTTGCGTTTTAGTGTCAGTTTAAGATTTTCTGAGCAAACTGTTTGTGTTTTCCTGGCAGTTTGACTATGTTCTGAGAAAACTGTTTCCGTTTTGGTGCCAGTTTAACATTTTCTGAGTAACTGTTTCCGTTTTGGTGCCAGTTTAACATTTTCTGAGCAAACTGTTCGCGTTTCACTCGCAGTTTAACAGGATCTTACAAAATTGCGAACGAATTGACGTTCTCAGAATCTGCCGAAACCAAAGTCTTTGTTCTTCTTAGGACCTCTATACACCAACGACAATTGATCTCAACGTATTTCAACAAACGTCTTCGAAAATTCTTTGCGTTTTAGTGTCATTTAAGATTTTCTGAGCAAACTGTTTGTGTTTTCCTGGCAGTTTGACTATGTTCTGAGAAAACTGTTTCCGTTTTGGTGCCAGTTTAACATTTTCTGAGTAAACTGTTTCCTTTTGGTGCCAGTTTAACATTTTCTGAGCACACTGTTCGCGTTTCACTCGCAGTTTAACAGGATCTTACAAAATTGCGAACGAATTGACGTTCTCAGAATCTGCCGAAACCAAAGTCTTTGTTCTTCTTAGGACCTCTATACACCAACGACAATAGATCTCAACGTATTTCAACAAACGTCTTCGAAAACTGTTTGCGTTTTAGTGTCAGTTTAAGATTTTCTGAGCAAACTGTTTGTGTTTTCCTGGCAGTTTGACTATGTTCTGAGAAAACTGTTTCCGTTTTGGTGCCAGTTTAACATTTTCTGAGTAAACTGTTTCCGTTTTGGTGCCAGTTTAACATTTTCTGAGCACACTGTTCGTTTTCACTCGCAGTTAACAGGATCTTACAAAATTGCGAACGAATTGACGTTCTCAGAATCTGCCGAAACCAAAGTCTTTGTTCTTCTTAGGACCTCTATACACCAACGACATAGATCTCAACGTATTTCAACAAACGTCTTCGAAAACTGTTTGCGTTTTAGTGTCAGTTTAAGATTTTCTGAGCAAACTGTTTGTGTTTTCCTGGCAGTTTGACTATGTTCTGAGAAAACTGTTTCCGTTTTGGTGCCAGTTTAACATTTTCTGAGCAAACTGTTCGCGTTTCACTCGCAGTTTAACAGGATCTTACAAAATTGCGAACGAATTGACGTTCTCAGAATCTGCCGAAACCAAAGTCTTTGTTCTTCTTAGGACCTCTATACACCAACGACAATAGATCTCAACGTATTTCAACAAACGTCTTCGAAAACTGTTTGCGTTTTAGTGTCAGTTTTAGATTTTCTGAGCAAACTGTTTGTGTTTCCTGGCAGTTTGACTATGTTCTGAGAAAACTGTTTCCGTTTTGGTGCCAGTTTAACATTTTCTGAGTAAACTGTTTCCGTTTTGGTGCCAGTTTAACATTTTCTGAGCAAACTGTTCGCGTTTCACTCGCAGTTTAACAGGATCTTACAAAATTGCGAACGAATTGACGTTCTCAGAATCTGCCGAAACCAAAGTCTTTGTTCTTCTTAGGACCTCTATACACCAACGACAATAGATCTCAACGTATTTCAACAAACGTCTTCGAAAACTCTTTGCGTTTTAGTGTCATTTTAAGATTTTCTGAGCAAACTGTTTGTGTTTTCCTGGCAGTTTGACTATGTTCTGAGAAAACTGTTTCCGTTTTGGTGCCAGTTTAACATTTTCTGAGTAAACTGTTTCCGTTTGGTGCCAGTTTAACATTTTCTGAGCACACTGTTCGCGTTTCACTCGCAGTTTAACAGGATCTTACAAAATTGCGAACGAATTGACGTTCTCAGAATCTGCCGAAACCAAAGTCTTTGTTCTTCTTAGGACCTCTATACACCAACGACAATAGATCTCAACGTATTTCAACAAACGTCTTCGAAAACTGTTTGCGTTTTAGTGTCAGTTTAAGATTTTCTGAGCAAACTGTTTTGTTTTCCTGGCAGTTTGACTATGTTCTGAGAAACTGTTTCCGTTTTGTGCCAGTTTAACATTTCTGAGTAACTGTTTCCGTTTTGGTGCCAGTTTAACATTTTCTGAGCAAACTGTTCGCGTTTCACTCGCAGTTTAACAGGATCTTACAAAATTGCGAACGAATTGACGTTCTCAGAATCTGCCGAAACCAAAGTCTTTGTTCTTCTTAGGACCTCTATACACCAACGACAATAGATCTCAACGTATTTCAACAAACGTCTTCGAACTGTTTGCGTTTTAGTGTCAGTTTAAGATTTTCTGAGCAAACTGTTTGTGTTTTCCTGGCAGTTTGACTATTTTCTGAGAAAACTGTTTCCGTTTTGGTGCCAGTTTAACATTTTCTGAGCAAACTGTTCGCGTTTCACTCGCAGTTTAACAGGATCTTACAAATTGCGAACGAATTGACGTTCTCAGAATCTGCCGAAACCAAAGTCTTTGTTCTTCTTAGGACCTCTATACACCAACGACAATAGATCTCAACGTATTTCAACAAACGTCTTCGAAAACTGTTTGCGTTTTAGTGTCAGTTTAAGATTTTCTGAGCAAACTGTTTGTGTTTTCCTGGCAGTTTGACTATGTTCTGAGAAAACTGTCCGTTTTGGTGCCAGTTTAACATTTCTGAGTAAACTGTTTCCGTTTGGTGCCAGTTTAACATTTTCTGAGCAAACTGTTCGCGTTTCACTCGCAGTTTAACAGGATCTTACAAAATTGCGAACGAATTGACGTTCTCAGAATCTGCCGAAACCAAAGTCTTTGTTCTTCTTAGGACCTCTATACACCAACGACAATAGATCTCAACGTATTTCAACAAACGTCTTCGAAAACTTTGCGTTTTAGTGTCATTTTAAGATTTTCTGAGCAAACTGTTTGTGTTTTCCTGGCAGTTTGACTATGTTCTGAGAAAACTGTTTCCGTTTTGGTGCCAGTTTAACATTTTCTGAGTAAACTGTTTCCGTTTTGGTGCCAGTTTAACATTTTCTGACCACTGTTCGCGTTTCACTCGCAGTTTAACAGGATCTTACAAAATTGCGAACGAATTGACGTTCTCAGAATCTGCCGAAACCAAAGTCTTTGTTCTTCTTAGGACCTCTATACACCAACGACAATAGATCTCAACGTATTTCAACAAACGTCTTCGAAAACTGTTTGCGTTTTAGTGTCAGTTTAAGATTTTCTGAGCAAACTGTTTGTGTTTTCCTGGCAGTTTGACTATGTTCTGAGAAACTGTTCCGTTTGGTGCCAGTTTAACATTTTCTGAGTAAACTGTTTCCGTTTTGGTGCCAGTTTAACATTTTCTGAGCAAACTGTTCGCGTTTCACTCGCAGTTTAACAGGATCTTACAAAATTGCGAACGAATTGACGTTCTCAGAATCTGCCGAAACCAAAGTCTTTGTTCTTCTTAGGACCTCTATACACCAACGACAATAGATCTCAACGTATTTCAACAACGTCTTCGAAAACTGTTTGCGTTTTAGTGTCAGTTTAAGATTTTCTGAGCAAACTGTTTGTGTTTTCCTGGCAGTTTGACTATGTTCTGAGAAAACTGTTTCCGTTTTGGTGCCAGTTTAACATTTTCTGAGCAAACTGTTCGCGTTTCACTCGCAGTTTAACAGGATCTTACAAAATTGCGAACGAATTGACGTTCTCAGAATCTGCCGAAACCAAAGTCTTTGTTCTTCTTAGGACCTCTATACACCAACGACAATAGATCTCAACGTATTTCAACAAACGTCTTCGAAAACTGTTTGCGTTTTAGTGTCAGTTTAAGATTTTCTGAGCAAACTGTTTGTGTTTTCCTGGCAGTTTGACTATGTTCTGAGAAAACTGTTTCCGTTTTGGTGCCAGTTTAACATTTTCTGAGTAAACGTTTCCGTTTTGGTGCCAGTTTAACATTTTCTGAGCAAACTGTTCGCGTTTCACTCGCAGTTTAACAGGATCTTACAAAATTGCGAACGAATTGACGTTCTCAGAATCTGCCGAAACAAAGTCTTTGTTCTTCTTAGGACCTCTATACACCAACGACAATAGATCTCAACGTATTTCAACAAAACGTCTTCGAAAACTTTGCGTTTTAGTGTCATTTTAAGATTTTCTGAGCAAACTGTTTGTGTTTTCCTGGCAGTTTGACTATGTTCTGAGAAAACTTTTCCGTTTTGGTGCCAGTTTAACATTTTCTGAGTAACTGTTTCGTTTTGGTGCCAGTTTAACATTTTCTGAGCACACTGTTCGCGTTTCACTCGCAGTTAACAGGATCTTACAAAATTGCGAACGAATTGACGTTCTCAGAATCTGCCGAAACCAAAGTCTTTGTTCTTCTTAGGACCTCTATACACCAACGACAATAGATCTCAACGTATTTCAACAAACGTCTTCGAAAACTGTTTGCGTTTTAGTGTCAGTTTAAGATTTTCTGAGCAAACTGTTTGTGTTTTCCTGGCAGTTTGACTATGTTCTGAAAAACTGTTTCCGTTTTGGTGCCAGTTTAACATTTTCTGAGTAAACTGTTTCCGTTTTGGTGCCAGTTTAACATTTTCTGAGCAAACTGTTCGCGTTTCACTCGCAGTTTAACAGGATCTTACAAAATTGCGAACGAATTGACGTTCTCAGAATCTGCCGAAACCAAAGTCTTTGTTCTTCTTAGGACCTCTATCACCAACGACAATAGATCTCAACGTATTTCAACAAACGTCTTCGAAAACTGTTTGCGTTTTAGTGTCATTTTAAGATTTTCTGAGCAAACTGTTTGTGTTTTCCTGGCAGTTTGACTATGTTCTGAGAAAACTGTTTCCGTTTTGGTGCCAGTTTAACATTTTCTGAGCAAACTGTTCGCGTTTCACTCGCAGTTTAACAGGATCTTACAAAATTGCGAACGAATTGACGTTCTCAGAATCTGCCGAAACCAAAGTCTTTGTTCTTCTTAGGACCTCTATACACCAACGACAATAGATCTCAACGTATTTCAACAAACGTCTTCGAAAACTTTTGCGTTTTAGTGTCATTTAAGATTTTCTGAGCAAACTGTTTGTGTTTTCCTGGCAGTTTGACTATTTTCTGAGAAAACTGTTTCCGTTTTGGTGCCAGTTTAAACATTTTCTGAGCAAACTGTTCGCGTTTCACTCGCAGTTTAACAGGATCTTACAAATTGCGAACGAATTGACGTTCTCAGAATCTGCCGAAACCAAAGTCTTTGTTCTTCTTAGGACCTCTATACACCAACGACAATAGATCTCAACGTATTTCAACAAACGTCTTCGAAACTTTTGCGTTTTAGTGTCAGTTTTAAGATTTTCTGAGCAAACTGTTTGTGTTTTCCTGGCAGTTTGACTATGTTTCTGAGAAAACTGTTTCCGTTTTGGTGCCAGTTTAACATTTTCTGAGCAAACTGTTCGCGTTTCACTCGCAGTTTTACAGGATCTTACAAAATTGCGAACGAATTGACGTTCTCAGAATCTGCCGAAACCAAAGTCTTTGTTCTTCTTAGGACCTCTATACACCAACGACAATAGATCTCAACGTATTTCAACAAACGTCTTCGAAAACTGTTTGCGTTTTAGTCAGTTTAAGATTTTCTGAGCAAACTGTTTGTGTTTTCCTGGCAGTTTGACTATGTTCTGAGAAAACTGTTTTCCGTTTTGGTGCCGTTTAACATTTTCTGAGTAACTGTTTCCGTTTTGGTGCCAGTTTAACATTTTCTGAGCAAACTGTTCGCGTTTCACTCGCAGTTTAACAGGATCTTACAAAATTGCGAACGAATTGACGTTCTCAGAATCTGCCGAAACCAAAGTCTTTGTTCTTCTTAGGACCTCTATACACCAACGACAATAGATCTCAACGTATTTCAACAAACGTCTTCGAAAACTGTTTGCGTTTTAGTGTCATTTTAAGATTTTCTGAGCAAACTGTTTGTGTTTTCCTGGCAGTTTGACTATGTTCTGAGAAACTGTTTCCGTTTTGGTGCCAGTTTAACATTTTCTGAGTAAACTGTTTCCGTTTTGGTGCCAGTTTAACATTTTCTGAGCAAACTGTTCGCGTTTCACTCGCAGTTTAACAGGATCTTACAAAATTGCGAACGAATTGACGTTCTCAGAATCTGCCGAAACCAAAGTCTTTGTTCTTCTTAGGACCTCTATACACCAACGACAATAGATCTCAACGTATTTCAACAAACGTCTTCGAAAACTGTTGCGTTTTAGTGTCAGTTTAAGATTTTCTGAGCAAACTGTTTGTTTTTCCTCCTGCATTTGACTATTTCTGAGAAACTGTTTCCGTTTTGGTGCCAGTTTAACATTTTCTGAGCAAACTGTTCGCGTTTCACTCGCAGTTTAACAGGATCTTACAAATTGCGAACGAATTGACGTTCTCAGAATCTGCCGAAACCAAAGTCTTTGTTCTTCTTAGGACCTCTATACACCAACGACAATAGATCTCAACGTATTTCAACAAACGTCTTCGAAAACTGTTTGCGTTTTAGTGTCAGTTTAAGATTTTCTGAGCAAACTGTTTGTGTTTTCCTGGCAGTTTGACTATGTTCTGAGAAAACTGTTTCCGTTTTGGTGCCAGTTTAACATTTTCTGAGTAAACTGTTTCCGTTTTGGTGCCAGTTTAACATTTTCTGAGCAAACTGTTCGCGTTTCACTCGCAGTTTAACAGGATCTTACAAAATTGCGAACGAATTGACGTTCTCAGAATCTGCCGAAACCAAAGTCTTTGTTCTTCTTAGGACCTCTATACACCAACGACAATAGATCTCAACGTATTTCAACAAACGTCTTCGAAAACTGTTTGCGTTTTAGTGTCAGTTTAAGATTTTCTGAGCAAACTGTTTGTGTTTTCCTGGCAGTTTGACTATGTTTTGAGAAAACTGTTTCCGTTTTGGTGCCAGTTTAACATTTTCTGAGTAAACTGTTTCCGTTTTGGTGCCAGTTTAACATTTTCTGAGCACACTGTTCGCGTTTCACTCGCAGTTTAACAGGATCTTACAAATTGCGAACGAATTGACGTTCTCAGAATCTGCCGAAACCAAAGTCTTTGTTCTTCTTAGGACCTCTATACACCAACGACAATAGATCTCAACGTATTTCAACAAACGTCTTCGAAAACTGTTTGCGTTTTAGTGTCAGTTTAAGATTTTCTGAGCAAACTGTTTGTGTTTTCCTGGCAGTTTGACTATGTTCTGAGAAAACTGTTTCCGTTTTGGTGCCAGTTTAACATTTTCTGAGCAAACTGTTCGCGTTTCACTCGCAGTTTAACAGGATCTTACAAAATTGCGAACGAATTGACGTTCTCAGAATCTGCCGAAACCAAAGTCTTTGTTCTTCTTAGGACCTCTATACACCAACGACAATAGATCTCAACGTATTTCAACAAACGTCTTCGAAAACTGTTTGCGTTTTAGTGTCAGTTTAAGATTTTCTGAGCAAACTGTTTGTGTTTTCCTGGCAGTTTGACTATGTTTCTGAGAAAACTGTTTCCGTTTTGGTGCCAGTTTAACATTTTCTGAGTAAACTGTTTCCGTTTTGGTGCCAGTTTAACATTTTCTGAGCACACTGTTCGCGTTTCACTCGCAGTTTAACAGGATCTTACAAAATTGCGAACGAATTGACGTTCTCAGAATCTGCCGAAACCAAAGTCTTTGTTCTTCTTAGGACCTCTATACACCAACGACAATAGATCTCAACGTATTTCAACAAACGTCTTCGAAAACTGTTTGCGTTTTAGTGTCAGTTTAAGATTTTCTGAGCAAACTGTTTGTGTTTTCCTGGCAGTTTGACTATGTTCTGAGAAAACTGTTTCCGTTTTGGTGCCAGTTTAACATTTTCTGAGTAAACTGTTTCCGTTTTGGTGCCAGTTTAACATTTTCTGAGCAACTGTTCGCGTTTCACTCGCAGTTTAACAGGATCTTACAAAATTGCGAACGAATTGACGTTCTCAGAATCTGCCGAAACCAAAGTCTTTGTTCTTCTTAGGACCTCTATACACCAACGACAATAGATCTCAACGTATTTCAACAAACGTCTTCGAAAACTGTTTGCGTTTTAGTGTCAGTTTAAGATTTTCTGAGCAAACTGTTTGTGTTTTCCTGGCAGTTTGACTATGTTCTGAGAAAACTGTTTCCGTTTTGGTGCCAGTTTAACATTTTCTGAGCAAACTGTTCGCGTTTCACTCGCAGTTTAACAGGATCTTACAAATTGCGAACGAATTGACGTTCTCAGAATCTGCCGAAAAAAGTCTTTGTTCTTCTTAGGACCTCTATACACCAACGACAATAGATCTCAACGTATTTCAACAAACGTCTTCGAAAACTGTTTGCGTTTTAGTGTCAGTTTAAGATTTTCTGAGCAAACTGTTTGTGTTTTCCTGGCAGTTTGACTATGTTCTGAGAAAACTGTTTCCGTTTTGGTGCCAGTTTAACATTTTCTGAGCAACTGTTCGCGTTTCACTCGCAGTTTAACAGGATCTTACAAAATTGCGAACGAATTGACGTTCTCAGAATCTGCCGAAACCAAAGTCTTTGTTCTTCTTAGGACCTCTATACACCAACGACAAGATCTCAACGTATTTCAACAAACGTCTTCGAAAATTCTTTGCGTTTTAGTGTCATTTTAAGATTTTCTGAGCAAACTGTTTGTGTTTTCCTGGCAGTTTTGACTATTTTCTGAGAAAACTGTTTCCGTTTTGGTGCCAGTTTAACATTTTCTGAGCAAACTGTTCGCGTTTCACTCGCAGTTTAACAGGATCTTACAAAATTGCGAACGAATTGACGTTCTCAGAATCTGCCGAAACCAAAGTCTTTGTTCTTCTTAGGACCTCTATACACCAACGACAATAGATCTCAACGTATTTCAACAAACGTCTTCGAAAACTGTTTGCGTTTTAGTGTCAGTTTAAGATTTTCTGAGCAAACTGTTTGTGTTTTCCTGGCAGTTTGACTATGTTCTGAGAAAACTGTTTCCGTTTTGGTGCCAGTTTAACATTTTCTGAGTAAACTGTTTCCGTTTTGGTGCCAGTTTAACATTTTCTGAGCACACTGTTCGCGTTTCACTCGCAGTTTAACAGGATCTTACAAAATTGCGAACGAATTGACGTTCTCAGAATCTGCCGAAACCAAAGTCTTTGTTCTTCTTAGGACCTCTATACACCAACGACAATAGATCTCAACGTATTTCAACAAACGTCTTCGAAAACTGTTTGCGTTTTAGTGTCAGTTTAAGATTTTCTGAGCAAACTGTTTGTGTTTTCCTGGCAGTTTGACTATGTTCTGAGAAAACTGTTTCCGTTTTGGTGCCAGTTTAACATTTTCTGAGCAAACTGTTCGCGTTTCACTCGCAGTTTAACAGGATCTTACAAAATTGCGAACGAATTGACGTTCTCAGAATCTGCCGAAACCAAAGTCTTTGTTCTTCTTAGGACCTCTATACACCAACGACAATAGATCTCAACGTATTTCAACAAACGTCTTCGAAAACTGTTTGCGTTTTAGTGTCAGTTTAAGATTTTCTGAGCAAACTGTTTGTGTTTTCCTGGCAGTTTGACTATGTTCTGAGAAAACTGTTTCCGTTTTGGTGCCAGTTTAACATTTTCTGAGTAAACTGTTTCCGTTTTGGTGCCAGTTTAACATTTTCTGAGCAAACTGTTCGCGTTTCACTCGCAGTTTAACAGGATCTTACAAAATTGCGAACGAATTGACGTTCTCAGAATCTGCCGAAACCAAAGTCTTTGTTCTTCTTAGGACCTCTATACACCAACGACAATAGATCTCAACGTATTTCAACAAACGTCTTCGAAAACTTTTTGCGTTTTAGTGTCATTTTAAGATTTTCTGAGCAAACTGTTTTGTTTTTCCTGGCAGTTTGACTATTTTCTGAGAAAACTGTTTCCGTTTTGGTGCCAGTTTAACATTTTCTGAGCAAACTGTTCGCGTTTCACTCGCAGTTTAACAGGATCTTACAAAATTGCGAACGAATTGACGTTCTCAGAATCTGCCGAAACCAAAGTCTTTGTTCTTCTTAGGACCTCTATACACCAACGACAATAGATCTCAACGTATTTCAACAAACGTCTTCGAAAACTGTTTGCGTTTTAGTGTCAGTTTAAGATTTTCTGAGCAAACTGTTTGTGTTTTCCTGGCAGTTTGACTATGTTCTGAGAAAACTGTTTCCGTTTTGGTGCCAGTTAACATTTTCTGAGTAAACTGTTTCCGTTTTGGTGCCAGTTTAACATTTTCTGAGCAAACTGTTCGCGTTTCACTCGCAGTTTAACAGGATCTTACAAAATTGCGAACGAATTGACGTTCTCAGAATCTGCCGAAACCAAAGTCTTTGTTCTTCTTAGGACCTCTATACACCAACGACAATAGATCTCAACGTATTTCAACAAACGTCTTCGAAAACTGTTTGCGTTTTAGTGTCAGTTTAAGATTTTCTGAGCAAACTGTTTGTGTTTTCCTGGCAGTTTGACTATGTTCTGAGAAAACTGTTTCCGTTTTGGTGCCAGTTTAACATTTTCTGAGCAAACTGTTCGCGTTTCACTCGCAGTTTAACAGGATCTTACAAAATTGCGAACGAATTGACGTTCTCAGAATCTGCCGAAACCAAAGTCTTTGTTCTTCTTAGGACCTCTATACACCAACGACAATAGATCTCAACGTATTTCAACAAACGTCTTCGAAAACTGTTTGCGTTTTAGTGTCAGTTTAAGATTTTCTGAGCAAACTGTTTGTGTTTTCCTGGCAGTTTGACTATGTTCTGAGAAAACTGTTTCCGTTTTGGTGCCAGTTTAACATTTTCTGAAAAACTGTTTCCGTTTTGGTGCCAGTTTAACATTTTCTGAGCACACTGTTCGCGTTTCACTCGCAGTTTAACAGGATCTTACAAAATTGCGAACGAATTGACGTTCTCAGAATCTGCCGAAACCAAAGTCTTTGTTCTTCTTAGGACCTCTATACACCAACGACAATAGATCTCAACGTATTTCAACAAACGTCTTCGAAAACTGTTTGCGTTTTAGTGTCAGTTTAAGATTTTCTGAGCAAACTGTTTGTGTTTTCCTGGCAGTTTGACTATGTTCTGAGAAAACTGTTTCCGTTTTGGTGCCAGTTTAACATTTTCTGAGCAAACTGTTCGCGTTTCACTCGCAGTTTAACAGGATCTTACAAAATTGCGAACGAATTGACGTTCTCAGAATCTGCCGAAACCAAAGTCTTTGTTCTTCTTAGGACCTCTATACACCAACGACAATAGATCTCAACGTATTTCAACAAACGTCTTCGAAAACTTTTTGCGTTTTAGTGTCAGTTTAAGATTTTCTGAGCAAACTGTTTGTGTTTTCCTGGCAGTTTGACTATTTCTGAGAAAACTGTTTCCGTTTTGGTGCCAGTTTAACATTTTCTGAGCAAACTGTTCGCGTTTCACTCGCAGTTTAACAGGATCTTACAAAATTGCGAACGAATTGACGTTCTCAGAATCTGCCGAAACCAAAGTCTTTGTTCTTCTTAGGACCTCTATACACCAACGACAATAGATCTCAACGTATTTCAACAAACGTCTTCGAAAACTGTTTGCGTTTTAGTGTCAGTTTAAGATTTTCTGAGCAAACTGTTTGTGTTTTCCTGGCAGTTTGACTATGTTCTGAGAAAACTGTTTCCGTTTGGTGCAAGTTTAACATTTTCTGAGTAAACTGTTTCCGTTTTGGTGCCAGTTTCATTTTCTGAGCACACTGTTCGCGTTTCACTCGCAGTTTAACAGGATCTTACAATTGCGAACGAATTGACGTTCTCAGAATCTGCCGAAACCAAAGTCTTTGTTCTTCTTAGGACCTCTATACACCAACGACAATAGATCTCAACGTATTTCAACAAACGTCTTCGAAAACTGTTTGCGTTTTAGTGTCAGTTTAAGATTTTCTGAGCAAACTGTTTGTGTTTTCCTGGCAGTTTGACTATGTTCTGAGAAAACTGTTTCCGTTTTGGTGCCAGTTTAACATTTTCTGAGTAAACTGTTTCCGTTTTGGTGCCAGTTTAACATTTCTGAGCACACTGTTCGCGTTTCACTCGCAGTTTAACAGGATCTTACAAATTGCGAACGAATTGACGTTCTCAGAATCTGCCGAAACCAAAGTCTTTGTTCTTCTTAGGACCTCTATACACCAACGACAATAGATCTCAACGTATTTCAACAAACGTCTTCGAAAACTGTTTGCGTTTTAGTGTCAGTTTAAGATTTTCTGAGCAAACTGTTTGTGTTTCCTGGCAGTTTGACTATGTTTTGAGAAAACTGTTTCCGTTTTGGTGCCAGTTTAACATTTTCTGAGCAAACTGTTCGCGTTTCACTCGCAGTTTAACAGGATCTTACAAAATTGCGAACGAATTGACGTTCTCAGAATCTGCCGAAACCAAAGTCTTTGTTCTTCTTAGGACCTCTATACACCAACGACAATAGATCTCAACGTATTTCAACAAACGTCTTCGAAAATTCTTTGCGTTTTAGTGTCATTTTAAGATTTTCTGAACAAACTGTTTGTGTTTTCCTGGCAGTTTGACTATTTTCTGAGAAAACTGTTTCCGTTTTGGTGCCAGTTTAACATTTTCTGAGCAAACTGTTCGCGTTTCACTCGCAGTTTAACAGGATCTTACAAAATTGCGAACGAATTGACGTTCTCAGAATCTGCCGAAACCAAAGTCTTTGTTCTTCTTAGGACCTCTATACACCAACGACAATAGATCTCAACGTATTTCAACAAACGTCTTCGAAAACTGTTTGCGTTTTAGTGTCAGTTTAAGATTTTCTGAGCAAACTGTTTGTGTTTTCCTGGCAGTTTGACTATGTTCTGAGAAAACTGTTTCCGTTTTGGTGCCAGTTTAACATTTTCTGAGTAAACTGTTTCCGTTTTGGTGCCAGTTTAACATTTTCTGAGCACACTGTTCGCGTTTCACTCGCAGTTTAACAGGATCTTACAAAATTGCGAACGAATTGACGTTCTCAGAATCTGCCGAAACCAAAGTCTTTGTTCTTCTTAGGACCTCTATACACCAACGACAATAGATCTCAACGTATTTCACACAAACGTCTTCGAAAACTGTTTGCGTTTTAGTGTCAGTTTAAGATTTTCTGAGCAAACTGTTTGTGTTTTCCTGGCAGTTTGACTATGTTCTGAGAAAACTGTTTCCGTTTTGGTGCCAGTTTAACATTTTCTGAGTAAACTGTTTCCGTTTTGGTGCCAGTTTAACATTTTCTGAGCAAACTGTTCGCGTTTCACTCGCAGTTTAACAGGATCTTACAAAATTGCGAACGAATTGACGTTCTCAGAATCTGCCGAAACCAAAGTCTTTGTTCTTCTTAGGACCTCTATACACCAACGACAATAGATCTCAACGTATTTCAACAAACGTCTTCGAAAACTGTTTGCGTTTTAGTGTCAGTTTAAGATTTTCTGAGCAAACTGTTTGTGTTTTCCTCCTGGCAGTTTGACTATGTTCTGAGAAAACTGTTTCCGTTTTGGTGCCAGTTTAACATTTTCTGAGCAAACTGTTCGCGTTTCACTCGCAGTTTAACAGGATCTTACAAAATTGCGAACGAATTGACGTTCTCAGAATCTGCCGAAACCAAAGTCTTTGTTCTTCTTAGGACCTCTATACACCAACGACAATAGATCTCAACGTATTTCAACAAACGTCTTCGAAAATGTTTGCGTTTTAGTGTCATTTTAAGATTTTCTGAGCAAACTGTTTGTGTTTTCCTGGCAGTTTGACTATGTTTCTGAGAAAACTGTTTCCGTTTTGGTGCCAGTTTAACATTTTCTGAGCAAACTGTTCGCGTTTCACTCGCAGTTTAACAGGATCTTACAAAATTGCGAACGAATTGACGTTCTCAGAATCTGCCGAAACCAAAGTCTTTGTTCTTCTTAGGACCTCTATACACCAACGACAATAGATCTCAACGTATTTCAACAAACGTCTTCGAAAACTGTTTGCGTTTTAGTGTCAGTTTAAGATTTTCTGAGCAAACTGTTTGTGTTTTCCTGGCAGTTTGACTATGTTCTGAGAAAACTGTTTCCGTTTTGGTGCCAGTTTAACATTTTCTGAGTAAACTGTTTCGTTTTGGTGCCAGTTTAACATTTTCTGAGCACACTGTTCGCGTTTCACTCGCAGTTTAACAGGATCTTACAAAATTGCGAACGAATTGACGTTCTCAGAATCTGCCGAAACCAAAGTCTTTGTTCTTCTTAGGACCTCTATACACCAACGACAATAGATCTCAACGTATTTCAACAAACGTCTTCGAAAACTGTTTGCGTTTTAGTGTCAGTTTAAGATTTTCTGAGCAAACTGTTTGTGTTTTCCTGGCAGTTTGACTATGTTCTGAGAAAACTGTTTCCGTTTTGGTGCCAGTTTAACATTTTCTGAGCAAACTGTTCGCGTTTCACTCGCAGTTTAACAGGATCTTACAAAATTGCGAACGAATTGACGTTCTCAGAATCTGCCGAAACCAAAGTCTTTGTTCTTCTTAGGACCTCTATACACCAACGACAATAGATCTCAACGTATTTCAACAAACGTCTTCGAAAATGTTTGCGTTTTAGTGTCAGTTTAAGATTTTCTGAGCAAACTGTTTGTGTTTTCCTGGCAGTTTGACTATTTTCTGAGAAAACTGTTTCCGTTTTGGTGCCAGTTTAACATTTTCTGAGCAAACTGTTCGCGTTTCACTCGCAGTTTAACAGGATCTTACAATTGCGAACGAATTGACGTTCTCAGAATCTGCCGAAACCAAAGTCTTTGTTCTTCTTAGGACCTCTATACACCAACGACAATAGATCTCAACGTATTTCAACAAACGTCTTCGAAAACTGTTTGCGTTTTAGTGTCAGTTTAAGATTTTCTGAGCAAACTGTTTGTGTTTTCCTGGCAGTTTGACTATGTTCTGAGAAAACTGTTTCCGTTTTGGTGCCAGTTTAACATTTTCTGAGTAAACTGTTTCCGTTTTGGTGCCAGTTTAACATTTTCTGAGCACACTGTTCGCGTTTCACTCGCAGTTTAACAGGATCTTACAAAATTGCGAACGAATTGACGTTCTCAGAATCTGCCGAAACCAAAGTCTTTGTTCTTCTTAGGACCTCTATACACCAACGACAATAGATCTCAACGTATTTCAACAAACGTCTTCGAAAACTGTTTGCGTTTTAGTGTCAGTTTAAGATTTTCTGAGCAAACTGTTTGTGTTTTCCTGGCAGTTTGACTATGTTTTGAGAAAACTGTTTCCGTTTGGTGCCAGTTTAACATTTTCTGAGTAAACTGTTTCCGTTTTGGTGCCAGTTTAACATTTTCTGAGCAAACTGTTCGCGTTTCACTCGCAGTTTAACAGGATCTTACAAAATTGCGAACGAATTGACGTTCTCAGAATCTGCCGAAACCAAAGTCTTTGTTCTTCTTAGGACCTCTATACACCAACGACAATAGATCTCAACGTATTTCAACAAACGTCTTCGAAAACTGTTTGCGTTTTAGTGTCAGTTTAAGATTTTCTGAGCAAACTGTTTGTGTTTTCCTGGCAGTTTGACTATGTTCTGAGAAAACTGTTTCCGTTTTGGTGCCAGTTTAACATTTTCTGAGCAAACTGTTCGCGTTTCACTCGCAGTTTAACAGGATCTTACAAAATTGCGAACGAATTGACGTTCTCAGAATCTGCCGAAACCAAAGTCTTTGTTCTTCTTAGGACCTCTATACACCAACGACAATAGATCTCAACGTATTTCAACAAACGTCTTCGAAAACTTTGCGTTTTAGTGTCATTTTAAGATTTTCTGAGCAAACTGTTTGTGTTTTCCTGGCAGTTTGACTATTTTCTGAGAAAACTGTTTCCGTTTTGGTGCCAGTTTAACATTTTCTGAGCAAACTGTTCGCGTTTCACTCGCAGTTTAACAGGATCTTACAAAATTGCGAACGAATTGACGTTCTCAGAATCTGCCGAAACCAAAGTCTTTGTTCTTCTTAGGACCTCTATACACCAACGACAATAGATCTCAACGTATTTCAACAAACGTCTTCGAAAACTGTTTGCGTTTTAGTGTCAGTTTAAGATTTTCTGAGCAAACTGTTTGTGTTTTCCTGGCAGTTTGACTATGTTCTGAGAAAACTGTTTCCGTTTTGGTGCCAGTTTAACATTTTCTGAGTAAACTGTTTCCGTTTTGGTGCCAGTTTAACATTTTCTGAGCACTGTTCGCGTTTCACTCGCAGTTTAACAGGATCTTACAAATTGCGAACGAATTGACGTTCTCAGAATCTGCCGAAACCAAAGTCTTTGTTCTTCTTAGGACCTCTATACACCAACGACAATAGATCTCAACGTATTTCAACAAACGTCTTCGAAAACTGTTTGCGTTTTAGTGTCAGTTTAAGATTTTCTGAGCAAACTGTTTGTGTTTCCTGGCAGTTTGACTATGTTCTGAGAAAACTGTTTCCGTTTTGGTGCCAGTTTAACATTTTCTGAGTAAACTGTTTCCGTTTTGGTGCCAGTTTAACATTTTCTGAGCAAACTGTTCGCGTTTCACTCGCAGTTTAACAGGATCTTACAAAATTGCGAACGAATTGACGTTCTCAGAATCTGCCGAAACCAAAGTCTTTGTTCTTCTTAGGACCTCTATACACCAACGACAATAGATCTCAACGTATTTCAACAAACGTCTTCGAAAACTGTTTGCGTTTTAGTGTCAGTTTAAGATTTTCTGAGCAAACTGTTTGTGTTTTCCTGGCAGTTTGACTATGTTCTGAGAAAACTGTTTCCGTTTTGGTGCCAGTTTAACATTTTCTGAGCAAACTGTTCGCGTTTCACTCGCAGTTTAACAGGATCTTACAAAATTGCGAACGAATTGACGTTCTCAGAATCTGCCGAAACCAAAGTCTTTGTTCTTCTTAGGACCTCTATACACCAACGACAATAGATCTCAACGTATTTCAACAAACGTCTTCGAAAACTGTTTGCGTTTTAGTGTCAGTTTAAGATTTTCTGAGCAAACTGTTTGTGTTTTCCTGGCAGTTTGACTATGTTCTGAGAAAACTGTTTCCGTTTGGTGCCAGTTTAACATTTTCTGAGTAAACTGTTCCGTTTTGGTGCCAGTTTAACATTTTCTGAGCAAACTGTTCGCGTTTCACTCGCAGTTTAACAGGATCTTACAAAATTGCGAACGAATTGACGTTCTCAGAATCTGCCGAAACCAAAGTCTTTGTTCTTCTTAGGACCTCTATACACCAACGACAATAGATCTCAACGTATTTCAACAAACGTCTTCGAAAACTGTTTGCGTTTTAGTGTCAGTTTAAGATTTTCTGAGCAAACTGTTTGTGTTTTCCTGGCAGTTTGACTATGTTCTGAGAAAACTGTTTCCGTTTTGGTGCCAGTTTAACATTTTCTGAGTAAACTGTTTCCGTTTTGGTGCCAGTTTAATTTTCTGAGCAAACTGTTCGCGTTTCACTCGCAGTTTAACAGGATCTTACAAAATTGCGAACGAATTGACGTTCTCAGAATCTGCCGAAACCAAAGTCTTTGTTCTTCTTAGGACCTCTATACACCAACGACAATAGATCTCAACGTATTTCAACAAACGTCTTCGAAAACTGTTTGCGTTTTAGTGTCAGTTTAAGATTTTCTGAGCAAACTGTTTGTGTTTTCCTGGCAGTTTGACTATGTTCTGAGAAAACTGTTTCCGTTTTGGTGCCAGTTTAACATTTTCTGAGCAAACTGTTCGCGTTTCACTCGCAGTTTAACAGGATCTTACAAAATTGCGAACGAATTGACGTTCTCAGAATCTGCCGAAACCAAAGTCTTTGTTCTTCTTAGGACCTCTATACACCAACGACAATAGATCTCAACGTATTTCAACAAACGTCTTCGAAAACTGTTTGCGTTTTTAGTGTCGGTTTAAGATTTTCTGAGTAAACTGTTTCGTCGTTTTGGTGCCAGTTTAACATTTTCTGAGCAAACTGTTCGCGTTTCACTCGCAGTTTAACAGGATCTTACAAAATTGCGAACGAATTGACGTTCTCAGAATCTGCCGAAACCAAAGTCTTTGTTCTTCTTAGGACCTCTATACACCAACGACAATAGATCTCAACGTATTTCAACAAACGTCTTCGAAACTGTTTGCGTTTTAGTGTCAGTTTAAGATTTTCTGAGCAAACTGTTTGTGTTTTCCTGGCAGTTTGACTATGTTCTGAGAAAACTGTTTCCGTTTTGGTGCCAGTTTAACATTTTCTGAGTAAACTGTTTCCGTTTTGGTGCCAGTTTAACATTTTCTGAGCAAACTGTTCGCGTTTCACTCGCAGTTTAACAGGATCTTACAATTGCGAACGAATTGACGTTCTCAGAATCTGCCGAAACCAAAGTCTTTGTTCTTCTTAGGACCTCTATACACCAACGACAATAGATCTCAAACGTATTTCAACAAACGTCTTCGAAAACTGTTTGCGTTTTAGTGTCAGTTTAAGATTTTCTGAGCAAACTGTTTGTGTTTTCCTGGCAGTTTGACTATGTTCTGAGAAAACTGTTTCCGTTTTGGTGCCAGTTTAACATTTTCTGAGCAAACTGTTCGCGTTTCACTCGCAGTTTAACAGGATCTTACAAAATTGCGAACGAATTGACGTTCTCAGAATCTGCCGAAACCAAAGTCTTTGTTCTTCTTAGGACCTCTATACACCAACGACAATAGATCTCAACGTATTTCAACAAACGTCTTCGAAAACTGTTTGCGTTTTAGTGTCAGTTTAAGATTTTCTGAGCAAACTGTTTGTGTTTTCCTGGCAGTTTGACTATGTTCTGAGAAAACTGTTTCCGTTTTGGTGCCAGTTTAACATTTTCTGAGCAAACTGTTCGCGTTTCACTCGCAGTTTAACAGGATCTTACAAAATTGCGAACGAATTGACGTTCTCAGAATCTGCCGAAACCAAAGTCTTTGTTCTTCTTAGGACCTCTATACACCAACGACAATATCTCAACGTATTTCAACAAACGTCTTCGAAAACTGTTTGCGTTTTAGTGTCAGTTTAAGATTTTCTGAGCAAACTGTTTGTGTTTTCCTGGCAGTTTGACTATGTTCTGAGAAAACTGTTTCCGTTTTGGTGCCAGTTTAACATTTTCTGAGCAAACTGTTCGCGTTTCACTCGCAGTTTAACAGGATCTTACAAATTGCGAACGAATTGACGTTCTCAGAATCTGCCGAAACCAAAGTCTTTGTTCTTCTTAGGACCTCTATACACCAACGACAATAGATCTCAACGTATTTCAACAAACGTCTTCGAAAACTGTTTGCGTTTTAGTGTCAGTTTAAGATTTTCTGAGCAAACTGTTTGTGTTTTCCTGGCAGTTTGACTATGTTCTGAGAAACTGTTTCCGTTTTGGTGCCAGTTTAACATTTTCTGAGCAAACTGTTCGCGTTTCACTCGCAGTTTAACAGGATCTTACAAAATTGCGAACGAATTGACGTTCTCAGAATCTCCGAAACAAAGTCTTTGTTCTTCTTAGGACCTCTATACACCAACGACAATGATCTCAACGTATTTCAACAAACGTCTTCGAAAACTTTGCGTTTTAGTGTCATTTTAAGATTTCTGAGCAAACTGTTTGTGTTTTCCTGGCAGTTTGACTATTTTCTGAAAAACTGTTTCCGTTTTGGTGCCAGTTTAACATTTTCTGAGCAAACTGTTTCGCGTTTCACTCGCAGTTTAACAGGATCTTACAAATTGCGAACGAATTGACGTTCTCAGAATCTGCCGAAACCAAAGTCTTTGTTCTTCTTAGGACCTCTATACACCAACGACAATAGATCTCAACGTATTTCAACAAACGTCTTCGAAAACTGTTTGCGTTTTAGTGTCAGTTTAAGATTTTCTGAAAACTGTTTGTGTTTTCCTGGCAGTTTGACTATGTTCTGAGAAAACTGTTTCCGTTTTGGTGCCAGTTTAACATTTTCTGAGTAAACTGTTTCCGTTTTGGTGCCAGTTTAACATTTTCTGAGCACACTGTTCGCGTTTCACTCGCAGTTTAACAGGATCTTACAAAATTGCGAACGAATTGACGTTCTCAGAATCTGCCGAAACCAAAGTCTTTGTTCTTCTTAGGACCTCTATACACCAACGACAATAGATCTCAACGTATTTCAACAACGTCTTCGAAAACTGTTTGCGTTTTAGTGTCAGTTTAAGATTTTCTGAGCAAACTGTTTGTGTTTTCCTGGCAGTTTGACTATGTTCTGAGAAAACTGTTTCCGTTTTGGTGCCAGTTTAACATTTTCTGAGTAAACTGTTTCCGTTTTGGTGCCAGTTTAACATTTTCTGAGCAACTGTTCGCGTTTCACTCGCAGTTTAACAGGATCTTACAAAATTGCGAACGAATTGACGTTCTCAGAATCTGCCGAAACCAAAGTCTTTGTTCTTCTTAGGACCTCTATACACCAACGACAATAGATCTCAACGTATTTCAACAAACGTCTTCGAAACTGTTTGCGTTTTAGTGTCAGTTTAAGATTTTCTGAGCAAACTGTTTGTGTTTTCCTGGCAGTTTGACTATGTTCTGAGAAAACTGTTTCCGTTTTGGTGCCAGTTTAACATTTTCTGAGCAAACTGTTCGCGTTTCACTCGCAGTTTAACAGGATCTTACAAAATTGCGAACGAATTGACGTTCTCAGAATCTGCCGAAACCAAAGTCTTTGTTCTTCTTAGGACCTCTATACACCAACGACAATTGATCTCAACGTATTTCAACAAACGTCTTCGAAAATTCTTTGCGTTTTAGTGTCATTTAAGATTTTCTGAGACAACTGTTTGTGTTTTCCTGGCAGTTTGACTATTTTCTGAGAAAACTGTTTCCGTTTTGGTGCCAGTTTAACATTTTCTGAGCAAACTGTTCGCGTTTCACTCGCAGTTTAACAGGATCTTACAAATTGCGAACGAATTGACGTTCTCAGAATCTGCCGAAACCAAAGTCTTTGTTCTTCTTAGGACCTCTATACACCAACGACAATAGATCTCAACGTATTTCAACAAACGTCTTCGAAAACTGTTTGCGTTTTAGTGTCATTTAAGATTTTCTGAGCAAACTGTTTGTGTTTTCCTGGCAGTTTGACTATTTCTGAGAAAACTGTTTCCGTTTTGGTGCAGTTTAACATTTTCTGAGTAACTGTTTCCGTTTTGGTGCCATTTAACATTTTCTGAACACTGTTCGCGTTTCACTCGCAGTTTAACAGGATCTTACAATTGCGAACGAATTGACGTTCTCAGAATCTGCCGAAACCAAAGTCTTTGTTCTTCTTAGGACCTCTATACACCAACGACAATAGATCTCAACGTATTTCAACAAACGTCTTCGAAAACTGTTTGCGTTTTAGTGTCAGTTTAAGATTTTCTGAGCAAACTGTTTGTGTTTTCCTGGCAGTTTGACTATGTTCTGAGAAACTGTTTCCGTTTTGGTGCCAGTTTAACATTTTCTGAGTAAACTGTTTTCCGTTTTCCAGTTTAACATTTTCTGAGCACACTTTCGCGTTTCACTCGCAGTTTAACAGGATCTTACAATTGCGAACGAATTGACGTTCTCAGAATCTGCCGAAACCAACTTTGTTCTTCTTAGGACCTCTATACACCAACGACAATAGATCTCAACGTATTTCCAACACGTCTTCGAAAACTGTTTGCGTTTTAGTGTCAGTTTAAGATTTTCTGAGCAACTGTTTGTGTTTTCCTGGCAGTTTGACTATGTTCTGAGAAAACTGTTTCCGTTTTGGTGCCAGTTTAACATTTTCTGAGCAAACTGTTCGCGTTTCACTCGCAGTTTAACAGGATCTTACAAAATTGCGAACGAATTGACGTTCTCAGAATCTGCCGAAACCAAAGTCTTTGTTCTTCTTAGGACCTCTATACACCAACGACAATAGATCTCAACGTATTTCAACAAACGTCTTCGAAAATTCTTTGCGTTTTAGTGTCATTTTAAGATTTTCTGAGCAAACGTTTTGTGTTTTCCTGGCAGTTTGACTATTTTCTGAGAAAACTGTTTCCGTTTTGTGCCAGTTTAACATTTTCTGAGCAAACTGTTCGCGTTTCACTCGCAGTTTAACAGGATCTTACAAATTGCGAACGAATTGACGTTCTCAGAATCTGCCGAAACCAAAGTCTTTGTTCTTCTTAGGACCTCTATACACAACGACAATAGATCTCAACGTATTTCAACAAACGTCTTCGAAAACTGTTTGCGTTTTAGTGTCAGTTTAAGATTTTCTGAGCAAACTGTTTGTGTTTTCCTGGCAGTTTGACTATGTTCTGAGAAAACTGTTTCCGTTTTGGTGCCAGTTTAACATTTCTGAGCAAACTGTTCGCGTTTCACTCGCAGTTTAACAGGATCTTACAAAATTGCGAACGAATTGACGTTCTCAGAATCTGCCGAAACCAAAGTCTTTGTTCTTCTTAGGACCTCTATACACCAACGACAATAGATCTCAACGTATTTCAACAAACGTCTTCGAAAACTGTTTTGCGTTTTAGTGTCAGTTTAAGATTTTCTGAGCAAACTGTTTGTGTTTTCCTGGCAGTTTGACTATGTTCTGAGAAAACTGTTTCCGTTTTGGTGCCAGTTTAACATTTTCTGAGCAAACTGTTCGCGTTTCACTCGCAGTTTAACAGGATCTTACAAATTGCGAACGAATTGACGTTCTCAGAATCTGCCGAAACCAAAGTCTTTGTTCTTCTTAGGACCTCTATACACCAACGACAATATCTCAACGTATTTCAACAAACGTCTTCGAAAATTCTTGCGTTTTAGTGTCAGTTTTAGATTTTCTGAACAAACTGTTTGTGTTTTCCTGGCAGTTTGACTATTTTCTGAGAAAACTGTTTCCGTTTTGGTGCCAGTTTAACATTTTCTGAGCAAACTGTTGCGTTCACTCGCAGTTTAACAGGATCTTACAAAATGCGACGAATTGACGTTCTCAGAATCTGCCGAAACCAAAGTCTTTGTTCTTCTTAGGACCTCTATACACCAACGACAATAGATCTCAACGTATTTCAACAAACGTCTTCGAAAACTGTTTGCGTTTTAGTGTCATTTTAAGATTTTCTGAGCAAACTGTTTGTGTTTTCCTGGCAGTTTGACTATGTTCTGAGAAAACTGTTTCCGTTTTGGTGCCAGTTTAACATTTTCTGAGTAAACTGTTCCGTTTTGGTGCCAGTTTAACATTTTCTGAGCAAACTGTTCGCGTTTCACTCGCAGTTTAACAGGATCTTACAAAATTGCGAACGAATTGACGTTCTCAGAATCTGCCGAAACCAAAGTCTTTGTTCTTCTTAGGACCTCTATACACCAACGACAATAGATCTCAACGTATTTCAACAAACGTCTTCGAAAACTGTTTGCGTTTTAGTGTCAGTTTAAGATTTTCTGAGCAAACTGTTTGTGTTTTCCTGGCAGTTTGACTATGTTCTGAGAAAACTGTTTCCGTTTTGGTGCCAGTTTAACATTTTCTGAGCAAACTGTTCGCGTTTCACTCGCAGTTTAACAGGATCTTACAAAATTGCGAACGAATTGACGTTCTCAGAATCTGCCGAAACCAAAGTCTTTGTTCTTCTTAGGACCTCTATACACCAACGACAATAGATCTCAACGTATTTCAACAAACGTCTTCGAAATTCTTTGCGTTTTAGTGTCATTTTAAGATTTTCTGAGAAAACTGTTTGTGTTTTCCTGGCAGTTTGACTATTTTCTGAGAAACTGTTTCCGTTTTGGTGCCAGTTTAACATTTTCTGAGCAAACTGTTCGCGTTTCACTCGCAGTTTAACAGGATCTTACAAAATTGCGAACGAATTGACGTTCTCAGAATCTGCCGAAACCAAGTCTTTGTTCTTCTTAGGACCTCTATACACCAACGACAATAGATCTCAACGTATTTCAACAAACGTCTTCGAAAACTGTTTGCGTTTTAGTGTCAGTTTAAGATTTTCTGAGCAAACTGTTTGTGTTTTCCTGGCAGTTTGACTATGTTCTGAGAAAACTGTTTCCGTTTTGGTGCCAGTTTAACATTTTCTGAGTAAACTGTTTCCGTTTTGGTGCCAGTTTAACATTTTCTGAGCACACTGTTCGCGTTTCACTCGCAGTTTAACAGGATCTTACAAAATTGCGAACGAATTGACGTTCTCAGAATCTGCCGAAACCAAAGTCTTTGTTCTTCTTAGGACCTCTATACACCAACGACAATAGATCTCAACGTATTTCAACAAACGTCTTCGAAAACTGTTTGCGTTTTAGTGTCAGTTTAAGATTTTCTGAGCAAACTGTTTGTGTTTTCCTGGCAGTTTGACTATGTTCTGAGAAAACTGTTTCCGTTTTGGTGCCAGTTTAACATTTTCTGAGCAAACTGTTCGCGTTTCACTCGCAGTTTAACAGGATCTTACAAAATTGCGAACGAATTGACGTTCTCAGAATCTGCCGAAACCAAAGTCTTTGTTCTTCTTAGGACCTCTATACACCAACGACAATTGATCTCAACGTATTTCAACAAACGTCTTCGAAATTCTTTGCGTTTTAGGTCTTTTAAGATTTCGACAACTGTTTGCGTTTTAGTGTCAGTTTAAGATTTTCTGAGCAAACTGTTTGTGTTTTCCGGCTTTGACATTTTCTGAGAAAACTGTTTGTGTTTTCCTGGCAGTTTACATTTCTGAGTAACTGTTTCCGTTTTGGTGCCAGTTTAACATTTTCTGAGCAAACTGTTCGCGTTTCACTCGCAGTTTAACAGGATCTTACAAAATTGCGAACGAATTGACGTTCTCAGAATCTGCCGAAACCAAAGTCTTTGTTCTTCTTAGGACCTCTATACACCAACGACAATGATCTCAACGTATTTCAACAAACGTCTTCGAAAACTTTCGTTTTAACGTCATTTTAAGTTTTCGAAAACTGTTTGCGTTTTAGTGTCAGTTTGATTTTCTGAGCAAACTGTTTGTGTTTTCCTGGCAGTTTGACTATGTTCTGAGAAAACTGTTTCCGTTTTGGTGCCAGTTTAACATTTTCTGAGTAAACTGTTTCCGTTTTGGTGCCAGTTTAACATTTCTGAGCACACTGTTCGCGTTTCACTCGCAGTTTAACAGGATCTTACATTGCGAACGAATTGACGTTCTCAGAATCTGCCGAAACCAAAGTCTTTGTTCTTCTTAGGACCTCTATACACCAACGACAATAGATCTCAACGTATTTCAACAAACGTCTTCGAAAACTGTTTGCGTTTTAGTGTCAGTTTAAGATTTTCTGAGCAAACTGTTTGTGTTTTCCTGGCAGTTTGACTATGTTCTGAGAAAACTGTTTCCGTTTTGGTGCCAGTTTAACATTTTCTGAGCAAACTGTTCGCGTTTCACTCGCAGTTTAACAGGATCTTACAAAATTGCGAACGAATTGACGTTCTCAGAATCTGCCGAAACCAAAGTCTTTGTTCTTCTTAGGACCTCTATACACCAACGACAATAGATCTCAACGTATTTCAACAACGTCTTCGAAAACTGTTTGCGTTTTAGTGTCATTTTAAGATTTTCTGAGCAAACTGTTTGTGTTTTCCTGGCAGTTTGACTATGTTCTGAGAAAACTGTTTCCGTTTTGGTGCCAGTTTAACATTTTCTGAGCAAACTGTTCGCGTTTCACTCGCAGTTTAACAGGATCTTACAAAATTGCGAACGAATTGACGTTCTCAGAATCTGCCGAAACAAAGTCTTTGTTCTTCTTAGGACCTCTATACACCAACGACAATAGATCTCAACGTATTTCAACAAACGTCTTCGAAAACTGTTTGCGTTTTAGTGTCAGTTTAAGATTTTCTGAGCAAACTGTTTGTGTTTTCCTGGCAGTTTGACTATGTTCTGAGAAAACTGTTTCCGTTTTGGTGCCAGTTTAACATTTTCTGAGCAAACTGTTCGCGTTTCACTCGCAGTTTAACAGGATCTTACAAAATTGCGAACGAATTGACGTTCTCAGAATCTGCCGAAACCAAAGTCTTTGTTCTTCTTAGGACCTCTATACACCAACGACAATAGATCTCAACGTATTTCAACAAACGTCTTCGAAAACTGTTTGCGTTTTAGTGTCAGTTTAAGATTTTCTGAGCAAACTGTTTGTGTTTTCCTGGCAGTTTGACTATGTTCTGAGAAAACTGTTTCCGTTTTGGTGCCAGTTTAACATTTTCTGAGCAAACTGTTCGCGTTTCACTCGCAGTTTAACAGGATCTTACAAAATTGCGAACGAATTGACGTTCTCAGAATCTGCCGAAACCAAAGTCTTTGTTCTTCTTAGGACCTCTATACACCAACGACAATATATCTCAACGTATTTCAACAAACGTCTTCGAAAACTGTTTTGCGTTTTTAGTGTCTGTTAAGATTTTCTGAGTAACTGTTTCCGTTTTGGTGCCAGTTTAAACATTTTCTGAGCAAACTGTTCGCGTTTCACTCGCAGTTTAACAGGATCTTACAATTGCGAACGAATTGACGTTCTCAGAATCTGCCGAAACCAAAGTCTTTGTTCTTCTTAGGACCTCTATACACCAACGACAATAGATCTCAACGTATTTCAACAATCTTCGAAAACTGTTGCGTTTTAGTGTCAGTTTAAGATTTTCTGAGCAAACTGTTTGTGTTTTCCTGGCAGTTTGACTATGTTCTGAGAAAACTGTTTCCGTGTTGGTGCAAGTTTAACATTTTCTGAGTAAACTGTTTCCGTTTTGGTGCCAGTTTAACATTTTCTGAGCACACTGTTCGCGTTTCACTCGCAGTTTAACAGGATCTTACAATTGCGAACGAATTGACGTTCTCAGAATCTGCCGAAACCAAAGTCTTTGTTCTTCTTAGGACCTCTATACACCAACGACAATAGATCTCAACGTATTTCAACAAACGTCTTCGAAAACTGTTTGCGTTTTAGTGTCAGTTTAAGATTTTCTGAGCAAACTGTTTGTGTTTTCCTGGCAGTTTGACTATGTTCTGAGAAAACTGTTTCCGTTTTGGTGCCAGTTTAACATTTTCTGAGCAAACTGTTCGCGTTTCACTCGCAGTTTAACAGGATCTTACAAAATTGCGAACGAATTGACGTTCTCAGAATCTGCCGAAACAAAGTCTTTGTTCTTCTTAGGACCTCTATACACCAACGACAATAGATCTCAACGTATTTCAACAAACGTCTTCGAAAATGTTTGCGTTTTAGTGTCAGTTTAAGATTTTCTGAGCAAACTGTTTGTGTTTTCCTGGCAGTTTGACTATTTTCTGAGAAAACTGTTTCCGTTTTGGTGCCAGTTTAACATTTTCTGAGCAAACTGTTCGCGTTTCACTCGCAGTTTAACAGGATCTTACAAATTGCGAACGAATTGACGTTCTCAGAATCTGCCGAAACCAAAGTCTTTGTTCTTCTTAGGACCTCTATACACCAACGACAATAGATCTCAACGTATTTCAACAAACGTCTTCGAAAACTGTTTGCGTTTTAGTGTCATTTTAAGATTTTCTGAGCAAACTGTTTGTGTTTTCCTGGCAGTTTGACTATTTCTGAGAAAACTGTTTCCGTTTTGGTGCCAGTTTAACATTTTCTGAGCAAACTGTTCGCGTTTCACTCGCAGTTTAACAGGATCTTACAAAATTGCGAACGAATTGACGTTCTCAGAATCTGCCGAAACCAAAGTCTTTGTTCTTCTTAGGACCTCTATACACCAACGACAATAGATCTCAACGTATTTCAACAAACGTCTTCGAAAACTGTTTGCGTTTTAGTGTCAGTTTAAGATTTTCTGAGCAAACTGTTTGTGTTTTCCTGGCAGTTTGACTATGTTCTGAGAAAACTGTTTCCGTTTTGGTGCCAGTTTAACATTTTCTGAGCAAACTGTTCGCGTTTCACTCGCAGTTTAACAGGATCTTACAAATTGCGAACGAATTGACGTTCTCAGAATCTGCCGAAACCAAAGTCTTTGTTCTTCTTAGGACCTCTATACACCAACGACAAATATATCTTCAACGTATTTCAACAAACGTCTGCGAAAAACTGTTTGCGTTTTAGTGTCAGTTTAAGATTTTCTGAGTAACTGTTTCCGTTTTGGTGCCAGTTTAACATTTTCTGAGCAAACTGTTCGCGTTTCACTCGCAGTTTAACAGGATCTTACAAAATTGCGAACGAATTGACGTTCTCAGAATCTGCCGAAACCAAAGTCTTTGTTCTTCTTAGGACCTCTATACACCAACGACAATAGATCTCAACGTATTTCAACAAACGTCTTCGAAACTGTTTGCGTTTTAGTGTCAGTTTAAGATTTTCTGAGCAACTGTTTGTGTTTTCCTGGCAGTTTGACTATGTTCTGAGAAAACTGTTTCCGTTTTGGTGCCAGTTTAACATTTTCTGAGTAAACTGTTTCCGTTTTGGTGCCAGTTTAACATTTTCTGAGCACACTGTTCGCGTTTCACTCGCAGTTTAACAGGATCTTACAATTGCGAACGAATTGACGTTCTCAGAATCTGCCGAAACCAAAGTCTTTGTTCTTCTTAGGACCTCTATACACCAACGACAATAGATCTCAACGTATTTCAACAAACGTCTTCGAAAACTGTTTGCGTTTTAGTGTCAGTTTAAGATTTTCTGAGCAAACTGTTTGTGTTTTCCTGGCAGTTTGACTATGTTCTGAGAAAACTGTTTCCGTTTTGGTGCCAGTTTAAATTTCATTTTCTGAGCACTGTTCGCGTTTCACTCGCAGTTTAACAGGATCTTACAAATTGCGAACGAATTGACGTTCTCAGAATCTGCCGAAACCAAAGTCTTTGTTCTTCTTAGGACCTCTATACACCAACGACAATAGATCTCAACGTATTTCAACAAACGTCTTCGAAACTGTTTGCGTTTTAGTGTCAGTTTAAGATTTTCTGAGCAAACTGTTTGTGTTTTCCTGGCAGTTTGACTATGTTCTGAGAAAACTGTTTCCGTTTTGGTGCCAGTTTAACATTTTCTGAGCAACTGTTCGCGTTTCACTCGCAGTTTAACAGGATCTTACAAAATTGCGAACGAATTGACGTTCTCAGAATCTGCCGAAACCAAAGTCTTTGTTCTTCTTAGGACCTCTATACACCAACGACAATAGATCTCAACGTATTTCAACAAACGTCTTCGAAACTGTTTGCGTTTTAGTGTCAGTTTAAGATTTTCTGAGCAAACTGTTTGTGTTTTCCTGGCAGTTTGACTATGTTCTGAGAAAACTGTTTCCGTTTTGGTGCCAGTTTAACATTTTCTGAGCAAACTGTTCGCGTTTCACTCGCAGTTTAACAGGATCTTACAAAATTGCGAACGAATTGACGTTCTCAGAATCTGCCGAAACCAAAGTCTTTGTTCTTCTTAGGACCTCTATACACCAACGACAATAGATCTCAACGTATTTCAACAAACGTCTTCGAAAACTGTTTGCGTTTTAGTGTCAGTTTAAGATTTTCTGAGCAAACTGTTTGTGTTTTCCTGGCAGTTTGACTATGTTCTGAGAAAACTGTTTCCGTTTTGGTGCCAGTTTAACATTTTCTGAGCAAACTGTTCGCGTTTCACTCGCAGTTTAACAGGATCTTACAAAATTGCGAACGAATTGACGTTCTCAGAATCTGCCGAAACCAAGTCTTTGTTCTTCTTAGGACCTCTATACACCAACGACAATAGATCTCAACGTATTTCAACAACGTCTTCGAAACTGTTTGCGTTTTAGTGTCGTTTAAGATTTTCTGAGCAAACTGTTTTGTTTTTGTGCCAGTTTAACATTTCATTTTCTTTTGTGAGTTTACACTGTTCTGAGTTTCGCGTTTCACTCGCAGTTTAACAGGATCTTACAAAATTGCGAACGAATTGACGTTCTCAAATCTGCCGAAACCAAAGTCTTTGTTCTTCTTAGGACCTCTATACACCAACGACAATAGATCTCAACGTATTTCAACAAACGTCTTCGAAAACTGTTTGCGTTTTAGTGTCAGTTTAAGATTTTCTGAGCAAACTGTTTGTGTTTTCCTGGCAGTTTGACTATGTTCTTGAGAAAACTGTTTCCGTTTTGGTGCCAGTTTAACATTTTCTGAGTAAACTGTTCCGTTTTGGTGCCAGTTTAACATTTTCTGAGCACACTGTTCGCGTTTCACTCGCAGTTTAACAGGATCTTACAAAATTGCGAACGAATTGACGTTCTCAGAATCTGCCGAAACCAAAGTCTTTGTTCTTCTTAGGACCTCTATACACCAACGACAATAGATCTCAACGTATTTCAACAAACGTCTTCGAAAACTGTTTGCGTTTTAGTGTCAGTTTAAGATTTTCTGAGCAAACTGTTTGTGTTTTCCTGGCAGTTTGACTATGTTTCTGAGAAAACTTTTTCCGTTTTGGTGCCAGTTTAACATTTTCTGAGCAAACTGTTCGCGTTTCACGCGCAGTTTAACAGATCTTACAAAATTGCGAACGAATTGACGTTCTCAGAATCTGCCGAAACCAAAGTCTTTGTTCTTCTTAGGACCTCTATACACCAACGACAATAGATCTCAACGTATTTCAACAAACGTCTTCGAAAACTGTTTGCGTTTTAGTGTCAGTTTAAGATTTTCTGAGCAAACTGTTTGTGTTTTCCTGGCAGTTTGACTATGTTCTGAGAAAACTGTTTCCGTTTTGTGTGCCAGTTTAACATTTTCTGAGCAAACTGTTCGCGTTTCACTCGCAGTTTAACAGGATCTTACAAATTGCGAACGAATTGACGTTCTCAGAATCTGCCGAAACCAAAGTCTTTTTCTTCTTAGGACCTCTATACACCAACGACAATATATCTCAACGTATTTCAACAAACGTCTTCGAAAACTGTTTGCGTTTTAGTGTCAGTTTAAGATTTTCTGAGCAAACTGTTTGTTTTTTCCTGGCAGTTTGACTATGTTCTGAGAAAACTGTTCCGTTTTTTGGTCCAGTTAACCAGTTTCATTTTCTGAGCAAACTGTTCGCGTTTCACTCGCAGTTTAACAGGATCTTACAAAATTGCGAACGAATTGACGTTCTCAGAATCTGCCGAAACCAAAGTCTTTGTTCTTCTTAGGACCTCTATACACCAACGACAATAGATCTCAACGTATTTCAACAAACGTCTTCGAAACTGTTTGCGTTTTAGTGTCAGTTTAAGATTTTCTGAGCAAACTGTTTGTGTTTTCCTGGCAGTTTGACTATGTTCTGAGAAAACTGTTTCCGTTTTGGTGCCAGTTTAACATTTTCTGAGCAAACTGTTCGCGTTTCATCGCATCAGTTTAACAGGATCTTACAAAATTGCGAACGAATTGACGTTCTCAGAATCTGCCGAAACCAAAGTCTTTGTTCTTCTTAGGACCTCTATACACCAACGACAATAGATCTCAACGTATTTCAACAAACGTCTTCGAAAACTGTTTGCGTTTTAGTGTCATTTTAAGATTTTCTGAACAAACTGTTTGTGTTTTCCTGGCATTTTGACTATTTTCTGAGAAAACTGTTTCCGTTTTGGTGCCAGTTTAACATTTTCTGAGCTGCAAACTGTTCGCGTTTCACTCGCAGTTTAACAGGATCTTAAAAATTGCGAACGAATTGACGTTCTCAGAATCTGCCGAAACCAAAGTCTTTTTCTTCTTAGGACCTCTATACACCAACGACAATAGATCTCAACGTATTTCAACAAACGTCTTCGAAACTGTTTGCGTTTTAGTGTCAGTTTAAGATTTTCTGAGCAAACTGTTTGTGTTTTCCTGGCAGTTTGACTATGTTCTGAGAAAACTGTTTCCGTTTTGGTGCCAGTTTAACATTTTCTGAGTAAACTGTTTCCGTTTTGGTGCAGTTTAACATTTCTGAGCACACTGTTCGCGTTTCACTCGCAGTTTAACAGGATCTTACAAAATTGCGAACGAATTGACGTTCTCAGAATCTGCCGAAACCAAAGTCTTTGTTCTTCTTAGGACCTCTATACACCAACGACAATAGATCTCAACGTATTTCAACAAACGTCTTCGAAAACTGTTGCGTTTTAGTGTCAGTTTAAGATTTTCTGAGCAAACTGTTTGTGTTTTCCTGGCAGTTTGACTATGTTTGAGAAAACTGTTTCCGTTTTGGTGCCAGTTTAACATTTTCTGTAACTTTTCCGTTTTGGTGCCAGTTTAACACTTTCTGAGCAAACTGTTCGCGTTTCACTCGCAGTTTACAGATCTTACAAAATTGCGAACGAATTGACGTTCTCAGAATCTGCCGAAACCAAAGTCTTTGTTCTTCTTAGGACCTCTATACACACAACGACAATAGATCTCAACGTATTTCAACAAACGTCTTCGAAAACTGTTTGCGTTTTAGTGTCAGTTTAAGATTTTCTGAGCAACTGTTGTGTGTTTTCCTGGCAGTTTGACTATGTTCTGAGAAAACTGTTTCCGTTTTGGTGCCAGTTTAACATTTTCTGAGCAAACTGTTCGCGTTTCACTCGCAGTTTAACAGGATCTTACAAAATTGCGAACGAATTGACGTTCTCAGAATCTGCCGAAACCAAAGTCTTTGTTCTTCTTAGGACCTCTATAACACCAACGACAATAGATCTCAACGTATTTCAACAAACGTCTTCGAAAATTCTTTGCGTTTTAGTGTCATTTTAAGATTTTCTGAGCAACTGTTTGTGTTTTCCTGGCAGTTTGACTAATTTCTGAGAAAACTGTTTCCGTTTTGGTGCCAGTTTAACATTTTCTGAGCAAACTGTCTGTTCGCGTTTCACTCGCAGTTTAACAGGATCTTACAAAATTGCGAACGAATTGACGTTCTCAGAATCTGCCGAAACCAAAGTCTTTGTTCTTCTTAGGACCTCTATACACCAACGACAATAGATCTCAACGTATTTCAACAAACGTCTTCGAAAACTGTTTGCGTTTTAGTGTCAGTTTAAGATTTTCTGAGCAAACTGTTTGTGTTTCCCCTGGCAGTTTGACTATGTTCTGAAAAACTGTTTCCGTTTTGGTCCAGTTTAACATTTTCTGATAAACTGTTTCCGTTTGGTGCCAGTTTAACATTTTCTAGCACACTGTTCGCTTCACTCGCAGTTTAACAGGATCTTACAAATTGCGAACGAATTGACGTTCTCAGAATCTGCCGAAACCAAAGTCTTTGTTCTTCTTAGGACCTCTATACAAACGACAACGATCTCTCAACGTATTTCAACAAACGTCTTCGAAAACTGTTTGCGTTTTAGTGTCAGTTTAAGATTTTCTGAGCAAACTGTTTGTGTTTTCCTGGCAGTTTGACTATGTTCTGAGAAAACTGTTTCCGTTTGGTGCAGTTTAACATTTTCTGAGTAAACTGTTTCCGTTTTGGTGCCAGTTTAACATTTTCTGAGCAAACTGTTCGCGTTTCACTCGCATTTTAACAGGATCTTACAAAATTGCGAACGATTGACGTTCTCAGAATCTGCCGAAACCAAAGTCTTTGTTCTTCTTAGGACCTCTATACACCAACGACAATAGATCTCAACGTATTTCAACAAACGTCTTCGAAAACTGTTTGCGTTTTAGTGTCAGTTTAAGATTTTCTAGCAAACTGTTTGTGTTTTCCTGGCAGTTTGACTATGTTCTGAGAAAACTGTTTCCGTTTTGGTGCCAGTTTAACATTTTCTGAGCAAACTGTTCGCGTTTCACTCGCAGTTTAACAGGATCTTACAAATTGCGAACGAATTGACGTTCTCAGAATCTGCCGAAATCAAAGTCTTTGTTCTTCTTAGGACCTCTATACACCAACGACAATAGATCTCAACGTATTTCAACAAACGTCTTCGAAATTCTTTTTGCGTTTTAGTGTCTTTTAAGATTTTCTGAGCAAACCGTTTGTGTTTTCCTGGCAGTTTGACTATTTTCTGAGAAAACTGTTTCGGTTTTGGTGCCAGTTTAACATTTTCTGAGCAAACTCCGTTCGCGTTTCACACTCGCAGTTTAACAGGATCTTACAAAATTGCGAACGAATTGACGTCTCAGAATCTGCCGAAACCAAAGTCTTTGTTCTTCTTAGGACCTCTATACACCAACGACATAGATCTCAACGTATTTCAACAAACGTCTTCGAAAACTGTTTGCGTTTTAGTGTCAGTTTAAGATTTTTGAGCAAACTGTTTGTGTTTTCCTGGCATTTGACTATGTTCTGAGAAAACTGTTTCCGTTTTGGTGCCAGTTTAACATTTTCTGAGTAACTGTTTCCGTTTGGTGCCGTTTAAACTTTCTGAGCACACTTTCGCGTTCACTCGCAGTTTAACAGGATCTTACAAAATTGCGAACGAATTGACGTTCTCAGAATCTGCCGAAACCAAAGTCTTTGTTCTTCTTAGGACCTCTATAAACCAACGACAATAGATCTCAACGTATTTCAACAAACGTCTTCGAAAACTGTTTGCGTTTTAGTGTCAGTTAAGATTTTCTGAGCAAACTGTTTGTGTTTTCCTGGCAGTTTGACTATGTTCTGAGAAAACTGTTTCCGTTTTGGTGCCAGTTTAACATTTTCTGAGTAAACTGTTTCCGTTTTGGTGCCAGTTTAACATTTTCTGAGCACAACTGTTCGCGTTTCACTCGCAGTTTAACAGGATCTTACAAAATTGCGAACGAATTGACGTTCTCAGAATCTGCCGAAACCAAAGTCTTTGTTCTTCTTAGGACCTCTATACACCAACGACAATAGATCTCAACGTATTTCAACAAACGTCTTCGAAAACTGTTTGCGTTTTAGTGTCATTTAAGATTTCTGAGCAAACTGTTTTGATTTTCCTGGCAGTTTGACTATGTTTTGAGAAAACTGTTTCCGTTTTGGTGCCAGTTTTACATTTTCTGAAAACTGTTTCCGTTTTGGTGCCAGTTTAACTTTTCTGAGCAAACTGTTTCGCGTTTCACTCGCAGTTTAACAGGATCTTACAAAATTGCGAACGAATTGACGTTCTCAGAATCTGCCGAAACCAAAGTCTTTGTTCTTCTTAGGACCTCTATACACCAACGACAATAGATCTCAACGTATTTCAACAAACGTCTTCGAAAACTGTTTGCGTTTTAGTGTCAGTTTAAGATTTTCTGAGCAAACTGTTTTGTTTTCCTGGCAGTTTGACTATGTTTGAGAAAACTGTTTCCGTTTTGGTGCCAGTTTAACATTTTCTGAGTAAACTGTTTCCGTTTTGGTGCCAGTTTAACATTTTCTGAGCAAACTGTTCGCGTTCACTCGCAGTTTAACAGGATCTTACAAAATTGCGAACGATTGACGTTCTCAGAATCTGCCGAAACCAAAGTCTTTGTTCTTCTTAGGACCTCTATACACCAACGACAATAGATCTCAACGTATTTCAACAAACGTCTTCGAAAACTGTTTGCGTTTTAGTGTCGGTTTAAGATTTTCTGCAAACTGTGTGTGTTTTCCTGGCATTTTGACTATGTTCTGAGAAAACTGTTTCCCTTTTGGTGCCAGTTTAACATTTTCTGAGCAAACTGTTCGCGTTTCACTCGCAGTTTAACAGGATCTTACAAAATTGCGAACGAATTGACGTTCTCAGAATCTGCCGAAATCAAGTCTTTGTTCTTCTTAGGACCTCTATACACCAACGACAATAGATCTCAACGTATTTCAACAAACGTCTTCGAAAATTCTTTGCGTTTTAGTGTCATTTTTAAGATTTCTGAGCAAACTGTTTTGTGTTTCCTGGCAGTTTGACTATTTTCTGAGAAAACTGTTTCCGTTTTGGTGCCAGTTAACATTTTCTGAGCAAACTGTTCGCGTTTCACTCGCAGTTTAACAGAATCTTACATTGCGAACGAATTGACGTTCCAGAATCTGCCGAAACCAAGTCTTTGTTCTTCTTAGGACCTCTATACACCAACGACAATAGATCTCAACGTATTTCAACAAACGTCTTCGAAAACTGTTTGCGTTTTAGTGTCATTTTAAGATTTTTCTGAGCAAACTGTTTGTGTTTTCCTGGCAGTTTGACTATGTTCTGAGAAAACTGTTTCCGTTTTGGTGCCAGTTTAAACATTTTCTGAGTAAACTTTTCCGTTTTGGTGCCAGTTTAAACATTTTCTGAGCACACTGTTCGCGTTTCACTCGCAGTTTAAACAGGATCTTACAAAATTGCGAACGAATTGACGTTCTCAGAATCTGCCGAAACCAAAGTCTTTGTTCTTCTTAGGACCTCTATACACCAACGACAATAGATCTCAACGTATTTCAACAAACGTCTTCGAAAACTGTTGCGTTTTAGTGTCAGTTTAAGATTTTCTGAGCAACTGTTTGTGATTTCCTGGCAGTTTTGACTATGTTTTGAGAAAACTGTTTCCGTTTTGGTGCCAGTTTAAACATTTTCTGAGTAACTGTTTCCGTTTTGGTGCCAGTTTAACATTTTCTGAGCAAACTGTTCGCGTTTCACTCGCGTTTAACAACTCTTACAAAATTGCGAACGAATTGACGTTCTCAGAATCTGCCGAAACCAAAGTCTTTGTTCTTCTTAGGACCTCTATACACCAACGACAATAGATCTCAACGTATTTCACAAACGTCTTCGAAAACTGTTTGCGTTTTAGTGTCGGTTTAAGATTTTCTGAGCAAACTGTTTGTGTTTTCCTGGCAGTTTGACTATGTTCTGAGAAACTGTTTCCCTTTTGGTGCCAGTTTAACATTTTCTGAGCAAACTGTTCGCGTTTCACTCGCAGTTTAACAGGATCTTACAAATTGCGAACGAATTGACGTTCTCAGAATCTACCGAAACCAAGTCTTTGTTCTTCTTAGGACCTCTATACACCAACGACATTGATCTCAACGTATTTCAACAAACGTCTTCGAAAACTGTTTGCGTTTTAGTGTCAGTTTAAGATTTTCTGAGCAAACTGTTTGTGTTTTCCTGGCAGTTTGACTATTTCTGAGAAAACTGTTTCCGTTTTGGCCAGTTTAACATTTTCTGAGCAAACTGTTCGCGTTTCACTCGCAGTTTAACAGGATCTTACAAAATTGCGAACGAATTGACGTTCCAGAATCTGCCGAAACCAAAGTCTTTGTTCTTCTTAGGACCTCTATACACCAACGATAATAGATCTCAACGTATTTCAACAAACGTCTTCGAAAACTGTGCGTTTTAGTGTCATTTAAGATTTTCTGAGCAAACTGTTTGTGTTTTCCTGAGTTTTTACTATGTTCTGAGAAACTGTTTCCGTTTTGGTGCCAGTTTAACATTTTCTGAGCAAACTGTTCGCGTTTCACTCGCAGTTTAACAGGATCTTACAAAATTGCGAACGAATTGACGTTCTCAGAATCTGCCGAAACCAAAGTCTTTGTTCTTCTTAGGACCTCTATACACCAACGACAATTGATCTCAACGTATTTCAGCAAACGTCTTCGAAAACTGTTTGTGTTTTAGTGTCAGTTTAAGATTTTCTGAGCAAACTGTTTGTGTTTTTCCTGGCAGTTTGACTATGTTCTGAGAAAACTGTTTCCGTTTTGGTGCCAGTTTAACATTTTCTGAGCAACTGTTCGCGTTTCACTCGCAGTTTAACAGGATCTTACAAAATTGCGAACGAATTGACGTTCTCAGAATCTGCGAAACCAAAGTCTTTGTTCTTCTTAGGACCTCTATACACCAACGACAATTGATCTCAATATTCAGCAAACGTCTTCGAAAACTTTGCGTTTTACTGTCATTTAAGATTTTCTGAACAAACTGTTTGTGTTTTCCTGGCAGTTTGACTATGTTCTGAGAAAACTGTTTCCGTTTTGGTGCCAGTTTAACATTTTCTGAGCAACTGTTCGCGTTTCACTCGCAGTTTAACAGGATCTTACAATTGCGAACGAATTGACGTTCTCAGAATCTGCCGAAACCAAAGTCTTTGTTCTTCTTGGACCTCTATACACCAACACAAGATCTCAACGTATTTCAACAAACGTCTTCGAAAACTGTTTGCGTTTTAGTGTCAGTTTAAGATTTTCTGAGCAAACTGTTTGTGTTTTCCTGGCAGTTTGACTATTTTCTGAGAAACTGTTTCCGTTTTGGTGCCAGTTTAACATTTTCTGAGCAACTGTTCGCGTTTCACTCGCAGTTTAACAGATCTTACAAAATTGCGAACGAATTGACGTTCTCAGAATCTGCCGAAACCAAAGTCTTTGTTCTTCTTAGGACCTCTATACACCAACGACAAAGATCTCAACGTATTTCAACAAACGTCTTCGAAAACTGTTTGCGTTTTAGTGTCAGTTTAAGATTTTCTGAGCAAACTGTTTGTGTTTTCCTGGCAGTTTGACTATGTTCTGAGAAAACTGTTTCCGTTTTGGTGCCAGTTTAACATTTTCTGAGCAAACTGTTCGCGTTTCACTCGCAGTTTAACAGGATCTTACAAATTGCGAACGAATTGACGTTCTCAGAATCTGCCGAAACCAAAGTCTTTGTTCTTCTTAGGACCTCTATACACCAACGACATATCTCAACGTATTTCAACAAACCTGCGAAACTGTTTGCGTTTTAGTGTCGGTTTAAGATTTTCTGAGTAAACTGTTTTCCGTTTTGGTGCCAGTTTAACATTTTCTGAGCAACTGTTCGTTTCACTCGCAGTTTAACAGGATCTTACAATTGCGAACGAATTGACGTTCTCAGAATCTGCCGAAACCAAAGTCTTTGTTCTTCTTAGGACCTCTATACACCAACGACAATAGATCTCAACGTATTTCAACAAACGTCTTCGAAAACTGTTTGCGTTTTAGTGTCAGTTTAAGATTTTCTGAGCAAACTGTTTGTGTTTCCTGGCAGTTTGACTATGTTCTGAGAAAACTGTTTCCGTTTTGGTGCCAGTTTAACATTTTCTGAGCAACTGTTCGCGTTTCACTCGCAGTTTAACAGGATCTTACAATTGCGAACGAATTGACGTTCTCAGAATCTGCCGAAACCAAAGTCTTTGTTCTTCTTGGACCTCTATACACCAACGACAATAGATCTCAACGTATTTCAACAAACGTCTTCGAAAACTGTTTGCGTTTTAGTGTCAGTTTAAGATTTTCTGAGCAAACTGTTTGTGTTTTCCTGGCAGTTTGACTATGTTCTGAGAAACTGTTTCCGTTTTGGTGCCAGTTTAACATTTTCTGAGCAAACTGTTCGCGTTTCACTCGCAGTTTAACAGGATCTTACAAATTGCGAACGAATTGACGTTCTCAGAATCTGCCGAAACCAAAGTCTTTGTTCTTCTTAGGACCTCTATACACCAACGACAAAGATCTCAACGTATTTCAACAAACGTCTTCGAAAACTGTTTGCGTTTTAGTGTCAGTTTAAGATTTTCTGAGCAAACTGTTTGTGTTTTCCTGGCAGTTTGACTATGTTCTGAGAAACTGTTTCCGTTTTGGTGCCAGTTTAACATTTTCTGAGCAAACTGTTCGCGTTTCACTCGCAGTTTAACAGGATCTTACAAATTGCGAACGAATTGACGTTCTCAGAATCTGCCGAAACCAAAGTCTTTGTTCTTCTTAGGACCTCTATACACCAACGACAATATCTCAACGTATTTCAACAAACGTCTTCGAAAACTGTTTGCGTTTTAGTGTCGTTTAAGATTTTCTGAGCAAACTGTTTGTGTTTTCCTGGCAGTTTGACTATTTCTGAGAAAACTGTTTCCGTTTTGGTGCCAGTTTAACATTTTCTGAGCAAACTGTTCGCGTTTCACTCGCAGTTTAACAGGATCTTACAAAATTGCGAACGAATTGACGTTCTCAGAATCTGCCGAAACCAAAGTCTTTGTTCTTCTTAGGACCTCTATACACCAACGACAAAGATCTCAACGTATTTCAACAAACGTCTTCGAAAACTTTGCGTTTTAGTGTCATTTAGATTTTCTGAGCAAACTGTTTGTGTTTTCCTGGCAGTTTGACTATTTCTGAGAAACTGTTTCCGTTTTGGTGCCAGTTTAACATTTTCTGAGCAAACTGTTCGCGTTTCACTCGCAGTTTAACAGGATCTTACAAATTGCGAACGAATTGACGTTCTCAGAATCTGCCGAAACCAAAGTCTTTGTTCTTCTTAGGACCTCTATACACCAACGACAAAGATCTCAACGTATTTCAACAAACGTCTTCGAAAACTGTTTGCGTTTTAGTGTCAGTTTAAGATTTTCTGAGCAAACTGTTTGTGTTTTCCTGGCAGTTTGACTATGTTCTGAGAAAACTGTTTCCGTTTTGGTGCCAGTTTAACATTTTCTCTGAGCAAACTGTTCGCGTTTCACTCGCAGTTTAACAGGATCTTACAAAATTGCGAACGAATTGACGTTCTCAGAATCTGCCGAAACCAAAGTCTTTGTTCTTCTTAGGACCTCTATACACCAACGACAATATATCTCAACGTATTTCAACAAACGTCTTCGAAACTGTTTGCGTTTTAGTGTCGTTTAGATTTTCTGAGTAAACTGTTTCCGTTTTTTGGTGCAGTGTTTAACATTTTCTGAGCAACTGTTCGCGTTTCACTCGCAGTTTAACAGGATCTTACAATTGCGAACGAATTGACGTTCTCAGAATCTGCCGAAACCAAAGTCTTTGTTCTTCTTAGGACCTCTATACACCAACGACAATAGATCTCAACGTATTTCAACAAACGTCTTCGAAAACTGTTGCGTTTTAGTGTCAGTTTAAGATTTTCTGAGCAAACTGTTTGTGTTTTCCTGGCAGTTTGACTATGTTCTGAGAAAACTGTTTCCGTTTGGTGCCAGTTTAACATTTTCTGAGCAAACTGTTCGCGTTTCACTCGCAGTTTAACAGGATCTTACAATTGCGAACGAATTGACGTTCTCAGAATCTGCCGAAACCAAAGTCTTTGTTCTTCTTAGGACCTCTATACACCAACGACAATAGATCTCAACGTATTTCAACAAACGTCTTCGAAAACTGTTTGCGTTTTAGTGTCAGTTTAAGATTTTCTGAGCAAACTGTTTGTGTTTTCCTGGCAGTTTGACTATGTTCTGAGAAAACTGTTTCCGTTTTGGTGCCAGTTTAACATTTTCTGAGCAAACTGTTCGCGTTTCACTCGCAGTTTAACAGGATCTTACAAAATTGCGAACGAATTGACGTTCTCAGAATCTGCCGAAACCAAAGTCTTTGTTCTTCTTAGGACCTCTATACACCAACGACAATAGATCTCAACGTATTTCAACAAACGTCTTCGAAAACTGTTTGCGTTTTAGTGTCAGTTTAAGATTTTCTGAGCAAACTGTTTGTGTTTTCCTGGCAGTTTGACTATGTTCTGAGAAAACTGTTTCCGTTTTGGTGCCAGTTTAACATTTTCTGAGCAAACTGTTCGCGTTTCACTCGCAGTTTAACAGGATCTTACAAAATTGCGAACGAATTGACGTTCTCAGAATCTGCCGAAACCAAAGTCTTTGTTCTTCTTAGGACCTCTATACACCAACGACAATGATCTCAACGTATTTCAACAAACGTCTTCGAAATTTTGCGTTTTAGTGTCATTTTAAGATTTTCTGAGCAAACTGTTTGTGTTTTCCTGGCAGTTTGACTATTTCTGAGAAAACTGTTTCCGTTTTGGTGCCAGTTTAACATTTTCTGAGCAAACTGTTCGCGTTTCACTCGCAGTTTAACAGGATCTTACAAAATTGCGAACGAATTGACGTTCTCAGAATCTGCCGAAACCAAAGTCTTTGTTCTTCTTAGGACCTCTATACACCAACGACAAAGATCTCAACGTATTTCAACAAACGTCTTCGAAAACTGTTTGCGTTTTAGTGTCAGTTTAAGATTTTCTGAGCAAACTGTTTGTGTTTTCCTGGCAGTTTGACTATGTTCTGAGAAAACTGTTTCCGTTTTGGTGCCAGTTTAACATTTTCTGAGTGCCAGTTTAACATTTTCTGAGCAAACTGTTCGCGTTTCACTCGCAGTTTAACAGGATCTTACAAAATTGCGAACGAATTGACGTTCTCAGAATCTGCCGAAACCAAAGTCTTTGTTCTTCTTAGGACCTCTATACACCAACGACAATAGATCTCAACGTATTTCAACAAACGTCTGCGAAAACTGTTTGCGTTTTAGTGTCGGTTTAAGATTTTCTGAGTGTTTCCGTTTTACTGTGTTCCGTTTTGGTGCCAGTTTAACATTTTCTGAGCAACTGTTCGCGTTTCACTCGCAGTTTAACAGGATCTTACAAATTGCGAACGAATTGACGTTCTCAGAATCTGCCGAAACCAAAGTCTTTGTTCTTCTTAGGACCTCTATACACCAACGACAATAGATCTCAACGTATTTCAACAAACGTCTTCGAAAACTGTTTGCGTTTTAGTGTCAGTTTAAGATTTTCTGAGCAAACTGTTGTGTTTTCCTGGCAGTTTGACTATGTTCTGAGAAAACTGTTTCCGTTTTGGTGCCAGTTTAACATTTTCTGAGCAAACTGTTCGCGTTTCACTCGCAGTTTAACAGGATCTTACAATTGCGAACGAATTGACGTTCTCAGAATCTGCCGAAACCAAAGTCTTTGTTCTTCTTAGGACCTCTATACACCAACGACAATAGATCTCAACGTATTTCAACAAACGTCTTCGAAAACTGTTTGCGTTTTAGTGTCAGTTTAAGATTTTCTGAGCAAACTGTTTGTGTTTTCCTGGCAGTTTGACTATGTTCTGAGAAAACTGTTTCCGTTTTGGTGCCAGTTTAACATTTTCTGAGCAAACTGTTCGCGTTTCACTCGCAGTTTAACAGGATCTTACAAAATTGCGAACGAATTGACGTTCTCAGAATCTGCCGAAACCAAAGTCTTTGTTCTTCTTAGGACCTCTATACACCAACGACAATAGATCTCAACGTATTTCAACAAACGTCTTCGAAAACTGTTTGCGTTTTAGTGTCAGTTTAAGATTTTCTGAGCAAACTGTTTGTGTTTTCCTGGCAGTTTGACTATGTTCTGAGAAAACTGTTTCCGTTTTGGTGCCAGTTTAACATTTTCTGAGCAAACTGTTCGCGTTTCACTCGCAGTTTAACAGGATCTTACAAAATTGCGAACGAATTGACGTTCTCAGAATCTGCCGAAACCAAAGTCTTTGTTCTTCTTAGGACCTCTATACACCAACGACAATAGATCTCAACGTATTTCAACAAACGTCTTCGAAAACTGTTTGCGTTTTAGTGTCAGTTGATTTTCTGAGCAAACTGTTTGTGTTTTCCTGGCAGTTTGACTATGTTCTGAGAAAACTGTTTCCGTTTTGGTGCCAGTTTACATTTTCTGAGCAAACTGTTCGCGTTTCACTCGCAGTTTAACAGGATCTTACAAAATTGCGAACGATTGACGTTCTCAGAATCTGCCGAAACCAAAGTCTTTGTTCTTCTTAGGACCTCTATACACCAACGACAATAGATCTCAACGTATTTCAACAAACGTCTTCGAAAACTTTTGCGTTTTAGTGTCATTTTAAGATTTTCTGAGCAACTGTTTGTGTTTTCCTGGCAGTTTGACTATGTCTGAGAAAACTGTTTGCCGTTTTGGCTGTCCTGGCAGTTTGACTATTTCTGAGAAAACTGTTTCCGTTTTGGTGCCAGTTTAACATTTTCTGAGCAAACTGTTCGCGTTTCACTCGCAGTTTAACAGGATCTTACAAAATTGCGAACGAATTGACGTTCTCAGAATCTGCCGAAACCAAAGTCTTTGTTCTTCTTAGGACCTCTATACACCAACGACAAAAGATCTCAACGTATTTCAACAAACGTCTTCGAAAACTGTTTGCGTTTTAGTGTCAGTTTAAGATTTTCTGAGCAAACTGTTTGTGTTTTTCCTGGCAGTTTGACTATGTTCTGAGAAAACTGTTTCCGTTTTGGTGCCAGTTTAACATTTTCTGAGCAAACTGTTCGCGTTTCACTCGCAGTTTAACAGGATCTTACAAAATTGCGAACGAATTGACGTTCTCAGAATCTGCCGAAACCAAAGTCTTTGTTCTTCTTAGGACCTCTATACACCAACGACAATATATCTCAACGTATTTCAACAAACGTCTGCGAAAACTGTTTGCGTTTTAGTGTCGGTTTAAGATTTTCTGAGTAAACTGTTTCCGTTTTGGTGCCAGTTTAACATTTTCTGAGCACACTGTTCGCGTTTCACTCGCAGTTTAACAGGATCTTAGCAAATTGCGAACGAATTGACGTTCTCAGAATCTGCCGAAACCAAAGTCTTTGTTCTTCTTAGGACCTCTATACACCAACGACAATAGATCTCAACGTATTTCAACAAACGTCTTCGAAAACTGTTTGCGTTTTAGTGTCAGTTTAAGATTTTCTGAGCAAACTGTTTGTGTTTTCCTGGCAGTTTGACTATGTTCTGAGAAAACTGTTTCCGTGTTGGTGCAAGTTTAACATTTTCTGAGTAAACTGTTTCCGTTTTGGTGCCAGTTTAACATTTTCTGAGCACACTGTTCGCGTTTCACTCGCAGTTTAACAGGATCTTAGCAATTGCGAACGAATTGACGTTCTCAGAATCTGCCGAAACCAAAGTCTTTGTTCTTCTTGGACCTCTATACACCAACGACAATAGATCTCAACGTATTTTTCAACAAACGTCTTCGAAAACTGTTTGCGTTTTAGTGTCAGTTTAAGATTTTCTGAGCAAACTGTTTGTGTTTTCCTGGCAGTTTGACTATGTTCTGAGAAAACTGTTTCCGTTTTGGTGCCAGTTTAACATTTTCTGAGCAAACTGTTCGCGTTTCACTCGCAGTTTAACAGGATCTTACAAAATTGCGAACGAATTGACGTTCTCAGAATCTGCCGAAACCAAAGTCTTTGTTCTTCTTAGGACCTCTATACACCAACGACAAAAGATCTCAACGTATTTCAACAAACGTCTTCGAAAACTGTTTGCGTTTTAGTGTCAGTTTAAGATTTTCTGAGCAAACTGTTTGTGTTTTCCTGGCAGTTTGACTATGTTCTGAGAAAACTGTTTCCGTTTTGGTGCCAGTTTAACATTTTCTGAGCAAACTGTTCGCGTTTCACTCGCAGTTTAACAGGATCTTACAAAATTGCGAACGAATTGACGTTCTCAGAATCTGCCGAAACCAAAGTCTTTGTTCTTCTTAGGACCTCTATACACCAACGACAATATATCTCAACGTATTTCAACAAACGTCTGCGAAAACTGTTTGCGTTTTAGTGTCGTTTAAGATTTTCTGAGCAAACTGTTTGTGTTTTCCTGGCAGTTTGACTATGTTCTGAGAAAACTGTTTCCGTTTTGGTGCCAGTTTAACATTTTCTGAGCAAACTGTTCGCGTTTCACTCGCAGTTTAACAGGATCTTACAAAATTGCGAACGAATTGACGTTCTCAGAATCTGCCGAAACCAAAGTCTTTGTTCTTCTTAGGACCTCTATACACCAACGACAAAAGATCTCAACGTATTTCAACAAACGTCTTCGAAAACTGTTTGCGTTTTAGTGTCAGTTTAAGATTTTCTGAGCAAACTGTTTTGTTTTCCCTGGCAGTTTGACTATGTTCTGAGAAAACTGTTTCCGTTTTGGTGCCAGTTTAACATTTTCTGAGCAAACTGTTCGCGTTTCACTCGCAGTTTAACAGGATCTTACACAAATTGCGAACGAATTGACGTTCTCAGAATCTGCCGAAACCAAAGTCTTTGTTCTTCTTAGGACCTCTATACACCAACGACAATAGATCTCAACGTATTTCAACAAACGTCTTCGAAACTGTTTGCGTTTTAGTGTCAGTTAAGATTTTCTGAGCAAACTGTTTGTGTTTTCCTGGCAGTTTGACTATGTTCTGAGAAAACTGTTTCCGTTTTGGTGCCAGTTTAAACATTTTCTGAGCAAACTGTTCGCGTTTCACTCGCAGTTTAACAGGATCTTACAAAATTGCGAACGAATTGACGTTCTCAGAATCTGCCGAAACCAAAGTCTTTGTTCTTCTTAGGACCTCTATACACCAACGACAATATATCTCAACGTATTTCAACAAACGTCTGCGAAAACTGTTTGCGTTTTAGTGTCAGTTTAAGATTTTCTGAGCAAACTGTTTGTGTTTTCCTGGCAGTTTGACTATTTTCTGAGAAACTGTTTCCGTTTTGGTGCCAGTTTAACATTTTCTGAGCAAACTGTTCGCGTTTCACTCGCAGTTTAACAGGATCTTACAAATTGCGAACGAATTGACGTTCTCAGAATCTGCCGAAACCAAAGTCTTTGTTCTTCTTAGGACCTCTATACACCACGACAATAGATCTCAACGTATTTCAACAAACGTCTTCGAAAACTGTTTGCGTTTTAGTGTCATTTTAAGATTTTCTGAGCAAACTGTTTGTGTTTTCCTGGCAGTTTGACTATTTTCTGAGTAAACTTTTTCCGTTTTGGTGCCTGTTTAACATTTTCTGAGCAAACTGTTCGCGTTTCACTCGCAGTTTAACAGGATCTTACAAAATTGCGAACGAATTGACGTTCTCAGAATCTGCCGAAACCAAAGTCTTTGTTCTTCTTAGGACCTCTATACACCAACGACAATAGATCTCAACGTATTTCAACAAACGTCTTCCAAAACTGTTTGCGTTTTAGTGTCAGTTTAAGATTTTCTGAGCAAACTGTTTGTTTTTTCCTGGCAGTTTGACTATGTTCTGAGAAAACTGTTTCCGTTTTGGTGCCAGTTAACATTTTCTGAGCAACTGTTCGCGTTTCACTCGCAGTTTAACAGGATCTTACAAATTGCGAACGAATTGACGTTCTCAGAATCTGCCGAAACCAAAGTCTTTGTTCTTCTTAGGACCTCTATACACCAACGACAAAAGATCTCAACGTATTTCAACAAACGTCTTCGAAAACTGTTTGCGTTTTAGTGTCAGTTTAAGATTTTCTGAGCAAACTGTTTGTGTTTTCCTGGCAGTTTGACTATGTTTCTGAGAAAACTGTTTTCCGTTTTGGTGCCAGTTTAACATTTTCTGAGCAAACTGTTCGCGTTTCACTCGCAGTTTAACAGGATCTTACAAAATTGCGAACGAATTGACGTTCTCAGAATCTGCCGAAACCAAAGTCTTTGTTCTTCTTAGGACCTCTATACACCAACGACAATAGATCTCAACGTATTTCAACAAACGTCTTCCAAAACTGTTTGCGTTTTAGTGTCAGTTTAAGATTTTCTGAGCAAACTGTTTGTGTTTTCCTGGCAGTTTGACTATGTTCTGAGAAAACTGTTTCCGTTTTGGTGCCAGTTTAACATTTTCTGAGTAAACTGTTTCCGTTTTGGTGCCAGTTTAACATTTTCTGAGCAACTGTTCGCGTTTCACTCGCAGTTTAACAGGATCTTATAAAACTGCGAACAAATTGACGTTCTCAGAATCTGCCGAAACCAAAGTCTTTGTTCTTCTTAGGACCTCTATACACCAACGACAATAGATCTCAACGTATTTCAACAAACGTCTTCGAAAACTGTTTGCGTTTTAGTGTCCGTTTAAGATTTTCTGAGCAAACTGTTTGTGTTTTCCTGGCAGTTTGACTATGTTCTGAGAAAACTGTTTCCGTTTTGGTGCCAGTTTAACATTTTCTGAGCAAACTGTTCGCGTTTCACTCGCAGTTTAACAGGATCTTACAAAATTGCGAACGAATTGACGTTCTCAGAATCTGCCGAAACCAAAGTCTTTGTTCTTCTTAGGACCTCTATACACCAACGACAATTGATCTCAACGTATTTCAACAAACGTCTTCGAATTGTTTGCGTTTTAGTGTCATTTTAAGATTTTCTGAACAAACTGTTGTGTTTTCCTCCTGGCAGTTTGACTATTTTCTGAGAAAACTGTTTCCGTTTTGGTGCCAGTTTAACATTTTCTGAGCAAACTGTTCGCGTTTCACTCGCAGTTTAACAGGATCTTACAAAATTGCGAACGAATTGACGTTCTCAGAATCTGCCGAAACCAAAGTCTTTGTTCTTCTTAGGACCTCTATACACCAACGACAATTGATCTCAACGTATTTCAACAACGTCTTCGAAAATTCTTGCGTTTTAGTGTCATTTTAAGATTTTCTGAACAAACCGTTTGTGTTTTTCCTGGCAGTTTGACTATTTTCTGAGAAAACTGTTTCCGTTTTGGTGCCAGTTACATTTTAACATTTTCTGAGCAACTGTTCGCGTTTCACTCGCAGTTTAACAGGATCTTACAAAATTCGAACGAATTGACGTTCTCAGAATCTGCCGAAACCAAAGTCTTTGTTCTTCTTAGGACCTCTATACACCAACGACAATGATCTCAACGTATTTCAACAAACGTCTTCGAAATTCTTTGCGTTTTAGTGTCATTTTAAGATTTTCTGAGCAAACCGTTTGTGTTTTCCTGGCAGTTTGACTATTTTCTGAAAACTGTTTTCCGTTTTGGTGCCAGTTTAACATTTTCTGAGCAAACTGTTCGCGTTTCACTCGCAGTTTAACAGGATCTTACAAAATTGCGAACGAATTGACGTTCTCAGAATCTGCGAAACCAAAGTCTTTGTTCTTCTTAGGACCTCTATACACCAACGACAATAGATCTCAACGTATTTCAACAACACGTCTTCGAAAACTGTTTGCGTTTTAGTGTCATTTTAAGATTTTCTGAGCAAACTGTTTGTGTTTTTCCTGGCAGTTTGACTATTTTCTGAGAAACTTTTTCCGTTTTGGTGCCAGTTTAACATTTTCTGAGCAAACTGTTCGCGTTTCACTCGCAGTTTAACAGGATCTTACAAAATTGCGAACGAATTGACGTTCTCAGAATCTGCGGAAACCAAAGTCTTTGTTCTTCTTAGGACCTCTATACACCAACGACAATAGATCTCAACGTATTTCAACAAACGTCTTCGAAAATTCATTGCGTTTTAGTGTCATTTTAAGATTTTCTGAGCAAACTGTTTGTGTTTTCCTGGCAGTTTGACTATGTTCTGAGAAAACTGTTTCCGTTTTGGTGCCAGTTTAACATTTTCTGAGTAAACTGTTTCCGTTTTGTGCCAGTTTAACTTTTATTTTCTGAGCACACTGTTCGCGTTTCACTCGCAGTTTAACAGGATCTTACAAAATTGCGAACGAATTGACGTTCTCAGAATCTGCCGAAACCAAAGTCTTTGTTCTTCTTAGGACCTCTATACACCAACGACAATAGATCTCAACGTATTTCAACAAACGTCTTCGAAATTCTTTGCGTTTTAGTGTCATTTTAAGATTTTCTGAGCAAACTGTTTGTGTTTTCCTGGCAGTTTGACTATTTTCTGAGAAAACTGTTTCCGTTTTGGTGCCAGTTTAACATTTTCTGAGCAAACTGTTCGCGTTTCACTCGCAGTTTAACAGGATCTTACAAAATTGCGAACGAATTGACGTTCTCAGAATCTGCCGAAACCAAAGTCTTTGTTCTTCTTAGGACCTCTATACACCAACGACAATAGATCTCAACGTATTTCAACAAACGTCTTCGAAAACTGTTTGCGTTTTAGTGTCATTTTAAGATTTTCTGAGCAAACTGTTTGTGTTTTCCTGGCAGTTTGACTATTTTCTGAGTAAACTTTTTCCGTTTTGGTGCCTGTTTAACATTTTCTGAGCAAACTGTTCGCGTTTCACTCGCAGTTTAACAGGATCTTACAAAATTGCGAACGAATTGACGTTCTCAGAATCTGCCGAACCAAAGTCTTTGTTCTTCTTAGGACCTCTATACACCAACGACAATAGATCTCAACGTATTTCAACAAACGTCTTCGAAAACTTTTGCGTTTTAGTGTCAGTTTAAGATTTTCTGAGCAAACTGTTTGTGTTTACCTGGTAGTTTAACAATTTTCTGAGATAACTGTTTCCGTTTTGGTGCCAGTTTAACATTTTTTTAGCAAACTGTGTGCGTTTTACTAGCAGTTTCACGTGATCTTACAAAATTGCGAACGAATTGACGGTTTCAGAATCTGCCGAGACCAAAGTCTTTGTTCTTGTTGGGACCTCTATACACCAACGGCAATAGATCTCAACGGATTTCAACAAACTTCTTCCAAAACGGTTTGCGTTTTCGTGCTAGTTTAATATTTTATGATTAAACTGTTCGCGTTTTACTCGCAGCTTAACATGATCTTACAAAATTGTGAACGAATTGACGTTCTTAGTATCTGCCGAAACCAAAGTCTTTGTTATTCTTGGGACCTCTATACACCAACGACAATAGATCTCAACGTATTTTAACAAACTTCTTCCAAAACTGTTTGCGTTTTCGTGCCTGTTTAAGATTTTCTGAGTAAACTGTTTGCGTTTTAGTGTCAGTTTAAGATTTTCTGAGCAAACTGTTTGTGTTTTCCTAGCAGTTTGACAATTGTCTGAGAAAACTTTTTCCGTTTTGGAGCCAGTTTAACATTTTCTGAGTAAACTGTTCGCGTTTTACTCGCAGTTTAACATTGGATGAAACCTTATAGAAAGAAATTAAGGGAAACCGTTTTGGTGCCAGTTTAACATTTTCTGAGCAAACTGTTCCATTCTATTTGGAGTAATTTCGGTTTAAAACTGTTTGTTGTTGTTTCTTTTCCAATCAAGGACAGCTCTACATCATACTGAGTTTTCTCACAGCCTAAATCCAAGCTCTCAGGCTCCGGTGATGGTAATTCGGATTCTAAATCCTTTATGAGCGGCTCTGATGTGTTCAGGGGGAACCCCAAAGCATTCTCCTGAGAATTGACTTGCTCAAGTTTTGATCCACTTCTTTTGAAGACGGTCTAGCACTATGCTCTTTCGGCAGTAGCTTCTCCCTCTTTGTTTCAGAAACATGTGACTTACGTCCCGAATCCTTACACTCGGGTTCTACTTGCTTGAACCTAGACCCTCGCTCCTTCAAGTTTGTTTCTGAGTCCTCTAAACTTGGTTTTAGACTCTGCGATTTTGGAATCAGATCACTTACTACTACTGATTTCAACCTTGAGGCAATTACTTTGTCACCATTATGAGAAGCATGATCAGCTGGAAGAGTTGCAGTTTCGTCTGCGACATTACCTCTAAGATCATCAGACTGAGCTCGCTTGCTGCCCCAATTTCCATCATCAAGATTGGTTCTACGAGTTTTCTTGCTCATACCCTCTTTTCTCCTTCAAGAGGAGAAGCACTTCTAGAATAAACAGCTGGATCTCCTTCCCTGAAATCAGAAAAGAGTATTTTTTTTGGCCTGGCAGCAGATACATCTTTGAGGGACTTCAGCGGAAAATGTTATTCTGCCTTTCGAGAGGGCGTTTCTTCAAGGTCAGGTAAACAAAAGACACAGACCGACCTAGATAGGGGGTACATGGCGTCATCCACCACCTGCAATAAGTCCAGGTACACATTCCATCGTAAGAAGAACGGGGAATGTAAAAACGGGTACCAGTGTCAGCTCTAAGAAGTTTAATTTGAGCTTTCGCTAAGTCTTCAACACCACACTTATTTCTCTTCTCAATCTGGAATTGAAGTCTATTCGCCGGAACCCCTTGATCAAGGCCAAATTGACGAGCAAATCTATTTGGATAGTATGGTTCTAACGAGAGCTCACCACCAATTCGTATGGGAAGTAATGCAGAGCGCAGACAGACCAGAAAGTCAAACTCTTCTTCAGACAAGTTCCCATCGTCAATCAAAAAGTAACCCTTTGGCTCGGTAAAGGGACTGGGACGATACTCTACGGAGCCTCTGGTCCTAAAAACAAGTCTAGCTGAAGTAACATCCAAATCCTGAGCTTTAATGCCAGCATATCTTTTTAGATGGGGGTAGTTTTCAGGGAACTCACTGTCAGCATGTCGTCTATATAAACAGTTGAAGTGCTCTCCCAACCAACCAATCACATAATGAACAGGAAAACAACCTCGTGACTCTCCAGGTCCTCGAGTATCAGTCACAATTTTCCCAAGACCATGATAAATATGGCCCAACACTGCTGGCGCAAGAGACACTCTGATTCCTTGAGCCATTAAACACGCCATATGAAAAGTTTCAGGTCTAATTATATAATAATAAGAGGGAAAGACAAACCTGCTGAGCCAGTAAGCTAAGAATGCAGCCAATTCCCCTTCTTTTGAAACTACCAAAGTAGGTCAGAAACCCATAAATTTCTCACGCTGCGTGTGGTTTATGCACTGTGTGTCCTCTCCGTAGGCTGTGTATAGCAGCTGCCCTCTATCCAATCCCCCCAACGAACAAATTTCTGCTTACTTAAGACACATAGTCGGGAATGTATGCACAAAAGCTCAGAAAGCGTAGCAGGGTATGATCCATCTCGCTGCAACCTTTCGTTTTCAGGAATAAATTCTTCGTAGGGAATCCCTGAAATCGGCAAGCCACCAATCATTTTCATATCCCACAATGATATAATTATCTCCCCATCTCCATGGTGTAAAGTGTTCGTTAGAGGACTCCACAATTCCAAGAATGCTTTCCATGTGCTCATGCAATAATGGTAAGGATATCGAGAGACGCCAACGGCACCAAATATTCCAGCCTGATTCAATACGCCTTCAAATTGGCTAATATGAATTCTGTCCACTCCATTACAGCTATCTCAAGTGTAGCACAACCCCGGAAACAAAGGCTTGTAGACCAATCTTGTTTGGTGTTTAGCATCCTGTAAAGTATCGGGTAAAGTTTTCTTCAAAAGTGAAAAGACCTCCATCATGTTTATTATCAACCTTCTCCAAAGTATACCCTTTAAATACATGGGAAAAGTTGCGGGTTGTTCTTATCACTTGATCCTCCAAATCTTGACGAAACGTAAGAAATCCTGAGTTCATTTCAACTTCTGTCACCAAGGTAATGATGTCTTTAGGAGGTACATCAACGTGAATGGAATTTAAAGGCCGTGATCTCATGTACTCTATGCCTTTTCCAACAACCCGGCTATGTTTGTCCAGAGCTGCCGCGCGGGAAATCCGACCATATGCATCCATTACTTGAGATTATAGTATGCAGAGATTTTAAAAGCAAGCAATAGCGAGTCAAGCTTTGCGCGCGAAAGGCAAGTTCCTCGCACAAAGCTTGAGGGGGCACTGTTGATACCGAAAAAAAAAAAAAAAAAAAAAAGGAGATTACAGAAAAAAAAAGTAAAATAAAATAAATGAAAGAGTATTTGTTCATGTCATACTCTTCTGTTGGTTTTGGTCACACGCACAAAGCTTTTTGAGTTCAATTACAACTCTTGCAAGCAGGTGCTTGGATAAGAACAAATCAGTACAAGCACTAGAGATTGATTGTAACTCAATGATCCTAACCAAGCACTCTATATAAAGAGAACAACACAGAAGAAAAAGGGAGGACGAGAGAGGAGAACGACAGAAGAAAAACAACAACAACGGGAAGGAAGCAAGGAGAATCAAAAAGGAGCGGGTCATTCTTTACAAGGTTAGGATGGCAAATTCTCCTTCTCTTTGCGCAGCTCTCATTATGTTTTGTTGATGGAGGCATCATTGCTTTCATATCCCTCGCGGACAGCCTCTGGTGTACTTGGTTACTTTGGCAACCTGTTACTATGGTTCTTTGGTTACTATGATCTGGATACTATGGTTACTCTCAGACATTATGGTTACTATGGTTCTGATTCTCTGGGTACTTAGACATTGGTTACTATGATAGAACGGTTACTCTTGTTTCTGCCCTTTGATCTTACAAAACTGAACACAAAACCAATACTTAAACTTCCACCACAGAAGGCCATTGTTGTTCCTATTTCCTGTTAACCACCACAGCCAAATACCTTTCCAAATTCCATGATCCCAAAATACCAAGCTATCCGCTGTTATCATCAGCCAAATAAATCCCCAACTTCCAGAATTCTCACACAAACACCAAATTAAACTCACCAAATAAATAACGAGCTTACCCTCAAATAAAAGTTCTGAGTCCCTTGTTTGTTTTGAGAGCCTATAATTCTGGTGTTCTTCCAACAGTCAAAAGAGAGCCTGTCAAAATAAACATAACTTGGCAGCAAACTCTATGACATCCACAATGCTCTTGTTACGTATACCTGCATAGCAAGCTACTCTGTTAAGAACAAGCTTGAAGTTGAAGAAGCCAACAGCAAAACAAATATGGTGTAAATCTCAAAGAGGGCAGTCAAAGCCTGTTAAACACCCAAAAGATAACAATACGGTTGCAACAGCTTTAGCTTCGAAATGGTGCCGGCATTGCGAAGATAAAGCAGGAGATGATGGACTATATTATGATTAAATGTAAGGCAGGAGATGATGAACTATAAACAAAACAAAAAAAGGTTGCGGTGCTGTTGAATGATGGCCACTAAGAAATAATAATAAACTAAGTATGGGGCCTCTACAAAGAAACAATTGAAAAGTGGGCGGTGGTGTTCTGCACAAAGGTGGAGTTCTCAATTAAGTTGATCAAATGGGAACAAGACAAAAATCCACTTATGGTGTGGAGCACAGTTAGAGTCAAGAAGTTTAGAGGCTCACCACTTCGGCAATGACGATTCTCTTGTCCCTGCGCACAACTCACACAATTCACCTCCTTTGAATCCCAAGCTCACCAAAGTCCTCAAGCTCGGTGTCACCAATGATGAAGGCCAAGTCAAAATTTCAGTTTCTGGAGCATACAAATCGAAAGCATGGAAAGAGAAAACCAAATCCTCACCTGCTTTGTGGGTATAAAGCCTGATTCCAAGCTCAAATCCTTCTAGGATGCGGACCCAACCATCACCAAATTGCAATCCCATCACCGAGTTTGCTTCTGGTTCGAAATCCATCTCTGGCTTGACTTGGCAAGAAGACATCGGGGGATTTGGAAAAGCCACAGTGACGAATGGGAGAAAAGGACGAAAAGAGGAAAAAGAGTTACTGGGCCTCCAAAATAACAAGCCCAAGAAATGTGACTCAGTGCACGCTCGAAGACATGGGTGTCCAGATCAAATACCCAAAGTCTGGTTTCAAAAAAAAGTGTTTCGAGACCAGCCCAAATACATCAAAAACATAAAATTCCACTTGGTACAAAACCGAGAAATCCTAAAATACCCAAACCTTTTTTGCGAACTACAATGGTTTGATCGCTTCACAGGATATGTAGGCAGTCCGGATTTAAATCTGGATATAACCACATTTAAAGCCGAATCCTTGGTTCTTTCCAAGCCAAATTCTCAAACACATAACCAAACATTTCGACAAGTCATCTACTTCGTCGAAACCCCAAAAGTCATAAAACTTGAACTACGAGTGACTTGATCCCTCATGGGGTACGTAGGCAACCTGTAAAATAAATCAGGTGCAGTCGCAATTCCCCTCACACACACATTCCCCATTTGTTACTTTGTATTTAGAATCAAAGGGTCTTCCCTTAAAAGCAAGGGTTGTAATTAAGAAATTATTTTATTCTGAATGGGTCAAATCGGACATAATTAAAACTCTATTTTAATCAATAAGATAGAGTGAAATTGTGTTGGGTATATTTATTTATAATTTTTGCCCAACAAGATTAGAAGAGCAAAGTCTTTTTTCTAGTCCATCGCCTTGCTTACCACATAAACTGTTTCTAAATGTCTCCCTTTACATATGCACCTGCATCCTAAGAAATAGTATCTCCCGACAGTTCCATCACCATCAGGGTCAATGGCTTAGCACCAAATATATACAAACATGCACGAGACTAAATGGCCTGTAACTAGAATAATTTCAAACTTTTGATGAATTTACCGTTTTGTTTTCAAACTTTTGATGTAATTAGAATAATTTCAAAATTCACCACATGTACGGCCCTTTAACCTCTTGTGATTGCATCTCACAGATATTTGTTATTGTCGAAAACTTTAAAAGATATGGAACCACCTCTAAAGTAGTTTACATATATTGTATACAAGAATTAGAATCAGAAGTGGATTGTTTTAACTGAAACAGAGATATTTTATTCATAAACAATGGAACTCAAATATAATGCAAAACTGACAATCTTTAACAAGAATTCATATAATCCACACAACCAAACTGCTTTTGGAAACCTCAAGAACCAGTTCCAAAAAGAAATCTCAAATAGAATGCGAATGAACTAGACTAAGAACTAGACTAAAAGAAATCTCAATTTTAATGACATTAAGTAAATAAGTCATCAAGTAATTTTGACAAACAAAAAGAAACAAAAGATTTAAATGACATTATATTCGAATTTATGAAATTCCTGGGAATGCTCATCTAAGTATTAATTACTGATTAATTCTAAATAAGCTCCCTCAGATAGCTTAAATATCCATCAAAACCCCACCTTGACTCTAAAATAACTTCTAGTTAGGTTTCATTGCACTCAAAAACTATCAAGCATGCAGAAAAATGGAAACATACAGACTCGTTAAAAACAAAACATTGCTTCACTCATAGCAGCGTTTGTATTAGTAAATGCATATACATTAGGAATTAGGAATTCATATGTTCTGCATTAGAAAGTAAGAGATTTTTTTTTTGTCGAAATCCCTTTTTCCCAAAAATATTAAGCTACCCTTGATCCAAGGTTCTACTAAATACAAATTCTTGTGAAAATTAAAGATTCAAAGATAATAAATGTAACAGAACAACGTGCCATACAAGATTATAACGGGTAATTCCACAACTGAGATTCCAACAGCACACGATCAACGAATAACACCAATCAAAATTCAAGGTCTGCAATTCAATAACCACTTATAAATCATTAACAATAAAAATTAATAAAACAAATCAATGAAAGCACAAAAAAAGGATGTGAAACCCACACACCCCAAATTATAATCCACACAAACACTTTCCATTTTCAATAATCATTTTCATATGAAGACAAAATTTAAATCACTAAGGACAAAATTTAAGTTGCTAAAAACAGAAAGTAAGTGTGGATTACAATTTGGGTTGTGTGAATTTCACTTCCCCACAAAAAATAGAAATCCCTAACAAATAAGGACCAATACCCACAATTTTTGTTTTATGGACTTTGGATAAGCCAACAGTTCGCATTCTTAGTTTGCTGATCGATCTCAATGGCCCCAACACCCTACACTTCATGTAGAGTGAGATTCATGTCGATCTAAAATTTCAAACCAAGCCTAAATCTAGAACCACATAGAAACCAAAATGTGCAACTAATCAAAAACAAAATTGTTGAGGAATCTAGGCTAATTAATGAGAATAACAAAAAGTTAAGTACACCAAAATTAATTAGTAATAGCATGAAATTTAAAAAGAAATTAAGTCACAGTTAATGTACTGCAACAACATTGGATGAAACCTTATAGAAAGAAATTAAAGACATGTTTACTAACTTGGAATGAAATTGAGAGTGGTGTAATTGATTCTGGAATGGATGAATTTCTGCGTTAACTAACATGTCAAGGTATTGGAATGGATGTGGGTCCCACTTGTTTATCAGGAATCGATTCCTGACCCAACCCCTTATTCGATACCCAAGAGGGGAGGTGGGTACCAGAGACAAAATATTGTTAGATTAGAAAACAACGACGACAAAATAGAAAAGAAGACGGCGCACTCCAAGATCTGTTTCTCTTCCATGGTGATCGATAAGCTTCTTTGTTTTTGTGTATCGTCTCCTCTCTGTTTCGTTCGGTTCTATTTCATTCATGATTGTTCATATCTGTGCTGTAAAACTTTAAACACACGCACTTGAGTTAACCAATATATATGGTTTAGGTGGTCTGATGAATATATCATCCAAGAATATTTACATCTTTGAAAAGAAGAACAATAAAATTGCGAACATCTAGCTTCCTTTCTTGTAAAGGTATTTTAGTAATCAAACTAGTTTTAATTCTGATTCTATATGGTAAGAAAACAATATCAATCGTAATTTAGTTTTATTCCTGTTTTGATTCCTTATGGTAAGTAAACAGTAGAATAGAATGAAATATTCTGATACCGATTCTTGTTGATACCAATTCATGATAAGTTTGATTCCAAGTTAGTAAACGTGTCCTAAGTCACAGTTAATGCTTGACAAAGCTCAAATCAAAGCATATAGAATGAAACCTTATTCACAAAATAAAAGTATATATTCACACTTAAGGTTCCTCAAAGTCTGAAAAAGTATATAACTATACATGCAATTTGAGAATATGGTTTTTCCAAAAAAACCTATCTAGCACCAAATCTTAAATGCAGTTGAATTTTTCCAAAAATAAAAAATAAGCAGTTGAAGAACAAAATTACCTATATTGAGCTTTTCTCTGGATACATTAACAATTCGGTATTTGGTACAGAACATGGAGTTAAATTAGATTCAGAAACCATACCACACAGTAAAACTCGTAGTTTAGCAACCCAGAGCGCTAATTTACAGCTCATTAAAAAAATAATCAGCAACAGTAAAAGGTAGTACCTTCCTTTGCTTATTCCATCTTCAATTTGATCTTTGCTGAGACATAAGAGCACATGAGTGTTTAGAGAAGTCCTTTTGGAAAATCGATTACTTCTAAGATAGCTGAAGACGTGAAAAAACATTGCATATTAAACCATGATACACAAAAGCCAATCACACGAATTAGACGTAACTGGAAAAATAAAATCACTTGAATTGAAAATGTATTACACATATCCATCTTCTTCTTTCCCAGCTCCAAATCCAAATACCCAGCTTCAATTATGTTATAACACCACTCACATTATAATTCACACATATATATGACACTTCCACTGTACAAATAATGATTCAAAAAAGACGTTGCCTGAAGAACTCAAATACATATGAAAATCTCTTGCACTCCTCTAAGCCTATTAGTGGTAGGTCAATATATCTCATGTCAAAAGATTGAAATGATTTTCAACAGATTACTAAAATTTAACACTAATCAACCAAAAAAAATAAAATAAAACTTACAGAATAACTACACTTAATCATTAGATAACTAATTCGTGTTTCAAAGTGTGAGACTTACAGAATTACCCAAATAGATGAATCTTGCTTATCCTCAGTTAGTTTTAGTAATACTTAATCTTTCTTTTTGAGTTCAGTGGCTTTCAGATACTTTACTGTTGTTCTCTTCCAGTTCCTGCTCCAATTGCGTGAGTGTTGATTGGAAGGCTCCAATTTAGATAAACTACTGTAAATAAACATGACTTGTTCATTTCTCACCTGGAATTGAATGAACATGAGAAGCTTTAGAAATCTGGCTGGAAAATCAGAAGTTGACAATCACAGCTACCAAATCCTCTTTCTCTGTCACAAAAAAAAAGGTCTCGATCCAAAATTTGATACCCATATCTCTAATTGCCCAAAATCGGAGACACATAACCAAATTTCAAATTCACATGAAATAGAAAACCAAATGATAACCCATAACCAAAATTGAAATCAAATAAAGAATTACTCAGACTGCTATGCCAATTGACCGGACATGAACAATAATAGAAAGAGCAATTCACTCTAATAAAAGGATGGTGAAAAACAAGAAATAAGATCGAAGCAATTGAGCTAGTACTTACATTCACCATATTTAGTTTCCAGTCAGGTCTAGTTATCTCTCCACTTTTGTATTCAAGTGGCACTCAATAGCAAAAAGAAGAAAGAAAAAGAAATTAATACATAATCTTGTACATACATGATTGATATATGATCTTCTAAGACGACTATAGAAAAATTAGGAAGTTCTACACACTTTTGTGCATTCATATCTACCTCAGTTTTGATTGCTTCCAAAGAGTATCATTGGCACCCATATGGGACTTGAGTACTCTGTCAGTATCTCATTGCCTCCTCCCATGTGTTGCCTGAACCATAAGGTGTATTCACTTGGCTAGTCCCCCCCCCCCCCCACCCCCAGCTGTGGACAACCAACTATATATCTGCATACACATTTGATGAAATTATGAGATACGCACAAACACATAAGCATGAAGAGATCATGAACAATCAAACCAAAATTAATCTAATAATTAATCTGTTTCAATCTATAAGCCAAAACTTATATGCCCTCATATTATCACTATCAATGCAAAACACTTATATGGCAGCTTGATTATTCATTCCAATTCAAATGATAATAAGTTCAAATTTATGGTGGGCTAACAACTCACCGCAGCATAACCACCTTTCTGTACAATCTATCTATCTGCATATCCAGTATTTATATCACTTCGATTCTAGTTAGCATCGAATCAGTCCACTTCAAAAGCAAGACCCAATCCAGTGAATTGCTTGTTAACCTTCCGGAGAAGAAATTTACAAGTTAAAGACAACTGAACAGATATATGAAATGAAAGTTATTAAGCTCCATAAGCATAATCGTATCATTACTTGTACAGTTTTTACTTTGTCTTACATTATTTATAAAGTATTAAGAGGTGAAATGAAGGATATCAATCACCAAAGCAAGTAAATGTTATATACTATATATTAAAAGATAAACAACAATTATAAGATTTGCACAGCAAGGACAGAATATTTACAAAATTCTTGTCCAACAAAGTTTAGTTTAGAGGGGCGGGATCTACGTCCCAAATTTTACAAAATGAGAATAAAATAAACACAAAGCAATCCAGCTAGACTACATACTTCAATATGTTCAGGTATATATGATTATATGGTAAGAAAATATCAATCTACTACCTGATCATTGGTCTAACAACTAATCTATTCGTAGCTAAGTGCTTTTCATTATTATTTGTTACCTGTTCCCTCACATATCATGAAGCATGGGAAGCTTTCTAAAAAGAAAATATCTTTTTCTCCCAGCACCACCAATAAACTGAAAACCCAGAATCCCAACACACCAAAATCATACTTTTAAAATTCAAAAAAAGCTAGACATTGGGAACTTCTTCTCACATCCACGTTTATGATATATATTGTCTAAACACAGAAACTTTATGAAAAAAGAGCGTGCTTGTGTAGTGCAAACACAAAGTACACATGAAGTTCTAATACATTTAAAAAAAAAATATATATACATGAATAAAAGGAAATAGAGATAACAATAATATCTACCATTGATATGCAAGACCTACACTTATAATTATAGACTTTTCAGTCGTGCAATTTACAATGTATATTGATAGCATGATTGAAGTGAGGGAACCTTACCAATCTGGATCAGTATTAAACTCTTCATCAAAGTCATATTCAATGCACTGTGTGCTGCAAAATCTAGTAACCACTAAAGACAAAAGAAATGCAACTGTAAAAATCAGCAGAGTTGTAGAGGTTAGTGCATATATAAATGATATGCACATTAATCATCCAAATATTAGTACCAACTAAGAGCGATCGGTACCCTAAAAACATCAACTACACATAAAAGCATAGAGAATCAAATATAAAGAAACTGACCATATTACATATTTTTCTGATTTAGTTTTTAGTTGCATAGATATTTAACCAAATTCAGTTATAGATCATAAAAATTATGCTGACCTTCAATTCCACTTTCTACTTTGATTCCAAGGCCTCATACCATATGGAAGCACCAACTGTTTATAAGGTATCTCAAGCCTTGAAAACTGATTTCTCATTATACAAAGCCGATCTCGATTTTCTCAAGACGTGGTTGTTTCAGAATCCAAAGCAAACCCAACAACTGAACAGCACAAACTTCATAACTGAAAAAAAAAAATGAAAAAGAGTTCTGATGCCGAAGATACATATCAAAGTCTCCCAAAACAAAATAAAATAAAATAAGAGCAATTCCTACAAAATGATATATCCAGATGCACAAACCCAAGAAAAAAAGAAGTTTACCTTGTGCATTCAAATAGCCAAAAAATCGAATCAAAAGAGATAACTACCATATTAAGTGATTCCTAAACCCAGAATTCAATAAGTTTTAGACGAATTCTGCGGATAGGACCGATAGATCCAATGTCATTGTCTAACACTGAGAACCTTCGCTTTAAGGCCTATACATGTAGCAAAAAAATATCTAGTGAGATGAATTACGAGGTGAACTGTCAATATGAAGATTCATTTCAAAAACTGTGTCATACCCCTTGTTTGGATCCAGAGGGTTGGCTTTGCTCCCATATAGACCGAGTTGATGAGGATGGTGCACCGTAAGTATCAACTGTAGACCCGACACCCTGAAATACAAGGGACAACTATAAGAGCCTGAATCCCAGATAACATTGACACCAAAGCTAACAAAATTCTTTATAAAACTAACCTTAAATGTACTATGGGTTTGAACTCGAGAGTATGGCGTACGAGCCATACTGTGTATTGCAGATCTGCCTCGAGATCTAGGGGTTGCAAAACCATTCTCTGGTGCCGCCCCATGGCAAGAAAATCGAGGAACGGGACATTAGCGATGATTTGGAAGGAATTGCCACACTGTTTGAAATATGTGAATCTTCATAAACTGCTCAACTACGCAGACCCAGCAATGATGGGGATACTTTTGAAGACCTATTGTCCATGTAAGCTTTTGCCAGCTCAACAGGTGAAGCTGCATCTTCATCAGGGACCTGAAGACATTATTTACAACAATGTTCAAAAAAAGTGCCAAGTGCAACTGTAATAAAGAATTATAATAGTTTTTATTTGGTTTAAAGAGTACCAAGTCCACCACAGCTGTGAAAATAAATAAGCCATAATTATAGTCAACTCAGAAAAGGGTATCATACAGTTGTACTGACAACAGGGGTTGAAACGAGGCGGATATCGACACTTTTATCTTGCAATGGGGTTTTAGCATATGCCACCTTCCTGTCATGAGATACCATTTCCATTGAAGGTACTACTTTAGATCTTTTCTCTAGATTTTCAGTATTTATGTCATCAGTCCTTGAATGCAAGAGCTCTTTCAATCAATCAATTTCAGGTATGCAGGGAATTAACATACATGGCAAATATGTATAATAAAAAAGGCAAGTTATGAAAAGCAGAAGTGGCACTGATGCGATTACAACAGAATCTTCTATGTGTTCCTTTTATTGGATACCTCAAGCATGTTAAGCTCTAATAATAACCAATCCCAAGAAGTTCAAATTCCAATCTATGTGTGCAATTATAGCATTGCAGGGAATGAAAATATATTTGGAGGAAACAGTCATATAGAAAGTAAAACAACAAGCAAAGACATCACTATGCTTCCACAAACTACAAATAAACAAGGAATGATGTGTGACAAATAGGGCTAAACCTGCATTATAAGATTTCCCCAAGGGTTTCAACGCATTCCATTTATGTCATTAAAAAAATATAAAATATCAAGGATTTATGAAAAAGAATAAGCTATTAAAGCAATAAAACCTACTAGCTTCACTCAGCCTTGGACAAACCATAGTGGTCTTCCACTGGTATTCAGCAAGGAGGTACTTACTTTTTCACCTAAAAACGGTCAAAGACCATCAAGCAATCTAGTAATCCTCTGGTTGTTTTCAATGAAAATACACATACAGCTTAATAAGCACATAGAGGATTGCATAAGATACACAATGTTGTCATGGAAAGCTGCAATTAGAATATCTAAGTAATTTCAAAGTCCCAGAAGAGAAGAAAAAACATTGTGATTAATATATACAACTTGTCTGGTGAAGGTTTTCTGCTCCAAAATTTGCTCAAGTAAGGTAAACTCCCGTCTCCAGCAGAAGTAGCTCTGGGACCAGTACTTTGCTCAATGGCACCTTTTGCACTCCAGGAGGATCCTTTACAGAAAAGTTACAAAGAAGCCATTATGAGATGATAATTGTGTGGATAGTAGTCTGAAATCTCAAACATTTCGTTGAACCCTATATTTTTCCAACAGGATGTCCCCAAGCTATTGCCATAGCCAAATTTACAATAAGAAACAATGTATGGTGGCCATCAAAACGTTTGAAAGGCTTGTAAAACTTGACCCGCCGAAATTATGGGGAAGAGAACAATCAAAACACGAACCAATAGAAATAAATAATAAATACATTCATACTTACAATGTCAACTTCTCCCTTGTCCATAACTCTTGCTTCATGATTCGCCTCTGGTAAAGAAACAAGAGACTAAATTAAACGAAAAATCTCATTAAATGCAATTAATTATCACGCATTTCAATTAAGAATTCCAGATTTCCAAGTCTTGATTCGAATTTCAAATTCATATAAAGAATTTCAAGCAACATTGGCTAATTTGAAACGCACACGAGAGAGAGATGAACCTAAGGAAGGCGGAGGGAGGCGTTTGTGGAAGACGGTGGAGAAGAGGCGGTGGGCGCTGTAGGTGAGAAGCTTCTGAGCGGGATCGACGAGCTTGGAGATCCAGCCGTCGTTGGGAGTGGTGGAGGTTGGCCGATCGTACGGCGTCTTAAGGGAGGTTCTCTGGAAGGGTGTCTTCCGGAACTTGCCGCCCGCCCTAAGGGGCTGCTTGTGCTGCTGCTCTGAGAGAGCGAGCGAGAGAGAGAGGGGCGTTTAGGGTTTCCAACATTTGGGAGACAAACAGAACGATGATGCGGTCTGTAGCCGATTAGGCTTTTTAAATCGGGGTGACGATTGATCAGGGTCGATTTGATATTCACTGTTACTATTTTACACGTGTCGGTCTCGGATATTTTATCTTTTTAATTCTAAATTCTAAACACAACAACAGTAAAACAGCTTTATTTCTTAAAAAAAAAAAAATAGAACAACATTATATTTGTCAAAACCATGTCTCTACTACTACAATGATTTCAGAAAATTATTAAATTATGTTTTACCTAAAGTACTATTAATGAATTAATTAAAACAATTGAATTAAAATGTTATTATAAAAAATTGCAAAAAAGAAAATAAAAAACAAAGGCGGAGAATGATATTCTAAGATGGAGAAGCGGTTGGGGGCGAAGCTAGAGTTTTGGATTGGGAAATAATTAGGACAGGGGCTGGGTAGGTAGGTGTATAGATTAAGCGAGCTTTGGATAAATAAATTATAGAGGTGATGGTGATCTTATGGGTTTTGTAGTGTCTGGGTTTTCCATTTTTAGTGATCGGGAGAGTTGTGGAGGTTGGTTAAAGACTTCATTAGAGCTAAAATTGGTTTTCGTGATGTATGGTGGAAAACACACTAACTTCTAACTTAATAATTTCCAAATAATATTATAAATTAATATCAAATCTGGGTTAGTATCAATTTGTTTGCTATTTAAGTTATGTTGAGGGTTAGTATCAAATTCTAAATTATATGCTTAGGGTTAGTATCAATTTGTTTGTTATTTCAGTTCTATGGGTAAAAGTTATAAATGGTCCTCGTGGTTTAGACTTATGGTTATGTTTGTCATCGTGGTTTAAAAATGATTATTTTTGATCCTCGTGTTTTATATATCGATTAATCATAGTCTAATAATAACATTTTGTCCAACACCGTTAGTAAGGTTCTCACGCCGACATCATATGATGAGATAATTATGTCTTATACATTCCTTATCAAACAAAAATAATAAAAGTTATATAGAATTATAAGGAAAATAAAAAGGCAAATTACTAAGGGATAGTTTGGTATTGCTGTGACTTTAAAAAAATTTGATTATGTTGTACTGCGAAAATAATCAGCTGTGAATTAAAAATGGTTTTTGTTTAGTAAATATTAGTTCTAAAACTGCTGCAAAGTCAAATTACATAAATTTCTAGTGTTTTTATGACAGTTGCTTTCTAGATTGCTTCTAAAAGCTGCTATTAGTGACATGTAATTTTCTAAAAAAAAAAAACTGTTTTTCTTTGATTTACTAAACACTATAAAATCTAAAATTTTGGATAAAAGTTTTTTTTTTTTTAAAGCGAAGCTATACCATACGGGCCTAAGAATAAGGAAGAACTCCTATAACCTAGGCATAATTGTCATGGCGTATTAAAAGAATTGATTTCTTCATCTTATCCTTGTTTCTTTGTCTTGTTGATCAAATTAATCTTCCTAATTCTCATTTCCCCATAATAGTTTTGACCCTTTTATAAATTGCCAAAGTTTTGTATGAAATTGATGGAGAAGAAGAATATCGAATACTAAAATCAAACCAGGTCATGTAAAATTTTAAATCTAATGCTATTTTTGCAATTTGATATATGAAGAATGGTTTTAAATTTTACATCTAATCACACCAAGGGTTGGGTTCCAATGCAAATATCTAGGATAAATCATGTCGCCGTTTAACTTTATTCTGATTGTGGGTGTTAGAATTTATTGTTATTTTCATTCATTATTTTCTGGATGAATTGCCTCAACATGTGACGCGCACACCTATGTGTGACTAGGACACAAAGTTTGAACATAAAGCTCAAAGTGATAGTAAAAGCGGTTGCGCTTTTGTGTGTCTTAACCTAGTGAAATTATTGCGCTCGGCATTTAGCTAGGTTAGATGTAAGCTAGTGATACACGCATTCTATGCTATATTCTTAATGTATTTCAAACCCTATTTAGTTTCGTTATTTCCTTAATAATGCCATTTCTAGTTTGTTTCTGTTCTTTAGGTCAAAAGAGGCAGTTTTACACGGAAGAAGGTTAAAACGCAAGAATTGAGTGAAATCCTAATCAAAGGAGGATTCTTGTTGCAGCAAGGAGTCTCATTAAGTCGCAAAATCTGAGGATAAGTCGTTTAGGAAACTTTCCTGTTTTAAAAAGGGAAACTTACCTATTTCATAATAGGAAACTTTCTTATTTTGATTTAGGAAACTTACTACTTTTGAATCTTTCCTATTCTGACTTTCCTAAAATATTTAGGAAACTTTCTTTTCTAATGAGACAGGGAAACCATTTGAAGTCAGAAAACCTAATCCAACTTGGAATAGGAATCTGTGAATGTCTATAAAAAGGGGGAGAACGAATTCTGCAGCAATCAAGGATTTTATATGTGCTAATCAGAGAATTAAGGGAGATGCTTTCCTTAATTTCGTCATTTGAATTCTGTTATTCCCCTACCATATCTATCTGACTTTATTTCCCTTGCAGGAACCCTAATTATGCACCAGGAAAGGAAGGAAAATCATAGATTTTCGTTAGAGGCCTGATTGATAGCAGAAGAGGGAAAGCTCTTAATTGCTGGGATTTCTTTTGGAGAACAAAGAGTGTACCTGGTCCGTATTCAAGCCAAATGCAATGAATTACTGCACAAGACATTCCAGAGAATTCTGGGAAGGTCTAACTCAGAATTTAAAGCAATAATTCTGTGCCGTTGGATCACAAATCAATCAAGGGCTAGGAGGACAGCTAGGGTTCGGCCAAGACACTATATAAAGGAGCAGAGAACAACGTTTTCAGGATCACTTCTCACGCACAAACTTCTGCCCTAATTTCGCAATAGCCTTCTCTTCAGTATTTTCGTTTCAAGATAGCAGAGCCCTCCATCCATTGAAGCTTGCTCTACCTTGGTGCTCTTCAGAAAGTCAATTCGGAGAATAACCAGTGTAACAATGCCTCAATCGATTCCTCTCTGTTCTGTAGTATTTTCTTTTGTTAGATTTTTAGAACTTCTGCGTTTTGGATTGAGATTGATGTTGAGAATATGGTTATATTAATTTTCAGAATTATAAAGTTATGTTCTTAAGTTGTTTATGAGATCTGCATAATTTATTTTCGTGTCATTCTTGTTATTGAAAACTTATGATCTGGTTATTTAAATTACTAACTTCTGCAGGGTTGGTATTGCCATTGGTCTGTGTTAAACCGCTGAGGCAAACACAGATTAACTAAGTGGCGAAAGCTTCGATCCATGGGAATGAGTCGGGTCTTGATCATAAGTTGCATGTAGACTGGTTTAAGCGCTGAGATAAACCTGTTTACATGTTCGAATTCTTCTTTGATCTTAATGATTCATGTTATATGTTGTATGGTTGCGCTGAGTATTAACATGACATATTGCATGGAATTTTCTGTGTTAAACCGCTGAGGCAAACATAGGATGCATAAGAAGATTATTATAGGTTACATGACCGCTGAGGCGTGTAATTCTGAATTCGTTTCATAATACTTGATTGGCATGATTTTGAAGTTGTGTAGATTTACAACCTGTTTACATGATTTTTGTATGTTTGTGTGTGTTTGAAGTCGATCACTTGTATATATTAGTTTAGCTTTTATTTTCTGTTTTAGTAGGAACATAGAACAAACTCTCAAAACTCCCCCCCCCCAGAAATCATGTAAATGTAATTGCTGTTTATATTATGTACATAACTCTTAAATTTGTCTAATCTGTTTAGTTTTGTAAACGCAGGAGCACCCTAAAGTCCCCGGATTGATCGAACCTTATTTACCAATACTACAATTGTCAAAACAGGGTTCATAATTGTCGCACGCCCGGAAACGAGCGCGTCAGCTAGCGTAACGATCACACTCGTTGAGTAGCTAAGCTAGACTAAGTGTGTCTAATAAGTCTCCCGTGCGTAGGAGATAAGCTTAGAAGCTTGCCGAGGAGTCCCCTACTCCCGGATTAAGCGTAAGGGATGACATTCATTCCCGACTGGTGTCATGAGTTCCCTCACTACTAGAAAAATCTCTATTAGCTACCCTCTTTGGATACACTTTTTTAACTGTATCATTTAAGTAGAGCAAATGACACCTTTTTAAATTTTCAGTATTCTTTACATTATGAAAACTAATAACCGTATCCAAAGAAAAAGAAAGTCAATAAGATAATTTAATATTGTTATTAAAGACAAAACTCTGTATTCATTGCTAAAGAGAATATCAAATTTATGTTTTATACTAAATATACAAATAAATATATTATATAGATACGGATAAGGGTGTGAAGTAATATTATTTGATCATTTATTAACTTTTTAAATTTATAATTTATTCATCATTTTCTTTCAAAACTAGAAAGAATAATAATATTGATGAAGTGAAAGTAATTTGAGAATAGAGAATCGTGAAAGATGTGTATATTATTCATTGATATGAGCCATTTATATAGAGAATTACACAATACCAATTAGGTAAGAATAAAGAATACATAGATCTAGTCAAACTACATATCCTATTGGCATAAGGCCAAGACACACATAAATAATATCTAAAAAGATACAGAATATCCTAGAACACTCCTCCTTGTGCCGCGCGCTGATATGTCAATGGTACTGATCTGTTGCCTCATCAAAAACCTCGTCAAGTCACAAAAACCATGTGAGAGAAAAAATGAACCTTGATCGTAGGAGAAAAAGAGTACAACGCACCAGCCTATTTCATTGAGATGATACTCCCCATGATGTAAACATTATTCATAGAGACTTGATAGCCGACGCATGCCTATACTTTTCACATATTCTCAAAAGTAGACTTAGGTAAGGACTCAGTACATAAGTCTGACGCATTTCCTTCGGAACTAACTTGGTTCACTTGAATGTTAAGAAACGCTTGTTGCCGTTGGTTGTAGAAGAACTTGATACGAGCACAAAGGTGCGATGTTTATATGTGTTTCCTTCCCTATCTAGCTATGATATCTTCATAATAAAACTATTTCTAACATGTTTTGTTACTATGAAGGCAAAAGAGCAGAAAAGCAGAAAAGGAAGCTAAAATCGGCAATTAAAGAGAAATCCTAGTCAATCTAGGAAACAATTCCGACTCAAGCAAGGAATCTCACTAGGTGCAGAAATGAGTAAATCAAAGGATAAGTCGTTTATGAAACTTTCCTGTTTCAAAATGGGAAACTTACCTATTTCATTTTAAGAAACTTTCTTATTTTGATTTAGGAAACTTATTATATGTGAAACTTTCCTATTCAGACTTTCCTTAATCATTTTAAGAAACCTTCTATTCTGATGAGACAGGAAATTGAGTAAAAGAAGGAAAGAAAATTAAAGAGTTGATTTGCTGGATGCGATAGGAGCAGAGAAGGAAACCAGAAATCTCTAAAGATTTCTGGACGAAATTTAGGAACCAAAACAGGAAATTGATAGGAATCTTCCTCAAATTATGGAATCCTTAATTGATTGAAAATTAAGGAGTTATCTGTTATTCCTTTTATTAAGATTGCTGATTGGTACATAATTATGCCCTAATCTGATTTCCATAAATTGCAGGATTAATTGTGTGCAGCAGGAAAGGAAAAGATCGAAAATCTTCCTCAAGGATATGATTGACGCAGAAGAAAATAAGGAGGAAATTTTCTTGCTGATTAAGACATGCACCTGGTTGCTATTCAAGCTACATTCAAGGAATTATTGCGCCAGACTTTTTAATTCAAGATATTAACGCAATTATTCCAGACCATTGGATCAGAAGTTAATCAAGGGCGGAGAAGACCTAGGGCTGGGTGTGTTCACTATAAATAGAGGCTCTCTGTTTCACAATTGACATCATTCATTCACGTAAAAACCAGAGAGATACGAAAGCAGCAGCAAGACTTTTTCCTCCCCTGCCAAGTTCATCCTCTCTTGCCAGACTTTGAAGGACTTCTCCACGAAGGTAGCAGAGTTAGACACTTGAAGGAAGAAGCCAAACATCCTTTTGACGTTGCCAAGCTTCCTTGGAAATTGAAAAAAGTGTAAACACTACCTTTACTTTGTTTTGATTTTCTTTACAATTTGAAAGCATGTTTCGAATGTTAAACTCTGGATTTGTAAGCATGTTTTGCTTGTTCTTGTATTCAATAGATTCAGAATTTTAGTAAAGCATGTTGAAGTTTCGTTCATGATATTCTTAGCAATCTGATCTTGTTAATTCATTGTTTAGGAAGTATGCGTTTTTGTTTTATTACTATGTTAGAATGCATGCTAACTAGTGTCATGATTTATACTAAGCCTCGTAGGTAAGTATGGATCTCCAGTGGTGGAAGCTATGTCAAAATGGCTGAAAACGTATACTATGCAGTTCCCTGTTGTGACGTTCATAATATAATTGTGTTCAATCTCGTTCTATAGATTCTAAGGACTCATGTTAAGTGTAGACAGATACACTAAGTATTGATAACAACCTTGCATGAGATGTCCTAGTTCTAGACGTTCTGTGTTAGGGACAAGTAAGTAGAACTATAAAATGCATGACCTCGTAGGCTTGTATTTTGAGATTGTTTCTAGTTCTTTGAATTGACATGTTATCGGATTGCTAAGGTTGAAACGTGAACTTTGATACGTGGTCAGAATCTGAGTCTTCTCTGATGGATATGTTGAATGAATCGATCACTTGTATATATTAGTTTAATTGTTATCTTTATCTTTTAGTAGGAATTTTAGAACAAACCTTCAAACCCCCCCTTTATCTATTGTACCATGTGTATATTTGTAATTGAATACTTGTAAATACTTATAGTTACTGATTCTTTAGTGTAACTGTGACTGCAGGAGCGCCCTTTAGGTCCCCGGATTGATCGAACCCTATTTGCCAATACTACATTCTAATAAAAAAGGGTTTTTAAATTACGCGCCCGGAAACGAGCACGTCAGAACTTAGGTGAAATGTGCTTTGTATTGTCACCATTGATGTAACCTAACTTCATTTGCTCAATACAAGTTGCATTGTCCTCATAAATGCATGTAGGTCTATCAGTTGTAGAATTTAATCCACTAGTCCCTTTAATGTGTTTAATGACTGATCTCAACCAAACACATTCCCGAACAGCTTCATGCAAAGCTATAATCTCTGCATGATTTGAAGATGTTGCCACTAGGGTCTGCTTTGTAGACCTCCAAGATATCGTCGTATTTCCAATGGTGAACACATAACCAGTTTGAGAACGTCATTTATGGGGATCAGATAAATATCAAGCATCGGCGAAACCTACCAACGTATCGTTGGGTGTCTCGGCATATGACAAGGCGGCGGTGGCATGCACGGCATTGGACCCGTGTCCAGTAGTTGTACCGGTGGCGTCCATGGTGGCGGTTCGGTCCCTTGGTGGATCGGTGCCGTGTCTTCCATGAGCCGTAGGACCATCTTCTGTTCTTGTGGAATCAGTGTAGGGAAAGAACAGTCCCAAGTCAATGGTACCCTTAAGATATCGAAAGATGTTCTTGACTCCAGTCCAATGACGTTGGGTTGACGCTGAGCTAAATCTAGCTAACAAGTTGACTGAGAATGCAATGTCTGGTCGAGTGCATTGAGCTAAGTACAATAATGCGCCTATTGCACTAAGGTATGGAACCTCTGCGCCCAAGACCTCTTCGTCGTCCTCTTTCAGACGGAATTGATCTTTAGTCATATCCAGACTTCGACCAATGATGAGAGTGCTAACATGGTGCATCTTGTCCATATTAAATCGCCTGAGCATCTTTTGGACATATGCAGACTGATGGATAAGGATTCCACAGACTTGGTGCTCTAGGTCATGACCTAGGCAAAAACGAGTCTTCCCAAGATCTTTCATCTCAAACTCGGATTTTTGATAAGCCGCGGTCTCTTTGATTTCATCAAGAGTACCGATAATGTTCATGTCATCAACATAGACGGCCACTATTGCAAATCCGGAACTTGTCTTCTTTATGAACACGCACGGGCATAGTTTATCGTTCTTATATCCTTCCCTAATCAAGTAGTCACTTAAACGAGTATACCACATTCGCCCGGATTGCTTTAATCCGTAAAGTGAGCGTTTCAACCTTATAGCATACGCACTCCGTGGTTTAAGGTCACTTGATTTAGGTAACGTAATGTCATTAGGCACTTATATATATATATATGAATCTAGATCCCCATAAAGATATGCTGTAACCACATCCATGAGCTGCATGTCAAGTTTTTCAGACTCTACCAAACTGACTAAGTAGCGGAAAGTTATGACGTCCATGACTGGAATCCCAGGGCGTTGTGAGAAACCTTGCGCCACAAGGCGGGCCTTATACCGAAGTACCTCATTCTTCTTACTACGCTTTCTAACAAAGACCCATTTATGTCCAACAGGCTTTACACTCGGCGCAGTTAGCACTACTAGGCCGAAGACCTGTCTCTTTGTTAGAGAGTCTAATTTTGCCTGGATTGCAACTTTCCATTTAGGCCAATTTGCTCTGTTTTGGCATTCTGCAACAGAGCGTGGTTCGATGTCATCATGCTCAATGATTTCATGAGCCACGGAATAAGCAAATATATCATCGACATGGGTTGATGACCTGTTTATCAATTCATATGTGTTATGATAACACTTGGAGATCTCTATGTTCTCTGATGTTGATGTTGACCCTGAGGCGTCCCCCATGGATTCTAACATCAATTTGTGGACATAACTGTAATCAGAGATGATCTCGTGAGAAAGATTCTCAACATCGATGATCAAAGGATTGACTTGTGCCTTGTCGGTCTGTTTCTTTCTCAGACGCGTGTCAACTGATTCACAAACAAAGAGTATGTCTAAAATTTCTTTCTCTTTTTCTGCCGAAATTTTATTCTTTATTTTATTTTTTTATTCTTTTCACGGCAAATTCTTTTCTTTTTATACAACAAGGACATTATAGAAGCTCCTTCCCCTACACTTGATCTTCATTGTCACCTCCAGTAGTCTTCACACAAAATGTTCGACTAGGCCCAAAGGACAAGGGTAGAGATATGATGTACTAAGCTCAGGTAAAAATTACATGGGTGATGAAAGAAAATGTTTAATGTAGGCTCAAAGGGGCTCAAACTAAAGGGTGTGCAGCGCACATAAATAGGGACACAAGTTTCTTTGGCAATGGTGATCATCCTAAAAAGTTCCATTTATCTTTTCTAAAATCAGAGCGTTTTATGATTAAAAGTTTTGAAAGTTTACACGAGTGAGTTGTAGTCATCTCTAGTTTATTAAAAGCTATGGTGAGCAATCAATCAAATTGAAAGAATAATGAGGTTTTTAAACAATTTATAGCCAAGAAAATAAATCAGAATATTTCAATGAACACTCAGAAAGAATAGCATATATAAAGGCTCAAAAGCTCACATTTAAGGTCATATGAATCAAAACTTGTCTTAGTATGCTCATTTCTGTACCAAAGATTCAAATCATATCCACTACGTTTCACATGATTTTCATTTATTGCAATTAACAACCGAATATCAGTTAGAAATCATATTGTGATCTTATCCATAATTTCTGAGATTATAATCATCATAGACAGTTAAAGGCTCCTAAGACTCAAAAACAAACAAAAGACTCAAAAAACAAATGAATTTTTTTTAAATTTTTGACATTTTTCAAGTTTTATGTATTTCAATAAATCAATAAACATGTAAATCTTTTACCCACACTTAAACTCTGCATTGCCCTCAATGTAGATCAGAATATAGCATGCAACATAGAATAAAGCATGGAAACAGGGATTCACAACAAAGCAAACGAAACAAAAACTATTGAACAAAAAAGTAAGAGATTAAAGTTGAGAAAACTCCCCCTTGTAGACATCCCATACACACGGCCTTCAGGGAGGATTGAAATATATGCACCTGCCTCAAGGTACATGACCTCGACCTTCAAATGAAAGCTCCTTGCAATCGATACTTCAAAGTAGATGTAGGGTGTCTAGAGAGTTGAGAAACACTTGTGATCTCCGTGCAAATCCCTGACTTGATTTGTTCCAAAGTCAGTAGAACTGCATTTCAAAAATAAGAGATTAATCCAACTTTCACGAAATTAAACTCATAAAAATAAAAATAAGGAAGAAAAAATAAAGAAAAAGTTGTCCAAAAATAGTTGCAAAAAGGTGCAACAAACCACTAATAAGTCTATTACATTATCCAAAAACGTGAAATTGAAATAAAAACATAAAGTCTCAAAATTGTACAAATGTGCGACTTGATGTAGGGCTGCCTCCCTAGAGCGCCTCGTTTAACGTCCATGAGCTAGACGGATGATTTCCATCCTCAATCATCTCCAACAAATAGGGTGTCTTCATCAACATTGTTCAGCTAGCCTTTGGCAACAGAGGCAAAATATGGGGGAGAGTAGGACTTCCTTGAGTTGTCATGGCTTCCACAGCTAAAAATTGAATCATCATCAGAATTGTCCTCATGTTCATCAAAATTCATCTCAGACATCCTTCCATTCCGAGCAGCTGGCGGTTTGGGTGCAGGCTCAAAGTATCCACCAAACACCTCCTCAAAGAGTGCATCATTTTGGAGTGCATATCATCTATTTTTTTGTTGATCTTGCTGATAGACTCAAAAAGGACGACTTGCTCCTTCCGTAGCTCTTCAGTGGTGGCAATTAACTTCTTCATGGGCTCCTCCTTCTTCCTCTTGGTAATCATCTTGTGGGGAGGGATGAGGTGGGCTGATTTTGGTGAAGTGGGCTCCATGTTGGGCAGCAGGGATGGCTGAGGAAAGCTTGCCGGATCTGGGATTCTTCTAGGCTGGGCTTGTGCAATCCTTTCTTCATAGACATGGCGTGGCCACTCTTCCCTTCGTGCTGGTTGCACTTGTTCTGCCTCATGCTTGACTTGCTCTTTTTCAACTCCTTCTTTTGTGAATCTCTTCAAGAACAGCTCCTTGCATGTGTCCTAGGTGACGTTGTGATCAAGCTCTATGAGAAACCACTCTGTGACCTCCCCTCTCGAGCATTGATGAAAGATGTTCACAGCCACAGCTTCCACATTGAGCTCCATTGGAACCATGAGTGCACACACGTTCTCACGTGTGCAATGTGATTCGCTGCACTCCATCCTCCAGTACTGTCAAACATTGGTACCACCCCGAGCATGTTGTAGAATGTTTCACCCTTCTTGAAGTAGAAGATTGTGTCCAGGATCGAAAGCTTATTTGGGAAAGACATTTGTACATTCAAAGTAATTGATAGTAATAAGACATACAATTTAGAGGAGTTAAAAGTAAAGTAAGACAAGTTAAACAAGAATGAGTTTCCATAAACACATAAGACACTACACGTTTGCATTATCCTATGCTTAAGTTTATTTCAACTTCTACACTTAGGTACGGGAACATAGGACATTGGTGTGCAATGAGACTGAAACAACTATCCAATCCATAGTCATGTTTGATCAAATATACCTTAGTGCGACTTACAACCAAATTTAAACAACAATAAAACAACACTACTGATTCTAAATTTTATTCACCCTTCAAATTCATATCTCAAGTTGTAAACTGTATTTGTGGGGACATAGGCGTTGACATCTAAACATAAACAATTATGTGGTTTCAGAAGGCTTAAATGGCCAGCCCGAAGTGAAACGGGCTGGTAGGGTTTCGTTTTTAGTGGGCTACGGAGGTCGAAACCTCTATCGTGCTTACGCACAGTCTATAGCCCTTTGAAACCCAATTTTGGTCCCAGTCGCTTACTTGGGTCTAAACACCACTCAAAGTGCCTCTTACTCAGCTAGAAACTACTTATATTTTCGATGGTCTAAACAAGAGCACAAAATGGGCCGCCCTCAACCTCGGGAGACCTTGAAAAGGAACTCACGAAGGGTTAAGGCCCAAATCTGCTATACGGCCTCTTTAACTGGACAGTTTACCAAATGAGATATAAACTTGAAAAGGAAATAAAACAAACAATCAGTACTAATAAGTAAACTAAATAATAAACTGAAAGAAAACCGTAGGAGACTTTAAAAGTCCCCGGCAATGGCGTCGAAATTGACGTGCTCCGAAACCGGGGTGCGACAATTATGAACCCTGTTTTGGCAGTTGTAGTATTGGTAAATAAAGTTCGATCAATCTAGGGACTTTAGGGTGCTCCTGCGTTTACAAAACTAAACAGATTAGACTACTTCAAGAGTTATTTACAGAATATAAACAGCAATTACATTTACATGATTTCTGGGGGGATTTTGAGAGTTTGTTCTAACATTCCTACGAAAACAGTAAAGAAAAGATACTAAACTAATATATACAAGTGATCGACTTCCACACTTTCGAAACCAGATTCCAGAAAACATAATCATAATCCAATGAACTTTAATCACACAATCGAGTTATTACCAAAGAGAAACACAGAAGGGTTCTAAATACAAGCCTACGAGGTCATGCATTTAATCGGTTCTTCTAAATAGTCATCCAAGCTAGAACGTCTGATCTTAGAACATTTTACATGCTGCTGCTATCAATACTATAAGTATCTGTCTACAAACATGCAAATCATTAAGTAAAAGAACGAACCCTAACATGCAAAGAGTTTACGTGCGACACTTAACCATTCACATGCAAAACATGCTCCCAACCATACAGGATATGACCTCCACTACTGGTGATCTATACTTACCTACGAGGCTTAGTACAAATCATAGCATTAGTTAGCATGCATTCTATTATAGGTATATCAAACACAAACATGCTTTCAATGAATGACACGACCCACCCCGAATTTCATCCTGAACCTGGAGTAAATCGTGCGGGGATCACCTCCAAGGGAAGATTTACCACAAAATTCAGTACAACCTCCCTTGGAAATGGACAACCCTTCCAAACCAAAACCTTCAAACACTCCTAAAGGTTCCAACTCCAACCTTATAGACTCCTGGAGTCTTCGTGCTCCCCACAAATCACTACATCTCTCAATATAGATTTAACAAAGATCCTATAACCAACAACCACATATTCAGAGCAACTCTATTTGAGAGGAAAGACTAGAAATAAATAGAAAAGAGCGGAAGCTATACTATTAACTATGCCTCTTCTCCATGTACGCCCAATCTCAACTATGTAATCCTGCAGACTGGGCATTTTAAAACGAAAGGCCCAGGGGAAGACATTTAATAACGTTAGAGTGAGTGGACAAAAATAATTTAATAACAAAATATTTATGCATTCCCATTTTAATTTCATAGAAAAATATATTGCATGCGGCAGCTTAAAAGTGCTCAACTCATAAACTGACAATTTCAAGACTAGCACTGGCTAGTCACAAACTCAAATAAAATGGAGCCTTTCTGGCTAAACTATATATAAACATATATTCGTATATATTTACAGTCGTCAGATTCCTTGTATGAATCCTAGAAACAATTTAGAAAAATAGAAATTCATACAAGGCTACAACGCTGGCGTCTGATGCTCACGTTGCGCCATAATGGTATTTTTCCTCATTATGACCGAAAAGGACGGTGTATATATACGTGTGGACTCCCTATATGAAAACCTAAATAAACCGAAAAAGAAAGTAGTTTTCATATAGGGCTATGACACTTGTGTCTAACACTCACGCCACGCCATAATGGTATTTTACCTCATTATGACGGACCAAGCACGTATGACTAGCTAGCATTTATATACATACTATACTCATAAAATCCAAAATATATATATCCACCAAAAATCTCATTTTCGGGATCTCTCCAAAGGAGGAAAAATTGTCAAATAGGCGAGAAATCAATAAATCTCATCAGAAGAAATAAATGATTAATAAAATCATTCATCGCATGCTTTTTATTTAAAACAAAGGTCCACTCACAACTTTAGGCCTAAGCCTGACGTCGATCCGAGGTCTCTCCAATTTGAGTCTCCTCACGTCCTGTTCCAAATATATAATTAATTTTCCAACTAAAAATCCAATATTTATTCAAAATAGGCAAAATTAACCGAGAACCATAAACACGCTCATCATTGCCTAACTTCGATAATCTTAAATCGAAACGACCCAAACTTTAATATCATATTTAGCAGCCGTAAATACAACATTTCCCAGAAATTGACTTAAATCCTACGGCCGGATTTTACATTATTTAACCGCCAAAAATACCAAACTTCGGAAATTCACAAACCTATTCAAAACTCGTCCGAAAATTCCACAATTCACTCCATTAAATACCTCTAATTATTACACATTTAAAATCGTACAAAACCCCAAAACGGCGGCGGCCGGAGGCCGATTCCGGCGACGTCTAAATTCTACCAAATTTTAACAGCATCTTCCTCTCAACATCCCAAACAACTTTCATAACTATCACTAAGTCCAATTTCAAGCCTAACTAGGTCAATCGAACAAAAACATCATAAAAGCCCTAGAATTTCAACTTCGAATTTCTCCTTACCGAGCTCAAGAGGGAGTGAGCCTTTTGGAGGGGTTGTTGCACGGGAGGAGAGCTACAAAACCGTACCAAGCTTGCCCAGATTGGTGGCCGGAAGAGGAGTTCCGGCGAAGGAACCACCGCGGTAGTCGCCGCTTTCGGGCAGAGAGTGCTCCTTCAAGGCGGAGCTAGGGCGGCTGTCACCGGTCTAGAATGGAAGCTGGGTTGATGGCCGACCTTTTGGGACTGGTTTGGCGGCAAACGGTGGCCGGACGGCGGCGGACAGGCGGCCGGAAAATCGGGCAGCGGGAAGAGAGAGAGAGAGAGAGCGTCGGGAGAGAAAGAGAGAGAAGAGAGAGAAAGAAAAGAGTTTTGGGCCTCACCCATCCGGCCCAACTCTTCTATATACAACCCAAATCCAAAATTTAACACCCCCAAAAATAATACCCTAATAAAAATTACCTTTTACTAGCTAAAATTTACCATTTTTACCGTCGTTACATTTTTCTCCTACGAATAACTCTCCGAAATAATCATCCCTCAAAATCCCTCTAGGGACCAATTAAACTATAACTTAATGTCGGAGACGGTAAAAATTCTTATTATAATCAAGCTAGTAAATAAGATAAAATTTTACAGGTCAGAATGTGACAATGAATTTCTAAGGCAATTGACTCAATCACATAACATCATTAGAACAATGAAATCATGACTATTATTAACTGAAAATCACTTAGTTCTCAACAAAGATTCCATCCAATTCGGAAAATAAAATACATGGTTCTAAAACGAAAGCTAAATCAGAAGAAGATGGCCAGAAAGTACTAGACATAGATTTACACTTTTCAATGGATTGATTGGCCGATCAAGAACTTGAGGTCGTGCAAGGCTGTGCTAGGGCTTTAGTACTCCCTGGAACGTCCGAGGCAGCAAGGGCTTCTCTCCTTCTTCTTCTAGGGACTCACGACAATGAGAGGGACTAAGAGAACTTTTCTGAATTTCTAGAGTGTAGGATGTGATCCTCTAAACGTTGCTCTCTGCTCCTTTATATAGTGGTCTGGTCGAACCCTAGCTCTTTTCTTAGCCTTGATGAACTTCTGATCCAACGGTGATGAATTATTGCTTTAAATCCTGATTTAGACTTTTCCAGAATTTTCTAGAATGTCTTGTGCAATTAGAATTCAAATAACGAAATTAAGGAAAGAATCCCTTAATTTCTGATTTATATTAGCACACATAAATCCCTTGATTACTGCAGAATTCGTCCTCCCTCTTTTATACACATTCACAGATTCCTATTCCAAGTTGAATTAGGTTTCCTGACTTCAAATGGTGTCCCTGTCTCATCAGAAAAGAAAGTTTCCTAAATATTTTAGGAAAGTCAGAATAGGAAAGATTCATAAATAGTAAGTTTCCTAAATCAAAATAAGAAAGATTCTTAAAATGAAATAGGCAAGTTCCCTTTTCAAAATATGAAAGTTTCCTAAACTACTTATCCTCAGATTTTGTGACTTAATGAGACTCCTTGCTACACCAAGAATCCTTCTTTGATTAGGATTTCCCTCAATTCTTACGTTTTATCCTTCTTTTGTGTAAAACTGCCTCTTTTGACCTACAATCACATAAACAAGCTAGAAATGACATTATTAAGGAAATAACGAAGCTAAATATGGTCGGAAATACATTAAAACGTGTGTATCATCAACCGAACCAAGTGGCACACTTAAAACCACTAGCTCCTTAATTTCAGACAATTCTAAGACATCATACTAACTTGCATGAGCCTAGTTGAACAATTGATGATGAAAAATTCGCCATAGGGTAAAAGACTTGAACCGGAAAACACGTGAGTGACCCTCCTTGAGAGTCACGGCGCCGTACATCACCTCCTCTAAGGGAGAGACCAAAGATGGCGTTGATGCCATGTTTTCTAAGGTAGATGTAAATCAATTCGACCCATGTAGAGACAAGAGGAACCAAAAAAGAAATTTCATTAATGCGCTGAAAAGAGTATATAAGGGTCTCAAAAAAAATTGAGAAGAAAACTAAGCATGGCATGCTAACAATGCCTTATTACATCATGACTTGTAAAAGGGAAAACAATCTAGCCGGTGACGTCAAAGTCAGGAGCTTCTAAGTCAGAACATTGTCTATTGGGGTCTGCGACCTTGAAGGTAACATTATGTTCAACTCCATTTTTTTCAGTGGAATTGACTTCCATCAATTCATTGTATTTCTTGTATGCGGCAACAACATTTGCAAGAGTGCGACAACTTTTGGACCAGTGGTCCTTGGACCCACATATGTTGCATTGACCATCAAAGGCAGAAGAAGAGGGAACATGCTGCTTCCGAGGAGGAGCGGTGCCGCCCTTGGGGCCAGCGGCACCGGTGTCTCGATGCCATGTGTTGGTACGGCCTCTAATGCCACTACCTTGTCCCCGAGAACCAGAGGCACGGTGGTGCTGATTCCCATGTGCGTAAGCTTTATTCCGATGTTGATCCTTGCATTTCAGAGCTTTCTTGCTCCGTTTGCTGTTGTAATTGAATTCTAGAATTTTCCGAGTGCCTACAGGACGCAAATTATGCTGATCATTGATCATGTTGTTCTTTTCTTCCATAAGGAGTTGCTTCATTAAGCCGCTAAATGTAGTAATCCTCTTATTTTGGAACTCAAGTCGATACTGGTTCATTAGGATCTTAGCAGCAGAAGGGAAGGTCGAGAAAGTCTTTTCAATCATGTCGGCATGACTTTTCTCGACTCCATATGAGCTCAGTTGAGCTTGTAGGTAAAACATATCCCTGTTGAAGTCATCAACCTTCTTGTAATCCAAAAGTCGGATTTCATCCCAGTGAGCAATTAGTTCTGGGAGCAAGGTTGAATAGATATTGCCGGAATGTTCGGCGAGGGCATCCCACAGATCTTTTAGATCATGCTTTGATTGATACTGCCTGTGCACTGTGGGATTGATATGCTTACGAAGGAACATGAGCGCCTGAGATTTTGTTCTCTTGTGAGGCGATTCCTGAGTTGGATCGGGGAATATGGTCTCGGTCAGATTCTTAGCAATGAAGGTTTGCTCTATATCCGAGACCCAGCGATGGTACTCGGAACCATAGGCGTCGAGGACGTCGAATTCGATGCCTCTGTCCATCTGCATACAAGAGAGAACAAGTCGTATTAGTTTTCTGTAGAGACCCAAAAAGATACTCAAATACGATGCTTTTATATTGGTTTGTCTCTCTAGGGTTGATCAAACACAACCCTAAGTGTCCGGAGTCGATCAAACATGACCCAAGAAACTTGTGTGAAGGTGATCAAACACACCTTCAGAATAGAAAATAACCAAAGTTGATCAAACACAACTTTGGACCTGGGGAGGAAAAACCGGGATTTTAAACCTGCAAATACACCGTCCCAAACATGGAATAGAGTAGAAGAAGGGGAGAAAACACTTTATCTCCCCCGAGGTTATTGAACTTGGAAGAGTTTTAGGGTTGTAAAGTAAACATACCGTAAAAACTTAGATGCTTGATCAGACGAGAAGAAAGCAGCGGAGCGGGCTGCCGGGAAGCGGCGGTCGGAGAGTGACGGCGGCCGAGACAGGGCCGAGAACCTTCGGTTTTGGGTGTTTAGGGTTTGGGAAAACAATTAGCTCAAAGGTTGAGCTAAGAGCTGATAACGTGATGAAGTGAAAGTAATTTGAGAATAGAGAACTGTGAAAGATGTGTATCGGAGCCCTTTATATCGGGAATTACATAATACCAATTAGGTAAGAATAAAGAATACATAGATCTAGTCAAACTACATATCCTATTGACATAAGGCCAAGACACACATAAAGAATATCTAGAAAGATACAGAATATCCTAGAACAAATATGAGATTATACACACGGATATCCGTATATTGAAAGAAAAAATAAAATTAACATATTTTCCATAACTTTTGATTTTGAACTACTTTTTGAATTAGCAGAACGAAAATATAATATTTATAAGGATTAAATTCAGTTTACCCTCCTAAGGTTTAGGGTTAACTTCATTTCAATCCCCGTTCTTTCAATTTTGAAAATTTACCCCCTAAAGTTTCTAATTTTCATCAACCTTGCTTATTTACTAAGATTTCTTCCAATTTGAATGTTAAATGCTAACATGGAATCTTAGAAAAAAGATCACAAAGTCTGATTTTTTATATTGCATGATTGTTTTAGCCTTTAAAAATGAGTCATAAAGTCAAAATTAACGTTAAATTTTGACGGAATCCTAGCAAATAACCAAAGCTAATGAAAATTAGAAACTTTAGAGGGTAAATTTTCAAAATTGAGAGAACATGGATTGAAATGAGGTAAACTCGAAACCTTAGAGGGGTAAAATGAATTTAATCCTATTTATAAATATTAAATCATTAATTAACACCATTCATCATAGCAGACAATTAATATTTGCATTTAATATTTAAATTATATAAATTGAGGAATTTTATTCAAATAACTATAAACTTAATTAAAAGATTACAAAAATTGTAATTAATTAAAGGTTTGACCCGTAATTAAAGGGTGATGGTTATCCATAATAACTGCAATGGTGTGTTTAATTGATTTAAGGCAAATTCCCTGACATTGTTCACTTGTTTTGGGTCTTAATAACATCTTCTTTGTTGCATCTGGTTTCATGAGAAGTTCTACGAAGTGCCAAAGATCAAATCTACCATCAAGCCACAAGGTGCGCAAATATGTAAGACATCATCTCCCTATTGAAGTTTTCGTTAGAGATTCCTCGGTTTTGAGTTTTGACAAGTTGTATGTGTAAAACTGTAGGTCGGATCGATATCTTGGTGGTCGACTACGGCTTTTTCGATTCATAACAGAGAGAGAGAGAGAGAGAGAGAGAGAGAGAGAGAGAGAGAGAGAGAGAGAGAGAGAGAGAGAGAGAGAGAGAGAGAGAGAGAGAGAGAGAGAGAGAGAGAGAGAGAGAGAGCTAGCTCTTGATGCATGTCGACCAAGTAGGTTGGGTACGTTCAGCCGAGGATACTTGTGTGGTGGAGGGTCATAAACTGTCTAGAGGTTAAAGAAGAAAGAGAACGAGAAGAGAAAGGATGAAGAAAGAGAGACGGCGAAACTCCGGTGCCGGCAGCTTGTTCAAACAAAAGTAAAATTATATAAAAAAAATTAAATATATTTTGACTGAAATAATACAATTAATCTTAAATAATGAAACAAATATAAGAAAAATATAAAAGAGGAAAATGATAATTAAGGTGGGCCCCACCGAAATAGAAATTAAAAGAAAATTATGAGAGAGAAAAATAAATAAATACAACATTTAAAATAAATTGAAAAGCTGAGACACCAAAGTTAAAAGCGTGACTTTTGGCTAGTGGAGACTGCAACAGAGAATACCTTTTTTAATTCCATGACTGCACCGTACCTAATAACTTTTAGATACGCTTATTCATATCTTCTAGAGCAAAAGATGTAGAAAAAAAGAGTATCCTATGAGGCATATGCTAGTAGTGTCTTCTGTGCTTTGACAAACAGATCGGGATCAAGCGTTCGTGGGTTTTGTTTTATAAGGGGGGTCCTACACGAACGTAGGGTGGGTGATGGGGAGCGACCCAAAGGACCTGATCGCGATGGACATGAGCCCTTGGGTGTCATGTTTGTCCCGTGTGCGATATAATGATATTACGAGGTAGCATTGACGTTCGCGCTTGGGAGTGATTTTTTTGACCCTTGGGTGCCACTTTTTCCCAAAGCCGTCGTCTTGAGGCTTGTTCGAAGCCTAGGTCGTTCGTAGCCATATATGTGTGAGCTTACAACTTAATGCATGTGTGCATCTAAGTTTGTCACTAAATGTATTGTGAGCCCAATGAATGCGCTCGGAGACATGTGAGGCTAAGTTGCATGTGTGTATGCATGAGTATGCTTTGAGCATGTAAGATATTACTCTAGGAAGTAATTAAAGAGTAAGAGTAGGAGTAGGATACCGGTCGCATGATAAGCTTTGTTGTCTTTCGGTGACTCTTTGTTTTGGCTACAGGTGCCCAAATAAGATTTGTTGGTGTCCGCTTGGTAGACTAGAATTTGTTGACCAGTTGACTGGTTGACCGTTGACCAACTTGAAATGTTGACTTGTCATGTGGATACGTTGTTATGATCGTAGCGATCGTATAATTAGAAGGAGCTTTAATAGGGAAATTATTATTTGTACCCGGAACACCACCTGTCATGTGTTCCCTTTTAATCTTATTGGTCCAAGTGTTATTTCAGATTGGTGTATTTAATTACTTTTATTTTTTTTCCACCCCTACTGGTCCTCACATGAATCTGAGTTATGTGATTAACCGAGTACGCCACATGGTGTTCTAGTTACAAAGAATAATTACTCGCTTTAATATATAGCTGGGAGAGATGCACCCAATATTAGCCCTCGGCGACTCAATTGGCAGCAGGTGCTTAAATAATATTGTTGTGTCCATTTGAGCGAGAAAATCTTACGTGCGACAGCCGCACCACGCGTCCTGTGCGACCCACCAGTCGCACAGCGACACGTGTTTTGCACAGGTTAGTGGAGGTGAGCTCGACGGCGGCAGGTTGTTAGCTGTATGGTGGAGGCGGCGGTGGGGGTTCTAGGCGATGGCTGGGCAGAGGGACATGCTATGCTTTGATCGGAGAGGATCTGTAATATCCCACATCGGCCAAACGGAGAGGGGTTATGTGCTGTATATGTACATGCCCACCTCTAATCTAATACGAGGCCTTTTGGTGGCTCAACGGCTTCGGAGGGGATGGGTACTCCGAAGTTAAGCATGTTGATGCTAGAGCAATCTCAGGATGAGTGACCTACTGGGAAGCTGCTCCTGAGCTGCCGGAAACAAAACCTTGAGGGCCGGTGGACCCAAAGCGGACAATATCGTGTTACGGCGAAGGGGTCCTGGGATGTGACAAATGGTATCAGAGCCACTCTGCCCTCACGGTTTTGTTTCCGGCAGCTCAGGAGCAGTTTCCCAGTAGGTCACCCATCCTGGGATTGCTCTAGCATCAACATGCTTAACCTCGGAATACCCATCCCCTCCGAAGCCGCTGAGCCACCAAAATGCATCGTGTTAGATTGGAGGTGGGCATGTACATATACAGCACATAACCCCTCTCCGTTTGGCCGATGTGGGATATTACAATCCACCCCCTTAGGAGTCTGACGCCCTTGTCGGCACACTCGCACCACACGGCAGAATGGCTCTGATACCATTTGTCACATCCCAGGACCCCTCCGCCGTAACACGATATTGTCCGCTTTGGGCCCACCGGCCCTCACGGTTTTGTTTCCGGCAACTCAGGAGCAGCTTCCCAGTAGGTCACCCATCCTGGGATTGCTCTAGCATCAACATGCTTAACCTCGGAGTACCCATCCCCTCCGAAGCCGCTGAGCCACCAAAAAGCCTCGTGTTAGATTGGAGGTGGGCATGTACATATACAGCACATAACCCCTCTCCATTTGACCGATGTGGGATATTACAGGATCGGTTTCGCCGGGGAAGAAAGAGGAAGGAAGGAAGAAGAGCTGCGAAAAAAAAAAAAACTAGCGGATTTTCTCCGAGCTCATTTGTCCGTTGACTTAAGTTGTCCATGCGGAATGAAGTTGTGTTGTCCGGAGTCTGGCCATCGAAGCTTGATTTTAACCGTTGACTGGTCCATGATGACTTTTGACTTGGTCAAATCATCCGTTTTTATGCATAATTGTATAGAAAGAGTTGTCATTTCTTCTTTCTTTCGTAGTTTCCTGAAAAACCAAAACAAGAAAATGTGAAATTCTCATCGTAAGAGAGTTTAAGTTTTGAAGAGAAAACAAAGATCATTAGGGAAGCCTGGGCTTCGTTTCGGTTTGTTGGAGTATCGCTCTGAGGATGAGTCGTTCCGGTCGGAAGTCTTGAATAGATCGATCTCTCCATTCGAATGGATACCAGCGTTCATTGCTGGGTTTTGAGTTGATTCCGATCGGACACGAATAATCCATTAGATTTCGATGGGGAGACGAGCGCTGGGCTCGAGCTTGAGTTTGCATGTTTTGCTTTTGTAATCGGAGAAGATAAGGGAAGCCTGAGCTTCGGGACCGCTCACCGGATCCGATCGAGGTGGAGGTTTTGTGTTTGTTGATTGAATTCGAAGCGACTCCAATTTGGGTCTTTGTGTTTGATCGGAGGATGGTGAGCGCTGGGCTCCATTGTCTATTGCTGTCAGAGACGATCAAAATCATAGATTGTTATGCAGAATTTCATTGTCTATTGCATTTTTGACTTTGCTTGAAGCAATAAGAAGATTGAGATTTGCAATTGCCGAACGGCAGAGTTGGATGGTTTGAGGCAGGCGGAGCTGGGTTCTCGGCGATCGCTGATTGAGATGAGCACTGGGCTCTGAATTTCTGAGCTCGCTGGGTTTTAATTGATTCCGCTCGGAGCTGCATGTCTGGAGAGGAAGGTCTGAGCCATAACTCTGAAACTTGCAGATAAGAAGCGCACGAAGCTTGATTCTGCAGAATGTTGCGTTCATAGCTGCTAGTGCAGAACATAATAAATCAATCATGAGCGCTGGACTCTTGTTTCTTAATGCGATCGGGAATGAAATTTGAGCAGATAATAGAGTTTGTTGTTTCTTGGCTGCATGCCCATAGAGATTGCATGGAGAAGCTGATGAGCTTGTATAATTGTACGATGATGAGCGTCATTGTAGCCATGTGTCCGATCAGTAATGTATGTGTTCTCTTCCCTTTTGTAACATGGATCGGTGGAGTTTGTCCTTATGCAGCAAACCTCCTAATATTTGTATGGCAAATGAAAGAAGTTGCCAGTTTTGACTTTACTTCTGCTTAATTTAACAATAATGCCTGCATGTTGAGTGCTAGGTGTTCACGCACAAACTTGGAGTGGTGAATTTCAGGTATGAAAAAGATGAGCGCTGGGCTCGTGGATTTGTAGAATAGCTGCATGTAATGCGTTCGGAGATGTCTGAAGTTTCTGAAATTCATTGATGGTGAGAATGATCGATTGAGGTCAATGACAATCGACCTTTTTTTTTTTTGAAATTTGATTGATCGAGCGCCTTAGCTTGATTTTATGATTGGAAGATGCTCTGTGAAGTATTATTTCCCTCAACAGTTTCTAGCCAGCTTCTGTCTTCAATTTTTTGGAGTCCACTTCAAAAAAGTTATCATGGCAACCCTTTTCATCAACATCGGGAACTGTCATATTATGCATATCAGTACATTTAGATAGATGGACAAACAACAATTGGTATCAATAGAGTACAAATGACTTGAGAGCCAATTACCCAGACTAAAACTTCAAAAATTCATTTCTCACCTGGAATTGAACAAACAGGTGACAATTAGAAGCTGACAATCACAGCTACCAAATTCTCTCTCTCTCTCCCTGTGTTACAAAAAATGGTCTCAATCCAAAATTCGATACCCATATCTCAAATCAGCAAGCTATATACTGGAATTCGGTGCAATCGATCATTGAGGTCCTAGACTGCAACACAGACAATACCCACTCAAAAATCACAATCTGCATCACATACATTTTTCATCAGCATACACGAAAATAAAACTCAACTGCATGCACGAAAGTCAGAATTTTTTTTTACCTGATATGTTTCATGTTTCTACTTATGTCTAGACGTCAGATATGACAGTATAAAACTGATAGGCAGAAAGTGTTCAAACAAAGGAAAAGAGAGAGAGAGAGAGAGAGAGAGAGAGAGAGAGAGAGAGAGAGAGAGAGAGAGAGAGAGAATTTTTTTTTTACCTGATATGTTTCATGTTTCTACTTATGTCTAGACGTCAGATATGACAGTATAAAACTGATAGGCAGAAAGTGTTCAAACAAAGGAAAAAAAATCGATTCATAGTCGGTAAAAAAAATACAGATTAACTAGGAGAATTCCTAATATTGAATAGTATCATGAACTTAAGGTGAGAAACAGCTGAGATGAATAACAAAACTAAATTAGTTGATCTGATGAGTATCAGTCATAAGTAATTACTCTATTTTACACTCCTTTTGAATAATTCACTGTATTATACATATACAGTCTTCTCCTTGTTTAGGGTTTATGAAAAGATAGCACTTAGAACATTTATCACATATGCAGATGCTGACAATGTAAAGAAATAATGCGGACGATAATTTAATGATATTTGTGGTATCTAATTTAGCATTTTAACCAAAGCCAGTTAAAATAATGTTTTCCTAAACCCCTAATCTTCTTTACCGGAGGCAAAAGAATTAAATGAGGTCTGTTAAGCTCTTCTATATAAGGTTCATATTTCCTCAATAAAATCTGTCATCCATGAACCCAAACTAAGCTTACCGCCACTGCCTCATTATGAGTCTGAAACTGAAACTTACACTCTTTTTGTTCTTTTTCTCCCAAATCTGAGTTGAACTTTGATCCTGCAGCACATCAGAAATCGCAGTTAAACAAAAGGGTTTGTTAACTGCAATGTTGTACTTGGATATGACTATGAGTACGGTTTGTTTTAGTTTTTTTTAGGATTAATTTCAGTTTACCCCCTTGAGGTTTATGGTTGACATCGTTTCACCCCCCATACTTTTAATTTTGAAAATTTACCCTCTAAAGTTTCCAATTTTCATAAATCATGCTCAATTGCTAAAATTCCGTCCAATTTGGAGGTTAAATGTTAGCATGAAATCTTAGAAAAAATGGTCCTAAAAGGCGATTTATGTTGTTATATGACTATTTTAGCGCTTTTAGTGAGTTATGAAGTCAAAATTAACGTCTGAATTAGATAGAATTTCAGCAATTGGGCATGCTTTATGAAAATTAGAAACTTTAGGAGGTAAATTTTTAAAATTAAAAGTACGGGGGGTGAAACGATGTCAACCTCAAACCTCAGGGGGGGGGGGTAAACTGAAATTAATCATTTTTTTTTATCTGAATCAGATTGGTTATTTTTTTGTTACACAGCAAATTTATGCAAGATAGGGTGGAGGTCAGAAAGAAGATTCATCTCTTTGTTAAATTGTTTCTCCAATCGTGCTGCCAGACATTAGAAATAGACTAAAAGCTTAAACCACAAAATGTCATTGCTACATCAAGCACAAACATGAGCGCGAAAAAAGTGATGGAAGGCTAGGATAGCTGATATAGTTATTGACACGTTAACCTTCACAAAAAATAAAATGTAGAACAGTTATTGGATTGATTATAACATGAAGTTGACAAATAGATAACTCAGTTTCATAGGCAAACTGACTCTATTTTGGCCTAGAATCTCGTACAAAAACAAAAAGAAGATTACCTTTCTCATGAAAGCCAAAGAACGAATGCTATAATTCAATGACCACTATACAAAAAATTGTGAGCCGCATAATTCTAAAGGAAAGCTAAACAAACTAATGAAAGAATATAGTTGGGGCAAGAAAATTCAGCTACCTTTATGACAATTGTAGAGTGAGGTCAGAAAGAAGATTGATCTCTTTGTTAAATTGTTTCTCCAATCGTGCTGCCAACATGTGAAATACAAAAAAGGGCTTAGTACCAACTAGCTGTATCAATTTCATAAATTACATGGCGGCCTCTCACGTTGACAATACCGGAAGAAAGAAGGAATTGAAGTCGCAGGAGGTTGATCCTCTACATCAGTTCTTATAGCCTGAAAATCGAAATTAAGAAAATTCACAGTCGATTAAAGTGTAGGGGTCTCAAAGGCGCTCCGCAATGAAGATTGTCAGCAGAAGCGATCAAAAAAAGAAAAAGAAAAAATAACAGAAAGATATAGATAAGCGGGCTACCTGAATTTGTTCCAGCTTCTTGGATGGCGTAAGAATATGCATATATGTGTGTACACACCTCTAATAGTATGCCCGCGCGTTGCGGCGGGGAAAAAAATGTTGGAATGCTGCTGCTCAAATTGGAAATGAAAGAAATTACACTGCTGCTCAACTTTTTTGAGCAAATTCTAAAATGAATAATGTTGCTATTTTACAAAAGAGATCAACTTTCTCATGAAAGCTAAATAACAAATATTTATGATTCATTAATCACTATACAAAGTAATGTAAATCACATTACTGGCAGCCAAATACATGACTTGGAGACAACAGCATATCTTCATCAAAGCCAGTGCATCATCGTTAACTCAAATGCAAAGCATGTTTACATTGAGGAAACTTTTTCTTGACCAAGATACTTAAAGCAGAAAATGAATTGAAGTTATGACTTTGATAGAGGTAAGTAACCTCTATGGATTTTTTTCAGGCTCCGATTTAAACAGCTGCTCACAGAACATATTAACCAACTGTGTTCTTTTATATCCAACAGGCGTAATGGGAACCATTTCTAGAATCCTTATGTGATTGTAAATCCAGATAGATAATCGTGGTTTTCTGAGCTTCTTGAATAGAGGATTGAAGACCAGACTGCATTTTTCAAAAGTGAATGAGAACTATCAGAAGAAAAAAAGAAAGGGCCTCAGCATTGTATTTGAGATGACATGTTCTAAAAAGTTACCCATCAATGACAAAGAGACCAATAACTCACAGCAATTACTGTAAGCAAGTCATTCAGTAATTTTGACACAAACTGAAGCTATAAAGGGCAAGTCTGCAATTCAATAACCACCTAAAAATCACTAACAGTAAAAATTAAAAAAATCAACCAAAGTGCAAAAAATTCAAATCGATCACCAGCAGAGAAGAAGGACCAATACCCACAATTTTTGATTCACGGACTTTGGATAAGCTAACAGTTTGCATCCTTATTTTGCTGATCAATCTCAATGGCCCGTGTCGATCTGAAATCCCATGTACAGTGACTCATGTCGATTTGAAATCCCAACCAAGTCTGAATCTAGAACCACATAACCAACTAATCAAAACAAAATTACTGAGTAATCTAGGCTAATTGATGAGAATAACAAAAAGTTAAAGACACCAAAATTTTAATTAGTGATATCATGGAATTTACAAAGAAATTAACTCACAGGTAATATGAACCTTAGGCTGAAATCCTTGATTGTTCATTCAGTTGGAGTCAAATTGCATAGAGTCAGATTGTCGTTGCTGTTGCTGTAGCTGTTCCATTGCAGCATTTCGATGTGTGTGATTTTAAGTAGTCCCAAATGCTGGGTTGTTCTTCCGGTTTTCCCAAACTCAAATCCAGATTGCTCTGCACAAATACATATCTAAATGAATATTTGCAAAAATTAAGATGAATTACTAAATTTTTAATTATTTAATTACCAGCTGAGTTCAGCTACCTCTCATAGATGCTAGGATCAAAGTTAACAACGGATTATTTCCCATTATACTTGATTGCAGCTTTTTCATAGTTTATACAAAATATGTACATCATTCTCACTCCAATCTTCAACTAATTGTTTTTCTTCTGCCCAGAAATGTATAAATTCAATATTACAAACATGTACCTTGCTGCATCGATCTCTGTATCAAATAATCCCAAATAGACATACCTGTAAAATCAATCATTAATTGTAAGAGACTACAAATGGGGCACAAAAACTTCCTCATCGGCATTTCATGTCATCCGACTGTCAATCTAGATCGTCAAAGAAATGCGGTCTAAATAGGGTCGACAACAAAACATACAAGATAACAAAATGAGTCATAATTATTTACTTACTTTTTGCCTAAAATTTGGCTCATCTGAGCCTGCCATCTCCCACACTTATGCAAAGGCACTCATCTATATTTTGAGCTACCTCTAGGAGTCTAGGGAACTCAGTACTCTGTCAGTGAAATACATGCACACATTCCTCTGTTAAATTGCTCATCTGTTCAGCAAGACAGCAAAATATTACAAAAGATTCAATATGCTCACGCTTTAATACAAAACTTGGCAGAATAATGTCTGGCAACTGATGTCACACATATGGCAGCCAATGTAGGCAACTGATGCTTACATAGAGTATATACCCAACTATCAAGTCCTAAATTGCAGTAGACGTTTCAAATTTTAGCACTCTAGAAAAATGAGAAACGTGAAGATGTTTCAAGTTTTACCTGTGGAATGAAAACTAACTATTAAGAAAATTTAACACTACCATAGCTGTACAGAGTATAACCTATATATATTGCATTCCTAAACATGTGTTAGCATAGATAGTCCATTAATTAAACATCTAATTAATTTTATGTTCAGGGTACGATATAGATGTTGCACAAAGGAATTAATTAAATCTCTAAAGCCTAGGATCAGTGGAAACATACATATTTCATTACCAATCATTATTTGATCTCAAATGCACTAATTCTCAATCAGTGTGTGTCAAGGTGATCACAAACTGGTTCTTTGTCCAAGATGATAAAAAATGCCATCACATAGATTAACTTTTTCTTTATGAAAGTTCTATATTTCAAAAGACATTGCAGTATAACTAAAGATGCATAAAAGCAGTATGGTTCCATCAGTGAGGTCCCAAATCAAAATTTCGAAGGAGACATGTTCATACATTCATGGGATGGCCAGCTCACTTCTGATGCACAAAGCTTATAATGTAGATTTGGATGATAGAGTCGGCCAAGATAATAAACTTCTGTCTGAAATTGGTGACTATTAGTAAATAAGCAAATAAACGTACACACCAATAGATATTTATAATGTAGATTTGGATGATAGAGTCGGCCAAGATAATAAACTTATGTCTGAAATTGGTGACTATTAGTAAATAAGCAAATAAACGTACACACCAAAAGATATTTATTGTAGTTGAAACTTACCAACCACCTTGTGACCTCAGAAACCTTCAGGTTTGAGCTTCTTGCCCAACTACAATGATTCCCTGGCTTTGCTGCTGTAGACATGGTTTCATTCAGTACATATATAAGAGAAGTATTAAGAATAATAGCAGACAAAGGATTTGTAGCAAAGAAACAAATGAGGTCACTAACCATAATTGACATCTGCAAAGTGTACTGGAGTGTATATGGATCATTTTTTACTTCATCCCTCTCTGCAACTGTAGCTTTCAAAAGAAATAAACCCAGATTAATCTCAAAGCTCCAACATTCAAAACCAAATTCAGACACAATTCAACTCAAAATTGTAACTTGCACAATTGAAAGAGGATGGAGGAACAATACCCATTCTTTTTTCTTCGATCAATGTCGGAACCCGTGCCCATTCTTGTTTCTTCCTTATGGTCTTCAAAGGAGCAAACTTTGCATAAGACCTGCACCAAAATAAATGTAAAAGACAAAATAAAAATTTAGCAACCAATCACAAAAGAAGTCACACAGATCTAAGAATTTCAGCTAAGATAAATAAACTTCTACAGCTTGGTTATCATCTGATCGATCATGAGTAACATCATGATTACCAAGACAAAAGAATAAGCATACTCAAATTATTTAGAAGATATAACAGCATGATAGCAGATTAACCCAATCAGGTATTCCAATACCATAAGCAGATCCAATTTCTTTTTTTAAAAAAAAAAAACCAAAAGATATTGACAACTTCAGTAACAATCTATAAATCAAAAAAATTGATTACCCAGAAAGAAGAAGATGCACATCATTTTAACCTTTTAATTAATCACAGGTCAAAAAATTAAATCATACATCTACATCATTCAATCACTCTCCCAATGCTTTTAAATAGTATAGCTAGCAAAGACAGTTGTAACGTGCAAGGATACAGCTACCTCAAATCTCAGAAAAACCTTTCCAACTCAATAATACAATACATATGGTTCTGGAAGTTACACATTGTTTCTTTGTCATTTTTTTTTTTGCTTAGTTTTACTACTACTGACTCAATTATCATGAACAATACTCAACTGGGTAAATAAATTAGAATCACACAATGTAAAAATTACAACCACAACGAAGACTTCACAAACAATTTCAATATAGTAAATATACCCATAAACAATTTCTATGCTTACTCAAATTTCTTCCAAGTATATAATAACACACAAATTTGAAACCTCTCAGCAGACCCATAAAATATATAAATTTCTTTACCAACAATTAGAAAAAAAAAAAAGAAGAATAAAAATAAACGAAAAAAAAAAATTAAAAATTAGTGCCTGGAGCGAGTGATTTTGCTACAGCCGCGCGAGTAAGGATTGGCCTGGGCTCCGGACCGGCAATTATAGTACGACGCGAATGTACTTGCTGGTGGCTAAGATGCGCCGGCTGATCTCCGAGTCCATCTGCAGTTCCAGCTCCTCATCCAAGTCTCCTATAAGCCCGCCGGAGCCCCAGCCGAAAATCAATTCAGTAAATCAGATAAAGCAACACCCTCTATCCTTATTTCTCTGATCTGACATGCGACGAAACCAAAAACGATTTCAGAGAAGAGGATGCTTACCAGATTCGCAATCGCCAAATATTTGGTACGACTCTCGCTTACCTTGAGTCTAATCTCTCAAAGATCTGAAATTGCTTATTAGTATAATTGGAATCAGAAAGAGCAGAAAGAGAGAGAAGGGAGCGATGTTGTTTTCGGAGAGAGCGTTATGATATTCGGTCAATTAGTCATGTGATTGGCACGTGCTTTAGCTAAATTGGTCTATATGTAGGCATGTAGCTACCGAGCCTTCTTTGTTCTATATCAGCATTTCTTTTATTTTCTTCTTCTTTCTTCCTTCTGTTGTCCCTCTTCTCTATTCTCAGCGGTAAAAGCCTAACAATTGGTATCAGAGCCATGTTTTTGGAAGCTGGGCAACCGGTGATTTCCCCGCTCGGCGTCGAACCTCTTGTGTCCGGCGAGCTTGTTAACTCTGAGTACGAGCTCCAGACGCATCGGGAGGAAACGAGCGCTAGGTTTGGATTCATGAGGACGAGAGGAACTAGTAATCCACCACCATGCTCATCATCGCCGCCGCATCCACTAGATCCAATCAATTTTAGGAGGAGACTCTTAATTGATAAGGAAGAGATGAAGGAAAAGGAAGCTGCGTTTCGACTTGAATTAGACAAGACTCTGGCGTCGTTCAAGTCCGAGATGGAAAAGGTGATGCAAAATTTGTTCGATCAATTTCGGCGCAACAACCACCAAAGGAGCATTCGTCAACTCCACTTTCTGATTCCGAAACTGCAATTCCCATTGTTCACTCTCATCTATGGAAGGCTCGCTGCAAGGAAGTTGCTCTCGATGAGGGCCACCGGAGGAGTGAAGAAACCGTACAGTTCCAGGCTGGGAGCATCCACGCTCCAAAAGACTAGCAAATACCACAAGCTCAATTTCCGGAGTTTAGCTGCATCTCTTCTGCTAGACGATGCAATCTCGGCTCAGTCGAACCACAACCCTACATCTGTTGGGCTGGTAAGTGGTACTAGCTCTAGTGTTCCTAATTTCAGTTTCATCATGAACAATGGTTGTGGTGGTATTGATTATGTGCCCGTGCTAAGTTATCTGGTGTTGATGTGATTTGTGATGATGAGAAGAGGAAATCTGATATGAAAGTTAAGATGGATAGTGGAGATAGTAAAAAACTGATACACGCATTCTATGCTATATTCTTAATGTATTTCGAACCCTATTTAGCTTCGTTATTTCCTTAATAATGCCATTTCTAGTTTGTTTCTGTTCTTTAGGTCAAAAGAGGCAGTTTTACACGGAAGAAGGTTAAAACGCAAGAATTGAGTGAAATCCTAATCAAAGGAGGATTCTTGTTGCAGCAAGGAGTCTCATTAAGTCGCAAAATCTGAGGATAAGTCGTTTAGGAAACTTTCCTGTTTTAAAAAGGGAAACTTACCTATTTCATTTTACGAAACTTTCTTATTTTGATTTAGGAAACTTACTACTTTTGAATCTTTCCTATTCTGACTTTCCTAAAATATTTAGGAAACTTTCTTTTCTAATGAGACAGGGAAACCAATTGCAGTCAGAAAACCTAATCCAACTTGGAATAGGAATCTGTAAATGTCTATAAAAAGGGGGAGAACGAATTCTGCAGCAATCAAGGATTTTATATGTGCTAATCAGAGAATTAAGGGAGATACTTTCCTTAATTTCGTCATTTGAATTCTGTTATTCCCCTACCATATCTATCTGACTTTATTTCCCTTGCAGGAACCCTAATTGCGCACAAATAAAGGAAGGGAATTTTCGTCAAAAGCCTGATTGATAGCAGAAGAGGGAAAGCTCTTAATTGCTGGGATTTCTTTTGGAGAACAAAGAGTGTACTTGGTCCGTATTCAAGCCAAATGCAATGAATTACTACACAAGACATTCCAGAGAATTCTGGGAAGGTCTAACTCAGAATTTAAAGCAATAATTCTGTGCCGTTGGATCACAAATCAATCAAGGGCTAGGAGGACAGCTAGGGTTCGGCCAAGGCACTATATAAAGGAGCAGAGAACAACGTTTTCAGTATCACTTCTCACGCACAAACTTCTGCCCTAATTTCGCAATAGCCTCTCTTCAGTATTTTCGTTTCAAGATAGCAGAGCCCTCCATCCATTGAAGCTTGCTCTACCTTGGTGCTCTTCAGAAAGTCAATTCGGAGAATAAAAAGTGTAACAATGCCTCAATCGATTCCTCTCTGTTCTGTAGTATTTTCTTTTGTTAGATTTTTAGAACTTCTGCGTTTTGGATTGAGATTGATGTTGAGAATATGGTTATATTAATTTTCAGAATTATAAAGTTATGTTCTTAAGTTGTTTATGAGATCTGCATAATTTATTTTCGTGTCATTCTTGTTATTGAAAACTTATGATCTGGTTATTTAAATTACTAACTTCTGCAGGGTTGGTATTGCCATTGGTCTGTGTTAAACCGCTGAGGCAAACACAGATTAACTAAGTGGCGAAAACTTCGATTCATGGGAATGAGTCGGGTCTTGATCATAAGTTGCATGTAGACTGGTTTAAGCGCTGAGATAAACCTGTTTACATGTTCGAATTCTTCTTTGATCTTAATGATTCATGTTATATGTTGTATGGTTGCGCTGAGTATTAACATGACATATTGCATGAAATTTTCTGTGTTAAACCGCTGAGGCAAACATAGGATGCATAAGAAGATTATTATAGGTTACATGACCGCTGAGGCGTGTAATTCTGAATTCGTTTCATAATACTTGATTGGCATGATTTTGAAGTTGTGTAGATTGAAACAACATGTTTACATGATTTTTATATGTTTGTTTATGTTTGAAGTCGATCACTTGTATATATAGTTTAGCTTTTATTTTCTGTTTTAGTAGGAACATAGAACAAACTTTCAAAACTCCCCCCTCAGAAATCATGTAAATGTAATTGCTGTTTATATTATGTACATAACTCTTAAATTAGTCTAATCTGTTTAGTTTTGTAAACGCAGGAGCACCCTAAAGTCCCCAGATTGATCGAACCTTATTTACCAATACTACAATTGTCAAAACAGGGTTCATAATTGTCGCACGCCCGGAAACGAGCGCGTCAAAAACTTAGTGAGCTTGAGGGTGCTAGTGTTAAGCAAGATGATCTGCAAGGACCAAATTTGGGTGAGAATGGGAGAGAATGTCATGCACTCCACCTGCTTGATGAAATGCCTAAATCAAAGGGGTTGTGTAGTGTAGGGAGGATTGTTGCAGCTCTTACAAGTATTTGAGGACAAAGGTGGGGGACTTGCTCACCAACCTTTAGAACCTGCAACTAGGGTTAATTCTGAAGAAGAGGATGAAGGTTTTGCAGTGCAGCTGTGTGTTAGAGAATGTAGTAAGTTGATGTTGGCAGTTCATAAAAGGGGATTTAGCAGCAAGAAGTACAAAGTGGCATTTAACGCTACACTTAACGAAACTTTGTTCGACACATCTGAAGGCACACAAGCTTTAATTGAAGATGGGGAAGTGATGGAGTTGTTCAGGCCATTGAGGGAACCAGGGAATGCCTACACTAGGGAATACTCCAACAACCTTGGTTTCGGAGCAGTCGATGTTGTTGAGACCTTCTGAAATCACAAAGTTGCTAGGAGGAATTCTATTTGATGATTGATGGCATAATCCACGATTCCTCGGGCATTATGCAGTTGGTGATGATTTCGTCCACCTGGTCTTTGGACGAAACACAGGGCAACTTGTGCATTGTGCCTAAATCTATTGGTAAAATTAGTCAGATGATTGAACATTCTGATGAGGAACTCCAATCTACTCTTGTCAATGTGGTAACTTTATGTTGCTTGCACAAACATGATCAACTTAGCAATGAAATGCTTCAATATGATGTTGTCCAATTGTCGTACAAAAGGTTGCAATTAGAGGGATTATTTAGTGATAGAAGGGAAGGAGATGCTAAGTTTGGGTGGCTACTTGAATCAGTGATAATACCTACTGGTGATAAGAATTCTACGGATTATTTTCTTGATGCATTGCAGTCTATACCTTATAGTTATCAAGATTGGTGAGCTTCACCCAGTTGGTTCTTGGCAGCTATGATCCAATGTAGTAATAATCCCATTGTGTTGGTTGACAATATCTTACTGTGTGATATGGATGAAAGAGTGAGTTTGTATTTTGTTAATAAGATGGAGACAAAAGCAAATATTGTTGGGAAGATGTTTGATGGAATTTGGACGTGGAAATCTCAAATCGCTTCTGGAACTTCAGTTGGTGTGATTTGTGTCCAAGAGTTTAATGTGGATTTCTTTAGACGTTATGTGGTGTTAGATGAGAATTGTTTGAGAGATGCAATTTCTAGTCTGCACTTTTGCATGTCATCTGGGAATTTAAATTTACTACGAGTTCCAGTTCATTTAAATAACAGAAGCTTGCATATGACTGGCATCTTGAAGTCATTATTGAGAGCATAACAAGAAGTACGCAGAAGCTATTTGGAGAAGTGTATACATTATGATTAAATTATCTGTTAGCTTACATTATTTGACGCCAACTTGGTGCAGGTCTGAGCTTGGTACCTTAAGTCGTCATATTGCTGACACTATCCCTATGTTAATTCATTATTGCACAAGTGCATCTGAGAAGAATTCGGCTAGTATACATGAAGTTGGTGTTGTCTCTTGGAATGTCAATTGGCTGGCAGCTTGTGTCAAGACTGATGATACAAAAAGTGGCAGTCAATTGTGGAATAACATCTGTGTCATTTCATGCCCACAAGTGGCTTCATGGAATGTCTCGATCTTTTGCTATTTTCAGAATGAAAACCGTATGGAGATGAGACAACAAGAGTCTGCAGTGGAAGTTCTGTCTCTCGCACCTAATGAAGGCCTACGAGTTTTTGCTTGTGGGGCAAGCTCATTAGCAGCTACTTTAGGAACTGCTATGAGTGACTGCATTCCTCAAGATGTACTGATGACTGCAAAAGTGTTAGAGCGCAAAATGCTCAAAAAGGATGTTGTCACAGTGGAATTAGTTGGAAAACTGCAAGATGATAATAGAGTTGGTCCTCATCTATTTTTTGTGGAAGTTGATAAGTCAACTTCTCATATAGGATTGGTTTTTGAGAAGGAGGAGGGCTTCATGGTTATTGGCTATGATATCACTGACGAGATTGCTTTTGATGAACTAGGGGTGGCTGAAATTGCTAGCAAAATACTAGTCATGGTTATAACTAGAGTGGATGATGTTCTGAAATCCTCAAGCATGGGTGGCATGGAAGTGTTGATTGTTGGCATGTCAAATATCATTGTTCCTGAGCCAATTTGTGTTATCTGGATAACAAAGCTAGAAGGTGACTCTCTCTGTTTAACTAGTGGTGATGTGCACAGACCATCTAGTCAATAAGGGAGCAGCTGCAACAACAATTTTCATGGTTACAGTGTTCAGATTTGAACAAGTTTACTTGAATACAAAAGAGGGCAGAGCTTGTGAAGGTGTTTCCGGAGTAAGCAACCAGTTGGACAGGTTTATGAAGCCTCCAATATTTTCATGCTTGGGTGATCTAGCTGCAGCTCTGATCATGATTTTGTACAGCAAATGAATTGGCTTGTGATCAGTTATATACATGGAGGGACTTGCATTGTCTTTGCTCAAAGCTTTTGAGCGAGCCACATAATTACTATAACATTGATGCTGACTATTTCATGGGAGGGTTTGAATGGAGATCTTGCAGAGGAGTGCAACACTTGACTCTTAATGTGAAACTTGAGTCAAGTTTTAATAGGGGTGATGGATTGTTATGATATTTGGTCAATTAGTCATGTGCTTGGCACATGCTTTAGCTAAATTGGTCTATATGTAGCTACCGAACCTTCTTTTTTCTTTGTCAAGGAAAATATATCAGCATTTCTTTTATTTTCTTCTTCTTTCTTCCTTTTGTTCTCCCTCTTCTCTATTCTCAAGGGTAAAACCCTAATAGAGAGGAAGAGAACTCTCTCTCTCCCGAAATATAAAATACTCCAACCGACAAAAAGTAGGCCCAACGTAGAGGCCCAAAGGGCTGTTAGAACTAGGCACTTACACGTGGCAACACAAGGGTATATATGGAATTGCGTAAATCCAAACCAGGGGCATAAGAAGGAAACACAAGCTTGAAACTAAGCATCAAGACTTGAAAAATGTGATTTCTTGTTTTCTTTGGATATGAAAACATTTTGATTATTTTCTCTGGACAACCTTCATGTCTTGATAAGCATCAAGACTTGAAAAATGTGATTTCTTGTTTTCTTTGGATATGAAAACATTTTGATTATTTTCTCTGGACAACCTTCATGCCTAGAATATCAAGACCGGTAGGTAGAGAGCATGTGTGATTTTACAGGAGCATGTAGAAGGTGGTGTGATTTTTTTTTTATCTCCTTGAAATTTGAGAACTGTTTCTGTACAATCCTGGATTGGGTTGCAGAAGCTGATGGCGTCTCTGTAAGTGACTGGCTATTCTCCCACTGACCTGTAGACAAAAGGATGGTCGGGGGCTTCCGGTTTTTCCTCGTCCGAAGTTTAAGTCAATACTTGATGGTAGAATGTAATTATTAAGGTAGTAAATGGTACCTGACAAGTTAGTGGCTGGGCCATATTTATGGTCCAAAGTGGGTTCTCTTCACTTGAAAACCAATGTGGGAGACAATTGTCTTTGCTGTTACTTTAAACACCCAGCTCCCTTATGCCTTTTGAAACCGTTCCCGGCCCAATGTTGTCATCGAGGTCAGGCCCGACCCATCCTACACGTGGGTGGGAACCTTAGGGCGGCCTCGGTTGTTTTAACCATGGTGGGATGCTTGTTGGTTTACGGGGTTTGGAGGTTGTTTTATGAACAACCGACTACAAGTCCCCCCAAGTTCCCGTTCAAGACACATCTTGAGTGGGGACTTGCTAAAATAAGCCCGTAGACCAGTATATATCGAATGAGCTCCCGCCCATAGTCTCCCCAAGTTCGTACTCATGACGTGGGTTGAACGGGTGTTCCATTTTCCACAGATAAAGGTAGCGAGCCCTTTCTATATCCGGTGTTACTACTCGAGTGACGGGTGTTAACGTCGTCCGTGGTTTATCAAGCCACTTGCTCCGTTTTTAAAGGGATGATACAAAATGCCCGTCCCTGGTCTCTCGGGGAGATTTATCCGAGATAGGTTTTACTGGGTGGAATGCCCATCTCTTGGTGGAATGCCAACATTTCGGTGAAATGCCTCTTGGTGGAACTCATCCGAGGTGGGTTTTTCACTTGGTGTTACGATCTCGGTGACTCACACCCGAGATGGGTCTTGCACTTGGTCTTACGATCTCGGTGACTCTAACCCGAGATGGGTCTTACGATCTCAGTGACTCTTACCCGAGATGGGTCTTGCACTTGGTCTTACGATCTCGGTGACTCTCACCCGAGATGGGTCTTACGATCTCGGTGACTCTTACCCGAGATGGGTCTAGCACTTGGTCTTACAATCTCGGTGACTCTTACCCGAGATAGGTATAGAACTTGGTCTTACGATCCTAGTGACTCTCACCCAAGATGGGTCTTACGATCTCGGTGACTCTCACTCGAGATGGGTCTTGCACTTGGTCTTACGATCTCGGTGACTCTCACCCGAGATGGGTCTTACGATCTCAGTGACTCTTACCCGAGATGGGTCTTGCACTTTGAAGTTTGTGCATTGCTGTGGCAGGTGCATTAAATGCATGTTCGCCAGATGTCGCAATATTCCTGGTGATAACTGCTAAGCAATTAATGCACGTCGCTTCATTCTTTCTTTCTTCAAGAAGCTACGGTGGTTTAAGCCACGTGGCACCATTCTACGGTTTGATCGGATGGCTAGGGGTGCCTCATTTTCGTTTACTGGTTTTTTAATGCATCGGCTCGTGGAACAAGGCGACTGCTCACTGACCGAGTATAAACTCTTCCCCCCTTTTCCTTTTCATCTTCACTCTCACTTACTCAATCTCTGGTCGCTCTCTGGTTTTTCTCTGCTCTCTTTCGGTTTTCTGTGGCTTCTCTCTTTTCTGCTTTCTTTATGGCATCTTTCGTCCTCGTGCAGTACCGCCGTCGATCCTTGCGATTACGAGGTGCAACCGGTCCTCTGAGTTTCCGGTGTTGCTATTACGTCGAAAATCTGGTAAGTTTCTGTGCTGCTTTATACTTTGTGTTGGTGCATACCTCTGTTTTTGGTTGGCTTTTTCTTTGCGTCTGCTGTGTTTCTTTTTATGATGGTTTTGGGGTAAAAAGTGGGGATTTTGGGATTGAGATTCTAGGGCTTTCTGGGTTTAGGCTGTGAAGCTGTAAATTTTGCGCTTGCTCCCGGCGGCGCATACTAATAGATCTTAGGGTTTGTTATACTAGGGTAAATGGATTCCCAAAGTACGACCGACTTAAGCAGGGCTAGCACGTCTTCTCGGCCGATAGTGGATAACGACGAGAGAATGAAGGAGTACATTAGTCGACCATCCCGCCCGGGTGAATCATCTACGACCAGGCCTGTTGATTATCCCGAAGGGGTACCCGCCTGAGATGTCGATTGGTCCTCCGGGGTTTTACATGGCGTCCTGATGACTAGCGTCGCAAGCTCGACAAGGCGATACATCTTAAAGGACGGCACCGTGTGCGATGAGCTTGAGAGCAGCATGTCCCCGGACGAGATAAAACAATTTCGAGGAGACTAGGGGATCCCGCCCACGGTTACCCTTTGTGGCCTTTACGAGGGCAAGCTGGCATGCTGTCTGAGAGACGGTTTCGTTGCTGTGCACGAACACATGTTTAGGAACGGTTTCTCTCTCCCGCTTCCTCAGTGCGTGCAGTACCTGCTGAGCATGCTTCAGCTAGCTCCCGGGCAGATTCCCCTAAACCAATGGCGCCAGTTGCTGTCTCTTTGCTGCATGTACTACTTGTCCGATATGGGATGGTGTGTTTCATTTGCCGCTCGAGATTACTTGCCTCCCGTTACCGATCTCCCAACGTCCATCAATAACAACTGACGCTCAAAGGTCGTGTTTGCTGGCGGTCGATAGCAAAGAAATTGTCCGACATACATTGTGCCCAACCGGTTTAGATATATCCGGGATCAGTCCTTCTCGCTGTCGAAGATTGAGAAGCGACGTATCAGGCGGATATTTACGGCCTGGCCCTCGGACGAGGATCGAAGGTCGTACGACCTGACTCGGTGGGCTGTCTTAGTCCACTGTGAAGTCGGTCGTATGCCTGGTGGGGTTCCAAATTAGTTTCGCTTGTTTACTGTTTTCTCTTTTCTTTGGCCTTTTACTCTTGCTCTTACTTCTCGAGATCTTGACTGTTGGTTTTATTTTCAGCTAAAGTGCTCAGGCGAAAACACCGTCCCTCGCACCCGTGTGACATGGATTCTGACATGGACTTGCTGAGTGACCTACTAGAGGTACGAAAAGTTGCCTCCCACACCGAAGTGAACGTCGAGGACTCTACCGTCCGCGTCTCGGAGGACGCGGTGCTCCTGGAGATTCCTGACGAGGGGTACGGGAAGCCGCCACCTGACGCGGAAGAGCCCGGGAGGAGCGGTGACATCGTTAATGTCAACTTGGGCGAGAAGAAGAAGAAACCGTCTCAGTGGGACGACGCTGTGACTTTGATTGGCCTGAGCGTGACTGGAGCCTCTCCACCCCTAAAGAAGCAGAAGTCGACAGGTCCCTCGGTCGACAACCCTGTAAGTCTAAGCGCACTTGCAAGCTCTTCCCCAGATCCGAAAAACACCAATCCGGCAGATATTGGATGAGTATGGGTGTGCCGACGAGAAGTTCGTCCGCAGCATGGTGGGCGACCTAAAGGGAATCGAGCTGGACCGGATCAGGGTAGGGCCCAATACCCCTCAACAGAATCGGCAATATGCCCGGGAGATACAAAATGCCATTGTGATGAAGGTAAGCTTTGCCATTGTGATGCCGATTTACTGTCCAGGATGCTGTATTTAATTTATTTTCTGTGCAGGCCATATTTACTGTTTATGCCATCGATGCCAACGAGGACTCCAACGAAATGAAGGAGCGCTTGGCTAGCCTGAACGACCAAATTAGCTACCTCCTGGCCGAGCAGAAGTAGATAGAGAAAAACTTGGAGGCCGAGAAGAAGGAGAAGCTCTCGTTGGCTGACAAGTTTGCCAAACTCAGCCTTCATACCAGGACCTAGAGGGAAAAGCCGAACGGGTGGCTGCTTTGGAGGGCGACATAGACGGGCTTCAACGGGAGAACGCTAAGCTGCGGACTAAGCTGAAGGAAAGGGACGACCAGATTGCTGATCTGTAAAGCCAGATTCCCGCCCATGGCAAGCTTGATGTGGCCAAATTCAAGGAGTCGGACGAGCTGAAGGCTATGCTCAAGGCTTCCTGGGAGAGTGGCATCGTCGAGAAGTTCGACGTATGGAGCCGTCTTGGGTATCTGGACAAGGCCAAGATGGTTGCCGATTTGTTAACTGCCCGAGAGGCTAAGGAGAGGGAAGCTAAGTGTAAGGCAGCTGCTGAGAAAGAACCTGAGACAGGCGAGCCGTCCTTAAAGGTTGCTGAGGAGGGTGTTGATGACACGACCCACCCCGAATTTCACCCTGAAACTCGGAGTAAGTCGTGCGGGGACCACCTCCAATGAAAAATTTACCGTAAAATTCGGTATAACCTCCCTTGGAAATGGACAATCCTTCCTAACGAAAACCTGCAAACACTCCTAAAATTCTCAATCCACCCTTAACTTCTGGAGCCTTCGTGCTCCCCAAATATAATCACCACCAACAAGATAATATACATCATCCGTCAAATTTCTAAAATGTCAACATGCCTTCGCCCACAACCGAAATAATATACATTAAACCCAAGTATTCAGAGCTACTAGACACTAGCGGAAGTAAGAAAACACAAGTAGGTTAAACAGGTAACCTACTGGTGAATGGTGGTGAAAATGCGGGTGACTATGCCTCGTCTCCTACTAGATCCAATCCGAACTCTGCAGACTGGGCATTTTAAAACGAAGGGCTCAGAGGAAGACATTTAATAATGTTACAGTGAGTGGACAAAAATAATATAATAAAAATATTTATGCATTCCCATTTTAATTTCATAGAAAATATACTACATGCGGCAGCTCAAAGCGCTCAACTCATAAACTGGCAATTTCACGACTAGCACCGGCTAGTCACCAACTCAAATAAAATGGAGCCTCTCAGGCTAAACTATATATAAACATATATTCGTATGTATTTACACTCGTCAAACTCCTTGTATGAATCCCAGAAACAATTTAGAAAAATAGAAATTCATACAAGGCTACAACGCTTGCGTCTAACGCTCACGTTGTGCCATAATAGAATTTTTCCTCATTATGACCGAAGAGGACGGTGTATTTACGTGTGGACTCCCTGTATGAAAACCTAAATGAACCAGAAAAGAAAGTAGTTTTCATATAGGGCTATGACGCTTGTGTCTAACACTCACGTCACACCATAATGGTATTTTACCTCATTATGACGGACCAAGCACGTATAGCTAGCTAGCATTTATATACATACTATACTCATAAACATCCAAAATACATATCCACTGAAAATCTCATTTTCGGGATCTCTTCAAAGGAAGAAAAATTGTCAAATAGCCGAGAAATCAATAAGTCTCATAAGAAGAAATAAATGATCAACAAAACCATTCATCGCATGCTTTTCAATTAAAAACAAAGGTCCACTCACAAATTAGGCCTAAGCCTGATGTCGCTCCGAGGCTTCTTCTGCTCGGGCCTCCTCACGTCTTGTTCCAAATATATAATTAATTTCCCAACTAAAAATCCAATATTTATACAAAATAGGCAAAATTAACCGAGAGCCATAACCAAGCTCATCATTGCCTAAATTCAATATTCTTAAATCCAAACGACCCAAACTTTAATAGCATACTCGGCAGTCGTAAATACAACCTTTCCTAGAAATTGACTTAAATCCTACGGCCGAATTTTACATTATTCAACCGCCAAAAATACCAAACTTCGGAAATTCCCAAACCTATCCAAAGCTCATCCAAAAATTCCAAAATTCATATCAATATACTCCTCTAATTATTACACATTTAAAACCATACAAAACTCCCAAATAGCGGCGGCGGCCGGAAGCCGATTCCGTCTATCTCCAAATCCTATGAAATTTTAACATCATGCTCTACAACTTTCCTAACTAGCACAAACCCAAAATCCAAGCCTGGCTATGCTAATCGAACGGAAACATCCTAAAAGCCCTAAACCTTCCTCCTCGAATTTCTCCTTACCTAGCTCAAGAGGGAGTGAGCCCTTTGGAGGGGTTGCTGCATGGGAGGAGGGCTACAAAACAAGCCAAGGATCACCGGTTTTGGTGGCCGGAGGAGGGAGTTCCGGCGAAGGAAGCACCACGACAGTCGGCCCTTTTGGGGAGAGAACTCCTTTACGACGGCGCTAGGGCGGCTAATACCGGCCTAGAATGGAAGTTGGGTTGGAGACCGACCGAACAGGACCGGTGCGGCGGCGAATGGTGGCTGGACGGCGGCGGACGGCCAAGAAGAAATCCGGTAGCGAGAGAGTCGGGGAAGAGAGAACCAGGAAGAAAAAAGAAGAGGGAAAATGGGCCTCTAACACCCGGTCCAACAACCATATACCCACTCCATAACAAACCCAACTCCAAAAATAGAACACCCCGAAAAATAATACTCTAATAAAAATTACCTTTTACTAGCTAAAATTTACCATTTTTACCGTCGTCACATTTTCTCCTACGAATAACTCTCCGAAATAAACGTCTCTCAAAACCCCTCTAGGGACCAATAAACTATATCTCAATGCCGGAGACGGTAAAAATTCTTACTATAATCAAGCTGGTAAATAAGGTAAAAATTTAAGGGTCGGGATGTGACAGTTGAGGGCAAGGCCAACTTGATCGAGTCGTCCGGGAATGAGGAAAAGGACCCAGGTGAGGCATAAGTTGTCGTTTGCCTTTGCTTTTTGTAAGACAATGGCCTTGTGCTTTATCTCGGTGATTATACATCCCGGTGGTACCCATTGGTGGTATACGCCCAGCATCCCGGGTTTTAATATATTATGCCTTGTCCAATTTTATTGCTTGCTTCTCCTGTGTTATATATTATTTGGATTATGCCTATCCCGCTCCGTGTTACTGGGGATTTCAATAACTTATGCCTCTCGGTGGATTACCTATCCTGTTCGATTTAACTCGGGATTCTATTAACTTGTGCCTCCTGGTGGATTGCCTATCGTTAGAATTTGAATTCAACTTCCCCATTCCTGTATTAAGTCTTTCAAAACGAATGGAGGCATCCTTCGGGACTTGTTGTTCTCCCGGAGGCAGCGACACTTATAAATATACACTTTACAAAGATGGGTCTCGTACCCCTTCACACTAGGTAGAATTTCAGGTGCTCCGTATTTCACGGGTGCTGATACAAGCACAAAGTGCTATGTTTATAATGTGTTTCCTGCCCTATTTAGCTATGTTATTCTTGTAATAATGTCATTTCTAACATGTTTTATGAGTGTGAAGGCAAAAGAGCAGAAAAGTAGAAAATGAAGCTAAAACCGGCAATTAAAGAGAAATCCTAGTCAAACTAGAAAATAATTCCGACTCAAGCAAGGAATCTCACTAGGTGTAGAAATGGGTAAATCAAAGGATAAGTCACTTAAGAAACTTTCCTGTTTCAAAATGGGAAACTTGCCTATTTCATTTTAAGAAACTTTCTTATTTTGATTTAGGAAACTTACTATATGTGAAACTTTCCTATTCTGACTTTCCTTAATCATTTTGAGAAACCTTCTATTCTGGTGAGACATGAAATTGAGGCGTCAGAGGAAAAGAAGGAAACCAGAAATATCTAGAGATTTATGGCCGAAATTTAGGAGTCCAAACATGGATTTTATGACTGCAAATCATTTATGGGAATCTTCCTCAAATCATGGAATCCTTAATTGATTCAAAACCATAAAATAAGGGAGTTATCTGTTATTCCTTTTATTAAGATTCCTAATTGATCCATAATTATGTCACAATCTGATTTCCATAAATTGCAGGATTAACTGTGTGCATCAGGAAAGGAAAAGATCGAAAATCTTCTTCAAGGATGTGATTGACGCAGCAGAGAATAAGGAGGAGATTTTCTTGCTGATTAAGACATGCATCTGGTCACAATTCAAGCTGCATTCGAAGGACTAATGCGCAATACTTTTAATTCAAGATATTAACGCAATTATCCCAGATCATTGGATCAGAAGTTGATCAAGGGCTAGGAGAACACCTAGGGTTTGACGTGTTCACTATAAATAGAGGCTCTCTGTTTCACAATCTTCATCATTCATTCACGTAAAAACCAGAGAAATACAAGAGCAGTAACATGCCTTCTTTTCCTCCTTTGCCGAGTTCATCCTCTCTTGCCAGACCTTGAAGGACTTCTCCACGAAGGTAGCAGAGTTGGAGACTTGAAGCATTAAAGCCAAACATCCTTTTGACGTTGCCAAGCTTCCTTGAAAACTGAAAAAGTGTAAACACTGCCTTTACTTTGTTTTGATTTTCTTTACAACTTGAAAGCATGTTTCGAATGTTAAACTTTGGATTTATAAGCATGTTTTTCTTGTTCTTGTATTCAATAGATTCAGAATTTTAGTAAAGCATGTTAAAGTTTTGTTTATGATATTTTAGCAATCTGATCTTGTCAATTCGTAGGTTAGAAAGTATGCGTTGTTGTTTGATATACCTATGTTAGAATGCATACTAACTAATGTCATGATTTATGCTAAGCCTCGTAGGTAAGTGTAGATCTCTAGTGGTGGAAGCTGTGTCATTGATATAGCTGAATACGTATACTATGCAATTCCATGTTGTGACGTTCATAATATAATTGTGTTTAATCTCGTTCTATAGATTCTAAGGACTCATGTTAAGTGTAGACAGATAGAAACCTTGCATGAGATGTCCTAGTTCTAGCGTTCTGTGCTAGGGACAAGTAAGTAGAACTATAAAATGTATGACCTCGTAGGCTTGTATTTTGAGATTGTTTCTAGTTCTTTGAATTGGCATGTTATCGGATTGCTAAGGTTGAAACGTGAACTTTAATGTGTGGTCAGAATCTGAGTTTGTCTCTGAGGGATATGTTGAATGAATTGATCACTTGTATATATTATACTTTGTTTTCTGTTTAGTAGGAACGTAGAACAAACCTCCAAAACCCCCCTTTATCTATTGCACCTTGTGTATATTTGTAATTGAATACTTGTAAATACTTATAGTTACTGGTTTTTTTTTTAGTGTAACTGTGACTGCAGGAGCGCCCTTTAGGTCCCCGGATTGATCGAACCCTATTTGCCAATACTACATTCTGATAAAAAAGGGTTTTTAAATTACGCTCTCGGAAACGAGCACGTCAATTTTTGGTCGGTGAGTATCCCATCCTTATCTCGGAGAAAGAAAGTTGATGGGCCGACCTCTTCAATGATCTCGTACGGTCCTTCCCAGGTTGGGTCCAGGGCCGCCGTCTTGGTCATGATTTTCTTCATGACCCAGTCCCCCAGTCCCAACGTCCGGGTCCTGACTTTACGATTGTAATGGCGTGCAACGCGCTGCTTATAAACTTGGTTGTGCAAGTCCGCTCTCTCCCTCCTTTCCTCGATGAGGTCAATATTCAACCGGAGGCCTTCCTCATTGGCGGTGGCATCAAAGTTCTCGACCCTTCCGGACGGTATTGACGTCTCGATTGGCAAGACAACCTTTGTGCCAAAAGCCATGTTGAAAGGCGTTTCTCCCGTTGTTTCAGTTGTCGTGGTCCTGATTGCTCATAATACCTTCGGCAGCTTCTGTGCCCACATACCCTTTGCGTCGTCTAACTTCTTCTTCAAAAGCTTTTTAATGATTTTGTTAACTGCCTTCACCTGACCATTGGAAATTCTTTACGCACTTGGTGGTTATCTTCCCTAGGGGCTCCGCCTCCAACCACTTCGTGTAGTAGTCAACGGCCACTATTACATACTTGAACTGTCCGGCTACCGTTGGCAGTATCCCGATGAGATGAAGGCCCCACTATGCAAAAGGTCAAGGCGACAATAATATTGATAGAGCAATATAAGGGGAATGTATCCCGTTAGCGTGCAAATGACATTTACGGCATCTCGCCGACATCTTATCTGCCATGGCGCCCATGTTGGGCCAGAAGAACCCTATGTGGAGTGCCTTATGCGCTAACGACCGGGATCCAGAGTGATTCCCGCACACCCCTTCATGGATGTCTCCTATGATCACTTCTCCTTGTTCCTCTGTTACGCACTTGAGGTTTGGGAAGCTGTAACCTCTGCGGTATAGCTTCCCGCCCATGAGCGTGTACCTTGCACATCTTGATTGCAACTTTTGAGCTTGCCGCCTGTCTTCCGGGCGCACCCCCTCCTTCATGAACTCGATTATGTGGTCCATCCACGTAGGCTCTCCGGGTCCCGCCTCGACCATGAATATCTCCGAGATTGTCTTACTGATACTCGGTTTTCCTAGTACCTCAATCCTTGCCTTCTTTCTGCCTTTCCCAATCCCTTAGGTGGCTAGTTGGGCGAGGGCATCTGCATTATTGTTTTCCTTCTGCGGGATATGGGAGAGAGAGGCCGACTTGAAGCGTTGCATGAAGACTTTCGACAACCGCTTGGTAAGAGTGCAACTGAGGCTCCTTAGCTTTGAAGCTCCCGTTGACTTGATTTACAACCAACTATGAATCACTAAACACTTCCACTCTCTCCACGCCGATGTCTTGGGCGAATTGCAATCACCAATCAAGGCTTCGTACTCTACCGCATTGTTTGATGCCTTAAATTGAAATTCCAAGGCGTACACGTTCTTGAATCCATCGAGGGTCTCCAATATTATTCCCGCCCCGTTTTTATTCCTCGTCACTGAGCCGTCAACAAAAAGCTTCCAAAGTGGCAGTGGTGGCTCAATGTGTGCCTTCGCGGCCGTCCTGGGATCACTTTCCTCCCGGCTGACCTCGAACGATTCTCTCACCACTTTCATGGGCGTGAACTCGGTTGACTCCCCCATTACTTTCATGGGCGTGAGCTCGGATATAAAGTCGGCCGCTGCTTGGCCCTTGATAGCCACTCTCAGCCGATAATGTATATCAAATTCTCCCAACTTAATGACCCATTTTACCAGCCTCCCACTGATATCTGGCTTTTGCATGATCTGCCTCAAGGGGTAGTTGGTATAAAGGGTTATCGAGTGTGCCTGGAAATAGTGCCTGAGCCTTCTGGCGGTTACAATAAGTGCCAAGGCTAACTTCTCAACGTCCGGGTACCTACTCTCGGCCGGTGTGAAACCCTTCCCGGCACGGACGTGATGTATGCATTTATCTATTTGAATGCCTCTTCCTGCTCGGGTCCCCACACTATCTCCTTACACCGCTGGTCTTTCAACAGTCGAAAGAAAGGGGCACACTTATCTGTGAGTCGTGACACGAATCTGGCAAGGGTGAAGATCTTCTCGGCCAACGACTGCACCTCATTCCTTTCCTTAGATCTTTTCCGGGTTGGCTTCTATCCCCCTCCTGCTGATTATATGACCCAGGAACTTCCCTTTGGTCACACCGAATATGCACTTTTGAGGGTTCAGTCCCATCCCGTACTTTAGTATGACCTCGAAGACTTTCTCCAGATGCCCCACATGCTCCTCGGCCGTTAGACTTTCGACCAGCATGTCATCGACATATACCTCCATAATTTTCCCGAGGTACTCGGCGAACATGATATTTATCAGCCGCTGGTAGGTGGCTCCCGCATTCTTTAGTCCGAAAGCCATTACTTTATAGCAATATAGGCTCTTGTCGGTCGTGAAAGCAGTGTGCTCCTCATCCCTCGGATCCATCTGGATCTGGTTATAGCCCGCGTATGCATCCATGAAGCTCAACAATTCGAACCCGGACTTGGAGTCCACCAGCTGGTCTATGCGTGGGAGCGGGAAGCTATCCTTAGGGCATGCCCTGTTGAGATTTGAATAGTCCACGCACATCCTCCATTGTCCTGTTGACTTCTTTGGAACCATGACCACATTGGCCAGCCACTGGGGGTATCTAACCTCCCTTATGAACCTAATGTCCATCAATTTTTGCACTTCCCCCCTCATTGCTTCATACTTCTCTAGCTTAAACGTTCTTCGCTTTTGCCGCACGAGAGGGAATCCTTTATGGATTCCTAGCTGGTGTGCTACAATTCCGCTTGATATCTCAAGCATGTCCTTATACGTCCAAGCGAACGCCCCACTGTTTCTCTTCAAGAAGTCTACCAAGGCCGCTCGCACCCCAGGTGCCTGTCCCGTCCCGTCCCGATGGTCACTTGCCGATCCGGGAACTCATCTGAGACTGATACTGTTTCCGTTTCTTCAACTGATCCCAGACGCTCCTCATCCGAGTCAGTATCATCTCTGGGATCTATGTAAGGATCCGAGGGGGATGTTGCGGCCTGGCTTACAGATAGAACCTCTGACATTTTCCTCCCGTTGTCTATTGCATAACAACTCCTTGCTGCCCCCTGATCTCCCCGGATCGTAATGATTCCCATTGGGGTTGGGAGCTTCATCATCAACATGTGACCAGTGACAAATGACTTCAGTTTCCACAAAATAAGCCTTCTCAAGATCCCGTTGTAAGACGACTCATAATCTACAACGATAAATTCTATTGTCGCTCAGGCGACTCTCTCTCGGTCTTCCATGCTTACCCCAAAGCTGTCTGAACCGAGGGGCTGAACAACATCGCCCGAGAAGCTGATCAATGGCTCATGGTCTTGTATCAACTTGTTGCTTCCTCAATACAGTCCTTTCCAGGCACTCCTAAATAACACGTTGACTGAGGCTCCCGTATCAATGAGGATCTTTTTCGTGATATAGTGATCAAGCTGCAACGTTATTAGGAACGGATCCTCTGACGCGCTCGTTTCCGGGCGTGCGACAATTATGAACCCTGTTTTGACAATTGTAGTATTGGTAAATAAGGTTCGATCAATCCGGGGACTTTAGGGTGCTCCTGCTTTTACAAAACTAAACAGATTAGACTAAATTAAGAGTTATTTACAGAAAATAAACAGCAATTACATTTACATGATTTCTGGGGGGGGTTTGAGAGTTTGTTCTAGCATTTCTATGAAAAAGGTAAAGACATAATATAAACTAATATGTACAAGTGATCATCTTCAACACACATTAACCAGCAATTCCAGAATCAAACAAACACTTATCAACATGTCTCAAACGTAAAATCAATTTCATTGCCAAGTGATATCAAAAACAAACTCGAAACACAAGCCGCAGCGGTCATGCATTCCTTTAATTCTACTTACTTTATTTCCTAAGCACAGAGAAGTCTCTACCTAGGATATTTCATGCAAAGGCTGTGATCAATACTCTGTGTCACTCAGAATACCCGTCTACACTAAACATGAATCATTAAGAGTTAAAGAATTCTGAATTTGAACATGCCCAAGTTTACAGGAAGCTGCTTAACCTGTAAGCATGTAATACATAGTTTCGGCTATTATTACATAACCTTTACTACTGGAGATCTACACTTACTTGAAGAAGCTTAGTATAGATCATAGCAACACTTACCTGCAGATTAGAGTTTTAGTGAAAACAAAACTATGCATTTAATGAAATCAACAAGGCATAAAACAAATCACATGCTGTCATAGACAAGTCGAAATATGCTCGAATTTATTCTGAAAATTAACCTATTCATGTTCTTAACAACCAGCCAATTCCAACTTTGAAATCCAAATACATAAAACAAAGAACAAATACAAGATAGAAGGAACAAGACATGAGTTACACTTTATAAATCTTCAAGGAAGCTTGAGATGTTCGAAGGGTCACACATGCCTGATACTTCTCGGTAGCCTTCTGGAGAAGTCCTACAAAGGTGCCGGCTTGAATTGCTTCTTTTCTGGAGAGGCGTCGAAAAGGAGAAGGAAGGCTAACGTGTTTTACTGATTTTTGTGCGAAGAAGAGATGATGAAAACGTTGCTCCTTTGCTCCTTTATATAGTGGTCTGGCCGAACCCTAGCTGTCCTCCCAGCCCTTGATTAATTTCTGATCCAACGGTGATGAATTAATGCTTTAAATCCTGATTTAGACCTTCCCAGAATTCTCTAGAATGTCTTGTGCAGTAATTCATTGCATGAGGCTTGAATATGGACCAGGTACACTCCTTGTTCTCCAAAGTAAATCTCAGCGATTAAGAACTTTCCTTCTCTGCTATCAATCAGGCTTTTGACGAAAATTCCCTTCCTTTATTTGTGCGCAATTAGGGTTCCTGCAAGGGAAATAAAATCAGATAGATATGGTAGGGGAATAACATAATTCAAATGACGAATTTAAAGGAAAGTATCTCCCTTAATTCTCTGATTAGCACATATAAAATCCTTGATTGCTGCAGAATTCGTTCTCCCCCTTTTTATAGACATTCACAGATTCCTATTCCAAGTTGGATTAGGTTTTCTGACTTCAAATGGTTTCCCTATCTCATTAGAAAAGAAAGTTTCCTAAATATTTTAGGAAAGTCAGAATAGGAAAGATTCAAAAGTAGTAAGTTTCCTAAATCAAAATAAGAAAGTTTCCTAAAATGAAATAGGTAAGTTTCCCTTTTTAAAACAGGAAAGTTTCCTAAACGACTTATCCTCAGATTTTGCGACTTAATGAGACTCCTTGCTGCAATAGGAATCCTCCTTTGATTGGGATTTCACTCAATTCTTGCGTTTTAACCTTCTTCCGTGTAAAACTGCCTCTTTTGACCTAAAGAACAGAAACAAACTAGAAATGGCATTATTAAGGAAATAACGAAGCTAAATAGGGTTCAAAATACATTAAGAATATAGCATAGAATGCGTGTATCATCCTCGTGCTGCCTTAGTCCCTCCTCTTCCTCTTCTAGGAAGGTAACAAACTTCCAACCGGTGGTTACCTGCTGATTATTGTTACTTCTAAAGGCGAAGACTTTCTGGCCATCCCTCCTTCCTTTGCATTGCTTTTTTGCCTTGTTGCTCCTGTTGTCTATACGGGACCTGCCATGGATGGTGTTGATCGTCCCATACACTGCAATTGCCCCTACGTGCCTTTGCTTTAGGCACATATTGCTGCGATTTTCGTTCTTGCACTCGGCTCTCTACCGCTCTTTTCAATTCTATGCAGTTGTTAATGTTATGGATTGCCTCCCCGTGGTACCCACAAAATTTTCTGGTATCTTCCCTGGTGAGCCGAGATGCGGGAAACTTCCGGGCCGGGGGAGGTGGAATGACAAATTTATTCTCGTTCCATATCGCCTCGTAAGTGGCGTTGAGTGCTGAGAAATGCTCTTTGCTTGCCGGCGCTGCCCTCGCGTATCCTGGCAGGGCCCTTTTGCCTTTCCCATATACTACTTCCCTGCCTTCCCCCCGCTCATTTCCTTGTGCCTTTTTCCTGCCGAGTATGTGTCCGGCTCTCGTTCTCCCTTCCAAGCTCTAACCTCTTGGACCACTTGCATCAGGGATCCGCCGTCTCTCCCCTCGACCATCCTTTTTCCTACCGAGGTCCCCCCATAAGTGATATGAGCACAAAGTGCTATGTTTATAATATGTTTCCTACCCTATTTAGCTATGATATTCTCATAATAATGCCATTTCTAACATGTTTTGTTATTGTAAAGGACATGAGAGCATAAATCAAGAAAAGAAGGCTAAATCATGGAAATAATAGAAAAAGACAGTGAAGCCTTGTTGTAGTCCAAGCAAGGGATAAGATAGCCCAAAAGAAGGCCCAAGTCCAAGGGAAAAAGAGAAAAATGCAGAATGCCCAAAAGAAGGCCCAAGCTATCCAAGGAAGGAGAAGTCAAACATGTGCTCCTAAAGAAGAATAGTCAATTCTTGTTTTAGCGACATAAGCTAATTAGTTTGAAATGAAGTTTCAGAAGCTAATTGCCATGCATAGATTAACATATTTACACGTAGGACCTAATAGAACAATGGTGATATTTAAGCTTAGCATGTTTCAAACAAGTATGATTCATTCTCACAAGATATGCACTCATTCTTCACTCAGATTTTCTGGCTAAATCACTCATTATGTATGCAAGATAGAATAGAAAACTTGCATTTATATGAACAAAAGCATAATAGATCAGATATAAACCTCATGAAAGAATATGATTACTCACACAAATGAACCATACCATAGGCTCAACTCTTGAAACAAACTCCACAGATCAAGTTTTACTCATCTTTTAGATCAAAAGGAACTTTAAAAGGTGTTAATGGGGCTGGGTTAGGGGTAAGAGTTTAAGAGTAAGGAATTGCAGAATTCCTAAGGACCTAGCAGAGCATTATCCAACGCCTTGTGTCGCCAAAACAAGGACCAAGACATCTTTTGGTCCTCCAAAAACGTCACCGCACCTCCTTACACAACATGAAACAGAACAAAAGCCAAATATTTCAATTTTAGGCCTTCCATTTATATCACAACTCCTGATTTACAAAACAACACTAATGTCCAGTATTTCTTTTCTTTTCCTACCGAAATTTTATTATTTATTTTCTTTTTATTCTTTCCACGGCATTTTCTTTTCTCTTTATACAACAAGGACATTACAGAAGCTCTTTCCCCCACACTTGCTCTTCATCATCACCTCCAGTAATCTTCACAAAATGCTCTACTAGGCCCAAAGGACATGGGTAGAGATATGCTATACTAAGCTCAGGTAAATTACATAGGTGATGAAAGAAAAGACTTAATGTAGGCTCAAAGGGCTCAAACTAAGGGGTGTGCAACGCACACAAATAGGGACACAAGTTTATTTGGCAATGGTGATCATCCTAAAAAGTTCCATTTATCCTTTCTAAAATTAGAGTGTTTTATGATTAAAAGTTTCGAAAGTTCACAAGAGTGAGTTCTAGTCATCTCGAGTTCATTAAAAGCTATGGTGAGCAATCAATCAAATTGAAAGAATAATGAGGTTTTCAACAATTTAAAGCCAAGAAACGAATCAGAATATTTCAATGAACACTCAGAAAGAATAGCACATGTAAAGGCTCAAAAGCTCACATTTAAGGTCATATGAATCAAAGCTTGTCTTAGCATGCTCATTTCTGTACCAGAGATTCAAATCATATCCACTACATTTCACATGATTTCCATTCATTGCAATTAACTTCAGAGTATCAGTTGGAAATCATCTTGTGATCTTATCCATAATTTCAGAGATTATAACCATCATAGACAGTTAAGGGCTCCTAAGACTCAAAAACAAACAAAAGACTCAAAAAGCAAACGAAATTTTTTTTTTTAAGTTTTTGACATTTTACAATTTTTTTGTATTTTAATAAATGACTCAATAAACATGTAAATCCTTCCCCCACACTTAAACTCTACATTGTCCTCAATGTAAAACAGAATATAGCATGCAACATAGAATAAAGCATTGAAACAGGGATTCACAACAACACAAACTAAACAAAAACTAATTAACGAAAAAGTAAGAGTTTAAGTTGAGAAAGCTCCCCCTTGTAGACATCCCACACTCACGGCCTTCGGGTAGGATTGAAATGTAGGCACCTGCCTCAAGGTACATGACCTCGACCTTCAAATGAAAGCTCCTTGCAATCGATACGTCAAAGTAGATGTAGGGTGTCCAGAGAATTGAGAAACACTTGTGATTTCCGTGCAAATCCCTAACTGGATTTAAAGTCAGTAGAACTGCATTTCAAAAACAAGAGATTAATCCAACTTTCACAAAATTATGCTCAGAAAAATAAAAATAAAAATACGGAAGTAAAAATAAAGAAAAAGGGTCCAAAAATAGTTGCAAAAAGGTGCAACAAACCACTAATAAGTCTATTACAAAATCCAAAAGCTTGAATAAAAACAGAAAGTCTCAAAATTGCACAAGTGTGCGACTTGATGTAGGGCTGCCTCCCTAGATTGCCTCGTTTAACGTCCATGAGCTAGACATATGACTTCCACCCTCAATCATCTCCAGCAAAAAGGGTGTCTTCATCAACATTGTTCATCCAGCCTTCGGCAGCAGAGGGAGAATCTGGGGGAGAGTAGGACTTCCTTGAGTTGCCATGGCTTCCATAGCTAAAAATTGAATCATTATCAGAATTGTCCTCATCTTCATCGGAATTCATCCCAGACATCCTTCCATTTCGAGTAGCTGGTGGTTTGGGTGTAGGCTCAAAGTATCCACCAAACACCTCCTCAAAGAGTGCAATTATTTTGGAGTGCATATCATCCATTCTTTTGTTGATCTTGCTAATGGACTCAAAAAGGACGACTTGCTCCTTCTGCAGCTTTGCAGTGGTGGCAATTAACTGCTTCATGCGCTCCTCTTTCTTCCTCTTGGTAATCATCTTGTGGGGAGGGATGAGGTGGGCTGACTTTGGTGAAGTGGCCTCCATCTTGGGCAGCAGGGATGGCTGAGGAGAGCTTGCTGGATTCAGAATTCTTCTAAGCTGGGCTTGTGCAACCCTCTCTTCATAAACATGGCGTGGCCACTCTTCCCTTCGTGCTGGTTGCACTTGTTCTGCCTCATGCTTGACCTGCTCCTTTTCAGCTCCTCCTCCTCTTGTGAATCTCTTCAAGAACAGCTCCTTGCATGCGTCCCAAGTGACGCTGTGATCAAGCTTTGTGAGAAACCACTCCATGGCTTCCCCTGTCAAGCGTCGGTGGAAGATGTTAACAGCCACAGCTTCTGCATTGAGCTCCATTGGAACCATGAGCGCACACACGTTCTCCACTTGTGGAATGTGATTCGCTGCACACCATCCTCCAGTACCGTCAAACATTGGTACCACCTTGAGCATGTTGTAAAATGTTTCACCCTTCTTGAAGTAGTAGATTGTATCCAGGATCGAAGGCTTATTGGGGAAAGTCATCAGTAATTTCAAAGTAATTGTTAGTATTATGACATACAGTTTATAGGAGTAAAGTTAGACAAGTTAAACAAAGATGAGTTTCCATAAACACATAAGACACTACACGTCTGCATTATCCTATGCTTAAGTTCATTTCAACTCTACACTTAGGTACGGGAACATGTGTGCAATGGGACTGAAACAGCTACCCAATCCATAGTCATGTTTGGTCCAATATACCTTAGTGTGACTTACAACAAAGTTAAAACAACAATAATACAACACTAGTGATTCTAAATTTTATTCACCCTTCAAATTCATATCTCAAGTTGTAAACTGTATTGATGGGATTATAGGCATTGACATCTAAACATAAGCAATTCCGTGGTTTCAGAAGCCTTGAATGGCAAGGCCGAAGTGAAACGGGCTGGTTGGGTTTCGTTTTTAGTGGGCTACGGAGGTCGAAACCCCTATCGTGCTGACGCACAATCTATAGCCCTTTGAAACCCAATTTTGGTCCCAGTCGCTTACTCGGGCCTAAACAGCACTCAAAGTGCCCCTTACTTAGCTAGGAACTACTTATATTTTCGATGGTCCAACAAGAGCACAATATGGGCCGCCCTCAACCTCGGGAGACCTTGAAAAGGAACTCACGAAGGGTTAAGGCCCAAATCTGCTTTGCGGCCTCTTTAACTGGACAGTTTACCAAATGAGATATAAATCTGAAAAGAAAATAAAACAAACAATCAGTGATAAATTTAATTAGGTAAACTAAAAGGAAACTGTAGGAGACTTTAAAAGTCCCCGGCAACGGCGCCAAAATTGACGCGTTCGTTTCCGGACGTGCGACAATTATGAACCCTGTTTTGACAATCGTAGTATTGGTAAATAAGGTTCGATCAATCCGCGGACTTTAGGGTGCTCCTGCGTTTATAAAACTAAACATATTAGACTAAATTAAGAGTTATGTACATAATATAAACAGTAATTACATTTACATGATTTCTGGGGGGATTTTGGGAGTTTGTTCTAACATTCCTATGAAAAAGGGAAAGACATAATCTAAACTAATATATACAAGTGATCATCTTCAACACACATCAACCAGCAATTCCAGAATCAAACAAACAAGTATCAACATGTCTCAATCATATAATCAATTTCATTGGCAAGTGATAACAAAAACAAACTCGAAACACAAGCCTACGAGGTCATGCATTCCTTTAATCCTACTTAGTTTATCTCCCAGCACAGAACGTCTAGAACTGAGAATATTTCATGTAAAGGCTGCGATCGATACTCTGTGTCACTCAGAGTACCCGTCTACACTAAACATGAATCATTAAGATCTAAAGAATTATGAGTTTGAACATGCCCAAGTTACAGGCGCTGCCCAACTTGTAAGCATGTAACACATAGTCTCGGCTATTATTACATAACCTTTACTACTTGGATCTCCGCCTAAAACTATTAGGTGAATTAGTTCGGAGACCTAGCAACACTAACCTGCATATTAGAGTTTTAGTTCAAACAAAACTATGCATCTAATGAAATCAACAAGGCATAAAACGAATCACATGCTATCATAGACAAGTCAAAATATGCTTGAATTTATTCTGAAAATTAACCTATTCATTTTCTTAACAACCAGCCAATTCCAACTTTGAAATCCAAATACAGAAAACAAAGAACAAATACAAGATAGAAGGAACAAGACATGAGTTACACTTTATAAATCTTCAAGGAGGCTTGAGATGTTCGAAGGGTCACACACGCCTGATGCTTCTCGGCAGCCTTCTGGAGAAGTCCTACAAAGGTGCCGGCTTGAATTGCTTCTTTTCTGGAGAGAGGCGTCGAAAAGGAGAAGGAAGGCTAACGTGTTTTACTGATTTTTGTGCGAAGAAGAGATCCTGAAAACGTTGCTCCTTTGCTCCTTTATATAGTGGTCTGGCCGAACCCTAGCTGTCCTCTCAGCCCTTGATTAATTTCTCATCCAACAGTGATGAATTATTGCTTTAAATCCTGATTTAGACCTTCCCAGAATTCTCTAGAATGTCTTGTGCAGTAATTCATTGCATGAGGCTTGAATATGGACCAGGTACACTCCTTGTTCTCCAAAGTAAATCCCAGCGATTAAGAACTTTCCTTCTCTGCTATCAATCAGGCTTTTGACGAAAATTCCCTTCCGTTATTTGTGCGTAATTAGGGTTCCTGCAAGGGAAATAAAATCAGATAGATATGGTAGGGGAATAACAGAATTCAAATGACGAATTTAAAGGGAAGTATCTCCCTTAATTCTCTGATTAGCACATATAAAATCCTTGATTGCTGCATAATTCATTCTCCCCCTTTTATAGACATTCACAGATTCCTATTCCAAGTTGGATTAGGTTTTCTGACTTCAAATGGTTTCCCTGTTTCATTAGAAAAGAAAGTTTCCTAAATATTTTAGGAAAGTCAGAATAGGAAAGATTCAAAAGTAGTAAGTTTCCTAAATCAAAATAAGAAAGTTTCCTAAAATGAAATAGGTAAGTTTCCCTTTTTAAAACAGGAAAGTTTCCTAAACGACTTATCCTCAGATTTTGCGACTTAATGAGACTCCTTGCTGCAACAGGAATCCTCCTTTGATTAGGATTTCACTCAATTCTTGCGTTTTAACCTTCTTCCGTGTAAAACTGCCTCTTTTGACCTATAAAACAGAAATAAGCTTGAAATGGCATTATTAAGGAAACAACAAAGCTAAATAAGGTCGGAAACACATTAAGAATATAGCATAAAATGCATGTATCAACCAGGACGACTCAGCTGCTACAGTCGGGACTTCAGAGACTACGGGAACAGCAAGCTGCTCATTTTGCGTATAATGCCGCGCAGACAACTTATAATGCCGCACAGGTAGCCCATTATGCCGAGGTACATGCCATCCAGCAGGCCCAGCATTGGCAGATGTTACAGTACAAGCTGGACTTTACAGCTGCCCTGCTCCAAGGACTTCCGGCTCCGCCCATGCCTCCGCCCATACCGCTACCCCAGCCGCCGCAAGCTCCGCAGCAGCCCCCAGAAGTGGATATTAATTTAGACGATCTAGATTTTGTGTAGTTGATGAATTATGTAGTTTTATGTGCTTGTTGTTGGTTATATGAAATTGTTTTGGTGTTTTTTGCAGCTTGCTTGGAATGGTATTTAGAAATTTCGGGTTTTTTTTTTATACTGGAATGGACTTATAGCCGACGAAATTCGCCATAATTCATCGGCTATAGTTTTTTAATTATTTTTTAATAGAGTTTAGCCGACGAATTATGGAATGTTTCATCGGCTAAACCCTTTAAAGCTGACGAAATACGGGCTGTTTCGTCGGCTTTAGTTATTTTTTTATTTTTTTATTACATACTATAGCCGACGAATATATTAAGCATTTCGCCGGCTAAAGCTGATAGACTAGCCGACGAGTTTTTTCGTCGGCTTTAGGTAAGAGACTAGCCGACAAGTTGTTTTGTCGGCTTAAGTTAAGAGACTAGCCGACGAGTTGTTTCGTCGGCTATAGGTAAGAGACTAGCCGACGAGTTGTTTCGTCGGCTAAAGTATGAGGGACTCGCCGACGACGTCTTCTGTCGTCGGCTATCTATGAGAAAATAGCCGACGACGGTCTATAGTTTCGTCAGCTAAAGTCACTGCCGACGACCCTTTCCCGACGAAACCATAGTCGACGAAGTATCGTCGGCTAAGATCTTAGCCGACGAATTAAGCTAACAGTCGGCTAAAGTGCTAGTCCTGGTAGTGCCAAAGACAATTATAAATATTAAAGAAGATTTTCTTGTAAAAATCAATCAAGCACCATAGCATTGTGCAAAGCCAATACCTTGTCTAATGTGGCAAACATGCTGGCTTGCTTTGATTTAAAAAATTCTTACGAGCAAAAATGGGAGTCAAAAGAATATTAGTACGAGTTGAAACAGATCTCTTTTTATGTTAGACATTGGAAACTATACAAACCTATGGATATGACTTTCTATTTTTCCATATGGTGTACAACTAGGTAGTGCCCCGCGCAGCCGTATCATGGCTATGTAAAAAATAATTAAAAAAAGTAAAAAACAGAAAGAATTTTATTGAGGCTTCTAAAAAGTAGTCACAACCTCTTAGATGAGTGAGTTTTTGAGCATTTGTTTCTAGGAAAAATGCCCAAGTACACGAAAACAGAAAAAGTAAACCCCATTTCAATGAAAAAAAAAGACTGAGTAGCCCATTTCAATTAATCTTATTAAAAAGACATTTTTACCCAAAAACTGACCTAACTATCTCTCTCCTCTCACTCACATCTCACCTGATCCTCTCTCTCTCTCCTCACCATTACTGCTGCTCTCTCTCTCTCTCTCTCTCTCTCTCCTCTCCTCTCTCTCTCTCTCTCTCTCTCTCTCTCTCTCTCTCTCTCTCTCTCCTCACCATTACCGCTACCATCACGCCATGAAAGGTCTCGTCGGTCTCTCTAACCCCGACGGCGGCCATCAATAACGGCGACTTGCCGAGAAACTCGAAACTCCTCCTCTCCTCTGTCATCTTCAATGGCGAGGATGTCGACCCCTTCGTTCGCAAAGATCTGGCCTCTCTCTCTCAGCAGATTCGCTATCAAACGAGCTAGGATCTAGTGTTGTCTTCTCGATCTAGACACCGTCATCATCGAAGTCGTCTACTTCCAAGAGCTTGTTGCCGCTCCGCACGGACAGACTTGGCGAGGACGACGGGGAAGCGGAGGCACATGAGGGAGTCGGAGCCGTCCACTTCCAGGAGCTTGTTGCCGCTCCGCGAGGACTGTAGACTTGGTGAGGACGACGGGGAAGCAGAGGCGCATGAGGGACTTGGAGCCGTGCGACGCCATAGTACATCTTCGTTTTCAAAATGTTGCTGGTTGGTGTCGCGATCGGCGTCGTCGATCGGCCGTCGGAAGAAGGTCGGTCAAGAAAGAGGTAAGAGATTTTAAGTGGCTGGTCAACGAATTAAAGATACTGTTGAAGATTTTGACATGATTATTGGGTCAGTTACAGATTATTAATTGGGTGTTGGTAACTCGATTACTGAGGGTCAGTAATCGATTACTAGGGGTCAATAATCGATTACTGGGGGTCAGTAATCGATTACTGAGGGTCAATAACTCGAGTTACTGGGGGTCAGTAATTGAGTTACCTGGGGTCAATAACCTTTTAAGGAATCATTACTCAGTTATTAGGGGTCAGTAACTCAGTTATTGGGGGTCAGTAACTCAGTTCTGGCGGCCGGTGAACAAAGTAATTCAGTTACTGGGGGTCAGTAACCGGTTACTGGGTGTCAGTAACCGGTTACTGGGGGTCAGTAACCGGTTACTGGGTATCAGTAACCGGTTCCTAGGTGTCAGTAACCGGTTACTGGGTGTCAGTAACCGGTTACTGGGTGTCAGTAACTGGTTATTAGGGGAAATTCCAATGACCGGAGTCCGGCGGTCGGGAAAATTCCGGTGACCGGAGCCCAGCGGCCGGTGACCAGAGTCTGGTGACCAGTGACCGGAGTCCGGCGGCCGGTCATCGGAGTCGGAGTTCGGTGTGATTCCGACCAAGTATTCTCTCTTTCATTTTCTCTCTCTCTATGCATTTTTAAGGGGTGAGGGCAAAATAGTCTTAAAATAATATGGTTTGTTAAGACTTTAGTAAAGATTTGTGCATTTGAGCATAAAGATTTGAGCATAAAGATTTGTGCTTTTGGGCATAAAAAAGGTTACCCTTATATTGAAATGGGCTCATAGAAAAGATTGTCATTAGAATGGGCAATGAAGGGTTACAATTAGTATTAAATGGGCATTTTTCCTTGTTTCTAGCCAGCTTTTGTCTTTATTTTTTGGAGTCCACTTCGATTCCGATAATGTCGATTCGTTCGCAATCTTGTACGATCTTATTAAATTGCCAATAAAATGCAAATAATTTTCTTAGAAATTGATGAAATAAGTTAAGAGATCAATGTCGTTAATTTGTAGAGGTCCCACGAAGAATAACAACTTGGGTTTTGGCGGATTATGTGAACATGCACAATATTATCTTGTACGATCTTGAACACTTTTTTACATGCCAAGAAAATTGATGAATTATGTTAAGAGATTAATGACGTTGGTGTATAGAGGTCCCAAGAAGAACAAAAACTTGGGTTTCGGCATATTCTGAGAACGTTGATTCATTCACAATCTTGTACGATCGTGTTAAACTGTCAATAAAACACAAACAATTTTTTTAGAAAAATTATGAAATAAATTAAGAGATCAATGTCGTTCTTGTATAGAGGTGTCTAGAAGAACAAAAACTTAGGTTTCTGCATATTCTGAGACCGTCGATTCGTTCGCAATCTTGTACGATCGTGTTAAGCTGCTAATAAAACGTAAACAATTTTTTTAGAAAATTGTTTACGTTTAAGTTAAGAGATTAATGTCGTTGGTGTATAGAGGTTCCAAGAAGAACAAAAACTTGGGTTTCGGCAGATTCTAAAAACGTCGATTCATTCACAATCTTGTATGATCTTATTAAATTGTCAATGAAACGCAAACAATTTTCTTAGAAAATTGATGAAATAAGTTAAGAGATCAATGTCGTTGGTGTATTGAGGTCTCAAGAAGAACAAAAACTTGGGTTTCGACAGATTTCGAGAACGTTGATTCATTCACAATCTTGTACAATCTTGTTAAATTGCCAATAAAACGCAAATAAGTTTATTAGAAAATTGATGAAATAAGTTAAGAGATCAATGTCGTTAGTTTATAGAGGTCTCAAGAAGAATAACAACTTGGGTTTTGGCAGATTCCGTGAACCTGCACGATATTCTACAATCTTGTATGCTTTTTCAAATGCTAAGAAAATTGATGAAATAAGTTAAGAGATCAATGTCGTTGGAATATATAGATTCCAAGAAGAACAAAAATTGGGTCTCGACGGATTCTGAGAACGTTGATTTGTTCGCTTGTACGATCTTGTTAAATTGCTTATAAAACGAAAACAATTTTCTTAGAAAATTGATAAAATAAGTTAAGTGATCAATGTTGTTGGTGGATAGAGGTCCCAGTAAGAATAACAACTTGGGTTTTGGCGGATTCCGTGAACGTGCATGATCTTAATCTTGTATGTCTTTTTAAATGCCAAGAAAATTGATGAAATAAGTTAAGAGATTAATGTCGTTAGTTTATAGAGGTCCAATAACAACTTGGGTTTCAGCACATTCCGAGAACGTCGATTTGTTCGTAATCTTGCACGATCTTGTTAAATTGCCAATAAAACGCAAATAAGTTTATTAGAAAATTGATGAAATAAGTTAAGAGATCAATGTCGTTAGTTTATAGAGGTCTCAAGAAGAATAACAACTTGGGTTTTGGCAGATTCCGTGAACGTGCACGATATTCTACAATCTTATACAATCTTATACGCCTTTTTAAATGCTAAGAAAATTGATGAAATAAGTTAAGAGATCATTGTCGTTGGAATATAGAGGTCCCAAGAAGAACAAAACTTGGGTCTCGACGGATTTTGAGAACGTTGATTTGTTCGCTTATACAATCTTGTTAAATTGCCAATAAAACGAAAGCAATTTTCTTAGAAAATTGATGAAATAAGTTAAGTGATCAATGCTGTTGGTGGATAGAGGTCCCAATAAGAATAACAACTTGGGTTTTGGCGGATTCCGTGAACATGCATGATCTTGTACGATCTTGTACGTCTTTTTAAATGCCAAGAAAATTGATGAAATAAGTTAAGAGATTAATGTCTTTGGTTTATAGAGGTCCCAATAAGAATAACAACTTGGGTTTCAGTACATTCCGAGAACGTCGATTTGTTCGCAATCTTGTACGATCTTGTTATATTGCTAATAAAACGCAAATAATTTTCTTAGAAAATTGATGAAATAAGTTAAGTGATCAATGTCATTAGTTTATAGAGGTCCCAAGAAGAATAACAACTTGGGTTTCAGCGGATTTTGTGAACGTACATGATATTGTACAACCTTGTACGATCTTATATGCATGCCTTTTTAAATGCTAAGAAAATTGATGAAATAATTTAAGAGATCAATGTCGTTTGTGTATAGAGGTCCCAAGAAGAACAAAAACTTGTGTTTCGGCGGATTCCGAGAACGTCGATTGGCTCGCAATCTTGTAAGATATTGTTAAAATAAAACTTGAAAGACTTCGCCTCTATGTAGATTTTCAAGATTTGGGACTTTGACAAGGCGCCTAACATCACGCTTTCGCTATTTCAAATAGAGATCCAATTAAAGTAGAAGAACCTACTACTTCTCTATCTTGGATCCCTTGTTATTGTCATTTAAGTTGTGCTTGTTTTTCTTTTTCAGCCTTTGAAAACTAAAAAATACCAAAGAAACGTTACAGTCAAAAATTACATTTGTTTGCAGTTACGTACGTTGGCCATTTTCCCTTGTGATAAATGAAAGAGAGAGATTTAGGGAAATCCGTAGAAACAACAAACTTTTATTCAAATACAAAAACAGACTAAACTTTTATGCTATTTTTGGATTCTTTCCACACTATTCAAAAAAGAAAACAAATTTGCAAGTGACTGCTAATTCAATTCTCTCCTTCTCTCCTTTTCTCTTCTTCAACTGCACCTCCTCATCCGCATTCATCGATACAAGTAATTATGCATCCCTTCTCTGAGAATATACATTTTTTTTTCTTGATTTAATTTCCTAGATATTTAAATCTTTGGAGATAGATAAACAATATATTTTGTTTCAACGACGTTATCTGAATTCCAATCCAATTGAATTTGTTTTCTGAAGTAGGTAATTGTGATTGCAGGACCTGCACATACAGGAGGGTAACTACTGTGGAGCCAAAGAAGAAGATCGAAGAGGGTAGGGGGGAGAATTTGTATGAAGAGTATTAGTTAATATATGTTGTTTTGAAACTAATATATGCATGAATGAGATGAAAAATGGCGTGTGAAGTCGGTGACGGGGGATCGGGTTCGGGATCGCTGAAGATCAAGAATAGGCGGGATAGGATCAAGTTGTTATGCAGCTATGGCGGGAAAATCCTACCCAGACCTTCCGATGGTATTCTTAAGTACGTCGGTGGCGAGACTCGTGTCATTGCCTTGTCCCACGACGCTAATTTTTCTGGTAAATTAAAGCTAGGCTTGTTCATGCATTGTTAATTTGTTTGTTTCTATATAATTTTTGAAGATGAATCAGACTATGATCGAAGATGCATGCAGAGTTGATGAAGAAAGTAAATGCAGTAGTTGAAGGGGACATGGTGTTGAAGTACCAGTTAATCCCGGAAGGTCTGGATGCCTTGGTCTCTGTTCGAAGCGATGAAGATGTAAAGCACATGTTGGACGAATACGATAGACAAGAGAAGCAAGGCATGAGTCCAAGGCTAAGAACCTTCTTGTTTTCGTCCAAGCCAATCATGATAGAAAGCAGCAGCAGCAGCAGCAACAACAACAGCAACAACAACAACAACAACAACCAGACATTGGAGCTAGAGCAGCGGTATATTGACGCCATTAACGGCATAGTCCGTTCATCATCGAAACAACCAATAATGATGATCGGCGGCAGCCCTCGCTTGAGCAGCAGCTTTGGGAATAATTGCAGCAGCCCCTTAGCCAGCTACAGCCCTCTGGCCAGCTACAGCCCCCTCGCTAGCTTTTCCTCTGCTTGTTCTTCGCCCAAGTCAGAATCGCCCGAACACCATTATATGGTGGTACAAGAAGCTAACCAGATATTACAAGGTAGTCGATTTTCGCTCCCTCCAGTTATGCATAAAGTGCACAGCTCTCCCAGTATTTGTGGTAATCTTAATCTACAACAACAATACCAAAACCTAAACTTGGCTCACCGTCACCACCACCACCAGTACCCGCAGCAACACCAAAGTGGCCACTATCAAATGACTAGGAGTCTATCAAGAAACTCGCATCCCCAAAACCATAGTAGAGGTACTCCCACCCCACCGCATATGTCCCCCGGGGGAAGATCTGAATCAGGGAGCGTGAGGAGCCTGATGGGTCAAAACCAGTCTCATCATAATTCCACTTGCACTAGTCCAAGACACCAACACCAAAGAATGATAAATATTGCAGCAGGAGGAGGAGGAAGCTATGGTTATTCTGATGATTCTTGTAGCAGGGTTGATAGGGCTGAGAGTCTTCCAACTAGTCCATGATAATTAATGTTAGCTAGGAATCGAGCTAGGGACACGATCGATTTCCCAGTTCTTCATCAAGCACCTCTAGTTTCTCAACTCTTGAGCCAAATGTACGTGTTGATACCAATCATACCATTGATCGATTCTGATCTTTGATAGTCAAAGGAATTAGACCATAAGAAACATAATCATTGTTTCCAAGTCTCTAATATGTCGAAAAGGAAAGCACATATACTCCTGAGTTAAGTTTGTTATTGATCATTTTAGATGCTGCTCATGCTTGTTTAGATACGAATCCCACATCGGGAAATTTCAGCTCGTAAAGCCCAGCTTCAACATCTAGCGGTGTTAGCCTTCAGCTACACCAATGGAATGTTCGAGTTGCACGACTTCCTGGTTGACGGCAACTATGTCATTCCTTATAGTTGGGCACGTCGAACCCTTAGGGGGAGGTGGAGACGGAGGTGGTCGCAGGTCGCATGGTGGCGGAGATCAGAGAATGTGGTGGCCGGGTTTGTATAAGAAGAAAGGGACTGAGAGATGGTGGCGGAGATCAGAGAATGTGGTGGCCGGGTTTGTATAAGAAGAAAGGGACTGAGAGATTTTTTTTTTTTTTTTTGGAAGCGAAGAAAGGGACTGAGAGATGAGAGTTGGGTTTGGTTTAGGGTTTTGGTTTTTTTGGGCTTTAGGTTTTAGGGGCTAGTGTTTGAAAATGAAATTTTAATGTATTAAACCATAATCAATTAAAAAATAATAATTTGTCAGTTGGTGTTATTTTTTATAATTTTTTTTAATGTTATTAATTACGAGAAAATTATTTGAAAATGAATGAGGCATGAATATATGAGCCGTACAATGTGTCACGTACTACCCTCTCACGGTGTTATACATAGTGTGGTAAAAAAATGTAAACCTGGATATAACTTAATAAATAAGTTATACCACGTAATATACTAGGCACATTGTGATTCTAAACCAAGTATATCAAGAAAATCAAAAAATCAAAAAATTGTCTGTACGATGTGATCAACATAGTGAAATACGGCTGTATTACAAAATTTACCTATTTTATCTATGCTTTGGTCCTCAGTCAAGTCAATCAACCTTATGAATCATTCTACCTCCTCGAGACCAACCGTATCAAGCATATGCAAATTTCTTAAAAATTTAAATGGCTGGACAGAGCGCGTCTCTGTGAGCGTATATGAATTTTTCTATAATTATTCGAGCACCGGAGCTATTTTTTATCATTCTCTAATGTTTCAAAAATAATATAATAATTATGATTTATTATAATTTCAACTTCAAAAAATCATAACAAATAGCTATAGTGCTAAAAAATTATATGAAAATTCATATAGTCTCGTGGTGACGCGCTATGTGCATCCATTTAAAAGTTTGGGAACGTTAACTTCCTAAAGGTAGAGCTCACCACAGAGAAGTATAAACATAAATAGAGTTGACCGTTTCTATCGGGTCCAAACATTAACGGAAATATGTGATTTTTTAACCCTAACATTATTTCACTATAACAATCACATCATATTTCACAAGATTTTAAATTTTTTTGGTTCATTTGTATAGTTGATTCACAATCAGGTACACTTTCATATAAACTACTAAACAAGTTACACCGCTTTAGTAGGCATGTGGCGATCCGAGATCATAAATATGTAAAAATAAAAATTTCACCGTTCGATGTAGTCATGGTAATTAAATAGATATACTGAAAAAAATCCACACTGTTTCAGATTCATTACTCCCCCCATCAAATCGGTCAACTTTAATTCAACTTCATTTTTTACACGAAATGCAGTTGACCGACATTGTGCGAAACCCTATTTTTTTCTATTTTCGAACCGAAAACTCGTATATATGAGACTTAGGAACCCATGAAAAAAAATTAAATTGATCCTCCGGTGGTTAGGCACTACTGGAAAAAAGCACTTAGGAGACGAAATAATTTCGTCTCCTAAGTGACAGATTTTGTCTCCTAAGTACTTAGGAGACGGAACGTCCGTCGGCTAAGATCTGTCGCCTAAGTGTGGTGAGGTAGACACTTAGGCGACGGAACCTGAAATTCCCTCGCTTAAGTGGTTCTTAGGAGACGAAATATTTTCGTCTCCTAAACACTTAGGCGACGGATTTTATTTTATAAAAAAAAATTATCCACTTAGGAGACAGAATAGTAGAATTCCGTCGCTAAAGGCTGAAAAAAATTAAAAAAAAATAAAAAACGCCACCGCAGGTTTTTTGATAATCGCACAAAGTGTTATGATATTAACGTATTTCCTACCCTATTTAGTGCGATTAACAATGGAGTTTGATGGAGAAGTTTTAGGCTTCAACATTTTCGAAGCCATGAGGTATCCTTTATCTGAGCTTAAACCATGCTATTATATTGATATTGTTGACTCTCTTGCGCAGGAACTCCTAAATTCATTGATCGACAATAAATTAGAATACACCATTTCTCAAGGAGTGGGATACAATGAAGATGGCACCATTATGTCAAAGGCAGAAATAGGAGAATTGTGGGATGACTGTGTACTTGAAACCGTCGCTGCCCTGGAAGGTTTAGCATGCAGGTCTGACCTTATATTGTCACTTCCCATTTCCGCTAACAAATTGTTATCATCTATAGAGCAGGCACCCAAGTTGGAATTGAAAGCATTACCTGATCATTTAAAGTATGTGTACTTGGGAGAAAGTGAGACTTTGTCAACAATTATATCCTCAAGGCTAGATGAGGCACAAGAAAAGAGATTGGTGGAAGTATTGAAGAAATACAAGACAGCTATTGGATGTACTTTAGCAGACATCAAGGGAATAAGCCCAACCACATGTGTCCATCGAATTCTGCTGGAAGATGGAGCAAAACCCACCAGAGAAGCCCAAAGACGTCTACACCAACCAATGATGAAGGTGGTTCAAGACGAAGTCATCAAGTTGCTGGATTGTGGAGTGATCTACCCCATATCAGATAGTAAGTGGGTCTCACCTGTTCAAGTTGTTCCAAAGAAATCTGGAGTGACGGTTGTGAAGAATGCTGAGAATGAGCTAGTGCCCCAACGAGTTGTGACTGGACATAGAGTCTGCATTGATTATAGAAAGCTCAACGCCACCACAAGGAAAGACTACTTTCCCCTACCATTCATTGATCAAATGCTCGAGAGGTTGGCTGGTCACGAGTTCTACTGTTTCTTGGATGGATATAGTGGTTACACCCAGATCTGCATAGCCCAAGAAGACCAGGAGATGACCACATTCATATGTCCCTTTGGCACTTTTGCCTATAGGCGCATGCCCTTTGGTTTATGCAATGCACCAGGTACGTTTCAACGTTGCATGATATCTATTTTCTCTGATTATATTTAAAATATAATTGAGGTCTTTATGGATGACTTTAGTGTCTTTGGTAAAGACTTTGATTCATGTTTGGGAAATTTAGAACTCATTTTGAAAAGGTGTGTTGAAACTAATCTGGTTTTGAATTGGGAAAAATGTCATTTCATGGTGACAAGGAATTGTTTTGGGACATATCATTTCTGCTAGGGGAATTGAAGTTGATAAGGCTAAGATTGATCTTATTCGTTACTTACCATACCCCACAACTGTGAGGGAGATACGTTCGTTTCTTGATCATGCAGGTTTTTATCGCAGGTTTATCAAGGACTTTTCCAAGATAGCCAGACGCTTAACTCGCCTCCTTCAAAAGGATGTAGCCTTTGATTTTGATGACGAATGCAAGGCGGCTTTTGAGAAGTTGAAGGAACTGTTGACAACAGCACCAGTGATGCTACCCCCAAACTGGGACGAGCCCTTTAAGTTGATGTGTGATGCATCCGACTATGCTGTTGGAGCTGTGCTAGGGCAGCGGAAGGATAAGAAGCCCTATGCCATTTACTATGCCTCAAGAACGCTCAATGACGCACAATGAGTTACTCTACCGCTGAAAAAGAGCTTCTTGCTGTTAGATTTGCTTTAGATAAATTCCGTTCTTATTTGCTTCAATCTAAAGTAATTGTTTATACTGATCATGCAGCATTGAGGTACTTGTTTACAAAGAAAGAGGCGAAGCTGAGGCTTATTCGATGGATGTTGTTACTCCAAGAATTTGACATTGACATTAAAGACAAGAAGGGGAGTGACAACGTGGTTGCTGACCACTTGGGCAGATTAGTACACGAAGAGGACGTCTTGCCCTTGTGTGAGACGTTTCCAGATGAACAACTCTTCGGAATCTTGTGTCTAAGACTTTTCCATACACTTTACCTTGTTCTCAAAAAGAAAAACTTAAGAAATTGTCTAGGCATTACATTTGGGATGACCCTTATTTGTGGAAACATTGTCAAGATCAAATAATTAGGAGGTGTGTCCCTGAAAATGAACATCAATCTATTCTTGCCTTTTGCCATTCTGAGGTTTGTGGAGGTCATTTTGGATCTCGAAGAACTGCCCTTAAAGTATTGGATGTAGGTTTCTTTTGGCCTACAATATTTAAGGATGCCTATTTGTTTTGCAAGACTTGTGATAGGTGTCAGAGATTTGGAAACCTAGGACCTAAGGATCAAATGCCCATGAACATTTACATCACTGTTGAAATATTTGATGTATGGGGAATTGATTTTATGGGACATTTTCCTTCATCCAATGGATGTTTGTATATTCTTGTGGCAGTTGATTATGTGTCAAAATGGGTGGAAGCGATACCCACCAAAACTAATGATTCTAAAGTTGTTGCAGATTTCCTTCGCTCTCACATCTTTTGCAGGTTTGGAATGCCGCGAGTTATAATAAGTGATGGAGGATCACATTTCTGCAATAAATCAATTGAGGCTCTGCTGAATAAATACAATGTGACGCATAAGGTGTCTACACCTTACCATCCGCAGACGAGTGGACAAGCAAAGATCTCTAACCGTGAGATAAAGAGAATTCTGGAGAAGACGGTGGGCCCAACACGGAAGGATTGGAGCCAAAAGCTAAATGATGCACTATAGGGATATCGCACAGCTTACAAGACTCCCATTGGAACATCTCCATTTCGGCTGGTCTATGGGAAGGCATGTCACCTTCCAGTGGAGCTTGAACATAGAACTTGGTGGTCAGTGAAGACTTTCAACATGAACCTTGATGATGCTGGCCTACATAGGAAGCTCCAATTGAATGAACTTGAGGAGATCAGAAATGATGCCTATGACAATGCATGGATCTACAAAGAGAGGACTAAAGCCTACCATGATAAAATGATCCGTGGCAAATCTTTTGTTGTTGGCCAGAAAGTGTTATTATTCCATTATAAACTTAAACTTTTTCCTAGTAAGTTACGTTCTAGATGGAGAGGGATTTGAGTGTGGGAGAGGGATTTACATGTTTATTGAATTTTTATTTGAAAAAAATTGAAAAATCCAAAAACAGTTTGTGTTGCTTTTGAGTCTTTTGTTTTATTTTTGAGTCTTAGGAGCCCTTAACTGTCAATGATGAGCATAATTCTCTAAATGTATAAAGGAAGAGCACAAGATTGAGATGATTTCCAACTGATATTCTGAAGTTAATTGCAATGAATGGAAATCTATGAAATGTAGTGGATGTGGTTTTGAAACTTTGGTACAGAAATGAGCATGTTAAGTCAAATTTTGATTTATATGAACCCTAATGTGAGCTTTTGAGCCTTTATATGTGCCATTCTTTTCTGAGTGTTTATTAGAATATTCTGATTCGTTTTCTTGGCTTTAAATTGTTGAAAACCTCATTATTCTTTCAATTTGATTGATAGCTCACCATAGCTTTTAATGAACTAGAGATGACTAGAACTCACTCTTGTGGACTTTCAAAACTTTTAATCATTAAACGCTCTGATTTTTGAAAGGATAAATGGAACTTTTTAGGATGAACACCATTGCCAAACAAACCTGTGTCCTTATTTGTGTGCGCTGCACACCCCTTAGTTGAACCCCTTTTGAGCCTACATTGAGCCTTTTCTTTCATCACCCTTGAAATTTTTACCCTGAGCTTTGTATAGTGATATCTCTACCCTTGTCTTTTGGGCCTAGTAGAGCATATTGTGAAGAATTTTTTAGAAGTGATGATCAGAAACAAGTGTGGGGGAAATGAGTTGTCCTTGTATAAAAGAAAGGAAATTCCGTGAACAGTAAAAGAAAGAAAAGAATAAAATTTTGGCAGAAAAATAAAAATCCGGACATTGTCTTTATGTTGTGAAATGGGAGTTATTGTTGTAAATAGAAGGCCTAAAAACTAAATTATTTGGTCTTTGTTCTGTTTTATGATGTTGTAAGGTGGTTAGAATGAGGAAGGGCCCAACAAGGTGGTATCTGGCCCTTGATTTGGCGACATAAGGTGTGTTTGATGCTCTGCTAGGTCCTTAGGAATTTTGCAACACTTGCTCTTAAATTCATACCCCTAGCCTGGCCCCATTAACACATTTTAAAGTTCCTTTTGATCTTAAAGATGAGAAAAATTTGATCTGTGGAGTTTGTTCCAAGAGTTGAGCCTATGGTATGGTTCATTTGTGTGAGTAATTGAATTCTTTCATGAGGTTTATATCTGTTTTATTGTGCCACTGTTTATATAAATGCAAGCTTTCTGATTCTATCTTGTATACTTTTCGAGTGATTTAGCCAGAAAATCTGAGTGAAGAAATGAGTGCACACCTTGTGAGAATGAATCCTACTTGTTTGAAACATGCTGAGCTTAAATATCACCATTGTTCTATCAGGTCCTACGTGTAAATATATGATCTATGCATGACAATTAGCTTCTGAAATTTCATGGAATGATTCTTGATTACATGCTAATTTTGATGCCATGAGAGTAGAGATTGTGAGACAATAGTTATGGTATTAGAGTTTGAGTGTTTGTTACTTTGTTATTTTTCAAGTCTGTTTGTTTTTGTGTTAGAGTCTATTTGTTAGTTTGGTTTTGCTAAGGGACTAGCAAAAGCTAAATGTGGGAAAATTTGAGAATCGCACAAAGTGTTATGATATTAACGTATTTCCTACCCTATTTAGTTATGTTATTTCCTTAATAATACTATCTCTAACATGTTTTGTGAGTGTGAAGGCAAAAGAGCATAAAAGCAGAAAATGAAGCTAAAACTGGCAATTTAAGAGAAATCCTAGTCAAACTAGGAAACAAGCCCGACTCGAGCAATGAATCTCTCTAAGTCGCGGGAATGAGTAAATCAAAAGGATAAGTCGTTTAGGAAACTTTCCTGTTTCAAAATGAGAAACTTGTCTATTTCATTATAAGAAACTTTTTTATTTTGATTTAGGAAACTTACTACACGTGAAACTTTCCTATTCCGACTTTCTTTGAGAAACCTCCTATTCTTATGCGACATGATTGAGTCAAAGAAGGAAGAGAATTAAGGAGTTGACTTGCTGGATGCGATAGGAGCAGAGAAGGAAACCAGAAATCTCTAAAGATTTCTGGACGAAATTTAGGAACCCAAACAGGGATTTTATGACTGCAGCAAATTGATAGGAATCTTTCTCAAATCATGGAATCCTTAATTGATTGAAAATCAGAAAATAAGGAGTTATCTGTTATTCCTTTTATTAAGATTCCTGATTGGTACATAATTATGCCCTAATCTGATTTCCATAAATTGCAGGATTAATTGTGTGCAGCAGGAAAGGAAAAGATCAAAAATCTTCCTCAATGATATGATTGACGCAGAAGAAAATAAGGAGGAGATTTTCTTGCTGATTAAGACATGCACCTGGTTTCTATTCAAGCTACATTCAACGAATTATTGCGCCAGACTTTTTAATTCAAGATATTAACGCAATTATTCCAGACCATTGGATCAGAAGTTGATCAAGGGCGGAGAAGACCTAGGGCTGGGTGTCTTCACTATAAATAGAGGCTCTCTGTTTCATAATTTTCATCATTCATTCACGTTAAAACCAGAGAGATACGAAAGCAGCAGCAAGCCTTTTTCCTCCCCTGCCGAGTTCATCCTCTCTTGCCAGACCTTGAAGGACTTCTCCACGAAGGTAGCAGAGTTGGAGACTTGAAGGACGAAGCCAAACATCCTTTTGACGTTGCCAAGCTTCCTTGGAAACTGAAAAAAGTGTAAACACTGCCTTTACTTTGTTTTGATTTTCTTTACAATTTGAAAGCATGTTTCGAATGTTAAACTCTGGATTTGTAAGCATGTTTTTCTTGTTCTTGTATTCAATAGATTCAGAATTTTAGTAAGTAAAAATGTCGTCGTCTAAGTAAAAATATTCCATCTCCTAAGTAGTACTTAAGCGACGGAATAAAATTTCGTCTCCTAAGTCGTTCTTAGGAGATGAAATCAAAATATTTCGTCTCCTAAGAACAACTTAGGAGACGGAAACTGTTTCGTCTCTTAAGTAGAAAATTTCATGGCTTAAGTACGACTTAGGAGACGGAATTTTTTAATTCCGTCGCCTAAGTGCTATTTTCCAGTAGTGAGGCCCTTAATAGAGCCTAAGCGTAATTAGGGTTAACCGTTCTTGTCGAGAACCAAACGTTACCATAAGTTTTTGATTTTTCAACCCTAACTGTATTTCACTATTCCGGTCACATCATATTTCACAAGATTATTGAAAATTTTGCTTCCTTTATATAGTTGGTTTAGAATTACAACGTGTCTACTGATGTTGTATAACTTGTTTAATAGGTTATATGCAAGTGTACGTCTTTGTGAACCAACTATACAGAAGAAGCAAAATTTTCAAAAATCTTGTGAAATATGATGTGATTGTTATAGTGAAATAAATGTATGGTTTAAAAATCACATATTTTATAGTTAATGTTTGGGCCCCGATAGACATACTAAACTCTATTTACGTTTATGTTTTCTTATGGGGAGCTAGCCCTGTCTTCTGGAAGTAAACGTTCTTAGACTTTTGCATGGCTGGACAGGGCACGTCACCGCGACATTGTATGAATTTTTTGATAATTATTTGAGCACTAGAGCTATTTTATAATTTTATTGTTCAGTGTTATCAAGTATTTTGTTTATTTAGAAGTGCGCAAACGTTTTGAAAGCGTTAAAATAAAATAATATATATATATATATATATTTGTGATGAAGGATAAAGTGTAGAGATAAAAAATAGCAAGAGAATCATCATCTTATTCATTGATATGTGCCATTTATATAAGAAATTACACAATATCAATATGATAAGGATATGAATACATAGATCTAGTCAAACTACATATCCTATTGGCATAAGATCAAGGCACACATAAAGAATATCTAGAAAGATACAGTATATCTTAAAACAATACGTTATATATCAAAATAAATAATAAAAACATAATTCTCTATATATTTATTTTAGTGAGTAATTATTATTATTATTATTATTTTTGAGAATGGGGATAATTGAATTCATGCAAGCTTTCTTTGAGAGTGCGCCTCTCTCCCTCTTCTCCCTCTCTAATTCACTTTTTCTGGGAAATAAGCCACAGAGCGAGACCGATCCTTCTTCCCCTCCCTCTCTTCCCCTATCTCCACCCATTATCGATAATTGAATCATACCCATTTCAAATCAGCCCCATCTATACCCAAAGCTCCAATCTCTCTACCCAAACCCTCAAGTCCCGACCTGCTGAATGGCAACGCCCACTACGGCTTCTTCCTCCTCAGCTTCTCCGCCATCCTCGCCAAGATCGTCGGCCTCCTTTAATCATATCGATTATCACTAATCAACAAAACACTGCGAATTCGTGACAACAACAAGATCAGTAAGAACAGTCACAGTTAGATTTGCCGTCACATTCATTTATACTGGATGTCGAGGAGATGGATGTGGTCGGAGAATGGGGCGGCAGATACAGAGGTGGATTTGGCGGTCGAAGGAGAAAGGGAAAGAGATCTGGATGCGGTTTGCAGTTTTGAGGGAGATGGCTGATGTAATTAAGGGAGATGAGAGAAGAGAAAGGAAGACAAAAACAAGACCATTCGGAGCTAACGTGGTTTAGCTTGCACGCGTTATCTCCAAAGAGTTATAATCAATTTCATCAAAAAAAAGAAAAGAAAGACGGGGATAATCCATATCACCTTCACGATCTCCCATGATTAGACCCCCTGTGATGATTTGAGTTCATGCAGCACAAACCTTTCTTAATAATTTGAGTTTTACTGTTAAAAGCCAGAAGATTTGCTTCATATTTAGTTAGTTTTTTTTATAGACTCGTTTGAGCTCTGTTTATAACCAAAAAAATATATATATATAGTTTTTTGTTTTGTTTTTTTATGAGAAGGGACTATAGTTGGGTAAAAGCAAAGATAGTTTCACAATGCTATCCTGGACTATGCCTTCTCAGAGTTATTATAAATTGAATATTAATGGTACTACAGTTTCTAGTTCTGGTATGATTGGAGCTGGTGGTGTTATTAGAAACTATTATGACGCTTGGATTACTGGCTTTTAAATTAATCTTAGGGTTGGTGCCATTCTTGATGCTGAGGTATGGGGCCTGTTTCATGGATTAAAGTTGGCTTCTAATCTGCACATTTCAAAGCTTGAGATTGAATCTGACTCTGCTATCCTTGTGCATCTTATGAAAAGTGTCAATCACCTCTCCATCCCTTAGGATCTCTTCTCAATGGTTGCAAAAGCATGATGTCCCAAATGGATGATGTGAAGCTCTCTCATGTGTTCAAAGAGTCCAACATGACAACTGATGTCCTAGCAAAGTGCAGCATCTCAAATGATCTTGGTCTCATTCACTTTGAAGAACCTCCAACTCATGCCATTCCAGTTTATCTTGATCTTGATGATTTAGCTGCTGTTACTAGAGCTAGGAGGACAGGCTCTTGTTTTAGTCTGTAATCTTTTTCTTTCTCTTTTTAGGTCTTTTATGCCCCGTTTGTAACCAAAAAAAAAAAAACAAAGATAGTTTCACTATTCAGCATTTTAAGCGGACGCTGCTCAAACTAATAAATCCACAATCTTGCTGTCACTCTAGTTTAACTTCAATTGAAGTCTGTTCTAGCAACCCAAATCAACTCCATAATTCAAACAAAAATGACCCCATTCAACCCCAACGGGTCTTGCTCATGTTGATTCTATCTCTTATGCACATTTTGTGAGCAAGAAAAACAAATAAGAAAACAACCATCTACCCACCATATTTGCTCACTTGCTGTCAGTAAAATCTGCATCGATGACATCTCCATCAGGTCCCTTTCCTGAAGATGGCCCAGCTTCTGCACCGGGTGGTGTTGGCCCTGCACCTGCACCGGGGGCACCAGGCTGGTTATAAAGGGACTGTCCGAGCTGCATAACTTCCTGGTTGAGGGCAGCCATTGAATCCTTTATAGCTTGGGTTGAACCCCCAGAAATAGCTTCCTTGAGTTCTCCAAGTTTTGCCTCAACCTTCTCTTTAACTGGGGCTGGAACCTTGTCTCCCAGTTCCTTCAGCTGCTTCTCTGTCTGGTAGACAACAGAATCTGCCTGGTTCTTCGTGTCAATGGCATCTCTCTTCTCCTTGTCCTCCTTTGCAAACTTCTCCGCTTCGTTAACCATTCTTTGTACCTGTAAGTTCCAAAGACATTTTCCTTGAAGCATGATCCAACAGTAAAAAACAAAAACGAACAAGAAAGTCCAACATGTCTAGAGTTCAGGACCAAATTGAATATGGCAGAGCCATCCATTTTTAAACAATCCATACACACCTCATCATTAGGCAATGTGCTTGCACCAGTAATGGTGATATCCTGCTTTTTGCCAGTGCCCTTGTCAACAGCAGCGACCGAGAGAATGCCATTGGCATCGATGTCAAACTTCACTTCAATCTGAGGAACCCCACGTGGCGCAGGCGGGATACCATCCAAACGGAAACTGCCAAGAGATTTGTTATCTCTGACAAATTCTCTCTCCCCTTGAAGAACGTTAATCTCCACACTTGTCTGCCCATCTGCAGCAGTTGAGAAGACCTCCGACTTAGAGGTAGGTAGAGTGGTGTTTCTTGGGATGATCTTTGTCATGACACCGCCAAGGGTCTCCAAACCTAGTGATAGTGGTGTCACATCCAACAATACGATGTCGCTTACATCTCCAGCTAATACTCCAGCCTAGAATCCAGTAAAATGAAGTAGCCACAGTGAGGTAACCATAGTAGCAAATGAAAAACTATGGCATTAATAGAGAATCACCAACTGTGGACAACACTAAAACTAAGAAGGCAATTATATATCATTCAGTTATAATGTTAGCAACTGCAAAGAAAAATCATGACCAACCTGAACTGCAGCCCCCAGGGCAACAACTTCATCAGGATTGACAGTAACATTTGGTTCTTTTCCCGTTATCTTCCTCACAAGCTCCTGAACAGCTGGTATACGTGTTGACCCACCAACAAGTATTACCTCATCTAGGTCTTTAAAGGAAAGTTTTGCATCCCTCAATGAATTTTCAACAGGAGTTTTCAGTCTGCAATATTATATAGAAGTTCAGTTCAGATGCAAAATTTTCAGGGGTTGTAGAAAAGGAAAAAAGGCAAAGGTAGCACTAGAAAACCTACTGCAATCGGAATAATCAAATAGGATACCATGAATTAGCAACAGAAAGAGCTCACAACAACAGTTACAACACAAGTTTCAAACAGTTCTTACCTGTCAAGGAGATCAGAGCACAACTCCTCGAACTTGGCCCTTGTAAGTGTTGTCTCAATGTGCTTGGGGCCATCTGCAGTTGCAGTAATGAAAGGCAAGCTGCAAGAAAACAATTATAACCAATGAGAATATGCTGGAAATAAAACACACTAGAAGTACCTAAATAATGAAGATTCCAGAAAGAGATAATTCTTCAACTCTTATATAGTAATAGCGTACCTTATGTTTGCCTGTGTTAAAGATGACAACTCCATTTTGGCTTTCTCAGCTGTCTCTGTCAGCCGCTGAAGGGCTTGTTTATCCTTTAACAGATCAATTCCTTCATCTCTTTTGAAGTCCGCAGCAAGCCAATCAACAATCCTCTGGATAATAAAATCCAAATTAGATCTGCTGTATCACTTCACCCAAAGGCAAAACCCATGAACAGATTAAAATGCCAAGTTTACCATAGTCAGAGCAACTAAAATGGACATAACATGGAAACAAATTTGCCGACCACCCTTTTGTGCCCACCCTTGTGCCCACCCACTAATCTAATGCCAAGTGTCCTTTCTCATGGATTTGGCTAGAGTTGGTTAAGAGAAATGACACTTGGCATTAGATTAGGTGGGTGGGCACAAAGGTGGGCACAAAAAGGTGGTCGGCAAATTTGCTTCCGACATAACATTATAATTTCTGTTATTAATTACTTTATAGAAAAAAAAAAAAAAAAAAAGAGTTTCATTTGCATCACGATGCTAAAACAGTTTTCTGTTTGTAGAACTTTGAAAGTATAAGTATGGTATGTTCTGCATAAGCAAATTGCTCGACTGTAGCAATTGTAAACATTTTAAGCCACTCAACATGCTTCATTTTGTCTAATAACTTGCAATCCCCAAACCAATCATTAGAAAAGGATTCATAAAGATATAAGTTCTAGGACTTCCCAAATACCACAACCCCTCCAGCCAACCAAATAATGGTTACATGATTTGTCTAATCATCAGAAATTACCCACTAAAATTTTTTCATTCCATAATGGGAATTTCCAAATAATTTGACAGCTATGACAGTACCACATCAGATAGCAAAGGTTCCATAGTCCAAGCAACTGGTTCCTCAATACGCAGTCTTATTACTTTTTTTTTATTCATTATATTTTTTTAAAAACTTTGGTTTCCAGCCATGATTATCCAAAACCACAGGGTTAGGATTCTTACATACTCACAAACAGTCCAAAATGATGAAACATTGCAAGCAATGGATAGAAAACAGTCCAAAAGGATGAAGTAGAATGCAATGGCATAGAGACTATACAACACAGGTCCTAGGTGTACTAAACGCAGCACAGAGAAAGAAAAAGAAAGCAGATACTTACCTTATCAAAATCATCACCACCTAAATGTGTATCACCGGAAGTAGATAGCACTTCAAAAACTCCATCACCGACCTCCAGCACTGCAGCAGAACGGCAACGAGTTGGTGACATTTCCTTAGGTAGCAGATTCACAGTGACATAATTGACTAAAAGCAACACACATCTCAGTTGTGTTGAACAAGGCAACGAATACCATACCTGAGACATCAAAAGTACCACCTCCAAGGTCAAACACTAAGATAGTTTCATTGTTCTTCTTTTCAAATCCATAAGCTAAGGAGGCGGCAGTAGGCTCATTTATGATCCTCAGAACTTCCAACCCGGCAATCCGGCCGGCATCTTTTGTAGCAGTCCTTTGAGAGTCGTTAAAGTAAGCAGGTACAGTAACCACAGCTTTTGTGACTTTATCATTTAGAAACTTGGAAGCGTCGTCCACAAGCTTTCTCAAAACCTAATAACAATAACAACAATGGTTTGTCAATAAACCAATTTCCATCCACCGATACAAAATGGAAGCGGAAAAGAGAAAAACCTGAGCGGAAATTTCTTCGGCGGCGAACTGTTTGCCAATGGCAGGACAATCGAGCTTGACATTGCCATTCTCATCCCTAACAACCCTGTAGGAGACCTGCTTAGACTCTTCGTCGACCTCAGACATCTTCCTGCCAATAAACCTCTTGACGGAAAAGAAGGTGTTCTCCGGGTTCACAACGGCCTGTCGTTTGGCAATCTGACCGACGAGCCTATCGCCGTTTTTAGTGTAAGCGACGACGGAAGGCGTCGTTCTCTGGCCCTCCGCATTTGTGACTATGGTGGGCTTCCCACCCTCCATAGCACCAACGGCGGAGTTGGTCGTCCCCAAATCAATACCCACGACTTTCTCGTTTACTATGCGAAGCGGTCCCGCCCTTCGAGCAGCACCGTTGGATCTTAGGCTGACGAAGCCTCTCAACGGCCCCGTTCGCCCCAATCGCTGACCTAAAAACACCGTCCTGGAGGCACCGGGCGTAGTGCCCAGGACGTTGATTTGAGCAGAGGAGCACGCCATTCCCGCACGCTAATCCCAGAGAGAGATGAAGATGAGAAGAAGCAGCTGGTTTGGTTTGGTATTTGCGTCTGCCGAGAACAACAGAGTGAGAGGAGGTGATAAAGGTTTTCAGGGGAATGAGAGTGAGCGTTAGGTGGCGCCACGTGGCCGGGGTTCTGGAATGATCTATTGGTCTCTTTCCTTTGATTTAGCTGCCCGGTGGAACAATCGAGGTGTTTGTCGAACTATCCAGCGGCTTATTGGGCTTTGTCAGGATAGCAGGTCAGGCCCGAACAAATATGAGTTTTTTTTTTACCATTTAAGAAACTCATATTTGTTAAAAGTTGGTTTTTCACAATCCTAGCATACTATCTAAATCATAAAGTTAAGATCTTATTCAAGGTTTCACAAACACACACATATATGAAAACACACACATATATGAATACAAGACCATCTAAAGAATTTACACTAAAGAGTTTTTTTTGTTGAACCAGGAACCTACCTTCGTTGGATCTACAGTCTCCTTTGACCGCAACTTTGGATGAAGCCACTATCTTGACAATCTTGTTGAAGCAGGGATAAGCGCACACAAATGAAAGAAAGAAGCCGGTAATCTGTGTTTCTAAACTAAGGCTAGCACAATGGGGATGTTCCTTAATGCAAGAACGATACATAACACAAAGACTTAGCCTCCTTTATATAGTGATCGATCATAAACCAGATTCAATCCCATAAATGATTCATTATTGTACTCAATGTTAACAGCTGCATAGGCATGATCTTATCACAATACTAATTCGATGTAATCCAAATACAATGAACCTCTTTGTATATAACTCGAATTACTTATTTGTATTAGAGTTAAATACTTATGTTTGTTGTTGTTCAATTCATATCCAATATGAATTAGTTATGATGATAACACATATTGTTTAAGTCCAATTCAATTCGAATATTGATTCTTTATGGGAACATGGGATGGATTTGTTCTTGGATAAGAACAACTGGATGAGAGTTTGAAGGGAGGACCTTGATTCTTCCTTGTTTTTCTTTTCTTTCTTCTTTTAGGGTTTGTTATTCTGTGTCTATAAGATCTGCTAATTATACATAAGAGCATGGTTTTTTTGGCGATATGGTACATGTTGATTTTATGTCCATTAGGCTATGGAGAGTTGGAGACCATAAAATATTTTGGTTTCACTGAAAATAAGAAACACCAATAAATTTATCCCATCTCATATTCTGATACTTGATACTTCCCTGGGTGGTGGTGGTGGTGTTTCTAGGGTCGTTGATCGAGGTTCTCCAGTCATTTGGGCAAACATTTGTCACCATTCAAAATTCTAGTGCTCTTATATCTATTCATAAATCTCATGCATAACTGTTTGCTTAGCCCCTGAAGCTATGTTGATGTCTTCTGCATATGGAAAATGAAGATAACTGTAACATCTCGGAATGATTAAATTTATATTTTTAAATGGAAAATTAATTTTGAGCTATTTTTATTTCCTATTTTTATTATTCTTAATTTCTTATAACTCTTAGTAGCTTTTGAAAATTATTTAAATTTTTAGTTTGTCAAATTTTGTCTTTTTCGAGCCCATTGGGTTAATTTAGACGCTGTTACGAGTTCGTAAAATTTTTCGAAACATCGTTTGAACATAAAAGCTATTTTTAATGATTTTTGAAAATTGGTATTATCCAAAAATTTATTTAAAAATAGAAATTGTGGTGGCTTCATCTGGACCATTAGATTTTAAGAAATTGTTTAATCTGAGCCGTCCATTTGAGGTTAATATGGTCAGCTTGGACTGCATCGAAACACAGCCCAGACCGACCTCGGTCACCACTGCTGTACAGCGACGCCGACTGCTCCTCTGTTTTCCGGCCGCCTCCCGACGCATGGCTGGTGTCTACAGCTTCGTCTCGCCGTCCCCGACCTCACTATGTTCTTCGTCTTCGAAGAGGAGCTCCGTCGAGAGAGAAAAGAAAGAGAGAAGGATTTCTGGGTTCGCCGACCAACTTCTGATTCCGGCGACGTCGTGGAGAAAGGATGGCAGCGTCGGCTTCGTCTCAGTCCCCTGATCCTCCCTGTGGTTCCGGATTCTTCAGAGAAGCTACTATGGCAAAGAATCGAAGCGGAGGAGAGTTTTAGGGTTCCGATCGGGATTTCCCGATTACGGCCACGGCGGTCAGAGAGGTTGGTGGTGGTAACTTTTCCTCGACTTGGCGAACCTCTCTGTAGCTTTGGTTGTCCAAGACGAGCTCTGAGGAGGGAGAATCAAAGGGTTGAAGTTTCTGAATTTTCCGGCGAGAGTTCGACGGATTCCGGCGAGATTTGGTGTCGACTCAGGTATCAAAGTGGGTCTATTCTTCAAGCTCTATCTCTTTATATGCTTAAAATTGAGATTGGTTGAGTTTTGAGGAAAGTGGATTTCAGGCAGTGGAGGACCGCTGTGCGTGTCGCTGTGCATGGCGGCGGTGGAGGTGCTTCTATTGCTTTCCGGTTTCGAATTGTATGCTAGAGTTGGATTGATGTGTGTTCTCTATGCTAGATATACAGTTTGGATTAAGAATTGAAGTTCGGAGTTTGAGAGCAGTATGGTTTTTTATGGTTTTGAAGTTTGCTAATTTTGGTTACTATTATTGTGTTGCTTGAATTCAAATCGGAGAAGTTACGTTGACTGAATTGGATCATCGAAGTGGTGTTGGTAGGTGAGTTGTCTAGTTGACATTTATCTTGTGAAGTTTGTTTTGATCCTCTCTATGTTAAGTTTGGTTGATGAAGATTGCCAGAGTTGGAATTGATACATGGAAAAGGCTCATCATTTGGCCCTTCGGCCCTAACCCGTCCTACCCTATAGGGCCAAAGTCTTACCCGGCCCTAGCCCTTTTCAATTAGGGTAAGACAAGATCAAGCAAATGAAACCCGACCATACCCTATTGAGTTTTTTAGGGCCAAGCCCGGCCTGGCCTTATCCCGGCCCTAAAAACTCTCTCTTTAGGCCCTAATAATTACTTATTGTCTATTGTTTTTAATATGTTTTTTTATTTTTTATACAATATAACTAATCTTATAAGTTTTATTTCTTTAATTTGTATTTTTCTTTGTTAAATAACGATTGATTTTTGGTGATTTAGAGAGATAATTAATGAAATATATGAATATAACTACTTAGATTAATAATTCTAGATGTCTTAAGTTAAATATAATGTATATGTATGTTAAATGAGTCTGGTTAAAGGGACACCAAATTTAACACAAATTTTGACATTGTTTGTGAGCCATTAGATTTTAAAATCTTTGATGGTTCAGATTTATCTTTGCAACGATGTCAACAGAACAACAAATGATGTGGAAATTACATTGCATTACATATGTTTATAATTAGATTAAACTTTTCTTTATTATAAAAAAATGAAATTAAAATTTAGGGTTTTTTTTTCTTCGTGTTTTGATAAAATATTGTTCTTACGAGTTACGACTCTGCATTGTTCATAGGATTGGGCCCTCTGACTCATCTTCTTGGACTGGTGTATTTTCTTGCGATAGCCTCCCATGCCTATGTCTACCAACAATCTTGAACCTTGATCAAGAGGTTTCTTGTGTCTTAGCTTTGTGCTCTTGTTTATGAGCAATTTGGATTTTGGAAGACACTTTGATCAAGGCCCCATTCAATTAATAATAAACCTGACAAAATAAAACAATGGATTGAAGAAGACTTCAAAGAAGAAGATTGCGCCTTGATTGTTAACCCTTCTCGATCAACAAAATTCTCCAAATATAATACTCAATTCACCTAAATAGACTAGCGTCAATCATAACTTCATAAGCTTTAAACAGGCATGCATGTGTTCTTGTTATAAGTATTGTAATCAGCCAAAAAAAGTGGAAGCATGGTGATGAAAACTCGAGTATGTTCTTTTATGGAGTTTTTGGCGTTCATCATTTTTTTTTCTCTTTTTTTTTTTGTCGTCTACGATTAATAAGAATTTCGATTTTGTTTTGTTTTTTTGATAATAAAGAAAAGTTTAATCTAATTATAAACATATGTCATGTCATGTAATTTTCATCTCATTTGGTGTTCTGTTGACATCATTGCAAAGATAAATCTAAACCATCGAAAATTTTAAAATCTAATGGCTCACAAACGGTGTCAAAATTTGTGTTAAATTTGGTGTCCCTTGAACCAGACCCATGTTAAATATGAGTAAAAATAGGGTCTTGTATCACATATATCCCTTGAGGTAATATTTGAGAAAAAAAAAATAAAACTCATGAATTTATTTCATTAAACAAAATAGCGTCATATTCGGCCCTATTTGGCCTTATTCAAAAGGCCGGCCCTATTAGCCCTAACGAAATGGGCTTTAAGGGCGGGTAAGGGTTTGCATATTTGAGCCCCGACCCGACCCGACCCTACCCGGCGCTAAATTTTGTTGACCAAGTCAAAGCCTTACCCGACCCTACCCTAAGCCCTAAAATTTAGGATAAGGCTGGCCCTAGCTTGACCCATGATGAGGCCTACATGGAATACATATTGTTTCGGTTATTATTTCGAAATTCAAGGAAAGCTAAAAGTGGTGATGTGAAGTCATTGTTGGAAGTTGATTAATTAAGGTGAAGATGGTTAGCCGAGAAATTGCTATGGAATTCAATTGGGTGAAAACTTGTTTGGGTGTCTAGCAATTGTGAGGACTTGTGAAATAAGACAATGTGGGTGTCCTTAAAAATTTCGGCATAAATGTCGGCTATTTCAAAGTAAGAGTGTACGAGGATGGAATAAGAGACACGAGCTTGCAGAAGCAGAAGGTTAAAGATTTCATAAAGAGTGTCGCGGTGTTACTAATTTTGTTTGGCGTCGAAACTAACACTCAGATTCCATGTAGGGTCTTTTTCGGGGAACCTTTCTTAAATTGATAATTAGATTATAATTGAAATGAGTGTTTTTTGTGACATTGATTGGTTATCTGTTGATTGTTATCGTTTTCAATAAAAACATGTGTAATTGTTGATTTATATGATTGGTGTTATTGCTTTCCGTAAAAGCATATGTTGGACGTTATAATATGATTTTTATTTGACATGCATTATGCATTGTGACATTAGTGGGAGATTAGTGAGAATGGTGGTTGTGGAGATTGAGAATGAGATCTAGAGAATAAATACATTATGTGTAGTTGAGTTTCCTTATGGGTTGTCCAAGATCCATGGTAGCCCACACGTGCACAAGTTTTGGGAAGGTATGCCCTTTCGATGACAGACATCGATAAAACAATCTTATCAAGTTTCGGGTTTGGAGACCATGAGTATAACAAGATGACTAACAAAAGAGATACATGTGATGAGATATTACTGATTGTTACATCATATATTCGAGACATTACCCCCGATTGGTAAATTACACGGTATGAGACATGCAGACTCACTTGTCTTTGATGTATGGACTGATTGCTAGTAATTGAGGAAGACATTCATTAGCATACATGCATTGAATTGTCATTATTTATTTAAAGTATAGTTTGATATTTGATAACTTGATTGTGTGACATAGTTAAGATTATCCTAAAATGGTTTGGTCCTATTGAGCGTAAGCTCACCCCTATGAGTCTTGTTCAGGTGCGTGCGAGGCACATCACATCTTTCGAGAAGTTTAACTGTAACGTTTAGCTGATGTGCACAAAAGTATAGAAGAGTTACAGAAGATAAAAAGTGAGATAGATCGCAAGACCTATTTCGTCTTTGTAATTGTTTTTGTTATTACAATTTGTTTTGTTTTTAATAATTTCAAGAAAAATATTTGAAATTGTTTTATTTTTCTTTTACTTTTCCTGCTCACGCCTCAGATTCAGTGTTTGGTGGGAGGCAGACTCAAAGGCGGAGCGGATTCTACGCACCAAGGTGCACCTGTACCATTAATGTGTGAGTCATCAAATCGCCGTATGCGAATATTGAATGAAGACTAGAGACCGTAAATTCCTTCTTTTCATTTTTATTTTTGATCCGATCAAATTAAGCGCTCAAAATAAGAGTACCTCTTATTCGACATCAGGCCCTCACCTTCTGTGTTGGAAACACTTATGACTATTTTTTTGGGTTTCAATTTTGTTAACGGTATTAGAATACACTCATGATAATGCGATATGGATGACTGGATCAAAATATTACATATTAGTTGCTCAGTTCACTTACACCTTGGTGCATAGAAGAATTTTCGTATGTTCTAAATGAAGTTGAGTGTGAGGCAACTAAGCGAACCCTAATCAATGTATACTCTGGAATGTCCCGGCTATTCTAGAAAGTCGTTTGCAAAATTAGCTTCGAGAAAAAATGTGCTAGAAAGAGATAGCTCCAAGAGATACCTAGCAGGAATTTCACCTGCATAATATATCAAAAGGCTTGTATTTTAACAAAAGTCAAATTAATTACCTGGGACCTATGTTGCAAGGAAACGGAAACGATTTTCGGTTTCTAATACGATCCGATACGTGAAAACGTCAAAATCAAAATAAATAAAATCTTTATTATATATAAATATAATTAAAAAATATAATATCAAAAACAATTATTAATTGATCGAGAAAACAAAACAAAATAGTTATTACTTATTAGTAATAAAGATAACAACAAAAGGTCATTTTTATCTCTCACTCCTTTCTCTCACCATCTACTCAGCCTGTTTCTGGCTTTCTCATTTTCTCTCCCCTAGCCTCCATGGTCACATAATTCTTTTCCTCCACCTTTCAATCCCACTTCTAATCCCACCAAAATTCAATCATCTTCTAATTCTAATTCGGAGCCCACCACCACCAATCACCACCACAACCATATGCCCATCCCCGGCCTCTGATACATGTCGCCTATTTTGGGTGGGTTTTTGGTCGTATTTCAACCTTGTATCAATTGATGGAGGAGGAGAAAAGAGAGCAATTGATGAGATGGTTTTGTTAGATAAGCTTGGGGATTGAAGGGTGTGGGTTGATTATAAAACTTGAAAAGGGATCGGGATTAGGAGGAAGGAAGAGAGATGAGTACCCATAGTGTTTCAGACTAGTCAACATCGTGGTTGAGGAGATCTGAGCAAATTTAGAGGTCACGCATGACGACGGCGGAAGGATGCCTGAGACGGTGATCTTGAGCTTTTCAGAAACGTTTCGGGGCGTTTTAGAAACGAAACGTTTCTAAAATGCGAAACGCTTATAATATGGCGTTTTGGTGCAACATAACCTGGGAAGTATTAACTGTTCTTGCTTTATTTTCTTTAATAAAATAGAAAATGTTATAAATAAAGGGAAAGAGACTTACTAGCTAGCTAATGGAAGAGTAGAACTAGTAAGGGTAGAAGAACATGAGAGAGTAGATGGGGGAATGGTGTTGTTTGTGTTGTCATTCATCACTTACTAACCCTTTATATAGGGTGAGATACTTGGTGATTACACATGTAAAGCTTGATGAAGAAGCTTGGTAACTTGGTGAACACACACAAGTTAACTTGCTAGACACTCACAAGCTATGGTAACTTGTTTAGTACAGGCTTTCTATATAAGATTACAACACAAAGTAATTTGGACAACCATACATATTTACAACACTCCCCCTTGGATGTCCACCAATTAGTTTGGTGTTGGACGCGCTTAATGTTGCCTTGTTAAAAACCTTGTCAGGTAACAAAAACCCAGTGGGAAAAAAATAACCCTGGTCGAAGGAGAAAAAGAGCACAATGCGCATATGTCCTTTTAAGAATGGTTTTAGGTGCTCCCCCTGATTAGAAGCTCTCCCTGATCTCTACACACTTCTTCTCGTAGCTTGGAGAGTTGATGCATTCCAATGCCTTGTACTAACTTCTTGAATATGCATTTTGGTAGAGATTTGGTGAAGAGATCTGCCAAGTTGTCAACTGATCGGATTTTTCTAACTTCGACTTCTTCATGCTTTTGAAGCTCATGTGTGAAGAAGAACTTCGGTGCAATATGCTTTGTTTAATCTCCTTTGATGTAACCTTCTTGAATTTGAGCTATACATGTTGCATTGTCTTCGTGTAAGATTGTAGGAGCGTCTGTTACTGATGGTAGTTTGCATGTTCTTCGAATATGGCGAATCATTGACCTCAACCAAACATATTCTCGGCTAGCCTCGTGAAGCGCAAGTATTTCTAAGTGATTAGAGGAAGTAGCTACCAGTGATTGCTTTGTCGATCGCCATGAAATTGCAGTGTCTCCACAAGTAAATACAAAACCTGTTTGTGAGTAACATTTGTGTGGATCAGAGAAAAAACCAGCATCTGCATATCCAACAATACTCGGACTATTTTTGGATTTGTAAGTATAAAATAAACCCATGTCCATCGTACCACGAAGGTAGCACAAAATATGTTTTACACCATTCCAATGGCGTAATGTTTGACCTCAACCAAACATATTCTCGGCTAGCCTCGTGAAGCGCAAGTATTTCTAAGTGATTAGAGGAAGTAGCTACCAGTGATTGCTTTGTCGATCGCCATGAAATTGCAGTGTCTCCACAAGTAAATACAAAACCTGTTTGTGAGTAACCTTTGTGTGGATCAGAGAGAAAACCAACATCTGCATATCCAACAATACTCGGACTATTTTTGGATTTGTAAGTATAAAATAAACCCATGTCCATCGTACCACGAAGGTAGCACAAAATATGTTTTACACCATTCCAATGGCGTAATGTTGGAGCAGAGCTATATCTTGCCAATAAATTTACCGCAAAGGCAATATCCGGTCTACTGCACTGTGCCAAATAAAGCAGGGCACCTGTAGCACTCATATATGGAACTTGTGGACCAAGGATATTTTCACCTTCTTGTCTCGGACGAAATAGATCTTTATCAACGTCCAGAGAACGAACGACCATTGGGGTGCTTATGCTTTGTCCATACCAAATCTTTTCAAAACCTTTTCGGTATAAGTTGATTGATGGACAAGAATCCCACTAGCAAAATGCTCGATCTGCAGACCGAGGCAATAGTTTGTCTTCCCAAGGTCTTTCATTTCAAATTCTTTCTTTAAATATTCAGCAGTCTTTGTGAGCTCTGTAGGGCTCCCAATTAAATTCATGTCATCGACATAGACTGCTACTATTGCAAAACCAGAATTTGATTTCTTGATAAACACGCAAGGACATAGAGGATCATTAACATATCCCTCCTTAGTTAAGTACTCACTAAGACGGTTGTACCACATTCGTCCAGATTGTTTCAATCCATATAATGACTGTCTTAATTTAATTGAGTACATGTTGCATGATTTTGTAGTTGCTTTAGGCAACTTAAGTCCTTCTGGGACTTTCATGTATATATCGGTATCTAACTCCCCGTATAGATATGCAGTAACAATATCCATAAGTCGCATATCAAGTTTCTCTAAAACTACTAGACTTATGAGATACCGAAATGTAATAACATCCATGACGGGGGAATAAGTTTCATCATAATCAATCCCAGGCTTTTGTGAAAACCTTGTGCAACAAGGCGTGCTTTATATCTTGCAATCTCATTCTTCTCATTGCGCTTTCTCGTAAACACCAATTTATAACCGACAAGGTTCATATTGGGTGGGTGGAGTTTGGACTACTGGTCCGAAAACATTGCGCTTTTTGAGAGAATCTAGCTCTGTTTGGATTGCATCTTTCCATTTGAGCCAATCATATCTCTCTACATTCATCGACAGAGCGAGGTTCAAAGTCATCCCCTTTAACGATCTCAGTAGCTACTGCGAATGAAAATACATCGTCGACGATCGTTTCTCTTCGATCCAACAATTCATTTGTGTGCACATAATTTATGGAAATTTCCTGATTATCAGGTACTTGATCAGCCTCCTCATGGGCTTGTGTCTCAACATGGACACTTTGCTCTTCTGTAACTACAGGATCATGAATTGTGGATCGGTTATCAACGTTTTGCCCAATAACGTTTTCAACAGCGATGTTATTATGATTCAGTTATGCTTTTGCTTTCCTTTTTCTAGGAACCGAATCCTTTAAACCTACAGGTCAGCCACGCTTGAGGCGTGCGACAAATGGCTTATTAGCCGCCACATTATTTTGTCCAGTTGTGACATCTACCCTTGCAGGTGCATTAGCCGCTGGGATATGTGATCTTGTCACTTTTGCTATATCAGTAAATGCATCAGGCATTCTGTTAGCAACATCTTGAAGATGTAGGATCCTTCGTACTTCATTTTCACTTTATGCAGTACGAGGATCAAGATGAGACATAGTGGGTGTATCCTATGATAATTCACGACGTTCTTCAGGACAGTCTTTTCTCTCCCTAACGACGGGAATAATGTCTCATCAAAGTGACAATCTGCAAAACGTGCAGTACATATATCACCTATCAAGGGTTCCAGATATCTAATGATAGATGGTGAATCATAACCAACATAAATTCACATCCTCCGTTGAGGGCCCATCTTAGTATGTTGTGGCGGTGCAATAGGCACGTAAACATCACAACCAAAAATTCTTAGATGGGAAATATTGGGCTGATTCTCAAAAACAAGTTGTAATGGGGAATATTAATGGTTGGCTATAGGCCTCAACCAGATTAATGATGCCGCATGCAAAATGGCATGTCCCCATGTGGAAGTTGGCAACTTTGTCCTCATGAGTGAGGTGCGTGCAATTATTTGCAAGTGCTTAATAAGACCTTCTGCCAAGCCATTTTGGGTATGAACATGAGGGACTGGATGCTCAACCTCAATTCCCAAAGACATGCAATAATCATCAAATGCTTGGGATGTAAATTTACCAGCATTATCTAATCGAATTGATTTGATAAAATAATCTGGGAATTGTGCTCGTAATTTAATTATCTGAGCAAGAAGCTTGGCGAATGCCATATTACATGTTGACAAGAGACAAACATTAGACCATCTTGTAGAAGCATCAATCAAGACCATAAAGTACCGAAATGGTCTGCAAGATGGTTGTATAGGCCCACAAATATCCCCTTGAATTCTTTGTAAAAATGATGGGGAGTTTGCATTAATCTTTGCAAAAGATGGTCTAATGATCAACTTTCCTTGTGAGCATGCTTTACAAGGATTATTGCTTGGCAAAATAACATTCTTATTCATCAATGGGTGTCCATTGGAATTAGTAATGATCCTACGCATCATCGTGGATCCTGGGTGACCTAGACGGTCATGCCAAAGCATTAATGTGTGTTGATCAGTGAACCTTTGGTTCATGACATGGTATGCCTCAATTGACTTAATGGTTGTATAGTACAAACCAGATGAGAGGGCAACCATCCTTTCGAATATACACCTTTGGCTGTAAGTATTGGAAGTAATGCAAAGATATTTCACATTGTTCTCATTTGTGGTTTCTATGTGGTACCTATTCAATCGTATATCCTTAAAACTCAACATATTCCTTCTAGATCTGGAGGAGTACAATGCCTCTTGAATGGATAATTGGGTACCATTTGACAACCGAATATGAGCTCTTCCAGAGCCTTCAATTAGGTCTGCAGGACCTGAAATGGTTGTCACTTTTGCCCTTGTCAAATTTAAAGTGGAGAAATATTTTCGATCTCTAAGGATCGTGTGCGTGGTCGCACTATCTGCAAGGCATATTTCTTCTCCATCTTGAGAGCATCCATTTTCCATTTTATGCCTTCATAGAAAATAATATAAATACCAACATACATAAATATAGATAGTATGCAAAATAAGATAAACATACATTTATTTAATAAAGGAAAAGAAGTACATTTTTTATTCAATGAAGCATAAAAGAGAAATACTACTTTAAACATGAAAATGAAATAACATAGATATTAAACTAGTTGATGTTGGGGACGCCACCACCAATCATGTCATCAACATGACTCCCATTGTTCACAAAGAAATCTGAAACATCAAGGGAAGTTATATCTAATGGCCCAAATGATTCCCAAGGATCAGAATGATCAATGTGGTTTATTTCACATTTTTCCTCTCTAGGGAGGCTTGATAAAGATCCACCAAATGCTTGGGTGTACGACAAGTCTTAGCCCAGTGGTTTGATGAACCACATCTATGACCGTTATTGTCACTATTTCGGGATACTCTGCTTGCCTGGCCATTCCCTTTGTTGAACTTGGCATTGTTTCTTGGTCCCAAATTTTGGTTATGACCTTTATGACCACGACCACGTTTACGACCATGGCTGCGGCCATGATTATACCAATCGCCATGCCTTCCTCAACGTCCATTACCATTCCCGCTAAAATTTGATGCATTTGCTTTTGGGAATGGTTGTGACCCAGTTGGACGGGATTGATGATTTCTCATCAACAACTCATTATTTTGTTCAACCACAAGAAGACAAGAAATCAATTCAGAATATTTCTTGAATCCACGCTCTCGATACTGCTGTTGCAGGAGCATGTTTGAAGCGTGGAAAGTAGAGAATGTTTTCTCTAGCAGCATGTCTTCTGTGATTTGCTCACCACACAACCTTAGCATGGAGCTAATTTTGAATAGAGCTGAGTTGTACTCTTTCACTGTCTTGAAATCTTGAAGTCGCAAATTTGACCATTCAAAACGAGCTCTGGGGAGCATCATATCCTTTTGATGAGCATATCGCTCGGCTAAGGCTTTCCAAAGCTCGAGCGGATCTTTGACAGTGAGGTATTCATCTTTCAATCCTTCATGAATATGATGACGGAGAAAGATCATGGCTTTGGCATGATCCTGAAGGGATGCAGTATTGCCTTCCTTGATAGTATTTCCAAGGTTTGAGGCCTGAAGATGTATCTCGACATCAAGGGCCCATGAAAGTTAATTCTTGCTGGATATGTTGAGTGCGACAAATTCCAATTTCGCCAAGTTTGCCATCTCCTATACCAAGAAGATGAGATATGTCAAAATCCAGAAATGTTAGAACTGTGGTTCTTAACATTGAAATAATTCAAACTTTATGAGGAAGTAATCCACTCGAAACTTTGGGTTCAAGGTTGACATATCTATTTGAACAATGGAACATGGATGAGCCATGTGCTCGAAACTTTGGATTTGAGACTTTATTATTTGAACATGAGGTTCTAAACGTTGGTGGTTTGAACATGGGGTTCAAAACGCTTAGTACTCCAAACTTCGTGTTTGAGTTAGACCAACCGTTATATGAATAAGATGTGAATATATATTACACAAATATAAACATGCATGGTAATAAAATCAAGATAACATCAATGTATATATTTACCTTTGCCAATTGAGAGTGACATAGTATAAATTTAGCATGACAGAATCAGATATCATACAAGGCAAAAATAATAAATGCAAGACAAATGAATTTGATTTGATAACTCATAGATCGTGAGCATTGGTTAAAAACAACATTGTTGCACACCATATGACTCTTTGATCATCATCGAGTTTATAAGAGCGGTAAAGACTATCGTGCTGATAACGTGTTATAAATAAAGGGAAAGAGACTTACTAGCTAGCTAATGGAAGAGTAGAACTAGTAAGGGTAGAAGAACATGAGAGAGTAGATGGGGGAATGGTGTTGTTTGTGTTGTCATTCATCACTTACTCACCCCTTGTAATACCCTAGATTTTCATATTAGTTTTTCTTATATTATTTTCATAATTAATGAAGGATTATTTATGGAAATTCTTATTTGGTTGTACGAAATTGAAGTTTTGGGAGTTTTCTTTTAAGGTGTTTTGACTTTTAAGAGACCAAAAATTGACTTTATTTTCCGTAAGTTATCTTCAAAAACTTCCTTCTTGAAAGTTGTAGAGTTTGTCGATACGAGTTTGTAGACATGTGGCACGCCTGAAACGTATGTCGTATGAGAAAATTATGATCAGAGAAAGTTAGTTTCCAGTTTTGGAAAGGGTATAAGTAGAAAAATGTGTGGGAATTATTTTTGGAAACCCTATAATTGCAGCAGCCAGTTCTGGGTTCTCTCTCCTCTCTCCCGACCCTCCCACACTCTCTTTCTTCTCCGGTCGAGTTCTCCCTCATCCGGCCACCAAATTGGACTCTGCCGGTTCCGTTGGACTCGTACAGACGCCCTCTCCATTTTTGGGGCAGTCTTGATCACCGTCTCGTTGCCCAGAAGCCGCCACCGAGCGGCGGAGCTGCTGCTGTCTCGCTGGAAAACCGGCGATTTCGGGCAACCATAAGTGAGTTTTGATCCTCTCCTCCTCCTAGTAGTGGCTAGGCTTATATTGAAACAAGTTTTGAGGTTTTTGAGCCCGGATTTGTAGGTTTGAAGTTTGATTTCGGGTTGGGGTTTCGTGGCGTTTTCCGGCCGATTTCGGCCAAATGGGTTGAAACCTCAAGTATTAAAGTTGCTCTCCATGCTTCAATCTATAAGTTTCATGTTGTGAGTTTCCCCAAATATTGAGTTTGGTGGTGGCGCGTGGGCTCACTCGCCGTCGCCTGTGGCGGCGCGTCCGGGCAGGGTGGGGGCTTAGGTTGCTGTGTTTTAGCTAGCTCTTGTTGTGGTGAGCTTGTTGAGATGTAGAATTTCTAGGTTGTGAGCAAGGGTTGTGTGTTAGGACTTTAAGTTGTTATTAGGTTTGGTTGAGGTTTGAGTTAGGGTTTGAGGATTAGAGGCAGCCATTTTGGGTTGTTAAGTTTGACAACTTTGGAAAGTTGTCCTCCCTTGAACTAAGGGTTAGTTTAAGGGTATTGTGATAGCCTATAGTATTTTAGTTACTAAGGTTTTAATTGTGTGATTTTAGGTGATTTGTGAAGTTGTATTTGAGCTTGGCTCTTGAGTTTATTGTGAAGACGCAGCGGGATATTTAGGTGAGTAAATCTCACCAAGGTTCACTTTTGAACCAAATTTTATTATGGTCATGTGATGATGATAATGATAATTATGTTGGATTTAATAATATGTTTTTACTTGTTTTTAAAAATATATGAGCTTGATCGCCAACGGCTTATAGGTAAAATAAAACAAGTTTTCCTTATATGCTATTTTGAGGTTCATGTGATCATAATTTTATTGATTATTGATAGATTATCCTTGTGAATATCTATATTTGTTCATGTAAATATATCTATGTGAAATGATATAATTTATGAGGTGATCTTATGTTGTTGATAATGATGTTGTGATATTGTGATTGTTGGATAAATAGCCAAACCGGGTTCTAAGTCTTTAATCGGGTGATTGGTTGCGGTTAAGATGCTATTTATCATTTTTGTGTTTTGATATTGGATAGTCAAACCGGGTTCCAAGCCTTTGGCCGGGTGATTGGTTGCGGTTAGGAATAGAGCTCTAGTCCGTCTGTCGGTGTAGGTCATGGGAGATACCTTATGGTATCTGGGACCCATGGGTACACAATTTGTTATTGTAGGTCATGAGTGGTATTTATTAATACCTGGGACTCATGGATACATGTTATTTGAAAAAGTGTTGGAATTGTGGATTTTATTATGGATCTAAAATGTTGCTCTTCGGATATATTTGGATGTTTAAAGTGTTGTGTTATTTTTGAGATTCACTCATACGGGCTTTTTAGCTTACCGAGTTTGTTGTTTACAACCCAGTGCACCAATTCTTGGTGTAGGGGTTAGACCTGCAGGTGAGGATCAGCAGGGTTGAGGTGGAGGCTTAGTGGTAGGGTTTTTTGTTGGTTTTTGTTGCTTATTGTATATTTTTATAATTGGGGTAGACAGTATTAAACTCATGTGAGCGTTTTCATTTTCTTGACTTGCAAGTTTATGTAAACAAGGAAATGTAATATTTAACCCAGTGTTGAGTTGTGTGATATTTACATTTCCACATTGAGTTTAGTTTTTCTTGAAATTTGTTTGAAACAGGTTTTGGGATTATAATATTTTAAGTTATATTATGCCAAATTTTTTAAAAATTATCCTTCGAAAATCGGGACGTGACACCCCTTTATATAGGGTGAGATACTTGGTGATTGCACATGTAAAGCTTGATGAAGAAGCTTGGTAACTTGATGAACACACACAAGTTAACTTGCTAGACACTCACAAGCTATGGTAACTTGTTTAGTAGAAGCTTTCTACATAAGATTACAACACAAAGTAATTTAGACAACCATACATATTTACAACAAAAATTACCCATTTAGTACTAATTAGAAAAACTTGTTCGTATGCCTATTTCAATTAATCTTAACAAAATTACTTTTGTAACTTTAACCTAACTATTTCTCTCCTCTCCCTCCGCCTCTCATTCCTGATCAACTCTCTCTCTCTCTCTCTCTCTCTCTCTCTCTCTCTCTCTCTCTCTCTCTCTCTCTCACACATCCTCGACGACGCCGTTGAGCCGGGCTCTAAGCTCTGATCTCCGATCTCCAAGTAGCCTAGAGACGATGCGATCCGATCTTCGATCTCCAAGCAACCTCGAGGCGATGCTAACCAAGCTCCGATCTTCGATTATGACCTCCGATCGCCAATCTCCGTCCTCCGCTTCCACACCGACCTCTGCTACATCCACATCACTCCTCTCGCCGATGCTCTTGTCCATCTCAGGTAAATGTCGCCGGCCGTTAAGCGATGGATCAACGCCGATCAAGTCAAGGCCATATGCATGCTTTGATTATGAGAATTGTTTTGATTATGCCCTTTTGGATACATATCGGCATTGATGACCTGGTTGTCCTATAGAGATTTGCTTTGATTATGCTTTGTATATTAGTCTTAGTCGTACTTGTGATTATGATTTGATTTGTTCAAGGAAAGAAGTAGTAGTTATGTGTCGGTGTTGTCCATTCCTATTCTTTGTTCTTCCCGCAGTCATGTAAGGGTAATAAAGTTATTACTGGGATAATAAAATTATTAATGGGATTAATAAAGTGTTTATTGGAGGTTTGTAATGTATTATTTTTGGTTATTAGGCATCAGTAATTTATTTTTGTGTTTTTTAACATGTTTACTGATGATCAGTAGGGTTAATAAACATTTATTACCTTGTATAAAACGTTTTATGTGGGGTAATAAATTCTTTCTTAAAGTTTACTACCCCAATAAAACATTTGTTACATTTTATAAATTGTTCATTACATTGTGTATGTTGAAGGAAAAATACATTAAGTGTAGATTAAGAAATTATTGATCAATGGATGTAACTGATGAAAATAAATTAAGAAATTATTAATCAATGGATGTAACTGTTTATTTAATTATAACAGTTATTATATAAATTGTTATTAGTATTGAATATCGTCACCTTATAAAAATTGCTAATGAAATGAGTAAAGCTTTCTAATTGTATTTTTATTTTTACACGTTATCCGCATTTTGTTTCCTTCGAGCTTATGGTCTAAGAAACCCTGGCTTTTCTTTTTGCTTTTTGCACCCTCGGAGCCCAACCCTGATCAAACACGGCAGTTCTATTCCCGGGAGGCCAGCCATCCTGAACGGACATAAGCACCAGCTGAGCTCAGTCCCAAGCTGAGCCTCTGCAACCCATCCCAGATCTGGCAAGACCTCGACGAGCCCAGCTCTGCCACCTTCGCGATCCATCACTGAACACCGCCATACCTCGCCCGTTTAAATTTTCCCCCGTAGGCTCAAACCGAGGCGAACTACCACCACAAGGAGGAGCGCAAGGAGGAGAGGACGAGATCTGGGTCGGTTTCATTGCCGGCGGTCGCCGGAGGTGAGAAATACAACCGGGTCGGATCATCCAGATACGGTTGGGTCAAACGGGTTTCGTCCACACCCGAAGGTAAAAATAATTTTACTCTGGAAATTTAAGTAATTTACAGTATGGTGAGTTCTGATGTACTATTCATCAGTTACTGTTTACTATTAATCATATGGTAATTAGTGTTAACCATTAACTGATTCACTGTTACTATTCATTATTTACTATTTTTATGAAATAAATGGTAATTGTGAATTCTGATTTACAATTTAATTTTTACTGTATGAGTTAAACTCTATTGTTTCTACTGCATAAGTAAAATTAGATTCATTCAATTCTTATAATTGTGGTAAAGTAAATTAAATATATATGATTTTTGATGTTTTTATATGTGTTTATCAATTACCACACGGCGATTAAAACGTTAATTGTCATAATTGTCAAGCACTCTCATTAGCCTTGCACGTGCGTTCTCACAACATCAAGTTGACTTAAAGCGCATCTTGACTAGACACGTAGACGCGTGTGTGCGGCTCGATCTGATGCGCGTCTCTGGTAGATTCCTCCCGCGCCAGGCTATCAACAGCCACGAGAGTAATCCTCCTCGCTCAACCTCTATAAATAGGCATCTAGCCTCACCATCAAAAGTAACCTAACTCATTCCCTCACTTCGAGTTACGAATTGTCCGCTATGAATCCTGACTTGAGCGTTAGAGAACGATTGTCCGGAGCAATTCGGACAGTCCTATAACTGCTTCATTTGTTTTACAGGTTTAGGGGATAGTTTTTCGGCAGATAAATCCTTTTTCGCACGGATCTCCCCGTGTGATATCCTTCGTTCCCCTCACCAGATTTTAATCTTTAACAGCAACCGTTTTACACGCAGTTTATTTGGAACTAATAAGTATGATTTACATTAAAGTTGTCGCTTTAGTTAAATTTTATTCATTATCTTAAGCATGTTACAAAATTATGTTGATTGTGACATGTTATCAAGGTATATGCTATGTATATTTAATTTTTTTAAATAACTGTTTATTAGCATATTATATAAATTGTGTTGCTATGATAAAGTAAATTCGTAGCATCGAAAAATAACTTGTTACCATGATGACAAATTTCACAAAGCATCAAAAATTAATAATGTGACCATTATGATTTACAAATCTGGTTCAACGTGGATGACTTTATGACTCCGTGATTAATATATATTCAGTCTTGTTTATATAGATGGCAGATTTCCCCTTGACGTATTGGAGAAGGAATTGAGTATCATCATTGTGTTTTCTTGATGTGGAAACTAAGTTTGTGGCACAAGACTATATTTTCTGTTAAATCTTCTACGAACACCAATGACAAAGGATCATCTGAAATGGCATACTGCCTCATTTGTAAATAGACTATGTTTGGTCTTAAAGTTTATTGTGAATAATGGTTTGATGAATTAAATTCTCTCAACATGATTTTGATTCAATTATCGTTGGCTTATATAAATTTCGTATTTTATTCTGAAGCATTGAATTTATTCGATTCGTTTTCATTGCAAATAAACACATGGTTCGAAATAGCACTATAAAGATGCAAAACAATGCCTCCAACAAAATAATACAATAAATTATATATTAGAAAATTCTAAAAAATATGAGATTTATCTTTCGAATTACATACACTCTCATATACTTGTAATGAAGGTATCAATGAGAAATCGACTACTCACAAATCAAAGTCCATGAAGCTTTGTAGTTTGTAGCTATCGAATCTTGTTAAAGTTTTACAGATATTCGTGTCAATGGTTATCCATCCAGAAAACCCTCTGTACAACGTGAATATTGTGGACTTATCTAGAAAAGCGGACCATTAAAGTACTTTATGGTCTTGAATGACGTTTTGACACATTGGTCACATGTCAAATATTTTTCCATAAGAATGTTGTACTTCCAAAACTCTTAGCATATATTATACAGGCTCACCACCCTGATCATGAAGTCTACAGAACTTGACAATGCTAGGAGTTAACATCAAAAAGACTTGATAATTATTGCATGTCTACCAAGATCAATGTATAGCATCTTGTACCCCATATGCGTATATAAAATGGTTTCGCAGAAATACCATCTACATGTATTGGTTATGCGCACCAACCTACCTATATTTGATTAGGGTTAATATCACACGCAACCTCACTTATTTGTTTTTAGACCCACTGCTAGCCAACATTTCATGCGTACCAGTTGGTAACTGGACATGAGCATGAGATTTACGCGTACTTGGTTGCGCAGTATATGTGTCTATTGCGCCTTCACATCACACCATAAATGGGTTCTTAGAAACGAATATGTATTTATGTTGGATACAGACCTCTAACAATCATTCACTATTTAGAACCCTTAAAGGCTATCTCATCGCTCGATTTACGGATTGTCACTTTGATGAGACAGTCTTCCCGTCGTTAGGGGGAGATAAGAAAGAAAAAAATTTCTATGGGAACGACATGAATTATCGTGGTTGTCCCCACTCTGTCTCATCCTGATCTCACATAATCAATATCTAAAACGAAACAGTTTCGATGTTTGATGCGTCTAAAGATAGGGTTTAATTAAGTGACGAGATCACGCATATCAGCTGCAAATGCTTGCAAGGTTAAAAAGTCCCCAATAAGGGGCACGTCACCGCAGATAGACGGGACTGATACAAGCACAAAGTGCTATGTTTATTATGTGTTTCTTGCCTTATTTAGCTATGATATTTTCATAATAAAGTCATTTCTAACATATTTTGTTACTGTGAAGGCAAAAGAGCAGAAAAGCAGAAAAGGAAGCTAAAACCGTCAATTTAAGAGAAATCATAATCAAAGGAGGATTCCTGGTGCAGCAAGGAGTCTCATTAAGTCACAAAATCTGAGGATAAATCGGTTAGAAAACTTTCCTGTTTTGAAAAGGGAAAGTTGCCTATTTCATTTTCAGAAACTTTCTTATTTTGATTTAGGAAACTTACTACTTTTGAATCTTTCATATTCTGACTTTCCTAAAATGTTTAGGAAATTTTCTTTTCTTATGAGTCAAGGAAACCATTTAAAGTCAGGAAACCTAATCCAACTTGGAATAGGAATCTGTGAAAGTGTATAAAAGAAGGAGGACGAATTCTATAGTAATCAAGGATAAGTGTGCTAATATAAATCAGAAATTAAGGGATTCTTTCCTTAATTTCGTCATTTAAATTATGTCCACCCTACCTTATTTATCTGACTTTATTTCTCTTTCAGGAACCCTAATTGCGCACCAGGAATGGAAGCAAAATCAAGGATTTTCGTCAAAGGTCTGATTAAAGGCAAGAGAAGAAAGGTTTTCATTTCTGTAATTTCTTTTGGAGAACAAGAAATGTACCTGGCCTCTATTCAAGCCCCATGCAATGAATTATTGCACCAGACATTCCAGAGAAATCTGGGGAATTCTACATCAAGATTTAAAGCAATAATTCACCACCGTTGGATCAGAAATTAATCAAGGGCTAGGAGGATAGCTAGGGTTCGGCCAAGACAGTATAAAAGGAGCAAAGGAGCAACGTTGTGAGGCATCTCTTCATTCGCACAGAAAATCAGTAAATAACGTTCTCCTTATCTTTTCCTTTGTCGTGCGTCCCCAAGCCAAGAAGCAAGAAGCCGGTGCTCCTTAGGACGTTCCAAGAAGCTCTGAAGTCCTCTAGGCGTCTGCTTTCACTCCACCGTCTCGGAAGACCTTCGCAGAACCAATAAAAGTGTAAACAATGTCTAGTACTTTCTGCTTTCTGTTTTTTGTTTTGTTTTTTGGATTGAAGTTATGAATTTCATCTTTAAGATTGGATGGATGCTTTGGATCCGAAATTGAGAATTTTCAAAATAATTTAAGCATGTGTTCGACTTGTATTTGATATTGTATGTTCTGTTTTGTTGCCTTGTTGATCCGTTAAATGCATAGTTCTGTTTTCACCAAAACTCTAATTCTGCAGGTTAGTGTTGCTAGGTCTCTGAACTAATTCACCTAATAGTTTTAGGCAGAGATCCAAGTAGTAAAGGTTATGTAATAATAACCGAGACTATGTGTTACATGCTTACAGGTTGGGCAACGCCTGTAACTTGGGCATGTTCAAACTCAGAATTCTTTAGATATTAATGATTCATGTTTAGTGTAGACGGGTACTCTGAGTCGACATTGAGTATCGATCGCAGCCTTCGCATGAAATATTCTCAGTTCTAAACGTTCTGTGCTGGGAGATAAACTAAGTAGGATTAAAGGAATGCATGACCTTGTAGGTTTGTGTTTCGAGTTTGTTTTTGATATCACTTGGCAATGAAATTGATTATATGCTTGAGACATGTTGATACTTGTTTGTTTGATTCTGGAATTGCTGGTTGATGTGTGTTGAAGATGATCACTTGTATATATTAGTTTAGTTGTTATCTTGATCTTTTAGTAGGAATATTATAACCAAACTCTCAAACCCCCCTGTTTACCTTGTACCATGTGTATAGTTGTAAATGAATACTTGTAAATACTTATTGTTACCGACTCTTTAATGTAACCGTGACTGCATGAGCGCCCTTTAAGTCTCCAGATTGATCGAACCCTATTGCCAATAGTACATTCTGATAAAAAAAAAGTTTTTAAATTACGCGCCCGGTAACGAGTACGTCAGGGACGCAACCTTACTTAGTGGAGGTGTGGTTGAGGCCGTGGCTCCCTAAAGGAAGAGGGGGAGGCCACCTGGTTCGATCGATACTTGTCTAAAGGAATTGGGCAAGTAAGGCACAACCTCATCAATGTTAAGAATCTCACTCATGAGATTGTCTCTGATTACAGTTATATCTATGAATCAATACTGGAGGACGCTCCGATGTTTAAAATGATTCCAGAGACAAAATCTCAACGGATTACGAGAGTACATACACATTGATTATTCACACTATTGCTCAAGGAATCATAGAGCACGAAAATATTGAACCACGCTCTGTTGAAGAATGTAAACAAAGAGCATATTTGCCTATATAAAAAGTGCAATCTAGGAAGAGATAGATTCTCTGACAAAGAGACAAGTATTTGATTTTGGTAATGCTAACCTTACCAAATGTAAAACTTGTATGACATAAATAAGTTTTTGTCAAAAAGCGTAATGAAAAGAATGAAGCCCTGAAGGACAAAGCTCGCCTTGTGACGCCAAGGTTTTTCGCAACGCTCTGGATTGACTACAAGGAGACATAATCTCATCGATATGGTTACTACTTATCTCCATGGGGATCTTGATTGAGAGATATTTGTGAAAAGACATGATGGCCTTACACTATTCAAGTCAAGTAACTCTAAACCACGAAGTGCGTTTGTAATTATAATTGAAACGCTCACTTTATAGAGATATTTGGAAAGAGATACAAAATGAAGAACTATGCCCCTAAGTACTCATAAAGGAAACAAGTTCTGAATTTGCAATTATAGTTATCTATGTTGATGATAGGAACATAGTAGGTATTTTTGATGAAATAAGACAAATCTCTAGTCACATGAAATTTAAATTGAGATGAATAATCTTGAGAAAGTCGGTTAACAACGAGTTTGTGGAATACTAATCCATCAGTCTGTATATGTCCAAAAGATTCTTTTGTCCAAAGAAAGATGACGAAGAAGGGTCTAAAGCACAATAGGCGTAATATTGTACATAACCGAATAAACTGGACCGGATAATACATTCTCAAAAGAACTTGTAGTTAGACTTAGCTTAGCGCCAACACAGTGTCGTTGGAAAGTATAAAGAAGGTATCCTGATATCTAAAAGAACCATCGACTTTTGAGTTCATCTTATCCCTATGGAAAGACAAAAGGGAATGCAAATGGAACTACAATCCCCTACATCAAAACCTCAAATGATGCTTTGGTTGGTTTTACTAATGTCAGGTATCTATAACCAATAGGTCGTTCCTAAACTGGTTATGTAATCGTCATTGAGAACACGACGATACCTTGTGAGAAACATCTCTCTCCTCAAGATTCAAGTGAATCAAGGTCTAAAGAGAATATGACACACTTGTTTCTCAAATCACAGCTTAAAAGTAATTTTTTTTTTGTTCTTAAAATTCTGGCGACCAGTGATTTTCTGATTACCGACAATATTTCAACGACCGAAGATTTTCTAGCGGCCAACCATATCAACCGGTGACAGAGTCCGACAGTTGGGATCGGAGCCCGATGAGCTTCCGGCAAAGTCTTCCTCCCTCTTTTCCACTTTCTCTCTCTAAGGGCTGGCCAAGGGTAAAAATGTCTTTAAAATATTATTTATTATTACTTTAGTAAAGATTTATGTATTATGACACTAATAAATGTTCCTCTCATTCAATTTGGGTCAAAAGTCTTATTGTCATTGGAATGGGCTGTAAAAACCATATTTTTTTGCAAATGTGAAAATAAATGTAATAATGATACCAAAGTTCTTATCGTACTCGAGTATTTTGTACGTGTCACAATAAACACATGTAACGAATAGATATCGATCCTCAAATAAGTATACAAAACCCACCTCCATCCTCAAACTAAAGCCTCAGATTTACTAATTTATTCTAGCAACTCCTTTCTTAACACCATTACTCACTATCAACCGAGATAACCAAATATAAGAACGATTTTACATATCAATGATACAAGACCATATTGGAGTAGGAACTGTGGGATGGTAAAGATGAGTAAATACACTCACAGAAATCGCTAGGTATGTAAAGCCATAAACAAGTTCTGCTTACGGGCATGCTCTGGAATAAGTCGATTGACAATATCAGGTGCAAATCCTTGAAGCTCTATCAAAAAGGTTTATCGTTTAAGAGATGCATTAGAAAGGATACGAACCAAATATAAATAATTAATGGATAAGATAACTGCAGTGTCAGCTAAGGAGGGAAATGTTGTTTTTCAGCTGTCCCCTTTTAACTAGAGTATTAGTATGTGTCAGTTTAAGGACATAATAAGTCAGACAGTAAAGAAGTGACAGAAATAGGGTGTGGCACACAGCCAATCACAAAGACTTTTGAGCTCCATATTATCCAAGGGAAGCCTAACGTGACTGAATGCTTAAAGCTGTCTAATTACATAAGCACCAAGATGCAAATGAAAATCAATTTTGCAAACTATACCTAGATCTTAACAAACGTAAATTGTTACTTCACATAGATAAGTAATCAAGTTAAGTAATTAGAGAGAAAAACCCAGGTAGCAAAATCAGAAAGCAGAAGAGTATCGAATCTACATCTTGGCAAGACATGTTTACTGGTGCTCCCAAATAAAGCACTTTATGTGTACCAATTAAAACAGTAGGACAAGACCAAACAATAATTACGCAATAAGCATCAGCAGTTTCTATCCTCATTACCAAGAAGACATGTTGATCGCAATAGAGGCTAATTCAAACTCACCTTGGGTTTTGAAATTGAACAGAGGAGGGAGAGGGCGGCCATTAGGAAGGCGTGTATTTGGGTCTCTCAATTCATCAAAGAAAGGGTGAATGCAAGCTTCTAACTGCAAAACCAATACACAAATGTAACTAGTCTGAATGCTAATATCCACCAATGGAAACAAAACAGAGAAACTCTTACTTACAGCTGTGCATCGCAAATTTGGCGAATACTGGAAAAATCTACAAACAAGATCTACTGCTTCTGGGGGCAAGCGTTTTTGGAATACCTGTAACATGACAAGAATACCATGGTGAATCACCATTATGAATGGAATTCTTATGATGGACGTTACGGTTGAATCAATATATTCCCCATACTTTAAATATGTGTGAAATTCAGCAATGAAAAGAGACATGAGACCATCGTAGCCAAAAGACACACCTTATGCCATGGATGGGGCTTTATCTGTGGGAACTTAAATTCAGTATAGTTTGGATTCATGCACTTTATCTCCTCCCTCGTTGGAGTTCCCAAAACCTGCAAGAAATTTCAAATTACACAGGATTTGAAATGAAGAATACATCATTTTCTTTTGCAACAAGAATTCCTTCCTGTCATAATCTAGAGAAACACAATAAAACAACGACAGTTTAACAGAGAGGGGATAATTGTTGTAGGAAATTGGATTGTTAAATACTATATCTGATACATTATCAAAATTCTATCTTTCAACTACTACTCTAAACTTCCCATCAGACAACAAAAGTGATTGATGTGGTACCCTTGTCACACCAATAAAAAAGAAAAATAAAAAACACAGTACAGAACCCAGGTATCCATAATGCTTCAGTCAATGTCCCCAAAACATCCCTACCTATCAAATATAAAAAGAGAAAAAGTAATAAGTTGTTTCTTTTTTCTTTTTTTTGTAAATGGTGTAAAAGTTAGGAAAGTAGCTGCTGGAGTTGATTTTATTTTTTGAATTATATAGTTTCCAATGAATTTAGCTTATTAGTTTCTTTCAGGGTAGAAAGTGAAAAGAACCAAGAGTTGTAAATTTTTATTTTTCATGGTCTTTTAAGAGAATGTGGTCTTTTAATAAATGCTAAGCGTGTCAAAATGACGAGGGGAAATGACAAACAAAAATAAATCCCAAAAAGTGTAGTTGCTGATTTTCGCGATAGAACAATCATTTCCCACCCTATTTAAAGGAAACATTAAGGAGTTCACAACTGAAAAACCGAAAAAAAATATTATAGTAATTTTAACTTGACGACTTGATCTCATTGCATCAGAACTGTTCAATGTATCATAAAAACTTCCAAGCATGGCTAAATATAAAGTAGAAAAGAGAGACTTGCATTAGACATATATATCTATATATATATATCCCTATATATATATACCTTAATGATCTCAACTAGTTGGTCAACTCCACTTTCACCAGGAAACAGGGGCTGCAATAGAAGTTGGGTTAAAATCTAACTATGAAGGAAAAAAAACGATAGTTAGAAATATAATTACCTGTCCCAGAAGCAGTTCAGCCATCACACAACCTGTAGACCAAATATCAATAGCACTTGTGTACTCAGTGGCACCAAATATCAGTTCTGGAGCACGATAATATCTTGAGCAGATATAAGATACATTGGGTTCTCCTTTTACCTAAAAAAGATAACATGTGATTAAGTTGTCACCCAGTTTCATTACAGTTGTTTTTTTCTTTTACATAGGAAAGGGAATAGCCAAATAAGAAGACGCCTTCATGACAAACAGACTTACCAAGACTTTTGCACTCCCAAAGTCACAAAGTTTCAGCTGATGTGTGTGTGGATTTACCTGAATATGAACAGGCAGCATTTGAGTATGACCAATAAGGGATCAATAAAAGAACACACATATATAAGAAAGGATGGACATCACATGCCAACTTAGTCAGCATACGTGAATTCTTTTTTTTTAACTTATCCGTTGGGTATGTAGCAAGTTAATATGTACTAAAGCTTGCTCAAATACTGTACTGATAAGGAACTCAGTTAAAAGTTTAAATTCTTGTTCACCGTTTTCACCAAGCATTTAGCATAAGATGCCAAAAATTTAGACTCCAAGAGAATTCAGATATGGATTTCTCAAAAAGGAAAGAAACTGTAAAGCTCAAGCCACCTGAACCTTCATGAATATAAAAGTAACATTCAAAACTAAAGCTCTTGGATTAAAAAATAAATAAAAAATAGAAGGATATCATATGAGGCTAAATCTGAATTCATGTCATCAAAATGCATGGAATTCTGCAAAATGGAGACTTATAATTGGTACGTAGAAGCATCAGGTAACAGAAATGTATCACACAAACATAGAGATACATGAGATATAGAATGCATAGGCCCGATGATCCAAATATCATTTTAAAGTTACCATATTAACTACATTACACTCCTGAAGTATTACCATTGGCATTTCTTGATTTAGATTTAAAAATATCCCGAGTGTTTTGGCATTAAATCTAGCACACGACATATTACACATAGTGGATTAGTTCTTTTTTTTTTTTTTTTTTTTTGGGGTAAAACCAGTAAAAGTGTTATATAAGTCATGCAATCCAATGGCTCTGGAAAGGAACTGAGTGAATCGATAGCAGACAGAATATCCAGAGTCATACAATAGTCACCATTCATATGGAGAAACAATCTTACAAGTAAGTTTTGAGGCTTGATGTCACGGTGACAGATGCCAATGCCATTATGTATATAAGCAAGTGCCCGACAGATCTGTACCAAAATGAAGTTTGAGCTACCAACAAGTATAAATAGTGAAAGCAGAAAAAACAATAGAAATTATAAGCATAGAACCAGATACACTTAGTGGCCATAGGTAATATGTTCATCTATGGAGACAAGATTCATGCAACAGAAATTAGAGATACAGGAAACATGACAGAAGAGAAAAATTGAATCAAAGAATTTCATACCTGGTAGGTATAAAGTTTAACATATATTAGAGGCATTCGCTGGTTGATCCTGCTATAGTTCCTTGCGATACGGTAAACAGTTTCGGGAACAAATTCAAGTACGAGATTCAAGTAAACCTCTTCTTTGTCACTAGTTGAAAAGAAGCAATGTTTTAGGGAAACAATGTTTGGATGATCCAACATTTGCATAATCTGTAACTCTCGGTTCTTGTAACGCTTGTCTTGGAGAACCTTCTTGATAGCAACAATCTCTCCGGTTTCTCTACATTTTGCCTGTGCACAGAATTTTAAAGTCTTTTCAGCACTGGAATTCATTGGAAGATGAAATGAGAATAGATTCAATGGAGCCAACCTGGAAGACAACCCCAAACGAGCCAGTGCCAACCACATGTTCTGAAATATAACTCACTGTCTGCCGATCCAAACAAGAGAAAAAAGAAGGCACATCAGGAAAAGACACAAGAAGTCACCATTTCCAAGTTACAATGATATTACTAAACTAATTTGCATAAAAGTAGAGTTCCTTCCAACCTGTCTAGACTGACCACCTCGACCACCAACGGTGGTGCGTATTAAATGTCCTGTTTCAGCACCAGCACCATCAATTATATCAGGCTCACTATCCTACAACAGAAGACACAGGAAAAGCTGTGAAACAAGATATTGCGAAATCCTATTAAGACTGCTCGAAACCCAAATTTGACAGATAATGCAACAACAAGAGGAAAACACTAGTTACTCTATCATCATCGGGATGCTGATCCGACTTGTCCTTCAATCGCATCTCAAGCATCTCCCTACCAAGCCAGTCAACAGAACTAGACGACGAACTCTTGAAGCCATTCACAGACCTGGAACTGCCAGCAGACGCCATGGAAATGTCGGATGAAGAGTCTACTACTAGTAATTGCAGTAGTGTCTACTTGTACGTCCCATTCCAGCCACCACCCCTATCTTCCTAATCTTCAACAATCAAATTAAAGCACTGAACAAAAACGCAGAAAATTAATTGAGTTGAGATCGGAATCCTCCAGCTTTGAATTGTAAGGATATTGTTGGATTAGAGAACAACGCGGGATCGTCCAAGCCCTAAAGAGATGTTGTGGACGGATCTTGTAGGCAACTGACCTGCAACTGTTTGAGAGAGGCTTCCTCGCGCATTTTATGCTTCGATTTTGGAGATTTCAGCAGCACCAGCAGCAGCCACAAATCAAGCTTGATCGGAGAGATGATACTAGTATCAGCTTTTCATTCTTTTTGCTGCTCTCGTCAGTGCTACTAGCTTTCTTTCTTTTTTTTTTTTTTCCTTTTTCTTTGGACTAGATTCTTCTTGTAATACTCTCTCTCTCTGTCCTATTTCTTTCTCTCTTCTTTTCTTATTCCATTTTTATTTTTTGGTTACAGAAAGAAAAATGATAGCCCAACCTAATTTCACAGTCCATTCCAACGTTTTGTGACAAAAAGCTTTTTTTGCCTACGTGTGTGAATTATCGTTTCAACTTATAGAGACTAGCATGTTTCTTGAAATGCCAAATATTCAACTTTGATATGTGATCCTTTTCCATACTTTAAAGAAAAAAAAAATTAATAACACACCATAGACTATAATATGAATCACACATTAATTTGCATTTTATATATTGCATCTTGCATGAACTCAGACCTCTGTGATTTCTGTCACAACTTATGCCTGTACTTGATTGTTCACATTGTTCTAAAATAAAAATAAAAATACTTGATTGTCCACTCAAGTACCATAACACGATCACATTAGCCGTATAAAGGACTTGTAAGTACTTTGTTATCCTCTCTCGCTCATACCCATGTAAAATGACCGCGTTTATAGTGCATGCGTTTAATCTTGTTGTTTATTGTTACGTCTCATAATTGATATTTCTTCGAGTGATAACAACTTAATGAGTCTTCATCTTAGTGAAAATATCAAGGGATGAGCATCCACACACCAAACCCTATATTTTTATTTATTTTTTAACCACAACAAATGGAAACAAATAGAGTACAATTGAAGAGACCTCATGAAAGACATTGTACAATGAATATGAAAGGGTGCGTCAATAGCCACCCCTACAAATCATTTTGTTCATCTCACACGTTGTTGATTTATTAAAATACTAAAATACCCTTATATAAAATTACATTAATAAACAACAAGTTGTTACAAATTACAAACTTTTTTTTTATCTATTTGTTTTGGATGGACACATACTTCATAAACTCTAACTCATAATCTATCATATTCGGTCGTTCTAAAAAGTCTAAAAACACTAGCATTCAACCTAAGAATGAGGTTAACTGTTTTTTTTTTCTTCTCTTTTTTTTCTCTAAGATTATCGGAGACAATGAAAGAGGCAAACCAACAGCTCTAAAATTTCATAAGTTTTACACACCTCTAACCCCTTTGCTCCGAAGGCAAGTCTTCTAATTCCTCTCTTTCTTCCAAACCACCTAGGTTATGCCTATCGCCTGAAGTCAATCGGCAAAACTAAAAACGTCCTAAAATCAATGAAAAACGAAAATCTGCTTTTCCTCTTCCCTTTTTTTTAAATAAAAACTAACTGCTAGTAAAAAAATGAAATCATTTATTTTAAAAGTAATTTAAATAAGTAGTTAAATACAAAAAGAAATTTACTGGAAAGAAAAGAAATATCTATATACCTATATTTATAGTCACCCAAAAATCTGAGTCATTACATTCGACTGTTCTGTGGAGTCTGAAGACGCTAGCATTCAATCTTTGTATTTATTTAGGGTGTTACTATTAACACACCCCTTATATGGTGAGAATCAATCATCAATCAAATTCAAGTAGCAAGTTTGTAAATAAAATGAAAATATGTGGATATGTAAATAGATGAGATGTGTTTATAGCAAAAAAAAGGGGGGGGTGTTAATAACAATACCCTTTATTTACTTTTTTTTTTCTTTGTTGATGTTTCGTCTATCTTTTTACTCATTATTTCTCATGTCGATTTTGTATGTAAGTTTTCATGTCTAGTCGCTCACTTGTATTCGATTTGCATTTTTGTTTTCATCGACATCAGAGCTTTTTCTACGAAAAATAACACATTTAATAATGTGTAATAATTACATGGTGTTATAAATATTATAATCTATGTGGTTGTCCACATAATTACTCATTAGTTATGTACTCTGATATAAACTCTACCTCTATATAAAGAGACTAATGAGAATGAATGAGTAGACTTATGTCTCCTCTCAACTATTCTCTCTGTGTCTTCTCTTCTTCTTTTCTTTACTTTATAAGACCAAATCCTACAAACCTAAAACTTTTTTTCCTACACTACAATTTTCTTTTACTGTACTCTATGATGATCTATGAGTCTGGTGACTTTGTTGCTAGGCCATAATTCTCTGATCTATGAGTTTTTGATTTCAGTGAAATTTCCATAGTCATTTAATCCATGTATCCGTAAAGCTTCTATATATACATTGATCCATCAATACGGTTAGGATCCCCATCTTAATTTATCATTCATTTTGTTAATGATTGGTGGGTGATCTTGTTTTTCACTTTTAACAGACTAGGTGTCTTCGATTTGTTAAATTGCTTTGATTGAGTTGTTGGTATTTGGGGATAAACACATAGTTGTTATCTGTCTCTACTTTACTTTAATATTTGGTTAAACCCTAGAAAACCAAAACTCATCTTTTTCCCCAAAACTCGATGATGATCAAGGATTTCTTGGTGCAATGCTTGTTGTTTTTGACCATGATGAATGATCTATGAGTTCAAATTTCATAATTATATATAGCAGTTGATTTTCTTTTTAACCTATAATTGTTTTCAATCGCAAGTTTATGTAATTATGCCAATAAATGGAAAAATGCTTATTTACAAATGCACAAATCTTTACAAAAGTCTTAACAAACTATATTATTTTAAGACTATTTTACCCTCATATCTTAAATATGCATATAGAGAGAGAGAGAGAAAATGCAAGAGAGAAAAGACTTTGCCGGAGCCTCATCGTTCTCCAGTCACCGGTCGTCGGATTCCGGTCACCGATTGCCGGATTTTTTCCGGCCGCTGGATTCCGATCACCGGTTGCCGGATTTTTTCTGGTCGCCGAATTCCGATCACCAACCTCCAGTAACTCAAATTTTTCGGATTCCGATCACCGGTTGCCAGATTTTTTCTGGTCGCCGGATTCCGGTTACCAACCTCTAGTAACTCGGATTTTCTCCGGTCGTCGGATTTCGGTAACCAATAACTTGGTTACTGACCCCCAGTAACTCAGTTACTGATCCCCAATAATCAGTTACTGACTCCCAATAATCAGTTACTGACTCCCAATAATCAGTTACTGACCCCAGTAACTCACCCAATAATCAGTTACTGACCCTAATAATCAGTTACTGACCCCCAATAACTGGTTATTGACCCCCCAATAACTTGGTTACTGACCCCCAATAATCAACTTATTTCAGCTTATTGTAATATAAAAGAAGAAATACCAGAACATAATCGAGTTATTTACCGCCAATAATTAGTCAAAACTACAACACGAATAATCAATCTACCTATCAGCTACAAAAATACAACTACACCTACTGTAGAGCCATGCACCCTTACACACCGAATCTACTCCCTTACCATGCGCCTTCCCTCAGTGTACCTACTCCTCCCTACATCCGTCAACAACTCAACACATCATTGCCCTCTGCTTCAAATTCCAGTAGGACGTCGGCGGCGGCAACGACATGAAGTCGAACCCACCGATTCTGCTCCGCTGCCTCATCTTCCTCATCTCCCTCCAATTTCAGAGCAGAGGCCTCCTGATCTAGACGGTAGTGATGTTGTCACTCGTTAGAGAAAGCGAGTGGCTAGAGGTTGCGGGTGAGTAAGTTGTGCTCGTTGCACTGGACCATCCCGTTGTTTGGCGACTGCAACGAAAGTTTGACGAGCGGCGACGACAAGCAACGGTGGCGATTTAGAGACTGTTGAGATGGCGATGACGTCTGTCGAGCGGTGACGACAGTTTGGATCTGATGCCGGGGTCAGAGAAGGTGGTCGGACGAGATGAAGCAGCGGTGCTTGCTTGGGCGGCGTCAGTGGAGGAGGAGGAGGAGAGAGAGAGAGAGAAGACCAGATGGATCGGGAAGAGAGAAGAAGAAGAAGAAGAAGAAAAAAAGATAAGAATTGTGTGGATTTAATTAAACACATGGTAATAACGTCTTTTTAATAAGAATCATTGGAATGGGTTAAGGGAAAAAAATTCATTGGAATGGGCTTTAGTTTTCAAATATTTGGGTATTGGGGCATTTTTCCTAACATGTTGATTAAAGGATGGCTAGCTAAGCCACTGCATGGCTTGCATATCAAATCGTTTGATTTGGTTAAATTTAGGCTTCTGGCAAGCAAACAAAAGCAAGCCTTTTTCTATGTTATTATTGTATCATGATATATATGGATCTCCATGATTGGGTAATTATTTTAAGGCGGGATAACATTCATAATATATTCAGTGCGATCTCCTCCTCTTAACAGCATATCGGTCTCGTTAGCGTGATTGATTGTCATGCTAATAATCGAGATCTGAAGTCTCTTGATCAAACAATGGAGGGCCTGAAGTTCCTTAAGAGTAATATCGGAATTTCAATATAAAGTTTTCCAAAGTTTATGCAATTGACGAGGGCCAGAAGTTCCTCCAAGTTATAAAAAGATTATTGAAGCCACACCGTGTGATCCCTAATCATATGAGGACCCGAAGTTCCTCACCTTATTTTGATACTATGTTCTTGTACAATTAAAGGAGATAAACAAGATTTTCGATCATATTGGTGAATTTAACCGGACCAGAAGTTTTATGTATTTTATTCATGGAACCAGAAGTTTCCTATTATAATTTATTTACTTTTTGCTCTTTACAGTTTTCTTACTTTGTTATGCAATTTCATTATTGTACTTATTGTTTAAATTTTATTGTTATTCATATGGGCTAGCAGCCTTATATCTCGAACGTATGAAGTTTTACTTGGGTTACTCGAGCCTGAAGTTTCAAGCACTTGAATTATTTGAACTAGAAGTTTGACATACTAAATCTGAGAACCTATCATTCTAACATTATAAATTTGAACCTAAAGCTTTGATTTCACATATGATTGATGGATCCAGAATAGCATCCTTTTGAAATTAAGTATCTCCAATGCGGTTCAAAATCGATTAATATATGATATAGATTGTGTCAAATTTTACAGTGAACTAAGGCACATAATATCATGAACTAGAAGTTCATTGAACCAAATACAAGTTTATTTGGCATGACAAGTTATGTCATATTTTACTTATAGTGTTGTCTTGAATCAATAACAATTTTTGATGATCACTAGCTCTACTCATAGCCGATTGTTTATTTGTCGCATATTTTGAGTTGTCACTTTAATGAGACAATCCTCCTGTCATGAGGGGGAGAGAGATTGTTCCTGAAGAACGATGTAAAGTGGTGTGAGTTGTTTATCCACCGTCTCATTTTGGTTTTGAGAAATATCTCAGCAAATAAGTTGATAAAAGATCTTGATAAAACTATCTGATAAATGCTAAGGCATCTGCTTGGGTTAAAGACCTAGAGACAAACCATATTAACGCATTTGAATTGTGGGATGCATATGTATCCAAGTGACATGGTTATCTTGAAGAGAATGTCATGATATAATGTTAGAGTTCCTAATACGGCTACACGTACAAAGGTTGTATGTACGTCATTAGAGAATGATATCTTGGTTGATATTAATGAATATAATGTTTTTGACCTTATACTTGGTTTAGGTTTGCCACCAGCCAATGAACATCTCACTCAAAAGAAAGTGATAGATCTTTAGACGCAATATATGCTCATGGTCAAAATAAGATAGTCTTCTCGTCGTTAGGAGGAGAATAAGACTACTGTCATTTGAATAACGGCGTGAATTTGAGTGGAATGTATCCACTAAGTCTAAAGTTTTAAGCTCTTAAAATGGAAGATTATACAAGTCCTCTAATGGTCTACGTGATATTACAAGTAAAAGATCCATATTCGCTAGATAATATTTGTCCTAGAAGTGACAATATTTGCCCCAGAAGTGGCATGGTACCCAATATCAAAAATGCATGCATATAAGAATGTGTGGGATCTATGAATGATGATCTATGACAATTTACAAATGGAAGCTACCAAAGACCATTAAAGACTGTATTAATCGATGTTATGCTACGTTTTATTATGCATGTCGACAAAACATATTATTGGCCAAATTGAAAAGAGGCAATTCCAATGAAACTAAATATTTGAAACGTGATGAGATACTTTGACATTTAACCCTATAGATACAAAAGAGTATTTACCACAGTGAAAGTAAATCACTATGATTTAATGTCTACAAAAGACATGGATTATGAATCTGCCCTTATACGAATAATACTTTTCTATAAGTACAGTATTACATGTAACTATTATATGGACGAGAGACTTATGACATGTTGTCATCGTATATTACGAGGGCCTTTAAAGACACATTGATAAACCAAATTCCCAGAAGTGAAGTGTCATTACCAGCGTATCGCTGGTCAAATCCTCAAAGAATTCAAGTACATGAATGATTCTAATATAATTCGATCCACGAAGACTTGAGAAAGCTTGAAGCTAATTCATAGAATCAAATAGTCTAAAGCTAACTCATATATACTCATTCTGTTATAGCTAACGTGATCGAAATTGTCTCAATGAGTATTATGATCGAACTACACAATCGAATTCGAATTATGATCATTATGTTGCTACATATTCTAACTCTTGGGAAGTTATGAATTACTCAGAGCTCTTGTATAGTTTATATGAGACGTATCATACACAGAGATATTGATGTGTATGGCTGGATACGCCATGATGATGTTTCAATGCTTTAATGTCAATTAGCTTATGTTGATTAGCTATTACTTAGTGTATGAATTAGGTCATACGACTTAATGAGGTAAGACCTATTTATAATCGTCTAGATCTAGCTGTTGTTATTACTTTAACTTTGCATGTGTGAAATTTCATGATGAGCCCCTATATGCAAAACACGCATGGTCTCATTTTATTGATGGACAAATCAAACTGTTATTTACGACGCATAAAACTTGCAACGTTCAGGGGGAGCAATCAGAAGTATGTTATCTAAGGCATATGCGCGTTGTACTCTTTTTCTCCTTCGACCAGGGTTATTTTTCTCCCACTGGGTTTTTCTTACCTGACAAGGTTTTTAACGAGACAACATTATGATGCGCGTCTAATTTCATCATTCATTGGTGGACATCCAAGGGGGAGTGTTATAAATATTATAATCTATGTGGCTGTCCACGTAATTACTCATTAGTTATGTATTCTGATGTAAACCCTACCTCTATATAAAGAGACTAATGAGAATGAATGAGTAGACTTATGTCTCCTCCCAACTATTCTCTGTGTGTCTTCTCTTCTTCTTTTCTTTACTTTACAACACATGGTTACAATAGTTTTATATAAGTTTATCATATGTAAAGTAGAATTGGAAAAAAATGTATTTTAGGTATAGTAAATGAGTGAACAAAGTAGACTTACAATTAAAAATACATAAGTGGGGTGTGAAAAGAATGTGAGGTGAGCAAAGTGGTTTGTGGGCTGGCAATAGACGCACCCAAAATTTGTTACCCATCAACTTCTATGGAAAATTGGGTTTCCTCTCTCATCAAATTCATCATTTTGGAAAAGTTTTAGAAAATCTGTTAGAGCAAAACACCGAAAATCTTCCTCAAATTTAAGAAAACCAAGAATTTGAGGAAGTTGTTAAAGATGCTCTAACTCCTTAACCTATTATCCAAAAAAAAAAAAAAAAAAAAACCCTTCCTCTAGCTTTCAAATCAGTGTCAATGGTGAGTTAACCAATTCTTTTCAGGCTCAGAAAGGTATCAGACAAGGTAACCCCCTTTCACCTTACATTTATGTGCTTTGCATGTTGAAATTATCTCATCTTATTCAATCTATTGTGGACTACAAGTACCAGAGGCCTCCTAAAGCTTCTCTTTCTGGACCTAGAATTTCTCACTTATTTTTTGTTGATGATCTGATGTTGTTTGTTGAAGCCACTCATTATCAAGCTTCAATTCTTAAGCAATGCCTTGATAATTTTGTGCTTTATCTGGACAAGCTGTCAGTTATGAGAAGTCTTCAATTTGTTGCTCCCCCCGATACCTGCAAGAGTGTGGTTGCTGCTGTTAGTAATATTTGTGGCTCTTCTCTCACAAATGATCTTGGTAAATATCTTGGCATGCCTCTCATCCTCACCAGGGTTAACAAACATACTTATGATGGAATTTTTGATAAAGTTCAAAGCAGACTTTCTAGTTGGAAAAGTAAGATTCTCAGCATGACAGGTAGACTTACTCTTATATGATTTTTGGAGTGATGAGGGTTTTATAATGTTTATAAACTGTTGTTTGTAGTGCCTTCTAAGATTCTCAACAAGATTGTTAATGTGCCTATTGATTTTGGTGTTAGTGGTCATGATTCCTTAATTTGGGGGGCTACTGCTAATGACATGTTTTCAGTGAAATTTGTCTATAACTCTCTCTTTGATCTTTCTGCTCCTCAAAATCCTCACTGGAAACTCATATGGAGACTTGAGATCCCTCCTAAGCTGAAAACTTTCCTATGGACTGTTCTTCATAAAAAAGCTTCGTACTAATGTGCAACGTGTTACAAGAGGCTTCACAAAGAATGTTGTTTGTTCTGTCTGCAATTCTGCAGATGAATCTTTATTGCATACGTTCCGAGATTGCCCCATATCTACTCACATTTGGAATGCTTTTGACAAACCTAGTACTATTTCTAATTCCTTTTCTCTTGATTGGAATGGATGGATTCAACCTCAACTTCATTGTCATTCAATTATCAGCAATAATATTAAATAGTGTGCAATTTATTTGTTTTCATTTGCTAGTATATATGGAAATGGAGAAACAAGCTTGTTTTTTATTCTACTTTCACTGTGCCCTCTATGTATTGTCCTGAGAAGATAATTTAGGTGTATGCGTTGGAATGGAAGAAGACTCATTTGAGATCTAGTACTTCTATGAATTTTACACAATGCTATCTTGGACTATGCCTCCTCAGAGTTATTACAAATTGAATATTGATGGTACTAGAGCTTCTAGTTTTGGTATGATTAGAGCTGGTGGTGTTATCAGGAATCATTCTGGTGGTTGGATTGTTAGCTTTCAAATTAATCTTGGGGTCGGTGTCATTCTTGATGCTGAGGCATGAGACATGTTTCATAGTTTAAAGTTGGCTTCTAACCTGCACATCAAAAAACTTGAGATTGAATCTGACTCTGCCATCCTTGTGCACCTTATGAAAAGTGCCAATATCTTTCTCCATCCCCTGGGATCTCTTCTCAATTGTTGTAATAGCATGATGTCTCAAATGAATGATGTGAAACTCTCTCATGTGTTCAGAGAGTCTAACATGACAGTTGATGTCCTAGCAAAGTGCAGCATCTCCAATGATCTTGGTCTCATTCTTTTTGAAGAACCTCTAGTACATGCCATTTCAGCTTTCCTTGATGATTTAGCTGTTATTACTAGAGCTAGGAGAACATGCTCTTGTTTTAACCTGTAATTTATTTATTTATTTAATTTTTTTTTTGGATCTTTTAAGGCATCTTCATCTTTTGGTTTAAAACCTAAACGTAAATTCAAATTTTAGGCCACCTAAACTTATATTATTTATATAGGTTTTGTATCTCCAACCTATAGGGTTCAAACCTAAAACATATTTTAATCATTAATTACTTTTATATCATTGTTTAATCACACATGTAATTTTCTATTAATAAAATCTAGTAATGACCCATACTAACTAAGCTGATAAATTATATGTTTGGTCATATTTGGTTGAGTCAAAATATGACATTATTTAAGTAAATCTTATTTTAGCTCAAGTTACATAGTAGATTGGAGATGAAATTTTACAAATCTTAAACCTATTATAGGTTTTAAGAGGATGGTCGAAGATGTTTTACGCGTTAAAAAAAAAAAAAACAGATTTCAGAGGTATTGTATCCGGACATCCTTTCTTCTCCGAAAGGAGAGCAAGGTCCAATTTAGGGTTTTCAAGCCGATTTGGCAATTCTGCAATTCTGTTGTAGGAGTAAAATCTTACAAATTGTTGTAGTTATTGAAATCGTTGTTGTTGTAAGGAAGAAGAGACATGAAGCGGAAGCGTGGGCACAAGAACAAGAAAGGAAAGGCTAAAGGGCCTCCTGTTGTTGTCGCTGGCGATAATGACGATTCTGGGATGGACGTTGATACTCCGCACCACGATGGCTCCATTGGCAAAGCAGTGGGCAGAGTTAAAGTGAAGCTTATGACTCCGAAAACAATCGAATCTCAAAGTGATACGGATAAGAGTAGTCAGCAAATGCTGTCTGACAGCGCTAATTCATCAAAGAAACCTGCTGGGAGTATAACCATCAAGTCATCCAAGTCACTGGGGTCGACGAGTTCTCAATATAACAAGCAAGACTTAGATACTGCACTCCTGGTATGCCGATGTTTCTTTTCATTCTTTCTTTTTATATTGCCATACTAGCACTTACACTGTCTTTGTTATTCAACTCCCAGATTATAAAGAAGGTAATGAAAATGGATGCTGCTGAACCCTTTAATGTCCCTGTCAATCCTGAAGCGTTGGGAATACCTGTAAGTAAAGACTCAACACCTCCACACCCTTTTGTTAGCTGAAAACAAATTTTATGCTTTTTCTTTACTGTAACTACGAGTTATGATTCTGCTCAGACACGTCTATTCTTGTTGAATATTCCTATTAACTGAAATGATTTTACTTTTTTTGGGGGGTGTCTTCAACCAGGATTATTTTGATGTCATAGATACACCAATGGACTTTGGAACAATATGCACCAACCTTGAACTGGGTCTTAAATATAAGAATTCTGAGGACGTATACAGAGATGTTCAGTATATTTGGGACAACTGTCATGAGTATAACAATAAGGGCGACTACATTTTGGATCTCATGAGGCGGGTGAAGAAGAACTTTGCAAAGTATTGGACAGCAGCTGGGTTATACAGCGGACCATCAATAGGAACTAGTGGTGAGGGTCTGCTGAATTTTACTCTTTTCACCAGCTGTAACTTGTTAAGTTTCTCGCTCTGACCAATTTATATACAGTTATATTTTCTTTTCTGCTTCTGTTGCATAAAACTGAGCGCTCAGTCCAGGTCTCAATGTGGTTATATCAGATTATTATCTGAACCAAAAAGGATTGTAAGGATTGTTCAGAAGTTTGTCATGGCTTATTGTGCTCTTCTGTATGTATAACCTTAAGAAATGCTAGTATTCAGTGTTATGTAAGCAGTCTAAGCATTGTCAATCCTCTTCATTTTAGGTGTTGAAAGCAGTCAAGAGAATATCTCACCATCTGATCAGAAGAAAGTGCACATGAAAGGTGGCCAAATAAAGCAGAAGGCACGGAAGAGTCATGGGTATGTTTCTGCATGTTGGATTGCATAGTTTTGTAACTCATAACTTTCAAACCTATGATCTGGATTGTGTTTGAGTTTATTACCTTCTACATACCTCCTTTATGTTTTATGTGTTCTTGCTTCTTTTTTTTTTTGGGGTTCAAATGCATGTGGGGAAGTCTGTGTCTGGATTCTATATAAGAGAAACATTAATCAGGAGAAGCTGGTCCCCCTCGTAGCATAGTGGATGGTGTTATATGCAACATCTGCTGGCTCGTGGGTTCGACTGGCATCAAAATATTTCCAACAACAAAACATTAATCAGGAGAAGGGAGAGATTCTGTTGTTTGATATTGTTACAGAGTCGTAATGAATGGCTTTTGTGCAGCAATTAAGCACCATTGTTGTTGTGGGGAAGTCTGTTCAGACCTTGTTAACCAGTATAGTTAAAATCATAGTGTAATACCCTTCTTGTCTGATATTAGGTTTGAAACCCTTCATAGCTCATATTAATTTCTTTGCCCTTGTTTATTTGAAGCCTTGGAGAACCTTTTTATTGTGGAATGGATTTATAATTTCCTGTTGATGCCAACATACCCTTTCGTAAAAACTGTCTAGTTTATGTTATTATCAATTATGTTTTGGTTGAATCAACTTGACTGGAATTACCGTAGCTAGGAGCTTATGTAGAAATCAGAGAGAATTAGACATGAAAGTTTCATCAATTTCCTTCTCTTTTTGTTCCTTTTGTTGGGGAGAATTATGGGGTTTGGAAAGGAGTGAGATTGTCGAGGGAAGCATGTTCAACACAAGTGTCAGGCCAAGTTGATCAAAACTATTATAGTTGATTTTCTTCTGTCATTAATATGTCTATGTTGGCAACTAACTACTGTGCTCATGATTGCTACACTACGGTTTCCCCATGCAATCAACAAAAACACAGAAAATTTGTTGTTAGTTTTTCATATCAAAATGGCAAACATGAATAATCATTTCTTTTTGCCTAGAACTTTTTGAAGTTATATGTTTGAACTTGTAGTTTTCTATCTAGAAACTTTTTTGTCTCATCACTAGCATTTTAGGAATGTTCAGGACACACAAGGGGACAGTTGTCTATGATTATGATGGATTAGAATGATAGATATGTTAATATAAGGAATGGTTTAAGAAAAAAAAAATGAAGTTTATGGCTAAGAGAATGAAAGGACAAGACACCTGCAAGGTAGGACATGAGATATCATAGCACCAAGCCTCCAACTACATTCAATTTTCATTCATAGCTATCTGATTTTCTGTACAAAAGATGGCACATGTTAATTTTGTTCTGTACAAGACACCATAATTAAATTATGGGTAAACAAAAAACAGGGAAACAGATTGTTAAGCAATGAAATAGCTGTTTCTTATTTTTCATTAATTCCAAATTCTATTTTAAAGTGTCATAGACGAGTATATACATAGTATTTTTCCTAAGACTCAAATAAACTCTTCTTATAACTGACACGCTCATCGTATAACTCAATGTTGATTTAGAACGAGTTGTGTATCTTTCCTTGCACATGGGATATTCATTTTTGCAACAAAAGGCGTTGGTTTTAATGGGGTGCCAATGAGCTTATTGTTCTCCCAAATTGGATACTTCATCTCCTATGGAAGCTATAGGCTGTAGCTACTGCATCATTTTCTCTCACTTCTTAGGGCTCAAAGGATATTTTCTTATTTTCATGAGTTCCTTCTATTTGCAGAAGGCGTCACAAATCCGACTGCTTATGTGCTATTTGTGTTCTAAAACGCCGTAGAAGGGAGCGTGAGGAGAATGCTCAGATTGTTAAGAGCCCACTTGGAGCTAGTGATAACAATCTTTCCCAGGAGTTCAGGCAAGAGGTAAATTGAAGATTTAGCCACCGGTTGAAATGGCTGATTGAATTCCAGTCTAGATAGCTGCTATAAGATGATTTGCTAAGAAAATGTTGTTATAACTTATAAGCCAATAGATCCGTATTAATTCAGAGTTTTAGCGTTTGATCAGAATTACCAATCAGAGTTTTAGCGTTATTTTGGCAGCTATTATGTGCTCTATGGTTTTCGCCTACAACATAGACATTTCAAATATAATTATGCTCTTTAGAGAAATGAATTTTGATTAGGCTGTCTTAACAGTATTTTTTTATTTTCATGAGAATAGTAGCACATCCAGTTGAGCTGATGTTATTTGGATTACCTCATCCATTCTGTACAGAGTACACACAAAAAAAATATGACTAAACAAAGAACAGAGGAACAGCTATTTTATGGCAAAGTTGTATTTGTGCTTTATGTGAGATTATTTTATTCATTTTGGGGGAAAAGAACGGATTCGGTTGCCTAAATACTTTTATTAGATGAGTTCCTAGCCCTCTTTTGATAAAGAGTATTGTTGTTGCCACAAAGATTAAGGTTTGGTAATTTTGGAACACGAAGGTAGTCTTCTGTGTAAGTTTTACTTTAGTCAATCGTTATAGCTCATATCTTCCACTCTGAGTCCGTCCTTGACTAGTTGGTAAAGTAACTTTGTCAGGTGAAGATTTATTTTAGCTTACATTGTTTTTTGGAAAGCACATGTGGTCTATTAACTCTATTTAACAAAAACAAAACGAATATTCTTATTTTGATGTGTTAAGTCACTTAAGTGACACCTGCAAGTGTATGGCTTTCTTCCCACTTGTTCTATATCCTTGAGGCTGGGATCATGCCATTTCTGTGGGCTGGTTCCATCCTTTCAATTAGTTCTTTGGCTACTCTATAGCTGGAAGCTTTCCGCTCCATGACCAAAAGAGAAAAAGACAAGAAAACAAAAAAAAACAAAAAAAAAAAAGAACAAAGGTTAAACTTAGTGATGCATAGAAACAGACTAACATTGGCGTTGCTGTTGAAAAACATGTGTAATTATTTAATTTATTATTGTTGGTGTTATTATCATACTTCTGAATATTCTCTGGATCAATAAAATCTCTCTCCTATCTTAAAGGAATCTTCACATGCGGAGAGTCCTTCTGGTGAAAATTCATCTTCGAATATGGATGGATCATTGGATCCGAATGCAGATGTTCAGGTGGAAGAAACAGGAGAGGCAAAAATGGGAGCATCCAAGCAGAAGTTTGGTTCCCCGTCGAGGGAGAAGCAGGAGGAGGAGGAAGATGACGATGAAGAGGATGAGGAAGAGAGTGAGACGGAGATGAAAGATGAAGGTAATGGTCAGGGACTACAGCAGCTTGACAAATCAAGAGAGGAGCCTAATGTACCATTGCAACCAACGATATCTGAAAAGCTTGATGCTGGAATGCAAACTGATGCACAAAGGAATGCTTCAGCGCAGCATGAGGAAGGAATTGAAGCAGATAATCAAGAGAAGGTACACTATTTTCTCATTGTTTTATCAACCTTTATTTTAGCTATGGTAATGTCATCTGTTATGTAGTCATACCAGGAAAAAAAATATGATGTATAGATCTAATGAGAGGAAACAGAAAGTGAGAAAATAAAATTTTAAAACTATCATCATTACATAACACTAACTAGCACCAAATTTGTGTAGAACTTCAACCCCACCCCATTTTCATCTTATAATTAAGATCGTTAGAAAGCCAATGATCATTAAGAGTTGATATGACAGGGGTTAGAGGTTTTTCACCTTTTTCTGAAATTCAAATAAGTACAAAAGATGCAGTCAATTAACAGAATTGAGCTCAAAAATGAATCCATACCTTTTCCTTTATTACAACAATCTAGTAGTTGGAGTTGTCTAGGAAGCTCCTACCTCAAAATGTGCATGTTTTTCATATTAGAATTTATGAGATTTTGTTTATCTGGAAATTTATTCAGCAAGGTAATTTGGGTACAGGAAGCGCAGGAAATACATAAGAAACTAAAAGCATCTGAAAACCTGCAATTCGAAAATCCCATGCTTGTGGATCTCTGTGGGATTCTCTTCCCCAAGAATAGCAAGTCGATCTGGAATGGACCTCATTCACTAGTCCAGCAACGCACTTCTCATGCTAGTTCGATTCATGCAGTTATTAACATGCTTATGAAGTAGGTGATATTATATATATGGGAGAGATGTATGGTCAGTAATCTGTATGTTTGGAGTCAAAGATTCTATTTTGCTTAAATTAAATTTTTTTTTACTAAATCATTCTTTCCCCCTTTTTGTTTTGATGCATTGACGACAGTCTTTATTACCATAATGGAATTAGTTGTTACAAACTTACAATTTGAAGACAAAAAAGCTTTGGAGCTTAACTGGGATAGAACCCAGCCAAGAAATATCAGCAGCCTCATTAGAGCAAATGCACCTGTTTTAGGTGGGTTTGACTAATCCTCAACCTGGGCTAATTCACTATTCATCCCAATCAGTCCTTGGTTCTTAGTTTGACGATACAACAACGAGACCAATTCGAGGACTAATTACTATTCATCTTTGATAAAAATGTTTTTTTATTGATAAACAATTATTGTTTTTTACTTTATTATTGAATTCAATAATTATTTATAGGTATATAACACTAAACTACCATTTGAAAATACAAATGATAAAAAAATCATCAATTATTCCACATGATAAAATAGTCACTTCTAAACTATTCCAAACTATACCATATGATAAGATGGTCATCTTATATTATCACAGAGGATCTAATGGTTACTTTTAAATGTCAAACATGATAAAAAAGTCTTCATTTAACAAATTTGGAATGACAATTCTACCCTTTATGTTATATTCTCTCCTCTTTTCTCTCAGCCCCTCTCTCTCTGTTTCCGATCCAGAGATCAGCGTGGCCCGTCATCCGCTTTCGATACGAGCTCCGTTTTCTGCCGCAACAGCTCCGGCGAACCAAACCAAAGCAGAGCAGAGCAGAGTTGTTTAGCCATGGAAAACCTTAAGGAGTTTGCGAAAGTGAAGCAGTCGGTGACGTGGTACATGTAGAAGGCGGCGGGGATAGAGTCCGGAAGCGAGAGGGCGGGCACTGTGACGACGTCCACGGTGTCGATGAGATCGCGAAAGTGAAGCAGTCTGATCTATACTGCCAGTACATGCCGTTGGAGTTGATTATCGGGACGGCGAACACCATGGGGATCCAGGTGGTCAAGGAGTTGGAGTGATTTCGGGGGCGAAATCAGAATTCGGAAACCATAGGTTTGTTGCTTTGTTTTTTTTTTTTTTTTCCTTCTTTTTTTTGTAGTTTGGGAGGTTTGATATGAATTTATATGAATAATTGAATAGCTTAGCTTTGTTGTTGCTGTGCATTTTTAGTTGTAGTGTTTAGATTCTGAATGAGGAAATGAGGATGGAGTTTGATTTCAGTTAATTTTTGCTTGTTCTTTGTCGATTTTCGCATGAGTTGGTGATTGGGTACATTACTTAGCCAAGTTGAGTCTGATTGAATCAGTTGTGATTTTATAAGGTTGACACATTACTCTTGAATTGAGTAGAAAGTATGAGATGAGTTCGTAATGCTTTGACGACAATACGATGGTATTTCTAGTTGTTAGGTAATGGCTTAGATTGTTAGTAACTCAATGCAATGATGTATATGAGGTTTTACTTGGTGGTGCACCATTGAGAATTTTGGTTGCGAAGGGAAGGGGAGTTCTATGTATGTGAGTGAGGTTATGTTCCTGAAGCTATTACATTTCCTTTTCCTAAACTGTCTAGGTCAAGTCATTCGGTTCATTCAACCAGAGAAGTGATGGCTCTGTGCCTCTGTGTACCAGGAATAGAATGGTCAGAGCTTCCCTTACAACCTAATGAAAGAACATAAGAAATACTGATCAACTTTCACTTGCTTTAAAGTTTTAGTGTGTCGTATGGTCATCTGTGTGAGTGCATAGCAATTATTATATTGTAGAAATTTGGAAATTAATGTTATTGCTGCTTTGGGGAGCGTAGGGTTCTGCAACTTACAACAGCAATGGGCATATATATGATTTAGGAGGTGGATTTGGATGATAAAGTACTTTACTAAATTTTTGAATTATTGATGAGCAGATATGTGGTTTGACTTACAGCAGTAACGGGTTGCTGATAAAGCATCTAATGATTCCCTTGAGGAATCCTTTGCTGGGAATTAGGTATTCTTTTGTGGTATCTTGCTAAATGGTCTCTAAGAACTGCAATTACAAAGGACATATAGGCTCTGTCGTTTTTAGTGATTTCTTCAATTATTGATAACTAGTTTCTTCTCTAGCTATTCTACTAAAGTTCTTAGCAGATTTCGTAGTATTGTAGCTTGTGTTCTAGTTAGATGTTATTGCTAGTACGTGTATAATATACAAGTTCATATGTCCAAATTAATGTTTCCCTTTCACAGGTATTTGTATATGCACTGGTGACCGCAGGCTCAGCTGCATCCGTAGTAAGCAACCTGAATCACACAAATATCCGGCACACACCTTTCCCGAATTTCTGTAAATCACTGAATATCTTTGCGAGCACTTCCTTGTCTCTTGCTGGCCACATCTGATGTTCAGAGATTGTAACCAAGCTCTCCAACAATTGATTTATCTTGCTTGTTTGTTTCCAAGTAGTATTAGGTGTACTTAATCATTAATCACTTGTGCTCTATCTGTAGCATGATTATATAACATTAAGCATTTTTTTGTCTTATGGCTTGAAGTACATCCTATATAGTTCCAAATATGTACCTTTTCTCTATGTGCTGAATTAATGTTGATATTTGATGACCATATTTCGTAACATAGATAGCTACATCACCAATTACATGTTACTTAATTATTTGTTACATAACTTGTTACATTAGCAGTTACATGGACTGCTTAGTTACATTGCTAGTTACATTGTCAATTACATAGTTACATAGATAGTTACATAGCCAGTTACATAGATAGTTACATTACCAGTTACATAGATAGTTACATTGGCAGTTACATGTTACTTAACCAGTTACATGACCGCATAGTTACATAAATAGTTACATTGCTAGTTACTGATAGTTCATACGGGAGAGGATTTCGTTTGTTCGTGTGGGGAATGGAAATGTCATGATTTTCCTTGTTCACATGCCGTTGTTGCAATTCAGCAACATGGTGTCTCTTCTTACTTATATGTCAGCCCTTACTATAAAGTACTCTTTTACTCATTCTGTTTCTTTTTACTCCATATATATTCTTGTTTATTTTTGTTTCCTGCTTTTGTTAACTAACATGTCCAGTTACATGTTGATCAACTAATGTAACTGATCATGTAAATGCTTGTTTTTCAAGGTGAATAAATTCTGAGAAACCTACTCACACCATTAACCCGATCCTTTCCGTTTTGATGCCTGTTGATCTTGCTTGATCGTCATTTCCATTGCAGCCTCCTTTGACTAAAAGACATGTTGGAAGGCCAAAAACAAGAAGGTACCGAAGTAGGAGGGAGGTAAAAAGGCAGATCAAGTGTTCCAAGTGTGGGAAATATGACGGGCACAACAGAACGAGTTGTAAAGCTCCGATATAGCCTTTGGTTACATATGACAGTTACATTGATGGATACAGTAGTTACATTGATGGATTCAGTAGTTACATTGATAGATACAAGTTCTTTTGAGTAGTTACATTTACAGTTACACGCTGCAAATATTAATGCAAACCTCATTTTTTGGTTTTTCGAAGTGCTTTGTTTATTTCAAGTTTCATTGATTTGTTTATTTCGAGTTTCATTTTGTTCAGCAGTTACATGGTCAACTACATATGCATTTATTAGTTACATCTCCAGTTACTTTTGTATTTGAGTATGTTGTTATGGCCACGAAGTATAAAGTGTTCGTCGTGGTTTAGCAGCATGCTACTAGCAGTGGAACGTTGCCGTTGCAACAGCATGCTACAAGCAGTGGAATGCTGCCATTGCGGTGCAGCGGTACGCTGCAATTATTATATAACTGACTTATGTAAACTAGTTACATTGCTAGTTGCATTGCCGGTTGCATGGATTTCAATAGTTACAGGGAAAGCTACATAGGCAATTCAACAGTCACAGCTACAGGTCCATGTCATATAAAAGGTAGTTACATTGCTAGTTACTTGCGTAGTTACATTGCTAGTTACACGGATTTAAATAGTTACAGGGATAACTACATATGCATTTTAACAGTTGCTTTTAATAACAATTATTATTATTATGTAAATGACTTGTGTACCTACATTAAGATACTTATGTAACTATCTATGTAACTATAAATGGATAGTTATATGAGTAGTTCTCTATATAATTATCCATATAACTATACATGTAACTGTCTATGTAACTATCTATCTATGTAACTATGCATGTAACTATCTATCTATGTAACTATCCATGTAACTATCCATCCATGTAACTATGCATGTAATTATCCATGTAACTATTCATCTATGTAACTATGCATGTAACTATGCATCTATGTAACTATGCATGTAACTATCTATTTATGTAACTATGCATGTAACTATCCATCTATGTAACTATGCATGTAACTATTAATCTATATAACTATCCATGTAACTATCTATCTATGTAACTATGCATGTAACTATCCATCCATGTAACTATGCATGTAACTATTCATCCATGTAACTATCCATATAACTACATATTGATAGTTACCTGGGTAACTATATACATGCTACACTTGTGTAACTATGCATGTAACTATGCATGTAACTGTCTATGTAACTATCTATCTATGTAACTATGCATGTAATTATCCATGTAACTATCCATCCATGTAACTATGCATGTAATTATCCATGTAACTATTCATCTATGTAACTATCCATCTATATATGTAACTATCCATGTAACTATCTATCTATGTAACTATGTATGTAACTATCCATGTAACTATCCATCCATGTAAACTATACATGTAACTATTCATCTATGTAACTATCCATGTAACTATCTATGTAACTACATATTGATAATTACCTTACATAGATAGTTACCTTACATAGATAGTTACATAGGTAGTTACATACATGCTACAATTGTATAACTATCCATGTAACTATGCATGTAACTATTCATCTATGTAACTATGCATGTAACTATCCATGTAACTACATATTGATAGTTACTTGGGTAACTACATGTTACACTACACTTGTGTAGCTACATTAACATGCCTATGTAACTATCCATGACGCTCATTCTGATGTAACTGTTAAAATAGATCTGTAACTATCCATGTAACACTAGCACAACATATATAAAAGATTTATCATTGGACATCAATCTTGTAAAGAGAAATTTATTTGACTACATCTTGGTCTCTTAAATGTAGACCAAATTATCTAGACAAGAACAACAATTGCACCATATTTTATCTTTGTAGAAGGACAACTTTTAGTGAGTTCTAAACAACACAAATCAGGGCTTGTTCTGAACAACCCAACAAACTTGTTCTAAGCTAACTGATTATATCTCATCGCAGCAACTTGAGTCAAATATGCGTGGAGGGTATAATAGGGATGAGCCTCACCAACTTAACATAGAACAACATACATCAAAATGTGAGCTTCTAGTTGATGGACGTCAATACTTCCTGGCCACTTCTCTCGAATTGCAGCTAAGTTAGAACCACTGCCATTACAATATAAGTGATGCAGCAAGTTATCACAATCATACAAATAAGAGGCTTGGTAGTTTATAATGTAGAATTCTGGACACACAAAAAACAGAAACCAAATTCCATGTCAAGCAAGAGGGATTAAAATGTATGGCCAAGAAACAAAATCTGACAAATACTTTCATACACACCCAATGCCTTTCTTCTGGATATAAACCCTAAAGTGTGATATACACCAAATACATATACTCTTTAAAACCCTGTCCAAAGCTTCATTTGCTAAATGTCACCAATCTTGTTGTAAATCATAGACCGAATAAGATTTCCACTCTAACATTGTTTCATAGAGCTTCACCTTATATATCAATAGAAACAATGGATTCATACAATTCATTTACAATTTGTTCAAACTTCCCATATGAACGAATATAGAAGTCATCTTCATTTTTAATTAATCTCCCCTAAGCTTCTCTTATTTCCTAAATTTTCAGATATGAACAAATCAATAAAGCAAAAATTCAATCAAACATTAAGAGCTCCATGTCGAAAGTGAAGCTTACCTGACCGATGGGCACCGCTAGTTCCCGCGAAATTAACCTCCAAAATCATCATACATTGCTAGTTACATGAACACTTGCTTGATAGACTTTTCTCTTTCCTTTTCCAGTTTTCGGCAGAATGATCTTCCCTCCTTCCGATGGACATAACTTCCTCTACAAAATAGATATCAACGATTCGTGAAAAGTTCTGGAAACTATACTCTTCTAGCTTTCCGTTGATATAAGGCAAGGTTCCTGGACGCTCTGAGCTACTCGCAATTTGCCATCGAATTTGACTGAAAATCAGGGCAAAATTCTATATTTCTTAAGGTTTCATCTTTAATGCGTATCTCTTTGCAGCGTGTAGCATCTCTTTCCTCACATTCCTTGCTCAAGAACTTGAGAAGGTCAGCCCTCGTTAGCACATCAAGGTCCACTGTGGTCTCATCAAGCAAAAACACCAAAACTCATTCATAGACATTTCATCAAACACCCGGTGTGCATAACCAAATTCAATGTGGTCCTCCTCATAAAACCAATTCATAAGCATCACAGATCAATGCCTATTCATGAAACTTTGAACTGAAACCTATCAAATTTGAAGTGCGCCACAATCTCACAACAAATGTGATATTCCTATACGATTTAAACTTTCAAATTTCAAAGCAATCAAAGAGAGCCAAACCTTGAGGCTCATTGTGCTCCTGACCCTCCGCCCGCATCGGAAGCAGCACGTCCTTCAGCACATCGATGTCGTCCTTTGATTTCTTGTCGCCGGCGACGGTATGGCGTAGTCAAAGGGAACCCAGCCCTAGTCGGTGTAGTTGGCAAGGTCGAGGACTAGCGTTGGAACGATGAAGGGTTCGTCGCTGGCGGATTGCAGAGAGAGAGATGAGGTGGTGATCTGAAATGGATTTGGGATTTGGAAGAGAGATGGAAGAGAGGGATAAGGATTCGACGGTTTTCTTCAATGGCATAGATCGTAATTTTTTTTATTTTTATGGGCAACACTTTAAGGGATTTAAATAAGTGTACTGTTTTATCATCAATGAACATTTATTAACAGTTTTATCATTTGTTACTTCTAAAAGTACCTTTTTATCATTGGCCCATTATTTATTTATAAACTAGATGCTCATGTAATATATATAAAGAAATTAAACTAGAATTATTTATATCGAAACTTTTCTAATGAGAACCCTTAAGTTGATGACTTTTCAGCTTATCCCATTTTTCGATTTTATATCCACATCTTGACTGTTCAATTTATAAGTATTTATGAGTATATCATTTCTGTAAATTTTCAGTCATATTGAAAATCGTTAAGACATTCATAAGTGTGACTAACCAATTATGAACTTGAACGGTTCATGTTTGACATATTTAATTCGTCCATTAATTTGATCTAGTTTGTTACCTTAATGATCACCGATTTGGCTGAAAATTTGTATAGGTGATCTACACATATAAACCTAAAAACTGAACGGATGAGATGCCAAAATGTTATCGAAAAATATGTTTTTTAAACCATAAACCGAAAAGTCATCAACTAGTCATCAACTTAAGGGTCCTCACTAGAAGGGCTCCCTTATTTATATAAGATATCAATGATCAATGCTTATCCTTTCAATAAAAGAAAATTAATTCAATATTATTAGTTCATAACAAATGATTGACCTTTATTTCATGAAATAGAAAAATTCACAATACAATCAACTTAACAATTAAAATTACAATTAAACACAACACTATTGTGGGAATTGTGGTTCCTCAAAAAGAGGCCTATAGCAATCCGCATTAGCGTTAGAATCGGTTTTCCTCCTCATGTCCCTCTTCAATTTTTTGAACCAATCTTGTGAACCCGGGGAAATATCACTATTCTGCTTGGCCATTATCCATGCATCCTCTTTTGCCTCTTTAAATGCCATCATTCTTGCACTTTGGGCACGATAGTCCTCTTCTCTTTTTCTAAGAATCTCATTGAAAATTTTGGTGCTCACGTTCATGGCTAGTAGGGCTTGAACCATGGATTCACCCCCACATCTTCTTTCTTTTTTCCTTTCCTTCTTGCTTCTTTGGCGGCCTTTTGTCTCATTGGCCTTCTGACGGAACTATAGGGAGTCTCCAAAACAATTTCTTCATCATCCAAATTAATTAGTTATTCGGTTTGGGGACCGCTAGCTGTGGAGTAAACAAAGGGGGGTGACCCGAGGCGTTGGTGCATCTCTAAAATAAGAGTGATCCTTCACCGCCTCCCAACATTCTCCTTATACTCGAATTTGATACTCCTATTAAAAAAACCAAAAAATATAAAATTAATAACCATATTAATTTGTCGAAATATAGTTTAAGTGGATGGCAAAAAAAAAATTGGATGAGGTATTTTTGTTGATTTTTTTGTGTTGTACCACCCTTTGAAAAGTCTCTTGAAAGGCTTGAAACAAGATTGAAGAGTCGCCGCCTGCCGAACTGCGGTTTCACCCATCCAATTATCAACATAATGCTCATGTACCTTTTGCCACAATCTTGTAAGAGTTTGTTGATTGCCAGTCATGGGACATACGGTAACCGTAGCCCATGATTCACACAATTGAACTTCCTCCTCAGTGGTCCAAGAACTACCTGCCTCTCCCATTTGTTGAACGGAAAATGAAAAAGAAGAAAAGAAAGAGAATTTTTTTTTGTTAAGGAAGAGATATGATAGGTAAAGAGTGTGAAATGTGAAGAAGAGTAGTAAGGTATTGATAGAAAATTTTTGTTGATTTTTTTATTTATTTCAGTTTTTTTCTGTAAAATAGAATAAATCTGTTGCGATTAATTTGGAGCCATCATATCTCAATCCTACGGCCCTTAACATTTGCCCATTATTCTTTATGGATTTGTTTTTTTCTGTTCAGAAAAATGTCGTTGGTACTTGGTCCGTCAAATCTTGATCTGAACGGCCCAAATTGGAGACTCGTTGGCGAATAGATAACTGCCCCATGTGCATGATCTCTTCACTTATGTGCAAGTTGGTCTCAATGGGCCCTGTGTAGAAATCAGTTAAGAATGAGAGCTGGGTTGAGGATTAACTCTGGCCACAATCCAACTTGGTAGGTCCCCGTAGGGCCAGCAATAAACTTAAATCAATTTCTTGCCGCTGCAAGCTGTTTTTCGTTCTACTCCTAATACAACCCCTCTGATTGGTCTTCAACTGCATTTGCTCTTAGACTTTCTATATATGAGAAAAAGAAGAGCCTTGGAGCAATTCCATAATAGCTGAGATATCCTCAAGACCTCAACTACGTATTTCAACACACTGAACACAGATAAGTCCTCATCAGCTCGCTGCACAGCTTGGACCAGTTGACTGTAGTTTGATTCCAACATAAGCGAGCTAAGACCATGAGAGACAGCCAAGGAATTCAAGAACAAATTCCTCCAACAATGATACATGCAGTCTCGAAACACAGCACACAGCCCCAACACCACCCCATATCCTGGCTTGATCAAAAGGCAAAAGCCACATCCTCATTGGCCTTAAGCGAAGCCACCACTGGTTGTTTGCAGCTTTCCTGTCGCCGATGCTTCTTGATAGTTACCTCAAGTTTCCGAACATAAGACTCAGTTGAGACCGAGCTTGAAAGATAACTTGTTGGATGGACATAGAACGTTGTTCCAATCTCACATATTCCATTCCTTCCAAACATACCTTATAAAAATGATAGAACATGAGAGCAAGCGAACAACTCCTCAGAGTAAGAAGAACCTGGTAAGCGGTAAGAGCTCATGAATATCATCAATCTCGGGACAATCCAAAAACATAAAGGCCGAACATGGAAGATAGTTCCCTCTGATTTGCAACGCATATAGCCATTTGCTTCGTAGGAAATCAACTCCCCGCCACACATGTACACCCAAGAGCTAATTCACACTTTGGAAGATCACCTACACCCAAGAGCTATTCACATTTTGAACACAACTCACTTTTGCTTCTATACATGAAGCAACTCCAACAACTTCCTATATTTTTGATTTTCTTAATTTTAGAGAAAATTTTGGTTGTTTTGCTCTAAAAAATTTCCTATAATTTTCTCTATAACAAGGAATGTGATAAGAGGGAATTACCTATATTTGCAACAAACTCTAAGATTTAAGATTTTAGAGAAGGGCTTAGGGAATGATTATGGGGTTGGAGAAAAAAAAAATTGCTTAAAGCTTTGCTTCCAAAAAATAGAGAAATTACAGGAAAGCTGGTGGAGATGCTCTTAGTTTCCATACACAATTAACCTTTGTGCACATGCAAAGATTCAAAAACAGAAAAGATAATTAATTTCAAGCGAGGGAAACAATGATGAAAAATTCTATGTACTTTCCGCACACGATCGAAATGGCTGTATAAAAATGAAGCCCCTTGTAGGCACCATATATTAAAACTCTTATAAGGAAAATAAATTACAAGTTAATATGGTTGCTCTTAAACCAAAATATGTTGTTTAAATTTAGGAGGACATTTACTGTCATTTTGTTTGTTATCGAATTGTTGGGAAGGGATTAAAGAAGAGGAGGAGTCGGGAGAATGGGCGCGAGGAAATTCTGACAACATTTGAACAACTTCTCTCATTGTTGGCCTCTCAACACTGTTTTCTTGTACACAATGCATTGCAATGAAGAACAAGTGCATCGCTTCATCTTTGGGCACAGAAATGGCGAGCCTCGGATCAACAATGTTTGCAGCGTCTTGTTTTCGACAATTGGTCACCTTTTTAGACCATTGAACTATGTCGATGCCTTCGCCGAACTCACCCACCGGCCGACGCCCTGTTAGAAGCTCTAACAGCACAACACCAAAGCTATATACGTCGCTTTTCTCATCCACCCTTAGTGTGTATGCATACTCTGCAGCAAAAATAAAAAAGAATCATAATATATTTTTTCATCCATAATTAGCAAAAAATCCAAAATAATAGTACGCGTAATGCCGAAGCCGAAGCTTGTCTAAAATGTTCAGTCATATGAATAAGTCCCTAAAATGGATCAAGGACTATGAAAGAATAAAATGTACAAGTGCAAGTGTGTGCGTGTGAGCAGAGATATTGACATGTCAGATTCTTGTGATGATATGAGACGACGACGTACCACTATGATGAATAAAATGTTAGGTAGTGATATTCATGTCACTCAAACAGTTCATGTGGCACTGATATACATCGGGTTGATTTCGTTTCTTCGGTACGTTAATTAGCAAAACTATATATATTCCCAATGTTAAAATCAATTTACGCACCATCTCATGGACCCAAACATCATTCTGATTAACAATAACTAATATGAATTCATGATGACTCCAACAACACAAAAAGAATGCTCCATTTTCTCTTTATTATTTTGAGGTCATGATTATTCGGCCATGCATATTCGGTATTCCACATACTGATGATGAAAGCCAACCGCATTAAGCATAAATTAATGCATATGTATACAAAATAAAGTAGTAAATATAAAAGAAAAAGGTAAATATTATGTGACATACCAGGCGCAATGTAGCCGTAAGAGCCTGCAATTGCTGACATGCACTGGGATGCTCCGCCGCCGTCGATCAAGAACTTGGCGAGGCCGAAATCAGCCACGTGTGCTTCAAAGCTGGAGTTGAGCAAAATGTTGTTGGATTTGACGTCTCGATGAAGGATCAATGGGGAGCAGTCATGGTGGAGATAGCACAAGCCTTTGGCAGCTTCAATTGCAATTTTGTACCTCAAATTCCAACTCAAGAATAGGCCACCTTTTTTATTGTTGACATGCAATGCCTCTCCTAAACTTCCGTTCCTCATGTACTCGTAAACAAGTAGATTGGTCTCCTTGTTTGAGCAAAATGCCAGCAATCTCACGATGTTTCTGTGACGAATGTTGCCCAATGTTTGGATTTCGGCTCTGAATCCATGGTCGTCATGGGTGCTGTTGGGAGCTAGACCAAAACCAAAACCAAGAAGCTTTTTCACTGCAATTTCAACCCCGTTTGGCATTTTTCCGTGGTAAACAATTCCTGCTCCTCCTCTCCCGATCACATTTCCATCCTTGACACATTCCAGCACGTCCGACATTGTGAACTCCACCTTCTGAAATGCTGTCATTTTCCATGATTCCGGGCCTTTTCTTTTGAACGATTTCGCCTTCATTATGGCTGCAGCAGCAAACACTAGCGAGCATATGAGCAAGCCTAATGCGAATATTAGCTTGAAATCTGCCCGAGGATTTCCGGGTGAGTTTGTGATGGTAGTGAAATTGCAAGGATTGTTTAGGAGGGAACCGCAAAGCTGGGGATTCCCAGCGAAAGAGGAAGCGTTGAAGAAGGCAAACTGCCCCGCTTCGGGTAGCTTACCCGACAAGTCATTGAAGGAAAATCCGCAGTTGTGAGGCTCTTCATGGTTGCCAAGGACTTTGGTATGCTCTGGTTCAAGTGGTTTCTTGACATGTTGATGTAATTCAGTATATGAATGTTGGAGATTTCGGATGGGATTGAGCCAGAGAGGTTGTTCTGACTCATGTCAAGGTAAGTCAGATGGAAACAGTTTCCAATTTCCGGAGGAATTTCACCCGAGAGTGAATTCCGGCTAAGATCAAGGTTTAGTACTGATGGAGTTGGCCTATAGATGGTGGGATTGGACCAGAGAGCTGATTTCCACTGAGTGAGAGGATTTGGAGGAAGAGAAATTTGAAATGGAATATGGTATAGGACCGGACAAGAGGTTGTTTGAGAGATTAAGCTGGCCTAATAGTGCAGGCTGTGATGAACTATTGGCATTCTCCGACAAGGTGCCAGAGAGATAATTATCTTGCAACTCTGCTAAACTGAGCAGAGGCAAGTATATCAAGCCATTTGGAATGCTACCATTCAGGTAATTCTGGCCCAGTCTGAGTCTAGTAAGACTAGAACAAGTCCCCAAGCCTGAAGGGATTGGTCCAAACAGAAAGTTTTTCAACAGAATTAGTATCCTTAGCTGATTGGATGAACACAAGTTTGGGGGGATTTTACCGGTGAGCTTATTTGAGGACAAATCCAGCAGCTGCAGCTTCCTATTTTGGCCGAGTTTCTGAGGAATAATGCCTGTGAAGTTGTTCATCCACAGCCCCAGAGTGTCCAAATCAGGCAAACCCGCAACGTAGTCTGGAATAGACCCATGCAATCGGTTCATGAAGAGGTTAAAGAGCTTGAGCTGTTTGAGATTTGAAAACTCGGATGGAATTTCACCAGTAAGTGCATGTTGGAGAGGTCGAAATAGAGCAAGCTTGTCAAGTTGCCCAACTGCCTTGGAATTGAGCCTGAGAGCAGATTGATATGCAGGTAAAGCGTGTCAAGGGACTTCAAATTCCCCAACTCATGAGGGATCTGTCCATCCAGTTCACAACTTGAAAGATCCATGTGAACAAGATTCACCAGTTTCCCAAACTCCTTGGGAATCCCACCTTCAAAGACATTGTAGTAGCCCAAGTAAATCTCTCTCAGGTTAGTGAGATTGCCTAACTCACCGGGAATTTCACCGTGAAGATCATTGCCTGAGAGTGACAAGTACTCCAAGCTGACAAGATTTCCGTACAATGGTGGCACTTTCCCATAGAAGAAGTTCCCTCCGAGATCCAAGTACCTGAGCTTACTCAAGCTCAAAATCCCAAGTGGAAGTGGAGCGGTCAAGTTGTTATCATAAACATCAAAAACCTCCAAGTTGGCAATGCTGGAGAAGTTCCAGTCTAAGCCCCCACTGAACTGGTTGTGGGAGATGTTGAGGGATCGTAGGCTGCCCAAGTATGCAAGCTCAATGCTTCCTGACAAGTTGTTTCCGGCGAGAGATAGGTCGGAAAGCCGGTCAAGGCCTGAAATGATAGGTGAAACAGAACCAGAGAGACTCAAATCTGTCAAGTCCACAGCAACAACACGTCCTCTTGAGCATCGAATCCCAACCCAGCTGGAACAAACTGACGTCGGAGACGACGAAGAATTCCAACTACTTAAAGCGGGTTCGGAGAATTTGAAGCCTTGCTTGAGTGTGAGCAAGAAATGAAAATCACTGACCAAAGAAGAAGCAAACAGGGGATTATTGATCCTAGAACAGGGAAAAGTGACAAGAAAATCAAAGGCACCACCATGTTTGGTTAATTAAGCTAGCTTAGCTGAGTGTGTGGAAGTAGGATAAGAGAAAATAGAATGAAGGGATTTAAGCATTTTGGTGGAAGGAAAAGTGAGAGGAATATGAGAAACTTGAAGCGAGTATGAGTGGGTTGAGGAGGAGAAGGAATCAAACTTGTATGTTCAATTACTGCACAAACAGAAAGAGAGAGTCTTGAAATACAAGTTAGGAAGAGAAGAGGTAAGCCTCTGCTTTTTCTCTTTTATGAGCTTTCTCAAGTGAAGACTGAAATGCTGCTAGCCATGCCAAGAGGACTGGTTTATTATGAACTTTCTTTCTTTCTTTGTGTTGGCCTTCTTTAGAAAAGCAAAGGTGAAAAAGCAGAAGAAAAGAAGAGAAGAAGGTTGTTAAAATCTTTTAAAATTTAAAGAAGAAGAAGAAGAGCAACAAGAAAAAGAAAATGCAAATCAAAACAGAAATTAAAGTTCAGATGTGGTAGGAAAAGTAAAGTTGATGATGCTCAGATACTCTTCCTCTTCCTTTAACCCTATGACAAATATGCCCTTTAGCTCCCTTTAATTAAAGAGGATGGATCCTCTTTGCTTTGCTTCAATCATTCAAAATGGGGTTCCATTGTCTCTAAATTTACCTCTCTCTATCTATTTTTGGATAATCAAGTTTGTATTAAAAATAATACGACAATTATTATTCAAACTTATATGATTAAGAAATTTATTACTAGATAGTAGCCATGATCAAGAACGAGCCTGAAAGCCTTGGTGCGTAACTTACTTAGGTCTAGTTTGGTACAGCTTCGCCTTTAAAAAAATCAGTTTCTATGTGAACTTTTAGATTTTATAGTGTTTGGTAAATGAAAGAAAATCAGCTTTTTTATAAAAAAAAATACAGGTCACTGACAGCAGCTTTTATAAACGACCTGAATGTTACTTTTAAAAAGTTGTTACTAAAAACACTAGAAATTAATAAATTTTATCTTGGCAACACTTTTAAAACTAATATTTACCAAACACAAAATTATTTTAATTCACAGCTGATTATTTTTCGCAGTGGAGCAACAACGGTTTTTTTTTTTACCGTCACAACAATATCAAACTAGCCCTTAATTGCCTTGACAGCTATCTCCGCTTTTCAATGCTCCTGAAGGACCACGTGGTAGTTTGACGTGGTCCTCCCTTGCCAATTAATTTTGACACGTGAATTTATTACAACTAAAATATAAGCTAAGGTTTTTCTATTTTTGTGAAATGACCGTCTTGGGTTTTTATGAGTTTGGCCTAGGGTTTAGGGCATAGGGTTTAGGGGTTAGGGTTTAGGGTATGGGGTTAGGATTTAGGGTTTAGGATTTGGGGTTTAGGGGTTAGGATTTAAAATACCACAAGAAACCTAAATGGTCTTTGACAAAATCACGAAAATTATTTTTAATCATGAAAATTCACATGTCAAAATTTAAATGGAATGAAGGACACATCAGACTGTCACGTGGTCCTTCAGGAGGATTCCTCCCGCAATAATGTATATATATGTTACCTCTCACTTGTTTATAACTAGTATATTATTTTGCTGTTTATGTTGTCAGTAATTAATCCTGCTTTACCCTCTAACTTTAGCATTACTTCAACCTCATCACTCTAGTTGTATTCTTCATCAACCATCACATAGATAGGCGTACCTACACCGGGTACGGGTGGTACCCCCACCCCAGATTTAAAAAACCTTTGGTACAGCCCACCCAGATTTTAAAAAACCTTACTTTGTGGCTTAATTTTTAGTTTAAAATATTAATTATTAAAACTAGCACACCCCAAATTTCATAATTAGTCCTTATGTTGTTAAATTTTAGTCCACATGTTATTTTTTTTGTTTTCGTTAGATATATATTTTCCTTGATACATTTTTTTTTTGAATTATTTTTCATTTTGCTTAAAAGTTTAGGCACGGTCATCTAAAACGCATGCATGTTTTTTAAAAAAAAATAAAATTAGCTTAACGTTTTGTATTTTTTCTTACTTTTTCTCTAACGTTTTCTTTTTAGTAATTGAAGGTTTTGCTTTTATTCAAGAGCGAGGTGCAATTTTGTCTTAGAATTTTGGTTATCGAACTAAATGTGGCTTTTTTAAGGATATCAATTAACTACATGGAAAAAATTACTTAAAAGGAACTCATTTTACCATAATAACAACAAATCTGGGTGTCACATACATTGACCTAATAATTTTTTTAGCCCACCTCACTCTAAATCCTAGTTCCGACGGTACGTAATTGACTATATTGGATGAAAGTGTGAGATTGATTATACTAATACCAATTCTGCTAGCTGTTTGCTGGGTTTGTCATCAAATTCTCGTGGTATTCTTTGCTGCTGGCTAATCCAAATTTTGGGTTGGAAGTCTTCCTGATCATCATGCGCTGCATTTTTTTTTTGGCTTTTTTTTTTTTTTTAATGAATAATCATGCACTACATTTGGATTAGGATAGTCTTCAAATTGGATGCCCGTGATCGATGAAGCATATTTACTCTTTCTCCTATCTCCTCGTCTCTTGTATGTAGTAATACAATATGGTAAGAAGTTAGTCAAGGGGGTTTTTCTACGTATTTGAAGTGAAAGGCAACAGGCTAATCAAGTAAATTAACAGTAGAAGCTGAAGATCCAGACCTCATAATAAGCTAGGTTTGTGATGGATCGATGTAATATCCATGCCATCATATATAAGGGGAACCACCAGAAGATAGAAAACCAAGAAAAGAACAAAAAGAAGGGCTGGATACATGTGAGACTGCTGCCAACATTAGTGGTTGGTAAGTAGCTACAAGTGAAAGAAGATGATTATTATATATATACCATGTCGTGGTTTGAACATCAATACATAATTAGGTTTTGAATAGGTTATAGCTTGGGTTTTGAGATATCGATCTCTGCATGCAGCAGCTTTTATTCCTAGCCTTCTCCTCCTTTGCCCTACAGTACAGATACAGTAGAGATCGAGGGACCAACGACTCTCCTCTCTTTTTCTTTTATAGGATCGGAGAAGATGGAATAGTCTTAGGGAGCTGAAAGGAAAAGCATGCAGATATATATATAGAAATGCAAATGCTAGGATGCTTTGCGTTGCTTTAATTTCCCTAGATCGAAAAGAAAGAGAAGGGCATATTTCATTTGTTTGTGGGTGTCCAATTAAGTACCATCTACAATCTGTTAACAGTCTACAAGCGTTGAAATCCAAAAAAAAAAAAAAACCAAGGTATCTGGAATTGAAGAGCATGCAGCAACAGGTCGATGGCGATCTCGTGCCCTGTAGGCCTTGAATCTTCGTGTAGAGTCATCTTTTGTTTCATTACAAATGAAACAAGATCTTGACTTGATGATTCGATCTAACGCGCGTTTTTAGATTACAAAAATGCCTCGTTTGGTTCGTGGAAAGTAATTATAAAGAAATAAAAGTTGTTCCTTTTATGCATTTGGAAGGAAATAAGAAAATACTTTGCTAAAGGTTGAGAAAATTGAGGAAAAGTTGTTGCTTCTAAAATCTATAGGAATCATTTTTTATCTCATTTCCTATATTTATTAACTTATATATTATTTTATTATTTTAATTAACAACTTTTCATATATTTTTTTTTGTTACCAAATATCGGAACGGAACAATTTTCCCTTCTCTTTTCCTTCCTGTGGAAAGACAAAAGAACTACTTTTTTTTCGGGAACCAAACAGGGCCTAAGGACAAGAACAAGCTTCAACTGCAATTATCCATTTTATCTCCCTCGAGCTCTTCTCTCATCCCAGTACGTTCTTGGTGTTTAATCAAACCTTGGCTAACGGAGGTTGACGGAGGCCTGACACCTGGCTGCTAGGTGAATGGCTCCCGAAAAAGATGCATCCCATTCTTCTTCTTCTGCTATATATCGAGGGGATCTCTTCCAATATATATACACATGGAAAAGAGCGCTCTTGTATTAACACTTGATGATCATGATCTCGATCTCATTCATAATTCACAACTCATTCCTAGCTCTTTCACTTTCTGTCTTAAAAGAAAGAAAAAGATAAATCCATGACCCCCGTCGACGTAGGAAAGAGTGCCTTGCTTGTTTATGCTCTCTCTCTCTCCAATGTGCAGAAGCAAGAAGCCAATAATTAATGTGCAGAAGCAAGAGGTTTTGAGGTGTCTCTATCTCTGTCTTACTGAGGGCACGGCCGGGGCAGCCTGCCTGCTACACATTGGAAGGGTCTCTGTCTTTGTGGCGTTTACCATGAATTCATATAAAGGCTTGCCTACAAATCATCATATATATGGTCACTCAGTGTGGCACTGTGGCCTATTTATAATTGGGAGTACACACAAATTCTGCTGTAACTTGCAAGTAAGTCCAAGAGGGGACATATCATCCCATCACTTTCTCTAAACCTTCCAATTTCATTCGAATGATACTAGGACCCTAGGAAAATATATTGGAATGGAAGATCACGTCTCCATATCTAAATCCATTCAAAAATATAACAGCAAAATATATGCATTGTTATTCTACAAGACTATATATATATATATATATATATATATATATATATATATATATATCACACACCACACACACACTCAAACTTGCAAATATATATATATATATATATATATATATATATATATACACACACACACACATTCCCTTTCAGAGTGGTGTCCCGTTTTAAAATTAAAGTGTAGACCTCCTTATTTCGCTCACTTCAGGTTCGTATTTCCACATCTCAACCATACAATGTCTAGAACACAATGTGTAAATCATTCTTGTAAAGTTTTCATCCAATGTATACATTTGAATCTCCACTGTTAAATATGTAGTTCTATATGAGTAGATCACTTATGCAATTTTCAGAAATTTTGGTAATCGTTACGGCATTCAAAACTACGATTTATAATTAAAAGCATGAACGGTTCAGGTTTGGCAGATTGATTCGTTCATTGATTTAATCTTATTCAACACCTTAACGATCACCAATTGGCTGAAAATTTACATAATTTATCTATATATAAGGACCAACAAACTAAACGGTGAAGATTCAAAAATATAATCGAAAAATTGGTGTAATATATATATAATATATATATATATATATATATATATATATATAGCACACACACACAGGGTCCTTCCACTAAGGGATCCCTTATTTTGGTTTATATGAGAGATGGGAGATTACACCAACTTTTCAATTATATTTTTGAATCTTCACCGTTCAGTTTTTTGGTCCTTATATATAGATCAATTATGCAAATTTTTAACCAATTTAGTGATCGTTAAGGTGTCGAATAAGATTAAATCAATGAACGAACCAAATCTACCAAACATGAATCGTTGATGCTTGTAATTATAAATCGTAGTTTTGAATGCCTTAATGATTACCAAAATTTTTGAAAATTTGCAGAAGTAATTTATTTATATAGAACTACATATTGAACGGGAAGATGTGATTTTATAATCGAAAAGTTGGTAATCCCTCATCCCCCATATGTCAAAAAAAGGATCCCTTAGTGGAAGGGCCCTATATATATATATATATATCAGGGCCCTTCCACTAAGGGATCCTTTATTATGACTTATATGGGATTGAGCATTAGACTAACTTTTGATCACATTTTCAATCTTAACCATTCAGTTTTTAGGTCCTAAATGTAGATCATTTCTGTAAATTTCATCTAAATTGGTGATCGTTAAGGTGCTCAAACTGCAATTTTCATGAACAGTTCAGATAGGCAAATTTGAACCTTCCATTGATTAAAGCTAGTTCAAACTTTTAAGATTACCAATTTGGCTGAAAGTTTCCATAAATGATCTACTCATATATACCTAGAGGTGAATGGGTGGAGATGATGATATGTGATCAAAAGTTAGGCTAACGCTCTCCCTCGTATAAGTCGTAATAAGGGATCCTTAGTGGAAGGACCATTCTATATATATATGTGTGTGTCTGTCTTATATATATATATATATATATATATATATATATATATATATATATATATATATCTATATATATATATGTCTATCTATATATAGTATATGTGTCTGTCTATATATATATATATATATATGTCTATATATATATATATATAGACAGACACACACAGCCCCGTTCACCTGGTCAGTAGGTGACCAGGGATTATCTGATCAACTTCCGTCGAATCTGATCAATTTGATCCAAGGGCTGAGACATATCAGAAGCTTTATTATTTTTATACTTTATTAAATCATTTTCTATTACTTTCTTACCTTCAATAGTCAGAAACTACCCAAATCTGTTCATGTTCTCTTCTCCGTACCCAAAAAATTTGCACGGCTTCCATCAGTTTCCATTGAAATAGATAACCATAGATGTGAGAAAGAGGAACAAAAGTTTTTACACATATTGCTCAACCAACATCGATTCTCATAGGATTTGAGTGCCATTAAAACACCAAAAATTAGAGCATACCCTTTTGCCCAAATAGAATTTATGACACGGGGGGGAGAACAAAGAGGATCTCATCCCAAAGAATTGATTTTTTGGATTATGAAAGGTCATGAAATTGAAGATTTTGCGGATTGGAACCTGAAAGTGAGAAAGAGATTGGTTTTAGGATTTTTGAAATTGGGGAATATGATTTGAGATTGGAACGGGGTTGGCATGAGACTGAAAGAGGATCTCATCCCAAAGAATTGATTTTTTGGATTATGAAAGGTCATGAAAAATTGAAGATTTTGCGGATTGGAACCTGAAAGTGAGAAAGAGATTGGTTTTAGGATTTTTGAAATTGGGGAATATGATTTGAGATTGGAACGGGTTGGCATGAGACTGAAACCTGCAAACAGGAGGTGGAAATCGATGGTGACTGCAGAATGCAGACGCAGATTCTTGGGGTTTTCTGCCGCATTGGAGCCGGGATGAGAGTTCGCAAAATTATGGAGACGAAGAGATAAGAAAGTATTGACTGAATGAAATGTAATATAATAAAATTTATCTAAATATGTTGCAGCCCTTGGATCAAAATCGATCAAATCTGACGGTAGTTGACCAGATAATCCCTGGTCACCTACTGACCAGGTGAACGGGGCTCTATATATATATAATGATTAACACCCCTCATGATAATTAATCATAAACAACTTCAAGTAACAAGTTTGTAAATAAAATTGAAATACGTGGATAGAAAAATAGATCGTGATGTAATCCAAGACCATTACCTTTATTGTAAGAAGCCCAAATGAACCTCAAGCATATAAACCCATAATACCTAATTCCCTGCTGATAAGAGAATATTGTTATTTGCATAGAGACCTCAATTGGTGTACTAAATTAAAAATCAACGATTCAACCATCGACTCAAGCTTCAACGGTTGAGATTGATTGTACAAAATTTTGATGTGTAGATCGCATCAAAAATTTAACTTTTTAAATATATATTTTTCTAGATTCCCATAACTTCAGAAATTCATATAATATAGCTCAGGACTCCAAAAACTTTCACGAACTCGTATTGACATGTACATTAATATCGAACTCTTTTATATCAAAGTTTACACCGTGCAAAAACCCTCGAGAATTTAACTTAGCATCCAAGATCGTGATGTAATCCTCAATAATCTTGTCAGAGTTAACTCGATAAATTCTCCATGGCACATTCTTGAGCATCTTATTACCCACCAAATTTCAAAATATATTGCGATAAACCCCACATTAACTCATCAGATAATTTGGAGTCCCAAGAAAAATTACGCTAAAAGATAAATAAATAATCAACAATATCGACCGATAAATAATTTATAAAATTAACTGAGGCGCATACATATCTAAATATATAATAACTTTTAAATTAACGGAGCATTACATCTATTGAGCCTTGAGTTGTAAAGATGTACGCCACCATTTTTCTTTTTGAAAAAATAACAATTTTATTAACTTGTCCACGGCCAGAAGACATTTACATCAATCTGCCTACTCACGACCAAAAAGTTTAGTTGGCAACAAGCAATAACAGAGTGACAGATAGCCCTCATTACAAATGCGCTCAGTTAAGCCTATCACTATAACTTCTAACTATTCTTATTTAATTCCATGTATCGGTGATATTCGTCGTCTGCGGACCTTAATTGGTGTAAAACAAATAAAACCGAAATTTAAACAAGAATGGTCTTCCATCAGATGTCTAAGTAAGAAACAAGGAAATTAAAATATTTATTGCCCTTATTAGTAGGGCTAGCCTCTCCTCGATTAGACCTCGAGGATGTCATATGAGACGAAGTAGATAATTTCTGGGTAAACTTTGGCTTAGGTCCCCAAAATGCTTGCATAAAGGAATGAGCCCAAACCCAGGCCCACAAGCCCATATCGAAGCCCAAACCTTACCAGCCTCAAACCCTTCTCTCTTCCAAGCAAACAACGATGCTCTTGGCGGCCATCACCTGCAAGCCTCTGGCGGCCACGTTTTCCAGTCCTCACCTGGTCCAATCGGTGTCATCGGACCCATCAAAAAGTCATTGCCTTACAGCCCTCGTGTCCAAACGACCCGGTCAGACGGAAAGAAGTCCCGTCGGTAGCCAACCCTAGAGACGACGAACTTGTTATGGCAGCGTCAACAGAGCTGATAGATTGGCTTGGTTGAAAAGTAGAGATCTGTGGTTTCTAGTAGGATCGCAACGCTAGGGTTTTGAAGAAAACTAGATGAGTAGAGGCTCCTGGTTTCTCGGAGAAACCGAGTCTTAGTCAAGAAGTACCATCAGCCATTATTTGTTGCTTAAGTATGCTGCAAGTAAATTGATAAGATAGTGTGGCGAAAATAAGACAAGTACATTGATAGAATAATTGCCACACATGTTAAGCGAAGGAACAAGTAACAAATAACTTTGCACAAGTAAGCATCACTTTTCTATTCGGAAACGAAAATCCATGCTGGAGTAGACATGATAACAAAGCCTAGAACACTAACATCCCCAGATGTGCTCAGCTGGTAACGCCACAAAACTGACTGCGCAAAATTTACACAGGTAAATCGGAACTGACCCTGACTGCACATGCTATGAACTTGTTCAGTTACAAATCTCCACTTCATAACACCGAGATAAATTAAATTTACAGTAATACAACAACCTTGGAAAACCCATCAATATCTGATAATACCCGCCCTCGACACCTATATCATTTTAATTATCTTTTAATTTATCAGCTTAATGTTCCTCCAACTCTTCTTCATCAGGTAATATTACAGTCAATAAAGAATACTTCACACGCAGTGATATCCTGCCTTTTCGACAACTAGTCTTGCCCCAGATACAACCCAATAACCTGGAGTTTCCTCTGGCCCCCTTGTCATTTCTGTTGTATCCACAATTTCCTGAGTCTCGGGGCTTGGATGGGAACTGGAGGACCCCGGGGTAGACAGCAAGTGTTTATTGACATCTGCTGTCGTGGAGGTGGCTTTTGAACTGTTGTAAAGTTGACTGATCAGTGTTGATATCAGTCCCGACCTATGGGCCAACCCTGGTGACCCATCCCATTCGGGATGCTTTACGATTGTAGCTCCGGAACAGTAGAGAAGCGGAGTCTCAAGGAGAGAATATTTTTTATCCCATAATTCTCAACCTGCAACTGTGCCCCAGTTACTACTGAAGATCCTCATCCGACTCCACAGGAGCTGCACACATGAGAGAAGTTCTTCCATTGGACTTCTCATAGTATTTACGATCATAAGAATCATGATGGAAATTTCCATTTGGATCATCTTCTAGTTGGAAGATTTTTGGAAGAGAGGAGAGGTGTTGTAAGTGGATGGCCAAGCGGTTGCTTCTTTTGCCTTCTAGATACAGCCGCAGACCAGTCACCGGTCTCTTTCCTACATCAACCTGACATCAAATATAGCAAATAATGATTTTTTTTCCAGAAACAGTATATTTTAAGAGGCCTGAATAATTATGTGGTAACATTTAAACTTCATGTTATGGATTAATTTTAGGATGACTAAGGCGGATAAGGCTATGGTGTGTTAATGTTTCTCATGCATCAACTTTTATTACAGCTTGGAGAACTCATTTTACTTATTAAATGACACATTTTACCAATTGAGGACTCGTGTGGTAACTAAGAATATATACCACTTTAAGGACTCATGTTACCACAATGAGGACTAATATTACTACTTTACGGACTAAAATTAAAACTTTACGATAACTGTATGCATGTCATGCAGTAACACTTGTAAAACTTGACATTCAAAGAGATGTCATATAATTTCACAGAACATAAATATGAAAACAGGGTCATAAAAGTTGTGTCAAGTATTCCTAGATAAGTTTTCCAAAGATATTTTTCATTACAAAAGCATTCCAAAGTTGAGGGATGAATGTCTATATTTTCCTTTGATATGACTGCATAAAAATGCAAACATCAACAGTAATACAAAGTTGTCCCATGAACTCAAGTATTTCCTATAGAACTTCTCCAAAGTTAATTAGATGACTGACTTCAAACATCAACATGCATGAACTCCAGTATTCCTATAAAACTTCTCCAAAGCTAATAGAGGACTGACTTCAAACATCCACATGGTAAGTTATCCCATGAACAAAAACTTTTATGTTAATAACAATTTTCTTTTTCTATAAATAAGGAAGCAGACATCATGAGGCTTACCAGACTAGTATTGACATATAGCTTGGGCCCCATTAAGCTAAACTGTAGAGATGTATTGCTTTGGTTCTTCCTTTGTGGACCAGAGGAAGGTCGCTAAAACTGCGCCCACTGCCTTGGCAGCTGGAATTCCAGAAACTGATGGAGCTCTTCAATTGGTGGTTATCTGCAAGCATACGAGTGATAATAAAAAATTTCCATGTTACCAATCAACTTCCACAATGCTAAAATACTCTGTAAAATTATAGAGAAAGGGTCCCGAATTCCACTTTTCTACTAGTTCTGTTTAGTTCTAAAAATTTGCTATCTCAATTCTACAAGGCCAAAAATGATCTGTTGTATAATTCTGGATCAACTCTACTAATTATATATTGCTAAGGCCTTTCTCCATGAACGGATCATGTTTAGCAAGCATGCTCTCAAAAGTAAGAGTAGAATTTCCTGAGAAGGCATAGTTGGTTATGGAAGGTGTAATCTGGTCTAGCATGATACATATTACAACCCAACAAATCCATTTTCCAATTGGAAGCAGCATATGCACATCTATTAGGTCACAGACAGCCTTTTTTTGTCTATGTTTTTCTCTATCTTTCCCTTAAGTTATGGAGCTGACAACTATATTCACAAAATGTAGGAGCACAAATATCTATAATAGGATTTTAAGAGCAGTAAATAGAAAAGTAAATGAAATAAATAGTGCACCAGGGAAAAGGGCTCACATCTTAAATAAAGATTTATTGCATGGCTCAAGAATCCACTCCCGGGGACTCCATTTAAAAGAGAGGTGATTGGTATAAATGACATTGTGATCACATCAGGTTCAAGTTGAACACTTTGTAACCATTCATTATGGGACAGGTTCTTAATATCACTGCCGCCTCTCCTTTTGCGAATGCTTACAATATCCTGCAATAAAAATAATTTAGATACTCAGAATGATATTTGATAAAGATGCACTCAGCCAGCAAGGCAGTGAAGAACATTTGTCTTTCAACTCACTTCCTTGTGTGAATAAGAACTTGATGGACTACTATCTGCAAACCGCACCTCTGCTCCCTGATTTCAAACTGCAAGAGACACATTTTTAAGTCAGTAACTTGTGTAAACTAGAAATTACAAACTAATGCATATGAAGCAGAGTAAAACGAGAAAAGACAACTTAAAACAAATACACACAACCTAACTCTTGTGCCTATCATCCCAATGGAAAAACAAGGGTAATATTCCATGTAGAGCTTACGCTAATGCTAAAAAGAATAAGGATGGAGAGAAATAGAATGAGAGTGAAGAGCATGCTAGAACGCGACCATTTTTAAAGGATCACAAATTCACTAGACCTCTTACCTAAACCTGATATTTTTAAGCAAACTGAAAATCACTTCACTAAATTTTGGTTCGGCAAGATTTTCCTTTATAAAGATGAAGCAAACGTGCCTAAACAGTCTTCTTTGACAGATATTATGGAACTGTGATTTGACCAGAGGGAACAGATGAGAGTTAGGTTTCTACCATTAAAATACAAGCCAGAAAGGGAGGTCTGCGAAACAACTCTTTGTGAACTCCAGCTAACATAGGCGCATGTGTGCATACACAATCGTCCTTTTTTTATTTATTTTTGAAATTCGAAACAATTTTCTCTGCAAGTGATAATCCCCATTCTTTCTTCCCATTTGTTAATGAGGTTGATAATATAAGACCAGAAGCAACATTCTGATGACATGAAAAGATCCATAACAAGTTTATGATTCTAGAAGAGCTTATAATTGAGTTCACTCATCTAACAACAGGTGGTGCGGTTCATGTGAGTTTCATTGAAAATAAAAATAGACTGATATCATCCTTTGTGAATATTTATTAATTCAGTAGAGATGCTAGTGATTATTGGACCCACTTTTGTAGACAGGTATAATATCACTAAGGACAGGTCGAGACAGAAATTGCAATAAAGAGAAAACATTAAAAGGATCTTGATTTTTGGAGATAAGCAAGTCCAAGGTATATGACGGAGCAGCCATAAGCTGGCTGGAAAATAAATATCCTCTTTGGAAGCCAAAGACTAGGCCCAGCCTTTTTGGTCCAAAGGAAAGTCTACTTGGTAGTTTAAGGGTCTTTGCCAGGTTTATTTTCAGTTACGAAAATAATTATGAGTCTAGTTTTAAAGAGTCTTGAGTGTGTCTTTATTTCCATTTCAATTTTGAAGAATTTAAGGGTCTCATTATTAATAAGTTTTATTAGTCTTATGGTATTCTAGGAGTCTAAGGGTTGTATTTGAAGCCTATAAATATGGCTTTCTAGTGTAATCCGAGGGGCAGATTGGAATGAATTAAGAGTTATCTTATTGAAGGCTTGGCCTTGTTTCCTCTCCCCTAACCTCCCTTATTTTATCTCTCTTCTACAGCTAAGAACCCCCTATTCCTTCTAAAAGCCTTCTGTTTTCTTAATCTCTCAACACTCTCTGAGTCCTCCCTGCATCAGTACAGTAAAGGCTAACTCCCATTTTAGTTGGCAGTGAACCCAAGTGGTCTCTCACTACTCCGATAGCACCCTGGGGAACCAATTTATCTTTTTCAAAATAAAAGATATTTTTCACCCATATGGTTGAATGGCAAAGATATTGAAGCCAATAGCACAATAGGATTCAGGACTGTATAGAACAGAGATTATCGACCTTCAATCTTCCAAAATCAAGAAACCCACTCTTTTAGAAACAGGTTAGCAGACTCAGTAGGATAACAATTTTACTATCTACAGTGAGAGGCAAACCAACACCAATATTAAACAGAATAGATTGTAAACATATGTGATCAATCACAGCACTTTAAAAGTTGACATGTTAAGTGTAGGCAATAGAACAAACCTTGTCATTCTTGTAAGCTTGATCAGACGGTATGCCATCTAAAAATCTTTTATCCGCCATGTCCTTTAATCTTTTCTGTATATCTGCCGGTTGCAGAGTGGAAGAGTGCTGTTGCTTCATATAGATGACATCCTTACCTCCCATCTTGACACCAACAACTATATGCGTTCCGAATGTCTCTATAAACCTAGAACGAAAAGACACACAATCAGATAAGAAAACAAAAGATGAGGACCAAGGGTGGCTCTTAATTCACCTGGCTAATGTAGCAGGCTCCCATGAGGACGGGACTGCCTTTTTAACATGATCACGAAGTAGCATGTGGGACTTGTCGAGGGCGACAGAATAGAGTGTGATGAAGACACCGTCGAAGGCAAGGGTCTTAGTGTTGGCTGCATCTTTTTGCCAACAACCTGAGAATTCAAACATAGAATTGAAGAGGCCCGAGGGTATTTTGCCGGTCAAACCAACTTCCTGGTTGAAATGCTCCGACATCTGCACCCAAACCAAATCTATCTTTATGAATACTTACTAAAAAAGGAGGGTGGGTGTTGGAAATGAAAATAGGAGAGTCGAGTTACCTGTTGGAAAGAGAGAACATCGGACCTGAAACGTGTGCGCTCTCCTTTATCGCATTTGATGCCGCCGTCGTCGTCGATTTCAATCAATCGAGACTCGCCTTTGCAGTACTTGAGCCTTAAATCAATGGAGACATCGTATCCACGCCCAATTGATGCAATCGCAATCTCAGCAGCTTGTGGAGCTCCGACCTTGAGCGCCATGCCCTCACCACCTAAGCAACCCGGGTTGGAGTAGAGTGGAGTGCATCTCAATTGACTCCAGATTCCCACAAAATACTAAACTACGTTTTTTTCGAAATCAACAGCTAACAAGAAACAGAAAAATAAGTAAGTAAACCCTCCTCCCACAAAAATAAAACAAAAGGAAACTCATTTTAGTGATTTTACCGTTATGAGTGGATACTTTTTACAGCCCTATTACCCGACTTGTAATTTTTTTTTTTGAATGGAAAAGGTCAATATTTTATTATAATCAAAATATTACATAGAGACAATATAACAATACATCGAGAAAAATGAAAAAATTTGAAAGTAAAAATACGAAAGTAAAATTACAATAACGAGTGTCAACGCTAAAACAATAACACCTAGACTCGGTGTTACGCTCACGAATTGCAGCCGTTGAGCGAAATGAGTAGTCGGTGATTTGACTACCCATACAAATCCAATGCCCAAAATGATAAAAATCACTTCGGCACCGGGTTGTGGGTATTCTTCCACCTGAAGAATCGAAGCCGACTAAAGGTGATTCCAGACATGGCCGTGTTGGCAGCCGATCCTTAATGAACAAATACCATAGTTGTGGGTCCGTCAACCAATAACAATATCAGTGTAGAGGCCAAAACCAAAGACACTGGCAGTATTTCCAAGAGCAAAAAGAAGTTGGATTCCAATACCAAAGCCCATAAGGTCCACCTGGGTCCCAGACCCAGACCCAACTCTAAGCCCGAAATCAGATTTGACCTGGATCACAACTCTAAAGCCAGCGTTGCCACGCCCTTGAAACCAGCCATTGCGATGCCATCTCCTGCTGGAAAAAGCTCATCCACAACTGATCACTACGTCGCATCCTGGCCTCAAATCCTACAACCCAAACACCTATACTGTAAAACGGAAGTCGTGGCCTGTCACCTCCATAGATCTGAGCTTCTTGTACCTTCCTCCGTCGTGGACTGCCACCTCTGAATTTGGGGACAACACCCACACCTTTATGCTGCCAACAACAGATCGGGTCACCACCAACGAAGGACAGATCTCTTGCCTCAACGCCAAGTATGATTCGGGTCCTCTAGAGAGACGCATCGCAGTCCATCATCATTCCTGCCATTGGAAGTGAATGCCAGGGAAGAGATCCAACGCTGAAACAAAAAGATGTAGCAACCCGGAGATTGCCATGGAGGGATTCGTGAGGCCAAGAGGCTCGTCAGCCGAGAACCATAAACGAGAACATCGCCGGTCAAGGGGTTTGGACGGGGAAACCCTAAGGTTAGCCGCCGTCGTAGAGATGAGAGAGCGAGAGCTCTCATTCTTCATATTTGATCGGGTATCTGCAATCTAGTTTTACCCGACTTGTAAATGAGTTCACTTCAGACCCAAAAAAAAAAAAAATGAGTTCACTTATTTCATAAGTCGGGTTTAATGTCGGAATCCTCCCTACACAACGTCTAAAATCTAAATAATAATGTTGTCGTGCTATAATGGTGGTCCATGCCTTCAAATTTATTGAGTAATAAACTTCAACGTATCTATTTGGTTACATATTTATAGATTGATGATTTGTTGTAAAATCACTTTCATAAATTTCATTGATATATATACACACACAATCGTTTTCAGATACGGAGGTCCGTATCTTTCAAAAAATGCAGATGATCAACGTTGGCCGTTGGATCATCTTAAATAGACTTCAATGGCCATGATTAAAACAGACAAAATGGATGTTTTAAAAGGCTAGACGGATCTTGGATTCGACCCGGGTCTTACGTAGAAGTGATAAAACAGAGACGAAGAGGACTTGAGCACCGAAAAAAATTGAGCATGAAATCGGATGATCAGCTCCGTTATGGTCATAGCGGCGTCAAGAGTGACCTCCTTGGGCTCCACCCAGTTGAATCTGTGCAACAATTAAAGAAGAAGATCCAAGACAAGATGGAGAGGAGAATCGTTGCAATTATCAATACAGAACTTTGCTCCCAGCAGCTCCTTGGTTCAAGGAACCATTGAGGCCTAATTCTTGTTCAACCAATCTTCACTTTTCAATACCTCCAATTCTTTTGTTCCTCAAACACCTCCATTATCAGAAATCAACAATTGGGTGCCTCAGTCAGTTCCTCTTCACGTCTGTTCTCTGCAAACGGGTCTTATCTTCGACCCGGGTCGAATCCAAGATCCATCTAGCCTTTTAAAACATCCATTTTGTCTATTTTAATCATGGCCATTGAAGTCTATTTAAAATGATCCAACGGCCAACGTTGATCATCCACATTTTTTGAAAGATACAGACCTCCGTATATATATATAGACACACACACATATTTTTAAAAGGGTTGGATTCATTCCATTGGTGAAATCCATCACGACCAATTATGCTAGTCAAGCGCGAGAAAATCTCCAGAGGAAGGTATTCGATGACGCTTCGCCCAGTTAGGAATTATTGCCATCTATATTTATTAATATTTCAATGAAATTGCCCGCATAATAACATAAAGAGAATGTCTCAAAATACTATTAAGAGTTTTTATAAATCTAAGTACTCTCAAATGCACAAACTAACAAAAAGTGTTACACTCAGTGTCCTATTTGCTTTAACAAAACGGTGACAAAACAGAAAAGAAACTTGAACTCGAAACATTAGTAGAAGTAGTAGTGTTGCCAACCAAAATTGAGGTCTGCTAGACTGAGTTTGATCATAATACTAGGAGATTATGACTAACTGATGAGATGATGAACTCACAAAGCGGTAGGAGATTATGACTAACTGATGAGATGATGAACTCACAAAGCGGGACTAAACCACGTCGCGCTATCATATCAAGACCAACAACAACCTTTGATTTTTAGATAGGTATAATTGCCAAATTGTTACCCTAAGTTTCTTTTTTGTGTCATTTTGCTACGTTAGGTTTTATTTCAGCCAAATTGTTACCCAAGGTTATATTTTAATCAATTTACTACCTTTCCATTAAATTTACTATTCTTTAAGCTTTCACGATAAACTGATTTTAGTAATTTACTTATCAAAATTTTATATTGACTAAAAAGCCTTAGAGATATTTGTATATCTTGTAGCATAAAGAAAAAAGAGAGGGTACTAAATTGTGGGAGTAGAAGACCGGAAAATGATTCGTGATCCAAAATGGCAAGTCGAGTCCAGGTTGACAATGCCCTCATCGACAAGATACATGTCTCAATTTCTTGTCACCTTCTTCATGCATCGTAGTCCGGTGATGGACTTTGTGCGTTCTGACAAGCCACAAGGTCTCACGACAGTAGTCTTACATAAGAGATTACCTCCTGATTCAAGCTCTATGTACTTTTACCTCTACTTATAATTGCTCAATGGTAACATTTCTGAGCTTATAATATATATATATATATATATATATATATATATATATATATATATGTTGATCAGGTAAGGACTTCTTATCTTAGCTAAGGTACATATTTCTTTATTTTACCCACTTTTGATCACATTTTCTCATCTTAGCCGTTCAGTATCTAGATATATATATAAGTAGATCATCTCTACAAATTTTCAGCCAAATTGATAATCGTTAAAGCATTCAAAACTGTGATTTAGAGTTAAAAGAACGTACGGTTCAGGATGAACAGATTCGGTTCGTTCATTGATTTAATTCATTTTCGATATCTTAACGATAACCAAATTAGCTGAAAATTTGCAGAGATGATCTAATCATATATATATATATATATATGAGGGATCCCTTTTTTTGACATATATGAGGGATGGAGGATTACACCAACTTTTCGATTATATTTTTGAATCTCTACCGTTCAGTTTGTTGGTCCTTATATATAGATCAATTCTGCAAATTTTCAGCCAATTTGGTGATCGTTAAGGTGTCGAACAAGATTAAATCAATGAACGAACCAAATCTGCCAAACCTGAACCGTTCATGCTTATAATTATAAATCGTAGTTTTGAATGCCTTAATGATTACCAAAATTTCTGAAAATTTGCATAAGTGATCTACTCATATAGAACTACATATTGAACGGTGGAGATGTGATTTTGTAATCGAAAAGTTAGTGTAATCCCTCATCCCTCATATATGTCAAAAAAAGGGATCCCTCATTGGAAGGACCCTATATATATATATATATATAGTTCATATCCAGAGCGAAGCTTCACTTTGAAATTAAAGTGTGAAGTTCTTTATTTGACTCACTTTTCAGTCATATTTCCACATCTCCACCGTTCAGTTTGTAGAACCTAATGCATAGATCACTTCTGCCAAGTTTCATTCAATTTGATAATCATTTGAGTTTTCATAATCGTTATTTATACAAACAGTTATGAATAGACAGATTTATGGTCCGTTCGTTGATTTTATCTAATTTGGTACCTTAACAATTACCAATTTGGATGAAACTTGACAAGAGTGATCTATGCATTAGGTTCTACAAACTGAACGGTGGAGATGTGGAAATATGACCGAAAAATGAGTCAAATAAGGAACTTCACACTTTAATTTCAAAGTGAAGCTTCGCTCTGGATAGAGACTGTATATATATATATACATATACAATCCTTTTCAAATAAAGACCTCCTTACCTTAGTTAAGATATACATGATTAGATCATCTCTGCAAATTTTCAGTTAATTTGGTTATCGTTAAGGTATCGAAAATGTATTAAATCAATGAACGAACCGAATCTATTCATCTTGAACCATGCGTTCTTTTAACTCTAAATCACAGTTTTGAATGCTTTAACGATTATCAATTTGGCTGAAAATTTGTAGAGATGATATGAATATACCTAGATACTGAACGGTTAAGATGAGAAACTGTGATAAAAAAGTGGGTCGAATAAAGAAATATGTACATTCACTAAGGTAAGAAGGTCCTTACCTAATCAGCATATATATAAATGCATTACTAAGGCTAGCCACAGCTCCATTATTTGACTTTGGTTTCAAATACAAAACACACTCAGTCACGCTTTAAACCCAAAAATAGATGAGGTATAAAATGTGATCGAAAAGTTGGTCGAATAAAGAAATTCATATCTTAGCTAAGGTAATGAGGTCATTATCTGATCAGCATTACACACACATTACTAGGGCTAGCCACAGCTCCATTATTTGACTTTGGTTTCAAATACAAAACACACTCAGTCACGCTTTAAGCCCAGAAATGGATGGGGGATACTCCAAGATCAATATCGATCACTGCCAAAACTCAAGATCCATGGAATTTTCAGATCTTGGATCCAAAACACAGTTAGAAAGCAATCTGCAGATGAAGAACAAGCTTGACCACGCCAGTTCCAACAAACAAGACGACGATGAGGAGGAGATTCAGCATCAAGATAGGAACTTTGGTAATGGTAATGGCAGTCATGTGGTACTGAAAAGGAACTGCTCAGTCTCTTCTTCTTCTTCTTCTTCTTCTTCTGGGTTTCAGTCTGCTGTGAAAGGAGCAATATCCTCAATGAGAAGATCTTCCTCCACAGTTTCAGAAAGGTATTCCAGGATCCATGACCAGTCTGTAACATGCATTATTGACCTTCATGATGGTGAAGAATGTAATTGGGGCACAACAACAAGATCTAACAAAAAAAGCCATAAAGGAGGCAAGATCCTTAAAGCCTGTAAGCGCCTTTTTGGACTACACTAGTTTCATACTCACTAGCTCTTTCATTTTGTTTTTTGTTTTTTTTTTTTCGTTTTTCGCTTTCCCTTTTTCTTTTACTAATAAATTATGGTTTAGTATCTTTTTTGGTACTTAATCGGTTCATCATTTGTTTTGTGAAATGGGATGTTTCATTAGTGGATAATCAAGTCAAAAACAATGTAAAGATTCTGCTTTGCTTTAACTGCAGCATTTGCAGTTGTCCAAAAAAAAAAAAAAAAGAAAAAAAAAAGACTGCAGCATTTGCTTGCTTGCATTTGACGCAATAGCATAGGACTGTAGGCACTTTCAATCAGTTTCTTAGTTCGCGTGCCAAATTGTCTAATCTCTAATGCAGGTCAACTACAAATGTTCATTGTTAAATTAAGTTTCTGGGGTGCACCAAGTACAGCAGAATAGGGTAGAAATCGTGCTTCCCGGTTTACATTTTCCTTTCTGTCATAATACGAATGAAAACAATGACCTTCATGAGATTGTAACGAGAATCAAACACTGGTCATTATTAAACAGAAGGTCGTAAAATCAAATACATGGAATCACTTGTAAGCTTGTTCTATAGGTTTTATCCAATTCAACTTAACAATGTGAGTTGTTAAGATCCAAACACAAGGAACTTATCTGAGAATATGACGACCCAAAACATAAGGCAAGTTGAGGAAACAAAAATCAAGTGGATGATGGGAATCTATGTATTCACAACTTAAGTGCTGTACTTGTGTGTTCATTAAGATGGATAACATGATTGCGAAATGCCACCTATGACATAGTATTATTGACTTGTGGTACTTTCAGGTATACACAGATATGAAGGAAGTGCTCCGGGTGCATTAAGTTGTTTGCCACCCAAGAAAATGGTATTTCCAGTTTCGGTTCAATACCTTGTATACGGACCAGCTTGATTTCAGGCTCTTCAAATTCATTACTAGCCTTTACATGGTCATCACATGAAGTTTCTACTTCCTCTCCGGCTTTTTTATCATCACTTGTGTCTTCGGATGGAACTCTTCGCTCTTCCTCACCACCTACTGTCAATGATTCAGCACTGCCCAAGGAGTTGTCCACATAAAAATCTGGCAGAAGGCTTTTCACAGCATCAAGTAACGTGAAGCATCTACCTGCAGTGCAAGATCAATTTGGTGAAAACTTAGTAATCACTTTCATAGTTAGATTGATAGCTGCCATATAATGGTTTTTTGTTAAAAAAAAAAAAAAAAAGGGTCTCAAGGTTGGATTCAAGGCTCAAAGAATTTGTCTAGCATAACAATAAACCAGGAAAATCTGACTTTTGTCTGCCCAAGTGCAAATATGCATCAATGCTTGCAACTGAACTATCTTTCATTGTTCTCATATCCATACTCCAGAATGGATTGGCCCAGGAATTTGTCTAACTTAAGAAAACAAGGAAAATCTGAATTCTGTCTGTGCAAATTCAGATATACATGAATGCAATGCAAGTGATATCAATTTCTTCAAACTTAAAGTACAAGATACACATCCTATCCAAAGAATAGAAAATAATTTGAGAGCAAAACTCTCATTTTCATCAGCGAAAAAGAAATAGAAGAGCATATAATCAAGTTATGAACACAGACACATGGACGGATATATAAATAGTCTGTTTCTTACATCACATACCCATTTATTTACTCCATGTCTATTGTGCTGAGAAACAAACTTCCACTTAATACATAACACAGTTACAAAAAATACTTGCTCTCAGTCAAGCTCAGGATTCTGCGCATGATAGCATTCATAACATGCAGAGTCTTTCTTCTTGTTAATGCAAGCTAGTTGCTGACACTTAAATTCAGGGACATGTACCCCAAATAGAGCCTTAAATAGAACCAGAAAGAGTGACTAGGACTTCGTTCTTTTTCATTTCAATGGATATTATTTTCTAACAGAGACTATGCTCGTTAAATACTGTACATTTTCAGCAGAGACCATGCTCGTTACAAACGATCACAAGCAATATAACCCTACTTACTTATATTAGACATGAAAAGTAAGAATATAAGGTGGGGAGAGGAATCCATTCCAAGAGAAAGCAGATCAAAGCAGAACACGGGAGCACTACGGAAATAACTACGGGGTTCTCCCAGAATCCAGATCAACACATATTCCACAAGAAAGTTCATAACAGGTTTTCCTTCTGTCTATTATGACAAGTGACAAGATCAGAAAAAAATTGCACCCTACTCCAATCTAATGTAATGAATGATAACAATCAAAAAATGAAGAATAAAAGCGTTGAACTCACCACATTCACATGTTCCCAAGGTTGTTTCTTCATATAAGAAATATATAAATTGTCTTACCTTCTCCTTGTATCTCAACAGGCCGGTTTATGTAAGAAACTTTATCCCAACTATCAATAGGTGGTGCATCTTCTAAGTCATCAAAGTCCTCACAGACATTCCAAACATATAAACGAACGGGAACTCGGCCTAAGAAAACCAATCAAAATCAAAATTTTAATAGAAGAATGTTATGAGTTCTTTTCACATTTTGCAAGTTGACAGAATAATAAATGTGTAGCCTAACGTATATTCAGAATGCAGAAAGAGAAAAGTCCAAGTTTGAAGGATCAAAACTGATAACAGGCCATTATCAGAACAATAATGAAATGATTCATGCCAGCACCTTTAGATAGGGAACACAGATACTGAGATTGGGTGGGCTTAATATAAGCAATGAAAAAAGAAGCCATGAATATGAATGATTGCCAGGAAGAGGACACAGTAATGATGAAATTAAGCAGTTAATTTAGGGGTCAAACTAAAGTATGCTCACCTTGCTTCACCTGCCCAGAAACATCAATTTCACCCATACTCGGTCGGGATCTTGGTGAGCTCAAGTTTACTTCACCAACTGCTCCAAGCTTAAGCTTAGAAGATACACGTAGGTAGGCTTCCAAATTACCTGTAATGCAATGTGTATTGACAGTGATGAATCACAGAAGGCTCTTTGACAAAAATCACAAAATTATGACTCAGATATTCACTACTTCCCCTGGCAAGATGAACAATAAACAAATAAATATGTATACACACACACACAAGACTGTGAAACGGGTACGAGGGGCTCCTCCACGTATCTCAGAAGTTTTTTAGGTTACCTACTTAGCCAGGCTGAATGCGATGTCATGACCCGGCTATCATGTTAGTATTGTAGAACTAATTCTAATCACCAAGTGAGCGTTTTCTAAACATAATAACAAAATAAAACTGTTCAATGCTTGTCAGTTTGATAAATGAAAATGCAATGATTCATCTTGGAATTAGAGTCGGTGAATAAACAACTAAAACCTGATTAGAATAGTAAATTAAAGGATATGTGATGAGGACATCATAGTCAAACCTTTCAAGGTTTATGAGCGAAACAAATGGAAGGAGAAAACACCTAATCATTCAAGATAATTATTACACCAGGGAGGGAAACAAAGTCTGATTCCTGAAGTCTCTAAGCTGTTTGTGTCTTTTCATATTTCCATTTCAGTTTAGAAGTCTTAAGGTCTCTTTAAGTTAGTCTTAAATGCGTCAGTTTCAGGAGAGGGTCCTAATGAGTCTTTAAGAGTCTTTAGTGCAGTCCATTTGAGCTACTAGCTCAAGTATAAATAAGTGTAAGGGCTACCTAGCTAGGCTATGCTATGTTATATGAAAAAAAATTATCAGAGTGTTTCTGATTTTTTCCTGTGATGGGATTGGCGTGAAGCCTAGTTTGGGTGAGAGGCCTAAAATTTGGTGAGAAACCAGGGAGTGATTCCCAAATCCAAGTGTTTTGTGTGTGTTTAAAGCCCCAAGCTTTAGAGCTTGTTGATCCTGGTATCTAAGCAGTAGGTTTGCTGCATCAATATGACAACTGATTTCTAATATCAAAAGGTTGAACAGCAAAAGTGTGTGTGTGGACATTATGCTAAAATACCAAATCCAACATAAAGCAAATGCGCACATAAGATATTGAAGTTGACCAGAACATTGATACATTTAAAAAAAAAAAAAAAACATTTACGGACCAAGCTTTAAATACCAGAGTTTCAAGAATTGGTTCTCTAAAGTAACTTCTACAAACATTCAAACAATAGATTTGGATGAACTATATCATTAGTGTAAGAGAGTTTGTCTGAATGCTAAGATTTGAAAAGTCGATTTGCTAAGTTTCCAATTCAGATAGAGAACGATGTTATAACTTGATATAATAAATACAGAAGTCTTAAAGATGGATTAGTCACAATTTTTTTTTTCATCTAACCTAAATATATGAATTTTCTTAGCATCCATCATGGAGCTGATACTTCCGAAAAAGAAATAAAATATTTTTTAAGACAACAAAGTCGGACTAGAAACATTTGTTTAAAATCATGAACAATCTTTGAGAAAAAATTAAAAGAAATAAGTAGGATGAAAAGAACAATAAGGTCAAAAGGTTAGGTAATACCTAGTCTAACAAAAATGTGGCAAGCAAGGAAAGTTTGTCTGGTGAATGCTTTAACACATCTCTGAAGTCTGAACTTTAATACATGATCATGAGTACAATATCAGTTTACCCAACTACTCAAATAGAATATTGTTATGGCCTTCTCGGAAAGTTGCATTAGCTTCTACTCGATTTTTTTTTTCTTTGTAAATATGTTAACTCATAATTGTCAGCAATTAGCAGATATACCATTTAAGACAGAGCGCCAGAGCTCCACCTGATCAGGTTGAGACATGCTCATCACATTCTTGCAGCTTCCATTGATTATATATGCTGCCTGCAGTTGTAACTAAATACTATGAGATCTCTGCAATGTAACCAAAAAAAAAAAAAAAAACTTTCCAGTGGGATTGTCATTTTAGAACGCCGAGCCAATTGCAAATAGGAAGAACCGATATTAAAGAAGCGCTCGCTCACCTCTTTCAAAGAGTTGATATAGCTCCACTTTATGCTATCTTCACCTTCACAAGGGATCAATATGTTTCCAGGATATCCTCTAAAGTGCACCTACAGTTTCATTTAACAAATAACTTCCAATCTGAAGCAAAAAGAACTCCAGGGATCAATTGAAAGAAAAAAGATACCGTTAAATTCCAAGGTCTCTCAGGTTGTGCACAGAGAAGATCAAAAAGAACTCCAGTTGGTATATACCACTTCAAGGGCAAGCCTCGGTAGTCGAACCATACAGTGTCGACACCAGGAGGAAGGGCGGTGCTGAAGTAAGGCTTTAAGAGGGAGCCCAACAGCGGAAGGTATCCAAGACGAGGAGCTAAGATCTGAAACAAACTCCATTCATGGATCAACCATGAAAATCCCTAATTTTAAATAACACGATGATGCGATAAAACAAAAGGTACCAGGGCGGGTGGGGGAGAAGGAAGAGTCGTCACTTCGGATTCATGGAGATGAATCTGCAAAGGGATTGCTCCTTCCCATACAACCCTCTGTGCTTCCTTCTCCATCATTCCGATTTTCTTTTCTGTTCTTCTTCTCGTCATAAAAACCAACCCAATTATATATGACTTGAAAACACCGCATCATATCAATATCCCTTTTAGAAACTCAAAAATATGTATTTTATTTCAGCCGTCGGATTCACTTATCTCTCACGGTCACCTGAAAACACCGCAGAAGAACAAGTCTTTATATCACTGTATTTTTTTTTTTTTTATAAAAAACATACAATCAATCATTCTACTGATCATGGAACGATAAAAAACTAGGCGCATGTTTGTTTGACAATATTAACTAAAGTAGTCTTAAATAAGAAGTTTGTGATACATTTGGTACAAAGAGGTACAAAATAAAATGGTACTAAGTTACCACCTGTTTTTCAATTTAACCTCCTTAGCTTGGGTACTCTTTTTTGGTGTGTCAACGTAACACCTGCTTTCTCTCTTCTTCACCCTTGTTCGCGCAGTAATGGTTGTCTGCATAACTTGCGTGCTGCACTCTCAAATACAAACAAATTTTGAATTGGATCGGTGAGTATTTGCTTAATTTTGTTTATATTCGATTTGGAAAATACTCTTCCACCTTCTAAGAAACAGGTTGCTGGAAGGGAACAAGAAAGATTGTTAAGGTTCATCGCCCTCCGGCAACTTCAGCTCCTACTTCCAACCTTTTTGTTGGGATACACTTGGTTCCTCCCATCTGAAGCGGATCCAAACCCTTCTCAAGTCGCCGCTAATGCACGACCTGCTAGTGATGCAAGAATTCCAGATGAAGCTAGTAAGGAGTTTGACAAATCTGCTGGAGATAAGAATAACGATGTGAAGGAGGACGACAAAGTTCCCAGTGAGATCTTACTGAAGCTAAATCTGCTGCATATGCAGCTTTTCTACTAGTCTCACCTTAGTTTAGCTTACTTTAGCTTAAGCCTACTCTAATGAGGCTAGTACAGTATAAGAATCTAAAGAGGTCCAGTGCAATCTAACATATCAAACATGCACTAAGAGTACAACATAAACATAATACACCGCAAGGGCAAGACAACGATAGAAATAAGAGAGCTATACAAAACAACATATATAACATAAGTCATCTTAATATTGTAAACCCTAAAATATACATTATGAACAATAAATCATAACTTTCTTAAACCTAAAAATACTCTAGATGAAAACTAAAAATAGACTGGCCCAATCAAGATCTAGCCAGCCCCTAACAAGCACCATGAAAGCCTAAGAGAGCCAGAGCCCATCAACCACCATCCACACACTTAGTCAACGTCGCAAGGGAGTGTGCCGCCGCCGCCTCTGGCAACTGCAGCCACAACGAAACGATGAGCATGGAAGATCACGACCTTCACTCACCAACCAGAGTCCAACAACCACCGCCACAGGCAAAACACAACCGCCAACCGCCAACCGCCAACCGCAAACCGGCCAAAACCTAACGGAACTGCAAGCCGCGAAACAACCAGTGACCACGACCACCGCCGATCGCTGCTTCAAGCCAGGCTGCCAAAACTTGGCCGGATCTGCAAGATCACGTCTTCCTCCAATCAAAACCGTCGAACCCAGCCTCTCCAAGCTTCACATATACAATGCACCCAATAATGCCTCATCAACTCCTACCTCCCTCAATAGGAGTCAAGAAGAGCAGGAATCCCCGCCCGACGACAGTAGGAAGCACACCGCCGGACAAGGAAGAAGATCATTGTTTCTTCCTTAAACTAGTAATCTAGGATTAAAAGTTGTTATTAGATTTATAGGTATCGTTTTTTAGATTATGTAAATTGCAGTATACTAATTCCAAAAATTCTCAAGCCCGTCTAGCACGTTTATATTAACAATAAAATTTCACTCGACTATATTGTGTTTCAAATTAGATTTTCAACTGCAATTTAATATATCTTTTTCTTGTTATTTTTTTTTTTCCATAAATAAGTTGTCGCGTTTTGAAAAGAGCATCAAGTTTTTTTTAAACTCAAAATATCATATCTTTTTTTTTCTTTTTTAAGTAAGAACCGGTATTATTGCGCTGAAGCTTGAATAATGACAGATTATCATATCATTCAAAGGCCAGAATGTCACATATTACATATCTCCCCGTGTGTTAGCACAAGTATGAGAATGTGGTATGCTAGCCCCATCCATTAGATAAAGCGGTGTTCACTTATTCAAAGCAAGCCTAAAACTTATGACAAAACATATGAATTAGACAAAGTCCTAATTGAAAAGAAATTAAACTTAAATTTTCTTCATGCCATTATCAGCTGGGCTAAGGATATTGCTCCTATAATAAATCAAACTTAAATTTTATCCATGCCATTATAAGAGGTTTAAAACATAAATAAAACTCAAACACATACTGCTCCAGTGCTTCAAGCGGTAATAATTAGCCTTTCAAACTTGCGACGAGTTCAAAGCACCAAGAAACAAAGAAAATTAATCAGTAATCTTGTGGCACCTAGTGGGGAGTGGTAACCAATATCAAATGTTTAGCTGATCTTGAGTATTTGCCAGGAAGATTACAGATGGAGAGCTACACTAAGTTAATGAAGTGTAAAACCAGCATAGCCTTTTCATTTAGGTTTTGTTTTCAGAAGCCCAGAGAGAGAAGCACAGTGTGTCGAGTTGTAATTACATTTTTCGCAGCAAGACTGTAGCATTTCAATAACTTTAAGGCACCTGGTAAATACGAACAGAAATCAAATAAGTAATGAACAGAAATATTTGCTTACCCCGTTGAAATAAATGTTATAGTTTAATGGACACAAAGAATTCATCCAAGCCAAGTTTTAAAATGCGAGCAGATCGAGAGCCAATTCTAATCAAAGTGAGAATTGAACGAGATATGAAACTGAAGGTCGAAGATTCAAATATGATCCAAAAGCGCATCATATTTGAAAGCAATAGAAAGCAATAATCATGACTAAACCCCGATGTGAATTTGATGGTGAACTTACTTGTGAGAGAGAAAGTCATTTTTGGAGAGGCATGCTTGAATCAAGCACGCTTCTTTCTTACACGGCTCCACCTCCACCGCCTCTTTGCTCTGCCGCGTTCCCATCTCTCCCAGATCCACCGCCCTCTGCCCTTTGCCCTTTGCTCTGCTCTGCGCCTCTCTATTTATTTATGATACACTACGCTGACGTCAGTGACGTGGTGGTGGGCCCATCTATTATTATTATTATTATTATTTTTCATTAAAAGGCCCATCCTCGCCTGTAGTTTACTAGGTTAAATAGGCCGCCTCAATTAATGGAAGGAAGAATGGAAGGTCTGGGCGCAAAAGCGAAGCTAGCGGCGGTGCTTTGGGTTGAGGGCTTCAGACAAGCCTGTTGCCTTCACCGTGTGCTTATTCTCTGCCTCAGGTGGGTCCCTCCCCGATCGTATCGTGTGCCTATTTGGGTCTCTCTCTATCTGAATTGGTCATATATATGCCTGCCAGGTCCAGAAAGCTTCTGATACGCACGGGACAGTGTTTTCTGTTGAATGGTTTCATTTTCTTAGGAAGGTAATCTCTCTCTCCCGCTCCTTCTTCTTCTGTGCCTGTTTGATTTGGACAGTTCGACTTGTATGCAAAATCAAGTGCATATAGTTCAAGGATTCTAGAGACCAGTAGAGTTGAGAATTCTAAAGGACTCTAGCTACCTACAACAGACACCAAATTTAATGCTGACCTTGAAAATACAAGACTCTGTCAACCCATTTGTAAAGTGAAAAAGTAATCATTAGCTGCTTTTGAGTGTTTCACTGGAAGCACCACATTTCAGATCGTACATGTTTTCAGTCTTGGCATTTATATTTCTCAAACGTTTTCTGTGCAGTATACTTATCCTTAACTCGTTCATCATCCCAGCTCTATACTGGATATTGCCTGCTATGTGTCCAGAGTTCAGTTCTCAAGAGTTATGCTCATTTGCTGGCATTTGGGAATTTTATTCCATCTTACGTCATGGACTCGTACAGCTCTTTTATGTAAGTATTCAGTTGATACCATTTTGATTTATGTAACCACTTATATTAAAATTTTGCAATCACTTGGATTAAATTCTATTACCTTTTTTTTTTTTGGTTACAAACGGAGCCTAAAAGGCTCAAACAAAATTCTATTACCTGTTTTTATAGTAGGAAAATTATGGGATATGCTCTCTCTGTCTCTCTGTCTCTCTCTCAACATCTGGCAGGGTTAGTTTAAGTTAGGTAGTCTTCCTATATCTGATTTTGTTATTTTGGTTTGAGAATGCGTCATTCTAATTGTGCACTATGGTTTTGTTCATTAACTTCAGCTTGTTTTCATGTAAGAACTTCATTTGTTGTAGTAGAGTATCATCTAATCACAAAACATGTAATTTTTCTTACATAATCATTCTCACATAAATCCCATTCCCACATTATCATACTCCAAACACTAAATCATCTAATCACATCATAGAACTCCCCAACTCAGGCATCGCCGCTTTTTCCCATTTGTTTCATTAGGTAGCATAGTTTTCGATGTTTCTCCAGTACCTTGGAAGGATCATGGTATGAAAGCATTTAATTTGCAACTGTTCTTCAGAGCTGATTGAATAAGGGACAGATAGATTAGTGTTGAGTCGGATCTAAATGATATATTTTATAGATAATTAGATGGGGAGTTGGCGCTATAAGGATATTGAAATAACAAAGATGTACATTGAAACATAGATTTTGGGACTGTGTAACTTCTAGAGACACTTGGCCCTTTTTTTTCCGGTCTGTTCAAACTTCAAAGAGTCACTTGTCCTTGTTTTTTTTTTTTTGTGTGTATTTTTTTTTTCACTATGATCAATTAATGACTTGTCATTTTTTACCAAGTTGGTACCATGGAAAAGTAATGGAGTAGTTTGCTAGTTAATGGCTTAAGCTTTTGTATTCCTCTTTGGATTACCACTAATCTACTATGGTAAGTTATACAGTATACTTACTGCCTAGACACCAGGATCAAACACAAACACAAGTTTAGAGCTTATAACAAACAAAATTTATAGGGTTGAAAGAGAAAATTATGAATTAGGAATGCCTCCGAGGCTTCTCACCGAATTTGGGCTTCACACCAACATTCCCTTCTCAGATAAACTCATTTTTTATTCATCAAGAAATGCTTGGTCTTTTGGCAATTACACTTATTATACTCGAGCAGATAGCTCACATTAACTATCAATAAAGACTCGTTCATAGGGAAGATGACTCTTAGACTTCTGAAACAAAGAAAGTCAGGAACAAGAGGATCACCAAAGATGTTTCAAACCCTCTATTATAAAATTTCAAAGAAGGTATCAAGAAAATACAATTCTGATTTGATAAAAAGATTTGTGTAACTAAATTTTAGCCTCAGCCTATGTAATAAAAACAGTTTTTTCTTTTCCTCTGCATCAGTGCTTGACATGGTACAGATTCTTTTGAAAGTCTTTAATACCTTACATTGGCTGATTATCCTTTTTTTTTTTTTCTACTTCAATAAGAATTATCTACATAATTTCTTCACCAATTACATAATAGCTAGCTAGCGACTGAGGAAAAAAAGAATCACAGATTTCTGAAATTTTCTTTACATAGGAACTTTATAGGACTCTAAATTTAGTGTGGGTCAAATGGTCTTCAAGTCGACATGCTGATATCTACCTTGCAAATAACCTGTATAATGTTCTGATATTGCTTTTCGTGTCTGCTGTGGACACCTTGGCCAAATTGTGAGATAATATGTTGAATTGTGAATACTTTTATTATTGCACTGGAATTTATTGAAAAAGCTACTTGTTCTCTTTTCTTTTGTAGGTAACTTGGTTGTATCCATTATATGTATTCAGCTTTATCCTGAGCAACATCTGGTACTATACCTCCTTCTTCATATTTTTATCCCTATATTATTTAGTTGTTTTGTATTGGTCCAGAGATTTTCGCTTAACCAAAAATACAGTACACATCTGGAAATCCTATTAGAACTGTGCTCTAGAATTTTTTATATTCCGGATGTCCTCTAGTCCAATTAGTTGTTTCATGATGCTATAATGCTAGTATGTAGCTTATCATAATTTAATTTACTAGTTTTTCATATTTGCATAGTATTGCATATGTCATGATATGTTACGGTCTGGTGCTTTTTTATCTTTCCATGTGCAAGTATTTATTCATTAACACCTACAATTAATTCCACTGAAGGTACAATGATATTGCCAAGTATGGATTTTATGCAATGGGGAGACCTGTGATTAATAAATTGGATCCTGTCAGACAAAGTGATGTGTTAACCTTCCAAAATGTAGCTGGCCTTGAAAGATCAACTGACCTAGGATGGTAATTAACTTAAGTGGGATTGATGATTCATAAGCCTTACATTGTGGCAAACAAATTCTACCTAAACATATATTGCGTGTTCATCTGTGGAATCTGCAGGGTCATGATTGGAATAGGAGAGCAGGTTTATTCAGTGCTTCTTTTGAGCTGTTTCTTCTTAGAGGTGATATTTATCTTTTAAGCAGTATTACTTGCTTGTATGTGAAAATACATGTTTTTTTGGAGGATGATGGTATATATACTAGATTGATGGCTGTGCAGGTATACGTGACAGGTTTTATACCATATGTAGGCAAGGCATTAAATTTTCTGCTTCTTTCCTGGATGTATGCCTACTATTGTTTTGAGTATGTGGGACATGTAACTTACTTTATTAATGTGTTCCAGTTGTTAACTTCCTATATACATGTGTTCTAAGTACTCATTTGAACTTTTTAGGTACAAATGGAATTTCTCTGAAATCGGTCTGGACAAAAGGCTAGACTTCTTTGAATCTAACTGGGCATTTTTTGCTGGTTTTGGTAACTACCTTTCTGGATTTCAGTTGATTCTCATGTTGAAGTCTTATTGATGTAAATGGTTTTTGGCTATTGTTTATTTTAGTGTTTTTTTTCCTGCCTACCGTATATACTAGCTAATTTCACATGGAGATGATGCTGAACCGGCTTTAGTTAGGATAGGATTTTGCTTCTGCCTTTCCTCTTGACCCCTGATTACTTATTCTTAATTAGTAAATGTGAGATTCCTTAATCAAGTGCTTGAGTTATTTAGAAGTCAAAATGTGGTCAAACTGTATTCTGTGGTCTATTTTTGTATAAACTGTATTCTGTGGTCTATTTTTGTATAATTTTAAAGGAAGAGATAGATTGAGAAAAATGGAGCACTTGTATGATATGATTTAGGGACTTTTCATATTACCTTGTTTCAATTTTACATGTTTTAGGGTATTGATATCTTCAATGGCTCTTCAGGAAGCCCATGTGTTCTACCTCTTTTATTTTTCTCACCTCTTGTGAGCTATGGGTGTATGGCTATACTCTTTCCATTGGTATGTTCAACTGCTTTAGTTTTATTTGTTATCAATTAGCTTCTGCCAGCTTCTTTGAATCTATGGTAATGGTAGATCTTTTCAGTTTGTTTTGACAGCTACAGGCTCAGAAGCTGAGCAACTTATTTCTTCTCGAAAAACAAGCTGGGGTGACGAATGTTTCGGACGGCTTCAAATATTCAAGGCCGCAGATAGTTTGTCGTAAGCTATCCTCATTACTTGTGATCTCTGTGTTGATGATTTATTTTATAGTGGTAAATGGTTTATTCTATAGGGAGGGTGGGTGGGGGGGTGTAGAAAAAGACACATTTAACTTCTTGCATAGGTCCAAAAGAGCATGTTGAACATACATGATAGAACTCTGAAATACGCACATCTTCAACCCAAATTGGCTACAGAGGACAGGATGGTGGCCTTTGTTGACTTTTGTTTGGTGCAGCATTTGGCTGTTTGTGAAAAGACAATCAAAACATTTTTGTTAACAAAGAATTTAAAGCATGCAAGTGTTTTAAAAGAAACAAAGGAGTCGTATTTCAATGAGTTGGGTTTCCTGCAATGCGAAAATTCATGAAGGGGTTATTTTTTCTGTCGAGGCAATGCACTTTGCTGAAGAGAACTTTGTCTTTTTAGTTTTGTGCGCACTCTCGGCGAGTCAGGATCTAAATTATCCCCATTTCTTGAGCAGTTCTATCAGCAAGATATCCTTTGCATACAAACCTCCAAATAAGGCCACAAATGTATAGCATTGGGTCTTCAATAATGTAAAGGGAGAGGAAGCAGAGAATATCATAGAGGGTTCACTTCCTGTGCCCTTAATTTCGTTGGACTGAAATGCATTAGTGATGGAATGACCTAGTTAGTTCTGCTATTCTTATTCTCTTTCTGGGTGGCAGCTGAGTTATTTCTAGGCTAGTTCTTTTTTTTCTTTTTTTCCCGGCTGTGGTCCTGTTGTTCGCCGCCTTTACTTAATCCTTTTGTTTTGAATAAATTTTCGTTTCTTATCAAGAAAAAATCTTAAATACACAAGGGTACGAGCACATTCATGTATCTAGGTCGACACTTATTTTTCCTGCTAATATTGATGTATTCATCCACAGGTTATAGTAATGAATAAAACAGTTGATAAAGTTTTCGAAGTTGTGTTCTTTTTTGTTTCCAAAAAGTAATAAAACTTCATTACAGAGAAGAGAATGGACAAGAGATCAAAGAAGATGAGAACTGCAACATAGTACTCGTTACCTTGACTGCCACTGCCTTCCCATCTAATGGAATGGAAGAGGGACTAAGCTATAAAATGGATCGAAACAGATATCCAAGAACAGATCTGATGTAGACCAAACAGCTGCATAATTCATTGTATAATGAATGATCATTATACAATGAATCAGTAATAAATGGAACAATCTACATTGTTCCAGAATTAAGTATTAAGTACTTAGTATAAGTATGTTATTTATTAAGGGTTAGTGTTCTATGCCTAGAGGGGATGAATCTGCAGATTAGCCCCTATAAATAAGAGTTGTAAACTCAGTTTCTAGTAGTTTTATGATCAATCTAAGTTTACCCTCACTCTCCTCTTTCTCTTTCCAACCCCTCTAATCTGATATCTAGAAGGTTGAGACGTTAATCTCTTCCTTTTCTTCCGCTACGCCAAGATCTGTTCACCTATCTTTCATAGCTTTTCCATCGCTACTCCTATGCTATCTTAAATCCTTCTGTTTCTTTCCATCCATAGGACACTCAAAAGGCAGAGAACATAGAACCAAATTAACCAAAAGATTGTCCTTCCATTTTGCCAAAACCAAACTTAATTTGACAGAGAGAGGATGTCTCCATTCTGGATTTTCTGTTTTTAAATTTTGAATTCTTCCCTCTTAAAGTGGTTAGTAACTGATCTGAGATATAGTATACACAACACATTTTTAACATTTAATTACGAAATCCCAACAGAAAAATTACTCACCTTACCAGGTGAAAAGGGAATATAATTCCTTCCGGTTCACAATCCTGGATCATATAGTAATTATATAATTAGAGAATCTACAAAGTTCTTTTCCAAACAGAAACTGTAAGCCTCAGAGCTACATACTTTAGTACAAGAGTTGATGGAAATCCAATAATTAAGACGTGCCAACCATCGATCAAATATATAAGCATTACCCACAATGCCTCAGAAAATCAACAGAACCTCATGCAAAATCTGAAAGAAAAAAAAAAAAAAAAAAGCGTAGTGAGGTTTGGATGGAAAGAAAGAAGACAAAAGTTGAACTGTTGAAGAAGTGAGCTCAAAGTTGAAAAATTGTCAAGAATCTGAAACAAAAGTTGTTACCTATCTTCACAGACTGCTCTTGTAATTTGCTGCTATCTTGGGGCATTATGGCACACTCGGCCCAAGTGTTTGTTCAAATCCACATCAAACAAGGTCTTGGGTCTTGTGGCTGAGGTTGATGCTTGAACAGTTGATAATCAAGTTGAAATCAGCCCAACATGTGTTGGAAGTGAAATAAAATTACCTTTTTCACCACACGTTTTTAACCCAGAATTGCATCTCAGAATTACCTTGTAATTAAGTTTTTTTATTCATAAGCACAAAGTTATAGCACTCCTTGCCAATATTAATATTTTTTTCCTGAATTATAAAGCTTAATTGTATTTTATTAACACGGGCCTTATATAAGACATGCTCTAGGTTGTGTAATATAAAAGCTGAACTTTTGTCAATGCGAAATGGTGGTCTTGAATTTAAGAAGTCTTGAATTTAAGGACTATTATTTGGCTCCTATTCGTGTAATTGAAAAGTGACGTGTATAATTGGCTATACAAATCTTTGTGTTCATTTATCCTCATTGATCTTGCATAGGATGCGGTTGTTGTCGTTATTTCCCTTGCAATCAAAGAGACATATCCAAGAACAGAAATATCTGTGAGAAGGACCTTAATGCATGCATAATCTCAAAGGTAAGTAGAAATTGTACTATATGGATATAAGCTTTGCAAGATTATAAAATATTATCATCCTTGTATTTTCTGATGGAAAAAAGTTGTGCATGCGTTGCTCTGTATTCATTTGTTTTGGGGGTATAATAAGTTGATGTTTTGTATGTTTTGGCTTTTGACAGGATAAATTCCTCCAAATCTGTTCATTATGTAAGTTGGATGGTTCAAGTTTGTGTACATACACAGTAGATATGGCCAAAGCTGCGTACATCAACAATATCCCCAGACACCATTGAAGTGGTCAAGTTAAATCAATAAGCTAACACAAATGTATGGAAACTGCATTTGTAATATATTGATGTAGGGATTAATCTAGTATGCAGATCAGACCTGCAATACATGTAGTCTTTTCAGTCTTATACACTACATGTACAGACCTGTAAAACTGGTGTTTTAGCATGTAGGGATATTATTACTTGCAGATGATCTAAACACTTCTAGAAAAGAACTAGCTCTTATGCCAAAATTTCACCAGAAGGTCTATGGTCTTGGACTCTTGGTTACTTGGTGGAATCACTGAATGTCTTTAACAGTAACTCTTTTAGTTAAAATACGAAAACACAACAAAAAATAGACTAACAGAATATTTTTGTGATGAAGTAACTGTGCACAGAATAGACCCTTGTATTCCTTGTATCCAAAAAAAAGAAAAAAAGAAAAAAAGACCCTTGTACAGTGAGTGGAACTCAAAACTGGAAATGAAACACGGAGACGTCTAGAATCTACCCAGGGGTCAAGGGCTGGTGGTGACACGTGTAGACGTCGTCTGTATCTAGTGCAAATACAGGGATGTATTTGGGGTCAGGGGTAAGTTTGTTCGGGTAAATACGGGAAGAGTATTTTGGAGAGTCGGATTTTGTTGTGGTGTTAAAGAAGACTTGCACTATTGTTAGAAGAAGAAGGAACAAGATTGAAAGCCTTTTTGATTCAAATGGGGTCTGGTTTACTGATGCTAAGTCAATGCAAAAAATTGCAGTTGACTTTTTCACCGATCTCTTCTCCCAACCTGATCTTGAAGATATCAGAATCACCATTCTTTGGCTTTTCCCCTACCATTGATAAGGTTAGATTTGATGAAACTATTAAGCATGTTTCCCTTCTTGAAGTCAAATCAGCTCTTTTTTCTATAGGGGTTTAAAGGCTCCTAGACATGATGGTTTTCCTACTATTTTTTTTTCCAACACCATTGGCATTTGTATTCTACTGAAATTCTTCAAGTTGTGCATGATGCTTTTTGTACAAGTTTCATCCCTCCTGGTCTGAATCACACAATTATTGCTCTCATCCCCAAAATTGATGGCCCTCAACGTATGATCAACTTCATACCCATTAGCTTGTGCATTACTGTATACAAGATTATTTCAAAGATTATTGTGGCTAGAATTCGACCTTTGATGCAGGATTTGATTAGTCCTAACCAAGTTAGTTATGTGCTTGGGAGGAATATTTCTAATATTTCTGGGAGGAATGTTTCTCAGTTAAGTCTGCATATCACTCTTTGTTTGATATGGCTGAACCTTTGAACCCACATTGGAATGCAATTTGGAATTTGATATTTCTCCAAAGCTCAAGACCTTTCTGTGGACTATGCTTCATAAAAAGCTCCTCACTAATGTTTAGAGAGTTGCTAGAGGTTTTACCCCTAACCCCTCTTGTTCAATTTGTCATAATGCTGATGAAACTTTACTGCATCTTTTTAGAGATTGTCCAAAGTTTATAGTTATATGGAATGCCTTCAGTAAGCCTGCTACTATTGATAACTCTTTTTCTTTTGATTGGAATGGTTGGATTAATGCTCAGCTTCATTGACATATTGCTATCCAAGACAATATTAAATGAAAGAGTTTGTTTATTTGGAAATGGAGGAATAAACAAGTCTTTGAGCCTGGATTTGTTTTGCCTAGTTGTTTTAAGAAGTTGATATGGAATTATGCCATTGAGTGGAAGAAAGCTTATTTGAAAGCTAATGAAAATGTTATGTTCAGTTACACCTGGCATTCATGGAAGATGCCCTCTATGAATTTTTTCAAATTAAATGTTGATGGAACTAGGCTATCTCCTTCTGGCAAATTGGTGCTGGTGGTGTTATTCGAATCATTGGCTTCCAAATCAATCTTGGTGTTGGTGATATCCTTGATGCTAAAGCCTAGGGCCTTTATCGTTTGAAACTTGATGCAAGGCTGAACATCATGAATTTGGAGATTGAAACTGATTTTGCTATATTGGTCCAATTGCTGAACAGTTCCAACACTGAGCTTTATCCTCTTGGTTCTCTTCTTCTCAGTTGCAACAGCTTGATTAGTAAAATGAATGTTGTCAACCTTACTCACATTTTCAGAGAATGCAGTGCTACTGCTGACTCTCTTGCCAAATGCAACATTTCTCATGAGCTTGGTTTGGTCTGCTTTGATAATCCTCTTGCTCATGTTGCCAATGGCGGAACTAGGTAAAGACCATGGCACCCTTTGGTCTTTACCTAGTTCCGCCATTGGCAACATGAGCAAGAGGATTATCAAAGCAGACCAAACCAAGCTTAATTATCAAAGCAGACCATGGCACCCTTGATCTTTTGGTTAATGTATGATTTCTAACTAAAATGCTATTAATTTAGGAAAAGCTTGTGGGTGATTATACTTTGATGGCACCCCTCTTATAAATTTGGAAACTACTTATGAAGTGAGCAGGGCAACAAAAAGAAAATGTCTTTGCACTCAATTCTTGCTTTCTTAAATGAATAAAATAGATTAATGTCAGTATGTAATTTATGTCTAATTCCTCTAAAATTTATGTATTAAGGTTACTCATATTATAACTTTGAGGACTCAATTACCATTTTAAGGATAAATGAAGACTAATGTTGTAACTAATTTTTTTTACAACGTTAAATATTCATATTACAACTTTGAGGACTAATATTACTATTTTGAGGACTCATTTTACAACTTGAGAACAAAATTGATTCATCACATGCATTAACACACTAGCCTTACCCTAAAATTTCTACCTATTGAAATGATAGTAATCCTCGACGAGATTTGATATACTAAAATCATTTCAGAACGTACAATTGTTTTATCTATATTAATAAAGTACCTTTGTTAATAAATCATTTCTTCAAAATACACGGTATACCAAAAAGATAGACTAACTAAGTAAACCGTATAGAAATTAAAAAAAAAAAAATATATGGAAACGTTAATATATGAAAAGAAAAAGAAAGAAAAAAAAGGTGCTATTAGAAAGAACCCTGAATGTCAGGAACCCTTACAAGGTAAAGAAAAGCCTTACTGCTACTGCTACACAGTTTGAGGGATTTGTGACATTTGTAACTACATACTATTTAGCCGAAAAGTTCACTAGGCCACGGGCTCCACTGTGTCCCAATGTGACTCCTCCAATGTCATGTATGATATCCCGAAAACTCGTTAACCGGAAACCATAAGACCTTTCGCATTTTAAATATTAACTTTTACAGGTTTCAGAGAAAGAAGAAGGCAGAAGAAAGAAAAAAAGCAGGATGGAGAAGAGAACGAGTAAGATTTTTCTGTTTTTTGTTTTGTTTCTTCATCAACCTTTGAAGAGATGAATTCACCCTTTAAAGTTTAACGGAAAACAAACCACATAACAGAGTAAATAACGACATGTACCCATTTTAAGTCGTAATTAAAACTTCATGTATTGTTTTGATTCTTTTAGAAGATGATGTACTCATTTTCAGAGTGGATCATATTTGATGTACTATTTTTATTTTTAAAATTTAAAGGGGAGGATCAACTCTAAACCCAAAAACATTAATTTATGTTTATTTGCTCCCAAAATCGTGGTTACGGCTGCACCATCACGCCATTCCAGCCACCCACCACCAAAGTTGAGTCTTCACCATCACAGCCAACACCTCCAAGACTCGCCCTGACATAATCTTTATCACGATACCAACTTGGATATAGAAATAACGCATCCGCGTAGACCATTCGGTTTCAAATGTCTAGTTTGCATATTGTTTGGTTTGACATAGTAGGAGTTGAGGCATAGTACACTTCCTCTGCTACATTTTGTTATAGGTTACCAATAAACCTATATGTATCTTTTCGGTTTCCTACCTTTATATTACTCTGATTGCCTTAGGATCTTGTATTTAATTTCGAGGTTGTATCTTAAACTTGGAATCTTGCGAAACTCTTATTTTCATGAATTGCTGGGTTGTGTGGAGTTTGAAGTATTTGAGGGAGCATAGATAAAAAGGCTCTATGCGATGATGTTGGATTTGTAATTTTAGAAGTGTTGTTTTTTTGATAGCAAACAAGGAATAGTCGTCTATTTTCAAGGTTAGTTTTGCCGAATGTTCAGAAAACTTTTCTTTGAGATGAATCCCCCAATATTTGCCGCAGATTTTAAGGTGAAGATCGGGATGAGTCCTGACACCTTATTAGGGGAGTGAGGTTGAGTTGTCACATTTAAACAAAAATGGACCTAGAGACCAAACTGATATATAGTTGAGGGACCAAAGTGAAATTTTAAAAGGTAGAATGTAAAAAAAGAGAGGAGAAGAAGAAAAATAAGAGGTGGAGTGTAGCACTCATCAACCTTGGGTCGGAGTGAAGTCGTTATAATGGTAAAGCCCAGGTGAAAAAGAGAAAATCCAAATCCCCAGATTTAGCAGTTAACCCATCTCCGATCTACACACCAGCTGTAAGCGCCGACATTATCATCTCTCTCTCTTTCCGAGTCACAACCGAGTCAAGGCGTGAGTAATGTTAGAGTCGGAAGCAGCTTAGGGTTTCCTCTCTCAGCCATGGCGACTCAGAGTCAGAGCCCTCCGATCAGCTGGAGAGACTCGTACAGAGGCATGTCCTCTGATAACATCAAGGGTTTGGTTCTTGCTTTGTCTTCAAGCTTATTTATCGGTGCTAGTTTCATAGTCAAGAAAAAGGGCTTGAAGAAGGCCGGCGCTTCTGGCATCCGAGCAGGTTCGTAATTCCTCTCCTCAGATTTGAAAATGATTTTTTATTTTTTTTGGGTATAAATGAGGCCACAGGCCCAGAAAGAAACATTTGAATATGATATTTCATCATTGCGCAATTCAATTGATTTGTTCTTGTTGTCTCCAGGGGTTGGAGGATATTCATACCTTTACGAGCCACTTTGGTGGGTGGGCATGATCACAAGTGAGCCTCTTTTTCACCAATGGATATCAATTACACTGTAACTGTTGAATGTGAATAACTGTAATCACATTTTAAAGAAATATTCTGACAAAACAACTCCCACTCTGACAGTGATTGTAGGAGAAGTTGCTAATTTTGCGGCTTATGCATTTGCACCAGCTATACTAGTAACTCCTCTTGGCGCTCTCAGCATCATTATCAGGCATGATAAAATTTTACCTAAATACGGTTGCTTCTTAGGGTTGAGTGCCTGATTATAATAACATTTTGCAGTGCTGTGCTTGCACATATTATTTTACGGGAAAGGCTGCATATCTTTGGGATTCTTGGTTGTGCGTTATGTGTTGTGGGTTCTACAACAATTGTTTTACATGCGCCTCAAGAACGTGAGATTGAATCTGTAGCCGAAGTTTGGGCTCTTGCCATGGAACCAGGTAGATAGTTTATTTGCAACTATTTGTCTCTTCACTGGCTATTTGATTTGATTATACTATATATATGAAAACGAAAAAGGAATTCATAATCATTATTGGTTTTTTTGTCAGGTTTTCTATTGTATGCTGCTCTTGTCATAACTGCAGTGTTTATACTTATATTCCACGTCATCCCGCAATATGGCCAGACACACATTATGGTTTACATTGGAGTTTGTTCGCTTGTAGGTTCCTTGTCGGTATGTGTTGCTAATATCTTTACTGTTATGCTTGCTTTCTCCCTCTCATCCCATCTTATTTGTGTTTGTTTTTGTTTTTGGTTTAACTAAGAAAGTCATTTGATAGGTCATGAGTGTTAAAGCACTTGGAATTGCTCTGAAGCTGACGTTATCCGGAATGAATCAACTAGTCTATCCTCAAACTTGGGTCTTCACTTTAGTTGTAATTACTTGTGTGCTCACCCAAATGAATTACTTGAACAAGGTAATCAAAATTTCTTCTCTGTTCGTTTATTTATGGTTTTTGTACTTTTTTATTTAATCTTCTTCTGTATGTTTGTGGCCAAAACCTAATGTCATCTGTTTGAAAAGAAAAAAAAAGAAAAAGCCTAGCACATTTCATGTCATTTTAAACTTTTCCTCAAGTACACTATGAAAGTATGAAATATTTCATGTTCCCATTCAATCACCTGCAAAGCAGTGAACAACATATTGCATAACACATAACTATGTGGTCCTCTTTATTGTTAAAAGTTATGTTCATATAATCATATTCCTTTTATGTTAGTCTTAATTAATATCGGTCTTCCATTTATCCTTTTCCAGTCAATGAAGGTATTTTGTTCTTTTCCAGCCAATGAAGGTATTTTGTTTTTGTGTGCGCGAGTGTTTAAATTGAGCTACTTGTAGAAGTTAGCTCTTAAGACAGAAAAATACACCAAAAAAAAAAATTGTTGATGATATGGTAACAATCAGAAAAGTGACAGGGTCCACAAAGGGATGCCTGAAAATAGAAAAAGTTAACTAATGAAGGATGGCACGTTGTGGAGCTTCTTCATTTGCATTCTCTGATGTTAAAACCAGCCTATTAACAGAGTATGTTGTGGATTCTCATCAGTGATTTGCAGACAGTTACAAAGGTCAGAAAATTGCAATAGATGTGAGATTGTGGGTGATGTTTTCCTTGGAAGCAAGCGTAATACTGTTGTTACCTCAAATTTTTTTATTCCTTGACCGTCTTTTTCCACTTTCATTGTTAGAAACAAGACTAAATGATTTTATAAACGAGAAAGAAAACACTATATACATTAAACATTTACTCTGTTGAAGGTTCACTCAAACACTGCAATGCGGTAAATTGGTACATAATCAACAAATGACATTAAGTATTACAGTATCTAGACAGGCCAGGCCCTAGGAAGATGTGAAGCTGCCTTCCAGGCAACATTTAGTAGCCAAAGACTCAAACCCCAAAGCCTTAATGCTTTCTTGTAGGGAGTCCACTGTGGCAAAGTCAGATTCTGGGTCTTATAGGCATGGCTGTATTCCCTTCTTGTCTTTAGTGGGTTTAGTTTACCTTACGTTTACCTTAGTGCATGGGTTTCCACATCAGATGGAGCCATGGAGGTGCTGGGTGGAATGATATTCCGGCTGATATTGTAAATCATATTTTATCCACCGGAAAGGTGGAAAAATGAGTAACTGTCATGACTTTTCCCAAACACCAATTATTTGTTTTATTGTTTCCTGAGTGAAGGGTTTTTATTTTTATATTAAATTTGTTTTCTGAACGATTTTTCTGTTAAAGAAACTAAGATGTGGCTGCTTGCTGAATAAAACCAACAACAGTTTCAAATCAATTGTTTGCACCTCATTTCTGTTTGCGTCAGTATGGGTGTAAATCATGCATCAAAGAAAGGTCTTATATATTTATTTATGAATGTAGTTGCCTTTTTTCTTATATTTCCTTTAGAGTAGATATTGTAAGTAGACAAGGAATTGGATGGAGTCATGTAACTATTTATTTCCTTCAAGGTATACTAGAAAGCCTTGTGAGATTAATAGGAAAGAAATCAATCAATATACTAGTGTTTGATTCCTATTCATAAACTATGTAGTAAGTACTGGTAACTTTTTAATTTTATCAAAGTACTAGACAGTTCTTGGGCAGGCAACTTTTTCATTTATAATTTTCATGTTGGAATATCATTTATGCTTAATGTGGTACTTCCTTCCTTAATCTTTTGGCAACTTGTCAAGCCTTCATGTGTCCTTTACCATTAGACCTCATGATTTGGAGTTCTTAGATATTTGCTTTTGTCTCAGATTATTATTGTTATTTCCTTGAGTTCAGCCAGATAAGGTTTGGATATTTTATATAATTTATTTTTATGGTGAAATCAGTACGTGTGAATTATTCCAGAAAAGGAGACTATATCCTCCTTTTTTTCTCACCAGAAGGGAAAGCCATCTGTTTATTTGTATCCTCTTTAGTGTATAGACTGCAACGCAGCGGCAAATATAGAGATTCTCGTGCGCTTTGTGGGCTTCAGTGTTGCAACTGATTTTCTAGAGATATCATTAATTCAACATTCTGCGTCCCGAATCTATGTTGTACAGGAACAAAAGAGCATTAATCCAACCTCATTGCGTCCATTGATTGTAAAGCACAGATTTCATCAGGCAGGAGCTATTGATAAGAACACAGTTTTGCAATATGATGGAAAGTATTCGTTGGGCAAGAGCTAATATTATGAAGTAGGAACTCAATTTGGCTTCTCTCTTTATGATGGATTGTTCAGCTGTGTTGTAGTATGTTTCTTGAGATTCCAAAGCACTTTCAGCTGCTGCTTTGTTCTTGTCTTTGGCTTTGGGTCATGTGTGTAGTCTTTTTACCCAGTTTACCTGCTTTGCTTTAGAATGTACATGTTGAGGGTCTGTCAAGTTCACATATATAGCCGATTTGCAGCAGTCTGGCTTGTTTTCGTATGGATTGGTGATTATCTTTTTTTTTCTTTCTTTTTTTGAACTAGTTGAAAGTGGTCTGAATGAGAGGACTATTATAGTGCCTATATAAAGTGATGTTCCACCACTTCAAGGTTTAGAGTGATCACCAGCGAAAGGTAATGAGCTAGAGAATTCTGTTGTAGGAATTAGAGCGAGAGTAAAGGAAAAGAAGAGTCAGGGTCCTTTTTTGTATTCTTTCTAGGCTTCAACACGTCTGTTACAGTCTTGGTGGGATAGTTTACCTGTTATACTTGCAGAAAAGTTGGTTGCCCTGTGGACGTAAACAAATTTGTCAAACCAACCTATTTCTGTTGTCTGTGTTATTATAATTGTTTGAGACTTGTCTATGTTGTGCTATAATATTTGTATTTTGATTTCCCATTCTAACCACGTACAGCAAATCTTTTGGCAGTACATCTGAACCCTTGCTGGGTGATGTGGCCCTGTAAAATTCCTAAACTTGTTTCTGTCTGTTTTATTTTTTCAACTACACAACACCCTCCAATTACCTGTTGACAACAAGTAGCAGTGAACATCATCCTGGCACCACTACCCTCTGACCATCACACTTGACACGGCAGTATTTTCCTCCCTTGTCGGATGTGGCGTCGGGCGCCACTCTCCCTTCGGCTTGTACCTATATCCTTCTCTTTTCTGTCATCCAAATTTGGCATAGATTCTGATTGACTCTACATATGGCAAGGTCACTCGTTTCGGATCTGGCAAACATAAAGATGGTAGTCACCAGTGGGTGGGTGGTAACCCGCTGGGTTGCCTGTGCTGGTTGAAGGGGGTGGTGCTGGATGTTATTTCGTGCTGGTGGTTTTCTTTTCCAAGATGATATGTTGAACTTCTATTGGCTCGCTGGACCAGTAAGCAGCAATAGTTGCTTACGGGTGAGCTGTCATCTTGGCAATTAGAATTGGGTGTGGACATCGAGCATCCAATGTTTTTCTATTTGCTAATTTGTAGTAGGTCTTTTTCAATTATGATGGGGTTGTATTGGATGAGTTTCAGGACAGTCAAATTTTGGGCATTAGTCTATTTTCGGATGTCCTTAGAGTCCAATATGTCAGTTTGATTCTTGGCTTCTTTCCACAGTTGAAGTTTGCCACTGTTAGTATTGTTCCTCTTATATTTATAAGGTGGGGTTAATGACAGCTCTGTACTGTTTTCATTTGATTTAAAAATATTTGGTTTTTTTTTATTTTTCTTTTTGAAGTAAAAGCTCCAAATGCATTGAACGTATGAATCATAAAGAATTGTTTTAGTTTATTTTTGTGTATATGAAAATGGTTGGTCCCATAGGATTATAATCTATCCCATTTAGCCTACTCCCCATGTATCCCCTTGCTATGGTGTGAGGTGACAAGGGAACTTGAAACAAGGTAAAAGTTGACATTTAACTTCAATTTAACAGTGTCTCTACAATTGCTCTTACATCTTGCTTAAAAGGTGTGGACTATTCCAATCAAATTATAGAACAGTCACCTGAAAAAGAATTCTCGGTTATCATCTCTTTACTCGTTTCTTCATGTACTGTTTTAAAGACTACAATCCATGTTTACCATCTGACTTGATGGTTTATGTTTACCATGTTTACCATCTGACAACAGGATGCTTGGTGGTTATCTGTTTGCTCTTTTCTTCATGTACTTTTTTTTGAAAACTAGAACCCATGTTTACCATTTGAAGTGGTGGTTTTTGTTTTTTTTAAGGGTTATAATTCATAACTATTCTTTGGATCCTTTTTCTTTTCCATTGCAGGCACTTGATACATTCAACACAGCTGTGGTATCTCCTATATACTATGTTATGTTCACATCACTAACTATTCTGGCTAGTGTGATCATGTTTAAGGTATAATTTTCCCACTCTTTTTTTTTCTGTTAATGAAGAAAAAAGTTGTATGTTACATCATTTTGCTCTCTCTCTCTCTCTCTCTCTCAACATGATAGATGCAGATCTCCTTTTCCCTCAACATTATTATTATTAGCATTTTTTTTTTTTGGGTATTGGCTCCTCTCAAACCCTGATTTACAACCACTAGTGTCCATGCAAGTCGATTGTTGTTTTTTGGCGCAGCTAAAGATAAAGTACACTAACATGAAAAAGTACAAAACTAGATCTCAAGACAATGCTTTAATCTTCAGACCGGAAAAAAAAAAAGAAGAAAAAAAAAAAAGACAATCCTTAATCCACATTCTCCTGATTTTACTGTACTTTCAGGATTGGGACAGACAGAGTCCAACACAAGTTATCACAGAAATGTGTGGTTTTGTGACTATACTTGGAGGAACTTTTCTTCTTCACAGAACAAAGGATATGACTGATGGTATTTATCTTTATTATTGCTATCATGAATATTTTATCATATTTTAGCATACTGCTTCATTAACTTTTTCCATATTCTAAAGTTGTGATTTCAATATGTTATCAATCTGGCACAGGTCTGACAACATCTATGTCCTCTTTGCGACTGTCTAAGCATGCAGAGGAGGATGGAATGGATGGGGCTGAAGGCATCCCGCTCAGGCGGCAGGATAACTCAAGATCATGATGATGTAACAATTCCAACAAAGTTGCATGCTTGTTTTGGGGGACCTTACTAATGCGGGCCTTTGTATTTTATGGAGCATCGTATCTATACAACTGCCAAATCATTTCTTTTTGGACAGCTTAGATGGGTAAGAATATCCTCCCCTCCCTCCCCCCGTTTTTTGGCTGGTTGGCTTTTACAGTTGCTACTTTAAGCACTTGTATACTCTTTCTCCTCACTAGGAAAGAAAGACAGTCGGCAATTGAACTTGAGCAAATAGATTATGCAGTGTATCTTGGCTAACATTTGCCAATTGCCATTCAATGAATATCTAAAGATCATATCTTATTTCCCCTGCTCTTCTGTTATCGTGTTCCAACCATTTTAACTTGATATTGTCTCGAAATTTTTCTTCACCCGGAAGATGCTACATATGGGTGTCATGGGACCCAAGAGTTGTAGCACTGTGCATAGTTTTGGAGTGAGTCGTGCTAAATCTGCATTCTTCTCATAACTTGAAATGGTCGATTAGATTTGGCAAATCCTGGAAAAAGTTGAGAGAAACCTAGACGCCCGAAATAGTGAAAGCTATTCCCAATCCTCAATAATGGGAAACTTTTATGTTATGTCAAAATTAGTGAAAGATGCTTAAATCTGCTAATCTGGGTTCGAGCCGTATTTATCTGAGGTATTTGCAGATCAAGAGTGTAGCTGGCGCTTGTTTCAGACTCGAGGCTTGCGTAAATGTATCAATTTTGACTCTCTTGAACTGGAAATATTGGTCATATACAGACCGTGCGGGAAACGGCACTACCATATGGGCATGCAAAACACCTAGAAGAAAGTGTTCCATCCATTTCTTGACAAAGACCAAGCAGTTCTCGAAGGTTTATTTAAAAAAAAAAAAAAAAAAAAGTGAAATTCACACTCTCTAAATTGTAATTCATACTCTCATTTTCTATATGTGATAAAATTTTGTCTTTAGTGACTTAACTTTTGTTTTTTTATGAAAAGAAAATTTTTTAAGAATAATACATGAAGTATGACATTGATTAGCTGTAGATGTAGTACAATGAAAAACAGTTGTGTTTCTAGCATTTTAAATACACCACCACATTAGAGCTAGGCATCTTCGGTTCGGGTCGGTTTTAGGGCGAAATGATACACGCATTCTATGCTATATTCTTAATATATTTCGAACCCTATTTAGCTTCGTTATTTCCTTAATAATGCCATTTGTAGTTTGTTTCTGTTCTTTAGGTCAAAAGAGGCAGTTTTACACGGAAGAAGGTTAAAACGCAAGAATTGAGTGAAATCCCAATCAACGGAGGATTCCTATTGCAGCAAGGAGTCTCATTAAGTCGCAAAATCTGAGGATAAGTCGTTTAGGAAACTTTCCTGTTTTAAAAAGGGAAACTTACCTATTTCATTTTAGGAAACTTTCTTATTTTGATTTAAGAAACTTACTACTTTTGAATCTTTCCTATTCTGACTTTCCTAAAATATTTAGGAAACTTTATTTTCTAATGAGACAGGGAAACCAATTGCAGTCAGAAAACCTAATCCAACTGGGAATAGGAATCTGTGAATGTCTATAAAAGGGGGAGAACGAATTCTGCAGCAATCAAGGATTTTATATGTGCTAATCAGAGAATTAAGGGAGATACTTTCCTTTAAATTCGTCATTTGAATTATGTTATTCCCCTACCATATCTATCTGATTTTATTTCCCTTGCAGGAACCCTAATTGCGCACAAATAAAGGAAGGGAATTTTCGTCAAAAGCCTGATTGATAGCAGAGAAGGAAAGTTCTTAATCGCTGGGATTTACTTTGGAGAACAAGGAGTGTACCTGGTCCATATTCAAGCCTCATGCAATGAATTACTGCACAAGACATTCTAGAGAATTCTGGGAAGGTCTAAATCAGGATTTAAAGCATTAATTCATCACCGTTGGATCAGAAATTAATCAAGGGCTGGGAGGACAGCTAGGGTTCGGCCAGACCACTATATAAAGGAGCAAAGGAGCAACGTTTTCGTCATCTCTTCTTCGCACAAAAATCAGTAAAACACGTTAGCCTTCCTTCTCCTTTTCGACGCCTCTCCAGAAAAGAAGCAATTCAAGCCGGCACCTTTGTAGGACTTCTCCAGAAGGTTACCGAGAAGTATCAGGCGTGTGTGACCCTTCGAACATCTCAAGCTTCCTTGAAGATTTATAAAGTGTAACTCATGTCTTGTTCCTTCTATCTTGTATTTGTTCTTTGTTTTCTGTATTTGGATTTCAAAGTTGGAATTGGCTGGTTGTTAAGAACATGAATAGGTTAATTTTCAGAATAAATTCGAGCATATTTCGACTTGTCTATGATAGCATGTGATTTGTTTTATGCCTTGTTGATTTCATTAAATGCATAGTTTTGTTTTCACTAAAACTCTAATCTGCAGGTTAGTGTTGCTATGATCTATACTAAGCTTCTTCAAGTAAGTGTAGATCTCCAGTAGTAAAGGTTATGTAATAATAGCCGAAACTATGTGTTACATGCTTACAGGTTAAGCAGCTTCCTGTAAACTTGGGCATGTTCAAATTCAGAATTCTTTAACTCTTAATGATTCATGTTTAGTGTAGACGGGTATTCTGAGTGACACAGAGTATTGATCGCAGCCTTTGCATGAAATATCCTAGGTAGAGACTTCTCTGTGCTTAGGAAATAAAGTAAGTAGAATTAAAAGAATGCATGACCGCTGCGGCTTGTGTTTCGAGTTTGTTTTTGATATCACTTGGCAATGAAATTGATTTTATGTTTGAGACATGTTAATACTTGTTTGTTTGATTCTGGAATTGCTGGTTAATGTGTGTTGAAGATGATCACTTGTACATATTAGTTTATATTCTGTCTTTACCTTTTTCATAAGAATGCTAGAACAAACTCTCAAAACCCCCCCCAGAAATCATGTAAATGTAATTGCTGTTTATATTATGTACATAACTCTTAAATTAGTCTAATCTGTTTAGTTTTGTAAACGCAGGAGCACCCTAAAGTCCCCGGATTGATCGAACCTTATTTACCAATACTACAATTGTCAAAACATGGTTCATAATTGTCGCACGCCCGGAAACGAGCGCGTCACGAAACCAAAATCAATCTGAATTATTCGGTTTAAGCTTTTTTCCAACCGAATCCGGATTTTAAAATCTTTGACCTGAATATTCGGCCCATTTGAATTTTTGGATCGGTTTTGGTTTTGACCCATATTTGAAAAACTTTTAGCCTATTTAGTATCTTACTGTAGAGTTAAACTTCAAGTTTTTGACTTGAGTAACATGTTCTTTTTGTAAACTCAAAGTATAACAAGCAATCCAATGAACTCCCAATATTTTCTACACCAACGGATTTCTCCAAGAAATGAGTTGAATGAGAAATTGTTTTAATGCTAGGATCTTTGTCTTTTATTAAAGTGTGGGAGAGTACACTGTAAATAGAGATGAAATCTACCAATAATAATAGCGTTTTACATATAAAAATTATATATCTATATATACATTATATAATTCCAGTCGGTTCGGTTATTTTCGGTTTGTTTAAGAGCTTGAACCAGATCAAATCCGATTTAAACCGGTTCGGATCGGTTCACTACTTATTTTGACCCAAATATTTTTGTTCGACTTGGTCGGTTTTTTGCACACATTCGGTTAAATGCTCAGCCCTAAGAAAAATTGTAAGTATTTCTGCACAATCCCGGACGGGCTCGCAGAAGCTGAGGGCGTGACTGGCAGATGATCGACTATCCTTCCGTTGTCCTGCAATAACAAAGGTGACCGGGGGCTTCCGGTCTTTCCTCCTCCGAAGTTTAAGTCAATATGTTATGGTTGAGAGTAATTATTGAGGGCAATCAATGATACCTGACAAGCTGATGGGCTGGGCATATTTATGACCCAGAGTGAATTCTCTCTACTGGAAAACCGATGTGGGATAACTGCCTTTGCTGATACTTACATACCCAACTCCCTTATGCCTTCTGAAACCGCTCCCGGCCCAATGCGGCCTCCGAGGCCAAGGCCCGACCCGTCCTACTTACGGCTGAGAACTTCGGGACGGCCTCGATTGTGGTGGAATGCTTGCTGGTTTACGGACTTGGGAGGTTGTTTCATGCACAACCGACTACAGTAAGTTTTTCCTTATCAAAATTAGAGAAAAGAGATTTGAGCTAAGGAAGGCAAGAAGGAGGACAACCATTTTGAAAGATAGATTAATGAAGGGACCAAACTTGAGAAGCAAATGAATATTGTAGAAACTGATGATCAATTGTTTCAGAGTTGTGATGACAAAAAGAACTGGTATTAGGAATATTAGGATTATAAATTGAAAGAGTATCTCTGGTTTTAAGTATATTTCAAAATAAAAGCCAAGCAAAGATTTTAATTTTGGGAGGTATGTGCAATTTCTCGGAAAGATATAAAGCATTATAATGCTTGGGAACATCCATCATTTGTAGCCAAGAAGCAGAACTTACAGTGAAGGCACCAAAACTGGAAGGTCCCTAATAAATTTATCAGGAAGAGAAAATAGAGGGGTTGGTAGCCAAAATTTTATTAACAACGTGTAAAGGCAAAACATTTTGTTAGGCTTGAACATTCCATGAAGCGTTGTGAATGAAAGAACTAATTATATTCCAAGAGGGAATGGTAGCAAGAGCGAATGAGAGTATCCAATTATATTCCAAAATAAAATGGTATGACCATCATCAACTATCCATAGCAAAGCCTTCTATTAGAATATCCCTAACATCTAGCAATCCCTTCCAAGCAAGAGAATGATGAGCTTTTTTTATCCGGAGTAAGAAAGTTAGCAATTCTAAGGTACTTTCTAGTGACTATCACCCACCAGTTATCTGGCCGAGTGAGAACTTTCCATCCAAGCTTAGCAAGAGCTGCTTTATTAAAAATATGAGGATTAAATTCAGTTTACCCTTATGAGGTTTTAGGTTAAAATCAATTCAAAATCTTCATACTTAATAAGGACTGAAATGAAATGAAGTTACCCCAAACCTCAGGAGTTAAAATGAATTTAATCCAAAATATGAGCAGGTGTAACCCCAAGACCACCGAAATCCTTTGGAGTGGTAACCTGACCTGATTCCAAGAAACCTTGGATTGGGAGTTACCCCAGAAGAAAGATATACATTCCTTATCTATTTGATTATTATATATGATTAAGAATACTCGTAAGATTAGACTTAACAAACCAACCCCTGGAAAGAGTATGAGCCTTCCAACCAGATAACTTTTTTTTGGCAGTTTACCTACAATAGAGTTATAATCACGCCAGCATACAACATTATTAATACCTAAATACTTTACAAATAGAGGTTTTATGTTGGATACGTAAACATGCATCACGTTTAATAGCAGCAACAAGATTATGAGAAAAGAATATAGTTTATTTATGATTAATTTGCTGACCAGAAGCTTCAGAGAAAAGATTCAGAGTTCGTAAAATATTTGTTGCATCTGAATGAGTAGCTTCAGAAAATAGTAAACAGTCGTCAGCAAACAACAAATTAGAGATTTTAAAACCATTATTAGAGCGAGGTTCAGAAGAAAGATTATTAAACGATCTGATCAAATGTTGCACAGCAATAATACAAAGATAGGGTGAAAGAGGTCTCTCTGTTTAAAGACCTTTAGAAGGGGAAAAATTACCAATCGGACTACCATCAAGTAAAATAGAAAAAGAGACAGTAGAAAGACAATTTTAAATCAATTGAATCCATTGAGGGCAAAAACCAAAACGATCAAAAAGACAAGTATACAGATAGTTTCAATCAAGGAAATCATAAGCTTTCTCCAAATCCAACTTTAATGCCATTAGACCAAAACACTTATTCTTTCAAGTAAAATTACAAAACAATTCACGAGCAATAAGTATATTATCATGAATTGATCTACCACAGGCACAAAAGCACATTGATTTTGAGAAATTCATTTAGCAAGAAGAGGACGCAGTCTAGCTACCATAATTTTGGTGATAATTTTATAAGTAACATTACACAAACTAATAGGCATATAATGGTGAACAGTTTCAGGATGAGATATCTTTGCTATGAGAACAATGTTAGTACAGTTCAGTATTGACATTATGGTTAAAAAAATTAGAGACAATTACATAATATAGAAAATGACATCCCACTGCCTTAAATAATTAGAAAAAAAAACAGAAAACCCATCTAGATTTAAACAAATATTTAGGACATAAGCCAGGGCTAAAGTCAATGATACTAGATATGACTGCAATTTTCATATGAAATGACTAAAATATCCAGTTTATAAACAAAATTACATGATTTACCCTCGTTCTCTCCTAAAAGTCTAAAATCCTCGATCCGGCACTCTCTCTCTCTCTCTCTCTCTCAATTTCAACTGATCGGATCGGTGCCACTGCTCATCTTTGTCTCCAAAAAAACAACATGTGGCCGACGCCGACGCCGTGAAGACACCTGATCCCGAAGCTCGACGACGCTAGACGATTGACGATGATGAAGTCCAACGCTCGGTGACGATCCGAATGCTCGATGATGATAGCCGATCTCGATGCTGGACGAAGAGGATTGATCGATTTACGACGACGGTTATGATGTCGTTCAATGGAGATTAGACGGCGTCGTTTGGTGGTTATGGCGTCGCCGGAAATTTCACAATAGCAGCTGACTAAGGGTTTGCTCCAGTTGTTTGCTGCTATTATAATGTAGTCTTGGAAATATGGAGGAGACCGGTTACTGCACAATTGGATGCAAGGCCCAAATTAGCTTTGCTTAGCCCAAATTTGAGACTTATTGGGCTGTAGCTATACATTGCCAGAAAATTGTTGTGAACTTGTGAAAGGATTTCAACGTAGTTTTGTTATAGAAGTCCGGAAAGGAAAAGTTGCATGTTCAATCTGATCAAAAAAAAAAAAGTTGCATGTTCGACTTCAAATCGGAAATTTAACTCTGTAACGTCGTCGGAAATTTCATCAGCTCCAGTTGTTTGCTGCTACTGCACTGACTGAAGCTGCTACTGAAACTGCTACTACATTTGTTAAGCCACTAAAAACTTGCTACTGCACTTACTGAAGCTGGTACTACACTAGCTGAACCACTAAAACTCTGCTACTACATATGTTGGAAGTGTAGCTTTCCAACAAAACATGCTACTACATTAGCTGAGCCGCTGAAAACATGTTACTGCACTTACTGAAGCTGCTACTACACTACCTGAACAACTAAAACCCTGCTACTACATATGTTGGAAGTGTAGCTTTCCAGCAAAACATGCTACTACATTAGCTGAGCCACTAAAAACCTGCTACTACACTTACTGAAGCTGCTACTGCACAAGCTGCTACTACACTAGTTGAACCACTAAAACCCTGCTACTACATCTGTTGGAAGTGTAGCTTTCCAACAAAACATGACTGCACTTATTAAAGCTGCTACTACACTAGCTGAACCACTAAAACTCTACTACTACATCTGTTGGAAGTGTAGCTTTCCAACAAAACATGCTACTACATTAGCTGAGCTACTGAAAACCTGTAACTGAGATGTTAACCTCTGCTACTACTTTTCTACTGGAATATTAACCCATGCTACTACTTCTACTGGAATTAACTGCTACTACTACTGGGATGTTAACCCCTGCTACTACTTCTACTGAAATTGACTGCTACTACACTAAATTATTGAAAATTTGCTACTGTATTCCATTTACTAAAAAATCTCAAAAGGAGAGACTTTTCTCTTCTAAAAGTATATTTAATTAGTGTAGGGTTAGTTTGGTAAATTAAATCATGACACATGGCATGTAGAGAAAATATTGTCCTTAATTGTTAAAATTTGTCCTTATTTGTTTAATAACAACACAAGTGGATTTATTTGTGTTTCAAATCCTTTTGGATGATGTATATGTGATTTGCTATACATAGTAAACATGATGTTTAACATAAGGTCAGTAAGCTGATAGAAGTCATAGAACTTTGCTGAAATCCCATCAGGACCAGGAGCTTTGAAAGGTCCTATAATCTGCACGGCATTAAAAACTATTAGTATTTTAACCGGAGACATGAGGCTTTGATTGTCCTTCAGTAATACAATGAGGTAACACAGGTGAAATGAAAAAGAGCCTCTTTAGAAGTTGAATTGGAATTAGAAAAACGCTTAGAAAAGGAGTTGGTAAGAATCAATCCTAGATTGATCTGCATTCCAAATACCAAGAACATCTTTAAGGCTAAGAATTTGATTTCGTTTTTTCCTAATTGTAGCCTGCATATGAAAGTATTTGGTATTCTTATCTCCTAACTGAATCCATTTCGATTTAGCACGTTGAGCCCAATATATTTCCTCTTGTTTACAAAGCTCTTCTAATGTTCATGTTGTTGAGACTTGTGCCGTCAAGGAACGTTTAACAGTGGACAACAAAAATAAAAAATATTAACAATGGACGACAAAAATATAAAATCAGAAGAATGGTTACAGACAAAGTGCCTCTATATCCATCATCAAATAAAAGCTCCCTCCTCAAAATATCTAGTCTTCATATTCTGTCTCTTCATCATCATCGTCATTGTTTCCAACATACCTCCATCCATCCTCTACATTGTCACGGTCCTCCTCCGTTTCTTCACTATCTTCTTCATAAACTACTTCTTTGACTGGCCATGGCTTTTTCATTGTGTTTGTAGTGACCTGATATGGAGTTGAGCCTTTGCGCACTTTGGCAGGCGGGAATTTCAAATTCGGTTTGGCCCTATTTGTTTTCTGGCTTTTTCCATTTGCACGTTTTACTGCATAAACATCTTGATCACTGGTTTCATCCATCTCATTGTCAACAGTATTAGGGGCATGCTCAGCATTTTCATCAGACATATGACCAGGATGCTCTCTCCTCAGATGTAGTTTAAGCTTGTATTCATGGATGTAGGCTTTTTCACACCCTTCATAAGGGCAGGCATATGGGCGATCGGATGATGCAGAACCATAAACTCCTGCAGGTGTTTTGGGAGTTTTTGTTTGTTTCTCTGAAGGTGGAACAGCATACTTCGGCACATCTACAGGCACATTCTGCAAGTGAAAAAATGTTAACATAGGAAACCAAATTAAACTTTATATTGGTAAGAAAGTTAACAAGTTACATTGTCAATATCAGTTATAAGTTGGCATTGTCCACGCCATATCATTGTCCCTAATTTCTGAATATTCTAATAACACTATCTTCAGATTCATATGCAATCAAAAGATTTACTGTATTCATCCAGGGACAGCATAAGATTATGAATTATAGAAATAAGGGTCGTTCACCAGCAGAATAATTGAATACAAATATACATCAATATAAGCAAATGGCAAAGGAGCAGAGCAAATAGCAACCTTTTCATGATGAGATGAGATGTGGTTTTTTAGCTTGTACTCATGTGCATATCTCTTTCCACAATCTGGGTATGGGCATATATGATAGTTCTCTTGGGAATGCGTTTTCATGTGAGACCGTAGGTTGAAATCCAGGGAGAATGCCTGCAGATGTAGAACTTCATTACAACAACTTATATATTTTATGCATCACATGCCCACAAATGATTGTGGGAGTTGGAGCCTTTTAGGTGCCAAATAATTGATAAACTATTCCTGGTCCATCTCTTCCAAACTGGAACGCCGAATGACCTCCTAAGTATGAGCTTCAATTATAGCTCATGAAAGGATAATCACTTGAGACATGGTTTAGAGGAGATGGCCATCATGGGGCTTTTCACCCCATTTTGGTGTGTGAAGCTTACAAGCAATGCTGAAGTTCAAATCACCCGGTCAATATTGTTATTGAGTGATCTTGGACCAACCAGCTTCATAAGTTACATTATTGAAACGAAGAATACAAGTTCTTTGGCAGAAAAAACAGAGGCATAGAGTTACAAGAGAAAAAGATAGCACCCATGTTGGAATGGTTCCTTTTTTAGGCATCCCTTGGAGCACTGATATCTTCCTAAGTTCAAGGAATATTCTTTCCAAGTAATCTCTTTATGTTTGGACAGCAGTTGTGATTTTGATTCATTCAAGTTATTGAGTTTTCCTGGGGAGACGGTCAAGTCACCTATATTTAAATGGCTTTCTTACTCCTTTTATTGATAGTGTGTTCCTTTTCAACATAAACGAAACAAAATAACCACTGTCAAATGGCTGGAAATAAACTAAACAGAACATGGGAATGGATCAAATATATTTGCATCTTTCAGAAGAAAACATTGTAGTAATACTTGTAAAGAACATACAACAAACCAGCACAAATTCAACATTGGATCCCAAGAGATCAGGGAGACAGAAAAGGCAAAAGAAAGCACAAATTCAACATTAGAGGATAAACTAATCACCTTACCACAGCCTTCATGAGGGCAAACAAAATCTCTTTCGCCAGTATGAATGAGAAAGTGTCGTTTCAACTTTGAACTATCCAAAAATTTCTGCGACATTAACAATATACTTTTCAATTTACTAACAGACAAACAACTTTGATTGAAGATCAGTATTTATACATTAATTCTCCCCCCCCAACCCAAAATTCCGTTGGTTGGTTCACAGACTAACCTAATATACATAGGAGTAGCACTAATTAGAATTGCCAAACAATTGCAAAGATAAGAAAATACCACCTTTAATGAAAAAAATAAAACTAAAAACCCTTAAAAAACACACAGGGTAGGTTTTAGGCTACTCAAGTTATACTTTCCTTCCAGCAACTAGTATGTTACTAACGGTAGATGACAGGGTTTGACTTTACCATTTTCCTTATTATCGTTATCTCAAAACTAGACAGCTTTTTCACATTGTTTTGACAAGCTAGTAACTTACTAGATGCTACCTCAAAACCATGAGCACAATAGTAAACCAGATGTTGGGGAAAAACAACATACACATCCTAAATAATACCTTCCCGCAACCCTCATAGTGACAAACATACTGTCTCTCCCCATGAATGTGAGAATGCTTCCTCAAAGCACCAGCATCAATGAAGGTCTTCCCACAGCCTTCATAGCTGCAAAGAAAAAGGACTTCAGTTGTAGGTTCGGGTTCTGGATCTGGTGCTAATAGCTCTTTTGATTTCTCATTCAAAGCCTTTACTGTGCCCTCTAAGAAAAACAGAGAAAAAAGTGAGAAAATTCGGGAGAACCCATTTACCGTCATAAGAACAAAAACATGCATACATGCCCTTCAAAACAAGTTAATTCAAGAGGGCTACCACAACTCTTCTCTAATCCTTGATGTCACAAGCTTAAACTAAAGTTGACACATTGTTGGACTACAGAACTAAAATAACATTTCAAGACACTTGGCTGAATCAGTAATGAGAACAGTGCAAGCTTTGCATGCAGTACTGTGTTTTCCCCGTAATTGGAATATCTTCAGAGATAAAAATAATAATAATAATAATAATAATAATAATAATAAAAAAAAAAACTTTTAATAAATGAGAACTGGAATAATTTGCTTCGATGTCACTGGAGTAAAAAAATGTGCATTTACTTCAAGGGTAGATTTACGGGGCTGAATGTTGGAAAATTATGGGACATATTCAAGCAAGTCTTAGAGAAACTAGCTCGGTAGCAGTTCTGATATCCTATAATCAGATGTGTAAGGATCTGTTAGAAGGGGGAATAAAGGCCAGTTTCCTATCTTGTTTTTTTTTTTTTTGCTGACATTCAACTGGTGTTATTAATATTGTTATTCTCTTAAAAGAAAATAAAATAAAAGGCAAAACTATTACCTGAATGTCTTAGAAGCAGTTAGGAAAATGACTGATAAGCTGAACAAAATTACATATATAGTGTAAGAAGTGAAACTAGAAATTGACATAAGCAGAAAGGATTGATAAACCAAGATCTACAAATATAGTGTCTGAGCTACTTGATGTACTGCAAATAGAAAATGAACATGAGGTAACATTTTTGATCTCAGAAACCAACTTGTTAGGTTAATATGTCATCACTAAGAAACGAATGAAAGTGGAATGAATATGAGATATTTTAGGACATAAATAAATCAGTGACCTAATGCTTAAATTTCCTATGAATTTCTATTTTATTCACCAATACCAATTCATAGCAATTCATAGTGTGCAAAGTAAACCTGGTAATCAGTGTACCTGTAACCCATTTCAAAAGAGAGCACTTTCCACCAGTTGCTACCACATCCTGCGAAACCCTACAAAAGATTTCATCAAAGAGATTAGAACTCGACTCGACTCTAGTTTTCTTTTGAATATCTTCATCGAAAAACAGGATTGAGTAAACCCGATTTCGTTTCTAAGCCAACAAGTGATGAGAGACCAAGACAACTTACCATTCTTTAACCCATCTAACAGCGGGAGCTCTCGATCTGAAGATGGTGCGCCGCTCGAAATAATTGTGATGGAATTGGGTATCCATATCCTCCTTCTCCTTCCCGACGATTTGTCTGAATTTCTAATCTAATTCTAGTTGAGAGGGTTTGTAGGTTATTTTAGGGTTGTCTTTGGTCCGGTTCTGTTCGGAACCGGTCCAAACCAAACCGAATAAGCAAACAAAAACGGACACCAGTGTTTTACGAAAACAAACCGGTGCGGTTTGGGTTTAATAAATAAATATTTGATAAATTAATAATTTTCATTAAATAATAATTTATTCTGATTCTAACTCTTGACCCGTGTATATTATTAAGTTTCTCCGTTAAAAAAATTAATCATTTTAGGTCTCAACGAATATATAAAGTAATAATTGACTGAGGAGAGAGAACAAGGTTTTGCTGTAAGTCTTCTCCCGACCGAGCGCTGCCGGTTTCTTGCCGCTGCGTTTCGGTCTGGGAGAGGATCGATGGAAGGCCGAGACAGCGAAGGGAGTTCAAGACAGAGGTACAACCTAGGGATGGAGGTTTTTCTGGAGGGGGAGACAGATCTGGATATGTTTCTCCCCGATAAGAGCCGAGGACGGGAAAGACAAAGTGTTCGTGGCTTCTTTGTTGCTGGCGGCGACGGGGATCACAACTGCTCCTTGGATCAAGGCTTTGGTTGGGGATCTCATCTCATGACAAAGTCGAATCTACATGGGTTCTTCATTTGTCTGGTGTTGAAACTTGGAAGGAGTTTTGGCAAAATGTTCCAGCAAGGAAAACGACAGAGTGGAGGGGCAAGGAGGCAAGGTGATCGCATCGGTGTGATCGGGCAACAAAGATTGTGGACAGCGGCGCTAGGGTTTTCCTAGAAACAATGGAGGTTGGGTTAGGCTTCTGCTTTTGGGCTTTGTTGCTGGGCTCTTGGGCATAGTTTGTTCGTTTTTTTTTTTTTATTTTGCTACTGTTATTGTGCGAATAAGTCTGGTCCTTGGATCCGGTTACCGGATTTCAAATAAGTCCTTGCTCTTTCGAGTTTGTAGGATAGATGTCATGGATAATGATGAGTGTTTGAATTTGGGTGGCTGTTTTGTTGTTACAAGAACCCATACTTTTGCCGGCTTTTGGCCGAGCATATTATCAATATGTGTTGAGGATGCCGGGAGATCCTAGGATGACCCAGTCATTGAATGGTCAGATCCCATTCCAGTAATTGCTATCTATGTTGGTCAAATTAACTCGAATAGTTGCTCAATTCAACATTCTTTGTATCCATTGACATGTCAGTTCCTCCTCTTCGGAGTGAGGACAAGTAGATTGAGGCTAGAGTTAATCGCTCGTAGTTGTAATCCCTTGTTGAGTGTTGTGATTGTATTGTAATTGCAGTTTATTGAATGAAATTTTACTTGATAAAAAATAATAATAATTGATTCAATAAATAATAAAAAATATTTTCACCAAAAAATAAAAAAAATAAAAAATATCACAAAAAATATTAATAATTAATAAAATACAAAAAAAATTTAAATAAGGTTTATAATACAAATTAAGGAAACATATAATAATATTAATTTCTTAATTTAGTCTCAAAGTATTCATATATGGTTATTCGTTTTTTCCATGTATTATAAAAAAAATTAAAAACTCTTGACAAATTAAGGAAACTCAATACAACAATATCCTCTATAAAGTCTCAAAGTATCCATATATGGTCATTCGTTTTTTCCATGTATTATGAAAAAAAATTTAAAACTCTTGAAAAATTAAGGAAACTCAATACAACAATATCCACTATAAAGTAATAAATATTTATTTATCGATAAATGAATAAATTATTTATTTATCGATAATATAATAACCCCTTTAAAGTAATAATTTTCAATGGTCCCAACATTTATAGAGGTTTTATTGTATATTTATTTGTAACTTATTTGTTTGGTAACTTTATAATGGGTTGCAATTGAACTTTAGAAGTTTGCATTGTTCAATAATCAATACTTTTCAGTTTCTCATATCTTTGAGTGTTTTCAAATAGCTGCATTTTTGAAGTTTTATTTTGTTGAGTTTATTCAGTTGAGTACGTTATTTCCGTAAGTGTATAAGTGATGCTTGAAATTATTCACGATTCATAAAGCATACTTGTTTTCATTTTTCAAAGTTCAAAATTGTTGCATTTCAATTAAGGATACGAATCACATCATGGATCTTTTCAAAATCTCCACAACCCTCTAGGGTTTTCAAGAATCGAGTTCGTTCATGTCCGACAACGCATTCTAAGACGCCGTTGTCGGACAAGATATGATGGGTGGCCAGTCGATGGTCCTAACCTGAAGGATGGTGGAGGTGGTGGTACGCGAGAGGCAATTGATGTTGTGTTGGTGTCATAGTGACACTATGCCAAAAACATCATCAGATGCCAGTGAAACACTGTCGTCTGACCAAAAAACATATGTCGTCTGAGAGTCTGCCGTCTGATAAGCTATCAGAAGTCTGAGGGTCTGCCGTCTGATAAGCTATCAGAAGACGGTGTTTCACTGCCGTGTGAATGTTAGTTAGACGACAGATATTAACTCGTCTGAAATTTGACAAGTCTGGAAGGTTTCCAAACTTTATGTCATCTGCATAAAAGACCAACACTATTAAATGTCGAGTGAAAGAAGAAAAAATGAAGGATTTGTCGAAATAGATGTAGTGTGATACAATCTTACACTGCATATAATCGTCGACCTACATAACCTACAACGACAAATACATCCACCTGATGTGGTTAGATGATGTTTCTAACGACAATTTAATGTCTTCTAATGTTAGTCAAATTTAAAAAATTATTACTCTATGTCGTCTAAATGGAAAATCAACGATTTTTATATGTCGTCTGATGAGGCACTTATGTCGCCTGATAATTCTTTTTACTTCAATTTTATGTTGTTGGGTAAGATGACATATGTCGTCATTTGATTGTCTATTGAACTACACATTCTTGTTGCTTGTTATAAGCATCTATGTCGTTTGATTGCGAATTAGACTTCAGATATAACAAGGAAAGTAACTCTTCAATGAATGTCAATAATCCACTTCAATTACAAATTCAATTGAAGTGTGGGCATAAGTTTGTATGACAACAATACCTATTAATCCTAATCAATCTACGTAAGAGTACATCATTTGCTCCTTTAACAACTTTGAGTCGCTTTCCTTTGTCCTTGTGTCCAAATTTGTTTCTAAATCTAACAAAATTTCATTCTCCTTGCAAGAATTCATAATACCTTAATGCTGACACCTGAAAAAGAGGGCAAGAATTAGAATATGAAGCAAAGAATAGATATATGGCAGTAGTACACACACAGTCATCTATGGCGATTGAAAAACATCATGGAATGTATTTCATGGCGTTTTTCAGCGCCATCCCTTAACGCCGTCTAATGTATGGAAGTGATGGAGATTCGCCACTGCTGAAGATTCTGTCATGGCTGCACATGCGGCCATTTTATGAGCTGCAAAAATGATAAAAGAGAAGAACTACAGAGTTTGTCAATGTTAGAAATAAAGCTAACTAAGAGGCTAAACAATGTTTGAACTCAGGCAATGAATCATGTCACCAAAGCATGCATAGTAAGACTATCAACAATCCTCTGAGTTGAAACAGCTACTTACTGCTCTGATGTACTAAGACTAAACTTAATACTCTACAATACTCATGTTCAAATTTTAAAGTGGGCATCAAAAATTTGGGTCGGAGCAGCTATCCTTACCTTGGGGTTCCATCAAAAACTTGGAAGTGTCACCTATGAGCCTGTTTTCCTTATGCAGACAAAGAAATGCTCTGTCCCAACAAGCTTTCCCCTGCAAAGCCAACAAAGTTAAGACACATTATTCTATAAATATCAGGGCTTCTTTCCATATTGTCTTCCCCTTAGCATTCTTATATGATTCATCAAACTGACTCATAAAATTCCATCTCCTTAGATGGCATAAAAAAATGCCAAAGTGAAGAAGGCTGCATTACAACTATTACCACAGCCAAACTTCTTAAGAACTATGACCACAAAGCTGAAACAAAAGCAAGAAATAGAAGCTACAAATGCTAACCATCCTCAAACTTGACACTGAATCTCCAAACTGAACATTAGCTGAATCAACCTTTTCCCAGTAATGGAAAACGAAACTGATTTAAGACTAGAGACCCTGCTGCTACGTGCCTGTCAACATTGAACCACAATAACTGACTGTCAAGTAGTGCACAAAAAAGGAAGAAAAGTACCAAACAATATAATTCACAAGAAAACAGAAAACCAATACAAATAAACCAAAATAATACTAGCAGTAACATGAAACGACATAAGCAACAAATGAAACAAAGTTATCTAGAAATGTATGAAAAACAGATAAGGAGAACCACAACAATGATAGAACCAACTTTAGAATCCCATACAGAGGCCATTCATATTGCTAAGTACACCCAACCTTTAGAATCCCATAACAGAGGAAGTGATCAATTTCGAAATACCCATGGAGGGGATCTGTAAACTAAAACCCAATCTGAGGCTAGAGCTAAATCAGGTGAGGAGATAATTTTCTTCTTCACCTACACTCGACCATAATCTAGATCTCCTCCCCACATAAGACTGAAATTATACACAATTAGATACACACTAATATCAATTCAATAATGAACACAAAAACCCAGTCAAACACACACATGAACAAATTGATGAACTGCCTTACACATGTAAATACCCAGATCGAGTTGCTACTTTCTCATTCCAAAAGCAACATTTTCTAGGAGGACAGCAAAGAGCCTCCACCCTTTGGGGTTCCACGATATCATGTTAGAACAAATTCTTCAAAATACTTTCAAAGATAACAAAAGGAGGAGGAGAAAAAGAGGACTTTGTGGAGGTGGTACTGAGGCGACGACGTCGAAGAAGAGGACCAGATTCGACGACGATGTGCGTGGTCTACCACTGAACTTCGTCGATTCGAGGTCTGCATGCTCGGCGAGCTTGTCAAAGCTCACTTCGGCGCCAGAGAGAGAGAGAGAGAGAGAGAGAGAGAGAGAGAGAGAGAGAGAGAGAGAAAGAGCGGCGAGCGCGAGATAGAAAAAGGGATCTGGTATATATTTCCAAAGTGAAAACGGTGAAGCGCTAGCAATAGAGTTTCTCCAAGTCTCTAACCTAGTTAAAGAGATAAGAGATAATGACCACACAAAGTACATATGTTGTCTAAGTTAATCAATTAATTAAAGTGTTTGAAGTAACCTTTGACTAAGGAATGTCTTTGACCTACGCCCTTGCTATACCCTAATCTCTAACCCCTAAACTCAGCTTTCTTATTATTATTTTTAGGTCAATCATTTTGACTTTTTTTAAATGTTCATCATACAACACATATATGTAGTCTAAGTTTATTAAAGAATAATCAATTTAACGTTGACCGTATTGACCGAAACCCAAACATTATCGAAAATGCCTGAATTTTGTACCATGGGCATGTTTCACTGTCATGGTCATATTCAATACTCAAACTTTAATTTTTTTTAATTATAGTCATTTGATTCCAACGTGCATACTAATGTTCTATAACATGTTTACTAGATTATAATGTACAACTTTGAAAGCCAAATGTATGAACGAAATCTAATTTGTAAAATTTGACCGTACGATGTGATCAAAGTAGTTAAATATGGATACGATAGAAAGTTTACCCATTTTCGATAATGTTTTAATGTTTGGATACGATAGAAAATTTCAAATTCGCTAAGGGTGAGAAAAACTGCTTTCGCGCACAATTAAAAATTTAAGGTTCTTTTTAGACGACATAAATATGTCGTTTCAAAGTTGAACACATTAAAACTCGCACAGTAGGGAAGTTTGAATTGAAAATTTCTGTTTTTTTCAGACGACATATATTTGTCGTCTCCATAAGTACATTAAAAGAGCTGAAAACCAGATTTGGACAGCCTTCCTCACACAACATATATATATGAGGTCTCAATTTTCAGCTAAAAACCTCATTTCAGCTCAATTTTCAGACGACATATATTTGTCGTCTCCAGATGTACATTAAAAGATCTGAAAACTAGATTTGGACAGCATTTCTCACACAACATATATATGAGGTCTCAATTTTCAGGTAAAAGTGAGAATTTTTGGGTTTGTTGACATCACACCTATATGTCGTATGATTTTTACAAACCTAGAAAAAATGAACTAGCCTCTAAAAGTATTGAAGTAGGATGTCATTGAGACGACTTTTACATTTTATATGTCGTCTAAAAAACCACAAAAACCATCGGACGACACTTGTTTCAAATGCTGCTTTATATGTCGTGCCTCTTTGTCGTCTGATGATGTTATTGGCATAGTGTGAGGTTGCTCCAGCAAGGGATGATTGTTGTTCATGCGTGGCTGCTTCGATCTTGTCGTGGTGGTTGTCTGGATCGGTGGTGCGAGGTGAAAGGGGAACGCGGCGGCGAGGGAATATTAGAATCAAGCTCGGTTCCGGGCAGACCTTCTCTGCTATTTTATGCTTCGTGAAGATTACATAGGATGGTGCTTCCTCGTGATTAACAAGGATGCTGGCGCGTTTGGATGACGGTTGGACTGGTGGCGCGGCGGCGGACTTGCGCCCAGATGTGTTGCTTCTTTTTAGGCCGGGTCATGGTGACTACCATTCAAGTCCATTGGGTGCGGGTGGGCCTAGGTATGAGTTTTCTTATTTTTATTTTTGTTTTTTTTTCTAGTTTGTTCTAGGTTAGTGGTCTCTTCTCTTTGAGTGAGGGTTTTGACCTCCTCTCTGAGCGAGGGTGTTAGGGTGTTGGTTTTGGTTGGTGTTGTTGGTGGTTTTGATAGGGCCATGGTTAGTGTCATGTCCAGGGATTACCGATGTTAATGTTGGTGTTTTCTTCTTGTCAATGTAATGGGGAGGTTGCCCCAGCATATATGCTGGCGGTTTTGGTGTACGTATAGTGCTTGATTGGTGGAGTTGTTTCTTCTTGAGGTTGACTATAAGGTGGTATCGAGAATTATGAATAGGGTTAAGAGTATGTTACATTTGGACCCTTTTCGGTTTATGTTCATGTAATCACAGGTATGTGGGTAGAGAGGAGTGTGGGGACTTGTTGTCCACCACCGAGATCTCTCATGGTTGTACTGGTTGTTTTTATTATATAAAATTTTATCTTTCTTAAAAAAAATGTTGCATTTCAGTTTTGGTATTCTGCATATTTTATAATCATAAAGCTTAGTAACATACTAGCAGTGGCATACGTCATAATCTCATATATATATATACAAGTGTTCAGTTTTCTCTAGATTTTTTTTGTTTGAATTGGCTTTGTCGTTCATGTGGAAGCCACCACAACTAAAAAATGAATTAAGGAAGAAGGCATTAGCATTAGCAAGACGACAAAAACCGAACCGAATATCATAAACGGTTCGGCTCTTGTTTCTGACCAATTATTTTTTGGACCTGGACACAACCCTAATTTCTTTTTTATATTTTGTTAAACGGAATTTCATTCAATAAATTGCAACAAAGCAATCACATAACTGAACACAGGATTACAACTACGAGAGATTAACTCAATCCTCAAACTACTTGTCCTCACTCCGAAAAGAAAAGACTGAGATGTCAATAGATCCAATGAACGTCGAATTAGATAGCCGTTCGAGTTAATTACACTAACATAGGTAACAATTACTGAGACAGGATGTGAGCATAATAAAAAATCATTGGGTGGGTCATCACAAGATCTCCCGAAATCATCAACACAGGCTGATAATATGCATCGCAAAAAACTCGCGAAAAACTAAGTTCTTGTAACACCAAACCAGCTACCCGACTTCAACCACCCATCAGAAACCATAATACTTATCTAACAAACTTGAAAGAGTAAGGACTTATTTAAGATCTAATAACCAGATCCAAGAACTAATTAAACTAAACTGCCACTTTGCTTCAAACTTCTGTTTGAATGAGTATTTAATTAGGATTTTTAAAACTTATTTAAAATCTAGTTGTATTTACCATATACCATTATTAAGTACTTTGTCAACATTGGAAGAAAAAAAAAACCAAGTGGTGTGAAATTTTATAAATGTCCTCAGATTATGTGTGACTTAAAATTGTTTTTAATATAAGGGATTTTCCTTTTTACGATCCACACTCATTTCCTCTTATAGTAACTTTAATCTTGTCTTTAGTCACATGTGGTTTGTGTCACATCCCGACCTGTAAAATTTTATCTTATTTACTAGCTTGTTTATAATAAGAATTTTACCGTCTCCGACATTGACATATAGTTTAATTGGTCCCTAGAGGGGTTTTGAGGGACGATTATTTCGGAGAGTTATTCGTAGGAGAAAAATGTAACGACGGTAAAAAATGGTAAATTTAGCTAGTAAAAGGTAATTTTATTAGGGTATTATTTTTGGGGGGTGTTAAATTTTTGGATTGGGTATATGTGGGTTGGAACCGGTTGGGCCAAGCCCAACATATTTCTCTCTCCCTCCCGATTCTCCCTCCCGCTGCCGGAAATTCCGACCGTCCGTCCGCCGCCTTCCGGCCACCGTTCGCCGCCGCACCGGTCCCAAAAGGTCGGCCATCAACCCAGCTTCCATTCTAGACCGGTCACAGCCTCCCTAGCGCCGCCGTGAAGGAGTAGTGCCGCCCGAAAGGCGCGGTTGCCTTGAGTTTTCCTTCGCCGGAACTCCCTCCTCCGGCCACCAATCCGGGCAAGCTTGGTACGGTTTTGAAGCTCTCCTCCCGTGCAACAATCCCTCCAAAAGGCTCGATCCCTCTTGAGCTCGGTAAGGAGAAATTCGAAGTTGAAATTCTAGGGCTTTTAGGATGTTTTCGTTCGATTGACCTAGTTAGGCTTGAAATTGGACTTAGTGATAGTTATGAAAGTTGTTTGGGATGTTGAGAGGAAGCTACTGTTAAAATTTGGTAGATTTTGGATGTCACCGGAATCGGCCGCCGGCGCCGTTTTTGGGTTTTGTATAATTTTAAATGTGTAATAATTAGAGGAGTTTAATGAAGTGAATTGTGGAATTTTCGGACGAGTTTTGAATAGGTTTGTGAATTTCCGAAGTTTGGTATTTTGGCGGTTAAATAATGTAAAATCCGACCGTAGGATTTAAATCAATTTCTGGGGAAGGTTGTATTTACAACTGCCGAGTATGATATAAAAGTTTGGATCATTTCGATTTAAGAATATCGAAGTTAGGCAATGATGAGCGTATTTATGGCTCACGATTAATTTTGCCTATTTTATTAATACTGGATTTTAGTTAGTAAATTAATTATATATTTGGAACAGGACGTGAGGAGGCCCGAGCAGAAGAAGCCTCGGAGCATCATCAGGCTTAGGCCTAATTTGTGAGTGGACTTTTGTTTTAAATAAAAAACATGCGATGAATGATTTTATTAATCATTTATTTCTTCTGATAAGATTATTGATTTCTCGCCCATTTGGCAATTTTTCCTCCTTAGGAGAGATCCCGAAAATGAAATTTTCGGTGGATATGTATTTTGGATGTTTATGAGTATAGTATATAAATAAATGCTAGCTAGCTATACGTGCTTTTCCACCATATTGAGGTAAAATTCCATTATGGTGCGACGTGAGCGTTAGACGCAATCGTCGTAGCCCTATATAAATATAATAATTTATATAGGGGATATGCGCGTATATATATATATATACATCGTCTTTTCGGTCATAATGAGGAAAAATATACCATTATGGCACAACGTGAGCGTTAGACGCCAGCGTTGTAGCCTTGTATGAATTTCTATTTTTCTAAATTGTTTTTAGGATTCATACAAGGAGTCTGACGAGTGTAAATATATACGAATATATAGTTAGCCTGAGAGGCTTCATTTTATTGAGTACTTTTGAGCTGCCGCATGCAGTATATTTTTCTATGAAATTAAAATGGGAATGCATAAATAGTTTATTATTAAATTATTTTTGTCCACTCACTCTAACGTTATTAAATGTCTTCCCCTGTGCCTTTCGTTTTAAAATGCCCAGTCTGCAGAGTTTGGATTGGATCTAGTAGGAGACGAGGCATAGTCACCCGTATTTTCACCACCTTTCACCAGTAGGTTACCTGTTTAGCCTACTTATCTTTTCTTATTTCCGCTAGTGTCTAGTAGCTCTGAATACTTGGGTTTAATGTATATATTTTTGGTTGTGGGTGAAGGCTTGTAGATATTTTAAAATATTTGATGGATGATGTATATTATCTCAGATAATGTTTATTATCCTGTTGGTGGTGATTGTTTTTAGGGAGCACGAAGGCACTTGATTGTTTTTGGGGAGCACGAAGGCTCCAGAAGTTAAGGTTGGATTTGGAACCTTTAGGCGTGTTTGCAGGTTTCTATTGGAAGGGTTGTCCATTTTCAAGGGAGGTTGTACCGAATTTTACGGTAAATCTTTCCTTGGAGGTGGTCCCCGCATGATTTACTCCGGGTTCAGGGTGAAATTCGGGGCGGGTCGTGTCAGTTTGTCTTTTTGTGGAAACTTCAACTACAAACAGAAAGATGAAGTGTAGATTGTAAAACAAGAAGTGCAAATTTTAACCCCCCCTCCTTTTTAATTAATAGGTGATGTTATTCACACACCTTATTTATGATAAGAGCATATGTGATAAGAGTTAGTCATGAAGTTCAAATACGTAGTGTTGTAAACAAAAGTGAATTATACTAATAGAAAAATAAATAAGACATGTGAATAACAAAATACAGTGCGAGTAACAACATCCTTTATAAAAGATATAGTGGTAAATACACTCTAAAATGGTCCGGTTCAAGGGACATAATATTTGACATTATTTTTTACACATTTTTTCATCCCTTAGATCTTAGTTGATTAAATGATTGTTATTAATTGTGACTATGATTTGACATATGAAATGACATTAGTATTTTTTCTGATAAAAAAATCAAATTAAACAAATTTTTTGTTAAATAGAATCTAAAAAATCATTTACGTGACTGAATTGTAGAAGAACACCGAATGAAGAAAAAAAAATCCAGATTCATTGCAATTAAGGGGTCACACTCCTTAAGTGATACCCAAATACCATCTTCTTCTTGAAGAAAGGGAAATTAGAGATGAGGTTAGAAATGGATGTTGTTCATAACGAATCCTAGTAATTGATCCCTTTTAATGTATTTTGAAAACTAAAGAATTAGGGTTTTGTAAATTTTATAATCTCATAGCAGAGGTTTACTACATGATTGATTGGATTCCTGGAATGTTAAAGATTCTGTAAGATTTATTTGATTTTCAAAAACAAAGATTAGATTTGGTTTTGAATGGTTTTTATTGAAAGAGGAGTAGCCCTCTCTGTCATGAGATCGAAATTCATGAGCCTGGATTTCATTGAAGAACAATGGTAATCTTTAAGAGTTTGATCGTGTAAATTTTTTTTTTTGTTGAAGGAGAACGTATAACGAGAATAACGGTCTACTCATTCATTGATAGAAAGACTTATTTATAGGCATTACATAGAGTCTCCCGAAGGATCTAAAACATCTATCAATACTGAAATCTATTCTAATAAGGAAACGATTAGGTCAAGACACATAACAGAAGGACAAGAAAGTAATTTCCTTAAACACTCCTCCTTGTGTCGCGTGCCTAATACGAGATAGTGCATGAGATGTTGCCTCGTTAAAAACCTTGCCAAGTAAAACAAAAACCTCGTGGGCAAAACAAAAGACTTGGACGAAGGGAAAATAGCACAACGCACCAACTATAATTGAAGATAACATGTGATGTAGACTCCCCCTGATGTCTACATAACGACTCCCCCTGATTGGTAACTCAATCTTGGAGTTCAGATAGATGACGCATGCCAATGCTCTTCACATGTTTCTCAAATGTAGATTTGGGTAGAGACTTGGTGAACAAATCTGCTACATTATCCTCAGAACTCACCTAGTTCACATGGATATTCAAAAACTGTTGCTGCTGCTGATTGTAAAAGAACTTCGGCGAGATATGTTTGGTGTTATAACCCTTAATGTAACCTAACTTCATCTGTTCAATACAAGCCACATTATCCTCATAGATGCAAGTTGGTTCAGCTGTAGTAGATGGTAATCCACTAGACTCTCGAATATGAGACACTACAGACCGAAGCCAAACACATTCTTTAACTGTTTCATGTAGTGCAATAATCTCAACATGATTCGAGGAAGTAGCAACAAGGGTTTGCTTGGTTGATCTCCAAAATATCGCCGTATTCCCAACTGTGAACACATATCTAGTTTGGGAACGTCATTTATGTGGGTCAGAGAGATACCCAACATCAGCAAATCCAACTAACACATTATTCGGTGTTTCAGGATAGGGGACTAGTCTACCATGCGCATGAACCGCGACTATGGCAGCGTCGGACACAGTCTCTTGGTGGGAGGCCGAGGGCTGTGATCCACCGATCCCAGACAGGATCTTTTGCTCTCTTGTTTCACTGTAGGGAAAGAACAGACCTAAGTCAATGGAGCCCTTCAAATATCTGAAGATGTGCTTAACACCATTCCAATGACGATGCGTTGGCGCACAGCTAAATCTAGCTAACAAGTTCACAGAGAATGCAATGTCTGGTCGAGTGCACTGAGCCAAATATAACAGAGCTCCAATCGCACTAAGATATGGAGTTTCGGCTCCCAAGATCTCTTCATCGTCATCTTTCGGACGGAACAGATCCTTTTTAATATCTAGATTTTGGGTAATCATGGGAGTGCCAAGAGGATGTGCTTTGTCCATATTGAATCGCCTGAGCATCTTTTGGACATAAGTCGACTAGTGTATTAAGATTCCAGTCCCTCGATGCTCTAGTTCAATGCCTAGGCAAAATCGAGTCTTCCCAAGATCTTTCATCTCAAACTCGGATTTCAAGTAGCTAACCGTCTCATTGATCTCATTAAGATTTCTGATGATATTCATATCATCAACATAGACTGCTACAATTGCAAATCCGAAACTTGTTCTTTTTATGAACACGCATGGGCACAAATCATCGTTCTTGTATCCCTTCCCAATCAAGTAATCACTTAGACGAGTATACCACATTCGTTCGGATTGTTTCAATCCATATAGTGAACGCCTCAATCTGATGGCATAAGCACCTCCGTGGTTTAGAGTCACTTGAGTTGGACAACGAAAGACCGTCAGGCACTTTCATATATATCTCTGTATCAAGATCCTCATAGAGATATGCGGTAACCACATCCATAAGCTGCATATTCAGTTTTTCAGACACTACTAAACTGACCAAGTAGCGGAAAGTAATGACGTCCATAATAGGAGAATACGTCTCCTCATAATCAATACCAGGGCGTTGCGAGAATCCTTGAGCATGACTTCATTCTTCTCATTACGCTTCCGAACAAAGACTCATTTATGTCCAACAAGCTTAACATTTGGTGGGCATGGCACAACCGGACCAAAAACTTGCCTTTTCGATAGGGAGTCTAGTTCAGCCTAGATTGCATCTTTCCATTTCGGCTAATCTGCTTTACGTTGACATTCTGCAACAGAGCGAGGTTCTATTTCATCGTCGTCAATAATCTCCTGAGCGACGGAATAAGCAAAAGCATCATCAATAAACATGGAAGACCTATCCATAAGAACGCGCGCACTTGTGTAATTTAACGAGATTTCTTTGTTCTCTGACATCAACATTGATTCTGAGGCGTCCCCCAGAGGTTTCAATATCGATTCATGGACATAGCTATAGTCAGAGACAATCTCATGTGATGGATTCACAACATTGATGATGAGCGGATCATTTTGTGCCTTGATGTCTTGCTTTTTCCGCGGCAAGACATCGATTGAACCTTTCTTTGGTCTCCCCCTCTTCCGGGTGGGAGCCGAGGCCGTAGCCACCCGGTATGCCGGCGATGCCAGTGGTGCCTAGCCCTGGTGTGGCATTAACTTGCCTAGTTTTCAGGACTTCCAACCTTGCAGGAACGTTTGCAGCAGGGATAGTTGATCTCGTCACTTTCGCGATATCAGTAAATGAGTCAGGCATCGAATCTGCAACTTTCTGAAGATTGAGAATTCTTTGCACTTCAATCTCGCTCTGAGATGTGCGGGGATCATAATGAGACATAGTAGGGACAGACCACGACAATTCTTGTCGTTCAACCGGAACATTACCGTTCCTTTCTCCCCCTAACGACGGGAAGTATCAAAGTGACAATATGCAAATCTTGCAATAAAGAGATCTCCTGTCAAAGGTTCTAAATAGCGGACAATCGTTGGTGCTTCAAAGCCAACATATATACCCAATTGTCTTTTAGGACCCATTTTAGTTTGCAGTGGAGGCGTAATAGGCACATAGACCGCGCAACCAAATATGCGTAAATGTGAAATGTCAGGCTCATATCCAGTTACCAACTGGTACGCACTAAATGGTTGGTTGGCGATGGGTCTGAAACGAATAAATACAGCTGCATGTAAAATTGCATAACCCCATGCAGATACGGGTAGATTGGTGCGCATCACCAAAGCCCGAGCCACAAGCTGTAACTGCTTGATTGTTGCTTCCGCAAGATCGTTCTGTGAATGAACATGGGGAACGGGATGTTCAACATCAATCCCAATAGACATGCAATAATCATCAAAAGATTTTGATGTAAACTCTCCTGCATTATCCAATCGAATAGACTTGATCGGATGATCAGGGTGGTGAGCTCTGAGTTTTATAATTTGAGCCAGGAGTTTAGCAAATGCAGCATTCCTTGTGGATAGCAAAGCGACGTGTGACCAACGTGTTGATGCATCAACCAGAACCATAAAGTATCGAAATGGTCCGCATTTTGGTTTGATAGGTCCACAAATATCACCTTGGATCCTCTGTAAGAATGAAATGTTTTGTTTTATGTCTACAACAAAAGAGGGTCGTGCCTGCAACTTTGCTAATGAACAAGCTTTGTAAAACGAGCGGTGAGCGTTAGAGATTGCCATAGATGCATCATGAGTGGAACCATGCGGCAGAGAAGCCTGTGAAGGCTGTGACTGCATTTAGGGCGGCATTAAGGCCGAGCCCTGACCATGAGCAGTGCTCACGGCACTGCCACCATTTTCGGTGGCTATGTGTGTTCCCATACGCCTCTGTGCTCTGAAAAACGGATGACCGTGTGAATTTTTAAGAATACGGATCATCATATCATGTCCAGGATGTCCCAGACGATCATGCCAAAGCTTCTATGAGTCAGATTCGCAGAAGTTGCGAGCAACTGCATAGGATTCAATAATCCGAACTGTAGTAAGATATAAACCACTACTTTGACTCTGAAGTTTCTCTAAGATACGCTTACGGCCACATTCATTAGAGGTAATACACAAAAACTCTTTATCATTCTCACGATGAGTTTCCAAATGGAAACCGTTGGCACGAATGTCCTTAAAACTTAGCAAGGTTCGATTGGCCTTTGGCGCGTATAAGGCATCGGTGACATGAATCTTTATGTCATTTGGCAACAAGAATTGTGCAATACCTCGCCCTTGTATAACCGGCGATGAACCAATCATGGTTGTCACTGAGGATTTGTAAGGCACAAAATCTGTAAACAATTGCCTATTCCGCAGAATAGTGTGGGTAGTCCCACTGTTAGCCAAACACTCAATTTTGCCATGAGACATCTACAAAAGAATGTAAATCAATTAGTCTTAAACTCAAGACATGGCGAACACTCTAAATAACATAGAGGAATTTCAAGGAATTGTGATCAAGTTGTGATCCCTTATTGAGTGCATAAGAATGTCCGTGCAGAATGACCTTTTCTCACTAAAATGGTCATAACTTCGTCATAGAAATAGATATGGACAAACCGTGAGAAGATCTGGAAACTAGACTCATAGAGCTTTCCATACATATGTCACTCACATTCTAGTTCATCCTGAGCTGTTCACAAAGCTCGTACGAAGTTGGCAGACAGATTGCTGTTTGTGCAAAGTAGCTTTTGCAATTCGAACCATTCATGCATTATTAAGGGAAATAAAATTCTCAACCATTCTTTAAACCAAAAAACTAAGAGAAATTTTATTAATGCCAACTTAATACATTAAGGATGTTCTAATTCCAAAACGACTAAGAAAAACCAAAGTCTTAAAACATGGTCATTGCCAAACAAAAAAAAAACTTGAATAACATAGCAAAAGAACCGTCTAAGACATAGACTAATCAAAATCCGGATTTCCAACACTCTCTGAAGAGACACTCTTCTTGGTCTCAAAGTCTGTTATAGTGAGATTGGTGGTGAGCTCTGCGTCTCCGTGATCCATCTCATAATCTCCACCAGTAAAATTAGCCTCTTGAGCCAAATACTGCTTATGCCTCTTGTAGATATCTTGAATTTCCTTGCTCGCACGACATTGTTTGTGTATATGCATAGTTGAACCACATTTGAAGCAAGAAACTCGACCGTGTTTGACAGAGTTAGGTGGAGGATTTCCACCTCTACTAGAGCCAGGGCCGGATCGGCCCCCTCCTTGGTTGTTGGCGGTGGCGCCGCCATCCCTCTTCCATGTGAGGCTGCGGTTTGGACCGCGTTGCTGGTTTCCTTTGCTGCCCCCACGTGGGGCAGATTTCCCGCGTGCATAAGGTGCGGCCCGATCATTTTTCTTTTGTCTTGGAGCTTTCCCACCACTAGCCTGATAAGTTTCAAGGATTTTCTTGGTCCCAACCGGCCTTGCATTGTTGTTGAGAATAATCTCATGATGCCTCTCTTTTTTCTGAAGTATATTCATGAGGTCACTGAAAGTCTTAACTCTTTCGTTTTCATACTCAAGGCGGTATTGATGAGCAAGTAAGCTCATGGAGGAGGGAAAGGTGTTCAAGGTCTTCTCGATCATGTCTTGCTCGGATTTATCGACTCCACAAAAACTAAGCTCTGCCTGGAGGTCCAACATAACTTGGTTGTAGTCCTCAACTTTGGCAAAATCCAGCAAACGAATGGTTTACCATCGCGTAGTCAATTCTGGGAGTTGTACATCATGTACATTGTTGAAGCGTTGCTTTAAAACGTCCCATAAATCCTTGGGATCCTCTTTTTTCAAATACTGCTTCTTCAGAATTGGGTGGATATGACACCTCAAAAACATGAGGGCTTGAGCTTTGGTCTCCAAACTAGGAGGAGGAGTATTGGGAACATCCGAAGGGAAAATTGTGGTGGTATATCGTTTACCGACAAACGTGTGAGTCACGTCCGACACCCACCTATGATACTCTTTTCCTTGAGCATCAAGGATTTCAAACTCTGGCCTAGATGGCTCGGTCATCTAAAAAAGACAAGGGAGATAGTTAGTATCGAGAATTCGAAACTAAAATCAAGTATATGAAATTAGAACGTGAACCAAGATGTATTGGTCACAATATCGATGCGAAAAACCGTGACTGTTAGACCGTCACAATCGATTTCTTCCCTTTTTTTTTTTGAGTTGTACCGTGACAAAACCGTCACTAATCAAACTTGATATGAGGGCCCCCAATCTCTCAATATCGTCCCACGTTATAAAGAAAGGTGGGATGGAGAAGAAGGTTAGGAAGCCCGACTATGAAATTAAAAACTCGAAAGCAGCAACTTTTAGAAAAAATTACCTCGTTTTGATTGTCGGAGAATTCGCTTTCGGAGACGGGCGTGAAAGTGCTTGGAACCTTGGGAATTTGTTGTTGACAAGATGTAGCAGAAGACCGCCTAACACGGCGTGTACGGAGGCGCGCAATTGTGGCGTTGCGATGTTAGGGTTTTGAGAACTTTTCTTTCTTCTTCTTATGCGTTACCGTCTGTCTGTTGAGCGGTTCACCTACTTCTCTACCGGTTCTTGCAGTGAAATTTTGACACAAGAACCCTGACAACGACGTGCTACTGCTGACAAAATTTGAAGGCGATCGGACTCCAGGAAGGACGTGAACCGACGGCGTTAGTGAGACAGACGGTTCGGATATTCCGGTGACCGGTTCGGTACTGTTCCGGCCGGTTCTTGGGGTGAGGCCGACGGCTTTGGAATCCTGGAAACAAGGACTATATGATGGGTTTCGGGTTTGGCCAAGTACTGAAAGTGTCGTCGGCCGATATTGGTTTTCTAGAGTTAGGGTTTTTTTTGGCTATGAACTCAGTTTTAGAACAACAAGCTGATAATGTGTTGAAGGAGAACGTATAACAAGAATAACGATTTACTCATTCATTGATAGAAAGACCTATTTATAGGCATTAGATAGAGTCTTTCGAAGGATCTAGAACATCTATCAATACAAAAATCTATTCTAATAAGGAAACGATTAGGTCAAGACACATAACAGAAGGACAAGAAAGTAATTTCTTTAAACAATTTTTAATTTTCTTTAACAAAATTTTTGTTTAATTTGATTTATTTATTTTTTGATTAGAAAAAAATATTACCGCCATGTCATATGCTAAATCATAGTCACAATTAATAAAAAAACCATTTGATCAACTAAGATCTAAGGAATGAAAAAATGTGTAAAAAATAGTGTCAAATATTGTGTCTCTTGAACTGGACCCATATTGAAATAATAATATAAATAAAAATAGGATGAGAAGTTATAACTTCCGTAGCACTCCCACTCAATAACTTCCCTACACATGCTGATAAACGACGAGCAAGAGAAGGGAACAATGGTAGGGATTTTGTTGGTGGGACTAGGCTTGGAGTCAGTGGCGAAGCCACTATTAGACCTGAAGGGGTCTGAACCCCTTTTAGAATTTGGAAAGTTTAAAATTTAGTGTGTAATTTAGTTAATTATCATTAAAAATTGGTTAAATTTTATCATTAAACCCCCCCGGCCCCCAAGAATTTCTCATAATCAATCAATTTAAATGACAAATCAATTATATTAAGAAATGTATCTATAGATTGATTAGTCTTTATGTTTTGACAATCAAAATAGGTAAGAAAGTTAATAGAAAATTAAATTACTACTAACAAAATTTACCAAAACATAATTTGTGAAGTAATAAATGAATAAATTACTACTTTCTTCCTTTGTATATTTTTAATTTTTTTACGAGTTAAGAGATGTATATAACAAAATTTTGCTTCATTTGAAGATTTTCTACAATGGTTTTAAATACACACCTCAAATAACTTAATACACATCTCTATTATTTGATATTTCAAATCAGATGTGATTGGTATGTTAAATGACTCAAAGAGGCATGTGTAATACAATCTAAATATTAAAAACAAACTTATATTTGGAAACTAATAATGTGAAATATAAACCAAATTAAAATATTAAAAACGAAAACTTATTTTTGGAAACTTATAAAATGAATTAGAACAAATTAAATTTTAAAGACCGAGAACTTATTTAGGGAAACTATTGAAGTAAACAAAAAAATTGCAAGGAAATTTGGATAATCAATTAATTTCTTTTTTGTCCTTAAAGATTCATAATTTCTAAGTTTAAAGTGTCAAAGTGTTAAACGATATAATTGTTATGAATATAAACACCTATTTCGTTATATTTCACATATTTTCCTTTTCACCCAAACACATTCAGATATGTATTTTTCATCTTGTTTATCATTTTCATATTTATGAATTTGTAAGGATTTCTCAAAAATTAACACAAGTAATAGATATGAACATCTAAAAAATGTTAATTTATATAAATATATACTAATTATACAATAATAATAGTGTTTAGTCACATAATATGATATTTCATGGATTTTTAGATTAAGGGTATTTTAGGTACTCTGGGTTGTGTATTTAGTAAAATATCCGAATGAGAAATTAAATAAGTGGTGTATTGAGAAAGAGATGTGTATTAAGTTATTTGAGGTGTGTATATAAAATTTCTCTTGCTTCATTTGATCATTTTATACAAGAAAAAAAACACAAAACTTTGAGTTAGATAATTTTTCACTAAATTTAACATACGCTCTCGTATATATATTTGGACCCCCTCAGACTTCAAATCATGGCTCCGCCACTGCTTGGAGTGCATTCTTCAGGCTTTTGAGTTTTGGGGTCCTGGGCTTGCTTTTCAGCCTTTGGACCTACAGGTTTAATAGATTAGCCTACATTATACTTGAACCCGGGAAAGCTCTCTTTACGTAGGGTGTATCTAGTTTCTTATGAATAAGTTAGTTATTTGACAGGTCCTAGTTAATTACTTTATGAGGTTGTTGCATATGATGGCTTAAGTTTCTTAATTAGGTAGTTTTATATGGTTCAACTCTAACGTAACTCGCGAGGACGGATCGTGTTTATGTTGTTTTCATACTTTTAGTGATTAATATTTCACGTAACGTCCTCTATCAAAAACTTTTCATACTATCTTTTTTTTACTTTAAAAGCCGCATCTCGTGTCGCCATAAATTCCTTTATTTTTTTTTTCTAATTCACAAACTCTAATCTCTTCATCTTCTAGGTCTCAAAAATGGTGGTTGAGTGAGCTACCACTCCGAGGTCGAGAGTAATTTAAAGGAAGTTTTTCACAAGCTGGGGTTCGAACCAAATACCTCATATTATCAGGAGAATCCTTACAACGTCCCCCTACTTGCAGCCTAACATGCTTTCACTAAATTGGTCAATCTCTTCATCTTCTTCTTGATCTTACTTTTATTAATTTGGAGGTGGATTCAACTTCAAATTTATCCAAAGAGGCCAAGGTAAGTCGACATTAGCAAGTGCGACTATTTGTAGACAACCTCAAATCTATTTTTAGCTTCTCAAGCATTTATATAGTAATTTTTGAATAAAAACCATTTTAAAGATCAAAATCAAACCACTACTGTTGCATATATAAACGTATAGAATATACATGATCACACTTAAAACCTAAACAAGGGGAAAAAAGAGGTTAGCGGGTGGGAATGGCGGCAGGAAGCTCATCATCAAAGATGGGAGAAGAGCAGGAGGAGGAGGAGCTAACGTTGAGCGTCAAGTGGAGCGGGAAGGAGTACACGGTTCGAGTATGCGGCGACGACACTCTGGGCGAGCTCAAGCGCCGAATCTGCCAGCTCACCACCGTCCTCCCCAAACGCCAAAAGCTTCTCTACCCCAAACTCCTCCCTTCCAAACTCGCCGACGACGCCGTTTTGCTCTCCTCTCTCCCTTTCAAGTCCTCTCTCAAATTGACCATGATTGGTACTATGGAGGATGATATTATCGTGGACCCCGTCGACTCTCCTGACATTGTTGATGACTTTGAGCTCGGCCAAGATGAGGCTGTTGATATCAAAGATAATCATCTCAATAACCAGAAATTGAGGAGGCGTATTGATCATTACAAGGTCCATCTCTTTTCCCCTTTTTTTTTTTTTTTCGTTTTGATATCCGAAAATGAGAAATATGTATGTGCCTTATCATCTCGTAAAGATTGAGCTCAAGAATCCGTGCCGCCAAGGAAAGAAGCTGCTTGTGCTGGATATTGATTACACTCTCTTTGATCATCGGTCCACAGCAGAGAACCCGCTTCAACTCATGCGACCTTGTCAGTGTTTCTTCTCAATTACAATGTTTCAACCTTCCTATCTCTTTTTTTGGTCTGTCTAGTCCGTACCCTCACATTCCTACATTGTCTTTTCTAGATCTTCATGAGTTTCTCACAGCTGCTTATGCCGAATATGATATAATAATATGGTCTGCAACCAGGTGAGCTCTTGCTTTATAATCTTAATCTTGCCCTTTCCCCTCTGTAAGGTTGCGGCATGTCCCTATTATTTCCCTTTGAGTATGTGCTTGACTTTAAACATGAGTACCTAAACATTTCATAACTCTGTTGACTGGTAATAAAATAAAGTTTAGTCAACTCAATATCGAACTGGTTCATTCTGACAAATTTTCCCTATTGAGTTTGTCTTCCTCTTTCTGTTCTTTTCAGCAGTCTGATCTGTTCTTCCAAATGAATATTTGACCCCCTTTTTCCTATTTCTCCATCTTGCATCGATGAGTAATAGAAAGACTGCTTAATGAAATAATGGTACCGCTAGATACTTAGCATCAAGAATAAATTAGTAAGAGGAGAAGTAGGAGCATGAGAAAGAACTGACAATTATATAAAGGTTAAAGTGCTATGTAGTTTGATAGTTGGGTGACTATACTGGAACATTGTGGCCATAGAGACCTATGCAGGCAGATTATCACTTGTGAATTACTTTATGAGTACATCAATCTAAAAGGCTGGATGAGTGATAGTAATAGCCACTAAGTGGATGCATTTCAATCTTTATCATAATCTTGGCATGCTATGTTGCCAAACTGTGTAGAAGATCACATACTTAATGCTAGAAATCATGCTAATCTATACTTATGTATGTTGTATGTGTGCATTAACTTGATGTGAGGGTACGATGATATGTCATGTAAATTAATAGACCTTTTATTTCCTTCAGTACCCGTGAAAGATTAGTACAGATGAGTGTAGTTTACTGTTACCATATTTGAAGGATATTTATAGAATTAAAAATATAAATTGATTTTTGACTATTTGATGTGCGACACTTGTGGGTTCATTTTGTATATATTTTCTTTCACAGCATCAAATGGGTTGAGTTGAAGATGGGACAGCTTGGCGTACTTAACAATCCCAACTACAAAATCACTGCTCTTCTAGACCATTTAGCAATGATTACCGTTCAGTCAGATTCGCGTGGAATCTTTGATTGCAAGCCACTAGGCTTAATCTGGGCTCAATTCCCTGAGGTATGTATGGAGTTATTATTGATGTCCATTCTCTGTCTCTTATATATTTTTAAGCTGATATTGAGAAATATTGTTCCTTCCTTTGTAACTTAAGTCACAATACAATCATTACCTGTTTTGCCAATACAAGTTATAATCGTACTAAAAAAGAAAATAGAGTTCGTCACGAAACTTTGTTTTTATAATATCTATCTGTGGTGTGGTTTTGTGGTTCCAAGAACTACAAACAGTATGAAAGTATGCCATTTTCCTTCCTTTTTTTTCTTTTTTTTCTTTTTTTTCCAACCATCAATGTGGTGATGTTTAGCCATTTCATGTTTTTCAGTTCTACAGTTCAAAAAATACTATAATGTTTGATGATCTGCGAAGAAATTTTGTGATGAACCCACAAAATGGTTTGGTCATCAAGCCATTCAGGAAGGCCCATTCTAGCCGAGACACTGATCAGGAGCTTATCAAACTCACATCGTATTTGCTTGCCATTGCGGAACTCGATGATTTGAGTGCCCTTGATCATAATTCATGGCAGTCATTTACTGAGGACAATGTCAAAAGACGTCGGCATGAATGACATTTGGAGCACTGGACCAGTTTGTTGCTTACATCGAACTTTTGAGGTATCTAAGTTTTGTCATTCTCCTAGATCTAATTTCAACTTTTCTTTGATTCTATGCTTCTCTCCAATAAGTTTTTTGTTTTTGCGTTTTCTTATTTCATTTTTGGGGTCAATGTCCATTTATTTCTCATGGAGATTGAGGGTATATATGAAGTTTATAATGAGCATGAAATATGTTTTCACATGATCCTTCTTATAGTTTTCAGTTTTGTTGGAGCATCATATCAGTCATGCAATGATGCACCATGATCAATGTACTGTTGGAGCACATCTAAATATGCCCTCTTTCATTTCAGGGATGTCGAAATTTGCTCTGTCTCAGAGATGAGCCAGGTGACTTGAAGCCTTTAGATGGAGTACAAGCCTCCCACTTTAATCATCTCTTTCAATATTTGTATGAATTTCTTCAGTAACTGTATAAATTTCATAATTTTTTATAAGGTGTATCTTGCACTATAAGGATACTGTGTTTGTATTTAAAACTGCTTAGCTACGGCCTACGTATAAGCAGTGATATAGACACAATTCATAACAGTTTCTATGGCTAGACAAACCGTTGAGGTAGTTCTATCAGTGCAAAACAAAGTGGCTCACGGGTAACGGTGTTCCGGGAAAGGGGATTAAAATACATAACTGAGTAGTCACCGGATGGCGCCGGGGTGGAATTAGGAAGTTGTGGATTTTTACACGCGGTGGAGGTAGCGTATGCAGCTAGGGTTTGAACTGGTTAATGAAAATTGAACTGAGCCTGTTGTGGAAAAGAAACTTTTCACACGTATAATTCAGTTAAGGAAACGATATGTGCTCATTCTCAAAACAAAAAAGGAAACGAGGTATGTGCACAAACTCACCTACTTTAGATGAGAGAAATTCCAATTGTTCTACCTGCTTGATAATTAAGCCAATTAATACTAATGCATCCATGCAATTAGAGCAGTCTCTTCCAGATTTAGAGAACACTTGCAACTAGCAAGCTGTCACTTCCCTTCCTCTATCTGCTCTTCTCTGAGCCTCTACTTACCCCTCATATACTAAATTTGGCTTATAATTCATTTCAGACTTTTCTTTAAGAGAAAAAGAAGTGAAAGAAGGAAAAGAAAAAAAATAGACGGAAAACAAATGTATTCGGTTCATGTATTGGTTTTGGGTTGTCGTACTGTTAGTGCTGGAGTCCAGTAATAAATATCAGAGTATTTACTGGCATAATTAAATAATAATAATTATTATTAACGCATAAATCTTGGCTTGGGTCTTATATATTACATTGGTATTGAGACACTACTACTCTTCTATCAGAATCAAAACCAGATCATATCAATGATCGTCGATCTCTAAAACAAGGTCAGAGAGAGAGAGAGAGAGAGACAACTCAGAATGGGTGGTGGTGGTGGCGGCGGTGACGTGGTGTGTAGTTTTACCTTCACCTTGTCTCTGACGATGATCATCTTCTTCTTGTCATCCATTTCGTTATCTTGTAAGTTAGATTATTTTCAGCGTTAGAGACTCTGAGAGGAAATGTTTCTGGTTCATTCTAATAATTGATGATGGTGGTGCAGATGGATACGACCCTTTAGATCCTTATGGCAACGTAACCATCACTTGGGATTTCCTCGCGCAGAGCAACACAGATACGTATGACGTTAGTATCTATCTCTACCTTACCTACGTTTCATTCCTCTCTTTTTCTATCAAAATTTCATTCTCCTTTTGTTGATTCTTAATCCATCAACTCTTCTTTCCATTTCATGAACAACTCAATTTTTTTATTTTTTTATTTTTTGGGTTTCTGATTTCACGTCGTAGTTACAGCAGAATTGGATTGGTCCTACACTCCTACTCTCCTTGTGTAACTGAGTAAGACGGTGCTTTTTCTAACCTAAACCTAGCTAGTCAAGCTCTTTTTTCGTTTTCTTTCTTATTCTTTAGGCAAGAAAAGGAAAACCTATCAAATCTCGGATATTAGGAAAACCCAAATCAAATCTGTGATACAAAGTCAGTAAAACTAGGTAACTAAAGATATGAAAATCCGGATGAAAAATCTCTCATGAATGACTATATTCATTAAAGATGACTATATTCTCTTGATTAATATTTGGGCCATTTCGTTAAATTTATTCGGATGGATTTTGTTAAAAATTAGGAGATAGTATCTCAGATTGCTTGATTTACAACATTATTTTTTTTTTATTGATACGCTGCTTTTTATGAACATAGCCATCTTTCTTTCCAATAGATTCTCCACGTTCTATCATTTTCCTGTAATGAAACGTCGAATTATCTTCGCGATTGAAATAGAAAATTTTTGGGACATACAAACGTGGACTAGGCAAACATGAAAAGAATATAAAAACTTCAAGTTCACTAAATTGATTCACCGAATATGGAGTCTAGGACACATTATATAAAAATATATATATGTTTTGTTTAATTTGTTGGTGATATTAGCTAAGCCAGCTAGGCTGATCGATATTAATGTTTTTCTGATGGATGCATGCATGTATGCAGATAAAAGTATCAATATACAACCTGCAACAATACAGGCATGTCGAATTCCCAGGATGGAGACTACAATGGAAGTGGAACAAATCGGAAGTGATTTGGGACATGCGTGGTGCCGAGGCAGTTGAGCAAGGAGACTGCTCAGCGTTTAAGGGCTCCGGCGCTGGAGATCTTCCTCATTGCTGCCTGAGGCGGCCCGTCATCACTGATCTGCTTCCTGGAACTCCTTACAACATGCAGTACAAGAACTGCTGCAAGGGAGGTGTTTTGTCATCCATGAACCAAGACCCTTCCAAGTATCTCTCCTCCTTTGGGATGAGCATTGGCAACTTTCATGCTAGCCCCCCAGGATTAAACAGTTCCCTTGATAAGCTTAACCTTACAATGCCTACCGATTTTAATCTTGGGATTCCTGGTTACACCTGTGGAGACGCATATCTTGTCCCCCCAACGAGGTATATTGATGAGAAAGGACAAGGACGCCGCTGGAAACAAACCCTTGAGACATGGAACATCACATGCACCTACTCTCAGTTCCAGGCTTCTCGCGCTCCCAAGTGCTGCGTTTCCTTGTCTGCCTTCTACAACACCACCATTGTTGGTTGCCCTCGTTGCAGTTGCGGATGCCAAAGAATAGGAGGAGCCAAATGTATCGAGTAATTTTTCTCTCCCCTTTACTCCTAGATAGCTTAATAAATAACTTAACATCCTATCATCATTAAGAAATATTTCATCTTAATTTGGACCAAAAACATCATTATATATCTCTCAGCATGGTATGATCGTAACTACGTACGTGCATTGCAGGTCTGGTGACAAGCCTCCTCCTAGTGTGTTGAAACTTCCAACAGAGCAACAAGCAGCCATATCGCCTCCTCTGGTAACATGTTCGCAGCACATGTGCCCCATCAGAGTTCACTGGCATGTCAAGCAGAGTTATAAGGAGTACTGGAGGGTGAAGATCACAATCACCAATCTCAATTTTCTCAAAAACTATACTGATTGGAACTTGGTTGTTCAGCACCCAAACTTAAAAAGCATCAGGCAGCTTTTCAGCTTCAATTACCATCCCCTCACTACATATGGAAACATCAGTGAGTCCTACCTTCAACTCAGCCTAGCTACCTTTTCGATCTTCAATTGTTTAGTACTTCTATACATTACTAAACAACTAAATATATACTGATCAGATGATACGGGCATGTTTTGGGGCATCAAATTCTATAACGATATGATTCTCACCTCGAGAAACCAAGGGAACGCACAATCAGAAATGTTGCTGCACAAGGATGAAGGAACTTTTACGTTCAGAGAAGGATGGGCTTTCCCAAGAAGAATTTCCTTCAATGGTGATGACTGTGTCATGCCCCCTCCAGATGACTACCCCACACTTCCCAATATTGCAGCAACCCTCAACCCTTACCTGCTATTAGTCTCCTTCATGTTCCTAGCGGTAGCGGTACCGGCTCTTTTCTGATCCTGGTTTGGCCGGAATGGATTAAATGGCCGTCTGTTGTGCACCTAGCTAGTACTTGAACAAGAGAATCAATGCAACATTCCATTTAGTTTAGAGCGTATATATCACTAGCCATCTTTGGTAAACTTCAGGACTTGGTAACGTCTATAGTTAATTATTTGATGACTTCCGTTCCAAGTTTCATGTTTTATCACTTAAATCAGTTTCTGACTTTCTGCACAACCTAAGTAACGACGTCCTTCAATCAAAGATGTTTATTTCTATTCCATGCTATCCCCACGCAAAATCGTAAATTAGAACACTATTCACAGGGAGGCTAAACCAATAAATCAAAGAAACCACGGATTTCATTTATAACATTTTACAGAAGTACACATTCCTATCATAATGCCTTGCATATCCATTCAGCCCAATCACTGTACTATGTCGAAATCTTCGATGGGCAAGAAATGAATTATGCAACACTTATGAATCATATGACTAATTAAGACATACAATAAAGATTGAAGTACTGAACCTTTTCTGAGTTACCACCTCCGGTAAGTCGCCTGCCCCAAGTAGAACTACTTTGGGCAATGACTACCAGGTGCACGGACATTAACTTAACAGAGAAGGACAATAAACAGTGAAAATCAAATTACACAAAGTGAGAAGAAAGGGAGGGCGCCAAGAATGGGATAGCTCGGCCTTGTCCCGCACAAAGACAAGCAACAAACATGGTCAGGCAGGTGATGACGGCAACATCAATGGAAAGTAGAGATAAAACACAACAGCTCTGGCTTGACAACACATCTAAATGCGAAGTGCACCAGTGACAGGGTCACGGCCTGCATTTGCATCCTTGTGTTTCAAAGAGAGGTTAGCAAATTGAGAATCAAGGTCTCTGCTGTTATTACGTCTATGACTAGAAGAAGGTCGCTGCTGTTGCTGTTGGTGCTGTTGTTGTTGCTGCTGATACAATGCTCTTAGCCTCCCAATCTCCCTCTCCAACAATTCTTGCTCCACTAAACATGAGGAACTCAAATTTTAGTCACCTTACAAAATTTTGAATAACAAAAAGAATGGGAAAGAAATAACTACTACAGCTCTGCTGATATGCAATCATCTCTCACCATTGATTAAAAAGATGTTTCTTGTTTATGTGAACATTTATAAAGAGCCAATTCACCCAGCAACTTAAACATGTTCCCCATGAAACATTAACATTCAATAAATTCTATACATGATGGAAAAGAACAATTGAATTACCCTAGTTCTACTTTTGAGACTGTTGCAAGAAACCAACCGTAGCTTTATCTTCTACATCATAACTATGAAAAGATGGTTATGAAATTGTAGAGTACTATTATTATTAATTCACTACTGTACGACAGGAGAGAATATTGAAATGTCTGGAAAAATTATTTTTATGCCACAGTAAGAGTTTTTGTCTCAAGTGAATCTATTTAACTAGGTTTAAATTAATTAGATACTTTAGGAAGAGGAGCTCCTAAAAGAGTTACTGGTCCTAATAGAATAAAAGGAGCTCGCACTCAACACAAAATATTTACTAATCGACAATTGCTAGCATTACGAAATATTCACCTGAACAAGGGATTCATGGTTTGTGAGGTTGTCTAACTAAATTGATAAAATATAACTGTGTAAGGTTCTAACTAGTTAAAAAAAGTTACTCTGAGTTTAAGAATCAATGATGATAGGAAGCACTTGAAGAATGGTATACAATGCTTGCATGGTAAACAACCCTAATTTAAGGTTGTAGCAACCTCAACAGAGTTTGAGTGTACACAACCTAGAGGACCATCTGATCATCCTCTCAATAATTTCATTATTATTAGGATAAATATGAGATTTGGATAAATTGATATAATTTCTTGCCACCATATAAAATGAGTTTGTAATAAATGCAATTCTCAAATGCATTTCTAGATTTATTTTCATTTGTAATATAACTTATTGACATTCAATGTATCAACTGTGATATTAATCATCTCTTTCAGCATTCCTAAGCCCGTTAGTTTGAGGAATTACAACGATTGCATCAATGACTACAGAAAGGGGCATTTGTAAGGTTTGAGTTGAAAATGAGTTGACAAAATCCCAGCTTGATCACTTCTTTTTGCAGCAGTATCAGAAATGTTCTGCTTTTTTACAGCCTACCAGAGAATGTTCTATGACCTCTTAGTGGCACAAAATAATCAGTACAGAGCATACGTATTTGATGCCTATGGTGCACACTAAAAACTTTAAGCAACAGACCTACAGAACAGTAAACATTTCTTCATAGTGTCTGTAGCATCTCCAGGTTTTTAATACATAGATGAACCTGTAACTTTCCAGTTATTTAGTTGAGTGTTCCAGATTGGTACGCACTTGTCTCTGAAACCCTTCGGCTTTTTAGAGCATCCCCTAGTGATACATTGCTTTCAGTACTAAGATTTCCAACATTTTATTCATGTTTATCCAATATTTGAGTTTCCAGTCAACCTGACACTACAATAGGTACGAGATACATCACGTATTCTAAGAGCTTCACACTTCCCTAGATCCCTGTGCTTCTAAACTTCAAATTTAAAAAGTTTCAAAACTAGTACCTAATACGTTGATTCAAGAGATGTTCCTAAATTGAGCAACAGATGAAGCAGAAATGCAGATAGACTATCGGAGCATTAATTGTACAGGTAGAAAACTCACAATATTTAATAAGTTGCTCCTGTGCTATGTTTTCTAATCGCTGCTTGAGAGCTTTGTTCTCCATGCTCAGAATTAGATTCTGCTGGTTTAAAAATTCAAGCTCAGCTGAAACTTCAGTCCCTTCTGCCTGCAGAGTAACAAGGCACAATCAATATATCTTTAATTATCATAGGATCAATGCTCTGTTACCCAAATACCCAATTGCCTGTAAAGATGAATACAGTACTCCAGCTTGTTCTTTCACTTGCCTGTAAAGCTTGCACATTTCTCTCCAGCTCAGCTATGTATTGAAGTTTCCGAACCCGTGAACGTTGAGCAAATTGCCTGTAGTAAATAGTATATCAGTTTCCATACATATTATCTCTAGTCCCATTCTGGGACACACAAATCAAGTTTCCACTATCATGTCCATCAATGAGGTTTCAAGGAAACTGAAACAATCATCATTATATCCTCCAAAGCACTTTTTATTTCCTCGAGCTTATTCTTGCATCAACGTAAAAAGAAAATCAACAATTCTCAGGATTTTTGCTGAATATACACTTCACCTGTCCTCGCCATGTTTTTCATAAATCTAAGGTATGCATTTTAGAAATGTAACAGTGTAAATAATACCATGTTAGCTATACAGAGGATAATCTTAACACCCTTTACCACTTAAGATTATACAATATTCCCCAACTATAATTTTTACACCGCCATGAGCCTTCATGGTAGAATATCTGCACCAAGGTAATAATAGAAAGACAGCAAGTAATTCTCTTACAAGGCCATTTTATCATTTACTCTACCAAATTGGCATCACAGCACAAGGGCAGAATGCTTGACATCTTCAAAAGGCAATATGAAGAACATAGATTATGAACTGTCCTTTCTTGAATGGCTTATTATAAAGTAGGAATTATTATGCCTAGAAGATATAAGAAACCTATCACGCATATCCCAGAGATACCACACTTGATCTCCATCAAAAGGACAAGAAATGGAATTCTAAGCATAAGGGGAAGAGAATATGTGGAATGTCAAACAAAGAAAATAACAAAGAACGAGGTTTCATATATTATAAACTAAGGAAAATTTGTGCAGATACAACAATTTCAACATGCATGAGTTATAGACTTGATGTGCTTGATACAAGTGTTCATGAATATCTGCTCGTATCAACAACAAGGGGTTGCACAAAAGCAACCTGTAAGTAAAAAAATATAAACCTAAAACCATCATAGCATGTAATGGTCTTAAGAGCTTACTTTGTTCCAGCACGTATAACACAAACCTAAAAGTACCCTAGTCCTTCTACTCTGCCCCTTTTCTCCCATTCTCTGTGCATTTGGTTACGGAAATAGTGACAAAACCTTAACTCTAGAACACAAAGTAAAATAGCATTAGTTGGACTCTAGCTACATCCAAGACATTCATGAAGCATCCTCAAACAATCATTTACAGGTATGTAGAAGAGAAACCAACAATTATGTAAGATTAATGTTGCTATGCATCAGCTATCGAGTCAAACGAATCTGGATAAAGTATAATCTAGTTAACAACATACTGCTTTGCGCGTTTTGCATCTGTCTCGGATGCATATGGTTTAGCATTGGAATTGTCCTTTTTCTCAGAGGAAGCTTTAGCATCATGTGGTCCAGATTCAATCTGATCTTGCTTTTCACTGGCTGTAGAGACAACCCCATCTGTTTCTTGCGAAGTAGATAAAGATCCTGAACTATGAAGAACAGTATTATCCTTGACAGAAGAAAGGCCTCTTGGGTTACTAATGGCACCCACAGAAGACTCCCAAGCCTTGTTCTTCTGCTTCACCAAGTTCAGTTCAGTGTATAATGAAGCATGTCTTAAATCTGTCTGAGGATCAAAGTCTTGAGTACCCCAGGAGGGTGCAGAAAACATATTATTATATTTGTACTCATCTTGAGCAGCAAACTCGATGTTGGAAACATTAATTGCATCTACATATGCAAAGGAGTCACTTGAAGAACGACGATGGCCTCCTCTGCGTATAGGTGTGTCTGGCTCGTTAAGGAGATCATCAAGCCAAGACGGTTGCTCCTCTATAGGAAGACTCTCTGAGGAAGTCCGTTGGTGGTGTGCATTTCCTCTAGGCTTCTGAATAGTTTTTGATCCTATTGCAGGGCTAAAGACATAATCTGCATATGATGGGGAAACACTAGGAAATGGACTTTTGGGAGGAAGCAAAGGATGCTTTCCGGAATACATCAGATTTCTCATATTTGATGAACTCTTGGAGTTTGCCATGCTTCGGTGCCAGATTCCTGTATACAACATAGCGTAAGATCACAGGGAAAGAGGAAACATAAATTTCTGACAAGAAGGGAAGTGAGAAAGGCCAATGCATTATAGTTCAGCAACCAATAAAGGAAAATCAAATGCAACCCACAACTTGTTTAACAAAACACCCTTTATTGAATCCAAAATGTGTACATATGAAACACATGTTTGATGCTACTTAGGCCATTTCCATTCCATTCCTGACATAGCACCACACACATGTACATAGATGAACAAGCCTACTGAATAGTTCACAGTGACTAAATAGCCTTTCTTCGTAAACCAGGATATGCACTTATCCTAGTCCATGAGACAAAGCAATGCACATAATCTGACAATCATCTGTGACGAAAACATTGCGAAAATCTAAATTCAGATTACCAAAACTAATCCAATTTGGATTTTGTCAAGGAACAGTCGGTTGATTCAATTAGCACATTTTCCGAGCAAGGAACCAATCACACAACTCCTGTTAAAAATTAGTGATATTTGACGAAATGCTGTAGAATAATGTGGGCAATTAGCAGCTGAGATTTGCACAAATTTGAGAAACAAAAACAATACATAATGGGTAGATGAACATACCTTGGAATTAGCGACACGATTAATCAATCGAGATCTTAGAATGCAATCGGAGTATCTTCTCTTCGCTTCTCTTCTCTGTTAGGGTTTCTGAGTTTTCTATGGTTCCTCTCTTCTCTTCTCTTCTCTCTCTCTCTCTCTCTTCTCGTTCAGGTCTATTAACATTTGTTTAATTTCCTTTTACCTTTTTATAATTTCACGCTTTCTTTTTCTAGAAATGGAAAGAGAAGATAAATCTGATTTTTTTTTTAAAGAACTTTCATTCTAATGTTTGTTAAATTTTTATAATTTAACACTAACAAAGCCATTGGGCATTGGGTGGTATCATTCACACACTTTACATGTGACGACAACCAATCATGAAGAAAATTTAATCGGTAAATTCTGTAAATAAAATAGATTTATAATAATATTAATAGCAAAAATGAAACTTTTGAAATTTGAAAAGAACCACTTTCTCTTATATTTTTCATTCAGTTCGGAAACTGTTTCATTTCATTTTGTTTCCCCAAACACAAGAAATGATGTTTACTTTTTGCGAATCAAACGAGACCCCTACAAACACTCATTCTAAGCTGACTTCCTTATGTTTTTGTTCTCCTTTTTAACCTCATTTTTTAGAAATTTTAAATACACATCTCTAATCTCTTAATACACACCCTTATTATTTTATGTTTCTATTGAGATTTTATAGGTAAACTAAATGACCAAAACAAATATCTATTATAAAAAATAAAATAAAACAAAAAAAATCACGCTAGAAGTATTCTTTTCAACGTCTTCTACCCTAAAATCATTCAACGTCTTCTCTCCTAATTCTATCTCTTCTCCACAATTCATACGCGTCATAAAACAAAACTCTTGTCTCATTGTTTATCACCTAAATTTTGACCGAGCTACCATAATCACATGAATCTCAAGACCTTGTTCAACAATCTTCAATTGAGGTATGTATTCTTCATCTTATTTATAAATTCGGGGGTTGTAGAATTCAAGCTAGAGGTCTCAAGGCTATGAATTAGTTGTTGCTCATAAGTTGCATGTGAAGGAGAAAGAATGAAATCGTTCGACTTGGTGATGTCGATAGTGAAGGAGAAAGAATGTAGCTTGATGATGACTAAAAATTGCTAGAAACATATGTTTTATATATAACTAACTGATTGTTCTAGGATATTCTTTATGTGTGTTTTGTCTTATGTCAATAGGATATGTAGTTTGACTAAGATCTATGTATTCATATCCTTACCATATTGGTATTGTGTAATTTCATATATAAAAGGCTCCTATCAATGAATAATACACACATCTTTCACGATTATTTATTCTCAAATTACTTTCACTTCATTATGTTATCAGCACTTGGCTCAACCCTTTGAGCTAATAGTTTTTCTCAAACCCTAAACACCCAAAGCCGAAAACTCTCGGCCCTGCCTCAGCCCTGCCTCGGTCGCTGTCGCTGCCGCCGCCGCTTCCTAGCAGCCTACTCCTCTGTTTTCTTCTTGTCCGATCAAGCATCCAAGTTTTACGGTATGTTTTCTTTACAACCCTAAAACTCTTCGAAGTTCAATAACCTCGGGAGAGATAAAGTGTTTTCTCCCCTTCTTCTACTCCATTCTATGCTTGGGATGGTTCTTTGCAGGGTCCTCCTCGGGTCCAAAGTTTGATCAACTTTGGTTATTGCTATTTTGAAGGTGTGTTTGATCACCTTCACACAAGTTTTTCGGGTCGTGTTTGATCGACTCCGGACATTTAGGGTTATGTTTGATCAACCCTAGAGAGACAAACCAATATAAAAGCATCATATTTGAGTATCCTTTTGGGTCTCAACAGAAAACTAATACGACTTGTTCTCTCTTGTATGCAGATGGACAGAGACATTGAATTTGACGTCATCGACGCCCATGGTACCGAGTACCATCGCTGGGTCTCAGACATAGAGCAGACCTTCATTGCTAAGGATCTGACAAAGACCATATTTCCCGATCCAACTCAGGAACCGCCCAACAAAAGAATAAAATCCCAGGCGCTCATGTTCCTTCGTAAGCATATCGATCCCACACTGCGCAAGCAGTATCAATCGAAGCATGATCCAAAAGATCTGTGGGATGCACTCGGCGAACGCTTTGGCAATATCCATTCGACCTTGCTCCCAGAACTAATTGCTCGCTGGGATGAAATCTGACTTTTGAATTACAAGAAGGTTGATGCCTTTAACAGAGATATGCTTTCCCTACAAGCTCAACTGAGTTCATGTGGAGTCAAGAAAAGTGATGCCGACATGATTGAAAAGACTCTCTCGACCTTCCCTTCAGCTGGTAAGACCCTAATGAACCAATATCGCATTGAGTTCACAAATAAGAGGATCACTACATTTAGTGGCTTAATGACGCAACTCCTTATGAAAGAAAAGAACAACATGATCAATGATCAGCATAATTTGCGTCCTGTAGGCACCCGAAAAATTGCGGAATCTAACTACAACAGCAAACAGAGTTAGAAAGCTCTGAAACGCAAGGATCAAAATCGGAATGAACCTTATGCACGTGGGAATCAACACCACCGTGCCTCTGGTTCTCGGGGATAAGGTAGTGGCTTTAGTGGCCGTACCAACACATGGTGTCGAGACACCGGTGTCGCCGGCCCCAAGGGCGGCGCCGCTCCTCCTCGGAAGCAGCATGCTCGCTCTTCTTCTGCCTCTAATGGTTAATGCAACAGATGTAGGTCCAAGGACCACTGGTACAAAAGCTGTCGCGCTTTTGCAAATGTTGTTGCCGCATACAATAAATACAAGGAATTGATGGAAGTCAATTCCACTGAAAACAATGGAGTTGAACATAATATTACCTGAAGGTCGCAGACCCCAATAGACATTGTTCTGACTTAGATGCCCCTGACTTTGACGTCACCGGCTAGATTGTTTTTACTTTTACAAGTCATGATGTAATAAGGCATCGTTAGCATACCATGCTTAGTTTTCTTCTCAATTTCTTTTTGAGACCCTTATGTACTCTTTTCAGCGCATTAATAAAATTTCTTTTTGGTTTTTCTTGTCTTTACATGGTTCGAATTGATTTACATCTATCTTAAAACACATGGCATCAACACCGTCTTCTGTCTCTCCCTTCAAGGAGGTGACGTACGGTGTCGTGACTCTCAAGGAGAGTTACTAACGTGTTTTCCGGTTCAAATCTTTTACTTATAGCGGATTTTTCATCATCAATTGTTCAACTAGGCTCATCCAAGTTAGTATGATGTCTTAGAATTGTCTGAAATTAAGGAGCTAGTGGTTTAAGTGTGCCTCGCACTACCGACCCTCCACAGACATACCTGGTCATACTTAATTTGGAGTTACCGAAAGCTTTTGATTTTGGATTCCCATTACGCTATTACCCCAATTACCGTCTTGAAAAAGACGTTAAAGACTTGGCAAAACCGGATCAACATCGAATCCTCTAGGTTCTCTAGACTTGGATTTGATCATCAACACGTCCTTGTGGCTAAGCATACACCTCCATGCCACATGCCACCAGCAAGCTTCAAAAAGCTTTGCTAATGCCAAATCTGCGAAAAACAGTAATCTGTCCTCCTTGGACAGTCATTTCGTTTGAGCTTTTTGAATAGCTCCGGACGAACCAGACAGTGAGTTTTATATCATTAGAAAGTTCTATGAGTCTAGTTTTCAGAACATTTTGCGGTTTGTCCATATCTATTTTAAAAGAGTTATGACTGTTTTAGTGCGTAAAGGTAATTTCTGCGCGAAAAAATTTTCAGCACTCTCGGGATTGTTGCTACTTTTAGCTTTTTTAATCCTTCTAAATAGCTCGATATTGACCTATTTACTCATATATCTACTCTCTTTTGTAGGTATGTCTCTTGGAGAGATCGAGTGCCTCGCAGATAGTGGATCAACCCACACAATTCTAAGAAACCGGCAACTATTTCTTGAGTTAGTGCCTTGTAAATCATCTGTGACGACAATGATTGGATCTTCTCCTGTGATCCTCTGGCGTGGAACCGCTCACTTCTTTCTGCCTCATGACACTATGATCCACGTCACGGATGCTCTTTATGCCCCAAAAGGGCACCAAACCCTGTTGAGCTTTAAGGACATTCGCGCTAATGGCTTTCACTTGGAAACTCATTGTGAAGATGGAACTGAGATCTTGTGTATCACTTCTCATGAATACAGACGTAAACGTATATTGGAGAAACTCATGAGTCAATCTAGTGGTCTTTACCTTCCTACGATTCAGATTATTGAATCTCATGTAGTCGCCAAACAGGATCTTTGGGACTCTGACTCATACAAGCTTTGGCATGATCGACTTGGTCATCTTGGAAGGGACATGATGATCCGAATTCTGCGTAATTCTCATGGACATCCCTTCTTCAGATCAAAACAAAAACATTTGGGAAATGATATCACTATGAATCATGGTGGTGACACCATAACTGGTCACCACGCCCCAATGGGGACATTGACGTCTCTCGAGCTCGGCACCAACTTCATGGCTACCGCTCAGCCGATCCCTCAAGCAATTAAGGCGTGCCGTTCTTCCCTTGATGTGTTGTTGACTCTTTCAAATGCTCATCGTTCGTTTTGCAAAGCTTGCTCTTTAGCGAAAGTAGTATCGAGACCGTCTTATGCTAAAGATAACACCGAGAACATTCTATTTCTACATCATATCCAAAGTGATATTTGTGGACCCATCCATCCTGAATGTGGACTATTTCAATACTTTATGGTTCTGGTGGATGCTTCAACGCTTTGGACTCATGTCGCGCTCATGTCCACACGTAATACTGCATTTTCAAAACTCCTAGCACAAATTATTAAACTTCGGGCTCACCACCCAGATTATCCAATTAAGTCAATTCGACTGGATAACGCTGGAGAATTTACATCAAAAACTTTTGATGACTATTGCATGTCTATCAGGATTGAAGTCGAGCATCCCGTACCCCATGTTCTTACGCAAAACGGTCTCGCCGAAGCTACGATTAAACGGCTTCGGCTTATTTCTTGAGCGTTGGGGATGCACATCAACCTCCCAATTGCGTCATGAGGCTATGCAATATTGCATGCAGCCTTACTTATTCGTTTCAGACCCACTGCCAAACAACCATTCAGTGCGTACCAGTTGGTCACTGGATATGAGCCTGACATCTCGCATCTACGCATTTTCGGTTGTTCGGTTTATGTGCCAATTATGCCTCCACTGCGTTTTAAAATGGGTCCTCAGAGACGATTAGGTATCTACGTTGGTTATGAATCTCCAACGATTATCAGATACCTCGAGCCATTAACAGGTGATCTCTTTACCGCAAGGTTTGTGGATTGTCACTTTGATGAGACATTCTTCCCACCGTTAGGGGAAGATACGAACAAACGTGTTCATGTGGAACGACAAGAATTGTCGTAGTTTGTCCTCACTCTATCTCATTATGATACCCGCACTTCACAGACTGAAAGTGAAGTGAAACGTATTCTCGAACTTCAGAAAGTAACAGATACGATGCCTGACTCTTTCTCCGAGATTGCGAAAGTGACAAGATCAGATATATCAGCTGCAAATATTCCTGCTAGGCTCAAATTCCCTAGAAAGGGCACGGCCATCCCCGGGCTCGGTACCGCCGCCGCCGCCCACGGTGGAGGGATGGAGGCTGTGGCTCCCCAAAGGAAAAAGGGGAGGCCACCTGGTTCAGTTGACACGCGTCCAAGAAAGAAACAGACCGACAAGGCACAAGTCAATCCTTTGATCATCGATGTTGAGAATCCTTCTCACGAGATCATCTCTAATTACAGTTATGTCCACGAATTGATGTTAGAATCCATTGGGGACGCCTCAGGGTCAATGTCAACATCAGAGAACATAGAGATCTTCATGTGTTATGATAACACTTATGAATTGATGAACCGGCATCAACCCATGTCAATGATATATTTGCTTATTTTGTGGCTCATGAAATCATTGAGCACGATAACATCGAACCACGCTCTGTTGCAGAATGCCAAAACAGAACAGATTGGCCTAAATGGAAAGTTGCAATCCAGGCAGAATTAGACTCTCTGACAAAGAGACAGGTCTTCGGCCCAGTAGTGCTAACTCCGCCGAGTGTAAAGCTTGTTGGACATAAATGGGTCTTTGTTAGGAAGCGTAATGAGAAGAATGAGGTACTTCGGTATAAGGCCCGCCTTGTGGCGCAAGGTTTCTCACAACGCCCTGGGATTGATTACGAGGAGACTTACTCTCCAGTCATGGACGTCATAACTTTCCGCTACTTAGTCAGTTTGGTAGTGTCCGAAAAACTTGACATGCAGCTCATAGATGTGATTACGGCATATCTCTATGGGGATCTAGATTCAGAGATATATATGAAAGTGCCTGATGGCATTACGTTACCTAAATCAAGTGACTCTAAACCACGGAGTGCGTATGCTATAAGGTTGCAACGCTCATTTTATGGATTAAAGTAATCCGGACGAATGTGGTATACTCGTCTAAGTGACTACTTGATTAGGGAGGGATATAAGAACGATGAACTATGCCCGTGCGTGTTCATAAAGAAGACAAGTTCTGGATTTGCAATAGTGGCCGTTTATGTCAATGACATGAACATTATCGGTACTCTTGATGAAATCAAAGAGACCGCGGCTTATCTAAAATCCAAGTTTGAGATGAAAGATCTTGGGAAGACTCGTTTTTGCCTAGGTCTTGAACTAGAGCACCGAGTCTGTGGAATCCTTATCCATCAGTCTGCATATGTCCAAAAGATGCTCAGGCAATTTAATATGGACAAGATACACCCTGTTAGCACTCTCATGATTGGTCGAAATCTGGATATAACTAAAGATCCATTCCGTCCGAAAGAGGAAGACGAAGAGGCCTTGGGCGTAGAGGTTCCTTATCTTAGTGCAATAGGCGCATTATTGTACTTAGCTCAATACACTCGACCAGACATTGCATTCTCAGTCAACTTGTAAGCTAGATTTAGCTCAGCGCCAACCCAACGTCATTGGACCGGAGTTAAGAACATCTTTCGATATCTTAAAGGTACCATTGACTTGGGACTGTTCTTTCCCTACACTGATTCAAGAAGGACAGAAGATGGTCCTATGACCCATGGAAGACACGGCACCGATCCACCAAGGGACCGGACCGCTGCCATGGACGCCGCCGGTACGGCTGCTGGACACGGGTCCAATGCCGAGCACGCCACCGCTGCCTTGTCCTATGCCGAGACACCCAACAATACGTTGGTGGGTTTTGCCGACGCCGGATATTTATCTGATCCTCATAAAGGACGTTCTCAAACTGGTTATGTGTTCACCATTGGGAATACGGCGATATCTTAAAGGTCTACTAAGCAGACTCTAGTGGCGACATCTTCAAATCATGCAGAGATTATAGCTTTGCATGAAGCTGTTCGGGAATGTGTTTGGTTGAGATCGATCATTAAACACATTAGAGGGACTAGTGGATTAAATTCTACAACTGATAAACCTATATGCATTTATGAGGACAATGCAGCTTGTATTGAGAAAATGAAGTTAGGTTACATCAAGGGTGACAATACAAAGCATATTTCACCCAAGTTCTTCTACAACCAACAGCAACAGACGTTTCTCAACATTCAAGTGAACCAAGTTAGTTCCGAAGGAAACACAACAGACTTATTTACTAAGTCCTTACCTAAGTCTACTTTTGAGAAACATGTGAAAACTATAGGCATGCGTCGGCTATCAAGTCTCTCTGAATAATGTTCACATCAGGGGGAGTATCATCTCAATGAAGTAGGCTGGTGCATTGTACTATTTTTCTCCTACGATCAAGGTTCAGTTTTATCCTACAGGGTTTTGTGACTTGCCGAGGTTTTTGACGAGGCAACAGATCAGCACCATCGGCATATCAGCGCGCGGCATAAAGGGGAGTGTTCTAGGATATTCTTTATGTGTGCATTGCCTTATGCCAATAGAATATGTAGTTTGACTAAGATCTATGAATTTATATCTTTACCATATTAGTATTGTGGAATTCCTTATATAAAGGGCTCCTATCAATGAATAATATACACAACTTTCACGATTCTCTATTCTCAAATTACTTTCACTTCATCACTTATTCATTTTGGTTGTCTTTTTTTTTATCTGTATCGGCTTTAGTTTGATCTTGCAGATCATATTGTCAAGTACTGCATCTTTATCATGACATGTTTTATCGAATAAATAGCTATCTATGTTTAATAACTACTGTACTTCTACAGTTCTACTAGCTTGTGAATTTTAAAAACTTATATTGGTGATTTGGAGTTGGGATATAACAACAATCATTTGATTATAAATTGAACGATGATAACCAAAAATTTCTAGCAGAATTTAGACGAAATAATATGTAAAAAGAGGTACCAAATAGTAAATATATGTTAATTATATTAAATAATAGAATATTTCATAAATTAAGGACATTTTAGATAGTCTGAGATGTGTATTAAATATAATATTGAAATGAAAAACTTGATAAGTGGTGTATTAAGTAAGGGGTGTGTATTAAGAGATTATGAGTGTGTATTTAAAATTTCTCCTCATTTTTCTACTTCTAATCTTTTTTTTAGGAAAAAAAAAAATTATCAAAATTACGTGGGGACTCCAAATTGTTAAAATAGATTCTTATTCTTTCATCTAAAACAATCTTATTAATTCATTAAGAATAAATGATATGACAGTTTGGTGGTGTGGGAGCATCGAGCATGCAAGCAGATTTGGGTGAGAAAGTTAAAGGTGGTTGGTAAATTTATTTCCTATCAAAGTAAAGTTAGTTTTTGTGCTAGACCAAAGTAAGTAATTAATTTAATCTATTTATATTAATTTTGTTTGGGAGGTATGTTTTCTAGGTTTTTAGTGAGTGTCATCGCGTCTCGTATACTCTATTATCTAGGCTTGTAATCTCAGCCCAAGGTCGATGGACACGCTCAAACTTAGCCCAGTTTTTTAGGTTATGGGCTGGGCTAGCCCAAGCCAACAGACGGGTTTTGCTCAGCCCATTTTAAAACGGACAGGGTATGGACAACACTTCTGAAGCCCTGGACTGGCCCATGGCCCTGCACATATGGTATAATTAAGGTAAATATATGTATTTACATAAATAAACTAGTTAATAAATATTAGATTAGTGTATTAAATGTATTACAATTTCATTTACACCACAAAAATTAACTATAAAAGTATTTTTTTTAAAAGATTAAATTCAGTGTGCTACCCTGAACTTTGAGTCATTTTTCACTTGTGTCCCTGATCTTTTTTTTTAATCACGTGTATCTTTGTACTCTCAAAATTCAACAAAGCCGAACAAAATTTCAAATCATCACCAAACATGATGTAAGCATCTAATGTGGAGGGGACAAAGAGGGACCCACTTTTCATATCTAACGCCAAATAAATGGAAGGCAAAAACATCATTTTGTTCTAGGATATTCTGCATTTTTCTAGATATTCTTTATGTGTGCCTTGGCCTTATGCCAATAGGATATGTAGTTAGACTAGATCTATGTATTTATATCCTTACCATATTGGTATTGTGTAATTCCCTATATAAAGGGTTTCTATCAATGAATAAGATGACGATTCTCTTGCTATCTCGTTGTCTCTACACTTTATCCTTCATCACATTTAAGTTTTTTTTTTTTTTCCATTTTTCACCTTTTCTCTCTTTTTTTTTTCTTTTTCTTCTCCTCTCTCTTATCTTTTCCTCTCTCCCACCCACCACCACCATGAACACCATCGAATTCCTCAAGTGCTTGATTTTCAGATTGGGAGAAATTAAAATTTGGGAAGAGAGAGAGAGAAGAAAAAGAAAAAGAAAATAAGGATATAAGGGGGAAAAAAGTGAAAAAAAAATTTGAAAATGCCTTAAACAAAAATGACATTTTTGCCCTCCATTGGGTGTTACAATGTGAAAAGTGGGCCCGCTTTGTCCCCTCCACCTCAGATACTTACGTTAGGTTCGGAGATGATTTGAAATTTTGTCCGGTTTTTAATGAATTTTGAGAGTACAAGAGTACACGTGATTAAAAAAAAGATTAAGGACACAAGTGAAAGATGACCCAAAGTTTAAGGTAGCACACTGAATTTAATCATTCTTAAAATTAAATCTAACACTTTTACACTCGTTTCTTCAAAAATTTTGAATTTATTTCTTTTTATTGTTTGGGACACAGAAGGGTTTTTCTGGCCCAAACTTTACACGCCCACAGGGCCGGGCATGGGCTTTGATAAGGTCGGCTCTGCCCATTTTATATGTAGGGCTGAAAAAGCCTTGGGCCGGGTAGTATATGGGTCTTCATATCTTACAACCGGGTCGGCCCAGGCCGGCCCATTTTACAGGCCTACTATTTGACGTGCTCTGAAACCGGGGTGCGACAATTATGAACCATGTTTTGACAATTGTAGTATTAGTAAATAAGGTTCGATCAATCCGGGGACTTTAGGGTGCTCTTGCGTTTACAAAACTAAACAGATTAGACTAATTTAAGAGTTATATACAGAATATAAACAACAATTACATTTACATGATTTCAGGGGGGATTTTGAGAGTTTGTTCTAACATTCCTATGAAAAAGGTAAGGAAAAGATACTAAACTACTATTTATAGGTGATCATCTTCAACACACATCAACCAGAGAATTCAGAATGAATCAAACAAGTTTCAACATGCCTCAAACACATATTCAAGTTCATCGCCAAGTGATATCAAAAACAATTTCGAAACACAAGCCGCAGCGGTTATGCATTCCATTAATTCTACTTACTTTATCTCCTAAGCACAGAGAAGTATAGAACCTAGGATATTTCATGCAAAGGCTGCGATCGATACTCTGTGTCACTCAGAGTACCCGTCTACGTACACTAAACATGAATCATTAAGAGCTATCGAATTCTGAATTTGAACATGCCCAAATTTACAGAAAACTGATTAACCTGTAAGCACGTAACACATAGTTTCGGCTATTATTACATAACATTTACTACTGGAGATCTACACTTACTTGAAGAAGCTTAGTGTAGATCATAGCAACACTAACCTGCAGATTAGAGTTTTAGTTCAAACAAAACTGTGCATCTAATGAAATCAACAAGGCATTAAACGAATCACATGCTATCATAGACAAGTCAAAATATGCTCGAATTTATTATGAAAATTAACCTATTCATGTTCTTAACAACCAGCCAACTCCAACTTTGAAATCCAAATACAGAAAACAAAGAACAAATACAAGATAGAAGGAACGAGACATGAGTTACACTTTATAAATCTTCAAGGAAGCTTGAGATGTTCGAAGGGTTACACACGCCTGATGCTTCTTGGCAGCCTTATGGAGAAGTCCTACAAAGGTGCCGGCTTGAATTGCTTCTTTTCTGGAGAGAGGCGTTGAAAAGGAGAAGGAAAGCTAACATGTTTTACTAATTTTTGTGCGAAGAAAAGATGACAAAACGTTGCTCCTTTACTCCTTTATATAGTGGTCTGGCCGAAACCCTAGCTGTCCTCCTAGCCCTTGATTGATTTGTGATCCAACGGTAATGAATTATTGCTTTAAATCCTGCTTTAGAACTCCCCAGATTTCTCTAGAATGTTTTGTGCAGTAATTCATTGCATGAGGCTTGAATAGAGGCCAGGTACGTTTCTTGTTCTCCAAAAAAAATCACAGCAGTGAAAACCTTCCTTCTTCTGCCTTCAATCAGCCTTTTGACGAAAATCCTTGATTTTCCTTCCTTTTCTAGTGTGCAATTAGGGTTCTTGAAAGAGAAATAAAGTCAGATAAATAAGGTAGGGTGGACAAAATTTAAATGACGAAATAAGGAAATAATCTCTTAATTTCTGATTTATATTAGCACACATAAATCCCTTGATTACTGCAGAATTCGTCCTCCTCCTTCTTTTATACACGTTCACAGATTCCTATTCCAAGTTGGATTAGGTTTCCTGACTTCAAATGGTTTCCCTGTCTCATTAGAAAAGAAAGTTTCCTAAATATTTTAGAAAAGTCAAAATAGGAAAGATTCATAAATAGTGAGTTTCCTAAATCAAAATAAGAAAGTTTCTTAAACTGAAAGACAAGTTTCCCTTTTCAAAATAGAAAAGTTTCAAACAACTTATCCTCAGATTTTGTGACTTTATGAGACTCCTTGTTGCACCAAGAATCCTCCTTTGATTAGGATTTCTCTTAATTCTTGCGTGTAGTAACTAATTATTTAGGCTCCACTTAACCCATAGTAAGCATACATGGGACCGATAAATGATAAATTTGACCTAATCTAGGTATCCCTATGCTACTATAGGTAGGGTTGGGCATGGGACGGGATATAGCTAATCTCACAGCCCGTCCCGGACATTGAAATCAGGACGGGACAAGACGAGTTTTGCGTTTTTTAGATTTCATCTTGATAAAAAAATTTGAAAATAAACTTGCAAGCAAAAAAAAGAGTTCCATAGTTTTATAGTGCGCTCTCTACTCCATTATGTATTAACAAGTATTTGTAACATATTTACAAGTACAACACAGTGTAATAAGAGAATTTATACTATTTTCTTTCTCTAAACATGTCATCACTACTAGGGTGCAAGAAGAGAGTATACAACAATCAACAAATTAAAGTATTAAACATCACTGTTATTAAATTGGAGACAACCTAGTAACTTAAAGGAACAAACAACTAAGATCAAAACACTTAAATGAAAGGTTCAAATCACATCTTAATTAATAAAAAATCAATAATTAAAATAGTCGGGGCGAGAAAGAACGGGCCTAAACGGGACTTGAATTATATGTCACATGTGTTGTCCGGTTATATAGAAACCAGACGGGATGAGCCTGACGTTTTGAGATTTAAATCCCGTCCTGACCCAGTAAATTTCAGGACGGGTTCGGGATTACGATTTTTTATGCCCAACCCTAAATACAAGGATGATATGTAGTGGGCATTTCAGGCTTGAGATCAATACTTCTGCCTTCATTCAACAAATATGATATGATCGATCAAAAAAATTTTGTTTACAATATTTTTTCTTCAAATGGAGTGATTATTTTACAAACTTTCTATGTGGGGTTTTTTTTTTAGTTTGTTGTAATTAAAAATAAAAACAAAAAATAATGTAATTTTGTGTACAATATTTGAAGTTAGAGCAGATGCATAGTCATTTGGTATTTTTCTTTAATAATAAAGATAATTTCATTTCAATTTCAAATGTCGAGACGACACAAATATATATCTTCCTTTGTCAATAAGGACAAGTTAGAGGACGTGGTATGCCGACACCACCCATATATGATTAAGCTCAAAAAATTAGCCTAATACTATGAACTCTAGCATATAAATTTGGCAGAAAAACTAAGTTCCTACTACTGAGTGCACATACGTGCTTGAGAGTAAGAGTAATTAGACAAGCTAAAAAAACCTATGATGTAATAACATAAGCTATTACAATTTGTTTGGGCCAAGGAAAAACCCTAACCCAATTAGCACCCAATGTAATAGCCCTAAGAGAAGAGACTCAAACTCAAGGCCCATCAGAATTAGGGTGGAGGCAAGCCCAAACAACCATCTCCTTCATCCTCAGCCACCGATATAGCCTCCGATGTGATCCTGTCGCCAACGAGCGTCATCATGAAAATCCAAGTGCGAGCAAACTCGCCGTCACAAGATCTGCGCCGCCATGCCATCGCCCCCAAGACCAACGATGTCCTAAGCCTCCCGAGTCTTCATAAGAACAGTGATTTGCCGATTCAAAACACCTCCCAGCCGCGCCAGAAAACCATGCCCATCGCTGTAGAAATACGACCTCAAAATTCCAAAGATGATATCCAAAACCTACTGCCAACCTAACCTGTCAAAAGCCACAAGCCATTACCAATTCTCTCCATCACTGCTCAAGGCAATTTTTGTATCTGTCCGGCAGCCAAACCGAATTGACGGAGCACGGCGGATACCAGCGCTATCAAAAAGCTGCCGCCGGACTAGAGTTTTGGTGGAGGTTTTGCGCTTTAGCCGCTCTCTCACTTGGAGCAATTGCAACCCGTAGCCAAAAATCAATTGCCGATTTCCAATTGAATTGGCATTGCTAATTCAATATTCATCCCAAATTGAAAATTGTCTCTCCTTTATCAATATATCCGTGAAAAACAATTTACATACTAATTTATTATTATATTTTAATTTTAAATAACTTATTAATTAAAAATATTAAACTTATAGTTTGATTAATTAATCAATATGATTAATCATATAACAGTCATTATTGTTAAACTGATTATTAATTAATATTTTAATAAATTATCAAATATCTTATGATTTCCGATAAGATATTCATCCAATCTTTACTTGATACGTGTCAACTTCAGATATCGTTATCTTCTAGAAATATATCTCGAATATTTGATAAGATTTTCAACCTATCTTTAAAAAACTTATCGATTTGCCGGTGATCGGACACACGGTTACAAGAGAATCACACAATTGAATTTTCTCATATTCTTGTCAATTGCAATTAGATTATCCCATAGTTGGATGAGATATGAAGAATAGAAGCTAAAATTGATGAAGGAAGAAGATGGGGGAGGGGGGAACTTTTGAAAGTTTTGGTGTGAGATTATAGAATGAAGATGAGTATTTATAGGAAATGTTGAGTAGTTTTCTGATTTTTTTAAGTGAAAAAAAAAATATTAACATTTTGGCTGGTGGACCCCAGAAAATTGCCCGGGCGAATTAGTTGCCAAAAATTAACAACTGGATTGACGAAGCGATTTGTGAGATGTGGGCCCCATGAAATTGTCCGAGCGAAAAGTTTCCGCTACATTCCTTTTTTTGCTAAAAACACATGGGTCCCACTAATTGCCTATTGAATTGCTCTTAGGGTTTTAGGAAGAAAGTTATGTGATTGCGTGTATTATATGTTTTGCATAGTCATTTGGTATAGTGGGGTATAATTCTCACTTTACTAGCAGAAGTTCATGTTTTCGACTCACGATATAAGTTAAACTAATTTTGTTTGATCAAAAGAAAGAAGAAGATCATCACCGTAGCTGATTTTTACTATTAACTTTTTCTTTAGCATGGCCGTTTGCTTTTTCCAATTTATTGAGGAGGAGTAATTCTTTCTTTTTTTTATCAAATATTATAACTACATGAGTCGAACTCACAACCTCTCATTTACTAAGGAAATACTATACTACTAGATCAAATGATATTAGACAGAAAAAATAATTTTTAAATAGGACAAACGCTTCACGTGGTACGAAAAGCCCCATGTGGCAGGGATAATTGTTGTATTTGCATAAATCTTGTTTCATTCTTATTATGCTGCCCCATAGCTACATGGTAGGGAAAACTCTACCTAAGAATTTTTCATCAAAGAGAATGGTAACAAATTATTGTACAAGGACTCTTGGTTTACAGATTGCAACTGTAGTTGGATGAATAAACGTGTCATGAGGCAATTTTTGTGGTAGTGAAACTACCTAATAAGGTAAGCTCATTCGGTATATGGTGATCACCTTTATCTTTTATCCGTTTACCCACGATATACAACTTGGATTAACATTACTTCCTTATAGCATAAACGCATAACGTAGGTCGTAGTTGTTATCATTCCTGCATTATTCCATTTTCCACATTAGTTGTTATCATTTTCCACATTATTCCTGCATTATAAACTCAGTTCATAGACCTTATTTGTCCTTTCTGACTTCATAAGCCATAATTACTCGGTTCATAGCCCGCATTTACTATATACTAAAACCGGTACAGATCGCCCCACTGTTCGTAAGGAACCCCTGGAATTAACCTTCCCGTCCCTATTTCTCAAGTATTCACGATCCTGCTATTTTCGTCTTACATACCCAACCGCCTCAGCCGTCACCGCACGATAGCGCGTGTCTTCCTTCTGTTGCCCGCGATTTTACCTCTTATTTCTATTCTCATAGTTTGTATCCATATGATAAATGTCAGCAAGAATTTATTTGGAACTTAAGAAGCTTTAATTCCGCCTTCAAAAAAGAAAAAGAAAAAAGCTTTAATTAACTTTTGGTGCATCCAATGCTTCTTTAATCATTCTGCCGTTAGGTAACGAAAATAAGGTTTTTATTACTTGTGATGATCCAATGATTGTACTCATACAGGAATCATAAGGAATTAAGTCAATAAATAATTGTATATTCCTTAATTTAGTGTGGGTAGGTTCCATTATCATCTTCGTACTCAATTTCTTCTCGCTACATTCTTATAAGTTAATGAGAGAATGATATAATTTTTATTCTAATAGCTTTTCTTTTATTTGTTGGATGTATTACTTTACATGCTTTATAATTTATACATAATATATGCTGGATCTTAACTTTTCTTGTTGGTGTGATACAAGTTTATTGCAACACAGGCATTTGTTTTCTTATTAAAAATGTATAGAACAATGGGGAGTTCATAAGTTGTTCACAACATGAATTTTATATGCATAGATATAGTCCAGAAGACTCAAAGAGACGGCAAATTCCACAATAAATGTTGCAACATTTCGCATCTCAGGAACCGACTGGAATAATATTATTAGACTACATCACTACAACTAAAAGTACCAGGTCCTTTCATTTTACATGTACTTTTCATTTGGATAATCATTTTACATGTATTGCAACACTAACTATAAGGATCCATATAAGATATAGCATAGGCTAAGAACTGATAACAGATTCCCATCTTCATCAATGGCCTAGTAGACCATACTTACTTGCATCTAGAGTTGTAGACTAAAACTATAAAAATGCATATACTCTCAGGGTGTACGACCTTTCTCAATACAAAATGGAATTTAACCGACATTTTACTTTGAAGAACTTTTATTAACAGAACTCGTTTATGCATGTTTGCTCTTTCACATATCTACAGTCCTCTATGACACTGGCAAGTTAGTCCAGGATGTTTCCAGATTTCTGTCAACATCCCATAGTGATTTGCACCCTTTCAACCAAAGATATCACATTAATCAAATATCATGAACTTAAATCATCCCATAGTGTAAACAAAAAAGTGCTGACGAAATGGTTGTAACCCCATATGTTTAGCTTAAAACTTTGAAAAAGATACTTGAAGAAAAGACCAAAACTACACTGCAGTAATCTACAAAAACATCACAAACTAAGGAAGACAAAACCCAGTTGATGTAATCATAATGTAGGGAATTAATATCTGATCAATATTTATTCAATATGAAACGGAGAATTTTCTCTGTATTCTAAATTTCTAACACAATAGTTTTAGTGTTTTACACCAAACAAATATCCTACATAAGAGAAAGGCCAAATGATGTTACAGCAGTTGTAAAAGTCTGGTCGATAGATGCAACTTGCTACAGTAGTTCTTGTCTTATGAAGACATGAAATCCTTGAACTGTTGCACTCACCAAAATGCAACACACCCTCTATCTTATGTGCGCTCACAAGATGTCTAGCAAGCAATTCAAGATGTCTAGCCTGACACCATAGTCAGCCTTTTTCTTTTTTCGTTTTGGTGGGAGGTTGATTAGTCTGGTTTATAAACAAGTTTGTGTATCTAGTATATCTACGAAAGATCATGAAGGGGACTCATGAACCAAGCAGCTTCTTCCACCTTGCATACCCAAAAACAAGGAAGAAAAGCAATACTGAAAATGCAGTAATACTTCCAACAAAGAACTCAAATATCCCATCCTTTTTGTAGAGTACACAGGGAATGTTCATACCAAATATTCCAGCAATCAAGGTCTCAACGGCTATAGCAAATGATGCAATGGTCAATGTTAATTGGAGCTGAATGAGTTCGTTTCGCTGGTTGTCAAGTTGAATGTTGACGTAGTCCTCTGTGTCATCTATATACTCCCGTACCTACATCCAATGGAGAAACAATATGACTATCACCCAGGCAGTACACCATTTATCTAACTTCACACACACACACACACACACACACACACACATATATATATGACTTTCAAAGAGGATATCATGTTCAAAGTCAAGAAGATCACTAACAAGGCTACTATCAAGTGGTGAGTTGATTAATTGGAAGATTAATATCTACAGACTGATCAAAAATCCTTGATTAATCACAAACAGACTCTTACTGTTGATTAATTGGAAGGTTAATATCTACAGACTGATCAAAAATCCTTGATTAATCACAAACAGACTCTTACTCTTCCTCGTTTTGGAGACCAACTGACTTGTGAATCAAAAATCCTATATAAATGATAATTACATCAGTTCGAACTTGAAATCCTCCAAGGATGTGTGAGGTTGAATGTTAAGTGACAATTACATTTAGTTGTTTAGAAAAAGAAGGGATCAACTTATCCAGAACTCACAAATTGAATCGTACTTGACTCAAAAGGTTGCGAAGCGAAGACTTGCACTTACCGACAATATCTTGTTACGAGTTCCATCAAGTTGCATGAAGTAAGCCTCAAGCAACATTTCTAAATCCTCTACATCATCTTCACCCATGTTGTTGCTAGTTACCAAACTACCACTTCTATTAGAACTTAGCCGACGGAGATTGGGCGCAATAGGACTGATGCTATTTGAGCCAGAACGGACCAACAAAGCCTCAGATTGTTGGTTCTGAATCCACTTTCTTGTCAAATATAAATGTGCCATGTCTTCGTTGTCATCCAACAAATGCTCAATTTCATCTCTGACCTGAAATTAGATAGACATGCTACACTTGAAAGAGATATAGTAGAAAGTTTGTACAAGGTGGCACATAGAGGACACATGCAAAACTATTCAAAAGCAGTGAGAAGAACTTTCATGACGTAAGATTGGGGGAAAATATACCTTCTGTACTCGTGCAAGCAAACGGGTGAGATTGCTTTTCAAACTGCGAACAAGTTCAAGATTCTTGGTGCTAACATTTCTGGCGAGTTCATCAAGAACAGGGTAAGCTTCCATCTCAAGGTCAGCCACACTGGAATCCAAGTATGTACAGACAACTTCTAGAGCAATCTCGAGAACCTGAAACTCAAATGGGAGATCACATTGCAAACCTTCAACTGCCTCAGGAAGAGGTAACCATTGTGGTGCGGTTGAATCCAGTTCATCAACCCTGGATTGGGTTTTATAAGGAAGCTGTTGCCTTAGCTGATCGGCAAAGGGAAGAACCTCCTGGCGCAGAGGATCAAGCAATAGAACCTCTTCAGCAGTAACTATAGCCTTTATAAACTCTAAATTGACCACCATGGCCTTCTCCCTGGCTGCAATTGAAATTGAAATGAGAAATTAACCTAGAAGAAGAACAAATCCAATAGGAGGAGGTATAGGTACCAAGGATGCTGGAGGAATGAGAGAAAACAGGGCCAAGAATTCTCAAGTCACGAGGAGGAATGGCAGCACGTCGGATAATAGCATTCTTGTCACACTCGACTAGCTCGGAACCACCGCAGCGATCGAATCGCATCCAAAGCCTGGCTCCCCCGGCCTTCTTCTTCGCCTTGACAGCCCCCAAACTGTTGTTCAAGGGCGAGGGTCCCATTGGCTGTGGCGGCGAAGGAAAAGGGCCGATCAACTTCTTCACACGCCGCCGGCTGCTGCTGCTGCGCTTCAACGACAACGGACCCTTCCCCATTCTCAATCTCTCGCGATTATGCCTTGTTTGATTTCGATATGGAATCAACTTTTTCACTCCAAAATAACATCACATCATTTTAGTCTCTCCAAATTAAATTACTTATATGTGTGCGTACACATCTAGCTATCATTCATAATTTCATTGTTTAGGGTTTGCAATGTATATATGTGTGTACAGAAAGGAGAGTCAGGCATCTCCAACGATTGTTATAAATTTTAAAGTTATTAAGGTAAAATTTAAATATATTTAATTATTTTATATCATTATTTAATCATACATAAAGTGAAACTTAATTGTTTAATAATAAAATCTGATAGTGGCACATACCCACTCACCTTCATAAATGATAGGTTTGGTCCTATTTGGTTGAGTCAAAATATGACACATTTTAGGTAAATCTTATTTTAGCTCAACTTGGGTAGTAGGTTGGAAATGAGATTTTACAAATTAGGTAGACAAATGTTTTAGACCAAGAGTTTTTAGACAAATTGGGTAGACAAATCCTATTATAGATTTTAGACCAAAAATTGGAGATACTCTTAGGATAAAATTGGGTAGACGAATGTTTGGGGGTCGGACCTTTTTTATGTCGTGAATTTCGTGTGAACCCGACTTCAGGTGTTTAATTTTTAATTTTTTTTCAACCCTTTCAACCCAATCATAACAAGAAAATCTGAAAATATGAAGTTTTCTTGCAGTACATTTCTTTTGGGTTGGAAATTGAACACCGCCCGCCTTGTGGTGCTCAATTCCTTCCGCAGCGTTATGAGATCATGTAGTGGTTGTTTGTGCCGACAGACGTTCGATTTCGCTGTGGCTGCTTTCTGTTCACTTTCACAAACGAGAGAGATATGATGCGAGTCAAGAAGGGTTGTCCTTGCGCATTTCAGAGGGCTATGATGCTCCTTAACGATTAATGACAGCTTATCCGACATAGTGGCGTTCAAGAAGGGCGGTCCTTGAGTGTTTCAGAGGGCTATGATCCTCCTCAAGGATTATGATGGCTTATCCAACATAGCGACGGTGCCCTTGGACTTCATATGGATATGGGTGGAGATGACAGGCATGCCTCCGGGTTTGCTCACGGCCGTGCATCTAATTGGCAAAACCATTGGATCAGTCTAATGCCAAACACCAACTCTGATACCCGAAAGCAAAAGCAGCCTCAAAAGTACCTATGTATTTCTATGCTTGTGAAGTTTCTGTGTTTTTCTAGGGTCAAAATTGCAATAACTTGAGGTTGTCGCGCAACAGGCGCAACCTAGGTCCCCTCGGCCTCCACCACAAGTTGGCAGTGCGATTTAGACCCGTAGGACTTAAAAAAAGGCTCAAGAAGGCCTCGGATGGTCACATAGAGCACAAAGCATAGAGAATAACCAATATAAATATAAAGTTATACACGGAATAGTAGTCTCTCACTCTCGGTTAAGAATTGATTTCAACAAAATAAGCTGATTGCCTGGTTTTGATAAAATCCATAATGCTTGCTGCATCGCCATGCATCACTACTCTCCCATTTTCCATATAAATGGCACCATCTGCATACTCAAGTTCTTCCAGGCGATGAGTGACCCATAATGCTGTAACTTCCCCAGAACTATCCAAGGAATTCCTCACAGCTTTGATCACCCCAACCTTGTCATAAAAGCTAAAACTCAGTAACAATTATAGAGCACAAAGCATAGAGAATATCTATTGCCTATAAAATGATGAATTTGTAAAGAAAGTGCATCTATATAAAAATAGGAACAGGATGACTGCTGAAGTGAAATGATTATTAAACAAGAAAGCCATATTCTTCACTAGAAGAATAAAGAATAGAAAGTCATATGAAGGTGCCCAAGCGACTTGCAAAAGCTAGTCTGATTATATGGGTTCCAGCACCATCATATGGAATTTATCTATCAAGTCATATCAGATTTATGGAATTTACCTTGTTATAAATTCACTTTGTCTCTAAATGTAGTTCAATTTGCAATTGTGTCCAATAAGAGGATGTGATAAAATTGTAATCCTCATTTCATATCAATTGTAAATGAGAAAGAAACTACCTGATCATTTTCATCCAAAAATGTTGTCAACTCATCCAACAACAGGACTTTGCATGCTTCAGCTAAAGCACCAGCAATGGCAACCCTTTGCTTCTGGCCTCCACTAAGAGTCTGAACTGACCTCTTCAGAGATGGGACAAAATGAAAACCTGTAAGTTTCTTGCAAATATTGTTGTGTATGTCGAGTAAACTTTGAGTCGTAATAGTTGTCCTTAATTTACCTGCAAGTATTTCGACATGCCTACAGCATTCACAGCTTTTGACACTCTAGATTTGACTTCATCATGTGCCAAGTTGAACTTACCAAGACCAAATGCCACATCTGCTTCAACTGTAGGCATTACTACCTGTTACATGAAAGATGGTGACAATATAAACTCGAACAAGAGTTCCTCCAGTAGCTCTATCGTAGTGACAATGGTATTTAATTTCACAATTGAGCCATGAAAATTTTAAGAATCCACGAAGTAAACCACTAACTAATATGAAAGATGACTTATAAATCTGTATTATTACAAGTTCTTTTTTCTTTTACAAGACAAGAAAACTTGTATTGCTACAAAGAATTGAAGTACATCATTATGAACACTATCTGGGCATTCATGAAAACTGAAAAAAAAAAAAAAAAAAAAAAAAACTAGGTCCATCAAAACAGCTCGGCCATGCATGCTACAACAGCTTAAAAACTTCTTAAAAAGATATATGACTACAGAAACTGATGCCTAAGGGGAATACGACATCAAACCTCGTCTAATGATCTCTCCAGCCCTATCCACTAAACCTTCAAATACCCTTCCTTTCTCCCCATCCAGACCATCCAAGTACAGTGAAAACCATGCATCCCAACCCACATTACATTGGCCTGCTCCCTTCTACCAGATATCCTTTTGTGCTTCTGGAGAAGAAACAAGAAACTCCCAGTCTTTAAAATTAGGGGATTTGAAAAATTCCAAAGGGGTGGGAAAAAGTTATTAGGTTTTGTTGATATCCATTTCCAAACCTTTGAAATTTAAAAGATGCTTTTCTGTCCAACTTTCAGTCATTCAATGTCCAGATGACTGCTAGCACTGTACAAACCCATAACATTTATGCTTTCTTCTCTGGGATTGTCACAAGTGTATTTACAATACCATGAACCAAGCAGGAACATTCTCTCATAGATCTGAATAAAGTACTGAGAAGAATAATAATCACTACTCAAAAGCCTTTTTGCATCTTCCACAGAAGAAAACAAACACTGATCTCCAAAATATAGGTAAGTGCAGAGAGGTCCTCCACCTCTTGATTGTTGAATAACCTTCAAAAACCAAATCCTAATAATAAGGTAGAGCGAACCACTCACAAAACTAGATATATCATATATTTGCATTGTGTTGTTTAGATAGCAAATAGAAGCTAATAATCTCCAATAAGGACATTGTACGGAAGCTAATGTCTGACTGGTTAACATATATGGATATACCTATTGGTTGTTATCTTTTATACTGCATGATGACTAGAATGCCAATACAACTTGATAGATGTCAATAAGGTATATTCTCCAGACTTATAGAAGCAGACCACTGGAAGCATGACTAACAGCATCTGAGACACAAAACCATTTACAGGGAGAATAGGGCATATATGTCAAGGCAGCAGGGTAAATGATCTCTGTAAACATAAGCTTTGCCAGGTCATTGGGCATCAGAACCTCATTTTGCTTCCTATAGAAAATGGATGCCCCTACCATTTCAGGTCATTATCTGTTTCTTGTGACAAAACTCAGCCAAAAAAATAATACTAAGCTTTCTGACTGAGCGTCGCAGGTTCTTTGGGCCCTAGTGCGGTAACATACTGCTAGCCCTTTAACAGCTTGGTGTTTTGGTTGACAGGTATATCAGGTCAAGACGATAGAAGACAACAAGATGATAACTATTCACTGGGCCATACCCGTTCGAGTGCTCACTCCATATTCAGTTCCCTTTTGTCCAGAAAGGAGCAGAAGCTAGTTACACTATAAGTTGCAAGACAACTCTGTTGTATTAAATGATACCATGCACTGAACATAAACATTGGCGGCCATAATCACCATATTCATATATCCACAGAAATATAGTGAATATAAGAATCACTAGGCCACAAAAAACTCAAGTCCTATCCAGCACTCATTCCTTGAACCCCCACCACTCCATAACATATTAATCCTTTTGTTTTTTTAATATCACTAAGGCAGTGCCTGAAATTGAAAGCCTGGAAACTAAAAGTTATAAGTAAACCTGATGGTCTGGGTTTTGAAAAACGAAACTCCTAGGCCTCTTCACATACACAGTTCCATTTGTTGGATTCAAAAGACCAGCCAAAATCTGCAACAGTTCAAACAAAGTGAAGATAAAAACTGTTAGTTTAGCTTATTCTTTTTTTGCGATCACTTACTTATCTAATTTCCCCACACCACAACTAACTTTTAGCATACAAGTCAGAAAAGGTCCTTTTCGTTTTCTTTACTATTCAGTCATTTTCTTTTTGGTTTATAACGATAAGAATCTAATCAATAAAACCATGAAAAAAAATCAACTACTGATAACATTAACCCTTTAAGCAAGAAACAGCTTTGACATACCTTTAGGAGGGTAGATTTCCCACAACCATTGGGGCCAAGAAGCATCCAAAACTGCCCTGAAGGAATGCGAAGCGAGCAATCTTTAAGAATTGGTATGGTTTTACCTTGCTTTGTTGCGACTGAGAAGTTCAAGTTGCAACCTTCTATGGAAATTTCCTCGGAAACATTAGTACTGAATATACAGAATGAGAAGTACCCAAATCAATTACAATTACCACGCAATAAGAAAACAATTAAAGAAATAAGTGCGTAAAGAAATTAAAGGTGAAAAGATATCTGATGGTGCGAACCTGGTGAGAGGAATAGAGTGCACAGGGGGGGCAGAAGTCTTAGAGGCATGTATGAGTTGTGATGGAAACATCAGCTTATGGCATTCTAGTTGCCACATGAGTATTGCTGAATCCACGAGTCAAGCCCAGTTTGATATTGCTGCACTGTAATAATTAAGCTGCCAATAGTGATGTATGAATGATCATGAGTTGCAGTAAAGCTGCAGAGCATACGGTAACCTTAGTTTTCAGAAGGGTTATGCTTATAAGAAACAGTATCTATGTGTGTGTGTTTGTTTAGATACAATATCTGACAGATGCATCAGGCCATGATATTATAATTTTCTTTTTCCAAAACATAAAAAGATTGCTAATCAAAGAACATGTTTTACACCTTTTTTGCATTTTGCAAATTAGAGGAAGACACAACTAGCTACCACACCACCAAAAAGAGAAGCACGGCATACAATGTGGGCAAAGAAGATAAGTTTCCAACCTAGGTAGACTTAAGAGTGATATATCTGTATTGTTTTGGAGCGCAGCATGATAGTTTTCCATTTCCAAATTGTAAAAAAGGGTCGGTTTCCCTTTTATTGGGTTTACTGAGACGATCCAAAATAATTCAACTATGAAAACTGTATCAAAGAGAGCCAAGTAATTCCAGAAAAGAATGGTTCGAAGTAGAGCAGCTAAGTCGGAAATTGTTTCAAAAGAAACAGAAATCAAATTAAGAATAAAATAAGAAGTTACCCGTCAGCAAAGAGAGGCGAGCTAGCAGCAGCAGCAGCAGTACAGGAGGAGGGAGGGGTTTGTTTTGTAGGTCTCTAAGATGGAAGGTAGGGATACAGATGGAAATTCTTTTAAGGGCAGTCTTGGTATTTAACTTGAACTATTTACTTTGGGCATGGAAGATGTGGAAGATCTAGAAGCTTGAGATCTCTCTTCCTCTTGAAAGCAAGGTACGATTTTGTTTGGACTGGGTTTGTGAATTAGGGATTGAATTTGAGATGAGAGTGAGCAATGAGGCGGAGGCGCTGTTCCGGACGAAAGGAATCAGCGAGATCCGGAATGTGGAATCGGCGACGCGTTTGCAGATCCAAGCGAAGAAGGAGGAGCTCCGTCAACTGGTGGGCACACGGTACCGTGACCTCATCGACTCCGCCGACTCCATCGTCCTGATGAAGCGGTCCTCCCTCTCAATCTCCCGAAACCTCTCCTCCGTCCACCACTCCATCCTCTCTCTTTCGCGTTCCCATCATGAGGAATCTAAGCCCTCCGATGGCGATGGCGATGGCAATGGCATCTACGCCGTCGCCTGCCGCGTCAAGTACCTGGTGGACACCCCGGAGAACATATGGGGCTGCCTCGACGAGTCCATGTTCCTCGAGTCCGCCGCCCGCTACGTCCGTGCCCGCCACGTCCACTCCACTCTCACCACCCTCCACAACTCCTTCCTCTCTCCCTTCCCTCTCCTCCACCACCAATGGCAGATCGTCGACACCTTCAAGTCCCAGATCTCCCAGCGCTCCCGCGACCTCCTCTCCGATCACCGCCTCTCCCACCTCCCCGTCTCCTCCTTCGCCGACGCCTTGGCCGCCCTCGCTCTCATCGAAGACCTCTCCCCCCGCCACGTCCTCTCCCTCTTCCTCCACACCCGCAAGGCCTGGCTCTCCCACATTCTCAACGCCAACGCCGACGACGACGTCGTCTCTGTGCTCTGCCAGGCCCTCAGGGTCATTCAGCTCACTGTGGGCCAGGTCGGGGAACTCTTTCTCCGTGTTTTCAACGACATGCCTCTCTTTTACAAGCTCGTCCTGGGCTGCCCTCCTGCGTCCCAACTCTTTGGCGGCATTCCCAACCCCGATGAGGAGGTCAAGCTTTGGAACTCCTTCAGGGACAACTTGGAGTCCGCCATGGGGATACTCGACAAAGACTACATTTCCGCTGCTTCTTCTTCATGGCTTAGCCACTGCGGAGCTCAGATGCTCCGCCAGATTAATGGCAGGTATCTCATCGATGCTATTGCCAGCGGCAAGGAGCTTGCCGCTGCTGAGAGGTTGATAAGGGAGACTATGAACAGCAAAGAGGTCCTACAAGGAAGCTTGGAGTGGCTCAAGAAAGTTTTCGGCTCCCAAATTGACCTGCCATGGACTCGAATGAGTGAGCTTGTTCTGGGAGATGATTCCGACCTCTGGGACAGTATCTTTGAGAGTGGATTTGTTGGGAGGATGAAGGTGATTGTGGACTCCCGGTTTGACAAGCTCAAGACGGCTGCCAGTATTAATGGTGGCCAGGCCGTTGATTTCCTAGGTGCAAGTGGTGGAGTTTGGTTCTTAGAATCCAAATCAAACAATAAGAAGGCTACTTCTCTGCCATGTGAAGAGAATTGTCTCAATTTCTACTTTGGTCCTCAAGTTAGCAATATTAGGGATGCGGTGGACAGCAGCTGTCAGGATGTGCTTGATGACCTCCTCTCTTTTCTGGAGTCTCCAAAGGCAGCTGTTAGATTAAAGAATCTGGCACCCTATCTACAAGACAAGTGTTTCCAAACTGTATCCCTCATATTGGAGCAACTGAGTAGTGAGCTTGATAATTTGGAAAAGGGCAGCAACAAGCAAAAGCTGGTAACCGTCGAAAGGGCTCTTTTCATCGGTAGACTCTTGTTTGCGTTGCAGAATCACTCCAAACACATTCCCTTAGTACTTGGCCCACCAAGTTCTTGGGTGAATGAAGCTGAGTCTGCAGTTTTCGACAAGTTACCATCCTTACTGAGACAGTCAAGAGCTCCCACCGATTCTCATGTGCTTGATAGCCCCCTCAGCGCTAAAAGACACACTTCATCTGCTACTGCCGCACTGCTTGGAGCCAGCCAAAGTGCAAGCCCTAAACTTGAACAGCTTAATGTAACTATGCGAAATCTCCGAATAAGAGCACATGCTTTCTGGATGACTTGGCTATGTGATGAGCTCTCAGTTATACTTTCCCGTGATCTAGAAAAGGACAATGCTTTGTCATCCTCAACTCCCCTGAGGGTAAGTCACATTGAACATACTGCTTTATGCTTTCTTTTCTTGTTTACTATTTATCACTAATCAACCTGTTAAAACTTATTAGGAGGTACAAAAGATTCATCATTTTGTCTTTTTCTTTCATTTGAGAATTTGAAATTAAAAGGTTGTGGATACTTCTGAAGTTAAACTTGATACTGCAGGCTGGTATTGATTTTTAAAATTTGACATTTGGTCTGTTCTTAAATGTAACAAACATAAAGTAAAATTGTTGGATTAATAATCAACTGCTTTAATTAAGCCACGGACTGGCTTAACTTAATACCTGACTGGAACATGTATCTCAACATTGTATTAGTATATCTGAAGTGTCCTTGGTGCTCATTGACCTGCTAACCAAGACATTGGGGTGCACTAAATTAATGGTTTATTATGCTACCGTATATGTGGTTTGCAAGTACATTGTTGGTTAGAATATAAAGAGCCATTTCTCATATATTTCTGTTAATTGCGCAGGGTTGGGAAGAGACAGTAGTTAGGCAAGAACAGTCTGATGATAACCAATCAGAGATGAAAATATGGCTCCCATCCATGCCTTCTCTCTACATTGTTTCGTTTCTGTTTCGTGTATGTGAAGAAGTTCACCGGATAGGAGGTCATGTTCTTGACAAAATAATTTTGCAAAAATTTGCGTTAAGACTGTTAGAAAAGGTATGCAACTCTGCTTAAGTTCTTACTTCACTTCTTTTCTGTATCCGAATACGTTTTCTGTAGAGGCTACACTATCTATTTTTACCATCCAAATCCCACACATATGTGATACTACTAAAGACTGAGTAGATTCGTAAATTTACAAGCCGCTTGCCCAATAGGTGGTTGACCAATGACAAGCAATATATTTTTTTATTTTATATCTGATTGTAGTGTGACTGTGGGATTGCATAACCTTGCATTGCCTGAAACCTTTCTTCTTATCTTGGTACGATTAATAGTGTTTACTTTACGATATGTATGTAACCTATTCCAGTTGTGTGCGCACGCGTGTTTATCTTACTCTAAAGAATTTATATCTTGCTAGTTGTTTATATGTAGTAGTTTATATTTAATGGTCGCATCTGTCGTCATTTAAAATGACAAAAAGGTTCTAATTTAATTGTTATATTTCTATTTCTTGCTTTTTGGCTCTGTTCGGTTATTGCTGAGGCAATTCAATATATTTCTAACCTATTCCAATCCCTGATTGGAGTGATTCAATCTATTTTTCTTTTTATTGATCAGAATATTTGCATGTAGGTTCTTGGCATTTATGGCGACTTCCTTTCAAATCTAGATGCTGGTGGGTCTCAAGTGTCAGAAAAAGGAGTCTTGCAGATCTTGTTGGACTTGAGATTTGTTTTTGATGTCCTCTCTGGGGGTGATTCTAATTTAAATGAGTGGAAGACAAAGAGTACTTTCAGAAGGAAGCAGGACCAAAGCCGTATGAAGTCAGCTACTGGAGAGCGATTTGATGGGTTGATACGTAGATTTTCACAAAGATTGGATCCCATAGACTGGCTAACGTAAGCTTAATATTCTTGTGAATTATTTATCGTATTTACACTTGTATTATCCTGACAGTCGTATTATCCTGACAGCTTGAATGGTTGTGACTAATAGGTACCACCCTCATAGCAAAATGTATATTCTTACGGTTATTTGCTTGGCTAGCTGGTCATTGCTGATAGTGGATCACATGACATAGTGTTTAGTGCTAATGGAAATCGGTGATATCAATTTATAACATAAATGGAATGTAATGTCATCTAGAAGATTTTTTTGGGGGAACTTTGCACTTTCTAAATCTTTAATGCAACAAAGAAGTCGGTGTATGGGTTAATAGTGTTTTTTCACTTTCTAAAACACTATTAACCCATTTATACTTTAGTTATTAAATGTTTTCTGTCCTCAATTTTTCTTGTGTTTTGTAATTATGAGGTAAAACCATGTGAGGTGGAATGTTATGATGATATTGCGGCTTTTTTTTATACAAAGAAGCACCTTCTTTTTTACTGAATGTAACTGAAATCTTTGAAGTGGCATAGTTTATATAAGATCTTGGTATTACTAAAGCAAAAACATGGTGGCTATGAAAGAGACTAACTGGTGATAACATTTAAGCACCTTTAGTGGACCTCACCTAAAAGTAAATTCATTATTATTCTGTTATCTTCCTCTCTAGTTCATTACCTCATTGTCTGTTCATTAGCAATCTGAATTTTAGCTAGACTCAACTGAATGTAGGGCATCTGTATCAGCGTCCCGGGTATCAATTTAATGTTTTACCTTTTTTTCGTTTGTTAGTTGGTAACTTGGTAGGGCATCTTTATTCTTTATTAGCATCCTGGTATCAATTTAATGTTGAACGTTTCTTTTTGTTAGTTGGTGACTTGGAATATCTATTTATGCAGTTCTCTAATTTCTCCGTTTTAGGTATGAGCCATATCTCTGGGAAAATGAGAAGCAGTCCTACCTCCGGCATGCCGTCCTTTTTGGATTCTTTGTGCAACTTAATCGCATGTACACAGACACTGTTCAAAAACTTCCTACTAATTCAGAGTCCAATGTCATGAGATGCTCTTCAGTTCCTCGCTTTAAGTACCTTCCAATCAGGTTGCTCATTCTATACACAAAATAAGATTATACTTTGTCGCTACCTTTATTGCATGAGTTTGCGTAGACACACTGTTGTCAATTGATTGTTTTCGTATACTTGAACTGTATAGATTGGATTGCACTTGTTGATCCATTTCATAAGACGGATTAGTGCTTTCTCATATCACATCTTCTCGAAAGGATATACATATGTGTGTTCATATTGCCTAAGGGTGTGACACTGAATAGAGGACTAAATTTTTTGACTTAATCTTGGATTATAGTGCCCCAGCATTGTCTTCAAGAGGAACAGCTGCTAAGACATCCATTGCAACATCTTCTGATGATATTTCTTCAAGAAGTACCTGGAAAGCTTATACAAATGGAGAGCTGTCCAGAAGTATGGATTTGGATGATAACTCAAGTTTTGGGGTTGCAGTACCAATCTTAAAATCTTTTATGCAGGCAAGGCTTCCTATCTCTTTCTTTATATCTTGCAATGACGTTTTCCTTTTTGACAGTTGCGTTCTGGGCTTTTTGTCGTGCTTGAAAAACACGCACGGTTTGTAATTTAATTTTTAAGTGACACAATAATAGTGCTAATCATGTTCAGTGGACATGATATGGTGATTCAGATAGAAAGTTTTTGAATTGATACACCTGAAATTTCTGTATATAAATGATGCATGTTTACACTTTTTTTTGGGTCTTTTTTTGTTGTTCTGTTTGCAAGTTGCATTCGTAGATTGTTGTCAAATGCTGTATGAAGGTAGTTTATGATGACATGGTAATAATGCAAATATGGAATATGGACAAAATGTTTTTGTTGCATTTGTTTGGCAAATGATAGCTAGGTGCTCAAATTGATGTTCATTTTAATTGGCAGGCTGGAAGTAGATTTGGAGAGAGCACAATGAAACTGGGATCCATGCTAACAGATGGGCAAGTGGGAATATTCAAGGATAGATCCATGTCGACATTTGGTGACATTCTACCTGCCCATGCTGCAGGTCTCCTTTCATCATTCACAGCTTCCAGATCAGAGTCTTGATTGCGTTCAGAACCCTTCTGTCCGTGTTCTTTTCACCAGATATTTGTAATCTTTCATTGTCAAGAGAAGAGTGGAATCTCACCAAGCATGTGATTACGGTGCAGTATTTGCGGCACCCATATAGAAACTGGTACAAAAAGGTATGCACTCAAAATAATGCAGTAATATGTTGACTTGGGTGGATTTTGAAATAAAGATATGTACAACCTCATGAAGATATCTAGGACGAATAATTCTGCAATGAACCTTTTAAGAGTTTTGGTACCTTTTTTTACACTCTGTCCGGCCATTTAACGTTGGTTCATTGTTTATGAGTTACACAGTTATTTTTCCAAAACAAAAGCTAAAAAAAGAAAAATAAAAATGATGATCGAGAAATATTATATTACTTTTTTATATTAAAGGATCGTTGTTTGGAAAGTAGACATGATTCGATCACTGCTGTGATTTGGGTCTGTAAGTTTCCCAGAAGAAACTCAAGTACATGATAAATGGATAAAATTAAAATGCTGCCAGATTTGTCTTTGTAATTTGTTACTTGTCTGTTTATAAATTCTTGTTAACTATAGAACAGGATCTGCATCATAAGAAAGAATTAAACAGATGGAAGTGGATCTACATCCTGTGAAAGAATTGAACATATTGCTCTATGATTTCTCTGAAAACTATGAATTATTATATACTCATAGAGTCACAGATCATACCTGCATATATAATATAGATTGTTCATTTTGAAGTTCATGGTGACAGTTATTATTGGCATGAGGTCTATCTATTTGTTTGTGACCCTAGTTACCTGGAGAGATTTCTTATGCGACTGACGTTTTAGTATATGTGATTTATGATTGGAGATTCAAAGCATGAACAGTTGATTGCATTGTGGGTTTCACATTCACTGTTTAAAATTAAGCAGAAAAAGGAATTCTTCTGTAGAAATTTAATTCTTATAAAAAGTGTATAGATGTTGATGGTCAAAATGATTGATTTTGTTCGGTTTGCTTGTGTTCATTGTTCTGCTGCAGGCTGGTGAACAGAGGGACTTGGGAGACACTGAATACCATCTCGAACACAGATTGAGGATGTGTGCTTAATGCATGTTCAGATTCAATTGTAGATTTTGTAACTAATTAATGTTTGGTAGGTGCTTCACTACAACAAGATTGCAAACAACTGAGGTCAAGCAAAGAATTAAAATGGAGTTTTGAAAGAATTGGAAGGATGGAATGGGGATAAAAAAAATTTTGTAAATAGAAACGGAGTATGAATGTATGGCCGTTACTGGTTTTGTTTTTTTGATGGAAAAGTTTGTTTCCTTGGAACATACGGTAGAAGTTTGTTTTGGTCATCAAAAATATGAAGGGAAAATTCTCTTCCACCTCAATTTTGGGGATTTTTTTCCTACTAATAAAATAATAATTTAAAATTCACATCAATCCAGTGTAAGAGTGTTTTCCCACTAATTAAATTTTCAGCATTTGATTTATTTTTGCTGACGATAATACCCACACTCCTCAATCTCTCCTTTCACTCTCCCCGTCTCCGTCTTCTTCACACCTCTCTCTCTCTCTCTCCGGATCCAGATCGACCGGACTCACCCCCATGCGGTGTCCACCATCCTCCTTCTCACCGGCCTAGTCGGCGGCGGAGAAAAAGCTTTCACAGCCCAGCGATGGGTTGCGGAAGCCAGTCTGGTTTTCCATCGTTGGTAAGAGGTTGGATCGAGGTTTGGTTCTACTCCATCGTCGATCGGAGGTTAGCCCGACGAGGCCTAGTTCGAATCTGTCGTCAAAGAGATGATTCTCATTCACGGTCGACGGCGAGTCAACGTCGTCCACCGCCGACTGCAAGATGATGTGATGACTGCGATTTGATGTCTTCCACTGCCGACTGTGAATCCACATCGATCGTCCACCGCTACCGGCGAGTTCAATTACTACCTCTTGGCCTAGAACGCGATCTCTCTCTCTCTTTTTTTGGTCTTTTTTCTATTGTTTTTGGTGCTTTCTATAAGGATCAATTGGTTTTGTTTTATGGTGAGGTGAGAAACACTTATACATGAAATTGTGTTCTCCTTGAAATTGTGCTTTCGAATAGCTTCTCTTGATTTGGTGCATTTTTCATTGTGTTCTTTTGGAGTTAATCTTATGATAGTGAGCTTTCTTATTACTAATTTATGGTATTAGATTTGATCCTTTAGTTGCTCTCCATTTGATGCAGACCTTTCTTTAAGCATTCTTTTAGAATCAGTAATATTATGATAGTGAATTATCATCTGCTGATCCGTTTTCATTAGCTTTGTTAATCCAATTAAGAGCCTAAGTTTTAGAGATTGATGCATTGATCCAAGATTTACTGAGTTCTCAGACACTAGCTTCGTCTTCATTACCAAGAGTCCAGTGTGTTATATCTTTGACTAGTTATGGATGACTTCAAGTGAAACACCAGCCACATGATTGACAACCATTTTGTTTGATATGGAGGTACTGTAGTAATGACTTTGAATTATATTTTAGCCTTGCTTTTCTCTTTGTTGGTTTGATTATTTTTGCTTGTCTCCAGTTTGTTGTTAGTTTTGTTCATTTGAGTATATGTTATCAACATCGTTTGAGTATCCATCTCTATTGCATTTAGATGGAGCTTCTTTGTTGCAAATTAAACTTTATGTATGGTGATTTGTTTTAAAATGATGTCTTTTAGGGGCAATAAGACATCATATTGTCTCCAATAGGAGGTCCTACTGACCCCAATATGGACATGTTATAAGTGACTAAAGCACACAGTTAAGTTCAAGAGTCCTATTTCTCCTAGTATGAGGCCCTACTGACCCTAGTAAGAGGTCATATTGTCCCTAGTAGGAGGTCATACTGCCCCCGGTAGGATGTCATATTGCCTCTACTGACCCCATTAGGATGTCTTACTGCCCCAAGTAGAAGGTCTTACTGCCCCAATAGATGGTCATACTGTCCCCAGTAGGAGGTCCTACTGACCCTATTAGGTGGGCACATTGCCCCTAATAGGGACCTGCTATAAGTGACTAAAGCACAACGGCCTCCGGAGTCCGGTCAATGGTCACCGGATACCGGTCAACGGCCCCCTAGAGTCTGGTCAACAGTCCCAGGAGTCCGGTCTACGGTCCCCGGAGCCCGGAGCCCGGTCAAAGGTTGCCGGAGTCTGGTCAACGTCATTGGTCGTGGGAATCCGGTCATAAAAACTTTATTTTATAATAGACTCTTATAATGGTCTATTGTAGTTTATTTAATTCATTAAATGTATATTTGTCTTTCTACTGTTTAAGTTGGTTTTTGGGAATTTTAAAATCTGATTTTGTTAGTAGGAATAAAATTCTTAAAATTAAGGCCAATGGACATTGTCCCAAAATTAATTAATGGTACCAAATGTACACATAAAATTACTTGAAGGCTACAAATCCTGATAAGCTGATTTGAAGAATGATATTAAATTATCTATTACGTGTGCACATGTTGGAACATCAAAGAATTTAGGTTGGCTCATTGCTTACTGATAATACAAACTGTCGTTTTTGCTGCGGTTCGTTCTCTCTGGAAGATGCTGCAGCTCAGATTTGGAGAACTGTTCTTGTCCCTGCTCCCCCTGCATCATACTTCCTATATGTTGGTCTGGTGGAGGCCAAATCTATTTTCCAAGAAATGCAAGTTGAAGATTGTGTTCATTTTTGTATGCTGGTACATATAGAAGTATCATTTATACTGGTCCTGGTTAAGCTTCTTAATACGATTGTGCAGAGTAATTCTATGGTATTTGTTAAGCTCATTAATGGCACGTACAGGTTTAGATTTACATCAAATTAGAACCAATGAAAAATAAAAAAAAGATAGACAAAGAAATTTAAGAACTTGATGAAAAATAAGACAGACGACATTTCAAAAACGCATCAGTGAACCAATGAAAAGAAACAGTTTTAGAAAAACAGAAACAAAAAACATATGAAAGAAATAGCCGCTGCATTTGCTAAAAGCTAATGTTACCATTCAGAATTCCTCTGTTGCTTACAACTCCTGAAAGTTAACTCAGATACAAAAACAAAGATATTGAAAACCTACGAAAAACAACTACGATGCAGAAAGAGAAATTGGCTTCACTGCACTTTGGATACGACGAAATGCTGTCTTTAGTCTTTCCTTGAGGCCTTCATTTTCACTCTCAACGTCCCCACTCTGTTTATCAAGCAGTGCCACATTTCCATCAACACTGATCACCAACTTCCCATTTTCTCCAGGCTTCACATCCCCAAAGAGTGATACAAGAAGTGCATGAATGACCTTTTCTGTTTTCTTCCCATTCTCTTCCTCTGTTTTTATGTCCTTGGATTCAATGACTACCTTGGGGACTTCTCTGTTTAGTCTCTCTTTTTCAAAATTAAAGCCATGATGGAGTCTGAAACCATGTCACTTATAGGATCTGACATCCAATGCAGTGAGACATGTTTGTCTGTATCTTGCCTCACAGTCACTCGATCATGCGCCTTTAACGTTAGCATTCCAGATTCTTCCACCGCAGAAGATTCTACGCTTTCATTTATTTGCCTCAACCGATGTTTTATCACCATAAAGCCAGTAGTATACGGGATAGTAATACGCTGCGTGACATTTGCCATTGACAGCTGCGAGAAAACATGAAGATCTTCGGAAGCCATAATCTGATAACTGAAACCTTTTTTTACCAGTAAACCGCTTACTTTTTCTCCAACTTACGGGGTCTTCTCAGCACCCCTTCCAATAGCTTTAGCCATTTTCTGCGAGTTGAAATACATCTCAACAGACTGACAATTCTTTGGTGTGAGGATTTTTGTGTTGCGATCACGAAACTGAGTCATGAGCTTCTCTTTCAGCCTTCCCATCTCATGAGCTTCTCCATGAACAAGGATTATGTTAGGAGGCCTCAGCTCCTCCAAAAATGCACTTGTCTGAACAGAGTCTGCATGAGCAGAGAATGAGATGTAATGTACCGACATGTTGAGCGGAGCAGCTAGCCCATTCATAAGGGTGACCTCTTTCGGTTCATTGATGATTGTCTTTGCAAGTGTCCCCTCAACCACATAACCTGGAATTACACATGCATTTCTCTTATCAGAGCACCACATATCAAAACACTGCCTTGACAACCCGCTTTGAAGACCACCAGGGCTTGCCATCATGACCGAGGGGCCTGCATCTTAGAAATTCTCAATGCTCTTTAGTGGTGATATGTACTTAAAGATGAAGAGATTTGACTTCGCATTGCGGATCCTATCATTCATTGAGAGGGTGTATGTCTCATAAAGAGATAAACATCTTTTTGCCAGAGGGGAAGCATAGTATATAGGAATATTTTGAAGCTCTGGATGATTTGCCCAATACTCATCAAGGATCAGGAGAAGTTCTTGGGCACGGCCAAGTGCAAACGCAGGAATTAAGACACGGCCCCCTCGAGAGAAAGCAGTGTGTATAGCTTCAGTGAATCGCTTCTCACGGATGTTTCAAGGTTGATGGTGCTGGACACCATATGTGGATTCAATAGTGCATATATCAGGCGAGAACTGTGGAGTCTCAGCAGCACGGAGGTGTCGATCTTCTTCGCGTGAATAATCTCCAGTATAGAGGACCCTAACACCGGCAATATCAACCATAAACATAGCAGCACCAAGGACATGACCTGCAGTGTAGCACCAAAACTGAATGCCCTCAACTTCTACTGTTTGGTGGAAATCAATAACCTACAATTACCAAGCAACGTCAGAGAATCATGAGATAATCATTCATGTCATGTTGTACTTAAAAGATCCAACAATAGATGTACCAAAAATGGATACAGCCATTATAAGTATACAGATTAAAATTGTACTTGGAGGAAAAAAGTGCATGACAATGTAAAGATGGGCAGATTAATGAAATCATTAAAATGGGCTGTAAGAAAAATGAAAGACATGATCAATGAACATCCAACTCAGATTCTCTTCTTATTAGCAGCATCTAACTCTGATTCTAAGAGACTTGTACTAGACAACTTAGTGGCACTTTGAGAATTTCATTGAGAGAACCTACAAGTTATTCAGTTGGGAACAAAAACAGGCAGAAACAAAACACATAGAACAAGAACAGGCGGAAACAAAAGACACACAAGATGAGAAACAAGAAACCTCAATTTTATCTATAGAAGCATTAATGTCCTGCTCGTCGAACAACATATCTTCAACAGAAACTTTGCTGACTTTTACATAATCTGTCAAAAGCAACTTATATATAGCCTTGGTTGCATATGTCATAAAGACTCGGCCTTCGAATGTGGTCTATCAAAAGTAGCACACATTCTCATTAATTTCTGAAAGAAAAATATTTATAAAAAAAAAAAAAAAAAAGTGAATTGAATTAGAAAGTAGGAAGTATGCACCTTCTCAAGAAAGTAGGTAGGGAAACAGCATGATCCAAGTGAAAACTGCAAAACGTAGAAGCAAGTATGAGCACATAGATGATGATGATGAAATGAGGAAGAAGATAGTCCTGGGTAATGAGAAGGACATCAATAGTGGAAGGATCAATCTTATCAAAGTAGGGGAGAGCAGCCATGCCGGAGAAAGCGGGATGGATCCCGCAATCGAACAAGACAGTTTTGCCCTTGTAGGACATGTAAACGCAAGACCGATCCCAAGGGAGTCACAATCAGCTTATCTTCCTCTTTTGCTGCCGAGGACGACGATGCCTCCCGCCTCTTCACTCCCCCCGTCGAACCCATTTTTTCCTACAAACTCAAAAACCCTAATGATACTCCAGTTCTGTTCAGGGCAAATCAGAGAGGGACAGGAAGAAGAAGAAGAAGAACAAGAGCCAGAGGCTACTCATATTTCCAAAAAGAAAGAGGAAAAATACTAAAATATCGACCACAGTGGGAGTCGAACCCACGACCTTCTGATCCGAAGTCAGACGCGCTAATCCACTGCGCTATGCGGTCACACTGTACGTAGCACCAAGAAATCCATATAATTCGCTCCTCAGTCTTCAGTCCTTACTGTAAGTGGTTGATGCGAGTGATAAGAGCAGACTAGAGGGAATAACAAAAGATTGAAGTTGAAGGGGACTCAAACTCATCCAATTACTCAGTTAATGCCGTAATCGGACCACCTTGGAGGCTGCTAAAGCTACAAGATATATGATCCCTTGCCGCAATGAGAATGTTTGTGTGTTTTGACTTTTGAGTGTGTGAGCGAGAGAAGAATGAGAGAGTGAACAAGTTTTCTTATGTTATGTCTAGGTTAAAATTTCAGATAACACCTAAAGTTTGTCCTATTGACGTCAAATTTTGGGAGGGAAGACAAGTTAATTTTTAAGAGGGTGTTCCCTTCAAAGTTTGAGATTCAACTACAAAATTCACTATCAGATAACATATAAATGTTGTATGAATGCCAAAGTAAAAAAGACATGTTTGAGAGGAGAGACACTTGGTGAAATTTGAATCCCTCCAAATGATGGGGAAAAATGAAACTCCATACTTAGATAACATATAAGTGTTGTCCGAATGTTATTTTATTTATTAGTCAACTAATTGAGAGATAAAGTTCATCAACATTTGGATCTCCCTCCAAAATAGAGATTAAAAATCACAATGTTCTTCACCAGCTATTATGTGTTGTCTGGATATAGACCATTTTTTGTTTTCAAATTAAACAAGTGTTGTTGGAGTGTGTATTTCAACAACACAACAGAAAATTGTGTCACCTAAAAAGCCCGAACCATATTTAATTTTATTTGTGTGGCTTGATAGGTATTGTCTGATGCATACATTGACATAATGTGAAACCATCTGTGTGGATCGAGAAAACTTCATCGGAGGCCGCTTGTGGTCTTGTGGATGTTGTTGGTGCTTGAAAGAGGAGGCCTAGGCTTGGCAGGTGTGGGAGTCGGAAATAATGCACCCGAACATTCGGGACAAGATAAATGCGTCATTGATGACAAGTGAATGCAATAATTGATGTCACATTAAACACGACAATCATAAGTCCGAGAATCATTGCGAATCAATACAACAATAGGTTAGTAATCATTGCAGCAACAAGTGCATCAATGAGTGTGGTTATGATTACATCCATAAGTAAGGTCATGAACTCATGATTGAAGTCATAAGTAAGGTATGAGTATAAATTTACTTTAGAATTAATGCAACTTGTCACCCAAGTCAGCTCACTCCTATATAAAGGGGGCACGGTTGTTAGATAAACTCATCTAATTCTGGTTGTCACTACTATACTCATCTCTTGCAAACACTGACTTTGACAACGGAGGGTATTCTGCAACGGTAAATGTCGACAATGAAACGACATGATTACCGTCATAAGTGTGGTAATAACTTTTAGTAATTATAATTTTTAGTGCGCAATGATTAACCATCTAAGTATAACAATAATTGGCTTCGTAAGTGTTTGAGTAAATACAACTCTAAGGGCAATGGTAGTGATGACTTGTTCTCCAAGTTAACTTGTCGCCCAAGTTTCGACCTACTTGTTATGCAAGTTTGCTTGCAGCTCAAATAGGTGTTCAACTATAATAACTTCATAGCGAGGTAAATCATCTCATTCCAGTCATTCACATTATACTCGAGGGAGAGAGAATCTAACTTAGGTGTCAGAGGGTTGTTTGCAGGTACCACCGAAGTTTTTCGTCACCAATAGCAGAGCAGCTCAAACTTGTTTAGCATCTGTTTGAGGCTTCTTTTGGGCTTCCCTTAAGGCTTTGTTTCCTTTTTATATGTTAATTTCTATTTGTCTAGGGACCTATGCATGTTAGTTCTTAATGTGTGTTAATGAGTGTAGTTTTACTGTTATTAGGTTCATGAGTTCTACAAGCACAATTGAGTGCATTAGTGAAGGAGACTATCTACATAGTTATCTTTGTGTTTCAAAGGCTTCGATTTTGCAGGCTCAAACAAGCAAGCGAAATGTCCAAGTATAATTATACGATTTTCCCATAACATGTGAAGAAGAAGAAGAAGACCTAATCTAATTTACATATATAATCCCATTTTTCATACAATATTCTTGTATGTTCATATTACAAACTACTAGAACTTATATAAATACTTGTCAAGAAAACAATTTTGAGTTTATGCTATTTAAGTTGTTAGAGCATCTGGAAGATTAGTTGGTGCCCCGAGAATTTTGCCACCAACATCAGGAAATGATTCAGCTCCAGGTATTGAAGACACTTTTCCATCTTTTCCGATTTGAACTGGGTATTGCATCAAGTGTCCCTTCATCTCCCGGTGCTCTTCAGCTATAAAGTGTTTCCAATTTTGTTTGGCAATCTCACAAACACGCTTAGTGCATTCAAGACTCTGAGGATCTTCAAAAGTTTTCTCTATTCCATCGAGATGCTCAGCCCAAAGAGACATTCGGTAACCATACACCTGAACAAAAAAAAAACAATCATTTTCTTTATTACAATGGGTCGATATTCCATAACCTTAGAACAGAACTAAATTTGAAGTTAATATAAGGTTTTTATTACAAGCACACGCTTAAATGTCATCAATTTAAAAGTATTAAATTTTGACGCATAATGCTTTAGTTATCCAACAATATTTTTGTGTTGTTCTCTATTATGAACTAAAACAACTTTTGTCAATCAAATTCAAATAAGGAGAGTGCTATGCACTTGTGTGTGTTAACCAAACCAAACTCAGACAAGTGTCAGTTTCTCATTTGACAAAAGATTGAAAGCACCTAACACGTCCTCTACTCATACTCTCTCCTCATTTGACATGTCACGTCCTCTACATGACCGTTAAAAATTGCAATGTTTTTAACGGCCACGTCAGTATTCTAAAGGAGAAAATTGACGGAATGACAATTTAGAAGAAAAATCATGACTTTAAAACCATTCAAATTTTTTTGAAATGTAAAGAATTTCATTGATAAACTCAGGCCAAAATGACATTAGAGCACCGTTACATTAGACAATTAGCTCATTTATTTAAGTGAGTTTAGTAGATGATTAAACTAGATACAAAACAAGATAACAAAAAAACATAAAAACTAGAGCCAAGGCGCTCAATTGCGGTACTCCAAGCCTCATGAATCTATCTAGCTGCAGCTAGCTTGCTCAGTCCGCCAAGCTATCCAAACACTGCGATTTAAGCCACAGTTAGTTTGAAATTAGGCCTAATAGCCCAATTCTAAATCTGACTTTTGATGGGCTTGAGGCTAGATCTAGGCCCAAAAACTCGAGTCCATTCCCAAACCCTAGCATATTTGTATTGTCGCTTGCCGACAATCTCCGTTCGCATTGATAACGACCAACTTTGAGCCCACATGGGTGTGAGCCCAGACCCAGGCCGAAGCTTGTTCCCAAACCCTAGTGAGCCCATCTACTGGGTCCATCAATTTTGTTGCAACAACGAAGTTCCCTGCCGCCGTCAATGGCCAATCCATCGCCCCTAGCGACTGTTCTTTCATCTTCTACCGCTTTCGATCAAACACCATCCCTTCTACCGGCACTCACTCGTGTAACACCCTGACCCAGATTTAATTCAAGAATATAGTTCCCAAAATTCACTAATTTCATTCAAAACTCGATTAAATATAGAACTAATTAATACCTAACAAATCCTGACATGAGAGCCAAGTCTGAAGTCTCTCACTTCAGGTACAACCAATCGTAGCTGGAATACCCACTAATTGAGTAATCGAAATTGTGGCGGCGCCATAGTGAAGAGATGAAATGAATGAGATCTTCCCGTCCATCTTGTGGCTTGACTGAGACATCGATTAGGGGTTTAGAAGCCTTGAAGCTTCTTGAGCCCTCTATAGTCGAGACCGGTGAGAGAAGAAATCCTCAATCTCAATCACGTGTCTCAGGGTCGGTGGAGAAGAATCACCTCCGGGACCAATGATTTATCCCGAGCCTTCTTCCCCCCCCCCCTCCTTTCAATTGATCCCAGAAATCTCTCTATATCCCCTTCTCAAGGTCGGTGTTCTAGAGAGGCCTCTTCTCCCGAGAGAGTTCTAGAGCTCTCCCTAGGTCAATGATCCCTCCCCTTTCTTTCTCACATCTTCTCGAGCTTTCCAAATTTATTTATTTATTTTTAAAAAAATATTTATAAATTTTATTTATTTATTATTTCTAAATTATCCGGGTATTACAACTTGTCAGCCTTAGACCACACATGTACAAGAACTCTGCCGCACATGATACAACATATTGCACCATCTCCGACAACCAATATTCCCCAACTTTAGCCTGAGTCACAGGATTCGACCCAGTTTCATGCACCACCATCTTGTAGACAACACTTGGGAGCCCAGTCCCAAACGCCGGCCAAACTAATACCAATGCTAGTCCTCCTTTAGTCAGACTTGATCTACAAAGCTGCCTTGATTGGAGCCTTGAAGATGTTTGGATCGAGATCCTGGCTTCGATGTAAGAAAAACCATTGCCTCCCTAAGTTACCGTCGTCGCAGACTTGCCTTGAATTGGTCGGCAAAGTACTAAGCCCGTCGTCCCTAGTGTGAAACCGAGGTTTCGATGATTTGGGTAGCTCCTGACTACATGGAGTATCGTTTTATTTGCTCTCAAAGAATTTATAAAACCATAAAAACTAAACATATGTAAACTCCAAACCATAAAGACTAAAAAAATTTCAATTCATGTTAATACAGTATAACGAATTTTATATCTTGGCCTAAGCACTACAATTATACGTAGAGCATATTATTGTTACTTAATTTAGATTTTACATGTTTCTTGTTCCTTCCCCTTAACTATCTATGTTGTACACAACCAGAACATTGAGGCGCCATCAACATGTAGTAGTTTATATTTGATTATTGAGTTTCATGTAGTCATAAGATAATCACTAAAAATATTTAAGAACTTTTTAGGCCAAACCATAAACCATATAGACATGAGGGAGGGGTTCTAATAAAGACTATTAAGTTAAAGACTAGTTGATGACTTTCTTATTAATCGTTTATTACACTCTTTTTTCAATTACATTTTTTTTTCATCTCAATTGTTTAGTTTTTAGGTTTATATAAGTGGATCACTTCTGCAGATTTTCACCCAAATTAGTGATCGTACGTTAAGAGATCGAACTAAATCAAATCAATAGACGATCCAAATCTATCAACAGGAGTCGTTCAAGTTTATAATTAGTAAATCACATTTATAAATGTCTTAACGATTTTCAATTTGGATGAGAATTTGTAGAGATGATCTACTCATATATATTTACAAACTAGATGGTCGAGATGTGAATATGAGATCGAAAAATTGGTAAAACGAAGAAGTCTTTAACTAGTTCTCAACTTAGTGGTTCTCATTAAAACCTCTATCTTTTGAGTTTTTTTCTAATTTATCTTAAATAAACAAACTTTTTAAAGTGGAAGGCTTGAACCTGGCCATGTGGATGAAGACTTTTTAGAGCTGCCCATGTATGATGTGGTTGGTAAGCACCCATAGCAATTTCTGTGTCCCGTGAACCGTCCATTGATCTTTGATTAATATTTGCAGAACCCATGATTACAAACTCATCATCAACAATCATTCCTTTGGCATGGACATAAATCATAAATCGGCGAAACTTTTGAGATAATGCCTGTCAATAAGAAACAACAAAAATGAATTCTCCAAATGAATTATTGCTTGATTTTTTAAACAAAAACAAACATATAATTATATGAGATATATATTCAGGTAACAAAATAAACTTACCAAGGTACGACTATCAGATGTCTGATTAGCTTTATCTGACCCTTTCGTGGTTAGAGGTTCACGTTTACCAAGACAATAAAAGTTCAAATAATCTTGTGGATGATACTGATCAGTAAGGCCTGCCTCTTCAAGGGCATTTGTAACAATCTTGTACATCATTTCCATAGTTTGTCCCTGTGGTAAGTAAATTAAATATTAGAAAGATAAAAGTTAGATTTCAAGTAGAGATGATGAGATGTGATGCTGTACAACCACTAATAATCTAAATTACAAAGCTGAGTTCTTTAGAATAGAGAAAAAAATAGTTATCAACCTAAAAATGATTACTTGTTGAAGGTAGTAGAGTTTTCAATATTTCTTTTTTCTTCATAACATATACAATAAGAATATGACGGTAAGGCAAAAGTCATGTACTGAAATGCAAAATAAGTATTTCATAATTTCTTTAGCATCTGTATCAGTTGTACTTAATGACTACTGTCATGACAATAAGACCTTTAGTTTTCAAAAATAGGTTAAAGATCAGGACCTCACGATAAATATTTAAAGGTCCATATATCCACATGAAATGTCAGATTCAAGAAAAATTAACTATATTAAAATACTAAAATTGACAATATCATCATCATCTCACCTGCCAGTATAAAATTTCTTGAACAGATGAAGTAGTTGGAACACCTTCTGGCCACATAGGTATAACTACATATACTGAGAAACGTTCATGTGCTCTAATTTTGCTCGCTATTTTCAGAGCTAACTCCATTGGAACCAAATTATCTGCACCTATAGTATCATTAAGATATCAAACACATCTCTTCAAAAATGTAAATTGTGGTGTGAAATACCCAAAAACAAAAAAACAAAACAAAAATTCAATGATAAAAATTCAAATTTTCAGTTGTTATTAAGAGAAGAAAGTTTTAAGTTGTTGTTAAGTGTAAAGTAGCAAATTTTGCATCCATAACATGAATAAACTTAAAATTAGATTTTGTGTAAACCAAAGTCAGAATGTGGGAGATATGAGATTTCGGCACTTATTTGTATTTATTCTTGTTATGCTAGTTAAACAAAGATGATTCGAAATCCGAATTATTTACCTTGTAAACTTTTTAAAGCTATCTATTTTCCCAATTGTAATTTTTGGAAAGCAAGTATTGGTGATTCTCCTTCTTATGCTTGGCGAAGTATAATTGATGGCGGGGATATACTAACGCATGGAGTGTGGCAGGGTGCAGGTTGATTGATGATGGCATACAAACCAACATATGGAGTGATCCCTAGTTGGAAGAGCAAAAGTTAAAGTCTTTTATAGACCAGCATTTTCACCAGGTCTCAGATTTCATGAATGCGACGGGTACTTGGAATGTAGCACTGATTAATGAGCTCTTCCCTTCTCACGTTGTTCATAAAATCTTGGCTTTACCGATCAACAGCCGAAATCGTTGTGATCAATGGTCACCACAACTGCAATGCGACCGCCACTTGCCACCAAATTCACATCAACGTCAATCACCAAGAGACAGTCTAGCACCAAGGAGCCATCGCTACCGTCACAACGAAGCAAAGCAACGCACCTGAACCCGATCTGGTCCACGACCCCAGATCTCTAAAGCCAACCAAGGTCGCTGCCGATTATATTACCTGATTTAAACACCATCCCAACCGTCGCCGCTACCAAAGGCCCAAAGCCCACGCTCACGAAAGTTGGTTATCCAAAGATCGTCTCGCCGCCTACATCACAAGCCGAGCCCAAAACAACCTCATATGTTGTCGTCGCTAGCGGATCCAGTAACGTCATCTTCATCTCAAAATCATCCTTGATGCCCTGTCCGCAATCAGGAGGGAAAGAGGCCTCCCACACTGCCACCTTTGCGAGCTTGACCGGAAAAGGAGGACAAGACTATTGAAATAAAAAAGAATACAACTATGAAAATAAAAATTGGTATTTCTAGTTGATGGAAATGAATGGTGTTTCTATCGATCTATATAATCACTTAATACACATCTTAATTTTTTTAGTATTTATCTTTTCTCATAAACTGTCTAATTTACCCTTATCTCATTGCAAGTCAATATCATCATCTTTCCCGAGTCTCCAAACACAGCTAATCGCCATATATAGTCATCTCACACCATATTATGTATAATCATATTTTCTATAATTGAAAGCAAGCAAAGGCATCAAAAAGTCTATATATATGATAATTTGAATGAGAGATTTCAACCTCCTAGTACCAACAAAAGATTTTCACCAAGCCTATATATGTTTATTGGTCCTGACAATATTTAAGTCTTTGTAATCAGGGGTTTAGGCTAAACGTCCCCCCTTGTATTTGACAGTTTCATTTATCAAGGCTTGAGGGCGGCCGTACTAACCCTTTTATTAAAAAAAAAAACATAAATCTCTCAAAAATCAAATAACACACGGTATTTGGTTTCAAAACTTTTTTTGTTTTTGAATAGGGCTAGAACGACCGCCCTCATGTCTTAACTTTTAACGAAACCGCAGAATACAAGGGGAGGACATAAAACCTCAACCCCATAGTGCAAGAATATCCTGAAACAATATTAGGAGTTTCCACATATCCTATGCATTCTAACAAGCACATTTAAGTAAGGAGTATATCATCGGCTACTTCATTTGTTTTATAAGACAAATCTCATGTAGTGTCATAAGATACTATGTCTGATAGATTTCTTACCATGTTGTCATTGGAAATTATTACTGGTGACACTGAGTTTCATCTTACCACTAGGAGGCTGTGATAATTTGACAAAGTAAAGAACTCGCCGCCTACCTAGAACAACCATGGTACAAGACTCACAAGCCGAGACAAAGCCCACATATCCGGACAAAATAGAGATCAGAACTTATTAAAAACGGAAAATAAATTACAATTAAAATTAAAAAATAACTGAAATTTAAAAACAACCCAGCCTCAGCTGAGCCTAAAAAATGAGCCCAAACCCAAACCTCCACACAAGGAGCAAGGAAGAAGCACGACTTTTGCCAAACCTGATCGGTCCCAACACTGGCTGCCGTTGATGGCCCACCACCCCACCACCCTGCTGTATCGTTGGGTTTCAAAAACTTATTTTTATCAACAAAAAAATGTTCTAACATAACATGAATTAGCTTTTCTTTTTTTTTTAACTAGGCTAAACAACAATCAAGCATAACCATTTTTTCTCTTTCTCTATGTATGTTTTTTCTCCCTCTATTTTTTTTTTCGACTAATCGTTTTTTTTGTTTGCATGTATATTCCTTCACCTTGTATATGTTTTTTTTTGTTAAAAACCTTGTATATGCTTTCAACATGTAGAACAATAGAAAGTTTTATGTCACATGATCGATATTAAATTATTAATCATAGTTTTAGCTCTTATATATAAATTCTTTAACAATATTTAAAATTAGAAAATAAAAATATATAAGAAAAATAATAAAGAATACAATCTATTATTAAATTGAAAAGTCTAGCGGGAATAAATATATTATTTATTTTCTGTATAATTGTTGTTTTTAATAGTCATTATGTAGTTCTCAAAAATCCTAGCCAAGAGCCATGCTTCTCTGCTCTCTCTCTCTAAATCTAGGGTTTCGACCCATCTCTAAATCCAGCCATCACGGCTTGGATCTCCAAGGACGCGCATCGTCTCAACTAAGCAAAGGCATGTCCTCTGCCTCTCGCTGGATTGATTCAGCGATCAAGGATGAAAATCTTTCACGGACGATTCATCAAAAACTCATTTAAACCGAGTCTGATCGCATCTCGCCGAAGAAGATTCAAGGACCCCAATGGTGGTAGCGTTTGGCTATAGCAATTGAGGTTTTGATAGACGAAGTCTCCAATGGAGGAGCATCGGTGTCAGGGACATCGAAGAAGGCCATCAAAGTTGGTGGTTTAGAGTTGATGGTTGTTGGTACATCGACGAGGGGATTCGTTGATTGGAATCTTAAGGAAGCGGTACCTTCGATACTCGGTCGACGTCAAATATGGGTTTTCTGAAATGCTTGACAATGGAGGGAGAATAGCTGAGTCATGGGACCAGATGTTCCACCTGCCAATGCCGAAGATTATTGTGCCGGCAGAGGAAGTTTGGCGGCCGCTGGGAAACATGGATGTTGGCAAGGAAGAAGAAAACTCTAATTGGTTTTAGGTTTGGGCCCAAATCATTAAACTTGGATCTGAGGTCAAAGTCAAAAAAAATTGTGCTTGTTAAGCTGGTACACCCTGGGTCTAACTTGTCCCAAAACAAAGCACCCAAGAAAAGTTTTAAGCTGAGGGAAAATATGAAATTCCGTAACTGTTAGTGCAGATAGCTTGGCAGACTGTGCGAGCTACATGCAGCGAGATGGTTCCATACGACTTGGAGTACCGCAATTGAGCCCTTTGGCACTGGTTTTATGTTTCTCTAATATCTTGTGTGTGACTAATTTTATCTTCTGCTAAGCTCACAATAAGTGAGCTAAATGTCTAATGTAATAGCACTATTGTGATCGTTGTGGTCATTGTAACTTCGTTATGCTGGCTTTTGTTTATATGAATGATTTATTACTTTCAAAAAATAAAAATGTAGTTCTCAAATAAAAAAAAATCATTATGTAAGAGGAGATATATGTCATTCAATAATTCACAAAAAAATGAGGTCAATTGAGCAAAATTTGGATGTCGTCAAAACGGAAATAAAATGTAATAATGAAAAGTACCAATCTGACTAAATTTAATTATTTCATGTTAAAATACGTGTCTTTTTTTGTGTGTGTGTTGTGTGTGTATGAAACTATAATTAATGTTATAAGATTTTCAATATGATGAATCTTGATCCTATAAAATCTCACATTTCGGTGGATAAACTAGAAAATGAAATCATCTCGGTGGTAAGATTAGAAAATGGTGCAACTTACCTGCATTTTTGTACGCATGCCAATAAAACGAAGATCCAACAAAGTACTGATTTTCAATGTATATAAAATGTTGGGCTGATCTTATTGCCTTGATATATGCAACATGGATACTCTTGTCGATTTTCAAATTCTTCCCACAAACAAGATTCTGCAAGAAGATTAGACTACACAAGTCATTTTCTGATGGGTTAGTTAATGATAAATTGATTATTATAATGCTAGTCGTTATGAATATCAGCAATATTATAGAAAATGAATTAAGCGCATCTCTATTCAGCAATATTGTTAATTCAAAAATTTTATAAAATTGATAAATTTGTTAATCGAGTCATGTATTGCTAAAGAAATACTTAGATGGCGTTTAGTAACGTTTTCATGCATGTATTTTCATTTTTAAGAATGACAATGAGATGAAAATATGTTTGGTGAGACATTTATGAAAACGTTGAAAATGAGAATGAAAATATTTTCAACTTTTACAAAGAAAAACTGAAAACATTAATTTGACGTTTTCACTTTTTCATTTTCTTATTTTAGAAAATCTGAAAAATATTTTTCACAATAAATTACCGAATACATTTCCAAAGTAGAAAATACAATCTCATTTTCTCATTTTCATTTTTTTAAATTATTTTTGAAAATCATTTTCGAAAACGTTACTGGACAATGGACATGCCCTTATTGTAATACCCCAAATTTTCATTTCATTTTCCTTGTATTATTTCCATATTTAATGAAGAATTATTGATGGAAATTTTTATTGGTTTATGCGAAGTTGAAGTTTCAGGAGTTTATTTTAAGGTGTCTTGACTTTTAAGAAACCAGAAGTTGACTTTATTTTCCGTAAGTTATTTCTAAAAATTTCCTTCATGAAAGTTGTAGAGTTTGGCGATATGAGTTCGTAGACACGTGGCACGGGTGAAACGGATGTCGTATGAGAAAGTTATGGTCAAAGAAAGTTAGTTTCCGATTTTGGAAAGAGTTTAAGTAAAAAAATTATGTGGGAGTTATTTTGGGAACCCTAAAGTCAGCTCTCTCTCTTCTCTCTCTTCCTCTCCCGACCTCTCTCGCGCAACCAACTTCCGCCGGAGCTATCTCCGCCGTCCGGCCACCATTTGGACCGCCGCCGGTCCCGTTCAACTCCCTCAGATGTCCTTTTCAAGGCTAGGCAGCTGCTGCACGGCATTGCACGTCGGAATTGGAGCCCTTTGCCGAAAAAGGGGGCTTCTGCATCACCGATCGGAACCGACGATTTCGACGACGACGAGAGGCTAACTTGGGTGAGTCTGGTTCCACTCCTTTTGGTAGTGGCTAGGCATAGATTGAAACAAGTTTTTGAGGTTTTGAGCCCGGATTTGCAGGTTTGAAGTTTGATTTCGGGTTGGTGTTTCGTGGCGTTTTCCGGCTGTTTCCGGCCGAATTGGTTGAAACCTCAGGTATTAAAATTGCTCTCAATGCTTCAATCTTCAAGTTTCATGTTGTGAGCTTCCCCAAATTTTGAAGTTGGTGGTGGCGCGTGGGGCTCACTCGCCGCCGCTTGTGGCGGCGCATGGGGCTCACTCACCGCCACTTGTGGCGGCACGTCCGGGCAGTGTGAGGGCTTTGTTTGTTGTGTTAACTAGTCCTTGTAGTTGCTAGTGTGTTTGTTGTGTGTGAAGACTAAGTGTTAATTAGGTTTTTGCATCTTAGGTGCTAAGTTGTTCTTGGTGTTCATTAGGTCGGAAACTTGGAAAGTTTGATCTTGGAGGTAGTATGGTTTGTTGTTGAGTGTCCAATGACCTTGGGAGGTTTTGGAGGAAGAATTGCCCTTCTTTAGGCAACCTTTAGGTTAAGGGTACTTTGAGCCTTGTTGAAAAATTACTAAGGTTTTTAATTGTGTAATTTTAGGTGATTTGTGAGGTTGTGGTTTAGCTTGGCCCTTGTGTTTTGCGGAAAACGCAGCGGGATATTTAGATGAGTAAATCTCACCAAAGTTTATTTTTGGACTAAATTTTATTATGGTCATTTAATGATGAACTTAATGATATGCTATTATTTGTTTTAAAATATATGAGCTTGATCGCTAACGGCTCATAGGTAAGATAAAACAAGTTTTCCTTATATGTTTATTTTTGAGGTTCATGTGATCATAATTATAGTGATTATTGATAGATTATTCTTGAGGAAAATCTATATTTGTTCATATAAATATATCTATGTGGAAGGATATAATTTTATGATATGATTTTGTGTTGTTGAAGATGATGTTGTGATATTGTGATTGTTGGATAAATAGTCAAACCGGGTTCCAAGCCTTTAATCGGGTGATTGGTTACGGTTATGATGCTATTTATTATTTTGTGATTTGTTATTGGACAGTCAAACTAGGTTCCAAGCCTTTGGTCGGGTGATTGGTTACAATTAGGAATAAAACTCTAGTCTGTCTGTCTGTCTGTCGGTGTAGGTCATGGGAGATATCTTATGGTATCTGGCTGGGACCCATGGGTACACAATATTGTTGTTGTAGGTAATGAGAGGTATTTATTAATACATGGGACTCATGGGTACATGTTATTTGAAAAAGTGTTGGAATTGTGGATTTAATTATTGATCTAAATTACTCTTGTGATATAATTGGATGTTAGATGTATTGTGTTATTTGAGAGTTACTCATACGAGATTTTTAGCTTACCGGGTTTGTTGTTTACAACCCGGTGCACCAATTCTTAGTGTAGGGGTTAGACCTGCAGGTGAGGATCAGCAGGGTTGAGCCGGAGGCTTAGTGGCAGGGTTTTTTGTTGTGTTTTGTTGTACACTGTATATTTTTATATTTGGGGTAGATAGTATTAAACTCATGTGAGTGTTTTCATTTTCTTGACTTTCAAGTTTATGTAAACAAGGAAATGTAATATTTAACACAGTGTTGAGTTGTGTGATATTTACATTTCCACATTGAGTTTTAGTTTCTATGAAAATTGTTTTGAAACAGGTTTTGAGATTTTAATATTTTAAGATATATTATGCCAAAATTTTTAAAAATTATCTTTTGAAAATTGGGGTTTGACACTATATTTTTCCTCATTTTCTTGTCCACGTGACACTTTATCATTCGTTAAAAATCTCACGTAACACAGAGCAATAATTATTGATGGAGCCAAATTTTTTATACCAATAGCTAAATCTCATAACTACTATAACTTTACTCACATTGGTGGAGATGCTCAATGTAGATAATTATTAATATAAATATATAATTACATAAACATAATTCATTCTAACCTGAGCCTCAGCATCTTGGACACCCTTTGGGAACCCCTTCACCGATCCTGAATCTATTGACCTGAATACCTATGACATAAGAGTCAAAACTAACCACGATTTTTGTCTATATATTTTTTTTTTAGAAAAAAAAGAAATTAGAGTTCCTGAGTATACAAATAGATCAAGTTAGTCGTTGCATGTTTTTTCTTTGTACCTGTACGTGCCAATTTTCACGATCTTCTTCATTGCAAACACGTACTTTTTCATCACCATTATGATCAGAAGTTGGAGTGAGTATCCATGAGACGCGATCTAATCTTATTAGGGCGTCGTCATGCTTGTTCTTGACTTTTTTAGTTTGAAGTCACGCTTTTTCGCTTTTTTCCATCTTTGTTCAAAATTTATTAATATATCATATGCTGCAGGACCCTCAATTTTACAATGTAAATCATGCCAAGGTTCTCTTGGCCCATAAGTGTTCGGCTGTAATGTAAAACCAAATATAGTTATTAGACACCACACGTTATGAATCAGAAAGACTACAAAACGAAAAATATACCAAAAACTTCAAATATTATCAATATAATAATAATAATAATAATAATAATAATAAATAATGTTGATTGTGGAAACCTAATACATAAAATTAACTATAAATAAATATAAGGATGATTGTCACTCACCGGAAATGTAGGGTTATGAATATCATTTTCAAAGATCGTGTCAAGTTCATTGAATAGTCTATGTTCAGGAGTATCATAACGGCCGTCACATAAATCAAGACCACCAATGAAAGCCGTTATTTTCCTGTTACTCCCAGAAGCTGTGTCAAGAATCACACACTTCTGATGATGGGTAAAAAGAGTTCCGACAACCTGAACTAGAGAGATAGTCCAATTTAAACAATGGTGAATCTATTTTTTTTAAAATATAAATTTAACAATTGATAATATTTCATTAAATTCAATATCAAAAAAGTGTTACTATTGAAACCTCTAAATTTACGCAATATACGTCACATTCTCTATACACCTCTCTTTTACTTTTAAATATAAGCATAGATCATAACTTTTTTCCCAAAAAAAATACCTTGTATATGCGTGCAACACGTATGATAATAGAATTTTTTATGTTACATGATCAATTACTCATAGTTTTAGTTCTTATCAAATACACTAGCCTCATGCACGTGCAATGCACATGTTATTGGTGTATAGAAGAAAAACTTGTCACAACCTTGTTTCATTTTATTGACAAAAACTTTGTTTCATTTTATTATATATTTTTTCTTCAAGATAATTCTTTTAAGTAATTTTTTTTATCAATATAAAGGATAATCTTTTAGGCAATCTATAATTTGGTGAATTTTTTGGCTTGGCTTTATAATAGTATAGATAGATAGATAGATAAGAAAACCCTTTAAGTCTATCAATAAAAAGGGTAATTTAGGGAATCCATAATTTGGTGAAGCTTTACTGGCTTGGCTTTATAGTAGTTGATATACAACTATTATCAGGTCCAAATATTTTTATTTATTTAAAAGGTACGGATTTTCTTAATTGACCAACTTTTTTATCATATTTTTTTATCTTAACCGTTCACATTGTAAGTATATATGAGTAGATCATCTGTACAAATTTTCAGCCAAATTGCTAATCATTAAGGCATTCAAAGATGTGATTTAGAACTAAAAACACAAACGGTTCAGGTTGAACAGTTTCAATTCATTCATTGATTTAATTTTTTTTGATATCTTAACAATCTCCAAATTAGCTGAGAATTTGTAGAGAGGATCTACTCATATATACCTACAATGTGAACGGTAAAGATAATAAAATATGATCGAAAAGTGGGTTAAATTAAGAAATTCCGTACCTTTTGAATAAATAGGGATGTTTGTATCTGAAAGAGTAATTTTAAATACACACTCTTAATCTCTTAATACACACAATTTACTTAATACACTATCCATCTAGTTTTTCATTTCAATATTATACTAAATACACATCTCAAATTGCCTAAAATACCCTCAATATCTAAAACTAATAATAATCTGTTATTTAATATAATTATTATATATTTACTATTTCACAACTCTCTTTACGTATTCTCTTTTATTTTTTGTTATATTTTTTTTATCATGCTAGAAATTTTTTCTTGATATTTTTTAATTTATAATCAAAAGAGTAATATTATATTCAAACTCCAAATCTCCAATATGACATCAATCGGCTAGAATTTGAAGAAAAAAAATATTGAACATACATAATTTTTTCAAAATTAAGAAACTAGTAGAAGTACAATAGCATAAAAACTAGTTTTTAGTCTGCAAGATAAAAACTAAAGTTGATGAAAACAAAAAAACCCAAATGAATCGGTAAATAATACATGTGATTACGACAGTAGTCGAACATGTGATGGAATTTTGGACAAGAGGTTTTTATTTTCTTTTTTCTTTTGATGCGTAGTTTTTAGTCTGCAAGATAAAAACTAAAGTTGATGAAAACAAAAAAACTCATATGAATCGGTAAATAGTACATGTAATTACGACAGTAGTCGAAATTCAGGTGATGGAATTTTGGACAAGAGGTTTTTATTTTATTTTTTCTTTTGATGCGTAGTAATAGTGGAGAAGAGTTAGGTTTTAGGGAAGATATAATTTTTTTTCTTTTTTTTTCCCTAATAACTGATAGATGTTTTTGTAATTAAACATACCTATAAAATCTGATGTGAAATATAAAATAATAGGGTGTGCATTAAGATATTAGTTGTGTGTATTTAAAATTTCTCTATTTGAAAAGGCTTGAGATGATATATAAGGTTTCATAAGTATGTAGTAAAGTTTATTAAAAATATATATATATATGTAGTGAAGTTCAAAAATGAAAATTGATAAGGAAAATAATATAGAATGTTAAGTAAGTTTAGAGAGAATAAATATAATATTTCGTTTTATATTATTATTGCCCTTGAAGCCATTATGTAACAAGATATATAAGTCATTCAAGTGAGCAAATTTAAAGATTCCAATAGAAATACTCATATCAAAATTGGTTTATATATACACAAATTGATGTCCCTCACCTGTTGTTTGAAAATGCTAAGCTTATTGCTTGCATAACGAGGAGAAAGTACACAATGAACACTAGAATGTTTGAAGAACTTTTTTGTTTCCTCATCATGTGTTGCCATGACACCTTCCTGCAGTTAAGTTAGTTATCATTTTATATTAAAAATTATAATGAAACATATTTTGTTTTGTCGACTTATCTCATAACAGAAGTTGCATAAAAAGAGAAGTTGGATGAAATTACTGTTTTGAGTAGAAACTTGTCGTGCGATGTTTTATCATCCCAAATCAACATAACAACGCGGACTCCTTCCTGTGACTTGTATTTGAGCAACTCTCCGAGTTCTAATTCTCCTCCAGAAGGTAGTGGCTTCGTTGGTTCTCTTACAAGCTTGACACGATGGTATACAGACCAGCCAATAATATATATAAGATGTTGAGCTTCCAAAATAGCATGACATATTTCTTCCCAGCACTGTCTATGCTGAAAAACGGTTCCACCATCGAGTAAAATCTCAGGTAACATATCATTAGGTACATGAGCATCTTGGTATAAAGTGACACTCCCTCCTTTGCGAAGTGGAAAATATGCGTTAGGAACTCCTTTATATTCTGGCCCGACCCCAACACCATTCTTGTACAGAGGGTTGTTTTCAACTGGCTTAAACTGAACAGAAATATGTAATTCAGGAAAAGGTTTCAAGCAGTTTCCGTGATTACCAATGACGGGAAACCAATCATTAATCGTATTTCCGGAAATAATTTTTTCAACAGATATCTCAACTACTCCAATAAGTTCAGCTCCAAGAACGTCATTATCTTTAACATGAAACTCCACCTTCATAACAGGGTGAGCAACAGGAACACAGAAATGTTCTTCCCATGAAGGATTTTCACTGTTTGAAATTATTCTAGTTTGAGCTACAGTAGCTCCTGCTAGGCAAACTGAAACATAAGGGTCACTTGTAATCATTGCAGGCCGTTTTCTAGAAAGAGTTCTTGTAGACCGATTTCCAAAAGGAGTAGAGCAAGTTCCAAACATGGTAAAACACTTTCTCATTCTTTCTGAAGTTAAATCCATATTTGGAAGAGATTTAGCTTCTATAATCCATAAATCTAGTTCACCATGGAGGAATATATTTTCTTTAGAACCCTCACTCTCATTTCTTAGGGTTGGACTGTCATGGTGATCCTCATTTCCCATTTTCACATGTGAACTTGAAACAATAACTGACGTTGCAAATTTTTATGAAGCACATAACATCTCACAATTGAAATATATGTCCATGGCCACCATCAATCAAAGTTTAGGCTCACGGCACCAACTTATTGTTATAATAAAGAATACTCCTCTTATGTACCAGTAAGATAAGCCTCAAGTGTGACTTGGTCTATATATCCATTGGACATCATAACTCAAAACAACCGGTTTGTTGAATTGATTAGGAATTTCTGCTAAGATATCATGAACATAAATTATTTCACAACAAATTTGAAGATATACTTAAGATATGTATATATATAGTCCAGTTCTAAAGATGACCTATATGTTTAACATTTTGATAATAACTACAAAGAAATGAATATGTAATGGCATATATATTTACGCAAATAGTACATAACTAATTTAATCATGACATCTCCTATTTGTAACCACCAACGTCTGAGCGATTCAAAAACATATCTGTAAGGCCAATGTTAAGATCTAGATGCTTAGTGAAATATTTTAAGTATTACTAATTATAGTTATACTAATAAACAGATAAATTTGAGATTGCTAAAAAGTACTAATACGTAAACAAACAGCTATAAAACGTGTTATTCGTAATTCTTTTTATTGTTTGAAATAAGTCTATCTCCGTTGGTTACTTTTTTTCTTTTTCTAGCACATCAAGATTCAAGGAAACTAAGAAAGTTCCTCCGGGGGGGAGAGAGAGAGAGAGTTCGACTCACAACAGACTCGTTGTAACATATTAGTTGTTTATTTGATAAAAAAAAAATGAGTAAGACAGACGAGAGAGTTTGCAAAACAAACGAAAAGTCAAGAAATATAAAGAAAAAAACATAATACTTGAAGAAAATACAATAAAGGCAAATATCACAAATATTCACTGAGTTTTGACCCATTAGACACTTTATTCACTGACATTTTAAAAATATCACTAAACTCACTTACTTTTAGCTTGTCTTTCATTTATGAGCCATCAACATCGAGGGTATATTTGTCTAAATACTAAAAATAAAATTTTCAATTAGTATTTTTGAGGGAAAAAAATAATATTGTTTCCTCATCTGATTTTAAATTTCAAACATTTCCTTTCTATTAAAGATTCCATAAATTTTAATGAAAAAGTTCAAAATGATTTAATAACTTTAGAAGAAGAAAAGATTCATTTCCAAGATAACTTTTTTATTACGAAGAAAAGAACTACATATATTTTTTTTTTCCAAATTTTATAAAACTATTTTTTTTTTCAATAGTCTTGGAATTAAAATAACTTTAGAAAGTAAAACATTAAGATGGAAATGCATTTTGAAGTGGTTAGAAAAATAAGAAAATTCTAGAGTACCCACCAGTTTCCTATACTGTGGTTTTTTTTTTAAATATTTTTTATAAACACAAGGATATTTGGCGGAAAATTATGTAATAAATGTATATATATGTTGTAATTATGAGGTCTGGATCAAATTAAAAATTTAAGACTCATTTTACAAAATTAAGGACAAATATGTTGTCAAAAGGATAAATTTTCAGATTTAGACAAAATAACATATGTCTTCGTTCATGTAATAGGGTTCTAGGTTTTGTAATTAGGTGGTGTCTTTTGTATTTAAAAAATAATTACATCTTTTACAACACTTTTTACAAATATATAGACATTTGATTAAGACTTGTGTAATAAATGTTCATATGTTGTAATTACAATATCTGGACTAAGGCCTCGATTGGTTCACGGATTGAAAATGTTGGGAAAGGAAAGTTGTTCCTTTCCTTTGTTTGACACACCTATGGAAAAGAAAGACTATACTGTAATATGATGAGAAAATAGATGAGAAATTGGATCCTCCCACATACCATGGGATTCAATCTCCCTCATACTTTCCCAACATTAATTGCATCTTTCAAATATTATTTTAATGAATGTTATTACAAAATTATCCACAAATTTTTTTGAATCTTGAATATTTTATATTTTTAAACTAAGGATATAAATGGTAAATTAATGTTACTTGCTTTCCTATCCATGCATAAACCAAACATTTGAAAGGAAAGTAAAATACATTTTCTAATTACTTTCCCGACGTTCCCAAACACTTGATATGAAAACTAGTGGGAAATTTACTTTCCTATGCTCCTATGTACATAAGAAAGACCAAGAAACCAATTTCCTTTCCATCAACCAAACAAGACCTAAATTTACGTGCTCTGAACAAAGTTACTTATATTAATTAGAGTAAATGTGTTGTCAAATCTGTAAAGTAAAATAAAGAAAAATGCCACGTGTTATAATCTAAATGGGTAAATAAAAAGAAAAAAAATGTATTAAGTATTCGTGGGCACTATCCTGTCTCAGAAAAATATACCCTATATGTTAATGGTTTTAAATGGTAGATTTAGTTATGTGAGATACGGAGTCAAAAGTGAGTGAGTTAAGTAATTTTTGAAATGTCAATGAGTTAAGTGTCGAACAAGTCAAAACTCAGTGACCATTTGAGATTTTTTGACTAGAATAAAACTGACAGAGCAAACTTTGTACATAAATGTTGTCAAGTCCTTGGTAATACTTGTTACACCCTATACTTTACACATAAAAACAATTATGTCCCTCGGTTTGTAAATTAAACTGGTATACCCCTACACTTTTTAATTCTCTTTTACCCTTTCTGTCAGTTGACCGTTAAAAGAGACCGTTAAGTTGTTAAAATGGCTAAACTAATCAATTTTATTTTCTCCTTTCTCTTTCCCAATTTTTTTTCTTTTTCTCTTTCTCAAAAAATTAATTAGGAAACAGAGAAAAATATAAGAAAAAAGTAAAATTGATTTTAAAGAAAAAATAAAATTGATTTTTAATAGAAAAATAAAAATTAATTTTAATAGAAAAAATTAAAAATTAATTTTAATAGAAAAATAGATTTCTAGAGAAAAAATAGGAAATAGAAAAAATATATATATAAAAGAAGAAGAAAAAAAAAGGAAAGAGAAAGAAAAAATAAAATGATTTTATGTAGGGGCAGTTTAGCCATCTTAACAACGGAAAAGGTAAACTGTTGAAAATTAAGAATATAAGGGTATACCAGCTTAATTTAAAAACCGAGAGATATAACTTCTTTTAAGTGCAAAGTATAGGGTGTCACAAGTATTTTTTTTTTATCAAGTTTCTTTACTATCTAACTGTATTTCGCTAGCTACAAGATCGGATACCTCAAAAAAATAGAGACATGATAGCGCAAAAATGAGCTTGTCTACAAGACATGAACTAAAAATATTGAAAAAAAAATGCCATAGCTCAAAAATTCACAAGCATGTCATTATACAAATAGATGAATAATGAGAGAAAACTCCTCTTTGTGCAAAACAATGATTGAAACCAATACTAGCAATATCAAATAAAAAATCATGTTGACAAAACTAGTGAAATTTAATAATAATGTATTGTTTTCTTTAGAGTCAACAAGAGAGTGACTCTTGTATATGCTAATTTGTGATAATATTTTTATTGTTGTAGATGAAAATATTTAAAATTCTAAGAAATATAATTTTGTTCTAGAATTTTCCGTAATGTGTGCATTCGCCTTATGCTACTAGGATTTGATAGGTTTACATGTTAGAATAAAATTATGTATTTTTTCTCCATACCTAAAAGGTACTCTGTAACTTTATATAAGGCCTCTATCAATGAATAATGTATAACTGTTTCATGATTCTTTTCGCTATCATCTTTCAAATCTCTTTTACTCTTTCAATTTTCACTTTTACATTACAATATGTACATATCAACTACTCATAAGAGGCATCCACACTTCATTTTCAATCAACCAAAGAAAATAGAAGAAATTAAGTAAGTTGGGAAAAAAAATTAGAGACAAACAAACTTAAACCCAAGGAAATTACAAAGAAAACAAAGATTTTACAAAGAAATTCTTCAAAAGATTTTATACCACTTCAAGAACAAGAAAACCAAACACACACAATTCTATAGATCTAATATATATATAGTGGATACCAAGTGTAATGCTGATGATAACAAAATTAAAATGATTCTATTTCAGCAAGATGAGAAGCCAAGTTTAATTCACCTGGGCATAAGAATTTCGTTTTCTTCTTCTTGAGTTTGAATCACGAGATAAGCCAGAAAACTGGATGACCTTCACAGAGAGAGAGAGAGAGGAGATATTGGCTGAAAATTTATGGAATTGTTCTACTCTCCATATTTGCCTCTTTCTCACACAGAGCACATTACAAGCCTAAAATAGATTAATAGCTTCTTAATATTTTATTGAAAAAATCTTATAAAAGCCTAAAATTGATTTTTAAAGAAAATATAAAATTGATTTTTAATAGAAAAAAAATATTTTTTTAAATTTTAATAGATTTCTACAGAAAAAATAGGAAATAGAAAAATGATATAAAAGAAGAAAAAAATTAGGAAAGAAAAAGAAAAAAATAAAGTGATTTTATGTAGGGGCAGTTTAGCCATGTTAACAACTTAACGACGGATCCAGGTTGGGTTTTGGGAGAGAGTGAAAGAGGAGCACCAATGGTGGGTGTCTCTGGATGAGAGTGTGGGTACTGGGTAGGTGAGAGGTGATAGGCGGGGAAGAACAAGGACGAAGAAGAATCCCCTGCATTCCTTTCAGAATTGGGATGAAATTGTGGCAGCATTGGTTCTGTGGGATTTACTCATTAAAGATCAAACGGTCCAGGTCGGTTCATCCAGTTTTGTCCCTCAAATTCTATCCCGCATGTGAGCAGCCATTTGGGAATAATAGCAGACATGGCAGTATCACGTCTCTCGTCGACATAGTAGTAACACGTCTCTCGTCCACACGGTAGTAGCATATCTCATGTCGACACGACAGTAGCACGTCTCTCACCGACACGGGAGTAGTACGTCTGCGGTCGACACGGCAGTAACACGTCTCATGTCGACGTCTACGGTCGACACGGCAGTAGCACGTCTACGGTCGACACGGCAGTAGCACGTCTACGGTCGACACGGCAGTAGCACGTCTACGGTCGACACGGCAGTAGCACGTCTACGGTCGACACGACAGTAGCACGACTCCGGTCGACACGACAGTAGCACGACTCCGGTCGACACGGCAGTAGCACGTCTCATGTTGACACGGTAGTGACACGTCTATAGTAGCAGTAAAATATGTAGTGAAATGTAGTTTGGTAAAATATGTAGTGACAGATAACATGTAGACATTAGTTTGTTCTAATTTGTTAATTTTTGTTCTAAAATGTATAAGATAATATGTAAATGATATATTAGTAAAATGAAATTTATTCAATAACTAATATGTAGTTTACTATTAATTTAAAAACCGAAAAACATAACTGTTTTTTGATGTAAAATAATAAAATATAGAACGTCAAATAAATTTTTTTTTCTTTAAAAATATGTTAGATATTGTTTACACTGTTTTCTCTTAATCCGGTTATCGGAAGCTGACGTTAAGTCGGCAAGTTGTCCGTGTTGTTTCGAGTCCACAAGAGAGACCCGGCTTGTGCATGTGAGTGGTGTTTTTTGTTTGGCAACTCCATGTGATCGATCGGGTTGCAGTTGACACAGTCACCATCCAAGAGCAGCAAACTCGAAAGCAAATGGAAGATGGGTTTGCTTAGAAAATCACAACCACATGCAAGCAATTTGAACAAAATAACATTAAAAAATAAACAATAAACGAAGACCCCCCCCGCCCATGTATGTTGGGAAGAAGATCGAAGCACATGCATACACCTGCACTTGAACATTAAATATAGATTACAGTGTAGTATGTATCCCACTTCCCCATTTCCTGGTCCTAGGCCTAGCTTTCACTATCTTCTTCTTCTTCTTCTTGGACTGAAATATATTGGGTAGTTTCAGTTTTGGTGTTGGGAGGGAGAAATGGAGGGGGTGATACAGCAACAAAGGTCATTGGCCGAGACACCAACTTATTCAGTTGCTTCAGTTGTTACAGTTATGGTTTTCGTCTGCCTTCTCGTACAAAGGTCCATCTACAGGTTTGGAAAGGTAACCCGGCCTTTCATATATACCCTTTGGCTTCTTCTTACCAAATTGGTTCATATATAAATGTAGCTGACGAAAAGTGAGAAACCCAGTAAGGAGTAAGCTATGCCTACCTGGTCTCTGGTTGATTGCTAAGACAATATTAGAAAGGGAACGTGAATACCATTTATTGTAAGCTATGCCTTCTTCTGTGTATCATTTTCAACTTTAAATCTTTGTGTACAGTGGTTAAAGAAGACCAGGAGGAAAGCGCTGTTTGCTTCACTGGAGAAGATTAAGGAAGGTGATCTTAGCTAAGGAGTAAAACCTGACCAGGCTTTTGTGTTATATTAATGGGTAGTCAGGGACTTTTATTGATATTTTGGTGTTCCTCGCAGAACTCATGCTGCTTGGCCTTATATCTTTGTTGCTGGCGCAATCCGCAAGGTGGATTTCTGAGATATGTGTAAACTCTTCTCTTTTCACCAGCCAATTTTATATCTGTTCTGAGAAAGATTACAGCAACACCAACGAGAAGGACGTGCTTGAGACTTCTTTTTCTTCTCCAAATGTTACTGATATTCCAGCAGGATTGATCAATCTTTCTTCTCATCAATGTGGTGAGGTAAAATGCTTTGCAAATGTGGATTCTATAAGTTCATATGCATGTATTTACCTTGCCAGTTGTAATGGTTGATTGCAGGGCCGTGAACCATTTGTTTCATATGAGGGACTGGAGCAGCTGCACCGCTTCTTGTTTGTTCTTGGGATCACCCATGTCTTGTATAGTTGTGTGGCGGTTGGTTTGGCTATGAGCAAGGTGAAATCTTTATATTTCTCATTCTCACTGAAGCAGTTCCATGCTTTGTCCAATGCCTCCTGAATTTGTGCACGTGTTTACAGATTTACAGTTGGAGGAAATGGGAAAATCAAGCTGGCTTACTGGCTGATGCGAACTTGCAAGGTCTGCAGCAATGAAAACTCAGAATATTTTTGTAGATTGAACTGGTTGATTACAAAATAATGCTAATTCAGCTTTAGTGGTTAAACAGCCTCAAGGCTATGTTCAGCACTTAGTGATTTCTGAAATTCATGCCTATTACTTAGGATATTGTTTAATTGATTACAAAATGAAATATCTTGTTCATTGATATACATTGCTTCGTCGTTGACAATATACTACAACATATTAATTTGTGTCATGTAAATGGACCATTGAACAAAAGAAAGAAGTGCTGATTTTGGATGAATTTTGGGTTGGAAAAATATACTAATAGTTCCTTTGACCAAAATCTTACCTCATTTTTGAATGGGAAGGGCTATTACTTACCATAAGTCTAAACCATCTACACAAATATTGTCAAGAAAATACACTACTTGGGCTCACACATTCCCACACATAAATTTGTTGAACAAGCGTGTTCTGCTGTATACATGTAGATGATGAGAAAAAGTCAGTTTGTGGACTTTGTTATATTGATCAAAATTATTCCAGTGCTGTGTCTTCGTATGAAACATATCCTATGTTTGCATCTCTTTACATTACATTGATTTATCTTAGCTTCAGTCAGCTTCTAAGCTTAGTTTTGTTCTGCAGCAAAGAAAAACAAGGTGATGAGACGACAATCTACCTTTGTTTTCCAGCACACATCTCATCCGTGGAGCAGGCACCGGATTCTTATTTGGATGGTAAATCTCATCCTTACTACTTAGTTTTTTCTGTATTGATTGAGTGCTCTTTATAGAAACCAATATGTATATATGTTTCCTTTTCTTTACCTACTAAAACAAGATAGAAAATAAAAGAAACGTTGAACTATATATCACTTTTATTCCGAATCTGACAACAGAAGAGAAGATTCAAAAAGATAAATGACGTCAAGTTTACTCAATTCAATGAAGTCGGATACAAAAAGATCGTTACAGATATCTAATGAAGGTTTTAATTGTGCCAAAGCTTTTCATGCCTCTTCGACATTTAATTAAGGTGGTGCAACTTGAGGGCAGAAAAATCTGCATTCATTTCATGTTTTTCTAAAAATGGACCTTGCATAAGTTCTGGTCTTATGAACCAATTAGCCTAGTCCTGTATTTCTCTCCAAAAAGTTTTTCTCTTATAGTAGTACATCATCATAAACAACAATTTGATACGAAAAATTCCTAATATTGTTTTGAACAAGAATTGTTAAACACATTGGCAATCCCTATTGTTTCCCATACCTCCAATTTTTACCAGCTCTTTATTATGTTCGGATTTCAAATGTTTGCAAAAATTGATTTGTGTCCTATTGCTGCAGCTTTGCTTCCTACGACAATTTAAGAGTTCTGTACAGAGATCGGATTACTTGGCTTTGCGTTTGGGCTTCATCACTGTGGGTATTTAATTATCAATGCCCATGCTTGTTTATGTTACTTTCCTATTGTCTTCCAAAGCCACACAATCATTATCCTCATAGAGTCACACATATGATTAAGTGCATCATTTCTTTGATATTCTACTCAATATATCTGGATATCTGTAGGAACCTTGTGCCTAAATTTAGACTTACAAGAAAGAGGCAACTGGATGTCATGCACTTCCATGCCTCTGTATTTTAAATGGACTGTAAATATTAAAGTTCAGATAGAAAACCAAGTTTCATTATGCAGTGTGGCTACAAGATTCCCTTTACTAATTCACTTACTAGACATCAGTACTACTTGATAAAACATGAATGTTCCAATTGCTAATTTACTTAGATTGTACTATAATTCTTTTCTTTGTTAGATGACCATATTCTAACTACAGTACTTTAGTTGTTTAATATCAATTCAAATCGAAGAACTTGCCCAATCCTACACATACCTATCATGTTCATTTTAGCATTTCCCAATCCTCTAAACCTGTGGTACAAACGAGCCATAAGGTAATTTGTTGGAGTTTTTTTTTTTTTTTTGGGGGGGGGGGGGGGGGGGGGGGGGGGGGGGCGGCGACATAGTCTGGTCAGGTCTAGGAATGATTCTTCCTTGATGATGGAGGTAGTTGAATCCTAAGCTAGTACACTTGTCACCCTGGACCCCAGGTTCGTCGAACTCTTCACTTACATACATAAGTTGCATTTCATCCGGGAATGAACTGAACAATTATTTGATTATGGTCTTGTTTCTATAATCCACTCATGTAAATGAAAATGAAAGTACGGAAACTTTTTCTGGGTGGAGCAATCATTACTTTTGCAGTTCAGATAACAATCTCATAAATAAAGAGGATACAATTTCTTTTGATTTCATTTCTTACTTTCGAGGTGTACTAGAAACCTACCACATTTGAAAACATGATAAAGTTGCAGGGAAAATTAACATAACTTTATCCATGCATTTTGGCTTACTCTCCTTGTTCATTGGAAAACACTTCTGATGATTTGTGGATTCTGATTTCTGTTCTTACTTGCAAATAATATGCAGAAGCACAGACTTCCACATTCTTATAACTTTCATAAATATGTGGTCCGGAGTATGGAAGATGAGTTTCAAGGGATTCTTGGTATCAGGTACGCAGTTTTATGGAAAGAATAATTTACTTAGTTTTGTGCTTGATGACTGCAATTGTATTCTACATACCTTTCACAAAGTGAATAAGATAAAACAAGGGAAAAAAATGTCTGCCGTAAATGTAGTCCTGCATTCTTACAAAACTGAAATGGATGTTCTAAGTGAGTTCTAAGCCAGCTCACATTTCATCCTAGAGTTAGCATCTAAAGCATATTTAGTTTTTCAATGATTTCTTATTATTTGGGGGGTAACTGAGTTAGTTTTTGTTTTGCAGCTGGCCACTTTGGGGTTATGCAATAGTGTGCATTTTCGTAAATGTTCATGGTAACTTCTTTTCTATTTAGAATGCAAAAAAAATATTATTTTTCCTTTTATTTTCCTTTTGAAAGGAGGCTGGAACCAGTCAAACTGGGAGACTAAGCCCTCATGCCCAGAATAAGCACATTTAATTTAAGACATTGGAGCTTTATTTTCTACATTATGTATTTTTGCTGCAGGTCTGAATATTTACTTTTGGCTTTCTTTCATCCCTGCCATTGTGAGTTTATATAGATATATTTGTTATCATTATATCTATAGCAAATCTCTTTGCAACAACTTTGCTTGCTCAATATTCTGCTGATGGATCATTTCAAAAAATTTCATGTCAAAGCTTGTCATGGTGGTCGGAACAAAGCTCCAGCATGTTGTATCTTCCTTAGCACTTGAAATTGTAGAACAAACAGGGCCGACTGTTGGGACTCAAGTAAAGCCACGTGACGATTTGTTTTGGTTTGGAAAACCAGTAATACTTCTGCGGTTGATACAATTCATCATATTTCAGGTTACTTGCATTTCATATCCAGTGTCTTATACTCTTATTTACCATTCATAACTAGATTACTTTTCTGATGATATTAATCCTCAGTATTTTTTGTGCACATGCAGAATGCCTTTGAGATGGCAACATTTCTCTGGTCCTTGGTAAGACACTATATTAATCAAACTGAAGGAAAATTCATAGATATTTTCGTATCGGCATATATGACAGCCAAAAAAAGTAACAGAAGATTATTTGCTAACAGTCTTCTGTCTAATGCGTTTTGGCTCATTTGCTTCTGCTATTAAATCAAAACTTGTAGGATTGATGTAAGAGACTGTTATATTGCTTTCCCTTGTGTTGCTATTTAAACTTTTTAAAGGGTCGCAGTTGTCTATAGTCTATAGTAAGGTCGTTTTATTCGATTTTTTATTAAATATTGCAAGGTTGTCAAGGTTCCTCACAGTTGAGCATTAGGAATTTTATCAACATTCTGTTTACCTTTGCTCATTAATTAGGAGTAGATTGTCTTGATTAGTTCTTTAGTTGTGTGCTTCCTTTTCAGTCTTGCTTTTTGTAAATGCAGTGGGGACTTAAGGAGAGATCATGCTTCATGAAAAACCACATAATGATAGTTATTCGGCTGGCTTCTGGGTATGTTCCTTTGTAATTTATCCACTCTGAGACACAATAGCTTATGAGACGCAATAGCTTACGATCGCATCACTTTTTTTGTTTATACATATGAGAAGGATCATGATGCCATAGTTTTCTCCTGGTTGCAGTGTTCTTGTTCAGTTCTGGTGTAGTCACAGCACAGTGCCTCTGAACGTCATTGTTACACAGGTTTGCTTGAGCCCTTGAATGATTAAACACAAGTACATTGGCATAAACCCACCATTGAATAAGAAGAGAAGTAAAAAATAGTATCCTGCTCAACGAGTGAACTCTATGTGCCTGATGCACATGAGTGGATCCCTAGTTTAAAGGAACATAGGGATGTGAATTAAGATTAGAGATAATTTTGCTCGGATCAATTGATTTGAGTAAGTTTGATAACTCAAGTGTTGGCAATTGATGATTTCAGATGGGATCCCGGTGTAAGAAAGCCCTGGTTGCTGAGAGTGTCAGAGAATCACTCCATAGTTGGTGCAAGAGAGTGAAGGAGAGGTCTAAACACTCGCATGCTACAAGATCAGTCTGTTCACTCGACACAACCATTGATGAGAGGGATGAGATAACAGTTGCATCTGGCACGTTATCTCGGAGCTCTTCGTTGGACTCCCTACATCAAGTAACTGTAGCATCAATGGAACAGCCTGACACTGTTCTTGAGACTACAGACCCGCCTCAACATGAGTACTCATTCCGGGTGGCGGAGTATTTAGCTGACTCGGTAAGCATCAGCACACCACGTCCTACCACCGGTGAAATAGACGATGACGCCATTAACGGAGAAGAAGAAAAGGTGGATACTTTATTAGAGTTGTTTCAGAAAACATAAGACCAGTGAAGAAGATGGTGGAAAGGCAATCAAGCGCACTTTGAGACTCCTTTAGAGCTGTTTCGGAGAACACCAAAGTATTATAACACCACTTGGCCAAGTGAGGCTTCCAGGGAGTAGCTATGTCGGAAAGTTAGATGATGGATGTACCATGTAGGTTGTTGATGCATGTATGTTTAGAATAAAGGGACAAGTGATGTTCAAATCAACTCAAATGAAATATATATATCCTGAACTTGAAGAAGCTATGTGTAGGAGAGAGAGAGAGAGAGAGAGAGAGAGAGAATACGTGCAAGAGATCGAGAGCAAATTCAAACAAGGGTACAATGATTTCATACTAGAAACAAGAGTAGAAAAACAATAAGCAAACTCATTTAGAGAATTCTAGTTAAGCGACATGAAAACATATATAGTAGTAGGTAGTAATTAACCGGTGAGCTCCTCCTCCTTGTGGGTTTCAAGAGTAACATCAGAGGAAGGATAGGCGACACAAGTGAGGACAAAGCCACCATCCATCTGGTCATCATCAAGAAAGCTCTGGTCAGACTGGTCGACGGTGCCATCAACAACCTTGCCGGCGCACGAAGAGCAGGAACCGGCGCGACAGGAGTAAGGGAGGTCGAGACCGGCCTCCTCGGCGGCGTCGAGAATGTAGACATCATCAGGGCACTCGAACTCGGTGACGCCTTCAGGGGTCTTGAGAGTGACCTTGTATGCAGCCATGGCAACACGCCCACCGCGGTTGTTGGACTTCAAGCCGAAAAGGGCCTGACCCACATTGGGATTAGCAGACCGGAGGCTGCTCATCGGCTGCCCGCGGATGAAGGAGGTGCTGACCATGGTGCCGGAGAGAGCTGCCATTGGCTTGGTTGGTTACTACTAGGAAATGAATGAATCAAGGAAAGCTAAAAAGAGAGAAAGGCTTAGCAAGTGTTGATAAGGGGATGGCTTGTGGAAATAGGGTGGCTACAAATCCACCTCTTATCTGCCACGTGGCAACTTATTGTGGCTACCTTTATCCTTTTCATTATCACCATAAGACCAATCGTGTGTGGAGTTTCACTAGGCTACAGACTACTGGTCTCAGTGGTCTGTGGCGGCCACGCTCCTCTCCATCCTACTGCTTTGCTCTCTTAGGGAACCTGGGGATGTAGCTCAAATGGTAGAGAGGCACAGGGTTCGATCCCCTGCATCTCCAATGCCCCGTTCACCACACAAAATTGAAGATTGATTTGGTTGTCATCATAGACACAGTCCACAAGGTTTTGTTTTATACCCTCATTTATGAACACATAATCCCCTCATTTATGAACACATAATCCAAGTTTAAGACTGAGTTCCAAAGTATTCAGTCAGTTTTGCACAGCAAGCAATTCACATAGAGCGTACCATGCATCCATTTTCCCGATGACAGTGAAAAGGAACAGATGGATATCACTTGTGGTCATGTGGAGTGTCGGACATACATACATGCAAGGTATATAAGATAGAATCAAAATTCACAAGTCGTTACATAACTCAGAAGCACAAAGTTCATTTCCCCTCCTTTCGTTCATCCCAAAGACGTGGAGATAGAAAGAGTAACGGGGGCAACCTATTTTGTAAAAGGTAGTAAAAAAAAGAAAATAATAAAAGTGACAGGAGTTCAATGACATCTGCTAACTTAACTTTTCTTAGATTATAAAACAATCTCTGCAAATCTAAATCAAGGCCTCCACTTACAGCCGGGGAAAACAAAAAGGAAAAATCTCAGGGCTTTTTCCCCTAATCCAGAGAAAAAATACATCCCCATCCTCACACCCTGCGATTTCTGCCATTGACATTATCAAGTCCCCATTCCTTATCACATGCTGTTCTACATGAATCTTTTGCCTCAACAAACGACCATTCTACACAGGGAAGCTCCATCCCTGGTCCCATTACAGAAATTCTAGTCGCATTTGATGTTTCTGTAGATCCTCCTCACAAACAAATTTGAACCCAAATATCCAACAGCACCTACAGAACATTCAAAAGGGAAAAGATATGAAACCTGAATATTATTCACTATTTTCATTAGGTCTGTATAGGTACTCCAATCAGATGTGTTGCATTATAACAAAAATAAATGAAAACAAGAGAACTTTACCACAGAGGATCCCTAAGCCGAGGCAAAACATCAAAGTGTATCCAAAATAGAAGCTTGTCTGGAAGAAACCTGACATCTTGGTCTTTGCATAGTAGTAATATACTGAATACAAGTACACGTAGACAGCTGTTGATGCAGCAGAAAAGAAAGAAGTCCATTGCCAGTGGTAATTCTCAGCATTAAGCAAGAAGTAGGTCCCCACAATCGTCACGCATACAGTAACAATGATGAGAATCAGAAACACAAGCAGCATAAAGCCATAGACATAGTACACCTGTTCAGAGCCACAAAGGGCAAGAGAGACATAAATTCATAAGAATTATGAACTCCACACTATGCATTGAAGCCTTTCAACAATAAAAAATCTCGCTTGAAGCATATAACTTCATATTCTATGTTTAAGATCCCAGCTTTGGCATGTAAAGAAGATCATCTTATTTAAAACTTGATCTGAGTACTAAAAAACAAACGACTCCCAGCACATATCAGGCACTGGAGCCCATCAAGAATCATTTTTTTAAAGACACAAAGTTAAGCCATAGAAACTCATATTCACATACTTACATAAAGTACAATGATCGTGAGATGTTTGTAGTGACTCCAACTTTTGTAAATTTACTTAAAAGACTGTCCTATATAAAATCTTCGTTTAATGTACTCCATCAGCAACAAATATATGTGGGTGTTCCAAGTTTACCTTGTAATTCCAGAAGGACGTGAAGACAAAGTACATTTCAATGAATATGCTTCCAAAGGGTAAAAGTCCTCCCATCATCGACACCACAGATGGTGTCAAGTACCATTTTTTCTCAGGAATTGGACGAGGAATGGTTTTGACACGACAAGGATTATTAGGAGCACCACTCCAGTTTCTTCCAACAACCGTACCAAGAAGCGCTAAAGGAAACGAGATGAAACCCCAAATGACAAAGACAACCACCATAGTGCCGAATGGAATAGCTGCTAGAGACCCATAGAATATGGCAATTGTATTCAAGACGAACCCAATTCCAAAGCACATAAATGGAAATAGAGATGCTGTGAGAATCATTGACTTTATCCAGTTTTTACCTGAAAAAAAAAAAGAAATCACACTTCACAAATACCCAAAAACAAGTTTACAGAATTTACTAAAGTTCATAACGCACTGATTAAAGACAGAATCAAAACAGTTAAGAGATCTTAAAATAAATAAAAACAACCAATTAGTAGATACGTACCCCCATGCCGTGAATACATCCCACCACTTACATAACCAGAAATGAAAGATGTGAGAGCGTAACACACTATGAAAGTTGTAACAATTGCACCTCTCCTGAGGGACCAGGAAAGAAAGGTAAGAAATAACATAAGCACAAAACACTTTAAGATGAACACTATGAGACGAAATCTAGACATAGATCTAATTATTATCTGATGGTGATAGATTGGCCTTCCACCAATTACAAACATGAATATAAACACATATGAATGCTCATACTGACTCATCATACGAAAACAAGAACCAAAAATAAGAAAGAAAATATCATTGAGCAAGCTGTCGACATACCCGACATACAACATCCCAACAATTGCCAGTAAAATGACAAGGAGAACAAGTAACGCCAACTGAGCTCCAGTACCAACTACAGCTGAAAGAATAACCAAACTCCGAGGAGGACGAAAAACATCCCCATGCACAAGTTTCCAGCCAGACTCTTCACTAACATCTCTTTCCTACGTAAGATTTTGACGAAAGCATCACCACATGTGGATAGTGGAATCTATTATAGTTGTGTTAAACAAAGAGAAGTGATGATACAACTAGAAGTCAAAGATCATCACCAGAGTCTCTAGGTCATCATCTTCCCGAGCATATTTTGCATAGTCATTCCGAAGAGTGCGCATCAATATCATTGACACCAAACCAGTAAGGAATATAACCATCATGAACGAATTGAAAATGGAGAACCAATGGATCTGCAAATCATAAGATGGACATACATTTCAACAAAACAATAATTCTACAAAAAGGTACACAAGTACTTGTAATTGTGGAGCAATTCAGACAAACACGTGTTAAAATCTTACTTGGTGCTCGAAAAATGGGTAGTCCAAATAAACATCAAAGCGACGTGCAAAGGTGATAGGGGTTGGAATCCATTTGACAGAGTACGTCAGATCCAATTTCTTCCCCGCTTCCAGCGGCTTTGGACTATCTTGAGTGAGATTGACATGAATTATCTAAAAGAAAAAAAGTACAAAAAAACATAAAAATAAAGAAATTCAAAAAATGATAAATCAAACTGCCATGGATTCAAATTAAAAGCACCACAAACCTGATCTTTATTATACTTGATAATAATATTTTTGTGTGTGAAAAGAACATGTTTGCCATTTTCACTGTTCTTATCCTGGTGCAACTCACCAACAAAGCCTAAAAAATAATAAGATAAATTTAATCAGAAGATAAATCAAGCATAACTTAAATTTGAAAAGACGAGTTTACACCGTACCCCATAAAGGCAGATCATCTGAACTTGTATCCAGCACAGGAAAGTCCAAGGAGATAACATGCAAAAGATGCCAAGCTAGGGTAAGTAAATGCCCAGAAATAGAAACAAAATTATTGAAAGACACAAAGATAATAAACAATCACAGCACCTAGAGTTAACGAATGACAAAGAAATTTTACGAGCACAGTATAGTGATTAGTTAACTAAACTTTACAACCAGTCACCATTAAAGTTATATTTGACTCCTGATCTTATGCACGAGCAGCATGATTATTGTCAAAGTCTGGACAAGAAAGAAAAAATTCTCAAATTTGTTTTCAACTTATTATCTTTTCCCATCCTATTTAAGCATTTCCTATGTCTATATTAATATTACACCAATAATGAAATGTAAAGACCAATAAACTATTGAAATTGGCATAAAACAACTAGGTTCCTCACATTTCCAGTGTGTTACAGCACACTCTGTTGAGAACAATAAGAAAATGGAAATGTTAATGGCAATAAATCATGGAAAGAGATCACAAATGCTTAATTCTATGACTAAGGAGAAGCCTAATCATCTAATAACGTTGCATATATTATCCTGTGACCAGACACAGGTAAATGTCATATTATAATACTGATTCAAAGATCTGTTTTCCTTCTGGACACTTCAGCTTCTTGCAACCTACTTCCATCTTTACTATGCACTACATATTCAGCTTCATCTTTCAATATTTTCACGACTTCCATACCAATGTATATCAATATATACAATGTGTCATACCAGTAGAGGAATCAATCCAGTAACTATTAACTTTTTATATATTGTAATACCGATGTTTCAGAATGTGGATTCAGGAATTGCAACAGATGTTTCATATGCTTCCAGAAGCACCCTAATTTGATTGAATCTAATTTGAATTGGTACTTGTAATAGTTTAAGAAAATATGCAGAACATACCCATGAAAAACTCAAACCAGTAACTATTCTCAATTGCATCCTTGAATTGTTTAACCTTATGATCATCAAGTTCAAGCTGACAAATGGTAGCCCTACCCACATTTTCTGCACAGAAGAATCAAATAAATCCAGTTGTAATTACTTGCCCACAACTGAACGCCATAAACAGAGAAATGAGCATAAAAAGGAAGTACACATACTTCCAAACTTTATGTCAATCTGGCTATCAATAAGTTCATTTCCACCCAAGACTTCACCAAGACCACCCCATTTGTGAGCAGCATTATCAGATGGACGACAGAACGGGAGACTGTAGTAATTGTAGGTTTCTTGTGGATTGTTATAAGGGCCAACTTTGTTTACCCAAAGGGTAACTGCTTCTTCTGTTTGATACTGCAGTAGAAACAAGGGTATATCGCAAGTCAGACTTTCACCAAAATCACATTATAAACAGAGCTGATCCAATATGACCTCAGAAATAGCTTAGACAGACACTCCACTACAATGATCTTATGTGTATATCACTATAAACAGAGCATAAATTGATCCAAGACCAATTGTCAAATAAGCGGAGCGAACTTAGATCTATTCAACACAAGGGTGGCGAGTGGAGACAGAAAATGATTTTGGCCTAGAATTGTTTCAATAAAAGGAACCAGCAGTCTGCACTAAAGCTAACCAGATCAATGGGCAGTTCAGTTTTTCTGGTGGCACTGATGATTAACCAGCCCAAGGCCGAAATACACACCTAATGCATGAACAATTGCCGTCAACAATGACATAAGTTGCTAATACCACAACTATCTCAAGAATCCGAATCCGAATCAGATCCAGCTCCTCTCAACAATGAGCTAAAGAAGTAGCCTGGCCCGCCATGTATGATTAAATCTACTCGAAATGCGAAAGAAGCCGAAACACGAGTAATGCACAGAAACGGAGCTTAGATCTAACCCTAAGAAAACAATCGCATCATGAACTGACAGATCTGAAAGAGAGCGAGATCTAGGAGCTAGGGTTTACCTTGTGATCCGGCTCGGAGGCGGAGGCGGGGGAGAGGAGAAGGCAAGCGAAGGCGAAGGTGAAGAGTGAGAGAGATCCGACGGTGGAGAACATGGCGGCGACGGTGGGGGATCTGAATTGGGGGGGAAGAAGGGGCTACTCTCTCTCTCTCTCTCAATTGCTCAAAACCAAGTCTTCTCTTGTTCACAAACACAGAGTCGCGACTTCCGAACGCATCTCTCTTCGTTTTTTAATTTTTCTCTCTCACCAAATAGGCAGATTGCACATTTGCTTTTCTTTTTATTACTTTTAAAATCATTTTCTGCATTTGGGTTTTAAAATTTTGGGCTTTCTTAGGCCCAGTTTCTTAGCACACACTCAAGAAATAAAAGGCCCAATCTTCTTTGTAACCTTCTCTTTCGGTGGTAATTATTCTACAACCAAGGTACAGAGATCCGTCAAATCTGCAAAGACCCAGTTTGGGACAGTTTCCTAAGTATTAAGTATTGTTGAGGAGATCATTCATAAAAAAGTTTTGGCAGCATCGGTCCATAAACTCTTGTGGCACGGTTAAAGTGATATTCACATATATAAAATTACTAATGTGGTACCCAAATTTTATTTTCGCTACCAATGAAAGACCAGAGACTATTTTCTGTCATCGCGCCGTTATTTTGATGTCGTGTCCGCATTGGACCCATCAAAAATATTTCTTGTCAGTAGATAACCACATCAACAGTTCCCAAACTCTTCTGAAATGATCAATATGATACACAGAATACAAACATGGTTTTCTACGTTCAAACTAAGAGAGAAAATTGGTCTGCAAGATTTAATTTTGAGATTTTAGAAGGAAATGGGATCTAAAAAAAGTCAGAAGGTTATCTAAACTCTAGACTCTAAAATCTCTAAACCCTAAACCCGACGAAAATAACACATGTGAGTGTTTAATGAAGTTCCTGAGCTACAATGTGAGTGTTGAATAAGTATAACACATGCTTTGTGCTATTTGGAGAAATGGTTTCATTAGACCATTAACTATTCAACGGATTGCTTGCTTTGCTTGTTTTTCAATCTTGGTGCTCATTGCTGATAGATGCGTCTTCTTGCATCATTTGACGATATTGGTGTAAATATGATTTCTGAGTGTTACTTTGTATTGACAAACGATACATTCTAAAACGGGGTCCCTATTTGTTTCTTAGTAGTAAAATGAAGCTTCTCATACAAAGGCGTGTTGCTACTCTATTGATACCAGCTTTATATTGAGTTTAATGGCTAAATGTTCTCTGATCGAAATTCATGATTTTTTTGTAATTCTGTGAGTGTAATGTTTGTATGATTAAATTGATGTATTGTTCTTGGTAGATGATAGTGTTGAAGAGAGGCTGGAAAGTGATGATGAGAGGTGGAAGAAGAAGAAACAAAAGAAGAGGTGACTTCTATACCTGAGCTATAAAATCTTCATTTCAAGAGGTATTGTTTTGGTTTGTTCAAAAGAAAAAAAATAAAAAATAAAAATCAGTTTAAGGATGGACTTTGTTATTGCTTTTGTTGGTGATGAAGACCTTGCTTTTATTTGTATGTTTCCTTTTTTTTTCAGTTACATGCAATCTTTTGTAATCAACTACCAATACGATTTTGATCCTCTGAGAGCGAAGAGGTCTGTTCCACGGCTTCTTTACATTTTAGTTATTAGCTCGACACAGAGAAAGCCAGTGAGTGAAGGAAAAGGAAAAGAAACATAAGGTACATCCTAACAAAGAATTATACTAAACTAGCTGCAATTTTAATGCTTCAGACTAGAAGTACAATGAATATACCAAAATGTTATGTTAGGCGTATTGCATTTGCTCTATTGATTAGTAATACATTGTATGCTGTGTTTCGCCGAGGGGATTTGATGGATTAGCTCGAATTTAATTCCAAATTATGAATGTAGATGGTAATAATTGCCAATTTTAAAATGGGTACGGCTATTGTCACCTCACAAAATGCTTTGTTCACCTTATATTTTTATTTTAAACTAAATATTTCAATACTAACCCCACAATCAAGAATTTTTGTGAAAATATAATATTAAACTAAATTCTATAAAATCCAAACAACAACAATTATCTACATCTTTACATCATCTTTCAAATCAGATTTGAGAATCACTTCAATCTTCAACAAGGTGGTTATACAGTATGATGAGATTGTTCGTTTTATTTTAATTTTATTTTTGGCTTCAAATGTAGTCTTCAACCAGGTGGTTATACAAAATCACTCCCTCTACATATATATATATATATATATATATATATATATATTCATAATCGTAAAGAAGAAACTCAAGAAAGAGATCGAGGAAAACATATATAGGATGTGGTTTGAGAAGAATGGAGGTATGCGTCAAATATATTGATGCGATATTTGTATATATTTTTAGATTTTATCAGATTGAGAAAAATAAAAAAATAAAATGAAAACAAGATTTTCTCAAAATTTTAAGGGTAGAATTGGAAAGTTAAAGGTAAAAAATAAAGAATGGGTTGAACTGAACATTTAATAGGGTGAAAATAGCCGCACCCTTTTAAATTAGTGCAGAGGTAAGAAGCTTGAAATGAGATTATATTACATTGGGATTGATGGTGGGTTTTTAGTTTTTCTTGATCAAGGATGTGCCTCTTGAAATGTCTGGTGCCCAAGATGAACATGCTATGATGAATTAACATTTTACGCTCAGATCAGCTGCTTTGAGAATTAAGCTTTGTCGGCGCCATATGAGAGAGTGTTACCTTTTCAGAGTTTGTTTCGTTCTTATGCATTAAAGACAAAAAAAAAAAAACCAGGATTATGAGATCAGTCCACAGATTATGTAAACTTGTATGAGAAAATGAAGGGAGAAGCCATAGTTAGAAATAAAAAAGTTGCCGCAGCCAAGGTCGACAAAAAGAATAGAACTATGAACTCTTATAAGTTGCAAGTAATTTTCAGTTTTCAAGAGCGTGATACCATTATTTTGATATGTGTTTTGCTTCTGTAAAAACAAAACATCGAAGTTTGCTTACATAGTAACTTATTACATGTCATGTGGAAACTCGAGTCTTATTATGTATCATGTCCAAACAACCATAAATCCCGCAACAAAATGCGGGCTCATTACCTCTGTATGTAAGTTAGAATTGAACTTATGACCTTTATCATCATGTTAGAATGACAACTTACCAACACTTCACAGCTCACCGTGTCAATTTTTGTTTCATATTTAAATGAACTTGTTTAAAAATAAAAAGAACAAATCAGTTTTATGTTACAAGTAATTGTGGGAATAAAACTTGGAGCACAACTCAAGGGGCAAGGGGACGATCAGCTTTTCTCCCGGTTGCTGCTTTAGCGTCGAGTGTCGACAGTGCAGACAACCCAGATGGAGAAATATTTTATTTTAATGGACGACACGGTGAAATTTTGATCTCTGAAATAAATGAAAAGAAAAAAAAAGGAAAATCGAAAGGGGCTCTTAAAATAATAAAATAAAATAGAAAAAAAGAAGAAGATTGCGATACCTTGCTCTTGCTTTGCATCTTGGATCCCTCCCTCTTCTCGCTTCTTCTTCTCTCTCTCTCTTCTCTGCAAATACAAATAAAAAAGGGAGAAATCTTGCGTTTGAATCACATGCAAAGCAAACCGGTTTGATCTGGCTTGTTGATGAATTGAAAGGAAAGGTTCAGCTCTGAGAAAGAAAGAAAGAAAGAAAGAAAGAATTTGAATCAGAGAAATGGAAAAGTATGAGCTCGTCAAGGACATAGGATCCGGCAATTTCGGCGTGGCCAGGCTCATGCGCAACAAAGAGACCAAAGAGCTCGTCGCCATGAAATACATCGACCGCGGCCTCAAGGTCCCCTGCCTTTTCCTTCCATCTTTTGCTTGCTGCTCTGCTGCTTATATATTTATATTTATATATGGATTTGCAGATTGATGAGAATGTTGCCAGAGAAATCATCAACCACAGATCACTCCGCCACCCCAACATCATCCGATTCCGAGAGGTTGCTTTCTATTCTCCTCAAACCCTTTCCAAATCATATCAACCAAAAATTCACACCAATCTAAAATTTGCAGGTGGTTTTGACTCCTACGCATCTTGCTATTGTTATGGAGTATGCCGCCGGCGGAGAGCTCTTTGAGCGTATCTGCAATGCTGGGAGGTTCAGCGAAGACGAGGTATCAATAACATCACACATCACAGAGATATAGAGAGAGTTTCGATTACAAATCCCCGTTATATTTTGCTTTGTTCCTTTCTTTCGCAGGCTAGATATTTTTTCCAGCAGCTTATCTCAGGTGTCAGCTATTGTCATTCTCTGGTAAGATCACCACTCCATTCATTGTTTCTGCCTTTACCTGTCATTCTGCTTGTTCACTTTTCTTGCTCTCTCTGCAGCAAATATGCCATCGAGATTTGAAGCTCGAGAACACCTTGCTCGATGGCAGCCCTGCTCCGCGCCTCAAAATCTGTGATTTCGGTTATTCTAAGGTTTATCTCTAAATTCAACATTAATGTTTCTTTGTTAATTTCAGAATTGTTATAAACACTGGTCAGCTTTGTTTTCATAGTCATCTTTGCTGCATTCAAGACCAAAATCAACTGTGGGAACTCCAGCGTATATTGCACCTGAGGTTCTTTCTCGAAGAGAGTATGACGGCAAGGTAACTTCAAACAAACTCTTTTCTTTCTTGTCACAAATAGCTTAGCTGGAATTGGGTCAAGGGTATCATCAGTTCCCCTGCTAACCAGAACACAAATCCTAATTTCTGCATCTAACTGTTCACAGATCTGACAGTCAATGCACCACAATTTGCTAAAGTAGTAACACTTCATTATTATGAGACATGAGTTTCTGGCTGCATCTACATCTTTAAAGCTATTTATTAGTGTCCCAATGAGGGGTTTAAGACATTTAGTAGTAGTTTTCAGATTATTTGAATCTTGTAGTTATAAATTAGAGGCTGTGTGGTTGTTTGAATTGGTGTCTATTTAACTCCGGTTATGTAACAACACCAAGTAAATGCATGGAACACAACTTACAAACTATAGCTTTCTATATAAAGGAAATTAACACTTCTCTCACCAATTTTCTGTCTAAGAGATATCCAAATTTATCCCCATCAAATGTAGTTCAGTACTAAGCGATAGGGAAGCGTGATGGTAGCAGACATGTTTTGAAGGATTTGTAAACACAAAGCAGTTTTGCCTTTTTGTTTATTCATCTACCCTTTGAAGTTTGCAAGTTGTAGATTTGTTACAAGAATTTGAGACCTAATTGCAGTAGTTGCTTATGCTTCGCGTCAATTACCAGGGTGCGGTTATGCTTTGCCATTGTAAACTAAACAGCCAGTTATTTAGCTTTTAACATACTGAAATAGTAAGCTCATCTTAAATGTACGGTTCTGTTTCTATTATTTTGTTATTGAGTTGGTTTCTATTGAAAGACCAAAATTGCATTAGTTTCATTATCTTCTTCTATGTTGCTTAGCATATGCTAGTGATTAAGTGATTTTCTATCAAAACAATGGAAAAATGCTATGTCAATAATACCATGATCACTATATATTTTATATGATTCTTTTCTGGGGTGTAAAGAATATGCTCCTTTGCATTTATATACGAATTCATTATCCTTTTTTTAGAAGAGCAGAATGTGAAGTGATATTCTACACTCATCTTAAACATGTTTTCTCCTGTCCTGATATTGGTTTCTGTTTATTCAGTTGGCAGATGTATGGTCTTGTGGGGTGACCCTATATGTTATGCTGGTGGGAGCATATCCATTTGAGGACCAAGAAGATCCAAAGAATTTCAGAAAAACCATTAATGTATGTTTGCCTTTTATTTGACCTATCCTGACTGGGTTTACCTTTTCCCCTGTACTAAACTATATGGTTTTTTTTTTTTTTTTTTTTCATTATACGATGCAGCGAATAATGGCTGTTCAGTACAAGATTCCTGACTATGTTCACATATCTCAAGATTGTAGGCATCTCCTCTCTCGCATCTTTGTTGCAAATCCAGCAAGGGTATGTTGCTGCCTTGGAGCTTTGAATAATTTTTTGCTAAAAATGCTCGTGAATGTGTATAAGAATGAAAATTAGTGTATTTTTTGTGAAGACTAAATAACCTCTCAAATTATCCCGCACATAAAGGCTTTTAACACATTGTTACTGCACTAGGTTTGTTGTGGAAATGTTGAGGCCTGAAGTTGAATTCTTGGATCACAAATTAATTTTCTTGGTTCGTAATTGCTTTTACATAAATGTAGTGTATATGCTCTACAATCTTACCTTGCTAAGAATTATTCTGTAGACTGCCCGGAAATAATTTTAATTGCCCATTTAACTGCATCTCTATTGTAAGTGTTGCATCACTTATTTATTATCACTTCCTTTGTCTTGACGATTTTGATATTCTGGCATTTGCTACAACTGGAAAGTCTTTTTTCAAATTTTGAAATATTAGTAAACAACAGGCACTCATATGCATATATAAGTAATAATTTTAGCCTGCAATCTGAGTGTAAATAAATGAAATTAAAAAACTGTGGAGATATCAATATTCTGTAGGGAGAATGGGAGAGACCGACAAGGCCATGAGATCTTTTTGCTTGTTTTATACATTAACTAGCTCAAGTTTCTCAGCCTGATCTTTGATTCTATCAGTTAAGCACAATCTCTATTGTTTTTATTTTTAATCATGGTCTGCTCAACTGCTTCAATTCTGTTTTCAGAGGATCACCATTAAAGAAATCAAGAACCACCCATGGTTTTTGAAGAACTTGCCGAGAGAGCTCACAGAAGCAGCTCAAACCATGTACTACAGAAAAGAAAACCCAACCTTTTCCCTCCAAAGTGTCGAAGACATCATGAAGATAGTGGAAGAAGCCAAAAATCCTCCCCCAGTTTCCCGGTCGGTTGGAGGCTTTGGCTGGGGAGGAGAAGAAGATGGTGATGCAAAGGATGAGGTTGAGGAGGGCGAGGATGAAGAAGATGAGTATGAAAAGAGAGTCAAAGAAGCACATCAAAGTGGGGAAGTACGTGTTGTCTGAGATGACCAATATCTGAGAAGCCAAGAAGGTTGGTTTTTCAGTGTCTACGTAGCTGAGAATGTTGTCAGGCTTGTATAAAGTCGGTTCTGTTCTGGGATGGTGCTTGAATAAACAAATGTTCGTAAACAGTGTGGTGCTGAGAAACATAGATAAGTTTGTCCTGCGACTGTGACTGTGGATGTATCAGTATTAGCATTTGTAGTTAAAGGTTGTGAGTGAGTTTGCCTTTGTTTTCCAGATTTAAGTGAAGTTGGGAGGATTGGAGGTGTAAAAGTGTATTAACAGAAATGGGTATGGTTGTACGGATGGAGGTTTGTTCAGTTAGAACATAAGCTCATAACACATTTGTTACATTTTATTCTGGTAAATGTTCTGTATTTTTTACTTTGTGTATCCTGGTTACTTATCCAGTTTGCCATGTTTTGTCTTCTACTTTTTGTTGCAACCGTATGGTATATTGTGTTTATTCTTGTGAGGTCTGTGCTTGCATTTGTAGATGTTTGTGGTCTCTTGCCGAAAATAAAAGATAAGAACTCTTCCAGATAGATACAGGAAGCATAATATGTTGAAGCCAGAAAAATGCAGATACATACTTGTGCAAGGGACATTGAATCTCTCCAATAGTTAAGAGCAGTATAAAAATATAAATCGATAAACCTAGCTTTCATTTGCATAGGTTAGTATGATGTAGTTAGATCTGCACTGGATCCAAGGCTTATTTGGAATCCATCGACTTGGACATTCAGACATTTATAATTTCATCAGTCACATGAACACACTCTTATTGGTAATCTTTCAAGGGAGAGTTATGGTAGCTACCAAGATCCAAACTGTTGTTGTTTGTTTGAACAAGAAGCGAGTGGGGGTCAGGATGAGGTTCTGACTATGGCAAAGGATTCATGGCAGATCTCCTCAATCAGGCTTGAATATTGTGCAGGGTTTCGAAGAGAAGAGGGAGACACTTCTGTATTCTTCAGTTCTACTCAACAATATGCGCCCAAAGGAAATTCAATAAGATAATGTATAAATAATTGAACTTGCATCTCCACCCACTAAAAAATCACATGCCAAGAACATGGTCACCTATCATCAGATATTAATTAGCGCAGAAAATCACATTATATCATCGCAATCCACAACGAAAAATATTACAAAAAGCAAACGTCCATGACGAGCAAGAGCCCATTCTGAGTAAGCAAACGTCCATACTGAGGAAGCCAACCATGACCGCAGGGGTCTTTATTGTGCTGCAATATCAGCTTTTTTTTAGGTACAATGAACTCATGGATATAGTCATTAACGTCGTGATCTTTGCTGGAAGACCTCATCTGTGTATGTCTTCACTTCACTACTCGTGTTGCCTCCGTTAGCAGTGCACGCAACTTCTTGGTTTCTGTTAACACACATTCCCTATCAAACAGTGCCGACACAACAGCGACACCTTTCAGGTTTGGTACACCAATTTGCATCACCGATTGTGCATTTGAAGCATTGATCCCACCGATTGCTACCACAGGTAATTTAGAAGCCAAACAAACCGTTTTCAGCCCTTCCAAGCCAATGGTGAGATTGTTTGCCTTGGTATTAGTTGGATATACACCGCCGCAACCAATGTAATTGGCACCCGCAATCCATGCTTGTTCTGCATGCTCAGGTGTCTTGCAAGATACACCAATGATTTTCTCAGGGCCAAGTAGAGCACGTGCAACATGGGTTGGCATGTCTGACTGCCCAATATGCACACCATCAGCATCACAAGCAAGTGCAACATCAATCCGATCATTTATTAGTAAAGGCACTCCATGGGAACGACAAATCTGGACACATGATTTGGCTGCTTCTAGGAAATCCCGTGTTTCAATGTCCTTTTCCCTGCAAACCAAGTATAACAAAAAATAAATAACAACAATAAATTTTTTGGCAGGAACAGCATATTTGTACTAACAAATAAATATGAATGAAAAGTCAACGTTAGATAGTAAAGATACAATTTTATTTAAAAACATGAAATGTTTACAATTTAATCCAGAAGCTTAAAGACTAGATACCCTGATTGAGGTTAAATTAATTTTGAAAGAAATTTTGATTACTCTATTTTTGCCAACGTATAAAAATGAGAGGTCCTGGGTGGCAGTTGATGAGTGTATAAAATAAAGGCCAACACAACAAGCATATAAATGCATATACTTTTAATGGTAAATGCATATAAGAAGCAATTTCTTTCTTCCTCAAAAAGCAAAAACCAAAATATTGAACAGTCACTTTGTTTTGCTTCCCTTCGTTGTTCCCCAGTTGACCACAAAAAAAGAATTAAAAAATGGAAAAAGAAATACAGAGATTAAAAGAGGTTAATAACCAGTCTCTGATAATATCTTAAATCATAATTTATGGGCAACATTTGTGAGTTGAAACCAGAATTTGACTCTACAACGGAATTTTGGCATCATACGTATTTCACCTGTCAGACATATTGAGGGCCGTGGAATTAATTTGATATAAAACTTCATAATTAGCACTCTAGATGAGATAGGAAATGATGATAGAGTATACAAGAAGAAAACATCAGCATAAGCACAACACTGGGATTACATGTATAAGATGCACACTAATACATATAAATGGGAGCAGCAGTGCACTAGTCACTTGTAACACGTTATCATCCAAAGCAAAATGTAACATCGTAATCCACCTTTGTGGGAAAGTACGTATCAGCGGAAGCAAACCTTAGTTGGACAATGGTGGCACCTCCTTCTACAGCAGCTCTAACAGCATCTGAGATTGAATGGCCCCACTTTCTATTCATACCCGAATCTGTGACAGCATACAAGAATAGATCACTTGGATTGAATCTGACTTGTCCAGCAGACCTGTGAATGCTATTCTTAAGTGTCATTAGGTGATCAAAGGGGCCTTGGGGACCATTTCCAATGAAAATATCTTTGCTGTAATCCAAGGCAGTTTCAACAAAGCACTTTGCTACCTGTTTTTAATGATAACAAGATAAGAGATTTAGTGGACTGAGACCAAGACTTAGGCAAGGAGACATTAATAGGGATAAGGGAAGCATAATATGCGACCCACAAAAGGAGCAAAAAATTTCAGGCATATCCTTACACATAACATGGTGTAGATCACTCACAAAAAGAAAAGAAACTTGTAAAAAGAGGGGAAGGGAGTAGGGAGAAAACAGAGAGGAGATTAATTATTTGTATATGAGTCTTTGACTAGCTTCAGCATTCAAGCAAAATCATCGACACATGCAATTGACCTATACAAAAGATAACCTTGCAAGGTTGTAATATCTTCAGTTAAGTAAATTATCCAAAAGCTACAACTAGAGTTGAATTCACCGAATGGAACTCCTCACATATCTCTAATACTGGATCAGAGTATGCACTCACTCAACACCAGAATAAAAAGATATAATCTGTATCAAATTCAAATATAAGGAGTAACCTTAACAGACTCGAGCATTGACAAGCCTTTTGCCAGTTCAGCTGCAATACATGATGCCAAAGTGCAACCCGTACCATGAGTATTACGAGTATCTATGCGTGAAGAGCGCAGCTCATATATGTCCTCACCTGTGATATATCAATGAGAAGTATTGAGTTCCTGTCAAATATGAACACAAAAACTTATAAATAAAAAAAGTGTCATAATTGCTGATGATTTCCGAAACCTATGCTCACCATCAAAGAAGATATCAACAGCATCCAATGAACCAGGAAGGTCTCCACCTTTGACAAGGACATTTCTAAAAGCAAAGAAATAGTATTTTAACACACTATTCTATAAAGTTCAAGAAAATTTAATTATAAGAATTTTAATTTTTGAATAACTAAGAAACACATCCAAAGGTTGACCGTTGAACGATACCGACAGGATTATAGTAACGGCAACATATATAAGAAAGAAGAGTTTACAAATCAATCAACTAGGAATGAACTGAGGATCTCAAGCTTGTTCCAGTAACTAACCGTGGGCCCATATCATGTAGTAATTTTGCAGCAGAGCGCATGTCAGAGACTGTTAATATTTTAAGACCATCCAGTAAAGCAGACGCCTCTTTTAGATTTGGGGTTACAATGTCAGCAATAGGAAAAAGCTCCTCTCTGCATGCAGGAACAAGAAAATTACAATTATTTCAAGAATTATCAGCTGTTTCAGAAGCAAATGTGAGACTGGGCTTCCTCTCTGATTGAAGGAAAAAGAAAGAAGAATAGAAATGAGAATAAATCATGGCCAAGACCTAAACGTGAGGCAGAACCATGAAGAAGCAATTCAAGAGCAGTCAAGATGCAAAAAAAAAAAAAAAAAAAAAAAGTGAAGAAAAAAACTTTATACCAGTGTAAGGACGACTGACTAGCATCTAAAGACTATAAATGAATAGCTGTTTGGATGAGTATTATCAGCAGAGCTGTTATTGTCAATATTGCTATTAAAATGATAATCCATGCAACCACTTAGCTAGTAACAAACATGTTCATGCTGACAAAAACATAATAAGAAAAAATCCCTAAGAGCTCTCACTCAAAACCTAGCGTGCCTCCGCGAAAACAATTCTCTCTCCTTTACTCTTCTCCACTGCCTCCCTTCTCTCTCAACTACATGGCATCCATCGACAATATAAATGCGAGCTTCGGTGCCTCTCTGGCTCTGGCCGACAGAGGCAAAGCTCCTGATTTGGGGAAGGTTGGTGGAGGGTCGGAGCATAAGTCCTCTCTGTTAGGCAAACCTCGCCGTCCTGCTTGCCAGTAGCGCCATTTCGTGGTGGATTTGGCAGTCTTAAAATCCCACTTTCTCCGGACTTGGATGGTTGGACGCCAATTTAGGGTTCAGGAAAGGGCTGAGAACCTCTTCCTCTTCTCCTTTGATTAGGTCCGTGATCGTAACAAGGTCCTTAGAGGCAGGGTGTGGTGTTTTGGTCGCACACCAGTGGCTCTGGAAATCTATGATGGTATCTGTCCTTTTGTGCAGGTTCCCATGAAGCATGTACTGATGTGGGTAAGGGTTACTGGAATCCCTCCATTGTATGAAGTCCCTCGCAATTTCCAATTGGTTGGTAACCTCTTAGGGGGTTAAATTGATCATGATAAGAATGAGTTTAAGAACGGAGTAGTTCGTATCTTGTTCTCTCATGACATCTCCAAACCGGTTATCATGGACCGCAATGTTTTCTTAGAGGATGGTGTTGAGCCTTTGCTGAATTTTCATATGATCATCTGAAAGGTCGCTGTTCTCTTTGTGGTCTTATTACTCATGCAGGTGTCCGTTGTGAAGAAACACCCCTAGTTGATCAAACTACTGCTAGGGTTTTGGGTTTTACTGGCTCTTCTTCGAGAAACCCTAGTGGCAATTTTGCTTTTGCTGCTCGTGCTTCTAACGAGTCAATGTTGCAATCCTCGGCTCCGTCTTCCTCCAATGCTCCAAAGAAGAAGAAACCAGTTATTTTAAGTGAGAGATTAACAGCAGAATTTCATGTGAATGGTTCTGATGCTCCAGACCTCAGGGTGAATGGCCTGGAAATTAATATGGAAGCTCCCAACGAAGTGGCAGACGAGAATGACTCTATTAATCCTCCTATTGAGGTGCAAGAGGAGCCAGCAACAATTGATGCCCAGTAGGTTGACATTGAGGTTTCTGCTCCTCCCAGGAAACGTGTGCGAGATAGGGAAATTACCCCCTCCCCCAAGAAATTCAAGACCATACTGGGAGGTGAGATTTTGACTCTTCAACCTGAAGCTCTAGCTTATTTGAAGAGACAAAGGATGACATGCCTGTGACTTACAAAAGGAAGCTTGGTCACCCTCTTGGCAGCAAAAGTAAGAACCCTAAATCAGGGAAGAAGTCTGCAATGCCTCCATTGCATATCACCCTTCCAACAGCCTCTGGTGATGATGTTAGCCCCTCAGACAGGGGCAAAGGAAAGCTGTAGCTTCCTTGCTTTCTTGCCTAGCAATAGAAATCAGGAGCTAAATTTTCTACTTCTCAGTACTTCTAGTAGTACACTAAGTTCGTTCTCTAGGTGACTAGGTTTACTTTTCAAAGAGAGTTAGTGGATTTAGTTTTTTAGTTTCTATTAATCAGGCTCAATAACTGAGCTTATCTGTTTGCAATGAGGGCACCTGCCAATTAGTTTGTTAGCTTACCAATTGATGTACGTGTCATCTGGCCATGGATAAGTAATGAAATTATTATTTTCACAAAAAAAAAAAATTAGCTTAGTAACAATCAACTTGGTTGGTTGCAACTATTCACCAAAACGGCATTGCAGAATATGTTTTATTTGGTAGAACTAAGACATGAATATTTCTTATTTCTTAATCTATTTAGTGATCAAATTAAGCAAAATCAAACATATTCTACACATTTAAATACCCACAAAAGAGCTTAGTAGTAAATGAGTGACTCATTCGTTGTATTTCCTAGCAAGGGCATGAACAAGCATGTTTCCCACCCTGTAAATTCGCTCTAAAAATCAACCTTGTCAAAGTAGGCAACATAATGCCTCCAGCTAATGATCCTATAACGAATAGTGTAAAGATCATCTTCTTTTTGTATTTCAAAAACTAAATCTGATTTTGTACTAAATGTTTTAAGTCTACGTTCAAATGTTATTGTGAACTCAATCTAAAGAATAACCAACCAATATTTATAAGGACACAAATGCAGATATTGTTTCTTTGAAGAAGTGACAAACTCAAATTTTGTCAAAGCTAGGAACTTGGAACTTTGATAAGAATAAATAGGTATGTGAATTAGTATGGTCACTTGACATGTTATGGGCTCTCTTAATAGATTCACATGGTTTTTTGATTGCTACATTTTCCAGTTAAAAATGAGAATGAAAAATGCTCGACATAGAAAAGGTGAATTAGCCATTCGCAGAAAAAAGGGTTCTAGAAGGTGACTTCCGAAGCTTAGATAGGTGAAGATGTAATAAACAAGACATTATGTCCATTCATACAACTTGGCAGTGTTCTTTCTGTATTTCAGCAAAAGCTGCCATTTTAGCTTATGTGAAACACTAATTGCACAGCCCACAAAAAGAGCCGAATGTACTCTTTGCATTCAGAAGATGGTTTGAACAGCTTACAAACTCCATTAAATAAAACCAGACGGCATTGATGATTTTATTCAATGTTGATAATAAAAGTTTGGCATACCTGAACCCCGCTATAATGGAAGGGCCAGCCAGTACATCTCCACTGGTAGATACCATAACGGGATCAACCACTAAAGCTGCCTTCAATGACATCTCCAATTCAGTCAAAATGCTACTAGAATGACATATAAACAGTAATACGTACAATCTATAGTAGAGCATCATACCACGAACTGGGTACTCCTTCAGATGCTCATGAAGAATCTTGACTATGCCTAAAGAAGGTAGCATGCCTGTTTTCACCTAGGAATTGATATATCATGAGCATAAACAAATTAAATTCAGTAGAAACACATATTTAACAAAGATATGTTTGAAAAAGAGTCGCACCTCAAATACACAGGACCATGAAAAATAATCCACGGAGCAAACGCATAGTTAAAACTCCTACTTAGTTCATGAAAAAGTTATTAATCTGATTTGCTTAAGTTATTCACCCAGCCAACATATATGTTATGAATTTAAGGTTGTTGTAAAATTGATAGAATCTAAAATGGATGAAACATCAGATAGATGAAGACTTGGAATTGCAAAAATCAACAGCTCCTCCAGAATCGAGGGACCTCAAAGTGTTATTCAAAAGTATGACCATGAACATATAGACGGAAATGACTCAGTTTCCGAGATATACGAACATACACTTTTAGCATAAAACATGAACTTATTCGTTTTAGTTGACCTCAGCAGCATGAGATCAAAATGCTTTTCATGTCTCAACAAACCAGAAATATGAGTTTGAAGGTTTGAAATACATATACATGGTATCTTGAAAAATAAAGAAGAAGCTGGTTGACTTACCACATGAACATGCATGTCAGACAGCACAGACTTGAGTTGGTCTGCCACAAAATCCTCAGTGACAACGTTGACACCCTAAACAAAAATAGGACATGTTACATTATAGTACATAACTGATTTACTAAACTATGTTGGGGATGAAACAGGAACCTGAACACCAGCGGTGTTTTGCGCAGTGAGAGCGGTTATGACAGTGGAGCAGTAGACTCCGCGAGCAGCACAAGCCTTAAGATCAGCTTGGATTCCGGCACCGGCACCGGAATCGGAGCCGGCAACGGTGAGAACATGAGGAACCTGCTGCTTGTGCATCTCCATGGAGATTCTGGGCGCAAAGTTGTGGGAGACAAGACAAGGCCAAGAGAAACTCAAAGCCATCAATCAACCCACTTCCCAAATCCAATTTATTATCTACCAATTTCTTCCAAAACCCTTTACGGCCTTCTAAGGGTTATTTACAATTAACGGAGTTGGATTAACTAGAAGGTATCAATGTTGGTTCGAAAGGTGAGGACGCAGTGGGTGCAGGATTGAAATCGATAGCTGATGGTCATAAGTTCGATTCGGCTCAATTGCTTAATAAATGTCATGATTACCCTTCTAACAACTTCTCTATATTTGTTGGGAAGATTTTGGTTGTTTTGCTCTAACAAATCTCCTACTAGAATTTTTGCTTTTTGCAGTGAGATCTAGTGGTTTGGTCTAATATTGTTTTCTCCTAGTCCATTAACCGGTTGTTGATTGGGGTGCACAAATTTGGCATCCGGCAATTCAACCTCATAAAAGTTTTGGAAATGTTCATTTTGCGCTGTGTGGACTAGGCTTTTGTAAATGTTTCATCTTCAGGCTCCTGTGGTCATGCAGTGCCTAATCTGGGCAACACAAAGCCACCGTCGCCACTACATGAAACCCTAGGTTTCGCTAGTCGAGATCGCTCTGGGAAACACAAAGATATATATATTTTTTTTTGGTGAATGAAACACAAAGACTTTAGTTGTATAATAACCATTTGAGTGCGGCTATTGGGACCTCCAAATTTGCTCACTAGACCTCATTCTATTGTGAATTATTAAATGACATATACATCCTCATACACAATGACTATTTAGGACAATAATTATACAAAATGAAATATTATAATTATTCTCTTTGGACTTTCCAATTCAATAATAATTGATTCCATTCTTTATTATTTTCCTTATATATTTTTGTTTTCCAATTTCTTTTTTTTAAAGCATACATATAGTTTATAATCAATATCGATTATGTGACATAAAACTTTGTATTATCATATATGTTGAACGCATATACTTGCAAGGTGCATAAATTTTTTATATAAAAAAATTAATATATATCTATTATAGAAAATATATATTTATTGAAATAATTTATTATGAGGTACAAAATAGAGATCAAATTATTCAAAAGAAAAAAAAATAGAGAAAAAATAACACGTATAAAAGAGAAAAACAATTAAAAAGATATATAGAATATATAGTTCATGATAGAACATTTTCTTGCATGAAAAAAAATCATCTAATGAAGGTAGGGATGATGGATGTTGAAAAACAAAAAAGAAAAAAAAAACAAAGAATGAGAGGTCTATTGAGTGAATAAGAGGTAATTAATTGATTGAAATATATGTCAATAAATAACTAAGGTTATTTTAGGAATTTAAAATGAGGTCTAATGAGCAAATGATTATATTGAAAAGTAAAAAGGAGGTGTAGAGAGAATAAGAGGTATATTGAGCAAATTTAGAGGTTCCAATAGCCACACTCTAACCATTTATGTTCAATCCTTCATCCTCATGGAATTACTAGAAATGTAATTGGGCTCAGCTGCTGGTGGTCCTTTCCTGGGATCAAATTCTGGCCCAACCTAAAACAGGAAGCCCATTAACAAACACCTCATATAGAAGACTCACTGTAGAACCCACCAGTCCCAAACCCTAGTGGGGCGCTTTAAACTGAAAGAGAGAGAGAGAGGGGGGGAGAAGATCCTAGACCTAACCAGACGACGAAGAAGAAGCACTTCACTCTTTAGTGGAAGAGTGAGTCGAGCACAGCAGCGCATCAATGGCGCTGGCCTTCGATGAGTTCGGCCGGCCGTTCATTATCCTCCGGGAGCAGGAGCAGAAGTCGCGATTGCGCGGCCTCGATGCTCAGAAGGCTAACATTGCTGCCGGTAAAGCCGTCGGCAAAATCCTCCGCACCTCGCTCGGACCCAAAGGCATGGACAAGATGCTCCAGAGCCCCGACGGCGAGGTCACCGTCAGTAAGATCCTCTCACTTTGCTTCGTCATTTCTCGCTGTTTGCTTGAGATTTAGGGTTTAGTGGATTGGGATCTGTGTTGCTAAGCTCTTCATTTTTAGTGTTTTAGGTTTAGGTTTTACAGTGAACTGCGTCAGCAACAAGAATCATAGCATGTGATTGTTAGTTTTGAGATTCATATGCTTTTCTGAGCTATTGGTCAGTAGTATTATGTCTCTGATTGCCGGATTTGTCCGATTTTCATTACCGTCGGGACTGTGGCCATGGTTGTTTAGGGTGAAGCAGCGACTTAGTTGACTGCCTTTTAGCTTGATTGAGAAAGTTTTTGCTGATTTGTGCTGTGCAATTTTGATTGGTTTTGGTTATGTTATAGGCTTTGAGATGTTCTTATACGTTTGATATTTCTCCTTTCAGCAAATGATGGCGCCACCATCTTGGAGCAGATGGATGTTGACAATCAAATTGCAAAGCTGATGGTTGAGCTTTCGCGGAGTCAGGACTATGAAATTGGCGATGGGACAACTGGAGTGGTTGTGTTGGCCAGTTCACTTCTGGAGCAGGCGGAGCGGCTCTTGGAACGTGGTATTCATCCCATTAGGGTTGCTGAGGGATATGAAATGGCATCCAGGATAGCTTTTGATCATTTGCAGCATATATCGAAGAAATTTGAATTTGGAGTGGAGAATATTGAGCCTTTGGTTCAGACTTGCATGACTACTTTGTCATCAAAGATGTGAGTACATATTCTTAGGTTTTTCTTTCTGTTTATATGCCGTGCTGTGATTTAGCCATACTTATGATCTGTTCTTCGCAACCATCCTACATGACGTTTATCATGATAATAGCATGAACAATCATTCTATACGTCACTGTTTATATTGAGTTGAATGTAATATTTTCTCATTAATTATGTAGAGTCAATCGGTGCAAGCGCTCCCTTGCTGAGATTGCTGTCAAAGCAGTTCTTGCTGTTGCTGATTTAGAGAGGAAGGATGTGAACCTTGATTTGATCAAAGTAGAAGGGAAAGTAGGTGGCAAGTTAGAAGATACTGAGCTGGTTTATGGTATTCTTATTGACAAGGATATGAGTCATCCACAAATGCCCAAGCGAATTGAAGATGCAAAAATTGCTATCTTGACATGTCCCTTTGAGCCACCGAAACCAAAGACAAAGCATAAGGTTGATATTGATACAGTGGAAAAGTTTCAGACTCTACGTGTGCAAGAACAGGAGTACTTTGATCAGATGGTTCAAAAATGCAAGGTAATATGCCTCCTATCCTTGTTGGTTTCTACCATCAACAGCTTCCTGATTTTCATGACTCCAACTTTTTACTATTAGGAGTCTTCTCTGTTTTCTATGGTAGACTTTCTTGGGGAAGGGGGTTTCTCTTCTTATTTACTGTTTTTATCATTCAATTTTGATTCACTTATGGATACATTGAATTGCAGGATGCTGGTGCTACCTTGGTCATCTGCCAATGGGGGTTTGATGATGAAGCCAATCACCTATTGATGCACAGGAACTTGCCTGCTGTTAGATGGGTCGGTGGTGTTGAGTTGGAACTAATTGCAATAGCTACAGGTACTTGGACTTAGTTTTTTAATTTTTTTTTTCAGCACGTGGAGACTGTTTCTTTGTGTTTGGATAGAAAATATGATTGTTGTTTCTGACTTATAATATCTTATAATATTGTTACCTGCTTGCCTACAAATTGCTGACATTTGTGTATTTGTAGGGGGAAGAATTGTGCCCAGGTTCCAAGAGTTGACACCGGATAAATTGGGGAAGGTATAACTATCAAGGAATATTTTCCATGTTCTGTTAAACAATCTCACATTTAGGTATTCATTATTTCTTGTGTATGTTTTTTGTAAATGTAAATAAAATCTAAATGGTTCTTTTTTGCTTCTCAAAAGGCTGGCTTGGTTCGTGAAAAATCATTTGGTACTACAAAAGATCGAATGTTGTACATTGAACACTGTGCAAATTCAAGGGCTGTAACCATATTTATCCGCGGAGGTATGATTCTATCGTACTTCTATCTGTTTTGCTTGTAAATCTCAATTAGTTGAAAATGTTGTTCTTAAGATAAACCCTTTCTGGTAGCATTTAATGTATGGAATTGTAGAGTGTATGATATATAGTGTTAGCAGATTTTACATCAACCAGTTTGTACTTATGTACTTTTTGTCTGACAAGGGTCATCTTTAAAGTTATATTGTTCTGATGAGAGATTTTGGTGTTTTGATTCATTAGGTAACAAAATGATGATAGAGGAGACCAAGCGTAGTATCCACGATGCTCTGTGTGTTGCCAGGAATCTTATTCGCAATAATTCTATTGTCTATGGTGGTGGCTCGGCAGAGATATCTTGCTCTGTTGCCGTAGAAGCAGCTGCAGATAAACACCCAGGAGTTGAGCAAGTATGAAGATAATTTGTCACTCTTTCCCCTGCATTTTCTTTGTATTATTAGTTATGTGTTGTGACAATGAATCTTCCTTTTTCCACAGTATGCTATCAGAGCGTTTGCAGACGCTTTGGATGCTGTTCCCATGGCACTTGCAGAGAATAGTGGCCTTCAACCTATTGAAACACTAAATGCAGTGAAGTCCCAGCAGATTAAGGTAAATGGAGCTTGCGGTTTGAATTTATTCTGAATTTTGCAGTCTGTATGTTGTTAACTTCAGCCTTTCATTGTAGGATTCAATTTTTATTGTTTTATTTTGGTATGCAGGAGAAAAATCCCCACTGTGGAATAGACTGCAACGATGTTGGCACTAATGATATGCGCGAGCAGAATGTCTTTGAGACTTTAATTGGAAAGCAACAGCAGGTCTTACTGGCCACCCAAGTTGTCAAGATGATACTTAAAATAGATGATGTTATCTCCCCCTCCGATTACTGATAGTTTGGCTTGATAGGTTGATGCTTGCTTCATCTGACGAAGGAATTTGTGTAATGTTTCTTGCTTTTTGGTTCAGAATTAATTTTGAGTGACTTGGACCATATTGCTTCACTTGAGGAAAACTGTTTGCTTGTAGATTTGGAGTGGCTTTCACTGATATAGTTGCATTGTCACTCCCCTATCTTAATGGATTGCTTCTTGTTGTACACTCTTGATAGGTTATCGTTTACTAGCATTCATTCATTAACCATTTCTATGCTCGTAGCAGATAAAAGTGTTGCATCTTACAAGAATGCAAATGAAGAAAATGTGGTCTGATTTAAGCTCTCTTGCCCTGTACTGACCCAAGTGTTGGCCGGATTTGCTTTTAGATTCACTTTTGGTTTCGTAGGTCTTATTTAGATGGATTTCATCTGGTTTCAAAGGGTTTTTTTTTTTTTGAAAGTTTTGTAGGTCTTTTTAGCTGAATCACTTGTGGGTCCGTAGGTTCTGCAATCTTCCTCTTTGGGGATAAAAGACGGGGTATGTCTGCTGTGCAGATCTACATTGTATGCAGACTGCTTGGCCAGCCACACGCAGGGCATGTGATGACGTTTTGCCAATGTTAACCGAGTTCCTCGGGTTTCCCCCAAAACGTGACGAACCCAGTCTTTTCACTCTTAACTAGCGCTGGCTCTAATGTTCTTGATCTCCAATTGTGCTGTAAGAACCCTCAGCTCGTCGACTCCATTGTCAAGAACCCTCAGCTCGTTGACTCCATTGTTAAGAAGTCCGGTGTCTTAGAAGAGGATCGATCTATGCATCAAATTACTGATTTGATTTGGAAGAGGAAATCAGTATATGGGATCGGGGGGTCTTTTGTAATTAATCCTAATGGTAAATTCAAAGCAAGGAGATGGAGGGAAGCCTGCAGGCTGCAGCTTTCAAAACACTTTTCATTTGGAAACATGAAGCGAAAATGTAATGATTACCTCTTGAGGAGTTCATGGAGCATTTGCTGCTACAAGAAAGATAAAAGCCTAGCTGAGGCTTAATTTCACATTAGCTTAAGTGCTAACAGTAACCATGAAAGCCATTTTGTGGCTTTGAAAACTCATTATGATTGCATCATATCATCCATACATGAGCTTGATCGTCATATGTACATGGCCTGGCAAAGACCTGTGGCCTTTTACTGTGAATCAAAGAGGCATTGAACATGCCTACCAGCAACCAAGCAATTTGAAGGCTCCCGAGTGCTTAAACATGACAACCAAGGCTTCAAACGTGCATTACCAGCACCATCAACATTTAACTTGAATAAACTTGGAGGTGGCTTAATCCAGTACATACTAATAGTAGTAATCCTGGATTTCCAAGTAATACTGTGTTATTTGCAGACATCGACTCTTTAGCAGACATCGACTCTTTAGCAGCATCAAGAAATCACCTTGATGGTCAAAAACAGTTTTGTTTCTCCATTTCCATAAATACCAACAGACAGAGACAAAGATGGTACATTTTCAGATTACCATAGCAGGATTTCTTGCAATGAGTATTAGGAAAAAATCAACCATACCAGTCTAGCTGCATAGTCCTTGAAATAGAGTCGAAGCATACGATCTGTCTCCACACTCCCTGAGCAACCGGACAATCTCGAAGAAGGCAAGTAAGAGTTTTAGTCAACTTCCTTTTGCTTCTTTCCACATTAGTGAGAATCGTAAGAAGCCAAAAGAAAGTCTTCAATTTAGGTGGAACAGGAAGTTTCCATAGAAAAGACCAAGGGAATTCCGCAAAGTTTTCTTCATTCAAAAGAATTTCGAAAGCTGATCGCACAGAGAAGTGACCATTGCTGGTACCTTTCCAAATTAACCTGTCAGGACCAAATCCCTCCAAAGTCCAAACCAGTAGGTATTTTTTGACAATTGTATTTATGACATCATCACGAAAGTGCATCTTGATAAAGTCCATCAGATGTCCAAGTATCATTCCAGAAATTAACAATGGCTTCATCCCCAATTCGCCAGATTAAACCTTTCTCAATTGAACATCATGGAGAATACTTCTCCAAGTGCTCGAGCTCCTAGAAGGAATTTGTATTTCTGGTGGAGAACGTTGCTCCACAATCCCCCATCACCTTGCCCCACCCTATCTTAGCAAGCATTGCCTGATTCATTGTAGGCATTGCCTTAAATCTTTGGCAGCTGTAGGCATGCCTAGTGGATTGCAGGCTTGGATCATTGTAGCAAAGATGAAATGATCAAAAACAACTCACCATCTTTTTTATATGGCCAGGCCAACCATAAGCACTACTAATACAGTTGAAAAAGGCTGTACCTAGTATAACATCTGAATTGTCTACTTGCCTCAAAATGGAACCAACTTTATTTACATTCCAAGCTTTGCTGCAGGCACTAATTAACGAGAGAACAATAAGTAATAGAGTTAGGCTTCATACCGTTTCCGTTGTGCTTCATCTTCACAATATTTTCCGGCTTTGTCAAAGGCCTCAATTACAACGTTATTGTAACAATAGTTTGGGTGAAAAACCTTTTCACCATATACTCCATAATAGATCCCTATTCTCATGCTTTCTTCCTTCCCCATATGATTTAAGGCCTGGCTTTATTCCCAGCAGCTAAACTTCATCATATCACCTCACCATCTTATATATCTGCCCACTTTTCTCATACACGTAAAGGAAATAAATGGATGTAAAAACATCAGGAAATAAATGGATGAAATAACTGCTACTTTTTTCATATCTCAGTGAGTCCTCCATCAGTTCAAACATCTAAGCTATACCATATCTATCGATAAGAGAATTGTAAATGAGTGTGTTACAGCAAATTCCCATATATGACACCTCAGAATGCTTGAGTGGTAAAATATGCTTGCAGAAAGCTTTCATAATAACTTGAATGACAACAATCTTTTAACAGAAACCGACAAGGCAACTATCTCCCCCAACAATGCTTCAGATTTCATAAGCAATCAACTATCCAACTATCTAACCAACAAAAGGCTTCATACCTGCCATCCAGCTATCTAACCAACAAAAAGTTCAACATCCTGCTACCATCAAAGAATGATCCAAATTCACAGAAATAACTGCAGACTGAATTAATAAAGTACCATTGGATCAAAAAATTACAACAGCACCCAACTTATTGCAGAACCATGCATCTCCTTCCCTAACTTACTGGCTCCAATGAGGGAAGAAGCACTAATCCCAACAGTAAATGCATTTTGAGATAAACCGACAAGGCAACAACTTCAGTACAGTAATGCATTTTGAGATAAACCGACAAGGCAACAACTTCAGTACAGTAATGCATCTTGAGATAAACCGACAAGGCAACAATTTCAGTACAGTAATGCATCTTGAGATAAACCGACAAGGCAACAATTTCAGTACAACAAATGCATTTTGAGATAAACCGACAAGGCAACAATTTGAGTACAATAATGCATCTTGAGATAAACTGACAAGGCAACAGTTTCAGTAAACTGCCCACAACAATGCTTTAAATCTCAGAGGCAACCTTTAAGGGGCGATTCCGACTAGTCTTTAATTTTGAAACTTTCAAATGGCAACCTTGATGTTACTTTGTAACAATAATTGTGAGGCTGACAAAACCCTCACACGACAACATGAAACCCAATCAAAAATGGTTCCTCAACCCCGTAAAAGGAGGGAGCACCAATATTTTGAATTGAAATTCCATGCATGTCACCGACAGAAATTGAAGGGGCTAATCGAGATTACATCACCCAACCCAAGGATGATCAAATGGCAAAACCATTGACATCTGAAACCCACCGCCGCCGCGAATATATCTGAAATTGAATCAACGAAAACCAAAATCAAAATCCTAGAAGAGAATCAAAGATCGTTATTGTGAGATTCAACTGAATTGCAAAGACGATTACCGAAACCAAGATGAATCAAACTAGACACAGAAAAGAAAGGGGAAAGCTTTGCAGTACCTTGGCACCGGAGCGGCGGTAGAAACCCCAAACAACTTTTAATTTCAAAAATTTGAGAGAGAGAGAGAGAGCGTTGAATTCAAAATTGAATGAGATAGAGATAGACACGAACCGGAACTTTATTTATATTTGAAACCCCGATATAACGCTTTCCTACACCTCTCTCTCTCTGCCAATCAACCTGCAACGCGTGTCTCTCTCCCTTCTTTGTTCAAGGGCACGCCCGTCTTTTTTTCAAACTTACATTTTGCCTCTCTTACTATTCAAAATTTTGTTTAGGACTGTGTAGCACAGTACGTAACCTCTTTCATATGCAAATATTACACTTTCCGTACACCTCAAAGATACACATACAGTGTCACAATGGTTTGTCTGTTGCACACGTATGTGCATACTATACATACAACTAAGATGTTTGTTTGTCACATGCATCACAGATGGTGTGTATTTTAAAATTTACCCGTAAAAACAAGTATGTATGTGAATAATATGACTAAAAATCCACCTAACCACTATTTTGAATAAAAGTTGATGACGTGTAATTTGACATCTCATTTGGTATTAGAATTTTGTAATACATTTTAATGTTTGTAGCATCACTCTTTTCTTCTCTTTGAAAAAAGCTAAAGACCCCAGGTTTTTATACCAAATCTTGTCAGCAACTCAGCAGCATTAAGCTTACAACCAGATTGATAAGGTGGATTTTTTTCATTTGTTCATTCTCTAAAATTATACTTGGTTTAAAATTAAAATCTCTCTTACATTTTACGGAATCGCGCATCCATGGCTTCACCCATACCATATCAGTGCTCAATTAATTTCCAGACCTAATCCCTCTCTCTCTTTCTCATCCTTTTTTAATTTTGAGAACTCAATCATATATTCATCTTTATGTTTCAAAATCCTAGAATCATGGTTTTTTTTTTTTTTTTTTCCTTTTCTTTAGTCCATGTAGATTGATACAGAGGTAATAGAGGTAGGCATAGTATAGGCCGGGAGACTTCATATAGATATGAGATGGGTGGTTTCTTTGGTAAAGATCGTTTTGTTTTTTTAGTAACTATATATATATTGTTTTGCTATGTGAATAATATGACTAAAAATAACCACTATTTTGAATGGAAGTTGATGACGTGTTATACACCTCATTTGGTGTTAGAATTTTGTAAGACATTTTGGTGTTTGTATCATCATTCTTTTTTTTTTTGGTTTCCAAATAAAGAAAAGTAATGACTTTTTTTCCCGAGTGTTTGTCAGTTTGTTTTCTTGAACCAAAGATGACCTGAGGGGAAATTAGGAGGGGTATTATCGTCTAAGGAAAATGGGATAGCGGTGGAATTTGGAGGAATGATTTGAAATTGGGAAAAATCAATAAGATATTCAGCCCATAAATCCAAACAAAAACCTCGCTTGTCTTCTCTTCTCTTGTCTGTTCCGAATTCAAACCCAAAATCCTCTCTCTCTCTTGTCGGTTCATCAAGATTCATTCAAGAAGCTCCCATCCCACTCCACTGGTAAGTTGTTTATCTCTTGCTCGCTCTTGATTTTGTTTCTTTCCCTGATTAGTGTCAAATCCGAGACACCCATTTCTTAGCTTTCTGGGTTTATTGCATCAAAAGACTTCCAGATTAGTTTGATTGCTATGAAAGAGTGACTAAAGAAACCAACTTTAAGACATGGGCTTTCATGGATTTATGCATTTCTTGCTTTTGCACAACTAACTTCAATTTTCGGATCTTGAATACTTACATGTTCTTCTCATCAGGCTCAGTAATCCATTGTGTTGAAACTGGATTTAGGTCAATAATGGTTAGAAATTTAACCCCAGTACTACAGAGAGAGTTGGAAAATCTTCACAAAGATGCTGATAGTCGTAGATTAGCAATGAAAGCACTCAAGTCCTATGTGAAACATTTGGACTCCAAGGCAATCCCTATGTTTCTTGCCCAAGTTTCCCAGTCTAAAGAAACTGCTTCTTTGAATGGGGAATGCACCATTTCGCTCTATGAAGTTCTTGCTCGTGTACATGGCGTCAAAATCGTCCCTCTCATAACCAACATCATGGCAACCATAATCAAGACTCTAGCTTCCAGTGCAGGGTCTTTCCCTCTTCAACAAGCATGCTCAAAGGTGGTTCCGGCCATCGCTAGATATGGGATTGATCCTACCACCCCTCAAGACAAGAAGAGGCATATTATTCATTCACTATGCAATCCCCTCGCGGATTCCCTCTTGGGTTCTCAAGAGAGCTTGACTTCTGGAGCTGCCCTTTGCTTAAAGGCTCTTGTGGACTCGGATAATTGGTGTTTTGCTTCAGATGAGATGGTTAATAAGGTTTGTCAGAATGTTTCTGGGGCTTTGGAGGAGAAATATACTCAGTCAACTGCACACATGGGTCTGGTCATGTCTCTTGCAAAGCACAATGCTATAATAGTTGAACCGTATGCTAGGTTGTTGATACATGCTGGACTGCAGATATTGAACAATGGTTTAATAGAGGGGAATTCTCAGAAACGCTTGGAAGCTATTCAAATGGTAAACTTCCTGATGAAATGCTTAGATCCTTGGAGCATTTTATCTGAGCTTGAGTTGGTAATTGAAGAAATGGACAAGAGTCAGTCAGATCAGATGGCTTATGTAGCAGGGGCTGCCTTTGAAGCTCTGCAAACTGCAAGGAGAATAGCTGCAGATAAAGGCCCAAAACTTGAAAAGGCTCATTCAGTCAGTGGCTCAAACTTTAGTAGGAGAGACCATAGTAGGAGGCGAAATTTATCTAGTGCTGGCGATCAGTCCCTTGCATCGGTGTCACCTGAGTCACAGACCCTTGATTCCTTCACAGGATATGATTCATGGGTTGAATCACCTATTGCAGCGGGGCAGGTTTCTCAAAACTCAAGTTATGATTGTAGGAGTGTCAATCGGAAACTTTGGAGTCATGAGTGTGGAGGAGTTGATGTGTCTCTCAAGGATGGTCTGTTCTCAGGGATTGCTCGCGAAAATGGCTACTCTAATGCACCTTCAGACTCTGGGAATAATCAGTTCATGAACAGCGAAGTTGAATGCACAGAAGAATTTTCAGGTTTCCTTCAAAGAAATCCTAGGAATGGAGTATCAAGAAGTGCCACAACCAGTCCCCTGGTAAGTTGAGTAGAATTTAGCTTTTGTTTCTAAATTTATTTTTTATTTTAATATTAAAGATCCATTGGATGAGTTAATTGAGATGGGGTTACTAGCTGTTTCAAACAAGTTTATAGTGTATCAGTAAGAAGGTGATCTGAAAATTAAGTTAGGAAGATGATGATATCTGCTTGCTGGCTTGCAACAGCAGTTCAGGTTGCCCAAGGGGCCTTCTTCTGCCTAATGATTGGCAACTTATATGCACTTAAATTCCATAATCTGAAATCCTGACTGCAATCAGGGGATGGTATTGAATTATAATCTTGCTGTTTATTCTTGCTGTCCACTGAACTTGCAAACCTTTTGATGCTTTTTTGTTTATTGATGTGGTATTATATTCATGTTGTGCTTCAGAGGTCACGAACTCCAATTGCTGTTGATAATATCATCCTCAAAACTCCTAGGAGGCTTGTTCATTCTCTTCAGGATCCAAATAATGTCAACTCAGACTTCTCTGAGAAACAAACTAGAAGATTTAGGAGTTTATCCTTGAGCGAAGATTGCAGCCCAAATGGCAGGTACAATGGTTACTCACATGATGCCACTTATGACTGCAATGGTAGCTTCTGTGATGGTGGTGGTGTGCAGTTCCAAGGTGGCCCTGAATCTGTATCATCAACAGATGGTATTCCTAAAGAAGGTGACTTGCACGTGTTTCAAGATGCTGTTCTCGAAATAAAATCAGAAATTCAAGATTCCAGCATCATCAGAAAACCCCTTCGCAAGGCTGCTGCAAAATTGTTCTGTGGTCTTTCTTTTGCAGTACTTGCAGTAATTGTTTTGTTAGCTTTGATTACAGCTCAAGGTCCAAGTTATGAAAGTTATTATCTAGTCCCAACTTAGTGTCTTGATAAAGAAAACAATGGTAGGAACCAGCTGGTGTATGTTCTTGTAATACTAGAATTTGACCATCCACACTAGATGTGGATGCTGAATGTGCTGGAAAGAATTTGTTTGTTTTTAACAGCTTAAAGAAAGGTTATTGAGATGATGCTTAATCGTTTATCATTTACTGTGTCTTACTGAATTTTACAAAAAAAAAATCTTAGGTATGGTCAATGACGTCTGCAAAGATATTACTAATGGTGAACTACTGAGACTTGTGCCCTTTCTTGTTCCTTGTAATGAAAGTATTTTTCATATCCAGAAAAATCTACTGAGACTTGTGCAAAATCATTACTCATATAAGCACGTCAGTGCTGTGTGGCCATTTTTTCTGAATGAACTAATATTCTGTAAAGAAGCTATATGTTACTTTTACTTTGCTCTTTTGTGTCTGTGCAGCAACTAATAGACACACAGACACAAAATATATAGAGGATGAGTTACAGGCTGCAACTCATCCTGACTAGCCTCTTACCTAAAAAATAGAAGAAATTTTATTTGAACTACTCCACTTAACGTGGGTTTTTGTAGATAACCGCTCCATCAAAAATGGGATGAAATGACATCGAAACTATGACTGATCGTTTTTGTAGATAACCGCTCCTCGTCTTTTTTTTTTTTTTGAATTCCAATAATGTTTTACGATTTAGCCTATAATAACTTTATTTTTATTTCTTAAAAGATATTTTTGTTACCTTGGTTTTTGCCAGCTTCACCCCATGACACCAAACCAAACAGGGAGCCTGGCTTTCTAACAGTAGAGATAAAAGGGGGGCGGTTATGGCCTCATGTAAAGGGCGGTTACTCCTCACTCAGTCCGTTCAACCTGGTGTCATTTGAAAAGAATAAACCACAACTGCATTCTCTAAACATTCCCAAAAATGACGTCGAAACTATGGCTGATCACCATCCTCCTTGTCCTTTCTTGCTTCATCGTCGTCGGAGTCCAGATCCTCTCCAAGTCAAAACTCGAAAAGTGTGAGAAGACTTCCGATTCTGGTGACCTCAATTGCACCAAGAAGATCGTCCTCAACATGGCCGTCCCTAGCGGCGCGGTAATGGAACAAACTAACCCTGAATTATTTGAGGTTTAAAAGTACGTAATAGGTTGTGATGAATTGTTTTTTATAGAGTGGGGGTGAGGCTTCCATTGTTGCCGAAATTGTAGAGGTCGAGGAGAACTCAAGCAAGAAGATGCAGACTTTTCGAGTACCGCCTGTCCTCACTGTCAATAAATCCGCAGCTTATGCCTTGTATCAGCTTACCTACATTCGGGTTCGGCAAAGCTCCACACTTGTTTCATGCTGCTGCTTTTGACTCCCATATCTTGTCATTGATTGATTCTTGTAAGCCTATACAGGATGTTGCTTATAAACCTCAAGAGTTCCATGTTCAGACTCGAAAGTGTGAGCCAGATGCAGATGCAAAAGTTGTCCAGATATGTGAGAGGCAAATAACCTATTAGCCTTTTCCTTGTCATTTCTCTCATTATCTTCTTTTCTTGTTAAGTCATATACATGATTCTTAACATTGTTTTCATTAATTTCCTTAAAATATTATACGTGCTGAATGCCAAGTAAAGGGCTTATCTTGGTGTTGCTTCAAGATTTACCTCTTTAAGCTAGACTCAGAAGATACATTTTTTTCTTTTTCATTATTTTAGTGCTTGATTTTCCTCAATTTCTCGTCAAAATTAAATCTCCAACAGATGCTTTTCTGGCTGTCTCCACTGCTTAGTTGGACATGTATCGACTCAGTCTCTACTGTCATGACCTTAACTGGGAAACTACGTTTCAAGTCCCTTGTGATGATATGTATATCTATAATATAAGATGAAAAACTCATGTTGTATGTTCTGTAGGTTACGAGATGAAAATGGTCACGTCATTGAGCACACAGAGGTAGCTTTTCCAACTGTTTAATATCATTCTGGAATACTTATAATTTTCTGGGCACAAGTAGTCTTGTCAGTCTTTCACAAGACCAAAAGTTGATCTGTCATTCTGTTTTTCATAGCCAATGTGCTGTCCCTGTGGCCCTCAGAGGCGGGTACCTTCATCATGTGGAAATGTTTGTAAGTGCATATTATGATCTTATAATGTTTAGTATCTCTTAAACATTACGTTCACAATGCCTTTTACCAGTTTGTTCTATTGACCTGACTTTCTTGTGGTTAGTTGACAAGTTGATGAAAGGAAAAGCCAATACAGCTCATTGTGTCCGCTTTCCGGGTGATTGGTATGGTCCTTGTACAACAAACATTGATATATAAGTTGTTCGTTGTGAACGATTAAATGTCTCAAACATTGATATTTAATTTTTGATAAGTCTATGAGACATGCATGACCTCTTTGGTATATGTCATTACATGAACTTGTACAACTGAGAGTTTGAAACTATTTTCACCTATATTTGTTTATGTTTCTTGTACATTCTCCTTGTCGTATTTTGATCGTCATTCTACAAGGGAATTGACTGATTTTTTCTTCTTTAAAATAGGTTCCATGTTTTTGGTATTGGACAGCGGTCAGTTGGATTTAGTGTTCTCATTCAAGTAAAAACAGGATCTAAAGTCTCGGTGCGTCGCTCTTCCTCATAATTGCACCATATCTATATTGATTGCTTATACTATACATGACCTGATTTTAATGTCTTGTCTTTCTGCTCTGAAGAATTAAGTGTATTTCTCCTGTTCTGAGAGCTTAATGAAAGTTCATAACGAAAGTATCTCTTTTCCTAGTTGAATGAAAACCTGTCTTCCATTTACTTCACAGCACTATATACTATAAATTCTCTAGTTTCATTCATGCTGATGATCATATTGCTTGATTGATAGGGTTTGTAAGTTGTAAACTGTTAATAGAGCAAAATTTTAATTGATTTCATTGAATTTATTTTCTCTTACGGTCTTACCTTTTATGTGATTTACTTAGTGAAAGTGAAAGTGAAAGGAGACGTTAAAAAAGTTCAGTAAGAGAAGTTTCTTTACACCTTTGTTTTTTTGCCAGGAAGTGCTTGTAGGTCCTGAAAACAGAACAGCAATATCTGATGATAATTTTTTGCGAGCTAATCTCATTGGAGATTTTGTTGGATACACAAATATACCATCATTTGAGGATTATTATCTTGTAATTCCAAGGCAGGTACGCTTTGTTGCACTGATATACTTGTCATTCGAACCAATCTGCATAATATAGGAAGAAAAATTGGAACAAAGATTTTCTGCTTTTGTATATTTAAACCTTAAAGTATATTGGTTGCGTAAAACTTATTGCAGTTGGTTTTGTGATTCAAGTAAAATACATTGATTCTGAATCGGGTATAGGGAGACACAATGTGAAATAATACATATCCCTGCCCACCATTTGCAGTAAAACGAGTCTTCTTATTCTACTATATGAATGTTCATATAAATATCCACATTGAAAAGTCACCAACACATTTCATTGAAGTACATAAAATGATTTTATCCACAAGCTGACTATTATATTTTAGGTTCCTGTAAATGATCAATTGATAAATTTGTTTATAGAATCCCACACCATTTTGATTTCTTATATTGCTGACAGTTACTTTTTCTTTGCGGAAGGGAGGCACAGGTCAGCCCCAAAATTTGGGAAGGAACTTTTCTATGTGGATGCTGCTGGAGAGAGTTAGATTTACTTTAGATGGTGTTGAATGTAATAAAATTGGTGTCGACTATGAAGCTTTTAATGGGCAGCCAAACTTTTGTTCTTCACCATTCTGGAGTTGCTTGCATAATCAGCTATGGAATTTTTGGGAGGTCTGTATATGTCTCTTGAAAGCTCTATCTTCTCCAAGACATTTTTCTTTTCTTTTCTTATTTTCTCTTTCTCTTACATAATGCCATATTGGTATTGACCTTATATAGTTTGGTACAATTCTATTATGTGCCAGTCTTTCTTTTCCTTTTTTCTAAGCATTTGATTTATAGTTGATTAGCATGGACTCTAGCATCCGAATTTGAAACCTACGTGCTTGAATATCTTAACATGACTATGTTGATAAGTTGACATACATACTCTATTATTAATTATACATTTACGTATACGTTGTCTTTATTTCTATGAAAAGCCCATGTACTAGCACTTAGTAGCGTACATCAATAACTTCATAGGATTGTAGTTGTTTTGTAACTGGTAGGCGAGTAATTTATTACTGTTTATGACAGGCTGATCGAAATCGTATCCAAAGGAAGCAGGAGCCACTTTATGGTGTGGAAGGAAGGTTCGAAAGGATAAACCAGCATCCAGTAACGTATCAGAAACTTTTGAGTTACTTCCAGAAGGAATTTCTTTGCATTTGGATTCATATGATTTCTTATTGGTTGCAGAATGCAGGGACTCATTCATTTTCCATTGGAGTCACAGAAGTCATTAATACAAATCTCTTGATAGAACTAAGTGCTGATGACGTAGATTACGTGTACCAAAGGTTAGCATTTCCAGACTAGGTTTTATGTCTACCTCTATCAAGTATCTATATTACGTTTGGTTATGCTTAACCTGTATAGTTTGAAATGATTAATGAATCCAGTGCTCAGTCCAATAACTGATATTCCACATAGAATGTTCCCTTTTTTGTGTTTGACTGATAATAAGTATTTTATAGGAGTCCTGGGAAAATCTTAAGCATCAACATCCCAACATTTGAGGCCCTTACACAATTTGGAACTGCTACAATCACAGCAAAGAATACTGGTGAAGTGGAAGCATCTTATTGCTTAACGGTAGCCTATTGACTGTTCGTCTGTTTTAAAGAATTATTCTTTCCCTTATTCTCCTTAATACTTTTGGATATCTTTAATGGACGTTATGGTTCATATAACTTCTGGTTTTGAATGGGGGGACTACAATACTGTCTTTAGCTGAGAAATAACAAGTTAAGCACACCTAGGTGATAGGATTTTATATGATTTTGTTATATCAAGGCTTCATATCATTTTCCGTTGATGATTTTATTTGTATGGTACTATTTAACAGGTTCTTTTCAAATCGGGTAATCAATTTGTGATAACTTTTTGACAGTTTGGATAGTTACTGATACTAATGAATACCCAGTGATCATATTAATGCTTAAATTTCAATGTGATTATTGATTCTTGTCTTTCTTTTGGGCCATGAATATATTTGTCCACTTGCTAATAATGTTTAAAAATTTAATATCAAGTCTTCCCTAGTATTTGAAATGGATGCATTATTCATATAGTAGCTTCAGTGTAATAGTTGTCTACAACTTCGGTGGATGGCTGTTGCAATATGTTGTGTCACAAATTTTACCTTCCTTGCAGTTTCAGTGCTCAAGTGATGTCACCCTTATGGAGGTATTTTTGCCCCTACTCCCGTATTTATACTTGCAACATGATGAGTGTTAATTTGTTAGAGAAACTGTTTTCAGGAACAATACTTCATTATGAAGCCAAAAGAAACGTTGACTCGATCCTTCAAACTTTACCCAGGAACTGATCAAGCTGCAAAATATGTCTGCGCAGGTATGAACTGCCAAACTCAGAATGATGATAAAGTGTCCTAAAGTATTAATGCTGGGACTAATTTCTGGACCTTGAATGCAGCTATACTTAAGGACTCTAATTATAATGAAGTGGATAGAGCCGAGTGCCAATTTTCCACGACGTCTACTGTCATTGATAATGGATCACAGGTTAGTGTAGCAATCTGAAATCACATTTGTTTTCTTTTTTCTTCAAACAAAGTATGAAGGTTGCTAAACCCCCACAGAATAAGCAATTTTGGTACATTATCAATACACTAAAAGACAATAGCTGATCAACCTGAAGTTACTTCTTGAAATATCATAACCTTCAGTTAATTATATGAACCACTTAAGTTATTACTTTGTTCCAGGGTAATCCCTTTAAGCCACCAAAGACAGGAACAACTGGGTTCTTTGACTCTATCGAAAGCATTTGGAACCATGTGTGGAAGACTATTATAGATTTCATCACTGGAAAAAGTTGCAGGTACATGTTGCATAGTGGAAGAACTAAAATTCTGACTCATTTCTAACTGTCATACTCTAGATTCAGATATATAATGCTGGTTTTAATACTTGTTTTTGCTGTCGATTCATTTCACATGTAACATGGTAATGTCTGTTCAAAGTGCTGGTTTCATTCAGACCATTCTTTCAAGTCTCATAAGTATGATCAGAATCTCTAAGCTATAGTTTCTCTCCTTCCGCATGAGAGAGCGTACAATATATACTTTCTATTTACAATTATAAACTAAGCCTATAATGGCATTGGAATTGCATCTGCTCAGTTACAAACTTTCATTCATTTATTCTTGGTTTTCTCTTTCATGAACAGAACAAAATGCTCTGGATTCTTTGACTTCAGATGTCATATACAGTACATATGTATGAGTTGGATTCTGCTGTTTGGTTTACTTTTGGCAATTTTTCCAACAGGTAAACCTACTTATCCAGAATTAGTGTATATTTATAGTGGATCATTTTGGAATTGGAAAGAGAACATAACATATTATATGCTGAGGTGCAGTCATTGTGCTCCTGTGGCTTTTACATCAGAAGGGACTTTTTGATCCTTTATACGACTGGTGGGAAGATCATTTTGGGGAGGATAATTCGAATACAAGACACAGAATTAATGTAGATCACCGACAGGTTCATGACCATAAAGATCATAGGCATGAAGCAAGGCAGCACAACTATGGTTCGCGCCATAAAAGAAAAAGCACTCACCATGATCACAAGCATAGCCACTTTGAAAGAGGCAGTGATTACCATTACCATCTTCACCATGTCCACAAGGATAAGCTCAAGCATGGCCGAAGAAAGAGTTCAAGTGTTGTACAGAAAGTTGATGAGAACATTGGGTACCATGGCCAGAAAAAACAAAGGAGAACAACAAAAGAGTATTTAAAATGACCAGTCACCAGACTTAAAACCTAGTGAAGCAAGAGTGAATTTGGTGACAGCATAGCAATCAGTTTGCTTTCCATGCAAATATAGTGCCATGGCACAAGAAATGATACCACCGTCATATTGTACATGTTATTGTCAACATTTGGTTTCAATGCCTCCCCCTTGGCCCTTTGTAGTATCCCCAACGTTCCATTTAGATCAGTTGGGAGGGGGTGTGCCCCATGGTTTTCAGTTGTGATTGTTTTTTTTCATGTATTGAAAAAAGAAAAAAAGAAAAAGAAAAAAAACAAGGTTGGCACCTAGAATCCTGAAACAGCAGAGCATCTCAGAACAAAGAAAAGTCTCAACTTATATTTTCTATTAGAGAAATCTCACCTTAAAACCTCATGCAAATAGCCTTAATAAAACTATTGAACAAGAATTGTATACAACTTATGATATAAACCAAGAAAAAGAATACAAAAAGACTCAAGAGTAAGACATTGCATGTTTTACTCCTCAATTGTTGAGCAGACCCTCGACATGGCGTGTCCTAGTGCTCATCATCCACACCCTTGTACATAGATGCTGAGTGACATTTTTTGACTCCAAATGAGGGAAGACCGACTCCCTCGTGAGTAATTACCATATGAGCACCAATTGTCAAGTAGAGAAACGATGTACATATCCAATTGCAACCTCATCTCTCTTCAGAAGTTCCAATGGATGAAAGTTGATCTTCCAAATCTCCAAGAAGATCATGGTATTCAGTAAAGGCGGAATGTGACTGAAAAGCATAGATCAGTAGAGTAAAGCATTAATCTGATACACATATGGCACAGATAAATAGTGCGGGAAGTATTATTGACAACATTTTAAACAACAAATACCTGCAGAGTGAAGCTATAAGCTTTCCACAACCGCATATCATCCTGGAAAAGATCAAATAGAACCTGTGCAATAAACAAATCAGTAAAGCAAATACCAATAAAGATGACTTGCTCATCATAGGCAAGATATTTGTGAGAAATGAAGCCACTCATACCTCAGATCGTCTTAAAAGAGTGGCAAGGACCACTATCCACTCTTTGAACTTGACAGAGCACATATGTGCCAAAAGAAATTCTGCATCAAATCGGCTCTGCAGTATACTCATTTGGAGCTGGAATCATAAAAGAGTATTCAGTAATTAGTTCTTCAGCAAACAAAAAAGAATTTGAGGGTGAAGGGATTTTCATTTGTTAATACCTTTTGTCCAATTAATTCAAGTCCCGAAGCGAAATTCTCCAAACGAGCACATCCGAATCTCTCTCGCTGAAGATATTCCTGCAATGAAGTGTGCAAACTCAGAATCGTTCAGCAGTAACAACAAATTAATCATAAACATAACTGCAATTGTATCCTACCACTAAATCAAACTGAGTGCCTTTCACAAATGCAACTAGCTTTGAAAGCTCTTTTCCCGACATCAAATAGCTAGCATGGCTTTCTAAAATGTTCTTCACAGAAACAACATGTGCACTCTGCTCCTTGAATGAAGAGCTGCACCAAAGGAAATCAATGACCAGTTAGTCTCAATAATATTGTCCAGTTATTAGAACCATGCAAAAAAGTTCAGATCAACCTCTTATCCAAGGACTGTTTTCTATTACTAGAACGAAAACCAAAATAACCCAAGAATCTGGGAGATGATGGAGCTTGTCTATCTGTATCTGTTGATGCTTGTTCATATTCCCTTCCAGATCTCAGCAAGAACCTCACCTAAATGTCAAGTAAAGTTATTATTATCTACTATATAAGAATTAGCTGTTGTTGATGCAACTAAAATAGGACATGAAATTTCCAAATGTATACCAGCTCCCCAGCGAGTTCATATAAAGATTCGTCCAGTGTTGCCTGCATAGACTTGACAATCGTTGTAAGTAAAATCTCTCAAGGAAAGGAAAGAATAAAAGAACTGAGCCTGCACATACTTGGTCTAAAAATACTTTCAAAATGGTAACCAGCTAAAAGATTGGCACCTGTAATAAACGCAAAGCACAGTACTGACTGACAGCAGGACCTTCAAGCTTAGCAATAACCTGGGAAATTCAAATAAATAACAAACATAAGCCTCGTTGGTTAGCCAAATGTAATCTATACTCACCAGCACAAATTGGAAGCGTTTTGCAGTAGTCATAAACAGAAAAGGGGTTTGCATCCACAGAGTCTTATAACCAGACATACTAAACAATACTTTAACAAATGTTTTTCTTATATTTCAACAATTGCACCTCTTTCAAGGTGTTATCCACACTGCACTAAGTACCAAAGAGGTTTATGAAATTAACTAAGAAGCTTTAAATTGAAGAGAAATGGATCCAAAGAGATATTGGTTGTTACAATAAACTGCAACCCCAGTTATAACAAAAAAAATGTATTACATTCTTCTTTATAATGAAATTAAAAGTAATTCTCCTAGTGAGGGAGCCTTCAAAAATAAAGAAGAAATAAACAAAACTGAACCACAACTACTTGATCACTATCTTACAAGTATATAGCATGCAGCAGTGCGGTACCATCTGCGTTGGAAGCATTCCTCAAACAACCTGAAATTCAACAAAGAATAAAGAAGCCACAATGTTAAGATTAAAAGGATGAAAGCATATGTGGAACCGCATAAACCTATAAAAATAACTCTGAAACCTCATCCTTGATGCATGTTGTGGATAGCTAGTATTTCGCTATGTACACAACCGCTCGCATCACACTCATTCGTGGGCCCAGCCCGACACCGACTTGCATCCCGAAGACAGACAAGCGGAAGATACTCTCTTTACATGTACTTATTCTTATTTCCTTGTAATAGGGCTTGGGACCTTCTAGAAGGTTCCCCCACTTGTATTAGTCATGCCACATGGAACTTATACGTGAGGGGAGAGGTATCACCCCACTTCTATAAATAGGGGTCACCTTCTCTCCTCTCTCCCTCATTCTTCTTCCAGTGCATGGTAGCCTCCCGCTCTAGGGAGGTGAACAACTTAAACTTTGTGCTCTCTCTCTCTCTCTCTCTCTCTCTCTCTCTCTCTCTCTCTCTCTCTCTTTACATTGTCCGCAAAGGATCCAAAGATCCCATCCCCAAAATTCATCCTTAACAGTTGGCACCGTCTGTGGGAATCGAACCCACAACCACGTGTTTACAAGCCATAAACAAAATTATATGGTTCTCAGACCATAAACATGCAGAAAGTAACAATGTAAGGTGAAGATGAAAATAAAACAAGAAAAGTAAAGAAACATACTCTGTTGATCTCCCAGCAGCAGTGAACAAATCAGCCCAATGTCGACCATCAGTTTTTCTTGCAACACTGACAACTACATCAAAATACTCTGGAAAATTTCTGAGCAAATCACATGTCTTCTCTAAAAGAGAGGAATTCTTTGCATATTTAGGCACAGAGCTCTGATTCTTGTTTGCACTTTGCCTGAAAATATCAAGTGACCAGAAACATATGGATGAACAGGATAAGATAGAATTAAATTTTTAACTTTACCAGCAAAACACATTACATAAAACAAAAAAAAAAACAAACGTGCAAACATATTGCACAGTTTATCCAGACAACATTAGTAAAGGACAATATTGTACACTCAGGAAACCCAGTCTCCAAAACATCTTATATGAACTAATTGCATCTCACTCATTCATTTTTCAAGAATTTATTCCTCACTCATTCCGAGGCTTCTGCCAAAGATGAGTTCTGAGCTGCCGCCTGTCTCTCTGCCGCTCCTTCTACAGCTTCAAGCCCACCACGTTCGGGGTCCAAGTCTATCCCTCCAATCACCTTATCTTATTTCAGCCATGTAATTGGTTCCTTTGTATTGATGGGTTTCTTCCCTTTGTCAAAGTTGTATCAGGATCATAAAAAGTTCTTGGCCGAGCAAGAGTTCAAAGCTATGAAGGAATGTGTTAGTGGGAAGAGGAAGAGTTTTGGGAGAGTCTCAATCATTACATTTTACCAAGTAAAACTTGGGGTCCTACAGTTTCTTCAAAAGCAGTTGATTGAACTATTAAAAAGTGAGGCAAGCATCTAAGCAGCCCTTTAAATCAATAACAGAAAACTGTTAACAATAGACAGACTACTTAACCTGTTTTTGTCCTTGGTTTCTACCAAATGAGGGTTGAGAGGACAGTGTTATTGGTCTTTTCGGTTTACTTGGGAAACCAAGTGCAAAGTAGATGAGTGTAAATTTTTCGTTCCACGAAAGCTCTTACAGATTATTAGTGGAAAATAGTTACTATGAAAACAAAACAAAAATTGAAAAGAAACAGCTTTTTACTGAGACAAAAAGCAAAAAACAAGGAGGCGGACAAGGAGTCCGCTTTAACAAGAAAATAGGGCAACTAGGACTAAAGGCTTAGTGGCACATCTTTTAGAATCTAAATTGAACGTAGAGATTAAACTACAGCTGCTTCCCAGTTAAGAATAATGACAGAAAGACTATAAGCCTATTATTCCTTAGAAGTATAAGCCCAAAAAGATGCCCAGAACTTAAATTGGACCACTTGAACTCTGCTCTTTGAAGACTTGGGTCACAAAGATTTGCCTCCCGTATAAAATCATTGAACCTCTGCATACTATGGGTGATTAGGCCCCCACTTGACTTTTCAGAAGGGAATCGGACAACATTAAAATCCCCACCTATGCACCACCTACTTCCACACAACCAATACAGTGCTGCTAGTTCCTCCAAAAATTTTACTCTATCTCTGTGTTTGTTTAGGCGTAAACTCCTGAAAGCCACCTATCCAAACCACCAGCAATCTTTATTGATACAGAGTAAACCCCAACTACTGACTCTATCACAGAAACACATTTGGTGTTCCAGACATTCACCATACCACCAGATCTGCCCTAATATGAAAACAGAACTGGTGCTCAAGTCCTTATACTTTTGTAATATGATTTTACTTTCCCTAATTAAGATTACCTGGATATGTCTGCCTCAAATACGGTAAACAGTAGCCACTCCATACAGTGAGAGAAATGAGGTTTTTCAGCTGATAATTGGGCCAACCTTAAAGCTTCCTCCCTTTTGTCCCTCTGGCAGAAACAACAATCAACCAGGAAACAAATTACAGGTTTTAAAACAAGCCATAACACAAGATACATCTTATTCATACATGTCAAAACAGTACTTCTTTTTTTAACCCATATATCTGCAAGTCCAAGACAATGAACCTACAAGTTTCATTTTCAAACAATCTACTAACTTACCTAGTTGGTCAATAGAAGTTCAATAACACTTAAACATAAATCATTACCGGGAGCATCATACACATGATTTTTATGATGGAAGCAAATACATAAAGAGAAATATAGGCATATGCACAGAAAAATGTGTGCAAAAAGTAGAATTAAGTTGCAAATAAATCTTAAAATGTTTAGATATTTATTTAGCATAAAATAGTTTTTGGTTGGCGAACCTTGTTTTCTTAATTATAATATCAAGTTTCGCATGTGCAGATTGTTTAATTAGCATAATATAATCCCATGTGCATTATGACTTTACTTATGAATTACTTATGATGAAGCCACTTTTGACCAGAAAAGGAAAACAAAGGGCAAAGTTTGAGGCCAGAAATGTAGCTTATGTGAGTTCAGAATATCAAGTTTTCTGTATGTTATGCACCACCCGCCCAAAATCAAAACTAAAAAGACAACTAGTACCTGAATAAGGTGCCTTAAAAGACAATGTAATATAGTTTGAGCTTGAGGAGTAGGCTCAAAACATGGAAACTCTGTGCAGGCTGAGAATGACATTCGCTGGGAAACGCCAACAACAACCCCAGCATGTGGAAGAAGTCCCAGAGGGTATACCTCACGATCAAATTCAAGCTCCGGATCCAACTAAAAGATGATACTTAATCAATCAGTAAAAATGGACATGTCTATTATATTAAACACCACTAAGCTTCATCCAGTCAGAAACAAAGGCCAACATCTCTGATAAACAGAGGCAAAATAATCTTATCTTAAAGTATCTAAGAATGAGAGAAGTCCAAATATAAAGCCCTTTTTTTTGAAAAAAAAAATGAAAATATAAAGCCTCTGAATGATTGCCAAAAGAGAAAAAGAATTGTATGCTTATCTTTAAACTGATACACTGAGAATGGGAGGCGCATGTTAAACAACAATTCACATTTCTAGTCCATACAATCTCTCAAAAAGGCCCATCCTAAACATTCTCTTAAATAGTTAAATACAAGTGTACCTGCAAGAAATCCTCCTGCTTAAAAGGGTCAACACCCAGAGATGGATACCAAACCTGTAAAAATAAACTTCCAACCAGAATAAATATCAGACAAATACAAATCACTGTTGGTAGAGCTCTAATATAAGCAATAACAAACTTTGACATGACATCAAAGCCATGAATGAAATCTCAACAGTTAATTACCTGCATTCCACGGTGGCCATAATCTAACCATGAAACCTCCTCAATAAGATTTGATTTTTCCTCCGACTGACCACATGTAACCCAAAATAATTCAACAGAATCAGTGAGCTCCCTTTCACGTCCATCATCCAAATCAAGAAGTGAAAGCTCCCCATTTACTCTCAATATCAAACACCTAGCAAAGCAAGCATCCATTGAGTCAGGGTGTCTGCAGATATCACTACAAATATTAAGATCCAAATAAACAATTTCAAAGAGCACATACCTTGCAGGCTCTTTTAGTAAAGGATCTGAGTTAGACATATGATTATCTGAAATGCGCTCTCTTGGAAGCTGATCTGGGACAAAACGCATTGCTGCAGGATGGTTCTTTGCAGTCATAATTGAGAGTTCTCGTACTGTAGAAAGCTGTTTGTCATTTTATCACTTAAAAATGTATGAAGAATTATTTTCATTAACTTAGATTTATTTACGTGCAAATGAAATCATCACATACAACCAATAATATAAATTTCATATACCAAATTCAGGATATATTCTTTTACCTCTAGATCTGGAGTAGTGAAAGGTGTCAATTCACCAAATAATTTCACATGGAATATGTGAACATCAAATGGGCGATATGTGACTAGTATATAATCTTGATAGACATCCATGACCATTGGTTTTGCAAGCAACGACTTTCGGCAAAGAAGTGAGCTCTGATCAAGGTGATATCTTGGATAGAAAAGCAATTCATATCTGCAAGCATGAATGATTGTCCATTACGGTGTCTCACATAACAAAAACTCACAAAAAAAACTCCTTCATACCTATAGAACAAATAAATGAACACAAAAAGAACTGCCAATAAACCTAAGACACGTGATGGTAACATAATTGAGAAATAGGGCCAAACCAGCATGGTAACCAGGAAGTTTAACCACTAAAGTACCAAAGTCAAACACCCAAACAAACCTTGGAAGACTACACCATATCCAAGAATAAAAATAAGGATAGCTAGCTCACGTGTTAGTAGAATCAATGTAGTTGCAGACGACAACAATCTTCCCCATCCATAACAAACCTTTGCACTGTATCTTCTGTTCCTGAGTAATGTCTCCAAACACTCGCCACTTCTTGAATCGTATATCGTATATGATTAACCCATGAAGACCAGCAACTGCCAAGTACATTCCATCTTTGCTAGCCGCTACATGTTGAACTGGCCAATTTTGTGAGATATAAGAAACCTGAACATAAGAAAAAGAACTCTCATCAGACATTTTTAAAGTCATCCAATTTGTTAAACACAAGATGATAAAATATATCGAGCATGTGATTTTGAAGGCATAACTGGAAGGTTAAGATGTAGCATCTTAAGTTCATCGGTATCTTCAGACTGAACAACAAGCAACCGATCATCACCATATATCACTTGCCGGACATATGTCATGCCTGAAACTCCTCTGTTAAGGCAACATTTACCAAAGGAAAATCCAAGGATCCTCTCCAATGATCGTTCTTCAATAGCATAGAGTCTATATCCATATTCATCCCACTGCATCAATGAGGTGCCACCCATCAAAGGTTCAAATTTACATTCATTGACTGGCTTCACCACCGGAGAAGATACTGAACTTAAACCTATTTGACGGATTGTTGACATCAAACGACAACCGGAGACGGACCAAACTGTAAGTCCTCTTAACTTCCACCCAACTGCAAAAGCAGAATTATCAGGCGTCCATGCAATGCAACTGACAGGTCCAGTGTCTTCCATTGAGTATCTGAAAAGTGAAAAGGTAGGTTATCTGATATGCAGATTCAATTCTGAAACCTACAACACAATCAAATCAACTGTTTTCTACCAGAATTTAGTCCCTTGGATTTACTGACTACAATTTTTAGTCAAATTATTCCACCCATTTGGCTATTCTCAGATCCCATACTTACCCCCAGTCATACAAAGATACGGATCGGATCAGTGATGCAGATTCGGCGAAGTCATATAACTCCACAACCCCTCTTTTGGTCCCAACAGCAAGGATCTGTTGCTCCGAAGCTACCGAAGTACATACAGCATCACCATCCCCCAGCCTCTTCTCAGCTTTAATAGATTCAGGATGCTTTAAGCCTTTCTTACTTATAGAACATGACACCAGTTGTCCATCAGAATACAAAACAAACAATAACCTAAGTGGAAGACAAAGCTCCAGTTGGATAATAGCAGAGTTCCTGGGGACGCAATTATTGGCAGGAATAGTTCCTGGAACCCCTTTTGTAGCAACACCATTATCCAAGGAATGTGATAATGGGCCATCACGTGGAATTGGATCAAGTTCATAACTCCCATAGAACTGAACAAAAGAAGACAATATTACTCAAAACCTTTGGTTCCAAAGCAGGTCCAATCACTAAACAAAGAGGAAAATTCATGATCACTATATTACAATGAAATCATATATTGTTTTACCTCCCCTTTCCATGAGATACTGTAAAGTGATCCATCAGAAAGTCCAAGTAGCATGTGTTTGCTATCGCTTACAATATTGCTCCTGAAAAGAGACACAAATGAAGCTAAATGCAATATCAAACACAAGGAGGACAATTAGGGGAAAACATGATTAGTATCATACTTACAGTGTGATGTCCTTATGTGCAAATGGCACCTGCTCGGTGAGAAGAGGAGATATAGTAGCGAGATATACAGCAGAGGGCTGCTTCCCTCCTCCTAATTGAATCTTTTTCTCAGAAAACTGGACCTTGAAAAGGTGAAGAAAGAAAGAAGACGTCTGCCAAAAAACATATACAACAAGGCAAATGCATTTTATGTCTCATAAATCAAAGACAGAGTATCATATCAAGCAATTCAAACACCAAGTGTAGTTGACATATAAATACTAGGAAATGCTCGATACATATTGATGGGTCGAGACTTACAAGAAGAGCAATGAATTTGGCGTCAGGGCTCCAGACTGCTTGCAAATTCTCGCCTTGTGAGTGGAGAGAATCGGCATCCCTCATGTACTTGCCGAGTCTCACTTTATGCTGCGAAGAGCTCCAGAGCTCAAGGTGAGAGGGAGAGACGACCAGGAGTAAGCCATTGATGACCTTCAAATATATGATCTTCTGGGAAGACGGGCATAAACCCTGTTCCAGTGGGATCACCTGAGGCCATCCATATGCCATATACATCTTTCTTCTTCTTCTATGATTTTGGCTGAGAATTGGATCTGCGGATTTGGATCAGAGGAATAGATCTGAATGCAATGCTTCTTCACCCATTCTTTCAGGTGACTTGGATCCTGTATTTGCTTTCGAGGATGCGACTCCAACCATTTTTCTCAGAATGCATAAAACGACTCCGCTCGAAATGTCGTTTTCCTTCATCAATAACCTTTTTGTCTTAAAATTATTATTAGTTTTTTTCTTTTTGTCTTTTGAAACAAGAGTCACGTCTTAATAACATTGCAGAACATGACTTGACCGCGAGAACAAGTTAGAGGATAATACCATATTAGGCAACCCTAGAGCCACTTAAGAAATCACCATGAGTTCAATAAGAAGCAAACGGAAAAAGAAAATGCCACAAAGAATTGAGAACAACCTTCAAATTCTAGCTTCTTTTAAACCTGGAATAATCTTTTTGGCCGGTTGTGGGCGAGGAGGGATTCGAACCCCCGACACCGTGGTTCATAGCCACGTGCTCTAATCCTCTGAGCTACAGGCCCCACCCCGTCTCCACTGGATCTGTTCCCGAGAGTACCTTAAAAAAAGGAACCTTTCCTCTCCCCAGCCGTTTCCGGTTAAGAAGATGTGAAAGCGCCTCTCTCTATATAAGAACGATGCGTTCCGAGGTGTGTAGTGGGAGAGAAGGGATTTCATAATTGGATTGGGGTTTTGAATAAGACAACCCTACACAAAGGATGTTTCCCGGTTCCTTTGCCACCACTATTGCAGAGCTATGCTACCTAGAATCTGGTGTCTCTAACTCTGGTGCCAGTGAACGTTGTGGCATTCCAAACGACCTCTTACGTTGTATCTTGGCATTTAATGGTTGTCAACATCTCTTAGGGTGCACCTCCTCTATTTTAGATTTATTTTTAGCACCCACTAGACCTCCAATCTTTCTCTTTTTCGAAGACGAAACCAACAATGTCCCTACATGGTGAGACAGTGAAAGTTTCAAATCCGGACTAAGGTCAGCTTCCTAATTAGTTGTCACTACACTCATCGGACTCTTTGCCCTCTTATTGTAGATCACCGTTACTAGGGCAATGTCATCTCTCTTCTTTCCAATCACCATAGGAAAATCGATTGGAGCTTTGGGAGTCTGCTTTGGTGCCACTAGCTAGCAGAAAGCTAGTGAGGCCGAGAGCTCTGTCATTGTAACCCTAGACTTGGAGAGCACAAAACCCATTGCGGGAAAGGATTGGTAACACAGTGGCAATCACCCCACGCAAGCTAGGGTTTGAGAGAGAGCTACGGTTCAGATTAAGGTGTGGTCCCCAAACCTCAGCCGCACCTTGCACCATCGCTGACATATCCTTATGGCCTTGACAGCCCTCCGCCGCATGCTAGCTTTAGTAACCACAAAAACGTTCGTATTTGAATGTAAGCCACACATAGATCATATCGTTACCTTCACCAAATTCGAACAACTTGGGATGGTATGCTTGCTTCACCAGCGTCGCAATCACATGCTTGTTCGATACACACTCGAGCCTTAGAACCCTTGACCAGGTTAAGGTTATCATGATCGATAATCCTCCCTAATGTTGCACCGACCATATACATCGTCTTCTTTGTCACAAGGATTAGAGGTAATCCATAAACCTCCACCCACGCTGGAATGACAGAGGTAAGAGCTGTTGTTGCATCACTCTGACCGTCCTATGGACCTAGGACAAATAGAGAATTGTGATTCGGAGATAGTATGATTATGTAACACAAAGGTTAGAGGTAAATTGGAGGTAAATTAGAGGGGAGCGATAAATCTTGGAGAGACTAATGGGTTAAAGGGAAAGGGCGGGTAAAGATGATGTCAGCAAATGGGGTTTGGAATTTTGATTTTCTTTCTCATTCTTTTTGGGATGTGAAGGTGGCAGCAATTCTTTCCATGCCATTCCTTTACCAATCCAACCTTGATGTTATAAGTTGATATGACATTACACTAAGAAGTTTTAGCAGCTCGAGTCCTTAAACTCTTGTGGCACGATCAAAGTGATACCCAGACTTACAAAACTACCTAAACTTCATTTTCACTACCGACGAAAGGCCTAATGTCATTTTCCGTCACCACACCGTTTGTTTGATGACGTGTCATGTATGGGACCCATAAAAAATGTTTCTTGTCTGCATATCAACAATTCCCAACTTAAATCTTGCATACCCACATCAACAGTCCCGTATCTGCTAACAAAAAATATTTTTAGTGGTCCCACGCGAGACACGTTATCCACACAAACAGCGCGGTGACGGAAAATGGTCTCAAGCCTTTTGTTGGTAGCGAAAATGAAGTTTGGGTACCACATTTGTAGTTTTGTAAGTCTGGGTATCACTTTGACCGTGCCACTAGAGTTTGAGGACTGATGCTAAAATTTTCTCTTACACTAAACATAGAGTATATACTGTTAAAAGTGGATATTGGATTGCACAACATTTGAAGCTTCAATGTTCAAGGCATGAATCGAATGTAGTTCTTATGGGGGAGAAGATCAATTTTGGGATCAACTTTTGGAAATTGAAAGTCCCTCAAAGTGTAAAAGTTTTTCTATAGAAGGTGATGCATGATGTATCACCAACGACTTGCTTTTTCCATCGACAACATATTCTACGTTCCTCAATTTGTTACCGATGTAAAAGGTCGGTATAAACTTTTTAAATTAAATTCAGTGTACTACCTTGAATTTTGAGTCATCTTTCAGTGTATTACTTTGAATTTCAAATCACACTAGGACGAAACTGAAAAATGACTCAAAATTCAGGGTAATACACTGAATGTAATCCAAACTTCTCCAATTCATGCACTTCGGGCTTTTTTAAAGGCTAAAGTTGTGTGGGAACTCACTAATTTTAGAGGAATAGTGGCAGTTGGAAAGGATATAACTTCGCAGCTCTTTTCAAGTTCACCATTTCACTTATTTCTATATTCGAATGTCGTTGTTGTGTTGGGGAAGCTGGCAAGGTAGGAATGATAGACTTATTTAACTCTAAATTTGTTAGTGCAAATACATAGTTAATTTTACTAGCTCAAAAGTTGCAACATGAATTAGTAGCATTGCAAGGTGTTTGTCCTTGTACCGCTTGCACTATTAGCCGTCCTCAATCACTTAATGATTGGAGTTGTTTCCATTCATTAAATTGAACGTGGATGGTGCACTCAATCAGAAGTTTATGTGTTATTCTATGTAATGGAAATAAAGATTTGATGTTGGCAACTTCAAAACATTTCAGTCAAAGCCACATAGTTATACGTTGCCATCTAGAACAAGTCTCTCATATGCAGCCTTCTAATCATTTCACATTATTTTGGAAATAAATGTCTTAGGTGTGATCAATGATTTAAATCGCAATGAAGGTACTTGGTCATTGAAGGTGTTTTAATAGAAGAAGTGCAACATCTATTTCATTTCTTTTCTTTAGTAATGTGTACACATTGTCCTAGAATTTGTAATTAGGCAACACATAAGTTAGCTAAAAACTCACTTTTTTTTGATTAAGAAAATGGTGGCCATGTGAGCTACCATTACAGGGTCGAGAACAATCTTAGGTATGACCTCTTTCTAAAGGGATGCTTTTCACAAGTTAAGGTCTGAAACAATGACCTTTTATTACCAGAAAAATCTTTACAACGTTCGCCCCACTTGTAGCCTGGCATTAAGTTTTTATGTATTAAATTTTTATGCACCTCCCTATAATTATTTCATATACAAAAAAAAAAAAAAAATTATAGAAAAAGTTTCCGTCTATATCTCCGGTTTATAGGAAAAGAAAACACGGTCTCTCTTTCGGTCCCTCAAAACCTCTCTCTCTTTCCTCCGTCGCCGACACCGTCGTCTCTTAAGGTTTGCTTTTGGTTAAGCATTAATTGATGAAGCCTATAATGAATTGAGGGGCTTGTTTAATGTTCTAGGTCTCTTTCAGTTCCTAAATGTCGAGGGCGGGGCAAGTGATCAAGCGTGCCAAATACAAGACTTCGATCAAAGACCCAGGAACTCCCGGTCTTCTCACCATGGTACGTATCATCTCTCTCTTTTTTTTCTCTCTCGTTTGCTATTCCTTACATCATCAGTTGGTGATTGCAGTTGGAGCAGAGGTTTGTGTTCAGGCCTAGTGATCCCACCTCTCCCGCAAAGCTGGATGTCCCCTTCCAACTACTTAAAGGCAAGCCAGCCTTGTTTCTATCTTGATTCACCCTTTGTGACTATCTTTTACTGATGCCTACTCTTCTTGTTTCAGGTCAGAAGAACACTAGAGAGGGATCAAATAAACCCCCTTGGCTTAATATCACCAACAATAAGGTTTTCTTTTTCTTCTACCCTAATTTACCTCCAACTCGTACTCCGCTGCTACTGTAAAGCTATCCATTGTTGCTCACTGAATTTTGCAAATTCGTCCTTTCATGTTCCAGGATGGGAGTTACATTTTTGAGTTTGAGTCTTATCCTGATCTTCACGCATGTCGAGAAATTATCGGTAAATTCCAATCACATCACCCGTATGCAATCATGACTTTGTTAACTGGCTCTGTTTCACACTTGTTTTTAGTTCTCTGTAACTTCTTTCGGTGATATAAATGTCGACTCATAAACCCTACTGAAATGACCTGCATTGTAAGCATTAGACTTGTCATTGCTTTTTCCTTTTTGTTAAAGTTGCAACATCTAACCCAACACCGAATCAATTGGCCATAGGTTTTGGAGGCCTGGAATTCTATGCCATTATGCAAAACGTAGAATTGATATTTGTATTCACTTTGTTGATGTATGGGTTAGTTGTTTACACTTAGTTTTCATCCCGTTCATTTGAACAGCCAATGCCCTAGAGGCTGCAAAAGGTTCTTCTGCTCCGACAATAACTTCTGCAGCCAATGCCTCTTCGTCTGCAAATGAACAATTTAGTACGGCAGAGTTGGAGCTCCGAATGAAGCTTATGCAAGAAGACAGGTTAGTCTCCTATATCCACATGATTGATCTCTATTATCGTTATTTCCCATTTTGTTAGAACCAAAGATAATTTTTGAGCTATTTTGTTTTCTTCCTCACTGTACATTTCGTCTACAAGGTTTCTTCCCATGTATTATGTTATATTTTTTCATTTCCTTCAATGAGCTTTAGATTCGGTTTCACTTCCATCTCAATGCAATAGAATCACACACCTTATCTAACATGTGGTTACACAAGTCATCACACATTTTATGTACTTCTCTCATTTTCAAGTCATATATTGGATTAGTTTGGAACAATGACATTCCTAGGGTACAAACTTATTCATGCAAACAGAAAAGTTAAACATATGTCCTTGTTTCCTCAGTATCAGATCCTTGATTCCATTTCAGACGCCTGGCAGCTTTCTTATCTTTCAATAGCAAACTACTTCCATTGGAATAACATGGCCTAAACCAAAGTAGAATAATTTCGCCCCTCCAAGTTCCAAGTTGCATATGATATAGATTATACAGTGTTTATACATTTTAAATGCAATTTACACATGTAATTCAGATCCATTGTCTGTTTTTCCATATCCAAAGGTCAACGTATTACAGTTTTGTTGATTTTAAATTTTTAAAGACACCCTTCATTTTGACAGTGATATTCATTTTAATTGTCTATTTAAGTAGTTTAAATGAACCTTTGGTATGATGCCCACAGCCGGAGTGTAGATCTATTTGCTTCCTTATTATTATTTTTTTTTTCCATTAGCTCTTGTGTGTCTACTTTTTCCAGAAACTAGAACACATAATACGCGATAGCTACCAGGAATCCTGTATGTCTTGTATCGGTGTATTAGCAGAAATCTTATACCTTACATTTTAAATAACATGAAAAAGTAGGCTGGAATTTGAAAAGGAATAAATAGCTTTTTTCATTTTTTTCTTGCACGTTTTTTTAGCTTTTACTCTTTCTAAAGTTGAACATAGCCTTTGTACCAGAAAAATTGGCCTTTCTTTGGATCCTTTTCCCTGTTTTCTTGTCTATCGCTGTTGCCTTTTTGCTTTGTGTTCAAGTCATTTTTGTTTGCCCTTGGTTTGTAGGTTGAATTGGAGATTGATGGTCAATATAAATGCTTTCAACTTGGATCTTCATGTTACATTGATTATTTGGTGCTGAATGTAGCATGTAAAATTTAGAAAAAGAAAAGTTTTTGTTTGAACTTCATGTTTGTATATCACTTCCCTTTGCAGTGAACTGCAGAAACTTCACAAGCAGTTTGTGGGTAGTGGTATCTTGACAGAATCTGAGTTCTGGGCAACTAGGAAGGTCAGTTAAATATGATTATAGCTTTTGTTAAGTTGCTTCAATTATTTGAATTTCTATATATTCACCCCCCATCTCCACCCCACACAAAAAAAAAAAAAACATACGGACACATAATTATAACGGAAATAATTTTTTACCCAAAAAACTTGTAGTTACATTTGCAATATATATATACAGGCCCGATCAGAGGCGCACGTCTGCACCGGCCTTAAAGTGCGGACGTCCCTCCGTTCTTCACCCTCCGGCGCCGACGACGGCGCGCCTCCACCCCAGAAGACGCCAGCAGCATCCTCGACCACTTTCCCTCCCCGGCAAGTCCGTTTTTTTCTAGTTTTCCGGCGAGATCACCCAAAACTTCAAACAAGATCGATCTCGCCGGAAAACTGGAAAAGAACGGACCCGCCGGTGAGGGAAAGTGATCGGGGACGTTGCTGGAGTCCTCTGAGGTGGAGGCGCCGCGCCGGAGGGTGGAGAACGGAGGGACGTCCGCACTTTAAGGACCGTGCGGACGTCAGCCTCTGAACGGCTCCGTATATATATACATATATCCGCACTTTAAGGGTGTGCGGACGTCCGCCTCTGATCCGGACTGTATATATATATACGAAAACGATGTGGAGCGCATGTCCGCACAGTCCTTAAAGTGCGGACGTGCCTCCGTTCGCCACCGGACGGCGCCGACGGCGCGCCTCCACCCCAACGGACTCCAGCAGCATCCCCGACCACTTTCCCTCCCCAGCGAGTCTGCCGAATTCCAGTTTTCCGGCGAGATCGATCTTATTTGAAGTTTTGGGTGATCTCGCCGGAAAACTGGAATTTAGCGGACTCGTCGGGGAGGGAAAGTGATCGGGGTATATACAGGGCCCTTCTAATGAGGGATCCCTATTTTTGACTATTCTAGGGATAGGGCCACACCATTGGATCTGTCATTTAATGAGCTTGGATGACTGAGATTAAAACAAAAAGTTTCACACTTTTATTTCACACTATATATATATATATATATATATATATATTTTTTTTTTTTTCTCTGAAAACAAACTGGTTATAGCTACATACTTACATTTGTGTTCTTTGAATCAAATTGCAGAGGTTGCTTGATGGAGATAGCCGTAGAAAGTCAAAACAACGGGTTGGTTTTAAAAGTTCGATGATACTGGACATCAAACCTATGACTGATGGTCGGGTAGAGCATCTCTCTCTCTCTCTCTCTCTCTCTCTCTCTCTCTCTCATTCGTTTATCTGTTCTATAACTTGCTTGCCTTATAAGTAATGAATGGTGCGACCTTTCAGCAGTTTGTTGCCTGGGTTGGCATCTCCTTGGTGCCTTTTCACTTATGGATAACATTCGCATCCCCCACCCCCCAAAAAAAAAAAATACTGAAAATAACAAGTTTAACGTATCAGCTTGTGGTTGTGAAACTGAATATTTATTTTTCTGGGTATTTGTCAGATGAACAAGGTTACATTCAATTTGACTGATGAGATTAAATATCAGGTATTATTCTTTCATTGCACACTTTAAGACGAGACCTTTTAGATCCAGCAATTGTAATATATCTGGAATATTTTCAGTTGGTGCTTATGTTAAATTGTTACATTGCTTGGCAGATATTTGCCCTGAAACCAGCTGTGCACCAGGCATTTATTAATCTCGTTCCCAGTAAGGTAGTGTGGATATTGAAACAAATCCATACATAATCAGAGAGTTTCCATGTTAGTCATCGCCCTTATTTTGTTTTTTATGAGAGACGTCCTCCTATGATGATAGTTTAAGAATTGTCTGTTACTATGTTATTTGCAAGTACTCTGCTTAAAGAATGCTTTTCCGGTCTTTGCCTTCCATTTTACTGGATTTCAGATGACAGAGAAAGACTTCTGGAACAAATATTTCCGAGCTGAATACCTCCATAGTACAAAAAATGCTGTAGCAGCTGCTGCTGAAGCTGCTGAGGATGAGGAACTGGCCATTTTCCTAAAGGAAGATGAAATATTGGCAAGGGAAGCTCGGCAGAAGGTGCTCTTTCAAAAGCTTTCAGTCTTTGACTTTTCTAGGATGCTGATGCTGCATTTATCTAGTTTGATTTCTAAAATATTCATTTATTTCCTTCCTGACATGTTCTTTTTGCAGATTCAGCAGGTTGATCCAACTTTGGATATGGAAGCTGATCAAGGGGATGACTACACACATATTCCAGTATGATTGTCAACTCCTTTGATTCAGTGCTGTAAAGTTTCTATAATTTCATTTAGATGGTTCTCTCCCAAAATTTAAGGTGGTTTCCATTTGAATAACTGTCTCATAAATGGAAGATATTAGAAATATTCCTCCATTAAGTGATACGAGTTCTTCAATGAATGTCTCTGATCAAACAATGAGTTCTTTTAATGTATTTATTTGTTATTGGTTTGGTCAAATTTTCAAGTTTTTTTGGTCACTAATTGTTATATAGGATCATGGGATATTTCGTGATGGCAACAAGGACATGACTGAACAACAGAATGAGCAATACAGGAGGACTCTATCACAAGACCTTAACAGACAAGGCGCTGTTGTTCTTCAAGGAAGAAATCTAGGTTAGAATGAGCAATACTTCTTTCAATTACTTAACAGGGTACTGAAGTTGGCTCTCCCGTCATACATTTCATACTCTTTCCGGCTTTGATAACTGATATATTTGTTTTCATACATGCCAGTAATTCCCTTCTCTCTCTCTCTCTCTCTCTCTCCTCTCCACTTCTCTGTCATCTGCTCTCCTATATGGAAAAAGATGATACTTATCTTCTCAAATCTCAGTCAGTTGAGCTATATGATAAAAGAAGAATTACTTATAGACTCGTTTTTCTCCCAGTTCCACTTATGCCTACATGAACTGATTTTTTTCTTGGGTGGCTTGACAATGAATTGGATTTCAACTGTATGACCAAAACCCAATAAACAAAACAAAATTTCAAGCATTGACGTCTCTGGGAATTGATTCGGGTATTTCCAAATCCTTTTTCACTGTATGCATCAGGGATGAATCTTTGAGATATTTTGTAGTCAAGTAATGTTGGTTTTGGAGAATTGGCGAAGACAATTTGAGACTGAATCGTACATGGGTTTAATATCTTTATGTTCAGATTTATCGTTGTCCATCATTGCACATTTCTTAGTAATTTTCCTTTCTCAGTTCTGCTTGTTACCTTATAAAGTTCTATCCGTTTAAGTGTTATAGAAAAGGGAACCAACTTGTTAAGAGAGCTCATTGAAGGTAGAAGAGAGAGAACTTATAGAAGGAAAAACTTAAAACACAGATATGATCTAACCAAGAAGAGGTTTAAAGAGAATGACAAATTGTGACTTTAATTATTGAGGGTTGCTTTTGGAAAGGCAAGCAAGAAGAGCGTGTAAAATGTGTTATAAGTAGTAAGGGGACTGATTGCCAATGCCACTCTCATTATGTGGGAAGCTGCTTGCTATTGATCCGTGTTTTATAGGATACAGAGTTTTGACTTAGATAACAAATCATGTAATTTTGTTTAATCTTCTTACTTATCTTTCTTTTACCATTTTAGGTAGATAACTTTGATTTGTAAACTTGACTGCAGATGCGGACCCAGAAGATCCAAGAAGTATAGCAGAGGCACTTATGCTGTCAAGAGAGGGTTAGTATGGTCCTTCTCCCATTTTGTTTGCTTTTACATGGTAGAGCATCTGTGCTTATGTTTTGCTGGTTATTTGCAGATCCTAGTGACAGTGCTGCACAGAAGAGACTTGATAGGATTACTCGGATGACTGAGATAGATGACCTTCGAGAATCTCATGATCATCCGGTTGCTCCATTATGTATCAAGGTTAACATAGTCATCAACTTGTCCTGCCAACAATTTTTATGTTCATATGTTTTTCATATCACTTTCTTCTTTCTTCTGATAGTGCAGACATTAAATGTTGTATTCAAAACAGGATCCTCGAGACTACTTTGACACACAACAAGCTAATGCTCTTAGAACTTTGGATGAGTCACGTACTGGGACTGAGCAAACAAAACGCAAGCTGACTACTGAGGAAGCGTATGGTTCCTTAAAGGAGTCAATATCTAAAATTAAGAGCTTTGGATTGAGCAATTCAACGGTTAAACCAGAAGTTGCTCTTATGGTAATACAATCTTTGTTGCACTTCTTCTGCAATATCACATGTTCAACGCACTTACATACACACGCTCGTGCACATACACACACATACTGTATTGGTATGGACGTCAAAACAGAGGACATCTTTTTAAGAAAAATGAGAGTGCTCTTACTCCTAGAATCCTGCTATGCATTTGTATTATTGGAGGATTTGATATATGAATATGAATAGTTGTGCATTATATTCCGGGCCAGACTGAGGGGGTTCTCACTTTTCTTAGCTCTGCTGATGACCCCTCACACACACACACACACACACACACAGAGTTCCTGTCCAGAGTGGAGCTCCGCTCTAAAATTAAAGTGCGGGGCTCCTCTCTTAGAGCTCCGCTCTAAAAAGAAAAACAGAGAGAAGACGTCTTCTCCTCCTCTGTTGCTTGCGCACAGAGGTCTTCTCCTCTCCTCTGCTGTGTTCTCACACCAAAAATAATTGGAAAACAACCCACGTACATGACGTCTCATCAATTTTCTGTCACTCTTGATCTCTCCAAGGTTTGTTCGATCTCTATTTTTTCTCCAACATTTGATGATTTTGCCTTTCCTGGCTTCAATATCGAATCCTAGGCTGTGGGGAATTTTTTTTCTTGTTGTCGAAGATATCCCTCAGAACATTGTTAATTTGATTGCATGAGAGACCATTCAAAGATATAATAGGGAGAAACCATTTAAAAATAGAACTGAGACCATTGTTTTCAAAGTTGGTTGCTTTAACACTTTGCATAAAAGGTAGAAAGAGGAGTAGACGTCTGTGCGTGAGCAACAGAGCAACAGAGGAGGAGAAGAGGAGAAGACGTCTTCTATTGTTTTTTTTTTTTCTTATTTGTTAACTCATAGGTTATAACCCTTGTTAGGAAAGAATTGAGTTTTGGACGGTTCATTAGATTTAAGTAAATTGATCCAAGGGCTAAGAGAGGAGCCCCACTCTTTAATTTTAGAGCGGAGCCCCGCTCTGGATAGGAACTGTGTGTGTGTGTGTGTGTGTATAAAAGCAAAAGAATGTGTGTCTGTATTCATATATCAATTACAAAGTTCTTCATTTATATTTTGTGTATCGATTGTAAGAGAACTTTGCTGTGTATTTCTGTGTGTAGGTTTTTAAGGGGCTCACCCAGAATATTTCAAGTACCAAATATCAACTTGGGAAGAATCCTCGTGAGAGTATTCTGGATGGGTTGCCAAACAGAACTAAAGAGGAACTCTTACATGTGAGTGGATGTCAGCTTATTTTAGCTATTTTTTTTCGTTAAATAGCATGTTTGCATTATTTTGTATTCGAGTCAACTTATTATGAGCTGGTGCATTATATTTTTGATTTTTTGTTTATTTTTACTTTTGACATCTCATGATTTTGATAACATTTTCTTATTCCAGCATTGGACGTCTATTCAAGAACTACTGAGGCATTTTTGGTCTTCCTATCCAATTACAACTTCTTCTTTGTATGTTAAGGTTGGTTTATATGATGTGAAGTCATATCTTTGCTAGACTAATCTGTATTCCCTATAAAGAATTTATAGTTTTGCCTTATCTCCAATGAGATGGATCCTTCTTATCTAAGTGAAATGGAAGTATTGTGTGATGAGATGACATACCTTGGTTATCTTTTAGTATCAATATAGTAGTATACTACTGGATTAAGTATGATTCCAATTTTTCCTGGGGCCTATTTTTTCAAAAGGCTGAGGTAGAGCTAACACCTTGTTGGTTTAAATGATAATAAGGAAATCCCAAGAGATGAACATTGCTACATGCATTATTTCAACTTATTGGTTTGTTAATTTTTTGCTTTATAATCTTTTAGTATCAATACAGTAGTATACTACTGGACTAAGAATGAATCCAATTTTTCCCAGAACCTATTTTTTAAGTAGGCTGAGGTAGAGCAAACACCTTGTTGGTTGAAATGATAGTTAGGAAATCCCAAGACATGAACATTGTTACATGCATTATTTCAATTTATTTTCCTTATTGGTTTGTATATTGTTTTTTATAATCGTTTTGTGTGTGAATTAAGAGTTATTCTTGTGCAGATAGGAAGACTGAAGGATGCCATGTCACAAATTTATCGACAGCTAGAGGTATCTTTTCTGGTGGAGCATCCACCTGTGTCATTTAAAGATCAACACATCGCATCCCACACCTATAGTGTGATTAGCAGTGGGAGTGCTGGTTTGTTTTAATGTGTCAATTGTCTATCTTTATCCATTTGGAGAATGGTTTTTTACAGCACCACATCTTCATTCTAACAGCACCTTACAAGGAAAAGCTGGATATTGGAAAACCTTAATTGCTTTTTTGGTCCAGAAAAGAACAAATTTTTTCTCTAAGTATTTTCTTGCTTTTGACAGAGGGCAGATGGATTTCTTCATATTCTATGCTCCCAACTCTTTTTCTTGGATTTCACCTAGGGCAGATAGGTTTCGTCATGTTCTAAATTCCCCTTTGTAAAAATGATGGTTTTTTTGTGTGTGTGTAATGTATTAGTTGATTTTCTGTAGGAGATTAAGGAAGCTGTACAGTCAGACTTCAGGCATCAGGTCTCCCTCCTTGTTCGTCCAATGCATCAGGTCTGATTTCCTCCATTTTCTGTTTTGATTGGAGAATTTGAATATAATTGTTCAAACTATCTCATGTTTATTGTTTGAAATTTTAAGTTTGTAATTTTATAATTATATTGCTGGTGACCAACTAAGTTCGAAAATATTTAATGACTTACGTACTGCTTAGTCTTTGGTGATGTGGTTGCTGTGTTATTTAGAGGAAAAGAAAAGGAAAAATTTTAATGGTGAAGAGATCTCATGGAAATATCATTCTAATGCAGGCTCTAGATGCTGCTTTTCAGCATCATGAAGCAGACTTGCAGAAAAGAGCTGCAAAGAGTGGAGAGTTGCCAAACGGGAATGGGTAGAAGTTTTCCCCTCTTTGGCTCACGGTGCAAAATATTTGCCGCTCTATTATTATATGCTTCTGTCCAAATTTTGACATGAGAACCTGAGAAGTACCATCCGACATAATTTTGCTATGAGCTTATGCAGTTTGACAAGGGTTTTTGTGGTGCAAATTACATCTACTGTGCACAAGTTGTGCATAGAATCGTTTAGCAATAATCATGATTGTACATTTCTACTTGATGCTCTTCAAGTGGCAGTGACTTCGTCTTAATCTTAAATTACAGAAATTAATAATAAGGTACTCTGTTTAACCTCATTTAGACCAGAAAGGCGATTTGTAAATTTAATTGTTGAAGGGCATATAAATTAATTTCATCGCAATAGGATATACAATTTACAATGATATAAAGCAAATTTCCTCACTGTAGATTATCGTACGTATGATGATGAAAATATTTTTGTTGTTGTAAGATGTCCAACCTATTATGAGAAAAGTGAATTTCCTCGTTATAGACCATGTAACGTACATCGACACATATGGCAAGGAATAGTGATCTTGCTAAAATAACACATGATGACGACGAAAATAAATGGGAAAATGCTCATTTAATATTAATTTAAACCCTTCATTTCCTATTCGAATGACAATATTTTTCATTAGCCCATATTAATATAAGGTAACCTTTTTTATGCCGAAATGCACAAATCTTTATGCCTAAATGCACAAATCTGTACTAAAGTCTTAACAAACCATATTATTTTAAGACTATTTTGCCCTCACCCCTTAAACATGCATAGAGAGAGAGAAAATGAAAGAGAGAATACTTGGCCGGAATCTCACCGGACTCTGGTTACCGGCCGCCGGACTCCGGTCACCGGAATTTTCCCGACCACCGGACTCCGATCACCGGAATTTCCCCTGTAACGAGTTACTGACCCCCAGTAACCAGTTACTGACCCCTAGTGACCAGTTACTGACACCCAGTCACCAGTTACTGACCCCCAGTAACCAGTTACTGAACCCTCATAATCAGTTACTGACCCCCAATAATCGGGTTACTGACCCTTATAACTTGGTTACTGACCCCCCAATAATCGAGTACTGACCCCAATAACTTGGTTACTGACCCCCAATAATCAGTTACTGACCCCCAATAATCGGGTACTGATCCTAATAACTTGGTTACTGACCCTCAATAATCAACTTATTTCAGCTTAATAATACCAGAAAAGAAAAAATATCAGAATATAATCGAGTAACTGATCCAATAATCAGGTTACCGACCCCTAATAACTTGGTTACTGACCCCCAATAATCAGTTACTGACCCCCAATAAACATGATATTGACTCTAATAATAAATTACTAACCCCCGTAACTGAACTACTTCGACAACTGGTCGTCGGAATTGAGTTACTAACCTTAGTATTTCAGTTACTGCCACCTAATAATCATTTAAAACATACCTTTTTAAGTTCGAAAGGACTAAAAAACAAAGCAACTAGACCAATAAACATCCTACTGCATTTTTATCATCGTCTTCGTCATTTAGTCAAATCCCAGAGTCTGGTGTATATGATAGGCTCTATACAATGGAGTCAAATCAACATCTTCGCCATTGCTACTATCATCTCCAACCGGATCTCCATCCTCCTCCTCCAAAGCATACACACAGTCTCTCAGGCTCAGCCTGCTTTGCTCCTCAGCTTGCCGCTGCTTGATTCTCAGATCCTCCTCTCTCTGCCTCGTCGACAAGGCTTGACCGATCGCCAATTGACCTATATTCCGGCACACAACTCGGATCTCAACCAGCCAATTGTTGAAGTCCTTCATCACCTTGCGCCATGTAGAAGTTGCCTCGAGAGAGGTGGTAGTTGGATCGGGAGCAAAGCTCCATGAGCCGGACGTAGCTCCGGACCGACTGGAGCGCTAGGTTGATGTTGCGGCACATGTCCGAGCTTCCACGAACGCGTCGAGTGACGTCAGCAGGGGGAGGCTGACGGCCTGGAGCTTAGCGTTGGATTCAGAGAAGGAGGACTTGAGGGAGTCGACGTCGGAGAGGAGAGATCGGAGCTCGTCGACGGCTTGGATGAAGTCTTGGTAGAGCGCTGCATAAGGGGCGGAGGTGGAGGAGGAGGGCCTTGGGGTTGCCGGAGGTGAAGGCTTTGCAGACGAAGGGGCCGCCGGGGTTAGAGAGACCGATGAGACCTTGTGAGGCGATGATGGTGAGGGGGTCTAGAGAGAGAGAGAGAAGAAATCAGATCGGTGATGTGAAAGAGAGAGGTTTAGTTGAATTGTAGCAAGGGCAAGGTTGTCTTTTTGCTTAGTTTCATTGGAATGAGTTATGAGGTCTTATTTTCATTTAAATGGGCTTTAAAATCTATGTTTATGTGCAAATGGGCATTTTTTCATAATAAATTTCCTTGTTGACTAATGCTTATCACGAGGAAATACTTTTTTTTTTCAATTGCTTATAAAAAGTGTCAAACTATAAAACAAAATCTCTATGAACTCTCATTCCTAATTGATCCAAATAGAATACTAGGGACGCAAAAATAAAAAGGCAATGAAACAGTACTAGAGGATTGACATAGGTAAGACCTAGTGAATAACAAAGATTGCTTCTCTATGAACATGTCAGAACAAAATCTCTATGAACTCTCATTCCTAACTGATCCAAATGGAATACTGGGGACACAAAAATAAAAAAGGCAATGAAACAATACTAGAGGATTGACAGAGGTAAGACCTAGTGAGTAACAAAGATTGCTTCTCTATAAACATGTCAGAAGTAACAAGTTTGAAATTGTGACTCCAGCCAATGTGTATATTGAATTACTGGCCAATACACCATGGAATAACAGCTCTACCATTAAGACAGTCGATAAAAGACCTTGGAGTCTCCCTCAATAGCCACTGGTTGCATCTGCTGAAGCCACGTTGTATGAAGATCTTCTTTCAAAGCCATTGTTTCTGCCACTAGCACACTAGTATCTCCAATATATTTAGCAGCAGCTATGATATGATTGCCATTTGAATTGCGTATAATAAACCCAATAACAGCTTTATTATGTTGTACTGAAGCATCAAAGTTGATCTTGACAAAGATTGGACCAGGAGGATACAACTAAATTATGGGAATGCCATTTGGCCAATACACATATGTTGCTGAAGTATCAAATTTATAAGTTAAAACACTAATGATTGCCGACCAAGTTTAAACATTGATTTGAATTTCTTCCCAGCCTCAATAACATGTTAGGTTGAGATTGTTGTTTTGTTTCAATATATAAGAGCCTCTTTCATCAACCAGATTTTACTTTTTCAATGATTATGCTTCTCTTATTTTTCATTATCCGTTTTGTTCCCAGTAGGTTCCATTAACATCGTCACATCCATATCTTTGTTTTACTAGCTTTTTGGCCTACGCTTTGCTGCGGGGTTTTTCTTTTTTGTTAATGGAGTAGAAGAATAGGAGATTGTAGAAGAGTGAATGCAAATTGCTTTGTTGTGGCTTTTTTCTTTCTCATTTTTGTTGACTCAGTAGAAGAACATGAGATATAAGAAGACTGAAAGCAGATTGCACAATGTACGTTGGATTAACAAATACGCATATTACATCATTCATTATGCATTGTTTTAGTTGCATAATACATCAATTGGAGTTAGTGCACGTTTTACCGACCAAAATAAAGTGGTTGTTATCCAGCAGTCTGTAGTAACTTTCTTCTTCTGAAGTTGAACTGTGACTTGGTGATTTGAGTGCCTAAACTAATTGTCCAATGTAAGATTTTGATGTTTGCAGTCCAGAAGTCCCAACACTTGCCTGTAATCAATACACAAAATTATTTAGTAAAGGTTATATGCACTTATGTAATAGAAAAGTGAACATTCCAAATAGAGTATCACAGTCAACATCAAGCGAAATTCTATGCTCATAGAACGACAATGTTTTCACAAAGTTAGACAAATTTTGAGCAGAAAACAAATATATAATTTTTTTTCATAGTATATAAAAGTTCGTTCCTGACACTGACAAATCTACCTCTCCTGGTCTCTGTTAAATATATCATACTTAATGAAAGACATTTTGGCTGACCTTCAAATATTGCTCAATTGAAGGAACAATAACAGCAGAAGATCAAATGAGTAAGCTATAAGACATGCAGACAATAATAATAAACACACAAAACTTTAGTAACTGATCATATCAAGAAAAAAAAGGGAAATACAAATCATAAGAATTCACCTACAGAAAATACATTTCCCGTCACTTTTGGCCTCATAAGCATTCACCTGCAGCAAATGAAATAGTTACACATTGGACAAGAAGTGGTTATAGAAGGCTAAAAAATCAACCAAGCTGCATATACCCTTTTCTATAACAATTATCAGTAACCTCTCCTCTGTTCTTTCTGTCAGGGAAAATTTTGATGAACAATATTGAGTTTTTTAAAAGATCAATTCATGTACAGACAAAAGGAGTCATGCTAACTGAATGGTACTAACTATCAGTTGAAAAAAAAAATGAAAATAATTTTCCTATGAAGGTCATGCTTGTGTTCATTAACAATCAAGTTGAAATACACAACATGTTTCAATAAGGGCTAAACTCAAAAGACATAGATTCAGCAATACTTTTTGAACAACAAATGAAAGTATAAAGTAGCAAAGAAGAATCTTCATCAACGCCCTCTACCTATAGTTTCCCACTCTCAAATTCACACTTCTTTTTCTTTTTCAACTCCAGCCATATAGAAGACGTACAAAACCAATCATTTAGATCGGCTTCTTTTTTCTTTTTCTTTTTCTTTTTTAACGAAAAATTTAAACAGTAGTATGTCTAACCTGTGGGGAAAATTTTGAGTAGTTATCACATGTGAGAATATCTCTAGCCAGGTTGTTATGAGACACATTTCTGCAAGAAATCAACTTCATATTAGGAAATCTTATATCAGGCTGCAAAAATATATAATGAAATTAGAATATTCAATAACAAATACTCACAACATTGCAAGACTTAGGCAATTGATCAGCGACACCACTTCCCCTGATATATTGTTGTGCTCTTCCTCCTGCAATAATTTTCTTTGGTGACAATAATATCAAAACAAAAATGTCAAGTCTCAATATGTAAATATCCTAAACTCTGGACCACAATAGACATGGGCACTTACAGTGAGAACTGATTCTGCATCTGACTAAGTTATTGAGGAATCAAAAATTTCACAATTTTAGTTAAAATCCAGCTATCCATACGGATGCAACAACATGTACATCAAACCTAAAACTCACTTTCAAAGCTTAACTTTTCATATCTAGTCAGTGAGGCAATCCAATTAATACCAACTCTTTTTATTCACAACTTTTTCAAAACAAACACCCAATTTATAACCAATGCACATTGCACACTATCAAATCGATATATAACCTGAAACCACAAAAACCCACCTAAAAATTGATGATGACGTCCAAACAGGTTGCACTCTACAACAATTTACAGTTCCCTGAACAATGTAATAGATCTATCTTACTGGAACCCGCAAAACTGATAATTGTTATAGAAAATGGTATATGCAGCTTGGTTGATTTTTTAGCCTTCTATAACCACTTCCTGTCCAATGTGTAACTATTTCATTTTCCGCAGGTAAATGCTTATGAGGCCAAAAGTAACAGCAAATGTTTTTTCTACATGTGAATGTTTATGATTTGTATTTTCTTTTTTTTCTAACAACATAGATAAATATCTTGTTCTAGAAATTATGAGAAGACACTAAACCCTGAAAGATCTTGTTGAACGAAAAACGCATAACTTTTTTAATGGAAAGGAAGAGGTATATGCAGTGAACTGAGTGAAAGATTAAATAGGTTCTATCTACATTGTTACTCTGACGATTGAACAGTATGTGTATGCATGAAAAGTCTGCATGCATTGGAATATTTTCTAAGAAGAAAGAGCCTGTGAGGATAGAAAAATCTACACATACATCGCAACTGTACATGGCTAACACTCCCATAAGATCTGAAAGTTCTTATTTTCATGATCGAAGTTTGTATCGCAACTGTACATAGCCAACACTCCCATAAGATCTCGAAGTTTCTATTTTCATGATCTCACATACATACCCCTGCAATCAAATACATACAGAATTTTATTTCACAGTGAAGATTTGAGCATACTACATGACATGTTCATTAAATTCGGTGAATCATCCAAGAAATGAACTATCAGATTGTAGGAGGAAACTGGAAAGAAAGAATGGATCCAATTTTTACCGAAATACACATGCATGATAACTAATTTTGCTGAATCAAAAGCCACAACATTTTCAGCTAATGGCTGGTGACTCAAAAGCTTATACTTGTTTATCAAACTAATTCAGCTAAAGGCTTATATAAAACTTTTGATTTTCAGTTTTATTCTACCATTATGCAAGACACTGCTTCCATGTGAAGGCCATGATATAAAGAAACTAAAATTTCAGTTTTAAATCAATTTTATTCAAACCCGACCTACAACAAATACCTTGTAGGAAATTCACCATCTCCAACCACAAAAACATATACACAGGGATTAATACTTACCTTGACCAAGATTATGAATATTACATATTCTTTACTCCAAAGTTGCTCCAACTGGGTTCACAAAGGTCCTGCAATTAAAACCAAGAGAAACTAAAGATTAGAACTTTCAGAATCTGATTAATCAATCACAAAATTTGGAAAAACAAACACCAATTTTATTGAAGAATGTCTCACCGCTGCCTTTGCTACTCTGTCAGTGTGCGAAAATAGTCAGGTCCTGCACCCCTGCTTAATTTTTTAAAAAAAAATAGCAAACAAATCGATAGAATTCATTGTAAAGAATACAACAGATTAACTATTCTCTCCTAGTCAAAACCCTCAAAACACAATTAAACCAAATAAACTTCCAATAAAACAAATTGCAAATGTAGAAACACAGCAAGGTAGTGAAAAGATGTATGCCCGATATAATGAAATCCGCAACAGATCCTTACCTCAGAAAAAAAAAGTTCTCTAAACTGATATGTGCATATCCAAAACTTCCTGTCGCAAACTGAATATAATCAAAAGTAAGTTGCAAACATATGAAAGTTAAATCAATCAAATACTGTCAATATAGAAAAAAATTGCAACAATCCACTGCTTGCACTTACCAAAATGTGATATGTAGAGTTCCAAATCAGTTATGTGATGGACTGTTTCACTTTCACCAGACCTATAGACAAAGAGGAAAATAAACTGTAAATACAGAATATATACTAACCTGAAACCTCATATTTTCCTGGTGAGCATGATCTATGCAATCTCATAGCTTTAGGGCTTTAAGATGCAGGTAAGGTAGTTATGTTATGTTTAGGATAATATTTTCTAACGACTCTTTTGACAGCTTTTAGGATTTCCACGTTCTCTCAATTTCAATTCAAATCAGGATTGACACTTTTGACTCTTTTAGGATTCCAACCGCACAATAAACTAATCATACGTGAACTTAAAATTTTTTACAAACTTTATTTTTTCAAATCAAAAACGGAATAACCTAACCTGATCAACAAAATCAAAGCAACAAACACAAAACCCAACCAGCAAAGAATTTTTAATTTCAGGAGCATGAATTTGTTGATTTGGAACTGTAGGCATAGAAAAAGAAGTAAAATACCTGAATCCAAAAGAAATGAAATTTGACCCACAAACCGATATTTAGAAGGCTAAATCGTAGGGATCTCCTGCAAAAACGAACAGAGAAGAGAAATCAATTCTTCTGTTAGTACGATAAATAGAGCAAATCAAAACCCTAAATAATTTGTTCAGATCCAACCTTCAGTAAATTAACCAAATCAGAAGCTTACCTAGAGTTCAAACCCTCAATTATATCTGATTGCTCAACCCAATCCCCATATCTGATCAAATCGATGACACTGATCAGTTCAATGGAAAAAGAGAGAGCAAAGAGGTAGAGAAAGAGACGAAGAACAGACAGCACAGAAGAAGAAGAGATCGTTCGAGAAATATCAGGTGTGAGAGAAGCGAGGAGACTTCAAGAGATCGGAGAGATCGATGGAAAAAGAGATGGAGAAAAAGACGAAGAATCAGAGAACAAAAGAAGAAGAAGAGAGATCAAAGCAGCTTTCGAGAGAGATCAAAAGAGAGTTCAAGAGTCCAAGTCCTCCGCTGTTCTTCTCTCTCAACTTTTCTAGGTGCTTCGTTGGTAAGAAGACGCGAGAAGACTCGAGCGAGAGACCAAAGAGGGAAGAAAAAGCCCAAGCCCGAGCAAGAGACCAAGGAGAGAAGAAAAAGCCCAACCCCAACTGACACTGTTCACGAGAACAGTAAGGCGGCGCGAGACCGCATAATATCTAGTTAAATACTAGATTGTAATGCCCGTGCGTTCCTGCAGTATGGATCTCGAGTTATTGATGAGCAATGATAGCATAATTGTTACATAATTGTTTTGATGTTTTAAGTTCAGTGTCAATGATAGCATAATTGGGAATGACTTATGTATAAATAATTGATATATAGGATAATATGTGATCGATATAGAACACCATGATTGTATGAAAAAGTTGTTACAACCTATCTTATGCACACCATATATAGGTGATTAAATCATAAAATAATTACCTCCTATGTTCTGTACCAAAATATCGGTTAATTACAATCAGATACCAAAATAATTACAACTTGAATGGTCATAGTCGATTATACTTACAATAAGAATTAATGGTTGCCTTGTAAAAGAACATGAGCAATGTCATTTGCTTTTGCTTTGTTTTCAGCTTACTTTTGCCTCTTTCATCTCTAAATCTGATCTATGGTTGCTTTGCAAAAGAACATGAGCAATGTCATTTGCTTCTGTTTTGTTTCCAGCTTACTTTTGTCTCTTTCATGTCTAAATCTGATCTTCTATATATGTTTTTCGTTAACCCGCAACTCACATGTATACGAGAAAAGCGTACTTGATGGTCCACCTATGAGCATGGCCGAGGCTGAATGGTCTTCATCCTTAAGATGAACCTCTATCTTATACCTGTGCAGTAATAACACACAATATGAATCAGATTCAGTTCGTTCAAAATAGAGATGAAGCGAAGCCTGCATATGATTAAAAAAAAAAAACCCTAAGCTTATGAAAAAAAGAATGCAGTTGTTAAGCTTGCTCCCACATATTTGTAGAAATTTATAACAAAGAACTAAAGTTATTTAAGCTAAAGCAAGTTCAGTTCATACAATAAGCATTAGTTAAATGACGACACTTTCTTACCAATTTCAAAGTATTCGTTATGGCTTATTGAAATGAACTATTTGGCGGCTTCTTCATCAATTCTAAATAGCTCATTATCTCATTGCTCATCAATAACCCCAGTACCATTATTTTTAGAATTTTGCTTACTCTCATAATCCTGACAATTGTATTGATCTCTCTTCTTTTTCCTTCCTACCTTAGTGGTTGATGATCAAAATCAAAATTTTTATATCAAATCCGAAATTCCAAATCGCAAAAGTTATATCAAATAGAACAGATAAAGATTTGGAAGCCATACCTGTGAGTGCTGATTACTGTGATGGAGCAAAGAAGAAGACTTTAAAGCCACCAATGACTGATTTCTTTTGAAAGAAAGAAAGACGATGAAGAGACTCATATTGAGGAGAGAACATCGACGATCTATGGAAAAGAGCTAGAGAGGAGACATCTATTCACCGCAAAGATATTTATGCTTGTATTATTGTATTTTTTGGTGGAACAAGAATTTGAGAGAATTTGGTCATAAATGTAGAACATCTTTGAATACTATGTTTTTTGTGTATTTATTTGGGATATCATCGTTATTATATATTAGAATTTTCAGATGATCTTTTGACGTAGCTCTTGATAATGCCACATAAAGTTATCCATGAGAAAAAACTAGTTCAGAAAGATATACACCAACCTGATTCAATGATTGACCTTGACTTTTATTTACCATCATTGCATAACATGGCTTTATTGGAAACTGACGTCGTTTAAATACAAATGGCCATTTGTGTTCAGTTGCTGATAAAATAATTCTTGGTATAAAAATCTTTTGTTCGACATTGTTACCTGTTAGTATTTTTGCTTATATTAATTTATCAAATAATTTTGTCACTATTAGTCTTGTGCCATTGCATAAGCCAAACATTTGATTTATGTTTCTTAGTAACATTATCGGCATGCCGACTTTTAAAACTAATTCGTGGACATGTTGCATTCTACCAATAGTTTTATATCTTTTTCTTGGCATCCATTCTTTATTTCTGTTATCCCAAACAAATTTGATAGGAAATTCAGCGTAAGTTAATTGTCTTGCTTCATCAGATTTCTTATTTATTTCAAACCAACCAGTTAAAGTAGTATGATCATTGTTATGATATTTAATAACTGACTCAAGAGAAGCAGATCCTTTAAAGACAATATTTTCTTCTGAAGGTAGATGAACAACTAAGTATTGCACAACAGGATATCTAGAATGAATAGAATATTCAAACAATCTTCATACATATTCATGAGGACTTAAATAGCGACAATTAAGATATGTCTGAGTATTTGAACAAATATTTGATTAACATTGATTGCGAACACGATTCAACATTAATATGAACATTGTATCTTAGTAATAACTTAGAGTTGTAAGGCACAACAAAATTGTTTCCAATATGAACTTTATCTTTTAATACAAATTTGTTATTGTCGTCGCGTATTCTGTATATAGGTGGTTTAATTCCCACAAATATGGTATTAACATTATAAGGCTTTGAGAAAAATTTGGAATATTTTCCATCATGCATGCAAGGAGCGTTTAAATTAATTGGTCCGCAAGGACCATGAATCATGAACTGACTAACAATTTCAAAGAGACGTGGATCTGAATTTTTATCAGGGAGTTCAGCAGAAATAATAGAGTCTATGTCGTTTGCTGGATAACATTTGTAATTCTTTTTCAACCAAAATAACATGTGAGAATGAGGTAGTCCTCTTTTTTGAAACTCAATTGTGCATACATTGGCCTCTACTTCACCAAATGGTTCTCCTAATTTAATGTATGCAATCATATCTTCTAATTTTAACTGAAAAATTCTTGAAGCTATATCTGGTCTATCTTCTTGCTTGTATCCAAGATTGTTTTGAAAATATCTTATTATCTCAGGCCATTTAGGATTGCAAGTAAAAGTTATAAATAAATCTGAATTACCATATTGTCTACAAATTGCCATTGCATCTTGGTAATTGTTAATCATATTTCAAGGACTACCTGTATAAGAGCTTGGAAGAATAATTCTCTGTCCTATATCACGACTTTTAGTAATTCCAGATGAAGAAGCAGCAAATACATCCATTTTCTTTTCAATTTTGTAATCATCGTTGTGTTTTTTAATATAATTTAGCTCATTCTCTTCAACAGTTGCATAAACATCAACTAAATATTGTTGCAATAATCTTCCACCTCTTAAAAGAGTGCTCTTTTGGTTACTTCTATCGTGAATTTGGTATGTAATGAAATTACGCATTGTCATTCTTTTTCTATTACCACCGTCATTTCTAGAAGTTTGTTGTAAATATAAGCTAATCTTGTATCCATCTTCTCCGTAAGGGAAAAGTATAGGGTATTGCAACGACATATATTTTGGATGTATTTTAGAGATTCGTTTCAAATGGTTGTCATTAGACTGAACAACAATATCTTTGTTGAAATTGAATTCTCCAATATCACCGACAATTAGACCACCTATTTCTTCAATTGTTGGTTCATATTGTTTGCTATCAAATGGTTGGCGACTTAGCATGGTCATATTGAATGAAGGTAAATAATTATCTTCAAATTAATCTTTGACGCTTAGAAATATCTTTGTTAGCTCATTAATCTCATCAAACATTTGAATAAGTCCACTTACAATATCAGGATCAATTCTTTGTTTTTTGTTAGGACGCATAACATTGATACGATTTGATATTTCATTTTGAGTATCATAGACATACAACTGTGCATATTTAGGTGATTCACCATCAGGTGGTAAAACAGAACCCATTAAATGATGCACTTGTCCGCATATTTTAAAAACATAAGGTCCAGCTGTTTTATTTATATCTTTATCAATTTTGCACCCATTGAAGTGAAAGTAAACATCAAGTTATAAACACGTATATTTTCTCGAAAATGTATACTTTTTGCACCATTATTTGAATCTAATAGATATTCAAGAAATGGTGGAGTCGTATTTGACGGTTCTAACCTCACTTGTCCTCCTTTACAGCAACCGGTGTAGACTCCGCGTATATTCCTCTCATCTCGCCAATAATAGGCATTGCAATGATTACATTGAAGGGTATTGTAATACCCTAGATTTTCATATCATTTTTTTCTTCTATTATTCCCTTATTTAATGAAGGATTATTATGAAAATTCTTGGGTTTATGTGAAGTTGAAGTTTCAGGAGTTTATTTAAAGTGCTTTGACTTTTAAGAGGCCAAAAGTTGACTTTATTTTTTGTAGGTTATCTTCGAAAACTTTCTTCATGAAAGTTGTAGAGCTTGTCGATACGAGTTCGTAGACATGCGACACGCTTAAATCGGAAGTTGTGAGAGAAAGTTGTGGTCAAAGGAAGTTAGGTTCCGGGTGTGGAAAGTGTTTAAGTAGGAAAATGTGTGTGGTTGTTTTTTTTGGAAACCCTAACACTAAAAACAGCTCTCTCTCTCTCTCTCCTCACTCACCTCACTTTTTTTTTTCTCTCTTCTTTTCCTTCCCTCTCTTCCTCTCCCGAGCTCCCCCAAGGGCCAAAATTCTGCTGGAGCTAGCTCCACCATCCGGCCACCGTTTGGACCGCCACCGGTCCCGTTCGACTCCCACAAGTGTGCTCTTCAAGGCTGGGCAGCTGCTGCTCGGTGTGGCGCGTCGGAATCGGAGTTGTGTTGCCGGAAAGAGGGCTGCTGCGCCATGGTCGGAGCTGCCGTGTACGGCGGCGACGAAGGGCTTCCTTAGGTGAGTCTTGATCCTCTCTTTCCCCTGGTAGTGTTTAGGCTTGAATTGAAGCAAGTTTTTAAGGTTTTGAGGCCGGTTTTGCAGATTTTGTCTTTGATTTTCTGGTCACTGTTCGGGGCGGTTTCCGGCCGGTTCCGGCCAAAATTGGCCGAAGTCTCAGGTATGAAAGTTGTTCCCCTTGCTTCAAGCTTCAACTTTGTTGTTGGGAGTTTCTCCTAATTCGGAGGTTTGGGGTGGCGCGTGGGGCCCACTCGCCGCCGCTTGTGGCGGCGTGTGGCGGCGCGTCCGGCTGAGTTGCGGCCTTAGCTTTCTGTGGTTAGCTAGTCTTTGTTGCTGTGAGCTTGTTGAGTGGCAGTATGGCTAGATTTTAGGCAAGGTTGGCATGTTAGGACTTAAGTTTAATTGTGTAGGCTTGGTTGAGGTTTGGGGTAAGATTTGAGGATTAGAGGCAGCCTTTGTGGGTCTCTAAGTTCGACAACTTTGGAAAGTTGTCATCTCTTTAACTAAGGGTTAGTTAAGGGTAGTGTGATAACCTTTAGTGTTTTAGTTACTAAGGTTTTAATTGTGCTATTTTTAGGTGATTTGTGAAGTTGTGTTCCCCTTGGTCGGTTGTGGAATTTGCAACGGGAGATTTAGGTGAGTAAATCTCACCAAGGTTCACTTTTGAACCTAATGTTATTATGGATATATAATGATAATGATGATGATGTTGGTTTTAATATTATACTTTTAATTGTTTTTTTTTAAAAATATATGAGCTTGATCGCCAACGGCTCATAGGTAAGATAAAAACAAGTCTTCTTTATATTGTGATGTTGAGAATAATGATGTGAGATATATCATGTTGTTGAGAATAATAATTGTGATATTGTGTTGTTGAGGATAATGTTGTGAAATTTATTATGATTGTTGGATAAATAGCCAAACCGGGTTCCAAGCCCTTTTTGGGTGATTGGTTGCGGTTAAGATGTTATTCATCATTTTTGTGTTTGATATTAGACAGTCAAACCGAGTTCCAAGCCTTTGGCCGGGTGATTGGTTGCGGTTAGGAATAGAGCTCTAGTCCGTCTGTCAGTGTAGGTCATGGGAGATACTGTATGGTATCTGGGACCCGTGGGTATACATAGTGTTGTTGTAGGTCATGAGGGGTATTTTATTAAATATCTGGGACTCATGGGTACATTTCTTGGGTAGTGTGTTTGATGTGTGGTTTTTAATTATTGATCCAATCTCTCTTGTGAATTTTGGATGTGATTAAATGTTGTGTTGTTTTTGAGTTTACTCATACGAGCTTTTTAGCTTACCGGGTTTGTTGTTTACAACCCGGTGCATCATTTCTTGGTTTAGGGGTTAGACCTGCAGGTGAGGATCAGCAGGGTTGAGGTGGAGGCTTAGTGACAGGGTTTTTTTTTGTTGGGTTTTGGTTGTTCATGTATATTCTTTTTATATACACTGGGATAGGAATTATTAAACTCATGCGAGCGTTTCTTTTCTTGTTCTCAAGTTATGTAAACAAGGAAATGTAATATTTAACTCAATTTGGAGTTGTGTGTAAATTTACATTACGCATTGAGTTTATTTTCCTTGATTTTTGTTGAAACAGGTTTTGGGATTTTAGTATTTTAGGTTATATCATGCCAAAATTTTTGAAATTTATCTTTCGAAAATTGGGGCGTGACGGGGCGTGACAGGTATTGTGGCCGAAATCTTTGTACTCAATAATGATACCTGCAATTGCAATCAGTGTCATTTAGATTGACCATATATTCATTTTTCAAAAAATAAACTTACAATTAAACGTGCTAACCTTGTTTCTGCCTTTGATAATTTGCTTGACCAAATGAATACAAATTGTCAGGTGCATTTTCAACTGCAATTTATAATAAGATGCAATTTATAATAAGATGAAATTTATGTCAATAGCTTATGTCAATAAATTGGTAGAAGCGTTGTATAGAATGAGCCTAACATCCCATCTGAATTTCTACAATCTAACAATACATAAAGACATGGTAACCATTAGGTCAATGTTTATGAATTCCTCATTCTTATTTAATGTATTTTCATGAATCAATGTTTTTCTAGTTTCTATTACACTTAACAGAGATTGATCACCTCTTCCTTCAGGACTATTCATTCTGTCATCCAATTGTCCTAATACATTATGCTCATCTTCAAAAGGTTTGGAAGCAACTATATTTTTTCTTGATGACCTTCGACTTCCAAGCTCCATACCTACAAAATATATCATAAATGAATAGGTAAATCAGTTCAATAACTATTGTGTTCTTTCAATTTCTATTAAGTTCTTAACTTACTATGATTATCACTTCCTCCAAGGTTGCTCTTTCTCTTAGATAATTGTCCCAATCTATTTTCATCTTCATTTCCAGAAGTTTTAGAAACATATAATGCCTCTTCGTTATTCAAATTCTGAAAAAATCTTCTTCTTGAGGACATCCGGCGTCTAAGCTGGACATCTGCAAAATGCGTCATTACTCAATAGTTAACAATCACAGATGAAACTAATGAAGATAAACATTCATGTCAATAACTTTGTTAATTGATTTGTGTTCTTTAACTACTTATTTATTCTTATTGTCATGAAATGTGTTTCTATAAATTGGTTTTCTTTCAATTTATATTATGCTCAACATACTGTCATCAGCAGTTTCTTGAAGGTTGTTCATTCCGCCATCCAATTGTTGCAATGCTTCTGTATGTTCATGTCCGAAATTTACAGGATTTGCAGATGTTGCTATGTTGTCCAAATCCTGAAAAATTCTTTTTCTTGACGATGTTTGATTTTGACACGGCATATCTGTGAAATGTACGTATCATAATCTAGGAATTGATTATAATTAAGAAGAGGTCTGAAACACATCGTAGTTCAAAATTCAATCAGGATTTTGTTAATGAAACTGAAAATCACTTGCATATATAATACTATGAGGATCACAATGGGAAGATGAATTTGTTAAAAGTACAACCATAAAAGTTCTATCTCTAGCCACCCCAGCCTACAGAAAACATATTTCAATAATGATAAGCAAAAATAAAAATAAAAAATAAAACAGAAAATGCATGTCGTTACCTAGCTCAAGTCCAATCCGTCTTTAAACGTATACTCTTGTTGGAGATCACCGCTCTCAATCTGATCTAATGACTCCCTACAGAGCAAAATAGTTGATCATCATAACGTTCGCATTACTAAAATACATACTTGGAAATGGATAAGATATAGCAATGAACCCAAAAACAATAGTTCCTGCTCCGACAAAAACAGACTCGTTGTTCATTACCTTTAGCGAGAAAACTAATTCCTGCTGAAACTATATGTATTACGATTAAACAAAATCCTCGCCCAAAAGTATTTATAATGACAAAAGTATTTTCGCCGCAGGAAACTGTGTTTGAATAACTTTATTTATTATTGGCGATGGAATAATTGATTTGGCGATGAAATTTAGACTATCGGGAAAAAAATCAACGACCATTTTTCGATCCTTAAAACTTTTAACAACAAAATAATACGCGGTTGATAAGACGAATTGTCACTAAAGAATAATAGCGAGATAAACTAATATCATTGCGAAATGTGTTTAGCAAGGAAATTGTTTTTTCGTTGTCGAAAACGAAATGGAGACGAAAAAAGTTTCCTCGTGAAAGCTACATCAACGAAATATTAATTTTTTAATGAGGAAAAATTTCCTCGCAAATGACGTTTTATGCCGTAGTGGATACATATATTGACTCATATGAGAAGTGTCAATTTAGCCATTTGGTCTTAGTAAATGATAAGTCTAATACTGCTGTCTCATAAGTCACTCTTATCAGTTAAGTAACAAGTGTATTCCGGTCATGAAATTACATTTTTTTTTTTGAAAGAGTAAGTTATGACTTTTATATATTTGGGGTAAAGCGAAGGCCTGAATTAGCCATTACATACTCTACCGTTATCATCTACAGATAGACAAGTAGTCTTCAGACATATCTCACCTAGTACATAGAATATACTACTCTTTAATAATCGTGCTCACTTATTCTGTAAGCCTATTACTACTTGATACATAGAAAAATAGGTTAATGCTTTAAAATAGAAAAACTTAAAAAAAGCCCAGTAGGGTCAAACCCAATCTGCTTAGGCCTAGGAAAATTCTAGTAGAATTGATGCCAGTAGCTTAGCCATTGCCGTCAACGAAAACTGCAGCAACCAAGCCATCGACGCCGACGTCGCATCCTCCTTCGTCGCCGCCATAACCCTTGCCATTTTCGCCGTTGACCCGAGCATCACTGCTACCATCCAAAGTTCCATGCATTTCCTTCACACGCCATGGCTTCATACCAACAACACTAATCCAATCAGATGATAAATTGGTTTCAGATCTAGGAGAAAACCTAGATAAGAAAACACCATAGATGCCTTCGCTAGGGAAGGAGGAAGCCTTTGCTTGGACCTTCATTTCAATTATGCTTGCGGTGAAGAGGTGAGAGACACCAGAGGTTGATCGGTTAGTGATGACAGTTGATAGATTGCCGCGCATAGACAACAAGAGGCAGAGGATAAAGATTTGCATAGTAATGGTGATTTGCACCATTGATAGAGCCCTCAGTCATGACGACTAGGGTTTGGTAGAGAGGAAAAGAAGGAGAGAGCCATCCACGAATGGCTTGTAGAAAAAAAAAAAAACTATCAAACTGTTGATGTTTGAGGAGCACTGATGTGATGAAATATTATGGGATTTCCCCAACAGTGTGTTTGGATACGGGTGAATTCCTGGGAATTTAATCAAAAATAAGGAATTCATTTCTTAGGACTGATTCTCTCGTTTGGATTCTTATCCCGTGGAATTAGCAATTTCCACGGGAAAATAATTGTGGAATTTGAAAGCTTAAATTCCCGACTTGAATTTCTCATAAAATAGATGTCATTTGTTAATTCCCTTGACTGAGGTTAGTCTAAATACAAATTATTGTAAACTTATCGTTCTCTCCTCCCTAGCCGTCTGCTAGGGTTTCGAGCCCGACCAAACTTTTTTCATTGTTTTTCAATGGAGACCAAAGCAGGCTTTACCTTGCTAATCCTCTCTGCATTAGCTTTCCTCTTAGATGGCTTTAGTGGAGTTTTTCTTTGTTTGGATCTGATCTCTAGTGGAGCTGTGGTGACATTTGACAATGGCGACGATGACCATGGTGATGGAGGCGACATGGCAATCTCGATCGGCTTGAGGTGTCTTTCCCTTCACTCTGTTTGCTTTGAAGAGGGTGGGATGGGAGTTTTTTATGGTGGGGATGGCGGGTTGGATCACCAGCCCTCATCTAATACAGGCTTCGATCTCTCTCCTTTTGCTCATGGTGGTGGTGATGGTGTTGATGGTGGTGGTGAAACAATTGAGATCGATGAGATCTTGAAGAAAGAGGAGGCTCTGAGTTTGGCTACGACGGCGACGTTCGTCTCTGTTGGTGATGACGTCGGTAAGACGGCGGCTAGGGCAACAACTCCTTTGGATTTAGGCTTGAATGAGTTGGGCTTGGATCAGCTAGGGTTTAACTTGTTTAGGCCTTGGCTGATGTTTGGGCTTGGGCCCCTAATTTAGAATGAGTTTTGGTCCAGGTAACTAGTGATTTTCGCAGAGTCTTGATAGTTTTCTCCGAAACCTAGTTTTACCTATAAAATAATTGTGCTTATTCGCTACAAGGTGGGTGTACTTAAGATTTCAAAGCTTATGCTTTATCTAGTATAGGATTTGCAATTCTGCAAGACGATGTTTTCTGACGACCCTACAAGGGTACGTCGTCTTTATACTGTTTGCTTTGATTTAAATGGAATGACCTTTTGATCAAAAAAAAAATACAAATTATTGTCATTTTAAAACTCTACATCACGAAATCCAAACAACGGAATTCTCAATTAATAGAATTTAAATTCATGAAATTGTAATTCTCATGATTTTAAAATTTTCATGGAAATTGAAATTACTTTATCCAAACACAACACAAGGGAAATTGTTTAGGTCATAGTCATGGAATTACATAAAGCTAGAGAGTGTGAAGAATAAAATGAACCATCTTGAAATGAATTTCAATGGAGGACCGTATATGATAGAAAATAGATAAACCATACGGTCTATACCCAAGGTGAAAGAGTGATTGATTGATATTGTAAGCTTCCTTCAAACGCTCCGCATCAGCACCAGTTGCTGCATATTCTATCTGTCATTGTGAAACTCCGGAAATATTTAAGGAACCTAAATTGAATAGTTTGAGATTTAGTTTGTAATCTTGTTAAGTGACTAGGACACTTGGAAAGTTTATTAAATTTTTTCTTATAGAAGTGAACTTTTCAATTTGGAGGTTTTAAAATGAAGCAAACTTTACTTAGAGTTCGCGGTAATTTTCGTGAAAATTGTTCAGATTCCTAAACGATATTAAGAAGTTATGGAATTTTAAGAAATTATAAAAGAAAAATAGGAAAATAGCACGGTGCGATCTGGGCCTACTAATATCTCACTGTTTAATTGAGGCCGTACAAATCTATTGTATAAGGAAAATTCGTCCGAATGGTATCTCATCTTTTGTCCTTTATAAACTTTGGTATCTCATATTTCAAAAATATCAGAACGGTATTTCATGTTCTGATCACGACTGAATATTAGTAATTAGATCTGTTAACTTAGTAACGCCGTCTAACAACTGACATATACTGAAGGGTATTTTTGACTTTTTCGTTAGCGCATCATCTTTTCTCTTCGACTCCCACCGATCCAGGCCTCTCCTGATATTGATCATGTTTTGCACTCTTCAATTACTAGAACAAACAAGATGCAGAACATCGACTCAAGAAGAACTACTCCGTCTACTCTCTCTGTATTTTGTTCTTCATATCATCGTATGAGAAAAGAAAGGTACTGGCTAGTTTCGATAGTTATGAAATTGTCATTATTAATCTATGGCTTTCTCCATGGAATCGCATTTGAACTCTCCATTCTTCATTCTTATCCTCATCTCAGTATTTAATTATTATTTTCTCAAGTCTAATTGAGAAAGATTCCTTCTGTGATTCGGAAATTCACTAAGGTAAAGGTCTTGTGTTTGCCCTCAATGGTTTTGATTTGATGGTTTTGAAATTTGGCGCATGAAGAACTTTTGTTGATCAAAATTGGGTCTTTGCCATAATTTAATGAAAGTATATAAGATTGAGGGTTACGTGAGTTAGCTTAACATTCATGGTGAGACAGAGCTACTGATTTTGAAGTTTGAACTGTATGATTTATTTATTTATTTTTTTTCTGGATAAGAAGAACTGGGTAAGGTAATACTTGTTGATTCTTCTTGGTTGATTTGCTTCTGTGCATAACTATTTATTATAATGTTTCTTGATTGTGATCTCTGAATTGATTTTGTATATCTAGTTATATGGTTTATGTTTTGGAGAATGATAGAGAGTTCCGAATCATTTCCAAAAGGTAATTATACTTGTTTTCATGTATAACTAGAAGCACTCAAACAATTCTGAGTGACTGGCTGGGATTGAAGGGGAGGCGAGGATGGGTTTGAGGAGGAAGAAGACGAGAAGATGGGTTTTTTTTTTTTTTTCGGTTCATGGTACATGGCTGCTTTTTCCTCGACATCGTCGGTCTTCTCTGTCGGGGTAGTGGTGATCTGATGGTGATGCTAGTGGTGGCGGCATGGAGGAGAGAGCTTGCGGTGGCAGTAATCATGACATAACTGAGAATTTGAGATTAGATAGGATTAATACATAAAATGTCCATGATGCCCATCAAAACTTATCAGTTGACAACTTCCGTAACAGAGGTGACGGCATTGAGTACCAATGTTCAGTCGTGGTAAAAAGATGATATACCATCATGATATTTCTGAAACATGAGATACCAAAGTTTACGAGAGACAAAAGACGAGATAACATTCGGACGAATTTCTATAAATAAGAGTTGGAACAGGTAAGAAACCTCGAGTTCTCTCTGTCGACCTGCGACTGGTCTGATTGGCGCCAACAGCGCTCCTCCGTCCGGCGACAATACGGCGATGCACGGGCACCCAGCAATTCATCTCGACGATCTCCTTTAGATGTCGGTTTTCTCCATGACAAAACGAGAAAGGAGAATTGCTCTTGGTGGATGACGCCTTCTCAGCCGGCTCCGGCGACAGTTTTCAATACATGAGAGTTGATGAATTTGAGGAGAAAGGAGCAAATGAGGAACTGGTCCTAGGGCTACTGTGTTCCTCGTCAAAGGAGCTCTGTTTTGAGCTTTACTTCTTTTGGCATCAAGGTTAGTTGAGTTCTCGTTTGGAGGCTTAGGATCATATTGGGTATATAAATTTTATTGATCACCTGATGTGTGGTGTTGGCTGGAATGATTTATGTTTGTTTTGTCAATTTCTCGAGTTAATTGAAAGGTCAAGAAGGACCTTGTGGACCTGGACAGATTTTGGGTGTTGAACCCAGAATTGGATAGTACGATTTTCTCTAAAGGTAATCATTTGAGAATGGATACCCAGTTGATATGCAATTGGTGTAGTGAGAAGTTTATATGTATAGTATTGGTTAAAAGACAAGGTTTCGGTGACTATGTTAGCTAAACTAATCATGTGCTACTATTCGTATATGTGAGTTGCATTGGAGTACAAAATTGATTAGACTTGTTTAAGGGATATTGCACCAAGAGATAATGAAAAAGTGAAAGTGAACATTACCTTTCAGGGGATGTTCTGTGTTGGTTTCCTATATAAATATTGTGATCATAAGATTAGATGTTGGTGCTTGTGAAATAGGTAAGGACTGAGGAGTGTCAATGTCAATGTGTAGCCAAAAGCTCTTCTGGGAAGCAAGCAATACCTTAATTGAGTTTCTGATTCTGTTGTGGCTGAGGTAAAACCTTGATTCCTCTTAAGAACTTGAACTTTTATTTATCTACAATAGATGCTATACCAATTGGGAGCTTTTGGGGTATATTTTGGTTTGAACGTAGAAGAAGAGTATTTGGTTTGGCTCGTATTGGAATCAAGATCAAGTAATATAGTTCATCTTAATAAGCTATTCCATCATGAAGTTGGAATAGTTGTGTGGTTCATGTTAAATGCCATAGTAAATACACATTTGGAGGCAATACAATAAATTCAATTATGTTGGGTGGTCCTGGTTAATCAAGGTAGTAATTAACGTGTTAATGACTGGTTTTGAATATAGTCGAAATATTGAGTAGTGCTTGGTTTGCACAACAATGTATGAAGTTGTCCTTTGTAAAGAAAATTTGGATTTAGAATTTGGTAGTGTGAATGTGTGATCTCATGATCCTTGTGAAAGAGTTTGGATGAAGACACATGTCAAGTAAGGAACTTCGTGTGTTTGAAAGAAAAATGTAAATGGACTTGGTAATATTTACCGAATGTTATCGTATGGATTTCTTATTAACAGTCGAATATTATTTGTTGTCGGATTAGGGACTCTAGATACCCGGAACAATAAAGATGATGGTGTTGGCCTAGGGAAACCTAATGGAATCAAGCTGCGATATTCCAGGTAGGGGATTATGGACTTGCCTCAGTTAGTGATTTTATGCATATGATATTAAAGTAGAGTGATTTATGCATGAAAGATATATTTTTGAATTCTTGTGAATTATTGTTTGATGGCCTGAGAGTGAGCGGGGCATAGCGACTTCCTTGGGTTTCGATCCCCTAAACCTCCGGAGGGGCTGTACGGACTGGAGGACGTCTAACATCCGTTGAGGTGTGACGTCACTCCTAGGCGGTATGACGTAAATGGACACTCTCGCTACACCTTGCCGGTGTGTACGATAATAATCGTGGTGAGGTTGTAGTTGGCTTGAGATAGATCGGTCATCAGGTTTGTATATCTACTTTGGGCCTTACTTGCATTTTTACAAGGAATGTTTATTTTAAACTGTTATGCATTATTTTCACTACTAGCCATGGCAAATGTTTTAAATTGTTTTCACACCTAGTTGGGTTAAAGTTTATTGAGCAGCGAGGACAAAAGCTCACCCCCACAACAGTTTATGGATGCAGGTACTGTGTACGAAGACGGGACAGTTGGACGACGATGGGTGTGGCTTAGTACTCTGTATTTCATGTCATTGGCGGAGTTAGGGATGTATGACAGGTTCCTTTCTTTTTGTGTCCTTGTATAGCCCTTTGATCGAGTATGTGTTTATTCGGGAAATTTCTTCTCTTGTAAGTTTTTCGAACATTGATCTCGAACCGGGCTAATATTTGGGTTTTGTTTCAGAGAGGACTTGTTTGATTTGAAAGATACCTAAACACTTTATAGTTTCACCTCATTTTAAATAAACACTTCTACTAACTTTTTTTTGAAATTTTTAATTTTTCTTTTGCCTTGCGGGTTTTTAGAACTTGAGTGATGGATCCTAGCTTGGGTTCTATGAATGCGCGGCTCTGTAAAGTGCTCAATTTGATGAGGTGCAAATCGGGGCGTTACATTCATGACATAAAAGACAGTTTAATTTAATCAGCATATGATGTGTGTAAAAAAAAGATATACATGTAAGAGATCATTGAGCATAGCTCTTTGTAAAATATAATTATCTTTAAGTTCACTGGGTTCAATGCAATGGTTTTCAAGTCAAACTATTACCTTGTACCCAGACTCAAGGCAAAATATCACTATGTTTAAGTTCGCTGGGTTTAAGTATATATTTTACATAAGACATAGTTTACTTTAATCATATGTGTACAAACAAGATAGACATGTAAAAGATCACTGAACATACTTTAATCATATAGTTGTTTGTCTCTAAAATTGTTTATTAGTGTTCTAAAAAGACAACCACACTTTAACGATAAACTTCTTATACTGGGTAGATGGTACATCTTCGGGTTTTTTTGTTTGTTTGTGTTCATCTTCAGTGTGCTACCTACTTTTTAAGCAGCGGCTGATCCAATTCAAAATTTTCATTTAAGAAACTGATTCTGGAGAGCCTTCATAATTTCCAATTCCTTAAGCCAGCGGCTGATCCTCTATTTGTACATTTAACGGGCCTACAACCATATAGAGTCTCACAGAATTCCTGTATAGTTAGATAAAGACATTTTGTTTTTGTTTATGTTCTCTTTTCTTATCATTTTGTTTTTTAATTTCAACATCTGCTACATAATGTTATGTTTGCATCTTGGATTTCTTTCTTCATACTTCCAAGAGGGCTAATGTTTGAAGCTTTAAGTTTCCCTTGATGTGAAAGACATCGTAAGATTGGTTTTATCATTTTTCACTTTTGATGGCCGTGTCAACTTTTATTGTCTTATCCAGTTGATATAAAGTGTTTAAGTTGTGTCTATTGTTTTGTTCAACTTGTCTTTGATCTCACTCAACTTTTCGTAGACAAATGTCTCGCTTTTGTCAGTTTTGTGGTTTTATATTTCCTCTTTTTCAGTGGGTGCGTGATGTGCTAAATAATCTCAAACTCTCATATTTTATCAGTGGCTCTTAATGCAAGAGCTGCATAAGAGAGTTCCTCGATCTGCTCTTTTTTCTTTCTTTATATATATATATATATTTTAGTTCATTTTCAGAGTGGGACACCGTTCTAAAATTAAATTGTGATGTTTCTCATTTCGCTCATTTTTAGATCACATTTTCGCATCTCCATTGTTCAATGTCTAGAACATAATATGTAAATCATTCATGCAAATTTTTATTGAATTTGGAGATCATTTGGGTACCGAATTAGAATAAAAGAATCAACTGAACAAAATCTGTCCAAACGGAATCGTTCGTGTAATCACAATTACGGAAGCTCAAATGATCTCTAAATTGGATGAAATTTTGCATGAACTAATTCTCATATTTCAACTTGTCTATGATAGTGTATGTTCTGTTCTGTTGCCTTGTTGATTCATTAAATGCATAGTTTTGTTTTCACCAAAACTCTAATTCTACAGGTTAGTGTTGCTAGGTCTCTGAACTAATTCACCTAATAGTTTTAGGCAGAGATCCAAGTAGTAAAAGTTATGTAATAATAGCCGAGACTATGTGTTACATGTTTACAGGTTGGGCAGTGCCTGTGACTTGGGCATGTTCAAACTCGGAATTCTTTAGATCTTAATGATTCATGTTTAGTGTAGACGGGTACTCTGAGTCGACACTGAGTATCGATCACAGTCTTTGCATGAAATATTCTCAGTTCTAAACGTTCTGTGTTGGGAGATAAACTAAGTAGGATTAAAGGAATGCATGACCTCGCAGGCTTGTGTTTCGAGTTTGTTTTTGATATCACTTGGCAATGAAATTGATTATATGTATGAGACATGTTGATACTTGTTTGTTTGATTCTGGAATTGCTGGTTGATGTGTGTTGAAGATGATCACTTGTATATATTAGTTAGTTTTTATCTTTATCTTTTAGTAGGAATGTTAGAACCAAACTCTCAAACCCCCCTCTGTTACCTTGTACCATATGTATATTTGCAATTGAATGCTTGAAAATACATAAGTTACTAAATCTTTAGTGTAACCGTGACTGTATGAGTGCCCTTTAAGTCCCCGCATTGATCGAACCTTATTTGTCAATACTACATTCTGATAAAAAAAAAGGGTTTTAAAAATTGTGCCCCCGGTAATGAGCATGTCAATTTTTGGCGCCGTTGCCGAGGACTTATTAATTCTCTAACGGTTTTTTGGTTACTTTTATTTCTAAATATAATTGTTTAACAGATTGTTGTAATTTAGAACCTTTATAAAATGTAAACTGTTCATTAATAGCTTTTTCTGTTTGAGCTCATTCTAAAATTTTAGTTATTATGTTTAATGTTTTATTTCTGTTTCTTATTTTGTTCTTTCATTTCTGTAGGGTTATGAATGTCCGATGAGGAAATTCGTATTCCTGGATTATCCAACGAGTTTTTAACTAACTTGAAGGGGCGATTAGAGCGCATTAAGCAAGGAGGAGAACCTTTCTAGATTCTCTATTTTCAAAGTGGCGCAGAGTCGGAAGAAGAGGAAGAAGTACAAACAAGGTCTATAGTCTCATCACAACCTTCAGATCCCGAGGAAGACACTCCACAAATGGAACAGCAGACTATTAGACAGTTATCTAATTCGGTAGTACCAGGAGCCGGAGGTAATGCACCTTCATGTATCACTTATCCTGAGCCGGCACTCACTAAGGAAGGAGAATTTAAGTTGAAAAGTGAGTTCCTGACAAAGTAATTTACAGCGTCAAAGATCACGGTGATGAGAAAACAGATCACCGGAATCCAGCAAGGACCTGAGGAAACTTTCTCTGCTTATTATGAAAGATTCAAGACCCTTGTTGCAGCATGCCCCTCCCACGGATTTAAAGAAAACAACCTTCTGCAATACTTCTATGAAAGACTTTCATCTTTGGAGCGCCAGCTGCTGGACGCTGCATCTGGGGGGTCCTTCCTTGACAAAACACCTAGAGAAGCATGGACATTGTTAGATAATCGTGCCCTAAATGATCAGCAATATGCTGGTGCATTGGCATCTTCTCGGAAGGTCAATGAAGAAAAATCGAGCACCATTCTTGAAAGCAAGATTGATGCATTATTAGCTCATCTTGTGCTGGGGAAAAATCAAGAGGTGAAAGGTTGTGGTGTGTGCTCAAATCAAGGGCATCCAACTGATCAATGCCCTTAATTGTCTGAAAATGGTGGATGGGAGGTTCTCAATGCTATTGGACAACAAAGGTACAATCCTTTTTCCAACACCTACAATCCGGGTCTAAGGGATCATCCCAATTTCTAATGGAGCAATACGGAGAATGTGCAGAACCCACCCCAATATTCTGGAGGCCCATTTCCACATCCACAAGGCTTCTTTCAGAAGCCCCAGGTTCCTCAAAACTTTGCTTCTACTTCTAATTCTAATAATGCTACTCCTTCATATGATAAGATGCTTGAAGCCTTTTTTCAAGGGCAGCAAAATTTGACAAATTCTACTCAAGCTCTTGTGCAGGGTCAAACAAATAATACTAAGGATATAGCTGAGCTCAAGAACCAGGTGGGGAAAATAGTGGATTTCATGGGAAAATTTTCTGAAAGTGGAAAGTTTCCACCTAGCACCGTTCCAAATCCAAACTCAAATTTTGAGTCTGCAAAAATAGTAGCAACAAGGAGTGGACGTGAGTTTAATGAGGTTTCAAAGAAAGTCCGAAAGAAGACACAAGGAGAGGAGGATGAAGTTGAAATGACCAAAAATGATTTGGAGGCAGATCCTGCCACTTCCAAAGTTGAAGCAAAACTGCCCCAACCAACCGAACCACAAAAAGGTAATGATTCTAACTTCCAAAGTTCAGTTATTACTAACCCTCCCTATGCACGTGTGCCATTTTCAAGCAGGTTTCAAAAATCAAAGAAAGAAGAACCTGATCAAGCCATCTTGGAGGTTTTTAAGAGAGTTCAAGTGAACATGCCCTTGATTGACTGCATTACTCAAGTTCTCAAATATGCAAAATTTTTGAAAGAGTTGTGCACCACAAGGAGGCAAACAAGAGAGAAAGAAGTTGTGAAAATGAGTGAGACTATTTCTGCTGTTCTCCAAAGGAAGTTACCACCCAAACTAAAGGATCCAGGGAGTTTTTCTATCCCTTGTGTAATTGGTGATACTACTTTTGACAGTGTCATGCTTGATCTAGGTGCATCCATTAATATTATGCCATATAGCTTATATGCATCTATGGACTTAGGTGAACTTAAGAAAGACAATGTCATAATTCAATTGGCAGATAGGTCTAACAAGTATCCTAAGGGATATGTAGAGGATGTTCTTGTGCAAGTTAATCACTTGATTTTCCCTGCAGATTTCTACATCATTAATATGGAAGACTCACCTTCCAATTCAACCCCTATACTTTTAAGGCGTCCTTTCATGAGAACTGCAAAAACAAAGATTGATGTGCATGCTGGCACGTTGACAATGGAGTTTGATGGAGAAGTTATTGGCTTCAACATCTTTGAAGCCATGAGGTATCCCTTGTCTGAGCTTAAACCATGCTATTCTATTGATATCGTTGACTCTCTTGCGCAGAATTTCCTAAATTCAATGATTGACGATAAATTGGAGTACACCATTTCTCATGGAGTGGGATACAATGCTGATGGTACCCTTGTGTCGAAGGCAGAATTAGAGGAAATATAGGACGACGTTGTGCTTAAAACCGTCGCCTCTCTTGAAAGCCTTCCCCATTTTACAAGGTCTGATCCTTTATTGTCTCTTCCCATTTCCACTAACAAATTATTACCATCTGTGGAACAGGCACCCAAGTTGGAATTGAAAGCTGTACCTAATCATTTAAAGTATGTATACTTGGGAGAAAGTGAGACTTTGCCAGCAATTGTGTCCTCCAAGCTAGACAAGGAACAAGAAAAGAGATTGGTGGAGGTATTGAAGAAATACAAGACTGCTATCGGATGGACTTTAGCAGACATCAAGGGAATCAGCCCAACCACATGTGTCCATCGAATTCTGCTGGAAGATGGAGCAAAACCCACCAGAGAGGCCCAAAGACGTCTACACCAACCAATGATGAAGGTGGTTCAAGACGAAGTCATCAAGTTGCTGGATTATGGAGTGATCTACCCCATATCTGATAGTAAGTGGGTCTCTCCTGTTCAAGTTGTTCCAAAGAAATCCGGAGTGACGGTTGTGAAGAATGCTGAGAATGAGTTAGTGCCCCAGCGAGTTGTGACTGGACACAGAGTCTGCATTGACTATAGAAAGCTTAACGCCACCACAAGGAAAGACCACTTCCCCCTACCATTCATTGATCAAATGCTTGAAAGGTTAGCTGGTCATGAGTTTTATTGCTTCTTGGATGGATATAATGGCTACAACCAGATTTGCATAGCCCAAGAAGATCAAGAAAAGACTACATTCACATGTCCTTTTGGCACTTTTGCCTACAGGCGTATGCCCTTCGGTTTATGCAATGCACCAGGTACATTTCAAAGATGCATGATGTCTATTTTCTCTGATTATATTGAAAATATAATTGAGGTCTTTATGAATGACTTTAGTGTCTTTGGTAAGGATTTTGATTCATGTTTGGAAAATTTAGAAATCATTTTAAAAAGGTGTGTTGAAACTAATCTGGTTTTGAATTAGGAGAAATGTCATTTCATGGTGACATAAGGAATTGTTTTGGGACATATAATATCTGCCAGGGGCATTGAAGTTGATAAGGCCAAGATTGATCTTATTCGTTATTTACCATACCCCACTACTATGAGGGAGATACGTTCGTTTTTTGGCCATGCAGGTTTTTATCGCAGGTTTATCAAGGACTTTTCCAAGATAGCCAGACCCCTGACTCGCCTCCTTAAAAAGGAGGTAGCCTTTGACTTTGACGATGAATGCAAGGAGGCATTTGAGAAGTTGAAGGAATTGTTGACAATAGCACCAGTGATGCTACCCCCAAACTGGGACAAGCCCTTCGAGTTGATGTGTGATGCATCTGACTATGCCGTTGGAGCTGTGTTAGGGCAGAGGAAAGACAAGAAGCCCTATGCAATTTACTATGCCTCAAGAACGCTCAATGATGCACAATTGAACTACTCTACCACTGAAAAAAAGCTTCTTGCTGTTGTATTTGCTTTAGATAAATTCTGTTCTTATTTGCTTCAATCTAAAGTAATTGTTTACACTGATCATGCAGCACTGAGGTATTTGTTTACAAAGAAAGAGGCGAAGCCGAGGCTTATACGATGGATTTTGTTACTTCAAGAATTCGACATTGAAATTAAAGACAAGAAGGGGAGTGACAACGTGGTTGCTGACCACTTGAGCAGATTGGTAATCGAAGAGGACGCCTTGCCCTTGTGTGAGACATTTCCAGATGAACAACTCTTCGGAATTGAGGTAAGTGAACCATGGTTTGCTGATATTGTGAATTATCTTGTGTCTAAGACTTTCCCGGACACTTTACCTCGTTCTCAAAAAGAGAAACTTAAGAAATTGGCTAGGCATTACATTTGGGATGACCCTTATTTGTGGAAACACTGTCAAGATCAAATCATTAGGAGATGTGTCCCTGAAAATGAACATAAATCTATTCTTGCCTTTTGCCATTCTGAAGTATGTGGAGGTCATTTTGGATCTCGAAGTGCCCTTAAAGTGTTGGATGCATGTTTCTTTTGGCCTACAATTTTTAAGGATGCCTATATGTATTGCATGACTTGTGATAGGTGTCAGAGATTAGGAAACCTAGGACCTAAGGATCAAATGCCCATGAATACTTTCATAACTGTGGAAATTTTTGATGTATGGGGTATTGATTTTATGGGACCTTTTCCTTCATCCAATGGTTATTTGTATATTCTTGTGGGGGTTGATTATGTGTCCAAATGGGTGAAAGCAATAGCCACCAAAACTAATGATTCCAAAGTTGTTGCAGATTTCCTTCGCTCTCACATCTTTTGTAGGTTTGGAATGCCACGAGTTATCATCAGCGACGGAGGATCACATTTTTGCAACAAATCAATTGAGACTCTGCTAAAGAAGTACAATGTGACACACAAGGTTTCTACACCTTATCATCCTCAGACCAGTGGACAAGCAAAGATCTCTAACCGTGAGATTAAGAGAATTTTGGAGAAGACAGTGGGGCCAACACGGAAGGATTGGAGCCAAAAGCTAAACGATGCATTGTGGGCTTACCGCACAGCTTACAAGACCCCCATTGGGACATCCCCTTTTCGGCTGGTCTATGGGAAGGCATGTCACCTTCTAGTGGAGCTTGAACATAGAGCATGGTGGGCAGTAAAGCTTTTCAACATGAACCTTGATGATGCCGGCCTACATAGGAAGCTCCAATTGAATGAACTTGAGGAGATCAGAAATGATGCCTACGACAATGCATGAATCTACAAAGAGAGGACTAAAGCCTACCATGATAAAATGATCCGTGGAAAATCTTTTGTTGTTGGCCAGAAAGTTTTATTGTTTCATTCTAAACTTAAACTTTTTCCTAGTAAGTTACGTTCTAGATGGATTGGTCATTTCATAGTTACGTATGTTTTTCCACATGGTGCTGTGCAGATTAAGAGTGAAAAAACCGGGGAAGAATTCAAGGTGAATGGCCATAGATTGAAGCCATACTATGAGGCTTTCAAAGAATACAATGTGGAGGATGTACCCCTTCAAGAAGCTCCATTTACACAGACCTAAAATGGAGGTGTAAGTCTAGGCTAAAAGACTATAAACATTAAGCGCTGCTTGGGAGGCAACACAATTTAACCAAAGATATGGAGGAGCCATCAACGCAGATTTGTTTTCCATCATTTCTTCTCTTTTACTTTTCGTTATATTTATGTATCTGTTTTGTTTGTTGTAAGTTCATATTCCATGCTTTGATTTTACACATTATTTTGTGAACATTGAGGGCAATGTAGAGTTTAAGTGTGGGGGAAGGATTTACATGTTTATTGTGTCTTATATTGAAAAATGTCAAAAATTGAAAAAATTTCGTTTGCTTTTTGAGTCTTTTGTTTTTGAGTCATAGGAGCCCTTAACTGTCTATGATGATTATAATCTCTGAAATTATGGATAAAGAAAGATCACAAGATTGAGATGATTTCCAACTGATATTCTGTGGTTAATTGAAAGGAATGGAAACCATATGAAATGTAGTGGATGTGGTTTTGAATCTCTGGTACAGAAATGAGCATGCTAAGACAAGTTTTGATTCATATGACCCTAAATGTGAGCTTTTGAGCTTTTATATGTGCTATTCTTTCTGAGTGTTCATTTCAATATTTTGATTCGTTTTCTTGGCTATAATTGTTCGAAAACCTCATTATTCTTTCAATCTGATTGATTGCTCACCATAGATTTTAATGAACTCTAGATGACTATAACTCACTCTTGTGGACTTTCAAAACTTTTATCATAAAATACTCTGATTTTGGAAAGGATAAATGGAACTGTTTAGGATGATCACCAATGCCAAATAAACTTGTGTCCCTATCTGTGTGCGCTGCACACCCCCTTAGTTTGAACCCCTTTTGAGCCTACATTGAGCCTTTTCTTTCATCACCCATGCAATTTTCACCTTGAGCTTAGTAAAGTTATATCTCTACCCTTGTCCTTTGGACCTAATAGAGCAATTGTGGTGTACTGTATGAAGTGATGATGTGAAACAAGTGTGGGGGAAATGACTTGTCCTTGTGAAAAAAGAAAATGCCGTGAACAGTAAAAAGAAAGGAAAAAGTAAATTCCGGCAGAAAAAAATAAAAAGGAATTTGGACATTGTCTTTATGTTGTGAATCAGGAGTTGTGATGTAAATGGAAGGCTTAAAATTGAAATAGTTGGCCTTTGTTTTGTTTCATTTTGTGTAAGGAGGTGCGGTGACGTTCTTGGAGGTCCAAAAGACATTTTGGTCCTTGTTTTGGCAACATAAGGTGTTTGATAATGCTCAGCTAGGTCCTTAGGAATTTTGCAATTCTTTATCCTTCAATTCATACCCCTAGCTTAGCCCAATTAATACCTTGTAAAGTTCCTTTTGATCTGAAAGATGAGTAAAACTTGATCTGTGGAGTTTGTTTCAAGAGTTGAGCATATGGTATGGTTTATTTGTGTGAGTAATCACATTCTTTCATGAGGTTTTATATCTGTTTAAACATGTACTTTTGTTCTTACAAATGCAAGCTTTTTGAATGCCTCAAAATCCTTTCTCTTGCATAATTTGGAGTGAACTGAGCCAGAAAATCTATGTGAAAAATGAGTGCATACCCTGTGAGATGGAATAATATTTTTCTGAAACATGCTGAGCTTAACCATCACCATTGTTCTTCTGTGTTCTACATGTAAATATGTGATCTATGCATGGCAATTAGCTTCTGAAACTTCATGGAATAATTTTTGCTTGAGTGCTAATTTTGATGCCATGAGATTAGAGATTCTGAGACAATAGTTAAGGGCATTATAATTTGTTTGTCAGCTGTTGTAATTGTATATGACGTTTGTATTGTTATAATCATTATCAAGTCTAGTTGTTATGGTTTTGCTATGAGACTAGCAAAAGTTAAGTGTGGGGGAATTTGATATGAGCACAAAGTGCTATGTTTATAATGTGTTTCCTACTCTATTTAGCTATGATATTCTCATAATAATGTCATTTCTAACATGTTTTGTGATTGTAAAGGACATGAGAGCATAAATCAAGAAAAAAAGGCTAAATCATGGAAATAACAGAAAAAGACAGTGAAGCCTTCTTGCAGTCCAAGCAAGGGAGAAGATAACCCAAAAGAAGGCCCAAGTCCAAGAGAAAAAGAGAAAAATGCAGAAAGCCCAGAAGAAGGCCCAAGCTATCCAAGGAAGGAGAAGTCAAACATGTGCTCCTAAAGAAGAAAAATCAAACATTTCTCCTAGTCTCACATCAGTTTTTAAGAGAAGTTCCACTAAGAATTCCTCTATATATAGACAGCCTTGGGTACTTCTCAAACCATCTCTTCTTCACATAAAAATCAGTGAAACACATTAGCCTTCCTTCTCCTTTTCAAAAAATGAAGCTCCTTTTAAGATAAACCCTGCCTGCAAAATGAGTGTAGATTAAATAAAAACATATATTTCATTTTAATATACACTCAGTTCACATTATTGAACCTTTCTAGATTTCGTTTCTATAATTGAGATTTGTGATTTTTTTTTTGGACTCTTTTGGCCTTCTGATTAAATGAGAAGGCATTCCATTTGTTTTGATGTTGATTTTCTTCACATTTAAATAGGTACATCAATTGTAAACATAAAATTATAAATTAATACAATCAATCTAAGTTTTATTTTTCCCTTACTACCCTTACTACAAAAAGTATGTCATTTCTAACACAAAATTGTAGTTCTTACGTTTTCTTATATGTAAGTAGTTTCTTTTATATATGTGTTTCCTCAGTGAGATGAAATTCATCGTTATCACAAAAGATGCATATATATTTTGATCTGAATGTTGAGAAATGCAAAAGATGACAAGGGAAACCAGCATGGTATTTCTCACTCATATATAACTCATATATATCTCAGAGTGATAACTCAAGAAAGGTTTTATAGAAAAGAAAGAGTTCGAAGACAAATAAAAAAGGGTCAAGAACATGTTTACACTAAGGGCATTTCCAACAAGGTGAGTCAAAACTCATATTTAAACCTATATTTTGACTCATCCAAACTCATTACTATTCAAACCCATATTTCATTTCCAACCATTATGTCAAAACTCATACTCATACCCAAATTTTAATCATTTTATATAATTTAGGTATGAGTATGGGTTTTGGTCATCAACAAATAAATAAATTTCATATATAGTGTTTAGGGTTAAATAATTTATATAATAACAAATAAATTATAGAAATCATACATAATAATTTAATATAATATGTTTTCCTAGTTAAAATTAAATAAAAAATATTTTTATTTTTAAAAAATTAATAACTTGCTATTTTTATACCCAAAGACAAATAAAAACGTGACATTGCACGTGTTAAATGTTGATAGGATGGTGAGATTGCATGTTAGATTTTTATCTGCCACGTGACAATGTCTATCTTCTCAATAATTACATATCCGATAAGATTTCGGATCTCGAATTTTGGGTATACTTTAGCTCATTGTGTCGTTGCGTGAGAAGCTAGTGAGATTGCGTTTTAGATCTTTATCTGTCACGTGTTATATCTTATCTTGATCAATCATCCAAAGGTCCGTCCATAAATACGAGGCTCTTCACTCCATCATACCTCACTAATTCACAAACACTTCTCTCTCATATCAAAATTCAAGTTCTAAGTTTCATTTTCGTCGCATAATTTTTGTTGATTGCTGCAATGAATAGGTTGAGGAAACTACTAATGACGGAGGAGGAAGATTCCATCACAAGGAATTGTCAAAGAGCCCTGGTGATGCAGGCAGCTTCCTCACACATTTAGAGGATCCACATTTTAGATTTTTGGCCTGGAGAGCGTGCATGCACGTTTGAAGGGCTTGGGGTTCTCTCAATGGGTGTACCTTCTCCGTTCAAGTCAATAGGTGACGGACCACTAGAGATTTCATCATCCAAAGACGGAGGTTTGCCAAACTTTTCTGTATCCTTCAATATTGGCCAACAATGTGCAAATTTAAACTCCTCCCCCAAAGACAATGTATGATATACCGACCTAGCTTGCACTTCCTATATATTCATACAAGAAATAATATATAAGTGGTCATATATATATAAACATGTATTAGTGATTATAAACAAGTAGATAATAATTGTCATAAACAAATAAATATTAGCAAATTCCTTATATTGGGTTATAAACAAATAAATACTACCGGTCATAAACAAATAAATATTACTAAGTTGGTGGCATTTTCACCACTTCCGTGAGCGGCCTCCGGTTTGGTAAGACCGTAAGAGCTTCACGCCACCTTGTGCAAGCCGGTCTAATCTTTCTCCAACGAGCATCACACCCTCCTCTCGATCTAATAACGGAACCGGGTGGCTTGCAAGCTTCATACACTTCCCATATACGATCCCATAATTTTTTCTTCTCTTGACCGGTAGCTTTGTCACCGTCTTCACCAACCGCAACCACCGCCATGCATAACGAGACATCTTCAAGGTTTTTCCAAGCTTCTCCTCTAGGTTTGGGGTTGGACATCTTTGAGGAAAAAAAAAATATATATATTTGAAAACTAGCTAGATGAAGAACAATTATGAAAATCAAGAGTGTAGAAGGATGAGAGAAGTTTTGGAGCGAAAAATTATGAAGAAGGTGGATGATATTTATAGACATTGGTGCAAATTACTGTTCCAACATGCAAAATAATTTTCTATATTTTCCTAAATTTTTTTTTTCTTATTTTTCATTTGAAAACAAGATTTTCATTGAATTTATATAATTTTCGGCCTCATTTTTTCTTTTTCGAATTGAATTTATCTGGACCTTTAATTTTGAATGAAATGAAATCTGGGCCATCCATTTTTTGACCGTTGGAAGCCCATAACCGAGCTCACGTGGGATGATCCACTCTGTCCAGCTCCCTTCAACCAGTGCTTGGCGCGTCGTCCGCGTTCCGCCCATTTTTTTGTCAGCTAGCGCGCATCTGCAACATGCGAAGTGGATGGCGCGTTGCTCCTGGCGTCTGGCGAGTCATTCGCGTGCAGCTGCTGTCTTGTGGGTCCCGCGCCAACCCAAATGGGTTTCCTCCTTGCAAGTCGACCCACAAAATGGGTCGTGGGTTTGGTAGGAACCCAATAATTGGGTATAGGTTTTGATTGTTAGAGATGAATTTTTATAGGTTTTGAGTATGGGTCCATATAGAATGGATTGTTGGAGATGCCCTAAGTGTTCATCATCGTAAGGGTACATTTCGTCTTCTTTGATTATTTTGTCTTCCTTTTAGGTATAGAGATCACATAGCTATGAGATATCTAAAACAATATACCTTTTGACAAGGTGCTGAAAGAAAAACAAAACTCATACAAGTTTTGTATTTTACCCAACTCCTAGAAGTCAGGTATATTACATTCAATTCCTCCAAATCAGGAATATTACTTCCAATTCCAACAAGTTAGGTATCTTATAACAAGTATGATCAGTGACGGAGTCAGGATAAATTCTTACCTGGGCAAATTGTAACACACAAAATAAATTTTTCATAAAAAAAAAAACACACAATAAATTTCAACTAATTTCAACGGTACGAGAAATTATTGTACATTAAAAAAGAATGCACACACAACTGTGTTGATGTATCAGTGTCTCACTATTTATAATGCTCGCTGGCTTTCTCTTCAGCTGAAAGTACTTTTTTTTTTAAGAGCTGAGATCCGACCTACTGACCTAGGCTTAAGCCCAAAGTGAGACCATATTGTAATAATTTGATTTAATTAACAAATTGTTCTAGAATATAACAGAAACCTATATTGCTCTGTAATTCATGAAAAGCGAAACCTATATATAGATAAGAATTTAGAAAATTCTAGTATACAGCGCAATATGCTATGCCGATTCTATTATAAGCCAAATTAGCTGATGTCATCAATAGCTTTTTCAAGAATTGCAACCGGAGAACCTTCCCAACCAGTTTCACTTTTAGTAAATATTTTTCTTTCTACCTCTTATCATATGAAATTTTGACAGAGCGTAATGGGCTTATATTCATGAATTTGTTTATTTTGACATTTTGCAGCTGAAATCTATCATCTATACTCGAAGGTAAACAGTTAATTTTTCATTATCATAATTTCGTTTCTTACTAGAACACAATTACTTGCTATTTGCAAAGAAACTAGAGAAGAATTGCAAGAAGAACAGAAGCAATTGACAATCTTAAAAAATTTTAGATCAACACTTGATAGAGAACATCCTAATTATTGGGATAATATCTATTTGGTTCAGAGAAAAATCTATAGAGTTCAAAAGAACATCAAGATTATCAAAGAAACTCTTGAAGTATACCAAGAACCTTTAGATTATCTCAGTATAGGATAAGTTAGTCTCGAGCAGATCACCTTGAACATATTTCACCTCGAGTAGATTACTTTGATAGATTTACTGGTATCAGAGCCTAGCCTTTGGCTGGTGCTCAAAAGAAATCCCAAGATGGGAACATGAATTGAACAAATACTAGAAAAACTTGAATTTCTAGTACAACAAGTTGATGCGAGGCATCAAGAATCTCTAGCAGAAGTATCTAGAATTCCAAATATAGTCTACCAGTTGATTAAACTAGAAAGCAAAATAGACTATATTCAATCTCTTCCAGAAGAGAAAGAAGAACTATTGGCAAAGGTCAATAGTAAGATAGAAGAGCTTAACCAGCAGCAGGTAAAAATTTTAGAATATGTTCAAAAGATAGCTGGAGAACATAAAAGGCTAAAAAATGAGAGCCAATCTAAGATAAATACCACAAAAACTCATGGATTCAAAGCATTAGAGGTTCCTCAAGGAAATTCTTCACTAGGAACTTTCCTTTTTGAACCAACAATGAGTCCAAGAGTTTTGGATCCTCAGAACCTCCAAAGCTTAAAGATATATGAGACATGAAGATGATGAGCATCTTTGGAAAGAAGAAAGGAGTACAACTGCTAAACTCCGATGAATTCGAATACAATGAGTTAGAAAGTAATGTTAGGAATTCAGCAATTCCAAAATTCGAATTCAACCAAATCTATAAAAGAGGAAATTTTGAATTGTTGGATAGCCATCAATTCAAAATTTTAGAGTTTACTACTCCAGCAACGATAGGAGAAACATATCTCCTCTTAGTAACACCTGAAGAGGTGGCTAAAGCCAGAAAAAGAAATTATAAATTTATGCACATTGGAGCAGTCCAAGTAGGCATAAAGCTACTGGTCAGAGAAAGATTAAATTGTTCATTTCTATGTGTTTTACAAGACAATAGACTGACAGATTTTCAGAAAAGTTTGCTAGGAACTCTTCAGACATCTCTATGCAATCAAGTTGCATACTTCAACTATTTCCCAAAATTTTCAACAAGCTTGAATGATGCTGCTCACTGTTTAAGGTTGAGAGTCAAAACATATGACACATCCATGAAAGAAGGCATGCAAGAGTTTGTTATAGTTTATAGGATTTACTATAAACTAATGAGTTCAACAATAGAGCCAAGAACCAATTAGTTATCAAATATCTCTGGCCTTACTACTGGATTCCTCACAAATCCAAGAAATCATTCAGAACAGATTTATAAGGTTGTTTGGGATGAGGTAACATTTCCATTAGAGTGGAAACTATCTGGTCCTAAAGAAAAACCATAAAGTGTGACGGCAGCTATTTATGAAAATAGGAGAACAGACGTCAATCTCAAGTTCGAAGGACATAGAAGAAGTGATGCAACATTTGAAAGTCTAAGAAGTGACAACTCCAGATTACTTAGAAGATGCAACACTTCTAGAGAAGGAAGTACTTCTAGAAGTACTAGAATTGTAATTAATGATGAATCTATTCCAGTAATGGAAGAAGATTTAGAAGAAGAACTTCACAGAGAAGCAAACATGCTTAAGTCAGAAGGACTTTATGAGCTTTATGATGAAGCAAAAAACTGCAAAGATCCCGCTCGTCTAGAGAAACTGATTGAATAAATAAAAAATTTTAATCTTGAAAAGTCTTTCCTTATCACGATGTCAAAATGGAAGAAGGAGAAAGCTCCTCAAAATGCCCACAGACTGCCATTATCAAAATTGATGGAGATACAAAACTTCCTGAAAGAAAAGGGCCTACAGGAAAGAGAGACGACATAAATTCTCAAAGATTTGTCTCAAAACTAAGCATACCAAAAATACCAATATCACAGCATGGTAATTGGTTAGATCTGGACAAGGCTCTAGACAAGAAGAAAGTCATAGATGACTGGGTCAATGCTATGTTTATGGCAGCCTACACAACATACGGAAAGTTTGAGGCACAAGACCTATAAACAATCTATCAGGCTACTCTTACAGGAATGGTAAAATTTTTTCATCTTGCTTGGAAAGAAACCCAAAGGGGTAGAACATGGCTAGAAAGCATAAAAGATGATAAATCTCCAACAACCTTTGCTACACCAATCTATGAGCAATTTTGTGGAGATATATCATTTGTTGGTGATAAAGCTAGAGAAACAGCCAGAACCAACATATATGCTTTTAAGATATGCAACATGGGTTATTTTGAAGAATACTTGAATGAGTTTCAAGATTACTACTGCACCATAGGAGATTTGGAGAATATAGATTTTATATATCTTCTATATATATAGGAAACTCCCAGAGCCGTGGATGACGGCTGTAAAAGAGAGCATAGATGTCAAACCTCTAGAACGACTCTCAGTTGGTGGAGTAGCAGAGAGAATCAGAGAGCTGATGAGGGCACAGTGCAAGGCAAACATAAGAGCTAAAGCTGCAAAGAAACAGCTCAAATGAGCTGATAATTTATGTACTAAACTCTTAGAGGTTCCAACCAATTGGGGTTGTGAAGAACTAGAACAACACAAAAGGAGGAGAAAAGAAAAGAAATTTCACAAACGTTTCGGAGGAAACAAGAAGAGAAATTGGAATTTCAAGAAAAGTTCTAACTACAAAAGGGAAAAACATAACCCTAAAAAGAGATTTTTCAAAAAGAAAAAATCATCGCATGGAAAATCAACTTCTTAGGAGTCTGAAAAGAAGAAAACATGCAGGTGTTGGTTATGCAAAGCAAAAGGACATTATGCTAATGAGTGCCCTAAGAAAGAAAAAAGAACTTCAAAAGCTCTTTTTGAAGAATATGAAGAGGTCATAGAGATGGCCAACATGAAAGGATTTGAAATAGTTTACTCTGAGGAAGAAGACCACATGTCTGTTTACTCAACATGGTCAGAAGAAGATTGTAACCCTAGAGAGGTTTACCTTCTTGAAGCCAGAAACTGGTGAGATTAAGGATATGCTAAAACAAAACATTGATATAAACCCATTGAAGTTTTAGGAAAAAGACCCAGTGGTTTGTGAATTAAAACTTCATGACATGAATGTCATTTGTCATGTAAAAGCAATCCCTCAATACAAAGAAGAAGATCAGAGAGAATTCAGAAAAGATATAGCTGATCTCTTAAAAAAGGGGTTGATAAGGCCATCAAACAGTCCTCATCATGCTTCTGCTTTCTATGTTAGGAATCATGCTGAACAAGTACGAGGTAAAGCAAGAATGGTGATTGATTACAGAGATGTTAACAAAAAGACTGTTAAAGATGGTTATCAAATAGCACAAGCAAGAGTGTTGATTAATAGGCTCAAAGGAGCAAAAGTTTTCTCAAAATTTGATGTAAAGTTTGGATTTTGGCAAGTTAAAATGCACCCAAATAGCATCCCTCTTACTGCCTTCGGAACTCCATAGGGACATTACGAATGGTTAGTAATGTTATTTGGCTTGAAACAAGCTCCATCGATTTTTCAAAAAAAGATGGATAATATTTTCAAACATGTGACAGATTTTTGTGTCGTATATATTGATGATATATTGGTGTTCTCCAAAACCAAAGAAGAACATATGAAACATTTATATGAGGTAGTTAAGCTGATAGTTCAGCATGGAATTATCCTAGGAGAAAAGAAAGTCTTTGTAGTCCTAGATGAGATTGATTTTTTAGGATTAAACATCAAAATGGAGTCATCAAGCTCCAACCTTATATCCTGGAGAAAATCTGGAAATTCCCAGATAAGATCCCATATGCCAAAAGTCTACAGAGATTTTTAGGTGTCATAAATTATGGAAGAGATTTCCTTCCTAAAATTGCTGGATTAACAGCAATGTTGTCTCCAAAAACAAGTTCTAAGAGAACTTGGAAATTCACAGAATATGATGAAAAAATTATCAGGCAAATTAAAGACCTATGCAAAAATTTGCCACCACTTCATCAACCTGAAGAAAATGATGAGATCATTCTTCAAACAGATGCTAGTGACAATTTTGGGCTGGTGTTGTTCTCGCAAGAACTCCAGGCACCAACACAGAAACTTTTTTAAAGTTTTGTAGTGGCAAGTTTAGCCATGCAGAGCAGAATTATCCCACAAGGGAAAATGAAATTCTTGCAGTAAAGAAAACAATTAAAAATTCTCCCTCCTTTTTAGGAAAACCATTTACTGTGCGCACAGATTGCGCAGGAGTTAAGAATTTTAAAAAATTTAAGCTTGATAGGGCTGCTGATAGGGGTAGATTAGCAAACTGGCAATTATTTCTTAATCAATATGATTATAATGTGGAATTAATTGCAGGTAACAAAAATTATCTCTTTGACGCCTTAACCAGAGAATTGGCGATGTTCAGCAGAAGTGAAGGTAGCGACGAAGGTCATAATCCTAGAAACAGAAGACCAAGAAAAGAACCAGAACAACAAGAAATCGAAAGGGTTCTTAAGAGTTTCTTGCTGTGTCCTAAAAGACCAGCCACAACTGACCAATCCCAAGGTAAAGGAATGGCTAGCCCGTCTCAAACGGCAGACGATAAAGGCTTAACTAGACCGTTGATGGCTACTGCTTTGCTAAAAAGCAGGCTTACTCCTAAGGGAGTCCTAAATGTTCATGGTTACCAATTAAATACTTTTCCACACCAAGGGAATAAACAACAGAGTGTTGTCCCAGTGAATATGTTCAAGGTAAAATACCTTGAAGATCCAGAAAGTGCTAGAGTTCCTGTTCTAGCATTAAAAGAATCAGAGTGGTTCAAATTTCATGACAGCATTGGAATTCATTCTTGTGACCGAGTCTTGCCAGAAACACTTTTTACCATTCCAGGACCATATCCCGGAAGATATGTTGTGAATGTTCAAAGTGAACATCCTCAAGAACATAAGCTTTGACTAGTTGAAAATGGCTTTGTTCATAATCTGTGGATAAAATCAAACGACGATCTTAAGGGATTGCCTGTCATTATTGTCAATACAGTCAAGAATGTTAGAAAGTCAAACTGCATTCTCAGGCTTAAGTTCAGATCCACACCTTCTGAGTGGGTGTAGAAAAAAATAGAGAAACAAAATACATATCTCCATGCCACTATATAAGAATTATCCAAGGGCAATACTTAGAGCCTGCTTGTCAGGGATACAATGGGCAACCTAACTCTAGTATCGCATGGATAAAAGCCATGTCCTTGGAATATATCAAGAAAATCATCGAGGATGATCAAGAGATTACTTATCTTGCATCTGGAGAAAAAATAATTGTTACCGCCTATGACCATCCTGAGGTCATTAGCAGTGATTTATTTTTATCTCTCAAGAAAAGAGAAATTGATTCCACCTTAGCATGTGCTCAGTGGATTGAAAAGATTGAAAATGACAAGCATCACAAGGTGTATGAAGATACCGACATGAAGAAAATGAAAGAAATGCAAGAAGCAGATATGAAGATCCTGTATTGGGCAATAATTCTGAAGATTTCGAAGACATGTGATCTTTTCCTTATCAAGAAGGAATCTGTTTTAGTTAGTGGATGAATAATGGAGCTGCCAGCTAGTGGAAGAACTATTAAAATGTCAGCTAATAGAAGAATAATGGAGCTGCCTTTTACTATTTTTAGGTTGCATTTCAATTCCAGTTTGAGTTCCGCTGCCTATATAAGGAACCTTAAGTTTTAGTGTAGGGGCATCAAAAATCGAGCAGAATCATTTTCTCTCAAAGAGTAAGAAAGCCTTAGCAGTGTGTTCTTTCCTTCTTGTTCAAGTCAGTGTGGAGTGGTGTTTCTTTCTTTTCAAGTAAGTATTTGTAATCATAATTATGAGTAGCTAAACAACTTTTAGTTGTTTGCCCAAGAGTGAGGCTCTGGGTTTCAATATGTATTTATGTTTGAATAAATAAATTCTACTTGGTGCCCAATATCCCGTCGCAAAAATATTTATCTGTCATATTTCTGCACTTTCTCTGTTAAGTTATATCTCTGCATTTTAATTAGAACCATTCCTATTTAGACAGCAGTGATTCCGCCGTACTTAGTAACTAGATTGACGTGCTCGTTACCGGGCGCGTAATTTAAAAACTATTTTTTTATCAGAATGTAGTATTATCAAATAGGGTTCGATCAATCCGGGGACCTAAAGGGCGCTCCTGCAGTCACGGTTATACTAAATAATCAGTAACTATAAGTATTTACAAGTATTCAGTTACAGATATACACATGGTACAATAGATAAAAAGGGGGTTTTGAAGGTTTGTTCTACGTTCCTACTAAACAGAAAATAAAATATAATATATACAAGTGATCGATTCATTCAACATATCCCTCAAAGACAAACTCAGATTCTGACAACACATCAAAGTTCACGTTTCAACCTTAGCAATCCGATAACATGCCAATTCAAAGAACTAGAAACAATCTCAAAATACAAGCCTACGAGGTCATGTATTTTATAGTTCTACTTACTTGTCCCTAGCATGAGAACTAGGACATCTCATGCAAGGTTGCTATCAATACTCAGCGTATTTGTCTACACTTAACATGAGTCCTTATAATCTATAGAACGAGATTGAACACAATTATATTATGAACGTCACAACATGGAATTGCATAGTATACGTATTCAGCTATATCAATGACACAGCTTCCACCACTAGAGATCTACACTTACCTACGAGGGTTAGCATAAATCATGGCATTAGTTAGCATGCATTCTAACATAGGTATATCAAACAACAACGCATACTTTCTAACCTACGAATTGACAAGATCATATTGCTAAAATATCATGAACAAAACTTTAACATGCTTTACTAAAATTCTGAATCTATTGAATACAAGAACAAGCAAAACGTGCTTACAAATCCAAAGTTTAACATTCGAAACATGCTTTCAAGTTGTAAAGAAAATCAAAACAAAGGAAAGGCAGTGTTTACACTTTTTCAGTTTCCAAGGAAGATTGGAGACGTCAAAAGGATGTTTGGCTTCAATGCTTCAAGTCTCCAACTCTGCTACCTTCGTGGAGAAGTCCTTCAAGGTCTGGCAAGAGAGGATGAACTCGGCAAAGGAGGAAAAGAAGGCATGCTGCTGCTCTTGTATTTTCTCTGGTTTTATGTGAATGAATCATCAAAATTGTGAAGCAGAGAGCCTCTATTTATAGTGAACACGCCAAACCCTTGGTCTTCTCCTAGCCCTTGATCAACTTCTGATCCAATGGTCTGGGATAATTGCGTTAATATCTTGAATTAAAAGTCTTGTGCATTAGTCCTTCGAATGCAGCTTGAATTATGACCAGATGCACGTCTTAATCAGCAAGAAAATCTCCTCCTTATTTTCTTCTGCGTCAATCACATCCTTGAAGAAGATTTTCGATCTTTTCCTTTCCTGATGCACACAGTTAATCCTGCAATTTATGAAAATCAAATTATGACATAATTATGGACCAATTAGGAATCTTAATAAAAGGAATAATAGATAACTCCCTTATTTTCTGATTTTGAATCAATTAAGCATTCCATGATTTGAGGAAGATTCTCATCAACGATTTGCAGTCATAAAATCCCTGTTTGGACTCCTAAATTTCGGCCAGAAATCTTTAGATATTTCTGGTTTCCTTCTTTACCTCTAACGCCTCCAGCAAATCAACTCTTTAATTTTCTTTCCTTCTTTTACTCAATTTCCTGTCTCACCGAGATAGAAGGTTTCTCAAAATGATTAAGGAAAGTTAGAATAGGAAAGTTTCACATATAGTAAGTTTCCTAAATCAAAATAAGAAAGTTTCTTAAAATGAAATAGGCAAGTTTCCCATTTTGAAACTGAAAAGTTTCCTGAATGACTTATCCTTTGATTACTCATTTCTGCACCTAGTGAGATTCCTTGCTTGAGTCGGAATTGTTTCCTAGTTTGACTAGGATTTCTCTTTAATTGCCGGTTTTAGCTTCTTTTTCTGTTTTTCTGCTCTTTTGCCTTCACAGTAACAAAACATGTTAGAAATGACTTTATTATGAAAATATCATAGCTAAATAGGGAAGGAAACACATTATAAACATAGTACTTTGTCCTCGTATCAAATTCCCCCACACTTGGCTTTTGAGCTCAGCTATATCCTTCGTATTATTCGTTTAACCCTGCACAAGAGCTTGAGTAGAATTTGTTAAATTTTGCTGCCTTGAAAAAGGGCTTCAAGCATCTTATCATATGAAGGAGTAGCATTAGTAGAATTAGAATTAGAAGCAAAGTTTTGAGGAACCTGGGGCTTCTGAAAGAAGCCTTGTGGACGTCGAAATTGGCCTCCAGAATATTGAGGTGGATTAAGTGCATTCTCCGTATTGCTCCATCGAAAATTTGGATGATCCCTTAGTCTAGGATTGTAGGTGTTGGAGAAAGGATTGTACCTTTGTTGTCCCATAGCATTTAGAGTCTCCCATCCACCATTTTTAGACAGTTGAGGGCACTGATCAATATGATGCCCTTGACTTGAGCACACACCACAAGCTTTCGCTTCTTGACTTTTTCCAAGCACAAGATGAGATAATAATGTATCAATTTTACTTTCCAGTGTGGTACTTGATTTTACTTCATTCACCTTTCTAGAAGAGGCCAATGCACCAGCATATTGCTGATCATTTAGGGCACGATTGTCTGATAATACCCATGCTTATCTTGGTGTTTTGTCAAGGAAGGACCCTCCAGATGCGGCGTCCAACAGCTGGTGCTCCAAAGATGAAAGTCCTTCATAAAAGTACTGCAGAAGGTTATTCTCGTTAAATCCATGGGAGGGGCAGGCTGCAACAAAGGCCTTAAACCTCTCATAATTAGCACAAAATGTTTCTTCTAGTCCTTGCTGAATTCCGGTGATTTGCTTCCTCATCACCGTGATCTTTGACGCTGGGAAGTACTTGGTCAGGAACTCACTCGTCATCTTTTCCCATGGGTCAATATATCCGGCAGGTAAATCAATGAGCCATGACTTGGCCCAGTCCTCTAGTGAGAACGGAAATGCCTTCAACTTCAGAATGTTAATATCCGCATTCCTAGGGCACATGCTCACACACACAAATTGAAAAGACTTCAGATCCTTGTTGGGATCTTCATTGCTAAGCCCATGGAACTTTAGGATTTGGTGCAGAAGTCCACTCTTCAACTCGAATTCTCCTTCCTTAGTGGCTGCCGGTTCAGGATAAGTGATGCATGAAGGTGCATTACTTCCTTAGTACTACTGAATTCGATAATTGTCTGATAGTCTGTTGTTCCATTGGTGGAATGTCTTCCTCAGAATTTGAAGGTTGTGATGAGACTATGGACTTTGTGTGTTCTTCTTCCTTGTCTTTTGAATCTGCGTCACTTTCAAAATCTACCTGTCTGAATGTGTTGGGGGTTTGAACTGGAAGATCAAGAATCTGGGAAGGCTCTCTTCCTTGCTTAATGCGTTGTAACCGCCTCTCCAAGTTTGTGAAAAACTCGTTGGTTAATCCAAGAATACAAATTCCCTCATCGGACATTCATAACCCTACATAAATGAAATAACAAAATAAGAAACAAAATAAAATTAAACAAAAACAAAGTAAGTAAAACCTCTAAAATGAGCTCAAACATAAAAGGTCTTAGAACTAAGTAAACACTTTACATTTTACAAAGGTTCTAAATTACAACAATCTGCTTGAGTTAACATTTATAAGTTTTATTAATTTTCAAGCTCAAATCTTAAGTGGTAAACCAATGGTAATAGGTATGAACGTCTTGATACAAATGTTTCCGTGGTTTCAGAAGACTTGGATGGCCAAGCCGAAGTGAAACGGGCTGGTAGGACTTCGTTTTTAATGGGCTACGGAGGTCGAAACCCCTATCATGCTTACGCACAGTCTATAATCTTTGAAGTCCAATTTTGATCCCAGGCGCTTACTCGGGCCTAGACACCATCTAAAATGTCCCTTACTCAGTTTAGAAACACTTGTATGTTTGACAGTCGTACAAGAGTTAATAAGATCCTCCCTCTACTCTAAAAGACCTGTATTAAGGTACTAATGAAGGGTTTAGGATCCTACTAACTAAAGTAACCTTCAATGGTTTACAAAACAGGATAAGTACCTGAAAATAAATAAAACTGACAACAGTTAGTCAAATGTGTTAAAGTAGTATAAATATTAAACAAATAAGTAACCGAAAACCGTTAGAGACTTATTAAATCCCCGGCAACGGCGCTAAAAATTGACGTGCTCGTTAACGGGCACGTAATTTAAAAACCATTTTTTTATCAGAATGTAGTATTGGCAAATAGGGTTCGATCAATCTGGGGACCTAAAGGGCGCTCCTGCAGTCACGGTTACACTAAAGAATCAGTTACTATAAGTATTTACAAGTATTCAGTTACAAATATACACATGGCATAGTAGATAAAGGGGGTTTTGAAGGTTTGTTCTATGTTCCTAATAAACAGAAAATAAAAATACTAAACTATTATTTACAGGTGATCAACTTCATTCCACACAAACATATAAAATCATATAACAGATTTTTTCAATCTACACAACTCAAAAATCATGCCAATCAAGTATGAAGAAACGAATTCATAATTACACGCCTCAGCGGTCATGTAACCTATAATAATCTTCTTATGCATCCTATGTTTGCCTCAGCAGTTTAACACAGAAAATTCTATGTAATATATCATGTTAATACTCAGCGCAACCATACAACATATAACATGAATCATTAATATCAAAGAAGAATTCGAACATATAAACAGGTTTATCTCAGCGCTTAAACAAGTCTATATGCAACTCATGATCAAAACCCGACCCATCCCCATGAATCTAAGCTTTCGCCACTGAGTTAATCTATGTTTGCCTCAGCGGTTTAACACAGATCAATGGCACTACCAACCCTGCAGAAGTTAGTAATTTAAATAACCAGATCACAAGTTTTCAATAACAAGAATGACACAAAGATAAGTTAGGCAAATCTCATTAACAACTTAAGAACATAACTTTATAAATCTGAAAATTAATATAACCATATTCTCAACATCAATCTCAATCCAAAACGCAAGAGTTCTAAAAATCTAACAAAAGAAAATACTACAGGACATAGAGAAATCGATTGAGGCATTGTTACACTTTTTATTCTCCGAAGTGACTTTCTGAAGAACACCAAGGTAGAGCAAGCTTCAACGGATGGAGGCTCTGCTGTCTTGGAACAAAAATACTGAAGAGAAGGCTATTGCGAAGTTAGAGCAGGAATTTGTGGGTGAGAAGTGATGCCCAAAACGTTGCTCCTTTGCTCCTTTATATACTGGTCTGGCCGAACCCTAGCTATCCTCATAGCCCTTGATTAATTTCTGATCCAACAGTGCATAATTATTGCTTTAAATCTTGATTTAGAACTCCCCAGAATTCTCTAGAATGCCTTGTGCAGTAATTCATTGCATGAGGCTTGAATAGAGGCCAGGTACGTTTCTTGTTCTCCAAAAGAAATCACAGCAGTGAAAACCTTCCTTCTTCTGCCTTCAATCAGACCTTTGACGAAATTTCTTGATTTCCCTTCTATTCTTGATGCACAATTAGGGTTTCTGAAAGAGAAATAAAGTCAGATACATAAGGTAGGGTGAACAGAATTTAAATGATGAAATTAAGGAAAGAATCCCTTAATTTCTGATTTATATTAGCACACATAAATCCTTGATTGCTGCAAAATTCGTCCTCCTCCATTTTATACGCTTTCACAGATTCCTATTCCAAGTTAGATTAAGTTTCCTGACTTCAAATGGTTTCCCTGTCTCATAAGAAAAGAAAGTTTCCTAAACATTTTAGGAAAGTCAGAATAGGAAAGATTCAAAAGTAGTAAGTTTCCTAAATCAAAATAAGAAAGTTTCTTAAAATGAAATAGGCAACTTTCTCTTTTCAAAACAGGAAAGTTTCCTAAACAACTTATCCTCAAATTTTGCGACTTAATGAGACTCCTTGCTGCACCAGGAATCCTCCTTTGAGTAGGATTTCTCTTAAATTGCCGGTTTTAGTTTCCTTTTCTGTTTTTCTGCTCTTTTGCCTTCACAGTAACAAAACATGTTAGAAATGGCTTTATTATGAAAATATCATAGCTAAATAGGGCAGGAAACACATTATAAACATAGCACTTTGTGCTCGTATCACAGGTCGACCATAGGTCTTTAGGTGAATTTTTCGGCGTGTTGAAGGCTAGTTCTTTTCATGAGTGTTTTTAGTTATTTGCGAGTAATAGTAACTTTGTGGTTAAAAAACTTGTTATACAAGTCTTTAATAAGTCATCATTTGCCCACTTGTTATACATATATTATAAAATAATGAAAAGGCAGTCTGCATCCCATGCAGCGCTGCATAATAGACATACCCTAAGAATTCAAACAAATGTCGGAAGTAGTGTCTACTGTCGAAATGTTGCTTAGACTCCCTCCTTGTTATGGTTTCTCTTTTCCCTACCTGAATTTTAAGAGTTTAAAATCCAATACTTGTAACAGCTTTCTTTTGGATTAATTGATGGCAAAAACTATAGGTTTCACTTGTTGGAAGCACCAAAAGGATTTCATCACATTAGTTATGGAGTAATGCCTCCAACTGCCAGCGTTCTAAAAAAGAAAGAGTGCTTCTAAATGTACCCAGAAAATTACTTAATAAATCCAGCCCTAGATTATTAACTTAAATATTCCATGTTTACCCTCAGGAAAATACACCCAAGAGATCTTTATGATAAACACACCCAGCAAACCTCAGCACGTCAACATGAAAGAATGTTGCTTCTTCTCCAACCTCTTTCAAAAGCGATAATTTATCAAGTATATTATGTATTAAAATTAAAACGGTGGATAAAAGATCGAGATAGGAGATGAGTTTATTACATAGATCTGTTACAAATGAAAAGGTAAAATCATTAGCAAATGAAAGAACCAGATGGGTAAATGTTCTTATTACATCAAAATTGATCTCAAGGTACAGACTACGGACTTGAAGCACATGAAGCTAGACTTGAAAGTATCGATCTGAGATTGGCACACTTGAAGTAGTCTTACTTGAAGGCAACCACACTTCCACAGTTCCATTGTTTCCTATCGGTGCACTTGTTCTACGCTGAAAAAATATTGAGTTTGATATATAACATCAAGAACCCAATACTTAGTGGGCATGATTAAGTAATTCATAAATTGAAAGTATAGTTCTGCCAAACTTGTGGATGCGTGGAATGAACTCGAGAAGAAGTTTTTCGTAAATCTGATGCATTTAGTTTGCTGGGTGCAATACACAAGGGTAAATTGGGAAATTATAGGATAAATTTTTAATGCTGGGTTTGCTAAGATATTTGCTAGATACATTTAGTAACACACACAAAAGAAAAAGGCATAATTGCTAATTTGTTACCCTAACTTTTACCTTGTTGTCAATTTATTACTTTATCTTTCATTTCAGCCGATTTGCTATCTTAGTTTTTCATAAGGACTAAATTCAGTTTGCCCCCTTGTACTTTAGGTTAATAATCAGTTTGGTTCCATATCTTTTTTTTAAATAACGTTGGTCCTTGAAGTTCTATTTCACATCAGTTTAGTCCAATTTTTGAATTGTCCTTCTTACCCTGACGTCATGCGCTGAGTTGTCCGCGAGAGTTTGCGTAAAATGACCAAATTATCCCTCCTTACAATTTATACCTCTCTCTCTCTCTCTCTCTCTCTCTCTCTCTCTCTCTCTCTCTCTCTCTCTCTCTCTCTCTCTCTCTCTCTCTCTCTCTCTCTCTCTCTCACAGATCTGTCACGGGCGGTCTCATCCGCGCCTCCACCAGCTATGGCGACCTCATCCTCGCCTCATCAAATCCCGATCTGATTGTTCTCTGACGTCCTCTGCACGCCATCGCTTGAAAACGTCGATGCGAGCCGAGCTCACCGAGCTCCATCATGCACCACTACGAGCTCGAGCATGAGGCAGTGAGAGCCGACGCGGAGGGTGAGGAGATCGAGGCAGTGGTCAGTGGAGTCGTAGGAGCGAGGGCCGTAGAAGGGGAGGTGCTCCTCGGTGACGAGGCCGACGAAGATGGAGTTAGGGAGAGGAGGCTTAGTGTTGGTGGATTTGGAGCAGAGGAGCTCGGTGAGCCACTACAAGCTCGAGCATGAGGCAGTGAGAGCCGACGCGGAGGGTGAGGAGGTCGAGGCAGTGGTCAGTGGAGTCGTAGGGGCGAGGGTCGTAGAAGGGGAGGTGCTCCTCAGTGACGAGGCCGACGAAGATGGAGTTAGGGAGAGGAGGCTTACTGTTGGTGGATTTGGAGCAGAGGAGCTCGGTGAGCCACTACGAGCTCGAGCATGAGGCAGTGAGAGCCGACGCGGAGGGTGAGGAGGTCGAGGCAGTGGTCAGTGGAGTCGTAGGGGCAAGGGCCGTAGAAGGGGAGGTGCTCCTCGGCGACGAGGCCGACGAAGATGGAGTTGGGGAGAGGAGGCTTGGTGTTGGTGGATTTGGAGCGGATGAGCTCGGTGAGCCACTTGGAGGCGATGCCGTCGTGGTCGGTAAGGACGGTCAGGATGCGCCGGCGACGGATCTGTAAGAGAGAGAGAGAGAGAGAGAGAGAGAGAGAGAGAGAGAGAGAGAGAGAGAGAGAGAGAGAGAGAGAGAGAGAGAGAGAGAGAGAGAGAGAGGTATAAACTGTAAGGAGGGCTTTGGTCATTTTACGCAAATTCTCGCAGACAACTTAACGCATGACGTCATGGTAAGAAGGACAATTCAAAAATTAGACTAAACTGATATGAAATAGAACTTCAAGGACCAACATTATTAAAAAAAAGATATGGGACCAAACTGATTATTGACCTAAAGTACGAGAGGGCAAACTGAATTTAATCCTTTTTATAATTAGCCAATTTGTTACCCTAACTATTAAATATGCCAATTTACTACCCTTCAATCAAATTTATTTCTTTAGACTTTCAAGATTAACCAATTTATTTATCAAAATTTCAATATCAACCAACTTTAACCTTCTATTTTCAGAATTAATTCATGTTTAGATGAATAAATGAACAAAATAAAATGACAAAAAGATAGCAAGTTGGCTAATTTTGAAAACATAAAATAGTAAATTAATAGAAATAATAGTTAAAGTAACAAACTGGCAGAACTAAAATCAAATGTAGGGTAGCAATTTGGCTAAAAAGCAAAAGTAAAAAGCAATTATAAAATTAGACAGTAATAGCGAAACAAAACTATATACATAACACATGATATAATAGTATTGAACAGAACCTTGTTCCAACTAGCCAGAAATTCATGACAGGGGCATATCAACCACTTTCTTTTGCAAATTATGAAAGCAGAAATTGCCGATTGTGAAATAAACATCAGTATCAGTGATTACAATTATCGTTGTCGCCCATTTCCATGCGTCGACCATTGGGGAAGCACTCTTCCACCAACGTTTTGAACAGTCTTTGTAGCTGAAGCATTCACTTCAAAATTATAACCATACACATCTAGATAATCCGGCTCCTGATAACTATAGTCTTCAATTGGTTTGCTCTGCCTTTTTGAGGCCTTTTTCTTTGATCGATCAGTGCTTTTGGTGAAGTCATCATCCTCTACATGCCTATTTTGATCTTTGTTACTACCTTCTCTTTTTCTCTTGCCCTCACTACTGTCATTGCTACTGCTGCTGTTTTTGCATGTTTTGTAGTAATCCTTGATGGTAGATTCAATGGTTTCGAGTACCCGATCTCCATACTTCATCACCTTACCCCTGAATTAAGGCAAATATGTTCAGTGCTTTGTCTGTTAGGTTAACAGCAAACGTTATATGACTTACTTGTTAATCCCATTGATTTCCTCAAGTTCCTGCATCGTTCTAGGAATTATGGCGCTCATATCTTTCAACTGCTTATTCCTGATCAAGCAAGCAGCAAAGTTGTTTAGACCCCTCATTTAAAAGGCACAAGACAAACCGACAGACTTATTTGCAGGAGAAATGGAGAAAAATGGCAACTCTGCATAAGTAGGAAGACTTCAATATTACGTCTTTTCTCCCCACATATATTTATTTTATTAGGATGGGGACAAAAAGAAAATGAGCAAGTATCTCACCCAAATATGTGGTATGCCATGACCCCATCCCCAGCTTCCCTTACGATAGTATCTCGAAGCATTTTCAAAGAAACAAATAATTGGGTAGAGAGATCCTGTAAAAAATGTGATATAAACGAGTTAATAAATAATTGGCTGATTTACAGCTAATGGAAGTCTTATATTGCATCAAGCAGAGTACCAAAGGAATTAATTGCAGGTCTTTCCCACATATATGAATGGTTTACGGGCTTACGTAAACATACAATCATATTTTTAAGTATGTATCCATGAATGTAACACAAGCACAATTCTATAGACAAAGAGGAATATACCACATCTCCATTGGACTGAGGTTGTCTGGTGCCAAGTTGCTGAGTCCTTAGCTTCCCAGAAGTCAATGAACCTTTAGTAGAAGTCGCTTCAGAGTTCCACTGCTTTGAAGCTTTTATAGAGGAAGGGAATCTACAAGGTAAAAAAGATGTCAGTATTTTTTTTACTGTACAGAACAAAGAGTAATAAACTTCTATCAGACTTCAAAAGAAATGCACAAACTCAAAATATTCATTTTAATTTTATCTAACGGCCTACAATTGTTTACGTCAATTTAAATGACCAAATGATTATGGAATTAGTTGAAATTTTGTAGACATGTTTCTTGCATATGAATCTAGAGGATCAATGGTTGAGATCATCAAATGAAGTCATCTACTAAGAAGTCCTCAAATTCTTAAAGTAAAGAGGTCCTCTTTAGATCCTCCCTCGTGTGTGTGTGTGTATATATCAGGTCCTTAAAGTGCGCACTGTCCTTAAAGTGCGGACGTCCCTCCTTTCGCCACCGACGACGGCGCGCCTCCACCCGAGCGGACTCTAGCAGCGTCCCCGATCACTTTCCTTCCCCGACGAGTCCGCCGAATTCCAGTTTTCCAGCGAGATCACCCAAACTTTAAACAAGATCGATCTCACCGGAAAACTGGAATGCGGCGAACTCGCCGGGGAGGGAAAGTGATCGGAGACGCTGCTGGAGCCCGCTCGGGTGGAGGCGCGCCGTCATCGGCGCCGGACAGTGGTGAACGAAGGGACGTCCACACTTTAAGGACAGTGCAGACGTCCGCTTCATATCGTTTTCAATATATATATATAGAGAGGATCAGAAGCGGACGTCCGCACGGTCCTTAAAGTGCGGACGTCCCTCCGTTCTCCTCCGTCCGGCGCCGGCGACGGCGCGCCTCCACCCCAGAAGACTCCAGCAGCCTCACCGACCATTTCCCCTCACCGGCGAGTCCGTTATTTTCCAGTTTTCCGGCGAGATCACCCAAGTTTGAAGTTTTGGGTGATCTCGCCGGAAAACTGGAAAAGAACGGACTCGGCGGTAAGGGAAAGTGGTCAGGGACGCTGCTGGAGTCTTCTGGGGTGGAGGCGCGCCGTCGTCGGCGCCGGAGGGTGGAGAACGGAGGGACGTCCGCACTTTAAGCCGAGTGCGGACGTCCGCCTCTGATCCGGCCTCTATATATATATATATACACACACACATCAAACTCGGCATTCCTTGAAACATTATAAGTGATAAGATTGGTACAGACAATACATTAAGAGGATATAAAGCATTTCTCAGTTTGCTGAAACAGCACAAACAAGTAAGCAAGTTCTGAAATCAACTTCAGGCTGGATGGTATCTACGACAATGATGAAAATAGGTATGTGGGAGACCATGGGATGGAATTATATAAATGGATCCTTTGAATAAGGGGAATCCAGCACAGGGTGTACCCAATTGAAAGTGAGAGTATTGCACACAAATACACACAAGGATATTTCACATATTTAATAAAGCATGTTTTCACATAATGAGATCATTTTCACTTGGATGTCCGAACAGGCATGAGAAAAGTAAGGATAAAACTGAAAACATCATGAGTAAAAAGCATGACCTTAACATGACTGTTTTCCTGCCAGAGAAAAGTTCACATGCTTTGAACTGATTAACCTGAAAAACAAATTGACATTATAGTTAATATTTAAGAAGTTAAAAGCTAATGACATGTTGGAGTTTGAAAGCAATAACATATGTATGGTATAGTTATGTGGTGTAGAAAAGTTTGAAGGCAGAAGAAACTAGCAAAAGGACATTGACAGAGAACAAACAGAAATGTTACCGTGATAATGCCACAACACTAAAATAAGCCATTGAATGTAATCAAGTGGAATGTAATCATCCAAAATCTATATACACGTGTACAGATAGTTTCCTTGACAGGGTATTGCGAGGGTCAATCAAGACATCACAAGATTTTAACGGTTCATGTTTCAGATTCAACTATTCGAGGATACCCATTTCAGTAATACAAACTTCTTGCTAAAAATCTCACAGGTAAGAAAATATCAGAACATGCCTCTTGGCGGTAGATCAACCAAGAGAAACCACTTGAATACTAGTGTTAATGTGTCCTTCGTTTTCCTTATTTTATTTATTTTATCAGATTCGTTGCTGAAAATTGCTGCAAGAATCCCAAGGATAAGCAACTTGCATTTCTTGCTCTATTCAACCCCAAGAATATTTTTTGTTCCGGAAAATCTGAGTATGATTGAATTAATGAACCACACGTACCTTTAGAATTGATGATACAGATCCATAAATATCGCTTTTCTTGACTTCTTCTACAAGCAGGTCCTCGGTAACAAGATGGCGTAATACACGCGAAGCTTCTCCCTTGGGTAGATGTTTTCCTGCTCCATGCAGACTCAAAGTATGATGCCCATGTTTCTTGACCTAACATTTCAAAACAACAATAATGAAAATAAATAGCAAAGAACTAGGAATAGTGTATGCCTTAAAAGTCAGAACATACAAATTGGCTGAAGGAGCCCCTGTAGACTTCTAATATATGAGCTGATGAACAATGCTGCCCTGCTGATTTCACCAGTTCGACCTGAACAAAAGATATGGCAAAAGTGACAACACATACAAAACAAGTCATCAATTTAAGCAACAAAAGAATACAATGGTTTCAAACCAGTTGCTTTGCTATCTCTGTGACATCCTTCTCAATGAAACTCTTGATCTTCAAACAATTATCGCACGTCTTATTGCAGGTGGTACAATCAAATTTTTCTCCAAAATGAATAAGTTGTAGAAGCCGTCGGCAATCAACATCATTTTCACAATAACTCACCTGAACAGGTTGGATGCTTTAGTTTGGATCATATGTAACGTAAAGAAGTTAATAAATGGCATAAACCTTGACAGCTACACACAAAGCCTCATCCATACCATGCGCAAAAGATTCTCAGTATTTGTTTCCAGTATTCTCCCAGAATTAGCTGTATTCATACGATTTTGTCCGGGTGTCAATGAGCTTTGCTCTATAACTCCTTGGCTAATCATATGTTTGACTCGTATCTGCAAATTAATTGTAAAGTTGGATAAGCAGAGACATGCCGGTGAAGAATAAAATGTCATAGTAATGTCTACTTTTCGAGCATAACCAAACATCCTGATTTTTCTCTTATTCTCTTTATAGATTCATCAAGCACCTAACAGGTATCATAGTCAACTTATGCAAACTTACATAGTCACTATAACTGTAATACAACACACAAGATGCACGTTGGCCATCTCTACCAGCTCGACCACATTCCTGAAACATCATTGTGCAAAAAGGTAAGAGGAATCACTACTCTAAACATCATACTAAGAAAAACATTCTTAAGATAACCTATTAGAAGCAGTAAGCTTAATTTCAGAATTCAAATCTCAGTTTTTACTACAATCTATACCTGATGATAGCCTTCAATAGACTTGGGAAGAGAATGATGAATTACAAAGCGCACATCAGGCTTGTTTATACCTGCATTCCAATTTTCAAGTCCAATATTGGTATGATGATCCTAAATACTCAAGACAGCAATCAGAAAAGTAAAGTTACCCATTCCAAATGCCACTGTAGCACAGATAATGTTGATTTCATCTTTACTCCACTGCTTCTGGACAAAGGCACGTTGAGCAGGATCCATGCTACCATGGTAAAATGCTGCTTTATGCCCACATTCCTGATCAGATGTATAACAAGCAAAGGTATAAAGATTTCATAAAATAAAATAAAAGATTTCATTTCATGTGTAACATCAGTACAGAAGTTATCCGTATGAGCATTCTCTTTTTTATATGAAACCATCATTTGACATTGCTCAAATGCAAACCCTTTTGGTTCTGATAAAAGAATATCACCATTATAGACAGGACTAAATCAAACACACAAACAAAAAATGCAGAAAGAGTAATAAAGCATCCAAGATGTAAAGACAAGAGGAAAAAAAGAAAAAAGTCCACAACTATAGCTGCTTAACAGCAACAGTTTGAAATTAATGGGAAAAAACTAAAAATGAAAGCAATAGCACCAGACTTTTCCAATACTAATGTAGCTAACAGATATAAGTATATACAACTAAAACATTAACTTCCACTCAAATACAAACTGAGCATAATAAATCAAACCTGTAATTTTTCAGCAACTTTTTCACAGTCCATTCTTGATAGACAATATATTATTCCACTTTCATCATAGTGATTTTCTTTAATGAACTTGTCAATATCTTCTATGCATTTCTTTGTCTTGGGAATAACAGAATACCTACAAAACAGAACGAATTATCATTTTTAGTATTAATGACATTTTGGAAAAGTTAAAACCTTAGGAACAGATTTATCTTAGTTCAAGACTTGCCATAGATTTGGGCGATTGAAACTTTGCCGGAAAACAATACAGTTTACAAGACCAAGAGCTTGCACAACATCTTCTTTTACACTAGCTGTTGCTGTAGCTGTTAAAGCCAACACTGGAGTATCTGGGAACTTCTGCTTCAAGATACCAAGAGCCTAAACATTTTACAGAATAGACTTGACATTAGAACATTATCAAGATGAAAAGGCTATTCTCATGAATTTGAAATTATAAAGTTTCAACCTGATAATCTGGTCGGAAATCATGCCCCCACTGACTCACACAATGAGCTTCATCAATTACGATCCTAGAAAGCAACTGACGAGCGTTTAAACTCTCCAATTTCCGCAACAGAAAATCACTTCTGCACACAAGAAATAATGGTCTCTATCAATATTATGCAAACTGTAACATTTATTTAAGGTAGACATTAAATTACAATAGGACTAGGTATCCATGTCAGTGATTGAGGGAAATGCAGAAGGTTAAGAAAGTTTATCAAATATAAGGATCTAGTTCTCCCCAATAACAGGAAGGTCCAACTTTGCTAATGCATGAGTATATTAATAGAAGCTGAGTTGGGTAATAGAAAGGAGAGTACTAAATAATTGATTAACTATGGGATGTAAGTTTGAAGGTTGAATACGGGATGTGAATGGGAACTGACATCCTAAATGGATTGCAACAATTTTACAACAAAAACGTAAATGAAATAGTACATAGCTGACAAGATATAATGGTCTCCTCAAAACTCATAATCTTCCCTCTCAATGACCATTGGTGAATCAGTTTTGCCAATTCAGAGAATAGTGCTACAAAGACCTCATCCTACATTTTTCTTTTAGTTTCCAAAACACTAGCAACTCCAGTTTCTCATGGCGTTGCTGAGTCCATAGTACTTTTCCTTGACAATAGTTAAGACAAACCATGAGCATGGGGGAACTAATTTATCAAAAATCTTTTCGTTATTTAAATGGAACATAAACATAAAAAGAAAAATGGTCAAATTTATAATGCTATCACTGTTAGCTTTGGCTCAAATGATTGCCATTGTACCGTGAATGGTATTTGACTTTCACCTTTAGGATCACCTTATATACTACATCTCTCAAGCCATATACTTTATTAGACACAAGACAATATTAAAACCTTTTTGTGGGTAATACACTACAATTAGTTGCTGCTGCTGACATAACAAAGGGTACAGAAATGAATATGTTTGCTAGTATACAAATACAGTAGAGAACAAACACTCACTTGGCAACTTTTTCAGGGGTGACATATAACAGCTTGTATTTACAATATTCAGAACTCACTGCTCTAAGGATCTCCTGTTGTTCACTCCACTCCATATTGGCACTTAGGTAAGCAGCAGGAATATTTGCCTAGCAGGTATGAGAAGTCAAAGGAGGAAAGAACATAATTGTATATTATTAGATAGTAGAAAAGGTGTAACCCAAATGAAGTTAAAGATTACCTGAAACAAGTGCATTATTTGATCTTGAATAAGCGACACGAGAGGAGAGATTACCAAAGTTAAGCCTGGACAAATTACAGCAGGGAGCTGCAAAATACAGACAAAGTTACAGAGCTGCTGCTGAGAAACTGAATTGGCAAACTAAGAAATAGTTTCTATAGGGAGCTAAATGAATACGTCAAAAGGGTCATTACATGTATGAGCTTAGAGAAAATGATTTAAGTACCTGATATGTCAGGCTCTTACCCCCACCAGTTGGCATTAAAACAAAAACATCATGGCCACTCATTGTAGCATTGATGACCTCTCTTTGGTTGAGGCGGAAAGAGTGGTTACCAAACACTCTCTTGTTCTTAGCCTGAAAGTTGACAGCAGTCAGTCAATAATTCGGATGAGACAGGTAATACACATAAGAAATATTCCATAATATAGGTGAGCACCTCCAGCTCTTTAGTCCATGGGAAAGGACTGTCTCTCCACTTATTGTCATTTGAACCTTCAATATAGTTAACATCAACAAACTTTGGGATGTAAGGTTCCCTCTCCACAGGAAAAGATGAGAAACCAAACTTATCCGTAGAAGAGGATGAAACTGATGATGAATTCCATTCTGCATATCCTCCAGCCTTGTTATGTGAATGGACCTCTGAATCAAATCTCATGGGGTCAGTCCTGAATAGGGGTGCTTGAGGTGTTTCATATCGGAAAGCACTGGGAGTTGCTGTGGATGCGGAAAAATGTGACTTCCGTCTTTCCTCATCCAATGTGTTGGTACAGAGATATCTCTCAAGTGCCTGAATCTGCTTGTTGAGCTGCAACCTATTGTCCAAAATACATTATTTCTTTCTTTATCTTTTCTTAAAGTATAAGAAAGACAATCAGCAATGTGAACAGAACACTAACAAAAAAACAGATTCTGAAGCTTAGCCATGCTGCCTTTCCTTTTCCGCTACTAATTATTTCTTTTTTTATACAAATGAAAGGGTTGGTATGCAAACCTATCTTGGCGAAGCTTCTCTATTTGCTCTGGACTGAGCTCTTTGACACCATCAAGCAGTTCATTTGATATGGTAATTAGCCTGTCCTTCAATTCTTGCAAATGATTTGCAGCTTCTGGGCAAACTCCTATCTGCAATAGATTCAAGGATTGTGATTATCAAATTGAGTGCATAATTAGATGAGGCAAGATATAGCAACTATATCATATGCATACCATAAATCCATGAACACAATTTGTACACAGTTCTGGTGGCAAATAAGTCGCTTCTTGTCTCTCTGTGTGTATAGATGGAGTAAGAGGTGGAAGCTTGGAAATTGATGGTTTAGGTGTGCAGCTTGATTGGTACTGTTCCACTATGTGGTCAACATCAATATTCTGAAAACAGTAAGTGCATGCGATAGATGAGTTGAAGGACATCAACACTTGCATCAGAGACAAAAAAATAAGACCTCAAGCAAGAGAATAGATAAGAAAGGATTCACAAATTTTACACAGTAGAAAGCCAATGATATTGAGAAAGTAACCTGGATTCACTAGATACAGCCAAGTCATATTTATTATTACGAAAATTCTATTATTATTATTATTATTATTATTATTTTGCTGTCTGAGAAGAAGCAATGATTTTTTAAAACAACACAGCAAGTGACTATTCAAAGTAATCAATACTAAAGCTCTAAAAAACAACTTAGTAAGCAGTCTTTCATCAAGACTTTAAATGGGATTACCTCAAGTATGCCGTCGTCATCATCATCATCACCATCCATCTCATTCACCAATTTATTCAAACATTCTTTCGGTTGGCTGGTATGAACGATGTTATTGCTAAATGAACCACCTGACATCTGAGAATGAGATTTGATGACCAGTGATTCTGTGAACTGACTTTTCCCCGAAAGACTTATTCCTGCATCTGCAACATTATCGTTACTTGACCGCAACCCACTGCGCAGACAGGTTGCAGCTTCACTTAACTTGGTATTGCTTTCATCGATGTATTGATGTGTTTGCATAGGGATGCTACTTTTATTAATGCACCATGAGCTTACAACTGCAGTTCTTCCGACATCATGATCAAACTCAGCGCTAGCATTTTTAACTTCGACGGTTTTTCCAGGTCTTGCGTAATTCCTAGAAGATACCTTAAGATTGGAAAGCGCATGCCAAGCCTGCCAAAATTCTCCCATTCAGTAGCAATTTTTTAATTGTAAAAGCTTGTAACCAAAAATAGTGTCCCCCGTCTTATAGACAAATTAGAAACAGATAAATGTTCACAACTGTAAAATCAGAGTAACTTGGCATTGAAGAACAACTCGGCAATAAAAAATGAAACTTTAAAACCAATGTATGATGGGAAACAAAGATAAAGGCCAGAAACACCTGAGAGCCAAGTTAAGTTGAAAGTCAGACCAGACGCCTAACAAGTGTACCTTTTGAACTTGCGCACTCTCTAATCTTTGAATATGCTGGATTGGGAAGGCCATTGAGCTTCAAAGAAGAAAAAAATGAAGTCTTCATTAAACATCAAAACTCAACAGACTCTAGAATATATACAAAGTTAAACCATCAATAGGATATACTGTCGCTGGATAAATATCCATGTATATCACGTAAAATACTAAAGGCACAACTAAAAAGTGATACGAATATGAAGGGGTATCTAACAATCATAATAGTAAATAAAAGGAAAGCAGAAAAATGTGATGGGTCAAGCCACTCAACCACATGATAAAGATAGCTAACGAGGACCAAGTAAGATACCTAGTAGCCATTCCAGCTTGGGGGTTAGGTGGTTTTTGTGTTGGTAACGAGAAAAGGAAATGTGAGCTGAGAAGTTGTGTTGGGTTTGAGAAATTGTCAAGTGCTCTCAGATGCTCCAATAAACCGAGTTTGAAAGGCGTGGGGTCATCAACACCAGCAGCAGCAGCTCTGCCGGAATGGGTACGACTGCAGCAGATAATAACCCAGAAACCAAAATCAATTCAGGACAAGAATACAAAAGCACAAGAATCAAATTGAAATGAGAAAAAGGAGTGAACTTGTTGCCTCATCTGTGATTCTTCTCTATTCATTGCTCTTCACAAGTCCAAAGCAACAAGCTTTTCTTCATTTTCAGCCTCCCCAGTGTTTGATCTCAATCTATCGAATTGGAGAAACAAACAAAAAAAACCCTAAAAATCGAATCTTGAAGCTTTACTGGAAAATTGTGAAAGAGAGAAAATTTCATACCTTGAAATGCAATCTCATCCAGACTGTTGTTGCTTATTAAGCCCTAAACACTATCACAACTAGGAGAGCCCTTAATACCAGATTGGAAATGAAACCCTAGAAGAAGGAATTTGGGGGAGAATGAGTTTGGCGGGATTTCGTTTTCTTTTATTTGGTTTTGCTTTGCTGAGTAAGCTGTTACTGTGGACCGTTGATTTCAATCAGATGGTCAAAATTAGTTTTCCTTTTTTTTCTTCAACCTTGCCTCTCATCTTGTTGTTGATGAGATAGCAGAAGCAGCAGCTCCAAAAAAACCAGTCGAGATTTAGGAATGGGAATCCAAGAAAGTTAACACCCACCGAGTAATTTCTCTGGCTCTCCCTTCCCAACTAGTCTTTTCTCTTCTTTTTTTTCATTCAGATGAAATTGGGTTGTGTATGGTTTCAATAGTTTTATGAATTTGCGAAACTGAATTGATTGGTCTGCCATGTTAAAGGTTTTAGCTTGCAGTCGTTGTTATGTAGAAACAGGAACTAATTGCAGTTGGTATGATGAGACTGGATTGTTTTCTAATACAGATTCTAACATCAGCCACCCTCGTTATGGGTTTGTAAATTCCATCAATTTTAGAATTTCTAGGTTGTTCTGCAGTTGCCTGTTGGAATAAAATCTTGGTGGTTTTATCATGTGTATCGTTTTTATTTTTTGAATGCTACTTGGGTTCTGAAAAGCTCAACTTTCTGGCAGGATATTTTGTGCATTATGAGGATGGCTGTTGTTTCCACTTCAAGAGCCTTTCTCTACTCACATCATTACCCTAGCCTCCCATTATTTGTTCCTTCGTTCTTCAACGCGTCTAGGGTACCCAGATTTCACCGTAATAAAATGAGGAACTCCATCCTCTTATCGGTTGTCAAGTGTTTGCAATCCTCCTCCGGGCGTCACAATGTGATTGATATTTTGGAAGAAAGAGGGTTGATTGAGTCCTTGACCAGCGAGCAGCTGAGGCATGCCTGCTCCGACCCTAGTGTCCCTCCTCTTAAGGTCTATTGCGGCTTTGACCCAACTGCTGAGTCATTGCACTTAGGAAACCTTCTTGGCCTTATTGTCCTCTCATGGTTCCAAAGATGTGGCCATCAAACGGTAGCTTTGATTGGCGGGGCCACTGCCCGTGTTGGAGACCCTTCAGGCAAGAGCTTGGAGAGGCCGGAGCTCGATTTGGAGACTTTGTCGCAGAACACTTCAGGTATTAGCAATACCGTTGGGAAAATTTTGGGGTCCAGCGGGGTTTCCATCTTGAACAATTATGATTGGTGGAAAGAGGTTAGATTGCTGGAATTTCTGAAAGATGTGGGTCGGTTTGCGAGGGTGGGAAGCATGATGGCCAAGGAGAGTGTTAAGAAGAGGTTGGAGTCAGAACAAGGAATGAGCTACACAGAGTTCACCTACCAGTTGTTGCAGGGCTATGATTTCCTCTACCTCTTCCGCAATGAAGGCATCAATGTTCAGATTGGAGGTAGCGATCAATGGGGAAACATAACTGCAGGGACCGAACTCATAAGGAAGATTCTTCGGGCTGATGATGCGGCATACGGCTTGACATTCCGTCTTCTCTTGAAGAGTGATGGTACCAAGTTCGGCAAGTCTGAAGATGGTGCCATATGGCTTTCCCCATCCATGTTGTCTCCCTACAAATTCTATCAGTATTTCATCTCTGTGTCAGATGCTGATGTCGTCAGATTCCTCAAGATTCTAACTTTCCTCGACATGAATGACATCAAACAGATAGAGAGTGATATGAAGAGACCTGGATACCTACCCAACACAGCGCAGCGCAGGCTTGCTGAAGAGGTTACTCATTTTGTCCATGGTCAAAATGGTCTAGATGAGGCTCTCAAGGCAACTGAAGCAATGAGGCCTGGAGCTGACACTAAATTAGACTGGAACACCATGCAAACCATTTCTGAGGGTGTCCCCTCCTGCTCTTTCCCTTATCATCAGGTCCTAGATCTTCCTGTTGTAGATCTTTCAGTGTCGTCCGGTTTGTTTGACAGCAAATCCGCTGCCCGACGTCTATTGAAGCAAGGGGACTTTACTTGAACAACTTAAGAGTTGAAAGTGAAAGTAAGAGAATTGAACCTCAAGATATTGTGGATGGAAAACTTCTCCTGTTGTCTGCAGGCAAGAAAAACAAGGTTCTTGTACGGATATCAAGTAGCAGCTGAGGTACCTGCCTGATGGTATGCTCGAATTTCTCGTGTGTTTTAGATTTTCATCAAGGTAATTCACTTTTAGCTCATGAATAAACCAACTGAAGCTGGAGTTGTCACAGTTAACATGTTAGAAACCAGTTTTAAACCATCCCTTTCTTTGTTCCATTTTTTGGTAGAAATGTATTTTCCTGCAGATATTATGTACCTGATATTCTGCTATTCAGAGTCACCTCATATTTCCGTACTTGTTCATTGAGATACTTGACCATAAGCTTCTGCAATGCGTAGTCCTACGATCATACTTAGTAACCATGTATGGCAAGGTTATCTTCAGGGCATACTCGGGAATTTGATTGTAAACTTCTACATTAAAGCAATGAAAGAACTAATTCCCCTTACTGAAAGTAAAACAGAAAAACGAATTTATGACATCTCACTCATAAAATGAAATCAATGTCATCATTAAATTTTTAGTACACAGTAGAACCTTAGTAATTTATTGGCCTTAAAATAAAGAATTAGTACAGAAATAATTTAGATTAAATAATATTTTTTACAGGTCCGAAAACTATGAATTCATAAAGGTTTAATAGTAACTTAGTGTGAGCTTACAATAATTTAGCTAAGCAGAAAAGGCATCAAAGAAAGATAAGAAATTGTTATTTGTGAGAACATAACAACATTTGGTTATTCACTTATTCTTTCCATGTAAGGTTAAAAAACGTAAGAAGAAACATTCGGCGGTTACTTGTGGTTTACTGGCGGTAAAGAATATGGCGGGGGAGGTTGGGAGAGCATCAAGGATTTGTAGATGTCGATGATGATCTTGTCATCATACTCCTTAAGCGGCCGTGTTCCGAAGGACCCCCCGTGACAGACGGAGCCGCCGTAGGAGGTAGTAAACACGCGCGAGTTGGCGAATCGCATCATGAGGTTGACATAGGCGTCTCGAAGCCAAAGCAGAAACTTTTTAGGCGAAGGGAATCTTCTGATTCGGAGCTTGAGCTTGGGAGCCAATTTGATCCTCCTCCGCCACACGCGCCTCCTCCCGCTCAGCTTTTTGTAGCCTCTCCGTCGCCAGTATCCTCTCAGACCTTTGTACACGGTTGCAGAGACCCCTTCCATGGAATTTGGTTGGTGTTGGATCTCAAACTCTCCTCCAGCTAGCTCCCCATTAACAATAATAACAACACTCCATGAATTAGGTGTCGATCTCAATATTGGATCGAATATCATTCAATAAATGAGTGTGTGTACCTGAATTTCTGAAGCGTGTCGCTGTCCGTTTTTATTTATTATTATTGTACGCGCGCGGGAGGACGTGGCACGTGCCGATCATTGACTTTTTTTTTTAATAGAGAGCGAGAGAGAGGGGGCTGATTGCATTGCCTATTTTTTTTCTTTTTGCGGCCTAAATTGATTGCATCACGGCCGTATTGAGTTTTACGAATTAAAATGAATAGATTTTTTATTTAGTAAAATCTTAAAACATGTTTATGATTTTAAAAAACATCGGGTGTTTTTTATTTAAAATTAAATTTTTAAACCATAATACCAAATTAAAAATACGTTAGATTAGGTCATCTTGGCCTGGCCTTAAAAACTCTTCATCACGCTTCTTTCACTCCCATTAAAACACCACCTCTTTCTTTCTGTCGGTGGTGGTTCACTGGTTCCGGGTCATAGTCGCAGCCCCCTCACATTGGCTCCTCCACCCATCTCATCGCTAGTGGTCCTAAATCCTACCATGCTCCATTGTCATAGGGTTGGTCTCTTTACATCTATGGGAGTCTATAATGAGAGATGATGACACCAGAAATATTGCCCCATACAAATCAAAAAAAAAACACAATAAATAGAAAGCATCACAATCTAAAACATACATATTTACACCAAAGAATTAAACGTCCAATGTTTTACATCTACAGACATGTAGAGAATAATAAACTTATTTTATTCACAGCTTTACACAACACACTACCATATACATCTGTGCATTACTTATTCTGTACCATAGTAACACTTATAATACGCCATCACATGTTACCAGTGATGTGTATAAACCATTCTCCATGAACATCAACTGATATGGTAGCTGCCACGACTAAAACTTCAGCAGCTTCCACCACACTGTCCGTCAGCACCGCAGCTCCAACTTGCCGGAGTGCAGTTTCGGCCAATTTTCTTCCAATTGGTCCACTGCCCCCAAAAACCACTCCCCTTGCAGCCATATAAACAGCACGGGAAACCTTCTCAAACACGGGATCCCCAGCTTGCAAGCTCTTAGCTAACATCCGGGCTATAACCATCTTTCTTGACTGAATTTTTGCCGGGTCCACAACTTCATTTCCATTGATGGAGAAATCACTGATTGATTCAACAATTTCTTCCATACCTGCATCTTCAACACTGTCCAAAATCCCCAGAAGCCGCTCAATGCATCTTGATAGTATTACCTCCAGGTCTGTGGGCCTTGTTATCACCCTCTCACTTAGGATGGTTTGCCGGCAAATAAGAATGCTGCATTTCAGATAATTCCATGTCAGAACACAGCAAGAAAGGCACAGTCATCCAACAACATTGAGCTAAGTTACTCACCTTATGGAAGAAACAATAATTTTCTGAATTTGGGCCTGCACACCCCTCAGTCTAGATAGATTGAACATAAAAGTTTCAGGCAAGGTTTCTTCAGTCAGACCAGAAACACCACTCACCAACTTCAACAAGCCAAGCCTCACCAATAAATCAACTCCTTCTCCCTTGCATTCTGGTTGAACATTACCTGATCCAAACAACACATGTCAAACAACTATTCAAATCCACCTTACAATTAGAAACAAAATATTTATCAAGTTCTGGAACTGTGGCTACCTTTAGAAGACATAGGTGAAGAGTTTGGTTTCAACAGAAAGCTTCCACCACTTCTAAGGGTGGTGGAAGGAAGAAACTCATGAGACGAATTATCACTGCTCATCAAAGTTGAGGAAGCCATCATATGTTCCTGCCACTCCTGATCTTTGCAATTCCACACAGATGAAAGCCACTGCAGCGTCAGTGGTAGGGCAGTATTGGCATCTGAGGCAGGTCCATAGCGATTGGCAAAGGCATTTCTAAGGTACTGCAAACCAGTAGGCCCCTTCAACAAAGGCTCCATTATTCTTATACGTGCTTTGCTAATCTCTCGTTTAAGCACCTGTCACAAATTTTCCCCGTTACACAATGTTCAAATTATTTGTTACTCCGCCTTGCTAAATTAAATTTAAACCCCCCCCCCCCCCTCCATCTACAGTTCTTCACAAACAGAACTCAAAATAACACAGCATTCAAACAGTAAGGTTCTTTCCAGAAAGCATACCTGAATCTGCTCTAGAACAAAGCGCATACCCTTGATCATAGCAATAGCACCTGAGTAGTTGGACTGGTCCCTAGCATTACATATCTCATCTAATTCTTTCCTTAGACTCTGGAGAGAGGCAGTCATTTCATCATCATTTGCTGGAGCAGAGAGCCTTCGCAAAGTGACCATTGAAAACTCTAGGATCTTTCCCAGGTAATCAATGTCCAGATTACCAGATTTTAGCACCTACGGGGCAACAACAAAATGATCAATACTCTACATATGTTTGTATAACTACTTTGGACAAGAAATTTCCACATCAATTTCTACCTGAGAAAGAATATCCACATCAATTGCTTCAACAATCTCTTGTTTCCAGCTCTGTGGAGCCATGGTGCAAATTTCATCCCTCACCTCCTCCAAGAGTTGAATGACCCGGTCATAGTTGGGTTCTTCTTGGTTTAAAGATTCCATTACGCCATCCCAGAAAGCCTTCTCCATTGTGTTTCTTATCTTTGACTGAAAATAACAAGAAAATCAGACAGACAACTGTTAAGATTCTAACTCAGTATCGGTTACTATATAACACATCAAAATGTTGCTCAAAAAAAAGAATTTAAAAGAGCTTTCAACATCTAAAAAAAAGGTCAAGATGTTATTTTAACCTGGACATTATTTTGATCTTCATCGGCAGCATTGAAAATATTAGCAAAAGCCTGGTTTTGCTCATGGACAAACTCATTGACAATCATTTCATTCTCACTGACCGGCTTTTGGGATGAAGATCCAGGCTGCCCAGTCAAAGTGGTCCTAGAGGACTCGCTCACAATCAATCCATTCTCAGAGGACTCTAATCCTTTCCGAAGAATAGTTTCATCTTCCTGAAATAGGGAACGAGCTACACGACTTGGATTACTCCTCTTATCTAGGCTACCAACGGAAGGACCAGCTGAAGAACTTGGAGGGCTTGGAGGAACTAACTGTGCCGTTTGCAAACCTGATGGACTTCCATTTTCCTTTGCTGCAAAATACTTGGACCGTGTTTCAGATAGCGCAGATCTCATACGCTCAATCCCAGCTTCTCCACTGAGATGTTGCACCTTTTCTCTCAATAACTTTTGGTCTTCTGCGACCTGCGTCAAGCAAAATTCAAAACATAAGCTAACAAGCTCAATGGAATGAGGGAGGGGTTATCACAAGTAATTCAGTTAAAGAACCACCACATACATAGAGTGAACCTCAGATAATTACAAAGTCCAACAACAAACAGTAATAAAAAAAAAAACAGATTATGCTGTCTAACCTAAACATAAATCAATCAAGCGTACCAGCATGTTTTCTTTTTTATGCTAAACCAAAGAACGTCTCATACATACATTACATAACAATTTTCTCAACAAAACAAAGGGAAACAAAGAAAATAAAAGAGGATAAACTAAGGGCAACAGCAGTACCTGTTTCTGGATAGCCTTCATATCATGAGTGAGATCGGCGGTATCTCCTTCTGAGGTCATCTTGCAAGTTTGAATCATAGACAGCTCCATCTGGCAAGCTGCTCTCACTAAATCTCCCTCCAACAACTGGGCATCCTTAACCTTCCATGCAACAAAGCAACTCAAGTAGGAGCACCATGCTTTATCAAAAGCTCCTAGCTGAGATCTGAAGGTTATATGTTTAGGTGATGTGGAATCAGATTCTTCCTCAGAACTGTTGACAGGCCCTTGTAATATAGTCTTGACCAATAACTCAAACTCCCTTACAAATTCTCCTGCTGATTTGGCCAGAGAAGTCTCACGCTCTCCTTGACCACTAAAAACGGCATCTGGATGGCTCAAAATCATGTAAGCACAAAGAACCACTCTCACTTGATACCTTGTTAATTTGGCTGTAGTTCTAGTTGTGTCCCTGACAGAAGAGGCTTTCTTTCCCTCCCTGCTTCTCAAAGATGTCCTTGGTGTGGTCCTCTTTTTGGGAGAAGCAACTCGTTTGAGCAGGTGATCAATGTTATCAATACTGGATGGATAGTTTATAGATGCAACAGTCTTGGAGACTTTCAACCGGTTCTCAAGTCGATCAAGTAGAGCCTTCACAGTCTGAATGGTATCAGTTGATTCAATCAGAATTGCAAGCTTCTCGAATGGCATTGACTTGACGCTCTTTTCCTCAAGTTTCAAGGTATTGTAAGCTTTTGCCAAAGCAAAAGTAGTTCTCTTTAGCCTGTGGAACTGTCTCCAACACCTATAAAAGATCAACAAGTTGAGCCTTAAAGTTCGCTCTTATTTCCAACTGTGTATAAACATGCAACATTTAATCTAATTTTCAAACCAATTCCTTTGCCAAACATTAGTAAGGTGAATCTATATAAATCTATATGCAATAACACCTTGGTATTTTCCATGGTCATGAAACATCTACGATGCAATGACAAGCTAACCCAAAAATGACGTGAAACCACAAATAATAAAGCCAACAGACATCTCTAATAAACTAAAATTGCAATGGGTATGCACCTTGCTAACTTTCTAGACAGGAGATCAGCCTGTTTGTGCATCCTATTCCAACTGACTTGAAATGAGTTCTGTATCTTTCCTCTTTGCTTGAGATATTCTGCTCTCTGTCTCTTTGCCTAAATATTAGAGAAGAAAATTAGGAAACAGTAGAGCCGCAAAAGGCTTACACAAATGATAACATCAAATGTATGCATACCCTCTGCAACCGGTCTTCTAACTGATCCCTCTTCACCTTCCTTTCAATCTCACGTTGGTGAGAGACAGACTTCGCTACTCTTTGCACTTGCAACATCCTGGCACATGCCCTCTTCTTTTCTTCTTCCAAAAGTCCCAGTCGCTTTTTCTCAGCAGCTGCACGCTTTTGGTTAATAGCAGCACGCACACGCTCCTTGTACTTATTCTCCCAAGCCATCTTTCGCAACAATGACTGAGATGACCTCTCCTTCAGGCTGGCCCTTCTTTGTCTATAAGCCTTCAGCATAAGCATTCTATTTGCCTCTGCCTGCTGAAAACGTAATTCAACTTTTGAACCAAGCTTTTGTCGTTCCTTCTCAAAACGCAATTCTACCTCACTTTTAGCTGCTTGCCGCAATTCATCCAACTTAGCTAAGCGCATTTGAGCATTTTCCAAAATAAGCAACCTGTTGGTTCAGCAGTGAGCAACAGAATACAGAAAACTAATCTAGCCCGAAGAGTCCATTATTTCAAATGGGTGATACGATTTTGGCCCAAATCATAACTATATAACTGAAGAAAAGGTATCACAATGAAACCAAAAGGAGACCATGCTTACATATATCAATTACCTATCTAGGAACAAATGAATTCAGAATATGAACCCAATATGTGAGTGCAAGAAAGGATGATGACAGCAGATATTACTGTATAAAAGCCAGCGCGGGTTATTATGCATGAAAATTGTGAGAACTGACACAATCCGCCACCATAATTGTTTTTCTCTTAAATAGACCTACCAAATTAGTTGTCAAGTTCGCATAACAGTAAGGAGTCCAAGGATGTAGGTGTTATGGGCATGAAGGTCAATAGGATGGAGAATAACTTAATAGCCATATCAAAAGAGTGAACAATTCAGCAGTTAACCAAGACCCATATACCCAATCAGAAAATAAATCGCATAATAATTTAGCATGAGTTCTTAGAATTTATCATACAGCAGAAAAACTTAAAAGGTTAAGGGGGCATTGAAGCATTGAAAATTCAAACACATACAAATAAACATGAAACAAAAAACACAAATAAGCCAAAATTAAAACAAACAAAAAAGAAATAGAAGGAAGACTTCAAAGTGTTACCTCTTCTTCTCAGCAGCCTGGAGCCTGGCATCGAGTCGCTCACCGAGGTCTTCCTCTTGAGAAGAAGATCGAGAGGGGCTTCTGGGCTTTGCGCGAGCCTTGTTTGACAACTTCTCATAGTGTTCCTGAACTCAAACAAATTCATAAAACTAACCACTGTTAGGTTGGGTTCTGTTCAAAGAGGTACATAAAAAAAGTTACACGAATCACAACACCAAGAGTAAAGTAAAGTCATATTTAACTAATCTAAACTCTTCTGAAGCACCACAAGAAAGATGACTATACTTAAAACTTGAAAATTTGAAAATCGACAGGAGCCCACCTAACACAAACAAACCCTTGAGAATAAAGGAAAAAGCTTTCTTGAAGATAAAGGAGAAGAGAAGGTGTTAGGTGATTTTGGGGGTTCTCTTTGGATTAAAAAAAAATAATATATAATACTAACAGTAGGACACAATCGGCTCAAGATATAAAACAAACGGTAAAATCAAAAAATCGATTAAAGAAAAGGTGGGAAGAAATCGGGAGGAATCATACCTGGCGGCGAAGATCGGCGAGGTGAAGCTTGGATTGGATTTGCTCGACAGTGTTGGGAGTCTTGGGGGACTCGTCGAGCCTCCGTCGGAGCCTCCGGGGAGTCGTGGAGGAGAGAGAGACGACGGCGTATCATCGGCCGGAAAATCCAAAAGTAGACCGGCGACCATCTGTGCCTGAATTTTTTGACCAAGAAAGAAAGAGAAAGAAAGAAAGAATGTGTTTGTGTGCGGTCCAAGGTTGTATTAATAGAGAATTTGAAGCGGTGTGTGTTTGTATTGCAGAAGAGAGGAGAAAGGTTGGGTTGTGTTGGGGCGCCTTTTGTCTCTGTCCAGGTGGGACTAGTTTATTTAGTGATGTGATGGAAACCCAAGGAGGAACTGAATTCGAAAAACAAAGACAGAATAGAATGTGTGTGCTACTTTGCTTATCCCGAACTCTCCGGGCTGCCACCTCATCGTCTGTCTTCTCTTTTTCTTCTTTAATTGTTGCGTCATCCACACACACACACCACGTAAACCTTCTTCTTTTTTCTCATGCTTCTATTTTCTTTCAAATGAATGTAGACACAACAACATAAATCATTCTAAATTTCTGATTTCACACTAAATTTGCATCTTGTTGCTTCTCAGCCGTCTTCTTTGATGATTCATTTTTTTCTTTTTTCTTTTTCATCTATGAACTCTCTACATGAAATTGGAACACTATAGAGGTGTTCGAGCAACCCTGATATGTGTGTGTGGAAAGTAGGAGTAATTTGTTTTACCGCTAACCTAGATAGTTTTAGTTGTCAATACAAACTCTAGATTATTAATTTGACAAACATTCATTTATCGAGATTTAAACCGGAGAAGTTCATGTCTGTTTGATTTCATCATTTTCTAAAAATGCTTGTTCTTATATGGTCAAATTCTGTGAAAGTACGATATTAACTATTCTGTTTTATAGGTTACACTAGTGGCGATATCTTTTGATCGTCCCATATAAAGGTCTTGGACCAAAAGTTTTTTTTTTTTTTTTTTCTCCCTATTCCAATGCTATTTCGATCAACTGTCACAAAGCAGTTCTAGATATCTTCGTTCTGTTTGTTAACTTTGTTTCATGTCTTGGGAGCAGCCGACTCCCCATCCACTGGCTATGAGTGGTAATTAAACATGCAGCACCCGAGCACCTATATATGTTCCCCCATGAACACAGATTAATAATTGATGTAGAGATCCCTCTGGTTCTTTCTAGCTGAAATTCTTTATATATGCAAAGTAATGCGGTGAAACAAGATGTTAAGTTGTTCTTCGTCCCAACTATGCATTATGCAATGTTAGAAACAATCCCCACATTGCTAAAAAGCGCACAATGAAAACAATTGAATGTATGTATTCCTCAGAGGAGATCGAGGAAGGAGGGATTGGTCTCAAACAATTGAAACTAGCTCAGGAGAGGATCCTCTCCCATTCCTCTAAAATATATATGAATGATGTCATCAGCCTACAACACGTCATGACTATCAAATAAAATCCAACGAGAAAAAACAGCCAATTTCATAACAGACGTCATTGCTCATGAAAAACACCAACTTCCGGATGGTCACATTTGGAGTAACAGATTTCCATGCTCTGCTACTAGAGTCTTACTTTTTGATAATGTAAACTCAGGTTGCTCAAGAGGTAAAAAAAAATATATTCCTAATAAACTTTTCGTCAAAGACAGTGGAAGCTTGTATATAATTTTGAGGTAGTAACCGTTTCAACTTTGTTAAAAACAATTGGTTCGTGTAGAATTCCCACTAGGTCAAGGTTACGGTAGCTGTACCGCTAGGCTTGTGCCTGCCTCTTAAGTATACGTGGTGAGCTATAAAGCGCATGAATCATAAAGACATCGACAATTTGAGGAAAGACGGGTCCCGACTAACCCTTGCCGAAGCCCCAACTGAACAACAGTTAATAATCGAAACTGAACAATCTACTGTGATTTGCTCTTCCCCAACTGTACACCATTTCACCTCGATTTAATCACTCTTTTTCCTGGACTTTTCTCCTCTTCATCATACACTAGCCCCTTCTCCTACGTCAACCTACCATCCTAAAGACTCAAAATTGTACGCTACACTCAACTGATACAACAAGGTTTTACAAATGAAAGAATTAGAGACACAAGATACAACACTACATACATTGATTTAGGCTCCCTTTTCTTTCTTCACACCCCTCAAGGCCTCTAATTCGGCCAACATTATATTGTATTCATCATCAACTTCTTTCATTTCCTTCTTAAGCTGTGCCACCTGCACACAAAAATCAAAAACCTTCACCAACCATACAGTTCAAGGCCAAGACATGTTTAATGAACTAAAGTAGAGTAATATTAAAATAGGATCTCAAATCCTCAAAAGTCGACAACTAGAAGCAAGAATGAAGAAAACAAGAAACAAGACCAACATCTCAAAGTCAAAATAAGGTATGGAATGAGCTTCTGATCAATAAGAACAGATTCATTGAAGGGTGTCGTACAGCCACCTAAAAAACAAGAAAGAACCAAACTAAGACAAGAACAAACTTTTTAAGCACTACAGAAGTACCTTGAGACTTAATTCCTCCTCTCTCTTCTCACACTCCATGCATCTGACAATATAAAAGAGAGAGTTCAGAATCTAAACGGTTAGAAAACAAACCTCCCAAATATGGAAGAAAACTAATTCATGACAAAATGCGTTGCGGTGAATATGACAGAAAAAATAACCATGCACTCACTTAGCCCGGAGTTTGTTGTTCTCTTGCATTAGATTTTTAGCCTCTTGATCTTTCAGCGGATTTCCAGTAGGATTCACCTGGTACCAAACAAAATTCACGAACGAAAAGGCAATAAGCAAAAGGATCTGTTGTTTAAACACGTGCAGACCATATCTTTATAAACAAGTGCAGCTTTGAGTGAAATATATATGTCAGTCCAGTTTTTTTCTATTACCAACTGAAACTCATATTATATAAGCAGGCATTGCTTAATAAACTAAATAGTAAATACCCTTCTAACGAGGATAGAAACATGGTATGATTCAAACAAGTTGCTTGCTTACCTTGGCCCCTTTCACATATTCAACTGGCAGAACATCATCGTGTTCTTTCCTCTTCACTGTTCCTATGACACCAAAACACGGAAAAGTACTAAATATTTATTTGTCTTCTATTGCCAGACAAATCAATCCATAAAATTACTGATGACAAAAAGATGCTCAAGCTGCTACGTACCTTGTACAGATTTCCTTAAGCTGCTCGGAATTGATGGCCCAGATTTTTCAAGTACTGTGTTTTTACTACCAAGAGCAGGGAAAGCTTGGCCCAATGTGAAAGATTGATGAATGCCATTTTGTGGGGTCATTGGTTTGAGCTTTTTCTTTACCTGATACCCAATTAGTCCACAGTGATAATCCCTGCCAAATTCCAATAAAACACATCAGCTACAGCCACCAAGACACTTCACAGAGATTCCTATCATACACAGATGTGAATGCCACTTTTCCATGTATTGTTATTGTACAGTGGCCATACATTCAGTGTCATGTTCTGAATGAAATTAATAAAATTTATTGGGACGTCCAAAAGTTCCTGTTTGTGTGTAGACAAGAAATGGTTAATAGTCCATGGCTCCATGTGGAGTAAATGCAAAATGAAGGGATTATAGAAGTAGTTTAAACATATGAGGTTCATTATTTTGGACAAGTAGCTCTACCAGTATTCCCACGTCATCTCCTTCAAACGGACTTCAAGTTTCTGAAAAAGAGAAGTTCTCTCAAAATCTTGTTTGTTATGACTCGGCTCAATAAAATCTGCTTCCAAACACCTAAAAAAAAACCCAACAGAGCATTGGCCCATAATTACATCACTCCAAAAGCAAAATAGAGCTCAATAAAAGTGCTTCGCTAGCTCATACCAACAACTCCACGACCTCTACTGTCCAAATAGCTTACAACCTGCCAATATGGCTGCAAAGAAAGAGAAAAAATATAAATAATAAATAAAAGCTGAAGAGCTTCAGTTTTTCACTTGAAACATAACAGAACAAATATGCACAGCAATGATTTTTTTTTTTTTTTTTTTTTTTTTTTGCTAAAGAAAACAAATAAAGCACTGGATAGTCACTTGAAAAATTCCAGGTATCATGCAAATGAATGCATTTGATTTGCAATAAGGCAAAGAAAATATAAACATATTGTTCAATGGAAAACAGAATCCTATTAGGTGCGATACTCCTGTTAAATACAATTTTCTTCACCGCATTTTTCTATGCCACAAGTCCAATTTTAAACGACAACATAACATGTATTAAAGGATAGACTTGCACCAGTTCCATAGACAGGAAATACTTGATCATAACATTGGCCTAGGTCGGTCATGCATGTCTACGCATATGTGCTTTATGACTAGAGGAAAATTCAGCAAAGGTCCCTAAACTATGCTGCCAGGGCCAAGTTAGTACCCAAACTTTAAAACGTATCAATGTGATACCTGAAGTCTTATTATGATATCAACAAGGTCTCCATCTAATTTCAGAGAATATTCCGTTAAATGTAGAGAATATTCCATTAGTGGCAGTCATAAAAGACCAAAATAACCTTTTTTTAATTTTTCCTTTTATTCTTTTGTGCCGTTTATTAGTTTGCCTTCAATAAATCAAAAATTGATGGAGCATGGTGGATCAAAGACGATGAATTTGTTTATTTAACATACTGCAAATATATAAATCTATCCTCTTTACTCAAAGGTAAAGAATTAATTTTCATCATCAATTAGAGAATTCATCTATACCAGATTAGATTACTTATCAGATTGCAGACAAACTTACAAAGAATTACAAGCAGAAAGAAAAAAAGTTAAGAAAGCTAAAAGAATTTTGATCTAAGCTTCGTAGAAGTACTTATAATTATTGGGATATTATATTCCGGATCCAGAAAATGATCTATCAAGTTGAAAAAGAGATCAAAATTCTCAATGAGACACTTGAGGAAAAAAAAAGATCTCTTGATTTTCTAAGCATCGGTTAGATCCGCCTTAGGTGGTATCAGAGCCTGTTTTGCTCAAAAACAAGTAAGAAAAGGTTATGCCACAGAGTTGGCTTCTCTTGACAAATAAAAGAGAATCTAAACTTAAAAATTACCAGTGCTTTTGCACTGAAAAAAGAACTAATAAGTGGCAAGTATGATTTCATACAAGGCATATTCAAGAAAATCAATACTCTATTGAATACATTTATAGAGTTTTAAATACTCTCTACGACAAACATATTCATCTCCAGAGAGATATCGGATTATAAGAGCTTGATCCATCAAGACCAAGCTTAATCGAGTTTATCTAGGGATAAAACTTCTGAAAAGGTTGTACTTCAGAGATTTAATCTGAGGGTTACTCAACTTGAGGAAATAAATCAAAAATCGCTAGGCTTGAAATTAAGCTAGATTACCTCAAGGAAAAGCAATATCTTATAGATATTGAAAGAAAGTTAGTCCGGACTGAGAATCTTGCAAACAATATTCATCAGCAAGCAGCCGAACTAAGAAAAACACAAAAAAACTTGAAAAAGCTTTTAGAAACTCTTGTTTCTAGGATAGGATGAAAATAGTAGATCTAAAAGTAAAATAAGAAGATGATAAAGCTGTAAGCTTCTATCTTCCTACAGAAAATCTTGCTGAAAATGTGGAAGCAATAATACATCAGCAGAATTATAAGATAGCTTATCTCCAGGAGATAGGTACAGACCTCGAAATTCACTGTGGAGAGTTAAATAACAAAATCTCAAATATAAAGAAAATTGTAGAAAAGATGAAAAGAGAAAGTTATGAGAAAATCAATGAAGTAACACTAGCTCAAAATGTAGCTAGTAAAATCATCATACCTTCTCTACCCTCACCAAAGCGAGAAAGTGGGCTAAAGTTTAGTGAACCAAAGCTACTTACATGGAAAACATCAAAATCAAAGAGGGATATGAAAATGCTGAGCAGAATCCTCAGCAAGAAAAACTCAGTTCCAGTACAACTGATAGATGCTCAAGAATTTGAGTATAATGAAATCAAATCTAGTGTGCGAGAAGCATCTACTCCTAGATTCAAATTCAATGAGATCTATAAGAAAAGATCTTTCATTATGGATTCCCATATTCAAGATGCTAGAATTAGCTGTTCCAGCCATATGTGGTGAAATAGACATCAGATTAATAACTCCAAAGGAAGTAAGTGAAGCTTTCCAAAAAAAAATATTCCTATTCAGACCAAAAAAAAAATATGCATATCGGAGCAATCCAAGTAGGAATAAAACTCTTAGCAACAGATGGAATAGACTGTTTATGTTCTATGTGTCTTACAAGACGATAGAATAACATATTTTAAGAAAAGTTTGTTCGGAACAGTAGAAGCTTTCATGTGCAACCAAGTTGCATATTTCAATGTGTTTCCAAACTTCACACATTTTCGCTAACTATGAAGAAGCTAGCTCGTCTGGAACCAAATCAATTTTTCATGAAGAATCCTTTGAAGAAGATACTAAAAGACCTATGAAAATGCTTAGAGCATAGGAACTAAAAGGATTATATGCACAAGCTGAGATTTGTGAATCCATAGAGGAATTGGAGAAACTTATAAATAAAATTTCTCAAATTCAACTTGGAAAGAATACGATGAAGATTCTTCCTTATCAAGCAGCAAAAAATGAGCCAAGTACATCTATGGAAACAGAAGGAAGTGAAAGGCAGGCTCCTCCAAAAGGTCATACCATAGTTCAAAATATTACAAACAATCCAACTAAAATCATTCAAGAGAACAAGATCAAGCTTCCGAAAAAACAATCTCCTATAGGAAAAAGAGGAGAGAGAAGTCTCAGAAGTATATCCCTACTGAGCCTAAATGGGGACAGTCAATGTCCGAGAGAGGGGTTTATTTGGATCTAGACAGGGTAGGAGATAAACGAAAGACAATAGATGACTGGGTTGCTAGTTTAAAGTTAACTCATGCTTTAGTGTTATCAAAATACGCTTACGAGGATGCTCATGCATATTATGAGTCAACCTAAACTGGAATAGTCCAGAAATGGTATCAATCCTTTAAGAGAAGTTCAAAATGGGCTGATTGGGCAGTTAAACTAGCTTAGACTAAAAATCCTTTAGATTTCGCAATTCCTATCTATGCACAATTTTGTGGAGATATTACTGGGCATAGCGAGCAATCTAAAGAACAAGCTAGAGCAAATATTCAAAAATTGAGTATTTGTAACATGAGGTATTTTGAGGAATACACCAATGAAGTCGTTAGGTGAAATAGTGATATGTTGAAGGCTAGTTCTTAGAATGGTAGGTTTTAGTCTTCTTGAGTAGTGTATATATATATACAGGACCCTTCCAATGAAAAAATAGGGATCCCTCATTGGAAGGGCCATGTGTGTGTGTATAGAGATATTATCAGATCCAAATATCCTTATTTATTCAAAAGGTAGGTATATATGAGTAGATCATCTTTACAAATTTTCAGCCAAATTGATAATCGTTAAGGCATTCAAAGATGTGATTTAGAACTAAAAATACGAACGGTTCAACTTGAACAGTTTCAATTCGTTCATTGATTTATTTCATTTTCGATACCTTAACGATCTCCAAATTAGCTGAAAATTTGTAGAGATGATCTACTCATATATACCAACAATGTGAACGGTTAAGATGAGAAAATATGATCGAAAAGTAGGTCAAATTAAGAAAATCCGTACCTTTTGAATAAATAAGGATGTTTGTATCTGAAAAGGCCTGAATATATATATATATATGGAAAAGACATTTTAACCTTTTTTTTGTTAGCGGAATAGTTAAAACATGTAACGGAAGTTCAGGTACTACATTGGGGTATCACATTGGTAGGTACACTATAGTTAAGGGACTATTGGTGAAGAAAACTCTTATGACTATAGTCCTGGTGCTTTTCTGGAAATCATATAAAGACAAAAAAAAATCTCCTAATAGAATCAAAACCAATTATAGAAAAAAATTTTAAAAAAATCTCCTCAACTTAATTTCAGCAAAGAAAAATACCAGTATCAAACGATTCTTGTGATACACATTGAAGCCGTGGTAACTAACATTTGGAGCATCATTTAGAAATCCAATTGTTGTTATAACTTGACCCTGCATGTTTAAGCCAATTGATTGTTTAAGCAGAGAAAACCAATTCATATGATAACAACTAAAAAATATTGTCTATGAATTCAGTACAACCTCCACAGTACCCCCAGTTTGAGGTCTATACAAGATATATTCTGGAAATTTTAGATCATCGACAGTGTTATGATGTTCAACAACTCGCCCACGCAGTATTATTTGAAAGGTTGCTGGTATCCGCAAGTACAAGATAGACAAGTAAACCTGTGGAGCATAGAGAAATACATTCAGAGAACTTCCAATCTTCTATGTTTGATTCAAGTATACATAAGCTATGACAAGCTTACACGGAGAGAATGATGGAGACGGTTAGCAATGTGCCGTTCATTGACTTCTTTCCATCCAAGTCTAGCATTAACTTTTTTTATATCGCCACTAATTCGAATATCCTGCAACAACCAAGTACGAGAAACCACCTTAGACTGATATAAACTACTTTCACAACATTCAAAAAGAAGAAAATAGAATCACATAAATTATTGACCTCAGAATCTGTATTGAAGTCCAGCTCTGGACTCCCATCGTCATTAAACCACAAGTTATAAATCATAACTTTTGTCCCATGTGCTCCAATGTCATTAAACTGTCATCTCACGAGTGAAAATTCAAACAGTATATCAGCAAGTGATGCAAATAAGAACTACCAAAGTGTATGAAGCATCAATTGACTGGCAAGTAGCTAATATGAAACATGGAACTAAAAACATCAAGACAATAGAGATATGCTGATATATATTGGTAGAGAAAAGGTAAGTTGCCCTTTCATTTCAAAATTTAGTAACCTAGATTAGTACATGAATCAGCTAGCAAAAATAGAAGAAACATATCCCAGATAATGTATAAAGCATAAGAAAAACCCACATAGAATAAATGGCGTTGTTGTACAACAATTTGGCTGACAACTAAAGCATAGACATAATCCCTGCCCCACCCAAAAAAAAGAATAAAAGAGAATCACCATTTCTCTCGAAACAATGAGAATGCTATTACTTAAGAAAGAAAAACTGTGGAAGTTTACTTGTTTCAGTAGCTCAGCCTCTGTTGAATATGGAGACCACTGTAGCAGCAAGGAGAGATTAGACATAAAATGTTCTCTGCCGTGCATTATATCTAACGTCTCAGTTGTAGGGTTGAATTTGTAATCCACCTGCAATGGACATGTAAACCTGATTGTGACCAAGAATGACAAGCAGCATTTCAGCAGCTCATGGAACTAAAAACATCAGGACAATACAGATATGTGAAACATAGTGATCATTCGTGAAACATAAAAAGTGTGCTCATCCACCTGAACACTAGAGTTCATGTTGCATTTACATATAGCAACTTGTCAGCATGGCTTCTAAAACTAAAGACCACACCGTCTAGGTAGTCTAAATATGGCTTTACAATTGCACACCATATGTCCAGGTATATTTACTACCACAGACAACAATAAGTTTCGCTTTCTGTCTTAATTATAACACAAAACAAACAAATATTGGTAAGAGGGAAAAGACACTAAAAGCTGAGGCAATAAAGCTCACCATGGGTACTACTATTCTATCATGTCCTGTTCGTACCAAAAACGTGTAGGAGAGAAGACCAATGCTTTGAGTCAATGTCCTGACGAAAAAAGAAACAAGAAACAAATAAGCAAACAATATTTATATTACCCAACTTGCAGAAATCCAAAATGCTGGATGCCTTGTTTTTCAAGGAATAATTAAATAAAGTGAGAAAAAAATTGCAAAATAGTCGTATAGATTTACAAATACAGGATACAGGACTCGCAAGCAGTTCACTTTTGTTAACAGCAAACTGATATTAATACATACTAAAAGTGGAACTAAAAACCACACTAAGGAAACAAGCAGTCTTTAACAGAAACACTTACAAATATAAGCCGCGAGAGGTAAATAAAAGGTCAACTGGCTAAACAGAACTGCAAACAACACCTACTTGAAACACAAGACACTATACTAGATGCTTCTGATCCAAGGTGAAGGAAGAAAAGAGCAGTGAATCCAGAAGAAACCAATGCCCACAGCAAGGCTGAGAATCTAGCCTGGTCCCATACAAACACTAGTCTCTCATTTACGCTCAAATTTAAACTCTGACCAAACCACCTGAAGTGCTACCACATAACTCCCATGCTCCTTTTTCCTTCCCACCTCCAGGTGGCAGAGGCTTGACCTCTCCATAATCACATAAGAGTAAGAGATAACCCTCGGTCGATCTAGCAACCTTAAAGAATTACAGAGCAATCTCAAAGCAATCGGACCATTCACTAAAAGGTGACTGATGCTCTCAGCTATCCCTCTGCACCTAGTACACCAATAGGGAAAAAGGACACCAGTCGTAGAACCTCAACACCACTCACTATTTTAGCTCTGTAAGAACAAACTTACATAGAAACTCTAATAAACTAAATAAACAGTGAGCAAGGAGTTCACCCAAAATCTTCCCACCAAGCCTCCGCCCCAACCCCCTTGCAAATGATAAAATTACCCACACACTCTCCATCAAGCAACAAACAAGCAAGAGATAGTCCCGGAAATACATGTATCTTCAATCACAAACCCTCTCCCTAAACTATCCTAGCAAACCCCACTGAGGAGCTAAGAAAAGATTAGTGATAATCCAAACATCAAGATCTTATAACTTGGTTATAGACAATGAGAAATGCATATGACATTTTCCTATAGCCTATATCATCGAATAATACAATATTGGTTAGACTCCAAACAAAGAAGCTGAAAATGCTATTGTAATCAAACCTCTTATCCTGGTGGCGGCTGAATACAATAACATCCGCACCAAGTCTCATAGTACTTGTCTTGAAGCCATTACCATCTGGAAGGACACAAGTCAAGGAATAAGTACCACAGGAGTGACAGGACTAGTAAACCAGGTTATAGAATGAATGCACGTTATACATTGGCCAATGGCTGATTTCGACTTCTTATCTGAAAACCCAAAACTCATACAGCGGCGCATTGCTTCAGGGTCCATGCCATTACCATCATCTATACAAAGAACAAAATTTTAGTACATAAGTTAAAAATACACTCGTTCCTATAAAGCATGTAGATATGACACCAATCAACCCTCCAATCCTCATAAATCCATACCTTGAATTAATAATGCTGGGCTTCCATCTTTTGGATTTGAGATTTTATCTACGTTGACAAAAGTGGCCCCATTTTGGATCTGCGCAAATGAAAAACAAAAAAGAGTGAGTGCCAAATGTAATAGGACGCATGTCAAAAAAGCATTGAAATAAGAATAGCACAATAAAGCCCAATACTGACGTTTGGTACTCAGGACTACATCGGACCTCCTTATTTTTTAAGACTGTCCTGTACTTATGTGGGGTGTCTTACGTTGTACTAATATTAACCCATGTTTGGTGTTGCATGAGATTAGAGGGTAGTTTGCTTGGTTTATGGTTTAGAATGATGGTGTTATCTAAGGAAGACCTATTTGAGTACCCACAATAACACCATGGAGGCCAAAATGAAAACAAGGTGTTACGTTAGTACCCAGTAACACCAAACACAGTACTAACTAAACTGGACTCCTTATTTAGCACAGTCCCATTTAGTCCCATGAAACAAACATGTAGTCCTTCAGCTAGTCCGAAACCATCAGATTATAAACAAGCAGCAGCTAAGAATTATTCAACAAACATAAAAGAAATTGCGCAATCACCTCATCAACTGCATTGTCAAGGAGTTCTGCTATAGCTGAAAGCAAAAATAAAAGGAGAATGTGACCTTTGTCGATAGAAGTCATTTAATCATATGCACAAACCAGAGAGACAAGCAAAGAAACACAGTACCACCAAAGGCCCATTTGTGTGAGGTGGCATTTGAGTGAAGAAACATGGGGTGGACATGTAGATAGTTCTTGCCATCTGTCAGACAGAAACTAGGACTGTCAGAGAAACAGCAAGATGTTCGAGAACAAGATGCAAGTGATAACAGAAGAGACAAGAGTAGAATACTTTGAAATGTGGGTTTAGAAGCGATGCCATCATTGTAGTTGCCAGCTTTCCAGAATTGTCGACAAAGTGGTGCTAGACTTATACAAGAGATGCCAGTGTCATGCAGAGGAGACTGCCCTTGGTCTAATACACTGGAACTATTTTCTTCAGAAACTTGTATAGCACGTTGGGTTTTCCACAATTTGTTCTTGACCGTTTGAGCACCTAGCTCAAGCTTAACAGGTTTCACATCCACCTCTCCGAGTTCATCATCACTTGATAACTCCACAACGTCAATCAAGCTCATCCTGCAAAACCCAATGACATAACTAAGCATACAAGACATGAAAACTTCCAGAAGAAAACCTTGAAGATTGAAAGACAGAAACCTAGAGCCGAAAGAGATCGCAGCTCTGTGCTCCACCCCGAGCCACCGCAGGTCTCGGCTAGGCTGGGCCCCTCCGAATGCAGATCTGATTGTTCAATTGGCTCCAAAATTGAGAAGAAAACGAGTAAACTTTAGGGATTAAAATTGGTGCCTTTGCATTTTGCGGCAAGGGGAAACAGAAAGCATCGACAGTTTGAGAAATTGGTGATGCGAAATCACACATTTTTTGTGTTAACACAAAATTTAAATTTAAGTTACCAACAAAAAAAGTATTTGGATTTCAATTTAGTAGATTTCATAATCTAATATTTAATGTAATTATTACTAGTATAAAACTACAAACTATCTAATTGAATTCAAAAAAAAAAAAACTATTGAATATGGGTCTAACCCAGCCTAAATTACTAAGAAAGGCACACAAAATATTTTTTTTATTCTACAGACAATACATGTATAAATGTATATATTAAGATGAGTCTGGTTCAAAGGACATTATTTTTGACACAAATTTTAACACTTCTTAATAACCATTAGATTTTAAAAAACTCAATGATCTATATTAATTGTGAATATGATTAGATCGTACAATTAGTTGATATGACAAGTGATTTGTCATCACCTATTTTCTAAAATTGAATTAAACTTACAAAATTTGGAAAAAAAATCCAATTGAAAGTTGGAAAATCAAAGAAGAAGAACATCGCAAAATAATTATGAATTCCCACTATGAACATCAAAAATAAACCAAATCAGACTGCCCCAAAACCTTTGATCGAAATTGCGAGTGTATATTAGATGAGGAGACAACAAATGGTGATTGATGGAAGAGGCATTTACTTCAACAATCAATGAAAATAGTTGCAGCAAATCTAAAATCAAAGAGAGTTGTAGATACTCTTGAGGTTTCTTCTTCTCTAATATTGATATGGCAATCCGAGTTTCTTCTTTTGATGTTGATTTCTGTGCTGATGATCATTAATATAGTAATTCACTCATCCCTCAAAATAAACCTGGGAATTAATCACTGTTTCTTTGGCGTTTCTTCTTCTTTAATTTTTCTCAATTGGATATGGTTTTGTGCTTTTAATAAATAAAGTTTAATTTGTTCTAGGATATTCTGTATCTTTCTAGATATTCTTTATTTGTACATTGGCCTTATGCTAATAGGATATGTAGTTAGACTAGATTTATGTATTCATATCCTTACCATATTGGTATTGTGTAATTCCCTATATAAATGGCACCTATCAATGAATAAGATGATGATTCTCTTGCTATCTCTTTGTCTCTACACTTTATCTTTCATCACGTTATCATGCACTTTGTTCTAATCCTAGAGCCAATAGCCCACCATTTGTTTTCCAAAACCCTAAAATCGGGCAGCCTTGTTTTTCCTGATTTCCGACCAAAATTCCGACTGCCTTCCGCCGGAATTTTATATCCCCAAAAAGCTCTCTCCGTCCCGGATCCAACGCCGCCGGCCTCACCATGAGAACCGGCCGGAAAGTCTCCGAACCGGCCGCCACTACCGACCACCGGTTCACCACCTTCCCTTGCTCCGATCAACCTGAATTTTTGACAGAAGCTTCGTCATCCATAGGTGCTCCTCCTGTCAAAATTTCAGCCCGAAATTCGAAGTAGAAGTGGGAAAACGTTATTTCTCCTCACGACCGCCGCCACCGCTGCCGTCGCTTCCCGACCGTCCGCTCCGCTGCTTTCTTTTCATCTGATCAAGCATCCAAGTGTTTACGGTATGTTTATTTTACAACCCTAAAACTCTTCCAAGTTCAATAACCTCGGGGGAGATAAGTGTTTTCTCCCCTTCTTCTACTCTATTCTATGCTTGGGTCGGTGTATTTGCAGGTACCAAAAATCCTGGAATTTTATTCGCGGGTCAAGAATGTGTTTGATCACTCTTGTTTCCTTATCCGGGTTGTGTATGATCAATCCGAAGGACAAACCATTAAAAGCATCGTTTGTGACCTCTATCAAGTCTCATAACAGCTTGGTTTGTATGCAAGAGCAATGTAACATTCTGCTCCTTTGAGTTTTGACGTACTAGATGCCTAAGGCGGACCTTTTCTTGGTATCTGTGGAACCTTTCATTGGAAAGGATTAAACCACATGTTTTGACCCTCAGGCTAACAAGCCTAGATGCCGAGATTTCATCTCATGCGCTCAAAGTCTTTGAAGCGCCACATTGACAAAAGCCTTCAATGGCAATCTGTGTAAAAAGTAATGACCACAAAGTATTGTGGGATGCACTCATGGAGTGTTTCTCGAAACGTTGATATAACTCTACTTGTTGAGTTATTAGTCAAGTGGATTGCTTACCACCTTAATTGACTACATATTGTCGATGATCTTTTGTGGCATCATGATCCATAATCCTTAGTGGATTCGATCATCATCAAGTTCTCTAGGTGCTCCAAGTTGGTGTGGAATTACCAACGAGACTTGATTTTGATCATACAAACGGGAATTGTATATACGCTAATGTGATAAATTTATTTGGGATCATCCCCTAATGTGGGGACAACAATATGGGTCATGGCAACGGCAGAAAACGTCATGCCGATGTCTAGGAAAGAGGGGGAGGTGTCCCCGGCTCTAATAGCGACACTCCCGGTCTAGACACCATTTTGTCAAAACTACTCACGTCAACTCATGACAATGCAACCGTCGGATCACTGGTTCAAGATTGTCAAGCTCCTTTAAATTGTGAATGCATACAAAAAGGTATGGAAAATCAATATGAGGACAAGAACGTCATCCTCATGATCGCAAATATCAAAGATTCGGACCCTGCTCTAGCTACCCATGACTTTGACGTCATCGGCTAGACATTGATTTTCGTTCCAAGCTTTATGTACTAAGGCGTTGTATCGACGTCCTTCGTCTATTTGAGACCTCGATGTACTCACATTAGCAATAATGAATGCCTTGAGAATTTTTTCGAAGTGAAACTATTCTCCTCTTATGGTTCATATTGATTTATAATCAATATGTACACTTACATCGTCCTTAGAAACATGGCATATTGTGCCGATTTTGGTCCCTTCTTTTGAAGGTGACTCATGGCACTGCATCCTCAAAGAGGATCGCCCACGTGTTTCTGGTTAAGTCTTCTACCCTATAGCGGATTTTTCATCATCAATTGTTCAACTAGGCTCATCCAAGCTCAGTGTGATGTCTTAGAATTGTCCGAAATTAAGGAGATAGTGGTTTTAAGTGTGCCTCGCACTACCGACCCTCCACGGACATGTCTGGTCATACTGACTTGGAGTTACCGAAAGCTTTTGATTTTGGATCCCCCTACGCTATTAAACCAATTGCCGTCTTGCAAAAGACGTTGAAGACTTATCAAAGCTGGAAAATTATCATCATGATTGGATCCTCTAGGTCCTCTAAGTTAGTTTATGTTCATGTCAAGGAGCTTTTGCTAACTAGTCATAGAGTTTACGACCTTAGAACGACCAAAAGGACTTGGTTTTGATCATACACACGTCACTTTTGGCTAAGGCAAAAGCCTACACGCCACCTGCAAGCTTCATAGCTTCGCACATGCCAATTCTGCGAAAAACAGCAATCTGTCCCTTCTGGACAGTCAACTTCGTTTGAGCTTTGTGAACAGCTCCGGATGAACCAGATAGTGAGCTTTATATCATTGGAAAGCTCTACGAGTCTAGTTTTCAGAACTTTTCACGGTTTGTCCATATCTATTTTAACGAAGAAGCTATGGCTGTTTTAGAGCGCAAAGGTCATTCTGCGTGGAAATGTTTATGCACTCTCGGGATTGCAGCTTTTCGTAGCTTCTTTCAATCCTTCTAAATGGTTCAAGTGGAACTATTTACTCTCATATCTACTCCTTGTAGATATGTCTCATAAAGACATTGAGTGTTTCGTAGATAGTGGAACTATCCACAACATTCTAAGGAACCATGTTAAGTTTTAAAGACATTCTTGCTAATGGTTTTCATTTGAAAACACATTGTGAGAATGAACAAGAATTCTTTTGTGTATACCTCCTCATGAATGCGAACTAAAACGCATCTTGGAGAAGTTAATGAGTCAATATAGTGGACTATATGTCACTACGATTCGAATATCGAATCCCATGTTGTCGCCAAACATGATATTTAGGACACCGACTCATATAGGCTTTGGTTTGACCAAATTGATCAACCTGAAAGAGATATAATGGTCCAAATTTTGAGAAATTCTCATGGACATCCATTCTTCCGCTCAAAACGAAGACATTCGAGATCTAGCATCACCATGAAGCATGGTGGTGACCCGGGGGACATTGACGTCACCCGAACATGACTCCAACTTCCTGGAGGTCGTCCGGTCAATTCCTCAAGCAATTGAGGTGCACCGGCCTTCCCTCGATGTCGCATTAGCCTCCTGCAATGCTCATTGCTCGTTTTGAACGCCTATTTTTTAGCTAAATTAGGAGTGAGACCCTCCTACGCTAAATGACACAAAAGTGAACATTCTATTCTTACATCAAACTATATATGTAGATAGATACAACCAACTTGCGAACACCTTTTTATGTTTTATGGTGTTGGTTGAAGTGTTAATACACGGGTCACATGTTACACTATTATCTATTGTTTATGCTACTTATACTTTTATGGGCTCACTACCCATTCTTTAACGAAGTTTATCGGGATATAAGTTGAAGTGTCATGTACCCCTTGTTCACACGCAATACGGTCTCACCGAGGCTACGACTAAGCAACTTTAGCTTGTCACTCGAACATTATTGATGCGCACCAATCTTTCTATTGCGTCTTGGGGCTATGCAATATTTGCATGCAGCTTTACTATTCATCTACAACCCACCATCATTAAATTTTTTTGTACTACAGCTCGTGACTGTGTACCAGGATTGACACGAAATTGCAATCCTTGAGCTCGGCAAGATTGAAACGGATCTCCAATCCTTGAGCTCGGCTAGATGTTATTTCTAGGTGTCAAATCGCATTGCCACTGCGTACAATGATGGGTCATTTGAGATGAATAAGTTTAGGTTGGATATGAACTTCCACCTATAATCCGCATATGTAGAAACCTTGTCAGGCGATCTCATTCACCGCTAAATTACGGATTGTCACTTTGATGAGACAATATTCTCGTCGTTAGGGGGAGATAAGAACACAAGTGTTCAAGTGGAACGACGTGAATTGTCATGGTTTGTCCCCACTAAGTCTCATCTTGATCCCAAATGCTTAAAGTGTTAAAGTGACGAGATCACATGCTGCAAATATGTCTGCAAGGATTGATGTCCTACAAAAGGACATGGCGCGACCAAAAGAAGTTGGTCTTGGCGCCATCACCATGGATGGTGATATGGTGACGCCATATAGTGGCAAAATTGGTGTCACCAGGCCGTGTGGCTCCCTAAAAGGAGGGAGGCCCTTAGGTTCGATATTTCTCGTACTAGAAAGAAAACGAGCTTGGCACAATTTGTTAAGAAAATAGGTGATGACAAGTCAATTGCCACATCAACTAATTGTATGATATAATCATATTCACAATTAAACTAGACCATTGAGTTTTTAAGATCTAATGGCTATTAAGGAGTGTCAAAATTTGTGTCAAAAATAATGTCTCCTGAACCGGACCCTATTAAGATTTCATACAAGGAAAAATTGTCTAAACAGTGTCTCACTTTTTAAAAAATAAAACCCTTAGTATCTCACATTTAGAACCGTTAGTTTTGTTAAAAAGACTGACGACAACAACTTTTTATTTATAAAATGACAAATTTACCCTTGAGTTTTTATTTTTGTTATTCATTTTATATAATAAAAAGAGAAATTTGTCATAACGGTACCTCATTTTTTCTTCCTTATAAACTTGGGAAAATTGTCTAAACGATGTCTCACCTTTTAACGAAGCAAAGCTTTGGTATCTCACATTTAGAAATCTTTAAAACAGTATCTCACGTTCTTACCTCGACTGAAGTTTGGTATCTACAGCCGTTAGCTCTGTTAAAAAGACCGAAGGCAACCATTTTTATTCATAAAATGACCAATTTACCCTTGAGTTTTTATTTTTGTTATTCATTTTATGAAAAATTGTCATACTGGGACCTCATCTTTTCTTGCTTATAAACTTTAGTACTTCAAGTTTTGAAAATATTAAAACGGTACCTCAAGTTTTCACCCCAACCTACCATTTTTCAAAACTTGAGGGACCATTTTAATGTTTTCAAAACTTGAAGTACCAAAGTTTATAAGCAAGAAAAGATGAGGTACCAATATGACAAATTTTTTATTTTATTATATAAAATGAGTAACAAAAATAAAAACTCAAGGGTATATTGGTCATTTTATGAATAAAAATGGTTGTCTTCAGTTTTTTTAACGGAGCTAACGGTTTTAAATACCAAACTTTGGTCGAGATAAGAACGTGAGATACTATTTTGAAGTTTTCTAAAGGTGAGATATCAAAACTTTGCTTCTTCAAAAGGTGAGATATCAAAACTTTGCTTCTTCAAAAGGCGAGATACCAAAGTTTTACTTCTTCAAAAAGTAAGACACTGTTTTGACCATTTTTCTTTCCACACAAAAAAGAAGAAGACAATCTATAGATTAAGAATTTATTTAGGTATGAAACCGATATATGGTTTCATATGAATGTGAAATACGGGTTCACAAAAAAAAAATGGTACACAGATGATGAGTTGATTAAAAAAAAGAAAAAAAGAAGAAGATGGAACTTTGGTTTAATAAAATGAGACTCACGACAAAGAAACGGGTAGATTGATTGTTATCGATAATATTCAAGATTTATATATAAAAATCAGTCTATTTATTTAGAAAAATCTTTGAAAATTTTCTGATCAAATTGAATTTAATTAGTTCAGGAATGATTTGCTTTTCATTAATTTTATTGAACAATGGGCATTCTAAGGAAAATTAAGGAGGTCTAAATACCATTTTAGCTTTTCGTAAAAGTAAACTAGATATTCACTAAGTAAGGAGCTCGAAGTGTCATTTTTTTAGGTATGAATATAAGCTCTCCTTTTTTTTTTTTAGAATGTAACTAAAAGGAACAACAAGAACTACAAGCTGTCGCAACGAAGACGACTGAAATTAAGTCTATCGAAATGGAAGGCAGGAACACAAGACATAGGGATAGAGTCAATCCAGATCTTCGCGGATGTCAAGGAGTTCCTACACGAGGCCAGTGCATTCGCTAGAAAATTGGCTTCATGGAACACATGGTTAAAGGAGATGCTAGAAAACTCCCTATCAGCAATGATGTCTCTGATAAGGGATTTGATCTGCCATGGGACCTTAGAAGACCCATTGATGCAATTCATAACAAGAGCATAATCACTCTCAACTTGAATCTTATGATGATTAAAACGGCGAGCAGCTTTACCCATCTTTTAAAGCAAAATACTCTGCAACTGGGACTGAAGTATTGCCTTCGTTTTGCAAACTGACAACTAGAGGGGTACTATTATGACAATAAAACGAAATTGAAATTCACTAACTTAATCAGATAGAGGCCTGCGAAGCAGTGACCTAAGACAAAAATCATTTTCCTATTGGAAAGCCCAACAGAAAATCCCACCAAGCCCAATCAAGGCTTTACATCAATTTAAATAGTCACAAGGATAATACCTTATAATTATAAAGACTACAACTTGAGATTCTTCTTCCATGTGGGATAAATCCCACACAAGTTCCAACAGCCGCATCACCTTAATTAGGTAACATTGAGCCATTAAAATTGAGCTTGTCAAAGCTCGGAAGGGGGGATGCCACTTAATGAAATCTGGAAAACTCATAGAATCACGATCCAGCCTGGGATTATGAGTTCGATAGGAAGCATAGAGACCGAAGCGTGAACAATCACAATAGGAGCAAAGGTGGCTGATCGAAAAATCACATTTTTTCTTGCTTTCCAAATCTGCCAGCACATTTTTTCTAGCTTTCCAAATCTGCCATATGAAATTAATTTTCTAACTGCAATTTACAACACATATGTTCGATCTGTTTTCTTTTGGGAAAATGCCCAGATGCACAAAAATATAACATCCAAAGCCCAATCCAATGAAAACTTTTTTCATGAGCTCATTCCAATTATTCTTAAGAAAAAGACTTTTCTATCATCACTTTCATTCATTGAACTAACCTATTTGTCTCATTTCACTCACCCCAATCTGAAACTTTATCTCACATCTCTCTCTCTCTGTCTATGTCTCTCTCCCTCTCTCTCTCTCTCTCTCTCTCTCTCTCTCTCTCTCTCTCTCTCTCTCTCTCTCTCTCTCCTGGACGACGCAATGACGCCGCCAAAGCCTTAGCGCTGACGCCGACGCCAACGCTTCCCGATTTTGGCAAACGCTTTCAATCAGAGCTTTCACTCCTCGTCTCTACTCCATCAGCAGCACCGCTCAGGTCTCCGAATCTTTAATTTCTGATTCATTTTGATCGGTTTTTTAGATTGATTTGTGAAACTAAAATCAGGAGTGTGTGAAATTGGGGCGGTGGAGTTCACTGAGATGGCATGGGAGGGCATAATTGTGGCGGTTGAGGCCGCCAGAGTTAGCAAGCAACAAGTGGTGGAATCTGAGCATTGATGAAAGCGTTCTTGGAGCAGAAGGATGGTTTGGCCAGGCGAATCTTCACCAAGGTTGGTCTGGACAACACTAGTGTTCTCCATTGTTTATTTCAGACTATTCATTTTGCAATTTCAAATTTATTTGTTTGTAAACGAGGAATTGAACATTGTGTTGTTGTGCTTATAAGTGATGGGTGACACCAGTGGACTTATAATAGGCTCGCATCTAGGGGGTCTGTTGGATAATGCACGACAGCAGAAGAAAGAAATGAATGATGATTTTGTGTCTGTGGAGCACATGTTGTTGGTGTTTCAGTCGGATACACGATTTGGGCAGCAATTGTTCACAGGGGGGTGTGTGGGCTCAATATTTATTACCCCCTAATAAACTAAGTCTTAAACTCGAATTTTTTTTGTATTTCTTCTTTTTTATTACATTAAGCTAAAATAAGTTGATTATTGGGGGTAAATAACTTATTATTGGGGTTAGTAACCAAGTTATTGGGGGTCAGTAACTGATTATTGAGGGTCAATAACTGATTATTGGGGGTCAGTAACTGATTATTAGGGGTCAGTAACCAAGTTATTGGGGTCAGTAACTGAGTTACTGGTGACCGAAATCCGGCGACGGGAGAAAATCTGAGTTACTAAGGGTCAATAACCGACGACCGAAGAAATTCCGGTAACCGGTGACTGATTACCGAAGTCCGGCCACCGGTGACCGGAGTCTGGTGAGGTTCCGGCAAAGTCTTCTCACTCTTTCACTTTCTCTCTCCTTATATATGTTGAAGTGGTGAGGGTAAAATTGTCTTTAAAATATACAAAAACTATTATTTTATTATGACTTTAATATAATTTTATATATTTGGGCACAAATAAGAACACATTATATTGGAATGAGCTTATGTCTATTAAATTCATTGGAATAATCAATAAAAGGTTTAAATTAGTACTAAATAAGCATTTTCCCTTTTCTTCCGTGTTTCTGAAATAACATAACATAATAATGCAGTCCAAAATTAATACTGAAATATTGGACTTCATCCATTAATATGGCAACACTTTAAAATAATGTCAGGTTATGTTATAGATCATGGATATAATGACTTTCTTTTCTGTGCAGTTTTCAATTACAACAAGAATGTGCATTCGGTTGTTGTGGTTGATGAAAATGGTTTCAAGACATGCAATTCTGCCGCAGGTCAAAAATTTATATCAGGCCATGATCAGTTCAAACTTAAAAAGGGTCAAAACTATTTCATTTGCGGTGAACCTGGGCACTGTGTTGGTGGAATGAAAATGACAATATTGCTACATAGAGTGACTTTAATTTGTGTTAATGTTGACCTTTTGGTTGTCCTATTAGCAATAATTAGAGGATTCAAAAGTTTCTAGTAGCAAGCTAAAATTCAATTATCAATGAAAAAAAAAATGCGCTATAATCTTATGGTTTCCAAATGCGTTTGTAATCTTTTTATCATCAAAAAAAATTTCATGAAAACATGGGAATAATCCTAATTCATAACTATGATAACAAGAAGCAACAAAGATGATTTTCTTTGAAATAAAGGGTTGTGGCTGCTTTGAAGCATGGATTCATCAAACCATAGAATACAAAAAGGGGTATTTGGGCATAAACTCTTAATTACAATAGGGGTTGGACACTCAAAACCAAAGACTTGATACCTTCCTGATCGGGACGAGACAATATCAAAGTTTAAAAACAAAAGTCTCGTCACGTTCCGTTATGAGAAAACAGGCCCGGGACTGATACTCCTACTTATTGACTAGCGTCTTCTCTCACTTGTTTGTTTGGTTGCTTAGCATGCGCGCACACACACATTGCGACACAAGTATTTACACGGAAGTCCCCCCCCCCCCAACCTTTCACTCAACTAAAGGTATTCAAGAGTACAATAGGGCTTTCAACCTTGGCAAACAAACATGCCCAATCTGTCTTGCCACTCAAAAAGTGTGCGCTTACTCTTAGTACAATCACACTTGCTCACTCTTCATATCTGGCTCACATGCATTCGTTAACAATAACAACCCTATCGGACTAGGTTAATAATGCAGTACAATGTGCATGGCGTTGACACCCCTAACCGCCATGGGGTGATGCTTGCAAAACAATTATGTAACTTCTCTTGTGCAGCCGACTACTTGTCCAAGTAACCATATGGTTGTATCTTCAATCTTTGGTGATTTCCTCGCATAAGTAACCATCCACTATTTTGACAACTACTTCTGTAAGTAATGACCGACTACTTGGGAACCAGTTTGTGTAAGTATCCACCCATTATGTAGATCACTCACACTACTTGGTAACCACCGTGCATGATGTTTTCCACTACTTAGTTATCGCCTTGTGTAATGCTCTTGGTAACCACCCCTACTTTGTGTGGAAGACCCCCACTAAGTAACTATTACCCAAATGTCACACATGACATGATGTAGGAAGCTCGTCGATGCTTGCTCTTGCAACCAACTGGCCTTGACGTCCATGCACGCTAAGTGCATGTTGTTTGCTTGCTGTATATGCTTCCCTGCCCTCAAACCCTTGTGCGTGCCATCCTTTATGCAGTCCACACCGTCCCATGTGTTGCCTAATCCAAGTTCCAACACATGGTCTTTGTCACCACTGCTAACGATATGCTGACCCTAAGTGCTAACGAGACTAGCATTATGGGGACCCCGTGTGCTAAACTAGACTCAACGCGCAGCAGCCTGTCTTGCATTCTTGCGCATGTTGTTGACACCGGCGCATGCCTTGCTTTTAGACATGGCACAAGACACATCCATACCTAAAGCACGATCGACACTAGGCTACAAATGGCATAGACGATGCAAGGGTTCTCTTGATAATAAATATCATTGGTTCGAAAGCTACTTTATCTTTTAAGATGGGGCATACCAATTGTTCGGGCTCGATGTCCCGGATCGTAATCATTTATTTACAAGTATGTCCCCTCTGTTTCTAATGACATCATCATCATCATCTCCCCGATTTAGAATTTGAGAATTGAGAATGGAGAATTGAGAGACCCCCTCCTAGGTTTAGCGGCATTCTTCCATGGAAGCTTCTTCTTGTTCAACCCCATTCCACTGCCAACCCCTCTATATCTATTGCTACTGTTCCCCTTAGACCCCATCATGGACTTATCATCATCCTCCAACCTCTCTTTGGGATTTTCATCCCACGCGCCGCCGTCGTCTCTCGACTCCGCCACGCACCCCGTACCTCCATCAATCCCGCTTCAATTGCTCGAGCCGCAGCCCGAGAGCCACACACCAACCACAGGTAACGACGACGACGACGACGAGGAGTTCCGGATATTGGGGCATTCCATGTGCTTGAAACGCCGCCGTGACAGAGAATCCTCCTCCTCCTCTTCCGCCACTAATTCCAAACGCGCCGCACTCGACCTCGACGCCCGGAGGACAGCTGTCCGGGCCTGGGGCGACCAGCCTCTCCGAATCGCCGACTCCGATGTGTTCGAGATTATGGACAAGGAGAAGCAGAGGCAGTTCAAAGGGATTGAACTCATCGCCTCCGAGAATTTCGTGTGCCGGGCAGTGATGGAAGCCCTTGGAAGCCACTTGACCAACAAATACTCGGAGGGAATGCCCGGGGCGAGGTACTACGGCGGCAACCAGTACATTGATGAGATCGAAACGCTTTGCTGTAACCGTGCCTTAGCTGCATTCGGTCTTGATTCCCAGAATTGGGGTGTCAATGTGCAGCCTTATTCATGCACATCAGCCAATTTCGCAGTGTACACCGGATTGTTATTGCCAGGTGATAGAATAATGGCATTGGATACCCCATCCGGAGGGAACACTAGCCATGGATATTATACTAGCAATGGGAGGAAAGTTTCTGGAGCATCCATTTTCTTCGAGACATTGCCCTATAAGGTCAATTTACAAACTGGATATATTGATTATGATAAGCTTGAGGAGAGGGCGCTTGATTTTCGGCCCAAGATACTTATTTGTGGTGGTAGCTCGTATCCCCGCGAATGGGATTACGCAAGGTTTCGGCAGATTGCTGATAAATGTGGAGCTGTGCTGCTGTGTGATATGGCGCAAATTAGTGGCCTTATTGCAGCCAAGGTGTGCGTTTTTGCTAGTCTGTTACTGCTGCACTTTGGAAATAGCATGCATATGTTCTTCGTTGCTATAATAACTCTGTTCAGTTTTTGTGTTGTCCGTGCATTCTTTGATAGGTATGCTCCATTGTTTTATAATTTATCAAGGATGGAGGGTATTGATGGAGTGGTATGGATATTTTCCTACACTCTTTATTAGAGCTCTTTGGTCTTGAAGTTATATTAGTCTGTTGCTGGTAGTTGTTGACATTCACTTCGTTGAGAAATTAAACAATTTCTCTGTGACAAGATTCAGTGAATGTAAGCTGCTGTGACTAAAGTTTTGGTTGCTAGTAATAATTCAGACTGGTTATAAAAAGAAAATACTAGTTTGATACAAGTGAAGGAGTCCCTGGCGAGGAACTATAGTTGTTACCCTAGATTCTCTAATCAATGATCTTTTTTATTTTTTATTTCTTTATTTCGTTATACTATAATTATTAGTATTAACAATCTTTGTTCATGGATAAGTATTTACATACAATAGAGTACTTAGCAGTGATTGACTTTAGTGTAGAACTTGATGTAGGATGGCAGATTTGACTTTAGGGAGACAAATATTAGATGCAGTTTTGGTGGCCAATGAGTGGTCAATGAGACAAGGAGGAAGAAGAAAGAGGGGCTGGTCTTCAAAATTTTGAGAAAGCTTATGATCATGTAGAATGGAATTTTTTGGATTATATTATGGAAAGTAAAGGTTTGGAGATAGATGAGAAATCGGGTGAGGGGTTGTCTAAGGTCGGCAAAATTTTCTGTTCTGATTAATGGGAGACCAAGAGGAAAGTTTGGCGCTACCCTTGGATTAAGACAAGGTGACCCCTCATCACCTTTTCTTTTACCTTTAGTAGTGGATGTCCTGAACAGACTTATGGAGTGAGCAAGAGAGTACATGCTAGTTAAAGGGTTGGTTGTTGGAAGAGAAGAGTTTGAAATCACTCATTTGCAGTTCACTGATATCTTTTTGAAGGATGATGATCAGAACTGGATCAACTTAAACAGCGTCTTGGAAGGCATTTGCTTGATTTCTGGGTTGAGATCCAATCTTTGCTCCTGCAAAGTTTATGTGGAATGTCAAAGTCCCAAATAAGGTGAAGATTTTGGGTTGGCTAGTGGCACTTGGGAAGACAAATACTTGTGATGTTTATCAAAGAAGAAGACCAGGATGTTGTTTTTCTCCTCACTGGTGCAATTTGTTAATTTTATGCAAAGCTCAAGGGGAAAGGGTTGATCATGGCTTTGTGCATTGTGAAGTGGCAAATTTCTTATGGATGAAGTTATTCAGGGAGGCAGGAGTGGACTTGACAATTCCTTTAGAGAGGAGTGATTTGCTAAAACAAAACCCTTTAGCTTTTGGTAAAGGGAAAAAGGCCAGAATTCTTTGGGGTTGTGGGGTGCTAGCAGTAGTTTGGGTGGTGTGGATGGAAAGAAATAGAACATTATTTGGGAGAGAGTTAAATTCTGGGCATCTTTATGGGCTTCTACGTCTAAGGAGTTTAATGATTATAATCTTTCTTCCATTATTCTTAATTGGCAAGCAGCTGTAGTTCGAGTTCATATGCATCAATAGTTGAGCTGCTAAGCCTCTGGTCCTAGCTGCTCTCTTTAGCTTCTAAAGCGGGCTCCTTGTCCGCCTCCTTGTATTTTGCCCTTTTTTTTTTTTTTTTCAAGTGTAGAACTTGAGTTACATAATCAAACTGAATATAATTGCCTGATTATGTTGTGCCTAACATATTCGGTGTCATTCTCCATTGCATAGGACTTGTAAAGGTTTCTGCATGTTTACTTAATGATGTGACACGTGTCATTCTCATAACTGTACCCGGTCTAGTTAAAATCTGCAAGGAGATCATTTTTTTCCAGGAATTTAGGTCCAGAAGGCCTTTAATATGATATTTTTTTACTTCTTCTAGAGTTTTGCTTCACATGACTCATAAAGATGCTCTCCTCGTACACTGGGTCCATGTGGTGGTCTATCTATACAATATATTTTATCACTTAAAAATCTGGTTTGCATCTTTTGAAATTAACTTGATCTGCATTTATTGAAAAGTATGACTTTATCTTGGACAGCTTAGTCCGTATATTTTTTGTTTTTCAGGAATGTGTAAATCCTTTTGACTACTGTGACATTGTTACTTCAACCACTCATAAAAGCCTTCGGGGTCCCAGGGGAGGTATAATTTTTTATAGGAAGGGTACAAAACCAAAGAAGAGGGGATTTCTTTTAACTCAAGGATGTGAAAGCGACCACTACGATTTTGAGGAAAAGATCAACTTTGCCGTTTTTCCATCATTGCAAGGTGGACCACACAATAACCACATCGCTGCTCTTGCCATAGCTTTAAAGCAAGTGGCTACACCTGAATACAAGGCATATATGCAGCAAGTGAAGAAAAATGCACAGGCTTTAGCATCATCTTTGCTGGGAAGAAAGTGCAGGCTAGTTACTGGTGGCACAGACAACCATTTGCTACTCTGGGATCTGAGGCCCCTAGGATTATCAGGTGTAGTTTTTTTTTTTTTTTTTTTTTTTCTTTCTGAATATAAATAACTAATGATTAATCATGTGACTGTGTGCCTTTTGCTTTCTGTCTTCTGGTTTTTCCTTTTGCCCTTTGTTAAAATGAAAGAAAATGGTAAAAAAAATGTCAGTAGGAGTAGGATCTGTCAACAATCTATTCACTCTGGTGTCCAGTATCTGAGCCATACATGTGCACAACCTTCATATACTATGGTAATAGGTGCTGTTACTCAGATCTCAACCCAAACCATAAAGTTTAAAGATCCCAATGAAATTCCAAATGAGTTCATATCAAGTTATGTTGACATTATAGTTTATTCGAAACTTGACGAGACTAGGGATCAGAACTTGTCACACTTAAAGGCACATTGTTTGTTTCGTATTCTGATTGCTGCGTGTTTTTGATTTGGATATATGATGGTTGGTGTTTTTGTTGATAGATTCATGACCTGATCATATGAAAGGATATGATATAAGTTAACATGGATGTTTATAATGAATTTAAAATGAGACGAGGTGGGTGTTATATTTTAACTATGTGATACAGGGAGCTAGATAGATGTTTCAGATCTACGTTTGAGCCTAAGGCTTGGGCGGAATGTTTTTTGAATTGGTGTAAGCCTTAGATATCCAGACTTGAGGACAGCAAATGAAGAGTTAAAAGCTTGAATATCTGTTGCTTGACACTTACATAGGGAATGAGTAGTGGAAAAGCATGTCCCTATTCATTTCAATGTCACATTGTTTTACAACATTCATGCATGATAGATTTAAAACTGCAAAACGAAGTGTGATGTTGTGGACATATCATGCCTATCTCAATTGCATAATAACTGCACAAGCTTCAGTAGGATTAGGGTCATTCAGAGACTAACAAAGATCCAAGCACAACTGCTGCAATTTCCCCAATGAATGACCACTTCTTTTTTCAACTCATGCTTTTTTCAACTCATGGCTCTTCAACATGATCCCTGAATATAATACACCAGAGATTCGTTCATTCATATTAGTTAATATTCTTTGAACGCAGAAGAAATAGTGATTCATACTCTGAAACAAAAGCTAAGAGTTAGCAAAGAAGTCAATGCTGTGGAGGAACAGAGATGCTGACTGGTCATGGGGAATAGAGGATCGGGTCATTGGTGATTTGAATGGGAGGATAGCGTGGGGGTGTTAATGTAATTTTCTTTTGGTTCTTTTGTGTGTGTATAGGGACGGGTACACTTGTAGTTTGTTAAGTTGAATAATAGCTCCCTTTTTGGACTCCTGCACCTTTTTCAAGAGCCACTATAGTCTTTTAAGCATATTCCCGGGTCTGACTCTAAATTTGAGCTGGAGACGGAGAAGTTACCCGATAGTTTTAAAAATTGTGTTTGGTAGTACCATTGAAGACGTAGGGGTAGTACCATTGAAGACGTAAGCTGTGGTCATAATAGTGATATGGCATTAGTCATACATATGTGATGTTGGACATTTGGATGAATATACACATGCATGTTGTATCTTCTTATGTACTATTATTTTGTTGTGTGCCTATGCGTAAGACTTGAGATTGAGAGGGTGATTTCTGTATTATTACTTTGGTCATGTTTTCCTAATTTATATATCTTGTGTTGTTTCTGTGTGTATTCACCTATTTATGCTTATAACCCCCCTCTAATTAATCTCGGCCCTTTATACTAAATGTTCTGCTAATGTTCTTTAGGCAAGAACTACGAGAAGGTATGTGAAATGTGTCACATTACTGTCAACAAGATCACCATTTTTGGTGATAATGGAACTATTACTCCTGGAGGAGTGAGGATTGGTGAGTAATATGTTGCAATTTGTTATAATTTAAGCTTGAACATCTACTGTACTGTTGTCTAAATAGATCTCCATGTTGACCCATCAGGTACCCCTGCTATGACTTCAAGAGGTTGTTTGGAGGTGGATTTTGAGACAATTGCAGATTTTCTCCTCAGAGCAGCACAAATTGCGTCTGTAGTGCAAAGAGAGCATGGGAAGTTGCAAAAGCCTTTTCTGAAGGGTCTTGAGAGCAATAAGGATATTGTTGAGCTTAGGACCAGAGTTGAAAACTTTGCTTCTCAATTTGCAATGCCAGGATATGATATTTGAATCGAGTATGAGTGCCAGTTTCTGAAATCTGAAAGGCTGTCCTGGTACGGACATCCCGGAGCATGTCATGTGAGAATTATTTGGTAACTTCTTGTGACCTTGATTTTGGGTGAAACAGACAATGCATTTCCAAATACTGAGATGCTTGGTGATGCAAACAATCGCAGGATTCTAGGACAACCAAACCCTAGCATAATATGGTAAATTAATCTTTAGCATAACGTATCCACCATCCAATGTTCAATATTCTTTATGTTTTTTGTTTTTGAAAAAGATGATTCTATTGCTTCAGCAATAGGCAAAAGGCACTTGCATCATGCCGTCCTCCACAACATAACTTGTACCTTTATTGATTATAAAATAGAACCTGAAACAAAAAAAATAATCTTACTTCCTAAATCCCTTTGAAAATGAATAGTGAAACTATTTCTGATGCTCGGATTAAGAACAACCCGAGTTCTAAGTCTTGCCTTTGCCCTTTGGCAGATTTGCTAGCCTTGTCACCAACCATGGCAGCAACCAGATAGGTAATACGTAGAGGAACCTCTTTCTTCTTGGTAGTACCTTGTTCCAATATTCTTCATGTTGCTTTCACTCTTGATAAATGAAAGACTCACCGATGTTTATTCGTTTAGTTTTGATGAATTCAAACAATAAACTCGTGGAACCGCAGATTGAGATATGCATTGTTTGCTTACACTGGTGTTAAGATGACATGGCTCTTCTGGTTGACAATTAGCTTTGCCTTTGCAGCATCCGTATTTGACTATGAGGGTTACAATGGTTTAGAGGAGTTTGGCTTCAATTCAATGTTCTCCTGAGAAGACTATAACATCCTGCTTTGGTACCGGTAGAAAACTAATGTCAAAGTATGTGATTCTTTCTAAATGCTGTGCTGGAACTAATTGGAATCACATAGAAAGAAAACCTCTTGTACAAGCATGCACATTCTCTTATTTTCCATTTGTTTTTTTGCTTTGAAAAAAGGTCAATTTCTTTCTCCCAAGGTAAGGGTAATGCAAAAACTGTCATCTTACATCCAAATAGAATGTAGGATTTATCCCACATCTAAACTGTGTCCTCAACTATATATGAAAAGCTTGTCATTATCTCTAATCACTTCAATACAGTCGATTTCTGCGCCTTCTTCATCTGTTATTATTACATTGCCTGGATCAAACCCCAACTTTTCACCTGTTTCAAATGATCAGAACATTAGAAATCGTTGCTGAATCTTAAAGTTATTTAGAGATTTCTAGGCATCCAACTATGACACTTTCCATCATGAATCAATTTACAGCTTGAGCAACTCATCCACAGAAAATGAGGATGTAAACCACTTATACTTAAACTATCCAGGAATGGATCAATTAGTGTTTTGGAAGTATCACCAACATCCAAGAATTATAGTATTCTGAGTCTCATAATTTTCTAAGAGTAACAAATGGTAAAAGTTCTATGAAAACAAACACTGACAATTTCAGATGCACCAAACTTGTTGATAATCAATGAACCACAAGAAGATGATATTAATATTTATTTTAAAACATCTTTGATCGATGATAGAAGAAATTTGATGAAATAGACAACCTTGGTAGACAAGAAAACGGCTTGCAAAAGGAAACTCATAGAAATCTTGTGCTGCTAAAACTCTAAGGTAGCAAACTTTCATACAATACACCATTGAAATGAAAATTATCATATCTCCTACAAGGTATTTTGGAATTGAAAATGTTTAAAAGTTTAACATGTCTTAGTATCAGATTATGCTTGATAGCATTAAGAAAATGTACCTGCAATATTTTTGAGCTCCTCTAGCGAATGAGGCAATCTAATCAGCCTCCCGGCTTCAGTGCAACATGCGTTTCTCCTCGTCACAGGATGGCCTCTGTATATGCTCACTCTTGGAAAATTCACTTTATTGGATATTTTGCTATCAACATTTTTCTCTCCATTTCTGAACAAAAGCATTTCAGTGACTGTAGAGTCTGGCACTGTAATCCGGTGTCCAACCTCTCGTTTTTGCAGCATATCGCTTAAGGTTTGTGAAGGAAATAAGTAGTCATGCGAAACATTGGTGATATCTGCTCCATTCATCACCAGCAAGTTTACCATGTCTACATTGTTTTCTTCCATGGCTACTTGCACTGCTGTTTTTCCGTTGCAATCCTTTGAGTCAACATGTAATTCATGCTTCAACAGTTCCTTCATCATGGTCAGATCGTTTCTTCTGACAGCTGTGCATAGGAGATCACCGGCAGTGTAGGGATCAGAAAAGGTAGCGTAATAGTAGAGGATCTTGAATATGGAATGGTGTTTTGATGCAATTGCTTCCCATAATGCCGTGTTACCATTGATGTCTGCCATGTACGTCATATATAAGCTGACGAGTGTATAACAGATAACTGAGGCTAGCATATGTTTTCTTCCTGGGGAGGAAAATATTTGAGAATAGTGTATCATTTTATTACCTCTTACATGAATGTTACAAGCATACTTGAGGAGTACCAAGACACATTCTTCATGTCCGTTTGATGCTGCTACATGCTGGTGCATTATAAGATACACCTAATTCAGTTGCGCCTTGGATAATGCCATCTGTTTCGTCACTACAGTTCCTAATATGCTCGTTAAAATTGTTCATGCTGTTTACTTAACCTTGTTTGATTAATAGCATTGATGCACTAACAATCTCTGTTTTGTTGTTTGTCTGGCATTAGTTAAAAACATTTTAAGTAGCTGAGGCTAGTTATCAAAGACATACCAGAGGTGTTCTTCCTTTGGAGTCTCCAATGTCAGGATCCAACTTTGACTTGAGAAGCTCTTCAAGAAGTGCAGCATTCCCTTTGCTGGCAACTGTCATTAAGTCGAACGCCAAATTCGAATCACCCATGGCCTCTTCTTCCCCACTCTCAACCAATATTTCTCCAAGCTTCAGAACCCTGAGCTTTCTGTGATGCTGCGATGCAACATAGAGGCCTTGGACCTTTTTTTTTTTTTTTTTTTCCTTAAAAGAGATACAAGGACAAAACATTGAGGAAAGCTATACAATGACGTGTTTACCAACCTGCTTGAAGTTCTTAAGCATTTGAGCATTGTCTTCTTGTTTGGTCCGCATTGCTTCTATTAGTGCAGTGGTTTTGAGTCTCAAGAGTTGTGAAAGTGTTTTCGTTCGATAGGTAAAGCTTTGAGGCCTACAGCAAAGTGCACCAACTTCTCGGCAACAAAGTGCACCTACTTCTCCAAACATGTCCCCAGATTTCAAACTTCCGACGACTAGCTCTTTATCCATCTCACAATCAATGATTTCCACTTCTCCAGAAACAATGATGTATATATCATCGGGTGCTTCGTTTTGCATTACAACATCTTCTCTTGGTGGAATGTACTCTGCCTTCATGTTTGCAACCTGGCCGGTCAATCATCAATTTTTTGGTTATAAACTGTTGGATTACATAAGTCATGACAAGTGTGTTCAACTATTTAAGCAGAAAATTGAAGTTTCTACACAAGACAAAAGTAGAGGCCACATTAGAACAAAAACACCAAAGTAAAGAAAAAGGCAAAAGTTTCATGTTTCTGTTTATATATTACTTGTGTCTCAGACTATGAATCTAAGCATTTTTCTTCCCAATGAAATTGTTTACCTTTTTCTTGAATACCTATGTAACATTAAAAGAGGGATGGATGTATTCACCAGAATTAGAAGTATTTCCCGGGAGACACCTTTGAAAAGATAAACTTTCTCAACTGTTGGCAGGAATAAATATTGACAGATGCTTTTACAAATTGACTTGGGGAGCTGTTCAATTATTTGCTGCTGGTTCAAGCTCTCAGCCTTGAATCTCAAGCAAATATAGGCCAGAATTTGATCCTTCAACCTTGGAGGCAAGCGATTGCGGCTAACAAAGTTTGATGCTGCTTCAATGCTGTTTCTCTGCGTAACAGAAACAAACCCCAATTGACTTAGATCAAATAACATTTTAACTGATCGATGATACCTGTAGACGCATACAATATTCTCAGACTGTGAACTCAGCAAATTTCACATTAAAACAAAGACTCCAACTATATAATCAATGGTCTTGATTGACAGCATAACATATATATGGAAATTGCAAAAAATGAATTGGTATATGAATTTAGAGAAATTAAGTACTTACAAATTCCATGGTACGACGAGTGCCTTCCACAACTAAGTTTGTCATGTTGCCGATTAGGTAAGCAGTAAGGCCAAGGTTGAAAAGCATGTATAAGATGATGAAGATCATTTCCATGGTGTTAACTGCATGGAGGTCACCATAACCGACGGTGGACATGGTGGTGATGGACCAGTAGAGGGCTGAAATGTAGCGAATCCACAAACTCGTCTCTCTGAAATTTGGAATAACAGCTCCAATCCATGTCCTCCCTTCGTGTGGGTATCGGTCTGCTAGCAGGTAGTACAGGCATCCAGCACAATGTACTGAAAGCAGTGTCACCTGTACCGATATTCACACATGCATCATCATCAAAATTTCCTTATAAGATTCTCTTCAAATCTTAACTAACACTACATGCATTGCAGAGACGTGTAACTTAATAGAGAGAGAACTTAATCATCATCCTAGCTTAGAGTTATTTAGAGTACAAGAATGCTTTAAGGGTTTGTCATTTTATCAGTAAGATTAGACTTCGTTATATATAAGTTCCTAATATTTCGTCCATTGACTCGAGCACTTGCACCATTGTAACACACACATATAAATATGTAAATATATTTATACATGGTACTATCTATACTTACAGATAAAAGCCTGGCGCATCTGACCCAGAAGTAGCTAAACCTGATGTCCTTCTCAAGCCTGCATATATGCAGCAGGAAAGATGATAATAATTAAGATGATGAATAAGTTAGTTTGAAGCTGCAGCTTTGCTGGTATAGTATACCAACCTAGTGAAGAGTTTCTTTGCTCGTCTTAATCGCCAAAATCGGAGCAATCCCAAGAGAGAGTAGGAGAGACCCAATTTGTGTCTGCCTATAACCTCGAAGGGGAGGGTTGATGCCAAATCCATAAAGAACCATGTCGAAAGATACCTATTAATTTTGACAGTTGCAGATCAAAGTCAGTTTAGACTACAGTAAGGAAGTCTCCCAAAAGTACCTAAACTATCACATAATGCAATTTCGTATACCTGAAGGGCCCAATGAAACTAGTTGTGTAAGAAAATTAGAGCATCTCCAGTAGTATTGCTAAATCAATTTTTTTTTGAAATTTATCAATTTTTGAGATGAATAAGAGCTCCAGCAGAATACTTAAAATATTGTTAAATCCTAACATTGCTAAACTAAATTGACAAATTTATCAACCTAGACAAAAATTGCTAAAGAGAAACTTATGTTTTCTCTCTATTTTTTATCCACGTGTAAGTTTATGATTCGTTAAAAATATTGCTTAACTTATATTTAACAATTACTGCTGGAGCACAATTGCTATTTCAATTGTTAAATATCCTAACTATTGTTAAATTTAGCAACAAATTAACCTATACTACTGAAGATGCTCTTATACACGCTCAGATGAAAATCCAACTGAAGTAAAACAATTATTCTTTAGATGCTTGAGTGACATTAATTTTGAGGGTCAAAGATTTTACAATAGTCTAACAATTTGCTAGTATCATTTTGCGTGACCCCAAACATTTTTTCAGTCTTCATGATTCTCTACTGTCGAATATTCCCAACAGTGGTGAATCTCTGTTTTGAGAAAAAGTGAGGGAGGTGTGATTTCGGGAGCGTTTGGGTAGGATTGAGATTGTAGTTTAAAAAAGGTTTTCAATTGGCTACTGCCCTTTTTTGGTGGGTCCCATGCGAGACATGTCAACAAACAGATGATGCGGTGACGGAAATGGCTTCCGGTCTTTTGTCGGTAGTGAAAATCAAGTTTGGGTACCACGTTGGTAGTTTTTTAAGTCTGGATATCACTTTAACCATGTCATAAGAGTTTAGGGACCGGTACAGCCAGTTAAAACCAACAACATATTGCCGGTAAAAAGAACGAGCCGACTGGTGCACACCTACTGGTCCACCTAACCCAAGGTCTAACTACGAGTTTTTTAACTGCCAAAACTTCTTAAATGAAATGCATCTTAAGTTATGACTAATATGACCTCCCCTGAGTAGTGTCCAAAGAAAGAAGCAATAGACAGTACTAATTAGTATGGCCAATCGATCTGTACTGTACGTAGTTCGGAGATATTAGGTGATTTATTTGGTCGACATTTTGGGAGCATGCCCAATTTTGAAGTGAAATTATAACCCCACAGGGTTGCATTGGTGTATCAAAAAAGAAAAGTCCACATGGTTTATCATAAAGCTAATTAACCACGCCCCGCAAAGTGACGATATATACTTTTGATTCGAGGGTTATCCTCAATAGTCTTTTCCATTTCAATCCATAGCAATTAGGCTAAGAAAAAAGCAGTTTGCCTCTTTTCTTTTGTCTAAGAAAAAGTTGATCGTTTATTCAAAAAAGAAAAAGAAAATGTTTATTGAATACTTTCAATCAATTCAAAGAAAGAAAGAAAAGAGGAAGAAATTAGAAGCAAGGACCTTATTGCGATTTTATTGGAGTCGAGAACAAGCAACTGAGTTCTGGGATCGATGTACGCAACGAAGAATGTCAGTACGATATCGATGCCGAAAAACAGATCAACAATGTAGTCTGCTAAGTAGAGAGGATTGATGCTTGTTCCCGTCGACGTCGAGTTGAGAAATGCAACCTCAAACGGGTAAACCCAGGCCGAGTAAGCCACCAAAAGCACCATAAGCACCTCCCAACTCCTGCAGAGAATTCCATCTTTTTAAATCTTAATCATACATATATATATATATATATATATATATGTATATAATATATGCATGCATGAATATATTATCAGCTATATGTGTAGATCGATCTAGGTACCTGTATCTGGAGTCCATGGGGGAAATAATATAGCCTTTTGATTGCATTTGAGTCTGGTTGTAGCTTGAGGCGCCCAGAGGAGGGAGTATAAGCTTTGAGAGGTTTCTCAAGTTGAGCTCATCAGACGATGTGTTTGAGTACATCATTTGATCATTATTGTGCTTGTAATTGCTGTGATGTTGATCAGCTTCATGACGACCTCTCATCATCCTCTGCTGCCCATTTAGGCCTGATTTCCGGCTACAAACCTTGTTCTGCATCTTGTATTTGATTATATATAATGAAGAGCTAGCTAGCTAGGAGGCACCATCCATCATGCAGCTTCTGCTTTTTCATGGTTGGTGATAATACACATACATATTGGCCAAATAAGACAGATTACTACCTGAACAACCAACTCTCTCGATCATACTAGCTAGTAGTGTGATCTTAACATGTTTCTAGTTCAAGCAGCTGCAGGGAGACAAATAGGCTAGCTAGGTGAGTGGTGGTAGGGGGGAAGTGGGTTCTGGAAGAAATGAGTGAGAGAATGAAGTGAAATGATGATGATGATGATGTTGAAGAAGTTAATTATTGAAGGTGTACGTGTGGCGTGGAAGAGTAGAAACCCCGCTCTCTCTCTCTCTCTCAGGTATCTCCATCATATATCACATGTATATAGGGGTGTGATTGAAATATGTACACACATATATGTGAAGGAATGTGGATGGATGAGCACCTGATGTTGAGTTGAGCTTGCTGATTCACAATCCATACATAATATTGCGATAAGATCTCGATCGATCTCAACTCTCAAGTTCTCAACTTCACAAATCATGGAGTCATCGAAAAAAAACTTCACATATCATGGTGGGGGCAACCTTTATTCCTCCAACATTTGATGCATGCCCACACGACTGAATTTCACAAAGTGTATATATGTATATAATAATACCTAATGTATTCGGTGTACGTCTTATGACGGGACGATAATATATGATGCACTGGGATAATGCCAACATTTGGTAGATGTTTCGTGCATGTGGTCCAAATTGTTTGATAGCACAACCATGAAATGTAACAAACGAATTTGCTCAAACGATCGAGTGTGGCTAAAAACTTGAATCATGTCTCCATCTCAAACTATTTTTGCAGGTAACGTACTACCACTTGATAGTAATATATAGTATTGGACAATATTCCGTCGATACGTAGCTAGCATACCATTAATTTGTCATTAACGAGAAAAACTAGTAAGGTGGCGTTCTGTAACGTTTTCATGCTGTGAAAATGCAAGAGAGTTCAGTGAGACATTTTTCATAAACATGGAAAATAAAAAATGAATATATTTTCAACTTTTACAAAGAAAAACTGAAAACATCAATTTAACGTTTTCACTTTTTCATTTTCTTAGTTTAGAAAATATGGAAAATAATTTTCAAATAAACTACCAATTACATTTTCAAAATTGAAAATTATAACCTCATTTTCTTATTTTTATTTTTTTTACATTATTTTTGAGAATCGGTTTCAAAAACGTTGCCGGACAGGTTTTATTCATTTCATGCACGGTTTGTGCAAGTGTTTACACTCCTTGCAGACTACTAAGAAGCCAATGTGTAATATTGCATACTTTATTAATTATATATATATATATATATATATATAAATTTTAGAGCAAAATTCAGCATCAATGCTTAAACTTTAGTGGCAAGACCAAGTTGACTTATACTTACAAACTATTAGTGTGATACCCAAATTTTATTGTAAAATACCTGTGTCCGGACTAGCTAGTATGTACGTATGCGTCCAGACTCTATCTTATATACATACTTTTTTCAATGTAAATCATAATCATAACCGTACAAAAATTTATGAAGTAACCAATAAAGATCATCTCTGTAAAAAATCAATGTAACAAAACTTTGTTTGCTCAGCCGATTGCGCTAAAACAAATTAACGATTCTAATGAAAGTTAGTAGTCTTATGATCAACCGTCTATTTGTTTGATCTATTCGGCTGATCAAACGATTTTTGTTTATACTGATTTTTTGCAAATGTGATCTTTATTGGTTAATTAAACTTTTAAACGGTTAAAATTATGATTTACATTGATAAAAATATGTAAATAAGATAAAATCCAGACACACGTAGATACTAGTCCGGACGCAAATATTTTCCTTTGTTGCATCAATATAAAGGTTTTATTTACAACAAAAAGGTGTCATGCAATCACAACCGAGAATGATGGAGACAAAACTAGACTGCCTATCGAAAACAGTGATGTCATTTCGCATCAGATGTTCATTGTGGGTCTCCAAATATTTGTCATCGATCGGCTATATGAAATGATGGCGCTGCATGTCTTTGTGTATAATACTGGCCACCAAGCTCCAAATTTTCACATTCGTATGAATTGAATTTATGGATCGATGATTGACTTTGCTAATATTCAACAATTAATACGAGTAAACTTATGCTCATCAGTCCTCAACTGTAAAATAGATTTATACACAAACAAGTCTTGGTAAATGCCTCGATCCCTTGCTACTATTCTTTGCTGACAAATACAAAACATTGGTGGAAATTGGGATGATAGTGAATCAAAAATCAAGTGAGGTGTTCCGGTTCCCTCAGGCATTGCAGCTAAATCAAATGCCTTGTTTTTGGCCTCAAATTGCAAAGCCTGACCAACATAAAGGGGCATGCACCACCACTCCATCAGTAACCAAAAAATGGAGTTTCACAGAAAATTAGGTTCATTTGACATACCTCAAAACATACAGACATCTGCGACGTCAGCCCTGGGAATGGTTCTTGTCTCTGTCTTCATAAGCTCATCATTTTTCCCAGTTACTAAGGGTTACTACTTTTACAGGTGTGAAGTTTGTTATCATAAAACTAAGTATATTGTAACTAAGTATCATAACTAAGCACTATAGGGTTTGGTACCGACGCTCAGTATCGTAACCAAGTATATTGTACTTGAGGAATATTATAACTTGACAAACCTTATGATGGTGTATGGAATACCAGAGTGAGCCAAGTACTCCTCAGCCTTCCTCTGACAAAACCTGTTAAGCAGACATTCTGACCATATATACTTGCTTTTGTAATTACTATAATTAGCATATAAGCAGGATGATAGTTTTCTACAAACATTAGTTTGACAGCTACCAGAAATGGATGGATCGATGGAGGTAATTCAAATGTAAAGATACTAACCAAAATATCTCCATTGCCTAAACTGTTTAGGGCATCGATCAGTTTCATTCATAGTCCCAACCAATACTTCTTGCTTCACTCCAGAAGCCTTAGCTGTAAATGTTCATTATACGTAATCAAAATTGACATAATGCTAAAACAAGCCATATTCAGATAACAATTGGAAAGAAGAAAAAATAATAATAATAATAATACCAGCATCAGCATCAATTAGGTTTTTCTGTTCATGCCAATCAACCTAAAATGGAAAACCTTGTATTAAAAAAGGAGCATAAAGTTATAAACAATTAATGCTGGTTACAACCAACTTTTACAACAACTTCCTACCTTTGCTAAGATTCCAATCAGAAGGAAGGTTAAAAATTTACCTGTTCAGGATATTGTCCATGATCAAAGTAGAACTCGGGAGACCCATCCTTCATTGGATCAAAACCAGGTTTCGTCTTTGGATTACAGGTAAGGACAGTGAGTCGCAATCACCAGAAGAGAAATCCATTGCTAAGCTTGTTGGGTGTTTCGTCTTCAATAAATATCACCATAAGCTTCAACCGTGTATATGTCATTCTGTTCATGGGAAAATTCTACAATGTGTGAATACCGCATCAACTTTGTCATGTTGTAACAAAATTGTAAAATAAGTAGTTACAACATTAATCATCATGAGTCCTTAAAATAGTAATCCTCGAAGTTGTAATATAAGTCTTAAAATTGTAAAATTTTCTAGTTACAACATTAATCATCATGTATCCTTAAAGTGGTAAAATATATGCTTAAAGTGGTAATTGAGTCCTTCAAGAGATTAAAAAAAAGTTAATACAACTTTGAGGACTCGTATTACAACTTTGAGAACTCAATTACCACTTCAAAGAATTATGAGGACTAATGATGTAACTAAACTTTTTTACAACTTTAAGGACTCGTTATAACTTTGAAGACTAATATTACTACTTTGATAACAAAGTTGATCACATGCATTAAACATATATCACTTGTAGTAAACATACATATATCGCTTGATGTGCTTTACTATTTTGAACTTTGTTACAATAACGCACAGCAGTGGGGACAATAGTGCACAAATTTAGAACCAGTTACAATTTGAAGCTGGTGAAAGAGGGTTTCCCTTAAGTTGACTACTTACTTTTTAGAGCAAACTAGCTCAGTGAGAGAGCCGTATATTTGATCAAAACATATGCACGGAGATGGTCTAAATTACTGCAGTCATGAAAAAAAGAGTCAATCCCTCTTTTTTGTCTCCAAAATATTAGTTTACAAAATTTGCTGTACTCTAGATATAAATGAGCATATAAGATCAATTTACTCCAAAGTTCTGTTCTACGTTCATCTTAGGCCTAAAAAGCATGAACTAGTCTAGTAGCCAGGAGGAATACAATGAAGCGCCCAGGAAGGATACAACTTAAATTTGAAAACCATACTTCGACCTGGTTGGTAGTCATGCTCTTGCTGGCAACAAAGCCAAGCCAAAATTTCTTGTTTAGAATACAGGATCACTGTGTATAAGGGCAGTCACCAAGTGACCTAGAGCCCTTGTGAGGTCAAATCATGTTAAAGAGTACGCTGCTACCCTAGGTCTTTTCAATAATTGCTCTACTTCAATTGACGCACACTATAGCTATTTGATATTCACAACTCTGCCTTAGATTCCAGGTCTTCTGGTGGGCTGTCCATCACGGACCCTGGTTGATTAGGATCTGGCGGTGGTTCTTGAATTGCGGCTTCATCACCTAAGATTTTCGCAGTGAACTGCCTAGCCTCCAAATCAAGATCGGGCCACTCAGAAACTATTCTTCTAGCACCCTGCAATCAAAATAAAACATGCACAACTTACTTGCCCATTAAAAGACAGAAAGAAAAGGACTATGGCAATATGACAGGTGATTTTACTCAGTATTATGGATGCAGTCACTGTGACACAAAAATATAAGTACGAATAACAATGAAACCAAAGGAAACCAGATCTACCTGGAGCTTGGGTTCCTTTGTCATTGGGTTGTTGCAAAGATCTATGGTTTTTGCTTTGGATTTAGTGGCGTTACCACACCACGATTCACACCAAAGCCATTCTTGGGGTAATGAAAATATGGGCACTGTATGTTGAGCATAATTTGGCAGATCCTGAAACATGAATAATGGCATTTAGTATAATGCATGATGAAATAGAAACGGATGTAAAATAATAAACCTAGGGTCCCAGTCACTAGATCAAAACAAAACCTAATTAACTTTTTGTTTAGCAAGAATTCCCCAAATGAAAATAGTCATTAGCTTCTCAAAGAGAACTAAAGGATAAAAAATAAATATTCACAATATATATACATAGGAATATGTAAAAATCCTATTTTTCGCTTTAAAAAGTTTGTGCATTAACCACACTTCTCTCCATGCAGAACCTAACTTCAGATTGCCTCCAAATCTGATTGCCTTAACCACCCACCTCACATAATTGTTACCATATGAAAACAAAGTCACATTGTAAAATTGATCTTTTGCTTTAAAAAAAAAGCAAAGCAAATAGAATTCATTGACTACACAAAGACCTACGGAAGTAAACTAACTATAGTTTCACATACTTTTTGCTTTGTTTTGCAAACAAAAAATACAATACATGGCGAGTTCTCAGACATAAACAAACATACTGATTCTAGTTTCATGCACTCGTAAGAGTAATTAAATGCATCAGAATGAAACTATTGTAATTGCGCATTATGAGCTTAACCACTTGCCTGGTCCAAATTTGATAGACTGTTTGGGTCCTTACTAAGAGTCTCATAGAAAACTCTCAGATTATCTCCTGCTGCAGTCTCTCGAAATTTCTTCAAATCAACGACATACAAAGCACTGCAAAAGATCGACAAATCAACTCCACAGGTTTCGCTCCCACATAGGGTATATATAGAATAATGTTTCAGCCACAGACCCATACTTTTGTGCAGATTGATGAATGTACTACAATTTATCATGGTATATTAGGTTAGAAGTTTGAATCCCTATAATCGTAAACTCCCAATACATTTAGATTTCCAAATGTTCAGCCTTCTGGTGTTAAGATTGTGAATCCAATGAAAGAAAAAAAAAATACAGATTTTAGTGATTGAAACAATGATAAACTAAAACAAGTGAGCAAGTGATTGACAATAAAGGAAAGCAGCAGAAAAAATTGATTCGCACCACCAGCAACTAGGGCTCACACTTCATAATACCCACCATAAGAAAACAATCATCAATATGCCGTGTCAATGAAAGCACAACTGACCTAATATGATAAGACCTTCCCCGTAAATGTTCTTTCCAGAAACCCTGAGGAAAAACAATTGACCAAAAAATAAATAAATCTAGGATTATGGATCATAATCAAGGAAAACTAACCATGTAAAAACAATGGATATGTTACTTATGGGACAATACATAACAGCTAACAAAATGAAGAAAGGAAAAAGGCCTTTATCGATAAGTACTTGTCTCCAAAACCGATATCCATCCATATCCTTGTTGTTGTCACAGAAAGGAGTATATGCCAGTGGTCTTCCTTTTATATCCATATCATAGAGTTCTCCCATGTCTGCCCTGACGATCTGATCTGCATCAACGAAGATGACCTGCATGGATTGGCACATGTCAGATATCAATCATATCACATATAGATGAAAAAGCAACAAAGTAGATGAACTATAAATTTCTTCAACCTTTTCCAAAGAAAGGGGGAATATAACATCAAGGAACAAAATTTTATAGGCCCAAATAATTCGTTGCTTTTCTTTTTGCTTGTGCAACCATGTAGGCCACTTGTAGGTGATTAGCTGATACTCAAAGCCATATTCATCAGCCATACGTGGAATCACATCCTGCACCATTTCAATGACCAAACTTCCATGTTAACCAATCTCATTTCTCAAGAAACAATAGAAAACAATGAAAATTGTACAACTTAAGAACTTGCTACCTTGAACTGGGGAGAGAGATAGTTCTTTATGAACCAGAACTTAACAGGACGGCGGGTGTTCTTCAAGACACTTAAAATCATGATTTTCAGAAAACGTTCGTATCTGGCAAAATATAGCACAATGTCATGATAAGAATGCATATATTTTGAAAAGAAATTAATTTCCAAAATGAGGCAGAAGAAATATCAGACCATGAGGATGAAGATGGGTGAATATTCAATATTAAATTATTGTCAAACCAAAATTAATTAATTGTTTGGTCCTGCTGGTTCATTCTCACTTCTGGTCCTGTAGTTTCAGTTAAGACAATTTATGTGCTGTAGTTGCTAAATCACACCATCAGAAAACATGATCTTAACAAATTGAAAAGTTACTGAGTTGAAGGTATCGGATAAGATGATGATCTCTAGTCTCTTTCATCATGGAAGATGAGGATTATGAAAGGAATTTGACTATCAAGCACCGCATCCAAGCTATCCTAAACAATGACAGTATTGTTTGACTGGTAATACAGATACTTGAACGAGAATGAGTTTCATAACAGTGATTTAATTAATCCAGTATTATTCCCCAAAACTTAACTTTATATAGCCAACTGTAATTACTTATTTTCATAAGTTAATATTAGATTTTCCATATCCACATATAACATAACTGTTTGTAACCAAAACAATAACGTAAAGTACAATGGACTTTATTATATACCACATCAAGTCAATAAGAGGAATGACATGGAAGAGATAAGCGGACAAAAAGATAAATAACAAAGACTTACAGGTGTCCAGAAGCAATAGAAAAAATATTTATTGTTTTTCCATGGCGCCCACCTTTTCCTTTCTCCTAAGTAGGTAAAACATTCAAGGTTGTCATTATCCAAAATCAGATTAGATAAGCATTCATGAAAATATTAATAAATAAACCAGACTAATTCAAATTGATATTGATGTTCAATTAAAAGAAAGTAGCTCAGACAACAAATTAAACAACATGGAAAGTTATACAAACAAGCTACACGACCGGATGTAAAGAAGATTGACGATCAAATTATGATAAATTATTTTTTACTTCAAGAAGACAAATTCATAACCCATTAAATGACATCTATGATTTTCAACTAAACGCATGATCATGCACAAGTCAGATTTGGTACATGTGATGACAATTTTTCGGGTGGAGATAGCCAGAAGTGCTTTTGACGATGTTAAGAGTGAACAGGAGGATCATATTAGAAAAAGATAAAAAAGTATGGGGATATCTTCAGGATTTTGTGATAGACCTTTCACTGCTATAATTTTAGGTTGGAGCTTTAGTGTCTTAAACAGGAAGCAATACATAACAAAGAAGACTATGACAAATCAGGCTAAGAAAAGAGATGAACCCTGGGCCAAAATATAAACCTCAATTAAGAATTTTTCGATCCAAGCAATTAAATCAACTAAGAATTTATTTAGATTGTGGAAGAATAAAAAAAAAACAATTTGAATTTGACCAACTGTCAATAACAGAACACTGCAATCCATTACAATTTGTACTATAAGTCCCTTTTGAGCGTGTATGCTATAAGAGGAGTCCTACATCTAAAACGGTAAATTTCAGTTGTCCACAATATACAGAATATAACCAATGTTAATTCAAGCCTTGAAGGATGCAAAGTATACTATACTATCACTACTCACCGATGAAGTATTTTCACTCTGTTTTGAGTGCTCACTGCCACCAATAAGACCAGAAGCCCATTTTATGAAGTTGGAGTTCCAGCTATTTCCCTACGTAAAATATAGAGCCAATTTACTAACAGATTAATTTTATCAATGTGATAGTAGGACAAAAATTTCTAATTTGATAATAAGCACACACCTCTGTGGCATCCTGTGTCTTTTCATTAACATCGGAAAGCAGCAATTTCTCATGCTCCTTCCCCTTTTTCTTTACTACTTCCAGGTGGACTACTGTACCCCGCAAATCATTAATGGTGATACGTTTCGACAATGTTTTGCTTTGACTTCCATCACCTTCATCTTTTAGGACATAAAGCTCAGAACTTCTTCCGGGAGCAAGTTGTAAGTACCAAACACCAGGAGAGACTTTCATTTGCCAATATCCCAGATTGGCCATCACAAGAGTATCAACCAAATGGGGTGCACTCTTGGTACCGATAATTAACTGAAGGCCTCTGGGGGGATCATGATCTTTCTCAGAACAATGACCTGGTCAAGATTTCAAGTCAGTACATACGACAACATAACAAGTAATTCCGCATTCACCAACTTGGCGGAAAAATACAGGCTAGTGGCGAGCTAATACTTGCTCTAGAGAAAGCAAAATCATACCCGTTAAAACAAGAGCTTCAAGTTCAAAAACAGCTTGTAATGTTCGTGTCTCACCAAGATTCTCAAGCAAAATATTATCCAAGTCATGCCTGTATTAAGATAGAATTTTAGAAAAGCGCAAGTGAAAAAAAGAAAAAATGAAGTCCAAACATGAATTGGGTCAAGTAGATAACTTACACTGCAATAACAGGCTCCACAAGCCATGGATCAGGAACATCAAGATTCATGGTGAGGGTTTTGGAAAGTGGCATGTTTGCAAAAAAGGCCTTTGGCCCATTTACTGTGTAGTCAGTGGTGCTGAAGTCATCCTGGAAATATGACACAACTGAGAGTCAGAGATGAGGGAGCAGATTAATGGAAACAAATTCTTTTGCTTATAAAAATTGGTCATCTCGCATACCACTGTCGGTACTACATATCTGTAGTAATTCTTCAGGGGAAGATCAACAAGAGAACTCTGCAGAATACAAATATTAGAACGATGAGGACATTTACAATACTGTATTAGCAAGAGCAACATATATTAAGCCAAGTCTGAACAATGAAAACAACAAAACAATAAAACCAAAAGAAGGGGAAAACTCATGTAACAGTTGTGAAAACTAATTGATGTAGAATTCAAGTTCCAATTACATTTAATAAGGTCTTCCAATTACTAAGCACAGCATAATTAAGATGTAGCATCAAACTCACATTTGGATAATTATCAATGCCCATTGTCAATCCATTATGATTCATTGATATGTGTTTGGAATATCAACATGAATATCAGTACTTAACCGTATTATTTGCAGATGGCCTGGATGTTGACCCTACTACTGGTAAGGAGGCCTAAAACACTCCTGTTAAAATATTTATTATTTATAAAAGAAAATATAACACTTTCAGATTTGGATAAACATCTAGAACACTTTGAGATTCAAGTCACTGATGGTGGTGAGACTGTAACAGAAATTTGAAACCCAAAATCTTTACCCATACCAGACATCTACAGCATATGACAGGCAGATACTAGCCCATCTCTGTTTGCAAGCAAAAAGTTGAACAATAGCTAATATGACGAGGCATAAAAAAAAATTGCTGTCTGGAAATTTGCGTTTTCCTTCTATAAAACTTGATTTGTCTTCTTTCACTGACAGACAATATCGAACTAAAGAATTTGAAAAAAGAAAAAAAAAAAAAAAAGTAGCAGAGACTACAACAAAAACAAACATGTGAAGTAGATACAAATATAAATGGAAAAGACTATTCAGCATACTGCCTCACCAACGGATTTAGGACAATTCTCATGCTAGGCTGAACATATTTCCATAGAACCCGAAGAATTGATGATAGCTTCTGGCTAGATGGACTTAAAGGATCAATAACTGCATCTATATGTATACTAGAATTTTCATTGTTCAGAACGATGGCACTGAAAAAGAAAATGAAAACAAGGTGTGCAAGTTAAAACACATGATAACACTATGATTCATATATTGAAATGCATTACATTTGTCCCCTACATAAAGTATAACAATAGAAATGAATAAACAGATATGGAAAAGTAACAACTGGGTGCTCCATTTGATTTTGGTTTTGAAACAATTTTTTATTTGTTAGAAAGTACAATCACATGACATCGTTTAATTTCCTTTCATTACTGATTTCACAGTTCATTAAATAATTTTACCAACAACTTTTCTTTTAGGGCATCATTTGATATACAATGTATCCGACAAATAAAAATGTGTAATTATATTCATTGTATAATAATAAGCTTATCTAATATGTACCCCCAGACAAAATAAATAAATTAATTATCAACAAACAAGACAAAGTCACCCAAACAGTGATAATGATTGATTATAAATTGATAAGCAAACAGATAATATATATTAGGAATACAAAGTCTAATTAAATTTCAAAATGTTTACAGAATTCTGGAATTGAAACTATAATGAAGCTGTATATTTGTTATTCACCCGTAAATAAATCTCCTCAAAGAAGATACCCAGTGTTTACCTATAGTCTGCATTCAGAACCTCAAAGCGTGCACCTTCAGAGTTTCGATCCCGCATAGCCATTGAAGAAGAAACAAACATGATAGTATCACTAATGAATTTGCTGTAAACACCATTGTAAAAGTCACCATTTGGCATGAAAAAATAATGAAAAGAAAAAAAAGAAGAGGAACATACTTATACAATTATATAAAATTAAAGCGAGAATTATGTGATAAACCAGAATTTATATACATACATATATATATAGAGGCCCGATCAGAGGCGCACGTCCGCACTGGCCTTAAAGTGTGGACGTCCCTCCGTTCTCCACCCTCTGGCGCCGACAACGCCGCGCCTCCACCCCAGAAGACTCCAGCAGCGTCCCCGACCACTTTCCCTCCCCGGCGAGTCCGTTCTTTTCCAGTTTTCCGGCGAGATCACCCAAAACTTCAAACAAGATTGATCTCGCCGGAAAACTGGAAAAGAACGGACTCGCCGGGGAGGGAAAGTGGTCGGGGACGCTGCTGGAGTCTTCTGGGGTGGAGGCGCGCCGTCGTCGGCGCCGGAGGGTGGAGAACGGAGGGACGTCCACACTTTAAGGACCATGCGGACGTCCGCCTCTGAACGGCTCCGTGTATATATATATATATATGTCATATGGGAATAATACTAGAATCGTTATGTAGGAGGCAATCCTCTTAGGCCAGCAGTTCAGAAAATCAAGCCTGATACTTGTATAGTTTTTATTGCAGGCCAATTTTTACAACTTATTATTCCTCATAAGTTTGACTACAATTTTCAAAAATAAAAAAAAAAAGAAAGAAAGAAAGAAAAAAGATAGAAGAATTAGGTTCAGCTGATGGAATGAAGATAGTGTAAAGATATTGAGCAAAACAACTACCCTCCTGTATCCGTATGAGCAAGGAACAATTCTCACTAAGCACTAGAGTAACTTTACAACTAGAAACATTGACAGATAATTTTGAATTCATGTATTTGCATCAGACAAATAAAAGGACAAAGGCATATTGAAGAAGACCCGTGTACCAACATTTAACACCTCAAACTGACTCCATATAATGTTCAGCCCCAACTAGATTATGGACCCAAACCCAGGGGCAAAATCCGAAAAGGATAAAATTTGAAATATGCTGGTGCATATTACTTATTCAGTTATTCGACATCTTGGACAGTTTAGCATATGAACCATACTTAATGCAGGCCAAAAGAATGTGAAAAGCCAGTATCAAATCCAAACACACCCAAATCATCTAGAAAACCATTGTAGAAGTAGGACTTCCTTTCAACAAGTTATAAAGCTGATAGGATTTAAAACTTAAATGGCACAGCTGTCTTAAGCTGCAGTAGAGCAAAACTCTACAGCTAAAGAAAGTAACTTATTCTAAGCTATTAATATCAACAAACCTTGTCAGGGTATCCGGATCCACATCCTGCCACTTTACTTCCTCTATTATTTCAACAATATGCTTTATTCTCTGCGTGAACTCCACAGACTCAAGAAGACTTAAATCATGGCTCAACAATGAGCTATCCTCATTTACAACCGTTACCTGCCAGACAGAGAGGCAGAGAAATATTTTATCATGTAAACAGATACCAAATCTATCTTCTTAGTATATATTAAGATAATAAATTAATAAGATTTCCAACTGGGTAAGAAGTTCATTGATGATGCTCACCCGTCCATTAGTAATGACTCCATTAACACCAGAATCAAGGCCAAGTTGCCTATATAAAAACTGTGCCACCTGAACACCACAATAGACAGTAAGAACATTTTCACAATAAGATCAACAATGATAAATTATCAATTAAGATTTTCACAATAAGAACATTTTCACAAAAAAAATTAAAATCTGTACAAATGTCTGCATTGAATCAACTATGACCAATTATAAATTAAGAACTTGCAATATCTGACTAGACAGAATAGAATTAAAACACACACACACACACACACACACACACACACATATATATATATATATAAACAAGAAATGGAAAGCAACCAATCCCTTAAAAGGCACGAATAGAAGTACATGCTCTAAAAAACAAAGAACAAATATAATGAAATTTTACCTTATTCAACCTTTTTCTCAATTCTTCAGCAGAAAAGTCTGAAAGAGCTGATTTATAGGCCTTTGATGATAACCCATTTTTCTCGGCCAATTCAGAAACTTTATCTATGAACGCTTGAGTGATCTCTGCACCTTCAGATGGTGCAAGCATGTGATTTTGTTCAAAGAAGGAACACACCTGATCCAAGAAATGTAACACATCTTTCTTGTGGCTGCATAAGACCACTTCAAATCAACATCATTTATGAAGTCATTGACGTACAACCCATTAAGCATTCATAAACATACACACCTGTGCAATGATGCAGTGATTTGAAATACTTCAACAAAAAGGAGAGTTGAAAGATCAGCACCCTGATTGACACTGAAAAGCACTCCTACTCGAGCCCTATCAGACCCTTCAATCTACAGTAAAGTGGATTCAATAAACGCAAAACAACAATAACAATATGAAGATGATGTATATGTGAAAATGATGACAGACAAGAGTTGATATTTAATTTAACCAAGTACTAGATTAGTATCAAAATCCAAAACTTACCAGATACTGCAAGGCCTCGTGAATTAGCTTCATCCCTTTCTTTGATGAAACATCAACCACTAGAAGATGAGTCACAGGTTTCAAATCATCCACAGCTGGGAGGAATCAAATAAATCCCATGTCAGTATTAAATGAGGGAAATTGTAGAACAAATTAAGGCTTTTACTTTAAAACCGGCTTACTTTCGGGGGAATGCAAATAACTAATATCATTGAAGACACCTTCCCCTCCAAGAACAGATGTGCACAGAGAAGTGAACCTTGGTTTTCCACCGGCAATAATCTATAGGGAAGAACACATGTTAACCCAGAAAGATGTACCAACATGACACTCACCAAAACCATCTCCTGATGAAAATATTTTGAACAGCAATCACCTGTGGATTATAGCGAGTGGTACCACTTTCTGACAGAAACTTGTTAAGAACATCTGTTTGAGAATTTATATGGCCATAGTACACTTGCTCCTGTATTCTTGGCATCTCATCGTTCATGGAATTTATAAGAGCCTCCTAATCAAAGTAAACCACAAAGGCTTTTAGTTTATAATCAAAAATATTTGAGTAAATTCTAACGGACTGAAGACAATATACAGTGCAATATCTAATAATAATCAAAAATATGGAAGTAAATATGGAAATAATAAAGATCTTAGGTACATTTCATTTTAAGATTGTTCCTAACATATACATCATGAAACCTTATCCATATCACAAGAGATTGCTGTCTCCAATATATCCATCAAAAATTCAGATGAGTTCAGTAATCATCTAAACCTCACGAACTATTGTCTAATGCAGTTCCATGAGTCAATTCATGGGACCACTTATACATCTCTCCTTCGTGGAGAATCCATTCATTCAGACCAAGTTTGGGCGATGAACATTTTATTTCAAATCCTTTAAGGCGTAAAAAAAAAATGAAATTAAAAAAAAATTACACTGAGCTAAAAGATCTGAAACAACACCTCATTAGAATCCAACACAAGACCATTCATCAGCAAGCAGCACTGCAACTTAGCTAATCCCAGCTTAAAGACAAAAATAGTGCTTTCATGTGCACGTTCCTTGTAAGTTTGCTCTCTCTCCAGCTTCAGCAGTATGCCTTGAGGCGGAGATTTCACCTTTGGTCTACAACAGGAGAACAAGAACATATTTCAGCTCAGCTAGAAATAATAAAAAAAAATGCATATCGTCTATTCCATAGGAAATCCTCACGAACGTACATGTACAGCCATAATATATTTTTCAATAAACACTTACAATACTGTTTCTACAAAGGCTCCTTCTACATGATGCATTTCAAGATCATCAGCCGAACCATCAGACTCACCCCGCAACTTTTTTATCTGCCATACATAAAAAAATCAATCAGAGTGATCTCATTTAGACAAATACCAAGACTTATGGGTAATTATTTCTTTTCTTTGGGTCAAATCTTACGAGTCTAAATTACCACTGTACAACCAGCAGCATTACAAAAAGATGACAAAAGAAATATAACCACCTGAAATCATCTAAATTACAAGAACCTCGAGAAATGTTTATGTGGCACCTACTAATATTAAGATTTCTCTACAAATGAGTCTAACATGAGGCTTATATATTTTGAATATCATTACTTCCCATCAACTGCTTTTCTTTAACTTTGCTGCTTTCAATATACTTTCTGATACTATACATTTGATTGCACAATTGTGCAAGCAGACTTTCTTAGGAATATGTTACTCTCAACCCAATCATGGACTGTTTTCCTGCCAAATTTTCAACCTTTTTCTGTTTATCCATTTAGGTTTGACTTAAGAAGGACGATAATTTATTGTAGCACATAATTGGAGGTACCAATACCATGAGGAAAAAGAACAGATTGTCCTTGACATGAACTCTTTGACACATTCTTGTTAGTACTAGATAATAGCTTTTCAATCTTGATATATTACTATTTAATATTTTCAGTAAGTAGCATAATTATGTTGATCACAAACAGTGGAACAAGAAAAGAGGAAAAAAGGACCCCAACAGATAAACAACAGCGAAAGACAAAAGGCTTCACCAAATGAAATACTTTGGGTGTACTAATTGATAAACTGGAGGTAAATATGACTGAAGCAGGGAACACACTTACATTGCTCAAGAAATGGAAAGCTGTTTGTATTCCATGATTTTCCTTGATATAAATAAAGAGGCGTATTATCTGCAAAAGAAAGTTTATCTTTGCAATTTAGTGACAACTTTGCAGACAACATTTTCAAGCACTGCTGCAGGACATTCTATATGAGGAGTTAACAGATGGAAATAGAGACGGTGGTCGATGCATTATATGTAATTAAGAATGTAAAACAATTGTTGTGCACGTCCTAATAGCTTAAGCTTTTGGGAGTGTGCTAATAAACCATAAACTTTATCTAAACACAAAAGCAAGATATCCTTTTTTCAATTCTCTGTGATTGCTTCAGCCCATCATTAGATCATATCACGTTTCGGGCTCAACAGAGAGAGACCAGAATTCAAAAAAAAATTAAAAAAATGCTGGCCCAAGTCCTAAAAGCTACAGCTTTCAGTGAAGAGTGGTAAAGGAACAAAATTTATCAAACTGAATAAGAAATAGCAAAAGGATAGGGAAGAAAATTACCGATGTGGATATATCCTCCTCAATTTGACTATCATCGCTGCTAGTTTCAATGTGCTTGATCAACTTTGAAGAATACAGTACAACCCCAAATCTCATGGGGAAGTTGTTCTCATACAAAGAAATAAGCATATCAATGGACTGAAAGATTTGAACAGCATAAAACCATCAGAATAAGTATAAGTAGCAAGATAATAGGAAACATGAATTAGGTCAAATAGCTGTTGGCAAAGAAACTAAGAGGCTATAACTTGCCTGAAGACCACAAACAGTTGATGGATCAATAACAGAAACAGCATGGAAAAGGTTTTTCCGTATATAACGTAGCTGTCCAGGGAACACTGGCATCAAAATCTACACCAAAAAAATATATATTATATTTCCATGAAATCATCAACATCTGATGTAATACATATTATTTAGATATCATTCAGCATTCAGGTGTCCTTACACGAGAAGGCCAGTGTGTGTGTGTAGAGACAGACAGAAACAGAGAGTATACCGACCTCATTAAGATTGCTCCTCCATCGCTTATACATAGCATCTTCTTCCAAGTTATTTAGATAATGAACATGATTCGAGCGAAAATCTACACGAAACATATTAGATTCTGGAGGAGGCAGAGTTGACAGGAGTTTCCGTGCAGTGCTATGAGGTATCTGAAATATTGATAGTATTAATCGTTACAGGCAACCACGTTATGATAGAATACATTGAATAAGATTGATTAAAGATATTATATATCGGATTCAAGCCATCGATTGAATAGATGACAGGTGATGACACTGCCGGGTGAAATCATTGGTTCGATATTTTAATAACAGGAACATTCAGTTAATCACAGCCCTATAGCTACAACGTTTTCAAGTGAAAGACTTCAACACCAAAAAATTAAGAAAGAACGGATTGGTGGTCAAACAATTATCAAGAAAAACCTAAAAAGTGAAAAAAATGATCAGCAGAATAATAAGCTGTGTCTGGTGAGATCCTTAATTAAAAGTTTTAATTGAGATGTGCCAGAGAACGCGTTTAATCAGAGCCTAGAGGGTTGCTCATACTCAATTAGTTAAAGGAAGGAAAAAGAACAGGAAAAAAAAATTCTTAACAAATAAATGGTTGCCAAAGCAGAAAAATAAGTATCCCAAACAATAGGAACTTTTGTTCTTCTTTAAGAATGATGCCTATATCCTCATTGCTCGGAAAAGCTTACACCGTAATATTGAGTTTTGTCCCAAATATCAAGAGAACATGCAAAAGTACAAGTGACAGTATTTCATTTGAGGGAAATGACCAGGTCCACGTCTTAACCTAGCATCTATACTATTCAAGCTAAACATAGCTAAGAGTAAAAGACATTCACCTTCAACTTTGAAAAGTGGTCCGCCAATAATAAATCCTGATGAACCAAGTCAACCAACCTATTAAAATTAAAGAAATGTAATGTCAGAAGTTGAACATTATACTTGCGGTAACTCAATGACCATTGAAAAACAATGAATAATAGATAACATGTGACAGAAGTAGAGACATGTAAATCGCAACTGAAAGACACTCTTCCAGATAAGCTCAAACTTAAAACCATTTTTTATCAAGCATTGGCAGCAAAACTGATAAATGATATTCAATTTTACAAGAATGGATCGCTCCAGATGTTGACAATTTATAGGAAAGAAACTTGCATGAAAAAGAACTGATGCATGTAAAGCGAATAAGGAATCCACATTAAATAGTAAACAATTGTAAAAGGAACAACAGTATTAGCAACAAGAATATTAAAATACAGCCAAACTAATTAGTCATAAAGATGGTAACAAGTAGCCAAACAAGTAGCCTCTGGATGCATGTTTAGGGGGAAGAAAGAGAAGTCTCTGAATGGTAACACCAATATGTACAAAGGGAACCTAAAGTGCCTTATCCCACAGGAAATCCACAACTTCCCTATATGTACTCTAACAATTCAACTTTTCCTATCTGACCAGAAAACAGACAACAGAGAACCTCCACAATACACCTCCAACCCCAACTCCAAGGCACAAAACTCTAAGAAATAAAGGAAAACAAGAGGATGGCACCCAACTCAATCCAGCAACCTAAACATAGCTTATTTTTAACTGTCCAAACTTTGTCATTGGTAGAGAATCCTCAAAGTAGAACCTTGGAAACAGAACCGAATCATAGAATCTCAGATCATCCTATAGCACAGAAAAACAAAAACAAAAACAAAAAATCCAGTGTTGGTGCCTAACATACCCAAATATTTTGTTAGTTTTCCAACTCAATAGAAAAAAACTAACGCTAAATACATGAACATATATCTAATCTGATATTTCAGACAGATGCACTCAATTAATAATTGTCCCCTCACTGATTACTATTTGATTATCATATGCACCAATTTCTTATTGAGAAGAGCATGAGAAAAGTCCCTTCAATGTTACTCATGCAAAACTGTTAAGATTAGCAGAGGCATGAATGACAAATTCGCGTATAAAATATTTACTGGAAAACATCAATGAACAAGCACATACAATGGGGCCTATATGAAATTAATGTGGTACGATTGCAAATGAAGGTATCTCATAATCTACTTATATAAACAGATAAACCAACTGAATAAATCTATCATTTAATTGGTAAAGCCAGAAATATTGGTCAAGACAAAATCCTATGAAAATTCATACTGACAAGAACCACAAGTATCAAGATAAGTATGAATATGTGATATATAAACTACAAAAACCTCCAATGTTCTTCAGGGTGAAAGGAATTATGTGTTGTTGGGCCGTTTTGGTCCCCATTTACCCAAAACAAAAACAGGATGAAAACGATTTCAGCAAGAGAAAAGGTATTTACAGATAAAGGTCGACATCTTCGATATTGATTAAAGCACCATTCAGAGCCATCAAGGACTTTCCAGGTGGAATCATTCTCTGGTTTGCAGTAATTTCATCTTTAATTGAGTCATTAAGCTGCCAAGCATAAAGTCAGTTAACTCAAGACAACAGAAAATAAAACCCTTACAGTAAATTAGACTTGCAGGAAATGAATCATTAAGCTGCCAAGCATAAAGTCAGTTAACTCAAGACAACAGAAAATAAAACCCTCACAGTAAATTAGACTTGCAGGAAATGAGGAAAAAACAGCTAATTTCCGATTCATATCAAATTCTAATTTTACATGTATACTTTACCTTCATGCGAGATAAGGAAGAGACAACAGTGGGAAAGTTTTGATTAATTTCCTGCATTGCCTGCAGAGGATCGGTGGCTTGCACTATCCTCTGTGCAGTTTGGTGTCCCAAATCTGTTGAAAAAAACTAGATTTAGGCTTCTGAAGTTTAGTAAGCATTGAAAGTATCAACAGTAGAGTCTATCATTTACCCTTATATAAATCATTAGATCATTAAAATCATCAAACAGTTCTAAATTCCGGACCTTTTAGTTCCCAAACATCAAGCGTATCAGATATTGTTGATGACAAAAGATAATCCCTAAAAGCCATTATCTCTGATGTGAGTTCCGGTCTACGCTCCTGCAGGTGGAAACACGGATACTATCATCATTTAGGTACAGTGACACACTGGAAGTTCTGGTTCTGACCTTCAGAAACAATAATTGCAAATTACCAAATCTCATTCACTACCAATAGATAATAATACTTCACTCAAGAGAAGTGAGTTGGCTTAACGTCTTAGAGCAATCAAATCAACTCAACAATATTTCAACGCTTACAAAGAGCGTCTTCCATTAATCCGTCAGGTTGGTCTAGCATACAATCTTCATAGGTCTACTGAACCAACTTTTGTAGCCTTCACAATTTGCTATTAGTATCTAGCTCCTAACATTCAAATTTGTTGTACTACTTCTGATTACTCGGTCACATAACATAATTTTCTTGCTGAAGTATGCATATTGAATGAATGTTTCTGCTTGGTAGAAAGCATGTGACATCCCATTATCTTTACTCACACTAAGTGCTTTTTTTTAAGAATGAAATGTATTCATTATAGGGACAGAGTTTAAAGGCTAGCCAACAAGCTGAAGCTCACATATAAAAGAGAAAGGAAAACGACAATCCACCTAATGTAGAAATAGGAAGTGGAACCGCCCTCGATAGGAAGAGAGCACCAAAAACCAAGAGATTGAAGCCCACAAAGATGCCCATAAATGGGCACTACTCAGTAAGAAGCCAAACTCATCTAACCTTGCCCCTCACAGTTTCAAAAATCGTTCTTTCTCCATTAAAATGATCCAAGATACTATCACCACCAAATCTCTAAATAATAAAATTAGAGTTTGATGTAAAATCAAAACACAGAATTAAACTTGAATATTTTAACGCCATGCATTTCAATTGGTGCCAGCATATTAACAGAAACAAAAAAATTATCCTGCCTCCTAAAAACACCAATTAATAGGAAAAAAAAAAAGGATAATATTATAGAATCCATGAATAACTACTGCATCTTATATTTCTACAAAAAGACTTGATGTAAACTAAATGTATAAAAGATGACAAACCAGCAATTTAGAGAATATAAACCCTCTAACTTCTTGGCTGAGATCTTCAGTCCGAGGATCTTCTAACATGACACCTGCAACTCAAACCTCACACATATGAGGGGACTTTTTGTTTCTGGTAATACAAAAACAGGATAACATGAAGATAGAGAAGAGAAAACTATCAAGTCATACAAGATTGGAATACTTGGTCTCTGAATTCAAGTCTTCTACCCTGAACCTTTATTTTTTTATTCAAATGGGTTCTCTTCTTGGAGAATTTTTTTTTATTTTTTTTGGGCTAGCTCCAATTTACTGTATTACAATCCAGGGATTCACATTAGTCCAAAATAGACCCGAAGGTGCTGTGGGCCATTTTTCTTTTCCTCAAAGACTCTTGGATTCTAATACAAAGTATGGATTTAAATTGGATTAAATTCATTTCACTTTCCTAAACTTTACACCTAAAATCATTTGTGCCCCCGAACTTCTAATTTGATCAGATATGCGCTTATACTCTCCAGTTTTGTTAATCACGGCCATCAGTCCAGTCCACTAATTTGACAAATACTCGATGAATTGCAGATGTGGCGAGTCCAATAAGATCAATTTAGCCTTGGCCCAGTGATGGTGTGTTTCTTGCAAGACATAAGGACAAAACTAGTTTGAGCAGGCTCACTACATCTACAATTCATGAAGTCGTTGACAGACCAAATCTGACAGTACAAGGGCACATGTGGTCAAATTAGAAGCCAAAGGAGGGCAAACCGTTTAGGTGTAAAGTTCAAGGACATGCGATGATTTTGGAAGCAAACAAACACATTCAACCAGCACTACATCTGCAAAGCAGCATACTTTTTGTTCTTGGAAAAAGTTCAAGAACCTTGCACGACTGTACTAAGAGTACTTGACAACTTGTTTAGAAAAGATGTTCTACGAGAATGAAACTGAGATTTTATTAAAAACAATATGCCACAAAACAAGAGGACAAGAAATCATCGACAACCTAACAGAACTCAAGATTAACAGAAACAACAGATTTTCATGAAAACTAATATCATGACACTACAGCTTCCTGAGGAAAAACAACTAACATATAGCTCAGGTTTCCCTAAAAGGAACAAATACACTTGAGCAATAAAATAAGTCTGACAGAAATAAAGTTAGAAAGATGAAGATCATTTTTTAAATTGCAACAGGAGATCGAACCAACTTCAAAAACAGAATGCAAACATTAACTAAGGTTTGAGCACAACCTGTAATTAAAGGCAACAGCTAGAATCATCTATCTTACCTTTCTTTATCATACTATCATCCATGGCCTTATATTCCATGTTCTTCAAAGCAAGTTCAACACCATAACCACCCAAGTTTAACGAATCTTTTGCACCAACAGCACCACAACGGTCAATTTCTGCTTCACACCCAGAAGGTAATACTGGTCTAACCACATACTTAACATGACCCTAGAAATTTTCAAGACAATGCATCAGCAAAGATTTGTATAATAAATTTGACAATAAGAAATAAAATAACATATGTATGACATACACCAAATCATGTATGCAACTCTCACCCAATAAACATATACCGAATCACATGCATATAAAATGAAACAGGAGAAGAAAAAGACAGAACCAGTACAGAGCATATAAACATAACAGCATACTGCAAACTAGGCGATATCAGTGGTACATCACACTCTAAGTATCCTATAAAGGAAAAGATACAGTGGAGCATGTCTACTCTCTATATCACTATATCACCCCCATGTTTACAACCTGTATCTAGGCATTATGTATTTGAAATGAGTATCCATAGGCCTCACAGATATAAATCTAAAGCCAAAATGGTTTGTTTAAGAAAAGTAAATTCAGTTATTCGGTCATACGTGTGTAGATTACTCCTATGATGGCAACGGTTCTGCAACCTGCAATATGCTTGAGAGCACTAATGAATGGTACAGCATAAAAAGAAAGCAAGCAGGGACATGTACACCTATGAACTAAACAATATATGCAGCTTGACATAAAGGAAACTTTCCTAAAGAATCCCGCATAACTTTCACTTCGAAATGCCTAGAACTAGGTGACCACCCACTCCACGTTCACTAACGGATTCCTGTCTTACAACATGATTGATACCCATTCTTAGACTTCTATCATCCACTGTTTCAATTCAAAGACAAATGAAATTGAGCGCCTAAGAGGGGTTAGATTCTGTACCTCTTTTGCAGCTTCAACCAGGGTGACATGAAACTCCCTAAAGCAACCAGTTCCAAGAGCTCCATAAAGAACAGCAACTGGGCTTCCAACAGTTGAATCAAAATGGATGTGGTCAAATTCGAAGAGTTCAGGCTGCTGAAATGAATCCCTAGAACTGAAAACCAAGAAATATAATTTTGAGTGGTGGACGAACAGAGAGAGAGAGAGAGAGAGTATTGGAAGTATAGGAGTATGGTAGTTATCTTGTAGATGAAGTTTAGCATGATGCAACAGTGAGCTGCAGCATTACCATGCTGAAACAGTGAAGCACATGCTTCACAGTCACACACCATCATGCTAAACTTCATCTACAAGATAACTACCATACTCCTATACTTCCAATAGCTATATATACAGAGAGAGAGAGAGAGAATGAGACAAAAAGGAGCAATTCTTACCAGTCTTTGGGACTGTGAAGCCAACTTTTTAATTCAGCAGCATCAAAGAACAGAGCACCTCCAGTATCCACCCAACAACATTTTCCATTAGGACTTTTTGGGTTTAGACCAACATCCAAAGGATCTGACTTTCTACTTTCAACATGTTCATTTGTTTCTGAATTTCCGCTGGCACTTCTTGAATTAGTTTCATCAACCGGTGGGAAAGATGAAAGAGACTCTTCAGCTAATTGCCGGTAAAGCACCAATCTTGGGGATGCAGATCTCAATGTAAGAGAGAATTCAAACAAAGATGCCAATGGTTCACTCAAAATAGAGCGCCCATGTTTCAAAATTGTTTTTAGGCAACCCTTAGCATTGTAAGAATCAAGATCATCTTTATCACTATGATGCCAGATGTCAATGAATTCCCAAAAATTATCTTTCTGTTCTCTAGATAGCAATTCACTGCATAACAAAAGAAAAAAGGAATGGAAAAAAATGATAGCTTGTTAGAAGCTGATTTATAATATGAAAATAAATAAAAAATAAAGGGAATGAGTTTCCTGTTTTCAACTAGGCACTCCACACTCCAACTCCAAAGTCAAACTTATCTGTATATACAAATAAAGCTTTTGTATATACAATGGATATGATTCTGTTCCAAATAATCAGACTAACAATGATAAAGACAGATTTTGGGTGTGAAGGCACATACAGACAGATTTTTTTAATGGCCCTGCCGAGCCTTCAAATAGTAGCTAATTTGACTGCATTGGTCCTACAAATTGTGACACTTTAGGGTGTAGCAGAAACCTTAAAAGGATTCTCGGAGTGTGATTTTCTAGATAATGGAAACCAGGCTACAGTGCAGTCCACAATGACCCACAGTGCGACATTTGCAAAAAGTGAACTCAACCATGATAAAATTATATATCTCTAAAATCAAAAACCAAACTCAAGAGGCAGATGTAGAATTCCCTTAGGTCCCATAGTCCGTGTGCTTAAAAAAATTGAGACGTAAAAGGCAGATGCAGTGTTTTCATGAACTTGAGCCCATTTTTCCTACAAAAACCAAAAAACTCGCATATAGATCCCAATCTCTATCATGTTCCGGTAGCTCATTTCATTTTGCATATGGTCATGAAAAAAAATCTGATGGAGCTAAGAGCAGAAAGCCAATGCTAGTTTCTATATGGAAGGTGAGAATAAGTTATCCATTTAGCTTATGATTAGGGGGCGAACAAGGGCCAACAACACAACAAAAGATTAGCCCAATGGTCTCAAAGCAGACTACAGAACCAGTAACACCAACCATTAACAAGGTTGACATGTGAAGAGGAGAACACTCCAATATCAGAAGACAGTCGCCATTTGGTTTATTCCTATACTTTTCACACTGCTCCTACAAAAATCTCCCCCCATTGTTCATCAACTTTCATTTGCCTTTGTTTCATTAAACTAACAAACAAATTCATAGCAAATAAAATTGAAACAATGAACAATGAATAAAATCCATACCCAGCTTCTAGGAGCAACGGAGTAGCGGACCACTTGGCCCGAACCGCGACCTGCACATTCTTGGGCCTCCGATTCTGAGCTGAAACCGAGCCGATCAAACAAATCAAAATGATAAACGCATAGGCTAAACGCGTCCCCATTTGAGATCAGATCCTTCAGAGATCCAACATTAGGTTTTGACGACTCAAGTGGGAGACTCGTTTCTATTGGTCTTCGCCGTACGTTTATTTGCAAACTTCCCTTTTGTTTTCTTCCGAGCTCCCAAATTCGACTTGACCCAACGGTTCTATTTTTGTCCTACTTTTTCCAGTTTTACCCTTTACCCTTTATCCCTACCCCTTCCATTTACAAGCAACATTTCCATAGTTATGTTTCAAAAGCAATACAAAGATTGAGAGCAAATGATTATTTTATGTAATATCTAAGACTTCACAAAAAGGTCATAAATCCTGGTGATAGCAAAAGAATCATAGACGGTAAATTCAAATAAGAGAAGAGTGAGATATAGCGTGAGAGAGATGTAAGACAATAGTATTGCAACCCACCATCAATTCTTATTATGATACTTTATGAAATTTGGGTTAACTTTTCTTACTCTTAATGTCTGTTAAAAAATCTGTGTTTGTCCCAAGCTCTCGTCATATTTATGATTATGCCCTCATGTTCCTACACCATACAATCAATCTTGCTGATACAGAGGAGAGGTTTCTTGGAGGCAAGAACGTACTGCAGTTGAATTTGTTTTGCAATTTTCAATTTATCGTTTATTCAAATAGGTACGTTTAATAATTTGCTGGGTACATATAGCAACACTAAAAAAAAAAACTTCAATTTTTGTTTTCTTTTTCGTTTTTTATGTCTTTCAATGCGTATCTACACACACGGGATACGGGGGCTACAACCCACCCATATTTTTTTAGAAAACATTATTTTGTTACATAATTATAATTAAAAAAAGTTAAATCATGAAAACCAGCTCACCCAAATTTCTATACTTAATCTATATGACTCTTTTTTTTCTAATTACACATATATTGTTTATTTTATTAAAAACAGTTGCTCATTTAGTATATTTTAGGTCAACTTTCTTCTCTTTATTTCTTTTTCTTTGTCATTGTATACGTCTCCATTCTCTTCTGCCGAAGCAGCTAAGCCAAGTGTCAAACTTTCTCTCTTTAATCTTCAGGTATGATTCTTAGCTATATTGACCATCCTCTTGGATCGAGTCTTATACTTGTCACATGACCTAGTACTTCTCAATTTTAATTGATTAATGCCTTCATCAAATTTAGTCTCAATATCTCATCATCTCAAATCTCAATTGATTAATGTTTTGATAATCTCATTATCCATCATACTGTATTTCTATTGATATTCTAATTCTAATCTCAATTGTTTGCTTACTTTATTGTAGATGACTAATGCTAATGATGTGTGTGTGTGTGTATAGTTGTAATAGTACCAACGTTTGATTCATAGTTATTAGATTGTGTTTTTCCATCAAGTTATTAGGTTTTAGGATTATACACTCATTTACTGTATTGTTAGAGCGGTGTTTGTGTGCTTAGTTATAAGATTTTGCTTCTATAGTAGGTATGTTATTTTGTCTTTAATTTTTGTTACCGAATTTCTATAAAATGTTATAATATTGAATTCTTAATGATTAGTTAACTACATGATTATTTGATATGATTTTAATCTAAAATGTGATATGTAAAATATAGAAAAAAAAATTAAAGAACTTTAAGAAAAAAATTTCAACCCACCCCAACCTAAAATCCTAGGTCCGTCATTGTTTATTCGCATACTCTAAATGACACTTAGTTTCATTCTATCTATAAAAAAGTATGTCTGTTTAAACAAACAAGGAACTCGTTGCCTATTTATAACTGGCGTATTACCATCACTAGAAGGTCTGGACCATTTGCCGATAAAAAAAAATGTAGCATACCAAGAAGCTAGAGGACTAACCATGTTGGCGATTACATGTCAACCGCACAAACGAATGTCAACGTGTGTATACCTTAGTAGTTGATGCTCTTGTTACGTTTACATGGTGATTATTGGATTTGAGGTTAGGTGCATAGAGGAGTAGAGTGATTCACTTATCCTTTTGAAACTCGCGGGTGTGAATTGAACTATGTTGACGGTGCTTTATTGCTAGAAAAGGTGATGTTGTTTAGGTAATAGTTTTTTTTTGTGCGCTCCACAAAAGAAGCTATTATATACAGAAATTTGCTGAACAATTAAAGAATAAAAGGGTTGTCTAGCATTTAAAAAAAAAAAAAAAACTCCTTTTTCAAAAATATGTTGAAGTTTTTTTTTCTATATAATTCTTCTTGTAATAACGGGCTTCTCTTTGAAATAGGTATATATAGTTCGTAGGACTCTATAGTGGCTAGCAAAATTTTTTTATTTTTATAAAAGATATTAACTTTATTTATAGTAGATAAATGGACCGTCTCTAAACCATTATCAAAAGTTGGAAGTTTGTTTATAGAATTAAATTTAGTTTACCCTTCAAATTTTTGGTACTAAAATTAGTTCAATCATGCAACTTTTTTTTTAAATCAGTTCGCTTCATTAACTTTCGTAAACACATCAGCCGAGTCCAATTTTTAAATTTCCCTTAAAATATGACATCACACTAACCGTTGGAGCTGACAAAGAGGGTCCCACGTGCTCTAATGAGAATAATAAAAATAAAGAATATTTTATTGAGTATTTTATTGTTATAATAATATATATATATATATATTTTTATTATAACTAATAATACTGTAGTATATTTTATTGTTATAATAAATGTTGAAATCTTTAAAATGGGAAAGATGTTGGAGTTTGAGTAAATTATTATTTTTTTTTTTAGAGATTTTGGTTTTTAACTCAATCAACTCCTTTCTCTTTCAACCCAAAGCATTTGTTTCACAGTTTCACCATCGGAAAAACCCAGCAGCCTTTTCCCTATCAAGAAACTCAGCATTTGTCTTCTGGTTCTTCTTTAATTAATTTGGCTTAATCTAAAAATCCAGCATTCTTTTCTTCCTGATTCTTATTTAATTTGGCTTAATCCTTTTTATTCATCATCTTTGATCTAAACAAAGGCCCCGATGTCAGTGAAGGAGAGTTAATCGGTGTATGATCCGTCGCCAACGCGAGTGATACCGGTGACCGAATTATTGGTAGTTGAAGGAACAAAGGGTATTGGGTTAGAGGGATCCTTTCAACTTTGCATTCACAATCCTCAATTATCTAGTAAACCCAATTTGAGGATTATGAGTTTATGACAGCTAAGTGGATCTGGATTGAGGAAAAGATTGATGAATTTATGGGTTTAAATTGGATTTGCCTTTGAAAGGAAAGAGGAAGAACAAGAAGAGCAGAAAGAAGGGGACGTTGTTATGGGTGTTGGGTTTGAAAGTTGCAGAGGGCCATAGATTGAAGAAGAGAATAACTCAGATAGATAGAGAAGAAGAGACTGAGATTTAAAAATTTTACCGATAGATAATACTGATAATTGAACTTAACGACGTAACACTCAGTTAAGTTAAAAGAACACGTGTCAAATTCTTTTTTGTGACACAGGGTTGGCACTGGGCTATTGGGTACAGGTGATTTACTTTCATGTTTTGGGTCCTTTTTGTCACATCCTGACCCTTAAATTTTTACCTTATTTACCAGTTTGATTATAATAAGAATTTTTACCATTTCCGGTATTGAGATATAGTTTAATTGGTCCCTAGAGGGGTTTTGAGGGACGATTATTTTAGAGGAATTATTCGTCGGAGAAAAATGTAACGACGGTAAAAATGGTAAATTTTACCCGGTAAAAAGGTAAGTTTTATTAGGGTATTATTTTTTATGGGGTGTTAATTTTTGGTTTTGGGTTATATTTATGGTGTTGGACCGGTTTGGGTGGAGGCCCAAAACCCACTCTTCTCTTCTCTCTTTTTTTTCTTCCCGGTTTTCCTCTCCCCCGAGTCCACCCGCTGCCCAACTTTCCGACCGCCCGTTCGCCGCCGTCCGGCCAAGCCAGGCCACCGCACCGGTCCCGTTCGGACTGCCGCCACCTCCTCTCCCTTCCGGCCTAGTGCCCGAGCCTCTAACCCGCCGGAGACGCCGGGAAACTTTTCGCCAAAAATCTCACCTCCGGCTGCCATAGAATATTTGGCTCGTTTTGTAGCCCTCCTCCCGTGCAGCAACCCCTCCAAAAGGCTCACTCCCTCTTGAGCTAGGTAAGGAGAAATTCAAGGAGGAAATTCTAGGGATTTTAAGATGTTTTCGTTCGATTGACCTAGTTAGGCTTGGAATTGATGTTTGTGGTAGTTAGAGAAGTTGTAGAGGGGGTTAAGAGTAAGATGCTGTCAAAATTTCATAGCCATTGGAGGTCGCCGGAATTGGCCTCCGACCGCCGCTGTTTTGGAGATTTTAAAGTTTTAAATGTGTAATAATTAGAGGAATTTAATGAAGTGAATTGTGGAATTTTCGGATGAGTTTTGAATAAGTTATGAATTTCCGAAGTTTGGTATTTTGGCGGTTAAATAATGTAAAATCCGGCCGTAGGATTTAAGTCAATTTCTAGAAAATGTTGTATTTACGGCTGCCTAGTATGGTATTAAAGTTTGGGTCATTCCGATTTAAGAATATCGAAGTTAGGCAATGATGAGCGTGGTTATGGCTCTCGGTTAATTTTGTCAGTTTGAATAAATATTGTATTTTTAGTGGGAAATTAATTATATATTTGGAACATGACGTGAGGAGGCTCGAGCAGAAGAAGCATCAGAGCGTCATCAGCCTTAGGCCTAATTTGTGAGTGGACATTTGTTTTAATTGAAAAGCATGCGATGAATGATTTTATTGATCATTTATTTCTTCTGATGAGACTTATTGATTTCTCGGCTATTTGACAATTTTCCCTCCTTTTGAGAGTCCCGAAAATGAGATTTTCGGTGGATATATATATTTTGGATATTATGAGTATAGTATGTATATAAATGCTAGCTAGCCATACGTGCTTGGTCCGTCATAATGAGGTAAAATACCATTATGGCGTGGTATGAGTGTTAGACACAAGCGTCATAGCCCTATATGAAAACTACTTTCTTTTCTAGTTTATTTAGGTTTTCATATAAGGAGTCCACACGTATATATACACCGTCCTCTTCGGTCATAATGAGGAAAAATACCATTATGGCGCAACGTGAGCGTTAGACGCCAGCGTTGTAGCTTTGTATGAATATCTATTTTTCTAAATTGTTTCTAGGATTCATACAAGGAGTCTGACGAGTGTAAATACATACGAATATATGATTATATATAGTTTAGCCTGAGAGGCTTCATTTCATTTGAGTTAGTGACTAACCAGAGCTAGTCGTGAAATTGTCAGTTTATGAGTTGAGTACTCTTGAGCTGCCGCATGCAGTATATTTTTTATGAAATTAAAATGAGAATGCATAAATATTTTGTTATTAAATTATTTTTGTCCACTCACTCTAACGTTATTAAATGTCTTCCCCTGAGCCTTTCGTTTTAAAATGCCCAGTCTGCAGAGTTCGAATTGGATCTAGTAGGAGACGAGGCATAGTCACCCGTATTTTCACCACCTTTCACCAGTAGGTTACCTGTTTAACATACCTGTGTTTTCTTACTTCCGCTAATGTCTAGTAGCTCTGAATACTTGAGTTTAATGTATATATTTTTGGTTGTGGGTGAAGGCTTGTTGATATTTTAGAATATTTGACGGAGGATGTATATTATCTTAGTTGATGTTTATTATTTTGTTGGTGGTGATTGTATTTGGGGAGCACGAAGGCTCCAGAAGTTAAGGGTGGATTGAAAATTTTAAGAGTGTTTGCAGGTTTTTGATTTGGAAGGGTTGTCTATTTCCAAGGGAGGTTGTACCGAATTTTACTGTAAATCTTTCCTTGGAGGTGGTCCCCGCACGATTTACTCCGGATTCAGGATGAAATTCGAGATGGGTCGTGTTACTTTCCTTTCAGTTCATTTTGTTAATTTGAGCACGAATTCCGAATTAGGTTACTTTACATTCAAATAGAGTTACTATAAGTCTCTTTTACTGTTTCAAGACGGGACAAAATCAACTAGGAAAGAACACTAACCAGTATTGCTGGTATCAAAGCACCTGGCTCTAGGAACACTAGTGATATTAAATAACTTTTAAACGTAACGCATGAGGATTTTGGAGAGTGCAAATGCCATTAGCATTGGATATCAGCAGACTCACGATGTGTTAAAGAGTTACTGAAAAATTATTACCAGACGTACATTTTACTTTTTATCTTTTGGGACCGATTAATCCCACGTAAAGAGGGAGCGACGGTCCAAAAGTCCCAAACGGCAATGGCTTCTCTTCAACCTTCATGGCCCTCTTCTCTCAGTCTCTTTCCCTCCTCAAACCCCCACCATTCGAAGCCATTCAAGCTCTTCTCCTCTCTCAACTCACCAAATCCACCCGAAACGACGACGCCCCCAGTCGACCCTGCCAAGTCGTATAAGAAGAACCCAAGTCCCGGGAACAAGGAATTGCCTCCTGCTCTTAAGACTGCAATGGAGAGAGCAAAAGAGTATAAGCAAAAGAAGAACAACATTACTAACACAAATCCAGGTAAATTTATTGATCAATTTGGAAGCATGTAATTTGATAATGTGGGTGAAGACTTGAAGAATTGTTTGACAGGTGTTGAGAGTGTCAAGGGGAAATTGTCAGTGTCGAGCATGGATTTTGTGGGACTTGGGTTTGCGGATAAGAAGGAGGGTAGGGCAGTGCCAGCTGGATTGGTTCCATTTACAGACGATTTTGCCGAGGGGGACAAGTTGCCTGAGGTTGAGATTATTGTTGGGGACTCCGGCAATTTCGGTGCAAGGACAAGCAAGCCTGAGCAACAGGCTCAAGGAGATGACCCGGATCTTTACAAGCCCAGGGTTTCCTCATGGGGGGTGTTTCCTAGACCTAATGACATTTCCAAAACGGTATGATTGTTAAAATGTCTCCAGCTGAGTTTATATCACATATTAGTTCCGCTGTATCGTTTTGCTTAGTTACATTACTTTCTTTTTGGGCTTAAGTACTTTTTTCTTTTGACATTCCAGCTCCACTTAGAACTGTCGCAATTTTATGTAGTCAGATGTGAGTATTCCCCAATCTATTGACTCTGTTCACTTCCAAGTTCTGATTCCAGCTGATGGGCTTACATCTGGACTATTATGCAGAAACCATCCTTTCCTAGACTTCAGGAACTGTTGGTAAATCCAATACTATAGTTTGAATTAGGGTTGTGTAAGGTAAATACAAACTTGGGTTCCAAACAAGGTATCCTGCGTACGCACATTAACTGAGAACCAAACCGTGTAGACTTTCTTTCGAATCAATCATATTTTAATTTGATTTACTAGTTTATGCTAATCAGAGCAATTAAGAGAACAAGATGCAACAGGTCTGTTTGTATGTTAGAATGAACAAACCTATATACGTGCACGTGGACCTCTTATATTTGAAAACGTCCTTGAGGAGCCATGTTGTGTTCAATCCTATTATGCAGCGATAAATCATTCAACAGATTTTATTATTATTCTTGATTGAATAGCTTGGCTTCCCTTACGTAATGTCTCTATCAAATTATATGGAAACACCAGATGCAAGTAAATTTATTTCATCTTAATAAGAATTCTTTGGTTGACTCTGGAAATGGCAAATGGGTTGCTTATATAGTACAGCATATCATGTTGGGAATATGGATCACTTTGATAGACCTTGTTTAGAATTTCAGTAGATCATATGCTGTTTATGTGTTAGTTTGATAATGAGTCCATGTTTTTTGTTTGGACTTTCTGAGTATACTGGAAAGTAAATTAATGCATCCTTCATGCCATTTGGTTTCTTTCCATCAAAATTATCATAAACATAGGACAGTGAGATCTATTTATGGGGTGAAGATGTTGAAATTGTGATACAGCTGATTTTGATACTGCGTTTAGGGAAATGGCTTGAAAATTTACTAGACTTTAAAGAAGTTTCTTTCTTTGATCAGTTTGGTGGTGGGCGAGTTATACGCCCCGGGGAAGTGCTTGAAACAGAGGAAGAAAAGGCTGCTAAAGAGGCACGAACAAGACAATTAGTTGCTGCTTACAAGAGTAAAATGGGCTTGAACATTGATCCGAAGCTCAGACTGGACTGTGAGAAGGTTTGCTTCATTAAATTTTTCTGTCTTTTTCTAGTTGAATTTAAAAGTTTTTTTTTTTTTCTCCCTTGCACCCCTTGATTTTATTGTTTTCTTAATAATTTGGAAGCTTACTCTGTTTCGTTAAAGCTTGATCCAAAAATATTCTTATTGTGTTATATGTTTCAAGCTCTATTTACAAGTAAGTTGAAAGATCCACTCATTTGTTATGTCTGAGTTATATACTCTTCAAACAATGCTCTAAAATCATGATGCTGGAAGTTCAAATGATACTTAATTTATTTGGCTATTTGCAACTTTTGAAATCTTTATCCAAGTAGGAATCATGTTGGGAAGTTAGGTCAGTACAGGAAAATCAAATTCTTCTGGGTTATTATAAAGGGATTTAAAATTATGTTTAAAGCTTTTTGTGAAATTACAGTGATGGCAGATTGGTTTATAGGGGTTAATGTTGGTCTACGGATGAACTAAAGTTGAACTAGATGCTTTGAGAAACGTAGCTTTTCATGAAATTAAATTTCATGATCCCTTATCAATACCTTTCTTTGGCCACCCTTTGGTCGCCCTCATTGAAAGGAAGCTAGACACTGGGTAATATATTTAGATTTTGGAATATGATCAACTTATGGAGGACAGTAAAACATGTGGCAATTCTGTAAGTTGTGTATCATTGTTATAAATTGTAGCTATGTAAAGAACAACTGGGAAATACTAGGAACTTGGGGAGAAATCCCAAGAGAAAAGAAGGGACTTCTTATTTCGAATAAAAAGAAGAGAAAAAAAGAAGGAACTTCTACAATTATCACACTAGTATGAATATGGGGAGCACTCCTAGGACCCTTAGGCATCAAACTTGGGTTAGATTGCATCACTGTATCCTACAGAGAACCATATTCTAACGGGAACATATTTTGGATCCATTCATGTGAAAACAAATATTTATAAGCCTATATGGAGTGCTGTAATGATATTCGTTTTCGATAAAACTCAGACTCCTTAATAGTAATGAAAGACATTAGAGATATGGTTTCTAGTTCTAGGCTTTTCCGTCACAATAAAAGCAGTGTTGCTGCAGTTGGGATTGATCCAACCCAAATGTGCCAGGTCCTAAGTTGGTTTAACATGCTTTGATTTATTCCTTCTTTCCCACGCCTTTGGTAACATTTTAGAGAGTTCTGACTTATCTTCTTCCTCAGGAATATCTGATGGATTTTATGGTTGCTGTGTACAAGTTTGTCGTCGTTGACAACTTGACATTCATTCTGTTATTTGATCGTACTCGAATGTTTGGTTGAGATATTTTAGGTTCTGTACAAGAGATACCACATGTCTTCACTTATCTTAATTAGATCACAAATACGTAAAGATATAGACCCGAGTCTTGGAGTAATTATTCATACGGTAACAATATTAGACAATTCGGGAACCCAAATTCTTGTAAACTTTCAATTTTTATACAACAATATTTTGATGTTATGTTTGTGTTGACATTTTACTCGTTATCATCTCCTTTTAAAGAAATTCACTAAAACAATATCATTTCCTAAAATTGATAAATGCTATGCAGACATTAAAGGATGGTGACTCATTGATGAACGTTGGAAAGCTGAAGGAAGCATTACCGTACTATGAGAAAGTTATGGACAAGTTACCATTTAAGGTAATGCTTCTTGCACATGTTCAAAGGAAGATTACAAATGATATTTGGGCAGTGGTATAAGACATCATACTCTTCAGTTCTATGCAAATAGAATAATGTACATGCCAATTAGAAACATAACTATTAGGAGAGTCCATGGCATATTAACATATCCGGAAATAGTAGACTAGCTCTGTACAGCATAGACTGGCTCCATGCAACAGGCCAACCTAGTCTACCACTGCATGAAGACAGTCCGTTAACATATTGTCATATCGGTTAATTGGTACCACACTATGGATCAGTCTAGCACAGTACCGAGCCGGTGTACTTCATGTACCAATGCATTTACTGTAGGAAAACCTGATTGTTGGTATGTCAAGACTTGATAATGGTGCTCACTATAGGAGTTGTTATGTATGGGTGCTCAGTGAAACTGAGTAAAATGGTTTACCACATCTTTATCATAGAGCAGGCAGAATTTTGGGTTGGAAAATTCTGAATCAAAAATCTGCCACTCGCTGATATTGAAGACTAGTGACAATGACATAGCAATTACTGTACAGAACACGTTTGGAATTTTTTTTTTCTTCTAGAAATATGCATCAAGATCTGTGCATTTTCTGGTGCAAGTCAAAATTTAGGAAGTGTCTGCAGTTCAGGTACTTTCAGTTGCAGTTCATCACTGGCCTACTAAGTAGCTACTTTGGTTCTAATTTTTCTTGGTATTCACGGTACAGATATGTATCTTGAACATTAAGTTTAATGTCATAGTTTAGTTCAAAACAATTCAGCCTGTTTTGACTCCCGATAAGTAAGTCTACTTTATTTCATCATTACTGATAAGCTCGTTCCTTCTTCATTTGAGCATTTTGCTACTTTCAACGTAAATTTAGAGAAACTTGAAATGGTGAAATTGTAAATATTCAATATTCATGTTTATGTACAATGACTGTTTTACTTTGCATATCCTCGTACTGGCCGACGATAAGTGAGTTTGTCAAAGATGATAATACCTCTTTTTTTTTTTTTTTTTTTTTTTTTTTTTGGTTTTTTGGTTTTCTAGTGATAGAACTCCTAGATAGACTAGCAACCCCAAAGAAAGAAGAACTAAGTAGCAGCACAACAATGTCGCAATCTAAGCACATAGGGACAAATGAGCTATTTTAGTATTAGTAAACACCAGACTTTGAAAAACATAATAATTTGACAAGGGGATTCCATCCTTAGTTTTACTATTACCAGTGCCTGATTTTAGCTACTACTGTGGTTAATAATCAAGATATGTATTAAGATGAACCATGGTTTTTGCATTAAGGTCTTTCTCTTCATGCACTCCATAATTCAAACCACCAGCCGTCCGTCATGTCTTTTGTTAATATTCTTAAATTTTTACAAAATTGGTTTTACAGAGTGATCTTCATGGGCTTGCTGCTTTACAGTGGTCTATTTGTCAAGACTCCCTGAGTAGGTACATATATGTTATCTTTGATTATTTACGCGCCTGTTGTATAATAACTTTAATCCTTACAAGAATTTGTTTGCTTGTATCTTACACAATGTGTCACCCATTGATTTTTTGATTCCTGAAAGCACTGTGTAGATGTGTATCTTTTGATTTATAAAGTTTATATACAATGAAGGCACTAGCTATCAAAATGCCAAGTCTGCATCCAAATATGGAAAAATGTTCGTCTTTGTTGCTACTATTTTGCGTGCTTAAATTAATGCTATATGAATAGGATCATGTATTAGGTCCATAGAGGTTGATACGTTTGTTAAGAGTGTAATATGTGTTAGGTTTATATAAGAGCACTCTTGTCATTATACATCATAGCCCTATCTAGACCTATATATACATCTTGTAACCTCATTCTCCACTATTAATGAAATTCACAATGTAGCCTCCAAGAGTTTCTTGCTTCCTTTACCTTTTATGCAATTTACTTTCAATAAACCATGATTTCTAGCAACGTAAATGTTAGTTGTTTTCATATATGGGTTACCTTTATTGAACATCTGGTTTAGGTTGCATCAATATGTACCAACTAAAATTGTCATGTCCGTAATTAATCTTTAAACCCTGGTATACATTAATGATGCACTAATCTGTGTTTATGTAGAAAATTTCATGTTCTGTGATTAGGAATTATAACATCTTTGATCTAGCAAGCAAGAATGTAACTGCAACCAAGTTTGTCAAACTGATTGCATGCATCCAAATTTCATTATCACATGGTTTTTACGAGATGTAACATAGACCATGTTTAATGATTATCCCTTTGTAGGCCAGGGATGGGAATTAACTGTCTTGTTGTCTGTTCTGCTTTACCTAAGGATTCTAAATAGTAGTGATGGTTGACAGGACAAAAGAAGCTCGAAATATGTATGAAAGGCTTCAATCCCACCCAACTGCTAGAGTAAGCAAGAAAGCAAGGCAATTTATGTTCAGCTTTCAGGTAACTGAGAGATGAAGCACTGTATAAAAGAAATGAGCCATGACTACATAACACTATCATGCACATGCATTTGGCTTGTTGGACAAGCTAGTATTTTTGATCCTAAGACCCAAATGCAAATCCGAATAGTAGCTGCAAATGGTGTTTCACATGTAAAAATGTAACAATTTGAGCACGCATGTTTTCATAATGTTGCTTTCAGTTTCACCTCAGACTATATTGAATTTTTGCATCATCTGGCAGGCCATGGAAATGATGAAGCTTACAAAGACCTCACCTTGGAGGAACACCGACTACCAGAACTTTTTCGAAGCATTCATTGACAACAAATCTGACGGTGTGCTGGAAGATGGTGAAGTCAAAGTAGGTACTCTGAGTCAGATTCTCCCTTATATTCTTTTCCTTGTTTCTCCGATTTTTATAGTGTTACTCATTGCCATACAAAAGAGAATATAAAGGTGTACATAGAAATTAACTACTAGTGAAACCAAGTTACCAATTCTACCGTTCTAACTGTATATATCTGAAACATTACTTCAAAATAAGAGTAATGGAGCAATGTTTATGTTCAATACAGTGAAGCTTCTCCGATTGTAATTCACGTAGCTGTGTACATTACATGATGTATTACCCTTCATATTTATTTGTTGTATGGGGAGCTTGATTCAGTATGAATTGCCCTTCGTATTTACTAAACAAAAATCCCAAAAAAGGGTCATTCAACCCCAGAAAACATGTTATCCAAAACAATGTGCATGACTAATGGAATCAAAAAACCAAGAAAGTCTTAAATGCTTTAGAGCTTTGTGATGAAAATGTAGAGAACTAAACGTGGGGTTATTGTAAAAACTGCATTGTCCCATCATGGATCATATTGGTGACCTTCCCTTCACAAAAAGACACATTCATGATTCCTGAGCTTGTTCAAAATCAACAAAGATAATCAAGTAAATGGAGACCCCCCCCCCCCCCCCCCCCCATCTTGTTCATTGGGAATTCAGAAGAGGAGCGTCTGTTTGTAAATGGATCGTTTTAGGGCAATCGAGGGTCCACTACTGCCGACCACTGCCTTATCTTTCTCCATAGTGACGCCGCCCACCCACCTTTTATGTCAAATATGTCCTACGAATGAGAGAAGATTGTAAGAAAAAAAAAGAAAAAAAAAGAGAAGATTGTAAACAAAGAAAGCTAGGCTCCTCTATATGAAAATGAAATGATGCCGCTACCCTTTCTGAACCGTATTTCTCAATTTTGTGTATTACTGTGTTACAAGAAATCCGAAATTCTCAAAGGTTTCCTAGCACATGCTAGTATGTCAAAATGTTTCATGTCTTTCGATCACCAATAAGCTTAACTCGACCACATGTAGTGGTTGCCATCACATTACTTAAAAATTTAGGTTTCTAAGGTATAATTTTAGATTCTCTTCCAATGTACCAAAGAAAAAGAAAACTATATATTAGCTACATGAAATCTAGATTGCAGTATACATGTGTTGACCATTGGAAAACAAAAACAAACATAGATTTTATTGAAAGAGAAAAATATACACAAGGTTGGATTTTTTTGGATCAAATGTGTGCCTAGTTTTGGTGCAAACAAACCTTTTTTCTGTAGCTGCTACTCTTAGATTATGTTAAATTACTTTTACTCATCTCCCCCAATCTTTCGAGAGATTGAATCATAATTAGAGACCAAACAACTAGCTGCATAGCTGAATTTTTGAAAGATTATGAATGGTGTCTATCCATCAACTACACCAAGAGCGAAGCTAATGAATATGAAAACCAACAACTATTAACAACTAACCTTTTTTCCTAATATCATTGAACATATCACACTACTATGCAAATTAATTTATCATAAGGCAAGAGAATCTGAATGGGTCTCAATGATCTTGTACCTATAAAGAAGAGAGAGCAGCTAATTACACATTGCATCACCATTATGCAAATGGATTATGACCCTCTAGCTACTTCTCTTCTTAATCAAAGAGGGTATTTCTGTCAGGCCAGGCAAGGTTTGGTTCAGGGTATTTCTTAATCACAACTAAATATAATAAGTCAGTGCCCTAATGTGGACTCCTCATGTCACAAGCTTGTATTTGATAATTCAATTCATAAAAAGCATAAACAGATAGCAAAAACAATGCCTAAGAATAGGGCCCAAACTTGAGCTGTTAGTGCATGTCAGCATCAGACTCTTGTCTTAGCCTTATTCAAATTCCATTTCCCTCAGCAAAGTCACAGCTCAAAGTTGAACAAAAAGGCCACCCACTGCAAACCAAAGAAAAACCAGAAAAAGGAACCCCAAGGAATCTCTGGTTCTTTGGGTTCCAGGACTTCCTTGGCTTTTGCTTCTGCAAGTAATTTTCCATCAAAACAAAGCATGCCTCAAGAGGTAATTAGTCATCTTTCTCAGCTTTGATTCCCCACCTCAGAAGGGAAGACATAGCCCTCTTCTCCCTTATTGTCTATTTGTCTTTGCTTCTGGTTTTCCTTTCAACATGGTCCAAAGAAAGGTACAAACCAAGCTTGCAATCCAAGTAGATCCTAATGTTAAGTTCGAGAAGCGATTGGTAAACCTTAAACCATCTTCTCAGTTCCAAGATGGCAAAAATAGAGGAGCTGATATGAAGAAGAAGATGAAGAAGTCAAGATCAACCAAGCTTTCAGATATTGAGAGCTTGAGATCACCATCACCATCTTCATCACTGCCTTTGAGAAATAGCATGTCCCTGCCCGGAAAGCCACTGCCTCTCAATGTTCAAAGCATTTCAGCAGCAGCAGTCCCTCTGAAGCAGGCTCTCACCAAAACAACTGATGGCTCAGCACCAAACTATATGAAGTCCACCAGCTGTTCTGTTGCAAGGAAGGAGCAATCACAGGTTAGCGTTCGAAATTCTCCGGTTAATTCGGATAGTAGGAATCAAAACCGAAGAAATTTGAGCAACTCAAAACTTAGCTCTGGCTCTATCAATAAACCAGCTCGGACATCTAGTCTGAAGTTGGTGAGAACTCTAATAAAGTCTCCTAGTTTTAAGCCTGCAAGAACTTCAGCCAAGAAAAATTCCAGGGTTGCTCTTTGTGAAGATGTAAATATTCAGAAAGCAACCTGTTCTTCAACACTGAAGGACTCCAAGTTTCCCAAGTATCTGATGATTAGTCCTGGCGGATCGGAAGCTGAGGGAACTTCAGTGATGAAGGTTTGCCCCTATACTTACTGCTCTCTCAATGGACATCATCATCAACCTGTGACTCCACTGAAGTGTTTCTTGTCGGCACGAAGACGGTCTTTGAAGAACCAGAAGATGGTGAAACTGCAAGCTCTAAGTCCTCGTAAATCAAAGCCATCTAATAAGGGAATGAATGAAAATGGTTTGAAGCAGATGTGTTTTAATGACAATGAAAAACCTGCTCAACAAGAAGTGGGGATCGATTACTTTGTTCAAATATTTGCTAAAAGCAAGGACGATGATGCTCAAACAATTGTGAAGAATATACCTGAAGCAGAAATTATAGATAGCTTTCCCGGGGAGGAGTCTGCCATGCGAAGTTGTTTGAGTGAGAGTGAATCGGATGGACTTTCAAGCATTGAAGTGGATTATGCCAATTCTGAAGCAACTGAGATGGAGTGGGAGGAAGGCCAATTTTCCCTTGCAGTGCTGGATGATGAATCTAGTTCAAAAGCTGGGCTTTCATCAATTCAAGATGGTGATATGCATGAAGAACCTGTGATCAAGTTTGATGCCATTGTTAGTAACTGCAACGACATCATTCATGATTACTATCAAGTACTGCAAGAACTTTTCAAAGAGACAACTCCATCAGTTGAAATTCAATTAAACAATGATGGCACAAAACAAAATTTGGACACTGAAGATTCTGATAGAATGAGTTACGACCAATATTCTTACACTGAGGATTCATTTGAAGAGGACAATGAACTATCAGAGACAGAAATAGAGATATCTTCATCTTCAGTAGAGGAAGCAGCAACTGGTGAGGAAATTCAAGGGAAACCTGGAGTTCTCGAAGCAGAGGATCAGGAAATGGAGTCCCATCTTGTAGATGTTGAAAGCCACTGCACTGCTGCTAGTGAGACAGATGAAGCTGCAGATAGCCAACCAGGGAATGAAGATGATGGAACAACTATGTCAACAAGTAACCAAATTTCTAATGCCACTCAAGATAACAGCACAACATATGGAGCTGAAACAAATGAAGAGAAAGAGAACTCAGAAATAGATCACAATGTTGTCATGGCTGTTTCAGGAAATCAAATGGAAGAGGCACAGGAAGTTGATGATTCAAAATCCTCAGCAGATACCAAGAATCTCGATTCAGCTAAGACTATGGTTGTACACGATGAAGATGCTAATAAGGTTGGTGATAATGCAGACACTGCCGAAGATTATAACTCAAGCCAAGATATTATTGATGAAACCACTTCTGTTAAGAGTGAAGATAACTTGGCTGATGGGGAGTACACAGATAATGCTAAAGCGGAGAAACATAGCTTCACAGATGAGGATCAAAGTGAATTTAAGAAGGAAAAGATCTCAAGTTCCACTGAAGGTGAGGAACATAGTGATCTAAAGCTGAAGAAAATAGGTTTGGCAGAAAACAATGTCGGATACATTGATAGAATGGAAGTGGACAACATTTCAAAGCCAGATGCAGCAGAAACTTTCTTCATGGCCACTACCAGTGCCAGTCCAGGGATGAAGAGGAAGCTTTCCCATATAGAAAGCAATTCTGACGAAGAACTGCTAAACACTAACCGGAAATGGAAAATCAACTGCAAGAGAACTATCAAGGATGAGGAGGAACTACAGAAATACACTCAAAGAGAACCCAATTACCTGCCGTTGATTCCTGGTCCTGAAGCAGAGAAGGTTGACTTGAGGCATCAGATGTTGGATGAAAAGAAAAATGCAGAGGAATGGATGCTCGACTTTGCAATCCAGCAAGCTGTAACCAAACTCGCTCCAGCTAGGAAGAAGAAGGTGGCATTGCTTGTTGAAGCTTTTGAAAAAGTCATGCCAGCGCCAAAATATGAACCCCGTTTGAAGCATTCTTCAACAGCCTTCAGTCATGCAAGACCTATGCAAGCTTGTAGCTGATGGTAGTCACTGAGGTGAGTACAACATAATAACATCCCAGATAAGTTCATATTGGTAGTCACTGAAAGGAATTCATATCTCATATTGCTGTGTTATACAATTGCACATACAGGAGGAAATTTCAGAATGCTATATCTACAATGAGTCAATGAAGTAGGAGATATCCACAGGTCCAGAGAAACAATTACCATTGCTCAGCTCCTATCTGAATTTCTAGAGAGGAAAAGCTTCATGAAGTGATGACACTCAACATTTGGAATGAAATCTGAGATGTGGTTATTGTAGTGTACTTTTCACAATATTTTATGTAATGCCAGTTTACCATTGTTATGGTGTTGAATCAGATTTTATTAAGCAATATTTTGCTGTTGCAAGAGGGGATCTACCTCTCAGACATTGTAATATTGCTGTTTGATATATGAATTGCAAAATAACTGTTATGTTTGTTCATACGACATATAGAACATAATGCCAAGCATAAGTGAGGGTCTTGTAGACATCTCTCTTACCTGTAAAAAGGAGAGCCTTCCCTTACTGATCTCCCCACACATGTAGTACTACAAATGACTACTTGGCCACGCTTATGGGGAAACATTCTAAGCGGACGTAGTCTTCTCTCAAGGGAGAGGTCTCTCACGCATGCATTAACTGCTGCAAGTATCTTGTAAGTTGCATCTTATATGTCAAAAGGACACTACGAATCTAAACAGAGAAACAGGAAAAATTGTTGACTGAAATCATCTTTAGTTTAGTATCAAGGGAGATTCACTTCTAACTGTTCCTCATAGTTTGTATTATAAGCGTGATCATACATAAAGATCATCAAGAAAACTGACAAAACAGCAAAAAATGCACAATTCTTAAAAATTTGAACTCGATTGTTGGTTTGTACCATGTAGTGTAGCATAATTTATCAATTGTTCTTTTACAAATTTCAAATAATTACAAAATTACAGCGCTAACTTCTTGTCTATGGTAACTTGACTTTGATTCCCGGAGACTCCAAAACAAGAGAACAGAGCTTTACGGAGTAATTTCCTATACTGCTATGGTCTAATGTTTGCTCTTCCAAACCAGTTTCAGCTTCAAAAGAACTAGTCTCTGAACTTTTAGTTTGCTCTCTATCTTTTTTACTTGTTATTTCATTATTAAACAGCCTAAGGTCATCTGTTGTAGAAGTAGAATGAACAGATTAATACAATCCATGAAATTGAGTTCTTTCTTCTTCAGTTTCTACCAACTTCTCCCTTAAACCATCTGGAAGGGAAGCCAAAGTACTTCATACGTTGAAGATAGACAAGAATAAGGAAAACGAGAAAAAAACATATAAGATGTAAGGAGAAAAAAGAAATAATTGCAAGCGAAAAATGCTAGTGTTATAAGGAAATAACAATAAGAAATAAAAAGTTTTGAATGTTTATCTTACCTTGTGACACCTCTTACAAGACCCCAGTTGTAACCAACAAGGACTGATTGCTTAAAGCCAATATTGAATCCCTCTTGAGAAGATGCTTCCTTTTCCGCCATAACACCATCACGGTATCCCATCTGCATATTTTCCAAAAATAAAAATTAAGGATGAATCAGAAGTCTAGAACCACTTGATATGAAAAATAAAGAGAAAAAAATCAAGTCTGAACAATAAAACAACCGTATGGAATTGGTCACGTCTCCTCTGCCATTCCTTGTTCATATCAGATGCTACATTCACTTCATCATCAGAACCATACCATGAAGATTCATCTTCATCTGACAACTGAACCTTACCATGAACTGAAACCAACCGTTGAACAAATAACTTAATAGTAAAATCAGCAAAACTACAATAATCAGCTGAATCATAGCATGAACAATAATCAGAGGCAAATGTAGAAGAGCAACAATTTTCACATGCAAACTAAAAAAAGTCAATATTTCAAGCATTATTTTACGTCAAATAAAACTCTCCGAGTCATCTAGAAGCAGACACGACACACTCTACAGAGCACATATGGATGATATGAACTAAATGGAAAAGGTTACTTCCATATATAAACAATTTAGATATTTTCCATATATTCAATCTTGCCAAGAGTTCATAGAGTTGAGGGAATAAAGGAAGGATTTGTTGTGGTTCTCACAGAAAATCATCTGGTTTCACCCAGATAACACAATGCATTTACTTATCAAAGCCCCACAGTAGGTACACCCCTAACCATGTAGTGATAATAAGCTCATAGGCCTATAGCTACCAGCAAAACCTAAATTAGTTTGTTTACCGGTCACACATGATGTGGAATCCCCCAACTGTATTTTTGATAGTTGTAAACTTTGAGAGTAAAGCTCTTGAGCGAGACTGCCCTCCATCTCTGGAAAATAGAAACATAGGAACGCAACCCAAATCAGTGTGTTGCAATTAGGCAATGAACTCAAGTAAATTTTTAACCTAAGAAACTGGCAAGTCAGAGATCGGACAATGAAAACATACCCCAACTTGAAGAATGAAGAACAGTCGCTTCGTTTCTGATGCCTTCTATATCCCAGAGCTTTTGCGCGAGGTCAAGGCTAGTGTGCATTGTCCGGTCTCGTTTATTTATTCATGAAAACATACCCCAACTTGCTCATCATATCCTCCGGTAATATCTTCAGAGTCGCTTTATCCATTGCTTATTTACTCGTAAACATTAACTTCTTTTAGAGCCTGTGTGATTGATAGTGTTTCAAGGTATGGTGGATTAGCACGAGTTGATGATACTACCATGGCCATGGCTGCTGAGGCTTTGGCATGCAGTTTATCTCCTGTTCTATTGGAATCTGATTTGTGGCATACCGTTTTAGACCTGAATGTTACTTCTTCTAATCTTCTTCTTGTTATCCTTGGTTCATAATGGGTGAGAAGATTGGAGGTGTAAGATGTATTATAGATATATGATTGGAATAATTTTACTTGAGGTAATAATCATTTAGAATTGTCTGTTGCTCAGATAGTGTTGTCCTTGCTCTCTCTCTCTGTTCCCTTGTGTGTCTTTAACTAATGTACTTACTGGTGGATCTGATCATGGTCCAATTTACTTAGTCTCCAATCCTAGTCTACGAAAAAGAAGATGTTTAAGCTCAAGGCCATGTGGGGGCTTTCTCATCCTGATATAAAAATTTGAGGTAAATAGAACTTGGCTCATTGGCTCTTATGGAACTTGCTACTGAGACGTAAATTTTTTTGTTACAAGCTACAGAGTGGCTAACCAACCTAGTCTTCAAAAAGCCTACGCCAATTATAGATATGACAAAGTGATCATCTCGACCATCACACAATACCACTACAAACAAACAGACCCGCATACGTTAATCCTATAGTCAGACACAAGCAGAGGTTGGATATCTGTATTGCCAATTGAATCCTTGCTGCTTTAGGTTTTGCATCCCTCACTTAATTGCTCAGTGCAGATATCACTCATGCAATTACTTTCACTCTCTTCATCAGCTCAATGAATTCTCTAAAAGCTGCATAAAAATTTCATAATTCAAAATCATTTTTCTAACGTGAGAAAACAGTTGGCAAGAAGCAACTGGGGAAGAGATACTCATGCCATGAGCTATATATTCACCTTTCTGATCCCTAGATCTACTATGAAGAGTTCATCAGTATGCAATTGGTTTAAGAACCCAAAATATTTAAATATGGGTAAACTGAGTCATGATCAGCATGAACAAGCATAGTTCAAATTACCGTAATCTGAGTCATGAGGTCCGGGGGATGCTTCAGGGTGGTACTGAATAGACATAATGTTTTGAGCAGGATAAGCAATGCCAGCACAGCTTCCATCGTTGAGATTGACATGAGTTACTTCTACACCATCTGGAAGTGATTTGGGGTCAACCGCATAGTTGTGATTCTGCCACAATATGAAAAGTAGAAATGTTAAAAGACGGCATTTCCTTAACTTCGCTAAATAGCTTGCTGACATGTTTTACTTCAGGAGGCAGTTCAATTCTTTAAAATTTCTAATACAATTTAAAAAATTATCACATTCAATAGAAATTACAAACCTGAGCGCTTATCTCAACTTCTCCAGTACGAAGATTACGGACCGGATGATTTCCTCCATGGTGACCGAACTTCATTTTAAAAGTTGTACCACCTAATGCCAAGCCAAGCAACTGATGGCCCATGCAAATTCCAAAAACAGGAACCTTTCCAAGAATCTCCTTGACCGTTTCAACAGCATATGGAACAGCAGATGGGTCTCCGGGGCCATTGCTGAAAAGGACCCCATCTGGTTTCATCTTAAGAGTCTCCGATGCTGGCCATGTTGAAGGCACCACAGTAATTTTGCAGCCATAGGAAGCCAATCGTCTGAGTATGTTGCTCTTGATACCAAAATCATATGCAACAACCTTCAATTCATAATCATCGAAAAATGTTAGTTGAGGCTGCACTGCCAACCTCTGAGCAATTGGTAAGATTTCTTTTGGTAAGAAAGAGAGGGAGGAAAGTCAGGAAACTGAAAACTTTGTATTTTGCTTTCTAATTCAGAAACCATCTAATTCTTGTATCTTTCATCTGTTCACATGTCATCTGTCTTCTCATTCTTGCATAATTTTCCTCTCTATTTTAGTTTAATACCAAAAGAAAAGAAAAGAGAAATACCGAAAAAGACCACATAAAATTAGAACTTCTTGCTGACTTACACGAAAAGCCCCTTCATCTTTTCTATTGAGCTTGAATTCCCACTCAGGATCGGTTTTATCAACCCACTCATGAGGGACCTTGCATGACACGCCACTTATTAAATCAACCCCTGCAAGGTGCAAAGTCAACATAAGAAAACATGCACTCTTAACACTGCATGATATTAAACAACTCAATGACATCCTTACCAACAATGTCCCATGACCGAGACATCTCCAATAGTTCCTCATCTGTTTTTGTCTCTTCTGTGCTTAAAACACCAATAAGGCTTCCATCTTGCCTTAATCTGCGGGTGATAGCCCGTGTGTCAACATCATCTGTTGCATAATTAGTCAGCATTAAAGGCCAACACCAGAAGTTAAAAGGTTATAGAACAGCACACCATATTACATGATTATGCAATATATCAGTGCCTTAAAGACTAATGTCATGCCATGATTTAACTTACAAATTCCCATGATATTCCTTTTTGCTAGATAATCACCAAGAGTTTCTGCAGATCTATAATTGGACGTACTGCAAAACAACAAACAGAAACAGTTCATTGAAAGAATTGAGAACAGATCAATCAGTGAAGCTTCCGATGTTAATGTCCCTATAGCAATATCTAAGAAGGATGCATACCTGATACTTAAACTTCTGATCACTAGACCACCAAGGAAGCACTGCCTAGATTCTTCATCATCTGATAGGGAAACTATTGACATCAGATTTCAACATATTTAACACTGTATTATACTTTAATATTAAGAAAGGAAACCATACTCACCAAAATTTACACCAGTGTTTCCAATTTGGGGGTTTGTCATCAGGACAAATTGGCCAGCATAACTGGGGTCTGTAATAATTTCTTGATACCTGAATAAAAATGTATCACCAACCTGAACTGATAATCCCCGACTAGAGCTAAGGTGACTACTTCAGTTAATGCAAGCACTAAATCTCCATCATCACTACAAAAGTGGGCTCCTCTTCACTCTCATATGCAGAAAGATATGGGAGTTGTATAAAATTTTCTAGGGGAAAGCAAGCTTTGGCTGTTCTTGTGGTGGATGAGTAATGCACCACTGGAGATGGAAGCCTCCACACCCAACATGATAGTTGATATAACAATAACAATTAGGAAACATGCAAATTTTATAAGCCAGCTCACCCGGTCAAGGACGTATTGAATACAACTTCACCAACTTGGGTTCCTAAAGCACCAAATGATTTTGCTCTCCAGATTGAACCATCTTCAAGCACGAGTCTAGCATCTGAAGTTTTCCAAGGTCTTTCGGACAGGTCTGTTGCACAAGGAATCTGACTAAATAAAAAACAAAGATGACATATATACGTGACCAGCATACTATAATTCCATTGGTCTGCATTGGCTGAGAGGTTTGAAGTGGGATTTCGGGTTACAAAGGGACTCAAACATGATTACTTAAGTAAGTTGTTTGGTAAACTTGAGAAGGATTTGAAAAGAGGATGTAATTTCCAAATTCTCATCTTCGACCACTTAAATAAGCAGTACTTCCAATCTGAGAATAATGAGATTATACGAAAGAAAGCCGCTGCCACTATCATCTCTGGCACTACTAACACTACTATTTTCATCATTATAGACAGTTAGACACTACCCCCACTACCTGACCAACCACCAACACCTCATTGACTTTGTCAGCATTACTCCCATAGCCGTCACTACTGCTACCATCACTTGTCAAATTTACAGATTTACGCATCCAAACAGGTCAATTAAAAGTTTGATATCTTTCTCTGGTTATGTACTGAAACAAGAAAACCCATAAAATCCCTATGACGTTAATTTTAAGTATTCAGATACACATCATTAAGACCACCAGACACTCCTTCCAAACGCATAGTCGGGGAATCACTCAGGACCAAAAAACAGGGAACGGAACAAAAAAAAACAGCCAAGGTACTCTAAGAAATACCCACACTGTAAAAGTATTAAACTTCTGAAACTTTCAACATAGAATGAGACTAAAACATAAAGCATTGAGATATTAATGTACAACATACACCATCATTATTGGTTGTTATTCATCTAAAACAAGAATATTGAGCCTAAAGACAAGACCAACATTAACTTTCTCCCAACTTTATTTGCATGCCATCCAATCAATTTTGATAAATCGACCTCACAATAAATTCAAATCCATCATTGAATCTTTTCGAGCCCTACAATAAAATGAGAGAGAACAATGAAGCAGGGTAGCAAAAGTGGCATACCTGAGACGGCATTAGTGGGAGCGGATGAGCATCTGAGAGTGAAAATCCGAAGCTTTGAAGGGTTTTGAGGCTTGGGAACAGAGAAAGCCGAAGGCTTTAGGAGGGCCAAGTTGAAAGCTGCTGTGGCCATTCTCACTCTCTCTGTCTCTCTTTTGATGCTGTGATTGGAGCTGACAGGGATAATCTGATACTTTTTGCCTCTTTTTCCCTATCAGCCAATCTGAAAATAAAATCCAAAGGAAAGGAATTCGAAAACAACCAATTGAAAACAATTTTTAGACAACCTAGGCAACAGAACAGGAAAGTGTGTCTGTGTGGTCTTCAGACATTGGGTTGCTTGTTATTTTGGGTCGAGCTCTTCATCATTCATTCATTCATATGCACTATACATACATAGCTACGATATAAAGCAAGCACAAATTGAAATGGTATCTATCAGCAACTCACCCTGATTCAACCGAAATTGAAGAAGGTCGAGCTGGACGGCGAAGCACACGTTGACGCGGCGGTTACTAATAGGGTTCCGGAGGAGAGAATTTGTCGGGGTTTTGGGGAGAGCCAGAACTCAGAAAGGAAAGGTTTTAGGAAAAACCATTTTTAAATAATACCTTTTTTTTTTTAGGAGACACATATACTCTCTTCAAAAAAAAAAATTGAAATACAAAAATATCCATTTACATTGTTTAAACAAATATATCAAGTCCCAGTTGACTTTTTCAAAAAAAGAAAAACAAATAAGGATGATTTTAACAATTAAAGACATTCTTCTTTTCTGTCGTGTGCTATGTCCTAGTAGTTCGATAGTTACATCATATGTCATTGTGCGAGTCAGAATGAAACACTCTACTACCCATGACCGGTATAAAGAATGAAACGACAATAATAATGGATTAGTTGACCTGGTTTGTAGAGTAAATCAAACAAAGGTTAAGGTCACAAGAAAGTTGGAAGTCTTGTAAGTGAGGATCTCTAAGCTCATGTTGCTTTAGTGGTTGCCGATTTTTAAGTATTTTTACAAAAGACATGGACTATATATATAGTTCTATTTTAGAACGGTGTTCTATTTTGAAATTGAAGTGTGGATCTCTTTATTTCGCTCACTTTCAGCTCATATTTTTACATCTCAACCGTACAATGTCTAGAATATAGTGTGTATATCATTCCTGCACAGTTTCATCTAATTTAGAGATCATTTGAGTACCAAATCAGATTAAATAAATCAATAGAACAAAAGTTGTCCAAACAGAACCGTTCGTGTAAATTACAATTACAGAAGCTCAAATGATCTTTAAATTGGATGAAACTTTGCATAAATGATCTACACATTGTGTTTTAGATACTGAAGTGTGGAGTTGTGAAAATGTGACATGAAAGTGAGCGAAATAAAGAGGTCCACACTTTAATTTCAAATCGGGGCACTGCTCTGGAAAGAAACATTATATATATATATATATAGTAAAAAATAAGTATATAAAAAACTTAACATGATAAGGTCGGCCCTTATTGACAAGCGAGGATGAAAGCTCACCTCTACAACAATGTTGTTGATTTCGAGCATGCGGGTCAGCGAGCGAGCATAGGAGGTACTTGATCTGGTTTGGCATAATATTTTTTAACCCCCTAAGTATCTCGTGATCTTTGTTTTAAACTTCAAAGTTGTTAAACTTTTATTGCTTTCTCTTTTATTAGTTTTTAAATACGAAAGACATGTAATCTTGAGACGCGTCTCTCATTTTCCTAGTTTCTCCCTCTCCATTCAGACCAAGCCACCGACTCTGCCTTTTGTATTAAAGTAATTCATGTATTTATCGACTATCCCAATTAGACTATTGTTCGGTACCATTAGGGAAGAACCTACCCCACCCTTAAGTGATATTTGACTCCATGATCTTTGTTGTGTTAGTTAGAGTCCCATTCAATTAATACACCGATATATCTTCTTCACTAGCTGCTCGATCAAGTTTAAGGTTTTCTATTCATGGTATCATGAGCAGTGACTTTCTCGTTTTGTGTAATGTTTTTTTTTTATGAGAAATAAATAATTTATTAATCAAGAGACAAGCCCACAGTACAAATCATGTAAACGCAAGACCAAGAAACTATAAACAATAAAGAGCATAGGTCTCCAACTCAATTAAACTAGAAAAAGTGAGAGGAGACCAACAACTCGCTAAACTAGGGACCGGAAGTCCAATAACCGAATACATAACTGCAACAATATCAATCAATCTACCACACTCATCACCCATACTTGCTAGTATTGTCGTTGCCATCGTCGCTAGTTGTCGTATAACAGTGAGGAGTACTAAATCGGAGCATTGATGCCGAGTAATTGCTGTCAGTCGAATCACAATACACAAATCATATGAAAACTCATGAGGCTATGACCCAGAGGAAGAGCTCCCTCAAAACAACACCATACAAGCCACCCGCGAAACCCAATACATAAAGTAGTTGTGGCTGACGAAAAAGGACCAAGAACAAGAACAAGAAATAGAACCAAAGAAAATAAGGGGGGATGGGGGGGGGGGGTGGTGATGAACCCACACGTGAGCACCATAATCTAATAGGTAAGTGCCAACTCGCACTTTAAGTGTGTTGTCATATATTTTCTCATGAAGGTTATTGTTAATAGTCGACGGGTTGTTCTGGTGATGGGTAATCAATAATCTGGAATAAGTTAAGATTGTCTGACAACGGCGTAAGGAACCCGAGTCCTCCCGATTTGGACTAAGCTAGTAATATCCACAAAGAGAAGATGCACCATAAGAGTGATAAGGGCTCATAAACATGACTCCCGAAATAACTTGAAATCACAGTAAAAACATAAACACTACGCCAAAAAAGAGCTTTTACGGCCCACAATGCGCGCCGTAAAAACCTGCCCACAATGCGTACAAAAGTAAGCAATAAAATCTCAAGCCGTAAAAGACCAATATCTTTTACGACGTGCAAAAATACATCATAAAAATACAATTAACACGCCGTAAAAATGATTTCATAAATGTCATTTAGATCATTTACGACCCTCTTTTGCTCGCCGTAAAAATCTTTAAAGGCGCACACAACATGCCGTGAAAGAGTGACTAAACTCCTAATTAAGGCACACATTGCAGGCCGTAAATAAAGTATGTTCAAATAAAAAAAAACTTCTTACTCAAATGTCATACTCAAATTACTATCAATATAACTAATGTCATTTACAAAGTAACAATTCAAAATGTATTAATATAACTCATTACATCAAATGAGTGTGAATGACTCTAAAATTTAGTATGTATAAGAGGTACTGTATATGTATAATATAGCTTCTTGACTACTAACAAATTGGTTCTCAGTAAACTACACAACCTTCTTCACAATATAGCTTCTTGACTTCACAATAACAAAAGCAAGAGTTACTCCATAATACCATTCACTTCACTTGTTGATTTGACCAAAAATTTGGCAGTAGAGCTTGGAGTAGACTAACACACATCGAATCAATGTCTTCATTATCAGCTTCATTGTTGGTTTAGAACTCTCTGAACCATTATGTATAACTAGCTGATCAATGTCTGCTGCATTATGGAATAACAGTTATATAAGATATCTTGCAGCTGCAGATATCCATAAAACAATTATCTCACTAATAGCTAGGCAGACATTTATATATACAGAATTATCCCAAGCCCAACACTCAACATTGTTCTCAAATATCCGCAAATTGAATTGTTGTTAATAACTTCATATACTATTTCTACTCATCATCCCAGTCAAATTTGTACATGATCAAACATCCAAACTGCTAAATAAAGCTATTGAAGTTTTAACAAAACAAGACAAATTGAAAACAAAAAATTAGTGGAGAGAGAAGAGAGAAAAAGTAAGACCATAACCTATAATGTAACACCCATGTAGTAATTCTGTTTTGGCGGATGAAAGATCAAATTTTTTTCTATCCCTTAGAATCAAAACTCATTTTTATGTTTACAGAAAAAGTAATACCTGCTTTGCGGTAATCATAAGACCTTCAAGTACAAAGTCATCAACCACAAGATGGACATGAATCACCTACAACACCCAAACTTGCAAAATTAAGATTATTCAGCAAAGCAAATATCAAACAAAAGTGAACACAAACAATTACAGGAAGCACAGATACAAATTGCCCAATAAGGCACCAACTTGAACTTGGTATACACAATCATAAAGCAGAAGCAACCGAATCATAACACAAATAAACAAAACGAGCTACAATAGAATTTCATGAACTTGGAAATATAGGACCCATTGGTGATTTGATCTTGACTCTCAAAATCTGCAGCGAGACCAACCCTCTGTTTGCCTGCATTCATTCATTAATTAAAATAACAGAGAATATTGAGATGAGAGAAAAAGCCTTTTAGGTTCTCCCAGAATACAACTGTAATCACACAACCAGATATGCAGCATCTCAACACAGAGAAAATAAAAACGAAGCTTTGAAACTGTAGAGAGCAATTGCATATGAAGCCAAACATTACCAATAGATACAATTGGCTGCAAGAAAAAGAACAATACGCCATCATCAAAAGCTGCTAGTTCAAAGTACTTTAGAAGGCTAAAGAAATTAATTAAGTAGTGTACCTTTGCAACATCAAGACTGACAGTCCATGGCTGGAAGTGCTATCTGCTCATATAGAGTCTATTATGCTCATTGGAAGCATCAACCGCGCGCAACTCCCTGACTCCTCCTGCCATTTCTCCATCTGCTCCTTGTGAATCAGTTCTTTATATTAGAATGATATGAATACTAAAACAGAAAAGAAGCAACAGAAAAGAAGCAAGATATAACCATTCCACAGCTTCCTTTGAATTTAGAGGTTCAACTACACATAGCCACATACAATATTATAATTGATCAGTTCAAAGTATCAAATCAAAGTCAATCAAATATCCCATGAACTACTAATTTAAAGTGCAAAACTGTGCCCAATGAAATTAATCCATGCTTCTGGTGACAGCCAATTCTAATGTTGTACTTAAGAATCTGATCAAAGTCATGTTCAAACATGGGGAGACCCTCGCTTCTTTTCCTAAGCATTACCGATTTAAGAACTATCCATTTCTTTTAGTCACTGTATGCACATTAGCCCTGCTGACTATACTGAGTTCTACATGTTACACTGCAAGATCTTTCAAAAATTTGAGCTAAGTGATAATCAAACTACATATAAAACTACAATGTGAACCACATGTGTCAATTGCTCAAGAATACCTCAAGGCCTCCCTCCCTCAAGCACACAAAAATTCCACTCAGGGCACTGATCTTTTTTGAAACTCACTTCATACTCATCACTGATCTTAAACGTCGCCTTCCCCAAATCAAGCAGCTCCGAAATCTACGAAAAAGCCTCGACACATTACATGAAACTCAACGCCTTTCCTGGAAGAGGTTGCTTCATAGCTGCAATATATATTTACACAATTAACTATACTATAAAGAGTGGACTAATACTAATACAAACTCAGACAAATATGTGCACATAAAGAAGGAATGCTGATGTTACACGACTAAACCGTGCAAAACCTCAATCAGTCAAGATAATACATGAGAACCCAACAACTGCAAGGAACTGTTACAAGCAGTTATGCATCCCATAACTAATTTCAAAACATTCCGCAAACCAATTTTAACTAAAAGCATGCAAATTGCATAGCTCCTTCATGAACTAACAAATTGGAGCAACAAAATTAACATGCAATTGGTTACAAGGTGATGTCTCCAATCCTATCGAGCCGTTATCTACTCTCAATTCTACACTGATCAATAACGAAACACTTCTTAAGCTTTTTAATGTGAACTCTCATCAAAATGGCACAAGCATTGAGAAAACGATAAGATAGAACAAACAAACCTCTAACTCCCACACTAAACAGCCTGATGACATATATTTCTAAAGTCTTAGACTAACCCTGTGATTGGAAGCAACAAGCTTTCTGGTTCAGTAACTTCTACAATTGGTTAAATTACTCTATCATAGTTCTTAATTTTCCGATCCAAAATTCACAAATATAAATGAGAATTTCATTGCAAAATTAACTTGAGAAATAAGATCTCTGTGAATGGCGGATCGGACTCACATGAAGAAGGAAGCGGTGAAGAGGAGGCCAAGGGAGAGCAAACAACCGCCGAAATAAACAACTGCCGACGACATTCGGTTCTAGGCATATCGGACGACGGAGGCGACTTGGGTTTGGTGGCGAATTGAACCAGATGCCTTGGACGATGGTTGAGGAGGAACAAGAGGGCGACTAGAGGGGGCCTAAGGGTAGTAGCGGTGGGACTCCGGCGCCATTCTGATACTCCGATGACAGAAAAGCAGAAACCCTAGACGAAATTGGGGATTGGGGAGAGAGAGAGAGAGAGAGAGAGAGAGAGAGAGAGAGAGAGAGAGAGAGAGAGAGAGAGAGAGAGAGAGAGAGAGAGAGAGAGAGAGAGAGAGAGAGAGAGAGAGAGAGAGAGAGAGAGAGAGAGAGAGTGTAGAAAAGCAGAAACCCTAGACGGAATTGGGAATTGGGGAAAGAGAGATAGCGAGAGAGCGTGAAGAATGAGGTGTGGGTATTGGGCTCGGAGTGATTCCGGTGAAGAAGACGAGGGTGAAGAATGAAGGATAAAGAGGTTTGGTATTTGGGTATCTAGGATAAATGACGAGCAGACGAGGTGTGGGCATTTAGGATTTAAGAGGTTTTGTTTTCTATGAAAAAAAGTGGCAAGTTTAAGTTTTGGTGAAAATATTAAGCGGGAGCCGAAAAGTACCGAGTACGGCGCACACCAATTACATGCCCGTAAATACTTTATACTTATTAACAACGCGTAAAAGAAAAATATCGTAAATACTTTTTCATAATATTAACCTTTACAGCGTGTTTTTATTACAAGTCGTAAATAACTCGAGACACAATTTTATTTACGACGTGTTTCAAAAGTGTGCCGTAAATAACTCTACATAACATTATATTTATGACATGTTATAAATACACACCGTAAATGACATATTTTTATAACACACATGCACGTCATAAATTTTAAACAATAAAAAAACCTTAAATTCTTGTAATGAAATTAACATAGATATCTCACGAGGGACCAACACCGAAACCCAGGCATGAGATTCTGAGGCCAATCACCATGGGCAAGAGAGACCCAAACTGTATGGCCCATATTGGGTGAGACCCGACCCATGAAGCCATGGCCCTCCTAGTCCTTTCCTTCGGCTGCACCAGAAATGTCGCTCCACCACCTCCTACGACACGCCGTCGAGATCGGAAACGTCGTCGGGCTCTGACTAGAAGATCTGAACCACCGTACCAATCACTTCGTGTTGTTGTCATCCGGCGATTGGTGTCGGAATCTGTTTCAAAATCCAAGACTAGATCTAAAGAGGAATCTGCCATCCTAAACCGCCGGTGTGGCATCCTATCAACCCACCGAGCTCCAGTCGCTCCTATCCATCCTCCGATCTGGGTCTGACACAGAAGACCTGGCCTTGCAGACCCGCCGGCGAGCCAGCCGGTCGAACCACCAATTCCGGCCAGCCCTTTGAACCACCACTCCCACCACTACCGCGCAGCCACCATGCTTAGAAATCACCCACCAACCCTCATCTGGAAATAAATGAAAATCGAAATCCGGATGTGAAGCAATCGTCCATCGAACCACCGACAGCAGCCTGACCTCCAATCTACAGTCACCCTGATGTCCTCCAATCTCTCCACCTGTGTAGTCTCTGATGCAGCACAATTCCATGACTGAGAAATACCAAATCCAAATCTGTAAAATACCATCATCCTAGCCATAGAAACGAAATCTCGTCCGGCCGCACATCTCATGCACCGGCTTGACCAACGGCCGATACCGGACGAGAGCTAGGGACACCCAAGGAATTAGTTTACGCGCGTGAGGCGCGTTCCCTTGGAAAAGAAAATGGAGAGTTTTTTTGGTCCAGTAAACCAGTCTATTTTGTATATTTTAATTTATTTATTTTTTATCAATTCGAGTTAGTCCCATCGTCGATCGCTTCAAGAAAAAAGTAGACATTGAGAGGTAAAATAGCTCATTAGATAAACCAGCTAACTTGGTATGATATCACGATTGTTTAAAATTGATATAAATTGGGCAAGAAGTTGTTCTACATTGTTGTACTTGTACCAATATGTTAATATATAATGTAACTTTCATTTGGTTAACCTGATTGGTTTAGCAACTGGGTAAGCACTCTATGCACTCGTCACTTCAACCTCTGAAAAGTAGTAGAAAGTGACTGCAATAATCTAATATTAACACAGTTAAGAACCTCTTCGATCTTAATCAATATATTAATTTTGTATCAGGTACTTTTATACGTTAATTTGGGATCGATGAAACATAGACAATGAAAGATGATTAGATCATGAACTGTTATGGTTACTATGTCTATGCTTGTTTTGTTTTATCACCCTTTCTATAAAATAGGACGGTCGACGATCATATTACTCTTAGTTATTACTTAAATTGCTCATCACCGCCTATAACTCACAAATGCCTACCGTAGAAGTCTTCATCACCTTTCTCTTCTTCTCTTTCTTTGTCTTCCTCCTTCCCAATCAGATATCAGCAAGCACTACCAACTGTCGTGAATCAAAATGTAAGAGAAACGAACCACCTGTGCATTTCCCGTTTCGGCTAGGAGACCGCCAAGCCACACATTGTGGTTATGGTCAGGGCTTCAATCTCTCATGCAGCTTGGAAAAGCGAACCATCCTCAGCCTCCAGTATTCAGGAGACTTCATCGTGCTGGGCATCGACTACGATGACCAGCTCGTGTGGATCGACGACCCTAAAAACTGCTTCCCTAAGCGGCTGCTCGACGGTGACTTTAGTCTTATGGACTCTCCCTTCTCATACTTGTACGGCCTTGAAAACTCCACCTTCCTCAATTGCTCCTCGCAAGCAGAAATTCGGTCTTCACCCATACCTTGCCTAAGTGATCAGTACTTTAGTGTCCTTGTTGTTCCTTCCAGCTGGTTCTATGGTGATCCCAATTCAACATCAACAACATCATCGCTTTCTCCGGCATCGCTGTCACCTCTTTGCTCTGTGATTTCCACAGCCTTGGTTCCAAGGTCAAGTCCAGCTGACCTGTGGGATATTAACATCGGAGTTCCGCTGGCGTGGGACATGCCTGAATGTCGTTCTTGTCAAGGAAGCAGTTGTGGATTCGAGAATTCTACCAGTTCGCAAATTGTGTGCACTGGTGACAAACCCTCACATTCTGGTATTTTTTTTTTTGCATAATATATTACTAGCTGATATTAATTGTTGTCATCATAATATTACTAGCTAATGAAATCATATTGTAACGTAACTTGTCTGCATTTCAGGTTCAGGTATGTCAAACGGTCTAAGGTATGCAATCGTGATAGGCTGTGCAGTACCAGCGCTAGTGTGCATCATCGGGGTCGTAATTTGTGCTTACAAGATGAATGCTTCTAATCAAGCTCACCAGCCAGCCATAACAGAATTATCAACCATAGTAAGTCATCAACAACTTCCGAATGCAACCGCCGCCGGCCCTCCTACTGCAGTTAGAATGGGACTGGATGGTGAGACAATTGAATCATATCCCAAGATTCAACTAGGTGAGAGTTTGGAGTTACCCAACCCTAATGACAAAACTTGTTCAATATGTTTGTGTGAGTACCAACATAGAGAAATAATAAGGACTATACCTCAATGCAAGCATTATTTTCATGCTAATTGCATAGACGAGTGGTTCAAAAAGGATGTGACTTGCCCCCTCTGCCGAGATCAGCCCAATTATGAAGCGCTTGGATTGCCTAGACCGCCCTTGCATGATACGAGTGCTCTACCAAGTAACGGATCACTTGATTTGCCTAGACCCGTCTTGCAAAATACTGCTAATTTTCTATATCTCGATCATATGTATTTAATGTAGCATCAATGTTAGTGCTACCTGAAATTCAGGTAGAAGATTTTCTCACTAACCACTTTTTTGATTGGAGTAGGAATGAAAGCTTTTTCGATAATGGATGTAAAAATGGGTCGGGAATTGAGTGGTGATGGTACCTCTCTCGATCTAGAATATCGAAAAGGTGTATTATGGGTTTTTGTGATTGATTTTGCTAGGACTCACTTGCCCCTTCAAGATCCTATTCATGTTGTATTTATAATCGTGACTCATCGGTCACTTAATGTTGTGCGCCTTGTTAGCTAGTTAAGCACGAGTGGATCCATGACTCCATGTTATGGACATCATGGGAAACTCCGTTTCTAATTTTTCTTGTTGACCAGTTCTATTTCACTTTGTCCTCAACTCGTTCCCTCTGCGTCTCCATCTCACCCGACTTGATTTGACCAACACCCTATCCGGCCCAAACCTGACTCGACCGCTACGTGATCCATCACTACATGATTTATCTTCAACGTGACCCACTTCCACTAAGTCACACCCATTCAACGCTGCTCCATAACTTCCTTCGCCGCCACGTTCAGCCTTAGGGCTTTGATTAAGCCTTGCTTGATCTCTCCTGTTTTGACTTGGTCAGTGCACACCTCGAGCCAATTCACCTGCAACCTGATTCAACCATTACCCATTCCGTTCTGCTCACAACCCATGACAGTTCATTTACTTGCAACCCAATTTGACTGTCACACAATTCACTCAATGCCCAATCCATTCGTGGTCAGGTTGGGACTCGTACCTTTTTGGGGCTATACCAGATTTGACCGTGACCAGATTGATCACGAGATGATCTTACTTCAAATTTGACTTATCATGCATAAAAGGATACCCATTTGTATTTAAATCTTACGGTGAAAATATTTGCACTTACAATCAATCACTTTGATAATTTGAATCTAAATAATTCAGTTTATACAAAATTATAAAAGCCAATTTAGTCCCTTTTCTTGTATTTGATGTAGGATTACCTCTATTCCAAATATTTCTACGGTGAATTTTTTTATGCGGTCAAATTTTACCGATATTTCTTCAAAATATAGAAGATGCATTCTAAATATATTCAATACCAGATATCTTCGAAGGGGGTTGTCTACGATACTGGGACGTATGTCATACCCTCGTTTTACAATATTACTACCAATTGAACAAAAATTACAAGTTAATTGAGTAAAAGTTACAACACTGACAACAAAATTACTACATTTGTTTTACACATTTACATATAATTGACTAAGTTACCACAACGACAACAATTTGTTTATAAACTTGTAACTTGTCTTAAGTTGAGTAATTAATAGATCTAAGATATATGAGTATCTTCCAAAAAAATGATCGAGAAATATATCGGATAAATGGCACAGAGATGCTAGGCTTGTTAGTGACAAGCAATGCAGTTGCTTCCTCTCTATTAAGAAATCACAATGCGCATATCCAGATTAAATCATTTAAGACTAGCTGTGATTCGAAACTTTAACTTCTTTGACAAGAGGGAGTGAAGACTCAGCATCTTAGCTAATTAGTGGCCAAGCTTGTCTCTCTTGAATTATGGAACTGGTTGTTGTGACCAACCGTAACCAACTTGATTTCCTAATCTAATGAGTATGCTTAAAATGCCAGAAACTACTACTAATAGGAATTCGACACCATAAAAAAGAACAATGAAAAAGCTAAAAACATATTCATCATATTATGTGTTAGCTAGTGCGTATTCTTTTTTGACATAATATACTAATTAGCTGGTAAGGTGTTTTTTTTTATCAAAAAGCTGGTAAGGTGTACGTTGGTGATACAGAACAAGATCGAGTTCTTGGGTCTTTGAGAATCTTTCATTTTTCTTTTTTCCTTTTCTTATACTTTAGGCTGATCGATAATGATTGCAGCTTAAAAGTTCGGTGCGCCGTTACATCAATGTTCATCCCAGTTTTCAGTTTGTTTGTAGATATTATATATATATATATATATATATATATATATATATTTCTTATTCTGAACAAAGTTTCGTTTTGAAATTAACGTGTGAAGTTCCTTATTTGACTCATTTTTCAGACATATTTTCATATTTCCACCGTTCAATTAGTATAACCCAATGCATAGATCACTTATGCAAAGTTTCATTGAATTTGATGATTATTTGAGTTTTCATAATTGTTATTTACACAACCAGTTCTGTTTAGACAAATTTATGATCCGTTCATTGATTTAATCTAATTCGGTACCTTAACAATCATCAAGTTGGATGAAATTTTGCAGCAATGATCTATTCATTAGTATCAATAAACTAAACGATGGAGATGTGAAAATATGACCGAAAAATAAGTCAAATAAGAAACTTCACACGTTAATTTCAAAACTAAACTTTACTCTGGATAGAAACTATATATATATATATATATATATATTCCTTCCCCGCTTTATGTGATTGGCAAACCAAACCTTAAAATTAAGTGAAACTTGATGAGTTGCAGTTACTAAACAGTAGAGTACTCCTTTTAATTATTACTAAACTTAATTAAGAGTTTATGGGGACAAACTTATAAGGGAAACGGATTCAGTTGAGGTGATCATCATCATCATCCTACTTGCTATATGGGGATCATAATCTTTTTCATCTGATAAAAATATGAAAACTCTTTTTTTTTTTTTTGCCAAAATGCTCAAAAACGGTTTTACCTGAAGTGTGTGGTACGTAATTGAAGGTTGAAACATATATACTGCATAGAAGAATAAGTATCCTTGTAACAAAACCTCCCAACTAATTAAGCCTCTATTAACGACCCTAATTAAGCTGTGTCCATGAACCAATCCATTAGGTCGACGAAGGCCCATGCATCCTTCCAATGCCTAGCCCCTCGATCTCCTTACCAGCAGTATTGGCTGCCTTAAATATTCCAAAAGAAGAAGAAGAAACTAAAAATGAGCTTAGGCTAGCGATGCATGAATGTCACTGATTGGCAAATGGGGTGTGGATGACGATGAAAGCCAAGTCCACTAACAACTCCCCACCTAACGTCAATACTAATCTTCTCTTCTTCTTCTTCAATTTGTCTCCTTTCACCTTCTCGCCGGCGCCACGCACCTCAACTCGGAACCCTTCATCGATCGAGCTCGTTGATTTGGTAAAGTTTTGGCATTTCTGTCAGCAGTGGACCTAATCAAACGGCTCCTATTGGTCTTATTGCTACCTGATTCTCTGATATATATCATATTCAACCAAAACAGCCCATGTTTATCACTTATATGACAACCAAAACGTACCAGTCAAATACCGTGTCCTTAATTAATCTTTGCAACATTATAAAACTCAATTACAAACCAAAAAGCCAACTCCTTTGTTTATATTCTACTCCAAACTCGATCAACACCCCTTCCTTCTTCTTTCTTCTTCAATCTTCATCAGATTAACCACACAGACTTAAAGCAAACTTTCCCGTAAATCGATCGATCCATCCTCAATTCATGGCGGTTTCTCCACAAGCATTCCCGCCCAGAAAGCGGCGCCCCTCTGCCGGAGCCTTCATGTCTCCCAAACTCTCCGACCAGACCCTCCTCCGCTCTCTCCTCCTCCTCTGCCAAGAAATCTCCTCCCTCGAATCCCGCGGCTGCCTCCTCAGGCGCACCACCCTCTCCATGACTCGTAAATCCAGGCTTCTTGCTTTCCTCTTCGAAGACCTAGTTCGATCTTCAATCACCTACCTCTCTCCCTCCGCTCTCTTGTGCTTCCAAGAAATGTACATCCTCCTCCAGAGGATCCAAACACTAATCGAGGACTCTTCCAACGGCAGCAAGATGTGGCTTCTCATCCAGAACGAGTCCCTCGCCAACAGCTTCCACGAGCTCACTCTTGATCTGTCCACCTTGCTAGATATTCTCCCCGTCAAGGAGCTTGACCTAAACGATGACGTCGAGGAAGTCGTCGCCTTGCTTCGCGCCCAGTGCGCGCGAAGCAAGGACGCTTTTGTTGATCCAAAGGATGACGATCTCCGCCTCCAAGTCTGCTACATGCTCGATCGTCTCAAAAAGGAAATCATTCCAGACCACTCCAAGCTCTCCGAGATTTTCGCCCAGTTGGGAATTCTAGACTCTTCCAATTGTAGAGAAGAGCTAGAGTCTCTCCAAGACGAGTTTCAGAACCAAGCAGACGACAAGTCCAAGTCTCAGTTGCTTTCCCTCATCGGCCTCGTTCGCTATGCCAAATGTGTCCTCTTCGGCGCTTCAACTCCACCTTCCGATCTCACTCGCCTGAAATCCTCCTCCGAGTTAAACTTCCCAGTGGACTTCCGGTGTCCGATCAGCCTGGAACTCATGCGGGACCCGGTGGCGGTGGCGACCGGTCAGACCTACGATCGTGAGTCAATCAAGCTGTGGATCGAATCGGGACACAACACGTGTCCCAAGACAGGTCAGGCCCTGGTCCACACGAACTTGATACCCAACCGCGCTTTGAAAAATCTTATCGCCATGTGGTGCCGCGAGCAGCGAATCCCTTTCGACCACGCGGAGAATAAGGAGAAAGTCAGCGCCGTCAAGAAGAACAAGGCCGCCTTGGAAGCCACCAGGATGACGGCCTCGTTTTGGTCAACAAACTCTCCCTCGCCCAGTCAGTCGAGGCTGCCAACGGCGTCGTTTACGAGCTCCGTAGTCTAGCCAAGACTGATTCGGACTGCCGCGCCTGCATTGCCGAAGCTGGAGCGACGAGCTCCGTAGTCTAGCCAAGACTGATTCGGACTGCCGCGCCTGCATTGCCGAAGCTGGAGCGATTCCTTTGCTGGTACGTTATTTAGGCTCCGACGTCGGCAGGGACCACCCAAACCTTCAGGTACATGCCGTCACAACGATTCTCAACCTCTCCATACTCGAAGCCAATAAAGCAAGAATCATGGACACTGACGGAGCGCTAAACGGAGTTATTGAGGTGCTCCGCTCTGGCGCCACTTGGGAGGCCAAGGGAAACGCGGCGGCTACGATATTCAGCTTGTCAGGTGTGCATGCGTACAGGAAGAAACTAGGGAGGAAGGCACGTGTGGTGAAGGCATTGGTGGAGTTGGCCAGGGCGGGACCCGGATTCTCCAAGAGGGACGCCATGGTGGCGATATTGAATTTGGCGGGAGAAAGAGAGGCAGTGGCGAGGTTGGTGGAAGGCGGGGTGGTGGAGATGACGGTGGAAGTAATGGAGGGGCTACCGGAGGAGGCGGTGACAGTGTTGGAAGTGGTGGTGAGAAGCGGCGGGATGGTGGCCATTGCGGCGTCGTTTGGTGCAATAAGGCATTTGGGGGTGGTGTTGAGAGAAGGGTCGGATAGGGCGAGGGAGAGCGCGGCGGCGACTCTTGTGACCATTTGTCGAAAAGGTGGGTCGGAGATGGTGGCGGAATTGGTGTCGGTTTCAGGGATAGAGAGGGTAATATGGGAATTGATGGGGACGGGGACGGTGAGGGCGAGGAGGAAAGCGGCGTCGTTGTTGAGGATTCTGAGGAGATGGGCGGCTGCAATGGAGGGTGATCATATAGTGGAAGGGTATTCGACTATTGTGAGTTCATCAACGACGGCAATGGTGTCTAGCTAAATTTTATACAAATTAACCTGTAAATGTTCATAGTGAATTGTTTTCTTTACCTTTTGTTTTCGTGATCAATTAATGAAAATATCTCATTCATTCATTCATTATCTGTAGCAATGTTGTTTTTTAGATCGAGATTATCGATATATCAGAAATTTTAAATATACACCTCTAATAACTCAATACACACTTTTATTATTTTAGATTTCACATCAAATTTTAATTACAAAAATATTAATTAATTATTAGGGAAAAAAAATTCATCTTCTCTAAAACATAACTCTTCTCCACTATTACTATGCATCAAAAGAAAAGAAAGAAAAACTTCTTCTCCAAAATTCATCACTTAAATTTCGACAACTGTCATAATCACATGTACTATTTACTGATTCATTTGTTTTTTTTTTTTCTATAAACATTAGTTTTATCTTACAGAATAAAACTAGTTTTTATGCTGTTGTAATTCTATTAGTTTCTTAACTTTGAAAAAATTATGTATGTTCAATATTTTTTTTTCTTCAAATCTAACCGATTGATATCATATTGGAGATTTAAAGTTTGAATATAATATTACTCTTTTGATTATAAATTGAAAAATATCAAGAAAAAATTTCTAACCCGATCAAAAAAAATCTAACAGAAAATAAAAGAGAATACGTAAATAGAGTTGTGAAATAGTAAATATATAATCATTATATTAAATACAAATTATTATTATTTTTAGATATTGAGAGTATTTTAGGCAGTTTGAGATGTATAAATGTATAATATTAAAATAAAAAATAGATGGGTAGAGTATTAAGTAAGGGGTGTGTATTTAAAATTACTCATTTACAACATTACTACTTTTTTTTCTTTTTTTTTTTATCAAAAGATTTCATTCATTCCATAGATAAAGAACTTACATATATCAAGAGCATAATATGGCCTCATTAAAACATTATTACTACTTGTGCAAAATGTCTAGAGTGAAATTATAAATCGGAACAAATTATGAAAGGATTGAATACGTGCATTCAATTCTTTTAAGATAAATACATAAGAATACAAGAAGTTTGTTAACTACGGTGTAAACTTTCATTAAGGAAATTAAAACATACTTATATAACATGCTAACAAACTTTGAACCAATCGTCAGTACAACATAATGTCTTTTACAAAAAAACTATGTTAGCATCAATAGAGTTTATTCAACATAGCAATCTAGCTAGTCAGCATCAAACCTAGCAATTAGTAGCATAATACTAATCACATGCATTAAATTGTTCAACATATTACAAAGTCAAAATGCAGAAAAACACTTCCTAAATACGACCTACTATACCATGAACCTACCACAAACGTCAGAAACGAAGGTAGCTGGTAAAACTAGTAAATGTGACTCAAATTGTACACTGTGTTGTTAACCTTAGGCTTCATGGCATTATGTGTACGTCTTCTTACCTCCGCCAGCTCTGGCCAGAGCAATGTGTTACACCACGAATGGTGAAAGCTATAATGATGCTCATATATGTTATATTATGTTTGGGATTGTACTGTGTGGATTGATAACCGATGCCTGCGGTGGACACGCCATCGTTAGACCTTTCATATTGGGAGCAATATATCATACTTTAGCGATGCATAACAAATGTTTAAAAGATCGTGTTGGAAACTTTATGGAAAGCCTTTTCATGCCCTTTTATTTATAAATTGGTCATTGTGGTGAAATTCAATTTCTTTTGGCTTTTTGGTGATCCAGCAGATGAAAACTGAATCAAACCATGGCTTAGCTTGTTCGGGACGTGTTGGCCATGGTGGAGAGGAATATATCTCACATCAAAAAATGGCAAAAAATATATATTTAATAAGTGGGTAGATCATACTCAATTGTACCGAGACCTTTTGTGATTAAAACCTAACACCTTAAAGGTGGTTAAGTTAGGACAATGTCGGTGCAAGATTGATCTATGGGCCATGTTTGTCGCTGTTGAACATAGTATCATAGTTAGTCCCTCTCCAAATACTTCTCCAATTCTCATGGGCCCGACTGTGTTCTATCTCTCGCCTAGTTCAGGGTTCATATCTCGCCATCGGAAAGTTTTGATTGGATTGTCACCAAATGTCCCTTGGTTTGTTTCGTCCCAATTCATTCTACGTGCAGACCTTGAGTCCTTGAGGGGGCGTGTTGAACGGTTAGAGTTTAATATCAGTGAGAAATAAAATATATCTTATAAGTGGGTGAATCATATCATTAGAGGCCTGATTAAAACCCAATACCTTAAAGGTGGTTAAGTCAACAACGGGCCACGCTTGTTACTGTTTAACAGTGATCATCCTGGATTTCAGAGCGAAAAGTGTTGACACTTTCATCATTGTTCAACAAATGACACTTCAAGATAGTTTAGTTTTGGGAATCCCCATGAACACTAAGGGAGCATTTGTTACGTCAGACTAGACCGGACTAGACATGAGAAGACATAATAGCAAGAACAATTAAGCCAACATTTGGCAACAACACGGATTATGTTTAATGAGTTTTCGTAGTCACCAACACACGCTCAGCATCTTCTTAAGGAGCGGCCCAGAAATTGAGGGGGTTTATAGAAGACGGTGTCGTAGACGCTGTTTTTCTTCTCCTCTCTCATCAATCTTTTTCTTCAATTTCTTCTCATCAGCGCTGATAGGTACTCAATCTCTAGTCATCGATACCTTAGTTTGTCTATAAAAGGGGAATTCTGGTTCTTAATTTAATCATCAATATATCTCTCTGTCTCTCTCCAAATTGGTTAAAGATCGTCTACTACATCTAGAAATGAAATCGCACAACAGAGGTGAAATCAGACAACAACAAAGCACCCGACAACAATTATGAATGAAAGAGTGGAAGCCCAGTTGATGTTAGATATGAGAATTTTTATTCTGTCATAAGCATTGATTTGATTTCGTTCTTTCTTCTCCTCTCTTTTTCTTTAACTTTGTAGCTCAATGTTACAAGATCATTTTAGGATAACAAGAATTATGGGTAGAATTATGGGTTGGCCTTAATTATATTAGGACCAGTTGATTTGATTTATGACACGTTTACTTACCTAGAATGAAATTAAGATATGTGGGAATGATTACAGAATAAGGGAATTCATGTGTTTACTTGTTCATGATGGAATGAGAATTGTTGTGGGTCCCACCTCTAAACCTGTAATTGATTTCTTGTACCCAAAATATCATCACTTAATTACAATAACCCTAACTTTTTAAAAAGTAATTTAGTAATCATACTAGTTTAATTTCATTTCCCTCTTGTAAGTAAACAAAATTAATTGTAATTAGTTCCATTCTCATTCCAATTTCATGTGATAAGTAAACAACTCAATGAAATTGAAATCTCCACATAATATTCTATTCCGTCTCTTATTCCTGATGAATTTCATTATAAGTAAGTAAACGTGTTATTAGTGCATTTCAAAGAAGGAAGAGGAGGGAGAAGAGATTTGGAGGTTTTATTTTTTTTTATTTTACATACCTCATGTGCATTTGTATGTGTTTCAATTTGTTCATATATGAAGAAATATATAAAAGAACTGAATGTTGAGATTTGGATGTTAATGTTATGCTTTAATTTGATGCATTTTCCAATTGAATGTTATCTATTCATCTGGTTTTTAGTTTTATTCGGGTGAAACAGTTTTTATAAGAATAAGCCAAGCTAAAGGTGTTCATCCCTATAGATATATATTATCTTAGCACCAAACATGAATCAGGATTAAGTCCAGCTATGGCAATCCAGCTGTGATACAAACGTACAGTAATTATATATACTCATTGTATTCAAAAAAAAAAAAAAAATACTCAGCTCTTCTCGCGACCTAAAGGTACGTGACTATTTTTCATTAATAGTTGCTTATAAAATCTGAAATGCACATATGCAAAGCTAAAACATATACGAGAGGGGTTCTAATGAGGACCATTTGGTTGAGGCTAGTTGAAGATTTTCTAATTAATGGTTTATTTTGCCTATTTTTTAAACACATTTTTTCATCTCAACCGTTTAGTTTTTAGGTCTATATAAGATCATTTCTACAAATTTTCAGCCAAATTGGTGATCATTAAGGAATCAAACTAAATCAAATCAATGGACGATCTAAATTTATCAAACATGAACCGTTTATGTTTATAATTGGCAAATCACATTTATGAATGTTAGGGTTACGGCTCAAAACTGATCCCTTGTCTGTTTTGGATTCTTTACTCCTAAAAGCTTTGGGTAAGTTATTTTAGTGTATCTAGGATTTTTAGAGTTTATCCTTAGAAGTAATGGTTTAGGATTCCTGTTATGGTTCTAAATTTTATTGTAAGTCGGACTAATTGTGAGTCTATAAATAAGATCTTAGAGGCATAGTTTTATGTATGGCTGGTATTTGTAGGTATACCGACTCTATTTACCAATACCATGTACCAACCAACTTAAGATTGGTAGGCAAAATCTTGTACCAATACCAACCGTCGAAGTTGGTATACCAACTTAGTTAGTACGGTTGGTACTCGGTTGGTAGTGGGCATCTACCAAGTTTAAATTAAGGCCCAACAAACTAAAAGACCCAGCTCATTTGAATCTTTTTTTTTGGGTTTTTTTCTATCAATTATCAAACACATTCAAAGTTTCACATATCATATAATTTCAAATGTATAAACAAGCAAGATCAAAACTTCAAATGCAACAACGCAACAACGTCCAAAGTCTTATACAGAAAATTAAACAACACATGTCCAAACTCCAAAGTCTTATATAGAAAATTGAACAATACAACCCAATGAAAACACAAGTCCAGATTAGCATAAATTGGACAAAATTTGCAGGGAAGAGTGATGTTGCGAGGCCGGGAGAGTGCTAGAGTGCTAGACTGCGAAACACAACATAAATTATTGATTATAGAACCTATTAACATAGCATAAAAACTAACACATAACACAGAACCTATTAACAGAGCACAGAAACACATAACACAAAAGTATTACAAGAACACATAACATAGAAACTAATCAAACTAGGAAGTTGATAGATACTAATCAAACTAATCAAACACAGAACATAGAAACTAATCAAACTAGGAAGTTGATAGATACTAATCAAATTAATCAAACTAATCAAACACAGAACATACGTACACATAGATTGATAGATAGCACAAATTAGGAAGTTGATACATACAGAGATTCGAGGCTTGGCGAACGGCTTCTCGAACGGAGCCGATGGCTTCTTCGTCGGAGAGTTGAGGTGCTACCGAGTTATTGAAGCTGCCGAGTCGAGGTGCTACGAAGTTGAGGTGTTGCGAAGTCAAGGTGTTGCCGAGTCGAGGTGATGCGAAGTCGAGGTGTTGCTCAGTTATTGAAGCTAACCTTGGCGCTGCCGAGTCGATGGCGAGAGAGGCGAGGTGAGGTTTGAGCGAGATGAGTGTTTGAGGCTTTGAGCGAGAGAGGCGAGAGACAGAGAGTTGAAGTGAAGTGAAGTGAAGTGAATGAGTCTGGGATTAGGGTTAGATCAACGATGGAGATTCATCTCCACAAATAGTTGTATTTTTTTTTATATACATCGGTTGGTACATGGTATACCGTATTTTAGGTAAAACTTGTACCACGTACCAACCGACTTCTCAAACTTGGTACGGTAGTACTGTACCGAAAACTCGGTTACCAACTATATCGGTTACCAACTTGTTTGGTACGATTGGTACATGGTTGGTTGGTTTCGCCAAGGTCTAAATTGCCACCCCTAGTTTTAGGTGTGGTGTGATGTAAATCAATTAAGAGTTTTGATCTTGAGAGTTGCAAGATATGAGAGATTAGATGTATTTGAGAGTTATCTGCTGAGAGTCTAGAGTGTAAGGAAATAGGTTATTTGAGGGTGGAAGAACCGAATTGTTCTTCAGTTGTAATCTTCTTCTCGTTTAGTGGATCCATCATCATCACCCGAGGACGTAGGTCATGTGATTTGACTAAACCTCGTTAAATATCTTGTGTCACTACCAGAACAAGCACTTTAGCTGATGAAAAAGTTTCGTCGGCCTGTTAACTTAATTCGTCGGCTATGGTTTCGTCGGGAAAGAGTCATCGGTGATTACTTTAGCCGACGACACTAGAAGACGTCGTCGGCTATTGTCCCAGTATTTAGCCGACGAATATCTTAAATGTTTCATCGACCATAGTCTGAGACTTTAGCCGACGAAACATTTAAGATATTCGTCGGCTAAAATATGTAATAAAAAAATTAAAAAAAAACTATAGCCGACGAAATATAGTCTGTTTCGTTAGCTTTAGAAGGGTTTAGCCGACGAAACATAACATAATTCGTCGGCTAAACCTTATAAAAAAAATTAAAAATACTATAGCCGACGAATATCTTACATGTTTCGTCGGTTATAAGTCCATTCCAGTATAAAAAAAAACCCGAAATTTCTAAATTACCATTCCAAGCAACATGCAAAATACACCAAAACAATTCCAAATAACTAACATCAAGCACATAAAACTATATAATTGATCAACTACACAAAATCTAGATTGTCTAAATCAATATCCGATTCATTTGACAAAAATTCAACAACAAATTCAACACAAAATCTCTATTCCACCGAACACTGAAGCATCACCTGCAAACAAAAATTCAACATAAACACAGTCTCAAAGCAGCAATCTTATTTCGAAAAAAAATCAAGCTAAATGGAGGAAACACTATACTAACCATGGACATGCTTCTGCAGCATACTGGCCTATTCATCACGAACGACCTGCAGAAACTCTCCGACGTATACATGCTTGATTTCATCCCCTTTCTTGTTTTGATTAACCCTAGAAATTGCAGAAACAACTCAAATCAACTATATGATTCACTAACGCAGCTCTGCTAATTACGATTGCAACCAAGAAATTAAGCCCTAACAGAGAATCGAGAGATCTAATTGAGCAGTACCTGGCGAGGACGGAGAGGCGAAGAGCCCAGGGGGTGGGAGTGCCGGTGGAGGGCCGATTGGGGACGGAATTGTCCGGGGAGGAGCGGCGGATCTCGAAGAGAGGAGTGGTCGGAGAGCCTTGGTCGCGGCAAGGGTTGGCGTTGGCCCGCAGAACGGCGATGGCTTGAGGAGGCTGTGGAGGGCTCGAGGAGGCGGTGGAGGCTGTGGAGCGCGGTGAGGGCTCAAGGAGGCGGTGGTGGGTTTTTTGGAGCGCTGGGTTTAATTATATACCCTATGCCTTTAGCCGACGAAATTTTTATTTCGTCGGCTAAACCTATTTAATTCGTTAGCTAAACCTGTTAATCTCGTCGGCTTTTGTAATGAAATTCGTCAGCTAAATCTGTGAAATTCGTCGGCTAAATCTGTAAATCTCGTCGGCTTAAGTAATGAAATTCGTCGGCTATAATACTTTTTATTTAATATTTTCAATTTATTTGTTTTATTTTATTTTATTAACTATAGCCGACGAATTTTCAATAATGTCGTCGGTTATAGTACTTTTTATACATTCGGCACATTGTGATTGTGATGATCAAACTTCAGAAACGAAAATCCGACCGTCAGATATGACCATCATGATAAAATACATGTATGGAAAAAATTCAACTTGATCCGACAAGGTTAATGGCTCGATCCGGACGGTTAATCCCGTAAGTCATACCCCTAAACGGACGAAAAAGGTCATTAGACCGTCTAAATTACGTATTTAGACCGCACCTTCAACTGAAAATAGTTTCAAATCGATAAGACGCAACAAGTCGTATAAAAATTTTACGGAAAATAACCACCAAAGATAGGGCTACCCATAGGGAGAAAGAATGGAAAATTGCATTGACCGCAACTATCGGCACTGAGACTTTACCGGAATACCGTGATTTTTCAACCGTAGACGTATTTCACAATTCTGGTCATATCTTATTTCACAACTTTTTCTCCCGTTTTTTTTCCCAGATAAGCTGCTGTCCAGATCTGCAAATATAATTCGTCAGCCTGGTTTATTTAATTTTGTCGGCTAAAGTTTTTCTTTTGGTAGTGTGTTTATGTTATATTGTTTCTGGTCATTGTCTTCATTTGGTATCAGTCTTGGGGTACATAATTCGGAGGGTGACACGGATTTCCTAATAATGAATGTCTTAATGATTTTCAATTTGGATGAAAATTTGTAAAAATGATCTACTCATACATATCAATAAGTTAGACGGTCAAGATGTGAATATGCGATCGAAAAAAGGATTAAACGAAGTCCTCAACTAAGTGGTCCTCGTTAGAACCACTCCAAAACAGATACATATATACATTTCTCTTTTCTGAAAGTAGATGGCTGACAATTTATAACTCATTGTACAGGCTTTGGTCAACCAAACATACGGAGTAATGTTGGTAGCAGTTTGGGCAAATGACGTACGGTTCCGGTTGGACCTTTCCTAGCCCCTTTTTGCAAGTCCACCAAGTGTTCTACACTAAATCAACGCATACAAAGTGTAGGAGCTAAAACAGAACTTTGAATCCTTGCATGCAAGTAATGCATCCGGCATCATAAGCCTCATTGAGGCTTTCACTACTAGAGAAAACCCATTTGGGCATGGAGACAATTTCTTTTGGGACGGAACAATTTTTCGTCCCCCAAGCACATTATTAGAGACAAAAAATTTGTTTCGTCCTTAATAGTTTTGTTTACAGAAATCTCCTACCACATTGATTAGAGACAAATAATTTTCAATTAGGGACAAAAAATATACGTCCCAAACTTTAATTGGAGACTAAATTAAATTTAGTCTCCTAAAGTGTTTTGGATTTCTATAAAAATTGATAAAATTTAAATGGTTAGTGGTGCCAAATTTCAAATTTCAAACAAAATGATTTAGGGACGAATTTTCTTAAGATTTGGGGATGAAATCTTTTTGTCCCTAATTTTGCTGGCGGAATTTTCTTTTTTAAACTTGTCATTTGCGGAGTTGGTAACATAAATAGTTCGTGTAGTGATTTGACATAGTCCACCAGCCTTATTGTACTATTTTTTTTCTCATTAATAAATTTTCGGGTTAGGACGAGTTAGTCCTATATATTCCCGCTTATCCAAAAATAATTACTAACAAGTAAAGACGATGAAGACAGTAGTTAGTAAAATTTTGAAACACGGATGCTATTATTAATTAGGCGAAACTGTATATTAATTAGGCGAAACTGTTTTCTTAGACGAAGCCGGGCGGCCGGGCACAGTTTCATCAACCTACTCGATCGATTGCATATTGCAATTCGATACCATACATAATACACAGCTAGGAATAGGATGCAGCAAAATATTCAAAGCAACACTAGTACATGCATGCGGATCGATAGAATGAAGTAGTAGGTAACAAATTGATGAATTAATTGGTGTTACTTTCCAGTGAGACCGCAAGCAAGAGCTTGTGTGGGTATGTTGTTGACATGTTGAACACCTTGGGCAAAGACGACTCCCATCCCCATATGCAAATGCGGCTCAATGTGACAGTGGAACGCCCACACTCCTGGGTTGTCCGCCACGAACCGCAGAGCCGTCCACCCGTATGGAAATATCACCGCCGTGTTCCGCAGCGGCGGGTTCTTCAGGTTGAACTTTCTCTCGTCTCTCTTGGGATCAAACTTGCCGTCTCCATAACCCAACACCCAGAAGTCATGACCGTGAAGATGCCACGGGTGTATCTCGCTCACATTCTCGCTCAGCGCATTCGCATTCTGAAGAATCACGTCCACCGTGGAGTTCAGTGTCAGCGTGTACACCCCGTTCCCGGTGGTCGTGTTGGGGTTCACTGGCGGCTTCATGACGTCGTAGTCATTCGGAAAGCTCTCCGGTGGGTTCACAGTGCTGAAGGCATTCTTTAAGCCGTACTTGATGGAGCCGAGGTAAGGAGTTGAGGGTAGGGAGAGGGAGACATTGTTGATGGCCCACTTGGTGTATCCGCCGTTGATTTTGTTTTGGGTGTTGAGGAGGGTGATCCGACGGTGGAAGGTTGTGGGGGGCTTTGGAGATCCCATTAGGGCAAGGATGCTGGTGGTGAAGGACTTGCTGTGGGTGTAGTTGTTCCAGAGAGGAGTGACCGGAGGAGGAGAAGTGGGGAGCTTGGAGGCTGAGTTGGGTTTGTAATTGAGGAGGGTGAGGGCTTGTGGAGTCTTGGGTTCTCTTCCTCTCACTCCGACTGAAACCCAGTAGTTGTTCCTAGGGTTTTGGTTCGTGGTTATCAGCACTGAGTAGCTCTCGCCGGAGTAGATGTCCAGGTCATCAACTGCAAATGGTTGCACGTAATTTCCATCCGCTTCCACCACCACCATTTTGTGATTCTGCATCAACAACATTGCATGTATGTAGTAATTAATTAACACCAATTAGCTAGTTAAGTCCATTGATTTGCATGAATGTATCGATCAGTTTTAGCTAGGTAGAAAGCCTTTAGATATAAACCATAGACGTACTACTAGAGACCTAGCTTGACTTCAATCGAAGAGATCAGCCTGTACGTTTTAGTGTACGTAATTCAAAGTTAAAATTCCTAGAATGATGAATATAAGAGCAATTGAAATTCCTACGTAGGTTTTTCATTCAAATTTTGAATTAAAAGAGATGAAAAATGACAGCAAGATCATGTAGATGGAATTGTAAACAAAAACGTGAGGTGTGTAGGCGATCTAGTCTAGATTGGAAATATCTATGCATGTAGATCGAGGACACAACACTAGTTGATTGACGATATGTGAATTTTGTCTGCAACCAATTATAGCTAGTTTGGATTCTCTATACATGGAGTTAAACATGTAACTACAAAATATAGGTGCGTACCAATTGAAACACATATATGATGATCAACACGTACACAAACAAAGGCATTCAAAAGAAAGAAAGCAAAAGACACGAAGATATCATGATTCATATTCATCCAAGCATGTGGTTCGAGTAGTAGCACTCAAAAGAAAGAAAGCGATCCATAAGCGCGCATGCATGCGTTGTAATCCATCCATCTGCAGCCTTCCTCTAGCTCGTATATATCTTAAAGTTCATCATTTTGATTGATTCAAATCAGCTTTCTTAATTAGCTGTGTACGTTACTAGTGAGTAACTAGCTAGCTTCATACCCAAATTAAGTTCAATTTAGTGTTTTGAAATTTTATAATATATGAGATGATGAAACAATAATAGATGCGCGCTTGCCTAAGATAGCTCCCAAGATGGTTGTCACTTTCCACTTCAATTTCCTTTTATTTTGGTTTTCATGTTGTAGCTTTACGAAGGTTCTTATTATTATTATAAATTTTTTTGCTTCAGTTTATCAACTATATATAGATGGAAAGAATTGTTATAAATTCCTACCGCCAACTTGTCTCCACCACCCACATCCCATCCCATGCGCACCGATTTATGGATATTCCTTTGCCACAAACAACTTAATATCCGATGGCATGGATTATTAGGTGGTAGTGAATTAGTGATAGTACTGCTAGTGCTAGTGTAGGGAAACTTCTACGAGAATTAAGTACCATATATAAGATCGATCGAGAATCATTAACCAATTAGTCCTGCTATCCAACTGCTACCTAGCTTTTTCATATTCTCAACTGCTATCCAACTTTTTGTTCTTGTGATTTGTCGAATTCTTGCAATATGATTCACAACCTAGCTACGCACTATTTCATTTCGTTGTCAACTCTGGCCAACTTCAGCTCGTTAATTACCACATATTTGGTTTTCCAAAATCATGTTTTTCTATGACATGTTGGTGACATATTCTGTTCAAAATTCTAAGAACAACAGCTAGCTATAGTGAGAGTGAAGGAAAGATGGAATGGAATCTATATAGTAGCGTACTTACCCCAATGGCGAGATTGAGGGAAGCAAGGGCAGTAGTGCTGGCGATTCTGAGCCTGTAAATCTTGTTGGGAATAACATGTAGAATTTTGGGGGCGCATTGTTCCCCTCCTCCTAAACTGCACTTGGTAGAATTGCTGCTATACTGCGCTCCTCCCGCGATAGAACAGTTGTATTGGCCCCTCCCATTCATCAACAAACTCTGATCATCGATCCACACAAACACAAAACATCATATATCATATATGAGAGAGTCGATCAGAAAGTGAAATTGGATTAATACTCGTTTTAAACAACATGCATAAAACCAACCAAATTATCCTGTCAAAGATATTCACTAGCTTATAAGTAATTATTCTCAGCCATATAGATATATCTCGATCTATCTGTATATATAATCTAACTGTACGTATGGATCTAATTCTTGGAGCTAGCTATAGCATAATGTCGACTCAGCTTATTTGTCTTCTTGCATTATTAATTCTGACTATCCCTGTAATTTCTCGTTTCAGAGCCATTAGATTAATGGTAAACAAAACAATGTGATAGTCGATCTACCACCAAACACATTTCGCACTAGCACTCTTCCCTTTTATGGAAGTTCTATAATGGTTTTGGCTACGTACCTTTTTGAAAAATCTAAATAATATAAACACAGCCAGCTTAATTAATCAATCGTTATTGCCGATAGACAAATCCCTTTTAACTTTACGTACTCTTTTGTTTGCTGGAGCTCAAAAGAATCTACGTGTTAAACCAATAATTGATCCAGCTAGGAAGCCGACAGTGGTAGCTCTAGATAGCATGGGGAGTAAAAAGTTAACTGTATGCTGGGAATGATGAGAAAACGAAAAGCTTTGGAGGAGAAATAATGGAGATCGATGATGGAATATATGGAGGATAGCCAACCTGGGGTTCACCAATCCAACGCATTGGATTGGAAGAGAGGCCGACTTCTTGGTGGTGAACGCTCTCGTGCCACCAGTCGCTGAGCAGCAAGTTCAACTCGCCGTCGTAGTGAAACGGCTCTTTCTCTCCCTCTCCCACGTCCACTATCAGTGATCCGTACAAGCCTGCGCTTCTTTGCATTCCATAGTGCCCGTGGTAAAAGTATGTTCCGGCCTGCAAAATGAGTTTAGTTTTAGCTTCCTGCGTAGCTAGCTACTTATATAGGTACTGCATGCAGTTGGGTTTACCTTGTCGAGTTTGAACCTGTAATAAAAGGTCTCTCCAGGGTTGATGGCACACTGTGAGATGGAAGCTGTGCCGTCAGCCCAAGGTGTTCCCAACTGTCTGATACCGTGCCAGTGAATCACCACTCCCTCCGTGTGCAGTTTGTTGGTCAGTTCAACCACAACCGTGTCTCCGACTGTTGCCCTTATCGTCGGCCCGGGAAACTGCCCGTTGATTCCCATCACCACGTTCTCTTGGCAATCTGGAGACCAGAATACGTACTCCACATCCCATTTGAAGTGTCTCACTTTCCCTGCTTCCGCTGCTGCATACCCCTGCAGGATCAACAACAATATGCCAAACACCAACCACATCATAACATTGCTATTATGACCTGCTTCCGCCATTGATCAGTTAATCAATGGCCGGATATATACGTGAAGAGACCACCGGGAGAGAGAGAGAGAGAGACCACAAGAGGAGCTAGCAGCAAAAGAAAGATATGATAGATATGATGATTCCAGTTGGTATTTAACATGTGACGGCAGTATACTTATATAGTATATGTATACTGTTCGGCTGTTATACATATTTGTATTACATACATTATTATCAACTCGTCAACCGTCCGATAGTTTAGCAATTCAAAATTCAAGATGATCGGACGATTTACGCTTGATATATGCTTATATATATATGTATAGTAGAAAGACACGAATAATAATTTCATGATTCATTCGAGCAAGTGGCTCGAGCAGTGGTAGAGGTAGTACTCAAAAGAAATTAGAAAGCGACGAGGATACAACATACCCCATCTGCAGCCTCTGTCTAGAATACATCTTACCCTTCAAGTTCATCATTTTTTGATCGATTCAAATAATTCTCCAAAAAAACAAAAAACAAAACAGTTCTCCTAATTGTGTTACTAATTGATTATATACCGAAAGATGGTTGTCGCTGTCTTTTTTATTTTACAAACAATATTGAGCTTTTTCCACTCGAAAACCAGGTATAAAGAAAAAACATTCCTTTTCTTTTGGTTTTCTTGATGTAGCTTTGCTTTACCAATAAGAATCTTTTTAATTTTTTGCTTCACTTTATCAAAAAGATCGAAAGAAGGTACTTTTATAAATTCCTACCAACTTGTCTCCACCATCCCCATCCCATGCGCACCGATTAATTCCTTTCCCACAATCAACTTATAGCTTCGTTTGGTTAGTGGAAAATAACCGTAAGGAAATAAAAGTTGTTCATTTCTTGTGTTAAATGAGGGCCTTAATAAGGCCTAAAATTTATGGCCTTAATCCTATGTGGTATGCCATATCATATAGACACATCATCAATTTATTAAATCATGACATTTCATTCTTAGATAAAAATACAATATTAACCCTAACAATTAATAGATGCTACATACTAATATGGAATATTTTTTTACCATTTTAATATGGATGCGTATATACCAAATTTAATTAATTTATTAATAATGACCAAGTTAATAATCATACCAAATTAGGCTTTTATACCATAAATTAATTTCGTAAATTTATTAAAATTTCCTTCTATCTTTGTAAATCGAAATTTAGTTCTAGACTATTAACTTATCAATTTTTATATTTTATTTTTGCACAATAAAATTATGATATTTATATGCCATATTCTATATCGAATTTCAAAATAAAATAAAAAATAAAAAAATCTCTATCGAACTTCTTTTGGATGATTACGTATACACTACTGGATTATGGCTATTATCCGACGGAACCGTTCCATCTGTTAGAACATATATTTCATCTGCAAAGATTTTAGCCGACGGAATTTTCGTCAGCTAAGCTTTGTCTGCTAAGACAATAGCCGACGGAATCATCAATTATGTCGGCTAAGTGGAACTTAGTCGACAGAATAGTTCCGTCTGCCAAGATTTTAGTCGACGGAAATTATTTTTCCGTCGACTATGTTTTTCTTAGCCGACGGAATATTCCGTCTCCTAAGATCTTAGTCGACGGAAGTAAAAATTTAAATTTTTTTTTTTTAGAATAACTGGCGGTTTTTTTCCCTTTTTTAGGTTTTTTTTTTTCCTTCTCTTCCTCTTCTCCGGCGACCATGACGGTTATGTTTGCGTGTTCCCGAACAACTCCACTCCACCTCCGACGCTAAACTCGCCTGGATTCTACCGTCAAGGAACCGCTCGTACGACGATCGATTGCCTTACTTATGCCGCGGAGTGTAACCGTCCGGACGTCAACCACCCTGTGAGGAGGAGGAGACGCTGCTTGGAGGAGGAGGAGGTGCCGCTGAGAAGAGGAGGAGGAGGTGCCGCGCGCCGAGAAGAGGAGGAGGAGGAGGTGCCGCCGAGAAGAGGAGGAGGACGAGTTGCCGCTGAGAAGAGGAGGAGGCGGTGCTGCTTGGAGGTGCCGCGGCGAAGGAGGAGGAGGAGGCGCCGCGGTGGTGGGGGAGCAACCAGACGAGGGAGAGAGAGAGCAAGCAGACGAGCTAGGGAGAGAGAGATGAAGAGGATGAGGGAGAGAGAGCTGAAAGTTATAGAATGGAGCCGAAAAAAATACAAAATTTTTGGCGGGATAACTGCCGCTTAAAATTTTTGAACTTAGTCGACGGAATATATTTTTCCGTCGCCTAAGTTCAAAATATTTAAGCAGCAGTTAGCCTGCCAAAAATTTTAAATATATTTTTTTTTTAAATTTGGTTCCGTCGACTAAGTAGATATTTCTGTCGGCTAAGATATAACCTAAGCAACGGAATAATTTTTCGTCGCCTAAGTTATCATAAATAATCATTTATATTTATATATAAATGTTCCGTCGGCTAGGTAAAAATTTCCGTCGCCTAAGATCTTCTTAGCCGACGGAATATTTTTCCATTGGCTAGGTAAAAACTTAGGCTATGGAAGGTTTTCCGTCGGCTAAGTAGATCTTAGGTGACGAAAATATTATTATTCCGTCGGCTAAGTGATTTTTTCCACTAGTGATATATATAAACTTTATTTTTGACAAATTATATATATATATATATATATATGTTAATTTTTTCTTCGGTAAGAAATTGTTTTTTCTTGGACCAATTATATATATATATATATATTTCATAAGAATTCATGTATTTTAACAAGTATATTCTCATATTTATATATATTTTCACACTGTATTTTAGTGTTCAATCTAAGCATGATAGTGATGAAAAGAAAAAGAGAAAGAAAATGCTAGAAATTATATATTTTTTGAAATAAAAAAAAGACAAAAAACCAATTTTTTTTCTCTTAATAAAAAGATAAATAATATAGAGCCATTGGATTTGGAATGATAAGATTGTCTTTTTGCTTAAAAATGACATGGCATAATATTTTTAATTGGTGATGTGTCTATGTGACATAGCATGCCACCTAAGATTAAGACCACAAATCTTAGGCCTTATTAAGGCCAAGAATCATTTTTCTTTGGGAATACTGAAGAAAAAGAAATACTTTTCTAAAGGTTAGGAAAATGTGAGGGAAAGTTGTTCCTTCTAAAATCCATAGAAATCACTTTCCCATCTTTTTTCCTTGTATTTATTACTCAATATATATTATTTTATTATTTAAATTAACAATTTTCCAGATGATTTTCCTTGTGTTACCAAACATCAAAATGGAAAGGCATTAAGAAATTTTATTTCCCTTTTCTTTCCCTTATCGTGGGAAAGACAAAACAACTATTTTCCTTTCCGCGAACTAAATGAATATATCCGAAGAATCGCATACATATATATGCATAATGAATATAGCTTGTCATTATGATACATGTCAGTGTTTGCATTCGATGATCGATCAATTGGTATTTTGGGTCCTGGCTATAGCTGAATTGGTCGACACATGACCTGAATGGAATCTTCTTATTTCGATCATGTATGTGTTTCTTTTTTCATAATATATATTTTTTTTGATAGTAACTTTTTTCATAATATGCTAGCCACTCTAAACTAGTGAATTATACGGCCCTTACATACTTATCTAGCTACCTAACTACTAGATATGCATTTCCGGCAGCTAACAGCCTTTGCGCGCTTTGGTGTTGTTGCCCATCCATTTTCTCGCTATCTTCGTCTTTCTTTTCTTCTTCTTCTTCTTCGTATGTTATGGCCATTGTACAAAATTACAAATGATTGCATCCAACTAAGGGGCAGTACAAGCACTTGAGATTTGAGAAATGTAATAATACATGCATAGTAATGAGCCAAATTTGAAATGAGCAGCTACGGCTCCATCATGAATGAATATATATACCCACTACAACATAGTATACAGACATCAAAATCATAATAATACATGCACGTAGATTCCTCATGAAATGGAATCCAATGGAGTCTCAAATTATAACAGCTAGAGAACCTTTTATATATCCATCAAGCACCATACAAGGTGCATAGTGATAATATCGGGTGAACTTTTTTGAGTATTATTTCTTTTGCACTTTGCTATAATTTAGAATCCATTACCAAATGCAAAGATTACAGTCCGGCCTCTTTACAGATTTTTCTCTCATATTCTCTCAACTTTGTTGTGATTTGTCAAATTCTTGCAATATGATTCACAACCTACTATTTCATTTCATTGTCAACTCTGGCCAACTTTAGCTCATCATTACCACATATTTGGTTTTCAAAATCATATTCTATGACATGTTGGTGACTTATTCTATTTAAATATCTTATATATAGAGAAATATCCTATATATATATATATATATATTTCTCTATATATAAGATATTTAAACTTCATCCGACTCCATTTCAACACAACTAAAGTAAATAAGGGAATTCTAGAATGGCCATGATGACTATAGGCTACCAAACGCGTTACCAACTACGTACCATGTTTCTTCGATCTTCATACTTGACAAAAGCCCAGGTTATTCACTAAATTTCCTCCCTTCGAGGATTTTCTTTTTATCACATAAACAACTTAAAAGTTATAACTAATGTTTCGTGAGTCGAAATCACAATAACTCTCACTTTAGGAAGGAAGACTCTAAAGTAATTAACTAGTATTGGTCCCCTTATTTCTAGTGTTCTAAATACTATTTATTAATTTGATTTATATTAAGATTCAGAGCGGATTCTACGCACTAACGTGCACTTGCACTATTAATGTGCAAGTCCTCGAATCACTGTATCTGAAGATCGAATGAAGACTAGAAACCCTAAATTCATTCATTTCATTTTCATTTTTGATTCGATCAAATTAAGCGTCCATAATAAAAATACATCTTATTTGACCTCGGTTTCTCACCTCATGTGTTGGAAACACTTAGGACTATTTTTTTGGGTTTCAATTTTGTTAACAGTATTAGTATATATGCATGATAATGCGACGTGGATGACCGAATCAAAATATTACATATAAGCTAATTGCTAGGTTCACTTATACCTTGGTGTGTAGAAGAATTTTCGAAAAATACATGTATGAATTCCTATATATATATATCCCTCATCAATTATGTTCCCAAACAATAATATGAACATAATTGAAATTCTAAAGTAAACTGAAGCAGTACAAATTAAGACTTGAATGATAAAATTACACCAAAGGTTTTGAAAAAGGAAAAATGAAAGAAAAGAAGAAGCAAATTATCATCACATACACCTGTAATTCACCGGCCATTAATTATCTATGTCCTCTGGTTCTTGGAGAAGAATCGAATTACCAAGTAAAACAAGATCCTATACAGGACAGTCCAACCTAACATTATGTAAATCTTCTCCCACTTCTTGACCGAAGACAGGGTCTCCCCTCCACCGTAGTTTATATGAAGACTGTCCAAAATTTGAAAACCAGTAATGTTTGTACCATCCGGATTTAGTCCAAAAGGGCGAGGAGTCTGATATTGATTCATGATCAAGCCTTCATATGGGTATGTCATGGTGGAGACGTAGTTCATCCACTTCCAATATTTAGGAATGTCACTACTGTTCAAGAAGTATCCACAGAACAAGAAGAAGAGAGCAGTGAAAGCAATGACCGCGGCATATCCTAAGATGTAGTTGGGCACAACCGAGCTCACAAACACAACAAACGAGTTTGTAGAGAGGAGAGAGACATAGAGAACGACCAAGAAGTAGAGGAAGGGTCCGCGGAGCTTTAGAGCATACCAGACAATACCTGCGTAAACTAGAGCTTGGAGGGCAAGAAAGGGCAGGTAAGTGACTAGGCCAGCTATGGTATAAGAGGAGGCTCGGTAGGCATTGTGAGCAGTCTCACGAACAAAGATGAAGCGCTCTTGGATGAAGGCGGGGACGGCATCGTTGGATGAGAAGAAGAAGAGGCAGACGGTGAAGATGAAGAAACTGAGGCGGTTGGTGATGCCTTGAGTGTTCTCGGGCGGGTTCTTGAACATGGTGGCCATTAAGAAGCCCATGAATGTAAGGACTACGAGCCTTGAGAGGAAGAGCTCGGGTGTTCTGCCAATGTTCTTGAAGTTGCGGCGCATAAGGATCCATGTCTCCGGCAAGAAGGAGTTGGTGAATTTGGGTCCGAGATTGTGGTGGGAAGAGGCGTTTGGATCGTACTCAGGGGTCAGATAGTCGTTTTCGTTAACTGTGTAGTCACTGCTGTGTGGTGTTGGTGTGCTGTGAATTATCTCACTTGAATAATTGTAGCCAGGGGATGCACTGCAAACACCATAACAATCATAAACATATATTAGTTCCATTTCGATCAGATGCACCTTTAAAATTACGTCCAATTAAGAAAAATGCATGTTAATCACATACGAGACTAGTTTTAAGAAGATCGAGTTGATTTACCTCATGGGGCTTTGCATGTTGAGATCTTTAGGTTTCCTTGAAGGGGTAAATCTGCTGTGAATTCTTTCCACGACTCCACTATTCGTAGCAGTCCATGACCTCGAAGTGTTATAAGGGCTCCTACTGCTATAAGGGCTCCTCAAGCTATGATCAAAATCATTGATCACATGTGTACTAGTCTGCAGAGGAAGCCGCTTTCCGTTCTTCTCGAGGCCTAAATCTTTCCCACGGCCACTGGGTCGTGGAGGAGTTGGGGTGGGGAGAATGGTTGAAATCGACACGTCTCCCTCGGCTAACTTCGGGGGTTTCACACCTGTACGTGCAAACTCAGCGAGTGCCTCAACTCCAAGTTCAGATTGATCATATTCCTGAATAACATCAATGAGGTACTCGATGGGACTCTCTTCCTTGTGGACCTTCCGTCCCATTCTGCCGAGATGAAGAGTCACGTCTTTCGGTGACCCTTGATACATGAGCTGGCCACGAGCAAGGATGATCATATGGTCGAGAAGCAATTGGATTCTAGATGAGGGTTGGTGAATGGTGAGGATGACAGTGCTTCCGGAGCGTGCAATGTGGTGCACCTTTTCGATGACACTATGAGCACTTGTGGAGTCTAGGCCTGATGTTGGCTCGTCGAGGAAGAGGAGGGCAGGTCCGTGAATGATGTCAACACCAATAGAGACTCGCCGGCGCTCTCCTCCGGATACTCCTCTAGTGCCCTCATCACCTATGTAAGTGTTCCGAGCTGACTGCAAAACATAAAGTGAAAAGTAAACTTCCGAGCGAGCTTTGGTTGTTCAAAACTTTAAATTAGTGGGTGAGTTATACATCAAATTAACGATTCAAATAATCAGGCTGTCGATCAATCTAAGCACTTGTAACGTACGTTGTTAATGATGAGTTCTAGGCTTCTAGCTAATTTAACTAGTAACATAATAGTAATAAATTAAAGCATTACTGGAAGAGAGATACGTACCGATAACCCTAGCTGTTGAATCAGCTTTTCAACACGCTGTTTCTTCTCAGCAGTGGTGACCGGCCCCAACCTAAAATCAGCAGCAAACATCAAAGTCTCGTAGACTGTAAGGGTTGGAAAAAGCCTATCATCCTGCATAATATAAGCTGAAGTCCTCTTAATTATGCTAGGACTCATTTCCTTGCCATCCAAGGACACTCTCCCTTTCAGACTTCCACTCGCTATCCTCCCGGCAACTCCATCCAAAAACGTCGACTTTCCGGCACCACTGGGGCCCATCACTGCCGTGATGCAACCCTTGGGTGCAAACCCTGTGATCTTGTGCAGCAAGTCCACTTCTTGCGTCAGCCATTTCCCGTCAATCTTGGTCTTCTTTGTCACGGTGTATGTGAGGCTCGAAAACTCTAGCCCGCCGGTGAAGCTTGCAGGCTTTCGGCGCCCTATGTCGATCACTGTCTCGCGCCGAGGATGGTCATTCGGACGATGAGTCATGTCTTCGTTGATCCTATGATCCAATGAGAGCTAGGGTGTCTCACTTATTTTTTCTTGTTTGGGGTGTCCCAATCTTTTGGGCTGAAGAATTAAAAGGGGAATTAAAAAGGAGTTGCACAGCTGTTTGAGGAATATTAAGGAGGCAGTTCCAAAGTTTCAAGAAGAGTGTCCTCTTTGAAGAATCCATCTCTAGTCGTTTCGTGCTTGCGATGAAAAGATCGATGAAAATGCTTTCTTGTTTTCCAACGTTTTGTTTTGACGCTAGTGCCTGCAACTTTGTGCTGGAATTGCCCTGGCCATCTCAACCTCATTCCTTCCTATGGGTAATCTACAGTTGTTTGCTAAGCACGCAAAAGCTAATATATATTGTGGCATATATGTTGGATATTGATATGAGCAGCTAGCCGTACTACAGGAAACTCGTTTCTGTTCATATGCATGCTTAGGTAGCTTAATGAATTGATTCATTCTTGTTATGTTAATTATTTAATAATTAAGATACAGACATGTTTTGTTAAGGGTAATTCTGAGGTGATCGATGAACAAGTTACTTGTTGTTGTTCGTGAGAAATATAGAGGACGTCCTTTTCATCATGAATATCTACACCTAAATTCCTGTGAATGTACCTAAAGTACATTTACATGCCGGCCTTGTGCTCTTGACCATTCTTTAAACAAGTATATAGGAGTAACTCATGCATTTGTCAATTTAGTTTGCTATGGATAATCTTGCTGAAAGAGGCTTCGGGTTGGAATTAGGGTCGTGGTATTCCAGGTCCAGTTAGGTTTTCTTAAATCATGCATACACACACAGACTTTCTCTGTTACACGTCCTTATTTATTCTTACGGTTTAGATTTCCACTTTAGACTCACATTTCAATCGATTTTCACATTTCCACCGTCTAGTCTTTAGATACTAATGTATAGATCATCTATGCAAAATTTCAACCAATTTAGTTATCATTAAGACACTCAAACTTGATTAAACTAATGGATGAACATAATTCTGTCGAACTTGAACGTACTGCTTATTTTTATAACAGAAAAACGTAGTTTTGAGTGCCTTAATGATAACCAAATTAGCTGAAATTTTGTAGAGATGATCTATACATTAGTACCTAAAGACTAGACGATAGAGATGTGAAAATTTGAACGAAAAGTTGGTCTAAAATGGAAATCTGCACCGTAAGAATAAATAAGGACGTGTGTAGCAGAGAAGACCTGTTATATATATATATACACACACACACACATACACACACGCACACACCACGGTCTGCATATCTAAGAGCAAATGCAGCAAATGATCATTTGTATGGGTTGGACTGAGAGGTTGGACCAAAAACTGCATCTAGCAGCAAAAAATTAGACTGGGTTGATGCTGGCCCCATACGAGACCTACCATGATAGATTGTGGTCTGAGTTAAGGATTAACCTATCTCTCAGTCCAGGACCAATTTCTCCACAGGACCCACGTGAGACTACATTGCACATGGGGAGTGGACATGCACATGGGGCTGACAACTTTTTCCAAATGACTCTTTAATATGGGCCGTTCTGATCGAGATCTGACGATTCATATAAAATGTGAATATGATCGATCTTATTGTTGTATTGTCGAACAAATGACCAATGACTGATTTAGATGAATAATATATTAACCCGGGTTGAAAATTGGTCTAACCTACTCAAAATGGGTGCATTTGCGCTAAAGGTTTACTTTAAGCTAGACTATATATACTTGATACATGCAAGAATTAATGGGACCTAGCTATTAGAGAATATGTTCAGATTCATGATAGGAGCATAAAATGCGACGATTTTATAGTTTAACCTTTGCATTTAACTTGGCTATTTTCCTTTAAAAATATCATTTTAACTTTGTTATTTTCTTAGGTACTTCGTGGAGCAAGATAATGCAAATATATGCTCAAGTGATGCAAGAAAGGCTTCCAATACGAAGTAGAGATGTCAAGGATGGAGATTGATCACTCACATGGTCAAAAATATCAAGGAAAGACGATGGAACCACTTCACCAAAACAGAAGCTGCAAACACAAAAAGCTGAAAACTGGTTTCTGCTTATTTTCTCCGGTTTTCAAGGCTTGTTTCCATGCGGTTCCGAGAATGTTTTCACCAAGATGACTGCCCAGATTTGTAGAGGAGCATTTTTAGATCAATTTAGACTCAAGAATCATCCAAATCAGTGATGTAATCTGGGAGTTATGAAGCTCCAAAGTTGGACAGAAAATCAGCAGTTCCGGGAAAGCTGTGCAGTAGTCAATTTCGAGGCAGTGTTTGGGTTGGTTTCTGAGAATCTTTCTTGGGGGTTTTTGCACGATTTTGAGAGTGATATTATTAATATAATTTGCCCAAAAGCCAAGCCCATATTATATGTGGAAGACATTCAAAAGATGGCCCAAACATTGATTCTAGTCAAAGAAGGAAACATAGTATGAAAAGGAAGCTTTGAAGACTTGGAGACTATTTAAAGCAAAACCCTAATACCAGAAGAGGAGAAGCCGTCATACTGCAAGAGAGCCTTCACGTTGCTGCATCGCACACGAATTCATCAAGGGGAAGTCGCCAAGATCATTGTCATTCCTTCCATTCACAGTTTTCTTCTTCCCTTTGTAATCTTTAACTTTCGAATTATTTTCTTTGTGTGATTTCTACAACGATGTGTGGCTAGTTTATCTTAGTTAGGGGTGGAGGTTTGAAGCCCCAAATTATGCAATAAACTTTGTTCTACAACCTTGATTTCGTAATTACTTAGTTAGATTGTCTGTTTGGTTTTGGTTTATAGGGAACTCTTGCTTGTTTATGTTCATGGATGCATACATAGAACATTATGAACTTGTGAGTGGGGCTATAATTAGGTTGTTTAATCTCCTAAACGGTTAATACAGCTTAATTCAAGGTAGTAAAACCTATAGGACAATAGGTGAAACCAAATAGAGAGACTTGCATGCTAGGTAGGCATTCCACACTAGTTTTGCATACTTGTTCAATCACTTCCATCAATCTTAATGCTTAGAATAATTTGTTGATAGGATAGCGTCTATACCTTGATTGGTTATTCTAAAGGCTTAGTAATGGTGCGTTCATCTTACTTAGGTAGATAAGGGAAGTAATAAGAATTTACGCAGTGCGTTCACGGTTTATTCTTGATTGAACCTTTTCATAACTTGGTAATTAGAATCTTGGTTGTGTGGACTTTGTTTTGAAGCATATTCGGTGGTGAATTTCCTAAATCCCTAACCTCTTCTCTATCTTATTTCTCAAACAATAAAATCAAAACTGTTTTCTTATTCTTCTGTCTTCTGTTTTTCGTGATTTATTTAGTATGGTAAAAAAACTCCAAATCCCCTCAAATTTTGTGTGCGTGTTCTTCTGTGTGTCTAGTTTAGTTTTATAAATTTTCATAATTTTCTGAGTAGTGTAGATTAGGTAGTTAATTATATTTTAGTCTGCTGTTCGTTAGAAACAGTAGACACTTTTGTGACATTATTTGTGTTGTGCAAAATTAAATACCCTCAATCTCTGGCAATGAACGATCCTTGCTTCTTTATACTACAATTGACAATCTTTTACAGGGTTAAATTGTGAGGCTATTTTAGCCGTATCAATTCACTACTGGCAACCCATGCATGCCTCTAACTCCAGATGACTTATTGAACTTGGGATCTTTTTAGCTTAATTTTCTGAATTGAGATTGGGGTCTTTAACTCTAAATCGGCACTTGCGCTAGACTAGCTACATATATTATTTTGGGAAAATCCTACTGATTGCAGTCGATCGATTCCGGTCTCTGGAATCATCATCAGTCACCGGAATCTGCTGTATATCTTTCAAGAGCCTAAGGAGCAAGAAGATGCCCCAAGGACTCATAAAGGTACAAGCTCGAACCCCGGGAGGAAGAAGCTTGGTATGGCTTAGTGTTCTTTAATGGGATATTAAGCATATGCGGAAACGGAAAGTTACCTATGAGTCTTTTCATGTTTCTTATTATTATTTTTTTCTTCAATTACGCGGCTGGATGATAAGGGATAGTTGTATGATTTCTTTCCTCATAAAGCGAGAATTTTCTTTCTTGTATAAGTTTGCTCAATTGTTAGCAGTCCCTTCAACTAGGGTGGGCGCAGTTCGGTTCGTATCGGTTGAGGTTCAAACCGTAATCACACCATTTTTTCGGTTTTGCTATACATCAAACTGCAACAGTATTTCAAAAGGGCTGGACTGATTATTTCAGCTACACCATTTTTCGATGCATGCAGTGCGGGTCTGTCTTTGGTGCGAACCGATTTATTTATTTATTTCAACTAGAACGGGATACCCAAAGTCATGCTTATTTTTACTGAACAATTTCAATTAGACATAAGCAAATTTTTAATGCATTTAGAGTCCACACAAATCTACAAATTTCACCCAAATATCATACAATTAAGAGAGTGACCATATTTGATCATCACTTAACGAACTTCCTTATATATAAACTATCATGCAAAAATAGCAACTTGCAAACTGCAACTTGAACATAAATGAATATTTTAGGTATTACAAACCAAAAGTTCCTTAATTAAAGAGAAATATAAAAAAATTTAACTGAAATCAATTCGGTGTAGTTTGGTTTAAATCATGCAATTTTTCACTTAGAACCGCCTTTTATGTGGTTGGGTGCGGTGTGACCATAAATTAACATCTTTTTAGTGCAGTTACCAGTTTGTTTTCTCAGCTTGGTTCAGTTTAGTAACCTTATTTTCGGTACAAATTACTCGCCCCTACCTTAAACGTTAATCATTTGCACCGTGATTAATTAGGTAGGTTGTAGCTGTTTTGTAGCCGGGATTTCTTTGAGTTTTTTACACTCTAGTCCTTCTTTGAATGTTGATCTAATAATATCTACTTCTATTTCAACAAAAAAATAATATAATGAAGGTAATTATTTTTTTTTTTTTTTTCGAAAGGGAAGGTAATTATTGTTTAAACCTACGTACTGTGTTCAAGAAAGAAAGAAAAAAAAATGTGTGCTGGTTGTTTGTGATTGATGCGGATACTTATAGTAGAGGAGATTGCCACATTGGGTTGAAGAGAAGAAAAGATTGTAGTGATTATGGAATAGTAACCAAGTTCATTTATATGTATTACTGCCAGATGACTAAGATAAATGGCTCCAAGATTCTCTGTCTTTGAAACCCATGAAGAAGAACCTTGAAGAACACCCTAGTTCCTTTTCAACTACCCTAATGCACTTCCTTTAAGCCTTTATATCTTCTATTAACAAGTGCACTTGGCTGAAGAAGCAGCAGCAGCAGGAGGAGGAGGAGGCAGAAGAAGAAGGAAAAAGCAATACCTTTTACAATCCTTTTGCACCCTTGAGTCCCTTCAAGCTTTTATTACTTGATTAACATATATGCACTTTGCTTGGTCATTTTATCTTGACATTTTGTTTAGACATGTACATGCAAGCAGTGCAGTACTGTTGTCATTTTCCCATACATCCAAGTTTGCACCGTATGTTTGCATATATATCTTGGTTCAAATGCATGATGAATCTATATATGTTAGATTTTGTGTTCCTCTCTTGAGTCTTGATCGTGCAAGAATGTTTGATTTCTGGATAGAGGGAATTAGTCTCTGTCTGTCTCCTTCCAACAGAGCATTAGTTTTATTAATTAATCAAATAGCACTTGTCAAACATGCCCAATTCCATCTAACGTGGGGAGCTCTACTTCGATTCTGAAAGGAAAGGAGGTGTGTTCGTTTTGTACTGTAAAATAAATAAAATAAAATAGCACAACGTGAGGACTACACCTATATGTTATTGAGATCGATCATTTTCTTCTCTGCCTTGCTTCTTTCCCCCTTGAATTATTTTTGTTGGTGAGCCTCAACAAGAAAAAGAAGCTCAAACCCTCTTAGTTTTTTTATATATAAGGTAGGAATGTACTGCAAAACTTGAAAAACTATATATATCACAAGCATATTATGCTATACAGTAGTCAGTATACATTGTTTTGCATTCTCTAAGCCACTGATCGACTTAATTCTAATAGCTACCTCCTAGCTCAGTCATGATGTTCATGAGGAGCTGCACCAAGATTGTATTAGTCTCCCTAGCTTTGTTAGTGCTACTTGGTGTGCAAGCAGCCACTGCGTCAGAGTTCAACTACGGCGAGGCTTTGGACAAGAGTTTGCTCTTTTTTGAGGCACAAAGATCTGGTAAGCTGCCACCAAACCAGCGAGTCAAGTGGCGCGGTGACTCAGGACTTAAGGATGGCCTAGCTCAAGGGGTACTGATCGACTTAACTCTAATAGCTAACATTCTTTAGAATGATTAGGTCTTTCCTTTCCATCATAGAGTATGTTTTTACATGCTCATTTCAGCATTGTTCTGACCAGTTACTAAATTTTCGTAATCAGGTGGACCTGGTTGGAGGGTATTATGATGCAGGGGATCATGTGAAGTTTGGACTACCGATGGCATTCACAGTGACAATACTATCATGGGGAGCTATTGAGTTCAGGAAGGAGATGACAGATTTAGATCAATTAGGTCAGACCTTATGGGCCATTAGATGGGGCACTGACTATTTCATCAAGGCACATCCACAGCCTAATGTTCTCTGGGGACAGGTATACATCTCTATCTATCTCCATATATTCCTGAGACATAGATAGAGTTTGGTGACCTAGACAGCAAACTTTGTGTTCATATGTACAAGTATCCATGTAATCATCATTTTGTTGTTGACACGATGCGTGATGATTTGATATACATTGTTGTTTCATTCTCTGACGCTCGAGCCATTACCTAACTATCAGTGCAAAATAGTTTATTGATGAAAAAGGTTTACTTAATTTTCAGGTAGGAGATGGGAACTCCGATCACTATTGTTGGGAGCGCGCAGAGGACATGACAACTCCAAGAAATGCTTACAAAATTGATGAAAGTCATCCCGGTTCAGACATTGCTGGTGAAACTGCAGCTGCCTTGGCCTCAGCTGCCATAGCTTTCAAGCCTTACAACTCTTCCTACTCCAGTCTCCTCTTAGTTCATGCAAAACAGGTTCTCTTCTTCTTTCTTTCTTTCATTTTTTCCTAAGAAATTGTAACATTGATAAACAGAAGTCGACATAAGTTTTAACAAATGCTTTTGGAATCTGTTGCAGCTTTTCTCATTTGCAGATAGATTCAGAGGATTATATGATGAAACCATTGAGGATGCTAAGGAATTCTACACTTCATCGGGTTACTCTGTAAGTTTTGTTTCCTATCTTCCCATTGTTTTAAACCAATATACCTAGCTAGCTAATGAGCTACCTACTTAACTTACATCTGGTTATTATTTTGATACTTAAGGATGAGCTGCTATGGGCTGCGGCATGGCTCTACGAAGCAACCAACGATGACTACTACCTCAAGTATGTGGTGGACAACGCCGTGTATATGGGTGGAACTGGATGGTCAGTCAAAGAGTTTTCTTGGGATAACAAATATGCTGGTGTCCAAATCCTTCTTGCAAAGGTATCTATCTACTTACAGATCAAAGAAGATCAAGGAATGTTTTAGAAATCTTAATCACCCTAACTCTTCAAAGAAACATAGATTTTGAGCCACTATATTATCAATGCAGGTTTTGCTAGAGGGAAGAGGTGGTGCATATACTTCCACACTGAAACAGTACCAGGCCAAAGCAGATTATTTTGCCTGTGCTTGTCTGCAGAAAAATGATGGCTACAATGTCCACACAACTCCTGGTTAGTTTCCTATGCCTGTACATACATGTCATCAGTTTCTGCCCCTTCCTACCTGCTTTTATACTAATTTTTTGTCTGAAAATCAACCTCATTTTCCAGGGGGCTTATTATACGTGCGAGAATGGAACAACTTGCAGTATGTTAGTTCGGCTTCATTTCTTCTAGCTGTTTACTCCGACTATCTCTCTGCTGCAAATGCCAAGCTCAATTGTCCGGAAGAAGAAGTTCAACCTCAAGAGATCCTCAATTTTGCAAAGTCACAGGCCGACTACATTCTTGGTAAAAATCCCAAGTCCATGAGCTACATAGTTGGGTATGGAGCAAAGTATCCGGTTCATGTACACCACAGAGATGCTTCAATTCCTTCCATATCAGTTCTTAGTGCTGTGGTTGGATGTGTACAAGGATTTGAGACATGGTATCATCGCACTGAGGGAAATCCTAATGTCATTTATGGGGGACTTGTGGGAGGTCCTGACCAGAATGACAACTTCTCCGATGACCGGTCCAACTACGAAGGGACAGAGCCTACAATTTCTGGCACTGGTCCGCTTGTAGGCCTCTTCTCCAAGTTACAGAGTTTAAATGGTGGTATGATTCTCATCACTCATTATTAGTACAAAATTCCATTCTAATCAATCCAAGGTTTACATTGCTAATGTTCTGCTACTTAACTCTATGCCATTACAGGTTTCAACAGAGGATCACCAAAGCCCCATACACCCACACCAAGTGTCTATCACAATGAAACAACAGCACCCCCAAAAACAGCAGGTAATAGTTCATCCATTTATAGTCAATACTATATAGGAGATGAAGTACTACAAAACCTGTTAGGCTAATGCTAAGTTGTTGACTTGAGACTTCATCTTCTTCTGCAGATACTCATCCTATCAAATTCCTTCACTCCATAACTAGCACATGGACTAATGCAAAAACAAGTTATTATCGACACAAGGTGGTACTCAAGAACACATCTGAGAAACCGATAACGAATATGAAGCTGGTGCTTGAAAACCTTGAAGGGCCACTGTGGGGTCTCTCTCCAACTCCACAGAAGAACACATATGAGCTTCCTCAATGGCAGAAAGTCCTGCAGCCTGGCGCCGAGTGCACTTTTGTTTACGTTCAAGGTGGCCCTCAGGCAAAGATATCTATTCAAAGCTACAATTGATCGACCATACAAACAAGGTGTCAACACATTTTTCCTAGTCAAAATGTAATGTGCTGCTGTAAAATTTGAAAGCTAGTTAAAAAGTTTGTTATCCAATCCATCCTGGATCCCTGATTCAGCGTACCAAAATCGATTTTTTGATCTCTGACTTGTGTATCTGGGGTGTGAATTTCTACCCAGAGTCCCACTGACACATCAGAAGAAGATAAAGACCTTTTGGTGCATTCAGCAAAGAGTAGCAACTCCATATTGTAATCACCCTCTCATCAGATTGTATGACATTCCAGTCTAGTGTTTGGCACAAAAAAGAGTAGAGAACCATGAGGGGTCCGAAATTGGACCTGATGGGAGAGAACCATGGGCTAGTCATTCCAACTAACCCCTCTATTTTTCACTCTCTGAGAAACCTGTTGTGTATCCATAAATATCAATCATGCTATATAAATCAGATGATAAACAGTTCTCTAGTACTAAACAACAATGAACCACTTATAGATGATGATGAAACTTATTTAAAATATTGTAACACAGGGAAAATTGGACATACAGCTAATTGAAGAGTAAATTGCTCATCAGAACCATTTCCACATATTATTACTAGTGCTATATGGAAGAAACAGAACATCTCTTCACTGATATCAGATGACTGTCAAATCCCAATTACCATTCCTTTCCCGCGACAACTTGAGTCAACCTTACTTCCTGAGGTTAGCTGGCTCAATCAATATAAATAGTAGTTTGCTTAAACCCTTCTCTAGCTTTCATTTGCACAATTTATCATAACAAGCCTCAATTGTACTATGGTAACATAAAACGATCACAATAACTTACAACTCTATAAAACATATTGTAGCCCATCCCACAATGGCTGGCTTAACTCCTGTCCTCACATTTTGAGATCATAGTCTGGCCTATTGTTGGTTCATGAGTTCCTATATCATATGTATTTACATTTTCAATCACCATATGCCTAATTAATACATAAAATGGTACAGGGATCCTAAATTTCTATATCGTCCAAGTATAGGAATAATACAATCACAAACTTTCTGATTACCTGAGCATGTCTCCACTATGTAATCTTGGTCCGCTCAAAGCTGGTGATATACTGAAAGTATTACCGTCGCCATAACATGAAGGGTGACCAAGAGGCATTGGCCTATCTGGAATTGGTGGCACCTCAATATCCCCTTCCAACATTTTCAGTGCATCCAAAATAGTAGGCCTCAGAGCAACCATTACATGAGCACACAAAATCCCAACAAGCAAAAATCTTTCCATTATGCTCTTTGGATTTGAATTGACACTGTCCCCCTCTTTCAACAGTGATTTTTCTAAGGCCTCTTCAACTTTTCCAGATTTTATTAATTGCCAAGCCCAATCTGTGATCAAGAATGCTCGCGGGGATCCCAAGGAAGACAGATCAAGAGCTTTTCTCCCACACATAATCTCCAAGACAACAACTCCAAAGCTATAAACATCACTCTTCTCGGTAAGCTGTCCATAAAGAGCATATTCAGGGGCCAAGTACCCATGAGTCCCTGCCACTCGAGTTGTTAGATGAGACTGGCCTTCCATACTTTGCTTCGCAAGCCCAAAATCTGCCACTCTTGCTCTCATATCTGCATCTAGTAGTATGTTTGTTGCCTTAATATCTCGGTGATATATTGCAGGCTTCACTCCATAATGCAAATAAGCTAGTCCCTTGGCCACATCCAAGATTATGCCCTTCCTCTGAGGCCAAGTCAAGGGCCTCCTTTCAATTCCACTCTGACTACTAGACAGAGAAAGAAATAGATGGTCATCCAGATTTCCATTCGGCATGTAATCATATACAAGGTACCTGTTACTTCCCCTCTCTTCATAATTGTCCTCCCCCTCAACCACACAACACCCTCTAAGCGGAACCAGATTCCGATGCTTCAAATTGCTAATAATCTCAACCTCATTGCAGAACTCAGCATCCCCTTGAAAATCAGACTCAATAACTTTCTTAACAGCAACAGTAGTTCCATCGGGTAGAACACCCTTGTAAACAAGACCAAATCCACCCCGGCCAATGAAATTCTTCTGCGAAAAGTTATTAGTAGCCTTCTCAAGGTCCTGAATCTTAAACCAAATGGAACCCGTGTTGGGTCTAACTCTAATCCTAGACTCTCTTTCATCCAAATCAAAACCAGAATCCATTCTGGACCCAACAACCCTTTTGTTCCTCCACCTCCTGTCATACCAAAAGTACAACCCCAACAAGCTAGACATAACAAACACAGCAACACCAGCACCGGTGAGGCCGAAAACAAGAGCTGTGTTGCTCTTCTTGGGAGAGTCCACACGAGAATCCATTGACAAACCGAAAATGCAAGACACAGCGCCATTGCTCTCAGGTCCAAACTCATTGATGATACCAGCAGCATAAAGAATAGTAAAGTACCAACAGTCTCTAGAGTGAGAAGAGTTACCATCAACGAGGATGAGCTGTTGCTGAATCTTGAAGCCGGCGGCGACGCAGGCGTCGCAGGAGGAGAGATCAGTGAGGTCAGGGCGGCAGGCAGAGTCGAGAGCGGTGGTGCCGTTGAGCTTGGAGAGCCAGTCTTGGGAGGACTCGATGTGGGCGCAGATGTTGGGGGTGATGACAAACTGGGAAGGGTCAAAGCAGTAGGAGACCAAAGAGGGAGGGAGGGAGAGGGAGGTGAGCTTGGACTGGAAGTTGACGAGGCATGAGTTTGAGGTGGAGAGGTTGGGGAGTTGGAAGAGAGTGGTTTCTTTGAGGTGTTGGGCAAGGGCAACTCCATAGAGAGACAAGAGGGTTTGGCAACATGGGATCTGGGTGATGTCCATTTGGGGGGTTTTGGGAGGGCCTTTGAAGTTTTGGCATGAGGAGGAGTTGAAGGGGATTCTAAGGACATAGCTGAGATCCATGGGGCATGTTTTGCTTGTTGTTGTGTTGGTTGAGTTTGTGGATTGGGGGGAGATGAGAGGGAGTTGTAGGGAGAGAGACACAAACAACAACAGAGACCCAGCTAGATTGATCATGCTGGATGAACTGGGTTTTCGGGTTGACGGATTACAGAGGGAGAGAGAGAGAGAGAGGAAGTGGGTTTTGTTCTGTGAGCTAAATTGAATTGGGGGATGATGGAGGAGTTTGGTCAAAGCTGCTGTTCATGTTCCTCATTTCTGGCGGCCGATGATTCTACTGCAGGCCAAGCTAAGTCCAAAAGATTCTGGCTGCTTGGGTTGGTGTCACACCAAACTACAAACTACCAAATGGAGCGTCTCTAACACGCGCCTTTTCGGCATTACAAAAGTGTTAATTTATACAATTTTTCATGCCGCCGGATAATACAATTTGCAACCAATGCCGGATAATATGCAAGTAAGGATTGAAATACCTGATATATTCTCTCATTTTTTTTTTACTGACGATATATTTTTAAAGTAAATATTTTATCTTTTATTGTATATGCGAAATTAATTTGATATCGTTAAAACTTTCGGATATTTAAGATATTTAGAATGTATCTTTAATATTTTAGAGAACGATTTATAAAATTTAATAGTTTGATAATCATTTAAACCTTTAATCCTCATATCATGCGTGTTTTTGCCTCAAGTTTTGATTTGATCGGTTTAAGCACAAGATGTAATGAGATCTCAAATGAATCACAAGAATACAACAATCAATATGATGCGTTTATGTGGATAAATGTACATTACTTAGAGTCTCTTTCTACATGTATAAGTTAATTAGTATATATATTTATATATAATACTCTTCACTTCCGACTCTAATCCGTTTGCGAATATAGTTTTATGTTAGTATACCAAATCAAGCGATTGAGAGGGACATGTATGATAATCAAGTAAATGAAACAGTTAGCTTAGCTCCGAACACATATGAACCTAAATATAGAAGAGGGTAACAAGCAAACCAACTAGTTAGTTAGGAAAAATGACTCGACCTTTTGAGATATCTCACAAAAACAACACACTTTTGCCTCCTGTCTTTGTTTGCCCACACACCCATGCCATTGCCAAAAAAACCAACACCAGATTGGCCTCATAAAACAAAACCTCCTAAACAAACGCTTCTTCATCTTTTGATTCCCAGACCACCATTCCCTCCTTCCCATATTGTTACCGGATCGATCTCCCCCTTCCCCGGCGCTCTCATTCTCGGCGGTTCCTTCAGCAACACGGAGCCGGATCATCGTTCTGCTGATCTAAATTATGCTCGGAATATCCAACATTTGCAAGGGATACAAATCCCTTGTTATGAAATGGAACACCCAACACAAGCATTCTGCCTCTATGGACAGTAATGAAACATCCAGGGTAATACTCGATCAACTCATTTCAATCACAATTCTTTCTTCTTCTTTCTTAGATTGTTACAAAAACATGGTTCCAACGTAATTATTTTCCATGCATGCATGATGTAATATCAATTTTGCCTTTATTTTGGATCCTCAACAAGCATAAATCTAGGTAGGTAGCTAGGGATTGTCTCTGATATCTGTTGTTCTAATGAGTCTTTTATTTGTGTAGGAGAAAGATGAGAATGATTTTATAATTAGTTATCCATCGACACCAGTAGGTGGTGGTTTGCATCATACGCACAGCATTGATGATAGCTTACTCTCCCGTCGAACTCTTTCGAGGAATCAGAGTAGCAGAAGATGCAAGACCCCTACGCCAAGGTCCTTCTCAAGAAGTGTGAGCCGGAGCACCACCTCATCATCGGCAATTACAAGTCGTAGGAACCCATCCGAGACCGATATCCTTGCCTCTATAACAAGAAATCTGAGTCGGGAGGCTGAAATTGCTGCCTCTATAAGTAGGAACATGAGTAGCAATGCAAGCCGCAGTTTGAACAGGACTAAGAGCCAGAATAATGGGAGCAGGCGAAACCCGTCTGAGTCTGATTTACCCTCTCCATCACCTTTATCTCCACCGCGCAGCTCCCCACCGGCCTCACCTTCACCTGCCGCCTCTCCATCTACCGCTCGATCACCTCGTACCAGTAAAACATCTGAAACGGACCGTACACCTCTCACAAGAACCCCGAGCAGGAGGAGCACCACCCCCATTGTGTTCTCTCAGACAACGGCAAGAAGGAAACCTACCCCGGTTGAGAAGAAGCTTGAATTCACACTCGAAGAGTTATGTCATGGATGCGTAAAGAAGATCAAGGTTACTAAAGATGTCATCAACCATGCAGGGTTTGTTACTCGTTCTAAACTAGCTCATTTATTATGACTGCATGATTACTAGCTAGAGAACATCAACTGACACAAGTGTTTTCTTGATCTTGTTATGACGTACTGCAGGATTATTGTGAAAGAAGAGGAAATGCTGAAAATAAATGTGCAGCCAGGTTGGAGGAAAGGAACCAAGATTACTTTCGAAGGGAAAGGGGATGAGAAACCAGGGTACCTTCCAGCTGATATCATCTTCTTGATAGATGAAAAGAGGCATCATTTGTTCAAAAGAGCAGGCCGGGACGATTTGGAAATCGCTGTTGAGATTCCGCTGGCTGATGCATTGGGAGGCTGCTCGTTTCCAGCTCCTTTGCTAGGAGGTCAAAAAATGAATCTGTCATTCGACCACATCATACATCATGGTTATGAACAGGTCATTGAAGGACAAGGGATGCCAAGGCTTAAAGAACCAAAAAAGAGAGGTGACCTCCGCATTACTTGTCTCGTTAAATTTCCCAAAAAATTGAGCAACGAGCAACGAGCAGAAGCTGTTAGAATTTTACAAGACTGTTCTTATCAGTAACAAGCAATTTTAAATCCTCGACCGAGCTACCATGTTGATTTCATTTGAGGGGTCGATAATATTTGTCACAGGACAATTTTTCATAGGCTCATATTTACAGTAGTCACATTTTGTATTGCATTGGATTTCATGTACATAGCTATCTGTATAATGGCTACACTCTCAAGGGTTCCAGAGAACAGGGTATCCTTAAAGTAGAATTCAACTAAGATTTTTGTGGTAGATAGTGTTTGGAATGTGTATTGGTGTTAAAAATCAACGATAATGTACAAGTTTGTTTTTATCCTTTCGAATTGTTTGCTCCTATTTTCTGTGTGCAGCTGTAAAAATTACGTTTTCATATTTGCAATGCATATAAATGAATGAAACTAGAGACAAACTTGATGCTCGATAAAACCATCATAACTCTGTGTCTTGCAGCTCCCTCTTAAACACATGTTTAAACAACAATAGAAGAAAAACATAAGAACCAAAGAAAAAAAAGAAAAAAAAGAACTTAGTATCAAGATTCAAGAACAATAAGAATAAGCACATAAGGAGTTTAAAATCTAGAGGTTCAATGCGCTGCACCTCAAGAGCTTGAGCTTCTCGATGGTGGCCGTTGCCCAGCAAGGAAAGGTACTTCTACCACTGTACCTGTAATAGCATCTCCGACCACTACCATGTCTCCTTCTGAAACATTTTGCCTCTTGATATAGCCTAAACCAAAGTACTCACTTTCCTTTCTTCCGGATGTGCAACTTGTCAGCTTTCCAACCTGTGAACACACAACAAGCTGCTTATAGTACAACCACAAAGCTCATTTGGAATTTTTAGCTAAAAGCAAGATTGATACTATGGAGATAATTAGCTGCAAAAACCAGCTTCACAAAGATATAACTGTCATCATTTTCCCATGTTTTGTTTGTACAAAGTGAACCAACTACTACCTTTTTCCCACCAACTGTAATGATGCTGCCAGGTTCTGCTGGTGCTGATAGACAGATTCCCCAAAGTCTTTGCTTGACTCCATCATATGTTATCAGTCGAGATATAGTCTCTTGTCCCTTATAGCACCCTGCAAAAGGCCAGATTCAGACCAGCTATTTTCACATTTTGTCTAAAATGCATTAAACTAACAAAAATGATACCTTTGGTTAAAGATATTGAATTCCAGAGACCGGCCTCCAGGATATTATATTCATTAGTAAGCTCCTTCTGAGGAGCTGGCTTTCCTGCAAATGTTGATTATGCTGATCACCATCGAAATACTGGAGAACTGATGTTTAATATATCAAAATACCTATTATAGCTATATCTATAATTCTATATCTTACTAGTTATTTCAGATCACAGTTATGCATTATTACTAACTAGGCGCCATGTCGATAACATGTGTGTATGACAAGCCCAAAATATACGTTATACACGTGTATTACATATTTACAAGCCTGTGAAAAAGACATATGCAAGGAAATTAGTTAATTAAACTCCTCCAAATCCAATAATTAATTATCCTAACAAACAAGAAAAAGAAAAATTTGCAGCACAAATCAACTATTAAGGCAACTCGTATACTGTCTAGAGACACAATTGGGAAATTTGTATCGAGTTGTTAAAGAAAATAAAAATGCGTAGTTAAAATTGAAAGATATTAATAAACATGTAATAATGTATATGTAAAAATACTGATGAGAGTAAAAAGAACCAATGGCTCGCAATCAGTGAGGTAACCTTCCTCCTTACAATGGAGGTCTCACCAATTCTTTGGTATGCATTGACGAAAGGTAGTCCAATCACATGAAAATTTTAATGTATTTAAAGTGGTCAATCACCACTCAATCCCATTACTTAAACCAATTTATGAATTGGTGATTCCTCAGCAATGAGGCTGGTAAGAGGCAAAGCATGATTTAGTTAGAGAATTGGAGAAGGAGCATACTTCTGACTCAAGAATTGTCTACCTTGCAAAATTCTTAGTTTTTCCCATGCAATAGAGCCCATTGGGGTCGCACCATGAGATAGAATAGTTTTCCAGACTGATCCAGCGGCAGCTGGTGACATCAAAAGTGAAAAGCCTTTTTCAGAAATCACATTTCCCACTCCTACAGTAACAGGCATCCTGTTGACCTGCCGCGTAATAGGATACTGGTTTTCAATTCTATTGTGAAGCTTACTCATATATAAAAGTATCCAAAACATGATTGATGCTTACACTGAAATGCTGATGTGTGCCGTATGGTTGTCCAACGAGATAACCTAGGTTTAACTCCTCCATTACCTGTTCCGTTCCATTGAAAACCATTAGCAACATCATGTTTCTAGTAATGTATAAGCCAAAGAATGAAAATGTCTACCACATACATGAAGAGATAAAAATATCCCTTACATGGTTGCTTTTAGGTCCCACTAAAACGAAGAAGCAAGTTTGCTTAGTGATGTCTTGAATCTCTACCTTGTCATTGAAAAATATGTACCTATACAATACAACATGCAGACATGATTCATCACATGGAATCTCATCATAATACAAAATGACTTGAACCACTACCAATGTCTCATAACTTATACACAGCTGAATTGAAGTATTGAAAAGGTGCAAAACTTAATGTAAATGTTCAACCGATCCCCTCAAAGTTTTTTTTTTTTTTCCCTGTTTTTCTCTGTATATGGCTTGTGCCCTTTTTTTTGCCAAATTTCAGTTACATTAGACTTAGATGGTGGTGGTACACCAGAACACATATCTTTCAAGATTACTTAAAATAAAACTAATCATGTATGTAAGATGCACCTACTTTTTCAGCATTTCAGAGATACTTCTGGAAACAGGTGAAACCATTAACATTACTGCATTTTTCTGTGGAGCAATAAAAAAAGAGAGAAAAATAATTAAACTGCTTCAAGAACAATAATATGAAGAGCTTTATAATGCAGGGGAAGCCAACAACCAGATAATAATGATCAAAAAGATAGATTACCATGATCCACGCATGTGCGATATCTATTGTCCGAGCTGTTGGTGTAACAAAAACGGTGTCACATCCCTATGGATTTCAATCAGAACTCCAATTACTTAACCCTGTATGGTTGTATACATATAAAAATTACTCGTGTTGTCCCCAGTTATGCAATCAACTGCCGATTACATCCCACCAAACATACCTGTCCTTCATGGAGGCATTCGAAATTGGCCGTGCTTTGGTTGTGAAGAAACTGGATCCTGTCATCTCCACTAACTTCATGTTTAATCATATGCACACCACAGAAACACATAAAACCATGCATACATCCATCAATCAATTCGATTACATCACCGGAAACAAGTAAATAAATAATGTCTTATACCTCTTATCCGGCAAAAATGCGAGAGGTCCACAACCTGAAGCATGAGATATGAAGCAGTAGTGTGTTAGTTGAATTAACATAGAAAATTCAAATGATTTAACTGAGGCAATATGAATTAGTCGCACCACAAGACCATTATCGGCAGCATCCAAAGCTTGGTCATCGTTGTCGAACGTTTCGATAATCCCATCATCTGAAACTTTTGCTCCAGCGGTTGCTGCTGCCACAGTGTCCTGCAATCACCACTTTGCATTCATTTTCTTGGAATTCCGTGGAAGACAACAAAGAGGAAATATGTAGCGATTACCAGGAGGTCGTGGTCAATAGGAGGAGGGGAGAGGTCGAATGGCAAAGCCCGCGTTCTGGTTGAGGAGAGTGTGAGCTTCTTCTGGGTATGAGTGGTCTGAGTGAGCGAGGCAACCGCAAAGCTTTGGTGGGGATAAGAGAATATACGGCATGGATTAACAAGGAGAGACTCGCATGTTACTTTTGCCATGATTCCTGTCTTGTGTCTTTGGCACAACTAAACTCTCTACCCAATCCTTTTTTATTTCCTTTCTTCTTTTTTCACTGTTTTTTTTTTACTCTACCCTTCAATTTCTCCTTTCCTTTATGAACTCGAATGTTGAAGAAGAACAAGGTACTGAATCACTTCAAAGCGTTGTTGTTATTCTTGTTTCAAGAAAAGATACAAATTAAGTTCTGGTTTAGTAGGAATGCATCTCGAACTGCATTCTTTGGTTAACATACTCCATTCCTGCAACACCCCCCTTTCACTCTACTTAGGCAAACAGCTCCACCTTACTTTTCTCAAGAAGGGTCTCATGAACTCCACCGTTACAATCGGAAACCGCCTTCTGCAGATGTATGTGAAAAGTGGTGCCATGGATGATGCCCTCAACTTGTTCGATGAAATGCCCCACAGAAATGGCTTCTCTTGGAACACGTTACTCGAAGGTTATATCAAGTCCGGGGACCAAGAGAGGGCTTTGAACTTGTTTGATTCCATGGCTCGTAAGGATGATTTCACCTGGAGCTTGGTTGTTTCGGGGTTTGTAAAAGCCGGTAAGCTTGAGGTTGCTCGCGCTTTGTTTGATGACATGCCGAGGAGAAACTGGGTTGTTTGGAATTCTATGATCAACGGCTACGCGAAACACGGGCGGTCTAGAGATGCTTTAAGGCTTTTCAAGGATTTGAGTCTGGAACCGTTGGAGGTATCACATGAAAAGAAGTTCATATTCGCCACGGTTGTTGGAGCTTGTGCTGAGTTGGTTGCGCTTGGTTGCGGGAAGCAAATCCATGCGCGCATTGTGACTGATGGAGTGGAATTCGACAACGTTTTGGCGAGTTCCTTGGTTAATTTTTATGGCAAGTGTGGTGACTTGGATAGTGCAAGTCAAGTTTTGAATTTGATGAACGAGCCGGATGACTACTCTCTCTCAGCAATGGTTTCTGGTTTTGCCAACTGTGGAAGAATGAACGATGCAAGAAGAGTTTTTGATACTAAAAGCAATCCAGATGTTGTGTTATGGAATTCATTGATTTCTGGATATGTCGTCAGTAATGAAACCATTGGAGGAGCATTACTTCTTTTCAAGGAAATGCTGACTAATGGTGTTCATGGAAATTCTGTTACGCTTGCAAGTGTTTTGGGTGCCATTAGTATCTCAGGCATCCTAAAACATGCTCAACAATTGCACACACTTGCTTGCAAACTTGGGTTGCTTGGTAATGTTATTGCTGCTACTGCTATGCTTGATGCATACTCCAAGTGTGGAAGCCCTGATGATGCTTGCAAATTGTTTAGTGAGCTCAAAGTCTTTGACACAATATTGCTTAATTCGATGATCACTGTGTATTCCAATTGTGGTAGAATTGAAGATGCAAAGCATATTTTTTTGGCAATGCCGAGTAAAAGCATAATATCATGGAATTCAATGATAGTTGGCTTTAGTCAAAATGGTTGTCCGATTGAAGCATTAGATCTTTTCAGACAAATCAATGTGCTGGACTTGAGAATGGACAAGTTCAGCCTAGCTAGTGTGCTAAGTTCATGTGCAAGTATTTCCTCACTTGAATATGGAGAACAGGTTTTTGCCAGAGCTACCATCATTGGGCTTGATGACGATGAAATTGTTTCCAACTCACTTGTTGATTTCTATTGTAAGTGCGGCCTTGTTAAAAATGCACGAAAGTTGTTTGATAGGATGATGAAGTCTAATGAAGTCCCTTGGAATTCTATGCTAATTGGATATGCAACAAATGGGCATGGAAGTGAAGCACTGGCTCTTTTCAATGAAATGAGGCTTGCTGGTGTGAAACCCAATGAAATTACATTTACAGGGGTTTTGTCTGCCTGTGATCATTGTGGGTTGGTCGAAGAGGGAAGGAAATGGTTTTATAAGATGAAACAGGACTATCATATTGAGCCGTATATTGAACACTATGCTTGCACGATCGATCTTTTTTCCCGAGCTGGTTGCCTTGAGGAAGCAATTAGTCTAGTTGAAGCAATGCCCTTTGAATTAGACGCCAGTATATTGTCATCAGTCTTGAGGGGCTGTGTGTCTCATGGACACAAAGATCTTGCGAAGAAAATGGCAGAGCGAATCATTGAGCTTGATCCTGAGAATTCAGGTGCTTATGTACAGCTTTCTAATGCACTTGCAGGCGTCAATGAGTGGGAAGGATCTGCCCAGATTAGACAAATGATGAGAGATAGGAGCATACGAAAAAATCCTGCTTGCAGCTGGTTTGATCGTTGAACAATTGAACAATTGAATCTTATGGGAAACAAAAATCTATTGGCACCTGACAGTCTGACAGAGATGGACTTGAAAAGCAAATCAATAGTTGTGGTTTGAAATGAGAGGACGTATTGGAGTGCCAGTGATTGCACACACACTGGATTTATATTTTTTTTTATTTTTTGTACATACTGGCGAGAGCTCAAACCATCTATGGTACTGTTCATTACACATGTTTAGGGGCAGAATAAAGATTAAGAAGACTAGTTTCCTTCTCAGGAACACTCTTCTATATCGTGCTAAGTCAAGGCCTAGAGGGGCAAGATAACATCCTCTTACTTTAGTACTTGCAAGCCACTATTCTACTGCCCATTTTACTTTCTTCGACTCTACTTTCAGGTTAGTTCTCTCTCCTCTCATGTGATCCCTCGTTTTGTCTATCCGTTGTTATATTTTTGTGTGGAATAACTATGAATTTTATTCCAGTTTATGGATCTGTTTGCTGTTGTTGTTACTTGTTAGATAGCTCATCTGCCAAGAGTAATGGAACTTTATAGCTGATATCAAACAATTTTAAAAAAAAAAAAAAAAAAAAAATTCGGTGGGTTACTGTTTATTCAGACCTTTCTGGCTTTTGCTGTTGTTGTTAGATAGCTCCATCTGCCAAAGAGTAATGGAACTTTATAGCTGATACTATTTTTTTCTTTAAGTTTCTGTGGGTTACTGTCTTTTCAGATCTTTCTTTCTTGGAATGTGTTGTATATGGTGTATTGATATGGTCAGCTGTTGTAGTCATTTGAGGCTCTTAATATTGATCAAATCTAGGAATTTGTTTGGGGCAATCAATGAAGTTTAGCAAACATTTTATTTCTTTCTGAAAATAAAAGAACAAAACTAATGTTTCTAAAATTCTTTGATTGATCTTTGTTGTCGGGCATTGCTAGTCTGTTCTCAGATGATAAAAGTTATGAGCTTTCCAGTTTGTTTTTGAGTGGTTTACTGGATATAAAAGAAAGACAATACAAAAGTATGACGCTATGTTAGATTATTGATGGATTCTTTAGGATTTTGTGGGATGAATACTGATCTGTAATCTTTCCAGTACGTGGTTGTTGCTATTACTGAATGGAGAAAGGAATACAAGTGGATGGACATTTAGTAAGTTTTGATTTGTAACATCCCACAGGGGCAAGGCATGTTGTAAAGGCTTGCCCCTCCCCCTTCCCCTGCCTGGTAAGCACCAGTGCCTTGTTCACGAAATGTTTCTGCATTGAATCTTCTGTTACAATGTTGATGTAAAACCAATACACTGGTATTTCATAATTGTGAATACAACTGCCTTGATCATATTTCTAATCAACAGCTGGTGTTTGGGACGAATATAGGCAGGGTTTCAATCGTTTCTAGAAGGTCATCTGGGAAAGGAACATTGGCATCACAACAAATGGAAAAACAAAGCCAACACTAGTTTTATTGGGTTGTTTTGACGTTTTCGTTGTACAAGACCAAGACTGAAAAACGTATCACTTGTTTGCCAACTGTGGAATGCCCCGACCGGCCAACCTGAGTCTGGCCCCTCACTCATGTCATTAGGGCTAAAGTAAGACATGATCAAACTTGATTCAGATTCGCAAATGCACCCAATTGGCGACAGATGGAAACAATCTTTCTGTAATCATCCATGGTGATCGACTTGAGGTAAATCCTACCTCTTTGCTGTTTCATAACCATCGGTTGTTTAGGTTGTAAACAGGATCCAATCTACCGTAGATTGGGATCTTATAATCTCAATAAGCATTAAAAAAAAATATACTAATCTCATCGTTGGATTCCACACCTAAGCTTTTACCATCTCGAACAGATGGTATGTCTAGTGACTGTCCAATTTTGTCCATCATCATGGGCAAGTGTCAAGTGTTTTGGCTCGATCAAGTCCAAAACGTCACCGTCTGAGGACGTCAGGTAGTAAAGCTGTGAGCTCCAGAGCAGCCCAGACCAAGTTAAACACACCGACGCCAACACACGCGTCTCACACCTCCCTCCCTCCCTCCTCATCCTCCTCCTCCTCCACAAAACGGCGTCGTCTCCGCCTCCTGAATCATATCGCCGCTGCCATTGTGGGTGCCAGCTTTCCAGGTACTTTACCGCATGGCTACTCCACCTCGGATCTGATTCTCATTCTCTTGGCTATCTCCATTGTTCATGTATCGGATCAGATCTTGTTCATTTGTTATGTATATATAGGTTTATTCTTTGTTGAAAGATTAAGCAAAGAAAAAAGAAAATGGAGACGTATAGTGGAAGTTCCCCAAAAAAGAGATTAGATCAAGGATCCAATACCCATTCCCCTTCCTCAGCATTGGAGTTAGAACCTGAGCCATCTGGTCACAATCATCATAGGTTTCACTCAATGAACGCCCTAGAAATCTTGAGGGAAACGGTTCGCATTCTCCGCTTTAATTCTTGGGGGTTTTTGGCAATTGCCATCTTGCTGATTTGCCCTGTGGCTGCCGCCATGCTTTTGTCCAATATGCTAGTTGATCACTCACTTGTAAAGAGACTCACTGTAAGGATGTTACTGATTGCCAAGTCCAGTGGACTCCCATTGAGGCCTTTCGTCAGTCACTCGTGCCAGAAGCTTGCCGAGACGGCTATCTCGTCCGCTATGTGCTTTCCTTTGTACATCACATTGTCCTTGTTGTCCAAAGCCGCGCTTGTGTACTCTGTGTATTGGAGCTATTCCCATAAGAAGTTTGACGCTTCCAAGTTTTACTTGGTCATGTGCAAAATATGGAGGCGGCTTGTTTCTACTTTTGTGTGGATATGTATGGTGGTTGTTGGTTGCGTCGCCTTGTTTTTGATGGTTCTTCTTGCAGTGTGCAATACATGTTCTGTATTTGGGTTGTCGCCTCAGCTTATCATATATGCCGCAATGGTGGTTGGGCTTATCTTCTCGGTTGTTTTTGCTAATGCTATTATTATTTGCAACATTGCAATGGTGATATGTGTTTTGGAGGATGTCTCAGGACCAGAGGCATTGGTTCAGTCTGGAGCTTTAATCAGGGGCCAGACTCAGGTTGGTCTACTCATATTTCTTGGATCCACAATTGGAATGGCTTTTGTTGAGGGCTTATTTGAGCATAGAGTGAAGACGCTGAGCTATGGTGATGGGTCTTCCCGCATATGGGAAGGGCCTCTTTTGGTGGTTATGTATTCATTTGTAGTGCTTATTGACTCTATGATGAATGCTGTTTTCTACTTCAGTTGCAGATCTTTTAGGATGGAAACATCTTTAGAAGGTGAATCTGATTCAATTTTGGAAATGATGACTTTTTCTGCTGAATCAGTTGGTATTCAATGACACTGGATGTGCCATTACCATAAGTCTTTGATTCAATAATGATGAAGACGGTAGCTGCTGGGTGTGGTTACCATGGATTAAACAGTGCAGACTTGTGCGTTTTGGTAGACCTTCCATACAAAGGTTCAGGGGAGGCTGTAACTTCAAGTGCTTCAATTTCTTGAACATATGCTTCATTTGAGTGCACTGTGCAAAGAGTGATATTGAAGGGAGCTTCAAGAATAGACGGTATTTGAAGGCTTCACATTGCAAAATTTGACGAGAAAGTGTCACTTACTTCAAGAATAAGGTTAATATTCATAGTTCAATCCATAGATATATATTTTTCTGGTAAGTCTGGTGTCATTGATTCACCAATTACTTCAAATTGTTGATCTTTATATGTAAACTTCTATATAATTCCTTAATATTGAGAAATCAGATATAGATGTTCAGGCCAAACACAGGTCTGCAAGTCAAGAGAGTAGCAAAGGTGGTATATAAATTAGTAAATGAAAGAACCAACCACTCGAGCATATTTGTAGCTGTTGGTTGGGGTTGAATTTGAGCTAGTTGGAAAAGGGAGCTACATGAGAACATCAAGTAGTGCATATAGAGAGAATTCGACTTTTGCATAACAGAAAGGGCATTGAGTATCAATATCAATAGTTCAATACCACACTAATTGAGCCTACTTCGTGAAGAAAAATGTTGGACAGCGCCTTCTATACACACAGCTTCACCATACTCGGTAGTGGTGCCTCCCAAATCTTGTTCCAAAGTTGTGCACTTGAGTTAGGTGCAGCAAGATCTTCTTCTTACATTCTGAGTCTGTAAATATGGTAGGCTGACTTCATTTTTAATAGACCCTTATCCCCATTCCAAATCCACATATTGGAGAAAAGATCTGAAACGAACTAGATGAATAGAAAGTAGCTAAATCAATCCCCACCAAAGATAGATCACGCCATATATGAGTTGACACACCGTCACCAATTTGCCTCTGAATACAAGCTTTGTAGTATATTTCTTCCATACAATACGACATGCCTTTCAAAAATTATCACATCGAAAATATATGAATTTCAACCGCCTACCCGGTAAATAATTTGGATTATAAATCAAGAGAGGTGAAATTTACACTCTTTATTTTACAATCCACACTTCCCCTTTTCTTTTTTAAGTAAAGTTTTCACAAAAAGATAAAACAAATGTAATCAAAGACAATATTTAAATTACCAAAAGAGGAAAGTGAGAGTGTAGATTGTAAAATTAAGAGTATAAATTTCAGTTTCCTAAATTAAACGTCAATCTTAGTTACAATAACAACATTGAACGCAAATATGCAAATGAAGAAAGCCTGTACAATTACATATGCAGACTTTGGTTCACATAATACATCCCAACCTCTCCGATGCATTTTCTTTCGATTCTGTACCATCCCACCAAAATTTAGCACAAGTTGGTGGATTTTCTGAGACTAGCATGTCATTCTTTAAAAATTTACGGCGGTTGTTTTTGTCACTCATATAGCAAAGCCATTAGATTGATTTCTCACACAAATAATGACGTGGCAGGAGTTTTACAGCTCAGTAGCAGCATAGAAAAATTTCCGGGCTGGGGGCCCACCAGCGGCACCGTATACCAATAACTTGTCTGTGCGTCCCCACAGCGTATAAAAACCCTTAAGTCCGAAGCAAAGCCCTGCTGCCACCACCCCAAAACCCTCAACTCACTACTCCACAGAGAGAGAGAGAGACGACATGTCGCAGTCGCTGGAGCTTTTGCTGATACAGTTCCTGATGCCGGACAACGACGCCCGGCGGCAAGCGGAGGACCAGATTAAGCGGCTGGCCAAGGACCCTCAGGTGGTCCCCGCTCTCGTTCAGCACCTCCGCACCGCCAAGACTCCCAACGTCCGCCAACTCGCCGCCGTTCTTCTCCGCAAGAAGATCACCGGCCACTGGGCCAAGCTCTCTCCTCAGCTCAAGAACCTTGTCAAGCAGTCCCTCATTGAGAGCATCACCATGGAGCACAGGTGCTTTTCCACTCTTTCGCTTTTCGATAGGCATTTGATTTGAATTGAATTGGTTGTTTCTGTGGATTTTGTTAATGCAGTCCTCCGGTGCGGCGAGCCAGTGCCAATGTAGTTAGTGTGGTTGCAAAATATGCTGTCCCAGCCGGAGAATGGCCCGACTTGTTGCCATTTCTGTTCCAATGTAGTCAGAGTGCGCAGGAAGAACATAGAGAGGTATGTTGCATTTGACTGTTATGTGTCATTTCTTTTTCATTAGATGAGACAGGAGCGTAGCGTTAGCGTTAACTGCGTAATGCCCTGCCTTCCCATACAATGTGACCAATGTACTATTGGTGTATACATATATTATGCAGGAATGTGATATGGATTATTGACGCAATCCAATTTATAACGGGGAAGATGTGTCTAGAACATGAATGTGATATAAATTATTGGACCTTCCTTCAAAGAATCTGGTCTTTCTGTAATTGGACTTGACGGTCTAAAACCTGCACAAATTTTTCCATGGGCCAAGCCAACAACCAAACAAAATCCTACACTTTTGTAGGTCTACCAGCGTTAGAAAAAATTAAAAATAAACCATGTTAAATGGAGCTTCTATTACAGTGTGGAAAGGATTTCTAAGGAAAATTATTGTCATACAATGTGACCAGACTCTATTGTAGTTGAAATTTAATCTAATAAAATACCATGGACTGAAGATATAAAAATCTTATCTCCTCCCATCATGCAATAGTTCACGTAAACTGTTATTACTTGTCTCCCAGTTACCAGATTGAATACACTGACTTTTTTTTTTCTTTTTCTTTATTAAGGTGGCACTGATCCTTTTCAGCTCTTTGACTGAAACAATTGGGAATACGTTTCGACCACATTTCACAGATTTGCAAGCTTTACTTCTGAAATGCTTGCAGGATGAGACTAGCAACCGTGTCAGAGTTGCTGCACTCAAGTAATGTTCATCCTTGCATCCATTTATTTATAATTTTGATATGTTGCTGCTACTTCTGCTCAGAAGTGATTATTATGTATAACTTATTAGAGGATTTTACATTTATTTCCAGGGCAGTGGGGTCTTTTCTAGAATTCACTCATGATGGGACCGAAGTGGTAAGCCTGAATTCATGTTTGTCACTTCATATTAAAGAAGCAAGCATCATATCTAAATTCTTGTATCGTCCATATACAATAATGCTCCTCCTCTTTTGTAACCTCAATGCTCTTTTAGCACATAAATTGGTATGCCGGGAAAGTAACAACGACCATTTGCTCAGACTGCTCATTTGTTATTCCTTTTATGCAAAATACAGAAAGTATAAAAAAAAATGAGATTCTTAGGACAGCGTTGATGTCATATGAAAAGAGATCAAGATTCCTCTTGAGAAGATTAAAAATCTTTGGAAACAACGCTCTCCAATAGTTGTTTGGTATTCGGTGGTGTTTGTAAGATTGAAGTAAAATTGAATTTTCCATTGTCTAGTTGAGGTTTACACCAACTAATTATCCACAATATAATCAGATTCTTTGCATATGTACATAAGCTCGGGATTTACCGAATATGATTTCAAGAGTCTTCTTATTCCTTTAGCATTGAACTTCAAGAGTCTTCTCATTTCAACATATCATGTCAAATGTACCAAAAACACATTCCTTGGGTTCCATGTCAGCTAAGTGTTATTGTTTTATGTTTCTCTTTTTTTTTTTTTTTTTCCTGGCATAAATCTTTCTAAAAATACTGCAGGTCAAATTTCGAGAATTCATTCCCAGCATTTTAAATGTATCAAGACAGTGCCTTGCTGCTGGTGAAGAGGATGTTGCTGTAATTGCTTTTGAGATTTTTGACGAGCTGATTGAATCTCCTGCACCTCTTCTTGGGGAGTCTGTTAAATCCATTGTGCAGTTCTCTCTCGAAGTTTGCTCAAGTCAAACTTTGGAGTCTAACACACGCCATCAGGTTAGTTTAAAGGGTAAATGCTTTCTTGAAATTTCTAGAATGCTCTTAGTCCGAGATTGTAATGCCGAGTAGTCAACTAGCTGTCCAAAGTAACTTGTTTTTGTAGAATCAAAAATATTAATCAGTGTTTCTCCCCTCTCTCTCTCTCTCTCTCTCTCTCTCTCTCTCTCTCTCTCTCTCTCTCTCTCTGGTTTCTTTGTTATGTTGCAGGCAGTCCAAATAATCTCATGGCTGGCAAAGTATAAATCCAAATCCCTTAAAAAGTATAAGCTCATCATTCCTATCCTGCAAATTATGTGCCCATTGCTTGCCGAATCAACTAATGGAGATGAAGATGATGATCTTGCTCCAGATCGAGCTGCTGCAGAAGTCATTGACACTATGGCTTTGAATCTTCCTAAGCAAGTCTTCAGTCCTGTTCTTGAATTCGCATCTTTAAGCAGTCAGAATGCAAATCCCAAGTATAGGGAAGCTTCTGTTACAGCTTTAGGTGTCATTTCAGAGGGTTGCTTGGAGTTGATGAAAAATAAGTTGGAGCCAGTTCTTCATGTTGTTTTAGGTGCTTTAAGAGATCCTGAGGAAATGGTCAGGGGAGCTGCTTCCTTTGCCTTGGGTCAGTTTGCTGAGCATTTGCAGCCTGAAATTGTATCTCACCATGGAAGTGTTCTACCCTGCATTTTGAATGCCCTTGAGGATGCATCTGAGGAAGTGAAGGTATGTTTGGTGGAATGAAGGAGTTAAAAGACTGTCCTAGGTAGATTTGACTAACTGGGAGGTTCTCCAGTATCTATCGATACTGGGTTACCGTTTGGTTATGAGTATGGGGATTTTATTATCTTTGTAGGGTAGCTTTTGCTTTTTGTTTTTTTTTTTCCTGGTAGTCTGTAGGATGTAGGCTTTTTGTGGTTTCTCTTACTTTTCTGAACCGCTGTCCTATTTTCTTTTATATGAAAATATTTATGTATCCTATTAAAAGGACTAAAATGCAAGTATCATATTAATGTGCTGAATGATTGAAACACTATCCATATGTGCAGGAAAAGTCGTATTATGCTTTGGCTGCATTTTGTGAGAACATGGGTGAGGAAATACTTCCATTCCTTGATCCCTTGATGGGGAAACTACTAAGGGCTCTCCACAGTAGCCCCCGAAATTTGCAGGAGACATGCATGGTATGAGTTCTTCTTACCCCTAAGATTTCAAATGATTTCCATAAACCTCTTTTACTCTGGATAGATAATTAGTTAATTCTTTAATTTTCTTTGGGTACCACATTTGCAGTCTGCGATCGGTTCAGTTGCTTCTGCTGCAGAACAAGCCTTCGTTCCATATGCTGAAAGGGTTTAGAGTTAATGAAGAGTTTCTTGGTGCTTACTAATGATGAGGATCTCTGCTCTCGAGCAAGAGCTACTGAATTAGTTGGAATAGTTGCAATGTCTGTGGGGAGAACTGGGATGGAACCAATTTTACCCCCTTATATTGAAGCTGCAATTTCTGTAACTACAGTTTCTCCCTTTGACTATGATCTCTGTCTCTCCTATGTGATTACCCCTAATGTTTATTATTTTTCAGGGTTTTGGATTGGAGTTTAGTGAGCTTCGAGAGTATACTCATGGATTCTTCAGTAATATTGCAGAAATTCTGGATGATGGTTTTATACAGGTTTGGAATGCTTTGGTTGACTTAAGCTCAGTGCAGTTATTCAGTTGTTATCCATATTCATGTTATTCCATTTTTTGCACAGTATCTTCCTCATGTTGTCCCTCTGGCATTTTCCTCCTGTAATCTGGATGATGGCTCTGCAGTGGACATTGATGAGTCTGATGACGAAAATATTAATGGATTTGGTGGAGTTTCATCCGACGATGAAGCTCATGATGAACCAAGAGTACGAAATATCAGTGTAAGAACAGGAGTTTTGGATGAAAAGGCGGCTGCAACTCAAGCTCTTGGCTTATTTGCGCTGCATACAAAGGCTTCATATGGACCGTATCCTGTAAAACATTATTTCATTTTATTATTTCTTAGTGTATTTTATTTTAAAATTTTAATTACACATCAAATACTATGTCGGGTTCTTTGACTTCTTTTAAGCTATTTGGAGGAGTCATTAAAGATTCTAATAAGACACTCGGGATATTTTCATGAAGATGTTCGGCTTCAGGCAATCACTGCCTTGAAACGTGAGTAGCAATCTTTTTTTTGTATCTGCACATGCTAGGAAAGTAGCAATTATAAAATGGTTAAGGCACAGTTTTTTGTTTCCACTGCATGTAGGTTAGCTTTTTCGACTCTGTTGAAGTATTTCATGCATAGTAAAATCCAGCAATGAGTATCTAATATTCTTCAATGGTTCATGCATGGATACATTCTCCAGTATGTCAAAAAAAATATTTTAGACTTTAGGGTGTTCTATATCTGCCGAAATGATATTATTCTTTCATTAAGGGACAGAACCTCGAGTGTTGGCATTTGTGCATGATACCTTGAAAGATGTCATCTTAACCAGAAGATTTACAAATTTGTACACTTGTGGGTGTATTATTTTTATAATATGTTAATTACATAAGTGTTTGCATTTGAAGTACTTAAAAGGTCATGCTAAGAAGAAATGTTATGCGTTCCGAATTTGCTTTTCTGCTCCAACCTTTCTTATCTGATTACTTAATATTATTAAGCTTGGAGCACCTCTATCATTTGACAGAACAAAAAAAAAAGAATTAATTGGAACACCCTTATTATTTGATAACATTTTTATATCTTAGTTCTTTTGTGGCAAATACTTGGAACGTTAGATGATGTTAGGACTAGGGATTAATGTTTGCATTGTGCAGTGTTTTTTCTTTAATGTGGATTATAGAGTTGGATATCACCAATCCAGTAATTTCCCGTGTTTTTTGTTTGATTTCAAATGCAGATATCTTAACAGCAGCACAAGCAATTTACCAGAATCATAATGTTAGTGGCCATCATCATCATCATCATCTCTCTCTCTCTCTCTCTCTCTCTCTCTCTCTCTCTCTCTCTCTATATATATATATATATATATATATATATATATATACATATACACACACACACACGAGCCGTTCCAAAGAGGACGTCCGCATAGCCCTTAAAGTGCCGACGTCCCTCCGTTCTCCACCGTACGGCTCCGACGACGGCGCGCCTTCACCCTAGCGGCCTCCAGCAGCGTCCCCGATCACTTTCCCTTCCCAGCGAGTCCGCCGAATTCCAGTTTTTCTGCGAGATCACCCAAAACTTCAAACAAAATCGATATCGCCGGAAAACTGGAATTCAGCGGACTCGCCTGGGAGGGAAAGTGATCGGGGACGCTGCTGGAGGCTGCTAGGGTGGAGGCGCGCCGTCGTTGGAGCCGTACGGTGGAGAACAGAGGGACGTCCGCACTTTAAGGGCTTGCGGACATCTGCCTCTGATCCCGACTGATATATATATATATATATATATATATATATATATATATCTCACAGCTTCTAAAAATTAATGCATTCATTATAGTTTCTCGGAAGTTTAGAGGTGTCAGAATGTGATTATACTGCCTGTTTTGCAGGAAGGACAAGCAAAGGCTAAAGAAGTTTTAGGTAAAATTCTTATTCAGTAATATTGGTGCCTTTGGATGTCTTGCCGTGTTTTAATACGATAATACTCATCATAATGTGCAGATACTGTGATGAATATTTATATCAAGACTATGAATGAAGATGACGACAAGGAAGTGGTTTCTCAAGCTTGTTTGAGCCTGGCTGACATCATCAAAGATTTTGGATATATGGCGATTGAACCCTGTAAGTATTATTAAAGACGGGATCATTTTTTGTTTTGTTTTTATAAGATGTAAGTCATTATTTAATGGTTGAAATAGCTTTGAAATGCTGATGAAGTGTGGTCGTCTAAACAGATATGTCTCAGCTGGTCGATGCTACTTTGGTACTTCTTCAGGAGAAATCAGCTTGTCAGCAGTCAGCATCTGACGATGAAATTGATGATGGTGATGTTGAACATGATGAAGAGCTCATGGATGCAGTCTCTGACCTGCTCCCTGCTTATGCCAAGTCCATGGGTCCTCATTTTGCACCCAACTTTGCAAAACTTTTTGGCCCTTTAATGGAGTTTGCGGTGGGTTGTGATAAAGATTCATAGCTTATTAAGTTGCAATATCTTATGATTGTATGCTACTAACTCAACTATTGGCATATGCAGAGAACTTCACGCCCATTGCAAGATCGGACCATGGTTGTTGCCTGCCTTGCTGAAGTTGCCCAGAACATGGGTGCTCCAATTGCCGCATATGTTGATGTAGTTTCATCTTATTTTATTGTTTTATATGAAATTTAAGTATATTTCAAATGAATTCTAGAATACAGTAATTTAAATTCTTAAACTCTCTGTCTGGTTTCAGAATGCGATGCCCTTGGTTCTCAAGGAACTAACATCCTCAGACTCAACCAATAGGAGGAATGCTGCATTTTGTGTTGGTGAGTTGTGCAGAAATGGGGGTGAGGGGACATTCAAGTATCCTATGGTCTTTCTTTTTTAATTCCCGTGCTTACTTTTGTTTTTGAATTTTCTTTGCCATTTGATTTGTGTTTCGTATGTTGAATCATTTTCAAATTATCTGGTTTTTTGCAAGAAATTTAGCACTGAAACCTAAACTCTTAAAACTTGAACTTTTGTTTTTGTATTTTCTTTGCCATCTCATTTGTGTTGTGGCTGTTCCATATGTTGAAGCTTTGTTAAATTATCTGGTTTATAGCAATAAATTTAGTACTGAAGCCTAAACTATTAAAACTTGAATCTACCTTCCACTAGAACTTTCCTTAATTAGATTCCAGATATTATGGAGATATATTACGTCGACTTTCCCCACTATTTGGGGAATCTGAGCCAGATAATGCTGTCAGGGATAATGCAGCTGGTGCAGTTGCAAGAATGATAATGGTGCACCCAGAGCTTATCCCATTGAATGAGGTAATCTTGTCGATGGCATTTTGTGACTTACAATGTTTTTTTCCGTTGGGTGATTATTTATGAGCTTTGGGAATATGTCCTGGTTAATTGTTCAGGTACTTCCTGTTTTTTTGAAAGTTCTTCCATTAAAAGAAGATCACGAGGAGTCCATGGCAGTTTACACTTGCGTCTCTACTCTTGTTTTATCATCTAATGCCGAGGTCAGTGTATTGTTTCCCCTCTTCAACCTGAAACTGAGTTAGATCAAGATGATAAAATCTCCGAAAATCTTTCTGCCTCTCCCTCTCCCTCTCTCTGTATATGTATATATGTTATATATATATATATACACACACAGGCACACACAATATCAGGTCCAAATATCCTTATTTATTCAAAAGGTACAGATTTTGCCAATAAAACCACTTCGGTCATATTTTTCGATCATAGCCAACTAGTATCTAGATATATATGACATGATCATCTCTACAAAATTTCAGCTAAAATGGTGATCGTTAGGGTGTCCAAACTATATGATTACAATGAGCGAACCAAATCAGTTCAATCGGAACTGTTCGTGCAATTCACAGTTTTGAATACCTTAATGATTATCAATTTGATCAAAAAGTAGGTCAATTAAGGAAATCCGTACCTTACGAATAAATAAGGAGGTTTGTATCTGAAAAGGCCTGATGTTTCGAACCACCATTTTAGAGGTACTCTTTAGTCCTTACAAAAGCCAGATAAGAAATGGTCATGCTTAGATGGCTAAATATAATTTTCGATTACAGTTAGCTGACTAAATGGTTGTTTATTTGGTGGAGTTTCTGTGAAAGATTATAGATTTTATGTCTCAAAATTCAGAAATGTTGGATTGGTTTGGTCCTTAGTAAGTGACGTCAGATTCCTTACCAGCTTCTTTTCTGTTTAATCAGATTCTTTCTCTGGTCCCTGAGTTGGTTAATGTATTTGCTCAAGTTGTGGCATCACCAGTTGAAACTACCGAAGTCAAAGAACATGTAGGCAGAGCTTTTACTCACCTGGTTTCAATCTATGGCCATCAAATGCAGCCCCTTCTTAACAATCTCTCCCCTCAACATGCAAATGCCCTGGCCGTATTTGCCCCAAAAAGCTGAATCAGTTGCTTGCTTTCTATTTGCATTTATCTAAGAAGCTGTTTGAGTGAGGCTGCCCAATTGTGGTTGTTCCCCAATATTGTGACGTGGATATTTTTGTTGCTGAGATGTTTTTCCAAAGATCTCGTTGTGCTTCCCGTGTTTTATAGCTGGAATCGATTTATCGTGGAAGGAGGACATCTTGTAAGGTATGCATATTTATGAAAACATAGAGTGTAGTAAGATAGTTTTGCTTTTATGAAAAACAATCACAGATCCACTGCTGATAGCAGTGGCTTTTCTTGATTTAATAACCGAACAGGTGAACTATTAGTAAAGAATGCAGAACCAAAATGATTGTTGGGTTGATTCTCTGATTCATTTAATGTTTGATTTACTTGGAACTTAGAGCCAAGTATACATTGGGTTTTTTGAATTTTGAAGGCCTTCAAAAATATTCCACTACCAATTTATCAGTACTATTTTCATGCATCTCACAGCAGCCTAACTTTCTTGTTACAGGTCTCAATCCAACTTCCAGTACCAACTCCATTTTTCAAGGCTGGAGATACTGTGTTTTTGTTTATTTATTATTGGATCCTTTATTATTTATTCTTCTCCTTTTTCTTTTGTTCTTAGCTATTCATTTTTCCCCAAATTGTGTATCCCCCTTCAGCAATTTTGTGTAATATTTCAGAGTGGGTGAGCGGATCAAGTATATTTTTGAAGTGCTATGGTTGTAGTCTTGTTGGTTTGTTACAGTTTGGGAACCTCAACCTTATAGAAGTGGATAATGTGATGATAAATATCAGTTTTCTCTTCAGGGTCTGCTTTGTGACCTATTAGCAGTGTTTATAGGTACTTTGGCCACGTTTGGGAACACAGATTGAATTTTGATAGGATACAAAATTGGTATAAGATTGGATTTTAAATGAAATCCTGAGGCTTACACTTTGTTAGTTTGTTTTAGTAGATTTTAAATAGGAATGTAATACTTTCAGACAAAAAAAGCCCAGGAGACTCGGACATCTCTCTCACCCTCGAATCTCTCTAGTCTCAAAACTGCCGCTGCAACTCTTAGCCGCCAAGAGCAGGACTGAGGTGAAATGGAGTCGGATGTCGTATTTGCCACGACCTATCTTCACCATCAATCTCTATCTCACTTTCTTCAAGTTCATCCTCCCATTTATTGACGCGGACAGCTTCGTATTGGTGGTCGGGGACGAAGAACGCAAACGCAAGGAAAGGTCGAAGAAGACGAAAAGTCTGCCAACGAGATTGCTGGAATTAAGGAATTTGCACATCTCCCACATTAGCTGCAAGCAGTAGGTACTAACCGGACCACAACACAAGCACACAAAATCATTTCATCTATCAAACATGATTTACTTGATTCTACAAGTAAACAATAACAAAACCAATTCACAAAACCATAACTTATAACATAGCCGCAATAGAGCAAATAAAGAAAAACAAGTGTAGTTGTAAAACAAAGGAGTCACTCACCTGTCGTAAGTAGAACCAAAAAGAAATGGAGAACAACATGCAGCGCAAGTAATTTGATGCCAGTCGTAAAACTACACTCTTTAACCCGAACCAACAGAAAACAGATTACCGATAGAGAAATAGACCTTCCTCTTCACCCAAACCAAATCCTACAGCAAAATCCCATCACCATAGTGTTAAATTCTCACTACTCCCTCTCTAGAGCAGTAAGCCCTTGACGATATTTTCTTCCAATTACACCACCTCATAAGCTAGCCCACATCTCTCCTTGCCTCACTTTTCTCCCTCCCTCTTCCGTCTCCCCTCTCCCTTTGGTTTCTCTTTTCTAGTTTTCTTTTTTGTTGTCTCCTTTAGTCGGCATCAGTAATATACCACGGTAAAAAAAAAACAAAAAACAAAAAACAAAAAACAAAACTTGTCAAAAAATCTAACTCAAAGATAAGACAAGAAAACTTCCAGGTTATCACATATACTCAAAGGATCACATTCTCCAAGCTCTATGAACCCAACTCTTGAAAAAGAGCTTTAACGTGAAGTTTTGCAATTATATAGTGATGCTAATGCATACAAAACATCTTTGATCGAAGCAAGTAAAAAACTAAAGGTTCAAAAGTACTAATGCATATAAAACATCCACTTTGTTAAATAAAAAATAAAAAAATCAGCCTTTAAGTGATGATTTCAAATACCAGAAAGGATCGACTAGTACATAGTGAAAAACAGAATTAACGGGAATGACCTAGGTAAATGTCACAAAATGAACAGATGTCTAAATAGATCAAGTGAATGCGCTGAATGAATAATGAAGAAAGAACAACAGTGATATACAAATCACTTCCCCTTTCAAGACGATTCTTTTCCTCACAACAGAAGACGTGAGATAAAGCCTGCACTTATTCCTTATTCCAGTTTATCGTGTTTAGGAGTCAACGATCTTCAGAGCTCACAACCAACAACGGTTTAAAATATAAACAGAAAGGGACTCCCGGTAATTCCTCATACCAATAATACCAGTTTTTTGTTTATCCAACAAGCATATATATGCATCTTCCACTTTAAGAAACGAGAGATCCCCTTCGGTCCATTAACGCACCGGGGAGCCATTCTAGTGAGGATTCTTAAGTTGAAGACTTTTCGGTTTATGGTTTAAAAGACATATTTTCGATCACATCTTGGGTATCTCATCTGTTCAGTTTTTAGGTCTATATGTGTAGATCAGCCCTATAAATTTTCAGCCAAATCGGTGATCGTTAAGATAATAAACTAAATCAAATTAATGGACGAACCAAATCTGTCAAAGATGAACCGTTCAAGTTCATAATTGGTAAATCACACTTATGAATGTCTTAACAATTTTCAATATGGCTGAAAATTTGCTGAAATGATCTACTCATAAAGACCTATAAATTGAACGGTCAAGATGTGGATATAAGATCGAAAAGTGGGATAAGCCGAAAAGTGGGATAAACCGAAAAGTCCTCAACTTAAGGGTCCTCATTAAAAAGATTTCCTAACGCATTGATACCTTGAATAAGATACCCTTTTGATTCGGTAAAGATGCCATTGTGATTGGCTTCTTCGGTTCCCATCAACAAGTTGCAGCAGGTAACCCTAAAGGCCTAAACATACTTCATTTTCTGTCAAATCGGTGATCGTTAAGGTAACAAACTAGATCAAATTAATGGATGAACTAAATCTGTCAAACATGAACCATTCAAGTTCATAATTGGTAAATCACACTTATGAATGTCTTAACGATTTTCAATATGGCTGAAAATTTGTTGAAATGATCTACTTATAAATGCATATAAACTGAACGGTCAAGATGTGGATATAAGATCGAAAAATTGGATAAGCCGAAAAGTCATTAACTTAATGGCCCTCATTAGAAGAGTTTCCCAACGCACTGATACCTTGAATAAGATACCCTTTTGATTCGGTAAAGATGTCATTGTGATTGGCTTCTTCGGTTCCCATCAACATGTTGCAGCAAGTAACCCTAAAGGCCTAAACATACTTCATTTTCTCAAATACACACTTTGTTTCTTTCTCAAAAAAAAAAAAAGAAAAAAAAAAGAAGAAAAATCCCACTTTGTTTCCTCCGCTTCGTTTCCAACCTCCCGACGCCCACTACAAAACACTCACTCATCCCCTAATTGCAGAACCCTATCTCTCCCAACTCATCCTCACTGTGCCCCAACCCATGGCGCCGAAGTTAGCTAAGAGGCCCTCTAGTTCTAAGGCAAGAAGCTCTGGAAACGAAGGAGGGACTCGCAGGAGCCTCCGACTCGCAGGTTCTAAACCGATGAATTAGGTGTCAGATGAGGTTCACTAGAGGATAACACAATTCCCCCCATATCAAATGCGCAATAACACAATAACAATAGGTTGTTTGGAGTGCGAGATTCCAACTATCTCATACTCTATATTTAGGTTGTTTGGATCACATCTTTATCCAAAAATCCCCATTACAATCACAGCCACCTCGAACAAACCACCTTATGATTGACCATCAGTTTAGTAAAAATAAAGGATAGTTGTCGATGAGCCGTGACCTTGTTTTGTTAAGGTGTGTTAACTAATAACTTTAAGGTCATGGGTTCAAATCTCATTAACATATATGTAGGATGCATGAGCAACCCTCAACGGTTTCATGCATTGCCATCTAGATGAAAATTACGGTCGTTGTCACCGTCACTACCATGTTAAATTGGAAAGCATATTAATTGCCCTTAGATATGCCGGCACAGAGCACCTGCACTGACGTGCCCGTTACCGCGCATGCGACAATTAAGAACCCTTTTTGACAATCGTAGTATAAGGCAAATAAGGTTCGATCAATCCGGGGACTAAGAGTGCTCCTGTAACACTGTCATGTAAAAAGTCAGTAGCTAACAATAAAAATATATACAAGTATTTATTTACATATGATACAAGGTAAAAGGGTAAACAGGGGGGGTTTGAGTTTGGTTTTCTAAATTCCTACTAAAAGATAAAGACAAAATCTAAACTAATATATACAAGTGATCATCTTCAACACACATCAACCAGAGATTTCAGAATGAATCAAACAAGTATCAACATGCCTCAAACATATATTCAAGTTCATCACCAAATGATATCAAAAACAAACTCGAAACACAAGCCTACGAAGTCATGCATTCTTTTAATTCTACTTACTTTATCTCCTAAGCACAGGGAAGTCTAGAACCTATGATATTTCATGCAAAGACTGCGATCGATACTCCGTGTCACTCAGAGTACCCGTCTACACTAAACATGACTTATTAAGTGTTATAGAATTCTGAATTTGAACATGCCCAAGTTTATAGGAAGCTGCTTAACCTGCAAACATGTAACACATAGTCTCGGCTATTATTACATAACCTTCACTACTGGAGATCTACACTTACTTGAAGAAGCTTAGTATAGATCATAGCAACACTAACCTGCAGATTAGAGTTTTAGTTCAAACAAAACTATGCATCTAATGAAATCAACAAGGCATAAAACGAATAACATGCTATCATAGACAAGTCGAAATATGCTTGAATTTATTCTGAAAATTAACCTATTCATGTTCTTAACAACTTGTCAATTCCAACTTTGAAATTCAAATATAGAAAACAAAGAACAATAACAACATAGAAGAAACAAGACATGAGTTACACTTTATGAATCTTCAAGGAAGCTTGAGATGTTCAAAGGGTCACACACGCCTGATGCTTCTCGGCAGCCTTATGGAGAAGTCCTACAAAAGTGTTGGCTTGGATTGCTTCTTTTCTGGAGAGAGGCGTTGAAAAAGAGAAGGAAGGCTAACATGTTTTACTGATTTTTGTGTGAAGAATAGATGATCTGAGAAGTACCCAAGACTGTCTTTATATAGAGAAAATCTTGGTGAAACTTCTCTTCAAAAATGATGTGGGACTAGAAGAAATATTTGACTTTTCTCCTTCCTTTTTGGACTTGGGCCTTCTTTTAGGCTTTCTGCATTTTTGTACTATTCCATCCTTGTACTACTTGAGCCTTCTTTTGTTAATTAAGCTCTTTATGCCTTTCTTCTTCCTTCCTTGAACTTGGAATCCAAATTTGCTTCTTCTTCCTTCCTTGGACTGCTAGAAGGTTTCTCTGTCTTTTTCTACATTTTTCTCTTATTTTCATGATTTAGCCTTATTTTCTTGATTTATGCTCTCATGTCCTTTACAATCACAAAACATGTCAGAAATGGTATTGTTAAGGAAATAACATAGCCAAATAGGGTAGAAAACACATTAAAATCAAAGCATATTATGCTCATATCATGCACCCAAAAGCCGATCCCACCAATAAGAACATAAGAAGTAAAAGTTCGCTTCTTCACCAAGAAAAAGTTTGTTTATTTTCTAAATAAAAACAAAAACTTTCATAAAATCGATTAATAGATTAACAATTGTCTCAACAGTCTTGATGTATATCTAATGCTTGAAAGATACAATATAAAGTTGATTTGTTTTCTTTTCCCTCTTTGTATGTAAATTTTAAAAGACTCAGTATAATTTTCTTACTGATTAAGTGATTAAACATGCCCACTCACATGCGCGACAGAATTTACGAGACAAAAATGGACAAAAACACGACAGTCATTGGATTGTGGATGAAATAATCTAATGGACACAAATGCTTATAATTACACAGAAAAGCTCAATACATAAACCCATTTACAACTATTTTCTAGTCAATCAAAGACTCTGGAGTCTCTGACATCTATCTTCTTCCTCCCTAAAACTTCTCTCTTAGTTTGGAAGGGAAGATTTTGCTGCCATTGGAACCATATAAATTGGGTTGATTGTCTAGAAATATTGATGAATTCCAAGAGGAAAGAACTTGAGAGATTTTCTCTAAATATGAACTAGTATCAAAAGACCCATCCCCTTCATGGCTACATCTTTAATTCTTTAATTATGAATAAAAACACCATCCACCAAAATTTTTGTATTAAACCAATCATTAATTTTTATTATCTTAACTAGATCGAAGATTATCAAATTTTTACAACCTTTGATTTCGTTGGTGGTGGCAGTAATATCGTTTCATCTCTTCAACTTCGATCAATCTCTGATTCCATTTGCATAAACTCTATTTCTCCTACTCCGATCAAACACCGCCTCCAGTTGTAGAACCTCTTTGATTTCCATCAATTTTGAATTTGCAAACATTAATCATTAGATAGAAATGAGGGAGAAATAAGATTGGATATTGAAGCCTCTATAAAGATCATTGGGTCAACCAAGAAAATCGTGCTCAAAGTGGAAAAATTATGTCTATGAGTGTTGAGCATCATCCATAAAAAACTGATAGTAGCTTCATAAAACTATTGTAGTAGAATTCTTAAACTACAATAGTAGTTTTATGTAATCTTTGTACATGACTATATTAATGTAGAATGCTTCATACTTTTTGTACTATGAAATTTATTATATTCTCTCGATTGTACTAGCATATTTATTAGCCGTATCATTTACATTTCACAGTTTTGTAGGTCTCTAAAAATAGCTTTCATAACTTTTGTTCTACTTGGTAGTAGCTTTTCCTGCTTAGTAGTAATTTTTTTCTGCTTCATAGTAACTTTCGTTGCTGGTAATAGTAGTTTTTGTAATGCTTGGTAGTAGTTTTTGTTTTACTTGGTAGTAACTTTTGTTGCTAGCGGTAATATCTTTTGTGACCTATCGGATATTGTTAGAAATCTCACTGTAGTAGTTTTTGTTGTTGGTGATAGTAGCTTTTGTTACTGGTGATAGTATTTTTTTGCTGGCGGTAGTATTTTTTTTTGATGATGGTAGTAGATTTGGTTCTTGATAGTACCATTTTTTGTTATTAGTGGTAGTAGTTTTCTTTGCTAGTGGCAGTAGCTTTTATTATTGTCGGCTGTATTTTTTGTTGTCAGTGGTAGTAGCTTTCTTTCCTGGTCATAGTAGCTTTTGTTGCTGGCGATAGTATCTTTTGTTATCAATGGTAATAGCTTTTGTGGTCGCCAGAATCCTCACTGATGGTCTGTCAGAAAGTTTGTCGGAGTCAGCGGAAAGTTTGCCAGAGGTTGGCTGGAAAGTTCACCGAAGTTCGGCCGGAGACCTCGCTGGAGATTATCCGAAGATTTTTTATGGTTGTTAACTTTTTACATTAGTGACATTTTTGTAAAAATAAAAGAGAAAATCTAATTTATTGGTTGGATGACAGTCTGTAATTTTGTTGAACTTTAATACCAAATATAAGACACTATTTAGGCTTAGGTAGACTTATGTGGGTAAAAATGTTTAGATGGACCTATATATGATAAAATATCTCAAAGTTGACTTCCATGTAATTGGCCCTTAAAAAATATTTCGTTGTCGAAATTTTCTGTATTTATTTATGTTTGAATCTTTATCTTACCATAAAGTAAGACTAGTCTCTCCTATCGAGTAGGAAACCCTTCTAATGAGGACTCTTGAGTTGAAGACTTGTTGAGTACTTTTCGGCTTATCCCACCTTTCGATCTTATATCCACATCTTGACCGTTCATTTTATAGGTATTTATGAGTAAATCATTTCTACAAATTTTCATCTATATTGAAAATTGTTAAGACGAATATAAGTGTGATTTATCAATTATGAACTTGAACGGTTCATATTTGACAGATTTGGTTCGTCCATTAATTTGATCTAGTTTGTTATCTTAACGAATACTAATTTGGCTAATGATCTTGATGAAAGAAGTGAATCACAATCTTGTAAGTTTCGTAATCATGACCACAAGATTGAGTGGACGAGAGCACAGTTCAATTGCTGGGCAACTGAACTGGCCACAAGGCACAACTACAGTGTTGAGTTCAGTGGGGTTGGTGGATCTGGTGATGAACCAGGTTTTGCTTCCCAGATGGCTGTCTTTAGACGGAGAACCATACCTCAGGAAGATTATCCTGAAGAACTCTCAAATTCAAAACATCATCACCAAGTTATATGGGAATGGAGTAGTAACGATAGATCAATATCTGCTCTGTAAAGGACTAAGACACCCATGTAGCATTTCAGATCCCATGAAAATGAGCTTTTATCTTGGCTGCTGGCCTGCTGCCCTTTCATGATTATAGTTTAAGTTAAGAATCATACTGTTTTCGCATAATTCCGGAGACTATGTAGAATCACGGTGGAACATGTAAACAAGAGACAATCATGGGCAAGAGACAATGACGTATAGTGGTTCACCATGCCATCGGAGGACATGGCTACGTCCACTTAGGAATCAACTATCATAGCCAATAGGCCCTTGGTGTCACAAGAGCTCTCCAAGATGGAGTGAGTAGGGATCATCATCCATCATCAGATCAGATCATCCAGCTATCACCTATCCATCCTCCTTGTCTATGGGAAGCCTTCCTTTTATAGCTAAGGAAGGTTCCCTCCTTTTACATGTTTTCAATGTGGGACTAACTACTACACATATATCTTATCATTGTGTCTTCTTATGGAGCATGGAGAAGCACATTCCCGATGTGGTACCGATGATCTTTCACCATGGCGAGGTACCTCGGATATCGGTCTACAAGTTTTCGTGACTGGTCTATGGGCGAGGAAGGTAGTTTTCAACTACCGACTACAAGTCCCCTCAAGTTCCCGTTCAAGACACGTCTTGAGTGGGGACTTGATATATAAAATGCCCATAGGCTAGTCATTTATCAACAGGTCCCTGGTACCCGGTCCCAGTCCCCCAAGTCCGTGCTCAGGACCGGGCGAGGATTATTGTACCTTCACAATAAACAAATGATCGATTAGCAGCTTACATAATTAGCTTGATCAACACAGCTTACATAATTGTCGAAAAGCACAATGATTCATGCAATTGTGTTGATCTCTTAGTGAAATGTCAATCTCGGTGGAATGCCTCTTGGTGGAATCCAATCTCTTGGTCGAATGCCTATCTCTCGGTCGAATGCCTATAACACATAAATAATGATATATGTGCCGCACGGGTGTTATTCTAGTAAGATGCCATAGTGCTAGCACGAGCATGCATACTTCCACTAACTTATACGTGAAAGATAATAAAACGAATGACTTATCTTTGTAGTAAGCTGCTGAATGGGTGCACATAGGAGGTTCAGTAGTGTGGACATCTTCATGTTAGAATCATGTTGCCTTACCCGTGTTGTATAAGTTTCTCTCTCCTTTGCTTCTTTCTTTCTTCTTTTTTTTTTTTTTTGTGAAGCCATTGAGATCCGATGAGTAATTATCGGATGTTCGCACTGCTGCGGCATATCCCGCTCGTGACCAAGGAATTAAATAGCTCCGGGTGTCCCTTCCTCTGGGTGTCCATAGTTTTTTTTGGGGGTCCCGGTGTCTGCAGAGATACAAAACCATTTTGAGCCTCAATCCCCCTTTGATGGCTTCTCCACTCGGGCTCACTTTCAATCGGACTTAATTGTCCCTTTTGTCGAATTCATCTTTCTTGGTGCCCAGAGTAAGAGGACGAGTGTCCAGACCGACTTCCTCATCTTTTCTTCGTCGGAGAACAGAAGGCTAGCTACTGCCGAGCCTGAGGCAAGGTCACCGGGAGGCTAGCTGGCGAGAGACCAGCCACCGGGAGAGGAGCCATCAAACCCGGCGCTGGAGTCTCCGGGAGAGGTGCCATCAACACAATTATGGGGCCAACCAAGTATTGTTATGGCATAATAATTATCGAAAAACACAATGGTTCATGCAATTATGTAATACTGAACGTCGAATGCCAATCTCTTGGTGGAATGCCTCTCGGTCGAATGTCAATCTCTCAATGGAATGCCTCTCAGTTGAATGTTTATCTCTCGATGGAATGCCTCTCGGTCGAATGCCAAAACCTACAGCCCAACATGCATACTCATATATATATAGGTTGACTTACAAGTAGAATATTATGAACTTTCACAAACCAACGAGATTATAACAATCATAATCTAGACGAGACTTATCTGTGAAAATAGCTGCCGAATGGGTGCACATAGGAGGTTCAGTAGTGTGGACACCTTCATGTTAGAATCCCGTAGAATGTCTTACCCGTGTTGTATAGGTTTCTCTCTCCTTTGCTTCTTTCTTTCTTCCCTTTTTTTTTGAAGCCACTGAGATCCGATGAGTAATTATCAGCTGTTCGCACTATTGTGGCATATCCCGCTCGTGACCAAGGAATTAAATAGCTCCGGGTGTCCATAGCTTTATTTTTTGTTTTTTTGTTTTTGAAGCCACCGTGACATTGAGCCTACCCCTTTTGATATCCGGAGATGTCCTGACTTGCCTTGGCCATAGTTGTTCCTGGTGAATCACTCCTCTCAGACAATTGGCGAGCTAGGCCCGGTCGGAGCTAATCGGTTCATGTCTGATTTTCTCCAAGTGTCCATAGCAATTTTCAGTGGGCACCAAACGATTTGCAGGTGAGACCAGATGAGCCTTGACCGAGTTGCCTGAGTTATACCTTTCCCGACCGGGTAATTGACCGACGCTGCCGATGGATCCCGGGCGCTACCAGCTGGTTCCCGACGCATTACTCCTGGCCGGCACCGAATGAGCTTGGCCCGGGAGAGCTAATCATACTGGTCCCGACCGAATACGACAACGTCCCGCTGGCTCATAACTCTAGTGGATTTTCCCGGGTACTCTCTCAAATCTGCTGGCTGGATCAGGCTTGAGTCCTTAAGCTGGCTACCCGGCTGATCGGCGACGTCGGTCTCCGCCCAGGTTTCAATGATTGCAGGTGCTCCCGGCTTGCCAACTTATCGATTGATCCCAACCTAGTGAGAACCACCGGGAAGTGGTAGCCGAGGCTGACGATGAACCCTTGCATCTTGGGAGGAGTATACTCGGGCGGTACCTTCAAATGCTGCCGGTGGAGTCACCGAATCCCGATGAGCCATCTCCGGGTTTCGCCTGCAGACCCGGAGTCGTTGTACTTTTTTTTCTTGGAAAAGACCTGGTGATGAAGGGCTCCTGGGCGGGTCAAGCAATTTTGCCTGATGGTTAGGCCGGGCCTGGGCCTGCATACCAGACACTATGGGATGACCTTCCTTCATGAGTTTGTTGGTTGGTCTGCCTCCATGTGTTGGTGGAATGCTTCTCGGTGGAATAGAGCAACGTGACTTTTTGTAATGATTCCCACAGACGGCGTCAAATGTTTCCGCATAATCCTGGAGACTATGTAGAATCACCGTAGAACATGTAAACAAGAGACAATCATGGGCAAGAGACAATGACGTATAGTGGTTCACCATACCATCAGAAGACATGGCTACGTGCACTTAGGGATCAACTATCATGGCCAATAGGCCCTTGGTGTTACAAGAGCTCTCCAAGATGGAGTGAGTAGGGATCATCATCCATCATCAGATCGGATCATCCAGCTATCACCTATCCATCCTCCTTGTCTATGGGAAGCCTTTCTTTTATAGCTAAGGAAGGTTCCCTCCTTTTATATGTTTCCAACGTGGGACTAACTACTACACATATATCTTATCATTGTGTCTTCTTGTGGAGCATAGAGAAGCACATTCCCGATGTGGTACCGATGATCTTTCACCATGACGAGGTAGTTCGGATGTCAGTTTACAAGTTTTCATGACTGGTCTATGGCGGAAAATGTAGTTTCTAACTACCGACTACACATACAAAGTGGGAGTGGTAAGAGACTAACTACATGTTTGTTACGTGGGTTTAGCTGGGACTGGACTACCTTAGACAAGAAAATAAGCCTTGTCCTGCATTTGGTGAGACTCGGAACTCGTATTAAATGAGCATACACAGTCCCCGCGTCCCTTTCTCACCTTCTTACGGAGCGGCCCCAAAATTGGGCGGACTCCATAAGCAAGAGTTGGAGAACGATTGCAGACGCTCCCCAGTGCTCCAGCTGCGAAGTATTTCTCGACTCTTTCACTCACTGCTTCGGTCCGATCTTCTCTCTCTTTCTCTTTCTCTGTCATCTTCAACTCTTCTCTGTTTTTTTTTTTCTTGGAGGATTTGAAATTGATTAAAGATCGATTACTTAGCAAATTGTATATGGGTTGTATGTATTTGATTGATTGATTGATTGATTAAGGATTTAGTGTCTGGGTAGCTTGATCTGATATGAATTTCCTCATTTGTTGTATACTGTGCATCTGTGTTTTGTTGAACTGCAGAGTATTATAGAGTCGTATGAGTTTAATTCGATCCTTGTTCATTATTCCTTGATGTTCATCTATGTGCATCTGTGTTTCTCTGGTCCTTGCTCTTGTTTTGTTGGCATACTCACCTTCCTGACTTGCTTCCTGACTTGCTTTGCTACTGAATTTCTTATTTTCAGTTAGCAGATTCCACAATTTAGTGTATCCCAAATTCCCAATACTATTGAGTGGTGAACCCTTTTGGTTGATGATGTACAATGGTGAGGCTGCAGCTGTGTGAATTTAGTTGACACTCTGATAACGCACTTCTTCAGTGTATCCCAATTCAAGTTTTTAATATATGCATCAGAGATGTTGATCATAGGTCTTCCACTTGTTTATTGTTAAGAGCTGTTATTCTTTTGCAATCTAAATTGGGATATTAAAGAAGCTATTTACAATAGATTATTTACAATACATTGCATTTTCTCTGTAGGATCTAATATTGACTATCAAGCTCTTGTTTTTTTTATCAACAGTCATGGATTTTGTCCCCAGTGGAGTTTCTTGAGGAAGTGAATGCATATAACTAAAGTTGTTGTTACTAGTACTTGATAGAGTTCTTCTCGGACAGTTTTATCTGGATCAAGATCAAACATATTTGGTAATCATATAACCATTTCCTTAATCATATGAACATAGTACTTGACAGGTTGTATCTGTTTTCATAAAAGAAGATTTTGGTTATATATCCTTAATTAAGAACATGACCTTGGATGGTGTGTGTGTTCCACAATGTAACGTCAAAGTCCTCATGGAACTGCTCTCTATTCATGGATATTCTTACTTTGTTTCTTTAGAAAAAGACTATTTTGATTGTGTATGAACAATTGGTTCAAATCCATTTGATTCTTAGAAAATGATTATATTATGTTTTTGAGTCCATAAAATTTAGTCCGAGACATCATCAAACATGAGATATCACTGTTAGGACTATTTTGCTCTTTAGTCCTGAGCTGCACCAAACATGGGTCATGTATTAGCTAGAATAAGCCAAGCATAAAGAGTCCTGAACTGTTTAAGGAATTAGTCCCGGCTTTGGCAGTCTTGCGTGCCAAACGTGCAGTAAGAGTATCATCTAAATGCAATAATAGTTTGATTTATTATCTTTTGTATGTGACCTTGTTTATTAGAATTGCATAAGACGGATTTTCTTATGTAGCAATATTTTTTCATCTTCTGTTTTTTGCTCTGGTAGTGGTTCAGCCTCCTACTTACCCAGCATCATAGTACCTTATACTTGACTATGAAAAACAAACAAAAAGGAGGAAAATTGCACTATAATCTTGGGACCCAACTCGAACTCAAGAACTCCACTTACTAATAAGAGACTTGTGTAGTGCTAGTGCAGTGCAACTAAAGACATTCTCATGAGTTTAATCACCAATTTTAGTTTTCATCAAGAGAAGAGAGAAGATGACTTCCATTCCTTTACAATTACACTAAAAACTTTTTTCACTGACTTTTCATATAGAAGAAAGACCGACTAGAATTTACAAATGGACAAACCTAAAGCCATATATATATAGCTGAAAATCTGACCATATCAGCTCCAGCCGGAGCAGGGTATGCAAACAACAAGAAAGTAATGTGCCTTTAGTGAGTTCTTACTACAGTTTCAGAATCTGTAACGGCTACTGCTTCTAGATTTTCATGATTTTATGATTTTTATCAATCTCAAACCATTTTTATATTAACACATCCATATTTAACCCAGTCAATAAAATTGCACTAGATGTTTTAACATGATTCTTTGGCCTAATGTGTTTTTCATATGCAAGATGAGTTTCTTAATGCATATTCAATTATTCAAATGGAATAGAAAATCAAGAAAGTAAAAAACCCAATTTGGACTTGATGCTAAATTTAGCTCGTTCAGAACTTTTCTAGTGTCTATAACTCAAGGCCGGCAGCTCTTACACATTAAGAACTCATTAGCTACTTCTACTCCCTTATAACCATGTCATTAACCAGTTAATTCGCACTCTTAATCTTTCCTTTGCAAGTAATTAACTTCATAATAATCTCCGCTCTTAGAACTTTACAATGGCAAACCAAATTTTGGTATTGACAGTTCTGGCCATGGCATGTATTCTGGTCATTGCCTTTGAGCCTAGTCCATTGCAAGAGTTCTGCGTAGCTGACAGCCTGACACTACTAGCTCAGGTTAGTTTTGAAAAATCTAATTGATCTGTGTATTTGTGGAGAAACGGGAATGAAGTTTTATACAAAAGGTTTCGACATTAGGTGTGTGGTACCATTACTTATAACCCAAAGATGACTATTTTATGTTTCCGATGTGAGATTCTAAATGACTTATATCTTAGCCACACTTTTAGGAACATGAGCTCACCCCTAACCCTGAGAACAAGCTCATCTCTAAAGTGCTTAACAAAGGTGATGTGTTTGTTTTCCCTGTTAGGACTAGTTCACTACCAGCAAAATGTTGGTAATGGAATTGCCGTTTCACGCTCTTCTCTGAGCAGCCAAAACCCTGGAGTCAATACCATTGCTAATGTAAATTTTAAAAAAAAAATGAAAAGATGTATTTTATTTTAAGGAGGCCGTTCTATTGCGGACCGCAAACTTGCAGACTCAACGGGTACTTTTAAAAACAAACCGTTGGATTACATAAACGGTTTAGACTTCAAGAAATACAAATATTTTTCATGTGGCCACATGTACCTTGACATTCTAGTTATTTACCTCTGTTCTTTATTTAACAGAAGTTAGTTGAGTTAAGGGTTAAATTCGTTTTGGGTATTTATGTTGGGTACATGTGCGAATATTAGATACCAAACTGATATATTTGCAAAATGAGATACCAAAATGCTAATGAAACAAATAATGAAGTAAATGTGAGGTACCATTCATATTTTTTCCCTTAATTAACTATGGTTAAAGATGGTTAAAAAAAAGAAGACACATGCCGTAAATCTGGACGGTGGGCACGCAAATTTGCACCGGGCTCCTTATTTTAAAGCCCTCTAGAAAATTGGGTGTCAACTCAGAAGCAAGAGAAAAGAGCAGTTTCAATCCCGCAAAATCAGTCTCATAATCGCACCGGGTGATTTTCAAATTTCAAATTTCAAATTTATTTGATATCCTGTTTCTGTTGGATTTGGTTTTTTATTTAAATTGGGTTGTCGTTGCTGGGCGAATTTATTTATTTCCTATTTCTTCTGATCAAGTCTAGCGCTTCTTGGTACGTTTGTGTTCTTCAATTGTGTTTAGAATTTCCAGTACTCCGTGTAACATTATATGGGATAATGATTCACTTCATTTGTTTAGGTACCTGAGAAGCATTTGATTCGACTTGGAAAGGAAAACTTGAAGATCAGGTATGTCAAATAGTTTCTCAGTCTCAACTGTGTATTGTATTGCATGGATTCTGACCTTTTTTTTTTGTTTCTGTTCAATTTCATTGCCACTTTGAAGATTGTATTGTTACTGATTGGTCAGTCCATGTCTGATTATATATAAGAGTTTTGAGGGTGGTAGCATAATTAGGGGTGGTCTCTTTCATTACAGAATATGTTAACTCCAGTTTACAGAGAAAGTGAGATATATTTAAGGAAGGAAATTGTTCTCATTCTGTGGGTTTGCCTTGGTTTCGTTTCATATCCAGGCTTCAAATGTATCACAAGTTGTCCATTTAGAGACCGCAAGAACATCTTAGAGGAAATCATCTTAGATTCAATTGTGATTTTAGGTGATTGAATCGTTAGTGATTGTGATCACACCCTGCTTTGGTCTAAGACTTTGAAATTTGAATATACAGAAAGATATATGGATACATTCTCAAAATTAATGTGAAAAATTAGTAGAGAGATTTCAGGAGGTAATAAGAGTATGGTAATAAAAGTGAAAATAATCATCATGAATTGCATACATAAAAACATGGTAATTACCTTAAAAAAAGATATGGTATTTAACTATGCACCAACAAAATATATTTTTTCTCATAAAAAAAACTCTCTTTTCTCTTCCACATAGCAAATAGTTGATCCTGCAAGCAAGCCTCTTGCCCCCTTTTATCATTTCAAATCTTGTAAGTATATATCTGATTTCTAACTCAATCTTGTTTCCTCTAATTGAATTTTAGGGAGTTTCACAATTTATCTGGGAAGGGTTGAATTGGTTTAAAATGTTGTTGCTTTGGTAATATTCCTCACTCATCATATGGTACTGGCTATTGCTCAAACCCAATGTTATATTGTAATTTATTGCACAAATTTAAGTTCCTTTAGTTTTTTAACAGAATTTATAACTATTTCATATTGGGATGTGAGATTGTTGGAAATGTTTGTTGACAAATGACAATCAACAAAGTTATAGCCAAACTAGAGTTGGTTGTGCTGATCTCCTACATTTTTGCAGTTTTGTAATCAGTTGTTAATTTCTTTAGGCGGCTTAAGGCAGTGTGACGTAGACAGAAAGGAACCAAGTGTCAATGGAGCGCCATCATAAGGCTTTGGCAACTACAAGTCATCAATCTCAAGGTGCTGGCAGTTACAGTTTAGTTGACAGATTTAGTAGTCTTCCTGATGCGGTTGTTTCTCACATTCTTTCATACCTCAATGCATTCGATCTCATTCGAGTGAGCTGTGTGTCCAAAAAATGTGGGGAACTAAGTGTTTCAGTCTCGGGATTAGACTTTGATGTACATGCAATGCCTGGAGGGAAAGTCTGGTGGATGCGATCAAAACTGTTGAATTATTTGGATAGGCTCTGGATGCGACGCGAGAATATCAACATAGATAGGTTCCGTGTCTGTTGGGTTTTCGAAGGAGTGACTTCACGTACCTGTGAGGAGCATTGTCGAGTGATCTCATGGATCTATGCTGCTGTGAGGTGCAATGTTGAAAAGTTAGATCTTCAGATCACTCTGAACTACAAAGAGAAACCTACAAGTTTAGAGTTGCCAGGTTGCACCTTCCGTTGTGCATCTTTGAAGTCCCTAACACTAGACTTGAAGTTCTGTATTCTTAAAACTCCCTCAGTCTCCAGTTGCACTAATCTCCAATCCTTACTGTTAAGAAGTGTTTGCATAGAGAAGGATTTTTTTGAATGGATCTCAAGTTCATGCCAATGCATCAAGGAGTTAACCATTGACTGTGTTCTTAGTTCGACAAGTATCTGCATTGAGATTCCATCTTTGGAATTCATTCATTTCGTGTTTGTGGGTAGGCGTCAACTATACACGGACATTGATGCTCTTAGCATTTCTGGTGAAAATCTCCAACATATACATATTGAGCATATTGACTTGAGATCATCAGCTTGTCACTATAAATTAAGTATTACGGCTCCAAATCTGAAGTATTTGAAATTAAATGGGAATGTCGCTCATCATCTATCTGTGGAAAAATTCATACATTCAGAAGAAGCTGTAATTTTTCTTAATCCGGGGGAAGGTGGATTTGACAAGGTGGTATTTGATGTGGTTAGCTGTGTACTTGGGGTTAAAGTTCTTCATTTGAACGCAACGACCATAAAGGTAAAATGACACTACCCTGAGCTCCTGAAGATCTAAAATACTATTTTTACAGTAGTATGAGCGGCAATTCATGTTTATTTAGTGATTTTAATTTTTGCAAAAGCCATGTACATTTTATAGTCTAGGAATGCACAGTAAACTGGATTGTTATATGGATCTCTATTGATGAAATCATTTTAAATTGCATTACTGAATTTGATTTCATATAGAGCTTTTGGGTTCTCGTCTTTCTTCTGTCTAAATTGTTGCCTTTATAATGTTGGCAGGCTCTGTTCAAATATAAGGAGGGATCCATGCTTGGTCAATTTGACAATATCCGTCAGCTCTATATCCATACCAAGGGTTTGGAGAAAGACCTAATCACGGCAGTGGTTTCTCTTCTTAGTGGAATGCCTACTTTGAGTTCTTTAAACATAAAGTCTGAGCCAAATAACAGGCAATTAAAATGTGTGGAACCAACTAGTGTAAGCAAAACTGTCCTTGGATTCCTTTATCAGTCTCTCTCTCTCTCTCTCTCTCTCTCTCTCTCTCTCTCTCTCTCTCTCTCTCTCTCTCTCTCTCTCTCTCTCTCTCCAACTAATTAATTAGAATGGTAATGCTACCTTTTGCAGGTATCTGTGGGTAAAAAGTGGAGAGCCCAAAGAATGGCTTGTATTGACCAACTTAAGGAGGTGACAATAGAGATTTCAAATGGAAACAAGGAATTGGAGTTAGCAAGATTCTTGTTGGAGGATGCTAAGAATTTGAAGAAGATGGTCTTACAGTTGAGTGACTGGTCATACTCTCCAAAGAAAGTATTGCTAGCGAGGAAGTTGTCGTCGTATTCATCAAATCTTAATATGGCAGCAAACATAGACCATATCAACTCTACTGCCACAATTGTCTTTGAGGCTGCTTAACGTAAACCAAGGGTGAATCCTGTCCTACGGTCCAGCTTCAAGTTTATTATGCTGATGCATATATCTATTTTGAATGAACTTTGATTAAATGAAAAATAGATACATCTATTATGCATATATCTACTGATTTTATTTTGAATTAGATATAGAATATGGAATTCTATTCCTTATGTTGATTGTGGTTATTTGCTTGTTATGTTGGGTCTCATTTATCATGTTGGGTATGTGCTTGGATTTTTTTTGTATCATGAAAATGCTTGTGCACCTATATGATTATGATATGTAGCTGAAGTAAACAAGAAATATAGCCAATAGCTAATGGGCAGCTTTAAGCAGAAACATTGTAAGGTTAGTGAACAAAGAAATATTACTGTGACACAATTTGATGGAATGAATTGTAAGGTTTGACGGAAGATTGTGAGTTTTGGCATTTTCAGTTCATCAAGATTGAAATTGGTTGATAGCGTTTACTTTGTTGAGATAGTTGTTTTGCTTTGAGAGGATTGGTGGAAGTAACTGTTGTACACTTGTACTCTATTCATGATTTAAGTTTGGATGAGAAGGCAGAGTTTCTGTTGGTTGCTCTTATACAACGGATGGTACATTCTTCTCCACACTTTACAATCCCCAACCATTCGTTGGAGTCCCTCTCATTGCCCTTATTAAAATTGGAGGAAAAATTAGAGAATTGGTTGTACATTTCAAATGGCAGAGCAGATCGAGAGCCATTAGATAAAGAACAGAACGTTTTTGTTTTCAACGATTATAGTGTAAATTCCAACCACAATCATAACAACTTTATAACTAATGAATCTACAGAGTCCTGTCATATAAAACAAAGATATAGATGTGATAATGTTTAACGGAACCTATTACCGTTGCAAGCACAAATCACACTGGAACTGAACGGATAATGAAAAATAAGAGAAACATAATCATTGAAACAAAGTAGAATCGGGTTGATTAAAGAGGCTCTTATATATTGAAACAAAACAACAATCTCAACCTAAAATGTTATTGAGGCTGGGAAGAAATTCAAATCAATGTTTAAACTTGATCGGCAATCATTAGTGCTTTAACTTATAAATTTGGTACTTCAGCAACATATGTGAATCCTGAATCTGAGAGTCTATGAAATAGCAGATACCAGTAAGACATGCATACTGACTATATTTTGTCACAATACCAGTAAGACATGCAGAGCTAAACATAAAACTCATCATATTCTTAGATGACAGCAGGAGCCATAGGAAAATAACTACTTAACTAGGACATCAAACACTTAAAACTCCCCGAAAAGCATGTATATTAGTATGTCATACAATACTGTTATCGCACAAATGTGACTAGCCCGCATAGAAAACAAAGAAATAGCAAGACCAACAGTGAGCCAGGTTTTCCACAATCAACATCTAATGACGTTGACGAATTGTAGTTATAATCTCATCCTCAGACAAATTGAGTCATAGTGTCACCCTCAGTAAAAGTCATCTTGTATTGCTCATGTATGTTGAATGAATAATAATCAAAAATACATCCTGATTTTGAGACACTCCATAGAAAAGAAGTTGACATGGTAACTTACAGCATGATAATTTGGATAAACATATCCCGCTGCAACCTGAACAAGGTTTGGTATGCTGCTTTGCATATGTCCAACCATCTACAGCCAACAAAAACAACCAAACATAAATCATGAATAAATCCAGAAACGGAGAATCAAATTTAACAATCCTTATAAAGTTATAAAGTAGAAACATTTACTCTTTTATCATATAGAACCTAATTGAAAATGATTTCAAAGCGCCAAGTTCCGGTTAGCACCATTTCTACTGTGTGGCCACACTAACGGGTCTGATGAAGTTTTTATCAAACTTTATGCTGAACAGCAGCAAAAATCATGGGTAATAAAACTAAACTTAAGTTGGTAAGCAATAGATTTATAGAAAGGTAGAACAAAGAAAAAACCACAAGTAATAGAACACAATAAAAGGAGGTTGTATGTCCATGCCTCAAATTAGGAGGGCAAGTGAATGAACAACAACATAATCAAACCAAGCAAAGCCAAGATGTCATTAGCTATGAGAATTATGCTGACATGGAAGTTATGATCAGGAATAAAACTTACCCCACCAAAAAGACACCAAGCATACTAGGTCCCCATGGAGGATCGTCGTCAAATTCAAGGAGGCGGAAACCCAAGATGTTGAACTTGATCTTGATGGTCTAGGAGCAGCGTGATAGAAAATATTCAAATGTGACTACAACACAAGAGATATTGTTCATATCTGTATCACTAGTAGGATTCCTCTCACCACCATATGACCGTTCGCATAGCAAGAATTTGTGAAGGACAATGCATATGATTTGACCTCCAACATGGACAATACTATACTGCTCTACCGGAAAAAAGTGACGAGGCAAACGAGCCTGAATCTCAGGTGGCAGAACAAGGAGAGAGGTGATATGTGTCCAGGAATAGTCATTTTTGTCCATAAGATGGACTCCGATGGTGAAATTACGGATGTCGGCTCCATGACAGGACTCGTAACCAAACATAATGTTAATTGCGGTGGTTCAACACTAAAGCTCTGCCAATAGAGCACGGCAGGGGTGATGCAGTGTGTACTTTCCATCCTTTAGAAGGGGAGGCTGCATCAAAGCGGTAGGTCCACGAATTCTCAGCGGAGAGAAGGATGGTGGTGTCCACAGTTGCATAGCACAAATTGAAACTACTAGGAGAACCTACAAGATCATCAAATGGAGGGTCCGGCAGAATTGACCATGTTTGCTCTTTAAAGTCAAATACCTCAAAGGGCGACAAGTACTTGTGATCTAGGTCTAGTGTTGGGTTTGGTTAGGGGAATCCTAGAGCATAGAGTTTACCGTCGCGCAGAGTCATCATCATGGTACAGGATTTCCCCTTTGAAAATTTCTTGTCGCTTATCTTCAGCTCATCGGTCTCATCAAACTCATAAATCTGATCAGAAACTTTATAGAGTCGACCGTGATCCCGGGGGTCCAGGTATTGATAGCCACCACCAAACATAATTTTGGACCGGGAGACACAGCAGCAGCCGACGTTAGCTGGGAGTTTTAGATCTGGGGCGGTGTGAAGCACTTGTCGTATCATAGGATTAGGGTTTGAAGAAGAAGAAGTAATAAGATCGGTGAGATTGATGGATTGAACCATCCATCGTGGCGATTCAACGGACTCATATACCTGGAAACAGATGTACAGGCTCGGCATGTTGCTACCCCCTGCCGCAATCGCGTTCATGCCTTTCTTTGCCATCTCTGAAATCCCTAGTTTTCTGTGTTCTGGATTCTCTCCTTGTTTTTCATTTTCTTTTATTTATTTAATATAAAGCTTTCTGCTTGACTTGAGTTGGGTATTATATTTATGTTTTTAGTTGGGCTAAGGCTTGCAGATGTGGGTCTTAATTTTTAATCCGTGGTTTCTAGTTTCTACAGGTTTCACCTAATTTAGCTAGAGAGCTAGTCTTACAACCTTACGTGCTCTGAGAGAGTGAAAGAGGCTAGTTTATCTTGTGAGAGATTTGACGTAAATACCCTTAAATTTTAACTATAATAAATGGATTTTAACTGTAACGGAATGTTAGCTAAACTTAAGGGTGACAAGTAGCTGAACTTAAGAGGCTAGTCTTACAAACTTCCGCTAACAAGTAGCATTTCTCCCAAATAACTACGAACCTATAACATACCGTGAACAATCCTTGAAAATAGGTCCATGGTGCCTAGGCCAAAATATAAATACCAATAGGGTATGCTCACACTTTTTCATGCAATAAAAACTAGCTAACATACTCAAAAAGCAAAGTTCGATTTCAACATTGAGCTTAAATTTTCTAACGTCTTGCAACGAACTCGACAATACGATGCTTACAAATTTGACGTTGAAAGCCGCTTGATAAAATTCTCATAGAGGTCAAAAGTAAGACCCGCTAACTGAACTTAAGGGTGTACGTGAACACTGTAGAAACTGCAACAATCACTTCTAATACCAAGATACTTTACGGGGTCAAAACTCACCAAATACCTCAGGACAACCCTTCTTCGCCTAAGCGATTAGTCCAACAAAAGTTTAACCTCAATTGCCGGAATAAAATTATGTAGTGGTCAATAACTACGCCACTTAAGTCTCCCCCAAAACTATGACAAATAGATACATCTATTATGCATATATCTACTGATTTTATTTTGAATTAGATATAGAATATGGAATTCTATTCTTTATGTTGATTGTGGTTATTTGCTTGTTATGTTGGGTCTCATTTATCATGTTGGGTATGTGCTTGGATTTTTTTGTATCATGAAAATGCTTGTGCACCTATATGATTATGATATGTAGTTGAAGTAAACAAGAAATATAACCAATAGCTAGTGGGCAGCTTTAAGCAGAAACATTGTAAGGTTAGTGAACAAAGAAATATTACTGTGACACAATTTGATGGAATGAATTGTAAGGTTTGACGGAAGATGGTGAGTTTTGGCATTTTCAATTCATTAAGATTGAAATTGGTTGATAGCGTTTAATTTGTTGAGATAGTTGTTTTGCTTTGAGAGGATTGGTGGAAGTAACTGTTGTACACTTGTACTCTATTCATGATTTAAGTTTGGATGAGAAGGCAGAGTTTCTGTTGGTTGCTCTTATACAACGGATGGTACATTCTTCTCCACACTTTACAATCCCCAGCCACTCGTTGGAGTCCCTCTCATTGCCCTTATTAAAATTGGAGGAAAAATTAGAGAATTGGTTGTACATTTCAAATGGCAGAGCAGATCGAGAGCCATTAGATAAAGATCATAACGTTTTTGTTTTCAAGGATTATAGTGTAAATTCCAACCACAATCATAACAACTTCATAACTAATGAAACCACAGAGTCCTGCCATATAAAACAAAGATATAGATGTGATAATGTTTAACGGAACCTATTACCGTTGCAAGCACAAATCACACTAGAACTGAACGGATAATGAAAAATAAGAGAAACATAATCATTGAAACAAAGTAGAATCGGGTTGATTAAAGAGGCTCTTATATATTGAAACAAAACAACAATCTCAACCTAAAATGTTATTGAGGCTGGGAAGAAATTCAAATCAATGTTTAAACTTGATCGGCAATCATTAGTGCTTTAACTTATAAATTTGGTACTTCAGCAACATATGTGAATCCTGAATCTGAGAGTCTATGAAATAGCAGATACCAGTAAGACATGCATACTGACTATATTTTGTCACAATACCAGTAAGACATGCAGAGCTAAACATAAAACTCATCATATTCTTAGATGACAGCAGGAGCCATAGGAAAATAACTACTTAACTAGGACATCAAACACTTAAAACTCCCCGAAAAGCATGTATATTAGTATGTCATACAATACTGTTGCATAATTTATCACACAAAGGTGACTAGCCCGCATAGAAAACAAAGAAATAGCAAGACCAACAGTGAGCCAGGTTTTCCACAATCAACATCTAATGACATTGACGAATTGTAGTCATAATCTCATCCTCAGACAAATTGAATCATAGTGTCACCCTCAGTAAAAGTCATCTTGTATTCCTCATGTATGTTGAATGAATAATAATCAAAAATACATCCTGATTTTGAGACACTCCAAAGAAAAGAAGTTGACATGGTAACTTACAACATGATAATTTGGATAAACATATCCCGCTGAAACCTGAACAAGGTCAACAAAAACAACCAAACATAAATCATGAATAAATCTAGAAACAGAGAATCAAATTTAACAATCCTTATAAAGTTATAAAGTAGAAACATTTACTCTTTTATCATATAGCACCTAATTGAAACTGATTTCAAAGCCAAGTTCCGGTTAGCACCATTTCTACTGTGTGGCCACACTAACGGGTACCAGATGAAGTTTTTATCAAACTTTATGCTGAACAGCAGCAAAAATCATGGGTAATAAAACAAAACTTAAGTTGGTAAACACTGTGAAGGTTTTTACTGTTCCTAGCCAAATACCAATTGATACTTCAAAAAGCATAAAAAACAGCTCAAATTACATAATTGAAACAACATCAATATATAAGACTGATTCAAACATTGTATCACATAATGTCCTTGAGAGTTATGACACACACACACACAATCACCCTGAAACATATTCTAACACCACGGAAAAGAAGTCAATATAAAGGTGGCATGAATATCCTTCAAATTAACTTACAACACGAGTATTTGGATACATAATGCCAGGTTCAGCCACAATAAGATAGTGACCAGCATGATGTTGTGAATATTGATAACTATTGCCACAATTCCTAGTTAAGAAATCAGGGAGGATTGGTTTGGAATACAACCCACACTTTCCATCATTGCCTCAGCAAAGGTGGTTGCCCTTTCAAAAAGAAAATCGGGTAGTATTTCTCCTGGTTCTATGGTAATGCCCTAAAACAAAAGAAAACATAATCTGTAAAGACATTGCCGCCACTTAGAAAACACTTTGGTTAAGAATATTTAAAAACGAATTATCACCTTGGTTGCTTTTGGGAATTTACCACCATAATCTGTAAAGGCATTGCTATATTGTACTGGATCCCTGCTTATACAGGCAAATGATTTATGAATAGTGGTAGATGAACTGAGCTATAATACCAAAGCAATAGATTTATAGAAAAGTAGAACAAAAAAAAAACCACAAGTAATATAACACAAAAAAGGGAGGCTGTATGTCCATGCCTCAAATTAGGAGGGCAAGCGAATGAACAACAACATAATCAAACCAAGTAAAACCAAGATATCATTAGCTATGAGAATTATGCTGACATGGAAGTTGTGATCTAGAATAAAACTTACCCCACCAAAAAGGCACCAAGCATACTAGCTCCCCGTTGAGGTTCGTCATCAAATTCAAGGAGGCGGAAACCCAAGATGTTGAACTTGATCTTGATGGTCTCGGAGCAGCGTGGTAGAAAATATTCAAATGTGACTACAACACAAGAGATATTGTTCATATCTGTATCACTAGTAGGATTCCTCTCACCATCACATGACCGTTCACATAGCAGGAATTTGTAAAGGACAAGGCATATGATTCGACCTCCAACATAGACAATACTATACTGCTCTATCGGAAAAAAGTGACGAGGCAACCGAGACTGAATATCAGGTGGCAGAACAAGGAGAGAGGTGATATGTGTCCAGGAGTAATTATTTTTGTCCATAAGATGGACTCCGATGGTGAAATTGCGGATGTCGGCTCCATGACAGGACTCGTAACCAAACATAATGTTGTAATTGCGATGGTTCAACACTAAAGCTCTGCCAATAGAGCACGGCAGGGGTGATGCAGTGTGTACTTTCCATCCTTTAGAAGGGGAGGCTGCATCAAAGTGGTAGGTCCACGAATTCTCAGCGGAGAGAAAGATGGTGGTGTCCACAGTTGCATAGCATAAATTGAAACTACTAGGAGAACCTACAAGATCATCAAATGGAGGGTCCGGCAGAATTGATCATGTTTGCTCTTTAAAGTCAAATACCTCAAAGGGCTGCAAGTACTTGTGGTCTAGGTCTAGTGTTGGGTTTGGTTGGGGGAATCCTAGAACATAGAGTTTACCGTCGCGTAGAGTCATCATCATGGTACAGGATTTCCCCTTTGAAAATTTCTTGTTGCTTATCTTCAACTCATCGGTCTCATCAAACTCATAAATCTGATCATAAACTTCATAGAGTCGACCGTGATCCCTGGGGTCCAGGTATTGATAGCCACCACCGAACATAATTTTGGACCGGGAGACACAGCAGCAGCCGGCGTTAGCTGGGAGTTTCAGATCTGGGGAAGAGTGAAGCAGTTGTCATATCATAGGATTAGGGTTTGAAGAAGAAGAAGAAGTAATAAGATCGGTGAGATTGATGGATTGAACCATCCATCGTGGTGATTCAACGGACTCATATACCTAGAAACAGATGTACAGGCTCGGCATGCTGCTACCCCCTGCCGCAATCGCGTTTATGCCTTTCTTCATCATCTCTGAAATCCCTATATGTGTTCTGGATCCTCTCCTTTTATTTATTTAATATAAAGCTTTCTGCTTGACTTGGGCCGGGTATTATATTTATGTTTTTAGTTGGGCTAAGGCTTGCAGATGTGGGTCTTAATTTTTAATCCGTGGTTTCTAGTTTCTACAGGTTTCACCCAATTTAGCTAGCGAGCTAGTCTTACTAGCTTACGTGAGAGAAAGAGGCTAGTTTATCTTGTGCGGGATTTGACGTAAACACCCTTAAATTTTAACTATAATAAGTGGATTTTACTTGTAACGGAATGTTAGCTGGATTTTACTTTGGTGCGCCCTTCGAAATCAAGTTTTGTGGACATTATAATGCCACGTGGCAGGACGTACTAGGCGTACCAATATATAGTGTGTCTGTTCTTGCCATTTCCCTTATAATAAGTCATCTTTGTTATAGAGAGAATATAATAAATAATAATGATCTACTCATTTATTGATAGAAATGTCTGACATTATATATAGTTTCTTGAAGAATCTAAAAGATCTATTAATACTGTAATTTATTCTAATAAAGAAACGATTAAGTCAAGGCACATAATAAAATGACATGAAATCAATCTCTTTAAACACTTCCTCTTGTGTCGTGTAATGATCTCAATTTTAATTAGGTTTATTTATCGAATTGCTTTTATGTGTTTTCATTCTCTGACTAGAATTTTGGTTCTGATTATATTTTAGGCTATCAATTATATTTTTAAATCAGATTTTCTTTTATATGTGTATAGATGTTATTTAATAAATTTTAAGTGAAAATATCTGATTTGGTGTGGAAATCTCTAGACACCTTCTAGATAACAACACGTGCCATTCTCTCTTTTATTTCCCTGTGCCTCTCTTTTCTCGAACCAGGTCTTCTTCCTCTTCTTCTTCTTCTTCTCTGAACCAAAAACGTCACCCTTGCTCTCTTACTGTCTTGATCTCCGCTCACATGCTTCTTCCCCTTTCCTCTAGACACTTCAGTTCTGCCTCTATTCGCTAAGGATTCTCGTCTTCTTCTCTTAACCAACAGCGCCCAAATCGTTGGCTCACAAGAAAGAGGGGAGGAATCGCCATGATCGAATTCTATGGTCAAGAATATGAAATTATCTCTTCAGTTTGCTGCTAGCTTTTGTAAGTTTCAATACTCTCTATCTCCATTTAGTTATCTTGTCTCGTCTTTTCCCCAATAAATTGAAGTATGATTCGTATCATGAAATTCAATTAGGAAGCTGGGTGTTTGCTTTCGAAATTGGATTGCTGTCGTCTATTGGATGCTTGTGTGCTTGGAGATTTTGGCTGCTAGTTGCTATGATATGAGGTAGGGAAAACAAACTTTTGTATAGCTTTGATTCTTATTTAATATGTGATTGGGGTGATTGTATTGGAATATCTTCTCTGCTACTTTTCTGTGAGTGCAAATTGATAAGCATGGTACCCTTGTCTTATGTGGAATAGAAATTTTATTGAGTTTCGATGCTCCTTTGATTCAGGGTAATAAGTACCCTTGTTTTGTGTTTAATCTTGATACGATAACCTTGAGTATCTTTGTTGGAATTCTTTGAGAAGCAGACAATGTTCTTTCCCTTCCCAAATCCTTCCGATCATGTGGATTGCTGGTTTTTATCTGGTATATCATCTAAAGTGGTCCTATTGAATACCCGGTCTGCGTCTATTTGTTTTATTCTACTGCTCTGGGACTTAATCCTAGTCTTGTTGTTCGTTGGTGTTCTATAAATATCCTTTTTACAATGTTTTTGTTCAAATTGATTCAGCTCCTTTTGTCTATACCAGATGATCTTCTGCCTATCACCAAGTTTACTGTTTATAAAGGGTTTGCTCTTCTAAATCCTATTTACAAAATATATGTGTTCATGCATTTTGGAAAGGTTGGTTCCCAAAAACATTTCCCGTCTTGTTCCCACTTGGTGTCTTGCCAATAAACATCCTGCAGAACTACATCTAAGTAAGACTAATTTATGCAATGTTTTGCACCTAAATAAAAAAATGATGCACAAAAGGGAGTAAATTTCACATTTTCTGTGTTATTCACACGTCTCTGGTAAAATGAATATTTTAATATAGCACAACTTAGAAAGACCTGTAATATGATTTCACAGATACACCTTCATAGAAAAGGTCTTTCGACCACCATGTGTAGCCAGTGGTTGCTAAAATAGCATCACCAAAGATATCTTGACCAGACAAATAACTTGCCCTTGCATTCAAAGATCCTTCAAACGTACGGACTTCTTTGGCATGAAGATCGGAAGAAATATCCAACAGATATTGCTTAGGAGCAGCTAAGTGTAGCCTTGTCTCAGGGGAAGCCTTACCTGTAGGCCTGTCAGAGAATAAATAAATTTTACCAAGAATTTTTACTACATATAGACAATTACAGATCTAACAATCAGTCTTCCAAGATTTTTCAAGGTTAACCGGCCACATACCTTGAGATCATAAAGTCAGCAGCTTCCAACAACCCAAGTTGTTTTGCAATAACATCAAGGTAATAACCAGAAGATGTGAGATTCAGGATTACTCTTTCAACATTCTTCTCTAGTGAACACAGTATAATTATGGCTTCAACCGTTAGGAGTTCAGGGGAGACTGGTTGCTGGTTAGATGGCGAGACTATAATTTCAGGATTGTTTGGATTTTGCTGGATAGATGATAACTCTATAATTTCAGGAGGGTATGGACTTTGCCTCCTGATCCAGAGCTCTCCCTCTGAACTCGCAATAAATCCAGATAATTCAGCAGCAGCTCTCATCACATATGATATTATCAAAGAAGGGATTTGATTCCACCTTCAGATCAAGGGATTTACATAGATTACTTGGTGTTGCATCAAAGACGGCTATTGCACAAGCAGGGATCAAGCCAGCAAGTCAAACCTTCTCTTTGAAAAGCTGCTCTCACATGACCACTCAGCGGATGAAGAGATGAAAGGAACTGTAACAGTGAAACATAAGAGAACAGGTTTGAGTGATAACATAAAAACTTTGAACATGTACGCTATCTAATAGATTCTAGTCCAATTAATTGTAGTTATCCTATATTAGAAAAAATTAACATTTCTATTTTATGAGGAAGCAAAATATAGTACCTCTTATCTCTCGGAATACAAACCTCTTATGAAAATACATATTTGACTCGAGAGACTAAACAATCCCATGTTTCTGGAAGAGAGGAGCTTTTTGTGACGGGATTGATGTGCAGCTGCAGAAATGAAGTACATGATTACCGACCACAACCATAAGAAAATAAAAATAAAATAAAGAGGATTCTTAAATTATTTCAACAGGTACATTCAAAGGCTGGAAAGATCTGAGTTGGGAAGCAACACTCAAATGAAAATATTCGATTCTATTAACCATGGAACAGATTGGTTACTAATCTTTATAGAACATCCCCAATCCTGGTGTGGCTGCAACAACATCAGGGGAAATAATAAACTAACAAAACAAACCGCACCTCTTCCAAGGCTAATTGAGCAGCAGCTTGCTCAGCATCCTTCTTCTTTTAAAAAATTCCAGATACAACAGTAATTTCTGGAAGCTGCAAGGTACAGCGATAAAGGCAAGGGCCTTTCTGCTCAATGGCTAATCCTGGACATCCATTTTCAGCAGACTCGTGCACTTCCTCAAGTTTATAGCAGGCATTGGCACCAAACTTTTGGTGTATAATAGCCTTAGGTGTCTGTGTAGTCTTTCGAACTGTGACAGATGAACCGCATTCGGTTTCCATGAGCAACCAACAGGTCTACAAAAGGCTTTCAACGGATTAGATATGACTTGCTGTATGAGAAAGACTTTGAGGAAGCTGTATCTGTACTTATAAACATAAGAGTACAAGACTATATGATCCCTAAAAAAGTGAAGTACTCCAACAACAAACGTACATATACTTGTTCATTTGACAATTAATCTCACTCATATAAACCATTCATAAGACATTCATTATGAACAAACGTCCAAGTTGATGAATCTGAATGAATCTGACATTCATTATTGAAACTAAAACAAGCAAGAATATATCAAATGAGGAAAGAGCCAATAATTAATCTTTTCTGTTCCTCAACTTCCAAACCCAACATCACCAAATTTGATATTTTAGTCCCTAGGCTAGGATGATGATTGAATAAGAAAAACAAGAACTTTCGAATCGCAAAATATAAAAAGCTGGAACCTTTCAACTAACCGTAACACAACAAAGCAATGCACCAAGCAATTTAGAGGCAAAAGTAACCCAAAAGTGAAAACTGAGGAGTAAAACGAAATGGGTTTCTAAGCCAGAGACGAAGCCAGCAAATAAAGCATCAAACTTTGCACAGAAAATCCTAAGCAAAACCGAAAAGAGTTCACAAATCGAAGACAAACATGTAAACCCGAATCAGAAACCCAAACGAAAATGCCGATGATATGTAAACAGAGCAATATAATGGTTATAGGATAAAAAAAAGAGTAAAGGTCGTACCTTTCAGCATTAACAACCTTCAAAATTTGAGACAGAGAAAGTGAGAAACTGAGAGAACTGGGGTTTGGTTTTGGGTTAGTTTAGTGCAGTGTGGGGTTGTACTATCTGGGAAGCGAGGTTTGTGTGTTTGTTTTGGGGTTTAGAATTTTTTTTAGGAATTGTTTTTTGTAAATAGAAAGAGTAAAGGAGGGAATGGTCGTTGCGGTTTCGGAATATCAACATGAAACTTGTCCATGCCTACTTATACTGGGGTCCAAAGTCCTGTCGCTATTCATATCACAGGATTGTGTGTATATATAAGACCCTGTTTTTTTAGTGTGGCCTGCCGATGGGTACCATAATGCTACAGTCAAATTTTCCAATTCGAGGGAACAAATACCCCGAAAACTCCTAGGTTCTTCAAGAATCAAACCCCATTTGTTTCTTCGTTTTCATCGGAATGGAATTCATTGTTCTCAATAGGGATAGTTTATCAGATTGAATTTCTTCCACATCCAATTGCAGCCCAACAACAACGAGTTTAGTCAATCAGTCTCTCTGAAATGTACCACTGCAGCCGAAGATTGCGAGCGACGTTTACCTGGGTCCGACTCCAGAAACAACAACCCTTTTGCTCCAAACCTCCCCAACCCCATGATGGTCTGAGCTCATACAACGAGTCGTTGAAGAAGCTTGACAAGATGGACTTGGTCACTGCCGCTAAGATGCTCTTCACCGACCCTCCCCCTAAGACAAAGAAATTTGGGTATACATCCTCTTCTCTGCTCTTTTATGTGTTCAAGCTGTATGATGATACAATCAATGTTAGGGATGGGTGTTGATTCGGAAACATTCATTGGTTTTTTAGCGCTTGCGTTTTATGTCTTTAATTGTTACATTCATCTCAGTTGCTTGCTCTCCTTTTCCTTCTCAGGCTTGATTTCCATCTGGTACAACTATTCTTTGCCTGTATGCCTTCGTTGGGTATGTAAGTCAATGTCCTTGATATTTCATTCTTTGGTTTCGAGTTTACCATCTGAAAACTTGTTTCCTCCAACAGCTGTATATCTGGTGGCTCAGTATGCTCGCTATGAAATGAGAAAAATGGAAGCAGTAAGTAAACACTAATGCTTTGTGCTGGATCCCTGATATCGTATTGTTTAATAGTGCATACACATTAGTTGCTCTTTCACTGGATTGGATGCCATGCGGTGTTTCTTCCTCTGTCCTCCCTCTTGACTGTTTAGCATGCTTACATATATGTATATGAATAACTAACTATTCAAATGTGAAAAATGAGAATGATTTAGAACTAACTATGCAAACGTGAAAATGAGAATGTATATAGAACTAACCCTTCAAATGTGAAAATGGGAATGTAAATTCGAGTAATACTTTCACTACCTTTTTGTCTTTTCCAGATTTTGATTTCTTGTCTCCACAGGATTATCTGAGAAATTAGATTGGAGAATCTCCAATTAGACATAGGCTATAGATTACTTCCAGGTTTGTGGTAGATGAAAGATAGTAAATAGTAGTGGGCATTGACCTAAGGTTAGCGCTTTGACACTTGCCAAGTTTCAAATGCAAACTCTTTTGATCCTGAACCGGCTACTATTATGGGTTTTAAATAGCAGAAGCTTGTGATGTTATGGTGTGTTTACTATTGATATGCAAACTTCAACTGAAATGTAGAGCTGTGTGAATGGTGTGCTTACTCTTTTCTGTGTATGGCAACTTTCGAGTCCCCAAAGTCTATTCCAGAACCATGCTCTACAAATAATTATATACTACAGCCAACTAGTTTGTAAACTTAGTATATTATTGTAAAGGGCATCTTAATGTATAAGCCTGTACAGTTTAACTATTAAGCAAAATTGAGCTTTCCCATATGAATGTCATGCCTGTTAGATGGTTTCCAACGGTTTCTTGGTTGCCTTCCGTCTGTTTCTCAATCCTTACCAATTTTTCAACACAGGAACATGAACAAAAAAGAAAGAAACAAGAAGAGGAGAAAGCAGAAGAAATAGAACTAAATGCTACTAAAGAAAAAGAAGCAAGATCAGTTCCAGAACTTTTGGAGGTGAGAGAAAGATTAGAAAAACTTGAAGAAACTGTGAAAGAAATTGCAGTTGAGACGAAGAAGAAACAAACGGTCCATGGCCAAGCAAAAGGTCATGAAGGTGACAGTGCAAAGAAAAGTTTTGGAACAGAGGCAAGTACCCTGAGCAGCTCAGATTCTAGCAAACCAGTTGAGAAAGACCCCATCAAACAGGATTCTATAGAGTCAAGGGCAGCTGCAGGCACAGATAGGTTAAACGGGTCAGCAAAAGTTCCTAATGCTTCTGCAGAGGGCAAGATCCAAGATGGCGGGACTTGTCCAGATGCTAAAAGATGAATAAAACTTGTAACAGTGCTTCATTGTCTATGGTTTTCTGAGTAGCATAGGCTAAAGGGGAACACAATTATTGAATGGATTCATAGGTAGGATGCAACTTCAATGTACTTGAGCTTGCAAGGAAGTAGAGAGTGTGTTGATTTCTTTGGAGGATGGATCAATGGAATGGTGTAGAAATTAGTTGACAATGTCCATGTGTTGTGATCAAAGTTGCTCAAGACAAACCCCATGTATGTTCCTGCATATATTCCAGAACCACACCAAATGGCCAGCTTTACTTGAAAAGAATATATATATTTTTTGATTAAAAAGAAAAAGAAAAAACAAATAGTTCAGAGGCACGCACGTGACAGCGGGTGAATCCAAAGAAGGGGTCAAGAAGAAGAAGCTAAACCCCATTGATTGATATTCAACGATGACATAGAAAGAGAGAAGAGAAGAGAATCGAAAGAAAGATGGATCCGGAGCAGACGTTCATACGCGTGCAGGAGCGATTCTCACAGATCCTGACGCCCAAAGTGAGAGCTGCTTTGGAGTACATCTACCTCTTCATCGCCATCACTCTCTTCTCTATTCTCGTTGTCATGCACGCCAACTACGTTCAACAGGTCTTGATTCCCACTTGAACAACTATTGTTTGCAATATCTTCCTTTCCTTTGGGTTTTCAATTTTGCACTTTTTTACAGCCTGGCTGTTCAAGTGAGCTTCCCGGGGTCGAAACAGCGGACGCACAAATCATTCATGTTACGGTACACGTCTTCTCTCAACCTTTTCTTTTCTTGTTCTTGTTTGCTGAGCACAGCTTTCTAAATTAATAACTAACAACTCTTGTACTCTTGTTTAGATTTCTAGTGCAGGCTTGTGGTCGCAGAATGAGTCAGACTTCACCGAGACCGAATTCGTGATGGATAAATTACAACTTGCCAATGTGGGTGGGGATGATGGGTTGACATCTGAGACTCTGGATCATCAGGGAGATAGCTCTACGCCAACTGTTGAGGATGCGGTTTTCAAAACTGAAATAGAGGAGACGCGTACTAGTTTTCCTTTATCTGCCAAGGAGACTTTTAAAGCAGCACTCTTTCATTTTACCAATAAGTGGCACAGGCGTCTGTCATTCCTCTGGAAGCATGCCTCAAATATCATTGCTAGTTTGTGGGTGAGTACATACACAGTCAAGAACTGAAAACTCATGCTTTGGTTCCATCTTTTTCTATCAAATACTATTCCTTGTTCATTCTGATGTCCATGCCATATTTGGCTTTCTGGACCTCCTCCCGACTTCCCTGCTCTAATCTTGACCCCTTTTACTTACATATTGTCATTTTATTAACTCAAAAATAACATTACAAACTGGACTAGAGGAGGTCCAACTTGGGATCTTTTAGAAAGATTGATCAAATTCAAATAGGATGAATGGGAGTTGAGGGGAAAATCTCTTGAAACATATACAATTTTGATGGAATGGTTGCTCAGTGTATCGGCCACCATATTAGCCGTGAAATATTGTTGAACTTATGGAATTAGGAATAAGTTTACAGTCAGTGCTTGCCTTATCCCTTGATGTTTGAAGGTATTTGGATACGCACTTTCAAGTTCCAATTCCTATTATCTTGATTCTGTCTATATACAAAATGAGTTGCTGCTTAATTCCAATTCTTTCGCTCGTTTACTTTTTACCTGACTCACACTTATAAATGGATACGTGATAAAAATACTTGGTGTGGATTTGTGAACATTGTTGGACTACTTATGTGGTAGTTTCAATTTCTCTTTTCTGATTTCCTTTTTGTTTTGAATTGCAGAACATTGCAGGTATACATTTGGATCTTGATATTCCAAAGTGGCTGCGTATACTTCGATTAGACAGGCTTAACACATATGCAGGTTACGCACCATCCTTTTAGTTATCCCTGGCATGTCATCATGTTATGTACTTGGATCATCAGTCTCTTGTTGCTTAATGATTGAAAAACACTTAACCTTTTTAGCTTGTATTTTTCTTAATTTGGTCTTCTATCTCTTGGTAAAAACAAAAAGAACTGAAAAATCATCAGCTTTTCAAGAAAACACATAAATATTATGGTTGGAACAAATCTCTTAGGGGATAGGCTTCTTTTCTTCAGTTCTCAGCATCTTTGGTTGGCATTTGCAAGTAAGACTAAATTTAATTCTTGTAGTCCCTTCTTTCATTCTTTGGTTAGAACAGAAGAATTTTAAGTGATGATTTGTACTATTGTTAGTTTTCTAGACACGTATTGATAATTCCTTTTGAATATGTCTCAGTGCAGTGGCTTGAGAACAGAAGCAAAACTTTTGAACCAACTTACTTATACACTATGGAAAAGGTACATTATAACCCTGATGTTTCACTTCCATTCGTGTCTTGAGCTTTCTCCAAGTTAGACTGCAGAAATATTGGTTACTGAAGCTTATCAATAAGTGATACTTCTGCCCATGATGCCTCAGCCTGTTTCTTTCATTTTGTTTAGTTATTTAACAAAACTTCGTTTTTAGGGTTATTTCTTACTACCTGAAAGTGCAAGGGCTCAGCATAATATTCGTACCGTAAACATAAGCATATCAGCTCGACATTCCTGTTTTGGGAACAGGTAATATTTCCTGATTGATATATATAGTTCTTAATTTGCTGTTGTCCTTCAAATTTTCTAACTGAACATTTTAGCAAAATAGAGTCACAAAGTTTTATTGTTCATGTATTAAGTTCCATGTTAATAGTTCATAATATAGATCTCAAATGGTAGGTTAGATAGGTTCCAGTAGGTTCATGTTTCATATTCTGTTCTGGAGTTTATATATGAGACTTGTATACTATCTTGTTTTGATTGTTTTGTGTACTAATTTAAAATTACCAGGTGGCAGCAGCTACTCATTAACAGATTTGTTGGGTATGATACTATTTTGATAAACAGCTTATTGAGTTCTCCTGGTCAAGGTAATAATCATATTTCTTCTCTCTTATTTTTTATTTTTATTTTTTTTGATTCTTTAACAAAGTGAGAACATTTGGAGGAGGGAATTTGTATCGGGGCAAGAAAGGAGGTCATGTCAGACACAAATCTTGTAAAATTTTTAAATAAAGGATAGTTAACCAGCTGTCTAAGTCACAACCCATCGAGGATTTTAAAATAAAAAAGGGAATTTTGTAGAATTCAGTTGACCTTACTCAAGCCATCTCCTCATGCAAATTGGAGGGTCATTGTTCTTATTTTGAAATTCTTATGTTCATAAATAAAAGGTTTTACTTGTGGAGGTTGTTAATGTGTATCATAGATAAAATAACTTATCTTGTAAGCTGTATTTTATCAGATAATTATTGATATTTTTAGTACTATAGCAATCAAAAAATTAACTACACACATTTTATTTGTCCTTGTTGTTAAAGTTGTCCATAATACTCTAAATTTCACTATTATGATCGAGTGTATTATGGACCATTTATATAATAAAGACAAAGAAAAAGGTGTGTAGATTGACGTTTGAAATGTGTTAATGACAATTACCAGGCTCAGTTTCATCCTAGCTGTGATTATCTGCAGAATCTGTAATTTTGAGTTTGATCTTTATTCATGATCTGTACTCAAGCTTGTTTTGGAATTCTACTGCAGGTTATCTGTATAATTTTCAAACAAAAGAGTTCTTTAATCTTAGTTATGCACACGAGCCACCAGAAGGTCCTGCAAGATTTGGAGGTATGTTCTCAGGCAATGAGGTTTAACTTCTGCAACCTCATGCAAGTATTTTGATAGCACACCTGATAATGAGGAGTGACATGAGGTCTCTCGCTCCCTCAATTCTTTTTGTTTACAAAAAGTTGTATGACATTTTTTTAGAAATACTTTTTGTTTATTGATTGTCTATTCCCGTGGTTTGAAAATTAAATAAATATCTATAAAGAACCAATATTTGGAGTTACCAGATTGGGCTGATACTTTAAACCTAAATGTACCCCATAAAAACAACGATACCATAAAATGTTCTGTGAAAAGTCAGTAAACAATCAATCAATGTCTGTATTGAAGCAAAATATTTTTGACTGAAATTATAATTGGGACCTTCGGTTCACAACTGATTAATTATATAAGAAAAGGCCATAAAGGCTTATTCTAATATGTTGTGATGGTTTGTTTGGCTTCCACCAGATTACCTTGTGACGAAGTGTGGCGTTCTTATGATGTCTCTGTTTGTGTTCTTTACAACCACTATGTCTGTGTCCTTCACTTTGAGAGAAACACAGACTCGGATGCTGAAGTTCACAGGTTTGTTTTATTGTATTACATATAATATGGTGCTATTTCCTCCCTGTCTTGAGCCGATGAAATAAGGCCTTAAAAGACCTGCATAAATTTTCACTATTCACTAGTAGTATAGGTTCCCTGTTGAACTATGAATTTTCTGTATGCTTGACACAACAATATTAATGAACTGTTTTCCTGGAATGATGAGTATATCACTGACTATGAAGTGAGAAGGCCACATACTTATTTTTGTTATTCATGCTCCTGTCCTGTCTTTATAATATGGTGCTTAAATTTGTCAAAATTATTCCAGTGCAGCTCCAACACCATGCTCGTCATCAGCTTCCAACATTTCAGTTGATTTTTGTGCATGTGATTGAATCACTTGTGTTTGTGCCAGTAAGTATACATGCTTTTGGTTTGTTTTTACCATCAATAAAATGTGCGTCACCATGCTAGTTTTTGGCATATGCTTCACTATCAAATAACAAAATCTTGGGTTCTGCAGATTATGATTGGCATATTGTTTTTTCTGTTCGAGTTTTATGACGATCAACTATTGGCTTTCATGGTTAATTCTTGTCTGGTTGAGTGAGCTATTTACCCTGATCAGGTCTCTCTCTCTCTCTCTCTCTCTCTCTCCTCTCTCTAATTTAATATATACTCTCGTGCATAATTTGATACTGTATTTTAAAATCCTTCATCGGCAGTGCCTTTATTCGTTGATTCTATTTTATGAGGGGGGCTGAATTGGTATACATCTTGTGGTGACTCAGCTTATATGTTTTCCCTTTCTGTTTTCTTTTTTTTTGTCAAGCCGTAGTTAGGTAAGGTAACAAATCAGATAAATGTGTTCATACATAGTTGTGATTGCTCTCCTTTTGGTGGTTTAGAATCTTCTGTATAGGCTCTGGAATTTTTGCTGGCAACCAATATAGAATGAGATAACCTTACCTAAAAGCCACTGCTGAACAAACTTGAGACCTAGTTAGGATGTAGTTGACACTGTTAGTAGTGAACCTGATATAGATCCAGGGTTGCGATCCCTGCAGTAGGTAGATCAATTGCCTTGATGATGTGAGTAGCTGGTAATTGTCATATGATTTGAATTTAGGATGTGTTCTTATAGTAACTTTTCTCGGCATTAGGCATACTTTACTTTTATTACATTTCAAGTTTATGTGCCATGCTGATCTGATTTATTTGTGCTTGTTGCAGTGTTCGCACGCCCATATCAATGAAGTTCTTTCCCCGCTTCTTTCTGCTCTACTTTCTCGTTTTTCACATCTATTTCTTTTCCTATGCTTACGGTATGTTCATTGTTCATTGTTATTTCACTGTTAGACAGATTTTTATTTTTTTTTTGTTGATGACAAATATTCCATCAAACTGTTGCAGGTTTTTCCTATTTGGCTCTTTCTACGGCTGCAGCATTTATGCAACATCTCATTCTATACTTCTGGAACCGTTTCGAGGTAACCTTTTTTATTTAATATATTTTTCCTCCTTGCGTCTGGGCAGAAATGAAAAAGTATTACATAATAGGGCTGCTTAAGAGAAACAAAATCATGGTAAAGGTTTGGTGAAGGAAAAAGAAGTCCGCTTGGAAGATGGAAAATACAGTTAAAGTAGTCGGTCAGTATATGTAGTTATGGACTGGAGATTACCTCTATCAAACTCTCATTGTTTAAATTCCCAGACTTGCCTAGCTGCTAGAAGGGATTTGTTTTTACATTGAGTCATTGATAGATTAATAGTTGATAGGTGCTATATTCTTGGAACACTTTCAGGTACCAACTCTACAAAGGTTTATTCAAAATCGAAGATCACAACTCCAACAACACCCAGATTTCCACATTACTTCCTCCACGTTCCTTGCCTCAACTCTACATATTACAAGATTGAACACAAGAAATCCTGGTCTAGTTAATTCTGGCATGGTCTCTGGGCCTGGGCTGAGATCTGGATCCAATCCAGCAGTGCCTTCAAATGGAAATGAAGCTCCTGGCTTTCATGAACGATCAGGCAATGAGAACCCAGTGCAAAACCCTCTTCAGGTTCCAGGCCAAGCTGACCTGAATCAAGCAGAGAATGGTCCAAACCCTGGCGCTATGAATTCATTCAGCTCACTTTTGTTATGGATATTAGGTGGGGCTTCCTCCGAAGGCCTCAACTCATTTCTTTCCATGTTCAGAGATGTCAGAGACCAAGGACAAGCTTATGCTGAAGCTCCCAGGCAAGAAAATCAGGATGTAAGATAGTACTTCGACCTTGCTTGGGAGACCTAGATCCCTTGCTGTTGTAGACCTAAATGTTGTATTTTAAGTAGCGTAGCAGAGTACAGTGTCAGATTAAAGAAAAGTGTATGCCGGATATACATATGTATAGAAATAGTGTATTGAAAAGGATATCTCACATCCTGTTGGTTTATCTCAAATCGACATCTCATATATACTTGCTCGCTTGTAGTATTTAGTAGTGCCAAAAAAAAAAAAAAAAAAAGAAAGGGAAAAAAAAAGTTAGGCTTTTGCTGCAAGCCCCATCCCAGATTACTGTTTGGATGGGTGCGGAAGTTGTTATAGGTTGATGTAGCCGTCAACCACTCGATTAAAGTCCACACTCCAATGAAATTATCCATTTTCCCTATTGGTATTTTCAAATCTTCTGCTCAGCTGTTAAACCAAACATTACCAACCATGCACCTGCTCATTTAGTCACCGCCTACTAAGTTTCAAACTTGACCAGACAGAACTCCAATCTCTAATTAGCCTCTTCCTTCAATCCATTATTGCAGAAATTATAACAATATAGCCATGGCTGCATCTTGCTATGAAGAACCAAACATGAATGGAGATGACTCGGCGATTCTCTTTTCTACCTCAAACTCCCCTGAAGAATATACCACCACACCTTCCTCTTCTTCCTACCACTCCTCACCACCACCACCACCCCAACATTGCACTAACCCAACTTACAATCTCATTGTACAGAACCTCTCCTACACTTATCTTCCTAACAAGGGCATACCACGTTCATTTTCTCAACTGCTGCAAAAGCCTAAGCCTGTTGCCATACTCAAGTCAGTCTCTTTTGTTGCAAAAAGTTGTCAAATACTTGCCATTGTTGGCCCGAGTGGCACCGGAAAATCTACCCTCCTGCGAATAATATCAGGGAGGGTTAAAGATGAAGACTACAACCCCAACAGTGTCTCCATTAATGATCACCAGATAACTAGTCCTGCACAGTTGCGCAAAATTTGCGGATTTGTTGCACAAGAAGATAACCTGCTTCCCCTACTGACTGTGAAGGAGACTTTGCTGTTCACTGCCAAGTTTCGGCTTAAAGGCATTGATGCAAAAGAGAGGGAAGAGAGGGTGGAGGCCTTAATGCAAGAGCTTGGTCTTCTCCATGTCTCTGATAGCTTTGTGGGAGATGAAGAGAACAGAGGGATATCTGGTGGAGAAAGGAAAAGGGTATCCATAGGTGTCGATATGATTCATGATCCACCTATTTTGCTTCTTGATGAGCCAACTTCAGGCCTAGACAGCACTTCTGCGCTTCAAGTTATAGAGCTGCTTTCTATAATGGCCAAATCAAAGCAAAGAACCGTGGTTTTATCCATACACCAACCAAGCTACAGAATTCTTCATCACATCTCCAACTTTTTGATCCTCTCACATGGTTCTGTGGTCCATAATGGAAGCATTGAATTACTGGAGGAAACAATAGGTAATCTTGGAATGCAAATTCCATTGCAGCTCAATGTCTTAGAATTTGCCATGGAAGTTATAAAAACCCTGGAAGATTCTCATTCCAGAAGTACTAGTGATCATCACTCTAATGCTACAGAAAGCAAAGAACCATACTCCTACCTATCATTGCCGGAAATAGAACACGATCAAACCAAAAATATGGGTGATTATTTCTCTAATTTATATGAGATCATGTTTCTGTGCTCAAGATTTTGGAAAATAATTTACAGAACCAAGCAGCTGCTCTTGGCCAGAACACTGCAAGCTCTTGTTGGAGGATTTGGCTTGGCGAGTGTGTACATGAAAGTGAGGAAAGATGAAGAAGGCGTAGCAGAGCGACTTGGCCTCTTTGCTTTCAGTCTAAGTTTTCTACTCTCTTCCACAGTTGAGGCATTACCTATATACCTTCAGGAGCGGCGAGTGTTAATGAAAGAAGCCTCAAGGGAAGCTTATAAGGTCTCATCTTACATGATTGCCAACACTATAGTCTTCTTACCCTTTCTATTTGCAGTGGCTATTCTGTTTGCTGTTCCTGTGTATTGGCTAGTAGGCCTCAATCCTTCTGTGGCTTCTTTCGCCTTTTTCACTTTCGTGGTTTGGCTCATTGTGCTGATGGCTAGTTCTCTAGTGCTCTTTCTCAGTGCGGTCTCTCCTGACTTCATTTCTGGAAACTCCCTCATATGCACAGTTCTTGGAGCCTTCTTCCTCTTCTCTGGCTACTTCATTCCGAAAGAGAGCATACCGAAATACTGGCTCTTCATGTACTATGTTTCCATTTACAGGTATCCATTGGACACATTGCTGACAAACGAGTACTGGAGTACTAGAAGTGAGTGCTTCTCTCGGCATCAATTTCCCTCCAAGTGTTTGCTTACTGGCAATGATGTGCTGAAGAGTAGGGGACTTGACAAGGACACCAGGTGGATCAATGTAGGGATCATGTTTGGCTTCTTCGTGTTCTATCGCATGCTTTGTTGGGTCATTCTTTGTCGAAGGGCTTCAAAAACAACACTTTAATCACATAAGATCAATGTTATTATAATGTACTTATGTGTTACTTTGGGATAATTATTTTTATCACTTCTATTTATACATAAACTCATAATAAAGGGAATAGTTAATGGTTAAGTGTCGATCACAAAATCAGGCCCTGTTGTAAATATGTATGATTGGCCAAATTACTTTGTGTTGTAATCTTATGTAGAAAGCTTGTACTAAACAAGCTACCATGGCTTGTGAGTATCTAGCAAGTTAACTTGTGCGTGTTCACCAAGTTACCAAGCTTCTCCATCAAGCCTTATATGTATAATCACCAAGTATCTCAACCCTATATAAAGGGGTGAGTGAATGATGAATGACACAACAACAACACCATTCCCCCATCTATTCTCTGTTGTTCTTCTACTCTCTTACTAGTTCTACTCTTCCATTAGCTAGCCAGTAAGTCTCTTTCCCTTTATTTATAACACGTTATCAGCACGATATGATGATCAAAGAGTCATATGGGGCAACAATGTTGCTTTTAACCAATGCTCACGATCTATGAGTTCTCAAATCAAATTTATTTATCTTGCATTTATTATTTTCGCTTTGTATGATATATGATTCTCTCATGCTAAATTTATACTATATATGTCTCTCTCAAGCAAAGGTAAAATATATACATTGTTGTTATCATCTTGATTTATTACCATTCATGTTTATAACCATCTTGCGGATCATTTCAGTACTTTATGGTCTTGATTGATGCTTCTACAAAATGGTCACATGTTTGTCTCTTGTCAACATGTAATATGGCATTCGCCAAGCTTCTTGCTCAGATAATTAAATTACGAGCACAATTCCTAGATTATTCTATCAAATCAATTCGATTAAATAATGCTGGTGAATTTACATCTCAAGTGTTTGATGATTATTGCATGTCTTTGGGAATTGAGGTTGAGCATCCAGTCCCTCATGTTCATACCCAAAATGGCTTGGCAAAAGCTCTTATTAAGCGCTTGCAGATAATTGCACGCATCTCACTCATGAGGACAAAGTTACTGACTTATGCATGGGGACATGCCATTTTGCATGTGGCATCATTAATCCGGTTGAGGAGCATAGCCAACCATCAATATTCCCCATTATAACTTGTTTTTGGGAATCAACCAAATATTTTCCATCTAAGAATTTTTGGTTTGTGCTGTTTATGTGCCTATTGCACCGCCACAACGTTCTAAGATGAGCCCTCAACGGAGGATGGGAATCTATGTTAGTTTTGATTCACCATATACCATTAGATATCTGGAACCCTTGACAGGTGATATCTTTACTGCACGTTTTTCAGATTGTCACTTTGATGAGACATTATTCCCGCTGTTAGGGGGAGAAAAGACTGTGCCTGAAGAACGTCATGAATTATCGTGGGATATACCCACTATGTCCCATCTTTATCCTCATACTGCATAGAGTGAAAATGAAGTATGAAGGATCCTACGTCTTCAAGATGTTGCTAAAAGAATGCCTGATGCATTTACTGATATAGCAAAAGTAACAAGATCACATATCCCAACGGCTAATGCACTTGCAAGAATAGATGTCCCAACTGGACAAAACAATATGGCAGTTAATGAGCCATTTGTTACACACCTCAAGCGTGACAGATCTGTAGGTTCAAAGGATTTAGTTCCTAGAAAACGGAAAGCAAAGGCACAACTAAATCATAATGACATCGCTCTTGAAAACGTTATTGGGCAAAATGTTAATAACTGATCCACAATTCATGATATATCCTGCAATTACAGAAGAGCAAAGTGTCACTGTTGAGACACAAGCCCATGAAGGGGCTGATCAGGTACCTGAAAATCAGGAAATTTCTATAAATTATGTGCACACAAATGAATTGTGGGATCGAAGAGAAACGATCGTCGACGATGTATTTTCATTCGCAATAGCTACTGAGATCGTTAAAAGCGATGACTTTGAACCTCGCTCTGTGGATGAATGTAGACAGAGATGTGATTGGCTCAAACGGAAAGATGCAATCCAAGCAGAGCTAGATTCTCTCAAAAAGCGCAATGTTTTCAGACCAGTAGTCCAAACTCCACCCAATATGAACCCTGTCGGTCATAAATGAGAGTTTACGAGAAAGCGTAATGAGAAGAATGAGATTGCAAGATATAAAGCACGCCTTGTTGCACAAGGTTTTTCACAAAAGCCTGTGATTGATTATGATGAAACTTATTCCCCCGTCATGGATGTTATTACATTTCGGTATCTCATAAGTCTAGTAGTTTCAGAGAAACTTGATATGCAACTTATGGATGTTGTTATTGCATATCTATATGGGGAGTTAGATACCGATATATACATGAAAGTCCCAGAAGGACTTAAGTTACCTGAAGCAACTACAAAATCACGCAACATGTACTCAATTAAATTAAGACGATCATTATATGGATTGAAACAATCCGGACGAATGTGGTACAACCGTCTCAGTGAGTACTTAACTAAGAAGGGATATATTAGTGGTCTTCTATGTCCTTGCGTGTTTATCAAGAAGTCAAATTCAGGTTTTGCAATAGTAGCAGTCTATGTTGATGACATAAATTTAATTGGGAGCCCTGCAGAGCTCGCAAAGACTGCTGAATATTTAAAGAAAAAAATTGAAATGAAAGACCTAGGGAAGACAAAATTTTGCCTTGGTCTGCAGATCGAGCATTTTGCTAATGGGATTTTTGTCCATCAATTAACTTATACTGAAAAAGTTTTGAAAATATTTGGTATGGGCCGGACAAAGCCTATCCACTAAGCACCCCAATGGTCGTTCGGTTTCGGGACGTTGAAAAAGATCTATTCCGTCCAAGACAAGAAGGTGAAAATATTCTTGGTCCACAAGTACCATATATGAGTGTTATAGGTGCCTTGCTTTACTTGGCACAATGCATTAGACCGGATATTGCATTTGCAATAAATTTACTAGCAAGATATAGCTCTGCTCCAACCTATTTTGAATTGTGAAAACATATTTTATGCTACCTTCATGGTACGACAGACATGAGTTTATTTTATACATACAAATCCAGAAATAGTCCGAGTATTGTTGGATATGCTGATGCTGGTTTTCTCTCTGATCCGCACAAAAGTTACTCACAAACAGTTATGTATTTACTTGTGAAGACACTGCAATTTCATGGCGATCGACAAAGCAATCACTGGTAGCTACTTCCTCTAATCACTCAAAAATACTTGCGCTTCACGAGACTAGCCGAGAATGTGTTTGGTTGAGATCAATGATTCGCCATATTCGAAGGACATGTAATCTGCCATTGGAGACAGACGCTCCTATCTACAATCTTACACGAAGATAATGCAGCGTATATAGCTCAAATGCAAGAAGGTTACATCAAAGGAGATAAGACAAAGCACATTGCACCGAAGTTCTTCTTCACACATGAGCTTCAAAAGCATGAAGAAGTTGAAGTTAGAAAAATCCGATCAGTTAACAACTTGGCAGATCTCTTCACCAAATCTCTACCAAAATGCACATTCAAGAAGTTAGTACAAGGCATTGGAATGCATCAACTCTCCAAGCTACTAGAAGAAGTGTGCAGTGATCAGGGGAGCACCTAAAACCATTCTCAAAAGGACATATGCGCGTTGTACTCTTTTTCTCCTTCGACCAGGGTTATTTTTTCCCACTAGGTTTTTGTTACCTGACAAGGTTTTTAACGAGGCAACATAAAGCGCGTCCAACACCAAACTAATTGGTGGACATCTAGGGGAAGTGTTGTAAATATGTATGGTTGTCCAAATTACTTTGTGTTGTAATCTTATATATGTAGAAAGCTTGTATTAAACAAGTTACCATGGCTTGTGAGTATCTAGCAAGTTAACTTGTGTGTGTTCACCAAGTTACCAAGCTTCTCCATCAAGCCTTATATATGTAATTACCAAGTATCTCAACCATAGGGGTGACTGAATGATGAATGACACAGCAACATCATTTGTAATTTGCATGTAAGTCCTTACAGGGGAGCCAGTCCAATTATTTGCATACTACAACAACAAAGACAAAGATTTTGTAGATTTGTAATTTGTGGGAATCTAATTCTTTCCTTTAGAGGTGAAAACGTTCTTTTCACACTGCCTAGGTCATGTTCTAACATTTTATTAAGGGATTGCTGACTATGATATACAGCGAAGTAATTGTTTGTCCCATTAAGAACCAAAATCAAAATTACTGTAGTCATTATATTGTTAATTGAGAGGAAATCAATTCTGTATTGCTTGTCAGCACCAATTTTCTGGCCTAAACTGTGGAATCACAAAACAAACAAAAATGAGTGTTTCTACGACTATATCGGTACTATTCTATTGAGCATCAATACTTTCTACGACTACATTCCGAATCCTCAGTGGAGGAAGAACTGAACTCAGAACCGTACGCTCATCTGTTTTTCAAGTCGACTTGATGGGCAGTGGCTTCTTCAAAGTTAACTTCAGTTTTACACAAGACTTCGAGGATGTTGAGCACGAAGAGGACTACTGTCCTGCTGCACCAGCTACAAGTAAAAGCCAAAGTACCGGGATGACATCGGAGGACGAAGGAAATAAAGCAAATCAGCAGTTGTAGAAGTTCAACTATTTGGTGTTTTTAGAGGACCAGACATCTTCAAGTTCAACTATATATCAGATTCCCCGGCTGCTTTAAGTGCTATTCGTCAAGAATACGGTAGATGTCAACTGGCTTCACAGGCTGATTGAAGTAATTACCAAAGTATTCCATGCCTTTTTGCAGTTCTATATAAACAGTTGAGGAATTGAACCCACTGGTATTTCCACTTCCATTACAAGAAGAAGGCAAAGAGATGGTGTCTTCTATTAGCGCACAAGCATCATTCTCCTGAGCACCATTATGGAAACCTGTTGGACATATGCACGTCGGCCTCTGATTCGAGCAGAATCCCAGTTTTCCACAAGTTAATGGACGTTGGCAGATATCAACTGGCTTCACTAAGTCCTGCACCCACTTGCTTCCTATGAAGCTAATGATGCTGAAAACCCCTTCATATCCCAACCTCGCACGCACGCAATCTTTGAATCTGAGGGTTCCAAGAAAACTTGAAACACAGCCTTCGAGCCATCAGCCCCAAACAAATACAAACCAGTCCTACTCATTTCCATGTAGGACGCTGGTGTATCTGTATTCTTAAAGCTTTGCTTTCCATGGACAGCTTCCAATAAGTTTGACCCCTCCATTGGAGAACTAAAATCCTCACTGGTAACGGCAAGCCTGTAATCACCGACAGATAAGTTGTTTCCCACAGCAGCAGTCAATTATTGACCAACATACAGTCTTTGTCCATCAATCAAGATGCAGGTAGGGCTGGTAGGCTAGCCTAAACTCTATGATTATGTACTTATTTTAGTATATTAGTAATGTATCAAGTTTGTCTCATGAAAAATGCAATGTGAAATTGAATTAAATATAGAGCAGAATTTTGACAAGTAAACAACTGAACATGCATACACCAACAATAATGCAACTTAGAACTGAGAAATGATAAAACAATCAAGGAAGATGGAGTAGAGTGCCTTGCTACATACCCAGGATAAATCGAACCTCTAGCAGCATACTGAGGATGCAGTTCCTTCTGAAAATGCACCACAGAAACTATGAATCAGCCTCGTGTGTTTTTCGACTACGAACTGAAAAAGACCATATTGTGTACGCAGTTGATTCCAAAATGCATCACACAAACTATTCACCCGTGTTGTGTATCAAGGCTGACCTGACCTTTGGACCAATGTTGATACAAAGCAGCATGGACTCATGGCTTGACCATATCCAACAAGTTAAGAGTTTAGTTTTTCCTCCTGACAAAACTTTTCACCATTCTACAGGCCTCTTCAAAACGGTTATGCTGAATCAGAGAATCCAGCATTATACTGCAAAGTAAAGAATTGGGTAAACAGTCATATGCTTCCATTGAGAGAAATATCTCCTTCGCCACATCAAGTTTTCCCAAGTCACACAATGCCTTGATAAAAACACTGTATGTATAATTGTCAGGATTCAAACCCGATTTCAACATAACAAGAAAATGTTCCTCTGCTTTCTCAACCTTGTTCATCCTACAAAAGCTTTGAATAAGATGACTGAAAGAGTAAGAATCTGGTTTTATTCCATCTACCTGCATATTTTCCATTAGTCTCTCTGCTCTAGCAATATCTCCAATGAAACACAAAGAGCGTAACAGTATATTGTATGTGATGACATTTGGAGTGATTCCCCACCTGACCATCTCAGAAAAACAATCGAAAGCATCATCAATCTGGTTCACCCGACAGAGTCCGTCAATTATTGTACTAAAAGTGAATATATCCGGTTTGAAACCATGTTCTAGAAGCATTATCAACAGTTCATGTGCCTTACTTACCTCTCCAGCCTTGCAATATCCAGCAAGAAGTGTATTGAATGTTACAAGGTTAGGAGGAATACCATTATGCTGCATATCTCCAAAAGCTCTTGATGCCCTGTCCAGAATTTGGGCTTTGCAAAAGCAATTAATTACCATGTTATATGAATGAACACTAGATAAAAGTCCATCTTTTATCAATTGCTCAAAGATTTGATTCCCCTCATCAATGTTTCCAGACTTGTACATGGCTTCAATTAACACAAGATAAGTACCAAATCCTGGTTTTCCACCTCCCTGGATGTAATTTTCAAATAGTTCATGTACGTCATTCTGAGCATGAGCCAATTCCTTTGTCAAACAAACCATTGTGATGTTAAATGTTGAACTGTCAGGCAAATAACCTTTCGCACCGAATTTCTTTAAAAACAAAGCAATCTCCCTTGACATGTGATTATTAGAAAGGCAATAGAGTATGGTATCACAAGCTACCTTAAACAAGAGAGACTCCCTTTCAACGAAACTCAATAACAACTCAAAAGCCTTACCAGGGTCCATGCAACGAAACACTCCATGAACCAATGATCTGACAGTAGCTGCATTAGGAGTCACATTCGTATACCTCATTATCTTTATAACCCTGAAGGCCTCGTCAACCCTTTTTGATTTACAAAACCCATCAACCAAATTTGTATAAGTATGAACATTCGGCAAATATCCCAAGCCCTCCATTTGCTTGACTAAGCGAACAGCTTCATCCACAATACCAATCTTGCAAACTCCATGAATGAGAATATTGTAAGTGAACCTATCAGGATGGCAATTATCGGCCGGCATCTGTTGGAATTTCAAGTAAGCCAAGTCAAGTGAATTGGACTTGACTAACGCGTCTATCACAGCATTGTACAATCTAGTGCTAAGAGTAAGACCCAAAAATGAAATTTGCCCGAAAACCTCAGCACAATACTTTGCCAAACCCAACCTCCCCCAACTACCAATCAATATGCAAAGCAAATCTTCAGTGACCTTTAAACCCGAATTCTTAACATCTTTAAGAAATTCAACAGACAATACAGCAGGGCCTTTCCTGAAAAGGGTGTTGGCCAAAACACCGCGAACCGATTGATTCTTTAAGAACAAGGGATCAACATTCGAAAACCATATCGAAAACTTCAAAGGGTGCAATGGGTTTTCTTGGTTTTGCAAGACACTAGCAACAGACTGAGGGGTCAACAAGATCCTCCTGGCATTCAACTCGTGGTCAAGTAACAAAAACCAGTCCTTTCGAGACAGAACTCGAGCAATGTAGAGATGATCGATTACAGGAAATTTGGGATTCTTAGCTGAAATGAGATTGCTTGGAAATGAATTACCTTTGTGAGGAGAAGAAGGCAGCAGAGGCTTCCTGGGTTTGGTTTGGGTTCTGAGTGCAGGTGAGACCCTAGAGGCTAGAGAAGAAAGCCATCTCATTTCCTTCACCGTGCAATTTGTACTGTGAAGCAACCGATTCAGCAAAATTAGGGCTGACTTAGAGCATCAAAGCATGGCTTCAGCAGAATCGAACGAGAATCGCTTCGGGTCTTCCATCGGTGAATCAAAGGAGAGCTGGAGTGGTGCATAGAGTGTGAGAAGGCTGCAAGTAGTTTCCAAAGGTTTCTAAGTGAACCGTCTAGTTTGCAATTTAGATCTCTTTTGATTTTTACAAATTACTATTTTACAGTTTACCTCTTTCACAATTTTTTTTTTTTTTTTTTTTTTTAGAAAAAGAGATGCTTGCTTACAAGAAAGTAAAATCTAAAATGTATGAAGGAAGAAGAATAGATGGGGAAAAGGGACGTGTCTTCTCATTTTCATTGGCTCCATGTTTTTTGAAAACGGCTTGGATCTCCCATTAGGAAGGAGTTGAAATACTCCCTCCTATATTGTCTTCTCATTCTCATTAGCTCCCTTTAAATGAGGATAGAATTACTTGCTGACCAGTGACCACACTAACTTGATGATCACTCATAGCTAGTAGCATACTAGCATTGTCCCGGTTTGTATGTTATTTTGTATGATGGCACACTGTAGATAGAGCTTTTGTTTCTTTTTGCATGGGTTTTTGTCCATCTTTCCATGGTGTTTTGTTCGTTTATGTATGCTTCATCAACCTGGACCCCGTGAATTTTGTTTAGAAATAGCTAGAAGAACTATAAAAAGACAGAATAAAAGGTGAAGAGATGCGTTACAGAAGAAAAAATCTCAGTACCTCAACCCTCACCTTGTAAATAGTCTTGTAAAATTTCCAATGTGTCAAGCTTTCTTTGTTCATATCAACTCTCTTTTCATATATTTCTACTTTCAAACTCTACAATCACCAGTAGTAGTAGTTATTGTATAAATCATGTATTTAATCTTCTAAAGTAGTAAACGCTCGTACTCTTGCATGTTCATATCAAGCAGTATTGCATGTACATGTCCATGCTCCAGTAAAGCTGTAAAGATAGAAGTGGTCGTGGTCAACGTTCGTGTTCACATCAGTGGCGGAGACATAACTTATATGTAATGGGGGCAAACTTGTTTCTTAGCTAGTGTTAAACTATTAATAAGAACTGAATACTAGCTATTTAGTCCTCATACTTTTAGGGTCTCAACGTTTCAATCCTTCCCGTCTCATTTTCACATATTTAGTCCTCGTACTCTCAATTTTCAACCAATCAATCAATTTCGTCTAAACTCCATCAATGATGCTATTAAATTGCTAAAAATATCTATTTTATCCGTTAATTACTTAAAAAAATCTCTCTCTTTATGTTTTATTTTCTTTTCTTTTTAAATTAAATTCAGTTTACCCCCTAATCTTTGGTGTCAAAATCAGTTCAGTCCTACAACTTTTTTTTAAGGGACAATGCCCACTAGCCCTAATTTTAAAAATTTTATTCCCACTAACAAAATCAGATTTTAAAATTCTCAAGAGCCAACTTAAACAGCAGAAAGACAAATATACCCTTAATGAATTAAATAAACTACAATAGACCATTATAAGAGCAGAAAAACAATTATACCTTTAATGAATTAAATAAACTACAATAGACCATTATAAAAGTCTATTATAAAATAGAGTTTTATAACCGGAGTCTCACAACCAATGACGTTGACCGTACTCCGGTAACCTTGGACCGGGCTCCGGGGGCCGTTGTGCTTCAGTCACCTATAACAGGTCCATATTAGGGTTAGTAGGACCTCCTATGGGGCAGTAGGACTACCTACTGGGACCTCCTACTGGGGTCAGTAGGGGCAGTATGACCTCCTAATAGGGTCAGTAGACCCTCCTACTAGGGGCAGTAGGAGGGTCTATTGGGGGCAGTAGGGGGTTCGTCGGGAGGTCTATTGGGGGCAATATGACCTTTGAACTTAACTGTGTGCTTCAGTCACTCATAACAGGTCCCTATTGAGGGCAGTATGACCACCTATTGGGGTAAGTAAGACCTCCTACAGGGGTCAGTAGGACCTCCTACAAGGGGCAGTATAACCCCTTAAAATTAACTGTACATGTCCCTATTAGGGGCAGTAGGACCACCTATTGGGATCAGTAGGACCTCCTACTAGGGTCAGTAAGACCTCCTACTGGGGGCAGTATGACCCTTAAACTTAACTATGTGCTTCAGTCACTTATAACAGGTTCCTATTGGAGGTAGTATGACCACCTATTGGGGTTGATAGAACCTCCTACTGGGGGCAGTATGACCCTGAATTAAACATCTATTACCCTCGATAGATGTTATTATAACCTCCTTTTATCGAGAAAAAAAAAAGAATTACATTACAATAGATGGAGAGCAAGGCATACATGAATAAAATTATAGAAAAGACCGGCCAATTTAGATTTCTGCATAAAATAACAACTGAATTATATGAAGATTGGTGATAAAGCAACACCCATTGCTTTGCTTCTGTACAATTCACTTGTACGGCTACACCTTCTTCAAAAACTAATAAATTAAAGGAAGCCAACACTTGAGCACTACATCATGATTTCCAGTAATCTGATCATCACATCACAATAATCAAAGAGATGAAGTTCTCTTGTTAATTAATAAATAAAAAGAAGTGGAGAGGGGGAGTTTCATATTCTGTTTGAATTCTGCATAACCTTGATAACAAAACTAATTGAGGAAAGAATAAGCATTTCGATTAGGGAGCTCTTGAAGGCGTATCGATGCAAATTCATGCTCCTTCAGCAACCATTTGTCCTTCGTCGTTGTCCAATTCAAGTGCCGACACCGTCATCTGCAACAACCCGGTTCAATTGATCAACAACACCGAACTTGTTCCTGACATTCCTCCCTGCCGCTGACGACCTTAACGGCGATGTAGCATGATGAATTCATAGCTTCTACTATTAGAATTCAGTTTGCTCGTCAAGTCCGATCTAGATCTAGATGAGAGAGAGAGAGAGAGAATAGATTTGAAAGAGAAAGAGAGTAGATACCAATGAGGGGATAAAAGAAAGAGAAAGAGATAAAGATAAGAGGCCGGGGTAAGATAAGAGGCAGGGGTAATTTGGTCAAGAAAAAACACAAAAGGTTAAAAAATTTGTTAGCGGGAATAGGTCTTTTAAGAGTGTTTGGTTGATGAGAATTTTAGAATCTTATTTTGTTAGTGGAAAAAAAATTCTCAGATATAGGGCTAGCGGGAATTTTCCTTTTTTTTTAAAATCAGTTCGCCCCTTCAATTTTCGTAAACACATCAGTTTTGTTTAATTTTTAAATTTTTCTTAAATATGACGTCACCAAACTGATAAGGGGACCCATTTTCACCAAACTGAAAGGTAAAATAATCAATTTGAGAGATATTATTAAAGAAAATAAAAAAAATACATTTATTTGGAAAAAAAATGGTCCTAACAACAAAACAAAATCAACCACAAAATAGGTCTGTAACATCAAAAATGATGGAATGAGCATATGTAGCTTTTATGGAATGAGCATAAAAAAATGGTCCTAACAACAAAACAAAATCAACCACAAAATAGGTCTGTAACATCAAAAATGATGGAATGAGCATATGTAGCTTTTATTTCCTTTTATTTTAAGTTCCAATTAATTTGAAAAAAAAATAAAAAATAAGGGCATTTTTGACATTTTGTTAAAAATGGGTCCCCTTGTCAGTTTAGTGATGTCATATTTTAAAGAAAATTCAAAAATTGGACAAAACTGATTTGTTTACGAAAGTTGAAGGGGCGAATTGATTTAAAAAAAAGTTGTAGGACTAAACTGATTTTGACACCAAAGATTAGAAGGGGTAAACTGAATTTAATTATTTATTTTTTTACTTTTATCTCTTCATTCTTTTTATTTTAAGTTCCAATTAATTTGAAAAAAAATAAAAAGTAAGGGCATTTTTGACATTTTGTTAAAAATAGGTCCCCTTATCAGTTTGCTGATGTCATATTTTAAGGAGAATTCAAAACTTAGACAAAACTGATGTGTTTACGAAAGTTGATGGGGCGAACTGATTTAAAAAAAAATTGTAAGACTGAACTGATTTTAACACTAGAGATTAGAGGGGGGTAAACTGAATTTAATTATTTATTTTTTTATTTTTACCTCTTCATTCCTTTTATTTTAAGTTCCAATTAATTTGAAAAAAAATAAAAAATAAGGGCATTTTTAACATTTTGTTAAAAATGGGTCCCCTTGTCAGTTTGCTGATGTCATATTTTAAGGGAAATTCAAAAATTGGACAAAACTGATGTGTTTACGAAAGTTGATGGGGCGAACTGATTTTAAAAAAAGTGGTAGGACTGAACTGATTTTGACACCAAAGATTAGATGGGGGTACACTGAATTTAATTATTTATTATTTATTTTTATTTTTACCTCTCTCTCTCTCTCTCTCTCTCTACAACCTTGAAGACTCTGCTGAGGTTACATCGGCAACAGCTTTGGGACTCGCAGAAGACTCAATAAGAGAAAAGAACTTCTCATCCCCTTTATCATCGTCAAAACCGAGTTCATACTTGTAGCTCCATCTGAAATTGTGTTTGGGAAGTTGAGGAAGTGATGGCAGCTACGGCAAGTGCGGCAGAACGGTCTTGGTGGAACTAGGTCTGACCCAAATTGAGCTTGTGAGATTTGGAAGGTTAGAAATCGGCGTAATCCAAACTCTTGATGGTCCCACATTGATGAACGTGCAAGCCATCTATGATTGAGTTGGGTTGCTCAGATAAAGGGGGAAGACTGTGCTCCAAAGACACGATCAAAGCATGTGTCATGCCCTGTATTTTGGATAAATAAAAATTCTAAATTCAAGGCATGATAACAAAAAAGAAAAACAATCAATACAACAATTTAGTTTACAACTTGTGGAAAATAATTTAAACAAGTAAAACCTCTCTCAAAACTCACAAAATCTAGAAAATAAACACAAGGAACAAAGCCTAACTACCGCAGCCTCAACTCTGCTAATCCTGACCTGCAAAATCAATCTCTACACCATGGATTGGTGCACCGGGTTGTAAACAACAACAGAAAAACAGACTCAACTCAACAACACATAAGATAAAAATCAAGAGCTCATGCATTAAAAAAAAATAGATTCAGGAAAACACTTACAAGCAAGAGAAATCAAAGAAGAAATTAAGAAAACACAACAATTCACAATCACTCAAAATAATAAATGAATCCTGCAAAAACCTAGTTCAGGAAATACTCAAAACAAGGAAATTCAATGACATCATATAAGAACATCACCCAATCATTTCTCTACTCTTACTCATGGGTTCGTCAACGAATAGTCATCCCCCATAAATAACTAGATACACACGTACTCATGGGTTGGTCAACACATAGTCATCCCCCATGAAATACCGACAGACTAGAGCTCTATACTAACCGTAACCAATCACCCGGCCAAGACTTTAGTTCCCGGTCCACCACGAAGGCTCCTAATCTAATGCACACCATCACCACTAAGGCACACACATTCACAACTAATGCAACATTCACCACTAAGGCACCAATCCACAACGAATGCACTCACTCACCACTAAGGCACACATTTTAATACTCTCACGTCATAACACTTAACAAATCACAAAATAATAATATCATCATAACCGTAACCAATCACCTGATTAAGGGCTTGGAACCCGGTTTGACTAATTAAACAACAATTCTACATCACACTATCACATTATCATAACGTGCCTTTCACACATAAACACGTGGATAAAAATATTAAAAACAAGAATGATCTAACGACTCTAATTATGACTCATGATCGAAAGTCCTTTTGAAAGATTATATTATTAGCAGAAAACTTGTTTTCACTTACCATGAGCCGTTGACGATCAAACTCATTTATATTTAAAAACAAAATCATTTTCTTTCAAGGACAACTTCACAATTAGCAATAATTATCATCATCATCAAAATCACCATCATAATCATCATCAAAATAAATAGGCCACAAATCACCATCAAAACCAACATCACAATCATCATCATAATCATCATCAAAATAAATAGGCCACAAAGTGGACCTTGGTGAGATTTTACTCACCTTTACTCCTGCTGCGTCTTCACACAAACACAAACGTCTAACTCAACTCTAAACTCCACAAGTCACCCTATTAACAAAAAAACGTTAACCTTAGTAACTGACAAATACGACTTTTACACTTGTTTTCATAAGCTCAACATGACAACCAACAACAACAACACCAACACTTTCAGACGTGCCGGGGCAGCGGCGTGTGGGGCCCACACGCCCCCTAAGAACTTCACAAAACCCTAACATGTTCAAACAACTCTGAAAACTACACTCAACAAGCTCACGTGCTTGTATCGACGAGCACAACCTAACATAGACTACAGACCTCCCAATCCCCTCTCAAACGCGCCGCCACGCGCCACCACCGACAGCAGCGAGTGGGCCCATGCGCCACCATAAAAACCTGCAACAATAGCACACCCACTATACCCAACATGATCCTCAAGGCAAGGGGAGCAACTTTCATACCTAGAGTAACCGCCAAATCAGTCGGAGCACGCAGGAAAACTGGCCGGAAAGTTAGAATCCACCCACCGTAACTCCACGTCAAGAGTCGAGCTTCAAGACCACCATGAGTCGAACCAGGGCGCCCAACACTTCCTATCCCGACCGGTTTTAAGCCTCGTCGCCGCTGCCGGAGGTGAGAAACCGATCGGGTTGCAAACCGGGTCGCCAGCCCTCACTGTGGCGCTCGGCTTTCACAGCTCAGCTCGAGTCGTCCTCACCCACCAACACAGGGAAGATTGCGCCGAGGAGAGAAAGAGAATCTGACCGGTGCCGTTGTTTGGGTCCGCCAGAGTTGGCCGGAAAAACCGGGTCGGGTCGACCGGGTCCGGGTCAGGTCGGCTGGAGACTTTGGACTCTCTCGGGGTCGGGGAGAGAAAAGGAGAGGGGAAGGATTTGGGTTTCTGAAAAAATAAGGACCCAAAAGAAAACTTTCCTATTTAACCCAAAATTCCCGTAAAGCCACGAATTTCCGCTAACCATAACTTTCTTTTATGAAGTCTGTTTTACATGTGCCATGTGTCTACGAACTCGTATCGTCATGCTCTACAACTTTCGTGAAAGAAGTTTCTCTAGAAACCCAATGGATTAGAAAGTCAACTCTTGACTCTTTAGAACCATAAAACCGTTTCAGGTAATTTACGCATCCGAACCCTTCCGCTCTTCCTTCGAACTTCAAAACACACTAACTTCTAACTCGAAAATTCTTAAATAATATTAGAAACTAATATTAAATTTCCGGGATATTACACCGAGTGTGCCTCTTTATTGGTATAAGGTTGTAGGCAATCCTTATATAGATTAGAACACAACTTAGGAAGCCTAAAACAATTGGGAGATTGGTCTTTCACAACTGAAGAACAAGTTGAAGAAATAGAAAAACCAACATGATCTCATGGAACTCAGGTAAAATTATGCATGTGCATTTCATGGTTTTTCACAGAGGATAACAGGTTAAAAGTCTGGGTTTTCAGTTTTTCGATCTTTTGAACTGTTGTCTTAGGTTTAGGTTTATTTACTGTTATTGCATTAAACTTATGTCTGGGTGAGATCCTCATTTGAATTTCAAATTGACAACTAGGATAAAGGTTTTGCCTTAGTGCTCAAACCCGTGACCCATGATTTAGAGCTTTAAGGGTACATCTGTGTTTGTGATAATTGATATGCAAACCACTTTAGCAGCTATTTTTGTTTGATATCAGAGTTAAATTGTTTTTTTAAACCAATAAATATTATGCTTTTTGAAAGAAGCTTGCAAAACATTTTTGTCTCTTGATTTTAAATCAAACATTATTTAGAAAAACGTGCTTTGTCTTTTTGTTGATCTACGACATGTTCACATGTGAAGTCATCTTAGATGCATGGCTAAACAAAAGTCCAAAAAGGTTTCTTCACATTGGCCCTCATGCCTACCCTTTTAGGGCACCTCATTTGGCTTGTGTGTCTCCCTTACTAATACTAGGGTTGGGCATCCAAAATTGATCCTGAAGGCCCGTCTCGATCTCATCCCTAAAATTCGAGGGACGTGTCTGTCTCAGCCTGTCCTGTTTTGGAAAAATGGGATCGAGTCCGGGATCACTTAAACAAAGCCCGGAAAGGCTTGGCCTGTCCCGTATTAATAAATAAATTAATTTTTCTTTTATTTATATGATGTGTATGGCTATAATTGGTTGTATATGAGTAACATACCATTGAGATATCACATCCTCTTCAAACCTTGACCTTTCAAAATCTACTTCACCTTTACATTCTATATCCATCATTTTATCATCATATCTATCATTATCCCATCAAAACTCTTTTTCATCCCTATTTCTCCAATTCACCAATGATCAAACGATCAAGGAACCCATCTCATCACTAGAACATGTACACTAGTACATCTACCATTTCTTTTGGCTCCGAATAAGCCGCTCTCAAACTAGGCATCCAACTTTTTCTCTCATGTTGCTCAGAGTCTCAAACTAAGCTGGAATATATATAGTTTCATTTCAGAGTGGTGTCCTACTTTGAAATTAAAGTATGGATCTTCTTATTTTGCTCACTTTCAAGTCGCATTTCCACATCTCAACCGTATAATGTCTAAAACACAGTGTGTAAATCATTCATGCAAAGTTTCATCAAATTTGAAGATCATTTGGGTACCGAATTAGATTAAATAAATCAATAGAACAAAAGTAGTCTAAACATAACCGTTTGTGTAAATCACGATTACGGAAGCTGAAATGATATTCAAATTTGATGAAACTTTGCAGAAATGATCTACATACTGTGTTTTAGATATTGTACAGTTGAGATGTGGAAATAAGACCTGAAAGTGAGCGAAATAAAGAAATCCACACTTTAATTTCAAAGTGGGACACCACTATGTCAGAGAACTGTATACACACACACACTAGTCTTTCTCCACGCGCATGGGCCGCGCTCGCCCATGCGTTGTCTTATTTTTAGGGTAAGATATTGACATTTATATATAGGTCTTCTGTTCTAAAAGGAAAAAAAAATACCATACTTTTGTTTAGTTCTATCAATTAGGTCATTTTTCACCGTTAGTCATTTTTCTTGAGCTATTGCTTGACTTCATACCAAATATGCAGCTTGTTCTGAAAAACTTATTGAGTGTCGATCATCTGGACACTCCATTTGTACATGAGTGTTTAGTGTTTGTTTCTACCACAAAGGTTAAGACGAATGTCTTCAGTCTAATTTTTTTTTCTTGAAATATTATTTATATAATGAGTTCCTCGATTGCATATGTTTTCAAATATAATGTACTTTTGTGTGTCCAAAAGTGTCTACAATTTCTTTGGACATGATTACATGAATAAATTGTAGAGTTGTTAAAAGGGAAGTACCTTCCCACTGTAGTTCTTTGATTATTTTTCCCTAACTATGGCCATCTCATAAACTCTATTTTCTTGTTGTTGCCCTAGCACTCTTTGTAACTATTAACCAACTATCAACTATACCCCAAAGGATATCAGCATCCATATTGTCAAAAATATAATGAGCAAGAAGAGTTCATTAGTTTTGATCATCGGATATCAATATACAATACGAACAAAGAATAGTATGAATAAGATTAAATCAATGATTAGACAAGCGGCTATTTCTCCTAAAAATTTATTTAGTAGTTTCAAACTTGAAAAAACCTTGAAAATAAAGAAAAATTGTTCCATACATATTTACCCAAAGAAAGGGGGATCAATTTGAATTTTGAGACTTTCATGGTTGCACAGTTCGTCCCTTGCTTCTTTCACAATGGTGTTTGGTACAAATCACAATGCTCTGTATTTCAAAACTCTTATAAAAACAAATAGAAAACATTCAATCTCTTCTGTAAATAAACCAAAAATTAAAAAAATAAATGAAAATTTTACCTGAAAGTTTGAGACAAAAGCAATAAGCACGGAAATCAGAAAATTCCGGCACCATGGCTCCTCATGGACTCTTGTAATATTTAATAGCCCTATTGTTCCAATATATGCATGAGAAATCAGAATGATCTTGTTTGATGGATACAATCAAAACAAAATGGATACAATCAAAACAAAACGCCTAATGCTCTTTTTCCATTTGTTGGAGAATGGAACCCGAAAAGGGACCTTTTCGGATGCAAATGACCGATCAAAAATGAAAACCATACCTTTTAAGTAGATTGAAGCATATGAGAGAAGAGAGACTGTATTACCCAAAAAAAAAAAAAAAGAGAAGAGAGACTGAATTGACTTCTCTCCTTAAAATGGCCTTCACTTATCAAATTGTGTTTGGTGTAAGAATTGGGGTATTTTCAGGGTTATTAAAAATTTAACGGGCAAATTGCCTAATTAATAGAGCTATATATATTGATCGAATTGTTGGTTTATTTTTGTTTCGGTCCTTCTCGGTTTGGTGTTTGTAAAGCTCAAGTCTTGCGAATCGTGTCACTTGAAAACTCAAAACTCCGGGAGAAATCAAAACTCAAAGCTCAATCAATTGAACCACCACCGTCTTCCTCAACAGATCATCGCCATCGATCTCAACTCCTCCAGGTTACTATTTCCACTTATATATTTGACAATTACTTGCTGCTGCTGCTGCTTTAAATTCTAGGTCTTACCGTAATCAAATTGATCACTGTTTCAAATTTGAAGAGCCCATGGTAATTAGTCTGCAATTTCAATATATATGTAACCTAATTGTCTTACTACTATCAGGGAAAATGAGGAAGAGAACGATGTACGGCTGGGGAGTGACCATCCTCTGCTTTGTGGTGTTGATGATCGTCACTCCTGCCATCCCTCAGTCTCAAGCTTACCATGATTTCGCTGACCAGCGCCACTTTTTCGGTTAGAATTCAACAACTTGAGGACTCTTGTTATTGTATTTCACAGCTTTTTATGACTGATTAGAACCTATCTGATTGAATATTGGTTTCACCGGAGATGACACAGAATTGGGCTACTTGTGTAACTCCACTGTCTCCGTATCGGATTAATTGACCCTTTTTTATTAGAGATTTTTCATATAGAGTTTGGTCAAGTATAAGGCTGTTGAGGTTCTCCTATATTATAGTTAAACTGTGGGAATTTGAGGTTTTAGTATAACTGATTATTCATCATGGTCTCATAAATTAGGGCTATATGGTATGACTCTCTGGTTGTACTTACGATTTATTAGGTTTTGACCTCATATGGTTTTTAATCTTTTGAACCGTTCCTGTGCTTCTGTTCTTTTCTCTTGATTTCTATTAGATGCATTGTACTCTTTTTCTCTGAAGAATTGAAATTGACAGTCTCAGTTTTATTCTCAGGTATTCCTAATACCCTTAATGTGATTTCAAATTTCCCTTTCCTGGTCATCGGTCTCATCGGTCTCATCCTTTGCTATTACGGGAACTACATGAAGCTCAGGTACTATGGTCCTGTACTTTTTGAAAAAAAAAAAAAAAAATATATCAATGCCTGGAATGGATAAACTATCTGAGAAAATTAATGTTTTCTGATTCAATTTTTTAATTATAGCTTGCAAGGTGAGCTTTGGGGTTGGACATGCTTCTACATTGGTGTGGCTGCTGTTGGGATTGGATCCTCATATTACCATCTTAATCCAACTGACGCTACTCTAGTGTGGGATCGCTTGCCTGTGAGTTTAATTAACAAGTAAAATGGTTTTCTTTTATGGAATATCAGCAGCTATCAAGATATCATATATTCCTAACTGACATTTTTTTTACATGTCCTTGTGACATTTGTAGATGACAATTGCGTTCACATCAATCATTGCAATTTTTATCATTGAAAGGATTGATGAGCAGAAGGGAACCATTTCAATTATTCCTCTGCTTTTGGCGGGTGTAATAAGCATATTGTATTGGAGGCAAGAACTGTATCTCATTCCTTTTCATTATGATAGCCACTATGCTGTATGCAAACTGTTTAGGAACTAGTTGTAGTAAAGAAGTACATCTAGAGCAGCGCTGATTTTCAGGACGAATATGAGTTTGATTTTGCATTCCCTCTCACGCATGCACTGATACCAGGGTTGTGTAGTTTTGGGAAACATAGGCTATTAGTGAAACTTTTATGTGGTTTGGAAGAGTCTTAAATAACAATTTGTATTGCCTTTCAACCCCTTGCTAAAATTGGCCAAGAACTGTATGCATCTGCCTAGTTATTGTGATGATGCCCTCAACATCAAAGTTGGTTATATAACTGATGTAATATCCTTCTGCAGATTTTTTGATGACCTCCGCCCATATGCTCTGGTCCAGTTTCTTCCTTGCATTGCCATTCCTTTGATGGCTATCTTGTTGCCCCCTATGTACACACATTCCACATATTGGCTTTGGGCTGCAGGTTTGTGGTTTCAGTAACAAGAATTCCGATGATGATTTATATGTATCTAGTATTTTCATTTTGTTGGTTGTTAATTTTTCCTGTTATTGCAGTGTTTTATCTTTTAGCCAAGGTGGAAGAAGCTGGTGATAAAGTGATCTACAAATGGACAAATCATATTGTCAGCGGGCACACCCTAAAGCATCTGTGCGCCGCAATGGTTCCTGTCTTCTTGACACTTATGCTTGCAAAGAGAACTATTGAAACAGAAAGGTTTTTGTCACTTCTCTTTCAAATTAAGTGTTAGTGTTTTTCACTATACAGTAAGTGTTGGTGCATGTAGTTGAATGGGATATGCATAAAATAGGTGGATTCACAAATTTAATCTCTGTAGAAAACCCGAGAGAGATGAGATGATCTTTCACCTGTCTTCTTTTCTGGTTTGATGATAACAGCAGTCAAAAACTCTATAGACCAAAAAGGACCATACCATATGTGCTGATACTACCCACAGTTGTCTCATATCTACTTCTGTTTTGACATTTATTTTTTCGTATAAAGACTGCATACTTCATTCCATACTCTAACCATTCAGCCGCACACCCAGACTTTCTCATATTATTCTAGTCAGCTCCTCTACGTAGTTTGTCAATATTTCTTTCCAACTGTTTATGCCTTCTATTCTGGGTTTGTGGAGTAGCAAACTAGTTAGTGAGAACTGACCAACTATATCATGTATAAGCGTATGGATTTCTTTGTACTTGTTTGTCATTTATGCCACCTGCTTGTTAGTTTTGGATTTGGCATGACATAAATTTGTATAACGCTTTGCCATCTACATGTCATTCTTTTTCATTTTTTTTTGATACCCTTATTTATGTATTAGTTTCGACTTTCAAACAATGGGTTTCTGCTAACATAGTCTCTCTTACTCCTTCCCCTTATGATGTTCTTGCAGGCAAAGTTTGCTCAAATTTGGAAGGTTTCCTGGACTGAATATAGAAAGAAGGATGATGACACGGTGGTAGCAACTTACACCTATGCTACTGTTCCCGTTGTGGAATCACAATAGAACACTTTGGAACAAAGACAATATAGAGGTGGAAATACACTTGTATCTGGTCAGAATGAGAAAGAAAAAGGAGTTGTCAGCACATTGTCATACATGTTGACAAGGGCTAACTAACAAATAGTCAAATACTAATTGTGCTTCCTTCGATGTTACGGAAGCACATAACTTCTAAATATTGTAAATAGAGAAACATAATAGCAAATTTCAAGTTCGTCATGTTCATCGAGTTCTTTCACCATGATCATATTTCAGTTCTGCATGCAACTTTCTTGCGGTGTGCTCTTGTAGTGATATCTTTTCTTTCTTTTCTATTCTCTACCAAGCCTAGCGGAAGCATATACATTGCACCATCAACAAAAATTTTGGCACACCAACAGGCGGCTCTTTCCAAACCAAATCCAAACCAAAAAATTGAGATAAAAACCAGTGGTGATCGGCTTTGGCTTGAGACTGATAACAGCACACATCAGGCCAGAACAGCAGATGATCTTGCAGTGCAATTTGCAGCAAGCCTCATTGAGACTAGGGAGCCAGGATGGATTAATAATATCTGGAGTCAGGGATCAAGAAGCTCCAAATTCCACGCATCATCATCATTCAAGAATCACAAAATTCTAGTATTGATATCACAATGAGCAGTAGGGAGAGTATGAGGCTATGAGCAAGAATAGGTGTGAGTAGGATAGCCAACAATTAGTCCAAAACATGTTACAGATAGTTAAATATGTTATAATGTTCTTTTTACTATTAAAACTTCAATAAAATTATGAATGCACTAGGGAGTTCTATTGAACACGGGCTTCACAAATAACAAAAATATCTACTTTATTACCAACAATCAGACCAACAATTAAAGATCTCAATTTCTTACCTCCAGCTCCTCCAACATTCCAGAAGATTGTCTTAACCATTGAGCAAAGGCAAGAGGGGAGGGGAAGACCCTTGTTATGTCATAACCACTTCTACCACGACAAGGGTGGAGTTTTTTGGATCATTGCTTGAATCCACAATATCAGCAGCAGTCTGATTCATGTTGTATCATATCATAATTCCTATAAGTCTGTAGTCTGTTGTTGGCATGCTGCTGGATAGAGCCAAGCGATTAACCTACGTTCTATTAGTACCCTTACAAATTCTATCAATCTCATATCATATGTTCTAAATTTCTGAGACCAATTTTTGTTGTATAATAATAGTGTGCGACTGTGAGTAACTGAGCTGGTGCATCGAAAAAAAAGAAGCAGCTTTAACAGAACACTTAAGTGACTTAACTACCACCAAGCCGGTTAGTCTAGACAGTTTTCCTGCATTTGCCTACCACTGGAATTCAAGCTTTATGGTTCTCCTTGTATACAATATCTCTTCCATGGCTGATTAGTTTCTAAGGGTAATTACACATAAACAACATTCGATTTCGAAGGCGTATGCTGATAATACTTGCTTCTCTCTTGTACTACTGATAATGCTTGTTGGTCTCTTGGTATAGCTGCAGACCGTGCTTCTTTGTCTTGTTGAGAATGCTTCTTGCTGCCCATGTATTGTTGATAATCCTTCTGGCCCTCTTTGTTTTGCTGAAAATGCTCACCCTCTTTCTAATGAATATGAATATGCTTCTTGCTCTCTTTGTATTTTTCGATTTCTTCTTGGCATTTGTTACCATCAAAAGGATTTCTTCTTGCTCAGTCAGACCTATTAACTAATTCTGAGACTACCATTCTTTCAGGAAATAACTCAGTTCGGTACAGGTCGACAATTTCCCAAGGTTGCTTTGTGTTATTTAAACATGGCATGATTAATTCTGTCAATACTGATATCAGATATGGGTTCAATGGGCTGATCATCACTGGTCATTTGACCTGAGCTTGCAGGATCTCTACTAAACTCATCTGCATAAGGGAACCGAATCAGCTGAAAGCCTGAAACAAGGACTCAAAGCTTTAATCAAATAGCGAAGAACAAAGACAATCACCACTCACCATATACTGTATATAAGGAGGATGGGGGAGGGGTGGACATGAAGTTGAGGCCACAGTAAAATACCAATGCCAGTACCACTGTCATCATTGCATAAGCTGGCACAGCCAATGCCCAATATCTGAAAACAATATATCATAAACCCAAAGTGTGAAAAGATGAAATAACTTATCACAGAGAAACACAAAATGAGAAATCATATGGTGATTTGGTTAAAGACAGAAAGTATACTTCCACATCATATGTTATGAACCATAAAGTAGGACAAGGAATGTCAAGGGGATAAGAAAACAGTTGAGAATTACCAGTAGGGTAATTATTCTTCTGTCGCTAGTTGTATATAACTATGAGTCTACACATCTTATAGATCACAAATTACCTATGTGACCATATGACTTTAGCATGTAATAGAAGAGATATACACAAAATTGAACACAAAAATTTGATTCCAGATAACCACAGTATTATTTGAGTATATAACTCTCAATTTTCTCAACTATATCACGCAAGCTTTAGGACCCTCACAGTTCAATGATTACAGAAAGTTTCAGCAACTATAGTTCAAACTCTTTCTGATCATTCTATCTCCCATAGAGAATGGATGGCAGTCTTGGTTGATACCAAATATTCAAGAAGGCCAATTTTCTGACAATAAAGGAGCATCTCTTTGTCAGCAGGGGGACTAAATTTAGCAAATGTCAACAGATCTGCTTTGCTCAATAATTCTGGAGCTGATTTGTTGCATAGGAGTCCTGGTCCGAAATCAGAAGGCGTGCATTACCATGACAAACAAACTTATGAGTTTCAGATTCCACCTGAGGTGGAGTCTGCTCAACTGCGAAAATTCCTGATTCCAACACCTTAAAAGTTAAGCTTCTTTATCACCCGAACAACAACTAGAAGTCATTAAGCACCAACAGATGCTTCGCCCAGATCATTAAAGCAGTCAAGGTCATAAATGAACCACTTTGATGCAACAATTTAACACGTGCAAGAACCAACTTGCTTGGTACAACACAGAGCTTACTAGTTGCTACTCTTATCTAAATTCGAAAAAAGCTTTGCGTGTAACATTATTCAAGTCAGGTCAGAGGATATGTAGAGCAAAAGCTCTATTGATTCAAGTAGTTATACGAGCTCCTGTGAGTGTAGTTAGCAACTAGACTAGAATACAACAACTTTGTTGGTCATTTATAACACTTGAGTTTAGACAACCTTCATGTAACTCCTATTCACCTGAGGTAATGATGAAAGGAAGACAACATGCTTCATTAAGTGTGTCGTTAACTTAGAGCAGTATGTATGGTTGTTGTTGAAGTGATATTAACGAAGACTGTTGAATAAAACAAACAAAGAAACAGGAACATCGTTGTTTCAAGAAGCTAATCATTGAACATAGAATTGAAGCTGAGAATCCTAAACGAAACCCAAGAGAAAAGAGATGAAAAGAAGCAACGAAACAGACCTGCTGGGGTAGTAAAAGATTCCAATCCAATGTAGCCAAGACTCCGGCACATATGCCCACACCAAAAAAATAACTGCTCAAACACAAAAACGCCATATCAAAAAGTAGTTGCCAAGAAAAAAAAAAAAAAAAAACCCAGAAAGCCATAAACTGGGAAATGGACCTGTGGCCACAACAGTGGTGATAGAACCCACAAAGCCATAAACTTCAGCAGGTTTGGGACCATGAAACCCAGAAGCCTTAGTATCAGGATCGGCAAAGGACACTGTTGCCTCCCTCCTCTTCTTTGACACACTCAGGATTCTTCTGGGACTACAAACAGAGTATGACTCTTCCATCCCCTAATATGTTGTGGGATTCCAATACAAAGATTGAGTATCTAGATGCATTACACCAAGAATTTTGGTGGGTCAGTATTTGCATAGGCAGAGAGATCATCAATCCACAAATTCTGGGAAAATATGTTGTGAAATTGATGCAAGAATCTGAATTAATTTTGTAATTGAGAGAGTACCTGGAATCGGCCAATTTGAGGCCTCAAGTAAACAGAAGGACTCGGCGATGAGTGTGAGCTTGTTTCTCAGGCAGAGAATGAAGTGACTCTTGGCTATGGACCCTCTTTAAAATAGATGGTTTTGGTCCCTTTTAGGAAGCTTCAAGCTTGTTATTGGGAACAAAAGGCCTTTGCCTAGTATTCGTGTGTTTCAGGGTTGCGTCGATGCCTCGATGGAAGGAGTGGTGATTCATGCTGATGGTAAATTTGCGGTACATTGGTAGAAGAAAAAGAGAAAATATAAGATGGAGTTCGGTAACTGTTATAAAGAAAATATAAGGTGGAGTTCAGCAATTTTTTTTTTTTTTTTTTTTTGAAAGAAGCTACACTGGTATTAATCAAAGTCCAAAGGACTAAATAGAGTTACAGTCAAAGTGGAGTGCATCTACAATAGCTTGGAGGCTGTTGATGCCATTCCTGATAAGCTTCAGATTCATAAGTCAGATTTGCTAATTTGTGAGCAACTTGATTACATAGTCTGGAAGCAAACTTAATCTCCACATTTTGCAAATTGAGGAGTTCACTCTTGATGTCTAGAACTGCAGCATGCATAATACTGAGATTCCTGCCAGGTTGCTGAATATCTTGAACAGCTACCAAGCAATCCGATTCAATAATGATGTTTGTAAGCCATTGCTGCTTGATAAATTCCAAGGCTGCTCTAATTGCCATAAGTTCTACATGTTGAGCTGAAGAAACATAATGAACCGGTTTACTGTAGGCTGCAATAAAACTACCATTGCAGTCTCTTAGAATACCTCCAACTCCTCCCTGTGTCAAAGAAGGTAAGAAAGCTCCATCTACATTAAACTTTGAAGCATAAGAGCTAGCAGTCCACTTTTCACCTGATTTCTTCTTGCTAGTTTTGGTAGTATGCCGAGCTTTATGGAACTCTTCAAGCCAAGTCATAGTGCCAAGAAAAATATCATCAGCTGTTTTCGAAGTATTCTCCCAAAGTATGGAGTTTCTATTCTTCCATAATGCCCAGATAATCATCATAACAGATTCAAAAACTTTTGGTTTATATAACACAAGTTCGAGCATCCATTCTTTAAAGATTGGATTTGGCAAAATGGTACTAGTAATATTACCTGGGATCTTTGAGAACACTTCCTTAGCAATAGGGCACTGACAGAATAAATACACTGTATCTTCATAATGGTGGCCACATATTATACAATCCACTACTCCTTCATATCCCTTAGTGGTGAGTCGTGTTCTTGTTGGCAGTAAGTTTTGACACGCACGCCATACACAAACTTGTACCTTTCCCGGGACCTTAGCCTGCCATATTTTCTGCCATAGAGCTTTGTATCCATCCCCTTGTGAGGAAGAGGCTAGAGCATTATCCATGACATTTGCACGAGCTATCCAATACGCAGACTTAACCGAGAAGAAACCTTTCTTATCTGGTGCCCAGTATTGGGAATCTTGCATATCATGTCTGTTTAGAGGAATCTGCATGATTTGCACAGCAACCTGAGGGTGAAAAAGATGATGAACCAACTGCTCATTCCAATCTTTAGAGGGGGTAAATAGGTCGGACACCAACTCATAGGGGGTATGAGATGGTTTCTGAATAAGGTATTTGGGACATTTAGGTATCCAAGTATCCTTCCATATACTCACCTTTCTACCATCACCAATTCTCCACTTAACACCAGCCTGCAAAACAGACAGACCTTCCAATATACTTCTCCAAGGATAGGAGGGATTGTCCCCAAGTTGTGCATCTTGAAACGGGATTGTGGGAAAGTACATGGCTTTGAACACACGAGTAACAAGTGAATTTGGTTGAGACATAAATCGCCATCCTTGTTTTGCAAGCAGCCCTAGGTTATATGCATAGAGATTCTTGAACCCATTCCACCTTCCTCTTTTGTCAAGCAAAGCTTCTCCCCACTTTGCCAATGAATTTTCTTTTTGGTTTCCGAATCACCCCAAAAGAAAGAAGCACAGAGTTTATGTATATTATCACACAGGGTTTTGGAGAGGAGGTAACAACTCATAGCATATGTAGGCATTGTTTGAGCCACAGCCTTAATCAAAACAGTCTTACCAGCACAACTAAGAATTTTTGACTTCCAATTCACCAACTTGTTCGTAACCTTTTCCTGTAAATAACTGAATTTATCCATTTTGGAATTGCCAACACAGAGTGGTAGTCCACGGTACTTGTCATGCTCATGTACCTTGGTAACTCTTAGTTTTGACGCCAAAATCTGCTTGAGGTCATCTGGCAAGTTCCGGCTAAACACTACCGAGCTTTTCGAGTAATTAACTTGTTGACCACTTGCTCTCTCATACGTGTTGAGGAGTTGTCTGATCATTTGACATTCACTCATAGTAGCATTACCATTGTTGTAGAGTTCAGCAATGGTTTCATGCTTGAATTTTTTATTTTATTGTTTACTTTTAATAAAAAGAAGATATTTTCATTGATCAGAGATCATAACGACCGTGACGGTCAAACATGAGAGGTCCGAGGACAGCTCAATGCAAAGTAACAACTAACAAGTATCTAATTCAAACTACAAACTACAAACTATAAATTGAAAAAACAACCTCAAAACTAAGTCAAAAAAGAGTGAACATGATTGCTACAAAACAATGAACCGACCACACCCAAGCAAAAACTCAACTCGCAATAATTAGAGGCCTAAAACCTATTGGTGTATACCTTTCATTGTCTGGATAAAGAGAAAGCTTTTGCTTGAATATGGTAGGGATCTTTCTCCCCTTTAAGCCCTTTAAGAGGACCAGATGGACTTCCATTGCCCAAGACAAGTAGCTCTCATCCACGGAGCACGTTTGCAATTAGGTTGTGACATTCACTTTACAGACTTAATCAGTCCGAGTAAATGTGGTATAGTCATTACTTGATTGGAAGAGGAAATATTTGTGAACAATGAGTTGTGTCCATGCGTGTTTATTAAAAAGACAAGTTTTGGATTTGTCATTGTCGTGTATGTCGATGACCTGAAAATTATTAGAGGGTTTGGAGCTCTCTAAAAGTTCAGAGAAACTGCTGACTAAAGATCTTGAGAAAAGATGGTTGTGTATTGGAACTCGAGTACCATAGTAGTGGAATATTGATTCATCAATCAACGTAAATCCAAAGATACTGAAGCGTTCTAATATGGAGGGTCCTTCTTTTGAGCACTTCCATGATTGGTCACAATTTAGATTCAAGGAGAGAGCTCCATTTTGTCCAGTGATGATGACGAATACATTTTAGAAGTTGAAGTGTCGTGTATCTAAGTGTGAATGACGCATTATTGTACTTAGCTTAATAGCTTAATTAGCTTAATGCAGTCTTGACTTGACATCTCATTTGATTTGATGTGAATTTGCAAGTTAGATTTAGCGCCGTGCACTCCATCAACTTGTGCATCGTGCACTCCATCAACTTGCACTAACGAAACAAAATAGAACTAAATGAAGATGTGACAGGGCTAATGAGAATTCCAAGACCCTAGTGATAATATAACGCAGAGAGAGTTTCAAAATTATTTTTAAGATTAACAACTAATATGCATAAATGTTTGGATCAACTAACAAGAACACAGAACATGCCACAAATCATTTTCCTGAAAGTATAAAGATAGTTTGGAGGGTTCGAAAAATCCTTCTTCACTGACTATACTTATGAAACAAGATACATCAAGCAAAGCTAATATGTCTCTAGGCACCAAATCCTGGCCAATACTTAGCACCAGTTACGTAAGCCATTCAACTATTCCTTTTGAGTACGTATTTTCCATTCCTTGATTTCATTAATCTAAACAAGAAGAGAAAGAGAGTACGTAGTGTGAGGACTGCATGAGGAGGACTGAGAAGATAGAGAGGCGGGTTGGATGTTTTCTTTATTTTTCTATTTCAGGTTTTTTTATGCAGGAAAGAAATGAAATTACGTTTTTACAAAACCTAACTAAATGTGGATGTTTGATACTTTGATTAGAATCACGCCTTTAAAATTCGTAATGGTTCCCGAGTCTTTGAATTGATTTAGACAGTAGCCAGTAGGCACAACTTAATAATTCCAAACCATGCAAAGTTTGATTAAAACATGTAAATAAACAAAACATGGTCTCCTGTTTAGAAAATCACACAAACGTAACATTATAAAGAACAAAGAAACAATAACTAATCTCCTTTGCAGACAGGGTTTCTTGATCGATCCTAGTTTCCTCGCTAGGATCATATAGATATGCAGATCATCTTTATTAATGGTACCAATGGGGACTATATATATGGAAGCAAGTAATTAACAGACTTCGATTGATGGTGCAGGATCAGTTACTCTTTGACTGCAGAAGAGTCTGCAATTCTGGGTTTATATTGAGGGATATTTGTAGCACCTCAGGTGATAATGCCCTCAACACTGATGTCTTGCCAGTAAAGTCTTCCAGAGTAGCCCTACAAAATAAATAATAACATTAGAACATTGCTCTGTTTCAGTTAAGATTTTGTTGGTCTGGATATGGGTTTTGATGTTCTTGAATATAACTTTGGGTAATATATAGAGTACAAAAATGCATCATGCATGAGATGATTAGATGCTTACCGGGAACTTGTAATAACAGAGAAACATTCCATTCCTTTTTCACCGGCAAATTTCGCCACCATGAAAAACCTAGGCACAACGATCAACTGACCGGCAGCTACTTCCGCATCCAACACACGCTGACCATTAAGACCCGTAATTTGGATCCGACCGCCTCCTCCAACCACATAGATCAATTGAACCGTAGAATCGGTTGTGTAAATGGGGGAGGAAATTGCAGAAGGTTCAAGTTTTATGAGGTTGGCACTTAACCCAGCTTGGTTAAGAAAAGGAAACTCCTTCTCAGTTACAGTGGCACTGACATTGAGTTGATGAACAAGTTTGTGGGTGAGGTGGGCGTTGGGCTTAGGCATGGTCTTTCCCTTTTCTACCTTAACTAGCAAGACTCCTGTCTGGTTTTTGGTGACCTCATCAGCTTCATCTTTGGTAATACTGAATGACTTGCTAATGAAGTCAGTAGAGAAACCTCCGAGAAGACTTTGAGTTCCTGCAATGAAGAAATAAGTAAATACACCAGGAGTGTAAGCTTTTGTTGTTTCGCCCAAGAATAAGATGACAAGGTCATCCGCTGAGTCGCCATTGTTGAACCACCATGAGAGTGCTCCTAGTGGTACAGGAATCACGTCTCCTTTCTTAAGCTTCAACACCACCTCCTCCGATGTGTTGGGGAATACCATTCCAACTACTCCATCCTCGCCTGTGTAACATCAAATTGCTTAATCCATGGTATACAACTAAGATAGAAAATACACACGGGTATTCATGTTCGTATCACATTTTCTCTTCTGCATGCACTACTAGCGGTAGCTAGATTTGTGGATGATAGTCATGATACATAGTCTATATTGATTTCCGCCATTGAATACACATTTAACTAAATACTTAACTAACTGAAGGCTTACAGATGGTGAACCATAATTCATAATCATTATGGTAATCCTTGATCTGACAGTGCTTAGTAATCAAGAAAACCTATAGTACATTACCAGTAATCCGTTTCTTTTTCTGTTTTAATTTGGAATTCACAAAATTTTGCATCAGATTATAAAGAAAAACCAGTCTCCTACTCTAAGATCATCAAGCTAGTATCTCATCTATAAAGTAGTACACAATCACAGAGTAGCCGTAGTATACACGCTGGTGTACCAACTTATTTGCGGGCAGTAGTAAAATGATTATAGACGTAAATACCTTGAAGAACATATCCCAGTTTGGCAGAATCTGCATAGTGAGGAAGAGCAAAGCCACTAGGCTTCAGCACAAGCTTTCCGGCACCGACGTTGGCCTCGCCAAGCGCAGGAAATGACCATACGTAATATCCTCCACCATCTCCCTCGAACGCTGCTGCCGCTGACTTTGGTGTTAGATCCATTTCCGCCATGGATCCACCGAGAATTTTAGAAAAATTAGAAAATGGGGCTAAGACCCTATTCAGTTATATATATAGTAGAGAATAGTGTTATTGATGGAGATGTAAAAATTGCAGAGTGGTTGAGGTAGAGAATTTGATCACTTATTTTTTTTAATATTCACTTAAACAAGCCAGCCAGCCAGCTTGTCTTTCTTTGTATTATTACATCGAGTCTCGATCAGGCACGTTATTGTGTGGATTTTATATTCTTGATACATGAGAAATTTTAAATACATTCTCCTAATCTTTTGATACACATCTTTATTATACATTCTTCTAATCTTTTAATACACATCTTTATTATTTTATGTTTCTATTAAAATTTTATAGGTAAGCTAATTAACCAAAACAAACATCTATTATTAAAAAAAAAAAAATCGCACTAAAATCGTCAAAAGCATGTCTTCTCCCCTAACCCCCACTATTCTCCACAATTCATTTGGGTTGTCTTTTTTCTTTTTTTTTTTCTTTTTTTTATTTATATCAGCTTTAGTTTGATCTTGCAGATCATATTGTCATGTTCTGCATCTTTATTGTGACATGTTTTATTGAACGACTAGCTATCTATGTTTAATAGCAACTACACTTCTACGTTCTACTAGCTTGTGAATTTTGAAAACTTGTATTTGTGATTTAGAGTTCGAATATAACAATAATCAATTGATTATAAATTGAATGATGATAACCAAAAATTTATAGCAAAAATTAGACGAAATAATATGTAAAAAAAGGTACTAAATAGTAAATATATATTAATTATATTAAATAATGGAATATTTCATAAATTAAGGGCATTTTAGGCAATTTGGGATGTGTATTAAGTATAATACTGAAATGAAAAACTTGATAGGTGGTGTATTAAGTAAGGGGTGTGTATTAAGATATTAGGGGTGTGTATTTAAAATTTCTCTTAAAACAGTCTGTATCGACCTACATACAATCAAATCAATAAAGAAACGTGAATGGTTTGGCATGTTGCTTAATTATGATTGATGAATATTGGTATTGATCAAAATAAAGAAACGTGAATGGTTAGGCATGTTGCTTAATAACGTGAATGGTTTGGCATGTTGCTTAATTCTGATTTGGTGAATATTAATTAGTATTGATCTTTACAGCTAGGTTGTGGCACCTAGCACAACCAGAAGAAAGGCTTAAGCTGACGAAAATAAGAAAATCAGGCCGACGAATTATTTTTTCGTCGGCTAAAGTCCACGTAAGGTATGGTCAACTTTAGTCGGGTATGGTCAACTTTAGTCGACGAAATTAAAATGTCATCGGCTAAAGAATTTATTTCGTTGGCTATAGTCTGTGAACTTTAGCCGACGAAATTTTTAAAAGTTTAGCCGACGAAATTAAAATTTAGTCGGCTAAAGTTCTTTATATTTGCAGATCTGGACAGCAGCTCATCTGGGAAAAAAAACGGGAGAAGAAAAAACGGGAGAAAAAGCTTGGGTGTTGTCGAAATCTGTCTATAATTAGTTTGTGGAGCTATATATAGGTACGTATATGTGTATATATGTTGATTTTGAGTTTTATTCGAGTTGATCGATTTTGAGTACGTGTGATTGAGTTAATCGATTTTGAGTACGTTGGATGTATATATATATATATTGATCGATTTGGTTGATGATTTGATGATATATATGAATTAGTTGTTGGTAATATATATAGTAGATATATATATATATATATATATGTTAATTAATTTATAATATTGTGTTAATGGTATGAAGTTGTTGATGATATAAGTTGATGATGATTTTGTGATGATGTTGATATATAATATTGTTATGAGTTGATCGATTTTGAGTACGTTGGATGTACGTATATATATATATATATATATATATATATATATATATATATATGTGTGTGTGTGTGTGTGTTGATCGATTTGGTTGATGATTTGATAATATATATGAAGTTGTTGTTAATATATATAGGTAGTAGATATATATATATATATATATATATTAATTTATAATATTGTGTTACGTTGATGATATGAAGTTGTTGATGTGATGAGTTGATGATGATTTTGTGATGATGTTGATATATATAATATTGTTATGTAATTATTAAGTATATATATATATAGTCCCCTTCTAGAGAGGGATCCCTCTTTGAAATTAAAGTGCGGGACTCATTATTTCGCTTATTTTCAGGTCGTATTTCCACATCTCAACCATACAATGTCTAAAACACAGTGTGTAGATCATTCCTGCAAAGTTTCATCAAATTTGAAGATCATTTGAGCTTCCGTAATCGTAATTTACACGAACGGTTCTGTTTGGACAACTTTTGTTCTGTTGATTTATTTAATCTAATTCGGTACACAAATGATCTTCAAATTTGATGAAACTTTGCAGGAATGATCTACGCACTTTGTTTTAGACATTGTACGGTTGAGATGTGGAAATACGACATGAAAGTAAGCGAAATAAGGAGTCCCGCACTTTAATTTCAAAGAGGGATCCCTCTCTGGAAGGGGACTGTATATATATATATACATGTGTGTTAGTTAATTTGTTATTAATTAGTTGTAGTACGTAGAATATATACTAAATAAATTGAGATTTTATATATGGAATTTAATTAATTAGAGTTATACATATATATTTTGTTATATTTTCAGGATATGGATAAGAGTTGGATTTCGCTTCCAAAATGAGACAAAAGATATGGTAAAGGAGTTATGAGTTTTTTGGAATATGCGTTGGCTAATGCTAACGGGAATATAATTTTCTATTTCCCGTGCACGAAATGTCAGTGTCGCAGCGATATGTATCGATTTGCGATTGACAAAGTATGACAGCACTTGAAGAGTAACGGGTTTTGGAAGAAGTACACATATTGATTATATCACGGTGAAACATCATCAGGGGGTCCGCATGATCATGGCCAATTTTCTGAGACGGGCAGTACATCCAACGATCCAACAACGGCCTTCATCAACGACTTGTTTCTTTATGAGAGCGGTGTATGCGCTCAAGGACAGTATATGCCTGAGTCGGTACAGCCCTTCTCTAGAGTTGTCAACACTGCTGGTATGGACAAGTACAACAAACTGCTTGCTTTCTAACAGACCCCTGTGTATCTTGGTTGTCAGAAGACCGTTCTTGAAAGTGTGATGGACGTAATGAAGATTAAAGTTGAGACAAAATCGACCGTGAAGGCTGTTGATGATTATCTACAGTACACTGCTTCGATGCTGCCCCACGGTCATCGTCTTCCTACCACTCATCATAAGGTCCGATGTATCCTGAAAGATCTTGGGCTTTCCTACATCAAGATCCATGCATGCAGATATGATTGCGTTCTCTTCTAGGGTAAAGATCCAGAAGGGAATGGCCTTGGTGGCCTTGACGCATGTCTGGTATGTCACACTGACAGGTATAAGCTAACTCTTGCAGGCAATAGGAAACCTGTGAAGGTACTTCAGTATTTCCCGTTGAGGGATAGGCTGGAGCGGTTGTACATGTCTTCACACATGGCCAAAGCTATGAGATGGCACGCTGATAGAGAATTGTATGACGAAGATACCCTTATACACCTTGCTGACATGGAGGCTTGAAAGCATATAGACAGGGAGTTTCCTCATTTTGCGTCAGAGGTCCGAAATGTGAGGCTCGGGCTCTCATCTGACGGGTTCAACCCTTTTGGCAACATGAGTCTTCAATACAGCGTATGGCCGGTGATTTTGGTACCGTACAACCTTCCTCCATGGATGTGCATGAAGAAGGAATACAATATGTTGAGTTTGTTGATTCCGGAGCCCGGTTATCCAGGGAAGTGTCTCGATGTGTATTTGAGACCTTTGATTGAAGAGCTTCAGTTTTTGTGGGACGTTGGTCATCTCACTTATGACAAGTACATGCATGAGATGTTTCAGACGCATGTCATGGTTGTTGGTACCATCAGTGATTTTCCTGCCCGTGGGATGTTGCCGGGCAACGTTGTTAGGGGATACAAGGCTTGTCCAGAGTGCCTTAGCGATGAGGGGAGCAACAGTCATTGCAACAAGATATGCAAATTGGGTCACCGTACCCTCCTTTCATATAATCACAAATGGCAGTTCGATACACAGGCATTTGATGGGACTGTAGAAAATGGTGTGCCTCCTAGAAGATGGACGGGGGAAGAAATTTTAGCAGTGCTTAATGAGTACGATTTTGGGCAGCTCAGCAATCATCCCAATATTGTGGCGGCAATACCTGAAAGACCCGACAAGTACAAATTCTGGACACATAAGAGCATATTCTGGGAACTCCCATACTGGAGTAAGTTATTGATTAGGCACTACCTAGATGTGATGCATATAGAAAAGAATGTTTGCGACAGTGTCGTAGGCACAATGCTGAACTTGGAGGGGAAGACGAAAGACGGTCCTAAGGCACGCATTGATCTGGAAAAAATGCAATTAAGAAGACATCTGTGGTTGAAAGAAGGGAAGAAAAAAATGCCTCAAGCTCCTTACACCGTGAAGGCTGACCAGAAGAACGTAATTTTCAGGTGGATGAGTTGTGTGAAGTATCCTTCAGGCTATGCAAGAAATATGGCTCGGTGTGTGAACTTCCGGGATAATAAGATGTACGGGTTGAAGAGTCATGACTGTCATATCCTGTTACAACGTCTCTTCCCTGTTTTCATTCGACCGTTCATTCCCCGTCAGGTGGTAGAGCCGTTAGTAGCGTTGGCAAGATTCTTTCAAAAGTTATGCACACGGGAAGTGAAAAAATCTAACCTCCGGGAAATGCAAGAGGACATCATTTATATCATGTGTAAATTTGAGAGGATATTTCCTCTAAATTTTTTTGACATCATGCCTCACTGATGATCCATCTTCCCGAGCAATTATTGCTTACCGATCCAGTACACTACACTTGGATGTATCCCATGGAAATGTACGTTTTTTACACCTGAATTCCTCAATATATATACATGTTCAATAATCATAACATTTTGCAACTTGATTTATAGGCAACTTGAAGACTACAAAGATTATGTGGCTAATAAATCTGCTCCTGAAAGATGTATAGCTGAAGCATATATTGCACACGAGTGCATCACCTACATGAAGTTATATTTAGGAGCGTTGAAGGAAACTCCGCAAACCATACCGGTAGACGTACCGAAGTTCAATCTTTCCATACTCTCTAGTGATGTTGAAGTTTATGGAATTTTGTCAGACTTCTACAAGTTGCAACCACATGAGCTAGTCATTGCCTACTGGTGGGTATTGATTAATTGTCCAGAAGTTGAATACTGGAAAAACATCCATCTATATTGTCCAGACATTCAAGGTGATCTCGAGTACCACAACAGAGAGTTCGCAAACTATTTTGGCGGCTGGGTATGTAATTCAATATTTTTGTACGTATTTATGTTTATTGCATAATTATCCATATTTACAGTTGAATGGTTGGTTGCAGGTGAACCATATTCAATTTGATGGTCACCCAAATTGGTCGCACGAACTAAGACTTCTAGCGATGAAGCCGATAATGTCAAGAGTTTATCCGATGTGCAAGGTGAATGGCGTGCAATTTATATGTGAACAAAGAGACAGCAGACGGAGAACACATAATTCTGGGGTGATGGCGCATGTTGGGCGGAATGGAGTTGACTATTACTGTGTTCTCCATTCAGTGGTGGAACTCATTTATGGGCAAGACATGACAGTGCACCTCTTCAAGTGTAGATGGTTTGATACTAGGCCGCAGAGCATGAAAACCGATCAGTACAAAATATTATCGGTGAACACTACTACAAGTTGTTACAAAGATGACCCGTTCGTTTTTGCCACATCAGTAAAACAAGTGTTTTATCTTGATGACTTTGCTAAGGGTGACGCGTGGAAAGTAGTCAACCTTGTGCACCCTCAAAACATTTACTGGGCGGCTACACTTGGAGGGGCCGAAGATGAGAAAGAAGATGTTGCGTATCAAGAGCCCAATGCAATAGGTATTCCTAACTCCTCTACCGTTCGCCTTAATAATTTTAAAGCGGGTCGTTCGGTGTGAATTCGTGATGAAGAGCCAAGGCTTATTGATGTTGATCCAAATCAAGAAACAGACGAAGACTCTAGCGATGAGGAAATGCATAGATTACCAGAAATTAATTCTAACACCGAAGAAGACTCATCAGATGATTCCGATTACGAGCCTTAGTTTTAATTTAGAGGACGTAATACATTAATTTGTAATAAAAAAGAATGTATTACCTTTATAGTTTACATATGTTGAATTCATATTTCTGTTATTTTATATGAATTTTGGTGATATATGAACAGGAAGTCAGTATGGTTTACATTAAACCTTCTGTTTTTTTAATATATTTTTTATACTTTAGCCGACAAAATATACCATAATTCGTCGGTTTAAAACATCTTAGCCGACGAATTATAGTATATTTCGTCGGCTAAAAAATCATAAATAAGTCATAATTTGTCGGCTAAGATTATGTTAGCCGACGAATACACTAAATATAGACGATGAATACCCTAATATTTCGTTGGCTAAACCCTAAACCCTAAACCCTAAAATTTTTATACGACATGTTGCGTCTCATCGGTTTGAAACTATTTTCAATTGAAGGTCCGGCCAAAATACGTAATTTAGACAGTCCAATGATCTTTTCCGTGCGTTTAGGGGTTTGACTTAACGGATTGACCGTTCGGATCGAGCCCTCAACCTTGTCAGATCAAGTTGAATTTTTTCCCATACATGTATTTTATCATGATGGTCAGATCTGCCGATCGGATTTTTGTTTCTCAAGTTTGATCATCACAATCACAACATGCCTACTAATGTTGTATAACTTGTTTACCAAGTGTTAAGTAAATGTTGTGTTTCAAAAACAAACTATACGTAGATCCTTCAAACGTAAAAAAGTCATGAAATAAGATATGACCAGAATGGTGAAATACGTTCACGGTTGAAAAATCATGGTATTCCGGTAAAGTCTCGGTGCCGATAGTTACGGTTAATGCAATTTTCTATTCTTTCTCCCTATGGGTAGCCCTATATTCGGTGGTTATTTTTCGTAAAATTTTTATACGACTTGTTGCGTCTCATCGGTTTGAAACTATTTTCAGTTGAAGGTCCGGCCAAAATACGTAACAGTCCAATGATCTTTTCCGTGCGTTTAGGGGTTTGACTTAATGGATTGACCGTCTGGATCGAGCCCTCAACCTTGTCGGATCAAGTTGAATTTTTTTCCCATACATGTATTTTATCATGATGGTCAGATCTGACGGTCGGATTTTCATTTCTCAAGTTTGATCATCACAACCACATTGTGCCGAATGTATAAAAAGTACTTAAGCCGACGATATTCACAGGTTTAGCCGACGAATTTCAAAGGTTTAGCCGATGAGGTAAAAATTTCGTCGGCTAAAGGTTTAGGGTTTATAGGAATACCCAGTGCTCGACAGCCTCCACTGCGCGAGAAAAAACCCTCTCCCTCTCCCTCCTCCGCCTCCGCGAGCCCTCACCTCCTCCCGGTCGCCCTCTCCCTCTCCCGGTCACCTTCTTCCTCTCCCGGTCTCCCTCTCCCTCTCCTGCTCCGCCTGCGCCCTCTCCCTGTCCCGGTCGCCCAGCCCTCTCCCTCTCCATCTCCCGCTCCCGCTCCGCCTGCACCCTCTCCCTCTCCCTCTCTCGGTCTAGTCCAGCCCAACCTCGCCGCCCAGCTAAACCTAGCCTCGGAGGTAAAAGTATGAACCCTAATTTATGTGTTGGTGTGAATTGTTTTGGAATTGGTTGATTTGGTGTGAATTGTTTTGGAATTGGGAATGATTAATGCTCAATTGGGTTGGTAATGATTTGGAATATTTGATATGGTGGAAGGGTATAGAATTTGAATTTGAAGTATGAAATCGGAAAAAAAAAAAATACAATTTGAAGTCAATTGATTGAACTAGTCTCTTAGTATGCTTATTTAATTGAATTGTTGTCTTGTTAAGTAATGAATTACTGAATTGCTAGAAATTTTAATTAGAATAGAGTACAATTTAGTTAGTATTTTAAACAGGATGAGCGGTAATTTTAGATCGACAAAGGATTCGAAGGGCCAAAGGTCCGAATCGTCTGAGGGAACCTCTAGCAACCCTCAAACGTTGTTTCGGGGCCACATGACAGCCAGACATGCGACCTTTCTGGAGACGACGCAGAGGCAGCTGCCAAGTGTTTCTCATTCCTCGAGGCAGCCGGAGATGCCCCCTTCATCGAGGCAGCCGGAGATGCCCCCTTCATCGAGGCAGCGGGGTGTCTCTTTCGCGGATGATACCGGCCTTACCTGCAGTCGATGGCTCAGGGACGCCGATTTATCCACTGCAGAGACAGAATCCGTCGCGTCCGCCGCATCGCCCTCAGGTAATGAAAGATGAATGATTTTTTTTCTTATAATTATAATAAAGGGTCTCCAATTTTAATAATCAATTTGGTTTATCATGTGATAGGCACCGTCGGAGCAAAGCCGACAAAGAAGAAGAGAGGCCCCGTCATAGGGAAGGCTCTCGAGAAGACCGTCAGTACCTCAGGGAGGATCGTCATCGATACTGACGGGGATGGCCATATAGTATCAGGCGGGAAGTCGAGGACGTACTCCGACCACGTGTGGGAGCGCTCATTAGGGATAGAGTCCCTATGTTGTGGTCAGACTGGGGCGAGGTCCCGCAGGAGGTTAAGGACATGGTCCACAATGCGATGTCGGTGAGTTTACAAAATACCTCAATAATATTACGTATTACATTGTTGATTTCTCGAAAAACTAAAAAATAAACGGTTAAATGCAGGTGTGGTTTGACGTTCTCGAGCACCTGAAGAACAGCTGGGCGGACGTTGTGCATGGGGGAAGGTACGTTGGGAAGTTAATGAAAAAACAAAATTGTATGTGATATTAATAATATTTCTAATATTTTTGTTGTATCTATAGATACAAGGAGTGGAAGAATGAGTTGCGGACCCACTGGACTACGCACGGGAACACACGTTCTGGTACCCCTGTTGAGTTACAGTACAGGGAGTACGAGTGGCGTTGGCTTCTGACATCAGAATTCAACAACCCTCGTAAACATGTATTTTAAAAAAGTAATTAGTTAATTTGTCATTAAGTACGTCCGTTTTTAAATATTTTACTAATAGTTTATTTTTTTTTGAAAGCCGTTTCCCGGGCGAACACTCAGAACCGGCAATGCAACACAAGAAACCATCATGCCGGTTTTAGACCGTTCGCTGTCTTCATGGACGAGGCGGCCAGGGAACATCCAGAAGTCAACCGGTACGTCTATACGTACGAGAAGACATCCTAACGCCCAGGAGGATATTGTAAGTCATCTTACGTTTTTAAATTTTTAATCTTACTTATATATATGTGGGACTATTAATTAATCATTTTTTTCCTATCCAATTAGGCGAAGGTGAGGGAGGCTAATGACGAGGTGATGAGTGCTATAGTGAGGGAGACATGGCCGGACACGCAGGAGGAAGAGATATCCGAAGTCATGTCCCGGATCGACACTTCGGATCCGAGGGTTGGGGCGAGGATCATGGGCACAGCCTTCCCACCGCGAGAAAACAATTTCTACTGCCGGGGTCTAAGAAAGAAGGGCGAGGGGGTCCTAAAGACCACTCTAGGATTTCAACGAAAGGCAACCTCGACCAGCAGCAAGACGACTCAGCTAGAGTCAGAAGTTGAGAGACTACGAGAACAGCAAGCTGCTCAGGTTGCCACTCATGTTGCTCAGGCTGCCGCTCAGGCTGCCGCTCAGGCCGCCCAGATCGCCAACCATAGAGCCTATACTGCCGCGGTATATGCCGCCCAACATCAGCAGATGTTCCTTAAAAATCAAATAACACAAAGTATTGGATTTCAAAAACTTATATTTACCAGCCCAATACCGTCTCTCCTTATAAGTGAGAGGTCGTGAGTTAGACTCACAGTAGACTCGTTGTAGCATATTAGTTGTTTATATGATAACAAAAATCTTATATTTACCAACAATCTAACATAAATTAGCTTTTCTATTTCTATTTTACTTGTGCTAAACAACGATCAAGGATTGTATACTATGTATGTTCTTTTTTTCCCTCTATTTTATGTACATCATGAAATTATTTCAATAGTTATTTAATTTTTCATTATCGATTTGTTTTTACATATATATTCCTTCACCTTGTATATATATGTTTTCAACATGTATGATAGTAGAAAATTTTATGTCACACGGTCGATATTGATCATAGTTTTAGCTTTAATTAAATATATAATATGTCGTAAAATTTAGAAAATAGTAAATTAGAAATTAAAAATATAGAAGGAAAATAATAAAGAATACAATCAATTAATTATCGAATTGGAAAGTCTAGAAAGAATAAATATACTTCTTTTTGTATGATTATTGTCCTTAATAGTCATTACGTAAGAGGAGATAATTGTTATTCAATAATTCATAACAAATGGAGGTCAAGTGAGCAAATTTGGAGGTCTTAATAGCCACACTCTAAAAGAAGACACAACAACTATTGGAAGATCACCTTTCGAAGCATGTTTCCGCTGCAAACTATATTGATAGAAAAGGTCGAAATTCAACTGTTCCGTGTTGAGTTGAACTTCTTGTCTATGTGATTGTGATTGAATGATCAAGGACGTGGTCAGTTCATTGAAGATTGAAGAAGAAGATCCTAGAAGAAGAAGAGTGCTTCAAACATATTTGTTAGGGTCTAGAGATAGTAGTCGCAGCCAATGCTACATAGTTTGTAATTGACTCGTTCTGATTCATACTGAATTGCTTTTTCAAAAGGGGCTTTCAGGAGTTAAAGCCCCGGCAGTGTTTTTCCTCAAATTGAGGTTTCACTGGGTAAACAAACTGCTGTGTTATTTATTTTTGTTTATGTCCAACGTACGATGAGTTTCAATCCCGATACCAAGAAAACGCTCATCTTAGTCCCTGTACATATCATATCGATATCGTAAAATTTTTGAAAAAAGTGGTGGAAAATGAGAGAAAATTATAGAAATAATATGTGAAACTTTTATGAGCTGTAGTCATTTATTTCATTATCTTTATATTTGACGACTTTAATTTCATAGTCAACTATAGTTTTTTTATTTATTAAAAAAACAACTGAAATGCTACAACGAGTCTATCATGAGTTGAACTCACGACCTCCCATTTATAAAGGAGAGACTAATGTCACTAGACCAAATGATACTGAGCGTAATTTAGAATTTTAAAACAAGAATTTTAGAGCAATAAGAAATGTGACGAAGACCTATTTAGTTATGGATCGATGGAGATGTAACAAGTTATGAAATGGCAGAGTGGTTAGAGGTTCTTGAATATTCAATTAAACAAGCCATCCAGCCAGCTAGCTCTAGTTATCTTGCTTTGTATTTGATTTATTGACTTTCTCGATCGGGCACGTTATTGTGTGAATTAAGTCAATTAACTATATTTGCTTGAATATACAATCAAAACAGTCTGCATTTTGAGATATGGTCCATGCTTGTATATGTAATCAGATCAATCTTTCTAGACGTATTCTCATCGCCAAAGACGCTAAAACGATACAGGATCCATTATTCCATCATTCCCTACGTCTAATGACATTCTAAACATCATGGAAATAGAGAAAACCAAAGCCTGGTGTTGCCTGATGATGGAAGGATGGTGGTGTTGCCTGGTGCTGCATTGTGCAAGCAACTGTGTACTGGGATGGTTGCTAATGGCGTTGCAATGGAACATTTGAAAGTTCTACTCGCTGAAGAATAATAAGCTGTTGGTGAAACTGATGGGGGAACCTAGACATGTTTGTTTTTCCTGTAGTATCAGTAACTATGTCTTCGATATTCTCTTGGACTTACTATGCTTCCCTAAATAAAGATAGAGGCATGAAATTACCATGCTTCCTTCCTGGACTTTAGAAAAGTGAGGACAACCTTTCTCTAATTGGTCCTGGAACATGGATATTTGCTGGTTCATGTAATTCCCTCGCTTGTGTTGGAACATGTTATGTGCATGTAGAATGGCTTAGGCTTACTGATTCATGTGTGATGGTGATTAATTAATCGGTGTATTAGTATTGATCTTCGACAAGTAGTTAGCAGCTATCTAATTTCTAGGCTGCTTAGTACTGATCGTAGAGATGATTCCTATTACCTACTGTTGTGATGTGTATATTCCAGGAGTGTTTCATTAATGAAATTAGTTTTCAAGTAATTGGATTTGTTTTAGACTATAAGGAGGTTTGGTTTTTCTCTAAGAAAACCATATAACAAAGAAGTCAGACCTGAAAATCGGCCTCTTACTCGATCTCAGACCCACGAACATAACAGAACAAAACTAAAATGCGAGAAAAAGAAAAAAAAAAAAAAAACAGTCAGAGAGTATATACTATATACCATGGATATATACAAGCAACTCATCACATCCAAGCAATCCCACCCAAATCAATCAGACTCCACATGAATTGAAATCCAAAATAACAGTACAGCCAAAAAGTCAAATACGAGAACGAGAAAGCAATTTTAAAGTAACAGGACAACAAAGGGTGAAACAGATCCTGATCTTGTTGATTACAAGCAAACAAAACCACAATGCCATGGCCACTCTTTTTATCACTATGAAACCATCTTACTCTTATGAATAGCTATAAGTAAGAGAGAGTTTAGATAGCAATATAATACAAGAAAATGGCTCCCAGACAGCACAGAATTAGGTTAAAGAGCAATTTCACTAATAGCTATAAGTTCAGATAGCAATATTATACAAGAAAATACGGCACATAATTATTTTTTACACTGGTGATCATGTGCTAAAACAGTCTACACGTTATCATTTCAGTTAAAAAGATTAAAAGAACAAACAAGTTGGACCAAATAAACACACGTTATGGACCCTGCATTGTAAGAATAAGAAATGGAGGTCAGTATCTCACCTTGGTATGCATACCTAAAATCCAATACGGTTCCTAGATTTGATCGTATTGACCTTATCTTTTCTCCCACTAGACACAACTTGTTAATGCTAAGGTTATTGAAATAAAAAAATAAGGGAGAATTCTACCCAAATTGGAAACAGGATATCTTGGAAAACAGTAACACAAAATAAGGAAGCATTATTTTTCTTTTCTGTGAGATAGGAACAGAGGGCAGGTGTATAAGAGCTGCATAAAATTTGAAACACATGTCCCTTAGCAACTGTAGAAATTGCTAACTAGTCTATCCCACAAAAACCCTATGAGCATTTCTACAATAGCGTCTTTACTTAAGCAAGCTTTTTAGAAAAAGAAAAAGCAGAAGAATGAAGAAGTAGTTCGTATCACTCCTTTTAAATTGCGGAATGCATAGTGCACAGTCTATTCATACTCTAGTTTCCACAACAGCTATTATGAAATGTTTCTTTACAAACATGAAAACGTAAATGAGGAAACACATCATAGGTCATAACTGACTGGAGAATAATAACACTAGGCCTTTAGTAAATAAAGATGTAGGGCAAGCAGTTTTAAACTAGAAATTTGTAATACTCAGCCCTATGCTAGCTCTGTCCTTGGGTTGCCATTCTATTATTTAAAGTTTCTTATAGTTTGTAAATAAAGACCTCTGACTCTTTAGTCTTTACTATTCCTCAACTCGGCCAAGTTCACAATCACTATCTAATAATGTGTTAAATTTTTGTCAATTATCATTGATTTCTGCTTAATTATGTTAATGTTTGTTGAAAATGAATGAACTTTTCTCAACTATATGGTCTCACCCATTCAACCCAAAGAAGAAGAAGAAACACTCTGTGCTTGTGAACACTCCTGGTTCCACCTTTGTTGTTCTCTAAATTTGCACTAATGCAATCTCATAAGATAGGCAATTAAAGAAGCCAGGACAACGAAGAAATTCAGTTTTATCAATGACAAAAAAGAAAAAGAAAAAATGTATCCCTATCCTAGAAGGAAAAAAAAAAAAAAAGACAACTGAAATGGAAATATATCACATAATGCTTATATATCTGTTTAGACAACACTGTTATGTTCATTCACTGTTTATCTGAAGCAGCAAATAATCAACTGCCTATCTCAAATGCAAATATATCAACTGCTTATCTGAAACATGCTGTACAGGAAGGAAGGAGAAAAGACACATGACAAGGCATCAACACATTGGATAAGTATTCTACTGATCAATGGCAGCGTCATACAAACTAGTTTTATATATATAACAGACGACTGATTACCAACATAAGCCTATCTTTTATATAGCAAACAACTCAATTTTGCAGCTTCTTCTTAATGCAATAACTATGAACAAAGTAAACACAATAAAACCACTAAGCACACCTTCCATTTGATTTCATCTCACTTTCCATTGAGCCTCTCTATAGCAGTGATAAGACCCTGCGTACCAAGCTTGCCGTCACCATTAGCCACCATACCCGAAAACAACTGCTTGCACAATGCAGCACCCGGCAACACTACCACTCTCCCATCCTCACCTTCCTCCACAACATCCACACCCATCCCCATGTCCTTCACCATATACTCTGCAAACCCACCAGGCCTGAAGTCCCTCTCAATCATCCTCTCCCCAAACAACTCCATTACTTTAGACCCCGCCGCCCCGCCCCTCACCGCCTCCATAAACCGCTTTACATCCAACCCGGCCCTCTCCGCAAACACCAACCCTTCACTCAATCCAAGCAAATTGGCCCCCACAGTGATCTGGTTAGCAATTTTACAACTCTGCCCGGACCCAGCCGGACCCATATAAGTAACCTTCCCCATAATCTCAAACAACGGCGCCAGCCACGTCACCACCGAGGCATCCCCGCCGGCGAGTATGGCAAGCTTGCCTTCCCTGGCGCCGATGTCTCCGCCGGACACCGGCGCGTCGACAGACCAGCAGTGTTTGGCGCGTGAGGCGGCGAAAATCTCACGCGCGATCGCCGGGTGGCTGCTGGTCATGTCGACGGTGACGGAATTGGGATTGAGGCCGGAAAGAAGGGCGTTGGGGGAGAGGTAGTTGGATCGGACATCGGAGGGGTGGCCCACCATGGTGAAGACGACGTCGGAGAGTTGGGCGAGTTGAAATGGGTAATCGGCGAGGTGGGCGCCCTGGGACTGGAGGGAAGCGGCTTTTGAAGGAGTGCGAGCGTAGACGGTGAGGGAGTAGCCGGCTGAGATGAGGCGGGAGGCCATGGCAGCGCCCATTACGCCGATGCCAATCCAGCCGATGCGGGTTTTCGCCGGAGAAATGGGGTTTGGGTAAGGAGTTCCCATCACACTGGAGACCAGTGGAAGCTCAGTTCAATGTTATGTTTTTTTTTTATCTTTTTATTTTTGTTTGGGGAAATTTTCGTAATAATAACAGCTAAGATTAAAATATTGATATCTGTATATCTATCAAATTTTATTTATTTATTTAATTCAAGATCTGACTAATCCGTTTAAGGCTCGGACAAAGAGCAGAGTATTACAACCTATTTTTTTGTTACTTTTAACAGTGTCGTGATTCGAACTTAAGTTGGAAAACACATCCAACTAGACAAGAACCATTAGATTATCTTGTAATGGTTTATCTACCGAAACTTTGAAAATAAGAGATATTAGATATATCAAGAAAATATCCGGGATACACAGTAAAATAATATTTTATTTTAAAATAATTTACACTCAAACAAGTAATGTCCGTAAAATTTACGTTGTCATTTTCCAAATGCCAACCATCACAAGGCACAAACGTCTAGTGTTCACATCTCACCTGGTAGAGGTTTCTAAATTTCAACTACAAGGATCTTGCGAATCGTCAGTCTTGGCTTTACTGACCAAATGAGGTTTTTGCGCGACGACGTAGGCACTACCACAATTGTGCCAAAATGCCTTGCTATGGCTTAAGCAACAAGCACAGAATTCTAGAGAGGAATTGAGTAAAGGCATTTTTGTGTCTCAACATGTTTAGAATGGTTACATTCCTTGCATTTTGAACCATCACTCGCAAACACAAAATGAAGAAAAAGGTTCAACTATAGAGGCTTAAAGATCCAATGATGCCACTTAAAGATCCATGCATGGATCTATTATTTTTCCACATGATCAAAAAGTCAAGTGCAGGTACGGTTACTGAAGGAAGAAACATCAGTAGACAATCAACGATAGAGGCTTTCAGATCTGAGGTTCTCAGCAATCTCAGTCTCCCAACGGTCTCCATTCTCAAGAAGCTTTTCTTTGTCATAAAGAAGCTCCTGCAATAGGGGCAGAGAAAGAAATCGTCGGATCAGGTGACAGCTATATTTACGTAAAGGAAAGCAAAATCAAGGATTAGAATAAAATAAAAGGATTTTCCTTTACCTCATGAGTTTCGGTTGAAAATTCAAAGTTTGGTCCTTCTACAATAGCATCTACCGGACATGCCTCTTGACAGAATCCACAGTAGATGCACTTTGTCATGTCAATGTCATACCTGAAAAATCATATGAATGTGAGGGTAATGACCTAAGACATAAAGAGGTAAAAGTAATAAGGCAGCATGATCCTTCACCTAGTAGTCCTACGGCTACCATCTTCTCGTTCCTCAGCCTCGATCGTAATTGCCTGTGCCGGGCAAATCTGGTGAACAATAATTGCATTGTGAGTTAAAATGCTATAGCCATGCCTTTTAAGTAAACATCAACAAGCTCATCTAGAATTCACAAAACAAAATTATTGATCACATTCAAGGTGAGACTTTGTTACATCCAAAGCAGAGGACTAAGAAGATATATAATATCAGTATCAAAGGAGAAAATTTGATATATTATGTGATACACATAATGTGTGTGCATATTACCTGACTCTAAACAGGCAAATAACTGAATATTAATGAAAGGCAGCTGCGAAACAAAAGTACACACAATGTAGTTTACTGGATATAACCAAAGTTATCAAGCTTCTAAGTTAGGCCTTGTCCAAGAAGACAAGCAAGGCACCATCTATTGGCACTACCAGGAGTAAGCTGAGGTCATATACACTAGAGGAACTTCAGGATTATGAATGTGTATCATAATCGAGTTTAACAGGAAAGGAATTTTCCCTGTCATATATTGGTGAGTTCAACTTCTTACTTCGTATTTTAAAGCTAGAATAGCACACAAGGGTTTCAACTCTTACACCTGAACAAAGTTTGCATCTTATTCCAGTTTAACAGGCAAGGAATTTTCCCTGTCATATGTTGTTGAGTTTAGCTACTTAGTTCGTATATTTAAATAGCTAGAATAGCAACAGATGTATTTCAACTCTTACAGCTTCACAAAGTTTGCACGCAATGCAACGCTCTTCTCCTGTAGGATAACGCCGTAGGGCATGTTCACCACGAAAACGAGGGCTCAAAGGACCCTTCTCAAATGGATAATTGATCTACAACACAAAAGATGGCTGTCATACCTCAGCATCCGGGAAAAATAATACCGTAGCAGATGGAGAAAATACTTACAGTAACTTTTTGCTCAAAGAAGTACTTGAGCGTCAGCATCAGACCTCGAACCATTTCAGTAAGAAATAGCGTGTTGATGCTTCTCTCAAAAACTGCAGTTACAAAAAGAAAGAATGAGAGTATATACTTCACAAAGCCTAGTAAACTAACACCATATTGAGAGCTAAAATAAGGTTAATTATCTCTTTTATAAGGGAATAACGATTACCAGCACTCCAGTCCTTGGACATCTCCTTTGCCAGTTGTTCTCTTTCCTCATCCTCTGCAGCATAAACAAAAATGAACTTTTCAGAAGGGCCTCTTGATTAGCTGAGAAAACCGCCTAGCAATTAAGCAGTTTAATTAATTTACAAAGCTACTAAATCAACTATAAAATGTTGAAGATATCTATTTGTTTAGCTTATTTCTTAATTACACCAACACCAATGTCCCCACAGAATAGCAAACCTAGTTTAGTTGAGTAGCAATGTGAGCTAGATCGCAGTCCATAGAATTGAGATCCCTGCAGTGGTTTTCCTGGTATAGCCTATACAAAAACCAAAAAGTTCACTTGTCAAACGAAATCCTTAACATATAATGGCTACAAAGAATATGTAATCTCAGCTGGGAAAAGATAAAACTAAAAGGTTCTGAGACATTAGAAAGGAAAATAAAACAACTAAAACTTTTGAGGATAAAATCTTGTGACCTTCAAATACTTGTATGAAAATAGAATTCCAAAATTCAACATACTAGTAGTAGAAGTTTAGATTTATCAGATTCCACATAAGAGATTTGGTTTTCCAGCACCATGTTTCCCAATCACGAGTTCACGACACACGGACATTGTATCGACAATAATCAGCAACTTGTTTGACCAATTTTTGCAATTGATTTGAACTCTCCCTTAATTCAAATCTGTATTCAACCTTTCAAGTCCCGTTTTTTTTTTCTGATTAAAAAGGAGAGAACTATGAGAAAGAGACGTTATATTGAATTAGAGAAAGGATACATCGTCATGTCTTCAAAATATAAACAAGAACCTAGCATATTTTAGTTTTTAATGCCATATTTTCTCCCTTCTTTTCTCTCTAACCTCTAACATCTCCATCTCCATCTCCATCTCCCCTCTCTTGAAACAAAAACAAAAACAAAATTAAAAAGAACAAAGAAACAAAAAATAAAAAACAAAAAGCAAACAGTACAAACACGCCTGAACATAATGGAGTGGTTTAGTGGAGCGGAGCGGGTGGTTTATGCTACTTGTGGGGTTCATTTCTGAAACTTTTTGTACTTTGGCGTACATTGACTATCTTTAAACAGTTATCTTAATAATATGAAATGTGTTAACTGATTGATTCAGATGAATCTTTGAGACTTGAACTACTAAACAAGATCTACTGTGTGGTTGATGATAATCTCTAAACTGACTACCAATATTATAATTCTTTCTTTTTCAAGAAAACCAAAAGAACATAATATCAGGAACTATCACTGATTCACTGTTACCCAAATAAGTTGAATAAAAATAATGTAGTGACAAGAGGAAGTATTTAGATTTTATGCTTTTTATGTCTCAGCAAGATTTTTATGTCTTTTGGACTGATGATAATCAGTTCATTGTCATGAACACATAGAAGAAAACATGGGAATTACTGAAGCCTTGAGTATTTTCAATCAATCTAATGGTTGTTACCTGACAGCTAAACAAATTGTTAAAAAACTCTGTGAGCACCTACAGCAAGTCTGTTTTACATACCCAATGCTACTTCTATGTTTGGAGAGAAGATATGTAAATACAGTAGAACAAAATCTAAGCAATTACCCATTTCACTAATATGATAAAGAGAAAACTGAAGCTAGGCTCCCACATCAACTCCCACTCGTCCAAATTCCAGAACAGAACATTTGACTAGAACACTGGCCTGGAAGTCCACTGGCTTAAATCCCAAAAATCGAGAATTGAAAATCTTCGACACTCCTTAGATTGGCATGACAGTCATTTTAGTTCTTTCCTATTCGTTCCTTATTAGTTACATTGACCAAAACAATGAACTATTAGTTTCTAAACACTCAGGTATTTCCATTCACTGTGAATCTATTCCAGCCCTATGAATTGGTATCATCTTTCGGTAAATTATATAAACAACAACCGCATAGTGGATTCTAAACCCTTAAGCAATGACCGCATCAAATATTTATTTTTATTTCTTGTCAGAAAACCGCATCAAAATATGAGCTATAACGATAATAGAAATCAATCAAGCCTTTGAATCTGGATTCTACAAACGAGCTCAAATAAATCAAATGATAGTAGCATAGTAGTGATCCGAAGAAATTGTAAAACCTAAATATGGGGACAGAAATGAATATGAAAATTGTGGAGGGAGAGAATTAGGGCATACGAGCTGAAGCTGTCTGGCGCGAAGAGCCTGAAGAGATTTACGAGCTAGAAAGGCAGCCATTGACGACGCTGCTTCTTCTTCTCTCTTCCTTCTTTCCTTCCTCGATTTGGGAATCCTCGACTGCAATTTCTTTCTTTCTTTCGTCTTCTGCAAATTTATCAAAGTGAAGCCTCAACACTGACACGTCAGCTAGGGCCATGACCCTAATTTCTACCGGTATTTCCATACACTGCCATTTTTATTTAAATAAATCATCATGAATAAATATGGCTTTTCATTATATTTTGGCAACACCTTTTTCTTTTCGTTAATACAACTTTACACTTTCATAACCGATTATCATTTCATCTAGTAGCGTAGTCTCTTTTTTATGAAGTAGAAGATTATGAGTTCGACTCACGTAGTTGTAACAAGAGTGTTCTACTTTCAAATATAACAAGTGTGTTCTACTTTTAAATATAAGTAACATAAATAGAATTATAAAGATGAAGAAAAAAAAAGGATCATCGTTCAAAATTTGATAAATGGCGTGGAAGAGCAGGTGATAAGCATGTGATCTCCTAAACATCTCGTACGACTTTGTTGATCACATAAGATTACAATGAAATATATGATTCAAGATGTTTTATAAAATTGAAATAGGACGACATATATGCGAAAGACTCGCTTTTTCTTTTTGACTAACAATAAAAATTATAATGAGAACCCTCTACAATAACCCAACCACAAACGGAGCAAGTGAAAAACTTGACTAGCAGCCAGAAGAAAAGCACCATTACTCCAACTATTAAGGACCAATATTTGGCAATCTATCAACAAGAAAATTAGTTGTCTGCCTCATGTGAGTAAAAGATACAACATTCTATGATTCTATGCTGAAGACTCATTAGGTTTCTACTTCTTTACTTTGTCTAAAAAAAATATAAAAAAAAAAAACCTAAAATCTGTGATTTCAGGGGATACTGCCGCTGTGATTGCTGCCTTTGGTGTGTCCAGGCTTGACCTAAAGTGATATTGTTGCAATTCGTCATTTGATGCCAGAGATCGTAGTTATTCACTTTTTTTTTTCTTTTTTTTTGGTGCATAGTTATTCACTTATTTGGAAACATGTACCAATAGAAGTATAGAACCAACCCCATGCAAAAAGGTAAATATCGATGCAGCTCATTCTTACCAGTTACCATTAGCAAAAAATTGTCACCTACAAGGCTCCAACAAAATTATATCTTCTAGATTCGGAACAAACTATGTGCCAACTACAAAACAAAAGGCACAAGTTCCTTGAGAGGAGGGCATGTACATCAGCATTCCATTTATGCATCCTGAATATTTACATGCAGTAACAGCTGACTAGTATGTGCAACGACAAGAAGCAGCATCAGTTAATTTGTTGAACTTACAAGGACACGAGGCTAATAAGATCATCAGCACCCATATCTCTGCGATCCTTTGCAGATCTCTTTCCAAAAGCTTCCTTTGCAAGTTTCTTCTTTTTCTCCTGTAACTCTAATATCCTCTCTTCGATGCTGTTTCGGGCAATCAATCTGACAATCTTTACATCCTCCTTTTGTCCAATCCGGTGAACTCGATCCATTGCTTGTTCCTCAACTGCGGGGTTCCACCATGGCTCCAACAAATAGACTCTACTAGCAGCAGTAAGATTTATCCCTGTACCTGAAGCCTTCAGACTTGCAAGCAAAATTGTAGGCGCATCATCTCCTACAACCCCAAACTGTTTGATTACCTGTGCTCTTTTATTTGCAGTCATAGTCCCATCTAAACGCAAAACTTTGAAACCAGCTGTTTGCAGTATCTCTTCAAGATATAGCAACATGGTTCGAAATTGTGAAAACACTACTGATTTCGCCAATGGGTTTTGATCCCTTGATTCAACAAGAAGTTTTAGGAGAGCAGATACTTTTGAAGACATTGTTGTTCTTGGGGATTTTGCATTGTCATCGTCAGAAGATGTTTGAGGGGCTGAGAACAGATCAGACTGTGATAGAGGACGGCGACACAAAGGACAGCAGGGTTTTGTGCGCTGAAGGGTTTTCACAATACAAGCTTGGCAAAAGATGTGTGCGCAGCAAGTAATAACAACATTGGTTGGTGGAGAAATACATATTGGACAATCAAAATCTTCACCATCTTGCAGCACCTCAACCATCTTTTTCAGTAGCTCTGGGTTCTTTGATACATCTGCTTAGAATCAAATATATGAGTCAGAATTAACATGCTCGGTGAAAACATTCGTCAGAGAGGTTCAGACTCAACTACATAAGGGGTAAAAGAACTAGAAAGACTAATATATTATACCCTTTCTCCACTTATTTGAAAATGCACACAGAAAGACACACATGTTCTTGTAATATATAAACATAAAAAAATTATTAAAAGATGGCATAGACAATTGAATGAATCCTCATTTCATACTGACTGATTTGTTCATGGAATGATTGGAGGGTGTACCAAAATTAAGGCAAAACATAAGCATAACACAAAAACAGTCCAAGAAAATAGCACAATGAATTTTCACTTTGTTTGTGTCAGTTAAGTATACGGAGTAAGTTGCTCACAAACATTAGGACCATGGCAAGATATTGGAAGTCCACAGAAGTCTAAGTCGGTGTTCCAGTTTCAAAGCTAACTTTTAAAAAGGACAATCAGTTCCAGCAGGGCCTAGATAATTTAAACATACTGCTCTTCCTAATAGCCTATGGGGCACATCACTCGCACAACACCTTCGAGGGATAGATGAAAATCCTGATTTTATTAATATTTTGATACCCAGAAATCACCCTAAACCCTTTGCAGATCGAGGCTCGAAACTGGGGCCTCATGCATAACCCTACATCTTTTAGGGGGCAGGAGCAAATAGGTAACAAGCCATGGCCTCACCATTCTTCGAAATATATCCACCACTAACTTCTTTTCTTCCTCAGAATGCATACTATTAACTTGAGCCTACCAACATGGTAACAAAGACATTTAGACATTGAAACATTTTACTTACCATAAAGGCATAGATATATGCATTTAACAGTAAGAATGCGGATATATTACATATACATATTGATGTATGTGTATAGAACCTGACCAAGCCTAGACAGTTACTTTTCCCAAGGGGAACCACTGAAAGAACTGCAAACTAAAATAGGAGTTTAGGGTTATGCTAAGTACAAGTGATGTAAAGTTGAAACCAAAAATAAGAACATCAGATGCACTAAAATAAAATCCTTTTCGATCCAGTACCTTCAATATTGTTGGAAGGAAGAAGTGACTTGAGATCAGACGGGCACAAGGCCGAATCAGTACAGATTTGCCGCAGTCGTAAGATTATGCTAAGTACAGTGGAATAGTTCCGCATCATACTACCAGTGTCTATGTAATTCCTCAGAACACTCTTTGCTTCTCCTTCCATCCTATTGTACAGCTCACGTTCTTCAGCAGATAATTCCACGTAGCAAGTCTCTGTAGTTTTAGGTGGCAGTCCAATCAGTGCTTTGTCTTTTGTTCTCCGCAAAGAAATTGTTGCCATCAAAACCTGAAGAAAATTGCATCACAAACCAGGTACAATTGGAATTTGAGCAAGAAAAAAAGAACACAGACAAGATTCTTGACACCTTATATCTTTCGATAACTAAAAGGCGGACAAATATGAAAAGTTGCAACATAGCAAAAATGAAAAATTAATCCAAAGTCAATAAAGGCCGTTCATTACCCTTGGTAAGACAAGGAGTCCTATGGATCCACTAATCATCAACTCAAAATACAGACGACAGCTATAATGGGGGGGAAAAAAAACATTCCAGGTAGCAAGTCATGGATCATCTTTAGTCATATCTAACTTGTCATATAACCACATGAGTTGCATAACAGTAATTTGCTTTCCTTCATACCCCAACCACAGAAAGCGAAAGATGAGAAGCGAAAGACCAGAGGCGAAATTGATTTAGGAGAATTCAAGTACAATATCAAATTGCAGAGTCATACCCTCATACTCATCATGAAAACCCTGATGTACTTTAGTCTAATGAGATATTGACACTAGGCGCTGAAGTGTCAAAGAACAATTTCAAGCAACTGAATTTGGCTAAAACCCAATATGATACCATATCAAGCAAAAGAGAAACCATCATTACTTTCAAAATAAAATACTAACACACTTGAGACACACAAAATAAACAGCAGCCCATGATATCTGATAGACTTCAGATGCACAAAAGAAATGATTTAGAAATGATCAAAGAATACAATCTATTATTTCCAAGTTCATGGAATAATAGCAAACTGCCAACGGATACAGAAAAATAAAAATCCCCATGTAACCACACAGATAAAAGAACATGAGGACAAAATTGCCATGTGATGCAATCTTCCATTACATACATTATAATTTCTTCGTAATTTGTTAACAAATTAATAAATAAATAAAAACAACTGAAAGCTTGTAGTACCTGAAGTCGTGAGAGCCCCATCTTGTTACCTTGAGCAAGAGGTCGCTGCACCAAGCTTTGCCAGTAGCTCTTAATTGAGAAAGGCTCAAACCTCAAAAAAGACATCAAAGAAAACAAGTCAAATGAGCCATTCTGGATTGGAGTTCCAGTAACAGCCCACCTTCGCTTAGCCTTCAAATTAGCGACAGCCTGACTTTGTTGAGCATTCACATTCTTAATCGTATGCGCCTCATCCAAAATGACCCGCCACCACTCAATCTTCTGAACAGGAGAACTTGTAGGCCACGAATGTTCAGTAGCAAGAATACTGTACGTTGTTAGCACTATATCATACTTCTTCAGCTCCTCAGCATTTCGGGTCCGATCCCCGTAATACATATACACCTTCAATCTGCCCGCCCTAGTGTGTTCTCCTAGTTGTGTTACCCAAGTTGAAAATACAGAAGGAGGGCACACAATTATCGTCGACTTGCTACTGAAACCAGCAGTAGACTTATCATCTACACTCACATTGCCATCCTCAGTTTTACGTCTTTTCCTTGCAGTGGTTCCCTTTTTACTTGTCTTAGTCTTCTTACCCTTCTTACTATCAGAAACAGACATCCCCTCATCCTCACCCATTTCAATATCATTTGGTATGCTTTCATCCACACTGGCACTGTTGCAGCTACCATATTTATCACAAGCAATCAAAGAAAGCAAAGTCAGAGTCTTACCCAAACCCATATCATCTGCAAAGATCCCACCTCTTAATGGCTCGGGCCGCTTATCGGTATGGTAATTTGTCAACACATTGACAAAAGACCCATCATTTTTCTCTTCCCAAAACGGAGGCAAATCAACTGAATTCTCTCGGCCAACCAACCAGGCCAGCCCTTCCTTCTGGTGCCGAAAAAGCTCTGATTTGATCACCTCCTTGGGCGGCTCCATCGGCTCCAACGCACCGTTTTGGCTGGCATTTTCCTCCACCAGCTTGAAAATCTCATCCACAGTCTTGTACCCACTCTCAGCCTTCTTCTCCTTCACCACCGCCGCCTCCGAGAGCGTAAAACCCGCTTCGCTATTCGAAATCAACTGCAGCCCGGCGCCGAGAAGGGCGGATTTGACGGCGGGGAAGTCGTGGATTCTGGCGAAGATGTGGACCTGGCAAGGAATCTTGAAGCGGTTGGTCTTGGAGCGCGTGTTGGGTACGATGCCCTCGACGGCGATGAGTTCGGCGTCGATCAAGGGGGCGAGGGCGGCGGCGACGGCGCGTTCGATGTGGCCGACTTGGACGGTGCGGGTGTTGAGGACTCGGATGGCGTTGGAATCGTAGGGGTTGAGGGGCTCGCGGACGAGGCCGACCATTTCGCGACCGGTGATGGTGCCGGAGTAGTACTGGATGCCGACGATGTTGGCGATGAGGAAGCCGAGCATGTAGGTATCGGAGGGAGCAGGGAGAGGATCGGAGTCGTCGGAATCAGGGGGGCCTTGCCACTGGTCGAGGCTCAAGAAGAGCCTCACTGGGTCTTCTTGATCGTCCATCGGAGAATTTAGGGTTTTGGGTAGAGAGAGAGAAACGGTGGCCTTGAGGTGTTTGAAAATGGGAAGGCGGGTGTAAAGATATAGGCCACTCTCACCAAACCACTCTTAGCTAGATTGCACGTGTATATTTCATTTCATAGGTCAACCGTCAAAACAATACTCAATAATATATTACTTTGATGGAACAATCTTTTCGTTCCGGTCGAAAAAAAAGACAAAAAAATAATTTTTTGGTCGTTAAGAGGAGATAAGAACAGCATGTTCAAGAATACTTCATCTTTAAAACGTAGCATATTTGATGCTGTGTTTGTATTTTTTGAATTAAATTAAAAAACCGTAATGATGGAATTGTCCATCGATCAATCGTCAGATACTATAAGATATTAAGACATTTTAATTGATGATAAGACAAGACTTGTAAGTACTCTCATGATCGTTCATAGTCTTGACTCTTAAAGGCATATGTTTCGTTCGAGGGTTGATGACGAATACATTTCAAAAGTTTACGTGCCTAATATAAGAGTAAAAGATGCATTATTGTACTTCACACTATAGATAAGAATCAACATCTCATCCATTAAGAACTTGTTAGCTAAGATTTGTACCCACGCAACGCCAATGGACTGACATAAAGACATTCTTTTGATAATTAAAGGTATGATATATTTGAGTTATTCTATCCCTACAGAGAGAACATAAGATATGGCATGAGTGATGGGATCTCATCGATGTCGTTGTAAGTCATGTGTGACAAAAAGACATATCAAAGGCGAAATTTAAAAAAATATGCTTTTGCAAATCAATCGACTTCGACAAAGCTTTGAGAGTAGCTTAGAACAAGTTGGATTATGAATATTATATGATTGGAAAAGTTACGGATCTCTAGTTTCCATAACTTTTTATTGTTTGTCATTATCCATTTTCTAGAGCAAGTTATGACTAACTTAGTACACAAAGTTCATGCGACACGTGAATCTGATTTTTGACGCAAAGTCGCAGACTCTTGTTTTGAGTTTTAGGACAGTCTTCTACTCGTTTCACCAAAATATTTGTAATGTTTTGGTTGGATTGGTTGATATCAGGTATCCCTTAGACTCACATCAAGGTTGTTTCTAAATTGGTTATGGTATTGGGAAACACCGTGATATCTGAGCGGTCTATGAAACAAACCTTTGTCGCGACATCTTCGAATCATGCATAGATTTATTATACACGAAATTGTTCATGAGTGTGTATGGTGGAGGTACGTAAACACACATTCAAAAAACTAGTGGTTGTTTCCACAGATGAATCTATTATCTATATGCACATATATATGCACTAATGAGATTAATGTTGTTTGCATTGAACAAATGAAGCAAGGTTTCATCAAGGGCGACAACACCAAATACATATCGTATAAGTAATCAACAATAACAAGTTCTCTTCAAAATCAAAGCGAAACAAATCAGGTCTTAGGACATGGTAAATTTATTTACTAAATTAGTGCCTAAGGCTGCATTTGAAAAACATTTTAAAAGCATTTGTATGTTTAAGTTATCTAACCTCCTATGATTGTAAGAATCTGGGGTAGGTGAAAGTAATCGTATGTCACTCACTCTCTCTCTCTCTCTCTCTCTCTCTCTCTCTCTCTCTCTCTCTCTCTCTCTCTCTCTCTCTCTCTCTCTCTCTCTCTCTCTCTCTCATATCACATTCTCCTACAACTCGTTGATTCAGATATGCACAGACTTCATGCAGTGATCAAACTGATTTGAGATTACTAAATCTATTTGATGTATAGAATTAATCTATACCTTATTTGTTCTCCGGACTCTATAGTGGAATATTGTAACTTGAAGGAGAGGAGTGCAGAAGGGTAAGGTAGCTCGACCAACAAGAGAATGATGAATGATGAATGCCTCACCGGAAGTATACATAGAATGGCGAGGTAGCTCAACCAGCAGAGTGAATTGCGCGATTATAACAGTTGACTAGGACAACGTTGTATCTGCCGACTAGCGTGCTTATTTTGTGTAACAATATAAATCTATTTGACGCATCTCAGCAAGAAGAGTAGTTTTTCAAGAACAAGGAAATGTTGAGATGATTCCGATGTACCAACTGAATGGCCAACTCAATAAGATAGGAGAGCCGAATTGTTCACAAATTGGGTAAGCTTGGAGAAAGATTTCTTCTGTCATAATTTGTCCGAGAATTCTCAGTGTTCATTTGTATTTGTTTTTCTTCATCATTCAGGACAGATTATTCAAAATAGAAATAAAACTAGAGCACAAGCCCCAATAAACGGGAGTGAGATCAAATTGCATAAAAAAGGATGATTGGTTTGTTTCAACTTACAAATCATTTGCTGCAGTACTGCACTTTACAAAGCTCACCCCAACACAAATCAAAGCAGGAAAATAGCATGAACATTTTGTACAGCAATCATCCATCACTTGTACAGGAGAACCACAAAAGGAACAGAGAGAGAATCAGTGACATGTATATATCCTTCCTCCAAACAAGCATATTAGTTTCTCCACCAAACACAAACAGCCCTGCAAAGCAAGACTAAAATTAGCAAAGGCTACACATGTCAATAATGTCATAAGTTGATTTTCACAATGTAAACATCATAATCAGTGAAATACAGAGATTTTTTAAATGTGCCGCTCAGACTTTCTACAGTACTTCATTAAGAAACCTGTTATCCACACAAAAGGGTGTACCTTTTCAAGTAAACCTGAGCAGAAATGCATCTAGATCAAATTTTTAAACATCTACCCAATCAAAAATCGAGATTAATATTTGTTCATCTGGCGCATATAAATTTTTACTGCTTAATGAACTAAGCTCATATCATTGTTCAAGTAATTTTCTGAACTTAGAAACCAGTATCCATTAAGATTATGTGAAGGTTAGACAATGGATTTATAGATTCCACAAATGAATCATCCCAACCAGGCAAGAACGGAGATGCAAATATATATACCTGTTCATGGTACATGAGGAGCAGCATCCTGTGGTGTAAGTGGCCCGAGGTCATTTCGGAGCTCCTTGACAACAGCTGCCAACGCCTCAGGGTTCAGACCCAAATCACAGAGTGCAATAAGGATGGAGAGGGTGTGACGATCAAGTCCTGTCTCAAGAATGTTGGACATCTGAAATGCTAGGTCCAGAGACTCGCGGGCAGTTTTTGCAGCATCCGCATCCATATGAAGAAGCTGAAGAGGAAGTAAAAAGCATAACAAGCTGAGGAAATATCTATTGTAAATAATTTTCAAGAACCAATACCATTACAAAAAGTCTGACAATATATAGATCTACATCAAATAATTAGTGCAAATAATTTACATTCTTCACAAAGCTCTCATTAAATGAGCTTCAACTAGTGCTTAATTTGGGAGAACAGACCAACTCACAAATGAGGATCAGGGTATGGCCAGTAGAAAGAACAAAATTAAGAATCCTAATTAATAATTAAAAACTGATTCAATTGAAGAGGATGAAAATTAATTAGGATTCTTAAAATAACAGGTAAATACCATTACTCTGGATACTTCTAATCTAAGAGTCTTAAAATAACAGGTAAATACTCGCATCTTGCAACATGATTAATGATAAGGATTAATAACCAAAATACCCGTCCTTACGTAGAACTTCTTAGCTTGAAATCCTGTTCAGTTGATCCAACTATGATATTGAATAAGTCCAAATCCTATGGTAACTAAATGTGTTTTGCGAACCCCATGTCAGACTTCTTACGCATGCTCATTGTAAAATATAGTAAGAATATAAACTTCCACGGGGCAGAACTAGCAGGCAACATATATTGAAGTGAGTGAAGAGAAAACAGAAGGTAATACAATGATTGGAATAATGGAGGCTCATGTACCATTGTGCCATTCCTACATAAGAGGAGACTGATTTATCTTGTTTTCTTGGCATGGAAAATCCATCCAGCTCCGTTATGGGGTCTTTACAGGGGTATGTGTTTGGCTTGGAATGAAGAATATATACTTAGAGGTGGAAGGTGACTCTTAACTACTGTCTGCTAGGTGTAATGTGCTTAACACATGAACACAGCTATTCAATCGGGAGGGATCGTAAACTGCGGGAGATTTATAGGGAGCAGAATGCTGCTTCAGGTCACTTGGCTGCTTTGAGCCTTGGCCATTGGTGTCATATTGCTTTTATACTCACCCTCCTTCTAGTTTATTTTGCTCTTAATAAATCCAGCAGAACAAGGACTATTTCGATGTACTAGTGTGTATTCTCTTGGGCTTGAGCCCGTTGCTATATTGGAAATTATTACTTTAAAAATAGACTGTACAGAACAGTTGACAAGATATCCACTAAGCATAGAAATAGAGGTAAAACCTTCTTATTCTTCATTTCTCATCATCTTTATGTCTTCCTACTGATCTTATTTTCTTGGCATGTAAAATTTTCTATCTCCTGCGCTGCTATTTATCTAATAACAAATAGATGGTTTTCAAACTGACCATCTTTCCTTCATCTGTTTTGTTCAAATCGTGTTCATGATTCTGTCCTTCCATTGATAACCTGTCTTATTATGACGTGCAAAACTTCATGTGAAATCTTAAATGCTATAGACTATGGTAAAAAGTGATTTAGTTTAACCGGATGTTTAGTACTTGCAAACATCAAACAAGAGATCAGGGTAGCGCCTGGTAGTTCATTCAACACTGAAGATGAACTTAAACATCTGGTACATATGATTTTACATACCGTTTACAGCCACTATTTGCTACTTGAAACATTCACAACACACATAGAGATTTTAACATCATTCAAGTGTTCTAGTATAAAGTTTCTTTATACACCCAAGGAACTTGGGACAAAGGATCATGCCCACTGGCCGGATTCTTTAGCTAGCATTATAATTCCATGTTAAAGTTTATTTGTAAAATTTGAAGTTTACAACTTACGACTTCCTAGTTATTGTTTGCAATTGACTGACTGATATACATATACAATTAGTTTTGTTTTTCTAGTACACAATAAAAGACACAGATGAATCAAATATCCCAAGTTACCAACACAGAAACAATACATCTGAATAAAAAATAATAAAAAAACCAAATTTCATATACATTCGTAAAGGGATTTAAACAAAGGGCCATATCACTGCTAACCCTAAACTCATAGCTTCTGATCCTATAGTTTACCATTGCAAGTCATTGGAAACTATCTCAAGTTGTGGAAGGTACGGTAATGACATACAGTAAATCGAAACCGATAAACCCCAGAAAGAAATTAACAACATAGACCCAACATCTGGGAAACCCACTCTTGTTGCCAGGAATTTGGGAAATGAATCTCGAAGTTCCAGTTACAGGAAGATATAAGAGGTATGAAAAGAGAAAAAGGGTTGGAATTGGTACCTGAAGAGAGCAAAGAGCGGGTGGGTTGGTGGCGTCTTGAACAAGGATGGTGTAGCTACCGGGGATCGCAACTACACCTCTGACCTCCTCACTCTCTCTTCTTCAAAATGTAAGAGTGCCGCGACAGCTTTTTCTCTATTATAAATAATTCTTATTTTGTCGAAAATAATTTCTTTTTATTAAGAAGAATTATAATAACATTTTATTTTTATGTACCGACATACAAACTCATCCGACATCAAATGCGCAAATTACATAACAGCTTGAATCCTCCTACGATACTACTCTAAAAGATTGGTCCACCAGAAGCTTGCTAGTTATAAGTTGGAAAATGAAGGAAATTAATATGGTTCATTTTTCGCCGCTAGAGAAAAGAGAATGAGAGATAAGTTTGAAGTGGATAAAGTTAGTGGTGGAAAACTGGAAATGATGTGTGTGAACCGGTAGGACAAGGGATGGTCCAGAAAAAGTTGGACAATCCCACAAGCTGTAGTTTTCAACACTTGTTGAAGGGTTTTGTGCAGTTTAAAATACTGGTCGACCGGTCCGATTCTGTTTTTTCATAATTCACTGTTGGTTTAATCAGTGCTCAGTATTTCAGTGATGAGAAATCCACCCCTAGTTTACTATATTTTCAACAGTAATATAATATTTGGATTAGGGGAGGCACAACCCACCAACCCATAAACGTTATAAACTGCTTGTGTATGGATCCAAGATGATTTCACATGTGAGCAGTAACATCGGTGACTAAAGATTTTCCAATTTGTAAGCACCAGAACACCAAAAAGCAAGTTCAAGAGGTTGACCCATAAACTAAGAAATCAAAGAGAATATAAGGAAAGTCAGAAAAAATTTCACAGAAATGCATCCAATACCAAAAGAAAATTAAGCAACCACTGAACATGAAATTTGTCCACGGAAAAAATAATCTCATGAAAAACAAACTCAGGAATTTTCAAATAAGATTCAATAAAATGTGCAACTTCCTTCGAACTCTCCCTTTCTTAAACCTCCAAATGAAAATAAGGATTAAAATAAATTATGAGCAAGTACATGGAATACAACTAAATTGCAACTGGGTACTGATCAGGCGTTGTATATACATTCTCATTTGAGGATGTAAAAGTGCAGATTTTAAAGAATCATGAACATGCGTATAACTGTCAGATTGGGAGATGGAGCTTTATCAGTGATTACCATGAGTTGCAGACTTAAAAATTAATTAATACTAAATGGCAGAAATTAAACTCCATAACTTTGAATTTATAAACAAAAATAGATGATTTTCTTGATAATATCAATGAAAGACAACAACACATGCAATCGTATTATCAGCAAAAACAACTTGCACAAAACTCAGATTACAGGGAGAAGAAGAGTGTACCTGGAAAATGGTGGAATGGAGAAACTGAGGAAAACGAACCCGCTACCACTGCAATCGAAATCAAGAAAAACGAATTCATACAAAAACCCAACACCGAGATTCAAGAGAAACAAAATCGAACTACCACTCACCGAATAAAAAAAATCACCAAAAGTGATCTCTATCCTCTTTTCCTTTTCGGCTTGGGCTCTTTGATTTTCTGGAAAGTAATCAGAATCGATGCTCTCGAAACTTGAGAAAAGAGCAAGAGAGGCCCAAGCCCAACAACAGTAAGCGGCGCCATAGTTAAATTAAATTGACACTTTTTATTAGCTGGCCGCATGTCCCCAATATGAACTTAATTAGACGAGAATTCCACTCAAACAAGACCCTCATTGGTGTAGTTTAGGATTCCGCAGCATTTGGAGAATTCGGGGATGAAACTTTTGTGTTTCCTTGAGAATTCCGCAGCACAGAGTCGTGCAACTAAAAAGAAGGTATAATATTTCCTTCGACGAATGATCACCCCAAACAAACAAAAGCTCACATCCCGTCGCTGCCTGACGATAATAACTACACCCCCCCTTGTTCAACCACCTTGCTAGCTACGCTGTGCATGGCGTTATCAGCTATGAAACCACCGCAACAGAGAAACTCTACACCTTTCACAAACCCACCCAAAACACTCGCCTTTGTCAATTGTCACATATTGGCTCCATGCCCCAGAATCATCATCATCATTACAACTAGCTAGCTCGACTGCAAGTAGGTAGTAGAGGAGTAGCACAGAAATGAGAACTGAGAGGGAGGTGATGTCAAGAGAGGCTGTAATTGTGGCGCTGGACGCAAAAAGGAGAAGAGGAAGCGTGGAAATAGTGGAATGGGCCTTCAGATACTTGGTTCGTCCAGGAGACATCCTCCTTGTCTTGGGAGTTCTGCAAGATGATCAACTCCCCAAGAAGCATTCCTGCTTTCCATTCTTCAATATTCTCTCCCCCACCGGCGCATGTATAAAGCTCTTCCATCAGTTTCTATGAGATTCTAAAGCATTTTTGTAGCCTAATGTGTTCAATATATGTAATACATGCCTACTATAGAGTCTGTTTTGTTGCAGGCGAGAGTTCAGAAATGGTGGACGATGAGGACCCGGATTCTGTTGTGATTAAAGAGAAATATGCGAAAAGGAGAGGAGAGTACCAGACTGGCCTCCAAACTATAAACTGCCTATGCCAAAGCAATGAGGTTGGTGATTGTAACTTGTACCTATAGTACATGTCATGCCAGTGTAAGTTAATTTGGGCAATCTAACACATAAGTATTTGCTGTGGTATGTATGTGCAGGTGAAGCTGCAAGTTAAATTTGCGGTGGGGTATTGTCCTGCGAGATTGGCAATTGAGGAAGCACGAAACCTTAATACTCGGTGGATTTTACTGGACAGGTATCTCATAATCTCATGGCACTCCATTCTATATAACAAAGTTATAGATCCAATGAAAACTAGTAACTTCATTGTTTGAATTGCATGGGCAAATTATGAATTAGAGGGGAGATTATAACATTGAATTCATTCATAGATCTTGATAAGGGAGAGGTATGGAACTTGGTAGTGATGTTTTTGCAAGTCAGTCCCAGTACTTGCTGTCTTGTAAAATCTGTTATGACATGTAATAAACCGGATAACACTCTACATAGAAGGTTTGCAGTGAGATTAAAACTATATGTATTCTCAGAGTTATGCTAAGTTTTCTGACTTTTGTATTTTGGCTTCCCCAGTCACTTTAGGAAGTCCAGACTTTTTCTTAGGGGACATGTAAGCTGCAACATTGCAGTAATGAAGGATAAATATTACGCTACGTTGATGCTATCAAATGATACCCCACCTCACATCTTTCCTAAGATTAATCCTGGAGAAAATTACAATTCAGAACATGGTATGGAAGTGCCTAGTAACAGTTTAGTTCCTGATCAGTTACGAATGTCACCTGCACCTGCACCTTATCGACAAAATCCTTGTTGCTACCCACTGTCTTGGAGAACTGGATTCCCTCGAGTATTTTCAGAGAAAGAACTTGAAGTGATAACAAATGGCTTTACCGATGACTATGTTTCTAGAGAAGAAAAGGGCATGAAAGTTTACGAAGGAATATTGCAAGACACAACTGTTTTAGTCAAGGCTTACGAAGAAGTGAATAAAGGCTTCTGGTCAGTGCTAAAGATCCTTTCTCGGGTATGTCACCGAAATATCTTGAACCTCGTAGGGTACTGCAACACTGGTGCTGCTGCGTACTTGGTCTTCGACTTTCCATGTTTGGGTAACATTCAAATGAACTTTCAAAGTAAGAATGACCACTTCTCTTATTGAATTACCATTATCTGAACCTGCTTTTGAAAGAATTAGTTTAGTTATGACAGCATATTAATTAGCATAGTTTGTGAAGATGAACTTACACATATCATGTTCCAACGCACTACATTGCATTCATGAGGCAAATAATTCTTTTGTGTAAGAACTTATGGATCCCTGTGAAAACCGAGAAAACGACTGGAGGTACTAGGCTTCATCCTCATGCAGACGACTGGCGTCACAGTGCTTCATTCTGATGAACCCTGAGTCATGAAACCACCTCATCCAGTCTCCTTAACATAATGTCCATGTCCGAGCAGCTGCTGTCACATAATCACGGAGTGTTGTCTTCAAAAAGAAATAATAGGCTTTGCTTTTTTCAGCCTGTCATTATTACTCGTACAAATTACAAAATATTTAAAGTCTTCATCCCCATGTTTTTCAGTCTGGACTAAATTACTTTCTGTTTTTGTTAGTATTTAACTGAGGTCTATCGTTTGTAGTTGAGGAATTGGCTAAGAAGCTGGGATGGAGAGCAAGGTGGTCTATTGCTCAAGAGATAGGTGGAAGCTTGCGCTATCTTCACGAGGAATGCGCTGATGCGCCTATTATTCATAAATCTGTTTGTTCATGTTATGTTGCTCTTTCTCATGATTACTCTGCAATGGTGAGTTCTGATCCTCCACATACCTATATGGGAACAACAGTATGGGTGAAATACAAACTTATAAAAATTGTAGTCTGATATTCTGATTGAACTCCAAGGACTTCATACTACCCTTTTTCTTTTTTGTTTTAAAGTACAGTTCTCAGAATCACAGGAACTAAAACTTTAGAGATAGCATCTCAAACAATTCAATTTCTTACTACTCACCATTCACCATCTATGTTGCTATATGGAATTATGCCTCCGGAAAGGCTGCACTGCTTTCAAAGAACACCAGATTCAGTCTTTTAGGAGTTTCAAGAATTACCAATTGATCTGATGCTTAGAGCCACTTTTAAAAGATCTTTCTGAGATTCTTTAAACTTGTTGATATTTGTTGTTTCTCTCCTTCACCGAGTAATTTCCTTTGTCTGTTACTGAAGCTTGGCAACCTCGAAGATGCTGAATGGCTTGATGGAGATGTTGCCAGGTAATATTTTCTGATTGTAATACAAGTGTAATCATTTTTCTTTTTAGCAAGAAAAAAAAACTTGATCATACTGGTATGATGCCTTATCATTTTATGTGCTGTTTTGATATTTAAAAGATACTCAAATTTCGAAGAAGACGAGCGCCTTTTTGTAGACATACGTGGTTATGGAAAATTCATCCTGGAGCTTATTACAGGAAAAAGTGCATGTTGCTTTCCAAACCAAGGGAAGGACCAGTCCTTGATTGACTGGGTAAGATCTCTGGGACACATTTGCTTCTTCTAACTGAACATGCATCTGGTCATTGATCTAGCTAGCCTTATTCTTCTGCATAACAGGCAATGCCACTACTAGAAAATGGTGAGCTTAAGGAACTAATGGACTGCCGAGTGACAGAAATTGCTGGTGATGCTAGAATGGTACGTCAGATGGCCCATGCTACATTGCGCTGCCTAAATGTTGATTCAGATCATAAGCTTTCGATAAGCGAGGTAATGAAGATTGAATACACGCTTGTCATCTAGCTTTTACTTCTCATATTATTTTTTTTCTTTTGGTAAATGAAAACCCCTTGGCTTGTTTCCCTTGGCCTGTTTGTAGCCTGGGTTCTTCTATATTACTTCTCATCTCTGTTACACTTAAAAAGTTAAAACCCGTTCTTTAAACATTTTCTCCAAATGGCCTTTTTTTTTCTGCTTCCCAGGAAATAAAACAAATGTATTCAGACAAATTACCATAATGAATTGCTCATGATCTCAAAGTGAGGCACATAAACATTGAAAATTAGTACCAGTACTATGAACAATGTGTTGTTTCTATATCTTTAGTACTACTAGTACTAATGGATGGTAGTATATTAACAGTACTAGTACCATAAACAGTGTGTTGTTTCTATGTCTTTAGTACTACTAGTACTAATGGATGATGGTATATTTAACAGGCCGTGGCAATTGTTCGAGGTGATGAACTTGTGGTATCCATTCAAGCACTGAAGATTTTTGAATGACTCCAGGAAATTATTGTTTTTGGTTAGTAGTTTGTTATACATATGTATCTATGCTAAAGCAATAGAAGTATAAAACGACAGTTATAGCTAGTTAAACAGAAGACGAAATTGCATTATTTCATGCAAACTGGATGTTTTCAGATTGAACTGTGAATGAATATATTGTGATCAAACAAACAAACTAACTAAAGATTGCCTTTACCTGTGGAATTCGAATGCAACCGAACAACCTTCTATAGATACATGAACAAAAATACGAGAGCAAAAGTATTCAAAAGCAGACATGGAGACTTTGCTGCTTAGACCATTCTTATCTGTCACTACAGAATCATTTCCGAACTCCTTTACCTATTTGATAGCTGGAACCACTATGATCATTGCGGTTCTCCTTTTAGAACTCAGATCAACGAGGATATACCTAGTTGATTTCACTTGCTATCTGCCTCCTGGTAGATTGCGGGTTCCAAAGGCGCACTTCATCGAACATGTGGAGATGTCTAACATCAATGGCAGAGAGGGCATTGATTTCCAAGTAAAGGTATGGGAAAGATCAGGCATTGGTTCAGAGACTAGCATGCCTGATCCACTGCACGAAATCCCCCCTCGTGAGTCTTTGGATGATACTCGTAACGAAATTGAAATGGTTTTCTTCACTGTTGTTGAAGACCTTCTTTCCAAGCACAAAATTGATCCAAAAAGCATCGACATTCTTGTGTCAAATTGCAGCATTTTCTGCTCAACACCATCCATTAGTTCTATGATCATAAACAAGTTTGGATTTCGAAGCGACATAAAGAGCGTCAACCTCAGTGGAATGGGCTGCAGTGCTGGAATCTTGTCAATTTGTTTGGCCAAGGATCTCCTCAAAGTTCACAAAAACTCGTTGGCATTAGTCCTCAGCATGGAAGCTGTAACTCCCAACGGCTATGCGGGCAAGGAAAAATCAATGCTTCTTCCAAACGTCTTGTTTCGGATGGGAGGGGCTGCTATTCTACTGTCGAATAGGAAGCAGGACAAAGGCATGTCGAAGTACAAGCTCCAGCATCTTGTCCGAACCCACCTTGGTTCGGATGATGAAGCATACGAATCTGTTTTCCATAAAGCAGATGAGGATGGATGTGAAGGGGTCTCACTATCAAGAGCCCTGTTAAGTGTGGCAACAAAAGCTCTTAAAACAAACATATCAGCTCTGGGGCCACTTGTGCTACCATACTCCGAGCAGTTTCGGTTTGCATGGTCAGTTATCCGTAAGAAACTCAGGTTCTTACCAAGGCAGAAGGGAGTTTATGTGCCAGATTTCAAGAAGGCTATCGAACACTACTGTATACATGCTGGTGGAAGAGCAGTGATAGATGGCATAGAAAAGAGTCTGAAACTGCAAAAGGAAGATGCAGAGGCTTCAAGAATGACATTACATAGATTTGGAAACACATCTTCTTCTTCAATTTGGTATGAGCTTTGTTATTTGGAAGCAAAAGGAAGGGTGAAGAAAGGTAACAAAGTATGGCAAATTGCATTTGGAAGTGGCTTCAAGTGTAACAGTGCAGTTTGGAAATGCGTTTCAGATGTTGATCCAACAAAAAGAAATGCATGGTCAGACAGCATCAATTTGTACCCTATAATTGATGATGAAATCCCAACTTAAGTGCACGACTTGTTGAATAAAAGGTAGCTCAATATATACAACGTACCATTATGTTAATCTTCTCATAAGATTATAGATGATGTTTAAGCACTGATTGCTTTACTTTTATCTGCAATATTTGTTGTTTCGCTCTTTAAAACATAAGATATAATATGGGCATGTTCTTCCATCAATTATGGTAGTCAGCAACACTTCTAATTCTTCAAATGCAAAAACCTGCTTATAAGTCAAATGTAAAATTTGTCTAAACAAAAGCAAATAAAGATGCTCTTGTATAGCAAAGTGGATATACAATTAGTTCCAGCTCTGATTACATGCATGCAAGTTTTTATATAATCTAAAATCACACAATTTAGCACTATACATGGGGTTAATATGCCCTAAACCAGTTAAGGAAGCATAGGTTTCAAGAAGCCAAGCAGCAGACTGAATGACTGATTATACTAGTACTGTGAAACAACAAACTTTTTACAGAGAGTTGAACCAACCGCAGTGGAAGATACCTGGAACTGCACATTCTCCAACTCACTTAGACTTTGAAGCTTTTGATATCATATGCTGCTTCGATAGCATCTCGGCAATGTGCTGGCGGCCAAATAAGTGAGAGTTTTTCAGTATTAGATTTCTTGTAGATGAATCCACAGTATAACCTTGTCCTGGCATCCACTGTAGTAACTGAAGAAGCAGGTCCTTCTTGTCAGGGTCCGAGATATAACGTGATATGGCCATCTGAAATATTCCCTGTGGGATACAGGAAGGATTTGCAGCTATAAGAGTTGTCAAAGTGAAAACAGAAACAGGAGAGGTTTATGAAAATCTTCCATGGAGGATGAAACCTAGGGTTTCTACAAGGTGTACTTGTCTACAGCCCTTATTCACAGCCTCACAGGCACTCAGGCTCAACTATTTTTCCTTTCTTATCAAAACTACAAAGAAAAAAAAAAACATAAATCAAAAAGTAAAAAACAAAATAAAAAAAACAACACAACAGAGAGGTAGTAAGAGAAAATCTTCCATTGAACATTTACAACATAAGAGGGCAAAGATAGTCACACGGCCACAAAGGCACGTGAAAGCACCCACAAAATGGAGAGCACACGAATAAATAAGTCCAACATAAACCCTCACCTTTTAGCCTGTTGATTCAAACAAGTGGAGGAAAGGGTAATTTTTTTACCTTCCAGGGATCCTACTATGTGGACGGTGACATCAGTTGTCACAGTTTATAAATATCTGTACTCTAGCCATACTATAAGAGAACCCATGCTTAGTTTGAATATGCCTGAGGTATATGCGAGTAATAGTGTGAGACTGTGAGGTATATGCCCAAACCTCAATATTGAGTTAATAAATACAAAGACTATAATCCTGAAATCATTTCTGAAATTGCACCTGCACAAAGACAACTAGATGCAAGACACTCTTTTAACTTTTTTCTCTTATTTCTTGAAAGACATTTACAAAAATCATACAGTTCTTTCTTGCCATTTTTAGCCTCTTACAGTTTTACTTTCTCCTTAGTTGAGTGAGGAAAAAAATACTTCCTTTTTCTGAAGGGTAAAGCTATTTTGACCTCTATTATTTCTCTCCCTCCCTCCCTCCCTCGCACTACCTCAAATAGGTCCATCCCTAGTAAGTGTTTAAATATGCATGCAAGCTTGTTCTAGGAAAAAATAATGATCCAATTTATTAACATCCGTAATAGTTTACCTGATCAATCTTGCAACCAGAACCATCAATCGCCTTTAAAACATCATTTATCAAGTTGATATTTCCCAATTTCATAAACGCAGTTGCAAATTTCATTGTGGCAGCCTTAGAAATCAACCTCGGATTATCCTGACCAAAAGAACAATATAAATTAAACTACAATTAAGAAATAAAAAGTTAAAAAGGCGAGAAAATAATTATAGGTCACACAAGAAACTTGATTTAAAACAATCGCTAACCTTGACTACTACATAAGCATCTTTGAGAAGCCTTCCTGCTACTAGGATGTGTAGAATCTTCTCATGAAGGGCCTTGCACATGATTCGCTTACTATACCTTAGCATATTGTATATAGAGTATGCTTCCGAGTATGCTCTTATCTTACCAAGATGAAACATTAAGGAGGAACAAAGTTCCTGCAATGCAACAGAGTATATAGTCTGGTGTTTTTGGACCATATCATATGCTTGCAAAATAAAAGTTCTTACATCTTCTTTACACCATAATGGATTCTGATATTTCATTTTGATACAAACAAATGGCTTCTTTACATTATTGACCATTTCTATAAATGATTTCATTATCTTTAATTTTTCGGAAGGTCATTCTGTTTTTCCATTGTTTATTAAAAAGAACAAAAGCAAAATGGCACTGTTGAACGGTTATTATCAACAAGAATATAATACCTCATCTGGTGGGTAGCCTTTGTTGTGCATATCCTCCATGGTCTTGTAAGCAAGCATGTATAGCTTCTCCTTACAAAAGTACTTTATTAAAATATGGAAGGTATTATTATCAGGTGTGATTTTTAATTCATCCATTTTTCTCAGCATTTCCATTACACTATCCATTTCACCTGCTCTGCAATAGGCACAGATCATCGTGTTCAACATAACCAAATCATATTTGTCATAAGTTCTTTCAAAATCCTTAGCTAACTGTTTTGCATCATCTACAAGGCCACCCCGGCAGAAAGCAGAAATCATGATACTGTAGGAATATCCATCTGCATATAGGGGAAAATAATAAAGTAGCAGCACAATGTACAAGATTAAATTTGCACATAGGAAGGAAGGTTCTGCAGGAAAAAATCAACTAAGTATTTCTTAAAGCTCCACGTCACTTATTGTTTCAGAATAGGGATTCATGAGCAAGTCATCTGTTAACAATGCTATGTAAGAGCAAGTAATTTGTGCAAAGCATCTGTAAAGACCATAGAAATCATCAGGGATTTCTACTTCAAAGTATGCATTAACACCAGGAATTGAAGAACATACCACTATACATCGTCTTTCATATGTTTCATAACCATATATAGTTTGAAGACAACAATTCCATTAGTCCTATGGCTTTTGTGTGTCAAAAGTAATAATAATATGCATATCAAAATAACAGATAGCTTTCACTGAGGGTTTGAATATGGTAATATTTGAAAGATACCTGATCGTACAGATTTCTCCTTTATTTCATCAAAAACCAATTTAGCATCTTCTATACGGCCAGCCTTAGCAAAGGCATCCATCAATAGACAGTATGGCATCTACATATAAATGTAACCAAATGAGCCACAGTAAGAACAAATTAAAATAAGAAGAGAATTTATGATAGCGAACTACAACAATGCACCTAATGATTGATGACCAAAAAATCAATTTGCCAAGAAAAGCAAAATTATTCTTCAAAAAGAACCTTACAAAAGCCTCAATAATCATGGTGATCACTTTGGGTCAAGATAATGGGATTGGCTCATGATAAGCCACAGGTACACATGGCACTCCTGCCCAGCGGACTCCAGCAGCGTCCCCGATCACTTTCCCTCCCCGGCGAGTCCGCCAAATTCCAGTTTCCGGCGAGATCGACTTTATTTGAAGTTTTGGGTGATCTCACCGGAAAACTGGAAAAGAACGGACTCGCCGGGGAGGGAAAGTAGTCGGGGACGCCGCTAGAGTCTTCTAGAGTGGAGGCACGCCGTCGTCGGTGCCGGACGGTGGCGAACAGAGGGACGTGCGCACATGCGCTCTCTATCGTTTTCGTATATATATATATATATATGAAAACGATATGAAGCGGACGTCCAAAGTGCGGACGTCCCTCCGTTCTCCTCCTTTCGGCGCTGACGACGGCGCGCCTCCACCCGAGCGGACTCCAGCGGCGTCCCCGACCACTTTCCCTCCTCGGCGAGTCCGCCGAATTCCAGCGAGATCGATCTTGTGTGAAGTTTTGGGTGGAGGTTGCTGCCCAGACGTTCAAATTGATCTCGCCGGGAAGGGAAAGTGGTCGGGGACGCCGCTGGTGGAGAACAGAGGGACGTCCGCTTCATATCCGGTCTGTATATATATACAGATTTTCTCAGGTGCGGATGTCCGCATTTATTCTTACGGTGCGGATTTCCACTTTACACTCACTTTTCAATCGAATTTTCACATCTCTACCGTCTAGTATTTAGATACTAATGTATAGATCATCTCTGCAAAATTTCAGCCAATTTGGTTATCATTAAGGCACTCAGACTGCGTTTTTTTGTGGATGAACATAATTCTGTCGAAATTGAACCGTCCATGTTTATAACAGAAAAACGCAGTTTTGAGTGCCTTAATGATAACCAAATTGGCTGAAATTTTGCAGAGATGATCTATACATTAGTATCTAAATACTAGATGGTGGAGATGTGAAAATTCGATTGAAAAGTGAGTGTAAAGTGGAAATCAGCACGTAAGAATAAATGCGAACGTCCGCAGCTAAGAAGCGCTATATATATATATATATATATATATATATAACTTGTCGCCGGCCAATCCTGGAAGGAGAGAAGCCGTCCTGGAAGCCTGTGCTGTCGTCCGGGAAGGAGAGAAGCCGTCGCCGGCGTGAGACGGCGGAGAACAGACGACGTCTGCACTTTAAGCCGGAGTGCGGACGTCCGCTTCACATCCTCTGTGTGTGTGTGTGTGTATATATATATATATATCCTTTTTTTTGACATATACGAGGGATTAAGCATTACACCAACTTTTCGATCACAAAATCACATCTTCACCGTTCACTTTATAGGTCTATATGAGTAGATCAATTATGCAAAATTTCATCCAAATTGGTGATCGTTAAGGTTTCGAATTAGCTTAAATCAATGGATGTATCAAATCTGCCAAACCTGAACCATTCATGCAAATCGCTGTTTTGAGAACCTTAATGATCACCAATTTAGATGAAATTTTACATAAGTGATCTAAATATTGGGACCTAAAAACTGAATGGTTAAGATTGAAAAATGTAATCAAAAAGTTGGTCTAATGCTCAATCCCTCATATATGTCAAAAAAAGGGATCCCTTAGTGGAAGGGCCCTGTGTGTGTGTGTGTGTGTGTGTATATGCAAATGAAGTTCCTTAACATATGATAGCAGCATGATGTCCAAAATTTCACAAGCAAACATTACATTCGCTAAAACTTCAACAAGATAAAGATTGAAAGCTAGTGTCATGTAATTTGAAAAACAAGGGATCTTTGGGATTTAAGGTAAAGAAAAATTTAAAGAGAATCCCATAAGCATTTACGCAATGTAAATTTATCAATAATTCTGATAGATAACATGAGGAAATGAAACAAGGATACACAAAACCCTGACAGATGTTATCTATAAGAGATTGAATAATTCAAAATTTTGGTTGCTAACCAAAGGAAAAAATAAGAAGCATATCTTATATCTCTGAATCACTCCCTCCAATAAGAAAGTATTAGCAAAATGCACAAAACCATAGAAATCATGGCAAAATAGATGTCTTGGAATTCAAGCTAATAGTAATTAGGCAAAGGTTTTACCATACCTCATCTTCAGCATATCCCAAAGCTTCCAGTTCGGTTAGTAATTCTCTTGATTTTTCAAACAACCCACCTCTGACATAAGCCTTCAATAAAGTTGTCAAAGTAACCTGCAAACATTGGCAGTTTGAACAAGAAACATATTACCAAAGTGATGTCTTCTACACATGATTTAGCAAGATTATATAAGTGAACCAATACTAGACCAGGAAACCAGGAATTCAAACTGGAACACGGATATCGTAGCCATTGTAATATTGATAACGTAAGGTTTACTTCACCACTTGTACACCAGATGCAAAAAAAAAAAAAAAAACAAACATGGGAAGTACTTTGTTATGTCTTACTGATGAAACTATATTGAAGGTATAGTTTTGTAGATTGTTATCGAAGCAATTCTTACATCAAGGATCATTTTAATCTTAGATCATAATTGACAGTGTACTGTGGACTGAACTAAATTATTCGATATCTTAAAATGAAGGCAACCCTACCAAGTGCATAAATGCTGAGTGTTTGTCCTACTGATGGAAATATGGAATACATGAGTCTAAGTGTCTCAAGGCAACCTATAGAATCAGGGAAGCAATAGTTGCAATGGAACTTCATTCAACCACCACCCTCCCAGAACCTCACTCCCATCCTATTTTCCATGTGAGAAAAAAGGCTCTCGTTACAGTTCAAAATGAATCTGAGAAAAGGTCTTCCCTAGATTTATATATTACTATACAAGGCTTACTCCCAATTTGTGATTCTACACTCTCCTACATATTTAATATGAGTATTTTCTTGGAGTTCAGAGATTAGACTTTGAGTGAACAACTGAAAATTTACTGATTCTATATATTATGCTACCAAATCCTAGCCATCATGTTCCTGAGACTACCTATAATCATTAATGTTTAAATGTCCCTCAGTGCAACTATTTTAATTTGACAAATCAGAAATGCAAACAATTACTAACAGGCAAGTTTCGCATAGAATAAACATTTTTGTACATGAACAAACCTTATTAGGTACTAACCCTGCAGATTTCATATCTTGCACCACATCATCAGCCTTTTTGTAGTTCCCACTTATAGAGTAAGCATTGAGCAAAGAGCTGTAATGGAATTCATTTGGTAAATGGCCTTCATCCTTCATCTGTTTGAAATAACTTTCTGCTCCTTCCCATTTATTATTTGAAGCACAGATAGCCAAAAGTGTACCATATATTACACTGTCCATCTGCAGCTTATTATTCTGTAATTCTTGAACCAGCTCTAATGCCTTAGAATAACCATGTTTGAATTTGATGCAACCTGCAAGAAGCTAAGGATGGTAGTGGATAATAATAATGAAGGTTGAATATACAAATAAGAAATGTAGGTCACAAACAATTTATACTTCTCAGATGAAAAATGAGCAGTTCAGAAGTGGTGGTATGTCAATGAATGAAAGTGATATAAGTTCATATATGAATTAGTATATAACAGCTTCCTTAAATAATTAAGGAGATCTTCTTAGACTAACATTCTATCCTGTGGGGAGTGATAGATTGTTTTTATTTCCTTCAATTATTTAAACTGTTAACTCCTCACTTTTAATAGTTTAAATAAGCGTATAATCACTGTCACTGGAACCGTTTTCACTATGAAATGGTAGTTTATATTTTTTTCTCATTATATTTTTTATCAGTGGTCGCCACGCATTACTATTTTTCATGGAGAAAAAGTTTCGTTTAAACCAATGTGACATGAATACTGAAATACATACTGTACTATAGGTGACAGCATCTGGTGTTAAGCCATCCTGCTTCATCTGGTGAAATAACTTAATACTGCCATCAAACTTGCCACTCCTGACCAGACTACCAAGAACCGAATTGCATATGTGAACATTCTTTTTAGTTGATTCATCTTGAATGCTATTGTAAATTTCTAGTGCTTTTACGGGATTGAGGCTCTTTCCAATGAATTTTATATAGCTACTATAGGACGATGCACTAACTTTTCCATTCTGTTGCATCCATTCAAAGAGCTGCAACAATTGCAAACATATTATTATATTAACAACTGGAAGAACAAAATAAATACAGTAAAAAAAAACAGTTTTCCAAGTGATAGACCTGGGAAAGATCATGCCATCTTTTCAGCATCCCAAAATGACGTATTATGGCATTCAAGTCTTGAACCTTCAAACTTCCACCTAATCTGATACCGTAAAGTTTATTTAAGTTAGTCATATTCCTATATTTCAGATGTTCTTCACCCTTCAAAATGTTCTCTAACAGGAACAAAGTAAGAAACTTGTCAGTAAAAAACATAAAAAGATAGATAGATAGATATATATATATATATATATACAGTCCCTATCCAGAGCGAAGCTTCGCTCTGGAATTAACGTGCGAAAGTCCTTATTTGACTCACTTTTCGGTCATATTTTTCGATCATACCCGGTCAATGTCTAGATACATATCGTATGATCATCCTTACAAAGTTTCATTCAGTTTGGTGATCATTTGCACACCAAATCAGATAAAATAAATCAATAGAACAAAATCTGTCCAAGTAGAACCGTTGGAGTAAATCATGATTATGGAGGCTTAAACGGTCACCAAATTGGATGAAACTTTGTAAGAATGATCATACGATATGTATCTAGACACTGACCAGGTATGATCGAAAAATATGACCGAAAAGTGAGTCAAATAAAGACCTTCGCACGTTAATTCCAGAGCAAAGCTTCGCTCTGGATAGAGACTGTATATATATATACAGGGCCCTTCCACTAAGGGATCCCTTATATGAGGGATTGAGCATTAGACTAACTTTTCGATCACAGTTTTCAATCTTAACCATTCAGTTTTTAGGTCCTAATATGTAGATCACTTCTGCAAAATTTCATCCAAATTGGTGATCGTTAAGGTGCTCAAAACTGCAATTTTCATGAACGGTTCAGGATTGGCAGATTTGAACCGTCCATTGATTTAAGCTAGTTCAAAGCCTTAAAGATCACCAATTTGGCTGAAAATTTCCAGAAATGATCTACTCATATATACCTAGAGGTTGAATGGTGGAGATGTTGATATGTGATCAAAAAGTTGGGCTAATGCTCAATCCCTCATATAAGTCATAATAAGGGATCCCTTAGTGGAAGGGCCTTGTATATATACATATATATATATAGGATTTTTCTCAGGTAAGGATGTCCTTAGTGGAGAAGGACTGATATATATATATATATATAATATAAAACAAACATATCTTGTTCAATTCTTTGTATTTTTTTGTTATTTTTTTTTAAAATATTCCATCTAGGACCCAGATAATTAAATCAAGGAAATTAGCTAACGAAACAGACTGTGTATATATGTCCACAGCGAAATAAAATAACAAAACAACATAGTCGATGCATTACTTAAAATTTAAACAGAAGAAATTACCGGTCCGATATTGCTGACAATTACAAAGCTCAACTAACACATGATGTTCATCTTGAAGGCAAATTCATTACATAAAAAAAATGAACTATTAGATAGATGAAAGTGAAAAAAAATGAAACTACCTTGTAAGAGCTGATTCTAAGTCAGAGGACTGCTGGACTTGAAGAATTGCAGATTGTCTAGCTAAATATTGCTTGGAGTGAGGCCTTGTGACCCTCCTGCTGTCATATTTGGGAGGCTGCCCGAGGCGCTCGTTGTCAAGAGTTGTGGCACAAGAGACATGAGACGTATTCACTCTTGTGCTCCAAGGTGGCACTGGGAGAACAAATGGAACAGAGTTTCGGCAGAGTGCCGACACCTCCATTTCGGTTTGTGAGGGTTGATACAGATAGCCGGATAAGCCTGAATTTGTCTTAAATTACTCAAACTGAATCGAAATTCCGAAAACCAAGAGCTTGGGCATCAGAATTAATTGAGATTGACAGTAAATGGAGTGGAAATAACACTAATTCCCAACCTCCGTTACCTTTTTCTCCCACGTTTGTCAAACAACCAAAAGCCCCATCACCCAGCTACTTCTTCTTCTCCTTCCTCCTCGTACCGCTATACGAGAATGAAAGGAGATAAATGAGGAATCAAATTATCACAGATAGAATGATAGCACAGAGTTTGTGATAAGATAAAAGAAGAATCAATGGATGAAACAGTTTTGGATAAACTTACCTCGTTTTCTCACCACAACCGCCACAAGCTTTTCTTCAAGCTTCTTCTTCCTCTGCTGTTGCCTTTCTTCCCTAATTTCGTTAATTTCTAGCAGAACAAGTACTGAGAAGCGAGAGAGCGCTTCATCTTGTAGTGTCACTGTTTACTCTATTACCCTCGCTGACGTACACACTAGGATACTGTTTATCATTTTGGTTACAGAAGGGGTGCCAAGGTCCCAGAAAAAACAGAAAAAAAAAAAAAAAAAAAAAACCCTAGAGAACAACAGTGTAATCCACATTCCCTAAAAATATCATCTAAATCATCCAAATAAGTAACAGCATGAATACGAGGCTCATAAAAAGTAATGAGTCTAAGAGAATAATAAAAACTTGATTTAGCAAGGGAGTCTACAGTTATATTACATTATCTTAAATGTAGCTGAATCTTGAATTTTTCAAATTAGAGCTGAGATGGTGACAACCAGCAATAAGAGAACCAAGAGGATGTAAGGAGAGGTCAACTCGTTGCAGTAAGTTCATAAGGATAACAGAATCACACTCAACCTCAAGATTTGAAATGTGCAGATTTCTTGCAATCATCAAGCCATAATAAACACCCCAAGCTTCGGCATCAACAATAGCACCAATGTCAAGATTAATCTAAAAACCAGATATCCAAAGGCCCTAATCACACCACTTGCACCAATTCTACTGGTATTGGAGGATCTTGTACCATCAACATTAAATACCGTCAAAGTTCGGCATCTATGTTCTAAATATCGGGACCGTCTTGATTGTTACAACGATTGTTGCCTAAGAACTATAAATCCATAAACATTCACAATCGATGATTAAGTAAAATTTTACGAAAATTTTGAAACATTATGCAATATATAGACATTTACTCTTTGATGCAATTTTGAAAGATGATGCAATTTATAGACATTTTATTTTTGTTTCTTAGCTTCTGTTCTTTGTCAGTTTCTTTTTGAATTTCGCTTGAACGTATTTGTCAATGATGAGCTTGAAGAACTTGAAGAGTTATTTATTTGCTAATTGTTATTGTGCCTGAACAAACAAGCTTGGCTCGATATAGCTAATAATAGGTTTAAACCAATTGGATAGATTTTTTTTTGAGGTGAAAGGAGATAGTTCCATTGATCAAAGATCATGACGACCAAAACAGTCAAGCATGAATAGTCCGAAGACCATACAAGCACTATAGCTAGAAAACTAAATACGGACTACATCTAAGAATTGAAAAAACAACCTCAAAACTACATCCAAAAAAGTGGATCTAACAACTAAAAAACATATAACCTTCTATCCTCTAACCAACAACTCCACTTTCAATCGAATCAAGCCTAAGACCTCATGGTGTACCTTTCATCAAATTGAAAAGAAAGAGAGTTGTTGTTAAAGAATAGAAGGGGTCTGTCCTAGCTACACTAGGAGATTACTCTGCCTCAGCCTCTGAATCGAGGCCTGGATCTTCAACAACTGCAACCTGTGAGACACTCAAGCCATGGAATCCGAAAATTCAGATGCTCCTTCTGAAACTCTCTTCTTGTTCTTGCTACCTCTTGGTCTTCCTCTCTTCTTGGGAGACTTTCCAGTTTTTGCAATACTCAGATCACTATTAGGGTTAACAGAAAAGCCAAGTTCATTAAGGTTCAAAGGTAATGGGACCATTACCAAAGCATGTCGAGCACGCTTACCATTTGGAGACTCTTCTTCTTCACGTTCTCGTCGAATTCCGATGATTTTTGGAGGAGAGGGGAAAGCAGACACCTCTCTGATGGTTACAGCTCTCTTCTCTTTAGGGAAAAAGGAAGAAAGTGTCAAGACCCACCCCGAATTTCACCCTGAAACCCGAAGTAAATTTTGCGGGGTCCACCTCTAAGGAAAATTTACTGAAGAACTCGGTAAACCTTCTTTGAAAATGAACAACCCTAACCCGGAAAAATCAAGAATTTACCCTCCTAGACGAATCAACCAACTTCCAATTCATCCATAAATATCTAAATAAAATAACGTAAATCTTAGCACACCACCATTAAAGTATACGCTACCCCAAGGGTAATCAGAGCTTCTAAGGAAAAACTACATGAAGCAAAAAAATACATTGGTAGGTTTATCAGGTAACCTACTGGTGAAGAGTGGTGGAGAAGTGGGTAACTATGCCTCGCCTTCTACTAGTGTCAACTCGGACTCTGCAGACTGGGCATTTTTAAAACGAATGGCCTAGGGGAAAAACATTCGAAAAATGTTAAAGTGAGTGGACAAAAATAAAAGAATAAATAAAGAAAATAAATAACAATATTTATATTTTCCCAATTTAATTTCAAAGAAAACGAATGCGTGCTCCACGCGACAAATCTTTTATCTCAAAAATATATATCAATATATGTATGTATCTACACACGTCTATACTCCCTATATATTTATTTTATAAATTTAAAATAATTTATATAGGGCTACTACGCTCACGTCAAGCCTTAATGCGGTGTTACACTACGCCATTAAGGTGGACGGACGGGTGTATAAATATGTGTCCGTACCCCTTATATGAATTAAACACACATATAGGGCTACTACGCTTACGTCTAACGCTCACGTCACACCATAATGCGGTTATATACTACGCCATTAAGGTGGACATACACATATGGTTAGCTAGCATTTATATACATACTCTCCTCATAAAAATATATATAATTTACCGAAAAATCCCTTTTTTGGTAACTCTTCAAAATAAATAAAGTCATCAAAATAAAATGACATCAAATGCTCCAACAAAACAAATTGTTCCACCATGAACCATAGCATGCATATTATTCAAAACAAAAGTCCACTAACAAATTAGGCCTAAGCCTGATATCGGTCTGAGGCTTCTTCAGCTCGAGCCTCCTCACGTCCTATTTCAAAAACATAAATTAATCCCCAACTATATACCGACGCTTATATAAAATTAGGTAAAATTAAATGTGGGCCTTATCTACTCTTATCCTTGCCCAACTTCGTCAATCTTAAAATCCCTATGGTCCAAACTTCTCCACAAATACCGGCGGTCTTAAACCAACTTTTATGGCCAAAACAACAATAATCTAACGGCCGGATTCTATCCAAATTAACAGCCAAAATACCAAACTTTGAAAAAAATCTCAAACCTATCCAAAATTCCTCTAAAAACTCTAAAATTCACATCATTAAACTCCTCTTAATAATACACATCTAAAATCACAATGTTTATCTCATTATTTCATTTAATCAGCCTCATGGTGAATTGGTGATTTGGTTGTTGGATTTTTGAAATACTATCAGATATTGAAGAGGACTTTGCAGAGCATTTGTATACCGACTCCCAATCCAAACACTACAACTTCCGTTACTGCTCAGGTGCAGAGCATTTGTATATTGAAGACGGTCAGTAGGTTAGGTACCACTATCTTTTACTTGAGCAATTTTTTCTAGTCTAGTCTCCGGCAATCCAGAGTTTCAGGCATGTCTACCGACTAGCAAATCACTACATGTACATTGAAAAATGATTTCTCTCCACTACTGGTTCATGCAAACCTTCCATAAACCTCTCCATCTCACTACAAATAATCTGCAATATTTACCAATCTCTCCTATACATTGATAATGCCTCTGCATCTTGACCTTGAAACAATACAACGGGTGAATGAACACATTCCAAACTTGAAAGGAAATCTCATTTGGTGTGTTTTGACTTGAGGATACCTACTGATTGAGTCCGTCAGGTTTGCTATTTTTTCAAAAAGTACATGCCATCTCTTAGTTCTAGCTTCTCTTCAGAAACTAGACCTGATAAGAAACTTTGCAGCTGTTGGAGGGTTTTGTCATAAGTAGGATCTGCTATGCAGAACATCTGCAGAAATGTGGGGAAAATCTATTAGAATGAGTAATATGACAAATATTTACCCAACTATATCAAGTTACATAAGCCAACACTACGAGGAACATTTAAGCCATGCTCACCTTGAGAGTATTATGAATGCGATCCAAAGCCATGCTTCCAAAGTTTGTAAGCATCCCCAAAATAAATTTCTACAACAAACCAAAGACCGTTTAGAAGAATGGAGCCATGCATTTATCCCATTGCAGATTTAAGACTGATAATGGAGACGATCAATAAAGGTTCTCAATCTTAAGAGGCAATCATTCATGTTCTAGTTTTTGCTATTTTCCCCCTTCCCATAGCGGAAATGCTGATTAAGGGCTACTTTGGGATTGTTGTGTTTATAAAAATAAAAAAAAAAAAAATAAAAAAATAAAAAAATAAAAAAAAAACTGCTACTGTTGTACTAAGAAAATAATCAACAATGAATTAAAACAGTTGTGTTTGGTAAATATTATTTTTAAAAGTGTTGTTACAAAACATTATTTTCTAGTGTTTTTAATGACAACAACTTCTAAAAGCAATCTCGAGGTTGCTTCTAGAAGGTCTAAAAGTTTAGATAAAAGCCTTTTTTTTAGAAGCAAAGCTATTCCAAACAGGGCCTAAGATTACTAGACTTCATTCTGCAGATATCAACAATGCCATGAGGCAACACCAGAAGAATTTCAACACTTGCCCTATGTAATTAGAGACTAGTGAATTTGGCCCCTTTGCTCTTTATTTCGGGAAAAAACAAAAAAGGAAGAAAGTACAGAAAAAAGTAGAGTAAACGTAAAAAGTTAGAGACTATCCAGACCACATGGTGTACAAGATTGGTCTTTTATTATGTATTGAATACCTCATACACAGTCATTTCCTTGCGCAGTTGATCCTCTACAGAGGCGACAGAGCTCTCTCCTTCCTCGTCACCAGCTATAAGATCCTCACAGTTCCCATCATTAGCAGTGTTTTTGCCAGCGTCAATCATCCCTTCCATGAGTGTAAACACATGATCATCAGAGTCTTCCCCAATTGATTCTGCAAGAATTCCCTTCAATAGGAAAACGGAGGCAAACATGAAAGCTTCAATCTTGATTTCCAATGCTTAAGACTTAAATATTACAAAGACGCACTGCACCCTATTTGAAATTATTTTTACTGGTGCTTGACATAGTGGGGAAAGGTAAGAAGCAGCACATTGTACAATTTATATTCACAAAGACAACCAGGAACATATATGAATACTGTGATAAAAGTCATATGACAGGTCAAAGGTCCATGGAATTACACTTGTAACCAAGAAAATTAGACATAAGCTCTGAATGCAGTCCAGAGTTTATAATACTTGCTGCTTAGTCAACAATAGAGATGACTTGAATTAAGCTAGAGTTTTGTGTTCAGTGCCTAACACTTAGTTTACCTTTTTTTAAAATAGATAACTGAAAGCACTAGGGTTCGTCACAACTCACAGCTAAGCAAAGAGTGTTTGTATTGAAAAACAAAAGGTACATAATGAAACATGAAAGCTTGAGTCCATCAGTGTACCTTGCTTGTCCAAAAATTGATCCTCCGATTAAGTATATCTATTGGAACCCCAACTGCAGCTGCAAGATCTTTGGAGATCCAGCTGAAAGTAGGCAATATCAATAAAGCTAAAATAATGAACCATAAACCATATACAAAGATATTCCTCCTATTACCTTTTCTGATCTTGAAAATGCATTATAATTGCCGCTTGAAGAGGAGCAACTACGAACTGCATCTCTCTATCTTCAAATTGCAATTCCAACTAAGACAGCATTGACCATCAATATAGAGAGTCAATCTCATATTATCAGTAGTGATTCATGAAAAATAGGACAGCTAAGCTGGTCAATCATGCATTCAAGAGAGAGAGAGAGAGACAGAGAGAGAGAGAGGGTAGGGATATGAAATGACAGTGCGACAATATCTTTACCTTGACAGTACCAAGATTCTTCTTCCACAAGAGCTTACGAGGGGTCTTGATTTCATTAAATCTCTTTGCATAATCAGAGAGTAGTTGGTCAACAGGACCAGGTACATTTAGAGACTCCTCCTGAAATTTGTTTTGAAAATTAATCAAAGAGAAGAATTCATGTGTATGGGAAAGGAAGCACTGCAGATAAGTGATCTAATAGAAAAATGACAAAAACTTGACGTGCTTGCAGCAACCACAAGTCCACAACTGAGGAGGCCTTCAGGAGCATTAAACTATTCAAAGCTCGTCCCAAATCCAAATGAGATAATTAAAACTGTTAACATCACATCCAGACATCATACTTGCATGTATGGTATCTGCAATTGCAGAGAATGCATATGTGCTCTCCCAATCTTGAGACTCAGGAACCAAAGAAGATATTTCAAACTATAAGAAAGTGTATATGAATTATTTCCTTCAATATAATTACACAATAAATGATATTACAGCAGGTAATGATTGCCGACCTGGATTGGAGGCCAAAAATTTGAAGAGATAATTGTAGCGTCAAGAATATCCATGGATACCCTGTTTTCCGCCAGCTCACCGCCTACGTCTACATCCACCCAAAGTTAAATAAGTTAAATAAATATAGCAGTCTTCTGGTAATACAAGCAAATAGCCCCAAAAGTAATAGCACCGATACGGGGAAAAAAAAATCATATATTTAAAAAACTACCTGTATGAGATGGCTGAGCTATGGTTGCTTTAATATTGGTGTTGGTCCTCTTAGAACCAATCAGATCATTGAGCATAATCTCACATTTCTGCATGCTGTTTTCTCCAAAATGTATCTGAAGAATGATTTCACCAAAATGAACATTAAGGTAGACAGTTTCAAAACTTCAAAAACAGGTCCCAACTGCACTCAACAGCATCAGCTAAACAAATATACCACTTGCCTTGAGGAGTTCAAGAGTACGTATCTCTGAATCAATGTCATAATCAGATTTGTTAAGAAGCTTTTCAGCCAGCATAACACGGTATTCATTAACAAGTTGGTCTTGTGAACCTATTATGCCCACAATCATTCCGAGTATGTCAACCTTCCTTCGGTTCCTACTACCTTTCAAGGGGTCAGCTTCTACAGGGTCAGGCTCCCAGCTGAAAAGCAGAAATCATTGAGACGGATACTTTGGCTGAGTATTAGAGAAGCAAAAATATGGAATCTAATTGGCCTAACATGTACCAAGTCGTTCCTATAACTTGCAAACAACTGAATTCACCTACAACTTTGCTTATGCGCTTACCGTGAAGCATTTATCCAAGCTTGTTTGTCATCAATATGAAAGTCATCTTCAGGAGCAATGTTCTCTTGGCTTTCTTCGTCTCTATTTAATTCTTCAAGAAGGCTATCCCCAGTGTTTCCAGATACATTAGGATTTGCACCAGTCCCATCGGTAAGCATGGTCACAATGCACTTTATGGTGTCTTTCCTTCCCCTTAAATAGTCCCTTATTGGCTCACCGACTGCTTCAAGGAACACACCTGCTGGATCTATTGTCCGGAGTGCCTTGATCGTTGAAACATATTGATGCAAAATGTCATTTGTTGAGGCACCTGCAGTCAGCAAGCGATATTGTAGTGCCAAAATAAATGACTCCACAAGCTTAGAATGTTGACCAGTGTACTCAAGACACTGTTTCAAATCTTCAATAGCAGGAGAGCTGGAAAACCATGAGAAGAGAAAATGATGAAGGACAACCACGATCAAAATTGAGGTTGTACAGACACAATCATCACTACAACTCAAATCTAAAAATTAAGCTACTATATTCTCTTGAAAGGGTCCTATTCACACAAGCAATCAAATTGAAATGCGAATTTGAATACACGATCAATTATCATATGGAATTTACAAATTAAAAACCATGAGAAAGACCTGATTAAAGTACCTGTCAGGATAATCCACAATAATCTCAAATAATTTTGCTATTCTCAGATCTTGCAATGTTTCATAAGCGAAATACTCTAGTCGCAACTGCCACCTAACAAGACCTTCAGATGGAGTATCAATTCCAGGATAGAATGAAGTTGGACATTTAGCCAAAGGTGACTTGAGACCAGATGATGCACTTTCATAACTAACAGAATCACCAAGATAAGCAAGTAGAGCATGTAAGAACTGAAGAGGCACTGCCTGCACAATACACCTTCAAGAATCAGGAAGGAATCATTAGTAATAAGAGAATGTATGCCTTGCTCAGAAAGTAGCACAAAAGAAAATAAATTTAAGTAAACTAAACGCAATAGATGGCCTTGAAACTCATACAGAGGCAGTACAGGAAGACAATTGGGCAACGCCAAAAAATTGGAAAAACCGAGAACAAGATATACCTTCATATCCATGTATTCACTTTTGGCGAATAAAAGTAAGTGCAGACGAACACTATTTAATAGCTTTTCTAGTGTTCCAGGCAATCATATATTACCTTTCATAACGCGCTTAATCTATGCATTACAGTGCATCATACAACAAAATGGACTAGGAAACATAAGGCCCCAATTGTTTAGCTAAAACATTTGGAAAATTTCAAAGGGCACATAAATGGAAAGGAAACACAAGCACAAGAAAGCAACCTGTATCCATCCCTTAATAGACTCCAAAACAGAAATCCGATAATCATCACCAGCAAGGTCATGAACTTTGTCCTGCACGCAAGCTGTTATTAGTTACCGAGACATAGGAGATAACAAGTAAAAGCAGGACAGATATTAAACGCAACAGAACAAAGAATGATCACCTTAAGAAACAAAAAGATAGCAGATGCGTAAGCATCTTCAGTCATAGATGTGAATCCAAGACTCCTCAAATCATGTACAACCCGCCCTATGTTGTTGACCAACTTATTATTATCAAAGAACCTCCCTTGGGGATAACATTCATCAATCTCCATGTGTCCACTCCTGTATGACACTCTACATTTCTCATCCAACTCCATATCGTCCCTCTCATCTTCATCCTCATCGTCACGAGGTTCGTCTCCGGCCATTATAGTACTCAGTTCCTCCAACCTTCCCTTAAAATACCAGTTGAGTATCTCTAAAGAATCAAACACCATACAAAATGAATAACAATCACAAACTAAACTATTTGCAAAAAATTCGAAATGAAACAAACTCGAAAAGCTACCTGGAAATTGCCGAGGAAGATTGGCCATAAGAACCGAGGAGACTGATAACTGATACTTAGCAAAGAGCTCCCGGCTGACGTCATCGGAGTCATGGCCATAAGTCTGTAAAGCATTAACCAGCAGGAGCAAGCACTTCTCCTGGTACTGCTTTTCCAGAGAGATTTCCTCCAAGGCGCTGCAGAGAACTTGCTCTCCGACCGAAACGTCGTCGTATGGGTGGAAATGGCGCCAGAATTTGGAGGCGCCGTTGGTCTCGAAGGTCCTCTCGAGCGCGGCGAGGAAGTGGTCGCGGACGAGAGATTGGAGGCCGTGGTGGAAGAGGCGGTGGACGTGAGAAGTGAGTTGCCGGCCCGCCGAGAGGTCTCCGGCGCCGTTGAGGAGGGTTTCGGTGGCGGCGCAGAAGGCGGAGTAGCTTTGGGCGATTTCGTGGAGGGAGGTTTTGGTGAGTGTGTCGAGATTGGCAAGCTCCATATTAACCGTGCTGAAGCAATTGCACTGTGCAAAACCAACAAATGATTCTGCTTTGCTTTCTATGAGATTGGCGGCTTTCTGGGTCTTTTCAATTTGGTTTTCTTCCTTTTCCTTTAAATGAATCTGAATTCAAAAATAAATAAAACTAAATAAATTAATAAATTTGTTAGGAAAAAATAAATAGAGAGACAAAAAAACCTGAATCTATTCAGGAAATAATTACAAAAAAAAACATTTATTTCGTAAAGCTACTTGGACTAAGCATAATGATTCTCTTATTGTCGTTAAGAATACAGTCAAACCTCTATAAGTTAATAACGTTAAGACCGGTAAAAAATATTAGGAAATAACTTTCATACCTTGGGGTATCTATACCTCGCAGAGTAATATTATCTTATTGGTCCACTTAGGTTTACAACTCAAAACTTTTTAAAAGATTTTTGTAACTGTTGTAACGGATTTTTATACTGTAAACAAAAATAAAAAACTCTAACAGAACGTTACGATTTACGAGCCTTTGTGACCTTTTTTGTTTTGAAAGCCAACAACAACAGCAGCAGCAGCAGCTAGAAAGGGTGACTATGGGAAGTTCAACGAAGTCTCTAGTGGCTACTTCAGGCAGCATGTGCAATCAACGAGCTTTACGAAGGCATCCACCGTAATCTTTTGCTGCAAGTGAGAGGGAGAGAGCAGACTTAAAATCGGAGATGGTGCTCCTGCCAAAGTGTTACAGGAACTCCGCCACAAATTGCTCCCAAGTAGCCTTGAAATTTCTCTGCTCAGAAAAATATCAGACATTGAGGTGATGATCCATCCCGTGTTCTATTGGTTCACCAAACACTAGTGGATTGGTAGAATTGATTGAGGAACACCACTGCATACATTTTGTGATTTCTTATTTTCTTTCTTGCCTTCTCCCCAAAACATAGTAGATTGAATAATCCCAAGACTAGGTGAACAAAAGATGATAGTCGTCTCAATGCAGAATCAATGACACCATACTTGGAAACAAGAAAATGATTTTAACATATAGCTGCTTGCTGCTATATCTCCAAACCAATCTGAGCAGCTACGGCTAAGAGAACTCTCATCACTCCCTTGCTATGTGATAAAGAACCAAAGACCCAAGTAGCTTGTCCATTCTCAAACTAGGAAGCACAACAATGGCTGAAGGTGCTAAATTATGAACCTCAAAAGATGGGGAGCTTAATGCAGAATGTAAATTATATTGTTTTGCACAAGAGTTACCAACAGGTGGTTATCAAATAGTGAAATAGAGACGAGAAAAAGGTATAAAGAACCAGAGTCGGATCACAGAGATGATAATCTCTGAAGGGAAGCTGTGAGATGAACACTAGCCCTGACACCACGCAAAGGTTCAGAATGACTAATACTACAACAATCTTACTCATTTCAGCCTCTAGCCATTAAAAAGGTTATAGGTATTTACAAAATAAGAACCAATTGGAGAATCTAAAACTAGATATATTCTGCCCATTGAACTAATAAAATTCTGTGAATTATCCTTAAATAACATGCCCAAGAAGGCAAACACAGTGCCTACTTCAGAGTTTGTAAATACTGAAGTTTGTACTATATGTTTACATTCTTCGGCAAGTTAAAGCATTCAAGGACAATTCTCAAAATTCAGAATTCCACAGAACGGCCAACCCCCATAACCTAGCACCTTATCCATGTCCATCTTCTCAACACCTTCGACCTTTTCCAATTCTCTTCTTGCTACCTCAAGCTTAGCCATTAGCCTCTTCTTTTCAATCTCCAATTCATCCACACCCTTTCTCAAGCTCTGTACTTCCCTTTTGACCAACTTATTGACACACAAAGCTCTTTCAACATAAGGCTTCAGCCAAGCCAAGTCAAATTTGAAGGCCTGGAGCTCTTCCCATAGACATTCTAGCTCTGCACAGACATCATCTGTCATATCTTTAACCTTTTTTGTTTTTAAAAAATGTAGAACTCGGCCTAAGGCTGTGAATGCCCACTCTTTAAACTTCGGACTTTGCTTCATTTGGCATTTAATGAGAGAAGAGTGACAGGAACAAACTTCATCTAACAGTGGAACAAAAGCCTTTTCTATTTTGGCTAAACCCCTGAAATCCATTAGCTCATCAGCTGATGTGGACAACACATCCTTAATTCCCTTGGGAATGGAAATGTTAGGAAGGTCAGTGCCAATTTGTTCAGAAATTGGTGCACTGTGGTAGCTGGCAGGCACCTGTTCACAACACGGTGTCTCCAATTGTACGGAAATATCTGGAACATTCACAGGCTGCGCATTTGACGGTCCCTGCCCTTCTTTTTCCTTCTCTAAGGGTTCCATACATGCAGAAATTCCATGATCTTGTAAAATCTTTGCATCATCTTTACGCACTGCAACCTTGGCTTCAATTATGCATATATCATTCACAATGTACCCATTACCATAGTCATAGAATTGACTCAGAGGAACTAATGATTTGAAGCCACAATAATCCATCTCACAATCTTTGAACACATGAATCTCTGCAATAAAAACATCAAAGGTCATTACACGAAAATAGCATCAGTTCAATAAGGGATCATAATATATAAAGACTATGCATTTAATAGACAGCATTCAGGTAAGGGAATTTCGAAACACTTAGCAGTGTATGTAGGTCAATCTTGTATCACTGTAATTCAAGTAAGATGTACAAATGTGTGCTTTCAATGATTTTCATCTTTTCACACACGATATTAGTTCCCAGTGAATCATCCATACGACCAGTGGCGGATCTATGTGGTAGGCTCTATGGGCTTGAGCCTAGACATATTCTTTCCTTAATTGACCATGAAGTTATGCTGTGTGTAATACTGTCTATTGTAGTTGAGTTGGTTCAGTCATTAGCCAACAAATTGGAACACCTGGGTTTAAGTCTTGCTACTCCACTGTTCTTCTTACTTTTTTCCTTCTGTGTTTTTTTTTTTTTTCTTTTTTCCTTGAGTTGGTTTGGTCATTTCCTATTTCGGGCCCGTTCAAGGGACAAATTGGAACACCTAGATTTAACACTAATTTTGACACTATTTCTTAACCATTAATTTTAAAAAATTCAATGGTCTAGATCAATTCTAAATATGATGTCAACCTACTAAAACTGATGTGGCAAGTGACGTTGAATTACCTAATTTCATAACAACTCAAATTACAAGAAAAGAATGAAAAATCTAAATCTAAAATCTGAAAAAAAAAAAAAAAAACAATATGTACGATAAAAAGAAAAGAAAAGAAAAAGACGATACAAGAACAAGACGCAGATGAACGCAAACCTAAAAGAAGAAACAAAGAATACAGAGGAGCAAAAGAACCAAAGCATGAATAATTCCAACATTAGCATCATGTGCAGATGCTTTTGTTTTACTCATTTTATAATGTCTTATGAATAATTTCTCATCAGTAATTGCTCCCATAGTCCGATCTTCATTTCTCTATCTTGAATTGATCCTCCTCTGTCTTGAATTATTGGGCGTGCACCTCTTCCAAGTAGAAAGGTCGCCAGCGAATTTGTTAAACTACAAATACAGTGATCCTTCGCTATCCTCTTTTTTTTTATCGTACATATTGGTTTTTTTTTTTCCAGATTTTAGATTTAGATTTTTCATTCTTTTCTTATAATTTGAGTTGTTATGAAATTAGGTAATTCCACGTCACTTGCCACATCAGTTTTAGTAGGTTGACATCATACTTGGAATTGATCTAGACCATTAAATTTTTTAAAATCTAATGGCTAAGAAATAGTGTCAAAATTAGTGTTAAATCTATTGTCCCTTGAACCGGCCCGTTCCTATTTTCTATTAGTATTTCTTACCTTCCTTCTTATTCCTTCCCCCCCCCCCCCCCCCCACAAACACTTTTCTTATCTCTGTATGATTTAAGTATAATTTTGATCAAAAATCAAAATATTGGTAACAATATTGACTGTAAAAAAAAATATATAAAAATTGTTTTGGCTACTCTGATTAGCCTAGACGATATTTACAAAATCCTAGATCCATCCCTGCATATGACAAAGCTATTACTCTATGTAAATGCACTGTCAGCTATTAAGGACCTCATACACTCATCTCGGTAGCCAAGTAAATGTACTAAAAACAGCAAAACCGCAGTGTAATAATAATAAAAAAAGTTACCCAACTTCTCCAAAGTATCAAATCTCAGCAACTAAACCTTCTTACACTCCATTTTAACTGAAAATAAATAAATGAGTACCGTGCATCCTACCCATTCTGATGAATCATATCAGATTTATCCAAAATTGATACAAATTGACATGCAGATTAAAGATATCCTTTAAATATTGATAGCTAATATCAGCAAGCTTCTATCGTCATAGCTGGCCAATATGTTTTACCTTTTTTTAACAGTGAACTATGTTCCATTAACATGATTGAACCATCTCTCAGCAAGTTCAAGTATTAAGACTGCTAATGCAGTAAGTGAACTTAAAGTACAATCTCTAATAAACAAGATGATGAGGACATCATAGTCAAACCTTTCAAGGTTTTTGAGCGAAAGAAATGGAAGGAGAAAGCACCTAGTTATTCAAGATAATTATTGCACCTGGGAGGGAAACAAAGTCTGATTCTAGTAGTCTATAAGCTGCCTGTGTCTTTTCATAATTCCATTTCAGTTTAGAAGTCTTAAGGTCACTTTTAGTTAGTCTTAAATGCGTCAGTTTCAGTAGAGAGGTCCTAATGAGTTTATTATGCTTCATTTTTAGAGGAGTCTTAAAGAGTCTTTAGTGCAGTCCATTTGAGCTATCAGCTTAAGTATACATAAGTGTAAGAGTCTAATGCCCAGGTATGTTATGTTTATGAATAAAATTATCAGAGTTTCTGAATTTTCCTGTGATGGGATTGGCGTGAAGCCTAGATTTGGTGAGAAACCAGGGAGTGATTCCCATATAAAAGTGTTTTGTGTGTGCTTAAATGCCCAAGCCTTAGAGCTGGTTGATCCTGGTCTTTAGGCAGTAGGTTTGCTGCATCACAAGAGCATAATGCTAAATGCCTTTTGAATGTGAGAAACTATGTCTTTCTCGAGTCTTCCCAGAAGGGCAACATGAAAAAAATGGGAACAAATGAACAATAGACAATTTGAAATTCAATTATTACTTTGACTGAGACTTCCCTTCAATTTTAAACTACTCTACTATACGTTAACTGGTTGCTTTTCCACTTCAAAACACAAGATACAAATTACTTCAAATTTTTTTTCCTCAATCTTTGTACAGTTTTACATTTACAGCTACTGCAATTAAATCGCATGGACTAGGGTCAGAAGATAAGTTGATAACAAATGGTGAACTTAAGAATTTAAACAAGTGTAGTAGGCAGTCAGTCACACATTATATTGTCATCGTGTAGTCATTCGTTCTTTTGTACCAAGGCTGAGAGCACATAAAAGCAAATCCTCCATAAGAGATGCAGATAACAGATACATATAACATAAGATAAGAGAATGTACCCTTTGTTATTGACTTGCTGCGCCAAAGTTGATTAACCAAGGTTAAGCTGAATTTGGCATATTTAGACCAGCCAAGTGGGAATGCCGTAGTAGATGAAATATCCAAGTACACCGATAAGTGGTCCTCCTTGTTTCCCTCTGGATACATAAGGATCCGCCTGACAAAACCACCCAAGCCAAGTTAAAAACCACAGCATATCACATAAAAGCAAAGAACTTTTTAAGTATGTGAATACTAGTTGAAAATTTAAAAGTACCATTTGAAATCACCGATGCTGAAAATCTCGGAGTAATGCTTGAAGGTGTATAGTTTAGAGAAACTGTTAATTCTCCATGTGAATGTCACAGTTTCATGATCCTCCTCCACTTTCCGCTTCCTCATGATACGAGCCTTCTGAATAAGTTTACGCACCCTTAGATTCTTCAGTCTAGCATTTCCTTGATTCACTTTATCAGCCTTCCCATGCTTCATTTTACTAGCAGCAACAGACCCAGGTGGAGCTACACTGCACTCATCCTGAACAAAAAATGGGGCACACGCTGGATCCTTAACCTCAGAGCCACAATTTCTTAGCAATTCTAAAGCATCAAGCTACAAATGTTTGGTATCTAATGCAATTCTTGCATGTACACTGAGTGTATTTGATCGAGCACAAAGCTCACAGAAGCAGAAGCAGAAAGAAATTAAGCAAAATCACACATGATGAAAGCTACTAGCTAACAAAAGCAACTAATCAGTAACAACTGAGCTAAATCCCAAGCTCATAGCCACAATCTCACGGCTAAATCCAAACAATTGCAAGTGTCAGTGTAAGTGAGAATCCATACCTTCTCGACGGCGTGAAGAGCAGCGCCAGCCACGGCCTGAAAGTTTGTCCATCTATAAGTATCAGAAAAAGTAAAGAAAAGTCAATTAGCAAAAACAACTCTACCTCCTGTGTTTCACGGTAATGAACAAGGACTATGTCTTCTAGAGTCCTGCAATAAGATTAACAATAAAACAGTTGGTCCGAATACTCTGAGAGAGAGAGAGAGAGAGAGGAACTTAATTTAATAATGAATCCATGTAGAGTATATTCCATACTTATCAAGCAGCCAATAACACCTCTGGACAAAGGTTGGGCTATCCTCACCGTGGGCATAGTATACATCAATCCTTTCTTCATCACCAACCTGAACCATAAAAAGAAAAAGCAAAAATATGTAGGAATTTTATATAACAATAATCATTCTGTGGAAAGGTAGCACCTAGGTTCGAGATTCTAATAGACTATCATTTGGTACTTATAGGATGAAGAAAACAACTACCAGCAGCAAATACCTTTTCCTTGCACAGTGTCACTTTATCATTTTTGCCATTCAACGTCTCAGCCAAAAGGACCACTAGGGAAACAATTAAGATAACACAACAGATTAACTAATAAAACAGATAGTTAAAGTAACTTAAAAGTCCACTAGTCAGATAAATGAAGGATGGTGCAAAAGAATTTTCAACCAAGCTTCAATCAATAAAATTGGTTGCATTTTTAAAGCCTCCTGTCCATTTGGAAAATTTTGTTGGGATCATCAGAATTGTTCAAGGCCATCTGATTTATTTAGTTAGAAGCTCTTACTATTCTATGAATCATAACTCTAGCTTAGAAGAAGTTTATTGCTCTCATAAAATGACGAACCTAAGAAAACAAGGCTAGAGCTGCAGCTAAACACTACCAATTGCAAAAGATATGTTTTTTTTTTTAATATATTTAGATATGCAGATAACCCCCAAACCCGCTTCACGGAAACCCTTAAGAACCCTGAAATCGTTAAGAGGCAGGAAACCCTTGCAAATAGCCTGGTAGGTACCATGAGGGGTCCAAACTCCATACCACATGTGGGCAACCCATCGGCCTAAAGAATCCTACTAACCCCTTGTTGGTAATTCTAAAAGATACATTGATCGCATAAAATAAATTCACATTTAAAGGAAAAAAGGCAAAACTCACTTTCAAGTGTTCATGAGATTCTTTGACTGTCTTCCCATCTTTTCTCTTTTTCCAGTTATGACCATCTTTCCTGAAGTTTCTAAGCATCTTATGGTCAAACAATACAATGGTGCCACCTGTTATATTAGAAACCAAACAACAGCTTCAGTACTTTGCATGATATCCAGTCAAAGTTAACACTGGCAGAAGTTTAGAGTATGCATGCAAATTTGACACATGAAATTTGTCTCCCTATATTACTAATTGATATAACTTCAACTGGAAGAAACAAGACTCGTGAAAATAATTGTGTATTGACCAATAAAAGTACCACATCTGCCTGCCCCCAATGCAAGTCTCAATACTTATAAATGCATTTACTCTCAAGATATACACATAGATGGTGTACTAATGATTCTCCAAGCTTCACCACAGAGAGTTGATACTTTTAACCATACTTTTAAAAACACTTTCAAGGGGATATGGGAAGGCTACTTCATAGTTGTAAGTTTCATCGTGATGAATGAATAATATTAAGAGACATTGGTCGAATGACTCGAATCACATCAAGATGAATTTGGGGTTGGGAACTGGAATAATATAATTAACCATAACATATAACCAGGGTACAACTAAATGTAACAGAAACTTACTTGGGGGCAAGTTCACTGGCTTGACATGGATGGTAAAATACTTGTAGTTATAGAGTAATGCATGGATTTCTTTTGGGCGGAGCCATCTCCCTTTGGCTTCCTCCATAATAGTGTCGACATCCAAATCTATGAACAAAACATGATCACAGCAAAATTAAGCAACAGAACTCGCAACTTGATTCATATATAATCTGATGAAGAATGCAAACACATAGTTAGTGCTGCAAGAAAAACCAAAAGGTATGCAAAAAACATAAGAAATCAGCACAGCAAAACCAACTCCAATCAAATCATCTAAACAGCATCGCCATACCATCTTATCCATCTCATACAAATATGATACATACCCTTTCATCCATACTACAACTAGTTTTTACAGCATTCATAAACATGAATACCACGCCTGAGTTTACTAAAGGCACTTCAAAATCCAACCTTTTTGCTTCCACTGAACACTCGAATCACTAAAACAAAACATATTATCCATTAATCTAGTTCATTTTCTTCAACAATCAAACCAATCAGTCAAAATAAAACACCAAATTCCACACACACAGAACAAAGTACCAATCTTTATCTTCAAAAACAAAACTCTTCAATCCGTACCTTGCATTGTATGAAATCCATGAATCTCGGAACCCACAAGCGGTTTGTCCATCTCCTCTCCTCAAAGGTCAAAACTTTCCCCAGTAATTCTCTCACACAAACCTTAAACCCAGATAGAAAATTTCTAAAAAAATCAAAACTTTATATATGGGCATGGGTTCTGAAACTAGAAACGATTAGAACTTGTTGGGATAGATTCCTACGTTGGAGACAAGTCTACTTCTTGAGTTTGGACTTGATTAAAATTCCAATAAATGTTCATCGAAAAAAAAAATCCGATAAATGAATTCAATTTTCTTTTTATGTTTTCAGATAAAAAAAATAAAAAGAGAAAATACTAATTTAGTACTGATTTGCCCCCTCTTAACCTATTTAAATGATCCTAATGGAAATGTGCACATTCTAAATACTTGTGCAATTTTAACTAAAAGTCTTAATAAACTAAATTATTTTAAGACTATTTTATTTTTATTCCTTAAATATGCATAGACTATAGAGAGAGAAAATAGAAGAAAAAAAGACTTAATCAGAATTTCACTGGACTCCGGACTCTAGTCGCCGGTCGTCGGAATACAAAGTATGAAAATTGCTGCCCATAATAATTTTCATACTTGGATGCAGAACAGAAAAATCACATCTTGTGGAAAATTACTACACCTAATAATTTTTATATTTGGGTGCAAAACTGAAAAATCAGATCCTATGAAAAATTACTACCCCAATAATTTCCATACTTGGGTGTAGAAAGAAAAATCAGATCATGTGGAAAATTATTACCCCCAATAATTTTCATACTTGGGTGTAGAACGAAAAAAATTAGATTCTGTGAAAAATTATTATACCTAATAATTTTCATACTTGGGTGCAACACATAAAAATCAGATCCTATAAAAAATTACTATCCCTGTTAATCTTCATAATTGACCCCTTTAACGTTCGATTTTGTAGAAAATAATCTTGAAATTGAAGAAAAACCAGAAATCGTTAGCATTTGAATAGACTTTTGCCGAAGATGTTATTAAGGGGCAGTAAATATGATTTATAATTTACTACCTCCAGTAAATTTTTTATTATCCACATAAAAGCTACTCTCGAACGACACAGCAACCTCTGGCACCAAATTTCCTCCACCTCTTTCTCTGATTCACAATCTAGTTCGTTCTTCTTACTCACCCTACCTCGACGGCCTGGAACCAGGGCCGGCCCTTGTGCAGTGCAGTTAGTGCGACTGCACAGGCCCATGATAAAAGAGGAAAAGTGGGGCACATGGCAGGGCCGGAAACACGACAACAAATAGGAGCGACATCCATATTTATCTCGGTACAAATTTGACAATATTATGTACTTTCATTCAAAAAGGTTCACTGGAGGGCCTGAGCTTTTGTAAAATTATACACTTTCTTGTTTTTCTTATTAGTGGGTGTCTATTTTATGAGTTTAATATTTCATAGTAGTTCTTTTCACAGATCTATCTCATCTTTTTGAGTTCATCTCTCTCTTCTTTCTTACCTCTTATCTTCTTCCTCTTCGTTTATTTCTCTTCTCTCATCTTTATCGGAGGAAAAAAAAAAACAATCTGGCTATCACAAAAACATTCCTCCATCTCATAGAAACCATCGATCCTCATCTAATTAATTGTCCTCACAGGTGATCAAGGGATTCGAGGGGAACCATCTGTTGTTTCTTGCTCCGGTGACTTGGTGAAGGCAATCGCGAAGCAGGGAAAGCTGGATCTGAGAATTGAAAATTGAATGGGTTCATTTTTCTCATGTTTTGGTTGTTTTCATGCAGTGAGGCTGGATTCGACTTGATGTCAGTAGTATGATATCTGATTTAAGACAGAAATCATTTCTTTGCTAGCTATATGCATTTCAATCTACTTCCATGTGAATACAACTTTTTTGATTTTGAAAGATGTGATCTGATCTAGTGATCTTGTTCTCTAACCATCTGCCCTCTGGTTTTCTGTATGCGAGGATCATCATCATGATTCACACCAAGTTGAACAGGAAGAACTTCAACCAAATCGACCCTATCAGAATTTGATTTGAGCGTTTCAAATGAAGAATGGATCTGTGCTTTTCATCTGTAATTGAACCAGTCCTGGCAATGCTATGTGTAAAATATATTGTTTGAGAAGTTTTTTTGAGGAGCAGACCCGGCAATATTTTTTATTTATTATTTTTTTTTTTACAAAATATTGGACCCAAAAAAATTAAACAAGGGGCCTAAAAAAATTTCCCGCACTGGGCCTCAAATCTTTCAGGGCCGGCCCTGCCTGGAACCAGATCAGTTTTCTCATGATTCACCATCTACACGCCGGATCTCTGTCTGGATGAGTGACGCCGACGATGCCGGAGTTGGCGTAGGATGACGACGGTGACGTCATGGACGACGAGGATAAGGAGTTGGAATTGGGACTTGACAACGTCGACGGGCTGTTGGTGCCATTCTGGGAGATGAGAGAGTCCATTTCTTCACGAGCCACGACGATTGATGAACGCCATGACGACTGCGACGATGGTTTGGCAAGCGGCGACGACGAGCAACGATGGCGATTTTGGAGACTATTGAGATGGCAACGACGTTTGGCGAGCTGCGACGGCGAAGGAGGTTTGGATTTGTTGCCGGAGTCGGAAGAGGGGGCTCGGAGAATGTGGCATGAGGAGATGAAGCAGCGATGCTTGCATCGGCGAGGAGAGAGATAGAGAGAGATGGAGTTTTCTAAAGGGAAAGAGAGAGAGATGAGGGTAGTTAAAATGAGAGCGAGGGTAGTGTTGTCTTTTTAGTTAAAATCATTCTTTGCAAATCTGTTTTAATTTTCCGGTATCTTCCTTGGTGAGCCGGGATGGGGGAAACCTCCGGGCCGAGGGAGGCAGAATGGCGGTTTTGTTTTCGTTCCATATCGCCTCATAGGTGGCGTTAGCGCCGAGAAATGCTCCTTGTCTGTCGGGACCGTTCTCGCATACCCGGAGTCATGGTAGGGCCCTTTTGCCTTTCCTTGCGCGTTATGCTGCTTCCTTGCCTTCCCCCAGCTTCTTTCCTTGTGCCTCTTTCCAGCCGGGTGAGGGTTCGACTCCTGCTCCCCCATCCGACCTTCCTCTTCCCGGTCGAGGTTCCTCCATACGTGTCATGGTCTGCTTGTGCATGCCTGACCGTCATCTCCATAAGCTCATCGTAGCCTTGTGGACATTCAATTTTTACCGCATACATAAATTTCCCGAGAAGCAGTCACTAAATGAACGCTTCCTCTACAACCTTCTTGTCAAAGCCCCTGACTTTGGTTGTGGCAACTTGCCAACGGTTCACAAAAGCTTTCAATCCCTCTCCCCTGTCTTGCTTTACCTTAAACAACTGGGCGGTGTTCTGCCCATTGGTCCGTAAAATGAACCTATTGACGAACCTGTCAGCCAGCTCCTGGAAACTGTCGACCGAGTCCGACAAGAGCTCGTAGAACCAACTCAACGCTTCCCCGGCTAAGGTTTCCTGGAACATGTTGCAGCATACTGCGTCCGAGTATCCCTTGGCGTTCGTGTGAGACTTGAAGCTATCGAGGAAAAGATGGGGGTCACGATCCCCATTGTAACTAAGTTTCAAGGGCTTGGCTGCGCTTGGTCGGACGGTCCGGGTGATTGCTCTTGTGAATGGTCCTCCCCTTTCTTCGAAACTCGCACAGGTTGGGTTACGTCCCCCCTTCTTTCGGCGTCCGAGATCTTGTCTGCCAGACTTGCCACGCTATCCCGGATAGCTCTTAGGGTTTCTTCCATTTCTCCTTGTCTTCCAATTTGGGCTTCCGGGATTAGCTCGGGCAAGGGCGGCGGTCCCTCATTCCGCATTTCATCCGGGAATAAGTTCGTTCCTATATGCACGGTCCTGCGGTTTGTTCCCACCGAAACACCCGTCGGCCGTGACGTTGCCGCCCTATCCAATTCCCCCGCTCGATCTAATGCCTCCCGGTGCTCCACCCCTCTGGTTAGCGCACTCATGAGCGTGGCGTTATCCCTTTCCAACTTGCGCTTCCTCCTGGAGGCCTCCTCTCGGTCCCTGGAGCCTTGCTGCTCCAGCCGAGTGATTTGGGTCCTTATGTTTTCCAGTATCTCCGATACCTCTTGGGGATTGAGGTCTCGCGCTACATACTCGGGTGTCTCATCCCGCGGGGTTATCCCCGTGATTCTTGAACTTCCCCCTGCTGCTTCCGGGGTTCTTCTGAATATTACCTCCCTCTGTTCTTCCTGTCCTGCCACCTGGTCTTGCTGCTCGGTTAACTCAGCCATCGAGTCACGCTGGCTTTTTGTAAAGATTCCCACAGATGGCACCAAATGTTTCTGTATAATCCCGGACATGCTCGCAAAAACTGAAAGTGTGACTGGTAGATGATCGACTGTCCTCCCGTTGACCTGCAATAATAAAGAGGACCGGGGGCTTCCGGTCTTTCCCCCTCCGAAGCTCAAGTCAGTGTATAGTGGCTCGAGTGTAATTATTGAGGGCAATTAATGATACCTGACAAGCTGATGGGCTGGACATATTTATGACCCAGAGTGAATTCCCTCTTGCTGGAAAACCGATGTGGGACACTGCCTTTGCTGATGTTTGACACTCAACTCCCTTGCGCCCTTTGAAGCCGTTCCCGGCCCAATGCGGCTTCCTACTTACGACCGAGAAGTTCGGGACGTCCTCGATTGTGGTAGAATATCTACTGGTTTACGGGCTTGGGAGGTTATTTCACGTACAACCGACTACAATAAGAAACCTCTCAACAGCGGTCAAAAGGAGGCCGGAAGGTATATCACGAAAGTACTTGTAAGCATCAGGGTATAAGTGAACCGTATATATAATATACAATCTCAGCATTTTATTCGATCCAGTCATCACAATCTTTCATGTGACACTATCATGTATATGTGCGAACTTCGACAAAATTGAAACCAAAAAACTGGTCCAAGTATTCAAACACAATACCATTTGGTCTAGTGGCATTAGTCTCCCCTCCCCTCTGTAAGTGGGAGGTTGTGAGTTCGACTCACGATAAATTCGTTGTAACATTTCAGTTGTTTGTATAATTAAAAAATAATAATTCAATAATGCTTATCTTTATTAATTAAGCCAATTTGGCTTATATATGAAACCTTTTTTTTTTAAAAAAAAAAATTATATCAAACACAAGAGATGAGGATTCAAGATCGAAGAAGTTATGAGCGCTTAATATAATCAAATCAAAAATGAATAGGCTAGAGGAAGGAATTGAAGGTTTCCAGTCTTCATTCTCTTTTCGCATATCTAATCGGATGACTTGTACATTAAGGGCGCAATTGTACATTGTTGAGTGAAATCCGCTCCCGGTACTATATATAGAAGTCTGACAGTTCCCTTGATTGAATTAGGTACCATATCTTACATCTTTTATTACAATACAATGGCAATACCCAAGGCCGGCCTTGGGCCAAGACGAGCCAGGCCCAGATCTAGGGCCTCAAATTCTTAGGGCCCCTAATATATAAAATCTGGTGTTAGTGAACATTATGAGTAACTTGCTAATTTGATGGTAAGCACTTGTAATTACTACTAGGGAATCAGTGTTTTGTTATTTTTTTTTTTTCTTTGTTTTGTTTGTCTTTATTTTATTTGGTTATTTATTATGGGGCCTCGAAAAAAATTTCATCTAGAGCCTCCGAGCACACAGGGCTGCCCCTGGCAATACCTCATAAAAACATTGGTCGAATGGACTAAGACCTAGTTTGATATTGAGTTTTGGGGATTAAAATCACTTATAATCATAATTTTATAATCACCATTTTAGATAGATTTTCTGTTTAGTAAAATCTTAAAACTTTTTAGTTTAAACTTTTTCTATTTAAACTTTTTAGTTTAAATAACCACGATTTTAGAAAACAGATGCAGAATTACTTTTTAGGTTTTAGAATGTCCTCTTTTTTCAGCCCATGTATTGGTTTTGTTTCCATACCCGCCTGATGCCCTAGGAAGCGGATCCTCTCCTAATGAGAGGCTTCCTATACTAGGGCTACCTAATTTCATTTTCGACAAACCGGTCAAGATCTCTTCAATCAATACTAAAACCTATTTTCACATCTACCATACCCATCTCTCTCTCCCTCAAAATCTCGTATCTTTCTCTCTCAGAAAGAAAAAACAAAATTCCCTCTCTCTTCCGTCCATCTCTCGGCCTCTCTACGATGGGGATGACCTCCTCTAGGGCGGCGCCAACCCATCCTCTCTCTCCGGCGTCATCCGCCTCGACCGGAAGACAGTGACCCAGGTGGGAAAAAAAAATCGTTTCCCTCTATGGGGACCTTTCAAGTTGATTTTGACCATGTTGAGAAATTAGAAGATGCGATCAAAACCAACTGTGGCCGGGAGCTAGTCTTCTATAAGAACTGATTCAATCCTGGGTGGTATATATTGAGACAGGTACATTCAATTTTCTTAGCTCTGCTTGGATGCAATCATATGCGACTTGTATTGCCAAAAATCTGTAGGAGTTACTGAAACATCCATAGCTTTTTTTTTTTTTTTGATCAACGAAACATCCATATTGACTCTTAACTTGCATATGAATAGAAATATACTTGTTGCTTACTGTATGGTCTTCGCTGCATGTTGAATACTTGTAGCTGAACTATTCGTTTTCTTTTCTGTCTCTCTTCTTGAAGTATAAGTTATGTTAGTGTTCATTTCCCATATAGCTCAGGTATGTGTGTATTATGCATCCTAATTCCTTCTGGTCATGGTGTTTCTGTTAAGCAGGAATTCATTCGTGACGTTTTTATATGCCGACAGGTTAAATTGCTCAAAATATTTCCACTGAAATATTGGCAGCCTTGCAATCAACACTTATAGGCTTATGTTTAGACACAAGTACAGCCTCCTGGAGAATAGGGTGGGATCTGCAACTACAAAGTGAACTGATTGATGTATAGGGAGCATTAGCAATCTCATTCCAAAGTGGGTAATCGCTGGCAAGAGTAGTGGAATTGAGGAAAAACGCCTCCAAGATCAATTAGGTAAATGCCAAAAGGGAATACACCCGGAGGAGGGAATACAATTCCAATTCAGCATTTGCAGAAGTGATATACTCATTGAATCTTAAACCTTAAATGGTCAAGATGTCTTGAATTGATCGAAAATCTCTTAAAAAAAAAAAATCCTTTATTGGAATGGCCAATGTAAGTCTCTGTGTTTAGCTTGTGGTGTTATGTATGATTGAATATATAGTAGAAGAATGTGATACCACTGTTGGACTCATTTTATGGTGGAATTATGAACAAGGAGATAATGGCTTGGTGATTAGGGCTAAAAACACTCGAGCTTTTTTGCTGGAATTGAATTTTATTCAATTCAACATTCCCTTTTGCTCATGCATTTCTCTTATTTTCCTGGATATGCTTCTGCTTTCTTTGTATTTTTTTTCATAAATTATATGGAATTGTCTGTTTTACTCTTCTACTTGTGCTATACTCTGCTTTTTCCTGCCTGTTTAGTGGACTGTAGATCCTTTCTTTTACTTAATATGATCAATACTTTTGAGTTTTTGAGGCCTTAACACAATGTATCATCTGCCTTCTTTTGCAGGCATTTGGTTGGGCATATATATATAGACAGTCAACACAACACAACAAAGCGGTTCTATGTGTATTAGAGTTGCCCTTTCATAGGAGCAATATTGGGTGCTTGGATCTTTTGTGCTCTGTTCCCCAGCAAACCAAACAGAATAAAGCTTGGAAGAAATTTCAGATCTTTGCTGTAACGAGGACCATTTTCGTTTAATTTTTCTTTTGTGCTATTTGCTACCTCACCTAGTAGCTAGTTCTGAATCTATATTCAAACTTTGGACGAATAATAAAAGAATTGTCTAATTTGTCCCTATTCTCTCTAACTTGAAGAGATTAAAACATGGATAGTTGTGAAAAAATATATTCTCACTTAAAATCAGTATTATTTAAACAGTGATTAAACTAAAATTAAAATCAGTATATTCTCACTCAAAATTAGAATGCTATTGCAGCTGAAATTTGTAACGTTTGATTTGAGTTTTTTTTTTTTTTAATAATAAAAAGTTGAGAACAAAATGTAGGAGGAGGAAGAAGTGTTACTTTTATTCTCATTAGACTCCTTTATATAGGAGAATGATTTACATCTTAAGGACATAACTAATGAGTATTTACAAAGACATCTATATATATTATAATATTTACAACACTCCCCTTTGGATGTTCACTAATAATCTGATGTTGGACGCGCTTAATGTTGTCTCGTTAAAAACATTGCCAGGTAATAAAAACCCTGTGGGAAAAAACAACCCTGGTCGAAGGAGAAAAAGAGTGCAATATGCATATGTCCTAGGTAACATACTTTTGGATGCTCCCCCTGATGAGATTCTCCCCCTGATTGTTGCAAGCTTCGTGTACAGTAAATAACAATTTGATTTGTCTCTCACTGAAGTGAGATCTTGTTCGTTTTGCATACAGGGGCTCATCACAAGATTTTCATACCTGCAAAGTGAAGGCAATACCAACAGAGCTATATAATTTAATTGGTCTTACCTCATATAATAATGTTAGAAACAACCTCACATGTTCAACTTCATACATTATGTAATAACTAAGCAGTAGAAGCTAATTAACACATTACTATGTATGGTTCAAAACCATTGGAAGATCAGCATGGCATATCTAACCACTTATATCAATATCTTCGTTTATTGATACACCTCGTATATGCTCTTCAAGAGTTTTAAGCAATTCATAACTTCGCGAAAGTTAGAATATGTAGCAACATATATAATTCAAATTCGGTTTTGTAGTCCAATCATAATACTCATTGAGGCAATTTTGATCACGTTAACTATAACAGAATGAATATATATGAGCTAGCTTTAGACTATCGATTGCATGAGTTAATTTTAGTTTAACAGCCCAACATAACTAGATATGCTCGCCTTTGGACCTCCCCCTCATGGCTTTCTTCTTGGGTTCCAACCCAAGACACGTCTCACTAATGGGAGTTGTGTTTGCATGTAAAAGGCGCATTACGTCATTTCCCTTAGGCGATAAGGAATCTCATATTCAGACTCTCTCAAGTATTCATGGATCGATTTACGTTCAAATCATTCATGTACTTGGATCCTTTAAGGATTTGATAAGCGATACGCTTATAATGACGTTGCACTTTTGGGGTTTTGCTTTTAGCAAAGTTTTTTAAGATTCTTATAATATACGATGACAACTGCTGTAAGTCTCTCGTCAATAACTATATGTAACACTGTACTTACAGAAAAATTGTCACATATAAGGAAATATATTTGTAATCCCCATGTCTATTGTAGACATTGTGCCATAATGATTTATTTTACTGTGATTAATACCCTTTTGTATCATGTAGGGTTAAAGATCTAAGTATCTCATCACGTTTTGAATATTCAGTTTATTGGAATTGCCTCTATCCAATTTGGTCAATAATATGCTTTGTCGACATTCATAATAAAACGTGGTATTGCATCATACAGTCTTTAACGGTCTTTGGTAGCTACCATATGTAAATTTTCATCGATGATCATCATTCATAGATCCCACATATTCTTATATGCATGCATTGGCTACTATGAGCTTATTAATATTGGGTACCCATGCCACTTCTAGGGCAAATATTTTCACTTCTACAACAAACATCTCTCATAGATGAATTATATTTAGCAAATGTGGATCTATATTCATAATACCATAAAACATTATAGGACATATATAATCTTCAATTTTCAGGAGCTTAAAACTTTAGACTTAGTGGATACATTCCACTATAAATTCACGCCGTTATTCAAATGACAATAGTATTTTCTCTCCTCCTAACGGCGGGAACACTGTCTTATTATGACCAAGCATAAAAATACGTTTAAATGTATATTACTTCCTTTTGAGTGAAAATGTCTATTGACTGATGGCGAACCCAAACCAAGGTTAAGGTCAAAAATATTAAATTCATGAGTATCAACCATATTGATGTATAATTGTATCACCAAGATATTATCTTCTGATGGTGTACTTTTAACCTTTGTATGTGTAATATTATAGCCGTCATATTAGGAACTCGGACATTTTTAATGACATTTCTCGTCAGGAGAACCATGTCACTTAGATACTCATTCTTCCCATAAATCAAACGGGGGCAAGGTTATTTTTGTTAATATGGTTGGTCTCACGGATTTTACCCAAGTAAATTTTCTTCCGTTAGCATATAATTTTGTCATCAATAGTTTTTATTAAGTCACTAGCTGTGATATTCCTCAAACTCAAAATGAGACAATAGGTAAATATTCCACAACAAATCATGTTGTTCTTCAGGAACAATCTTTCTCCCTTTCATAACAAGAGAAGCGTCTCATTAAAGTGACAAACCAACAAAAAAATATGCAACAAATAAACAATTTGCTATGAGTAGCGTTAGCTAGCAAGCATCAAAAGTTGTTACTGATTTCAAACAACACTGTAGGTAAAATATGACGTAACTAGTCATGCCAAAATAATTAATTTGGTTCAATGAACTTCTGGTTCATGACATTATGTGTCTCACTATATTGTAGAATTTAACACACGTAATAGGCAACATAGTGAGATACTGTCCGTTTTAGATCTCGCTCGCTCTACAATTTTGTGCTTGAGTTGCCAACCCAAAATTAGTCTCACTATGGGGAGGTATGTTTGCAACATATCTCCTCCCCTCCTTCGGGCGATGTGGGATCTCAATACATATTCTGAAACCATATTGAAGCCACTTTTTGTAAAGAGGGATATTATGTGCCCTTTCGGAGCCATCAATCATATGTGTAATCGAATCTTCAAGTTCAAATTTATAATGTTAGAACTTCAAGTTCTCAGATTTCATATGTTGAACTTCTAGTTCAAATAAATTTGGTGCCAGAAACTTCAGGTTCCAGATAACTAAACTGAAACTTCAAGTTCACTAATTTAATTTACATACTCAGCTTCGGACTTGAGCTTTTACCATTAGAACTTATGTTCTATAATTTAGTAATTTGAACTTCTGGTTCAAAAACATGACATTTGAAATTCATATGTTTGTGCTATAATGTTGTTGGCCCATATGAGTAACAATAAAATTTAGAAGAGGAAAATAATTAACAAACTCTAAAATGGTAAGGAAGAACATAATGTAGGAGGAGGAAAAAGTATAAATAAAATGTGATAATGGAAACTTCTTGTTCCATAAGAAGTGCAAGAACTTCTGGTCTAGTTACCTTCACGAATATGATAATCTTGTTTCTCTTCTCTAATTTCACAATAGTATTGCATCAAAATAAAGAGGAGCTTCAGGCCCTTATATAATTAGGGATCACAAGATGTGGTTTTGATGATCATTTATAACTATGAGGAATTTCTGGCCCTCGTTTGCATAAGCTTTAGAAAACTTCATATCGCAATTTTCATTAGATCACTCTTGAGGAACTTCAGGCCTCTATAGTTCAATCAAGAGACATCATGTCTCGATCTATGAACATAAAATTCACAAACAGATAATGATATTGCATAAGAGGGTATAATTATCAGCTTTCATTGAGAACAATATTGACAAGGGTTGTCACTTGGCAAAAATATATATATATTTTTTTCAATAATGGATGACCATTGGAATTTGCAAGTATTCTACACATCATTGTAGATATGGTGTGACATAAATAGTCATGCCAAAACATAAATGTATTGTTGTCCTTGAATTTCTGGTCCATGGCATGTTACGTCTGAAAAGACTTAAATACCGGTGGAATATAAATCAGATGATAGGCCAAACAGACTTTCCAATATGCGCATTTGGCTGCATACATTGAAATTAATGTAAAGATATTCCACATTCGTGTTATTTGTGGCCTTTCCATGAAATCCATTCAAACAAATATTCTTGAAGCTTATGAAATTCCTTCTTGGTCTAGGAGATTACAAGAACTATTTAATGGACAATCGTGTTCCATTTGGAAGTAATGTGGGCTCTTCCGGAGCTTTCAACCAAATTTGGCAGTTTCAAATATGGTGATCACATTAGTTTAAGAAGGCACTAAGATGGAGAAATATTTTCGATCACGGAGGATTGTATGTGTGGTGACATTGTCCGCAAGACAAATATCTTATCCATTTATAAGTTGAGCGTGTTCATGATCATTTTCCATACCTTCATCATGAAATGAAAATAGATAAGCAACAATGAATATATTATCGCAGCAAATGAAATTAAACGTAATAATACGATAACTATCATCAATGAATAGGCACAAAACAAATATATATATATATATCTCTCCTGGAAGCCTGTGCTGTCGTCCGAAAAAGAGAGAAGAAGCCGTCGCCGGCATGAGACGGCGGAGAACGGACGACGTCCGCTTCACATCCTCTCTGTATATATATATATATATATATATATATATATATATAAAACTGTTTGTATATATATATATATATAATTTGTAGACATATTTATGATTTAAATGCTTATTAAGTGGTGCACAGAGTGGTTAAAAATAACTTTTAATTGTCAAATTTATCACTTTAATAGTATTTGGAAGGTAAAGTAATCAACTAACCATAATCACTCATAATAATGACCTCAAAATTAGTCATGTTAACTGTGAAAGAATTTGAAATGGTTGCATAATTAATTCAATATATACTAATTGCAATAATAAACATATTAATTATATAGAAATGTGTGTCACATATTAAGCATATTAAATATACTTAATTGTATTTATTATAGAATTCTAAACAAACGGTTGGTCAACATTATATGAAAAGAAAATGCATATGTATCAATTCTACATAATAACATAATATATATCATGTGAAACAATGGATGACAGACACATAAGAATCCAAATTTTATATAGTGTGGTTACTATAGCCACATCTATAGCCATATCAGGTTACATATCAGAAGATGCAAATGCATCTATTCATGGTTCTTGGTAGAACAATGATTCACAATGTCGCATATTGAACTGTGTTCAAAAGTTCCATAAAATTATCCACATAAATGCATAGAATTGCACCATGATATTGCAAAACTCATCCAAACAAATGAGAATAAGAACCATAGATTATTTATGTAAACCAACAATATACAAACCACATATAATCTCATAGATCATGGTTCATGGCTTTAAGCATTAATCTTGCATCATAAACCACATCGATCATCATGATCCAATTATGCTGTTTAGAATTTCATGTTTATAAGAAAGAAATATCAATATCGAAACTTCAGGTTTGAATCTTGTGAACAATGGATCACATATACAGGCACAAAACTTCAGGTTTATGCTTACACAATTAGATCTCTAAGTCTAATATAATATTTGAACTTCAGGTTCATAATCTCGAAAATTTCAGGTTCGAATATTATTAGTGAAACTTCTAACTCACTAATATAAACAATTGTAAATATAAAATTGAGCAATATAAACAAAGTATATATGTAGACAGATCATGAGAGATTAAATAAAATCAAAATAAAAGTAAACTCATAGATCATGAGTATGAATAATAAGCAACAAATGTTGCACTAATATTTCATAGATCATCATGAAGTTTATGCAACGAAATGAGCGAAATCGTGCTGATAACGTGTTATAAACTAAGAATGAGATAGAGAGAAAAGAGAAGAACAAAATGTAGGAGGAGGAAGAAGTGTCACTTTCATTCTCATTAGGCTCCTTTATATAGAAGAATAATTTACATCTTAAGAACATAACTAATGAATATTTACAAGGACATCCACATATATTATAATATTTACAACAAAATTAAAATAAAAAAAGTAATAATTTTATTTTTTGAAATGCTAAAAATTAAAGTAGGAACTACAAAGAAGCGCCGGATGGAAAGCAGAAAAAAAAGAATTGGGGATGATATCATTCCAAATCTTCAGAGTCATCAGGGAATACCCGTAGAAGGCCAAAGCATCCCCCAGAAAATTGGCTTCACGGAAAACATGATCGAAGAAGATGCAAGAAAAAAACTTTGGCAGCAATCTCTTTGATAAGTGACTTGATTCGCCAAGGGACATCAGAGCAGAGTCACCATCAACTTGAATCTTTTGATGGTTAAATTGACAAGTAGCTCTCAACCCCTCCTTTAAAGCAGTATACTGAACAACATGAACATAACTGTTACCAATCTTCCGCGCCCCAACAATCAAGGGGTGCCACTTCATGGATTGTGGGTAATTTTTAGCTTCATGATCTGGTCTGGGATTATCATGAGCTCAATAAGAATAAGAAGCACAAATACAGGCAGACGCGTGAACAATCTCAACAGAAGCAAAAGTGAACATTATTTCTAGCTTTCCAGATCGGCCAACACATTTAACCAATTGTCCAAAATTAGAAAAAGTCAGCTGGCTCTGGGCAAGCTTTTGCCATATGGAAGGGCAAAACAGTAATTCTAGAGCCCTGAATGCTCCTAACAGGCTAAAACCCTAAACCCGCAGAAGCGAAGAAGCTGCCCGCCCATTATCAATGGCTGAAACACAGCAAAACCCAGCGAAGCAGATCGAAAGCGAAGACGAAGACGACGAGTCCCAAACCTTCGAAAGTCTCGGACTGGACGGCCGTCTCATTCGCGCACTGAACAAGAAGAAGATCCTGAACCCCACCCCCATTCAGCGCGTCGCTATTCCTCTCATCCTCGTAAAATATTCCTCTCTCACACTTTTACCCAATTTTGAAATCATTGTGCTGTTAATCTCAACTGTTTTTACCGCAGGAAGGTAAGGATGTGGTGGCCAGGGCCAAGACTGGTTCTGGAAAGACCTTCGCTTACCTGCTCCCTCTGCTTCACAAGCTCTTTTCTGCTTCGGAAGAACCGCAGAAGAAACTCGCTCCCAGGGCCATTGTTCTGGTCCCAACTAGGGAACTCTCTCAGCAGGTTTGTGATTTCTATACATTTTCGGGTTCCATTTTGTTTATATTGCTTCTTTAAATTGGGTGTGTGTTTCGCAGGTTTACAAGGAGGTCAGGTCTCTGATTGAGCTTTGTCGAGTTCCGTTGAAAGTCGTGCAGTTGACAAGCAACATGCCTACTTCTGATTTGGTTGGTTATTTCCTTTTGTTTTTCCAAGCCATCGACACTCTTCTGGCATTTGTCTCAACATTTGTTATACTGACTCATTTTATTGCAGCACACAGCTTTGGCCGGGCTGCCTGAGATTCTGGTCTCGACTCCAGCTTGCGTAAAGAAGTGCTTGTCGGATGGTGTTCTTCAAGCAAAGTCAATTGATGATTCGCTGGAAATGCTTGTGCTTGATGAGGTGAGGGCCCATTCTGCTCTGTGTTGGTGGTTTGCATAGGGTTATGAAGTCTTAGGACATCCTTGATGTTTTGATATCAAAGTTCACTTCAAAAATGAATATTGAGCTATATTTTGTTTCAGGCAGATCTTCTTTTGTCATATGGATATGAGGAAGATATAAAAGCTTTGACACCTCACATTCCTAAACGTTGTCAATCTCTTCTCATGTCTGCCACACAAAGGTTTGTTGCTCACCAAATATGTCTACAAGTTCTTATTTCTGTGTTAGTTTTTAGGAGTTAGGGTGTTAAGCACAGTGTGATTTGTAATGCTAATATATTACTTGAAGGCTCGAAGGTTGCATTTCTTTTTTTAATTCTTTTGTACTTTAGGTTTGTAGTTTGTTATATCTGATACCTACTTACGTGGCAGTGATGATGTCGAGAAACTAAAGAAGCTCATTCTACATAATTCCTACATTTTGACTTTGCCCGAAGTTGGAGATGTCAAGGATGAGGTCATCCCGAAAAATGTTGAGCAGTCTTGGGTAAGAATATGAATGCCCTTAAACATATACCATGCTTTCTAAAACCTAATTGTTTTGAAGCATATCTAACATCTTATATATGATTATTGTTTCTTTATTCTGTACCCTCTTCTATTCATATCTCCTTCCCTCTGTACCACGAACTTTTTGTTCGTTTAAATTTTATAAATGTTGGGCTAACAACTTATATCTTTTGTTGTTTTGTTTCGTAGATATCATGCACTGATCGTGATAAGTTACTTTACATCCTTTCCCTTTTAAAGTTGGAGTTAGTTCAGAAAAAGGTTCTGATATTTACTAATACAATAGACACGTCCTTCAGAATAAAGCTATTCTTGGAAAAGGTATATGGATTTTCTTTTCATGCATCAATATAGACTAACTTACTTTTGTAAGAAATTGATATCTTCTTTTTTGTGCAGTTTGGCATAAGATCTGCTGTTTTGAATTCTGAGTTGCCTCAAAATTCTCGTATCCACATTCTTGAGGTTTGTAAGCATACTGAACAGTGTTGATATTGCAACTGGATAATGGATAAAGTTACGTATTATTGGCTAAATTTTAAGTGAGAATGATTGATCGCAAAATCCTGACCACCTTCATTTGTCAACAGGAATTCAATGCTGGTCTGTTTGATTATTTGATTGCAACCGATGACAGAGAAACAAAGGAGAAGGAAGAAAGAGAAACAAAGGAGAAAAAAGACAATAAGCAGAAAACCACAGTATCAACAAATTCTAGAAAACATGCTAAATCCAAACCCAAAGCTGACTCTGAATTTGGAGTGGTGCGAGGTATTGACTTCAAGAACGTACACACGGTATGTCATTATGGGGATGCTGAGTAACTATATTTTCGCAGACTACATTAGTTTCTGGGGTATGATAGACGCTTCCTAGATGATTTAGTTACAACTTGGCAAACCGCAATTTAGAGTTTACATTGCCTTCGCTATAACTAGATTCACTTCTTAGTAATTTCTGGGTTTTATTGTTTAGTGTATTCATTACCATGTATAAAATGGATGAATTTCTATAACAATGCAAATATATCTTCTAACCTTAGATCCTGGTAAATTGTACAATTTCCCAAAATAGGCATTGCATATTACTTGCAGTTTTAAGACTGCAAGTATGTTTCTTGGAAGAAGTAAGAGATTTCATTGATCTCTATGATTTTCCATTTCTAAGAGGTTCGTCAAAATTAGAGGTTTTCTTTGTTCTTTTTATGATTTCCCAATCATAGTAGCTACACATTTTCTGGTGGGGTGTAATGGAACACATGGTTCTTTTAGGGAGATGACTGCAGTCCCTTTTTTGTTTTAATATAAATACAAAAAGGAATGCGAAAACACATGAGGGAGTCCTCCCTTATTTCATACATGAACCTAATTCAACTACTACTATGATTATCTGTAGTCCTCCCTTTTTTTCTCTCTTTTTATTTTTATTTTTTCCTGGTCTGGCAACAATTGTTGGAATGGAATTATACCAGGAAACTACAGATAATCATAGCTCCTCCAAAATGAACTTCTTCCATTATTCCTATTGATCAGGGGTGCTGCTGTTTCATGTGCTGATTTGTTACTCGAGTTTCCACTGGACTTTGTTTGTTGTTTTTGGTTTGTACTGGACTGCTTGTTCATCTTTGATGTAGATTGAGTACTTTATATCTGGATTTGTGTCTGTTTCTTGATTTGTAAAAAAGAGAATTCTTAGTAAAGTACCATCTGTTTGTATGCCAGTAACAATATCCGCTCCTTTACTCTCTTTTGCAGGTCCTGAATTTTGATATGCCTATTAGTCTTGAAGGATATGTTCATCGTATTGGGCGTACTGGAAGAGCATATAGTACTGGTGCTTCTGTATCCCTTGTGAGTTTGTTAGATAATTATAGCGCCTTTTTTTTCTTGTTCTAAAGGAAATAGCGTCCTAATAGAATGATGGTTGGTCTTTCTACTTGATAGTTACATAGTCAATAGTCTGAATTTTACATCTACGCTGCTATAACCCCACTTATCCTTTGTGAAGTATTCAAGCTCCTTGGATGCCTTAACATATAACTATCCACCCAGGAAGTTTAAACAGTGACAGAAATGCTTGTGTTTCTTGGATGAGATTTTGATTTTCTAATGTTAGCCTTTTGTTACAGGTTTCTCCAAATGAGATGAATGTTTTAGAAGAGATAAAGTCCTTTTTGGGGGATGATGAAAAAAACGATTCAAATAAACTTGTTCCGTTTACACTACTGACCAAAAATGCAGTGGAGTCTTTAAGATATAGAGCCGAGGTGATTGTTCTGGTTCTCTGCGGCTATTTTTTTTTGACTTTCTTAAGGGCCCTTTCCTTAATCACCTGGTTTAAGTTGCATTCGTGTACCCCGCATTGTATGGTAAGATAGTAAGATATTGTGGATGGTCACTAATGCTTACATGTAATTTATGCAGGATGTCTCGAAGAGTGTGACAAAACTTGCTGTGAGAGAATCCCGAGCTCAGGATTTGAGGAATGAAATTCTCAATTCTGAAAAGTGAGTATCTATAATCATGGCTTTCTTTATCAATATTTTGTTTTCTTGCCAAATTACACTACGAGGCATATTGAAATTAACCAATATCATCACATCCTTATATTTAGTGTCTGTTCTCCATCTTGTTTGGATCACAGGCACGGTAGTCAAATCTATTTTCATGTTTTTTGCTTTCAATCCTTGGTTTCTCCGCATTACCTTTTTGCCACAGTATATGTAGTTCTAGTTTTCTAATGATCTGCTCCTATCTGTTCAGGTTGAAGGCTCATTTTGAAGCCAACCAAAAGGATTTAGGTACTGAACTTGTGTGGTTGGATTTATTTGTCTTATGTTATATTTGCTCTATCAATTCGAGTTGAAAAAGTTGAGCATTATTAAATTTGTTTCATTTTGCTCAGACCTGTTGAAACATGACAAGGTTCTAAGCAAGAAGCCCCCTGCTCCTCACTTACGAGTTGTGCCTGATTATCTATTGGACGCAACAACTAAAGAAGCCAGCAAGAGAGTAAAGCTTGCCAGAGATGCAATGGGTAACAACCCTGGTCGCCGCCAGGGATTCAAGAAAAAAATCAAGAAAGATAAGGACCCCCTTAAGTCTCTCAGTGCTCAGGTATACTTTTAGCTTCCTTTCTGTACTTATTTTTCATTGTTATTTTTCCTTTCTGCTAATTGATTTGTTGTAATCTAATGCCAGGGACCCAAGAAAGGAAGAAGGGAAAGAAAAGATGGCAATGACAACCATAAGCAAAAAAGGCAAAAGACTTGATTTATCTCGACTATATGTGTTGTATAGACAGAGGGTTTATTAGCTATTTTTCTACTTTTGTTTCAATCTTTAGTGTTGCTCATTAAACTACTGAAACAAAGAAAAGATACAAAACAACAGAATGAGGCAGGAAATATCATCATCTCTGTGTGGACGTACTTGCGGCAATTTGTGGCGGCAAACAGAGAAAGTTGATTTGTTGGACGTATGATACTCTGGTTTTAGCTATTCAGTTTCTGTTCTTGTAGTTTATAAATTATGATCATGTATTTACAGAGATTTTTGGGCGATCTGATCGTCTTTTTCTGGCTCAGTATTTTTGGTCGTCATGTTTGAATTTTGATTACCTTTCTCTTTCACTTAATGGAGCAAGATATCTACCAAAAAGCAAAGAACTTCATATAATGTTTGGCAAAATGGCAAAGACTGGTGATCCAAATCATTATATAAAGAGGGTCTCTCATCTTTTCAAATTATAAACAAAGACTGGCTTCCCCAATCCAATTTGACATTGAATGCCCAAATGTGTGGTTTTCTCACTTTTACAGAAGTTAAAGGCTTAGAGCTTCTCCATTCACTGGATATATCTATACCTATACATACTAATCAGAACATGACATGATTGCAAACTAAGATTGGGGTCGCATTGTTTTGTGACTTTGTCATTGAGTCATTAAGTTAGATAGTAAATTAGATAGTAAATGTTGTTTTATAATGATCGGATCCTGGTAACATTTTGTTCATGTGCTTGTTCACAGTGTCAGGCATTAACATGTAAAATAATGTGCGTTAGCTGCTGTTGTGAGACTGCTGGTACTAAATAAGAGAAGTGGTTTGCTTGTTCCTTCATTTCTTTCTTTCTTCAATTCTTCCTGTGGGTGGTCATGTGGATAGCGAGGAGATTTCTTTGACCAAGAGTTCCACCAAGACCAAAGCACACAGTCAGATCATATTAACATACCAACTCCATTCGACTGTAACATGTTACTGTTTCATTCATTAGTTTACACAGATTCAATAAGCTCACAGCACAGTACAGGCTCTTTGATATGCATGCTGGAAAGAAGTTCATGAACAAGAGCCTCTGGAACTACTCCATATATGCATTTTTTTTTTTTAATATGTGAACAAAATAAAATACTGTAAAAGGTGATCCTACTAATGGTTCTAATTTTTTTGATATATATCCCTCTTCAATATAGTGGATTGTGAGCTCTGTCAATACCTAGGAGAAGACTTCTTTATGATATATATATATATATATAGAGAGAGGATGAGAAGCGGACGTCCGCACTCTGCTTAAAGTGCGGACATCCGTCCATTCTCCGCCCTCCGGTGCCGACGACGGCGCGCCTCCACCCCAGAACACTCCAGCAGCGTTCCCGACCACTTTCCCTCCCCGGCGAGTCCGTTCTTTTCCAGTTTCCGGCGAGATCACCCAAAACTTCAAACAAAGTCGATCTCGCCGGAAAACTGGAAAAAAACGGACTCGCCGGGGAGGGAAAGTGGTCGGGGATGCTACTGGAATGTTTTGGGGTGGAGGCGTGCCGTCACCGGCGCCGGACAGTGGAGAACGGACGGACGTCCACACTTTAAGCCCGGTACGGAGGTCCGCACTTTAAGCCCGGTACGGACGTCCGCTTCACATCCGAGCTATATATATATATATATATAGTCCCTATCCAGAGAGAAGCTTTCGCTCTGGAATTAACGTGCGAAGGTCCTTATTTGACTCACTTTTCGGTCATATTTTTCGATCATACCCGGTCAGTATCTGGATACATATCATATGATCATCCTTACAAAGTTTCATCTAGTTTGGTGACCGTTTAAGCCTCCATAATCATGATTTACTCCAACGGTTCTACTTGGACAGATTTTGTTCTATTGATTTATTTTATCTGATTCAGTGTGCAAACGATCACCAAACTGGATAAAACTTTGTAAGGATGATCATATGATATGTATCCAGATACTGACCGGGTATGATCGAAAATATGACCGAAAAGTGAGTCAAATAAGGATCTTCGCACGTTAATTTCAGAGCGAAGCTTCGCTCTAGATAAGAACTGTATATATATATATATATATATATATATATATATATATATATATATATAGATAGGTTCAAAGACACAAAATTTGACACTAATTTTTACACTCTTTGTGAGCCTTTAGATTTTAAGTTATTTAACGGTTTAGATTAAATGTGAGGATGACATGGCATAAGTAAAAACACATAATTTTCTCACCTAAAATAAAGAAATTGTTCTAGGATATTCTCTATGTGTGCCTTGGCCTTATGCCAATAGGATATGTAGTTTGACTAGATCTATGTATTCATATCCTTACCATATTAGGTATTGTGTAATTCCATATATAAATGGCTCCTATCAATGAATAAGATGATGATTCTCTTGCTATCTCTTTGTCTCTACACTTTATCCTTCATCACGTTATCATGCACTTTGTTCTAACCCTAGCGCCAATAGCCCACCATTTTTTTTTTCCAAACCTTAAAAACCAAAACCCTAAAATCGGGCAGCCTTGTTTTTCCCGATTTCTGACCAAAATTCTGACTGTCCTCCACCCGAATTTTATATCCCCAGAAAGCTCTCTCCGTCCCGGATCCAACACCACCGGCCTCACCATGAGAACCGGCCGGAAAGTCTCCGAACCGGCCGCCGGAAGATTCCAGACCGCCGCCGCTACCGACCACCGGTTCACCACCTTCCCTTGCTCCGATCAACCTGAATTTTTGAAAGAAGCTTCCTCATCCATAGATGCTCCTCCTGTCAAAATTTCAGCCCGAAATTAGAAGTAGAAGTGGGCAAAACGTTGTTTCTTCTCTCGGCCGCTGCCGCGCCGTCCGCTCCGCTGCTTTCTTTTCATCCGATCAAGCATCCAAGTGTTTACGGTATGTTTATTTTACAACCCTAAAACTCTTCCAAGTTTAATAACCTCGGGGGAGATAAAATGCTTTTTCCCCTTCTCCATCTCCATTTTATGCTTGGGATTTTGTGCGTGCAGGTACCCAAATCCCGGAATTTTATTTGCGGGTCAAGAATGTGTTTGATCACTTTTGTTTCTTTATCCGGGTTGTGTTTGATCAACCCTGACCCTTCTCTGGATTGTGTTTGATCAATCCGAGGCCTTTTTCAAATTGTGTTTGATCAATTCGCGGCTTTTTCGGATTCTGTATGATCAATCAGAAGGACAAACCATTAAAAGCATTGTTTGTGACCTCTATCGAGTCTCATAACAGCTTGGTTTTGTATGCAAGAACAATGTAACATTTTGCTCCTTTGAGTTTTGACGTACTAGATGCCTAAGGCGGATCTTCGCTTGGTATCTGTGGAACCTTTCATTGGAAATGATTAAACCACATGTTTTGACTCCCAGGCTAACAAGCCTAGATGCCGAGATTTCACATCTCATGCGCTCAAAGTCTTGGACGCGCCACATCGACAAAAGCCTTCAATGGCAATCTGTGCAAAATGTAATGACCACAAAGTACTGTGGAATGCACTCATGGAGCGTTTCTCGAAACGTTCATATAACTCTACTTGTTGAGTTATTAGTCAAGTGGATTGCTTACCAGCTTAAGTTCTCTAGGTCCTCCAAGTTGGTGTGGAATTACCAACGAGACTTGATTTTGATCATACAAACGAGAATTGTATATATGTTAATGTGATAAACTTATTTGGGATCAAGATGAGACTTAGTGGGGACAAACCACGACAATTCACGTCGTTTCACTTGAACACTTGTGTTCTTATCTCCCCCTAACGGCAGGAATATTGTCTCATCAAAGTGACAATCCGCAATTTAGCGGTGAATGAGATCGTCTGACAAGGTTTCTACATATGCGGATTATAGGTGGAGGTTCATATCCAACCTAATTTTATTCATCTCAAATGACCCACCATCATTGAATTTGTTGTACTACAGCTCGTGACTGTGTACCAAGATTGACACAAAATTACAATCCTTGAGCTCGGTAGGATTGAAACGGATCTCCAATCCTTGAGCTCGGCTAGATTTTATTTTTAGGTGCCAAATCGCATTGCCACTGCGTACAATGATAGGTCATTTGAGATGAATAAATTTAGGTTGGATATGAACCTCCACCTATAATCCGCATATGTAGAAACCTTGTCAGGCGATCTCATTCACCGCTAAATTACGGATTGTCACTTTGATGAGACAATATTCCCGCCGTTAGGGGAGATAAGAACACAAGTGTTCAAGTGGAACGACGTGAATTGTCGTGGTTTGTTCCCACTAAGTCTCATCTTGATCCCAAATGCTTAAAGTGTTAAAGTGACGAGATCACATGCTGCAAATATGTCTGCAAGGATTGATGTTCTACAAAAGGACATGGCGCGACCAAAAGGTGTTGGTCTTAACGCCATCACCATGGATGGTGATATGGTGACGCCATATAGTGACAAAATTGGTGTCACAAGGCCGTGTGGCTCCCTAAAAGGAGGGAGGCCCTTAGGTTCGATATTGTCTCGCACTAGAAAGAAAGCGAGCTTGGCACAACCTGATCCATTGATCAGTGATACTCAAATCCGTCTCATGAAGTCTGAATTGTGATTATCATTGGGGGACGCCTCAATGTAAAATTCAATCCATATAGAGATCTCTACAATTATTACACTAGTGTACATGAGGACGTGAGATAATGAGTCTACTATCGAACCACCCTTCGTTGATGGATATCAACTTAGTTGATTGGCCTAATGGAAAGAGACGATCCAACATTAACAAAGAGATAGGTCCTTGGGCAGGTGATGCCGACACCGCAAGCTAAACCCTATCAACTATACCTTTGTTAGATAGCGTAGTGAGAACAAGAGCTTAGACTCACCTTATGGCGCAAGGTCTCTCACTAACACGCACTAGGATCGACTACGATGAGATATGCTCTCGTAATGGATGTCATTGCATTCCACTACTTTGTCAGTTTGGTAGTTTCCGAATAACTGAATATGCAGCCTATGAATGTGGTCATAATAACATCTCTACGGGATCAGAGATATACATGAAGGTCTTAAACGGACTTCATTCATCCGAATCAAGTGGCTCCAGACCATAGTAGCACGCGTTTGCTAAATCTATTGAAACGCAGATGGATTCTACTTGATTTGGAAGGGATATGGTGAATTATGCCTTTGCGTGTTCATTCCGGATTTACATGGACTCTTGATGGATCAAGAGATGCCAATATGTATCAACATCCGAAGAAAAAGATCTTGGGAAGACACAGTCTCGATAAGGCACTCGATGACTGTATTGATGATCAATAGGCTTAGGTGCTCTATAACTAGTGAGGCCTACATATACTCTCATGATTAGTCAAGGTCTTTGCTCTAAAGAGAGATCCGTTGTTTTGTCTAAAGCAAGATGACAAATATGTGTTAAGAGATGGAGTTGCCATCTAAGTACAATAAGACGCATCAATGTACTCAACACAATACGAAAAACTTGACATCTCATTCGCTATGAAAAGTTGTAAAGCTAAGTGTAGCTATGCGCCCACGCAACGCCAATGTAATGGCAGTAACTCCTTTTTAATACTTAATGGTATGAAAAGTTGAGGCTTATTCTATCCCTACATAAGAAAGACACATCAAAAGTGAAATCAGAATCTGCCAAGTTTCGTAGGTCAATTTCCACGGGACCTACAGGAAATGTCATTCACTGAAAAATGGTGAAATTGGTACCATTGGAAAGGTCTATGTGTCTACTTTCCAAGGACCCAACCACTTGATCATACCTATCATATTGAGTGAGTTATGGCCGTTTTCGTAAAGTAGGACGAATCTGTCCGAGAATATGATTTTGGCAAAACAGTCAACTTCAACGGGATTTTGTGAATAGATCCTGATGTACCAGAATGGGTGTAATATACGGTTGGAAAGCTAAATGAGTCTAGTTTCCAATACCGTTTACGCTTTGCTCATATGTATTTCCTAGAGGAAGTTACGACTGTTCTAGTAATTGAAGGTCATGCTGCGCGGAAATTTGATTTCCTACACGAACTTATGTTTTGAGTTCACAAGCGGCCCTCTCCTCAAGATCTAAGTGTAAAAGATCATTTGAGGACAATACGACATGATTTAGTTAATCATTGCCTAATGCCACATTTGAAGACATGTTAAAAAGCATTGACATGCTAAGTTGTTGAAACTTCCGTGATTAGTAAGAATCAGGAAGAGCCCTATGATTGATGTAAAGATCAGGGGGAGGTGCGAACTTCAGGGGGAATCTAGCACATACATACATGTCACTATCAAATGTGAAGGGTGCGTTGTATTCTTTTTCTCCTACGATCAAGGTTCATTTTTTCTCCCACAGGGTTTTTGTGACTTGACGAGGTTTTTGACGAGACAACAGATCAGCACCATCGGCATATCAGCACGCGGCACAAGGGGGAGTGTTATAGGATATTCTCTATGGTGCCTTGGCCTTATGCCAATAGGATATGTAGTTTGACTAGATCTATGTATTTATATCCTTACCATATTAGGTATTGTGTAATTCCATATATAAATGGATTCTATCAATGAATAAGATGATGATTCTCTTGCTATCTCTTTGTCTCTACACTTTATCCTTCATCAGAAATAAATTTTATTTTCTGATGAAAAAGTAAATAAAACAAGGAAGGAAACAAATACATAATATCAAGAACAAGAACACCAGATTGTCTTCCCGAGCTCCATCCCCATCACCTTCCCCATATTCCAAATATAAAAACTGAGAATCATGAGTTTTTGAACCTGCTATACGTATTATTTTATGTATGTGTGTATATTGAGACCTTTAATACCAATAAAAAAAAACGATGGACATGATTAATCCACGGTTTCTAAAGCCGATACAAGCTGATGGAGGATTATGGGATATGCACCCAAATTAAGAAATCATGAGATACTCATTCCGCAATTGAGAACTGAATTTTTTATATTTAACTTTTGATTTAACATGTTAGTATTATCAAAAATAAAAGATCAGAAGAATTGCAGTGAAGAGGGTTTAAACAAGGCATGAAATTACTGAACAAAGATGAACACGATTGTTGTTTTCTTTTCTTCTGCGGTTCTTCTTGTTGTTTTGTCCTTGTAATCGTATTCTTCTATTCTTTTAATTTCTTGTTGGTATTTTACTCTTAATAAAACTCCAAAAACAATTTTATCCACTTCTATTTATTTATTTAAAATACCTTTTCTTATCAAATATATATAATGTCATGTCATCCTCACATTTAATCTAAACCGTTAAATATCTTAAAATTTAAAGGTTCACAAAAAGTGTAAAAATTAGTGTCAAATTTTGTGTCTATTAAACCAGACCCATATATATATATATATAATCCTTATCCAGAGCGAAGCTTCGCTCTGAAATTAAAGTGTGAAGTTCTTCTCTTAGCCCTTGGATCAATTCATTAAAATCTAATGTACAATAACTACTAATCTCTCTTAACTAGGCTCAAGAACCGTGAGTTAATAATTAAGAAAAATAAATAAATAAACAAACACACAAATAGATTTATATTTCATGTTTGATTTAGAGCATCTCCCACCGTAAGCTAAATTTGAAGCCAAATTTAGCTTAGAAAACAAGAATACACTACTAGAATAAAGGACTTAGGCGATGAAAACATGGCGACGAAAACATTTTCGTCGCCTAAGTAAGTAGTTAGGCATCGAAAACTTCATTCGTCGACTAAAATAACTTAGGTGACGAACCAAATAATGGTTCGTCGCCTTAGATTACCAAGGAGACAAAAGAAGAACTCCTACTATTTTCGTTGCCTTGGTAGACATTAAGGCGACGAATATGGTTTCGCTGCCTAAACTATCAACCACTGAGGCGACGAACATATTGTTTCATCGAAAGTTTATCTTAGGTGACGAAAGTAGTTCTTAGGCGACGAATAATCTCATCTTTATGAACCAACTATATATAGGAAGCAATATTTTCAAAAATCTTGTGAAATAGGATGTGATCGGTATGATGAAATACGACTATAGTTGAAAAATCACATATTTCCGGTAACGTTTGGTCCCCAATAGAAGCGGTCAACCCCATTTACGCTTATGCTTCCCTATGGGGAGCCTTATTGTTAGGAGGTGTTTTTCCTAAATTTTTACATTGGTGGTTAGATCTCATCAATGTGAGAGTTTTGTGTGTGGAAGAATCAACCAAACTAGGCCATATAAAGGTATGTGAGAGCATTTTCATGTAATAAGTGGCGTTGGTTTATGTTTGACTATGTGGATCGAGACCCAAACCTTATCGAAAACAGGTGAATTTTTTTTCATAGCCATATTTAAGTATACTGATCATATCATACGGTTGAATTTTCATTTTGTAAAATTTAGCCATCGGAACCACAATGTGCCTACTAATGTGGTATAACTTGTTTAGTAGGTTATATGTAACTGTACATTTTTGTGAACCAACTATATATAGGAAGCAATATTTTCAAAAATCTTGTGAAATAGGATGTGATCGGTATGATGAAATAAGACTATGGTTGAAAAATCACATATTTCCGGTAACGTTTGGTCCCCGATAGAAGTGATGAACCCCATTTACGCTTATGTTTCCCTATGGGGAGCCTTATCGTCGGGAGGTGTTTTTCCTAAATTTTTACATAGGTGGTTAGATCTCATCAATGTGAGAGTTTTGTGTGTGGAAGAATCAACCAAACTAGGTCATATAGGGGTATGTAAGAGCGTTTTCATATAATAAGTGGCGTTGGTTTATGTTTGACCGTGTGGATCGAGACTAAAACCTTATCGAAAACAGGTGAATTTTTTTTCCATAGCCGTATTTAAGTATATTGATCATATCGTACGGTTGAATTTTCATTTTGTGAAATTTAGTCATCGGAACCACAACGTGCCTACTAATGTAGTATAACTTGTTTAGTAGGTTATATGTAAGTGTACATATTTGTGAACCAACTATATATAGGAAGCAATATTTTCAAAAATCTTGTGAAATAGGATGTGATCGGTATGATGAAATACGGCTATGGTTGAAAAATCACATATTTCCGGTAACGTTTGGTCCCCAATAGAAGCGGTCAACCTCATTTACGCTTATGTTTTCCTATGGGGAGCCTTATCGTCGGGAGGTGTTTTTTCTAAATTTTTACATAGGTAGTTAGATCTCATCAATGTGAAAGTTTAGTGTGTGGAAGAATCAACCAAACTAAGTCATATATGTAAGAGCGTTTTTGTGTGTTGTAGAGTAGCTCTGACGACGAAACTGATATTTTAGTCGCCTAGTTAACTAAATTTTGGCAGGTGGATAAAAAATTTGGTCTACTTCAGCGACGAAATACTTCATCTTCGTCGCCTAAGTTTCTAAATTGGGCGGCAGCGTTTTGCGCTCAAAATTTGGCCCAAAATTTGGACCCATTTTTTAAAACTAGTTTGGGCTATTAGGGGACGAAATTTTCGTGTGATGGTGGCCTAGTGTAGATTACTAATCCAGAAACCCACCCAAAATCCCTAAGTGTCCCAAATTTCATGTGTTGGTTGCCTCCCAAATTTCTTCCTTTGCTATCGAACCCAGAAACCCTCCCAATCCCTAATTGATCTCTCTCTCTCTCTCTCTCTCTCTCTCTCATCTCTCATCACATCTGCGCCTCTCTCTCATCTCTCCTCCGTATTCAATCTACAAAATCGATCTCTTTCGTGGCTTTCAGTTGTTTTTGACAACTCCAAGGAGCTCTCAAAGGCTTGTGACTCGGTTGACAAGAGTGACCGTGTTAAGGTCAAAGAGACTCTCAGATTGTTCAACAAGCACTATCTCTATTTCGTATAGGTTTGCTTCTCCTTCCTATTTTGTTACCCAATTTTGGTGCTCATGTTTAGTGATGTTCAATTTCAATTTCAGAAAGAAGAGAAGAGGGCGCTGAAAGCTAAAGCTCTGACGAAGCTTCCAAAGTTGCAAAGAAGAAAAAAGGTGCAAATAACTCCAAGGTTAGTCCTCTCTCTCTTGTGTGTTGAGATTCATTAGTTTACTAGAGCATCTCTCACTGTAAAATGCACTCATTTTCTGGAAAAGGGGTCTCCGGAGCCAAAGGTTGCTAAACGACCTGATTGAAGGCATTAATCGAAGCAAGCCATTTGTTTGTTCTAAAGCTTCTCTGATATTTTCAAGGTAATTGCATCTCTCAAATCTTTCGAAGTTTGAGTTATAAACAAACCAGCCTGCTGAATCATAAGAAAAATGTTGTTTACTATAAGAAGAGATCGAGTCAGTTTCTGATGGATTTACTAGCTTGGTTGAACGAAATGCATACTAGGATTTTGATTGTGACTCTGTGTGAGGGAAGCATGGTGGTCAAGCAATGCAGTTTATGCTTGTAAACTGTTAGACAGACCATCTACTTTTTGCAGTGTTTTAAGTTTTTATGTTGTATGTGCATACAGCTAATAATGTGTGAGCTATTTGACAATGTATTGATTATTTGGTAACAGCTGATACACATTTGAACACTTAATAATCAAAATTTCTTTTTAACCACAGATTATTATTGATTATTTCATTTTGTTTGATGCTGATTCTCCTTGTACTTTGTGTTCTTTCTGACGTTGGAGTTATGAACAAGGATTTAGGTTTTTACATGATCCCTAACAATTTCAGATCATAGCTTATATTTCAGTTTAAATCTTAAACTAGGTACTGTAAAAAAAATCAAAAGTGTTGTAGCCCTATTGTTTCTAGCCATAAAGGGACTGCAAACCTGGTTTGTTAACATTAAAACATCTACCTAGCCTGTCGAATTGGCGCTAAACTTTTAAACAATATTACTTAGTTTTGCCACCTATACTTCAAACAGTTGGTATGTTAAGACCGAGGGGATAACCACACAGGTTATACACTCAATGTATACTATTCAAGTTCATGATTATGAGGATTATGTAGTTAAGCAAATTGAAGTTCAGAGTAATTGAATGAGCTGCTGTCTCGCAGTACAGCTGTATCAGTTTCTAATTGATTGTCTTTAAAAGTTTTGATCTTCTAATGGTGGTATTTACTCTTCTTTTGCTAAAGGAGGTTTTTCTATAAACATTTATCTGTACACTTTTTTTGTGTATGTTATATTGATTTGCTTAGTGAATGGAGAAAAATATTATGAGTGACCAGGTTTTTGATGTTGTAGGTGTCAATAGGGTTTAATGTTAATAACAAAGTCTTGGTGTGTCTAAGCTGTGGATGGGATGTGAAACTGGAAATTATGATGTATGCGTATTCTGACGATAGTGTCTCATATATTACGGTTCCCTCCCAGTGAATGCATCTTCATATCTCTTCACATTTAGTTATTTTTACATTTCTCCTTATGTGAATATATATATATATATATATATATATATATATATTCAACTCTTTGATTTATGTATAGTGTTAATAAAGGAAGGCAGAAGTGTCATACCAGAAAATCATTATGATCTTAGAATGTTGTGTTATTATTTTCGTGTTATACATGTACATTCTTTCTTCTTTAATTTTTAATACCATGTAAAATTGATCTCATTTGGCTAGGAACCATATGCCGCCACTCTTGAAGAGGAAGTCAAGGCAGGAGGCCTTTAAACGTTGCTATGAGCAGACTATTCAGCAACTTGGACCAAGCAGCCTGGGAGCAGGCCAAAGTAGCGCAGGAGAAGATCCTTAATTATGAGCGCCGTATACAGATGTTGGAGAAGTATATGCAGTCGCAGCCGAGCGGACAAGAAGGCCAACAACTTGAGGTTGATGGTTAAAGCTAGCTAGGTCCATGGCTTTTTGTTTTTGTGGAATCCTTGATATTTGCCTCTTCTTTTGTTAAACATTGTCTATATAGGACTATAAGAGGCTAGGGTATTAGGGAGGGTTTAAACTATGAACTTTGAACTTGTTCTTTTATTTGTGTATATATACCTCCTGGAAGTTAATTTAGTACTTTTTGAGTTTGAACTTCTTTTGTTTTGATTTTGATTTGCACAACAAGTTTTTAACTTTGGATATGAACTTGAAAATATGCACACATAATTACTGTGTGCATATCAGTGATATAATTAGATTTTTTTATAATATATAATTATAATTTAAAATCATATATATATAATGTTGAATTAAGTCTTATGCGGCGAAAAATGAGAAACCGTCGCCGGGTTTGGATCCTCGCCTTAAACATAGCGATGATTAATAAATGGTCGCGTAAAAGGAAACTAAGGCGACTATAATTTCCTTTCGTCACCATTGTTGGCGACAATAATTTCGACGCCTAAATGTGTCAGTGTTCCTCACCTTAGACTTATGCGACGATGAATATATAGTCGCCTAAGTGTTCATTTAGGCGACCATTATATTGTTTTCATCGCCTAAGTTCTTACAGGTCCATGCTGATGCGACGATTGTTAGGCGACGAACCTTTTGTCGCCTGAGAACGTAGGCGACGAAAATGAGCATTTAGGCGACGAAATCTATTCGTCGCCTAAGTCCTTTATTCTAGTAGTGATATTCTTTAGAATCTTTTTTTAGCTTACCAAACTCTCCCACCATAAGCTAAATTCTTAGCTAAATTAATAACATTTTAGCTTTAGAAAGACTCCCACCGTAAGCTAAAACCTAAGGTAAAATTATTTCTTTTTCTTTTCTCATATATTTGTTTAAATCAATAATTAATCATAAAAAAAATATTATATAAATATTCGATATGGAACTCATATGAAAGATCTCGTTGAGATCTTCGTGATGGTTGTTAGTAATGAATTTTTTATTTTGATGATAATGTAAATTAAAAAGAGAAATGTAATATTGAATAAAATAACATTTAATTTTAGCTTACAAACTTCATAAGCCAAATTTGGTTTACCAAATAGCTCAAACTAAATTTTTTATCTTGAAAAATGTAATTTGGCTTATGATGGGAGTAAACATAGACTAAATTTGGCTTTTTAGCCTATGATTTAGCCTATGATGGGAGATGGTCTTAGAGGCCATTAAACATAAACAAACGCATTCACACTGATTTCTGGAGAGAAATTCTTATTGAATTCAATAACAAGCTTCTGGCTTTATAGCCTGTACATGAGGAAGAAATCAAAGCAATAACAACCACGTTTCATACTGCCTAAAACATGGAGTCTAAATGGAAAGAAAAAGTCTAACCCTATCAAATCCTGAAGGACAAGGTCTTTATTAAGAGAACCAAAAACAAGACACAGTAAAACTAAATGACTACTAAGTTTTAACAGTCCAAAAGACATGACAGATCTCGCAGTGAAGCTTGATCGCTCGAGGGGTATGACTTGAAGAGCCTTCCCCAGACTTTGATTCTTTTGAACTGCTATTGCTTTGCAATTCCATAGCTATACCAAAAAAAAAAACAAGCAGTTATGATACAGAGTACAATACGAGTACATTGACAACAATACTAATATAATTAGAAGAAAGAAAGAACAAAAATGAATCTTTGATGAAAGACAACGAATATAACTATAGAAGGGTTAACCTATGGACCTCAATGGAAAATTCCATACAATTGTATATTGGCTAGCTATATATGCATCCTAGTGATCCACGGCCAATTGCCCAATTCAATCTACAAAATCCAATTCAATTATAGGATTGGTCGATTGTTTCCTCATGGATTTCGTGACCTAGCTAACAACAGTTTCACAAACCCTAGAACATAAGTCAAAAGGCATACAAGTATCATTGACCTCTCTCGGTTGTGGATCATCAAGCTTTGCACACTTCTCCGGCATTTTCTAAGGTAACCGACCCTGGCAGAAATCATGTCTCTTCACCGGCAAGCTTATGACGGTGTTCATGGCGCCTGCTTTTGATTATGTTATTGGCCTCTAGATCAAATAGGCAATATAAATCTATTGTGTGTTTGTTTATTTATTTATTTTTCTTAATTGTTAACTCACGGTTCTTGAGCCTAGTTAAGAGAGATTAGTTATTGTCCATTAGATTTTAATGAATTGATCCAAGGGCAAAAAGAGGAGCTTCGCAATTTAATTTCAGAACAAAGCTTCGTTCTGTATAGGGACTATATAACGAAAAGATGTAGAGCGGACGTCCGCACTCGGCTTAAAGTGCGGACGTCCGTCCGTTCTCCATCCTCCGACACTGGCGACGGCGCGCCTCCACCCCAGAAGACTCCAGCAGCATCCCCGACCACTTTCCCTCCCTGGCGAGTCCGTTTTTTTCCAGTTTCCGGCGAGATCGACTTTGTTTGAAGTTTTAGGTGATCTCGCCGGAAAACCGGAAAAGAATGGATTCGCCGGGGAGGAAAAGTGGTCGGGAACGCTGCTGGAGTCTTCTGGGGTGGAGGCGCGCCGTCACCAACACCGGAGGATGGAGAACAGACGAAAGTCCGCACTTTAAACCGAATGCGGACGTCCGCTTCATATCCTTCATATATATATATATAATATATAATATACAGTCCCTATCCAGAGCGAAGCTTCGCTCTGGAATTAACGTGCGAAGGTCCTTATTTGACTTATTTTTCGGTCATATTTTTCGATCATACCCGGTCAGTGTCTAGATACATATCGTATGTTCATCCCTTACAAAGTTTCATCCAGTTTGGTGATCGTTTGCACACCGAATCAGATAAATAAATCAATAGAACAAAATCTGTCAAAGTAGAACCGTTGGAGTAAATCATGATTATGGAGACTTAAACGGTCACCAAACTGGATGAAACTTTGTAAGGATGATCATACGATATGTATCTAGACACTGACCGGGTATGATCGAAAAATATGACTGAAAAGTGAGTCAAATAAGGACCTTCGCACGTTAATTCTAAAGCGAAACTTCGCTCTGAATAGAGACTGTATATATATATATATAGATGTGAGGCGCATGTCTGTAAAATTGCTATGTTGCGGATGAAATACGTGTCAAGCTCTTGTTCAACTCAATTTCAAGCGGGACCCACTCTTCTCTGTCTCTCACCCTAACCAATTAAAACTCGTCTCGTCTCTTTTTCTGAGGAAAGACTCCTCCTCGTCTCTACCTCTTCTAGAGTTCTAGTTTTCTAAACCCATGAAAATTCACTCTTGAATCTTGATCCTCTATATATTCCAACAACCAAATCGACTACGAGCTCCTTAGATTGTCTCTGGAAACTGGCAGAAATAGAGCTATTTCAAGCTGGTGCTTAATCCTTTGTTGGAAAGCTTCGAGCCAAAATGCATCCATCGATGATGTATTCCATGAAGAAATTTGCAGGAAATGAAACAAATTAAACCAGAAAGTGATGCCCAGAAAAGAAAAAAAAGAAACTATGTGTTTGAGGAAAGATTGAAATCAAAAAGGGAGTACATGTATATGAGAGATCATGTAAATTAGATGATCGAAAAGCTAGAAGCTATCATTATCAAACCACCAACCCATAAAAAAAAGAAGAAAGAAAAAAAAAAAAACTTTAACGTCGAGCTTCGTCGAAGAGATGCAACCATGGAAATTCAATGGTAGAAGGGACTGGATTTTGGAGGAACCGCACCCTATTTGAGATGTGTGTTTCATCGAACTTGTTCTGGATATCTTGGCTTCAAGAGAGATTGAGAAGATGATGTGGGACCCGCATATGGAGCTTTGAAGATTGACCCAGCTCGTTGAATTCTTTAAACCCAAATTATAGCCTGACACGTATTTCATCCGCAACATAGTATATAGTATATATATATATAGTATATATATATATATATATATATATACAGGAAGGATATTAAGGGACTTCCGTCCGTTCTCCATCCTCCGGCACCGGCGACGGCGCGCCTCCACCCCAGAAGACTCCAGCAGCGTTCCCGACCACTTTCCCTCTCCGGCGAGTCTATTCTTTTCCGGTTTTCCGACGAGATCACCCAAAACTTCAAACAAAGTCGATCTCGCCGGAAACTAGAAAAAAACGGACTCGCCGAGGAGGGGAAGTGGTCGGGACGCTGCTGGAGTCTTCTGGGGTGGAGGCGCGCCGTCACCGGCGCCGGAGGATGGAGAACAGACAGACGTCCGCACTTTAAGCCGAGTGCAGACGTCCGCTCTACATCCTTTCTGTATATATATATATATATATGGTCCGGTTCAAAGACACTATATTGTACATAAATTTTGATACCACTTGTAATTTATCAGAAGAAAATAGAAAACATCTTCAAACTACAATTTATCAACAACAGCAAATTTTCTATTGAAAATAGTTGGGACGAGAACCGGGAACTCCATATTTTCTGTTCGTTATTCTTCTTCATCTTCTATTTCTGTTTAGTTTTGTTGATGTTCATTTTTCAAGTTTTAATTTTGTTTTTTCTCACAATGAATAAAAATATAATTCTAGAGTATAAATACTTAATGACATGTTATTTCCACATCATTTGATGTTGTGTTGACATCATTAAAACAATAGATCTAGACCATTGAATGTTTTAAAATCCAATGGCTTACAAGCGGTGTTAAAATTTGTGTACAATGTCCCTTGAACCGGACACATACATATATATATATATATATATATATGTATATATATATATATGTATATATCCCATAATCCAGTTGTAATTTTCTAGATTCCTTATTACATGGGAATTTAGGACCTGGTAAATGCTGTTGGAAAAAATGAATCAATCGATGATTTGGAGCGAAAATATCATCTAACATAATTTCACTCGTACTCATTTTGTGAATAGAGTTTTAATTATTTGGGTTTTGACCTATTCAAGACAAATGTGTCTCTTAGAGGGGGTGTATTGTATATGACATTAGTGGAAGTTTTAAAGTTGGAAAGTTTTAAAAAAGTCTATGGAATTTGAAAGTCTAGGTGTATTCAATACAGATTTTTAAAATCAATCAAAGTCTGGGTGTATTCAACTAGATTTAAAAAAATCATTATGAATTCCACCAAAGTTCAGGGGTATTCAATTAAAACTTTTTAAAATGAATAGAAGTTCAGATGTATTCAAAATATTATTCATACTTATGGAATTAATAACTCATGGATAATTGTTGACTTTGTAGTGTAAATTACACACACCAAACTCCAATATTTTTCCATCCACTAGAGCAAAGATTTGGAAAAGTCTACGACAGACTTTTCTTTACATGTGAATAGGTTGATCCTACGATACCTCATTTTTTTTATAATATTTTGTGTTATCAACGTTCTATTCTACCTATTCTTTTCAATGTTTTTTGAATGTTAACATTTTGTTGTCTTTCAATTGTAATGCTTGGAACCCTCGATAACCTAAATATTATCTACTAACTCTTGATATTAGAACCACATGATTATATTATTATATTTGCGTAAATGAATTAAACTTGTGAACATCTAATGTCCCACTTTAGAACATGTGTCTTTGGTTTACGTACAAGTATGCGTGTTGTTAAGTTAATATAATCTTTTTTGTTACCTATGTTTATGTATTTCAATCAAATATTACAACTGTATGCATCGAAATTAGATAAATGAGCACTAAACTTATAATCGGTGTCATTATGTGTTTGTCATTGCATCTTTATTTTCTTTTTTTCTTTCCTGTAACTCTGTAAGTATTGAGAAATCTACATAAGTCATTCATATGAAATCTGTAGATTCAGAAATCAGTGAAAGTCTGTGATTAAAAATCGATGATTTTAAGAAATCAGTGAAAGTCTATGAACTTTTCAAAGAGTCTGTAGACTTTTCAAAAAGTCAGTTGATTAAAATAAGTCTGTATGAATCGAAATACAATACACCCCCCTTAATTATATTCCCTCGATACAGGGAAACACCTTTTGATTCTATTTATGAAGAAACCAAAAATGTGGATGAGATGTGGTTATGCGGCCGCACCCGGAATTTTGAATGGGTTGCCTACGTACCCTTGGAGTGGGATCAAGCCACTTGTAGTTTAAAAAATTTCAACAAGTGAATGACTCATTGGAAGACTTTCATTTTTGAAATGAGAATAGGTGTTTAGGGACGATATGTGTTAGGACTTTGTGTTGCGTGAAGTCCCCAGAAGTTGATTAGATTACTTTTAGAATGTATTAGAAGGTATGTGAAGAAGGAAGATAACGCTCGAAATGAATGATAGTTCGACATCATTAAGCTGAAAGGAGGAAGCTCATAATCTCATATGACGTTGTGTACCCCAACTGTTTGTAATATGTAGTACATGCTCAAATTGCAGGACTAGAAAGATCGGTGAACCTTAACAAATTAACATCTAGCTAGTTCTGAAATGAACAACGTAACAAAGTACACAAGCAGGAAAGAAATTCGAAGGGAAAAAAAAAAGTAAAAGAGAAATCATTTCATTAACTTTCATTACATTTGATTTCTACATATATAAGGAATGTGTACAAACAATTGTAGTCAATGTTCATATCAACAACTGAAAAGAATTGTAAGGAATGTTCTGAGAGTTCACACACGAGCTGCTGCTAAGAATGGACTTCTCTCAGCGTTGACCTGTGTAAAACGTATTTCTATATGCTGCTTGGCCAATATGCTCAAGTGCTTGTCCACAACCTGAAATGAACTGTAAAGATGAATTCTTTGTCCGTTTCATTCAAACAGCTTGACAATATTGTTCAGAAGTCCTCAGTTCTGCATTTTGAGAATACGCATTACCATAAACAGGTACATTCTCAAGGCAACCACTAACCATTCTCAAGGCCCCGGGACATCTTAGAAGCAATAACACCCTACTATCAGTCTCACTGACTTTGTTTATAACTAAACCTTCTTGATGTTCCAAACCAACTTATTTAGAAATTTGGTGAGCAGTCTCCTGAGCTGCTACCTGCCAATCAAAAACCCTAAAAAGAACCTACTTACAAAGACGAGTCATGAAAACTGTAACTTTTTCTTTCTTTCTTCCTTTCTTTCCATTTTTTTAACTCAGTTAATCTGCTAGTGTCTTATCAATCATGTAACCATATCTCACAAGATCCTAACCACGGCACCCAAGAAGCCATCTACAATACCAATTAAGCATTCGTACGATTCCCCTCTCTTCTAAAGTCTCATGCTTCCCACCCCATTCTCCAATAATTTCTTGCTTGCTCAACACCTCAGTCACAGCTATCCTTATTGGCAAGTACATATGAGTGCTCCAAAAAACTAAACACCCAATTCTTCACATTGTAAACATCACTAGGCCTCACTCCTGTAATCAAAATTCAAAAGTAAATTTCTTATGAACGCCAAAACTTGGGACATAATCATTTTATAACTCAATTAACACAGTAGTGTCTTATCAATCATTTTAACCATATCTCTCAATGTCCTAACCAGGTCTCCTATGAATCCACCTACGATACCAGCTAAGCATTCATACAATAACCCTATCTTCTAAAGTCTCATGCATCCCACCCCATTCTCCAATACATTCCTGCTCCAACACCACACAGCTATACTTATCGGCAAGTATGAGTGCCCCAAAACCTATACACCCAATTCTTCCCATTGTAAAAATCACTAGGCCTCACTCCTCTAATAAAAATTCAAAACTCATACTAATCTTAACATAGCAACTGAAGAAACCTCAACATTTCCACTATACGGAATTTTTCAATCACATTACAATGAATACATCCACAAAAACAAGAACTTGAATAATTTTTGAATAGGGGTACGGGGTAGTATAAGCAAAGCTGAAAAAAGCTAGAGCTTATCAACTGAAGAAAATGAAGGTTTTTTATTATTTTGTAATTAGTGCTGTTTTTTATAAAACAAACTCCAAGCAACTAGTTTTCAAGAAGAGATCAATCTAAGGTAGTCCAGTGTCATTGGTCATAGGAGAGTAATATCAAAGTAATACAACATTAAACATGATCATTGTTGATCAACTCACAAAAACATCTCAAATCCTAATTCCCAAGAGTGTCAGAAAAAGGATCTCCACATATTGTTGTTCAAATTATGAGTGCCATCCAATATGCAACATACCTGCCACTGTGATTTGTAGATGTCAATTCCTTAAAGAGTCATGAACATATTCTGCTATGTTACACTATCTGCAAAATCATGAGAAGGTTTTTTTTTTTTCTAAATAGACGGGGGAAATTCAGAGCAACTATTGAGTACTAAATTGTCAAGAATTAACAAAAAGAAACCACTAGAAAATCTCATATCTACTAAGAAAAGAGAACTTAGACTCGACTCAAACAGCCAAAGAGGAACTGACCAGAATGAGGCAGGAAGTCAGGAACTAACGAAAAGTTAGCCTCGGATGAGGAAAGGGTTACAAGACCACAGAACCAATAATGATTTGGTACATGGAAACTTGAGTTTTGTCAATGACACTATTGGGTCCTATTCAAGAGTATTTTCTGGCACATAACAGTATCTTTAAAATCCAAGAACTCATGACGAGCAGTGAGTTCTGATATCTCAGCTTCACTCATCACTGAGAACCCAATTGAACTACTAGTCCATGTATTAAGTGCAGTTTGGGCAGAAGGCAAGACTAACCTCACAATGCCGTATTCAATAAGCCGATTTTCAAGCTCATTCATCATAATCTTGCACATCCCAAGTCTGCGAAACTGAGGCCTAGTTGCCACAAGGGGCAGTTCAGCCACATCCCCACTGATCCTCAGCGTGGCGGCACATATCATCTCCTCATCATCGCTCCTCTCCAAAACTACAGCGTAGAACCCTCTCAAGTTCATCTCGGAATCGGACTCCAAGTCGAAAACAATGTCCTCGGAAATGTCTCTGCGGTGTTGTAGGGGTCCTTGGAGGGCTCGAAACACTCGTGGATGGCATTAAGGGCGGAACTGAGCTTGGTGCCGTAATAGCTTTCGATTCTCTTGTGAGGCTTCAACAGCCTCCACGTCAGGTTATTGCTGACCGGAATCGGTGTCCCCAAAATCCGGTTGATTCCAGAAATCATGGATCTTTGATCTTTTAGTATCTCATTCATTTTTCTTGTTTTAGATCCTTTTCTTGATCCGGATGGGATTTGGGGGTTTGACGACGCCGTTTGGGTCGCCCAGGACGGCGATGAAGCCATAGCAGATGCCCGCTTCCGCTTCATGATCGATCGATCACGATTAGAATCTTATTAGGGCTTAACTGGGGGAAAAGAGAAACTTGATGAGCGAGAAACAGAGTGATCAAGAGAGAGAGAACAAAGAGAACGGAATTTCAGATTTGCAGAGAGAGAGAGAGAGACAGAAAGTAGGGACAAGGGCCAGGCAGGTCTGGTCTATTTATGATCTTCCGAGTTCCAACGGATACTTTCTGACTGAGCGCCACGTGGCACTTTGCTGATCTGTAGCCAGCTGTCAAAGACATCTGGCATTTCCTACCCTTCAACTTAATTCATCATTTTTATTTTATTGACAAGAAAAAGAAAATGTCATCAAGTTAATTAGATCATTTAATAAAAAAAAAAAAAAACCAAAAACAAACTATTTTGTTGTGGAAATGTGAAAAACATTTATGTTTTTTTTTCTTTTCAAATTGTTCAGGACATTGAAACATTTTTTTACAATTTTACAGTTAAAAAATAAGTCGATACGTGTGATTTCTAATTGAATGTTTGTATGAAATGTAAACTTAGTCTCATCTTTTTCTCTCTGTTTCAGTAAAATATTAAACCATCATTACTGTATTGAATGTAAATTGAATGTAAACTCTCCAAGTTTAGGAAAAATGATTACGGATACTTTATGTTTTAGAGGTTGCTTTGGATTTACCATTTGCTTGCAAGTTTATTGAGTTAGGAGAAACAAAATGGTTGGCATTTACTTGGAATGCTTTGACTTGCATGTATAGAGATAACTGTCGACCATTCCCAACAAACCTTCGACGTCATCGACCATTCCTCTGCCGCCGAGACAAACCCGCGTGCCCTGCATCTTGACGCCACCGCCAAAGCAAGGCGTCTCCACCGTGCTGCATATCTAGATAACAAACGGGTTCGGAACCCAATTCGAAGATGAACCGCGTTGGAAAATCTCTGCCATGGGATCCAAGATCCACCCAAAAACCAGATTCAACTGCCCGTGGTGATGCTCGTCGCCGGCGCCCGGATGACCCACTCCGACGTAGATCCTTGCTCACTCTAGACTTGGATCGCAGAAGAACATATCAAGGAGAAACGTTCCACCCCCAAACCATCATACCTGGACGTCGCCTCTGTCTTGGAACCATGTCACCAATTCGGCCTTCAATCCCTTCCCGGACCGAAATGCGACGGTGGGATGCGGCGCCCGGATGACCCACTCCGACGTAGATCCTTGCTCACTCTAGACTTGGATCGCAGAAGAAGAACATATCAAGGAGAAACGTTCCACCCCAAAACCATCATACCTGGACGTCGCCTCTGTCTTGGAACCATGTCACCAATTCGGCCTTCAATCCCTTCCCGGACCGAAATGCGACGGTGGGATGCCAGTGGGTGCCAGAGGCGCGCGGCCAGAGGCGCACAACAAGCTTTTAGTTTTTTCCCCGCACGTGAGGCGCGGTCAACCCTATTAGCGAGCTCTGCATTCTACAATTGTTAAATACTTAAAACTAATCAAATTGAAGGGACTTCTCTAAAGAATATGAATTATGAGAACTGGAAGTTATATGGTACTCAAGTCAGTCTTACTTTAATTAGTTTTTTTTAATTTTTAAAATCGAGTCAATAATCGACGACTTTCGTGCTTAAACTATTATGATCAACTTTGTGTTAAAATTAATGTTAAATTTGATTTCCCTTTAACCGGACTCTAGTTATATATTTACTTTAATTCTTTTTTTTAACATAGATAACCATTTTGGTTACTATATTCACTCAAAAACATTTTAGTCACGACAACACTTAAAATAATTTTTGGTTCTCATAACATTTTAAAAATAGTTTATCAAACACCTCAACTGATTTCTCTCATAACAATATCAAAAATAATTATTCTCACAACAAATTTAAAAATATTAAAGAAAAATACCTTATGTGTGAGTTCGTCAAAGTAACTAACAAAAGTAAAATTAAAATTAATGATCAAAAGATATAACCGTTCAATCAGTTATTAATTAGTCATTAGGTATATTGTTATTAGCATTGAATATCGTCATTATATACGTGTAATTACCGTTGTAATCGATCTTTATATAAAAAAAATTATTAATAAAATAAGTAGACTATTCCGATTCTATTTTTCCATTAATACGTTATCAGCACTTTCTTCCCGAGTTTGATAGCCAAAAGAAAAGAAAAAAACAGAAAACCTAGTTGTTTTCTACCGCCGTCACCCCCAACTCACTGCTACATCGATGGTCAGGCACTCACCCTCAGCCCAGCCTCCTCTCGGCCGCAGCCCAGCCCTGCTGATATCCGACCAGCCCCCCGTAAGCAGTCCGACGCAAAGGCTCCGATCTAGCAGCTCCGACTCGGCGCCCTCGATGCAACGCCGACGAGCCCCTGCCAACCAGCCCAGCCCTTCGAAATCCTGGCGCCGCCTCGTCTAGCTCCGTCCGACCACCTCAGCGACGCTCTGCCCAGATTCGATCAGATCCGGCCAAGCCCAGAACACACACCCTCCGGCCAGTGCCCAACTTCCTTGTTAGGATATTAGCCCTAACTGACAGAAATACAGAAGGAAGGAAATGAAAAGAAAAGAATATTCAGATTTTCATTGATATTGAGCAAATGCCCTCAAAGCAATACACACAGACTCTTTTGGATGGTCACGTGCGAAGCACATGACTAGATGACTCTAAAATCATAACAATTCATCCCCCCTCAAACAAACTTGTCCTCAAGTTTCACATTCTGAATCAAAATCTGGGCACCTTTGCAAGATGTCATTTGAAACCCACGACGATTTGCAGTGTCTGCAGCAATATATCCTGAACAGGTGCTCACACAAATTAACCCCAAGGCCAAGAAAAAGGTATATGAACTGAGGTAATGTTGGATAATCAGAAGTTTCAAATCCGTAATTGCTAGGCCCTGTAAATGCACAAATATGTGCTGAAGCAAGAAAATATTAAGTTCCTTGTCTCCATTTGCAATATCATCTTCTGCAGTCACCATTCCATCATCATGTAAAACAACAGCTCTCACATCTTCATTGTCTACAACAAGTCTACCATCTCCTTCATTGTCTTGTGTACCAGAACATTCCCAATTATTGTATCCACCCCTTGCAAGTATCAACTCCCAAGTTGTAAATGCTTCTCCCATTTCATGCGTAATAACACAAGGTAAAAACAATTGAAGCTGCCAATCTTTCTTCATAAGCTCCCATCGAAAAAGATGATGGAATGAGCCTTGCACCATTCCATTCACATGTAGAACCCATAATATCATAACATCTTTTATTTTGAAAATAGTATCATGCGCCCCATCTCGGTACATTGCACCCACATAATTCGTCAAACCAATTAAGATCAAGTCTACCAATACCCCAGATACCTTTAAGAGAGTAATCACAGTTCTCATTTGACAACTAAGCAGTTATACTTGTATCAATATCATATCTGATAGATGAGAAAAAAAGGATGTTATCTTTCTGGTAAAATAATATTTTACGAAGGTAATTTTACAAAATTACTATATGATGAATTTATAGTTACCGTTTATTATACAGATTTTACTCTTTACTGTTTTATGGAAATTAAAACGGTAAAACAGAAAAGTAATTACTGTTTAAGTTATTTACTATTTTACAATAACACCATTTATTACTTATTATTTATGGTGAATTAAAATCAAATATATATGATTAAATGTGCTAATCACATATATTATTGTTTTCTACGTGTGATTGACCTACTATGACGCAACGATCAAAGCGTTAATTGTGAGAGCAACCGCTTCACACAGTTTATTTGACAAACTATCAAGTATGATTTATATTAATGTTATCGTTTTCGTTAATATTTGTTCATGATATTAAGCATGTTACATGATAAAAAAAAAAGTATTTTGCGAATATTGTGACATGTTATCATGATATATGTCATGTCTATTTCATTTTATGATTGTATTATTTGCATATCATATAAATTTGTGCTGCTATGATAAAGTGAATTCATGGCGTTGAAAAGGAATAACATGTTAATGTGATGAAATGCTTATATGAAGTATCGAAAAAGTGTGACCATTACGTACTTCGGTCTTGAAATCTAATTCATATTTTTGATGTTATTTTACGTTGATGTCTTTATGACTATGTAATTTATATATTCACTCTTAACAATAAACCGCTAGATAAGAGGTATAGAGACTCTAAAGAAACAGAGGCTCATTATAAGGAACGAGAAGACCATGACCAAGATGTCAAACTCACAATTGCAGACTTAAAATAGCAAAAGGGACCTTGCTCAATCAATATATATTCAAAATTTGACTGATCTGCTTTATTTTATTTATCATTACAAGATTGTTTGTAAAGGCCTAAACACCTCATATTTTAACTAGACTATTGGTATAATTGTTTGATGAATTAGAATTTCTGAACGATACCTTTATTTGATTATCGTTGGCTTATTAATAAATTCGAATTTCATTCTGAAGCACTGAATTTATTCGATCCATATGTAAATAATTACATGGTTCGAACTAGCACTATAAAGATGCAAAGCAATGCATTCAACAAATAAAAAGATATATTATTAGAATGAAAAACATATCATTCTACCTAAATCGAAATATATCCAAAAAAAATACGGGGTTTATCTTTCGAATTATATACACTCTCATATACTTTAGGGAAGGTATCAAGGAGAAATCGAGTGTTTAGCTTATAGTGACTATCTACAAATTAAAGTCGCAAAAGCTCAGTATGCACCACAAGCTAATCGAACCTTGTTAAAGTTTCACAGGTGTTTGTGCCAACAATTATCATATGACAACCCATTTTACAACGTGATTATTGTGGATTTATCCATCCAGAAATACAGACCATTAAAGTATTTTGTGGTTATGGAGGACGTTTCGACAAACTGGTCATATGTCGATTAATTATTCACCAGAAATGCTGCACTCTTAGGATATATTTTACGGGCTCACCACCCTAAATTATAAAGTCTGTAGTACCTAACAATGCTAAGAGTTAACATTAAAAAGACTTGATGACTATTACATGTCTATAAGGATCAATGTATAGTATCTTGTACCCCAAATGCAAATATAAAATGACTTCACATATGCCACCATATCTAGGTATTGGTTATGCGCACCAACCTACATATACCTTATTGGAGTTTTGCAATATTATACACAGTCTTACTTATTCGTTCTTACACCCATTGCTAGCCAACCACTGCGTACCAGTTGGTAACTAGACATAAGCCTGAGATTTATGCACACTTGGTTGCACAACATATGTGCCTGCTGCGCCCCCACAACGCATCAAAAAATGGGTACTTTGAAATGAATAAATATTTATGTTGGATACGGATTTTCAACAATTATCCGCACTCGGAACCCTTGTCAGACGATCTCTTACCGCTAAAAATTGCGGAGTGTCACTTTGTTAAGACAGTCTTCCCGTCGTTAGGGGGAGATAAGAAATAGGATTTTCTATAAGAACGACAAGAATTGTCGTGGTTGCCCCATCTGTCTCATCTTGATCCCCACATAATTGATACCTTAAACGTAACAGTTTCAATGCCTGATACGTTTATAGATATTGTTGAAGTGACGAGATCACACATGTGAACTGCAAATGCCTGCAAGGATAAAAGTCCCCAATAAGGGAACGTCGCCGTAGATAGAGGCGATGCAACCACACTTAGTGGAGGTGTGGTTGAGGCCGTGGCTCCCTAAGGGAATATGGGGAGGCCACTTGGTTCGATCAATACTTGCCTAAAGAAATTGGGTGAGTAAGGCACAACTTCGTCAATGTAAAGAATCTCTTTCATGAGATTGTCTCTGATTACAGTTATGTCCATGAATCAATACTGGAGGACGCTCCGATGTTTAAAATGATTCCAGTGACAAAATCTCAACAGATTACGAGAGTACATACACATTGATGATTCACACTGTTGCTCAAAGAATCATAGAGCACAATGTATCGAACCACGCTCTGTTGAAAAATGTCAACAAAGAGCATATTGACCTACATAAAAGTGTGATCTAGGAAGAGCTAGATTCTCTGACAATGTGAGACAGGTATTTGGTTTGATAGTGCTAACCTTACCAAGTGTAAAACATGTAGGACATAAATAAGTCTTTGTCATAAAGCGTAATGAGAAGAATGAAGCCCTAAAGTGTGAGACAGGTATTTGGTTTGATAGTGCTAACCTTACCAAGTGTAAAGCATGTAGGACATAAATAAGTCTTTGTCATAAAACGTAATGAGAAGAATGAAGCCCAAAAGGACAAGGCTCGCCTTGTGGCGCCAAGATTTCTCGCAACGCTCTGGATTGATGATAGGAGCATAAAATGCGACGATTTTAACCTTTGCATTTAACTTGGTTATTTTCCTTTAAAAAGATCATTTTAACTTTGTTATTTTCTTAGGTACTTCGTGGAGCATGATAATGCAAATATGTGCTCAAGTGATGCAAGCAAGGCTTCCAATATGAAGTAGAGATGTCAAGGATGGAGATTGATCACTCACATGGTCAAAAATATCAAGGAAAGGCGATGGAACCACTTCACCAAAACAGAAACTGCAAACACAAAAAGCTGAAAACTAGTTTCTGCTTATTTTCTCCGGTTTTCAAGGCTTATTTCCATGCGGTTCCGAGAATGTTTTACCAAGATGACTGCCCAGATTTGTAGAGGAGCATTTGTAGATCAATTTGGACTCAAGAATCATCCAAATCGGTGATGTCATCTGGGAGTTATGAAGCTCCAAAGTTGGACAGAAAATCAGCAGTTCCGGGAAAGCTGTGCAGCAGTCAAGTTCGAGGCAGTGTTTGGGCTGGTTTCTGAGAATATTTCTTGGGGGTTTTTGCACGATTTTGAAGAGTGGCATTATTAATATAATTTTCCCAAAAGCCAAGTCCAGATTATATGTGGAAGACATTCAAAAGATGGCCCAAACATTGATTCTAGTCAAAGAAGGAAACATAGTCTGAAAAGGAAGTTTTGAAGACTTGGAGACTATTTAAAGCAAAACCCTAATACCAGAAGGGGATAAGCCGTCATACTGCAAGAGAGCCTTCACGTTGCTGCATCGCACAAGAATTCATCAAGGGGAAGTCGCCAAGATCATCGTCATTCCTTCCATTCACAGTTTTCTTCTTCCCTTTGTAATCTTTAACTTTCGAATTTATTTTCTTTGTGTGATTTCTACAACGATGTGTGGCTAGTTTATCTTAGTTAGGGGTAGAGGTTTGAAGCCCCGAATTATGCAATAAACTTTGTTCTACAACCTTGATTTCGTAATTACTTAGTTGGATTGTCTGTTTGGTTTTGGTTTATAGGGAACTCTTGCTTGTTTATGTTCATGGATGCATACATAGAACATTATGAACTTGTGAGTGGGGCTAGAATTAGGTTGTTTAATCTCCTAAACGGTTAATACGGCTTAATTCAAGGTAGTAAAACCTATAGGACAATAGGTGAAACCAAATAGAGAGACTTGCATGCTAGGTAGGCGTTCCACACTAGTTTTGCATACTTGTTCAATCACTTCCATTGATCTTAATGCTTAGAATAATTTGTTGATAGGATAGCGTCTATACCTTGATTGGTTATTCTAAAAGCTTAGTAATGGTGCGTTCATCTTACTTAAGTAGATAAGGGAAGTAGTAAGAATTTGCGCAGTGCGTTCACGGTTTATTCTTGATTGAACCTTTTCATAACTTGGTAATTGGAATCTTGGTTGTGTGGACTTTTTTTTGAAGCATATTCGGTGGTGAATTTCCTAAATCCCTAACCACTTCTCTATCATATTTCTCAAACAATAAAATCAAAACTGTTTTCTTATTCTTCTGTCTTCTGTTTTTTGTGATTTATTTAGTATAGTAAACAAACTCCAAATCCCCTCAAATTTTGTGTGCGTGTTCTTCTGTGTGTTTAGTTTAGTTTTATAAATTTTCATAATTTTCTGAGTAGTGTAGATTAGGTAGTTAATTATATTTTAGTCTGCTATTCGTCAGGAACAGTAGACACTTTTGTGACATTATTTGTGTTGTGCAAAATTAAATACCCTCAATCTCTGGCAATGAACGATCCTTGCTTCTTTATACTACAATTGACAATCTTTTGCAGGGTTAAATTGTGAGGCTATTTTAGCCGTATCAATTTTTGGCGCCGTTGCCGGAGATTGTAAAATTTTAATTTTGCACATTAGTTGTTTAGAGTCAATTTTCTTCTTTGTTGCTAAGATTTTTTTTCTTTTTGCAGGAAACTTTAGTGGTGTATGCATACAAGGAATAACCCAAAGGGTGAGTTAGAACCATTGAATATTGAGTTAGAGAAGCTAGTGCGCGAGAACAGAAGGTTAGCAAGAGAGGCAAAAGCTGCTCAAGAAGAGGCCGAGCCCATCAACCTCACTTTAATTTTCCAAATGGGAGACGTAGAAAACGAACAGCGGCAGCTGCCACCTCCAAATCAACCGGTAGAAACAAGGAAAACCATTAGGGAGCTCTCAACGTCCGTAATAGCAGGTGGCATTCCGTCGTCCATTCGTTACCCTCAACCGGCTCCAGGAAAGACAGGGACTTTCGAGCTCAGAACTGGTTTTCTCCATAAGTTACCCACTTTTCACGGGTTACCTAATGAAGACCCTAATCTGCATCTCCAAGAATTCCAATTTATTTGCTCAAGCATGACACCGGAGAATGCAGATGAGGATATCATGAAGATGAAGGCTTTTCCCTTTTCTCTGACAGACAAGGCCAAGACATGGTTGTATAGGCTTCCAAATGGCTATATAACTTCATGGGACGTGATGCACAAAACATTCTTGGAGAAGTATTTTCCCACTTCAAAAATTATAGCTTTGAGAAAGCAAATTACCGGAATTGAGCAAAGATGGGACGAGCCATATCCCGAATACTTTGAGAGGTTCCAGAGCTTGCTTACTCAATGCCCTCAACATGGTTTGAGTGAGGAAAGCTTGTTGACTGCCTTTTATGATGGCCTCTTACCCATAGAGAGAGATATCTTGGATGCATCAGCTGGAGGATCGTTCATGGACAAGTACAATGAGGATGGAATGAAGCTCATAGCTGATCGTGCATTGAATGCTCGACAATTCAATAATTCTTCAAGACGTGTCTAAACATTGTCGTCAAAGGGAGGTAACGATTCTGATATCAAAGATCAATTATCAAATCTCACATCTATGTTATCTCAGGTATTGGGTCAAAAGAAGCATGGAGCCATGGTGTGTGGTGTGTGCTCGATGGAGGGTCACCAAACTGATCGCTGCCCTCAATTATATGAGGATGAGGAGGTACATGCTGTAGGAAATTTTCAGCAAGGAAGGCAATATCAAAAGAACGATCCATATTTTCAGTATCCAGGATCAAGGAATCACCCCAACTTCCGGTGGAGTAACAATGACAACGTACTTGGACCTTCTCAAGCATCTCAAGGCAACAACCGTACACCACCAGGATTTAATCAGCGTCCTCAAGGGGGGTTTACACAAAGCTATGCATCCCATCAAGCTTCAGGTTCCACAATGACTCCAATTTTGGAGAAGTACGACAAGATGTGTTAGAAGCTTTGACCACCTCCACTCAACAGTTGATGTAAGGGCAGCACAATCAAGGCCAGGAGATCAAGGAGCTTAAAAAACAAGTAGGTGATGTGGTGAATGCTATAAACCAGCTCCGTGAGCTTGGAAAGCTTCCTGGAGGCACTATTCCAAATCCATCCTTTGAGCAAGCAAAAGCAATAACAACAAGAAGTGGTAAAGTGGTTCATGACATTCCAAAGAAGCCAAAGAAGGTGCCCATGCATGTTAATGAAGAGGAGGATGTTATCACCATGCAAAAAGGACAAGAGAAAGATCCTGCAACATTGCATGAAGAATTAAAGAAGCCACCATCTTTGACCAAAGCTTTCAACGCCAGAGGTGAGCCTTCTGACCCTTCAAGTTTGATTAATATTAATTCTTCTTCTTTGTTTGCCTTTTCCCAGTAGGTTTTCACAATCTAGGAAGGAAGAGAACGAAAAAGCTATTTTGGATGTTTTCAAGAAAGTGCATATTAATATCCCTCTCCTTGATGCGTTAAAACAAGTGCCAAAATATGCTAAATTCCTCAAGGAGTTGTGTACCACCAGAAAACACATTCGAGAAAAAGAAGTGGTGAAGGTTGGAGCCAATGTCTCTGCCATGATTGATAGAAAAATTCCTCCCAAGTGCAAGGATCCTGGCAGCTTTACAATCCCGTGTGTGATTGGTAACATGAGGTTTGAAAATGCTATGTTAGACCTAGAGCATCTATCAACGTAATGCCTTATGCTGTTTATACATCTCTAGGTCTAGGTGAGCTTAAAAAAGATAATGTTGTCATTCAGCTAGCAAATAGATCTAACGCATATCCGAAAGGTCTTTTGGAAGATGTTCTTGTGCAGGTTGATAAGCTTATATTCCCAGCAGATTTTTATGTGTTAGAGATGGAGGATTCGCCCATGAATTCAGCATCACTTCTTCTTTGAAGACCATTCATGAGGACGGCAAGAACCAAAATTGATGTCTACACAGGAACATTGACCATGGAATTCGATGGAGAAGTGATTGGTTTCAACATTTTTGAAGCAATGCGGTATCCTTTACATGAAATAAATTCTTGCTTTTCTGTTGATATCATTGATACACTTGCACAGGAATTTCTCAAGGCACTAAAAGAGGACGTGTTGGAAACCACCATTGAGCAAGGCATTGGATTTACAAGCCATGGCATCCCAATATCACCCAAAGAGCTCAAAGAGACGTTTGATGATGCTGTAATTGAAACTGTGGCCTACCTTGAGGCACTCCCACGTTCAGAAAGGTATACTCATCCCGTTCCAATTCAATTATCAACTAATAAGATTCTTCCATCTGTGATTCAGGCACCATCACTTGAACTTAAGTTGTTACCGGATCACTTGAAGTATGTTTATTTGGGTGACAATGAGACTTTGCCTGTTATCATCTCTTCTAAACTTACGGCTGAACAAGAGGAGAAGTTAGTGGAGGTGTTAACAAATCACAAGACTGCAATTGGATGGACACTTGCTGACATTAAAGGAATTAGCTCAACCACATGTGTGCATCAGATTCTTTTTGAAGAGGGTGCGAAACCATCCAAGGAAGCTCAAAGAAGACTAAACCCTCCAATGATGGAAGTTGTGAAGAAGGAGGTTATCAAACTCCTAGATTGTGGTGTCATCTACCCAATTTCAGACTCTAAATGGGTGTCACCAGTGCAAGTAGTTCCAAAGAAGTCCGGGATAACTGTTGTGAAAAATGCAGAGAATGAGTTAGTGCCACAAAGAACTATCACAGGCCATAGAATGTGCATAGATTATAGGAAGCTCAATGCAACAACAAGGAAGGATCATTTCCCTTTGCCCTTCATTGATCAAATGTTGGAGAGGTTAGCGGGGCATGGATTTTACTGCTTTCTTGATGGTTATTCAGGGTACAATCAGATTGCTATTGCGCAATAAGATCAAGAAAAGACAACATTCACATGCCCCTTTGGCACTTTTGCCTATAGGATGATGCCTTTTGGACTCTGCAATGCGCCAGGTACGTTCCAGAGATGTATGGTAAGCATCTTTTCTGATTACATTGAGAAAATCATAGAAGTTTTCATGGATGATTTTAGTGTGTTTGGAAAAACTTTTGATGAATGCCTTGAAAACCTTTCTTTGATTTTAAAGCGTTGCATTGAATCTAACTTGGTTTTAAATTGGGAAAAATGTCACTTCATGGTAACACAAGGAATTGTGTTAGGGCATATTGTGTCTTCTAGGGAAATTGAAGTAGATAAGGCCAAGGTGGATTTAGTATGCTACTTACCACCTCCCACATCTGTGAGAGAGGTTCGTTCTTTTCTTGGTCATGCAGGATTTTACAGAAGATTCATTCAAGATTTTTCGAGGATTGCAAGGCCCCTTACAATGCTGCTCCAGAAAGACGTCCCCTTTGTGTTTGATGATGAGTGCAAGGCTGCCTTTGAGAAGTTGAAGACATTGTTGACTACAACACCCATAATGCAGCCCCCTGATTGGTCCTTACCCTTTGAGCTCATGTGTGATGCTTCAGATTATGCCGTAGGCGCCGTTCTTGGTCAAAGAAAAGACAAAAAGCCATACGCGATCTACTATGCCTCTCGGACTTTGAATGATGCTCAATTGAATTACTCCACAACGGAAAAAGAATTATTAGCTGTTGTTTTTGCTCTTGAAAAATTTAGATCGTATTTACTTCAAACTAGGGTTGTCATTTATACTGATCATGCAGCTTTGAAGTATTTATTCTCAAAGAAGGAGGCGAAACCAAGGCTGATTCGATGGATTCTCCTTCTCCAAGAATTTGATGTTGAAATAAAGGATAAGAAGGGAAGCGAGAATGTTGTGGCAGATCATTTGAGTCGCATAGTGCATGATAAGGATGCCATTCCTTTAATTGAGACCTTCCCAGACGAGCAACTCTTTGGCCTAGAGGTAAGTACTCCTTGGTATGCTGATATTGTGAACTATTTAGTCTCTAAGAAGTTGCCAAACACTTTGTCGCATGCTAGGAAGGATAAACTGAAAAGAGATGCAAACCGTTTTGTTTGGGATGATCCTTATTTGTGGAAATTTTGTGCTGATGGTTTGATAAGACGATGTGTGCCTGATTCTGAATTTAATCATATATTGTCATTTTGTCATACGGAGAATTGTGATGGTCACTTTGGCTCTAAAAAGACTGCTCTAACGGTGTTAGAATCCGGATTTTATTGGCCTACTTTGTTCAAAGATGCATATACTTTTTGTATGACTTGTGATAGGTGTCAGCGATCTCGAAACCTAGGACCTAAAAACCAAATGCCCTTAACTCCAATCTTGGTTGTTGAAATTTTTGATGTTTGGGGTATAGACTTTATGGGACCTTTTCCTTCGTCCCAAGGTTTTCTTTATATACTTCTTGTTGTGGATTATGTGTCGAAATGGGTGGAAGCAAAAGCCACCCGTATTGACGATTCTCGAGTTGTTGCAGATTTTCTTCGATCTAACATCTTTTCTAGGTTTGGAATGCCAAGAGCTATCATAAGTGATGGAGGATCACACTTTTGCAACAAATCGATTGAAGCACTGCTACGGAAATACAACATTACACATAAGGTTTCCACATCTTATCATCCTCAGACGAGTGGACAAGCAGAAGTTTCAAATCGTGAGATCAAGAAGATACTAGAGAGAACTGTCAACCCAAACAGGAAGGATTGGAGCCAACGCCTTGATGATGCACTTTGGGCATATAGAACTGCATACAAGACACCCATTGACATGTCACCTTTCCGGCTTGTTTATGGCAAGGCGTGCCATCTGCCAGTTGAGCTCGAGCATAGGGCATATTGGGCTGTGGTTACTACTTATATAGGGCATATTGAGCATAGGGCATATTGACAACGAGGAGAAATAATATCCCATAATGGAAATGCAGCTCATCGATGTGGTTACTACTTATCTTCATAGGGATCTTGATTGAGAGATATCCATAAAAGTGCCCGATAGCCTTAAACTATCCAATTTAAGTAACTCTAAACAACAGAGTGCGTTTGCAATTAGAATTGAAACGCTCACTTTATACAAGTGACTACTTGAGTGAAAAGGGATACAAAATGATGAACTATGCCCCTGCGTACTCATAGAGGAAAAAGTTCCAGATTTGCAATTATAGCTATCTATGTTGATGATATGAACATAGTAGGTACTCTTGATGAAGTAAGAGAAACCGCGAGCTATATGAAATCTGAATTGAGATGAATAATTTTGGGGAACTCGGTTAATAACGAGTTTGTGGAATACTAATCCACTAGTCTACATGTGTCCAAAAGATTCTCAGGCGATTTACATGGACAAAATACATACTGTTAGCACTCTCAATGATCCGTCGATGTTTGGATGTAAAAGAAAATCCATTTCGTCCAAAGGAAGATGACGAAGAAGGGTAGAGAAATGAAAACTCTTCTCTAAAGTGCAATAGGCGCAATATTGTACTTAGCCCAATGAACACAACCGAGTATTACATTCTCAATGAACTTGTTCAAGCGCCAACGCAGTGTCATTAGAAGGTATATAAAGAATGTATCTTGATACCTAAATGAACCATTGACTTGGTTCATCCTATCCCTATAGAAAAAAGAAGGGAATGCAGATAGAACTGCAACCCTCTACATCAAAACCTCAAACGATGTTTTGGTTGGGGTTCACTAATGTCAGGTATCTATGGTCAATAGGTTGTTCCTAAACTAGTTTTGTAATCGTCATTGGGAACACGACGATACCTTGTGAGAAACATCAGACTCTCCTCAAGATTCAAATGAATCAAATAAGGTTCGAGGAGAATAGGAAAAACTTGTTTTTCAAATCACAGCCTACGGCTATATCTGAAAGGCATGTGAGAAACATAGGAATGCAAAGACGTTCCTAGCTCCCTTGATTGATATAAAGATTAGGGGGAGTGTAGACTTTAGGGGGAGTCTAACACACATAGGTGCGTTGTGCTCTTTTTTCCTTCGACCAAGATTTATTTTGTCCCACTGGGTTTTGTTACTTGGCAAGGTTTTTAATGAGGCAACACCCCATACCCCGTTTTAACTTTGACTTGACACAAGGGGAAGTGTTGAAGGAAAATACCTTATGTGTGTCTTCGTCAAAGTAACTGACAAAAGTAAATTATGGAATTAGTGATCAAATGATGTAACCGTTCAATCAGTTATCAATTAGTCATTATGTATATTGTTATTAACATTGAATATCGTCATTATGTGTGTGTAATTACCGTTGTAATCGACCTTTATATAAAAAGAGTTGTTAATAAAATGAATAGACTATTCCGATTCTATTTTTCATATAACAAAAAATGATTATTCTCAAAACACAACTATTCTAAACTGGGTTTTGACGTCGTTGTTCACGTGATCTAGGGATGCACATGCACTAGTATGTTGCTTAATATAATAAGTCAATAGTTAGTACAGATCACTACAGTAAAAAACAAGTCATTTCTTTTTTAAAAGGTGAATCGTATTAACCCTCCTCTGTGAAGCCTCGCCCTCATCGAATTTCCAACAAAACCCAAAACAGGGCTTTTGCTCTTGGCTTAAGCCTTATCCCCTCTCTCTCTCTCTCTCTGTCTCTCTCTCTCACAATGTTGGCAGCAGCGCCGCCCAGGACCTACCGCACCCCCACCAGTCTCTCCTCCTCCTCCTCCCCATCCACCGCTCGCAAATTAGCCACGCCTTCCTCCTCCGCCGCAGCACCAGCCACCAACAACACCCGCGCCCTAATCGTCAAATGCTGCGCCGTCTCTCCCTCCTCCCAAAACCCTAAACCCCCCTCTCCCAATCTCCTCCAAAACGTCGCCAAAACCATCGCCGGCGTCACCACCGTCTCCCTCGTCTTGAACCTCAGCAACTTCCCCGCCCTCATCGGCTCCGGCGGCGGTAATTCCGGCGGAGGAGGCGGCGGTAGTGGCGGAGGAGGAGGTGGAGATGGTTCCAGCGGCGGGTTCTGGAGGAGGCTGTTCGGGCCGCAACTGGTGGCGAATGCTGACGAGGCACAGTCGCCGGAGTGGGACTCTCACGGATTGCCGGCCAATATTGTGGTCCAGCTCAACAAGCTCAGTGGCTTCAAGAAGTACAAGGTCTCCGATATCTTGTTCTTCGATCGGAGGCGGTGGAGCACCGTTGGCACGGAGGACTCGTTTTTCGAAATGGTCTCCCTCAGACCCGGCGGAGTCTACACCAAGGCTCAGCTGCAGAAAGAGCTCGAGACCTTGGCCAATTGCGGAATGTTCGAGAAGGTTGATCTGGAAGGGAAGACCAACCCGGACGGCACCCTCGGCGTCACCATTTCCTTCACGGAGAGCACGTGGCAGTCGGCGGACAAGTTCCGGTGCATTAATGTAGGCCTCATGGCGCAGTCCAAGCCTATTGAAATGGACCCGGACATGACTGATAAGGAGAAGATGGAGTATTTCAGGAACCAGGAGAAGGATTACAAGAGGAGGATCGATAGGGCCAGGCCGTGTTTGTTGCCCGCTCCCGTGCAGAGGGAGGTCTTGCTTATGTTGAGAGAGCAAGGGAAGGTGAGTGCCAGGCTGTTGCAGAAGATTCGGGACCGGGTTCAGAAATGGTACCAAGACGAGGGATATGCGTGTGCTCAAGTTGTCAATTTCGGGAATTTGAACACTAAGGAGGTTGTGTGTGAAGTGGTCGAAGGAGATATAACACAGCTGGTTATTCAGTTCCAGGATAAGCTTGGCAATTTTGTGGAGGGGAACACTCAGATTCCTGTGGTGAAGAGAGAATTGCCCAGACAGGTACATATATTTACATCTATTATAAGTGTTTGGTTGTTTTGTTGAATTACATTGTGACTTACAAAAAGCATATGCATCCGTTAGTTTTCAAAATGAAATCATGCCCATACGGATCCAATTGATGATGGAATGGTGTCAGACACCTGTTTTAAATGATATCTGCATTAAACATAGAAGATTATTTTGTGAGGGTTTTGATGCACTAAACATAGAAGATTATCTATATCCGCTTGCAAAATTCTAATGAATCTCTAGCACATGACACACAACATGAAAAACATACACATTTTGCATAAAATAATGTGTAAGCCTCCCTTTTGTTACATGTGTTTGTTCTATGATTAGTGGCAAAGAAAATCCAAACCGAAACCAAAATAGTAACATCTTCACTTTCTAGCAATGTCAAATCCAATACATAATTACATATTGGATAACATTGGGAGACCAAAGATCCGTAGACACCCAAAACATGACCTTCACATATAGATATGTTCCAAAGTTCATAGGGTTGCTCTGCAATAAGAAAATATGAGAAACAAAATTTGAAATAAGGATTGATATTCAGAAACTACCTTTAATACGAAGAACAAAGGAGAAACAGATGACATAATCAGTTATTCAGAAAGATTGCTTCATTAGAAAAATGAACCTAATATTCACTGCTGAAAGACATTGCATTAGTTATCCAAATAAAAAAATATATATTTAAACTGCTACATGCAAATTTGACTGAAGAAACAAAGTATGATTGTTTCTTCTGAACTAGAGCAGTTATTGCTCTCCAAGTCTTACAATGGTGTCAATGGGTAAACATCCTTGGTCCTTTAACTGGGGGGAGAGAGTGCGTCAGTTTCGTTTTTTAGGTTGTTTTTGTTAGCGGTAAATGGATTAGCGTTGAACTGCTATGAAACTTGTAGAGAAATATTTGGATTTCCAAAACTTTAACATCCTAAGCCATATTTGGTTAATTAATATGCATGTTGGCAAGGTGCAATGGGGGAATTTCTTGACTGGTTTTTAATGAATGTTCAACATGGTTTACAGCTCCGACCAGGTTATGTCTTTAATATAGAAGCAGGGAAACAAGCTCTGAGGAACATAAACTCCCTGGCACTGTTTTCAAACATTGAAGTGAATCCACGACCGGACGAGAAGAATGAAGGAGGGATAATTGTTGAAATAAAGCTTAAAGAACTAGAACAGAAAACCGCGGAAGTCAGCACAGAATGGAGCATCGTTCCTGGACGTGGAGGTTATCCCACTTTGGTATGTGTAAAATAATCTCTTCTCCTTGTCCATTGAACATAAATTATTGTGGAAGCCAGTGTGATGTAATTCTGACTGTTCCTGTATTGCATATGTTATGTTGTGTTTAGGCTTCACTGCAGCCTGGTGGAACTGTTACCTTTGAACATCGAAATCTCAAAGGGTTGAATAGGTCTATTCTCGGTTCAGTAACCACTAGCAACTTTTACAACCCTCAGGTAAGCTTACTTCTTATCTTGATCATTAATGTACCTTCCATGGCCGTAAAGTTAAATGATGATATAATAGATTTGCATAATTTTGTGTCATTCATTGTTTGTGGTCATCTTTCCTCAGGATGATCTTGCTTTTAAACTTGAGTATGTGCATCCATATCTGGATGGTGTGTACAATCCTCGCAATCGTGCTCTCCGTGTAAGCTGCTTTAACAGTCGCAAATTGAGTCCAGTCTTCACCGGTGGGCCAGGGGCTGATGAAGTCCCCCCTATATGGGTTGACCGAGCTGGCATGAAAGCTAATATAACAGAGGTGTGTCTTATGATAATAATTGTGTAGTGTATCTAGTATATTATGTTATCACACATAGATGTACTTCTCATAGTCATTCACTCATTCTTGATTGAATATTTACTTTTCAGCCTGTTATTTATTAAAGGACTAAATTCAGTTTACCCCCTCAAACTATAGGACTAAAATCAGTTTGGTCCTTGATCTTTTTTTTAAATCACGTTGGTCCTTGTACTCTCAAATGACATCATCTAAGTCCAAAATTTTGAATTTTAGTGCAAAAATGGGTGAGTTTGGTCTTTGAAAAATGACGTTTTTTCATCGTTAGAATGTTTATTTACCCTATTTGTAGGTTAAAAAGCTCAAATGTGGATCCTCATGTCAATTTCAAATCAGCAAATGATATTATTTTTGGAGCCATATCAAAATTTTGGACTTAGTTGATGATGTTTGAGAGTACAAGGACCAACGTGATTAAAACAAAAAGTCAGGGACGAAACTGATTTTAGCCCTAAAGTTCAGGGGGTTAAACTGAATTTAATCCTTTATTAAAGTTGCCTGCTGTACTTGTTTTTAAAGAGAAGTGCGATATATGGGTTTAGGAAATTTTAACTTTCTAAGCTGTTTTGTTTGATTTAAACTTATAGTGTTTAGTACATCTAGTTCTTTGTGATTATTCTCAATTGCCTGCTTCTCCCAGAATTTCAACCGTCAGAGCAAATTCACTTATGGACTCGTAATGGAAGAGATAACAACACGTGATGAACGCAGCCATATTTGCTCAAATGGCCAAAGAGTGTTGCCTAGTGGTGGAGTCAGTGAAGATGGACCTCCAACAACCCTGAGTGGTACGGGCATTGATCGTGTGGCATTTATACAGTCAAATATCACGCGGGATAACACCAAGTTTGTGAATGGAACTATAGTTGGTGAGAGGAATGTGTTTCAGGTAACCTCATTTTCTTTACTGTGTATGTTTGTAATTATGTATGGAGTTGCTTTTTTCTTCAGTTTTACTACAAGTGAGGGAAGAAAAGAAAATGCATTGAAATGGAAACCATTCTGCTATGTGTTTGAAGTCTTTGTGAGTTATTAGTTTCAGGAACTTATGGATTGGTCCTTATCTGATAGTTCAGTATAAATGGTGGTCTAGTTCATAGATATACAGACTGCTCATTTTTTAGACAATTATACAAAAGCAAAAGCATGCCAAATTCTCCCATCTCAGATGACTATAAAAGACTAAAAGATGTAATATTTAAACTTTTAGTCATTGTTTGAATTCTTAATTCTAGGCAGGTATTAGGAATTTCTTCAGGATTTTGAAATATTAAATATTACTTTTGATATGGTTGTTGTTTTGGTATCATGTGGAATCTGTTTATTTACTTTTCTTGCACTCTTCGATCAAATTGCAGGTTGACCAAGGCCTAGGCATTGGCAGCAAGTTTCCATTCTTCAACCGCCACCAGCTAACGTTAACAAGATTTTTCCAGCTGAAGGAAGTGGAGGAAGGTGCCGGCAAACCACCACCACCTGTCCTTGTTCTTCACGGTCACTATGGTGGCTGTGTCGGGGACCTTCCAAGTTATGATGCATTTACTCTTGGAGGTCCATATTCTGTGAGAGGTTACAACATGGGTGAAATAGGGGCGGCCAGGCAAATCCTGGAGGTAGGAGCTACTTTAGACAGTTGTCAACAGTTATTCCTTTGTTTGTTCACTCATGCCTTATTTCATCAGTGATGTGAATATACTATGAAATAGTTGATCTCATATAGATGAAAGTTAAGGCTATGATTTTACCATTTATACTGTAAGAGGGAAACATTGGCTAATTTGTTTTCCCTTGTTTATTATCTACAGCTTGCAGCTGAGCTACGGATACCGGTAAAAGGTACACATGTATATGCATTTGCAGAACATGGCAACGATCTTGGAAGTTCGAAGGATGTCAAGGGTAACCCGACAGAGGTATACAGGCGAGTGGGTCATGGGTCATCATATGGTGTTGGTGTCAAGTTAGGTCTAGTAAGAGCGGAATATGCTGTGGATCACAACTCGGGCACAGGTTCAGTATTCTTCCGATTTGGTGAGAGATTTTGAGATGGGACTAGATTTGTTAGTTTTGATAACTTGTCTTTTAGTTTTCAGAGACAAGTCATTTGAGAACATAATTCAAATCGAGGGAGAAATGTTGTTTTGCATAGAGTCTACTTTTTCTGCTTTACCTTTATGCTTGTATCGACTCAGAACTGCAAAATGTTTCAAGATTTTGATGTTTGTTTATCTGCTTATTTATCAGATTTATGATCCTTTGTGATCACTATTTGATACAGTTGATAGTCAATACATTTATTTCTGCAGGATTAACTATTTTAAGTTGTTAGAACCCTAGACCTATGGTATGTTTCCATCAAAGTTTGAGACTGTCCTAATTGTAATTAGTACAGAGTTGTGGCTTTCTTGTTAGTGTCGTCTTAGATAATCGTATTCTTCTGGTTGGTGGGCATGAGCTATAAGAATCTTGTGGGTTGTTAGTCATAGTTACACAGCTTATTGCCATTTTTCCTCTTGGCAAGTCTTGGCACTTGACTAAATGAGCTACAGTGGTTAAGATGAAACGTTACCATGTAAAAACGGTAATTGCAGGAAGAGAAATCAGTAGATACAAAAGCTTCAAATAGTAGAGCAATGCATTTTGACGGCACATCCATCATCTATAGATCATACTAAAAGCCTCTACTGCCAAGTTACACCATGGCCACCAGAGTGACCAGACACGTTCTGATGCTTTCTCTTATAATTGACGTGTTCAAGTTCGGATGGAGGTTCCTTTGGTCAAAATAGTATTTCACCCAAACAAACAATGTGTTGGAGGAAAAGGACGACTTTTTATTTATGTTATTGCTGAATCAAACCGTGCTTGATTACCTGGTGTTTGTCCTTCTCTAATTGCAAGGATGATAAACAGACCACTTTTGGATGAGAATGTAGTCAATCACCAAAACAGACCACTGAGTGCTACATATAAGAGAATATACATCTCAACTTCTTCTAAGCAAAAACTAAGGGAAGCTTTGTCTTTCCATATATCCAATAGTTCCGTTTATATATAATATAATACATAAGGAGATTCTGTTAATGAAATGCTGCTTAGATTATGCATTTGTGAGGTCATATGAGCAGTTAATACATGGAAGCAAAAATATCAGACCAAATATGCAGGTGTTGAACATATGGAAGATAGGTGGCTACAGGCTACTGTGCCTGTCACATAGGATGATCAATTTTCCATAATGGTTAACTTAGACTTATCACAACTAAAATGAATCACTTCAGACTTTGGATGTGAAGGCATTTTAGAAAGTTTTTCATGAGCAATCTGTTCATCTGTTGATCGATGGTCAATGTGGTTTGCTTCTTGATTTTTTTTCTTTGTTCCATACTTATTAGTGCCGAGGCGGTAGCATTGCAATTTTCAGATGTTTCAATTCATTCATACATACAGACCGGTTAACCAAATGGAGCCATTCACATGACTGTAGTAACTCTTTCATTAACCACATTAACAACATATAGTCTCTCATGTCGAAGCATGCATGGAAGGGCCGAAGGCCACACAAGTTTCCCAATTCATTTAGGAAAGCTAGCTTTCCCGGCCCAAGCATACTATGAAATACGAATCCCTATTGTAGTAGTTTTCCTGTTCCAAACCAGAATAGGAATATCCACGTACAGACACATAGTATAAACAGGGGGTAAGGGCAAGGCTTATTCTCATCCCAAATCTTCTAAAGCCTTTGAAAGCTCTAGATTCTAAAGCCAAACAGACTCTCAAACCCAAGAACCATGTCGACCGAGAACAAGAAGATGCTGACCCTGAAGAGTGAGGACGGAGAGGTATTCGAGATTGAAGAGGCTGTTGCTGTTCAGTCACAGACCATCAAGCACATGGTGGAGGATGACTGCGCCGACAACGCTATCCCCTTGCCCAACGTGAAAGGCCCCATTCTTGCCAGGGTCATCGAGTACCTAAAGAAGCACGTTGCTGATGCTGAGGAGAATCAGGAAAGCAAGAAGGAAGATGTGGAGTCTCTCAAGGAATTCGATGAAGAATTCCTCAAGGTGGACCAGAGCGTGCTGTTTGATCTGATATTGGCAGCCAACTATCTGAACATCAAGGAGTTGCTGGACTTGACCAAGGGAAAGACTCCCGAACAGATTCGCAAGACTTTCAACATCAAGAATGACTTCACCCCTGAGGAAGAACAGGAGGTTCGAAGGGAGAACCAATGGGCTTTTGAGTGAAGCAGCAACAAACATTTGATATTTTGTTTCACATAACTTTTTTCAATAATTGAAACAGTTCTTGTTTCTTAGAACTCAATTACCAATATGTACTGATTTTATTATGTAATGAAGTTGCTCAAATATTTGATAAGTTTTTTTCAACATTGTTATTTTTGATGTAAGGAATAACAATGTTAAGTTAAACGTGCCTCGCAAATGATGCATCATTGTTATTTTTGGCCAACTAAGGATAGCTTACTACGCAAGGCATTGGTAGCAGGTGCTCTATTGAGCAACAACTTGGCACTGTCGTTCTCATCTTCCATTCTACATATATGGTACCATTCTGCTAATCCAGTCATAAGTTGAGGATTTTACTTGTGGGAAAAACTACAACCATAACCAAGTTTCCTAGTTTTCAAGTAGACGACACACATGATGGTACAATTGATATGCAGTGTTTTAGACTAATATATACTACTACACGCGTAGCAAGCGTGATTGGTTTCTTATACGGTTATACCATGACTTATATATTTTGATGCTTTGTAACCAAAAGAAATATGATAATTGTTTTGGTAACCAAAAGAAATATGATAGTTGTTTTGTAAAATAGCATTTGCAAATTGCAACAACAAATGCTATCAGATAAAGGTAAACCTAAAGAAGATAGTTTCAAATTTATTAACTGGATAGTTATCATAAATACTTAACAGTATTCTAATCCTATCTCAACTGAACTCTCCAACGAAGAATCAGGTGTATCCCATCTCATCTTCTGCGGACTTTCATTTAAATTCGTTTCTGACTTGAGCTCGTAAGACTCAAAGAGACTTGCGTCTCCGATCCGTCAATGTCTTCTCCCTCAAAGAGTCCAACTATGGAGCCTCCTCCTGTTCAACAAAGTCATCCGCATCCCAAGGCTTCGAATTCTGTTACCGAAGCTGCTGCTAATAGTGGTAGCCCTAGTCATAAGCCACTGCAACGACTTCCACATGAAGCAGCAGCTCGTACTCGTACTCATCATCATGTGGCCAATAATGGTGCCTCATCTTCTGCAGCACAAGAGGCTGATCATCGGTTCTCCGATGAGGAAGAGGAGCTGAACAATTTCAACAACAATCAGAAGAAGCAGCAGGATGCTTTTCTTAGCAGCTTTCCACCTGGATATAGGTTCAACCCTCGTGATGAAGAACTTGTGTGGTATTACCTCCAGAAAAAGATCATGGATGAGCCATTGCCTCCCAACAAGATCATGGAAGTTAATCTCTACAGTCACAATCCTGAGACGCTTGCTGGTAAATCCTAACCCTAATCCTGATCCAAACTTGTTTGATTAATTCTCTATATCATGTGTGTAATTTTCCATGAACCATATGAGATCGATATGTTATGAACAAGTTTCATGAAAGTCTCATTTGTTATATATGAACTTTACATCGACCCTGCTCTGTTAAACATTACTTGCATAGTCTTGTTAGTTCTTAGTTCTTACAATTGAATTGAATATATATACCAGCATATGAGCGGCTCATCAATTCCAGAATCTTTCATCATAATTTCACTATATTTCCATCAATTATGATGAACAATTTTGTCATCATTGCATGTGTTGGATCATTATTTTTCTGTACACCATCTAGGCCTTTGTGTTATATGTTCAGAAACTCAGAATATATATAATTTTTCTTTTCAATCAAATTTTAGATATTGTAATGTACTAGCTGTTACGTTTTGTTTAATTGTCTTTCGTTTAGGGTTTAGATGCACTATATATATTTGGAATTTTTGATCTCGTTTTGTTTAATGTTGTTCATTTAGTGTCTTCATCTCATCAGATTATTTGTCAGGTGGTCTAATTGGAATATGTATGTATTTTAATGTTGATTAGTATGCATAATCGACTCCTTTCCTTTTCACAGGTTTCTCCATATATGATATAGATTTATGATTGCTTTTCTAGTGTATATATTGTTATGCTATTTAAAAATCTTTCAAAATAAGCTCTCATCATTTACTTGAACTATATGATGTTAAACAGGTAAATATGATACTTATGGAGAAAAAGAATGGTATTTTTTTACTCCAAGGGACCGCAAGTATCGCAATGGTAAGCGACCAAATAGGAGAGCTGGCGATGGTTATTGGAAGGCCACAGGAGCGGACAAATCAATAAGGTCTGGTAATGTAGAGGTTGGTTTTAGAAAAACTCTCGTTTTCTACAGTGGCAAACCTCTAAAGGGAAAAAAAACCAATTGGATCATGCATGAGTACCGAGTTCCTGATTCACGTACTGTCAAAAGGACTGAAAATGACATGAGGGTATGTATGAGTTTCGCATTGCCTTGTATACAATATATTAAGGCTTTGTTTTGATTAGTCTTTCGTAATACTCCTTATGTATGTGTTCCTTACAAATTTTCTACTTATGCATGGTTGTGCAGTTGGATAACTGGGTGCTCTGTAGAATCTATAAGAAAGCTGATAACAAGAACAAAATCCAGGAAGCAGAGCTTGCTGAAGAAAATATCTCTATGTCAATACCAAATGATACAGAGATGGAGATGAACAGTCAAGTTGATAACACTCAAGCAACAGAATCTGAAGATGAATACCCTCACACCATTGCTCATCCACCATTGGAGTTTGATATGGGTTATCCTAATTTTGCATATCATTATACTTCATACCTGGGGGATCAGCCTATGATTGATGCACTTAACAACAACATGCGTCATCACCTAATCCAACCAGTTGCTTTCGATTGTAAGGATAGTTATGGAAATATGTATCATTCACTACCAACTCGTGGATCTTCTTCAACAATGCAATCTCTTGATGAAAATTATGTAGTGTCATTCTCTGAACATAAGTGCGGGTGTAGTGTGCATCTAGTTGACATGACTTCAGAATCTGTGGTTTGTAAAGAAGAAGCATCAGATCAAAAGTATGGTGTGCAATTTCTGGGTCAAAAATATGTTGTGCAATCACCTGAACAAGAAAAGACACATTGTTATGGAAAGAGTGTCCAACCAAGTGATGCAGTTGATAGTAGACATAATCCATCACCGCCTTGTCTTGATCAAAAGAGCATTCAACAAGAAATTGGTAAGTCTCTATTATCACCACCATCTGATGATCTGCCATATTGCATACAAGAACCAGATGAAGAACATGATAATCTCTTGTTTAGTGATTCATACTGTACGTATTCGGAAGCTTTTCCATGACTATGACTCAAGGGCTACAATCAAGCCAATTTGATAGGAACTCATTTAAAGATTTTCTCAACCAAATTGGTTGGTTTGCTATTTTGTTTTGTAGGTTTCTAGGCTAGTGATTGAATAACAGTGTTTTGTAGCTTTTCTTGGTGGAATATATAATCAATAATAATAGCAGTTGTCAACTCATTTTACAACGGTCCATGTTTATTTTATCAAATCATCCTAATTTTTTTTTTGGCGAAGACATGATACTTTTTTTTTATTTCTTCAACAAGCAGATTTACAAACTAAAAAACAAACTAAATTACAAGATAAGACCCGAAACAGGTCCAAGTAACAAAAAGCAAGCCCCTCAAGCTGAACAAGCCTTAGCCCAGGTACAGATTGAGCTATGAGTTTCGTCAGCGTCGCTGTCGAACCCAAAGTTGACTGTGACACAGAGACGTCACAGAATTTGCCGCAGAAAGCTTGAAAGCAAGCCAAATCAAACCAGCGTAGGAAAAGCTACACAGAACCCATCCAGATAAACACAAGATATCCATGACCCAATTTCCATTGCCATACAAAACATCAACTATCACCAACATTAGAAAACCAGGCAAAAAATTGCCCGGCCACAAGGTAACCAAAGAAAAAAGAAAAAGAAAGAGAGATCGAGAACAACATGAGCGGATTCGCCAACATGCTGATATATGATATACGATACATCACCGATAACAATCGATGAACATTCGTTGAACCTGATGGGTGAGGATGATGTGCATCTCATACACAAAAATTCTGAAATTTAGGAAATGGAGGAATAGAACAGAGAAAGATAGGAAAGAACGGAAGAAAAGGAGAGAACAAAGTGGGAGGATCGGAAATGGAACAAAAAGGGAAAAAGGTTGAAGAAAGGGGAAGAACTGTGGTGGGAAGAATTGTAGTCATCAGGGGATGGGTAATTTGAAATTGAAGGATTAGGGAGATTCAGAACAGGGATTTAGAGAAGGAAAGGAAAATAAAACCATGCCTGCCACCGCCGGACAGAGGAACTACCACGAAGGTAAAGGGATCTACCACAAAGGTAGGGGAAGACGAAGAGAAGAAAAAAGAAAAGAGGAGAGAGAGAACATAGGTTCTTCCCTCGAGGTTGCTATTAACCGCGTTATACGGAATAGTCTTAAATCATCCTAATTTGAAAGATATAGAATAATCAAAGTCTAACTAACATATATCTAAAATTTGGTTTGCCGATTACGCACATATATGCATATTTCTGTATGTATAAACTACTTATGACATTGATAGAATTCTAGCATGAGCTGTGTGTCAATTCTAGCATTGTGGAAACCATTTGTCCGTACATATACTGTCATTTCCTTTCAGTTGATGATTTGCATTTTTGGCATGCCATAACACAGATCATAGAAGTAATTTAAAATTACCTACATGTAAAAGATCATAGAAGTAATTTAAAGTTACCTGCATGTAAAAGACAGTCACATTTTTGTACGGGTCACGGTGTGTCTCACTATCACAAAATTAATAGAACAAACTAGGTATGTGTAAAATAAAATCCCTACGGTCGAAGACTGATTCTATACAACATGCATATAAGGTACCATTAAGGTAACATAATTCTAATATATACGAATTTTACTACAATATGGAATTAGTTTCTCCTACCTACTCGTTTTAGACCAAATGCACGCTAAAATGTATTTTCCTTCAAACAAAATAGACATTCTCCTTGCTCTTAATAGTCCTCCAAGGAAATGATATTCGTTCCTCTCTACTTGGAAGAATCTGGTGGCTCGCAACTTGCATGTATTCCTACAGCACCTGATGTGATTGATTGGCTGTAGTCTTACCAAACCACATGCTCCTGATTAACTGAAAAAGACTACTCAGACTGGTCCACCTGACGCCCTTTGGCACACCGTCACACACCGGATCGCACCTCTCTCTCTGCTCCCTCAGCAGACCGACATATATGCTTCCAAGAGCGAATCGTATCCGATACAACTCACTCCCTCCCCCGCTTTCTCTTCCGCCCAATCACACCCCAGATAGCGGGTCCCGCGTGACGAGTTGATCCAATCGGCGGTGGGCCCCGGTGACAGTCGATAGACACGTGGCGAGATTCGGAACCAGCTTAACCCCAAAAGGCGGATTCCTTTTCCCTCTTCTATCATCATCGTCATAATAATCTCAGGTGAAAAAGGAAAGAGGAATATTTAGGGAAGAAGAAGAAGAAGAAGAAGAAGAAGAAGAAGCAGAGAGAGACTCCGATTAGGGCTTCAATTGGGATCAATCGGAGCCAGGTGAGCTCATTCTCTTCCTCATTTGAACAAATCAAGGCTTTTACTGGATCGTCTCTTTGTTCATATCTGTATAAACTTTGATTCAGTTCTCAGGTTTCTGTATTGGAATTTTTGTTAGCTTTTCCCTGTTATGTGTAGTGGAATTGTTTGTATAAGAGTTAAATCATTAGCCAAGAGTGAAATGTAAGTACTAAACAGTAGCCGATAAAGCCGAAATTTCCATTTTAGTGGATCAGTGCATGCTAATTGACAAGGCTCAACACGATGGCATATTTAGCTGCAAGATGATTATCCAGGTGTTAGTTGACTTTGAATCGGAAAATGATTATCTATGGGAGTTATCAGATTAATTGGATTTTTTTAATATTATGGATTTAGGTTGTATGATGTTACTTTATCAGTCAGTGTAGGATCTTGCAGTAAATTTAGTACATGAGTGCTTCTAGATTTCTTCCGAATTGTAAATTTTTTATTTGGAGAGGAAATGGTTTTGAAGTTTCAAGTACGAAGATACTTCACTTGTGGCTCACTGCGGTTTCTATTTTTGTTCAAATATGATGGCCATATGGTGGTGTTAAGCAAGTGATATGATCTATGATTGGAATTTGAAAGTGTGTGTTTATAGGGAAGGAGCCAGCCTTAGATTTGTATTTTTATCGTGATTTGAATTCTTCATTAAAACATTCTGTTGCATAACTATTACGGGACTTTTTGGTCAAGGTTTGGAATTGAGTATGTTGTAGCATTTGGTGGTTTGATTTGATATTTTTGATATAGAGTTATGATGTGATGGTATCTTTATTGTGCTTTGGCATCTGACAACTTTTTTTTGGAGAATGATTGGCATTTGACAATTGACAAGTTTATGTCATTGTGAGACCTATTCCAGGACTTTGCCTAAACTGAGGGGGAAGTAGGTTTGCAAGTCAAAATTTTCGATTCATTTTTCAGATCAGCATGTTTTAAAACATCTCGTCATATATAGGACAAATAAATGATTTAAATAAACAAAATAATTGTGGCACTTTCCCAATACCATAAGTGAGAATGCAAAAGAACAAGCACTATGAGAAATGATGATCACTTTTCAATTTTCACCTATAAGAAAATGAGGAAACAGAACATCAAGTGGAAATATATCCCAGCTTGCAATGACTGAAATGTTTTCTAGTGATGCAAACTTATTAGATATTTTGATACTTTCATTTCAATTTCTCTTTGGGGTTGATATATTAACTATCAGACCAAAAATTTATTGACTATTTGTTTCATAGATATCTGTCATATTTACAGCCAAACCTTTACTTCTGCTTCTATATTTGTGAAAAGGTGATTGGTGACTACCGTTGTCATACTAGCTGTCCTTTCAAAAGTAGAAAGCCTGTATGAGAAGGAAATTTACGAACTTTATCAAAAACAGATAAATTAAGTATTATATGCTACTATGGAGGACAGTGAAAGGTAATATAATTCTCTGGTTATCTCTCTTTCACTTTTCTATCTCTTGAACTTCCCCATCTTGATTTGGGCTACAGACATAACATCAATTAACTGTTCATTTTTCTGCATTTTCTGTGTCTCAGTGAAAAAGCCTTCTCAAATAGAGACGTTTATATTGGAAAGTTTAAGGGAATTCTACCACATGGTAAGGGTAAATATGCATGGTCTGATGGAACAGTCTACGAGGGGGACTGGGAAGAAGGAAAAATGACAGGCAAGGGACATATGATTTGGACATCAGGAGCACAATATGTTGGTGATTTCTCTGGCGGTTACCTTCATGGTTTTGGCATGTTTACTGGACCCGATGGTTCTTTTTATCAAGGTTGTTGGAGGATGAATATTCAGCATGGGATTGGGAAAAAGCAGTATTCTAATTCAGATATATATGAAGGATCATGGAAGGAAGGAGTACATGAAGGTAATGGTAGATACTCTTGGAATAGTGGGAATACGTATGTAGGGAGTTGGAAAGGTGGGAAAATGTGTGGTAGAGGGGTCATGAAATGGGACAATGGGGATCTTTTCAATGGCTTCTGGTTAAATGGGTTAAGAGATGGATCTGGAATTTATAGGTTTGCAGATGGGGGATACTATTTTGGAACATGGAGTCGTGGACTAAAGGATGGGAAAGGCACATTCTATCCAGCTGGAACTAAACATCCATCCTTAAAGAAGTGGTGCAGCTCGCTAGGTTATTATGATGATGGAAAAGGTTTGTCGTCTGGATCATTGCTAAATTCAGAAGGCAAGGCAAGACCAAGTGTAAAGCGTAGTGTTTCTGAGAAATTGTCTGTTGGTGGAATTTTAAGAAATTCAAGTCGTATATCACACAAATGTACTTCGTTAGATAAAAACTGGACCCATTTGGATCCTGCTAAAGAATTTCTTAAGTATGGCTCTTCTCATTCGTTGTCCCATACCTCTGAGGATGGTCAACAGGAGGCGCAAGATAACAATTCTTTAGTCTATGAGCGAGAATACATGCAAGGGGTCTTGATCAAAGAAAAAGTTAAGAATAGTATGGAGATTTCAAAGAAAGGTAAACAACGTAAAATAATTTCAGTGCAAGAAGCAAAGAAGTCCTGCATAGACTTTTTGAGAGGCAATAGGAGCTATTATTTAATGCTCAATCTGCAACTTGGTATCAGGTAAATTGCTATACCCATATCTTTTGAGTCTCAAAGTTTAATGTTACTCTCTGGACAAAGTTGACCATTAAATGTTGGACATACTCTTTAGTTTGTATGTTCACATGTGCATTAATTCTTTGTAATTTCTTCGCTATGAGCTCTATTATACCTGATGTTTGGAAATTGGTGATTGAAATTTTGGACTTGTCTGCCAGTAAATTGTTAACTTAACTAATTAATCCTCTGGTAGCTGGATTAAGTCATATGTTGTCCTCCTTGGTTATTACTTTTGAAATCATGTGTTGATCATGGTGCAGGCTGAATATTCTCTTCATTGTTACCTTTGCAACACACAGAGCCTTTCATAAATTGACACTTCCCCATGTGATATAAGTTGACACTTTTATCTGTGATTAGCAAAAACAAAATTGACTTAGAAATTGCTATACAAATTTTATATAGGTTTGAACTCCCAACAGAAATATCAGTTTAATTGGGCAGATCTGTCTTCTGCCTAATTATGTGTTTTTGGTAGGATTTGTTACACTTACTGAATATTATGTTTGAAGTTCACAGATACACTGTTGGGAAGATCACACCAGTTCCTGTACGTGAAGTTCGATCTTCGGATTTTGGAGATCGAGCAAGAATAAGGATGTATTTTCCCAGAAAGGGTTCTCAGTTTACACCTCCACATTATTCGATTGATTTTTCTTGGAAAGACTATTGCCCTATGGTTTTCAGGTACAGTTTTCTTATGCACCTTGCCTGAAACTGTAGAAAGATTAATGATAAGCGTCATGCATTTGCATTGGTTGATTTCTTCTACCTGAACAGATTTGTCTGCATAGGTCTCTATCAATGTAACTCTCAAGCTGTGTATTAGTACTTCAATCCATAAAAATAGTATTAATAGATAAAGTCTACTTTGAGCTTTTCAACTTTGGTTTTGGACATTTGGTTGTTTTGTTGTGATTTGATTTTGTTTTTGTTTTTGGAATTCTGTTTCTTCTTTCCATGTTGTATATGCCTTAATCATATACATATCCCAATCTGGCAAGTATATGTTTCCTGCTATTTGCAAATAAGCAACTTTGAGTTTCTTTGTGCTGATAGAGAGTACAATTTCAGGAATTTAAGGGAGATGTTCAAATTAGATGCAGCAGAGTACATGATGTCCATTTGTGGTGATGACGGCTTAAGAGAGCTCTCGTCTCCAGGGAAAAGTGGCAGTCTCTTCTATCTTTCTCACGATGATAGATTTGTGATCAAGACTTTAAAGAAATCTGAACTGAAGGTTTGAACACATGCAAATTTCTATGCTAAATCACATATTTACATATGTGTGTATATATATGTATGTGGTACTATAATTAATACCTTCTTTTTTGCTGTTATTCTTGTTTTTTGTTTTGTTTCACTGCTAAAATGTATTCTTAGTTTGTTAGTTTTTATAAGGGCTGCATCACTCTAGGTCCCTTTCATTCTTAAATAATTAAATACTGAATTTGATAATGAACGTTTGCACCAGTCCAGAGGCGGTCTTTGGCATTCTTTGGAGGAAGTGGTGCACTTTTATAGACTTGCATAAATTTTTATAAAAGTTAGATGCTTCTTGAGAAATCCCCCTGACAGCAAAGCCCTAAAAGCTTCCATAACCCAGGAAGCAAGTTTAACTATATTTGTCAACCTTACCTAAAGTGCTTTTTGTTATCCGAACGGGGTTTTGGCATTTAAAAGCATGATCTAACTCTGAACATCATTTGTATTTGCATGTCTGCTTGAAACATGTTGTCTAAGTTCTTGATGTAGAACTTATAACTAACAGAGTGAAAAGGAAAGCTTCTCCAATTCCCTCCCATGAACAGCATGCCTCTCTTCCCACCCTGAGAACCTCTTATAGAAATGTTAAGAGGAACCTGCACAGAATTGGACAAATCCTTGACCAATATACACATATTTTTTCCTATGAAGAGAAATTATAATATCAAATAAATGTTAAATTTTCATTGTAAATAAGAACTTAAATCATGAGAGATGTTATCCTAGAAAATATCATGACATGACCTCCTCAAGTAGCTTACAGAAGGATTATTTTATAAGTTAAACTACCTTCGCCAATTCCCATGGGTTTCTTTGGTTTTGAGAAACCATCAGTCATTACTGCCTATTAGGGTACAAGACTTTAAGTAAATCTTCGATACATGAAATCATCTGCAGACCACACCAAATTGGTAATAATTTCAGATTGATACCTAGTAATTATGTTAGAATAAAATTTTTGACACTCACACACATGTATATGGTATATATTGTAATTGTCTATTATATTTGTATCATACAAATAATTGGGGGTTGGAACCTAAGGATTTAGGAGCTAGCTCGGCCCATGCTCACTCTGTACAACTGGGCCAACTGTGGGGTCTCTGAATTCTGACCTGTCAGTTGCCAAAAATCCTAAAGTTGTTGGCTTGGAAACTACTTTCTAGGAATATTTTGAAACTACCACTTCTTTGTACAGCTAAATTACATTGTTATTTCTTTGAAAGCTTGTTTCCAATGTTTTGAAGGGGTTTCCAAAGCACTTACTTTTAGGTAAAGACTTCAATGCCTGATCAGTATCTGGTAATTTGATGCCTCAAATGGATGCAACGGACACCTTAAAATAACATGAATAAAATTGACGGTTTTCATTTTACCTCGAGTCTGGTGGTCAAAGGTGCTGTTGAGGTGGACTTGCTAGTTGCCTAGTGTCTTCAAACGCTTAAAGTGTATATAATGTATTGAGTCGGCTCAGTGGAGAACTCCCTTATGAATGCTGATGGAAACAGAGTGTTGCTGATATGATCCTTAATTTAACATGAATGCAGGATCCTTGGTATAGTTTTTTTGTTTGATTCCTGGCAAGCTGGTCATTGCACTTAGATAGGGTCAACAAATTGCAACTCCCCCATTCTCACTTGAGGGGCTTTTGTTGGACTTTTGTATCATCTTCAGCCTCTTCACCCCTTTTAGAACTGAATGTAGAAGAATGTAGCTGAGAGAGGATGCTGCTTTGGAAAATGACAATGCTGCCATGTCAAAGACAGAAAGCATTTGTTACAAGATGTTGCAGAGAGATTGGGGGAAGTCAGGATGGTTTTTTGTTCTTTGTTTCTTTTCGAGGGATAGTTACACAGTTGCACTAGGTGAGGTATTTGTGAAGGCCAAGGCCCATGGGTTCAGGTGTGAAACAAGTGGCCAATTTAAGGCTTGTCCATGGCTGAAGTTTGGCTCTGTCTGTTAGTGTTGCATTATATTTACCATTTTGTGTATTTCTTTTGCCCTTTTAGTACAATCAATTGATTGGACATGAATTAGTTATCCTTTTATAATTTTAGTTGTCTTTATTTTTATCTATGGTATAAAAACTTCAGGATCTTGTTAGGTCTTTCTTGTGTAAGTCTTCCTTTTCAGATGACTTATATACTTTTTTCTTGTGTAAAGGTTCTGCTCAGGATGCTGCCTAGCTATTATTGCCATGTAGGAGAACATGAAAACACGCTAATAACAAAGTTTTTTGGGCTCCATAGGATAACATTAAAAACTCGAAGAAAGGTACCTGGGTACATGACTCTGTCAGATTGCTCTAGTTTCAATTCTGACTTTCGTGTCAGGTCTGATTGGTGTGACTACTTCTATATGTTATATTTTCAGGTACGCTTTATGGTCATGGGGAATATGTTTTGCACTGAATTACGAATACATCGCCGTTTTGATTTGAAGGGTTCAACTCTTGGAAGATGCACAGATCCAGATAAGATAAAAGAAAATACTACATTGAAAGATCTTGATCTGCCATTTGAATTTCATATGGACAAATTATTGCGAGAGTCCCTTTTTAAGTAAGTCCTTTCAAAACCCTTTTTTTGTTCTACCAATAGCTATTGATGATCATATTCCGAATCTGAAAACATTGGATTCATACCTGCATTAGAGTTGCCGGAATGATACTTCTTTTCTGACAAGTTTTTCTATGCATTGTTCATTATTGACTTCCATTTATATACACTCCATATCGGTACCATGCCTTTATTTTGTTCTTTGGGAAACAACAAGCGAAAAGTTCTTTATGAATCTTCAAAAAAAAAAAAAGAAAAAAAAAAAGTTCTTTATGAAGTTCTTATACTATAATATGTACTGTGGTCCATCATCATTTCGCCTCTTATAGTAGAAGAGTTGTGGCGAAAATACATTTACATGCAAAAGAGCGCTCATCACTGTAGCCCTGTTTGTAAATTTCTTCCCCTCATTTTGCAGACAAATATCACTAGACTGCAAGTTCTTAGAATCTCAGCAGATAATCGATTATAGCCTTCTGTTGGGATTACATTTTAGAGCTCCTGAGAACCTCAAGGCCTTTTCACAGCCTCCTGATGATGAGAGTTTACCTACAGGTGACGGTAGGAATTTTTTTTCTGTTGAAGAATCTCAATAAATGAATATTATTATATTTATTTTATTTTATTTTTTAAATTTTCATGTTGTCTGATATCTTTTGCATTTAGTGAATGCTCTAAAATCTCAAGTTAATGTTTTATCTTTTTTTTTTGTTGCTAATTTGATTTCTTATTTTTTTTTAGCTGTATTGCCTTCCAACAGGAGTCGCTCGAAAATTTAAATTAAATGGTCACTCACTGAAATCAAAGTCAGAATAATCGCAAAATCAGGACTACACTAAAAATGAAATGAAATAAAAATCAAACACACAACCAAACTCTTTAAAAAAAAGAAAAAGCAGCCTAGTTCTCATCAGTAAATAAAGTTTTGAAAACAAAGTGGTAGTAATAAATAAGCAACCTAGTTCTCATCAGTGATTAAGGTTTTGATTGACACTAATGTGATGTCAGAATTTTCCGACATCCTTAAGTGCACAGAATATCCATCCACAATGTCATTGACATCTAGGTAATTGTCACCCGTTATGACGGTCATTTAGATTTCACTGAAAAAGTATTTGGAAGTGCCTTTGTTCTCTGACAGGTACGGCATTTTGGAATGGAAATTGATAAGATCATGTGGTTTGGATCAGCAGCTAAAACCTGTTGTATTTACGCCAATAAAAAAATTTCTCTGCTAGTTCTGCGAGAACCATATAGTTTTTGTTGAGATAAAAAAAGAGCTAATTTTTCTTATTATTGGTGTAGCTAACTTGACGGATTAGCAGAACAGTACTTCTGTAATGCAAGAAATAGTTGCTCACATATGTTATCTGAATTTTATTTGAACAACTAGTGATTTCGTAACTAAATCTGGAGTTAGCGGTAAGCACGCATGCATGCTCTGGAATTGCTGGATCTTTTCAGTTGTGATCTACTACACTTAAAACTTATTTTTTCCATTAATGTTAGAAGGACAATACTGATTTTTCTGTGCTAGCAGGTGTGACTGTAGGGGGGTTTTCGATTCCTCCTAAAGGTCTTGTACTGGTAACCCATGAACCTGGCTCTGTGAGTACTGCTCCAGGTCCTCATATCAGAGGAAGTACGTTGAAAGCATATTCTCTTGGTGACCAAGAAGTTGATCTTTTACTGCCTGGTACCGGAAGGTAGGTTCAATTAGTATATCATCTTATTTTAGACTAGTGCTTTTCATTCCTTGTGGAGTTAAAATTTCAACCTCATGTCCCACACTTTTGGATTTCATGTTTCTTATGTACTTTGTCAGGACGATCTTCCTGTTCTTTATATATATTTCTTTTGGCAAGGGGGTTGAGTTAGAAATATAATTTACTAAAATGAAACCAGGTTTTCAAGGATCAGCTTTTGCGATCACTGTTATGTACTTCAAATTTTTTTTTTCAAAGGAATCTTGTGCTTCTTTTCTGCTTTTATTTAAGGTCCGCAAGATAAATTATAAGTTCTCAACTTTATTACCAGTGTGATAAATGCCGAGCAGCACAAGTGATATAAATTACTTGCATTTTCTCAGGTTACGAGTGCAATTGGGAGTAAACATGCCAGCTCAGGCCAATCATAAGGTTCCGCAGGATGATGCTGATTCAACAGACGTAGAACTGTTTGAATTTTATGATGTGGTCCTGTATATGGGCATAATTGATATATTGCAGGAATACAATGTGAAAAAGAAACTAGAGCACGCGTACAAATCATTGCAGTTTGATCCTTTAACCATTTCTGCCGTTGAACCCAAGCTGTATGCTAAACGTTTCATCAATTTCTTGGAGAAAGTTTTCCCTGACATAGCATAATGTTTTCTCTGTTCGTTTTTATAGTCATCCTTGCCATATAGGAAAAGCTGTGTCTCTTTGTATGTTAAACTCTTTTCCACCTAATTGTAAAGTTATATTGTTATAGACATAACCCAGATGTTCTGTTTCAGCATAAGAATGGTAATTAATATTCAATATCTATTTGTGAGATTGAAATGGAATCTCACACTTGATGATGCTTGTCCTATATGCCATTGCAACAGGAGTTCATACCAATGCAATAGTTTGTTAGATTTTCTTTTTCCATGAGTTGGGAAAGTTGGTTGCATGCTAATCTCTTTTGCAAAGAAAAATGCAATGCTGCAAATCCATGGTGCTCTACCTTTGTTTTCATATGCGGGTTTCTCTGGAAATAGTGGAACAAACATATTTGAGCCTTTAAACCAAAATATCCTGGTATGGTCATTCATGCTGCCATCTCAGAATGGAATAGTTCTCAGTTGAAAACCGATTTCGACAGTCTTTTTGTCTTAATCTTCTGAATTGGATGAAACCCCCTCATGGTATAAACTAAACATTGATGGTAGTAGAATTGTAGAAATGGTCTTTCTAGAAGCATTGGTGCAGGAGGGGTTATTAGGTATTGTATTGGATTGTGGATTAAGAATCGTATGCATATTATGGCCCTCAACAAGCTCTTAAATGCCACATTCCTTGTATTGAAGTAGAAACGGCCTCTGCAATCAGGAATCTCCGATGCTTCTCACTAAAGCTCATCTACAGAGCAAGCAAAGCATCGTCCAGACTTATGGAATAAATTATAGAAAATTTCATATAAGTCTACCTTGAGACATTTTCTTTCGCATAAGTCCACCCCAACATTTTTACCCATACAAGTCCACTTTACAAGCTCAATTTTTTTATCATGACTGTCTTACCCTTATGCTTCAAAATATCTCACATCTCTCTTCTCTGCCTCTCACGTCTCACCCATTCATTTGGTTTTCTCTCTCTCTCTCTCTCTCTCTCTCTCTCTCTCTCTCTCTCTCTCTCTCTCTCTCTCTCTCTCTCTCTCTCTCTCTCTCTCTCGTTACAAACCAGATCTGATCCATCGTCGATTCAACCTCTCGACGAAGCCGCCTCCTTGCCGATTCAACGTCGTCGGAGCTCTGTCGCACCTCTCCCGCCGACTCTCTCACCCGAGACTCACGTTTTTTTGAGCGGTTGCCGACCTATAGGAGATTTCGGAGGAGTTGGACCGCGGTGACGCCTCGACTCCTATCCGGATACCACAGCTCAGCAAGCCGACGCCTCGACTCCAGAAACCGCATCGACTTCGATGCAAGGCGACGGGCAAAATTATGTTCTCCGATCTGCTCTCGGTTACCACCTAGTGAAGCCAGCCAGTACATCTCTAGAAGCCGCATGAAGTCACCGGACACTCTTGCCGGAGGTCGCCGGAGACGTTGCTACAGAGGAGGTCGTTAGAGGCGACAATATGTTTTGGTGGAGATGAGAGTTGGTTTCGGTGGAGGTGTGTAGTTTTTAATATGTTTGGTAGTAGGTTTTGGTGGAGGTGAGAGTAAGTTTTGGTGGTGGTGAGAGTAGGTTTCAGTGGAGGTGAGTGTAGGTTTTAATGTGTTTGGTAGTAGGTTTTGGTGGTGGTGAGAGTAGGTTTTGGTGCTTGGTATCGATAGTAGCTTTTGTTGTTGGTAGTAGTAACTTTTTTGTTTGAGGTAGTAGATTTTGTTGTTGCCAGTAGTAGCTTTTGTTGTTGGCAGTAGTAGCATTTGTTAGTAACGATAGTAGCTTTTGTTGCTGACGATAGTGTCTTTTGTTGATAACGGTAGTATCTTTTCTTGTTGGCAGTAGTAGGTTTTGTTGTTTGCTGTAGTAACTTTTGTAGCTAGGGATAGTAGCTTTTGTTGCTGGCGATAGTAGCTTTTCTTGCTCGGGATAGTAGCTTTTTTTACTGGCGGTAGTAGCTTTTGTAGTCGGTGGTAGTATCTTTTCTAGCTAGGGATAGTAGCTTTTGTAGCTCAGGATAGTAGCTTTTCTTACTGGCGGTAGTAGCTTTTCTTCCTTGTGGTAGTAGCTTTTCTTGGTTGTGGTAGTAGCTTTTCTAGTCGGTGGTAGTAGCTTTTCTAGCTAGGGATAGTAGCTTTTGTAGCTCGGGATAGTAGCTTTTTTTGCTGGCGGTAGTAGCTTTTATAGTCGGTGGTAGTAGCTTTTATAGTCGGTGGTAGTAGCTTTTCTAGCTAGAGATAGTAGCTTTTATAGCTAGGGATAGTAGCTTTTCTTGCTGGCGGTAGTACCTTTTATAGTCTGTGGTAGTAGCTTTTGTAGCTAGAGATAGTAGCTTTTCTTGCTGGCGGTAGTAGCTTTCGTAACTGTTGAAAACCTCATCGAAATTCGGCTGGAGACATTGCCGGAGGTCGGCCGGAATCCGTCAGAGACCTCGCCAGAGGTCTGCTGGAGACTTTTCCGGGAAGAAGAGTGGTTGTTGACTTTTACATTAGTGGCATTTTTGTAAATATAAAAGAGAAAATCTAATTTTTTTTGTTAGATGGCAGTCTGTAATTATGTTGAACTTCAATACTTAAACCAAAACCTTATTTAGGCTTGGGTGGACTTATATGGGTAAAAATGTTAGGGTGAACTTATATGAGAAAAAATATCTCAAAGTATATGTAATTGACCCTTTATAAATTTGTTTAGTTACGTTGATTAAGGGGTCCGGTTCAAGGGACACTATATTTTTTTTTGGTCAAATGAAAGTTCATTAAACAAGCCCAAGGCAAGAGAAACAAATACAAACAAGGCCAAGAACAAAACCCAAGCAAATAACAGACCTAGTCAAAGCCAACTGAAACGGCCAGACAAGGACACCTGAAGAAAGAAAAGAGAAAAAACAACGAAACTGGAAGAAAAGGAAAAGGACGACACAACAAAGGAAATGATCTTCGACGCCGATGAAAATAGAGCAACCAAGACCTCGGCTGAGTCATGGGCTTCCAAAATCCAAGCTAGAAGGCGGAGGGCACGGCAAACCATCACGAGAAAGAACAAACACAAGGGAAGAAGGCGGGCGATCAATCCAGACCTCCGGGCACTTCTTCCTCACTACTAACGAGGCAACCAAATCGGCTGCAGAGTTTGCTTTTCTTGAAATCCAAAACCAAGCCAGACGCAGGTTCGAGGTAATTGAATTCCGAATCATAGTCACAATAGGAGCAATTTTCCAATTACATGGAAACTTTGAATTGTTTATCTGGTCCACTAAGGCTTTTGAATCTGACTCGAGGATGATCGGAGAGGGAGGGAGACGCTTGGCCACCTCAATAGCCAATGCCGCAGCCGCTGCTTCCGCCTCTAACACTGATCTTGTTCGGCACAATAAGGTAGCTCCATCAAAGAGAGTACCATGGCAATCACGCGCTAAAGCACTGATACCAGTAAGCTTCGAACTCTCTATCCATGCTGCATCACAATTTATTTTAATATGACCAAGAGGAGGGGGGCTCCAAATTTGTGTCACATTACTCACAGTGGGGAAAGGGAGATAGAAGTCCTGCCATGGTTTGGGTGATTACTCTAAGACTGCCGAGAGTGCAAATGAGATACCGACATTGAATTTGAAATGACCTTGTGGTTTTTACAGGTGATGAATTCAGTCGCAGCCAAATTAGCTTTCCTGGCGATTAAGCTTGGGTCAATTGTAGCAGCTTCATAGACAAAAGCATTCCTAGCTTTCCAAATCTCCCACAGAAGAAAAGAAACTTTGGTGAGAAACTCCTCTTTGATTGTTTTGTAGTCTTTCATCATGAGAATAATGTTTTCAAACCACAAATCAAAGGTACTGATTGTTTGCAAGTTGATCTTGTAATGCAAATCAGAAGCAAACCAAGCACACACTGCACCCGGGCACTGAAGAAAGATATGTTCAATAGACTCTGGAAACATATCACACACAAGGCACAAGGGGGAAGGGATTATTTTCCTTCTGTGAAGATTTAGGTAAGATGGAAGAGCATTAGCCAAGATTCTCCATAGGAAATTACTAATCTTAGGAGTAGTTTGAGTAGACCAAACCGTCTTCCACACAATATGATTCAATTTGTGAGATGAATGAGCATGTTGCATAGTAGGCTTGCAGTCTTGAAAATGTAGAAAGTGATAACCTGACTTCACAGAGTACTGGCCACTCTTTGTCTCAGGCCAAATAATTCTATCTAACATAGATTGGTCACCCAAGACTATCAACTCAATGTCTGATTGATCATCCTTTGAAATTAGATCATTTATCGTTTCCAGCTTCCAACATCTAGCACCCCAATCAATCAGATCCTTCACCATATGGGGCCTAGAGTAATTCACAGGAAGCATAGGGCATAAGAACCCATTGGTGGAGGTAGGAATCCACTTGTCAGCTCAAATGTTAATGAGCTCCCCATTCCCAACCTGCCATCTAGCCCCATCAACAATTAGATCTTTACCATCCAAAAGACTGCTCCACGCCCACGATGCACGGGATCTCTTTCCGGCATTTAGGATATCGGTACTAGGATAGTAGATTCCTTTTAGAATTCGAGCACATAAAGAGGTAGGCTCAGAATGTAGTCTCCAAACTTACTTTGCTAGGAGGGAGATGTTAAACTCCTTCATATTTCTAAAACCCATGCCGCCATGGTCTTTAGGCTGACCAAGGAAATCCTAACTTTTCCAATGAATTTTATGCTCCTCTTTCTGTTGACCCCACCAAAAATTAGCCATCATAGCATCCAGTTCATTGCACAAAGTGACCGGAAACTTGGAACAGTGCATGGGGAAAGTAGGAACAGCTTGAGCCACCGCTTTGATTAGGGTTTCCCTCCCTGCCATAGATAAAGTGCAAAGTTTCCAGTTTTAGATCTTATTAGCCAACTTTGATTTGATAAAAGAGAGGGAAGCTTTTTTAGATCTGCTCCAAATGGTAGGGAGAACAAGGTATCGCCCAGGATTGATAGTGGCAGGTATTCCCAGAATTTCAAAAAGTACATGTACGCAAGCATCAGACATGTTAGGTGTACAATAGAGAGTTGACTTATTGTGGTTGACAAGCTGACCTGAGGCAACACAATACACTTCAATAATACGCATAATCTCATAGCAATTAGCAGATGTGGCCGATAAGAAGAAAAGAGAGTCATCAGCAAAAAATAGGTGCGACAAAGTCGGACCATACTCACTAAGCTTAATACCCTGAGGAGTTCTGGCTTCACAAGCTCTTCTGATAAGAGAGGAGAAGACATCTGAAACAAATAAGAACAAGTAGGGAGAGATCGGGTCCCCTTGTCTCAAACCTCTTGAAGGATTGAAATACTCCCCTACTTTTCCATTTAGGGTAACAGCAAAGGACACAGCACAAGCCATAATCAAAAGAACAAAACCATTGGAGAAACCCATTGGAGAAACCCATACAGGTAAGAACCTCTTCAAGAAAATCCCACTCCACCTTATCATATGCCTTGCTCATATCTAATTTTAGTGCCAGTTCTTGAATGCCTCTCGTTTTTCTCAGCTTCAAATAATAAAAAGCCTCATGTGCTACCAAAATATTATCTTGAATTTGACGACCCGGAACAAAAGCACACTGGTGAGGAGAAATAATACTTGGCAAAAACTCTTTCAAACGGTTCGCAAGAATTTTGGAAAGAACCTTGTATGAGTAATTGCAAAGACTAATCGGGCGGAATTGATCAACCTTCTCTGGGCAAGGGACCTTTGGAATGAGAACAATGTTTGTCTTGTTCAAATCTGAAATGATATTTGCAGTATCATGAAATTCCTTTGCAGTCGCCCTCATAGTCTCGTTGATGATGCTCCAAAATTTCTGAAAAAAATATCCCATGAAAGCCATCAGGGCCTGCAGCCTTGTCACCCCCCATTTGGAAAGCAACATCTTTAATCTCTTCAACAGAGAAATCTTTAGTTAGAGAGCAATTCATCTCCGGGCTAACCACATGAGATACTGCCTGTAAAGCCTCATCCCAGTCTCTCTCACCAGAACTCTTGAAAATATTCTTGAAATAATTCTCCACTTCTGAACAAATAGTACCCTCCCGATCCAGCCATACATCATTGGTAGATTTAAGCTTGAGGATTTTGTTCCGTTGCCTTCTTTGGATGGTTGTCAAATGAAATTTTTTTGTATTTGAGTCCCCAGCTTTTAGCCAGTTGACTCTTGCACGTTGTGTCCAGTATTTCTCCTCCTTGTTTCCATAAAGCACCAATTTCTCCAATTAAAAAGGACTCCATGTTACGAGTTCTACTGTTGTAGACTCTTGTATGACTTGAAGTTCCTCTATTCTTCTATTAATAGTCATACGATTGTTAGAGAACTTCTTCTTGCTCCACTTGGATAACTCCACACCACATCTTTGACTTCTTGTGACCCACTGGACAGCTCCAATAGTTGGAGAGTTGTCGGTCCAAGAGGCCTCCACAATGCCCCTACACTCCGGATCATCAAGCCACATTGGTTCAAATTTAAATAATTTAGGCCCACGAACCATTGGTGGATCAGAGTCAAAGATAAGAGCACAGTGATCAGACCCCAACCGAGGATGATTGAAGACGCTAGAATCTGGCCACCTCTCCAACTACCTTGTGTTTACCACCCCTCTATCCAGCTTGATCTTAATTAGACCCCCTTCTGGCCAGTTGTTACACCAAGTAAGCTTTTGACCCTTTGATTGAAGCTCGATCAAATCATTAGCCTCCATAAACTCGCGTAGAAAACGCCTTTTACCTGGATTCTAAGGGTTACCGCCCTCCTTTTCATGAGGCCATAAGAATTCATTAAAATCACCAGCACACAACCATGGGAGATCCATAGAACCAGCCAAGTTAGCACACTTACTCCAAAATCCAGGCCGAATCTTCTTGTCGGATGGTCCGTAGAACCAAGAAAACCGAACTAAAGAATCGTCAGACTTGAACTTGACCACTGTATCAATCAGAAATTTGGATTTAGAGAGTATTTGAACTATAACATTTTTATCCCACCATAGTGCCAGCCCACCAGCGGTATTGACTTGTTTCACCGTAATTCCGTGGGAGAACTTACACTTCAATCTTAGATTTTTAATATCCTTGTCCTTCATTCGAGTTTCCGAAAGAAAGACAATGGATGGGCGATGTTTTCCTATCAGCTCCTCAAGAGCCTGTTTTGTCATGGATTGCCCCAGTCTATGACAATTCCAACTGAGTTGTATCATGGAGACCTTGTGGCTGTAGGCAAGCCACCACCACCTTCAACGTTTTTACTCGTTGAACATCCATCAGTCACAGCCTCAGTATTCGACACAAGGGTCTCAGTTCTAGAGGTGCGATGTTTGGTGAATTTCCTTATTTTCCTTTTAGACGGGAATATGGGCAGTATCAAACTGAAGGGGTCTCTTTGCCTGGGCTTGAATGGGTATGGGGATAGGGTTATGAATATTTGTGTTTGTAATTATGGGTGGTGAAGCATTGGAAAAGGTAGCAGATGGTGGTGTGGGGTATGAAGAGTTAGAACATGAGGGTATTTGGGGAAAAGATCTTGAAAAAAGGGTGGCAAGTGCAGCTGGGTTGACATTACTGGGACTCATGCCTTGATTAACAAACCATGGATAGCCAACATTACCCCCATTTGTCACATTCTGAGTTTGTTCAAGGAAAAAGGTACTTGAGATGTTGTTTAGGATAGGATCAAATCCAGATGGAGGGGAGGGCATGAAAATATTATTATGGTTTGAAACAACTGGGGTAGTGGGGTACCTTAATTGTTCCTTTGAGAGCTCCCTTGTGTAGTTGCTATCACCATGGTTGACAGCAGAGACATTGGCTCTTGTGTTAGAAAGTTGCTGACAGAGACTGCATGCTTTCCTTGGGGTTGAGACTCTCTGATGTGACTTAAGGAGGCTCCTTGGGGCTTTGAATTATGGCTGTTATCATTGCTTTCTATTGGCCGGATTGTTTGGCCGGGAAATCTCCTTCTATTCCGGCCACTTGCAGTCTTCACCTGAGAATGTTCATTCCTGATTTGCTTCCGAGGTGGTAATGCTCTCAACCAATCACCATACTCATTTTCACTCTCCGAATCAGCTCCATGAGGGCATAGAGATTTAGGCAAATCAGTGTGTCCTAGTCTCCCACAGACATAACAAAAATCAGATAATTTCTCGAAAGCAAAACTAACCCACTTCTTGGTTCCATCATCTCTTGGTAGCTAATAGCCTGTGGGAAGAGGATCACGAGCATCAAGAAGGATTCTAACCGGAGAAAACTGTATGTGTCTTCTTCTCTTTCAATGGGGTCGTCCATCCTCATGTACTCTCCAAACTTTTCAGCCATCTCCCTGACATTTTCCTCTTCGAACATATAGGGTGGAACACCCCTAACTTGCACCTAGAAAGCTATCTGGCTACTTTGTAGTTCCTCAATAGCAAGAGTTTCTGGCCATTCTTGGAAGTGGACAGAATATCTCATAATTGACCATGGTGATCCATCAAGGATATCCTTTGCTGAATCTGCATCTTCTGCGGTAACTATGAACATCTTATCATTTGGATCCCTCTCGTTACTAGCAGTTACTCATGTATTGCCAAACCTTCCTAGAACAGACTTCATGGTATTACAAATAGTAACCTTGTTGGGGATCTTATCAGCAAAAAAGGCAGCATTCAATCTAACATTTCTGTCCAAATCATATAAAGATAACTTCCTCCTCATCTGCACCACAAGGCTGTCAGAAGAGTTTTGTGAATCTTCCATTCCAGAAAAACCAATATAGAGTACACAAATTGTTTGAGATAGAATTAGAAGCATGAGAAGTAACAAAGCTTCAGTGATATGGAAACGGTGAGGATCCTTTAATGAGACTTTGTAGTCTATTTGGGTTGGTTTTTTCATTGAATGTGGTAGATAAGTGGATAGAAAAGCTAATAAAAGCTTGAGCAAGACAAAACAAATGAAGACAGAAAAGGAGAATTCTGTAGCCCACACAAGTACAAGAGAAGTACTTAATCCGCCGTTTAGAATTAAGGAGTTTCAGGGGAATAGCAGGGATTGGTTATGAAGCATTGAATTCTCACACAAAGATAGATGAGACAAAATTTGGAGTAAGTTAATTATCCTTAGAAGGTAGGCAAGGTTGGGTAGTTGGAAGGTGAGATAAAAGCCAAGAGCTGAGACAGAGCTCAGGGTCAGCTGACACCATATTGTACACAAATTTTGACACCGCTTGTAATCTATTGGATTTTAAAACATTCAGTGATCTAGATCTATTATTTTAATAATGTCAACACAACATCAAATGATGTGGAAATGACATGTCATTAAGTATTTCTACTCTAGAATTATATTTTTATTTCTTGTGAGAAAAAACAAAATTAAAACTTGGAAAATGAACATCAACAAAACTAAACAGAAATAGAAGATGAAGAAGAAGAACGAACAGAAAACATGGAGTTCCCGGTTCTCGTCCCAACTATTTTCAATAGAAACTTTGTTGTTGTTGATAAATTGTAGTTCGAAGATGTTTTCTAGTTTCTTCTGATAAATTAGAAGTGTTTGAGTTCAAGGATGTTTGGAAGAATATATTGAGACTCTCTATTGAATTGGCTGCGATTTGTAGAAACTAGAAAGAAAGTTCAATTTGGAAAAATTAATTGTGATATACAAATCAATATATAGAGTAATAGTAAATTTGTGATACAATATTTTGGCATACAACTAGGGTAACTGTTCTAAACAGTTGAAAGAATTCAATAGTAATATCAAGACGAACTAGAGAACCATGACATCAGGCTTGTTGTTAAATCATTCATGTGCAAAGGCATAAATAAATTGCTAGAGCTAGTGTTGATGAATCAGAATTTTATTGGAAGTGGACAAGTCCCTTCATATTTTGCTTTTATAATTGAAGGCTTGCAGAATTGGGACGGAGCTGTGAACACTCTTGTTCTTTGTTCGTTATTCTATTTAGTTTTTGTTGATTTTCAATTTATCAAATTTTTAATTTTATTTTGTAATAACAAAGAAAAATTTAATTTTAAAGTAGAAATACATAATGACATGTCATTTCCACATTACTTGGTGATGTGTTGACATCATTAAAACAATAGATCTAGATCATTGAATGTTTTAAAATCCAATGGCTTACAAGTGGTGTCAAAATTTGTGTACAATATGATGTCCCTTAAACCGGACCCTACGTACATATATAACATCCAAATCAAGTTATCACAAGATTAGTTTATCACTCTCGTGCATGCAACACATGCATGTTATATATATTTTCTTTTTGATTTTCTCAGGTGCGGATGTCCGTATTTATTCTTACGGTACGGATTTCCACTTTACACTCACTTTTCAATCAAATTTTCACATCTCCACCGTCTAGTCTTTAGATAGTAATGTATAGATCATCTCTGCAAAATTTCAGCCAATTTGGTTATCATTAGGGAACTCAAACTCAATTAAACCAATGGATGAACATAATTATGTTGAACTTGAACCGTTCATGTTTATAACAAAAAAACGCAGTTTTGAGTGCCTTAATGATAACCAAATTGGCTGAAATTTTGCAGAGATGATCTATACATTAGTATCTAAATACGAAATGGTGGAGATATGAAAATTCGATTGAAAAGTTAGTGTAAAGTGGAAATCCGAACCGTAAGAATAAATGCAGACGTCCGCAGCTGAGAAGGACTGTATATATATTTAGGAAGGACATTGTATGTATATATATATATATATACACACACAATGTCCTTTCAATGAGAGATCCTTTTTTTTGACATATTTGAGGGATGGGGGATTACACCAACTTTTTGATTATATTTTTGAATCTTTACCGTTCAGTTTGTTGGTCCTTATATATAGATCAATTCTGCAAATTTTCAGCCAATTTGGTGATCGTTAAAGTGTCAAATATTCAAACAAGATTAAATCAATGAACGAACCAAATCTGCCAAATCTGAACCGTTCATGTTTATAATTATAAATCGTAGTTTTGAATGCCTAAACGATCACCAAAATTTCTGAAAATTTGCAGAAGTGATATACTCATATAGAACTACATATTCAACGGTGGAGATGTGATTTTGTGATCGAAAAGTTGGTGTAATCCCCCATCCCTCATATATATTGGATATATATATATATATATATATATATATATATATATATATATATATATATATATACAGAAAGGATGTAGAGCGGACGTCCGCACTCGGCTTAAAGTGCGAACGTCTGTCCGTTCTCCATCCTCCGGCGCCGGCGACAGCGCGCCTCCACCCCAGAAGACTCCAGCAGCGTCCCCGACCACTTCCCCTCCCCGGCAAGTCCGTTTTTTTCCAGTTTCCGGCGAGATCGACTTTGTTTGAAGTTTGGGTGATCTCGCCGGAAAACCGGAAAAGAATGGACTCGCCGGGGAGGGAAAGTGGTCGGGAACGCTGCTGGAGTCTTCTGGGGTGGAGGCGCGCCGTCGCCGGCGCCGGAGGGTGGAGAACGGACGAAAGTCCGCACTCGATCCGCACTCGATCCGCACTTTAAACCGAGTGCGGACGTCCGCTTCATATCCTTCCTCTGTGTGTGTGTGTGTATATATATATAAAGGAGGTATATGTAGTATGTAGTTTTCTAATTTTATCAAGGTAACACTTGAATAGTTTTGGTTATGTCCTTATGGCAAAATATCAAGGTAACACTTGAATATTAGCAGTTTTCCACTCATGACCTGTTAAAATGTCCATCTCGGATTGTTAAATGGCTGCCTATTAATTTGTGTTGCTAATTTTCGTCTTAACTGCAGCACCCTGCTCACATTTCCTAACCAAGCATAGAGATACAGAAGAACAAGATGTTAAACCTTCTCCAGATGCTTTTGCCGACATCCTCAAACTTGTTGCAGCTTACACTTCTGGACATTTTCTTAGTCCTCTTATACAAATGGTCCTCTTCCAAAAACACATCACCAGTACCACCTTCTCCCCGAAAGCTGCCTGTGATCGGAAACCTTCATCAACTTGGCTTATACCCTCATCGTTCACTTCAAAACCTAGCTCAAATCCATGGCCCTCTCATGCTGCTCCATTTCGGAAGCATCCCGGTCCTTATTGTCTCGTCGGCCGAGACTGCATGACATCTCATTCTCCGACAGACCCAAATTCACCTTCTTCAAGAAGCTTCACTACAATTTCAAGGACATCGCAACGGCACCGTACGGTGAGTACTGGAGGCAGCTGAGAAGTATATGTGTCTTGAATCTCGTAAGCAACTCCAGGGTTCGCTCTTTCGGTCTTTCCGTTATGTGAGAGAAGAAGAAATAGAGTCCATGATCAACAACATCAACAAGCAGTCTTGTACTGATCTATCCTCATCTTCATCTTCATCGGCCTCATCATCGTCCTCTGTTTTGAATCTATCCGAAATATTTCTGAGGCTTACCAATGATGTCATCTCTAGAGCAGCTCTAGGGAGGAAGTACAGTGACCGCGAAGAAGGTCGAGGGAGGATGTTTGCGCAACTTTCTATAGAATTTGCCGAGTTATTGGGGCGTGTGAATATCGGGGACTATATTCCATGGCTCTCTTGGGTCAGCCGTGTTAATGGCTTGGACGCCAAACTAGACAGTTTGGCTAAACGGTTCGACCAATTATTAGATATGGTTGTTCAAGAGCATATAGACAGTTCAAAGGGTTCTCAAGGAGATGAGGATGATGGCCAAAATGATTTCGCGGACGTTTTGTTTTCGGTCCAGAAACAAAATACAGTCCCCATTGCTAGAGTTGGCATAAAGGGTATCATCTTGGTAAGTAAATACTCTTTTTCTCGATTAATTTATATATATATATATATATATATATATATATATATATATATATACACACACACATACGTGTTCCAATCCAGAGTGAAGCTTCACTTTGAAATTAAAGTGTGAAGTTCTTTCGGTCATATTTTTATATCTCTACCTTTCAGTTTATAGAACTTAATGCATAGATCACTCTTGCCAAGTTTCATCTAAATTGATAATCGTTACGGTACCGAATTAGATTAAATCAACGAACGGACCATAAATCTGTCTATTTAGAACTGTTCGTGTAAATAATGATTATGAAAACCCAAACGATTACCAATTTGGATGAAATTTGGCAGAAGTGATCTATGCATTAGGTTCTACAAACTGAATGGTAGAAATGTGGAAATATGACCGAAAAGTGAGTCAAATAAGGAACTTCACACTTTAATTTCAAAGTGAAGCTTCGTTCTAGATATCTAGAACTGTGTGTGTATATATATATATATATTTGTTGATGAGAGGCCTATGATTTCAATTAGTTTTTTTTTTTAATTTGACTAACTAAAACTAGTACTATCAAAAAATTTCTTGTAGGATGTGTTCGTCGGTGGCAGCGAGACTACATTCACAGTTTTAGAATGGGCGATGTCCGAAATTGCAAAATGAGCATCCAAGTGTTATGAAGAAATTGCAAAATGAGGTTAGAGGAATAGTCGGAAATAAGCAAAACATAATAACAGAGGATGATATGGGTGGAATGAACTATTTGAAGGCAGTAATTAAAGAGACTCTTCGCTTGCATCCTCCAGCTCCATTACTATTTCCCAGGATGGCTAGCCAAGATGCAACGGTAAATGGTTACAATATCAAGCGCGGCACACTAGTTTTTGTTAATGCATGGAAGATTGGAAGGGATCCAAAGTCATACAACGACCCAGAAGAGTTTAAACCAGAAAGGTTTTTGAGTGATGTTATAGATTATAGAGGGAACGATGATTTCCAATTTATTCCATTTGGGGGTGGCAGAAGGGGTTGTCCAGGAATTCAGTTTGCCATGGCTGTTCAGCAGATTGCTTTAGCAAATTTAATTTACAAATTGATTGGGTATTGCCTTCTGGTGCAAGAGGGGAGGATTTAGACATGACTGAGGAGAGTAATAGTTCAACTATAAATAGAAAATATCCTCTTGAGGCCATGGCTATACCATATCATTGCTCAGGTTAATTAAACACATGTTGAACCATGCATATCCTTGTTAATAAGGTTAAACATGTGTTGCGTCATTATTTGTAATTTAGATTTCACGTATGCGGACTAATCCCTATTTTCGGTCCCTTGTAATTTAAGTTCTTTCTCCATCAATAAAAAGAGTAGTCATTGAAATTAAATTACTTTTGATTCATTTGTTACCTTCATTACCAAATATTTCTTTTTCTTTTTCTTTTTTAAATGGGATTTTTAAATGAGAAAATGTCCATTTAGTACTAATTTAAACCCCTCATATCCCATTCCAATAATAATCTTTTTCATGAGTCCATTCCAATATAAGGTAACATTATTTATGCCCAAATGTATAAATCTTTACTAAAGTCTTAACAAACTATATTATTTTAAGACTATTTTACCATCACCTCTTAAATATGCATAGAGAGAGAGAGAGAGAGAGAAAATGCAAGAGAGAAAAGACTTTGCCGGAGCATCACTGTTCTCCAGTCACCGGCCGTTAGATTCCGGTCACCGGTTGCCGGATTTTTTCCTGTCGTCGGATTCTGGTCACCAACACCCACTACCAGAAGAAAGGGTTTAGCCGACGAAAAAAAAAAACCAGGCCGACGAAATTTTCCTTCGTCGGCTAACTGAAATTTTCGTCGGCTATGGTAAACTTTAGCCGACGAAATCGGCTAAAGAATTTATTTCGTCGGCTAAAGTTCACAGACTATGACCGAAGAAATATTTAAAAGTTTAGCCGACGAAATTTCTATGTCGTCGGCTAAAGTGCTTTATATTTGCGGATCTGGACAGCAGCAGCTCATCTGGGAAAAAAAACGGGAGAAAACGTTTGGGTGTTGTCGAAATATGTCCATAATTAGTTTGTGGAGCCATATATAGGTACGTATATGTATATATATGTTGATTAATTGAGTTTTATTTGAGTTGATCTATTTTAAGTGTGATTGAGTTTATTGATTTTGATTTTGATTGTGATTGAGTTGATTAATTTTGAGTACGTTGGATGTATATATATATGTGTTAATCGATTTTGTTGATGATTTGAATTGATAATATATATGAATTAATTTGTTGTTAATAAATAGTAGATATATATATATATGTTAATTAATTCATAATATTATTGTGTTGATATGGTATATATGAGTTCATGATGATTTTGTGATGATGTTGATATATAATATTGTTATGATCGAGTTGATTGATTTTGAGTATGTTGGATGTATATATATACATATATGTTTAATTATCGATTTGGTTGATGATTTGATATAATATATATGAATTAAGTTGTTTATAAGTAGTAGATATATATATATATATATATGTTAATTAATTGATAATATTGTGTTGATGGTATATACCACAATGATGATTTTGTGATGATGTAGATATATATATATATATATATATATAATATTGTTATGTAATTATTAAGTATATATATATATATATACATGTGTGTGTGTTAATTAATTTGTTATTAATTAGTTGTAGTACGTAGAGTATATAGTAAATGAATTGAGATTTTATATATGGCATGAAATTTCATTAATAATTAGCTAGCAGCGTTATAAATATATATTTTGTTATATTTTCAAGATATGGATAAGAGTTGGATTTCGCTTCCAAAATGGGACAAAAGATACGATGCAGGAGTTATGAGTTTTATAGAATATGCGCTGGCTAATGTTAACGGGAATACAATTTTCTATTGCCCGTGTACGAAATGTCAGTGTCGCAGCGATATGCATCGATTTCCCATTGACAAAGTATGGCAGCACCTGAGGAGTAACGGGTTTTGGGAGAAGTACACATGTTGGTTATATCACGGTGAAACATCATCAGGGGGTCCGCATGATCATGGGAAATTTTGTGAGACGGGCAGTACATCCAACGATCCAACAACGGCATTCATCAACGACATGTTTCCTTATGAGAGCGGTGTATGCGCTCAAGGACAGTATATGCCTGACCCGGTGCAGCCCTTCCCTAGAGCTGTCAACACTGCTGGTATTGAAAAGTACAACAAACTGCTTGCTTTCCAACAGACCCCTGTGTACCCCGGTTGTCAGAAGACCGTTCTTGAAAGTGTGATGGACGTAATGAAGATTAAAGTTGAGACAAAATCGACCGTGAAGGCTGTTGATGATTATCTACAGTACACTGCTTTGATGCTGCCCCACGGTCATCGTCTTCCTACCACTCATCGTAAGGTCCGATGTATCCTAAAAGATCTTGGGCTTTCCTACATCAAGATCCATGCATGCAGATATGACTGCGTTCTCTTCTGGGGAAGTCGAGGACGTACTCCGGCCGCGTGGGAGCGCTCATTAGGGATAGAGTCCCTATGTTGTGGTCAGACTGGGGCGAGGTCCCGCAGGAGGTTAAAGACATGGTCCACAACGCGATGTCGGTGAGTTTACAAAATGTCTGAATAATATTATGTATTACATTGTAGATTTCTGAAAAAACTAAACTAATTAACGGTTAAATGCAGGTGTGGTTTGAGGTTCCCGAGCCCTTGAAGAGTAGCTGGGTGGACTTTGTGCATGGGGAAAGGTACGTTGGGAAATTAATGAAAAAACAAAATTGTGTGTCATATTAATAATATTTCTAATATTTTTGTTGTATCTGTAGGTACAAGGAGTGGAAGAACGAGTTGCGGACCCATTGGACTACGCACGGGAACGCACGTTCTGCTACCCCTGCTGAGTTTCAGTACAGAGAGTACGAGTGGCGTTGGCTTCTGACATCAGAATTCAACAACCCTCGTAAACAGGTATTTAAATAAATTAATTAGTTAATTTATCATTAAGTACGTGCGTTTTAAAATATTTTACTAATAGTTTACTTTTTTCTTTGAAGGCGGTTTCCCGGGCGAACGCTCAGAACCGGCAACCCAACACAAGGAACCATCATGCCGGTTCTAGACCGTTCGCTGTCTTCATGGACGAGGCGGCCAGGGAACATCCAGAGGTCAACCGGTACGTCTATACGTACGAGAAGGCATATCCTGACTCCCAGGAGGATATAGTAAGTAATCTTTCATTTTTACGGAATTTTTAATTTTACTAATATATATGTTAAAATGTTAATTAATAATTTTTTTCCTATCCAATTAGGCAAGGGTGAGGGAGGCTAGTGACGAGGTGATGAGTGCTATAGTGAGGGAGACATGGCCGGACACGCAGGAGGAAGAGATGTCCGAAGCCATTTCCCGGATCGACACTTCAGATCTGAGGGTTGGGGCGAGGATCATGGACACAGCCTTCCCACCGCGAGAAAACAACTTCTACTGCCGGGGTCTAGGAAAGAAGGGCCAAGGGGTCTTGAAGACCACTCCAGGATTTCAACGAAAGGCAGCCTCGACCAGCAGCAGGACGACTCAGCTAGAGTCGGAAGTTGAGAGACTACGGAAAGAGCAAGCCGCTCAGGCTGCTCATGCTGACGCTTAGGCTGCCGCTCATGCCGCCCAGTTCGCCGAATATAGATCCTATACTAGAGCCCTACATGCCGCCCAGCAGGCCCAGCAGCAGCAGATGTTCCAGTACTTCCAGGATTTGGCAGCTGCCCAGCTTCAGGGACTTCCACCTCCGCCCATGCCTACGCCTATAGACATACCTCAGCCGCCGCAATCTCCTCACCAGCAGGCCCCAGATTTGGATATTGATTTAGATCATTTAGATTTTGTGTAGTTGATACCTTAATTATATAGTTTTATGTGCTTCTTGTTGGTTATATATATGGAATTGTTTTGGTGTATTTTGCAGCTTGCTTGGAATCGTAATTTAAGAATTTTGTGTATTTTTTTTATACTGGAATGGAGTTATAGCCGACGAAATATGCCACAATTCGTCGGCTATAGTTTTTTTTTTTTTTTTTTATAGTTTAGCCGACGAACTATGGCATGTTTCGTCGGCTAAACTCCACTATAGCCGACGAAAGAGACTCTATTTCGTCGGCTATAATTTTTTTAATTTTTTTAATTATATACTTTAGCCGACGAATATCTCAGCTCCGTCGGCTAAAGGCTTGGAGTAAAGCCAACGAATATTTCTGTTACGTCGGCTAAAGTCTGGGAGTATAGCCGACGAAAGATAGAGTCTGTTTCGTCGGCTTAAATTCATGAACAAAAGCCGACGACAAAATAGTTCGTCAGCTAAAGTATGGAAAATAGCCGACGACGGTCTATAGGTTCGTCGGGTAAAGTCATCGCCGAGGACCCTTTCCCGACGACACTATAGCCGACGAAGCCTCGTCGGCTAAGACTTTAGCCGACGAGTTACGATAACAGGCCGACGACAATAATTTGTCGGCTAAAGTACTTGTCCTGGTAGTGACCCAGTAACTCGGATTTTCTCCGGTCGCCGGATTTCGGTAACCAATAACTTGGTTACTGACCCTAGTAACTCAATTACTAATCCCCAATAATCAGTTACTGACCCTAGTAACTCACCCAATAATCAGTTACTAACCCCCAGTAATCGGTTACTGACCCCAATAACTTGGTTACTGACCCTCAATAATCGGTTACTGACTCTTAATAACTTGGTTACTAACCCCCCAATAACTTAGTTACTGACCCCAATAATCAACTTATTTCAGCTTATTGTAATAGAAAAGAAGAAATACCAGAACATAATTGAGTTATTGACCGCCAATAATTAGTCAAAACTACAATACGAATAATCAAGCTACCTATCAGCTATAAAAATACAACTACACCTACCATAGAGCCATGCACCTTCACACACCTGATCTACTCCCTTACCATACGCCTTCCCTCACCATACCTACTCCTCCCTCGTCGAAACTGCTTCACCTCCCTCACCACGCACCCGACACCTTCGATCTGGCCATGGAGGCGGAGGCGGAGGCTGCCTATGAACCTGCTCGTTGGCCCAGTCAATCGAGGAGTAGATCCAAGACTAGTACAGGCAGGACGTCCTCGACGTAGCCGGAGGGAGCTTTGCTACATCATCACAGGAGAAGGACGACACCGGAGAAAGATGACACCAGAGATGGTGACGACATTTGGCGAGCGGCACAGCATTTTGGATCTACTGCCGGGGTCGGATGAGGGGGCTCAGAGAAGGAGGACGTTGACGAGCGGCGTTGATTTTCGGTAGCGGTGGAGGAGGTTGCAGAGGAGAGAGCAGAGGTAGGGTTAAAGATTTGATACTCGTTGCTCGTCGTCGCAGCATCGACGCAGGTGTCGTTGAAGCATAGGCTGCGTCGGCGTCGGTTGTGTCGGCATCGGCTACGTCGGCGGCGTCGTTGCGTCGTTCAGGAGAGAGAGAGATGGTTGGTTTCAGATCGGATAGTAGATGGTTGGTTGATATGAAATAAGGGTATACTTGTCTTTTTTTAATAAAAATCATTGGAATGGGTTAAGGGAAAAAAAATTCATTGGAATGGGCTTTAGTTTTCAAATATTTAGGCATTAGGCCATTTTCTCTTTTTAAATAGGGCTAATACGACTCTCATCAAGCCTTGATCATTGCAGTTGAGTAGAGGGATTTAGGGTATGTCAAATTAATGGGAGCCCCATGGCATGAACCCTACTAACTAGTGAAAACCTTATGGGTTTGATCGATGTTGTGACTGATAATGCAGAGAGGATCGTTCCTGCTTCGAGGTGACAAGGATTAGAATCACTCCTCAATTCCATGACTTCATGTCAAATTCGAGTAAATTTGCCTTCTGTTTTTCTAGCTAGTGTCCATCGATAAAGTATTTTGAATTTTTTTATGACTGTTGATTTGCTTTGCTTATTATTTATCTAGCTTTTTCATGTCTATGTTATTATAAACTGAATAACGGAAAAAGTAAAGATATATCCTCATTTTGGGTTGAAATTGCAACTTCATGTACCGATATTAGCTCTTTGAAACCTATGTATCGATGTTAGGAGTGGTTCATATGTCTACAAATAGTTTTAAAAAATTTCCATACTTTCATAGTATAACTTTTACATACAAAATCCGAGTTGAGCGTAAAGTCAACGTTTTAGTTTATTAAAAGTTTGAAGCATGAGTAAAAAGTAATAATAATTCTCGTTTACCGTACACATGACTGGTAAACAGGTAAACTGAGAATACAGAACATCTCCCATCTAAATATATATATATATATATATATATATATATATATATATGGATGAAACCAATGTTTTCGATTAAACCAATGGACGAACTGAATTATGTCGAACTTGAACCCTTCATGTTTATAACAGAAAAATGCAATTTGGTGGGCCTTAACAATAATCAAATTGACTGAAAATCTGCATAGATAATTTATACATTAGTATCTAAAGACTAGATGGTGGAGATGTGAAAAATTGATTGAAAAACGAGTCTAAAATGGAAATCTGCACCGTAAGAATAAATAAGGACATCCTTAGTAGAGACTAGAGAATGACTGTATATATATACATAGCCGAAAATTTATTTATATCCCTTAAGAAGGAGGAGAAGGATTTCATCCTAGTTGTGGATGAAGCAAAGTTTCTCGTACGTCAGGGCTTCTTCTTTGGAAAGTGCAATACAGGAACATATTATATTATTTTTTTTTTACTATAAGTTGATTTCAATAGATCAAACACCTGAAAGAGGCTATGGCTTACAAACGCTTACATTCGAAATCGACAAGAAAATCTAGATAGTCTATTCATGCCAATTAACAAACCAAATGAAAACAATATGAGAGCTTACTTTGAAGCAAACCTACACAAGAAAAAGAAAACCTCACCCCTTACGTAAAAATACTCAACTAATATCCTTGTGTACATATCACGCAGGTGTGGTGAAAACTCCAACGATTTTAAATGTCATAGAGAACTTATAGAAGTTTGCTCAACCTCGTATGAGCATTTATTTACCACCCAAAAGTAATCCATGCATGAGCCTAGGCCCAAACCAGAATCACATCAGTCTTTTGCTAGGACATTAGCGTCGCCTCCATGAGATTTGGCGTAGCACCAATCTTGTCCACCGTTGATGAGCTTGTCTTCTCAGAGGATGACCGTTAGATCTGTAAATGGACCGGATTGACCTAGAAATTTTGAATCTCGATCCGACCCATATCTCCCGGATCATTGATAACTTGATCCAGATTCGGATCCGGCGGGTTAACGGATACCCGACCAGTTAATCCGATCCATTTATAATAATAAGTATTTTCAAATTTTAAATAATAATTTCTTAATTTTATCATCAATTTTCATAAAACACTAAGAATTAAATTCAGTTTACCCCCTTATGGTTTGGGGGTGACTTCATGTTAGTTTCTACATTTTTAATTTCATCAGTTTACCCCCTAAACTCTTCAATTTATGTCTGCCGTGCCTAAATTCTCATATTTCATTTGAATTGATCATTATACGAGCCCCATAGTTAAGGTTAAAATTATTAGCAGTTAACGTCTGATTTGGACAGAAGATATAACATTGGTCATGGTTGAGGAAAATTCAAAAGTTTGAGGGGTAAATTGATGAAATTGAAAGTATAGAGATTAACAAAAAGTTACTCCCAAACCTCATGGGGGTAAACTGAATTTAATTTAAACACTAATGAAATATTATAACAAAATAAAAGTGGAATTACATGGCTAAAATACTTTGTAACAATAAATTAATATAATTAAAATACTAGACCTCCAATGTTTTTAGCAAAGAGCATAAAAATAACATAGGCATCAATAACCTTCAACTTCATCAAATCATACTTTAGACGCAATATAGACGTTTAAGATATCCAAATAATTATTATATTATTTAATATTTATCAGTAATATTATTTTTATAAAAATATTATTTAATTATCTTAAAACGGATCCGGGTCCTTAACAGATCAGATCAACCTCGATCCGTATCCGATCTATTTAATAAACGGGTTAACGGATCAACAGGTCAAATTTTCGATCCAAATCCGTTTAAAAAGCACGGATCCGGAGTGGGTCGAGATCAAGATACGGTTTATTTACAAGTCTAATGATATCAGGACCCACCCCGAATTTCACCCTCAAACTCGAAGTAAATCCTGTGGGGACCACCTCCAAAGAAGATATTACCGAAAATTCGGCATAACCTCCTTTGAAAATGGACAACCCTTCCTAATAATACATGCATACACTTCTAAAAAATCCATCTACAACCTTCTACTCCTAGAGCCTTCGTGCTCCCCAAATCAAAACATCTCCCAATTTATTTACTAACTTTAATAAGAATAATCTCACAACTAACAATCACAGTTCAGAGCAACTCTAATTGAGAGGAAATGAACTAGAAATATAGAAATGAGCGGAAGCTATACTATTGACTATGCCTCTTCTCCATGTACGCTCGACCTCAACTATGCTAACCTGCATACTGGGCATTTTTAAAATGAAGGGCCCAGGGGAAAACATTTACAAACGTTAGAGTGAGTGGACAAAAATAAATTCAATAAAAATATTTATGCATTCCCAATTTAATTTTCATAGAAATTATGCCGCATGCAACAGCTCAAAAGCTCTAAACTTATAAACTGGAAAATACACGACTAGCTCCGGCTAGTCCTCAAAACTTTACACTCGTCATATTCCTTGTACGAATTCTATGAAGGAATAAGAAAAATAGAAATTTATACAAGGCTACGACGCTTGCGTCTAACGCTCACGTCACACCATAATAGAATTTATCTCATTATGGCGGAAAAACACGAGTGTATATATACATGCATATTCCTTATATAAATTCTTATATTTATATAAGGCTACGACGATTGCGTCTAACGCTCACGTCACACCATAATGAAATTTTACCTCATTATGGCGGAAAAGCACGTATAGCTAGCTAGCATTTATTTATATACATACTATCCTCATAATCATCCATATATGGATATATATTCACCGAAATTCTCAATCTCGATCATTCTTTAACAAAAGAAATTATTCATCAATAAACCATTTGCATGCGCATTATTTAAACAAAAGTCCACTCACAACTTAAGGCATACGCCCGACGAAATCCAATTCGCCACTCAAGTGAGGTCTCCTCGAATTCTGGCACAATAACCATGCTTAGGACCAAACTTCAATTTCAGATAAAAAAATGATACTTAAATATATAACTCAAAACTCTTCCGCCTAACCCACTACCCTTTCTAGGGTTAAGCTTATCGGATTCACGTCAAACTCTAACCACAGCCTCATTTCATTTATTTCAACATTCTAAAACAATAATAACGGAAATCCAACGGTCGGATTCTACCCCATTAACCGTCAAATTCACCAATCTTTGAAAAATCCCAAACTTATCCAAAACTCTTCCAAAATTCCAAACTTTACATCAATAGACTCCCCTTAATATAACACATTTAAAACCCTGAAAAACTACCTAACAGCAGCGGCAGACTCCGGCGACCTCCAATGACTACTAAATTTTAACAGTATCTTCATCTTAACCCGCTCTAAAACTTTCCTAACTAGCACAAAGTCCAATTTCAAGCTTAACTAGGACAATCAAACCAAAACACACAATAAAACCCTAGAAATTCAACTTAACGATTCTCCTTACCTAGCTCAAAAAGGAGTGAAACCTCTTGGGAGATTGCTACACAGGATGAGAGCTTCCAAAAGAACCAAGCAACTCCGGCTATGGCGGCCGGAGGAGGGAGTTCCGGCGAAAGGAGTAATCGGCTGCTAGGGGGTTTTCTCCCCGTTCGGCGGCATTACCGGCCCGGTCATCGGTCCAGACGAGGAGAGGATGCAAACAGGACCGGTGCGGCGGCCTGGCTTCACTACTAGAAGTTAGGACTTATGTGACGAAATGGTTTCATCGCTTAAGAGTGAAATTTCATCGCATAAGTACTTATGAGACAAAAATTTCATCGCTTAAGAGTCGTCGCATAGGTGGTGTCGCATAAGTACCAAAGCGACGAAAATGCATGTTTCGTCGCTTATGTTCCTCTTAAGCGACGAATTACGTTTCGTCGCTAAACTACTTAAGAGACGAATTTTCAACACTTAAGAGACAAAATACTTTGTCGGTTCAGGGTTTACAATATTAAAAAAAAATTAATTAAATTTGATGTTTATCTATTAAACATGAAATTAAAAATACTTTTTAAACCATTTTAGTTTCTTTTTTTCCATTTTCTTTTTGTAGTTCATTTTACATTTGTTTACTTTTTCTGCCGAAACACCACCACGCTTCGCCGCAACCAAACCCGCCACCGACCTCCACCCACCAAAACAACCACTATCGGAGCACAATAACATTCACAATTCCCTCCACAACTCCCAATTTCATTCACATCTCACAATTTCATTCACTCCTCTCACATTTTTAATTCAGCCGCACCTCCTCCCTCCTACGCCGCCACGTACCACCACATCATGAACCAAAACCAAAACCAAGCCCGACCCACTACAAAACCACATACACCCATATAAATTTACGCTAAATACATAGATTCGATGTGAGAAAATAAGCTCGGATTTGCACATTACCTTGCTCGTCGAGGGAGTAGAGAGCGATTTTGTTCGACTTAGGCTTGGAAAGGGTGGGCTGAGTTCGACTCTAGGAGGCGACCGCGGCATCGAGGTGAAGGAGTTGGATAGAGCGAGGGGTTGGATTCAGGAACGATTCGGAGAGGGAGGAGGTCGGATCTAGTGGAGAGAAAGAGAGTGAGAGTTGGGTGATGGTGAGGGAAAAGAAGAGGAGAGGTGGTTGATGGCTGGGTTTGATCTGAGGAAGAAGAACCGATGGGGAGAGAATGAGGAAGTAAGAACAGATGGAAGAAGATAAAGTGGGAGAAGTGGGAGAGAGAGTTTATAATAAGATAAAACGAGGCTTTCAAAATTTTAAAATATTTGGTTTGAAAATTTCCTAAATTTTGGCGGAAGAGGGTTGACCGCCTAATTATTTGGTCCTATGCGACGAAAATAGTAACTCATGTCGCTTAAGTAGGAAATCACTAATTATAATTTTTTTAAATTAAAACATTAATTCCATCATAAATGTACATCACTTAAATCTCTCAAATTTTTAGGGATTATTAGCCTTGATTACCATCGAACATGAATGGAAATGTAATTAATGAAATATGAATTTGACGTTGACTTCGAAAAATTAACTTAATTAGTCTTAAATATCTATCTACATTAATGGAATGGAGTTAATATTTATACTATTAAAATGTTTTTGATTTATAATTAAGGTAAATGGAAGCAACACATTCTTTTAATATTTATCGTGCTTCTGAAATTTTTAAAATTTATTCAATATGAGTTAATGATCGTTCCCGAAAAAATGTTCATTTTACTAATTCTCTTTTATCGGGGCATAAACGATACCGGAAATACGTGATTTTTTAACCTTAGTCGTATTTCACTATACCAATCACATCTTATTTCACAAGATTTTTAAAAATTTAGTTTTATTTGTATAGTTGGTTCACACATATGTACACTTTCATATAACCTACAAAATAAGTTATACTATTTTAATAGGCACATTATAATTCCAATAAATAAAAGCAAAATTTCCAAAAATATAATCAAATAAGATGTGATCAGTATAGTAAAATACACTTATGGTAGAAAATTCACCTATTTTCGATAATATTTGGGTCTTGACAAACACGGTCAACCCTAAATCAACGTCACGTATCATATGAAAACGCTATTACATATCCCTCTGTGGCCTAGTTTTGTTGATTCTTCCATACACACATTCTCACATGAATGAGATGTAACCACATATATAAAATTTTTGGGACGTTTACCTCTCGACGATAGGACTCCCCATAGAGAAACATAAGTCTAAATAGGGTTGACCGCTTTTATCGGGACCTAAACTTTACCAAAAATACATGATTTTTTAAACCTAGCCATATTTAGCTATACCGATCACATTATATTTCACAATATTTTTGAAAATTTTGCTTCATTTGTATAGTCGGTTCACAAAGATGTACTCTTACATATAACCTACTAAAAATTAACTTAATTAGTCTTAAATATTCATCTACATATATTTTGAAAAATTAACTTAAATATATATGAATTGAAAATTAACTTTGAAATATGATTTTTTTTATATATAATGAAGTTAAATAGAAGCAGCACGTTCTTTTAATATTTATTGTGCTTCTAAAATTTATACAAGATGAGTTAATGAACTTCCGTGAAAAAATGTTTTACTTTTGTATGTGGACTTCATTAAGTGGTATGTAGGAAATCCTTAATATTTAATATTTTTTTTTTATATAATTATTTAATAAATTTTTCTTTTTTAAATAATTATGAAAAAAATTAGTCGCTTAAGTCAAACCGTTTCGTCTCTTTAGTGAGCACTTAAGAGACAAAACTAGTTTTCGTCGCTTAAGTTCTCACTTAAGAGAGGAATCCAGTTTCGTCTCATACGTGCTCACTTAAGAGACGAAAAACAATTTCGTCTCTTAAGTGGTTACTTAAGCGACGAATTTGAAAAATTTCGTCTCTTAAGCCTTTTTTCCTAGTAGTGCTTGGCCGGACGGCGTCGGTCGGAGCCGGAGAGAATCCGGCAGAGTGAGAGAGAGTGTGTCGGGAGGAAAGGAAGAGAAAAGAGAGAAGAAAAATATGTTGGGCTTTTCCCAACTGGTCCTAACCCACCAATAAAAACCCAACTCCAAAAATTAACACCCCAACAAATTATGCCCTAAACAAAAATTACATTTTTACTAGCTAAAATTTAACTTTATTACTGTCTTCATATATTTCTCCTATGAATAATTTCTCCGAAATAATCGTCTCTCAAAACCCCTCTAGGGACCTTTGAAACTATAAACTTATTAACGAAGACGGTAAAACTTTTATTAATACCAAGGTAGTAAACATGGTAAAAATTTAAAAGTTGGGATGTGACAAATGACCGCCCTAGACAATCATCTTAAAGAGTCGGGCGATGTGAAGGTAAGCAATTATGCCAATCCAAAGCCTGTGAACCATTGAAATGGATCAGATTAGTTGCCGCACAGTTGACAATCTGATCTACCGCCGACGCACACTGTTGCAAATCAACACCAACATGTTGTCGTTGACGCTCCACCCTGATGCCTCACGAGCTGGATCGAAACCCAACAACGAACAAAGTAATCTCCGAACAGAGAGATCTCACGTCGCTATGCGTGGTCGACGTTGAGAACTTGGTCGACACCTCTACCAAACCACAGTTGTCTGCATGCCCAAAGGAACTGCGCTGCCTCTTGTCGTCGCAACCTAGGTTTCAAAACAAAAGCCGCCCCGAGAGGTTTAATGAGACACCAACCATTTTTTTATAAAAGCACTGCATTTAATAAAAAAAATTAAGAAAATAAATATTGTTGTTTATAAACAAAATAATTAAACCAATTTGTGTAGTATGTTAGTGAGATCTTTTTTTTGCAATTCACATACCACGTGCCTAGCACCATTCATTCTTTCTTTCTTTCTCTCTTCCTGTAAACTAAAAAAAAAAAAGAGTAACTATTGGGTCGAGTAACTATTAGAGCTATAGTGGTGGAGCTGTGGTGGCAGCACGCGTATTTTGTATTTTGTATTTTGTTTGGTCAAATGGTCGCAACCTTTTAATGACAGGATGAAACTAAGTATTTTCAGTTTACCTCTCACAGCGACATAGTAAGAAAATTGTATTATTAAATATTAATATATGTAATCATGTTATATATTTACTGATTTTTCCATTATATCACTATTATGACAAAGCAAATAGAGTCATTATTATAACAGTATTATTTATTAGTGGGTGTTTATTAAAATCAGGGCTGGTCCTGTGGAATATGAGGCCCTGTGCGAAACTTTGAATGTGGTTTTTTTCTATTTTTGAATGTGGCCTTAGTTACATAAGTTTGATCCCAAATGTACAAACCAATATTAAAATTCACAATCTCTTGTTGAAGTACAAGAAATAACATATTCCTAAGATTTTTAAGAAGAAAAACACACCCAAATAAAAGAGAAAAAAAATGGTGAAAACGCAAAAAAAGAAAAGAAAAGAGAGAGAGTAGGAAACAATCCCTTATAAAATCGCAAAAAGAAAAACGCAGAAAATAAAGGAGAGAAAAAAAAAGGTGAAAACGTAGAAAATAGGGTGAAAATGCAGGAAAAAAATATAAAAGTGTAGGAAACATAGTTATGAAATCGCAAGAAAAACGCAAAAGAGGGGAAAAAAGGGTCAAAAACGCAGACGAAAAAAGGAGGAAAAAAATGGATGAAATGCATAAAAAAAACAATACAAAAGGGATGAAAAACAAAGAAAAAAAAAGGGGTGAAAAGGAAGAAGAAAAATACTAAACAAATGAGGCTATGGGTCTCAAACTTGGGTGGTAGAGTTAAGATGAAAAGTCGTAACCAACTATGTTACAAGAGCACATGTTAACATATTAGTTATTTTTAATACTTATTACATATTTATATAAATAAAAAAAAATTCGGAGGCCCTCAAAAATCGAAGGCCCTGTGCGGCCGCACACATCGCACGGCCCAAAGGCCGCCCCTGATTAAAATACATGTACTTTATAGAAATTTTTGATATTATTTCAGGACTTGTAGATGTTTATTGTAATCAGATGTTTAGGTCACCCATCCGTTTATATTTGATAATTTCATTAATAAAAAATTTAAAAGTCGACGCACAGGTCTTTTATTTTAAAAAAAAACATAAAAAAAAAAATAAAGTAATACTCGATTTATATCATGTTTTTCTTCTCTCTCTTCTCGAGTCTGCAGCGGTAACGGAGAGGAAGCGAAGCTGGTCTCTGTCTCTGAGAGTTGATCGAGGGTGCGATTAATTAGAGTTATGGGGAAGCCTAGTTCACGGCAAGACTTGTCGACCAAAGCCGACCGCAAATTCGAAAAGAAGCTCGTTTTCTATGCCAGTGAGTTTCGATACTTTGACTTGCAGTTTTCCCTTTGAGGCACATCAGATTGTGTTATTCGATACACTTACCTTTCTCTCAACCTTTGCAGAGGTCAGAGATACAGTTTCTACCTTGACTACCCAGAAGACTATTGTTAAGGTAACACCATCTACTTCTTTCTCTTTCCTTCGTATTTAAAAACTACCCCATTATTTTGTTCTACAAAGTTAATAACTTTTCTCTGTTATTTGATAAGAATTGTGTATCATGTGTTGTAATGTAATGCTTAGAGCTTGGGAGGACGAGAGAAAGTGAGCAAAAACACTTATCTTGGGATTTTGGAGTAGAATAGAAATGAGACACATATATTGCAGATTGTTGATGAGGAGTTGTCTGGGGTTTGAAGGAATCTGAATGAATTGGAGGAGGAGTTGTCTTCACTTTGGGGATTTTGTAAGGAGTTTTCTTTGGCACATCATATTCAGATTTTGTTTCGACTTGGGCACTACATTTAAGTTTTAACTAGTTGAAATGATATGGAAAGCGAAAATACCTTTCAAAGTTGAAATGATCTCTTCTAGAAAACAAGACCAGATAGTTATCTACCTTCATGCTGGTACATTGGGTGTCAAAAGTGTCAATCATGTTATGGTTTTTTGTTCAGTAGCTCCTGAGCTATGGGCAATATGAGATGCAGGGATTGTTGGTGTAAAGCCTAGGTAGGTTTTATACCTTGCTTTGGTCAGGCTCATGAGACATGGTAGGAGTAAAAGGGATATTTTTTAAACTGAGATCAAGGGTCTTAGCTATTGATATGATCATTTTGATGGAAATGAACTAAAATAATCTTTGAAGAGTATCAGACTTGGATGTGGATGAGTCGGGGATAGGGTTGTTAAGTGGTAATCTTTGGGGTCTTGTGTTTCAGATGCCTTAAGGAGGTTAGGCTTTCTTCCAATTTGTAAGATTGCAAACTTTTATTACTCTGGTCCTTTCTAGTTTGAATTTGGAGGGGACTCCTGGTCTGCTGCTAGTATGGTTATGTCTTTTTGTATCTGAATGAAGCTTGTTTCTTCTTTTATGGATCAATAAAATAAAAAATCAAGTCATTAATAGAACCAGAATCAAAGGCTATGCCATGAACTAGTCATAGATTTGGCTTAATTTAGCTAGAAGGGAACAGAATGCTTCTGCCACGTGTACATGGAGACAATAGTCCTAGAGACCTGTTTTTAGTTATATGGATTCTGGAAATGCGTAGATAAGCCATTGGCTTGGAATTACAGAGCCCAATAGTGGACCTGGCAATGATGAACTGAGGTAATTACAAATTACATCATACTAGATAAGGGGCTCTTAAGAAACATGAGTTCTTAAAGTGTTAAAAGTATCAGATTCATGGGGAAGATTACAAATGGTTTTGTCTGAGTTGCAGGAGTTCACAGTTTTACTGAAGCCATTCAAATTGGATAGAGTTTTTCTGTAAGAATAGTGATGCTAAGATGGGTGAAACATGAACAATGTTAGATGCATGATGGAGACTCGTATTGAAGTTGTCCTAGATACAAGGGTCTTTCATGCATTGCACAATTGCATTTAGGGTGCGTGGACTGGAAGAGGAGAATTGCCTTCCTCTTGTAGAGAAAATAGAGGTTGGGTGCCTGCTCGGTGGTCTTGTTGGAATCGACATGAAAAAAGATGGTTGGTGTGACATTTTTGGTTCTGTGACAATTCCGAGCTCTTATGAGATATAATGCTATAAAGAGCAATTCAGGATTATTGATATGCCAGTGTCAGCTGGTCATAGGCATGGAGGTCGAACAAACCCATGACACAGCAGAGGTTGATGATCAGATAAGAAAGGAATAGTTTATAGAGAATATGTGGCAAGATGAGCTCTTGATGGATAGCGTTTGGTGGAAAACGAGATGCATGATAGATTTAGCTAAGGATTTCTTGTGTCAAATTATGTGAATAAATGATGCTATTTGGTCCGAATTATCTACCCAGGTCACTCTGGTATATTGTTCAGTATTTTATTTTGTTCTTTTGCTTTATTTTTTTTTCTAACTTTAGATCAACAGGTAATGTTTTTCTCTACCTGACATCTCCTGTTTTTACCTTTTGTAGTCTCCAATTGATTTGTTTCCCCATCAACCAAAAACTTCAGCCTTTTACTTTTCTCAAATCTTAACCTTGTTCTTCAACACTCAACTCAGCCATTAATTATCAAAAAATTATTCATAAAATCCAAACCTCTAATCCTCAAGTATCTGATCAAATCAAAGGTTGCGTTGTATTTGATCTGGGATTTGTTCCTATAATTGTTATTTTGCTTGTTACGGTCTATTTCATATGACATTTAAAATTGTTAACAACCAATGTATTTTCCACAACCTTTGGCCTTCTTCCTTTTACCTACTGACCATAGAGAAAAAGCGCCCTGTCTTGGCTTCACTCTCTCCTTGCTTTTTATTCCGTTCTCTATTACGTGTATTTCTCCATTTTTAAATATTTTGTTTTGCTCTTTTTTCCTAGCACATGCAACTAATGACATTAGATTGCCTTTTTAGAATACAGTCAAAAAATGGAAACAAGACATAGAACATTATTTCTACATATCATATTCTGTAATGACAAGGATTCCACAAACTTCGATGGTGTTTAGCAATGCATTCATGATTATTCCTAATAGAAATGGAGAAGAATACTTGTGGAGAGTTCATTTTAATCATAGGCAATGAGTAGACTCAGAAGCTGCCAAATCCTGTATAGTTGGGATATGCGGTGCAGGTTGTTAAAGAGTTAGATTAAGTAGTAGTAGTAGTGGGAAATAATTTCTCTAGTATTTTAGGGGAAACAACCATCATTTTTTGGATAAGAGGTGCGTTCTTGTGATTGTCTTTGTGGGGCAGATGGTTTTGAAAAGACCAGCACTATACCAAAAGCACAAAATACAGGACAGAAGAAAATCTGTTTTCTTCGAGAACCATGAGAACCATTTTGCCAGGGATGGGATTTGGGTGCTTGGGAAAAAGTGAGGTCCAGGTTAAACTTTAGAGGCTTCTGTTTGTGGAGTTGAAACTTTTTGTCTCATAACACTTTTTATTATTATTTTAGATTGAAATGCAGCTCTAGGGTAAGGTTTTTTTGTCTCAAGTTTGGCAGTTTATTAATTAGGAGTTTAGTTGCTTTTTTGTTTGTTTTCTGTTGCCTTTCATTGTCACCATTCTTTCCACATCTGACTTGTTAATTCAAATGTTAATAAAGCTAAAAATTGTGGAATTAGTAGACATTCGTAAACAAGTGACAGAGGGAGTTGATAGGAAGAAACACATAATACATAAGTAGATTTGATGAACCAAGTGATGCAGAGAAGTACCAAGGTATGAAATATGAGTGAAAATTACACCAAAACAACCCTTTAAGAAATTTTGAAAGGCTTGGGTGGAGGAACTGAACTCTCTTTCACATAATTAGGAGCATTATGTGTTTGAAAGAATTTTCCTTACCCATCCTGACCGAATTTGAATTAGGGATGGGGTCAGTCCAGTGACATTCAGTCACATGCTGTGAAGTCAAAATAAATAAATAAATTTTCTATGCTTCTTCAAGAAAGATGGCAAGTTTTAGGCAGCAATGTTGAAAGATTGGTTGGTTGTAAGGCTGTGAAAGAGATTTCTACTAAAATTTTAGCAAGGCTTGCACTGCAGTGGTTTCTAAAATTTTCTGGATCCTTGTTAAAATTATGTTCCCTTTGGCTTGCTTAAATGTTATGGCAATACTTTGGCAAGGCATTTTGTTTTTTCACTAATGTTGTCAGGCTTTTGATATTCTTTATATCATGGATACTATAGTTAGAGAAGTCATTAATGTTTTTGATGACATTCACGTCACATATGCTAATGAGTAAATCTATTAATCTTTCATCAGAAGAAGAAACTCCGTGGCCGACAGAAGAAACTAAAAGCATATGATCTCTCTGCCCTAACAGAGTTCCTGCCAGAGTTGAAGGGTGAAGAAAAACCAACTCCATCAGATTTCAAGCTAAATTGTAAATCTATGCGAAAGCTAATGTAAGCTCTGCACCTCTTTCACTTTAAATTCTGTCACCAAGTTCTGGAATTTGAATGAAATAATAGTGGATTCCACTTGCATCAGATTGAAGGAAGGAAAGCAGTTGACTACAGTTCTTAATCATCCTGCCTTCCAGTCGGATGCCTTAGCTGCCATTCATCAACACTTAGAGAGAACACAGCCAGTGAGAGAGGAGGAAAAACCAGAGAAAAGGAAAAACAAATGTGGAAGCAAGAAGAGGAAAGGTGGAAGCAAGAAGAAAGGACTGAAATCTGAAGGTTCATCTGCACCCCAATCTATGGATATGTGAGTCAATAGATATGTTGATTCTTGTTTGTCTACCCTGATGACACAATTTTGTTCACTCCATGTCCAGAATGTTTTAATGCAAAATTTTGAATGTTCAACTTCTGTTGGTCTCATTAGTAGAACTTCTCACCGGTCATGTTCAGTCCCTTCTCATGCGATTCGTTTGGGCCTCTGTTTAACTAGCGGTTTACTGACTTGAAGGAAAAAAAAAAAAAAACACACACACGAGGGCGAAATGAATCGAATCCTTTGGTGTTATATAAGAGGCCTGATTTTGATTTTATAAATGAATAATGCCTTGGTTTGGTTGTCTGTTTCTGAGGCTTTCTACTTGTTACTTCCCTAGATACTGAATACTTTCGGCCAAAAGCCAATTTATGCCAACGGTATAATTTCTTATCAAGCATCCTCAATTATTGATGCACAAAGTAGTCAGGCACCAAACGATAAGCACCTTCAACGGCTATGCCCTTTCCTCTCCCTTTTCCCCATAAGAAACAGCAAAGCACCAACCCAAATGGAGACTGCCCTCTACCACAACCACAGGTTACTCGATACTATCTGTGATCCAAAATTTCGATCAGTATCATAGTCATCATTTTTGTTCTCATTTTGTCCTTTCAATTAATTAGTGACCCCAAAATCAGCAAGCACCAAAGAATAATCAAAACAGACACAGATCTCATTCCCAAATGTATTATATATATTTTGAAGAAGATAATGATCCTTACTCAAGGGCCTGAACTTTCAGCATGCCAATTCTTGAGATTCCACGCTGATGCCAAAAACCCAGTTATAAAACATGCAAATTAGGCAAATTATAGGTAGTAGTACAATCCTAATTTGATCAAAGTAACCAGCATGATAGGCTTATTAGTTTTCTTGCTAACTAAGAAGGATGAACCTTGTTGGTCGAAATTCCTTCCAAGCGGATTTCATTGAAGCAGTAGCAGAGTTGAGTGCAGCTTCAATATACTTCTTGGAGCAAGAGAGGCTGCATTCTCCATGAACTTGCCCATCTTCCTTGCACTCTCAGCAGTCTTGACAAGGGTGTCGTGTTCATGTTTGGACATCCTCTCCATTTCCTCCTCGAAGCGTCTGAACTCATCCATGGCGCTCTCCATCACGAGTCCATGTAGTCCTCAGCTTCTTGCAAGGAAGCCTCGGCTTTTCCACCTCCTGTTGCTGCTCCAGTTCCATTGCCGCCCATGACTTGTAGGCTTCGATCTCGAACAACTTCATCAGGTCTTCAATGGTGGAGGGGTCGAAGGTTTTGTCCTGCAGGGCATGGTTGGAGAGGAAACTGAACTGGGCGATCAGATCTTCCATTGTTAGCACTAGCAGATCTAGCTAGCTTGGTAGGTTAGAGAGGGAATAGTAGTGATGAAGATGAGAATCATTCATATATAGTAATTATATAGTAGAACTTTATGGGTGTAGAATTTTGGCATAAGATCACGTGAGCGAAGCGTATATGGCCAAAGACAGAATGTAATCAATCTACGCAAAATTCCAGACAACTTGCATACACGGTAGATTCGGTCTCAACAGTTCGGTTTTTAACTACAACCAAAATCGAAACCGAGACTTTGGTATTCTATTTATGAAAACGATTAAAATATAAAAATCTGCTCTCATCAGTTAACCTAACATTGGTTCAGTTTTAGTTAAAAAATACTATCCGTAATACTTTTGCACTTAACCAAATAACATAAAAAATAAAAATATCAAATTAGTAAACTATTAATACTTCAAATAAGTTAATAAGTTACTTTGATGGGTTCAAACAAGTAATGAAAAAAAACAGAAAACTAAAGTTTATACTGTTTAAGGAAATTATTTTCATATCTTTCTGTTATGTGTCTTGACCTAATCGTTTCCTTATTAGAATATATTTAAATATTGATAGATGTTCTAGATCCTTCGGGAGACTCCATGTAATACTTATAAATAGGTCTTTCTATCAAATAATAAGTAGACCATTATTCTCGTTATATATTCTCCTTCAACACGTTATAAGCCCGTGTTCAAAACTAAGTTCATAGCCAAAAGAAACCAATATCGGCCGACGACACTTTCAGTACTTGGCCGAACCCGAAACCCATCATATAGCCTTTGTTCCAGGATTCCAAAGCCGCCGGCCTCACCCAAGAACCGGCCGGAATAGTACCGAATCGGTCAACTAAATACCCGAACCGTCTATCTCACTAAGGTCGCCGGTTCACGCTTTTCCCGGAGTCCGATCGCCTTCAAATTTGTCAGCAGTAGCGCGTCGTTGTCAGGGTTCGTGTCAAAATTCACTGCAAGAACCGGTCCAGAAGTAGGTGAACCGCTCAACAGACCGATGGTAACGCATAAGAAGAAGAAAGAAAAAGTTCTCAAAACCCTAACATCGCAACGCCACAATTGCGCGCCTCCGTACACGCCTTGTTAGGCGGTCTTTGCTACATCTTGTCAACAACAAATCCCCAAGGTTCCAAGCAATTTCACGCCAGTCTCCGAAAGCGAATTCTCGGCAACCAAAACGAGGTAATTTTTCTAAAAGTTGCTGCTTTCGAGTTTTTAATTTCATAGTGGGCTTCCTAGCCTTCTTCTCCATCCCACTTTTCTTTATAACGTGGGACGATTGAGGGATTGGGGCCCCCTCATATCAAGTTTGATTAGTGACAGTTTGTCACGATACAACTCAAAAAAAAAAAAGGGGAAGAAATCGATTTGTGACGGTCTAATAGTCACGGTTTTTCGCCTCGAATTGTGACCAATACATCTTAGTTCACGTTCTAATTCCATATACTTGATTTTAGTATTCGAATCTCGATACTAACTATCTCCCTTGTCTTTTGTAGATGACCGAGTCATCTAGGCCAGAGTTTGAAATTCTTGATGCTCAAGGAAAAGAGTATCATAGGTGGGTGTCGGACGTGACTCACACGTTCGTGGGAAAATCTTGATATACCAAGGAAAGAGTATCATAGGTGGGTGTCGGACGTGACTCACACGTCGTGGGAAAATGATATACCACCACAATTTCCCTTCGGATGTTCCCAATACTCCTCTTCCTAGTTTGGAGACCAAAGCTCATGCCTCATGTTTTTGAGGCGTCATATCCCCCAATTCGGAAGAAGCAGTATTTGAAAAAGAGGATCCAAGGATTTATGGACCGTTCTAAAGCAACGCTTCAACAATGTACATGACGTACAACTCCCAGAATTGACTGCGCGTTGGGAAACCATTCGTTTGCTGGATTTTGCCAAAGTTGAGGACTACAACCAAGCTATGTTGGACCTCTAGGTAGAGCTTAGTTTTTGTGTGATAAATCCAAGCAAGACATGATCGAGAAGACCTTGAACACCTTTCTCTCCCCCATGAGCTTACTTGCTCATCAATACTGCCTTGAGTATGAAACGAAAGAGTTAAGACTTTCAATGACCTAATGAATATACTTCAGAAAAAGAGAGGCATCATGAGATTATTCTCAACAACAATGCAAGTCGGTTGGGACCAAGAAATCTCTGAAACTTATCAGGCTAGTGCTGGGAAAGCTCCAAGACAAAGAAAAACGATCGGGCCACACCTTATGCACGCGGGCAATATGCCCCATGTGAGGGCGGCAAAGGAAACCAGCAACGCAGTCCAAACTGCAGCCTCACATGGAAGAGGATGGCGGCGCCACCGCCAACAACCAAGGAGGGGCCGGTCTGGCCCTAGCTCTAGTAGAGGTGTAAATCCTCCACCCAACTCTGTCAAACACGGTCGAGTTTCTTGCTTCAAATGCGGTTCAACTATGCATATGCACAAACAATGTCATGCAAGCAAGGATTCAAGATATCTACAAGAGCATAAGCAGTATTTGGCTCAAGAGGCTAATTTTACTGGTGAGATTATGAATGGATAACGAGACGCAGAGCTCACCACCAATCTCACTATAGCAGATTTTGAGATCAAGAAGAGTGTCTCTTCAAGAGTGTTGAAACTCCGGATTTTGATTAGTCTATGTATTAGACGGTTCTTCTGCTATGTTATTCAAGTGTTTTTTTGTTTGGCAATGGCCATGTTTTAAGACTTTGGTTTTTCTTAGTCTTTTGGAACTAGAACATCCTTGATGTATTAAGTTGGCATTGATAAAATTTCTCCTATTTTCTGGTTTAAAGAATGGTTGAGAATTTTATTTCCCTTAATAATGCATGAATGGTTCGAATTGCAAAAGCTACTTTGCACAAACAACAATTTGTCCGCCAACTTCGTACAAGCTTTGTGAACACTCAGGATGAACTAGAATGTGAGTGACATATGTCTGGAAAGCTCTATGAGTCTAGTTTCCAGATCTTCTCATGGTTTATCCATATCTATTTCTATGACGAAGTTATGACCGTTTTAAGTGAGCAAAGGTCATTCTGCGCTGAAATTCTTATACACTCATAAGGGATCACAACTTGATCACAACTTGATCACAATTCCCTGAAATTCCTCTATGTTATTTAGAGTGTTCGCCATGTCTTGAGTTCAAGACTAACTGATTTACATTGTTTGTAGATGTCTCGCGAGAAATTGAGTGTTTGGCTAACAGTGGGACTACCCACACTATTCTGCGAATAGGCAATTGTTTACGGATTTTGTGCCTTACAAATCCTCAGTGACAACCATGATTGGTTCATCGCTGGTTATACAAGGGCGAGGTATTGCACAATTCTTGTTGCCAAATGACACAAAGATTCATGTCACTGATGCCTTATACGAGCCAAAGGCCAATCAAACCTTGCTAAGTTTTAAGGACATTCGCACCAACGGTTTCCATTTGGAGACTCATCGTGAGAATGATAAAGAGTTTTTGTGTATTACCTCTAATGAATATGGCCGTAAGCGCATCTTAGAGAAACTTCTGAGTCAAAGTAGTGGTTTATATCTTACTATAGTTCGGATTATTGAATCCTATGCAGTTGCTCGCAACTTCTACAAATCTGACTCATATAAGCTTTGACATGATCGTCTGGGACATTCTGGACGTGATATGATGATTTGTATTCTTAAAAATTCACACGGTCATCCATTTTTCAGAGCACAGAGGCGTATGGGAACACACATAGCCATTGAAAATGGTGGCAGTGCCGTGAGCACTGCTCATGGTTAGGGCTCAGCCTTAATGCCGCCCCAAATGCAGTCACAGCCTTCACAGGCTTCTGTGCCGCATGGTTCCACTCCTGATGCCTCTATGGCAATCTCTAACGCTCACCGCTCATTTTACAAAGTTTGTTCATTAGCAAAGTTACAGGCACGACCCTCTTTTGCTGTAGATACAAAACAAAACATTTCATTCTTACAGAGGATCCAATGTGATATTTGTGGACCTATCAAACCGGAATGCGGACCATTTTGATACTTTATGGTTTTGATTGATGCATCGACGCGTTGGTCACACATCGCTTTGCTATCCACAAGGAATGCTGCATTTGCTAAACTCCTGACTCAAATTATGAAACTCCGGGCTCACCACCCTGATCATCCGATCAAGTCTATTTGATTGGATAATGCAGGAGAGTTTACATCAAAATCTTTTGATGATTATTGCATGTCTATTGGGATTGATGTTGAACATCTTGTTCCCCATGTTCATTCACAGAACGGTCTTGCAGAAACAACAATCAAGCGGTTACAGCTTGTGGCTCAGGCTTTGGTGATGCGCACCAATCTACCCGTATCTGCATGGGGTTATGCAATTTTACATGCAGCTGTACTTATTCGTTTCAGACTTACCACCAACCAACCATTTAGTGTGTACCAGTTGGTACCTGGATATGAGCCTGACATTTCACATTTACGCATATTTAGTTGCGCGGTCTATGTGCCTATTACGCCTCTACTGCGTACTAAAATGAGTCCTCAGAGACGATTGGGTATATATGTTGGCTTTGAAGCACCAACGATTGTCCGCTATTTAGAACTTTTGATAGGAGATCTCTTTACTGCAAGATTTGCAAATTGTCACTTTGATGAGACATACTTCCCGTCGTTAGGGGGAGAAAGGAACGGTAATGTTCCGGTTGAACGACAGGAATTGTCGTGGTCTGTCCCCACTATGTCTCATTATGATCCCCGCACATCTCAGAGCGAGATTGAAGTGCAAAGAATTCTCGATCTTCAGAAAGTTGCAGATTCGATGCCTGACTCCTTTATTGATATAGCGAAAGTGACGAGATCAACTATCTCTGCTGCAAACGTTCCTGCAAGGTTGGAAGTCCTGAAAACTGGGCAAGTTAATGCCACACCCGGGCTAGGCACCACCGGCGTCGCCGGCGTACCTGATGCCCATGGTGGAGGGGTGGCTACGGCCTCGACTCTCACCCGAAAGAGGGGGAGACCAAAGAAAGGTTCAATTGATGTCTTGCCGCGGAAAAAGCAAGACATCAAGGCACAAAATGATCCGCTCATCATCAATACTGTGAATCCATCACATGAGATTGTCTCTGACTATAGCTATGTCCATGAATCGATATTGAAACCTCTGTGGGACGCCTCAGAATCAATGTTGATGTCAGAGAACAAAGAAATCTCGTTAAATTACACAAGTACGCGCGTTCTTAAGGATAGGTCTTTCATGTTTATTGATGATGTTTTTGCTTATTCCGTCGCTTAGAAGATTATTGACGACGATGAAGTAGAACCTCGCTCTGTTGCAGAATGTCAACGTAGAGCAGATTGGCCGAAATGGAAAGATGTAATCCAGGCTGAACTAGACTCCTTATCGAAAAGGCAAGTTTTTGGTCCGGTTGTGCCATGCCCACCAAATGTTAAGCCTGTTGGACATAAATGGGTCTTTGTTCGGAAGCGTAATGAGAAGAATGAAGTCATGCGATATAAAGCTAGACTTGTGGTGCAAGGATTCTCGCAACGCTCTGGTATTGATTATGATGAGACATATTCTCCTGTTATGGACGTCATTACTTTCCGCTACTTGGTCAGTTTAGTAGTGTCCAAAAAACTGAATATGCAGCTTATGGATGTGGTTACCGTATATCTCTATGGGGATCTTGATACAGAGATATATATGAAAGTGCCTAACGGCCTTTCGTTGCCTAACTCAAGTGACTCTAAACCACGGAGTGCTTATGCCATCAAATTGAGGCGTTCACTATATGGATTGAAACAATCCGAACGAATGTGGTATACTCGTCTAAGTGATTACTTGATTGGGAAGGGATACAAGAATGATGATTTGTGCCCATGCATGTTCATAAAAAGAACAAGTTCCGGATTTGCAATTGTAGCAGTTTATGTTGATGATATGAATATTATCGGAAATCTCAATGAGATCAATGAGACGGTTAGCTACTTGAAATCCGAGTTTGAGATGAAAGATCTTGGGAAGACTCGATTTTACCTAGGCATTGAACTAGAGCATCGAGGGACTAGAATCTTAATACACTAGTCGGCTTATGTCCAAAAGATGCTCAGGCGATTCAATATGCACAAAGCACATCCTCTTGGCACTCTCATGATTACTCGAACTCTGAATATTAAAAAGGATATGTTTCGTCCGAAAGATGACGATGAAGAGATCCTGGGAGCCGAAACTCCATATCTTAGTGCGATTGGAGCTCTGTTATATTTGGCTCAGTGCACTCAACCAGACATTGCATTCTCTGTGAACTTGTTAGCTAGATTTAGCTTTGAGCCAACGCATCGTCATTGGAATGGTGTTAAGCACATCTTCAGATATTTGAAGGGCTCCATTGACTTAGGCATGTTCTTTCCTTACAGTGAAGCAAGAGAGCAAAAGATCTTGTCTAGGATCGGTGGATCACAGCCCTCGGCCTCCCACCAAGAGACTGTGTCTGACGCTACCATAGTCGCGGTTCATGCGCATGGTAGACTAGTCCCCTATCCTGAAACACCGAATAATGTGTTAGTTGGATTTGTTGATGCTGGGTATCTCTCTGACTCACATAAAGGACGTTCCCACACTGGATATGTGTTCACAATTGGGAATACGGCGATATCTTAGAGATTAACCAAGCAAACCTTTGTTGCTACTTCCTCGAATCATGCTGAGATTTTTGCACTACATGAAGCAGTTAAAGAATGTGTTTGGCTTCGGTCTGTAGTATCTCATATTTGAGAGTCTAGTGGATTGTCATCTAGTACGGCTGAACCAACTTGCATCTATGAGGATAATGCGGCTTGCATAGATTAGATGAAGTTAGGTTACATTAAGGGTGATAATACCAAACATATCTCGCCAAAGTTCTTTTACAATCAGCGGCAGCAACAGTTTTTGAATATCCATGTGAACCAGGTAAGTTCTGAGGATAATGTAGCAGATTTGTTCACCAAGTCTCTACCCAAATCTACCTTTGAGAAACATGTGAAGAGCATTGGCATGCGTCATCTATCTAAACTCCAAGATTGAGTTACCAATCAGGGGGAGTCGTTATGTAGACATCATGGGAGTCTACATCACATGTTATCTTAAATTGTAGTTGGTGCGTTGTGCTCTTTTTCCCTTCGTCCAAGTCTTTTATTTTGCCCACGAGGTTTTTGTTTTACTTGGCAAGGTTTTTAACAAGGCAACATCTCATGCACTATCTCGTATTAGGCACGCGACATAAGGGGGAGTGTTTAAGGAAATTACTTTCATGTCCTTCTGTTATGTGTCTTGACCTAATCGTTTCCTTATTAGAATAGATTTCAGTATTGATAGATGTTCTAGATCCTTCGGGAGACTCCATGTAATGCCTATAAATAGGCTCTTCTATTAATAAATGAGTAGACCATTATTCTCGTTATATGTTCTCCTACAACATATACATCATTCATTAGATGCCTTCAATATTCACACTGTATATAACAAAAAGGAAGACTATATGGGAGGGAATTAAGTTAGACTTAACCACTTAGAAACCATAATTTTGTGTGTGGAAGCCTACCATATGTAACTCATAACTAATAAAAACATGACATTTAATGTAGAATTCAGTATTAATAATTAAATGATTACATGTCAGTTTGGTTCAGTTCGGTTTAATTGGTTTTTTCGATGCACAAACCACAAATAGACACTGCACTCCTCGGTTTGTGTGCCTTTCGAAACTGATAGTCCCGGTTTTATTCGGTTTCGGTTTCGGTTTCTTGGTGTCAGTTCGGTGCGGTTTTAACCAGTTTCAGTTTTGTCGGTTCGGTGCGGTTTTAAAAGTCATTAGTTGTTTGGACTTTTGCATCAGATCTATATCTTGCTTGCATCAGATATCTTCCTTCTTCCAAACCGATTCCAAACCATCATTTTTCGGTTTTTTTCTGTCCATAAAATTCTCTTATTTAAATTCTTTCACTGTGTTAACGTATACTTTTATGTAGATACATCCAATGAATATTAAATAAGGAATAGAAATTTTAAATACACACCCCTAATATTTTAATATACACCCTTACTTAATACACCACCTATCAAGTTTTTCATTTTAGTATTATACTTAATACACATCCCAAACTATCTAGAATGCCCTTAATTTATGAAATATTCTGTTATTTAATATAATTAATATATATTTACTATTTGGTACCTCTTTTATATATTATTTCGTCTAATTTTTGCTAGAAATTTTTGGTTATCATCGTTCAATTTATAATCAAATTATTATTGTTATTTATAATCAAATGATTATTATTATATCCCAACTCCAAATCATCAATAAAAATTTTCAAAATTCACAAGTTAGTACAACCGTAGAAGTACAGTAGCTATTAAACATAGATAGCTAGTTATTCGATAAAACATGTCATGATAAAGATGCAGTACTTGACAATATGATCTTCAAGATCAAACTAAAGCTAATAAAGATGCAGTACTTGACAAAATGATATGTAAGCTCAAACTAAAGCTGATACGGATGCAAAAAAAGACAACCCAAATGAATTGTGGAGAATAATTGGGGTTAGGGGAGAAGACGTGCTTTCGACGATTTTAGGGTAGAAGACGTTGGAAACAATACTTCTAGCGCGATTTTTTTATTTAATAATAGATGTATGTTTTGGTCATTTAGCTTACCTATAAAATCTCAATAGAAACATAAAATAATAAAAGTGTGTATTAAAAAATTAAGGTTGTGTATTTAAAATTTCTCAATAAAGAAACATACATAAATTTAAAACATACCTTAAATCTACTGGGTACATAAGAAAACTTATACGATGATCTTGAAGATTCTGCAGGTAGTGAGCAAAAAAGGTTAGCAACAAATATGCATTACGAGGAAGACATGCAAAAGATTGCAATATTCTACCACAATATAATCACAGTTCTTATCCTAAAAGTAATGTGTGTGATAAGTGAACTACGGAGCAATGAAGAAGTAGATTAATTATTAAATATTATGTGGATCAACATATGCACAAATACGTAATGAAAATGATATACATTTCCAACATAATGGGGAAAGGTAAAAAAATTTGTGAAAATTTTGACTTTTCCCACCATGGGTGGTCCTGGATGAGTGTCTCTCGTTTAGGGTTTTACTCAACACTCTAATCTCTTTGTTTTATTTTTTTTGTGTGAAGTCAAAGTTAATGAGAAAATATCTTTTTGTATTTTCAAAGAATAAAATGAATTTTTGAGAAGAAGCCAAATATCTCACCCCTTAAAACCAAAATCCTCAATTCCCTTCTCTTTTTCTCTCTCTCCACTCTCCCTTAATGTCATTCTCTTTTTCTTTGGCACTCGATTTCTTTCTTTCTCGTTCTGCCCTCACTGGGAACCGGCCATGAGTCTCCGGATGGACTCCAAGGTCCGGGTCGAGGTTCGCGATTCTGCTTGGGTGTCGACCGAGGTTGCCGGCTTTAAAGGAAATCAAGTCCAGCTCGTTTCCCCTTCCGACGAGACGGTCAGAGAGGCTTTGCAAAGGACCAACTAAAAACTGTATTTTGACAAGTCTCAAACCGGTCAACATACATACATATTATTGTAAAAAAATAAACATACCAACACATTCAATGAAGAAACACACAAAATAAACAACCCAAAATTATTCTCCCGTCTCCCTGAGTTAGCACGAAAAAATCAACATTTCCTCTATTTTTCTTTTTGTTCGTTCCACTAAGCATGAAAGTGTAGGATTTTACAAACCACCAAACAAATTTTCAAAGTGAAACCTTAATAAATATTATTTACGCAACTTTGGTATCCGTAAGTATGTCATCAGTCTAAATATGTTTTTGGTACTAACTCCGTAGCGTAATTGATAGAAGATGCTCATATTCTCAAATTTCTATGATCGATTCAATGAGTTTGGCTTAACACACCATACATAAGGAGGCTCTGTTGTATTGAGGGTTTCCATCAATGCTTGAAGTTGTTGCTGGAATCCTGGAAATGCCAAAATAACATGGAGGAAATATTAGCAGCGCACGCATATTTCAAATCATTATACATCATGATTAAACAAAATTACACACAGCTTCAATGACAAAATACGTGTGTGTTCATGTTAGTTCTTAAACTTTCAATTTCATCAGATTATCCCTCGAGCTCTTATTTTTCTAGTAATTTAGCTTCTCAACTCCTAAAACGTCATCACATGTCATCAAATTTCAACGTCCCAATTGGAAGGAGCATGAGTAATAGGAGACGGCTGATAGAAAAACAAGAGTTCGGGGGGTAATCTGATGAAATTGAAAGTTTAAGGACTAACATGAATTCACCTCTAAACCACAGGGGAGTAAACTGAATTTAATTATATATATATATATACACACACAGCGCTTCTCAGCTGCGGACGTCCACATTTATTCTTACGGTGTGGATTTCCACTTTACACTCACTTTTTAATCGAATTTTCACATCTCCACCGTCTAGTATCTAGATATTAATGTATAGATCATCTCTACAAAATTTCAACCAATTTGGTTATCATTAAGGTGCTCAAAACTGCGTTTTTCTGTTATAAACATGAACGGTTCAAGTTTGACAGAATTATGTCAATCCATTGGTTTAATCGAGTTTGAGGGCCTTAATGATAACCAAATTGGCTAAAAATTTACAAAGATAATTTATACATTAGTATCTAAAGACTAGACGGTGGAGATATGAAAATTTGATTGAAAAGTGAGTGTAAAGTGGAAATCCGCACCGTAAGAATAAATGTGGACATCCGCACATGAGAAAATATATATATATATTGACACACATATTTTAACATCATTATACATCAAGGGCTGAAGTGTATGGCTAAAGTGGCTTTCGCCTTAGAGGACTCTAGGAGGCCAAGGACCTGAGGCAGATGACGTATGACATGAGGCACCATTGCCAAGACGCACATGTCCTTAAGCATAAGGATCCTCTTGTCAGTGTCCGGGAGGCGAAGGAGAAACTGGCCCATGTAGTGGTTTGTCTTATGTGTTATGTTTCCTTTTATTTTATGTATATTGACCTTGGAATGGTTTTGATGTAGGCCACTGTCCTGATGTATGCCACCACAGGCAAGGCAGATGAGCATTTGAAGGGATTGCTAGAGTCTAAGGACACACGGATCTGGCCCTACGGCTGCAACAGTCCGAGAGGGACATGGGCTTGGTGAGGTCTTGGTTGGGGGAGGTTGAGGTCATGGTGAATGAGGTGAAAGCGTCTTTCATCATGAAGAATGAGCAGTTAATCTCCAGTGATGCCAAGGTCTCCCAATTAGCTCCATATGAAAATGAGTAGGGCTGGCATTTTTTTTCCGAGAAAACCGAGCCAACTGACAAACCAACCGAACTGTCAGAATCGGTAACTAACATCTCGGTACGGTAGTACTGTACCGCATACTATGTATAGTATAATTACGGCATACCGTACCGTACCGACTTTTTAATAATATATATTTTTTAAATCAAAATCATCTAATCTTACTCGTCAATTGAAAGAAGAATGAATCCTAACCGTCTAATCTAAACCTTAATATGATCTCTACTCTTATTCTCTCTCAGTCTCTCAATCTCATTCTCGATCTAATTATCTGATTCTCTCACTCTCACCCAAACCCTAAATCCCAAATCGAAATTCTCTCTCAATATGCATCTCTCTGATTCTCTCATCCTCTCTCAATCCGTATCTCGATCTCTGATTCTCATTCTCTCATCCTCTGATTCCTTTGATTCGTTTCGAGTTGACGAGCTCATCGCATCTCTCTGATTCTCTCTACTCATCTCTCTCAGTCTCTTTGAGTCTTTGATTCGAAGCAGATGGGTCGCCAAAGGATTAGGATGAGCGGTAGCGCAATTGGTAGGGGTGCGCAAACCAGGCAAGCAGCTAGACAAAGGGTACAAGCTAGACAAGGTCTGAGTCCATTTTATCTCTCTCTATTCTTTAATTTTGTTTTGATTTGTTGATTTATTCTTGTTGATTATGAGCTTGAAGTTGAATCCTTTTTTTTTTCTTTTTTTGTTCATACTTCGTAGTGGAAACAACAGTGTCACAAATTCAAAGTACTTACATCAATAGCTCATCTCCATCTATTCAATCAACCGTAAATGCAGAGGCAACTGCATACTTACACACATCCCCATTAGGACCTCCCTTTGAATCTCAACCTTTCTTTGAACCTTAATTTCAACCTCAATCTCAACCTGAACCTCGACCACAAACACAAGCTCACAACCTCAATCTTCTTGTGGGTAGAAAAAAAAAAAAAACAGCCAACAAAAGTCCTCTTTGGGCATACTTTACTAGATGTAAGTTCCCAAACTCATATGAAATCGATCCGGAGTGGTGCACCTACAACATTTGTGGTGAGGAAGGGTTGTGTGCAGTTAAGAGGAATGGGATAAGCTCAATGTGGTCTCATGTAAACAAGAGATGTGTGGAACACCTGTTGCATCCCAAACTTGTTGATTTCGATCCCAAACAGTCCAAGTTGTCCGTTGATAATGTGAGTGGAGCAAGAACATATCATAATTATAACTGAAAGAGGTGTGATGATAAGTGTATAGCGATGATAATTAAGGATGAACTACCCTTTAGGTTTGTGGAGAAGGAGGGTTTTATGGAATTTTGCTATGAATTAGAACCAGAGTGACCGATATTAAATATAAAGCAGGTTGCCAAGGGTGTATTGGATAAGTTCAATCATGAGAATGAGCTTTTGCTGAGCTTGAAGACAACATACATAAGGATATCAATCACCACAGACACTTGGACATCGATACAAAACATCAACCACATGGTTCTTACATCTCATTTTATGGACGTTGATTGGAAATTGCACAAAAGAAGCATAAACTTTTGTCCAATTGTCAGTCATAAAAGTGAGGATATTGGAAGAGCTGTGGAGCAATGTTTGAGGCAATGAGAGATCTCAAAAGTCTTTACCATCACTGTCGACAATACATCTGCTAATGATGTGGCAGCGCAATACATGAAGAGAAGGTTGAGGGGCTACACGACTTTGATGTTTGATGGGGAGTATTTGCATTTATGATGTGCTTACCATATTATTAACTTAATAATTAAGGATGGTTTGAATAGGTTAGAGAATGGGATTGCAGCGATATGTGTTAACCATGTAAGGGTAATTAGGAGATTTACTATTCAGCCATACCTATATATACCATGTTTTGCCCACTGTTCACCATCACTGAGAATACAAGATGTAGTCGTTTTGCCTCTACTGCGTTTTTACTTTCTGCTCTGCTTTTTCATTTACAATAATCCATGAATCCTATCATGGCATCAGAGCCCATGGCCACGATCTGTGACCTTGTGGCTTCTGTTCTTCTATATCCTAGTTTTGCTTCCGTGTTTCTCTTCAGTAGATCCCAATTTCAAAACCCTATCCTTCGTCATCTCGTTCTCTTTCATATCCATGCCGTGCAGACCTTTATCTAAGCCAGTGCGAGTCTTGACTTCAAAACATTTTAATTTAATGATTAAATTCATTTTACCCTACTAAGGTTTGGGGTTAACTTCATATAATTTTAGTCCCCGTCCTTTTAGTTTTAAAAATTTACCCTCTTAATTTTTTAAATTTTCATCAGCTTAGCCCATTTGTTAAGATTCCGTCAAATTTGAACGTTAATTTTGACATTATAACTCATTTTAAGGGTTAAAACATTTATTTAACGACAAAAAACACATTTTATGATAAATTTTTTAAGATTTCATGTTAGCATTTAATGTCTAAAACTTCAAATTGGTGGAATCTTAACAAATGGACATGATTGATGAAAATTGGTAAATTAAGAAAGTAAATTTTCAAAATTGAATGACGGAGAATGAAATTAACCGCAAACTACAAAAGGGTAAAATAAATTTAATTCATAGTTTAATTATTTATTGAGAATTTAGATTTGGGTTGACAAGTACTTGGTTCGTGACTTGGTGACCTGGTTTTCGAAAACGAAACGCAAAGCGACTGTGAGAGAAGAGAATTGGGGAAGATGAGGAGTGCATGCAGCTGGTTGTCGATCCTCCTATTCCTGGTTTTGTTACGGCCGGGTCAATCGATTTGGCTGACTCTACCCTCCACCGGCACCAAGTGCGTCTCCGAAGAAATCCAGAACAACGTCGTCGTTTTGGCCGATTACGTCGTTATCTCCGACGACCACTCCCACTCCCCCACCATCTCCGCCAAGGTTTGATCTGTTTCCCTCTTGTTTGGATTCCATCTCGAAATCGAGAACAAAATATATCAATCTTAGGCTTTGGCTTGCACCGGATCTCGGTTTATACTCGGATCTCTGCTTTTGTTTGTGATAAATATTATCTGTGTGATATGATTTAGATGTAATGCTTGTTATCTTTACATGACTATCATGAGTTTGCTCAGATTATTAATTTATTATCGGTGTTGAAAGCTATCCAATTGCATCTGTTTAGATGCATTATGTCATCAACAGCCTGTATTCACTTTGTGGAAAATGCATTTCCGATGGAACTTGTTTGATCTGCAACTTTGTCTGCAGGATCTACTCTATCAAGATTAGTGACACACTGACTATAATTTTTATACAAGCCGACCATTCCCCCATCAGTGGGGATTTGTTAATCTTAGGCATGGTTTGCCCCGAGCATTTGCTGTGTTCCAGTGTGTGCGCACTCATGGCCCCAGCACAGCCATAGGTCATCCAGAAGCCAAATAAGCTGAATTATATAGTGGTTAATATTGCTGAAAGTTCTGTAACGCATAGTATAAGCAATTAGTGGATAAAACAAAAGATGGGGTGCCATCTCCAGTTACGTAAATGCACTGCTCACCAAACTTCTCTGATTAGTGATTAATTTGAGCAATTGGGATCAAATGAGCATCTGTCTATCCAAACATAGTGCTCGTAGATAGTGCAGGGTCATGAGGCAACATTGGACATAAGTCTAAGTAGAATTTGATGCATTTTCTAGTCCTGCTCCATAACTACTTAGCCAACTTTTTAAAGTTTCAGACGGAGAGCTTTGTTTGATTTTAAGGCTCATTTGTTGGTGTTCTCATGTTTTACTTTGTTATGTTGCAACTTAAACGTGGTGATGCAGTTAGCCTATGAATTTTCCGCATGTTTGATGTTTCTTAAAATTGTATGTGGTTTATCAAGGGAATAGGATTGTTTGTATGTACTCTGATTGACTCATTTCTTTTGTAAAATTACAAATTAAGCTTAGCTTTTTGTGGAATTCTTTTTGGCAAAGTAATCATAATTTCAGTTTGCAATGGGTGTGAGGGTACAGGTATCCTAGTTACATCAATGATTTAAATAACGCTTAAACCTTGTATTACCTGATTTTTGATGAGGCACTTAAGTGGCTTAGTGCCAAATTTCTGTTATGTTAAGTTAATTGACTTGTAGACTGTTTGCTACTTGTGGATTAATTCACTAAATTGCAGTAGTAAAATTTAAGGGAGCCGTTTCTGGCATTCGTTAAATGTCATGAAGCACCCTTCTTTATTTTCTATTTATATTCTTCTGAAGTTTTTAATTCAAATATGACGACACTGACCCCATCCTCACTGTCTATGTGATGAACCCTCCATTCTATTTACCCATCTCACTGCTGTTCCAACCACTGAACCCAGCAACTCTTTGTGCTTAAGAGCTCCATATTCCTCACTTATTTGCAACGACCAACTTAGCAGTCATCCTTCATCCACCATAATATCAAAATATGAATCAAAAATCCTTCATCCAACATACCACATTTCCAAATTCGGTAGCTTAGCATTACTACCACATTTCTGAAATATGTAGCTGAGCATTACTGAAAAGAAACTCAGGAAAAGTTAGTAAGTTATAGAAAATAAGTAGTGTTGCACAATGTCCTTTGAGGACTGCAAATTATAGCTCCCACAACTAATGGGTAAGTGAAAATGAAAATTTTAGAGATGAATTAATAACATTCAAGGATTCTATGTACATATTTAGATCTTTTTGGTCTTTATAACTGTTGTCAACTTAGATTTCGTTTAATATTCTTGTAACTTTTATGTAGTTGTTGTTCTTCAGGTGACGTCACCTTATGGTAATAATCTTCACCTCAGGGAGAATGCAACACATGGTCAGTTTGCCTTCACCACTCATGAGGCTGGTAACTACCTGGCATGTTTTTGGATTGATGGTCACAATCCTGGAGGTGGTTCAGTAAGTGTCAACCTTGACTGGAAAACTGGAATTGGAGCTAAGGATTGGGATTCAGTAGCAAGAAAAGAGAAGATCGAGGTCAGCTATTTGATACACATCATATGTATCATCTATCTACTAACTTTTGTTCATTTTAAGTGCTTTTATTTATGATGAGATTCCTAATTTCCATAATGAATGCACTGAGAACTACTTTGAAGATTGTTAAAATTGGAATGGTTGTCGAAATGAATTTATGCATCTGCTAATTCAGCTTTCTGGTCATTACCGGTTTCGATATTAATTTATCAACTGTGAATCTCAGCCATCATTACTGATTCTGATATGGAGTCGATCAAGTGAGTCTTAACTCTAAATTTAGACTAGTGGAGTGGTGGATTGGTATTTGACTTAATTATAGCTTTATAGAAGTCTTTAAATACCTGCGGATTTGTTTTATGAAAGAGGCATTGCATTTTCCCTTTTCTAACAATAATGCTAGCTATTTTAATTGAAATAATTGAGAAAGTGTAAATTTGATTGATCCAGATCTCAAGTATGAACGTCATCGTGATAATTCTGTATATATTGGTGATGCAATAAGGTCTATGTTTGAATTAGTAGTTTGGATAATAAAGGATAAAATTTCTAAGGATTCCACCAGCAAAGTCCTGGCACATTCTCAGATTCATGGTTAATAGTTTAGATGCATTCAAGGACGTTCCAGGTTGGTTCGTTGAAGGCACAATTGCTACACAGTGCTCACTTGGTGCATTTTACAGTTGCTATCCTTGTGTCCCAACTAGAATTGCTGTTTGTACTTTTCTTCGTACTATCATCCTTGATAAAACATGTTCCTAAGAATCTTCCTACATATAGGGTCTTGAGCTTGAGCTGCGGAAACTTGAAGGAGCAGTGGAAGCCATTCATGAAAATCTACTCTTTCTCAAGAGCAGGTGAGCTTTACATTCCTTATAAGAATGCACTTCACTCTTTCGTATTCTTTAGGTTGTAATATATATACACTTGGTTTTGCATATAATCAGAGAAGCGGAGATGAGGACTGTCAGTGAAAAGACAAACACCAGGGTGGCGTGGTTTAGCATAATGTCATTGGGCGTCTGCATTGCAGTTTCAAGTCTTCAGTTATGGCACTTGAAGCGATTTTTCCAAAAGAAGAAGTTGATTTGAGTTACGCTACCTACATTATCTATCTAGAAGAAAATACTCATACCATGTAATGTAAACTATGATTAGACACACACCGGCAGTTCTTGTTTTTGTTTTTTTTTGGTAATGAAATTGTCATTCAAACTCAATAGTTTACATATATAACCAAATTGGAAATGAGGGTCAAAATTCCTAATTGATTGCATAAACAAACTTGACAGCTGAACCATAATCACATTGTTGCAGAAGAAATTATACGTTTGCAGGAGATAAGAGATGGGCGCACATTTATCTGTGGAGTTGGGTTTACATTGCTTTGTCAACTGAATCATGTAATGAGAGTGCGACATTGGTAAAAGGTGACTTGTTATATAAGCATCGAGTAACAGATAGCTTTTGCATAATCCTGCTCGTGTATGTTGCTGTTTACCAGAAGATCATCATCCATGATGCAAGTATTGTGCATTATGTGCTTTGAATGGTAAAGCATATATATGGGAGATTTATGATCCGAAAAGGACAGTCTAGAATGATTTGGGTGAAACTTCCCTACAGCTTGGTGAATCTATCAAAGCAAGTGTGTAAGCCTTTGAATGATTATAGTAGTAGGAAGCGATGTGCAAAAGGCTGGATTTGGAGGAGAGCAGAAAAAGAACAAAATTTGAAGCAAGTGACGGTCACGCTGGGAAAGGACTGGAGTATGTAAATCTTGAGGGGTCCGAGGCTGAGCCAAAAAAGATGATAACCAAGAGAGGTAGGAAAGCAAGTCTGATACAAAGAAGAAGAAGAAGAAGAAGAAGAAGAAGGGTTCTACTTAAGTTGTTTATGCATGTTGCAAGAAGACTCATGTCAGGGATGCTAAAATATCTGCAGGCAGCAGTGGAATTAGAGGCTCTTGTTTGTATTTCAACTCCTCCTAGGTTCTGTATTGATATACTAAGCAAAACAAGGTATATCTTATACAAGAACATCCTGAATAATATCAGGAGTCTCATTCAACTCAAATGTTATCTAAAAACGATGATTTAGCAAGGTGTACAAGACGATTTGTAATACCATTTGCTTCACAATAGACATGTCTAAAGATAACAATATCGAAAGTCTCCAGGTAATGACGACAATCAATTAAAATAATGCTAACCAAAGTCGAATTTTAAAGAAGGAAAAAATACAAAATGTACTAACAGTAAATCTGTAAATGATTGATGGTTACTCATGGGTAAAATACTTGTTTATAAAATGTACTCTCAAGTCTCAACAGTAAATCTGTAAATTATTCATGGTTACTCAAGGGTAACACCAAGAGAGAGAGTAAAAATCATGTTTTACTGTGAGATAAATATTGATGGGTTTTTACAGGAGCTTCATGATTAGGCATGATCTGAAACTCCTTAAACCAAAACTAGAAATCTCAGATTGCAGTGCCTTCCTTACTTGAGCCTTAAGCTAAAGGCCGAAAATGAAAGTTGGACGACTAGCCACATTGTTATCTCCCCAAACCCACAAACCCTCTCTCCCACCAAATCAGGTTTTCCCGCCAATACAATCCCACCCACCTCTCCCAGACGCCACTGTTCTATCCTCTGCTCTGCAGAGTTACATCAACTCAGACAACCCGTCCCCAGGCCAAAAGATCCATGCCCACATTCTCAAATCCGGGTTCCGACCCAATAACAATGTCTCCATCAAGCTCCTCATCTTACACCTCAAATGTGGGTCACTCAAATACGCACGCCAGATGTTCGATGAATTGCCTGCAAGAACTCTTTCGTCTTATAATTACTTGATCAGTGGGAATCTCAAACACGGCCAAGTAGAAGAGTCGCTGAGTTTGGTTCGGCAGCTGGTTTTATCTGGGGAGAGGCCTGATGGGTACACCTTTTCGATGATTTTGAAAGCCTCCACTTGTAATGGTAATGTTGCGTTGCCACCGAGTTTGGGGAGAATGGTGCATGCCCAGATAATTAAGTCGGATGTAGAGGGTGATGATGTGCTTTATACTGCGCTTGTTGCGTCTTATATTAAGAATGGGAGAGTTGGATATGCGAGGCGTGTGTTTGACATGATGTTGGATAAGAATATCGTGTGTTCAACATCGATGATTTCAGGGTACATGAGTCAAGGATCAGTGGAAGATGCTGAAGATATATTCCGGAGAACGGTTGAGAAGGATGTTGTGGTGTTTAATGCAATGATTGAAGGTTACAGCAAATCGGTTGGATCTGCTAAGAAGTCAATTGAGGTTTACATTGATATGCAGCGGTTGAATTTCCAACCCACTATCTCTACATTTGCTAGTCTTATCGGGGCATGCTCGGCGCTGGCAGCATTTGACATTGGCCAACAAGTGCAATGTCAGCTTATGAAGACCAACTTATTCGTGGATATAAAAATGGGAAGTGCCCTTCTAGACATGTACTCGAAATGTGGAAGAGTTGAGGATGCACGTAGAATTTTTGACCACATGCCTCAAAGAAATGTGTTTTCGTGGACTTCGATGATTGATGGTTATGGGAAGAATGGATATTCTGATGAAGCACTTGAGCTTTTCAGTGTAATGCAGAAAGAATACCAAATCAAACCCAATTTTGTCACATTCCTCAGTGCTCTCTCAGCTTGCGGACACGCTGGGCTGGTTGATAAGGGCCTTGAGATCTTCGAAAGCATGAAGAGAGACTACTCAATAAAACCAACAATGGAGCATTATGCTTGTATGGTTGATCTCTTGGGACGTGCTGGACGTTTGCGTCAAGCATGGGAGTTTGCAAAGGGGATGCCTATGCAGCCCAATTCCGATGTTTGGGCAGCTCTTCTTAGTTCAAGTACAGTACATGGTGATATTGAGATGGCAAGGATAGCTTCCAATGAACTTTTTAAGCTGAATCCTGACAGTCGGCCAGGGGCATATGTTTCATTCTCTAATAATTTGGCAGCTGCCGGGAATTGGGACAGTGTAAGTGAGCTTAGAGAGAAAATGAAGGCTCGGGGGATATCTAAAGATATTGGATGGAGTTTGGTTGGTACTGATAGTAACTGATGAATTTCTGAAAAGCTACTATGGACTAGAGGAGGTCACTGCAAACAAGATCTATGGTTGGATAGCGGGAAGATTTCAAAGCTGATGACTGCTCCAGCGCAAGATAATGTGCAGGTAGCAAACGATCTATGTGGATCTAGAAATTACACTACAGCTATTGGTTCATGGAGTTTCGTACACATCAAGGCAGTTAGATGGGCTCAGCTTTAAGAGCTGAACTGGAGAATCACTTCCTCTTAATTTGAGATACAGTAATCAAGTAGAGTGTGTCTATTCTTTGCCACAGACTTATTCTGTTGGAGTGCAACAAGAAAGAATTCGAATTCAGTAATTGTGGACCAATGCAGTCAGTAGTTCAAGCTTTTCACTCTCAAACTGGATCATAGGCGCTATTAGCTCCATACTTAATCGACGGTCCCAAGTCTTAAGCCAGGAAGTGAAACATCCATGTCTTGGAGAAAATGTCCCGACCAAAATATCTCAGAGGCAGTGCAGCCAGTGGTTGATCAGCTTCAGAAGGTTTGGAAATAGAAGGTTCCTTCTTAGAAAACCAGCATACATATATATATATATATATTGGACAGTTACACAAGTAAATCACAAAGCCAATTGTGGATCTTCCAACATTGGGATCATCTGCATCTAAAACAGCTCGGAGTTCTAGTGGAGCTGATCTATATGCCAAAGCCATGGTTGACAGCACCAATAACATATTGTGAAATGCAAATGCACCTAGCAGCCCCATTATGATCTTTAATAGGAAGTTGCATGAACTGAAAACAGTATTGACAGTGGAGGATGGAACCCACAATGCTTCTATAATGATTCACATCAGACCATCAACTTTAATCAACTTTGCAAAATGAAGACAAGGTCTAGTACAGGCTTTACTTATACGCATGTCTGATGTTTCAAGATTTTCCTGAGCATATACACTCTGAGAGACGAAAATTCCGTGATCAAAATACTCTATCTGCAGATCTAGATAATAATTTAGCAAACCCAAATATTTCATTCCGAGTTTCTTCTGCAGAGCAATTTCATAAATTGAAAATCTGTTTCATCATTCCAAGTCATCCACATATAAAAACAAGTAGTATGTTTTTATCAAACCAGATGTTTTAATGTATAGAGAAGGATCAGCATGGAATGTGAAATTAAGGCTTAAGAGAGGGTAGAAAAGAGGTGAAACTTTCATTCCTGGTTCTTGGTGCCTGTTCGAGGCCTTAGAGAGAATGGACTAATTTGCACACACAGTCTGGATGATCAGTGTCTGTACAACAATGGGGTTGAGCAATGTAGACCTCTTTCCTGAAGGATGCCATGAAGAAACACATTTTTACTTCCATTTGGTGAAGTTTCAGGCAAAATTGTGCTGCAACAGCTACAGAAAGTCATACTGTTGTGTGTCTGACCACGGGACTAAAAGTCTGTAGTCTCCTTATTGACAATATCTTACTTTTGACTCAGTCGTTTGGCAACACTAGCCAAGCTTTATGTTTTGAATGGAACCATCTCAGTTTTCCTATATTTTGAATATCCACTAGCTATCTAACAAGATTTTGGTAAGGTGATACAGAAACCAGAGTCCAAGTTTCTTGCTGCATGAGAGCATCTTATCCTCCTGCATAGCCTTTTGCCATTCTAGGCACTTTAATGCTTGCTTGTATGTGGATGGCTTACGATCAAAGCTGTTATATGGTTGCTGCAAATGCATAAAAGACTCTTTCTATATTTGTACCATGTTTGCTTCTGATAACAATGGGATGACCATTGACAGTAACAATAAAAGAGGTAGATTGAGGAATTTGATTTGAAATAATTGCCTGAGAAGGACTTGATGGTTGTATATCCGTGGTCCCGTGGAATATAATCCAGTTGTAGCTTGTGAGCATGAGATCAGAGTTAGGTGGCCTATTTTCAGGTCCGCTAGTGTGAATATCATATTCACTAGATGGATTTACCTGGTCTTGCAGAAAACAATCTGAAATGTAAAAGTCGGTACCCAGGATTTAATCAATTGTTAGACAGAGACCATTCAAGCTGGAATTGTTGTTGGTGTACTGATAAATGCATTTGTTGTTGATAAAACATTGTAGTTGGTTGTGGTGGGTTGGACAAGGTGATACTACTGGTTCTGCTGAGACTGAGTGTTAGAAGGTGCAGATAAACGATGAAGAGTTGAGACGAACATGGAATTGATTCGAGTATGATGATCTGAGATGATGAAGAAGAATGGGGTATACTAGAATGGCACTTAATGGAAATTGATGTTCATCATGCAATTGCCTGATGTGAAGCTCATGCTATAATAGTTATGAGTGATAGGGTTGGAGATGGACTTATTAGAGCATCTAATGGTTTGGTTGTAGGTTTCACTGGAAAAATTGGGCAAATGTTTAACGAATAAATTTGGGGATAAGCAATCTGGCTGTGGATAAACGGTTATCTAGATTGGTAGTTGACATGCATTCGGCAGTTTCAGAAAGCTTTGAGCAGTCATTGTGTCATTAAGCAGTCAGTACTACAACTGGATTCTTCATCTTCATATTGAAGATAAAGGAGTTCCTTCATAACAAAATATTCTGGCTATGAGGTCCTGCAATTCAGGCATTACACCTCCTACGCCACACACGATGAGAATCATCTCAAAATCAAACAATTTCCAGTAGCTATCTATGTGCAGTTGAGTTCTATGACAAAAGTTTGTAGTCATATGGCCAACAAATGAGATACCGTTCAATAATAGATGGCAGCTGCTAGATATACATACTTCCTTTTGGTTTGCAAATAACCATGCCACCTCTAAGAACACAAAGATGCCTTGGTTGCAGTAACATTGCATACACTCTTGCAGAATAGTTGCAGTCAACTTCCCAAACGGGAACAGCTACAGTCTTAACTTATTTGTAAATATAGCACAAACTATGTCAAATATATTAAAGAGACCCATAATCATAGACAGTAATTTATTTTGTCTGGATATTGTATCCATTCAATGAATAATGATCATAAGTTTCAACCAAAATTAGCAGCCTAAGCTGAAATCAGAGAATTGAAGGAAATGATGTGAAATAAAAGAGGAAAATTGAGCAAGTGTACCCCTAGTAAGCTTTATTCGATTCTAACTATCTTTCGGTTCATGCATGTAAACCTGCATATCTCATCAAAGAAATCATCTGCACTGCTATGGTTGCTCTTCATCTGAAGAACCTTGATCACCATGCTCTTGAGATTCTTCCCATACTTCAACAAGGACTCAAGAGTGCTCATTTTCTGTTCAGCATTCAGCGGTGATCGCACTGTGATCACCACTTCCTCCAGACAAGGAATTACAAATTCTGAATCAACCTGACAAAATAACAAGACACAACTCGATCAAAAAACCTGAAGATTTTCTTGGAGAAAGAAAGTGAAATATAATTACAAACAGTATCTACTCACATTTTTCAGACTGTTCTTCTGACAAAGAGCAGCAAACATTGCTCCATGAATGTCAAAACTTTGCAGCCTGGGATGATTATTGAAAAAATCAACGAAGTCAACCTCTGGAAAGGGATGAAGAGTCTCAAAGTCTCCTGTGAATTCCACCTTCATAAAGAGGTGCTTCACTTCGCTTGCCCATTGTAGCATACTGCTTATTGCACCCCAACACCACTGGACACCCCTGATGGATAAGGACTCCAGAGCCACAAGTTTATCAAAATCAACCATGTACACTCTCCCTGAAAACATACAAGAAAACAAAAAAAACCACAAATGAGCCCCTACAATAATCCACAGAATCACCAAACTGTCTCTTGGAGAAAAAGAACAAGCGAAATGCATGCAATATATTTCATATTTCTAGTCATCATAGGCAATCATTACCTGCTGTATTGGCAATCGAAAGATTCCTCAAATGCTTTGTCTTCTGAACCCGAATCCAACTACAGCCTTGCACCTCAAGGACTTCAATTTTTGGGCAGTTCATAGAAAATGAACAATTTCCCAAGCCGTAGAAGTCTAACTTACACTGCTCCAGAAGTGGCAACTCAATTGAAACTGCAACAACTCCGTCAACACCAAGCAGCAACAGTTTGGTCAGATTAGGACAGGCCCGAAGCACAGTTGACAACGCAGGATCCTCCACCCTTGCACCAACAATTTCAAGGTTCTTAAGTTTCTCGAAGACATCCCACTTGGGGGAACAGGTCATTAAGACTCCCCAAAGCTTTAATGACTCCAAACTCTTTGCAGCAGTTAAGCAATCCAATTTCGAAGGGCGTTCATTAAAGATGTCTTGTTCACCAAGATTGTCCATTCGAAGCTCAAGATACCTAAGGGAGGGGCCTATGACTGTCAGCCATGACGCAAGCCCAGCACCCGAAAATGGGCTATACACAACAAGACTTTCCAATCTTTCAATCAGAGAAATCATCTTCAAGACAATTTCATCAGGAGTGTCACTGCCTGTGAGATTATCAAAGGAGCCCCTAGGGAAGATAAGACTACGGATGTATGGAATTGAATCCTTCCATCGCTTAGATACACAATTACAAAGTGCCACATCTCGGGCATTATTCATGTACGACAATATGTATTGAACAATAGCATCTGGGAGGGACTCCATTCTGTGAGAACAACAATCAAATAGGTAGCAGTCATTACCAAAACAACGAAAAAAATACAAAAAGCTCCACAAAAAGCAACATACATTACACAATTGCTAATTCTTCCTAAGAAAATAGATACGAAGAATTCAATTCAGTAATGTATATGAAATCTAGGACATTTAAGTTTAATCTAGATGTTTCATACATCTGCTTTGCATATATCAAATGGGATTGTCCTTATCGAAACACCAAATCAAGAAACCCAGCAACAGTGATTTATCGAAATCCAGGTACCATAAACCATTAAATTCAATACAGATTTACATATGAGTTCATATTAGAAATGAAAGAACTAGCTGAAACGATTATAATGACACGGGGTTAAGCTTTTGGGTTTGAATCCACAGAACCCAGATAGAGGATAAGGATTTAGAGAAATATGGGATGGACCCAAATCAGAAAACAACAAAATATGAACAGCAATGCTAATAAATCTGTGAAGAAAATGAACAACCCAGGAATTGTAAAGAGAGGAGAAGGAGCTTACAGTTGAAATTGTGAAGAATATTGTGTAAAAAAAGGAGGAAGAAGTTTAAAATGTAAATTTGAAATGGGGGATTGGATCTGAGAGTGAGAGTGGGCATGAGACAAGTGAGGAAGGGGTGTTTGGCGTTTGTTAACAAACTAAATATAAGAGAGATTGGAGAATGAGCCGAATCCCGTCACAAGGCTTTGTTGGGAGGCGCGCTTATGCCACTCGCAAGGGTTTCAAATTTCAAATTTTGCTTTCGTTTTTGCTTCTTTTTTCTATTTTACTCCTTTTCAAATTATTTTGAACTTCAAATTTAAAAACTAAACATGTTTTTCCTAATGTTGTTTGCATTTTGATTTTGGAACCCGACTTCGCTGACAAGGCTTCGTTGCAATTTAATGACATAACATGGGGGTTTTAGGTATTTGACATGTTTGTTTATAATTATTGTTGACACTTGTCCACTTCTCATTGGTGTTTGTCACCCATAAATGACCATAGCTGGTTACCCAAGTTATTTCCTTGATTTTGTAAGGTTTAGAAGAGAGAATATTAGATATAGGAGCACGGTAATTTGAACGACCAGATATATAATTAATATGTACACGATGAACCATTTTACTGTCTATTTAACCAAAAATGTCAAGGGTGACCAACAGCTTTCCTGACATGAGTCGCATGACTAAAGACATATATGGTCTCTTTCAAATTATGTTTCGTAAGTATGACGTGCTCAATATGATATCCCTAAGTATGATGTCATAATAGTATTTCATATTGTTGTCTTTTGTTTTTTAACCGGTTACTATTGACAGATATATCATATATCCACGCTCGATATATATATATATAGTCTCTATCCAGAGCGAAGCTTCGCTCTGAAATTAACGTGCGAAGGTCCTTATTTGACTCACTTTTCGGTTATATTTTTCGATCATACCCGGTCAATGTCTAGATACATATCGTATGATCATTCTTACAAAGTTTCATCCAATTTGGTGACCGTTTAAGCCTGCATAATCATGATTTACTCTAACGGTTCTACTTGGACAGATTTTGTTCTATTGATTTATTTTATCTGATTCGGTGTGCAAACGATCACCAAACTGGATGAAACTTTGTAAGGATGATCATACGATATGTATCTAGACACTGACCGGGTATGATCGAAAAATATGACCGAAAAGTGAGTCAAATAAGGACCTTCGCACGTTAATTCCAGAGCGAAGGTTCGCTCTGGATAAGGACTATATATATATATATATATATATATATATATATATAAAGGATAAGGAATAAGCAAACCAAACCTGATAAATAGCCATCACTAAACACATACATCACCTAATTATCCACCGCCTAAGTGAAAAACGAGGCGTTTGTTACCACCTAGCGCCTAAGCGCATCTTTTTAGAACATTGCTTGTATGTAAGCTATAGTGAAGCACCCACCTTCTTCCTTGAAACACTAGGATTCTCGTTCTTACCCTCCAATCGAAAATTAAACAAACAAACGTTTATTTACTTTTCTGAAATCGCAAACATTTAATAATTTGATGAACTATATATGTTTTTTCTTAATTTGTATAGTACAATTTATGTTGGGGAACGCATGTTATCTTTTTCTTTGTGAGAATAAAAACTAAGAGACAATGCCCACTAGCTCTAATTTTTTTAAAAAAAATTAGCTAACAAAATCAGATCTCAAAATGCCTATCAACCAACTAAACAAAGAAAAAGATGATAATACCCTTGAAACCCTAACACACCACAAACGCGCGTCTTCTCTCTCTGTCAGTTTCGCCTCTCTCCTTTCTCAGATTCATTCGCCTCTCTCCTCTCTCAGATTCATTCGCTTCTCTCTCTCTCTCACTCATATTCACGTCCTCTCGCTCAGATCCTTTCTCACTCGCCGTGTACTCCGTCGTGCTCCACCAGGTAATCCTCCATTTCTCTACCAACTTTAATCTCCTTCAATTTTTGATTCAATCTATGTATAATTCATCTATTTTATACTTTTTATGGTCGAAATTGAGAAGAATAGCAATTGTATTTGTTGAAATTTTTAAAATCTAGGGATTTCGTTTCAAGTTTAGGGTTCTACCATAGGTCCCCTATTGGGCAGTAGAGGCAAGAGGGTCATATTGGGGGCAGTAGGACTTGTTCAATTTAGGGATATAGGGTTTTTGATTTGAACCAAATTCTGAATTTGTTTTTGATGTTCTGTTCTATTTTTGATGCTCTGAATTTGTTTTTGAGCCTTCTGGGAACTGGATTATGCAAGTATAAGTCCCTACTGGGGTTAGTAGGACCACCTACTTGACACGGATGATGACTTTGAACTTCTGCATTCCTTGAAGGAGGTAAGAAGCATTAAGAAGCATTTAACTTTGATGTTTGAGTTTCTAGAGCTTTGAGTTAAGATGCTTTGAATAAGTTATATTTATTTCTTCAGTTATTTAGTCTTTTAGTTTTCCCCTGCCTTTCATATAAAAGGAGGTTAAGTTTCTGTTGTATTCGGTCAAGTTTTTTATCAGAAATATAATCTAAGTTGGAGAAGAAGTTCTTCCCAATTTTCTATCAAACTCTTATCTTTAGGTGGATTCCTAAGAGTGGCGAGTTTTGCTCTTATCTCCTTGGTGGATTCTAAGGAGTGGCGAGTGTGTTCTATCTATTTGTTTTATCTACCTTTCCCCTCAGTAAATCTCGGAATCACTACTGGTGTCAGTAGGACCACCTATTGGGGTCAGTAGGACACTGTATTTAGGGCAATAGCCCCTTTGTTGGGGCAGTAGAAAGCATATTTCCTTTACGTATTGCATTGCTCTATTCGGTACTAATTTAATAATCCTCCTCTTCAGTATGAAGCCAAAACGAAGAAGACAATCCTCCTTTTATTCTGAGAATGAAGAAGAAGAACATAAAGTAGAAACAAGGTCAAAGAAGCAGAAGAAGATACAAAGTCCTCTAGAAAAGCAGAAGGCGGAAAAAGTGAAGAAGAAGAAGAATGTGCAAAAGAAGACGGAGAAGAAGGAGAAGTCAGGGAGTGGAGTTATACCAACATTACAACAAAAATGATGCTTGTCAATTTTCACCAGATAGTTAAGTAGGTGAAGCTGAAAGTGAAAATTGAAGTATGGGATGTGCTACATAAAACTTCTTTTTAGCTGATGATATCGCCAATCTATCACTCTGAAGTGCAAGAAAATCATTTTACCAAGCATGAGCGTGACCTCGAAATCATCCTTCAATACTATGATGTTGAGAAGAGGAAGTTCTTTTTTGGGGATAAAGAGATGGAGATCACGGTGGAAGACATTGAGAGGATATTTGAGCTGCCAAATTCAGGAGAAGTGATAAACAATGTGGGAAGAAATATGGACAAGGATAAAAGGAAGCCTTCAGCCATTTTTGGTGTGAAAATGATCAAAGACAAGTATTGCTTAAAAGGCTGGAAGCTGAGGTGGATAAGGAGGAGAAGGGTGATTTAAGAATCATTGTTGCCCTCATACTTATGCATTTGTTTACAACATGTTTTTTTAGCAAGTCAACAATATCGATCACCTGGGACCTCATAAATGCTTGCAAGGACATTGAAAGAATCAACCAATACAACTGGCCAAAAATGATCCTTGACTTTCTACTCGATGGACTTATGAGGCACGAGAAGAATAAACCAAAAGTTCTCAGTGGATGCTTGATACTGATCTATATATGTAAGTTTTTTTTGTCTCATATAGGGTCCTATTGCCCCCAATATATGGGTTCATTTGTTAGTTTTCTATTTATATTTAGGGTCTATTTACTTACGGAAAGTTTCTGTCTTTATTTTTCAATATAGTACTGGTTTGTGGATAATACCCAAGTGAAGCACAAGATTACTTGAAAAGAGACATAGACACCAACCTTTCTTAAGTGGTCGATAAGAGAGCTATTCACAAATGAGAGCTTGAAAGACAATCCAGACATCGCAGTGGTAAACAAAGACAAAAACTTCAAAAAAAAAAGAAGAAGTTAATAATCGTGTGTATGTTTATCTAACTTTTCCAAGAACATGTGAGAGAAATTGATAACAGAAGGACCATGGAAAGAAAAAAGCAACATAGGCTTAACCGATTTCGAGGACCTGCTACCTCTCACTTTAAGCGATTGGGTAAGTTTTTAAATATATCTATTGAAGGCAGTAGGGGGCTTGACAACCTCCTACTTGGGTCAGTAGAACCTCCTATTGGGGGCGGTTGGGGGTTTCCCAACCTCATATTGTGTTGCAATGAGGTTTATATTGTACCTTGTTTTTTATACTTTTGGTACTAAATTGTTGTGTGTAATACCCCAGATTTTTATATCAATTTTCTTGTATTATTTCTAAAATTAATGAAGGATTATTTGTGAGAAATTCTTATTTGTATGTGCAAAGTTGAAGTTTTAGGAGTCAATTTTATTAAGGTGATTTGACTTTTAAGTGGCCAAAAGTTGACTTTCTTATCCGTAAGATATTTTCAAAAACTTCATTCATGAGAGTTGTAGAGTTTGGCAATACGAGTTCGTAGACACGTGGCACGCATAAAACAGATGTCGTACGGAAAAGTTACGGTCAGAGGAAGTTAGTTCCTGATTTTGGAAAGTATATAAATAGAAATGTAGTGGGTTATATTTTTGGAAACCCTAATTTTCAGCCACACTCTCTCTCTTCCTCCCCGAGCTCCCGCGCGCCCTCACTTCACCGGAGCAGAAGTCTCCCGTCTGGCCACCATTTTGACTGCCGCCGGTCTCGTTGAGTTCGCACGACCACCTACTCCAAGTCTAGGATGGTGCTGCACGGCAGGTCAAGCCGACCACGATGCCTTGCTATGGGAGCAAGCAAAGTTGCTTGGCCGGAAATCGTCCTTTTCCGGTGACGATAATAAGTAATAAGCGGTAAAATGTAAAGCTCTCTCCCGTCTAAGTGTGTTTGTGCTAGTCTTTAAGGTTGTCGACTGGCGTAGGTGGCGCAGCTAGACCCGACGCCACCGTTGACGTGTCACCGATCGGAACTGCTATTTAAGGCGACGACAAGGTGCAACACTAGGTGAGTTTTGGTCCCCTCTTTCATCTGTGTGTGGCTATGCAAACCAATCAACTCAATTTTGAGTTTTTGAAACCTTGAATTTTAGATTTGAAGCTCAAGCTTGTGGTGCTTGTTTGGGGCAGTTCCAAGTTGAATCGAGCTTAATCTCAGGTACAAAAATTGTTTCTTATGCTGTGATCTACAAGTTTAGGGTTGGGAGTTTACCCAAATTTTGAAGTTGGTGGTGGCGAGTGGGGCCCACTAGCCACCGCCGCCAGCCACAGTGTTTCCGGCCTTAAATTTCTATGGTTAGCTAGCTCTTGTTGTGTGGTGAGTTTGTTGAGAGGTGGAAATTCTAGGTTGTGAGCAAAGATTGCATGCTTTAGGACTTTATGTTTAATCTTAAACTTGTGAGAGGTTTGAGTTTAGGATTTGAGGATTAAAGGCAGCTTTATTAGGTCATTAAATTTGACAACCTTAGAATGTTACTAAAGGTTAACAATTGTGTTAATTAGGTAGCTTGTGGAGTTGATATTGAGCTTGGCTCTTGAGTCTATTGTGAAGACGCAGCGGGAATATTTAGGTTAGTAAATCTCACCAAGGTTCATATTTGGACCAAATTATTATGGTCATTTTGATGATGATGTTGAATTAAAGAATATGTTATTGTTTGTTTTAAATATATGAGCTTTATCACCAACCTCATAAGTAAGATAAAACAAGTTTTCTTATTATATGATTATTTTTAATGTTTATGTGATCATAATATTGTTGATTATTGATAGACTATTCTTGTGGGAATATCTATGTGAAAAAAGTATATTTTTATGATGTGTTCATTGTGTTGTTGATGATGATATCATTATATTGTGATTTGATATTGGACAGTCAAACTGGGTTCCAAACCTTTAGCCGGGTGATTGGTTATGGTTAGGATAGAGCTCTAGTCCGTCTGTCGATGTAGGTCATGGGAGGTACCTTAAGATATCTAGGACCCATGGGTACATAAATTGTTGTTGTAGGTCATGGGAGATACTTATTAGTATCTAGGACTCATGGGTACATGTGTTTGTTAAAGGTCATGGGAGAAACTTTATTGGTATCTGGGACTCATGGGTATATGTTTATTTGTAAAAGTGTTGGATATGTGGAATTAATGATTGTTCTTATAATTGTTTCATGTGTTTGATTGTTTGTTGGGAATTACTCATACGAGCTTTTTAGCTTACCGAGTTTGTTGTTTTACAACCCGGTGCACAAATTCATGGTGTATGGGTTAGACCTGCAGGTGATGATCAACAATGTTGAGGCGGAAGCATAGTGGCTGAGTTTCAGATTGTTGTACATTTTATTTTATATTATGGCAGTTTGTTTTTAAGCTCATGTGAGCGTTTTTATTTTATTAGACTTTTGAAGTTGATGTAATTAAGGAGATGTAATATTTAACTCAGTTGTTGAGTTTTGTTGACATTTACATTTCCAGCATTTGAGTTTAGTTTGGAAATTGTTGAATAAGTTTTGGGAGATGTATTTTGAGATATATCATGCCCAAATTTTTGAAAATTATCCTTCGAAAATTGGGGTGTGACACTGTGGACGCAGGTTCCCCAAAAAAGCCCGGAGAAAGCACAGGAAAAAGTTCCTGTAATATTTAACTCAGTTGTTGAGTTTTGTTGACATTTACATTTCCAGCAATTGAGTTTAGTTTGGAAATTGTTGAACAAGTTTTGGGAGATGTATTTTGAGATATATCATCCCCAAATTTTTGAAAATTATCCTTCGAAAATTGGGGTGTGACACTGTGGACGCAGGTTCCCCAAAAAAACCCGGAGAAAGCACAGGAAAAAGTTCCCCTGGAACAATAAAAGATATCCTCAAAAATATAGGGAAAGAAGATGTGGCCGAAAAGAACCTGATTTTTCTAATCATCGAACTCCACAACCAAAATCAAAAGCTTCAGGAGAATGTAAAAATGTGCTCAATTGCACTTGATGAAGCCAATGTAAAGATACTTGAGCAAACGATGGAAATAACCAAGTTGGAGAATGAGAACAAAAGGCAAAAGAACTATATAGAGGATTTGACTATACAGCTTGCCAAGGCACATGAAGTTGAATGTGGAGAAGAAGAAGAAGATGTCTGCCTAAACTTCATTGAGAATATGCCTCAAACCCCAAGAGAAAAGGAGAAGGATGAAAGAGAAGCGCTTGAAATCTTATGGAAATGATACAGAAAACAACTGAAACTAATGCTCCAATATAGCCGGTACAAAAAACGAAGAAGCCTGTTCCAATGTGTTCCATCGAGAGGAACGTGAAGTTGTACAAGCGAAAGGGAACAAAAAAAAGCCAAGAATAACGACTACGAGTACAACACTCTAAATGAAGTGAAGGACATGGAGACGCTTAATAAAAGAAAAAAGGTTCCAAAACAACCTATGTAAAAAAAAAACAATAAGAAAGAGTCGGAACAAGAGAAACAAGAAGTGATAAAAAAAAAGTCGTGAACTTTGAAAATGACACTTAAACCACACTGAAGACGGAAGTCCAAAACTACTACAAGTCTTTCCTTGATACAAGGGAAAATGATGGGTAAGTGAACAAATTGAATATTTGCATTTTCATGTAAAATATGCATTATAGTTAAGTAACTAATGTTTATGTTCATGCAGCGACACATTCTAGGCTTCTCAAATAAAGCCAGTGGTACAAGGAACATACATCATTGATCTTGTGGAAGAGAACTACATGAATGATTCTGTAAGAATTATATGAAACAAAGATTAACTGAAAATCAAATTGAATAATTGCAGGTAGTCAACTTACACAGAGATTTTACAAATGGAACTTGAAAATACAAACATACATATTGCAGTGTTCCTAGAGATTGAAGCATCAATAACTTTTAATATAGGTTTAATATAACACTGAGTATATTGGGGATAGTATAAGGGGTTTACTAATTTAATATCATTTTCATGCATATTTTTATGCGATTAAACATGAAGAGGAAAAAGAAAGCGTGGTTTACAAGAACAAAATAAAGTTGTGCTTAATTGAACCTTTGCGATTAAACATGAAAAGGAAAGAGAAAGCACAGTATTATTGTCATACAAAATATGTAAAAGTGGTCCATATTTTGCTAGTAGGAATAGATCTTATGACTGCATAGGGTCGATGAGAATATTGAAATCTGATTTTGTTAATGAGAAAAATCTCCAAAATCAGGGCTAGTGAACATTTTCCCAAAAACTAAAGATATTTTACCATACAAAGACCACATTGTTTTCTTCCGAATAAGTTTCCTATTTTTTTTGTAATTTATTTATGACAAATGCTTGAGACACCAAAATATATATACCAAATGATGTGACACTTGCCATATCATCAAATTATTCTACTAAAAGTTGATGATATGGAAATAAAACATTTTTTATATCTTGAAATCTTTTTATGACAGAAATAGTTATAAGAATATATAAAATGGCTATATAAAAACCTAAATTTCTTCTTCAATCAAAGAAAAAAAAACCTAACTATCTTCTTCCTTGAGCATGTTGAGCAACATTGTCATTTTCTTGCTATATATTATTGATGGGAGCCAAGAAAGAATGATAAACATTCGTTCAACCATAGCCGAACAAAGAAAGCAAAAATAATAATCAGCTGCTTTTTCTAAGGTTTCAAAAAGTCAAAACTCCTTTACTGTCGGTTGCTGTCAGGCTAGGGTTTCTGAGCATCACCGTTTGATGGCAACAGGAACATAATTTCGGTCGCGTCTGCATCAAATTTTTGTGGTTGTTCCAATCAGAGTTTCAGATTTGGTGGATCGTGCGTCTCTGGGTCTGTGGTTCAAGAAGAAGCTTCAGTTAGGGTTTTGCTACAGTTGGAGTTCTTCTGATTCAGGGTGAGATCAGAATGAATGTGTTGGCGTGGAATGTTTAGGGCATTATTAACCGAGAAACCAGACACGCTTTGAGGCTCCTTGTTCAATGACATCGTCCTCAACTGGTGTTCCTCTCGGAAACAAAGTGTGCGACTTGGCATCATCGTTCGCTACCGCGATCGATCGGGTTGCAAAACTGTGCATCGTTCGATAGAGTGGGATTGACCGGAGGTGTAAAGCTGCTTTGGGATGAATCCACGTCTGTCAAAATCCGGGCAGTGGACCAATATTTCATTAACGCATATGTGAAGGGGCCCGATGAAGTTTGATGGAGGTTTACCGGCTTTTATGGTCATCCAGAAACGGGGCAACATCATCTCTCATGGGACCTCCTCCGTTCTTTAATCTGAAATCCCTCCGATAGGTGGGTGGTGATGGGTGATTTCAACAAGATTCTCCGGTTATGTGAGAAATCGGGTGGTAGTATTAGATGTCAAGGTCAGATGGATGCGTTTTGTCAAGTTTTGTTAGACTATCATCTAGATGGCATTGGAGCAGCATGTGCATCTTATACTTGGATTAATTCCACAACAAAAGAATGATTAGATCATGCAGTTTGTTCTCCAGTCTGGTCAGCGTCCTTTGCTTATTCTAGGGTGATTAATCTTCATCTGAATCGATCAGATCATCTTCCAATTTTATTGGAAGGAAAAAGAGGGTTGTTCCTCGAAATACAAACGTGACTATCGTTTTGAGGAGATGTGGGTCTCCCATGAGGGTTTCTCATTAGCAGTGGAGACAACTTGGAACATGCCACAAGTGGGAGAGCCGATGGTCTAATTGTGTAGAAATGTCATACCCCGAACCCAATGTCGGTGGTTTCCAAGCACCTGACGCCGAACCTGAGGCGTGAGCGGGAAAAGTAAAAGAAAATAAAATAATTTCAAATACATTTCTAGAAATTGTAAAAATAAATTTCTAGAAATTGTAAAAATAAAAGAAAATAAAACGTTTACAATAATAAAAACAATTACAAAGATGAAACAAATAGGTCTGGCGTTCTATTTCACTTCTAGTCTTCCGTAATCCTTATTGGCTCTTGTACACGTTAGCTAAACTAGACTTCTCAAAAGATGTGACGTATCTCGTACAAACCTGAACAAAATTCTATAGGGGAGAGCTTACGCTCAGTAGGGCCAAACCTCTTTAGGTTATATTGAACTATGTCAAACAATCAAGTTGTCAAACAATGCCAACCAATACTTTACAAATAAAATGACAATTCGATGCATGTATGCTAATGAATGTCTTCCTCAATTACTGGCAATCAGTCTATACATCAAAGACAGATGAGCCCATCTTGGAATACTCATGTTCAATCTGAGTAGCTTGGACACCCACCACTCCTTCGTTCCCATCGAGAGGCCTCCCCCTTATGTCGTTCGAATTACATTGATTGTTCTAGAAAACCATCTCTCTCCAGTTGCGTTACAGAAAACCCACCAATTTAAATATACTATGTACCTCTCATAATTAAACCTCACTTCTCATAAATTATTTAGCTACCCATGCATCAATCTATCAAGAAACATTTATCTCAAAAAAAAAAAAAATCTATCAAGGAACAATGCGGGTTGATAAAGTAGTATGAGGTTCACATCCAAAACCAATTGGTAATGGATGGAGTGACCTAAACTCTTATAAACCCACAGACAATGTGTCATATTCCCGATAAGAGCCCCCGCACGTGTGGCGAATTTTTATTCCTAACATGTGGATAATATTTGGGTGACGTGGAGTTCGTGTGGTCATTGGGCTTCACACATAAATGTGGGTAACCCGCTCTGATAACATAATAAAGTAGTCTAGGTTCACATCCAAAACCAATTGGCAATGGATGAAGTGACCCAAACACTTATAAACCCACATACAAAGTCTCATATTCCTAATGTGGGATGTGGAATTCACATCTCAACACGGGTGAGTAGAAGTGAAAACCAAACACAGATAATGTGATTAATACGGTGAAGTGGGTGTGAAATAAAAAGATAATTTGAGTAAAAATATTTGGTACTTAGTGAATGGGATAAAAGAATTTAAAGATTGAAATTTTGAATGATTAATATGGTTCTTAGGAGAAATTTCATGGACTGCCACATCTCTTGTAGTCTAAGTTTGTACTAAGGATGGAGAGTGGAGAAGAAGAAGAAGAAGAAGAAATTGAGTGAAGAGACGGAAACACCCCTCAAAGTTTAACGGAGGCTAGTCGTGGTAATGGTCATTCGGCCAACTTCGTTTCGGGTACTTATGTTGGGTACAAGTGTGAATGTCAGGTTCCCAACTGATATTTTTATATATGAGATACCAAAATGCTTAATGGAGTAAATGTAAGATATTGTTCACACTTTTTTGGGTGAATAATCTTTTGTTTTCTTTTTAACAATAAGAAAAACATGAGACCGAATATAGATGAATAGTGAAATAGGGTCCTTTCCGTTTTGTGTGCATTACTATGAGTGCTTCTAACTAGGTTTCTCTTTATTGGACTCGTGGTCCCTTATTGCCCGAGCGGCGGCACCGTCGGACCAGACATTCAAACCTATAGTTTGTCCCTATGTATTCAAAACTATATACATTTTCGTCATTTTCATTTGTCCATTTCTTCATCAAAATATTAAGGTTTTTGAAAATCTAAGGTTGAAAATGGTCAATCTTGAAATTTTGATAAGTAAATTGCCACAATTAGTTCTAAATTGATAACTAAATTTATAACACAAGTATTACTATGGCCTAATCTTTCACAAACAATTTTGAGAAACTGAGATCCTCTACAAAGCGGTAAAAGTAATAACTGAGACGCCGCACGAAACTGAAAAGAGAAACAACCGGGACGTCGCATGAAGAGAAAAAGAGAAATAACCGGGACGTCACATGAAACGATAAAGGTAATAACCGGGATACCGTACGAAGCGAAAAAATGAAATAACCGGGACGCCACACGGGGTTTACACAACACAGAACTGAGTCAATAAAAAATGTTCACTCTTATAAGTAAATTGATAACTAAATCGATAACTAAATCATCTAGATCAAACACAATCATTTGTTACCTTAGGTTTTCTAAATTAGCTTTGCTACCCAAGCTGAACAAAGAAGCAAGTATTAAGGTTTTGAAAACCTAAGGTTGAAAATGATGATCAATCTTAAAATTTTGATAAGTAAATTGTCATAATCAGTTCATCTTAAAAATTTAAAATATAGCAAATTTGATAAAATAATAACAAATTAGCTAAATAAAAGCTTGGATAGCAAAACTAATTACTTAAAACCTATGATAGATTTCGTAATTATGCCCGTTTGACAAAGTCTCTCTCTTCTTCTAGAAAAAAGAAATAGTCTCTAAACTTTTATGAATTATGTTCCCTCACTCTCTCTTTCACTCTCTCTTTCACCCTTTTGCTTCTTCTCAACGTTGGGTAGCCTACTACAAAATAATAAAAAAATGAATTAGATCAAAAAAAGAAAAAAAAAAAGTGAAATATTTGGTAAATGACAAAGTGGACTTTGGGTGTGTGTGGGTGAGACTTGAAGAAGAGAAGAGAGAAGTCGAGAGTGAGAGAAAGAGAGTGAAAAAGGCAAAAAAAAAAAAAAAAAAAAACACAGTGTCGTCTTTTTAATTAATGGGGCGATACCCACCATGAACACTGTCTCTCACATCTTCTTCACCTTCCTTCTTCTTCCCTTTCTTCGTCTTCGACAACCAAGTCTGTGTGAGAGTCCCAGATGCCCTGCAAATGGGGAAAGGTGAGAAAAGCCTGCACCAGCAGCACCACCAGGATCAGAGTAACCAAACCCACGATGCTTCTGGGCTCATCTGTCCCGAATGTTCCAGATTCTTCAACAGAATCGCCCACGAGTTCAGCTTCCGATGCGTCTTCGTTTTAATTCTCGGTTTCTCGGTTTTCCTCTCCGGGATCTTCTGGATCCTTCCTCGCCATTCCGTCAATTCCGGGTTCGATGCCAAAGAATCGATTAAGCTAGCTGGTAGGTCCACTTATTCCTTTTTCTTCTGTTTAAATCTGTTCAATTTTTTTTTTTTTTGAGGTAATGAGTGTGTTAATTTTCGTATTTCTGGCATGATTTTATGTATTTTTGGTGATATTGGGGATCTTCATCGTGCTGGTGTGTCAATATTGGTTCAGTGGTGGTTAACCTAATTATTAGGGGTTTTTGATGCTTTTCGAATAAAATGAATTTGATGATTGTTTGGGTCTTGCAATGTTCGACTCACCCGGCTATAGATAGGATATTGCCTCGTCACTTGTTTTTTTTTTTTTTTAAGCATTGCTTGCGTTTTGAGGATATTGTTATGCAGCTTTCTCATTGTTTCACCTGCTTGTTATGCAAATTAGAACCTGGAAAATTTGGGATTTTACTTGGCTGTCAGAATTTCATGGCCTGTCAAGAATTAGGTGTCACGTCCCCATCCCAACCGCACTAGCCATGAATGTGGCAACTGCTGAGAACCAATAGATCTCAGCCTTATGTGCATAATCCAACCCATTGGAATCTATGTGTTAATCACCTCAAAATATCAAAGCTAAGCATGGTGATCATAGGATATAATTAGTCTGAGACTGTTAAATTTGTCAACCTGTAAATCTGTTAACTAAGATGTCCTAGTACAATGACCTGTGTTGTCTACAAAGGCACTGAATTATCCTGCCAAAATTTCCTTTAATCTTCTAATGACGCATTCGTATGGGATTGGATTCATTTTACATTGTTGGATTATCATTATCATTATTATTCATGCTGAGGACCCTAGAATAGCTAATATGGCAATAGACTGGACCAATTTGTTAGCATTGCTGGAGATAATTGCTGCAGAACTAATTGAGCTCCATTTTAGTAACAAATTTGCTCCTACCATACTGTAACAACTCTGGAAAGAGAAGAATACCAACTTCATAAAAGCCCTTTTTTTGCATAAAAGCCCTTATATAAGGTTAAAAGAGTAATTGGTGATTGGCTTTGAAAATAGTTATTTTCGATATATTTTTGTTGCTCAGATGCATAGAAGATGCTTAATTTTACCTTTATCTATTTCCACAGCGACAGTTCAGGCATACTTCAGACTGGAAAAGCCAGTTCGAGATCTTGTTCCACACATTGCACAATTAGAATACGATATCAATGGGGAAATAGGTGTCCCAGATACAAAGGTACAATTCGAAGCTTCTTCTATCATCTACCAGTAAGTGAATAAACAAGCTAAATATTGCTAATGTCAACAGGTGGCTGTTTTGTCCATGCACCAAAATGGTGCATCTAACTGGACTGATGTGGTGTTTGGTGTTCTTTCCGATCCGGTGAATGTTCCGATACTTCCAGTGTCCATAAGTGTGCTGAGAGCTTCTTTGGTTGAGCTGTTCCTTAAGCAATCTAATCTTACAGTGACGGCATCAACGTTTGGACAACCATATATGTTTGAGATTCTAAAGTGTCCTGGGGGAATCACTGTGATTCCTGGGCAAGGTGCTTTGATCTGGCAAATACCGCAGATTCTGTTTAACTTTACTCTCAATAATTCAATAACTGAGATAGTGGAAAATTTTGGTGAACTAAAGGAGCAGTTGACGTTTGGGTTGCATCTGAGGTCTTACGAGGTATGACACAAATTCTATTATCCATTTCATCATTTCTCTCTAGGCATCAAGTGTTACGAGGTTCTGATGTGTTTTTTCTTTGCTTGGTTTACTAGTATTCCAAAAGATTTAGCTATTAAGATGTGGGCAAACAATTATTATATATTTAATATTCTTATCAATGGCGAGCTTATTGTCAAATCATTTAGGGTTTATGAGTGGAAAAATGGAAACAGAGCACCTCCAATCCATTTCTATTTATTTGATTGGATTAATGACTACAGCTGTGGGGCAGAGATTTATGGAGAATATATGGGGGGATTCTTACAAAAGCCTGTTTTGAGTAAGTTAGTTGTTGAGAAATTTTAGTGTTTTATATTTACCCAGTTTTTTGTGACCAGGTTTGGAAATTGAAGCTTTCTCTTTAATTGGGTCTTATATGCTAGTTTAACTGGACTTCTCTTTTAGCTAGAACAATGTGCAAGTCATGATTTGAGGAAGAAAAGTTGTTCTCTTAATTTATTCAGATTTCGCTGCAATGGTAATATTGGTATGAAACATCGAAGTGAATCCAGTTTCTATCCTTTAGTTTTCTATGCAACATTGGATTGCCTCAAAGTTTAGTTATCTGGTCCCGGTGTCTAGGTTATTTGGTCTGAGGTCCTGGTGTCTAGGTAGTTGGTGTACTGCAGCAGTATTATAACACGATGGCCCATCATTTGAATCAAAACCTTTATGACAGATGCCAAGTTCCATGCCCTATGTATTAAATCCTATGCGTGTATTGTTTGCAGTTATCTAATAGTAAAGCATAGTCTTTGGCATTAAGTAGTCAAAGACACAAGAAAGATAGCCACTTTGAGCGTTACTTTGCTTCTAGAGATTTGAAAGGATTAGATATTGTCCACTTGAATATTAGTAGTTATTAAATATTAATGACCTCCATTATCAGATTATTCAGTAGCAGTTAATGCTCTCAGCTTTTTTGCACTCAACTAAGTTATTTTCTCCTATTATGCAGGATGTCATTTTGCAAGTAACAAACACATTGGGTTCAACTACAGATTCCCCAGTTGAAGTTCAAGCTTCACTTATGTCTGCTTTTGGGGGACTTCTGCCACAGAGATTGAAACAGTTGGCTCAGATAATTACAGGCTCTCCTGCAAGAAATCTTGGTCTCGATAACTCTGTGTTTGGTAAGGTCAAAAGTATCAGATTATCCTCCTTTTTGAAGGGTACGCTCTCTGCCACCCCTCCAACTCCTTCTCCAGCTCCATCACCGGACCTAAGTGATAATGCTGGACCATCAATCTCTCCAAATCCTGCTCCAACAGTTTACTCTGCAGCACCTTCACCCTCCAAGACTGGACATCCACCTCGGCCATGTTTATACCATGGTCCTAAAGTTCCTCCAAGCTCCTCGCCAACTCCTCATTCTAACCCTAATGTCCCCCCTACTTATGCACCTAGCAGTTCCCCTTATTCACCTTCTATGAGTCCCTCATCTCAAGTGTCCCCACATGTATCACCTGCACCTGTAATGTCCTATACTTCTAGTCCAGGCTACAAGAAAAGTGAAAAAGGCTTGTGGTCTCCATCACCCGCCCCAACCCCATCATGTAAGTTGCAATCAATGATTTTTTCTTCTTTCCTGCATTCATCTGACATGGATAGCTTGTAATATGCTATTAGATTTTTTTGGTGGCTTTTGTTTATATTGTAGCTATAGAGATATGTGCTAGATTTCAGGTTGATGATAAGTTATGACCGTCCTTTTTTCATTATGGAGTAGCATCTATTATTGATAATTTTTTGATTTAGCAATTAACGTCATCCTATTATAGCCAAATAGGTCTCTGCATAGCTATCATGGTTTTGATGTAGTAGAAATTGCCCTGCTTTACCAATGCAGGTGATATAAGAAGTTGAGCTTATAGACTACAGAATTTAGCAATATGGGATGGTTTTACCCTTTTGGGGATGCAGATTTAGCAATATCCAAATCTGAATTTGTTTTTGGCTAAATCATGATTTGATTTTCAATTCAAATTATGATATACTGTGATTGAACCTCCATAACAAAATTTGTTATGTAATTTTTTACAACACAAACTGTCGATCTCAATTGGATATGGAGCTTATTGGATCTATATAAACTGAAATTTGGTGCAACCTTCATGAAGACTTGAGAATCAGTTTTGAGTTTGAATTTATGCATCTAATTTGATTTCATACGCAAACAATTTAAGTGGCAGAATTTTATAAATGACCAGACCAAACGTGGCCAAGGATGTTTATATAACTTGTGCATGTTATGCAGTGAAGTAAAAGTGGATTATAAGGTCCACGATTAATATTGTGAAAAAGATAAAAAGGAATACAAAAGCAAGAACAAGTCACCAAATTTTTGATGACTTGTTAACTATTAGCAATGTCTTTAGCTGATGCGCTGCTTAGATTCTGTTAAGTATATTAGCATATCTACATGTCATATTGATATTTACTTCCACGTATGCCAGTTAACCGCTTGATTTTCTACTTTTACAGCTTTCGCAGTAGGAACTTTCTACAAAGAGATCCGATTATTGGGATTTTGTGGACAACTCGTCTTTCTTCTCCTTTGTTGCTGAAGCGGATGGTTCATTTCCATCATACAGCAGATAAGTTGCAACCATAAGTAACACCATAGCATAATGATCTACCATAGTTTTGTTTTGGTGAGGATGGCAGTGTGCCAATGTCAAAGTTTGACAGAAAATGTCCGGTAAGCAAGACGTAAGTGAATCAAGAGATGACTGCAGGTCAAAGCCAAAAGGTGGCAGGCCTCGCATTTCGCTTCTACATTTTCTGATCTCACAGACACATGAAGTTCTTTTCAAAGGGAAACCTCTTTAGAGAAGTGTCTGTGACCAGTTGAAGCATGCCTTTCTTGCAGATTTTCCTAAAGGAACCGTTCCTTACATCAAAGCAATTGTAAAATAGAACAGGCTCTTTTAGAGCATCTGCAATGCCAGGCCAAGTAAAATTGCTACACTAATGTGTACAGGTTATCTTATATACTTGTGAAAAGGGCCAGATAGATGCACCTTTATTTGAAAAATGTCATCATAAATCGAGCAATTTCTTACACGTAGTTTTCAGTTTTTCCTTCAGATTAAATCTGATGTTGACTCAAGAATGATCATTCAGCTTGACCAATAGGTTCTTATAAACATGGCTTGTTCAGTACTGATAGCATCCAATACTACCGCATCAAAATCAAATGGTGATTATCATCCGCACGGACAAGTATTGGTGGTACATGATGGTTTGAAATACAAAACACCTATAGGAAATCGGATCGGAAAACTCAACCAGTTGGCCAACATAGCTTTCAACATACATAATGGCCACAAGGGTGTTACCAAAAAGCCATCATGGTTCCCACCATGGTAGTCATGTTTTTGGTCAAGCATGAACATATCTATCAATGTAACCCAATTATTAATAGAAGTTTTGACAGTACCAGTATCCTAATTTTTGTGACATGATTAAAATGGTACCAAGACTTTAAAAACCATTAATGTAGTACATAAATTTTGTTTTAAAGGTCTCAGACCAATTTACGTCATGGTGCCGTTTGTTTGTTGATGTGGCCAGCATCGGGTCCACCAAACAAAGGGCAAAAACGACATTTTATGCACCCTAATCGAGTCAAAACTCGACTTCCCCGCTCCTCCCTCAATTTCCATCTCTTCTCTCCGCAACCCCTTTTTCTTGAAAACCCTAAATTGCAGAGCAGACCGACGCAGCCGAAGCTCTCTAGCCAAAGATAAGCCACCACAGCCCCATCTCTCTCTCTCTGGGTTTCAGCTTTCTGGTTTGATTGGTTGATTACTGTGTTGAATCACAGTAATCGACCTAGTCGAGTACGCCCTCGAAGCCGTCCGCAAGGGTAACGCCGCCGTCGGCGTCCGTGGCACCGAGACCATCGTTCTCGGCGTCGAGAAGAAGTCCACCGCCAAGCTTCAGGACTCCAGGTCGATATTTCTCTCTCTCTGTTTGTCTTTCGGTTTTGCTTTATCTTTGTTTTGATCTATTAGATGAGAAATTGAGCTTAGGGTTAGAGGGTATATGTGTGATATCCGTTTCTAGTTTTGGTTTCAGTTTCTACAGTTAGCTTAGTCTAATTGAATGTAGGAATTTCATTGGGTTTTGCATAGATAGATAGATATGCTTCTTCCATTGGTGGTGTGGTGTAGCAGGAGTGTGTTTTCCAGCTACTTTACCTGGGAATTATGCTTCTGTTTTTATCATTTTTCACTGTTGGTTTTACTTTAGGATCTTTGGAGTCTGGTAAAACTTTTACAGTGTTAACTAATTGGTTAAGTTGCGTGTTTGATAACATGAGTTTGGAATTAATTTGTTGAACTTGAAAATTGAAAATTGAACTCAATTCTGGGTCTTTTTGTGTTTCGAAATTGAAACTTGAACTTGGTTCTTTATGTTTTCTGGGTTCCTCTTCTTTCTCTGTACCAAATTGATTTCTGGGGCTGTTTTTGGTTGATGAATATATGTGGGAAACTTGAGACATCGGTTTTGAACTTCAAATTGGGCCTTAATCTGAGTAATTGGCTTTATCAAGCTTTGATATGTTCTTCTGAATGGAAATTGGATCTTGGAAATAAAACAAGTTTAGATCCAGGACTTTCTATAGGCTTGTTTTAGTTTCTAGTATTGAATATGTAAAATTTGAAGCAAATTCCATGTGGTACTCAGTTTGGCGTTTCATTGAGTGAGAGTGAGACTTAGTAGAGGGTCTACATGTTCTGTAAATTTGTATTTTTCTTTTTTACTTCGTTTTTTTCTGTGATTTGTGAGTCCTTCTCTGTTGAATTGTTGAAGCATTTAGAAAATTTTAATAGGTTAAAATTTGGTCAGGAAGGATAAGTGGCTATTTAGCTACTTGACCGCTGCAAGTAAATCATCCTTGGATGACGCAGGACAGGACTCCTTTCGATTTGCTACTGAAAAGGACAGAACTTAACTCTATACTTGTGTAATATGACTGCAAAAAGCTATTATTGTAGTTTGGTTGCAGGATGAGTAGAAAAAGAAAATCATTTTTATATATTGTTTCTGTTGTTTGTTTTGTGACAAATTGTTTTCTCATAGGTTGAAAGAAAGGAGAATGTGGCTGGGGTGTCTGGTTCTTCAATGTCCTCTGAAGGGCTCCTCGTATCTGCAGGTTTGTTGCAGTATTGTTCATTTGTTCTTTTTGGCACTTGGTCGTTGTTTTTGTCTTAATCAGCTTCATTTTGGCAGGGACTGAGACTTCCTTCACTTTAAATCTCTTCCCAGATGGATATTCCATTGGAAAACCCTCTGAGGTCTGTTACAAAGAAAATTTGTCGATAATACTGTAGAAGAAAAACATTTTGTGAAGTGATTATTTTCCCTATTATTTCTTATTTATAAGATTCAAGTGTATTATTTTATTTAACTTTTATGAATTTTTATGAATTTTCAGATTGAGAATGCTCATCAAGATGTTCCAAAGTTGCTGCACCCATACGATAGGACGTTAGAACCTCTCTTCTCGGTAAATGTCTAGTCATTCGTTCCTTTGAGCATCATCTTCTTATTATTATATCTTATATATGAAAAATCTCATGCATCCATTAGTATTGCCACATTCATTGAAAAGTAAATATAAGTGCGGAATAATAGAAGAAATGCTGTACTTTTTTATTTCTGAGGAGGCACTGTACGGCACCTACAAGAAATCGTCATTTTGAATTGTGAAGTTTAATTGTGTTGGAAATGTCCTGTTTGTGTTCCACAGGTCCAAAGGACACCAGCCCCACTCAAGAAATCAAAACCTATCAAGAACCAGGTCATAAAGTCTAGAAAGGGATGGAAGAAAATGAAGTTGGCAATGGAGGGTAATCCTGCTGGAAATGGTAATGCATCAGCCGGCCTCAACACAACCTCCTACTCAAAGCAGCTAAAATCATGGAGCAAGGGGTGCTAAAAAAAGTGAATGTGCTGATTTTTAAATTAGAGAAACATAATGTGTACTTCATCATGTTTTGGAATCAATTTTTTGCAAACAATCTAGTTCCTTGAGTTTTTGAAAACCAATTAAGCTTGAATTCTAAAGCATAATATGTTTCTCATGTTAAAATGATGTTGATTTTAATGTTTTTAATTCAGTGATATTGACAACCCTTTTTGGTTCTATGTTTGAATTTCTATGTTACATTTTCAGCTATAACATAATATTTATTGTCAGCAGATAAATATAACAACAGTGCCTAAACTTTACTGAACTGATCAATGTAATACCTAAACTTTACTGAACTGATCAATGTGATACCGAGGATGAAAACCCAAGATTTAATTTTAAATATTTTAGAGGGAAAACAGTTCTGGAGAATTAGAATGTTATTTTTGTCATTGCACCTTTTGGTGGGCCCCATGTCGGCCACGTCAGCAAATTAACGACACAGTTACAAAAATTGGCCTCAAGCCTTTCCTTGGTACCACATTGATAGTTTTTAAAGTATAAGTATCACTTTGACCATGTCACAAAAATCTTGGGTTTTAGCAGTGATACATGCTAAAACAGATGAATCCCAAAATCTCCTACCATCTAGTAAAGTAAGTTGATAATAAAAAAAGAAACAGTGTCATTCCAGAAGATGATCAAGAATGGGTCAATTAACATCTGACCAAAGCACGGATGGCTTTTGAAATACGAAATTATGTCCAATTTGGCGTACTAATTCCTCACCAGTCTGTATAGCACGTTAGTTTAATCAAGTAGAAGTACAATTCTTTGAGCTATGTATAAAACGCCTAGGATCTAGGCTTTCGGTTGATGAGGTAGAAAATAGGAGCCTTGTCAGTAAAAATCCTTTGTCTATCAGTGGATGAAAATTCATACTTCCAGGCAGGTCCTAGAAGCCATGATGCGGCAGCTCCACCAAGCAAGCCTCCCAACTGAGATTCACATTGTCACCATAACAAAGATGCGGATTTTAGTGCAGATGATACCTCTGTTGTGTTAATAACTATAAAGGACACAGAAGTAACAAAGCTCTCGAAGTATTCATATCACCAGGATGAGACCATTCAGTGAAAATGTTAACACTACTCAACATTTATGAATGAATGTTTTTTCTTGCGAGTAAACTCACACTATGTACAGTTGTATGACAGGACAAGACAAAGTTAAAAACTTTAATCTAGTGACAAGAAAGTTGGCGAGGAAGTGAAAGTAAAACTGAAAGTTTAAGGAGAATCTCTCTCTCTCTCTCTACACACACACACACACACACACACCTAATTGGTCATATTGTCATGTTTTAAACATTTATCTTTGAACACATTTCTAAACCAGTTAGTTAAATATATCAAACTAGAAACAAAGGAGGGCAAAAGATAGAGAATATGTTGTTTTTGAGCTTACATGTCCCCAGTTATCAATGCCTTTGGAGAACAGCCCAATACCCTGCAAAAACAAAAAATCATATCTCAATTTCTGCAACACATAGGGTTGGGGAACAGGACAAAGAAGCCAATTACGTTATTCAGATGGACAAGGGCTTGTGCCATGCAAAAAGATTAAGATGTCGTCCTAAGAATGAGCATACCATATTTAGGACAATAACATATGCTATGTGCTTTAGATCTTCTTTGCCACCCCCGACCAGAGCTTTATGCCTCATGACAAAGACTGCAAGAGATCCCACCTGAATGAAAGATCAGCACCAAGGGTTCAATTAATGACATGAGAAAGAGAAAAACCATGTCAGAGTATAGCTTGAAAGAAGTATCACTAATAGTTAATCTTGTAGATTACAGAGAGATAATACAAGACAACAAGAGCCAACTTCAAACCATATGCAATTCACACATAATAGTTGCAACACAAATACGTTATATGTTCACCATCTTCTCATCTTCTATATGTCATACTGTTTACTATAATGTGTCAAGAATTAGTTTAACTCGTAAGAGCATAAATTTGGGTGGTTTAAATGATTCATGAATCAATGACTATAAAAACGCTACTACGTAACATTTAAGAACATTTAATAGCAAAAGCTCATGTGATGCCAGAATTTTACTTTCATGAGTTTCATCACTCTAGGAGTGAATCTCAACACTTAAGGCTGATGCTCGTAGTTTCGATCCTTCCTTGTTTTCAAAGACACATTTTCTTCTTTAATCTACGAACCATTTTTCATAATCTAAAGCAAAAGGAAGTTAGTCCTAAGGGCGTGAAGAGCCCCGTGAGTCCATGACAGAGCATCTTAGCAGACACTAGACCCATATTAAATTTCCAGAATCTTTTGGCCAACTCACAGTAGCATCCCCACATCTTGTCCCTCTTTGTCCAACTACACAAGAACTAGTCCTAGTTTGTTCAAGGCAATATTATGCTGGACTTAGAAATTTCCTTTAAACAAGATACTAGAAGTTGTACCGAGTCTTTTATTTTTTATTATTTTTAAGTAAGATCTTTTTCTCATAACCAGAGAACATAAAGCTACAATGGAACTCACATTTGTGAGATACAGAAAATAAACAATCTTTAGTATTCGGAAGGACTGATGGAACAAAAGTTTAATGTGTGAATGCACCAGTGAGACTAATTTTACTGATTTTCTCTTCTGTATATATATATTGTTAATTGGCTCCAGATAAGAGGAGATCATCTGTGGAGCTTGCCTATACAAAAATGGTTCATGGGATCATAACATGGGTTAGTGTAGCTTGTCCCCCTCAATACCAATTGTTAGTAGCCTATGTGACCTTACAAAACCGGCTTGTAAAGTAAGGTACTCAAGAGCTCATAGACTAGGCAAAGGTGTGTAATATGCTAACTACGGATAATATGGACATCTAGATATCAACTAATGAGGTTAGTATTCATGCATTATATCAGAACTAACCTTTTAAGCAATAACAATTAAACCAAACTGCTCTTGTCAGTTCTGTGATGCATTTAGGAAGTATCGAGACTCATCTGGCTGATGAAAGAGAATCAAAATGACTTACTAAGCCGAAGACTGCTCCTGATGCACCCACCGCAGGTGCCTGGCTGCACCAATAACTCATTGCGGAACCTGATTTTCTTGAAACCACAGAATCAGTATACAATTCTCTAAGCAATTTTATTGGCTATACTAGGGAGATCATGAGCTGTTACTTGCAATTGCAGAGGTGAAGTAAATCGCAAGAAATCGCTTTGAACCACTGAGCTTCTCCATGGTAGGGCCAACATTATTCAAAGAATAGCAATTGACCTGAATATGCACACAATCATAAACATCAGATTGAAATGCAGACTTCATAACCAGAAAGCCTAAGATTCAAAGCATACCAGGAGGTGGCCAACATTTGCATGCAAAAAGGCACTTGTGACGAGCCTCCACAATTGCCCTTTATTGATGAGCCTGTTAATCTGTGTACATATCAAGACTTTAGGGAAAAAAATAAAAAATAAAAAATAAAAAAATAAAAAAACCCTGGCTATTAGCTTCTGTAATGAGTAGAACATGTGCCCATATTTTGAATAGCAGGTCTTACCTTGGCACCCCATAGGGTCAAGTCGTTTTGTGTTCCAACTTGTGCAATATAAACTCTGTTAACATTATATAGCAAACAGTAAAGTATGATAATTCCTTAATCTTTGTTTCATGAGTGTACTGAAGTGATACTCACATGATATTAACGGCAAGCAGAAGATTTGTCCATTGTCTTCCACTGAAGAAGTTTCTAGTGGACATGTTAGAGTTGGGTATGTCTTTATTTGTAACATCATTGCTGTTGTCTCCTCCATCAAAAAGACTAAAGCAAATTGAAGTAGGAGTTGACAATGACTTCAACTTATGCAAGGGACTGATATGAGCAACTTGTTTCTGGGTTTAACAACGTTGCAGCAAAGCGTTAATGAAGATTATGCAAACCCATATACATCAAATCAAAGGGTTCAACTCTAGATGAAAGAAAAATGAAAATACCTGAAAGTAGGAGCGGAGAAGAGAATCAAAGCGGAAGTGTTGAGCGAGGTGGAGAGAAGTGGCAGAGGCGAGGAGATGAAGGGGCCTTGCAGAGGGTCGACCCAGTTTGGGTAAAGAGAACCAGAGGGATTGGAGCTCGCCTACACTTATCATCCCACACCATCAACCTTCAAACAATCAACCTCTTTCTGTTTCCCCACTCTCTTTAACTTTGTGTGATTAAAGACTTAAATACGACGGGACACAAATTTTCTCCAAAAATAATTATAACAAAAAATTATGATTTTTCATATTATTTTGTTCCCAACTTTTTGTTACCTAGTAGTAGAGATGGCAAACATGCTCTTAAGCACGGGCACGGCACGAGTACGACATGTTTAAAAACGGCCCGGCACGGCCCAAGTTTGTTAACAGCCCGACTCAGCCTAAGCAAGTTATTCTAATGGGTCGGGCTGGGTCTAGAAAAATGAGCACATGGGCCGGGCCGGGCCCGAGTCCGTTATAGGCCCGGCCCAAGCACGATAATTTTAGACCCATGGCCCGGCCCGCTATAAAATATAATTTTTTTTCATTTTTAATATGAAAATAACATATTTATAAATAATAAACTTAGTTTTGAGTGTGAACAATATACTTATATACTAATAATTATTTATTTGAGTATGAATTTGCATTCCCTTAGACTCATAAGAAGTTTTTGCCTAAAAATTTATTAATTGTGAACAATAAACATTTATCACTTATTTCTTTAGTTTGTTAACAAAGAAAAACATAATCGATAGGTTGTGTGAATTAGTTTTGGTTTGTAATCGTATCATTTATAATTAAAAGTTGAGATTATGAGAGTAGAAGCGGTGGTATGGGACATTCACCCCGACCATTTTCAATTTTCGGCATGAAACGGGCTTGACACGGCCCGTTCATGGGTTTGGGCCAACCCGGCCCGAGCACAGCCCACCACGTTATGGGCTTGGGCCGTGGGTCGGGCTGGGCTTTACATTTGAGTAAATAGGCCGGTCCAAGCCCGAGCCCGTTAAGAAGTGGTCCGTCGTGGGCCGGTCCAAGCACGGCCCGAAACCCAATTAGGCTGGGCCGGGCCGGGCTGGGCCGGCCCGTCTGCCACCTCTACCTAGTAGGATCTGATCTAATCTTAGGTCTCGTTTAGTTCATAAAAAATAACCATCAAGAAATGAAAGTTGTTCCAATCATGTGTTTCGAAATGCTGAAAGAAATGAAGTGCTTTCTTGAATGTTGGGAAAATATGAATGAAATATTAGCGTTTAATTCCATTGCTTGACTAAAAAAATGTAACAACTACAGACTTAAACCTCTAGTGTATCTTCCCCTAAATTAATCAAGTGGAAGAGAGAGCCATGAGAATCAACTAAATCATTAGCCTTCCTATGGAGGATGTAACAGAAGGAGATGTCAGAAAATTCACAAGCCAACAAGTGAATGTCTTGCAACAGAGATTCTATACGCTAGGGAACATCTAACCGACGATTTAAAGCATCAATGAAAATTCTGGAGTAGTCTTCCACACAAAAAAGTGAAAAACATACAAAAAAAGCTGCAATGTTAAAATATGGAGTGTTTTTTGAGGTGTAGAAATGAGCAAATTTTATTTTTAATAGGATGATCTAACATAAAAGTATGTAGACCATAGACACAACAAAGGAATGAGTAAATGTTGAAGCACTGTGCGTGTAAGCATCAAGTAAAAATAAATTGACATGAAAGCTCTTGAAGCATGTAAGCTTGTTTAAAGGAATTAAAGCAATGAATTCTCTGTTCAGAGCATCGATCAGTTGCAACAATAGCAGGGACAAAGCCTTGCTCCACGAGAAAACAGAAAGCTGGCTTGCAGCCTAGTTAGTACTTCAATGTGCTCCGGGATTAATAGTCCTTGATATGCCTAGCTTACCATCACCAGCAAGGAAAGTCCCCAAACTGTCCCTTACAACAGAGGCAGTACCTCCACAATTTGTACTATATGGTTAAAACCTCGTCTACGTTTTACTTCAAGCCACCCCAATGGAGGAGTTCACCGTACCACTCTCACAGCACGACTAAGCAAGGGGTTCAAATTATGTAACCTCCACAGCTGTGCCACACGGCCGTCACAAGAAAGCTCTTGGCATAACTTGCAAGATTTCATTAAAACAAAAACAAAGACAATCATAACATTATGGACTACAAAAAGAAACTATCGACAGGGTTCCTCTAGAGCATTGACACTTTGTTGGAAGCTCACAAATAATTTTGGTCTTCCGCCAAATAAGTTCACTCAGATGTCTGATCTTCTGCATCAGACAATTGCTCAGACACTTCATCATCTGAGTCCTCAGAGTTCTCAGATGTCTCGCCATCTGAGTCTGCAGATTTCTCAGCCTCAACGTCATCTTTGCCAAGGTCATCGGTCTTAGATCCCTTTAACTCATTCTCATTATAAAGATCCCTTTGAACAGGGACACTCATTTGCTGCTGGGAGGAAATAACATTTGCAATGGCTCTAAATGCTGATGCTTGATTATTATCTATTAGTGTATCGCTTTCTACTTCAGTGGCAGTAGTCTCCTCTGATGGTAATTCTCTTTGTGGGGGAGGCACAAAAAATGGTATCTTACCCCTCTGCCAATCATGGAGGATCATCTTTGCCGCTGTCATCAGGTCAGGTTCGCCACCCTAGGAGGTGCAAATATAAGGATTTTAGGAAATGTGTGTATCATCCATGTAACAGTAATTAATAACACAGAAAAAAGAAAATGAAAAGGGATTAACCACCCAAAAACAGGAACAAAACAAAAACACTCAATGAGGTTGTAATAGCTGATATGTCTAGTTGATGTTTGTCTTGTTGACTAAGGGGTGTGGTACTCTTTTTTTACTCGTTAGATCGGACGAGGTTTTTAATGAGGCCACATTAGCCCCTGGATGTAATATCCACCAGTTTTTAATAAAATCTTTTATTCCGATAAAAAAAACAAAAACACTCATGACTCATGTCCATGTGATGAACATTTTTTTCTACAAAAGAAAATATACCTATGAATTTGATTTCGTTCAATAGGAACACATTGAAAGTATATCATAATCCCACTCCTACAGAGATCTATGAAAAACCCTGAACTCTCTTTAGGAAACAATATAACAATTTTAAGGGAATATGCAAGCATAAAGCATTTGACTGATTTTTGAGTTGGAAAGTCTTGCACACATAGGAAGTAAAAACTCTAACTATTGAAATAGCTAGAGAGCATTATTAAGTAGCCAGTTACCTTCAAAAGCTTTCCAGATGATTTGCATAGCTGAACTAGAAAGTCATTATCATCCTCCCTGAATAATAAAACCATATTAGGATCAGTCACAGCTTCAATAGTTACATGAATCTAGCAGGATTAATAAACAAATAAACAAAGAGTCAAAGACTTATAAAGCTTTCATGAAAGGAGAACCAGCGCAATACTGCTTCTGAGGTACATGTTGTGAGACATAGACTTTAAGGAATTTTTTCCCAAATTCAAAGCAGATATTTTAGATGTTCAAGAAAAGCCATTTTACATCATGCTCTGTTTTACTGTGAACATCACTCAACTGAAAGGAGTGAAGATAACACTCTTAAGTCTAGAAAGATCTAAAACATTACAATTTTTATTTGATACCAGGATACAAATTCATGAGACAGAAAAAGCACCATACCAGTCCTTAATCTTATATGCTCTTTGCAAGTGCTCTTTCTTCACTCGTTTTAACACTTCTCCTATGTGCTCTGAAGCATCCTGCAAGTTTGTGACACGTACCTGGAAAAGAAAATGCAATTATTTAGCAGCTGAAGTATATAATATCACATTCAAAGGCTCCAGCTCCAAAGCAAATGTACACATGACCTATGATCATTATGCTTCAATGCACAAATAGCAAAATATAGTTTATGTCATCCATACACATCTATCATACTATCCTTTGGTGTCAGACTTTGGACAGAAAATAGTCAAGATAGATATACACAACAGCTCCATATAGCATTCCATAGAACAAGAACACTGCACTATTTCAGGGAATGCAGGTATAGCTGTTAGAAGAAACTGTACAAGTACTACTTCAACTTCTTCAATATGCAACTCAAGTCAAGGTACTTTTATTAAACCATTTGCATTAGGGTATCTCTTACATTCAGCTAGGACACTCTCACCCTAACAGTAGAAGTTGATTTTTCTGCCTTATCACTCACTGGAGTGATTAAAATATAAAAATACCAATACTTCCAAATGAAACAGCAGCACATAGACATACCACGCCCTTCAGTACAATATCCGTTTCAGAGTCGTTAGTTTGATAGACAACTCCGGGGCAGTCAATCAAGAAGATCCTCTTTGTGAGTGTTATATATTGCCACACTTTAGTCTCCCCTGGAATAGGAGCAACCTTGCAAACCTGCGGAAAAAGGATCACACGTAATGTCAGCTAAATCTAGTACTAGACTAGCTCAAATCATTATCTAAACACAAACTCAATTGATATTCTTCCACTGAACTTGCAATAGTGAAGTTCCAAACACCATAATATTTGAGGACACCAAACTCTACAGAGTATCCAACCAATCTAACGCACAAGCACAGAATTTTAAAGTATGCAAAACTAGAAGCAGAAAGAAAGTAAAGAAATATTACATTTTTGGTTCGCAGTGTGTTGATAACAGATGACTTTCCAACATTGGGATACCCAACGAATCCCACAGAAATTGCTTGCTTGTCACTTTTCAATCGGGAAAATTGCCTCAACACTGATAGAAGAGAACCCTAAGTGAAACAAAGGAAAATCAATTCATTATTTGACATAACATTTATACAATGTAACATGTCAACCAAAAGTGTAATACAAAATACACCAGATTTCAAGGGCTTAGGTGATTTAGCATCAAGTTCTCCCAATTAGCTCTTTCAAGGTGTTGAAATCTCATCTTTTGGAGATGATAATGACCAACAGAAAGTAGATTTTCCGATTCTAATTGGGAGAAAGTAGATTTCTGAGTAGAAGATACGAGTTCCAGAATTCCCAAGGAGATGTTCACTCCTTGACGCACTTAATGTAAACCTGAATGAATCCATAGGGAATGTACCTTGCCAAATGACTTGTTGATGCTAGCATGAAATGCAAGAGTTGGGAACTCCGCAGACAATACTTTCAGCCAACCTTTAGTTGCCCAAGCAGGAACCAAATCACACTGGAGAATAGAAGTAATTGATATTGTTATACTGCGGTAAACACATAATCAGCTAGGAATTCAAACATGAGAAATGGAATCAACCTTATTTAACAAAAGAATCAAGTGTTTATGCTTGCAATGCTCTTTCAAGTGCTTCTCTAAGTGGTAACATCTAGTACCTTGAGGATCCCTTGCATCCAGAACCTGAAACAAAAATGGTGGGCAACAATTAAAACTAAAAAGTAAAAAGAGAGGTGATGGACGATATAATTCAGTTGCGTGATCTAAAAGAGTAGAAGTTGATAATGGTGGCTAGTGAGCAAATGCAAATAGTAAAATCAAACTAGATATGTATGGACAATCCAGAAAGCAACTCTATGGATGAGATGACTAGGTGGATGAAGAACGATTCTAGAAGTAGATTGCACATTTAAATCTAGAATCACATCGTCCTAAAGATAAAAAAGAAAAAAAAAAAAAAAAACATGACTACAATGTAAAACAGTCCTGGTTTGCCATGTTACTATGTGCATCAATATGAATAGCCGACTAAAAGGTACCATGTTGAACAAAAAATTTAAGCAAACTTGCAATGGTATATATGTAGATTAATATAATCTCTGAAAAAACACTGACCTGGACAACAACATCTGAGGAGTCTACCACTTTGTAGAGCTCACCCCATATACGTTTACTTTGTCCCTTCTCAAACATTGTATGGCGAACCAGGTCCCTGAATCCATCTGCTTCGCCTGCTTCTGCAGCAATGTCATCGTACTTCTGCTCAAAGGCATCTACAGAGAAAAAAAAAATTGTATTAGTGAAGAAAAATAGCATTTGTATAAACAAGAAGAGACCATAATTTTTATGCTTTATGCAAAAGTATGAAATTTTGTATTCAGCTCCTCTAGGTGTAAATCATAAATAACTGACCATACAAATTAAACGAGTGAACAGGTACAATAACCACAGAGGGGTAAAAAATCCAAGACAAGAAATAGTTACCCTGAGAACCATCGGCTTTCTTAGCTAGGGACTCGTAATTAGCTGCCAAGAGTTTTGGACGCTTCCTCTTTGTCTTAGGTCCAAATGCATCAGAAAACGGCTCTCTCTCAAGCAGATGAACTCTGGTTTGCTTCATAAATATCAGAAATTTAAATTTAGTACACAATTTGTGAAGTACCCTATCCCAAACCAAAGTAATAGATCAAATTAAACTTCCGCATCATACGAGACTAAAAATAAACAAATAAAATAACGCAAGACTAGAAAATCATACCTTCTTCTGTTCAACAAAAAGGGACGTGGGCAATGTCTTCTGCTTTAAAATGACATTGTATCTATTCGACATGTGTTTTTCGAGCTCGTCGCGGAACACTCCAAGCTCTTGCTGCCCCACAACCCTAGTATTCCCTGGAATTCAATAAACACAAAAAACTGAGATAAGAATCCTAAGAACCAAGCAATCCGAGGCAAACGGGCACAGCTAAAAATACCACAACGACCTAAAATTAGGTCTGAAATGCAGATTACAGAGAGAAAATGCTAGCATTATTACACATATACGAAAATACAGTATATGGAGGCGTATGTACGTACCGAACCAACGGCGATCGGGTTGGATTCGAGTGTTAGGCAACTCCTTGGACTGGAACTCGTTGCTGATGAACTTTCCCCTGCGGTCGCGCTTTGGGCGGACCTTGTACATCTTGAGGCGGCGCACGGTGGCCGCGCTACGCTGCTCTTTGTTCTTCCCATCTGTACGGTTCGCGTCCAGGGAGTGCTTCGGCTTCCCGGAAACGTTGACTTTTCTTTCTGTCTTCTTCGTCATCTTCGCCGTGGCCGGAGGTGGAGTTGTATGGCGGCAAGAGGAGTTGTGTGTAAAACCCCAAGTGTAGGGTTTCAAAGAGAAGAGAGAACTGAAGTTGGAGATTATAGTCGACAAAAGAGATGGGTTCGGTTAAGACACCATCAGATGCCGCCACGTCAGCCCAACTAAATCCAATGGCTATAAAAACTGACAACAAAAATAGCGACTAGAAAAAAAAAAACTAAAAACACTAAAACATCTCCACCAGTTGTATTATAATTTATAAGTATTAATGTTATAAATATTATTATAATTCATGTGTAAGTCCACATAATTACTCATTAGTTATGTATTCTGATGTAAACTCTATCTCTATATAAAAAGGCTAATGAGAATGAATGAGAAAACTTCTACTCCCTCCCAACTATATATTATCTATATTTTCTCTATTTTATAACATGATATCAGCACGACTCTACCATTGAGTTGATAACGACCAACCCTAGAAAACCAAAACTGATTTTCTCGTTCACCTTTACACAATCATACTTTGTTTTTCTTCATTATTGTACTCTATGATGATCTATGAGTCATATGGGGTGATTTTGTTCCTTGGCCAAAATCTTCGATATCTATGAGTTTTTCGATATCTCTGATAATAGTTTAGCCAATCTATGTTATCTTTAAATCTTCTATTAGTCAATTAGTATAGTTAGAGCCTCGTTTCAATTATTCTACTGTATTTTAATTTGTTAATATTTAGCGGTAATCCTAGTTTTGTTTTTGTGATTGAATGGGTGTATTTCTCAATTTGTTGAATTGGTTTGCACTGTTTGCTTCAAGAAAACGTGTTCGACCCTAGATTATTCATTTTTTTGTTGAATTGTGACTCTACTTTTAGTTTTACTTCTTTCAGACCAAAACCAACATCATATATCTTTATTTTGTATGCACCGCCTGGGCACCTCTCATATGCAGCCCTGGTTTGTGATATTGAATAGCAAGCCATGAATTTCTAATTCATATGCTTTTTCGTGAGTATTATACGAAACCTCATATATGATTACAATTTTCCTCTTTCATAAATAAATATTGATCAATATGGCATGACCGTTACATATTTGTTTCATTAACACCATACAACCTTTATTTCTTTTATATACTCATTGGTTATGCTACTATGGTGAAGCATTTGACATCAGGTATGTATTTGTCAATTTGTATATTTCATGATATGTTTCAATTTTATTATTTGAGAGTAAACTCATGGTTACACCTAGTTGTGAATTGTGTGATCATAAATCGAGACCTGAAGTCTGTTGATCGAACTATGGAGGACTTGAAGTTCCTCAAAGAGTAATATAATGAAATTGTGATATAAAGATTCTCAAAACTCATGCAATCAAGGAGGGCTAGAAGTTCTTAAAGTCATATATAATATGACAGAACCACATCTTGTGATCCCTAGTTGTATGAGGGCCCGAAGTCCCTCGCCTTATATGATATTACTTTTTTGTATAACTAGAGGAGATTGGAAGATCAAGCTTATCATATTTGTGAAGTAAACCAGACTAAAAGTTTTGTGTATTTTCTTCATTCATGGAGCAGTTTTCAAAGTAAACTTTATTTACTTTCTCTTTTTTCTCTCATTTGTTATGCACTTTCTTTTCAGTACTTATCTTTTAAATTTTATTATTATTCATATGGGCCGACATACCTATATCTTGAATATATGAATTTCAAATGTCATATTCTTGAACCAGACGTTCACAATACTGTATAATAGAATTTGAAGTTCAAACAACAGAAACTCAAACCCGAAGCTTTGAGCATGATATATGATTTCATTAAAAGTGAACTTGAAGTTTCATTTGAGTTACTCGATCTTGAAGGTTCGAGCACTAAATTTATTGAACTCGAATTTTAACAAACGAGATCTGAGAACATGTAGTTCTTACATTACGATTTGAACCTAAAACTTCAATTTCACATATGATTGATGGCTAGAGAAGAGCACATATTATTATCTCTTTGCATTATGTGCTTCCAATATGGTTCTAGATCAAAATCAAAATGGTATAAAATCTATACTATGTTAAATCTACAGATAATTGAGATATAATATCATGAACAAGAAGTTCATTGAAACCGGACATGACTAGCTAGGTCATATTTTACCTATAGCTAGTGTTGCTTGCAATCGGTAACAAGTCTTGATCACCACTAGTCCTACTCATAGCAAATTACTTATATCGGATATCTTTTGAGTTGTTATTTTAATGAGACACTCTTCATGTCATGAGGGGAGTAAGATTGTTGATGAAGAACAATGTAAATTGGTGTGAGTTGTATATCCACTGTCTCATTTTGGTTTTGAGAAATATCTCAGCAAATGAGTTGATACAAGATCTTGACAAAAGTATACAAGTAAAAAATCCACCTTCGCTAGATATATGTCCTTGAAGTGACAATTTATATTTGCCTCAGAAGTGGCATGGGTACCCAAAAATCAAATGCATGCATATAAGAATGTGTTGGATCTATGAATGATGATCATCTATGAGAAATTACAAATGGTAGTTACCAAAGACCATTAAGGACTGTATGACATTGTACCACATTTCATTATGCATGTCGACAAAGCATATTATTGGTTAAATTAGAAAGAGGCAATTCCAATGAAACTAAATATTTGAAACGTGATGAGCTACTTAGACCTTTAACCCTACATAATACAAAGGGTACTGATCATAGTGAAAATAAATCATTATCGCATAATGTCTACAAGAGACATGGGGATTATGAATATTTTTCCTTATACGTGACAATTTTCTATAAGTACAATGTTACATAATTGATATAGTTTTTATTGACAAGTGATTTACGACATTTGTCATTGTATGTTATGAGGATCATAAAAGACGTTGCTAAAAGCAAATTCCTGAAAATGAAGTATCATTACAAGTGTATCACTTATCAATCTTATTCAAGTACATGAATGGATTCAAGTACATGAATGATTCGAATATAAGTCGATCCATGAATACTTAAGAGAGTCTAAATGTGAGATTCCTTGTCGCCCGATTGGGCGGATGTAATGTGCCTTATATGTGAAAGCACACCTCCCCATAAAAGCAAATTCTTAAAAATGAAGTGTCATTATAAGTGTATCGCTTATCAATCTTGAATGGATTCAAGTACATGAATGATTCGAATATAAGTCGGTCCATGAATACTTAAAAGAGTCTAAATGTGAGATTCTTTGTCGCCCGATTGAGCGGATGTAATGTGTCTTATATGTGGAAGCACACCTCCCCATAATGAGACATGTCTTGGGTTGAGAACTCAAGAACAAAACCGTGAGGGCAACGTGTACAGCGGACAATATCTCATTATGTTGGGCTGTCACACTAGAGCTTCATGGAAACAATTATCTAAAGCTAGTTTATATACGCTCATATCGTTACAGTTAACGTGATCGAAATTTCCCCAATGAGTATTAGGACAAGACTACAAAATCGTATTCGAATTATGTTTGTTACATGTTGTAACTTTTTGTGAAGTTACGAATTACATAGAGCTCTTAAAGAGCTTATGAGATGTATCAATATACAAAGATATTGATGTGTATGACTAGATATGCCATGATGATATTTCAATATTTTAATGTCAATTTGTTTATGTTGTTTACCTATTATTTAATGTATGAATTTGATTATATGACTAAATGAGGTAAAACGTATTAAAAATCGTCTAGCTTTGTTGGTATTGTTTTAACTTTACAGGTTTGAAATTTCATGATGAGTGCAAACCACTCATGGTGTCACTTTAGTGATGAACAATCGAATCGTTATTTACCTCATATGAAGCTTGTAACACTCAGGAGAGATTCTTATTAGGGGGAGCATCCAGAAGTATATTACCTAAGACATATGCACGTTATACTCTTTTTCTCCTTTGACCAGGGTTATTTTTCTCCCATTAGATTTTTGTTACCTGACATGGGTTTTAACAAGACAACATTAAGCGTGTTTCATCATTTATTGGTGGACATCTAAGGGGGAGTGTTATAAATATTATAATTTATGTGGTTGTCCACGTAATTGCTCATTAGTTATATACTCTAATGTAAACCATACCTCTATATAAGTAGGGCTGGGCACTTAGTACCGAAATCTCAATCTCGTACCGGTCCCGTCCCGAAAGTTAGCGGGACGGGACGAGATAGGTTTTGAAAATGGCAATCCCGTCCCGTTATAGTAATGTTGAAACGGGACGGGACTATCCCGAAAAATCCCGTCCCGTCCCGTAATATTAGAATACCTTATTTTAATCATTTTATATTTGATTTTTTAGGTTGCATGTTGTTACAATACACTCAACCACACTCAATTTGGTCTAAAACAGTAAAACCTAAACACTAGAAAATTCGATCTCACTCTCAACCAAATGATACGCCTCCACTCCCTCTAGCCTCTCAACCAAATTCGATCCCTAAATGCTTGTGTGATTTTGGATATTTTCAGTTGTTGTTTGAGGGTTAATTTTTAATGTGGGATATTTAGTACTTTTAAAGTGGGATGTAATTTAGCACCTATGCACTTATGTTTTTGTTGATTTTAGTACTTTTTTTAATGTTCTTTTTTTTTACTTGTGTGATTTTGGATATTTTTTTTTTCATTAATGTTGTTTGAGGGTTAATTTTTCGGGATCCCGATCCCGTCCTGGTCCTGATCGGGATCAGGACGTACGGGACGTACGGGACAGCTTTTTAAAAACGCCGTCTCGTCCCGCCCCGTCCCTTTATTTTCGGGACGGGACGAGATTCACCAAATCCCGGCCCATCCCGTCCCGTGCCCAGCCCTATATATAAGGAGGCTAATGAGAATGAATGAGAAGACTTCTACTTCCTCCCAACTATTATTTGTGTCTATTCTCTATCTTTTCTCTACTTTATAACAATAGCAATAATTTAGAGCTTACTTCATGACATGTCTTGTTCTTGAAAAGTATATTTGAAATTCATGGCATGTCTTGTTCTCAGATTGCATCTCATTGTTTTTAACAGCTTACTTCCTTCTTGGAAGATTTTTAACTAAGGTTTTAGTGGCTACTCTTTGGTACTTAACAAGGGTTTAAAAAAAATCCACAGATTTTCCATTTGATTTAATCCATCACATTAGTCATGCCCTGAGGTCAGTGTGACACCTGAAAAATTTAATGAGCTTAAATTGTGGTGGTTAGCACGGTGCTTTACAAGGTTAACTCCTTGATTTAAGAGTTGGATTTTATGTACACATCATGACGAGTTTGTGGGAATTATACCCGAGCTAGTTTTTATGAATTTATGAAATTTTCGTGATTCCAAAAGAATTTAAAAGAGATAGAATTTAAGTAGCGGGATCTAAACCGTCGAAATCTACATCATTCCATCTTAGCCGTCCATCTTTAATAAAAGGAGACTATAAATGGAGAAGGCGTGCATTGCACCAGAGGACAGAATGTTCGAGAGAGAGAGAGAGAGAGAGAGAGAGAGAGAGAGAGAGAGAGAGAGAGAGAGAGAGACTCTCATACTTGAAGTAGGCCACCGACTTGACCCAAGTCGGCATTAACACCGCCTCTAGCCAGCTGATTAGTTCCATTAGACCTCTTTTGCTGCTTTCAATCTTCCTCTAACCATTGATCACATGCACTAGATGGTAACAACAACTAGAAGATTTGGAGCTTCAAGAGTTGCTGCAAATCTCGGCAATCTCATGTTGGAACCGCAAGTGCATGTGGTGAGGAAAATCTACCTCTTGTCATCCTTTACATTCTAGATTATTCAATTATCAATTTAGAATGGATTTTAATAGTTTTGGTTTGATCATATGCCAATTGTGGAGGGAAATCAAAAAGTAGGAGCTTGTGTACTTCCGACAGTGTTTCTGCTATTTTGAGCGGCTATCAGTGATTCATGATGAAACCACTGTGTTCGATTGGAGCCGATTCCCAATTGTGAGTTTGTGATCTTGAAGTTGATTAAGTTGAAGTCTTAGCTGGATGTGGTCTTCGTGTTCTTCTTTAGACGCGCAAACTTGCAGTTCGAGATCCTACTTTTGGTTTCAAGGTTAGTTGAGTTGTATCCGAGACTTGGTTACGGCTGTGTGTTGTCAGTTTGGTTATAAGTTAGCTACTTGCTATAACTAAAGTGGAATTGTGATGGTTGTGGCTTATGCGTTCAAGTTAAGATGTTTCATGGGTGTATGTTCAGTTTATCAAATCTATTTCAATTGATTATACATGTGATAGTAGTGGATTGACTGAGTTGGTGGGTCTGTGTTTGCCTATGGCTTTTAAAATGTGAATTGGAATTATGAGGAACGTATACTGGGGTGTAGTATTAGAAATGGCCGAACGAGTTGATTGGATTTAGTATGATTGTGATGCCATGTGGTTCATACATTCAAATCGATATCTTCCTGGATGTATGGTGAGTTTGTCAAGTTGATTTGCTTTGATTATGGATGATGTGCCAAATCACGTTGAGGTAGCTTCATTTTAGTTTTGTAAGCTAGGGAGCTAAGATCTAAAGTGAGATTATGGATACAAATGAAATACGTTGGGTGGCCTTAGTAAATATGGGTGCACCGTATATGTTTGAGAATTAAATCGTTGTTGAAATGTACATGGTCGTAACGGATCGACGTATGATTAACAAATGTTATGTCGGATGTTAGGACTCCAGTTACCCAAGGAGCAAAAGACTCAAGATTCTCGGAGTTCGTGAGAAAAGCCACGGATTCCAGGTAGGGGACCCGAAACTCCCTTGATTAACGATGTTTGTTTTATAAAATGTTTATGCATATATGATATTGCATGATCCGGTTATCCGATAAAAATATGGTAACCGGTGTTATGAGATATTGATGGCTTGAGAGTGAGAGGAGCATAGTGACTACCTTGAGTTCGATCCCCTAAACCTCCGGAGGGGCCTTTGTAGACAGAAGAGTGTCTTACATCCCTTGTGGAGTGGCACTGCTTCTAGGCGATATGGCGTTTGTGGACACTCTCGCTACACTTACCTGTTGTACACATTATAGTAAGGTAAGTTGGATAGTGGGTCCAGAGGAGGACCGGTCATTAGGTACAGTTTTATGGCGCCGCATTTATTTGATCATAGAAATGTTTTTGAAAGTTTGTCGTTCATTAAATATGTGAATTCAATCTTGTTTTTACATTGGGCCCTATGAAACTATTTATTTATCTGTTTTCATGAGTTTCTTGAGCAGCGAGGACGAAAGCTCACCCCTACAACAATTTGTGGATGTAGGTACTGTGCACTGGGAGAGATTGTGGCAAGGAGTTGGGTGTGCAGATTTATGGTTGGTAATTTGGTTTCCCTTTATTCTTGTACTTGAGTTATAGATTCTATTATGTTGGTCTTGTTATATCACTTGTGATTCTACTCCTTGAAGTTTGTTAATTATTTGTCATTCTTAATATCAAAATTTATTTGAGGAGAGAGTCCAATCCTGTTGTGAGTTTTACCTTGTGATGCTGTCATCAGAATTTATATTCTTTTAAATTTGTATTTCTTAGTATCCCTTGTGTCAGGTTTTAGGGGAATAAGAATATTTACAAAAAAATAAAGATTTTACACCTCATAATGTTTTTACGCTTCTGTTGTGTTTTTCCTTAATGTTTTCTTTCATTTCATTAACTGCCTTGCGTTTCTTCTTTTGAGACTCGCGGCACTGTGACGTGCCTAAACTGAGGAGATGCAGTTTGGGGCATTACAGAAAATGGTATCAGAGCATTTTCATTAAGTTTTCCGATTTCTTCCATTATTTTTTTTACTACCTCACTTGCTTAGTGATATTTAGTATCTTTAGAGTGATGGTCCGACTGCAGCGGATTCATTAGCATTATATGCTTGGGATGCTACGTTTCTATTAGTACGTGGGGTAGTTCTCTTTGTCGCATTTATAGACCGTATAAATCAATTGATTTGTATTTGTTGGTTTCACTTTATTCGTGTTTTAAGGATTGATATATTTTTAGTGGACTTGGTTTCTTTAATTTGTGTTATGGACTTGGTGTTTGCTTCTTGTTTTGAAAAATTATCGAGTCTAGTTTATTTGATTACTTTTGTAGACTCGGTTGTTAATTTGTTATGCATTAATTGTGCTTTGTTCTTTTCAAGTCCAAGTTAGCCTGTATGCTTAATTGTATATTGATATTGAAATTGAATGAGTCTTGCCACCCAAAGTTCCTTCACAGTGCACAGACCGTGATAAACATGTGGGCCCAGTATGAGGTAAATGTAAAAGCAACAAGGTATGTGAACGATGAATTGAGTTTCATTAAATGTTGTTGATTAGAAATTAGTCGAAAGTTGCTTTGACTTATTGGTTTGTTGGTGGTAGTGTTGTTATTTAGAAAATGGAATAGCTACCTTTTAGGACTACTGATCAAGTCCGATTACTGTTGATATAGAAATGTTATACTTTGTTCTAGCTGTTGTTGTTGGCTAATGAGGAAAATTCCTAAGAGAAGGAATGAGATGTGGATCTCGAGGTGGTTGACTCCACAATTAAGATTCCATTTGGAAGCTGTTGTAGAAGTGGAACTTGATGGGTATGAACCTGAAAAGGTTGCCTAGGCTCGGTTAGATTCGAGCCACACCGACGTTTACACTTGAGCGTCATGTAGATGACATAGTGGTTGACGCATGGTCTTCAAATAGAGCATGTCGACAGCATTTACGCGTTGCTCGAGGGTTAGCACGAGAATCGAGAAGATTCATGGCGTCTCACTTGTATTTTGAGTACGTGGCTTGTTACTACAACGAGTTGGTAGATCTCAGATTCTTGGAGGTGACTGCTAGGGCAGCTTAGCGACCGATGAGTATCGTCGATATCTCACAGCATTTCGAGACTGACATGTTCTCGATATTCATGAGGTTTGAATCTAATTGAGTTGCAACGTTGAGACTTACACGTTGTGGATCAACTTGACGAGTCCTGATCTATACTCATCACAGTCGGAGTGGACTACTTAGTTGTTGTATGTAATCGAATGTTTTGACGTCCTACGAGTAGTAGGTATCTTCGACTCCTGATATATTCAGCTTCTGGTGTCTTTAGTATCTAGAGTGGACGACCTCAATATTCTCGTTTCCCTTGGACATGATCTCATGTAATCCAGCTAATTTGATTTAGCGATCCGTCAAGGTGTTTGTGAATCTTAGTTCAACCAAGTCTAGACCGTTTAGCTGGACTTACTTTTGGACTTCTACATTAACTTTGAAGAACTTAGACTCCTGCGATGTGGCGACATGCCTTGACGTTAGAGGTGAGACTACTACGGTTTTCGTTGCATGCAAATCATTGAACTTGTTCAATTGAAAAGTTCTTGAACAACTGCTGCACGCAAGGGTGTGACGACTTCAGCTTCCTAGTAAGTCGAATATTTATGGCGATTCTTGAATTTCAAGAGAGTACGTCAGGATCTTTGATCGTGTGTCACCTTGAGTTCGTGATTAGTTTCTTAGATCAGTTATCCGGTTGTATGCTAAGATGATTCGACCAGAAGTCGATGCATGCCGTTATTTTTATAGTCTGGCGGTATGGTATTCTTGTGGAAGCTTTGATATTTGTTGAGACAACAACGAGAAATTGAGGGCAAAACATCACTTGAGGAAACACTAGCTGGTTTACTGTATTTAGCCATTTTTTTGACAATGTGTATCTGTGATGGAGGTGTATAACTTGTCGACGAATTTCGACGTTTAGGTTTAATGGTGGAGGCGGTGCTCATGACTTTATAGTTATCTACGTGATGAGATATGTTATCGCTACTATACGTGAGCCTTGAGCCACCAAGTGGTAAACCCTAAAAGGTGATCCTTAAATTTCGTCGACTCGTGTGGGAGCACTTCATTACCTTGATTATTCTTCTTTCCAACGAGTTATTACTAGTTCTGGGTTGGTGAAAATTGCAGATGTCTATGTGTTGCGATAATAGCAGCATGATCTGCGGCTGTGAATGGTAGGCAACTCGTCTCTTCTAGTTCGGAGAATTGGTATGGTAATAAAAGTACGCAGTCATATATGTAAGTATACAAAGAACGTTGATTGTATGAGATATTTACTATGGTGTTATCAGACAATGAGTTGTGGAGTAAATCTGGCTATAGAGTGCCATCGTGTTTTTCTCATTATTTGAGGTGTGGAAAACTAAAAATGCAGCTTGTATATTGTGTATGATGATCCATAGACTTCATGTTATGTAAATGAAAATTAGAAATGAGGAGTTTGTGGATTGGGTATGCTAACCCAATGTCGCAGCTAGCGAGTACATAACAAACTCGGGTCATGTAACGAGATACTTTCTACTCATACGATAAATCGTGGGTTTATTTGTGGAAACTGGTTATGGAGTTCCATTGTGTTTTCCTCATACTTGAGGTTTAGGAGGCTGAAAGTATAGCATGTTTTGTGTGTGTTGATTTTTTACGAGGATGTGATTTCTTTGTGCTTGTGAGTCGTTTATTGATTATGACTGTTTGATTGATAGAGGGATGCATTTCCTTTTGTTTTTGTTGGTCATCGAAAAATTATGAAATACTGACGACGATGTTGACTCATTCTTTGTTGAGTCGATAAGTCTAGAAAGACTTGATTTCTTATTTGGGTAGGTAAATATGCCTACGTTAGGACTTGAAGTCCTAGATGAAATTTCATGTTATACACTGAAATATAGTATGGATGTGAGTCGTCCATAGACCTGTTGAAGTGATATCATTGTGTAATAAGAACGAGATCAGAAATTATTATCTCGTATATGTTTGAAAAAGATAATTGATTATTCGGAGCGAAGTGTGTCCTAGAAAATAGAAACACTTGGTACATAAAATGATTAGCTCCGGTATTGATACATGTGAATGGTAAAAGTTGAATTCCATTGCAAGAGAAATGGAAATATATGTTATGGGTACTGGAGTTTGACATAGGAAGAAAGTGAATTTGTTATGGATATTGACCATTTGACCAATCTTGAAATTTCGAGGACAAAATTTATTTAAGGGGGGTGGAAATGTGATACCCGGAAAATTTAACAAGCTTAAATCACGGTGGTTAGCACGGTGCTTTCAAAATGAGCTCGAAGAGATATTTAGAAAGTCTTACAAGGTTAACTCCTTGATTTAAGAGTGGATATTTATGTACGCATCATGACGAGTTTGTGGGAATTATATGCGAGCTAGTTTTTATGAATTTATGAAATTTTAGTGATTCCAAAAGAATTTAAAAGAGATAGAATTTAAGTAGCGGGATCTAAACCGTCGAAATCTACATTATTCCATCTTAGTCGTCCATCTTTAATAAAAGGAGACTATAAATGGAGAAGGCGTGCATTGCACAAGAGGACAAAATGTTCAAGAGAGAGAGAGAGAGACTCTCATACTTGAAGTAGGCCACCGACTTGACCTAAGTCGGGATTAACACCGTCTCTAGCCAGCTGACTAGTTCCATTCGACCTCTTTTGATGCTGTCAATCTTCCCCTAACCATTGATCACATGCACTAGATGGGAACAACAACTGGAAGATTTGGAGCTTCAAGAGTTGCTGGAAATCTCGGCAATCTCATGTTGGAACCGCAAGTGCATGTGGTGAGGAAAAACTACATATTGTCATCCTTTACATTCTAGATTATTCAATTATCAATTTAGAATGGATTTTAATGGTTTTGGTTTGATCATATGCCAATTGTGGAGGGAAATCGAAAACTAGGAGCTTGTGTACTTCCGACAGTGTTTTTGCTATTTTGAGCGACTATCGGTGATTCATGATGAAACCACTGCGTTCGATTGGAGCCGATTCCCAATTGTGAGTTTGTGATCTTGAAGTTGATTAAGTTGAAGTCTTAGCTGGATGTGGTCTTCGTGTTCTTCTGTTCAAGTTAAGATGTTTCATGGGTGTATGTTCAGTTTATCAAATCTATTTCAATTGATTATACATGTGATAGTAGTGGATTGACTGAGTTGGTGGGTCTGTGTTTGCCTATGGCTTTTAAAATGTGAATTGGAATTATGAGGAACATATACTGGGGTGTAGTATTAGAAATGGCCGAACGAGTTGATTGGATTTAGTATGATTGTGATGCCATGTGGTTCATACATTCAAATTGATATCTTCCTGGATGTATGGTGAGTTTGTCAAGTTGATTTGCTTTGATTATGGATGATGTGCCAAATCACGTTGAGGTAGCTTCCTTTTAGTTTTGTAAGCTAGGGAGCTAAGATCTAAAGTGAGATTATGGATACAAATGAAATACGTTGGGTGGCCTTAGTAAATATGGGTGCACCGTATATGTTTGAGAATTAAATCGTTGTTGAAATGTACATGGTCGTAACGGATCGACGTATGATTAACAAATGTTATGTCAGATGTTAGGACTCCAGTTACCCAAGGAGCAAAAGACTCAAGATTCTCGGAGTTCGTGAGAAAAGCCACGGATTTCAGGTAGGGGACCCGAAACTCCCTTGATTAACGATATTTGTTTTATAAAATGTTTATGCATATATGATATTGCATGATCCGGTTATCCGATAAAAATATGGTAACCGGTGTTATGAGATATTGATGGCTTGAGAGTGAGAGGAGCATAGTGACTACCTTGGGTTCGATCCCCTAGACCTCCGGAGGGGCCTTTATAGACGGAAGAGTGTCTTACATCCCTTGTGGAGTGGCACTGCTTCTAGGCGATAGGGCATTTGTGGACACTCTTGCTACACTTACCTGTTGTACACATATATTATAAGGTAAGTTGGATAGTGGGTCCAGAGGAGGACCAGTCATTAGGTACAGTTTTATGACTCCGCATTTATTTGATCATAGAAATGTTTTTGAAAGTTTGTCGTTCATTAAATATGTGAATTCAATCTTGTTTTTATACTGTGCCCTATGAAACTATTTATTTATTTGTTTTCAAGAGTTCCTTGAGCAGCGAGGACGAAAGCTCACCCCTACAACAATTTGTGGATGTAGGTACTGTGCACTGGGAGAGATTGTGGCAAGGAGTTGGGTGTGCAGATTTATGGTTGGTAATTTGGTTCCCTTTATTCTTGTACTTGAGTTATAGATTCTATTATGTTGGTCCTGTTATATCACTTGTGATTCTACTCCTTGAAGTTTGTTAATTATTGGTCATTCTTAATATCAAAATTTTAGGTGAAGAAAAAAGCCCAATCCTATTATGAATTTGTTTTTATGATACTCTAATTGATAATTTGTATTCCTTTGAGTTTATTATTTTTAAACATCCCTTATATCAGGTTTTTGGTGAATGATAGTACATTCAGGAAATAAAGATTTACACCTCAAGATATTTTCACACTTCTGTTGTGTTTTTCTTAAATGTTTCCTTTAATAAACTGCCTAGCATTTCTCTTGGTTTTCTGTTTTAGAGATTCGCGGCACTGTGACATGCCTAAACTGAGGAGGTGCAGTTTGGGGCGTGACAGTCAGGGTGTGACATGAACGTCATGCGCGCCTATCCCGACCAAATCAACTGATCTCAACGCCACTAACCCTGCAAAAAGCAATCCAGATCTGTTGCAGAGACAATCTTGACTCGAGATGCCCGACCCAGATCCACTACTACACAGCCCTACCAGGTTCATCGACCCGACCCAAAAAAAATGCATGAATTTGTTTTTACCTCTTTGATAATGAGGTAATTCTCTAAATTTACTGTGTGGTAATCTACTAGTTGTTGCTTCACTCTTTATTATTTTACTGAATTAAATGGTAAAATATGAAATTCAAATAATGAATCTATTTTATTATTTTATTATTTTATGAATCTATACATGTTTTTTGTCTTATATACGTACATTATAATTTCAATATGTGATAAGTGACATCGATTTGAGCATGTTATATTTCACGACTACAATTTGATTATGTGTTCAATATAATTTTCAAGTATGTTATGTGAGGAAGTAAATTTACAATTATTATGTCATTCATAATAAATCATGTTACATAATACATAATAAATCATGTTATATGATACATAATATGACATGTTACATGATATACTTTTGTTAAATTATTTACGGTACATGCCTACCTATTTATTTGAGCAAATATTCATGTGATATAAGTTATATTGATTTGATAAATTAAATTCATATCATTGGAATGACAAACCTTTCACGGTGATAAAATATTATCACAAAGCATCAAGAAAAGAATAATGTGATCTTTTTTTATTTTGGTTTTGAATGGGAAATTCGTCCATATGGTATGTCAACTTTCAGTTCTTATAAGTTTTGGTATACCAACTTTCTTAAATATCAGAATGGTATGTCAAGTTCCCCCCCCCCCCCGACCGAAGATCGGTACTTTTAACCGTCAGCTCCGTTACAGCGCGATTCAAAATTCCAAAATGGGGGGTACTGTGGTAAATTTACATGTGACCAATTAAACCTAATTATTTTCTCCCAAAAGTTAAACTCTCTCGGCCTCTCCTCTCTCCATCTTATTTCTTTCTCTTTCGTTGTCCGCTCTCTCTCTCTCTCTCTCTCTCGTCTCTTTCGTTGTCTCTCTCTCACCATCTTACAGTCGATCAGCCTTTCTCCATCGATCATACAAGCAAAGATTTTGCGATGTCCAAAGTTTGGAGATACTTTCGTCTCTCTAGGGAGCCACCAACATACTCAGGTAAAATTAATGGTCCCCCTCTCAAAATTTAATCCATTTACTCGAATGAATCGCAATACTTAGTATTGTTTATAGCCATCGTCTATGTTTTCCTATTTCATGGGCGTGTCTAGGGTTTGGGTGTTTATTGTGTTTGTTTTTGAGAAGTTTTTGTCTTGATGTGCCATTATTCTTTAGGGTTGTCTCTGTGATGTCGGGAATGAAGTGGGTGGGGATTTGAACATGAATAAAGAGGGTACGTTGTGAGGGAAAATCCACCTGAGGGAGTGTTCAAGATAAAAGGCAGCGACCACTGCCCATTCTTCTCAAAGCCAACTTCATTGCACAAAATTTTGGTTTTCAATTGCTCAAATCCCATAGCATAAATATGAGGAATGAGATTCCTTTATTTTACCTTCCCTTTACAGAACAGAAGTTTAGCTGATTACTTAGTTCCAATATGCGATCATATGGAAGGCCATGAGTGTATGTAGAACATGCTGGCCTTTTTTTGTGTGCAATTTCTTGCTAGTAAAGATCAAAAGATCGAAATGCCAACTTACATTTTAGAGAATTATTATGTAGAAATCATTCCTTAATATGGCCCGAGAAGCTTCAATATAGAACAATGTTTTTGCTATGCTAATGTTAGTTGTAAGTTTGTAACCGTTGTTGCTATAGTAAATCAAAAGGGGGTGGGTGAGGGTCTCTTAATTCCCCCAGATTGGGGGTTTCAACATGAATAAAGAGGGTACGTTGTGTTTGGAGCTTGGTTGGTGACTGTTATAATTTCATCATATGCATGCTTTGGACGAATTGGTTGTGTTTTGTGTGTGTGCTTAATGTGTAACAAATAAAGGGAAAAAAAGTGACAATTTTTTTTTTCTTTTTCACTTGCAGATCCGACTGTTTTTATTGTGAGGGTTCACCATGGAGGAAGATTTCACTCTGATGGGGGATTAAATAGGCATTATAGAGGAGGAGATGTATGCTTTGTCGATGGAGTTGACCGGGATAAGGTTTCTATGACTCAAATCTACTATTGGGCAAATGATTTGGGGTACCAATCACCTCTGATTCAATTTTGGTTTAGGATTCCTGGGAGTGAAAAGGGATCAGGATATTTGCCCATAAGAGATGACATAGAGGCAATAGAAATGTGTGATCATGTGTCCCTTAGGACTAAGCTCTTAGACATGTACATAGTGTGTACTAGTGAAAGGAAGGTGTTATGTGAAGAAGAACTTAATGTATATAATGAAGACTTAGATCATACTAGTTTGCTTGGTTGGTGGATGGATGATGTGGAAGAAGGAGAGCCTAATCATAAAGAAGATGATGTTGATGAGAACTTGAATGATGTATTTGGGTTTGGGAATGATGATCTAGTGGATGATGATGGCCGAAATAATGAAGGTTTGCAAAGAGATGGACATGTTGAATACATGATTGAAGATGTGTCAAGTGAAGTTGAAGCTGAGATATTGAAGAAGAGGGCTGCTGCCAAAGGCAAGCAGAAAGTTCAAGAGGATGCAATTCCACCACCAAATAAGAAAAAGAGCAAGTCATTTAAAAAGGTGAATAGAAGATACTCCACTGGGTCTGCAGGAAAGAGCTCAAGGAGGCAACCAGTGGATGTCGATGCATCGTCTGAGAGCACAACTGACTCATATGTCCCAGACTTTAAGGGCATTATGGATTCAGACTTTGATTTATCTTCTAAAGAGGATGATGTTCAGTTTAACAAGCATGTAGATGGGGACCCTAGTAGGATTAATGAATTTGATGACATGGGGTTTGAGGGAAATATATCTGAAGGTGATGGAGATAGCTCTAAGAGGTTGGATAGTCTTCACGGTTCATCAGATGACAATGAAGTAGATAGAGGAAAGTTTCCAGTAAGTGTAGGAATAGATATAGTGGATGGAGGGAGTTCAAGAAGGAGGACATGAAGAACCCAAAATTTGAGTTAATGATGGAGTTCCCTTACTCTGAAGTTCTTAAGCATGCTATTAGGAAGCATGGTGTTCTCACAAAAAAGGAACTTAGGTTTCCAACCAACACAAAACACACGGTAAGTAATCAAGTATATATATATATTTTTTATTTGTTATAATCATATACTTGTTAGTCTATATATATATATATATATATACAGTCCCTATCCAGAGCGAAGCTTCGCTCTGGAATTAACGTGCGAAGGTCCTTATTTGACTCACTTTTTGGTCATATTTTTCAATCATACCCGGTCAGTGTCTAGATACATATCGTATGATCATTCTTACAAAGTTTCATCCAATTTGGTGACCGTTTAAGCCTCCATAATCATGATTTACTCTAACGGTTCTACTTGGACAGATTTTGTTCTATTGATTTATTTTATCTGATTCGGTGTGCAAACGATCACCAAACTGGATGAAACTTTGTAAGGATGATCATACGATATGTATCTAGACACTGACCGGGTATGATCGAAAAATATGACCGAAAAGTGAGTCAAATAAGGACCTTCGCACGTTAATTCCAGAGCGAAGCTTCGCTCTGGATATGGACTATATATATATATAATTATGCTTTCTGAGTTGGTTCCAACATGCTATATTCTAATCACTTATATTGTTTTTATTTTCTTTTTCCTTATGAATACATTGTTTAGGTGGTGGTTAAATGCATTACATCAGAAGGCTGTCCTTGGAGGATATATGCATCTACATCTAAAAAGTCTTTGAGTCCTACTATCTACATTAGGACACTGAGGCAAGAGCATAAGTGTGCTTCTTTTAAGAAAAAAGTGTATCATATGCATGCTCCATTCATCGCAGAAGAGTATGTTGATTTTTTCATGAATGATCCCAACTAATCTAGAGAAGGCATGCAGAACAACATTCACAAGGATTTTAAAATGGATGTGGACTATAAAATGTGTTATCGAGCCAAGATTAAGGCACTCAAGATAGCACAAGGCAGCTATGAAGACCAATATAATCTGTTGGAGAGCTATGCACATAAGTTATGGGCTATTGCAAGGAGTTATTCAATGAACCAGTTCAAGAAAGCGTTGGAAGATATGAAGAAGAGCTCTGAATCAGGATGTAATTGGTGCTTGAAAAGGCCTGCAATACACTGGTCAAAGTCTCACTTTGATCCCAAGTTTAAATGTGATGTTCTTTTGAACAATCACAGTGAGAGTTGGAACAAAAGCATATTGCCAGCAAAGAAGAAGACCATCCTTGGCTGTTTGGAAGATGTCAGAATTGCTACAATGGTAAGGTTAGCAAATAGAAGGCAATCAGGCCCTAATTGGAGGTGCAAGGTTAGGCCTAGAATTGAGAAACAATCGAGGAAAAATGCAACCTTTAGCCATGAATATAGGGTTGTCTCCTCAAGTGATAAGATTTTTGAGATTCAAGGCAGAGGTGTAGCTTGTGCAAGTAGTGTGGTAGCTGCACACTCGGAGAATTTGGAGAACAAACTTGAAAGTCAAGAAAATGAAAACACTCACATGAGTTTAATATTGTCTACCCTAAATATAAAAATATACAGTGTACAGCAAAACCGAACAAAAAAAAACCTGCCACTAAGCCTTCGCCTCAACCCTACTGATCATCACCTGTAGATTTAACCCCTACACCATGAATTGGTGCACCGGGTTGTAAAACAACAAACCCGGTAAGCTAAAAAGCCCGTATGAGTAATTCCCAAAATTAGCTCAACATTTTCAAAAACCAATAAAGCACATGAAACAATATAAGAACAAATATTAAAACCACATAACCAACACTTTACAAATATAAGAACAATATTAAAACCACATAACCAACACTTTTACAAATATACATGTACCCATGAGTCCCAGATACCACTAAGGTATCTCCCATGACCTACAACAAACACATGTACCCATGAGTCCCAGATACTAATAAGTACCTCCCATGATCTACAACAACAATATATGTACCCATCTCCTATGACCTACACCGATAGACTAACTAGAGCTCTATTCCTAACCGTAACCAATCACCTGGCCAAAGACTTAGAACCCGGTTTGACTGTCCAATAACAAATCACAAGATAAATATAGCATTATAACCGTAACCAATCACCCGAGTAAGGGCTTGGAACCTGGTTTGACTATTTAACTAACAATTCACAATATAACAACATTATTATCAACAACACAAGATCACATCATAAATTATATCCTTCCACATAGATATATTTATATGAACAAACATAGATATCCCCACAAGAATAATCTATCAATAGCCAAAAACTTATGATCACATGAACCTTAAAAATAATCATAAAATAGAAAAACTTGTTTTAACTTACCTATGAGCCGTTGGTGATTAAGCTCATATATTTTAAAACAAACAAAAACATAATTTTTAAATTATAATCATCATAATCATCATCATAACCGTCATCACGATAACCATAAATAATTGGTCCCAAAATGAACCTTGGTGAGATGTTACTCACCTAAAATCCCGCTGCGTCTTCACAATAAACTCAAGAGCCAAGCTCAAATATCAATTCCACAAGCTACCTATTTAACACAATTAATAACCTTAGTAACCACTTGAACAAAAAGAACATTGCACCCTTAACAAGCCTTAATCCAAAGGAGGACAACCTTCCAAGGTCGTCGAACTTAACAACCCATTACTGCTGCTTCTATTTCCCAAATTCTAAACTCAAAACCTCTCACAAGTCTAAGATTAAACATAAAGTCCTAGCATGCAATCCTTGCTCAAAACCTAGAAATTCCACATCTCAACAAGCTTACAACAACATGAGCTAGCTAACCACAACAACCAAAACTACACACCCTGCCAGACACGCTGCCACACGCCGCCACATGCCGCCACAGGCGACGGCGAGTGGGCCCCACGCGCCACGGGCGACCCACGAACCGGGTCATGGTTCATACACCCAAACTCTTCATCTCAACAAGCCCTACAATAGTCTCAACTATCACAAAGTCTAATTTTAACTATAGAAGGTGGAATTTACCTCTCAAGTAAAATGGGTGATTGAAACCCTAGGATTTCAAATCCTTAATTCACCCTCCACACTTCAAGTCGGTTCAAGAGGCTTGAAGGGATTGATCAACATCTCAAAAGCTTCAAAAGCCTCCAAGAGTTGTCGCCGAAGGTGACCGGAATTAGGAGTTCCGACGAAGAACCCAAAACTGCGCCACAGCTGCTTCCCGGCCTTGCTGCACCTCCAGCTGCTCGAATCTTACTACCAAACCACCACAGACTTGTAGAAAATCAAGAGAGCTTTCCAACAGTACCTCATTTGCCCAAATCCGAGCTTGGATGGCCAAGATATGGCTGAAAAACTAAAGGAGGTTGGGAGGAGAAGAGAGATGCGCGATTTTCAGATCGGAAACTTTTTCCTTTTTTTTTTTTTTTTTGATTTCCCTTTTTTTTTTCTATTTATAGATAACTGCCAAAAAGGTAGAAACTTCCGTTGACCATAACTTTTTCGTACGACATCCGTTTTATGCATGCCGCATGTCTACGGACTCGTATCGTCGTGCTCTACAACTGTCGTGAAAGAAGTTTCTCGAGAAACCCAACGAATAAAAAGTCAACTCTATGACCCTTAAAGAATAAAGAACCGTTTCGGGTAATTTATGCGTCTGAACACTTCCACCTTTTCTTCAAACCTCAAAAATACATTAACTTCTAACTCAAAAATTCCCAAATAATATTAGAAACTAATATCGAATTTCTGCGGTATTACATAATTTATACATTCAGTTTTCGCAATGAAGCGCCAGGAAAGAGGTGTAGAGACTCTAAAGAACAAGATGCTCATTATATGAAAGGAAAATGCCGTAATCAAGACTTCAAACTCATAATTGCAGACTTCAATAGTAAAAAGTATCTTTCTCAGTCAATGGACATTCAATAATTTGATTGATATGCTTTATTTATTTATTTATTTTCCAAGAATTTGAAGTCCTAACACCTCATCATTTTTAATTAGACTATCGGCTAGTCTTAAAGTTTATTTGAATAATGGTTTGATGATTTAGATTTTCTGGACAAGATTTAGATTTGATCATCGTTGGCTTATAATATATCAGATGTTATTATGAAGCAACGAATTTATCTGATTTTTATTTATTTACTACAAAAATATACATAATTCGAAATAAGAACTATAAAGATGTAAAAATGCAACCAAAAAGATAATAAGTGGCGAGGCATTGCTCGATTTTTGTTACTTAGATGACACAATAATTAAAGTCACATAAGCTCCGTGTGCATCAAGAGCAAACCGAATCTTATTAAAATTTCAAAGATATTCGTGTCAATGGTTATTATATGAGAATTCAGTTTGAGAATGAAATTGAATAACCTCTAATAATTATGAAAGGAAACACATTTAAAAAAACCTAATGAATCACGTACAATGAAATGTGGAATACCGAGTTACAGACTTTAACATAACCGCCTACAACACCATGGTTGTGACATGATGATCCGTATTTTATAGAACTCACACGGGCATAGTTTACAATTCTAATGGTTTTACTATAGAAATATAACAAAAATATATAGTTTACAGTTCTGATGGTCTTGTTTCATTGGACAATTTTTTTTCGACTGTTGTAGAGTTTGCCTCGATGTCCACTGCCGACTCATGATGTAGTGCCTAAGGGTCATATTCCTACTGATTGGGAGGTATAACTTTTCATTGTAATTACCCTATACTTTTAGATTTTAAATGACTTTGTCTTTGAATTTTGTGCAACACTGCAGCAAAACTGTGTTGCTTATGATGAAGGCCATAATCATCCATTGCAAAAAAAAAAAAACTTTTGTTAGAGGATACACTCTCAGATCTTCAAGTACTCTCAGATCTTCAAGAGGTAGTTTGTTCTCTTATTTGTGTAGTTTCAGATTTCTACGTATTGGATGTTTTTTGTGTCATAACTTCAACTATTATGTGGTTAATTTAAGTACCAAATGATGAAAAATGAAAAACGTTACCAAATACAATTCGGAAAGGAATTAGAAATTTATTAGGCTTAGCAAAGATTGGCTTTGACATCAGTATTTCACAAGTCATTTCTATTTGCCATAAATTCTTGGAGTTTTTCTTAGGTCTTTCAGTGTTTGTTCTAATGTAGAAAAAGAATTCAACTAACCGCTCTCATTTTCTGGACTGCTATTAATAATATATGTTTCTTAATACAGGTTTCCAGAGGAATTCAAAGAGTCAATGTCTTCAAATGACATTCTGTATAATCACCGCCCTCTTAAATTGAATGTCGATGATCATGAACATGTTTGTTGTGTTCCCAAATAAAAGGTTTTTTTTTTTTCTTCTTTATGGCGCGATTGCTTGACAACTTATTTTCTATAATTTCGGGTTTTAACTTTATTGTGTGAATGAAATGACCTTGGAACAAGGAAGAAAATTTCGGTGATTACAGAAATTTCGATCCTCCAAAATATGGAAATTTCAACGGAAATTTCGGGAAAATATCGATTGCAGTAAAAAAAATGAGAAAATTAACGGAAATTTAAAGAAAAACAAGGAAATTTTAAACCAAACTTTAATAGATGTTTGTTTTCTATATTATGTACTATTTAAAATGAAAACCTTGAATAAACATTGATCCATATGGAATTGTAGTAAGTTAAGGTGAAAATGTTAATGCTGAACCGTTAATAATTCTTAAAAGCTTACTTTAAACATCTTTTTTTAATTTTTTTTTATGGCTGGAAACCCAAAGGGAGGCTAGGCCATCACGCCTTATATACATATAATACATTTGACATGGAATTACATGAGTACTTTAAAACCACGTAGAAGACCTATGAGGTACAAAATTTTCACTATCTTTATCGTCTCTCTATACAGAGTCTTTAGTGTATTATAAAAAATAGTCATTAAATGATACCTCACCTTTGTAGTTTTGCATATATTGACTTACATGCCAATCATATGGGTTAAGGGGGGCTGACTGTGGATTTTCATACTGGAAGTTATAATAGGAATTGGGCATCGTTTGACCTTGGCCATAACCATAATCATTTGAAGATTGTCCTTCCGACTGTGACCATAAGTTATCACTTAATTGCACCCCATAAGGCATGGTATATACTGGATAAGGCATTGCCAGATTTTGGCCGTATGGGTATGGTCCATCATTGTTTCCTCTCACACCAAATGAGTCAATAGAGGGAGATAAAGAATCATCTTTATGCCTTGACATGCTTCCTTAACCTCTTTCTCTTGGTGTATAATTTTTTCCCATAGCACCGATGCTGGGTCCTGCTCTCCTACTTCTATGATCTCCATCACAAGTGAATGGACTCAATTGATCAACTTGATTTCCACTGTAACCTTGAACTCCATGATCACCTCCATTATCATCACCTCTGATGCTTGATGAGCCTCATGATCTGGTGCTATTAGAGCTCTCATTTATCCTGGAAGGAACATGTGATTCACGAGACTCTCCATGAGAGGAAATTAAAATATTAGCTCGACCCATTAATGCATCGATAGTTTCTCTATCAGGTCCTATAACCTCTTCTTGAATTACTTGTTCAACATTTATTCCTTGCGCACGTGCTTCACGAGCAACTGTAGGAGATGGATTGCGTTCCTCGTCATCTAGATGAAGCGGCCTTATCCATTCATAAAGTTGATGTCAAGACCCGCCCCGAATTTCACCCTGAAATCTGAATTAAATCCTGCGGGGACCACATCTAAGGAAAATTTACCGAAAATTCGGCATAACCTTCCTTGAAAATGGACAACCCTTCCTAGAAATACCTGCATACACTTCAAAAGAATCCATCTATAACCCTCTACTCCTAGAGCTTTCGTGCTCCCCAAAACACAACATCTGCCAATTTATTTACTAACTTTAATAAGAAAAATCTCAAACCAACAATCACAGGTTCAGAGCAACTCTATTAGAGGAGAAAAGAACTAGAAATATAGAAATGAGCGGAAGCTATACTATTGACTATGTCTCTTCTCCATGTACGCCCGACTTCAACTATGCTAACCTGCAAACTGAGCATTTTTAAAACGAATGGCTCAGGGAAAAACATTTGCAAATGCTAGAGTGAGTGGACAAAAATGAATTCAATAAAAATATTTATGCATTCCCATTTTAATTTCCATAGAAATTATGCTGCATGCGACAGCTCAAAGCTTTTTACTCACAAACTGGCAAATACATGACTAGCTCCGGCCAGTCTCTAAAACTCAATAAAATGGAGCCTCTCAGGCTAAACTATATATAAACATATATGTGTATGTACTTACACTCGTCATACTCTTATTCTATGAACAAATTAGAAAAATAGAAATTCATATATACAAGGCTACGACGCTTGCGTCTAAAGCTCACGTCGCGCCATAATAGAATTTTTCCTCATTATGACGGAAGAGGACTGGTGTATATACGTGTGGACTTCCTATATGAAAACCTATATGAACAAAATAAGAAGATAGTTTTCATATAAGGCAACGACGCTTGTGTCTAACACTCACATGGCGCCATAATGGAATTTTACCTCATTATGACGGACCAAGCACGTATGGCTAGCTAGCATTTATATACATACTATACTCATCAACATCTAATATACATATCTACCGAAAATCTCATTTTCGGTAACTCTCCAAAAGATGAAAATTGTCAAATGTCAGATGACGTGTCGCGTAACCGGGGTCAAACAACTTCAATTTAATTACCCTGCAATCGTAGTAGTATGGACAAGTAGGGATCGTTCTAGCCGGGGAAACCAAAGGGCGATCGAAAGAAGAGAAACTCAAACAACTTATAAACAAGTATTCACATATATACATCGAAATATTGGGGATTTAAGATTGATTAATTCTAACAAATAACCTACTGAAAATTAAACCTAAGATTATTATATACAAGTGATCAACATACTCACTCAACACCTAACACGAAAAACTATCAAGAACACATAACAACTTCATGCAAGGCCGGGCAGCAATGTTCAAATTGTCCTAGACTCTAACCAATTCCGATTCTAACTAGAGCCTTTGCGGTTATCTAATTGTTAAGACTCCTCAAGTATTTAGAACCATCTTTGCGCTTGATCCTAAACATAAATGCTAACTCATTTAAAGACACGTTGCGTAGAGATTAAACAAGAAAACACTTTAGCACATGAGTCAATCAGAAACATGATCTAAGGCATGGCGTCACTCATCCTATTAGCATGCAAATTATCAGAATTATATCCGCCCTAAGTTAATAACAAAGACCAAGACAACTTTGCGTATGAATCGATCCAAAATTATTATGGTAGATGAAACCGCACCTTAAGGACAACCATGGCCGAGGCAGCCTCAAGGATTGATTTAGATGCACGAATTCATGACAATTAATCAATTAGAAATCTAAAACACATAAGAACATGCTACTGCCTCAAAACCTAAATCACGAAATCATCATATATTCAAGAAGTTATAAATCAAAACATAGAACAATCAAAGATCACAAAGAAATCCGAAAACCATGTTTGATAAATAAAACCAAAATCGAAAAGTAAATTACAATAGAATTCGACACTATACAGAAAGTAATACAAGAAGCCATGAGATAATCACACTTTTATAACCTTGAAAGGTTCGGCAAGTGTGGGGAAAATCGGTGGAAGGATGGAATGATTCTTGTGGTTTATGGTGGATGAATCGGCTAAGTAACTTTCTGTATAGGGTTTGGTAGAGTTTCGGCTTTGTAATTGCAAGAGTAGTGATGATGATTTTCAGTACTTGAAGTCGTGCTTTATATAGAGGAAAAACCCTAGAGAAGTCGGCCACAAAGCCTAAACCAAGTCGGTTTAGGTTTCCTAGTTCTCCTCAATTTCGGCAGAATGACCTCCGTCTGATGATTACGTCATAACTCCCTCTAGAAAATAGATATTGAGGTGATTCCAATTGATTTGGAAACTAGACTCCCGTAGCTCTCTATCCATATATAGCACGTTTTCTGATTCATTGTGAGCTGTCCTGGAGAGTCCGTTGAAGTTGACAGACGTGCACAGGAATTCTCCCGATTTAATCCGGATTTGCAAGGCTTGGATATTCTTGAAATTCTGCCGAGTTTAGATCTTCTTCTCCATATTGGACTTGGTTTGGACCTCTCCTTCATGGACTAGGCTTCGTGGATCAGCTGTTTTGCTTCCCTTGGTCCATCAGGAACACTTCTCTCGGCACTCTTCTACATGTCACCTAAGTATCAGAGAAGTTAAATCAATTTGTGACAATTTTCTACATCATTCCTTTATGTTTAACACGTTTTACACACAACTCTACCAAAAACTTTCGACTCTACATTATGACTCTATTTTACGACAATAAGAGAGAATCAAAGTACAAATGGAGGTAATAACACATTAAAAATGTCGCATTTTATGCTCCTATCATCAGAGAAAGCAATAAATTTCAGCAGAAGAATAACCGATCAACAATATAATGCATCACATGCTTTTAATTAAAACAAAAGTCCACTTACAACTTTAGGCATAAGCCCAATGAAATCCAATTCGCCACTCAAGTGAGGTCTCCTCAAATCCTGGCACAAAAAACCATGCTTAGGACCAAACTTCGATTTCAGAAAAAATAATACTTAAATATATAACCCAAAACTCTTTCGCCTAATCCACTACCCTTTCTAGGGTTAAGCTTATCGGATTCACGCCAAACTCCAACCACAGCCTCATTTCATTTATTCCAACATTCTAAAATAAAAATAAGGGAAATCCAACTGTCGGATTCTACCCCATTAACCATCAAATTCACCAAACTTTGAAAAATCTCAAACATATCCAAAACTCTAAAAAAAACTCCAAACTTCACATCATTAGTCTCCCCTTAAAATAACACATTTAAAACCATGAAAATCATCCTAACAGCGACGACGTCGCTATCTGCTCCGCAGGCAGCAGCGGCCAGCGGCAGATTTCGGCAACCTCCAATGCCTACCAAATTTTAACGGCATCTTCCTCTCAACCCGCTCTACAACTTTCCTAACTAGCACAAAGCCTAATTCCAAGCCTAACTAGGGTAATCGAACCAAAACATAAAATAGAGCCGTAGCATTTCCAACACCAAAATCTCCTTACCTAGACCAAGAGGGAGTGAATCCTTTAGAGGGATTGCTGCACGGGAGAAGGACTTTCAAACAAGCCAAGTGGCTCCGGCTGTGGTGACCGGAGAAGGGAGCTCCGGCGACGGAAGGCCACGGGACCGTCGGAGCTTCCGGGTGAGTTTTCTCTCTCACGGTGGCGCTAGGGAGGCTGCCACCGGTCCAGGAAGGAAGAGGGGATGAGGGCCGACCAGTTGGGACCGAGGAGGGGGTCAGAGATGGCCGGACGGCGGCGGTCCGAGCTCGGGAATTTTTTGTTCTTTCCAAGGAGAGGGGGCTCGGGGAAGAGTAGGAAGAGTGGAAAGAAATTGTTGGGCTTTTCCCCCTCCACATTGACCCTGTCCATAACTATAACAACCCACTCCAAAAATAATACCCCCACAAAATAATACCCTAATAAAAATTACCTTTTTACTAGCTAAAATTTTCCCCTTTTTACCGTCTTCAAAAATTTCTCCTACGAACAATTCCTCTGAAATAATCGTCCCTCAAAAACCCCTCTAGGAACCTTTAAGACTATAAACTCATTTATGAAGACGGTAAAACTCTTATTAACACCATGCTAGTAAATATGGTAAAAATTTAAGAGTCGAGATGTGACAGTTGATCTCTTTCTTTATTATCAAACTCGGTACCAATATCAAAGACATCCAATGGATCTTTTTGGTCCACATGAGAATGAGCTGCTTCTCTATCTCGAAGTTTAAGCTTCATGTTGTAATAGCAAAAAAAAACAATTTCTCTAGGCAATTATATCCCAACTTGTTTCTCTGCTTAGTATGAATTAGTGCAAATGTGCTCCAGTTCCTCTCACACGCAGATTCTGACGCCGTTTGTGATAATATTTTGATAGCTAACTTTCTCACAGTTGGGGCACTAGTCCCATACATTACCCACCAGTCGGCTATCAAAAAAAAAAAAAAAAAATACATAAGTTAGTCTTAATAGAGTAATTACGTGGACTCATACGAAAAACTTAAACTTATAATATACTTACTAGGAGACATATTTGTTCTCGATGCAATGGCTGCCGGTGTTCTAAAATTTAACTTGGCATCTTTAAAATATGTAAGCTAAAATATTTCGCATATAATATAAAAATAATTAGCATTTATTATCAAAATTAAAAATAAATAAGTTGCAACAAGAGGTGTTAAAAATAACCTCTTTTCCAAATTGTCCTATTGTTGGACAGTTAGGATCCAATTTGGCAAAAACATTATGCACAGCTTCAAGAAGCTTATAATCATCTCCGACGCCTGGTTTATAGTTGTATCGAGGATTTAAGTAATACCCTACATTAAACATATACAACAGTTAGTAAAACTGTAAAATACGTCTACATCTAATCATTAAAGATTTTAAAGAATAGGTTTAGCAATATACATGCCGAATGCAAATCATGCCATAAAGTTTTAAACCACCGATCATTGATAATTTCTACCACCCAATTTGCACCATGTTTTTGTTCCAACTCTTGTTTCACTATGCACATCAGCTCATAAACAACACCCATGGTTGGATAGACTTATGTGTTTACAATTTGTAATACTTTATAAAGGGGCTTAGATATTTGACAAACATGTTCCGCCTGAGTCCAAAATTGTTGATTGAGTACAATATTTCCAACGACGCGTCCATGTTCGGTGCGGCTGAAACTGTTGCCTTCCCACCAATCACTTGTAAATAATTGTTTCAATCCCGCCTTCTTCTTGATCAAGCTTTCTAAGGAAATATGAAGTTTGTTGCAAATTGATTTGGTGCAGCCCGAATAATTTCTCCTTTGCAAAACTCCTGCATCTTGGTCAACAACAAATTATGATTGTAGACGTACTTTGAAATAATTTTACCTTTAACAATCACCTTAGAAATTTGCTCTTTCTTTCCCATTTCTTCGAACATGAGATCGATGCAGTGAGCTACACAAGAAGTCCAATAAGCATTATGGTTTTTCATCAACTTCTTACCAGCGTTGACATAATTAGCAGCATTGTCAGTCACCACTTGAACCACATTGCGCTCTCCAACCTCTTTTATAACTCTCTTCAACAATTTGTATATATACTCATGCTCTTTGTTCTCACTAGAAGAATCAACAAACCTGTGAAAAACAGTGGTACCTTTGGAGTAGACCATGAAATTTATGATGGACAATCTAGTTGGCCATGTCCATCCATCACACATGATCGTGCACCCATAGGTCTCCCATGTTGCCTTGGGTGTGTCAACATATTCAGAAATGTCTTTGAATTCCATATCCAAATACTTGTTTCTTATCTCATAAGGTGTAGGGGGCAATACTCCTTGTCCTGCTCTTTGGATTCCAATCACCATATTTTCAAAATGAGGATATGCTACTTTCGCAGCAGGGACATTATCATAAATAAAAAACTTACTGAGAAAACGACCCATCATCTTCTTAATTGAATCTTTAGAGAAGGAATCTTTGATATTCTTTTGACGGGCTTGAAAAGAACTTTTAAGATTTGTTGCTAATGGTTGTGTTGGTTGTGACTCTCTAACACTTGTTGCTCGTCGCATGTGTGTGCCGCTACTAGGCCCATCTCGGTTAGGACCTTTGTGGAGGTGCTCTCTATTCCATTGTGCTTCTTTAGAGTCACGAATTGCTTGTCGATATGCTCTCAGTTCCTCAGGGCCCATGTCCTCATCGGGGTACACTTCATCGTCACTATTATCTTGTGAGTCAATTAATTCTCCACGAAGCTCTACTCGAAGCTCTGCTCGAACCTCTTCCATCATATGTGCTTTTTTTGTCTTTTTGCTTACTCATCAACAAGGGTATGATAAAATTCTTCACTTCTATCGAAACAGCCTCACACCGTTGCACATTATTTCCAGGATCCATGCCGCTGAGGTGGTATTTAAGGTGTGTCACTCCACCACTTTTCATCGTAATCCGACAATATTTACATATGCTACCGTTTTTGTTGCTGGGGATTCGTTCACCGTGCTCCCACGTAGGATCACGTCTACTTCCTCCACTAGTCATTGTATTTTCTTATAAAAGACTCCTGCATAAAAACTTAGTTAATTAGAACTCCAAACCATATATATTATATATGCACCGTATGTTAAATTGGAAAGAAATAAGTAATAACTCACCAAAATATAGGAGCATGGGAACAATGTATGTTAAATGGGAAAGAAACGGGAAGATGAAGAGAACAAATGAAAAATGAAGTAATGGATCATCAAAAGGTGGAAAAAAAGGATTACAATGGAGAGGTTTTGTAGGAATTTTTGTTGAAAGGTAGTTATAAATGAATTAAGAAGTATAGGTTAGCTAGTTATAAATGAATTTTTTTTGAAATGTAGATATATTAAAAATGAATTAAGAAGTGTAGGTAAAAAAGTTTTTTTATTTTTTAATTTTATATGGAAGTGGAGGTAAAAAAGTTAGTTGGGGATTAAACATTTACCTAATTTTTTACTTTTCAGATTCGGAAAAAAAAACCAATATATATTATAAAGATACTAAAATAAACAAGTTGGATGATTAGTAGGGTTAGTTAATGTGTTAACCTTATACCAACCTAACCAAGTTCGAATATATTTCTGTTCGAATATATTACATTCGTGTAACTAATAACAAATGAATTGATTAGATATATGCAGATCTAACAGATTAGTGATGACAAACTATTTTACACTCCATTGTAGTGTCACACAAGAGTGGCATGTCATGAGGGCTGACAAGATGTCTAGTGGTAATGTCGTAATTAAGTATAATTTGTTGTTTGAGGCACTTCAGTTTTAAATTTGGGAAAAGTCTGAACACGAAAGTTTTCTAGAAGGTTGAAAAGAATTTAACGCACTTGACGACATATTTATATGATATCGCATGAATTACTTATGGGAGTTGGTCCTCCTCGGCTTATTGATATTTTCCTAGGACCCTTGGATGGATCTAGGAGCCGGGTGTATGTCGTAAAAAAAGAGGTAACATGTCTTCACGAGTCAGGAAGTCTCATGAACGATATAGGCCGACATGTCGATATTGCGGTGTCGTGTTGGTGGCGAGGTTTGTATGCGTGAGATCCTTATGCCAATTATGCCATCGGCATGCACAGACGTGTGTGCTAAAAAATTTATGTCGGGAACTCGTGGTGCTCATTAGCCACCAAGAGCTAACCGAACATTGTCAAAATTTCAAAGCTATTCATGTCTTTCTTGTCATATATATGATAATTCTATATGAGAATGAAATTGAATAACCTCAAATAATTATGAAATGAAACACTTTTTAAAGAGCCTAACAAATCACCTACAATGAAATGTGCTATACTGACTTACAGACTTTGACATAACCACCTACAACCCTATGGTTGTGACATGATGATCCGTATTTTAAAAAATTCACAAGAGTATAGTTTACAATTCTAACGGTTTTACTACAGAAATATAACAAATATATAGTTTACAATTCTGATGGTTTCATTGGACAATTTTCTTTTTGACTGTGGTAGAGCTTGCCTCAATATCCACTGCCGACTCATGATGTAGTGCCTAAACGCCATATTCCTACTGATTGGAAGGTATAACTTTTAATTGTAATACAGGTTTACTGAGGAATTCAAAGAGTCATTTTTCCTCAAATGAAATTCTTTATGATCACCGTCCTCTTAAATTGAATGTTGATGATCGATCATGAACGTGTTTGTTGTGATCCCAAATAAAAGGTTTGTTTTTTTTTGGGTCTTTGTGACTATTGCTTGACCACTTATTTTCTATAATTTCAGGTTTTAACTTTATTGTGTGAATAAAATGACCTTGGAACATCAGGACTCGAATTATGCAATGTCATTGGTGAAGGGAACTTTATCAAAGTATGAATTAATGTAGTTTCCGTTTTGTGTTTGTTTAGTTTTCAGTTAATAAGTTGGATTGCATGTCTTTATTATTTGTCCAATGTTGTAGACCTTCTAGATATTTATGGTGAGATGAGATTGTTTCAACGGGCGGAACCATATAATCAGTTACATTACATTCGTATAACTAATAACAAATGAATTGATTGGATATTTGCATATCTAACAGATTAGTAATGGTAGACTATTCTACAATCTATTGTGGTGTCACCTAAGAGTGGCATGCCATGAGGGCTGACAGGATGTCTAGTGGTAATGTCGTAATTAAGTAGAACTTGTTGTTTGAGGCACTTTAGTTTTAAATTTGAGAAAAGTCTGAACACGAAAGTTGTCTGGAAGGTCGAAAAAAATTCAACACACTTGACGACATATTTTTATGATGTCGGATGAATTACTTACGGGAGTTGGTCCTCCTCGGCTTATTGATATTTTTCTAGGACCCTTGGAGGGATCTAGGAGCCGGTGTATGTCATCAGAAAGAGGCAGCATGCATCTTCACTAATCAGGAAGTCGAACCCACAAGGAATGTATGAAAATAAGAAAAACTAATCGAATCTAAATTAATTTTACACTAACCTAGTTGAATGAAAGTTGATGGTGAAGTAGCTAAGACAAATAAAATAGATAAAAGATTACCTTGATGACGAAGAAACTAAGGCATCGGATTCCACCACATTACTCAATAATCTCTTAATATTATCTAATAATTCCTGAATTAGGAGTAGCAATCTAGAAATCAATCTACTGCTTTCTCAAGATTTAACAATGAAGCACACATGAAATATATCTAAAGTAGACTCTTCTTCGCTTCTTAATTATGAACACCAAAGCATCACATGTACACAAACTATTGAAACTACAAAAGATCAAAGTGTTTACAAAGCATCAAATGTGAAACAAGCTCATTTGAATGACAAGAGATCAAAGGAGTTCATATTAAATATTTTACAAAGCCAAGCATGGATTAATAAAAGTGACTTCTAAACTACCAAAAATGCATGACATTAAAGGTGAAAGGAACAAGAATTTTATTAATGCATTTTGAAGCAAGAGACATAGGCATGGATAACATCACTATGAGAATTGTAGATAATTAAAAGAAACTTATTTCATAATGTGGTTTCCTCCTTAACCTTAGTTAAGGAAATTAGCAACACATAGTACAAATTGAAAACATGCTTAAAACAATACAAAACATCATAGGAAAAATAGTTAAAGAAAAGGAAGAACAAGAGCAACAATATGATTCTCAATCTCTACTCTCTCCCCTCTCCATCATTCTCTTGAAAACAAGCTCTATTTATAGAGCAACATTGAGCTTCATTGCAACTTCATCTCCATGTGAAAATGACTTCCCTTCTTCAAACTTCTCATGCTTGATGGCAACATATTTCTTCACCCATAAAGGCTTTCATACATCACTTTTTCTTCATCTACAACATCATTTGCTTCTCTCATTTTTCATGCACAAGAGTACGTACACAAACTTTGAAGAATTGGAAGTGAGCTCCTAGATTCATGCAAGCTTGTTCCATGCAATCTTGTCTTTGGAAATTCTTCATGCTCTTTTCCATTTGTATCAATGCATATCTACGTACCTATGAATCAAATGAGTAAAGTGAATTCAACAAAAAGGTAAATATTTTCAATACAACACACTTAATGCAATGGGAAAGCATTCCACCAATTGTAGGCACATGCTATTAGAACAATGAGAACATATGTTGCACTTAGTTATTTAATTAAAGGAAAAAAGACTCATGTTAAAAACAAGGACTCAATTTACTACAAAATATTTTCAATACAACACACTTAATGCAATGGGAAAGCATTCCACCAATTGTAGGCACATGCTATTAGAACAATGAGAACATATGTTGCACTTAGTTATTTAATTAAAGGAAAAAAGACTCATGTTAAAAAACAAGGACTCAATTTACTACAACAATAGATAAATTGCTTCCATAACTTTAACATTTTATTTATTTAGACATAACATCTATAAGAACACAAAAACAAACTAAATAACTCAAACTAATTAAAACAAGTAACTAACACATATAAATTAGGGATAATAATATGATATAAAATGTGCTCATTAGCCCCTAAAAGCTAACCGAATGTTGTCAAAATTTCAAAGATATTCATGTCTTTCTTATCATATATATGAGAATTTAATGTGAGAATGAAATTGAATAACCTGAAATAATTGTGAAAGGAAACACTTTTTACAGAGACTAACAAATCACCTACAATGAAATATGAGATACCGACTTACATGCTTTGACATAACCGCCTACAATCGCATGGTTATGATATGATGATCCGTATTTTAAAAAACTCACGAGGGTATAGTTTACAATTCTAACGGTCTTACTATAGAAATATAACAAATATATAGTTTACAGTTATGATGGTCTTGTTTCATTGGAAAATTTTCTTTTTGACTGTGGTAGAACTTGCCTCAATGTCCACTGTCGACTCATGATGTAGTGCGTAAGAGTCATATTCTTACTGATTGGGAGGTATAACTTTTCATTGTAATATAAGTTTACTGAGGAATTTAAAGAGTCATTTGTCCTCAAATGAAATTCTATATGATCATCACCCTCTTAAATTGAATGTTGATGATCGATCATGAATGTGTTTGCTGTATTCCTAAGTAAAATGTTTTATTTTTTTAATTTTTTTTGTGATGTTTGCTTGACCACTTATTTTCTATAATTTTAAGTCTTAACTTTATTTTGTGAAAGAAATGACCTTGGAACATCAGGTCTCGAATTATGCAATGTCATTGGTGAAGGGAACTTCATCAAAGTAAGAATTAATGTAGTTTCCTTTTTGTGTTTGTTTAGTTCTCAATTAATAAGTTGGATTGCATTGGTGGACTCCGAAATTGGGGTGCGACAATTAATAACCCTTTTTTGACAATTGTAGCATAAGGCAAATAAAGTTCGATCAATCCGGAGACTATAGGGTGCTCCTGCGGGAACAAAACTAAGATAAATTCGTATCTAACTATAGAATTATTTACAAAAATATTTACACCAATTACATTTACATGAATAAAGGGGGGTTTTGAGATTTGGTTTTCTAAGTTCCTACGAAAAAGATAAACAAAAGATATTTACAAGTGATCAATTTTATTCCACACAAACATAGAAAATCATGTAAACAAATTGTTTTAATCTACACAACTTAAAACCATATATGTCAATCGAGAATGATGAAACGAATTCAGAGTTACATGCCTCAGCGGTCAAGTAACGTATTATATTCTTCTTAAGTACCTTATGCTTCGATCAACTTAATCACAGAAAATTTCATGCAGTATGTCACGTTAATACTCAACGTAACCATATAACATATAATATGAATCATTAAGATCAAAGAAGAATTCGAACATATAGACAAGTTTATCTCAGCGACTAAACAATTCCACATGCAACTCATGATCAAAGCCCAACTCATTCCCATGAATCAAAGCTTTTACCACCTTTTCAATTAGAAAATTTCATAAAAGTCCCCTTCTCAACATTTTCTCCTTCATAAGTCCACCTTAATCTTTTTACCCACATAAGTCCACTTTGTTTGCTCCAATTATTTCATCATGACCATTTTATCCTTGCTTTGAAAGATAAGAGACTTGTAGTGTCACACCCCAATTTTCGAAAGATAAATTTCAAAAATTTTGGCATGATATATCCTAAAATATTAAAATCCCAAAACTTGTATCAACAAAAATCAAGGAAAATAAACTTAATGCGTAATGTAAATTTACACACAACACCAAATTGAGTTAAATTACATTTTCTTGTTTACATAACTTGAGAACAAGAAAAAGAAACGCTCACATGAGTTTAATAATTCTTATCCCAGTATATATAAAAAGAATATACAATGAACCACCAAAACTCAACAAAAAAAACCCTGTCACTAAGCCTCCACCTCAACCCTGCTGATTCTCACCTGCAGGTCTAACCCCTACACCAAGAAATGATGCACCGGGTTGTAAACAACAAACCCGGTAAGCTAAAAAGCTCGTATGAGTAAACTCAAAAACAACACAACATTTATCACATCCAATAATCACAAGAGAGATTGGATCAAAAATTAAAAACCATACAACCAACACATTACCCAAGAAATGTACCAATGAGTCTCAGATATTTAATAAAATATCCCTCATGACCTATAACAACACTATGTGCACCCATAGGTCCCAGATACCATACAGTGTCTCCCATGACCTACACTGACAGACGGACTAGAGCTCTATTCCTAACCGCAACCAATCACTCGGCCAAAGGCTTGGAACCCGGTTTGACTGTCTAATATCAAACACAAAAATGATAAATAACATCTTAACCGCAACCAATCACCCAAAAAAAGGGCTTGGAACCCGGTTTGGCTATTTATCCAACAATCATAATTAATATCACAACATTATCCTCAACAACACAATATCACAATTATTATTCTCAACAACATAATATACATCACATCATTATTCTCAACATCACAATATAAAGAAGACTTGTTTTTATCTTACCTATGAGCCGTTGGCGATCAAGCTCATATATTTTTAAAAACAATTAAAAGCATAATATTAAAACCAACATCATCATCATTATCATTATATAACCATAATATCATTAGGTTCAAAAGTGAACCTTGGTGAGATTTACTCACCTAAATCTCCCGCTGCAAATTCCACAACCGACCCAAGCAAACCAACACAACTTCACAAATCACCTAAAAATAGCACAATTAATACCTTAGTAACTAAAACACTAAAGGTTAACACACTACCCTTAACTACCCTTAGTTAAAGGGATGACAACTTTCCAAAGTCGCCGAACTTAGAGACCCACAAAGGCTGCCTCTAATCCTCAAATCCTTACTCAAACCCAACCAAACCAACACCAATAAACTTAAGTCCTAGCATGCCAACAATGCTTAAAAACTAGCCACACTACCACTCAACAAGCTCACAGCAATAAGGACTAGCTAACCACAGGAACTAAGGCCGCAACTCAACCGGACGCGTCGCCACAGGCGGCGGCGAGTGGGCCCAACACGCCACCCCAAACTTCCGATTTAGGAGAAACTCACAGCAGCAAAGTTGAAGCTTGAAGTAAGGGGAACAACTTTCATACCTGAGGCTTCAACCAATTTTGGCCGGAACTGGCCGGAAACTGCCCCGAAAACAGCAGCCAAAAATCAAAACCTTTAACCTGCAAATCCGACACCTAAACTTGATTTCTAGGTCACTAAAGAGGCATGAACATCCTTAGAAGAGAGAGGGAAGCAAGACTCACCTATACTTGGCCGGAATCAGCGTCGAAATCGCTTGTTTTCCGGTTGGACAGCAGCAGCTCCGCCGCTTCGTGGCGGCTTCCAGGCGGCGGGACAGCAGCCGGAACTGCTCCAGAAATGGAGAGGGCAGCTGTGGGAGTTGAAAGGAACCGACGACGTCCGGTTTAGTGGCCGGAGGAGGGAGAACTCGGCTGGTGAAGGGAGGAGTTCGGGGAGCTCGAGTGGGAGGAGAGAGAGAGAGAGAGAGAGAGAGAAAGGGAGAGAAAACTGATTTTAGGGTTTCCAATTAACACTCCCACACATTTTCCTACTTAAACTATTTCCAAACTCGGAAACAAACTTCCTCTGACCATAACTTCTTCATATGACATCCTTTTTAGGCGTGCCACATGTCTACGAACTCGTATCGACAAGCTCTACAACTTTCATGAAGGAAGTTTTTGAAGATAACTCACGGAAAAAAAAGTCGACTTTTGGCCTCTTAAAAGTCAAAGCATCTTAAATTAAACTCCCGAACTTCAACTTCGCCTAAACCAAAGAATTTTCATAAATAATCCTTCATTAATTAAGGGAAATAATACAAGGAAAAATTATATAAAAATCTAGGGTATTACATGTGGTTCCCAAAACGTCTTTGATTCTAACGCTGCTGCCGCTTCGAGATGAATTCTGGCAGGACCTCGATTGCTTCTCTGAAGACGACTACGATGTCGCCGCCTAGCCTTGACAATGACTTCCAGATCGACCTTCGACGATGCTTGCACGACGATCTCGGCCTCGACTGCATCTCCCTCAAGGTCGTCACCAAACTGGCTCTTAAATGCGATCGCAGATCTGCCTGCGTCAGAGGTCTCTCCCTCAGATGATCCATCGCCGGAAATCGTCCGGCTTGACCTCCACTGCATCTCAATTTCAGTCGATGGCGCCTCGACGACGACAACTTCGAGCTTGAATGCATCTTTGTTTCTGTCGACGACGACGACGACGATGCCTTTCAGATCGCCGGAGCTTGTCTCTCTCCTCGCATCGATCCATAGTAGTTTTTGTTTGTTGCAATAGTAGTTTTTGTTGTTGGTTGTAGTAGCTTTTGTAGCTAGAGATAGTAACTTTTGTTGTTAGTAGTAGTTTTTGTTGCTGGCGGTAGTAGCTTTTGTTGCTAGCGGTAGTAGCTTTTGTTGCTGGCGGTAGTAGCTTTTGTAGTCGATGGTAGTAGCTTTTGTAGCTAGGGATAGTAGCTTTTCTGCTGGCGGTAGTAGCTTTTCTAGTCGGTGGTAGTAGCCTTTGTTGCTGGCGGTAGTAGCTTTTCTTGCTGGTGGTAGTAGCTTTTATAGTCGGTGGTAGTAGCTTTTGTAATCGGTGGTAGTAGCTTTTCTAGCTAGGGATCGTAGCTTTTGTACCTAGCGGTAGTAGCTTTTCTTGCTGGCGGTAGTAGCTTTTGTTGTTGGCGGTAGTAGCTTTTGTAGTCGGTGGTAGTAGCTTTTCTAGCTAGGGATAGTAGCTTTTATAGCTGGCGGTAGTAGCTTTTCTTGCTGGCGGTAGTAGCTTTTCTTGTTAGCGGTAGTAGTTTTTGTAGTCGGTGATAGTAGCTTTTTTAGTCGGTGGAAGTAGCTTTTCTAGTCGGTGGTAGTAGCTTTTATTGCTGGCGGTAGTAGCTTTTCTTTCTGGTGGTAGTAGTTTTTCTAGTCGGTGGTAGTAGCTTTTGTAGCTATGGATAGTAGCTTTTCTTGCTGGCGGTAGTAGCTTTTGTAGTCGGTGGTAGTAGTTTTTGTAGTCGATGGTAGTAGTTTTTGTAGCTAGGGATAATAGTTTTTGTAGGTAGGGATAGTAGCTTTTGTTAGTGGCGGTAGTAGCTTTCGTAACCGTCGAAAACCTCATCGGAATTCAGCCAGAGACATTGCCGGAGGTCGGCCAGAGTCTATCGGAGACCTTGCCGGAGGTCTGTCAGAGACTTTTCCGGGGAGAAGAGTGGTTGTTGACTTTTTACATTAGTGGCATTTTTGTAAATATAAAAGAAAAAATCTAATTTTTTTTGTTGGATGGCAGTCTATGATTATGTTAAACTTCAATATCTTAACCAAAACCTTATTTAGGCTTCGGTGGACTTATGTGGGTAAAAATGTTGAGGTGGACTTATGTGGGAAAAAAATGTCTCAAAGTGGATTTATATGTAATTGGCCTTTTTTTAATCTATGTTTACCTCAGCGGCTTAACACAAATCAATGGCACTACCAACCCTGCAAAAGTTAGTAATTTGAATAAACCGAATCACAAGTTTTTAACCCAAAGAATGACACAATAATAAGTTATGCAAATCTCATCAACAATCTAAGAACACAACTTCATAGAATTCATGCATAAATAATTCTGAAAATTACTAACTCATGTCTTTTTACCAAGAAATTTGAAATCCAAACAGAAAAAAAACTACATGAAGTTTATGAATCATAGTTACACTTCTATTATTCTTCAGAAGGCCTTTCTGAGATCATAGAGTGTCGTCGGCTTGCTTCTTCTTGTGAGGACGCACGGCTTGGGAAGACACCGAGAGAGAGCAGTGAGTTTTTTGAATTTTGGTGTAAGAAGTGATACTGAAAACGTTGATCTTTACTCCCTTTTATAGTAGTTTGGCCAAACCTTAGGTCTTCTTCTAGCCCTTGATTATTTTCTGATCCAACGGTCTTGGAATATTGAACAAAATCTTGATTTAATTCTCCATAGAAGTCTCTAGAATATCTTGTGCAATAATCCTTTGGATGAAGCTTAAATAAGGACCAAGTGCGTTTCTTGATCTCCAAAGGAAATCACGGCAATGAAGGTCTTTCCTTATTCTGCCACCAATCAAGTATGTGAAGAAAATCTTGAATTCCTACCTTTCTTGGTGCGCAATTACGGTTTCTGCAAGAGAAAGAAAATCAGATTAATAAGGTAGGAATAATCAGAATTAAAATGGTGAAATTAAAGAAAAGAATCTCCCTTCATTTCTTATTTATATTGCACATGAAAATCCCTTAATCACGGCAAAATCCCTAAGGATTTTCCGCCCTTCTCCTTTGTACATGCCCAAACCCTAGCTGCAATTGGTTTCCCTGTCTCATAAAGAAAGTTTCTCAAAATAATAAGGAAAGTCAGAACATGAAAGCTTCATAAGTAGTAAGTTTCCTAAATCAAAATAAGAAAGTTTCTTAAAATGAAATAGGCAGGTTTCCCTTTTCAAAACAGGAAAGTTCTCTAAACGAGTTATCCTCTGATGTACGACTTATTGAGACTCCTCGCTTGAATGGGCCTTGTGTCCTAGTTTGATTATGATTCCTCTTAAATTGCCAATTTTAGCTCTGCAAAGCTGCCTCTTTCGACCTACAAGAGAGAAACAAGCTAGAAATGACATTATTAAGGAAATAATAAAGCTAAATAGGGTCAGAAATACATTAATATCATAGCATAAAATGCGTTTGTCATGCATGTCCTTATTCTTTGTCTAATGTTGTAGACCTTGTGGACGTTTATGGTGAGATGAGATTGTTTCAACGATTGTTACATGGACACAACCGCATAATCAGTTACATTACATTCGTATAACCAATAACAAATGAATTGATTAGATATTTGTAAATATAACAGATTAGTAATGACAGACTATTTTACACTCTATTGTGATGTTGCCCAAGAGTGGCATGTCGATGCCAAGCATGAGGGCTGACAGAATGTCAAGTGTTAATGTCGTAATTAAATGAAACTTGTAGTTTGGGGCACTTCAATTTGACATTTGGGTAAAGTCTAAAAACGAAAGCTTTCCGGAAGGTCGAACAGAGTTCAACACACTTGACGGCATATTTTTATGATGTCACATGAATTAGTTATGAGAGTTGGTCCTCCTCGGCTTATTGATGTTTTCCCTCTTGCCAAGTGAGAATTTGTCTGATATGCTCTATAGAGGGGCACCTGATGTCTTACTCTCCACCACCTTTGGTGCAAGCCTTAAGGGAGCACTAAGCCAAAGAGATAATGACGTTGTTGACGCCCAGATAAGGTTCAGACTATCCTTAAGCCGTGCGCACTAAAGCAGAAGCAGTAGGAGTTCTACTTTGAGTCAAAACAGGAAGGGGAGCTGACGCAAAAAGAGGGCAGGTTCATCTCCTCTTTGTCGTCGATCTTAGAAGCAGAATTGCATTCAAAGTGTGGATTTCTCTACAGCCATTAGATGAGAATTAGATAAAGGGATGAGAGCAATTCAAGGAGTCGACGTTCTTTTTATGAAAGGCAGCAGAAAGCAATGAGAAAATCATCACTTCTTCCTCTTAAAAATCAAAAAACTCATTGCTCTCTCTTTGTTGTTCTGCCGTGCATAGTTTGAGCCCCAAGGAAGCATTCAAACGTAACCTCTTAGAGGTTCCTCATGTTGTTGCCGAAGAGCACCCAAGCTGGTTCATTACATTTGTCATCTCAGGGCCTTTGAAGATTTAAAAGTGTAAAACTATGTTTACTTCTGTATTGTTTACATTAATTTTGGTTTCCGAATTGGCTTGTTTTTTATATTAGATTTCAAAAGTTTTTGAGCATGATTTAATGTGTTGCTGATTATTTACAATCGATTTCAATGCTTTGTTGTTAAATACATTGTATTGTTTCATGAAATCTGTAATATGCAGGTTAGATGTTTCTAGGATACAAATTTGATTCACCTAATAGTTTTAGGTTCATAATCTAAGTAGTAAAAGCTATGTCATAATAGTTAAGACTTTGTGTTGCATGTTATTAGGTTAAGCGTCTTTTCGTAAATCTGAAACGTTTTCGAACTCACAACTCTTTATCTCTTAATGATTCTTGTAATGTGTAGACGGATATCTTCATATTAATCGCAGCCATGACTTGAAATATTTTTTGTGATAGGACTTCTCCAACATAGATGTTAAATAAGAAGAGTTAATTATATTTGTTCTCTTCAGACTTTTACCAAGAGCTCGTTTTCGACGTTGTTTGGCATTGATTTGGTTGTTAATTTGAAGCATGTTAATGAGTGTTTGAATGTTTCTGATTTTCTGTTTTGAAGTGGAACAAAATTGATCATGTGTACAAATTTAGCTTAATTGTTTTCGTAGGAACTTAAAAAACAAAACCTCAAAACCCCACTTTTATTGTGTAAATGTACTTTTAGTTTAAAGTACTAATTTGTTGTAACCTTGATTGCAAGAGCACCCTTTAAGTCCCCGGCTTGTATCAACCTCTTCTTATTATGTACTATGATTGACACAAACAAGGTTTTTAACTGAACACCTGGTAACAATACATGTGTTGATATCCGTACTTCATAAAAATGAATTAGTCAATATTTACTTTTCGATCAAGTAGCCAATTGAGTCATATTGATAGACTTCTTCTAGTTTTGACTGTTGATTTGATGTTTTAGCCACTGAAACTTAATGGAGTCCAAAAGAAACATTGGGAGAAAATTTTTGTTCGATACATGATGTTCCACTAGATGCTATTGACTTCTTCTGATCTATTCAATTCTTGTTTAGTCCAACAGCTAATGGACTTGTTTTGGTTTAGTCAATTCAACTAGATGTTCGACACATGATCCTCCTCAAAGACGAAAATTTATATTTGACTCAAGTATTGAAAGTGTTATATGACTTTAAAAGCATTAGTGTAGCACATATACTTTTAGTTACTTATTTTGATCAACTTATGCCTCATAAATTATGATGCACTCTTAAAATTCGTCAGCTAACAACACAGATTTTGTTTTGTACTACAGAGAAAGGATGAAATGTTAAAGAAGTCGAACCTAACTTTATTAAGCGCAACGCTTCCACGAGGATGTGCAAGAATATAGAGCAACCTAGAGTTGCTTCTGTTGAAGTAAGGAGCGATACTATCGAAGTTGATAGACTTATGCCTCATTTGAAATTAAGTATTAGATTTTCATAAGCTAACAAATGAAATGGACTTTGTTATGCATTGTAGAATAAATCATAGAACAAGTCAATAAACCACATCAAACGCACCGCTTTCTTGATGTAGAGGAATCTAGAGTTGATTATGTTGAAATAAGGAGTGTTAGCTTATCAACTTATCTCTCATTTCAAATGTATAGTTTTTCACATCCTTCTAACTAATCAAAGTAAAATGTAGTTTGTAATAAATGTGAAAACAACACCACTATTAGGACTCACCCCGAATTTTATCTATGTTTTTCCTTCGTTATTAGATTTTCTCTGATGATTATTTGAGATTGTTATTAGTTGATTAAAGCTTGTTGTATTTTGGGTGTTGATGTGGAGTTGAGAGCAGGGTGGCTCTAGGTGTTATGGTTGGATTAATTTGATTATATAAGTATATTTGGATTTGACAGGCAGGGTTGTCCATTTTCAAGAGAGGTTATACCGAATTTCCGATAGCATCTCCTTAGGAGGTGGTCCCCGCAGGGTTCATTCGGGATTTCAGGGTAAAATTCAGGGTGGGTCTTGACAAATACCACCAAAGACAACACCATCAGCTCGAAAACTGAAGTCAACCCCACCTATCTTTGAGAGGAAGCACAAAAATGCAATTGTTAGGGAGGAGTCTATAGATGTTTCTAATGTAGCGAGTTCTGTCATATCCCGACCCGTAAAATTTTATCGTATTTACTAGCTTGATTGTAATAAGAATTTTACCGTCTCCGACATTGAGATATAGTTTAATTGGTCTCTAGAGGGGTTTTGGGAGACGATTATTTCGAAGAGTTATTCGTCGGAGAAAAATGTAACGACGGTAAAAATGGTAAATTTTAGCTAGTAAAAGGTAATTTTTATTAGGGTATTATTTTTGGGGGTGTTAAATTTTAGAATTGGGTTGTATATAGAAGAGTTGGGCCGGATGGGTGAGGCCCAAAACTTTTTTCTCTCTCTCTCTTCTTCCCGGTTTCTCTCTCCCCGAGCCTCCCGCTGCCCGATTTTCCGGCCGCCCGTCCGCCGCCGTCTGGCCACCGTTCGCCGCACCAGTCCTCAAAGATCGGCCATCAACCCAGCTTCCATTCTAGACCGGTGACAGCCTCCCTAGCGCCGCCGTGAGGGAGAGCTGCCGCCCGAAAGCGGCGACTGCCGTGGTGGTTCTTTCGCCGGAACTCCCTCCTCCGGCCACCAATCCGGGTAAGCTTGGTACGGTTTTGTAGCTCTCCTCCCGTGCAACAACCCCTCCAAAAGGCTCACTCCCTCTTGAGCTCGGTAAGGAGAAATTCGAAGTTGAAATTCTAGGGCTTTTAAGATGTTTTCGTTCGATTGACCTAGTTAGCCTTGAAATTGGACTTGGTGATAGTTATGAAAGTTGTTTGGGATGTTGAGAGGAAGATGCTGTTGAAATTTCATAGGAATTGGAGGCCGCCGGAATCGGCCTCCGGCCACCGCTGCCAACGGAGCCGCCGCCGTTTTGGGGTTTTGTATGATTTTAAATGTGTAATAATTAGAGGAATTTAATGGAGTGAATTGTGGAATTTTCGGATGAGTTTTGAATAGGTTTGTGAATTTCCGAAGTTTGGTATTTTGGCGGTTAAATAATGTAAAATCCGGCCGTAGGATTTAAATCAATTTCTGGGAAAGGTTGTATTTACGGCTGCCGAGTATGATATTAAAGTTTGGATCATTCCGATTTAAGAATATCGAAATTAGGCAATGATGAGCGTGGTTATGGCTCTCGGTTAATTTTGCCTATTTTGTATAATTATTGGATTTTAGTGGAAAATTAATTATATATTTGGAACAGGACGTGAGGAGGCCCGAGCAGAAGAAGCCTCGGAGCGTCATCAGGCTTAGGCCTAATTTGTGAGTGGACCTTTGTTTTTAAATTGAAAAGCATGCGATGAATGATTTTATTAATCATTTATTTCTTCTGATGAGATTTATTGATTTCTCGCCTATTTGACAATTTTTCCTCCTTTGGAGAGATCCCAAAAATGAGATTTTCGGTGGATATATATATTTTGGATTTTATGAGAATAGTATGTATATAAATGCTAGCTAGCCATACGTGCTTGGTCCGTCATAATGAGGTAAAATACCATTATGGCGTGGCGTGAGTGTTAGACACAAGCGTCATAGCCCTATATGAAAACTACTTTCTTTTTCGGTTTATTTAGGTTTTCATATAGGGAGTTCACACGTAAATACACCGTCCTTTTCGGTCATAATGAGGAAAAATACCATTATGGCGCAACGTGAGCGTTAGACGTCAGCGTTGTAGCCTTGTATGAATTTCTATTTTTCTAAATTGTTTCTAGGATTCATACAAGGAGTCTGACGAGTGTAGATACATACGAATATATGTTTATATATAGTTCAGCCAGAGAGGCTCCATTTTATTTGAGTTTGTGACTAGCCAGTGCTAGTTGTGAAATTGTCAGTTTATGAGTTGAGCGTTTTTAAGCTGCCGCATGCAGTATATTTTTCTATGAAATTAAAATGGGAATGCATAAATATTTTGTTATTAAATTATTTTTGTCCACTCACTCTAACGTTATTAAATGTCTTCCCCTGGGTCCTTCGTTTTAAAATGCCCAGTCTGCAGGATTGCATAGTTGAGGTCGAGCGTACATGGAGAAGAGGCATAGTCAATAGTATAGCTTCCGCTCTTTTCTATTTATTTCTAGTTCATTTCCTCTCAAATATAGTTGCTCTGAATATGTGGTTGTTGGTTATAGGATCTTTGTTAAATCTATTTTTGGGAGATGTTGTGATTTGTGGGGAGCACGAAGGCTCCAGGAGTCTATAAGGTTGGAGTTGGAACCTTTAAGAGTGTTTGCAGGTTTTGGTTTGGAAGGGTTGTCCATTTCCAAGGGAGGTTGTACCGAATTTTGCGGTAAATATTTCCTTGGAGGTGGTCCCCACACGATTTACTCCGGGTTCAGGGTGAAATTCGGGGTGGGTCATGTCAAGTTCTGCTTGTGAAGCGGAAAATACTCATCAACCAAGCACACCGGCCGATTCATCTGCCATCAAAGCCAAATAACACTTAGCACGTGACCCCGCTCATGGCCAAGTCTGATCAAGATTAAGCCTCTACGACCCTTGGTCAACTTTCTTCTACAACTTGTCAACACGATAAGAAGTTCAAACTACAACTGTTCGATTCAAAATCAAGTGCTTGTCGTACTCGGATCAAATCATAGAAAATTTTTGTCAAACGAATACCTACAGATATTGTAACCCTCAAATTCATCAATACAAATATATTATTTTGTATACGTGTTATTCTGTTACTTATCGCAGACTATTTACGAAATTGCACCTATATCGTCAACATTCAAATTAAATGAGAGTATTAGTGGTTATTGGTGGGGTGTATGAAGGCCAGACTCATGTGTGGGTATGGTTTAAAATTCAAATACCCCTCAAATTAATTATGTGGTTGTTGCTTACTATTGTTGTTGAGATATGTTGCCTCAATTTATTTGATTTCATCACATTTGGAATATTTCATCAACGGTGAAATTTCTTTTATTCAAAGAAAAATTTAAATTTCGTATTCCAAACCTTTAAGTTTGGCAACTTTTTCATGCTCAAAACATTTCCTTATACAAAATACAGAATATGAAAATTTCAAAGTGTGTCAATCATAACATACAAAAATTCTGATACAACATTATGATAATGATTTCAATCATCATAATTTCAATCAAAATACCAAAGAAAACTTGAATTGATGATTATCTTTGTGCTATCGGATCACAATCTATAATCCATCTCGTATCCATTAAAATTTTACACCAACACAATTTTCAGGATTTACAGTAAAGAAGTTGATTTCTTGAACCAGTGTACATATATAAAGTAGTAAAGGACACTAAGATCATTGACCTAGAGCAAAAAAAAAAAAAAAAAACAAGTTTCTCCCTCTGTCTCAATTCTGAAAGCATTTCTGCCACCTGCATTACGGTAGCACATAAATGAAATCTCATGTCAGTGTTTGCAAGCCCCCTAAGTATTGTTATATGGGGTATATTTTATTTTTCTCTACTGGATTGTCGTGTGTGTATATATGTTGGCCATGAACATGTATTAGTTGGTCGGTTCAGATTGATGTGTATCTCAAATTGAACAAAATTGCTTTGCAACACCGACGCCATGCATATTGATGCTTCATATACTTTGACATGTCCTATTTCTCATATATGCCTTTGATATGTGTTTCGGTAGTTAATTTGTTTTTTAATTGGAAAAAAAATTGATTTTCGTCACGTATAGTCATAACCTATTGACTGATATTTCTCTGTCGAATTTGCATCATGTTACATTGGCTTTGACATCAGTATTTCACAAGTCATTACTGTTTGCCATAAATTCCTGGAGTTTTTCTTAGGTCTTTCAGTGTTTTTTCTTGTTTCTACCTCTTTCCGAGATCACGGGATGGGAGGTCGAATCCTTAGTTTCGGTTCTTGTAGCCTGCACAAGTAACACCCTGTCAGGAGTCAAGACTGGGGTGGCCCAGTCTTTGACTCTCCGATGCTTAAGTCAGCGTATGATGGCTACCTATATAGTACGGGAGTAAGGGAAGAATGATGAACCTCTTTTGGGGATTCGTGCTTGTTTTATAGGCTTGTATTGGGAGTCATGTCGTCTATCTTCGATATGAGACCGTTTATGTGGCCCTGTTCAACATCTCCCTTTTCAGGGGTATTTAGTTGTTGTGAAGTGATTCTAGTAAGTACATTGTTGCTGGACCTTCACTCTTTAGATGTCTGTGGGGATCTTGCCGGTGTTGTCTTGCTGGGAATGGCCTTTGGCGACCGGGTGATCATGCCATATTCTCGGCACGGCCAAGTATTCTTGGCTATCTATTAACAAGTCCCCAAGTCCCCAGTTCGAGAAAACTCTTGGGTGGGGAGTTATCTTCAAGTTGTGCCGATAATATGCTTTACCTGGGAGTTGGAGGCATGATGTCGAGTCCCCAAGTTCCCACGCGAGGGTCGCGAGGTGGCTGGGGTTTTGTTCCGAGAGTTCGATACGAGCCTTTCATCATATCGTGTATCATAAGTGGCCGGTTTATGAGGGACACGTGGTCATTTATGACGTCAATAAGGTTGTAACGGTTTCATCGATTGGGTTTTTTTTATTTTTTTTATTTTTTGCAATTAATGCACGTTAGTGCGTAACCGACACGAGTGCTTGGGATCGTGGGCGCGTTGTAACGTCGCTTCTGTTCGTGGCTGACGTCGCCTCTCCCTGATCGTCGAGATGGAGAGGATTTGGACGGTCGTGGTTGGTTTGGGTGTCCATAAATAGGCGTGGAGGGAGCAGAGGAGGGATTTTGAGTTTTAAAAATAGAAGACGTAGGGCTGAGGGAACGGTTTTCAAATTTCTTTGGGGGTGCTTCAAAGAACTGTTGAATCGAACCTGGGGAACGTTTAATTTCATCCTCAATTAGTTGGGTGCGAGCGCTCGGTTGTTTGCAACCTGCTTCACTGCCACTACGCATATCCACGTTTTCAAAGAGGTGTTGTCAATTCCCGTTCTAGGTTCTGTTTTTGTCTCGAATTAGTGGGGGGGTTTTGTTATGGCTTTTCACTGCTTGCGATTTTTGTTGGTTGATTCTAGAGTAGGGGATTGGGTGGTTTGTTGTCGGATTGGTTAGGGTTAACGTAGCGAGAGTCTAACTTGTGAGGATGTAGGGTATGACAGACCCGGTGTGGGTGTCCAGCGAGGAGATTGTTGTTGTCTCTAACTCGCCTAATCCTGATTCGGACACCTTGCACCGGTGGGAGGAAGAATTGGATAATCTAATGGCGGAAGTTGCACTTGATTTAGGAGAGGGCATTCCTGTTACGGATGCTGGGTCTTACGTGTCCTCGTCTGATCCTCTATTGTTGGAGGTAAAAGAGTTTAGTGTGGCGGGTTCTCGGGATGCTGATGACTCGTTCAGGGGTCCTCCAGGCGAGAGCATGACGTCGTCAGAGTTGGTAGCTCTTAGGCAAAATTAGGGTATCCCCAATGAGGTGTTGTTACGACCTCTTTCCAAGAATGTTAAGTTTTGGGCCCCCTAGATGATTTTACTTTAGTTTATGAGTACCAGCTGAAGTGTGGGTTGATGTTCCCGTTGTCCCCTTTTGTGCAATACACTTTGGCGTGCCTGCATATCGCCCCGGGGCAAGTGACCCCAAATATGCTATGACAGATATTAGGGACAGGGGTGTTGTTTCGATTATTAGGACAAGAGTTTCCCTGCTTTGAGGAGTTCAACGCCTGCTGGCATATGGCGTATTGCATTAAGAAGGGCAATAGAGGTTGCGTGACCCTGAAGTCTAGGGGAAGTTTAAAATACTTTTAGAAGATTTGCCCACTTCCACCAACGAGAGCTGGCGTCGGAAGTGTTTCCTTGTTGGGGGGGGGGCAGTGGCAGGAGTGGCATGGATATCCGTTCCGGGCACCCGGAGCTTTTCAAAAATAGGTATCGTGTATTGTGTCTCATGTTTTCTTATTGTTTGTACTGTGTTGTCCCTGCTGACTTCTGGTTTTGTGTAGTGCCTCAAGAATATAAGCTAACTGAGCTGATAGAGCATTGTATACGCCGGGTGATATAGGCATTCGAGTCTAGGAGCTGGTATCGGATATGTCGGCTTGGCATTTATAGTCAGTTTGGTTATGCACGGGTCCCGGGTCCGTATTTTGTCTTGAATGCTTTCACCTTTCGTTATCTTATCTGTATATAACTCTGTTTCTTTTGTTTGGTGTAGCAACGATGCCTCGAGACAGTGGATCGCGAAAGAAAGAAAGTCCCTATGACAGGGTTTCTGATGAGGATGTGTTGGAGGGGTTGCATGCCGAGGCTGACCATGCTAAGCAATACGACATCAACTTGGAGACTAGGGAGGGAAAAGAAGCTGAGATTGACGAAGGCGAGGACGAAGCTGGTGGATGAGGACTATGCCTATTTCCCCCCCTCTTGGTGGCAGAAGCTATGGGTCTCGGAGACCAGGAGGTGGATGATGAGGTCATTGAGACAAAAGGCGGTGATCACGGGGACCCGCAGGATCAGGGCCCCGTGGGTAGGGAAGAGCTAGTCCCAGAGCCAATTGGAGTAGCGGATGTGTCTCTGGGGGACGTGGGTGATCATCAGACTGGCACTCAGCATTTCGGTGGTGAGGACTTTATCATTCAGGAAGTGGATCCTATTGTTCAAGAGTCAGAAGAGTTTGTTGTGACGAGGACTCGGAAGAGGAAAAATAGGGTAGAGTCGTCGCGTGAAGGTCAACCAAAGAAGTCCCGCAAGGAATGGCATTCCGGGAGCTCGGGAAGCTTGGTTGAGATCACCCAAGTGCTGTAAGGGACCGGGGAGGTGCAGCCTTACTTTGCGCAAATAGCATATGATATGTGCCATCGCTCCCGTGACATCCATGCTTTGGAGGAGGTTGATCCATTGGTTGGCGTGGGTCTCGCCAAGGAGAAGTTGACTCGAGTAGGCAGCCGTGTAATGTTGTTCAGTTTTTTTTTTTCTTTTCTTTTCTCTCATGTTTTTTGTTTTTTATTTTTATGCTATTTACAGGCAACGTTATTGATGTATGCTGCGAGCGAGAGGGCTGTTACCCACTTCTAGGAGGATGCTGAGGCTAAGTGTCAGCAATTGAGAGAGGCTGAGTAGAACAACCGCGCTCTGTCGCATCGCCTTGAACAGCTGGAGCAGGATGTCACCATCTACTGAGACCAAGCTGATGTATCTGGGAAGGAGGTGGCTGAGTTGAAGTTGGCGATTCAAAAGAAGGATAACAGGTGGAGGCTGGGGAAGTGGCGATTGCCAAGGTGGCGTCCCTAGAGGCTGAGGTGGTGAGGTTGACTCATGCGCTAGCAGAGTAAGAGAAGTTCTAGAAGGCCAAGTGTGGGAGAGCTGCCGGCGCAGGAGAGAGGGTGTTTCGAGAGAGCGAGGTGCATAAGCAACAGCTGAGGAATGCTTATAATAGAGGGCAGGATGAGCTGAACAAAACTGGTTGTCAAGCAGGCTGGATAAATGAACCAGCGATGCGCAAGTGGTATGCCGAGAAGGATGCTGCAAAGAAGGCTTGGGAGCAGATAACGCCAGAGCAGAGGAAGCAAGCCGAAGTCTTGTGATCCTTGACAAAGCAACACGAGGCTTGGCGTGCCGCGTCACCTATTGTTCCGACGGAAGTTCTCGGGCTGGGCATACCTTGGCCTTTGGCAACTGTTGCGGCTTCGCCACTGAGGGCTCCACGTCCTGAGGTGTCTCCCTCTACCCAAGTGGTGGTGTCTCAGGTCGTGTCTTCTGTTGTTCAACCAGTTGACCCTCGAGCACCCGGGCTTGTGGCACCCATGCGCTCTATGGTGCAGAAATCTTCTGCTAGCCGGGTTTGAACAATTTATAGTTTTTGAATTGCCTGGGAGTCCAGATGACATTTGTTTCTTTTTCTACTTGTTATTTGAATGAAGTTTGTTGTTCATGAGATTGATTTGCTTTGCCTGTCTTGTGTTCTTGATACAACATGTTGTGTTGACATAAGAAAATATGACATCTTCATTTAGGATAGGTCGCCTAATGGGCAAGGTGTACATTAAGTTTGAGCCGCTAATGGGCTAAGGTACACGAAATTATGAAGTGCCGACTATTATGCTGGTTCTCGGGATAGATAAGTTAAACGGGGTAGAGGTGGAGGTGTCGGGCATTCCAGGGGCGTGGGAGTACTCGTCCATCAGTGTCCCGGAGGTAGAATGTGGCTGGTCCAGGGGCATTAACTATCTCGAGTGGGCCTTCCCATTTTGCTTTGAGTCTAGTGGGGTGAGGAGTGACTTCTTTCATGACCCAGTCACCTACCTTCAGGAGGCGAAGGACAACTTTCTTGTTCAAGTGTTGAGCGATTTTCTGTTTGTTGTTGACATTTTGGAGGTGTGCTCTGTCTCGGCGCTCTTCTAGGAGGTCCATGTTGAGGCGTAGCTCCGTGGCATTTGTCTCAAGGTGATATGCTGTGACACGTTCACTCGGGACCTCCATTTCTATTAGAATCACTGCTTTCGTGCCATAGGATAAGAGGTATGGGGATTCAGTTGTGGCTGTTGTGGGGTGGTACGGAGTGTCCAGAGAACCTCCGGGAGCTTAGCAGCCCACAACCCTTTGGCATCCTCTAGGCGTTTGATGAGCTTGTTTATGGCTTCCACCTGGCCATTGGTCTGAGGGTGTGCTAGGGAGGCATAGAAGATTGTGGTTCCTTGTTTGGATTGGAATTCTCTGAATGTGTCGTTGTCAAATTGTGTCCCATTATCTGTGACGATGGCTTGTGGTACACCAAACCGGCAGTATAAGTTACGCCATAGAAAATTTATCACCTTTTCAATTGTGGCAAGGGGTTCTGCCTCAATCCACTTTGTGTTATAATCCACAATAACTACTGCAAATTTGAGTTGTCCCGGGGCTGTGGGTAGGCGTCCCACAAAATCGAGTCCCCATTGACTAAAAGGGACTGGGGAGATGATAAAAGACAGTGACACTGGTGGGTGATGAGCAAAATTGGCGAATTTGTGGCATTGAAGGCATGCTTGGACAATTACTTTTACATCTTGCTCTAATGTTGGCCAATAGTGCCCAGCTCTGAATGCTTTGAACATGAGGTTTCGAGCTCCCGCATGGTTTCCACAAACTCCGTAGTGTAGTGACTTCAACACCTTGTGTCCTTCCTCTATGGGCAAGCATTTCAAGGAGGGACATGATTGACCACGATGGTACAACTTGCCATTTTTGAGCAAGTAGAGTGAAGCCTTGTGGCGTAATCACTGAGCTTTTCTTTTTATCTTAGGGAAGGGTGCCATTAGAGAGGAAGATAACATATGGGTCCATCCATGAGGGCTGGCTAGTCATTTCGAGGGCAAAGATTTCTAAATAAGCTTTCGAGATGCTAGGTTTATCCAAGATTTCTATGTGCACATCTGGTGGCGTGGACTCGGGAGGGGCTGTGGCGAGTCCGCGAGGGCGTCTGCCTTGGAGTTCTTAGCCCTTGGGATTTGTGTGAGTTTGTAAGATGTAAAGCGTTGCAGGATCCCAAGTTATTCTGGTTGACTTTGAAGTCTCCTGCTACTTGGTTGACAACAAGTTGCGAGTCATTGAATATGTGAATGTGCAGGGCTCCGAGTTCTCGGCAGAGCTGGATGCCTGCAATTAAGACCTCACACTCAACTATGTTGTTGGATGCCTTGAACTCAAATCGGAGAGCATATTCATATGAGTTCCCCTCTGAGTCTATAATGATTATTCCTGCTCCACTTAACCTGCTGTTTGAGGATCCGTCGACATGGAGTTTCCAGACGGCGTCCCGGAGCGGAGTATCTTCTGTGGGGCTATCGGGGTCCAAGGGGATAAACTCAGCAATGAAATCTACCGCGGCTTGCTCTTTGATTGTTGTCCTTGGCTTGAAATATATACCAAATTCACCCAGCTGAGGTTTCCGATTTTTGGAGTATTTACCGCAAGGGATGATTGGTTAGGACATGAATTGTGTGGGCTTGAAAATATTGCCGGAGTTTACGTGCTGCAGTGATGAGGGCTAAAGCCAACATCTCAATGTCAGGGTAACGAGTCTCAAGATCTGCAAAGCCTCTTCCACAGTAATATACTGGGAGTTCATTGTCGTGCTCATGGTGCGTAAGGGCAGCGCTGATGGCTGTAGCAGAAACAACTAAATATAGGTACAACACTTCTCCTAGGATAGGCTTTGATAAGAGAGGAACTACTGCGAGATAAGCTTTAATGTTATTGAAGGCAACGTCATGTTCCGAGCCCCATGTGACATTTTCTTGAACTTTTGTTTTCAGCAATTGAAAGAACGGGTTGCACTTATCTGTGAGATGGGAGATGAAAAACAAGCCAAAATTACCAAGTGTCCCGTGAGGCACTAGACCTCGTTCTGAGTAGTCGAAATAGTCATATTAAGTATGGCTTGTATCATTTCTAGGTTTGTTTCAATGCCTCTTTCACTGACCATGAAACCTAAAAACTTTTACCCACCAACAGCCAAGATGCACTTTTGTGGGTTGAGGCGCATCCTATGGGCCAGGAGGTTTAGTGAAGTCCTTGTCTAGGTTGGTGATATGATCATCATTCGTCACACTCTTGACTAGCATGTCATCCGCATATACCACTATGAGTTCCCCAATCTCTTCTTCAAACATGACGTTGACTAGCCTTTGATAGGTTGTCCCTGCATTCTTGAGGCCAAAAGGCATGACCCCGTAACAGTATAATCCCTTGTTTGTGACAAAGGTAGTATGTTCCTGGCCTGTGGGATGCATTTTTATTTGATTATATCCCGAGTAGGCGCCCAAAAAGCTGAGCATTTTGTAACCAGCTATGGAGTCAACCAGCTGGTCTATCCGTGGCAAGGAGAAATTGTCCATGGGATAGGCCTTGTTGAGATTGGTGTAGTCGACACACATCCGTCAGTTTCCATTGGGTTTGGGGACCATTACCACATTGGAAACCCATGTTGGGTAGGAAACTTCTAGGATGAACTTGATTTCTTTTAGTCGCTGGACCTCGGTTTGGATAGCTCAATATTTCTCCGGGTTTAAGGCTCGTTTTTTTGCTTGACAGTGAGGTAATCTTTGAGGATATTGAGCTTGTGTGTGATAATATCAGGAGAAATGCCTGGCATGTCGGCATAGGACCAAGCAAAGACTTTTTGTTTATCCTGGAGGAAGGAATGAGCTTTTGGCGGAGTTCCGGGCCAAGATTAGTGCCGATGCGGACTTTTCTCTCGGGAACACTGGGTGACAGGGAGACCTATTCTGTGTCTTCTGCAAGGTTTGGTCTTGGGGCTCTTTTTTTCTTTTCTTTCCTTTCAGGATCATCCCGGGGGGTCGTCAATAGCTTCAGAGGAGCTGAGTGGCAACATTTCATAGGCGTCACGTCCCTGCTGGATGGCATTAAGATGATGTTTGCTCAAAATTGGTCTCGGCCGAAAAAAGAGACCGAGATCCTTGGCTACAAATGTCCTTCTGTTGCGCGGGTGTGCCAACTCGCGGCTGAAACAGCCAAGCGAGGTTTTTGATAAATATTTTGCGCGTGATCTGACTTCTTTCAAGCGATTGTAGGCCGAGGAAGAAACTGTCTCGGCCTTTAAGTTCTCTTACCTTTGTTGCAAGGACTTTCGACGTTTTCACCGGTGTTGCTCCTCTCTTTTTTTTTGCGATTTTTGTATGAGTTTGCGAAAATTAAAGTGTGAAAAGTAAAAGAACAAGAATCTAAAGGCGAAAATTTAAATTGCATGAAACGTAAATTGTATAAAGTAATTGCAAGAAATTAAAGTGCATGAATTTAAAGACGCAGAAGTGAAATTGCATGAAAGTAAAGTGCGAAATGTAAAGAAAGCGATAAAGTGCGGAATGTAAAGCAAGCGAATAAAAAGAAGAAAAGAACTATGCTAGAACATGAATAAAAAGATTGATATCGTAGAGAATTTGAAGTGTTTGAGATTGTATTGAAGTGTTGTTTGTGCTAGTTGGGGACCCTTTACAATGAGATATATGTCTCCTATATATACTATTACAAACACAAAATTAAAGGAAGGAGAAAATAATTAAATAAAATAAATATTTCGGTTTGAATGATCGAATCAAAGATATGCTCCGTATTGCTTTCTCCTTAATCACACGTTTATTTCTTTCTTCTTGCGGCTTCGTTGGAATTGATTTGCTAATTATGTTGAAATTTCGGTCTTCAATTCTTCCAATTAGCCATAATGTTAATTTGTTGTCATATATCGCCGTTGCTTCAATATTTGGTATGTGGTTTTAATACCAAATAATGAATCTCGGCAAATCTTAATAATGGTGATGATAATTATACGAAATAATCATAATAATTATCATAAAATATGGTAATCTTTCTCGCAACCAACGGATTCGGCCTAGTGGGCCGATGTGTAAAAAATAGGTACAAACAGATGACAATGTTCAATGATTGCTCTATCCCCGTGGATTGTTAGTACGTCTCCCGGGGTAGGCACTTTCGTTAGTAACATGTGCCCTGCAATGAAGCATTGTAGTCCCTAAATAATGTCACGACCCAAAATGAGGTTATATGGCAAGGGACAATCAACTATGAGAAAGCATGTCGTGATGGAGGAGCGACAAGGATTGGTCCCCACCGAAACTGTTAAGCGATCTGAGCCCAAGGGCTGCACAATCTCTCTCGAGAAGTTGACAAGAGGATCATAGTTGTTGTATAATTTAGCTCGGTCACGCCGGAGTCCTCTATAGCAATCTATGAACATCACACTAACTGCAGCTCCAGTGTCTACAAGGGCTATGTGGCACCTGTAGTGATCCACCTGGACATTGATTATGAAGGGCATTTTGATGGCACATTCTGATGACAATTTATTGTATCTTCCCTTTTGTAAAATGACACATGGTCCCATGCTGATGGGGTAGTAGTGACTCCTCTGTGTATTTCATGAATTTCCAAAGGGTCCGTACGTTGCCTTTTTACGGAAGGCTGTCGAGGGGGTAGTCGCGGGGCTCCTCCATGCAAAGTGAGGATTTGGCCATGAACCTCAATGGCGTTAGCTCCTGTCACGGGAGTGCAATACTAATGGAGTTGTTCGTTCCGGATCAAGTGCTTTATTGCATTGCAGAGGCCGTGGCACATCTCGGTTGTGTGACCATTGTCATCATGATAAGCACAATACTTGTTCCCCGTTGCCCACCTGGGCTTTTTTGGATACTTGCTTTTAGGTGGCGGGGGAATGAGATCTTTGTGCTTGGCCCATATATCTTCGTATGTAGTTGTCAGAGTAGCGGGTAGTGTGGACCTCGTAACGGGGTGGCGGGAAGAACGTCGATGTTGTTACTGGGGATTGTGCTCTCTATAACGGTAGGGATGGTCTCGTCCGCCGGGGCTTTTTTGGATACTTGCTTTTAGGTGGCGGGGGAATGCGGTCGCGGGGGAATGAGGTCTTTGTGCTTGGCCCATATATCTTCGTATGTAGTTGTCAGAGTAGTGGGTAGTGTGGACCTCGTAACGGGGTGGCGGGGAAGAACGTCGATGTTGTTACTGGGGATTGTGCTCTCTGGAACGGTAGGGATGGTCTCGTCCCCGCTGCCCACTATGGTGGCAGTCCGAGCCACGTCCTTGATTATCTCGGGAGCTGCCATGTTGTTTGCCCTTGTCTTATCCTCTGTCATAATGCTCATATTTCTGCTGAGTGTGTTACTTTGGGGGTGGAGCTGGGAATGCTAATGTGGGGGTGAGGTTAGAATGCCCAAATGTGGCAAACTTTGCACGTGCCCACTGGACAGTAAGGTCCATTAAGGCGTCATATGATTCGGGAGGGTTTCTATTGATTTCCATCAAGAAGTTGCCGGGAAGAAAGGCTTGGCGGAAAACTTGTTCGGCAACTCATGGCTCAAGGTTGTGACAATGTGTCGTGGCGGACTGCCATCGAGATAGTAAGTCATGGAGCTCTTCCCCTTCCTTCTGCTTGATGTGAAATAGGGCATCGACACTGCGGTAAATGCTGGCATGTAGTATGAAGCGGTTGAGGAAGCGCTTCGAGAGTTGATCAAAATTATCAATGGAGTTGGGCGGCAAGTTAAGGAACCAACTGAGTGCTTCATCTAAGAGGGTTTCTTGGAAAGCATGACAAGCCATGACATCTGTGTACCGAGAGAAGCTGCATAACGAAAGGAATGTTTAAAGGTGGAGATGAGGGTCCCCAATACCCTTATATTTTTCCACTTTGAAGGGTTTGGCCTCGGGTGGTCTCTTTTCTTTTTGCACTCATGGCGTGAAGGGGCTTGGGCGATGTCTGTATCCCGTGAATAGGGGTCGCTGGCTTTTGCGACTCTCGACACTTTCAATTCGTGAAGCTAACTGAGTGACATAATTGTTGAATTGGAGAAGGAGTCGAGTTTACATCTCAAGGGGTGGATTTGCAATGTTGGTGCAAGTGGAGTTAGGATTGGGGACGGATGGATTGGATGGGTCGGACTGGTTCATCAGGGGAATGGGCTCACTAGTAGATGTTGATGGTTGGGGGGCTGGAAGTGGAAAGGATGGGTGGGTGAGTGGATGAGTTACATAAATGATTTGGTTGGGGCCTCCCGGGATCATGAAATTGTTTTGTCCTTGGTTAGGAAAGAGAGATGTTAAGGTGGGGTCTAGGGTGCTGGTGACCCTTGCTGCTCGTTCCAGGGTGTCATTGTAGACGTTACAATGATCCAGCGTGGCTCTTAGTAAGAATTGTTCTTTTTCCAGCTCAGCGATAAGTACCTGGTACTCTTCTGCCTCTGCTTTATCTTTAGCTGCTTGCTCTCGGAACAGATGGAAGTCTTTTTTCAAAATTTCAAAGGTTGTGGCTGCATCGACATGGTTAATTGGGGCTGCGACTGCGGTAGATTAGTTAAGTGATGTATCGCCAGATTAGAATAGCTCTTTTTCCAGTCGAGTCCCGGGTTCATTCTGATTATCCATGATTTCCACCATCTTGCCTTCCAAGTTAAATGGGAGTTCCACAAGAGGACCCTCCTTCTAGTGTAACGCCCTGTACCTAATTTTTACCTATTTACTGGGTATTTTATGAGATATTGAGGAATTTAACTGTGCTCGATAACCTAGTAAGTTAACACTCGAGTTTAATTCTAAGTTTTTCTCAAATTGTTAAATTCTTCTGTTAAGGTCTCGATGTCATAGCACGCGACGATACGAGTTCACTGATGTCTTCGGATTATTTTTCAGAGTTTCGAGATTTCGAAGTTTGGTAAAAAAAATTAATTTTCTGAAATTATGATATAACTTTTAATTTAAATCATAAGATCGATTAGAGATTTAATCTCGGTAATTAGTTTGAGTTTAAGTAAGAAATACGGTTGTTGACCGACTAAAAAGCCCCCATTTCGGGCTCAACCTGAGTCGGCCTCTCTCTCATCTCTTTCTCGTCTCCTTTGGCGACTCCACGACAGTGAACCGCCATCCGGCCACCACCTTCCTCCTAATCATCACCAATCTCTTCCTCTCCTTCTTCTCTACAAAACCCAGCCTTCGATTCAACCGTGCACGAACCCTAGAAGGAGATCGACCGGGAAGAGCCGCGGCGGTCCTCCAGCGATTCGACCTATCGGTGGTAGGGTTTTCTTCATTTCTTCCTCCTCTTCAATTTTGTGGCCTTGCCTGTTCAAATTGAGCTCTAAATCGGAAACCCTTTTTCTGTTTTTTCTGGATTTTTCCGGCAAGCTTGAGTTGGAGTTTTACCGGCGAGGATTCGGGTCCTTGGTTGCTTCCGAAGCTCTTTTAAGCACCAGCGAGTCTAGCAACCTTCCAGATGAGCTTGGAGGTAGCTGCTATGTTGTTTAGGAAAGCAGAGACGTTGATGCAGTTGTTCCTAGCTTGGGACGAGTTTCTAGACTTTGATCTGCTCAATCTGAAGGTAAAACGCATGTTCTTTAGGTTGAGATGTTATTGTGTTGCTAATTTGGGAGTAACTGAAGTTGTTGGTTTTGCTTGTGCATTTGAGGGGGATCGGAATGCTATTTGGGGGGTTGTTGTGTCGATAACTTGGAGATTGGAAGATATAGGGAGATTATGGCAAAATTCCGGTAAGTCGCCGGAATCTGACAAGTCATCGGGATCCGATGGAGTTTTTCCGACGAGGGCAGAATCCGGCAGAGACCGTAGAGGTAGTGTTCAAGTTCCTTTTCAATTAGAGTGGTAGTTTCAAAAAGGGGAAATTTCGGATTGTAATCAGAAAACTTGCTAAGTTAGGAAAGTTTTCATTTTGGAAAAACTTTCCATTTATAGAAACTTTCCATTCATGGAAACCCTTTTGGGTGCCCTTAATAAATTTTGGTAATATGAACATTGTCCATAGTAACTCTAGAATCTAGACCAGATTACTATATGATGAATTTGGAAGTAAATTGGTTGATGTGTTGATTGTGACTTCGATTCCAAGTTAAGGGTTGGTTTGGAACCGAATGAGTTTTAGTTGCGAAGTTAGTCGAAATTAATTATTACTATAAGTTGGTCAAACGTGGGTCAAACCTGGTCAATTCATAATCAACCTAGGAAATCCTAGTCAAACTAAGAAGAAGTCGAATCGATGATTATTATGGGGTCCGGTCTGACCGATTTGTTCTACTGTTTATCATCAGACGTGGGATTGCCTTGAAAGTGTGAATAGTTGGAGGCAGCGCTCGAGGAGTATTCCGAGCATTGAATGTCTTAGGCCTAATACTGTGAGTGGATTTTTATTTTGAATAAATTGCATGCGACAATTAAATTATAAATGTCTCTTCTATGATTATCGTTTTTATTTGTCAACTTTGAGAATGGTAATAGATAACCGAAAATGGGATTTTCGGTACTTCTCAATCATAGACCCAAGTAATCTTCACGTCAATGAGTATTGTTACATTGCTTGGTTGAGTGGGCTTGGATACTTATCTCGTGAGCTCTATCTAGTGGGTCGGGATACCTTTCTCGTAAGCTCTATCTAGTGGGCCGGGATACCTTTCTCGTAAGCTCTATCTAATGGGTCAGGATATTTATCTTGTGAGCTTTATATGATATTTTTATTTCACCATGTAAGGGTTGTTATATATTTTTATTGCTAACTAGCCTTTAGCGTGGGACGTTATTAATAGAGCCTGGGAGGCTCATCTTTATGGTGAAACCCCTTTCTAATTTCTTGGATCTAGTCGAACCAATGGGATTGGTTCGTCATTTTTACTCTTTTGAAGTATTATTGGTGAGCATCAGGTGTTGCATGCATAGTTGAATTATTCGTTGATCAAATGGGAAAGCATAAAGACTTGTTTCTTTTAAACTTTATTTTTGTCCACTCACTCTAACGTTTTCAAATGTTTTCCCTTCAGCCTTTTGGTTTTAAAAGCCCAGTTTGCAAGATTGCATAGTTGGGGTCGAACGTACATGGAGTTGAGACATAATTCATAATATGGCTTCTGCTTATTTGTGTATTTTGTTTTCTTTCTTCCCTATTAGAGTTGCTCTGGACATAGGAATTTTTGGTTATGGGATTTAGTTTGGATTGGTAAATAAATTGGGTGGTGTTATGAATTTGGGGGGCACGAAAGCTCCAGGTGTTTAAGGTTGGATTTGAAATTTTAGTAGTGTTTACAGGTGTTTATAGGAAGGGTTGTCCATTTTCAAGGGAGGTTACACCGAATTTTTCGGTAAATTTTCCTTAGAGGTGGTCCTCACAGGATTTGCCTCGGGTTTCAAGATGAAATTCGAGATGGATCCTGACATCTAGCGCAAATTGTTTCTACCTCTTTCTGAGATCACGGGATGGGAGGTCAAATCCTTGGTTCCGGTTTCTGTAGCTGCACAAGTAACACTGCGTTAGGAGTCAAGACTGGGGTGGCCCAGTCTTCGACTCTCCGATGCTTAAGTCAGCGTATGATGGCTACCTGTATAGTACGGTAGTAAGGGAAGAATGATGAACTTAACTCTTTTGGGAATTCGTGCTTGTTTTATAGCCTTGTATTAGGGTCATGTCGTCTATCTTTGATATGGGACCGTTTCTGTGGCCCTGTTCAACATCTCCTTTTTCAGGGGTATTTAGTTGTTGTGAAGTGATTCTAGTAAGTACATTGTTGCTAGATCTTCACTCTTTAGATGCCTATAGGGATCTTACCGGTGTTGTCTTACCCGGAATGGCCTCCGACGACCGGGTGATCATGTCATATTCTCAGCACGGCGAAGTGTTCTTGGTCATGTATTAACAGTTCTAATATAGAAAAAGAATTTAACTAACTGCTCTCATGTTACATTGGCTTTGACATCAGTATTTCACAAGTCATTACTGTTTGTCATAAATTCCTGGAGTTTTTCTTAGGTCTTTTAGTGTTTGTTCTAATGTAGAAAAAGAATTTAACTAACTGCTTTCATTTTCTAGACTGTTACTAATAATATATGTTTCTTAATACAGGCCTACAGAGGAATTCAAAGAGTCATTTGTCTTCAAATGAAATTCTTTATAATCACCGCCCTCTTAAATTTAATGTTGTTGCGTTCCTAAGTAAAAGGTTTGTTTTTTTTTCTTTGTGATCATTGACTTATTTTCTATAATTTCGAGTTTTAGCTTAATTGTGTGAATGAAATGATCTTGGAACATCAGGTCCGGGATTAAGCAGTGTCATTTGTGAAGAGAACTTCATTAAAATAAGAATTAATGTAGTTTCCTTTTTGTGTTTGTTTAGTTTTCAATTAATAACCTGGATTGCATGTCCTTATTCTTTGTCTAAGTTGTAGACCTTCTGTACATTTATAGTGAGATAAGATTGTTTCAACGGTTGTTACACAAGCGGAACCGCATAATCAGGTACATTACATTTGTATAACAAATAACAAATGAATTGATTAGATGTTTGGGGGTCTATTATGACAAACTATTTTACACTCCACGGTGGTGTTGCCCAAGAATGGCATGTCGATGCCAAGCATGAGGGCTAACAAGATGTCAAGCGACAATGTCGTAATTAAGTGGAACTTGTAGTTTGAGGCACTTCGGTTTTAAATTTGGGAAAAATCTGAACAAGAAAATTGTCCAGAAGGTCAAAAGGAGTTCAACGCACTTGACTACATTTCGCATGTATTAGTTATGGGAGTTGGTCTTCCTCGGCTTATTAATAGTTTTGCTCTTGCCAAGTGAGAATTTGCCTGATATTCTCTATAAAAGGGCACCTGGTGTCAGACTCTGTAGTTTAAGGCACTTCGGTTTTAAATTTGGGAAAAGTCTGAACAAGAAAGTTGTCCGGAAGGTCAAAAGGAGTTCAACGCACTTGACTACATTTCGCATGTATTAGTTATGGGAGTTGGTCTTCCACGGCTTATTGATATTTCTGCTCTTGCCAAGTGAGAATTTGCCCGATATTCTCTATAAAGGGGCACCTGGTGTCAGACTCTCCACCACCCTCAGTGATGGCCTTAAAGGAGCACCAAGTGAATTTTCCTTGGACCCTTGGAGGGATCTAGGAGCCGGGTGAATGTTGTCAGAAAGGGGCAGCATGCTTAGAAGGTAATGCTTACAAGGTAATGTCATCTATTACTGTTGAAATGGCTTCAGACAATCAGAAGTTTGAAATCCCCATCCATGTGGTATTCTACTCATTGTATCTTTTGGCTACCAGCTACTTAATGTAAACCACCATTCCGTGCAAATTAAAATTAAAAATAAATAAGAATTTCCAACATAACCATTCGTCTATGTTGAGCAAATATAACTCAGATTCCAAAATTCTTATGTTATCGTGTACTAATATTTCCTTTCACCAAAGAACTGAAACAAAATTAAAAAAAACCATATCATCAGCTACATAGCAGGAACCTGTATTTGATCACAAATCCAATCTGTGGTAGCAAAATAATGCATTACAATTTACCTTGGTTTGGTTGTAGAACAACCTTTTGTTTTCACTAAATGAACACCTCTGAGTTTGCCATTATGATTGCATGCCTATTCAGAGATTGCAGATTCCTTCCTTGAAGCTTGTAGCTTATCCCTCAGTTTCTTACTCTGTTCAAAGTTGGCTTTTCTCTTCAATGCTTTCTGTGAGAAAATAGCAAAAAGCTTACCTCAAAATAGTGATTAAAATTGAATTTACATTCTAGAGAGAAACCACTCACTTCCTCCCGAAAACAGCGATCAAGCTTTATCTTGAGATCTGTACATTCACCAATAAATTTTGCAAAAGGATGATCTAAGTGACATTTTTGAAACTCCTCAATGATCTGCACAAAGATACAAGCAAACAAATTTCACAAACATGTATTGAACTGCTGCTAGCCAAAAATTCATCGAAAAAAATAAAATAAAAAAATAAAAAAAATAAAAACCAAATAACCTGATATGAAAAAATTACAACTCCAAGTTTCCAACACTACTGATATGGAAAAACAAATCATTTAGACAAAGTACTTTCTTTTTTTTTTTTGCACATTACTGACAATGACTTTGTATCAGGACAAAGCAATGTAATGACTGTTAGGACTTATGTTCTCCACATACAGAAGGCATTGTTTGTCAAAACCACCTCTTTTATGGTGTCCTACCTATAGAAGTTCTTATTCCCAATTAGTTAGAACTAGCTATAAAAAATCTTTTTTATTTGGTTGAGCGTCTGTATATACCTGCTTGAATATGAATGAAGGATTTCGCTTCTTAGGTTTATGCTTTTTATTTTTTTATTTTTTTGACAGAAAAGGAATTAGTGATAGATGAAGGATTAGAACAAGAAGAAAGTGCTTAATGTAGCTCATTTAGACCTAACCCCAAAAAAACTCCATGTAGTTCATGTGGCAAACCTAATGAATTTGATGCTCATTACATCTGCTTGTACACACGTGATCAGCAAAGTATTATCTTCACGGTACAACCATAATAGAAATAGTATGGGCAACATCGTTACAATGGTGAAGCACGTATGAGATTGAAAGATAATCAAACCACTACAAATATTCCTTTGATCGCATCAATAAGGTGCCCCACTAGCATTTAGGAGTCAGGAGCCGAATTATCCTCCTAATCGATATTAATAAACAATAGATGAGTGTTTAAGTCAAAGACAAAAGAAAGAAAAACTATCCAGCTTGAATAGAATGTATTGGTAAACAATATATGCCTTGAACTCTGACACCATTCTATGAGTTGAACTAGACGATTGAACTAGCAGTTTGAATGTCTTACAGAATTGGTTGTTCAGTTCCAAAGAATTAAGGGATTCAGTTACCCGATTGTAGATTACCCCAGTTTAAACACAAATGTAACTGTTCAAAGTCAACAACAGGATTAGTATAAATTTAGTCCAGTTATCATATACGGCAGCTATGTAGATTACCAAATTCAGAATCGAAACCCCATCACTCATTAACCGCATAGAGTTCTAGTGATAATCCAGTTTGTTCACAAACAAATAGATAACAGAAGATGAAGAAAGTAAACGGGGGTTGAAAACTCACTTGGGCACACATGGGGTGCTTGTGTAATGTTAATGGAGGATGCATTTTTCAACACTTGATTGAATCACACTCTCCAGCACCCTAAGAAAACCATAAAAGGAATACCCGATTAGTATTTCAATACAAACAAACAGTGGATGAACCCAGAAAGAAATTATTGAAAAGCAGTGTCTAATTGGGTCGAAATGAGAAGGCAGAGATGTACCGTTTGGTTATTGGGTTTGTGGGTAGTGGAGTCCTCCAGTTGTACCTCAGTGCCGGACAAGGACTGGCAGAAGCTGAAGAGAAAGATAGATGAGCCACGGAACCCGAATCGGAGGGGGATTCAATCGGCGGGGAGATCACTAGGATGTAAATTACCGCTGCTGGGATTGACTTTGAGGGACTAGGTCGAAAGAGAGCAAATTGTTTTCCGTTTTCAAGAACAGATGAGAAAATGAGAGAGAAGGTGATGGTCCAGTTGCATTCAGAGAAACAAGTCAAAGATAGAGGTGAGATTGGAAACGACTAAACACTGGACCCTATGTAAACCATTGGATAAGTAGGAACCACGTGTGGCCGTCTCCTTCAAATATTGTAGGTTAGGACTTACGAGTAGGATCGGGCATTTAATCAAATGTGTGTAAAAAACCGACCGAACCGAACTAAAAAACTGGATCAGATAACCAAACCGAAAACATTTGGGTCAAAAGAAGTAGTGAACCGATCCGAACCAGTTTAAATTAGATTGGATCTGATTCAAGCTCTTAAACAAACCGAAAATAACCGAACCGACCCGAATAATATAATGTGTGTATATATATAATTTATATATCTGAATCGTTATTATTATTAGTTGATTTCATCTCTTCTTACACTTAACCTCTCTATATAAAATACAATTTCTTATTTAACTCATTTCTTAGAAAAATCTGTTAGTGTAGAAAAGATTGAGAGCGTATTAGATTCCTTGTTGTACTTTAAGTTTATAAAAAAATCACATGTTACTCAAAAGTCAAAAACTTGAAGTTCAATTTTACAGTGAGATACTTGATGAGCCAAAAGTTTTTTAAATATGGATCAAAACCGAAACCGACCCGAACCGATCTGAAAATTCAGATGGGCTGAATATTCAGGTCAAAGGTTTTAAAATCCGGTTTCGGTTGGAAAAAACCCTAAACCGAATAATTCGGATTGGTTTTGGTTTCATCCTAAAACCGATCCAAACCGAAGATGCCCAGCCCTACTTACGAGAAAGCTTGGCTCATGATACAAAAAAATGAAAAAACAAAAAAAAAAAACAAAAAAACTCATGGTCAAAAACTCATTAGTGTTTAACTGTTTAGTTACTGAACAAAAGATTCATAATCAATCACCGTTAGATTTATATTCAATAGTTGAAAATAAAAAAAACTCTACTTTAAAATAATTCTCACCAACATTAAATTTACATTTAAAGGTGATTAACCATGAATTTCTTAATCAATTACTGTCCAAGTAATCATGACTGAATGTAAAAGCGTCGAAATCATGTAGTGAATTAAGAAGTCGGTAATTTGATTACTCATATATTTTCGGTATACAAGAGGTCAAAAACCATTTGAGCATAGAAACGACGGCATTCGTTCACGTATATGATGGAAGTCAGCCAAGTGTAGTTCTATGGTCTTGTTGACAGACGATCCTAGACGAAAGTTAAGGCCTAAATATTCAACTACCAAGTCACTGTAATACCCTAGATTTTCATATCATTTTTCCTTGTATTATTCCCTTAATTAATGAAGGATTATTTATGAAAATTCTTGGGTTTATGCGAAGTTGAAGTTTCGGGAGTTTATTTAAAGTTGCCTTGACTTTTAATAGGCCAAAAGTTGACTTTATTTTCTGTAAGTTATCTTCGAAAACTTACTTCATGAAAGTTGTAGAGTTTGTCGATACGAGTTCGTAGACATGCGGCACGCCTAAAACAGACTTCGTATGAGAAAGTTATGGTCAGCGGAAGTTTGTGGTTTTTCGGGAGTTTGGGTTAAATAGAAAAGTTTGGGGGTGGAAACCCTAATTTCAAAAACTCTAACTCTTTTCTCTCTCCTCCTCCCCGAGACGTGCAAGTTGTTTTTTTTCGCCGGAGAAGAAATCGGACGTCCGACCACCGTTTTGACCGCCACCGGTGCCGTTAGCTCGGTCTCGTCCTCGCCTACCCAGCTGTGCTGATCCTTGACGATGGTGGCTGGTGTACGAGGCGCAGCAAGGCGGCAAGCCACTGCTGCAGCGACCTCTCACCGGACTCAACTCCGGTGACCTCCGACGACGCAGCTAGCTTAGTTAGGCTTGTCTCCTCCGTGTGAAGCTTCTTAGGCTAGTGGGTGGCCTCGTCTAGAGCTGTAGCAGCAAGAGGCAAGTGGAGTAGAGTTGGCCGGAAATCGCAAACTCCGGTGACGACATTAGGCAGTGAGAGGTAAGCCGTGATGCTCTCCTTCTTCTAAGTGTGATTTTTTCTAGTCTTACAACTGGTTTTTGAGTGTTGGAAACCTTGGATTTCAGTTTGAGGCTCAAGCTTGTGGGGGAAGTTTTGGAGTAGTTTAAGGCCGAGCCAAGCTTAACTGCAGGTATAAAAAGTGTTCCTTATGATGTGATCGTCAAGTTTGATGTTTTGAGTCTTCTCAAATTAGGAAGTTGTGGTGGCGCATGGGGCCCACTCGCCGCCGCCTGTGGCGGCGCGTGGCGGCGCGTCCTGTAATGTTTGGGGCTTAGTTTGCTGTGTTGTAGCTAGCTCTTGTTGTGGTGAGCTTGTTGAGATGTAGATTTTCTAGGTTGTGAGAACTGTTAGTATGTTAGAACGTTAAGTGTGATATTAGGCTTGGTGGAGGTTTGAGTTAGGATTTGAGGATTAGAGGCAGTCATTTTGGGTCTCTAAGTTCGACGACTTTGGAAAGTCGTCCTCTCTTGAACTAAGGGTTAGTTAAGAGTTTTGTGTTAACCTATAGTATTTTAGTTACTAAGGTTTTAATTGTGTGATTTTAGGTGATTTGTGAAGTTGTGTTTCGCTTGCTATATTTGGTTGTGGAAATTGCAGCGGGATATTTAGGTGAGTAAATCTCACCAAGATTCACTTTTGAACCTAATGATATTATGGTCATATGATGATAATGATGATGATGTTGGTTTTAATATTATGCTTTTAATTGTTTTTAAAATATATGAACTTGATCGCTAACGGCTCATAGGTAAAATAAAACAAGTCTTCTTTATTTTGTGATGTGAGAATAATGATGTGATATATATTATGTTGTTGAGAATAATGATGTGATATTGTGTTGTTGAGGATAATGTTGTGATATTAATATGATTGTTGGATAAATAGCCAAACCGGGTTCCAAGCCCTTATTTGGGTGATTGGTTGCGGTTAAGATGTTATTTATCATTTTTGTGTTTGATATTAGATAGTCAAACCGGGTTCCAAGCCTTTGGCCGGGTGATTAGTTGCGGTTAGGAATAGAGCTCTAGTCCGTCTATCAGTGTAAGTCATGGGAGATACTATATGGTATCTGGGACCCATGGGTATACATAGTGTTGTTGTAAGTCATGAGGGGTATTTTATTAAATATCTGAGACTCATGGGTACATTTCTTGGGTAATGTGTTGGATGGGTGGTTTTTAATTTTTGATCCAATCTCTGTCGTGATTATTGGATGTGATAAATGTTGTGTTGTTTTTGAGTTTACTCATACGAGCTTTTTAGCTTACCGAGTTTGTTGTTTACAACCCGGTGCACAATTTCTTGGTGTAGGGGTTAGATCTGTAGGTGAGGATCAGCAGGGTTGAGATGGAGGCTTAGTGGCAGGGTTTTTTGTTGGGTTTTGGTTGTTCTTTGTATATTCTTTTTATATACACTGGGATAGGAATTATTAAACTCATGTGAGCGTTTCTTTTTCTTGTTCTCGAGTTATGTAAACAAGGAAATATAATATTTAACTCATTTTGGAGTTGTGTGTAAATTTACATTACGCATTCAGTTTATTTCCTTGATTTTTTTTTTGTTGAAACAGGTTTTGGGATATTAATATTTTAGGATATATCATGTCAAAATTTTTAAAATTTATAATTCGAAAATTAGGATGTGACAGTCACATTCACGCACATGGGGCCATCACGGGTGTGGTGTTGAAGGTTACGTATCTTGTTCTTGAATTACTTTATTCTTCTTCTTTTTTGGTATATTGTCACATTAATCCATTATAAGAGGTATATATAATACATTTTTTTTATGGAATCATAGGTATATAACTATATATACTAGAAAATCACCTGGCTACTCTTTTTCTAAACTACGTACTGTTGACTAGCTATTGAATTTAATCAAACTTACTAGTTACAAATCGACGTCCGAGCTTAATCTGATGGAGAACCTTCAAGACCTGCTGGTTGATGTGTCTCTTACAGAATTATTCAGATGTTCCATATATTACAAGCTTCGATTCTCACAACAGATCGGTGGAAGCTAGCTAGCCGATCGATGATCGATCAGTAAATCTAACATTATTTGCTCGATGATCATCAATGTATGAACTAATAATAGTCTATATATAATTAACACTACCAGAAACATTTACCGGGCGGCTACACTTGGAGAGGCCGAAGACGAGGAAGAAGATGTTGCGTATCAAGAGCCCAACGCAATATGTATTCCTAACTCCTCTACCGTTCGCCTTAATAATTTTAAAACGGGTCGTTCGGTGCGAATTCGTATAAAGAGCCAAGGCTTATTGATGTTGATCCAAATCAAGAAACAGACGAAGACTCTGGCAATGAGGAAATGCATAGATTACCAGAAATTAATTCTGACACCGAAGAAGACTCATCGGATGATTCCGATTACGAGTCTTAGTTTTAATTTAGATGACGTAATACATTAATTTGTAATAAAAAAGAATGTATTACCTTTATAGTTTACATATGTTGAATTCATATTTCTGTTATTTTATGTGAATTTTGGTGATATATGAACAAGAAGTCAGTATGGTTTACATTAAACCTTCTGTTTTTTTAATGTATTTTTTATACTTTAGCCGACGAAATATACCACAATTCGTTGGCTTAAACCATATTAGCCGACGAATTATAGTATATTTCGTCGGCTAAAACCATCTTAAATAAGTCATAATTCGTCGGCTAAGATGTGGTTAGCCGACGAATACCATAAATATTTCGTCGGCTAAACCCTAAAACCTTAGCCGACGAATACTCTAATATTTCGTCGGCTAAACCCTAAACCCTATACACTACCAGAAGAAAGACTTTAGCCGACGAAAATAAAAAAACCAGGTCGACGAATTTTTTTTTTCGTCGGCTATGGTCAACTTTAGCCGACGAAATTAATATTTCGTCGGCTGAATTTTTTTTTTTCGTCGGCTATAGTCTGTGAACTTTAGCCGATGAAATTTTTAAAAGTTTAGCCGACGAAATTTTTAAACTTTAGCCGACGAAAAAACTAATTTCGTCGGTTAAAGTGCTTTATATTTGCAAATCTAGACAACAACTCATCTGAAAAAAAAAAAAAAAAACTATACGTAGAACCTTCAAACGCAAAAAAGTCGTGAAATAAGATATGACCAGAATGGTGAAATACGTCTACGGTTGAAAAATCAATGTATTCTGGTAAATTCTCGGTGCCGATAGTGGACTTACCCTTATTATTCACTATGCTGCAGATTTGGCGTTTGGTGTCTGATTGACTATTGTGATACCTTTCTGGAAACGTAACGGCGCTACGAGTCAAACTCATCGCTAATGCTATGATGTATAGGCTTTTTTGGCCATCCGAGTCTGTTTAGGGTTTCAAAATGCAGTTTTCTTATTTTTGATTAGAGTTGACCGTTTCGATCGAGCCCTTAACGTTGTCGAATCCAGTTGAATTTTTTACCACAGACATCTTTCGTCATAATGATCATATTTGATGGTCGAATTTTGGTTTGTGAATTTTAGTCATCGGAATCACAACGTGTCTACTATTTACCGTTATTATTCCCTATGGAGAGCCTTATCACCAGAAGGTAAATGTCTCAAAATTTTTATATGGGCAGTTGCGTCTCATCTACGTGAGAGTTTTGTGTGGAAGGTTTGACCAAACTACGTAATATAGAGGGAGATATGAGCGTTTTCGTGTGATAAGTGACGATGGATTATGGTTGACCGTTTCGATTGAGCCCTTAACGTTGTCGGATCCAGTTGAATTTTTTACCATAGATATCTTTCGTCATAATGATCATATCTAACGGTCAAATTTTGGTTTGTGAATTTTAGTCATCGGAATCACAACATGTCTACTAATGTTGTATAACTTGTTTAGTAGGTTATACAACTTTGTGAACCAACTCTACATCGGAAGCAAAATTATCAAAAATCTCGTGAAATAAGATATGTTTAGAATGGTGAAATACGGCTATGGTTCAAAAATCACGTAAATCGGGTAAAGTCTCGATGCCGATAGTAGCGGTCAACCCTATTTACCGTTATTATTCCTTATGGGGAGCCCTATCGTCGGAAGGTAAATGTCTCAAAAATTTTATATAGGCGGTTGCGTCTCATCTACGTGAGAGTTTTTCATGTGGAAGGTTTGACCAAACTACGTAATATAGGGGGAGATATGAGCGTTTTCGTGAATTTATAAACTTTAGCCGACGAGATATTAAAAAAGTCGTCGGCTAAAGTCAAAAAATTTCAAAATTTTTTGGGCGGTAAACCAAAGTTGGAGGAATATTTTCAAAGGACTTTAGCCGACGAAAATATGTGAAAAGTCGTCGGCTAAAGTCGAACAATTTTCAAAATTTTCAACCAAAATTTTTTGTTGGTCAACCAAAATTTTCAAAAGAGTTTAGCCGACGAAAATAAAGAATTCCGTCGGCTAAAGTTCTTTATATAAGCGAAGATGGATGGTAAGAAGTCTATTATCTGCAGATTTTCTTCTCAGCCTAGCTCCGCCGTCAAGCCACCGGAGACCGCCACACTTATCCCAAAAGCTTCGCCGTCGTCTCTACTTCATTGTTGGATAGGTGGTGCATCGAGTGGTGCCGCCGTGAGGGATAAATCGAGCTCCAAAACTCCGCCGGTTCGGATTCGGTGTCGATCGAATTTCTCCTTCCTTAGGTCACCATTTGGTAAGTTCTATATATGGATAAGTTGAGTTTGATTAGTACTATATTCCCCTAGAATTTGGTAGCTCGATTCGGTGTGTGTGAAGAGAATCGAAGATTTGAAGTTTTTAGGGTTTAAAATTGGGGATTTTTATATTTTCAGTCGATTGACCTGTTTAGGCTTAGAATTGAGCTTCGACTTCTTTTAGAAAGTTGTTCGAAATTTTCAGAGGAAGATTCTGTTAAATTTTGGTCATGATTGGATGTGGCCGAAAGTTTCTGCAGTTTTTTTGTTCAAAACCCAGCAACTTTAGCCGACGATATTTAAATACTATACTCGTCGGCTATAGTATTTTTTAATTTTTTTTATAGACTTTAGCCGACGAAATTTACTATATTTCGTCGGCTATAGTTAATTTTTTAATTTTTTATAAGGTTTAGCCGACGAAATATAGTAAATTTCATCGGCTATAGTTATTTTTTAATTATTTATTACACACTTTAGCTGACGAATATCTTAATTGTTTCGTCGGCTAACTGTGGTCGACTATAGCCGACGAAAAAAAAAATTTCGTCAGCTAAAGTCATCACCGACGACCTTTTCCCGACGACACTATAGCCGACGAATTAAGATAACAGGCCGACAAAAATTTTTCGTCGGCTAAAGTGCTTGTCTTGGTAGTGATACCTTAAAATTTTTATACGACTTGTTACGTCTCATCGGTTTGAAACTATTTTCAGTTGAAGCTCCGGCCAAAATACGTAATTTAGACGGTCCAATGACCTTTTTCGTGCGTTTAGGGGTTTGACTTAACGGATTGACCGTCCGGATTGAGCCCTTAACCTTGTCGGATCAAGTTGAATTTTTTTCCCATACATGTATTTTATCATGATGGTCAGATCTGACGGTTGGATTTTCGTTTCTCAAGTTTGATCATCAGAATCACATTATGCCGAATGTATAAAAGTATTTTAGCCGACGATATTCACAGGTTTAGCCGACGAATTTCAAAGGTTAGCCGACGAATTTCAAAGGTTCAGCCGACGAATTTCAAAGGTTTAGGCGACGAAGTAAAAATTTCGTCGGCTAAAGGTATAGGGTATATGGCTAAACCCAGCGCTCGACAGCCTCCACAGCGCGAGAAAAAATAAAAAAACCCTAAAGCCTGGTCCGCCTCGTCCGCCACCTCCGCCTCCGCTAGCCCTCCTCTCTCTCTCCCGGTCGCCCTCTCCCTCTCCCTCTCCCTCTCTCGCCGGCTCTGCCTCCTCTGCCTCCTCCGTACCGGTCTGCCTGCTCGCCTACTCGTCGCTCGCCAGGTGGTGTAATCCTCTGATTTTTATTTCGATATGTCATTCTAGGGTTTCGAATTTGGGAATTTAGGGTTTTTATGCGATATTGATATTGTGAATTGGTTTATGATGAATATATGGTTCATTGTGGATTGTGGATTGGATTATGCAAGTTTTAATATATGGTTGTTGAAATATTGTGGATATTTTCGATGTCTATTGATTTTGTGTATGATTTACGTGTGGTGTGTCGTTATTAAGTTTCATGATTTTCTTCCTCAGCCTTAATTCAAATTAATATTTTAAACAGGATGAGCGGTAATTTTAGATCGACGAAGGGTTCGAAGGGCCTTCGGTCCGAATCGTCTGATGGAACCTCTAGCAACCCTCATACGTCGTTTCAGAGCCACATGGCAGCCAGACATGCGACCCTTCTGGAGACGACGCAGAGGCAGCCGCCGAGCGTTTCCCATTCCTTGAGGCAGCCTTCGGTGCCCCCTTCATCGAGGCAGGGGGCGTCCCTCATTCCTCGAGAGAGCTATGGCCTCAGACCCAGACGGAGGTGTCTGCACCCCGTATGCCTGAGATACACCGGGCCCCCACTTCAGGTCCTACTGCTTCGGATGGTGGGTCATCTGGGGTACAGATGCCGCCGCCTCATCTGTTCCTTCCGCGGATGATACCGGCCTTACCTGCAGTCGATGGCTCAGGGACGCCGATTTATCCACTGCCCCCGCCAGTGGCTCCATCAGCGGCGTACCGGTTCGTGCCTTTTGATACGCCTATTATTTTCACGAGGGTATCATCATCGGCGACAGAGACGGAATCCGTCGCGTCCGCCGCATCACCCTCAGGTAATGAAAGATGAATGATTTGTTTTCTTATAATTAATAATAAAGGGTGTCCGATTTTAGTAATCAATTTGGTTTATCATGTGATAGGCACCGTCAGAGCGAAGCCGACAAAGAAGAAGAGAGGCCTCGTTACAGGGAAGGCTCTCGAGAAGACCGTCAGTACCTCAAGGAGGATCGTCATCGATACTGACGGGGATGACCACATAGTATCGGGCGGGAAGTCGAGGACGTACTCCGGCCGAGTGGGAGCGCTCATTAGGGATAGAGTCTCTATGTTGTGGTCAGACTGGGGCGAGGTCCCGCAGGAGGTTAAGGACATGGTCCACAACGCGATGTCGGTGAGTTTACAAAATGCCTCAATAATATTATGTATTACATTGTTGATTTCTCGAAAAACTAAACTAATAAACGGTTAAATGCAGGTGTGGTTTAACGTTCCTGAGCACCTAAAGAACAGCTGGGCGGACGTTGTGCATGGGGAAGGTATGTTGGGAAGTTAATGAAAAAACAAAATTGTATGTGATATTAATAATGTTTCTAATATTTTTGTTGTATCTGTAGGTACAAGGAGTGGAAGAACGAGTTGCGGACCCACTGGACTACGCACTGGAACGCACGTTCTGGTACCCCTGCTGAGTTCCAGTACAGGGAGTACGAGTGGCGTTGGCTTCTGACATCAGAGATCAACAATCCTCGTAAACAGGTATTTAAAAAAATTAATTAGTTAATTTGTTATTAAGTACGTCCGTTTTTAAATATTTTACTAATAGTTTATTTTTTTCTTTGAAGGCCATTTCCTGGGCGAACGCTCAGAACCGGCAACGCAACACAAGGAACCATCATGCCGGTTCTAGACCGTTCGCTGTCTTCATGGACGAGGTGGCCAGGGAACATCCAGAAGTCAACCGGTACGTCTATACGTACAAGAAGGCATATCCTGACGCCCAGGAGGATATTGTAAGTCATCTTATGTTTTTAAATTTTAAATTTTACTTATATATATGTCAAAATGTTAATTAATCATTTTTTTCCTATCCAATTAGGCGAAGGTGAGGGAGGCTAGTGACGAGGTGATGAGTGCTATAGTGAGGGAGACATGGCCAGACACGTAGGAGGAAGAGATGTCTGAAACCACGTCCTGGATCGACACTTCGGATCCGAGGGTTGGGGCGAGGATCATGGGCACAGCCTTCCCACCCTGAGAAAACAACTTCTAACTTCTACTGCCGGGGTCTAGGAAAGAAGGGCGAGGGGGTCCTGAAGACCACTCCAGGATTTCAACTAAAGGCAGCCTCGACCAGCAGCAGGACGACTCAGCTAGAGTCAAAAGTTGAGAGACTACGGGAACAGCAAGCTGCTCAGGCTGCCGCTCATGCTGCTCAGGCTGCCGCTCAAGCCGCCCAGATAGCCGACCAAAGAGCCTATACTGCCCAGCAGGCCCAGCAGCAGCAGATGTTCCAGTACTTGCAGGAGTTTACAACTGCTCAGCTTTAGGGACTTCCAGCTCCGCCTATGCCTACGCCTATACCGCTACCTCAGCTGCCGCAATCTCCTCAGCAGCAGCCCCCAGAATTGAATATTGATTTAGACAATCTAGATTTTATGTAGTTGATCAATTATATAGTTTTATGTGCTTGTTGTTGGTTATATATATGGAACTGTTTTGGTGTATATTGCAGCTTGCTTGGAATGGTAATTTAGAAATTTCGCGTATTTTTTTTTTTTACTAGAATGGACTTATAGCCGATGAAACCTGCCACAATTTTTTGGCTATAGTATTTTTAATTTTTTTTTCACAAGGTTTAGCCGACGAAGTATGACATGTTTCGTTGGCTAAACACTCATAAAGCCGACGAAACAGACTATATTTCATCGGCTATAGTTATTTTTTTAATTATTTATTACATACTTTAGCCGACGAATATCTTAAAATGTTTCGTCGGCTAACGTCCCAGATTATGGTCGACGAAACATTTTAAAATATTCGTCGGCTAAATACTGGGACAAAAGCCGACAACGTCTTCTGTCGTCGGCTAAATGCTGGAACAATAGCCGACGACAGAAGACGTTGTCGGCTTTGTCCCAGTATAGCCGACGACGGTTTTTAGTTTCGTTGGTTAAAGTCATCGCTGACTACCCTTTTTCGACGAAACTATAGCCGACGAAGGCTCGTCTTAGCCGACGAATTAAGCTAACAGGCCGACGAAAATACTTCGTCGGCTAAAGTGATTGTCCTGATAGTGTAAGCATGATATTGCCTTACTCGCGATCCCGTTCTCTTACTGATACCGGTGTTTGTATAGCACATATTATTTCTGTTAGGTAGATTAATTCTGAGTAGTCGCTCGCTAATGTTTCTGTCTCACCGACGTACGCGGCTTGATTGAATATGTATGTTATTAGATAGTATTTGGCATCCAGAATTTGTGAAGCCTCTTGCTTAATTACTGATTTATAGCTAGAATATTGTGTCTCTTGAAAAAAGATTTATGCCCATTTTCATGAATTCTTAGTAGTATAATAAGACTAAATTTTATCTTCAGAATCATCGATCAGTTGAAATTGTCATTGCCTCAACTTATAAGGTACAACTGATCGATCACAATTATATACATGCATGCGGTATACACCATCTTCGATTCATTTATTTCTGGTTACATGGTCGTAGAATCGAAGTTGCAATAATAACAAATCTTTGCTCGGTTTCTGGAAATGAGCCATATTCTGGGCATAAGCTAGTGCAGCAGTGTTCCAATTCTTAAAAGGTTTGAAGGAGCTTCGGCTCACCCACATCATCAAATGTGGTATACCTGCATGCGCACAACCTTCATGTATATAAAATGAAATATATCCACACTTAGCACTTAGGAAATCATGACATTTTTGAAAGATATGTCATTAAAATGCATGCCTAGCTAGCTAGGATTAATTAGTTTCTATGCTATTATTGATATGAGGGAACAACGTACGTATACTACTTCAGCCACAGATTCATAAAGTGCAGGAGGATGCGAGCTGCCTCTTCTTAATTTTTTTTGTTCCATCATCTTTTGATCTTTGTGAACAAACAGTTATGCTACGAACCTTGATATTTGCTTGTGTGGTACACTTCTCATGCTTAAAATTTCATTTGAATCTTGATAATGGCTAATTAGACCAACTTTTGTGTACCTAATTTGTATGTTTTAAATAAAATCTTCCGTATGGTTATTAATACCGGCCACAAAACTAGCTAATTTACAAGATAGTCTAAGCATAACATGTCTTTTAGGTGTTTAAAGTAATTAGAGATGCGTGTGTATATTAAATTAATGAACGGACCATAAAATTTGTCTAACATAAACTCCTCGTATCAAAACTCAACATACATATAATACATATATCAAAGATAAAATAAAAATCATAGAACTCTAAAACGAAGAAGTATCTTTTCATTAGAGATTACTCTTTACGTAATACAGATCGTACCTGCAGTTTATGCATCTTTACGTGCCTATGGAGCAATCTTGTATAACCAAAGCCAACATACATATATATACAAATTGCTTAATTTACATCATCGCGTACTTATTAACTGAGCTATAGAATAATCCAAGAGGACCACCAGGTTCTACCTGCAAAACATGATCAATACCTTAATTAGTCAAGTAGCTATAGCGAGGTAGGTTTAATTGTACGATATACAACAATACAAATACAATTTGATAAAACAAGCAACAAATTAATATTTAAACCTTAATACCTTGAGGCCTTGCTTGGTTATCAAGGTAACCTTGCCTCCAATGAACTAATGCACGAAATGGCCACAAGGAAAGGAACTGATTCCACCACCAATATCGTGACGTCACTCTTCCTCCTCTTCCTCTGCGTAATATTTTCAGGATTGCGATCATCATTGATCCCATTGTTAATAAGCTCATATCGGCAAACTGGACAAGTATTGTGTAAGCTGAGCCAAGGGACAATGCAATCAGAATGATACACATGTTTGCATGGCATTTCTCTCACTTCTCCACCAACCACAAACACTTCTTTGCAAACCGGGCAACCAGGTTCCTTCACCAACCCCTCTTCCGTGACTTTCACAGTCGGCAATCCTTCGATTGCCCAACCGGGTGCCGGCGGAGGCCCTCGATGCTCACTTTGAACCTCATTTGTTGCTTCCTCGAAAGTAATAGCGTTATCAGTATGATCCTCGTCGAGGGTGGCATTTTGTGGCACGGGGACTACAAGTCTTGGCGGTCTGTCGAACTGGAGGGTGATCCAAGACCGCGGATGATCAACAGGCTCATTGTCGCTTTCGATTTGCCATCGAAGTCGTCCGTGGTGCCTCGGAGGGGGAGGATCGAGGGCTAGAGCAAGGTTTTGAAGTAACCGGGCAGTGGGAGAAGGTTCTAGGGCTTGATGAAGGTGGTTATTGAGGGAGGCAGCAGGCCTTAATACATCGAGCTCATGATTGAGCTCATTGGAGCAATAGTGACATTGAAGTCCATATGGGTTAGAAGAGGCAATTCTTACAGTATGTTGGCAATGGCGGCACCAGAAGAAACGGAAGGTTCTCATTCTTCTTATTCCATTGACCATAACACGAGGACGAGGACGAGGACGAACCAGTGACGACGACATTGAAAAAACTGATCGATGCCAATAAATATTGGCTAGGGTTTATTGATCGATAAACCCTAGGAAGAAAACAAGTAAGACTCGTGTTTATATACACGAGTATGATGAAGAGAAAAGGAGAAAGAGGGCGGAGAAAAGGATGGCTTTGGGTTACACAGTTGGAGATTCCTTTTCGTAAAACTGTAGTTTTGGTTTTTCTTCTTTCTTCGTGACTTCCTCTCTTCCACTTTATCTTTCTTTCATGACTTCCTCTTCCACTTTATCTTAACAAAAAAGCAAAGGATGATTTAACCTTGTGTGGATGCAAAGTTGACAGTAATGAGCTATGGTCTTTAACTATGGACTAAAGTTGCCTTTATATATATAATAAAAACTAATGCAAGCCAGAGTAGACTGAAAATGCAAAAGAAAAAAAAAAACGAAAGAGGGAGGAACAGAAAGAGTTTTCTCTCTAAGTGGGGGTGATGAACTGATGTAGAGTAGTAGAGATTTGGCTTTATACAAGAGATGGTTATTATAATTGTTAATACATAGTAAAATCCGCTCAACTGCATCGGAAAACACCTCTTTTACCCGATCGCCGGAGGTCGGCCTGGACCGTAAGCCGCCACCAATGTCATCTCCGACACCCAAACAAGATAGATTTAGAATTCTATCTTGTGTTCCGAGACCACGGGACGTGGTAGAAACAATAGTACTGTTAGATCAGTTACTGGCTGGGTATGGAACTTTTAATTAGGTGGAAGAGAACATGACTAGTGGTAGTGACAGTGATAAATCCAACTCTAAAAATATATGGAGTATATATACTACTAGCATAGGGCTCATAGGACACTTTTTTTTGTATATCTTTTGCTTTAGAGGATATGAATAATGATATCTAAAGGTTATTGGGTACGGTGCAGCCACAAAATGAAAAATGTATCATCTGTTGCGGGCTCCACTAACCAAAGGCCACGCTTTTAACTTTGGTATCTCTGTTTTTTCTTTTATTTTTAATGTTATATTATATTTTTTTCTCTCACTCCTTATTTTGTTTTGATTTCATTTTTCTTTTTTTGTTTTCTTTTTTCCTTTTTCTTTTCTCTTTTTTCTTTTTTCTTTTTTTTTTTTTTTTTTCTTTTTTCTTTTCAATACATTAATTCATATTTTCTTTGATATTATAATTTTTTTATTATAGTAATTAAATAAAGCAACGAAATGATCTTCAATATCTAATATGCAATGGATATATGAAAAGGTATCCTCTGACTTTTTCTGTTTTTTTTTTGTTTAAAAAAAAATCTGCCATTATAATTCTTTCACAAAAAATAATGATTACATGAAAATTTAAATACGCAATAACCTAAACATTCACACTAAAATCAAATCATCAAGTAACATTTAAGTTTTTCCAGAATACATAAAATAGTTATAACATCATAAGGTCTACATAATTGAAAATGCCGAATTGAAATCCTAATTAATCTAGTTTTGAATTGAAATCGTAATAGACTTGAAGTAATGACCATCATCTCCTAGTTCTCATTGCATAAGGTCTGATAAATACATAATTCTTGTACATATGGACCAAATTAAACTAGTTACTATCAGGACTCACCCCGAATTTCACCCTGAAACCCGAAGTAAATCCTGCAGGGACCACTCCCAATGAAAGATTTACCGAAAAATTGGCAAAACCTCCATTGAAAATGGACTACCCTAACCTAAAAATTTCAAATTTACACTCCTACTAAAACACATCCAACCTTAACTCCTGGAGCCATCTGCTCCCCGCAAACACAACCGCCACAATATCAACAATACATCAACATCCAAACATCACATAAATAACCAGCTAAAACAGTAAACCTTATCCTTCAGAAACTCTAAACAGAAATCGAAAGACCTAGCACACCACCGAAATAATTTACATTAAACCCAAAGTATTCAGAGCTACTAGACACTAGCGGAAGCAAGAAAACACGGGTAGGTTAATTAGGTAACCTACTGATGAAAGGTGGTGGAAATGCGGGTGACTATGTCTCGCCTCCTACTAGATTCAACCCGAACTCTGCAGACTAGGCGTTTTAAAACAAAGGGCCCAAGGGAAAACATTCGAAAATGTTAGAGTGAGTGGACAAAGATAAATTAATAAATAAAATATCTATGTTTCCCCAAATCAATTTGCAAGGAAAATTGAATGCATGCTGCACGCGATAAAACTTTAATCTCATAAAATATCGAGCCTCTCAGGCTCTAAAATATATGTATGTATTTACACACGTCCATACTCTCCATATAACTCGATCATGCTGCATCAATACCCCACCTAGACCACGTCTAGAAGCATCACAAAAACTACATACTTCCCACTATCATCTGGAAGTGCCAAAACATGAGCACTAGTCAAACGATTCTTCAATTCTTGGAAACTTTGTTCACACTGATCTGACCATTCGAACTCAACTCCCTTCTTGGTCAACCTTGTAAGAGGAGCAGCAATCTTTGAAAAATCTTGCACAAAGCGCTGATAATAACCTGCTAATCCCAAGAAACTACGGATCTCCGTCATAGTAGTGGATCTTCTCCAATTTGACACTGCTTCTACCTTTTGGGAATCCACACTAATTCCTTCTGCCGAAACCACATGACCCAAGAACCCCACTTTATCAAGTCAAAACTCACACTTGCTAAACTTAGCATATAACTGAGAATTTTTCAAAGTCCGCAATATTATTCTTAGATGCTTGGCATGCTCCTTCTCACTTCTTGAGTAAATCAAGATGTCATCTATGAATACGATCACGAAACGATCAAGATATGGACTAAACACCCTATTCATGAGATCCATAAACACCGCGGGTGCATTAGTAAGTCCAAAAAGGCATCACCACAAATTCATAATGATCGAAAAGCAGTCTTGGCTATGTCACCATCTCGGATCCGTAACTGATGATAACCAGATCTCAAATCAATCTTGGAGAAAACAGAAGCACCTCTTAACTGATCAAATAAATCATCAATGCGCGGCAAATGATATTTATTCTTCACCGTGACTTGATTCAGTTTCCTATAATCAATGAATAATCTCATGGTGCCATCTTTCTTCTTAACAAACAACACCGGAGTACCCCATGGAGACATGCTAGGCTGAATAAAACCCTTGTCTACCAATTCCTGCAATTAAGTCTTCAACTCTTTCAATTCTGCTGGAGCCATTTTGTAAGGTGCCTGAGAGATAGGCATAGTTCCAGGAAGTAATTTAATAGAGAAGTCTATCTCCCTTGCAGGAGGCAACCCAGACAACTCTTCAGGAAAAACATCCGGAAACTCCCTTACTATAGGAATATCTTCTACTCCCAAAACTCTCATATTTGTATCCACCACGTGAGCTAAATACGCATGACAACCTTTATTTAATAATTTTCTAGCAGCAACAGCTGAAATCAGGCAACTCGAAATAACATCTTTTTCCCCTTGAAATGCAACCTCAAATCCATCTAGACTTCGTAGCACCACTACTTTTTGAAAACAATCTACCATAGCTCTATATGCTTCCAAAAAGTCCATTCCCAAGATCACATCAAACTCCACTATGTCTAAAGGAATGAGATCGGCCTTGAAATTAAATCCCTCTACTAATACTTCACATCCACTAAACACCCAATTAATTCTCATCACCTCATCGGAGGGTAGAGACACATGCCACTCGCCTGGAAGAGGCGATGATGGCACATTGGCATGGAGCGTAAATCTACTAGACATAAATAAGTGCGTTGCTCCGGGATCAATTAAAGCAAAAGCAGGCTGACTAAAAATTAATAACGTACCAATGATGACATCTGGAGAAGTACGACATTTCTGCTAGGTCATGGCATGCAGTCTAGCGCAAGTCATGAGACGTCCACGCTGACCACTACCCTGCTGAGAGCCACCTCTGGACGATGCACTACTCTGAGTACCACTACTGGAGCCTCTAGCTGAAGATTGACCGACTGGATGAGTAGGGGCGGGGGTGGTCCTCTGAGCCAATAATAGACACTCTCTCCTGAAGTGGTCCTGACTGCCACACTCAAAGCATCTAGAATATTGTTGTTGTCCAAATGAAAAAGTCTGACTACCAGATGTCCCACCCTGAAAGCTGCCACCAGAACCATACTGTCCAGTATGTGGTCTACCCAACTGACTCCTAGCAGGTCTCCTATGACGTCCTCTAACCCTGAATCGAGAATTAGAACCCGATCCCCCACTACTGCCACTACCAGCTGAAGAACTAGAAGCGGATGATGAAGCGGCCTTCTTGAATGGACCCTAACTGGGGCCACTGAAATCTCGTGGCCGAGCACTATAAATCCCCATAGACTCAATGGCCATGGTTGCAGTAACAGCATCAAGAAAGGTCGGGTAATAAACACCCGTCATCTTGTCTGCATACACTCCACCAAGTGCCCCAATGAACATCTCCATCCTGGTCCTCTCATCAGGAACCAGATATGACACATGGTAGCTCAAGGTAGTGAACCTCTGCTCAAACTCTATGACACCCTCATCATCCCTCTTCTTCATGTTCAGGAAGTCCGACTGAATCCTGCTGCGGTGGGCATGGCTGAAATACTGCCCTAAGAAGAGGGTCTTGAACTGCTCCCATGACATACCCTAAGCACCATCAATATTTCTGCTAGCAAGGGACCACCAATGATGAGCTGAATCATCTAGAAAAGTCACTGCCATCTTCACTTTCTTATATTCCGGCAAATCTGTGCTCGCAAATGCATTTTCCATCTTGTCCACCCAATTGTAAGCATCAAGGGGTCCCTTGGCACCCTTAAACTCTCTTACTCTAGCCTCATAAACTTCTCTTCACTGTATGAGGGTGTGGAGCTCGATCTATAACATCTCTCAGCATATTCCCAAGATCATCAACTAGTCCTCTGACCTCATTGCCATCATTGGCATTGGTCGAAGTAGCTACGCGAGGTTGGCGTGGGTGCCTAGGAGGCATAATACCTGAGGAAGAAGATATTTAGTAGTCCATAAACAAGACTAACACAACTATCACACATACCCAATAACACAAAGCATCAAAAGCATAAAATACCAATGAATCCGCCGCGGACGGATCATCACTCTATAGACACTACGTGCTACTTAAGTTGTATGATAGTGACAAGAAGGCAGGAAAAGAAAACATAAAGCTCTAATACCAACTGTTAGGACTCACCCCGAATTTCATCCTGAAACCCGAAGTAAATCCTGCGGGGACCACTCCAAAGGAAAGATTTACCGAAAAATTAGGAAAACCTCCCTTGAAAATGGACAACCCTAACCTGAAAATTTCAAATTTACACTCCTACTAAAATACATCCAACCTTAACTCCTGGAGCCATCCGCTCTCCGCAAACACAACCGCCACAATATCAACAATACATCAACATCCAAACATCACATAAATAACCAGCTAAAACAGTAAACCTTATCCTTCAGAAACTCTAAACAAAAATCGACAGACCGAGCACACCACCGAAATAATTTACATTAAACCCAAAGTATTCAGAGCTACTAGACACTAGCGGAAGCAAGAAAACACGGGTAGGTTAATTAGGTAACCTACTGATGAAAGGTGGTGGAAATGCGGGTGACTATGTCTCGCCTCTTACTAGATCCAACCCGAACTCTGCAAACTAGACGTTTTAAAACGAAGGGCTGAAGGGAAAACATTCGAAAACGTTAGAATGAGTGGACAAAGATAAATTAATAAATAAAATATCTATGTTTCCCCAAATCAATTTGCAAGGAAAATCGAATGCATGATGCACGTGATAAAACTTTAATCTCATAAAATATCGAGCCTCTCAGGCTCTAAAATATATGTATGTATTTACACACGTCCATACTCCCTATATAAATTCATGGGTCTACATAGGGCTACTACGCTCGCGTCCAACGCTCACGTCCAACGCTCACGTCACGCGTTAATGCAGTGCTACACTACGCCATTAAGGTGGACAGACGAGTGTATAAATATGTGTCCATACCCTCTATATGAATTAAACGCTCATATATGGCTACTACGCTCACGTCACGCCATAATGCGGCTATATGCTACGCCATTAAGGTGGACAGACACATATGGCTAGCTAGCATTTATATACATACTCTCCTCAATATACATATTTATACTCACCGAAAAATCTAATTTTTCGGTAACTCTCCAAGAGAAATAAAAATGTCAAAATTAAATGACGTCAAAACTTCAACAATTTAAATATTCAACCATAACCATAACATGCATATTATTTAAAACAAAAGTCCACTCACAAATTAGGCCTAAGACTGATGTCGATCTTCTGCTCGAGCCTCCTCACGTCCTGTTCTAAATATAATATTAATTTTCCAACCGAAATTCCAATACTTACTAAAAAATAGGCAAAATAAATATAAGCCGTAACCACACTCATTCTCGCCTAACTTCGATATTCCTAAACCGGAACGATCCAAACTTTAATACCAAAATTGGCAGCCGTAACAACCTCCCACAGATTTAACGACTTTAATCCTACAGCCGGATTCTACATTAATTAACCGCCAAAATACCAAACTTCGGAAATTCACAAACCTAACCAAAACTCCTCCAAAAATTCCGTAATTCACATCAATAAACTCCCCTTAAAATTCCACATTAAAAACCCTAAAATCTCCCAAACAGCGGCGGCCGGAGGCCGACTCCGGCGACCTCCAATACCTACCAAATTTTAATAGCAGCCTCCTCTCTACCTCCTCTACAACTTCCCTAACTAGCACAAACACCAATTTCAAGCCTAACTAGGTCAATCGAACAAAACATCACAGAAAGCCCTAGAATTTCCAACACCAAAATCTCTTTACCTAGACTAAGGGAGAGTGAAACCTTTGGAGGGATCAATGCACGGGAGGAGAGCTTCAAAACGAGCCAAGAATCGCCGGCTATGGAGGCCGGAAGAGGGAGTTTCGTCGACGGAACCACTATGGCAGTCGGACCTTTCGGGCCCGATTTCTCACTCACGGCGGCGCTAGGGAGCTTCTCACCGGTCTAGGATGAAACCTGGGTCAGAGGCCGACCTTTTGGGACCAGAGCGGGCGGCGAACGGTGGCCGGACGGCAGCAAGCGGACGGTCGGAAGTCTGGCGGGTCGGGCTGCTCGGGGGAGATGGAGAGAGAGAGAGAGAGAGAGAGAGAGAGAGAGAGAGAGAGAGACCGGAGAGGGAGAGGGAGAAAAGAAATGGGTTGGGCTTTCCAACCGGTTCCACCATCCCATACCATTTAAAACTCAACATCCAAAAATAACACCTCAAACTAAAATACCCCAATAAAAATTACCTTTTACTAGCTAAAATTATCATTTTTACCATCATCACATTTTCTCCTATGAATAATTCCGTCGAAATAAATGTCCCTCAAAACCCCTCTAGGGACCAAAAAAACTATAAATTCATTGACGAAGACGGTAAAATTCTTTTTAACACCAAGCTAGTAAATAAGGTAAAAATTTAAGGCTCAGGATGTGACAGTTACTGATGAGAATACAGTATTAGGATAGACAGTCATGTTCACCTAGTCAGTGACTGACCAAGAGATTCGTGGTCAGTCATCATTAGATTTAAATCCAAGGGTGAGAAGTATTATTTTTTAATAGAGTTGTTTTGTTTTCAACCCTTAAATGTTAATCTAATGGTGAACCAAAAACTAAAAATCCAACCAAAAAAATAACTAATACTTAACTATACACTTAATTACTTGTTTAATCCCTTTGCATATTTGGGCAAACAAATAAAATTATGGGACGGTAGACATAATAATCATGTGGTGAAAATGCAAAATTCAATGGCCTTTGAGACATGGTATGAGCAATTTGAGACATTATTGGCATGGCATCTTCTTGTGTATCCACATTTATTCACTACAAAAAAAAATGATTATTTTGGCTACCACGGCTTGCGACGGTATGCAACTGTCGTCGCCAATAGTTCTACTTTTGTGACAGCAAACGTGGGGTAGCAGAAAGAAAACTATTTTGCGACGGCAAACGTGAGGTAGCAGAATGAAAACTATTTTGCTACGACAATATATGACACGCCATATCAAAAGATGAAATTATTTGTTACGGCTTTATATCATGCTGTGGCATGGAAACAAAGAATTTACGACGGTGTTATAACACAAAGGGGTTATATATTCTAAATGTATATTCACATAAATCTAATTTATAATTAAACAATAATTAAAAATAATGAAATGATAAACATGAAACCAATTACTATTAACAACTTTAGTTACCACTCTTGATTGAAGGAGAAGTGGGATTTGTGGAAGCGAATTGAGTGTTTTGGAACACTTAGAACGAAGAACACAAATATTATTTTATGCTACCAACTCGGATGTAGAACCAGAGGAAAGTGTTAAAGTCGAGTCATGTGTCTCACACACTTTCCTTAAGATCGATTATGGCGCCTCCTCTACCGGTGCAAAAGGCTTAATGACATTTGTCTCCTAGGATACAATGATTGCTTGTGCTTTGGAGCTGCACTATCACCAGAAAGATAGAACTAAAGAGAGAATAACTCTTTGAGAGGAGGAGATGATTATTGAGAAGGTGTTTCGAATGTGTGTTTAGAACAAAAAAAGTGTCACCTATTTATACATGGAGGAATGTGATCAGCACTTGAATGTCATGAATCCATATTCATGAGTTACAACCTTTCACATGTCAACCCTTGACATTTTTTGATATGTTACAACCTTTAACATGTCAACCCTTGTCATTCTTTAGTTACAAAATTGAACCATTATTGAACTTGTTGTTACAAAATCCAAAGGGTTATATAGTTGTTACAAATTTCAGATTCTAAAGGTCAGCGAAAGGTGAAAAGTCTAAAAAAAGGTTTCAAGTACTCATCTTTGATGACTATTTCTTATTCACCCTATAACCCAATTAAATTATCCAATTTAAATTGGTTAAATAAAATGGTGAAATAAAACCATTTTTCCAACAATTCCTTACATGAATGAAATTGCAATCCCATATGAGCCCTCTCGATTCCATAGTCTTGTTCATCTTTTGATCAAATCTATTTCGGATTCAAAGATGATGCAAGATATGTGGAATGCTTCTCTGTGCTCCATCCTCTCCGGCCAAGCGTCTCGGAGTTTTGAGGACTTGATCCGAGTCCTTTCACATGACTCAAAAGATCCCAATGACACCCCCTATGTCAGAGCTATTCCTCTGTTTTGGGCTACCATAAATTCTAGGGATAGAGTTGAAGTAAGGACATGGCTATTGTGATGAAGCAACATAGATACCAAAGGGTGGATTCGGTACAAGATTTATATCTGAATCATCTATTTTCTAGATGAGGATGATCTGATGATGTGTGTTGATTTGGTGACAGAAATCAGATGAGGAAAATATGATGATATGATGTTGATTTTATGGGTATTTGCCGATTAGGGGAGTATAGATTGAAAAAAAAAAAGGTGAAAGATAATTTGAGCTCAAGACTGTGATGATTGATGAACCGAGAATTCTGGAAACGCAAAAGAAGAAGGAAAGTCAAAAGAAACTAAAGAGACTCGAGTGGAAGAGAAGGAAAACAGATTTGGCTGTGTTTTAATCTGTACATGAACTGAATATAAAAACGAATATATGGAAGTGTTGTACTTTTGTAAGCAAAAGTAGTGTGTTGGTATAGTGGATCTCGTCTTGAATTATATGTGACAAGTGGGAAGTTTGAATCCTCACACTTGCATATTTTTGATATTATTTGGTTTGCCTTGCATACTAAGCACCTAATATATTAAAGTTTTGTACAATAATCAACATAAGCGCAAGCTTGTGTAGTGGTTCCCGACATAGATTTCATGTGAGGAGTGAGAGGTTCAAAACCCCTCTCTTACATGTTTTAGAAATCATTTCGTCTTTTTTGCTACGGCCCATAGTCCCAGCCTGGTAGGACCGGCCCGATTGTTACTGGTCCGGGCTCTTCCCAGTCCCAAGAAATTTAAGACAAACAATAGGCCCGGTGGGAGAGTAGCTGGGCCGGGCCTGGTACTTGGAAATAGGGTGTCGGGTTACCGAGCCCAGCCCTAATCTCTACGCATCTTACTTCAAACATTTGTTCTATCTTTTTTGTTTGCTCAACCATTTTGCTTTGTAGTTCCTCCATCATGAGTGCTTCCCTCTCTTGTGCCTTTTTCGCTTGCTCTTCTAATTGCTCACGTAGTTGTTTCACTTCCCTTGACACTCTTTGCTCTTCAACATGAAATCCAGAGACTTCATTCCAAGTAACCCTTACTCTGTTCCCCTTCTTCTTACCAAGAACTTCAACATACATTTCTTCACAGACTTCTGGAGTGGTGATGTCAATGTTCTTGCTTAACCTCTCTTGTTCAGCTTCTTCAAAATCAACCTACAATGAATTCAATATATAAATCATGAGTAAAGAAGACATCATATATCTACAAGTATCGTAACATATAAACAAGCATGTTGTAGAAAATGGCTCATTTCGTTAGGATAAAAATGGCTGGGTAGGGCCGGCCCTTTAATTAGGGCTAAATAGGGCTGAGATGAGCTATTTTTTTCTCTCTCTTAATTTAGCTGAGGGATTTAGTCATATTTAACATACATGCATATACATTATACTCATATATAACTTAAGACACCTATGCATATACATTAGCTTAAGGATAACTTAAGACATATATCTATGTATATTAATCTAAGTGGTTATACTCATATATCTCATGAACTATCTCTCTAAATTATTAAATTACAATCGTTATTCAACAAAACAAAGGAAATCAAAGAAATTAAGCTAGCAAAATCAATTTCAAAAAATGAGATTAGTTGTATCGTATCTAAAATATAAGAGACATATTAAAATAATAGAAAAAATAAGAATTTATTAAGACCAAAAGGGCGGGCTTTTAGGGCCGAGTCAGGTTTGACCTTAAAAGACTCAATAGGGTAGGGTCATAGGGTAGAGCTGAGTTTCATTTGCTTGACCCTTGCCCTACCCTATTTGAGAAGGGCTATGGCCGGCCTGCCCTAATGGAGGGCCGGATAGGGATTCGGCCCCAGAGGGTAGAGCATGTTTTAGGGCGGGATAGGGCTGAAGGGCCAAATGATCAGACCTATTGACGTATAAGAAGCTAGTGTGAAAAAAAAAGCCTCAAATCTCAAGGAATAGAAAATGTTGTCCCATTTGGGAGGGCCGCAGGGGTCGTCATCGGTTTTAGACCAGTTCAGGAGGGCGGAACCGCAGGGATCGTCATCGGTTTTAGACCAGTTCAGGAGGGCGGAATTCTTTGTGTTCTTTCTGAACTGGTTGAGAATGGCTAGGTCATTTGCGTTTCTGGCGATGAAGGCCATTGAGATGAGAAATGATATTTTTGTAAGATTGAAGAGGTGTACTTAGGGTTTTAAACATGTCAAAAAATGAGTTGAAAGTGTACTAAGTATGAGAGCTGTACTCATAAATTTGGAGGTGCAACTAGATCCTCTTTTGCCATAGGGCTTAACTTGAAAAAAAAAAAAAACCAATAGTTGAAGTTACATGGTGATTGTGAGGTGTGACGACCTACGGGTGATCGATACACATATGACGAGCTGGTACGAGCCCGTCGTCGAAGCAGTGACAACTAACAAGTTGTTAACCGATCCCAGGCCGGCCGAGTCAAAACGCCACCTTGTCAACTCACCTGGTCACAGCCTTTATCTCTCAATCTAAAAAATAAAAAAAATAATAGAAAAGAAACCTCGTTTTCGGATTGGGTAGTCGGCTACCTCATCAAAACCCCCAAATATTCATCTACCCTCTCTCTCTCTCTCTTCCTCTTCTCTCTCTAGCAGAAGAGAGAGAAACTCTGCAGAGAAGAATCCAAAAGCGAGGTTAGGGTTTGGCGTAATGGCTCACGCAGTGTTCCACACAGCTCAATTCATGCCCATGAACACGCAGCTTCCCAAGAAGCCCAGGCTGCCGGGGCCCTTACAGCAGCAGCCGACGATGATGATGATTGCTCAGCCGCTCAAGCCCCGGCGCAGTCTTTCCGTAAAGGGATGCTGTGCCTCGCCGTCTACTTCCGACTCCGTTGAGGGAGGACAGTCCACTTTGTGGGAGCGCTGCTTCGTCGCGCCGTCGTCGTTACCGGCGAGGAATGAGTTTGGTCCGGTGATGAAGGGGCAGTACGGTGCTTTTGGTGCGGTGACGCTTGAGAAGGGCAAGCTCGATATGACTCAGAAGCAATCCAAGTCTAGCCCCGAGGTCATTCTCACTCTCATCTCTTAGCTACAATATTGTTCTTCTTCTTATTCTTATCAGAGAAACAGTTTTTTTAGGAGGATAATTGTAATTCCACCCCTGCTAGTGTGTAATTTGCTTAGGTTTGGTAATCTGGAACAGTAGATGTGCTAAGTATTGATTGTAGAATCGTGAAACTCCACGGCGGAACAAAGGATTACAGTTACAAAGTACCTCTAAGCTAATCTGTTTTCTCCGGTGAAAGTGGATGGAGTTGATTGGAATTTCGAATTCACACGTGGATTGTTTTACAAGGAGTTGGATTCGCTGTGTGCTTTAGAATAGAGAAGGAACTGAGGACAAGCCGAAACCAGAACACTATCTATAGGCAATTAGGTACTTGCTATTAGGATGTCTTGTCTAGTCTGTCCCTTGCAGCTTTTGACTAGCTTGATGAAGTTGATTTTCTTGTCCAAGTGGATTGGTGGTGAAGAGTATAGGAACACAATATCCAACTTGGAAAGTGGCTATGGCAATTCCATCAAGAGAGTAGTGATCCCGACCATGTGATAGTAAGTTCAAGTCCATTTTGTTATAAAGATGTTTTACAAGACAGTAGGTTCAAGTCCATTGCCTTGAAAAGATGACTCACAAGTCCTTTACACTTGACCTTTACCTGTAGGTTTGGGGCGGGAAGTGGAGAAAAAATCAAGTCTAGGGTGAATAGAAGGGTTAGGGAGTTGTAGCCCTCTGGAATTCTGTGATATAAAATCCTACTTGAACCAATTGAAAAAGTGTACTTGTCTGTATTTTTTCATGCATATAGAAGGCTAAGAGTACAAGTCTTAGCTCGAACTATTTGTCATGGAAGGATGAAAAGTTATAATAGGGTTCTAAGGAGGTGGCCTTGTTGTGCCATTTATTATGGCAGAAATTGTTTACAGAGACCAAAGTGACCTTGAATATTCTTGCTTCGTGTTAATGCCTTATTGTGTTAGAAATATAAGTTCCTTGCAGGCTTTGATTTGGACATTGTAGATTAAAAGGAGTATGATATTTAGGGGCCTAGAGGTGATGTGGTAGCGTCTTGGATGGATTTCGGAATCACTGTGGGCGTCATTTTCTTCAGAGTTGGGATAGCTCTACTCAAGCATTTTATGTTAATTTCTTTACAAGTCTTTTCGTATAAAAGAACCAAGAACAATATATCCCATTTATACTTGACACAACTAAACTAAGGGTCATAATGTATGGCTTATGATTAGATCCTCGTAGCCTAACAAAGTAAAGAGGCCACTACGCCTTAGACAAAAATACTTGTAGTTTGTTGCACTTACTAGGTACTGGTCTGTCAAAAATGTTGTTGCCTTTATCCAAATGCTACTGGCATCAGACACTTGTCTGTCCACTCTACACCAGTTGAGGATCTGCTCACGTAGCCATCTTACCATATATAAAATTGGCATGCATCATTTACCTCCATTTTCGTTTCCAGTCATCCATAGACCCAAACTTCTTATTGATCCACTTATTAGGCACTGTTATCCAGCATGTCTCCTGCCAACCTTCCAAAATTAAGCAATTTTTGCCATATTTAATTTGGCAATTTGATTTACTTCCTTTTTTAGTGTATAATTTTTGTTTGTTTGTTTGTTGAGGATGCTAATGTTTGATTTTGCAGCTGCAAACTGGGGGAGGTGGTGGAGATATTGGTAAAAAAATAAATCATGGAGGTGGTGATGGAGGTGATGATGATGGCGATGATGATGATTATTTTGATGACTTTGATGACGGTGATGAGGGGGATGAGGGTGGTCTTTTTAGAAAACGGATGTTTCTTGAAGAGGTTAGGAATCTAATTTAAAAAAATATATTCTTCCCCTGGCTGTTGTCAATTGTATTTTTTATATGTACTGACGTCAATGTAATCTCTCCTCCCAGCTGTTTGATCGTAAATTTGTAGATGCAGTTTTGAACGAGTGGCAGAAGACAATGATGGACTTACCTGCCGGCTTTCGGCAGGCTTACGAAATGGTGCAGTACTTCTTATATCACTTTGGTTGAAATATTTAAGCTAGACTATGTGCTACTAATACTTGATAGAAAAAGAAACACATTCAGCTAACAATACTAACTCAAACATCGCCTCCAGGGATTGGTCAGCTCTGCTCAAATGGTAAAATACTTAGCAACCAATGCCAGGCCAACCACTACTAGGTTCATTTCTCGTTCACTTCCTGATGGGATATCGAGGGCATTCATTGGCAGGTGATTTTTTTTAATGGTCTACATTCACTATTTTTGGAGTATCATATATCCATTGGTTGGATTGCAGCTGATTTCAGAATTCTGATCTAGTCTTAAGGTCTGATTTACTAGCCAGTTTTTTATGTTTCAATTTTTTTTCTTGGACATCATGTCTCGAGATTTCTGCTCTATTCATTGGTTGGACTACAACTTCTTTCAGAATTCCAACTTAGGTTAGGTTTTGTTTATTAATAGAAATTGATCGTTTCAATGATTTTGTTCTCTAATTTTTATTTAGAATTCAGTCATCACTATGAGCTAAGAATTTCAAGATTTATCTTCTTGGGTCAAATTCACTGATTGGAAGACCACTTTTTGTTTCTATTGTTGTAAATTACAATTTAGGTCCTACTTGTTGGAATAATTTGCGTTGCTTATGTACTTTAGTTTAAATGGGTGATAGATATTGTACGTGGTAACATGGCATCTTTTTTATAGTTTTACTTAAACACATGTTTTAATTTTGGAGATACAGAAGAAGTTTATTCACACATCACAGGTATAACTATGACATCATTTGTTTGGTATTTTTGATTAGTATTATAATAATAGTGTTTTTTTTTTGTGTGTGTGTGTGTACTCCCTCAGTTTCACTCCAATATTATTCCATTTATATAGTAAGCAACCTCTGCATAGTATCATCCATTTGGTTGTAGTACTTGATCCAAGGCATTCAAGTGACAGGTGCCTGAAGTTAACTTCCTATCAAAATTGTGATGACATTTACTGATTGATGTCTTAGAATTTTTGATACAGTGAAAATGCTATACCCATAATTGTTGATTTACTCCTAAGCTGCTTATCTTTGTACTGTCCATTGATTCTTAATAACCTTTGTTGGTTAATTTAGTTCTAAGAACTGATGTGTAAACTTTTTGTCGCAGAATGCTTGCAGATCCTGCTTTCTTGTATAGGTTTCTGTTAGAGCAGGTTGGGACGATAGGTTGCTCAGTTTGGTGGGAAGTAAAGACTCGTAAGGAAAGGTGTGTGTGCTCATGTTATGGCTTAGGCATGAAACTAGTCTGATGCTTTTAAATGGTTACTGATATATTATGTTCTTTTTTTAAATAGGATAAAGCAAGAATGGGATCTGGCACTTATAAATGTGCTCACAGTAGCAGCATGCAATGCTGTTGTTGTCTGGTCACTTGCTCCTTGTCGTTCGTATGGGAACACATTCAGGTTTGATTTGCAAAATACATTGCAAAAGCTCCCCAACAATATATTTGAGAAGAGCTATCCAATGAGGGAATTTGACCTGTCAAGGAGAGTTCATTCTTTCTTCTATAAGGCTGCTGAGTTGTGTATGGTTGGACTATCTGCTGGAGCAGTTCAAGGTGCTCTATCAAACTTTTTATCACATAAAAAGGAAAACAGGTACGCATAGTGCATGAAAAGGCCCAGGGTTCTTTCATCCAATATTATTTTCATAATGAACTAAACCGAGAAAAGGAAAATCTGAGATTTCTCTTACTTTTAAATTAGAAGTATAGTGATGCCTATATTCATCAAATACTCAAGTCTTTAGTACAAGTTTTAACAATTTAGGTTGCCTAACTTGTGCCATCTTTTAACCTGATAGTTGGCATGTTTCTTTATTTGTGTTTTTTTTTTTTTTTTTTTTTCCTTTTCAACCATTTAGACAATAGTATCTAAACTATAAAAGCAGATATAACTTGGTTATAGCTATTTAAATTCAACAAGTGGGTGATAAGAATGTTGAAATTACTAGAAGATTGTGAAAGAAGTATATATTGCATAAAAAGAATGTAGTCTCAATAGATGATGTATGGCTTGGTACTTGAGATTTTGACTTTAGTAACATTGTTGATAATGACTGCATCTTTTTTCTTTTTTGAAAAAAAAAAAAGGTTCTTGATATTGCAACCTATAAACTTTGTCCTGAAAAACTATTGGCATTGCTATTTTTATTGTCAGTTCCCATCATTTTACGGCTTTTATTTTCTTTGTAGCTATTTGAGTGCATTAGGTTATCTTTGCTGTGGTCTGTTGCATGTATTTCTTTTTTAAACATGTGACTAAACCCATAAGTTTAGCATTTGAGGGTATGATTCACAACAATATATTTTCGGAATTGCTGGATTAACTTTTCACTATTATTTTCTACGGTTATAACTATACTTTACTTTTGATTTGAATATAGTTTTTCATCTGGAGTTGTAGAAGCTTTCTTGTGATAGGTTGTTGAAGTGTTTTATACCTGTGAGAAAATGTTTTTCAAAATGGGTTTCTTTTAGAGATATAATGAAGGGATTGGCGACCAAAGAAGATAGTGAAAGGGTTCCACTTTTACTTTCCTTTTTTTTATCTGAATCTGAATTTTTTCCAATGCAATTCTTGTCAACTTGTTTGACAGGCTATCGGTGACGATCCCCAGTGTGAGAGCAAATGCACTTGGTTATGGTGCCTTCCTAGGGCTTTATGCGAATCTGAGGTATCAGCTGTTATGTGGATTTGATAGAGCTGTGATGAACCATTTTGATGTTATTGGGGTGGCTCTGGTTCTAAGCACGGCATTCAGGTATGCTTTTTCTATATCCGGTACCTTGCATCCAAAGATTGTTGTTGTCCTTTCATATATAGACATTCTTCCAGTTTTTGATTAGTCTATCTAGAATAATTTGGATGGGAAGTGCTAGATAATTTCCCTGCATCAGTTTGACGGGTTTTTTTTTTTTTTTTTTTTTTTTTTTCTGAACAACCCTTCTACCCTTTTCATTGTACTTAAAACTCTGCACATCAATTCTTGGTACCATAAATTGGTGAAACAATTTTTTGTTTTCTGTGGAGTGAGTTTAATGATTCCCTTTAGGAAGAGGATCCCTCTTTCTAAGAAAAGAAATGTACAACATTGTTGTGGTCCACCCCTTATTATGAGCACTCACAGAATAGACAATAAAGTATTAGCAGTAATTCTTCGCGAGTGTGGCCATTGCATGTGAGTGTAGAAGCTATATTGTTTGGATCACCGGATGCACTATGGAATTGTCCGATAACTGTTTTGAAGAAGTAAATATATACCCTGAATATTCTGATTCTACTTTCTGACAGCATTGTTGTGCTCTGTTTTGGAATAGATTAGAACTTGGATCATGTAGTTCTTCTAACCCTTCGTTATATGCTTGCCCCATTATGAGGGCATCAAGATGAAATGTTTTATTTCATCTATTTTAGTATTGTGCTTATTAGGTCTTAAGCAGCATCACAAGGAGTGGAAAGAAAAAAAATATTAGGTCTTAATTGTAGAATTGCTGTACATATTTCGAAGGATATTTGAGTGGTTACTCATACTGCGTAATGTACACAGGGTGTTGAATATTCAGTTAGGTGAGAGATCAAGGTTGGCTTGGCTTGGCGTGGAGGCTGATCCCTTGGTTCAGTCTGATGATCTTTTGAAGGCTTACAGTAGGCCTTCTGAGAATGTTGATCGGTCCTCTCCAAAATGGTTTATATCAAAGAATGCAGTTGTATCTGGACTTGGGCTGCTTGGCATTAAACAAAGGAATGATGACTCTGTTGGCGAGGGTGAATCTTCAGCCCCAAGACACGTAGAAAGAGGATTGTCCGGAAGAAGGTGGCTGCATAGGTTAACTAACGAATCACCATCGGAGCCCAATTTTGTTGCCTGAGGGGGATACAACAAACTCATAAAAGCTTTAAACAAGAGCGTGTAGGAGGTGTTTTTAGGGCAGAATTTGCAGTAATTTATGGCATCTCTGGCAGAGGATTGCTGAATGATGAATATAAGGAGACCGATTTCTCATTTTTGCTTCTATAGTTCCTCTTGGTTTCATTGTAATATGTTGACTTCAGAAGTTCAGTAAATCACTAGATTTCAGTTTTAGGTAGAAAAATTGTTTTTGAACACAAGTGAAATTATTTGCAGTTTCTGATTCTAGTAGTGCATATTGCCATATTTCCTGATGTCTTGGACGACGCCAAATTATGTGAAAGGAATCATGTAGTATGCTAGTTTTTGTACGTTATATTATATTACTAGCCTTATATTATATTACTAGCCTTTTACCTGTACATACATATGCACGTGGGTTTACAAAATGGGAGAAGTTTAACTTGAACTGTTACAAAATGGGAGAAGTTTAATTTGAACTACTCCACTTAAAATGAAATGAATTTGATTATCTTATTTCTTAGACGATTATCTTATTTCTTAGATAACTACTCTATCAAAAGTGAGAACAAACCATGTTTTTTTTTTTTTTTTAAAATTCCAGTGGTGTTTTACGGTTATGCTTATAGGAACTTATTTTTATTTCTCTGAGAATTTTCTATTACTTTGGTTTTTTTTTTCTTTTTAAAATTTCAGTAGTGTTTTACGGTTATGCCTATAATAACTTATTTTTATTTTTTTAAGAATTTTCTATTACTTTAATTTTTTGGGTAATTCAAAAAAAACTTCACAAAGACACCAAAAAGTAGTGCCTCACTTTCTAACAGCAGAGATATGTATGACGAGTGGAAAAGGGGTGACAATCTCATGCACAAGTTTCTTACCGTGTTGGGCATTATTACTGGTTAACAATCAAAACAATCCAATTAAATGGGATAATGGCCATTTGAAACTGAAATAAGGAACTGTTCCAACTTTTCATATGAAAAGTACCTATCTACCCTCACCCACATTTACTACCGAGAAATTTTGATAAATGACCTTTTTTTAGCACACAAGTTGATTTTTAACCTATATGTGAAAAATTGTTGAAAAATAACCATTGTATGTTAAAAAGACTCGAACAAACTTGAGTGAAAAACTATCTATCTAGCTAGAAACCTTCATTCATTAACATATATCATATATCTCCTATTTTCATAAATGCTTCACGCAACCATAATCAGTAGCAAAGGCACTTGTGCGTCAATACATAGTCAAATAATTGACAAGATCTTTATTTGGTTACAGAAATTGAAAAGATCTTAATTTGTTATGATCTGTTTCAATTTCTTAATTACTTTTATAAAGTTTTCCTTGAAACAAAATAATCAAAGCTGAGAAAGATATATTGAAGACTTATCTGGTTTGTGCAGCTTTAGATGAAGCTAATTATCTACATTATCATGTCTATCTATATTTTGTATGCCAATTTTCTACACTGAAGCACTAAACAACTATGAATTTACCCTCTTCTAGCTCTACATCTTTCATTCCCAATCTTGTATAAGTATGAACAACAGTCATAAATAAAACTGTCACATCCCGACCCTTAAATTTTTATCTTATTTACCAACTTGGTTATAATAAGAATTTTACCGTCCCCGTCAATGAAGTTATAGTTTAATTGGTTCCTAGAGGGGTTTTGGGGGACGATTATTTCAGAGAGTTATTCGTAGGAGAAAATGTGACGACGGTAAAGATGGTAAATTTTATCCGGTAAAAAGGTAAGTTTTATTAGGGTATTATTTTGGGGTGTAAATTTTTGGTGGAGTTGGGTATTTTTTTTTAGTTGGCCCGGTTTGGGGTTAAAGGCTCAAAACCCATTTCTTTTTTTTTTCTTCTCTCTTTCTTCTCTCTTCTCTCTCGACGTTCTCTCTCTCACTCACTCTGCCGGATTTGCTCCGGCTCCGACCGACGCCGTCCGGCCAAGCCAGGCCGCCGCATCGATCCCGTTTAGACCCCCACCACCTCCTTTCCCTCCCCGGCCTAGCACCCGAGCCATTAACCCACCGGAAGAGGAGAAACCCGCCGGAGACGCCGGAAAGTATTTTCGTCGGAACTCCCTCCTCCGGCCACCAATCCGGGCAAGCCATATATAGTTTTGAAGGTTTCTAACCCAGCTGCCTTGACCTAAATAGACTCACTCCGGTTCGCTTTAGGTGAGGAGAAATGTGGAGTTGAAATTTCTAGAGCTTTTTGCTGTTTTTTAGTCGATTACACTAGTTAGGCTTGGAATTGATGTTTGTGGTAGTTAGAGAAGTTGTAGAGGGGGTTGAGAGGAAGATGCTGTCAAAATTTCATAGGAATTGGAGGTCGCCGGAATCGGCCTCCGGCCGCCGCTGCCGCCGCCGCGGTTTGGGAGATTTTTAAGGTTTGAAATATGTAATAATTAGAGGAGTATATTGATATGAAATATGGAATTTTTGGATGAGATTTGGATAGGTTTGTGAATTTCTGAAGTTTGGTATTTTTGGCGGTTGAATAATGTAGAATCTGGCCATAGGATTTAAGTCAATTTCTAGGAAATGTTGTATTTACGGCTGCCGAGTATGGTATTAAATTTTGGGTTTCGATTTAAGAAGATCGAAGTTAGGCAATGATGAGCGTGTTTATGACTCTCGGTTAATTTTGCCTATTTTGAATAAATATTGGATTTTTAGTTGGGAAATTAATTATATATTTGGAACAGGATGTGAGGAGACTCAAATTGGAGAGACCTCGGATCGACGTCAGGCTTAGGCCTAAAGTTGTGAGTGGACCTTTGTTTTAATTGAAAAGCATGCGATGAATGATTTTGTTGATCATTTATTTCTTCTTATGAGACTTATTGATTTCTCGGCTATTTGACAATTTTTCCTCCTTTGGAGAGATCCCGAAAATGAGATTTTCGGTGGATATATATATTTTGGATATTATGAGTATAGTATGTATATAAATGCTAGCTAGCCATACGTGCTTGGTACGTCATAATGAGGTAAAATACTATTATGGCGTGGCGTGAATGTTAGACACAAACGTCATAGCCCTATATGAAAACTACTTTCTTTTTCGGTTTATTTAGGTTTTCATATAGGGAGTCCACACGTAAATACACCGTCCTCTTCGGTCATAATGAGGAAAAATATCATTATGGTGCAACGTGAGCGTTAGACGCCAGCGTTGTAGCCTTGTATGAATCTCTATTTTTCTAAATTGTTTCTAGGATTCATACAAGGAGTCTGACGAGTGTAAATACATACGAATATATAATTATATATAGTTTAGCCTGAGAGGTTTCATTTCATTTGAGTTAGTGACTAGCCGGAGCTAGTCGTGAAATTGCCAGTTTATGAGTTGAGCGCTTTTGAGCTGCCGCATGCAGTATATTTTCTATGAAATTAAAATGGGAATGCATAAATATTTTGTTATTAAATTATTTTTGTCCACTCACTCTAACGTTATTAAATGTCTTCCCCTGGGCCCTTTGTTTTAAATGTCCAGTTTGCAGGATTGCATAATTGAGGTCGGGCATACATGAGAAAAAAGACATAGTCAATAGTATAGCTTCCGCTCATTTCTATATTCCTAGTTCTTTTCCTCTCAATTGGAATTGCTCTGGACTGTGATTGTTAGTTGTGGGATTAGGTGTTGATTTGGAAGGGTTGTCTATTTCCAGGGGAGGTTTTACCGAATTTTGCGATAAATCTTTCCTTGGAGGTGGTCCCCGCACGATTTACTCCGGGTTTAGGATGAAATTCGGGGTGGGTCGTGTCAAAAACAATATGTTAAATGTTATCCATCATAGGCTAGAGTAATAGGAGGTATACCATACGATAATCCTGGATCTTCTCTCGATCTCTATCACATATAAAGTTCATCATCGAACAATTATCCAACCCTTTGAATATTGATCTTCTCTAATTATATCATTTATATGGTTGTTTGTTTAATGGGTTTGGTGAAGAGAATATATTTTTTCGTGAGAAATTTTTAAAAAAGATTGAAATTTGTTCAAGTAGAAGAGTGGCCACCAAAAATTGAAGAAAGTGGCCAGAAGAATATTTTATAACCAAGAAAAAAAAAACGCAGAAATGAAGTATAGTTTGTGGGAAGAACTATTTTAGGGACATTTAAGACTATCTATCATTGTATATGGTCATTTTTCAACAGTTTAAAAAATAAAGTTAAAAATCAACTTGAATGCTAAAAAATGCTCATCGATCAAAATTTCTCTTTACTACCCTCTCTCCTGTCTCATTTACCGATCAAACGTCAGCCGTCGACTACGCCCGGCGCTACTGTCACCTTCACGGCCGCTTCTATATCCTCTCCATCTTCGCCACGTTCCATCCCCAAACGACGGCGTCGGGTCCAATCCCCAACGGCTTCACCATAGATCGTCGGAGGGCTCGAGGATACTGATCAGCTTCGAGTTTGTTTTGGAACAGGTGATTCAAAAGAGGTACGTCTGTAACGTCTCTCATCGGTTTTTTCAGTACTATGGAGATTGAGTTTATTTGTTTGGTATCATTTAGGCCTGTTAATTGTTTTGTTTAAGGTCCCAATAACAATTATTTTGAGCTACGAATTGTGATTATAAGATCGTGGAATTGTGATTAAAGTTACCACATTCCTATCACACTGTGGTTAGGTAGAGAGGGCCAAGTCCATAGTTGCAGATGAAAGGTCAAAATCACCAGTTTTACATATACTGGTTTAGGTTGTGGTTTTGCTGAGTTTTTCTTATAACCAGAAGTGCATATGCATATTTTGCCTTTCTTTTCTCAAGAGTTCATCTGCATAACTTCACAGATTACGAGTTAAATTCAGATGCACCATAGTAAATATTGAGTTTAATGGGGCATTGAAACAGATTGCCTCGGCCTCCAAAATCTTCTACCATGGTTTCTACCTTTGCTTTCAGTCTTTGCTCATCTGGGTTCCTTCATTTTCATTCAATGGGTGCTCCTTTATCAATAGTTACATGTTATTTTTCTAAACCCAATCTTTATCAGAAAATTTTAATATAGCATTCTGGATGATTGATATGGGTTTAATATTTTAATAATAATATTGGTTTAGTTTTGTGATATACGTTCGAGTCATCATGTTTTCATAATCTTCTGTTGGTGACTATTGATTTCAGATAGAGCAGTCCCTAATTTGTAGTTTCTGATTGGTTTGTAGGTTGTGTGCAAAATAGTGGACACGTATTGTTTTGCTGCTGTTTCTGTGTCTGTTGCCCTGGATCCTTTCTATTTCTTATTGCTGTTAAGGTATGGGCATTTGCCATCATACATCTTTGTTGTCTTATTTTCATGCTCCTTTTCTCCGTTTGTTAATTCAGCAACCATGAAATATGGTTAAAGCTATGCTACATGTTAAAATTGCTTTTCCTAACAACCCCTTTGTTACACAAACTGTTTATGCTTTGAAGTGGGGTGTGTTGTGAAATTGTGTAAATAGGATTATCAAATTCTAAAGTTATTCATAATCCAGTTTCTTTTTGGTCTTCCATTCTTTATTTTTTCATTTTTTTTTTTTTTTTTTCAGATTCTGCTTGAAAACAAAGAATTTGGTACTGCTTCTTTAGTCTTCTTGAAGTTTTGACAATCTGAGGTTCACAGGTATGTGTTACATCTGCATTCAAGAAGTTTCATATTATTCATTTACGTGGGATATCTTTGTGGATTTGTGACACTTCTGTACCAAAGTTCTTCTGAAACCTTAAGTGAATGAATTTTGCACTTATATGTTAGACAGCCAAGGCTAGAGTTGGTCTATAATCATTCTCTCTTCATTTACTTTTGTGGGTTCTCTACATCTGTATTAATCTGAATTACTGATGGACCATCCATAATTGACCTATTCTTCAATCAGATTTTGCCCATCCACAAATTCACAAAAAGATTTTTCTTTCCATCAGATAATATAGTTAGAGATATAAACATATATAGCTAGAAATTGATCTCCAGTCGTCTTTTCTTCATTTATACACTATATATTGTTGTCCAATCACTGATAATCAGGTGCTGCTGATTTAGAGGGGGGCCTGGATAGGTATACCAGAAACCTAAAGCAGTAAATCTTAAATGATTAAGTGAATACACTACAAAAAAGGGAGTTTTGGTGTTCAAGATTCAACCCTACAATTACAAAAGCAAAGAAATTCCTATATAGTTCATATGAGCAGATATTATACATCTGAAATTAGAACAGGTCAACCAGAGAGTAGAGAGTAGAATCAATCCATTTGGTACGGGGATATTTTTATGTGAGTGGCAAATACTATATAAATCAAGACACTTTCCGTGTAACATTTGAGTTTCAGTTCATTGCTATATATTATAAAGAATGAAAAATTTCACTCATAACAATTTCCCTGTAGCAAGGAATAGAGAAGTGATCATACCCAGTCGTATCCCGCCATATCCGTCCATTTTCGGCTATACCAGCGCGTAGTCGGAGCCCTGTAGGTTAAGAACCTGTTTTAGAATAAGGTCAGAAATGCGTCAGAAAAGTCCGGATATGTATCTGTAAATAAATTGGATCATGGGGGCAATACTGACTTTTGCTTAGTGTATCAATGTTGACGACATCAAAGCCCGCCATGACTTGCAATACACAATTGGGATTATAGCTACTTGATCAAATTACTGATTTTTTTATTATTTTTTATTGTGGGTTTAAAGGAATCCAAGAATGGCGGAATCATCGGAGGGAGAAGAGGAAGGGAAGCTGACAGTAGGGAACCAAGTGCTGATGGTGGAAGACGACCTCCGAGAAATGGGCAAGAACGCCGCTTGGAGCGTCAGCTCCCGGAAGTCCGGCAACGGCGTGTCGTATCTCTGCGACAACAATCTCGATACTTATTGGCAATCGGACGGCGCTCAGCCTCATTCGGTTAACATTCAGTTCCAGAAGAAAGTGAAGCTTCAAGTAAGTGTGAAAAGTTCAATGCTTTTTATATATATTTTTTTCTTTCATATTTTGAAAATTTGTGTTTCTGATTTTGATCGGTTTTTGGTGTTGTGGGACGTAAATTCAAGCTTGTTGTTCTCTACGTGGATTTCAAGCTTGATGAGAGCTATACGCCATCTAAGATATCGATTCGTGCTGGGGATGGCTTCCACAACTTGAAGGTATTCTGTTTATATATTATGTTCTATGATTTTGAGGTAAAATTCCCAATTTATTTAATTTTGACAATGTGTTTTGTATGATGTTAGGATATAAAAACTGTTGAGCTCGATAAGCCGAGGGGTTGGATTCATATATCATTGTCTGGAAATGATGCAAGGTAAGCAGTTAAAGCAGTTAAAGCATTTATTTCTTAAATTGATTAAACTACATAGTTGTGTCCTCATTTGTGCAGGAAGGTTGTGTTGCAACAGCTTACATATATAATGTGTAGGATATTACTGATAAGAAATTAGAAACTTGTTAGCTACATTAGTACTCATGAAAAATCAAACCTGCGTGAAACCATGTTACAGTGTTGGTTTCCATAGCACCTTTCATTTTATGATAGAGTGAAACATTCTCAAACTGTGAGTATGTTTGAGGAATGATAGTGAAATGCTGAAAGAAACGATTGGCAAAATATATTCATGTGGGGTAGCTCTTTGTTTTCTTATGTTTCACGCTGATTTTTTTGGCAGGGAAACATTTGTCAACACATTTATGCTGCAAATCTGTGTGTTATCAAATCACCTTAATGGGAGGCACACGCATGTGCGCCAGATCAAACTATATAGCCCTAGACCGTGCGTCCGCTTATCTTTTCCTTGCTGTTTCATTGTTCATGATGAAGAACTTTGTCTTATCTTTTTGAATTTGTGCACTGCAGGAACCCTATTCCACATCAGCCATTTCAGTTTACTTCAAGGGAGTTCAGTACCTATGCTTCTATCAGATGAGAAACGTGGCACGACATAGACACATGGAAAGATTGGACATCAAGTTTCAACCCTTTCCAATCTAAACACCGCATGTTCTACATAGAACTTCTTCATGCTTTGATCATGCTGCTGCAAATAGTAGTTATGGGTCCGGTGACTGTTCCATTAACTTTTTGTCTCATTGGTACAATTGAAATTGAATCAAGAAGATGAATACTTGAATCTTTGAATGACTGTTATGTTGATTTTGTATTGAACACAACTTACAGTTACCCAAATTATACTACCATTGTCTCTAATCCATTTACTCCCAAGCATCACCATCTTTTGGCAATCAATTTTGCCTTGTAATCCTTATGACGGAATTCTGACAACTATTATTAGCTCAACATTTGCTTTTGTTCTCAGCCTTAGGCTGTAGATTCATAGTCCACTCTTTTGTTTTCAATGAAATCGTCGTTTCCTCTGATAAAAAGAAAAAAGTCCCTTATATAAGTTTGTTCTGGAAGCTGGTGAAGATTTGAGGATAGACAAGCTTTTCTGTGTTACCTTTTGTTTTAACTCTCATTATTTGTGTATTCTTACCTTCCATGTTTATATTCCACTGGACCTTTCAATTCTTTTAGTCAATTGGTTATCAGCTACTACACTATACTGTAATTGATTTTTGAATTCTTCTTCCCATTTGCTTTGGTGCAGTGAGGCAGTGCAACCTCGTCCCATTATGTTGCGGCGATTGATTTGTTCTGTAAGTTTACATTGCTATTTAGATCTCATAGTTTATCTTTGTACTGTGGATTTTTCAATGTTGATCAGTGATTAGGTAAATAGGATCACAATTAATTGAACAGATGGTTGTGAACAGTTGGCAATGGAAATTAATATTCAGTTAGGCTGTGTCCAAATCATTTCTGTGTTGGGCTTATTATGCGATATATGGCTTTAGGATAGAATTTGAAGCTTAATATCATGACAGCCTAAACGTGTAATTGCAAATGAGATGGACTGGAGCTGTGGGATGTTGTTCAGTGCATGTTTGGTGCTTCTCTTTTACTGAAAATTTGTATACCATAGAAGATCTGAAGCATGGGGTAACGTTCTGATTTCTATCCTTTAATTTGTCCAGTTTTAAGTAGGATTTCTGTTGGTATTGAATTGGTAGCCTATTAACACTTGCCAGATAGCTTTTTGTCAAGTATAGTAACCTTGGAAAACTTAATAATTGCTTACGCCTTTGAGTTTTGAGGGCTGTTGCTTGTCTTAGATTGCTTTTTATGAACACAAAGAAGTAAACTTTTTAGCATCAAAAGAAAAAAAGAATTCAACTTTTTATGTTTTCAGTATAAATTTGCATGACTTCTGAGCACTCTGTTTACAATAGGAAGAGTCTAGTTAGTTTATGGACATATAATACATTTTCTGTTGATGTGGAAATGCCGAGGTTGGAGATTGAGTTGATGCAGAATATACAAAAGTAGCCGGATGCAAATTGCACGTATTACTAGTGCCTCGTGTGCCCCTGATACAAAAATACCTTCAGCTACCACATGGGATTGAGTAATTCAAGGCCTCGATGTTCATGTTTGTTTACCATTCAAACAAGCATGATGATCTGCTGAGATTCTTGCAAAGTTTATTTCATATTTCTTAGTTCTCCATCCTATTTTGGAGGAGAAATCTGTTGAGAGTTCTTTTGTGTAAGACTCTTTAGTTGTTCTGGTTTCTTCTTTCCATCTTGAAAGAGAAATCTGTTGAGAGTTCTTTTGTATAAGACTCTTTATATGTTCTGGTTTCTTCTTTCCATCTTGAAAGAGAAATCTGTTGAGAGTTCTTTTGTATAAGACTCTTTATTTCTTGGCCATCGATTTCTTCTTTCTAGTTTGGAAGAGAAATCTGATCCATGGTCATGTTGTGATCTTTTCCATCCTATTTTGGAGGAGAGATTTGTTGTCCGAGGTTCTAATGGGATCTTATCTTTGCCGATGTTGGACTATCGGTATCTATTTCTGATTTCTTCTTTCCTGTGGAAGAGAGATCTATTCAGAGTTCTTTTGCATAAGACTTTATCTCTTGACCATTGATTTCTTCTTTCTAGTTTGGAAGAGAAATCGGATCCATGGTCATGTTCTGATTTTTCCATCCTATTTTGGAGGAGAGATTTGTTGTCCGAGGTCCTAGTGTAATCTCAATCTTTGCCGATGTTGGACTATCGGTGTCGTTGTCCATTTTTTTTTTCTCTGGTGTTGGACTTTTTAGTTCTATGGAGGTGAAGAACAAGAAGGAACAAACTTGGAGGTAAAAAGATTCGTACTTGGTCGAATGTTTTGGCAAGCCTCGCTCCAGTTTCTCCTTGATCTAGCTTGAGGGGGAGTATTGGAAGTACAGGAGTATGGTAGTTATCTTGTAGATGAAGTTTAGCATGATAGTGTGTGACTGTGAAGCATGTGCTTCACTGTAGCAGCATGGTAATGCTGCAGCTCACTGTTGCAGCATGGTGATGATTGGAGGTATGGCTATCTGGTATGGCTGTGTTCAATGAAGATAGTCTTGGAAGTGGAAGCAATGGTGCTTCTTATACACTGCACAGCAAACTTGTGCAGTGTGGTGGTTAATATTGTAGAGTATTAAAGCATGGGTGCAAAGCATGGAGCATGATTTTACTGTTGCTAAAGCATGGTGAGGTTAATTTTCTGTGCAGTGTTATTGTTGCAGCAAAATGGCCTACTTCAGCGGCATGGTTTCTAAGTGGTTGTAAATGATTGTACTTTATGTATGGGTTAGCATTTGTAAATAGGGCTGCCCCATACTTGTTCATTTACTTAGGTAGGATTAGCTTTGTATGAGATGATGAAGTCTATTCCATCACTAAAACACTCAATCTTCTCTTATATATAGTATAGCTCTGTAAACATTTTACTCATCAAGAAATATAGAAGAAAGCTTCCGCATTCTGTGTTTAGTTTTTCTACAGACTGATACTCATTTAAAAATATAGTTTTCTTTAGTTGCTAATAATCCTATATGATATCAAAACAACAAAATAATTTAGTTTTCTATATATGCTACTGCATTTCATCTATGTCATGCTGACATATGAGATACCAATCTTTTTTTTCCATTGCCTGTTCTCATATGGATCGATTTGTTCATACCAACACAATTCACCTATGACAAAACCTTGTGGCCTAATACAATTTAGGTTTGTGGATTGTTGTATGACAAAACCTCATCTTTGCATGTATGGTTACCTCATCTAATATTGTTCACTCTTGCTTATTCTTCAATTGCACAACCAGTAAAGCTCCTTTTGTCTATCTAACCTCTGTTTTTGGTTTGAAAATGAAATATTGATGATCCAAGGGGACAAGCAAGCAACAGCACAGGGAAATCCAAGGAAGATTAAACTCTACAGGTCCCTTTTAACCTTTTTGGGTGAATAGCCAGCCACACTTTTTGTACAACTGGCATTACTGAAACTTGTATAGATGCTTATATAACCAATAGGCTGTCAGACAATAGCATCCCAATACCTGAAGGGACACAGCCTTAACTATAGTTTTTGAACAATGATGGTCTATCTTTGTTGTAATCAGTGAACACTACTTTTGTTGTGAATATGAATGCAGCATAACATAACATTTTGTTGTCAATTCAGTTCTCTATTACAATGAGGTGAATCTAATTTTACAGATATGCTTCATAGACAGGAGTGTTTATATCATGCAAATCAGAGCGGATTCAGTGCACCATGGGGCACTTGAACCGTTCACGTGGGTTTAACGTCTGTTAGCAGCGTTGGTAAGACGGAGCGATTCTGTTGGTTAGTCAGATGCAGACGAAAAAAAAAACTGCAGTAAAAACAAAAGTATCACTGTGGGAAGCAAACAGTCAACCCAGACCTAAAAAGAAAATCCATTCTTGCTCTCTGGCCTAATCCCACGACGGTGGCTTCGACGAAGAGATTCGAAGTCTCCGATTCAAACCTCAAAAACCCACGCGGTATCCGAATCTGGCCAGGGCTCCGATTTCTCTCACCGTGAAATCTGCACCGACTACAAATTGTTGTACGAATCTTTTCCGATCGAGAATTGCAGTCAAACAGGTTTGGCTGTGTCTTTGTGTTTCTGGTTATGGTTTTGGAAATAACTTCTCTACTTTGGTTAAGTTTTGTAATTCGGTTCTTCTTGAAATCATGGAGGATGAAGAATTGATTTAGTTTAATCTGAACGATCTTCTTTTACTGGGTTATATAGTTATATAATACTGTATAGAATGGAGACATGTGCTTACGTTACAGATTTTCCATAATGAAGATTTTTGTTATCATATAACGGAAAACTATGTAGTTTCTTCCATATAGTTGAATTGGATGGGAAGGTGAACCGCTAGGAGGCTGGCGTTCAGAGGTATGTTGACAGTGGTAGAGTTTAATTTTTTTTAAGGGATCAATTTCAAGTCCTATGTATCATTTTTATCTCTCAAGAAGAGTTTTGGTAATGTCTCCAACTGTGTGGTAATCTTCTAACGTGTTTGTAAATGAAGAACTCACCCATGATTACAGTGGAAAGTAATTGATTATGATCCAATTTTTCACCTTAACTGTATTAGTGTTGGTTACTTGTTTACTAATTGTTTAGTTCTTTTTGTGGAACTACATTTTAGTACTGATATGTAGCAGGAAATGCCGAGGATTGAAGTTATTGAAGCCTGATGCATTTAGTGGTGTATCAAAAGAGTATAGATATATTTCTAATTGCTTCTCTGCTCTCAATTTCTGTGTGGCTGAAGTAGGACAAGTGTTTTCCTCTGAACTTTTCAGTGAGTACATATAGATTGCTTTCAGTTTTTGTGTGGTTGAAGTAGGAAAAGTGTTTTCAATTGAACTTTTCATGGAGTTTAGTTCCTAGACACCAGGATGTATATAAATATGATTTACTGGCAACTAGTGGCTAGAGAGCTGCCACTGTTTTACATGGACAAAATTATAGATTGTGCCTGCAATTTCTTTAGCTAATTGTTATACAACTAATGTTGGTGATACAATTAAATTTGTTACAAATCTGGAAGTTGAAAGCCTTTCCAAAAAAAAATATCATATATACTTGGATTATGTGATAGTGCAGATCACTGATTCTTTTGTTCTAGATGTTGCAGAAATAGTTTGTATTTTGCAGGTATTGAGAAAAAAAAAAAAGTGAAAAGGACATATTGTTTCTTTTGCTAATTTCCTCACACTACCAGGACAAGCACTTCGTCGGCCTGTTAGTTTAATTTGTCGGCTAAGATCTTAGCCGACGAAGGCTCGTCGGCTATAGTTTCGTCGGGAAAAGGTCGTCGGCGATAACTTTAGCCGACGAAACTAGAAACCGTCGTCGGCTATTGTCCACTATTTAGCCGACGTCTTCTGTCGTCGGCTATTATCTGAGACTTTAGCCGACGAATATCTTAAATGTTTCATCGACCATAGTCTGAGCCTTTAGCCGACGAAACAGATTTTCGTCGGTTAAAGTATGTATAAAAAATAAAAAAAAATAACTATAGCCGACGAAATATAGTAATAATTCGTCGGCTAAAGTATTTAAATATCGTCGGCTTAAGTATTTAAATATTGTCGGCTAAAATTGCTGGTTTTTGAAAAAAAAAATGCAGAAACTTTTGGCCACCTCCAATCACCACCAAAATTTGACAGAATCTTCCTCTCAACATTTCGAACAACTTTCTAGAAGAAGTCTAAGCGCAATTCTAAGCCTAAACATGTTAATTGAATCAAAATATATAAATCCCCAATTTTAAACCCTAAAAACTTCAAATCTTCGATTCTCCTCACACACACCGAATCGAGCTACCAAATTCTAGGGGAATGTAGTACTAATCAAACTCAACTTATCCATATATATAACTCACCAAATGGTGACCTGAGGAAGGAGAAATTCGATCGACACCGAATCCGAACCAGCGGAGTTTTGGAGCTCGATTTATCCCTCACGGCGGCGCCCCCAGCAATGAAGTAGAGACGACGGCGAAGCTTTTGGGACAAGTGTGGCGGTCTTTGGTGGCTTGACGGCGGAGCTAGGCCGAGAAGAAAATCCGGTAGGCGAAACAGTAACTTTTTCTGATTTTCTGACTTTTTACCATCCACCTCCGGTAAAACTCCTATATAAACTCCTAAAACTTTACCCGACGAAATTCTTAATTTTCGTCGGCTAAACTCCTTTGAAAATTTTGAAAATTTTGGTTGACCGCCAAAAAGTTTTGACAATAGCCGACGAAATCATATATTTTCGGCGGTTTAAGTCCTTTGAAAATTTTCCCGCAAATTTGGTTTGCCACCAAATTTTTTTCAACTTTAGCCGACGACTTTTCATATATTTTCGTCGGCTAGAGTCATTTAAAAATTTTCCTCCAAATTTAGTTTACCGCCAAACAATTTTGACCTTAGCCGACGACTTTTTTAATATCTCGTCGGCTAAAATATATAAATTCACAAAAACGCTCATATCTCCCTCTATATTACGTAGTTTGGTCAAAACTTCCACACGAAAAACTTTCACGTAGATGAGACGCAACCGCCTATATAAAAATTTTAAGACATTTACCTTCCGACGATAGGACTCCCATAAGGAATAATAACGGTAAACAAGGTTGACCGCTACTATCGGCACCGAGACGTTACCCGATTTAAGTGATTTTTAAACCATAGCCCTATTTCATCATTCTGAACACATCTTATTTAATGAGATTTTTGATAATTTTGCTTCCTATGTAGAGTTGGTTCACAAAGTTGTATAACCTACTAAACAAGTTATACAACATTAGTAGACACGTTGTGATTCCGATGACTCAAATTCACAAACTGAAATTCGACCGTCAGATATGAACATTATGACGAAAGATGTCTATGGTAAAAAATTCATCTGGATCCGACAACGTTAAGTGCTCGATCGAAACGGTCAATCATAATCCATCGTCACTTATCACACGAAAACGCTCATATCTCCCTCTATATTACATAGTTTGGTCAAACCTTCCACACGAAAAACTCTCATGTAGATGATACGCAACCGCCTATATAAAAATTTTGAGACATTTACCTTCCGACGATAGGGCTCCCCATAGGGAATAATAACGGTAAATAGGGTTGACCGCTACTATCGGCACCGAGACGTTACCCGATTTACGTGATTTTTGAACCATAGCCGTATTTCACCATTATGAACACATCTTGTTTCATGAGATTTTTGATAATTTTTCTTCCTATGTAGAGTTGGTTCACAAAGTTGTATAACCTACTAAACAAGTTATAGAACATTAGTAAACACGTTGTGATTCCGATGACTCAAATTCACAAACCAAAATTCGACCGTCAGATATGATCATTATGACGAAATATTTCTATGGTAAAAAATTCAACTAGATCCGACAACGTTAAGGGCTCGATCGAAACGGTCAACCATAATCCATCGTTACTTATCACACGAAAACGCTCATATCTCCCTCTATATTACGTAGTTTGGTCAGACCTTCCACACAAAAAACTCTCACGTAGATGAGACGCCACTGCCCATATAAAAATTTTGTATGGTTTACCTTCCGACTATAGGGCTCCCCATAGGAAATAATAACAGTAAATAGTAGACACGTGATTCCGATGACTAAAATTTACAAACCAAAATTCGATCATCAGATATGATCATTATGACGAAAGATGTCTATGGTAAAAAATTCAACTGGATTTGACAACGCTAAGGGCTCGATCGAAATGTCAAATCTAATCGGAAATAAGAAAACTGCATTTTGAAGCCCTAAACGGACTCGGATGGCCAAAAAGGCCCATATGTCATAGCAAAGCAGTGAGTTTGACTCGTAGAGCCATTACGCTTCTGAAAATGTATCACAATAGTCAATCGGACACCGAACGCCAAATCTGCAGCATAGTGAATAATAAGGGTAAATTGCATTGACCGTAACTATCAGCATCGAGACTTTATCGGAATACCGTTATTTTTCAACCGTAGACGTATTTCACCATTCTGGTCATATCTTATATCACGACTTTTTTGCGTTTGAAGGTTCTACGTATAGTTTTTTTTTCCTAGATGAGTTGTTGTCCAGATCTGCAAATATAAGGCACTTTAGCCGACGAAATTATATTTTTCGTCGGATAAACTTTTAAAAATTTCGTCGGCTAAAGTTTATAGATTATAGCCAACGAAAAAAATTATTCAGACGACGAAATTAAAATTTGGTCGTCTAAAGTTGACCAAAGCCGACGAAAATTTAAATTAGCCGACGAAGAAAAATTTCGTTGGCTAAAGTCCACGTTAGCCGACGAAAAAATAATTCGTTGGCCTGGTTTTTTTATTTTCGTCGGCTAAAGTATTTCTTCTGGTAGTGTCAGATTCCAAACTCCTGGGAGCAATTCAATGCAATGAGCTCTGGGATACAGGGATATATATATATATATATATATATATATATACATACAGTCTCTATCCAGAGCGAAGCTTTGCTCTGGAATTAACGTGCGAAGGTCTTTATTTGACTCATTTTTCGATCATATTTTTCGATCATACCCCGTCAGTATCTGGATACATATCATATGATCATCCTTACAAAGTTTCATCTAGTTTGGTGACCGTTTAAGCCTCCATAATCATGATTTACTCCAACGGTTCTACTTGGACAGATTTTGTTCTATTGATTTATTTTATCTGATTCGGTGTGCAAACGATCACCAAACTGGATGAAACTTTGTAAGGATGATCATATGATATGTATCCAGATATTGACCGGGTATGATCGAAAAATATGACCGAAAAGTGAGTCAAATAAGGACCTTCGCACGTTAATTCCAGAGCGAAGCTTCGCTCTGATATATATATATATATATATATATATATCAAGGCAGTTACTCTTCTCAGATATATGCAACAGCATATGCAACTTGTAGTCATAAGGGTTAACTAAACATATTTGGAAGTCAGAAAACCACGCAATAGTCTTTTGGGTGAAGGTAATGGATGTGGACTTGATGAATCTGACTGGTCTGATGGTGATGAAGATTTGGAGGGGGATTGTTGCAGTCCATATATCATCATCATCCCCAAGAGTTTTAGTTTAACTGGTTTTCATGATTAATATGTCTTGCTTTACGTGCTCTTATTTTCTTCTTGTTTCTTCTGCTGCTTTCTTAAATATTTATGACATATCTACTGTAGTGGTGATGGTTGCAGGAGTTCCCAGGCTATTTTGGTCAGCAGTGGAAAGCACCGAATCTGTGGGAAAATCCTTGCAAACGAGGTGACATGTTAAAACATTGCTAGTTACTAAAATGGCTTTAGCGATGTATGACCTATTGATACCGAACCGTTTAACAGGTTGACCATTTGGCAAATAAGAGGGAGACCGACAAAGGAAATGAAAAAAGTGACACAATGGAAAGTGCTGCATTTTCGGTTTCTAGTATAGGCATACATATGCCTTGCGCGACTTGGTTCATCTATATGCTAAAGCTAGGGTTTATTGTCCATCTTTTGTCAAGTTTGAGTTTTGGTGCAGTTAACAAACATAAATTCTGGAATGGTCGATCATTAAATACATTTGATTTTTTTTTGTTGCTCCTTGTTTGTTTCTTTTGTATGGTCTTTGGACATTGCTATGGAATTAGAAATTGCTGGAACTTCTTCAAAGTATGCACAAGAACCATTTACTTCTAACAAAACATGTACAGTAGAGACTTGATTCTCTTTAATAAATTTTTATACCTTTGTTTAAATTGAGACTTGAAGTAATTAAAATTGGCCATTCACAAGAAATATCCAAGCCAATTCACCCCAGTTCACAAAATTCACCAACTCTCCTTTCACAAAATATGTTCATATGGATATTCAATCCATAACGTAAGTTACGAGTTACGACATTTCAAATTAGGAAATATATAGCCGTAGTCTAGTACAAAATATACCATTTTAAGGTAATTATCAAAACAACTAGGGAATCAGCAAAGGTAAAGGCTTCTTTTACTTCTCAACTTCCCGGTGTTGCGAGTAAGCATCTGTCCACTCTCACATGCAAGTCCACCATCTCGTTCTTAGGATGCATTAGACACTCCACCACTATAGAAATAGTGTTTGTAAGTTATACTAAGAATGTCTATATTCAGTTTATGATGAATCTAAACAAGTTTGAATGAAAAGAAACCATTGAAATCAAAAGGAACAAACAGTAAAGTAGTAACAAATGCAGTATTTCTTAATGCGAACTCTCAACTTTAGAATTTCATAACTTAATGTACAAAAATCATTTTTGAGGGATTTCAGTACTGAAATGATCACGCAGATGTCTACTAAAACTTTTGTGACAACACTAGCTGCAAATACCGAACAAAATTTACAGGTTTTTAAAGGTTACTTGGTCCAAAACTTGGAAAACTGATTTGCAGAAATTTTCCTGCAGAATTTCAACTTCGAAAATTCTTAACTTAATCTATAGAAATTATTTTCAAGAGATTTCAACTCAGAAATGAAATTCAAGATGTGTACTCTAACTTTCATGAAGACACCAACTTCAAATAACCAACCGAAATGTACAGCTTTTAGTAAAAAGTTGACTGGCTCCAAAACTCAAAAAGGTGATATGCAGAATGCAAACTTTGCTTTCAGCCTGAAAGTTGACCAACGAATTTTAAATGAAATTGTATGAAACTACACAGATATCAAGCCTAAAGTATAAGCTTTCAATACATGAAGATAGATTCGGAAACGAATGTCTAAATCATAAGATATGGTTGCTAACTGAAAGCTAACTAAATGATCAAGTTACAGAAGTTTCCCGATCAAATATTACAGCAGCACAAGTAAAGTCTAATGTTCCTAATAATCAGTTCAATGGATGTCAAATATGCATACAGGTCCTTGCTCATTCTACAATCACCATATAATCAATTTTACCATAAATGTCCTGACAAGTAAATAATATGAGCATTCAAACTTGAAGAAGAAAAGACTGTAAGCACCTGGTCAAGGGAATTCCTATAATCGAAACCAGAGGTTTTCCTGGAAATCTTAAAGAAGCGACATGAGCCGACCACCCGGCTCCGAAACCTCGCCGATCACCGTCTTATTACGACTGCGTTACCCCACCTTCGCTGCCGTTCCATGACCAACTGCTATTCTCAGACCCAGATGACCCTCTCATAGTTTAGCAGATCCACACTGAGAAACCTTACATCAGTGAGATCGATTCGACCCAATCTAGTGAATCTACGATCACAAAGGAAGGCAATAAATTTGGTAGCGATGAGATGAAGACATGTGGTATGTTGATTGGGTTTGAGCTGATCTGGAATGACGACAGATCTGCAAAGATAAATCGATAGGATTAGAGCCAATGGATTGTTAATTGTATAGAGATCGAGACAGTGATGGGGGTTCGAGTTACCTTGGGCGTTTGGTTGAGGCAGAGCGTTGGGCAGCCATGGATGGGAGATTCAGAGTAGCAAGGGCGTTTTCTATCTTTCAGCGCAAGATCTGAGTGAGATAAAGAGAGAAGCCATTTTCTATCATTCAGCGTGGGCTTTGAATTTTTAGGGGCAGAAGGACATTTGAGGCAGCGCAGGAAGGAAACTTTAGCGGCAAACTTGAATTTTCAGCCAAAATTGAGAAGAAGTTGTTTTTTTTATATATACGTATTTATTCCCTATATTATTCATATTTTTGTTCTTTCAAAAAAAAAAAATCTCTATAGATAAGAGCTCAATAATCTTTATAATTTTTATTGATGAGATCGAAATCCTTTTAAGGGTAATTTTATTTTTTAAATTTTAGTCATTAGAACTCCAACATAACTACTATTGTGGTGTAATTTGCTTAGTATGTTTTATGCTAGTGTACATCTTTATGAACCAACTATATCTTGCAAATAGAGTTTTGAAAAATTGGCCATATGATATGAGAAGTATGGTGAAATACACCTATGGTAGAAAAATCATATAGTTTTGATAATGTTTGGGTCCCGATCAAGGCGGTCAACCCTATTTACGCTTATTCACTCCTATGGGGATCCCTATCGTCGGAAGGTAAACTTCTCTAAATTTTTACATAGGCTTATACATCTCATCTACGTGAGAGTGTGTGTGTAGAATAATCAACCAAAATAAGTCAAAAGGGGTAGGTGAGAACGTTTTCGTGTGATAATCAATGTTAATTTAGGGTTGACCGTGCGGATCAAGACCTAATAGTTATCAAAAATAGGTGAATTTTTTTCAATACCCATATTTAATTACACTGATCACATCAGACGGTCAAATTTAATTTTATGAATATTAGTCATAGGAACCCCAACGTGTCTACTAGTATGGTATAACTTGTTTAGTAGGTTTAATGCAAGTGTACATCTTTGTGAAGCAACTATATTTTTCAAATAGAATTTTGAAAAATTGGCCGTAGGATGTGAAAGGTATAGTGAAATACGGCTATGGTAAAAAAATCATATATTTTCGATAACGTTTGAGTCCCAATCAAGGTGGTCAACCCTGTTTACACTTATTCACTCCTATGAGGATCCCTATTGTCAGAAGTTAAACTTCTCCAAATTCTTACATGAGCTTCTACATCTCATCTACGTGAGAGTGTGTGCAGAATAATCAACCAAAATATGTCAAAAGGGGTAGGCGAGAACGTTTTCGTGTGATAATGAACGTTAATTTAGGGTTGACCGTGTGGATCAAGACCTAATAGTTATAAAAAATAGGTGATTTTTTTTTCAATAGCCATATTTAATTAAACCGATCACATCAGACGGGCAAAATTTAATTTTGTGAATTTTAGTCATAAAAATCCGAACGTGCCTACTACTATGGTATAATTTGTTTAGTAGATTTAATGCAATTATACATCTTTGTGAAGCTCAACTATATTTTTCACATAGAATTTTGAAAAATTGACCATAGGATGTGAGAGGTATAGTGAAATACGACTATGGTAGAAAAATCACATATTTTCGATAACGTTTGAATCCCGATAAAGACAAAAAGTCAACCCTATATCGTTTCTTAAAAAAAAAAATATTATTATATAATAGATGTGTACTCTTCTATTCTTTTTAGCAACGCTTATAGTTTGTTACTTCAAATGATCAAACACTTTTTGAAGTGAAATTTAGTTTTTCTTGTAATTAAATTTGGTTATGTTTAAGGAAATTATGTTTCCGTCCTTCTGTTATGTGTCTTGCCCTAATACACGTAGGATTGGTTAATCCGGTTTCCTTATTAGAATAGATTACAGTTGATAGAACTTCTAGATCATTCGGGAGACTCTATGTAATGCCTATAAATAGGCATTTCTATCAATGAATGAGTAGACCGTTATTCTCGTTATCTTTTCTCCTTCAACACGTTATCAGCACTCTTTGCTTTGACCTTGAGTTCATAGCCGAAAACCCTACAAACTGAAGAAAAAAAACCCTAAACTTTGTCGTACCCAATCGTTTTCTGCCGCCGGCGTCTCTTCAGTTCCACTACAACGGTTTTCTCAAAACCGGTAATATGATCTGGGCACCCATCATCACTTCTGGCATGTCCCAACCCACCTCGCCGGCGCACTTTACCATGCCCAGCCCTGAGCCGAGCCCCATCTCAGCCCGTCGCTGCCGCGCTCTTGCAACCCGATCGCCCAGCTTTGCCCCAGCATGAGAACTTTTCCTCCTCGACCCAGTCCTCTGTCCTCTGTACACTTAGAAATTACACCGGTGTACATAATGACGTGGTTTAATGAGTTTAATATCGAACCATACTTCGTTGAGAAAATACCAACGTTGTAGATTGGCCTAAATAGAAAGATGTGATCCAGTTTAAACAAAGAGATAGTGCTTTGGTTAGGTGACGCTGACACCCCAAGTGTAAACTCTATCAGCTATGTCTTTGTTAGAAAGCGTAGTGAGAAAAAGAGTTTAGACTCACCTTCTGGCGCAAGGTCTCTCACAAATGCCCTGAAATCGAGTACGATAAGATATACTCTCGTAATGGATGTCATTGCACTCCACTACCTTGTTAGTTTGGTAGTTTCTGAAAAATTAAACAAGTAGCTTGTTGTCACAACTTATCTCTGTTGGGAACTAAGAGATGTACATAAAGATCTTGAATAGATCGGTTTTCACCCAAATCAAGTGGCTCCTGACCACAGAGCGTGTTTGCAAGGTATTTGCTAAGTATCTACTTGATTAGGGAAGAGATATAAAGAATTATGCCTATTTGCGTGTAAATTATGGATGAATCGTGATGAACCCTTGTTAAACTAAGAGATGCCACTTATCCAAAATTATGAATGAAAGGATCCTGGGAATACTTGGTCTCAAAAGTGAGGACTGTTATTGATGATGCTTATTCATCTGTCGGCTTAAGGCAGTCTAAAGGACGATGAAGTTATGCCTATATGTATCCCTTGATCGGTTGAAGTATTGAGAATACCTGTTTCGTCCATATGACGAAGAAGTCTTAGGAGAAATCCTACATCTAAGTACGGTAGCACATTCATGTACTTGTTACAATATGCTCAACTCGACATCTCATTCACTATAAACTTGTAAGACCAAGTTCTCCTTAGTCTTTCAACTCTCTTCCTAGCGGTCGAGCAGCTTCGCTCCCTCTTAGAAGATTGTGAAGGAACATCAAGGTAGTGGCCGGATGCGCCCACGCAACGCCAATGTAATGACAGTGATTCCTTCTATGAAAGATTCAGGCTTATTCATCCCTACAGAAAGACACATTAACAACGAAATCAGAATCTGCCTAGTTTCATAGGTCAACTTTCACAGGACCTACATGATAGCCCACTCGTTGAAAAATGGTGAAATTGGTACCATTGGAAAGGTCTATGTGTCTACTTTCTAGGGAAACCAACCATTTGATCACATCTATCATATTGAGTGAGTTATGGCTATTTTCGTAAAGTAGGATTGATCTGTCCGAGAATCTGCTTTGGCAGAACAGTCAACTTCGACAGAGATTTGTGATCAGCTCAAGATGAACTAGGTTATGAACCTTATACGGTTGGAAAGCTACAGGTGTGTAGTTTTCAGAACTTTTTACAGTTCAACTATTCCTATTGTATCGAAGAAGTTATGACTATTTAAGTACACAAATGTCATGTCACGAGTGAATCTGTTTTTCAATGCGAACTCATGTTTTGAGTTGTTAGGCAACCTTCTCCTTAAAGATCAAAGTAATGTTAAGTATAGCAAGTTTGATCTAAGGATATTATGGCTGGATTTAATGACTAAATCATTGCCCAAGTCTACTTTTGAAGTATGTGAAATGCATTGGCTTGCGCCGTTTATCTGTACTCCGAGATTGAGTTACCAATCAGGAGGAGTCATTGTGTAGACATCAGGGGGAGTTTACATGCATCACATGTTATCTTCAATTGTAGTTGGTGCGTTGTGCTCTTTTTCCCTTCGTCAAAGTCTTTTGTTTTACCCACGAGGTTTTTGTTTTACTTGGCAAGGTTTTTACTAAGGCAACACCATAAGCACCGTGACGTATTAAGGACGCAACATAAGAGGGAGTGTTTAAGGAAATTATGTTTCCGTCCTTCTGTTATGTGTCTTACCCTAATACACATAAGATTGGTTAATCCAGTTTCTTTATTAGAATATATTACAGTTAATAGAACTTCTAGATTCTTCAGAAGACTCTATGTAATGTTTATAAATAAGTCTTTCTATTAATAAATGAGTAGGCCGTTATTCTCGATCTCTTTTCTTCTTCAACAAGTTATACTTTTAATAATATTGAATATACTCTTTTAATTTATTTTTAAGTAATATATATTGAAAAATAAAACACCAAGGAAGAACCTGAGCCCAAAATGCCCAGGCCCAAAAAAACATGATTTCCTATACCCTCCTCATTTGCCCAAAGTTGAGGCCCGGCCCAAAGATCCAAGCCCAACCCTAAACCTAAGAGGGAAGTACAGCCACCCTATCTGCACCACGTCCGCCGCCGTCAGCACTTCCGGTGACAGGCCTTTCCGGGCAGTCCTACCCATCACCGATGGCCTTAACAACCCCTTGCCTCCTTGGAAACTTGAACTCAATCAAAAACCCAAACGCCCTCGACGAGTCTCCGAAATCGGATGCCCAGATGGACACCCACCTCTTTGCAGATTCGCCTTCCGATCAGCCGCCGCCTAGAATCGATCCCTTGTGCCCAGACCTTGATCGCCGCCAACCTAGGATGATCCACAAGCCTCAAGGAGTGCCATCGTCGTCCGAGAAAATCTTGGCCGGAAAGATCTCGCAGCCTCCGAGTCTCCACCAACCCCGAACAGATCGACGAAAGCCGGAGCCAGTCTCCATCCCAAACAAACCGCCACTAGAGAAAGAGAGAGTACAGAGCCCGGGTCCCAGATCCTTATATGCGCTCAGAAACCACCACCAGAGGATCGGCTTTGATCTCCCATACACCATCCCGGCCAATCCCCTCGCTAGGGTTGGTGGCCTCCGGTACAGAGAGGAGAGCTCTCATCTTTTTCTTCTTGTTTGTGAATAGAAGCTATGGTTTAATTTGACTAGCAAAATATTCACCTCTTTTTTGTTTTTATAATGTTTGATTTTTTTGTTGTTGGTTTTTTACTGTTTTAACAGAGTTAATGTTACTGTTAGTGTTACTTAAAGTGTTAGTATTGAAGTTAGTGTTTTTATAAAATTAGATTAAATAACTATTGGTTTACTTTTATGCAAATGACTCAATGAAACAAACAAGTTGCAGTCAGAATATTGCGTTTTATCTGAACCTATAAAACCCGCAACAGTGAGAGCCGCAGCAACGCGCGGCCAATCAACCTAGTCAGTATTGAGCTGAGTTCGATGATAAGTTTGTGGGCCCCGCCTGTCAAGATAAAGCTACGTGGTCGGATCTCAATCGTGTTCAACCTATAACTCTATAACTTTCTATTCGTCTATCATGTTCCTCTGCTCCCTTTTTCCTCATTAGACCAAGCACCTATCGAATAAATTCGTCGTCCACGGCGGCGCGTGATGAAGTCCACCCTCCAGTACTGGCTCGTTGACCACCCAACGATCCTCCACTTCACATGGACGGAGGGTGAAACCCCGGCCTCCACACTACTCTTCCTCACCCTCGCCCTCCTCACCTACCTCTCCCTCACTCTCCTCCTCACGCGCCTCCCACTCCCCTCACTCAACCTCAAACCAATCTCCGCCCTCCACAACCTCACCCTCCTCCTCCTCTCCCTCACCATGGCCCTCGGCTGCACCCTCTCCATCCTCTCCTCCCCTTCCTCCACCCTCTGCTTCTCCCCCACCACCACCACCCCAACTGGGCCCCTTTTCTTCTGGGCCTACGTCTTCTACCTCTCCAAGCTCCTCGAGTTCCTCGACACCCTCCTCATCATCCTCACCCGCTCCCTCCACCGCCTCTCCTTCCTCCACGTCTACCACCACGCCACCGTCCTCCTCATGTGCTACCTCTGGCTCCACACCCGCCAGTCACTCTTCCCCGTCGCCCTCGTCACCAACGCCTCCGTCCACGTCCTCATGTACGCCTACTACTTCCTCTGCGCCGTCGGGATACGCCCCAGGTGGAAGCGCGCCGTCACAGACTGCCAGATAGTCCAGTTCGTTTTCAGCTTTGCGGTTTCGGGTCGGATGCTGTACCTGCATTTCTCCGGGTCCGGGTGCTCCGGAATCTGGGGATGGTGCTTCAATGCCGTCTTCAATGCCTCGCTGCTGGCGCTTTTTCTTGATTTTCATGGCAAGAGCTATGCCAGTAGAAACCCAAAGGATAAACGCTCATGAATTCATTGCTCATTCTTTGATCATCTGAATGCAATTTGATTCACTTGTTTTTGGGCCTTGTCTTGAGCTCTAGTGTTTGTTTTCATGGATAGGACCATAGTTTACTAGCATCTTGTCACCTGAGAGTAATTAAAATGATAGTTAAATTTAGCAATAATTATGAGATTTAATTATTGATATAAATAATTTAATTTTATTGTTACGTGTAAGTTAAGTAATATTTTTAACGAATTATAAACTGACACGTGGAGAAAAAAAGAGAGAAAATATATATATTTCTTTAGCAATTTATGGCTCGGTTTATCAATTTTTTTTAGCAATTTTTAAATTTAACAACCATTTAAGTATATTGTTAGAGCTCCTATTCATACGAAAAGTTAATAAATTTTAAAAAAAAATTTAATTTAGCAACACTGCTGGAGATGCTCTAAGATGCTTTGCCCGTGGGATTTTGTTTGTGTCTTCCACACTCTACCAAACCTTTTATTTCTATGTTTGGTATGTGTATATTTGGATGTTCAAGTTTTGATGGAGATGCATAAATGTCTCTAACATAGGTATTTCCTAATTCCTATGTAATATTTTTAGGCCTAAAGCATAGAGCAACGAGTAGCAATTATTATTATTTTTTTGGTAATTAATGATAATTTCATTGAAAAAAGACACTCATTACAAATCGGATAAAAAAAAAAAAAGAACCAACAGACTACAGCAATGAAGAAAGTAGAAAAAGCAATTGGTATACGATATGGATCCTAGGGAATTCGAATAAAATACCCAACATAATGAACACATGGCCTGTCTTGAAGTATTTTACTTTGACAAAAAGTTAACTTCAGATCAACAATCGAAAATAGGGTATGACTTGTAAAGGCTTACATATGAATCTCCCTATGTAGGAATTTCATACATATTGTTATCAAATTTAGAAAAATGAATTCAACTTAAACAGATTATGAGTAATGAAAAAAAAATAAATATATGTTGTTGCAGGAATATTGCAAATGTGTGTGTTTTGGTCTAATGCTAATTAAACAAAGAACTTGATTTCGTATAGAGATAAGATATTAAAGATATGTTTCCTTATACAACACTTAAAGGTGTTATGTAATCCCTATGTAAAAGGCTCCTATTATATGAATAAGATGATAATTCTCTATTCTTTTTACAATCTCTCATTCTCTACTATTTCTCTTATCATATGAACACTTTGCTCTAACTCGATAATCGAGAGAAAGAAAAAACCCATCTGAAAAAACCCATTGAATATATTCACGTGGTGTGGAATGAGGCTCACACCGCTTTTTTTTATAAAAGATCCAAGAAATTACAACGCACGTGCGCATGTCATGTGTTACATATCTGCCTCTATATATAAGGTAGGTTCAATTCCAGTGTCTATTTTTTTTTTTTTTGAAAAGATTTGGCATTAGACTTAAATTCACAATTAGTTTGGAAGTGTGAAAGAAGCAAACGACAAGACTAGATCATTTAGTGCGAAATTAGTTGAGATAATCCGTTTTTGAAGAGGATTTAAGGTTTTGAACAAATATGAATTGATTTGACAAGATACAAACAAGATATTCTCATTGATTCTAACTATTTTATTCAAATTCTAGACCATGATAATTTCATATTTAATTATCTCAATTCATCCACTTTAGTAAATTTTTTTTTTTCCAGATATTATGTCAACTTACCCTCTCATTCATACAAAATTTAAAAAAAAAAATACTGGTCACTCTTCTTATTTTTTAGGGTTCGATAATTTAGTCCTCTTTTTCTCAATTTCAACAGCTCACTTCTATTAATTTTCAATGTCATACAATTAGGTCTAATTTAGTCAACTGTTAAATTGACTGTTAATGTGATGACGTGGCATGTTAAGTGTCCACATCTGGTTGTAAAATCTCTAAACTACCCCTAGCCTATTACACCCTCATCAATGTAGAACCCATAACCCATAACCCATATCAAACTCAAAATAGTTTGATATTCATTAGAAGCGATGAAGAACCCATAACCCATATCAAACTCAAAAGCAGTTTGATCTTCCTACTTAATTTCCAGAACCCATCAAACTCAAAGCCTTCGAAAACCTTCATACCCATTCCAAACCTTCATTCAATCATCCAAGGGACAATGTCGAAAGCAGCGACATGGTGAACAACCCAGAACTATGGGTTCCTAAAGGTCGAGATCGTTTGCACGATGGTATCCCCGATTACAGTAAGTTCATGGGTTTTCATTTGGTTTTGGTCTATGAAATCGAATGATTGAAAAACACATGTTTCTAAGGTTTTTTGAATTTGGGCAGAAAAATAAGAGCTTTTGAATTCAAGGGTTTCATAGGGGAGAGAAAGTAACCTTGTTTAAGCGAATGGCTTGAACAACGTCTTTGTCAGAGGTGGAGGTTGAGGTGGACAAGCGGCGGCCGCGGCCTTCGGGTTTGGGGGCGGTTGTAGTGGAAGAGCAGCAACGGATGACAACTCTAGTCGTGGTGGTGCGAATTAGTTGTTTTAATGGGTGCGAGGAGGATAGGCTCCATAGCCTCATCGCATTCATCTCTCTTTTCTTCTTTTGTTTTTTTTCCAACTCAACTACTGCTTCAGTTCCTATCTCGTGTTCTTGTTCACTTCAACTCCAATGGGCCTCTCATAGTGGACTTTGTAGAGCTAAGCCCGTAATCTATTAGTGGATGCTCTCGAGTCTTGAGTTTGGGTCTGTTGCTCTCATGTTGTTTGAACATGTTGTTAGCATATGGCTTTAAGGCTGTGTATGTGTTGGCTTTTAATATCTTTAAAATTGTAGTTGGGTAATCTAGGTTTGGCTTGTAATGTAGTACTTTCTCTGTTGTTTTTTCTTGTGGTCCTAGTAGGTAGTGAACTACTGTTTTAGATATCTCCCATGTGGGAAGAAATTTGATAGTTGTAATGGCTTGGTCTTTGTTTCACGTTTGGCTTGTAGCTCTGTTTTCTTGTGGTCCTAATAGTTATTATTTGCTTAATACAGCTGGCCCAGATAATTTCACAGTGAAGGTGCATCATGGAGGGTGTTTGGTGGATCGAAAATATGTTGGAGGGAGGTATGATTTCTACGACTACTGCGACAAAGATATGATGTCGCTTGTGGAGGTACAGAACATGGTGACGCAACTCAATCCATGTTACGAAAGTGAAGGGATTGAATACTGGTATAGGGTGGGTAATGAAGATGCTGAGCTTATGAAGCTGCAAACAAATATAGATGTTGTGCATATGTCTACTTTTGTACCATTATGGAGGTTGATCATACTGTACTTGGACCACATGGATTTGCAAAATCAGTTTGAAGGGTTTGAAGACTTTTTGTTTAGCCAAGGTAGCAGTGGTGTATTTACCGAAGAGCCTCGACATGGCAAAAGCAATGGAGTTCAGATTAGAGAGGTCGAGTAGATTGTAACTACTCAAGCTAGCATAATTGATGGTGTTGGTCTAAAAGAGAAGGGAAAAGAAAAGGTGGTGGAGTAGGAAACTATCAAGAAGAGGAAGTTGGTGGGGTCTACTCAATGCATAATGTCACATCCCGACCCGTAAATTTTTATCTTATTTACTAACTTGATTATAATAAGAATTTTACCGTCTCCGTCATTGAATTTATAGTTTAATTGGTCCCCAGAAGGGTTTGAGGGACGGTTAATTTTAGAGGATTATTCGTCGGAGAAAAATGTAACGATGGTAAAAATGGTAAATTTTAGCTAGTAAAAGATAATTTTTATTAGGGTATTATTTTTGGAGTGTAAATTTTGGAGATGGGTTTTTGTTGATATTGGGTTGGACCGGTTTGGACACAAAGGCCCAAAACCCATTTCTCTTCTCTTTTTTCTTCCCGGTTCTCTCTCTCCCTTTTCTGGCCGTTCGTCCGCTGCCCAATTTTCTGGCCGCCTGTCCGCCGCCGTTCGGCCACCGTTCGCCGCCGCTCTAGTCCCAAAAGGTCGGCCTCCAACCCAGCTTCCATTCTAGCCCGACAAGAGCTTCCCTAGCGCTGCCGTGAGGGAGAGCTGCCGCCCGAAAGGTTCGACTACCTAAAGCCCTCCGTCGCCGGAACTCCCTCCTCCGGCCACCAATCCGGGCAAGCTTGGTACGTTTTGTAGCCCTCCTCCCGTGCAGCAACTCCTCCAAAGGGCTCACTCCCTCTTGAGCTAGGTAAGGAGAAATTTAAGGAGGAAATTCTAGGGATTTTAAGATGTTTTCGTTCGATTACCCTAGTTAGCCTTAGAATTGGACTAAGTGCTAGTTATGAAAGTTGTTGTGCGTGATGAGAAAATTATTCTGTTAAAATTTCATAGGATTTGGAGGTCGCTGGAATCGGCCTCCGGCCGCCGCCGGCGCCGCCGCTGTTTGGGAGATTTTTAAGGTTTTAAATGTGGAATATTAAGAGGAGTATATTGATATAAATTATGGAATTTTTGGATGAGATTTGGATAGGTTTGTGAATTTCTGAAGTTTGATATTTTGACGGTTAAATAATGTTAAATCCGGTCGTAGGATTTGAGTCAATTTCTGGGAAAGGTTGTATTTACGGCTGCCGAGTATGGTATTAAAGTTTAAGTCGTTTCGATTTAAGAATATTGAAGTTAGGCAATAATGAGCGTGGTCATGGCTCTCGGTTAATTTTGTCAGTTTGAATAAATATTGGATTTTTAGTGGGAAATTAATTATATATTTGAAACAGGACGTGAGGAGGCCCGAGCAGAATAAGCCTCGGAGCGTCATCAGGCTTAGGCCTAATTTGTGAGTGGACCTTTGTTTTTAATTGAAAAGCATGCGATGAATGATTTTTTTGATCATTTATTTTCTTCTGATGAGACTTATTGATTCCTCGGTTATTTGGCAATTTTCCTCCTTTAGAGAATTTTCCGAAAATGAGATTTTCGGTGGATATATATATTTTGGATATTATGAGTATAGTATGTATATAAATGCTAGCTAGCCATACATGCTTGGTCCGTCATAATGAGGTAAAATACCATTATGGCGTGGCGTGAGTGTTAGACACAAGCGTCATAGCCCTATATGAAAACTACTTTCTTTTTCGGTTTATTTAGGTTTTCATATAGGGAGTTCACACGTAAATACACCGTCCTCTTTGGTCATAATGAGAAAAAATACCATTATGGCGCAACGTGAGCGTTAGACGCCAGCGTTGTAGCCTTGTATGAATCTCTATTTTTTTTAAATTGTTTCTAGGATTCATACAAGGAGTCTGACGAGTGTAAATACATACGAATATATGTTTATATAGTTTAGCCTGAGAGGCTCCATTTTATTTGAGTTTATGACTAGCCAGTGCTAGTCGTGAAATTGCTAGTTTATGAGTTGAGCACTTTTGAGCTGCCGCATGCAGTATATTTTTCCATGAAATTAAAATGGGAATGCATAAATATTTTGTTATTAAATTATTTTTGTCCACTCACTCTAACGTTATTAAATGTCTTCCCTTGGGCCCTTCGTTTTAAAATGCCCAGTCTGCAGAGTTCGGATTGGATATAGTAGGAGACGAGGCATAGTCACCCGTATTTCCACCACCTTTCACTAGTAGGTTACCTGTTTAACCTACCTGTGTTTTCTTACTTCCGCTAGTGTCTGGTAACTCTGAATACTTGGGTTTAATGTATATATTTTTGGTTGTGGGTGAATGCTTGTTGATATTTTAGAATATTATCTTAGATAATGTTTATTATTTTGTTGGTGGATTGAGAATTTTAGGAGTGTTTGTAGGTTTTTGATTTGGAAAGGTTGTTCATTTCCAAGGGAGGTTGTACCGAATTTTGCAGTAAATCTTTCCTTGGAGGTGGTCCCCGCACGGTTTACTCCGGGTTTCAGGGGGAAATTCGGGGTGGGTCGTGTCACATAAACCATATTTCAAAAGGCTTAGGACAGTCTAACAGTGGAATTGGATGTACTAGAGATACCTTAAGCATGCAAGAAAATGAAGTGAGTTGTCTTCAAGATGTAGAGATAGATTATTTGGATCAACTTCAGTCATATGGTGGTTTTGAAGCTTTAAGTGATGATGAAGAAAGTAGTAAAGAGAATGATGGGGATGATTGTAATCCAGCTTTTAATGATGAAGAGTATGACCAGTATGGGAGAGATGATGATGATCATGATGAGTCGGATAATGAAATAAATAAAAAAGAGAATGCGGGAAGTATAATCCTTATGGGCAACGAAAAGAGAATCCCAGAAGATGAAGAATTTGTTGATGATAAAGAACGATTGGTTGGCCTTGATCCAGATGATGAGAAGCTTTGTTATATTATCAATTCTCATGGGAAGCGTGAAGAGGTGGGGCTTGAATTCAACCCTAAAACAGACATGGATAATGTGGAATTCAAAGTGAATATGAAGTTTGCTACAATGAAGATTCTTAGGGATGCTTTGAGGGAGCATGCTATTCAAGGAGGTTGGGAATATTGGAACGTTAAGAATGACAAACAAAGGTTGAAGACTATTTGTGTGGAAGACAACTGCCCATTCTTCTTGTTTGCTTTCAAAATAAGGAATGAGAGCACAATGAAAATCAAGAAGTATAATCCTGAACACAAATGTGTGAGGAAGTTCAACAACAACATGGTCAGGCAAAATATTTGACAAGGAAGTTTAAGGATCAGATTGCTCTTAATGAAAACTGGAAAACAGGTATTTCTCTGACCAAGTATTTGATTAGTTAGTTGCTAATATGTGTTAGTTTGTAACATGTGTCACTTTTTCTTTCATAATGCAAACAGTTTAGCTAAGACAATGACAAGTACCATTAGATCAAAGGTACACAAATGGACGACTTATAGAGCTAAGAGGGCTGCACTTGAAGAAGTGGAAGGATCCATAAGAGAACAATATGCAAGGCTTCATGATTATGGAAGAGAGCTTTAGAGAGTTGATCCAACCACAACTATTGACATTAAGTGTGAATTTCCCAATGGTAGCAGTCTTCCAGTTTTCAAGCGCATGTACATTTGCTTAGAAGCTCTGAAGAAAGGTTTGCAGGCTAGATGCAGATCTGTGGTTGGTTTAGATGGTGCACATCTCAAGAGCTGTTATGGGGGTCAGATTTTAACAGCTGTTGGTATGGATGCAGATAATAGCTCATATGTGTTAGCATGGGCAATGGTTGAGGCAGAGAGTAAAGATTCATGGATATGGTTTCTAGAGGTGCTTGCAAAGGGTCTGAACATTAAGCATGAAGGAAGGGGATGGATTTTTATTAGTGACAAGCAAAAAGGTCTGATACCTACACTTGCACATATTGTTTCAAGAGCAAGTGTACGATTTTGTGTTAGACACTTATGGACTAACTTCAGAAAGCTATTTCCTGGAATGGTGTTGAGAGATCAAATGTGGGCTTGTGCAAAGGCAACAACTTTGCCTTATTTTCAGAAGGAGATGGAAATCATGAAGGCACTTGACAAAGATGCTTACAAGTGGCTAACAGGTACTTGTAGTTTGATATTGTTAGATAAACTTTATTATTTTAATATAATAATATTAATATGTTGTTAATTTGTGTAATGATCGGTGTTTGCAACAAAGGAGAGACCTGCTAAACATTGGTGCAGAGCATATTTCACCACAGATGTGGATTGTGACATCATGATCAATAACATTTGTGAGAGCTTTAATGGCTGGATATTGGAGGCAAGGGGTAAGTCACCAGTGACAATGTTTGAAGAGTTAAGGGTGAAGTTGATAAAGAGAATTGCAATTAGAAGGAAAAAAATGGCACCTTACCATGGCAATATTTGTCCAAAGGCAAGGGACATTCTAGAGAAGAATAAGCTGAAGGCTGCAACATACTGCGCCCCAACCTTTAATGGTGGTGACATTGCAGAGGTCGAGAACATCAAGGGAACAAAGAATGTGGTTAATATTTCAAGGAGGACATGCACTTGCAGGAGGTGGGACTTGTCAGGAATCCCATGCAAGCATGCTATTTCGGCCGTTTACTTGAAGAGACATGATCCAGATGATTATGTGGCTGCATGCTATTTGAAGAAGACTTATATGAGCATCTACGACAATCTTATCCAGCCTGTAAACAACATGGATATGTGGTCTAGGGGTGAAGATCTTGTTATTCAGCCTCCACAATACACGAGACAACCTGGTAGACCTAGGACTGCAAGAATGAATGCTGCTTATGAAAAGGATAAGGATCGTGGCACTGTAATTGGTACGAAGAAAAGAGTTTTAAGATGTGGTAGCTGCAAGCAGATAGGTCACAACTCCAAGACATGTCATAGACATTTGCCACCGAAGGAAAAGGTTAATGTTGCTGCTAATAAGAAGAACCTCAACAAGGAAGGACAAGCTGCTAAAAAAAAGTAAATTGTATTTTGCTGTTGATATATATAAGGTTATTGATATTAATATTTTGTTGTATTTATAACACATATAGACTCTAACCTTACAATAATATTGATGCAGTCCAACCAAGTAAAATAACCTATGACTACCAATGAGTTGAGGAAGAAAGCCAAAGAAAGGAATGAATATATGAGGGTAACTACCAAGTATAGTTATTGTTGATGGTGTAGGATTTGTTGAAAAATTTGATCTCTTATTATAGTTGGTGTGCTTCTGAATTTTGGGAATATTTGCTTGTTTGTCTAACCTTTCAATCTTGTTGCTTGTTTGTCTTTGGGAATATTTACAATTTGGGTTAACTTATGACTTTGTCTAACTTGCATATGTCTTTGTCTTCATTTGTTGTGTGTCTAGAAGAGGAAGGCTGACATGAAAGCTCAGTTTGCTCCAAAAAGAGCAAGACCTGGACAAACTGCGTCTACACAGCAAAGTTCAAGGCCCATTCAAGCTGGATCTGCTCCTAGCATTTCAAGGAATGTGCAAGGTTCAAATGCTTCAACCAAGAAGGCTGGTGTAACACCAAGAACCTCCCAAAGGATTAGGCAGAGCTCAGCCAAAGGAGCTGGAAAATAGTTGTGAGATTTGATATTAGCTAGCCCCTAATGCATCCTATTTTTGGGCAACCTTGTGCTTTGTCACTTGGTTGCTAGCTGTAATCTTTTGATCAGATGATTACAGCTAATTAGTTAGTAGTTGAACAATTGGATGTTGCAATGTATTTTTGAAGATGCAATGTATTTTTGATGTTATTATGGAGGACCTATTTTAACGACTATCTTACATAATGTTTTTGGAGGTAAAGAGTTTATATTTGGAGGGAAATGGTTTCAGTGATGGAGGGAAATGGTTTCTGTTTTGGAGCAGGAAAATAGGCTAGGGGTAGTTTAGGGATTTTACAGCAGAATGTGGATACTTAACGTGTCACGTCATCACATTAACAGTCAATTTTAACAGTTGGACCAAATTTGACCTAATTGTATGACATTGAAAATTAATAGGAGTGAGCTGTTGAAATTGAGAAAAAGAGGACTAAATTGTCGAACTTTGAAAAATAAGAGGAGTGACCAGTATTTTGTCTAAATTTAAATTCAATGCAACAACATGATTGTAGGGATTGACACCAAGAAATTGAAAGCAGTATATGTATAAGAAGTAGTTACCACTAGAATCATACACCGAGAACAAGAAAAGAAAATCTCACTATTTCTCAATCCTAGAACCATGGCTACCACCTGTCTCGACACAGTTAGCACACTAATGGAGGTCAGTGTATGGAAGCCCACAAGTATTATTTGGATATTTTTCATGTATGTATATATAATATGATTTTTTTGTGATGTATTATAGTGCAGGACGTAATCTGAAAATCTCTGATAATCTAACTTGATTCTGTTCCATATAATTTTCAACACGTACATGACCAATCATGAATCGTTTCTTTCAGAATTTCTTAAGCAACGTTATTCTTTCTGTAAGGAGTCAGTACTGTTTTGCTTGTCAAAAAATGGATTTAGTTAATATTTATTTTTGAATCAAGTAGCCAATGTAGTCATATATATTGATAGACTTCTTCTGGCTTCTTATTGTGATTTGAGGTTGCAGCCACTGAAGCCTAATGGTGTCCACAAGAAATCTCAGGATATCAAAATTTAAAACTAGATATTCAATACATGATCCTCTTCAAAGAAGAAAAGTCATGTTTGACTGAAGTATTGTAAGTGATATATGGCTTTAAAAGCATTAATATAACACAAAGTCCAGTTTTCTAAGTTAATCAACTTATGCCTTATCATTTGAAACCAAGTCGATGTTGATAAGCTCATGCTTAGCTCATTTTAAATGAAGTATCATATTTTCATAAACAGACAAATAAAATTGACTTTGTTCTCCATTGCAGAAAAAGTCAAAGAATAAGGCAAAAACTTCATCAAAGTTCAAGATTGTAGAGAAATCTAAACCGAATTTTGCTGAAGGAGCATGCACAAGCTTATCAACTTATGCGTCATTTATTACGCAGAACTTTTCATTTTCCTTTTAACTAACCAAAGTAAAATGTATTGGGTTCGGATCAAAGGACACAATATTTAACATTATTTTTTACACCAATTTATATCCGTTAGATTTAAGTTGATCCAATAGTTGTTATTAATTGAGAATATGATTTGACAAGTAACATGACAATAATATTAATCCCGAATTAAAAAGATAATATATATGTAAATGCAATTTTTTTATTATATAAAAAAAAATCATGATCTCACTCCAGATCGAAGGACGCCCATGTTCTTCAACGAGAAAGCAAATTTCCAGGAATATATATGCATGCAAACAACAAACAGTATCTTCCCCATCAAATAAGAACACCACTTCCCCAATTTAAAACACTAAATCTGAGGTTTTTATTTAAATTTGTTCATTATTAATCGTAGCATTCGATTCCTAATTCCTGCATATTCTAAAATAGAGGATTAGGTTTTGCTCAAGTCCCTAATCTCTTTACGGAGGCATTAACTTGATCGATTAGATTGCCCATAAGTTAAAGGGATTCAGTTAAGAAGATTGATGTGGTTTCTTAAAAGAAAGATTAGATGTGGATTCATATGTTTGCTTGCATAAACCTGGAATTTTCATCTTCAATGAAGAACATGGGTTCATGGGTGTTCTGAATTTCTTATCATGTAATATTTTTTATATATAAAAAGAATTTTATCATATATATATATATAATGAGGAATTAATATTACTGCCATGTCACTTGTCAAATCATGTTCTCAATTAATAACAACCATTAGATTAACTTAAATCTAACGGATATAAATTGGTGTAAAAAATAGTGTCAAATATTGTGTCCCTTGATATGGACCCAAATATATTTTATGCAATATTGGCAGGTTGAGATAAGCAGTACAGTCAAACCAAATGTACAGAAGGTGAAGATATCACTACCTCCACATCCACCTTCAAAGATGAAATCAACAACGCCATCAACTCGAAAAATCAAGTCAATCTCGTCTATCCATGGACCGAAACATAAAAATGAATTAGTTAGGGAGTTTTTGATGCAGCAAAGAGTGATGCGTATGAAGCAGCTAAAGCTCATCAAATGAGTTTAGCTACTGAAACTCCATCGATTGTCAAATTGATGGTTTCTTCGCATGTGACTAAAGTGTTTTGGTTGGTAAGTCGTAGTAAATTTTTGTTACAGAAAATCGTTTATATTGAATGTTGTAGATATAAGTATTATATGTAATTTATATACCAAGAAAAAAATCATCTGAAAAAACCCATCGAATATATTCACGCGGTGTGGAATGAGGCTCACACCGCTTTTTTATAAAAGGTCCAAGAAATTACGACGCACATGCGCACATCATGTGTTACAAATCTGCCTATATACATAAGGTAGGTTCAATTCCAGTGTCTATTTTCTTTTTTTAAAAAGATTTGGCTTCAGACTTAAATTCACAATTAGTTTCGAAGTGTGAAAGAAGCAAATGACAAGACTAGTGTCATTTAGTGCAAAATTAGTTGAGATGATCCGTTTTTGAATAGGATTTAAGGTTTTAAGGAAGAATGAATTGATTTGACAAGATATGAACAAGATTCTCAATGATTCTAACTATTTTATTCAAATTCTAGACCATGATAATTTGATATTTAATTATCTCAATTCATCCACTTTAGTCAAATTTTTTTTTTTTTTGGGTATTATGTCAACTGAACTCTCATTCATACAAATTTTTAATTCAATGCAACAACATGATTGTAGAGATTGACACCAAGAAATTGAACGCAATATATGGCAAAAGCTAGACTACGTGCGTTGTATCGAACGCCAAACGAATCTGTTAACGGAAGGGTAGTTCTGTAATTTCGGGCCACCATGGTAACGGCCTGATTTTACTGCTTTATTAAGAGATAGAACAGAGAATTCGCAAGGCACTCGATCCCCAACAGCGTCTCTGTGCTTCGTCAACTATTTCGATCGATTCGAAGTTCTGCATGTAGACTCAAGTAACGCAGAGAGGTTGCCGAGAGAGAAGAGGGGAATCGGAAACCCAGAGAGATTAGCGACGATGTCACATCCCGACCCTTAAATTTTTATCTTATTTACTAGCTTGATTGTAATAAGAATTTTTATCGTCTCCAGTAGTTTAATTGGTCCATAGAGGGGTTTTGGGGGACGATTATTTCGGAGAGTTATTCGTAGGAGAAAAATGTGTCGACGGTAAAAATGGTGAATTTTAGCTAGTAAAAGGTAATTTTTAATAGGGTATTTTATCTTGGGATGTTAAATTGGTGGAGTTGGGTATTTTTGTGGTGTTGGGCCGGGTTGGTGTGAGGCCCATACCATCTCCTCTCTTTTTCTTTTCTTCTTCTCTCTTTTCTTTTCCTCTCCCGAGCTCTCTCTTTCTCTGCCGGAGAACAAACCTCTGTCCACCGCCGTCCGGCCGCTAGGGACCGCCGGATCACCTTAGTTTGGACCCCCGCCACCTCCTCTCCCTCCCCGGCCTAGCACTCGAGCCAATAACCCGCCGGAAGAGGAGAAACTCGCCGGAGACGCCGGGAAGTATTTTCGTCGGAACTCCCTCCTCCGGCCACCAATCCGGGCAAGCCATATATGGTTTGAAGGTTTCCAACCCAGCTGCCTTGCCCTAAAAGGACTCACTCCGGTTCGCTTTAGGTGAGGAGAAATGTGGAGTTGAAATTTCTAGGGTTTTTTGCTGTTTTTTAGTCGATTACACTAGTTAGGCTTGGAATTAATGTTTGTGGTAGTTAGAGAAGTTGTAGAGGGGTTGAGAGGAAGATGCTGTCAAAATTTCATAGGATTTGGAGGTCGCCGAAATCGGCCTCCGGCCTCCGGCCGCCGCCGCCGCTGCGGTTTGGGAGATTTTTAAGGTTTTAAATGTGTAATAATTACAGGAGTATATTGATATGAATTTTGGAGTTTTTGGATGAGATTTGGATAGGTTTGTGAATTTCTGAAGTTTGGTATTTTTGGCGGTTGAGTAATGTAGAATCCGGCCGTAGGATTTAAGTCAATTTCTGGGGAAGGTTGTATTTACGGCTGCTGAGTATGGTATTAAAGTTTGGGTCGTTTCAATTTAAGAATATCGAAGTTAGGCAATGATGAGCGTGTCTATGACTCTCGGTTAATTTTGCCTATTTTAAATAAATATTGGATTTTTAGTTGGAAAATTAATTATATATTTGGAACAGGACGTGAGGAGACTCATATTGGAGAGATCTCAGATCGACGTCAGGCTTAGGCCTAAAGTTGTGAGTGGACCTTTGTTTTAATTGAAAAGAATGCGATGAATGATTTTGTGGATCATTTATTTCTTCTGATGAGACTTATTGATTTCTCAGTTATTTTGACAATTTTTCCTCCTTTGGAGAGATCCCGAAAATGAGATTTTCGGTGGATATGTATTTTGGATGTTTATGAGGATAGTATGTATATAAATAAATGCTAGCTAGCTATACGTGCTTTTCCACCATACTGAGGTAAAATTTCATTATGGTGCGACGTGAGCGTTAGACGTAATCGTCGTAGCCCTATATAAATATAATAATTTATATAGGGGATATGCGCGTATATATATATATACACCGTCTTTTCAGTCATAATGAGGAAAAATACCATTATGGCGCAACGTGAGCGTTAGACGCCAGCGTTGTAGCCTTGTATGAATTTCTATTTTTCTAAATTGTTTCTAGGATTCATACAAGGAGTCTGACGAGTGTAAATACATACGAATATATGTTTATATATAGTTTAGCCTAAGAGGCTCCATTTTATTTGAGTTGGTGACTAGCCGGTGCTAGTCGTGAAATTGCCAGTTTATGAGTTGAGCGCTTTTGAGCTGCCGCATGCAGTATATTTTCTATGAAATTAAAATGGGAATGCATAAATATTTTGTTATTAAATTATTTTTGTCCACTCACTCTAACGTTATTAAATGTCTTCCCCTAGGCCCTTCGTTTTAAAATGCCCAGTCTGCAGGATTGTATAGTTGAGGCCGGGCGTATATGGAGAAGAGGCATAATCAATAGTATAGCTTCCGCTCATTTTTATATTCCTAGTTCTTTTCCTCTCAATTGGAATTGCTCTGGACTGTGATTGTTAGTTGTGGGATTAGGTGTTGATTTGGAAGGGTTATCCATTTCCAAGGGAGGTTTTACCGAATTTTGCGATAAATCTTTCCTTGGAGGTGGTCCCCGCACGATTTACTCCGGGTTCAGGGTGAAATTCAGAGTGGGTCGTGTCAGAAGAAGCTTATTGCCGGGAGTTCTGAGTCATCGCCGGAAACCCAATACAATTTGATTCAGGTTCCTTCTCTTTCTCAATATCACGATTTGTTAGACATAACGAAAAGAGCAGCTTACGGATCTGAAGTGACTTATTTCGAATGGGTTGCGAGAGCATTGATGATATGTTGTCAAACTTGATATGATTTCTAGTTTATTGATTAGTCGTGGTGTAATATACTACATAGACCGAAGGATTTGTTGGATGATTAGCTAATTGAACTTCGGGTGATGTGTGATTCTGCTACAACATTGCTTGAAAGATTTTGCTGTCAAATCTAGCTTAAAATTTTGTTGCCATGGCTGTCTTAAGAATGCAATTATGTTGAATCATATGAGTTTGTAGTGATTCTGTTGCGCCAATATAGTTATGGAGAACCCTAAATCTCCAGTTCCGGCATGTCTTGAGCATGTTAGATTTAAAATAGGGTAAACTTGAATTCAATATCGAGTATTTCTCTTATACATAACTGTGAATATTTTGTTGTGTTCTGGGAATGCCAGTGGTTTGAGTTTTTAACTGTTAGATTTAATGGAGAAATAGATGTCATGGGTTGAAAATTTATAAAGTATGTAAGATTGAAAGTCTGGTTTTGTTGTCACAGGAAGACATTGATATCATGCAGGACCTAAATTTTGATGTCTATAAGTTCTCAATATCATGGTCAAGAATCTTCCCAGGTATATTATATTTCTTCATCATTCACTTGAACGTTTCATATATGTTTGTATTTGCTCTGATCAGTTCTTTTGTGTCTTGTACTTAAATATGTAGATGGAACTGGGAAAGTGAATTGGAAAGGAGTTGCATATTACAACCGGTTAATCAATTACTTGCTCGAAAGAGGTCAGGCAAATGCTGTAGATTAGAACATAGAAAATGCTGATATTGCTATCAATATATAATATTGCTTGATTTGATTGTTCTATATGCCTTGTTCCGCAGGCATTACCCCTTATGCAAATTTGCATCACTATGATCTTCCCCTAGCACTTGAGCAAGCACTACCAGGACAAGCACTTTAGCCGACGAAAACTTTTCGTCGGCCTGTTAGCTTAATTCGTCGGCTATAGTTTCGTCGGGAAAGGGTCGTCCGTAGTGACTTTAACCGACGAAACTATAGACCGTCCTCGGCTATTTTCCCATAGATAGCCGACGACAGAAAACGTCGTCAGCTAGTCCCTCAGACTTTAGCCGACGAAACATCTCGTCGGCTATCTCTTACCTATAGCCGACGAAACAACTCCTCGGCTAGTCTCTTACCTATAGCCGACGAAACAACTCGTCGGCTAGTCTATCAGCTTTAGCCGATGAAATGCTTAATATATTCGTCGGCTATAGTATGTAATAAAAAATTAAAAAATAACTAAAGCTGACGAAACAGCCCATATTTCATCGGCTTTAAAGGGTTTAGCAGACGAAACATTCCATAATTCGTCGGCTAAAAGTCCATTCCAGTATAAAAAAAAACCCGAAATTTCTAAATTACCATTCCAAGCAAGCTGCAAAACACACCAAAACAATTCCATATAACCAACAACAAGTACATAAAACTACATAATTCATCAACTACACAAAATTAGATCGTCTAAATTAATATCCGCTTCTAGGGGCTGCTGCGGAGCTTGCGGCGGCTGGGGCAGCGGTATGGGCGGAGGCATGGGTGGAGCCGGAAGTCCCTGGAGCTGGGCAGCTGTAAAGTCCTGCATGTACTGGAACATCTGCCGCTGCTGGGCCTGCTAGATGGCATGTACCTCGGCATAATGGGCTGCCTGCGCGGCATTATAGGTTGCCTGCGCGGCATTATAGGCAACATGAGCAGCTTGCTGTTCCCGTAGTCTCTGAAGTCCCGACTGTAGCAGCTGAGTCGTCCTAGTGGTTGTGGTCCTGCTGCTGGTCGAGGCTGCCTTTCGTTGAAATCCTGGAGTGGTCTTCAGGACCCCCTCGCCCTTCTTTCCTAGACCCCGGCAGTAGAAGTTGTTTGCTCGCGGTGGGAAGGCTGTGCCCATGATCCTCGCCCCAACCGTCGGATCTGAAGTGTCGATCCGGGACATGGCTTCAGACATCTCTTCCTCCTGCGTGTCCGGCCATGTCTCTCTCACTATAGCACTCATCACCTCGTCACTAGCCTCCCTCACCTTCGCCTAATTGGATAGGAAAAAAAATTATTAATTAACATTTTGACATATATATAAGTAAAATTAAAAATTTAAAAACGTAAGATGACTTACAATATCCTCCTGGGCGTCAGGATATGCCTTCTCGTACGTATAGACGTACGGGTTGACCTCTGGATGTTCCCTGGCCGCCTCATCCATGAAGACAGCGAACGGTCTAGAACCGGCATGATGGTTCCTTGTGTTGCGTTGCCGGTTCTGAGCGTTCGCCCGGGAAACCGCCTTCAAAGAAAAAACTAAACTATTAGTAAAATATTTAAAAACGCACGTACTTAATGACAAATTAACTAATTAATTTATTTAAATACCTGTTTACGAGGGTTGTTGAATTCTGATGTCAGAAGCCAACGCCACTCATACTCTCTGTACTGGAACTCAGCAGGGGTACCAGAACGAGCGTTCCCGTGCGTAGTCCAATGGGTCCGCAACTCGTTCTTCCACTCCTTGTACCTACAAGTACAACAAAAATATTAGAAATATTATTAATATCACATACAATTTTGTTTTTTCATTAACTTCCCAACGTACCTTCCCCCATGCACAACGTCCGCCCAGCTGCTCTTCAAGGGCTCGGGAACCTCAAACCACACCTGCATTTAACCGTTTATTAGTTTAGTTTTTCGAGAAATCTACAATGTAATACATAATATTATTGAGGCATTTTGTAAACTCACCGACATCGCGTTGTGGATCATGTCCTTAACCTCCTGCGGGACCTCGCCCCAGTCTGACCACAACATAAGGACTCTATCCCTAATGAGCGGTCCCACGTGGCCGGAGTACGTCCTCGACTTCCCGGCCGATACTATGTCCCCATCCCCGTCAGTACCGATGACAATCCTCCTCCCTGAGGTACCGATGATCTTCTCGAGAGCCTTCCCTGTGACGGGGCCTCTCTTCTTTTTTGCCGGCTTCTCTCCGACGGTGCCTATCACATGATAAACTAAATTGATTATTAAAATCGGAGAATTATAAGAAAACAAATCATTCATCTTTCATTACCTGAGGGCGATGCGGCGGACGCGACGGATTCCGTCTCCGATGATGATACCCTCGCGAAAATAAGAGGCATATCAAAAGGCACGAACCGGTACGCCGCTGATGGAGCCACTGGTGGGGGCAGTGGATAAATCGGCGTCCCTGAGTCATCGACTGCAGGTAGGGCCGGTATCATCCGCGAAAGAAACAGATGAGGCGGCGGCATCTATACCCAGATGACCCACCATCCGAAGCAGTAGGACTCGGAGTGGGCGCCCGGTATATCTCAGGCATACGGGGTGCAGAGACCTCCGTCTGGGTCTAAGACCACAGCTGCCTCGAGAAACGAGGGACGCCCGGCTGCCTCGATGAAGGAGGCACCTCCGGCTGCCTCTGCGCCGTCTCTAGAAGGGCTGCACGTCTGGCTATCATGAGGCCCCGAAACGACGTCTGAGGGTTGCTAGAGGTTCCCTCAGACGATTCGGACCTTTGGCCCTTCGAACCCTTCGTCGATCTAATATTACCGCTCATCCTGTTTAAAATATTAATTTGAATCAAGGCCACAAAATCAAAAAATGTAAACCCATTCAATTAGTCAACAAAATTGCAATTGACCGGAAAATTAATACAAATATATACACTTCCTAAAATACAAATTTACACTTCCTAAATACAAATATACACTTCCTAAATATACACATCCTAACAACACCACAACATTGCAATTGACCGGAAAATTAAAGCAAACACAAAATACTAAATACAAATATACACTTCCTAAATACAAAATACAAATATACACTTCCTAAATAAAAATATACACTTTCTAAATACAAATATACACTTCCTAAATAAAAATATACACTTCCTAACAACACCACAACATTGCAATTGACCGAAAAATAAAAGCAAACACAAAATGAGCCTTAGGAAACCGAAATGTACTCGAGGAGGAGGGAGGGCTCAAGGCTGGAGCAGCAGGAGGAGGAGGGAGGACCGAAGCAGCAAGAGGAGGAGGGAGGGAGGGCTCAAGGCTGGAGCAGCAGGAGGAGGAGGGAGGACCGGAGCAGCAAGAGGAGGAGGGAGGGAGGGCCAGAGCAGGTGCGCAGCAGGAGGAGGAGGGAGGGCCGGAGCAGGCGAGCAGCAGAAGGCGGCAACTGGGAGAGGGAGAAGGAGCGGAGGCGGAGCCCGGGAGAGGGAGAGGGAGAGGGCGGTGACCGGGAGAGGGAGAGGGAGAGGAGGAGGGGACCGGGAGAGGGAGAGGAGGCGGAGGAGGGGAAAGAGGAGGCTAGGGCATTTCTGCTGTCGAGCGCTGGGTTATACCCGACAACTTTAGCCGACGAAATTATTATTTCGTCGGCTAAAGATAATAATATCGTCGGCTAAGATAATAATCTCGTCGGCTAAGATAAAATTCGTCGGCTAAACCTTTGAAATTCGTCGGCCAAACCTATGAAATTCGTCGGCTAAACAATAAACTCTTCGGCTAAACCTTTGAAATTCGTCGGCTATAGTACTTTTTATACATTCGGCAAACTGTGATTGTGATTGTGATGATCAAACTTGAGAAACGAAAATCCGACCATCAGATCTGACCATCATGATAAAATACATGTATGGGAAAAAATTCAACTTGATCCGACAAGGTTAAGGGCTCGATCCGGACGGTCAATCCGTTAAGTCAAACCCCAAAACGAACGAAAAAGGTCATTGGACTGTCTAAATTACGTATTTTGGCCAGACCTTCAACTGAAAATAGTTTCAAACCGATGAGACGCAACAAGTGGTGTAAAAATTTTACGCAAAATAACCACCGAAGATAGGGCTACTCATAGGGAGAAAGAATGAAAAATTGCATTGACCGCAACTATCGGCACCGAAACTTTACCGGAATACTGTGATTTTTCAACCGTGAACGTATTTTATCATTCTGGTCATATCTTATTTCACGACTTTTTTGCGTGTGAAGGTTTTACGTATAGTTTGTTTTTGAAACGGAACATCTACTTAACACTTGGTAAACAAATTACACAACATTAGTAGGCGTCAAGATGATTGTGATGATCAAACTTGAGAAACGGAAATCCGACCGTCAGATTTGACCATCATGACAAAATACATGTATGGGCAAAAATTCAACTTGATCCGACAAGGTTAAGTGCTCGATCCGGATGGTCAATCCCGTAAGTCAAACCCCTAAATGCACGAAAAAAGTCGTTTGACCGTCTAAATTTCGTATTTTGGCCGGACCTTCAACTGAAAATAGTTTCAAACCGATGAGACGCAACAAGTCGTATAAAATTTTACGCAAAATAACCACCGAAGATAGGGCTATAGTATGTAACAGAAAAATTTTAGGGTTTAGCCGACGAATACTCTAATATATTCGTCGGCTATAGTATGTAATAAAAAAATAAAAAAATAAATAAAGCCGACGAAATATTAGGGTATTCGTCGGCTAAGATCTTTTTAGCCGACGAAATATACCATAATTCGTCGGCTAAGATTGTTTTAGCCGACGAAATATACTATAATTCATCGGCTAAGATGGTTTAGGCCGACGAATTATGGTGTATTTCGTCGGCTTAAGTATAAAAAATACATTAAAAAAACTGAAGGTAATACATGTAAACCATACTCACTTCCTTTTCATATATCACCAAAATTCATATAAAATAACAGAAATATGAATTCAACATATGTAAACTATAAATGTAATACATTCTTTTTTATTACAAATTAATGTATTACATCCTCTAAATTAAAACTAAGGCTCGTAATCGGAATCATCCGATGAGTCTTCTTCGGTGTCAGAATTAATTTCTGGTAATCTATGCCTTTCCTCATCGCCAGAGTCTTTGTCTGTTTCTTGATTTGGATCAACATCAATAAGCCTTGGCTCTTCATCATGAATTCGCACCGAACGACCCGCTTTAAAATTATTAAGGCGAACGGTAGAGGAGTTAGGAATACCTATTGCGTTGGGCTCTTGATACGCAACATCTTCTTCCTGGTCTTCGGCCTCTCCAAGTGTAGCCGCCCGGTAAATGTTTCGAGGGTGCACAAGGTTGACTACTTTCCACGCGTCACCCTTAGCAAGGTCATCAAGATAAAACACTTGTTTTACCGATGTGGCAAAAACGAACGGGTCATCTTCGTAAGAACTTGTAGCAGTGTTCACCGATAATATTCCGTACTGATCGGTCTTCATGCTCTGCGGGCTAGTATCAAACCATCTACACTTGAAGAGGTGCACTGTCATGTCTTCACCGTAAACGAGTTCCACCACTGAATGGAGAACACCGTAATAGTCAACTCCATTCTGCCCACCATGCGCCATCACCCCAGAATTCTGTGTTCTCCGTCTGCTGTCTCTCTGTTCACATATAAATTGCACGCCATTCACCTTGCACATCGGATAAACTCTTAACATTATCGGCTTCATCGCTAGAAGTCTTAGTTCGTGCGACCTATTTGGGTGACCATCAAATTGAATATGGTTCATCTGCAACCAACCATTCAACTGTAAATATGGATAATTATGCAATAAACATAAATACGTACTGATAGGAGCACAAAGTGTGACGTTCTTAATATGTTTATACCCTTTATTTACTCTTTGTTAACTCCTATTTAGTTGTTTTAGCTTTATATTTGTGTTTAGTGTAGAATAATTGCTTAATATAGAAATATGTAGGTTTTAGTGTTAGAATGCATATTATTTTCGGATTTGAATAATTTGGTGTTGAAATTGTGCTAAGTGTTGGAAATCCTTGTTTACTCAGGATTCCTGTCTTGATCAGGATTCCATCTTTCCTCTTTCCTAGTTTCTGATTTTCTTATTTCTATTTCAGGAAAGTCTAAACCCGTGTTGACTAGGAAATGTTTTCCTGTCTCATGAGGGAAAGGTGGCCGGTAGCTAGGAGTTCCTGCTTGAGCTAGGAAAAGTACAATCCGAGATATGTATGGAAGATGCCGTGAGATTTCCCAAGTCACCAAGGAAAGAGACCGTGCGGCCTAAGATAGAAGGTTAACCAAGTTCAAGATGGTTTTGTCATTCCTTAATGCATGAGGATTACTTGAAGACCAAAGAGAGGAAATTAAATCCAACTTGGACTTGGTTTTGCCGATTGAATGGATTCCTTGTGCTTGAGGAATAATTGGAGATCAAGTCTTGTTACTCTATATATAGAGCACGGCATGGCAGCAGTTGATCATCATCAACCCGTGCAAAATTACGCCAAAGCTTTGCCGAAACTTCATCATTCTCCAAACACCATAATCCGATTCTCACCATCATCCTTGATCTGAAGCAAGTAACCTAGGGTTCTGCTCACTCGAAGAATAGAACAAGTAGGGATATTTTGAGAGTGTATTTCATCTTTTACTTTCGGATTGGAATGTGTTTGTTCTTGTTGATGTTTGTTTTAGATTTTTGCTTAAGTATGTTTCGATTCTTGTCTATGAGATAGAAGTACTTTTGAGCCATGTTTTGAATTGAAGTTTACGATTTATGATCAATGATTTTAGGTTTTATGCCGTGAGTTTTATGTCCATGTACTTTAAGATTTTCGGTGTATTTTTCTATTTTCATGTGTAATTGATACAAGTAGTTGATGTTGCATGTGTTAATCATCCAAGGTTCGACTTTGATACAAGTAGTTGATAAGTTGCATTGTCTTTGTTATTTCACCGATTTTCTACCTATGTTTGATTTGGACTTGTGCTTAAACACATCGATTCTTTATGTGATACGTAATTGCATGATTAGTTTATGTGTGTGACCTATAAGTAGAGCACATAGCCGAGCTTGTTTGTGTCACGATGTTGAATAAAACCCGTAGTCTAAATTCAAAGTATGTCTATGTCATAGGAACCACGTAGGAACTTATGTGCATATCGAATTTAGGTTGTGTATTTGCTCACGGTGTGGACTTAAATGAGATTAGAGATTGTCTTCTTTGTTCTTGCATGGTTGTTTGGTTGTGTTTGCATGATTGTTGGTTGATCACATGTAAATATGTATAAAGGTAATTTAGGATTTATTTCCAATGTCTATTCCGAAATCATCAAACCCTTAAACCCTATATGCATATTTCGACATTTATATTAGGTTAGGTGGATCTACCCTGTAGTTGGATCCCCGGTTTAGAACGATTTCTACTTGCTTTATACTATGATTGATTTGTTGACAGGGTTAATTGATGCGTATGCAAATATGTTATATCACGTACAGAAATATTGAATTACGTACCCAGCCGCCAAAATAGTTTGCAAACTCCATGTTATGGTACTCGAGATCACCTTGAATGTCTGGACAATATTGATGGATGTCTTTCCAGTATTCAACTTTTAGACAGTTAATCAATACCCACCAGTGTGCAATGACTAGCTCATGTGGTTGCAACTTGTAGGAGTCTAGCAAAATTCCATAAACTTTAACATCACTAGAGAGTATGGAAATATTGAACTTCGGTACATCTACCGGCATGGCTTCGTCTGTTTTCTTCAATGCTCCTAAATACAACTTCATGTAGGTGATGCACTCGTGCGCAATATATGCTTCAGCTATACATCCTTTAGGCGCGGATTTATTAGCCACATAATCTTTGTAGTCTCCAAGTTGCCTATAAATCAAGTTGCAAAATGTTATGATTATGGAACATGCATGTATATATATTGAGGAATTCAGGTGTAAAAAACGTACCTTTTCATGGGATATATCCAAGTGTAGTGTACTGGACCGGTAAGCAAAAATTACTCGGGAAGATGGATTATCAGGTGAGGCATGATGTCAAAAAAATTTGGAGGAAATATCCTCTCAAATTTACACATGATATAAATGATGTGCTCTTGCATTTCCCGGAGGTTAGATTTTGTCACTTCCCGTGTGCATAACTTCTGGAAGAATCTTGCCAACGCTACTAACGGCTCCACCACCTGACGGGGAAGGAACGGTCGAATGAAAACAGGGAAGAGACGTTGTAGCAGGATATGACAGTCATGACTCTTCAACCCGTACATCTTATTGTCCCGGAAGTTCACACACCGGGCTATATTTCCTGCATAGCCTGAAGGATACTTCACACAACTCATCCACCTGAAAATTACGTTCTTCTGGTCAGGCTTCACGGTGTAAGGAGTTTGAGGCATTTTTTTCTTCCCTTCTTTCAACCACAGATGTCTTCTTAAGTGCATTTTTTTTAGATCAATGCGTGCCTTAGGACCGTCTTTCGTCTTCCCCTCCAAGTTCAACATTATGCTCACCACACTGTCGCAAACATTCTTTTCTATGTGCATCACATCTAGGTAGTGCCTGATCAACAACTTACTCCAGTATGGGAGTTCCCAGAATATGCTCTTATGTGTCCAGAATTTGTATCTGTCGGGTCTTTCAGGTATTGCCACCACAATATTGGGATGATTGCTGAGCTGCCCAAAATCGTACTCATTAAGCATTGCTAAAATTTCTTCTCCCGTCCATCTTCTGGGAGGCACACCGTGTTCTACGGTCCCATCAAATGCCTTGTCATCGAACTGCCATTCGTGATTATATGGAAGGAAAGCACGGTGACCCAATCTGCATATCTTGTTGCAATGACTGCTGCTCCCCTCATTGCTAAGGCACTCTGGACAAGCTTTGTATCCCCTAACAACGTTGCCCGATAACATCCCACGGGCAGGAAAATCACTGATGGTACCAACAACCATGACATGCATCTGGAACATCTCGTGCATGTACTTGTCATAAGTGGGATGACCAACGTCCCACAAAAACTGAAGCTCTTCAATCAAAGGTCTCAAATACACATCGAGACACTTCCCTGGATAACCGGGCCCCGGAATCAACAAACTCAACATATTGTATTCCTTCTTCATGCATATCCATGGAGGAAGGTTGTACGGTACTAAAATCACCGGCCATACACTGTATTGAAGACTCATGTTGCCAAAAGGGTTGAACCCGTCGGATGAGAGCTTGAGCCTCACATTTCGGACCTTTGACGCAAAATGAGGAAACTCCCTGTCTATATGCTTCCAAGCCTCCCCGTCAGCAGGGTGTATAAGGGTATCTTCGTCATGCAATTCCCTATCAGCGTGCCATCTCATAGCTTTGGCCGTGTGTGAAGACATGTACAACCGCTCCAGCCTATCCCTCAACGGGAAATACCGAAGTACCTTCACAGGTTTCCTATTGCCTGTAGGAGTCAGCTTATACCTGTCAGTGTGACATACCGGACATGCGTCAAGCCCACCAATGTCATTCCCTTCTGGATCTTTACCCTAGAAGAGAACGCAGTCATATCTGCATGCATGGATCTTGATGTAGGAAACCCAAGATCTTTCAGGATACATCGGACCTTACGATGAGTGGTAGGAAGACGATGACCGTGGGGCAACATTGAAGCAGTGTACCGCAGATAATTATCAACAGCCTTCACGGTCGATTTGGTCTCAACTTTAATCTTCATTACGTCCATCACACTTTCAAGAACGGTCTTCTGACAACCGGGGTACACATGGGTCTGTTGGAAAGCAAGCAGTTTGTTGTATTTTTCAATACCAGCAGTGTTGACAGCTCTAGAGAAGGGCTGCACCGGGTCAGGCATATACTGTCCTTGAGCGCATACACCGCTCTCATAAGGAAACATGTCGTTGATGAATGCCGTTGTTGGATCGTTGGATGTACTGCCCGTCTCATAAAATTGGCCATGATCATGCGGACCCCCTGATGATGTTTCACCGTGATATAACCAACATGTGTACTTCTCCCAAAACCCGTTACTCCTCAGGTGCTGCCATACTTTGTCAATGGGAAATCGATACATATCGTTGCGATACTGACATTTCGTGCACGGGCAACAGAAAATTGTATTCCCGTTAGCATTAGCCAGCGCATATTCCATAAAACTCATAACTTCTGCACCATATCTTTTGTCCCATTTTGAAAGCGAAATCCAACTCTTATCCATATCCTGAAAATATAACAAAATATATATGTATAACGCTAGCTAATTATTAATGAAATTCTATGCCATATATAAAATCTTAATTGATTTAATATATATTCTACGTACTACAACTAATTAATAAAAAATTAATTAACACACACATATATATACTTAATAATTACATAACAATATTATATATATATATATATATCTACATCATCAAAAAATCATCATCAACAACTTCATACCATCAACACAATATTATAAATTAATTAATATATTTATATAAATATATATCTACTACTTATGAACAACTTCATATATATTATATCAAATCATCAACCAAATCGATCAACATATATATATATATACATCTAATGTACTCAAAATCAATCAACTCATAACAATATATATATCAACATCATCACAAAATCATCATCAACTCATATATATCATCAACAACTTCATACCATATCAACACAATATTATAAATTAATGAACATATATATATATATATACTATTTATTAACAACAAATTAATTCATATATATTATCAATTCAAATCATCAACCAAATTGATCAACACATATATATATATACATCCAACGTACTCAAAATCAATCAACTCAATCACACTTAAAATCAATCAACTCAATCACACTCAAAATCGATCAACTCAAATAAAACTCAATTAATCAACATATATATACATATACGTACCTATATATAGCTCCACAAACTAATTATGGACAGATTTCGACAACACCCAAACTTTTTCTCCTGTTTTTTCTTCTCTCGTTTTTTTTTCCAGATGAGCTGCTGCTGTCCAGATCTGCAAATATAAAGAACTTTAGCCGACGACATATTAATTTCGTCGGCTAAACTTTTAAATATTTCGTCGGTCATAGCTTGTGAACTTTAGCCGACGAAATAAATTCTTTAGCCGACGACATTTTAATTTCGTCGGCTAAAGTCTACCATAGCCGACGAAAATATAAATTAGCCGACGAATCATTTTTTTGTCGGCTAAAGTGGACTTTAGCCGACGAAAAAATGATTCGTCGGCCTGGTTTTTAATTTTCGTCGGCTTAAGCCTTTCTTCTGGTAATGAAGAGTACCTAGGATTCTTAAGTGGCAGAGTGGTGTAAGTACTTAATTTGGAATTGAGATTAGTTTGACAAATTTTTATAAATAGTAGCACTTGAATTTTGAGATATGCTTCAAACTTGACAGGAAGGATTTCGCGGATTACGCGGAATTTTGCTTCAAGACATATGGAGACAGAGTCAAGAACTGGATGACATTCAATGAGCCTAGAGTGGTGGCTGCTCTTGGCTATGACAATGCACTGAATCCTCCGGCACGGTGCTCCAAAGCAGGCAAAGCTTATGGAAATTGCACAGCTGGGAATTCAGAGATACCGCGAAAAGTATCAGGTAAAAAACCATTGATGATCTCAATTTGATTCTTGAGAATATATGAAATGTTTGTATCGATTAGCAGATGCTGAGGTATGTGCATTTTTCAGAAAACACAAAAAGGAAGTATTGGTATTCTCTTGGACTTCAACTGGTATGAACCTCTTACCAGTTCAAAGGATGACAGAGATGCAGCTCAAAGGGCAAGAGACTTTCATATTGGATGGTAATAGTTCAAGCTTTAGATGCAATGTAGTCCTCAATCTATTACAGGGTTAACAACTTGTGACTGTTCAATAGGTTCATTCATCCGATTGTATATGGGGAGTATCCAAAAACAATGCAACATATTGTTGGCGATAGGCTACCAAAGTTTATGAAAGAGGAGGTTAAGATGGTGAAGGGCTCAATAGATTTTGTAGGCATCAACCAGTATACTACTTATTACATGTATGATCCCCATCAAAACAAAACAAAACCAAATGCCTTGGGATACCAAAATGACTGGAATGCCGGATTTTCTCGTAAGATGCTCCTCTTCTTTATATAGCTAAGACATAGAATTTTGCTTAAATGATATAGTCATGACTCAATTATCTGTCATGAGTTTTGCAGATGAGAAGAATGGAGTGCTTATCGGTCCTCTGGTAAATTTCAATCTAAACACACATAAATTGCTTTCATCACTTGAAATTAGGCCTTCAGCTCACTCTTTTCGTTTTGATGTATGATCCGTATATTGAGCATTTTGCAGGCATATTCTTCTTGGCTCTACCAAGTACCACAGGGTTTGTACAAGTGTGTAACGTACATAAAAAAGCACTATGAGAGCTGTGATTATATCTGAAAACGGTACTACTCTACAAAAACCTCTTCCTTTTCTCTTCATTCTGTTTTTCCTTGCCAGCAGTTCATCAATTCATGCATGTTGTTTGATTTGAAGGCATGGATAACCAGACGCTCCAAGAGGCATTGCATGACACCAATAGGATCAGCTTCTACAGAAGCTATCTGGAGCAACTGAAGAAGGCAGTTGATGAAGGCGCCAATGTGGTTGGCTATTTTGCCTGGTCATTGCTGGACAACTTTGAACGGAGATTGGGTTACACTTCAAGGTTTGGCATAGTCTATGTTGACTTCACTACCCTAAAGAGATATCCAAAGATGTCTGCCTACTGGTTCAAGAAACTGCTTACCAAAAAGAAGCATTAGATAGATTTCATGTCAAGCATTAGTGTTTGAGGAGCTCATAACACCGGCCAAGTCATTCATATTGTTCATTTGATTGACTTCTGCATCTCCGTAAGTAATAACATGTGTTCTTGCCGATCAACAATATATATTGACTAGAATGGTGCTCGCATTTCGCTGCTAGATTTGTTTTTGCTAACAATATACAAATGAGTTAATTTTTTTATTAAAGTGAAAACACACTACATATCAGTAGTGTATCACACAATAATCAGAATAATACATCAAACAATAATGCAGAGTATGAAAGACAATTGTATGCCTCCAAAATTGTGAAGAGTTTACAAAGCCTCTAGGTCCTGCAACTCTACCGTGTTACTTGATTCTTCTTTAGAAGACTTTCTAATGCTAACAATATCTTCCACACCTCAAGCCTAACGCATGCTAGTCTCATCCAGCTTGTCTTCTCTAAGTTTCTCATGCATTACTGTTTCATACCTACTTTTCAACGATCATATATACATGTACTGAAGATTAATTGAAGAATATAAACATATTGTGGATCTCATCAAACTAGTTGGACCATTATATTGCAATGAAGTTACATATCACTGCTTGAAGTTCTGATGGATTACGATGATTATGAAATCAAAGGAAAACATCCATATTACCATATATGCATATGGACAAGTAGGGATCGAAATGATAGAAAATGGAAGGAAAAAATATGCGAGAGGAACCATATATATGTACTCATATAGATACATGCTGGTCCAACTAAGATATGAAGTGGATAGCTAAGGTATAGGTGATTGTCAAAGTTCAAAGTTTCAGTACTAGAATGGGGAAAGTGTAAAAGGAATGTATATTGGTATAAGTATGCCTCCTTTTTTTGTATTTCTGCTGTTTCAGTACAACAAATTCAACGTTCTCTGATCTCAGAACCTGGAAGGCCAACAGTGGAGATGTTACTTGTGGACTCTGGGTTAAAGATAAATGAAAAGGCAATGAGCTCTGATAATAAGAACAGAATGACCAGAAAAGGATGTGCATCAAGTAAAGCAACCAGGATGAGGTTCGATTTAGAAATACCAAATTAAAAGGCAATGGCATGACAATTAAATTCAAGCTTGATAGAAAGTAAAAAAAAACCTAATAAATTAGAAAGTAATTACCTTTATCAGCTCATGCGCCATAGATGGAGTTATACTCACCGCCCTTTGTTGAGCAAAAATTGTAAATAAATATACCCAACATAATTTCACTCTATCTTATTAATTAAAATAGAGTTTTAATTATGTCTGGTTCGACCCATTCAGAATAAAATAAATTCATTAATTACAACCCTTGCTTTCAAGGGAAGACCCTTTGATTCTAATTACAAAGTAACAAAAGGACATGTGTGGTTTTGTAGAATCGCGACTGCACCCGGTTTGATTTACAGGTTGCCTACGTACCCGAAAGGGATCAAGTCACTCGTAGTTCAAGCTTTATGGCTTTTGGGGTTCCGACGAAGTAGATGACTTGTCGAAAAGTTTGGTTATGTGTTTGGGAATTTGGCTTGAAAAGAACCAAGGATTTGGTTTTAAATGTGGTTGTATCCAGATTTAAATCCGGACTGCCTACATACCCTGTGAAGGGATCAAACCAATGTAGTTCGCAAATTGGTATTTGGGGTTTCTCGGTTTTGTACCGATGGGAATATTTGTATCTTCATTTTCGTTTATTTTATAGGCCTCGAGGCGTATTTTGTTACGAGTCCGGGGTTGGATATTTGATCTGGCCGTTTGGACCAAAGATTATTCGAGGCCCAACTTCCTTGGAGGCCCCATAATTATTTGTGAGTAAGACTTTCAGGTTTTGTTTTCCTTTTGGTCCCAGCTTCAATGCTCCACCAGCCTCTCCCAAATCAATTATAGGTTGGACTATCAACTTTTCCATCTTTTCCCTTTCTGTCTCATCTTGACCGTGCTCTTCCAAATCCCAGAAAACCACGAAGTCTCTTCCAAATCACAGAAGACCACAAATAGGGATGGACTTCGAGTCGGAGACCATGTTGGAGGTGGATTTCGAATCAGCAACCAAGTTGGAGATGAGGTTGCCATCGAAACACGCCCGGGTTCTTGTCCTGGAGGGATTCGTTCTTGCAGCGATTGGGAACTATAAAACAAGTGAGAACTTGATTCCATTCTCTTCCAACAATCCAATCTGTGAGCTTTGGAAACCGAAAGTTTGCTTTGGCCTCCATTGTTGGTGTCACTTGGGTTGGAAAGTTTTTTCTGGGAATCTGATAGGGAGTCAATTACAAGAGCTCGTCGGCAAAAGGTGAGCCTCGGGTGGACTGTGCTTGAAGTGATCTTGTCGCAAACTCGTAGACATAGTGAACTGCTATATTATTTTTGTCTTGCGCTTCTTGTTTATAAAAAAGAACCTCTTCTTATAGCTTTGTGTTCTTTGTGACTTCCCATAATTGCTTTGTGGCTCCCGTGACTTTGAATTTGGTTCTGATTGACTTGTCTGCTGCACAGGTCCAAGCAGGTTCCGTAGCAAGAAGTTCATTGGCTTAATTTGAGGGTGAGGTTTAGACCCTCTTTCTTTATTCCATCAATTATGCTTTGTTTCCAAAATTGATGTCAAGTAGTTTGTACAGATTTTCTGGGCGTTGGGATGAACTCTGGGTTATGAAAGTTGGGAGAAAGCAAAAGGAAGGCTGAGGATTGTTTCTTGATTATATAGTGGTGCTTGGAAAGAATTTATTGTTTATTCACAAGAACTATGGCAGGAACCCATTAGGGTCCTCTGCCAGTGTTTGAAACTTGTGGATGATTTCGGCACCTTAAGGCACGCCGCATGGTTCTGTGACTGCTTCGAAGATTGTATCGGCACCTTAAGGCACGCCGTGTCAATTCCGGAACAGCACATCGATCAAAAGGATGAAGCAATGGGGTTCCCACCTTTTCGAGCTTCTGGTTTTCTCCTGTATTTGCCTCCTTCTTCTCCTTCTGTCGATCTCTGTTCTCCCCTTGGCTGGAACCATTCGACCTCTTTTTATAGTGGAATGATGACCAAAGTTGAGTTTGAGTTATACTCTTGAATTTGACACGACAACAAAGTTACTTGGGTGATTGAGGCAAATGTACATTCTGGGTTCTTCACTTTCGATCAAAGTTCTGAAGACCAAGTAATAAGAACTTGCCGCACCAAAGAGGCACTATTTCAAGCTCATACTTTGGAGAAAGTTAAGAACGGCCCAGAAGACTGCGATTTCACCCGTCTTGATAATTTCTACCCCGTTCTTCATAAGATGCTTGTGGAAAAACAGGACTGGAAACATCGTCTTGAATTCCGAGCATCCTTTGAAATTGGTATAATGGAGTGGACGGAGTCGGTAATGCATGAGTTCAAAGGGGTATTAGAAAATGCAGATATTTATGGTGCTGTTGCAGTTTCCCGCTTCCCTTACCATTACTCTCCGAATATATGGAGGGCCTTTCTTGAGCTATGGGGGCCATTAACAAACACACTGCATCATGGGAATGGAGAAATGGGGATAACCTTACGCGACCTGAAATTGATTGGAGGGTTGCCGATTATAGGCGTTCCATATGAGGAGTTTATCCCGGTCAATGAAGAACTCAGTGATGGTGGACGATTCCCATCTACCATAAAAGATCTTCTATACATCCATTCTGAGTTGTGTTCCTTTCATAAGAGGGAATTTGTCTACTGGGACCAATGGCTTCTCCATTTTTATCGTGGAGAATTATTGTACGCTACTCATGGTGAAAACCGAAAACGGGTGCCTCATCCTGGAAGGACCGCTCATAGGCTTCATACCCCAAAGATTTCGGAAGAAGGTAGACTGGCTGCCTTCCTGGCCTTTTGGCTTAGTAGGTTTGTTCTGCCTTGTGAACGTTCCAGGATCAAGCCGGAGACCTTTACATGGCTAGTTTAATGGCGCAAGGGGTCAGAGTTTCACTTGCTCCCATAGTGTTGGGTTATATATATCATGGACTTTGGACAGCCGTTACTCATCCAAAAGGACCGGGTGAATCCTATGCATGTTTTCCTGCTCATTACATCATTGGTTGGCTTGGTGAGTACTTCCCTTGTTTATACAAAGCTCATCGTGACAGCGACTTCCCAACAGGCTTCCCTCATTTGGCGAGGTATGCTGGTATTGAAGGTAAAGAGCTGGACATTTCCTCTTCACGGGAAAAATTCAGGACTAATAAGGGTGTCGTCTACTGCCCCAGTCCGTTTATTGAAAATGAGGGGCGCTATTTGTGCGATGACTCTAACTTGACAGACAAAGAGTTTGAATTATTAGTCTGCATGCGATCTGCACTGCTTCCTGATAAGACGTATTTGCACACGCATCAATTAACCCTGTCAACAAATCAATCATAGTATAAAGCAAGCAAGGATCGTTCTAAACCGGGGATCCAACTACAGGGTAGATCCATCTAACCTAATATAAATGTCGAAATAAACATATAGGGTTTAAGGGTTTGATGATTTCGGAATAGACATTGAAAATAAATCCTAAATTACCTCTATACATATTTACATATGATCAACCAACAATCATGCAAACACAACCAAACAACCATGCAAGAACAAATAAGACAATCTCTAATCTCATTTAAGTCCACACCGTGAGCAAATACACAACCTAAATTTGATATGCACATAAGTTCCTACGTGGTTCCTATGACATAGACATATTTTGAATTAGACTACAGGTTTCATTCAACATCGTGACACAAACAAGCTCGGCTACGTGCTCTACTTATAGGTCACACACATAAACTAATCATGCAATTACGTATCACATAAAAAATCAATGTGTTTAAGCACAAGTCCAAATCAAACACAGGTAGAAAATTGGTGAAATAACATAGACAATGCAACTTATCAACTACTTGTATCAAAGTCGAACCTTTGATGATTAACACATGCAACATCAACTACTTGTATCAATTACACATGAAAATAGAAGAATGCACCGAAAATCTTAAAGTACATGGACATAAAACTCACGGCATAAAACCTAAAATCATCGATCATAAATTGTAAACTTCAATTCAAAACATGGCTCAAAAGTACTTCTATCTCATAGACAAGAATCGAAACATACTTAAGCAAAAACCTAAAACAAAAATCAACAAGAAAAACACATTCTAATCCGAAAGTAAAAGATGGAATACACTCTCAAAATATCCCTACTTGTTCTATTTTTCGAGTGAGCGGAACCCTAGGCTACTTGCTTCGGATTAAGGATGATGGTGAGTTCGGATTATGGTGTTTGGAGAATGATGAAGTTTTGGCAAAGCTTTGGCGTAATTTTGCACGGGTTGATGATCCTCAATTGCTGCCATGCCGTGCCCTATTTATAGAGTAACAAGTCTTGATCTCCAAGTATTCCTCAAGCACAGGGAATCCTATTGAATCGGCAAAACCAAGTCCAAGTTGGATTTAACTTCCTCTCTTGGGCCGCACGGTTTCTCTCTCCTTGGTGACTTGGGAAATCTTCATGGCATCTCCATACATATCTCGGATTGTACTTCTCCTAGCTCAAGCAGGAACTCCTAGCTGCCGGCCACATTTCCCTCATGAGTCAGGAAAACATTTCCTATTCAACACGGGTTTAGACTTTCCTGAAATAGAAATAAGAAAATTAGAAACTAGGAAAGAGGAAAGATGGAATCCTGATCAAGACAAGAATCCTGAGTAAACAAGGATTTCCAACACTTAGCACAATTTCAACACCAAATTATTCAAATCCGAAAATACTATGCATTCTAACACTAAAACCTACATATTTCTACATTAAGCAATTATTCTACATTAAACACAAATATAAAGCTAAAACAACTAAATAGGAATTAACAAAAGGTAAATAAAGGGTATAAACATATTAAGAACGTCACACTTTGTGCTCCTATCAACAACCCCACACTTAACCTTTGCTAGTCCCTTAGCAACCACTAAAACAAAAACAACACAACTAATCTCGAAAATACTACAATGACTCAAGCTAATGCCTTCAACGAAATTGTCTCAGAGATCTTTAAAATCATAGCATCAAGAATAGCCTTTGTTCGTTTTCAAATTCAACTCACAAAGGATATGCACTCCGAATCTTTTCTCTCAAGAACATGGCATATGCTTAGAAGCTTTTCACACACAAGAGTTTAAAAAGAACATAGTAAATTCAAAAACCTCATGAAAGATACCAATCATATGCACAAATGAACCACAACCATACGCTTACTCATGAAACAGATTCCACAGATCAAAGGCTACTTATCTTAAGAATCATGCGGATCTTTAGAAAATAGGTTGGTTAGGCTCGCGGCATGGAAAAACTTTCAAAGTAAAGGAATCACAAAGGTCATCCTCAAGACTTAGCAGAGCAAGAACATCCACCTTATGTCACCAAACACCATCAAGGGTCAAATATCATCATGTTGGACCCATCCTTCACTTTAAACATTGTGAAAACGAACAAAGGCTAAAAGTATAACATATTGAGCCTTCAACAAACAAATCACAACTCCAAATTCACAAAAACTACATCTAGGCCGAGACATCTTCATCAAAATCAATTCGAAATTTTTTTTTTCTCTTCTCTCGGATCATGCTTTTTTTTCTGTTTTTTTTTCTTTCTTCCGAGAGCAATTTTTTTCCTTTTCTCATGTGTATCTCGGCAACAAACTCCTTAGAACAACCCCACACTTGTATTGAATCATCACCTCAAATCACCACCAAAAGAAAGCTCTGCCAAGCTCGAGACAAGGTAGAGGAATTCTATACTAGGCAAGGGATAATTTAGGTGAACAAGAAAGGCATAACGTAGGCTCTAGGGGGTTCAGACTAAGGGGTCCCAAACAGGGCTCAAAATAGGGATATATAGCTATTTAGATAAAGTGGTAGTAGTCCTAAGAAAGATCCACAATCCTATTCAAAATCAAAGCAAGTTATGATAGAAGTTTTGAAAGTTTCACAAGTAAGTTCTAGCAATCTCTAGTTCATTCAATCTCTATGGCATATAAATTGATCAAGTAATGTATAATGAGGTCATATATATCAAAGAATAGATAGAGTAAACTCTCCAAAGAATAGACAAATATATATGGCTCAAAAATCTCACAAAGGTAACATGAAATCAAACAAGTAAGGAACATGCTCATTCTGTACCTAAGTTTCAATGGTCCTCATCTACTACAAGTTCGTACAATTTCAACATATTTATTAACCATCAAATAACATATAAGCTCAAATATTCGAAATCATGCTCATCTCAATAACTAATCATTCAAAGATCATATATTCATCCTAGACACGTTAGAAGGCACCTAAGACTCAACAAAATAAAACAAAACAAAATAAAGAAACAAAGTTGTAATCCGAATCTAAGGAAATAAAAATTCAAAATTAATCTAAAAATTAAAAATAACTCAAATCATATCAAAGCATAGCAAATCAACGAGTAATGACATCCACCCCACACTTAAAATCAACATTGTCCTCAATGTAAGAAACTAAGAGCAATCCGAAAAGAAAAGAGGAGGGATAAAGAAATTTGCAAACTCTCGTTGATGGCTCCTTCTATGGGTTGCCTCCCATGCAGCGCTTAAGTGTTATAGTCCTTTAGCCTAGACTATCATCTCCTCATGCTCATGCCGTAGCATCTAGAAGAGGGACTTCCTCCACCGTGTGGTTCACCATGTTCTCCATGTAAGGCTTTAATCGATGACCATTAACCTGAAATCAGCTCCTTTGACCATGCTTCTAATCATGACTGCACCAGAAGGAAAGACATTAGTGATAACAAAAGGTCCTATCCACCTAGAACGTAGCTTGCCTGGAAACAACCTAAGTCTAGAATTAAATAAGAGAACTTCTGGCCAATAACAAAGTCTTTCTTTCGAATCATCTGTCGTAGAATGCCTGGGTTTTTCTTATAGATCACGGCAGAATCATAAGCCTCATTCCTGATTTTCTTCAAGTTCACACAACTGCAACTTCCTGTGTAATCCAGCCTCATCAATATCCATATTAAAAGCCTGAACCGCCCACCAAGCCGATGTTCCAACTCCACAGGCAAGTGATACGCCTTGTCGTACACCATACGAAACGGTGACATCCCAAGGGATTTTTGAATGCAGTCGATATGCCCATAGGCATCATCAAGTCGTTGGCTCTAATCCTTGGTGACGGCTCACACTCTTCTCCAATATCCGCTTGATCTCTCGGTTACTAAGCTCTACTTTCCCACTTGTCTGGGGGTGATAAGGTGTAGCAACCTGATGCTTGATTCATATTCTTCATTAGAGCTTCAATTGTCCGATTGCAAAAGTGGGAACTTTAGAAACATAATCCACACATACGAGAATGTACAAATATCCCTGAGAATTCGGAAAAGGCCCCATGAAATCAATACCCCAACAATCAAATATTTCAACATGTATAATAGGTTGCATAGGCATTTCATCCCTAGGTCCTAATTTCCCTATCCTTTGACATCTATCACATGAAGCACAATACATATAGCATCGTGAAAATAGTAGGCCAAAAGAATCCACATTCTAAAACTTTCAAAGCAGTCCTACGAGAACCAAAGTGACCTCCACAACTTGATCATGGCAAAAACTAAGAATAGACCTATGCTCATTCTCCGGGACACACCTCCTATAACTGATCAACACAATGCTTCCACAAATAAGTTCATCCCCCATAATGTCTAGCTAATGCCTTAAGTCTATTTCTAGCATGGTAGGACATAAATTCGGAAATTGCTTTGTCACAAGGTAATTCACAATGTTTGCATACCAAGGCTCACTACCTCACTTACCTTGCTTACCTTGAAAAGTTGCTCGTCCGGAAGCACTCTTGGATGGCCACGGGATCCGTGTCACGTACCAACCGCTAAGGTGGTCCGCAACAACGTTGTCCGACCCTTCTTGTCTTTGATTTCCAAATCGAACTCTGCAGAAGCAATATCCACCTTATCAATCTCGGCTTGGCATCCTTCTTCGTCAACAAATACTTAAAGCCGCATGGTCAGTGTAACAATAACTTTAGATTGAAGTAATAAGAACGAAACTTATCCAAGCAAGATCACGCAAGAAGTTCTTTCTCGGTGGTGGTGTAGTTCTGTTACGCATCATTTGAGCGTCTGAGAGGCATAATATATGGCATACGGCTGCTGTCCTTTTCTCTGTCCGAGCACAGCCCCACGCATAGTCTGAGGCGTCACACATCAACTCGAAGGCAAGGACCAATCCGTGACACAATGATTGGTGCCGATGTCAACATGGTTTTCAACCGCTCAAAAGCCTCTTTGCACTCGGCATCAAAGTGGAAGGCACATCTTTTTGCAACAAAGAACTCAAGGCCGAGCTATCTTGAAGAAATCTTTGATAATCGACGATAAAAACCCGCATGTCCAAGAAAGCTTCGAACATCCCTCACACTTGTGGGGATGGGTAAGTGACGCACAAGATCTATCTTAGATTTATCAACTTCAATACCCCTAGAACTAACAATGTGGCCGAGCACTATACCCTGAGTAACCATGAAGTGACATTTTTTCCCAATTAAGCACAAGATTAGTTTTCCTCACATCTCCTAAGCACAAGTTCTACATTTTCTAAACATGCATCGAAATCTCCACCATAAACAGAAAAATCATCCATAAAGACTTCAATCTTAGAACCAATGAACTCAGAAAATATGTGGTACATGCATCTTTGAAACGTACCTGGAGCATTGCACAAGCCAAAAGGCATGCGGCGGTAGCAAAAGTGCCAAGGGACATGTAAACGTTGTCTTCTCTTGATCCTCTTCCGCAACACTTATTTGATTGTAACCACTAACCGTCAAGAAAACAATAGAAGGAATGACCGGCTAACCTCTTAAGCATTTGATTAATGAATGGCAACGGTATGTGATCCTTCCTTGTTGTTGCATTGAGCCTCCTATAAATCGATACACACTCGGTGGTCGGTTACGGTTATTTACGGCACAAGCTCGTTTTCATCATTCCTCACCACCGTGATTCCGCTCTTCTTTGGCACAACTTGAACCGGTGAAATCCACTTGAATCCAAAATGGGTAGATGACTCCACAATCGAGCACCTTTGTCACCTCATCCTTCACAACTTGCATCATAGGTGGATGAAGATGTCGTTGACCCTCCTTGGTCGGTTTTGCTCCATCTTCAAGCAAAATTCGATGAACACACATTGTAGGACTAATTCCCTTGATGTCGCTAAGGTCCAACCTATGGCCGTCTTGTGTCTCTTCAAAACTTCGATCAATCTCTCCTCTTGCTCCTTCTCTGTGATGATGATATGATAACCGGCAACGTTTTCATTCTCTCCCAAATACACATACTTCCAAATGTTCCGGAAGAACCTTAAGATCTAATTTAGGGGCTTGGATAAAATGGAAGGAAGAAAGTTGTTTAGATGGAAAGAGAATTGACTAGGGGAGGAGTAGCATACCAACCTCGGCACCACCTCAAGTGACTACATACAAAAAACGTCTCAAACAGGGCCGAGGCACGGAGTCTTGAGCTAAGGTGATTTTTGTTCCCTATGGCATCAAATCCGATTCCTTTTGCTAAGTGTCTTGAGCTATGTCTCCACATATTCATCTGCAAGATCATCTACAACATCAATAGAAAAAGAATCTCGAAAAAGTTCAGAAGTGGATACCTCATCACATCAAAAACATTGTCACTAATGATGTCCTCCATCTATTTCGAAAGTTAGTTCCCCTGAGTAGACATCAATTTTGGTCCTTGCGGTTCTCATGAATGGCCCTCCCAACAGAATGGAAATTTCTTTGTCCATCTGCTCCGCCGGTTCCATGTCAATGACATAGAAATCTGCAGGAAATGTTAACCTTGCAACCTGCACTAAAACATCCTCAACATATCCCAGAGGGATCTTGTTAGAGCAGTTAGCCAATCTAATGATAATGTTATCATTTTCAACTCACCTAGACCTAAGTCCGCATAAAGATAAGAGGCATAACATTAATCGAAGCACCTAGATCTAACATGATCTTATCAAAACTATGAGTACCAATGGTGCATGGAATCGAAAAACTCCCTGGATCCTTGAGCTTAGGTGGTAGTTTCCTTTGAAAAACCGCAGAGATGGTTTCATTCATTACCGCTACATCCTTCTCTCGTGTAGTCTCTTGTTGGTGCACACCTCTTTCAAGACAATGGCAATACTTTGGATTTTGTTGATGCACTCAGCAATGGCATGTTTACTTCCACCTTCTTAAATAACTCAATCATTGCATGATTAGCTTCATCGTCTTTGATTTAGCAAACCTGTTGGGGAAAACGGGGCCACGAGCAATTAGTAGAAACTAAACCATTAGAGCTAGAAGACTTACCTTCTCAAGCAACAGCTTGAGTGGATTTCGGATCAGCAGGGACTGCAAAGTGGATTTCGCTCGGCCTCTTGCACCTTCTTCTTCTCGGCAGGAACTGCCGTACGGTCACTCTCTCTCTCGGACTGAGGCACGGCCTCTTTGTCCGGCTGCTTCTCGGCATAAACCTCTTCAATATCTTCGTCATCTTGCAGCAATATGCTCTCGGCCTCACCTTCCTTAGAGGCTCCGACTTCTTCAACAAAGACTCCTCAAAAATCGACCACTCCTAGTTGCAACGATCTTGAATTGTCCGGCATTCGGGTTTGGCAAGGTTTGGCCCGGCAACTTACCACTTTCATATTTACCCATGAAATCGATAACCTTGAGCTCCGTGATCTCTTTGAATTAGCCTATTGACCTATCACTAAAGCTTGAGTTGCAGATGTTAAGTTCTGTTGCCCTTGAGCAAGGGACTTCAAGAGTTCATCATAATTAGGAGTAGAAGAACTAGCATTATTATTGAACCTTGAACATTGCATTATTGGGCATGAAATTAGAAGAGTTAGGAACAAAACTTGAGGTACTGAGGCCTCACAAACAAACCTGAAGGTCGAGGTCCTTGACCTTGAGTATTGGCCGGTTGAGCATTGTTGTTACTCCACCGAAAATTCGGATGATCTCTAATTCAGATTGTAAGTGTTCGAATATGGGTCATAACGTGCCTCTGTTGTCCCATAAAGTTCAACTCCTCCTCACTCAAAGCACCATTCGACATGAATCTGTAGAGTGATCCGAAAGTGAGCAAATTCCACAAGCTTGGTTGCCAAGATTCGAACCATTAAAGCTTTGACCAAGACATCAAGCTTCCTATCTAACGTGATCATTTGATTCCGAGCTTCAATGTCATAGACACCACCACGACCTCCTGCTGACTTCCTTGAGTTCTTGGTGCTGAATTGACGATTGTTATCCGCCAAGTCCTCAATCAAGTTATATGCTTGCCGTCCGGTCTTGTTCATAAATTTGCATCCACATGCAGAGTCCACCATACCCTTGTTGGTGTTGTCAAGCCCCTCATAAAAAGCTTGAACTAACTCGTCCAAAGGAATTCCATGATGAGGGCACTTCCTCTGAAGTTCCTGAAACTCTTCCATGCCTCATAGTGAGTGTCACCATCCTTTGAGTGAAATTCTGAATCTCCCTCCTTAGCTTCTTCGTGAGTTGCGTAGGGAAGAATTGTTTCAAGAACTTCGAGGTCATCTCATTCCAATTGGTGATGATTCCTGCAGGCAAAGAATACAACCAACGCTTAGCATCATCTTTAAGAGTAAAAGGAAATAAAAGAATTTTAGGCCTTCTAGAGTAAGATGATTGATTGATTGCAATCTGCAGATATCGAGAAACTCTCTAAGGTGAACATTAGGGTCCTCCATTGGAGAACCCGAGTACTTAGGCAATTGCCCAAGCAACTAAACGGTATGGAGAAGTTGGCTTCATTAGGCACAGTGAAAGCAATGCATGAAGGTGATTTCGGGGCGGTGGGGATGAAAAGATTTGAGTGGTGAGTCGGCCATGTCGATGTCGGACTCGTCTTCTTCACAGTCAATCTCGGATTCGGATTGATGAAGATTCGGACTGGATCCGAAAGGGAGAAGGAGGATCTTGCTCTTCAAATTCCAAAGGTCCAACCGTGCTACTTGATGCTTCTTTTTGCTTCTTTCTTTATTCTTTGCAAGCACGGTCAATCTCCGGATTCAATGGAACAAGAGCTCCTTGTGAAGACGAACGAGTGAGTCGAGGTTGCATGCACGTCTAGCACCTGAAAACCATTTGACCAAGATCAAGTTAGAATGATGAGTATAAAACGAAATCAAAAGCAATAAACTAGACTAAGCTAAGAACCAAGGGTTCTTATAAATAAGAGAAGGAACCAAGGGTTCCAAAAATCAATCAAAGGAAAACAAAACAAAGGAAAACAAAAGAATTCGAAAATCAAGAGATAATTTCGAACAAATTAAATACAAAATCATACATGGCACCAATATTTTAAGATTACAAAGTCATACAAGCTATTCTCGAGTTGCTACTAAAACACTTAAATAAATAATGATTCTAGATGGTAAGACACGGTGGACGTGGCCTTGAGATCCAATTTTGGTCATGCACCAGAGTAATAGAAGGAGCGTACCAATGTACTCAGCTAGCAACAAACTTATGAACCAAACATGACTCCAAGTGTTATAAAAGCCGCCCACAACCTCATACAAACCAGAGGGTAAACAAGAAGGGTTAGGCTAGAATTAACAAAAGGGATCCTACATATTCCTGTGCATTACAACCTACAACATTATTCATACAAATATTAAAGTAGAAAAACAAAAATAAAACACAATTACATCATATACACATTCGTGGTTTTAACAAATATAAAATATAGACATATATACAATGCAAATTTCAACAATTAAAAAGATCGAGGATCCCGAAGGATCCCCGGCAACGGCGCCATTGATAAGACGTATTTGCATACGCATCAATTAACCCTGTCAACAAATCAATCATAGTATAAAGCAAGCAGGGATCGTTCTAAACCTGGGATCTAACTACAGGGTAGATCCATCTAACCTAATATAAATGTCGAAATAAGCATATAGGGTTTAAGGGTTTGATGATTTCGGAATAGACATTGAAAATAAATCCTAAATTACCTCTATACATATTTACATATGATCAACCAACAATCATGCAAACACAACCAAACAACCATGCAAGAACAAAGAAGACAATCTCTAATCTCATTTAAGTCCACACCGTGAGCAAACACAACCTAAATTTGATATGCACATAAGTTCCTACATGGTTCCTATGACATAGACATATTTTGAATTAGACTACAAGTTCATTCAACATCGTGACACAAACAAGCTCGGCTACGTGCTACTTATAGGTCACACACATAAACTAATCATGCAATTACGTATCAAAAAAAATCGATGTGTTTAAGCACAAGTCCAAATCAAATATAGGTAGAAAAATGTGAAATAACATAGACAATGCAACTTATCAACTACTTGTATCAAAGTCGAACCTTTGATGATTAACACATACAACATCAACTACTTGTATCAATTACACATGAAAATAGAAGAATGCACCGAAAATCTTAAAGTACATGGACATAAAATCACGGCATAAAACCTAAAATCATCGATCAAAATGTAAACTTCAATTCAAACATGGCTCAAAAGTACTTCTATCTCATAGACAAGAATCGAAACATACTTAAGCAAAAACCTAAAACAAACATCAACAAGAACAAACACATTCTAATCCGAAAGTAAAAGATGGAATACACTCAAAATATCCCTATTGTTCTATTTTCGAGTGAGCGGAACCCTAGGCTACTTGCTTCGGATCAAGGATGATGGTGAGTTCGGATTATGGTGTTTGGAGAATGATGAAGTTTTGGCAAAGCTTTGGCGTAATTGCACGGGTTGATGATTCAATTGCTGCCATGCCGTGCCTATTATAGAGTAACAAGTCTTGATCTCCAAGTATTCCTCAAGCACAAGGAATCCTATTGAATCGGCAAAACCAAGTCCAAGTTGGATTTAACTTCCTCTCTTGGGCCGCACGGTTTCTCTCTCTTGGTGACTTGGGAAATCTTCATGGCATCTCCATACATATCTCGGATTGTACTTCTCCTAGCTCAAGCAGGAACTCTAGCTGCCGGCCACCTTTCCCTCATGAGTCAGGAAAACATTTCCTATTCAACACGGGTTTAGACTTTCCTGAAATAGAAATAAGAAATTAGAAACTAGGAAAGAGGAAAGATGGAATCTTGATCAAGACAAAATCCTGAGTAAAAAAGGATTTCCAACACTTAGCACAATTGCAACACCAAATTATTCAAATCCGAAAATACTATGCATTCTAACACTAAAACCTACATATTTCTAATTAAGCAATTATTCTACACTAAACACAAATATAAAGCTAAAACAACTAAATAGGAATTAACAAAAGGTAAATAAGGGTATAAACATATTAAAACGTCACACTTTGTGCTCCTATCACTCCTGTGAGGATAGGTGGTAACCTTTGGCTGGAACCCTACTACCCAAATAAATTCGCCCGCCAATTTGGCTTTGATCAAGGGTTCCTTCAAACAAGCTACAATTTAGTCTCGAGAAACGAGATCGCTGTTGTATTGAAGATTTAACGAAGGCACAACAGTCTCTTTATGTGACTGAAACGGGGGTCAGATTTTATATTCCCCGCTCTACGTATATGGGGCATGCACCTTCACTTATTGTAGGTGGTGGATGAGAGCATGTGCACCATATTTGGGCAGGTCTATTTCCACTGTTTATCTGACCTTGACCAAACGTCGTCTTGAGAGGAAGATGATATTTTTGTGATAGGCTCCATAAGGGAATTTTCTTCTCCCCCAAGAAGTTTTGTTTTCTGAAGAGGAAGGAGGCGAGATTAAAAACACCAGGTTAGGTAAACGTCGAAGGACGCACACCAAAGTAAAGGAATTGCAGGTTCAGCACCCCAGACAACATCCACTTTGACATTGATGTAGATAGGAATTATGAATGGCATGATGATTTTGGAGATGGTGCGGTTGAAAAGGAACAGCTTTCCTCAGCTGAACATGCTTCAGACACTAACGGTGTTTTTACAATGGTAGCGACATTGGTGCGACGAGGCTTAACGGTTGTAGTTTATGACATGAAATCAAAGTCGCAAACTTTGCAGCCGAATTCGGAAGCTAAACACCAGGATTTGGAGCACAAGTTACGTGCACCTGCCAAAGAAATGATACCAGTGCCGAAGAAGCATGGTGTTAGACAGTCTTCCAAAAAATAGAGGATGGCTTAAGTAAGCCGGTTCCGCAGGAGGATCATTCAAGGTCACCCTTGAGTACATTCGAGCCCCCATCAAGGCTTTGAACCTGAATTACCTCCTCCAGTGTCCGAGAGCTTGCAGTTAGCCCGTGAAGGGACGATAAGAGAATGTGATGCAGAGCCGCCTTTGATTGGAATGGGACCAGATTTGAGCGAAATGGAACCAGAATTACTCCAATTAGAATGGAACCGCCAACTGAGTTGAGGGGACAGAACCATCAGTAGAGGGTGTCTAGTACACCGACCATAAACCATTCCACTTCCGACAGTGAGTCACAGAGCCGTAGGTCCTGATCATCGAGGATGTTGACGAAGTATTTCTCAGGTAGCCGAAACTTCTTCTATTTTGCATGAGATCTTCAGCTCAGGATTGAACGAGCGTTGGGGTGACTTTATTATTTCAGAGGTTGAAGACATTTTAAACAAAATAAGCTTGTCTCAACCATTGGAACTTATTATAGAGCACCGTGACAAAGTGAAAAGTCACTTGCGATGCTAAGACCAGTCATTAGATCATATGGGACTGGTGAAGATAGATTTGAAAGATTTGCCTCAAGCGTCAGCAAAACCTTTGAATTTGCAGATAAGCTCTAAAAGACATGCTTGTCATTGAGAAATGCTCTGCAATAGATACCGTACGCATCCGTGAATTGATTCGCAGTCATGAAGAGTGTCAGCATGCCAAAGAAGCCTTGCATCTAGAATTGTCAGGACTTACTCAGGAGCTTGCGGATTTGATGGCTACTGAGAAACAAATTATAGAAGCTGAACAGAGAGCACAACAACTGCGCGAGAGATATGAACTCGCAAAAGGTCATCTTGAAGAGAAAATCATTTTCTTGAAAGACTTTGCTGAACAACAAAACAAACTAGATACAGAACTTCGCCAGGCAAGGGTTGAAGCCAATGAAGATCAGCTAGTAGAGTCTGAGCACCTCAAAGATGCATATAAAGTTCAAACAGAAGAATTTAGGAAGCTGGTCAACTCTTTGAAGTTCTTTGGCGAAACACCAGACTAAGAGCGACTTAAGAATCTGCTTCTGGGATCTTTGACTGACATTTTTATACTCTGCTTTATTCTGTAAACTGCCTTCTGTTGAATATTTGGAGGTTTTGGTGGAAGTCATATTGAACCTCCCTTCACATATATATTTGTTCGCTGTTTTTTCTGTGAGCAGACCAAACATGGGTTTTGCACTCTCTGAAACAAAAAAATTTGTTTTATACAAAGTCTCTCCCAGCTCGTGTGTTTTTTTGTTGAACTTGTTGCATGACTCTCGTTTGATATTCTGAACCGGAATGAGATACTTCTTTTTTTTTTGATGATGATATCATGTCTACCTGTTTACTTAGGGTTTCATCCTTGCAGGCGAACTTACTCATTTGCAATCCAGCTTTTGTCTTTTGCTGAGCTTGTAATCATTCTGAGAAGAACCCAGGGCAAGGTAACTAAAGCTCATCTTGCTATCATCCTTTTTTTTTGCTTTTTTTTTTGTTTGATGACGCAAAGAATGATTGAAGCTTGTATATATATATATATATTTTTTTGGGTTGTCGCCTCTGATATTTTGGACACCTGCTTTGCCATGTGACTTCAAATGTCTTGGAGTTAATCTTTCTTTGTTGCTGATGAACAACTGATGCTATTATCAATGATAAAAGCTTGACAAACCAACTTTTTTACCTGCTATCAGTAACATGAGAGAAACAGGTTAGAAATAAAAGGATTGGTTTGAAAATATGGCTGCATCCAGTTTTAAAACCAGACTGCCTACGTATCCTGTGAAGGAATCAAGCCAAACGTAGTTCACCCACTTGATTTTGGGTAGAGATTTTTCTTTAAAATATTTTTTTTGTTTTGCAGCTGAATCCAGTTTTAAAACCAGATTATCTACGTACCCTATGATGGGATCAAGCTACATGTAGTTCACCTGATTGATTTAGGATATATTTTTTTATGATGATTTTTTTTTTTTTTTTTTGGGGTGGCTGCATCCAGTTTTTAGACTGCCTACGCCTACGTCAAGCCGCCGTTTTTGAGGATTTTTTTTTTTTTTTTTTTCCGCTCTAACTTTTGCCTAGATTGCCCCTTTTTTCAATCTAGCGAGCTTTTCTTTCCTTTTTTTTCTCATTGATTTTTTTGTAGCTCTAACTTTTGCCTAGACCGCCTTTTCAGGTTTTCGATCCAGGGAGCTTCAATAGACATGGAACTTCTTCACGAACTTTCCATTGACAGAGGGATAGATGCGATCTCCGTCCGCATTTGAAAGCTCGTATGCGCCTTTGGTGAAGACTTTGGTGACCACATATGGACCTTCCCACTTGGGTTCAAACTTGTCTTTTGATTTTCTGGTGACAATGATGGGCCTTCGGACTGTTAAGACCAAGTCCCCTGTTTTGAAGGATCGGTACTTAACCTTCTTGTTAAAGGCACCAGCCACTTGTGCTTGATAGATCTCGAGCTTTTGTTAAACTGCAAGTCTTTTTTCATCAAGCGCCTCGAGTTCTGCAAGTCTGATTTGTGCATTTTCATCAGGATTTGTCAACAATGTAGCTATCCGTAATGAAGGCAGTTGAACTTCCAATGGCAATACAGCTTCAGATCCATAGACCAAATTGAATGGTGTACACCCGGTTGCGGTGCAGACAGTAGTCCTATAAGCCCATAATGCCTCGGGAGACGATCATGCCAGTCTCTTTTGTTTGTTGAGACCATTTTCTTCAGGATATTGCAGAGCACTTTATTGAAAGCTTCTGCTTGCCCATTTGCTGTTGGATTATAGCTAGATGAAAATGCATGTTGGATGTTGTATTTTTCACACATCGAAATCACGGCCTTGCACTTGAAGTATGAGGCGTTGTCAAATATTATTTTTGAAGGAACTCCGAAGCGGTAGATGATGTGAGTCTTGATGAATTTTGCAACATCTTCTGCTTTTACTGCTTTGAGGGGAATTGCTTCACTCCATTTAAAGAAATAATCTGTTGCAGCCAGGATGTATTGGTGCAGACCTGAGGACTTTGGAGCTATGGCACCCACAACATCCAACCCCCACGTTTCAAAAGGGTATATGAGAGACTTGTGGGATGAAGGGGTAATGGAGGTTGATGTATAAAATCTCCATGTACTTGGCACGACCTACATGCACGTGCATAATTCATTGAGTCTTGTATCATTGATGGCCAGTAGTAGCCTATTCTCTTCAATTGAGCCGCCAGTTTTGGACCAGCTTGATGGGCTCCACAAGTACCAGCGTGAGCATCTTTAAGTGCTTGAATTCCCTCACTTTTTGATAAACACCTCAACAGCACTCCATCAAAGGACCTTCTGTACAAGGTATTATTAAGGTACCTATATCGTGGAGCTGTTCGTCTCACATAAACCCTTTTCTTTGGTTCTGCAGGTAAAGTGCCGGATTGACAATACTTGATCATGTCTACTCGCCAATCAGATTCTTCCTCAGTTTCGAACACAGAAACTACATTTGTTTCATTGGTAGCTTCCATTCGTTCAAGTGACGTAGGCAGCAATCGACGTTCTCCAACTGTTATTTGGATGTCTTTCTCTTCAGGAAGTACTAAAGAAGCTGCCAAGTTAGCCAATGCGTCTGCTTTATCATTCTCTGATCTTGGAATGTGGCCAACATATATCTCTCGAAATTGTCCCAGGAGATATTTAACTCTCTGGTAGTATGATATAAGGTTCTCATTTTTGACTGCATACTCGTCATTTTTTTGTCTGATGACCAGTTGAGAATCACCGAATACTTGCAATGAATCAATCTTCATCTCCAAGGCTATCTCAAGTCCGATGATAAGGGCTTCATATTCTGCAACATTATTTGAACACAAAGCCATTAGAGAAAATGAGTAGGGGATTATGCCGCCAACGGGTGTTATGAACACAATGCCAGCACCAGCTCCTTGTTTTCTGCCCCATCAAAGTATAATTGCCATGAGGAAGTGTCCGTTGCAAAAACATCTTCATCAGGCAAATTTTCAGGTAATTCATGGTCATCTGGAACAAGATGTGCTGCCAAGAAATCTGCCAATGCTTGTCCTTTTATTGCTTTTTGAGGAACATACTTTATCTCGAACTTTGAGAGAATTAGAGACCATTTAGCAAGACGTCCTAATGGTACTAGCTTTGTCATTAGATACTTTAATGGATCGGCTCTAGATATCAAGGTGACACTATGAGCAGGTAAATAATGCCGTAATTTTTGAACAGCAAAGACTAAAGCTAGGCAGATTTTTTCTATCGGTGTGTAGTTAAACTCAGCTCCCACCAATGTTCGACTCAAGTAGTAGAGAGCGTTTTCTTTCCCTTCGTCATTGTTTTGGGCAAGGAGTGCTCCCAAGGATCGTTGAAGGGCCACTATGTAAAGAACTAAAGGTTTCCCTTTGATAGGTGCCATTAGAACCGGTGGGTTGAGCAAATACTCCTTGATACTATCAAATGCATTTTGACATGCTTGGTCCCATATAAAAGGCACATCTTTCTTCATCAATTTTGAAAATGGCTGGCACCTCCCAGAGATATTTGAAATGAACCTCCTTATGTAAGCGAGTCTTCCTTGCAAACCCCGCAACTCTCGAAGATTTTTTGGTGGTGGCATTTCCCTGATTGCTTTGATTTTGGTTGGATCGATCTCAATTCCTCAATACCTGACAACGAAACCGAGAAACTTACCGGATGTTACTCCAAATGCACATTTAAGAGGATTCATCTTCAGTTTATATTTGCGGAGCCTTTCAAATACTCTTCTCAAGTCACTTAGATGATGCCCCCTTTTCTTGCTCTTGACGACCAAGTCGTCTACATAGCATTCAACTGTATTATGCAGCATGTCACAAAAAATGGTTGTCATCGCTCTTTGGTAAGTAGCACCTGCATTTTTCAAACCGAAAGGCATGACGGTGTAACAATATATCGCTCTAGGAGTACGGAATGCAGTTAGTTCCTCATCTTCCGGTGCCATCTTTATTTGGTTATAACCGGAGAAACCATCCATGAAGGACAGAGCGCCGAAACCTGTTGTGGCGTCAACCAAGAGCTCTGTAATTGGCAATGGGAACTCATCTTTTGGGCAAGCTTCGTTGAGATCTCTGTAATCTACACAGATCCGAATTTGTTTGTTCTTTTTCTCAACTGGTACAATGCTAGCCAACCATGTAGGATACTTGACCTCACGAATGAAACCCACATTTATGAGTTTGTCCACTTCAGCTGTAATTTGAGTAGCCAACTATGTGCGAAAACGCCTTGGTGCTTGTTTAAACCACCTTTTATCTTTTGATACTGCTAAATTATGAACAACAATATCTGGATCTAAACCAGGCATATCCTGATACCCCCATGCAAACACATCTATATACTCCTGGAGGAGATCCCTGTAGTCTTGTAACTCCTCTTGAGTCAAAAGAGCACTTACATATATTGGCTTTGGATCCTCATCAATGCCCAAATTTATTTCCAGAAGCTCATCAATGGTTGCTTGACCTCCATCCTCCATTTGTGGTGGAGCAGGCTGAGCGGTATCGATAAACTCAAATTCTTCTTCATCTTCGACTGGATTTTCTTCGAAAGAGACACAATTCGATGACGCCGATTCCTCCATACTCTCTTCTGCCTTTTTAACAATTAGGAGCTTCTTTTCTTTAACTTTAAGTTTCCACTTTGTGCTTCCTTTTGATTTGGGATGAGTTGTTCCCAAACGTCGGAACACCGAAACTCGAGGTTGGGGTCTAATTGCTAGACGTTGCAAGGCAAAAACACGAGATGGATTTGTCTGATCAATTCTTTGCAGAACTGAGACTCTTGGTGAATTTTCTATTACCTCCTCCTCAAGAAACATGGACTTCTCAAGACTTGTAAGAACCTCTGACTCTGAAGGGTCTGATTCAGGGACTTTGACTTTGAGCATGCCATTTTCATGTTGAACCATGACGTTGGGTGATGTAGCTTTTGCAATTACCTTACTATTCTTTAGGTTAATTTTGAGAGGAGCAGATGATGCTAATTTCATGTTCCTACTTTTGAAGGAGATGAACCGACCTTTCCTGCCATGCACATTATCAAGCGTTGTAGAAATTACAATATCATTCTCTGGAATAGATTGATCAATTTTTCGAAGAGGTCGCGCGTAACTTGTCATGAGTGCCTCCATCGTGTCATTGACAGGTATCATGGCCTTTTGGCCCGGTTCCCTTTGGTCTTTCCTCACATATTTGAAGATCATCTTTGGCTTTTGTACTTCCGAGCTTGAAGACTTTTCTTCTTTTAGGGATAGAGCTGAGGGAGCTGCTTTAACACGATATTTGGGAAGTTTAGGCGCTTCTTGTTTCTTTGTTTCAAGCACGACTTTGGGTGGCTCCTCCGGTGCTTGGTCAGGGACCTCTGTTGTCTTGTAGAACTTAGCATCAGAGTAGTGCACCTCTTCTCCTCTAAAAGGATCAGTGTCGGCCACGACCCTCTTGACTTCTCCATTTTCTATCCACTTGAAACATTGATGCAACGTGGAAGGAACAATGCCATATTTATGAAGCCATGGACGTCCTAGTAATACATTATAAGATGTAGGGACATCTATCACATTAAACAACGCATCCGAGAAGAGCTCACCAATCTCCATTTGCAAGATTACTGTGCCCATTGCCCTTTGACTAGCTTGGTTAAAACCTTGAATGGTGAGCATGGACGGAGCAAGTTGCTTAGCACTCATTCCCATCATATGGAGCGTTCTGAGAGGCAACAAATTTATAGCCGAACCGCAGTCAAGCGAAATTCTGTTTGTTGTTGTGTTGCCTACGAGCCCAGTGACATAGAGGGGTCTATTGTGACATTCCTCCCCCAATAGCAGATCTTCTTCTTGGAATGAGATACAATTTTTACAGTGGGAACAAACCCTTGAAGTAGTTGCTCCAACCTCTACGACCTCTTCTTTATACAAGTCTAGGCTTAATAATGCCTCTATTAGAGCTTCTCTTAATTCTCTTGACATACACAAAGCGTCGAAGACACTCAAATGTGCAGGCATGCTTTGCAAATGCGCTAATATGTCATATTTGCTCTTTTGTTGAGATTCTTTTGTCTTTCGAGGAGACTCCTTTGGTGCAGCTTTAGATTTATCAGTCACCCCCTTCGCATCATCCTTCACCCTATCTTTTGTGGGCGATGCTTTTCCGTCTTGAGCAGCTGATGGAATGATCCTACCAGAACGCAGTTGGACATGATCAACTTCATGAGTACTTTCATCGTCTGCATCTGAGCTGGATGGGGAATTTTCTTTAATAGTAGCCATGCAACAGTGAAGCACTTCCTCTTTATCCTTTCCCTTTTGACCATTCTCAAAGAGTTCTTTTGGTAAAAAGTCTCGAAGAGTGATCGGGGCTCTTGGCGGTTGTTTGTACTCGTCCATATCTCGGACTTGCACCTTCTTTGTCACACCGCTTCTCTCTCTTCTTATTTTTGGAAGATGTCCTGTGACAAATTTAGTTTTTGAAGAGGAAGGGACTTCTATCATAGGAGGACGATGTTGTCTTGGTTTATTTTCTACCGTACTCCACTCCGTATCCGAATCTTCCAACTCGTCTGAATCCTCCCATACATCAAAGCTTGGTGCTGTCATGAGTTCGTATAAGGTTGGAATGTTAGGATTTCCTGGACGAGGCATGTCTGGATGTGCCTTGACAATTGTGATCTCATTATCAACCTCAAACGCGACAGATATGGCATCATTTGGCCTTGTCACCTCAGTCGTAGTCACATTTACTGTTGCTGGTACAATTTCGTTTTTGTTAATCATATCTTGGACTATATCTTTGAAGACCCAGCAGTCTTTTAGCGAATGACTGACTAAACGATGATAACGGCAGTATTTAGGATCTTTGGTTTTGTTCATTTCAGCAGGCCGTTTCAATTCAGGAAGTTTAATGGACTTATTTTCCAGTAGTTCATCGAAAATTGCGTCTACATCATCATCATCGAATGAATAAACGACATTCCTCCTTTCTTGGATCGTAGGCCTTCGAGGTCGATCATCCTTTGGTTTACTATTGTTATCATTTTTTTTTTCACTCCTGACAAAAGTTGCCATTGTTTCTCCCTTCTTGACAACCGGTTTCTTCACCTCACTCTTCTTGTCTGTAACTTGAACTTTTGAAGATAATGCAGAGGATGTAGATGATGCTTTTTGACGAGCAATTTGTCTTTCGACATTACCTGCCTTGGAAACCAATGCGTCAAATGATTGGGGTTCCGCTGTGCCAACGTATGTTGCGATCTCTGGAATGAGGTTGTTAGCACACATTTGAACAGCAGACGTCTCAGACAACTTGTCAGGACATTGAAGATTAAGACTCCTCCACCTTGTAATGAATTCGGCGGAGCTTTCTCTAACCTTTTGTCTTGTGTCTGCCAGGTCAATAATTGAAACTTTCTTCTTAGAACTGACGAATTGCGCTAAGAACGCTCTTTGCATATCATCCCATGTTTGAATGGAACCTGGTTCTAGCTGAGTGTACCACGTGAATGCTGCACCTTTGAGGGATTGCATAAATTGTCTAACCAAAAAAGCATCGACTTGTGAAGTTTCCCCACAAGCTGAATAAAAATGAGCTAAATGCTCTCGTGGAGAGCTATTTATCCCATCGAACTTGTCGAAGGTTGGTCTTTGATATCCCTTTGGGAAAGGTATTGCGTCATAGTGGTCCGGATAGGGTTTTCAATACCCCAAAACCGAAGTAGACATAGACATTTGAAAGTCTTCGATGCCTTCAGCTATCATGTTTTTAATTGCCTCTGGCGAGAGTGGATTCTCATCATGATTGGAAAATGAATGACCACCACGATCCTCATCTTCTTTTTTCTTCTTTTGCATTAGTGAAGCACATTTTGCTATCAGCTGGGCAATTTCAACTTCTTTTTCTGCCATCCTCCTCTTCGATTCGATCTCGATATCCGCGAGCCTCTTTGCTTCTGCTTCTCTTTCAGCTTGTCTTAGTAGAGCATCCGTCTCAAATTGAGCTAATCGTTTTGTCATCTCCTCCAACTGTTGTTTCATTTGCTCTTCTGGGCTTGATGAGCTTGCCATGAGCACTAGAGCATTGTCAGAATCTTCACTCTCGCTTGATCTCGCAACAGATTGGGGTACTGAAGCATGCAAGGTCCCTTCAGCTGGATTTGAGGCTTCATATAAGGGGTTACCCTTCCAAGAGATGAATGAAGGATTATCCCTCAAAGATGAGTACCCTTCTCTTGATGTAGAGCTCGCGGATGACGTATCAGACATCATCCTCCTAGCCATGTTGCGAGTAATTGGTCCTGGATAGGAATCAGCTCCATAAACAGGATATTCCCTAGTTTTAGATCCTCTCGGCCTTCCTAGACCTCTTGATGGCTCATCGAGGGCTTTTGATATCTCTTCTGCTAGTTTCTTTGGGTCAAGTTCTTGACTAGCTTGAGATGTTAGTTGTTGTGAAGAGGTGGTGGACCCTCGGGAACCTCCACGGGGAAGCTGAGGTTCATGTACACCTTCTGAATTGTCTTCTTCCCCTCCCTTGGTAGATGTAACCATCACAGTTTCTATGCTTGGTAGGTTGACACGTATCATGCCAATCATGACATAGAATGGCACACAATTTGTCAAGGACGTGGGGGCTTTTGTTTCCACCATGGTAGGTTTTGGTTGAGCAATCTCCGCCAAGATGGCTTCAATTGACTTTGTTTGAGCATCTCTCTTCCTCTGAGCTCTAGCAACCCTCTTCCTTTGATTTCTCAGAGCACTTTTGGCAGAAATAACTAGACCATTATTTTTATTATGGAAAAGAATTGGTGTAGATGTTTCCAGTGTTGATCAATTGATTGTGAAAAGATTAAAACATTGTCAATTTAGACAATGGAGAAGTGACTATAAGGGTTGAATATGTCATTCATTATGTTTTGAAACTCACTAGGGGCATTTTTTAATCCGAATGGCATAACATTCCATTCGTAGTGACCAAAACGGGTGACAAATGCAGTTTTGTATTTGTCAGCTCCATTGATTTGGATTTGCCAAAATCCTGACTTCATATCAAATTTACTAAAGATAACGGATTTGTTTAATCTGTTAATGAGATCTCTTTTATTAGGAATAGGATACCTGATCCATTCCAAGACTGTGTTAAGAGGTTTTTAGTTGATGACTAACCGAGGAGTTCCTCTTTCAAGTTCGGCATTTTTTTGAACATAGAAAGCTGGGCAAGACCAAGGGGATTTACTATGTCGAATGATTTTTAGTTGAGTGATAGTATTTTTAACTGGACAATTATTTGCAAAGTGACCGGTTTTGTTGGATTAAAACATTTTGTTTTACTTTTATCAAAAGTTTTAGTCTTTTGTTGACGAGTTGGTTTTTTGGACCAATTTTTGCGAAATTTATTTTTTGAATAAAATTTGTTTGGCTCAAATTACTTTTGTAAGGTGTGAATTTTCTTTTTGAATGGTATGGAGTAAATTTATTGCTTGCATTTTTTCTCCTTGAAGGCGGTAAAGAAGGTAAGCCATATTGTTCACAAAAGTTTCCTAGTTCGTATTTAGCTGTTTTCTTATTTGATTTCATTTGAGCATTTAGTTTCATATCTATACACATTTTTAATCCTTCTTTTTGGATAACTGTAATTATATTTCCATAGGTTAAAGAATCATAGTTTATGTGACCTGTTTCATTACTAAGGACTTGTCTGATTTTATGAGCAAATAATTTTGGAAGACCATTTATGAATTTTTTTTTCCAAAAAGGTTGGTTACTATCGTCTCTAAGCATGACTCGAGAGATAAAGACATCTTTGTACCATTTGAAATCACTTAAGGTAGGACACCTAAGGTTACTAAGTTGATCATGAATTCTGGATGTAATATGACTTGGAGTTCCTATGAAATTTTGGATGATTGTGTAAAATAAGGTGTTAACAGCATCAGAAATTCCCATTCCTGTGCGATCGTCAAAGATGGGAGTCCCATCTTCGTCACGTTTGATTGCATGTTTAATAGATGATCTAGAGTCAGGAGTGAGGTGTTTTTCCCACAAAGAATGAAGCAATCCTGTAAATCCTGTGGAGAGTATGTCAATAATTTCAGGCTGGCTGAAATTATGATTAGTGACATAGCTATTGGCTGTCATAGACATGTGATGTAATTTATTTAGGATTTCTTGTTCTGATAGATTATCAATGTTCCATTCGTAAGTTTGTTCGAAGAAACGGAGAATTGATTATTAAGATGATTAGTGGGTTGTATATCTAAAGGGAGAGGACATTCTGTCCAAGTTTTAAAGGTTTTTTCTTTGGATGGATTATTCTGTCTATCTTTAGTGTTTGAAATATGTGGTCTAATTCTGGAATTTGGTTAGTGTTACTAGAATCACTATCAGAAGAATTGGATGAAGAATGTTGTTGGGTATGGATTACTGCAATTCTACTAGGTTCTGCTGTTTCATTTTTTAATTTGTCTAACATTTGTTCTATCTTTTGAATTGAAGTAGTAGGCTTTAGGGAAGGTTTATTTAATTCACTAAAATGAACTAAAAGAGTTTCTGTTTTAGGTTGTGGTAAAATGTTAACTTTAGATGATATGAACAAGATAATAATCTGCTTTTGAGGAGGATTTAAGGTTTTGTAAAAGAATGAATTGATTTGATAAGATATGAACAAGATTCTCAATGACCTTAACTATTTTATTCAAATTCTAGGCCATGATAATTCCATATTTAATTATCTCACTCCCTCCACTTTAGTCAAATTTTTTCTTTTCGGATATTATGTCAATTTACCTCTCACTTATTGATACATGCATTTTATGCTATGTTCTTAATGTATTTCCGACCCTATTTAGCTTCGTTATTTCCTTAAATGCTATTTCTAGCTTGATAATGTGTTGTAGGTCGAAAAAGACAGTTTTACACAAAAGAAGTCTAAAATGCAAGAATTGAGAGAAATCCTAGTCAAAACAGGATTCCTGGTGCAGCAAGGAGTCTCAATAAGTCGCAAATTCTGAGGATAAGTCATTTAAGAAACTTTCCTGTTTTGAAAAGGGAAACTTTCCTATTTCATTTTAAGAACCTTTCTTATTTTGATTTAGGAAACTTACTACTTTTGAATCTTTCCTATTCTGACTTTCCTAAACTATTTAGGAAACTTTCTTTCCTTATGAGACAGGGAAACCATTTGAAGTCAGGAAACCTAATCCAACTTGGAATAGGAATTCTTGGAACGTGTATAAAAGGTGGAGGACGAATTTTGCAGTAAATCAAGGGATTTATGTGTGCTAATATAAATCCGGAATTAAGGGAGATTCTTTCCTTTAATTTCGTCATTTAAATTCTATTCATCCGTACCTTATTTATCTGACTTTATTTCTCTTACAGGAACCCTAATTGCGCACCAATAAAGGAAGGAAAATCAAGGATTTTCATCAAAGGTCTGATTGAAGGCAGAAGAAGGAAGGTTCTTCACTGCTGTGATTTCCTTTGGAGAACAACAAACGTACTTGGTCCTTATTCAAGCCTCATGCAATGAATTACTGCATAAGACATTCCAGAGAATTCTGGGGAGTTCTAAATCAAGATTTAAAGCAATAATTCACCACCGTTTGATCAAAAATTAATCAAGGGTAGGAGGATAGCTAGGGTTCGGCCAGACTACTATTTAAAGCAGCAGAGAGCAACATTTTCAGTATTACTTCTTCCACCAAAAATTCAGAAAACGTTTTGTCTCTTATGTTCTCTAATTCGTGTGAGTGCCAAGCCACAAAGGAGTAGCATGTCACATCCCGACCCTTAAATTTTTACCTTATTTACCAGCTTGATTATAATAAGAATTTTTACTGTCTCCGGCATTGAGATATAGTTTATTGGTTCATAGAGGGGTTTTGAGGGACGTTTATTTTGGAGGATTTATTCGTAGGAGAAAATGTGACGACGGTAAAAATGGTAAATTTTTAGCTAGTAAAATGGTAAATGTGACGCCGGTTTGGACACAAAGGCCCAAACCATTTCTCTCTTTCTCTCTCTCCCTCACCCGTGCAACTTGACCCGCCAGAGAACGAGCCTCTGTCCGCCGCAGTCCGGCCACTAGGTACCGCCGGACCACCCCAGTTTGGACCCCCGCCACCTCCTCTTCCTTCCCGGCCTAGTGCCCGAGCCTCTAACCCGTCGGAGAGGAGGAAAACCCGCTGGAGACGCCGGGAAGTTTTTCGCCGGAATCCCACCTCCGGCCGCTATAGGTCGAAATCTTTGGCTCATCTTGTTGCCCTCATCAAAGTGCGTATTCCCTCAAAAGGAATTAGTCTAATTCGTTGTTGTTATGGAGAAATGTATAATTGAAGTTTTAAGGATTTATGGAAGTTTTGATTCGATTGACCTAGTTAGGCTTGGAATTGGTGATTGTGCTAGTTAGGAAAGTTGTAGAGCATGATGAGACGATTATGCTGTCAAAATTTCATAAGATTTGGAGGTCGCCGGAATCGGCCTCCGGCCGCCGCTGCCGCCACTGCTGTTTTGGAGTTTTGGATAGTTTTAAGTGTGGAATATTAAGAGGAGTATATTGATATGAAATATGGAATTTTTGGATGAGATTTAGATAGGTTTGGGAATTTCCGAAGTTTGGTATTTTTGGCGGTTGAATAATGTAAAATCCGGCCATAGGATTTAAGTCAATTTCTGGGAAATGTTGTATTTACGGCTACCGAGTATGGTATTAAAGTTTGGGCCGTTTGATTTAAGAATATCGAAGTTAGGCAATAATGAGCGTGTTTATGGCTCTCGGTTAATTTTGCCTATTTTGAATAAATATTGGATTTTTAGTTGGGAAATTAATTATATATTTGGAACAAGACGTGAGGAGGCCGGAGTAGAAGAAGCCTCGGAGCGTCATCAGGCTTAGGCCTAAAGTTGTGAGTGGACCTTGGTTTTAATCGAAAAGCATGCGATGAATTATTTTGTTGATCATTTATTTTCTTCTGATGAAACTTATTGATTCCTCGGTTATTTGGAAATTTTTCCTCCTTTGGATAGTTTCCCAAAAATGAGATTTTCGGTGGATATATATATTTTGGATTTTATGAGTATAGTATGTATATAAATGCTAGCTAGCCATACGTGCTTGGTCCGTCATAATGAGGTAAAATACTATTATTGCGTGGCGTGCGTGTTAGACACAAGCGTCATAGCCCTATATGAAAACTACTTTCTTTTTCGGTTTATTTAGGTTTTCATATAGGGAGTCCACACGTAAATACACCGTCCTCTTCGGTCATAATGAGGAAAAAATACCATTATGGTGCAACGTGAGCATTAGACGCCAGCGTTGTAGCCCTCTATTCATACAAGGAGTCTAACGAGTGTAAATACATACGAATATATGATTATATATAGTTTAGCCTGAGAGGCTCCATTTTATTTGAGTTGGTGACTAGCCGGAGCTAGTCGTGAAATTGTCAGTTTATGAGTTGAGCGTTTTGAGCTGCCGCATGCAGTATATTTTCTATGGAAATTAAAATGGGAATACATAAATATTTTTATTAATTTATTTTTGTCAACTCACTCTAATGTTATTAAATGTTTTTCCCTGGGCCCTTCGTTTTAAAATGCCCAGTCTGCAGGATTGCATAGTTGAGGTCGGGCGTACATGAAGAAGAGGCATAGTCAATAGTATAGCTTCCGCTCATTTCTATTTATTTCTAGTTCATTTCCTCTCAAATAGAGTTGCTCTGAATATATGGTTGTTGGTTATAGGATCTTTGTTAAATCTATTTTGGGAGATGTTGTGATTTGTGGGGAGCACGAAGGCTCCAGGAGTCTATAAGGTTGGAGTTGGAACCTTTAGGAGTGTTTGTAGGTTTTCGTTAGGAAGGGTTGTCCATTTCCAGGGGAGGTTTTACCGAATTTTGTGATAAATCTTTCCTTGGAGGTAGTCCCCGCACGATTTACTCCGAGTTCAGGGTGAAATTCGGGGTGGGTCGTGTCAAAGCACACAACCACAAGAGTTTTCCTCACGCTGCCGAGGTTCTTCCTGCACTAGTTCGTCATTCCTTTGAAGCTTCAAGGCCAAGAAGACTCAAAAGTGTAAAACTATGCTCTAGATTTACTATTTTGTTCCTACTGCCTTTGTATTTCTAATCGCATGGATTATGATTACTGTTGTTGACAATATGTTTTATGCATGAATTTTATAATGTTTTGTTCTTAGATTGTTGATGAAATTTTCGTAACTTATCCACGTGCTATTCTTGATGTTAAAAACTTATGATCTGGTTTATTTAAATGACTAACTTATGTAGGGTTAGTAGTGTCATTGATTTGTGTTAAACTGCTAAGGCAAACATAGATTGATTAAGTGGCAAAAGCTTAGATTCATGGGAATGGGTCAGGTTTTGATCATGAGTTGTATGTGAACTGTTTAAGTGCTAAGATAAACGTGTTTACATGTTTGAATTCTTCTGTGAACTTAATGATTCATGTTACATGTTGTATGGTTGTGCTGAGTATTAACATGACATATTGCATGGAATTTTCTGTGTTTGGAGCTGCTCGAAGAATAGGATACTTAAGAGGAATATTATAGATTACATGACCGCTACGGTGTGTAATTCTGAATTCGTTTCATCACTCTGATTTGTATGATTTTAAGTTATGTAGATTGAAGCAATCTGTTGCATGATTTTATATGTTTGTGTGGAATGAAATTGATCACTTGTAAATAGTAGTTTAGTATCTCTTTCTTTACTGTTTTCGTAGGAATGTTAGAACCAACCCTAAAATCCCCCCTTAAATCATGTAAATGTAATTACTATTTATATTATGTAAAAACTCTTAAAGTAGACTCTAATCTGTTTAGTTTTATTCCCGCTGGACCACCCTAAAATCCCCGGATTGATCAAACCTTATTTTCCTTATACTACGATTGTCAAAAAAGGTTTTTAATTGTCGCATGCCCGGTAACGAGTACGTCACTCATACAAAATTTAATTCAATGCAAAACATGATTGTAGGTATTGACACCAAAAAATAGAAAACAGTGTATATATAAGTAGTAGTGACCACTAAAATCATTTAGTGAAAACAAGAAAAAAAAAATCTCACTCTTTCTCAATCCTAAAACCATGGCTACCACCTGCCTCGACATAGTTAGCACACAAATAGTGGTCAGTGTCGTAGAGCTCATCGATACGAGTTTGTAGACATGCGGCACATGCAAATCGGATTACATATAATGAACTTACGATCAGTCAAAGTTTAGAGTTGATTTTTGGAAAGGGTTAAATAGAAAAATTGTGGATTTTATTTTTAGAAACCCTACTTTCAGAAAACCTCAACCTTTCTCTCTTTCCTGCCGAGCTCCAGACGCCGCATGACAATCTCACCTTGTTGGAGCATAACTCAGCCGTCCAGCCCCGTTTTGGTCGCACCGGTCCATCTGTGGCACCACACCGGTGGTTTGGGTCGGAGTGAAGGGCCACACTGGAGAAGGCTTCGCGTGGTTCGCCGTATTCCTCTTTCAGCGGTGACGAGGAGCAACAAAGGTGAGTGTTGGTGCTTTATCCTGCTAGTGGTGTTTAGGCATATCTTGGAACACGAATTTGAACTTTGAATTCGGATTTGCAGATTTGGGGGCGAAACTTGTGGTGGTTGTTTAGGGCAGTTCAAGGTTGAATCGAACTTAGTCAGGTATAAAAAATGTTCCTTTTGCTGTGATCTACAAGTTTGCTATTGTGAGTTGCTTAGATTTTGAGTTGGTGGGACGTGGGACGTGGGACCCACTCGCCACCTCCTGTGGTGACGCGTGGCATGTGGCAACGCGTCTGACAGTGTTTGTAGCTTCAGTTGCTGTGGTTAGCTTGCTCTTATTGTTGTAAACTTGTTGAGATGTGGAAAATTTAGGTTATGAGTAAGGATTGCATGCTAGGTTCTATGTTTAATCGTAAACTTGTGAAAGGTTTTGAGTTTAAGATTTGGAAATAGAGGGCCAGTAATGGGTTGTTAAGTTCGACGACCTTGAAAGGTTGTCCTCCTTTGGCAGCAGTTGGGAAGGTTTAGTTTAGTTTGGGTGTATTGATATCTTATAGTCTGAATGATTACTAAGGTTAATAATTGTGTTAATTAGGTAACTTGTGGAGTTGGTGTTGGCTTGGCCCTTGTGTTTTTGTGAAGACGCAGCGGGATTTTTAAGTGAGTAAATCTCACCAAGGTTCACATTGGGACAAATTTATTTATGGTCATTTGTTGATATGATGCTTTAAGAGAGAATGTTTTTTGTGTTTAAAATATATGAGCTTGATCACCAACGGCTCATATGTAAGATACAGCAAGTTCGTATTTAAATGATTATTTTTAAGGTTATTGTGACCATAACATTGTTGGTTCTTGGTAGATTATTCTTGTGAGAATATCTATTGTTGTGCATATATATATATATATATATATATATATATATAGAGAGAGAGATTCAAAAATTTACAGAATTGATCTATATATATACACATAGAGGACCCTTCCAATGAGGGATCCATTTTTTTGACATATATGAGAGATGGGGGATTACACCAACTTTTCGATTATATTTTGAATCTCTACCGTTCTGTTTGTTGGTCCTTATATATAGATCAATTCTGCAAATTTTTAGCCAATTTGGTGATCGTTAAGGTGTCGAACAAGATTAAATCAATGAACGAACCAAATCTGCCAAACCTGAAACGTTCATGCTTATAATTATAAATCGTAGTTTTGAATGTCTTAACGATCACCAAAATTTTTGAAAATAGAAGTGATCTACTCATATAAAACACATATTGAACGGTGGAGATGTGATTTTGTGATCGAAAAGTTGTGTAATGTGTAATCCTCTCCCTCATATATGTCCAAAAAAAGGATCCCTCATTGGAAGGGCCCCTTCATAATATATATATATATATATCTATGGGAAAGGGTATATTATTATGGAGAAATTTTAAATACACACCCCTAATCTTTTAATACACACTCCTATTATTTTATGCTTCTATTGAGATTTTATAGGTAAGCTAAATGACCAAAACATACATCTATTATTAAAAAAAAAAATCACGCTAGAAGTATTCTTTTCAACGTTTTCTACTCTAAAATCGTCGAAAGTACGTCTTCTCTCCTAACCCCAATTCTTCTCCACAATTCATTTGGGTTGTCTTTTTTTTTTTTTTGTATCCGTATCAGCTTTAGTTTGATCTTACAGATCATATTGTCAAGTACTGCATTTTTATCAGCTTTAGTTTGATCTTGCAAAACATATTGTCAAGTACTGTATCTTTATCATGACATGTTTTATCGAATAATTAGTTATCTATGTTAATAGCTATTGTACTTCTACAGTTGTACTAGCTTCTGAATTATAAAAACTTGTATTGGTGATTTGGAGTTAGGATATAACAATAATCATTTGATTATAAATAAAATGATGATAACCAAAAATTTCTAGCAAAATTAGACGAAATAATATATAAAAAGAGATACCAAATAGTAAATATATATTAATTATATTAAATAACGCAATATTTCATAAATTAAGGTATTTTAGGTAGTTTGAGATGTGTATTAAGTATAATATTGAAATGAAAAATTTGATAGGTGGTGTATTAGTAAGAGGTAGGGGTGGCACTTCTAAGCGGAAAACCGAAAAAAAAACCGAGCCGAAAACAACCCGAAACTGTAAAAACCAGGCCGAAAAAAATAACCGAGCCGAAAAAAAAATCAGGACGAACCAGATCTATTCGGTTTGTTTTCGGTTTCAGCTTTGTAGAAACCGAACCGGATCGGAAACTGAAGTCAACCTGGTCAACGTTTCAAACCAAAGTCAACCTTTGTAGCCAAGCTACTGTTTTTAGCCAAACATGTCTGCTGGTCAAGAACTCAGGAAGTTAAAAGTTTTTCTCTACTGTATATGAAATTTTAAAAATCATAAGTATTTATAGAAAAATTCTTTCGCTGCGATTCTTGTTCTCAAATAATCTTTAGGTTTTCTGTTACAATTGTTGTAAAGAGACCAACTTGAAATTCTTAGCCGAGCTATACTGTTTTTAACCAAACAGGTCTGCTGGTCAGGAACTCAGGAAGTACGTTAGAAGTTTTCTCTACTGTATATGAACTTTGGAAAATCATAAGTATTTGTAGAAAAATCTTTTTTCTGCAATTCCAGTTCTTAAATCATCTTAGATTGTCTGTTATATTTGTTATGAAGAGACCAACCTGAAATTCTTAGCTGAGCTATACTTTGTTTAGCCAAAAATATCTGCTAGTCAGGAACTCAGGAAGTTAGCAGTTTTTCTCTACTGTATACGAATTTTGGAAAATCATAAGTATTTGTAGAGTAATCCTTTGCTTCGATTCTAGTTCTTAAATAATCTTTAGGTTGTCTGTTACAATTGTATGAAGAGACTAACCTGAAATTCTTAGCTGAGCAATACTGTGTTTAGCCAAAAAGTTCTCCTGGTCAGAAATTAGGAAGTTAGCAGTTTTACTCTACTATATACAAATTTGGAAAATCATAAGTATTTGTAGAATAATCCTTTTGCTGCGATTACAGTTCTCAAATAATCTTTAGGCTGTCTGTTACAATTGTTATGAAGAGACCAACCTGAAATTCTTAACCGAGCTATACTGTTTTTAGCAAAAAAGTCTGCTGGTCAGAAAGCCATACATTTTCTGATTTTGTTCCTTTGCTCTTAGTCTCAATGTTTGCTAATGATTCTTGCTTGATTTGGTCTGTAATACTGAAGTTGTTTAAATTGGTTTATTTTTTATGCAGATGCAAGTTGATAGTGTTGGTGTTGGTGAATGGGCAACTCCGACACCGGTTCCTAGTATGGGTGGATCACAAGTAAGTACCGGTCCTATTCCACAAGATTTTTTAGTGTTTTGATTGTTTTTGTATACATTTGGTTAGTATCCATAGTGATACATAGTTTTGAAATGCTAAAGCACCAAAGGTGGAGGAGCTGTTAATTTTTTTTGTTACAGTTAAATCATGGTCAGAAAATTTTACAGTTTTTACAAAGTTTGTTTTTTAAAAAAAAAAAAAAACGAAACCGAACCGGACCGCCGGGTTGACATGTCTAAAAAAAAAACCGGGCTGAACTTTAATTTCGGTTGGGTTTTCGGTTTAGGCTAATTTCGGTGGGGTTTTCGGTTTAGGCTAAAATTAAAAACCGGGCCGAACCGAAAAATTTTGTCTACTTTAATTCACACTATTTAGCCTAAACCGAAAACTCAACCGAAATTAAAGTTCGGCCTGGTTTTTTAATTTTAGACATGTCAAACTGAAAACCGAACCAAACTGACGGTCCGATTCGGTTTCGGTTTTATTTTTTATTTTTTTTTTAACAAAACTTTGTATAAACTGTAAAATTTTCTGACTATGATTCAACAAAAATTTTCCACCTACTTAGATTTCAAAACTATGTATAAAAAACCTAACCAAATGTATACAAAAAAAACAAAACACTAAAAATTTTTAAGTTGTCTCTTCATAACATTGTAACAGACAACTAAAGATTATTTGAGAACGAGAATCGCAAAAAAGATTTTTCTACAAATACTTTGATTTTCAAAATTCCTATACAGTAGAGAAAAACTGCTAACTTCTTGAGTTCCTGTCTAGCAGCCTTTTTGGCTAAAACAGTATAGCTCGGCTAAAATTTCAAGTTGTCTCTTCATAACAATTGTAACAGACACTAAAGATTATTTGAGAACTAGATCGCAGCAAAAGATTTACAAATACTTTGATTTCCAAAGTTCGTATACAGTAGAAAAAACTGCTAACTTCTGAGTTCCTGACTAGTAGCCTTTTTGGCTAAAAAGTATAGCTTGGCTAAGAATTTCTGTTGGCTCTTCATAACAATTGTAACAGACAACTAAAGATTATTTGAGAACTAGAATCGTAGTAAAAAGATTTTTTTACAAATACTTATGATTTTCCAAATTCATATACAGTAGAAAAACTGCTAACTTCTGAGTTCCTGACCAGCAGACTTTTTGGCTAAAAAAAGTATAGCTTGGCTAATAATTTCAAGTTGGTCTCTTAACTTAAAGATTATTTGAGAACCAGAATCGCAGCAAAATGATTTTTTTATAAATACTTATGATTTTCCAAAATTCCTATACAGTAGAGAAAAACTGCTAACTTCCTGAGTTCTTGTCTTCCTGACCAGCAGACTTTTTTGGCTAAAACACTATAGCTCGGCTAAGAATTTCAAGTTGGTCTCTTCATAATAATTGTAATAGATAACCTAAAGATTATTTGAGAACTAGAATCGTAGAAAATAATTTTTCTACAAATATTATGATTTTCCAAAAAAAAAAAAAACAAAACGACGTCGTTTTGAAAGGTTGACGGGTTGACTTCGGTTTCGGTCTGGTTTCTACAAAGCTGAAACTGAAAACCAACCGAATAGATCTGGTTCAGCTCGGTTTTTTTTTCGGCTCGGTTTTTTTTGTCGGCCCAGTTTTTACGTTTCGGCTCGGAAGTGCCACCCCTACTATTTTGTGTTAAATAGGGATAGCATTAAAAAAAATTTAATTTCAAATACTAATTTTCTGCTCCTCTTTTTTCTGTTATATATATATATATATATATATATATATATATATTTCATTCTATTTACAATCAAACATTCAAACAACACAAATCACAACTCCATCCATAATATAACATTTGACATTCCCATAAAATGTATATAGTTTACATTCCTACCAACATAGTTTACATACCCTAATTTTTACAATTCTTGGATCACAAAACAGGATTGACCGTTCGGATCGAGCCCTTAACCTTCACAAATCAAGTTGAATTTTTTCTCATATATGTATTTTATCATGATGATCAAATCTGACGGTCGGATTTTCGTTTCTCAAGTTTGATCATCACAATCACAACATGCCTACTAATGTTGTATAACTTGTTTACCAAGTGTTAAGTAAATGTTATGTTTCAAAAACAAACTATACGTAGATCCTTCAAACGCAAAAAAGTAATGAAATAAGATACGACCAGAATGGTGAAATACGTCTACGGTTGAAAAATCACGGTATTCCGGTAAAGTCTCGGTGCCGATAGTTGCGGTCAATGCAATTTTCTATTCTTTCTCCCTATGTGTAGCCCAATCTTTTGTGGTTATTTTCAGTAAAATTTTATACGACTTGTTGCGTCTCGTCGATTTGAAACTATTTTCAGTTGAAGGTCCGCCAAAATACGTAATTTAGACGATCCAATGACCTTTTTCCGTGCGTTTAGGGGTTTGACTTACGAGATTGACCATCCGGATCGAGCCCTTAACCTTGTCGGATAAAGTTGAATTTTTCCCATCCATGTATTTATCATGATGGTCAGATCTAACGGTCGGATTTTCGTTTCTCAAGTTTTCATCATCACAATCACAATGTGCCGAATGTATAAAAGTACTATAGCCGACGACATTATTGAAAATTCGTCGGCTATAGTTAATAAAATAAAATAAAACAAATAAATTGAAAATATTAAATAAAAATTACTATAGCCGACGGATTTCATTACTTTAGCCGACGAGATTCACAGGTTTAGCCGACGAATTTCATAGGTTTAGGCGAATTTCATTACTTTAGCCGACGAGTTTCACAGGTTTAGCCGACGAAATAAAAATTTCATCGGCTAAAGGTATAGAGTATATATTAAACCAGCGCTCGACAACCACAAACAACGTCCAAAAAACCCTTAAAAAACACCACCACCGCCCTCCTCGAGCCCTCACCGCGCTCCACAGCCTCCACCGCCTCCCTGAGCCCTAGCTAGCTCTAATCTCTGTCTCTCTCTCTCATAAATCGATTTCGATTTCAAACTCTAACCTCTCTCTCTCATAAATTGTTTTGATTTCGATGATTGAAGGTTTCAATTTTGATGCAGGTGACTACAATACGACTTGGAGCTTTGATTTTCTAAAGATATTTCTCTCAAGGTAATTGTTGGAATCAGAATTGCAGGGTTTTTGAGTTATGGGTATTCGATCTGTTGCTGAGTTTTGTCTTATGCTTTGACTGTGTTGCATGTTGTCCTTTTTGGGTTTTGGGTTACTGCTTTGGCGGTTGTTGCTTTTATTAATGGAGAGAATCTATTTAATTTAAAGGGATCTCCACAGGCACTTTATTTGAAGCATCATTGAACTTCCGATTAAACATCCTGAATTGTTTGAAGTCTTGGAATAGCTCAGCCAAAGGTATAATTACATTTTCAATTTATTGGTCTTTTTATATTGCTTACCCGTAGTCACTAATCCTATGACACTCTTTGTTTGATTCAACAGGGAGTCCTGCTTTAGAGAACTTTTCGTCATGGCCAGGTTGTGTTGATCGTTTGTTAATCATCCTACTCTTCCATATGTTTGCATTGTTGGCATGTGAATATGCTGCTTGGTTTCTGAATTCTGTTTGCTTTTTAAATGAACTACAGTAGATCCTAGAGTTTTATAATGGGCTCTAATTTGTTGAAATAAGCTTTCTATTGCAATTTGTATTGTATAGTACTCCTAGTATGTGATATCTATGCTGATCTATTGCAATTTGTTTTGGTGTATTTTGCAGGTTGCTTGAAATGGTAATTTAGAAATTTCGGGTTTCTTTTTTATTGGAATGGACTTATAGCCGACGAAACATGTACGATATTCATTGGCTATATTTTTTTTTAATTTTTTTTATAAGGTTTAGCCGACGAATTATGACATGTTTCGTCGGCTAAACCTTCTAAAGCCGACGAAAATAGACTATATTTCGTCGGCTATAGTATTTTTTTAAAATTTTTTATTACATACTTTAGCTGACGAATATTTGTTTCGTCGGCTAAAGTCTCAGACTATGGTCAACGAAACATTTAAGATATTCATCGGCTAAATTTTAGGACAATAGCCGACGACGTGGGCTAGTTTCGTCGGCTAAAGTAATTACCGACGACCCTTTCTCAGCGAAACTATAGCCGACGAAGGCTCGTCGGCTAAGATCTTAGCCGACGAATTAAGCTAACAGGCCGACGAAACTTTTTCGTCAGCTAAAGTGCTGTGTCTGGTAGTGTGTTGTTCCTCAACCCCATTCTAAACTTGCTGCAATGTAGAATACACAAGAATTAAACATCAATCAATTGACACCATAATGTACATTAACATGATAACTCACCCATTCATATACAACTGCTGAAAAAGTCTTTGTGCCTGTACTATGATGCATTACCCCTTTGCGAGCGATTACTGACATTAATATCAGCCTTGGTCTGTAAATGACATTAATATCAGCCTTCACATATTATATTGGTCCGTAAAGGACACTCATACATTAAATTACTCATCATACATATTATATTGATGAACATTGAAAAAGTTGTCACATCCCGGTTCTTAAGTCAATTTGCGGTTTTTGCTATTGGGTTATTTTAACCTTTTACTGTTTTAAGTAACCGTTTACTATTTAAGACTCCAAAGTTGACCCTTTTCTTCCGTTTGGAATTTGGGAAAACTTTCTTCACGAAAGTCGTAGAGGACATTAATACAAATTCGTAGACATGCTATATGTTAAAATCAGAGTTAGTTAGCATGAAAAAGTTATCAGATAAACAGGGTAAATTTTGAGTGTAAAAATGGGGTAAATTTTAGTAGGCTTTATTTGTTGTGGTGGTATTAAGTTGGATCGGGTGTGGAGCAGCCCAACACCACAAACTCTCTCTCTCTCTCTCTCTCCCTTCTCTCTCCTCTCTCCCGAGCCTACCCCGACCCGCTGGAGACTTCAGCTCCGCCCACCGCCGTCCGGCCACCAGAGACTGTCGGACCACCCTAGTTCGGACCCCCGTCGCCTCCCCTGCCTTCCTGGGCCGATGTCCGAGCCGGTGACGTCGTCGGAAGGGAGGAGAACTCCTTAGAGTCTCGACTACTCCTTCGCCAGAGCTCCCACCTCCGGCCACCATAGCTCATGATTTTTAGCTCATCTTGTAGCTCATCAAGATTAGTGATCCCTCAAAAGAAATTAACTTAACTAGATCTTGGTAAAAAGATATGTCTAATTGAAGTTCTAGGGATTTATGGATGTCTTGGTTTGATTACCAGGTTAGCCTTAGAATGGACTAAGTGCTAGTATGAAAGTTGTTATGCATGATGAGAGGATTATTCTGTTGTTGAAATTTGGGAGGCATTGGACGTCGCCGGAGTTCGGCTGCCGGCGGAGCGGCGGCGGTGCTACCCCTTAGGGGTAGCTCTTCATGTTTTAAATTTTTTTTTATGAGAGGATTTTAATGAAGTAAAGTTTGGAATTTCGAGGAGTTTTGATAAGGTTTGAGATTTTTCAAAGATTAAGGATTTTGCCGGTTGTTATAATGAAAATCCGACCATTGAATTTCCTTGGTATTTAGTCTAGAATGTTAGAATTGATGATTTAAGGTGTGGTGGAGTTTGATGTGAATCGGTGAGTTTAACCCTAATAAGAGTAGTGGGTTAAACGGGAAGAGAGTTAGATGTTTTTATTCACGTATTTCTTTCTGGAATTGAAGTTTGGTTCTAAGCATGGTTGTTGTGCTAGGATGCGAAGGGAACCTCGCTTGAGTGGTGATGCGGATATCGTCGGGCTTATGCCTAAATTAGTGAGTGGACATTTGGTTTTTAATTAATATGCAGCATGATTTTATAAGTTGCCAATTATATTTTCCAAGCTTAAATTGTAATTTCAGCTTATGAAATCGTCTTGAAGTTATTTATTTTGGTGCATGGATTCATCTTTGCCATGATTTATGGAATTTATTTGAGTTTGACATATTGATTATGTTTTCGATAATGAACGTATGGATTGAGCTTGGATTAGAGATATGGTATTTGAGTTTTGATATTTTTATGATTTCTGGATTTGAGATTATATCCAGATTTGCATATTGCCTGGTTTTCGAAAAGATGAAAATTATTTAAGTTAATTATTTCATTGAGCATTTTACGTGTGAGACACGTCATCAAATTTAATTTTTCTTTGCTCTTTGAATTCTTTGAGTACGGTTGGGAATCGTACTTATGCTTTAGTTATGAGTTTCGCGGAAACTCACAGGATTTATGTTTCTTTATTTATGCATACTTGTCGGATAATATGTTACTAAATGCTAGCATGATGTTCCGCCTTTTGAGGCGATGTGGCTTCCATTTTAAGTGGGGTTACTCAAGCCCTTTTCGCTTCAGGTGATGTGATGTAGTCGACGACATCACGCAAGTCCTGCACCCTCTCTGTTATCATAACGTGAAGGTGTAGGGAGTATGGGAGTATTTTTGCCTGGGAGGCACCCGAGCCTGGGAGGCTCACTTGTATGGCTATATTTGCTTCTTATTTATTATTATTGTTTTGACTAGCCACTATTTTGATACCTTCTTCTATGAAGGTTATTAATTATCTTTGTTGATATTTTAACTAGCGAGGCTAGTCCGTTTTCTCAGGATTTTCATTTGAAGGCGTTATCGACACTGCATGCAACGAATTTATTGCTTATCGGAAAGTGAGAAAGTATTTAAGTTTTGGGTTCTTATTCTATGTTCTTTTATTTATCTATTTTTGTCCACTCACTCTAACGTTTTAAATTACTTTCCCCTGGGCTCTTTGGTTTCAAATGCCCAGTTTGCAGGCTAAGTTATTTGAGGTTGAGCGTACATGGAGTCGAGCATAGTCAGAGGCTGCTTCCGCTTATCTTTATTCATTGTTTTTCTTTCATTATAGATGCTCTGATGACCATTAGAAATTGTTATTAGTTAAGTATGGTTGAAGTATTTGGGAGATGTTATGAACTTGGGGAGCAGGAAAGCTCCAAGAGTTGAGGTTGGACGTTATAATAGAAGTGTTTATTTGGAATTTTGTTCAGGTAAGGGTTGTCCATTTTCAGGTAGATTATGCCGAATTTTCGGTAAATTTTCCTTGGAGGTGGACCCCGCAGAGTTTACTTCGGGTTTCAGGGTGAAATTCGGGGTGGGTCTTGTCAGTTGGTATCAGAGCATTAGGTTATCCGACTCCTATTACTACCTCATATACTTGGTGATACTTAGTGTATATAGAGTGATGGTCCGACCGTGACGGATCCATTAGCATTATATGCATCAGATGCTAGGTGTTTATTAGGTATGTGAGGTAGTTGCTCTTGTTTTATTTATGGACATTATTGTACCATAATGTCTACCTCTTTAAGACTATGCCCCGTACGCCGACCTCAAAGGATATATTGGTTTTTTTTCTGAGTAATGGGAGGTAAGTGTTTTGCACCTTTCATATGTGATTATTGTGATTGCGAGATTTTGAGTTCAGTTACGAGTTGGAAGTGACATGTAATGGTAGTGTTCTTTATCCATATTTATTGAATTGTTGGCTTATATTTGAGTGGCAAGTTGAGCCTTTTTGTGGGTATTAATGATAGAGAGGTCATGCATGTGAATGAAGGTCAGAGAAATTTTTAGATAAGCTTGGTGTTGAAATGGGATATTATGAGGGAGTTAAGTAAGTGTGTTCTCTTGCCTTGAGATAAATAGTAGAGAGGTATAGTTTGAGTTAATTAATTGTGGAGATTACTTGAGGTGTTATGTGGGGCTGTTAAGCATTCTCCCGAATTTATGTATTGAAGAGTAGTTTACGAAATTGTTGTTGGTCGATTTATGTTTGGTGTCTGTAAATTTGGGATTTCTCTCCTATTTACGTGGAGTGTTTCAGAAGGATTGCAAGTGTAAATGGTGTTGGTATATAATGGTGAAGCGGATGCAAGATGGTTGTGGTTGTTTTGTCTTTACAGCAACAGATGGAGAATTTGATTCATGATGATTGAACTTAGTAAATCAAGTGGCGACATGAGAATGTAGCTATTTGCTTTGAACGCCTAGTGGCAGTGTAGAAGTTTAGTACCCACTAGTCCCTGGACTAACTCACTGTATTCTTGAGTATTTCGGTTTCAAGGGGAGAAGTGAAGAATCGTATTGAGAATTTTGAGAGTTCTAGGTAACTCTAATATCAAGTGACCTTGGTCACTAGAAAAGTTAGAAATTTAGGTGCGCTGTGTGGTTGTTCAAAAGGAGTTCTTTATTTCGAAATGTGTGTTTGTTGGGATCCAAAAGAGTTGAGGAAGAATTCGGTGTATGGCATAACCGAAGACGTAGGGATTGTTTGGAGATGTGAGGTTGGGTGTCCATAGTAATTTTCAAGCGGCATTGTTTAGGTTAGTTGACACAAGTCTTGAACTTTTGGGTTATGAGGCGTGACTAAAGTTTGTTTGCTAAAATCACTTAGTTCATAGGGGAGATTAACTTTGATGTTCAAGGTGAGATTATGTTTACCCACCATATTACTGACTCAGTAGATAAGATAATAAGAGTTTTAGATGTAACGAGTTTTGGTTATACATAAGTCGGCTTTGCTACAGTTTTAGATAGCCGAAACGCTCCATTTTTCTAATGATCTTGTGATTTTCAAGGGCGGAAACTATAATTTTTTTTAATATTTGAAATTCTGGTCGTTTGTTGAAAATTTCAAGCTGTTGAAAAATTGGTTGTTGTGTGTCATGGTGGGATCATTGTTAAATCTAATGATGATGCTATGTGATCGAATTTAGTGTACGTTACGAATCTTGGAGCCGCAAGTATTAAGTGGTGTCAAGAGAGCGCGAGGCGATGTTAAATGAATTGTTCGAGTCATGAGGTGTATGATTTATGGAGTAGCTTTAGGGGAAACAGTTTCTCGGTTGATTTAGAAAGTATTTTTGTTCAGGTTTAGGGTATCGAGGACAATGCATGTCTTGAAACGTTTAACGCCCTTCCTCTTGTAAAAGTTTTTCTTATGGACCGTATAGTGGTGGGACCACTTACTAATCTAAGTATGGTCTGGGAGATCATCACCGTTTGGACGGATATCAAGAGGGGGATAGACTGAAACTTTTCTATTAGATTCTGGTTAAGGACGTGAACGAAATGGGTCGCTAGTGGATGTCGGTTATTGGTAGAACTTTTGAGCTTGAAGTGAAGTTTGGATTTGCTTTTTTGTACTTAGTTACTTTCCTTTTGAGTTTGAGCTAAGGTCAGCCGTGAGTTTTCGATATATCTTGCTCTTACAGTTTTCTACGGTTGATTAACCACAAATTGTAGTAGTGGCTTTGAAGTGGTTATTAATTTTAACATCCGATAGTTAACTTAATGTTTCGGGGAGCTCAGCTTAATAGTGGTGTTGAACTGAAGGAGCCGTTAAATGTTGTTTTCGGATGTCGCTGCTTCTGACTATTAATAAAGTCAACTCAGATATAATCTAGTTATTGCTGATACTCTGGTCAGAAACTTTGGGGCTTAGCAGCCATAGCAACTAAGTTTGCAAGAATTTTGACCATAACAGTTTTGTGGATCATGTTCTGTCCTCAGACTAATTGATAAGGAAGTGGAAAGAGATGTGGGTTTGTACAGTTGGAGGTTCTGGCATTTAAAAATCTTTCTTATAGGGTGGCGAGAGTGAGCCGTATGATTTTTAGCTATTGAATTTGTGGTCGCGATTGAACCCGAATAAGAAGTGTGGCTTGGGGTACAGATTTTCTCAATGCTTAGGGAAGGTGATCTACTTGCGTGGATTTCGATGTTTAGTCAGCAACATGAATTGTCGCAGTAAATATGAACAACTATCTCTTCTTGTTCATGGAATAGGTATTGTAACCTAAAGACTAGTCTACATGTAAGTTTGAACGAAATGGTCGTACGAGGAGATAATGTAACTTCTAGGTATCATCATACATCAAGTCATCGTATTATCCTCATTTTTAGAGGTGTCAGTTTCGGGTATGTGATCGATTTTGAGGGTGATATGTTCTTGTGCTTGTAAGTCGTTGTTGGTGGCGACTGTTGAATTTATTATTGAGGGATGAGATTTTGACGATTATTATTGGTTAGAAATAATAATATGATTGGCTGGTGGTATAGCTCCAAGGAAAAAGATTCTCGATGGACTCAGGAAATATTTTTAATTAAGCCTTGTCAGTTCATTGGCATAAATGGTAAAATTGTGACAGTTTATGTTAAATGACTTTTTGTGATGCGTATCATACATAATCGTATTATGGTGGGACCACTTTTGATCTGTTATAGGACCTGGGAGGTCATTGTTGTATGGATACGATTTGAGATATAAAAAATATTCAATGTAGGTAGGGGTATGGTAATATAGATCGCATTAGCATAATCTGGCGACAAGGGAGATATTTGTCGATTAGCATAATGATTAAGGCTAATCACATAGGTGGTGAAGGTCCCATTTGGTGGTGTGAATGATTGATCTTTGTCTTGATTAGTTGTTGACGAAAGTAAGATGGAATGTGAATTACAAATTATTGACCATTGTGACTTGACGAAAGTCAAAGTCCTCCGTGTGATTTGGGGTTGAGTATCATAAATAACTCTAATTGGGCAAGCCACTCAATTAGTGGGAAGATAAGTCGGGAGTAAGTGTATTATGTGAGTGCTGCCATGTGGAATGTTGTCGGAGTATTTCAGCTGACCCTAAGTTTGAGATTGGTTAAAGCATATGCTCACGCCTGGGGTTTGGTAGATAAGTTTTGATTGCCAATGTAAGTGAAAAGAATTCGATTAATTGTTTCACAAGTGAAAGATGTAATTTGTGATAGAAGAAAGTTTGAAGAGCATTGATGGGATGATTTAGCTTGGTGCTTATTAGAGTCTGAGGTGAAAGACAATAACCTCTACCTCTTTGCATGATTTGAAATTCGAGGACGAAATTTTTATGGGGAGAATTGTCACATCCCGTTCTAAGTCAATTTGCGGTTATTTGCTATTGGGTTATTTTGACCGTTTACCGTTTTAAGTAACCGTTTACTATTTAAGACTCCAAAATTGACTTTTTCATCCGTTTGGAATTTGGGAAAACTTTCTTCACGAAAGTCATAGAGGACGTTAATACAAATTCGTAGACATGCTATATGTTAAAATCAGAGTTAGCATGAAAAAGTTATCAGATAAACGGGGTAAACTTTGAGTGGTTAAAAATGGGGTAAATTTTAGTAGGCTTTATTTGTTGTGGGTATTAAGTTTGAACGGGTGTGGAGCAACCCAACACCCACACTCTCTCTCTCGCTCTCTCTGTCCCTTCTCTCTCCTCTCTCCCGAGCCTACCCCGACCCGCCAGAGACTTCAGCTCCGCCCGCGTCGTCGGCCACCAGAGACTGGACCACCCCAGTTCGGACCCCGTCGCCTCCCCTGCCTTCCTGGGCCGGTGTCCAAGCCGGTGACGACGCCGGAAGGGAGGAGAACTGCTCTAGAGTCCTGACTACTCCTTCGCCGAAGCTCCCACCTCCGGCCACCATAGCTTGTGTTTTTTAGCTCATCTTGTAGCTCTCATCAAGGTTATGATCCCTCAAAAGAAATCGACTTAACTCGATCTTGGTAAAGAGATATGTTTAATTGAAGTTCTGGGATTTATGGATGTTTTAGTTCGATTACCCTAGTTAGCCTTAGTATTGGACTAAGTGCTAGTTATGAAAGTGTTGTGCGTGATGAGAGGATTATTCTGTTGAAATTTGGGAGGCATTGGACGTCGGCTGAGTTCGGCTGCCGGCCGGCGCTGCCCCTTGGGGGTATCTTTCATGTTTTAAGTTTATTTTTATGAGAGGAGTTAATGAAGTAAAGTTTGGAATTTTTGGAGGAGTTTGATAAGGTTTGAGATTTTTCAAAGATTAAGGATTTTGCCGGTTGTTAGAATGAAAATCCGGCCGTTGAATTCCTTGGTATTTAGTCTAGAATGTTAGAATTTCCTTGACTATTAGAGATTGCTATTAGTTGAGTATGATTGGAAGTTTTTTGGGAGATGTTATGAACTTGGGGAGCATGAAGGTCCAAGAGTTGAGGTTGGACGATTTATAATATAAGTGTCTATTTGGAATTTTGTTCAGGTAAGGGTTGTCTATTTTCAAGATAGATTATGTTGAATTTCGGTAAATTTTCCTTAGAGATGAACCCCGCAAGATTTACTTCGGGTTTAGGATGAAATGCGGGATGGGTCTTGTCATCAGTCCCTTTATCGGGCACCCAATACAATTTCTTCAAGTCTGCCTTGTGATGCTTCCAACAATGTGAGAGTCTCTCAAGTGCATATTTCTTGATTTTAGATTTCTTAGCAGTAGTGTCAGCCTTAGACCAATCAATTGTCCGCTACAATTCCAAATATTACAATCCCTTATTGGCTTGTAATGTGCACACTTATCCCTGGCCACACAGGTGCCCCATACGTTCCCCACTTAACCCGTTCTCTCACTCCACCCACTGCCATTTTCCAATCGTTTTTCCTTCGCCCTCTTTTCTTATTACCGCAACTGGCCTCTTTTCCAGTGATGAAGAAATGCATAGATTACCAAATTAATTCTGACACCGAAGAAGACTCATCGGATGATTCGATTACGAGCCTTAATTAGTTTTAATTTAGATGATGTAATACATTAATTTGTAATAAAAAGATTGTATTACCTTAATTTATAGTTTACATATAAATTATTCATATTTCTGTTATTTTATATAAATTTGGTGATATATGAACAGGAAATTAGTATGATTTAAACCTTCTGTTGTAGGGTGTGTACTTTTTTACTTAAGCCGACGAAATACAAAATAATTTGTCGGCCTAAACCATCTTAGCCGACGAATTATATTGGATGTCGTCGGCCAAAACCGTCGTCTTAGCCGATGAAGAACATTAGAAGTTGTCGGCTTAAACCGTCTTAGCCGACGAAGAATACTAGAAGTCGTCGGCTTAAATGACTTATAGCCGACAAATTGAAATGGAAGTCGTCGGCTTAAAACCATCTAAGCCGACGAATTATACTAGAAATCGTCGGCTCAAACCATCTCAGCCGACGAATACCCATATTTCGTCGGCTTTATGATTTTTTATTTTTTTATACATACTATTGCCGACGATGGTATTAGGGTATTCGTCGGCTAAACCCTAATCTTTTTCTGTTACATACTATTGCTGTATCTCGGTGGTTATTTTACGCAAAATTTTTATACGACTTGTTGCGTCTCAAGTTTGAAACTATTTTCAGTTGAAGGTCCGGCCAAATACGAAATTTAGACGGTCCAACGACCTTTTCCGTGCGTTTAGGGGTTTGACTTAACGGATTGACCGTTCGGATCGAGCATCCTTAACTTGTTGGATCAAGTTGAATTTTTTCCCATACATGTATTTTATCATGATTGTTAGATCTTACCGTCGGATTTCCGTTTCTCAAGTTTGATCATCCTAACCACAAACATGCCAACTAATGTTGTATAACTTATTATGAAGTGTTCAGTAAATGTTGCGTTTCAAAAACTAACTATACGTAAATCCTTCAAACGCAAAAAAGTCGTGAATAAGATATGACCAGAATGGTAAAATAAGTCCACGGTTTGAAAAATCACAGTATTCCGGTAAAGTGTCGGTGCCGATAGTTGCGGTCAATGGAATTTTTCATTCTTTCTCCCTATGAGTAGCCGTATCTTCGGTGGTTATTTTGCGTAAAATTTTATACGAATTGTTGCGTCTCATCGGTTTGAAAATATTTTCAGTTGAAGGTCTGGCCAAAATACGAAATTTAGACAGTCCAACGACCTTTTCGTGCGTTTAGGGTTTGACTTAACGGATTGACCGTTCGGATCGAGCACTTAACCTTGTTGGATCAAGTTGAATTTTTCCCATACATTTAATGTTGTATAATTTATGAAGTGTTCAGTAAATGTTCGTTTCAAAAACTAACTATACGTAATCCTTCAAACGCAAAAAAGTTGTGAAATAAGATATGACCAGAATGGTAAAATAAGTCCACGTTGAAAAATCACAGTATTCCGGTAAAGTGTCGGTGCCGATAGTTGCGGTCAATGAATTTTTCATTCTTTCTCCCTATGAGTAGCCATATCTTCGTGGTTATTTTGCGTAAATTTTTATACGACTTGTTGCGTCTCATCGGTTTGAAAATATTTTCAGTTGAAGGTCCGGCCAAATACGAAATTTAGACAGTCCAACGACCTTTTCGTGCGTTTAGGGTTTGACTTAACGGATTGACTGTTCGGATCGAGCACTTAACCTTGTTGGATCAAGTTGAATTTTTTCCCATACATGTATTTTATCATGATTGTCAGGTTGTTGATGACCATCGGATTTCCGTTTCTGAAGTTTGATCATCACATCACAATCACAGTTTGACGAATGTATAAAAAGTTATATAGCCGACAAATTTCAAAGGTTTAGCCGACGAATTTATTGTTTAGCCGATGAATTTCATAGGTTAAGCCGACGAATTTCAAATGTTTAGCCGACAAGATTATTATTTTAGCCGACGAAATTATTATTTTAGCCGACGAAATAATAATTTCGTCGGCTAAAGTTTTCGGGTATAACCCAGCGCTCGTCTGGTTGAAAGCCCTAGCCTCCGCCTCCTCTCCCTCTCTGATTTCCCTCCTCCGCCTCCGCTCCCTCTCCCGTCGCCGCCTCTCCCCTCCCTCTCCGGTTCCGCCCCTCTCCCTCTCCCGGTCTCCGCCTCCCCTCCCTCTCCCGGTCTCCCTCCGCTCCCTCTCCTCTCCCGGTCTCTGCCTCCTCTCCCTCTCCCGGTCTCCGCCTCCGCTCCCTCTCCTGTCCGGCCGGCCTCCTCCTCCTGCTCGCCTCCTCCTCCTCCTCCTGCTCCGGCCTCCTCCTCTCTGCTCCGGCTTCTCCTCCTGCTGCTCCGGCCCCTCCTCCTCCTGCTCCAGCCGGTCGGCCTCCCCTGCTCCGTCCTCCTCCTCCTGCTGCTCCGGTCCTCCCTCCTCCTCCTCGAGTACATTTCTGAGCTTTAGTTTATTTTGTGTTTGCTTATTTTCCGTCAATTGCAATATTGTAGTGTTGTAGAAAGTGTATATTTGTATTAGAAAGTGTATATTTTATTTAATAAGTATATTTGTCTTTAAGCCGTGTCTCTTTTTTTACTAGTGTATCTTTGTCTTTCGTATTTCGGAAATGTCTCTATTTGTTGTATTTTGTGTTTGCTTTGATTTTCCGGTCAATTGCAATGTTGTGTGTTGTTAGGTGTATATTTTTTTGAAGTGTATCTTTCGGACTGTGTATTTGTCTTTCGGAAGTGAAAATTTATCTTTCGGAAGTGTCTCTCTTTGATTTTGTTGACTTTGAATGAGTTTTTTTTTGCTTTTGTGGCTTGATTCAAATTAATATTTTAAACAGGATGAGCGGTAATATTAGATCGACGAAGGGTTCGAAGGGCCAAAGGTCTGAATCGTCTGAGGAACCTCTAGCAACCTCAGACGTTGTTTCAGGGCCGCATGACAGCTAGACATGCGAGCCTTATGCAGACGGCGCAGAGGCAGCCAGAGGTGCCCCCTTCATCGAGGCAGCGGGGCTTCCCTCAATCCTCGAGGCAGTTGTTTGCTCAGCCCCAGACGGAATGTCTGCACCCCGTATACCTGAGATACACCGGCGCCCACTCCAGTACATGCATCTTCGGATATGGTCATCTGGGGTACAGATGCCGCCGCCTCACCTATTCCTTCCGCGATGAAACCGGCCATACTTGCAGTCGATGACTCAGGGACGCCGATTTATCCACTGCCCCCCCAGTGGCTCCATCAGCGGCATACCGGTTCGTGCCTTTTGATACGCCTCTTATTTCCGCGAGGGTATCATCATCGAGACGGATCCGTCGCGTCCGCCGCATCGCCCTCAGGTAATGAAAGATGAATGATTTACTACATTATAATTCTCTGATTTTAATAATCAATTTGGTTTATCATGTGATAGGCACCGTCGGAGTGAAGCCGGCAAAAAAGAAGAGAGGTCCGTCACAGGGAAGGCTCTCGAGAAGATCGTTGGTACTCAGGGAGGATTGTCATCGGTACTGACGGGGATGGCGACATAGTATCGATGGGGTCGAGGACGTACCCGGCCGCGTGGGAGCGCTCACTAAGGATAGAGTCCCTATTTGTGGTCAGACTGGGCGAGGTCCGCAGGAGGTTAAGGACATAGTCCACAACGATGTCGGTGAGTTTACAAAATGCCTCAAATATTATGTATTACATTATAGATTTCTCGAAAAACTAAACTAATAAACGGTTAAATGCATGTGTGGTTTGAGGTACTGAGCCCTTGAAGAGCACTGGGCGGACGTTGTGCATGGGGAAGGTACTTGGGAAGTTAATGAAAAAAAACTTATATGTGATATTAAAAATATTTCTAATATTTTTGTTGTATCTGTAGGTACAAGGAGTGGAAGAACGAGTTGCGGACCCATTGGACTACGCACGGAACGCACGTTCTGGTACCCCTGCTGAGTTCAAGTACAGAGAGTACGAGTGACGTTGGCTTCTGACATCAGAATTCAACAACCTCGTAAACAGGTATTTAATAAATTATTAGTTAATTTATCATTAAGTACGTGCGTTTTTAAATATTTTACTAATAGTTTAGTTTTTTCTTTGAAGGCGGTTTCCGGGCGAACGCTCAGAACCGGCAACGCAACACAAGGAACTATCATGCCGGTTCTAGACCGTTCGCTGTCTTCATGGACGAGGCGACCAGGGAACATCCAAGGTCAACCCGTATGTCTATACGTATGAGAAAGCATATCCTGACGCCCAAGAGATATTGTAAGTCATCTTACGTTTTTAAATTTTTAATTTTACTTATATATATGTCAAAATGTTAATTAATAATTTTTTTCCTATCCGATTAGGCGAAGGTGAGGGAGCTAGTGACGAGGTGATGAGTGCATAGTGAGGGAGACATGGCCGGACACGCAGGAGAAGAGATGTCCGAAGCCATGTCCCGGATCGACACTTCGGATCCGACGGTTGGCGGGATCATGGGCATAACCTTCCACCGCGAGCAAACAACTTCTACTGCCGGGGTCTAGGAAAGAAGGGCGAGGGGGTCCTGAGACCACTCCAGGATTTCAACGAAAGGCAGCCTCGACCAGCAGCAGGACCACGACCCCAGGACGACTCAGCTGCTACAGTCGGGACTTCAGAGACTACGGGAACAGCAAGCTGCTCATGTTGCCTATAATGCCGCGCAGCAGCCCATTATGCCGAGGTACATGCCATCCAGCAGGCCCAGCCGGCAGATGTTCCAGTACATGCAGGACTTTACAGCTGCCCAGCTCTAGGACTTCTGGCTCCGTCATGCCTCCGCCCATACCGCTACCCCAGCCGCCGCAAGCTCCGCAGCATCCCCAGAACCGGATATTAATTTAGACGATCTAGATTTTGTGTAGTTGATGAATTAATACTTTTATGTGGTTGTTGTTGGTTATGTGGAATTGTTTTTGTGTTTTTGCAGCTTACTTAGAATGGTAATTTAGAATTCGAGTTTTTTTTTTATACTGAAATGGACTTATAGCCGACGAAATACGCCATATTCGTCGGCTATAGTATTTTTAATTATTTTTTTAATAGGGTTAAGCCGACAAATTATGCAATGTTTCGTCGGCTAAACCATTAAAAGCCGACGAATACGGTCTTTTTCGTCGGCTTTAGTTATTTTATTTTTTATTACATACTATAGCCGACGAAATATTAAGAGTTTCATCGGCTTAAGGGAAAGCCGACGAGTTGTTTCGTCGGCTATAGTAGAGACAAGCCGACGAGATAACTCGTCGGCTAGTCCCTTACTAAAGCCGACGAAACAACTCGTCGGCTTTTCCCTTAGCTTAAGCCGACGATGGTTTCGTCGGCTGTTTCTTAGTTTAAGCCGACGAGTGATTTCGTCGGTAGTTCTTAGTTTAAGCCGACGAGTTGTTTCGTCGGCTAAAGTCTGTAAGACTCGTCGGCTTAAGTCTAAGAGGCTAGCCGACGACGTTACTGTGGTCGGCTAGCTATGGGACAATAGCCGACGACGAGACATGGTTTCGTAAAGTAAGTACCGACGACCCTTTACCGACGACACTATAGCCGACGAAGTCTCGTCGGCTAAGATATTAGCGACGAATTAAGCTAACAGGCCGACAAAAATTTTCGTCGGTTAAAGTGCTTGTCCTGGTAGTGCAATAAATGACCAACATATGAGTTTCATTGTCATCATATTGGACGTGTCATGCAGCGATTCCAGGCCATCATCTGCTAACTGAAATCCATGTCATAATGGGACATCTGCAACTAAACAACATGAGATACTTTAATAGCTGTGTTATGCATCTAGGTTGATATTGTAATCATTGTCATAGCTGCTGTTACAATTCTAGAATGATAGCATACTTGTATATATTCAGATTCTAGTTTCCAACAACATATCCAATTCGTAATTCCAATTTTCACCAAAGCTTAACCTCATTCCACCAAATCAAAATTAATTCGGCATATCACTTGGTTAGAAATCCCTCTGAATAAACCTGATGGATATGAAAATTAGCATAGAAATTCATAGCCAATTTATAGATCTACAAACCCAAATGACCCTGTACTTTACCCGTTCAGTATGCTCATAGAGTTAGTGAACGAATATCACGTACCTTTACAGGCTTTCGGCACAGCGGTGATGGTGGGATCTGAGTCGGCGATCGGACGTCCTTTACCGGCTTCCGGCACAGTGGTGGTGGTGGGATCTGAGTCGGCGATCGGACGTTCCTTCATCGGAGCCTCTTGCAGCAGTCCTTGTTCCTTTTTTGTGTGGTTGTGGAAAGACTAATAGTAAGTAGAGACCCAAACGACGTTATGTTCTAGGCATGTTATTCCCTTCTTTTTTAGTTTCTTTAAGGTAGGCACTTTAGTCCGTGTGGGTATCCAGTTTTGAGCGGCATTACACCCGCCCCAAATTTCTAGCATTGTATTGAATTTGAGTATCCAGTTTTGAGCGGGAATACACCCCTCCTTAAAGTTAGAGCTACTGTCAAATATCTCCATTCTTTTTAAGCTCGATCTTCAATTTAAAGCTAAACAAAAGTAAAATGGACAACTAAGTAATTCCCATCAATTGAACATATTTGTTACATTCCCATATAGAACAAGTCCCTGGTTTTGCCTTCATGCACAGAAAAAGAAACTACAAGCAAAATATTAATCCAGTTTGCCTAGATAAACAAATGACTAATCCAAATTAACTCCTGAGATATCCGTTCGTGGTATTGTCACATCTTCCTCATTCACTGCTTCATGTCCTAGTTGTTGAGGGGCATACGGTGCTGGATCAAGATCTATACCTAATTATGTGTATTTTTACACATAATTATTACTTAAACACTATGAATTAGCTAACCCTCATAGCATTATTATGTAATTAATCTATTTTTATTTGTTTTGTAGGAAATAAGCGGAGTTACAAAAACGAGCAAAAACGACACGAAATGAGCAATGTGTGACTTTCAACACAAAAGACAAAGCTATGGAGCCTTTAATTAGCCAATGCTTAATTGCTTAATTGCATAATTAAGTGTTGAGTTAATTAACCTAAAGATGCAGCACACGTGCTGTTTTTTATTTTTAAATTTTATTTTATTAATAACTCACACACCCTACATATGTCAATGAGGTTTGAACCCATGACCTCAACGTTGTTAGTTAAACACCTTAACCAACCAAGTCACAGCTCACCGACACCAAAGTTCTCTCTTTCAGCCAGTTACTAGCTGACACGTGGCACTCTCTTATCTTCCTCCAAACCACACGAGCCCAGCCATATATACACACGCTTCATTCTCATTTGAGGGGGACCGAGCGGTATTGAGGGAAGAACAGCCGCACTAGCATTCATTCCTCAATCTCTCCCTCTTCTTCTTTCTTTTCTTTAATTCTTGTTAATTTCATTTGGGCAATTGAAGGAGTACTCATCACCATCAATCTTGTCAAGAAGAAGGAAGAGGCTTAATCACCACTTTTGAGGTAAAAGAGAGAGATTATAATTCCAAGGCTTGTTATTTATGCTCTTTAGCATTGTAACTTGTCTTGGTTGTTCTCCCTCTTCTATACATTTTCCTCTTTTATGAAATTAATGGAATTGATAATGTTTATATTTATGGGTTATGAGTAGTTTCTTTGTTGGGGGTAGGATTGTGTGCCTAACCCGAATTATGTAATGGATGCCTATTTTAATGTAGTGATGCAATTTTCATATATTGGATGCTTGTTTCTATTTTTATTGGGTTGAAACGCATGTCTACACTACAGGAACCCTATACGACTGATATCTTCCGTTGGTATGGTTTCGTCGGCTTAGATCTTCTTAGTCGACAAAAATTGACTGTCGACATAGTCCGTTGTTAAGATTGTCTAGGGCGACGAATAATGTTCCGTCGGTATTACCAGTCTTAGACGACGAATAATGTTCCGTCGTCTGAAATTTTCTTGGGCGACGAAGTGATTCCGTCGGTAAGAACGACTTGGGAGATGAATATTCTTTTCTTAGCGAAGAACTTTTCCGTCGACTAAGAATTGGAATTATTGCCTGACACAAAGCAGAACGAATATTTTTTCCGACGCCTTTTGTCCTAGGCGACGGAATATTTCGTCCGCTAAGTTTACACATCATCCATTTATACACTTTTTACCTAAAAGAGAACGCAGAAGAAAGGCATGGTCTAGCTCCCCCCCTTCATCAGAATATTCATCCGATCCAAATGTAGTTTTGGAAGCTTTTCTTCATGAATTTGATCGATCTTTAAGAGCTGTGCGCTTCGATCTCGATCTCCTAATTGGTATGTATGTAACTACTTTAATTAATTAATCTACTTTCTTCTTTTAGGCATATTTTCCTGCGAACTTTCGGTGACTTGCCGATCCAATTTTGATGGATTATTGTTGCTTACTTGTATGCTTAATATAATTACTGGATATGCATGTGTGTATAATATGTTTTGTACGTATATATAATATTATATATGCATAAACGACTATATAATATTATGTTTGTATATATATCTAAGTGTATAATTTTTAAAGATATATATATATATATATATCTTTAGCTTTTGTATGTATGATTAATAATTATGTGAATAATATGTTTATCAAATTTTTGTTTTCATTCAAATCGATTTGTGTATTCATATGATAAAAATAAAATGATGAATCATGTAATTAAGAATTATAATATTCTTTTACATTCATCAATATATATTGTTACCCTTAGAAATACCGTTCAAGAACTATTATGTTACGACTATGTCTAACAAATGGTTTTCGAATTGTCCCATATTTAGACAGTTTGGGAGCATATGACATTGAGATTCCGTTTGTTGTTGGTGCGTTTCATTTTCGGTTGTGGGTATATATATTTCGACAAGATCTTCCTTTATTGTTCCTTGAGTGCATTCTAGGTATATATATTAGTGCACTTGGGGAACTGTAGGGAGATGCTGCCGAAATTTTCTCACATATGCGAATTCAAAACCCCCCAACAAAAACGAAATCCCAATGTCATATGCTCTCAAACGAGATTAGGGCCCTAACCGGAGGTATAAGGTGGAGAATATTATTGGGGTAGTAATTAAGCTCTCAAGTATAGAAAATGACTGAAAAATTATGCTCATATATATGTAAAGTGTGAACAATTATTGGGGGTCAGTAATTTTTTTATTTCTTGATACAACACCCGCCTTCCTTTATTTTCTTCCAGTTTGATACTTGGATGTTTATTTTACTCTTTTCCAGGTCTTTTCTTTAATCTGGAATGCTTTCAGTTTTTGTTATGCTCATATGTTCAAGTGTGGAAAATTATTGGGGGTCAGTAATTTTCCTGACCAGAGCAACCAAAGTTTATGGATGATTGTTATTACTTAGATTCCTTTCAACCATCCTCTAATGACATAATGGGGTAGTAAACTCTCAAGTAGGGAAAATTATTGGGGGTCAGTAATTTTCCTGAACAGAGCAACCAAAGTTTACTGACCCCCAATAACCACCCTGTAACAAAAAAAACTGAAACTCACAACCAAAGATAAATGAAACTGACAGAAAGATCAATGGAATAGACCAAAATTACTAAAAGAACAAGTTCTGGCATTGAAATTCAAGATCATTCATATGTTCTTGCAACACTGACAAAATACTACATATTTTCACATTTTGAAGATCCTACATCTAAAGTGGCACTAATCTTTTTTCTATATTTATGTCCATGAACTTTAACAGGATCTTCTTCCTCATTTTATTACCACCATCTTCTGTCGGTTTTTTCCCATGACATAGGCTCTCTATAAAGTGGAGCAAAATGGTCCACAGTCTGACCTGCAATGTATTAAGAAACAGTGTTACTAAATTTTCACCCCAATAAAACAGACAAGTAATTTCTGACCCCAATAAAACTCTTTAAAGGAAGTTTAAAGGTACTTACGATGTTTTCTTTTGCTGCTGGCGGGATAAGATATCAGTCAACTTGTATCTTGCTTGATAAACGTTTTGGTCCAGCATCCATCTTCTTGTTCTTTTCTCTTCAGCACTCATCATCGAGTAACCATCAACCACTATTCCCTGGCTGTCCTGCTTGTCATAGTTTTCCCTCCATTCCCTGGCTGAGACGGTATTTGGTGGAATCATATACGCGCTTGATGAACACCATAATGTGCTTCACCTGTTGGTTCCAACACACAAGTAAATTACAACTCAAACAAACTAAGAGAACAAGCAACAAACAAAAATCAGTAGAAGTTTACCGCCCCCCAGTAAACTTCTTACCCTAATAAATCAGTTACAACTCACCATTGCCATTGCATTCTGAATGTGGTTGTTGGTGTCGGCAGAGTAATTTTTCCTTGGCGGTAGCATTGAGTTCAGGTGATAGAAGCATCAAGCTTTGTTGTCAATCAGTACCAAGGTATAGTGGTGGCTGACCCTGTGATGTACCGGAATGAAAACCAAGTCCTTACTGAAGATGGACCACAGAGGATTAATAATGGAAAACTCTATATCCAATTCATTACATTTGAATTCCCTATGTTTTCCTCCTCCAGCTAGGAACTCCTTCAGTTTTTGTTATGTACCACCGTCGCGTGCTGTTTTTATAAAAGCAAGTAATAAGATTGTGTTAACTGGAAAAAAAAGTAACAGAGGAGACCGCGGTGCTGCGGCACGCTGCTATTTCAGGTTAGACTACTTACCGCTGCCTCTATGTCTAGGAATCCGACTGAGACCTTCTTCTTTTCCATTTCCTCCTTCAACATTACGAGGTACACCCTGATGGTCTGCATGTACAACAATTATAAGTCACAAATAATTACAACAAAGAATACATCTTAGGTTACTCAAACATCAACTTTATTGCGGTTAGTCAGACCAGTAATTTTTTCTCATATTAGATGTAATCTCTCCTTCTTCAATTATTTTTCTTCAAGTCATATTTGGTAATGTCAATGATACCATCACAACACTCTCAATACCGGAAACTGTGCAGACACAAATAAGTCATAAGTAAGTCAAACCAGGGAACTAATTGTAATGTTATATATATATACTAGGGAAGAATAAACTTACTCATCATTCTCGTCCTTGTTCAAATCAAACCAGCTCTTATAGTGATTCGCCACCTTTTCATCCAAGAGCTTCCATGTCGAAGTGTTGCAGTTCACTCCATCAATAACAATACGATTTTGGACTTTACGCTCCACCTCCTTTGTTCTTTTTGCTGGCTTTAGCCCTTCAGGGGTGTCATACTCCCATTCTTCTTCTTTCCTCTTTTGTGCCCCACGGTTCTTCAGGTTGACGTCTCTTTCAATTGAACCAGTCTCCACAGTTTGTTTTGAACCCTTCTGCTTGACATATTTCTTGAGCTCTCCTGCTTGCTGTTCTTTATTCTTCAAGCTGATTTCTACTCTTACCTCTTCAGTTCCTGGTTGCTCCTCTCTACAGTTATATTCTCCTCTTCAACCGGCTTTGACCTATCCTCGTCCTCCTCCTCCTTCTCCTCAGTTACACATATTATCTGTTTTGTCTGAGCATGTTTTGCCCCCTTGTGCAACTGTTTCTTGAGAGTGTTTATTTCATTTTTCTCTGCCCTCCTTTCTTTCTCTAGCTCAATGATTTGGTTGTCTGCTTTCTTTAACTTGCCGAGAAATTCAGTGTTTTATTCACCAGTTCTTCATTTGCTTTGGCAAGTTCTGTCAGCTTCTTCTTCATATCTTCCATCGGCAGCTCCTGTACATGTTATAACAACGAAATCGTTACGGTTAAACAATTATATACAAATAACCAAGTTTACTGCCCCTTAGTAAACTTCTACAGGGGGTCAGTAAACAACAATACATTATCTCCCTTTCAATTTCATGACAACTACACACTTAATATACCCTAATAAACAACTTTATTGCCCCCTAGTAAAACTAGTAGAAGTTTACTGGCCCTAGTAAACTTCTACTGGGGGTCAGTAAACTTCAATACATTATCTCCCTTTCAATTTCATGACAAGTACACACTTAATATACCCTAATAAACAACTTTATTGCCCCCTAGTAAACTCAGTATAAGTTTACTGCCCCCCAGTAAACTTCTACTGGGGGTCAGTAAACTTCAATACATTATCTCCCTTTCAATTTCATGACAAGTACATACTTAATATACCCTAATAAACAACTTTATTACCCCCTAGTAAACTCAGTATAAGTTTATTGCCCCCCAATAAACTTCTATTGGGGGTCAGTAAACTTCAATACATTATTTCTCTTTCAATTTCATGACAATTTCACACTTAATATACCCTAATAAACAACTTTATTGCCCCCTAGTAAACCCAGTATAAGTTTATTGCCCCCCAGTAAACTTCTACTAGGGGTCAGTAAACTTGCAATTGAAGTTCCATTTTCATTGGCAATAGTTTTACTAGGTGTTAGTAACCATTCAAACTTACCCAATCAGTTGTCCTTGGTGTTCCATTGTCATCTTGCCGCCGCTCAAGTAGGCTGGAACTCGTTTCTTATCCATCCATGGACCTTCTATTATGAGTTCCTGAGACACAAATCAGTTTAATTTAGTTTTTCAAAAAACAAAACATACAATGCAATATTTTTTTTAAATGGCTATATAAATAAAATATCATTACCTCTAGCAATTCAGGTCTTCTCAAATACTCATTTTCTTTGATGATCTCTTGTATTGACCATCTTATCAATCTGGGAGTTTCCTTCTCTTTCCCGATAATCCACTTCTTTATTTTTGTTTTCTCAAGGAACCAGTATAGAACCAGAAGGAGGCATCCGTTCAAAACTCTTGGCTCCCCCCTTACGTGCTTGTGAAGTCCTTGGTGCAAGAATTCTAATACCTTATGTGACTAGTTGTATTTGTCGATGCCTTCAAGGTCTTCACACTTGAGTATCAGTTTCCATTCAATGTGGTTCCCGCTTCTGCTGAAAAATAAAGCTGCCATAAGGTACATTATAACCAAAGAGACTATCTTCCTTGGATCCCCCTTCTTCTTCTGAATCTTCCTAAGCTCTTCCATTAATGTGTCATCAATAACCTTTCTGGTGATTGTTCTTCTTGTTTGCTTTCCAAAGACAGCAGAATCTGTCACATTCTTCTTACTGCCCTTGTAGTATTTCTGGTCTATTGTGATATCCACATCTGAGCCTTCTTTAGTTATTCCAAAAATTGAATGCACGTCATGCTCCGTAATTTCAATCTCCGTGTTCCCAAATATGAAGTTTTTATTGTCACTGTTGTAGTGCCTCATTAGGATCTCAATATCAGATTCAAGCTTCTTCACTTGATCCTCCTCAACCTTGTCCAATCTAAATGCTTCAATTATTCCCCGAAAACAAGTGTTGTTTATCAACTCCCATGATTCTTCTGGGATGCTCTCCTTGTATCTATACATTAACATATAAAATGATGTCAGTGAGCACTTTTGCTGCACGTGTTTGATCTTGGTCAAGTCACCTTCTCCTCCTTTTTTCTTCTTCTTTCTTCCTTTTTCTTCCTCCTCCTCCTCCCCTGAATCTGTCTTTGCTTGTTTTCTTTTTCTGCCTGTTGGTCTTCTCTGAAAAAGATACTTTTATGTTTCCTCCTCTTCATCTTCAGTGTAATCATCATCATCTTCTTCTTCTTCAGCAGCAGCACCCTTCTGGACCTCTTTTCTCTTTTTCTTCGACTTCATCTTCTGTAAAACTGAGCCTATATTTTGTTTTGTCCTCATAGAAGCTACAAATTCTTGAACCGAATCCTCTTCGGTATCAGAATTCACAACTAAAGGCCTTGAACTTCTTCTCATCTTGCATATAAGTAGTAAAAACTTGCATTTATAAACTGCATATGCAATAATAAAGTTTACTGCCCCCTAGTAAACTTCAACTCGGGATTAGTAAACTTGCAAAAATGAACTCCCTTTCAATTTCAGGGGCATAACACACAACAGATACCCATTATTACCCTAATAAACAATTCCATTGCCCCATAGTGAACCCACAGTAAACTTCTACTGGGGGTCAGTAAACTTCGATACAGTATCTCCCTTTCATAATCATGCCAATTATACACAACATATACCCATTCTTACCCTAATAGACAACTTCATTGCCCCCTAATGAACCCAGTGGAAGTTTACTGGGGGTCAGTAAACTTCAATACAGTATCTCCCTTTCATAATCATGCTAATTATACACAACATATATCTATTCTTACCCTAATAAACAACTTCATTGCCCTCTATTGAACCAAGTGGAAGTTTACTACCCCCCAGGAAACTTCTACGTAGTAAACTTCCACTAGGGGTCAGTAAACTTCAATACAGTATCTGCCTTTCATAATCAACCCAATGGAAGTTTACTGCCCCCCAGCAAACTTCTACTGGGGGTCAGTAAACTTCAATACAGTATTTCCCTTTCATAATCATGCCAATTATACACAACGTATACCCATTCTTACCCTAATAAACAACTTCATTGCCCCCTAGTGAACCCAGTGGAAGTTTACTGCCCCCAAGTAAACTTCTATTGTGGGTCAGTAAACTACAATACAGTTTCTCCATTTCAATTTCATGTCAATTATACACAACATATACCCAGTAAATCAGAGAATGGAGCTTCAATATCATCAGTTAAGTCCAAAATAAGCGTAAATTCAATAAAATTTAAAATGTACCTGTTTTATGGTTTTCCCGAGCGAGGTCGAGTGAGAGCGATTGAAGCAGATATCGACCCCGATATATTCAACCAAAGAGTGACGTCGAGCGTGAGCGATTGAACGTGACAGCGACGCCGAGATTGAACCACAGATCAACTTGGATCGACTGAGATTAGGGCAGAGAGCGATTTCCTGCTCAACTGAGATTTATCTGCGGAGAGCGACGGAATATTTAGATATTTAACGAGAGAGCGACGTGGCCTGATCGATGGAATCACGGAGATCGTGAAGAACCCTAAACCAGAGATTGTTATCGAGTGTTAGAGAGAGATAGAGAGAGTGGGAGAGCTGAGAGTTTGGTTGATCGTGGAGAGTGGGAGTCTGGGAGAACGTGTTAATTTTTTTTTTTTGAACATGAGATAGAACGTGTAATTAATTAATACAATAAGGGTATAATATTAATTGTTAGAGGCGTTAAAACATATTAATATGGGTTACTCAACAGTTTTTTTATTGAAATGGGCTTTAAAATCCTTGTTTTTGAGTAAATGTTTATTTTCCCAACAAAGTATATATATATATATATATATATAAATATATTTATATATATTTCCCGTTTATTTTATTTACGATTTTTTGATTATATATTTTTATTTACTGTTATTATAGTGTACAACATGGACAAGAGCTGGATGCAATTAGAGAGGGGGTCCCTAGTTTATATGAGAGGCATTTTTGATTTTCTTGAGTTTGTGCGTCTACATAGTCCTCCAGACAACGTTATTCACATATGTCCATGCAACAAATGTCTCAATCGAAAATCTTTAACATATGAAGACATGTATTCTCACTTGGCACTAAACGGTATTTGTCCTAGTTATACCACATGGACATGGCACGGCAAAAATCAAGTTCAAATGCCTACACTTGCAGAAATTCAAGCACAACATAATCAGCAGGTATGATCTTCCAATGCTAGTTACGGAGACCCTGCTGTGATGAACCTCTTAAACGATGTCTTCCCGTTTGCCGCCTCAGGATATCAGCAAAATGTTGTTTATGATAACGCCCCTAACACCTTCCCTAATGTCTCCCACGTTGACCACAGCAGTGATTATGATAAGTACAACAGGCTTGTACGGGAAGTACAAACCCCATTGTATCCTGGTAGTGAGCATACTGTGTTGGGTACTGTCATGGAGCACATGCAGATAAAAAACAAGCGGGGAAAGAGTAACATATGTTTTGATGACGATATTGCACTTATGAAGAAAGTGCTTCCCAAAGGTAACAGTTGTCCGGCAAATTTCGACCAGGTAAAAAGGATGTTGGCTGACCTCGGTCTTGATCACCAGAAGATAGACGCTTGCGTCAATAACTGCATCTTTTATTACAAAGACAACAAGGATGAAGTTGAGTGCCCACACTGCTACGAGCCAAGGTATGAAGCTTCCACTTCATCTAAACAGAAAAACCGGCCCATTCCTAGGAAGGTTCTTCGTTACTTCCCATTGGGTCCTCGTCTGCAGCGTCTGTACATGTCTTCACATACAGCCAAACATATGAGATGGCACCAGGCAAGACACTAGGGAGAGGAGAGGATAGATCCGGATAATCTCACACACCCTGCAGACAGGGAGGCTTGGAAGCATTTTGACCGTTCTGTTCCCGAATTTGCTGGAGACTGTCGAAATGTCAGACTCGGACTTGCAACAGACGGATTCAATCCTACTAGAAACATGAATTTGTCTTACAACATTTGGCCTGTGGTAGTATTTCCGTACAATCTACCTCCCAACATGTGTATGAGGAAGGAGTACAATTTTCTTACGCTTATGGTACCTGGGCCGTATTCTCCAGGAAAGTGTTTGGATGTGTACATGAGACCATTAATTGACGAGCTGCAGGAGTTATGGGAAAATGGACTTCCTACCTTTGACAGACATGGTGAATCTTTATTCATGATGAAAGCAGCTGTTATTTGGACCATCAGTGATTTTCCAGCTTACGGGATGTTGTCTGGCCAACAAACTAAGGGGTACAAGGCTTGCCCGGTATGCATAGATGACGTCAATTCTACATGGCACGCCGACAAAATTTGTTTCATGGGATCTCGTAGACATCTTGACGAGAATCACGAGTGGCGGTGGGATGCTGAGGCATTTGATGGGACTGAGGAGCATAATCCGAAACCCCTAAGGAGGTCTGGTGAGTAGATTTTGGAGAGGCTTAACCAGCACTGGTTCAGATATTTGAGCACTAATAAAGAAGTAACGGACTTGATTCCTCCCACGCCTGATGAGTTTAAGTATTGGACGCACAAAAGTGTATTCTTTGAATTGCCTTACTGGTCGACCTTGAAAATCAGACTGATGATGTTATTAGGGTCATCAGCATTACAAGACAGTCTGATTATTTCTGATTCGATCAGTATCACCTGATAAATACATGGTACAAAATGAGAGACACTCATCTATTCTGTATCCTTCAGCAATGCATCCTTCAGGTCGAGCCTTATTGCGAACATACAGTTTCAATGTGTGCAGAAACATAAACACTAACAGTTTAATTAATCATGCTAAGGGATGAACATATCAATGAACACTAAACGCATAAAATACATTTACCTTTCAATTGGATACATCCATCTATATTGAACTGGACCTCCAATTGCAGCTTCATCGGCCAAATGAATTGGTAAGTGATCCATTATATCAAAAAATGAGGGTGGCATTATACACTCCAACTCACATAGCGTTAAGGCTATCGTGACCGATAAATCTTCAAAATAAGATTTTGAACCAACCTTCATGCACAATTGTTTGAAAATCTACTCAATTCAAGTAAGACCTTAATAAGCTTTTTACACTTAATAGGCCGACAAATGGCAATTGGCAGTAGATATTGCATAATGATATAACAATCATGGCTCTTCAAACCAACAAACTTTCTTTCTTCAACTTGAACACAACTGCCAATATTGGAAGACCAGCCATCTGGGGGTCGATAGTCAGCCATGATTTCACACATCATTGTTTTCTCATCTTTTGATAGATTAAAGCTAGCTGGAGGATATATGGTATCGTTATTCCCTTTGGCGGTTACAGGATGAAGACCATGCTTGATATTGAGAAGAACCATGTCGTTTCGAGCATTTTTACTATCTTTATTTTTCCCTTGCAGTCCAAGTAAGGTACCAACAACACTATTAGTAACATTTTTCTCAATATGCATAACATCTAAATTATGTCGCAATAAAAGATGATCCCAGTAAGGCAGTTCAAAAAATATACTCTTCTTCCTCCAATTACCAAAGTCCTCCTCATGCGGTGTTTGATCATTCCGCTCACGTTTTCGAGTTCCTTTTTTCTTTTTCCTTCTCTCAAATTTAATGATCAAACCACAAGTTGCTCTTAGACATTGTGAACCTGTCAAACCATTTGGGCGAGGTCTTTATTCAACCTTACCATTGAAATTATTCTTCCATCTGCAGTAGCGGTGATCATCACACAACCATCGACGAGCTTGCATAAAACATAACTTTTTACAATTCTTGAGCCTAACAAACTCTGTATCTTCAACACACACCGGACAAGCTTTGAAACCTTTTGTGCTATAACCATATAACATGGCATATGCAGGAAAATCATTAATAGTCCATAACACAGCAGCTCGCAGCCTAAACATTTCTTTCTTGAATGCATCATATGTCTACTCCTTCATTCCACAACATCTTGAACTCTTCCACTAACGGCTGTAAGTACATGACTTGAATCATAAACTCGCAAGCATACGAATCGTGTCAAGTAAGAGAAATATTTAGACCTTAGTTATCGTACCACAAGGATTAGGTTGGACCTAACCGAGGTAATCGGTTCTAGGAGTACTAAAAGGCACACAAGAAAAATAAAATAAAGACAAAGAAAACTATAAACAAACACTCAAGGCACCAAGCCTTGGCAATGCTCGGCCTAGCTCGCACTAAGCCTAATCAAAACCACTAACTTGTACCCTAAGGGTGGTTATGCACAAATGAGTTGATAGTTGAAAAGAAGTTGAATTGAGGATTAACTAAATTAATGCAAACTACAATGAAAAGTAAACAACTAACTACCAAGCTAGAAAGTAAATTTGGTTTTTCAAATCAATGGGGACATGGGAGTGTTGGATGATCCGCACTAACCCTCTTGCAAATATTGACGCCAACCTCATAAATGCATGCCTTCTCTAATGTGTCAAGTCTCGTATCTAATACCGGTTAGGGCTACTAGACCAATTATCCTTACATTGTATCGATTATGCCGGTTAAGGCCACAATCAACTCTCTAATTTAGGCACTACGCCGGTTAAGGCCGTAATATCTAAATTAGAGGCCTAGAGCGCAAAATAATAGAGACCCAAGCAAGCTTAGCAACAATTAAGCTAGCTAATGGTTACCATGCTCAAATCCTAGATGCCACAAGACTAACAAGTAGTCAACTCATTAATCTACTCACCACAATTGCCCACAACATAATTTCAAAGGGTGACTAAGCCTAGAAACATGTTTCTAAGGACTAATAAATTCGGATTTAAAGCATACACAATGAAAATTGCATGTATTATAATTAAAGCATCAATGTCATTACAAGATTAGTTAGGGCTTCACAACCCTAACTCCCAAAATCAAACTACTCACTACCCATTAGCAAATGCATCATCCAATACATGAGAAATTAAGAGAAATGATAGAGAAGAGAGAAACACAAGCTAGATTCACCAATTGCTATAAGCAATCATGAACCCACTTGATATTAAGTCTCCTCTCTTTACCAAAATCAAAATCCTTAGAGTTAGTGAAGTCTTGATGATGTTGGTAAGAGCTCCCTAATCCCTTTTGAAGATGAAGTGGTCTTGAGGAGAATGGTGGCCTTTAGGGGTGGGCTCGGGTCTGGTCGGTTCGGGTTTTTGTAAAACCCGACCCGAAACCCGAAACTCTCTGGTCAGGTCGGGTCGGGCTTTTTCAAAATGTGAACCCGACTAAGACCGGCCCGATTCGGGCTTTCGGGCTTTTTTCAGGCTTTCGGGCTTTTTTCGGGCTTAAAAAGAATTCGGGCTTTTTTCGGGCTTTCGGGCCCAAAAAAATAATTAGATGCATTTTTCATTTTGGGGCTCCATATCAGAGCAGTTGTTATGCTTCTGCTACAATAACAGTGATAATGTCAAATTTCAATAACTACTAGGCTATTACATTATGGGTTTCACAAACATGAGTGAAAGTAACTAACTCAAAATAGACTAATGACAATGTTAGTGTTCTTCCTGCAATTTACAACTTTATGACTCGCTCACTCTTTTCCCAAAACTCTGAGCTTCACTTTGAATAAAGCAACTCGAAGCAGAAATCATTTTCGAAGACCTAGGAGTTCAAAGCAACATGAAAATTGTGAGACACTGACACAATCCAAACTTATCAGGACATTACTAGTATACTCAAATTAACATCAATACCACAAATAGAGTAGGAACTGACATATCACAGAATCTGCACAACATTGACAAGGTCAGCAGGAAGATGCAGGGCTTTTGGCTGTGACATCAAAAACTAACTAATGCAGAGCTCAATCCATTTACTTTACTTAATGGCTATGCATTACTCTTAATCTGCATAAATGCTACTGAACTTTAATATCATTCATGCAAAAGAACATGGATGATGTAGTGTAAATTTCTTGTTCAGTGGCTGCGGGTGTAGGAGAGGATACTGAACAAAATGATCCTAAAGACATAATAGATGGTTAAGCCTTAAATAAATTGAATTGACAAACACAAACTACATTTCATACAGCATAGTTATATTAAAGAGCAGCTTTAACATAGTCAAATGATTACACAAATATCAAACTAGATAATTAAAAGCTGTTGGGAAAACAAAATGAAGCACCAGATAACTTTATGTACCAACTAAGCTTTCAGCACAAACAATTTTACAAAACACTAAACAATACCTTATTTTTTGTTTTTGTTGCCTTCCCTCTTTAGCTTAGACGCCACCATCGATGACTTAGATGCCTTACATGCTACAGCTTTCCCTTTAGAAGCTTGAGAAGATTTAGTGGTAATTCCGGGTGATCCTCAATACCATTAACACCTTCTTCCTTTTCATGTTCTGCACCATGGATACCAAAAAAAGCTCAAGTTCAAATCGAAACTAAAACTCAAAATGAAACGAAAATTAAGAAAAGAAATAAAAAGTTTACCTTCCTCCACAGATTCATAAAATTCCATATCCTCAATAGTTGGAACATATTGAATGTTGTGGATACTCTCAGACCTAATCCAATTTTGGTAGCAGATTAAGGCCTCCACTATCTTGGGAGATAAAGAACTCCGGAATGGATCGATCACCCTTCTACCGGTGCTGAGTGAAGACTCGGCTGCTACCGTGCTCACTTGGATGGCTGACACATCTTTTGCAAGTGTAGCAAGACCTGGATACTTGTCACCGTTCATCTTCCACCATTCTAATATGTTGAATTTCTCAAGACTTGGAGGCTTCTCAATTGGGTCCAGTAGGTATCTGTCCACTTCATGTACAACAACAGCTTCTTGAGAGTCTTCCAATTCTCTCTCCCATTCTTCTTCCATGTCTTTTATGATTCCAGAGTCTTCCAACTACAACCCTCTTACCCTCCTTCATCCCATAAAATGTCTTCTTTATCTTTCTAAAGTGCAGCCAAACATATGATCTTCCAACTAATTCAGTACCCAAATGATCTTCAAATTTGATGAAACTTTGCAGGAATAATCTACACACTTTGTTTTAGACATTGTACGGTTGAGATGTGGAAATACGACCTAAAAGTAAGCGAAATAAGGAGTCCCGCACTGTAATTTCAAAGAGGGATCCCTCTCTGGAAGGGGACTGTATATATATATATATATATATATATATATATATATATATTTGCAGATAGAAAACTCATACATCATCTATAACAAATGAAGAAGCATGATATATAACATCCAAAAACTGTAGGTCTTTCTCTGTTTCAATTCTTCTACATCAAATCAGTAGCCAAAAACAGTTTTGTAACACTAAACAAAGAAAGCGAAAGAAACTCAGAAAACCCAGAAAACCCAGGTTGGGTTTATACAATTATACCTGAAATGCGTGAATATACTCCCAGAAGCTGAAAAACTCAGAAACCCCAACTTTACATCACCCAACTCAAACCCATCTGCCACCAAACAATCGACGAAACAACCTGGGAGCAAATGAGCAATAGAGCAATAGAACTTCTTCTTCATCATCCCTTTATCCTTTATTCATCATCCCTCCAGTCACCGTTGTTCTTCTTCTTCCTTGCCAAATCGAGAAGAGAGAGAAAGAGAGAGGCACAGAAAGAAAGAAAGAGAGGCGCAAAAAGAAAGAAAGAGAGAGAGAGAGAGTTAGGACTTTAGTTTTATGGTTTTTTTTTTTTAACAAATTTTTTTTATATGGACCAATAAGATGATGACGCGTGGCAAATATGGTGTATCTCGGGCCTGAACGGGCTTTCGGTGCAGGACCGAGCCCGAACCCGAGCCCGAACCGAATTGAAAGCTTTCGGGCCGGTCTGTGGCCCAAACCGAAATCCTCTCATTTTGGCCCGGCCCGATTGGAACCGATCGGGCTTTGGGGTCGGTTTTTTTGGGTTTTTAGGCCCGAACGCCCAGCACTAGTGGCCTTGAGGTGAAATGGTGTTGAGGTGAAAATGGAAGAGTGAAGAATGGGAGAGAATGGTGAAGTTGTGTGGCTCTGTTCGTCTCTCCTGGAAAGAAGAGAGGATAGATTGAGATACGTTTTTTTTTTGGTCTATCGGTCAACACTACAGAAAGAGTAGAGAAAGTTGCCACGTGGCGCGAGCTGACTGGAGAAGGTGACAAAATGGGGTGAAGTCTGGTACTCACGTGCTAGTCATGGATGAAGATGATTTCTTCCCCTTAATTAATCATGCTATGATTAATTAACTTAACCACTATCCCAGCTCTCTTTAATTTCTCAGAAACTATATGTTGCTCCAACGCTGCATCATTTTCTCTCGAAATCCACAACTCCGCTTATTTCCTACAGATAAATTAAAATCGATTAATTACATTATAATTAACTTAAAGATTAGCTAAATCTTAATATTTAAGTAGTAATTACGTGCATTTATATGCACGTAATCAGTACACATCAATATTATTACCGGGTCCTTTTGGGCCTGGTATAAGCAATGACAAGAACCAGTATGGCTGTTTCATGCATAACCAAGGAGGTAGATTGTAAACAGACATCACAATAGGCCATGTACTATGTATAGTCCTACTCATTCTAAAAGGACTAAAACCATCACTAGCCAAACCCAAGCGGACATTACAACACTTGTTACCAAAATTTGGATACTTTTCATCCAAATGTGCCCAAGCTAGAGAATCGGCAGGGTGTCGAAGAACCCCGTCTTTTGTCAGAACTTTAGAGTGTCAAGACATATCATCTGCAATATGGCGAGACATATACAAACGCTGCAATCTAGGAGCCAATGGAAAATAACGTAAAGTCTTAGCAGCTTTTGGTTTTCCACCATCTTCATTGCCATTTTTCTTCTTAATCCATCGGCAATCACAACAATGCTCACAAGACCGATCTTGTTCGTGGTCTTTCCCCCAATATAACATACAATCATTAGGACATGCATCAATGTTTTCATACGACAACCCAATGTCCTTGATCAATTTTTTGGTCTTGTGAAAACTCTTTGGAAGAGTCGTGCTTTTAGAAAAGGTATCTCTCAATAGATCAAGAGTTTCTTCAAAAGATCTATCACTATTTGAGTGTGAACTCTTAATATTATATAACCTCAATAAAAATTCAAGCTTATTTACTCGTGCTCCAAGAAAAAGATGTGTTTGCATCTTCAAGTAACTTGTAAAACTTTTGGGCATCAACAGATGAATTAGAGTTTTGAGCTCCAACTGCCTCTGGAGAAGAAGGCATGCATGGTCATATGATCATGAAACCCAAATGCATCTTGCAACATATCAGCCATATCATGGTTTGGCATAACTTGCTGTGGGGATGAGGGATGTGTTGTCTCTTCATTTATTATGGGTAATTGTTCACCATGTGATATCCAAGGAACGTTTACATAGTCATTCCACATGTCTACACATTGTATATGGTCCTCCACATCTTTCAAACCATGTCTCCATTGATTTTTACTCTCTTTACAAGGACAATAGATTTTGTCAAGAACAGGAAAAATACTTTGCGCACGATCGATGAACAGTCGGAGTCCATAAATATATTCATAACTTTCTCTATCAAGAAACACCCAAGTTTTGTCCATATCCCTAAACTATTGAACCGCTTCAATAGAGAATCACTACAAAGAAATTTTCAAGCTCTCAAATATGCATACAGATTTTCAGAACTCTATACCAAAACTAAAACTTGAGGTGAAAAATATTATAATCTAAGCATTGTAGTAAATTCTACTCCTGTATGATCAGAACTCATAAATGGGAAAATCTATCAACCTATTCCATAACCAACCATTTATGATCAACAACAAACCTTCAAACAAAACCGAAACAAATCATAAAAATGGATATATCATCATAGTGATCATACATATTTATACATCCTCAAATCAAGAGAAGAGAAAGACAAACCTGATATTAGATTCAGAATCGACAGAAGCTTGAGAACACACAAGTGCATCAAGTTTTAGAGAGAAAACATCAATGACAGTTTGTTTCGAGTTGCTGGGTCTTATACATTATTTCACACGTATTTCTGTGAAACTGTAGAACATTTCTCACGGATATCTATAGGTATAACACCTCGGTAAACTGATAGTTGTCATGTCAAAATTTCACACTGATGTCCGTCCTTAGGAATTTTACCTACAGAAGTCTGTGTCAAATTTAGTTATTCACACGGATATCTGTGTAAACATTACACACGATTAAATGTGTAATTAGCATTGCACACGGATATCTGTGGGAATTAGGATTAGTTACGGAATACTGTAAATATGTGGTCTATATAATTAAAAAGGATAAATATTTCAAATTTTTGTAATATTTCATTGTTACAGATGTCTGTGTGACTTATAATATACACAGATAATTGTGTGAAATGTTATGATCATGTTTCACATACACACTCTATTCCGTGCCCAATATTTTTTCACACAGATTTATGTTGCAGTTATATGTGTATAAACTAATGTGGGCCTAGAAAACTCTATTCCACACGGTTATATGTGTCATTGAGAGTTTGTCACAGATTTTTGTGAGTTTAAAGTAATAAGTAAGAATAAAATCCGTGTGAGATGTTTTTTTGCTAGTAGTGTTACTTTGTTTTCTTCATTTGTAGGAAATTATGGGCAAGAGAAGAAAAAAACATTAGAAGTGGCTAATTGAGAGCAAAAAGATAATTTCCGACTTAAGGACAAAAGTCAACGTAGTCAACTCAGACCAAGAGCAAAAAGCCTAAGCCAGAAGACCAAAGAAGCGCACAAATGAAGACCCAAGCCTAATTGTTTACATTTAAATTTAGTCATTTCATTTCACTCATTTCCTCCTTGTTTTTGAGCCATTGGATCTAGGTTTCAAGTCTATTCTTGATCCTTGAACCCAATGGGCTATTTAAACACACTTTCACTCTCATTTCACATATTCTAGACCTAATTTTCCTCCTCTCTTTGGTTTTGGCCGAATTTGGGGGAGCACTCTCCTCCGAACCTCCTCTTCTCTTCTTCTTCCCCCATTCTTCATATGTAAGCTTGCACAAGGAGGAGGCACACACATCTCCGGTTTCTAGACCACTATCTCTCCACCATGGCTCCATAAAGGTAGCAAGAGAAGCCATGGAGTATGGGCATTTGCTATTGACAAGCTTTGCCTTGACTTCATGGACTTCTCCTCTCTTTCCCTCTTCTTTCTCCCCTTTTTTTCTCCCTATTAGTTCTTTCTAATGGTGTTTTTGATGTGTATGGATATGTATTTGTGTGTGACCTCTCATGGTTTTTAGGATTTTGAAACTCAAGTTTAGATTTGTATGGTGTTGATGAGGAATTAATAAAATTGATGTTTATTCACATGCTTTGTGTGCTCTTGCTTTAATTTCCTCACTCTGGATGTATGATTTAGGCATTCCCCTCCTTAGTCTATGTTTGGTGTGTTAGAATTGGAATATTGAATTGGAGAATTTGTATTTCAATTTATGTTATGGCATGAGTATGGTGGAATTTTCTCATTGCATATATCTATTTTCATTTGGATTTCTAAAGATTGTGGCTTTTCAATCACCCAATTTTGAGTATTATTACCCTTGATTGTTGGAATAGTATTTGAGATTGTGGGTAGGGTAATTGTTATCGCAAGTATTCTTTTTTATCATATTATTTGTGGTAATGGTTGCTAGAATAGGATAGTCAAAACCAAAGTGTTTTTTCTTCCTCCTCTCTCACTTATGGTTTAACTCCTATTTTGTGATAATCTATTTAGATTTATTTTCGGTCTCTTAATGCTAAATGAAAATTCAACAAAATATTGAAGCATCTTTTGCGTTAGTCATCATTATGCCATATGATTCTTATTTAGGTAGAGAAACTTGATTTCCATGATGACCCTTGGTGTGAAGCATCCCATCCATTTATCTATTTTACTTTTATGTCTTAGTTATTTAGTTTGTTTGTTAGTTGAAAACCTCAAAACATTATGACACATTCTCTACCATTTCTTTGTAAATCCATTGTGTGAGCTTCTTTGTACATATATGCATAAGTGATTCATGACCTAGACCATAGGATTGCAAGCTAGCTCGTGATTCCCATGGTACGATTACTTCGGGTTTAAATATTTCCTATTTCTTTGATGACCATGTTCTTATTGCGCGCTAGTTGTAATTAGCATCAAATCAAGCCTTCATATGGAATTATCAATTATTTTTCTATTGTTTCATGTGTAAATAATGATTGTTGTAAATGTATTGAGTTAGTATTTTTAGGATTTATTCATACGAGATTTTTAACTTACCGGGTTTATTGTTTTACAATCCGGTGCACCAATTCATGGTGTAGGGGTTAGACATGCAAGTGATGATCAACAGAGGTGAGGTGGAGGCATAGTGGCAAAGTTTTAGATGTCGAACTTTTCATTATTATATTTTGGTAGACTGTATTAAGCTCATGTGAGCATTTTTATTTTTACTTGACATTTCAAGTTGATGTAAACAAGGAGATGTAATATTTGGGCCGCCTAGCACGATTAATCGACCAAAAATCGATTGGCCGCCCAGACGCAACGATTTGCTTTAAATTGGGACGGTTAGCCGCTGCCGAGCGCCTAGGCGCCGCCTAAGGGGCCTCCCAGACTGATTTTTAACTGATTTTTAGAACCTTGTTTTCAACACGTACATAACCAATCATGAATCGTTTCTTTTGGAATTTCTTAAGCAATGTTATTCTTCTGTTATGAGTCAGTATTGGTTTGCTTGTTAAAAATAGACTTAGTTGATATTTATTTTTGAATCAAGTAGCCAATTGAGTCATATATATTGATAGGCTTCTTCTGGCTTTTTATTGTGATTTGAAATTGCAGCCACTGAAGCCTAGTTGGTATTTGATCATTAAGGTGAGTTTGTCTTCACGTTGTAAAAGTGAGCACGTGAGCACCTTAATTGGTGTCTAGAGTAATTCCTTATATAGCATTACTAAGATGTATGACGCTCACACTGCTTTTTTTGATGAAACTGAATGAGGCTCACACTGTTTTTTTCTAAAATGTCCAAGAAATTACGACGCACATGCCCACGTCATGTGTTACATATCTGCCTCTATACATAAGGTATGTTCAACTCCAGTGTCTATTTTCTTTTTTGAAAAGATTTTGCTTTAGACTTAAATTCACAATTAGTTTGGAAGTGTGAAAGAAACAGACGATAAGACTAGAGTCATTTAGTGTGAAATTAGTTGAGATAATCTGTTTTTGAAGAGGATTTAAGGTTTTGAACAAGAATGAATTGATTTGACAAGATATGAATAAGATTCTCAATGATCCTAACTATTTTATTCAAATTCTAGACCATAATAATTCCCTATTTAATTATTTGAATCCATTAATTGCTGCCCAACCTGATTAATTGGCAAAAAATTGGTTGGCCATCCAAACGCAACGATTTGTTTGAAATCAGGACGATCAGCCGGTGCCAAGCGCCTAAGCGGCCGCCCAGACAGATTTTTAGAACCTTGTTTTCAACATGTACATAACCAATCATGAATCGTTTCTTTCAGAATTTATTAACCAATGTTATTCTTTCTGTGAAAAGTCAGTATTGGATGAATTAGTGGATATTTATTTTTGAATCAAGTAGCCAAATGAGTCGTATATATTGATAGGCTTCTTCTGACTTCTTATTATGATTTGAGGTTGCAGCCAAAGAAGCCTAATGGTGTCCATAAGAAATCTCAGGAAATCAAATTAAATTCAAAACTAGATATTCAATACATGATCCTTCTCAAAGACGAAAAATCATGTTTGACTGAAGTATTGTAAGTGATATATGGCTTTAAAAGCATTAATATAACACAAAATCCAGTTATCTATGTTAATCAACTTACGCCTTATCATTTGAAATCAAGTCGAAGTTGATAAACTCATGTTTAGCTTATTTTTAAATGATGTGCCATATTTTCATAAGTAAACAAATAAAATTGAATCCGTTCTCCATTGCAGAAAAAGTCAATGAAATAAGGCAAACACTTCATCAAAGTTCAAGATTGTAGAGAAATCTAGATCGAATTTTGCTGAAGGACCATGCACAAGCTTATCAACTTATGCCTTATTTCTTATGCAGAGCTTTTCATTTTCCTTTTAACTAACCAAAGTAAAATGGTATTTTATCCAATATTGGTAGATTGAGATAAGCAGTACAGTCAAACCAAATGTACTGAAGGTGAAGATATTACTACCTCCACATCCACCTTCAAAGACGAAATCAACAACACCATCAACTCGAAAAATCAAGTCAATCTCGTCTATCCATGGGCCGAAATATAAAAATAAATTAGTTAGGGATATTTCTGATGCAACAAAGAGCGCAGCGCATGAAGCAGCTAAAGCTCATCAAATGAGTTTAGCTACTGAAACTCTATCGATTGTCAAATCGATGGTTCATTCGCATGTGACTAGAGTGTTTTGTTTGGTAAGTCGCAGTAAATTTTTGTTACACAAAATCTTTTTTGTTGAAAGTTGTAGAGATAAGTATTATATGTAATTTATATACCAAGAAAAAACTCATTGAATATATTCACGTGGTATGAAATGAGGCTCACACCACTTTTTTATAAAAAGTCTAAGAAATTACAACGCACATGCACAAGTCATGTGTTACATATATGCCTCTATACATAAGGTAGGTTCAATTCCAGCGTCTATTTTATTTTTTGAAAAGATTTAGCTTTAGACTTAAATTCACAATGAATTTGGAAGTGTGAAAGAAGCGAACGACATGACTAGAGTCATTTAGTGCGAAATTAGTTGAGATAATCTGTTTTTGAAGAGGATTTAAGGTTTTGAACAAGAATGAATTGATTTGACAAGATATGAACAAGATTCTCAATGAGCCTAACTATTTTATTTAAATTCTAGACCATGATAATTCCATATTTAATTATCTGAATCCATCCACTTTAGTCAATTTTTTTTTTTCAGATATTATGTCAACTTAGCTCTCACTCATACAAAATTTAAATTCAAAGCAACATCATGATTGTAGGGATTGACACCAAGAAATTGAAAGGAGTATATATATATATACACAGTTCCTATACAGAGCGAAGCTTCACTTTGAAATTAAAGTGTGAAGTTCTTTATTTGACTCATTTTTCGGTCATATTTCCACATCTTCACCGTTCAGTTTGTAGAACCTAATGCATAGATTACTTCTGCCAAGTTTCACTGAATTTGATGATCGTTTGGGTTTTCATAATCATTATTTACACAAACAGTTCTGAATAGACAGATTTATGGTCCGTTCGTTGATTTAATCTAATTCGGTACCTTAACGATGACCAATTTGGATGAAACTTAGCATAAGTGATCTACGTATTAGGTTCTACAAACTGAACGGTGAAGATGTGGAAATATGACCGAAAAGTGAGTCAAATAAGGAACTTCACACTTTAATTTCAAAGTGAAGCTTCGCTCTGGATAGGAACTATATATATATATAAAAGAAGTAGTGACCACTAGAATCATTCAGTGCAAACATGAAAAGAAAGTCTCATTCTTTCTCAATACAAAAACCATGCATGACTACCACCTGCCTCGACACAGTTAGCACATGACATAATTATATATAATATAATTTTTTGGTGATGTATTATAATACATGACATAATCTGAAAATCTCTGATAATCCAACTTGATTCTATTCCATATAACTTTCAATCAAGGTTCTAAAAAACGTTAGGTGCTAGTCAAGCGGACATCTAAGCACTACCGCCCAGAGGATTAATCGGGGATTAATTAGTTTTATATTTTTGTATTTATTTAATTAATTTATAAAATAAAATAAATAAAATAATAATTTTTAACGTTTTATAATTAATTAAAAAAAGTATTTAAAAGGGATAATGCCCACTAGCCCTAATTTTAAGAATTTTATTCCCACTAACAAAATAAGATTTTAAAATTCCCAAGAATCAACTTAAACAGCAGAAAGACAAATATACCCTTAATGAATTAAATAAACTACAATACACCATTATAATAATCTATTATAAAATAAAATTTTTATAACCGGATTCTCACGACTAATGACGTTGACCGGACTCCGGCAACCTTTAACCGGGCTTCGGGACAGTTGACCGGACTCCGGGGGTCGTTAACCGGGCTCCGGCGACCGTTGACCGGACTCCAGCGACTAGTAAGGATAGTAGGACCACCTACTGGGGTAGTATGACCTCCTACTGTGACCAGTAAGGGCAGTAGGACCTCCTACTGTGGTCAGTAGCACCTCATACTGGGGCCAGTAGCACCACCTACTGGGGGCAGTAGGACCTTCTACTAAGGTCAGTATGACCTCTTACTGGGGGCAGTATAACCACCTATTGAGGTAGTAGGACCTCCTACTAGGGGCAGTATGCTCACCTACTAGGGGCAGTAGGACCTCCTACTAGGGGGACAGTATAACCTCCTACTGGGGTTAGTAGGACCTCCTACTGGGGGCAGTAGGACCTCCTACTAGGGTCAGTAGAGGCAGTATGACCTCCTACTGGGGGCAGTAGGACCAATCACAACGTTGACCGGGCTCCGGTGACTGTTGACCAGACTCCGACGACCGTTGACTAGATTCTGACAAAAGCTAGGGGATCTATTAGGGGCAGTAGGGGGTCTGTCGGGGGTATATTGGGGGCAATAGAGGGTCTTTTGGAGGCAATATGCATGGGTTTGTCGAGAGGTCTATTGGGGGTAGTAGGAGAGTCTACTGTGGATCTACTGGGGGCAGTAGGAGGGTCTATTAGAAGCAGTAGGAGGGTCTACTGGGGGTAGTAGGTGGGTCTACTGGGAGCAGCAGTAGAAGGGTCTATTGGGGGTAATAGGTGGGTCTACTAGGAGCAGCAGTAGAAGGGTCTAGTGGGGGCAGTAGGTGGGTCTACTGGAGGCAGTAGGAGGGTCTACTAGGGGTAGTAGGAGGCAGTAGGGGGTCTTTTAGAGGCAATATGCATGGGGTATGTCCGGGGGTCTACTAGGGGCAGTAAGAGGGTCTACTGGGGACAGTATGGGGGTTTACTGGGGGCAGTAGGGGGGTTTACTGAGGGCAGTAAGAGGTATGTCCAGGGGTTTACTAGGGGCAGTAAGAGGGTCTACTGGGGACAGTAGGGGGGTTTACTGAGGGCAGTAGGAGGTATATCCAGGGGTTTACTAGGGGCAGTAGGGGGGTCTACTAGGGACAGTATGAGGGTCTACTGGGGGCAGTAAGAGGGTCTACCGGGCTCCAACGATCGTTGACCGGACTCCGGGGCCATTGTGCTTTAGTCACTTATAATAGATCCCTATTGGGGTCAGTAGGACCTCCTACTGAGGGCAGTATGACCACCTATTGAAGCAGTATGACCTCCTACTAGGGGCAGTAGGACCTCCTACTGGGGTCAGTATGGGGCAGTAGGGCCACCTACTAGGGTCAGTAGGACCACCTACGACCACCTACGACCACCTACTTGGGGCAGTAGGACCTCCTACTAGGGGTAGTATGACCACCTACTGGTGTTAGTATGACCTCATACTGGGGGCAGTAGGACCTCCTAATAGGGGCAGTAGGATCTCTTATTGCGGGCAATAGGACCTCCTATTAGGGGCAGTATAACCCTTGAACTTAACTGTGTGCTTCAGTCACTTATAACAGGTCCCTATTGGGAGCAGTATGAGGGTCTACTGAGGGTAGTATGAAGGTCTACTGAGGACAGTAGGAAGGTCTATTGGGAGCAGCAGGAACAATAGGGCAGTAGTTAGTAGTAGTAGTAGTAGTAGTAAATCTATGATTACAACCACTTACACATCAGTTCTACTAATAATTTTACAAACAGTATGATTGCTTAATTAAGGTCATGCATGACCATGTGATTACACAACAATTCTGCCCAGCAAAGAGGACAGGCCTGGAGACTCAAATTGGTTTCTACACCCAGCAAATTATTCTGAGCACCAAAGTTCATCTCTACGAGATTCCAAACGCTCAAAAACCATCATCCATTGTTATAATTATGCTGGGCTCTCCTCCTAACTTGCAAATACAACAATTCTCTTCTATTTTTCCTTCCACTCACTTCCCGTTTTGCCGCTTAGCTTTCACTCCCTTCCTTTTTCTATTCATCATCTTCAAACATGTAAACTTGTATGTGCATCGCAACATTACTGATCAATTGATTTCACAGACAGATTCATTTAAATTTCTCCATGGCGTCCATCTACTTGAAGACTAGAAGGAGATAACTTTGAAAAAAAAAAAAATAGGCATGGGCTGGGCTCTGTAGATCTTGGTGAGTAAACGCTTACATAAATTCTCCATCTCGTGGCGAAAATGGACAGTGATCTTGGCGAGGGAGGCAGCGGCGACGTTCCGCCATTCTGAGGCTCATATTTCCTACTCCGCCTTCGTGATCGACAACCACGCTGAGAGAAAGATCTGAAGCACAACATCAATTTGAGGCGCTGCTGTCATCGAGGCGTTAGTGTCATTAAACCGTCGGGACCGGTGTTGAGGGATCGTTGGCTTCACCGGCGTCGTCGCCGTCAAGGCTTTGTCAGCAACGGTGTCATCAAGCGTTGAGAGAGAGAGAGAGAGTGAGAGTCGGATGAATTTGAGAGAGAGATGGATCTGAGGGTTGTGGGAGTGAGATAAGAGAGAGGGGGTAATATCGTTAATAAAAATAGAGAAAACTCAAGATTTGGGCTAGTGGACTTAAGACACTTAGAATATATAAGGCTAATGGGAATTTTAAAATCTTATTTTGTTGATGGGAAAAAATTCTCCACATTTAAGGCTGAAGAGAATTTTTCCTATTTAAAATAAGAAAATAAATATTTATCATTTATGTACTTAACATACATGCCTGTATACAGTAGTTATTGATGGTTTAACCTCTATGACTTGATGTCCACTGAGGGGAATCGAATATTCAGGAGAGAGTAGAGATAAACATGCATCTCTAAATTGTATCAGTTTGACCACTCTCATCTAGATCCACCTCTTCATCGAAAAAAAATTCATATCCACCTCCATGCAAGCATGATCCATCATTCAGTCCTACCTTTCTTCTTCTTCTCTTTTTTAGATTCGACGAAGTCGATGTTCATTGTGTTGAGGACTTGAGAAAAGGTCATGAGTTTTCAATTTTGTTAGTTTCACTTCTGGGTTTTCCATTTTCAGAAGTCAGCAAAACACCGACCATAGTATTGGGTGAAAAAAATTGTTGTTGATGTCAACCGCCGTTCATTTGCAGAGAGATCTCACTGTTCGACGACGATAGAAAAAATATTTCAGTGCCTAACAGCTCCTTCCAGGCTCGATTAATTGCCGCCCAGCCCGATTAATCGGCCAAAAATCAGTCACCCACCCAGACGTAACGATTTGCTTGAAATCAAAACGGTCAGCCGCCGCTAAGACCCTAAGCGGTTGCCCAGCCCGATTTTTAGAACCTTGTTTTCAACACGTACATAACCAGTCATGAATCGTTTCTTTCAGAATTTCTTAAGCAATGTTATTCTTTCTGTGAAGAGTCAGTACTGGATTTAGTTGATATTTATTTTTGAATCAAGTAGCCAATTGAATCATATATATTGATAGGCTTCTTCTGGCTTCTTATTGTGATGTTGCAGCCACAGAAGCCTAATGGTGTCTATAAGAAATCTCAGGAAATCAAATTAAATTCAAAACTAGATATTCAATACATTATCCTCCTCAAAGATGAAAAATCATATTTGACTGAAGTATTGTAAGTGATATATGGATTTAAAAGCATTAATATAACACAAAGTCCAGTTATCTATGTTAATCAACTTATGCCTTATCATTTGAAATCAAGTCGAAGTTGATAAACTCATGTTTAGCTTATTTTTAAATGATGTGCCATATTTTCATAAGTAAACAAATAAAATTGAATCTGTTCTCCATTGCAGAAAAAGTCAATGAAATAAGGCAAAAACTTCATCAAAGTTTAAGATTGTAGAGAAATCTAGACCGAATTTTGCTGAAGGAGCATGCACAAGCTTATCAACTTATGCCTTATTTCTTATGCAGAGCTTTTCATTTTCCTTTTAACTAACCAAAGTAAAATGTATTTTATCCAATATTGGCAGGTTGAGACAAGCAGTATAGTCAAACCAAATGTACTGAAGGTGAAGATATCACTACCTCTACATCCACCTTCAAAGACGAAATCAACAACGCCATCAACTCGAAAAATCAAGTCAATCTCGTCTATCCATGGGCCGAAACATAAAAATGAATTAGTAAGGGATGTTTTTGATGCAGCAAAGAGCACTGCGTATGAAGCAGCTAAAGCTCATCAAATAATGAGTTCAGCCACTGAATTCCTTCGCATGTGACTAGAGTGTTTTGGTTGGTAAGTCGCAATAAATTCTTGTTACACAAAATATTTTATGTTGAAAGTTGTAGGGATAAGTATTATATGTAATTTATAGCTCGAGTATCTAATCGATCTATTTGTCATTTCCAAAGGCTTTCAGAGAGATTTTTGTAGTGCGAACCTTATTAAAAAGAAGTCAAAAATAACATCATAAGACGAGTAGGGCAACGAGTTCGTGATTGTCTATATGTACTGTTGCAGATGAACGGCATAAGAGAGCATCTTATTCTCCTAACTTTAAATCCTTGAAACGACACGCTCTACCAATGACGAACAATCACTTGTGCAAAATTTTGTGGTAATAAGAGGGATTCTAAGATTCTTAAAAGGATTGGAACCCATTGGAAAACCAAAATAGTTTCCAATTTGAGAAGCTTCATCAGGTTGAACACTAGAGAGATAAATATTGCTCTTAATTGCATCTGCAGGCAAACCTGAGAGACCTAAGCACTGACCTTGCACTAACTTCTTTGAATATCGAATAATTGAGCCACTATTCACTTTCATTTCACGAAAGGCTAAAACAGTTTTAATTCTATTCACATTCACCAAGAACAACTTCAAAAAACCCGATCGAACATCATCTACAAATCACGATATGTTTGATCACAACAAATGCAAAGAGACAAAATAAGTAATATATTTGCTCATCATACCAAGATGATCAGACACATGAACCAACATGCTCATGATAATTAAAAGCCAATAGATAAGAGAAATTTCAAGTTAAAAGCATGTCAAGTGTTTATAATGATAAACAAAGTACAAACATAAGGCAAAGTAAAAACGTAAGGCACTCAGGCGTGATCGATAACATCATCATTGGCATCCTCTTCCCGTCTCCCTCCATCATCTGCTGGGCCAGACTTACTTGAAGAACTGTCATCACCTACTAAAGCTTCATACTTCGCCACATCAAGCACTTCGAGATTCTTGAACAATTCCAACTGGATTGACAAGGCCTCATCATAGAAAGTGGAAAAGAACCTGTACTTGTTCAACAATCATGTGGGAGGTACTTGTCGATTGTTTTGAGCATGACGAAATGCATTACCTTCAAGGGCAATAACTATTCTCAGAACAAATGAAGACTCAAGCTTCCTCTGTTCAGCTTCAAACTTCTTGGCTTTATCCTTCTCAGCATCACGGTCCTTTGTCACCGCTTCAGGTTCATTCTACACATGATCTTGCTCAAGTTGCAGGGTTTAAAGATTCTGATCAGCATCAACAACCTTCCCATCAGCCACAATTAATTGCTTTCTCAGCTCGACCAGCTTACGATCCAAGTCTTTCTTAGACTTCAAAGCTCTGTTATATTTCACTCTCAGATCAACAATCTCATTGCGCAATTTATCCCATCACGAACAGCCTGCTCAAGCACGGCCCGCCTAGCCTGAAGCCTAACGACAAGCTCCCTTTTGAATACATGGTGAAGGGTAACTACAGCCCCCAATTGCCTTCTAAATAGAAATCTCGTATGTTCGGTCCAAACTGGAGTAAATAACATACACATCATCCGCTAAAACAAGAATAATTTCATCGACATGAGTCAAGAGTATTCTCTTGTCGCTCTGTAATAAGCTCATTTGGAACAGAATCATATTCCCTCTGATCAGTAGAACGATGCAACTGAGACTGTATCTCTTCTTGTTTATTTTGTTCCTAATGGCCATTTCTGACTCCTCCTCTTTCAGATCATTTCTAGACGGTCAAACAGTAACACTTGCACTCTCAGCAGCAACACTTGAACTCTTTCCTCTTCTTCTTCTTCTTCTTTGGCCCAGCTGACTCCTCATCAACAGTTGTTTCAGGAGTGTCGACGTCAAACAGTAACACTTGCACTCTCAGCAACAACACTTGAACTCTTTGTCCTCTTTTTCTTCTTCTTCTTCTTCTTCTTCTTCTTCTTCTTCTGGCCCAGCTGACTCCTCATCAACAATTGTTTCAGGAGTGTCGATAGGAATCTGAGCGCTCGGCATTTTCTTCCTTTTTCTATCCTTCTTCGTTTTCTTTTTCTTTTTCTTTGGGTTTTGACAATATCCTCAAGGCTTCCAACTTCTTTGCCTTCTTTTCTATCGCGTCCAACTGTTCCGACCCGACGCTCCGACCAATATCTTTGTCTTCTTCAAACCGGGTCATTCCCGACTCACTTGCTACTAAAATGATGCTACCTCAATAGAAAGATATGGGAAAAAAATAAGGTAGAATGGGGAAGATACCCCAAAGTAGGGAGCAAGGGGCTTCCACATCAAAAATGAAGGAGAGAACCCTTCCCCCACAAGTATATTTTAGGAAGCACAAGCTTCCAAAACAGGGAAGTCCAAACTCCCACTTCTGACATCAACCGATAAGAAATCTACCATCCTCATCAAATAAACCGGTAAGATGGTTTTTAGCTCTTCTGGTAGAGGCCTACCGATTTTTGTCACCCTCCGTGAACACTACTGGAAAATAGCACTTAGGCGACGGAATTAAAAAATTTCGTCTCCTATGTCGTACTTAAGTGACGGAATTTTCTACTTAGGAGACGAAACAGTTTCCGTCTTCTATGTTGTTCTTAGGAGACGAAATATTTTGATTTCGTCTCCTAAGAACGACTTAAAAGACGGAATTTCATTCCGTCGCTTAAGTACTACTTAGGAGACATAATACTTTTACTTAGACGACGGTATTTTGAAAAAATAAAAAATTTATATGAATCACTTAGGAGACGGAAATGTTTACTTAAGAGATGAAATGTTTTTTTTAAAAAAAAAAAATTAGGAATCACTTAGACGACGAAATAGAACATTCCGTCGCTTAAGTTCTAAAAATTTGAGCGCCCATCTTCCGGCGTAAAATTTCATGAAAATTCAAACCAAAATTTTTCAAAACAAATCAATTCTTTTAAATCACACACTCACCAACCTTATTAATAGAAGGAAACCCATCTTCTCTTAGAGTTCTTTCTCTCTCTCTCCAGACCATCACTCTCATGTCGGCCTCTCTCTCCATTCTCGCCGCCACCTTCAACTACACCACCCCTACCAACGCCACCTCCAACTGCCACACGCTCATTGACTTCGTCCCCACAAACGCCACCACTCTCAACGCCGTCAAGACCCTCTTCAACATCACCCGGCCACCTCCGCACCCTCCTCGAAGCCAACAACCTCCCCCTCTCGACCCGACCCGACCCGACTCACCCGTCCCCACCGCCAGCAAACTCCTCGTCCTCTTCTCTTGCACCGAGCCTCAGATCTTGGTCCGATCTCTTCCACCACAGACACCGCTGCCGCCACCTTTCTCTCTCTACCAAGCCTTCCCGCCGACCCACCACAGTCACTCGAAATTTCAAAGGGGTAAGAAATCAAGGTAAGTTCTTCAATTTTTCTGGTTTAATTAGCTTTGGTGATAGATTTATGTGTTTTTGTTTAATTTGATTTTGATTTTAATTTTGGTTAGGATGTGATTTGTATGATGGTGGTGGCATGGTGGTTATTTGGTACGGTGGTGGTGTATTTGGGGTAGATTGTTGGCATGAAATTGAAAGGGAAATACTGTATTGAAGTTTACTGACCCCTAGTAAACTTCTACTGGGTTTACAAAGGGGCAATTATTTGTTTATTAGGGTATGAATGGGTATCTGTTGTGGGCATGAAATTAAAAAGGAGATACTGTATTGAAGTTTACTTACCCTAAGTAGAAGTTTACTGGGGGCAGTAAACTTTCACTGGGTTTACTAGGGGCCAATAAAGTTGTTTATTAGGGTAAGAATTTGTATCTTTGTGTGTTGTGCCCCTGAAATTGAAAAGGGAGTTATTTTTTACAAGTTTACTGATCCCCAGTAGAAGTTTACTGGGGGGCAGTAAATTTTATTTTTTCCATATGCAAGTTTTTACTACTTATATGCAGGATGAGAAGAAGTTCAAGACATTTAGTTGTGATTTCTGAAACCTGCGGTGGTGATGGTATTATTTAGGGCAGAGTGAGTGAATAAAAAACCTGCGGTGGCATTTTTAATTTTTTTTTAATTTTTTTTCAACCTTTAACGATGAAATTCAACTATTCCGTCTCCTAAGTGGATAATTTTTTTTATTATAAAATAAACTCCGTCGCTTAAGTGCTTAAGAGACGAAAGTATTCTGTCTCCTAAGAACCACTTTAGCGACGAAATTTCAGGTTCCGTCGCCTAAGTGTCTACCTCATCACCACACTTATGCGACAGATCTTAGCCGACGGATGTTCCGTCTCCTAAGTACTTAGGAGACGAAATCTGTCACTTAGGAGACGAAATAATTCCGTCTCCTAAGTGCTTTTTTCCAATAGTGAAATGAGGTAATTAATCTTTGAACGCTGCTTCTAGTCCTCCTCCAAGCACCCCTCAAGTTTCATTGAGATTGAGGCATGTTCTCCCAATTATTAGAACATATATCTATATTAAAAATTGTGAACTAGAATTACAATTTTTATATTAAATTCTTTGAATAATTTCCCGGGCATTTGCCGTCTTACATCACAGAAATAAAAACCAGCATAAAAAAGTAAAAAATAAATAAATTCAATAACCACAAAGTGAACTACAATTAATCTCGCATAAAATGTGGTTTACTCAAAATATATAAGCAAAACGTGTAGCGTGTAGAGGAATATAAAACAGAGGAAGAACAGAAGAACGAATATCATTTTAAATGAATTTTCCTTATAGGAAGAGATAGAAGTGTTGCTGTTGATCCTCACATGTAAGCCAACAACCTTATGTAAAACTCTTAACTGAAACACAGACTAGTCAGCTCAACCTCATTAAAGCCCAGCTCGTACTTAATTTCTCGTTGAGAACACAACCGTGTTCTGGGAGCATGGTAGCTAGGGTTCTCAAAATGTACTCCAGCTGAAACTTAAATGGAACAGATCAAAGCAATAATGGGAACGACATGAGGTAGGCGATCCATGATTCAGTGTTCATTACTTCCCCAGCTTCAGACTTCAGAACTGTGCCTTTCGCCGTGGGGACCCGCCTCGACTACTGGGATCTTCCATCTCCTGCTCTCTTTAGATAAAGGAAACCACCCCCCTCCCTTCCCCATTCTTCCCACTTCCCAATACTACTACTGCTAGCTGCTCCTGAACCATTATCCTAACCTAAGCTACTGCTATTGCTTCTACCACGGCGGCGCGAGAGTCAATGGACGGCAACGTGACCATCAAGGGTACCTTCCAGTACTGGCTGGTTAAGCACCCAACAATCCTCAACTTCAAGTGGAGCCCCGGGGAGACTCCATGCTCCACTCCACTCTTCCTTGCCGTCACCGTCTTCTCCTACCTCGCTCTCACTCTCTTCCTCTCCAACATCCCTCTCCCGCTCATCAAGCCCCGCCGTCTCAAGCCCGTCACGATCGTCCACAACCTCATCCTCCTGGTGTTGTCACTCGTCATGTCCGTGGGTTCCTTGGTCACCATCTTCTCCCACGCGCCTTACCCCTTCTGGATCATCTGCCTCCCACCAAAAACACCGCCGACCGGTCCGCTTTTCTTCTGGGCATACGTCTTCTACCTCTCGAAAATCTACGAGTTCGTCGACACCCTCCTCATCATTGTCAGCGGCTCCTTCCACCGCCTCACCTTCCTCCACATCTACCACCACACCATGGTGCTGCTCATGTGCTACCTCTGGCTCCACACCTCTCAGTCTCTCTTCCCGGCCGTCATTGTAGCCAACGCCACCGTCCATGTCGTCATGTACACTTACTACCTGCTGTCGACTCTGGGAGCGAGGCCTAAGTGGAAGAGGAGAGTGACCGAGTTTCAGATATTTCAGTTCATGTCAAGCTTCGTTGGGTTGGTGTGGATGCTCTACTATCATTTCAACAGGGACTGTGGTTGCTCTGGCATCTGGGGTTGGTGCTTCAACATTTTCTTCTATGTTTCTCTGCTGGTTTTGTTCATGGACTTCCATTCCAAGAGTTATGGTACCTCCAAGAAAGATTTCTAGCTTATCTCTCACAATAATCAGTACCTGCATGCGGAAGTTTACCTTTCATGATTGATCGTGGACTACTAAGTAATCTCTAGATCGAGTTTATGTTATAGATTCACTTCTGTAACATGAATCATATCTTGCTTTCTATCTACAATGGCGTAACTTATTATATTTATTCTAGATTATTATAAATATCTCTAATTATAATGGACTGCCTAGCTAGGTTGAGTTGTACGTCCAAATATATATATATATATATATATATACAGCTAGCTGGTCTGGTATATGTGTAGAAGCAGTTAGTGTTACTGATCGAAGTATATACATTTATCTAGCTAGGGCTATGATCTTATCGTTTAGTTTCTATATCTATCTAGAATTGAGATGTTTGTTTCAATTTAAGTTTGCTGAAAATTGATGTCGTATATATACTACTAATTATATACACAAATGTTGATAACACTAACTTAAATCTTTGGCCTAGCTAGGTATGTAGTTCCATATAACTAGAATCAAGTGTATATAGTTAACTTCTCGACCAAATTCAAAACTGGTTGTAAGACGTTATAACAATTGTACTGATCAGACTCATTTTTCATTACGTACTCCAATAGTACTACTGACAGACTTTCCCCAATCTCATGTAGCTAGCTAGCTACCACATCAAACTCTGACCATCTCTCTTTAATTTATCTGACTTAATATTGATTTAATTAATTGAACGTACAGGGCATCGGAGAAAAATGAGAAAAAGAAACTAGAAGTTAGTTGCATATCAGGGCATCTGAGTTGAATGTTACAGGTGGTTTGGTGGGGAGTAATTGATTTTCTGGGTTAAGATCTGAAATATATCAAAGCTACTAGTTTTTTTATTATGACATTAATTAAAAAACAAAATCTTTATAACTTAATATTCTTCTTACGAGAATAGTTCCGACAACCTGAGGAAGAACCCTGGGGCCAGTAATGGACTAATGGTACGTGATGGTAAGCTATGTATATTCCAAATTCGATTCCAACATGCATGCATACATGGTGATACTGATAGTCAATCGCTTACCATCTGCGTCATGATCATATATATTTCCATGGATGTCTGTATGTGTTTCCTTGAATTTCCAGGAAATATTGGAGACGACAAGTCTGGAATTGAAAGCTAAAGGAAAACAAGTTACGGTACCACTTCATCAACTAAACTTATCAATTATTACCGAGGTCATTATACTAAAACAGAAAATAAATCGTCATATTGACATAGAACAATTAGTTAGCTGCTTAATTAAAATTATTGGTGAAAATAAAAGTTGTACCACGTACATTGATGCCTACCAAATTAAACTTTTAGTTTTGAATTACTCATATTCTCATATCATATATATCTTTGTCAGTCATCTATATTAATTGATGTGTGTGATACAAGAAATTAAACCACTTAAAGGCCAAATTCAATCAGATTAATATTGATATATATATATATATACAGATTTTTTCAGGTGCGGATGTCCGCATTTATTCTTACGGTGCGGATTTCCACTTTACACTCACTTAATTTTCAATCGAATTTTCACATCTCCACCGTCTAGTATTTGGATACTAATGGATCATCTCTGTAAATTTTAGCCAATTTGGTTACCATTAAGGCACTCAAACTGCGTTTTTCTGTGGATAAACATAATTCTGTCGAATTTGAACCGTTCATGTTTATAACAGAAAACGCAGTTTTGACTTTTGAGTGTCTTAATAATTACCAAATTGGCTGAAATTTTGCAGAGATAATCTATACATTAGTATCTAAATACTAGACAATGGAGATGTGAAAATTTGATTGAAAAGTGAGTGTAAAGTGGAAATCCGCACCGTAAGAATAAATCTAGATGTCCGCAGCTGAGAATGATTGTGTATATATATATATATATATATATATATATATATATATATCAAGGCCTTTTCTCTAAGGGATCTTTTTTTTGACATATATGAGGGATGGAGGATTACACCTACTTTTTGATTATATTTTTGAATATCCATCGTTCAGTCTGTTGGTCTTTATATATAGATCAATTTTGTAAATTTTCAACCAATTTGGTGATTGTTAAGGTGTCGAACAAGATTAAATCAATGAATGAACCAAATCTGCCAAACCTAAACCGTTCATGCTTATAATTAGAAATCATAGTTTTGAATGTTTTAATGATCACCGAAATTTCTGAAAATTTTCATAAGTGATCTACTCATATAGAACTACATATTGAACGGTGGAGATGTAATTTTGTGACAGAAAAGTTGATGTAATCCCCCATCTTTCATATATGTCAAAAAAAGGATCCTTTAGTGGAAGAGTTATCATATATATATATATGACAATCTCATTGGAGCAACCGACTGTTTCCATTATAAGTGGATAGTAAGGATGGATCCAACTAGATGACTGATCACTGACTTCTGCGTATCAATTATAGCCATAAACATTATATAGCCATATTGAATGTTGCCTTCTTGGGATTCATTTAAGGTTCCAGTCCCACTACCTAAACTGAAAGACTTAAAACTTAGCGCAACTGAAGCAACATCTTAATCATCATTTGCACCTCTAGTCCTCCTCCCCAGGGCGGGGCTAAGTTAGGACCAAAGGGTGTCATATCACCCTTGACTCTGGTTGATAAGTGATTACTAACTAAGAAGCTATTAATTTCAGAAAATTTATAGTTGATTATGCAGATGGCACCCCTCAAACAAATAAGGAAACTACTCATGCAAGGAACACAAATGGGACGTGGCAAACTTTGCACTCAATTCTTGGCTTCTTACTTTCTTAAATGAATAAAATACATGAATTAATTTCAATTTGTAATCAATTTCCAATTTCATAACTAAAAAACTAAACTTCAAGTTGTAAAAGTTTAATATATATCTATTCAAAAAACAAAACTTTAATATATTTGTTTATCAGTTTGTGGAAATAAAATGCAATGACATAGATCGATAAAAAATAAAATGTAAGAACAATTTGGCCCGAAAAATTAAAAGACCAATAAGATTTATTTTGGTATATGATTCAATTTAATTACTCAATCTTTCTTTTAAATAAACGTAATAACCAAGTAACGTGATGCATACCATGACCGATCACCATCGATAAAGAAAAAGCTTTCTAAATCACTACCTATTTAAAATGGAGGAGAATTTACAGGAAAAATAAGAGCAAGCGGGTAATCTTAATGTACATTGACAATTGTGCTTAATAAAATATATCGGTAAGAATTCGATCGATTTTCATTTAACTATATATTAGCCGGCCCCCTTAAAAAAAAATCATGGCTCCGCCTCTGCTCCTTCCATACATGGTATCCTTTTGCGCTCCATACCTAGTACTTCTAAAGTCATGATTATGATCTTGGGAGACATAATCGTAATTTTCTTCATATGAAAAGTTGTTCAATCCTCCCACTGTAAAATATTGTCCATATTCATTCAGATATACTCGAGAGAATTAGTACTCATCTCTCGAATATTTGTTGAAATGTGATTTTTCTTTATGTGAATTTTTTTTACAAATATTTGTTTAATATATCGAAGATATATCATAAATATCCTAAATATCGAAGATATTTCCTATATATCGGAGAAATATCGGAGATATTTGACAGTATCGGAGATACAGTGGAAAATAAGATATTTACCCCTCTATATATATCGGTCCTTCAAAAAAGGAGATATTGAGGGATATATCGAATATATCGTAGAGATTTTAATCCTTGGGTACAAGTACACAACTACGTACACATATCCATTTTACTTCTTTTTGGAATTAACAGACACCCTCCATTTTTGGTCCTTATCAAGTTATCAACGTACGTAGGTACATTAACTTTATTTTGAGTATGTTACAAACATTATTTGTTAGAGAAATTTTATTAACACATCTCTAATTACTAGATATACATACCATACTTAATACACCACCTATCAACTTTATTGTTTTAAAATTTTACTAGATACACATACCCAAATTTCCTACAATGCTCTCATTTAAAATACACAACTTATTTATTAAATACACAACTCATTCACTAAATACATATATTTTCTAGATCTAAAAGAAAATTCACATTAGTGAGATCTCTTGTGTCACGAGGGCACAATTTTGCTTGAGATCTCTTTCATTGAGGTAGATCAATGGCAAGCAAACTAGAAGAGTATATATATATAAGTATATATAGCACCATCCTAAGTTCTAGTTTGGTGTTCAAACGTAAATGCTTTTGAACGACTTAGCATGTGTGAACAGTAAAAATTAAATTTTCCAACTTCAATTTGTACTATCTAATCAAACAACAAATCCTAAAATCTATATTTTGTAGTAGATCAATTTTAATCAAAGATAAAGAAGTCATACCCCGCTTATGGGTTGAGAAATACCACTGGAATCTATTACGTTGTCTTTAGTTTTTGCTTGAAACTATGACTAGCTATTTCTAATTAGGGCTTGGTATCGTCACATACGTTGTTCTCGTAGAGGAGAATAATAGTCTTAAGCGGGATATTTTTTTTTCAACTACTCTTGATATAAATGTCTCTTTTGGTAATTTTATGTACATACAAAGTCTTATCTAATTTATATAAAAATGATGTGTATCTAACATATAGGGATGTGTTAATAAAATTTCTCTATTTGTTAACCCCAATTCTTCTAGGCTAAATAACTGTTTGTTAACATGGGTGAAGTGAGCAATTAGTTTCTAACATGGAACTCTCTAATCTAGTCTAATCATGTCTCAATTCTGTCCTCTCACTACAAGGCACTTTAAATATCAACGATATGTTGAAAGAAAAATACCATATGTGTGCCTTCGTCAAAGAAACTGACGAGAGTAAATTATGGAGTTAGTAATCAAAGGATGTAATTGCTCAATCAATTATCAATTAGTCATTATTGTCATTATGTACGATGTAATTACCATTGTAATTCACCTCTATATAAGAAGGATTTCTAATGAAATGAGTAGACTACTCCGATTGTCATTTTACTGTTACACGATATATATATTTTTTAAGGACAAGAATGTGTTAATAATTTAGTTCATGTCGTTTGGGTTTGTCATCGTTTCTGTCCCTATGGTTATCTTTTAATCCTAAACATCCTTGAACGACTATTTTAGTCTCATTGGTCATTTCCATCTAATTCCTCTATTAGGTCGACGACGTGTTCATCCTTGAACGACTACATACCAACTATTAGTAGGACAGGGCATAAAAAAGTGAAATCCCGATCCCGTCCCAAAAATTGATGGGATGGAACAAGATTTAAGTCTAAAAAATTAGGCCCATTGCGTCCCGTCCCGTTAGAGAAACAACAAGACGAGACGCGAGACAGAAAGTTTAAGGCCCGTAAGGCCCCATCCTGTCCCGTATATAAAGTAGATGTAATCTTGACTGTTGATTCTTTCATCGCAACCGTTGATTTTGAACCCCAATACTAACCCCGTAGCCCTTGTCTCGTTCACAAATCACATAGTTTGATGCTCTTGAATTTTGAGGCATACCTTATCTATATATGAAGTATTTTACATCTATAAATTCTGGTTGGCAGTATTTTACACCTATAAATTGATACTATGGTTTGATATATTCGATTGGTTGTGTAATGCTTATATACCTTATACTTTCTGTTTTTGTACAATCCCAGATAGGGTTGCAGAAGCTGATGGAGTGTCCGCTGGGTGATTAGCTTTCCTCCGGTCAACCTGTGAACAAAAGGATGACCGGGGGCTTTTAGTCTTTCCTCCTCCGATGATTAAGTCAGAATTTGCAAGTGAAGTGTAATTACTAGCGTAGTAAATGATATCTGACAAGCTGGTGACTGGGCCGTATTTATGGCCTAACGTGGGTTCACTTTGCTTGGAAATCGATGTGGGACATTTACCTTTGCTACTGTTTCAAATAGACCTCCCCTATGCCTTCTGCAATCGTTCCAAGCCTAGTGTTACCACCGAGGTTGTCACTAGTACAAAATCGTAACTAGATAACGGTTCTGCACCGTTGTCTGAAAAAAATTATTTTCGCTGTCTAGGTGAATGTTGTCTTTTAGTGATGCACTCCACAACGGTACACTACCGTTGTTACACATAATTAAGTACAACGGTTTTTAGTCATAAAGTGTTGTAACTATACTTTGCACAAACTGTTATCACTAGTTGCACTGTTGTGTATGTACCATTTCAATAACGGGTTTCGCTTATAAATCGTCGTGGAAATATTATATATACATTACTTTTGGCCTTTAACAAGTTTCATACACAACGGGTTCTTACCTCAAATTTTGTGTTTAAGGATTGTATGCATCGGTTTATAGTTTAAAAATGTTGTCCAACTTCATTCGACATAGACAACGTTGTCCTTCATAAACAAGTACATCGGCTTCTAAACTGGCAACGTTGTCAGTGACAATGAAGATAGTAAATTACAATTGGTAACTAGAACGAATCCATTATCTACTATTTCAAGAAACAACCAATTTAGAGAAGATTATAGTAATCACATTCATAAAACCTACATAGGGTTATCACATTCAACAATTCTTTAAAAAAAGACACCACATTCAGCAATTGTAAGACTTCAAGAGTACTGGTTGTAGCTCTCTTATAAAGGAAAAGGTGAATCTTACTACAAATTAAAGAAGTTCACCAGACACTCAGCTAAACCAAAAAGATCCACTTTGCAAAAGTCTAAAGGTACTCGTCACCAACGAATTCCACCCATTCATCACGAACTTCATCGATTTCCTCTTGAAGATATGTAGTCTCCACATTTACATCTCACTAAGAAATAAACAAGAAGAAGAAAAATTAATATACATAAGGTCGTATTAAAATGAATATATATGCAGAAAATATGTAAATGTATATGGTGAAACCTTGTTCTTCTATAAAAGAAAACAATAATAATGATACATGAAAGTATCAGATAGAAGGCAATCAAGGCATCCACACAAGTAGCCACAAGGTTCTAGTCTAAACAGTTTCATAACAAGATCAGGAAACATTTTGGCCCCCAAAAAAAATCAAAAGATGGTCATTGACTATGGTTACCTTAACTTTGTCATCATGAAGTTCAACTTCATATTTACCCATCTTAGAGTGGAACTGAAAAGGTATCATGCTCTAAAAGAGAGAAAAGAAAACTAACTAGTGCTGAGGAAGGCAATGCATGAAGGACTATTCATATACAGGATGCTTGTGTTTGGTGAATTTAGAACATACCTTAGCTAGTACAGGTTGAATATATCCAAATATTAAGTCCCTCATAAAGCGCATACGTAATAGCCACATTCAGTGTTTTTCGGTTGCTTTGGAGCACCCTAGAGGATGAGTAACAAAAAAATTATTAATACACCAAAGCCAACAAATCTGAAATTCATTTAATAGAAAGGTATATTCTAAATTTAAACATACCATCATCCTAATTTCTACATAAAACAGGACTTTAGACTTACAAGAAGAAGATTTAGCTCCGAATAGCAAGGAGAGTATATATAACTCCCTTAGCTTCAAGGTGATGGATATTTATTGATGACATCATTATCGTCTGCATAGTCAGTCAGTCAACAGCACCCCTAAATTCCTGATGAAATATTTACCATTAATATGAATAGATTTCTGGAAAAAAGAAATGTTGTTCTAGAAGTTAACAAGACAAACCAATCTTACAACATCTGGCATGGACATGTTGTTTATAATTTTGTTAAGTATGATGAACATGTTATCAGTGACCACGACACAGCCCCCTAGCCCCCTCTCCCCACACCCAACAGTATCATTCCTAGTTGTTAACACTTAACACTGAAGATGAGACCAAAACATTATTATAAACCACCGTTAAGTAGAAACAGATAACTAACAAAACACAAAGGAAAACACATAAATTATGGGGTAGAGAAAATTATACCTGAAGCAAAATCCAAATAAGTGATTCGAGAATCCTAAACTAACTCATTGCCATATTCAAAACGTACAATTCACAAAGAATATGTTAAATCTGCAAAAGAAACTATCAATTAATTCATAGCAACAAAGAAACTTTCAACATATTCATCAAGTAAAGTGACAAACAACTAATCACTCTAAACCCTATTTAACAGTTTAGCCAAAATTATCAATCAAAATCGCAAAACAAAGTCTAAACATACATCCCATATTAGTCTTCAATTGAATCACAGTTACCCGAGAGGACCTTTTGATTTAGACGATAAAAACATATAACACGACCTCTCATCGAGATCAACTAAGATAAGAACTTCAATCTCACTAAAGCAGTAATGAATTTATAAACATATTCTGAAAAATCCTTCCTATCCACAATTTTTGATTTCGAGTGTAAGGTTCAGAAATTACCTCGAACCCCAATCTCTCACTCCTTCTTTCGATCGTCGGTTTTCTTCTTTTTCGAGTAAATCGAAGCAGGTCGTTGTGTGGGTTCATGCCCGGGAGGATGGAGCTTCGTGCTCTAGGTGAAAACCCAACCGGGATTGCCGGAATCGGAGATCCCAGTCGACCTCGCGACTGTCTTCCAAGCTTCTTCGTTCATTCTTCTTCTCTAGGCTGGAATTGAGGGCAAACGAAATCAAGGATCAAAAGGGGAGAACGAAAAGTTCCCCAACACCATCGGGGCGGTGGTTTGACGACGGAGAATCCGCCAAGTCTTCGGGTTTGGGTCGGCTCAGTCTTGCATACACTCCCACTCTCTGTCTCTCTCTTCGAGGGCTAACCAGAAAAAAATGAAAACTCCCCCTTCTCGAGGGTTCTCATTAATGATAATGCCTATTACTTGAAAGACAATCTTACCCCCAAACTTGACAAAGGAACAACACTCTGTTAATATCTATTGATAGCGGTTTTGGCCATACCGTTGTACAAACTAAATGAGTTTTCTCATATTCAAGGTACCAACACTTTTTAGATATCTATAGATAATTGTTTTGACTAAACCGTTGTAAAAGAAACAACCACAACGGTTTTTATTAAACCATTATCTAAGTAACGTTGTCTATTTTTAAAATTGTTGTAGTGTGTACCCGACCCATCCTGCTTATGGGCGGGAACCTTAGGGCGGCCTCGGTTGTGGTGGAATGCCTTCTAGTTTACGGGCTTGAGAGGTTGTTTTACGTACAACCGACTACAAGTCCCCCCAAGTTCCTGTTCAACACACATCTTGAGTGAAGACTTGCTAAAATAAGCCTGTTGACCAGTATATTTCAAATGGGCTCCCACCCATAATCCCCCCAAGTTCGGACTCATGACGTGGGTTGAACGGGTGCTACATTTTCCATGGACAAAGGTAGCAAGCCCTTTCTATATCCGATGTTACTACTCGAGTGACGGGGTGTTAACGCCGTCTGTTGTTTATCAAGCCATTTGCTCCGTTTTGAAAGGGAGGATATGTGGTGGTCACGAGTCGTCGCCCGTTTGTTATGAATTTCATTCGGTGGCATGATCTCGGTGATACCCACCCGAGATATGTGTTTCACTAGGTGAAATTTATGGCTAGCGATGGCAGTTGCATTTAATGGATGTTCGCCAGGTGGCGCTATATTCTTGGGGTTAACTGCCAAGCAATTAATGCACCAACCCCTGTCTTTTCATTCTTTCCTTCTTCAAGAAGCTACGGCGGTTTAAGCCATGTGGCATCGTCCTGCGGCTTGATCGAACGGCTAGGGGTGTCTCGTTTTTGATTAAGTGATTTTTTTAATGCGTCGTTTTGTGGATCGAGGCAACTTCTTACTGTTTCTGTATAAATTGTTTCCCCCCTCTTCGCCTTCAGTCTTCTCACTTCTCACTATAGTTTTTCTCTGCTCTGGTTTCTCTCTTTTTCCTTCTACTTTCACTGCCTGTTTCTGCGCCATCGCGCTGCGCCGCCGCTGATTACTGCGATTGCGAGGTGTTGCCACCCCTTTGAGTTTTCGGCGCTCCTGTTTTGGCAAAATTCTAGTAAATTTTCTGTGTGGCTTTGCACTTCTGTTTTGTTGCACGTATGCTGTGTATTTGTTTTGCCTCTACTCTTGTTTTGTTGCCTCTGCATTGTTGCCTCTGTTGTGTTGCTTTGTGATGGTCAAAACCTAAGGATTTTAGGTAAAACTGAGGATTTTTAGCGTTCTAGGGATTTCTGGGTTTATGCTATGAAGCTATGCAATTCGCGCTTTCTCCTAGCGGCGCATGCTAATAGATCCTAGGGTTTGTGTTATACTAGGGTAAATGGATTCTCGAAGTACTACTGACCTAAGCGTGACCAGCACATCCTCTCGGCCGATAGTGGATGACGACGAGAGGATGGAAGAGTACATTAGCCAGCCATCCCTCCCGGGTGAATCGTCTTCGTCTAGGCCTGGAGAGTTAACCTATGGCGTACCCGCCTGGGATAATGACTGGTCTGCTGGTGTTCTTCACGGCGTCCTGATGACTAGCGTCGTAGGTTCGGCTAGGCGATACTGCTTGGAGGACGGCACCATGTGCGACGAACCTGAGACCAATATGACCCCGACCGAGATTAAACAATTTTGGGAAGATTGGGGCATCCCGCCCACGGTTATCCTCCGTGAGCTTTATGAAGATGAGTTGGCGTGCTGTTCGAGAGACGGCTTCGTTGCTGTGCACGACAACATATTTAGGAACAGCTTCTCCCTCCCGCTTCCTTAGTGCATACAGTACCCGCTGAGCATGCTTCAACTAGCTCTCGGGCAGATTCCCCCCAACTAGTGGCGCCAGTTGCTTTCCCTTTGTTGCCTATACTACTTGTCCGACATGGGGTGGCTAACTATTAATGAGTTTTGTGCCCTCTACCGCCTATTGTGCTCGAAGAAGTAAAACTGCGGCAGGTGTGTTTCTTTTTTCGCTCGGGATTACTTGCCTCCCGTTACCGATCTTCCTACTTCCATCAATAACAACTAACGCTCGACGGTCGTGCTTGCCGGTGGTCAGTGGTAAAGAAACTGCCCCACGTACGTTGCGCCAAACCGATTTAGGTACATCCGGGATCAGTCCTTCTCACTATCGGAGATCGAGAAGCAACGTATTTCTCGGATATTCACGGCCTGGCCATCGAACGAGGATCGCAGCTCGTACAACTTAACCCAGTGGAGTGTATTAGTTCACTGTGAACTCGGCCGTATGCCTGGTGGGGTTTTTAGTTAAATGTCTCTCGATTGTTGTTTTATACTTGTCTCGATTGTTGTTTTTGACTGTTGTGCTTGTTGGCAACTAAAGTTCCCAAGCGCAAACCCCGTCCCTCATACCCGCGCGACATGGACTCTGACTTTGACCTGCTCAGCGACCTCCTGGAGGTTGAGAAGGTGGCTTCCCACACCAAAGTGAACCTCATGGACTCTACCGCTCGTGTTTCGGAGACTCCTATGCTCTTGGAGATTCCTTACGAAGGGTATGGGAAGCCACCTTTTGACGCAGAGGGGCCCACGAGGACCGGTGATGTTGTCAACGTCAGCTTGGGCGAGAAGAAGAAGAAGCCGTCGTCCGAGAAGTCAAAATCTCAGTGGGATGAAGGCGTGACTTTGACTAGCATGAGCGTGACTGGCGCCTCGCCACCCCGGAAGAGGCAGAAGTCGGTAGGTTCTTCGACCGGGAACCCAGTTTCGTTGAGTGCTCTCGCTCTTGCTCTTCCCCAAATTCTAAAGACCCCCATCCAGCAGATACTGAACGAGTACGGGTGTGCTGACGAAAGGTTCGTCCGCAGCATGGTGAGCGACCTGAAGGGTATCGAGCTATCTGATCAAGGTCAGGTCCAACACTCCTTAACAGAACCGGGAATACACCTAGGAGGCAATGATGAAGGTAAGCTTCTCCTTTCTGATGCCAATTTACTGTCCAGGATGCTGTACTTAATTATTTTTCTCTTTGCAGGCTCTATTTGCTGTCTACGCTATTGATGCCAGCAAGGACTCCAATGAGATGAAGGAGCGCTTGGCAAGCTTGAACGACCAGATCAGCTACCTCCGGGCCGAGAAGAAGAAAACAGAGAAAGACTTAAAGGCCGAGAAGAAGGAGAAGCTCTCGCTAGCCGACAAGTTCGCCAAACTCAGCCTACACACCAAAGAGCTAGAGGGAAAAGCTGAATGGGTGGTTGCCTTGGAGTGCGACATAGACGCGCTTCAGCGGGAGAACACCAAGCTATGGTCTAAGCTGAAAGAAAGAAACGACCAAATACTCGATCTGCAGGGCCAGATTCCTGCTCAAAGCGAGTTTGCCATTGCCAAGTTCAAGGTGTCGGATGAGCTGAAGGCCATGCTCAAGGCAACCCGGGAGGGTGTCATCACTGAGAAGTTTGGTGAATGGAGCCTCCTTGGGTATCTAGACAAGGCGAAGATGACTGCCGATCTGATCGCTGCCCGGGAGGCCAAGGAGAGGGAGGCGAAGTCCAAGGCGGCTGTCGAGAAAGAGCCTGAGAGCACAGTAGGGTTGACAGGCGAGCCGTCCGAGAAGGATGCTGAGAAGGGTGCTGATGGAAAGGACATCATGGCCGGGTTGTCCGAGGATGAGGAAGAAGACGGTCGTGAGGCCTAGATTATAATTTGTCTTTTTGTTACTTTTGTAAGACAACAGCCTTATGCCCTATCTTGGTGACGATACATCCCTAGTGTTTTCTGTAAATACCCATTGGTGGTATACTCCCCAGCATTCCGGGTTTTGATATATATGCCTTATCCATCCTTTGTTGCCTATACCTCTTGTGTTATAATATTGGATTATGCCTATCTCGCTTGTTACTGAGGATACTATAAATTATGCCTCTTGGTGGATTTAACTTGAGATTTTAATGAATTATGCCTCTCGATGGATTACCTATTACCTATCCCGCTTGGTGTTACTTGGGATTTTAATGAATTATGCCTCTCGGTGGATTAAGAATCTGTTTTGACTTGTGTTGTGCCTGACTTATTGTTTACTGCCCTGGGCCATTATTCGACATTAATGTACTTGAATTTAACTTCTCCATTCCTGTATTAAGTTTTTCAAAAGAAATGGAGGCATCCTCCGGGACATGATGTTCTCCCAGAGGTAGTGATACTTACAAATATACAGTAACAAAGTTGGGTCTCGTCCCCCCTTTTACACTGGGTAGAACTTCAAATGCTATGTATTCTATGGGCGCCCGGTGACCACCCCATCCTGATCCTGGAGATAGAAGGTTGCGGGGCCGACCTTTTCAACAATTTCGTACGGTCCTTCCCAGATGGGATCCAAGGCCAATGGCTTGGTCATGATTTTCTTCATTACCCGGTCCCCTAGTCCCAACGTTCGGGCCCTGACCTTACTATTATAATGGCGTGCAACTCGCTACTTATAGACTTGGTTGTGCAAATCTGTTCTCTCCCTCCTTTCCTCGATGAGGTCAATATTCAACTGGAGGTCTTCCTCATTGGTTGTGGCGTCGTAGTTTTCAACTCTTCCTAATGGTACTGACGTCTCGATTAGCAAGATAGCCTCCGTGTCAAAGGCCATGCAGAAAGGTGTTTCTCTTGTTGATTCTATTGTTGTGGTTCTGATTGCCCATAACACCTCCGACAGCTTTTAGGCCCACAGACCCTTGGCGTCATCTAACTTCTTCTTCAAAAGCTTCTTAATGATTTTGTTAATTGCCTACACTTGACCATTGGTATGTGGGTGTGCCACCGATGCGAAAACTATCTTGGTGCCCATTTCCTTTGTGAACTTTATCAGATGGTCATTGTTGAATTGCGTTCCGTTGTCTGTGACAATTGTCTCTGGGACCCCGAATCTGCAATATATGTTTTTCATCAGGAAATTCTTCACGCACTCGGTGGTTATCTTCACCCACTTCGTGTAATAGTCAACGACCACTATTACGTACTTGAACTGCCCTGGTGCCGTTGGCAGCCTCCCGATGATGTCCAAGCCCCATTGTGCAAAAGACCAGGGCGACAATAGGATTGATAAAGCAATAGGAGGGGAATGTATCTCGTTAGCATGCAAATGACATTTATGGCATCTCGCCGACATTTTATCTGCCATGGCGCTCATGTTGGGCCAAAAGAACCCTGTTTTAAGTGCCTTATGCGCTAACAACCTAAATCCATAGTGATTCCTGCACACTCCCTCATGTATTTCTCCCATGATCGCCTCGCCTTCCTCGGCTGTTACACATTTCAAGTTTGGGAAATTGTAGCCTCTACGATAAAACTTCTCGTTCATGAGTGTGTATCTGGCACATCTGGAGTTTCCTTGCTTGCCGCCTGTCCTCTGGGCGCACCCCCTCCTTCATGAACTCGATTATGGGGTCCATCCACGTAGGTTCTCCGGGTCCCGCATCAACCATGAATATCTCCGAAATGGTTTTACTTATGCTAGATTTTCCTAACACCTCAATCTTTGCCTTCTTTCTTGCTTTCCCTGGCCCTCCACTGACTAATCAGGCAAGGGTGTATGCATTACTATTTTTCTTCCGCGGGATGTGAGAGAGGGATGCCCACTTGAAACGCTGCATAAAGGCTTTGGACAGTGCTTGATAAGAGTTTAACTGAGGCTCATTTGCCTCGAAACTCCCGTTAACTTGATTTACAACTAACTGTAAATCACTAAACACTTCCACCATCTCCACGCTAATGTCTCGGGCGAGTTGCAATCCACCAGTCAATGTTTCGTACTTGGCCGCGTTGTTTGAGGCGTTGAATTGGAATTCTAGGGCGTACTCATGGTTGAATCCATCCGGGGTCTCTAATATAATTCCCACCCCGCTTTTCTTTTTCGTCACCGAGGCATCAACATATAGCTTCCAAAGGGGTGTTGGTGGCTCCTTCTCCCGTACCTCTCCCTCTTCTTCCTCAGGATTACATGCCGTCTCTTCCGCTACTTCCACTTCCCCAAGATTACTCACCGGTTTTTCCGCTACTTTCATGGGCGTGAACTCATAGATAAAATCTGTTGCGACTTGCCCTTTTACCAACCTCCCACTGATCTCTGGCTTTTGCATGATCTGCCTTAGGGGATGGTTGGTATAAAAGGTTATGGAGTGTGCCTGGAAGTAGTGTCTGAGCCTTCTAGCGGTCACGAAGAGCGCTAAAACTAATTTTTCTATGTCCTAGTACCTGCTTTCTACTAGTGTGAATCCTTTCCTAGCATAAAACACTGCATGCTCGATATCAGACTCTTTTCTTATTAGCACCGAGCTGACTGCCGTCTGCGATGTCGCAAGATACAGGTAAAGCATCTCGTCCGGGATAGGCTTCGAAAAACTAGCGCGGACGTGAGGTATGCCTTTATCTGTTTGAAAGCCTCTTTCTGCTCGGGACCTCATACTATCTCCTTGCATCGCTGGTCTTTCAACAACCGAAAGAAGGGTGCATACTTATCAGTGAGTCGTGACATGAACCTTGCCAGGGCAACGATCTTCCCGGCCAACGACTGCACTTCATTCCTTTCCTTGGGTGTTTCCATATCCAAAATGGCTTGGATCTTCTCCGGGTTGGCTTCTATCCCCCTCTTGCTGATTATATGGCCCAAGAATTTCCCTTTGATGACCCTGAATATGCATTTCTGAGGGTTCAACCTCATCTTGTACCTCATTATCACCTCGAAGACTTTTTCCAGATGCCTCACATGCTCCTCGGTCGTTAGACCAGCATGTCATCGACATATACCTCTATTATTTTTCCGAGGTAATCGGCGAACATGACATTCATTAGCCGCTGGTAGGTGGCTCCCGCATTCTTCAGTCTAAAAGCCATGACCTTGTAGCAATATAGTCCCCTGTCTGTCATGAAAGCTGTGTGCTCCTCATCCCCGAGATCCATCTTTATCTAGTTATAGCCAGCGTAGGCGTCCATGAAGCTCAACAATTCGAACCCGGACGTGGAGTCCACCAATTGATCTATGCGTGGGAGCGGGAAGCTATCATTTGGGCATGCCCTGTTGAGATTTGAATAATCCACGCATATTCTCCATTGTCCCGTTGACTTCATTGGAACCATGACCACATTGGCTAACCATTGGGGATATCTAACCTCCCTTATAAACCTGATGTCAATCAATTTTCGCTACTTCTCTGGCTTAAATGTTCTTCTCTTTTGCCGCACGGGGGGGGGGGGGAGGGGAATTCCTTCTTGATCTCTAGCTTGTGTGTTACGATGCTACTTGATATCCCGGGCATATCCTTATACGTCCAAGCGAACCCCCCCACTGTTTCTCTTCAGGAATTTCACTAGGGCCGTTCGTACGCCAGGTGCATGTCCCGTCCCTATGGTCACTTGCTGATCAGGGAACTCATCAGAGATCAACATCGCTTATGTCTCTTCCGCCGACCTTGAACGCTCCTCGTCTGAGTCGGTATCATCTCTGGGATCCACATAAGGATCCGAGAGGACACTACGACCTAGCTTACCGACAGAACCTCTGACTTTTTCCTCCCATTGTTTATAGCATAACAACTCCTTGCCGCCCCCTGATCTCCCTGGATCGTAATGACTCTCATTGGGGTTGGAGCCTTCATCATTAATATGTGGCCAGCGATAAACGACTTTAGCTTCCATAAGGCGGGTCTTCCTAAGATCCCGTTGTAGGACGACTCACAGTCTACCACGATGAATTCTACGGTTGCCCGGGCGACACCCTCTCGGCCTTCCATGCTTACCCCGAAGCTCTCTGATCCCAGGGGTTAGACGACATCGCCCGAGAAGCTGATCAACGGTTCATGGTCTTGCATCAACTTGTTACTTCCTCGATGCAATCATTTCCAGGTGCTCCTGAACAACACGTTGACGGAGGCTCCCGTATCAATCAGGATCTTCTTCGTGATATAGTGATCCAGTTGCAATGTTATCAGGAACGGGTCCTCGTACGGCCTTATCCCCTCCTCTTCCTCTTCTAGGAAGGTAACGGGCTTCCAACCGGTGGTCATTTGTTGATTATTGCTATTTCCAAAGGTGAAAACCTCTCTGCCATCCCTTCTTCCCGTACACTGTTTTTTAGCCTTGTTGCTCCTATTATCTATTCGGGACCCGCAATGGATGGTGTTGATTATTCCATACACTTCGATCGCCCCTACTTGCCTTTGCCCGGGCACATACTGCTGTAATTTTCCCACTTTCACTCGGCTCTCTACCGCTCTCTTCAGCTCTATGCAGTTATTTATGTGGTCAGTTGCCTCCCCATGATACCCATAAAATTTTCCTGTGTCTTCCTTAGTGAGCCGAGAGGCCAAAAATTTCTTGGCCAAGGGAGGCGAAATGATAGAATTGTTCTCGTTCCATATCGCCTTGTAGGTGGCACTGAGCGCTGAGAAATGCTCTTTGCCTGTCGGCGTCGCCCTAGCTTACCCGGTATCCTGGTAGGGACCCTTTGTCTTCCCTTACGTGTTATACTGCTTCCCTTCCTTCCTCCCGCTCCCTTCCTTGTGCCTCTTTCCAGATGAGTACGAGTTCGGCTCTCATTCTCCCTTCCAGGCCCTAACCTCTTAGGCCACTTATACCGGCGACCCTCCTTCTCTCCCTTCGACCTTCCTTTTCCCGGCCGAGGTCCCCCCATAAGCATCATGGTCTTCTTGTGCGTGCTTGATCACCATTTCCATAAGCTCGTCGTAGCCTTGCAGATTTTTGATTTTTATTGCATACAAAAACTTCTCGGGAAGCAACCTTTGAATGAACGCCTCCTCTGCAACCCTTTTGTCAAAGTTCCTAACTCTGGCCGGGGCTTCTTGCCAGCGGTTCACAAAAGCTTTCAACTCCTCTCCCCTATCTTGCTTTACTTTAAACAATTGGGCGGTGTTCTGCCCGTCCGTCCGTACGATGAACCTATTGACAAACCTATCAGTTAGCTGCCGGAAGCAATCAATCGAGTTCGACAGGAGCTCATAGAACCAACTAAGTGCTTCCCCTGCTAAGGTTTCTTGGAACATGTTACATCATATCGCATCCGAATATCCTTTAGCGTTCGTGTGAGATTTGAAACTATCAAGAAAAAGATGAGGATCACGATCTCCATTATAGCTAAGTTTTAGTGGTTTGGCTGTGTTCGACTAGACGGACTAGGTGATTGCTCTTGTGAACGGTCCGCCCCTTTCTTCCAAACTCGCGTGGGTTGGATTGCGTGTCACCCTTCTCTCGGCGTCCGAGATTTTTTCAGCTAAACCCGTCACGTTATCCCGGATAGCTCTTAGGGTATCTTCCATCTCTCCCGGTCTTCTAGCTGGGACTTCCGGGACTGGCTCAGGAAAGGGGGGGTGGCCCGTCATTCCACATTTTCTCTAGGAATAAATTTACCCCTAAATGCACGGTCCTATGGTCCGTTCCTGCCGGAGTGCCTGTCTGATGTGACGTGGCCGCCCGATCCAACTCGGCCGCCTCATCCAACGCTTCCCGATGCTTAATCCCTCGGGCTAGCGCGCTCATGAGCGTGACGTTGTCCCTTTCCAACCTGCGCTCCCTCTCGGAGGCTTCTTCTCTTTGCTGCTCCATCCGAGTGATTTGGGCCCTCATCTCCTCCAACATCTCAGCTAACTCTTGAGGATTGAGGTCTCGCGCCACTCCCTCCAGCGTTTCCTCCCGAGCATTTATCCCTGTGATTCGTGAACTTCCCCCTGCTGTTTTCGGGGTCCTTCCGAATATTGGCTCCCTTTGCTCTTCCCGTCCCACATCCTGCTCTTGTTGTTCGCTTAACCCAGCCATCGAGTCATGTTGGCTTTTTGTAATAATTCCCACAGACGGCGCCAAATGTTTCTATACAATCCCGGATAGGGTTGCAAAAGCTGATGGCGTGTCCACTAGGTGATTAGTTTTCCTCCTGTCGACCTGTGAACAAAAGGGTGACCGGGGCTTCCGATCTTTCCTCCTCTGATGATTAAGTCAGAATTTGCAGGTGAAGTGTAATTACTAGCGTAGTAAATGATACCTGACAAGCTGGTGGCTGGGCCGTATTTATGACCCAGTGTGGGTTCACTTTGCTTGGAAATCGATGTGAGACATTTACCTTTGCTGCTGTTTCAAATAGACCTCCTATATGCCTTCTGCAGTCGTTCCAAGCCCAACGTTACCACCGAGATTGGGCCCGGCCCATCCTGTTTATGGGCGGGAACCTTAGGGCGGCCTCGATTGTGGTGGAATGTCTGCTAGTTTACGGGCTTGGGAGGTTAATACAACCGACTACACTTTCTAATCTAGACTCTAGCTTTTAAATTTAATTGTGTAATGTTGTTGTGGTCTTGTTTTTCAAGAACTTTGTGAATCTATATTTTTTTAAAAGTCAGAACTGATACAAGTAGAAGAAAAAGCAAAAGAATAAGTTAACTAGCAGTACTTTGATGACAACACCCTTGCAAGAAAAATACATAAAGCATAACTGATCGAGTAGCTAGTTTGCTAGTTTTATTAGAGCAGCTAACCCACCACAAGAAGCCAAAATGTACTCACCTCTGTACAAGAACGACTGTCGAAACAAACGAGCTCAAGTAGCTCCCTCAACACCTACCAATACATAAACACATCTTGAATTATGTTTCATAATTCAAGTCATGTTTCAAGAAAAGAAGATACATAAACAGTAACAAGATTCTATCTTTGATATAGAGAAGAAAACACATTTGATTATGACTATAAAACAAACACCTGGTATAAGCAATATCATGGAAAATAGATGTCGGTGAAGAATAAAAACTATACAAGAAGTAGAGATTCTTGAGAAAAAGAAAAAAGATGTTAAAATACCAAGATTGTTCAAACATACAGCACCCAAAAATCAACAAGCAGCTTGTAAAGAAATAAATGAACAACAATGGTAGAAGACCAATTATTTTGCTGCAACTCAGTACCAAAATTTTAGAGTAACGCACAATAGCAAACAAGGATCAGTTACCCAAACACCTCAAGGTCATGTGGAACAAACACAGAAGGATAGAAATTCATAAGCCACCCAATTGAACCCAGAATAAACTTAGGAGGTTGACCTAGTTTTCAAAACCCCCCAAAGGAATTAAAGAAGAGCAACCAAAGACAAAAATCGACCTTAGAATCCTTAAGGAAAACCCAATTTTTTTTCACCTGTTGTGTCACACTCCGAATTTTGGATAAATAAAAATCCAAATTCAAGGCATGATAACAAAAATAAAGAGGTCATATATTACAATCTGACGTTTACCTAACTTGAGAAGTCAAGTAAAGGTCACGCTCTAAAGAGCTTACTACAAAACGACAATCAGAAAAAAAATAAATAAATAAATAAAAGATTCAACTCCTAACAAGCAGTTTCTAGACCTCTACGTCTCAATTTTGAAAATCTTCACCTGCAAGATCAAACCCTACACCATGGATTGGTGCACCGGGTTGTAAAAAAGAACTCAGTAAGCTTTAAAAGATCATATGAGTAAATATACATTAAGAAACTCAACCTAAAATCACATAAGGTAAAAACGGTATTTCATGCATTAAAAACTTAGTTTAGAAAAGCACTTAAAAACAAAAAAATTCAAAAGAAAGTAAATAAGAAAACAAGACAATTCAAAATCAATCCATTCATAACGAATCCTGCAAAAAATGTAGTTCAGGAATTCCACTAAAATTACACAAAGTGTAGTTCAGGAATTCCGTTAAAATTACACAATTAAGATTAAAGAATCTCCTACAGAAAATCATAGTTTAGGAGATATTCAAAGCGAGGGATTTAGATGACAACACGTAAGAACATCACACAATCATTTCTCCACCCTTACTTATGAGTTCGTTAACACTTAATCATCCCCCATAAGTAACTAGACAAACATCTACTCATGGATTAGTCAACACTTAATCATCCCCCATGAAGTACCAACAGACAGACTAGAGCTTTATACTGACCGTAACCAATCACCCGGTCAACGCTTGATTCCTGGTTTACTGACACCATCACGAAGGCTCATAATCACCACTAAGGCACACAACCACAACTAATGCACACAATCACTACTAAGTCACAGTTTCTGTAACGCCCTGACCCAGAATTAATACAAGAAATACAACTCATTACCTCAATTTTCCATAGCATAGAACTTCAATTTAGATTTTAAAACTTACCTTCAGGAATTCAATTTCTGTAAATAGATAACTTACAAGAAATTAGCAAAAAAACTCTTCATACTTGAAACCGGTTTACGTTGGGATGTCTTTCAAAAACTAAATATAAGTGTCGAGAGTCCGCCTTCAATATGTGGTCATACTAGGAGGAAAGTCGTCTCCCACAGTACCCTCTTCAATTGGCTCCTTTTCGGTTTGAACTGGTGCTAGCCACCACCATAGGCTTGAGGAAGGTCGGAGAGGTCCTAATTGATATGGTTCGCCGTCGAGGTGAGGCCAGAGACGGCCTGGCTATGGACGCCAACCACACCCAGTCGGTGTGTCAAAGAACAGGTCCTTCACTCCATGACCTTCGAGAACTCTTGATTTTTCTCTCATCCATACTTCCTTGTCACTATCCTAAGAAGACATCAGAAAGTATGAGCCCCCCTCCCTCTCCCTTTCTTTCTTCTTTTAATTTTGTTGTTTAGGTCGGTTTAACCGACCGATCTAGAACCTCCCTCTCTCTTCTTTTATTTGTTTCTTTTCACATACTTAATTTAATTACTTATCTACTCAATTCACTCTATTTATTTATTCACTAAGATCATAAAATAATCCTTAAACAATCTCGACATAATTAGCTCGATAAATTTTCAGGACTCACAATTATCGAGCGTCCTATTTTCCATCAAGTTTCAAAAATATGTTCCGACAAACCTCACTTTGGCTTACCTGATAATTTTAAAGTCCATGAAATGTAACGCAAAGTCAGTCACAATCACCAATATCGACCGACAGATAATTCATCAAAATAGCTACAATTAACTCAACAAAATATCTGAGGCTTACACACATAAATATTTAACAAAAATCAACCGAGTATTACAATTTCACTATTCAAGCATAAGTCTTTTGACTTAGAACATCTAATAGGTCACAATTAGCTCAACTTAGACATCACAATAATTACCCTTCCAAATTGACATATCTCAACATGCACAACATGTTATCACCTATGCACATGAAGTGTAATATACCAACACAAGCAATACCACATTTACAATAACGTATCACAATGCATATGTTTCAGCAAGGCATAAATATCCACATCAATAGTCATACGCCATACCATTACAAATTATAGTTCATATTCGTAATTCTCCTAAAATCATTTTTATATCAAAAACCATATTTTACTTACCCATGGACCATAGTCGATCAAGTCCATATGTTTTTAAACAAAACTTCATTTCTAAGAAAACGATTTCACCATTTTACGATAAATGAACTATAGTAAGGGTAGAATGTACACATCTTGATGATATTGTGGGTAACTAACAGATTAACTTGAGGAAAGATATGACAGGTCAAATAAAGGCATGTCAACTGAAGATCGTACTTGATTTTTGCATGAGGTTGCTCGCAAATTGAAGAGCATGTTAGGAAAAATCAATCTACTAACACTTGTAAGAGATCAAGTAACTACCTGTTGGTTACGTACATAAAGGAATAATCCTCAGTAACACGATAAAGAAATTTACTCTCAAATCAAGAAATTAATAATATTAATCCCAAGTGAGACCACAAGCTAAGAAAATTTGTTCCTGCCTCCACAAAGTTTAACACAGAAGGGCATTAGCTAAAACAACCAGAGATCCGAAATTTTTCTATCCACAACTTCCCTACCATAAGGTGCAAGTCAGGTTTCCAACAATACCGAAAGACTGCATAAATACAAAGGGACAAGTGCCCATTTCTGTGAAGAAATGAGAATAGTGAAGGAACTTAATATAAGTAGTTTTAGCAATGTATACTGAATAATTTTATTTCCAATGAACTAATGGACGGTCAAAAGTAGTTTGAAAACGACCAAATGATAGCGATATTAAAGTAGAGACAAAGTCTACAACATGTGTTGACTTAATCAACACAACCCCGCTCAACCTATCTGATTGTCCACCAACAATAAAAATTCGATAAAATTTTATATTGACGATCGAATTCCTTTTTGGCTCAAATCAACTTTGTAAACACTTCTGCACATGACGATCGCCTAACAATAGTTTGTCCTCAGTTCTCAGAATAGAATTACATAACGAACCCGAACTATGCTTGCAATAGGGTTTAAACTATTAGGTCTATTTCCCAAAACAATAACACTAACGTCACGAGCACGCAAAATTGTAACAACCCAAGATTAAAGTTACTCCCCATTTTGTCATCACCATTACTCTCCACACACCCTTGGGGATGACCAAAAGCATGACTATAATGTGAAAACAAGATACTCTTCCTTCTTGCATGCCATAAAGAATTCTAAGTTGATTAATGTCCACGCAACGGTGCTCCAAACTTTCCTACAATGATCAAAACCGACACAATTATAATAATAACATCGAGTCGACAAAAATTAAAACAGTCAATTCAGCATGTGCGGCTTAACATCATAATCCCCGTAAGTATAACGCCTTCTTTGATTTATGTAGACAGTGTTGGAAACCTATACCCCTAAGTCACACTACTTAATTGGGTCTAGTCCCAACAATAATTCTAATGATTAAAATCACACGGTTCGCTCCAACCGTTCCACGAGAAAGCGCCTGAATGCTAGAATATCTGAGCTGCACAAACACATTACTCTTTCCACCAACATTTTTGAGTCTAACAGCATAACACAATCCGATAATCATTTATGGTCAAACTGTTGCCCACGCTTGGCCCTACGGCTCTAAAGCCCAAAAGCTTCTAACCAAAAAATCAACAACTACGAAAATACACTTGAGTTAACTACTTTTGTGGTCAAAAACGATGACATCTGATAGCAGGATTCAACGGTTCCTTCAGATACCTCTACTAAACTGAGTTCGCGAAACCAAGTTTTATATCAGATGTCAAAATTAATTCCCATCCAAAAGCCACCACCAGATTAAGTGGTTCGCCAAGCGCCGAGAATTGTGAGCTCAAGTAATAATCGAAACTCTCATCCAGCCTCGGCTTTGGCCTTTAGCTCGAAAGGATAATAACTTAAGTATAAGAAGGAAGCAAATCCATAACTTGAAGTTCAAAAGTTCTACTAATCTTCGACATCCCTTAGCGACCCATTTCGGTCACATCCTCGAAGCCAAAATTCAATAGAAAAGTTTCAACTAATCCCTCTAACACCAGCGGATGAACATCAGTCTAAACAACGATGACTTCCCTGATCATACCTGGATCAGTATGTGGTCCCACCACTATACGATCCATAAGAAAAACCTTTACTCAAGGAACGTCGTTAAACGTATCAAGATATGCACTATCTTCGATACCTCAAACTCTAAACAAAAATAAATCAACTGGGAAACCCTTTTCTTTAAAGCTACATCACCATTCATACATTACATAACTTGAATATCTCATTCAACATCGCCCTGCAATTCAAAGACTACCATAAAATACTTGTGGTTCAATGATTCATAACTTATTCGGACTCTGGTTCACTTAGGATCACCACTTAATTTAACAATAAACCCTAACCGTGACATACAATAACCAATTCTTTATCAAACTTGAAAATTCGACAAACGAACCAAAATCCCTCACCTTCAAACATCAAAGTTAATGATCCATTAGTTCAAGACTTGTCTCAACTAACCTAAATAATGCCGCTTGAAAATTACTATGGGCACCCATCAACGCTTCACCAATTAATCTCTATGACTTTGATTACTTCATACACCGAATTATTCTGCAACTCTTTTCGCTTCTAACAAATACACATTCGAGATGTAAAGAACACCCTTATGGATAACCACGCCACACCTAAATTGCTGACTTTTTCATTCTAGCGATCAACGTTGCTGGAGATTAGAGTTACCTAGAACTCTTAAAATTCTCAACATGTTTCTTCACTTTTTCTCCTATAACCTAAATACTCAAGAATGTGAATGAGTTGGTTCAGGGACTAGCAAGTACTAAACTTCTACACTATCACTAGGCGTCCAAAGCAAATAGCTTCATTTCCATGTCTCCACGGTCAATAAACATATTGCTTACAAATAAGTCCAACATCTCCACGCAACAGTCTCAGATAACAATTAGAAAACCCAATGACATCATGTATTAAATTCTCCATCTGTTGTCATAAAGTCGGAGCAACCACAACCATCTTGCATCCGCTTTACCATTACATTTCAAAGCCCATTACACTTACAATCCTTCAACAACACTCAACGTAAGTAGGAGAGCGAATCCCACATTACAGATACCAAACCTAAATTGACCAATAACAATTTCAGAAACCAAACTTCAATGCATAAACCAAACTTTAACAACCCCACTTAACGCATCCAGTAACGTCCACAATTAATTAACTCAACCAATACCTCTACTGTTTATCTCAAAGCAAGACAACACTTACTTAACACCCTTATGATATCTCTTCTTTCAATACCAATATTATCTAAAAATTGCCAAATCCTTCGTTGGAGGGGTGTGACTTCGAAACCGAAAACCAAAAACTAAAAAAAACCGCACTGAAAAAAACAAACCGAGCCGAACCAGATATGTTTGATTCGGTTTTCAGTTTCAGCCCAGTGAAAACCGAACTGAACCATTTGAACCGAAGTCAACGATCAACAGTAATACGACGTCGTTTTGAAAAAAAAAAAAACCTAGTTCTTCAGCCGAAAACCATAGTCTTTCTGTTTCACTCTTTCTCAGTTCTCACTTCTCACTCTTTCTCAGTCCTGAGTCCCCTCTGCCTCTCGGCTCTCGCCGGACTCTCCCTCTTCTCCCCTCTCGCCGGTCCACCCTGTCGCCACTCACTAGTCCCCTCCGCCACTCGCCGTCTCTCCAAATCGACAGTTTTTGTTCGGTTTTCCGACCAAAAAATCCCACTATTGTGAGTTCAAAGTTTAAACCTTTATTGATTTGCAACTACCTTTTTTAGGGTGTTTAGCATTTCGAAAGCATACTTGTATAGCTCTTCTATTTCGTTGGTGTCTGTCTTGCTGCTATGTAGTAAATTGAGTAAATTCAAGCAATGATAATGATAGAAAAGGTCTGAGACTCTTTAACATGTTGGAGTTGTAAAATTGAGCAGTATTTTCTTTTGTAAGGAAAAATATATGATGGAGATCAGGCACAGTTCAGACTTTGTTATGTTGGTGAGTTTTAGGTAGTGGTCTACTGGTCTTTGCTAATTCATGTTGTTGTGCTTTAGTTTGGAGGCCTTTTAACTACTGGTATACTCGCATTCTCATGGACGTAAGTGTCATTCTTCTGCGTTTCCTTTTTAACTAGTTAGATGGTTTCAACTTTTAATTTTGTTTGTAAAGCAACATATTTTCATGTTAGATTATTCCAACGGTTTTCCGAACATCTTTCATAATGTTGTAACTTGTTAATTGTTATGTGCTTAAATCTTTGATTCCTTTTCTTTTGTAGACAACATTCCCTCTCACAATGAAGAGGGTTAGATTGAACTCATCAAAGGCAGTGAAGCGCAGTTCCTCAACGTCCATTGGCTCAGTTGGTCGTGGTTGTGGCCATGGTCGTGGTGCTACGAGTTCTGCAATGAACAATTCTTCCTCATCTTCTTAGGTATATTACTGAAAATTGGTTACTAAAATAGTTATGATATATATATATATATATATATATATATCCGATGATGATGATTATATTTTTATAATACGCAGATGCAAGTTGATAGTGTTGGTGTTGGTGAATCGGCAACACCGATGTCGGTTCCTAGTATGGGTGGATCACAAGCAACTGAAGCAAGTACCAGTGAAGAAGAGGAGAATCATGAGATGACTGAGGAAGAATATTTGGCGTGCTTGAAGGACAATGAAAGGTCAAATATTTGGGCTCATTTTATGATACGGGTTTATCCTAGTCTTTTAGGGATTAGCCGATTCCTTCTCCAAGTTAGTTAAGTATATAGTTTTCTAGCTTGAAAAGGAATAGTTGTCTAACTTAGTAAGGAATAGTTTTAAGTTAGATAAGGATTTATAGAGATTTAGACTCTATAAATAGAGGTGTCTAGCTTAGTTCTAGACATCAGAGAGGAAACAGTTAGAGAGATATCTGCATTAGACAATAACCATTGTACCCTCTTTTGCACAATAATAAGAGAGGAATACGTTTTCTTCAAACTACATTACTTGTGTGTTTTAGTACTATTAATGTCACACCCCAATTTTCGAAAGATAATTTTCAAAAATTTTGGCATGATATATCTTAAAATATTAATATCCCAAAACCTGATTCAAAACAAATTTCAAAGAAACTAAAACTCAATGTGGAAATGTCACACAACTCAACACTGAGTTAAATATTACATTTTCTTGTTTACATAAACTTGAAAATCAAGAAAATGAAAACACTCACATGAGTTTTAATAATGTCTACCCCTAATATAAAAATATACAGTGTACCGCAAAACCTAAAAAACACCCTTGCCACTAAGCCTCCGCCTTAACCCTGCTGATCCTTACATGCAGGTCTAACCTCTACACCAAGAATTGGTGCACCGAGCTGTAAACAACAAACCCGGCACTACGCCAAAAATATCATCAGACGACAGTTGAGGACTGTCGTCTGACGAAAAAACATATGTCGTCTGAGGCCCTGCCGTCTGATTGATGATCAGACGACAGTTCTCCACCGTTGTCTGAGTGTTGATCAGACGACATATGATATGTCGTCTGAAATTTGACAAGTCTAGAGGGTTTGCAAACTTATGTTGTCTGAGTTAAAAACGACAACATATATATGTCAACTGAAACAAGAAAAATTAAGGTTTTGTCAAAATAGATGTGGTGTGATACAACCTTACACTGCATATAATCGTCGAGCTACAAAACCTTCAACGACAAATATATTCACCTGCTGTGGTTAGATGAGGTTTCTAATGACAATATAATATTGTCTAATGTTGTCAAGTTTGGAAAATTATTACTCTATATCCTCTTAATGGAAAACCAACGACATATATATGTCGTTTGATGAAACATTTATGTCGTCTAATAGTTCGTTTCACTTCACTTTTATCTTGTAGGGTATGATGACTTGTTTCGTTTGATTGTCTATTAGACTTCACATTCTTGTTTCTATTCTTATTGCTTATGTTGTGTGATTATGAATTGAACTTCATATGTAACAAAAACTAAGAATAAAATGAACAAAGTACCACTTTATTTAATGTTAAGAATCCACTTCAATTACAAAATTATTTGAAGTGTAAAAATACGTGTACAATAACAATACATTTTGATTCTAATGTACATATAACTACACTCATGATCCCACTGCTCACCATTCATCACTGACAATGCTCACAAAAATTACATACTGTTGTGTTATTTGAGTCAGCCTCACCAGGATTTCCTTGAGTACTTGGGTAGGTAGCTGCAATGATGTATGCATATTAAGATCCGAACTTAGGGGAATCAGCTACAAAAGGAAAAAAAAAACAGCACTGTAACTACGAACTATACTAATTTTCTCATTTGTTGTGTTCTATAAACCTTGAACATGTACCAAGCTACAAAAACTCCATTGATTTGTCCTTGTCAAAATGAGAACCTAAACAAACAAGCCAATAAACAGAAACTTCAATAAGTGATACAATGTCAGAGGCTCAAACTACATTTAGAAGTCAACTAGAAACACACAGAAGCAAAACAGCCAATATCAGATGGTATCAACTTGGCAAATACACATGTGGGGTACTTTATTCTTTGAGTATCTCAAATTCAATAGGGGGTACTTTATTCTTTGACATATCATAGTAGACTGGGTAGTAATTAGAGGCATGTGAGTTCATGACATATATATAGTTCATAACAGTAAATACACATTCACATAAACTCTTAACCTTCTGACATTTTGAGTCAGCAAGCGTGAGTAGTTCATTAGCTGGTCTTACTTAAACATTAAAGCTAGAGTAGCTGATTTGAACCCTCAAACTAAATTAGAAAGAAAAACAGTAGAAGGGGAAACATGAGATCAAAAACATATGTCTGAATTTTGTCAGTCTATACTTACCTGCAAATATGTCTGCATTTCCATTCATTATCATGAAGATCTCTTGCAATTACTTCCTACACTAGGGGTGCTTTGAGTAATCCTGAAGAGCCAAAAAAATGAATGAATGAGACCAAGTTCATGAAATAATAACATATAGACAGTGCATATATACAGGCAATAACAAAGAGTTATAAGATCATTAAGTCCAAGTCTTACTAGGATCACAGCCAAATGCTCATTAAAGGTTACAATCTAAACTGAGGATCACAGCCAAATGCTAGAGTATCATCCAATAATTGTAATTGTATGAACAAATGCTTACCATTCAATTGTCTAAGAAACACAAGCTGCTCACCAAGCTACTCCCAAGCTTGAAATGATGCTTTGAAGCACCTGTGTACAAAAAGCTATCAGTTCAAAGAGAAACTATAGTTCTTATATAAAAAAAAAATTAGATTGGTGTCCTGTTCAACAAAGTTACAAAACATGAACAATTGGTTTAGTTAAGAGAAATAAGGCAATCAATGATGGTACACAACTATCTACGTGAACATAAGTATGGTTATTGTAAGGAGAACCATGGTAATATAAAAGGGGCATTTCTGTATACTCAATGTGTTATCTTTATACACAATAAAAGATCCATATCAATATCTCTGAACTCAAACTTCTCAGAATTGCAACATAGGTTTTGAGTTTTGCTTCAAGTATACTGCAGAAGATAGCATTGCATTCTAACAAACATGGGGAGACCCTCGCTTCTTTTCCTAAGCATTACCGATTTAAGAACTATCCATTTCTTTTAGTCACTATATGCACATTAACCCTGCTGACCCCTGCTGACTATACTGAGTTCTACATGTTACACTACAAGATCTTTCAAAAATTCGAGCTAAGTGATAATCAAACTACATATAAAACTACAATGTGAAACCATACGTGTCGATTGCTCAAGAACACCTCAAGGCCTCCCTCCCTCCCTCAAGCACACAAAAATTCCACTCAGGGCACTAATCTTTTTTGAAACTCACCTCATACTCATCACTGATCTTAAACGTCGCCTTCCCCGAATCAAGCAACTCTGAAATCTACGAAAAAGCCTCCACACATTACACGAAACTCAACGCCTTTCCTGGAAGAGGTTGCTTCATAGCTGCAATATATATTTACACAATTAACTATACTATAAAGAGTGGACTAATACAAATACAAAATCAGACAAATATGTGCACATAAAGAAGGAATGCTGATGTTACACGACTAACCATGCAAAACCTCAATCAGTCAAGATAATACATGAGAACCCAACAACTGCAAGGAACTGTTACAGGCAATTATGCATCCCATAACTAATTTTAAAACATTCCGCAAACCAATTTTAACCAAAAGCATGCAAATTGCACAGCTCCTTCATGAACTAATAACAAATTGGAGCAACAAAATTAACATACAATTGGTTACAAGGTGATGTCTCCAATCCTATCGAGCCTTTATCTACTCTCAATTCTACACTGATCAATAATGAAACACTTCAGCTTTTTAATGTGATCTCTCATCAAAATGGCACAAGCATTGAGAAAACGATAAGATAGACCAAACAAACCTCTAACTCCCAGACTAAACAGCCAGATAACATATATTTCTAAAGTCTTAGACTAACCCTGTGATTGGAAGCAACAAGCTTTCTGGTTCATTAACTTCTGCAATTGGTTAAATTACTCTATCATATTTCTTAATTTTCCGATCCAAAACTCACAAATATAAATGAGAATTTCATCGCAAATTAACTTGAGAAATAAGATCTAGATCTGTGAATGGCGGATCAGACTCACATGAAGAATGAAGCGGTGAAGAGGAGGCAGAGGGAGAGCAAACAACCGCCGACGACATTCGGTTCTGGGCATATCGGACGACGGAGGCGACTTGGGTTTGGTGGCGAGTCGGAGTACCAGATGCCTTGGACGACAGTTGAGGAGGAACAAGAGGGCGACTAGAGGGGGCATAAGGGTAGTAGCGGTGGGACTCCGACGCCATTCTGATACTCCGATGATAGAAAAGCAGAAACCCTAGACGGAATTGGGGATTGGAGAGAGAGAGAGAGAGTCGAAAAGCAGAAACCCTAGACGGAATTGGGAATTGGGGAAAGAGAGAGAGCGAGAGAGCGTGAAGAATGAGGTGTGGGTATTGGGCTCAGAGTGATTCCGATGAAGAAGACGAGGGTGAAGAATGAAGTATAAAGAGATTTAAGAGGTTTGAGTATTTGGGTATTTGGGATAAACTCCGAGGATAAATGACGAGCAGACGAGGTGTGGGCATTTGGGATTTAAGAGGTTTTGTTTTCGATAGAAAAAAATGTGGGAAGTTTAAATTTTGATGAAAAAAATTGAGCGGGAGCCCTATGAATTTATAAAAAATAGCTTTAACATTTTTAAACATTCATTAGACAACATGTATATGTAGCCTGAGTTTATTAAAAAATGATTGATTTAACGTTGACTGCATCGACCGAAACCCGAACATTATCGAAAATGTCTGAAATTTGTACCATGGCTATGTTTCGTTATCATGATAATATCCAATACTCAAACTTCAATTTTTTAAGTTTTAGTCATCTCAATCATAACGAGTCCACTAATGTGTTATAAGACGTTTACTAGATTATACCTAAATGTGTATCTTTATAATCCAAATGTATGAACGAAATTTAATTTGTAAAATTTGACCATACGATGTGATCAAAGTAGTTAAATATGGATACTATAGAAAGTTTACCCATTTTCGATAATGTTTGGGTCTCGATCGCATGGGTCAACTTTATTTACGTTATACTTCCTTATGATTCTCTATGGGGAACTACACTATCGATTTGTAAAAGTGACCAAATTTTCACATGGATTAGTTTTGCCAATACTAGAGGAGAGTTTGAGTTTTGATGAATCAAATATATAAGTTTTGGGCAGAGTAGATAAGAGTGTTTCTGTTTTGATAATTGTGTTGACTTTTTCAAGTATTAATCAAACAACATGTATATGTAGTCTGAATTTATTGAAGAATGATCGATCTAACGTTGACTGCATTGACCGAGACCCGAACATTATCGAAAGTGTCTGAATTTTGTACCATGGCTAGGTTTCGCTCTCATGATAATATCCAATACTCAAACTTCAATTTTTTTTAGTTTTAGTCATTTCAATCATAACGTGTCTACTAATGTGCTATAAGACGTTTACTACATTATACCTAAACATGTATCTTTATAAGCCAATTGTATGAACGAAATCTAATTTGTAAAATTTGACCGTACAATGTGATCAAAGTAAAATATGGATACGGTAGAAAACATAGGGATTTTCGATAAAGTTCGGGTCTCGATCGTATGAGACAACTTATTTACGTTTAAATTTTTCTATGAGGACCTATATAATCGGTTTATAAACGTGTCTAAATTTTCTCATAGATTAGTTTCGCGGGTACTCAATGAGAGATCCAGCATTCACGAATCAAAAAAATAAGTTCAGCCGAAGGAGATAAGAGCGTTTCCGTATGGATAACAGGCATATTGTTTGTTGACCAATTTCGGACCTCTTACCACCACATATTTATGTCATCTGAGTCACACAAAAAAGTGGTGCCATAATTTGTTAAGAGCGGAAAAATTTCAAATTCGCTAAGGGTGGGAAAACTGCTTCCGCGCGTAATTGAAAATTTAAGGTTCTTTTTAGACGACATAAATATGTCGTCTCAAAATTAAGTACATTAAAACTCTGCACAGGGAAATTCAAATCGAAAATTTCAGTTTCTTTCAGACGACATATAGCTGTCGTCTCCAAAAGTACATTAAAAGAGTTGAAAACCTGATTTGGACAGCCTTCCTCACACAACATATATATGAGGTCTCAATTTTCAGCAAAAAGTGAGAATTTTTGGGTTTGTTGACACCACACCTATATGTCGTATGATTTTATTGGCATAGTGGAAAATTTCGGCGCCCAAATTCAAATATTTCAGGTCCAAACGACATTTTTATGTTGTGCGATGAATACATTAAGGTTGGTGCCCTCTCCCAAACTCAAATGAATTGAATATTTCAAGTTCATACAGACGACATATTAACCTCGTCTGATGAATAGATTAATAGGTTGAGCCCTTTTTCAAACTTATATATCAGGTTCCCACAGGCGACATTTATATGTCGTCTTATTAAATACAATAAAAGGTTACCAAACTCAATATTTAATTATAAATTGAGTATTTTAGGGTCAGAGAGACCACTTTCATATGTCGTCTGAAGTTATACATTACAAGGTTCGTACACTCAATTTTATGGGTTTGTTAGACGTCATTTGTTTGTCGTCTGAATAAGTGAATTTAAGGGTTCAAAATGGAGGTATAAATCAAAGATTTATGGTTGTTTCAGACGACATTAATATGTTGTTGGATGAAGTACATAAAAAGGGGATTAAAAGTAGATTTCGCATTCTTTCACAGAAAATTTTTATATGTTGTCCAACGTATTACCATAAAGTTGCTAAATGTTGCTTTTTTACACTACATATATATGTCGTCTGAAATTTTGCATATCACAGAAAAATTGAGCAACATCCAGAAGTATGAAGGGAGCATGGCACTCATACGACTTATACTTCACAAATGTCGTCTGAAGGGTCAAAAAATTAATCAGACGACACAAACTCAAAATCGTCCAAAATATGTCATCTGAAAAGTGTCGTCTGATGATGTATATGGCCTAGTGCGGTAAGCTAAAAATCCCGTATGAGTAATTCTCAAAATAACACAAACCTCTACATCCAATCATATCACAAGAGCAATTTAGATCAATAATTAAATCCACAATTCCAACACTTTTTCAAGTAACATGTACCCATGAGTCCCAAGTATTAATAAATACCCCCATGACCTACAACAACAAATTGTATACCCACGGGTCCCAGATACCATAAGGTATCTCCCATGACCTACACCGACAGACGGACTAGAGCTCTATTCCTAACCGTAACCAATCACCCGGCCAAAGGCTTGGAACCCGGTTTGACTGTCCAATATCAAAACACAAAAATAATAAATAGCATCTTAACCATAACCAATCACCCGATTAAAGGCTTAGAACCCGGTTTGGCTATTTATCCAACAATCACAATATCACAACATCATCATCAACAACACAAGATCACATCATAAATTATATCATTTCACATAGATATTCCACAGGAATAATCTATCAATAATCAATAAAATTATGATCACATGAACCTCAAAAATAACATATAAGGAAAATTTGTTTTATCTTACCTATGAGCCGTTGGCGGTCAAGCTCATATATTTTTTTTTAAAAATTATAGCAAAATATTAAATTCAACATCATAATCATTTTCATCATCACATGACCATAATAAAATTTGGTTCAAAAGTGAACATTGGTGAGATTTACTCACTTAAATAATCCCGCTATGATTTCCACAAACAACAAGAGCAAGCCAAAACACAACTTCACAAATCACCTATAATCACACAATTAATAACCTTAGTGACCAAAGTACTATAAGAAATCATAACACCCTTAAACTAACCAATAGCTCAAGGGAGGACAACTTCCCAAGTCATCGAACTTAACAACCCAAGAAGGGCTGCCTCTAATCCTCAAACCCTAACTCAAACCTCAACCAAGCCTAATATCACACTTAAAGTCCTAACATACAAACCTTGCTCACAACCTAGAAATTCTACATCTCAACATGCTCACAACAACAAGAGCTAGCTAATACACAGCAAACTAAACCACAAACACTGCCGGACGCGCTGCCACGCGTCACCACAGGCGGCGGTGAGTGGGCCCCACGCGCCACTACCAACTTCCGAATTTGAGAAAACTCAAAACATCAAAGTTGTAGATTGAAGGGAGGGAAACATCTTTTATACCTGACAGTTGAACCAATTTGGCCGGAATCGGCCGAGAGGTATAAACATCTCTAGAAGAGAGAGGAGAGCAAAACTCACCTAAACCTGGCCAGAATCGCCGTCGAAATTGTCGACTTTCCAGTAGAACAACAGCAGCTCGCTGCTTCGTGGCGGCTTCTAGGCGGCGAGACGGCGAGTGGGACTGCTCCAAAAATGGAGAGGACATCGGTGCGGATCCAACGGAACCGGCGGCGTCCAATTTGGTGGCCGGATGAGGGAGAAAACGGCCAGAGAAGAAAGAGAGTGTGGGAGGGTCAGGAGAGAGGAGAGAGAGAGACCGAACTGGGCTGCTGCAATTGTAGGGTTTCCAAAATAACCTACACACATTTTTCTACTTAAACACTTTTCAAACCCGGAAACTAACTTTTTCTGACTATAACTTTCTCATACGACATCCGTTTTAGGCGTGCCGCATGTCTACAAACTCGTATCGACAAACTCTACAACTTTCAAGAATAAAGTTTTTGAAGATAACTTACGGAAAATAAAGTCAACTTTTGGCTTCTTAAAAGTCAAGGCACCTTAAAATAAACTCCCGAAACTTCAACTTCACATAAACCAATAATAATTTTCACAAATAATCCTTCATTAATTCTGAAAATAATACAAGGAAAATGATATGAAAATCTAGGGTATTACAATTAATAATTTCGCTATTAGTAGTATCCGCGTAGTAATTTGTATCAAGTTGGTAATCAGAGCTAACTGTATCCGTGAGGAGTCCTATGGTGCATGGTCCTGACTCGTTCACTTTACAGAAAGCTAGAAAAAGCTCTTGTGTCTTTGAAAAATACCACAAGAAAAGATGGGTGATGAAAAACCAGAGAAAGAAAGACTTGCTGCGTTGGAGAAGCAGATGGCTGCGTCAAACACTGCGATTGCAGAATTGACCGGTCTCGTCAAACAGTTACTATTGAAGGAATCACCGAAGAAGCCGAAGGAAACAAAGTCAGAGTCGGAAGAAGAACAAGAAAAGACGGGATCGGATGAAGAGTCTGACATTGCCAGCAAAACCACGCAACAAGAAGGAAAGAGTTCTTTTCGGAACTTGAAGATTGACTTTAAGATTGAAGTTCCAATGTACGATGGCAGCATCAATGTTGACAAGTTGGATGATTGGATTGAGCGGCTTGACACATATTTTACGTTCCATCGTTTTACATCGAAAGAGAAGATCACCTGTGCGACTCTGAAGCTATCATCTCACTCTTTAACTTGGTGGAAGTCCTACCAGAGGAATAGTGATAAGGAGGTAGTGTCGTGGAAGCAGTTCAAAGAATTGCTTAGAAAGAAGTTCTATCCAGTAGGGTTTCTGGAGGAACGATGGCACAAGTGGCATAACTTGCATCACAAAGTCAATCAGTCCGTGCAGGAGAACACTACCGAATTCCAGAATCAAACTTTGGTTCTAGATATATCCCTGAAGGAGTATTCGGTATTTACAAAGTACGAAGGAGGACTGCATGAGTACCTCCAAAGGGAGTTGAGTTTGTTCACGGTATAATCTGTTGAAGAAGCTAGTGTGAAAGCCATCGCCATTGAGAAGAAGTTCAAGAGGAACAAAACCAAGGGAGATGGAAAGCAGACTGGGGGTAAGTCGAATGATTCCTATGCCAAAACGGAAGAGCATAAGAATGGTGAGTCTGATGGGAAAGAATGTTTGGTTTGCAATTACTGCGAAGGAATAGGCCATGTGGCAGATAAGTGTTGGGTGAAGTTTTCTCACCTTAAGCCAAGAGTGTTACGGCACAAGGAGGAGAGGAAGAAGACAATATTAATCACAAACGAGGCAAAAGAAGTACCAGAAATGATAGAACCAAATGCGAAGCTCAACCTTATGGCATGAACACAGTTAGGGAATGACGACGAGAATCGCAAGGAGCAGCTTTTTGTTGTAAAGCTGCAGGTGAAGACCAGTTTAGTTGATGCCATTGTGGATCCGGGAAGTCAGAAGAACCTTATCTCGGAAGCTTTGGTTTAAAAGTTAGGTCTTCAAACGGTCAAACATCTGAAGCCATATCCATTAGGATGGATTCAGAAAGACACAGGACTAAGTATTACCAGTCAATGCACATTCAAGTTTGCTCATCATGAATCTTACATCGACGAAGTGACATGCGATGTGGTGCCATTAGATGTTTGTCAGGTGATTCTGGGAAATCCTTACTTATGGGATAGAGATGCTATCTACGAAAGGAAGGCTCAGAAGTACACATTTACGAAAGACAAACAACGATTCGTTATCTAGGTGGCGTCCTTCCCACCAGAGGCAAGCTTGGTAGCAGCGACTCAGGCTAAAAGATTAGTCAATGCTTGTAGAAAATTTGTCTTGTTGACACGTCCACATGAAGGGCAATCAAGTCATGATGTTAAGAAGACAAAATTGAAGAAGTCACAAGCAAAGTACAAGACCAGACCTTGTAATTTTGGTATTAGCAACTTAGTATGGTTAAGGATGAGTAAAGAGCGCCTTAAAGAGGATTTGTTGCCGGCAGATTGCATTTTGGAGAGGCAAGTGGCTACGACACGTCGAGGGGAACGAGTAGTGTTTCACATTGGGCATGCAGGTCAAGTTCCAAGCAAGGCTAAATGGTTCAGCAAAGAGAAGGGAACTTTTGAGTTTCCTAATCTGCAGTTTTAACTTAAATGGGAGTTTAAGTTCCTAAAAGGGGGAGCCATGATATGGGTGTATCCTAGTCTTTTAGGGATTAGCCGATTTCTTCTCCAAGTTAGTTAAGTACATAGTTTTCTAGCTTGAAAAGAAATAGTTGTCTAACTTAATAAGGAGTAGTTTCCAAGTTAGATAAGGATTTATAGAGATTTAGACTCTATAAATAGAGGTGCCTAGCTTAGTTCTAGACATTAGAGAGGAAACAGTTAGAGAGATATTTGTTTATAGTGTTATTGTGAGAGAAGACATTAGACAATAACCATTGTACCCTTTTGCACAATAATAAGAGAGGAATACGTTTTCTTCGAACTACATTACTTGTGTGTTTTAGTACTATTAATAATTCCGCTATTAGTAGTATCCGCCTAGTAATTTGTTGACGAAGGCAAAACCTGCATCAAATAAACCCTTACCGTTAGCAGCATTGAGTAAGTAGGGTATTGTATAGGGCCAGGGATTGAGGGTACCTTGCAAAATAAAACGCTAATAAAACACAACAAATATTAACAAGTAATAAAACCTTTAAACAATTTACAAAAGTAGCTACTGTTCTATAGAACAGAAATCAAAAACCTAATTAAAAAACTAACCTAAACTACTCAGAAAAATAGAAAATTTACAGAGATATATTAGACACACATATGAACAACTTTACAAATTTTCAGGAGATTCCGAGATCGTTTGATATGAAAATAAAATAAAAGAATACAGGGAACAGAAGAGTGACAAAAATCCTAAACTAAAAAGAAACAAAAACCTAATCTACTATATACATGTGATCGTCTCTTTGCACATAAGAAAACACTAAATCAGATTCATATAATCAAGTAGCTATGTAATTTCAACCCTAACAACCTAAATCATGCATATAGAGAAACGAATCAAATTCCATGTTTCAAGTAATTTACCGACGTGGACTTAACTACTTAAAACCCTTCTAACTTCTCATAGATATGTACCGACGCGGACTTCATATCTAAAATAAATCAGAGGAAGAACTTGAACATGTTAGAATGTAATTCACCGACGTGGACTTCAAAAATATCCTAGCATGCAACCTATAACTCCTTACCATTCTAGTTCATGTTTACCGACGCAGACTTAACACAAATAATGGCACATTTTGATTAAGAACAAGTCATAAGTTGTCAATCACACATAAACACAATTTAGATCATCAAAAGCATCATCAATTACACAAACAACTCAAGTGTACAGATCTGATTTTCATGATTATAAGAACAAACTCAAACAAAAATCCAACTCATGAACACAAACGAATAAGAGAGATGGAAACAAACTAAAGTAATTGAATAGATAATAAAAGAAAACATTAGGTCTGAGTTTAGATTACACTTTGAGTAGTGAAACAAGGAACTACGCCGAGGATTACAAAGGAGAAGACACGGCAAGAGAAGTCCTAAAACTAGGGTTTGTGTTTGGAGAAGAATTTCTGAACGAGATGAAAAACGTTATTTCTCTGCGGCAAAAAGCGACCCCTTTTCACGTCTCTAACTCCTCTTATATATAGAGAACATATGAACAGCTCCTATTAGGATTAGAGAACCCTCAATTTTAGTCCATGGGCTCGCCATTGTGGTCTGGGCCTTGAAATTGAAGTTTTGGTCCAAATCAGAAATTCGGGCAGACTGACCTTTGGTCACTCAAACGGTCATAACGTCTTCTCCGAAATAGCTATTGATGATCTGTGAAATTTTTTGGAAACAAGACTCTTCTAGCTTTCCGTTGATATAAAGTTCATCTTCTGAATCATTGTGAGCTGATCACAATCCTCTGCCGAAGTTGCTGATAATTCCTGGCAGATTTTCTGATTTCTTTCCTTGCGCCATATGAATTCCTTTTCCTTCAAGATTTCTCCTCTTTTGCCTCTTTTGTGCTCTTTGGCTTTATTTGCAACCTAAAAATACAAACTAAGTTAAAATCAATATTGTTAAAGGAATTACATAGCTAAATAGGGTCGGAAATACATTAAGAACGTTGCATAAAATGCACTTATCATTTGTATCATTTTACTAGAAAAATAGTTAAGAATAGAGTTAAGGGAGTATGCATTTATTACAGTAAAGAATATTGTGCTGATCCATATTCAAATGGTACGACATCTCTTCTTAAGCATATAGATAAGTGCCCCAAGTGTCCTCCAAACATTGAAATGTTGAAAGCTAAAAAACAAAAGATTTTGTGTGTTAACAAAGAGACTAGGGAGTTAGATACCTCTGCTTTGACAAATGAAGAGCTCACTAGGTTGTGTGTGGAGATGATTATTCTAGATGGGGTTTACTCATGTGGATGGGATGGAGTTTAGGCGTTTTATGGAAAAGCATTACCTTTTTGAAAAATCCCTTGTAGGCAAACAGTAGGAAAAGATGTGCTTAAGGTATATATGTGAGAGAAGGAGAAGTTGATGGGTCAATTAAAGGGGAAAAAAGTGTGTCTTACAACGGATACATGGACATCCATTCAAAACATTAATTATACGGTTGTCACCGCACACTTTATTGATGATGATTGGGTGTTGCATAAAAGAGTGCTTAATTTTTGTGCCATTGAGGATCATAAGGGAGAGTCTATAGCTAAAATTTTAGAGGATTGTTTGTTAGAGTGGGGCATAGAGAAGATTCTAACAATCACCGTTGATAATGCTTCGGCAAATGATGTTGCAATAAGAGAGTTAATCAAGAAGTTAGATGCTTGGGGAGATCCTAGAATGATTTTGAATGGGGGAAGAATATGCATATGCGGTGTGTAGCTCATATTCTTAACTTGATTGTGAATGATGGTTTGAAACCAATGGATATATCTATTGATGCTATTCGTAATGCGGTGAGGTATGTTAGATCCTCTCTACAAAGACTTGAACTTTTTAAACAATGTGTTGAGAGAGTGAAGATAGAGTGCAAGGGGCTTGTGGTGTTGGATGTCCCTGCTAGATGGAATTCCACATATTTGATGTTGGAATCGGCTTTGAAATTTCAAAAAGCATTTGATAGATTGAGTGAACAAGATACTCGTAATTATTGTGCATATTTCAAATTGGGTGAGAAGAATGCAAAGGAAGGGCCACCCGCTGGGATTGATTGGAGGAATGCCGAAGTGTATTCGGAGTTTCTAAAACCATTTTATGAAGTTACATTAAGAGTGTGTTGTTCTAATGTACCTATTATTCATCACACTTTTGGTGATTTGCTTTATCTATATGGTCTTTTAGAAGAACAAATTAAGAAACAAAGTGTTCCTAAGATGGGAGATATTGCACCTCCAATGGGAGAAAAATATAAAAAATATTGAGGTGATTTTGATGAGTTGAATCAATATGTGTTTCTTGCTCTTATTCTTGATCCACGACACAAATTTGAGAAACTTGTTGATTATTTAGAAGTTGTCTTTCGGGATGAGGATGAGTACCATAGGGTGGAAGTTGTCTCATTGAGTGTGAAGGAGCTTTTGTATGACATTTACGATGTGTATGAAGAGGAGGAAAATGATGTTAGAGGGGTTTGTGAGTCTCAAGCATCCAATGATATGATTAAGATTTCTTTAGCCACGGGTGTTACCGAGTTTGAGAGGAAGCTAAAGGAGAAGGAGTTGAAGAGAAAACAAAGAAAGCCAAGATCATTAACAATAATGTTGATAGATATATTAGTGATCCTATTGAAAGAGACGATAAAGGGTTTGACTTGTTGAATTGGTGGAGAGTGAATGGGGTTTCTAAGTACCCGATATTGGCTCGCATTGCAAAAGACATTCTAGCTATTCAAGTGTCCACTATATCTTTGGAATCTTCTTTTAGCACTAGTGGGAGAGTCATTAATCCACATCGAAGCTCTTTAAGTCCAAAATGGTGCAAGCCTTAATATACACACAAAGTTGGCTTAGAGGTGAAACTATTGCTTTGCATCATGTGTCATCAAGTGAGGAGATTGAGCTATGTGAAGAGATGGAAAAAGGTAATAGTTTTACGTTATTTTTGAATGTTTGATTTGATTAATTCGTTTTACATTATGTTACATCATTTACATGTATGGTTTTCTTTTCTAACCTTTTGTTTTTTTGTTTTGTTTTTTTGTATGTAGAAATATTGGAGATGCCATCATTGTCAAGTAGGCAAAATGTAAAGTGTGGTATGTTCCCTCTTAAAATGAAGGTTATGATGCAAACAACATTGCGAGGATGAGATGATGTTGATACTTGATAAGGATTTGAACATTGTGGACTTTATTTTCAATTTTTGGACTTTTAAATTTGAACAAATTTTTATTTTGTAATGTTTAAACTTTGAACATTTGACTCTATTTTCAATTTGTGAACTTTTAACTTTGAACTATATCGAATATGGATCCCAATATATTAAGAACTCTATATTAAAATTACCATAAATCTGTATTTTTTTTTTTACAAAAAAAATAAAAAATAAAAACCGAACCGGGTTGAACCGTTCAATACAATTCGGTTTCCGGTTTACATTTTAAAAAAAATAAAAACCGAACCAAATTTTTAGTTCGGTTTGGTTTCCGGTTTTAGGTGGAAACCGAACCGGAAAAAACCGATAACACCCCTATTGGTAAGATTTTATCTTTATTGTTTTTAAAAAAAAAATAAAAATTTATTGGGGGTAGTAAATTCTTTCTCAAAATTTACTACCTCTAATAAAACTTTTGTTACATTCTATAAATTTTTTATTACCTTGTATTCATTATTTTGGGGATGTTATGGTGGTATTTCATCTTTATTGCCTTCTATTTTAGTTTTTATTAACCACAGTAGAAGTTTATTGCCCTAGTAAAACCTCAGTAAAGGTTTATTAACCCCCAGTAAAACATTTTTCAGCATTACTGCCCTTCAATAAAACTTATGGTGAGGTATGCTTCTGACAAGGTCCGGTATTCCGCTGACATTTAAAAAAATAAACGGCGAGATTCTGGCGACCAGTGACCGGAGTCCGGTGAGCTTTCGGCAAACTCATCACTCTCTCTCTTACATTTTCTCACTAAGTATGTATAAAGGCTAAAGGTAAAAATGTCTCAAAAATATTATTTTATTATAGTTTTAATAAAAATTTGTGTATTTAAGCACAACACATCTAAGTTTTCTTCTCATTTAATTGGGGTTAAAAATCTTATTGTTATTGGAATATGCTTTGGAAACTATATTTTTTGTGTAAATGGTCATCTGCCCATCAATTAAGTCAAACTATCATGCAGTATAGCATTAGTGACATTAACCATGCTTCATTTCTGTACACGTAATGGTTATTCTTGTTTTCTACATACCTGAGGTGGTTTTAAAAATTTTAAGTTGAATTATGAGGCTATCACGTAGCTATACATATGAATCTATACAGAATTACTGCTATCTATCACTTCTTTCGGCCTTTTCTACGTCCTTGTTTCCCTTTCGATCATGTTCTGCTAGAGACTCATTACTTCCATATGGTAATACAACTACAGGGGCAGCAGGCACTGTGTCCCAGCGCGCCTTCAAGAAATCTATGAATCTTTTAACCGTCTCTCGCCTGAACTCAAGCTCCCGCGTGAAGAGATCAAAGATAAGAAAGGCAAGAACATATTTAAAAGGCACCGTGAGGAGAACTGTTGCAGAAGATAACAGCACTAGTGCAACTTCAGTAGTAATCTGACAGAAATTCAAAACAATATGATTAATTACAGGCAGCCAAACTCAAAACCAAAACTAAACCAACTTTTACACTTTCAGAATTAAAACAAACCAATTTCACAGGACAACTTTACATTAGGAAACATAAATTTACTAAAGGAAAATCATCCATGGCATTATAAAAAACAAACATTCTGAAAACGAAAAGAAACATGTTATATGACTTATATCTTTCATTATGTAACAAGTCAAGGAGGCCACCAAGAGTATCTGTGAAATTAAACTTCCTTAGTCTATCCACAGATTTTACCAAGCCATTTTTCCTGCAGCGCCTAGAGAATGGTAGAAACTACAGTTCATCTTCAAATTAATCAATGGTTTCGTATTTTGATCTTAGATATCTTTTGTTTTGGTTTCGGCACTGTTGATTTATATAGTGGATAATCACCACTTTAGGTTTAGGGTTTTGCTCCATGTCCGAGACCAAATTTCCAAGCCTAAGCAGTATATGGGTGGATTGCAAAATTATGAAAGTGCTATGAAGCATATGGGTGGATTGCTAAATTATGAAAGTGCTATGAAGCAAATGTTCATCGGGTTGGCGTTTGCTCAAGTGGAGCATGAGACTCTCTTCACACACACACACACTACGTATCTCTGCTTCTCTCTCTGGTACAAGAAAGATTAAATATCGGCCTGGAAACGACTCTCTCTCTCTCTCTCTCTCTCTCTCTCTATATATATATATATATATATACACACATATATATATATATAGCCCTTTTCAAATAAGGACCTCCTTACGTTAGTTAAGGTATGGATTTCCTTAATCTGACCTACTTTCCGATCATATTTTCTCATCATAGCCGTTCAGTATTTAGATATGCATGATTAGATCATCTCTGTAAATTTTCAGCTAATTTGGTTATCATTAAGGTATCGAAAATGTATTAAATCAATGAACAAACCAAATCTGTTCATCCTAAACCGTACGTTCTTTTAACTCTAAATCACAGTTTTAAATGCCTTAACGATTATCAATTTGGCTGAAAATTTGTAAAGATGATCTACTCATATATACCTAGATACTGAACGGTTAAGATGAGAAAATGTGATCGAATAAAGAAATCCGTACCTTAGCTAAGGTAAGGAGGTTCTTACCTGATCAGCATTGTGTGTGTGTATATATATATAGCCGGATGTGGAGCGGACGTCCGTACTGTCCTTAAAGTGCGGATGTCTCTCCGTTTGTCACCGTCCGGCGCACCTCCACCCGAGCAGACTCCAGCAGCGTCCCCGATCATTTTCCCTCTCCGGCGAGTCCGCTGAATTCCAGTTTTCTGGCGAGAACACCCAAAACTTCAAACAAGATCGATCTCGTCGGAAAACTGGAATTCGATGGACTCGCCGGGGAGGGAAAGTGATCGGGGACGCTGCTAGAATCCGCTCGGGTGGAGACGCGCCGTCGTCGGCGCCAGACGGTGGAGAACGGAGGGACGTCCGCACTTTAAGGGCGTGTGATCCGGACTGTGTATATATATATACAGAGCTTCTCAGCTGCGGACGTCCACATTTATTCTTACGGTGCGGATTTCCACTTTACACTTACTTTTCAATCGAATTTTCACATCTCCACCGTCTAGTATTTAGATACTAATGTATAAATCATCTCTGCAAAATTTCAGCCAATTTGGTTATCATTAAGGCACTCAAAACTGCGTTTTTCTGTTATAAACATGAACAGTTCAAGTTTGACAGAATTATTTTCATCCATTGGTTTAATTGAGTTCGAGTGCCTTAATGATAACCAAATTGGCTGAAATTTTGCAGAGATGATCTATACATTAGTATCTAAAGACTAGACAGTGGAGATGTGAAAATTCGATTGAAAAGTGAGTGTAAAGAGGAAATCCGCACTGTAAGAATAAATGCGGACATCCACACCTGAGAAAATCTGTATATATATCAAAATTCTAGGAAAACAAGGGTAGAGAAAAAATTGGCTAAATAGCCACAACATCAATGATGCACCAGAGAGTTTACGTGACAACAAAACATTTCAAGTTACCAAATTAAATGATGAATTCATACCTGAGGCTGACCAGAAAAGATAATTGTATGTATTTTCAGAAGTGTAACATTCAGATTCTGCAAATAATTTTCCACATCACGCATGCCATCTTTTACAGCTATAATTTTTTCGATAGTATTTGATGGAGGCTGGTCACGGAGAGTAATCATTCCAAATGTTCTCCCAAGACGGCCTTGCTCCTTTAGGCCCTTCAATGTTAGCATACCAGTTGCCAATATTATCAATGCTGTGGGGAATATATATGATAGCAAATTCCTGACAAGTATCTCAAACAATTAGCTGAAATCACTTGGTATGTGGAAAATTCAGAGAAACAATAGGAATTTATACGCCAAAATAATAAAACCAAAGTACTCTGACAATAGATTATGGTAAAAGAAAAATGATAGGAAAGTGGTTTAAGAATATTCACTTTGGGATTATATGAAGAACATCCCCTTCATCTGGAATTCAAACGACAGATACTACACGATACTACGTCATAGCATCCGATTCAGAAGCAATTGACAATACAGGTTAGGTTCTTGAGTAATCTGGAGTTTCTATTTTCTCAATATGGCTCCACATGTTGACTGGACCAAGCCAATAGATGCACTTTGAACACTAACCTAAACAGTTTACAAGAAACCTATATTTGGTGCTCTATTTCTCACTTATTTCAGCATGACCCTAAATATTCACAAGAAAGCTTTGAGACAAAAACTCTACGAAAGATATTCAACAGCAGATATATTTGTTTCGATGACACCTTTAAGAATAATGTAGATTTTTCAAAACTACTAAAGTTATTATAGAAACTACAAAAAAGTGTTTATTAAGATATAGCTTCCATTACAAAAAGGTAATGAGGCACCGGCAGATTGTGTTTAAGTTCCTATGAGAAGGAGTATATGAATATAATAGTGACTACATTTAGAAATTCAATTAATTCATTCGTTAAATGAAATTGGAATTAAGCAATGATCAGTTACGAGATTTGCGAGATGTCAGATTCAATGTTTGGACACAACAGAGAGCAGTGGGGCTACCATTTAAGCCGTAGACACAAACTTAAGAGATCACAAAAAGAAAAATATTATAGACTGGAGGAACGAAGTGGTCCCTAGAGTTTCTGGAGGTAGCATAGCCATTAGCTATTCTAAAATAAATAGACCTACCTGAAAATGATTGTATAGGAAAATGCAAGAAAAAAAACAGTCAAGTGTGGCTCCTCCCACCGCCTAAGTTTTTCAAATTTTGTGGCAGTTATGGTCAGAGGAAATAGAAGTTCCTGTAAAAAGGAAACAACAGATAGATTGTTACTTTTACTCTTAAATAATAATTGAAGCGTTAGAATTTCGCAGCTATGTCAACTGAAACCTGGCTTACAACCAGAAAATAAAAGAATGAAGATATAAACAGTAAACAAAATGCTAAGATCAAGTACTTTAAACCAATAATGCTTATTGTGTGGAGAAAGAACCTCAGTACCAACCTTGAATAGATCAATGTTACTGGGTATCCCTTGAATCATTGCAGCATCAATTGTAGCTTGAGTTTTTTCAGCTGCCTGTGATTTTTGCCTGCATGTTCCTGTGGCCCTTTCCACTAGAGCTGAATCAGCAACAACTAGATTTTTACTTAATACCACCCCCTGCCTTATTGACGCATTCTTCCAAAAGCTCACAGATGCACTTGAAGCCCAAGATGGAGAGGTCTTCCACTTGTGTAAGTAGACACTGCCATCAATGTCGAACACATGATTACTGCTTTCGATCAATTCACTAGAAGGCCTTATTCCTTGAGCTGGTGGGTTGTGTTCCTCTATAAACTTAGATATCAGTGGTCCACCCCAATAGTTTACTGCTAGAGCCTGAGAAACAATATCACCATATGGTGCATACTGAAGATATGTGAACTGAACTAGTTTTGTCGGATCATCTAGCAACTTCCTCATAAATTGAAGAGCCTGTAGTCTAGCTATACTATTAATGGCACTGGTGATTGCCCTTTCCTTTCCTTTGTGAGCACCATAAACATGAAATAACGATTCATCAACTTCCTTTGGACCATACTCCCCGATAAACTTGTGTAACACAATAATCTCACTAATAAACGCATGCCAGACATCTCGCCTCATTTCTCCACCCAAGTCAACAAATTCCAGCACCCACTTGTCTTTTGATCTGTATCAAATTGTTCAGAAAACATCCCTTCATGCATATTTAGAGTGAAGAAAATAACATCAGTTGAAAGACATGAGGACACTTTACTGCATACATAGTTACTTGAATCCTGAAGGTGTCTATCTGAGTCGGGGAAAATCATTTAGGATATCTCACTCACAGTCTAACGATATAAGTGAATTACATTAAGATCCCTAAAATTTCTCTTTTTGTTGGTGCTTTCATTTTTTCTGGGCACCAGGGGGGGTGGGTGGGGGAGGATCCTTTCAATTTATTTTGCAACTAAAAAATTAGCTTTTTATCCCATCCTAACTAGTCATACCATAGAATAATCAGACACAGAAATGAATAAGAGAGGTATACATAATTATACAAGTCGGAAGAAGCTTACTCACTCGGGACCATATGTTATAGAGACCGCAGAATCAAAGAGAGCAGAACCAAAAGGTCCAACTTTTGCTTTTTCAACTCGCAATCCATCTTTTGTCAGATCCAACTTCATAGAATCATTCTGTCCAAATAAGCCAGCTGCCTGCATAGAGAAACATGAATGATTTGAGACGAGAAATGCTCCAATTGTACATATACAATGAAATAGGGAAACACCCACAGAAAAATGCAAAGGTTGACAATCACCAATCAAAACAAGTTATCAAAATCAGATATTTGATTCCAAGAATGTTTCAATAATGTCTATTCCTAATAAAATGTCCCTGTTAATTTATAAACACACTTTAAATAGATAAATAGAACTTGACCAAAACGTATGATATTCGTTCTGTTTGAGGTATGCTAAGCGATTCAGGAGAGTAAAAGACAAATGGATTTGGTGATGGCTTGTATTGCTTAGAGAAACCTTCTTTTTGTTTTGGCTAAATAGAGAAACTTAACTACCTCAAAATAAATAGCTTTATCAGTTAGAGTAACTTTTCCAGGCCAGGCCATATTGTTCTCCCATTTTAGGACAGGCCGTTTCCTGCTGGAACCAATGCATAAGATTCTCTCCTCAGAAAGGTTTGGGGATTCTCGTATCTGGTATGATTTCCTTCCTTCATGAACCCTACATGACACCAGTACGATATGAGCTTCCTAGAACGTATAAAAACAACTAAAGATGCAATTGGACCTGTTTTAATAATTGCTTACCCTACAATTTTTATTTTCTACAGGAGAAACTTTTCTTGATTCACAAGCACACAAATTGCAAAAAAACAAAAAAACAAAAAAAAAAAAAACAAAAAAAAAAAACTATAATCGAAAGCATCCAGATATCCTATAATAGTATCCATAACGTACCTAATCATCAAATTCTGCTTCTATCTTAGACAGGCAAGCAAATACAATCTGAAACCAAACTTCCTTTAGCTCTTGGTAGTTTCATTCAATATTTGAACTACTTCACAACTAAATGGTTCCATTTAACATACCTAAGAAAGTTCATAATATCACCAACTAATACATCCACTGGTATAGAAAAATAAAAAGAAAAAGATAAGACCTCATGAAGTGCCATAATAGCAAACATGGAGAACAGAATTATAAACTTACACACCACTACAACAATCTCCAAACTATTGTGTGCAGCAAAAACATATTGAATGATTAGCATATAATCATTTCATGTACTAAAACTGTAGAAAAAAGCAAGGTTCCTAATAGCAAACAAATAACTAACTTGAGAAGTTCATCAACATAAGTCAACCACAAGCTCAAAGAGATGCCTTGTGCATCACCAGCGAGAGCCTTAAATAGATTATGTACAGTGGACCTATCAGCCACACCAGAAACAGCAGGAGCCAAACGTACAAAAGCCTCTTCTCTGACAAGTTTTCTCTGCAATGCCAGGAACGAATAGATATTTATAAAATTACAATATAATGTGTACGAAAAAGAACAAAATGTTTCCCTACAAGTTCAGCAAAGTCAGTAGGTACACAATGACATGAGAAAATATAAAGGTACTCTGAGTCCAAGATGCAACACAGATAGGTGGGTGCACCATACCATCACATGATGGAAGCTTTTCTCCATGTAAATTTCCTGCTTTCTTAAGTAACTAGCCCCTACATTTTCGCCTTCTTTTTTTTTTCAATAATTGTTACCGTACAAAAACCATGCAGATGCAATCTATTAGGATGGGAATAGACGATTTATATGGGATAAAAGATGAATAAACTCTGCCGTTTTTGGTTATTCAAGCTACATATGTCTGCCATTAGATGGGACTCAAAAAGAAACAAAAGAGATCATGGTAAACTGGTTTTTGGACACCAGATATAAATGAGGGGATAAAGATTCTAAGGAATTCTTTTGGCCAAAAATCTTCCAAAATCTAATTATACTTCGACACTTGGATGAGAGAAGGATTCAATTCCCAGGATTACAACACCAAGGACATTTCAAATACTGGAATCCACCCACTAATATTCAAACCAAGAACTTCGAATAACAGAACACAGTGTGAATCCTACTAGAGGAAACCTTGACACTCATTCAAACAAAGAGCATGCTTTCTTAAGCAGTAAGTAGACAGCTGTTAATTCTCTTTTTGTTTCTCTCTTCATCCCCTCTCCCTCCCCCTCATCCCTAGCCAGCTTCTCCAGGATTTTTTCACTGTAGTTGATAGTCTAAACATAGACGGTATATACACACGACTACCTAAGACTGACTAAATGAAGCCTCTACCACCTCTAGAAACACAATTCTTGCTCCAGCCATCCAGATGTTTCATGCATATATACATATGCCTCCTATTAGTGAAAACAGAAAAATTGGTTGAGCTCAAAACCTGCTAACACTTTTCCAGATGATAATGATTAACCAAAATAAAAATTATTTGGTAGATTAATAAACATTGGTAACTCTCAGTATTTTACTCAGCGCAAATGCAGCATGAACCATTGCTATTTTCATGTCCGTCTCTGAATAGGAGATCTCATAGATTCAGTGAGCCTTATACTTAATATTTGTGGACTTCTGGTTCAAAACCCAAAATTTCTAAATAACATATCAATTATCAAGAGTATTCACCATTGATGAGTTCAATGTAAAGTTGTGATCTAAAGTGACTATCTCATTCATATCATATGTATTCTAAATAAGATATGCTAACCATTCATATATGCAAAATATCAATGCTAAAGGCATGTGGCCCCCAGGTCACTATGTTAATAATTGAATTACTATGCATTTATAAACAATGTAAAATACAACTAATTATAAGAGCTGCTATAAGATTTGCTAGCTTTTGAAGTTGATAGAAATAATTAAAATTTTTGACGAAATTAACCTGAAAAGAAGCTTTCTCTGAACCACTGGCAAGAGGTTCTTGATAAGGATTCTCCCATGCAAGCATTGTTATGAATATCAGTCGTTGGAATGCAGGTTCCTGTTAATGGTCCAACATTGACCAAAAACAACAGTAAATTATTAGTTGTACTAAGTGTCAACCAAAATATGAGTAAAGAGAATGAAATAACATGATAAATATTGCTGTTCAGTTACAACATTATCTCGCTGAGAATTTTCAGAAACACTCAAAGACAACATCAAGTTTATTGGTCGAGACACAAAAAGAAGAAGACTCAGGGATGAAAGATTTTAGAGACTTCACTTAGAGAGCAGGATATTACTTACAGGGTAGCTAAAGACAAGGAAACAGCATAAAGCAACGGAAAGCAAGTAATATTTACACATAAAATTCCAAGAATATCACTTCATAAAACACCAATCATCAACTTCACTGTGAAACGGAACGAATCAAAATAAAGACGGTGAACATGTTATCGTGTTTGCTCAAATATAGAAAAATCCACATCTTAAACAACATGTTCAACAAAGGCACATGGATAAATCAATTCATATTTAGTGCACCAATCAGATTTAAGTTGAACTTGGATTAAGTGCTTCTAACCTTCAGGGAAGGATGAATATCAGAAGCATCCCTTGACAAAAACCTAAAGCAGCAATACTCAACCAAATTACGAGCATCATTGTATGTAGATTCAGCAACAAGTGCTTTGAATATTTTCTGCATTTTCTGCCCCGTCAATCCATTCATCCTGCATAAAGCGATAATGCTTATAATATCTACTAGGTATATGAAACAACAGAAACTCTTGTATAATAATAGATGCTCCAAAGGAAGCAACAGCCTTGCATATTGAAATATTAACATTTATGGCATCCCTGTTAGGTTTGTCATCATATTTAGTGAGTCTCTATTCTTCTGATTTTAGCTGAGAAATGATAAAGTAGTCTGGGGTTCACATCCAAAACCAATTGGCAATGGATAGAGTGGCCCAAACCCTTATAAACCACAAGCAAGGTCTAATTTTTCCCGATGTGGGAAATATATCTCAACATGCCCCCGCACGTGTGGCAAATCTTCAAGCCTAACACGTGGACAACATTTGGGGTGACGTGGAGTTCGTGTGGCCTTTGGGCTTCACACGTGAACATGGGTAACTCGCTCTGATACCATGATAAAGTAGTCTGGGGTTCACATCCAAAACCACTTGGCAATGGATAGAGTGGCCCAAACCCTTATAAACCACAGGCAAGGTCCCATTTTTCCCGATGTGGGATATATATCTCAACAAGAAATCTCTCTTCTTTTATTTTCAAAGTTTCTTTAAAACCATGAGCAACAGATAAACAGAATTTTAGAACATTCCAATCAACAGAATGAAATTTATATTGTAATTGAAGAACACCCAATTCACACAGGAGAATCAGATGCAAAATTTGCAAGTTAAAATACTGTGACTGGCAAATAATCTCACCTGCTAAACTGCTCTATAGATACGATAGCAGCCAAAGAGAGAGTTCCATTTGGTGTTCTGCTATTAATAGTCTGTTCAGCCATAAATATGTCATCCATATCTTGTGTCTCAAAAGCATCTTCGGTGACAGGTTTTCCAGTCTGACTATTTTTTACTAGTGGAGAAGTAACTTCAGTTAAAAAGCTTTGGGTCTTCAGTAGCCATGAATTCAACTTTTCTTGCACCGCATCTATCAAGAAACAAGAGTTTAAGGGAGGGAAAGAAGTGTAACTGTAAAGAGAAAGTTATCGGCATTTGATTCATGATACTTTAGAGCTTATGAGCAAATCAGAAGTACATTCTAGCTAGACAAAAAGAATGGGAGACAGAAGCGGTGCATCCTGTTCTTATACTTGCATTTTCCTCAATCCAGACATATAGCGATTGTTTCGGTTTAATTATTACCGTTGCATTTCCTACATTTAACAGCAATCAACAGTCTTATGTAGTTTGCCTTATGTTTTCCAAAATAGAACAATGAACAAAAGTTCGAGCCTATGCCTAAAAATAAGTATACAACAAATGGCCGAGGAATCACTATTCAAAACTGCCCTGAAAATCTTGTTCCCAAAGAGACATGCTCAATGTGGGGTGAAAACACCAAAGAGAACCACTTTAAAGGAACTCGGAATGCATCAAGTTCTCTTCTAATGCATGAAAATGAAAGGTGAAGTTAACTGACCACAGACACTCAGCAGATTCACCAAAATTCAAGGGTAAATGGTCAGCGCAATCCTACTTATAAACTTGCCTGTTTTCCTTCATTCTTTTGATTGCCAGAAATAAAAAAGATTCTAACTTTTTGTCCAAAACAATTAACACTACCAGACTATCAAGAAACTTAAGTGAAGTTCACAATCTGGGTTCATCTAGGAATACAAATATAACAAAACAAAACAGAAAATAAACAAAAACGCCAGCTTCACTAGGTAAAAAGTAAAGGAAGGAAAACTGACTGGGATCAATGTCATTGAGCTTCCACTTATCCCCCAAAGATTGCCCCACAATCCTGAGCCGAGGCTTATTATTATACACTGAAGGATACCCAAAACGAAGCCCACAAAACCCAGAACTGGGTGGTGATGCACAGAACTTGGAGAGCATTTTCTCTGAACTGGGTCCTTTGAACTTGGTTGTTGAGGATGCAAAAGCTTTATGAGCTTTCAAGTTCAGAAAGTAGCACACTTTGTTGGGTTCGCCGACTTGTTGGGTGAGTGGGACATAGACAAAACAGAAGAAGTGAGAAGAGTAATCTGTTGTTGAAGTGCGTTCATGGCATGTGCATCACATTTTGTGTGGCTGAATAGTGGAGGTGCACATAGCTCCAATTAAGTTTGTCCATTTTGTTAGGCAACTCAATTGCCCATTTGCTTTGGTCTCGATAAGTCGACAACTACCTAATTATTTGCCTCCCGAATTATGTAAGCCGAATTCACAACTTATGACACGTAAAAGTTTTTTGAATATTCTTTTCAAAAAAAAAGTTTTTGAATTCAAAAATGATGAGACAATAACCGTGGTGGGAAATTGACAAATTGTGCATCCCTTGACGCTTAGCAGCAACTGTAACTAGCTCGTGTGGAGCATTATTGTAGTAATAAGGTACATAACTATAAGCAAAAGCCTTCCTAAAAAAAAACAAAAAAAAAAAAAAACAAAAGCCAAAACTGAGTACTAGAACTTTGATCAATCCAAATTCCAAATTCCAGATGGTGCCGCACCCTGTTGGGTTGTGATAATGTTATCGAATCAAATACCTAAGCAAAGCCCTTTGCCTCACTCATGGAAATACAATTTTTTTTTATTTAAACCCAAATTAAGCCATTCGAAAAAGTTGCTCTTCTAATTTTTTGATTTACCTAAACCGATAAAAAGAAGAAGTCGGTTACATCACTCCAACTGAGATTTACTCAAGGAGCAAGTGAGAAATTTACTCAAAAAGCCAACAGTAAAATATAAGCTTTGTCAACAATCAACTTCATTTGTTAAGCTGACCAAGCAAGCAAATGATATAGACCAAGGCTATATTGTACACACGTGTTTGATAAATTTCAGATAGTTACTTTGTAATACAGAAGATCAGTAAAATGAAACCTTCAAAATCCATTTATAAATTTCAGCTACGAGTGCACAAATAATGTCCTCATCACGGTAGCTGTTAAATGTAACCTGCAACGAAAATAATTGCATCTCAATTTCTAAACTGGAAATGGCTATATAGTTGCTCATTGTCCAAGCACACAATGCTTCAAAAACTTTACTGTTCATAACAACAAACTAATAGAACTAATTGAAGCATGTAGCTTTAATTCTCAAAAACCCTAATTTTACTGCCTTGCTGGGGGGTTTTTGTTAACATTGTTGTATGTGATGGCATGTTGATGAAATTCAGTCGAGCATAGCAATAAACCAAAAGCTCACTTGTCTTTTTTTTTTTTTGAGAATGCAAAAGCTCACTTGTCAGATCAAGAGAGAAGCAACAATGCTAAGTCAGTAACGAAGGGTATATGCATACAATGATTCAATTATAATGAAACAAAATCATATATTAATGTTTTTTTGTTTCACTGCTAGAAGAATCAAATGGGTATTTACAATTGATTCAACAATAATCAACTAATGTGAAATTCAAATCAATGTTAGGTCCCTTGGTAGAATATGAAGCAGGATTACTAATGGATACACACCTTTCTCTAATGTTGCAACCTGTGAAAGAATAACAGAAAATGATCATTGCAGAACCTTCATCTGAAACTAAGTTCATACAATCATAAAGAGATGCAATAAGAAGAAACTTCTAATTGTGCAATTCTGTTGAAAGAATTAATCAGCAGATCAAATTTATGAAATATACACATGCGTGTTTTCCCCTGTTAATGACTGAAGTGGCAAAAATGCCGTAGTTTCTACATTATCAACACCATCGTTCCGTTTCACTGTAAAATCTTGCTAATTGGAAGTAACCTAGTCTAATATAGCTATCTTTGCATTCCCTGTGTGATGAGTGTTAATGAGATTGAAGCTTACAATTAGGAAATTTTAATCAACCTTCAGAAAGTGACCAATTAGGATTTTGTATACTTTCTTATGTATGGTTTCTTATGTTTTCTCTGCAATATACTCGATATCATTTTTACAATCTACTACTTTCATTGAAGTTGATATATATAATACTATCACTCTTACTTGAGAATATGGAACCATATATAACACTACACTTGAACATGTATGAACCATATGTACACTACACTTCAACATTTATAAACCATTCATTGAAGTTCATGCATCAGTATATAGTGGTATTCATTCCTTGCAACTTTTGTAATGAAGTACCCAATCTCCTAGATTAAACTGAAAACAACACATTAATGACTCTGGAAATCAGAAAATTACCTTGTATATATTTGGATTAAGAATTTCTGACTCACACTGGCCTTTTTCCCCCCACAGCTTTTGGTTCTTACAGACTTATGAGTTTCTTGGCAGGGCTGTCATGAGTTTCTGCATTTTTATAACCATAAAATCAGAGATGTTCAAGTTAAAAATAGATGATCTGTTGCCTAATTTTATGGTCGTTTTTTTAGTTTTTTATTTATCATTTTCAAAATACTGTAATGTTTCATTGAAGATGGTCACATTTTCTCATATGCTTACACTTTTGACGCTTGTAAACATAGCGAATGAAGCTGTCCTGATAGCTTCAATTTCCCAGAGAGTCATTCCAATGTTCTCTTTTCTGTATTAGTAATTAAAAATTATGGTCAAGCATGTTCAATATAATCAAATAAGTTTGGTGCTTCTAAATTAATGTAAAGGAAAACAAAGGGCATTTAAACACTTAATGTTGCCTAGTAGTTTCTGCATTCAAAAGAGTGTTCCCCAAATCAAATTTTTGCTCCAAGACTGATGGTCATGTATTGCTATTGAATCTTAATGAGCAGAAAAGCAAAGGATCACAAACTTGTAGCAAGTTCTAAAAGAGCCTCTGACTATCAGTCAGCGTATTGAAATCTTTACTATAAACACCAAACAGTAGGAACAATAAATAAAAATATTATGGAACAAAAGGTTTAAATTTCATACCAATCTGCAATCTTGTGATCAAAGCCATTAACTGTTACTCCTAATTCATTCTGGAAATCAAAACTCAGGGTCAATATGATGTGACACGAAAAGAACTGATGTTCTGGTATAAGTGTTACTGAACCAAAACTAATAGCTAACAGGCAAACTGATCAGAAAGCAAAAAAAAATAAAAGTGAAAACAGAAAAGAAAAATTGACATCTCATTATTCTTAAGTGACATCAATTAAAATAAAATGCAGAGAACTTCTTGTCGAAAGACACAGCCTTGTATAGCTTAGCTCAAAGAAACTTGAGCACTACCAAAAATATAGCTGAACTAAAGCATTCCAGCTGCTTCCATCTATTAGTTAGCACACTTGAATTATATATAACATGGCAAGGACTTAATAGTCCTGCAAGCCTAAGAATATACATGAACCTTCAAGCATGAACAACCAATGGATCAACACAAACATTATTGAAGAATTAAAATTACCAGCTAAGGAATCCTTGTGCTCCAACCAAATAGTAGCCAACTGCAAGACAACCATAATAAAAAGAAATCAGATCAATTGCAAGTCTTCAAAGCACCTGATTACAAAAAAAGTTTCCAAAAACAAATCACATACAATTATGACATACCTGCTCAAAGCTACCTTTTTTCCCATTTGCTAGTTAGAATCAAGTATATTAACATCTGAGGACATGGTAGCAAGTGGTATGTCTCTCTTGCAAATTTAGTGAGGCATTATATTTAGATACGTGCATTGTAATTCACCAAATTAAGGAAACATTATGCTTTAGAGCATAAGGACAATGTTTTAGAGCTTAGATTACATTCATTAAGATTTTCTAAAAAATAGGAAGGGATTTGCATCATGGGAACATGAGTATTTTGAAATCACAGGCTGCATTTGCATCTGTGAAATACATACAACTTGGTAATGTAAAGGTCACTTCTTATTAGATGAGATAATGCAGTGATTTTGAGAAGCCAAAATCATTATACTAGTGTTAGGCCTTGTAGCTTACCTTAATCTTTCTAAGGAGATCATAGACTGTCACTCCTGGCATACAGTAATATGTAATGAATTCACATGTAGGAAGAGCTATGCAATGGAATCAGATATTGATAAATTAAAGCTGCACAATGACAAAGATAATAGAGGAAATCCCCCAAAATGAAACAACCCAAAAATTAAATACCTAATGATGATTGTTTGGAGACACAGAAAGATCTTTTGCAATGTCAGTTTGATCCTCTTCATCATTCAAACTAAAAATTTGAAAGCCGTACTTCCAGATTCTACAGTAGTATGCCAGTATTTGCAAAAACAAAAAAACCCAGAAGATTTAGCACTCCATTAGAATCATAATCAGAACAAAAGACATTGATGCCAAAATAAAAAAATTCTAATCAAATATTCGGATCCAAACCTCAACCAATACTCATCAACCACTCCAGATTAAGGGTATATAAAAATAAAATAAAAAATGGAGACACTGAGATTAAAAGCGTGACTTTAGATTAGTGGAGACTGCAACAAAGAATACTCTTTTTCATCCGTGGCTGCACCGTACCTAATGATTTTTAGATACAGTTATTCGTATCCTCTAAAACAAAAGATACAGATAAAAAACAGTATCCTATAAGGCTCTTGCTAGTAGTGAATTGTAAAAGGCAGTGATAGTGAGGGGTCAATTACTTGGAGTACATTCGCCTCTGTATATAGAGCAATACATGCACTTTCAGATAGGAAACAAATTAAAACAACATGATGACTCTTCTGATATTGAGCAATCACTTGCCTTAAAGCCTAAACCATTGAACATTATAGGACTCTTCTTCTATGACTAAACTAATATTGCCAGAGGGGGTCTGATTCCTATTCCCATCGAAACTCTATCTCTAAATAACTCTAACAATCTCCTTCGCCTTTACTTGTCTTCTTTTCTGTATTTCTTTATGTAGAATGATAAAAAGGTTGAACCGATGCACCATAATTTTGCAAGTAACTACACATTTGTAGCATAAAATTACCAAATTATGTCGAAATATACCATGAAATATTTCTCTCCTCTTTTAGCTATGAGTTTCAGCCAATCTAAGCACAACCTTCGAACAAAAACCCAAACTCCCCAATTATCTCTTATATTCTCCCTCCTCTTTCCTTTTTTTTTCTTCTGTTTTTTTTTTTCGTGTCTCTCTTTCTCCCTCTCCTACCTCAGTTCCTTTCTTCCTCTCCTCCTATTCTCCCTCCCTTTTCTTTTCTATCTCCCTTTTTTCATTCTTTCTTTTTCTCTTCCTCTCACAGTTCTCCCTCTTCTCCCTTAATAATTCCCCTCTTCTTTCCCTCTGATTTCACCGTCTTATGTTTTTCATCTTTTTTATAATACTGAATCCCATGTCATAGGTGATGTATGTGTGTAGTTTAATAAACAATGCATCACATAAGGAGGACATCAAGACTTGCCTGTATGCTTCCAGTTCCAGCAATCCAACTTTTTGAAAGGGTTGTAACATGAAGTCTCATCTGACCATTTTAATGCATTAATATCTAAAATAAGTAAAGCATATCTCCTTCTATCGTAAACAAAACGAAATGATTAAAATTAAACTTGGCCATCTTAATATGAAGATATACACAGAACTACATTTTAAGTACAATTAAACGAAAAAAGAATAGATTTACCTGGTTTGAACCCCTGAATTTGCTTGAGATTTGAAGCTAATTTACAACCAAAAGAAAATTGACATGCTCAGCAAAGTGGTAACCTAAAACCAAATACTCCACTCGAATAAGGCCTCCATAGCAATCCACTCAAATGAATCCATTACTCTTTAAATGAATCCACTCAAGGAAAAAGCGTGCCGCTCCAGATTAAAGGAGGTGTCGATATCGCTCTGGAAGCTTTAGGAGGCGGCGTGCGAGAGAAAGGGTGGATGGGAGAGCTGGGTTCGATCGCAGCAAAGGAGAAACAAAAATCTGAGATGCCTCTTGAAGCTACGGAGATGCGTCATCAAATGCGGTGCCAATCTCGATCAAGAAATTTGGAAGAAACTGGAAATAGTTGTAACGAAGATGAGAGAGAGAGAGAGAGAGAGAGAGAGAGAGATATAAAGACGAAGAAGTCTCATGATCGCTCTGGAAACTTCAGAGGAGGCCCAAATCTGTTTATGAGAACAGTGGTTAGAAACAATGTTAGGAACAGGGTTAGAAACAGTGTTTTGCGTTGTGTGCACAGTCGACGAAAAATATATATATGGTAAATTGTATCTAGAAAAATGCTAGAATATTTGAGCTATTACTTTATATAAACATGTTTGCCCTTTGCAGACACTTCACTTACGTGTTAAATACAATTTGGAAATTTTTTCCAGCAGGTTTGGTAATCTTCTATTGTACAATCAAACTATGCAGTTCCATTTTTAGCCCCTTACGCTAAACAGGAAGTAAAGGGGTTTGATATGATTGATCTTGAATTTGTTGTTCTGTCAATATACAACTGATAAACCAAACTATGTGGTTTCATTTTTAGCTTCCAACGCTACGGGGAAAGCAATATTCTGTGGGTGAGTTATGCTCCAGGGCTCACGGATGCAACAAAAAGAATATCCAAACGCGCTTTCCTGCTCCACAACCGAGCCAGAAGCTTATCCTTAAAGTCGTACAGAAGTTAACTAAAAACCAACAATATATGTGATTTCTGTAAATATACATGATTGTTGCTAGTGTGAATATTTAACACAATACAGTAACGTATGCAGATTCTTATTTAGTAGAAAAATGATATGCAGGCTTCTAAATTTAATATGTCTTAAGTCAGTAAACAGCAATTCCATTAGATGTAGTTATTGTCTTTATTTCCATGTTATTGTTTTTATTTCCATGTGTATGTCTTAGTCTGCCTCTGTATGTCTATATTCAGCAACTGCTCAGAAACTTAATGTATATATATAAGATAAACCTTGAGCTAACTGAAATGTACAGCTAGATCAGCATAAAACATTCTTTTTGGCTGTGTAAGATGAACCAACAAATAGGATGAAAAGGAGATCAATTCTGAACATTTACCTGTTTAATATCTTCAGCTATTACATCATCACTGAGATTATTCTCCTCTTGATCCGTAATATGAAACACTGCAAAGACAGTAACCAAGAAACTCGGTCACAAAAGACAACGGCAACTATTTGTTAAAAATCTGAATTTGGCTAAGCAGAACCAACAAATCTGAAAATTAAGTGATTGACTCACGCTATCAGTGCATTCCATTAAAAGCCATAGGTGGCAGGTGGCACGCTAACTGAATTGACCATTTGATTATAAGCATTACAATTCTCGAAGAAATATCTATGTAATAGATACGTTTCGAATACACCATATATGAGGTTGAGATATTTGTACACCATTTCCTCCTTCACCATACCATAAATCTGCACACAATTATTTAAAATGAATGAATTCAGAACAACAACTTAATAGCAAGAGTATCAATCCATCACTGCGAGTAAAAATGAACTACCTTGTAGCCTACTAATTAAACTCTCACGAAATATCTTTGTTTCATTAAGATCAAACACTCATCCCTGACCAATTAGACAACATGCCAAAATTGATGGCCGCTAAATTCACAGAAAACACAGGTTCCAAATACCCACTAAACATTACAATAAAAAAATCCCAAAGCTTGCCTAAAATCCAGTCTTTGGCAATTCCTTTTTCACATTCAAACATAGCGTATGTACAAAGCTAAAGCAATGAAGAAAAGGGTATGTACCTGTTCCTTGTTCACACCCACTGGAACACTGTTACCAGCCATTGGACCCTGAAAACCCCAAAATTAAAAGAAGGAAACATTCAGAAAGCAAGGAGATGAGTGCAACTATTTTCGGTAAATGCTGGAACTATCACAATTGTGTATGAAGTATACCTGACAATCTAACCATCATGTATTTTTTTCTGCCTCAACCAGCAGAAAACTCAGCTGAGTGTTCCAGAGAGCCAGCTGGATTTCTCCCAATCCCAACCAACAAATCAAACTGGCAGGCATAAATTCCTTGAAATATTTCAAAAGCATTGAAAATAGGAGTATCAGCAACAAAAAATAAAAAAGTGTTCTTTCATCTCCACCTCCAATCACCATCAGCATAAATGATTTCAGAAATACCATGAAAATGCTTGGTGTTTTGAGGGGAAAAATATACTCCGCTTAGATAAATCCCTGATGCCTGTAACCTCTTTCTTTGGACAGGTTGCTGACCAATATATACCACGTCACATGATTTGGTATGAATCCATTAGTCACACCTCTATGTAGAAGCAAACAAGCATCATTAATCATGCCCTCTTTGCAATGCCAACTGATCAAAGTGTTATAAGTAATAGCATCAGGAGATACCCCTTCAGCTTGTAATCTGTCAAAGAGATTCAAAGCTTCCCAAATGTGTCCCATCTTGCATAGACCATTTATCAGGCTATTATAAGTGACTATGTCGGGCATTAAACCGCGATGAATCATATCCCTTAGAAACTCAAGGGCTTCATTTACTTTGCCACTACTGCAGAGGCCATTAATCAAAATATTGCATGAGATACTATCTGGATGAAGTCCTGTCCTCATCATTTCTTCAAACAATCCCCGTGCTCTTTCAACTAGCCCAGCTCTGCAGAGTGCCTTTACTAACCCATTATAGGTTATTTTGTTAAGAGGGCATCCTCTAGATAACATTTCATTTACAAGCTTCAGTGCTTCTTTGATTGCACCTCCAGTGAGATAACCATGAATTAATGTGTTATAAGTTACAGTGTTGGCAATAACACCCTCCAATAACATATCATGGTACAATCCCAATGCCTCTTCCATCCTATCAACCTTGCACAGTCCAAATATCAAAGAATTAAAGGTATATATATCTGCCTTACATCCTTTGCTTGATATTTCACGAAACAACTTCAAAGCTTCATGAACTTTCCCGTACTTGCAGAGAGCAGATATTAGAGAATTGTATCCCACGATGTTCAGACCGAGTCCCTTGTATGACATCTCATATAAAACATCACTAGCTTCCTGAAGTTGACCTTCCTTGCATAACCCATCAACCAATATTGTGTAGGTTATCACATTGGGCTTGCAGCCTTTAGTTTCCATCTCACTGACCAATTCACGAGCAGAAGCCAAACTGCCCTTCTTGCAAAGTCCACGAATCAGAATATTAAATGTATAAACATCAAGGTCACAGCCGTTACCTAGCATGCTATCACGATAGACAGCTTTGGCTTCATCAAAGCGTCCACTGGTAACATAACCATTGATCAAGGTATTAAAAAGCACAGCATTCGGGCTAGGCAGTTTGTCTAGCAATGCCCTTGCTTCATCAACTTGCCCTGCTCTACATAATCCATTCATTAAAACTCCATAAGTTATCTCATCAGGAGTAAAACCCCGCAAAAGCATCCGATCAACCAACTTTGCAGCCTCTGGCATCCGCTTGGCCTTGCAGAGACCATGGATAACATCATTAAAAGTCTGAACATCAGGAGTGCAACCCATCAAGAACATTTCCTCCAAAAGCCTCAATGCTTCATTCACCCGCTCATTTCTGCAGAGGGCATGTATAAGAGTCTGGTAAACCACAGAATTGGGCACACACCCATGCTTTGTCATGTCCCTAAGAAGCGAGCATGCAGAATCCACTTCATTAACCATACAAAACGCCTTCAGAACCAACCCAAATGTATAGACATTGGGAGAGACACCCCTACTCAACATGTCATAAAACACATTAGGTGCCACCTTGGGGCAGTTCCCAGCCACCAGCACATCCAAAACAGCATTATAAGACTTAAAAGTAGGCTCAAAAGAATAAAACCCTCTCATATCGAGAAGCAGCCGAGTGGCTTGACCCGGCAAGCCTGCTCTGCCGTAATGTTTCATAATCATAATGAAAAGGGACTCCCTAAAAACCATCCCTTCATCTTTAATCTGCATCAACAACCTATCTATGGCCTTAAACTCCCCCGCTGCGCCGAGCTTATCAATCAACACACAATACACATCAAATGAATGTCTATACCCCCTCTGGGCACCCACCATTTCGAATACTTCCAGTGATGTGGGCACATCCAGTGGGAGTTCAAGTAACTTAGAAAGCTGAATTGGGGTGATTTGAATGAGGGATTTCCGGAGCTCATTGAGGTCAAATGGCTTAAGCAACCTCTCCCACTCGTTCTCCTCGGAACCACTGTCATCACTACCCTTAACATACCCAGCTGAAAGGTGAGGATTTTTTATCAAAGATTGAAACTTTCTGGTTCGAGGATGCCAAAGTTTTGGTATTTTTAACATTATTCTAAATGGGTATATAGCAGAAGTCTCAGAAACTAAGCAAGAAATGGGGTTCCCGAGTTGCTATAGGATTTAGATGTTACCTGAGTGAGGATTGTTCAACTAAGAAATTCCGGCACCCAATTCGATGCAGGTGAAAGCAAAACCTTGCCTAATCTGTGGGTTTAACTAGCCGATGCATTTTATGGGTGTGATTAGACCATATCCCGGTTAGAGACGGCTATAATAGAGAGAGAGAGAGAGAGAGAGAGAGAGAGAGAGAGAGAGAGAGAGAGAGAGAGAGAGAGAGAGAGAGAGAGAGAGAGAGAGAGCAAAAAAAAAAAAGGCATTTTCATTTGACTTTGTATTTTCAGCTTCAACCTCAACAAAATAGGTGGTAGAGAGAGAGAGAGAAAAAAAAAAGAAAAAAAAAGGCATTTTCGTTTGACGTTGTATTTTCAGCTTCAACCTTCAGAAAATAGGTGTTTCATATGCATAACTCACATCTCATTTGACTCTTCTCTAATTGTTTGGTCTGTTTGTAACTTTTTATTACTTGGAGTTTGTATATTGATAAGACCATTCATTTAACAATGGATTCAAGCCAGTTTTCTTAGAGGAATGAGAGACGACATGAACATAAGGAAGATGATGAAAGATATGATGCACAGAGGCAAAGAAATACATAAGAACTATGAAATCAAACGCTACTGAGTAATTATTTGCTCGAACACTTTCACTCAACTCACGAATCATGGAATCACAATGAGTTCTGACTTAATAATTTTCAAAATAATATTAGGAATTAATAAAAATTTCCGGGATATTACAACTACGTTGTCGCCTTCAACCATTGCCTCCTTCCCATGCTAGGTCACCGAATGTTAACTGTGCACGTTCATCTCCCAATCATCTAGCTCAACACAGGCAACATAGAAAATCATAAACGCAATTAAGGTTGAATCGTGCATCAAGAGTTCAAGACCCAAACATCACCGAAACTAGGTGAGTTTTCTATCATGACCATAATTAACTATTGAGGTATGATAATGGAGAAGAAATATAGTTTTTCATTATTCAACGAATAAAAAGAATATATTTATCTCTAAATTATTAAATTTATGAAATCAGCAATTACTTTCTTTTTTTTACCAAGATGATCATTTTTGTAGGAGAATGAAATTTTACCAATCACTAAAAAGTAACAAAATTATCAATTGTGGCTTCGAATTCATACCATATTCCTACTAAGATTTGTAATCACGAGTCTGTCACTATGTACTGTCCATAATTCGATAAATCCAATTATCCAACCTGTAACCAAACTTTACGCTCGAAGCCTTTAGCTATAATTAGAGGTGTTCAATCTTAAGTGTCACAAAATTATAGCCTCGTCATTAACATCAAGACAAACCACTTTACCCTCTATGGTCTCTAAATACCGTATCTAAATACTCCTCGACTACATATGTGAGCAACTTATCATCACATTGACAGACAAAAAACATGAAAATTAGAACACATAGCTCACATGAATAAAGAGATAAAAATGACATTAACTTCAAAGCCAAGAGCCCAAGACTCCCCCAAACACTTGTGTTTAGTTTTACCAAAAATTTGACTTCAAGGAGAGAGAGTCGCAGTCGATTTTCCAACTTTACCCTTTTGCAAACCTTTATATACTTGGAGGGGGTGACCCTAACCCCAAACAGTGAGCGATATGAGTCTGAGTATGGCATTATCTTCTTCTTGCTCTCCTACACTCCTTACAACCACCCAATCCTCTTCAACTCCCAGACTAGTCCCACTCACCTCCATGAGCTTCTCTTCCAAACCCACCACCACCCCCACCATTGTTCCCGCGCTCTCTCACAAATGGAGAGCCAGAATCTCATTCTTCCCTGCATTTCTGAGCAAAGGCAAAGACGCCAAAACTCTCAAGGAGGAGCTTCTCGATGCCATTGCTTCACTTGATCGAGGCGCCGATGCCACTCCGGAGGACCAGCAAGCTGTTGATCAGGTGGATTGTTGTTTACAATGCCCACAAGCTTGTTCTTGTGGGGTGAAGTTTGTTTCTAATATGTCATTTGCACGACATTAGTTTTCTGATGTCTGTATGTGCATCGTTTTATTTGGAATTTATCTCTAAATAGATTACACGCAAACTTGAAGCAGTTACTCCAGTAAAGGAACCACTCAAATCTGATCTACTGGATGGAAAATGGGAGCTTCTCTACACTACTTCCAAATCTATTCTCCAAACTGGGGTAAAGTGAATTTTTTTCCATATTGTTTTCTGTTGACGTTCTGGCTTCTTGATTGTATTGAAGTTATCAACCTTTAAGGGTGTTTCTCGAAAATTCATTTGAGAATTAAGATACATTGCAAATAATGTGATAAGAGTCCCATCTCTGTGGAGGAGTTCACATCTATAATGCACTCAGGCAATTGTTTCTTGATAATTTTTACTTGTAAAGATCTACTTGGTAATTAATTTAATTGGGATAAGGATATTTAATAGTTAAAAAGGAAATGATCCTGAATTCCTGATAAGATTAGATAGTCTCAAAACTTCGCACTGCCACTTGAATCTTTTTCACAAAGAGTGAGGTAGCAAACATGTTTAACATACTAGTTGTCTCAATCTGATTTTCTTGTTCAATAGTTCACTGCAGAGTTCAGCTGGCAGCCCCTTTACCCATAAGGGAAAAGGAGCAAGCTAGCTAGTTACTTATATTCATGACCCCTACTTTGTTATCTATAAGATAAGATAAAATAGGATATTAGCAAAAGCCTGTATAGTGAGATTTCTTGAGAAGTTAACCAAGTGGATTGATTCAGCATATCTCCTAGGTGATAAGATCTGTCAAAAGACTCATCCCTTTCAAAACTAAAAGAGTGAAGTAAGCACGTTTCACTTTCAGGATGGAATGCAACTATGTATATGTAGGATATTAGCAGGAGTAGAGTTCTAAGGTCCAACAGTTTAAGTAAGACTCATCCTAAACATTTGAAATTTTCATATATATATATATATATATATATATATATATACAGGAAGGATATGAAGCGGACGTCCGCACTCGGCTTAAAGTGCGGACTTCTGTCCGTTCTCCACCCTCCGGCGCCGGCGACGGCGCGCCTCCACCCCAGAAGACTCCAGCAGCGTTCCCGACCACTTTCCCTCCCCGGCGAGTCCAAACTGGAAAAAAACGGACTCGCCGGGGAGGGGAAGTGGTCGGGGACGCTACTGGAGTCTTCTGGGGTGGAGGCGTGCCGTCGCCAGCGCCGGAGGATGGAGAACGGACGGACGTCCGCTCTACATCCTTTCTGTATCTGTGTATATATATATATATATATATATATGTGTGTGTGTGTGTGTACTGTATATATCTATAGATCATGCAAACCCTTTTTTGCTGGGAAGCAATGAAGGTTCAACAGTGATTTGTTTACACTTTGACTTGACAGTGTTGATGTAAAGGGGAACCAGTTGAAACAGTCAAAAGACCAGAAGCCAATAAAAAAAAAATTATGTATCCACATGTTTTGAGCTAGCGTTTCTCTAACAGAAAAATGCCATATTGGCTTTTCAATCCCTATATGTAGTTTCCAGTGTTGATTAGCTCCTATGTATTGGATTCACTGATATGTAGTATCATGACAGAGACCCAAGTTTCTAAGATCGAGGGTAAATTACCAAGCCATCAATGTGGACACACTCAGGGCCCAAAATATGGAGTCATGGCCAACTTTTAATCAGGTCTGTTCATTTCCGTCATTTTCATGTTAACTTCATTTTTAAGCTTTCGTGAACCATAATTGTTGATAGAAGCATTAATCACGTGTTATATGCCACTGCGTTAGTCTAACCAAAATCGTACTTGAACTTTTGGACATTAGCACTCTACTGCTGCTAAACCATTCTTATTCCTCTTCAAAAACAAGTATTACAACCAAATTCTTTGAAGAAGATTCACAATTTTGTACTGAAATCTATATTAAAGATAATTGCTTCTCCGTTGGTGATTCATCAATCATGACTCTTGTCATAGTTATGTGCTAGGGTGCAATATGTGGAAAATTTGGAGTTCTAGATCAGGGATTGAAGCTTTAGGTTTTCAGGAGCATATTGATTTCTCACCTAAGCCGCTAAACTTACTTTTGGCTCTAATTAAAGAACGGACAATTGCCTTTGTGTCTTTGTTGTTTGAATGTAATTTTACTTTGGTTGTCGATGCCAATGGTTGCATCAGATTAAGCATTTTATTGCTATTCAACTTCCAGTGTGTATCTACATTAACTCATATAGATCAGTTACCATATAGGTAACTGAAACACAAAATCAGCTAGAGTAAAGGAATGATAGCATGTGTGTGTGGTGTCCCATCCCTCCAGTTTTGATACTGCAGCTACTGTGTGTACCCTCCAGTTTTGGCATAGAATGGTTATCATTTGGTGCCTGTCCACTTGGTGTGCAATGTTAAAAGTGTTTTCCTATAAAGGAAAAATAACTGGAGTATGAGTGGAATGTTGTTTTTTAGCTTTTTATATACACGCTAAGTTTGACCTACATTTGCTGACATTTCATTTGAAATTTTTATCTCTCTCCTGTAGGTAACAGCTGATTTAACACCTTTGAATGCAAGAAAAGTGGCTGTAAAGTTCGACTATTTCAAGATCGCAGGCCTGGTAAGTTTGCTTTTGATCTGTGGAATGATAAAAGATTCATTTGGTCCTATTGAAAGGTCGGTTGAACCATTGAACTACAAATAGAAATCCGTTAGTCCTTAGCAAAGCAGCAAGTGGTCGCGTTGTCCCCTGAAACATGCTTCAGGTTTTCATATCCGTTTTATAATATAAAATATTGAGTTTCAGATGGAATCAGAGGTCCCTTAGGTGTAAAGTTGCCAATTATGCCATATGTATTGTGAAACCAGTCATGCAAGATATGGCACAAGTAAAAAAGGATGGCAGGATGAATAATATTGGACTAGCACCCCCTAAACATTTTAAATATCCTCATTGCCCTGTCCAATTTTCCATAGAGTAGACTCTTCGCTGGGGTTGAACATGTCTGATGTACAGACTTGGAAGCATCAAGTTGCTTTTATATTAATTTCCTCAATCATATAGAACCTAGTATAAGTGCCCTTTGTCAAGTAAGAACCATAGTCTGCCACCAACACTCATCCTAGTACAAGACGAATATGCTAGACAAAAAGGAGAATACAAAAGAAACCTGTTTATTGAGTTTGTCTCGCGCATATATCCCTTAGTTTTGAAGGATGGAAAGTGGACGTCTATGCAACTCAAAATTTAGATGTGGGTTTTCTTTAATATTAAGGTTTGAGACTATTATCTGAAGCAAAGATGAAGAATCTACTTAGTGAGATGGGAAAAAAGACTTGGATACAGTAAGATCTCCTATTTATCACTGCCCAGCACATGCGGCGCTGGACTGTTAAGATAAGATACAGCTGCTGTACTACTTTAACTGGGATAAGATACAGCTGTTGTACTACCTTAACCTAAAGAAAATTTGGATCATGGATAAGTTCAGCATACAGAAACTATGTTGTACCCCTTTCAAAAGATGACATTAGAAAAGAACAAGCTAAATTGTCTTGTTGATAGCTGTTCTTATAGATCTTTGACTCTTTGTTCATCTATTTTGGTTGTATACATATAATAATCAGTTAGCTCTATTCTTGAGAAAAATGTAAATATCTTTTAGAGCTACGCTTAAGATTAACTTATGTCAACGTGATAAACAGATACCTGTTAAAGCACCTGACAGAGCCCGTGGTGAACTGGAAATTACATATTTGGATGAAGAATTGCGGTGAGTAATTCTAATTTCATTTGGATGAAGGATTGAGATTACCACAAGGGAAGTCTACTCTCAAAATTAAGAGTGGACAGCTAAACTTGTTGATTACTCTCTCCTTTCTGAAAAAAATAATGCATGTTTTGCTTCAATAATACAAGAATGATGCCTGCAACTTTAGAGAAACAGCCCCCAACAGTCTTAGATCATAGACAAGCTTGATAAAGTTTGGAGGTTGGATAGAGAAATTTTCCCCTTTTTAAAGATACGCTACTGATGATCTTGTAGAAGGGTGATGTACACTGTTATGAGTTTTGTTACTAAATAATTTAATTTACGCTACCTTTTTTGTAGATTTTCAGTCTGTATTTACTGACAACAAATTCTATTGTTGGCAGTGTTTCGAGAGGTGATAAAGGTAACCTGTTCATCTTGAAAATGGTTGATTCATCTTATCGAGTTCCTGTCTGATGCGTACAATCATATTGTTGAATGTGCAACAATCTGGTCAGCACCTTTCTCTTCAATTCATAACAATGGACTGAAGCATGCACGTTTTTGTATATTAGAATCTCTAATCATATATGGAGGTTTTGCCTCTGCCATATCCTTTTTTTCTTTTTTTTTTTGTTTTGTTCTTTGTTTTTTTTTTTTTGAAATATCATGTAAAAATTGCACAGTTTGATAGTTCGAGTTATATATTTTCATGACGCACACTTTGATAGTCACGGGTCTGAGGAAAGTATCACACGTCATGTCCTAAAGGTTGTATGTGCAAAACATGGAACAAATTATATATTTGTATAGAGAAGGATTGACATTGTAATTTGTATTCCTCTTTTAACAAAACAATTGCTGGTTGGAAATCATTGGTCCATTCTGATGGTCCACCCTATTTTACTGAGACCACTGCAGTTGATGAGCATTGGTTTAATAAGTTCTTCTGATATTCAGAGCAGTGGCTTGATTTATCTAAATGTGCTGTTTATTGGACTCGGGTCGGGTCATATTGTCAACAGGTTTCTAAGGTTAGTTGTAGAGACAACTATATAAGACAATTAACCTCTATTGTAAGATCTTATCCAATGAATATAAATATTTCTTAACTTTATTTTTTTTAATTTCTGCAATTTACTTTGGTTTCCTTCCTTAGATGGATTACGATCCCATCACAAGCCAATGCTAGATACAGTGCGTGATAAATAATTTGTGTCAACTTCATATATTTTCAATTGGCTTTGATCCTAAGAAAAATGTGGAACTTGTCAGTTAGGGTATGGGAAAATGGCTTACGGATGCAAGCATTACAGAAGGAGATGCAAACAGAGTTCCGTGGTGCAACAAGATCTATCCATGTCGCCATTGTCACAACGTAAGAGTTGACAAGCAGTCACGAGCTCATTCGCTACGACGTTCAACAAGTCATTTGTTCAATTTGTGACACTGCAGCTGCTCAAGTTTGTAAAAATGTGGCGTATGTATGTAAAACTACTACTGTGACATTTACAAATTAGAAAATGATTCTAGGCCTTATTAAGGCCTAACATTTTAGGCTTTAAATCTATGTGGCATGCCAAATTATTTAGACACATCACATATTAAAAATTTTATGTCATGTAATACTTAAGTATAAAGACCATCTTACCATTTCAAACAATGACTCTAATGAATTTCAGTTTTTATTGAAAAATAAAACTATTTTAGCTTTCCTTCTTCTAAATATCTAATTAAATATAATAAAAAATATAACATCAAAATAACATTATATTATATATTATAATACATGTATATTATAAAAAAAAAATGTGTATTATATAAATAATCTGTATGTAAATCATTTAGAGAAATTATGTGTATATAAATTATTTTTTAGATGAATTATAGAAAATTTTGATAAATTATATCCGAATTATCTTATATTAGTGTTTTCTTTTTGATAAATTATAATTACTTTTTGGACGAATTAGGGTTAGGGTTAGAGTTTATTTGACAAAACTGATTATTATTTAAAAAATAGTTAATACTGATATTGATGTAAGAAACATTCCTTATATTATACGTAATTAGTGGTTGCTATTAATATGTAATACTTGTTTCCATTACCTAATAAAGTACATTAATATCATTGATTCACCCCTTAAAATGTAAAAGGAAATAGAAATGGTAAAATTGGTAATGCAATGTTTTGATTTGGCAAGATATATTATGTGGAATCGAAAATAAATATTTGTATTTACTTACATGACATGACATATAGGATTAAAGCCACAAATTTTAGACTTTATTAAGGCCCTCTAGCACTACCCTTACAAATTTTATGATGATGACATCAATGTGGGATCAGGCCCGGATATGAGATTTTCAGACTTGAGTCGAACTCTCAAAGTTGGGCCCTTCAAATGTTGTATGAATTCTTTTTTTTTTTTTTTTTAAAGTTATGAATCAAATTTTCCATGGAGTAAAGCTATATATAAACTTAAAATCTAACATCGAACAACATTTAATATCCAAATTTGTTTAACCTATATACCCTTATATTAAATATTTTACATATGACTTCTTTTTTCGGTTATTTAGTCTTTCTATTGTACATTTTCAAGTATTAATTCATAGCTTTATTATATTATGTGTATATAATCATGTCAATTCTATATTAAATATCATTATTTTTCCTTTTCAACGAGTACAATGAGGGTCCACATACAATGAGTTTCTTTTTTTTTAAATGTATAATGAGTACTAGCCTATGTTGCACAGAAACGGAAACAAGTTTCGGTTTCCGATCCGATCCGATATGCGGAAACATGAAAATCAAAATATAGTCCGATACGAAACGTGAAGGAAACGTCAAAATTAAAATAAATATAATATTTATTATAATAAAAATAATTTAAAAAATAACATCAACAAAATAGTTTCTTAATAAAAAACATCAATCCAAATCTAAACAAGCATGCATAATCAAATTACAATACAAATAATAAAGAACTTCATCACATAATCAATCCAAATCCAAACCCAAACAAAGGTTTGAGAAGGTCCATAGTCAAATTAAAATACAAATAAGTGAAATAACAGTTGTTTTTAACTAGTGACTTCATCAAGTTCCAACAACATCATCATCAATGTTTTCCTCTTCAAACTCATCATCTTCAAACTAGACCGTTGCCAATTGAGGTTCATCAAGTGAAAGATTGGCAATCTCAAGCCTTCCAACATTAGTCTTCCAATGAATCAAAGTCATCATCTCTAACATCCCACATATGAGTTGCACCTTTGTTGTAAGTTGGGCATTGTCTAGCTAAAAGGCGAAAATTGGTATGCATAAGTACCAAATCTTCCGCTCTATGTGGTGTCAGGACTTATCCCGAATTTCACCCTGAAACCCGAGGTAAATCCTGCGGGGACCACCTCCAAGGAAAATTTACCGAAAATTCGGCATAATCTACCTTGAAAATAGACAACCCTTACCTGAAAAATCCAACTAACACTTCTATAATCAAACAAACCAGCCTTAACACCTGGAGCCTTCCTGCTCCATAAGTTCATCACATCTCCCAAATTAAAATACTAATCCAAAATAATCTCACAACCAACAACAAGGACATTCAATAATTTACTAATCGGATTATCAGAGCATATCTAAGAATGGAGGAAAAACAATGGATAAAGAATAAGCGGAAGCAGCCTCTGACTATACCTCAACTCCATGTACGCTCGACCTCATTTAAACTTAGTCTGCACACTGGGCATTTAAAACCAAAAGGCCCAGGGGAAAGTAATTTAAAAACATTATAGTGAGTGGACAAAAATAAATTAGTGAGCGGAGAAAACATATCTTAGATACTTTCCCAAGTTTCCACTTTTAAAACATAACGGCATGCAACTTTGATAAACCAAATAACTTTAAATCCAAAATACTATAAAAATCAGCAAACCAGCCCCGCTGGTTAATCAAATACAGAAATCTCGTAAGAAGAGATTAACCAGCCCCGCTAGTTAATCAAATATATATAACTGAGAATAATAAAATAAGGGGAAAAGTTATCACCATGAAAAAGGAGCCTCCCAGGCTCGGATCGGTGCCTCCCAGGCTATAATAGCGTCTCACGCTAAGCGCTCTACTCACATACAGTGAGTAGTCGCTAATAATGGCTAGCTAACAAATAAATATAAATACCGATCGGTTGCCTCCCAGGCTATAATAACGTCATACGCTAAGCGCTCTACTCACTAATAAAGGTTAGCTAGCCATAATCAATATAAGCGACCCTATGTTATGGTGACTAAAACATACGAAATCACTTAATTCTATTAAACTTCCCCAAGATCATATGAATGGTACGGTTCCCAACCGTACTTGAAAATCATCATAAAAAATTAAATTAAAACTCAATGACGTTTCTCACACGTCAAAATATTCTCAAAACCATAATATAAGCGAGCTTTAATTAACAAATAAAAATCGTAATTAATATCTCGAACCAAAATACTCGCTAAAATATTCTCAAGGTCAAAATCGATATTCCACAAATAAATGCGAAAATTATAAATGGCGAACTACGAAAATCTCATTTTCGGAAATCTTTTATAAATCTCGAAGTCCACCAATAAAGCCATTATAATGAAATCCGGAATTTATAAAGAATATCCAACTCGAATATCAAAATAATAATCCGAGCTCAAATCCATAAATATGACCAACACTTAATCAACGCATCAATTTCAAATAAATTTCAAGATCATTTCATAAGTCGAAATTATAATATACGCTTAGAAATAAAATAATAAATTATAGAATCTTGCATGCATATTTCTTAAAACCAAAATGTCCACTTACAGATTTAGGCATAAGCCCGACGATATCCGCATCGCCACTCAAGCGAGGTTCCCTTCATATCTTGACACAATAAATATGCTTATGACCAAACTTAAATTCCGGAAAATAAATACTTTAATATAAACACCCAACTCTCTTCCGCTTAACCCACAACTCTTTTACTAGGGCTAAGCTTACCAGATTCTCACCAAACTCCACCACAACCTTAATTCATCAATTCTAACATTCTATAATAAATACCAAGGAAATCTAACGGCCGGATTTTTTTTCATTTTAACAACCACCAACCTTCTCAATCTTTGAAAAATCCTAAACCTAACCAAAACTCCTCCAAAAATTCCAAACTTCACATCATTAAACTCCCCTTAAATAATACATCTAAAACCCTAAAAAACCACTTCACAGTGGCAGCGCCGCCGTCTGCTCCGCCGACAGCGGCGACCTCCGATGTCACATCCCGACCCTTAAATTTTTACCGTATTTACCAGCTTGATTATAATAAGAATTTTACCGTCTTCGTCAATGAGTCTATAGTTTATAGTCTCTAAAGGGGTTTTGAGGGACGATTATTTTAGAGGAATTATACGTAGGAGGAAATTTGAGGGACGATTATTTTAGAGGAATTATACGTAGGAGGAAATTTGACGACGGTAAAAATGGTAAATTTTAGCTAGTAAAAGGTAATTTTTATTAGGGTATTATTTTTCGGGGTGTTTTATTTTGGAGTGGTTTGGTATAAGGGTGTTGGACTGGGTTGGTGTGAGGCCCAAACACCATTTCTTCTTTCTCTCTCTCTCTCTCTCTCTCTCCTCTCCCGAGCAGCCCGACCCGCCGGACTTCCAGCCGTCGCCTGCCGCCGTTCGATCAGCCACCGGTCGCTGCTCCAGCCCAGTTCAGAGCCTCGTCGTCTTCTCTCTCTTCCCGGCCTAGCGTCCAAGCCTATAGCGTCGCCGGAGAGGAGAAATCCCGTCAGAAACGCCGACAACTCCTTCGCTAGAACTCCCTCCTCCGGCCACCACAACCGGCGATCCTTGGCTCGTTTTGAAGCTCTCCTCCCGTGCAGCAAGCCCTCCAAAGGGTTCACTCCCTCTTGAGCTAGGTAAGGAGAAATTCGAGAATGAAGGTCTAGGGCTTTTAGGATGTTTTTGTTCGATTGGCATAGCTAGGCTTGGATTTTGGGTTTGTGCTAGTTTGGAAAGTTGTAGAGCATGATGAGAAGATTATTCTGTCAAAATTTCATAGGAATTGGAGGTCGCCGGAATCGGCCTCCGGCCGTCGCCGGCGCCGGCGCTGTTTGGAAGTTTTGTATGGTTTTAAATGTGTAATAATTAAAGGAGTTCAATGAAGTGAATTGTGGAATTTTTGGATGAGTTTTGGATAAGTTTGTGAATTTCCGAAGTTTGGTATTTTTGACGGTTGATAATGTAGAATCCGGTCGTAGGATTTAAGTCAATTTCTGGGAAATGTTGTATTTACGGCTGCCGAGTATGGTGTTAAAGTTTGGGTCGTTTCGATTTAAGAATATCGAAGTTAGGCAAGGATGAGCGTGGTTATGGCTCTCGGTTAATTTGCCTATTTTGTATAAATATTAGATTTTTAGTTGGGAAATTAATTATATATTTGGAACAGGACGTGAGGAGGCCCGAGCAGAAGAAGCCTCAGAGCGACATCAGGCTTAGGCCTAATTTGTGAGTGGACCTTTGTTTTAATTGAAAAGCATGCGATGAATGATTTTTTTGATCATTTATTTCTTCTGATGAGACTTGTTGATTTCTCGACTATTTGACAACTTTTCCTCCTTTGGAGAGATCCCGAAAATGAGATTTTCGGTGGATATGTATTTTGGATATTTATGAGTATAGTATGTATATAAATGCTAGCTAGCCATACGTGCTTGGTCCGTCATAATGAGGTAAAATACCATTATGGCGTGACGTGAGTGTTAAACACAAGCGTCATAACCTTTTATGAAAACTACTTTCTTTTCTAGTTTATTTAGGTTTTCATATAGGGAGTCCACACGTAATAATACACCCGTCCTCTTCAGTCATAATGAGGAAAAATTCCATTATGACGCAACGTGGGCGTTAGACGCAAGCGTTGTAGCCTTGTATGAATTTCTATTTTTCTAAATTGTTCTTAGGATTCATACAAGAAATCTGACGAGTATAAATACATACGAATATATGTTTATATATATAGTTTAGCCTGAGAGGCTCCATTTATTTGAGTTAGTGACTAGCCGGAGCTAGTCGTGAAATTGCCAGTTTTTGAGTTGAGCGTGTTTGAGCGGTCAGATGCAGCATAATTTCTTTGAAAATTAAAATAGGAATGCATAAATATTTTTATTAATTTATTTTTGTCCACTCACTCTAACGTTATTAAATGTCTTCCCCTGGGCCCTTCGTTTTAAAATGCCCAGTCTGCAAAGTTCGGATTTGATCTAGTAGGAGACGAGACATAGTCACCCGTATTTCCACCACATTTCACCAGTAGGTTACTTGTTTAACCTACCTGTGTTTTCTTACTTCCGCTAGTGTCTAGTAGCTCTGAATACTGGGGTTTAATGTATAATATTTTTGGTTGTGGGTGAAGGCATGTTGACTTTTTAGACTATTTGACGGAGGATTTATGTTATCTTATTTGGATAATTATGTATTGATTTGGAAGATGTTTTATTATTATTTTTGTGTGTGGTAGTTGAGTTTGGGGAGCATGTAGGCTCCAGAAGTTAAGGGTGGATTGAGAATTTCAGGAGTGTTTGCAGGTTTTCGTTAGGAATGGTTGTCAATTTCCAGGGGAGGTTATATCGAATTTTGCGGTAAATCTTTCCTTGGAGGTGGTCCCCGCACGATTTACTCTGGGTTCAGGGTGAAATTCGGGGTGGGTCGTGTCATCTGATGCCTACCAAAATTTAACAGCATATTCCTCTCAACCCGCTCTACATCTTTCCTAACTAGTACAAAGTCCAATTTTAAGCTTAATTAGGTCAATCAAACCAAAACACACAATAAAGCCCTAGAATTTCAAACCTTCGATTCTCCTTACCTAGCTCGAGTTAGGTCAAATCCTTTTAGGGGTTTGCTGCTGGAAGGAAGAGCTTCAAGATGAGACCGGCAGCTCCGATTTTGGTGGCCGGAAAAAGGAGTTCCGGCGAGAACACCTCCCCGCACAGCCGCGGTTTCCGGCGATCGTGCTCCTTCACGGCAGCGCTACACGGGCTGCCACCTACCTAGACTTGTAGAATATGTTCCAAGCTTCAAATCGATACGAAGCACGCCACCTAACTCAGCCGGACGACGGCGAAGAAGTCCGGTAGAGGAGAGAGATGCGGGAGAGAGGAGAGAGAGAGAGAGGTTGGGTAATTTCTGACTTTCTATCTTACCTCAAATGGTAAGTTTCTATTTTATACCCCTAACCAAAAAAGTAACTTTCATTTTTAGACCATAACTTCTTCATACGAACTCTGTTTTAAGTGTGCCACGTGTCCACGAACTCTGTTTAACGTTCTCTACGACTTTCATGAAGAAAGTTTTCCCAAATTCCAAACGGAAGAAAAAGTCAAATTTTGGAGTCTTAAATAGTAAACGGTTACTTAAAACGGTAAAATGTCAAAGATATACCAAAAGTAAATAACCGTAAATTGACTTAAGAACCGGGATGTGACAATTCTCCCCTCCTTATAAAAATTTTGTCCTCGAAATTTCAAATCATAAAAGGAAGGTAAAGGTTACTGCCTTTCACCTCAGACTCCAATAAGCGCTAAGCTAAATTACCCCATCATCAAATGTCCCTCCAACTTTCTTTCACCACAAACTACACATTTTCACTCTTGAAAACGATTAACCAAATTCTTTTCCGCTTACATTGACACGTCAAAACTTATCTGCCAAACCCGAGGCATGAGCGTATTCTTTAACAAATCTCAAACTCAGAGTCAACTGAAATACTACGTCAGCGTTCCACATGACACCACTCACATCACACACCTTGCCCCTTGACTTACCTTTCACTAATTGAATGGCTTGCCCGATTATAATTACTTATGATACACAACCCCAATTCACACGGAGGACTTTGACTTTCGTCAAGTCAAAATGGTCAATAACTTTCATAATTCACAATACCAACTTACTTTCGTCACCAACTAATCAAAACAAAACTCAATCGTTCGCATCAAATAAGACTTTCACCACCTATATGATTGGCCTCAATCATTAAGTTGATCGGCAAATATCTCCCTTATCGCCAGATTACGCTAATGCGGTATATTACAATACCCCTACACTGAATATCTCTTATATCTCAAATCGTATCCATACAACAATGACCTCCCAGGTCCTACACAGACAAAAAATGGTCCCACCACAATATGATCATGTATGAATACGCATCACAAGAAAGACATTTAACATGACATGCCACTATTTACCATTTATGCCAACGAACTAACAAGCCTTGACTCAAAATATTTCCCGAGTCCTCAATAATCTTTTTCCTTAAAGCTATACCACTAGCCAAACATATTATTATTTCCAACAATTCGCCCCGCGAATTTAATCATTACTAACCAATAATAACCGTCGGAATCTCATCCCTCATTAATAAATTCAACAGTCGCCACCAATGACGACTCACAAGCACAAGAAAATATCACCCTCAAAATCGATCAACACACCCGAAACTAGCACCTCCAAAAATGAGGAAAAATATGATGACTTGGCGTATGATGATACCTTAGAATTTACGATTATCTCCTCGTACGAACCAAGTTCGTTCAAACTTACATGCAGACTAGTCTTTAGGTTACAGGACCTATTCCCCAAACAAGAAGAGACGAGTTGTTCACTATTTACTGCGACAATTCACGTTGCTACTACCACAACACATATGTTTGCAATTATCACCTTCACCTTAATAATACCAGTTGGTCGAACAAAAGATAATAGAAAGAGTGAGTTTCACGCGAGTCAATGAAATCCGAGGATCACCATTAGAAATTCACTATTTGATGACTTGCTTCTCACGTATTATCATGTATAATAGTGACCACGTAACAACTCAAGTCGAAGAACAAGAATTTTCAAGTAACAGCCCGCCATTACGCATAACGTTAAGAAGAATCGTGGCTGAGTTATACTTCTTCCGCATGATTATGCGTTGATAAAGATGCCAAAGATCACAAAAACCAACTCTCATTTCCTGAGTAAAGCTTTGCCCATGAATTTCTCGTTATCGTTAACGAATGTCAAAATCCTATAAATGAATCGTACAAAAATAGCTGCCAAAGCACGGAAATTCCCTCATCAACTCTAAAGTCGTACCATCTAAGTTAGTCGAATAACCATACTACGACTAAAATACAAACTCTGAGTTGACCGAAAAAAGTGTCAGCACAACTGATGTTGGCAGTCCCCTCTTGCTACCCCCATATGATGCAAAGTGATTTCCTTTCTTCCATTTGATTGCTAGATCAGACTAACTTGATCACACATGCCCATATATAATGTCTAAGGAAAAATGAGAGCACAATACTGGAGTCCAACGCTCGAGTCGCCAAAACTACTAGATGCCAAAGATAATTACTCCTCACAGGATACTGAATTGTACTAATACGTACACAAGTCTATAACGCCTTTCCCGATAAAACAATATAACTGATCAACAATCCTTTGTTGATCCACACCCTGCAAGTCTCAACTCTACAGCTCTTGTCAAAAATTTATGCATGCCGAGAACAAGTCGGTCTTAGAACGCTCCAGGACATCGACTGTACTCATCGATTGTCACGCTGCCCCAGTAGTTATCTCAAAGAATTTGGGGTCTAAAAACACACTCTAACATCATGTCACACTCTTCACATAAGAGAGATACCCCTGAATCTCCTCGATTCATGTGCTAATCCTCGAGCAACGCAAAATTGACGGCCGCATGCTCCATCTCCAGATCGTGCGTCAACTGCATTATCTTCTGCGTGACGCTCAAGTGGTAGCATAAGATTGCTCGAATCTGATAGAGCCTCGACAATAACTTCCAATCTCAACCAGTCAATTTCACCACTGCATATTCTAATCAGCAACTACAATTGTGGGATAGACTACCTTAAGATCCTTATTTCATTCACCCTCTTAAGAATTATCCGCATCAGCTAACAACAATGGCTAAAGCAAAGAACGATTATTTCGAGATCAACAACTCCAATTACACTCCTTTAACTATCCTTGTGTATCACAATACACACTACCATTCCAAATTTATCCTAACACTCCTCTACTAACAATCATCCGACCCGATACCACGATTTCCTAACCAACCACCACTTCGAATTTACAACTTCAATCTTGCTTACATCAATGACTAAAGATATCAAAGATCGATATTACCTTTAGACGATAGAAGTTCGTCAGTAATCTCTTGCCACAGACAAAAGACTTAAAAGCTGGAACGAGTCGCTTCCCAATACTATTTTGTCCAAGACTAGCTTGTATCAATTAACCCAAAACAATGCCGCTTAAAATAAATATGGACACCTTCTCCAATTAATCTCTACAACTTCGGTCTCCATATTCAAAATTGTTCTACTACTCTTTTTACCTAATGACAAAACTGACACCTACACACAAAAGCTGCACTTTCCCTCTTCTCCACTTTATTCCCCAAGTTCAGTCATCTGACCACAGACATATTGCTTAAAACAAAATAAATTTAACATCTCCACGCAACAGTCTCAGATAACAATTAAAATACCCAATGACATCATGAATTAAATTATCCATCTGCTGCCTCAAAGCAACCACAACCATCTCGTATCCGCTTCACCATTGCATTTCAAAGCCTTTACACTTACAATCCTTTTAAAACACTCATCGCAAATAGGAGAGCAAATCTCAATTTATAGATACCAAACGCAATTCAATCAACAACAATTCCAGAAACCACTTTTCAATACATAAAATTCTGAAGAAATGCGTAGCAGCCCACATAACACATCGATTAATCTCCACAATTAATTAACTTAAGCAATACCTCTCTACTATTATCTCAAAGCAAGACCACTTAACTCCCTTATAATCTCTTATTTCAACACCAATCTTATCAAGAAATATCTCTATCCTTCATCCACATGCATGTCATCTCTATCATTAATACACACAAAAAGGCTCAACTTGCCAATCAAATATAAGCCAACAATTCATTAAATATGGATAAAGAACACTACAATTATATGTCAATTCCCAACTCGTAACTGAACTCAAAATCTCGCAACCACAATAAATCATATATGAAAGATGCAAATTACTTACCTTTCCATTACTCGGAAAATAACTAAGATATCCTCTGAGTCAACGTACGGAGGCATAGTCTTGAAAATGTAGACATTTATGGCACAATACTGTCCATAAATAATACAAGAACAACTACCTCACATACCTAATAAACACCTAGCATCTGATGCATATAATGTTAATGGATCCGCCGCGGTCGGACCATCACTCTATAAACACTAAGCGTCACTAAGTATATGAGGTAGTGATAGGAATCGGATAACCTAATGCTCTGATACCAACTGTCAGGACCCACCCCGAATTTCATTTTGAAACCCGAGGTAAATCTTGCAGGGTCCACCTCTAAGGAAAATTTACCGAAAATTCGGCATAAACTACCTTGAAAATGGACAACCCTTACATGAAAAATCCAACTAACACTTCTATAATCAAACAAACCAGTCTCAACACCTGGAGCCTTTCTGCTCTCCATGTTCATCACATCTCCCAAATTAAAATACTAATCCAAAATAATCTCACAACCAACAACAAGGACGTTCAATAATTTATTAATCGGATTATCAGAGCATATCTGAGAATGGAGAAAAAACAATGGATAAAGAATAAGCGGAAGCAGCCTCTGACTATGCCTCAACTCCATGTACGCTCGACCTCATTTAAACTTAGCCTGCACACTGGGCATTTAAAACCAAAAGGCCCAGGGGAAAGTAATTTAAAAACGTTAGAGTGAGTAGACAAAAATAAATAAGATAATTTGAGAAAACATATCTTAGATACTTTACCAAGTTTCCATTTTTAAAACTTAACGGCATGAAATTTTGATAAACCAAATAATTTTAAATCTAAAATACTATAAAAATCAGCAATCCAGCCCCACTGGTTAATCAAATACAGAAATCTCGTAAGAAGAGATTAACCAGCCCCGCTGGTTAATCAAATATATATAAATGAGAATAATAAAATAAGGGGAAGAGTTATCACCATGAAAAAGGAGCCTCCCAGGCTCGGGTCGGTGCCTCATAGGCTATAATAGCGTCCCACGCTAAGCGCTCTACTCACCTATATATAGCGAGTAGTCGCTAATAATGGCTAGTTAACAAATAAATATAAATACCGATCGAGCCTCCCAGGCTATAATAGCGTCCCACGCTAAGTCTACTCACCTATGCTAGCAATAATCAATATAAGCGACCCTATGTTATGGTGACTAAAACATACGAAATCACTTAAATCTATTAAACTTCTCCAAGATCATACGAATGGTACGGTTCCCAACCGTACTTGAAAATCATCATAAGAAATTAAATTAAAACTCAATAACGTGTTTCACACGTCGAAATATTCTCAAAACCATAATATAAGCGAGCTTTAATCAACAAATAAAATCGTAATTAATATCTCAAACTAAATACTCGCTAAAATATTCTCAAGGTCAAAATCGATATTCCACAAATAAATGCGAAAATTATAAATGGCGAACTACCGAAAATCCCATTTTCGAAAATCTTTTATAAATCTCAAAGTCCATCAATATATAAAACCATTATAATGAAATCCGGAATTTATAAAGAATATCTAACTCAAATATCAAAATAATAATCTGAGCTCAAATCCATAAATATGACCAACACTTAATCAATACATCAATCTCAAATAAATTGTCGGTGAGCCGTGGCTTGGTTGGTTAAGATGTTTAATTGACAACTTTGAGGTCACGGGTTCAAACCTCATGGACATATGTAAGGTGTGTGAGTTATTAATAAAATGTTTTTTTTTTTTAAAAATGCATCAATCTCAAATAAATTTCAATATCATTTCATAAGTCGAAATTATAATATACGCTCGAAAACTAAAATAATAAATTATAGAATCTTGCATGCATATTTCTTAAAACCAAAATGTTCACTCACAGATTTAGGCATAAACCCGACGATATTCGCATCACCACCCAAGCGAGGTTCCGTTCATATCCTGGCACAATAAATATGCTTAGGACCAAACTTAAATTCCGGAAAATAAATACTTGAATATAAACACCCAATTCTCTTTCGCTTAACCCACAACTCTTTTACTAGGGCTAAGCTTACCAGATTCTCACCAAACTCCACCATAATCTTAATACATCAATTCTAACATTCTAGAATAAATACTAAGGAAATCCAACGGCCGGATTTTTTTTCATTTTAACAACCGCCATGAAAAATCCTAAACTTAACTAAAACTCCTCCAAAAATTCCAAACTTCACATCATTAAACTCGCCTAATAAATACTTAGGTGACCTCCGATGCCTACCAAAATTTAACAGCATCTTCCTCTCAACCCGCTCTACATCTTTCCAAACTAGCACAAAGTCCAATTTTAAGCTTAACTAGGTCAATCGAACCAAAACACACAATAAAGCCCTAGAATTTCAAACCTTCGATTCTCCTTACCTAGCTCGAGTTAGGTCGAATCCTTTTAGGGGTTTGCTGTTGGAAGGAACAGCTTCAAGATGAGACCGGCAGCTCCGATTTTGGTGGCCGGGAAAAGGAGTTCCGGCGAGAACACCGTCGCGCATAGCCGCAGTTTCCCGACGATCGTGCTCCTTCACAGCGGCGCTACACGGGCTGCCACCTACCTAGACTCTTAGAGGATGTTCCAAGCTTCAAATCGATACGAAACACGCCACCTAACTTGGCTGGACGGCGGCGAACGGCGGCGAAGAAGTTCGGCAGAGGAGAGAGACGCGGGAGAGAGGAGAGAGAGAGGGAGGGTAATTTCTGACTTTCTACCTTACCTCAAATGGTAAGTTTCCATTTTTATACCCCAACCAAAATAGTAAGTTTTGTTTTTAGACCATAAGTTCTTCATATGAACTCCGTTTTAAGCGTCCCACGTGTCCATGAACTCTGTTCAACGTCCTCTATGACTTTCATGAAGAAAGTTTTCCCAAATTCTAAACGGAAGAAAAAGTCAACTTTTGGAGTCTTAAATAGTAACAGTTACTTAAAACGGTAAAATATCAAAGATATACCAAAAGTAAATAAATTGACTTAAGAACCAGGATGTGACATGTGGTGCTAATTTGTTCCTCTTCAAAGAGTGAATGAAATTGTAAGTACTCTAATTCCTTTCACAATATGAGGAAGAAGAAGGTTGACCTAGCACCTTAAAGACTATCGCTTGGAGAATTCGTGCCGAAGCTCCATAAACCACCCACCATCTTAGTAGCTCTAATATAAACATATCAGTCATCACATCTCTACTTCCAAACATTTGCATACACATAGAAAAATTAGCATACTCTATGTTGGCATTTCTTTTATCATCCTCATTGGCAAAATATCGAAGAAAACAATTTTTCTTTTCCCTTGTAACATCTAAATCCTTATGAGGAGCAACCCGATGAGAATCTTTATCAAGCCATTTTGAACTATAGTACCTAAATATAAATATGCATAATTTCTATAAGATCTGCTAGAGATCAAACAATTATAATGAAATTAATTAGTAGTTGTAGTGTTGTATTTATTTGGGATTCAAAGAATGTGTCAAACAATGGAAGGGTGTAATGGGATTCAAAAAATGTGTCAGGCTAGTTCTTATGAAGGTAAGTCTTAGTCTTACTAAGTAAGGTAATAAATAAATAAAAATATAAAGAAGACCCTTGATTAATGTGATGGTTGTTTGTGAGAGTGGTCCAATGATGTTGAAAGTTGTAAATTGTGAAGGAGAACATAAGGATCATCAATTGATTGCTAACTTGCTTATTGATTCTATCAATCAAGTTGGTTATGAAAATGTAGTGCAAGTGGTTACCGACAATGCTCCTGTTTGTTCAAATGTCGGTGCTTTGATAGCAAGTAAGTATCCTACTTTAAATCTTGCACGCAAGAATATTTGCACACCTTCTCAAGCTTTAAACAATGTGGATCTGTATGATGCATGTTGTTGGATACAACCAGTTGTGGAGGATGTTATTATGTTTATTAAGAACTTCATTATGAATCATGGAGTGAGATTAGTTATGTTCAGTGATCATTGTAATTTAAAGTTGTTTTCGGTTGCTCCCACAATGTTTGCATCTACATTTATTATGCTCAAGAGGTTTAAGACAATCAAGAATGATTTGCAACAAATAGTGATTAGTACAAAGTGGGATGATTACAGAGAAGATGATTATAGGAAGGCGGGTAGGGTGAAGGAAATGTTGTTGGATGACTTTATGTGGGATAACATTGATTATATTCTTTCTTTTACCGAGCCTATCTATGAGATGATTAGGAAGACAGACACGGATAAGCCTTTTCTTCATTTGGTGTATGAAATGTGAGATAATATGATAGAGCAAGTGAGGAAGGCTATTTATAAGAAAAAAATGAAGCAGTTTCATAAAGAATCTCCATTTTGGGATGCGGTGCATAAAATCTTATTGTCTTGTTTGAGCAAAGCCAATACACCCCCTCCATTGCGTGACATATTCTTTGAATCCCAAGTAAGTACAACACTGCAACTACTTATTAATTAATTTCATTATAATCTGCTTATTTCATAATTATTTGATCTCTAGCAAATCTTATAGAAGTTATGCATATTTATATTTAGATACTATAGTTCGAAATGATTTGATGAAGATTCTCATCGGGTTGCACAAGGATTTAGATGTTACAAGAGAAAGGAAAAATTATTTTCTTTGATACTTTGCCAATGAGGATGATAGAAGAAATGCTAACATAGAGTATGCTAATTTTTCTATGTGTATGCAAGGATTGGAAGTGGAGATATGATGAAGGATAGGTTTATATTAGAGCTACTAACATGGTGGGTGGTTCATGGATCTTCGGCACCAATTCTCTAAGCCATATCATTTAAAGTGCTAGGTCAACCTTCTTTTTCCTCATGTTGTGAAAGGCATTAGAGTACTTACAATGCATTCACTCTTTCAAGAGGAGAAAATTAGCACCACATAGAGCAGAAGACTTGGTATTTGTGCATACCAATCTTTGCCTTTTAGCTAGGCAATGCCCAACTTACAATAAAGGTGCAACTCATATGTAGGATGTTAGAGGTGATGACTTTGATTCATTGGAAGACTCTAATGTTGGAAGACTTGAGATTGCCAATCTTTCACTTGATGAACCTCAATTAGAGACGGTCTAGTTTGAAGGTGATGAGTTTGAAGAGGAAAACATTGAGGATGATGTTGTTGGAACTTGATGAAGTCACTAGTTGAAAACAACTGTTATTTCACTTATTTGTATTTTAATTTGACTATGGATCTTTTCTCAAACCTTTGTTTGGGTTTGGATTTGGATTGACTATGTGATGAAGTTCTTTGTTATTGTATTGTAATTTGATTATGCATGCTTGTTTAGATTTGGATTGATGTTTTTTTATCAAGAAACTATTTGTTGTTGTTATTTTTTCAATTATATTTATTTTAATTTTGATGTTTCCTTCACGTTTTGTATCAGACTATATTTTGATTTTGACATTTCCGCGTATCGGATTGTATCAAAAACCGAAACTCGTTTCCGTTTCCGTGCAACATAGGTACACACACATGACATGAACAATGACCTCGATCAATGCAACTCAGAGCTTGAGAACAAAATGCCAATTTTTTTAAAAAATTTGGCTCTTGTCCCGTTACTCCGTATGGTATGCCTCCCATGATTGGTCCAACATTATTTTTTTTTAAGACATTTGTTCTCTGTTTAAATATTGCAAGTCTGATTCCGTAAGTGAAAAATCTTAAACGTATGAATCATTTGCGATTAACTGCACTACATAATGTTTTCTCTAAGGTTTGCACAATGGTGATTGCCAAATGCCAAATCTCTCCTTTCTATTATCTTACTCTTGAAGGAGTATGTTTGTTCCTGGGCAGTGATCATACATGATAATATGATATGTTAGGCGAGGCAAACGTAGTTACAAATTAATCTAAGTTGGTGGGGGAGGAGTTGTATTCCTCTATCTTCATCCAACTTTCAGCAGTAAGATCTACAGTCTAACAAGGACCCTGAGTTACTCTGTCAAAAAAATAAACAAGGACCCTGAGTTTCTAAATTATAATTCTCGGTTCCAGGTTCTATATATCATGAGTTTTTACAAATGTAAGGTTGCTATGTGCAACATTTTTTCACTGAAATCACTAGCATGATCGATTTGATTTCCTTTTTCTTCAAGAGTAGAGTATATTCAACCCGAAGATTTGTGTAAGTTGGAGACTGGTAAAGTATATTCAACCCGTTGCCTTCCCTGCCAATATATGTTAAATCCTTTTCAGATCACTGAAAGAGAGTTCAATGACGAACTGCGGGACGCAATGGCTGTTGAGTGCTACACGAAACTGGTAAATCGTAAGACATCTATGTTCAGTATTCCCCAAATTGTTGGAAGAATTCTCATAGAAGACAGACAAGATACAAACATCTGTTTCGGTTCTCATCTCCATACTTAATTTGCTTCCATCATTGTTCATGGCAAGAGCCTAGAACAGTCGCTTGAACAAACGAATAACATGGGAGAACAGAACAAGCACCCATCCAAAATTCTAATTTAAGACAGCTGCCACAATACGTTACTTGAACTTCTTGTGCAAGTGATAATGTCTCAAACTCCTTCATTAACCAACAAATATGATGTCCAATTAATTCATAACTAGTATGCAGAAGGTGGCATTTGCTATCTAAATGTTGTTTTTAGGAATCAAACAGAATTCAAGTACATATATAGGCTAAAGAGTGTACGACACTATGTACACGACCACTTCTCTTCAAACAGCACAAGCTTTGGGAACATACTATGGCTATTCTGCAATGTTGTACAGAAGTAAGTTACTGAAGTAGTTGAGCTCAGAGGAAACAAAATTTGTTGTTTCAAGATGTGTTCTTTCCCTACATATTATAAACTAAAGCACAATGATTAGCCTATTCTGTGCAAGAAAAAACTCACCTCCTAGTTCAAATAAAGGATGTTACACTTGTGCTCTGTAAATTCGACATTACACTTTGTGATACTTGTACTTTTGCCTCAAATTGAAACTAGTGATATTTGGGTCAAATCCATTCAGCACCAGTGTCTTCACAGCCTCAACGCCTTGACCCAATGCTGCATCAATCTGTTAACATAAGCAGTGAGAAGTTGACATTATTGGTCAAAGTTCAGTCAATGAAATGCACTGCAACATATGGGTGTACAAGATTTTCCTGAGACCAATGAAGTGATCAAGACAACTTCATAGCCAAATAGACTCTAGGTCAACTAAAAACTAAAATTGAGCTTTTCCCTGTGACGGTCATTAAGGTATTGAGTTTTGAGGACAGTTCAATGTTCATACAAAACAACCTAAACAAAAGAGTTCCTCCTTATCGAAAGTGTAATGGCTAGTCCAGACAAGAGATCAGGCGACACAACAAACACAAACTAGAAACAGGAATTTCTTTTCTTTGTTTAATAAGAATGCTCCAAGTCAAGAGCAGCAACCTCAAAACTAGTTGGAACTATCATATACCTGATGTCTTTCTACTGTACTAAATTTTTGTAGAAGATACGCTTTCATGTCCATAGTTCCAGGTGGATTTCCAATACCTGCATACATATTATCAGTTTCTGATGCCCAATTAAAGCAAGCAAACTTAATTTCATGGAAATAGTAACTAAGAAACATACCTATACATAAGCGAGGAAAATCACGGCAGCCATCCAGATGGCCCACTACACTCTTCACACTGTAACAAGGAGAAACCAAAATTACGGACAGCTTGAAATATGAGAGAAAGGGGATAAATTGGGCAAATTTTTCTTTTTGTAAAAAGTTGGGGCAACTTTTCACTCAAAATGCATAATAGAGTTGGCATAGATCTAAGAATTTCCCAGATCCTACAAGCATTACTGAATTGTTTTAGGTAAAAGGCCCAAAGCCTGAAGACTATAGAGGCAAAGTTGAAGATATGAAGCAAGCAACACCAGGGGCTATTTTTTTGTGTCAACGGACGAAGCTAAAAAACACAATTACAGAAACTGGGGTTAGTTTGACCAAAGCAAAAGACATTAGCAGTTGAAAGAGGCAGTGAATGCTCCTAGCAGTTTGACTAGAGCATGACTACTTTCTACTATCGCATCAGCAATGAAATTAGCTTCTCTGAAAACATGGTAGAGAGTAGTTTGAGCTACTTGAGATGGCATCCTCTGGACAACCATAACCAGATTAATCCTTCGAGGATATTCTTCCTTCCTTAATCATCCAAGTACAACTGTTTTTCTTTTCTTTCTTGTGTTCTAAATTCCCTTTCTCAGCATTTCATCTTTTTCATTGAATTGATTAAGACTAGTATGAGAAAACCTAGTAGCAAAGAATTAAAAACATATAAAGTGATACAGAGTCCAAAACATGGATGATAGAAATAGTATGACTTCAAATCTGGGCTCTTTAGGTTTTAAGACATTCTTCAGCAAATTTAAGATCATGAAAACTGTTAAGTAGTATTCATATATAGTTACATACCCGTTGTGATAGCCATGCCCTGCTTTCGGCTGCAATCTTAGAACACCATTTGGTAGGCTCATCTCATCATAAACCTACAAGGTCATATCCCAGGTAACATATAATGTCATAATCAAGATGAAGATTGATTTAGTCTGAACGAAGATCAAGATAACAATAAACAATGCTTACCAATAAGATATGATGTAGAGGTACTTGATAATATGCTGCAAGTGGTCCAACCTTACGAACCAGAAATGAGAATAAGTGACAAAGAATCCATCTTAAGGTTTCTAGAATTCCAATTATGAATTAAATAAAAGGATACATGCAATATTATTCAAAATAATTTTAACATCAACAAAAGAACAAGCGAAAACACTGATGATCACAATGTTATAAGGATGAATTTTAATCATCTAGAAAACATGACTATCCAAAATTAAGATAAGATTTCTATTTCTCAAGCATTTTTAGATTTTGCACTCAATGCCTTAGGTTAACTACAGGAACAGGTTAGACCTTAATAACTGGATGGTAAGTGATTGTGCTGTTCTTAAAACAGAACACTTTGAAGCCACTTCAGCAATATTTACATATCCCCCCAGGCATTAAATGGTACAGCCCTTCAGCTGAATCTCTTTTTTTTTTTTCTTTTTTTTTTTTTTCCCTTTGGCTACCTAGAAATCCCCATAACCAGCTTCTTGGACCAGGCTTCCCCACACACAGAAATCCCCAGTGATAAGAATAATCAAACATATAAACAGTGCTATGAGCCTAATGAACACAAGAGCAAACAAAGACTATGAGAACACACCGCTTCCCCACTGTAATTCATGTAAGCTTGAGGCTTCACCACCAAAATTGGCACCTCTCCAATAGAACCTGTACTGATCATACAAAGAAATCTGAATGAACACCAACACATTTGAGAGTATGAAAATAAATAATTTCTAGGATGGCAGCAACCAAAATACTACTGATGACCGACCTATTCCAACCAATGCCTTTGATTGAATTGTATTCATCACAATCCCTTGTGTTTTGGAAATACTATCTATCATCTCAAAACCAACCTGAGATGCAACAACCACACGAAAAAAGAGCTTAGTCTGTGCATATCCCATACTCGAAACCAAATAACCAAATACATAAAACAAGCAAAATTACATTGTGCCGAGTTCCATGGTACTTATTTCCCGGGTTACCCAATCCAACAATCATCCAAGGAGTGTATTCCACTTTAAATCTATCCTCATTCTCCGGCAAGGGAGCTTGTACAGAAACAGTTGCTGAAACTGAACACTTTGTCCGAAACCGAGTTCTACCGGGTCTTCGTGGATACGATATGCAACACATTTGGGAAGAGACAGCATCAAACATTGACCTACATACACAAAAACCAACACAGATCATATAATACTTATGGAGAAATTGGCAGGTAACAAAAAGCAGAGTAGGTTTCACTTACAGGGTACCAAGAGCTTCTAGGGCTGGAGGCAATGGCGGTGACAGCGAGCTCCAAAGGGTGGGGAGACTAGTAGCAGAGGAAAAGAGAGAGACTGCTGCCATGGGTAGACTTCACCCACCACAATATAGCAACTAGTACAACAAGAGAGAGCTCTATATGGGTTCTTTATCAGAACCCAAGTCGACGCTTTCTGCAACAAATTGAAAGATTTGCGATTGAGAATATATTCAAGGAGCTATGAAGAGCCAATTACAGGCATACATATTTTCCAGAGAGATAAGTGACGAAAACAGGATTCGCTCACCTCGACGTGTCAAGTAAAGAAGATGCAGCGTGAGCCTGGAACAGCTACTGTGGGTTTAACGATGGGTGAGATTTTTTTGGGTTTAGTTTGGCTGGGTTTAGAGGGATATTTTAGGAAGTCAGCTGGATTTAAATTGAAAATATTATTTTGCCAAGCCATCTAAATCCTTAAGCTTCGCCTTTTTTTCTGGATTCCCTAGTCCTTTTTATTACAAAAAATTACTTAAGGCAAATACTTGTATAACTTAACTACATAGTTGCTTATGATTAGTCCAACTAGATTAATGATGACCTGCTACCTGTTTGACTGGTCATCCAATTTAAATCTCAAACTAACTATCACTCTCTCACTAACAGGGTTAGTTTTTGTCTCTCTCTCTACCAATTTGAACACACGCACACACACACAAACTCTCTCTCTCCTCTCTCTCTCTAACTCAAATAATTTGAACACCTTTGTCTCGTCGATCACTCTCTCTTGTCTCATCGATATGTCAATTTCTTATTAAAATCGATCTCGTTGCAAGAAACTAACTCCTCTTGTATGCTCTCTTGAGATTGAACTCATTTAAGGTAAAAGTTGCAAAGTCTACATTTAACATAAGACACATCTACTATTTTCATTAGAAATGTCTACCATTTAGATGAGCAAAATTACAAAAAAGTAGACTTTCTGAAAATCAAAATTATTCTTGAGATTGAATCAATAATTGAAGGTGAAAGTTGCAAAGTTTACATTTAACATAAGACACAACTACTATTTTCATGAGAAATGTCTACCATTTAGATAAGCAAAATCATAAAAAAGTAGACTTTCTGGAAATCAAATTGTTCTTGAGATTGAATCAATAATTGAAGGTGAAAGTTGCAAAATTTACATTTAACATAAGACACAACTACTATTTTCATGAGAAATGTCTATCATTTAGATAAACAAAATCATAAAAAAGTAGACTTTCTGGAAATCAAAATTGTTTTTGAGATTGAATCAATAATGGAAGGTGAAAGTTGCAAAGTCTACATTTAACATAAGACATAACTACAATTTTCGTGAGAAATATCTACCATTTAGATGAGCAAAATCACAAAAAAGTAGACTTTCTGGAAATCAAAAATTGTTCTTGAGATTGAATCAATAATGGAAGGTGAAAGTTGCAAAGTATACCTTTAACATAAGACACATCTACTATTTTCATTAGAAATGTCTACCATTTAGATGAGCTAAATCACACCAAAATAGACTTTCTGTAAATCAAAATGGTTCTTGAGATTGAACTCATTGAAGGCAAAAGTTGCAAAGTCTACATTTAACATGAGACACATCTACTGTTTTCATTAGAAATATCTACCATTTAGATAAGCAAAATCACATAAAAGTAGATTATCTCGAAATATAAATAGTTCTTGATATTCAACCAACCGAATGTAAATGTTGTAAAGTCTACATTTAACATAAGACACATCTACTATTTTCATTAGAAATGTCTACCATTTAGATGAGCAAAATCACAGAAAAGTAAACTTTCTGGAAATCAAAATGGTTCTTAAGATTGAACTCATTAAAGGCAAAAGTTGTAAAGTTTACATTTAACAAAAGACACATCTACTGTTTTCATTAGAAATGTCTACCATTTAGATGAGCAAAATCACAGAAAAGTAGACTTTTTGAAAATCAAAATGGTTCTTGAGATTGAACCCATTAAAGGCAAAAGTTGCAAAGTCTACATTTAACATAAGACACATATACTATTTTCATTAGAAATGTCTACCATTTAGATGAGCAAAATCACATAAAAGTAGACTTTCTGGAAATATAAATAATTCTTGAGATTGAACCAACCGAAGGTAAAAGTTGTAAAATCTACACTTAACATAAGACATAACTACTTTTTTCATGAGAAATGTATACCATTTGGATGAGCAAAATCACATAAAAGTAGACTTTCTGGAAATTCGTTCTTGAGATTGTTCTTCAAAGTTGGATCAAGTGCTCTAAGATGCAAAGTCTACTATTAACATGAGTTAAGTCTACTATTAACATGAGTTAGGTCTACTAATAACATAAGCTAACTGACATACAAAAGTAGACTTTCTGAAAGTTACCATTTATGGAAATCAACTATAAAAGGAAGGGTAAGTTTCCATTTCGAGGGGATAGTTCTGCTCTAAAAACGAAAGTTACTATTTATGGAAATCAACTATAAAAGGAAGAGTAGGTTCTATTTTGGGGGATAGTTATGCTCTAAAAATGAAAGTTACTATTTATGAAAATCTACTATAAAAAGAATGGTAAGTTTCCATTTCGGGGATTCCTTTTCTAAAAATTCAACACTAATTGCCACATGTCACGACTTCATTCGTCCTAAGTCACTAATCTGTCCATATCATTAAATTTTTACTTTTTTCCACCATTTCAAAACTTTAAAAATGCATAGAAAATAGCTCCGGTATCGAAAAATTCACCGAAAAATGTCACGGACCACTGACGAGACCCACTTTACAACTGTGTCTAAATTTTAGTCATCGGAATCACAACGTGCCTACTAATGTGGTATAACTTGTTTGGTAGGTTATATGCTAGTGTACAACTTTGTGAACCAACTATATAGAGGAAGCAAAATATTAAAAAATCTCGTGAAATAGGATGTGATCGGTATAGTAAAATACGGTTAAGGTAGAAAATCACTTTAATTCGCCAATGTTTGGGTCCCGATCGAAGCGGTCAACCTTATTTAAGCTTATGCTTCAATAAGGAGAGCCCTATCCTCGGGTGGTAAACGTCCCCGAAGTTTTACATGGGTGGTCATGTCTCATCTATGTGAGACTTTATTGTGTTGAAGAATCGACCAAACTAGGTCACGAAGAGGTAGGTAATATAGTTTTCGTGTGATAAGTGAAGATGAATTAGGGTTGACCGCTTTGATCGAGCCCCGAACATTGTTGAATCTAGTTGAATTTTATACCATAGCCATGTTTTACTATAATGATCACATCAGACGGTCAATTTTTATTTTTTGAATTTTAGTCAACGAAATCATAACGTGTCTACTAATGTGGTATAACTTGTTTGGTAGGTTATATGTTAGTGTACAACTTTGTGAACCAACTATATAGAGGAAGCAAAATTTTCAAAAATCTTGTGAAATAGGATGTGATCGGTATAGTAAAATACGGCTACGGTAGAAAAATCACTTTAATTCGCCAATGTTTGGGCCCTGATCAAAGCGGTCAACCCTATTTACGCTTATGTTTCAATAAGGAGAGCCCTATCCTCAGGTGGTAAACGTCCCCAAAGTTTTACATGGGTGGTCATGTCTCATCTATGTGAGACTTTATTGTGTTGAAGAATCGACCAAACTAGGTCACGAAGAGGTAGGTAAGATAGTTTTTGTATGATAAGTGAAGATGAATTAGGGTTGACCGCTTTGATCGAACCCCGAACATTGTTGAATTCAGTTGAATTTTATACCATAGCCATGTTTCACTATAATGATCACATCAGACGGTCAATTTTCATTTTGTGAATTTTCATTGATTCAATCTTAAGAACAATTTTGATTTCCAGAATGTCTACTTTTTAATGATTTTGCTCATCTAAATGGTAGACATTTCTCATGAAAATAGTAGTTGTGTCTTATGTTAAATGTAGACTTTGCAACTTTTTCCTTTAATGGGTTCAATATTGTTAATACATAACCAAAACACTTGGCCATGCCGAGAACGTGACATCATTACCCAGTCGCTGGAGGCCATTCCGGCCGAAACATCACCGGCAGAACCACCGGAGACATCCATAGAGTAAATGCATAACAACAAGGCACATGCCAAACTCACTCAACAACTATTAAACACCCCCGAAATGGGGATGACTGAGCAACGCCATGAGTGCAGTCCCACATCGAAAACCAACGATAGAACCTCTGGTACTAGCCTATAAAACAGGCACGAATTCCCAAAAGAGGTAAGTTCATTACTCCTCCCATACTCCCGTACAATACAAGTAGCAACTCAACGCTAACTTAAGCATCAGAGAGTCGAAGACTGGGCCACTCTAGTCCCGACTCCTGACGTATTGTTACTTGTGCAGTTACAGGACCCGGAGCCAAGGATTCGACCTCCCGTCCCGTGATCTCGGGAGATGTAGAAACAATTGGCGTTAGAAGGAGGGGCCTTTCTTGTGGAACTCCCATTTTAACTTAAAAAGATGGTGGAAATTATGGATGACCCAAACGAACCCGAGACCCACATAGAAAATGAACTTTTCCAATCTAGAGACACTTCCCTTAACCAAGCTACCGCATCTACGGGCCATGTTAACCACCTTGATGCTGCTACAACCCTCGAAATTTTAAAAAAGGACTTCCATTCGTTCCGAGAGCAAGCGGCTAAGGATAAAGCAGAGGCCGAAGCGTACCGAGTATGCATCGCTGAGCTGGAAAATGAATAATTCCTGCTCCGCGCCACTCTAGATCACCGTAACAAGTACAATGAAACCTTAGAGCGGGCAGCAAGGGTCACTCCCACCCTGGATCCCATCCTGACATCTCTTTTTCCTAACCAAGGACAGAATAGTTCCGTGCTCCCGGGAGGCCTTAACCAGATCATTTATGTCACTCGTCCACTCACCCACCCATCCTTTCCACTCCCAGCCCCTCAACCATCTTCACTCAATAAGGAGTCCATTCCCCCGATAAACCGACCCGAGCAATCTGATACTCCTAACCCTAATCCCAACTCTGCCAACCCATCTCTCAACATGCAAACCCGACTTCTCCTCCAGCTCAGCAATTCTGTCACTCAGTTGGCCTCACGAATTGCGAGCATTGAGAGTCGCGGGAGCCAGCGACCTCTATTCTCGAGGTATGGACACCGCCCAAGTCCCTTCACGCCACGAGTTCAGCTGGATAAGAGACTACCCGAGGCCAAACCTTTCAAGATAGACAAATATAAGGGTACCGGGGACCCTCACCTCCACCTTGAAACATTCCTCTCGTTATGCAGCTCCACTCGGTACACAGATGCCATGGCCTGTCACGCCTTCCAAGAAACCCTCTCAGATGAGGCACTTAGTTGGTTCCTCAACTTGCCCCCCAACTCCATTGACAATTTTGACCAACTCTTGGAGCTCAACCGTTTCATACTTCATGCCAGCATTTACCGAAGTGTGGATGCTTTATTTAACATCAAGGAAAAAAAAGGTGAAGGACTCCATGCATTGCTATCCAGGTGGCAATCAGCCACGGCACGCTGCCACAACTTAGAACCTTGAGTCGCTGAACAAGTTTTTCGCCAAGCCTTGCTTCCCGTCAGTTTTCTAATGGTGATTAATAGGAACCCTCCAGGGTCATACGATGCCTTGATGGATCTTGATGTCCGATGGGCACGTGCCGAGTTTGCCACATTTGGGCATTCCAATCAAACCACCACATTAGCTCTTCCAACCCCACCCCCAAGCAACCATCCCAGCAAAAATACGACCATTATGACAGAGGCAAGCAACATGACAACTCCCGAGATAACAACCAGGGGCATGGTTCAGACTGCCGCCATAATGGACAACGGGGACGGGACCATCCTTATCGGTCCCGGGAGCAGAGCTCCCAGCAGCAGTGTCGCTCTTCCCCGCCACCCCGTTACGAAGTCTACACTACCCTGATCACTACATACGAGGACATCTGGGCCAAACACAAAGACCTCATTCCCCCGCCACCCAAGAGTAAGTACCCCAAGAAGCCCCGACGGGCCACAGGAAATAAGTAATGTGCTTATCATGATGACAATTGCCACACCACTGAGATGTGTCATGGCCTCCGTAATGCAATAGAGCACTTGATCCGTAACAGATAACTCCACCAGTATTGCACTCCCGCAACGGGAGCTAACGCCATTGAGGTTCATGGCCAGATCCTAACCCTGCATGGCGGAGCCCTGTGACTTCCCCCTCGTCAACCCTTTGCCAAAAGACAATGTACAACTCCTTTGGAAATTCACGAGTTGCAAAGAGGGGTCACCGCTACCCCATCAGCATGGGACTAGGTGTCATTTCACAAAAGGGAAGACACGATAAATTGTCATCACAATGAGCCATTCATAATCAATGTCCAAGTGGATCATTACATGTGTCACAGAGCCCTTGTGGACACAGGAGCTGCAGTCAATGTAATGTTTGCTGATTGCTATAGAGGGCTCTGGCGCGACTGAGCTAAACTGTACAACAATCATGATCCTCTTGTCAGCTTCTCGGGAGAGATTGTACAGCCCTTAGGCTCGGACTGCTTGACAGTTTCAGTGGGGACCAACCCCCGTCGTGCTTCTATCACGGCACGTTTTCTCATAGTTGATTGTCCCTCATCCTATAACATCATCCTGGGCCGCGACATCATTTGGGGACTACAATGTTTCATTGCAGGTCACATGCTACTCATGAAAGAGTCTACCCCGGGAGGCATACTTACAATCCAAGGAGATAGGGCAGCCATTGAACACTGCCACCTTAATGTCATTCAGCAGGGGCGTGGTACCTATGAGATATTGTCACTCAGCCCCTCTGAGCCCATTGATGACCCCAAGGATGACCCTGACGGGAAAGAAAAGAAGAAGCAGATCCCAAGGCCTAACCCAGCAGAAGAGATAGAGTGGGTCTCCTTATCATCCAGTGCTCCCGAGAGGAAAGTCCGCATAGGCACAAACCTTAACCCGGAACTCCGCGAGAAGCTCGTTGCCTTTCTCCAGGATAAGCAAGCAGTCTTTGCTTGGTCCTATGCTGACATGCCAGGCATCTCCCCTGATGTCATCACACACAAACTCAACATCCTCAAGGACTATCCCCTTGTTAAGCAGAAAAGGCGTTCCTTTAACCCGGAAAAGTACCGGGCTATACAGGCCGAGGTTCAAAGGTTGAAGAAGATCAAGTTCATCTGAGAAGTCTCCTACCCAGTCTGGGTTTCCAATGTTGTCATGGTTCCTAAGCCCAATGGGAAATGGCGAATGTGTGTTGATTACACTAACCTCAACAAAGCATGTCTTATGGACAGCTTCCCCTTGCCACGAATTGACTAGTTGGTTGACTCCACAGCTGGCTATAAGATACTCAGCTTTCTAGATGCCTACTCGGGATATAACCAGATCAAAATGCACCCAGCGGATCAAGAACACACAACTTTTGTTACAGACAAGGGACTATACTGTTACGGGGTCATGCCCTTTGGCCTCAAGAATACAGGAGCAACCTATCAAAGGTTAGTCAATACAATGTTTGAAGAAGAAATTGGGGAGGTCATGGAAGTATATGTGGATGACATGCTGGTCAAAAGCAAGACAGAGGATGACCACATTGCCAATCTAGACAAAGTCTTCACTAAGCTCCTGACTCACGGGATGCGCCTCAACCCACATAAGTGTATTTTGGCTGTGGGCGGAGGAAAGTTTCTAGGGTTCATGGTTAGCGAAAGAGGCATTGAAGCCAACCCAAAAAAGGTACAAGCCATACTTGACATGGCTGTTCCGAGAATCCGGAACGAGGTCCAGTGCCTCACGGGACGCTTGGTAGCTCTGGCCCAGTTCATCTCCCACCTCACAAACAAATGCAACTCATTCTTTCAATTGCTCAAAACCCAATATAAAGAGAATGTGGCATGGGGCCCGGAACATGACAATGCCTTCAACAATATCAAAACTTACCTAGCGGCAGTCCCCCTTCTCTCCAAGCTTGTCCCTAGAGAGATGCTTTACCTATATTTGGCTGTGTCTACCACAGCCATTAGCACTGCTCTCACACGTCATAAGCATGACAATGAGCTCCCAGTATATTACTGTGGAAGAGGTTTTGCAGACCCCGAGACCCGTTACCCCGATATTGAGAAACTTGCCCTCACCCTCGTCATTACAGCATGAAAACTCAGACAATATTTTCAAGCTCATACAATTCATGTCCTAACTAACCATCCCCTGCGCCAAATACTCCAAAAGCCTGAAATTTCAGGACGCATGGTAAAATGGGCAATTGAATTGGGCGAGTTTGACCTCCATTTCAAACCGAGAACAGCCATAAAAGGGCAGGCAGCTGCAGATTTTATTGCTGAGTTCATCCCGCTGGACCATAGCAACCCAAACTCAGACACCCTCTCCCAGGACGCCATCTGGGAACTCCACGTTGATGGATCCTCAAACAACAGGCTCAGTGGAGCAGGCATTATAATCACAGACCTAGAGGGAAATTCCTACGAGTATGCTCTCCGGTTTGAATTCAAAGCATCCAACAACATAGCTGAGTACGAAGCCTTGATAGCCGGCATTCAGCTCTGTCGGGAACTCGGAGCCCTTCATATCCATCTATTCAATGATTCCCAACTTGTGGTCAATCAAGTGGCATGAGACTTTAAAGCCAACCAGAATAGCCTGGGATCCTACAAAAGTCTAGCTGGGGCCCTCTTGCAACACTTCACATCTTACAAGCTCACACAAATCCCAAGGGCCAAGAACTCCAAAGCTGATGCCCTCGCGAGACTCGCCACAGCCCCTCCCGAGTCCACGCCGCCGGATGTGCACATTGAAATCCTGGAAAAACCCAGTATCTCGAAGGCCTACTTAAAAATCTTTGCCCTCGAGACAACTAGCCAGCCCTCGTGGATGGACCCATATGTAGCCTTCCTTTCTAATGGCACCTTGCCCTTTGACAGAAAAGAAGCACAGCGGTTGCGCCACAAGGCTTCACTCTACCTACTTAGGGGCGGTAAACTGTATCGCCGTGGCCAATCATGTCCCTTCCTGAAATGCTTACCTACAGAAGAGGGGCACAAGGTATTAAGGTCACTCCACAGTGGGGTCTGTGGAAACCATGCGGGAGCCCGGAACCTCATGTTCAAAGAGCTTTGAGCTAGGTATTACTGGCCCTTACTAGAACAAGATGCAAAAGCAATTGTCCGAGCATGTCTCCAATGCCACAAATTTGCTAATTTTGCTCATCACCCCCCAGTGCCACTATCTGTTATCATCTCCCCAGTCCTTTTCAGTCAGTGGGCACTCGACTTCGTGGGACTGTTACCAACAGCCCCGGGACAACTCAAGTTTGCAATCGTCTTGGTAGACTACAACACGAAGTGGATAGAGGCAGAACCCCTTGCCACAATCACAACTGAAAAGGTGATTAACTTCCTCTGGCGAAATCTATATTGCCGATTTGGGGTGCCACAAGTCATCATCACCGATAATGGGACACAATTTGACAATGACACATTTAGAGAATTCCTCTCCAAGCAAGGCACCACAATCTTCTATGCCTCTCCAGCACACCCTCAAACCAATGGCCAGGTGGAAGCCATAAAAAAACTCATCAAACAAAACTTGAAGAAACTCTTGGAGGACGCCAAAGGGTTGTGGGCAACCAAGCTCCCGGAAGTCCTTTGAGCACTACGTACCACCCCAACAACAGCTACAGGTGAATCCCCATACCTCTTGTCCTATGGCACCGAGGCAGTGATTCCTGTGGAAATGGAGGTCTCGAGTGAACGTGCCACGGTATACGACCCCGAGACTAATGTCACAGGGTTAAGACTTAACACAGACCTCTTAGAGGAGCGCCGAGACATGGCACATCTCAGGAATGTCAACAACAAGCAAAAAATTGCACAACACTACAACAAGAAAGTTGTTTCCTGCCCCCTAAAGGTCGGTGATTGGGTCATGAAAGAAGTCATTCCCCACCCCACGGGACTCAAGGCAAAGTGGGAAGGCCCACTAGAGATAGTCAATGCCTTGGGACCAAATACATTCTATCTCCGCGACACTGATGGCCGAGTACTACCCCGCCCCTGGAACGCTCGCCACTTCCACCTCTACCCTGTTTAACTTAAAAAGCCAACATGACAGCTAGCGCTTCATCAGTTGTGTACTTTAGCCCGATAGCGGCCCAAGTAAAATGTACAACTTGCCCATTAGCGGCCTATCCTAAATGAATATGCTATTTTTGTTCATCTTTTTTCGCATACCGTGCCAAGAACACAGACAACATAACAGCAAGGGGAAACAAAAACGACAACATTCATTAAAAAAAACTTGTATCAACCTGGACCCCCAGGCAATCCATAAATAACTTGTTCAACTGGCTAACCACGCCATCAATATTGTTTCAACATCAAACAAAATTGAAACCTAACAAAACAACCTAGTACATCAAAATAATCATTTCTCCCCGGAAGAGGCTCCGCTTGACTTGTTCACGCTCCCGCCACTCTTCGACCAGCTACCGCGTCCGTGGCTCTGCTTGATGTTTACCGACACCCTCTGCCCATAAACATGTTTAGAGCGGTCGCATGACATAGGTGGAGGCCTCACTGATACATTTGGACGCACCAGCAAGCTCACATGTTGCACCAGCACTTCAGCCTGTAACAGGGCCACAAAACCAGAGACTCGGGGATTAGGATGTTCAACAGCAGAAGACGCAACCTTAGAAACTGCCACCTGCGCTGAAATGGATTCCTCGGGACGTGGAGCCCTTGGAGAGGCAGCAACCATAGCAAGGGGTCGGGGTGTTCCCACAACAGAAGCTTCCTTCGGCACGACAACGGAGGTGGCACACCAGGTCTCATTCTGCTTCGCCAGGGTCCACGAGATCTCGGCTTGCGCTCTTTATTCTAGAGTCATCTGTTCCACAGCCTTCCTCGCCGCATCCTTCTCGGCGTAAAACTTGCGCCCCGCCGCCTCATTAATCCAGTCAGCCTGGCACCCAGTCTTACTCAGCTCATCCGGCCCCCGATTATAGGCATTCTTCAGCTGCTGCTTGTATAAGTCGCTCTCTCGAAACACCCTCTCCCCAGCCCCGGCAGCCCTGGCGCACTTCAACTTCCACACTCTCTCTTGCTCCGCCAAGGCATGGTTCAACCTCGACACCTTAGCCTCCAGCAAAACTACCTTAGCAGCAGCCACCTCCCCAGCCTCCACCTCCTTATCTTTCTCTTGCATTACCTCCTTCAACTCAGCAACCTCTTTCCCAGATACAGCAGCTTGGTCTCGGAAGACAACTGCGTCCTGCTCCACTTGCTCCAGACGCTGCGAGAGGGCACGGTTATTCTCCTCTGCTCCCTTTAGCTGCTGGCACTTGGCCTCAGCATCCCCTTGCAAGTGGGTAACAACACTCTCACTTGCAGCATACATCAATAGCGTCGCCTGCAGATAAGAACCAAAACATAAGCAAAAAGCCAAGAATTGATTAAGGGTAAATTGACTAGTATGCATCTTTACCCGGGTCAACTTCTCCTTGGCGAGAGCCATGCTAGCTAAGGGCTCAACCTCCTCCAGGGCGTTCATGTCGCGAGACTGGTGACGCATGTCATACACCATTTGCGCCAAATAAGGCTGCACCTCCCCAGTTCCCTCCAGTGCATGAGTGATCTCGGCTAGACTCCCAGAACTCCCGGAACGCCCTTCCTTCCGGATCATTTTGCTTGGCTGTCACGCGACGACTCAACCCTCTCCTTCCTCTTCCGAGTCTTTGTCACAACGACCTCCTCGGATTCCTGCCCAAGGGGTTCCACCTCTTCTGTCACAAGATCCTTGTCACCAGTTTGGGGCTCCCCAATATTTCCCAAAGGTGCATCTCCCATCCCAACTGGCTTCGGGACATGCTCTTCCCCCACTAGAACTTGTTCCTGGTCGCCCTCAAGGTCACCACCCTCCATCTCAGTGACCTCATCATCTACCTCTTGGTCGCCTAAACCCATGACCTCGGCCACCAAGGGAGGCACATAGGCATAGTCTTCATCCGTCAGGTTCAGCCTCAAAAAGTCATCCTCGCATTCTTCCAGCTCCACCTCCTTCCCTTCCCCAGTCTCCAGGTCAATGTCAAACCGGTTTGCATGAGTAGCCTCGGCAAGCAACCCATCTAGCACATCCTTATCAGAGACCTTGTCATAAGGCCCTTGTTTCTTCCGCGACCCACCGTCTCGAGGCATCGTTACTACACCAAACAAAAGATCAGTCAAGCACAGCTCAGAAAATATAAAAAGGAAAAACATTTAAAAACAACAATATAGACCCGGGACTCGGGCATAGCCGAAATGACTATATACGCCAAGCCGGCATATCCGGTATGAACTCCTACACTCGAATGCCCACAGCACTCTGCGTATCCGACACTCCATCAGCTCGGTTAATTTATACTCTTGGGGCACTACACAAAGTTGCAAAGTCTACATTTAACATAAGATACAACTACTAAAATGTAAATGTCACACAACTCAACGCTGAGTTAAATATTACATTTTAGCAATTGAGTTGTGTCTTAGTTAACAAAAGCTTCCTGACATGAACATAAACTAACTCAGATGACCTAGAGGATTCGATCATGATGATGATTATCCATTTTTGATAAGTCTTCAATGTCTTTTGCAAGACGGAAATTGGTTTAATAGCATAGGGGGATCCAAAATCAAAAGCTTTCGGTAAGTCCAAGTCAATATGACCAGGTATGTCCGTGGAGGATCGGTAGTGCGAGGCATACTTGAAACCAATATCTCCTTAATTTCAGACAATTCTAAGACATTACACTAAGCTTGAATGAGCGTAGTTGAACAATTGATGATGAAAAATCCGCTATGGGGTAGAAGACTTAACCGAAAACACGTTGGCGATCCTCCTTGAGAATGAAAGGCCGTGCGTCATCTTCACTTGAAAGAGACCAAAACGGCACAATCTAACCATGTAGATTGTAAATATGGCATGCTTCTAAGGACGATGTAAAAATGTACATCTATACGAACCATAAGAGGAGAATAGTTTCATAACTTCGAAAAAATTCTCAAAGCATTCATTATTGCTAATGTGAGTACATCAATGTCCCAAATAGACGAAGGACATCGATATGACACCTTATTACACATAGCTTGGAAAGAAAATCAATGTCTAGCCAATGACGTCAAAGTCAGGGGTAGCTAGAGCTGGATCCAAATCTTTGAAATTCGTGATCATGAGGATGACGTTATTGTCCTCATATTGATTTTCCGTACCTTTTTGTATGCATTCATAATTTGAAAGAGAGCTCGACAACTCTTGAATTAGTGATCCAGAAATCTACAACAGTTGTATTGTCATAAGCTGACATGAGTAGTTTTGACAAATTGGTGTCAAGATCGGGAGTGTCGCCATTAAGGCCAGCGGCACCTTCTCTTTTCTAGACATTGACGCGGCGTTTTCTGCCGTTACCATGACCCATATTGTTGTCCCCACATTAGGGGACAATCTCAAATATGTTTATCGCATTAGAGTATATACAATCATGTTTGCAATTGTATGATTAAAATCAAGTCTGTTAGTAATCCAAACCAACTTGGAGGGCCTAGAGAACTTGATGATGATCGAATCCGCTAAAGATTATGGATGATGATGCCACAAAAGATCATCGACAATATATAGTCATTTAAAGTGGTAATCAATCCACTTGACTAATAACTCAACAAGTAGAGTTATATGAACGTTTCAAGAAATGCTCCATGAGTGCATTCCATAATACATTGTGGTTCTTACTTTTTGCACAGATTGTTATTGAAGGCTTTTGTTGATGTGGCGCGTCAAAAACTTTGAACGCATGAGATGTGAAATCTCGGCATCTAGGCTTGTTAGCTTGGGGATCAAAACGTGTGGTTTAATCATTTCCAATGAAAGGTTTCACAGATACCAAGCGAAGATTCGCTGTAGGTATCAAGTATGTCAAAACTCAAATGAGCAGAATTTTACGTTGCTCTTGCATACAAAACCAAGCTGTTATGAGATTCAATAAAGGTCACAAATAATGCTTTTAATGGTTTGTCCTTCGGATTGATCACACACAATTCGAAAAAGCCGTAAATTGATCAAACACACTCTTAACCCGTGAATAAAATTCCAAGATTTTTACTTGCAGGCACAAAATCCCAAGCATAGAATGGAGATGGAGAAGGGAGCGAGGAAAAGATTTTATCCACCCCGAGTTATTGAACTTGAAAAAGTTTAGGGTTTCAAAACATACCTTTCGAAACTTTAAACACTTGAAGAAGTCGAAAATTGTAGTCGGAGGAAACTAAAAATCGTTGCCCGGCGGAGGAAACCAAAAATTGTCGGCGGGCGGCGGCCAAGGGATTGGCAGCCGCTGATATCAGATGGCGGCCGGGAAAACGGGCGGCGGAGGCGGTAGTCGGACAAAGGAGCCGAAAAGCACTTTTTAGAGTTTTGGAAAACAAATTGTGGGCTATAAGTTCTAGAGTTAGAACACAGTGCATGATACCGTGATTAAGGATAAACAGTAGAGACAAAGAGAGATAGTAAGAGAATAGAGAATCATCGTCTTATTCATTGATATGAGCCATTTATATAGGGAATTACAAAGTACCAATATAGTAATGATAAGAAATACATAGTCATATTCTAACTACATATCCTGATGACATAAGACCAAGGCACATATATAGAATATCCTAGAGCACAATCATTATTTTCTAGCATTTGAGCTCCGTCTAAAAAAGCCCTACCAATTGTTTGCACCCGTTATTGGTAAATTGGCCCTTGAAATCTTGGCCGATAGATAAGGAAAATTTGATGCTTTACTATCAATATCTCAATAGAATTTTATTATGAAATTCTATTAGATATTAACCTTTAGAGAAGAAATTAAAAAGGAAGGAAATAACTGTCATACCCCAATTTTCGAAGGATATTTTTCAAAAATTTGGGCATGATATATCTCAAAATATTAATAATCCCAAAACCTATTCAACAAATTTCAAAGAAAACTAAAACTCAATTGCTAAAATGTAAATGTCACACAACTCAACGCTGAATTAAATATTACATTTTCTTATTTACATAAACTTGAAAATCAAGAAAATGAAAATACTCACATGTGTTTAATACTGTCTACCAAATATAATAATATAAAGTGTACAACATCTAAAACCCTGTCACTATGCCTCCACCTCAACCTTGCTGAACACCACCTGCAGGTCTAACCCCTACACCATGAATTGGGGCACCGGGTTGTAAAACAACAAACTCGGTAAGCTAAAAAGCTCGTATGTGTAATTCTCAAAATAATAACTTAATAATTTCAACATCACATAAGATAAAACTGGTAATTCCTGCATTAGCAACTTAGTTAAGGAATCGCCTAAAAGTAAGAGAATTCAAAGAGAGAAATAAGAAAACACAACAATTCACAATCAATCAAAATCATAAATGAATCATGCAAAAAGTGTAGTTCAGGAATTCTATTAAAATCACACAATTAAAATTTAAGAATCTCCTGCGGATAAGCATACGAAGTTTGTTTTACGAAGACAACTTCCAAAAATGGTAGGAACTTCCGCTGACTATAACCTTCTCATACGAAGTCTGTTTTACACGTGTCACGTGTCTACGAACTCGTATCATTGTGCTCTACAAATTCGTGAAGGAACTTTCTCGAGAATCCCAACAGATTAGAAAGTCAACTCTTGACCTTCAAAATAAAGCATTTTCAAGAAATTAAATGCTCGAACACTTCCAGTCCACTCACTAAACCACAAAACCGCACAACTCCTACTTAGATAATTTCTAAAATAATAATAGAAATTAGTCACGATTTTTTTTTCCAGGGTATTACAATAACATCGATTTCTCATAATTGCCCATATATAAAAGAGAAGGAAGTAACTGCTATTTATCATAATTGCCATAACATAATCGATGAAGAAAATATCAGCGACTTCTCATAATTGCCGATACATAATCGATGAAGGAAATATCGACGATTTCTCATAATTGCCGATAAATAATCGAGGAAATATCGGCGATTTCTCATAATTGCCGATAAAAATTGACGAAGGAAATAACCAAGATTTAAATCGCGTTTGAAGGCATCAAGGACGATATTGCGTAATTAAGAGCAAACCGATTACAACGGTTCCGCAAGAAGAAAGTAATCAACGTGTGATTAAGGAGAATCAATATGGAACAGATTTCTTTCGGTTATTAAGACCGTATTCATTGAATTAAATTGGTTCTTTCCTTTCTAAATCTTGTGTTTGTAATATTGTAAAAGGTCATGCACCACACAAACAAATCAATATACAACTTTTCACACAAACTTATCTCTATCTATTGTATAGGTACTTTACCTTTCAATCCAACTATCAAACTCAATCTTATTTTTACTTTGATTTTAGTTCTTTATCTTCTTGCACTTTAATTATCTTGTTCTTTACATTCTCGCACTTTGATTTTCTTCTTCTTTATTTTACATGCACTTTAGTTATCGCACTTAGGAGTAGTTGTAACGTAGAATTCTCGTCCATTGATCTCTTTCTACCAGTTCGAATTAGGTTGATGAGATTCACTGTTCACACACATCACTTCACAACGCTTCGACAACCAAGTTCGCTTCACCTTCGTGTTCATAGTGGTTGGCGAGTATCTCCACCCAATAGATCTCTTGCTTGTCACCCAAACATTTGAATTCACCCAAGAAGTAAACGTATTCGAGAATCCCTACGATGCTTAGCCGAAAGTCTTTACAACACAGGCACAAGAACCTAACGGCCGAGAGGGTTCCTTCCTCGGCCTACAATCATTTGAAGAAGTCAGATCAAGCATACTACATCAATCAAAACCTCGCTTGACCGTTTCAGCCGCGAGTTGGCACACCCGCGTGAGCAGAAGGACATTTATAGCCAAGGATCTGGGCCTCGTTTCGGCCGAGACCATTTTTGAGCAAACACCAATCCCCATGGAAATTAAACAACATAGCTAGGAAGTAGGGGCTGATCAACAACATCCTTACCCAACAAAGGGAGAAAGGTCGCCGACCACTCCATCCATCATGACAAAATAAAAAGAAAGTTAAAACATATAAAAATTAAAAGTCTAGCTCAGCTAAAAGATCTTGGGACCATCTAAAAAATTCTTGCAGAAGTGCTAAAGCTACTCACCAACTTGAGCACCCCTTCATCAATGTCACCGCCGCTATAAATTAGACCACATCCGCCGCCGCCAGAAGCCCTACCAATTCCACTATTGGAAGTTAGCCTAAAACAGCGTCGGTCACCACCACCGATTCCCCAAATACCGTGAAATACCACCATATGAGCACCAAGTCAACCAGATCCACGTAGAGATGTAGACCAAACCGGGTCTCTTCATATTCCGCAGCGTTGAAGCTTTCACCAAGCCTCTCGCTGGACCTAACATCGCCAGCTGGCATCTGCATTACCCCAAGAGAAATCCAATCCTGAGCCGCTATGTACAGTCCCCGATCTCTTTCACGAGCCACCAACCCCCTGTTGGTGGCCAGCGAATAGCCTTTCACCAAGGGAACCACAGTCTAAGAAACAAACACTCCAAAACATAGGCCATGAGCATCTCAAAATACTCCACCGAAACCTGCAGTTCGATGATCAGTGAAAGAACCATATGTGTTCACTTTTATCCAACTAACATCACCTCCATTACGTGCCTTAAGCTAAATGTTCAAAACTAAAGAAGTGGGTGCAAACCCCTAAAAACCCCTTAAGCTGGAGCACTAGGCATGGGAATATCACACCGAGAAACTGTTATCGATAACGATCGCGAACGTATTGAACCGAAACCGATCGGGTCCAGATGAAAGCGTTAGATTTTTAAATCCTGAACCATACCGATATCGAGAAGCCACAAACGGGTCAGGTTTGGTATTAGTCATACTCATACCGAATTTACTAACCCGTCCTGATTCAGAAACTCTTATAAATAAGATGCACTACTTATCCTCTTACTCAGCCCCAAAACTACTGATTGATTCACGTACTCAACTCAAACTCTAAAACTTAAAACAACCTGACGTGCTTGTTACCGGGCGTGCGACAATTAAGAACCATTTTTGACAATCGTAGTATAAAACAAATAAGGTTCGATCAATCCGGAGACTAAGGGTGCTCTTGTAACAATAGTCATGTAAAAAGTCAGTAGCTAACATAAAAATATATACAAGTATTTATTTACAAATATACATATGATACAAGGTAAAAATGGAGGTTTTGAGAGTTTGATTCTAAATTCCTACTAAAAGATAAAGAGAAAATCTAAATTAATATATACAAGTGATCATCTTCAACATACATCAACCAAAAACTTTAGAACCAATCAAACAAGTATCAACATGCCTCAAACATATAATCAATTTATCGCCAAGTGATATGAAAAACAAACTCGAAACACAAGCCTCAGCGGTCATGCATTCCTTTAATTCTACTTACTTTATCTCCTAAGCACAGAGAAGTCTAGAACCTAGGATATTTCATGCAAAGGCTGCAATCGATACTCTGTGTCACTCAGAGTACCAGTCTACACTAAACATGAATCATTTTTTTTTTTGAAATCAAACATGAATCATTAAGTGCTATAAAATTCTGAATTTGAACATACCCAAGTTTACAGGAAGCTGCTTAACCTGCAAACATGTAACACATAGTCTCGACTATTATTACATAACCTTTACTACTGGAGATCTACACTTACTTGAAGAAGCTTAGTATAGATCATAGCAACACTAACCTATAGATTAGGGTTTTAGTTCAAACAAAACTATGCATTTAATGAAATCAACAAGCCATAAAACAAATCACATGCTATTATAGACAAGTTGAAATATGCTTGAATTTATTCTGAAAATTAACCTATTCATGTTCTTAACAACTAGCCAATTCCAACTTTGAAATCTAATACAAGAAAACAAAGAACAATAACAAGATAGAAGAAACAAGACATGAGTTACACTTCATGAATCTTCAAGGAAGCTTGAGATGTTCGATGGATAACACACGCTTGATGCTTCTCGGCAGCCTTCTGGAGAAGTCCTACAAAGGTGTCCGCTTGGATTGCTTCTTTTCTGGAGAGAGGTTTTGAAAAGGAGAAGGAAAGTGACAGGACCCACCCTGAATTTCATTCTGAAACCCGAAGTAAATCCTGCGGGGTCCACCTCCAAGGAAAATTTACCGAAAATTCGACATAATCTACCTTGCAAATGGACAACTTTTACCTGAAAAATTCTAGATAAACACTTTTATTATAAATCATCCATCCTCAACTCCTGGAGCCTTCCTGCTCCCCAAGTTCATCACATCTCCCAAAATACAGCAAGCCTTAATCAATTAATAACACTCTCAAAAGGTTATCAGAGCATATCTATAATGAAGGAAAAACAAAGAGTAAAGAATAAGCAGAAGCAGCCTCTGACTATGTCTCGACTCCATGTACGCTCGACCTCAAATAAACTTAGCCTGCAAACTGGGCATTTGAAACCAAAGGGCCCAGGGGAAAGTAATTTAAATTGTTAGAGTAAGTGGACGAAAATAAATAAATAAAAGAACATAGGATAAGAAACCAAAACTTAATACTTTCCTACTTTCCCATAAACAATAAATCTGTTGCATGCAAGTGTTGATAACGCCTTCAAAGAAAAACCTGAGAAAACAGACTAGCCTCGCTAGTCAAAACACTACGCCAGATAATGCATCACACGACGGGGAAAAAACGTCGTCTGTTAAAGGTCAAATCCGTTGTTAATCTGATCGCTGTCTGATCAACATATCGCACAACAGCTAAAAAGAGCTTGTCTGACTAACTGACACACAACACCACAATAAAAACCATTATGTGAGTCTCGACATATATCATCGACAACTGCCGACACATGTTGAGCTGCTTCTCGGCAGCTGTCGACATATGTCGATGAAATATGCCGAGAATCACACAATGGTTTTTTGTAAAATGTTGTTGTGCGAGTCTCGACAGATATTATTGACAGATGCCGACACATGTTGGGCTGCTTCTCGACAACTGTCGATGATATCTGTCGAGAATCACACAACAGTTTTTTCAATAAAACCCTTGTGTAATTGTCAACTCACACAACTGTTCCTTTTAAGAGCTGTTGTGTGAATATCGACAGATCTCATATGTCGAGGTCGCTCTCGATAATATATGTCAACAATCACACAATAGCTTTCGACATGAAAACTATTGTGTGAAGTGATGTTCATACAACAGGTTTTCTAGATTTTATGGTTGTGTGATTGTTAAAGAGTAGACATGATTTTTGCTAATAGGCATGGTGTGAATAGATATCATTTTCGTCAAACAACGTTGGATTGCCATTAATGTGTTGTATCTCTTACTAATTTACCAAATAAACAATAGCAACTAAAGCACATTGAAATCATCAAAATCCGACCGAAAGGATCCAAACCATTGTTTTAAATGGGACTTTACCCTATTATCCATACAAGAAACTTAAATACAAAATTGTACATGATACACAATTTAGTTTGCATGAATCCACTTATATTAATCATCAAATAACTTGAATTGCAAAATGAAAGCTCACTTCTACACCTTTTCCAGTCCAACAATCCATGCTCATATAATTGATAGCCTCCTTAACCTGTGATATAACACCAAAAAATTCACTCATCAAGCCTCTCAACTAAAAGAATATTACAAGAGCATGTACAACAATAAAACTCATTCAAATATTGGATAAATGAATCAAATTTCGGTAGCATACTCAAAAGCATGATCATTACAAGATAAATGAAGTTAGCATACTTTGTTTCTTTCTTAAGAGGAATGTAGGCATAATAGCGAGCATGCATAAAAAACAAAACAAATGAGCAGAATATGCAAAGCCGAAATGTGCTCAATTGAACTAGTGGCCTTCCTAATCAACAATTACAAGACTACTAGGTAGTATCATCACCTATCTCATTCTGAAGTTTCTCCCACTTTAAAACGATTTTTCTTGAATTAGTTATGGATTTTCAAAGTTCAGCTACAGTTTCAGGATTGTCTGAAAATTTTCTGCTAAAATCCATAACTCTGCACATCAAAATCCTAATCAAAGCACAAATCTATGATTAGGTACATACAGACAAAAACATGTCTGTATAGGTAAACATTTTCTTACTATATGTCTACACAGTCACACAATTAAAATGAGAGATAGGATACTTAAACAGATTTTCACTCAAACACAATTATACAAACTAGCATACTGCAGCAGTCACCTTCACACTAAAAACTGTACAAAACCATTTGGAAGTTGACTTTGATTTCATCTAAAGACTTGTAGTAGACACACTAAAGAAGCTCTGAGAGTTGGAATCACTTTAAAACGATTTTTCTTGAATTAGTTATGGATTTTCAAAGTTCAGCTACAGTTTCAGGATTGTCTGAAAATTTTCTGCTAAAAGCCTATTTAAAGTATCTAAAAGCAAAACTGAAACTATATGTGACACAAAACTTCAAGTTATTGAACATAAGCAAAACAATGTTTCAAAAAGAAGAAAACAAACAAAAATTACAATTTAAATGTAAGAGAACATCAGCTGCATTAGATTACTACAAGGTAAACTAATGTAAAGTTCTAAATTCTAATCTTTCAACTAACTTTAAGCAACCCAAATCTAACTTTCAATTTAAGAAACAAATAACATGCATAAGTACTTTATAATCTAATCTCTACATCTGTATAATATCATACCAAATCAAGCAAGAATCATTGGCAAACATTGAGACTAAGAGCAAAGGACCAAAATCAGAAAATGTATGCCTATTAACTTCCTGACCAGCAGACCTTTTGGCTAAAAACAGTATAGCTCGGCTAAGAATTTCATGTTGGTCTCTTCATAACAATTGTAAAAGACAACCTAAAGATCAATCTGGAACTAGAATCGCACAAAAAGGAATTTGCTACAATTACTAATTATTTTTTGAAGTTCAGTTAGAGTTCCAGTTTTTCTTTAAAAATTTACTGATAATTACCCAGCTTAAAGTTGAACAGAGGTTGAACTTGGACCTTTGATTCTTTGTTCCCTTCAGCTCCTCCCTGCCATTTAGCCATATCAGAATTGTCTTAACAAGTCTTTCAAATGAACCACCATCGCCGACAGCGGCAGAAGAAACTAGAAAACTCAAAACATGACAAAACGAAGAACCACTCACCAAGCTGGGTAGAGCCTGTGTATTCCCCTATCCTTCCCTTAGGAAGCTGCCCAGGGAAGCAGAAATCACGCCAAACAGTCAGGCCCCCAACCCCCTCCTCCGTTGCGCCAAGCCCTTCCTCCTCTACTGACTCCAACCTTGAACCAAATTGGAAGAAATTGAACTAACCAACCCAGAAACCTAATCGGAGAAAGGAGAAGAGTACAAACCTCGAACCAAATTGGAAGAAATCGAGTGAGGAGCCAAATGGATGAACCCCCAAATCGACGAACCCTAATTGAGTAACAGTGGCTTAGTCTCGATTGAGGGAGGAGTGATTGAGTTTGAGAGAGAAAGAAATTGAGAGGAGTGATTGAGAAGAAATTGAGGAGGGTGAGAGCGGTTGAGAGAAGAGAGAGAAAGAGAGAAGAGAGAAAGGGCGATAGGTGAGAACGGTGAGTGTGTGTGTGTGTGTGAGCGATACCTCTTTTTTTTTTTCTAAGTGTCAAGTCTTTTAGGTTTTTGAGTCAAGTGTTTTTCATATCATACAACATAACTCTAAATTTTAGTTGTCTGAGAAATGACATCCTTAAATTGCAAGAGCGGGAGATTTCCCGCTGCTATATCTCAGCCTTAATTTTTTCCCTATCCATTTTACAAATCAGACAACATAAATTGTATATTTTGTTGTCTGAGAAGAAATGACATCCTTAAATTGCAAGAGCAGGAGATTTCCCGCTGCTACATCTCAGCCTTAATTTGTTCCCTATCCATTTTACAAATCAGACAACATAAATTGCATATTTTGTGTTGTCTGAGAAGAAAGAAAATAGAGACATTCACTTAATCGTGAGGGCGGGAAATTTCCACTACTTTTCATTCTATCGAGTCACTATTTAAAATAACCCTAGTTTTCACTCACACAACGCATAAAAGCATTAAGAGTTGTCTAAATATGGGAGGCTCGTCATACGAAAACACGTCGAAATGCAATACTCTAAACATTTTTTTTGATTTTGTCGACACTCGTATAATCATATGGTTATTATGCATGAACTCATACAAGAAGTTGATGTCAATTATATCATGATGATTTGGCTCCCCATAGTGAAAGTAAGTGTAATTAGAGTTGACCGTGTCGATCGACACATGTAATACTGAAAATTGATGACATTTCTACCACAATCATGCTTCAATATCGTAAACATGTCTATATGGTTCGATTTTCAAAATTTCATTTTCTCAATGGTATCTCTCTAGATAAACATACGTTTATATAATATGTACTACACCTGTTATGTCACATTATGTGCCACATAGTAAACAAGTTATATCTCATTAGTAGGTTGATTGTGATATAGATGTTTAGGATTAAAATCATGAAAATTCAACCGTTTGATATAATTATGATAGTGAAGTATAGCAGTGTAACAAAATTCACAAATTTTCAGAAACGTTTAGGTATCGATCAACTCGGTCAACCATAAATTCAACAATATTAATTTTACATCACACATCAGTATTAAAAAAGAATCGTTGTGGCACTACAATAGGAAATTTATTAGGGTTTTTTAGGGTTTAGGGTATTTTAGGGGTTAGATGTTACGAAACATACAACGTAATATTGAAAACAATTGTGTGATATACCTTCACACAACATTTCTTAGTTGATTGTTGTGGGATGAAGAACTTAAAGTAGTATTGTCAAATCTAAGAGAAGGGCTTTATCGTGACACGAAAATACATTATACAACCAAAACTGAAAAGTCGTTGTGTGATTGTTGAAAATACTATACTCTCACACAACAGGTTTGAGTGTTCCGTTGTTACATCAAAACCATTAAGGCTATCCTTCACAAAAAAATTTAGGTTTTTCAGAGGATGTAAGAGCAATTTTAAAACTAGAAGTCTGCAACTTGGCATGAGAGATATATCGTACAACAGATGTATAAAAAGTATTGTGTGATAGTTTAAATTGTATACATTCACACAACATTTATTTGTTTCACTGTTGTGTAACAACACCTAGTTATATGTCAAACTAGAGTGGGGTTAGAAGCAAAATGGGCCTCATTTTTATCTTCATTCAGACAACAAAATATTGTCTAAAGTGTTGTACTAGTTTAAGGAAAAAAAAACTGGAATGATCTCAAACTATCCACACAACGGATGAATGTTTATGAACGTTGTATGAAGCATTTTTGAAATTTGTACAACTCTACTATTGTGTACCGTTGTGTGAAAAGTGTCGTTTGTTACACTTATTGGCGTAATGAAATATCGACAAAGATAATTAATAACCTTCATAGAAGAGGGTACCAAAATAATAGACTAGCCCCGTTAGTCAAAACAGCAATCATGATTCATAAAGACCTTTGTAAAAAGGAATATCAAAAAGATGGACTAGCCCCGCTAGATAAGACAACAACAATAAATAAAAAACAAATATAGCCATACAAGTGAGCCTCCCAGGCTCCGATGCCTCCCAGGCAAAAGTACTCTCATACTCCTCACATCTTCACGTCATGATAACAGAGAGAGTGCAGGGCTTGCGTGATGTCGTCGAACTACATCACATCACCCGAAAGTGGAAAGGGCTTGCGTGACTCCACTAGAAACGTGGAAGGCACATCGCCTCGAAATGCGGAACAACATGCTAGCATGAATTATCATAAATAATCAAACAAGTATGGCATAAGAAGGAAAAATATAAATTCATATGAGTTTTCCCAAAACTCATAAATCGAGCATAAGTACGATTCCAAACCGTACTCGGAAAATTCCAAAGTAAGGAAATTAATTAAATTCAATGACGTGTCCCACACGTTAAAATGCTCAATGAAATAAATAACTCAAATCATTAACATGTTTCAAAAATTAGGCAATACTCAAATCCTTAAAGAAATCTCAAATCCGGAGATCAAAAGAATGTCATAATTCAAATACCAAAACAATTACCCAACTCAAAACCCATAAACGGTTACTTAAAATGGTAAATGGTCAAAGTAACCCAAAAGTAAATAACCACGAATTGACTTAAGAACCGGGATGTAACAATTCTCCCCTCCTTATAAAAATTTCGTCCTCGAAATTTCAAATCATGCAAAAGAGGGGTAGAGGTTACTGCCTTTCACCTCAGACTCCAAGAAGCGCTAAGCTAAATCATCCCATCATCAATGCTCTTCAAACTTTCTTCTATTACAAATTACACATTTTCACTTGTGGAAACAATTATTCGAATTCTTTTCCACTTACATTGGCATGTCATAATTTATCCACCAACCCGAGGCGTGTGCATATGCTTTGACAAATCTCAAACTTCAAGGTCCACTGAAATACTCTGTCAACGTTTCATATGACACCACTCACATCATACACCTTCCTCCTTGACTTACCTTTCATTAATTGAATGGCTTGCCCGATTATAAATACTTATGATACATAACCCCAAATCACACGGATGACTTTGATTTTCATCAAGTCAAAATGGTCAGTAAACTTCGTGATTCACAACACCATCTTACTTTCGTCACCAATTAATCAAAACAAAACTCAATCATTCACATCAAAAATGGACTTTCACCACCTATATGATTGGCCTCAATCGTTATAAGCTGATCAACGAATACCTCCCTTGTCGCCAGATTACGCTAATGTGATCTATGAGACCAACCCTTATTCTGAATATCTCTTGTATCTCAATTCATATCCATACAACAATGACCTCCCAGGTCTTATACGGATCAAAAGTGGTCCCACCACAATACGATCATGAATGAATACGCATCACAAGAAAGACATTTAACATGACCTATCACAATTTTACCATCTATGCCAATGAACTGACAAGCCTTTACTAAAAAAATATTTCCTGCGTCATCGAGAATCTTTTTCCTTAAAGCTATATCACTAGTCAATCATATTATTATTTCCAACAATTTGCCCCGCGAATTAATCATTACTAACCAATAATAACCGTCAAAATTTTATCCCTCAATAATAAATTCAATTGTCGCCACCAACAACGACTTACAAGTATAAGAAAAATATCACCCTCAAAATCGATCAACATACCCGAAACTGGCACCTCCAAAAATGAGGAAAATACGATGACTTGGCTTATGATGATACAAGAAGAGATGAGTTGTTCACTATTTACTGCGACAATTCATGTTGCTTGACTAAATGTCGAAATCCACGGAGGCAGATCACCTTCCTTAAGCATTGACAAAATCTGTACCCCAAGCCACACTTCTTATTCGGGTTCAATCGCGACCACAAATCCAATAGCTAAAAATCATACGGCTCACTCTCGCCACTCTAAGAGAAAGATTTTTAAATGTCAGAACCTCTGAACTGTACAAACACACATCTCTTTCCACTTCCTTGTCAATTAGTCCGAGGACAGAACACGATCCACAAAACTGTTATAGTCTAAATTCTTGTAGACGTTGGTTGCTACGACTGCTAAGCCCCAAAAGTCTTTGACCAGAGTATCAGCAATAACTAAATTATACCTGAGTTAACTTAATTGATAGACACAAGCAGCGACATCCGAAAACAACATCAGTTCAACACCACTATTAAGCTGAGCTTGCAAGACACTAAGTTAACTATCGGATGTCAAAATTAATTACCACTCCAGAGCCACTACTACAATTTGTGGTTTATCAGCCGTAGAAAACTGTAAGAGCAAGAATATATCGAAACTCACGGCTGACCTTGGCTCAAACTCGAGAGGAAAATAACTAAAGTACAAGAAGAAAGCAAATCCATAATTTCAAGCTCATAAGTTCTACCAATAACCGACATCCACTAGCGACCCATTTCAATCACGTCCTCAAAGCCAGAATCTAAAAGAAAAGTTTCAGCTTATCCCCCTCTCGACACCCGTCCAAACGGTGATGGTCTCCCAGACCATACTTGGATTAGTAAGTGGTCCCACCACTATGCGGTCCATAAGAAAAACTCTTACAGAAAGGAAGGCGTTAAACATATCAGGACATGCATCGTCCTCGATACCCTAAACTCTGAACAAAAATACTTACTAAATCAACAGAGAAACCGTTTTCCCTAAAGCTACTCCATAAATCATACACCTCATGACTCGAACAATTTATTTAACATCGCCTCGCGGCTTCCTTGCCACCACTTAATAATTGCGGCTCCAAGATTTGTAACTTACACTAAATTCGATCACATAGCATCATCATTAGATTTAACAATGGTCCCTGACCGACACAATAACCAGTTTTTTTTTTTCAACAGCTCGAAATTTTCAACAAACCGACCAGAATTTCAAACATTAAAAAATATTATAGTTTCCGCCCTCCAAAATCACAAGATCGTTAGAAAATGGAGCGTTTTGGCTATCTAAAACTGCAACAAGGCTAACTTATGTATAGCCAAAACACGTTACATCTAAAACTCTTATTATCCTATCTACCGAATTAGTAATATGGTGGGTAAACCAATCTCACCTTGAACATCAAATTTAATCTCCCACTACGAACTAAGTGATTTTAGCAAACAAACTTTGGTCACGCCATCATAACCCAAAAGTTCAAGACTTGCATCAACTAACCTAAACAATGCCGCTAGAAAATTACTATGGGCACCCAACCTCACTTCTCCAAGCAATCCCTACGTCTTCGGTGATGTCATACACTGAATTATTCCTCAACTCTTTTGGCTCCCAACAATCACGCATTTCGAAATAAAGAACTCATTTCTGAACAACCACACCGCACCTAAATTTCTAACTTTTCTAGTGGCCAAGGTCATTTGATATTAGAGTTACCTAGAACTCTCAAAATTCTCAACACGATTCTTCACTTCTCCCCTTCTAACCGAAATACTCAAGAATAAGAATAAGTTGGTCCAGGGACTAGCGGGACTAAACTTCTGTACTACCACTAGACATCCAAAGCAAATAGCTTTATTCCCATTCCTCCTCTTGATTTACCAAGTTCAGTCATCTCTCAACAAATACATTGCTTAAAAATAAGTCCAACACCTCCACGCAACCTTCTTAGATAGCATTTATAAAAACTCAACCACACCATGAATCAAATTCTCCTTCTGTTGCTGAAAAGTCGGAGCAACCACAAACATCTCACGTCCGTTTTACTATTACATTTCAAAGCCCTTTATACTTACAATCCATCTAAAACACTCAACATAAGTAGGAAGGCAAATCTCACATTACAGATACCAACCCTAAATCGACCAATAACAATTTCAGAAACCAAACCTCAATACATAAACCAAACTTTATCAGCCCCACAATATAACTCAAGTAATCTCCATAATTTATTCGCTCAAGCAATACCACTATTATTTATCTCAAGACAAGACAAGACAACACTTACTTAACTCCCTTATAATATCTCTTATTTCAACACCAATCTTATCTAGAAATTTCTCAATCCTTCGTTCACATGCATGTCCTCTCTATCACTATACCCACAAAAAGGCTCAACTTGCCACTTAGATAAAAGTCAACAACTCCATAAATAAATAATGGAACACTGCAAATCCAGGTCACTTCCCAACTCATAACTGAACTCAAAATCTCACAAATCACTTACCTTCCCATTACTCGAAAAATAACCAAGATACCCTTTGAGGTCGGCGTACGGAGGCATAGTCTTGAAAATGTAGACATTTATGGCACAATACTGTCCATAAATAAGATATCCTAATAAACACATAGCATCTGATGCATATAATGCTAATGGATCTGCCGCGGTCAGACCATCACTCTATAGACACTAAGTCTCACCAAGTATATGAGGTAGTGATAGGAATCAAATAACCTAATGCTCTGATACCAACTGACAGGACCCATCCCGAATTTCACCCTGAAACCCGAAGTAAATCTTGGGGGTCCACCTCTAAGGAAAATTTATCAAAAAATCGGCATAATCTACCTTGAAAATGGACAACCCTTACCTGAAAAATTTTAGATAAACACTTCTATTATAAATCATCCATCCTCAACTCCTGGAGCCTTCCTGCTCCCCAAGTTCATCACATCTCCCAAAATACATCAAGTCTTAATCAATTAATAACAATCTCAAAAGGTTATCAGAGCATATCTATAATGAAGGAAAAACAAAGAGTAGAGAATAAGTGGAAGCAGCCTCTGACTATGTCTCGACTCCATGTACGCTCAACCTCAAATAAACTTAGCCTGCAAACTGGACATTTGAAACCAAAGGGCCCAGGGGAAAGTAATTTAAATTGTTAGAGTGAGTGAACGAAAATAAATAAATAAAAGGACATAGGATAAGAAACCAAAACTTAAATACTTTCCCACTTTCCCATAAGCAATAAATCCGTTGCATGCAAGTGTTGATAACGCCTTCAAAGAAAAATCCCGAAAAAACGGACTAGCCTTGCTAGTCAAAATATCAACAAAAATAATTAATAACTTTCATAGAAGAGGGTACCAAAATAATGGACTAGCCCCGCTAGTCAAAACAACAATCAGGATTCATAAATACCTTTGTAAAAAGGAATACCAAAAAGATGGACTAGCCCTGCTAGACAAGACAACAACAATTAATAAGAAACAAATATAGCCATACAAGTGATGTCACATCCCGACCCTTAAATTTTTACCTTATTTACTAGTTTAGTTATAATAAGAATTTTTACCGTCTCCAATATTGAGATATAGTTTAATTGGTCCCTAGATGGATTTTGGGGGACGATTATTTCGGAGAGTTATTCGTAGGAGTAAAATGTGTAGACGATAAAAATGGTGAATCTTAGCTAGTAAAAAGTATTTTTTTTATAGAGTATTTTATTTTGGGGTGTTAAATTGGTGGAGTTGGGTATTTTTGTGGTGTTGGGCCGGGTTGGTGTGAGGCCGAAACCCATTATCTCCTCTATTTTTCTTTTCTTCTTCTCCTCTTTTTCTTCTTCTCTCTTTTCTTTTCCTCTCCTGAGCTTTCTCTTTCTCTGCCGGAAATCCTCCGCCCGCCACAGTCGTCCGGCCGAGCCAGGCTGTCGCACCGGTCCCGTCTGGACCAGCATCTCCTCCTCTCTCATCCTTGGCCGGTGAGCGCTGCCACTTCACTGCCAAACGGAGGGAAACTCATCCCGAAGGACCGACTGTGTTCTCGCCGGAGCTCCCTCCTCTGGCCACCAATCCGGGAAAGCCTTGTACGGTTTTGTAGGTCTCCAACCCAGCTGCCTTGCCCTAAAAGGGCTCACTCCCTCTTAAGCTAGGTAAGGAGAAATTTGAGGTGGAAGTTTTAGGGCTTTTAGGATGTTTTTGCTCGATTGACCTAGTTAGGCTTGGAAGTGGTGATTGTGCTAGTTAAGAAAGTTGTAGAGCATGATGAGAAGATTATTCTGTTAAAATTTGGTAGGATTTGGAGGTCGTCAGAATCGGCCTCCTACCGCCGCTGCCGACAGAGCCGGCGCCGGCGCCACCGTTGTTTTAGAGTTTTGGATGGTTTTAAATGTGTAATAATTAGAGGAGTTTAATTAAGTGAATTGTGGAATTTTTAGATGAGATTTGGACAGGTTTGTGAATTTCTGAAGTTTGGTATTTTTGGCAGTTGAATAATGTAAAATTCGGCCATAGGATTTAAGTCAATTTCTGGGAAATGTTGTATTTACGGCTGCCGAGTATGGTATTAAAGTTTGGGTCATTTCAATTTAAGAATATCGAAGTTAGGCAATGATGAGCGTGGTTATGGCTCTCGGTTAATTTTGCCTATTTTGTTTAAATATTGGATTTTAGTAAGGAAATTAATTATATATTTGGAACAGGACATGAGGAGACTCGAATTGGAGAGACCACATATCGACGTCAGGCTTAGGCCTAAAGTTGTGAGTGGACTTTTGTTTTAAATATTGTGCATGCGAAATAATTTATGTTGTTAGAGAATGACCGAAATTGAGAATTTTGGTGAGTATGTTTATATATATCCATATTTGGATGATTATGAGGTTAGTATGTATATAAATAAATGATAGCTAGCTATACGTGCTTTTCCACCATACTGAGGTAAAATTACATTATGGTGCGACGTGAGCGTTAGACGCAATCGTCGTAACCCTATATAAATATAATAATTTATATAGGGGATATGCTATATATATATATACACCGTCTTTTCGGTCATAATGAGGAAAAATACCATTATGGCGCAACGTGAGCGTTAGACGCCAGCGTTGTAACCTTGTATGAATTTCTATTTTTCTAAATTGTTTCTAGGATTCATACAAGGAGTCTGACGAGTGTAAATACATACGAATATATGTTTATATATAGTTTAGCCTAAGAGGCTCCATTTTATTTGAGTTGGTGACTAGCCGGAGCTAGTCGTGAAATCGCCAGTTTATTAGTTGAATACTTTTGAGCTGCCGCATGCAGTATATTTTCTATGAAATTAAAATGGGAATGCATAAATATTTTGTTATTTAATTATTTTTGTCCACTCACTCTAACGTTATTAAATGTCTTCCCATGGGCCCTTCGTTTTAAAATGTCCAGTCTGCAGAGTTCGGATTGGATCTAGTAGGAGACGAGGCATAGTCACCCGCATTTCCACCACTTTTCACCAGTAGGTTACCTGTTTAACCTACCTGTGTTTTCTTACTTCCGCTAGTGTCTAGTAGCTCTGAATACTTGGGTTTAATGTATATTATTTAAGTTGTGGGCGAAGGCACGTTGACATTTTAGAATATTTGACGGAGGATGTTTATTATCTTGTTGGTGGTGATTGTATTTGGGGAGCACGAAGGCTCCAGAAGTTAAGGGTGGATTGAGAATTTTAGGAGTGTTTGCAGGTTTTCGTTAGGAAGGGTTTTCCATTTCTAGGGGAGGTTATACCGAATTTTGCGATAAATATTTCCTTGGAGGTGGTCCCCGCGCGATTTACTCCGGATTCAGGGTGAAATTCGGGGTGGGTCGTGTCAAGTGAGCCTCCCAGGCTCCGTTGCCTCCCAGGCAAAAGTTCTCCCATACTCCCCACACCTTCACGTCATGATAACAGAGAGGGTGCAGGGCTTGCGTGATGTCGTCGACTACATCACATCACCCGAAGGCAGAAAAGGCTTGCGTCACTCCACTAGGAACGTGGAAGGCACATCGCCTAGAAAGGCAGAACAACATGCTAGCATGAATTATCATAAATAGTCAAACAAATATGGCATACGAAGGGAAAATATAAATTCATATGAGTTTTCCCAAAACTCATAAATCAAGCATAAGTATGATTCCCAACCGTACTCGGAAAATTTCAAAGCAAGGAAATTAATTAAATTCAATGACGTGTTCCACACGTTAAAATGCTCAATGAAATAAATAACTCAAATCATTAACATGTTTCAAAATTAGGCAATACTCAAATCCGGAGATCAAAAGAATGTCATAATTCAAATACCAAAACAATTACCCAACTCAAAATCCATAAATCATTAACGATCTCAAATAATTTCCGATCCAAGTCATAAGCCGAAATTATAATATATAAGCTCGATATTAATTAAATCCGGAAATCATAAACAATATCCAACTTCAAATACCAAGTTAATGATCCGAGCTGAAATCCATATATCATGACAAGGATTACTACATGCATCAAACTCAAATAAATTCCAAGATCATCTCATAAACCCAAAATTATAATATAAGCTCGGAAAATAAAATAGTAAATTATAAAGTCTTGCATGCATATTTATTTAAAACTAAAATGTCCACTCACAGATTTAGGCATAAGCCTGACGATATCCGCAACGCCATATGTGTGAGGTCTCCATGAATCCTAACACCATAAGTATAATTAGAACCACACTCCAATTTTGGAAAAATAAATGCTTTAATATAACATCCCGAAAATCTTCCGCCTAACCCACTACCCTAGCTAGGGTTAAGCTTATCGGATTCATGCCAAACTCCAATTACCATCTCACTTTGTCGATTCTAGCACTTTAGGACCATGTCCAAGTAAATCAAATAGTCGGATCTATTCTATCAACCGTCAATTTCTCCAATCTTTGAAAAAATCCAAACCTAACCAAAACTTCTCCAAAAATTTCAAACTTCACATCAATAAACTCCTCTCATTAAAACAAACTCAAAAACATGAAAAACTACCCCTATGCAGCGGCGGCCTGCAGCCAACTCCGGCGATCTCCAATGACTACCAAATTTTGACATAATCTTCCTCTTAACATTCCAAACAACTTTCATAACTACCATAAAGTCCAATTTCAAAATTAACTAGGGTAATCGAAGCCAAACACACAATAAAGCCCTAGAAGTTTAAATGCCCGATTCTCCTTACCTAGCTCAAGATGGATTGAAACCTTTTGAGGGTTTGCTGCTGGAAGGGAGAGCTTCAAGATGCAGGTGGTGGCGCCACCTGAGTTGGTCGGAGGAGAGAGAATCGGTCGGGTCACCAAAATAGTCCCTCACGGATTGTTCTTGACTTGCTGCGCTTCACACACCAAAAGTCGTCCTACATGACTGCTATAGATCGATAGGGGAGGAGAAGAGCTTTCCAACGCCACTTGTGGTGTCACCGGAGGTGACTGGACTGCAAAGAAATCGCCGGAAAACCAATCCGGGTCGGGTCGAGCAACTGGGAAGAGAAAATGAAGGTTCCAGCATAAAAAGAAGTTTCCCGAACGGGAATCCTGCACTTCCTATATATAATGGTTTCCCCAAATAGTAACTTTAGGTTTTTAGACCATAACTTCTTCATACTAACTCTGTTTTAAGCGTGTCGCATGTTCACGAACTCTGTTTAACGTCCTCTACAACTTTTATGAAGAAAGTTTTCCCAAATTTTAGAAGAAGAAAAAAGTCAACTTTTGAAGCCTTAAATAGTAAACGGTTACTTAAAACGGTAAATGGTTAAAGTAACCCAAAAGTAAATAACCACGAATTGACTTAAGAACCGGGATGTAACAGAAGGCTTTTCTGATTTTTGTGTGAAGAAGAGATGATCTGAGAAGTACATAAGGCTATCCTTACATAGTGAAAATCTTGGTGAAACTTCTCTTCCAAAATGATGTGGGACTAACTCCACAAGTTTGACTTTTCTCCTCCCTTTTTAGAGTTGGATTCCAAATTTACTTCTTCTTCTAAAATGATGTGGGACTAGGTACACATAGACTTGGAATCCAAATTTACTTCTTTTTCCTTCCTTGGACTTGCTTGGGCCTTCTTTTGGGCTTTCTGCATTTTTCTCTTCCATCCTTGTACTACTTGGGGATTCTTTTGTCAATTAAGCTCTTTATGCCTTTTTTCTTCCTTCCTTGGACTTGGAATCCAAAGTTGCTTCTCCTTCCTTCCTTGGACTATAAGAAGGCTTCTTTGTCTTTTTCTGCATTTTTCTCTTGTTTCCATGATTTAGTCTTATTTTCTTGATTTATACTCTCATGTCCTCTACAATCACAAAACATGTGAGAAATGATATTGTTAAGGAAATCACATGGCCAAATAGGATAGGAAACACATTAAAAGCATAGCATATTATGATCATATCACAACCGAGGACCCAAAACTACAAGTTGTATTGGTTGCAGTGGCTGGTGAGTTTATGAATATGTTGTTGTATTCACTTAAGCTTGGTGTAATTGTTGACTTTGTTATGTGAATCTGTTTCTTGTCTCTATATTTGAGTAGCACACTAGTACTTCTACAAAGTGAAAACATTTAACTACTTGGTGTGTTTGTAAGCAGCATGCTCACACTCACTCTTTAGGCTTATTAAGTTAATTTTTTTTCATAATAGTCGGTGAGATTAGGATGTGGATTGAAATGATTCTATAAGTCTATTGGTTTTGTATTCTAAGAAATTAAGTGGGAAAGAAAAGGCTTTTGTATTAAGGTCAAGTTCTTTTTTTATTATTTGATTGTATAATTGTATTGCACATTAAAAGTTTAAACTTGACAATTTTTTTTTGGTTCTTAATTTTTGGTAATGAATTGTACTGGATCATATCAAAACAGGGTAAATTCTGGAATACTCCGGAGCGTCCGTGCCCCTCGTTTGTTTGCCTTACGTGTCGCTCGTGCACTGGCGTGTGTATGAAACATGCGTGAGTCCATCGTTAGTCTCCCTCAGCTTCCTTGAGCGCGTGAGTCCATCATCCTTGGTAAGTATTTCCGCAGACGTGGTTCTCATGTTCAATCTTCAAACCAAACCAGTCTTCAAGCATACCAACAGTCTTCAAGCAACAAAGAACCGATACCCAGAAATTAGCAAGAACAAAATCTTCAGTACTCATACAAACTAATGCTCTTCAATATCCATATCCACAGAAAGCTAGGAACGTCAAATTTCGCCTCCAGGTGATAGCTCAGTCATCCGACACTGCAAACAGAAGGTTATGGGGTCTGGAACATGGGTTGATGCAGCGAAATTTGAAACTTCAAAAAGATGATTTTCCCCTCTTTGTTTTCAAACACGTTGGGAGGTCTTCAAGAGGGAGCACTCTTACTCTTTTCTCATTTACATTTGTTTTAGTTTGTTTCATTCTTCACTTAAATCCTATCATTGAATGATTATCTATGTCAAACATTGAGGGCAATGTTTTGGTTTAAGTGTGGGGGGAATGATACTCTTGTTTTTGTGTGTTAAAAAAAAATTAAAAATTAAAAATTAAAAACAATGAAAAAATAATATTATATTTTCTTTTTCTTGTGTCTAGATTATATTTTCTTTTTCTTGTGTCTAGTGTGTTTTCTTCTAAACATGGATGAGTTTGAATTTCTATGGAATATTATGGTCCCAAAAGGATTACAGGCATGTGTTAGATTCTTGATTTCAAGTAATTGCTAATATATTTTTATGACTATTATGCTTGAGTTATGTGCATTTATAGTTAGATTAATGTAATGATTGAGGATTGATTGATGCATGCTAAGGACAAGTTAAACTTGATTCATATGACCCTTGTGAGATCTTGAGCCTATATATGTGCTTTCTTTCTGAGTGTTTATTAAACATATTCTAATTCGTTTTCTTGGCTATAAATTTTCGAAAACCTCATTATTCTTTCTTATCGATTGATTTCTCACAATAGCTTTTAATGAACTCTAGATGACTAGAACTCACTCTTGTGAACTTTCGAAACTTTTTATCATAAAACACTCTGATTTTGGAAGGGATAAATAGAACTTTTTAGGATGAACATCATTGCCAGATTGTCATGTGTCCTTATTTGTGTGCGCGGCACACCCCTTAGTTAAACCCCTTTGAGCCTATGTTAAGCATTTTCTTTCATCACCCATGAAATACATACATTGAGCTTAGTGTAGTGATATCTCTACCTTTGTCCTTTGGGCTTAGTAGAGCATGATGTTGTGATGTATTATGTGGAATGATGATGAGAAACAAGTGTGGGGGAAGGTGACTTGTCCAAAAGAAAAGAAAAATGCCACGAAAATAAAAAGAAAAAAAAATCAAAAGAAATGGAGTTTTGTGTATGTTTGAAGGCCTAAAAACTGAATATATGGCATTTATTCTTTTTCACAACGTTGTAAGGAGGTTGGAATGACGATGGGCCCAACATGATGATATTTGGCCCTTGCTTTGATGACATAAGATGTGTTTCAATGCTCTGCTAGGTCTTTAGGAATTGTGTAATGCGATTCCTTACTTTTCAACTCATACTCTTAACCTAGCCCAAGTATTACCTTGTAAAGTTCCTTTGATCTAAAAGATGAGTAAAACTTGATCTGTGGAGTTTGTTCCAAGAGTTGAGCCTATGGTGTGATTCATTTGTGTGAGTAATTGATTCTTTCATGAGGTTTATTTATGTTGTCATGTGCTTTTTGTTCATATAAATATGCAAGCTACTTTCTCTTACATATAATTGAGAGATTGAGCCAGAAAATCATGAGTGAAAAGAAATTGAGAGCATCTTTGTGAGAAATTGAGTGAACACTTGTTTGACCCATGAGGATGTTGATTTTCCTTTGTCGCATTGGTTTAATTATCCTTGCATAATGATTTGAGAATTATGGTTATCAAAATAAATTAGCTCTTAAGTGAAGTTGTGAATTCTAATATGTGACTGCTTGAATTTTGTTGACCATGTTTGAAGGCTTTAAGAGTACTTTGAGATGTTTGGAAGATGTTAGGTTCGTGTCTTCTATTTTGGTTAGTTTCTTTTGTTTGCTAGGGACTAGCAAAGCTTAAGTGTGGGGGTATTTGATAGGTGCATAATTATACATTATTTGTATCAAAATCCTCTATACTTTCTTTGTTTGTTCGGTGTATTTTCTAATTATTTACTTTGTTTATTTGTTTTCTAGGTATTCCGAAGCAAATAAAAAGAAAAGAAGGAAAAGAGGGAGTGGAAGACGAAATTCAGAAATCTGCCTTTGAAAGTCAGCCAACTACGACGGAGCACTAAGGGCAGCTCGAGAAGAACCAGATGATGAGTCTTATTTTAACGGAAAGCTACGGATGTCAGCTTTTGCATAGCATTTTACTATTTGTGAATATCATTTTCTTAGAAGAAGTTATGGCCAATTTAGTACCATAAGGTCAATCTGCGCGCGAATCTGACTCTTGATGGGAATTTGTGTTTTGAGGCCCAAATCACACCGGGAGGCCCATGGACAAGTTTGTACTTCATTATCCAACTTATTATCTCGATATAAAGCTGATCATGAAGAATTAAATGAGTTGGCACACTTACATTAATCCTACAGATGTACACTAATCAAATTGTCCAAGGAAACCTAAATCAAGAAGGATTGGTTGAAAGAAGCAATATAAAAGCATGTGCCATCATTCTTGACGGCTGCCTCTTCTTCTTCTCCGCTCCTCCTCCCATTCTTCTGTCTTTGTTATAATGTCTATTTAGTTTCTCTTAGTTAGGGGCTGCTTGAAGCCCTAGACATGAACAACAAGATTATTTGAGTTTTGGTTTTAGTTTCATTTAATCCAAGATGAGATTTGGTTTACTATTATTGCATTGACGAATTCTTTTCTTGTATGCTTTGAGTGCACGCTTAGTATACATGTTAGGGTTCTATAACTTTGATAGTTTGATGCCAGTGTCAATATCGGACTCCTCAAACTATCTAGAGAAGCAATTGTTAGTTTTCGCTAGCAAGTAAACTAAATCCTAGGTTTAGTAAGGCGCTAAGTTTATTGCGATGTCTTGTGATGTCTCAAATCCTTTTAGAACTTAAGGATCTCTGCATGTTTAATCTAATAAGCGTACTTTTAGATTGCACTGCTTGAGAATAGTTTAGGTGCAGAGCACTTCCTGCCTAGTGTACGAAGTAAGAAAGGGTAATAGGTTGTGTTTCAAGCGTACCGAACCAACTTGAGCATCTTCATCTAGATTAATTGAACTATAACCGAACAAATTGTCTCGCGTGTGATTGTCAGGGTGGATTGCATCTTCCCTAGCTAGTTTTATCTCATTGTTTCCCAAAACCAAAACCAAAATCAGTTTTCGTCACTATTCTGTCCTCCGTATTTCAGTATTTATTTGACATAGTAAACGAACTTCGATTCATCTGAATTTTTGTGTGTGAGTCTTTCTGTGTGTCTAGTTCGAGTTTGTAAATTCTTGTATTTTTCTGACTTGTTTAGGTTAGTCAACTAATTAGATTTTTGACTGCTGTTTGCTAGGATCAGTAGTCACTTTTGTGACATCTTTTGAGTAGTTGGATTCATTTAGTCCTCTGCGGGAATGACCCTTATTTACAAATACTATAAACGATGATCTAGTAGTGAATAGGGAAAATAAATTGGTTTAGAAATAACCGATCAGTTAGATCTCATCAATGTGAGAGTTTTGTGTGTGAAATATTCTTGCTTTCTAAGCTAAATTTAGCTTCAAATTTCACTTCAATAGAGAAGGTTTTGCAAGTCTTCATTTATTAATTTTAAATAGAGACAAGGGAACTCGATAGTGGGAGGCCTTTTGTTTCTTTTCCTCTAAGCCTTTTTCACCATTAAATTACTCCTTGATTAACGTGATATTAATTAGCAAAGAGATAAAGATTACTTCAAGAGTCTAAAGTAAACTTCTAATCTCTTGTTCCACATCCACTCTTCACATTTTTTGCCCTTCATCGTCGAAACCAAAAGTGAAGATTGTTTCAACAGCAAAACCCACTTATTTCTTCATCCTCTCCTTCTGCTTCCTCCTAAGATCAAGTTGAACTCGGCATCTGCTCTCTCCCTCCTACTCTAGACGATTGGGTTGGTTGGATCATCAGTAAATTGAGGTTTAGGCTTAGAGGTCGAAATGGAGATAGGGACTAGGGAGGCAGAGGTGCAGGTCTGAAGAGGCAAAAGAGAATCACTCTTCCCTGAAGATTTTGTTCTTGGTATTTTCTGGGTATGAGTTCCTTGAAGACTAGGTTGGTTTGCTTGAAGCTAGACTGGTTTGGTTTGAAGATTGAAGACAAGAACATGATCAGGGCCTACGGAACCCATAATCTCAAGCTCTCTTATATGAAATAGAAATCAAAACTGCAAAAATTATAATCCCACACACGACGCGCCTAGCTTCGACGTGTTTGCAAGCAAGTGGTAAAATCTTGTTTTTACCAATTTACTTCCGTCAGTAGACAAACGCGGAGCATCGATGCTCTAGAGCATTCCAGACGTCTCCTCAAAACAGATCGTATCAGATCGGTTCGGTAACAAAACTGAAATTTAAAGTACCAAACCGTTACTGATAAAAATCTGATACTGGTATCAGTTTGAGCAATATACCGACCCGTCCCAAACCGGATTAAGCCTACTAAACACGAGCATGGATCCCGGCAAGCCCAGCGCCGCCAAATCGCTTCGCTGACGTTTGAAGTCGCTTTCCTTGGCGGCAAAGGCGACATACGGTAAGGAGAAGATGTTTCCCAATCGCAATATAATAGAATAACCAACACAAAAGAAAGAGACAAAAACATAAATAAAAAATAAAAGAAAACAATAAATAAATAAAATTAGTTTAGCAAGGAGCAGGTGAAAACCATGATCCTTTTCAGAAAACTAACCGGAGCCTCTTCAGCCTCCACTTCACCACCACACATGGCTCCCTACACCTCTCTCCTCCGCCCTCAACCTCACCCCTTCTCTCTCCCCAACCCTAACCTTAACCCTAACCCTAACCTTGTCACCAGGCACACCTTACTCCCTCTCCGCACTGTCAAGCTCAAGACCTCTCTCCCTCACTCCTCCACCGACCCAGACACCAATGGAACGGCGTCGTCAGCTCCGCCTCCATTTCCTCCTCCGGCAACGGCGACGAAGAAGTCGTTTGCGGTTGCGACGGGCGAGTTGTTCCTGGGCCTGGCGTCGAGGATCATCAAGCGGCGGAATGGAGCCCCGGAAAGTGAGACGGCGGCGGCCTCCGTTGCTATGTTTGATAGCTCCGGGAAGTTCTCCGATGAGAGAATCGGGAAGGTGATGGAGGATGAGATTCAGCCGGGGGTCGTTTGGGAGCAGCGCGTGAAGGATTTGGAGGCGGAGAAAGAGAGGCGCGTGATTACCAGTCCCGGCTTTAGTTTTTCTGCGGCGGGGCTTCTTTTCCCTTATCATTTAGGTGCTGCTCAGTTCTTGATTGAGAATGGCTATATCAAGGTTCTTCAGTTTTCGCCCCATTATGTTTTCGTTTTCTCTATGAATGTTGCTCAATTTGAGTAATCTGTTTGTATTCTCTATACAGTCATTTTGATTCGGTATCTTTTCGAGTTGTGAGCATGATTCGCTAATTGGTGTAGTGTTAGTTCTTAGATTCTCATGTTTGCTCTAGAATTCAATTCGCATTGGAAAACTGTTGCAAGTGTCTGGAATTCAGTTTTCATGGAAACACTGGTGCAAATGACTGTCAAAGAAGATATCAAATGTGCCTTTAAGATAGTTTTGGTACTAATTCCCAACTTCCCTTCAATCAGAGGACCAAGAAGTGGATTTGAAGTTTAGTACATAATAAAGTTGCTTGTTTTTTAAGAGCTTCACTTTCTGATACTGTGCTTCTTTTTCAACTCTTAATTGACAATAGTGGGTTCGTCTGTGTACTAAAAGAGAGAGAGAATGAAGTTCTTGGTTTTTTATTTATAATGTCAGTATTCTATCTTTGTGGTTATATATTGGAAAAGTGTTTGTCTTGCTTTTGCTTGCCAAGTTCAAGTTGCTCAGTGCTCAGATGTGCAGTGATGTTCTTGGGCTCTTGGAGTGATTCCTTAGTAGCACATGAAAACTCACTGTGTTATTGACACATAAATTATTCATGATGTTCAGTTTTCTCTCTTTGAAAATATTCTATTTCGCGTATTTGTTTTTGTTTCCTGTTTCTCTCTTGTGGAATATTGTCATTATCTTTGGTGTCTGTCTCAAATGACAGGTAGAATGTTTGTCCTTGTACAGGAAACCACTCCATTAGCTGGTTCATCAGCAGGTGCCATTGTCTGTGCTGTGATTGCTTCTGGAGCAAGCATGGAAGAGGCCTTACAAGCTACTAAAATTCTGGCTGAAGATTGCCGGAATAGAGGGACAGCTTTCCGACTTGGGGTAGGTTCCTACTCTCTAGCTGAAGTGAATAATAGTGTATTTACTTCAGGCATTGTAGTCTCATTCAAGTACTTTTTAACTTTTTGGGTGATTTAAAATACACATGTCAAGATTTCATGTTAGGAGTCAGCTAATTATGTACCTAGAATACAGCTATTTATAATTTAAGCTACAGTCAATATTTGTTTGATAATCTTCATAGTTCATTGCTTTCAGTTGTTTGCATTCTTATTCGGATTAGGAATGTAGTACACATTTTAAATGTCATTGCCATTATGAAGTTATATAAAATGCCATTAAAATCCTTTAAAATAAAAAAGAAAGGCATTAAAATTGACGTCCCTGTAAATTGTACATATTTTATATCTCACCACTGTTGCATTATATATACACATGACTTTAGATTTGTCCTCCATTAGAATTGTCATCCATTGTGCGATTAAAATCCTTTCAAACATGACAGTCAACCAGTGTTATGCCACTTGTAGCCAACTATCTGAACCCTTAATCTGCTATAACCTTATGCAGTGTTTGTTTCCACATTGACTAAGTTTTGTTGGGATTGTAAAACTGCAAAATTGAGATCAATGGTCTGTTTTGGTTTCAGTTCCAGTTTGGGTTGTTGTCTAATCAAGTATCTACTGGTTGACGTTGTTGTTAGTCTTAGACTAAATTCATTTATACAGTTTGAACTTGTGTTCAAAAAATCTTTGTCTAAAGAAAGAGCAAATGTTTGCAAATATATTCTCTTCCCATCAAGTCTTGGGCTAGATGAAATGGACCAAAATAAGGAAACATATGCATAGAAGAAATATTGAAAATAGATTTCTTTTTCCTTGTTTAGGGTTATCCCTGGAGGGATATAAAACATTGTTACCCTATTCTGGTGCATATGTACACCGATACACATAGGATTGTAGGGCCTATTATAGTTTAATCCCTCATTCTCTCGTCTTTCCCTCCTTTTCTATCCATTTTCTACCTAAAACTTTTTTCTCTGCTTCTCTCTCATTTTTTTCCTTCTATTTCTTTTTCATTCTTGTTCATTATTTTGCTGTCCTGCAACACTGAAATTGGGAAATTGTACCTGTGCAGGCTGTTCTTCGAGATGTTCTCGAAAAGTTTTTGCCCGAGGATGCTCATATTCGGTCTAATGGGAGGGTCAGAGGTAAGCGGTACTGTTGCCCCCTAAACAAAAAGAATGATTTCTAATTGAGATTTTAAATGTTTTCTCTAGAGTAGAATAATTACTTCCTTTATGCAACAAGTATAATTTGCTTTAGGGTGTTACACCATGAACTTTAGGCTAGGATCTGTCCCGCGATCACGCAGTTCTGATAAATGTAGATATTCTTCAGCTGCGGATGACTACTGTTGCTGAAAGTTTATTCATGAAATTTGCTGCATTTATACTTTCTTGCTAGATCCAAGTGATAACTATCAAACTATTTCAAACAATTGGATAAATAAAAACATCTTCAACAACCGAAGAAAATTCAACAATATTGTTCAGCATGAACCTGGACTGAGCTACTTACAAACTATTATCCGCTCTTGCACTACTTAGGTAACAAGCCCTTGTTTTTCCATGGTCCAGTGCTTATAATTTACCACATATGGTGTAAGAAATTCAGTAAGGTGTCCCGAGTCTAGTATGGTCCTGCTACTATATACAGTAATGTTTAAGGTCTTTGAAGGTCATTGCCTTGACATTCTTTATAACATATAGTTACCATATGTTTTTTTCCCCTTAAATCAATTTAGTGACCATGTGTTTTTTCCCCCTTAAATCTGAAAATATATATGTTTTCGTGTTATTTAGTGTTACATGGATGTCAGTTGTCTCTGTTCAAAGATGTTGTAAAAATGTCTGGAAGGAAAGCAGAATATATGTTACTTTAGCTACCGAATCAATATCATCTTCTAAAAGTGGAATTTGATCCATGTCCCTGCATCTTGATCAAATGGTTTCTGTGTGCAGTTTCTTTATGACTTTTATTTTATATTTTATATTTTATAATATTTTTAATTTTTTGCGGCAGTTGCTGTAACACAGCTCCTATGGAGACCAAGAGGTTTATTGGTGGATCAGTTTGACTCCAAGGAAGATCTCATTAATGCAGTTTTCACTTCTTCCTTTATTCCAGGGTAATTATTGTATATATCATTTTAGCTTTGCAGTAATTTTGCTGCTGTATTGCTTAGTGTATGAATGTATGAAGTTAGACTAATAATAAACTGCATTATAGATATCTTGCACCAAGACCAGCAACGATGTTCCGGAATCGTCTCTGTATTGACGGGGGATTGACTTTATTTATGCCACCAACATCTGCGGCAAAGACGGTAAGAAACATAACATTTTTTTTTTTCTTGTGAACATGCAATTTGATACAATGCGAGGCCTTATACGGCTCTTTTCTGTGATTCATAGATTGACATGGTTGGATAATTCATGCTTTAACGAGTTCTTGTTCAGACAACTGATTTTATAAGTGATACTGCCATCCATCCTAGGGGAACTGTTCTACATAGTTCGTTTACATCTTCATGGCTGGATGACAGAAAAGTGTTATTTAAAATCCATTTTGATGTGGTGTTATTCGTTGGAATGTGTGCTGCATAAAAATTTGATGCAGGAGAAGAGTTTTGGGCTGCTGTCTTGCTGATATAGGAGTGAAACCTCATACAAAAAAGACAGGGAAAACTAGAATTTAGACAATTAGGCCAGAGACCCAAGATAAACTTTATAATTTGAAATTTTTGAATAATAAGGATAGAAGATGTGTTCATAGACCACTTTCAAGAGGCTATTTTAATTAGGTTTACACCAGCTCGATATTGTGGCACTAGAATCCTACCCTTGCAAAATTTTGAGAAATCACTTGACTAAGGAGTATTTATAGTCGACAAACTGTCAAGTAAAATAGCTAAGACCGTAAAAGCATCCAGCCGAGTGGCTTGCGTGCCAAAATCACAATTTTACGTTGTCACTTGATGTTCCTGTTTTGCAGATTCGTGTTTGTGCTTTCCCAGCTAGTCGATTAGGTTTACAAGGAATTGGGATCAGTCCAGACTGTAACCCTGATGATAGGGCAAGCCCTCGAGAGGTAAATTTGAACTTGTACATTTGAATGGTCAACTTTCCTTTTTGAGGAATAAAGATGAACCATTATTTTCCACTTTGCAGCTTTTTAATTGGGCACTTGAGCCAGCAGAAGATGATATGCTTGACCGGCTGTTTTCGCTTGGATATAAAGATGCAGCTGTATGGGCGAAGTCCAACCCAGTTGAACAAATAGTCGAAGATGATAGTTCCTTGATTGGTAGTGGCTTAGATCAGTAAGCAGCATCATTAGCTTATCCCTGCTGGCCTTGAAAATGCATAATACTCATGATTAATGCTAACTATAGAGAATCATGTTATGTCATTTTCAAATTCCACAGAGGTCAATATGATGTTTCATAGAATATTGATAGTACAGTGTTTGAACAACGTTATATAGCATTGCAATTGTATAGCAGGTTTGTACAATTTGTTGTGAGAAATAGATGTCAGTAATTGAAAGTGTGTTCTATCAGTTTTGTTTTTAGAAACCTTCTGACAGAGAAGAGCTAGTTGAACCCAGTGACTGGAGAACTGTTGTGGTCTTTATACGAGAATTTTGGTTGACTTGTCCTTTGACCAAAAGATGAAAAGATAATAATTCTTGTCTAACTTTATATGCCACTTTAGGATCCAATGAACTACTTATCTAGAGGTAAAGTGTACTGCCGAGAGAATTTGAGTGATCATACTAAAAAAAAAAAAAAGAGAGAAATTGAGTGATTGCAAATTTGAGTTGTAAGATTTTGCTAGCTGGTTATTTGCTAATAGCTAGAAGTCTAGAACATAGTCTTATCGGGGCTTTAGAGTAAATGCTGCAATGGATCAAAAGCTTGGGTTAGAGTAACGAACGGACCAAAAACTGAATGCAACGGGTTTAGATTGGTCTGGGGTAATCATGGGACTTATGTATGACCCACCTAGTCGGGGTAAGAGATGGGTTAATTGTTACCCCATGAATTGGTCCGGGTTAAGAGACAGCATGGACCCACGTGATATTTATCAAAGCTAAAACACCTTGCTCTACATGCCTTAACAGGAATAAAAAAAACACTTCCAAATTAACTGGTATTTGATTTGGGCTTGTTAAATCAGATCAACAGACAATATTTAAAAGTAACAGTTACTTAATTATTTTAATTAAAAAAGGATTATACCCAAATAAAATCCTTTGAAAAGCTGGAAAAAAAAAATTCTATAAAAATTTCTAGTTTAATTTCATATATATTCTCCGAGGAGTTACTTAGCCACCTAAGCCCAGCGGCTTCTATTTGACTATACGTGTAAATGATATTAAGCCCTCCTATTTTTTTTTTTCTTTACTCAGTTTTTCTCTCTCTTTCTATGGTGAAGTAACCACAAAATGGCTAGTAAATAGGTGTTTTTTGATTTGGCTAGTAAATAGGTTTTAATGATTGTTTAATACATAGTAAACATTCAAATTTTGGAGATGAGATTAGTCAACTTAGCAAATGTTACTTTTGCCTTATCATGTCAAATGTTGAATTTGACAAAAATATTTGCCTCATCTATTGGAGAATAAAAATATTTGCCTCATCTATTGGAGATGCTCTAGGCCATGCGTCTAATTATCAGTCTTGATAAGGTTTCCGGAATATCTTGGGATGGCCCGCCCAATAGTTTCCTAAAAACGTTTTTTTTTTTAAATAAAAATAGAAGGACAAGAACTTCTTTTTTGAAAATTCTAAGCCCATCTTGCGACTCAAAAGAAAAAAAAAGAACAACATCGTTTATAAGCTTTAGGGGAATTTTAGCGTCATTTGTAGGCGTTTTTAGATAATTAACGTCGTTTATACTCGTCAGACGCGTACATACACATACCCTTAACTATAAATACGCGGTACTCTTGGTTCCATTTCTTCTTCTTCTCTCTCTCTCTCTCTCTCTCTCTCTCTCTCTCTCTCTCTCTCTCTCTCTCTCTCTCTCTCTCTCTCTCTCTCTCTCTCTCTCTCTCTCTCTCTCTCTCTCTCTCTCTCTCTCTCTTGAAATGGACATGCCACCACCACTGAAGCTCATCTCAAGTTCATCCTTCTGTTTGGTGCCCTCAGATTCAAAGCACATGATCAAGTCACCTTAAATTGAATCTCGAAAAACCCACTATTCCTAGATACTCTATGCACCCTCGTATGTCAGAAGAAGTTCCATGAAAAACGCCTTCCAATTCCAAGGTTCATCGCCATTCTTGATCATCTAAAAGTCAACCGCCACCTTGTTGATCAGCTCAATTTCATTAGTCTCGAGTCTCGAGTCTCGACCAACTCCTCTATCTCCCTTCACTCTGTCTTTGTTTAGGTTCTCTCTTGTAAGGCTGGGCAACAAGATTTCACACCGGTTTTAAGGCGAAACCAAATCCAAATTAATCGGTTTAAGACTTTGGACAACCTGTGTGTGTTGAAATTGAGGATATAATGATCTTATAAGATGAATAAAGCGAAGATTGTTTGAAGAAGGACGATAAGAAAAGAGCATCGGAGTCGAGCGCGAAGAAAAACCATGATTTTGATAGTAGTTTATGCTCTCAAAGCTCTCTTTACTGAAGATTGGGAGAAAAAGTTTTTCTCGAGCAGCCTAACAATGGGTACAGCTGTGGCAGTTTATGCTATGATATCCTTGTTGCGTTTAAATTTCAACGTGCTTGAGGCGTTGGTATTTCTGTTTTCAAAGGGATTTTTGAGCACAAAATTAATGGAGGACAAAGAGAAACTCGCAACCGCAATCATCGACATACATGTACTGAGATATATTTTACATCCATCATTACATGCATTAATTCTTTCTTTCTCATAATTTGTTATGTGATCTAGAAATCGGTAACAACCATCCAGTCTATTGTTCGAAAGCCATAAAATTAGAAATTGGAGTTGCGGATTTGCTCGGATCTAGTTTTAAAATCTTTGGGTCGAATATTCAATTCGGTTTTCATCAGACTTTTTTGAACAATTTAGGCCGGTTTCGGTTTAGTCCCGTATTATAAAAGCTTTTGGTCCATCTCTATATCTCATTACAACCTATAAATTTTATCATCAACTCTTAAAGTTCATGATAATTAAACTACAATAATATAAAAATCACATCATCAAGTATAAATTCAAAGTACAACGTATTATAAAATCCATCACCTTATTATAAAAAGTTGATTAGTCAATCACCATAACCATAAAACATCAAAACTAATAGAAGTCAGTACATAACATATATCATCATAACAAAAAAATAAAAAAGCTGAAATAAGTATATCATTACCAGATAACAAAAGTCCGTTAGAAAACTAAAATATAGAAAAAGCTCAAGTCTTCATTCTTTGACAAAGTGGGTTTTTCGAAGTTCATTCTTCAAAAGGTTCATTAACACATGTCGATTGAGAAGGTTTTTTGAGATTGTTTTACATTATGTTTTTTGAGATTTTTTTTTACATTATATGTTGATTGCCACATGTTGATTGAAAAGGTTTTTGAAAATTCAAAAGTTTGGTTCGGTTTGGTTGTTTAGGTCGGCGTAAGAACCTGAATCGTATCTAGTTTGGTTTAAACCGGTTTGCGTCAGTTCACTGCTTCTTTTGGCCCAAATGTCGGATCGGTTATAACTGGAAAATTCGGGCAAATCGAGCGGTTTGTGGCTAAAATTCAATTTTTGCTTGGCCTTACTATCTCGTCTTCCCTCAACCTTGAGATTTCGACTCTTTATGAGGATCTGGCTCCCAGATTTCGGCTCTCGTGCTATGTGGTGGTTCGACAACGCCCTTCTGTATCGGGGCCGAAATTGACATCTTCATTACTGACTATGTTGGTCGAAGCGCTGACATTTACTATTTGACTTAGATGCTTTAATTATAAGAGTTTCGTCCACCAGTGAAGGTTCCACTACTGTTATGGACTCATGGCTGATAGCTTTATGGTAGAAGAGGGTTCGGGTAGTTGCACTGTTTGATAGAACTAGTGCTGTTGTTTGAGCCCTGTGCTTTCATGTCTTTCACAGATCATCATGTGTTCTTCACTGGTTGGTTTTGAATAAGAACACATGCCCCTTGTGCCGCCGCAGTCAACTTCTCTATTGCCTCCATCCCAATACCGTATCTTTTTGCTTATTTTTGTTGTATTCATTTATTCAATTTATTTTTTTTCTAAAAAAGATTATATTCATTCTTGATTTGTTATCTGTCTTCCGCATTTCTTTGTATAACTAGTTATGTAGACTACTCTCTAACTGCTCTTTTGGTAGGGTACTCGAACAACTAGGATTCTCTATTGTGTGAGAGTGTCAATGATCAACCTGGTCTCAAAGCTATTGTATGACATAAATGATGTTATGTATTTATGTGACTTGGTTATTTATTAATTTGTATGAGCTTCAAGTTGCCAAAATAACACCATGGAGGAGTCAAACCTCTAAGCCACCTAGTCCTGCTGCCTAAATGAATCATGACTTGGTTATTTATAATTTGTATGAGTTTCAAGTTGCCAAAATAACACCAAGGAGGGGTCAAACCTCTAAGCCACCTAGTCATTCTTCAAGCCAACCATCATCTGCAAACTCCTCACAAGAAGTGGTGTTATAAACTAATGCTTCACAACTCATTCCAGTTAAGGTGAAACCCAAAATGCCAAAGCAGCCACCCAAAAGGCCAGCATGGAAAAACTGTAGATCGTGATACAAATGGATTATATTTTTTGTGCATAACTCATTTAATGAGATAGCTTATTCATGTAATGATTTGTTTCTCTCTCTTTTTTTCTAGACGTGCATGCCTTGTGGCTGCTCAATTGTTTTGGTTATTGTTATGAAGTTCTTCCATTGTAGACTGAGTATTTGGATATTGTTGATGCAATTAAGTTATAAGTTATGTTTCATATTAGTTTTTTTTTCATTCCAGAAGTGTAAATTATGTTTCAAAAATCATTTCAGAAGATTTTGTTTGTGAATATCAAAAACTATTGTGTTTCATTCAAAATCTGCTTTGGTGGGAGATTTTGAGTTTTTTTAAGAGGGAAATGAATAAGAAAGCTAAGAAAACTACATGTCGAAAAACCAATTCATAGTCGAAAGAGGGGTTTTCTCTCTCTCTCTGAAACCTTTGTGCCTTGAGAGTCGATGGCATTGGTCACCCGTCATGGGTGCCTTCCTGAGCTTTGTCTCAGAGTTGAGGCTTCTGCCTCTTGCCTTTTTTCCCTTGCTTTCCTTGCGGTTTTCTCCCCTTTTCTTCCATCACGCCCCAATTTTCAACCATAATTTTAGCCCCAAAATCTCTCTGACTCTTTCCATACTACCCACCACCTTTATTTTTCTACCATCTCTCATCTCCAAATCTGGATGCCTAGAATTTTTCTTCCCCTTTCAATTCAGTATCATGGCTTGACCCTTGCAGTGATGTCTCGCAAGAGCTTTAGCTCGGGTGCATGCACCACCTCCTTCTATGTTCTCTTTCCGGAGTCTTTTAGCTTCTTGTCTGTTGGGTTTTCTTTGCCCAACTTTGTTCTCTGAGATGTGGCTACAAATCAAGTGCAATAGTGGGATGATGAATCTGCATCCAAATTCTCCGTTTTCTTTTGTTTTTCTTTTCCAGGGTTATTTTGCACTGGCTTAGGTGTATGGGTCGCTTCAGAAGCAGCAATCTGACATGTGATCTTTCCTTGCGAGCTCAATGACAACCATGGTGGACGTCGATGGTTCCGGATTTGTGGCGGCTAAAGAGGATGAGAAGTTTAAAGGGTTTTCTTTTTGTTCTCTAGGTTAAGCTGGGCCTCCTTATGTTGGACTCAACTTGTGTGTGATTTAATGTAATATTTGCCCTTTAATGAATTTGCTTTCAATAGTCCCAAAAAAAAAAAAACTACGTTTTGGTGACATGGCTAGTTGGTTGTTATGACCATTATGCACCTACAAAAATGTGCCATATATAAAAAAAAATTTGTGCTCGATGATGTTGCTCAAGTGTTGCATAATATATTCTAGCTAGCAACTCAATCAATACTTACTCTCAATCTAACTAAAGAGCAAACCATAGTAAACCTTTTCTCTATTCTTTCGACCTAACCTTTGTCACAATGTCAACATATGAGCTGCTCTGCAGCCTCTGCTCACAAGCTTTACGACCAAATATCAGATTTTACGCTCTGCTCCATGTTCCTATCAAGTTTTATACTAAGCTCAAGCTCAGATCGATTTGCTATAAAATTAATTATTTGTCTCATATTCATGTCGAGCTTCATATGGAGCCAAAAACAATCTGACCTCGAAGATGTATAACCTAAGTTTCGGTGGCATTGAACAAGGAATGGGTTCCGTTTAGGGGTGTGACCACACCTTAGGGTGCTAAGAGACCTTTCTTGAAGACTAAGAAGCTAAGAAGAAATTCCCCGGTGAGGAGAAGTCATCACCGAGAGGAAAGCTTATGTTGAGAAAATAACCGAGTGTAATATCATGTCTGAGGAATTCAGTTTCGTGGAGCCATATACATTATGAGTACCTTAACAAGTTGTCCTTCCTTCTATTACAGTTCAAGAATGTTGAATTAATAACTTGCATTAGACCACAAGACGGTATGTTGACTGCCTACACCTGTGTCACTGTTAGCTATTTGTCCCGACTAAAATTATTGGGAAACTCAATTGTCCTTGCAATTCCTTGAGTAGTTAGACATGGACAATCTAGACTGTGACTGAAAGAAATCAAAAGGTGTTCCAGAACCAAAAGATCTTCGTGTAGCATTGGGTGAATCTGACAGCAGAGGTTCAAAAATTGGATTTCTGTTCTTTGGTTGAGTAATCGATAATGGAGAAACTTCATTTTCTATGCCTCTTGTCTGTGGCTCAATACTCCCAATTGACAAGATAGGCCCTCCCAATCGTTCAGCTTGCTGTAGTGTATTGATTTTGCTTGGCCTATATGTATACCTGAAGTACTTCAAAGCTAGAATCGGACCCATTCCTGCTGCAACTATGAGCTGTAATGGACATGAGGTTGCACACAAGGAAATCTAGTTAGATGAGATACTGAATGGTACAGCATCTTTTATATTGTTTTGTTTCTTTATGGTCGACAACAAAGGCTTTAAACGAGGGGCTAATGCCATTAATTTACTAGAAAGAGACCATGAAACTAATCCCAAATTATGTTATTGTTCTATGAACCTTTTGGTGCTTCATACTGTACTGTTCCTACAGGATTACAGATGTACCAATACAACACTCTCATTAACTACCTACCCAATGAACCAATGATGATATATTTCCATACCCGAAGCTTTAAAAGGAAAGAATGGCAAAGGAAACTTTACCAAGATAGTGATCCAGTAAGAAGGCTCTCTACACAAGCGAAACATAATTGTATACATCCCTGATCCTGGAATGGCGCTGAAGATCCAGTTGATGATGTAGAAGGCAGCTAAATTACCCCATATTGCAAGATGTTGCAATATAGTAAAGGAGCTGCACAAACTCAAGCAGTCAGTGACAGAGAGCCAACTCAAATAATTTCTCTGAATTTAAGGCAAACTTACAAAGCATCTAGTCAACAATGAACTGAGTTTCACTCAAAGAGTTCCAACATCTAGTTATTGGAAACTCTGGCATGTAGGAGTATCTTTTTTTTTCTCTATTATTTACTTGGAAGTTGAAAAAAAAGTTGAAACTCTATTGTAGTGAGTTACTACTAAACTTACTTTGTCTCTAATGTCATTACAAAAGCCTGCAACCAAATACATCCAGATAGCGCCACCAGTGAAAGCTCATCCATTTCACTTTTTTCATAAGCATAAGCATGTATGCTGATCACAAATACAAAATTGCCTGCAAGTAACACCTGGTATTAGAATCATTGAAGAAAAGCAACCGGTAGAAACTGTAAATCAGAATAGGTCACTAGTCATATAGGAACTTGTTTAAATATATCAGTTAAAAATCATTCAATTGACATCCTAGGGCTTCTTGGGAAAAGATGACTTTACATAAACCAGTTTTAAGCTCTAAATATCAGAATATAATATGCTCTAATCACAAGCATGTACCTTACTATTTCATTAAACTGAAACTTCTGAATTGTAATTGTGAACTTATTTTGAAGTCTGAAAGGCATCAAGTCTACTTAGTTGTACTTTTTACACGATAGATTGCCTTTGGAACTCTAATTGTTAGTTCAATACCAAAAATGAATTTAAACAAGGGAACCGCTGATCCATACCTTTTCACAAGCTTTAATGACTATGACACACTGAGTTCAAACTTCTGTATCTTTTTTTAATTTTTAATTTTTTAAGAACACACATAAATTCGACAGAAAAAAGACAAAGTATGAGGGAGAACAAGAAATCCTCAGAACCTAACTTTTAAAACAAGAACACTAATCATGACACTGCTGCTTTCCAATTTTAGTAGTAAGGATGAAAAGGAGTGATTTCTAAATGCTAAGGTGACTGATGCCCACAGAGCAGATCAGAAACAAACTTAATCCCAAAGTTCTTCCACACACAAACATTTAGCTCAAGAATACTTGACTAACACTAGGTTTAATTTACTGGGACTTAAAGAAGGAGAGGGACAATGATCACACAAAGAAAGATACTCCGATAACAAATAGCACTCACGTGGAAAAGGGATCGCCCAAACCATCCAGCAAATGTGCTAGGATTCAGAAGTCTGTTTCAAGAACAAAACAAAGTTCATTATTCAGAAGTCTGCATAATAGTAATAATAACATTGCTGCGAATTCAGAATGGCCCACTGAACATTACATGTGAAAAGAACGTCTAGCACATATGAACTATAAATAGAACAACAACAATTAAACTCCAATCAAACCTTCCCGCTTGGCAATAGAATAGAATCTGTGGATGCTGCATAACAGTTTCTTCACTAAGATCTTTATCAAGAACACTGGCTAGAACAGGAACACTGGTGTAGAAGACATTATAAGCCATCAAGCTAACAGAATTGAAGAGACTGGTTCCAGAGACCCCTGAAATAAAAGAGAAACTGACATTGTTCCGAAGTCAGTATACTAATAGCGATCATGATGAAAAGACAAAGAGAAAGCTCGTTTCAAAAATAAGAACAATATTCAGAATGAGCTATCAATTGAGTATCCTATGGTTAATGATACTCACAAAATCTGGATGAAACATACGACCAATGACTTGTAAAATGAATACTGGGACAGAAATGCTGTGCGGTTGTATGAGTAACGCCCATGAACAAGTATCAATCTTTTCAGGAACCTGAACTCTGCAAATCAGGTGAAGCAGTCACATTAGAGTAACAGCAAAAGAATTAATATGAGCATTGAATAAGATGAAAACACGTTTTTAATGCTCTCTATTTAGTATGTCTACGGGCATCCTAGAATAACTAAGAAGATACTTAGAAACTTAACATAGGCCAGTTTGTTTGTTTCTTGGGATTCTATTCAGAAAACTTAAATAAAATCCTCAGTTTTGCAAAACAAAAAACATTAACTACAAAGATCCAAACTGCAAATTGCCAAGTTCTAATAGAACTGACAATTTGAAGATTCGACCAAAAAGTATAGATTTGGAAGAATTTTAAGATGTGATGATTATCCCCTTTATCAAGTTCAACTGTCCCATAAATGAAATGGTAAGCAAAGATTCGGGTATTCTCAATCCATCTGAAAAAGGCCTTTGCTAGTTTCTTCAGATTTGTAATAAGAAAAAAAGCATATCTTGAAAAAGAATCTTTGAAAGAAAGGTTGTTTGTATTTTGCAAGTCCCAAATATCTCTCATCTAATCTTCATTTGACAAAAGTTGTTTGGAGGAACTTCAGTTCTGATAGTGAACACCTAATTGTTTGAATAAACAAGAGTAAACTGTAATCAAATCACTTTTCTTTAAATTTTCAACTGTGGGGTCAAAATGAAAAACTTTTGTGGCTGAAATGTCAGGCATTTCTGACATAGCATACAATTTATAAGCTGACCATAACCAAAAAGATTACAATTTCAAGGCTTCCTAAAAAAGAACGAAAAAGAAAATTGAAGGGGGTGGGGGAAGGAACACTGTCATCCAAATTCAACTGAACTTCATAACCAGTAAAAAAAATTAAAATACAATCATGTTTGCAGTGCGCACACACACACACACAACAGAACAATTAACTTACTCCCAATACTATAATCAGCGGCCCTAGCTGCCTGCAGTCCTTCTCTCCCACTAATGCCAACACCAATGTCAGCTTGTTGTATCATTCTCACATCATTCCCACCATCACCAATGGCCAATGTTTTATAGTCACACAATTTTAAAATCTCCACAAGCTGCAAGTTATAGACACTAGATAAATATATTTTTCAAATATTTATTTCCAGCAGAAAATAAAGGATCATAAATGGATATCGTAAATCAGTAACAACCAAACTTTTTAAGTTCATAAATTTCTCAGATGACAGATTGCACCATATAATCTCCACCGCCTCCCAAACTGGGTCAAGAAGCTTGTATATAATTTTCAAAAAAAAAAAAAAAAAAAAAACAGAGAGACCGCTAATGGCAAATACAGAAGATGCTATATCAAGGTAAGGGAAATAATATGGTAAACTAATAAAAGATCCTACAATTCTTCAGGAACCTCATTACTTGCCAATATGTAACAGGTCAGAATGATATAATAGGCCCATAAAACTGGCTAGCTGACTCCGACTCAGTATACCAAGTTGTTAGTTTAGACAGGGCTTCTGATTAGGGTAAGCATATGAACGATGAAGGATAACTAAGAGAGAAGATCAACTCTTGGGAACCTTCTAGATTCTTGTAAAAGAATTCCGTGATGTTGCCATGTAGATCCTAGAAACATGCAAGTGTATTGGAACAAGAGCAGGACACCGTATGGGACAAGATCTTTCCAAAAAGACTCTTTGAACAGTTAGATGTCCATGGTTCAAAAGGCTAGATCTTCTACCTCTTTTGTTTTCTACACCCACGTTGAGAAGGCCTTCAGAATTGTGAAGGCTTTCTCAGTGCATAATTACTTGCATAGCGAACTTCAGTATAAGGATTATGGAAAACTAGATAACTATCTAATCATAAAAAGACTAATAGCAACTGAACAGACGAAAAAGTTCAGAAATGACAAGCAAAATATTCAACAAAAAATAAAGTTAAAGGGCACCTGAGCTTTCTGTGATGGTGTCACGCGACAACATATAGCTGTCCTTGACAATATTGCCAACTCAGTAAAAGATTTCCGATAATGCTTCAGTGCAATTTCAAGGGACCAGCCATCAATTACAAATGCCACATCCTGTCGGGAAAATGTAACTAAATATTTAATTGAAAAGTAGAAAAGTAGAAAAGTAGAATTCTCAAGGTCCTGAAAACATGTAACATAAGCTTAATGTTCAAATAACTGTGTAGTAGTGTATGCATAATAGATTGTGACAAAAGATATATCAAACATACAAGAAATGTAAGGCATGCTGTTTGTAATGACTTTGAAACGTTGAATGAGAAACAAGACAATCACCAAAAGACATAAATTTGTACCAGGCCATAATAATCACCCGAATTCTAGTATGGACAAACTAATTACAAAGTAACTATTTATATTCTTTCTACATACAAATGCCAACAAAAAGGTATGACTTATATATGCACAGTTGGGCTACAGGAGCATCTCAAACCTAAGCACCCTAAAAAATTCCCAAACACAACCTTTATAATAACTTGATGTTTGATTCAGGTAAACATCATCATTTACCTGCCAAGTTGGTATCCCCAACTCCCAATTTAAGAACACATCGCAATATCTCTTACAAACACAGCAATTCTAATATAATAATTAATAGCACCAAGAATATCTACAAAACAGAAAAATATGTATACAAAAATCTCTGATGATATTCAATTCTAATCATAAAAAAAAATCAGTAAATTATTATCTATATGTTTATATAATTTGCTTTTGTTGTTCACATGAAGGGACCAAATCCCGTAAGCATAATTACTCTGATAGGTGAAGCACACAAGGTGTACCTTAGGTTCTGAAGTTGTTATCCGCATTGTAAGTAAAACTCTCTCTAAACTTCTACGAACTTCATCTTCAGTTTTCCCATCAAGTAACAAAAGCTGGCCTTTTGGCTCTGTTCAGCGAGAGAGAGAGAGAGAGAGAGAGAGAGAGAGAGAGAGGGGAAGAAGGGATTAGTGGTCCATAGCATTTGCAAAATGGTTAGACGATATTAATTACACGCAAAATGAAAATTCATCAAACTAAACAGAACATCGAAAGTATCGCACAGCACAACCAATTAATGAAAATAAATAAACAAAAAATTTGGTCATGGATTGAGAAAGAGAAGCTAGCAGACTTTTGCTACTCATCTGCCAAAGTAGATGCAAGATGAGACATGCAGCAAGCCAAACCTCATGACTAGCGAGTCATACACCTTTTAATTCTATCAATATAAACATCATCACTATTTATTGTACAGAGTGATTCAAGGGAGAAAGCTTTAAGTACCTGGGGAAATGAAATTGCATGAAAGAGCTATCTGTATGGCAGTGTTCTGCTTGTCTCCAGTAAGCATCCAAAAATTTATGCCAGCCTTCCTCAACGTCTCAATCGTCTCTGGGACACCATCCTGGAAATTGATATAACCCAACATCAAGCAATAGTCAAGCATTTGAAAACAAAAGCAAATAAATTAATATTAAAGAAGCAAATTCCGTTATTTGCCTCTTTTGGCAATCAGTAGAGAAGTTCCATTTTAGCACACTGGTATAATTCACCTGTAGGCGATCCTCTATTGCAGTAACCCCAAGTATTTCAAAATCATGTTCTAATCTTTGACAGACCTCCGCTAGCCTCCACTGCAAAAGAGAGTTTAAAGGCAAATGGTAGGTTAAATAAGATCACATGTCTGTATATGTAACACATTCTACACATACACTTTCCTGCATCACTATTAACATGTGCACGCCAATAAGTACATCTCAGAGAAACACATTCAGATGTATGCTTTACCTCCCTATCAACCAATGTGCTGCTAGCCTCCTTATACATCGAAGACCATTCTCGATATTCCTCTTCTTTTAATTCACGCCAAGCTAGACACAGTGTCCGTAGTCCCAACTGAGCATATTGCTCAACAGCTTCAACAATTGTCCTTGTTTGTTGTCCTGAAGAATATAATTGCAATTATTGAATACAAAGTAATTGTTATGACCAAATTTTTTCTTTTCAACTACCCAGTAGGAGACTTATCTTAAGCACAGTAGTTAACAATACACATTGACAACCCAACATTCCGACCTCTAGACTATTATACATGATACCTAATTGTGAATTCCATTAAATCTGGAGCCTCATTTTGGAAAATTATCCCTATTAATCATGTTATTCAATTACCATCCTTTGGTAGAAGCAATGAATAGCAGCAGGTAATAGGGTTCTCTTATACATGAAATTAAGAACTAATTCTAATTACCAGCACATGCATAAGGAAGAATCGATTCATCTGCTCCCTTTGATAAAAGAATAATCCTTCCATTGTGACAATCCTTTACCACTACTGACATTCTTTTTCTATCAGAAGTGAACTCCAGAATATCCAAGGCTTCATACTGAACTGTAGAACCATTGAATTTGATCTCTGCAATTTAACAGTGGAAACTATATCATGTGTCCTACTATCAGAACCAATCTTTTATGACAGGGAAAGGAAAATGTGGCTTACCAAGAATGTTTGCATTTTTATTGACAAAAAGCATATGTAGCTGAGCAGCAGCATGAACAAGAGCATCCTCATCTTGAGATTGTGCCTTGTACACGATGCTTCCATTTTTGCTACAAGAAGATAGAAGTAGCGTAAAGAAATATTATTATACAGGTGCATACATTCAGATGGTTACTATGTGTTCATGCATTTCGTTCCTGTGGGAAATTGTTAAAATCCCAACACCCAATTAGTTAAAGAGAGAAGTGACACCTTTGAATGGGTATGACTGTATTACATATCGCCATAACTGTAAGGAAACGTATAACATCGGAGGAGCCGCTGGAATAGCATCAAGGAGCTCCTCATCTGCATGTCAAACAATTGAATGCATAAATACCGTGGCTGATCTTTTTCATTAAAATCATCACGTAGTAAAATCAATAAAGCCTAAAGTGATTTCTCTTTCGAAAGTGAACTTTATAAAATGTTATCTGAAAGAGGTCCTACATTTGTCAGTAAAAAAATCAGTCTAGATGATAAGTTCATGCTAAGAATACCCATACAACACCTATAAAATGCCTAGTATTTGTAACAGTCCAAGAGTGGAGATTCAGATAGATACAAGCCTAACAAATGGATATGTATTTTAAAATCAAACTATAACTAAAATTACAATTAAGAAAGAAACAAAATGGTGGAAAATCAAATCTCTACATAACACTTTTTTCGAGTAAAACACTGTTTTCTTTTTCGTGAACAAAAGTTTTTACTAATTTTTGTCTTTTCTTTTTTTTTTTTAACAGAATATGAAGTCCACCACAACAGACATGATATAACATTAGTTCACCACAACAGGCGTCTCCAAGTGGCCAATATTTGAAAGTTAATTGCATAATCAAATAGCTAACAATCTAGAAATACGAATTCTGTATTTATATTTTTTGGTAATTTCATGTCATATGATATATTATTATACCAGGTTTAGAGATTTCAAGTACATGAATTATATATTATTTGATGAACAGACAGCAATGACATAAGTTTCAAGATTTAGAAACAAACCTTTTAAGGCATTTCCATTCTCATTCCCGTAGTAAATGCCATTGATACAGCACCTTCTAAATATCATTTTATTTTCTGTGAGGGTACCAGTTTTATCAGTCAATATGTACTCAACTTGTCCCAGGTCTTCACTTATTGCTGTACTGCCACATATAAGAGAGATCTCTTGTAATATTAACAATATTACTTGATTCTTTCACGAATAAAATTGGCTATTTTGATACCAAATCAACTTACTTTGTTGCATGGGCTGGAGTAGCCGTTTCTCGGTCCATCATTTTACTATCCCAATCAATAAACTTTGCGTACAAGCTTTTGACAAGGTCGAGAGATACCTGTCAGAGATAAGGATTTCAGTATCTTAACAGCTATAAAAGCAATACTGAATTGACCTGGATTAAAAAAAAAAAAAGAACTTACAACCTGCAGTGCTTATACAAACAGACATCTAAAAGCTTCAATTGATGTTATGATTGCACTTAATATCATTATCACCTGACTAGTGACAATACCAAGACTCGCACAAAAACAGCTGCCACAGGCCTCATTATATTCAATTTATTGCAGGGAAGTTATTCAGTAGATTATAAAAGTAAATGCTGGATTCATTATCTATTACTGCAGTGTTGAGGATTCAACTCTTTTACAAAGTACAGGATATCATTCTTCTTCTAAAAGCCTAAAACTATTCTGATTCTTACAAGTTAAATTCAAAATTAAAAAGGAGTAAAAAGAATATTAAAAAAAAAAAGAAGTTCTGAAATCCAAAAGATATTATTAAAGCTGTTCATCGTCTGAAACCACAGGACAACAATGTACACAATCCAAAACTATCAAAAGAAAATCTTCACAAGCTTACCTTAATTGATATAGGTATCATGATGGAACAAAGTAGTTCAAAGCGAAGAGGGATCACCAACAGTTCGTACCAAGGACCTTCCTCTGGATATTGAACATACCATTGCTACAGAAAACATAATTTAATTAAAATAAAAAAGACAAAAGGTAAAACAAAATAATAAAGAAAATAATCAGTGCATATATGTTTGGTGATCAGATTCAATAGATGAATAATTTAAATTCCCCCCCCCCCCCTTTTTCCCCCCTCCCAAATAGGATATACATGAAAATCAATCATGTCATGTAAAGTCACTTAAAATCTTGGCTTAAAGATGGAACAGAAAAGAAATGCATGAAAAAATGAAAACTACTGTCCACACAAATACTAACCCTAACCCCTACAGATGTCAAAATCAGCTTACAGCATCTGTACTGACATGTAATTAAGATGTTCTCTATTTAATTACCAGCCATAGCTACAATTCAGAAATAAGTTTTTGATTTGACTAATTCAGAATACTAAATCCACTGTTCACAAGCTGTAAAGTTGAGGCATACCTTCCTTGCTTCTGTATCCTTCCAGACATTACCGGCAACACCTAGAACCATAACCACCACTACTTGGAAAACAAAGATAGCTCCTGTCAACTTATCAATCATAGCATCGACAGCTGTCAGCTTTGGCTCAGGAATTCCCCTAGTCATACCAAGCTTGGTTTCATTTCCTAAAGAAAGGGAAAATGCAACATATGATCATTGATTACATAAAGGGATGAAAACAATATAAAAATAAAAAATAAAAAAAATAAAAAAATACATCACAGCCATACCCAAAGGAAAATTTGTTACCTATCTAGAGCTCACATGCTTTAAGAATATAGATTAGAAAAGACAAGCAGAAACAAAAAAAGGAAAAGAAACCACTGGCATGACACAAAGTGTATTCTAAGTTAGTATCACTTTAGGTCATTTTCACGAAAAAATATGGAAAAATATGTTTATCACGGAGATTGAATGATAAGAAAGACAAGTTAAATAAAATACTTGTATTCAATTTGGCTAGGCTATAAAATTATGGTAGGTCTGTCGAAAATGTTAAGGAGCAAATATTTTCTGTATAATATTGTTCTATTTTGTCCAAAGAAATATGTTATATTATTTTCAAAGGATTTATAGTAAAGCGATAGTAAAGCGAGGTCATGTAGCGACACCTATAGTCTATTGTATGTGGCCCAAAACTTTCCTGTTAAACAAATATAAAAAGTGCTGGTAAAGTACATTTCCCAAAAGAAGGAAAGATTATATATATCACACTGGCATTATGTACCAAGTAGGGACTGGATTAACGAAATCTAGAGTCCTGAAATTTGACATCCAAAAGGAGCAACATACTTCTCAACCCTTTCATTATTTCACAGTATCAATTAACTTTTCCTCAACAACTAAACTTACAAGAGTTAAATTTTTTATGACCTGAAGGTCAAGAAATTTTTTGGCAATATATCAAACTATCAACATCAAGATTAAATGTGCACGCTACCAGATATTAAGAACTCAATCACAAACTAAAAAGCATTTGTCCACAATCAATATTATCAACAACGTCATGAGTGAATTTCAGACTGAAAAAATAAAACTATATATAAAATAAAATAATATAAACAAACTAGAACAGAATTCGAAAAGTACAAGTACTTGCCAGTATAGACTGCTACTCCACAGGCCCACTCTGTATTTCGCAAGTAACATGACTGAAGAATAGTATTCTTTATGGTTAATGGGCAGAGGTCATTATCAATGAATGGAGGAAACAACCGCATATTTGCATCAAATCTTCGGATATCCTTATCAGGATTAGGGCACTCAATTACACCCTGTAGGGCAGAAAGTAATAAAAAACAAATGACCATCAATATGACAACATAGAGATGAATAGTTGAATACGAGCAGAACTTCCCACTTCGTTTTCTGTCTTGCCATCTTGGCAATAAATATTTACTTCTCATTATGATTAGCTATGAAATCTTGCCTTAATTTTGTGCAATAATTCAAGATCTATCCCCAAACAAGCTGGTGGTATGACCCTGGTCTTCAGATCAGTTTCTCCATCTAAGGCTGCAGTCTGGAAAATATGTAATCTCATTAGGTCCTTCAAATGCTGACTGGTCACAGTAATGAGGAACAAAATAAGAAGAAAAATAACATAACAATGAATAAGACAGCAGAGTTGTATTGATACTTGGACCTGCTCAAATCATGATTAAGCAAAAATTTAACTAACAATTTCTCAAACACAATTGAATATTGGTACGGTTCTGAAATTATTGTCCTCTTAACTTCCTATAGTAGTCTTTTAACTCGGGCATATGGGAGATAGATACACTCAAAGCGAGATATATCGTACTCCAGTTTGGTAATAGTTTCCACCGCTTGTCCAGGGTTGAGGCCTGGATTTGACGGTGGACTTAAACAACCCACTTCATACTTGGGAAAATTCATAATCAGAAGGAGACGATAGGTTGGTTAATTACCTCTATATAGCATAGGCCTTGTGCTTCAGACGTACCAATTAAAACGAGGTCACATGGCACTTCATCATTCTCCCGCAGCCAGACTATGTTACCGAGACGAATATCTTGCGCTTGTATCTAAAACAGATATCACCAATGCCAAAAATCAAAGTATTAATAAGATACATTAAGCAGTTACTTGAGCAAAGTTAAAAGAAAAAAAAAAAAGTAGACAACAAGTATCTAATCCACCATATCAATAACCAGATAACATTTAGAATGATTGTTTTCGTGGAGAACTTTAATGAAAAAGGTACAGAGTAGTGGATAAGAAATCCACTGAACTTAGAGAACTACAACTAAAACAGCCAGGCTAAACTAAGATTACAACAGCTATAAAAAGCCATAATTCTAAGAAGCTAAAGAACAGCTGCACTCCAATTTGAACAATTAGCAAAGAAGAATAATCAATCTCTGAATTCCAAAGGAACTAAAGCCCAAAAAGAAACCAAGGATTGATCCCTATCCCACAAGTTACACAGCTCCTCCCCCCAACATTCTGAGAATGTCATCTAATTCTTTCCACCAGATAATTTGTGCCAGTCACTCAATAACGATACAAAAGTAGGTGGATGGACCCAATTCAACATAACCTTCCAATATAAACCGGGCATCCAGAGGGCATCAGAAATTGGAAAGTGGAACAAGATACTATGTTCTATAATCCTAGTCAATTTTTCTTTAAAGATTTTTTTCTTTTTCTTTGGAGGAAACAGAAAGTGTGCTGCGAAAAAAAATTATAGTAGAAAAGAGGACAAGAAATATTAAAAACAAGTATATTAATCATGTCACTGCAGCTTTCCAATCTAACACTAAGGCTGAGAGGGAGTAACTTCTAAACTCCAAGGTGACCAACGCCTATAGAGCAGACCAGAAACAAAATCAGTCTCAAAGCTCTTCCACACACGAAAGGAACTTTTCTCTATAGAATAATGTGTATTCTTTCTTTTCGTTTGGGTAAAGTAACCACATAACCATTGTCTATCAAATACCTACAAAAAACTTATCAGCTTATCCTACAGTCCCTACCATCTTAAAATTCAACTGATCAGCTTACACTTCTGAGATCATCCAGACGTCATCATTCATATTTTCTCTTGAGGTAATTTTTTTTGAGCTATAGTCGTGAGAGAATATCAGCTGTTGAAGCTGAAGCTTTTGGTCTGGTAATTCACTGCCTAATCCTAGCCCGGCTGATCCTATTGGCAAATACAAAGTGTAAACTCATTCCACTTTCCCAAATCTTCTATAGAGAATCCTGATTGTCTACTATTCTAAATAAGTAGACATTATAATTCCTTTTTTATATCTGTTAAAGTTTTTAGCTGCACAAGCTTAAAGTAGGGCCATTCCTCTGTGATTAAGTTAAGCCACTCCAACTTGAAATTATTTTGGACAGCCATCTAAACTTACATATACATCTTCCCTAGGCTTCTTAAGAACGTAATAATCCCTCCTACTTTAATAAGTTACAGTTACGTCCCTCGTCCAAGCTCCTTTCAAGATTTTCTGACAACCATCTTACTAAGTTCAGACCTTTAATTGTATAAATGAATGTTTACACACTAATGTTTATGGCTCCAATAAACCTTAGAAAATAATAAAAAGTTGCATTTTCTTCTGTCACACAGAGAAAAGAATCTATGTAAAATTATGGGGAACCCGACTTCGGTGACAAGCCCTCGTCACTTTAAGGTGACCACAGCCAATGAACATGAGACACGTGTCCATTTTGAAAGGCTTGGCTGCAATTTAAGGACATAACAGGGGGATTTTGGGTATTTGGCATGTTTGTTTATAATTATTGTTGACACTCGTCAATCTCTCATTGGTGTTTGTCACCCATAAATGACCGTAGCTGGTCACCCAAGTTAATTGAAGTAGGTTACAGTAATTTGTAAAGCGGGATGAAACTAGCACCCGCATTTTTGCAAATCACACCCCCTTCCGTTATGCATATGTTTGCTTTGTGAAGCAATCGTGAAAAAAAGAAGAGGGGGTGTGAACCATGTGATTGCAAAGAAAGGGGTGCTAACTTCACTCCCCATTTGTAATTTAAGAGGGAGCTTTCTCTCTTGTCAATGAAGTCTAAACCCAAGGCAGTAAGTACCTAATGTTCTCAGCAACATAGCATGTCAATTAATTGCTTGTGATGTATATATGCAAATAGTAGGACAACTATATACATAAGTAGTATATACATATTGAAAAAGATAATGTCTTTAGGGGTAGCCCCAAACCTTAATGTTTATGCTTGTATTAGCCATCCTTGAATCATGATATTATCCCCTCGTTCTTTTTAATCAAACCCATTAAACAAAATAAGTAAACATTAGTTATAATTTTATAGAGAGGAAAACAAACATAAGCTGTTTAGTGTTTGCTAATGCATGAAGCAAATTACAAGACAAGTTATCAGTGATAAGCAAGTTAATTCACCTAGTTTGTTAACTAGTTGACAATAAATGTAATTAACATTTTTACTCTACTAATTGCCAAAAATTATGAAGTAAAGTAATGGAAAAGAGAATTGAGAAGAAGTTTTAAATACATGTTTTTTGATGCCATGCCTGACAACCCAAACTTCTTTCCCATTTGCCTTCTTGTCTGAGAGATATCTGTTGTAATCATCCCACGCCTCTTTTGTTGCAGAGACTGCGAAAATGAAGATAAGCGGACCCCATGTGCTGGCAGGATTTACCGGAGTAATAAGTGACCATAGCTGAAGGCAAGCAATCAGCAAAAAGTACTGATTCATGAAGCGGCTGTAAACAGAGACAAAATCCGTCAGAGCAGACTACAGACAGTTCTTCATACATTCATTTTCAGCCTATGTGCCACGCTAGGAACATAATTGAAAATGAGATTGATTGATTTATGCTCCCCAACAATAATGGAACATTGAAAATTACACAAAAACAAAAACAAAAAATGTCGAGTTTGTTTGTTAATAATGCACATTTTATTCAGGAAAAATCTAAAAGAACTAAATTAAACCCCTACTATGTGTATTGATATAAACAAGAAGTGAATGAATGAATGACCTGAATTGCTCCCATAAATTCTTGGGGAGAAAGTTGAAGACAGTGTACTTCCGATTGGAGATGCGGTTGTCACAGTAAGGATAGTGCGTGGAATCATCATCGTTTATGTAGATGAAGCGCTTCATTGCTCGATTTCAATGCTCAAATGTCACTGCTCCAAACATCAAACACTGAAAATGAAAGCAAACCAACAAGATTCACGAATTCGATCAAATTGTAAAGCCCACAAATCCAGTAGGATCAAGCATGATGCTACCTGGATTCGAAATTGAGTGGCGGCCGAGCTCCGGCGGAGAGATCAGAATTAATTATGAGATCATTACTGGGAACAACGCAGCAGTGAAAGCTTGGTTTCTCTATCGCTCACGCTCCTCTCTGACCCAGTAAATCATCTTTTCTCACAAGTATACTCTTCCAAGTTTTTAAGAAAAGGTCAATTTAGTACCAACTTTTTCAATAATACTTTATTTCTCGCTCCAATAATAATAAATTGAAATAAGATATGTGTACTTTTCTCAAAAAAAAAAAAAAAAACTATATGTACCGAAATCACACGAATAAAATTTTTTTTAACATCTAATATCGTTTGGTCTAATGGTATAAGTTTGTCATTACAAATGAAAGGTTATAGCACATTAATTATTTCACATAATAATAAGGTCACCTTCAAAACATTGTATATGATAAGATGGTTACCTTATAATATTTTAAACGATATAATAGTCTTTTTTTGAAACAATTAGAATCACTCTATTAGGCTTAAACTCAATCACGACCCATAATGGTCAATACATAAGTAATACAAGATTATCAAATACATAAAATAAAATACTTAATAAAAATACAACTACAAAATAAAAAACAAACCGCAAGCTAGATTTAAAAAGGTCGACTTGGAAACTAGAAAATAATGAACATACTCCGTACTAGAATTAATTTAACTCTCAACAATTAGAGGTCTAACACCACATGGTGTAGCTTTCATCGTATAGTAGGAAGCAAAACCAAATTCAGGGTTTTTGTAAAGGTCTTTTCTAGTGACCCTAAGAAATCAAACTACATCGGCTTCAAAGGCAGTATCCAACTCTCCTACCACCGAACTGGATGCCATGGAATCTGAGGTATCTCTATGATTCTTCTTCTTGTCCTTGCTACCACGAGGACGCCCACGCTTCTTAGGAGACTTCCCAGTGTGCGCAATTCCCAGTGTTCCTTCAGATCCCACCGAAAACCCTGGGTCATCACTAGGCTTTAATGGCTGCGAAACCAAAGCCCAGGCATGCTTGAGTCGCTTGCCATTTGCATCATCTTCCTCCTCTCTACCTCTACGGACACCAATGATCTTTGTTAGGGAGGGAAATGCCGGAACATCCTGGATTGAAATTGCTCTCTTCTCTTTTGCAACCAGAGAAAGAAGAGGCAAAGGAACCGAGAGAAAGGCTTGGATGTTTTCCCGAAACACCATAGATGGTACAGTAGGCATCGCTGCTGCAGCAACCACATGTGGCTCGGGCTACGGTGGTTCGCTATCCTAAGGATAGGGGAGACCGCCATGGTTGATCATGGCACATGTGCGACACCTCCCTAGCAACTTGTCATACTGGAATTCCACAGTAATAACATCAATGGGTGAGACCCTAATTCTTCTATCCAGTCTTACCGGTTCATGTAGAGGAAGGGTGAGCCTCACTTGCACCACACCATGATTGATGCCACGGTTGTCCACCTCGAGGACAGGGCCAATGGTCTCTCCGACCAATCTTGTTGTTGCTGCTGTTGTGAGGGCCGCCAGAAGGTCTTGAATCTCAATTCATATAAAACAGAGCCAAGTCAGCCAACCAAAAACCAAGTTCTTCTCTTCTAATCTCATCACTCTGCTGACCAGCACAACCAAATCGAAATTGGAACACATTCACTAAAGCTAGTTGATAGTTCAGATCACAACACCAACAATCAAATCACCTTTCTCTTGTTTCAGACCTTCTCCTTATTAAAAGCATACTCCTTCCAAAGAAAACCCCCTCTTTTATCCTTCCTGTTTCTTCCTGGTTTCTCTCTTTTGTTCCTTCTCTTCCGTTGTCATCTTCCCTCTTTTCTTCTGATTTTCCTTTAATTCCCTCTTTTTATTCCCAGTCAGCAAGAACTCAGCTTGACACTTGCCCGTTTCAAAACCAAATACAAACCAATAATTGATATCGCCTGAGCTTCTGGAGTCCAACTTAAGAGGGTGAGTGATCAATTTTAAAAACCAGTATGCTCAAACCAAACATGCACATGTTACATCTATAACATCACACAAGGTCCAATTTAAATCCTTCTTTTTCGATATACATCACTATCAGTAGTTAAGCCAGATGAATCTACAGAAGTCCCAGAACTAATCACCTCACATGAGGCCTCACTGCACGAAGAAATGATGAAGAACCATAATTTCAACTGTTAAAACCAGAAACAAACAGCACACGACATTTCAAATTTTTCCCATCATGCACAAATTGAATCTAATTAGATACGGCACAGCATGGGCTAAAATAGCCATAACTTGCATTGAAGTTAGTACATCATGTTAAATTAATTACTGATCATGCGTTGTTACATTAGCTTGGCTATCTATTAACTTACATCCTAAATTTCTCCTAAAAGGAAAAATTTGTCATTCCTATCCTTCACAAAATAGATCAATAGACCCATGAGAGGAATTTTCCAACACGATCCCTTTTCAAAATGATCCCTGTTCAAATGGAACACGCACGACTAACCGGCCATGTAGGCTAACCACAGCTGATGTCTGTATTGGATCAATCCTTCCAGGTAAGCTCACAACCTGAAATCATAAAACCGACTGTAATTATAAATTTTGTTCTTTGGTTGTTTTAAAAGCTTGAAAGGAATATATGATCATAAGAATAAAATTTGATGTTCTAAAGATTTTATAAGGTCAAACACTCATGGCGGGCCTACAAAATGAATGGTCTAAAGACCACAAATGCTTAGAAAATGTATCAAAAGAAGCCTTGGTTTAAACCACTTAATTTGCCTAGCCTACTACTTCTACTTCCTCATGCTCACCCTAATCTTCCTCTCTTCTGACCAATCTTGGCTATCCCCTTTCTCTTCAGTCTTAACCCATACTCTCTGTCAGATCTTCATTTATGCCCCTGGTTCAGAAGGAGTATCAAACAAAGGCACTTCTACTTCCTCATGCTCACCCTAATCTTCCTCTCTTCTGACCAATCTTGGCTATCCCCTTTCTCTTCGGTCTTAACCCTTACTCTCTGTCAGATCTTCATTTATGCCCCTGGTTCAGAAGGAGTATCAAACAAAGGCACCTATTCCTCTATTTTTCAAAGGGGCAATAGAGCCTTTCTTGCGCTCTATCACTGGTTTTAGGAGAAAACTAAAGAAAACTGAAGTAAAGTAGAAAATGTATCAAAAGAAGCCTTGGTTTAAACCACTTAATTTGCCTAGCCTACTACTTCTACTTCCTCATGCTCATCCTAATCTTCCTCTCTTCTGACCAATCTTGGCTATCCCCTTTCTCTTCAGTCTTAACCCTTGTTATCTATCAGATCTTCATTTATAAGCCCCTGGTTCAGAAGGAGCATCAAACAAAGGCACCTATTCCTCTATTTTTCAAAGGGGCAATAGAGCCTTTCTTGCGCTCTATCACTGGTTTTAAGAGAAAACTAAAGAAAACTGAAGTAAAGTAGAAATAGAAGTTTTGTTGAGGGATACACAATTTTATATTATGGTGGGAATTATGAACAAATTAAGGGTTCTCCATTGCCCAACTAATCCCATAGTTTTGCCTATGGGGGTTTGACATTGAACTCCCAACAGTGGACATCGTTTTTTTTTAACTAGTGGGGTACAAGTACTTCTTATCTCAAAGCCAAACCCATGCCTTTCCACTGGCTACCTCTGGCTATGCACAGACCTTATGCAATCAGCGATAAGTTTAGACCAGTCAATGTTGAAGAGATACCTTTTTAAATGGTGTAATGCCCCAAGGATTATCAGGATGCTCTGGCTGACCTGTTATAACCAGACGTCCAGCAGGATCTGATTGTACTCGCACCTAGACATGAGCACCACAAATTACATTATTCAATCAGAAGATGCAAGAATTTCCAATAAATCAAGCAATGACAAATTATCTACATTGCCATTAATGGTTTTTGTAGCCTCACACATTAAGGAATACCTTACATAAATGCATAAATACTTGAGAGATATTAGAGGTATACAAAGAAATATGTGTTGAACAAGCATTTTCAAATACACAGATATAAGCATACTAAGTAGATGCAGCCTCAGATACAAGCTCCACATGACTCCAATTATTTAATATCTGCAACTATATTCTGACATATTATCAAATTTAAAGTTGATTATTTGTGAGTCACATGGCTAACTTTGTGAAGGCAGATTTGTTGGCCAACCCTAAAGTACATTAAGCTAGACTAAAACCAGCTCTATCCGATTTCCATTAGCATCTCCAATGATAAGGAATTACTCCATTAGGTCTTTTCCATTCAGAGCAGGAATAGAGATGATCTATCTCTTTGATATAGTTAAATAGTTATGTTAGGCGTAGGCTGACCAATTTGCACTCCAAAAATGAGTCATTTGTGGGGCTGTGCAACATTTTGACGGAAAGTAGAGAAAAGTAACTTATGATATGAGGTAAAGTGGCTATATCAGTATACTTTTGGGTGCAAATTAACCACTGCAACTGTGCAAGGATAAATTGGCACACCAAGTTCAGGGGAGAAATTGACATATAATTCCTGTATAAATCAACACAAAGGAGAGGTGAGTATAAAGGTAAAACGAAGATGGTTTCACAAGGACTCACCTCCTCACGCAGAAGACCTGGTACCAAAGCATATACCTCAAAGCAATCTTTCTGAGCATATAGACAGTGAAAGTAATAAGGACCAATACAATTTACTGTAGAGGGAATTGAGAGCTGGAACAGGGAATAAAATGCACTTACAGTTTCTCGCACACTGATTTTCACCCAATCAGCGGGAGGTCCAAGATCCACAATATTTGTGACTACCCTACGTGATGCAAACAATGTAGCCTTGCCTTGATCAGAAAATCATAGAGAAAGAAAATGAATTCTCAATGTGTATACAGACTTGTTGTTTGATTTTTTTTTTTTTTGGAACAACCCTTAACCTTATTAGTAGATGACGATGTTTGAGGCAATCAGGAAGTGTTACATATTACAACCTTCTGAAAGGTGAACTAATATTATTTTGTCATCTAATCAGCACTCACGACAAAGGATAGTCAATGCCAATGGGAAAAAGAAAAAAAAATCTTTATTTCTTACCAAGGTTATGTGCTGTTTTTGGCAAATGGAGATTTACATTCAAATCTATGCATGACTTTTTCTCGACATTTATTCCAAATTCAAGAATAACAAGACCTCCAAAAGAACTGAACACCGCTGACATAATTACCTTTGTAGCAGTGTGTGATGAGTTAAAGCAATATTTATGAACTGACACTAGTAGAAAAAATAAATATTATCTGGGATATAGAAGTGGCAAGTAGCAATCTTAACTGCTTATCTGCCTCAACGAATGCAGTTTTCTCAGCATGATCCAAGAAAGTTGGTGTTTTGTGTTTAATAGAACCTGGCAAGAGAATACAGAGAGAGTAAATGCATCTCGACATTAAACATAGATGGCAATCTTTAATTACAGGGGAACATACCAATGCTTTTAAGATTCTTTTCACGCTTTGGGGTAGTACTCAAGTTCTTGTCCTATCCAAGTAAATGAAAAGGAAACGTTCAACTGGACTGAATGATGTACAAATTTTTCAGACATACAAATCTCAAAATAAGTAGTCAGAATAGTAAGGAACAGTTTCAACAGACCTTAACAATTGGCTCAGCAATCTCACCATATCCAACAAGACGCTGCGCATGCCAACCCTGCATAGCACGCGCTGCAGCATCTCTCCGTGCCCTACCTGATCCAGGTGCTTGATGACTACTTGCCTGAACATAAACAATTGATCAGAGAGCGGGGGGAAGGAGAGGTCTCATGTATATAGCTCTGCAAGTACAGCCATATTCTGACTACTCATAAGAGCAACAATGAAAAAAATCTGTGTTGGTAAAATAAGCAAGAACCTTATAAACCTAGTACTAAAAAGATTTTTGACACATTGAAGAACTAAACTATGAATAAAGAGATTTAACCTCCTTCACAGGAGTTGTACACTGAGTGAGTGATGCAATGGCTGTCTGAATTTCCCCAGTTTTCCTCTTATGCTTTTCATATTCCAAAAGTGCCTGCACAAGTTGATGTCAATAGAGAATAGAAGGCGCAGCAAAATAATAGAAAATTTAGTGATACAACTGCAACACGATACAACTACATAGCTAGAAAAGAGGGTCTGATAAGAAAAGATGCTTGCAACTCAGTTTCAGTGGGCTCACGTCACATTGCTTATGGGACAAAATACAAGAATCATATGAAGGACGAATCCAGTTTTTCTCTAAGTTTTAACATCGTTGACATGAAGAGCCTATTTAAGCAACTACTGTGCAACTTAACCACTTTGGAGTTAGCATTCCCATACCTGAAGAAAAATAGAAGCAAAAGGCTGGTGGAAGTTTAAGATTTAGGGTGGTGAAAGTAAAGATCATGTACTGTTTCATTGCCTCATTGCAATGACAATTATTGTTTATGGGGTCTAAAGTAGATGGATGTTCCGGTTTCTTGTAATGCCTTATTCTACTTTGGAAAAGAAGAGGGGAATGAAGATGGAAAGACATGCTGTTGGAAAATTTTTGGGGTGCCGCTGAACCAAATTGGAGAATCGTCGAGGGATCTAGAGTGAGGAGGTACAACACTTGCGGCATAGAGTTCTATATTTTGGCTCTGATTTTTGCATTGGTTTCTTCAGGATACAAAGGATTTTTGCATTGGTTTCTTCAGGATACAAAGGTTGGTCTTTCCAAGCTATATTTTTTCAAACTGGAAAGCTGTGTTCCTTTGGCTCAGCTTAACACAGCTTTGTGCATTGATTTCTTCAGACTACAAAGATGGCTCTTCTCCATTTCATTGTATTAGTCTGATGATTTTTCTGTTTACAAAAGGTTCTTTCGGTTTACAATAGATTTGAGCGGAACCCTGGTCCCCTATGTTGTTAACTTCTCACTTTATTTTGTAAGTTTGTTTTTCATCAAAGAGAAATAGAAGCACATGTGTGGTGACAATAATCATCAAAGCAAACCAACAAGATCATCTCATTCCAAGACAATTTTTACCTTCTCATAAAATATGCGGAATGTCCAAGATACAGTTGTGCACGTCCTGAAGGAACGAAAGAGAAACAGGTGAGTGACAGGAACAAGGTGTTAGTTGTTTGCAACTTCCTTTTTGTTCTGAATTATTGGTAGAAAATAATGCAAATTCAAAAAAAACATATTTATATATTGTTGAGGAAAGCAGGTTCTGGACAACTGCTATAAGCAACCGTCACAACGAGTTCCTTACTTGGGGGGATGAAAGGACTCTCCTACTTGCCGCCATAACTTTGATGTTGTCACCTACATTCAACCATAGATATCCAGTTCAGAATTATTATTCATAATAAATCTGCTCGAATATCACATTATCAAAGGAATGAAAAAAGCAATATATATATATTCCTGGTAGTATATCAATATATCATTCATGGCCAAAGGACAGGTTCCTTATACCTGCATGAGGAATTAAGGGAAGGAATCACAGAATTCAGAACATTTTCACACAACATCAAGGCCAAGGTTAGTCAAGTAATCAAGCCTAGGCACAACTTTGTAAAGAAGGCCAATTAAACAGGACATATGTACGTGGTACATAACAAGGTTTTAGTGTGAAACAAAGAGTTAGGAGCTCAGTTCTCAGTTTCATATAGGCCTAAGCATTTTTCAATTTAAGCTTGAGTTTCTATCTCTATAACAATAAGCTTCACCAAATTGTGAACTTCCATAATTATAGTTGAAACAAATAAATGAAGGGGTTATTATAGTAAGAAGAAAAATAAGTAAAAAAAGAATAGAGAGATAATTGTGGAAGAGAGAGGTGGGTAGTGGGAAGTATAGGATTGAATGCAGTTAACCTTCCAAATTCCTACATGAACTGATTCTTCTCTTGTTAAAATAGAGAGAGAGAGAGAGAGAGAGAACTGGTAAACCAAAATGAGCCCCTTTTGTGAGTCCGTGCATGGGTAAAAGGCTACTAATGCGGAATAAGGTAATGTAGAGTATGACCAACTAGTTTATAAGGCAAAGTTATAAATCAAATTCAATATGTTTTAGATTCAATGGAGTCTAGTATCCAAGACTCTGCTCTTGAGAGGCAAGCTAGCCAAAATAAAAGGGGGATATTAAGACACAATAGAGAATTTCGACCGTTGGAATTGATGGAGAGGGTGAACATTGACAATTTTTAACCAAGAACAGACTACAAATTGACTACTCTAAAAAGTTACAAGAAGGCTAAAGACTAGAATCATGAAACCCAAACAAATTAAAGGAAGCAACAAAACCCAACAACACACACCTCTCACCTGGCTTCCTCCCTATAGGGAGGGGAGAGATTAATGGTGATTGGCTGAGTTTTTTTTTTCCATCCCTAGGTGACCAGATCACAGCAATACATATTAAACAGACTAAAAGCCAAAATAAAATGAATTTTGTCGCATTTGTTTGGTGAATTTGAACTGTCAAATACTTTGAATATTTTTTAGCACTTCAGCACTTCAGCACACACATGAATGTAATAACCGGAACCCAGTTTTTTCTTGAAAAGATTAGGAAACTGCCAACCACCTCCATCAAAAATCCATGCACGAAAGACAACCAAGACAAGGGTAGCAACAACTTTGAGAGAATATCCCCTCAAGAACTAGAGAATAAATTGAAACCCACCAAACCACCTATAACAAGAACTTCACCACAACAAAACCTACTTCAACGAACACCCCATTACTATCCAGGATCAATATCTAGGATCAAACACATTGAAGGAAGCTTCCTTCAATTTAAGAGACTAAATACTGGCTTTATTTATAAAAATAATAAAAAGAAAGAACGAAACCGCTTAAAACATATTTGTTGTCTCAAATTATTTTCATTGAAGAAAGTGCTTGTGAAGATGTAATTAATATCCTCTAATGTAAAGCCCAGCTTGTTGGTTAGTGAAGCTGTAAGCCAACACTACAAAATTAACCAATACCAGTTGGAACGTTAATGGCCTTCTACTTTTCCCAAAATCACATCAAAAATTTGTTCTTCTGTTTCTTTCGCTGTCAACGTGAAGCGTTTGAAGTTTGAGTAAAAATTTCGAGTCAAAACCTACAGACACCAGATAGAAATACAGAAAAGGCACCATAATGTAACACATGGACAATCATTGTTCACTCTTTCTTTCATCAACATGACTGGAAGTCTGGAAGTTAAAAGTATTGAAATAGTATTCTGATTTGTTCAAAGCTACCAAAAACACTGAATACAGTTGAAAAAAGTTTCCCTCATATATACATTTAGACAACATTTAATTTACAATGAATGACTTATTACATTCCTACTGTCACCAATATAGCCTTAACTGATTAGATCAAGAGCAAAAATAATGAATTATTTTGCATGTACCTTTCAACATTGCCATCAACTAAATGCATTATGTCAGAAGACAACTATTTTAATTGCCTGACACAATTTTGAAAAGTTATTCATAGTTTGGTGGACAATTCTATTAATAATACAGTGAACAACAAAATGTCAGTTGGTCCTACTTAAATAGCAAGCTTCTTTTTTATCTTTATTTAGATATGATACTTGATGCAAGCTGCAATGGCGTAAATATGTTAACTACGGCCAAGAACAGGAGGAAGATTGATTTTACCAAGTACCAAGTTCAATTCTTCCCAAATTAGTTAGATGAATACATACCACATCGTAACCACCAGCTTTAATAACAGCTCTCCATAACCTATGTCGCCAAAGAGAAAAGGCAGAAATTCAGTCCACTCCTCATTTCAGACACGTAGTTCCAACAGTAATATAATTCTTATCAATATAAACTTACTTGAGGCAATTAAGTGGTTCTCCATAAAACTTCGGGGCCTTAAATTCCAAGGACCTCTCCTTATGGAAATTCTCGAGCTCCCTCATAAACGCTGCCTGCTGCAATGGTGTCCCATCCTCCGAATCTTCACCCTGAATTGAAACAGTAAAGATTTATAAGAAAAAAGTGAATGAAAAGGAAGAAATCAAATTGAGAAATTTAGTCCGTGAGAAACAGTATTCATTTCATTCATATATAAAAAAACATTGTGTCTGGAAGTAAGGTACCTCGGAATCAGACAACCAACTCTTCGACTCCCCCACAAGCTTATCAACAGTTTTGAGTTTGTTTGCGACTCTGGCACTACTGCCATTGGCCTTTCTTCCTACACTCACCTCAGTAAGCATTGGGTCATTATCTTTGACATCACCAACCTTCAGCTCATCAATAGCCATGTGATCCTCAAAGGTGTCCCTCATAATTTGGTCATCACCTGGATTCCTGCCGGCATCGGTTTCTGTTTGAGGTGGCTTGGGCCCAGTAGGTTCCTCTTTGGCATCAGAACCATTCTCCAGATCTTTGCCCAGCTTTTCCTTCCCCTCCATTTTGATTATATTGTTTCTACACTCCAAAATCTGAATGAAATAAAATAATTTATGTCAACTTAGGGTACATTAATATTACACTGCTCGTTTTCAGACGTCCAATAAAGCAAACACAGAGATTAACAAAACTAGCAAGAAGAACAAGATGCACAACTCATTTCCTAGATTTGATCCAAATTTGGAATAATACATTATACAATAATAAGCTGATCTATACATATTTGCGGCAGGGAATCACAGTTGAGGATGTCACTGAAGACAGAAATAATCATGTCAATATGGAAGTGAAGTGAAGAATGAAAAGGATATAGCTGTGTCTAAGTATATAGCAATGGTAATGCAATCTAAGAGAAATGTGTATCATACATCTCGACTCATTTTACACAACAATGATTACATAGTTTTAAGAGCTAAGGGAAATGCTTGGACAGTTCCAAGGAATAATCTGTAGACTGATTTTTTGCAAGTGCGACTGAAAGCACAAAACATTAGCTAAAAGTTAAACAAAAAGGTTTGCAATTCATGAGAAGGAATGGAGAAGAGAAGAAAGATCATGTATAAAAGCAAGAGCAAACATTTACAAAGATGAATTGAGAAGCAGAAAAACATGCATTATCACTCTCAGAATCAGAAAACCCCAAATGGGAACCTGAAGCCCTTAAAGATCCCCATATCCAGTTGAAACCCCAAAACGCAAAAAACCCAGGACATACCGATGAGGAGGAAATCTGGAGGGTTTTGCTCTTCTTCGCTTCTCTCTCTCTCTCTGTGAGAATGATGCGGTGGAAGAGTTCCGTTGAGGCTTTTGATGGGTTTTTTTAACTTTTTTTGGGCAAATGATGTAATGTAGCTTGCGAATTGCGATACATTTTTGCAACTTTGTTTTTTTTTTTTTTTTTTTAAGTTTTGTGTAGTTTCTTTATTATTTTTAAAAAGTACCATTGAGAGACAAAATTTCTAAAATTTTTAAGTGCTTCATCAAATTTTTAAGAACGCTTCCCTAAAACTTAAAAACCTTAAACTTATAAAGTTAATAGCAAACCATATATACCCTTTTAAAAAGATTTAAAACACAAAAACATCTATTTACATTATTTTTTAAACAAATAAAGACAAATTATTCTATGTATGTAATGTGTCATAAAGTAATTTTACCAAACTAGTCGTACATAACTTTTACAAATCATTTTACATTCACATTCGAACTCTATCATGTCTTGTTGAATGTGGCTCTACTACTGTTATTACCGAAACTAAGTGTTATTGCTCTACAGAAGGTAAACTCTGCTACTACTGTTACAGAAAGATTTGCTACTGTTACTTTATGTTGTTTTTGTTGACACAAAAGTTCAATAACAGGCGATAGCAGCACACAACAGCAGCAACATAAATCAAACAGAAATGCAGTTGGCCATCTTTGCAAATAGATATTTAGTTGGGTAAAAATGCAAGATGCAATAGAGAAATCATATTACTTTCTTAACATTGTATAATATTTTCAGGTTCTTCCAACATTTTGCAATATCAAGGGTAAATTGGGAAGTTCAATTTTTCAGTGAAGCTTTGACACCAAAGCTTGGGGATCATATTATAGGAGTTGAGATTAGGAAAAGTCAAATTAAAAAATATAAATATATCTTCTAAAAAAAAAGAATATAAATATATACGGCTAAGGTTTGTGATTTAATGTGGAATTGTAATTGTCGTGAAAAGTGGATAGTTTCACCGTTATCAATTATCTCCATGAAGAAAAAAGAATTCTAGCGAAATGGAAGTGTCCCCCTTCAGGACGACTCAAAATCAATATTAGGGCTGGGCATTTGGTACTAGAATCCCGATCCAGAACCAAAAGTTAGCGGGACGGGACGAGATTGAGTTTTAAAAATACCTATACCGTATCGTCTCATCCCCGTTATTGAATATTGAAACGGGACGGGATGGGATTGGGACTATCCCGAAAAATCCCGTCCCGTCCCGCGATGTTAAAATATCTAATTTTTTATGTTGTATTAGATCATATACTTCCATTTCATGTAGTCCCAATTACCCTCACAAGGACACTTACAACCTTTCTCTTCTATCTACAATAAAACCTCTATAAATAAATAATGTTAGGAACATGAAAAATTATACTTTAGAGAGGTTTTTATATTATTGATAAATGAACAATATTCATTTATCATTTATCGATAATTTATTACTTTATATATATATATATATATAGAGGGTCCTTCCAATGAGGGATCCCTTTTTTGGACATATATGAGGGATGAGGGATTACACCAACTTTTCGATCACAAAATCACATCTTCACCGTTCAATATGTAGTTCTATATGACTAGATCACTTCTGTAAATTTTCAGAAATTTTGGTGATCGTTAAGGCATTCAAAACTACGATTTATAATTATAAGCATGAACGGTTCAGGTTTGGCAGATTTGGTTCGTTCATTGATTTAATCTTGTTCAACACCTTAACGATCACCAAATTGGCTGAAAATTTGCATAATTGATCTATATATAAGGACCAACAAACTGAACGGTAGAGATTCAAAAATATAATCGAAAAGTTGGTGTAATCCCCCATCCCTCATATATGTCAAAAAAATGGATCCCTCATTGGAAGGGCCCTCTATATATATATAGGGTTTTGTTCTTAAGAGTTTCCTTAATTTTTCATAATACAAGGAAAAAGCAAAAGATTTTATATAGATATTTTGGGAAATAACTAAATTGAGGATTCAAAATTGTTAAGAGTTTTCTTAATTTGTATTATTATGAACATTAATTATTATTATTTTAATATTTTTGGATGATTTTTTTTTGGCTATTATGTCGGGACGACCCGATCTGTCCCGTCCCGATTGTCCCGTCACCAATCGGGACAGGACAGGACGAGATCAATTCTTAAAAACGACATCCCGTATCGTCCTGTCCCGTTATTTTATTTTCGGGACAGTCCTTTCTCGTCCCATGCCCAGCCCTAACAATATAGATGGCAGTTTCGTTGCCGATCAGGAGTGTGGTGGTGTGGGAGTAGTGATCCAGGATGACACTAGTGAATGTAAAGCTGTTTTTGCTCGACCTCTGCCTTGTGCTTTGTGCCTTTGTCTGCTTTGCACGCCGAGATGGAAGCCCTCCGAGCTGGTCTGTTGATAGCAGTCCAACAGTCGTGGGAAGAAATAGAGGTTGAATCGGACTGTGCGGCTTTGGATATTGTAATATAATTTCCAGCAATAGTCCCCCATAACAGCATCAAGCGGTAGTGCCCTTGCAGCTGGTGAATCGAATACTGATGAACTAAAGGATTCAAGAGATTATATTAGTTAGATGTGTGAACTCGCCACAAAAGCCCTCAAAACCTAAAACTAGACTGAAACATACCAAACCGATATATAAAACACTAATACAAAACACAGGAAAAAAAAAAAAAAAATCTATCAAGAGGATTGCTGCCAACTCTGTCAGTTTCCCCATTTACAATGATGCAATAATCCTCCCCAAGTATAAGACAATTGATACTAGCAAAAGGCTCAGTAAATATCGTGTCAAATGAGTCTCAGTACTGCATCTAACCAGTTATTAAACCAGTAGGGTAACACAAATGATACTTCCTTTTCAAATTATAGACTGCTATACTTCTTTTTCAACAAATAAAGCAGATGCAAACTTGGATACAATATCATAAACGTATGACTGGGAAACCAATTAATACATTTAAAGATAGTTTTAGAAGAAAGAATAAAGTATTACAAAAAGTATACATATGACTGGGAAACATTCACCAAGGGAAAAAAAGCAAAAACAAAAAACAAACAAGGAACATTGAAATCTTGTTAACGCTTGCACTGCATCAGTGCAGCATTAGCTGCAGTGTTTTTTTTAAGGTGCGGGTCAAAGTTAAAGGGACAGTAGCACCGTTCAAGAGTTCTTTCAGAGTACGTTAATCGTTTCAATGATAAGCATCTATATGAATGAAAGATAATATGGAAATGTTATGATATTAATAAAAAAAAGGTTACCTTTCTCGATTAGAAATTGAACCAAAAATTTAGTGATCCTTACAACAGACAACAAAATAGAGAGAATTGCTACCCCATCATACCCTAAGACTCAAGGAACCAATGCGTGAGTGCATATAATGAAATAACCGAGCAGATTTTGTATCTACATTACCTAAATTCCATTGAACATTGAAGTTCAATGATAACAAAATCTATAGAAACAGACCAGCCACAACTCCTTTTACAATCCATCTTGGTAGAAGTCATAGCAATTTGACCTAGCAAACTATTATTTATCACAATATCAAGCCTTCAAATTGACGTATAGTTGTAGGCCTGCTAAGTCACTATGAAGAGGAGAATGTTCTGATATCAGGTTTTAATTTTTACAGCTACAAATCATAAAAACAGCCTATTACCAAAAGGATAACAAAAATGCCTTTTTCACAGACAATTGAATCTCCTCTATGTGTTAATGCTATCTATCATGAAGTAACAGTAAATGTTCAAAATACAGGGACTCTGAAATGATTAACTCTAGTCAACGCATCACAGGACAACACACAAACTTCCTTCCCCTAGTAAAGAGTATTAGCTCACCCAAAGGCATCAATAAAGGATAACGAAGAAGCAAGTCAGTGCAATTCTAGTTAGTCTCAGTCAAGTGACCTGTAGACAGACTCTTATTACTTTCCCACTGTGTAGGTGTAGGCAGAGTACACAATTCTAGTTAGTCTCAGTCAAGTTAGTACTGTTATAACTTAATTGAACATCATACATATGAAATTCTAAAAGATACGGAATAATTAGAAGTAGAAACATAAATGCTACAAGCACTAATACAAACAAATCCTTGTATCCAAGAAAATAATTCAGTCTTATCCGTTATCAGTTTATTATCACTATTAAGAAACGATTGTCAGATTCACATACGTTATAATTGGCTTGAACTAGTCACAGTTATGAACATTTTACAACAGATGGAATATGATTTCTAGTGGAAATCACATACCTCAATACTGCAACAAGCACAAGACATTACGTTAACTATTAGCCCAAACAAAATCTTGTATCCAATTCAGTAATTCAGTCTTATGCAAATAACCTTCATTACAAATTCGATTTCACAAAATACTCACATCATATAAATGTATATTAGTACAACAAACCTCTTAAATGTTTAACAAAATGAAACTAGCAACCAAAAACCTGCTTCAAGCAGAACTACACCGTGCAGACTAAGTCGATGGTTGCCACCTCCTCACCCAATCAGTCAAAGAAGTGAGATTTGCAGAAATGTCTTCAATGCTATCACTCCTCAGAGGTCGTACAATATCTTCCAGGTAGCTCTCTTTCGCCTCCTCCAGCAGAGTTTGAAATATTTCACATTCAACATTGTTCGAAAGCTTCGAGCCGGAGTACCCTCTGTTACATCCAGAAACCCAAAAAAAAAAAAAAAAAAAGCACATTACTCGAACTTTCAAAACTCGCAAGTAAGTCAAAAACCGTAAACAGAGAATAACATTCACCTCTGAGCCAAACGGTCATACAAGACAGTGTTGTCAGTCTGAAGCACAACTACGAGATCAAACCATCTCTCCGGGAAGAAATCGCAGCCGTGGTAGTCCACTATGTTCCCTCCTTGTTCCATCATATCTTCAAGTTCATCACACACCAGGTCTTCATTGATGACGTAACAGTCAAGCTCGTCGTCCCAGCCATCATGGAGGCTCTTTTCCTTGACCAAGTCCCCTATGTTGATGTGGCGAAGCTGTGTCTCTTCTGCTAAGACTGACGACATTGTTGTCTTCCCTGTACCCGGTGTGCCGGTTACCAATATATTCGGCCTCTGCCTTGCCATGCCCTTCAAAATCTGCTTCGGTGAAATTAGAACTAAACCTAAACCCTGAAAGAGACAAAATGACAAATCTTCAAAATAAGCAACTCATGCAGTACTGTCATGACAATTCCAATGAGAAAGCTGCAAAGTAAAACATCAAAGCTGCAAAGTTAAAGTCTGTAGGGTGAAGCTACAACGCTGCAAAAGTTACTGCCATAACAAACTTGCAAAAAATGAGCTTCAAAATCTAGTTCCAGTAAAATTTTGAAAAGTACATCTCAGCTGCATATAGCTGCCAAGTTACTGCCTACCAGGTACCAAAATCAAAGTCTCATCAGATAAAACATCAAGGTCTCAATGCAGTAACTATTAACTAACTGTAATTTCCGGTAACCAACATCAAAGTCTCATCAAATAGAAAAAATATATATAAAAAAAAAAAAAAAAAGAACATCAAAGCCTGAATGCAGTAACTAACTGCAATTTCTAGTAACCAACAATCCAACATCAAAGTCTCATTAGAGTCTCAATGCAGTAAGTAACTGCAATTCCCAGTAACCAACATCAAAGTTTGAATGTAGTTTTATAGGGAAAATCAGAAACCAAAAGTCTAAAACTGAAGCAAATGAATTAGAAATTAGGAATAAGAAATTGGGTCAATCGCTCAGAGAGAGACAAAGCTTACTGCTTACCAGAAATTGGGTCGCTTGAGACCAATTTGTGACTTGGGTCGTTCTAAGTTCCCCAGAGAATGAGAGACCGAGAGGACTTTATTACTTGACTATACACAAAATACCCTAATTAAAATCCGACGCTCCTTCAAATCCAACGGTGTTCGGTTCTTAGAAGTTAACGGGCCGGGGCGGTGCTTACCCGGTTGAACGTGTTAACCCGAGAGGCAGCCTCTCTCGGAAAATATTTGAGTTACAGTCTCTCTCTGAGTTTGTTAGTTGCAATAAGAATGGAGGCGCCGCCATTGGTTTCTCCTACCAAGACGCCGCCGTTGCGGTCAGCCTCCTCTTCCTCCTCTCTTCTCTTTCTCCGCAAGCATTCTCTCAATTGCCGCAGACCTTCCAGAAGCTTCGCCGTCCGCGCCTCCGCTGCTAGCGATTCAGGTCATCTCTCTCTATATATCACTGTCTATGTTGTCATTTTCGTCTTCCTTTTTTATTTTCTGATGATTGAATTGGTTTCAGTGGTGACTTTGCTTGATTACGGCGCCGGAAATGTTCGTAGTGTCAGGAATGCCATCCGCCGCCTCGGCTTCGAAGTCAGGGATGTAAGTTTTTCTTTGATTTTGTTTATTTTACTTTGAATATCTTACATTTACATTCTCATCTGTCCATTATTGAATGTGTGCCGATTAAGTTTCTCAATTTTTGGATCATTTTGTGTTTGAATTCTTAATTTTTAGCAAAGAATATAGCAGCTTCTGTGTAATTGATGATTTCGCCTATTCAATTTAAATGAAAAATCAAAATGTAGGTTCAAACTCCAAAAGATATTCTGAATGCCAACCGCCTGATCTTTCCTGGTGTGGGGGCTTTTGCTGCCGCTATGGATGTGCTGAGCAAGAATGCGTATGTGTTTCCTTTCTCTATTTTGGCTCACTTATTTATGCTGATTCTATGCCGATCAATCACTTGTTTTAGTTCTTAGAAATCGATTGCTAATAAGAAATGAAAATCTTTGAATGTGGCAATTAAGCACTATGACAGTATTGGCTGTTTTAGAAAATCAAATGGTAATAAGCATCTCATTTTCTTCGGTTAATCATGGGATTTAATTAATTACAATGATACAAGGAAAGAAGCCTTTACTATTTTTTATTTTTATATTGTGGAAAATGTTCTCAGCCCTTAATGTTTATCAGGCTGGCAGAAGCTCTCTGTGAATATATTGAGAATGATCGGCCGTTTCTAGGCATTTGTCTTGGACTTCAGCTCCTTTTTGAATCCAGTGAGGAAAAGGGACAAGGTCAGTGCTAGATGCCTCAACTTTTCAGTAAATCTATTTCAATTTTTAAAAACTGTCATATGCATGGAATCTTTAAGGATCTTAGAAGAAATGATTTGGATTTGACAATAAGGGTAAAATAGTTATGAAAACTGTAAGAACACCGGATATAATTATTTTAAACACTACTTTTTAAGGATCGCCACAGTAGAATTGCTTCTCTGTCAAATTGGCATAATGGCCGGGAATGACCTTCTCAAGTACTTATATTATTTATGATTGAGGGTGAAAGATGTTTCATGGAGATAACAATATGTTCTTTGATGATAAAGTAATTATTATTAGGTGTTATGACTCTTATATGACAAGGGTACAGATCCCTCTTCGACTCTTTGATGATTATACTTATAATTCTGAGTTATCTATATGCAAAGATGTTATATTGTTTATGTTCTTGATTTTATTTAAAGTTGGACTAACAAAATGCCTAATATCTCAGTGAGTGGTCTTGGCTTGATACCTGGAGTGGTTGGGCGTTTTGACTCATCAAATGGTGTCAGAGTGCCACATATCGGGTGGAATGCTTTGCAGATTAAAAAAGACTCATTAATTTTGGATGATGTTGGAGCCCATCACGTCTATTTCGTTCACTCTTACAGAGCGATGCCAGTATGTCTTGGTCAAATTTTTATTGTATTTTTTTTGCTACAAAGTGAAGAGTTCTAAGAAATGTTTCTGCTGCAAATTTATACTATACATAATTTGTTTTATTGGGGCTGACATGCTTGTATATAAATTTGCAGTCGGATGAAAACAAAGAATGGGTTTCATCTACCTGCAACTATGGTGACAATTTCATTGCATCTGTTAGGAGGGGAAATGTGCATGCAGTTCAATTCCACCCCGAAAAGAGCGGAGGCAAGATATCATTTGCTCTCTCTCATTTGTTAATGATTGTTCAAAATGTTCCAGAATTAGAGTAATCTATTTTCCAGAATTCTGATTATGTGTATCGAAGAAGAAATTGAAGAACAAATTTAAAACGCAATCAACCCTCTAAATACTGAAAGAATAAAACTGAACTCTTGAATTTTTGAACATGAGTTAAAATCTTACTTTTTATAAGTTTTGTTTTACTTTTCTCCATTTAAGAATCGAGATAAAAGACTGAGGTTTAAGTCGTGTGATCTGATTTAGTTAGCTCTTAAATTCATGGCACAATCAGATGTAAAGGAGGTCTTTGATTTTTATTTTATTTTTTGTTAAAACATAGAATTATTAACATCACTTTGTGAAAATGGTTTTGTAGATGTTGGCCTTTCCATATTGAGAAGATTTCTCTACCCAAACTCACCCTTGGAGAAGGTAACCTCTACCTCTGAAACTTATTATACATTGACAACTCGATCAACCATCTAACAATATGAAAGTTCTTGTGAAGACAGAAGCCCACTGAAGGGAAGGGTTCCAAACTTGCAAAGAGGGTAGGTCCAAGTTTTATCATAGCTCTGATAATTCTTTACCTCAATGTTTTTACATACTGTGAAGATTTGCCCTGAATTCTGTTACTTATGCTAGGTTATTGCTTGTCTGGATGTGAGGACGAATGACAAAGGAGATCTAGTTGTAACCAAAGGAGACCAGTACGATGTAAGAGAGCATACAAAGGAGAATGAGGTATTCCAAGTACTCTTGACTGCATTCTTGTATCATTTGGGTGGTTCTCTAAACCCGATTTGTGGGCACAAACTGTCACAGTTCCAAAAAGAACTTACAAGTTTGATATCATAAACTAGTCCTATAACCCGACTCAAGGAGCTAACTGTTCATTCTTTATTTTCTTCAAACACATCTACTTTGATATCTTTCTCCCTCTTGTGCACAAGACCTAAAGGGCCCTAAGTGTCATAAACAGAAAGCTCAACGAGTTGATGGATTAATTATGTCACTTGAAATGAAAAATGCTTACTTTTGCAATGTTGTTGGTGTTGTTCTGATAATATCAAGCCTGTGGAGGTCCTATTGGACATCTGTTTACAGTCTGGATATGGTTCAAATTATTCATTATGCCATGAAAGTAGCTCTATATTGCTAACAGAATCCTTGATAGGTGAGAGAACTTGGCAAGCCTGTGGAGCTTGCTGGGCAGTATTACACAGATGGAGCTGATGAGGTATACCATGCCTCCCTGAGCTGAGACATATTTCACTGCTATTCGTCATCAAAATAGCTGTTGTGGTCCTACACCAAATAAGTGATGAAAAGATATGTTAAAATAGCTATTGTACTGTTATTGAAGTCTTGGTCGTGAATTGCAGGTCAGCTTTCTGAATATTACCGGTTTTCGGGACTTCCCTTTGGGTGACTTGCCTATGCTTAAGGTTTGTATTTGCAAATACTTAACGAAAGTTTTCATATATCTCTGGAGAGAATATTGTAATTTTGATGGTCTGATCTTACACATCAAGTATGTTCATACTTATTGTTTACTTGCCATGCTTTGTAGGTATTAAGATATGCATCAGAAAATGTTTTTGTGCCATTGACAGTTGGAGGTGGCATTAGAGATTTTACCGATGCAATTGGCAGGTATTCTCACGGGTGCTCTAATTTGTTTGACCAGTTTTGGTTTACATGTTTGCAACCATCTTCTGTTTTGTTATCCAGAGATAATTCTATCTTTGACTCAAAATTTACATGACTAGTCAAATGTAGTGTGGTATGGACATGGATTTTATAAGTTAGTACTTCTTTTACAGGCACTATTCGAGCTTGGAAGTTGCTTCAGAATATTTTAGATGTGGGGCTGATAAGATCTCCATTGGAAGTGATGCAGTTTATGCTGCAGAAGAATATCTAAGAACTGGCGTATGTAATTTTCAAATTATATTTGGATATGCATGTATGCCCAAATCTGTTGGATGCCTCCCTGATAGTTCTCAACTGTTTTCTTAGGTGAAAAGTGGAAAAAGTAGCTTAGAGCAGATATCTAGAGTTTACGGAAATCAGGTAATATCTCTGTCTAGTTTTGAATGTATGCATTCCCATTATGGTTCAATTCATTTATATACTGTTGAGATGATCTGCACAGTTCCACGTCCTTTGATAACATTTTGTGGTTCCAATTAATTACAAGTCATTTTTGTGCAATTTTTATGCATTACTTTCCTTGTTAATCATTACCTTGGCTTCTGGTTCCTGTACTAGTTTGAGCATTCATTTCAATTCTAGCACATGACTTGGAAACTAGAATATAATAACTGTAGCTTTAAAATTTCCAACTTTTTTTTTTTTGAACTCATGAGCAGAGGTCCTGTTGCCTGTGATATCTTTTTGCTTGGATGGTTGTAGATGTCAATCTGCCAAAGTGCCTCTGTTTTTTACTGTAAACTGGATTGAATTCTAATTTTGGTTATTGTACTATGTGTACAGGCTGTGGTTGTTAGCATTGATCCTCGCAGAGTGTACGTCAAAAATCAAAATGATGTTAAGTTCAAGACTATAAGAGTAACAAACCCAGGTAAGGAGACAGTTGTGATTTTTTCCTCTTTGCTGCATTGGCTGTTTTTCTGTTTATGCATGTATAAACTTCTTTCTGGCTGGCTGTCTTTCATGGAAAGTTTTGAATTTTGTTTATTATTAATTTCAGGTCCAAATGGTGAAGAATATGCTTGGTATCAGTGTACAGTAAGTATTCTTTGCTTTCTAAACCTGTTTTTACCATTCAAAGTAAAATATCATATATATTGTTTATTATCGGGACCTGAAGGTAAAAATAATTAAAAGAAATCATCTGGTATAAGCACATATATTTTGAATTTTGGAGTATGCTCATAACATGAATTTACTTTGTGCAACTTGTTCGGCTCATGCCCATGAGGGAAACATGCTTTCTCCATGTTTTGGAAGTTTGCTAGGATATATTTTGAGATATTTGATCTGGCATGTCTCCATTTCAAGGTTTTTATTAGCGTATTTTAACATCTTATCTGATGCTTGTTCTTAAGGTTAGTGGGGGGCGGGAAGGCAGACCAATTGGAGCTTATGAGCTAGCAAAAGCAGTTGAGGAGCTTGGAGCTGGAGAGATTCTGCTCAATTGCATTGATTGTGATGGTAAAGCTTATTGTTTTCATTCCTTATGCAAAGCACTCATATGAGAATTGCAAAGAGACAGTTGTCAATGCATTTAATTGATCTAATTGTCGCGCCACGTAATCTGTAGTGTATCAATCATCAGAGTCTGAGGTAATGCAAAACATTTGAGATTATTGTAAATTGACAACTTTACTGTGTTGGGGAAAAGAATTGAAATCCTTTGTTGTTTTCTCCATTCGTTATTCAAATAAGTTGGTCTGTGCTGGTTATATATATCATTATGCTTTTCAGGTCAAGGGAAGGGATTTGATATAGATTTAGTAAAGCTGATCTCTGATGCTGTGACCATTCCCGTGATTGCAAGTAGTGGTGCTGGTGCTGTTGAACACTTCTCGGAGGTTTTCACAAAAACAAATGCATCTGCTGCCCTTGCCGCTGGCATTTTCCATCGCAAGGAGGTAATACAGTGTTTTTACAGGACTTTGTGTTCAAAGGAATGATGATTGTTTGCGTATGAACACGCTGATGATGATTGTTGCAGGTACCAATTCGTTCTGTAAAGGAGCACTTGCTAAAGGAAGGCATAGAAGTCAGAATCTGAACAACAATTAAAATGTAGTGTGGACCTGAAAACAAAGAAGATGGAAATAGATGTTGAACTCATCACTGCTGGGCATAAATTTCGAACTCTTTGACCAAAACATGTATCACCAGATCAATTTTGTAGAGGCATTGATTTAAAACTCCTCACAATTATTTTATTTTGGTAACCCTGTGGTTTATTACCCCGGACAGAATATTTATATACTACGTTTTGTTCATTCCTGTATGATTCCAGCAACTGTTGGTGGTAAATGAGAATTTCAAAGTTTTGATTGTTCAACCTAGTAATAACTTTTTCATGCCAATGTTTTGATCTTATACCATCGTATGACTTTCTTTTCGGGATTTTATGATCTGTTATGGTCAAGCAGTTGAGCTGTTTAGGCTAGTTTGAATTGTTGCGACTTTTAAAACAAAATTACTCTTGTGCAAAGATAATCAGCTGTCCATTATAACAGTTTCGTGTTTGGCAGATGTTCCTTTTAAAATAAAAATGCTTTCAAGATAGCGTCTATTGTCACCTCACATGTTGTTGATTCATTAAAATACTAAAATATTCTGATATAAAATTACAGCAAGGACAATAAGTTGTTACAAATTATAGTTTTTTTTATATATATTTTTTAGATAAACACAAACTTCATAAACTCAAACCCAGATTTATCATCGGTCGTGAGTCTGAAGACACTAGCATTTAACCTGATTTGTCTATCCATTAACTCATTATTTCTCATGTCGACTTTGTGTCTAAATTCTCATAGACAACTACTGTGCCGTATTTATGAACAACACGTACATAGATCAGTTCAAGAACTCAAAAGTATGGAAGACATTGTTACTAGAGATACATTTACAGACATTGTGCATCATGATATTGACTGATATCATTGAGTTTTTAAATTTTAGAGTTTTTTCTTGTTCTTTAACTGAGATTTATATTTTATATTTTAATGTGAATTTTTTTATTCATTTGGTGATTTTACTTACCTTGAGCAAATATGAATTTGACAAAGAATATGTAGGGTGAGAAGATAATGTAGGATGAAAAAAGTAGAATTGATAAAAAAACATTTTAGGTATTGCTAATGGGTGAACAAAATAGACTTACAATAAAAATTATATGAGTGGGGTGTGAAAAAAATGTGGGGTTAGCAAAATAATTTATGGGGTGGCAATAGACACACCCTATCAAATATTACTTGCGATGTCTAATTAAGCTACACGAATGGCCATCCATATTCGCATCTTAAATCCAAAGTCTTGGCAAGACTGATGTTCTTGTTTAGAAGCTTGTGCACTCCGAGTTGGTTTACAAGCAGTTTACTTGACATGCTTTCTGACATTCAAGTTGAAGGAGATCCCAAAACTCTTATCAATATTATTATTCGCAATTCTAGAACTTCTGGGAGGATAACTGCTTTGGTTCATGACATTCATATTCTGGCGCAACAATTCATTTCTATTTCTTTTAAGCACGTTCGGAGGAAGACGAATTTTGTTGCAGACTCTTTGGCAAATTATTGACCTCGAATTGGAGCAGGCAGTTGGTTGCATTCCGTGACACTTTTTGCACAAAATGCTCTTCGATTGGACTTCCCCGGGGCAAGTTTCACCAGAAAAACAAATGGACATTTTCCTAAAAATAAAGAGAAGTGAGATAAAATGAATGTAAGAAAGTAAAACAGAGAGTAAAAACGGGTTGTGCGTGAATGCGTGATGGTCCAAAACTCCAAATCCGTTGAGCGAAGTGGCAATTTCGTAATAAAGGGCAAACCCGTAACAAACACAAAACAAAAATGACATTACTATCCTCCTTCTGCCTCGAATAGACTCAGGAGTTAGAGACTAACAAGAAAGGGTATTACCGTCATCTGGATTCCATACTCGGGTAGTATAACAATCGAGGCCCCACTGCACCACTCCCATTTCCCAAGAATCAAAGCGCGCCAAAACCTCTCCATTCTTGATACCTAGATTCTCTCTCTCTCTCTCTCTGCTCCTTCCATGGCGGCGTTCACCGTCCGTTCACTCTCGCCGGTTCCGATACTCCTCCTCCTCCTCGCCGTCGCCGTCTTCCTCACTTTCCCGACTTGCGCGGCGTCGATCTCATCCCGCGAGTACGAGTCGATGCAGCGCGTGCTTCGCAACCACGGCTACAATCTCATCTGCAACGCCATGGCCACCTCTGACCTCCAGTACGAGATCCTCACGCTTCCTCCCAACGCCTCCTTCACCATCTTCGCTCCCACCGACGCCTCCCTCTTCGCCCTCGACATGATCCAAACGGCGTCGTCCTACACCGAAACGCTCCGCCTCCACTTCGTCCCTCTCCGCCTCTCCCTCTCCGACCTCCGATCCATCTCCTCCGGCTCCATCCTCCCCACTCTCCTCCCCTACTCCGCCCTCCGCCTCGCCACCGACCCCCTCCAAGTCGCCGGAGTCGACCTCGCCTTGCCCGGCCTTTTATACTCTCGCCGCGTCGCCGTCCACGGCCTCGCCGGGATCGTCAGCCTCAGCTCTGTCGTTTCCTACGGTTCTCATCTCCAGGCCACTGCTCCCGTCGCAAGCGGCGGCGCCGACACGGTTGCGCCCTTGAAAACTGTCTCCAACCGCTCAGATCTCTCTCCGGCGGCCTCACCACTGTCCGTAGCTGCGGCGCCGTCGACTAATCACTCCAAGACTGCCGGCGTGGATCTTTCTACGGCGGGAGCAGAGTCGCCGGTGAGCACTGCTGGACCTCCATCTCCGACTCCGAGAGAAAACATCTCGCCGGCTTCGGATCAGAGTCCCTCGGTATCTCCGCCGTCGGCCTCAGTGCCGGAGAGAGCTAGGGTTTTGCTGATGGAGACTACGGAGGGCAATTCGGAGGTGATGGAAGCGGAAGCGGTTGGTAAGGTGAAGAAATGTGGAGCGTCGGATGAGATGACCATTGACTGCTTCGTGGCTGATGAAGACGGGGATGGACTAGAACAGCTCAGCCTTGAACGTCTGGTTCGAGCTTTGGCCTAAAACGCTGCGTTTCATCAACTTGTTAATTGTAGTAAAATCTTGACTGTGCCTGATGAAGAGTCTTTAAGTTTCTGTCTAGTTTGTTTGTTTTGGGTCAACAATATATGATATTCTGTCCAGTTTGTATTGGGATTTTGTATCAAGAATATTCAAGAACGTATCATATATGCAGAGAAATTAATGGTGCCAATTTCTTGGTCTGGAAATAGTGCAAATTGATATTGGGAATTCTTAGCACCTTCTTATAGAGTTGCATGTTCTTCTATTTGCCTATTTGGTCGATCATACGGGTTAAATTGCTGCTACTTGAGATGTAGATGATATGAATTGGCAGAGGAAATGATCCATCAATTTCACTTCAACTACATGAAGAGTCTACATTAATTCTCATCTATAGGTTTTGTTGTTGCACAAGGCCCCAAGTTAAATGGTTTAGTACCTTCAAAGTGGTCATGAGACCCCAATTTGATCACAGAATCAGATTGTTGTTACAAGTATTAATTTGACCTTTTAACTTGAAATAAAGATTGGGATTCTAATGCCAGGGGCAAACTTTTCTTGTAAATAAAGTTTCAAGGTCAAAATATGCAATTAGTAAAATTTGAAGAAAGTTGTAGTACAATTTTTTTGGGGGTGGGAAATAGGAGATTTTTTTTTATGGGTCAAAGGAAATAGGAGATTTGGAGTAACATTATTTCAACCAAAGTTCCACATGGAGAAATGAGGTATTTTGATTGAGATGCTTTAAAGCCTGAATCTTAATGCAAGCAGAGAGCAAGCCGATGATATTCTTAGGTATATAGCTATGTAATGTACTGCTAATTGCAGTCCTTAATCAGTATAAGGAGTATATGCAGCCGTTAGCAAAGATCATCTTATGTAATATGACACATTAACACGTATATGAAGATTGATCAGCATGGTCCTAAAGCCTAAAGCTAAAACGTCTTCTAAAGAAAACTATGAGAGAAATGGAGCAAAAGACACAAAACAAGATATTATCTTCAAAGCAATATTCACTTGCAACCCAAAATCCTGCAAAATTAGATTCTATTGAAGTTAATGTTTTCCTTAGTCAACAAACTAGGGAGCAGCATGAAATACTTAGCTGCAGGAAGCTGAAGTCCTTACTGCAGTGACTCACTGCAGTGAAATATTTCTAGCCACTTGTTTTATTGTTTACTCCTCCACTTAATCTAGATATTTTGTTGTATGTAAAGTACAATTATAATCTAGTTAATTAGGTGTTTCTAAGATATTTTGTAGGTTACTTTGCACCTTACATAAGGGTTGTGTTTGCTGTGTAATCTGTAAGAATTTCAGAAGTAAGAAATAGAAGCTGCAAAGTTTTGCTTCAAAGTTTCATTTGTGTTTTCTTCTGCCTCATTTGCTATAGCAAATTGATCTTGATCATATTTTGTTCAAAATACAAAGTAGAGGCTCAAATTCTAACATGGTATCAGAGCCCTGTTGATCAATATCAACTGGGGTCACAACAACAATATAGAGCAAAAGCCACATAATGAGTGTGACCTTTAGAGGTGTTGCATTCTTCGTTATGTGTGGCAAGTGTGGGTATGATACACGCATTTTATGCTATATTCTTAATGTATTTCCGACCCTATTTAACTTCGTTATTTCCTTAATAATGTCATTTCTAGCTTGTTTATGTGTTGTAAGTCAAAAGAGGCAGTTTTACACAAAAGGAGGCTAAAACGCAAGAATTGAGAGAAATCCTAATCAAATGAGGATTCCTGGTGCAGTAAGGAGTCTCATTAAGTCACAAAATCTGAGGATAAGTCGTTTAGGAAACTTTCCTGTTTTGAAAAAGGGAAAGTTGCCTATTTCATTTTAAGAAACTTTCTTATTTTGATTTAGGAAACTTGCTATTTATGAATCTTTCCTATTTTGACTTTCCTAAAATATTTAGGAAACTTTCTTTTCTAATGAGACAGGGAAACCATTTGAAGTCAGGAAACCTAATCCAACTTGGAATAAGAATCTGTGAATGTGTATAAAAGGGGGAGGATGAATTCTGCATTAATCAAAGGATTTATAAATCAGAAATTAAGGGATTCTTTCCTTAATTTCGTCATTTGAATTCTGTTATTCCCTACCTTATTTATCTGACTTTATTTCCCTTGCAGGAACCCTAATTGCATACTAGAAAAGGAAGAAAAATCAAGGATTTTCGTCAAAAGGCTAATTGAAGGCAGAAGAAGGAAGGTTTTCACTGCTGTGATTTCTTTTGGAGAACAAGAAACGTACCTGGCCTCTATTCAAGCCTCATATAATGAATTATTGCACAAGACATTCCAGAGAATTCTGGGAAGGTCTAAATCAGGATTTAAAGCAATAATTCATCATCGTTGGATCACAAATCAATCAAGGGCTAGGAGGACAGCTAGGGTTCGGCCAGACTACTATATAAAGAAGCAGAGAGCAACGTTTTCAGTATCACTTCTTCCACTAAAAATTCAGAAAACGTTTTGTCTCTTCTGTTCTCTAGTCTGTGTGAGTGCCAAGCCAAAAAGGAGCAAGCACGCAGCCACAAGAGCTTCCTCACGCTGCCAAAGTTCTTCTTGCACTAGTTCGACACCCCTTTGAAGCTTCAAGGCCAAGAAGACTCAAAAGTGTAAAACTATGCTCTGGATTTACTATCTTGTTCTTACTGCCTTTGTATTTTTAATTGCATGGATTATGAGTACTGTTGTTGACAATATGTTTTATGCATGAATTTTATAAAGTTTTGTTCTTAGATTGTTAATGAAATTTCCGTCTTGATGTTGAAAACTTATGATCTCGTTTATTTAAATGACTAACTTCTGCAGGATTAGTAGTGCCATCGATCTGTGTTAAACCGCTAAGGCAAACATTGATCCATTAAGTGGCAAAAGCTTAGGTTCATGGGAATGGGTCAGGTTTTTATCATCAGTTGCATGTGAACTGTTTAAGCGCTAAGATAATCATGTTTACATGTTCAAATTCTTCTGTGAACTTAATGATTCATGCTATATGTTGTATGGTTGCGCTGAGTATTAACATGACATATTACATGGAATTTTCTGTGTTAAACAGCTAAGGCAAACATAGAATACTTAAGAAGATTATTATAGGTTGCATGACCGCTACGATTTGTAATTCTGAATTCGTTTCATCACTCTTGATTGGCATGATTTTAAGTTATGTAGATTGAAGCAATCTGTTACATGATTTTATATGTTTGTGTGGAATGAAGTTGATCACCTGTAAATAGTAGTTTAGTATCTTTTCTCTACTGTTTTCGTAGGAATGTTAGAACAAACCCTAAAATCCCCCCTGAAATCATGTAAATGTAATTGCTGTTTATATTCTGTATATAACTCTTAAATTAGTCTAATCTGTTTAGTTTTGTAAATGCAGGAGCACCCTAAAGTCCCCGGATTGATCGAACCTTATTTATCGATACTACAATTGTCAAAACATGGTTCATAATTGTCGCACGCCCGGAAACGAGCACGTCAAGGTATTAGTGGAGATGAGGGGAAAATTGTCACACAAGTGTGGATTGCAACACCTCTGAATGCCACACTCTTTGTGTGGCCTTTGCTCCATTTTGTTGTTGTGGGTATACCATCTGTTGGATAAAAAAAAAACCAAATACTTTTCTTTAGTTTTCTGCTACTGCAATGACTACAGCAGAATATGGTTCAGAAGTTAGAGTTCTTATCATTACTAGAAGAAAGGGTTTAGCCAACGAAAATAAAAAAATCAGGCCGACGAACTATATTTTCGTCGGCTAAAGACTACTTTTGTCGGCCAAAAAATTATTTAGCCGACGAAATTAAAATTTCGTCGTCTGAATAATTTTTTTCGTCGGCTATAGTTTGTGAACTTTAGCTGACGAAATTTTTAAAAGGTTAGCCGACGAAAAATATAATTTCGTCGGCTAAAGTGCCTTATATTTGCAGATCTGGACAACAACTCATCTGGGTAAAAAAAAACTATACGTAGAACCTTCAAACGCAAAACAGTCGTGAAATAAGATATGACCAGAATGGTGAAATACGTTTACGGTTGAAAAATCACGGTATTCCGGTAAAGTCTCGGTATCGATAGTTGCGGTCAATGCAATTTACCCTTATTATTCACTATGCTACAGATTTGGCGTTCGGTGTCCGATTGACTATTGTGAAACCTTTTCGGAAGCGTAACGGCCCTACTAGTCAAACTCATCGCTACGGCCATGACATATGGACCTTTTTGGCCATCCGAGTCTGTTTAGGGCTTCAAAATACAGTTTTCTTATTTCTGAGTAGAGTTGACCGTTTCGATCGAGCCCTTAACGTTGTCGAATTCAGTTGAATTTTTTACCATAGACATCTTTCGTCATAATGATCATATCTGACGGTCGAATTTTGGTTTGTGAATTTTAGTCATCGAAATCACGTGTCTACTATTTACCGTTATTATCCCCTATGGGGAGCCCTATCGTCGGAAGGTAAATGTCTCAAAAATTTTATATGAGCAGTTGCGTCTCATCTACGTGAGAGTTTTTTCGTGTGGAAGGTTTGACCAAACTACGTAATATAGAGGGAGATATGAGCGTTTTCGTGTGATAAGTAACGATGGATTAGGGTTGACCGTTTCGATCGAGCCCTTAACGTTGTCGGATCCAGTTGAATTTTTTACCATAGACATCTTTCGTCATAATGATCATATCTGACGGTCGAATTTTGGTTTGTGAATTTTAGTCATCGGAATCACAACGTGTCTACTAATGTTGTATAACTTGTTTAATAGGTTATTCAACTTTGTGAACCAACTCTACATAGGAAGAAAAATTATCAAAAATCTCGTGAAATAAGATGTGTTCATAATGGTGAAATACGGCTATGGTTCAAAAATCACGTAAATCAGGTAACGTCTCGGTGCCGTTAGTAGCGGTCAACCCTATATACCGTTATTATTCCCTATGGGGAGCCCTATCGTCGGAAGGTAAATGTCTCAAAATTTTTATATAGGCGGTTGCGTTTCATCTACATGAGAGTTTTTCGTGTGGAAGGTTTGACCAAACTACGTAATATAGAGGGAGATATGAGCGTTTTCGTAAATTTATAGACTTTAGCCGACGAGATATTTTTCAAAGTCGTCGGCTAAGGTCAAAATTGTTTGGCGGTAAACCAAATTTGGAGGAAAATTTTCAAATGACTTTAGCCGACGAAAATATTTGAAAAGTCGTCGGCTAAAGTCGAAAAATTTTCAAAATTTTCAACCAAAATTTTTTGGCAGTCAACCAAAATTTTTTAGCGGTCAACCAAAGTTTAGCCGACGAAAATAAAGAATTTCATCGGGTAAAGTTCTTTATATAGGAGTTTTACCGGAGGTGGATGGTAAGAAGTCAGAAAATCAGAAAAATGCCGGATTTTCTTCTCGGCCTAGCTCCGTCGTCAAGCCACCGGAGACCGCCACACTTGTCCCAAAAGCTTCGCCGTCGTCTTTACTTCATTGCTGGACAGGTGGTGCATCGAGTGGTGCCATCGTGAGGGATAAATCGAGCTCCAAAACTCTGCCGGTTCGGATTCGGTGTCGATCGAATTTCTCCTTCCTCAGGTCACCATTTGATGAGTTCTATATATGGATAAGTTGAGTTTGATTAGTACTACCTTCTTCTAGAATTTGGTAGCTCGATTCGGTGTGTGTGAGGAGAATCGAAGATTTGAAGTTTTTAGGGTTTAAAATTGGGGATTTTTATATTTTGATTCAGTTGACCTATTTAGGCTTAGAATTGGGTTTCGACTTCTTCGAGAAAATTGTTCGAAATGTTGAGAGGAAGATTCTGTCAAATTTTGGTGGTGATTGGAGGTGTCCAAAAGTTTCTACAGTTTTTTTTTTCAAAACCAGCAACTTTAGCCGACGAAATTTAAATACTATATTCGTCGGCTATAGTATTTTTTAATTTTTTTAATAAGGTTTAGCCGACAAATTATGGCATGTTTCGTCGGCTATAGTTATTTTTTTAATTTTTTTTTATAAGGTTTAGCCGACGAAACAGACTATATTTCGTCGGCTATAGTTATTTTTTAATTTTTTATTACACACTTTAGCCGACGAATATCTTAATTGTTTCGTCGGCTTTAGTCTGGGAAAAAAACCGACGACATATTTTTCGTTGGCTAAACTGTGGGACTATAGCCGACGACGTCTTCTTAATTCGTTGGCTAAAATCATCGCCGACAACCTTTTCCTGACGAATCTTAGCCGACGAATTAAGCTAACAGGCCGACGAAACTTTTTCGTCGGCTAAAGTGTTTGTCCTGGTAGTGTATCTTCACAGGAGAGAACTTTGATTTTTGGATTATTAAGATGGAAACCATGTTCATATCACGTGATCTTGAGCTATGTGAATGAAGGCTATGTAGTTCCAGCAGCTGAAGGGATGACAAATGCTCAAAGAACTGAGCTGAGAGCAAATATCAAGAAAGATGCAAAAAGCTCTTGGTATTTTGCAAATCGCAGTCACATATGCTATCTTTCCAAGAATTGCAAATGAGACAACACCCAAAGGAGCTTGGGATGTTCTGAAGGTGGAGTGCAAAGGCTCAGATAAGGTGAGAGCTGTTAAAGTTCAATCCTTAAGGAGAGATTTTGAATATACTAGAATGAATGAAACTGAGCTGCTAAATGATTATTGCACTAGATTGACTGATTTAGTTAACTAGATGAAAACCTATGCTGAACCTATACCAAAAAAGAGAGTAGTACAGAAGATCCTTATGAGTTTGAATAGGAAGTATGATGCTATAGCAAGTATTATAGAGAAGACTAGGGATATAAACACTCTTGGTGTGCAGGATTTAATGGGGACACTTAAGGCGTTTGATCAGAGGTTGATGAGTCATGATGAACCAACAGAAAAAGCCTTTCAAACACTAAGCCTAAACACAAATAGTGAGCCATGTAGTTCAAATTCCAAAAGAAAAAGAATTGGAAAGGAAAAGGCAAGAAGTGGGAGGGTAGATCAGATCAGTCAGGAAAAAGGAAAAATGAATGAGGCAGTAGTTCAAATTATACGAAGTGTTCAATCTATGATAAGATGCATATATATAGGTGAATGTTGGTTTAAGGGGAAGCCAAAATGTTCAATTTGTAACAAGTTTGGTCATGTCAAGAAGGATTGTGACTACAAGGGAAATCAACTGGCTAGCTGTAGTGAAGAACAAAGTGATGCTAGTATGTTCTGTGTCACTTATGCCGCAACCACTGCGATGAATGAGAATGTGTGGCTTGTTGATACTGCTTGCAGTAATCATATGATTGCAAATGCTAACCTTCTCTATGACATTGACTACAACAACATTACAAAGGTGAAGATGGCAAATGGAATGTTGGTGGATACAAAAGGCAAAGGAAGTGTTGCTGTTGAAACCAAAAATGGAAAAATGTTCATCAGAGATGTAATGCTTGTTCCAAATCTTGATTCAAATTTGCTAAGTGTTGGACAACTCGTTGAGCACAAATATCACCTGCATTTTGGTGATGACACTTGCAAAATCTTTGAGAGAGGGAGTAGCAAGAAGTTGATGGTGGAAGTTGAAATGAAGAGGAACAGAAGTTTTCCTCTGACTCTCAAGTATGCAACTGAGAGTGCAAGAAAAATGGAGTTGCAGGAAGATCCTTGGCTCTGGCATCAAAGGCTTGGACATTTGAATTTTCAATGTCTGAAGCTGCTGCATCAGAATGAAATGGTGCAGGGATTGCCAAAAATTAAAGAAGTTGGTGAAGTGTGTGCACTTGGAAAGCAGCGCATTATCTCATTTCCAAAAGGGAAGGCATGGAGAGCAAAAATACCACTAGAGTTGGTCCATTATGATGTCTGTGGTCCTATGAAAACAATTACTGGGGGAGGTAATAGATATTTCCTTACATTCATTGATGATTATTCAAGAATGACTTGGGTTTATTTCCTGAGGCAAAAGTCGGATGTGTTCATTGTGTTCAAAAAGTTCTAAGCTATGATAGAGAGACAATCTGATCTCAAAATCAAGAAGCTTAGATCAGATAGAGGTGGTGAATACACATCAAATAAGTTTGGAGATTTTTGTGCAGATATTGGTCTAGAGAGGCAGCTTACAGTAAGCTACACACCGCAGCAAAATGGTGTAGCTGAAAGGAGAACTAGAACAATCGTCGAAATGGCGAAGTCTATGCTGCATGCCAAGAAAGTGCCTCTAGAATACTGGGGAGAAGCAGTTAATACTGCGGTGTATTTGATGAACAAACATCCAACTATTGCAGTGCAGGGAATGATACCATTTGAAGCATGGAGTGGAAGGAAGCCAAGTGTTAATCACTTAAGGGTGTTTGGTTCAATCTGCTATGCACATATCCCAAAGGTGTTGAGGAAGAAACGTGATGAATCAAATGAGAAGTCTGTGTTCATGGGATACAGCTTGCACACAAAGGGCTATAGGCTCTATAATCTGAAAAAGAAGAAAATTGTTATCTGCAAAGATGTTCTCTTCAGTGAGAATTCATCTTGGGATTGGAATCAAGGTTCAGTCCAGCAACAATGTGTGCCAGATAATGCTGTTCAAGATGAAGATGTTCCAGAAGAGTTGGAACTTAATCCACCGCAACAAACTCCACCTCACAGTCCTGAACAACCCTCACCAGCACATTCAAATGCTCAATCTACACCAAGCTCAACACCAATAAGGATGAGAAGCTTGAATGAAGTCTATGAAAGCTGCAATGCATGCTTATTTGAGCCTGAAATATTTGAAGAAGCTGTGAAAGAAGATGACTGGCGGACTGTGATGAAAGAGGAAATTGATGTGATTGTGAAAAACAACACATGAGAGCTTGTTGATAAACCAGACAACAAGGATGTCATCGGTTTGAAGTGGATTTACAAAACTAAGCTAAATGCGGATGGTTCTGTGCAAAGAAACAAAGCAAGATTGGTGGCAAAAGGGTATTCACAAATACCTGAAGTTGATTTCAATAAAACTTTTGCACTAGTTGCAAGGCATGAGACAATCAGAGGTCTGATTTCTATTGTAACACAAAAAGCCTGGTTCTTGCACCAGCTAGATGTCAAATCAGCATTTCTAAATGGAGTGTTGAAAGAAGAAGTATTTGTGGAGCAACCACAAGGCTTCATCATCAAGGGTAAAGAGCAGAAAGTTTTATAAGCTAAAGAAAGTTCTTTATGGTTTGAAACAAGCCCCGAGAGCTTGGTACGGTGAGATCGATTCCTATTTCCAGAAAGAGGGTTTCAAATGAGTGAAAATGAACCTGCTCTCTACACCAAAACTGAAGGTAAATCAAGCATATATACTTATCTTCTCCTTATATGTTGATGATATGGTATTTACTGGAAGTTGTGAAAAGATGATTTCAACTTTCAAGTCTGATATGATGAGGAAATATGAAATGAGTGATTTGGGAATCTTGCATTATTTTCTAGGAATTGAAATTGTTCAAGCAGTGGAGGGAATCTTCATTACTCAGAAAAAATATGCAAAGACAATTCTAGAGAAGTTCAAAATGCTTGGTTGCAATGCTGTTGCAACACCTCTAGTTGTCAATGAAAAATTTTCAAAAGAAGATGGAAGGTGGTACAGCTGATGAGAGTTTATACAGAAGATTAGTGGGAAGTTTGCTTTACCTGACAGCAACAAGACTTGATATTATGTATGTTGCAAGTTTGATGTCCAGATTTATGCACAATCCTACCAAGATTCACTATGGAGCTGCAAGGAGAATCCTTAGATACATTCAAGGTACAATGGACTTTGGAATTCTGTATGAGAGGAATGTGAAACCAAAACTCTTTGGCTTTTGTGATAGTGATTGGGGAGGAAGTGTTGATGATTTAAAAAGCACATCTGGATATACTTTTACACTTGGAACTGGTGTATTCTCCTGGGCTTCAAAGAAGCAAAAATCAGTAGCCTTGTCTACAGCTGAAGCAGAGTATGTATCTACATCAATAGCCACTTCACAAGCAATTTGGCTTAGAAGAGTCATTGAAGACTTTGGTGAGAAGCAAGCATCTGCAACAACCATTCTCAGTGATAACAAGTCTGCAATTGCCATGAGCAAGAACCCTATGTATCACAGTAGGGCAAAACATATTGCCTTGAAGTTTCACTACATCAGGGATGCAGTTGAGAAGAATGAGATTGATTTGGTGTACTGCAATACAGATGATCGAGTTGCAGATATCTTCACCAAAGCTCTACCAAGAGAGAGGTATGAATAACTTAGAGGCCTGCTAGGAGTGCAGAAGCAAAGCATTAAGAGGGAGTGTTGAAGTTAATGCTTTTCTTAGTCAACAAACTAGGGAGCAGCAGGAAATACTTAGCTGCAGGGAAGCTGAAGTGACTCACTGCAGTGAGATATTTCCAGCCACTTGGTTTATTGTTTACTCCTCCACTTAATCTAGATATTTTGTTGTATGTAAAGTACAATTATAATCTAGTTAATTAGGTATTTCTAAGATATTTTGTAGCTTACTTTGCACCCTATATAAAGGCTGTGTTTGCTATGTAATCTGTAAGAATTCCAGAAGTAAGAAATAGAAGCTGCAAAGTTTTGCTTCAAAGTTTCATCTATGTTTTCTTCTGCCTCATTTACTATAGCAAATTGATCTTGATCATATTTTGTTCAAAATACAAAATAGAGGCTCAAATTCTAACAGATTCTATTGATTAATCTGGAGATCTACTTCGTCGTAATTAAATAATAGATTTAAAAATGTTCGTTAAGTATATTAGAATCTCTGCTTCTGAAATTCAAAAGACCAACATCTGCAGGAACACAACTTTTAGTGTGGTATGCATGTTCTCTCCTAAAAACGCTTTAGAAGTGGGTAATCTTCTATCAGTTCCTCCTCCAACAGTATGTCATTTTCTTCCTGTGGAGTCCATAACACTTATGCTGCCTGCCCGAGAACGAACATAAAACATATGTGAACCATCGATCAAAGGGACATATCCTCAATTTATATGTTGTTCAAAGTTTAACATGCTAGTATATTCTTTGGAGGAATGGAACCAAGATTTTTCAGTGCTTCCTTCAAGTCATCGCTGCTATTTTTGGTGGCGGGCAACTTATGCTTCCCTTCAATTGCAACCAGCAATGTCACCTGATCATCAACATTAATTCAGAGATACAAAATGTACATCACTCTTTTCTAAAACATTATAATGCTAAAACCAGCACAGATGATGTTAAAATTGGGAATGCGTATTGACATGTAGCCATGCATACCACTATATATTGGTTTTGAAATCCATCATCTGTCACATCCCGACCCGTAAAATTTTATCTTATTTACTAGCTTGATTATAATAAGAATTTTACCGTCTCCGGCATTGAGATATAGTTTAATTGGTCCCTAGAGGGGTTTTGGGGGACGATTATTTCGGAGAGTTATTCGTAGGACAAGATGTGTCGACGGTAAAAAATGGTAAATTTTAGCTAGTAAAAGGTAATTTTTAATAGGGTATTTTATTTTAGGGTGTTAATTTGGTGAAGTTGGGTATTTTTATGATGTTGGGCCGGGTTGGTGTGAGGCCTAAACCCATCTCCTCTTTTTCTTTTCTCTTCTCTCTTTCTCTCTCTTCTCTCTCTTTCTCTCCCGACGCTCTCTCTCTCTCTCCCGCTGCCGGAATCCTTCTCAGCCGTCTATCGCTGTCCGGCCAGCTACCGGCCGCCGCACCACTCCCGTTTGGACCCCCGCCACCTCCTCTCCCTCCCCGGCCTAGCACCCGAGCCTTTAACCCGCCGGAGAGAAGGAAAACCCGCCGGAGACGCCATGAAACTTTTCGCCGGAACTCCCTCCTCCGGCCACCAATCCGGGCAAGCTTGGTACGGTTTTGTAGCTCTCCTCCCGTACAACAACCCCTCCAAAAGGCTCACTCCCTCTTGAGCTCGGTAAGGAGAAATTCGAAGTTGAAATTCTAGGGCTTTTAGGATGTTTTCGTTCGATTGACCTAGTTAGGCTTGAAATTGGACTTAGTGATAGTTATGAAAGTTGTTTGGGATGTTGAGAGGAAGATTCTGTTAAAATTTGGTAGAATTTGGATGTCGTCGGAATCGGCCTCCGGCCGCCGCTGCCGGCGGAGCCGCCACCGCCGCCACCGTTTTGGAGTTTTGTATAATTTTAAATGTGTAATAATTAGAGGAGTTTAATGAAGTGAATTGTGGAATTTTTGGATGAGTTTTGAATAGGTTTGTGAATTTCCGAAGTTTGGTATTTTGACGGTTAAATAATGTAAAATCCGGCCGTAGGATTTAAGTCAATTTCTGGGAAAGGTTGTATTTACGGCTGCCGAGTATGATATTAAAGTTTGGGTCATTCCGATTTAAGAATATCGAAGTTAGGCAATGATGAGCGTGTTTATGGCTCTCAGTTATTTTGCCTATTTTGAATAAAATTGGATTTTTAGTTGAGAAATTAATTATATATTTGGAACAGGACGTGAGGAGACTCAAATTAGAGAGACATCGGATCGACGTTAGGCTTAGGGCTAAGTTGTGAGTGGACCTTTGTTTTTAATTGAAAAGCATGCGATGAATGATTTTATTGATCATTTATTTCTTATGATGAGACTTATTGATTTCTTGGCTATTTGACAATTTTTCCTCTTTTGGAGAGATCCTGAAAATGAGATTTTCGGTGGATATGTATTTTGGATGTTTATGAGTAGAGTATAGTATATAAATAAATGCTAGCTAGCTATACGTGCTTTTCCACCATATTGAGGTAAAATTCCATTATGGTGCGACGTGAGTATTAGACGCAATCGTCGTAGCCCTATATAAATATAATAATTTATATAGGGAATATGCGCGTATATATATATATACACCGTCTTTTCGGTCATAATGTGGAAAAATATCATTATGACGCAATGTGAGCGTTAGACGCCAGCGTTGTAGCCTTGTATGAATTTCTATTTTTCTAAATTGTTTCTAGGATTCATACAAGGAGTCTAACGAGTGTAAATATATACGAATATATGATTATATATAGTTCAGCCAGAGAGGCTCCATTTTATTTGAGTTTGTGACTAGCCAGTGCTAGTCGTGAAATTGTCAGTTTATGAGTTGAGCACTTTTAAGCTGCCGCATGCAGTATATTTTTTTATGAAATTAAAATAGGAATGCATAAATATTTTGTTATTAAATTATTTTTTTCCACTCACTCTAACGTTATTAAATGTCTTCCCCTGGGCCCTTCGTTTTAAAATGCCCAGTCTGCAGGATTGCATAGTTGAGATCCGGCGTACATGGAGAAGAGGCATAGTTAATAGTATAGCTTCCGCTCTTTTCTATTTATTTCTAGTTCATTTCCTCTCAAATAGAGTTGCTCTGAATATGATCTTTGTTAGATTAGTAAATCTATTATTTTGGGAGATGTTGTGATTTGTGGGGAGCACGAAAGCTCCAGGAGTCTATAAGGTTGGAGTTGGAACCTTTAAGAGTATTTGCAGGTTTTGGTTTGGAAGGGTTGTCCATTTCCAAGGGAGGTTGTACCGAATTTAGCGGTAAATCTTTCCTTGGAGGTGGTCCCCGCACGATTTACTCCGGATTCAAGGTGAAATTCGGGGTGGGTCGTGTCATCATCAGTCCTGCTTCTCGAGACTTTCCTTCTCTTGTTGTTCACGTTGACAAGCGTCTCCTCATCAAATTTAACCCTCTCTTCAATAGAAACTTTATTGAAGCATTTCTCTGCATCCTCCATGTTATAGTTTGGTGTAACCTATACAAGCATGTACAAAGTTATAAACGACCCGAAATTAGAGATGGATTTCCACCGTCTCTAATTTCCGGACCACAACACTGGCGAACCTTAACTTGCAGTGATCTTCTAAGATAAGAATAAGATAGTGAACTTACAGATGAATAACTTGAGAACCAATAATCAGGATGTCTGAGCAAAGCTACAGTTGCCTCTGCATCAAGATCAAATGAAATGAATAACCCGTGAAATGTAAGGGCATGCCGAGCGTGGCGTATCAATATATACATGCAATAATATAAAATTTTCAGTTAGTTATATATGGTTCGAATCGAACCTGTCAAAATATAGCCCAAGCCTTTGGGGGTTGAGGTATCTGCAGTTTCAGCGATACGATCAAGATCTCTTTGAAGTGCTCGGGCTGTATCTAACAAACCAACCTTGCATTGGCATAAAACGAGAGTTTGGTATTAAGAAACAAGTTCAAATTGTCATGTTTTCATAAGACATAAGTTTCAGGGTTTAGGTGTATTTTGTGCCGGCCTTCTCAAATTACTCAGGTACACTAACCATTATGTATATTCATCAGAAACAAAAAAAAGTAACAAGATGTTAATAGTAGACTAGACAGTGTAAGTCGATCAGACCATAATACCTGAAGCTTAACAACGTTTGAGGTCGGAGCAACACGATTCACAAAGTTTGAGGTCTCCGTAACACTTGCCAAATGAAAGATGCACCCAGCAACAACCATCAGAACCAAAAACGCAAGGATTATGTTCAGGAGTTTAGTGTCGGCCTCGGACATGGAGGTATTAGACGAAGAACTCGATGATGAAGGCCTAGGGTTTGAATATGAAGAATACGACTTATACGAATACGAAGGTGAAGAAGAACGAGACGATGAAGAAGAATAAGATGACGAGCGTGACGAGGATGACAACGAAGAGGGCGAGCGTGAAGAGAAGGAGCTTCCGCCGAACCGACCACCCGAGGCGGCCCACGCCAAGTTAGGGTGAAACGTCAACAACAAACTTAACAGCACGGCAGCCATGGCAGGTGTCTTGAGTACCTTGAGAGCACTCGCTAATGTTTCATTGAAGATAGCCTCAAGTGGGTTAGGATTATCCATTGCAGGTGTTTTGATTCCCTTGAGAGCACTCGATAATGTTTCGTTCAAGATAGCGTCAAATGGTGGGTTCTCCGCCGCAGGTTTTTGCAGTCCCTCGAGAACATTCGATAATATTTCATTGGCGATGGTCTCAAGTGGGTCTTGAGATGCCTGGTCTGATGATGTGAAGTGGTTCTTGTCCGAGGAGCATATGAGTTTGAGATCATATTTGGGGGAGAATGAAAAGATAGTTGTAGAGTTTTGAAGGAGGCGGTGGTGACTTGGAGTGGTTTGGTGGGGAGAGAACGAAGACGGGAGAAGGGGATTGTGGAGCTATGTTTTAATGAGGTCAGGGGGTTGGCTCCGATCAACGCAGATGTAGCCATGGGCGTGCGTGGTTGGAGTATTTTGGAGGTTGAAAGAGACGGATTGTGGTACTCGGCGTTGTACGTAGTTTACATTAGGGTTTCTAACGAAGATATAAAAACATCATGCACATCACCTAGCAATGTGTACTTGGACACCAATATACTTTATTTAGATGCGTTGTTTTGTTACAAGTGCAGCTGGTTTAAACCAATTGCACCGCTTCATGAGCTAGATAGGGTGGTTTTGATAATTGATTTCTGATGATTGTCCTTGGTTTCTTAAATCTGTTCAGGTCGACTAGGAGAAACTTTAAGCTACATGTAGAAACGAAGTCGGTCTACATATCTTTTATGTAAAGATACCATTTCTTGAACCACCCTAATGTGCGTGTAATATATCCTCATTTTTCAAAAGCATTTCGGTAAGAACATCTCTAATAGCTTCTTTATGGTCTCTCTGTATCTTTTTCTTTAAAAGTATTTCAAAAAAGGGTAACAACATAGATCTCTAACATCTTCACACTAATTTTCTTGTTTAAGTTTAAAATTCATACTGTTATACACATGCATAAAATTCAATTCATGATCGATCCTTGATGATACTTATCTTACATTATTTCTCCGGCTTGAAAATTCTAAATGCAATTCTATGATTGGATAGTTATCTAAGTAACTTAAAACCCTAAAAATGCGTAGGGTTTTCTCTCTAGGTGATACTTTGTGGGAGTGGCTCCAAGGCGGCGACCCGAGCATACTGGCTAGAGGAGGGGGTTCCTCTAGAGAGAAAACCCCGAGAGGGAGCTCGACTGATGAGTCTTGGTGCCGGCGGTGGTCAAGATGGTAGGGTGGCCAGTTTTCTAGGTGTCCTCAACATTTGGCAGTGGGCCTCATTTTGGGCCTTCGGCGTAGGCTGGGCTACGATATGGGTCTAGGCTTTTTCTTGGGCTTGGGCTCCGTATCTTGCTAAGGTGGCTGCAATGATGGTCATTGAGAAGACAGAGGAGGAGGTTATACAGGTTACTTCGAACTCTCTTTCAGGAGAGCCTTTTGCTGGGTGTCCGGGTTTTGGGTTCGGAACTAATACTTTTGGTTTGGGTCTTGGCTCCATTGGCTTTGGTGTTGGCTCTCGGGTTAACCCCTTAGAGTAGTTTGGTTTGATCTTGGTTCTGACATTTTAATAAGTCAGATGATTCTGGTAGTTTCGAATTATTGATTGCAATGTCTACTTTAGTCTAGAGTTTACAATATTAAGATGACTTATGTCATATATATAGTTTGTTTTTTTATAGCTCTTCATTTACGTGACCCTTGCAGGTGTGTTATGTTTATGTTGTATTCCTACAATTCGGTGATTAAATTATATGACTTTGAATCATTCTACAAAACAGAAAGAAAAAAAAAAAAAAAAAACTAATTTACAACCCTAGAAATTCAACTCACGAGATGGGCCAATAAAGCAAACCTCAGCCTTAAAGACCCGGCCCAGTCCATGGTCATGCATGAGTCATGAGTGTAGGAGAAGGAAAATCAAGAATAAAAAAAGGCATTTCCGTATCCTACAAGGACTAGGTCTTGATATCAAAAATAATAATAAATAATAATAAAGAAATATGTCGCAACCGACTTACGCCTTGTATATAAAGCAAGCAAGGAAACGGAAACTTGTTGAAGCCACAAACCACAACTCCCCATCAACAAAACCAAAACGAGAAAAAGGAAAGTTCGAGAGTCTCAGACTCCTTCCTTGTTAACTCAGCTAAGTTATAGAAATGGCGAAATCAGCAGCAGCAGCAGCAGGGATGAGGAAGAGGAAGAGTGCAAGCGTTTCGGATTCGGAAATCATAGAGGCAGCAAATCTGCTCATACAACTCAGCGGAAGCTCCGATACGATTTACTACGACGCGGAAGAAGAAGACAGCGTTGGGAAAACAACGCCAACCACTGCTGATGTTCATCGTGATGATCATGATCAGGTGTGTTCTTCTACCTTGAAATACAGCGTGTTTGCAGAGGAAGATGAAGATGAAAATGAATTGGGTTTCGGTAGGCGAATTGGGAAGAAACGATTTCGGTTGGTTTCGGATCTGTACGAGCAGACGAAGCCTATCAGAAATGGAGGTTTTGTAAATAGAAAGAAAAGGAGGATGATGGTGTAGTTCGTGTTATTGTTGTATGACTAGATAGCTTAGCTTCCCTTGAACTGTAATGGAGAATTTTTGATGTACGTGTTTCTGTAAATATCAAGACTCGTTTTCTGGTTTGTATCTGGGTTTCGAAATTTGGCTTCATTTTTTGTTGTGATTCAATCGCCATGGTCATCGTAATTCATGGGCACATAGGGAAAGATTGATCGATGAAAACATGGTTCGATTTCGCTGAAATATCAACACCATCTTGGTGGTATCGTTCGAGTTATAACTTCTTCGTTAAGCAGCAACCCATTTCTTGATTTTTCTTCTAGGTGTGGATGTTTCAAGTGACACGATCACCCAGCTTTCAAAATTTCATTTTACGAAATTCTAATTATCCAGAAATGATATGGAATAGAGGATGTTGGGGGAACAATGTCTTTTCTTGGAAAGCAATCAAATGACCAACTTCTGAGGAGAAAAATCTCAGGCCAGGAATAACTCCAAATCAAAGACGTCAAAACCCATTATAAAATCTCACCATGTATTCATAGCTTACTGTTCTCTTTTTGGGTTCGTATAGAATACATGTACCAATACACGAGTTATACTAATTTGAGACGAGCCTACTTTTGTAAAAAATTAGGGCATAATGTATCAATACATCAATACATAAATGTAGCGGAATACATTCTTTCCTGGGGGTTTGAGCTTGTTACGATAGAGGGTTTGAGTTTTCTCAATGGGAGAGCATACGGAGCTTTGGGTAAGCATTGCATGTTCAGCTGGTACAAGATGAACTTATCCATTTCATGAATCTCATATGAAAGATGTACTGTAATCAATGAACTCAAACTACCAAGGTAAAGATAATTAACTACTTATTAAAAAGCAGTACAATTAGGACTAGGCAAAGATACTTCAGATGACAGGAAAATTAGGTAGTAGCACTTCTTATAATAAACCCTAGTTCCGAACCTGTATTATATAGCAGCCTATTGAAAAATAATATGCTCAAAAGCTTCCATAGATACACAATCTAAAATCCTTGAAGCGTTTCTCCTACAAAATCATAATCTAAGTAAGCAGCGGCGTAACAAGGACAATTCACATCTTCAGTTGCCTGAAAAACTGCATTAATGCTCTAGATGGAACACATATTCCGTCAAGCTCTGCAGTTTACTGGGATTCAGTTTCTGCTCGGTAACAATAGGCTGCTTCTTCACAGTGATCATTTGAGAAGCAGGGTCCACAATCCATCCTTGCTGTTGTACGTCTGCATATAAAAATGATACCTCAATGATTTAACAAAAATATGAGCCACAGACTTTTCATTTGGATAACAGGCCTAAGAGTAATCATGCAATTAACTGGAAAGTCATCAAAACATGATTTTTGGTTTAATAGAAGGAACGAGTCATTAATCATGATAAGATTGTCGTCATCATAATCAAGCATCAGACACTAGCAACCTTTCTATCTAAAGTAACTGCTTTACAAGACCAAGTACCAAAAAACTAGGGTCAATATAGGTACTATATTTCTCTTGTTTTCTTGAAGAAGATTCCTGTACGTACGCAGCAGAGACAACAGAGCAATCAAACCCACCAAAAGTAGGCCTTTATAATATCACCCCACAATAATATAACCTGGGTTCATCCAAGGCAGCATGATCAGGTATACTTTTTCATTTTGGTACCCAACTGAATTTATACTAGAGTACAGCCACCTCTATGACTGCCTCTGATGAAGAACTTGCTTAGGACTTCAGGAAAAATAGAATCTGCAAGGCAGCATGATCAGGTATACTTTTTTATTTTGGTACCCAACTGAATTTATACTAGAGTACAGCCAACTATATGACTGCCTCTGATGAAGAACTTGCTTAGGACTTCAGGAAAAATAGAATCTGAAATCCAAAAGCACATAGCTTCAAAATGTCATGAATCAATTCCCATAGATAACCTAACTCTAACAATCTATTATCTTTTTAGATGTTCTTCTTTCAAGCTTAAGCCAGAGCAATTTGATAACTGATATATTCAAGAGCAAGAAAAAATAAATAAATAAATAAATAAAGCTTACAATTTTTCACATCATCCCCATTCATGTTCAGAAAGAGAGATGTGTCTTGGATGCTTATTGTAGAATAAGCAGACTGCAGCAGCTGAAACATCTTCTTGGTGTAAAGATCTGCAAGAAATTCAGAAAAGAAACAATGATGACATGAAGTGCATAAAACATAAGAAATTTGCACTATGAGTTACCACAAACACGACTTCAGAGATTGATATGCAAGAATTACATCTATAATTAGAAGACCATACAGATTATGTTATTTGTTCTATATGAAACCTGAGATTGCATTACGCAAGTCAACTCCAAAGAACTTAAAAAGAGAGATTCAGGGCTTCATTATGCAAGATGACCTATAGAACTCATAAGTATGATATAATACATTGAGAGTCTGACTTTATGCCAGAATGAAAAGTACTTGTGACCAAGGGTGTCTAATTTATCATTCATAAGGAAAATAGGAAAATAGGACCAAAGAAAAAAAAAAATGGTATCTTGAATGATAATTATATCAGCTAAAGCATAATCCCATTAGATAACTAACTATGCTGAGGATATTCCTTTGTAGCAACATTTATTAAGAGGTGCCATGTTTGTACTTTTACTTATGCGAATCTTCAGATACAGCAATATATTTTCAATTTTAGGAGCGCCCGTAACCCATATTAACCTCCTTAGAAAACACATACCCTCTCAGGTAAAGAAAAGATTCATATGTAAAAGAAAACAAAGAAAAGAAAACACTCCAAGTGTGCCCGTGTTTTCCACAGATTATTATATAGAGAGAAAATAATATAAACAATAATCTTGCAATTGAAAATTCAAAACATGATAGTAGAATTCGAAAGACACATTTAGGACCAGTGCACCACCATATTAACAATAGAAACATGTTATATAGGATGAAATGTCCCAAGGTGAGCATAATTGAAGAATAACACCCAATTCTTATCTCATTATAACCTCAAATCATTCATATCTAAACTCCTGCATCCAAATATTCATTCTCTATCAATTTTCTCCAGAAAATACAAGAAAACCTCTGATCTATATCCAACCCAACAGAGTCCAAATAAGGCACACATTAACTCTTGAACAGTCTCATAATGCCCTTGCCAAAGATATGAGGTAGTACAATGCATAATATTGCATCTCACATACAAAAAGGCATACTCTATAGCTCATGTAGTCACACAAAAAGATCAATATCTTAGGCCACCATAGTCCAACACAATGTTACACCAAAAGTCAATGTCTTACTAATACATAGGAGTAGAGCATTACACAACTGAACTCAAGACCATTTTGGATATATTACTTTCTTGCTTTTTTTTTTTTTTTAAAACTTTTCCTTGCGTGTCACTAGAATCACATCTGTTCATTCAGCAAAGTCGAGACTTGACATCTGACTTTAAGAGTACCGTCATGTAATATTGCAAGAATTTTGTAGAATAACATGTCTGATTCGAGATAGGGAACAAGTCACACATCCTTGTGTCAGCTTTGAGATAGGGAAGAGATTCATCATCAACCCATATAGGTAAAAAAATAAAAAATAAATAAAAAAAGGAAGAAGAACACATCCTTGTAGGGAAGAGATTCATCATCAACCCATATAGGTAAAAAAAGAGAAGAGATTTTATGGGTAGTGAGTTGAAAGGGAATCACCAAGAAAAGTGAAGAAGAAGAACAATCAAATTCCTGTGAAACTGAATCAACTTAATTTTTGAATTAAAGTTCCCCATCTCGACATGGCAGTTGTAATGAGTCATTGAAAGTTAGTCATGTCTAATGGCCACCAGGCCATCCAATCAAAATCCAATTATAATTTGATAATCTGACCTTTCCACGTGTAATGATATTATGATAATAATGATGATAAAAAGCTAGCCATATCTGTTTTTCCTCAAGCTTGCTTCAAAATACAACAACTCAGTACATATTTGAGATGGCTGAAGAAATAGACCCCAAAATACATAAATTTAGTGCAAGATAGACTCTGTCATCGCCAGAGGTTTGAAAGTTTTGATAATCATCCACACAGGTTGCGCCTTATTGCTTTAACAGAAAGGAGCGCATCACACATAAGGCTACAGCTACAATAACGTTATATGTATTGGTGTATTGGTGACTTCTTAAACACACTTTATCCCCATATATTCTAGAGTGATTTGAAGTTTCAAGATAAATTAAAAGAACAAATGACACTGAGATGCTGCCTACTCAAACCATATTCTTAACATCATAATCAACATAAAAAAACTGCTTCCTATTCACAAAATGAGAAGTGAAAGAGTTGACAGCTCCAATGTCTCAAAAGTTAAATTATCATTGATCATTACAAACTTTCTCAACCCAATCAATGAATATAATAAAAAAGAAAACTAAAATTCAAAGCTATATAACTTTATAATGGCCGTAAAAAGCTATATCCAATGTCAAGTGAAGTTCACAAATCATCAATACAGTCATTAATAATCTTTTGAGTATCAGTCATTATCATGCTACTGTTACGAATCACTAAACAAACAATATCAAAAACAGGATTCATGATACTTGTAAAAAACAAGAAAAACTAAAGCACAGGTCGTGATCTCAAGAGACTTACCTGAAAAGGCCGCAACAAGACCTTGAGCTTCCTGACTCCAATTAAATCCACGAATAGCTTGATAAATGCCCACATAGTCCCGCACCCAGAGCTTCTGACCAATTCTCCAAGCCGCCTGCACTTCCAGATTGTTCTCCTTGACCGCAGACGGCATAGACTTCCAAAGAAACCTCATACTGTTACTGCATTATCACCACACACAATCAAAAACTCTAAACAACACCGAATCCACTAAATACACAACAGCAGAAACAGGCAAAACTACAGTAATTCCAAAGCGAAACATTGCGAAGCATCATGCAATTAGAACAACAAAATAGCAAAGCCAGAAATTAAAGGTTTGGTTTCTTCAAATATCGAACAGAACAGAGGTCTAGGGTTTGAGAAAATTACAAAGCGATTACTGTTGAAAACTGGAAAGAGAATCGAAATTAACATACATATCGCCGGCGTAAATGTGACCGAGAAGATGAATGGCATAGGGCCAGTCCTCCTGGAAAGAGACGCCCTCCGCTGCGACCTGTACCATCAGAGAGATTGAGAGAGAGAGGTTCGAATGAGAATCCAAGCAAAACAAAGAAGAAAAGTTGGGGGATGATTTAGGGTTTGAGACCGAAATCGGAACCTGAAGCATGATATCGTCGCAGATGTCGGCGATCCTTTCATACGATTTGGAAGCCAAGGCCGAGGAGAGGGGAGAGAAATCCATCGCTGCTCTTCTTCTCACTATTTTTCTTCCCAGTAAACTTGTGCAAAGTTATTCATATATAAATATTAAAAAATTGACACGTCTTTTCATGTTTTTTCATTACGGATTACCTATTTTAACCCTTTCCAACTCCGCCACTTTTTCCGATCCGCCGCGCACTGGACCGCGGCAGGTGATGTCTAGCTCTTATACCATTTACCATGTCTTGACCGGGCGGACCGACCATCTCGTTTCGTTTAATTTTTTTTTTTTTTATCAAATTCAATTTATCTTCTCAAACTCAACGTGGAAGACCAGTTTGCATCCATCTTGGTCATTATATTTTTAAATCGCATCAATCGTGTCTAATTTCAATTTTATTCCAAATGTGATGTAATGTACTAAGTTGAAACCAACATGAGATGACACCTTTCAGCTTTTGAACTCCTAAGAAAAGAAGAATAGTCTTTACGCTGTATACAACCATCTCCTACAACCTCCCCTTCTTTAGGTTCTCTTGTTGCTCACATGACTACTTACTCTGCAAAACCCTAGACTCAGCCCCAATTTCAAACTTAACATCACATTCCAATTCAACCAAAATTTCTAAACCCATTAGCTAAACAAACAATCAATTAAAATTTACAATACCTCAAGTTCTCTATAGTCTATATCACTCTCAGATTTGAACTTCATTTCTAATACCTCAAATTCTCACTTTGTGCAACTTCAAAGCATGTACCACCATGCCCAAATCTCTCCACTTCTTTCTCAAATCCATCACTAACCCCACCAAAACCCTCAATTATATGGGTGATTGAAGAAAATATTATAGTTTTTACTACTAACACACACAAGTAGGCTCCTCTCCTCTTCGATTTCTTGTTCTTCTTAGGCTTCTAGTCCAAAATAGGGAACACTGAAATAATCATGTTATTATTATGTTAAACTGACGATCTTATATTGGTATTGGTTTTATTAAAATTGGGCATTTCAAAGGTGATGCTTTGTGTGGTCCTCAAGAAAAATGCATTATTTAGTCTCACAAGTGATTAAGGAGGATTGTTGTATGCAAAATTACAATTTATTTAGCCACTTTATGAGGTATAATTACCACTTATATAACCTACCTAATGCTTTCGTTTGCCTTTACAGGTCATCCTGACTATTTCACACTTAGGCCTAATTTGGTTCAAGGAATGGAAAGGAAATGAAATAAATTCTCTAAATTTTTCCTTTGACATGGGAAAGAAAGTGAATCCTTGGGGTGGGTGGAAGGAACAATTTTCCACTCAATTTTCTTTTTATGTGGGAACCACTTTCCTTTCCCACTTTTTGCCCTTTGGTCTCCAAACAATCGAAAGCAATGGCTTTCCTTTCCCTATGGTTTGATTCCATGAACCAAACATGACCTTAAAATATTCTATAGAGCACATATCAGAAAACAAATATGTTGGAGCCAAAACAAGTTACTTTTAAAGATGGACAAAGGTAGGATGTCTCTTGTTCAAGTAGATAGCATGGAGAAGTAGATTAATCCAGCTTATGCTCACCAACAAAATTATTATTGGTATAGAGTTGGTGATGAAGAGGGTGTTTAATGAAGCTGTAGTTTGATTGGGATGTCCTGGTGATGTGGACCCTTTATCCGTTGTGAGATTGATGATTCTCTACGTCGACCACTAGGAACTAGAAGATGAAGATGACTTTTATATATGAAGACTTGTTTTTCAGTCAACCAAACAATGTTCTAATAGAAGAGATATAAGAGACTAGACCTAACAAGGGAGTGGTGATAAAAGAACCAAAAGAGGGTGCGTCTACTCATTGTAGCACTACTGGTGGGCGTAAACTACTAAGGACAAAGGAAAGAAAAAGCTGCCTGAGGTTTCTAAGGTTCCTAAGCCACGTACAAAGGTAGTTTAACTTGGTTGGCAAGGTCCAAATGGTGTTGGGCAGTCATCTAGTGGTTTTGGGTCAAGTGGTGTAGAGCAGGGCAATTTGATGCAGAATGTGGTTGGGAATCTATAGGACATCAATAATTTGGGTTCTTTGGATTTTCTACAATTCTATGGTGGTTAGAGCCAAGAAGAAGTGGGTTATGAAGATAAAAGAAGGTTATGATGACGAACCTTCACATAGTGAGGATTCTGATTACAAGCATTTATCAGACGATGAGGACTATGACAAATATAGATCTGATGAGAATAATTATATTGTTGACGATACTGTGGAAGAAGAAGCGTAACGCATAAGATCACTTCTCAGTGGTTATGTTGGATCAAGAAATGGAGAAAATTTGCAGCATGAAGAGGATGAATTTTTTATTTTTTATTTTTGACAATGAGGATATGTTTGGAAGAGTAGATTATGATGAAGAACCGCCCAACTACTTTTTGAACTCTAATGGTGAGAGGTAAGAACAAGGGTACGTTGTACTTCAACCCTAAAACTGACATGGTCAACCCTAAAACTGACATGGCCAGACCAAGGTTCCAGTTGGATATGATGTTTGGTAATGCCGAGATATGAAGGGATGCTAATAGATTGATGGCTTTACAAGGAGGCTGGGAGTATCAGCTTATGAAGAATGACAAGGTCAGACTGAAGGCTGTATGTAAGCAAGATAATTGCCCTTTTATGTTGTTTGCTTCTAAAATGCAACACAAGGATACTTGATCTAAAGATCAAGGATTGGATTCCTAAACACACATGCACAAGAACATTTAACAACAGCATGGTCAGGGTGAAACTTCTAGTGAGGAAATTCAAGGATCAGATTGCCCCCAATCCGGACTGGAAACAATGTGCTATGTTTTTTGTTTTTTGTTTTCTTATGAGAGATTTATGTGTTTTTCATACTTAGTTTTAAACCATAACAATGTTTTCTATGACAGTTGTAGAATCATTAGCCAGGACAATGTCAAGTGAGATCAGGGCAAGAGTTTGTAATAGGTTAAGGTGGTGGCTTTGTTGGAGGTTGAGGGTTCCATCTGAGATCAGTTTGCAAGATTAAAAGACTATGACAATGAGTTGAAGAGAGTTGATCCTAATACTACAGTGGATATAAGGTGTGATTTCAGCAGCAATAATAAGAATCCACTATTTTAAAGGATGTATATATATGCTTGGGAGCCTTGAAGAATGAAATGAAATTTGGTTGTAGAAGCGTGATAGGAAATAGTGCATTTTTGAAGAGTCCATTTGAAGGTTAGCTTATTACTACTATTGGTGTGGATGTTGTAGTAGGGTTATTACATATGCTATAATGGAAAATGATAACAAGAATTTATGGATCTTGTTCTTGAAACTTCATTACAAGGACTTAGATATTAAGGTAGATGGAGTATGATGGGTTTTTATTAGTGACAAGCAAAAAGACCTCATTGTTGCTTGTTAAGTGGTTGTGCCAAGTGCCGAAATTAGGTTTTGTGTAATGCATATATTAATCAAGTTCACAAAACTTTTGCCTGGAAAAGTTCGAAGGATCAAATGTGAAAGTGTGCCAAGTGTTGATACCTGAAATGTAACTTAATTTTGTGAAGAGACCGAGGGTCAAATATTGGACCTCAATCTAATTTGAGACCCTTTAGATCTATAAGTAAGGCTTAGAGTACCAACTCTTCATAGTTCACAAACTAAGACACGTTGCCTATTTTAGGTAATGAGCAAGCACAAGGTCCATATTCAAATTCTAAGGGAGGCAAGCCACGCCATGTCATTCCATTCCATGCCTAATAGTAAGCAAATGGACGACTTACGGGCCAAGCCCATCCCTAGATAAAGTTAGACAAAATACACTTGAGAGTCTGGTCAGGCCATGCTCGTTCATGCCCAAGCACACTCCCTCTATCTAGCATGTGGTTCCTCATGGACACGCTTCAACCCACGTGCCCTCTCACTTCACCCACCACTACCATACGCCAAGAAAAGTCACGCATAAGCATTCTTGATGATCTATCCTAACCCGTCTATTTCAAGAAGCCACGCGGCTGACTACTAGCAACGTGGACCCAAGACACTAGACCAAGTGAGGCTTATTAGTAGGTTGTGGTGTGGAAGGATACATGATTTCTCAAGGTCTATTGATGTCAAATGTCAAGTGTCCAAAACGTCTTAGGAGTTAAGAACCAAACTTGAATTTGAGTTTCCCGCACACAGGCTTGTAACAGATACCTCAAACCTGGACATAGAGCACTGACATCATGAGTCACCTCAAACCTGAACCCTTACTTCCACTAATCACCTTATAAGCTTAAGGCAAATCTAAGGTCATGTTTCGTCATGAACCCAAGAATAGTTTGGTAAGAGATCGAGATCATTGGTCTCAAGAGAGTGATGACAGAGAAAAAAAGAGTAATTCTGAATCACTGTCTGGTCTTTACATTTTTTTAGTTTAAGAACTCAAATAATGGCAGTAAGAAGGAAAACACTAACCTTTGCTAAAATAGGGAGTCACGAGCCATTTTTTTTACCCTCAGTCTTCATCACAACACCTACATGCAAAACCACTACCAAGCTCTTCATGCATAACCAACCCTAGGTCACCACCACCATATCCATCCCTCTAAACAACACCACCATATATACTCTACAATCCCTCACCCGCATTAAACCATTTTTCATGATGAGCATGCATTCTGTTACGCTTGCATGATTCTAGCTCCTACACCAGGCATACTATTAAGCCATTTCAGTATTGATATTGCATGCTTGGAGCCTCTCCAACACAACAAAGTCTATCTTAGGAAGACTTTGGGCCTAGTCTTGCAACCTCAAAGGGGAAAATCATATCATCAAGCCTAACAATGGAAAGCTCCTAGATCCTCAATTTCTACCCTAACACCAAGGATACTATGATGTCTTACTATCTTAAAGACATGGAGGAGATGAATGATCTTGATGAGGATGCCTCCAAATGGATGACACTTAAGTAAAGCGTTAAATGTACATAAACCGTTAAGTTCTTTTCATAAAGTGTGGATGCTTACTTTCCTTTTTGTTGTGGTGCTTTGAAGTTTTAGCTTTAACCTTTAACTATTGTTTTTGTTTTGCAGATTAGGATAGGCCTCAAAGACATCGGTGTCAGACATTTTTCTACATAAACAGCAATTGTGACATTATGGACAACACTACAATGGTACGTAAAATATTAACAGAAAGAAAAGAACAACAAAATACCTCTACTCCCCTTCCTAGCTGATCAAAATAGAACGTTGCAGACACAACAAGAGAAAACAATGAAACAAAATTAAAGGTTGCGAGTGCATGAACTTGTAGCTTGTTAGCCGGTCAGCCATGATGTTGGCTTCCCTGTATATGTGAAGGAAAACTATCGGATCCAATTGAGCAGCCAAGTAGAAAACATCATTCACCAAGACCGATTCTCCAAAGAATCGGAGGTCTTCAATTGAGACATTCCATAAGTAGCCTAGATTCTCCTTTAATGATGTTTGAAATGACTGTTGTATGCAAACTGCTCGTCCCGTCCATATTGTCTCCCGCAATATGCCTCCTTGGTTCCGGACGAAGCCAAGTCGATACATACGATAGGCCGATAGATCTAATAGTATTTTTATAGGGATTCTATCTATCACTATAGGATTCATATTCAAGATCATTAAAGTTCCTTTTTAGACAATCGTAGGATGGAGAGATGCCAATAGATGATACGTAAGGTGGCTCAAGTTGTGGCTAATTTTCCTAACCACGTGCGGTCTGACTTAGAGCGCGTTTTGCACTACCTCATAAGGACGTTGAGACCATTCAAAAGATGGACTTTGTCTTTCAGTTTTTTTTAGTGTGTCTATTGCCACCCCACAAACCATTTTTTTTACCCACACGTTCTCTTCACACCCCACTTATATATTTTTAATTGTAAGTCTACTTTGTTCACCCATTTACAATACCTAAAATACATTTTTCTCATTTTTGCTTTGTTCACTCTAAATTCTTTTTTCACCCTACATATATTTTTTTCAATTTCAGATTTGCTGTGTGAACCCTACATTCGATCTCTTCTCACCCCGCCTATATATTTTTTAATTTTAAATTTACTTTATTCACCGATTTGCAATACACACAATATCAGCCTCTTCTAATAGTCATTGAACTCCAAAAACAAAATGAAATCACTAGGCCATATACATCATCAGACGACACTTTTCAGACGACATATTTTGGACGATTTTGAGTTTTTGTCGTCTGATTAATTTTTCGACCCTTCAGACGACATTTATGAAGTATAAGTCATCTGAGTGCCATGCTCCCTTCATACTTCTGGATGTTGCTCAATTTGTCTGTGATATGCAAAATTTCAGAGGGCATATATATGTAGTGTAAAAAAGCAACATTTAACAACTTTATGCTAATACGTTGGACAACATATAAAAGTTGTATGTGAAAGAATGCGAAATCAACTTTTAGTTCCCTTTTTATGTACTTGATCCAACAACATATTAATGCCGTCTGAAAGAACTATAAATCTTTGATTTATACCTCCATTTTGAATCCTTAAATTCACTTATTCAGACGACAAACAAATGACGTCTAACAAACCCATAAAATTGAGTCTGGAAAGATGCACGAACCTTGTAATGTATAACTTCAGACGACATATGAAAGTGGTCTCTCTGACCCTGAAATACTCAATTTAATTAATTAAATATTGGGTTTGGTTACCTTTTAATGTATTCAATAATACGGCAGATAAATGTCGTCTGTGGGAACCTGAAATATAAGTTTGAAAAATGGCTCAACCTTTTAATCTATTCATTAGACGAGGTTAATATGTCGTCTGTATGAACTTGAAATAGTCAATTCATTTGAGTTTGGGAGAGGGCGCCAACCTTAATGTATTCATCGCACAACATAAAAATGTCGTCTGGACTTGAAATATTTGAATTTGGGCGCCAGAGTTTTCCCTCACTTTTTTTCAATGTGAGACGGCGATTATATGTCGTCTGAGGTTGTAAATAAGTGATCAACATAAAATATGCATATTTTCCAAACGGAAACGCCCTTATCTCCTCCAACCAAAACTTATATTTTTGATTAATCGGTTTTCAAACTCCAGTTAAGAGTAGGAAAACATATCTATGTAATAGTTTGGACACTTTGATGAAACGATGATGTACTTCTCCTTGTGGAAGCTATAAGAAAGTTTATCTATATATGAAGTTGACTCTAATGATCGAGACCTATAAGTTATTGAAAATGGGTAAATTTTCATCCACATACATATTTAAGTACTGCGATCATATCCAACGGTCATATTAGGTAAATTTTGTCTCTTGTATATAGTTGCCTTATAAAGATGTATGTTTACAAAGAACTTAGTAAACATGTTATAGCACATTAGTACGTATGTTGTGATTCAAATGACGGAAATATATTTTTTTTCAAGTTTGAGTGTCAGATGTCGTCATGATAGTGAATTATGGATGTAGAACAAAATTCATGCATTTTCGATAAAGTTCGCGTCTCGGTCGATGCGGTCAACGTTAATTGAATCTTCCTTAGTAACTTTAGACGACATATATATGTCGTCTGAGAAATACTTTTAAAAGTCAACACTTTTATCTAAACGAAAACGCTCTTATCTAGACCGACCAATACTTAAAGTTGGGATTCGTCAATTCTTATACCATCATCTAGTGTCAACGAAACTATTTTATGCGAACATTCAGACTTGTTTATCGACCGATCATATAGCTCCCCATGAGGAAGAATAGGAACGTTTATGTATATATGAAGTTGACTCTAATGATCGAGACCTATAAGTTATCGAAAATAGGTAAGTTTTCTACCACATACATATTTAAGTACTACGATCATATTCAACGGTCTGATTAGGTAAATTTTGTTTCTTGCATATAGTTGCCTTATAAAGATGTATGTTTACAAATAACTTAATAAACATGTTATAGCACATTAGTACGCATGTTGTGATTCAAATGACGGAAATAGATTTTTTTCAAGTTTGAGCGTCAGATGTCATCATGATAGTGAATTATGGATGTAGAAAAAAATTCATGCATTTTAAAGTTCGCGTCTTGGTCGATGCGGTCAACGTTAATCGAATCTTGCTTAGTAACTTCAGACGGCATATATATGTCGTCTGAGCAATACTTTTAAAAGTTAACACTTTTATCTAAACGAAAACGCTCTTATCTAGACCGACCAATACTTAAAGTTGGGATTTATCAATTCTTATACCCTCATTTAGTGTCAACAAAACTATCCAATGTGAACATTCTGACACGTTTATCGACCGATCATATTGCTCCCCACAAGGAAAAATAGGAAAGTTTATGTATAAATGAAGTTGACTCTAATGATCGAGACCCATAAGTTATTAAAAATAGGTAAGTTTTCTACCACATATATATTTAATTACTGCGATTATATCAAACGGTCAGAATTACTCTCGGTTTATTTTTCGGACACCCGGATAATTTTGTACATATTTTTAACTTATAGCCTATTTAAAATTATAATTTCTAATCTAGAAACCCGTCATTAAATCTCAGTCTTCTATTCCATCTCTTCTAATCTGAACCATTTACTCAAGCTTCAAAACCTAAAAACCCTAACTCTTCTGTCATTATGTTGAACGCCTCCCTCCCCCTTTCTCTCTTATTTCTCTCTTCTCTTCCGAACTCGAAGAGAGAAGTTAAACCCAATCAGTAATCTTATTCTTATATATATAAATCCAATCCTATCAGATGCAGCGTCTACTTTCCCTGAGTCTAATCTTTCGTTTGTTATTTCAATCGTATCGGATTCTCTGTTTAAGTCTATTCAGTTCGAGGTATGCAGCAGGCTGATGAATCGGTGTTGAGCTTGAGACCTGGTGGCGGTCGTGGCGGTCCTAGACTCCTTGGTCCTCGCTTTGACTCTTCTACTGCTGCGTCTTCTTCTCTTGCTTTCGAGTCCTTCTCTTATGCCTCCCCCGGTTCCTAGAAAGCTCTCGTCCCAGGATATTGTCTCCTCTCAATCTCAACCCGCCACCCTCGGATCTCTCTGGAATCGGGTATTCTTCGTATTCTCTTTTTTCGATCAATCTCTAAATCTTAATTAGATTCGCACTTATTAGTCTAACAATATGTATGTTCCTATTTAGGCTGGAACTTGGGAGGAGAAGAATGTCAATAAATGGGCGACGGATACAATAAAAGTACCCATTTGTTGAGCTGCTACCTTCTTCATTATCATTGCTTTAGCTTTGAAATTAAATGATTAGCTCTTTTGCAGGAGTTGCTTGCATCAGTGGGTTCCGTGGAGTTCCAAGGGGGCTGTGCAGAAATATCAGATGTCTCAAAATGCGTAGGGGATGTGGGTCTTAATTAATTTTGTCATTGTTATTGTATGTCAAATTCCATTTATGAGAAAGCTGATTCTAGGAATTTCTTTTCATTCCTAAAGCATATTTATTGTTTCAGAGCTTTAGATTTATCGTATTCAATTGTCATGCTCACTAAATTCACCGTTCCATTTTGTTTTTCTTGTTTTCCCTAATCTTTGTCATGTTTCATTCCTTAATTATGTTATTTCAGTTGAGACTAGAGGTTATTATCCTGTTGAGTCTGGTGATACAGTACTAGCCTAATGACTCATCATCCCTCACGAGTTGATCTTTACTGAGTGATCAGACATTCTTGGTGACTGTGAAACAAGAAACGCGTCGGCTACACATATGAACTAACCCTAAAATTCAAAGGTAATTGGCTGCATTGTATAAATGTTTCTTTTCTTCTTTCTCTATGGTTTATCTGAAATTTATATTATCAGGGGAATGGATCACCGGAGAGGAGAAAAAGATGGTCAAGGGCCACATAGACATCCCAGATGTTCCAATGGTAAGGGTTGATATTATACTTTCTAGTTTATATGGGGAAGCATTGTCTTATCTGGTACTACTTATATGTCGTAGTTGGAAACTTTACTTTACAAAGTCATCCAAAGAATGTGCATGATTTATATATCGTAATGTTATCTACAAATATTTTAACTTCTAATGTAACTTGGATCATTTTATTCTTTTGGCTGCATCAGTTGGTAGAGTCTGTCTAACCAAGGTTGTCAAGGAATTCAAGAAACGCATTTCCAGCCAACATGAATCGGTATGATGGTCTTTCTCCATTAAACTATTCCTTTCCTTCTTAACGTTATTGATACTGCCTATTTTAAAGAAATTCTTACATATTGCATGTACTAGTGACTCATGTGAACATAAATTTGGTTTTTCCTTTTCTTTTTATCATCTATTTGGCAGATCAGTTCTTGCAATGAGAGTGGAACTTTGGCAGATTTTTGACAGGACATGGAGAAAGGAATGTGATTTAAAGTTGCTGGAGGAGCAATGAAAATGCAGTTGTATATAGATTAGGACAAGTTGGTATTGTAGCTATTTTCATGGATTCCTACACTTCAAATGATTTTGTAATTGAAGTGGATTATCAAAGTTCAATGAAGTGTTTCTTTTGTTCTTTTATTCTTGGTTTTTCTTTATATATGAAGTTCAATTTATAGCGACAACATATGTGTTTATAACAAGCAACATAACCTCAACACAAATATGCAGTGTGAGCTGGAGTCACAAGACAAAATGTTGATTGAACGTTTTTTATTTTTCAATCACACGATACTTAAATGTTGAGTGAAGCACCTCAGCACGACAAAAACCATGATAATGCTTCTTTCAGACAACATTTAAATGTGGTTACATTGTAGAGTCTAAGCGGAAAAGTTAAAAGTCTGTGGTAGGAATAGAATTGAAAGTACAATTAAATGTCGTCTGACAGAACAACTAGCAAAATGTATAATAGTTTACAAAGTTAGACGACAGATAAGTGACATTAGATCTTCTATATAACCACATATATTACAAATTTTTGACATTGTAAGCTCACACACTCAACACTTTATTAAAGTGTGATTAGATAGAAAAATCCAATAAATCAAATTATTCTCCAATCAGTCCACACTTATATGTGGTAGGTATACAAAACAGACGACATTTGATGTGTCTTGTGATATGATTTTACAATTTTTTGATGTTGATTCAGTCCACACTTAAATGTGGTGCGTTTACTGAAATTTTTCAATCTTCTCTCTTCTCAAACGACATAAGATATGTCGTGTGATGTCGTATCAGACGACGGCTATTCTCCGTCGTCTGATAGTCCATCACTCGACAGCTCCTTAGACGACATAAAAAAAAACATCAGACGACAGACTTGGACTGTCGTCTGATGAAGTATATGGCCTAATGAATTGAAGAAAATCATAAGATTAATATCATTTGGGTAAGTGGAATCACAAACTGAACAAGAAAAATTATATTAAAGTACAAATCCAAATTAAAGAACAAAAAAAAAACTCTCAAACTTAACAATTCATTGGTATCCGTCGATATCAAGATACACAATGTCTGTAAACTTTACTTGAAAAAAGCTATGACGTCGATGAGAAAAACAAAACAAACCGAATATATATAAGTGAGCGACTAGACATATAAATTTACATATAAAATCGATAAGAGAAATAATGAGTAAATAGAATAATGGATAGACGAAGCATCAATAATGAAAAAAATAAAAAAATACAAACAGTTCACTTCATCTTCAGTTGAATGCTAGTGTCTTCGATCGAATATAATAAATTATGGGTTAAGATTTATGAAGTATCAATAATGAGTAAATGGAATAATGGATAGACGAAGCATCAATAATGAAAAAAAAAAAAAGAACAAAAAGAATACAAACAGTTCACCTAGCCTCATCTTCAGTTGAATGCTAGTGTCTTCGATTGAATATAATAAATTATGGGTTAAGATTTATGAAGTACATGTTTATTTAAAAAAAAATTGTAATTTATAACTTATTGTCCCTTACTGTAATTTTACATTAGGGTATATTAGTCATTCAATAAATCAACAACGTATGGAGTGAGCAAAATGGTTTGTGGGGGTGGCAATAGACGCACCCTTTTTTTTTTGTTTTTTTTTTAATTTTTTTTTTATGAAACTCAAAGCTAGTGTTGCTTATTTATTTCTCTTATTTGGCTATAGATAGATTTCATTCGTTTTTTTATTTGGAGGTCATGGGATGACGAGCACAATGAAATATAAGAATGCTAATATCCAGTACTTACCTTTTTGATTGTGTGCTTCAAATGTACCTAGTAAATTCTTATGTAAACCCAACAACCTTTTAACACCCAGCAAAATGATGAAGTTTTCTTATTACACCCAGCAACTTTTCCGATAATACCCTTCGATATAAACCCAGCAAATTCTATATTGAGATATGCTAGCTGCTGCTTTTGAAGCATTTGATTGTGAACCATATCAAATGCTTACAATTGCAATTATCTTCCAACAACTGAAACAAAAAAGATTTCGTTGGCACGCGAAAAGATGTTGAGGAGGATTGTAGTAGGGAGGTTCTTTGATTTGTTGCTGCGGTTGGACTAGTCCTTGCTATCTCCAAAGTTCTACTTGATCAAATAGTTAGAAGATTCAATAACTACGTACTAAAAAGCATGAAATCAATTCTCTAAAGAGTCTGGCTTCAATATAAAATTAAAGCTTCATGTTTGAGAAAGGATAAGTTTCTCAAAATATAAGACATTAGATATACATCAATCATCAACTACTAAACTCTGGAAGTAGGAAGAAGATCCCGAATGTATCTTAATTTCATAATTACCAACACCTAGCATCTTGTAAAACCCAACTTCACTTCTATAAACCTCCGTGAGAAGTTGCTTACCTTGAATCAAGAGTAAAGAGAAACTAACTCTCTGGAAAAAAAGATTTGGGAAATTTAAAAAAAATCAATCTATCAGCTGCTAAGAGTTTTTTGATGAAAAGAGTATCACAGATGAAGATTAGAGTAGGTCACAAGTAGAGACCATGACAAATTCAAGGAGGAGATTGCTGGGTGCGAGTTTTTTAGCGTGAGTTTTGCCGAGATGATTTTTGCTGGGTTTAATTTACAAGAGTAATATTGGAAAAATTGTTAGGTGTAATATTTGCTAGGTCTATATAGAAATATGCTGGGTACATTTAGCAATACACTTTTGATTTTATCTCGTATTTACTTTTTTGTGCTTTTCAAACAAGCAGCTCCAATTTGCAGCACTTGAACTACAGCGCTATCAATGAAAGCCACTAAGCCATACTGTCTAGAGCCAGATACCCTTTGGGTGCCCTGCCCTTTTCCTTAAAATTTCCAAAAGCAATGCTGTGCAAGCCCACATTTGGATAGTCACAGATCTTGGTGCATTGCAAGAAAATAGAAAAAGAAACGAGAGAGAACTGGCCAATAGGGCAAGGGAATGCACAAATGCTCGAGTTTTTACACTTTACACGCAGTTAGCAGCTTTGGTACCCTCGAAGATGAACAATTGAAGAAAATAGGGCAGGAAACAAAACCAATATCGAACCTAAAACTCTAAAAGTAAGAGTCGGACAAAATGTTGGGAGCAGGGATTTTGGAATTTTCAAATTTGCGAATCTTCTTCTCCTTCCTTTTCCTTTGCTGTTAAAACTATTAGTGTTTTACTCCCCTGCTTTTTACCTTTTCAGTTCTCTTCCCAATTTGAAGAGTTAAAATTAAAAGAAAGAAAAGAAAAAAAAAACCCCAGAGAGTGAGGATTTGTTACTGTTAGGTGAATGAGGCTAAACACTCAATCCATCAAATCCACACTGCTTGTAAGTGAGAGACTGCTTCCTTGGACTTATAACGATCGCACAATCCACGGAAACCTGCCCATCAACACAAAGACTTTTAGCTGCTGATTAGGCAAAGAAAATTACAAAAGCACATCACAAACAAAGAAAAAGAGACAAGAAAACAATCATAAAGGAGAAGGGGTACACTGGGTACAAGCCAATATCAGCATGAACGAACCAACATGCACCATCAAATGCACTAGTGGATTCCAACTAAAACTCTAAAAGGCAGTCCTCTCCTACTCGTTATGAACAGGTTGGCAATCCGATAACCTTACCCAAACACCATTGATCTAAACCCGCTAACCAGACTAATCTACAGCCCTAATCATAATATGAACTCAGGGTTACTCAGCATTGGAGCAGCAAGGTTTCTTCAAGCCCAAGCTTGCAAATGCAATGCATGCCAGTGCAAAGGCATGTGATACCAGAGCAAAGGCAAAACAAATTGACAAAGATAATAATAGAAGAAGGAAATTGGAAAGGGGGAGTAATTCATAATTTAAAATCTGGAGCTCATAGTCATCACCGCTAAACTAGGACCGGCCATATTGGGGCCACATGAGGGCCACAACAGACGTAGTAGTCACATGGCGGGGCCACAAGGCTTTTTACCACCCAGAAAGGCCAAATTAGTCACAATCACAGCCGTATTACTGCCACTCTCTGTTCCCTTCTTTTCTTGTTCTTCACACTTGAATCCCCTCTCGATCGTTTTCTCTATTCTGCTCCCCCTTATTCTCACTATTTGATTTCCTTCTCCTTATTATCAATCCAAATTGTTGGTAATCAAATTTCATATTCTCTAATGAAAAAAAAAAAATAAAAAAATAAAAATTCATATTGGGGTGTGTTTAAGAATGTAGACGCTAGCTAAGGATCAAACCCTAAGGATCACTTGGTTTAATGAATAACTACTACTTTACCTAGAGATAAGGAAACATGTTCCAATGTAAGGGTATACACCCAAATGTTTATGTTAAATTACCATAGAAAATCTGTCACAGTTTGGGAACTGCAATTATGTATGTAAGAATTATTGCATGTGTACCTATGTGCTCCAAACAAAAAAATATATAAAAAATAAAAGCAGAAAAGATACAGCAGCAGACATACATGCCATGGAAGAACAACTTTTGAAGCTCAACAGAAGAAATAATAATACTAATGTTCCCACTATAATAAAAGCAAAAACAAAATAATAATGCATATAAACTAGTGGTTAGCACTCTGGAGTCTGGATTTTATATCCAGCGGCTGCCAGTGGGACCCACATATGTATTGAAAACTTACTTTACCCATTTCACACAATTTTTTTTTTTCCATTCACGCACAGAAAAATCACAGTAACCCAGTAAGAAATGGGAAGAAATGTCACAAATGTACACACAGACCCAAATATCCAGCAACATGCCTTCACTTCACTCGAATCTAGAACCCAAACGGCACGCCTAAATCTTGCAATCAACCACCAATATGGGCAAACTGGTAATTCCAGCATGTGATTGTGTGTGTGTGATAAGCCTAGAGAAGAAAAGGGTCATGGCTTATTGGCATCTAGCTATGAGGTATTGGTGCGTCTCTAAAAAGAGGGCGTAAAAACAACAACGCAATTACCACAACCCCTTCTGTTCATTATCATCATCATCAACAAAAGCAAAGACCAAGCTTTAATGCCATTTCTCCCTACCTTTTCAAACATGCTTTTCCATTTTCCACCCAAACACACCATGACCCAGAAACTAAATCACATGCAGAGAGAAGTTCTGAACAAATTTGAGAGAAAAACCATGGAAAATGAAGCAAATAGAATGCAGAGAAATTGAAGAGCATTGATACAAAAACAAAAAAGGAAAAACAAAAAACGTATCTGGGTTCATCCTCCTCTTTTATATACCATTATTAGTTTATCACCAATTTACCAAACAATAATAACGAAGATACCGAAATGCCGCATTGCAGGTTACCCCAAAAAAGGAAAAAAAAAAAAAAGTTGTATTAATCGATTAATTTGATTCTAGGATGAAAGAAAAAAAGAAGGAAGTAAAAGCACAGTGAGTGTGACAGAAGGTGGTGGTGGTGGGCTTCCCAGTTCAGTGAGCCCTTCTCCGGCAGCAACCTCCTCAATTCTAATACGCACAAAAGCAAAGTACGAAAAACCCAAAAACCCCAAAGAATTGAAACCAAAACAGGATACTGAAAACGGAAACCGGAAAATTTGGTTCAGATAAATGATAACAATGGTGAGGAGGGACTGACCTGAACGCCAGGAGAGTCGATGTTCAAGACGCGGATCTTGGCGCCGACGTCACCCAGGACCCGGAGCTCGACCCGGTCGTTGAGAGAAGCGTCGCGGATTAAATCGGCGGCGTCGGCCTGAATGAGATTGGCGCGATCGACGGCGATGGTGGCGACGACCTCCCTGACGCTGTGGGCCTGCTGGAAGAAGCCGGGGACGGAGGCCTTACCCAATGGGATGCCGCGGTACATGACAGTGAACCTGGACTCGCCGTACTTGATTCCGACCTTGTTGGGGTTCTCGGCGGAGAAGAGCATGCGGATGTTGAGGGAGAGGGAGGCCGAAGTCGGGTTCGGGTTCGGGTCGGGGGAGTTGATGCCCATGTACTGGACGCCGACTTGTTGGAGATCGAACTGGGGCTTCTTAGGTTTGACGGCGAGGATGATGACAAGGACGACGGCGAGGACGAGGAGGGCGAGGAAGGAGAAGAGGAGGAAGAGGCAGCAGCAGCAGCCTTTGAAGGAAGCAGAGGAGGAGGAGGAAGAATGATACGACGTCGTTGGGTTGTAGTGCTGGTGGCGGTTGCTGTTGCTGGGGTTTGACGGCGGCGGACGCGGCCTGTGGTCTCCGTTAGCGGTGGGTCTGGCTGACGATGATGACGCCATTGGCCGTTTGGGTTGAAATTCACAGAGACTTCCCCTCTCTCCTCCTCCTCCTCCGTGGGCTCTGCAAGTGTTTGCTTGCTTGCTACTGGAGAGAGAGAGAGAGAGAGTGTGTGTGGAAAAGGCGCAAATAATGGACGGGGGGCATTATTTACAGAGATTGATGCTTCGGATGGTGAGGATGATGAGGTGGAAATTATCTGTTTTTGATTTTTGTTTTGTTCGTCACTTTTTGTAAAGAGAATAATATGGTAAGATTTTCCTTCAGAATTAAGGTTCATTACCAAATAGAAGGTACATGTGGTCTGCGGAGCTACGTTGTATGGACACGGTGACATGACACGACGCGACACGTCGATACGGTAAATTTAATAAATTTAAGATTCGACACGGCTTAAACAGAGTAAATAATTAATATAATTATATTTTAATATATATAATATATACTGAAAATAGACATGTCGGATGATGACATGACATGTCGATCAAAGTGTTGTGTCGTATCAAAAAAGTCAATATTTTCTGACACGCCATGTGGCATGTCGGACACCACGTCAGGGCGTGTCAGACACTCCGACACTCCGCCCTCAGAGTGTCCGTGCAACATAGCTGCAGAGTTAAGATTTTAGTATTTCGTTATGAAAATTATTTTGTCTAATTCCACAACTGCTTTTCTTTGAGAAATTATTTGTAATTGCGAATAAAATTACTTAAAAAACATTTGTAATATAAAAACAATCTATATAGTATGCAAGAACTAAGACGTGTTTGAATTATAAAAGACAAAATCACGAGAGCTTCTCTCGTTTTCATTATTCTTCTTTTGTCTGAAACCTTTAAGCTGGCAGCATTAGGGGAAAATCTTCATCTATGATCAAACATGTAAGGGCCGCTAGGTTGCGGGTTACTTTGGTATTGCTGTGACTTTAAAAAAAAATATTGTTGTACTTTGAAAATAATCAACTGTGAATTAAAATAATTTTGTGTTTGGTAAATATTAGTTTTGAAAGTGTTGTCAAGACAATATATATTAATTTTCAGTGTCTTTAATGACAATAGTTTTTAAAGCAATTAAAAGTTGATGTCATCGACCTATAATTTTCAATAAAAAAGCTGATTTACTTTGTTTACCAAACACTATTAAATCTAAAAGTCATGATAGAAGCTGATTTTTTTTAAACGAAGCTATACCAACAAGGCCTAACACATTTCATCTTCTTGTATTTCTAACTCTAAAGTTTTACTGCTATTCTACTAGCCGCTCTACCCCATTCTTCTCTCGATCGTAGCGCTTTGCTAGTAGACCTGTAAATGGACTGGATCTTGATCTGGACCCGCTCCGGATCCGTAGTTTTTAAACGGTTTGGATCGAAAATTAGACCCGTTGATCCGTTAAGGACCCGGATCTATTAACCCGTTTATTAAACGGATCGGATACGGATCAAGGTTGATCCAATCCGTTAAAGACCCGAATCCGTTTTTAAATAATTAAATAATATTTTTATAAATATAATATTATTGATAAATATTAAATAATATAATAATTATTTGGATAACCTAAACGTTAAATTATGTTTAAAGTATGATCATTTGATGAAGTTGAAGGTTACTGATGCCTATGTTCTTTTTATGCATTTTGCTAAATACATTTAATATTTTGAATATATTAGTTTATTGTTAAGGAGTATTTTGGTCATGTAATTCAACTTTTGATGTAAACCTTTATTTTGTTACAGTATTTCATAGTGTTTTATGAAAATTTATGATAAAATTAAGAAATTATTATTTAAAAATTAAAAATATTTATAATTATAAACATATCGAATTAACGGGTCGGGTATCCGTTAACCCGCCCGGATCCGGATTTGGATCTAGCTATCAAAGATCCGGCGGGTAACGGGTCGGATCCGGATCTAAAATTTATATTACGGATCAGGATCCGGATCTAGGTAGATTCGCTCCAGATCCGGTCTATTTACAGGTCTATCTGCTAGGCTTTTTTATCGTCGACCCCAACAGTCTTCGACCATAATTATGATGAGAGTCCTTGCTTTCTCACTTTGGTGGCGACCCTTCTTAGGGTTTTCACGTCTAGATTCCTTGAACTATGTCGTTCCTGATCCTAGTTCTCGGATGACGAGCCTCTCGGTCTCGCGAACCTCTCCAGCGCAAGCCTCGGCCTACTGCAACCTCTTTCGTTCCTCTTGGAGATGCCTTGTTGCCATTTCTTTTTGCAGGTTTGATGAGGGACGACATAAGTTTCTCTGGAAAATCTGAATCATATTTGGGATTCAGGGTCCGTGGAGATGCATGTCGTTGGCATCGTTCAACCCTTCTTGGTGGTGGTTCAACGTGCTGTTGCGCTTGCTCGGTGGAAAATCTCAGATCTTCCACGGCGACGATTTTTCTCCTGGTGGAAAAGCTTTTGGAACCAAACTTCTTGAAGCTAAATGGAAAAGCTGCTTTTATTGTTGCCGACCGTGTGTGCGCGCGATGGTGTGGTACGGCTTGAGGGGCAACGAAAGCCTAGTTGGAAGCGGCGGCGACGCACTTGGCAGAGGCGCTGGGTTGGCATTGACGGCGGTGGCACAAGCATGCTAGTTGTTTGGGGTCGACCTAGAGGGAGTTGGGCTCAAGTTTTTTCTTTGAACTTGGGCCTAAGTCCTAATGTGAGACCTAGAGCACAAACACTTAGGCCTTTAAAGTTTTGGGTTCAAATTTGGGATCCAGGTGGTTTCACGATAAAAGTTTGAGACCCTGGACTTCTTTTAGTTCGGTACCAATTTTTTCTTGTGATCAATACCTACGAGGAACTGCCAGGATTATTGATCGAAGGTTGTCAAGGAATATTCTATGGATGTTGCGAACAAATTTATTGTTGGTATTTTATTAGTTTACTCCACATGAGCTTCACTCAATAGGTGAACGTTATAACGGTGTCTCATTTTGACGACCCTGCAAGGGCGGTCACTGTGTAATACGGTTTGTAAAATCGTCTCACCTCCTTTCATTTAAAAAAAAAAACTCTGAAGTTTTACTTCAACAATATTAACCCGACAATATGTCCTTTGTTTGGTATAAGTATAACAAATACTATATGGTAATAATTCATTTACTCGGTAACAATCATCAAGAGGTGCTGAAATTGTATACCTCATCAACTTTTAGACTTTGCTAGACTTGAGCTTTAGTATATTTTATTTTATTTTATTATTATTATTATTTTTATATCAAATAAGACTCTCATTGAAAAACGAAGAATATAGAGGGTGTGGGAGGTTGAGAAACAAAACAGCAGATCCCAAAGACATCCCAGATGATGCCCACCATGACATGACTCAGTAAGCCCAGCTAGGAGCAAACTGAAACCAGAAGAAATTTTGTGACAGGGAAGTAGCAAACGTAGCTAACCTATGAGCAAAAAAAATGACAAGGACGAGGAACAAAACACCGACGACAAAAAGAAAGCAACTAATTAGGATCTTGATTTCATACAAGAAGAAGTGACCTTCCCAACCGAGATCTTCAGTAGTACTATTAAGAGCTTGAATAATAGTTGAGGCTCACCTTCAATTTCCAAATGATGGAAACCAATTTTTGAAGAGAAACTTGAGGCCAGGATAACAAGGCAAGCACTTCAACTATCCGAGGAGGGATAATATTGTATGAGGTACAGCAAGGGCAGATTGGATATCCACCTTTGTCATCTGGAAAACAACACCAAAACCACACATCCCATATTGAATCATTAGCACCATCAAAATTTAACTTAAGACAAACCTGTGCAGGAGGAGACCAAACAAAATTAAAGTGGGAAGGTAAGAGGGAGGAGGAGGAAGAGGGGGACTGAAGGGAACTGTGACAACAAGAATACTAAGCTTGCAATCACCAGCCACAAAAAAAGAACATCTTTAGGAGCGAAAACCTTTTCACCATGACGATGCATGTCCTATTCTTCGGGAGAAATCCTCACTTAGACTTTGATCTTTTAGTCTAAGTGAGAGTTTCTGACACGACCCGCCCCGAATTTCTTCCTGAACCGGAGTAAATCGTGCGGAGACCACCTCCAAGGAAAGATTTACCGCAAAATTCGGTACAACCTCCCTTGAAAATTGACAACCTTCCAATAGAAACTGCAAACACGTCTACAGGTTTCAAATCCAACCTTAACTTCTGCAGCCTTCGTGCTCCCCAAAAACAATCACCACCAACAGGATAATAAACATTATCTAAGATAATATACATCATCCGTCAAATATTCTAAAATATCAACAAGCCTTCACCCACAACCAAAAATATATACATTAAACTCAAGTATTCAGAGCTACTAGACACTAGCGGAAGTAAGAAAACACAGATAGGCTAAACAGGTAACCTACTGGTGAAAGGTGGTGGAAATACGGGTGACTATGCCTCGTCTCCTACTAGATCCAATCCGAACTCTGCAGACTGGGTATTTAAAACGAATGGCCCAGGGGAAGAATTTAATAACGTTAGAGTGAGTGGACAAAAAATAATTTAATAACAAAATATTTATGCATTCCATTTTAATTTCATAGAAAAATATATTGCATGCGGCAGCTTAAAAGTGCTCAACTCATAACCTGACAATTTCACGACTAGCATGGCTAGTCACAACTCAAATAAAATGGAGCCTCTCTGGCTGAAATATATATAAACATATATTCGTATGTATCTACATCGTCAGACTCCTTGTATGAATCCTAGAAAAATTTAGAAAAATAGAAATTCATATAAGGCTACACGCTGGCGTCTAACGCTCACGTTGCGCCATAATGGTATTTTTTCTCATTATGACCGAAAAGGACGGTGTATATATACGTGTGGACTCCCTATATGAAAATCTAAATAAACCGAAAAGAAATTAGTTTCATATAGGGCTATGACGCTTGTGTCAACACTCACGCCACGCCATAATGGTATTTTACTCATTATGACGGACCAAGCACGTATGGCTAGCTAGCATTTATATACATACTATTCTCATAAAATCCAAAACATATATATCCACCGAAAATCTCATTTTCGGGATCTCTCCAAAGGAGGAAAAATTGTCAAATAGCCGATAAATCAATAAGTCTCGTCAAAAGAAATAAATGATCAATAAAATCATTCATCGCATGCTTTTCAATAAAAACAAAGGTCCACTCACAAAATTAGGCCTAAGCTTGATGACGCTTCGAGGCTTTCTGCTCGGCCTCCTCACGTCATGTTCCAAATATATAATTAATTTCCCACTAAAATCCAGTATTGATAAAATGCTAACTTCGATATTCTTAAATCGAAATGATCCAAACTTTTATATCATACTCGACAGTCGTAAACACAACCTTCCCCAGAAATTGATTTAAACCTACGGCCGGATTTTACATTATTTAACCGCCAAAATACCAAACTTCGGAAATTCACAAACCTATTCAAACTCGTCCGAAATTCCACAATTCCTTCATTAAACTCTAATTATTACACATTTAAAAATTATACAAACCCAAAACGGCGGCGGCGGCCTGAGGCCGATTCCGGCGACCTCCAATTCCTATGAAATTTCAAACAGCATCTTCCTCTCAACATCCCAAACACTTTCATAACTACACTAAGTCCAATTTCAAGCCTAACTAGGTCAATCGAACGAAAACATCTAAAAGCCCTAGAATTTCAACTTCGAATTTATCATTACCGAGCTCAAGAGGGAGTTAGCCTGTTGGAGGGGTTGTTGCACACGAGGAGAGCTACAAAACCGTACCAAGCTTGCCCAGATTGGTGGCCGGAGGAGGGATTCGGCGAAGAACACCAGGCAGTCGCCGCTTTCGGGGAGAGTGCTCCTTCACGGCGGAGCTAGGGCGGCTGTCCCGGTCTAGAATGGAAGCTGGGTTTATGGCCGACCTTTTGTGACCGTTTTGGCGGCGAACGGTGGGCCGACGGCGGCGGACGGGCGGCCGGAAATCGGGCAGCGGGAGGAGAGAGAAGAGACGTCAGGAGAGAAAGAGAGAGAAGAGAGAGAAAGAAAAGAGTTTTGGGCCTCACCCATCTGGCCCAACTCTTCTATATACAACCCAATCCAAAATTTAACAACCCCCAAAAAATAATACCCTAATAAAAATTAATCTTTTACTAGCTAAAATTTACCATTTTAACCGTCGTTACATTTTTCTCCTACGAATAACTCTCTGAAATAATCGTCCCTCAAAACCCCTCTAGGGACCAAACTATATCTTAATGTCGGACGGTAAAAATTCTTATTAGAATCAAGCTAGTAATAAGATAAATTTTACACGGGTCGGGATGTGATAGTTTCTCCCTCCCTAACCTGTGAACGTGAAGGTGGTGAATGATGTGGATTGTGAGTTCACCAACGGGTTATTCTAGTTGAGAATGAGTGGTTTGGATCCGAACCAACTATTGTACGGGCTAATGCGTCCATTATATCATCGATTTGTAGACTTATATTTACGTGGAACTAAAAGTTTCGACTTTTACAAATAACAACTTAGGTCCAAATGGCTAAAAAATAACCATGAGGTTACATTTTAGCCCAATTTCGGTACTAATCATGAGGGCTGAGGAGCATAAGTAATCTGGCGATGCCGGTAAGGTTTGTAAGTTAAGAGGTCTTTTGTATGGTTTGAAGCAGTCTCCTAGAGCTTTGTTTGGAAGATTCTCCAAGTCAATAGGATGTTCAGGTATAGGCAGAGCAACTTGAAACACACCTTGTTTATCAAGCATAGTCAGGTAAGATTACTGCTTTGATAGTGTATGTTGATGATATGATTGTCACATGGATGATCCAAAGGAGATGGAGGCTGTATAAAAAAAAATCTAAGGAGTTTGAGATAACGGACCTTGGACAATTGAAGTACTTTCCCAAAGGGAAAATTTTAAGAACAGTTTACCAACTTTGTTTCACTGATAATTAAGGTTCTTAACTTTTCGAAATAACATATTGGTACATGACTATCAATCCCGATATCATTATGTACACGCCACTAACTTATCCGTTAGTGGTAAGTTAAGTGTCATACTTTGAGGGGTAAATCAGCTGGTTCAACTTTTATAGCCTTCCCTGTTATTTCTTCCCTTTTAGACACTACCAGGACAAGCACTTTAGCCGACGAAAAAGTTTTGTCGGCTGTTAGTTTAATTCGTCGGCTAAGATAAAACTCGTCGGCTATAGTGTCATCGGAAATGGTCCGCGGTAATTACTTTAGCCGACGAAACCATGTCCCGTCGTCGGCTATTGTCCATAGCTAGCCGACCACAAAGACGTAGTCGGCTAGTCTCTCAGACTTTAGCCGAACAGTCTTACAACTTTAGCCGACGAAACAACTCGTCCTTAAACTAAGGAATAGCCGACGAAATAGCTCGTCGGCTTAAGCTAAGGGAAAAGTCGACGAGTTGTTTCGCGGCTATAGTAAGAGACAAGCCGACGAAATAACTCGTCGGCTTTTCCCCTTAAACCGACGAAAAGCTTATTATATTGTCGGCTATAGTATGTAATAAAAAAATAAAAATAATTAAAGCCGACGAAAAGCCGTATTTCGTCGGCTTTGAATGGTTTAGCCGACGAAAAATTTCATAATTCGTCGGCTTAACCCTATTAAAAAATAATTTAAAATACTATAGCCGACGAATTATGGCGTATTTCGTCGGCTATAAGTCCATTTCAGTATAAAAAAAAACTCGAAATTTCTAAATTACCATTCCAAGCAAGCTGCAAAAAACACAAAAACAATTCCATATAACCAACAACAAGTACATAAAAGTATAATAATTCATCAACTACACAAAATCTAGATCGTCTAAATTAATATCCGGGTTCTGGGGGCTGCTGCGGAGCTTGCGGCGGCTGGGGTGGGTAGGTATGGGCGGAGGCATGGGCGGAGGCGGAAGTCCCTGGAGCTGGGCAGTTGTAAAGTCCTGCATGTACTGGAACATCTGCGCGCTGGGCCTGCTGGATGGCATGTACCTCGGCATAATGGGCTGGCTGTGCGGCATTATAGGTTGCCTGCGCGGCATTATAGGCAACATGAGCAGCTTGCTGTCCCGTAGTCTCTGAAGTCCCGACTGTAGCAGCTGAGTCGTCCTGGTGGTCGTGGTCCTGCTGTTGGTCGAGGCTACCTTTCGTTGAAATCCTGGAGTGGTCTTCAGGACCCCCTCGCCTTCTTTCCTAGACCTCGGCAGTAGAAGTAGAAGTGTTTGCTCGCGGTGGGAAGGCTGTGCCCATGATCCTCGCCCCAACGTCGGATCCAAAGTGTCGATCCGGGACATGGCTTCGGACATCTCTTCCTCCTGCGTGTCGGCCATGTCTCCCTCACTATAGCACTCATCACCTCGTCACTAGCCTCCCTCACCTTCGCCTAATTGGATAGGAAAGAAATTATTAATTAACATTTTGACATATATATAAGTAAAATTAAAAATTTTAAAACGTAAGATGACTTACAATATCCTCTTGGGCGTCAGGATATGCCTTCTCGTACGTATAGACGTACGGGTTGACCTCTGGATGTTCCCTGGCCGCCTCGTCCATGAAGACAGCGAACGGTCTAGAACGGCATGATGGTTCCTTGTGTTGCGTTGCCGGTTCTGAGCGTTCCCGGGAAACCGCCTTCAAAGAAAAAACTAAACTATTAGTAAAATATTTAAAAACGCACGTACTTAATGACAAATTAACTAATTAATTTATTTAAATACTTGTTTACGAGGGTTGTTGAATTCTGATGTCAGAAGCCAACGCCACTCGTACTCTGTACTGGAACTCAGCAGGAGTACCAGAACGTGCGTTCCCGTACGTAGTCCAATGGGTCCGCAACTCGTTCTTACTCCTTGTACCTACAGATACAAAAAAAATATTAGAAACATTATTAATATCACACACAATTTGTGTTTTTTCATTAACTTCCCAATGTACCTTCCCCCATGCACAACGTCCGCCCAGCTGCTCTTTAAGGGCTCGGGAACCTCAAACCATACCTGCATTTAACCGTTTATTAGTTTAGTTTTTCGAGAAATCTACAATGTAATACATAATATTATTGAGGCATTTGTAAACTCACCGACATCGCGTTGTGGACCATGTCCTTAACCTCCTGCGGGACCTCGCCCCAGTCTGACCACAACATAGGGACTCTATCCCTAATGAGTGCTCCCACGCGGCCGGAGTACGTCCTTGACTTCCCGCCCGATACTATGTCGCCATCCCGTCAGTACCGATGACAATCCTCCCTGAGGTACCGACGATCTTCTCGAGAGCTTCCCTGTGACGGGGCCTCTCTTCTTTTTTGCCGGTTCGCTCCGACGGTGCCTATCACATGATAAACCAAATTGTTATTAAAATTCGACCATTATAATGTAGTAAATCATTCATCTTTCATTACCTGAGGGCGATGCGGCGGACGCGACGGATTCCGTCTCCGATGATGATACCCTCGCGGAAATAAGAGGCGTATCAAAAGGCACGAACCGGTACGCCGCTGATGAGCCACTGGCGGGGGCAGTGGATAAATCGGCGTCCCTGAGTCATCGACTGCAGGTATGGCCGGTATCATCCGCGGAAGGAATAGGTGAGGCGGGCGGCATCTGTACCCCAGATGACCCACTATCCGAATATGCATGTACTGGAGTGGGCGCTCGGTGTATCTCAGGCATACGGGGTGCAGACACCTCCGTCTGGGGCTGAGCAAACAACTGCCTCGAGGAATGAGGGAAGCCCCGCTGTCTCGATGAAGGGGGCACCTCCGGCTGCCTCTGCGCCGTCTGCAGAAGGCTCGCATGTCTAGCTGTTATGCGGCCCTGAAACAACGTCTGAGGGTTGCTAGAGGTTCCCTCAGACGATTCAGACATTTGGCCCTTCGAACCCTTCGTCGATCTAATTACCGCTCATCCTGTTTAAAATATTAATTTGAATCAAGGCCACAAAATCAAAAAATGTAAACTCATTCAATTAATCAACAAAAAAAAAAAAAAAAACCTAGAGAGACACGGCGAAAGACAAATTTCACTTTAAATACAAATATACACTTCCTAAATATACACTTCATAAAAAAAATATACAAACTTCCTAACAACACCACAACATTGCAATTGACCGAAAAATCAAAGCAAACACAAAATACAAAACAAATATATACATTTCCTAAATACTAAATACAAATATACACTTATTAAATAAAAATATACACTTCCTAAATACAAATATACACTTAGTAAATAAAAATATACACTTCCTAAATACAAATATACACTTCCTAACAACATCACAACATTGCAATTTTGCAATTGACCGGAAAATAAAAGCAAACACAAAATAAAACTAAAGCTCAGAAATGTACTCGAGGAGGAGGGGGAGGACGGGAGTAGCAGGAGGAGGAGGAGGAGCCGGAACAGGAGGAGGCGGCCGGCTAGAGCAGGAGGAGGAGGAGGCCGACCGGACAGGGAGAGGGAGCGGAGGCGGAGACCGGGAGGGAGAGGGAGAGGGAGAGGGAGAGGAGCGGAGACCGGGAGAGGGAGAGGGAGCGGAGGCGGAGACCGGAGAGGGAGAGGAGGCGGAGACCGGAGAGGTAGAGGGAGGGAGGGAGGAGAGGACCGGGAGAGGGAGAGGAGGAGGAGAGACTGGGAGAGGAGGCGGAGGCTAGGGCTTTCAACCAGACGAGTGCTGGGTTATACCGAAAACTTTAGCCGAAATAATAATTTCGTCGGCTAAAATAATAATCTCGTGGGCTAAACATTTTCATTCGTGGGCTAAACATTTGACATTCGTCGGCTTAACCTATGAAATTCGTCGGGTAAACCTTTGAAATTCGTCGGCTGTATAACTTTTTATACATTCGTCACACTGTGATTGTGATTGTGATGATCAAACTTGAGAAACGAAAATCCGACGTCCGTCAGATCTGACGATCATGATAAAATACATGTATGGGAAAAAATTCAACTTGATCCGACAAGGTTAAGTGCTCGATCCGAACGGTCAATCACGTAAGTCAAACCCTTAAACGTACGGAAAAGGTCGTTGGACCGTCTAAATTTCGTATTTTGGCCGGACCTTCAATTGAAAATAGTTTCAAACCGATGAGACGCAACAAGTCGTAAAAAAATTTTACGCAAAATAACCACGAAGATACGGCTACTCATAGGGAGAAAGAATGAAAAATTCCATTGACCGCAACTATCGGCACCGACACTTTACCGGAATACTGTAATTTTCAACGTGGACGTTTTTTACCATTTTGGTCATATCTTATTTCACGACTTTTTGCGTTTGAAGGATTTACGTATAGTTTGTTTTTGAAACGCAACATTTACTTAACACTTAGTAAATAAGTTATACAACATTAGTAGGCATGTTGTGGTTATGATGATCAAACTTGAGAAACGGAAATCCGACGGTCAGATCTGACAATCATGATAAAATACATGTATGGGAAAAAATTCAACTTGATCCGAAAAGGTTAAGTGCTTCTGAACGGTCAATCTGTTAAGTCAAACCCTAAACGCATGGAAAAGGTCGTTGGACCGTCTAAATTTCGTATTTTGGCCGGACCTTCAACTGAAAATATTTCAAATTGATGAGATGCAACAAGTCGTATAAAAATTTTAAGCAAAATAACCACCGAAGATACGGCTATAGTATGTAACAGAAAAAGTTTAGGGTTTAGCCGACGAATACCCAATTACATTCGTCGGCTATAGTATATAATAAAAAAATAAAAAATTCATAAAGTCAACGAAATATTAGGGTATTCGTCGGGCTTAGATGGTTTTAGCCGACGATTTCTAACATAATTCGTCGGCTAAGATGGTTTTAGCCGACGACTTCCATTTCAATTTGTCGGCTATAAGTCCTTTTAGCTGACGACTTCTAGTATTCTTCATCGGCTAAGACAGTTTAAGCCGACAACTTCTAATATTCTTCATCGGCTAAGACGGTTTTAGCCGACGACTTTTAGTATTCTTCGTCGGCTAAGACAGTTTAAGCCGACAACTTCTAATATTCTCATCGGCTAAGACGGTTTTAGCCGACGACTTCTAATATAATTCGTCGGCTAAGATGGTTTAGGCCGACGAATTATTTTGTATTTCGTCGGCTTAAGTAAAAAAGTACAAACCCTAAAACAGAAGGTTTAAATCATACTAATTTCCTGTTCATATATCACCAAAATTCATATAAAATAACAGAAATATGAATTCAACATATGTAAATTATAAATTAAGGTAATACAATCTTTTTTACTACAAATTAATGTATTACATCATCTAAATTAAAACTAATTAAGGCTCATAATCGGAATCATCCGATGAGTCTTCTTCGGTGTCAGAATTAATTTCTGGTAATCTATGCATTTCCTCATCGCCAGAGTCTTCGTCTGTTTCTTGATTTGGATCAACATCAATAAGCCTTGGCTCTTCATCACGAATTCGCACCGAACGACCCGCTTTAAAATTATTAAGGCGAACGGTAGAGGAGTGAGGAATACCTATTGCGTTGGGCTCTTGATACGCAACATCTTCTTCCTGGTCTTCGGCCTCTTCAAGTGTAGCCGCCCGATAAATGTTTCGAGGGTGCACAAGGTTGACTACTTTCCACGCGTCACCCTTAGCAAGGTCATCAAGATAAAACACTTGTTTTACCGATGTGGCAAAAACGAACGGGTCATCTTCGTAACAACTTGTAGCAGTGTTCACCGATAATATTCCGTACTGATTGGTCTTCATGCTCTGCGGGCTAGTATCAAACCATCTACACTTGAAGAGGTGCACTGTCATGCCTTCACCGTAAACGAGTTCCACCACTGAATGGAGAACACCGTAATAGTCAACTCCATTCCGCCCACATGCGCCATCACCCCAGAATTCTGTGTTCTCCGTCTTCTGTCTCTCTGTTCACATATAAATTGCACGTCATTCACCTTGCACATCGGATAAACTCTTGACATTATCGGCTTCATCGCTAGAAGTCTTAGTTCGTGCGACTAATTTGAGTGACCATCAAATTGAATATGGTTCATCTGCAACCAACCATTCAACTGTAAATATGGATAATTATGCAATAAACATAAATACGTACAAAAATATTGAATTACGTACCCAACCGCCAAAATAGTTTGCGAACTTCATGTTGTGGTACTCGAGATCACCTTGAATGTCTAGACAATATAGATGGATGTCTTTCCAGTATTCAACTTCTGGACAGTTAATCAATACCCACCAGTGGGCAATGACTAGCTCATGTGGTTGCAACTTGTAGGAGTCTGGCAAAATTCCATAAACTTCAACATCACTAGAGAGTATGGAAAGATTGAACTTCGGTACATCTACCGGCATGACTTCGTCTGTTTCCTTCAACGCTCCTAAATACAACTTCATGTAGGTGACGCACTCGTGCGCAATACATGCTTCAGCTATACATCCTTCAGGTGCGGATTTATTAGCCACATAATCTTTGTAGTCTCCAAGTTGTCTATAAATCAAGTTGCAAAGTGTTATGATTATTGAACATGTATATATATTGAGGAATTCAGGTGTAAAAAACGTACCTTTCCATGGGATACATCCAAGTGTAGTGTACTGGACCGGTAAGTAACAATTGCTCGGGAAGATGGATCATCAGGTGAGGCATGATGTCAAAAAAATTTGGAGGAAATATCCTCTCAAATTTACACATGATATAAATGATGTCCTCTTGCATTTCCCGGAGGTTAGATTTTTTCACTTCCCGTGTGCATAACTTCTGGAAGAATCTTGCCAACGTTACTAACGGCTTCACAACCTGACGGGGAAGGAACGGTCGAATGAAAACAGGGAAGAGACGTTGTAGCAGGATATGACAGTCATGACTCTTCAACCCGTACATCTTATTGTCCCGGAAGTTCACACACCGGGCTATATTTCCTGCATAGCCTGAAGGATACTTCACACAACTCATCCACCTGAAAATTACGTTCTTCTGGTCAGGCTTCACGGTGTAAGGAGCTTGAGGCATTTTTTTCTTTCCTTCTTTCAACCACAGATGTCTTCTTAATTGCATTTTTTTAGATCAATGCGTGCCTTAGGACCGTCTTTCGTCTTCCCCTCTAAGTTCAGCATTGTGCCTACCACACTGTCGCAAACATTCTTTTCTATGTTCATCACATTTAGGTAGTGCCTGATCAACAACTTACTTCAGTATGGGAGTTCCCAGAATATGCTCTTATGTGTCCATAATTTGTACTTGTCGGGTCTTTCAGGTATTGCCGCAACAATATTGGGATGATTGCTGAGCTGCCCAAAATCGTACTCATTAAGCACTGCTAAAATTTCTTCTCCCGTACATCTTCTGGGAGGCACACCGTGTTCTACGGTCCCATCAAATGCCTTGTCATCGAACCGTCATTCGTGATTATATGGAAGGAAAGCACGGTGACCTAATCTGCATATCTTGTTGCAATGACTGCTGCTCTTCTCATCGCTAAGGCACTCTGGACAAGCCTTATATCCCCTAACAACATTGCCCGAAAACATCCTACGGGCAGGAAAATCACTGATGGTACCAACAACCATGACATGCATCTGGAACATCTCGTGCATGTACTTGTCATAAGTAGGTGACCAACTTCCCACAAAAACTGAAGCTCTTCAATCAAAGGTCTCAAATACACATCGAGACACTTCCCTGGATAACCGGGCTCCGGAATCAACAAACTCAACATATTGTATTCCTTCTTCATGCACATCCATGGATGAATGTTGTACGGTACCAAAATCTCCGGCCATACACTGTATTGAAGACTCATGTTGCCAAAAGGGTTGAACCCGTCAGATGAGAGCCCGAGCCTCACATTTCGGACCTCTGACGCAAAATGAGGAAACTCATTGTCTATATGCTTCCAAGCCTCTTCGTCATGCAATTCCCTATCAGCGTGCCATCTCAAAGCTTTGGCCGTGTGTGAAGACATGTACAACCGCTCCAGCCTATCCCTCAACGGGAAATACCGAAGTACCTTCACAGGTTTCCTATTGCCTGCAGGAGTCAGCTTATATCTGTCAGTGTGACATACCAGACATGCGTCAAGCCCACAAAGGTCATTCCCTTATGGATCTTTACTCCAAAAGAGAACGCAGTCATATCTGCATGCATGGATCTTGATGTAAGAAAGCCCAAAATCTTTTAGGATATATCGGACCTTACGATGAGTGGTAGGAAGACGATGACCGTGGGGCAGCATCGAAGCAGTGTACTGTAGATAATTATCAATAGCCTTCACGGTCGATTTTGTCTCAACCTTAATCTTCATTACGCCCATCACACTTTCAAGAACGGTCTTCTGACAACCGGGGTACACAGGGGTCTGTTGGTTAGCAAGCAGTTTGTTGTATTTTTCAATACCAGCAGTGTTGACAGCTCTAGGGAAGGGCTGCACCAGGTCAGGCATATACTGTCCTTGAGCGCATACACCGCTCTCATAAGGAAACATGTCGTTGATGAATGCCGTTGTTGGATCGTTGGATGTACTGCCTGTCTCATAAAATTAGCCATGATCATGCGGACCCCTGATGATGTTTCACCGTGATATAACCAACATGTGTATTTCTCTCAAAACCCGTTACTCCTCAGGTGCTGCCATACTTTATCAATGGGAAATCGATACATATCGCTGCGACACTGACATTTCGTGCACATGCAATAGAAAATTGTATTCCCGTTAGCATTAGCAAACGCATATTCCATAAAACTCATAACTCCTGCACCATATCTTTTGTCCCATTTTGAAAGCGAAATCCAACTCTTATCCATATCCTGAAAATATAACAAAATATATATGTATAACGCTAGCTAATTGTTAATGAAATTCCATGTCATATATAAAATCTCAATTCATTTAGTATATATTCTACGTACTACAACTAATTAATAACAAAGGAATTAACACACACACACACATAGATATATATATACTTAATAATTACATAACAATATTAGATATATATATATCTACATCATCACAAAATCATCATTGACATATAGACCATCAACACAATATTATAAATTAATTAACATATATATAGAGATATATATATATCGATTACTTATAAACAACTTCATATATATATATCAAATCATCAACCAAATCTATCTATCAACATATATATAGATATATACATCCAATATACTCAAAATCAATCAACTCATAACAATATTATATATCAACATCATCACAAAATCATCATCAACTCAAACAAATGCATTAACAACTTCATACCATATATATCAACATAATATTATAAATTAATTAACATATATATATATATCTACTATTTATTAACAACAAATTAATTCATATATATTATCAATTAAATCATCAACCAAATCGATACATATATATATATATATATATATATATATATATACGTATCAAAATCAATCACACTCAATCAATCAACTCAATCACACTCAAAATATCGATCAACTCAAATAAAACTCAATTAATCAACATATATATATACATATACGTACCTATATATAGCTCCACAAACTAATTATGGACAGATTTCGACAACACCCAAACTTGTTCTCCTGTTTTTTCTTCTCCCGTTTTTTTTCCCAGATGAGCTGCTGCTGTCCAGATCTGCAAATATAAAGCACTTTAGCCGACGACATATTAATTTCGTCGGCTTAACTTTTAAATATTTCGTCGGCTAAAGTTCACAGACTATGGCCGACGAAATAAATTCTTTAGCCGACGACATTTTAATTTCGTCGGCTAAAGTTTACCATAGCCGACGAAAATATAAATTAGCCGACGAAAAAAAATTTCGTACGAAAAAATGATTCGGCGGCCTTGTTTTTTAATTTTCGTCGGCTAAAGCCTTTCTTCTGGTAGTGAGAAAACATATGCAGCAGTTCTAACCTATACAATCCAGCAATTTCACCCTCCAAAAACGGGAGGTTTTTTCTTCTTTCCATTTGAATGTCTTGCTTCTATGAACAAGAATACACATATGCTTTGACACAACATTTTTAGTAACTACATGCGCAGTTCAACCTTTTAAAGTTCACAAAACACTTCCAAGCTAGCATGTTCGCAATTCAACATTTAGCATATTACTAGAAAGATGCCCGCACGTTGCAGCGGGACTTCGGCATATTTCTGCTTGTGATAGCTCTAATTCAAGCAGGTACAAATATACTTGAGCTTGTTAATCGTTTAGTACGTGCCAAGGCTGCTGTTAAAAAAGCATTCAGCAATATCTGGAGCTGATATCTGCAAATTGAGAAAGTAACTATGAGATGTTTGTTTCAATAAAAAACAGACAAAGAACATGATCAAAACATGGAGGGTAGCGGACATGTCAACTTCATATAGAAAGTAATCTCATATGATATGAAAACAGGAGCAAGATATTAGGTCTGATTATGATCATATGAATAGAAGCTGCAAAGAGGAAACTGACCAGAAAAATTTACTAAAAAGAACAAAGAGATACACCAACATCAAAATCTATTAGCAACAGACTACACAATTTTCATTAAACTACTTGTGTCCTTACTTGCATAACACAATCGGTTCCTGATAGCTTGTATTCAAAACCAATATTGAAGTAACAAACAGAATGAAATCGATAAAAATGAATTCTCTTTCTGCCTAATATTTTTTTCTTAATATTTTTTTTTTTTTTTTTACTGAAACCAAGAGCATGAAATGATCAAAAACAATACTAAAAAGAGAAAAGGTTTCACATTCTGTTTGATGAGTTATGACTTATGAGGTTGGGCTATATAAAGGTAATGAATGAACCATAAAATAAACGACAAACATGGTATATGAACAGGGTAAAGAAATGATCAGATAAAATATTTTTCTTCACACCCTTATTAACAATAACCAAATGAGGGGAAAATATTTTTTTAGTGATTTTAAAATTCGAAAGCATTTTTCACACCCTTTAAAATCCATACCTGAACCCAAAGCAGTCTAAGACCTCAACATTAAATTGCTCACAAAACCTATACAATGAAATAACAGTAGATATGTGAGTTGATGATATCATGATTGCTCACAAAACCCCATATATATAGGGCACAAATAGTACTTGTGTCCTTACTGGTTCCCTTTTTTCCAATTTGCTTTCAGAGAACAATGCACAAATCATTTTGTTTTCATAGAATAGTAAAGAATTAACTGAGACATTGAAGGGTATCCAAACTCAGACATAAAGAACATGATCAAAACATGGAGGGTAGCGAACTTTAGAGAACCCACTGAAGGTGTTGGAGATGAGGAACCCTCTATCATAAAGCTTCAGGGATCTGTAAACATGTGACTATAAAATAGCATGAGTTTCATCTTCATTTAAAGTGTATATCTAAACACATGCATTAACATAATCAACAACAACTCGTTGTGCTGCAAGGCAAATAAGACCCGAGTTACCACTTTAAATACATGTAGGAAGAAATTCACAATACTATCTACCCACCTTTTTCTCAAACCTGAAAGCATATCATCATAAAAAAGTATACATTTTCCATGAACATGAACAACAGCCTAAAAATCTAGTAATAAACAAATAAAATATCACAAATTCCATGGAATTCAAAGTAGAACATTTATATTTCTCAATTTAACCATGGTATATAAATTAAACCTTTTCAATAGAAAAGCTACAATAGAATTCGATAAATTGAAATTGAACAAACATCTTACTTTACAAATCCAGAATGCAAGCAATAGAATAGATCAGACTTCATCAAAGAGACATGCACTTTTTGCCAAAACCCCGTTTCGATTGATGAATTATGAATATATCCCGAAATTGAGTGAACATCAAAGCAGAATCAGTAACCCAGAATCGCATTTATCTTGGGGTTGACGTTTGATTTCCAGGATCCAGTTATTTCTTCATGTCGTTCCTTTTCTCTCTCAATCTGAGAACAAACCCAGAAACAAATGCAGAAGAAGAATGAGATTAAGGGAGTAAGAGAAAGAGGAATGATAAAAATCATTCTAACTCGAAAACAAAAGGGGATAGTACCAATTTCAGATTCCGAGCTTGATAAAGCAAATAGAAATCGATCACAAAACGGGACCAAAGAGAAAGAGAGGAAACGAAGTGGCGAGAGAGAGAGAGCAACAGGATAAAAGATAGGAGAAAAAGGAGGTCTGAATTGGCCTAGAAGCTTCAGGAGGGAGATGACAAGATTCAGCTATCAACTTGTAGATAGAGCAAATATTGGGCAAGAGCCGTGTAGAAAAATAAACCAAGCTGTAACTAATTAGTTGTCAGTAACTTTATTAAGTAATTCAGTTTTATCTGGAGTCTTCTAGTGTAGGGAGAGTTCTATTATTTTTTGAAACTTTAACTTAGAGCAACTTGTGCGGCTCTAGACTCTTCGTTTACTGTATCTCATAGACATGTATATATAGGGCTGCTTTGTACTTTGTTTGGTTTTGGGTAGAATGAATATCAGTTGCTCTTGCTCCAGAAAACTCTCTTCTCATCTGTGTGTGTGTGTGTATGAGATAGATTTGTTGTAGAGTTTCTTCCGTTTGGTGTTTATTTGTATTGCTGGTGTGATTGTGCTGTTGCTGTTCAGATCTTTTATCTGGTATCAGAGCAGGTACGCTCAAAATTGAAGAAGTATAGAGATCGATGGCGAATCGGGGGAATGATTTTCCTCAATGCCCAGTTGGGAAATTTGATGGGAAAGGAAACTTTCAGCATTGGAGATCGCAGATGGAACTCTTCTTCAAAATCATGGAGTACACAGAGGTGGTGATCAATGGATTTACAGATCCAGGAGACCAAGCAAATCTCACACGAGATCAAAGAGAAGATTTGGTTCGAAATAGGAAGAAGGATTGCAGAGCCCTGATGTATATATTTGGAGCAATTGATTCTGAAGTTTATGAGAAGATTGCACATGTTACAACATCGAAGGAGGCATGGGATTGTCTAATCAATACTTATGTGGGGCGAGATAAAGTGAAGAAGGTGAGATTGCAGACTCTACGGCGACAATTCGAGCTTCTTCAGATGGAGAAGAAGGAAAGCATCTCTGAATACTTTGCAAGAACATTGGCTATTGTCAATCAAATGAAAGCCAATGGGGAGGATATCAAGGAGCTGCAGATTGTGGAGAAGATTCTTCGAACCTTGACGGAGCGGTTTGAAGGAAAAGTCACAGCCATTGAGGAGTCCTAAGACCTTAATGCTATGACAGTGGATGATTTGATGAGTTCCTTGCAGGCCTATGAACAAAGGCTGAATGAGAAGTCAGAGATGGTGATTGAAGAAGCATTGCAGACTCAATTAAGCCTCAAGAAGGAAAGAAATTGGTCGCCACGTGGTGAGTCAAGCTTAACTCAAAGGAATCAAAGTTCAAGTTACAAGAGAGGTTCACAGGGCAGATTTGGAGCAAGAAGAGGAAGAGGAAGGGGCTTCCATTGGAGTCAAGGACGAGATAGATCGAATGTCCAGTGCTTTAATTGTCATGGTTATGGTCATTACAAGAATGAGTGCAACTTGAGAAGGTCGGAGAACAGGCAGTTTCATGCCAAGTTTGCAGAAGACAATGATATCAATGAGGAGACTTTGTTGATGGCTTTTAGTGCAATGAGTAATGGTGAACAGATCACATGGTACTTGGACACAGGTTGTAGCAATCATATGTCCGGCCACAAGGAGTTGTTTGTTGAGTTGAATGAGTCGATATAGGCAGACATTACATTTGGGAATGCTGCAAGGATGCCGGTTAAAGGAAAAGGCAAGATCTTTATACAACTGAAGAATGGGATGTACAACACCATATCAGATGTATATTATGTGCTTGGCCTTAATCACAACTTGCTTAGTGTGGGGCAATTATCAGAGAGGGGGTATGATATGCGAATACAGAGGAGTTTTCACCATTAGAGATCCTCAACGGAAACTAATAGCAGAGGTAACTATGACTCCTAATCGCTTGTTTCCATTACTTATGCAGTATGATAAGTTACCTTGATTTAGTTCTGTTACAAATGCTGATAATTGGTTGTGGCACATGCCATATGGGTATTTAAATTTCAGTAGCTTGAATTTCCTTGCAAGAAAAAGTTTAGTATCTGGACTGCCCCCTATTCATGTTCCAAACCAAGTTTGTGAGACTTGTGTTCTTGGAAAGAAGCATAGAGATAGCTTTTCGATAGGAAAGGCCTTGAGAGCTAATATGCCCCTTGAGATTATCCACTCAGACTTGTGTTCTGTTGAGGTTCCTTCTTATGGAGGTGCCAAATACTTCGTCACTTTTATTGATGATTTTAGCAAGAAAGCATGGGTGTATGTTTTGAAGAACAAGTCTGAGGCATGTGATACATTTAAGGCCTTCAAAGCTTATGTTGAAAAGCAGAGTGGAGAAAAGATAAAGGTGTTGAGAACTGATCGAGGCACAGAATACATAGTTTGTGATGACTTCTTGAAGAAAAATAGCATTAAACATCAGCTCACAGCAAGGTATACGCCTCAACAAAATGGTGTAGCAGAGAGGAAAAACAGAACCATTATGGATATGGTGAGATGCATGCTGAAATTGAAAAATTTGCCCAAGTATTTTTGGGCAGAAGCTGTTAGTTGTGCAGTTTACATCTTGAACAGGTCTCCTAGTAGAAGCATTGGTGGAATTACTCCATATGAAGTGTGGAGTGGTAAGAAGCCCAACATTCATCATTTGAGGGTGTTCGGTTGCATCGCATTTGCTCATGTTCCAGATCAAATAAGGAAGAAGCTTGATGCTAAAGCTGAAAAGTGCATTTTTATCGGCTATAGCACAGTGACAAAGGGGTACAAGCTTTTCAATCTAGTGACGAAGAAGGTAATAATTAGTCGAGATGTCACTTTTGATGAGCAAAGTGCGTGGAATTGGAGTTCAAAAGAAAAAGAACCAGTAACATTCATTCGATTGGAGGATGATTCAATTGAAGATGATCAGTTGGTTGACGTTCAAGAAGCCGAGTCTCCAGCAGTAGAAGTTCTAGAACCTGAGTCTCCAGCAGCAGCAATTGAAGTTCCAGAAACGGAGCCCCCACTAGAAGTTGCATCAGCAAGGCCTCAACGAGATCGTCGTTTGCCACCATACTTGAAAGATTATGAGTTGAAGACCAAAAGGAGAAGCATATCAGATGAAGATATTGTCAATTTTGCTTTGTATGCGGATTGTGATCCTCTTACCTATGATGAGGCTTGCAGACAACAACATTGGGTCAAGGCAATGGATGATGAAATTCATGCTATTGAAAAGAATGACACATGGGAGCTCACTTCACTTCCGGAAGGAAAGACACCTATTGGAGTCAAATGGGTGTATAAGACTAAGTATAAGCCTAATGGAGACGTGGATCGTTACAAAGCGAGATTGGTAGCCAAAGGCTACAAGCAAAAACCAGGTATTGATTATCTTGAAGTTTTTGCTCCTGTTGCTAGGCTTGATACTGTGAGAATGGTGATTTCTCTTGCTGCTCATAATTGTTGGAAAATATTTCAAATGGATGTTAAATCCGCTTTCTTGAATGGAACTCTTGAGGAGGAAGTCTATATTGAGCAGCCACTTGGATATGTGAAGGAGGGTCAGTCGGAGAAAGTATATAAGCTGAAAAAGGCTTTATATGGCCTTAAACAAGCTCCTAGAGCTTGGTACACCCGAATTGATTTCTATTTTGTGGAGAATGAGTTTGAAAGGTGTCCATATGAGCATACGTTATATGTTAAAACTAATATGGAGGGAGATGTTATTATTGTGTTCTTGTATGTGGACGACCTTATTATCACAGGTAATAATTCAAAGCTAGTTGGAGAAGTCAAGGAGGCTTTGGCATCTCATTTTGAGATGACGGATATGGGGTTGATGTCGTATTTTCTTGGTATTGAAGTGGTGCAAACTGAGAAGGGGATTTTTATTTCTCAGAGGAAGTATGCTGGAGACATTCTCAAGCGTTTTAAGATGGAGTCTTGCAATTCAATCATGACTCCAGTTGAGCAAAGATTGAAGTTGAAGAAAGATGGGAGTGGAGAGTTTGTCAATCCCACATGGTATAAGCTGCTTGTTGGGAGTTTACGTTACTTGACGACTACTAGGCCTGACATCACATTTGGAGTTGGATTGATTAGCAGATTTATGGAAGCTCCTCGTCAGTCACATTTACAGGCAGCAAAGAGAATATTGAGATATGTCAAAGGAACTCAAAGTGATAGGAATTTTCTATGCAGCTAACTGTGTGAATGAACTTGTTGGCTATACAGATAGTGATTGGGCAGGAGAAGAGAAGGCAAAGAGCACCTCAGGTTATGTTTTTGATATTGGTTCTGGGGTAATATGTTGGTCATCAAAGAAGCAACAAGTGGTAGCTCTTTCATCAGCTGAAGCATAGTATGTTGCAGCAAATAGGTGTGCTACTCATGCAATATGGTTGCGTCGAATTCTTCAAAACTTGCATCAAGAACAGAAGTGGCCTACACCAATCTTCTGTGACAACAACTCAGCCATTTCTTTGTCCAAGAATCCATTTTTCCATGAGAGGACAAAGCATATCCATGCCAAGCATCATTATATTCGAGATTTGGTGAAGAACAAAGAAATTACAGTGCATTTTTGTCCTTCTGGAGAACAAGTAGCTAATATATTTACAAAGCCGCTTAATGCTGCTGCTTTCTTGAAGCTAAAGGAGCTGATGGGTATGATAAAGTTTGAAGATCTTGGCTTGGTTTAAGGGAGGCAATGTAGAAAAATAAACCAAGCTGTAACTAACTAGTTGTCAGTAACTTTATTAAGTAATTCAGTTTTATCTGGAGTCTTCTAGTGTAGGGAGAGTTCTAGTATTTTTTGAAACTTTGACTTAGAGCAACTTGTGCGGCTCTAGACTCTTCGTTTACTGTATCTCATAGACATGTATATATAGGGCTGCTTTGTACTTTGTTTGGTTTTGGGTAGAATGAATATCAGTTGCTCTTGCTCCAGAAAACTCTCTTATCATCTGTGTGTGTGAGATAGATTTGTTGTAGAGTTTATTCCATTTGGTGTTAATTTGTATTGCTGGTATGATTGTGCTGTTGCTATTCAGATCCTTCATCCGAGAGAGAGGAAAAAGAATCTAGACCTCTCTGAAAATGTCGAAATTTCTGGAATCAGCAGTAGGGGGCAGTACAGTCCATCCGCGCAAGTCCAACACCAAAGCCCAACACTGTAGTTTGTAAACAGTGAAACCACTGTATACGTGAACAGTAACCAATCCGACAGAAAATAGACAGAAAATAGATATATAGTAAATGTATCGAGCCCTAAAGTTGTCAGAAAAGACCGGCGCAACGCCATTGGCAGGACAGTAGCTTTCGGGCTTGTTGCGCCGTGTGGTTATTTCAATGTTCAACAGTAATTTCAACTAATATGCTTCATGGATGTTTCTTATTGCAAGTCCTAAAAACATGTCCAAATTGATCATTAAACTCAGCCATCACGTATCATCTGACTTCATTCCCATGGCAAACAAACTCTGTTACTAGGTTTCTCGTAACACCAACACTTGTACATTCAAAAGTACTGTAATACACACGTACATGGAAAAGGGGAGAAAGATAAACTTTAAAGCACATAATATAAATAACTCTAGAAAGCACATTACATAAAAGACAATAAAACAAACCAAGATGACAACTGCCCGACATACAGCAAGTAATTCCTCTATTCCTAGTAAAGTTCAGCTGGATGAAAGGGTGGGATACGTGGCTTTAATTACTCACTAATCAATATTATCCGCATTTGGACTGGCATTACCTGCATCTGATTTAGCTGTTTCATCAACCATTCTACTGTTATCATCAACATCCAACACATCATCCATCATGTCATCCTCCACTACGTTGATATCTTCTACATCATCCTCATCTTCATTGTTGCTTCCATCAGGGATCTTTCTTTTCTTGGGACCATGCTCAAGCCTATGTGTGTCCAACTCTTTGTCCATTGTTTCCTGTAAGTTCATCGTATCATAGTTGGCTTTCCTTGCTTTCCTTGCATTTTGCCACCTCTCCAACTCCTTTTCAACATTTGCTAGATACTGCTCCCCAATCTGCTTCTGATAATCACTCAGTTCCTCCCTTCGTGCTGCTTTCCATTTTAGGAACTCCTGATACCCAAATTTACATAAGATGAATAAGGCTTTCTGACCGACACAAAAAAAAAGAAGACCAAAAACCAGTATTGGAGTAATTTTGATACATATCTGGCACACCAAATAACAGACAATAATTCAAGGCTCAACTCCGACATGATTCCACTAATCAGTTAGTGAGATAAGGGAACCTGGCATATGCCATAATGACTGGTAAGCGGAAATTACCACATATACCATGCTTTGTGAATATGAGTATCAGTAACTAGGCTAATGCTAAATCCACAAGGTCTAGGTTGGACTAGCATCCATAAACTCAGGAGGGTGATTTAAATACAGATGCAGAGGAGGTATTAATAACTTGTATCATGCGAGAATGTAGCAAACATAGATGGCATAATTGATATAATGACCCCATATATCAAGATATCTATAACGATCCATGTGTATGCAAGTCAAAGGGAGCTCACCTTTTCTTTTTGCTGCTCAGCCAAGGTAGCATCCTCATCCAATGGTTTCTTGGGTAGATAATATATTGGAGGCTCTGCCTTGGTCCTGAAAATTGGACAAATCCCACGGCAAATTAAAAAGATGAAATTTATATCATAAAGGAAGGTTCAAATATAATTCTACCTAAAACCCACAATAAAGTAGGAAAGATCACTCCTCATGTTGCAGCAATATACTATTCACATGAATAGAAACTTATCTTCGTCTCAATAAAATGTGAATATGGACACTTTTTTGGACCAAAATAAAAAATAACCTGGAAAAAGGGGGGAAGAGATAGTTAGAAAACTATATGAAAATTTCTGATTGTAACGATGGTAGACTGCAAATAAAATTGGCACTAGAGATAACACCAAAAAAATGATAGTTGGAAACCCTGTACCTTATGAAATTGCTAAGTTTCTTATGATGATCACTCCACTGAAGAAAAAGCAGTTCCAATTTCTTTTCTTCAGTCTTGGCAGCAACACGTGCCCGCAGAGTCTAACAACATATAAATACAGTTATTATAGGCTAAGAATCACCCAGTTCCTCAAACAGAAAGTTCATCTGAGACTTTACTAATGGAGGTCAAAGAATTATACTGAGTAAGTAATGACAAACCAGATCTCTTCTCCGCTTTTCCGCAATATGTTCTCGCTCTTGTATCCGAAGTCTTTCACTTTCTTCACGTGCTCTTTGCTCAGCCTAGATATCAGAAAACAATGATTCGTCATTGAATTGAAATCAAATGTAGAATGGAAAGAAAAAAAAAATGTCTAGGCATTCAAAATCTAGAGATGCAGGTTCATCTAAATTTTACATAAATGGACATGATCATACAAAAAGCACAACAAAATTATATTCCAAAAATTTGGTCCAAAGCCAATAAAAAAATCTTAGAGGATGTACTTAGGAACTTAGAATAAGGATAGCATTTAAATATTTAAAGAAAAGTAGAAAACTAAGAAAGGAAAAATCATATATTCACTCACTCTTTGTAAAGAGTTTGATCTCCGCATGAAAGCCTCTGTTCCTGAGAGTTGCATGTCTTCTTTCCTGAATTTCTGCAACAATTTCACATAAGCATACGTGACTTCTCATAAAATAAAAAGAATGCAGGACAAATTGTGATGAACACATTTTCTTTTCATTACTTAGCAAGTTAGTTAACCTTCAGAACTATTAATAGGCAAACACATCCCAATCATATAAACAAGCTATAAAATATCATTAATCACCTAATTACAGACAATAGAATGAAAATGTCGTAAACTATATATAACAAGAGTTTGCATCATAGCTACATAAACCAGTTCATCATGAGCTTCTAATAAAAACCAACACCTTAAGTACAACATACCTCTAAAGTGCCCAAAACATGCCCGAGCATTCTTTTGTTCCTGTTAACCACGCTGGGGTCTTCTTGCTTTGGCAATACCCTCGGAACATGCTCCGTTGCCGGAATGTCAAAGTCCTAACAAAACATAAAACAACATCAAAACTCAATGAAGATTTACAGTCCAACAGTAGCACTCAGTGGGGGAGATGAGACTCGACAAGTTACCTTGGCTGCACCATGATTGCCATCCCTCCTTAACCAGCTACCTTGTTGCGAATTTGACAACCTCCTATCACTGCGATCACCTATCACTGCCTCGCTTGAATCCTTCTTCTTCGCATCCTTGGCTCCTTCAGCACTCTCAACTATCTCTCCATCCTCTACCTAATATTCAAATCATGATATACAGTAATTTAAACACAACACTCAGCTTATTCGAGGCATATAGGGTAAAGATTGGGGCTTTCGGCTCTCACCTTGACAACAGCTGACGAAAGCCGGCGTTTCGCAGGAGGTTGATCCTCCACATCAGCCCTATCTGCCTGAAAATCGAATTTAAACAAATCAAAAACAAGTATTGACAGGCAATGGAATTGAAATTGAACAAGGCAAGTTGGTCTATTACAGGTCGAGTGAAGCCTCGCGGGCGAGCGCCATTGGCGGCGAAGTTGCGGGGAGCGGCAGCGGCCGAGCCTCCTCCACCTCCTCCCTTGCGAAGTCCCCTAGGGTCTCGTAGGCGTTCCGTAATCTGAAGACATATATAGCAATCAAAAATTGAGAGGAAATCAACATAGGTATATGGAGAGAGAGAGAGACATAACGGACCTCGCGCTGTTGGCGTTGGAGCTCATCGATCTCCTTGCGGAGCACCTCCTCTGTTTTCTCAACTGCGGCGCTTGCCATGACTCAAAAAAGCAAAATCCCTCACCGCTACTGCGTCTACTCGGATATATGTATAGGGAATATGCTTCTGTTTTCTTTTTATAAATAGTTTTTATTAATTTTTTTAAAGCGTTTTTTGGAAATTTTTTAAAAGCGTTCGGTACCAGCTTTCCTCTGTTTTTTTGTAAGGCAGTTACTAAAGTGTTTTTTTTTTTTTTTTAATATACAGAGTAAATTTCTACTTTCAACCACCGATATAAATTCCAGTTTGAGATTTTTTTTTTTAAATATACAGAGTAAATTTCTACTTTCAACCATCAATATAAATTCCAGTTTGAGATTATTGTCTTTAAAGAAAATCTGCTTGTATTGTGAAAATAGTTAGACGTGAATTAAAACAGTTTTCTGTTTGGTAAATATTACTTTTAACGATAGTTAACGATAGTAACTAGTTTAAAATCTCATGTGTATCAAGTCACGTATACGCATATGTGGTTACATGCAAAAAACGCCGCCAGCATCGCAAGCGCACCCATTGTTGTGGCTATCTCGTCCGGCGGTGCTCCACGCGATGAGGCTTGCCTCATTGTTGTTGTGAGGCTGCCTTACGGGTGTTATTTTTAATCTTGGGTCTCCTGGTTTCGTGGATTCGTAATGACCGACGTCTGATCGTGTTGATCGGGTTTTGGTTGGGATCACAGCTTCTATGCGGCTGGGCAGTCGTGTGGTTGTTTTTGGCGCAACGAGAGATGGTGTTTTGACTCTAGGCAACGGCAACGTCGGCTCTTGGGGCACATGGATTCTCTCCTTCTGGTTTGGTTCTGGTGCTTCTCGAGTTTGTTATGTCACTCTCAAGATGGCGATGCTTGGTGGGTACTGGGGCGGGAGATTTGTGTGTCATGGCCGTGGATTGGTGACGACGTCTCTCAACTTGGCGAGCGAGGTGTAGGTGGTAACATGGCTGGGTCAACTTTTGGGCCTAGGGTTTGCTTGCCTTTGGGCCTTGTGGACTTTGTTAATTGGGCTAGCTTCTTGTTTAATTTTTCTTTTTTAATAATGCCCTCTATTTTAGGGTTTAGTGGGCCTCAGCCCTATGTCCCTTGTTCATCTAGTCATCACACGGTTTTACTTGATTCTAGCTAGTATTGATGTACACTAGAGGTGGCAAACGGGCTGTTAAGCACGGGCACGGGCATGGCACGTTTAAAAGTGACCCGGCACGGCCCAAGCCAGTTAACGGCCCGGCCCGGCCCAAGCACGTTATTCTAATGGGTCGGGCTGAGCCTAGAAAAATGAGCCTATAGGCCCGGCCCGGCCCGGCCCAAACACAATAATTTTAGGCCCATGGCCCAGCCCACTATAAAATATAATTTTTTTTCCATTTTTAATATGAAGATAACATATTTATAAATAATAAACTTAGTTTTGAGTGTGAACAATATACTTATATACTAATAATTATTTATTGAGTATGAATTTGCATTCCCCTAGACTCATAAGAAGTTTTGCCTAAAAATTTATTAATTGTGAACAATAAGCATTTATCACTTATTTTTTTAGTTTGTTAACAAAGAAAAAAATAATCGATAGGTTGTGTGAATTAATTTTGGTTTCTAATCGTATCATGTATAATTAAAAGTTGAGATTATAAGAATAGAAGCGGTAGTATAGGACATTCATCTCGACCATTTTCAATTTTCGGCACGAAACGGGCCCGACACGGCCCGTTCATGGGCCCGGGCCGACCTGGCCCGAGCACGGCCCATCACGTTATGGGCTTGGGCCGTGGGTTGGGCTGGGCCTTACATTTGAGTAAATAGGCCGGCCCAAGCCCGAGCCCGTTAAGTCACGGCCCGAAACCCGATTAGACGGGCCGGGCCGGCCCGTTTGCCACCTCTAATGTACACCATAAGGGTCTTAGGTGGATATACTGGTTGGGTTGTGGTTGGGTTAAATCTTGTGACTTCTTTTGTTCAAGGTGTAGTAGTCTAGGCTAGGAAACTTTGTTAGGAGTCATAGTTACATGTACAATCGACGTACTGCCTGAGTATCGATATGTATTAGGTGATTTTTGGATCCCTTAACTTGAGTGAGAAAGCTCGTGTATGATCTTTTCGATTAATGAAATTTATCCATCTTTTCAAAAAAAATATATATATATGTTACTTCTAACAGTGTTATCAAGACATAAAATTACTTTTCTGTGTTTTTATTGACATCAGTTTCTAAAAGCAACCTCAAGACAGTTTCTAAAATATGATGTCATTGTTCTGTAATTTTTTTTAAAAAAAAAATGTTTTTCTTTAATTTACCAAACACAATAAAATTTAGAAGTTTAGATAAAAACTGATTTTTTTAAAAAGCAAAGATGTACCAAATAAGACCTAAATAAGGGTACTTATTTTCAGTATTACCCTTTATATTAATACTATTAAATAATAAAACAAAAAACAGTTGCACATTGACAACAAGTGCTTCCTCTTCCGTTATTTCTCTGTTTGATCTTTGATGTTCCTCTTCTTAACTTGATCAGCAATCTACAGTTTAGTTATTAACAAAAGATCATCTTACAGTTAAGTTCAATAAAGATGCAACTAAACATGGACTCGTGTCAATATATACTGTAAAAAAAACAGTAGAGGAAAACCTAGAGAGCGATATTCTGAGAGAAAAACTCAAGCGCTCTTCCCTGTCCGATGCCATGCCCTCAGGCCGTAGTCGGCCATCTATGGGTCTGGAATAAGTCGGGCTCTCTGATCGTGGTCCTTGACCATGTAGGGAAGTCTTGGTTGGCAGCTTGCAAGGTGTTGAAGGGTGAAGGTGCAGATGTGGCTGGGCGTTGGGAGACTTGTCGTTGGGTAGGCCGACGAAGGGATCAGAGACGTGAATCCAACAACAGCTGGGTCGAGTGGTCACGGCGGCGCGGCCTTGCTCTAATCGCGTCGATCCGATCTGGGTCATATCTCATGGACCTGATCCGGGGTCATGGCGGTCGATCAAAGGTTGTGTAGATCTTTGGCGCGAGGGGGCAACATGCATGGTCAGAGGGGTGGTTTGTTTCTTTACTCTTTCAATAAGTCCGGATCTCTATTTGGTCTGGACCTGTGGGCTAGGTCCTGGCTTGCATGTCTTGTGTGCCATGTTTGCTCTAGGTAGGCAGTGAGTTCCTTGCTTCGTCAAATGGTCGCAGCCTCCTAGTGGCAAGATAAAACTCAGTGTCACTGGTAACAGTTTTCAGTGGCAACATAGTAGGAAAGCTAATAGAGGTAGCAACTTATGGCTTTGCATGAGCATTGTCTCTCAGGTATAACGCCAAAATTGTAAAGCAATGTAGTCAATGATGCACTCCTTGTAAAATGGTGCTTGTTAGAATGTATAGGATTGAAAACTCCTGTTATTATTTCAGGATGTTTAAGCAATTTGGGGTTTAGGCTTTATGTCTCCCCTCTCTTTGTATTCTACAGTTTTATTAATGGTTAAGGTATGAGGGTGGCCGTTTAGCCCCTATTCAAAGAAAAAAAAATATGTAAAGGGCGCCGTTTAGCTCCTATTCAAAAAAAAAATGTAAATAAACATATAAGGATCAAAACTTACAAATAAGGACATGTTGTTATGTTGTTCTCATGTGTCAATAACATATGTACAATTATACCCTTTAAAGATAAAAAAAAAACTATTAAAATGTCAATTAAACAAAAAATTGCAGTTACAATTTGCAACCATCTCATTGCTACTGCCAGCTGTTACCACTCATCTCGTTGCTACTGACGACTGCTACTACTCGTCCCCTTGCTACTGGCGACTTCTAACTACTCATCTTGCTGCAACTGCCAATTGCTACTACTCATCCGGTTGCTATTGCCGATTGCTACTACTCATTCCCTTGCTATTGCCGACTGTTATTACATATCTTGCAACTACGTACACTTTTAGAAAAAAAGGCTTAAGCGACGGGTACTTTCACATTTCGTCGCTTAAGAAAATCCTAAGCGACGAAAATAAATATCGTCACTAGAAATATATATTTCGTTGCTACAATTTTCTGGGGCAACGAAATGTTTTTGTCGCCACAGGTCCCACTAAGGCGACAATAAGGTTTTTGTCGCAAACGGTTCATGGAGCAACGAAAATGTTAACACTTAAGCGACGAAACTTTTTGTCGCATGATATCCTTCACCTAACCGACAAATTAACGTTTCGTCGTCTTAGGTTTACACTAAAGCGACGGAATATTTGACATTAGAGCGACGAAACTTTTTGTCGCATCATATCCTTCACCTAACCGACGAATTAATGTTTCGTCGTCTTAGGTTTACACTAAAGCAATAAAATATTTGACATTAGAGCGACAAAATTGTTTGTCGCATCATATCCTTCACCTAACCGACGAATTAACGTTTCGTCGTCTTAGGTTTACATTAAAGCGACGGAATATTTGACATTAGAGCGACGAAAATGTTCGTCGTCTTAGATTAAGACTAAAGCGACGAAACTTTGACTTTAGAGCGACGAAATTGTTCGTCACATGATATCCTTCACCTAAGCGAGGGATCGTTTTGACTTTAGTGACGAAATATTTCATCGCTTAAGTTAAATCTTCTTTTGGTTATGAGAATCAACCGTTTATTGTTGCCACAATGACAAGACTAGTTTTTATCTTGATGATCCAAAGGAGGGTGGGGGTCGAAAAGTTGTTAACGTGATGTCACATAGAGGTATTAATTATACTACACTAGCTTGAGATGAGTATTGCAAATAGAGATTGAGAATGTGACTCTTAAACCATATCAAGAAGCCTCGACGTCTAATATCCCAGACACGAAGACTATTCGCATCAACAACGACATCCACTTCCAACCCCGCGAGTACATTCCCATTTTTAATTTAGAGTTTGACTTCGGTTCACTTCCATTCATCCCATGCTACCAACTAAGGACTTCATTGACAACGAAGAGGAAGACTCAGACGATCATTCATATGAAGTGAGTGAGGATGACGGGGACTACGATGATAGCGATTGAAAACTTATGATGTGTTAAAACATCAAATTTTCGATTTAATTATGTCATGAATTTATTATATATGTAATAAATTTATTCTATTAGTTGTGATATGTATTAATTTCTGATTGATTTAGTTTTATACTTTACTAACATTTTGATGCAGCGGAAATATAAACGTTAGAATCCACACTACCAGAAGAAAGGCTTTAGCCGACGAAAATAAAAAAACCAGGCCGACGAACTATTTTTTCGTCGGCTTCGTCGGCTAATTTAAACTTTCGTCGGCCAAAAAAATCTTTAGCCGACGACATTTTAATTTCGTTGGCTAAAGAATTTATTTCGTCGGCTATAGTTTGTGAACTTTAGCCGACGAAATTTTTAAAAGTTTAGCCGACGAAATTAAACTGTCGTCAGCTAAAGTGCTTTATATTTGCAGATCTAGACAGCAGCAGCTCATCTGGGAAAAAAAAACGGGAGAAGAAAAAATAGGAGAAAAAGTTTGGGTGTTGTCGAAATCTGTCCATAATTAGTTTGTGGAGCTATATCTAGGTACGTATATGTATATATGTTGATTAATTGAGTTTTATTTGAGTTGATCGATTTTAAGTGGGATTGAGTTGATCGATTTTGAGTACGTTGGATGTATATATATATGTGTTGATCGATTTGGTTGATGATTTGATAATATATATGAAGTTGTTGTTAATAAGTAGTAGATATATATATGTTAATTAATTTATAATATTGTGTTGATATGGTATGAAGTTGTTGATGATATATATGAGTTGATAATGATTTTGTGATGATGTTGATATATAATATTGTTATGAGTTGATTGATTTTGAGTACGTTGGATGTATATATATATGTGTTGATCGATTTGGTTGATGATTTGATATAATATATATGAAGTTGTTCATAAGTAGTAGATATATATATATATATATATATATGTTAATTAATTTATAATATTGTGTTGATGGTATGAAGTTGTTGATGATGATTTTGTGATGATGTAGATATATATATAATATTGTTATGTAATTATTAAGTATATATATATATATATCTGTGTGTGTGTTAATTAATTTGTTATTAATTAGTTAGTACGTAGAATATATACTAAATGAATTGAGATTTTATATATGGCATGAAATTTAATTAATAATTAGCTAGCGTTATACATATATATTTTGTTATTTTCAGGATATGGATAAGAATTGGATTTCGCTTCTAAAATAGGACAAAAGATATGGTAAAGGAGTTATGAGTTTTCTAGAATATGCGCTGGCTAATGCTAACGGGAATACAATTTTCTATTGCCCGTACACGAAATGTCAGTGTCGCAGTGATATGCATCAATTTGCGATTGACAAAGTATGGCAGCATCTGAAGAGTAACGGGTTTTGGGAGAAGTACACATGTTGGTTATATCACGGTGAAACATCATCAGGGGGTCCGCATGATCATGGCCAATTTTCTGAGACGGGCAGTACATCCAACGATCCAACAACGGCCTTCATCAACAACATGTTTCCTTATGAGAGCGGTGTATGCGCTCAAGGACAATATATGCCTGACCCGGTGCAGCCCTTCCCTAGAGCTGTCAACACTGCTGGTATTGAAAAATACAACAAACTGCTTGCTTTCCAACAGACCCTTATGTACCCCGGTTGTCAGAAGACCGTTCTTGAAAGTGTGATGGACGTAATGAAGATTAAAGTTGAGACAAAATCGACCGTGAAGCCTGTTGATAATTATCTACAGTACACTGCTTCGATGCTGCCCCACGGTCATCGTCTTCCTACCACTCATCGTAAGGTTTGATGTATCCTGAAAGATCTTGGGCTTTCCTACATCAAGATCCATGCATGCAGATATAACTGCGTTCTCTTCTGGGGTAAAGATCCAGAAGGGAATGACCTTGGTGGCCTTGACGCATGTCCGGTATGTCACACTGACAATGACACGACCCATCCCGAATTTCACCCTGAACCCGGAGTAAATCGTGCGGGGACCACCTCCAAGGAAAGATTTATCGCAAAATTCGGTAAAACCTCCCCTGGAAATGGACAACCCTTCCTAACGAAACTTGCAAACACTCCTAAAGGTTCCAACTCCAACCTTATAGACTCCTGGAGCCTTCGTGCTCCCCACAAATCACAACATCTCCCAATATAGATTTACTAATCTAACAAAGATCCTATAACCAACAACCACATATTCAGAGCAACTCTATTTGAGAGGAAAGAGACTAGAAATAAATAGAAATGAGCGGAAGCTATACTATTGACTATGTCTCTTCTCCATGTACGTCCGACCTCAACTATGCAATCCTACAAACTGGACATTTTAAAACGAATGGCCCAGAGGAAGACATTTAATAACGTTAGAGTGAGTGGACAAAAATAATTTAATAAAAATATTTATGCATTCCCATTTTAATTTCATAGAAAATATAATGCATGCGGCAGCTCAAAAGCGCTCTACTCATAAACTGGTAATTTCACGACTAGCACCGGCTAGTCACCAACTCAAATAAAATGGAGCCTCTCAGGCTAAACTATATATAAACATATATTCGTATGTATTTACACTTGTCAGATTCCTTGTATGAATCCTAGAAATAATTTAGAAAAATAGAGATTCATACAAGGCTACAACGCTGGCGTCTAACACTCACGTTGCGCCATAATGGTATTTTTCCTCATTATGACCGAAGAGGACGATGTATATATACGTGTAGACTCCATATATGAAAACCTAAATAAACCGAAAAAGAAAGTAGTTTTCGTATAGGGCTATGACGCTTGTGTCTAACACTCACGCCACGCCATAATGGTATTTTTTCCTCATTATGACGGACCAAACACGTATGGCTAGCTAGCATTTATATACATACTATACTCATAATATCCAAAATACATATCCACCGAAAATCTTATTTTCGGGATCTCTCCAAAGGAGGAAAAATTGTCAAATAGCCGAGAAATCAATAAGTCTCATAAGAAGAAATAAATAATCAACAAAATAATTCATCGCATGTTTTTCAATTAAAACAAAGGTCCACTCACAACTTTAGGCCTAAGCCTAATGTCACTTCGAGGCGTCTTCTACTCGGGCCTCCTCACGTCCTGTTCCAAATATATAATTAATTTCCCAACTAAAAATCCAATATTTATACAAAATAGGTAAAATGAACCGAGAGCCATAACTACGCTCATCATTGCCTAACTTCGATATTATCGAATGACCCAAACTTTAATACCATACTCGGCAGCCGTAAATACAACCTTTCCCAGAAATTGATTTAAATCCTACAGCCGGATTCTACATTATTCAACTGCCAAAAATACCAAACATTGGAAATTCCCAAACCTATCCAAATCTCATCCAAAAATTCCATATTTCATATCAATATACTCCTCTTAATTTTCCACACTTAAAACTATCTAAAATTCCAAAACAGCGGCGGCGCCGACGCCGGCCGGAGGCCGATTCCGGTGACCTCCAAATTCTATGAAATTTTAACAGCATAATTCTCTCATCATGCTCTGCAACTTTCCTAACTAGCACTTAGTCCAATTCTAAGGCTAACTAGGGTAATAACCAAAACTTCCATAAATCCCTAAGAACTTCAATTATACATTTCTCCATAACAACAACGAAATAGACTAATTCCTTTTGAGAGAATACTCACCTTGATGAGGGCTACAAGATGAGCCAAAGATTTCGACCTATGGAGGCCGAAGGTGGGATTTCCGGCGAAAAGCTTCCCGGGGTCTCCGGCGGGTTTTCCTCCTCTCCAGCGGGTTAGAGGCTCGGGCACTAGGCCGGAAAGGGAGAGGAGGCGGCGGAGGTCCGAGTAGAGGTGGCCCGGCGGTCTCTTGCATTTGAGGAGGCCCGAGTAGAAGAAGCCTCGGAGGAACATCAGGCTTAGGCCTAAAGTTGTGAGTGGACCTTTGTTTTAATTGAAAAGCATGCGATGAATTATTTTGTTGATTATTTATTTCTTCTTATGAGATTTATTGATTTCTCGGCTATTTGACAATTTTTCCTCCTTTGGAGAGATCCCGAAAATGAAATTTTCGGTGGATATGTATTTTGGATATTATGAGTATAGTATGTATATAAATGCTAGCTAGCCATACGTGTTTGGTCCGTCATAATGAGGAAAAAATATCATTATGCCGTGGCTTGAGTGTTAGACACAAGCGTCATAGCCCTATATGAAAACTACTTTCTTTTTTGGTTTATTTAGGTTTTCATATAGGGAGTCCACACGTATATATACACCGTCCTCTTCGGTCATAATGAGCAAAAATACCATTATGGCGCAACGTGAGCGTTAGACGCCAGCGTTGTAGCCTTGTATAAATCTCTATTTTTCTAAATTATTTCTAGGATTCATACAAGGAGTCTTACGAGTGTAAATACATACGAAGATATGTTTATATATAGTTTAGCCTGAGAGGCTCCATTTTATTTAAGTTGGTGATTAGCCGGTGCTAGTCGTGAAATTACCAGTTTATGAGTTGAGCGCTTTTGAGCTACCGCATGCAGTATATTTTCTATGAAATTAAAATGGGAATGCATAAATATTTTTATTAAATTATTTTTGTCCACTCACTCTAACGTTATTAAATGTCTTCCCCTGAGCCCTTCGTTTTAAAATGTCCACTCCAGCAGCGGCGGCCGGAGGCCGATTCCGGTGACCTCCAAATCTTATGAAATTTTAACAACATAATTCTCTCATCATGCTCTATAACTTTCCTAACTAGCACTTAGTCCAATTCTAAGGCTAACTAGGGTAATCGAACCAAAACTTCCATAAATCCCTAAAAACTTCAATTATACATTTCTCCATAACAATAACGAAATAGACTAATTCCTTTTGAGGGAATACTCACCTTGATGAGGGCTACAGATGAGCTAAATATTTCGACCTATGGCAGCCGGAGGTGGGATTTCCGGCGAAAAGCTTCCCGGCGTCTCCGGCGGGTTAGAGGATCGGGCACTAGGCCGGGAAGGGAAATGAGGTGGCGGGGGTCCGAGCAGAGGTGGCCCGACGGTCTCTTGCTGCCTGACGGCGACTGCCGGGGTCTTGGTCTCTGACGGGTCGGGAGCTCGGGAGAGAAGTCGGGAGGGAGAAGAGAAAAAGAGAGAGAGAAGGAGAGAAAAGATTTTGGGCCTGCACACCCAGTCCAACACCAAAAATATACCCAAACTTGACCAAAAGTTTACACCCCAAAATAATACCCTAATAAAAATTACCTTTTTACTAGCTAAAATTCACCATTTTTACCGTCGACACATTTTTCTCCTACGAATAACTCTCCGAAATAATCGTCCCCCAAAACCCCTCTAGGGACCAATTAAACTATATCTCAATACCGGAGACGGTAAAAATTCTTATTATAACCAAGCTAGTAAATAAGGTAAAAATTTAAGGGTCGGGATGTAACAGACAGGTATAAGCTGACTTCTGCAGGCAATAGGAAACCTGTGAAGGTACTTCGGTATTTCCCGTTGAGGGATAGGCTGAAGCGGTTGTACATGCCTTCACACACGGCCAAAGCTATGAGATGGCACGCTGATAGAGAATTGCATGACGAAGATACCCTTATACACTTTGCTGATGGGGAGGCTTGGAAGCATATAGATAAGGAGTTTCCTCATTTTGCGTCAGAGGTCCGAAATGTGAGACTCAGGCTCTCATCCAACGGGTTCAACCCTTTTGGCAACATGAGTCTTCAATACAGTGTATGGCCGGTGATTTTGGTACCGTACAACCTTCCTCCATGGATATGCATGAAGAAGGAATACAATATGTTGAGTTTGTTGATTCCGGGGCCTGGTTATCCAGGGAAGTGTCTCAATGTGTATTTGAGACCTTTGATTGAAGAGCTTAAGTTTTTGTGGGACGTTGGTCATCCCACTTACGAAAAGTACATGCACGAGATGTTCCAGATGCATGTCATGGTTGTTGGTACCATCAATGATTTTTCTGCCCGTGGGATGTTGTCGGGCAACGTTGTTAGGGGATACAAGGCTTGTCCAGAGTGCCTTAGCGATGAGGAGAGCAGCAGTCATTGCAACAAGATATGCAGATTGGGTCACCGTACTTTCCTTCCATATAATCACGAATGGCGGTTCGATGACAAGGCATTTGATGGGACCGTAGAACACGGTGTGCCTCCCAGAAGATGGACGGGGGAAGAAATTTTAGCAGTGCTTAATGAGTACGATTTTAGGAAGCTCAGCAATCATCCTAATATTGTGGCGGCAATACCTGAAAGACCCGACAGGTACAAATTCTGGACACATAAGAGCATATTCTTGGAACTCCCACACTGGAGTAAGTTGTTGATCAGGCACTACCTAGATGTGATGCACATAGAAAAGAATGTTTGCGACAGTGTGGTGGGCACAGTGCTGAACTTGGAGGGGAAGACGAAAGACGGTCCTAAGGCACGCATTGATCTAAAAAAAATACAATTAAGAAGACATCTGTGGTTGAAAGAAGGGAAGAAAAAAATGCCTCAAGCTCCTTACATCATGAAGTCTGACCAGAAGAACGTAATTTTCAGGTGGATGAGTTGTGTGAAGTATCCTTCAGGCTATGCAGGAAATATAGGCCGATGTATGAACTTCCGGGACAATAAGATGTGCGGGTTGAAGAGTCATGACTGTCATATCCTGCTACAACGTCTCTTCCCTGTTTTCATTCGACCGTTCCTTCCCAGTCAGGTGGTGGAGCCGTTAGTAGCGTTGGCAAGATTCTTCCAGAAGTTATGTATACGGGAAGTGAAAAAATCTAACCTCCGGGAAATGCAAGAGGACATCATTTATATCATGTGTAAATTTGAGAGGATATTTCCTCCAAATTTTTTGACATCATGCCTCACCTAATGATCCATCTTCCCAAACAATTGTTACTTACCGGTCTAGTACACTACACTTGGATGTATCCCATGGAAATGTACGTTTTTTACACCTGAATTCCTCAATATATATACATGTTCAATAATCATAATACTTTGCAACTTGATTTATAGGCAACTTGGAGACTACAAAGATTATGTGGCTAATAAATCTGCGCCTGAAGGATGTATAGCTGAAGCATATATTGCGTACGAGTGCGTCACCTACATTAAAAATAATCATATAATAGGAAAACTTGTTTTATCTTACCTGTGAGCCGTTGGCGATCAAGCTCATATATTTAAAAACAAACAATAGTATATTCTTTAATTCAACATCATCAACAATAGTATATTCCAAATGTGAACCTTGGTGAGATTTACTCACCTAATTAATCCCGCTACGTCTTCCACATAACACAAGAGCCAAACCAAAACACACTCACAAGTCATCTAAAATTACACAATTAATAACCTTAGTAACTACTCAACAAAAGATTAAAGCACCCTTAACCAAACATTAGCCTAAATGTTGCCCAAAGGAGGACAATCCTTCCTCCAAGACCTCTCAAGGTCGTCGGACACTCAACAACCTATCCATGCTACCTCCAGGCTCAACTTCCAAAGTTTACAACTTAACAAACATCAATGATTAAATATTAACATAGCACCTAAGATGCACTATCTAATCAACACTTAGCCTTATCACACAACAACACTTAAAAACTACACAAACTAGCTAACACAGCAACCAAACCCACTCATACTGCCCAGACGCGCTTCCACGCGCCACCACAGGCGGCGGCGAGTGGGCCCCACGTGCCACCACCAACTTCAAAATTTTGGGAAACTCCCAACAACAAACTTGTAGATCAGAGTAAGATGAACAACTTTAATACTTGATGTTTCAACCAGTTTGGCCAGAATCGGCCGAAAAAAGCCCCGAACACCACACCAAATCCAAACTTCCAAATCTGCAAATCCGGGTTCAAAAACTCAAAAACTTGTTTCAATCTATGCCTAGCCACAACTAGAAGGAGGAGAGGACCCAGACTCACCTAAGATAGCCCCTCGATAGTCGTCGCCGTATACGACGGTTCTGATTGGTGACACATCAACGTTCTTTTCGGCCAAAAGCTCTGGTTCCAGCGTGCAACGCCGTGTAACACCTGCCCAAACTTGGAGGGGACGTCCGTGTGAGTCGAACGGGACCCGCGGCGGTCAAATCGATGGTTAGACAACGGAGTTTGCTCCAGTCAAAGTTGGGTGCGCGAGTGAGCTCAGGAGAGGAAGACAGAGAAGAGAGAAATTCTGATTTTTAGGGTTTCTAAAAATAAAACCCCCAACTTTTCTATTTATAAACTTCCTAAAATTGGAAACTAACTTCCTCTAACCGTAACTTTTTCATACGACATTCGTTTCACACGTGCCGCGTGTCTATGAACTCGTATCGCCAAACTCTACAACTTTCATGAAAGAAGTTTTTTGAAAATAACTTACGAAAAAGAAAGTCAACTTTTGGCCTCTTAAAAGTCAAAACACCATAAAATTTACTCCTGAAACTTCAACTTCGCACAAACAAAAGACTTTCCACAAATAATCCTTCATTAATTTCGGAAATAATACAAGGAAATTGATATGAAAATCTGGGGTATTACAGTCTCTCAGGCTATAGTATATGTTTATGCATAATCCCAGAGACTATGTAGAATCACGGTGGAATACGAACAATAGACAATCATGGGCAAGAGACAATGACGTATAGTGGTTCACTTAACAATCAACTATCATGGCCAATAGGCCTTTGGGATCGGGAGAGAGATTTAGTTTATCCATCCATCATCTATCCTCTATCTCTATGGGAAACCTTTCTTTTATAGCTAAGGAAGGTTCCCTCCTTTTACATGTTATCAATGTGGGACAAACTATACATATTTCTTCTTATGATGCCTTCTTGTGGAGATTGGAGAAACACCTTCCCAATGTGGTACCGATGATTTTTCACCATGGTGAGGTAGCTCGAATGTTGGTCTACCGGAAATATGTTAGGGGCGAGGTCCTTCATGGCCGAAAAATGGTCTACAAGGTCGTTGATTATGCTTGCGGTATATATATCATCTACATGTCCCCCAACTCCCGAGTAAGAGGACCATCTTACTTGGAGAGTTACAATTAACTGTATGCCGCCAAGCATAAGCAACGACCGAGTAACGGCATACACTCCCTGTCCCCCCCAACTCTCTAAGGAAGAAAGTTCTCTTACTCGGAATTACTTCCCTCTCCCCCTTTCTCACGATTTTCTTCTCTCACTATGTCCCCCCAAGTCTTGCTCGGGTCGAATGCCTATCTCGGTGGAATGCCTATCTCTCGGTGGTTTCTCAGTCTAATCATGAAGACTTAGACTTTCATATCCTGATTGTGTTTCCAATCCAATTGTGAAGACTTGGAACTCGCTATGCAATGTCCAGGAGGCAAAATAATATGTAAACATAGAATATGTACAATTTCCTCATGGACTGCCTTTGAAGAAAGCTGACGAGTGCGTAAAATAGGAGGTACGGTAGAATGGACTTTCACTGGAGTCTCGTGCACTCCGCTCTTCGGGTCACTGGAGTCCCTAATGTCCTGACATAATCACAGCATTAATTAAATGAACTTAATATTGACCAATCATAAATTCATCGACCAATCATAACTCACAAAACATTCCATCTTTTGGATGCTTACTACATCACACACATTTAATCAAACATGTCCATACGGCCACTTCAAGGCCTCACATGCAACTTTAGAATCATACCACAAATAGGTCTAGCATATCATATAAGCAAACAAAAACCATATCAAAGCACTCATGTACATAGCAGCAACATTAATTCCAAAACCACACCACTCACACTAAACTACTATAGACACCCATATACCATCACACACCACGAAAGCTTCTAATGAGGCTACTAAATCATCCTTGTAAATCTAGAACATAGCATGGTGCTCTTACTCTAGCTGCATGCTTATACACACACAATTAGCTCAACAGAAAACAAGGAAGCATACTCAAAATTCTGGGACTTTACCAACTACAGGGTAAACTTTGAAAAATCACCGACTTTTCAATTTACATTGGAATAAGCTGAAACTTTCCAGATCAATAGTTCTCAGATAGAAGAACAAGAGCACAAAATTTCAAGCCAAACGAAGAACCAAAACCCAATCAAATTCAAATACGAAACAACTGAACTGCTTAACACAAACACAATTTCCAGCACAGAGTACCCAATTTCAAAAATTCACCATGAATTATCTACCTTATCAAACAACACCAAACTTTCCAGATCTCTTGTAGGCTAACAAGGAAGCAACATGTAAAAGTTTCAGAAAATTTGGAGTTTTAAAAGTTAGCTAAACGAATTTCCAAAGTGACTGCAGAACCGAACAGTTTCTGCAGAATTTGCAGACTTTCTTTACAGCAGCATTATAGTACTGATGAGTTCAAAACAGCTTCAAAACCAACATACTTAACTCATACAACTGATCTGATCCACCTTATATATACTTCCAACTTTCCAACACTAATCACAATTACCACTACAACTCCAAATATATTTGTATAGCAAAGAAGTCTTGCAAGATATATTAATCAGTTACGAACTTGCATAAAACCATGTCATGACCTCCATTTATTTACACTACCGCATAAACACCACTTCACAATTGACTGGCCCATGAATTTCATAAAACTTCTATGGAGAGATGCATTGCCCAATTCGATATAAATTATCATTGATATTACTTGCCACTAATAATCCCAACTTAACAGCATTTGCAATTTCTTGGCTAAATGATTATTGCCTTATGAATGCTGCCCCCCAATTCTAACATATAGAACTGAATTTATTTGCATATAACAGACTGTGTCAATAAAATCAAGGATAACAAAAATTCCAGATTGTATCTCCACCACATAACCACCCACTGTCCAAATCACATACGAATTACCAAACTCCTCCCCTATAATCTATAATCCCCAAATCATTGATACTATAAAACCAATTCTACTTGCACCCATAACAGACTGATTGTCAAATAAACACCAATATAGCACAAAGACCAGATTTGAAGAGATGTAGGAGTAAGAAGACTTAGCTTGTTGGGTTGGTATGCCCGCCGAGAAATAACTCTTTGAATCATGAGAGGACCAGAAGATGATTCCATAGGCCATGCCACCCGTTGGCGCTATCGATCCCGGAGATCCTTTTTTTTTTTTTCTTTTTTTTTTCAGAACTCGATGTGTTGAGGCCCCTCGGTAGGCATCTGAGTGCTTCTCTTTTGATTTACACATCATATATCCCGCATAGGGAGGCTGTATGGCCGATGATTGATGAAGGGAGCAGGATCACTTTTTGATTTCGGATCTGGAAGTGCTCATCACCTCATGATCGGCATGCGTACCAGATGTTTAATTGATCGAGACTGATCCTTGTCCATCGATCGGTGATGTCGATTTAATCGAGCCTGATCCCAACTCGTACGAGAACTCTCTCTTGATGAGCTCCACCATCCCGGAACTCGCTTCCAACCCGCCCGGAGCATACTCATCGTATTTCTGCCAACGACATAATCCTGGAGGATACCGGTGCAGAGCAGAGCTACTGGCGAGATCGAACGAATCAGAGTCATCGGGAGAGGATCCATCGGGAGAGGCATCATCGAGATTCATTTAACATGAAATTTCTCCTTGATTGACTGGTCCTGATCGGGATGGCTGACCCGATGACTTGTCCCGATGGTTGTTGGAACTAGCCGAGCACTTGCTGGCCCGCTGACTAGCTAGCCCTTGTTGGGCTTGGGTACAACCCGATGAACCTATTGCTCTCATGGACTTGAGTGAACTGCCTCTGAAGTGCCTCTCGGAATGCCTCTTGGGTGGAATTCCTCTCGGGTGGAGTGCCTCTCGGGTAGAGTGCCTCTCGGGTGGAATGCCTCTCGGGTGGAGTGCCTCTCTCTCTAGCTTATGCCTCTTGGGTGGAGCAACATGACTTTTTGTAATGATTCCCACAGACGGCGCCAAATGTTTCTGCATAATCCCGGAGACTATGTAGAATCACGATGGAATACGAACAATAGACAATCATGGGCAAGAGACAAGGACGTATAATGGTTCACCATATCATCAGAGGGCATGGCTACGTCCACTTAACAATCAACTATCATGGCCAATAGGCCTTTAGGATCGGGAGAGAGATTTAGTTTATCCATCCATCATTTATCCTCTATCTCTATGGGAAACCTTCCTTTTATAGCTAAGGAAGGTTCCCTCTTTTTACATGTTATCAATGTGGGACAAACTATACATATTTCTTCTTATGATGCCTTCTTGTGGAGCTTGGAGGAACACATTCCCGATGTGGTACCGATGATCTTTCATCATGACGAGGTAGCTCGGATGTTGGTCTACCGGAAGTATGTCGGGGGCGGGGTCCTTCATGGCAGAAAAATGGTCTATGAGATCGTTGCTTATGTTGTTTGCGGTATATATATATCATCTACAGTATATAAGTATATATTTACACACGTCATACTCCTTGTATGAATTCTTGTGAAAGATAGAAATTCATACAAGGCTCACGTCACACCATAATTGGGGGTTTAATCGCTATATCATTATGGCAAAAAAGACAGGTGTATATACGTGCATATCCCCTATATGAATTCTTACATTCATATAGAGTTATGACGCTTGCGTCCCATGCTCACATCACACCATAATGGCGGCTAATTGCTACACCATTATGGCGGAAAAACACGTATGGCTAACTAGCATTTATATACATTCTCATAATTATACATATATATCCACCGAAAATCCTATTTTCGGTAATTCTCCAAATTAAAGAAAATTGCCAAATAAAAAAAGAATGATGCCATAAGCTCCAAGAACAAGAAACCACTCACCAACAAACCATTGCATGTATATATTTTAAAATAAAATTTCATTCACAAATTTAGGCCTAAGTCTGACGTCGATCCGAGGTCTCTTCAGCTCAAGCCTCCTCACGTCCTGTTCAAAATATATAATTAAGTCTCCAACTAAAAATTCAGTACTTATATAAATAGGCGAGAATAAAAATGAGCCTTATACAACACTCGTCCTTGCCCAACTTCTCTATTCTTAAAACGTTAAAGCAACTTTCTAGAGTTTAAACATTGTTAATCTAACGACCGGATTCTATCCTATTAACCGCCATGTTTACCGATCTTTGAAAAATCTCAAACCTAACCAAAACTCCTCCAAAAATTACAACTTCATACCATTAAGCTCCTCTCAACATAACAAATTTAATAACTTGAAAAACTACCCAAAAGAGGCGGCGCGCCGCCGTCTGCTCCGCCGGCAGCAGCAGCCGGCCAACCCTACTCCAACCACTTCTAATGCTCATCAAAATTTGACACAATCTTCCTCTCAACATGCACAAAAACTTCCTTAACTAACACAAAGTCCAATTTCAAGCCTAACTAGGACAATCGAAGCAAAACAATATAAATTTGAAAACCCTAAAACTTCAAATACCCGATTCTCTTTACCTAGATCAAGATAGATCGAATCATTTGGAGGGTTTACTACTCGAGAGAGGTACTTCACTTTGATATAAGGATTTCCGACGACAGCGACTGGAGAAGGTAGTTCTTGAGAGAAGAGGGCAGTTGCGGTGGCGCGACTTCTCGTCGTGGTTTCTCTCTCAAGGCAGCGAGACGGGGCCAGCAACCAACCTAGAGTAGAGAGTCTCCGCTTCAATTCGACACCAAGCTTGCTGCCTGGTTCGGCCGGACGACTGCGGACGGAGGAGGGAAAACCGACGGAGGAGAGAGACGCGTGGGAGAGGAGAGAGAGAGAAAGTGAAAATTGATTTCTACCTTACCCTTTCCGGTAAGTTTCCCTTTTTATACTCCTGACTAAATTATTAACTTTATATTTTACATCATAATTTCTACATACGAACCCCGATTTTAATTTATAGCATGTCCACGAATTTGTATTAACGTCCTCTACGACTTTCTTTAAGAAATTTTTCCGAAATGACTTTCCTATAAAAGTCAACTCTAGGGTCTTTCAATAGTAAACGATCACTCAAAACGGTAAAAAATCAAACTAACTAAAAAGTAAGTAATCGTAATTTACTTTAAGAATCGGAATGTGACACATATCGTGAAGCGTTGACGTTGGACACAAGATCTATGGAGCTGTGACGGTGGTCAAACAGGGATAGGAGAGCGCCAGTGGTGGAGAATCCTGACGCACTTGATGGCTGGCACATGTGGTGGTTGATCTTGGTTGTGCTTGAACTAGGCTGGGCCCGTAAAATCGGAGTCAAAATAAACATATTATTAAAACTTGTCTACCCCTATTTTGCAAAGTTATTTCCTTAATAATCTCATTTTATCTCTCTATTTTGTATTTAGGTGCAAATGAACAAAGAATGGCAGCAGAAGGCTATGTAATGATTACTATGGCCTTAATCTTTTACAAATTTCTCAAAGTGCGAGCATGCTCCCAGCATGTTATCTAGATGTGCGTGTGTTTCAAAAAGAAAAATCGAAAACAAAGCTAAGGAGAATGACATGAGCGAAATGGAAATTAAAGCATTCCCAATCCTATCGGGAGAAGTAGGCTTACTATTCGTAGAGTAGTGTTGTATTTGTGTTGAATTTCAGTTTGTTAAACTTGAGAATAAACCATCTTGTATACGATCATTCTAATTGAACCGGAAAACAATTAGGGTTTGCATATAGTTGCATCTATACAAGGATAAAAGTTGTGTTTGTGAGTTTTGAGTCTTCTTGGGTGACAGACGAGAAACACTTATTCTCATTAGCAAAGGGAGTAATGGGATTAATCTTAGTAACGATAATGGAAAATCTGTAACTACTTAGGAGATTTAGCAAAGAGTTATGAGATACTTGGCTGATCCTATTGAAGTATACATAGCTTAAATCGATTAAACTTTTCAAGAATGCGTTGACCATGTAGTTTTTTTTTTTTTTGATAAATGGACGTTAGCACCATGTATATTGATAACTGAAAATAGGATTACAATATGAACACGACACACCCTCACATGCAGACGTTAGATATTGAATCGTGATTGTAAACCATAAGTGTTGCACCTCGAAGCAATGTAACCAAAGTAACTAGAGTAACCAAAATCCAAAAACATCTAAAAATACCTAGAAAAACCTTCTTTATTCTGAACTAACTTATTCAAAAAGATCGGAACCACCCTACGCAGAGTAGGTAATCCCGAGATTGGACACATGAAGAATAGAAATCACTTCCTCCTGAACTGTTCCACCAAAGCTCTCACTGAGGCCCAACCTAATTCACCAAACCCTAGTAGAGGTTGCAGAACTGTTCCAAGCGCATAACCAATTACTAGAGACATCCTCTCCCCGGCCAAGCTTCGGCCAAGCCTCCAACATTTCTTGAGCTCCACTATGAGATAGAGCCCTAAACCACGGCTCCGTCGAATCATCGCCTCATACACAAGGAAACCGACCCATCTCAAGTCAGCCACTTGCCCTATGTCGCCGCCACAGCGCCCAAGCCTAAGCACCAAGCCGTTGAATGTGTAGTTAGTTAGAGAATTGATCATTCTTTTTAGTTTTACATGTTTAATAAGACAACAAAAATGAACGCATGGCCCTCATCTTAGGTTAGGAAAAGTAATATGGTCATGATGAATTATATTTCTGGATGCTTGATTGATCTCACTCATATGTATATTTGGATTTCCATTCTACGGTCTATTTGACCCAACTCATGTTAATAGTTGTTAACACATCTTCTCCATCAATCATCATTTACCTTGATTCTGATTTTGATCGATCATATGGAGTAGAATTGTAATAGAAACCAACTCTTAAATCCCCTTATTATCTTGTAAAATGTATTTGTCATTCATGCTTAACTAACTATTTCACCCTTAATCCCCAATTTAAAACAATCCCTACTTATTGCACTGACTATCGGTCATCCAAGAGTATTTTGCCTTGCAAGGTGGCCCTTAATTGCTGATTCACACGAGATTCCATGCGTCCCATTCTAATCGGGTCATACCGTAAGCTAGTGATGCTTTCAGATACTGGACTCTCACCATATAGGCTAGAGTGCAGGGTTTTTAATTGTCTAGATATATACTACCCCGATGTGGTTGTGATCTTTTGAGGTTGGGCTCACCTTTGGACTATGAGTTTTATTTATCTTTAGTTGTATTTAATTTTAGGGATTATTATGGTTTACACTCTCTTTTTTACAAACTACACTCCCATTCTTATTCTAATATTTTTATTTCTAGAATTACCCTTTATAACTATTGTCCACTACTTTTGAATCTAGTTCTATACTTTTGGGCTCCTCTTTATATCCCTACTTAAAACGGAAAAAATAAGCTGACACAATGAAGTGAATACTCAATCTTTTCTATTATGAACTTTAGGGATTATTATGCATGGTTTGACTTTACACTCTCTTTTTTACAAACTACACTCGCACTCTTATTCTAATATTTTTATTTCTAGAATTACCCTTTATTGTCCACTTCTTCTTAATCTAGTTCTATACTTCTGGGCTCCCCTCTTTATATCCCCACTTAAAACGAAAAAAACAAGCTAACGCAATGAAGTGAATACTCAATCTTTTCTACTATGAAGCTTAGGGAGACAACATCTGTTTATTGACATTAAAATTCACCCAAGCTATGTAATTGGGTCGAAACTCTAAAACAACAGGGAAGTCTTGATTGTTTCAAATTTGGTATACATTGGTTAGACCAATGCATTGCTTATGATATATGACTGTTTGTCTACTGTTTAGGCGTGATTTCTCCTTTTTTCTGACTGGAAATGGTTGAATGATCGAAACCAATTATCAAAACCAACTTAGGCAAAGATCATTTTCCTTTTGTTAGTCTACCAACAAAATTTTGATTCTTCGTCTTCACCCAATTTATTTTTGTTGTTCTTGTGAACTTTGCTCTTCTCTGGTTCTCAAATTTTAGTTCAAAGTTATACAATTTTATACATTCAAACTAGATTTCTGTGCATGTAGTTTTGAAATTTGTCTCAATTGTTGATTCATGTTGAATCCTCTTACTTTTATGATTTGTATGATCAATCAGTTTCCTTGTTTGTTTGAATTCTTGCCTCTTTTTTGTGTTCAGGACCTAGGTTTAGAAAGAGCAGAGAAAGATAGATGAGGATGATGATAATTGAATGAAGGACAGACTGGGAATTTTAAAAGATAAGTAGCGTGGTTTGTAAAAAATGAAGTGCAAATTTCAGCATTGTGTATTAATTTACGGTTTTTAATAAATCTTTCCTGACTTATGGTTTAGAGATGTGGCCTATGTCTTGGTAGGTACACTCAATAAGACGTGTCTACTCTAATGAAACAGCGATCAGTTCCTTGTTTCGTCTAATAGTAGCAGCCTTCTTCTAGTGGCATGATAAAACTTAGTGTTATTGGTAATACTTTCCAGTAGCAACATAGTGGGAAAATTGATAGACATGGAATTTATGCCTCTACATAAGCATTATATTTTCGGTATGTCGTCAAAATTGTAAAGCAGGTAGAGTAGCCAATAATGCACTTTTTACTTCATGGTGTTTTTAGAATGCATAGGTTATGTTGAGACTCCTGATATTATTTTGAGATGTTTTTTGTACTTTGCGTTCCATTATGATTACGGTGTGAGAGCTACGTTTCTAGCCTTTGTATTTAAAAAAAAAAGAATAAAGCTTTTGCAACCAAGTATCTTGGATCTTCTTGATCATTAAAGGAAAAATAAAGGGAAAATAAGATGGTTGCCTTGACAAAAAATAATAATAATAATAACGAAAGAAAAGTAGAGTAAAAAACTGAGATTACATAGTATTAGTTGAATGATGAGTAGACAACCAACCTGTAAAAGATGGTACATAGATAACTTGTTGTACGTACCCTTTGAAATTGAGTATTTCTCTTTGCACAATGCCAGGGGGCATTATTTCAGAATATTACAAGAAGAAGAGGGTATTATAACTACGATTATTCTAAAGTGAAAGAGTTTGATCTAGAGAGAAAGAGAGAGTCAATGCCCCAAACTAGATCGGAGCTATCTTAGCTACCGCCTTTCTCTCCATTATCCCTGCTTTGGACCAAAATTATTATGATTGTTAGGAGTAGGATGATGAGTTGTATTATTCTCTTTACTATTAATGAGAGATGTAATGGCAGCTGCAACAGCAACCCTAAATTTAGGATCTGAAGCAATGGCACTCACATTTTCAGCCATTAATGCCGAGCTGGAGGACGTCATATTATTTTCTTCCCCAGGCGTCCTCCTACTGTTACCCAGCAGATGATGGTTGCCCATCATCATCGTAGTACAGTTACCAGCGTTATATTTTGCAGGTTTGCTACTCATCCAATTGTTAAACCCCGGCGGTGCAGATGAGTGGGAGGAAGAGCCAGCTGAAGCCATAGCAGTAGTACTAGTACTAGTATCGGCCAAGTTGTTCGTGAGGTCGAGCACAATTCCTTTCGAAGGGTCATGATGATGAGGCTGATGATGAAGGGAACTTAGGGTTCTGAAGTTGGATGGGGAGGAAAATTGATGAGATATTGAAGAGCGGTATTGGTTGTTTAACATGGGGTGAGGAGTGTTGTAGTAATTATTGGAAGGGAGGGAGGCCTGGGTCATGAAATTAGAGGAGGGTAATGTTCCATCTGAGAGATGGTGATTGCTTGAATCTAGTAACATAAAGGAAGCAGCTGCTGCAGAAGCTGTGGAAGCCATGGCAGTTGCACCAACTGGAAGTGGATGATTATGTGTTCCTTCGTAGGTTGTTATCAGTATGGACATGTCCTCTAGGCATCTTTGAACCTATACATATATATACAGTAGCATCAATTCAAACAACTGTAGTTTGTACAATTATTTGACGAAGGGCATTGATATATGGTCTTAACCAGGCCTAAAATTTGTGACCTCAATTTCTCTGTGTCATGCAATTGTTTAAATTAATTTTACATACAAGGTGTGTATTTGGATGCCTGCAGTTAATCTGATGAAGCTCAAAATAACTAGAAAATGGCATAAACAAGTACTTGCGACTGATAACTATATAGTCATTCGCAAATGATGCATCTTATATCGTCTCTTGTAGAATAAACAACGACGTAACTGATAAATTAAACCTTTCATATCAAAGTAAGAAATATTCTAACAGATAATTTGATTATCGTCTCAATTATAACTGGGTATGGACATGCAAGACTGATGAAAGAAATTCGATTAATTAGACCAAAAAATTGCCGTAAGAATCAAATATAGCATAGATGTACGAGTTTTAGGGCTGGTCCAAAACCACAGTAGAACATTATGAGTTAATTAAACTAATTACCTGTTTTCTAACAGGGCATCCAGGAGCTACTGTGCAACGGTAATAGGCTCTGGGGCAAGGATTTCCTTTCGCGATTTTCTGCCCATATTTCCTCCATTGACACCCATCATTCATCTGAAGCAGTGAAGCATATATAAGACCAGTACTGATTAACCATATGCATCTATAAAAATTCACATAAGGAAACAACAAATAACTCACTGTGGCAGATTCACATCTTGCTCTAACCGAAACCCTAGCTTTTCTGTTGGCTTGGGCGGCATGGCTAGTAATTCCGGCCAAATCGGTCCGCTGCAGCTTGTGTTGCACTGATGATGTGAGACTACTACTACTCGTCAATTCTTCCTTGTTACGTTCTTGGATATCATCGTGATCTTCTCTTTGATCCCTAAATTCATTGGTTTGTAGCCTCAGTGACAACCCTAGTTGACTCTCTCTGATAATATCATCATCCTCACGTGCCGGCGGTGATGGAGATCTATGACGACGAAGATCCAACATCTTGGGAATACTACTTTTTGGAGGATCAGCTTCTTCATGATCATTTCCATGAAGCGATAGAAATGTCTGACGATCCTAAATCGAATCATTCAGATATTTTACAGAAAAGATTAATTAACCACCACAGTTTTCAATTTATAATCATGTATCGAAAAAAATAAAAATAAAAAATTGATTCATGATCTGAAATTAATACAACAAGAAATAAACATATATAATTGGTAGAGTACCTTATTGGTTTGGCTATTCTGATGGACAGCAGTGAATTTCATTTGAAGATCGTAATAATCCTTCTTGGTTTGCTCCACGACCTTCCTCAAATCCTTGTTTTCTTCTTTCATGCGACTCATTTCCATTTGCAAAGCGTATAACTAGTACAAGCAATTATATATATCAAAAAGATTGAGCAATCAAAATGGTACATAATCTCATAGCAGGTATATATATACGTACCTCCTGATCTGTCTTCATGTTATTCTTATGCAAAGACTCCAGTACTATTGAGGCATCATCATCCACTTCACCTGCAGCCGCTTTCTGTTCTTCTTCAATATCATCCTCTTTGATTTCTTCTTCTTCTTCTTCTTCTTCTTCTGCTGCTGCTGCTGCTGCTGATGCTGATGCTTCTTGGATATTCTCGTCTTCGTCTTCGTCGTGGTCGTCGTCATCTTCTTCTTCTTGTTCTGATTTAGAAGGATGATCAATCTTCAGTGAAAGACCAATTTCCAGGTCTGCTTTCTGATCATTCTCTCTGCTGATCCCCATTGAAGCTAGCTAGTACAAGACAAAGTTGCAGAATCTCTCTCTCTCTCTCTCTCTCTCTCTCTCTCTCTCTCTAGCTAGCTAGAGCTCTGATCTCTTCTCTTTCTTGTTAAGTTTAACTGCTTCTTTTGAGGCACCGAAGTCAATTCTCTCGTCTCAAAGCCGAATTATTATTAGACACACAAGGACGCATCTAAAGCTTTGACTTTAATTTGTCCCTTAATGCAGTTCCATTATTAAATCCCTATTAGCAGTTTATTAAGACTACTCACTTGGACACTCCATGTACAAGGAAAACATAAAATTGGCGCTCATTAAGGTAGGGACGCAAAGTCTATGCCTCTCTATGCAAACCCTAAACTCCCTTTCCCAAGTATACTCTTTGTTAACTAATATGAGATAGTCCTTCAAGCTAGTATACATGCTTTGGTATGTATGAACGACTTAAAGGGTGCCGACCCATGCCATTTACTCAAAAATTCTCAAAAAATGTACGTGCTCGTGTCGTGCTTGTGCCAACCCGTTTAGAGTCCTAATTCAAGCTAGTGTACATGCTTTGGTACATATGAGCAACTTAGGGGTGACACTGTTCTACCCAAAATCATAACACAACTCTCGGACATGACAACAAGTGAAGTAAAGAATTTGGGGTAATGATGAATAAGCCTGTACGAAATGATTAGAACAAGAGAGAACCTTGGGATCAGATCTCGAATTTGTCAGCTACAAGAGCTAGACCTCTCCACTTCTCCCGATAGATAGACTCGTATGTCTATGAATAATTTATACTTGTGCACTCTATATATATGTTTCTTAATTAATGTATCCTAATTCCACAACCTTCCACGTTAACTATATATAGAGACTTAATATATAACGCAATTCATTCCTTCGTGTGTCATCATCTAATTTGTTTCTGCCGTCCTCTGGATTCAAGTATATATTAAGAATAATGGAAGTGTAGAAAGCTAGGAATGAGATTGCTCTTATAATTTCTCTTATAATTTAGGGATTAAGGTAGAATCAAATCATGCATCTAGACCTAGATAGCTCATTCAGTTCACAATCGCACACAGATGTATACGTATATACTTCGAATCTTGCATTATTGGATCTTCTCACTCAGTCACTCTAGCTAGCTAGCTTGGTAGCAGTTTGATCCCAAATGGTAACTGCATGTTTATACAAATTGTTACAGACGGATCGTATCGAGGTACTTAATTTCATCACTCCCTGATCCCCATAGGTGCGTGGCCAACTATCAATCCGAGGTTCCAAATCAACAGTGGCTTTTCTACGATGAGATACACCAAAGTTGGATCCATGCACGGATTGAACTTACAAAAACAACCTAAGATTCAATTAAATTGATCGTGCCTGCCTCTCTTCTCGTTCCTTAATTATTAGCTAGTAAGGAACGATCGATGTCATAGTTGTTCGCTTCAGTGTCAACTCCCTAGCTAGTAACCAAACTAATCCTGCGGACTTCTTAAAGGCAATTCTCTTTCAGATATCTAATCTTAGGACACTTAGCAGATATATCTTCTATTCGATCTAGAGTTGCAAATTAAGATAATCTAACTAATGATTTACGTACGTATCAATCCTTGAAGATGACTATCATTTCAATTTCAGTATATTTTTTGGGATTTAAAACTATTAAGAGGAGCCCCATCAACACTTCGAACAGTAGTTTTCACATCCTAGAAAATAGTATACTCAAAGAGCTATATAGGGAAAATATCAATTCTCAAATTCAGTTTTATAAGAACACAGGCAGGCTGGAAAAATATCCCAAATTACTTGTTAATTTTTGAAGTGCCTTGTACATTTCAACTATCGTTTATAATACTTGAGCCTTCTTCATGATCGGTCATGTACGTTTTATTTTTAAGTGACCATTAATGAACAAAACCCCATAAACATATCACACTTGCATTTCAAAAGTTTAATCGAGATCCATGAGACCAGTGTCAGTGGAGACTAAAGAGGAGACTCGTGCAAATAGCAAGGAAATTTCACCCATGATTTGCTAGGTCTAAGGATCATATTATCTTCTATTAGTTTTTAGTTTTGGTAAACTCTAATATACATATAGTATTGTCTATGGGAATTTAAGAAATAGATGCGTTTGTTCAAGTGCACATGTCCTAACATGAGTCATGAGTGGATCACTAAATTAAAATCGTTATGAGTCAATACGTTTGTTTGGAGATGGGGATCCATAAACATAATCTACTCATAAATTAAAGCAGTGCAAAGGCCTTGTAATGAAGGCATTAATCGGGACCATTTCATGTGGTAACCCTAGACCTTGATGGTCAGTGAGTCGTGGCTTGGTTGATTAAGGTGTTTCACTGATAACTTTGAGGTCACGGGTTCAAACCTCATCGACATATGTAGGGTGTGTGAGTTATTAATAAAACGTTTTTTTTTTTAAAAAAAAAAAAACCCTAGACCTTGATGGGATCAACCTTTTCTATTTATTATTTTTGCAGTGTTTAATATGATTACAATGAGCAGAATAGTTCACATGTCATTAAATGGGTAAGAGTGTTCCATATCTAGGTTCGAATTTTGCCGACATTGATTGGAGTTAAATTTTAATATATTTGAAGAGCAGGGAGGGGGTTGTTAGCGTTGTTATCTCTGGTGATTGCAGGTTTCCTCGGCAATCAATAGCTGCAGCGTGATGGCTGGGAGGTGGGGTTGTGGTGGCTTTGCTTTAAGAGAGAGTGCAAAAGGCCAAGAGGTGTCTCCCAGGTGGTGGGGCGAGCTTGGGGATCACCAGAAGGTGTGCCTCTAGTCTAGTCAAGGAAGGTGTGGCTAGTTTGCTAGGGGTTGGCACAATCGGCGGTGTTGGTGGTGGCCGGGAGGCAGGGATATGGTGACACGACCCACCCCGAATTTCACCCTAAACCCGGAGTAAATCGTGCGGGGACCATCTCCAAGAAAATATTTACTGCTAACTTTGGTACAACCTCCCTTGAAAATGGACAACCCTTCTAATAATAGAAACCTGCAAACACGTCTAAAGGTTCCAAATCCAACCTTATAGACTTCTGGAGCCTTCGTGCTCCCCACAAATTACAACATCTCCCAATATAGATTTACTAATCTAACAAAGATCCTATAACAAACAACCACATATTCAGAGCAACTCTATTTGAGAGGAAATGAACTATAAATAAATAGAAAAGAGCGGAAGCTATACTATTGATTATGCCTCTTCTCCATGTACGCCCGATCTCAACTATCCAATCCTGCAGACTGGGCATTTTAAAACGAAGGGCCCAGGGGAAGACATTTAATAATGTTAGAGTGAGTGGACATAAATAATTTAATAACAAAATATTTATGCATTCCCATTTTAATTTCAAAGAAAATATACTGCATGCGGCAGCTTAAAAGCGCTCAATTCATAATCTGACAATTTCACGACTAGCACTGGCTAGTCACAAACTCAAATAAAATGGAGTCTCTCAGGCTAAACTATATATAAACATATATTCGTATGTATCTACACTCGTCAGACTCCTTGTATGAATCCTAGAAACAATTTAGAAAAATAAAAATTCATACAAGGCTACAACGCTGGCGTCTAACACTCACGTTGCGCCATAATGGTATTTTTCCTCATTATGACCGAAAAGGGACGGTGTACATATACGTGTGGACTCCCTATATGAAAACTTAAATAAACTAAAAAAGAAAGAAGTTTTCATATAGGGCTATGACGCTTGTGTCTAACATGCACGACACGTCATAATGGTATTTTACCTCATTATGACGGACCAAGCACGTATGGCTAGCTAGCATTTATATACATACTAAATTCATAATATCCAAAATATATATATCCACCGAAAATCTCATTTTCGGGATCTCTCCAAAGGAGGAAAAATTGTCAAATAGTCGAGAAATCAATAAATTTCATCAGAAGAAATAAATGATTACTAAAATCATTCAAATCATTCATCGCATGCTTTTTATTTAAAATAAAGGTCCACTCACAACTTTAGGCCTAAGCCTGACGTCGATCCGAGGTCTCTCAAATTGAGTCTCCTCACGTCCTATTCCAAATATATAATTAATTTCCCATTAAAAATTCAATATTGATAAAATAGGCAAAATTAATCGTGAGCCATAAATACGCTCATCATTGCCTAAGTTCGATATTCTTAAATCGAAACGATCCAAACTTTTATATCATACTCGGCAGTTGTAATTACAACCTTCCTCAGAAATTGATTTAAATCCTACGGCCGGATTATACATTATTTAACTGCTAAAATACCAAACTTCGGAAATTCATAAACCTATTCAAAACTCGTCCGAAAATTCCACAATTCACTTCATTAAACTCCTCTAATTATTACACATTTAAAATTATACAAAACCCCAAAACGGCGGCGGCGGCGGCAGCGGCCGGAGGTCGATTCCGGCGACGTCTAAATTCTACCAAATTTCAACAGAATCTTCCTCTCATCATCTCAAACAACTTTCATAACTATCACTAAGTCCAATTTCAAGTCTAACTAGGTCAATCGAACGAAAACATCCTAAAAGCCCTAGAATTTCAACTTCGAATTTCTACTTACCGAGCTTAAGAGGGATCGAGCCTTTTGGAGGGGTTGTTGCACGGGAGGAGAGCTACAAAACGAGCCAAAGATCACCGGCTTTGGTGGCCGAAGGAGGGAGCTTCGGCGAAAAGGGCAACCGGCTTCTAAGGGAGTTTCCTCCCCGTTCGGCGGCGCAACCGGCCCGGTCACGATCCAGGCGAGGAGAGGAGGCGGCGGGGGTCCAAACGGGAGTGGTGCGGCAGCCTGGCTTGGCCGGACGGCGACGGACGGCGGAGAAGAAATTCCGGCAGCGGGAAGAGGAAGGGAGAGCGCGGGAGAGGAAGAGAGAGAAAGAGAGAAGCGAAAAGAAAAAGAAACGGGTTTGGGCCTCACACCTACCCGGCCCAACATAAAAAAATACCCAACTTCACCAATTTAACACCCCAAAATAAAATATCCTATTAAAAATTACCTTTTTACTAGCTAAAATTTACCATTTTTACCGTCGACACATTTTTCTCCTACGAATAACACTCCGGAATAATCGTCCCCCAAAACCCCTCTAGGGACCAACTAAACTATATGTCAATGCCGGAGACGGTAAAATTCTTATTATAAACAAGCTAGTAAATAAGATAAAATTTTACGGGTCGGGATGTGACATATGGTACCGTTGGGAGGACGACGTCGAACACATACTCTCTGTTTTTTTCGGTTTGGGCTAGATGGGTTTCGAATATGGGCCTAGGTCCTAGATCTTCTAGCTTGGGCTAGGTTTGATGATTATTAGGCATTGGCTTTAGTCATGAGCCCATTCTATTTTATATTTTTGCAATTTAATTCTGCCTTATATGCTTTATTGCATTTTAATTTTTGTAATAATCGGCGTTATGCCGCCAATAATTTCTTGTCATTACATAGTAATAAGGAGAGAAAGGCGTTGTGCTGGTCTATGAACTTTCTGTGCCTTAACTGCTCTACGTAGGCGGTGTGTCTTTTGCATGGTCAGATGGTCGCAACCTCCTAGTGACAGGATGAAACTAAGTGTGGTCGAGATTACTTTTTGGCAACAACATAATAAGAAAGCTACATTATTGGACATTAGGATATGTAATCATGTCACATATCATGTGATGTTTCCATTATATCACTGTAGTGACAAAACAAATAGTGTTGTCATTAGAACAGTATATTTTGCTAGTAGATGCTTGTTAAAATACATGTCCCACCCTTATTGGACATTAAGATATGTAATCGTGTCACATATCATGTGATGTTTCCATATATCATCGCTGTGACAAAGCAAATAGAGTTTTCATTAGAACAGTATATATTTTGCTAGTAGGTGCTTGTTAAAATACATGCCCCCCTTGTATTGCGAAAGGTACATTTTGACATCTACAAATTTTTATTAATTAATTGAAATGGAACCTCAACTATCGCACCGTAATCATAAATAATACATCTGTTAGTTTTTCTGTTAAACGGATGATGTGGCATGTATATGGAGGGGCAAAATGGTCTATATATAGAATATTTACCCTCTAAAATGGATTTCTCTCCAAAATTCTCACAAACCCACCAATTGTACGCTTCTAGTCGAGGATAATTTGTAAATTAGTAGATCTTTAATTTGTATTAAAATAAGCTACAAAACATATGATCAAAATATATTTGTTCATAAAGATTGTATTTATTATAATGAAAACATGAAAGTGTAGCCAAGAACATACGCTAAAAACCCTAGCCATCTCTAACCCAAGAGTTTCAAAACTTCAAGATGTAACTCGTTCGGTGGCGACCCAGATTCCGACATGACCTTTGGTCTTGTTGGCGACATGGATTTGTTGCCGGATAGGTGATTTCTATATATTGATGCCAAGGCAGCTTCATGGAGGTGTAGTTTGACTAGCTTGGGTCTTGGCAGTAGCTTTGGTCTCACATGTCTTATGCTTTGGTTCTGGGTTTTCTGAGGACGCTATATGGCAACGCTTGCTGTGGCGTGGGCGGGTGGGGTTTATGGCTGAGTTGATCCCAAAACTATGTGAAGACGGCGTCTCACATGGCTGCGTCAGGTTTGCTTGTTGGGCTTGGGTCATGCATCTCTTTGGGCTCCTCTTGGTTTTGTATATGGTTTTAGAATTGTTGCACTAGACCCTTTAGTTGTTTTAGCTTTTTGTCGTTTCCAGTTTTTTCTAATTCCCTATGTTGTTAGGGAAATTCTAGGGTAGGAGCTTTTGCTTGCCATCTAGGAGGTTCTCTTACCGCAATTGAGCGTTTTTGCGAATAAAATTTTCTTTTCAATGTTATTTTTGTGTATATGGGATAATTTTTCCTAGTATTGCTAGGCTCATATTTCGTGGGTGAAAATTTTACAATGTAAGGGTTTCGATTCATCTCACCTCATCTTGAGGATCATCTTTGGGGATTGTACTAAGCCATTTTGGTCTTCTATCAATGAAATTCTAGGGCTGCTACTCTCTTTTTATCAAAAAATATATTTGTTCATAAACAGTTTTTGTTTGTATAAAAATAAGCTACAAACATATAATACAAATACATCATTAACAAACTTAATATTGCTCAGTATCGTTTGGTCTAATCTGATATAGCATATTAGTTTTTTTGGTTGTAAAAAAAACATAATATTAAAACTAAAGTATATATATATTGTGATAAAAACAATTAGATGAGAAACTAAAATATATAGTCTGTATTGTTGAAGGAAAATACATAATGTGTGTCTTCGTCAAAGCAACTGACGAAAGTAAATTATGAAATTAGTGATCAAATGATGTAACCGCTCAATCAGTTATCAATTAGTCATTATGTACGTTGTTATATATTAGCATTGAATATTGTCATTATGTGCGTGTAATTACCGTTGTAATCGACCTCTATGTAAAGAGAGTTGTTAATGAAATGAGTAGATCATTCTGATTTTATTTTTCCTATAACATGTTATCAGCATTTTGTTTTGACCCGAGAAAAAAAAAAACCAACAAAAAACCCTAGAATTATTTTTCCGCCGTCGCTAACGTCGATAGAGCTCCCAGCTTCGACGTCGCTCTAACATGCTAACCTCACCAGCGCCTCTACCTTCTAACTTTTTCTCCTTGTTCTGTTCTTTTTCTTTGTGTATTTTGTTTGTCTGATAATTGTTTTTACTGCACTAATTGAAGGAATGCACAGAAAGAGAAGAAGAGTGGGTGCAATCACCTTCTCCACGTCGTCCTGGCTAGCCTCGCCCAGATCGTCAACTCTTCCCACAAGTGTCGCCCACAACCACTGCCCGGAGCAATCCTAGCGTCGCTTTGCCCAGCCTCGCTCCTCGCCGCTGCCGAGCACACACGCTACCCCCCCCGATCCGCTCGACCCGGACCAGATCGGCTCTCGTCCAGCCTTGCGCGCCGCCTTAGTCAATCCCCTCACGCCGACGTCTCCGAGCTCAGCCTCGTCCGGCACGCTCGACCCGGATATCGCTCCTCATCCGGATTTGTCGACCCGATACAAAAAAAAAAGAAGAAAAGAGAGATTACCTCTTCTGGTAAATCAGGAAATCTACTGAAGGTAATTTTGAAATTGCCATATGGTAAAAATTATTACTGTTTACTGTATTAAATGGTAAAGAATGAAATCTGATTTACTATTACTTATTTACTGTTTATATGGTAAATAACAAATGTAAATTCCAATTTAATATCTTGTGGATTTTACAATTACACAATTACTTATTATTTATGATGAATTATAATAAGTATATGTGGTTAAATGTGACTAATCATATAAATCTTATTGATTTGCATGTGATATATCCATTGTCGTATGACGATCAACATGTCAATTGTGGTGGTTACCCGATCAACATGTTAATTGGGAGAGCAATCGTTTCAATGCAGTTTATTGGGCAAACTAACAAGTATGATTTATATTAAGGGATAATGCCCACTAGCCTTAATTTTAAGAATTTTATTCCTATTAACAAAATAAGATTTTAAAATTCTCAAGAGCCAACTTAAACAGCAGAAAGACAAATATACCCTTAATAAAATAAATAAACTACAATACACCATTATAAGAGTCTATTATAAAATAAAATTTTTATAATCGGATTCTCACGACCAATGACGTTGACCGGACTCCGGCAACCTTTGACCGGGCTCCGGAGATAGTTGACCGGACTCCGAGGGTCGTTGACCAGACTCTAGGGACTGTTGATCGGGCTCCGGCGACCGTTAACTGGACCCTGACGACCGTTGATCGGACTCCGGGGGCCGTTGTGCTTTAGTCACTTATAACAGGTTCCTATTGGGGGCAATATGCCCATCTACTGGGGGCAGTAGGACCTCCTACTAGGGGCAGTATGCCCACCTACTGGGGGCAGTATGACCTCTTACTAGGGTCAGTAAGGGTAGTATGACCTCCTACTAGGACCAGTAAAGGCAGTAGGATCACCTACTAGGGTCAGTAGGGGCAGTAGCACCTCCTACTAGGGGCAGTATGACCACCTACTGGGGGCAATATGACCACTTACTAGGGGCAGTAGAACCTCCTACTGGGGTCAGTAAGGGTAGTATGACCTCCTACTAGGACCCGTAAGGGCAGTATGACCACCTACTGGGGTCAGTAGGGGCAATAGCACCTCCTACTAGGGGCAATAACACCTCTTGTTGGGGGCAGTAGGACCACCTACTGGGGGCAGTAAGACCTCCTACTGGGGGCAATAGGACTTCTTGTTGGGGGCAGTAGGACCACCTACTGGGGGCAGTAGGACCTCCTACTAGAGGCAGTAGAACCTCCTACTAGGGTCAGTATGGGTAGTATGACCTCCTACTAGGACCAGTAAGGGCAGTAGGACCACCTATTGCGGTCAGTAGGGGCAGTAGCACCTTCTACTAGGGGCAGTAGCACCTTCTACTGGGGGCAGTAGGATCATCTACTAAGGGCAGTATGACCTCCTACTGGGGGCAGTAGTAACTTTACATTCTACAGCATAACTTTTAAATACGAACTCCGATTTTAATATATAGCATGTCCACAGATTCGTATTAACGTCCTTTACAATTTCCTTAAAGAAATTTTTCCAAAATAATTTTCCTGCAAAATCAACTCTAGGGTTCTTTAACAGTAAACGGTTACTCAAAACGGTAAAAAGTCCAAGTAACACAAAAGTAAGTAACTGTAATTTAATTTAAGAATCGGGATGTGACAATCCCAACACAACATAGAAATTTCATCTTTTCCATAAGAAAAAAGAAAGTTGTTTCACAGTAATGAGCAAGTCAATCATTAACCAAATATTATAATGAACAACTCATTCTACCCATAAGAAAAAAAAATTGTTTCATAATAATGACGCAAGTGATTCAAGGCACACACACAGGAGACAAAAACCTATAAAGGGAGTAAGGGACATTAGCCAAAAGAATTGGGAAGAGACTTATTATTCAATTGAAAGACACCATGGAATGAAGTTGTTCGTCAAAAACAGAAGGACACCATGGAGCAATGCTTCTGTGAGCACGGAGGAAGTTGTCCAAGCTCGAAACCAAGCCACTCAAAGTCCCAACTGTAGGTGCGAGCTTCAAACTCCGCAACTCGATGCCGTCAGATCCACCGTCATCCTGGTAGTGGTCACTTCAGAGCTAGAAGATCATCGTCTCCCATTACAGCGACTCCCTCATCGTTCTTTTTCGGAGTGGCGTCGTTGTTTCTCTCTCCTCTGATCATAAGCTTGGTCGGCTAGACAAGCTGCTCTGAATCAAAGCCACCGGCGACGTGCGAACTATTGATCATGACGACGGAGGACGGGTGTTCGATTCCGGCGATGGTCATTCTTATTTGTCAAGATATCTGGTTTGGGAGAGAGAGGAGAGAAACCACAGAGGGAAAGAGAGAGAAAACAGATCTGGGAGGGAGAGAGATGAGAGAGAGAGAGAGAGAGAGAGAGACAAGTCGGAAAAGATAAGGGAGAGAAATTAAAGAAGGGAGGGCAGTTTGGTAAACAAAAAATAGAGAAAAACTTAAAATTTGGCTGGCGGGAATAAAACACTAGGAGAGTATTGGGTTAGTGGGAATTTTTAAATTTTATTTTGTTGATGGGAACAAATTCTTTGAAATTAGGGCGGAAGGGAATTTTTCCTTATATTAATGTCATCGTTTTCATTAATTTTTGTTCATGATATTAAGCATGTTACGTGACAAAAGTATTTTGCGAATATTGTGACATGTTATCATGATATATGTCATGTCTATTTTATTTTATGATTGTATTATTAGCATATCATATAAATTTGTGCTGCTATGATAAAGTAAATTCATGGCGTTGGAAAGAAATAACATGTTAATGTGATGAAATACTTAAACGAAGCATCGAAAAAGTGTGACCATTACGTACTTCGATCTTGAAATCTAATTCATATTTTTGAAGTTATTTTACATCAATGTCTTTATGACTATGTAATTTATATATTCACTCTTGGCAATGAACCGCCAGGCAAGAGGTGTAGAGACTCTAAAGAAACAGAGACTCATTATAAGGAACGAGAAGTCCATGACCAAGATGTCAAATTCACAATTGCAGACTTAAAATAGCAAAAAAGACCTTACTCAATCAATATATATTCAAAATTCGATTGATCTGCTTTATTTTATTTATCATTACAAGATTGTTTGGGAAGGCCTAAACACCTCATATTTTAACTAGACTATTGGTATAATCGTTTGATGAATTAGAATTTCTGAACAAGACCTTTATTTGATTATCGTCGGCTTATTAATAAATTCGAATTTTATTCTGAAGCATTGAATTTATTTGATCCATATGTAAATAATTACATGGTTCGAAATAGCACTATAAAGATGCAAAGCAATGCATTCAACAAATAGAAAGAGATATTATTAAAATGAAAAGCATATCATTCTGCCTAAATCGAAATATATCTTAAAATATACGGGGTTTATCTTTTGAATTATATACACTCTCATATACCTTAGGGAAGGTATCAAGGAGAAATCGAGTGCTTAGCTTATAGTGACTACCTACAAATTAAAGTCACAAAAGCTCGGTATGCACCACAAGCTAATCGAACTTTGTTAAAGTTTCACAGGTGTTTGTGCCAATTGTTATCATATGCAAATCCATTTTACAACGTGATTATTGTGAATTTATCCATCTAGAAATACAGACCATTAAAAAAATGTGTGGTTCTGGAGGACGTTTCGACAAACTGGTCACATGTCGATTAACTATTCACAAGAAATGCTGCACTCTTAGCATATATTATACTGGTTCACCACCCTAAATTATAATGTGTATAGTACCTGCCAATGCTAAGAGTTAACATCAAAAGGACTTGATGACTATTGCATGTCTATAAGGATCAATGTATAGTATCTCGTACCCCAAAGGCATACATAAAATGGCTTCACATATGTCACCATATCTGGGTACTGGTTATGCGCACCAGCCTACATATACATTCTTGGGGTTATGCAATATTATAGGCAGCCTTACTTATTCGTTCTTATACCCATTGCTAGCCAACCACTGTGTACCAATTGGTAACTGGACATAAGCCTGAGATTTACACACACTTTGTTGCACAAAATATGTGCCTATTGCGCCCCCACAATGCATAAAAAAAGGGTACTTAGAAACAAATAAGTATTTATGCTGGATACGGATCTCCAACAATTATCCACACTCGGAACCCTTGGCAGGCGATCTCTTTCCGCTAAAAAATTACGGAGTGTCACTTAAATGAGACAGTCTTCCCGTCGTTAGGGGGAGATAAGAAAAAAGATTTTCTAAGGGAACGACAAGAATTGTCAATTGTCGTGGTTGCCCACTTTCTCTCACCTTGATCCCCACATAATCGATACCTTGAACGTAACAGTTTCGATGCCTGATACGTTTATAGATATCGATGAAGTGACGAGATCGATCACACATGTGAGCTGCAAATACCTGCAAAGATAAAAGTCCCCAATAAGGGGCACGTTGCCGCATATAGAGGTGATGCAACCATACTTAGTGGAGGTGTGGTCGAGGCTGTGGCTCCTTAAGGGAATAGGGCAATACTTATCTAAAGGAATTGAGCGAGTAAGGCACAACCTCATCAATGTAAGGAATCTCTCCTATAAGATTGTCTCTAATTACAATTATGTCCATGAATCAATACTGGAGGACGCTCCGATGTTTAAAATGATTCTAGAGACAAAATCTCAACAGATTACGAGATTACATACACATTGATGATTCACACTGTTGCTCAAGGAATCATAGAGCACGAAGGTATCGAACCACGCTCTGTTAAAAAATGTCAACAAAAAGCATATTGGCCTACATAAAAGTGTGATCCAGGAAGAGCTAGATTCTCTGACAAAGAGACAGGTATTTGATTTGGTAGTGCTAACCTTACCAAGTGTAAAGCACGTAAGACATAAATAAGTCTATGTCATAAAGCGTAATGAGAAGAATGAAGCCCTAAAGGACAAGGCTCGCCTTGTGGCGCCAAGGTTTCTCGCAATGCTCTAGATTGACTACGAGGAGAATTAATCTCCCATAATGGAAATGCAGCTCATCGATGTAGTTTGTCACATCCCGACCCTTAAATTTTTACCTTATTTAAGGTAATAATAAGAATTTTTACCGTCTCCGGCATTGAGATATAGTTTAATTGGTCCCTAGAGGGGTTTTGGGGGACGATTATTTCGGAGAGTTATTCATAGGAGAAAATGTGACGACGGTAAAAATGGTAAATTTTACCCGGTAAAAAGGTAAGTTTTATTAGGGTATTATTTTTGGGGTGTAAATTTTGGAGATGGGTTTTTGTCGATATTGGGTTGGACCGGTTTGGAGAGGCCCAAACCCATAACCCCCTCTTTCTTTTCTCGCTCTTCCTCCCGAGCCCTCTCCCGAGCTCTCTCTCCCCGGCAAACTTCCGGCCGCCGTACGCCGCCGTCCGGCCACCATCCGCCGCCACACCGGTCCTGTTCGGTCCGTCTCCATCCCAGCTTCCATTCTAGACCGGTGTTAACCGCCCTAACGCCGCCGTGAGAGAGAAACGACCCCTAGAACTTCCGGCTGTCCAAAGCTCTCCTTCGCCGGAACTCCCTCCTCCGGCCACCAAAACCGGCGATCCTTGACTGGTTTTGTAGCCCTCCTCCCGTGCAACAACCCCTCCAAATGGCTCACTCCCTCTTGAGCTAGGTAAGGAGAAATTCGAAGTTCAAATCCTAGGGCTCTTTAGGTGTTTGCGTTCGATTGACCTAGTTAGGCTTGGAATTGGTGATTGTACTAGTTAGAAAAGTTGTAGAGCATGATGAGAAGATTATTCTGTTAAAATTTTATAGGATTTGGAGGTTGCCGGAATCGGCCTCCGGCCGCCGCTGTCGGTGGAGCCGCCGCTGTTTGGGAGTTTTGTATGGTTTAAAATATGTAATAATTAGAGGAGTTTAATGAAGTAATTGTGGAATTTTGGATGAGTTTTGGATAAGTTTATGAATTTCCGAAGTTTGGTATTTTTTGCGGTTGAATAATGTAGAATCCAACCGTAGGATTTAAGTCAATTTCTGAGGAATGTTGTATTTACGGCTGCCGAGTATGGTATTAAGATTTGGGTCATTTCGATTTAAGAATATCGAACTTAGGCAATGATGAGCGTGGTTATGGCTCTCGGTTAATTTTGCCTATTTTGCGTAAATATTAGAATTTCGGCTGGGAAATTAATATTATTTTTGGAACAGGACGTGAGGAGGCTCGAGCAGACGAGACCTCAGATTGACGTCAGGCTTAGGCCTAATTTGTGAGTGAACTTTTGTTTTAAATATTGTACATGCGAAATAATTTATGTTGTTAGAGAATAACCGAAATTGAGAATTTCGGTGAGTATGTTTATATATATCCATATTTGGATGATTATGAGGATAGTATGTATATAAATAAATGCTAGCTAGCTATACGTGTTTTTCCACCATACTGAGGTAAAATTCCATTATGGTGCGACGTGAGCGTTAGACGCAATCATCGTAGCCCTATATAAATATAATAATTTATATTGAGGATATGCGCATATATATATATACACACATACACACCGTCTTTTCCATCATAATGAGGTGAAATGTCATTATGGTGCGACGTGAGCGTTAAACGCAAGCGTTGTATCCTTGTGTGAATTTTTATTTCTCTTATTCCTTCATAAAATTCATATAAGGGATATGACGAGTGTAATACATACATATTTTGTTTTAGCCTGAGAGGCTCTATTTTTATGAAGTGTTGGTGACTAGCGCGGCTAGTCACGTTTCAGTAAATTCGGTAAATTTTTAAAAGCTTTTCAGCTTGTTGCATGCCGTTAATTATGTTTCCACATAAGTTAAATTGGGAAAGCATGAAGATTTATTTTCTTTTAAAATTTATTTTTGTCAACTCACTCTAACGTTATTAAATGTCTTCCCTTGGGCCCTTCGTTTTAAAATGCCCAGTCTGCAGAGTTCGGATTGGATCTAGTAGGAGACGAGGCATAGTCACCCGTATTTCCACCACCTTTCACCAGTAGGTTACATGTTTAACCTACCTGTGTTTTCTTACTTCCGCTAGTGTCTAGTAGCTCTGAATACTTAGGTTTAATGTATATATTTTTGGTTGTGGGTAAATGCATGTTGACTTTTTAGATTCCTTGACGGAGGATTTATGTTATCTTATTTGGATAATTATGTATTGACTTGGAAGATGTTTTATTATTTTGTTGGTGGTGATGATTGTATTTGGGGAGCACGAAGGCTCCAAAAGTTAAAGGTGGATTGAGAATTTTAGGAGTGTTTGCAGGTTTTCGTTAGGAATGGTTGTCCATTTCCAGAGGAGGTTATACCGAATTTTGCGGTAAATTTTTCCTTTGAGGTGGTCCCCGCACGATTTACTCCGGGTTTAAGGTGAAATTCAAGGTGGGTCGTACTAACTACTTATCTCCATGGGGATCTTGATTGGGATATATCCATAAAAGTGTCCGATGACCTTAAACTATCCAACTCAAGTAACTCTAAATCACGGAGTGCGTTTTCAATTAGAATTGAAACGCTCACTTTATACAAGTGACTACTTGAGTGGAAAGGGATACAAAATGATGAACTATGCTCATGCGTATTCATAGAGGAAAGAGTTTCGGATTTGCAATTATAGGTATCCATGTTGATACATAGTAGGTACTCTTGATGAAGTAAGAGAAACCGCGAGCTATATGAAATCTGAATTGAGATGAATAATCTTGGGGAACTCGGTTAATAACGAGTTTGTGGAATATTAATCCACCAGTTTGTATGTGTCCAAAAGATTCTCAAGCGATTTACATAGACAAAATGCACACTGTTAGCACTCCCAATGATCGGTCGATGTTTGGATGTAAAAAAAAATCCATTTCATCCAAAGAAAGATGACGAAGAAGGGTAGAGAAATGAAAACTCTTCTCTAAAGTGCAATAAGCGCATTATTGTACTTAGCCCAATGAACCCGACCGAGTATTACGTTCTCATTGAACTTGTTCAAGCGCCAACGCAGTGTCATTAGAAGGTATATAAAAAATGTATCTTGATACCTAAATGAACCATTGACTTGGGTTCATCCTATCCCTATAGAAAGACAAAAGCGAATGCAGATGGAATTGCAACCCTCTACATCAAAACCTCAAACGACGCTTTGGTTGGGGTTCACTAATGTCAGGTATCTATGGTCAATAAGTCATTCCTAAACTGGTTATGTAATCGTCATTGGAAACACGACGATTCCTTGTGAGAAACATTAGTCTCTCCTCAAGATTCAAGTAAAGCAAGGTCTGAGGACAATATGACAAACTTGTTTCTCAAATCACAGCCTAAGGCTATATCTCAGAAGCATGTGAGAAACATAGGAATGCAAAAACGTTCCTAGCTCCCTTAACTAATGTAAGGATCAAGGAGAGTGTAGACTTCAAGGGGAGTCTAACACACATACACTATCATAGGTGCGTTGTGCTCTTTTTCCCTTTGACCAAGATTTATTTTGTCCTACTGGGTTTTGTTACTTGACAAGGTTTTTAATGAGGCAACACCACATGCACCGTTTTAACTTTGACTTGACACAAGGGGGAGTGTTGAAAGAAAATACCTAATGTGTGTCTTTGTTAAAGTAACTGACGAAAGTAAATTATGGAATTAGTGATCAAAGGATATAACCGCTCAATCAGTTATCAATTAGTCATTATGTACGTTATTATTAGCATTGAATATCGTCATTATATGCATATAATTACCGTTGTAATCGACATTTATATAAAGAGGATTGTTAATTAAATTAGTAGACCATTCTGATTCTATTTTTCCTATAACATGTATAGCATTAATGACCAAATTAATTTTTAAAACTACTATTTTGTCCATAGCTTATGTATTGAGCAAAAAAAAAAATCTAAACATGTGTCACATAATTGATTTAGCCGAAAAAATAACGGGAGGTACCATATTTTGTAATGGTGCAATAGTTGAGACACATTTCAAGTAATAAATATTTGTAGATACCAAATATTAATGTGTCTTTCACAATGATTCATATACTACCATTTTAGGTTGTTACCAACGTAATAAAATGCAAATTTTACTTTCACTATTGTTTCTATTTTTTTTTTAACATAAAAGTATAATCGCACCGCATGTGAAATGATCCTACTAACAGTGTACAATGCATAACATAATACTGTCATAACTCGAGCATCACAGTGCCTTACCATATTGACAGTTTGATCGAACTCCATAATGTGACTGTGCATTGCGTTTTGGCATATTCGTGAGTCGAACGTGAGTAAGAGGATTTTCAATAAGGATGCTGACCCACTAGCAGTCGTTTTAAAATATACACATGTATACATATTAGGATGTATTGTTTGTTTTTTTTTTTTTCATTACTAAACATTCGCCCCTGCTCTCTTTGGTTCTCTATGGGAAAATATTAATTCACAAAAAAAAGGAACATATTAAGCACTAGTTTCTTGGGTAGATCATAAGTTTTGTGAGTGAAAGCCCAAACAAAACAGGTCTAAAGCACACAAAACTATAACGGTCAAATTACTCTTTGAACCTTTTTCTTCCCCAGTACTGCCATGTTCCTCACAATAAGAAGCTTTGTTCCTCACAATAAAGTTACGAACTTAACAATATGAGAGAAAAATCATTCAAATATTTCTTACATGATGAAACAAAGAAACAATAATGTGGAAAAAACAGAAATCTAAGTACAACACTCATCTGTAAATTACATGGCATATTAGGCATGTCAGGACCTACCCTTTGAAATCCGGGATAAACCCTACGGGACCCACCTTAAAGGAAATTATATCAATAATTTGGCATAACCTCCCTTGAAAATGGGCACCCTACCTGAAAAATACCACCTCCCAATACACTTCTATACTAAAATATACAACATCTCCTAGAGTCACCCGCTCCCCCAAATAAACATCCACCACATCTCAAAATAATATCACAAAGCAATTTCATACTTTAACCTCTCATAACAATCAATACCCAATAAATCTTTTAAATCACTTCTAAATAGAGTCATAAGCTCTTAACACACATACTCATAAATTAATACAACATCTCATGGTGATCAGAGCTACTAATTTGAAGGAAACGAGAAAATACACAAGTAGCTTAAACAGGTAACCTACGAATGAAAACTGGAAGTTGTGGAAAATATGACTCGCCTCCTACACTCGTCGAACCAAACTCTGCAGACTGGGCATTTAAAAACGAAGGCTCAAGGGAGAAGCATTTAAAACGTTAGCGTAAGTGGACAAAAATAAATAACAATAATATTGACTTAAATATAGAGCAATGAAATCAAAGTTATGCTCTCTCAAAATTTCCATTAAGAAAAATACTTATGCATGCCACTCTTGGAAGTTCTCTAAAAATATTTATAGATAAGAATGATGAACCAATCCCATTGGTTCCTAATAAATCATAAAAATGGGGAAGATGTTTCACCATAACGATCAGCCTCCCAGGCTAGGGTCATAGCCTCCCAGGCTATAATAGTCTCACGCTAAGCGCTCTACTCACGTATAGTGAGGACCGCTAATAATGGCTAGCTAACAAATAAATATAAATATATTGATCGGTTGCCTCCCAGGCTATAATAGCGTCCCACGCTAAGCGCTCTACTCACCTATGGTGAGGATCGCTAATAATGGTTAGCTAGCAATAATCAATATATATCAACCCTTTTATGGTGAAGTAAATTATTAAAATGAAAAAAGCAACACTTCTCCAAAAATTATAATAAATTCATAACGCACAGTACAGTTCCCAACTGTACTTGGAAATATTACGTAATAATATAAATCACTTGACATGTCCCACATGTCAACTAAAATTAGCAAGAGAGTTCCGAAAAAATAAATGGAACTCGTTAATCCAAGAAAATATTAAATCTCCAAATCCTTTGAAATTAAATAAACTTTAGAGCATGCATGATAGCTAGGCCTGCCGACGATTTGAGGCCTCCTCCACACGATCCTCCTCACGTCCTGAACAATAAATAATATTAAGTTTCCAGACTAGATTAAAGCTTTAATAAAAATTCCAAAATAAAGGGAGCCTAAAAATATTCTCCTCCCTTGCCCAATTTCTCTACTTTTAAACTATTAAGGCTCTAATTTCACCAAATCACTGATAGCCCTAGATAGCCTTTTTAGAGTTTAAATTCTGCTCAACCAACTGTCGAAATTCCATTCTAATAACCGCCACAATCCTTAATCATTGAAAAATCCCAAACTTTATCAAAACTCCTCCAAAAATTCCAAGCATTACTTCATTAAACTCCTCTCTTAAAAACAAACTCAAAAACATGAAAAACTGCCCCTAAGGGACGGCGCCGCCGCCTGCTCCGCCAATGCTTAGGGGTAGTTTTAACACAATGCTTCCGTACTCCAACGACCTCCAATGCTTCCCAAATTTTAACCCAATAATCCTCTTAACCCGCACAACAACTTCCTTAACTAACACAAACTTCAATTCTAAACCTAACTAGGGTAATCGAACCAAACAATGAAATAAGCCCTAGAACTTCAATTAAACATTTCTCCTTACCAAGATCGAATTGAGTCGATTCCTTTTGAGGGATTACTAACCTTGATAAGAGCTACAAGATGAGCCAAGAATCACTGGCTATGGCGGCCGGAGGAGCGAACTCCAGCGAAGGAACAGTCGGGTTCCTAGAGGCGTTTTCTTCCCGCTCAGCAGCGTCACAGACCCAGGAAGGGAGAGGAGGCGACAGAGGTCCGAACGGAGCTGGTGCGGCTGTCGAAGCTGGCCGGACGGCGGCAGATGGTGGCGGGGAGTTTCTTGCAAGAAGAGAGGGGCTCGAGGTCGGGGAACTCGGGAGAGAAGAGAGAGAGAAAAGAAGAGGTTGGGCTTTTTCCCACCCGGTCCATCACTTAAAACACCCACAAAAATAAAGCCTGATAAAAATTTACCCACTTTTTACCTACTAAAAAATTTACCCTTTTACCTGATAACTTTTCATGCTAACTCCGATTTTAACATATAGCATATCTACGATTTTAAGGTCCTCTACGACTTCCTTAAAGAAATTTTCCCAAAATAAGTTTCTTACAAAAAGTCAACTCCAAGGTCCTTAACGGTAAACGGTTACTCAAAGCAGTAAAAGACCAAAGTAATACCAAAAGTAAATAACCATAAAAAAACTTAAGAACCGGGGTGTGACAAGGCATGTCTGGTTGCTAGCAAGCCAGTTATTAATGCAGTAGGCGAGGAATGTGTCACACTCTGACTTTAGGGTATGACTAATGTGATGGATTAAGTTGAAAACATAGAAGCTGTAAATTTTTTTTTTCCATGATATAAAACTGCACAGTACTCCAAATTATGATATACAAAATTCTAAAATACACCTTTACTTTCCACAAATCTGTAAACAGTTTAATAGCAAGAATAAATGTAGAAGCTTCTTCAAACCACCTTAGTACTTGTTTCAGTTGCCTTCAAATATACTAAATGAACAGTAAAAATCAAATAAGAGAAAGGCTTGATAAAGCTTTACATTTTTCTCAATACAATAGTTGAATTTCAAAACCATCCATCACATTGGTACCAAAACCTTTTCCAGATTGCTGCCTCAAAGCTACATAGAAATTCTAACCCTTTAAAACAAGGTAACATCAACAACATACTCAATTTAATTATAACAACTCAATGCAGTCCAAGAGAACATAAGCACTCGGACACAAGTGAAACACATCCAATACCATCACAGAATAATACCAAAACTTCAACTCAAGAACTCCAGAGTATCATTAACTTGTCCATTTATGGACTACCTGAAAACACAACATGAATATAGGGAATGAGCTTCACAAGCTCAGTAGGTACGACAAAATCATTTTTATAACAAAGACTCTAATTCAACATGCACTTGGAAATGAAAGGCAGGAACATGCTTGAAGATTAGTAGAATAACCAAAGAAGTGAGATTAAACCCCAATAATTGCTGCTGCATTTGCAAGAGAGAAAATCAGAAGTCCGGTAGTAGAATAAATGAACTTGACTCAAAGATGACATTGGAATTGCAGATATCAAACTTTACCAAGTATAACAAGCATCAACAATATACATGAACGAAATAGAAGAAGTCTGATCATAAGGATAACTTGACAACAAGGTTAACAGATAAGAATACCATGAACCAACAGAAGTGTCAATAGGAATACTCATGATATTCATAGAACTTTCTTTCACACAAATTCAACAAATCCTTAAGATTCCGGTTAGAGCCCACCGCCCAACTATACCACCGAGCAAACCCCGCACACACGGTACCCTGATCAGGTTTAGGGTTTAACAACCAAAGGGAGGCACAATCCCCACTCACACAATTCACCGGGACTAACCGAACAAAACATTTGAAATCCAATCATTTCTTTCCAGGAAGTTTCACTTTCTCAACCAACTGATCAAACAAGAATTTCAGAAACAAACTTGAAATCCCTTTTTAGAATGTAACGAGATACTGCCCAGACATGATACTATAACATGAACCTCTGTTCTTTCAATAGAAGGGAATTTGAACAGAGCATACATTTATGTGAAACCAAATGGGCAGGTACAAATACGTTTAGAACAATGAGGTAGAGAAACTTGAGTTCATAAACTCACAGATGAAATGAAGTAATCATCAAAGAATGGAAACTTGTTTCCAAGTAAATTCATACAGGCATATAAGAAGAATCAGCTTTCAATAGAAAACTGGATATGAGGTAAGTATCAATACATGGATTTGAAAGCCAGCAGCAAAGACTTGGGTTTTCAAACAGTTGGAGTAATCAACAACAAAGACAATAACCGATGGAGAACTTAACGAACAATGAACTAGCAATAAGCACATACTCCAACTCATAATACAAAACATTGGATCATTCTATGAACAGAAGTAGCTTTTTAAGAATAATGACAGTGACGCGCGATCACTTTCAAATCACAATCAAGTGGTAGGAATGAACTCGAGTACAGCCATGTACAGATTGATTTGGAATACAGAGTTCCATATGTACTGAAGTACTTATCGAATAACTTTTGATGAATGAACTATAAACATGAATGAACACAAGATTCACGAGATATAAACTAGTCTCAAGTACAACCATAAAAAGGACTCATTCAACTCACTAAGCACTATTCCAAAATCCAAAATAGAAATTGATCATATTTCAAAATGATACAGAATATTATATACATCAAATTCAAAGATATCGTGGCTGCAAAATCAAATTTGATAAGAAGAGACAGAAAAGGATAATGTGGTTATCCATGCACGAGAAAGTTAACAACAAAGTAGTCAACAATGAAAATTGGCTTTAAGAAGTTTACAGGAAGGTATTCTTTTAAAACTTGACAAGGAGGTCTTTACTAAACATGGAATCTAGTTTGGTAAGAAATTAGAACAAACCAACAGTAATATAGTTTTGAACCTTTCAAATGAGTATAATCAGTTGTTGCTTAAAGACTAGCTCCATATGAAAACTAAAAGATCAAATTTGAGTGATAGGACACGAGCTATGTTTGATAGTCTGTTGAAAGACCAAAACAGGTTTCCAGATTTTTAAACAAGTTTTGATGCTCCAAGAAATATTTTTATCAGTAAGAATTCAATTCAAACTCAGTACAAAGCAACACAGAAATCACCCTTTTCAATAGCAAAATAGATATGATATCGATAGGCTTGCTGAATATATACTTGTAATACAAATCAGTTCTTGGAATTTGTTGACAAAGATGAATTATACTTGTTATAAAGATCAAAGGGTGAACACATTAGAAAGAAGGAGGACCTTGTTTTGATTCAAACACAGGATAGGAACTTTGCTGTACATTTTTTCAAAGAATTCCAATACAAAAACTCAAGGCTATTGTATCAAGATTAAACATCAAAGGCAAGGACGCTTAATACCCTGAACTCATGAATCAAAGGAACATGGAAACTCAATACTTCAGATTGACAAACCAAATGCTTGTCAATTTACAGCCAAGAAAGAATACATAAGAAACATTTCCAACACAATCACACCAAATAAATATCAAACTAGAATCAAAGCTATAAATAAAAGTTTGTTTTCCCTACCTCAAATCAAGCAATCAGCAGCCTAATCTCCAAGAGAAGCAAGCAAACACCAAACGCACAAGCACCCAGTTCAAACGACAACAATCCAACATCAACCCAAACACCCAGCTTGCAATTCCCAGTTCCCTAATTGAATTTCATGATACAATTCAGACTCCAATTTTATTGGGGAAACAACTGAGATTGGATAACTAGTTAGAGAGAGGAGACTGAAACTTACAAGAGATCGAAACTTATAGGAGCTAGCTGCGAATAGACAATGAATTTCAGATTCTTAGGCAACGAAATTCATGGCGATTCCTCCCCTCTTTCTTGTGAACCAACGATTTGGGTGAGTGAGTGAAGATCAATTTCTTTTGGAAAGAAAGCACAAGAGAACAGAGAAGGAGAAGAAGAAGCATGATCGATGGTTAGGAACATAGGTAGAGAGAGAGAGCATGTGTACGGCTGGGAGAGGAAAGCATAGCAAATAAATTTGATGGGTGGAGGGGATTGACCAACGTGTCCCAAAATTTTGGGGTGACTAGATGCCTTCTAGTATTAAACTAAATCCAAACTCAATTCTACATATATTTTAACCCAAAACATGAAACACATTTCATGGAACGAAAATGATTTCCTTAGTGATAATTAATTTAAAACCAGGTCATTACAGAATACGTGGTTGCAATGAAGCAACGTACTGAATCATTTCGTCTGGAGAGAACTAGGATAGGCAAATCGGGCAGTCGAGCTCCGACGTTGGTTCTTCCATCCGGCTTATGAAGTCAGTGTAAGACTGCATGGGGATGTTGGACTAGCCTATCTCGTTATGAGCGGGACATAGCTTGTCGCGAATCTAGAAAACAATCTCTCAGTTGTACGTAAGCATAAGAAGAAAGAGAATGAAAAGTATCAGAAATAAGACCACATATGCCCATGGTTCGTGTTTGGTATAATTCATAACAGAGAAATCATCAACGGCTGCCGGCATTGGCTCAATATAGAGAAAGAGAAAGGAAAAAAAAAAATATATATATATATAAGCCTTTTCAGATAAGGACCTTCTTACCTTAGCTAAGGTACATGTTTCCTTAATTTGACCCACTTTCCGATCATATTTTCACATCATAGCCGTTCACTATTTAGATACATGACTTGATCATCTCTACAAAATTTCAGCTGATTTGGTTATCGTTAAGGTATCGAAATTATATTAAATCAATGAACGAACGGAATCTGTTCATCCTTAACCGTACGTTCTATTTGTTCTAAATCACAGTTTTGAATGCCTTAATGATTATCAATTTGACTGAAAATTTATAGAGATGATCTACTCATAAAATCTGAACGGTTGAGATGAGAAAATATGATCGAAAAATGGGTTAAATAATGAAATCCGTACCTTATCTAATGTAAGGAGGTCCTTACTTGATAATATATTATCAGGTTCAAATATCCTTATTATATATATTATCAGGTTCAAATATCCTTATTTATTCAAAATGTACGGATTTTCTTAACTGACCCACTTTTAGATCATATTCTCTCATCTTAACCATTCACATTGTAAGTATATATAAGTAGATCATCTCTACAAATTTTTAGCCAAATTGATAATCGTTAAGGTATCGAAACTATATGATTACAATGAACAAATCAAATCTGTTCAACATGAACCGTTCGTGTAATTCACAATTTTGAATACCTTAATAATTATCAATTTGGCTAAAATATTGTAGAGATGATCTACTCATATGTACCTAAAAGTTGAATGGTTGAGATGAGAAAATATGATTGAAAAGTATATCAATTAAGGAAATCCATACATTTTGAATAAATAAGGAGGTCTGAAAATGTCTATATATATATATATGGAGGAGGATCTAAAGAGGACCTCCTTACTTTAAGAATTTGAGGATTTCTACTATTTTACATTAGTAGATGACTTCTTTTAACGATTTCAACCGTTGATCCTCTAGATTCATATGCAAGAAACATGTCTACAAAATTAAAACTAATTACATAATCATTTGGTCATTCAAATTGATGTAAACAATTGTATGCCGTTAGATAAAATTAAAACGAATATTGTGCTAATCAAATGGTTAAACGTTTTTCATTTTGGCTAATTTTTTGTAGGATTCATATGTGGGTAAGTATCTAGGGAATGAGTGGTCTTGATTGTCAAAATACATGTTAGAACTAAAAATATCCTTACTTTAAGAGTTTAAGGAGTTTAAGGAGGTCCTCTCTTGATCCAGACTAAACAATAATAATTGATCATCTTAACAGGCAATTATAGCCTCACCTTTCAAAATTGCTGTAGAAGATCCAGAATCTAGGAAAATTAACCTAGAAACTAAAAAAATTATTGAACAGAATAATTACACAAACCAAAGTCTAGTAACCATAGGAGCCCAGTTAGATAAAATAGAAACAAAAGTTGACAATATATCTTCTAAAGTTAACATTTTACCACAACCTAAAACAGAAACTCCTTTAGTTCATTTTAGTGAATTAAATAAACCTTCCTTAAAGCCTACTACTTCAATTCAAAAGATAGAACAAATGTTAGAAAAATTAAAAATTGAAACAACAGAACCTAGTAGAATTACAGTAATCCATACCCAACTACATTCTTCATCCAATTCTTCTGATAGTGATTCTAGTAACATTAGCCAAATTTCAGAATTAGACCAGATATTTCAAACACTAAAGATAGACAGAATAATTCATCCAAAGAAAAAACCTTTTAAAACTTGGACAGAACGTCCTCTCCCATTAGATATACAACCCACTAATCATCTTAATAATCAGTTCTCCATTTCTTCGGACAAAACTTACGAATGGAACATTGATAATCTATCAGAACAAGAAATCCTAAATAAATTACATCACATGTCTATGGCAGCCAATAGTTATGTCACTAATCATAATTTCAGCCAGACTGAAATTATTGACATACTCTCCACAGGATTTACAGGAATGCTTCATTCCTGGAGGGAAAAGCACCTCACTCCTGACTCTAGATCATCTATTAAACATGCAATCAAACGTGATGAAGATGGAACTCCCATCTTTGACGATCGCACAGGAATGAGAATTTCTAATGCTGTTATATATATATATATATATATATATATATATATATATATATATATATACAGTCCCTATCCAGAGCGAAGCTTCGCTCTGGAATTAACGTGCGAAGGTCTTTATTTGACTCACTTTTTGGTCATATTTTTCGATCATACCCGGTCAATGTCTAGATACATATCGTATGATCATTCTTACAAAGTTTCATCCAATTTTGTGACCGTTTAAGCCTCCATAATCATGATTTACTCCAACGGTTCTACTTGAACAGATTTTGTTCTATTGATTTATTTTATCTGATTCGGTGTGCAAACGATCACCAAACTGGATGAAACTTTGTAAGGATGATCATACGATATGTATCTAGACACTGACCGGGTATGATCGAAAAATATGACCGAAAAGTGAGTCAAATAAGGACCTTCGCACGTTAATTCTAGAGCGAAGCTTCGCTCTGGATAGGGACTGTATATATATATATAGACACACACACACACAAGACCCTTTCAATGAGGGATCTAATTTTTCGTGCTTAAATGAGGGATAGCTTGTTCACTGTTGGATATGGCTTTAGTAATACTGAATGGCTAAGATTAAAAGTTTTACGGAGAATCCTTCTGGCCTTCTCTTCTCTGATGAAGCTATTGTGACTCCAGCGCTCAACCCTTTCAATGAGGGATCTATTTTTTTTGTGCTTAAATGAGGGATAGCTTGTTCACTATTGGATATGGCTTTAGTAATACTGAATGACTAAGATTAAAAGCTTTACGGAGAATCCTTCTGGCCTTCTCTTCTCTGATGAAGCTATTGTGACTCCAGCGCTCAACCATTCCCCAAAAAAATAATCTCCAACTTGCCCAGAATTTGAATCACCCAGATTTGTAATCCACCTTTTGGGTTTTAGTCAAAGAAAGCTTTCTAACTTTTAGAATCCAAATTCCCAAATCAAATAGCAAAAAAAAAAAAAAAGTACCCAAATTCTGAAACTGAAGAACCAAAATTCCCAAGCTCGTTCGTTTCTTTCCTTCCCACAAAATTCTGAAACTGGTTCTTTATTTTGATTTGGTGCTAATTTGAGCTGAGATATGGTTCTTTATTTTCATTTTGGCTAATTTTTGTATGATTCATATGTGGGTAAGTAACTAGGGAACGAGTGGTTTCGATTGTCAAAATACATGCTAGAACTAAAAACATCATTACTTTAAGAGTTTAAAAAGGTCTTCTTTAGATCTGGACTATATATACAGTCCTTTTCAAATAAGAACCTCCTTACCTTAGTTAAGGTACGGATTTCCTTAATTTGACCTACTTTCTGATCATATTTTCTCATCATAGCCGTTCAGTATTTAGATATACATGATTAGATCATTTTTGTAAATTTTCAGCTAATTTGGTTATCGTTAAGGTATCGAAAATGTATTAAATCAATGAACAAACTGAATCTGTTCATCCTGAATCGTAGGTTCTTTTAACTCTAAATCACAGTTTTGAATGTCTTAACGATTATCAATTTGGCTGAAAATTTGTATAGGTGATCTACTCATATATACCTAAATACTGAACGGTTAATATGAGAAAATGTGATTGAAAAGTAGGTCGAACAAAGAAATCTGTACCTTAACTAAGGTAAGGAGGTCCTTACCTGATCAACATTGTGTGTGTGTGTGTGTATATATATATAGATTGCAGGTGAATATAGACGGTATCTATATTGTTATTGCTTTTGTAATATAGATTGTAGGTGAGATTAGTGATCACATTATGATTATGTTGTAGTTAGACTTATCATTTGGTCTGTTTGAAATGGTAATGGGTATTACAAACATGAATTAAATTCAATTTACCCCTCAAATCTTTGATGACTAAATCAGTTCAATCTTGCAACTTTTTTTTAAATCAGTTCGCCCCTTCAACTTTCGTAAACATATCAGTTGAGTCAATTTTTGAATTCCTCTTGAAATATGACGTCACTAAAGCTGTTGAAACTGACAAGGGAATTGACAAGGTTTTGTGTAAGGTACTTGTGGACCAATTTTAATAAAAAGTTCCCTGGCAAGGTGATGAAGGACCAACTGTGGGCAATTGCAAAATCCATATATAACCATGGTTTATTACAACAAAGAGATGATTCTGATGAAACAAATCAACCCTAAAACTAAATTATGGGTCTCCTTGTCAGTTCCAATGGCTTCAATGACGTCACATTTCAAGAGGAATTCAAAAATTAGACTGACTGATGTGTCTACGAAAGTTGAAGGGTGAACTTATTTAAAAAAAAATTGCAGGACTAAACTTATTTTGGCACTAAAGATTTGGGTGGAACTAAAGCTTTCAGTAATGGATCTGGATCCTCTCCTGATAAGCCTCTGCTAATACTTCCTAATAAGAAGATCTGGAACGTTTATTTTCAATAGACGGCCAAGATCTCTCGTACTCTTAACTTAAGGCTTCTCATCTATTCTCTTATTTCTGTCTCGACTCTCCATCAAATTCTCGTCCCATTCTCTCTCTCTCTCTCTCTCTCTCTCTCTCTCTCTCTCTCTCTCTCTCTCTCTCTCTCTCTCGTCTCCTAAATCAATCTCGCTTCCGTCCGGACCTCTTCTCAACCTCCGGCTCCGGCGTCCTCCATGGCGGCTTGGGCCCTCTATATCTAGCTAGCGAGCTCGCCGGACTGAGGACTCCTTTTCTCGGAAGATTTTTAAAATCTCGATCGAGCCCATAACGGGATGGCAGGGGACTTCAGTCGTGCAAGGTTTGAGTTGAAGGGTCGGTTCGAGTAGTGGGTGACCATCCAAATGAGGTTGTTTGTGTGGTTATGTGATAAGCTTGGGTCTTAGCTTTGGACGGAATGCAACAAAAGACCTCTTATTTCTCTGTATATGACTTGTGCTCTAGTTTAGCGCAGAAGAAGTTGTTCAGCTAGATGCCTTGAACTCTTGAAGTACAATGACCAACCACGTCCAGATTATGGCTTGATGAGGTCATGTACATGACATTAAGCTTCTAATTTTTGTTTTTGTGGGATATGGATCTTTAAGATACTAATATTTTTGCTTCATGTTCCGCATCAGTGGAGATGATACTGAACTCCACACAGTTAAGATACAATCACTAACTAACCATTGTAAACCTTTTTGAATTCCAAAAACATAACTATGTCTTCTATGAATTAGTAGATTAGGGTAGCCAAATCTGGATTTTTGTCATGTGAACACTTTATGATTCAGAGTTCAATATCTAATGCTCACAGATCAAAATTGGTTTTTATCAAGTTTTAAGGAACTTTCTGACTAAAGCATGCTTCAGCTGCAAACTTGGTGCCACACGGCCACTAACTTCAAAAAATTTCAAATAACAGTCATGTCTTAGTATAATGATTTAAAGGAAAGAGGCAGTCATGTCTGCAGAAACATAACAGATGCTCACATGACTCGGCCTTCCAATGATTTAGCAAGTCTGTAACTAGACTAATCAAGCATAAATGAGAAGTGACAAAGATCAAAGAAACTTGAATCCAAGAAACTTGTACTGCATATCAGAATTATGAGTCTTTCTGGACATCCTGGACAACCCAACACCAAATCAATTAGATACTGAAATTCATCTCAAGAACGCACCAAATCAATGTCATGATGTACAGAGTACAGACAATCCCACCTTCATTTCTCTCAAGCTGGCACGCAATTGCACCAACACACATGTCACTAAAACATGCTGCCGAAAACAGAAGTAACAACAAAACTCTCAATCACTAGAATAATTGTCAACGTGCTCGTGCCTTCAAAAAGCAATTCCAAACGAGTTTTCTGGAGACGAAACACAGTCTCACTTTACTATTGATGTAACGCAATTCAAGCTACTTGTAATCAGAAGAATCAAAGAGAGATTTCGATCCCAGAGCAAATGGGTCTTCTACGTGGAGGATGCCGGAGCTGGAGGTTGGGAAGAGGTTCGGACAGAGGCGAGATTGATTTCCTAGACGGAAGAGAGAGAGAGAATGGGACGAGAATTTGATCGAGACATAAATAAGAGAATAGATGAGAGATAGCCTTGAGTAAAGAGTATTAGAGATCTTGACCGTCGATAGAAAATGAATGGTCCAGATCTTCTTATTAGGAAGTATTAGCAGAGGTTTATTAGGAGAGGATCCGGATCCGTCAGTAATGAAATTGGACTACCAATTACCAACCAAAAATTTTGGTATGTGATAATTCTTACCAAATTCGGTATATCGTTTTTTACGGTATCACCAAACTTTACAACAATTTTTTTTTTTTGGAATATAACGAAACAATATAACCGTTTAAGATTAAATATCACTTAATTTTCTAGAGTTTTAATAACTTACATATACAAAAGATAGTCCTTTCAATAAACAACAATAGATCGTTGTGCAACCCTACTTTCCAAAATACAAAACGGACCAGCTCTTTTCTTTTTTTTTACTTCTACTACTAAAATAAGAAGGATGCCAGACTTTTTTCTTAGTTCCTTTCGATATAAGCAAAAACTATTTTCAATGTACACACCCTTTCAATTTGCAAAATATTAACCACAATAGTTTTGGAAGAATGATAAGATATTTACTAAATTATATATATATATATATATATATATAAATGTTTGTGAGTGTGTACAAATAAAGTGCAGCTATTGGGACCTCCAAATTTACATAGTATACCTCTCATGCTCTTTACACATCTTTTTTAATTTGGAAAAATTTTAAGAACAGTACATGACAAATTGTCCACTCATAATTTTGGTATATCAAGTTTCAAAACAATCGTAACGGTATATGAACTTGTAATCTCAACCAAAAATATGTACATACTGTTACATTCTCTGTTATCTAACGTGTTTTCTGTTAAATTTTGAGGGGCAAATCCGTCACTCTTTAATTTAGCAGTAATAAATTATTAAAATTAATAATTAAATTAATAATTAATAAGGAGAGGGAATAAGAAAGGAAAAAGTATTGTTGTCTCTCTTTTTCGTCCCTGTTCAAACCCAACATACACAAAAATGGTGATTGAGGTAGGACTATAGGAGGAAGTTGGAAGATGATTTGATTTGGTAAGTTATGGAAGAAAAGGTTTGAATATATATTGGTGGGTTGGAACGAGCAATGTAAGGAAACTTAGAGCGAGAAAGCTATGTCCTAGTTTTACTTGGATTGAGACGAGCAACAAAGTCTTCTTTTTTTTTTTTTCTTCTTTTTTTTGGTGAATAAGAGCTTTTTATTAAAACCAAACCCAGTAACTTCCAAACACAACGAATAGTAAGCAAATAAACCAGGTAAGGGGAAAACAACAAAGTCTTTGAGAATATATGGTCTGAGTTTACAAGATTAGAAAAGTTTATAAATAGAAAAAAAAAAAAAAGGAAAACATAATATAAAGAAAGAGAGAATGGAGAAAACCCGAAACCACCTTTTGAAAAATAAGAAATTACAAAGAGTTAACGGTGTTATTGACGGCATGTGCTAAATGTGTGCCAGCTTTTAAATGTCATGTACCATTTCGATTGTTTTGAAACTTGAAACATCAAAATTGAGAGTTGACCGTTTGTCATGTACTGTTCTTAAAATTTTTCCTTTTAATTTTAACTGTAAGCATTTGCTCACTAGATCTCCTCTTAAAAAAGAGGTACGTACTTAGTGAAAACTGCTTATTGGTTAGCAAGAAGTATTGTCATTCCAAATGCTTTAGCTTCTTCATCTACTGGTAATCCTTATTTACCTCTTTGGAAAAAGTTATGGAATGCAAAATTTCTAGGCAAGGTACTCATTTGTGCAGGGAGGGCCCCTAATGACTTGTTACCTACTAGAGCTCGAATTGCTACCAAAGGATATACTGGTCCAACGCAATGTATCTTATGTCCTCATCCACAAGAAACTATTGTACATGTAATATGCAATTGCACTATCAACAAGGTAATATTGTCAAAAGATCATCTGAATCTGCAAGTCATGTTTTCAGAAATCTTCATCTTCAAGGAATGGATGTTGGAGCAAGCTTAGAATTTGCCAAATGAGAAATTGCATTACTTATGCTTATTCATGGGATTTGGAAGAACAGGAACTCCACATTATGGTCTCAGAAACCCCAATAGGCTGAGGAAATTGTGTGCAATTCAATGGCTTGGTATAATGAATACTCAAAAGTGCATTAGTCTCGCCCTAAAATGCCTAGCTCTCAAAGTAGAAGTAGATGATCACCACCTACTCGAGGCATCAAACTGAATGTTGATGGTGTTTACCTACCAAATGAATCTGAAGGAAGAGTGGGAGGTATTTTAAGGAACACAAAGGGACATGCTCTTGCAGCTTTTGCTAATCATGTTCTTTTGTCAGTTCAGCTAAGCATATAGAGTTACTAGCTATCAAGGCTGCACTGGAATGGTTATTACAGTAGAGCTACAAAGAGGGTCACATTAAAACAGATTGCAAGGTTGTTGTGTCAGATTTACAAGTTGCAGACTTCTCTGATATGGAATATGCAAATCTCATTGATGACATTCATAGAATTCAACAAATGGGGCAGTTTTCGATTGACTTCTCTCCTAGAATAGCAAACTCAGTTGCTCATAGATTAGCTAGTCATGCTTTTGATTCAGTTGGAAAGAGTGAATGGATTAATTCCATTCTAATAATGCTTAGAGATCTTCTAAGCTTTGATTGTACCAACATTCCATCAATATAAGGGGCTTCTGCTCCAGTTTTTCAGTAAAAAAAACTAGATCTCCTTTCAAATTTCTAAATTAACCTTAGGTATATTATTCTATATATCTTAATAATTTACTCATTATACCTCTTATTTATTCTCTAGACCTCTCATTCTTTTAATTTTTTATTTCCCATAAAATGTCACCAAACCTTCATTATTTGATCAATTTTTAAGAAAATTTTTTCAATGACGTCAATTTTTCTCCTAAAAATCAAATAACACAAAATATTCGATTTCAAAAACTTATATTTCCCAGCCCAGTACTATATCTTTTTATAATTGAGTGGTCGTGAGTTCGACTCACGGTAGACTTGTTGTAACATATTAGTTGTTTATCTGATATAAAAAAACTTGGGAAAATACCCATTTAGTACTAATTTAAACCTCTCATTCCTCATTCTAATGATAATCTTTTTCATGAGCCCATTCCAATATAAGGTAACATTTTTTTATACCCAAATGCACAAATCTTCACTAAAGTCTTAACAAACCATATTATTTTATATAATCCCCCAAACTGCACCTTCTCAGTTTAGGTATATCACAGTGCCGTGAGTCTAAAAAAAAGAAACGCAAGGCAGTTAATGTAAGAAAACATTTAAGAAAAACATAACATAAGCGTAAAAACATTTTGAGGTGTAAAACTTAATTTTCACAATGATTAAAAAATCATGAACTCAAAGGAATACAAATTATCATTTAGAGTATCATAAAGTAAACTCATAATAAGATTGGGTTTTTCCCTTCGCCTAAAATTGATTTACAAAATGACCAATAATAGCTAAACTTAAAGAAATAAAATTACGAAGCATAACAAAACAAGACCAACAAGATATAATTTGGTACATGAAACTCAAATATAAAAAAATAGGGAAACATCATGGAAACTAAATTACCAATCATAAGTATGCACACCCAGTTCCTCCGAACCCAGAAACGAAAATCAGTCAATCTCAAACAAATCCAGAAACGAATTAAACCAAAACGTAGAGGAGAGAGAGGGAATCAGGTCTCCTACCTCATACACCATCAACGGTCGCTGCAAAACTTAGAAAACCCAGTTATGTACAGAGCTTCTCGGCATCCGTTCCTTCTACGGTTGTTAATCAAAGCAACCCAGGCTAGGAACGCATCAAGGACCTCAAGGCAGTCGGTCGGTGGTGGTCTGTCATCGGATCGCCACCACATAGTGAGGCGGTGTTGAAGGTCGGCGTTCAGTGTCGGGAGAGAGAAGTGAAGTCGGTCTGACTAATTGACCGTGTTAGCTTCCTTCTATATTCTCAGCACCGACTTAAGCTTCAACGATTGAGATTGAACAATCCAAATTTCAACAGTCCAGATCGCACTGCAGAATTCTTCTAATCTTGTTTCTATATTCTTAAACTTCTAAAATTTATAGAAAATTTACTCAGGACTCCGAATAATTCTCCGAAAATTCTCACGAACTCGTCTTGTCGTGTACTATTTTATCCAACTCTAAAATGAAGGATTCCGCCTTGTCACATTTTTTGAAGATCTCCTCGAGCACATTTTAATACAATCGAGGTGGTTAAGCTAATTATCGAATTACCTCAAATTAAGCTGGTCAAATTTTCTGGGTGTTACATTTTAAGATTATTTAACCCTCACCCCTTAAACATGTATAGAGAGAGAATACTTGGCTGGAACCTCACTGAACTCCGGTCACCGCCCGCTAGACTCTGGACTCCAGTCATCGGATTTTCTCCAGCCGTCACCGAATCTCGCCGGATTTTCTCCGGTCATCGGTCACTCTCCAGTAACTCGGCCGTCATACTTCAGTCGCCGAATTTTCTCCGATCACTCAGTTATTGACTCCTAGTAATCATTACTGACCCCTAGTAATTAGTTACTGGCCTATAATAATCGAGTTACTAACCCCAGTAATCAATTATTGACCCCTAGTAATTAGTTATTGACCCCTAAAAATCGAGTAACTGATCCTCAGTAATCAGTTACTGACCCCTAGTAATCAATTACTGACCCCCAGTAATCGGTTAGTAATCAATTACTGACCCCCAGTAATCGGTTAGTAATCAATTACTGACCCCTAGTAATTAGTTAAAACACAAAAAAACGAAGACAATAGAAGAAGAATAAGAAAGAGGTCCTCACCCTCACACCAATGAACAATAGAGGTCATCACCCTCACACCAACGAACAACTTTCGGAGCCACAAGAAATTTTATTACCCCAATAATCAAAATTTTACCACCTAATAACCATTTTTTCCAGACAAAAAAGAAAAATTAATCTCTTAAATCCTACCGGAGCCACCAACATCGCTTCCCTCCCACATCCGACCAGATGATCTCCGACGAAGTCACCACCGGCGCATGACTCCCATTCTCCCCGCCAGTCGTGAGCAGCGGTGATAGAATTCCTCGACGCCTCCACGTCCTCCACCAGCAGCCGGTGGTACCAAAGATTGTTGAACGACGAGGCGACGAAGGAGATAGAGTCGAACCAGAGGACAAGGATCTTGAGGCAGAGATCGGCGAACTCTGACGACGTCGATCACCTTCACCGCCTCCTGCTTCTCCTCGGCTCCCTTGTCCCCGAGCCCGCCGATCGGCAGAGATCTCTGGATGCTCGACGCGGTCGTCGTCCTCCTCATCGACGGTCATCGTCCTCCTCGTCGGCGGTCGTCGTCCCCCTCGTCGCGCGTCTTAGATCTGGTGAGATATGATTGAGAGAGAGAGAGAGATAAGTCAGATCAGATTACTGGATGAGAGGGAGAGATAGAGAGTGAGGCTATTTAGATTTAGGGGTGAACATGACTTTTTGTTAAGAATCATTGATATGGGCTATGAAAAACTTTTTTCATTGGTTTAGGCATTTATTTTGCTGTTTTTGTGCATTTGGGCATTTTTCTAAAAAACTTATATTTACCAACAAGAAAATATTCTAACATAAATTAGCTTTTCTTTTTCAATTTTACTTATGCTAAACAACGATCAAGGATAACAATTGTATACTATGTATGTTCTTTTTTTCCCTCTATTTTATGTACATCATGAAATTATTTGAATAGTTATTTAATTTTTCATTATCGATTTGTTTTTGCACATATATTCCTTCACCTTGTATATATACGCTTTCAACATGATGATAGTAGAAAATTTTATGTCACGCGGTCGATATTGATCATATTTTTTAGCTCTAATTAAATATATAATATGTAGTAAAATTTAAAAAATAGTAAATTAGAATTAAAAATATATAAGAAAAATAATAAATAATACAATCAATTAATTATCGAATTGGAAAGTCTAAAGAGAATAAATATACTTCTTTTATATGATTATTGTCTTTAATGGTCATTACGTAAGAGGAGATAATTGTCATTAATAAATCATAATAAAGGGAGATCAAGTGAGCAAATTTGGTGGTCACAATAGCCGCACTCGTACAAATATGTGTGTATAAATTGCTAGCGTTTCAGTAAAATCGGTGTTTACTAAAAACCAAATCAACTTTTTCAATAGTTTTCAATTTCAGTTTTTTTTTTTTTCGATTTTGATCACTAAGATTTGGTTTACCAACAAATCTTCAATTGGTATTCAATGATTTCAATCGGTTCAGTATCTACCGAACCAAATTAAAACCCTAATTAAAACCAACAACTTGAGAGAAAAGGTAAACCGACCGTTGATAAAAAAATATTTACCAAATCATATATATATAAACCAATCTGTTCGGTATTTTTCAAATATTGGGAAATCCGGTTTTCACCAATATCCAAACCAACCTTTTCGGTTTTTTCGACCGAAATTCGGTTTATCAAATCACAAATCTTCGGTAGGTATTCGGTATTCAGTCAGTCTGGTATTTACCAAACCAAATGGCAGTCCTACTGAAAACCATCAGATGAGGAAGCAAAAACTTGCCAGGTTACAAAGGGAACCAAAGAAAATGAAGAACACCAAAACAAGAGAACGAGATGGGTAGCAGCTAAAATACCGTTGTGTGCCGTGTTGTAAAATTTCGGTTTGGATATTCACCATAAACTTATGCCAAACAATTAATAGCACAAGTTAAATGGATTGACATCTTTCTCTGTAAATTTGACAAATGCCAATCATGTCTGAGACATAATTGGCTACAAAACGTTCAAAGCTGAAACAGAATTGCATTACAACGTAAATGACTACAGATTACATTGATTACATTGAATTCATAGATTTCTATGCCTGTAACTCCTACCAGATGCTATGACTGGTGGCAAACAACAGCCTTACAAGAAGAGTCATCATTTATAACCCAAATACCGATTTCTTGAAGCCGTTTCTGAACAATTTCTGAAGCCATATCATTCGGCCAAAATACTATCTTCTTTCCATCCTCTAAAGATTGATTAACAATACTGTTATCAATCCGAAGGCCAAAACTTGTCTCATTGAGAGTGTTCACTCTTACACTCTTCATTCCCAAGAACTTGGCCATTACATACCCAAAACTTACGCTCTGTTGCCTGACAAGCAGAGAATTCACCAGCATTGCAAAGTTTGATATGAAATCAGTACCCCCAACATCTTTCTGAGCAGAAGATGACCCTCTAGCAAAGAAGAGTTCTGGGCTCGTACCAATATAGAAATCATATGAGGGATCAGACTCGACGACAAATGGGTCGGCGCTGACTGGAAGCATGTTACCATCCACCACCCAGGAACTGTACCTAGATTCTAAGCACTTCTGTAATACATATACCTTCAGTAATATTTCACTAATCAATTGCACATAAGAATTGTGCACAGAAAGCAATTTATAAGCTCCTACACTCTCCAGAAACTGGTTCGTAATGATCACTGAATGTCCTCTTCTTGCCAGATCAAACAGGAATTCAGACTCGGGGCCAGTAAGTATGTAGTTCCGCAAATTTAGACTCTCAAACTGGCAGAGCAAGTTGCTGACTACCATCTCTTTAACCCCAAACAGGCTGACAATAATAACAGTGTTGTTTGTCTGCACAGAATCAAGAACAGATCCAAGTTCATCAAGGCTCCCAATTACTCTTTCAGGAAATATTTCTCGGAAACAAAAATCATACCACTTGAGATCACCCAACGGAAGCGTATTCCAAAACTTAGGTTCAAGAGAACTTTCATCCAATATATGTGAATCAGGCCCAGCTGTTTTCCCATAATTAACACCAGCATCTCTGTGCGAGACGCTAAGCGCTCTCTCATGTAAAAAGTTAGTGTAGATATTGAAATAGCCACGAGTATGAACAAATTTAATAAACCAAGGTGTCCAGATCTTCTCTCCGATCTTTTTATACCACCCAGTTGTCACCTGCAAGTAAATTTCACATCTAACTGAGTAATATGCCAAAGAGAAAAGTACCAAGAAACAGATCTAAATACACAGTTGAGATAAAAAAATTAAAAAAAATAAAAAAATAAAAAACATAGTAATGTACCATGCCATCGAGAAATGGCTTAATGCCTTTTGCCTTGTGTTTGTCATACCACAACCTGAATTCTTTCCATGGTTTTGGAAAGAGAAGTTGACCCCAAGTACCAACCAGTTGGTATAAAAAGAGCCGTGTTCTATCATCCACTTTTAGTTTGTTCCCGTGTTTACCTATAAGCCAACAAAATATCAAAAAACAATCAGTTCTCCAACTTTTAGTGGAAAGATAAAACTGAACTAAAGCTCGAGAATTGAACTCAAATAGTTCACCATCAAAGGCTCAAAGCCTAGAAGTCATCCAGAAAGAATAAGGTTAGCATGGGGAGATTCTATAGTACGTAACAATGTATTAATTCGGAGAACGTAAAGCCCAGGTAAGCTCAAATGATGATGGAGGGTGCACAAAGTGGATTAGGGATTAGCATATGAAGGGTTTGATCCCATCCAATGTAACCTAAGCATATACATAAGAGAAAGAAAAAAGAAATCTTTTGATATATCTGGGAAAGGATAACTAGAAATTAAAAGTAGTCTGAGTGCACGTAATTGGGCTTCAACTATCAAGGCTTGCTATCCTCCTATGTTATTATTCCATAGAAATGCCTACCATCCTTCACAAATTCAATTAACCAGGCCCAAAAATAAATAAATAAATAAAAAATCGTTAAGGCTATTGGAGTTGAATGTGATACCAATCCTGATATAGGATTGGAAACTAATGTCAAGTAACTTAGTAATCATGCACTCCAGCAACCCCAGAAGAGAAGTCATAAACAGACAACATTGCCGTTGCCAAAATATATAAATATTAATAATAATAGACTAATGAACTGGGAATGACATATAGGGTTGAACTGGACACGAACTTGCAGACAATAAAACCTACATGCCTTGCAATCTTAGTCAAATCATCCCAGTGCAACTTCCCTAATGACTTCGTTTGTTTCAAATTCTAGAGAAGGTGGACATGGAACAAATGAAGACTGCGGCATAGCTACACGCCTACATCCTGGTCAAAGTAATGCCAAACCACTGCCTGTGCTACAAGACTAACATTGTATCAGATTTCTGCTAACTACAATTGTGGAGCAAAGCATATCAAATCATGACAACTAATGCATCATCACCTACCAACCCATAAGAAATGTTATGTTTTAGAGCTTACACAAGGCCATGCTTGACCAACAGAATATGAACACAAACTATATACACAGGCAAATTCACAGAAATCTTATCTTCCAATCTATATCCTCAAGTTATGTCAAGTTCTTTACATTTCATCACCAACAAAGATTGGTGTGTGTGTGTGACTACAACCCTCTGCATACACCGATGTGCCTAATTTTCTGTCTAAACGTAGATATGGCCCCATGTGTATTTTTCCATCTTATTGTAGGATTTCTAAATGTATGTGCATGTAACTTGTAATAGGGTCAAAACAAGAACTTTACTGCCGAGTTCGTAATTGAAGCGACTCAGCATTTCACTTCAGAACTAGATCTATTTCTGACTTGCAATCGAAACTTCATAGAATAAAAACAAATGCAACTACAACCAGACCCTCAGAAAACTCACTACTAGAAATGAAATCATTCAGATCAATGTGATATAACAGATTCATACAAAATGTAAATCATTCAGATCAGTAATTCCACTATCGAAATTTCGGTTTTGCAGGAATTGGATTAAAGAAAAACAAAATAGGATGGTACCTGGAACAAACCTTGGTCTCTGCAGCGAAGCTCCATAGATGTAAGGGCGAGAATTGGAGGCATTGTAGTAGTAATTCACAATCAGATTCTTGAGGAACTTGTAATAGAGCGGCGACACCTCCAAGTCATCTTCGACGACGAACGCGAACTCGTGATCGGAGCTGGGCCACCAGGCCTCGAGCCACTGGGCCTGGAGGCCCACATTCGCAGTCCGGTAATGCACCAGCTTCTCTCCGAACCTCCACTCGAACGCGTCGACCAAGTCCAGGATCCGGCGCGACTCCCGCAGCTTGCGATCCGCGTCGTCGGCATCGGCGAGGGCAAAATGGTCAATGTGGATATGGAGGTGGACGCGGTCGGAGAGGTAGTCGGCGGCGGCGAGGGAGCGGAGGCAGCGGGAGAGGGAGTCGAGGCGGTTGTAGGCGAGGAGCTTGATGATGAAGGTGAAATCGGGATTTTGGGGGCGGAGGGTGAGATTAGGGTTAGGGTTTGGGTGAGGGGAGGAGAGGTAGAAGAAGGAGGAGAAGAAGAGGAGGGCGGAGAGAGAGAAGAGAAGGAGTGGAAGCAAGTGTGATTTGAGTAAAGCCATTTCTGCAGAGGACTTGGGTTTGGCGCTGGAAGTTGGTAAAACTCTTGATATGGAAAACGGGTCGACAAAACCCACCCGCTAAATTGCGGGTCAAACAAAATTCACCCTCTGTAGCAGTAAAATAGAAAATTTCATACAAATCACATCACACTTTCCAAAAATTTTAAATACACACTCTTAATCTCTTAATACACACCCCTATTATTTTATGTTTCTATTAAGATTTTATAGGTAAGCTAAATGACCAAAACATACATCTATTATTAAAAAAAATATCGCGCTAGAAGTATTCTTTTCAACGTCTTATACTCTAAAATTGTCGAAAGCACGTATTCTCTTCTAACCCCAATTCTTTTCCACAATTCATTTGGGTTGTCTTTATTTTTTTTTTTGTATCTGTATCAGTTTTAGTTTGATCTTACAGATCATATTGTCAAGTATTACATCTTTATCAGCTTTAGTTTGATCTTGCAGATCATATTGTCAAGTACTGTATATTTATCATGACATGTTTTATCGAATAACTAGCTATCTATGTTTAATAGTTACTGTACTTCTACAGTTGTACTAGCTTGTGAATTTTAAAAATTTATATGGTGATTTGGAGTTGGGATATAACAATAATCATTTGATAATAAATTGAACGATGATAACCAAAAATTTCTAACAAAAATTAGACGAAATAATATGTAAAAAGAGGTACCAAATAGTAAATATATATTAATTATATTAAATAACAGAATATTTATAAATTAAGGTTATTTTAGGCAGTTTGGGATGTGTATTAAGTATAATACTGAAATAAACAAACTTGATAGGTGGTGTATTAAGGAAATGGTGCGTATTAAGATATTAGGAGTGTGTATTTAAAATTTCTTTTTTTTTCCGCACAACTCCACCTTCATTTTTTTACTCAAATTATTTCATCCTGACCATCGATCTTACCCTTATATTTTAAGATATGAGACTTTCGCTCTCAAAACGCCTCTCATATATCACTCACCCAAAACATCTCTCTCTCCTCTCTCTCTCCTCCGACGTCGCCGCGACCTCGGCTCTGCTCACCTCCGACAACAGTGTCATCTCGACCTGGACTGCATCTCCAATTTCATCAACGACGACCTCCAACTCGCATCTACGCAAAGATTTCGTCAACTTCGACTCAATTGGATCTCTGATTCCGTCGACGATGAGCTTGTTGTTTCCGTCCTCGATTGGATCTTCAATTCGGTCGACGACCTCGATTGGATCTCTAATTTCGTCAATGGCCACTTACTTGACCCGGTTGTATCTCTGATTCGGTGACTTAAGTTTTAATCTCATTGGGCTTTAGTTTACACGAATTTAGTCAATTTACAACAAGCAACTATGTGCTTATGTTGTGTGATGGTGATGGTTTTAGGATGAATGAGAAAAATTGGAGAGTCAACTTGAAGGCAAAGTAGAGGAATAACCATGTAAAAAGAAAGTTTTGGAAGAGAAAAGGTACTAGTTGAGGCGGTGGTCGTGGAGGAAGGGAGAGGCAAAAGTAGAGAGTGAATGTGAGCTGCGTCAAATATTTTTGTACGAGGATAGTAGTAGTTATCTATAATTGTTATAATATCTTTTGTAATAAGGAATACGGAATAGTATATGTCACACCTCGAATTTTGGATAAATCAAAATTCCAAATTCAAGGCATGATAACCAAAAAAAAACAATCTATATAACATTTTAGTTTTATAGCTTGTAAAAAAATAATTTGAACAAAGTAAAACCTCCCTCAACTACTCACAACAATCTAAAAAGTAAACAAAAGGAACAATGTCTAGCTGCCGCAGTCTCAACTCTGCTAATCCTGACCTACAAAATCAACCTTTACACCATGGATTGGCGCACTGGGTTGTAAAACAACAAAGCCGGTAAACTTTAAAAGCTCGTATGAGTAAATCTACATCAACGGACTCAACCCAACAACACATAAGGTAAAACCATGAGTTCATGCATTAAAAATAAATTCAGGAAAACACTTACAAGTAAGAGAAATCAAAAAAGAAATTAAGAAAACACAACAATTCAAAATCACTCAAAATCATAAATGAATCATGCAAAAAGCGTAGTTTAGGAATTCTATTAAAATCACACAATTAAGATTAAAGAATCTCTTGCGGATAAGCATAGTTTAGGAAATACTCAAAACAAGGAAATTAAAAGACATCACATAGGAACTTCACACAATCATTTCTCTACTCTTACTTATGAGTTCGTCAACACTTAGCCATCCCCCATAAGTAACCAAACAAACGCGTATTCATGGGTTCGTCAACACATAATCATCCCTCATGAAGTACCGATAGACAGACTAGAGCTTTAAACTGACCGTAACCAATCACCCGGCCAAGGCTTGGTTCCCGGTCCACCACAAAGGCTCCTAATCTAATGCACACAATCACCACTAAGGTACACAACCACAACCAATGCACAACAATCACCACTAAGGCACAACCACAATCAATGCACAACAATCACCACTAAGGCATAAGCAATAACCATATTTCAACATCACAATATCACATGATCACAACGTACTTTTCACACACACACACACGTATGGATAAAATTATTTAAAGCAAGAATGATCTACCAACTCCAATTATGACCCATGATTCGAAAGTCCTTTTGAAAGATTTTATTTTACCAGAGAACATATGTTCACTTACCTATGAGCCGTTAACGATCAAGCTCATTTATTTTTAAAAACAAAATAATTTTTCTTCAATGACAACTTTACAACTAGCAATAATAAACTATAAAATAAACTCGGTTCCTTTATGAACCCATATGAGATTTACTCACCTAAAAATCCCGCTGCGTCTTCACAAAAACACATAGGCCAAGCTTAACCCAACTCCACAAGTTACCTAATTAACACAATTATTAACATTAGTAACCAAACAAACTAAAGAGTAACATTTGCCCTCTTAACCCAAAACTAAATCTGAAGGTTTGCCCAAAGGAGGGCAACTCTCCTTCAAGACCTCCAAGGTCCTCGATCACCCAAAACAAAACCCCCTGCAACTGCCAAAAACGGCTCCTACATTTGAAATCACAAAATCAACAACCTCACACCTCATCGAAAAAGCTCCAACATTTAAAGCATTACATGATCTCAACCTAGTCTTATAATATATCAACATACTCATAACAACAAGAACTAGCTAACCCTTGCAACAGAACCTACACACCCTGCCGAATGTGCTGCCACGGGCCACCACAGGCGGCGGTGAGTGGGCCCCACGTGCCACCCCAACAACTTCAAAATCTCAACAAACTTCCAACATCAAACTTGTAGATTGAAGCAACGGAAGCATCTTTTATACCTGACGGTTGAACCAATTTGGCCGAAATCGGCTGGAATCATCCAAAAGAAAACCGGTTGCCAAGGCGGCCTCAATCCGACTTCTAGACCTCCAAAACGAGATGAATGGCAGCTTGAAACGTGCTTAGAAGGAAGAATGCTTCAAGAAATGGGTAGCCTCACCTCCAGTCGCCGCCGTACACGGCCGAAAAGTCCTCGGTTTGGAGTCGAGTCCCCCACCCTCACTGTGGCATTCGATTCTCTCAATCCCACTCAAGTCGTCCTCACCCACCTACACAGGGAGGATCACGCTAAGGAGAGGAAGAAAACCTGACCGGTGCCATTGTCTGAGTCCATCGGAGTCAGCCGAAAAAGCTAGGTCGGGTCAACCGAGTCTGGGTTAGGTCAGAAGGAAAACTTGGATAGTGAGGGTGAGGCGCCAGAGAGAAGGAAGAGAGAAAGAGATGGTTTCCAAAAAATGAAATGGAAACCCTAAACTTTTCTTATTTAACCCAAAAATCCCGTAAAGCCATGAACTTTTGCTGACCATAACTTTCACATACGAAGTCTGTTTTACTTGTGCCATGTGTCTACGAACTCATATAGTTGTGCTCTACAACTTTCGTGAATGAAGTTTCTCGAAAAACCGAACAGATTAGAAAGTCAACTCTTGACCCTTCAAAATAATAAAACCGTTTCAGGTAATTTATGCATCCGAACACTTCCACTCTTCCTTCGAACCTCAAAACACACTAACTTCTAACTTGAAAATTTCCAAATAATATTATAAAATAATATCAAATTTCTGGGGTATTACAGTATCTTTTCAATATAATGATAGCAAGTTTTTTTCATTCTAAGGCTCAGCTAATGGAATCCAGCGACTGGAGAAAATCAGAGTTATTTGGGGTTAGTAACTAAGTTATCGGTAACCGAAGACGACCGAAGAATATCCGAGTTATTTGGGGTCAATAATCGAGTTATCGATGACCGGAATTTAGCGACTAGAGAACATTCGACTTAGTGGGGGTTTGTAACCGAATTAATGGGCGTCATTTTCCGAGTTACTAGGGTCAATAACCGAGTTGTTGATGACCGAAATCTGGCAATCAAAGAACGTCTTGTGACCGGAGTCCAACAGCCGGTGACTGGAGTCCTGCGACCGGTGACCAGAGACCGGTGAGATTCCGGCAAAGTCTTCTCTCTCTTTCACTTTCTCTCTCTAAGCATCCTTAAAGGGTAAGGGCAAAAATGTACAAAAAAAAAACTTATATGATGGAATGGGCTCCAAGAGTCATACTATTAGAGTGAATGTGTTCACATATCTTGTTCTTATTGGAATGGGCAAAAATGAGCTTAAATTAGCATGAAATAGTCGTTTTCCCTTTCTTTTAAAAATTATTATCTGAATTCCCACAAAAATTTATAAGAGACTTGATTTCTCCTCATTCACTTATTCTGATAGTCAAAGGTAACTAAAATAATAAGAACAAAATGATTTTGGAAGCTCCAATAAACGCTCTCTCTCATGTCCAAAGCATAAATCTCTAACCAGTCTCTTAGATCCAAACGCCCTCGTCCAGCAATGGCCGCCATCGTATTGATGTAGCGGTTGCTAGACGAGCAAAGTCTTATAGGCCAAGCTATTGGGTTTCCTTGGGTTTGCGTTCGGCTATAGTTTCACAAATGTTATCAAGTTGTGTTGCAATGATTTCGTAGGACGTTGAAGCGCGATAGTTCTAAAAATGTTATCAAGATTGGGGCTTCGATCCGATCGATCTGTCCTCTAGGTTGTAATGGAGGATGCTTTTTCTTCGTTCATTCCTGCAGTAGTATCAACTATCAAGGACTCTATTCGACTTCTAGGTCGGCTCTGGGGACTCGACTAGACTTATCGGCAATGTTGGACTCAACTAGACTTGTCTCATATTAGGATGAGTTTTTTTGTCATGACAACTTAAAGGTTACAAAGCTGCGTGCAACAAGTTTGCATATTGTGGTTGTACTTGGAACATGGCTGGGCTGTTGTTGAACCGTGGGCTAGAGCAGCCTTTGCCTTGGTCTTTTATGTAATTTAGTTTTTTTTCTTTCCAATTTATTTCTCTAAGCCAATACTAATTGAGCCTCTAAGATTTATATTAGTTCTTAATAAATTTATACAGTTGGTGTGCTAATGAGCTCCTCAATCAGGATATAAGTGGTCTATTTTATGTACAATGACGTTTGCACCCCAAAACTCCCATTTGTTCATTACGAGGCAACGGGTGGATATGTAGTGGCCATCTCGGGCGCAAATATTAAATGAGATGAAATGATCTTTTGAACCGAAAAAGGTAACTTACATAATTACATTTGTTTGTTCATTTCATTTAGATGACCCAATGGCCCTGACCATACAAGGAAACCCTTCGCCCTATCATCTGTATAAGCATAAATGAGACTTTTTAGCAGACAAAAGTCTCTCACCATCTAGATCTGCTCATTTCTCTGTTCTGATTTTGATCAAGCATTCTATAAGGTGAGTTATAGTGTTATGGATATGATGTGTGATAGGATTTGATTTAGATGAGTTATGACTTATTGCTTGATTCAACCATCTAGATCTGCTCATTTCTCTGTTCTGATTTTGTTCAAGCATTCTATAAGGTGAGTTATAGTGTTATGGATATGATGTGTGATAGGGTTTGATTTAGATGAGTTATGACTTATTGCTTGATTCAACCAATATGTGTTTTATTAGCTACTTACAGTTTTTTTTTTTCAATGTTGTTGTAGCAACGTAATTTCTACACAAATGGACGCTAACAACTATGTACCATCACCCCATACTACTCCTCCACTTTCACCTCCACCACAAGAGAGCTCTAGCGATAAGGAGATGAGAAATCCAAAAGTTGGAGAATTTGGAGGAGCTGAGGCTGGAGATTATGAAGCTTTCGATCTTGATAATTTACCAATAGAGCTCGTTCCATAGGTCCAACGCATCAGGGAGCTTAAGGCACGGATTGCAGCTCAACAAGTAATATTAATTAAATTTTCTTATTAATTGTATTTTTCAGCATTAAAATATCAAAATATATTTATAGATTAATAATCTTAAGCTCGTAGGATTTAATAGTAATATATCATATATTGCAGGAGGAAATCAAAATAGCGCAAAGGAACAATATATGGCTGCGAGAATGTAATAATGCAATTATTGCTCGGATAAATGGTTAGTAGTCCTCTCTATTGGATTTCATATATTTGTTTTGTTGAGTTTATCATCTGAGGGAAGAAAACAATGTTCAGCTAATTAATTCAAAAGTATTTATAAAATTTGTTAGATTTGTATTATTATTGAATTTCTAGGTTGTGTACTGGTCTTTCTTATGTTATCTTTATGTAAATACTTTACTTTTATGAGAAATTTTATTGAAGGCACAAACATTAGATGTAAGATGACAGTAGCGTAGCCAGAAATATTAATTAGAAGGGTCAGTATTTATTAAATAAAATATAAATCTGATTAAATAATATAGAAATTATGAATCATTACAACATTAAAAAATAATTAGTCTTTCTCAAACAATCGAATATTACTGATAGTTTGGATCGTAGTTTCATTTGTGTTGTAACCGTGGCAAATAGATAAATGAATTTATTTTTTAGAGTTTCATATATAGTGTCATATAATACATTACTTTTCTCTTATGATATAATCGATAATCTCTACAAAAAGCTTTTGTAGTTTCAGATTTTGAATTGATTTCCTAAAGACAATTTGCTATTTGTGGAAACACTCATAATAGAGAAGAAAAATGCGTAGAGATCAAACCAAAGTTATGCATTATATATATATAGACACACACACACAGTATGTAGGAGTAAACAATTATTGTTAATCAATAAATAAAAGGGAAAATGCCCTACATATTTGAAAACTAAAACCCATTCCAATTAAAGTCGTATCCCTTAACCAATTCCAATGATTCTTACCAAAATGACGATACTACTCATCATTAATTCGTAACTACCCGCCTGTCTGTCTCCCTCTCTCTAAACCCCAACTGTTATCGCTCTCTCTCTCTCCACAACCCTAAACCCTAAACACGAAAATAAATTTAAATCGAACTAAATTCAAAACAAACAAAACGAAAGGAGAAGAAAGGAGAAACAAACCGAGAAGAAAGTGACGAGCAAACTAAATATCGATCTCGCTCCATCAACTAAGCAATTCTGATGAGACTTATCGCCGAATATTTGTCGGAAAACGTCGACGACAGTCGCGCTCTCGCTCGCTTGATCTCTCTCTTTTTTTTTCTCTCTCTCTCTCTCTCTCGCTCGCTCTGTAGCTTTCTCTCTCTTCGAAACAGAAATTTGAATTTGCGGAGAATCTGTTATAATTTAAGCTACGAGGGCATTTTGGTCTTAAAAATAATAGATACTGTGGGCCAGACACATAAGATTTGATGATTTGGGCAAAAAAATAAACACCTTGTATTGGAATGGGCTCTCCAATATTAAATTCATTCAGATGGGCTAAGGAAGGATAAATTAGTAGTAAAATGACATTTTCCATTTTTTTATAAATAATATATCTTTAAATTTAATACGTATATATTATTTTATTGGAAACAAGTTGTTTCCTTCACGCAATCATAGAGGTCGTGACCTACCTTAGGATTGAATGAATGTTCTTTTAGTCATAGTCATTGATATTAAACTTAAGGATGACTAACCATAATTTTTGATTCCACTATGATCAGTAAGTATTACAGTGAAAATAACATTTTATAAACTAACAGGATAAAATAAATATGCAAAATATGTTGTTGGTATATTATAATTATTAAACAAATTTGAATTCTTTTTTTAATGTAGCACAAGGTAAAACAATCTAAAAGTTTGTCAACATCTTTGTTCTTACTTTCATCATTAGAGTTGATTTGTTCTTACATTCTGTTTATTTCTTACATGTAGCTCAACTCTTGCAAAGATATTCGCAAGATACAAATGACCAAAATGGTGATGACTCAGGAAACATGAACGAAACTGAGATTGAAGATAATGATGAAGATTCAGAGAACGACGACGATATGATGTAGAAAGTTGCAACATCATACAGTTGTGTTTGTTAGCAATGGATTTTTAGTTCAACATTATCATGGTTTTAATTAAAATAAATGTTTTCTTTTGTAAAACTCCGAAACTTAGTTATTAATTTTTTGTGATTTCATGAAACTAATACTTTACGATCATTTATTTTGCATACATTTTATTGTTGAAATGAAATTATTTTGAACGAATATTTACCGGAAATGTTTTAATTTCAAGGGTTCAGATTTGATTTTTTGTTTGTTTACTTTTTATGAATAATTCACGAATGTCATAGAGCACATAGATACAAGTTCATAGACATATATTACTCTATATTTGAGATCATATGAAAGAGTAAAGGTGTATTCGATAGTACTTTTAGGAATTTTCATATAAATAAGTAAAAATAGGCAACGTATACGATAACCAACTTTTCAAAAATGTAAAACGCATCTTAGTCTATCTCTAGAGAACCTTAACCCACTTGCAAAACTACTAACTTGTCCCGGACGTAATTTTCACTTCTCGACGGCTTCTTAGCAACGCCACCGACCTAGAATGATGTGTCTTTGTCCGCTCTCATTCGACCAATAATGCAACTCACTTCGCCAAATTAGTACGAAAAACAATATTGAAACCTAATAAAGCGGAGAAGTTAACATGATTTTTTTCTCTCCTCTAGCCATGGCAACACTTGAAAGTTATTGGGTTTTGAATATCTTTTTCTCTTTTTCAATCTACACTAGTCTCGTTGTTCGAATAAGCCTGTTGAATTTCAAATTTGGATTCGAAATTTTAGCAACTGAAACGTTTTTGGAGCAATATAGCTTGATTCAGCCCGATATGGCTTTAGTGTCAATTGTAACAGTTGCTCCCTTTGTACTATTCAAGTTTCAACTCTTTTGACCACTTAGTTGCTTTGTCGATACAAACATCTAACTACGTTTACTTCTATCATAGCTCCATCTTATGGAATAGTCAGATTAATTAAGATTTTAGCTAGTTTGTTTTTCAATCGTGAGGATCTGATCATTGGGTTGTTGTTGTTTTATGTTAAATTGGTCCTAGAAGTATTTCAAATGCAGTAGATTGTCTCAGAGAGAGTTCCTTATTCACGAAGTTTCTAGATTTTAGTTCAAGTGCTTGTTTCAAACTTTTTGTGCCTTTGTAGTTCATGTGTGAGTGAGTATTTGAGACATTGATTTGATTAAGTATTTGACGAGTTAATTTGAGTAGAGTTCCCTGCTTTATGCTTATCTTGTTTTGTGTGTGAGTAAATATATATCGCCTTCAACAAATTGGTGCATACAAAACTCAGCCACCATTTTTAAACACATATGCACCTTAACCAACAAAATTATTATTATCAAGAACACAATTTTACACATTTTTTAATGTTTTTTGTAAGACTTTAAATTTTATAACATTTAATGGTTTGAGTTAAGAGTGACAATGACATGACTTAAATTACTAAACGAAGAACAACCGTGGTTTTTTAGTTTTCTTTTGGCGTTCTTGTTGTTGTCACTACTACAAAAAAGTGTTCAGATAATAATGCTAAATTTTGGACAAAGTTGCATGCATTTTATTGTTAAAGTGAAATTGTTTCAGACGAATATTTAATGGAAATGTTTTAATTTCAAGGGTTCAAATTTGAGTTTTTGTGTTTTAAGTGCGTATATAAACCTTATAAATTTGTATGAGACTGGACGCTAATATATCAGAAAGGTAAAATTGTGAACCAGTTCAGCGTATATATCATATCATTAGCCATTGTTCTTGCATGTGATATGTATGAAGAGCATGGTGTGTATGTTGAATTTTAAGGAGAAACTATCAGAAAGGGAACACTACTTGCTTGTTAATAACAAGAAGTCTTTGGAACTGATAAGACCCTAATACACACAACACTAATCACAAAGTTGGTCTTTTTTTTTGATTTTTAATTTTATTGTAATTACTATTATAATTAGCCACTCGTAAGGTCTTGAACCATGTATGTCTTTTGCAGAAAACTAATATGCTATGACTTATTGCTTATAGGTAATGAGGAAAGTGGATAGCCTTGAAATATGTCTCCATGGTGACAATGACATGACTTAAATTACTAACGAAGAAGAAAAACCGTGGTTTTTTAGTTTTCTTTTAACGTTCTTGTTGTTGTCACTACTACACAAGAGTGTTCAGATGACAGTGTTAAGTTGTTGGAAAAATTAAAAAGTATCGTCATCTATGTCAACGTCACGACCCACCCTGAATTTCATCCTGAAATCCAAAGTAAATCTTGCGGGGACCACCTTCAAAAAAGATATTACCGAAAATTCAGCATAACCTCCTTGAAAATTGATAACTCTTCCTAATAAACATGCATACACTACTAAAAATCCATCTACAACCTTCTACTCCTAGAGCCTTTGTGCTCCCCAAATCACAACATCTCCCAATTTATTTACTAACTTTAATAAGAATAATCCCACATTTGTATCCACTATATGTGCTAAATATGCTTGACATCCTTTATTTAACAACTTTCTAACAACAATAGTTGATATCAGGCAACTCGATATAACATCACTATGCAACCTCAAATTCATCTAGACTTTTAAGCACCACTACTTTTAGAAACAATCTACCATCGCTCTATATGCCTCCAAAAAGTCCATCCCCAAGATCACATCAAACTCCACTATATCTAAAGGAATTAAATCGGCCTTGAAATTAAATCCCTCCACTAACACTTCACAACCACTAAACATCCAATTTATTCTCATCACCTCACAGGAGGGTAGAGATACATGCCACTCGTCTGGAAGAGACGATGATGACACATTGGCGTGGAGGGCAAATCTACTAGACATAAATGAATGCGTAGCTCCGGGATCAATTAAGTAAATGCAGGCTGACCAAAAATTAATAACATACCAATGATGACCTCTAGAGAAGTACGACCCTCCTGCTGGGTCATAGCATGAAGTCTAGCGCGAGTCATGTGACGTCCACGCTGACCACTACCCTGCTGAGAGCCATCCCTAGCTGCTGATGAGTACCACTGCTGAAGCCTCTGGCTGAAGACTGACCAACTGGATAAGTATGGGTGGGGGTGGTCCTCTGAACCAACAAAGGACAATCTCTCTTGAAATGATCTTGACCACCACACTCATAGCACCTTGTAGACTGCTGCTGACTAAAGGAAAAGGTCTGACCACCATATGTCCCACCCTGGAAGCTGCCCCCAGTACCAAACTGTCCAGTCTGCTGTCTACCCAACTGACTTCGGAAAGGTCTCCTGAAACGTCCTCTAGTCCTATTCCGAGTACTAGAGCTCGATCCACTGCTATTGCCACTACCAGCTGATGATCCAGAAGCGGATGATGAAACAGCCTTCTTGGATGGACCCTGACTGGGGCCACTGTAATCTCGGGCCACGCATTATATGTCCCCTGGTCTCAATGGCCGTGGCTGCACTAACTGCATCTAGGAAAGTCAGGTATATTACACCTGTCATCTTATCTGCATACACTCCACCAAGTACCCCAATGAACATCTCTATCCTAGTCTTCTCATCAGGAACTAGGTATGACACATGATAGCTCAGGGTAGTGAATCTCTGCTCGAACTCAATGACACCCTCATCATCCCTCTTCTTCATGTTTAGGAAATCCGATTGAATCCTGTTACGATGAGCATAACTGAAATACTGCCCCAAGAAGAGTGTCTTAAACTGCTCCTATGTCATATCCTGAGCACCACCATTATTTCTGCTAGCGAGATATCACTAATGATACGCTGAATCATCCAAAAACATCACCGCTATATCCACCTTCTTTTCTTCCGGAATATCAGTTTTCTAAAAGCTTTTTCCATCTTATCTACCCAAGTGTATGCATCAAGGGGTCTCTCGGCACCCTTAACTCAATTGCCCCTGCATCAAAAACCTCCCTCTTCCTGATAGGCCTAGGAGTCTGAGCCCTATCCAAGACACCTCTCAGCATATCTCTAATAGAATCCACTAATTCTTTGATCTCATTGCCCTCATTGGCGTTAGACGAACTAGCTGCACGGGGTTGGCGTCTAGGAGGCATAGTACTTGAGGAAGAAGATATTTAGTAGTCTATTAACAAGACTAACATAACTATTGCACATACCCAACAACACATAGCATCCAAAGCATAAATTGCTAATAAATCCGCTGATAAATCCACCCATGTAGCTCGCAACTCATAAAGAAGTGGAACTCGAACCGTTCTCATGTGAGACAAAGATATGGAGGGATTTCGACTAAGAGCATCAGCTACCACATTAGCTTTTCCAGGATGATACTCAATAGTGCAATCATAATCATTGATAAACTCTATCCACCTTCTGTGTCTCATATTTAGCTCTCTTTGAGTGAAACACGTACCGAAAACTCTTGTCATCGGTAAAAATTTGACACCTGGCTCCATAAAGATAGTGTCTCCATAACTTGAGAGCAAAAACTACCAGTGCAAGCTCTAGATCATGAGTGGGATAATTCATCTCATGTGGCTTCAATTGCCTAGAAGCGTAGGCAATAACTCGATCATGTTGCATCAATACCCCACCTAGACCTCGTCTAGAAGCATCACAATAAACCACATATTCAAAACAGGAGCACTAGTCAAGGATTCTTAATTCTTGAAAACTTGCTCACATTAATCTGACCATTCAAACTTAACTCCCTTCTTGGTCAATCTTGTAAGAGGAGCAGCAATCTTTGAAAAATCTTGCACAAGGAACTCCGAATCTCCGTCACAGTGGTTGGTCTTTCCAAGTTGACACTGCTTCCATCTTTTGGGGATCCACGCTAACACATTATGCCGAGACCACATGTCCCAAGATGCATTAGTAAGTCCAAACAGCATCACCACAAATTCATAATGACCATAACATGATCGAAAAACAGTCTTGGCTATGTCACTCTCCCGGATCCGCAACTGATGATAACCAGATCTCAAGTCATCTTTGAGAAAACAGAAGCAACCCTCAACTGATCAAATAAATCATCAATGCGAGGGGCAAGGGATATTTATTCTTCACTGTGACTTGATTTAGCTTCTTATAATCAATGCATAGTCTCATGGTGCCATCTTTCTTCTTAACAAACAACATCGGAGCACCCCATGGAGACATGCTAGGCCGAAAATAAAACCCTTATCTACCAACTCCTGCAATTGAGTCTTCAACTTCTTCAATTCCGCTGGAGCCATTCGTAAGGTGCCTGTGAGATAGGCATAGTTCCGGAAAGTAAACTCAATAGAAAAGTCTATCTCCCTTACAAGAGGCAAACCAGGCAACCGGAAAGTAACTCAATAGAAAAGTCTATCTCCCTTACAAGAGGCAAACCAGGCAACTCTTCGGAAAAAATATCCGGAAACTCTCTTACTATAAAAATATCCTCTACTCTCAACACAAATAAAAATACACCCCAAAACATAACCCAATAATAAATTACCTTCTAACCAAAATTTCTATCCCGTTTAACCGTCTTCAAATATTTCTCCTACGAAAATACTCGTCCTTCAAAACGCCTCTAGGAACCTTAAAATTATAAACACTCTTTTACGAAGACGGTAAAACTCTTATTAATACCAAACTAGTAAATAAGATAAAAATTTAAGAGTCGGGATGTGACAGTCGATGTTGTGTGATGAATTTCTCACATGACACTAAAACACTGTTGTTGTTGATGTAAATTCAGAAAATGGTGATACATAACCATTATAACAAATTTGTTGACGACAACAGAAGAAGAGGAAATTGGATGTGCGGCATGATGTCATTAGATGTGTTACATGTTGTCATTGCTTCAATGCTAGTGATAGGAGCATATTATGCGATGATTTTGTAGTTTTAACCCTTGCACTGTTCTTAGTAATTCCTAAATGATTGTTTTAATTTTGGTATTTTCATAGAACTTTGTGAAGCAATCAAGGAGAAATTAGAGCTTAAATTCAATGAATAATTTCGGCAGATTTCAATAGGTATCTTCGAAAAATTTTTTCTGCGTATTTCCTATTGAAACAAGACCACAAGAGACTCAAGAATGGACCAGAAGAGTAGGAGGCGGCAAGGAAGTGGAGGAAAAAAAAAAAAAAAGGGAAATAAGCCAAATCAAGGACGGATGTGTGTTTCATATAAATTGATGAACATTTGCACACCACAAATTACGACTCGAAGATCAGAACGTCCCTAGCCCTCTCACTGTGGTTCTAGCCTTCATTAGCTGTTGCTCACACACGCATTCACATCGATCACTTCATCATCCACGGTTTACCTTTCTTGGGTGTCTTTAGTTTCAAATTATTAAAGTTTGCAATTGTAAATCGAAAAGAAATTTTTCAAATTTTCAATTGTCATGTATCAAAAGAAAAAGAAAAAATATCTCAATTAGAGTGTCGCCAAGTGTCAGCGCTTGAGCCCTTTTGTCCGTGTTCCTTTTCCACGCATTACATTACCACGACTCCGTCAAAACAGAGGAACAGAGCTGGAAGCAAAAGCAGCAGCAGAGCATGGACGCTGCCAAGCAGAAGCGTCGCCGAAGCCGAGACTCGATCGCCGGAACGCGCTCAAGAACATTGACTACGACGCCGATCAGCACTCCCCTACTCCCGAACTCGGTCCCTCGACCTCTCTCCTCTCTCCCACAACCAAACCAGCTTCCGCGTCAGAGGCATTGAAGGCGAATTCGACCTCATCTGCCGCAGTCTCGGCCTCTCCGGCCCCGAAGACTTCGCCATCCCTCTCGCCGCCTGGGAGGCCAGCGCGCCCGTTCCTCCTCCGACTTCACCTCCCGCTCTCGCCTCCACAGCACCCAAAACGACGCCGTTTCGAACCCTAGGGTTGCGACCGAACCTAGGGCCGCCGTGAAAATCGCGGCGGAGGAGGAGGAATCAGGGGTCTGCGGCGCCGCCGGTTGTCTTGAAGTCTTTCGCTCCTCCTCCCGCCGCAAGACCGCATAAACTCTCCTGTTTCCGCCGGCGACGTCACCTCTTCGGATGAGGAGGAGCTGTGACGTCAGCGAGTGGTGGTGGTGGTAGGACTGAAGTGAGGTTAGGAAAAAGGCAATGACTTGGCTGAGTCGGTGTCTTGCGGCTCGTCTCCGTCGAACAATGACAGTGATGATTATGGCGTTGGCATTGCTGTGAGGGTGGAGCCAATCCATAGTATCTTTTCACCGAATGGGAAGTTCCGGCGGAGTGTTTCGTCTTCGTGGCAAAGGGGTCAGCTTTTGGGGAGTGGTTCCTATGGAACTGTCTATGAAGGCTTTACTGAGTAAGTGAATACTTCCTATTATATCCATATGTCCATATTAAACTTAGAAGAAGGTGCTCACGTTTTTTGTTTTTGTTGATGTCAGTGGTGATTGGTATTTAGTTAACTTAACAATTTACTACAATGTTTCGTACATTGAAGCGTTTCTTTCAATTCAACAAAAGGAACTCCCTAGTGTGGCAGGAGACTAGGAATCTGTGGATATGTTATGTGCTAATGAATAGAAACATAGGGCATCGTGTCTAGCAGCTTTATGAAATCCTGAATAGAAACATACACGGCTATAGGATTTTCATTTCTGGTTCATACCTTTTTCTCATAGCTGTTACTCATCCATCTTAACGTTAGTTCATGAACTGCATTTATTGCATGAACATGTGTTTCTTAATCACTGTACATAATGTGCAATGAAGTATGTTAACCTTGTCGGAACATTTAACTAACACTTATAAGTGTTGTATGATCATACGAATTCTGTAGCCACTATATGTATTTATCGAGTTTGTAACTCTACACATACAGTGTCGCCAAATTTACTACCTTATGGATTTTACTAAACTTAGATACCAAGAGGACGTTTGCTTATATTGTAGCTTTTGCAACACTACTCTGAAAATTAAGAAATAATTTATATCAAATATTGGGATTTTGACAAACTATTGAAATTTTGTTAAAGATATATTGCAGTGCATAGGGTCTTTACTCTTGTAATACAAGTGTTGAAGGACCATTTTCATAACTTATTCATATACCTAGTTCTTGAAGCCATCTGACCAAATTTTTGCTGTGCTCTTAGAAGGCTTCGTAATTAAAGTTATGATTTCAATTTCCTCGATCTATTGGCTCAAAGGTTTAAGATGTTTTAGCCAAAACATGTAAAGTTAGAACAAACAATGGCTAAAGCAAGTACGGGAATGGAATAAGCTTTGGTTTTCTTGTATATTCTCAGTCTTATCTCTCTCATTCCATTTATTCTATTGCAGTGATGGATTCTTTTTTGCTGTAAAGGAGGTTTCATTACTTGATCAAGGAGCCCAGGGAAAGCAGAGTCTTCTACAACTTGAGCAGGTATCAGCTTTTTTGCTATCTCTTATTCTCAATTTCTTTTGTAATTTTTATGTGTGTATATGTTCTTATTTATCATATACATATATTGTGGCTTGGCATCACCTGAACCTTAAGGTTGAACTTGATAACTCCTGAGACCTCATTCTGGGATGTGGTATGCAGCAGATTGTAGTTGGGGGTGTGAACCTGTCTTGCTCTCTATTCCCACCCCTGCATTCATCCTATTTCTGCTATGACCCATCCTGCCCTGATATGTTTTCTCATTTTCTTTCTGGGGTATTGGACTAAGTCCTAATCTTACAATGATTGAATTTTGCCCAAATACCCAATTGATGTGTCAATCTTATATATTATCAAAGAAACTAGAAAAAAAAAAAAATGTCTTAGCGTTGAAGAAACTTTTGACCTCCCCTCAACCCTAGCTAGCTATGCCCTTTCTATCTTGGATCATAGATATGTTCAAACTGGATGTTATTTCTTCTTATACTGCCTTATTAATTCTTTCTGCTAATACCCCAATTGTTGGTTCAGGAGATTCATCTTTTAAGTCAGTTCGAACATGACAACATTGTTCAATATCTTGGCACAGACAAGGTATGCTCCTTGCTTCCTTGGTTGCATCTCTTGTATTTTCCTGCTAAATCTTAGTAGGGTACAACTTTTGTAATGACTACATTTCTAGACTGTTTTATATCATTTTGGGACCTGGAACACTTTGCATTTAGTAATTAGGCATTTAGTAATTAGCATCTGTTCTTGTGACTGTGGTATTGTGGTTAGTAAATAGGTATTTTTATGTGTTTGCTGGTTCCATACATAGGCATAAACACACACACACACCACACACACATATATATATATATTTTTTAAGAGTTAGGACCAGTCAACCAGCAACTTGGAACACGCCATGTGAGATATGCCTTTTTTTTTTGAAGCTTATAACTGTTCTCTTGTCATTTAGAGCTTTTTAGATGAATTCTTTCCAAGCTTCTTGATACCAAATCCAAAGCTGATGTACCAGTTTCTTTTAGGACTGCTATACTTTCCTTCTCTGTACTAATGAAAGCCTGTAATCACTTATATACCATGTCTGCAGGAATCTATTGTTGTCATGCATTATCTAGTTAAATTATATTGAATTTTGAAATTTCTCTTCATTGCCAATTAGTCTTCAATTTGAGCCTGCTTCTGTAGGCTTTTTATTTGCTGGTCAGCTAAGTCCTTTTTATGGTTCAAATATTGTTACAGGACGAGACTAAGCTCTATATCTTCTTGAGCTTGTAACAAAGGATCACTTGCAAGTCTCTATTCAAAGTATGTATTGAGGGATTCCCAAGTCTCTGTGTTCACAAGGCAGATTTTGAGTGGCTTGAATATCTCCATGATCGTAATGTTCTCCACAGGTAATGTTGGTTTGTCTCTTGATTTTAATATTAGTTTGCTTCTATAGTTGTATGGGTTATCTTTCTTTAATTACTTTTGTAGTTTTAAACCGCAGAGAGCATATTTTTCATGTATTAGTTGTTCTCAGTTTATGTCACTAGGATGATTCATTGATAATTGACCATATCCCAATGTGTCAGAAAATGAAATCGGTCATTTCAATACCATTATCAAAATAGGATCCCATTTCTTTACTCTTATTATGTATTTGATTTTTGCTGAATGCCATAGAAAAAAATACTGCATGTAGAAAATTCTCTTTGTACAAGTAGGTGGAACTAAATTACCACCTTAAGGCACACAAATAAACAGATCCTTCTCTGAAGAGAGAACTCATTTTTAGTATGCAGAATTGAGACAGCAGCTTTATCTTTCTTTTTGAATACGTCCTTTTGTTACTTTCAGTCTGTATAGTTACTTCTCGCTTATATAAGTTTTTTACGAGTTTATAAACATGGAAAGCTCCAAGGCAACTTAAAAAAAATGAAATATTAGAAATATTTGATTTAGACAGGGTTTTATGGCTTATGCTTTACAGACTTCGTATGGTAATTGATATTGATATCAAACTTGGAGCACTTGGAAAAAACTTGTTAGATATATTATTTGTGATGATTTCTTGTTTTACGATTCTTTGTTTTCATTAGGGATATCAAATGTGCTAATATATTGGTGGATGCAAGTGGATCTGTCAAACTTGCAGATTTTGGTTTAGCTAAGGTAAGCTTTAAAATACTAACACTTCTACATACAATCATTATATAGGATCATCAGTTCTAAACTTAACTGATTCCATTTTTGTCTTTTTGATTATCTTTAGGCAACCAAATTAAACGATGTGAAGTCTTGCAAAGGGAGTGCTTATTGGATGGCGCCAGAGGTCGGTCTCCTCTCTTTTTAAATGTAAATGTGTGCTTCTGTTTTTTAGGCATCAGATTAATAGATTAATATCAATCTTTCCATTGTCAAAATACTTTGAGTTGACTATTTATCTATCAATATCAATAGTGATGATGCATGTGAACCACGTCAGTCCCTTGCATGTTTTGAGCTTTTAGCCAGTAATGATGAGGCAATGTTCTGTTAAGTAGGTGTACTCCTTAGATGGCTGTTTGATATTTTACGCTCTTGAAATAACTCTTGGATATTCTCATGAATCCTGTTTCTCCTTTGGAGATGACGTATAGCTCCCGACTATTATTATTTATTTTGAAACATATCAGTCCAACTGTTGCTTGTTATTGAGACCTCATGGAGTTTATATATTTTTTTGTATAAGAGAGCGCAGAGCCCTGTCCATTTTGTATTAGAAGATGGTCTTCTCTCCCTTCTAGAGTTTTAGGAGTACAGGAGGATGCCCATGTACAAGGTCATGGGAGCTGAAGACATGTGGAAGTGCAGATACCTGTCCTTCGTAGATAAGAGTGTGCGATACTTTCCCTTATAAGACTATCATGTAGGAGAATTCCCTACAACTTTGGTTGAAGACTTGTGGAATATCTCAGAAGTTATGCCTTCTTGGTGTCTGATGTGTAGAAAACTAGAAATTATACAGAAATGACTCATTGCTGCTTTTTGTCAAAGTGAGGCCTAGTGTGAGCAGGGATTTCCATCATCATCTTATGCCTTGTTGGGGAGAGGACTAAATTCTTTGAAGACTAAATTCCTTATTGAAAAACAATCTGAAATACAGTAGCACTCCAATCACAAAATGTAGTATGGAAGCACACTCCAATCTACAATTTAACAGCAGCACTCCAATCACAAATAAGAGCATGGAAGAAAATACTTTTAGGCTCTGAAGCAACCACCAACCATAGAGATGTCTAAAAGTGCATTGTTTCCTATAATGTACCTACCCCCTGCCTCCCTCGAAATCTTTCCATTCTAACCACCCTAGACACTGCCATGACAAGGCATAAAAATCTCTGAATCACTAATCATTGTCAGAAAAACTCGGATCTCTTTTATCATATGACTGAGTTCTATATTTATACATCGTTTTGTGTTTCATTTTTTGAAAATTTAATCTGAAAGTTAAAATGTATATAACAAGAAAGGGTAATGTTCGCATCAGATATGTTATAGATAAGTAGGGCATATTCATGTTGTAAAAGTATCCCAGGATTTTGTCATTTTGAATAAAGTAGGAGTCAACTCTAATTTTCCTGTTACATTTTGGTGAATTCATATGAAATTGAATGCCCATCAAGCACTCTGGCGAACAATAACCATAGAATTAATTCATTGAATTTCTTTGGCTCTTCTAAGTAAAATTTGGGCATAGCTTGTACAATTCTTCTCTTTATCATATGTTTCAGGTTAATCAATTTACTAATAAGCTATTAAATGTAGGTTGTTAATCGAAGGAATTGTGGATATGGGCTTGCAGCTGACATATGGAGTCTTGGATGTGCTGTGTTGGAGATGTTAACCCGTCAGCCTCCATACTCTCACTTGGAAGGGGTATGTATGTTCTTATTTTTGTGAATTCCGTTTTTATCAGATAAGAAGCACCTACTTAAATAGACAGAAAAGCAACAAAAAAAAACAAAAATTACAAAAGCATTAACAAGTCTAATCCAATTTGCAGTTAGAAGATGCCAATATTGCATTAAACTTGATTCTCTCGGATGTGTTCAGCTCATTTTGAGACCTACTTGTCATGCCCACGAGCAATTCATTATTGCACCTTAAAGATTTGATATTTGCTCGTCAAGGATTTTACACACTCAACAATGATTTGTTCCAGTCTTAAATCTATTTTTTACTCTGAAGCCAAACTGAGTTGGGTATGGTAATATTAATTTAGAGAGGATGGAACTATAAAAGCTAGGGTGTAGAATAGATTTAGGATGTGATAAGCAGCACCCTTTTATGGCTTTAGCAATGAATATTGTCTTTTGTTTCGTTGATGGATAGGTCGGGACTAGAACTAGGCTTGACTTGTTTGTAAACTGGTCTTGATTTGAAATAGAGATAATCCCAACCACTCTTGCTCTTGATACAGCACTGCATCTTTTTAAGTAACTATAAGAAATCTACCGTATAATGTAGTTGAACAATCACTAAGATCTTTTAGACAACCGCTCTATTCACATACACAGAAAGTATGCATTATTACTACACTAGAAGCTTGAACGTGAGATACCTTCAAGCAGATTTATTGAAGTGGAGACTAAATTCAGTCGATAATGAATTTTACCAGTTGAAAAGATATAGCCATCAAAAAATTTTGGGTGCTGAAATTCACACCCAAATTTACAAACACACACCCCTCATATTTTTTAATATTATACTTTCTCACTTCCTTTACACTTCCTAAAATACCCTCGAGTCCTTTTCTTTTCTCTCTTTCTCCGCCAAGAAACATGAACAGAAACGTCCAGCACCTGGAGTCTAATCTGTGCTCATCCCATTTCATCCCTAAGTCCTCTAACTTCGACCAGGCCTGCGATTGAGACCCATGCCGGAACGCATATTCCTGAAGCAATCCACAACCCAACTTAGCGTCATTCAATTCTATCTTTTCTCTCCTCCCTCGTCTTCCTCCCTTTCCCATGCGAATCCTTCGTCATCCATTGAAGCAACTGTTTATTGGATTCTGATCCCCTCATGAGCGTACGATTTCAAGATTGAATCAAAAAAATGGAGAGGGAGAAGCCGAAGCATCAAGACTTGAAGTAGAATGATAATCAAGATGAAACCATCTCCCAGATCAATATTTGTGAAACAACTGTGAGTTAACAAATGGTGGCTTTAATCAAGATGAAACTCCTCACATTTAGTTTCTTGGTAGGAGCTGTAATTAGGATTTGAAAGTAGAAAATCCAATTTGAAGCAATCGGCCGTTATTGTGGCCAGAGAGATTGATCAAAAGTCTTCAATAGACTAGAATGGGTCTAATCTAGATCAGATGAATCCAGTATATACTTGATGCTACCATCCAAAAGAACCAGGACAATAAGATGAGCAAGAAAAGTTGATACTTACCATAATGGTCTGCTTAACCATAATGAAAATTGGGTCCGGTGGATTTTGAAGAGATTAATCAAGAGGCAAAGATGGGTCATACATCTATATTGCTAATTAGTATTCAATCTTAGAATGGAAATTGATTTCACAAATGTGAGAGAGAGAGAGAGAGAGAGAGAGCTGAAGTTATTTTGGAAACAAAAAGAGATGAGATAGATATTATTAAAAAAATAGAAAGGGTGTGTGGTTTGTAAATTAGGGTGTGTGAATTTCAGCACCCAAAATTTACTTGGCCTGTTAAACTGAAAAGACTGAATCCTTTATCTTTTTTTTTTTTCTGTGAACATTGAATGATTTAGAAAATGTTACAAAAACACATTTTTTTCTAAAACAAAAGATTGCGTACGGCATTATTCATTAGAGATGGTATAATGTCACGTGTGGAGTTACTTTGGGAAATTTAGAAAATCTTATATTTTGTCTGTTGATTGGCAGATGCAAGCATTATTTCAGATCGGAAGTGGTCAACCTCCTGTAGTTCCTGATTTCTTATCAAGAGATGCAAGAGATTTCATATTGAAGTGTTTACAAGTTAACCCAAACAACCGGCCTACTGCAGCCCAACTCTTGAATCATTCATTCTTGAAAAGGCTTCAAACTTCCTCTTTCCTGCATCTCCCCATTCCAACAGTATGCGTTCCTGAGAGCTCTCTCAACCTTTGGTGCTTATTAGGTATTAGATATACAGATCCTCCATGTTCTACTTTCATGTATGCTGGTGGTGGCCTTAGTCTACATCAAGTCATATTAGAACATAGCAGCCACAAAGGTGGTTCTGGAAAGGAGAATTTTCACGAAGTTGTGAAATGACACTTGGAGTGGACATCAAAGTGCAGCTGTTGATCCTGCTGTGGTGGAAGTGGTGGAGTGGGTGGAAAGTTGTATTGATAAATTGGACCAGAAACGCACTCAATCTAAGAAAAGGAGATGCAGTTTAAAAGGAATTATGAACCTCAAGTTTTAAATGCTTCTGGATCATACGCCCACATTTGTCATTAATCTTGATTCAGTGATTTATCAATGTGATTAATAATGGATGCATGCATGCTGCGCAGACTGCTCCAGGCTTATCACGGGGTCTTTGTGAACCTTTGAAAAGTCCAAGTCATGCCACCAAATCGAAGGCGCCATTTGGAATTGAAGTGAAATTTTGTATATATTGAGTTCATGTAGATGATCGACTTCATGATCAATTGGTCATGATTTGTATGTAGTTTCTGTAATGTAATGAACACGGATTTCCGATGAAAAATATATTCAGTGCCGTTTGGCACAAGTACATAGATTCATTTCCACTAACTTCGATTCTGTTACCAAATCAAGTTGGAGCATACAATTGTTTTCAATTTGGTTACGAGATATTTAGTCGCACATGGGTAATTTCCAGGTACATCCAAATCTTAATGAACTGGATATTTTTACTCGCACATGGATTCTTAGCTTTTGAACAATCCTTCTTCCCCTAAAAGATAAAGACTTTTTTAGCAGCAGCTACAAGCTTTTGAGCACGCAGCATGTCTTCAACAGCATCATCAATGCATGCAATTCTAACTTGTATGGTAAACAAACATGAATATCGCGGCCTTGAATTACACAATCCCATGTGGTAGCTGGAGGTATTTTTGCATCAGGCACTACCAGGAATATGTGAAATTTGCATCCGGCTACTTTTGAGTATTCTGCACCCATTGAAACAAAGCAGAAATCCTTCCAGCAGTCTCATGCAGATAGATTCCGACATGAGTATACTGCTTCTGTAATGGATCCTTTCTTCCTGTTAAGAGTGCTCAGCTGTTATCTGCAGGCAACCAGAGCTATATGCATCTGGACATCGAAGCATCAAATATTCTGTATTTAATCGAGTAGAAAGATTGTTAAATTTTTGAATGGGTAGGTGATAATTAACTGGAAGAACTTTAAGAATCCATTTGTGCAGGTTGTAAACAAAAAGCTAGACTCTCAAATCTTCAATAATTCTCAATCCCCAGAAGAATAGTTACGAACCAACACTACAGTTAGATTAAGGATCAGAAGGTGTCCTATATTTATTTCGAGGAATTTCCAGGTCTCATTCTCTTTTATTCTAGACTACACTTAGTCTTTTGTGGTACTAAAGTATAAACTGTTACCATATATAGAAACCTTAACCAGTACCATTCAAAACACAGACCAAATTGTGAATCTTTTGCCATTTGAAACAGAATTGTTCATTAGTGACTTTCATAGTAACTAAACGAAATGAAATCCAGGCAAGTAGAGTTTTTATTTAGATTGCTTTTCGATCAAACAAGTACTCAAATAATCAATCTAATCAAAGTTGATTTCATTGAGCATATATTGATTTACAATATTGTAGTGTATAAGCAAATCAAATTGATCTTGAATAAAAAAAGAACAACAGGGAGAGATTGGAGTTGAAGCCAAAAGTTGGAATTCAGGTTGTCTATCTTATGCATACAGTAGGCTTAGAATTAAATTAAATGTCTTAGAAAAATAGTAACACCACCAAATATTAAGAAAACAATATAAGCTTTATTGATTTAGTTTGCTGCACCAGCTGTTACAATTGCCATCAATAGATGACATTAAAGTTTACATAATCAAACAGCTAGAGTCATGATTTACAGTGACATGTAGAAAAATCATGTTCCGAGATCGAACTAATTTAACTAAGGAGCTCGATCTATCTAGGCAGCTTTAGTTGATGATGCTGATCTTCAAGCATATCTTCTGTACCAATGTCATCCCCTCCTGAGAAGAACTCATCCCCAAAGATGGAGTTGCTGAATTCAGCATAATGAAGGCGTCATCCATAAGAAGATTACTGAAATCATAATCAGCAAAAACTGAATTCTTCATCATTGGTACTGACTTGTGGCTCACTAATAACTGAAATCCTTAATAGATTATCATATTAAGGATTAAGAGGTCCTAGCAGGAATGCTATACTGTATTTCTTTTTTTGACATTCTATATGCTTTTCTGTAAATAATTTTTTGCTTCTAAATGAGCAACAAGATGAAAAAGATAGAGGATATCATAAGAGAAAGTGCAAATAGATGAAAAGACAAACTACATTGATATATATTAACAAAATTACAAGATGAATTGGTCTGAGAAGTAAGCAAAGCAACAATTTAAATACAAGAGTGTCCTGGCTACAACTAGAACTAGAACTGGGCAGTTACAGGAAACTGATGTGGGAAAAGCCTGATCCAAATACTAATTCTGACCATTGCAGGGAAACTGTACATGTGGGAATTCATAAGAGAATCATCATTGCAACAAGATAGAATACTGATACAAATCTTGTTCAAATGCATTAAATTCATCTGACTGTATGTAGAGAGTATCCTGCGAATCATCACCACCAAGAGAGGGAGAGGGCAGAAGTTGCTGCTCCCCTTGTTGTTGTAGTTCCTCACAGTTACTGTTGTTAGGTTCTACTACTTGTTGTTGCGGCACTGTAGTGATAATCTGCTGTAGTCCTCGTTCCATTGATCAAGGTTAGCCATAAACTATCATCAATGACAAAGTCAGGATTATTATCATCCAAGCCAAAGCCAGTGGGAGACAACACAAGGTTTTGATCCACAGAGTAATCATGATCATCACATTGTGGGGGCTGTGGCTGTGTAGTGGTAAAGGAGGCAGCACACACTTGTTGATCTCTTTTCAGTTCAAGTTTTTGCTCTTGGAAGAGCTGGGATTCTCATCAGAAATCGTCTTCCTCTTGTTCCTTTATCATTGACTTTCAGTCGGTACAAAGCCAAATCCCGTAGATGGTTGATGGTGTACTCCTCCATTAACCAAGCACCATGGTGCTGGTAGCCAACGGATGTCTCATCTTTGTTTTCGTACCGTAACTTCCTCAGCTTCCCATAGGCTTGTTGAACAGCGTCGACAAAAACATCCTTACCAGGCTCGGTCTCGCTCCATGTTCCCCAGACCCAACTCTGCGGCACAAGCGCCCTTTACTACTCAATTTCTTGACTCTGGCAAAGAAATATGAGAAATCCTGGTGAGGAATTCTGATTCGCTCCAAGGAATCCCAAATAGCCCAAGGCCCCATCCCGGATTCTCCATAGATATCCAAATCGGGAAAAGCCTGCTTCCCATTTCCACCATGACCCAACGTGGTCTGATTACACAGATAATGACCCACTAATTGAGCGTCTGTGGGATTGAATGTCTTGACAACTCCCCACTGTAGCTCCTCCAGGCGAATCAACCCACTAGACCTAGAAGAACAAGACGCCATTCTTCAATGAGAACAGAGAGAGAGTGTGATTCTGAAGTAGAAGTGATGGGTTTATATAGAAACCGCCGTGGGTTGGTCGGAACTCAAGTCTTCCATTATATTTTACGTTCACATTGCGAAAAGCCTATAATACTCGGATTCTTGCTTTACGCGGGAAATTTATTCAAAATCTTTTTCTTTTGTCTTTTTTCGATTAGTTATCTTTTGGAGCTAAATATTAAGTGCTCTTTTCTATCCAAAAAAATAAAATATTAAGTGCTCTTTTTTTTTTTTGAGAAATAAAAATTTTGAGCTCATGAACACACAAATTAGAGATTCCAATAATTTTTTGACAAAATTGAGACACAAAATAAAAATGGTAGAAAAACTTCTCATGAAAAATATCATTTCTGATACGTCTTGTGTCTTCTTTTTATTGTTGAAAACCTAGCCGATTCTATTCTCAACGCCAATTAGCATGTTCATCTTTTCTGGTAATATATGGGTTCTCTGTAAGATTTGATTATCTTTTTCTTTCTAAAGAGATGGATATATTTTATTGGTATTAAATCCATACGACCAACAATTGCTAGATAGATAGCACTCTCTAGTACAAGTGCAAATGCAATTTTTCTAATGATATTTATGCGGGTGTTTTCTTTCGATGCCATTTTTCTCATACTTCCAAGTTGCACTATAATTTGGTTCCTATTTTCTACTTTTACATGTTATGACACTGCTTCTAACAGACATGTATAAGCTCATGGTTCAGGAAAGTACATATTAATTAATATGTTTCCTTTGTAGTTAGTACCAGTTCACGGTTCAATCTGTTAGGGGGACAATTGGACACCTAGCCTAGAGACCAGTTTAGAGCTTTTTCAATTAGTTCTTGTTACTGTAATTTTATTAAAAGGTAAGTTATATGGTTCTGTGTCTCATGTAAAGACTACTAGATAGAAGCAAAGAAGAAAAAGCAAACATCATTCTAAAACACAATTAATGTTGTGAAATATATACGAATATATCCATACACCACAAGATCCCGAACTGAATTACATTTTAACTATACTTATATAGTAGCAGATTGAACATACTTAATTCCCTAATCCTAGTAATTAAACTCATATCCTAGCAATGATCGCACAACTAAGTTTTGGTTGCAAAAATAGGCCACGAGATGAACCAAATGTCAATGAGAATCAATGTTTTGGTGTTTCGAGTTCTGCTTTTGCTGGTCACATGACATGCAATTTTCCTTTTCCATTTCATAAAGGAAACACCAACACTTGCTGCTAAGAAAGAAAGAAGAAGGAACCATTATTCCAGGTGTTGGAATTGCAATTTAAACAAACCAAATTAATCATGGCCATTAAAAACACAAACAAACCAAATTAGTCACATTGGCTACTCAAAACAAGAAAAATAAAAAAGAACAAAACAAAACCAAAGAACGACTAACAAATTAACAATGTCTGATCAAGAGAAAGAAAATGGAGGAAAAAAAAAAAAGTAGAGGCAAAGAAAAAACCAAGATGAAGTTGAGCCTTTCAAAATCTGGAGTTCTAGATGAACACACAAATTAAAGAAACCAAATGTTCAATATCAATGTCAAGCCAAAAGAGGCCAACTTCATTTTCCTCACCACAAAAAAATAATCAATATGTTTTTGGGATTGACTGATTTGTAACAGGATTCTGCATGTATCAACACAATCATAAGGAGGACTTGGATCATGACTGTTCCCAATATACTACATATACATAATGCCTGCTTATCAGTAAGGAAAACTTCATTTGTGTGATTCAACAGTCCATTCTCTTCCTCGTGCAAGCTTCCTGAGTCAGTTGCAAACCAATCATTGGACTCGAATTTCTAAACTCTAGTGCTCAGAGAGCGGTTGCTTCAAGGAGGCAACTGTTTCCTGCAATTCTTTGCATTCGTGGATCTGATAACAACATCAAATAAAGTCTTATTGTCATCCTGAACTCTGATGTCTCCTTCCAAGATGAATAATAATAAGAAATATTTAAGTAGTTCATGTCATTTGTTCTAGCTGCTCTCGAATTATTCGATTATCCAGCTTTTTACTCGGTTTTACCTGGAATAACAAGAATGATAAGGACTAAAGGAGTAAAAAAGCTTCCTTAACTTCACATTTCTTTGATTTTTTAATTGCCATTTTTAAAATTCCAAAAACCATGGTCAAATGACAGCAAAAGATGATTCAGGACACACAACATTGACATTTCAGAAATATACCATGTATGGATTGAACAGCTTTTACTAAAAGAATTCTGTATCATTTGATGAAAATTTTTAGTAATATGCCAGAGGAATCACTCCCTTTTTAAAGGCTAGGCTCAAGATTCATTTACAATGGACCCACACCAAAAGAGGTTAGTGTTAAAAAGAAAGAGCATGTTATATGGAATTAGAAAAATTACCAGTGTAAATATAGTATAATTGCGAGCTCTAAGTGTCCAGCCAAAAGAGACCAACTTCATTTTCCTCACCACAAAAGAAACTGGCTGTGTAATAAACGTTCAATCAACTGTCTTAAATTTCAAAGTTGCCAAGGCCCCAGATGCCTTTACTTATTCTCTGATCTAAATTGCCCCCCACCATGGAGCAACCAAGAAAAGCTGAAGCTGACTCTGATACTTCAACAAATATTTACTTCCACAAAATTATAGGGTTGGATCAGCTAGTTAACCGCTTGTTCAATTAACACAGGCACACTGTAATCTGACATTTCCCGAAGCCTAATTTTAGCGAGTTCGTATTCTGACATTTACCAGCTTGTTCAATGAAGGCTATTTTTTATTATACACGAGCAATAACTAACACCCTAACCCAACCCCAACCACCACCCCCCCCCCCCCCAAAAAATGAAGCCTAGTATCTCTTGTTGATCAGAAGCATAGCAGTACTTTCAGCTCCATGAGATTCTTTTCTACTTTCAGCTCCTTGTTAGCAAGTTTGTATTCTAGTATACTTCTCTTTGCTTGGATTCCTGATTCTTCTTTGAAGCCCAGCCTCTCTTTTATCCTCTCAGTAAGAGCAGCCTCAGATGAAAGCTCTCTCTCCTTACTCATGGCAAGTTCTCTCTTCATTTCAGAGACCGCCTGCTTTGGTCATTCTGATTGATGCGCTCTCTCTCTCTTCAACCATTCTGGAGTGCGCTACCACTACGATCTGGGTTGGGAAATTATTAGATGCGACCATTGCACAGCTAGTCCGTTGTCATGGCTCAACAGCAGCAGCTGAGGCTAAACATTTAGCATATGAACTTTCCTCCACCAGTTTCTGGTTCGAAGTTCTAGCTGTTCTTGACTCTGTCATTTCCGCCACCTTCTGCTTCAGTTCTTCAAAATCTCAAGTGCCTAAATAAAGAGAAAGAATATGCAAACTCTAAATACTCATAGACCACATGAGGAGAAAAACCTGCTTATCTGTAAGGAAAACTTCAATTGTTTGATTCAAACACCATTCTCTTCCTCTGCTAGCTTCTGGAGTCAGTTTGTGAACCAATTATGGACTCAATTTCTAAACTCCAGTGCCTCAGAGAGCTGCTGCTTCAAGGGGGAAACTGTTTCTGGAATTCTTTGCATTCGTGGATCTGATAACCACGTCAAATAACAACAATTACTTGTATAAAGGCTAGGCCTCAAGATTCATTTACAATGGACCCAACATTCTGAGTAAACTTCACAAAAGAAAATATAAAAAAATAAATAAATAATAAACAAAAAACAAAAAACAAAGACCAACATCTCAGACTATATTTGATTTAGGGATCTCAAACTATATTTGAAGTACGGTTGACAAAAGTAACATTCCAGTAGGTTCTGTGTGGATTGCGAACCTTCCAAATAGGCTTGATGAATGGAATAGCTTTTACTAATTATATTATGCATCAATGGAATGGAATCTTGACTTTGATATCTACCAGAGGTTCATTCTGGCGTAAGATTCCTCTACAATAGACCCAACAATATGGAGTCTACGTGAACTCTACCAGAAAAGAAAAAAAAATCTCTCAAAAGTTTCTGATAACAGGGTGGGTATAATATAACTGTAGTTTTCAAGGTGAATCACAAACCACTTGCACCGATGATTATCATTTCATTCAAGTGACAAAGAGTTTTATGAGCAGAATATCAGATTGTGGCAGTCAAAAACCTGCGACCCACCAGTAGAGGAATTGAAATGCACCTTTTGTTTAGAAGCAGAATATCATTTTCGCCAGCCTCATTTAGTGAGGAACGGTAAACTATACTCTTCTTCAACTGTTCTAACTCTTACGAATCTCATTTTGAAACTCCTTGATAAGTGACTTCTCATCAATAGTCTGCAGGTTCAATAAATTATGTCAGATAGGAAACTTCTGACAACAGTTTCAAAAAAAAAATAAATAAATAATGATGATGTCAACAGTTTTGAAGAAATGAGATAAAGAAACATTCCTTATTTTGAGCTACTCGAATTTCAATATGCTTTGCAAACTCTAATGTATTATGTGTCTCCTCTGAACTGCTTGATGAAGAAGTAGCAGTGCAGATGAGCTTTACTTCAGTACAATAAAAGTAAATCAATCAACTAATACAAAACTTTCTTTGCAAAAAGTAACTGAAAACTTGTAATTAAATTTAAATGATATTGTGGTTCTATAGATAGGGGAACCATACAGTTTAGAATCCCTATATGGTATATGAGTAGCCCTCCCATCCGTGAACTTTGATATAACCTACATAACAGAAATTATCCCAAATTATGTACATCTTGTACAATAATGAAGGACTAAAAGTGCCCAATGGACAATCTAAATGGTATTTAAAACTTATTGGCTAATAATAACACTTGAGGCCTCACAGTTCCTGGAGTTATAAGATACATGAGGTTCTGCATATATAATAGAAAGAGTCGTAAGCAAATCCTCAATATTGAAAGAAAAAAAAAAAGAAAAAGAAAAAAAAAAGAACATAGATAAAGGCTGAATAAATTCCAATCATTACAAAGAAAGATAATAAACAAGTCGACCTAAATGTAAAAGATACGAGTATCAGTCCTCAGTGTTGAATACTTACCAGTTACCAACTGTGATAGATTTTACTGCTCACCTTCACTATTTTCCTACAAGAGTTACTCTCGATTGTCTGATGACATACCCATACAAATATATCAGAGGCCATAAGATATAAACAAGTCGACCTAAATGTAAAAGATACGAGTATCAGTCCTCAGTGTTGAATACTTACCAGTTACCACTGTGATAGATTTTACTGCTTCACCTTCACTATTTTCCTACAAGAGTTACTCTCGATTGTCTGATGACATACCCATACAAATATATCAGAGGCCATCAAAACTAGAAATTAAAGGGGAAAATGAAACAGCATGTTATATGAGGATATAGAAATTACCAGTGTAAATATAGTATGGCTCCTGCTACTGAGTAAATTGAAATTTGTTGATCCAACCTGTCTGTGTTCTGTTGTTGGCAACAATTAAGATTGATCACAAAGTAAACAACAAGTCATGAAAGCAACAGAGGGATAAAAATGAAACACCCATAACCATCTAGTCAACTGAACAAATAACAAAATTAGTGTTTGAAAAAAATTAATTAATTTTTTTTATCTTTATTATATATTTATTGAAGATAGTTAGCCTTGGCCAATGGTAAGATTACCTCATTGGCGACCTTCATTTCTAGGTTCATAGCCAGAAAAAGCATCTCCCAACTACGACCATCTACCCTCCCCAAACATGTAATGACAGTCTAACCCCAAGTATCAAAGATGGACATCTATGTCACACTCCGACAGAGAATGATATTAGCTTGGCGACATAGAACAAAAGTTGCAATTTAGTTGGTCTACACAGTAGTTACTTTATAAATTTTCTTTTGTTTCAGATAAAATCATCTTTCGTTTATGAATTATGTTATATTTGAACATCTTCATCATAAATATGCTATACAATCCTTAGTACCATATACTCCTCCATTCTCATCACATTCTTCAGTGAAAAGGCTGTAAGCCTACAATAGGTGAACCTTTTGAAACTAAGTTCCATCAGCAATTTATTATATTTGTTTAGTTGTATAAACAACCACATTTTCTTATCTTCCTTTGCTACCTCCATCCTACTGCCCTTCGAGAATTTAGTTATTTGAAGATAAGGTGAGGTACTTTACTTTTAATCTCACACACATTAAACTGATTAAAGAGTGCACAAACACAAAACAACTGGCTCTCAGATAAATGAAGGATCAAAGAAAAAATAATATATATTCTTGTTTGCCTTTTAGGCCTCGATTAATTAAAACAACAACAACAACAACAACAACAACAAGAATAATAATAATAATAATATATAAAATATTCTGATCAATCAACTATCAGCTAGACAAAAGAACAAGATTCAGTATTTAAAAAACTCAACCATAAAAAAATGTGATTTATGTTCTTTTACCTTCTCGGGCTGCTATAAGTGACAGGGCATGAGCTGGGAATAGTACTAGTTCTTCCTTCATTCCATCAACAAAGGTGCCCTATATCCATCAATATAGCTATAAGAAATCTAAACATCTGGAAGCAAGCTAGATAATCTTATGTTAAGAATCTAATCTCAACAGACTCAATACAAAAGTTATGATAATTGTGTGGTGTCTTCAGCCATTAGAACTGTCAATAAATTGTGCACCATACCCGTATGTGTACAATTGGAGGATGTAAGTTCCAAGTACTACTGAGAAAAACCCTTTGCACTTGCAAAATAGTATACATAGTAAGCTTCAAAAACTATTACAACTAAAAGGCATATAATTTTTCTGTGAATCATCAATACAACCATGCCAAAACATGGATATAACCATGTCCGGTACATAAAAAAAAACATTTTTATGCAGCCCAACAAGCTTTAGCTTCACCGTTATTTTTTATATGGCAAGCTTAAGCTCCAAGAAGAGATCAGATATTGCATGTAAACTGACAAAAGAGTTTGCAGCTCTAGTGAACAAGAGTTTTTGCCGCCAAACGTGGCCACAGGTGCTAAGTTTGACAGTGGCGCCCCAGCCAGGCCCCAAAAAGGAGTAGTAGAAGTTCTAAGGTTAATCGTGTCACGACCAACCAATAGGACTGTACCTTCACCAAGGCATGCCTAAACTGTCCTGAAAGGCTGCAAATAATATCTAAAATCTAAATATCTGCCCCAGGATTGATTCACTTTACATTCGCAGCTGAAATCACCCAACTTTCAAAGTTCTCCTACCACTTAGATTCTAATACTTTACCACAGTGCCCAGTGGAACTCAAGAGAGGGTAGGGAAAGCACACCAATCAACATGGGAATTGCACATGTTTTTGTTAGGGTTGTGGAACTGTTTTTTTTAACCAAGTCGTTACATTTAGGTAATGAATGATTCCTCAGTAAGCTGATTTACGTTCATTTTAGGAAATGGGAATAGCTGGCAAACTAGAGAATATATATTTAAAAGCAAGAGTGATGAAGGAAGAAAAAGCCTGGCATGCAAAAGAAAGGTTACATGGAAGATTGAAGGCTGAGAAGACGTACGTTTTGCTAATCTTACTAAAAGGATTGAAAGGTCTAGTGGACTACAAACAAGGAGGTAGAGAATACATAACTAATAACAGAGTTAAAACAAAAGGTTTAACAGAGCAGCGACTACCACAGAAAAGCTTGTCTATCCTCAATCTTCACCAGTTTCCAGAACGAATTTATTCAAGGGACCTTTTTGCTTTTTCAGAGAAAATGAAGATTTCATTGAAAAAGACGGAACAACACAAGAGTGGACTATGAATCTACAGCCTAAAGCTAAAAAAAAAAGTGAAAAAAATTAAAACAACATAAAACAACAGAGACTAACAACTAAAAACACAATCAATCAGCCTCACTATATATAGCTAACAGATAAGACATTCTAGAACTCTGGACGAGATGGAAAAGTTCTTGAAATAGCCATAATGCAGACCAAAAAGGCAATAATGCACTCAAGCCCAAAGACCGTCCACTCCATCACTAATTATTCCTTAGGTTTCATTTCCAATTCACCATGAATGTCATATTCATCACATCATCTAAAAACATATTATCAATCATGTGACAAAAGTGTCTTGAAGAATACAAACAAGCTTAGAATACTAATGTTCATATGGTCAAAACAAAGATCAAATGAAGAAAGCACCTGGGCGTCCTCTCTAATTTGTAAATTCTATTCTGCTGGATTCAACTAGTCATTAACAACCTGGAATGAAACAAACCTAAAGGATAGTAAAGTAGAATAAAGGTGCAACCAAAGCTAGTAAAAAGTTGAGCATTCTAGAACTCTGTAACTTAAGATAGGTCTCTGATCACCAACATTCATATAATCATACTTATCAAAATGAACCAGAAGGATATGAGAAGGCAAAAACTGTTACCTCATTATAGATCTTTAAGTCTGACACACGAAGAAGAAACTCTCAGTTTGGAGTCTGGAATAGAAAAACCGTAATGAGTATCTTCTCTGCGGAGAATAGTTACAAGAAAATAGTATTGTTTAAAAAATAGCTTCTGGATGATGCTAAACACATCTTTCAAAGCCAGTGGTATAATTCCAGGTGACCTTTGATCACCCTGAATAAGTAGGAGGAACAAAATCACATTAATTATCATTTTAGCCCCACCTAATTAGTATCTGATCCCGCAATGTAATTAATTTAAAGAGAAATTATGAAGAAACAGAAAAGCTTAATGCATATCTACCATTAATACAGTGTATAAGAAGATGATGAGCAAAAAAATTTTTTTCTCACATGCACGTGAGTCTTCCCACTGCTGGTGACCCCATACGCAAATAATGGACCTGGAAGGAAATCATAGGCAAAATAAATAAATGGTGGATGATATCATTTGTGCAACTTATATATATATCCAAATACCAAGAAAAAGAGTACAATTCCTCTAACTTGTAGTGCAAGATGCCAATAACTTTAATTGGTAGAGAAATTAGCCTTTGCCTATTTAAACAATCTAAATTCCCAGGTTATTTTGTAGTTACTAGTTAGCGATTTGTCAGTCTTGACAGGGAAAGTTTTGGTTGCCTAGGAATGAAAACAAATGGTAGAACTGAGAAGTTGTTGTACATCCTTATAGGTTCTCAAGTCAATTGCCATGGAAAGGATTGACAAGCTTATGATTTCTAGGGTCTGCCCAAAACTAATGGTTTCAGCATTTCCATATACAAAAAACCATCAAGTCCCAAGATTTCTCACCCTCGTTCACTATTCACCCATTGCAACCATACTTCAGCAACTGAGCATTAAAAATGCACTCCCACCCTCTACCATTGTTCAGCAAGGTAATGTGGGATCAGAACTGGAAGTCCTCAGAATGCTGTTGAGCAAGTGATTGAGGTAAGATCATCCATCATATGACATCAATTAGGCGTCGATAACAGGTTTGCAGTTGATCAAAAATTTTACGGCTTCATGTATGTACTCTGTAGGGGTTATCTGACTTTATATCACATCTTCCAAATATTTTGATGAATATAGTTCAAATGGTTTCATGAATGACTAAATGTTAGGTGTTCTGATCAATATGAGACTGTAGGTAAAAAGATTATAAAAAAAATATTATAAAATTACAAAAAAATAAAAATAAAAAACCCTGCGGTTCACCCAGTAAAGAAGGAACACTCTTAGAATACAATCTCTATAACATAAATAATCATTGATAACTGCAGTTCTGTATTTCAGGCTTTACCATCCAATTTATCCCAAAATTATGAGAAATATAGCCATTAAGAGAACTAAATCAGGTCGGGAACAAGCCACACAATAATATCAGATCTCATTTTTAAGACATGTAATCATACAGAAAACAATGCAGAAATTAAAATTGATCAAGCCAAAGTTTAGGCTCTTTACCATTGACTCCTTCCATAGCGCCACTAACAACATGCTGAGCAGCAACATCATAGACATGACGTGTTGTAATTGTAGGGCCGAACACCCGATCTAGCGGCACAGAATAAAGAGAAAAGTGAGGCAGAAAAATATGAAGAAAACTGAAGGTAAGACTACTCTTTAGCAGATAAAAAGTTATTTTTCTTTTCTAGTAAACGCCTTTATGATATAGACTATAAAGAGTTATTTTTTAGTAAGGGCATGTTTCTTATAAATGAAGAGCAGAGATGCGCAGTGAGCGAGAACTCAATGCAATTCCACCATCTATATCCAGGTAACAGCATAGAAGTCTTATTTAACTTATTCATTGGGAGCTTAAATAGAAACTACATACACACACATTAAGCTTTAGTTTACTAATTTCTACTCCACACAAGTTAAGCAAAGCAGAGAATATAAGTACGAGACAGTAGATAGGATACCGTGTGCATAAGCTATTGATGGATTATGCTCATTCCGCAGAATAGTGTCTCCATCTGCATACCATGCAATTTCTTCTGCTTGGTGAATTTCCCTTGGACTACACCAGATATACAACAGCCACATTATTGAGTATTCACGAAACTTTATAAGTGAAGTACAATTCATAATAAAGAAATGCACCTGAGTGGACGAAAGCGGAACGTCACCGTAACATTTCCCTTGGACCTTTCCGCCTGTGGTTTACTTCGAGCCAAAGAAGATGCAGGAGAGCTCTGACCTTTAATAGACATTTCCAAATATTGTTTCGAAGACGATGTAGTCGAAGATGAAGGAGAATTAGCGGCTCTTGTATTGCCCAAACCTAATTTTTCAATCGTGAACCATGTTTTGATGCCATTACTGCTGGAAATTAATCCTTCCGCACAATGAAAACAAATTCCACCTCAGTATCAACACTTTCAACATCTGAGTGAGGGTTTTAGAGACTTCTTTAGTCAAAAGCAAATGGAGTGAAGCACACTCACCTATACTAGTTTCTGATAAAATGTGCTGGCTAATCCTAAGTAATCCTAAGTAAACCAACTGGAACCCGGTTGTTTTACAGTTCCACCATACTTCATCTTCTCTCGTATTCTGCTTACATCACTCCATCTATTTGCAGAAGCATGTATATTCGACAATAAAACACACGCAGCACTACAGTTCGGTTCTATATCGAAAATGTTCTTTGCTGTTCTTTCAGCCACATCCAAATTGGAATGCAATCTACAAGCACCAAGTAAAGTTAGCCAAGCCATCTTAGTTTCTTGAAATGGCATGTTTCTAATAAGCTCCTCCGCTTCTTCTAATTCGCCAAATCGTCCCAAGACATCCACCATACATGTATAGTGCTCCTTTCTCATTTCAATATATTTAGTCTGAGATAAAACTTTGAAAAAGCCTCTTGCTTTCTGCAACATTCCAGAATGGCTACATGCAGAGAGCAACCCAGTGAATGTAATTTCATCGGGTATACACCTGCCCGTAACATTTGGTTAAAGAGAGCCAATGCCCACTTTCCACGACCGTGTTGCGCGCATCCAATGATGGTTGAGTTCCATGAGACAACATTCTTCTCACCAATTCTCTTAAATACAGCAACTCCATCATTTACATTCCCACATTTGGTATACAAGACAATGAGAGAATTACCCACAAAGGCATCAGTTTCAAAACCCAACTTAACAGCTGTGGCATGTATCTCCTTTCCCCTATGGAGATGTTCCAATCCCAAACATGAATTCAGAGCACTAGTGAAAGAAGATTGATTGGGGAGGACTCCTGAGATCATCATATCCCTAAAAACCTTTAATGCATCGTCATGTTTAGAATTCGATCCACATCCTGTTATAAGAGCCGTCCATACCACCACATTTCTATGCACACTCTCCTTAAAAACCTTGTGAGAATTCTCTATTTGATTGCAGTTTGCATAAAGTGTTATAAGTGAAGCAGCTAAGAACTCATCAAAGCAGTACCCTAACTTGACAATCTGACCATGAACCTCTACACCTAAATCTAAACTCCCCAAATTCGCACAAGCTGTCACCACACTCCCAAATGTGGTCAAAGTGGCTTGCACGCCAGACGCCACCATCTCTCCAAAAACAACCAAAGCTTCCTCACTCCTCCCATTCTGGTCAAGCCCAGCAATCATGGAAGTCCACGAAATGGCATTCTTCCCAGGCATCACCTCAAACAACTTGTTAGCATCATCCACTCTTCCATAGCCAAAACATCCATGAATCATGGAGTTCCACGCAGCCACATCCCTCGCGGGCATTTTCTGAAACAAGCACTCTGCCATTTCAAACTCTCCAAACTGCAAGTACCCATTCATCATGGTCGTCCACGACACCACACTCTTCTCCGGCATTCCTTCAAACAGCTCCTTAGCCTTACCCAAATCATCACAATCCAAACAACCTTTGATCATCGCATTCCACGAGACCACATCTCTCTGAGGCATTGCGTCGAACAGCTTCAGGGCATCGTCAAGCCTACCCCGTCGCGCATAGCCCGTTATCATTTTGGTGAACATATCGGCACCGGGAGAAGGGATTGTATTGAAAAGAAGGATAGCTTCATCTAGTCTATGGTTTCTGAGGTGATCGGAGAGCAGTGACTTGTAAGATGGGGCACTCAATTTGGTGTGATACATGAAACCCACCAAGCATTGGGATAGGTTGTTGCGGGAAGTAGAACGTGAAACAGAGAATGAGAGTGAAAAATGGGGAAATCTAAGGTTTCGGAAACTGGCGGGAACTCTGAGCATGGCTATGTATAACCGAAATGGGCTGGAGTTGAACGAAACACCTGGTTGTTAGCGTCTTCCACTCTTCTTTTGGGTGACTGTACTTTCACTTTTCACACAACAAACTCGAGCTACGCAATCTCTATGGCTTTTAAAGTGTGGGAAAACATGCTGGAATTTAACAAAAAAACAGAACAAGCAATGACAAAGTGACAAACAAAATCCAGGAGATATATGACTTTCATGAGGTCGGTTCTGAAGTGCACGTGCACACTTTGCACATCCCTCCGTTCATCACTGTTCGGCGCTGACGACGGCGCGCCTCCATCCCAGAAGACTCCAGCAGCGTCCCCGACCAGTTTTCCTCCCCGGCGAGTCCGTTCTTCTCCAGTTTTCCGGCGAGATCACCCAAGATCGACTTTATTTGAAGTTTTGGGTGATCTTACCGGAAAACTGGAAAAAAAGGGATTCGCCGGGGAGGGAAAGTGGTCGGGGACGTTGCTAAAGTTTTCTGGAGTGGAGGCGCGCCGTCGTCGGTGCCGGACGGTGGCGAACGGAGGGACGTGCGCACTTTAAGGAAAGTGCGCACGTGCGCTTTAGAACGTTTTCGTGACTTTCATAGTTTCATGTCATATATTCAAATGGAACACAAATAGTAACTATATTTCGGCTACATTGGTACACAAAGTAAGGAAGCCATTTTAGAAAATACATTTTTCAGTTTATAGTTTAAAATACATATTTTTCGATCACATCTTAACATCTTATCTATTCAATTTTTAGGTCTATATGTGTAGATCAACCCGATAAATTTTCAGCCATCGTTAAGGTAACAAACTAGATCAAATTAATAGACGAACCAAATTTGTCAAACATGAACCGTTCAAGTTCATAATTGGTAAATCACACTTATGAATGTCTTAACGATTTTCAATATGGCTAAAATTTCAGAAATGATCTACTCATAAATGCCTATAAACTGAACGGTCAAGATGTGGATATAAGATCAAAAAATGGGATAAGCCGAAGAGTCCTCATTAGAAGGGTTTCCCACAAAGTAAATAGAGGAGAAGAGTAAAAGACTTCATAGACGAAAGAGATGACCAAAAATGTGTGTTTGTAATTGCATCGGCAACAAAGGGAATTTAGATACTTGGATTAAAAATCTACCACCGCATGTGACACGACCCACCCCGAATTTCACCCTGAATCCGGAGTAAATCGTGCGGAGACCACCTCCAAGGAAGGATTTATAGCAAAATTCGGTATAACCTCCCCTGGAAATGGACAACCCTTCCTAACGAAAACCTACAAACACTCCTAAAGGTTCCAACTCCAACCTTATAGACTCTTGGAGCATTCGTGCTCCCCACAAATCACAACATCTCCCAATAGAGATTTAACAAAGATCCTATAACCAACAACCACATATTCATAGCAACTCTATTTGAGAGGAAATGAACTAGAAACAAATAGAAAAGAGCGGAAGCTATACTATTGACTATGTATTTTCTCCATGTACGCCCGACCTCAACTATGCAATCCTGCAGACTGTGCATTTTAAAACGAAGGGCCCAGGGAAAGACATTTAATAACATTAGAGTGAGTGGACAAAAATAATTTAATAACAAAATATTTATGCATTCTCATTTTAATTTCATAGAAAATATACTGCATGCGGCAGCTCAAAAGTGCTCAACTCATAAACTGGCAATTTCACGACTAGCCGGTGCTAGTCACCAACTCAAATAGAATGGAGCCTCTCAGGTTAAACTATATATAAACATATAATTGTATGTATTTACACTCGTTAGACTTCTTGTATGAATCCTAGAAATAATTTAGAAAAATAGAGATTCATACAAGGCTACAACGCTGGCGTCTAAAGCTCACGTTACGCCATACTGGTATTTTTCATCATTATGACCGAAGAGGACGGTGTATATATACGTGTTGACTCCCTATATGAAAACCTAAATAAACTAGAAAAGAAAGTAGTTTTCATATAGGGCTATGACGCTTGTGTCTAACACTCACATCACGCCATAATGGTATTTTACCTCATTATGACGGACCAAGCACGTATGGCTAACTAGCATTTATATACATACTATACTCATAAACATCCAAAATACATATCCACCGAAAATCTCATTTTCGGGAAATTCTCCAAAGGAGGAAAATTGCCAAATAACCGAGGAATCAATAAGTCTCATCAGAAAAAAATAAATGATCAACAAAATCATTCATCGCATGCTTTTCAATTAAAAACAAAGGTCCACTCACAACTTTAAGCCTAAGTCTGACGTTGATCCGAGGTTTCTCCAATTTGAGTCTCCTCACGTCCTGTTCCAAATATATAATTAATTTCCCAACTAAAAATCTAATATTTATTCAAAATAGGAAAAATTAACCGAGAGCCATAAACATGCTCATCATTGCCTAACTTCGATATTCTTAAATCGAAACGACCCAAACTTTAACACCATACTCGGCAGCCGTAAATACAACATTTCCCAGAAATTGACTTAAATCCTACGGCCGGATTCTACATTATTCAACCGCCAAAAATACCAAACTTCGGAAATTCACAAACTTATCCAAAACTCATCCAAAAATTTCACAATTCACTTCATTTAACTCCTCTAATTATTACACATTTAAAACCTTGAAAAACCCCCCTTACAGCAGCGGCCGGCGGCCGACTCTGGCGACCCCCAATGGCTACCAAATTTTAACAGCATATTCCTCTCAACATCCCAAACAACTTTCATAACTATCACTAAGTCTAATTCCAAGCCTAAATAGGGTAATCGAAGCCAAACATATCAAGAAAACCCTAAGAAATTCAAACACCTGATTCTCCTTACCTAGCTCGAGTTAGAATGTATCCTTTTAGGGGTTTGTTGCTGGAAGGAAAAGCTTCAAGATGAGACCGGCAGCTTTGATTTTGATGGCCGGAAAAAGGAGTTCCGGCGAGAACGCCTCCGCGGCACAGCCGCACCTTCCTGGCGATCGGGCTCCCTCACGGCGGCGCGACACCGGCTGCCACCTACCTAGACTTGTAGAGGATGCTCCCGGCTTCAAATTGATACCAAGCACGCCTCCTATCTCGGCTGGATGGCGGCGGACGGCGGCCGGAAAATTTTCGGGTCAGGAGAGCTCGGGAGAGAAGTCGAGAGGGAGAGGAGAAGAGAGAGAGAAGAAATGGTGTTTTGGGCCTCACACCAACCCGGTCCAACACCCTTATACCAACCCACTCCAAAAATAAAACACCCCGAAAAATAATACCTTAATAAAAATTACCTTTTACTAGCTAAAATTTACTATTTTTACCGTCGTCACATTTTCTCCTACGAATAAATCCTCCGAAATAAACGTCCCTTAAAACCCCTCTAGGGACCAATAAACTATATCTCAATGCCGAAGATGGTAAAAATTCTTATTATACTTAAGCTGATAAATAAGGTAAAAATTTAAGGGTCGGGATGTGACAGCATGTGCATGTGCTCTTTACAATTATGAGTGAAATAATAAGTCATTTTGGTTGTGTTAATAAATTGGTAACACATTCATTTAAACAGTATCTAGACCGAGGTTCACGAGAATATCCCAGCAAAACTTGGAGGTCTCTTAAACTGATGTCCTACCTATCCACAAACTAGTGGGAGCTAGGGCTCCAACTCTCAATATAGAGATTCCATACTAAGCAGCTCAACCCTCCATATTAAGCAGCTCAACAAAGTTTACTATATAAAAGTGGTTAGTTTTAATATTTTCAGTTTGAGTTGTTGTAGAGATTTTCAGTTGTAAATTTTTTAGCTCTTTAAAAAAATAAAATGAGTATATATATACCATAGAAATAGAATTATAGAGGTTGGAGTTAGAGACCCATGCTCTGTGTTATTTGTAGTTTCTCGGCCTCACGTTTGCAGGTCTCATAATTGAGTTTGCTCCGTTGATTAATAAATTATTCATTTCTCTATAAAAAATAAAATAAAAAAAAAGGACAAAAGAAAGGGTGTAGACTCTTCGGGTCGGGTGATGGTGTGGATGTCGTTAAATAGGTTTCCTGGGTAATTGGGTAAAGAATCCAAAGATGATTTTACACGCTCTGGATGCGAACCGAAAGACTGAGAAAGAGCTACTCTTCTTCTGCTAGCTAGCTCACCAACATCTCAACTCTCTTCAGCCGCCAATCTGGTCCCAGCAATCTTCTCTATCACTTTCCCCATATCTCTGCACTGAAGCTCGCCTCCCGTGGCTTCTCTGGGATATTCTTCGTTTCGGGTTAGGGTTTCGCTGGGCTACGGTAATTCTACCTCCCTTCCATGTTCTGAGGTTTCAATTCCACTCCTTGCTTACTACTTTGGGTATTTCTGCAATTTTGTAAATTTAGTTTCTTATATTGGGTAGTTGAAGATTTACTTATTCTTAGAGTTGAGAAGATGGCTCAAGATGTTGGAGTTGAGAAAATGGTTGAAGATTTTAGGAACGAAGCTAAGGCTTCGGAATTAGCTGTGACTGTGGGTGCCCAGAGAGAAGATGAGGGAATTGGAAACATGTTTCAAGATGGTGGGGTTGAGAATAAGTTTGAAGATGCATTCGAATCGAGTCGGAGAGAAGATGGAGTTGGTGAAGAGCTGGAGAAGGGCGAAGATGGTGGAGGTTATGAGTTTTGTGTGGGTGACATTGTATGGGTTGAGACGAAAATAAAGACATGGTGGCCTGGTAGAATTCATGATCCTGTAGATGCATCGAAGCTGGGGATGGTTAGTCATCAAGAAGGCTGTTTACTAGTCGGCTACTTTGGGATGGGGCATGTTGCGTGGTGCTGTCGACGCCAACTGAAGCCTTTCGCGCTGTTGTTTGAGCAGATTTCAGGGCAAAGCAAGGCTAGGATTTTCGTTAGAGCTGTAGAGAAAGCCCTTGAAGAGTTTGGTGGCCGTGTTAGATTGAATATGACTTGTGCCTGTGTTTTGGAACGAAATCGACTGTCGGTTGATGATGCAGCGTCTGAGGGAGGAGTTACAGTTCCTGACCGCAACTGTGGTGGACTTGGTGAAATTTCAGTTACTCATTTTGATTCTGTAGAGTTCCTGTCACATCTGAAAAGTCTTGCACGGGTTGTTTCCAAAGTTGGCATACTTGATTTTATTGTTATGCAGAGTCGATTATCTGCCTTCTATAGCTCCACAGGGCATTGCCAGCTTCCTATGCATCTACTTCAGGAAGGAAGTGATGCCGAAAGCAGTGCAGATGGAACCATGCTGAAGCAAACAGAGGAAATTGTTTTTCATCAAGAAAAGAATGATGATGGTGAAGGTTTTGCAAAGGTTTCTGGTGGGGGTAGTGCCAATAGAACCTCCATCTCAAGTTCAAAGATCAGGAAGAGAAAGATGAAGAGGAGTTCTGAAATCGAAGAGACTGGCCTCTTAATATCACCAACAGTGAAAGAGGGAAATGCTTCTGGTATAGGATATGGTGATAGTGGAAATGGAGTGACTGAAACAGGCGCAGAGTCTAGAGAGCGGAAAAGGAGTAGGTACTTGTCTTACCCATACGTAAACTTGGGGCAGATAGGATCATCTGCGGAAGGGATTGGTGCAACTATTGATGATGGACCACCTTCAAATTTAAAAGCACTGGCGATAAGTTCTGGAGGAAATGGTATCGGAGGTTTACCGGTGTGAGTAACACATCTGGTAATTCATATTTGAAAAATACATCTTCTGCTGAGTTACTTTCTGAATTCTGCTCTGCTGCCATCAACTGCCAGTATCCATTCGAAAATAAAGCATTTGATTCAGTTGCTTGGTTTGTATCTAACTTCAGGATATCTGTATTTCATGACGAGCCTATTTGTGAAACCTATAGTAAGAACATGGCTGGTCAGGATGAGGATACATATGCTGAATCTTGCCTGTTGGAAAATGTTGACCAGATTCAGGGTAAATCTGTGCCAAAGAAAAGAAATAAAAAGGCTGTTTTGAAGAACGCAGAGGATGAAGACGCTGCCAACACGTCAAGTTTAGTTCAAAGCCCTGCAACTGCTGTACAGGGTATGAATGTAGATGTTGGCAAGAAAAGGGGACGACCAAAGTTAGGGAAATCCAAGACCAAATCTCTTTTTGGGATGTCAGATGTCAATACCAGCATTTCCCCTGATCGGCAAATGGCACAAGATTCTTTAGCTGTTGGCCCTGTGGTGCCCTGTGATAAGCCTAAACGAAAGAAAAGAGAGAAGGCGGAACGCGCAAGTCAAGCGAGTTTGCAGATTAAACAAACAATTGGTATACCTGATTTGAATGGTAACAGTGTTATACCTACCGTTCTGGTTAATAATCAACAGATCATTGGCCATGCCGCTATTGAAGGTAATGTTGAGCGTGAAAAGAGATTGGGGACTGAAGCTGCTTCAGAGCATTCAAAATCCAATGTGGCTCCTGGCTTGGTAGATGCCAATGGAAACAATTTGAAACCTGGTACATTGGTTGTTGATCTGGGGATTCCTGCTCAGGCTTTTCCATGCCTGGACTCTAACCAGGTTACCAGCCCGCTATCAGCTGAAAGTAAACCTGCTCTGAAGAGAAAGAGAAAGGGGAAGGTAGATCTGAGAATCCCTGTTCAAGCTAACGGCATTCCTGATTTGAATGGAAATGTTGCTGAACGCCTTAAACCTGAGAGGAGGAAGAGGAGGAGAAAAGAAGAAGCTTTAGCAACTGCTCTCCTCTTGACCTTTGCCCCAGGAATCCCGATGCCTTCGAAAGATGATTTAATTTCAACATTTTGTAGGTTTGGACCCTTGAAAGAATCAGAGACACTATTGTTAAAAGAGTCTAGTAGTGCACAGGTTGTGTTCATGGAAGGCGCTGATGCTGGAGAAGCATTTCAGAGTTTAGAGAAAGACAACCCATTTGGCACAAACCTTGTTGGTTACAAGCGCTTTAATCTTCCATCAGTTTCCTAGGTTTTAGCCACCAGCCTAGCCTCTCCGCCTAAAAAGAGATTGCTGACTCCCGTACAATAGCTTGCCAATGGGACTTGCCTTGACGTCATAAGGCAGAATCTTCAGTCTATGACATCAATGCTGGAGAGGTCGGGCGATAATCTTTCTCAAATGATGTGAGCCAATCTGGGGTGTAAAATAAAAGGCCTCCTACAGAAGGTGAGCTCCACATATGGTTCTTCTTCTGCTTAATCAGATTAGGTTAAGTACATCTTATGTACCTTTTAGGGCAGGCTCTTTTGGTGATGTTCATGTTAAAAAACCTCTTTGATAGTTTGATGTGAGGGCATGAGTAGTGACTAATTTGCACTGGAGCCACTATGAATATTTTATCTTCTTTTGGCTGGGGGATGATCTGAACTGTGTATTCTGGAACCTGTTTGTAACTTTTTCAGCTGGTGAATGATCAGCCCTTATGCATCTCTATTAATGTAGCTTCTTGTATTAAGTATTAACACTTCTCACGTTGTATGTTCTTTCCTCTGGCGTTTCTTCTCATTGCTTTACGAACTGACAAAGTTGTATAGCCTTTTCTGCATGAAATTATTGCCAATGCCTTTGAAGTGGATAGTGACGTTAATGAAATGAATTTTGCAATTCTGCAACAGATTATTTGTATTAATTTGTAATCCATGTCGATTTTGTTTTGTGTGTGTGTATCAAGTAGTAAGACAATGTGTGAGGAAGCGTTGGTTACTTTTTTTTTGGACAACAGTTGGTTACACTTTCATGCTGGTTATTCCGACACTCGCAGTCTATTGATTTTAAACCAATGTTTACATGCCACTTTAAATATTGTGTGGTGGTGGCTTCATTTCTGCAAGCAGAAGGTGCTGTAGTGTTAGACTAATATATAAACCATGGATCTGCAATTTGACAATAGCTGACAGAAAAAAACAAAAAAACAAAAAAACAAAACAAAACAACAAAACAAAGGTCCTTATTTTGTGATGTTTGTTTTCGAAAGTTTATTTTCTGCATTTGCGAAAGACACATTTTACCATTTAGTGAGACTCACGTGGCAACTATAAAATTTACCACTTGGTTATCACTTTAAAAACTAGTTATTAATATGAGAAATTATTTTATAACAGTGCATACATGTCATACATTAACAATTGTAGAATTTCTCTACGTAATTATAGCTTCAAAGGAGTTTCTAGTCATGTAAACATGTTTGTTCACTAGGTCACTAGGTCGGATATCTTTTCATGTTTGTGTATGCATGTTGCATTTGGGTCGCTAGGTTAGTTCTTGTTCACTCTGAGTCAGTTTAGGTTGTGTAGGTTAGGAAACTGACCGGAAAGAGTGATTCGAATCGGTTATGAAACTAAACCAATGACCCAAACGGGTGGAAGCAAAAATTAACCATTAAAAACAAAGAAATGGGTCTAACCTAGTGACACAAGGATAAACTTAAAGGCACGTTTAAGAAGGATTAGTATTAATAATTGACTAATTAAATTTTTTTTATTTAATCAATAATATAAATAAAATTTTAGTTGAAATAAAAAATTAATATAAAGTGTTGAAGGAAAATACATTAGGGAAAATGCCCAAATGCACACAAATAAGGTTTTTATAGCCCAATTAAATGAAAAATATTTGCTTAGCCCATTCCAATGATTGTTAACAAAAATACATTTTTACCCTTAATCTTATTATCCCTCACCTCTCATTCTCATCTGCTCTCTCTCTCTCTCTCTCTCTCCTTTCTTCGACGACGGACGTCGCGCAGCCTTGACGACGGATGCCGCCGTAGCCTTGACGACGGACGCCGCCGTTGCCTCGACTTCGCAAGGCGGTTCAAATTCCAGAGCTTCTTCTTCTCTACAGAGACGAAACCAGAGCTTCCAAGCTTGATCGGAAATGGAGAGTCTCCGTTTACAGACCTCTTCCGTCATCTTGTGGCTGCGCATTGCTTCGATCCTCGTTGTTTTGGTCATTTACGGCAACTCTGACGCTCCGATCGGTTCCTCCGACTCCAAATCGGACCTTCCCGTCTCCATTGCGATTCCGATGGTTCAGCTTCGTAGCAAGGTCATCACCACCACCGCCACGTCATCCGTTTCCGACGATCACTCAGCTCCAGTAATAATCAATCTACTACTCTCCTCAGCTCCACCGTAAACTCCGATCCTTCACCTCTCTCTCTCTCTCTCTCTCCTCTCTCTCTCACTCTCTCTCTCTCTCTCTCTCTCTCTCTCTCTCTCTCTCTCTCTCTCTCTCTCTCTCTCTCTCTCTCTCTCTCTCTCTCTCTCTCTCTCTCTCTCTCTCTCTCTCTCTCTCTCTCTCTCTTCTGACGATGGACACCGTCGTTGCCTCGACTTCGTCGATCTGTCCGATTCAACCATCACGGTCAAATCTATGTCGTTGCAGTCTCTTCACTTCAAAGCTCTCTCTCTCTCTCTCTCTCTCTCTCTCTCTCTCTCTTCTTTCGACGATGGACGCCGCCGTAGCCTTGCCGGCGCTTGTTCTGCAGAGTGAGGTGCGCCGTGGTCGTGGAGGAGGCCGGTGTGCTCACCGTCGGGGGAGGTGGGTGTCCAGAAAAGAAACATAGGTGGCCAGAGCATGAGCTCAAGGCAGTTAGAATTTTTATTTTTTATCCTTACATTTGAATATTGGGGTAGTAAATGATTATTGTGGATTAATAAGTGATTACTAGGGTCAATAAGTTTTATTTGAGGTTTGTAACCTGATTATTGAGGGTCAGTAAGTGATTATTGGGTGTCAGTAACTGAAAACTAAGTGATTATTGGGGGTCAGTAACTGGTTACTGGGTGTCAGTAATTAATCAATAACTGGTTACTAGGGGTCAGTAACTGGTTACTGGGTGTCAATAATTAATCAATAACTGGTTACTGGGGTCAGTAACTGGTTACTAGGTGTCAGTAATTAATCAATAACTAGTTACTGGGGTTAGTAACTGGTTATTAGAGGTCATTAACTGGTTATTGGGGGTCAGTAACTGGTTACATGGGAATTCCGGTGACCGGAGTCCGGCGGCCGGAGTCTGAGGTTCCAGCCAAGTCTTTTCATGTTGAAGAGGTGGGGGCAAAATAGTCTTAAAATAATATAATTTATTAAGACTTTATTAAAGATTTGATTATTTGGGCACAAAAAAGTTTACTTCTATTCAAATTGGCTCATATAAAAGATTGTTATTGAAATGGGCAATGAAGGGTTACAATTAGTACTAAATGTGTATTTTCCCAATACATTATATGTGTCTTCGTTAAAATAACTGACGAAGGTAAATTATGGAATTAGTGATCAAAAGATGTAACCACTCAATCAGTTATCAATTAGTCATTATGTACATTGTTATTAGCATTGAATATCGTCATTATATATATGTAATTACCGTTGTAATCGACCCCTATATAAACATGATTTCTAATGAAATGAGTAGACCATTCCGATTCTATTTTTCTTACAACACGTTATCATTGTTCTCCCTCTGTGTGAGTTTGATAGCCAAAAGGAAGAAAAAAAACGAAACCTTGGATTCTCTTTTTCGGCGCGCCACCTCCGTCACCGGCGCCCAACGCCTCTGCAACCTAGGCCGCCGTGACACCAAGGCTCTGCCGCTCAACCCGCCACCGCGCCCCCGTCCCTTAAAGCCCTAAGATCACCGGCCGACCAGCCCAAGCTTCCGGTGCCTCTACTCCGCCCAGCCCCGATCCGGCTACATCCCTGCTCAGCCCCGCCTCGAAGCCCACCAGCGCCGTTCTAGCGCATCTGCTGCCTCCGCCTGGTGCCGACTAGCCCAGAACGCCGACGGCTCTCTGCCGAGCACTGGAAAATCCCCAGAACCGACGCGCGTCCAGCCCGGCGCCGCTCCATCTCTACGCCCAGTTTCGATCCGGATCTACTCGACCCGGATTCCAGGATCCGACCCGCCCCTCTTTTAACCCTCTTGGTAATTTTGGTAATTTACAGAGGTAATTTCATAAAATTACCGTATGATGAATTCAGAATTACTATTTGTTCTTTACTGTTTACTGTTTTATGGAAATTAAAATGGTAAAACTAAAAGTAATTACTGTTTCAAGTTATTACAATTTTATATCAACACCATTTATTACTTATTATTTATGGTGAACTATACTAGGTATGTGACTAATCATATAAACTTTATTGTTTTTGCATGTGACCACATGTCAATTGTGGTGGTAACCCGATCAAAATGTTATTTGCGAGAGCAAACCATAGCAAGAACAATCGCTTTAATACGCAGTTTATATGGCAGACTCACAAGTATGATTTACGTTAAAGTTACCGCTCTCGTTAATTTTATGCTAATTCATGATATTTAGCATGTTACTTAAAGAAATTATTTTGATCGTTGTGACATATTACAATGTTATATGCTATGCTTTATTTATATGCTATGCATATGCAATTTAATTAAATGATTATTTATTAGCATATCATATAAATTGTGCTACTATATATGACAAAGTAAATTTATAGCATCAAAATGACAAACTTGTGATGAAGCAATTTCACAAAGCATCGAAAAAGAATGTGACCACTATGAATCTTGGTCTTCATATCTAATTCATATCTCTTGGAATATTTACGTCGATGTCTGATGACCGCATGTAAATGAATAATAATGAAATTTCATGAGCTTATAATGCAAAGACAATGATTAAACCGAAAATTTCATTGTGATCACGAATATTCACAATCGAAATGACGATTCTGCATCTTGATATATTTTAGTTATCATGGATGTCTATTTAGACTGTAAAATTAGTATATCTTCTCCTTACTCTATTTTACAGATGGCTGGACCACCAGCCTGATTCTGACATATTGGACTTTGAAGAACTTGAGTACCAGTTCCCCTTTACTGAGCCAACTGAAGCTCAACGCAGTAATGTTTATGATGGACTACAATCACATCAATTATAATTTCCACTGAAAATATTTATAGTTGAAAGAATTTTATTGAGCTATGAACTGCTCTTAAGGACATTGAGGGAACATATAGTACAATTATGTGGAAAGTACGTCACATATAATGACACGATATAAAAGATCCTATCAAATTCATCGCTTTGAGCAATTATCAATACATGCTAGAATATTTAATATTTTATCAGCAATATGCAATTAGCTGAGTAGCATATAAATTTCTCTTAAATGACAATATCATGACAAAGTAATGTCCCAAAACAAAATTATGAAAAATAATCAACAGTGACAACGAACCCAAAGTAAAGGGCAATTGCCATATGTAAGAGGGTCTAGGGGACGTGACATACGCACTGATGTACACGGCTATTTTTGTGGATAAATAATTTTTTTATAAATATTGCAAACCAGCAAACGAATTAGCTGGGACTTATAACAAGTGTAGAGAATCATGGAAGCACGGGAAATTGAAAAAGTATATTCAAACACCAGGATTAAAAAAGAATTATCAATACCTAGAAGCTTACCAATGGAAGAAGAAAGAGATGAATGCGAGAATGTTTCAGACTTCGGTTAAACTGCTTTGAGTTTTCCACGATACTTTACGTAAAAGCTATTATTTAATTAGACTATTGTTTTGGTCTTAAAGTTTATGTGGATAACTCTTACTAAATTAGATGAGACCTTGATTTGATTATCGTTGGCCCATTATATTCTGAATTATATTCAAAAGCATTGAATTTATTTGATTTTTATTTACTGCAAATATACATGGTTCGACATAGCACTATAAATGCAAAGCAATGCATCCACCAAATAAATAGAGAAATTATTAAAATGAAAAGCATATCATTCTACTTAAATCGAAAAGCCCTAAAGGAATATATGGTATATTTCTCAAATTATATACACTCCCATGTATTTGTAAGGAATGTATCGCGGAGAATTCAAGTGCTTCGCTGATTGTGGAATTGCCCACACTAATCAAACCTTGTAAAATTTCAAAGACATATGTGCCAATGGTTTTCATATGAAAACCAACTGAGGAATGAAATAGAATGGAATTACCTCACATAAATATGAACCGAAACACATTTTAAAGAACCTAACGAGTGACCTACAATGAAATGTAGGATATAGACTCACACAGGCTTTCACATGACCACCTAGAAACACTTGGTCATGACACGATGATCCATATTTTAAAGAACTCACATGGACATCCCCTAATTTGAGTGAATAGTAAAATGTGACAAAAGTTCGTCACACTGCAAGGTGACAGCACCGACTCTGAGTGCCAGACACTGGTTGGTTCAGCTAGTGCTACTTCAAAGCAGTCATTACATTCTAAAGCACTTGATACGTAACATACCTCCCATTATGCCTTATTAACTAGTTCAAAGGCACATCACTCATTTTGCAAAGCATGTTCTTTAGCAAAAACAGGATCGAGGCCTTCCTATGCTAAAGATAAACAAATATTTCATTCTTACGAAGAATACAACATGATATGTGGACTAATCTATCTAGAAATGCTACCATTAAATATTTTATGGTTCTAGAGGACATTTCGACACTGGTCACATTCGACTAATTATCTACAAGAAATCCTGCATTTGCAAATCGATGTAAAACATCTTGACACCCCATATGCATACTCAAATGGTCTTGCAGAAGGGGTATGCGCACCAATATGCCTATATCTGCTTGGGGTTATGCAATATTATTGCAAGCAACCTTACTTATTCGTTTTTAGGCCCACTGCTAGCTTACCATTTAATTCGTACTAGTTGGTAACTAGACATGAGCCTGAGCTTACACATACTTGGTTGTGCAGCATCTGTGCCTATTGTGTCCCCCACAGCATATCAACAATGGGTACTCAAAAACGAATATGTATTTATGTGGATACGCACCTCCAACAATTATCAGCTATTTAGAAACCCTACAGGCGATCTCACCGCTCGATTTGCGAATTATCACTTTGATGAGATAGTCTTCCCGTCGTTAGGGGGAGATAAGAAAAAATATTTTCTAAGGGAACGACAAGAATTGTCGTGGTGCCTCACTCTATCTCATTTTGATCCCCACATAAGCGATACCTTGAACGTACTAGTTTGATGCCTGATACGTTTTATAGAGTGATAGGAGTGAAGATGATTACATATGTGAGCGTGTAAATGCCTGAGAGGATAAAAGTCCCCAATAAGGGGCACGTCGCTGCAGGTGTAGAGGCGATGCAACCACACTTAGTGGAGGTGTGGTTAAGACTGTGGCTCCCTAAGGGGAATATGGGGAGGCCACTTGGTTCGATCAATACTTGCCTAAAGGAATTGGGTGAGTAGGCACAACCTCATCAATGTAAAGAATCTCTCTTATGAGATTGTCTTTGATTGCAGTTTTGTCCATGAATCAATACTGGAGGACGATCCGATGTTTTAAAATGATTCCAGAGACAAAAATACAACATATTACGAGAGTACATACACATTGATGATTCATACTGTTGCTTAAAGAATCATAGAGACGAAATTATCGAACCACGCTCTATTAAAAAATGTAACAAAGACATATTGGCCTACATAAAAGTGCGATCCAGGAAGAGCTAGATTCTTTGACAAAGAGACAGGTATTTGGTTGGTAGTTGTGCTAACCTTACCAAGTGTAAAGCCTGTAGAACATAAATAAGTCTTTGTCATAAAGCGTAATGAGAAGAATGAGGCCCTAAAGGACAAGGCTCGCCTTGTGGTGCCAAGATTTCTCGCAACGCTCTGGATTGACAACGAGGAGAAAATAATCCTATAATGAAAATGCAGCTCATCGATATGGTTACTACTTATCTCCATGGGGATCTTGATTGAGAGATATCCATAAAAGTGCCCGATGGCCTTAAACTGTCCAACTCAAGCAACTCTAAACCACGGAGTGCGTTTGTAATTAGAATTGAAACGCTCACTTATACAAGGACTACTTGAGTGGAAAGGGATACAAAATGATGAACTATGCCCTTGCGTACTCATAGAGGAAAGAGTTCCGGATTTGAATTATAGCTATCTATGTTGATGATAGAAACATAGCAGATACTCTTGATGAAATAAGAGGAAACCGCGAGCTATCTGAAATCTGAATTGAGATGAATAATCTTGGGGAACTCGGTTTAATAACGAGTTTGTGGAATACTAATCCACCAGTCTGCATGTGTCCAGAAGATTCTCAGGCGGATTTACATGGCACAAATGCATACTGTTAGCACTCCCAATGATCGGTTGTTGTTTGGATGTAGGGAAAATCCATTTCGTCCAAAGGAAGATGACGAAGAAGGGTAGAGAAATGAAAACTCTTATCTAAAGTGTAATAGGCGCAATATTGTACTTAGCCTAATGAACACGATCGAGTATTACATTCTCATTTGAACTTGTTCAAGTGCCAAGGCAGTGTCATTAAAAGATATATAAAGAATGTATCTTGATACCTAATGAACCATTGACTTGGGTTCATCCTATCCTATAGAAAGACGAAAGGGAATGCAGATAGAACTGCAAACTCTACATCAAAACCTCAAACGACGCTTTGGTTGGGGTTCACTAATGTCAAGTATCTATGGTCAATAGGTTGTTCCTAAACTGGTTATGTAATCGTCATTGGGAACACGACAATACCTTGTGGGAAACATTAGTCTCTCCTCAAGATTCAAGTAAAGCAAGGTCTAAGGATAATATGACAAACTTGTTTCTCAAATCACAGCCTAAGGCTAATATCTTAGAAGCATGGGAAAAAAATAGGAATGCAAAGAGGTTCCTAGCTCTCTAATTGATGATGTAAGGATCAGGAGGATATAGACTTCAGGGGGGAGTCTTAACACACATACACTATATAGGTGCGTTGTGCTCTTTTTCCCTTCTACCAAGTTTATTTTGTCTCACTGGGTTTTGTTATTGGCTTGACACAAGGGGGAGTGTTGAAGGAAAATACATTATGTGTGTCTTCGTTAGTCGTCAAAGTAACTGACGAAAGTAAATTATGGAATTAGTGATCAATGATGTAACCCGCTCAATCAGTTATCAATTAGTCATTATGTACATTGTTATTAGCATTGAATATCACCATTATGTGTCATTGTAATTACCGTTGTAATCGACCTTTATAAAAGAGGATCCCTAATAAAATGAGTAGACCATTCTGATTCTATTTTTCCTATAACATAAAAGCATTTTTTAAGTGACTATCTAAAATAACTTTTTAGCTATTTTAATTAAAATTTAATTACAAGTAACTTTACTAAAGATACTCTGACGCAAGGAAGTACCCCGGAACTCTCTAGTAGGGTGTAATTGAAAATTGAAAACAAATGAGGGGTCGAATTTGTAATATTCGAAAAAGCTAAGCCAGTTTCTGGAGTAACAAGACGGGTACGATCGTCGCCAAGCTTGTCTCCGACGCGACATTCCTCGCCGGCTTCTTCCTAACACCGTGACCGGTGGCTCGAGTGTTTGTCATCCAAGTTAAGTCAGGTAGGTTCTCACTGGTTCGCTTTTGCTGTGTCTGTTTCATTCTCATCCAAGTTAGCCTGATGCATTACTTTTTATTACCTCGTAGACTCCAATCTGATCATGAATTTTTGCAAGAGTTGAGTGTCGAAACCCTCCTCCTAGTTGGAAAGAGTAGTCTCAAACCACCAGACCACACGCCTCTTTACTACACAAGATACAAAAGCTCAATATAAAACTGTATGCAATAGTATTCACTTAATTAGTCCTTTTCTTACTTCTTCTTCACTTTCTCAATCCATCTTGCTGGGTTTTCTTCGCCTCCTCCTCTAGAATATATGCAGAACGCCAGAACTGGTATGCGAGATCTTCCTCTTTGATTTTTATTTTTATCCTAAAGGCTTTCTTCGTTTCAATAATCTCCTTACATTTTATCATCACCTCCATCATCAAAGCTGTATCATCTCCTCTTTCACATTCACTTTTGTTTAGTTTCCTTCAGATCTTAGAGTTCTTGTGAAGAATTGAGTTGGGTTTTCGTAATTTGCAGGTCTAGCATGCGAAACATGTCATCCAAGCTTAGAAAATCGAATGGGGTTTAGCAGGTCTGGAATCAAACGAGCTTTCAGTTACTGTTTTTTCATCTTCTTCTCTAGATCGGTAATTCCGGTTAAACAACCGACGCCAAAACCGATATTTTCGGCAACCGACTGTCGGGATACCGATTTTTCAGATCGGTTACGTTGGAATTTGGAATCTCTATACCAAGAAGATTGTATCGGTAGCTGGTTGGGACTAAAAAAGTCGGTTACCGTACCGGTTCCAGCCCTAAATATAAGACTGTTGTGCTTCTGTGACTGGCCAGGCAATGTTTGCAACTCTTGTCGACTATCATTTTTTTCTCCTTTAATACCGGTTTCTTGTTTCTATGTCAAATACATCGCTTTTCCTTCTCCCAGAATGTTGTATTTGTAATAAACAAGCTGAGGCTTTTTTGTTTTTGTGTGTAGGAACTAGAGGTCGATGTTCATGATCTTCCGTGTTCAGAAATGCTTTTCAAAGGGTCTGCTTCCTAGGCAGTTCTTCAAACTCTTCTGCCTTTGCATACTTGGCTCATCTGCTGTGTCTGTCCAGTGGGGTCGTGACAATTGGAACGCCCAACAAGACTAACAGACCTTGACATTATCATAACTAGAGTTCCTGTTGGAAATAGTGATGATCAAGTACTATTGTCTCTTTCAAAATGATCAAGCATGTAACAGCATTCAGCTCACGCATGTCCTTGTTCATCAATTGCTTCGATTTTAGAATGATTGGATATCGGAAGTCGGCATGGCGTATTCAGATGGGCTGAGTCACGGCCTGGCTATGAAACCCCCCCAGATGCGTATGATATGATCATCGACATTCTAGGAAAAATGAGGCAGATGGATCAGACTATGGATTTGTTAGAGAGAATGCATCAGGATCGTCTCGTTAACGCTCAAAACTGTAGGTAAGGTAATGAAGAAGATTTGCTGGTGCAGGGAAATGGGATGTAACATGGAGGATGCGTGAGGATATTTGATGGTTAGGAAGATTTGTTTGATTAGATAAGAACACCGAATCAATGAACTTGTTGCTTGACACACTCTGCAAAGAGAAAAAAAGTTGAGGTCGCCCCGCTTATCTTTTTAGACTAAAATCACATATCTCACCAAATGCCCATACGTTTAACATTTTCATCCACGGCTGTGCAAGGTCAATCGTGTTGATGAGGCACATTGGACAATCCAAGAAATGAAGGGTCATGGCTGTCGCCCTTGTGCCATCAGTTTACTCAACCATTACCCTCTTTTATTGCCACAAATACAAACTTTGGAAAGGTCTATGAACTGTTGATGAAATGGAAGCTCAAGGTTGCCCTCCAAATGTTGTCACTTTCACTACTGTCATGTGTTATCTTACAAACTCTGGGGAATTTGAGGAAGCTATGCAATTATATGAGAGAATGAAATCACTGGATGTAAGCCTGACACCTGTTCTACAACTCACTGATCCACACACTCAGAGAGCTGGACGAGTGCCTGAAAAGCTATTCGTGTTTTCGAGGTTGAGATGCCTGAGAATGAGGTTTTCTCATAACTCATCAACTTACAATACGTTGATTCCATCTTGTTTTGCAATCATGCTCAAGAGGAACGAAGCCTTGAAAATCTTCCAGAATATGGAAAGGTCTGGGTTTTGTAAGCCTGATGTTCAGACATACTATCCGTTGCTTAAAATGTGCTTCAAACTGGCAAAACAGACAATTTTTTGAATAAGTTGGTGAATGACATGTCAATGGACATCATCTCAGTTTTGATCTCTCAACTATACATTACTAATTCACGGTCTATTGCAGAGCAGGTAAATGTGAGTGTGGCTTATAGTCTTTTTGAGGAGATGATTGCTCAAGATATGAAGCCTAGATATAGGATGTTCGTTTACTTTGGGATGAAGTTAAACTGAAGAATATGTCTGCAGCTGCTGACAGCATGAAGAATGAAGATTCATGAAGAAGCTATGACTACATGTGAAACTGTGAAAGCTATGTCACTCTACTTGAAAAGTTGTTATTATAACATTATTCCAGTAATGACCTGGCAGCTATATTTTGAGAAATACCTTCTAAACCTGCATTTGATTCTCCGATAGCTAACAGCCGCATCAACTGAAAACCAGGTTTCTCTTCCCTCACTTCTGAATTAGACAAACAGTTTGTCCTCGTTTGGGGTTCAAACTAAGAGTTTGGTGTAAATCGTTTTTTTTTTTTTCCAATATAATTCAGGGTCTCAAGTCAATTCAGGATTTGGTGTAATGTTGGTTTCTCAGATTTCATCTGTTGCCTCCGATATCTATGCTCCACATCTATAGCTGTAGCCTGTGTTTTACTCTGATTCAATCTGGAAAATGGTTTTAGGGCCAGGCATTTCTGGATTTAAGACTGAGGGTTGTCTTTATATTTCTAGGAGGCAAACTAGATAATTGATGCACTGTGCATGAGGAAACTTATCCACCAGCGCTTTCCTGAATAACAGATGAAAAGATACCTCATAAAACACTTCAAATCCCAATAAGTAAGGTGCCTCCAAAAACACTTGAAAGTCTCACCAATAACTGTATCACCTCTAGGCTCAGTTTTTAATTTTGAAGTGGTATTTGACTGAATTCTCCCTCTCTGTTGTGGGTTGTAGAGTTATAAAAATGTTTTTGCTTGTTCAAAATATTCATGCAGCCAACCCTTTCTAGCTAGTGTTGGTTGCTCTTTGCATTCATTTAGTTAGGGCGTAGGACCGTACCACGTATTGCTGTTTCGAGTAGGAAATTCTCACATGGTCTCTTGCTCATCTTTATCAAGTCCAGTGTGATCTCCTTACAAAGTTTTCCTTCTATATTTAGACGGTGCATATACATTTTATTATAGTTTCCTCCAATATTTTTTGCAATAATAAGTTGATGTCCTTTCCATTCCTGTCTTGATAGATTTATATCTTCAACCAGAATTACAATGATGTTGGTGTTGCATCGTGTAGAACAAACATGTTGTCAGAATGAGCGTTCCATCTGTCAAGTCTGATATGCTTGAATTAGCATGGAATCCACTGCCTGAAAAGAGTGGATACAGTTTCTTCATGTTTAGTGATTAATATGTTAGTTAAAAATTAGGGGCGCAGAAAATTGGCATTTAAACAAGCTGACTGGGAAGTGTATTAACGGCATTGGTGCATTATTGCATGATGTATTTCAGATTACATTCTTGATGTTGTTTTCTTTTATCTACTTAAATTCCTCTGTTTGCACTTGTTTAGTTGATCCCCTTATTGAGGCAGTCACTTATGTTCCTATGTAGAGTTACATCGTTGCACGTGGTTATAGTTGAAAATTGGGTATGGAAACAAACGGTACGTTTCACCCATCCAGTTGTGGAGGTTGAATATGTAGTGTTATCAAAGTGGTGAGCATTAAACGTTATCTAGGTTGCAGTTTTCAGAATAATATTGCAATGTTGGTTTTTGACTTTACTAGATAAGATCCTAAGGCTCATGACAAGATGATATCACAACTTCCATGTTACAGTTAACAGACGCGTACTTATATGATGCTTCTTTCCACTTTGTCGGACTTTGTCACATGAGCGGAACATAAGAAACCACGTATGTTCAAGTCGTGATAGTTTAAAAGAGGGTTACTTTGCTTGGTTTAAACAATGTCAGTACGTAGTTCAATTTTCGATTTTTGGTGGATTCCTTTTCCTTTTTTTTTTTTTTCTTCTAAAGTTTCAATAATTGGAGCCTTTTTGATCCCCATTCTTCTCTGCCCTTTACATTCTCCATGATTGTATTAATTCATGTCAAGCTCCTGCAGTCTAGTGAAACTTCTTTTCCTAGGATCTCCCTACCAAGAGTCATTTCACTAGACTGTTGCTATCTTTAATTAGTTTTTTTTTTTTTTTTTTTGAGGAATACTGTTGCTATCTTTAATTAGTTGGATACCAGTAAATAGTAGAGTTAATGGACATGTGGCCAAAACCTCAATTTTTTTTTTTTCTTTTTGAAATTGAAATAACTCTTTTTTTTTGTGTTGCTGTCAAATCTCTTCACAGGTCCTCCGGCGGCAACTCCTTCTCCATGTATCTAGTGTGTTATATGCCCCTATGACTGCCCTTTTTTTTATTTATACCCTTCTTTTGCCGTCTATCAAAGCATTAAAAAGGAAAATTGAGCAAGAGACTGGAGCCAGTTTCATATAACACTGTTGACATTTTGTCTGAGTTGGGACTTCTGACTATTTATAGTCTGCAAAAACCAAAACAAAACCTGTATTTTAGTACAATGACCACATTAAACATTCAATTTCAGAGTACTCAAAAGAAATATATGAATACCTGATGTCCAAGAAAAATAAAGCAAGCTAATGAGAAAGGGAGCTGCAAACAATGACAGAACACAAAAGTTTAGTGTATTTGCAAGTAGAGCAGCTATGGACTCTTCTCGCATTGCTAGGAGAGAAAAACATAATTTCGTTTAATGTATCTGGAACAAGTACAAACTGCAAATTGGATAGAAAAAGGGAATCTAAAAAACTGAAGAAAGCATAGTAAGTTAATTACATATCCATATACATCCAAAGCTGCTAGTTGAAAAACTAAGTTGAGAAATCAAAGAACTAGAAGGGGATTCGTAAAAGAATAGTATGAAAGCGAACTAGAGAAAACCAGATACCGATTAGAAGAGAAATATATACATACACCCATTTTTCATTCTTGTCGTCACTAACAAGACTTTCTTTTAATTTCAGCAATTATTCCAAACCAGATCTCCTTCCTTGAACCCTATAAAAGAAGAAAATAATATATGAATCAGGACAGGGTAAACAAATAAAAACCGGGAAACTAGCGCTAGCAAGCTACAATATACAATGTATTGCAGTTAATTCGTTACTAGAAAAGTCTATAGTCTAGTTAGTAGAGGTGAAGTTTGAAGATTCAAGAAGAGGGTTCATTTCGTAAGTATTCAGAATGACCAATCTTCAGTAAGGGTCTTTCTTGTTGGCCTTGTTGTTTGATCAACTTCTGTGTTTGTACAAATGTTGCACCATATCTATGATAATTTTAATCGTTGGCCTTATTGAATCACATCCTACCTAACCTACTATCTGATCGATGAAATTTTATTTTATTTAAGATTCTCAAGACATTCTAACAAAAGAAGAAACTGTACAATAGGGATATTACTTTTACAATCAACTAATTTGAGCAATCAAAAATGGGAAAATAAAAAGGTAAGCAATCAAATTCGAATCTAGGTAGAACACTATTTTTCAATATCATCATAAACGAGTCAAATTGAAACAAGCCCATACCAATTTAAGAAGTATAAACCATAAATTTTGACAAAAATCTGAAAATAATCATTCAAAATCGAACCTTACTTTAGAATTTGATATAGGATCAGATGCGATCATATGAGTTCGGCAAATCCTTGAATCAATTCCTTCCGGTTGGCCTCAACGTATTCCACAAGTAGGCACTCTTCATGGAGTATAGCCGTACAGGATCGATAATTTTGGGTGAATCAGAACGTGTTTCTGTGGAGAAGAGAGACTAAGAGAGTGAGAAAAGAAGAAGAGAGGTGTCGTGGTCTTGATGAAAAGAAAACGAGGATAAAGACGAAATAGCCAGGAAGAGAAACATTTGAACTGAAACAACTCTAAGAAAACGTTTGTAGTAATACAAGGTGATGAAAGAAACTCTACTTACCCATGGTGGTTAATAGACAGGAAACCCTAAACCAGACCAAATTATTAAAGAGTATGATAGACCAAAACTTATCATATTTGCATATAAGCTAATGTGACATACTATTCAAGGAACAATTTGGTTAGTAATCACATGAGCCATGTCTGATCAATTTTTTAATCTGTGTTTTTAAACAATTTTATAAATTTGCTCATTATTGCATGAACAGATACTTGTAGAACAGCAACGAGGGGAAGTTTCCTTTAAATGGCACATATTTTCAAATAATGAGGTGAGTTTACTTGGTCTTTTTCTAGTAGTTGATATTTTATATGTATTGCAAACCATAAAATCAATAGTATTTTTAGTTTAAGCTACTATATGCTAATACATTAACTTTATTGTTTTGTAGGTTTTCGCAGATCACGAGTCTAGCATAATCCCCATTAAAGTTCATAAATGGAATCAGATGACAAGAGATGTATACTGTGGAACCTCAGCAAGTCATATTCTCAAAGGTAATTAAATATTATGTAAAGATCTCTGTATGATCTGTTATAAAAATGTATTTAAGAGATTTTGTCTGTAATTATATCACTATTATGATGACAATGAATGACTAAACATATTTTATTACAGGCCTATCAAGAGATGAACTTAGTGAGTTTTAAGGATGGTATGTATTCTACTACTTCATAACTTTTGTATTACTTAGTTAATAACTTCATAGCTAATGCTATAAAAGTAGCTCAAAACCAAAATATTATTGATTAGTTAGTTGTTTGAACATAAATTGGTTTGAACAAATTGTAAACTTCTAAATAAAAATTATAAAAATTCTATAAATTGCCCATATAATGACAGGGAATATATGTCTTTTGTTTACTCGGCGAACCTAGTAGTGTTTTTGTAGATTACTTTGTTATTGTTATTTATAATTCACTATATGGAAAATTTAACCATATATCAAATTTGGTTTTATTGTTTTCATGTACATTAATAACTCTAAGAAAGAAAGAGAGAATTATATATTAAATTATTGAATTTCATTTCAGGTTTTGTTGTGTGAGAGCATTCAATCGAAGAACACGTATGCCTGAGCCTCTTCATGAAAGGCTTCACATTTCAACTGTCAAAACAGCAAAGAAAGGTAAGAAGAAATTGGAACCGGAGGAGGATGATGACTAAAGAGTTGAAGAGGCTGGGCTACTACTTTTAAGGGACTATATATATATATATATATATATATATATATATATAGTCCCTATCCGAGTCGCTTCGCTCTGGAATTAATGTACGAAGTCCTTATTTGACTCACTTTTCGGTCATATTTTTCGATCATACCCGGTCAGTGTCTAGATACATATCGTATGATCATTCTTACAAAGTTTCATCCAATTTGGTGACCGTTTAAGCCTCCATAATCATGATTTACTCTAACGGTTCTACTTGGACAGATTTTGTTCTATTGATTTATTTTATCTGATTCGGTGTGCAAACGATCACCAAACTAGATGAAACTTTGTAAGGATGATCATACGATATGTATCTAGACACTGACCGGGTATTATGATCGAAAAATATGACCGAAAAGTGAGTCAAATAAGGACCTTCGCACGTTAATTCCAGAGCGAAGCTTCGCTCTGGATAGGAACTATATATATATATATATATATATATATTTCCCGACTATTATTTTAAGTTGATTACTAAATATTATTTTAATATTTTAAGTTGATTTTCAATTGCTAGTCGAATTGTTTGTTCCCTTGACTATTGAGAACTTTTGTTTCTTATGCGTATTTATTAAAATTTTAGATCCTAAACGGTGATTTTGAAAAGCATTCCCCGACATGCTTTCTGAAATTTGAGTTTTCCTGCAATGTGTGTAAATGCTAAATAATTAATGAATATTTGCATGAAATATTGGTTGTGATTCGGGCTAAATTTGATCAAGCAAAGGAAGAAGTGAACTCTAACTCTGGAGAGTTTTGGCTTCAATGTGAAAACTTAGTTCAGAAAACGGGTTGATAGTTTTTTTTTTGAGAAAATGACATCCCACTTAATAGACAGTTGCAAAACACAGAAAAACCAACATTTAACAAATTTAAATAAATAAGGACATGTGAAAACTTAGTTCAGAAACCGGTTGATAGTTTTTTTTTTTGAGAAAAAATGACATCCCACTATAATAGACAGTTGCAAAACACAGAAAAACCAACATTTAACAAATTTAAATAAATAAGGACACAAGCCCAAGCCCACAATGCATAATCTCACGCCTTGTCAGCAATTTTCACGTAAAATACCTAAAAAACCAATCTTTTCTAAAAAAACTACAAAATCACGCCTTGTCAGCAATTTTCACGTAAAATACCTAAAAAACAATCTTTTCTAAAAAAACTACAAATCAGGAGCCAGAGAAAGGGAGAGCGAGAGAGAAAAAGAGAGATACTGAGAGGAGAGACTCCTGAGGAGGCGAAAGGAGAGAAAAGAGACCTCTCCAGAGGAGACAGAGAGAGAGAGAAGAGAGAGAGCTCTCTCGCTCTGCTCTCTCTCTCTCTCTCTCTAGCTCTCTCTCTCTCTCTCTCTCCCCCCTCTCTCTCTCTCTCACCCCCCCTCTCTCTCTCTCTGCCACACCACACAACACCGATCGAATCCGCCGTAATTGCTAGATCGACCTCGCCGATCGTCTCCGCCACCTGCACCTCGTCAATCGACTCCGCCGCTACTAGATCGACGCCGTGTTAGATCGACTTCGCCGCTCGTTCGACTCCGCCTGCTAGATATCCGCCGCATGCTAGATTGACCCCGCATTTACAGCTAACACACAAGATCGAAACCGGAGCACCACAATTACAGCTCCGACTGAGCTGCCCAGCTATAAAGTCCCACATCAAAAGCACGGATTTGCATTTGCATCCGAAACGGTGTCGTGTTGGATACAAAAATTAAGGTTTCAAAAGAGAGTTGCGAACTCACAGTGACGCTGCGCGGCGGGGAATGAAGCTCGAAGCTGATCTTCTGAGTCTGGCGCCGACCGAAGCTGTGGGGATTCGAATCGGAGAGAGAGGTAGGGAGAGAGAGAGAGAGAGAAATTGTATTTCTCATTGCGCATAAAGATTGGACGACTAGGCAGTAGCATGAAGATTGACGACTAGTGTAGTAGCAGGAAGATTGGACGACCAGACAGTGTAGTAGCATGAAAGATTGGACGACGAGACAGTAGCAATAAGATTTGACGATCAGTGTAGTAGCAGGATATTGGACGACCAGACAGTGTATAGCCGGAAGATTGGACGACCACACAATGTGGTAGCATGAAGATTAGACGACCATGTAGTAGCAAAACATGTGACTACATTAGCTGAGCCACTGAAAACCTGCTACTGCACTTACTGACGCTGCTACTACACTAGTTGAACCATTAAAACTCTGTTACTACATCTGTTAGAATTGAAGCTTTCCAGCAAAACATGCTACTACACTAGCTGAACCACTAAAACTCTGCTACTGGAATGTTAACCCTGCTACTACTTTTACTGAGATGTTAACCCATGCTACTACTTCTACTGGAATTAACTGCTACTACACTAAGTTATTAAAAACCTGCTACTGTATTTCATTTACTAGAATGTTAACTCATGCTACTACTTCTACTGGAATTAACTGCTACTACACTAAGTTATTAAAAACCTGCTACTGTATTCCATTTATGGAATGTTAACATTTGCTACTACTTTTACTGGAATTAACTGCTACTACACTAAGTTATTGAAAATCTGTTACTGTATTCCATTTACTGAAAAATCACAAAAGGAGACTTTTCTCTTCTAAAAACATATTTAATTAGTATATGGTTAGTTTGGTAAATGAAAACATGACACATGACATGCAGAAAAAAGATTGTCCTTAATTATTAAAAATTGTCCTTATTTGTTTAACAACAACACAAGTGGATTTATTTGTGTTTCAAATCTTTTTGAAATATGTATATGTAATTTGCTATTTTTTTTTTTGGTCAAGGAAACTGGTTGATAGTTGTAAAGTACTTTTTCCGGGTCTACTTAAAAACCTTCAGACACGAATGCTTTGCATACTCACAAGGTGTACCAGATTGTTGTAGTTCCTGGATTACACCGGAAAACGACTTACGGTTAGATCCAAAAGCATCAGCAGATGATGTAGTCATGAATGAACATGTCTCATGAACACCTATTGCTTCTTGATCGAGGAGCCGTGAAAGATAGTAATTGACTGAGCATGTGCATTAAGCGATATCAGCTCCTCTGTAGTGTAGCAGCTTGTTGGATGATAGAACACTTATTCTAGGAACCGCTACAACCGGGAACCATCGCCCGTCCCTTATTAGATTTTTTATTAATAATAAAAAAAAATTACATGAGGTGAGGAATAGGGGACTAAACCAAAATCATTCCAAAAACAAACTAAAACAACATACAAACAAGCAGAATGAAAAGTGCATTCAGAATCCTTGTTTGAAAATGTCCTGAATTTGAGCTTCTTGTTACTACTGCAGAAACAATAAAAATGGAACGCCAAACCAATCAGTTACTCTTCGATTAAGTTTTGGATCCGATGATCTACATCTACCAACCTTTGTTTGAAGCACGAAAGTATACGTATAACTGTTACATTATTTTCATAGATTTTACCGAACATTCTGATGTGGTGAAGTCTATTATGCTGGACTACAAGTGAACAAGGCATTGAGGAACATGGTCTTGCTCTTTCTGGAACAAGACTACCAGCTGCAAAACTGCAAAAGCCAAACCAGTCGTATTGTGCATTTCCAACGAGTCAATGACAATTTGGCCACATATATGATCAATCATGCTCTGAGAGGGGCAAAATATTTGCAATTGTCCGCCTGATTTAAGTAGGCGTCAGAGGATTATTCCTTTCTGTTTGATATACTGGAAGAGGCTAGAAACTGCTGTCAAATCTCAGAGTGTAAAAAGGTGCGATGTTAAAATTGAGAAGTCACATTTAAATCTGGAGTGCACAATTCAGGTTGTCGAACAATGTAGATTTGATCTCCATGGCTATTTTCCTTATAAGTATCTTGATTCCTGTGCCAAGTCCATAGAGCATATGTAGAATTTAGAACCTGCAATTTAGATATGAAACGGATAATGAAGAGAGAGATCACTCTTAGGTAATGCATGTTTATTATAGTTTCATCATTATTTACACCTCCTAATCAAGTTTCATAATCTTGAATGCTACAAAATGAAAAGAGGAAAAAACCTATTCATAAACCTTGAAGTTGCGAATATTACAAACTAAGGTTAAATTGTACCTCAAGTATTCCATGACCAAAGCTGCTTTCTCTAAAAGCACTCCACTCTGGCTGTTCGTTCCAACAAAACTTCCCTTTAGCAGGCCCAGAAGAAAAGTTCAGATGACATACCCCTCCGAATTCCGGTATGTTGTCTCCAGCTGACGGACACTTCCCAGGGTCATCAGCGAAATCAACATCAACTTTCTCAATATTGCCACCATCTCCAACTGTTATATAAACAGGTCCACATGGATCTAACGTATAGTTATAAACTCGATTCATCCGCTCATAAGCATGCACCTGCAGAGTACAGCAAAGAAGAAACCTTCTTCAACCAGACACATTATCTTCTTTGGATTGCCTACAATTGCATTTTTTGTCTAGCCTACAATATCCACCTTAAGATAGTACTATTTTATCACCCAATCAGCTTCACTAATAGATATAAACACGAAACCATCAGTTCAAACAATTTGACAGACAACCAGACTATACAAATTACGAAATTTTAAGGTACAGGCCTACCTGTTAAAGCTATTATGGAAAGGACTGACATCTCATCTTCTCACTTTTATATGAGTCTGATATCCCTGGTTAACTTTTGAACTTCCCATTCAGTTTCAAAAAGAAAAACTTCAACCCAATCATGTGGTGTTGAAGACCTTGTATCAGCATAATATAAAATGCAGAATATTCTTTCTTTCGTATAAGTATGACTGACAAGCAAGTCCTACTTTGGAAATTAATCAAAAGGAACTATAAAAAGTTGGTGGATTTTATCACCTATGGTACCTGAACTGTATGTCAAGGGTCTTCTCAAAAAAGAAAAGAACTCGTCAAGGGATAAATGGTACCAAAGTAATAAAACCGGAACAAATTTGGTAAATAAAATTACACTGTTAGTGGAGAATAGCCAAAGGAACTATAATTTATAGTTTCATTGGACAACTATAAATAACGTTGGCAGCATACAATACTGAGATATATTCACTGGCATATATAATTATACTTATATACATCCATACACAAACATTTAATGCCATGAAACACATGCAATAAAAGAGATTTCAACTCTGATGGTGGATTTTAAGTTTCACAAATCTAATGGATAGATCCTAATTTATAGTCTAAGTTGCTTCCATTCAGGAGCAATTTGTTTCAAAACCCTATATGATTAATAACCATAAAACCGATTTCAGGACAGAGAATCTGTAATTTTCTTTATGAGAAATGATACAACTTCCAAAAGAAAAACATCAGTTAAGTTATAGTCCATCTACAGAAAAGCAGATTATCATATTGCAATGCTCACATCTTCAGGTTCTGGGAAGAGAAGGAACTTATCAGTGACATTGGAAATAATTTGATAGATTATGGAGAATAAATTGAAGGAGACAAGATATGTCAAAGACAATCAAAAGGATAACCCCAACAGTAAGGATATCAATAACTAATATCTACAAAATTAATCAGCTCAAACTACATGACAGAGAAAATAATATCAACACCATATTGATAAAGAAGGGCTTCCATTTCCGTCTCATGCACTCGAATTCCTGATAATGAGAAGAGTAGCTATTATACCAAGGTGAATGCCATGCAGCTACCAGCCATGGGGTCACTGACCGGTCTACTTGATGTAGATCGTCTTTAAGCCAAGCATACTGTGAACCTAAAATGAACATTGATGTGAGAATGTGCAACTAAAAGAACAAATGATGTCACAAAGTGTCCAGTTGAAGAAGTGCTTACACTGTCAAAAAAGACGCAAAAGGGAAAGAAAAAAACATAATACAGCAGTTGGCACCACATCAGAACATTTATATCATAACTTTGTTCTTTAAAAAATAAAATTAAGAGAAAAAGAAAAAGGGCATCAGTTACCTGTAGCATTGTAATCAACATATGCTCCCAACATGATGAAATGCACTCCTCCAGCATCAAAAGAGTAGTAGAAGTGGTTTTTGAGCCAGATCCTCAGATGGAACTGCAAACCTTGCCAAATAGGATGCAAAAGTGATTCCAGCAACTTGAGGCTCAATCTCATGGTTTCCCTCAATAACCATCATTGGAACTCGTGAGGTTAATGGCTGCATGAATCTGAACAGCCATCTCAACCATATTTAAAAAGAAAAAGAAAAAAAAACAAACTAACTAAATCTATTGTTCAAAATATATCAGTATCTGAAACAGTTCAGGCTACCCAAAATGTCTCTAACAAAACTAAACAATGAACATACTACTTCATCAAGACTCATGGCATGGAATATAAAGACATTCAAACAATAACTATAACATCTAATAAAATGAAAAAGTGGCCATACATTAAACACCTCGTTTCTTTGAGAATCATTTACTTCATATCAGTTTCATGTTCCCATGTTATAGGCAGATTTTTCAACAGATAATCTTAGAAGCATAGCTATATGGACTTCTGATGCAACAATAGAATGTAGTAATAGGATAAATCATCTGTAATTCTGTATTAACATTTCATTCCTAATCAGAATTGTCAGAAATATTACCTTCCCCACCCATCCCAGCGCGGTTGGTATGTTTCTCTGATAGGTGCATCAGGGAATGCACATGAATAGCATGAAGCTCCTTTACCACCTGTTGTAAGGTACTGATTTGCATAACTTAAGTCTCCAACCATTACAATCATTGAAGGCTCATTCTGAATCAAATGATCAATGGTTGTAGTGGTATTGCTTGTGAGACCTAAATCTCCAACAACGGCTATTCGACGAGGATATGTGTTTGGGCTAGGCAATGGTAATGTTTCAAAGGCCTGCTCTTCACTCATGGCAGGGATGGAGCTATCCCACACTTGTAATAATATTTTGTTCCTGGTTTAAGACCTACAACAAAGAAGTGAGGTTCAATCGTAGAGGAACTATTAGTGTATTTCTACTTTATGTTCAATTATGTAACCTATGTCCATCCTCTGATAAGACATCCAGTTTCAACTTTAACTACGAAACCAAAGTTTACCATTCTCAATCAAATGGTGAACACTTACAGTGTTCAATCTAATGAGTTTTACTTATATTATTATAATTGAGCACAGACAAATGCCATTGTGCAATCGACTCAGCTAAGCATCATTTGGCCACTAATACTCATCCTAAGAACCATGTTCCTCCACAGAACAACTGCATTAACATTATAGAGTTTGATGGAAAAGATAATTGCACATTGATAACCAGAATCAGAAAGTTTCAATACCATCAATCCTGACATGATGAATGATGCCGGAAGTGTAATTCAAGAGGCCTTCGAAAGGGTACAATTGATTGTAAACCACAGCAACCCCTTTCTTCACACTCTTATACTTGCCACTCTTTTGCCATACCACACCTCACTCCCAACCTTTGAAGGATCATGTGGAGTCACATTTTTCCCAATCTGGGCATCCCCTGCCCCAACAAGAGCAAACCCAATTCAGCAATTCAATCTCATAAGACACTGAGAATAGAGAGGACATGACAAGAGCGTACCAGTAACCCAAGAAACCCACATTGCAGTAGGTGAAGATATTGCAAGAGATATTTGTTCGGGGAAATTGAGGGTGACATTCTTCTTGAGCCGGGGATGGTCCATAGGCAAGTCATCACTGCCTCTGCGGAGTGATGGGTCAAAGCGCCGAGTTGCAGGCTTAAATGGGCCTTCTAGAGTTGTGGGTATGCGATGATCATGAGCATGATCACTACCAAGCACCATCTTTGTTACCAGGAACAGAACCAGTGAAGTGATGATCATCCATAGCTTACGGTACTTGTGCATGGCTCTATCTCTCTGCTTCGAGTAGAGAGAGACAGAACTGAGTTCTGATCATGGCTTTGGTTTAGAATGTGGAGATAGTGATAAGGTCTATGGCATCTGTACAGTGGATTCATAAGAATATGCCGTTGGATATGATTTCTATGTAGAGAAAGGTGAACGTGTCAGCAACCAAGGAATTAGGAAATGGCTGGACTGCTGGAGATAGAATAAAATAATATAGAGATCATACAATTACAAAGTGCTTAGCGGGAAGTTTAGGAAACAATGTCAACAGCTTGTTTTCTTATTTCTTGCATTGCTCTCTTTGCCGTTTGCTTCTCTTCAACTATTACTTTATGGGAGGTCTCGTGTGCCTTTAGAAGTCGATATATGTTTCATGGCTTCATGATTGATAGACTAAATCGAAATGTGACTTCGAACTAGTCTATGATTAAGGTTAAGGGGGTTGGTCTATTACTTCAGAGGGTCAGTCTACCTCTAACGTATAGTCGACTCTAGCTTAAATTAGACATTCATGTACGATCAATCCCGTTTTGATTTTACTTGCTCCTATAAGAATGCCTTGAAAGCAAAGCCACACGGTACCAGAGAAGCAAAATTGGACAATAAGGGGCACCTTACTTGCAAAACAAAAGGTGTAGTATATATTTATATTTGATTGTAATTGTCTCTCAATCTCTCTTCCCCACTTTCTACCTGTAATAGATCTTGTAATTAGGTTTGCAATCCATTTGATTAAGTTGGTGATATGATATATGTGTTCCTTTAACAATGCGTACTCTTCAGCCTCTTAATAAAAGAAAGTTGTTCATTTCTTACGTTTGGGAATGCTGAATATTGAAAAATGTAAAGGATTTTTGAAGGAACCACTTTCTTATATTTTTTTCCTTGCATTGATTACTCACGATATATTATTTTTATTATTTTAATTAATTACCAAACATAACAAAAAGTCATCGGGAAACCCAATTTCATTTTGAGTGCGGCTATTAGGACCTCCAAATTTGCTCAGTATACCTCTCATTTTTTCTACACCTCAATTTTACTTTTAAATAAAACCATTTGCTCATTAGACCTTATTTCAAATTCCTAAAATAGTCTTATTTATGTAATTCATATATATTTAATATATTACTCATTACACCTCATATTCACTTACTATACCTCCGATTCTTTTTTTTTTTTTTCTTTTTAACGCAAACATCCATTCCTGACCTTGATCTCTTGATTTTTTTTATTTATTATTTTTTTTGCAAAAAATGTCACTAGACATTCATTTTTTTGATCAAATTGTAAGAAATAATTTTCAATGACATCAATTTTCGAGAAAAATATTCATTCGAATCATGTAGAATACTATACTCTTAAAAAAAAAAAAAAAGGGTTGTGTCTCAACTTTTATTTATTGATCATCAAAAAAATGTTCTTACATGAATTATTCTATATATATATATATTTTTTTTTGTATTTCTATTTTACATATACAATTTTTTTTTGTAAGTTTATATATATATATATTTTATACTCATGATGATAAATTATTTTAATACTTATTTATTTTTAATAATTGATAGATCATAATTTTTGTAAAAATATTTTTTCACTTTGTATATGCATATGACATGTATGATAATATAAATATATAAATGCTTTAATAAGTATGTGGTAAAACTATAAAATAAAAATCAATACAGAAAATAATAAAATACAATTCATTATTATTGAATTAAAAAGTTTAGTAATATTACTTTTTATTTAATTAGTGTCCTTAATAGTCATTGTATATGAGAATATATATGTCATTTAATAATTCATAATAGAGTAAGGTCAAGTGAGTAAATTTGAAAGTTCAAATAGTCGCACTGAGAAAGAAAAGGGAATTACTTTTTTTTCCACAAACTAAATGAGACCTTCAAAGCGCTAGCTTATTCTAAGAAGTATCATCTCTTACACAAATGACATGACTTAAATACTCTCTTCAAATTAAAGAAATGACTTAAATACTATTGTATATTATTATTATTATTATTATTATTATTATTATTATTGTTTTCTCTATTGTATATTATTATCATTATTGTTTTCTCAATTTGATTCCTTCATCCGGAGGAAGGAGGAACTCTAGGAGCACATTTAATTTCACAACAATTCAAGTAACAAGCTATAGAAACGCAAAACTAAGTTTCTTCTACTAATTGAGCACATATAGATGTATTTTCTGAAAACAAAAAAGAAAAGTTATGATCAGTTTTTTCCGCTTAAATTTTAGATAAAACAAACTAGCGTTATATTACTTTGAATTTGAAGACATTCTATTGATTTACAATAAAAGAAAGATTAAAAAATGATGCGTCTATTGCCACCTCACAAACCACTTTGTTCACTCCGGGTTCTCTTCACACCCCACTTATATATATATATATATTTATTTAATCGTAAGTCTACTTTGTTCACCCATTTACAATTTCTAAAATACCCTTTTTCCATTTTTTCTTTATTCACCATAAATTTTTTTTCACCCTACATATATTTTTTTCAATTTCAAATTTGTTTTGTTCTGTTCACCCTACATTCGATCTCTTCTCACCCCGCCTATATATCTTTTAATTTTAAATTTACTTTATTCACCGATTTGCAATAAACACAATATCAGTCTCTTCCAATAGCCATTAAACTCCAAAAATAAAATACAATTAAAGAAAACCATAAGATTAATATCATGTGGGTAAGTGGAATCACAAACTGAACAATAAAAATCATATCAAAGTATAAATCCTAATTAAAGAACAAAAAAAAACTCTTAAACTTAACAACTCATTGGTATCCGTCATATCAAGATGCACTATGTCTATAAAGTATAAACTCTACTTGAAAAAAAACTCTAACGCCGATGAAAAAAACAAATCGAATATATATAAGTGAGCGACTAGACATAGACATTTACATACAAAATCGATATGAGAAATAATGAGTAATGAGATAGACAAAGTATCAACAAAGAAAATAAAAGAGAAGAAAAAAATATATATAAACAATTCACCTCATCTTCAGTTGAATGCTAGTGTGCTCTTCAGACTTCATAGAAATATCGAATATGATAAATTCTGGGTCAAGGTTTATGAAGTATGTGTTTATCTAAAAAAAATAAAAAATTGTAATTTGTATCAACTTATTGTTCCTTGATGTAATTTTACATTATGATATATTAGTCATTCAATAAATCAACAACGTGTGAGGTGAGTAAAGTGGTTTGTGGGGTGACAATAGACGCACCCTTAAAAAACTTTACCAGTGCATTCTGCAACGATCATAACAAAAAGAAAACTAAGCATGACAATAGAAAAAGTGGACACTGATGGCACTTGAGCTTAAATCACATGTGCATTAAAAAAATTCATGTTCTCTCTCTCCTCTCATGCGAGAGGTTTCTCGGCGACGGCTAGGTCAGACTAGCAGTGGCTTTGCATCTTCGATTGAGAGAGGGATCTCTTCCTCTCTCTCTTGTCAAACCTGTGGGAGTGACGGCAGGCATGCTCGATGGTCCTCATGTTTCGGTGGTTTTCCTGCTGCTTTTGTTGGGAAGGTTGTTGGCGGCGTCGATAAATGCCTGGTGAACTGGATCTGGTTTCGTGTTAAATGGGAGACGAAGTTGAAGGCTTTGGTTTCTGGTGGTGATAGAGAGATTGATGGTGGCTGGAAGGATGATTGTTTCCTTCCAATTGTTATCAAGGGCAGTGGAATTGAGGGTGAGGCAACGGTGAGTGAGCATTGCGTGGTGGTTCAGGATGGGGTTTATGCGACGGTGTTGCAGGACGGTGACGCCGGCATTTGGATCGATGGTGAATGGAAACCTGAAGATTTTTTTCTTCTTCCTCTCGTCGTCACTGTGGTTGATGGCGGAGTGCTGGGAGTGCATCACCTCCTTGGTTGGGCTGTTGATGGTAGGTCTCATAATGTTGGGGCGACAACGGTGGTTTCAGGGTGGGGTGTCGGCGGCGCTGCACGTTGGTTGATGGTGGCAAGGGTTTCCGTCAGGGTGACATTAGCTGGGCTTTGTTGGACTTGGGTTGTTATTTTGTTTTTTAATTTTATTTCTTTTTTAGGTTCATATCTTTTTTCACGAAAAGGATATTAGACTTTTTACTATCTTGCCTTAAGCGAGAGAGATCGCAAAGGAAATAGAGACTCAGTGGTCCCTTAATTGGGACTTATATTTTATTAGTTGGGCGCTATAATTTCTTTGTTTTGGGCTTCATACAAGAAGGTTGGTGTACTAGGAGATTGCTAGTATAGTTTGCTCTTTTTTGGGTGGATTTTTTAGTAGTTTCTACAGAACAATTCTTTTTGTCGCCCTCACTAATGGTGATCGTTTTTGTACTGTTTGCTGTGCTAATAAAGGATTACCTCTTTTGATAAAAAAAAAAAAAAAAAGTGGATACTGCCATGACTGATTTTTCTGTTGCAACCAAACAAGATGAACGAGATCTTCTATAATATGTCAATATGTGTGGGAAAATGATTAAGATATGGACCTTAGAGCATCTTTAGCAATGCTAGTCATTTTTAAGTTAAATTTTAGACAAATTAGCTAAAATGTCATTTTGGTTAGCCACTTTAGAAATGTGGCTGCATTAATGGTCTCTATTTTAGCTAGCATTACATCAACATTATTCTTCAAATAGAAATTAAATAGTTTAAATATATTTATATATCACATAAAATATCTTACAAGGAATGTATTAAATTATAACTAGTCTCATCTGAGTAATCTCGCTCTCTATATTTAGCTAGCGAGATAGCTAAAAATCATAATAACTAAACTTTAACTAGTCTGCTGGAGGACCAAAAATATCAAAAAAAGCTAAACACGCTCTCTAAAATAGCTAAAAGCTAAAATAGAGAGTCTGCTAAATAGTTTAAATATATTTATATATCACATAAAATATCTTCCAAGGAATGTATTAAATTATAGTTAGCCTCATCTGAGTCATCTCGCTCTCTATATTTAGCTAGCAAGATAGCTAAAAGTCATAATAGCTAAATTTTGGCTAGTCTGCTGGAGCTCCGAAAATATCAAAAAAAGCTAAACACGCTCTCTAAAATAGCTAAAAACTAAAATAGAGAGTCTGCTAAAGTTGTTCTTATATACTGATGCAAATGATGATGATGGTTACATCAAAATGGAAATTATACTGCGCGCATATTTTGAAAACGGAAAATTTATAATTGCCATACAACCATTGTTTGAATTTTGATCATTACATTAATATCCCCATATCTAAAATAGTTAATATGTGGGAAGTATACAATTAATGTCTACAATACAATTTGGAACGCTACCTTACATATAAGTCTATTTTGGGACATTTTCTCTAATATAAGTCCATCTAAACATTTTTACCCACATAAGTCACACAAGCCTTAATATGGTTCTATATTAAGTATTAAAATTCAATAAAATTACAGACTGTCATCCAATAAAAAATTAGATTCTCTTTCTTATATTTACGAAACTGCCACAAAGTAAAAAGTCAACAACTACTCTTCTCTCTGACGAGGTCTCCGGCTAACTCCGGCGGGTCACCGGCCGACCTCCGGCCAAATTCCGGTGATGTCTCCGACCGTCCTCCAGAGATGTTTCCAGCCAAACCCCGGCACAGTTTTCGACGATCACAAAAGTTACTGTCACTAACAAGAAAAGCTACTACTATTAGCTACAAAATCTATTATGATGAGATTTTCGGCGACCTCCAGCGAGATCACAAAAAATATTATCAATAACAACGAAATATACTACCATAAAAGCTACTACTGTCGTTAACTAAAGATACTACCACCTGCAACATAGCTACTACCACCAAAAACAATGTTACTACTATAAGCAACAAAAACCTGCAAGTAACAAAAACTATTACTGTAACTAACAAAAGCTACTACTGCAAGCAGCAAAAGCTACTACCGTAAGCAACAAAAACTACTATCACAAGCAACTAAAGCTACTATCAACCACCTGCAACATAAGCTACTACCACCAGGAACAAATGTTACTACTATAAGCAACAAAAGCTACTACTGTAAACAACAAAAGGTACTATCACAAGCAACTAAAGCTACTATCAACAGAAATAAAAACTACTACCGCCAAATAAAAAAAAAGCTTATATTGTTAGCAACAAAAACTACTTCTGCAAGCAAAAAAAGCTATTATTGCAAGCAACTAAAGCTACTATCGTCAGAAACAAACCATTAAGAAAAAAAAAAAACTACCGATAGAAATAAAAAATACTACTGTAAGCACAAAAGCTACACCGCAAGCAACAAAAAACTACTACTGCATGCAATTAAAGCTACTATCGTCAGAAACAAACCGTTAAGAAAAAAAATAACTACCGATAGAAATAAAAAATACTACTGTAAGCACAAAAGCTACACCACAAGCAACAAAAAACTACTACTGCATGCAATTAAAGCTACTATTGCTAGAAACAACCGACAAAAAAAAATCACCACAAAAGTAAAAAATTACTATCATCAGCAACAAAAACTAATACTCCCAGCAACAATAGCTACGACCTACTAATAAAAAAAACTACTCAATTTTCTCGTCCTTCCAAATTCAATACAATTGAAAACTCCGAAATGAAGAGCAATATTCAGACCAATTCGCAAAATTACAAAGCAGTATTCTTCATGAATTTCTTCCTCTGTTTTGGATCTTATCAAAGTTGGCAGAGTCACCAACATGTGCACCAAAGAAACTCTATTTGGAATCCAACAATACATAAAAATTAGAAATGATTGCAGCTAAGTCCACTAACATGGACGAACATATAACGATCCGTCAACACAAATTTCGCTGACCTCACCTACCGGAGCTCGTCTGAGAGAGACCTGACTGCCGAGGCGCCGCCGACGACAACAGAGGGGAGGGAGTCTGAGAGAGCTCTAACCTCGACCTTCGATCTATACTCCTTGACAAGGAAAATGAGAATCAGAGATCAAACTTGGCCGCCGAGGCGCCGACAACAGGAGGGGAGGGAATCCTAGAGAGCTCTGCCATGACCTTCGATCTGAGATCCTTGACGAGCGCCGAGCACCACGCTCTCCTCGACGGTCAGCTCCGACTTTCGATGAGATGGTGTCGGGGATGGAGAGAGACGAGGAGGAGACTGTGGAAGGCCGTGGAGGTCCCAAGGCTTAGGGCTCTTGCTAGGGCTGAAATTCTGGTCGGTTTCTCGCCGGCAAGAGAAGAGAGAGAGAGAGAGAAATGATTTTGAACGGTATCCGGATTCTCTACATAGAGAGAGCAGAGGGTAATTTAGATATAGAATAAAAGTAAGATGACGAATCTAGATCATAAAGTGGACTTATATGGGTAAAAAAATTAGGGTGGACTTATAAGGAAGAAAATGTTGAGAATGTGACTTAGATGAAATTTTCTAAACCAAGTTTCGTACAATAGAGAATAAACTTGTATGTCCTATATTACATTCATCAATTCATTGAAAACTGAAGATGTTCTATTCAATTCAAATCAGATATATTTCCATTTAACAACGTGTAAGAAGGGCAACCCGCATGTCATAACTATTAACGAAACCTTAGAACACAAGGGCGGAGACATTGTTCCTAAACCCTATACCGTAATATCCTCATCTTCTCGTTCTACTTCTTTTACCCTTTTATGGTAAAAAATTGTTCATATATATGGAACTGTATCTATGTAAGTGGCAGAAAAAAGAAGTACTAATTAATCATCTCTCATCTTTTGTGTTATTGTAATCAGTTTGATTTGTTTATGAGTGTTACATTGTTGGATTCAATGAGGACGGCAATGATAGTGTGTCTCAATAAGGTCTAAAATATGTGACCTCATCATCATCATCTTCAACACTGTATGCGACTTTTAGAGAGTGAATGAATCAATAACATATGAATTGAAATTTGTTTAGTCCTTCTGGTTTGAATCTGTTCAGTCTTTATGGTTTTATTTTAATCTGAATGATCTTTACAGTCACGATTTCTCATTCAAATGGTTTTTCCATCAATTTTTTTTGTTAGAATACTAACGTGGCCATTAAAGACATTGTAATTTTTAACGGCCATGTCAACAATATAACTGAAAAAATTGACGGAATGACCATTTGGATGAAAAATCATGACTTTAAGGATCATTCAGATTAAAATAAAACCACAAGGACTGAACATATATTGACTTCAAAGTTCAAACCACAAGAATTATACAATATTTTACTCATAACATATATTGATCAATTTAAGAGAACATGGTGATGAAAATAATAATTAGGTATTAATTTAAGAGATTTTTTTTATCAAGTGCACAATTAAGCTAAAATACTATCAGTCGAACTCACGACCTCTCACTTAGTAAGAGATTTGTCTATGGATTCTTTTGACAATATTTTTCTCAATTTTGATTAAATTCTTTCCTATAATTATTCTTTCCAAATAAGCATTAACTTTTCTTTCTAAACAGATGATTAATTTCTTTCCAAAAATAAAAAATTAACAAATTGAATTTTATGTAAATCCAAATTAGGCAGTAAGAGGATATTAGTAGTGGTCATTAATTATCGTCTACAATCTAGATACAGTCGGATCTCGAAATTCATTATATATTTATATAAACGTCTCGTTAGGGGTGTTAATGGGTCGATTGTGTCTACGGATGACAATGGGTAGGGTATGGTAGGGTTAGGGGATCAAAATACCATACCCGACCCTTTTTCTTTCCGCATTCCGTACCCGCCCCATTCCTCGTATTTATATAATGGGGATTCTCCGTACCCGTCCCCTTTGAGGATTACGTTCCCATACCCGCTCCGATCCCCTTTAACAATTATGTAATAATTAATTTAAAAAAAATAATTGCGAAATATGGAAATATGAAAATAAAATCAAATACATATATAAATAAATTTCTTGATTCAATCCAACAAAAACGAATACAAGTCTCGGTTAAAAAAGAAGTTTCTATAAATATTCATTAAGAAAATCATAGTAAAAAATATTACAAAAGATTTTACATAAATATCTATTTATAAATATAATATATATATTTTAAAAAATAATATTTACATCCTAAATGGGTGAGGATGGGGACGAATATCAAAATACCATACCCGCCCCGTACCTAAAATCCGAATACTGAATATCTTCGTACCCGTCACCCGTTTATCCCCGTATATCTCTCCCGTTAAGGTCGAATACCCGTAGGTACCCTACCCGCTAGGGATTATTATTATCCCTAATTGTGTCAAGTCGTGGAGTAGATTCTACACACCAAGGTACACTTGTACAATTAATGTGTATGTCTTTAAATCGCCGTATGCAAAGATCCAATGAAGACTAGAGACCCTAAATTTCTTCATTTCATTTTCATTTTTGATCCAATCAAATTAAACGTTCATAATAAGAGTACATCTTATTCGACCACATGTCCTCACTATATTAGAAACACTTAAGACTATTTTTTTAGGTTTCAATTTGGTTAACGGTATTAAAATACATACATGATAATGTGACGTGAATGACTTAATCAAAATATTACATGTTAGTTGCTCGGTTCACTTGCACCTGGTGCATTGAGAAATTTCTGTCAAATCGAGATACTTTGTACGTCACAAAATACAAACCCAACCCATTTAATAATTTTGTTAAAATCTTAAATTCAAAACCTAAACTATTTATTAAAGAAAAAGAATAATAATCTCAAACTTGTTAACCTTCAAGATGAAGTTTCCCGTGGAGTTGAATAGGCTGATCTGCTCATACATAGTTAGGCATGTGAAATTAGTTACACAGCCCCACGCCACAACGTGCGTCTTTTGCAATAACCGGCACGTGACAACGTGACGCCACTTAAGCCACTAACCCCGCCGCGTCTTCCCCACGCTCCCATCCCTCGCGTCGCCTCTTTCTCATTTCTTTTCTTCTTCTCAAAAAAAAAAAAAAAAGTCTCAAATTTAGAGAGGAAGAGAGAATAAGAGTTTGCGTAAAAATGAGTCGAACCATCTAAAACACTCCCATACACCCAATCCCTCTCTCTCCCTCTCTTCGATGAGTCGAACCATCTAAAATGAGTCGGGCCCTTTACCTCGCTTCGATTCCTTCGCCCAATTCATCCCCCTCTCACCAAACCCTAATCCCCTTCATCGAATCGCAGCGTCTTCAGGTTTCAAGCTTTTTTTTCTTATATCTCTGGTGCGATCCTGTTTGGGTTTGTTTTCATCTGTGTTCATTGTTCTTTCTTCATTATGTGATTGGTTGCGAGAACAAATTCCGGAAATTTAATTTATTGGTGTAAAGGTGGAAAATTTGGTGCTGGGTTTTTGCTTTGCTTGTAAGCTGAGCAAACCCAAGTTCGGAATTGGGGTAGGACCTTCACTTTTGGGATAAATTTTAAGATTTGGGGTTAAACAAATGGTGCCCAGAAGTTGAAAGCATGATTCTTTTTTCTTTTTTACATTTTTACTTTAACTTTTGATTTGTAGGATTCTGAAATTGAATATTAGTATTGTGGATCTCTTCTCTGAGATGGGTAGAGGTCTAGGAGCCATGTGACTTCATGTTCTCATTATTGTTTGTTTAATTAATCTCTGAAGCTGTCTTCTTGCGTGGTTCATTTAACTAAACACGTTAGCCTGTATAAATCTCTGACCCGGTGTATTGTTTGGCTTATGATTCGATTCAGATGCACTTTTGTCTCTGCAACTAACGTATCTCGGATCCAGAATTGCTCCTGCTGCAGCCAGGTTAGGCTCTTCATTCTCAATTTTTGAATTTCCTGACTATAACTCACATTTCTGGGCTGAATTGCCTCACAGTTTTACTGATTTGAAAAGTTGTGTCGTAAGGGTTGTTTTCTCTTTCCTGAAATTAGTTGGGTTATCATCTTGCATTGCACTCAATACCTTGTTTCGATGCATGTTTGCAATTTGATTTGTGAAGGACATACTTGTTTTCTTTGTGATGATAGCATAGCACATTGCTTTGTAGTTCTGCAGTTCTTCCAGTACAAGACCACAGACAGTGAGTCTTTGAATTGCTGAAGGACTTTCTATAATCTGATTGTATATTCTAGAGTCATTTAGGTGAGTTGAATGTATATGTGGGGAAGTCAACTGAGACTATTAGGCTTCACAGGAGAAAAACAGAACCTAAACATGAGGGTTTAGGTATTATGTGGAAGTGAGATCAATGGTATCATCAGAGGTGGAAACTAGATGTTCCTTGGTGTATCAAATGGAGAAGGATTGATGGCTGAAAATTGTAGGAACCCAATAATTGTCTTTTTACGTTATGTATATTATGATGCCTACTTTCGATAGCTGAAAGACGCCATGTGTTCAGATTTCGCTCTTTGGGTGCACTTGAGCAAAGCTGTTTTTCCTTAGAACAAAAGATTTTTGGATTGAAGTTTATGCCGCATTGGAAGTGAAGTCTAAATCCATCATTTAAATTTAATCTGTTGACCAAGTTAAATTAACTATGCTGGTCCTCACTGGCAGTGATGATATTTATATAACTGTTTAAGTCTGACCCCCGTGTCGAATGTTTGCATAGAAGCTCGGTACAAACACAGGACATTCTTCAGTAAGTCCATCAAAAGTTTGAAAACATTAGCTAGTCATACTTGTTACAAAATACTTTCAAACTCTGCAGTTTAGTGTCTTATGACGTTTAGAACAGTCGTACAGTTTCTGCAATTTTTATCACCTTCCACTTTCTGCAATACTATGAATCTTTTGAGATTAGGATGCTGCAAAATTTATGGCTCTTGAAATCCTCTGGATTTTATTGAAACGTTAATCATGGGAAATACTTGGGAAGGAAATGGTGCCAGAATAGAAGTGGTCGTCCATGATTTAGTTGTTAATGTTTAGGATTAGTCACATCATTACCCCCCTTTTGCTCTTCTTTGTAGAACCCTTTATCTTTTGATATTAGTATTTTGCAACATCTACAGGCTCCAAAAGTCTGTTTGAAATGTTAATTTTGGATATGCGTCTTTTCCTGGATTGCAGAATTCTGTATTTAATTAAGCAGCCTAGTATACACCAACCTAAGTCAGGAGGCTACCATCGTTACCCAGTGTAATTTCAAAACTTTCAAGCAAGAATGCGTCTGTTTAATTACATGATCGAACAACTGTTCTGGATGGTCTAGATGGCCCTAAGTTGTCACATCTCTTGAACTATATGAAGGCATGTGTCCCCTGTTTGTGGCAGGTAAGACTTAAGTAGCACTTCTCTTTTATTAGTTTGTGTTTAGTTACTCTCGATATTATTTTATTTTATTTTTGTTGATATAGCAAGCCTTGGTTGTTTAGAGTATAATATTCTGAGCTTCTTCTTTACTTGAGAATGGATTAAGTTAGTTACTTAGTTAAGTACATTATCCAAATACTCTAGGATGGGAGATCATGGAGAAAAGTTCCCAAAGGAGTTTGATAGTGTGATTCATGAAGTTTGTAAGTGCCTCTAACTTGATGTCTACTGCTTTCTTGGCATTTTGCTGAAGGACTGATTATAGGGAAATCTTTTTTCTAAATAATATCTAGACAATAAAGTTTGTCAGCAAAAGTTGAGTTTTAAAGTTTCTCAGCAAATTTATGTTTTGTGATCTGCATCCATTGTAAGTTTTGTTCCTGGGATTATTGATAGATTAAAACTGCATATGATTTGTTTTCTGATCTGAGGTTCTGATTTCTGTGACTAGATTGGCATATTTGTGCATGTGTATGTTTATGACATTCTTCAATAAATACGTATAGCTCAAAATTTTAAAGGTTCATGTATTTGTATATGTGCAATATGGTTTTCAGGTATACCCGGAAAATGGCAAAAGGTAGCAGGGGACGACGCAGGTTTGCTTCCCGGCAATACAGGTCAGCTCCATACCCAATTCGGTCTAATCAAGATATCTTTGAGGATCTGTGCCCTAAGAAATGCTCCAAAAATTTGGAGAAAAAAGACTGGGAGGATGCAACATGTTCAGTGTGCATGGAGTACCCTCACAATGCCGTTCTTCTCCTATGTTCCTCCCATGACAAAGGTTGTCGTCCTTACATGTGTGGAACTAGTTTTCGACATTCCAACTGTCTTGACCAGTACAAGAAAGCTTACACAAAAATAGTGTCATCTGATCATGGACAGTCATTGCATGGCTCTGCCACTAATCCAATTGTAGTACCAGATTCTGGATTGCCAGTTGATAAGTGTGAAGCTACAGAGCTTGCATGTCCCCTCTGTAGGGGCCAGGTGAAAGGCTGGACTGTTCTTGAACCAGCACGAGAATATCTAGATGCTAAACAGAGAAGCTGCATGCAAGAAAACTGCTCATTTGTTGGAAACTACAAGGAGCTTAGGAAGCATGTTAAGGCAGAGCACCCTTCAGCTCGGCCACGTGAAGTGGATCCTATAGTAGAACAGAAATGGAGAAGCCTTGAACGTGAGCGAGAACAGGATGATGTGATCAGCACAATACAGTCGTCCATGCCAGGGGCAATGTTTTTCGGAGACTATGTAATAGAAGGAAATAGTTATGGATTTGATTCGGACGAAGAGGATGGTGGGTTTGACGCAGGAGATGCTGCAGGAAGGAATGCAGCGTTCGGGCTGGGTTTGGATGTAGTTCTTCTATGGCATGCATTTGGATCCTCCAGACGGATGAGGCAGCATGAGAGGGCATTCCACCAGGCATCAGATGGTAGTGTTGGCATCCGGCACACGACTCCTATTGGTGGTTTGGATTCCTCTGATCAAGATGACGACAATGAGAGTAACGATGATGATGATGGTGGCATGTCATTGGTGAGCCGGCTCCGGCGTCGTGGCAGGGTCTTGTTGGGACGCTCTGGGAGGAGACGTAGACATAGAGAAGCGAGTAGTGAGGAACAATAGACTGAAAATGGTTAAGAGGGGAATTAGGAAAATTGCGTAGGCACACAAATTTTAGGAGGGACTGCACAAAGCAAAATAAAAAAAGAAGGTATGATTTTACTTTCTCGCATTTGCATTGATTCAATTCTCATTTGAATAGCAAGGGAAAACGGAAAATGGAGATAATGGTGTTCCTTTTCCCTGTGTTGTGTAATATATTTTCAAATGTAACTTTTCCTTAGTTACCCATAATCTGCCCCTTAACCTATGCATATAACTTCTTCTGTATGTATTTGGCACTGGATTAAAAGCTTACGTTTGTATTTTGTGATTATATTCAAGATTTTCTATTCCTTTGTTATTACCAATCAAGACTTCCATTATTATTTTTCTCTCTCTGATTCCGGATCCATTGATACCATTCAGAGCAGTTGCTCTACCTGACGTCTTTGCCATTTCTAAAGCCTTGGGGATAAGATATGGTGACACAAACTCTTGGATATCCCTCCCCATAACAAATAGGGTCGCACTTGATAGGTGACCAAAGCTAGAAATCTCATCATGTCAATAGTCTCGGTAGCAGCTAGAAATTCCTCTGCCAAAAACACTACCCGACCCATGTTTACATTTCTGTCCGTCTCACTCTGCTAATCCATTAAAGGGGAGAGACAGAATCACTAGCGGCCATCTCCACCTCCCAAGAAACACCTCATGCCTTCAATTAGTAACACCAATCCTAATGTTCATCAATTTCCCCATACACTATGTGGCAAAAGGAAAAAGCACGATGAGCAGGAAAAGCAAAAGAAGTGGCTTCAATTAATGTTGGTAAACGGTTAGACCATAAAGGTGGAGAACTTTGATTTCCAAGGGTAAGGTCAGTATTAGAAGCAACTCGTTAAGCCAAAATATGTACTTCGCAAAAACAAAACATGACCAACTATTGACATTGGAAAGCTTGAGAAGCGTAGGGGAAGACAAACATAAGGATTGCATCTGCATATATCTGTTAGTGCTACTTCGGATTTGCCCTTCTTTGATTAGAACATACTCATTCGCTAAGATATTAACAAAATTTGGAGGAAAAGCTATACAATTAACATCTTTCATATACATTTGCATTTCTCACCGAGGATACTACAACTCTTTTTTCCATATGCCAGTTGGGACACCAAAGCATACAGGGGCTGCTCCAATCAGGAAACAAGTTTTACGTGGTTCACTCGTGAATGATCCAACCGTCGGCCTATGCTCACAAGACAGGGTTTTGTTGCATTGGGCACAACCAACACAGGGACTAGACCTTGCTTTCAACCAAGAATCAAGCATGGACTTTGCAAATTGCTCAATATCCCTGTCCGTCACATCCCACAAATTGGCGACAATGACAGGAGAACCGGCCAGCAAATAGGATAATGGAGTACCTTGTGGAACATAACATCCATTCAGTTTCAGAGAACCACTACTACATCCCATCAGGAGAGTTGCGGCACAGCGTTCCAGTTTCTGAATCTCACGTCTAGGAATATATTGTGTCCCTGTACAACACCACGTACACAAATAAAGTTCAGAACAGATGATTGGGAAACCTGTTATGCAAAATAATATTGCCAAGCAATATGTACAACCAAAACATACCACATCCATGGCCAAAATACATAAATAGACCATGGCTTTTCAACGCTACTGCCAATTCTTCAGCAGGAGGTGCACATCCAGCCTTCCCCTGTACAGTAATTCAAGTGAAACATTACTCTATGGGACATATCTGTCTGATTGAATCTCAAATACAAGTGCATCTAATTTAAAACATAAATTGGTGCGAAATGCAATTACGTGTGCAAGTAGGGGTAAGACACTGATCCCCTCAACAGAACTTCTATTCATGACCAAAAATCTGCATGTTTGTACAGGGTATAATCTTTCTTGTATAGAAAGAGCTATTACCTCCAAGTTTTGATCTCTTAACCATGTCTCAAATTCATTTTGCGTATAATTTAGATCACCACTGGGATTCAGAAGATAAAAGGCATCCAAGGGATCAATCCAAGGAAATAAGGGGGTCGGTATACTCTGAAGTTGATCTTGATGCTGGTAGTTTCTATTGGCTGTTGCAAAAATGCTCGCAACAGAGGGCATGCGATACACCTCCTGGTTTGTAAGGATTGGTAACTTCTCCCAAGGAAGCATCTGCAGTAACCATTCAGCTGATCAGCTTGTTAAAACGAATTTACAATAAAGAGAATCAATGAGAGTAGACTTAAATTCATTTTGCAAAAAGTTATCAATCAAATTATGTGAATGAGGTGTAACAACTATGATTAGATAAAGGTGAAGTAACAAGTAAATGTCCGAATATGCAAGCCGCACTTTGTATAGTCCCTTGCTAGCAAAGAGGAACACAAAAGCCTAGCCTAATGCATGTATACATGTCAACAATTGTAGAGCGCACTCATGAGTTGAAATACCAACTCTACTTCCATGCATGCATAAGTCATCTAGCTTATGATTTTTGAAAGGTAATATGAGGACTTGTTTAGAAAATAACTCATAGTAGTACTTCATTCACTTTCCCATCATACCATTCAAACAAGAAAAGAACTTGGCTTAAATTTTAGGAAAACTAATCTCTAATATAAGAAGAGAAAATGTAGGAAATGGAGCACATACCTGCACCTCGTAGTCCAGAACTAATATTGTTGGCTTTATATTAACAGAAGAATGTAACCCTCTAAGCTCATTCACTGCTTCTGATACTAGTTTGTAGGCCCACTCAGACAAGTTATCACCACCATTAGAATCATTACATGATGCCATACACTTTTCTTCCTCTAAACATCCAACTTTACTAATGTATGAACCTTTCTTACAACAAAGCTGTGTAAGAAGTGGACCTCCTTTAAAGTCATGGATGACTTTCAAAAGACTCTCATCTATCTCCATTTTGCATTTGGATTTCAAACTGCTCACTAGCTTCTTAAGTACCAAGTCCAACTTCTTGCGGTCTGACCATTCACCTAGTAGCATAAGTTTCCAAGTACCAAACCATGAATCTTCCAAGTTCCTGGTGCATGAATACAAACCGCAGGGGCGTCAAATGATGTAGTTTTACATACTAATGAATTATAACTAATTTAAAAATAACGAGTGGCATAACAGCAAGTCACCCAATTAAAACCAGTGAAAATACAGATGCACTTGCTCTGCGAGGGGTTCAAACTTAGCATGGCGCATTATGTAAACCTTATCCCATGTCAGAAGTTGGATTTTGAGACTCATAAAGTGTGGGTAGATGTTTTTGTTTATTCCCTTATAGATTCGGAATCGAATTAAACTGCTAATACATTACATCATCTCCCTCAAGATGCACATTTTTTAGATGGAGAATGGAGGCAAGAGGCATGTGATACATAATAATTAGCATAAACATGCAGATTTTGTTGTAGACATCATAATCCCCTGGAGGTATTGATTCAGTTTATTCAATTCTATACAATTCATCTTCGCAACAGAGTTATACAACTAGGCCATGCTTACAACATCACTATTGTGCATCAGCATTGTGCATGTAAAACACCCTCTGTGCACTAATGTCCATCCATTACTTCAACTAAAACAATGTAATCAGAAGACAGTACGGAGATAGAGAGAAATGATAATTGAAGATGACATAGTTTAAAAACCTTTTTGTATACTAGGCTCTGATTGAGAATATTCCTAAAATTAATCAAGAGCTTCGCAGTTTCTTTACTACCTATCCAAACAAAACTAAAGGAAAATAAACGAATCCTCTATTTTCTCTCCATCTTTTATAATCTAACAAAAATTACCAAACACACTATAACCAGTGATAGACCAGAAGCATCAAAAATATGGAACATCAAACTCTGCCTAGAGAACTACATCTAAACTTTATTTTTGCAACTGGTAAAAATAAGTAAACTAAATGTGATAAAAATTATGGAACCGCAAGAACTAGCTCGCTATGAACCAATTCATTGAAGACATAAAAGCACTTGTATACCTAAGAATATCAATGAATACAAGTATCAGATAGTAAAGATCAACTTTATCTTAGACTAAACAGAATCCCTGTTACTAAAACATCATTCTGTAAAACACTACCTCAGTCAGCTCCTTGTTTTTGTACAAACGTGTCCCAGTACTGTGGAGAGAGGCATAGATATGCTTTAGACCATCAAGTTGAATCCATTCGCTGGTAATGACATGGTTTAGTACTTGTGCACTCCTCTGTAATAAAGAACACAAGATAATAATCTAATTAAATGAATAATATGATGTTGTACAAGAGTTACTCAGTAAACTAAATATACTACTGTTGAGAGAAAATAATTTTATCAGTATCATATTACATTATAAGAATGAGAACCTGCGTGTTGAGCTTTGTTCTGGTGGAAACTATACAAGCAGCCACAGAAGCACGAAGGATGATGTTCAGCCTAAATCCATATATATCTATATCACATGTAATTCTGTACCCGGAGACGAGCATATGTTAGTGTAACATCATTACAAACTAAAACAGTGATATTAAAGCATCACGATACAATCAGACAACAAATCATGATAAACGCACACAAAGTTCACGAATTAAAAATTTCAAACAACTCACCTTCTTAAAGGCTAAGCAAGACAAAAAAAATACGAAAAGAATAAAGCCAACAAATACATCTAACATGCAAATAACTAATTCCCAGTAATACAATGAAAATTTCATAAGTTTTTTAAAAGAATGAAGCCAACAAATATGTCTAAAATTACTAGGCCCCAACTTTTTGAAAATGGCTCTCAGGAGTAGTTATTCATTGTATGTAACACTTAAGCACAAAAAATAAATAAATAAATAAAAAGGAAGGGAAAAGATGAATCTAACATGTAAATAGCAAACTCCCAGTTATACAATGAAAAATAAAATTTAAAAAATTTCTCCCCGGAACGATAAAATAATACGGGAAATAATAAATATGAAATTAAAAAAGTTCACCCCCACCCCCCAAAGTAAAACAGAAAAAGGAATCTACCAGAACACCAAGCTCAGTTTGAAGATAATCAGAATATAGAACTCGTCTACAGATATGCTCTTATAAGTTATAATTGATATATTATAGCAATGATACAACAATACTGAACTTTAAAATTCACTCACGTTTGTAAAGAAAGAAACACATCATATAACTGATGAAAGGCACCCTGGATAACCCGCATTCCATTAGAAACAAAGGCAGCTCCATTATCAGCAATGATCTGCTTCTTTCCCGAATAAACTATGTCAATAAGTGGAAGGCATAAGAACTCCAATGCATTATAATAAGGCAGAAGATAATCCTTTAAATTCTTCTGCACGTGACTCATGGAAAACCCCCTTTTGGAAATATCATTTGTACCAATTTGGAAATAACTTTCTAAAGAATCGAAACAATCGGACAAATCAGTCGTTGTACCCCTATCATCAAGCAACATTCTCATTGCACCCCCAGAAGATGTAAGATCATCATCCTTTGACTTTAAACTACAATCAACGTAGTGCAAACCAGTAGCATAAAGGCTTAGAATCAAATTCAAAGGTTGAACCTGCAAAGCAAATTATTTTCTAATTACCACACAACAAAGGAAAATAGACGAACAGAGATCAAATTTGATAGCAGAAAACAACATAAATAAAATACCTGATCAAAGTGAGTTATTAACTTTTTTAAATGTGATCTCAAAGTACCAGAAAGATTTGTACTTGTAGTACGACACTTATCGGCACAATAAGCAATAAGTTCAGCAAACTCTTTTCCTGGAAATTCAACCTCAGCTTGCCAAATTAATTTTGAAGAAGTTAGACAGATTCTGGGATAGACGAATTTTAGTTATAAACCGGTAACTAATGATGTTCACACAATAAAATCACAAGTATAAGCATACTACAGTACCAAAAAAAGCAAATAGATCTCGATATGAAGTTCAAACCAAGATTCATTATCAGATAAAGTTTGAAAGGATCTCCATCAATAGTAATTCAGTAAAAGAGACAAGTGGAAGTACTACAACAGTAAAACCTATACATCAGTACTGGTGCAAAAAGTAAAAATAAAAATACAGTACGACCAAATAACTATTTTTAGCAATAGTAACTCCCGGCAGAAAAAGACACAATCTCATAAAAATAAATGTAAATATATAAATGGAATCTAGCTATGGTTTGTAGGCTCTTCAAGACCTTTGGTCAAAAAAAAAAAAAAGAAGACCTTTGGTCAAGATGCAAAGGGTCAAAAGATGACATACCAAGTTCAAAATTTCATTCAATTCTAATGGATTAACATATTTATTGCATGTGAACTACAATATAGAACTACAATATAAAATTATGTTAGAACACATTAAGAATGTCAAAGATACTTTAAAGAAACTAGAATTAATATACATGCTGTTAGAGGATTTTACATTATTGGGACTGTTTAATGGATAAATTTTACAGATAGTTTTGATATAATACTTTATTTATGATCATGTAAAAGAAAAGAATTTAGTTTGTCACTGACAAAAGTAAAAAAGAACAGGTAAAGACTTATAAGATATCGTGAAGTAAATAGGGAAATCATTTTGCCATACTGCATCCTAAGAGAAAGCAGGTGATATTGGAGCATCAACGAGAAATCATTTAAAAGCTGTAGATTAAACACCTCTTGACATCCTTGTAAAAATCAAAATAAATTAACTTTATACTACAGCTATGTCCGGCTAATCTTCCACTAGTTGTATCACTAACATAGATTAGAAACCCTAGCCCTCATATGATGCCAAAACAAAACAAACAAAAATAGAAACAAAATGAAGACCTGACACTAGTTTGTTAATGAGATGGTACTAAAATATCAATTTGCTTACTTGATCTTATTACGAGATGGTAGGAAAAGATACTAGATACAGTCAATAGGTTCAGAGCCAATAAAAAAAATATATGCATGTATACTAAAAAGAATATAGCAAACAAAAGCGAAAGACACCGATAAATTTCTCAACAACAAGAAAACTATTGTCCCTCGGAAACCTAAAAGACAGGGGCATTCCTTGGAGATCCTAGGAGGTAGGTTTTGGGATCCAATTCAAAAGAGATTACATCATTGAACTCTTTAGACAAAAGAAAAAACATTTGCTGCTATGTTAAGAATAACTCAATTAGCAAAGACATTTGCATTATAATAAAATTTTAATTTCATTTGCAAAAGAATTTGGATCAACTGAATTATGGCATAAGGGTTTTTGGTTTTCATTCTTAAAAATATATCCATAAGTCCGGATATTGCACAATTATCATGTTTTGAGACTCTGCCTTTTCGTTGAAAGAGAAGTTAAATCTGTACTACTTAGTGGCTCGTCCTTGAAGCCTTAATTTTGATACTAAACATTGAGATGGGACTGATAATTGAAGAATATAGACATTAGACGGACCACATTTCTCGGTAGTCAATCAACAATAAACACAGCTACGATTACCTTGCATTCATCAACAAGGGAGTCCAACAAGCATAACAATGTGTTACTGGTCAGTGACGAACTAGTCTCTTGTAATGAAAATAAAGCTGAACATATTCGACGTCCCCACTGCATCAAAAATGCTGATTAGATAAAGCACATTGAATTTCCCAGTACATAAATAACTAAAAACAAAGCTTTCGTAACCTGGAACATATGATCCTTGATGGGTGACTTTGCATACTCGATCACGGTTATGCAGCAGAACTTGCATACGAGATTTTCTCCAAAAGATGAAAGCTCCTCGACTAAAAAAAGAGTACACCTCCCGAGATAAATGGCAAGCTGCCTGTGCACTTTGTCTCTTGCAGTTTCATCTAACACCCTACAATAAGTTGATATCAGATAAACAAATGAGAAAACTACTAACATTATCACAGCAAAGTATCTATCTTTAATGGTCCAGAACAACGCTAATGGTTTATCATTTCAGCAATGAACTCGCAATTTCAAACCTAAGAATTCTAGTTTCTCAATTCCAGAGCAACCAAACACAGAAGAATTGAAAATAGAAATGTCACATTGACTGACCTAAACCAAGGAGCCAACTCCTCAACCATACAAAGCAGCCGCTCATACACCTCCTCTTCCTTGCTTCGAATCGCAGAAGCACACCTCGCTAGAATATACACCACTTCTCCGATATCGGCGCCGCCCTGCTGTCCTGGCACAAATCGACGGTCCAAATCCACCGGCTCCTTTCCTAATTGAATCGCCTTGAAGCTCTTCAAAACCCTAAGGCGCAAACCAACCGGATCCTCTGGATGTGGAACTTGTACGGCTTGCCGGAGAATTGCGACGACACGGCGTCCATGGAGTCGAGGTAGAGGCGGTAAATGTCGAACAATTCGGGGGAAAAATCGTCATCGAGGTTTGAAGGATCAGCGAGGCGTTTGGGGAGGATGGCTAAGGCGAGGTTGAGGAAGGGGGTGAATTTTTTGGCGAGAGAGCGTTGTAGGGTTTGGAGGTCGGCGGAGGTCTTCTTCTTCTTTTTGTTGTGAAGGTCGGCGAATGGGTTTAGGTAGTCGGAGATGAGGCGGTGAGTCCCGGCGGATTCGAGCTTGGAGAGGAGAGTTACGGAGGTCTCCGCGGCGGAGGCCATGGCGGTGAGGAGAGAGAGTGAATGGGCTTTTAGAATATCTAAAGGGTTTAGGTCTTAAAGGCGCGAAGAGAGAAGCGCTTATTTCAAACCAACAAAATTTTAATTATTTAATATTTAAAATTTAAAAATTAAAATGAATCCAGCAGGATTCTTTGCTTAGCTTAACAGAAGGTAGGTTTCTTTGTTCGAATCTCAGTTTGTGAAAAACATCTTATTTGAGTAGGATATCTACTATTGGGTGTTAGGATCAAGCCTAGACCTAGCTTAATCTACAGCCCAACAATCTCAGAATATCTCTAGATCTTCAAACACCTTCAACAGCTCCACAACTATCTACATATTTCAGTCTTTATTTTGCATTCTCTAGTTAATTGTCTCTTAGCTAAGCTAGCTGTTATCTTGGCTCTTTGTAGAAGTGGTGGTCCTTGCCACGTGTTCTCATCTCATGTGAGAGAGCACCGATATGTGTATGCAAGAGACCCTTTTTGAGGTATGAATGAAATGTTAATCTCCTGAATTCTCTTTCCCTCTCTTTTCTCTTCTTGCACCCCAATATCTGGTATCAGAGCCAGCATGGCTCCGGCTCGAAATATATAGATTTCTGCTACCTCCTCCTCCCCTCCTTCCTCCGCCACAGTCCCTCCCATCCCACCCCACCATCAACAACTCAGTTCCTCTTCCTACCAACCCCATGAGGTCACCCAACATCATGTCGAGGAGATACACTCTGCTCTCGAGACTATCCAATCTGAGATGCACCTCTCGGTGGTGTAACTACAACAGCACCAGTCAGAATTCCAGGCCTCTCTCCAACACGACAACACCTCCTTCCATAACCATATCACGGCTCAAATTGCAGCCCTCTAGAGCACCATCGTGCAAGCCCTCACAAACCGCCACCAACCCATATGCTCCTCCTCGACAAAATTACCCCCCTTGCTATCTACACCCCAAAGCTTACCCATGATTCGTTTGGGTATGTTCCTCCAACCCCAACCACCCATGGGTCTTCCACTATGCTACCCACCCCTCCTCACACTCCCCCTCACCCAGCCACCTGCCCTCTGTTCTCCACAACGCCCTCCCTTCCACCACTAACATTCCCCACCTCCTTCACTACTTATCCCCCCAATACTTCCCTCCCTGATTTCACCTCCTCCACCACCGAACCATCCTTCCGCCTTTTCAATACCCAACAACACCACACCCCTACCACACAATTTTTCAGACCTCCGAAGGTCGACTCACCTCGTTTTACAGGGGAAGATGTTATTGGCTGGTTCTCTATGGCTGAGAGATACCTCCAGGCCCAACACATTCCTCTCTATGAGCGTGTTGCCATTGTGGCTTCCCACTTTGGTCCCACGGCGTCCTTGTGGATGAATGCCTTCGAGCGTCGACACCCCAACGCTCCTTGGGAGGTGTTTGTCAACTCGTTTCTGGAGCACTTCGGCGCATGTAACACCGCCAACTTCAAGGCTGTGTTGTCTCACCTCCAACAGTCTTCGTCAGTAGATGCCTTCATCACTGAGTTCACGACCTTGTCTTGTCGTGTTCCAGACTGGTCCGATTCGGATCTATTACCCATCTTCATCGGTGGCCTCAAACCAGAGCTCCACCACGATGTCGATGTGATGCAACCTCGCACATTGGCTGCCGCCCAACGCATGGCTCGTTGCTATGAGCATAAACTGGCGGATATCAGTGCTGCACGCGCCAACCGGCCCTCGCCATGGTTGTCCTCTGCCAAATCACAAGCCCATTCTGTCTCTACCCCACCCCAAATTCAAACTCACACCACTACAAATTCTACCAGACCACCTGTCCATTCCCACCCCACTACCTCCCAAAACCCCAACAGAGAGGTCCCCTACCGTTCTTGGTCGGGCATGGCACAACGGGAACGTCATGCTCAAGGGTTATGTTTCCACTGTGATGAGGCGTGGTCCAAATCCCACGTCTGCAAAGGCAAACCAATTCTGGTCATTCTAGAGGCACCCATAGCGTCCGATGACCCATTTCCGACCGAAACCACTCCGGCAGAACCCGCCTCAGATGATGAGCAGCCGCTTCCTCTCCACACTATCACTTCTACCAAGCCCAGTGATATGATGCACTTCAAAGGGGAAATTAACGGCCAAATAATCGACGTTTTCGTGGATTGTGGCTCCGCCGTGAACTTTCTCAATCCCAATGTCGCCGCCCGCTTAGGACTTCGCACTGCCGCTGCTGACCGTCGCCGCTTCACTGCCGCCACCGGCCAGGTCATGACCTATTCCGGTCAAGCACTTGATGTGACGATCACGATTCAGGGCTATAGCTTCACAAGCTCGTTCTTGCTGTTACCCGTGCCCGAATGCGATCTCCTTCTCGGTGCCTAGTGGCTTGACACTCTCGGTTTCATGGGTTGGCACTTCCTCGACAAAGTCATGGTGTTCTGCTAAGAGGGATGTTGCCATGTTTTACAAGGGTTGAAATCTACACCCTCGTCGACAGACCATTCAACACTGATGTCTCTTCTATCTCTGGAGCAGTTTGGCTCCACTAGTGCACCTCCAGGCCCAAATGTATTGCCTTCCACACCCCTAAGCCCACCTCTACAGAAATTGTTAGCCTGTTTTCAGTGTCTTTTTGACACACCTACCGAACTTCGGCCGGTGTGACCCACTGATCATAGAATTCTCCTCCTACCCAATGCCGGCCCGGTCAATGTTCGACCTTACCAATACCCTCATTCCCAAAAAGCCGAGTTGGAAACTCAAGTGAGGGAGATGTTTGCCAATGGGTTGATTCGGCCGAGCACTAGCCCGTTTTCTTCCCCGGTTTTGTTGGTCCGCAAGAGTGATCGCACATGGCGGTTTTGTGTTGACTACCGCGAGCTCAATGCAGTGACCGTGAATGATCGCTTTCCCATTCTGGTGGTGGATGAGCTCCTCGATGAGTTGCATGGCGCTCATTACTTCTCCAAGTTGGATTTGCCCGCGGGTTATCACCAAGTATGGATGTGCGAAGAGGACATTCCCAAGACCGCATTCCGTACTCATGAAGGACACTACGAATTCGTGGTAATGCCCTTCGGGCTGTCTAACGCTCCTTCTACCTTCCAAGCTCTCATGAATCACATCTTTAAACCTCTTTTACGTAAGTGCGTCTTGGTGTTTTTTGATGACATGTTGATATATAGTGTTGATTTTGAGACTCACCTATCACATCTCAATGAGGTTTTGAGTATTCTTCGGGAACACTAACTCAAGCTCAGGTTGTCCAAGTGTGCTTGGGCCCAGAAGTTAGTCCACTACTTAGGACATGTGATTTCTAGCCAAGGGGTTTCTGTGGACACAGAAAAGGTTAGATGCTTGCAAGACTAGCCCAAAGCCTACAACTCTCAAAGGCCTTAGAGGCTTTCTGAGCCTCGCTGGGTACTATAGGCGATTTGTAGACCACTTTGGAATTATAGCTCAGCCTCTTACTGCTATGCTCAAGAAGGATAATTTCATCTGGACACCACAGGCAACTGATGCCTTCCACCAACTCAAGACCGTTGTCACGACGGCGCCAATCCTCGCCATGCCGGACTTCACCAAGCCGTTTACCCTTGAGGCAGATGCAAGCGGGCTTGGAATTGGAGCTGTCCTTTCCCAAGAGAAACACCCAATAGCCTTCCTCAGCAAAACTCTTTCGGCTCGCAATCAGATTCTCTCTGTCTATGACAAAGAGATGTTGGCTATCCTCTACGCCGTGGAAAGTTGGCGGCCGTACCTATTGGGCAATCAATTCACCATCCTCACGGATCACCAAACCCTCAAACACTTGTTGGATCAGTGGATTTCGATACCGGCCCAACATCGGTGGTTGGCAAAGCTACTTGGGTATGATTACCGGATTAAGTACTGTGCCGGCAAGCTCAACACGGTGTCAGACATCCTCTCTCGGTGGCATGAACTTATGGCCATTCAAGCGGTCTCCTTCCCCATCTGTGATAGCATTTCTCTTATTTAACAAGCCTGCTCTAGAGATCCCATGGCTCAGTCCATCATCACAGCTTTGCTTGAAGGTCTTCCTACAAAAAAAGACTTTTCCCTGCAGAACAACAATTACAAAGATCGTCTTTTTTTACCTCAGACATCAGAATGGCGTGTCAAAATTCTCACTAAGTTTCATGCTTCCATGGAGGCGGGACACCCGGGGTACCTTCGGACCCTGGTAAGGCTCTCGCACAGTTTCAAATGGCCTGGAATGTGTAAGGATGTCAAGGCTTTCATTGCTGCCTGCGACCAATGCCAACACCAAAATTATGAGGCAATCCACCCACCTGGTCTGCTTCAGCCACTGCCCATTCCTGAATAGGTGTTTTGTGATATCTCAATGGACTTTGTCGATGGACTGCCTACCTCCCAAGGCATGAATGCAATTTTGGTGGTTGTTGATCGCTTGTCCAAGTATGGCCACTTCATTCCCATTCAACATCCTTACACCGCTTCTCAGATTGCGGAAGTGTTCATACGGGAGGTCTTCCGCCTGCACGGCATGCCTCGCTCTTTTGTGTCGGATAGAGACCTCACCTTTCTGAGCCGGTTTTGGGAATCCTTCTTCAAGTTACAGGGTACAAAGTTGTGCTGGAGTTCCGCTTATCACCCGCAGTCCGACAGGCAGACCGAGGTTGTCAACCGGTCACTCGAGCACTTTGTGGCTGACAAGCCCTCTTCTTGGCGCAACCTTTTGCATTGGGCGGAGTGGTGGTACAACACCTCTTACCACTCCACGATCAAGATGTCACCATTCGAGGCCCTTTATGGTACCCCTCCACCTTCGGTTCAACGCTACATTCTTGGCTCCACTGTTGTGAAGGCGGTTGCTACTGATTTGGCTTCTCGGGATGAATTACTGCAATCCCTTAAGCACAACATGTCACTGGCCCAAAACCAAATGAAATAACATGCTGACAAGCTTCGTTCAGAGCGCGAATTGGCTGTAGGCGACTGGGTCTTCCTGAAATTACATCCCTACAAGCAGCGGTCCATGGCCAAGCGCCCTGCTCACAAGCTCTCTCCCAAGTTTTACGGCCCTTTCAAGATTCTCAAGCGAATTGGCAAAGTAGCTTATTGACTGGACTTACCTGCTACCTCTAAGATTCATCACATCTTCCATGTCAGTCTTCTGAAGCTGCGCATCGGTGACACGGTTCCAACTTCTCAAACCTTGCCCCACTACACAGATAATGGCACAATTGAGTGGCAGCCGGAGCAAGTTTTGGACATGCAGGTGGTGAGACACAAGGGGAAGACCATCACCTAGTGGCTCATCAAGTGGGAAGGCATGCCGGAAGAGGACTCCACCTGGGAATCGGCTTGCGCCATTCAGCATCGCTTTCCCTCTTTTGCTAGTCGAGGACGACTGCAACTCAAGGGGGTGGGACTTGTTAGGATCAAGCCCAGACCTAGCCCAATCTACAACCCAACAATCCCAGAATATCTCTGGATCTTCAAGCACCTTCAACAGCTCCACAACTTCCATATTTCAGTCTTCATTCTGCATTCTCTAGTTAATTGTCTCTTAGCTAAGCTAGCTATTATCTTGGCTCTTTGTAGAAGTGGTGGTCCTTGCCAAGTGTTCTCATCTCTTGTTCTCATCTCTTGTGAGAGAGCACCAATATATGTGTATGCAAGAGACCCCTTTCGGGGTATGAATGAAATGTTAATCTCCTCAATTCTCTTTCCCTCTCTTTTCTCTTCTTGCACCCCAATACTGGGCGACCAGCCAAACCCATATGAGGCAGAATTCATCAGTATTTTGGTTCATTTGGTTTCTGTTCCGGTTAGTACTACTAGAGATGTAAATTGAAGAATAAGGAAATTCATCTGAAATCCAGGTGACCCAGATCACCCAACTCATCCAGCAAAAACTCACCTCCACCGAGGTGTAAACAGATACAGTTTTTTGATCAACCATAGATTATATTTGCTATCCTAGTGTTCTATAACACATTATAAATTCCTCTACTTGTTGGTATAGAAATAATATAAATAGCATGAAAGAACATTACAAAGTGTTATATGAAAATGGAAACTAATAAATATCTAATATGGATAAATCAGACCAGGTTTGTAACTTCTTTTTTTTATGAATAATTAACCAGGTTGTAACTTCCAACAAGAAATGTTGATATAACAGGAAATCACTTGGTTGATGGTCATTTACAACCAAAGATTCAGCACAAAATAAGTGAAAGGAATCTTATTCCATCAAAACATTGCCAATATTCTGATATGAGACTACAACTGAAAGGTACTTTTAGGATTGGTCAAATAACTAGTTAAAAGTTCTACCATTCAATTTGAAATAACAAGTATTAAATCACTAACTGAAGGCGAAATTCTTGATGAAGTTTTTCACTTTAACCCGGTCTGCTGCCTGCCGTCAGGGATTGCAAAAAGAACAATAGGCTTTGAAGGCCTGACGTAGGGAACATCACATCTGAAGTATCCTTTCCTCTCAAGTTGCAATACATCTCCACGCTTCAGATTTCGCATGTTGGCATCCCCAAGGGCTGCTGTCTCCTTTTCAGTACATGGGTTAACCGCATCGAGGAAATCCTCGCCTTCCTCAAGCTGCAATTACAAATTAAAACAACCAACTCAATTACACATGAAACTAGCAATAAACCATCGCACATACAATAACTAAATCGACGGATTAACCTTTTTTGTGGCATAGAAAGCTTCAAAATTATTGAATGGCATATACCTTCTTCTTTGTTATCAGATAATCAAACTCCATCAATGAGAGTTTAACCAGTTCATCTATTTCAGGCAGCCAGGTAAGCTTCAATTTGGTCATTTTCACAGATCCTTCAAGATGCAAAACCCCTTTGAGCGCAAGATTTCCATCTTCGTCTTTCTCAATCTTCTTAACAATGGCATTCCCCCAATCCATGAGCGTCACTTCCTCGTCAACTGAAATCAACTCTGCATCAGCTCGATCTATCCATATGCTCCTTGTGAATGTTGTTGCCTTCTCTCCAGCACTTTCGCACTTCTTATGCCTAGGTATTATGCGAACAAATGGCTTCTCGGGCCCATTAATGAGGGTCAACAACACTCGTCCCTCTTCAATGACAGCAGTATGTCTTGGGCATACAGGATCGATAATCTTCTTGTTAATTGTCCACAGTTTGTCCCATTCCATAAGATTCAGATTCTTCGAAGCCCCCTAATTCATAAAATACCAAAAAAATCAGTTTTCAGTTCAACTTTCAAAGTTCAGATATATTATAAAGTCTCCATACCGTAAAGATAAACTAGTACAACTATGAAACAGAGGACATAAGAAGCATTAAACATGTACTATATTTCATGACCAATTAATGCTCTCCAATGGGTACTCCATACAATTGGAGTTTAGCAGTTCAGTTTTTGTAAGATACTAAGATAAACATTTACTGTTGTTAATCATGGTATGACATATTAGTGGCTTACCATCTCAAGAATGAACTGTAACAATGCTTCGACTTTGAGACCTCTACGCACAATTCCCTGAACAGTGGGAAATCGAGGATCATCCCATCCATTGACCTTGTCATTTTGAACAAACCACAAAAGCTTGCGCTTGCTGAGGAGTGTATAGACCATGTTCAACCTACTGAACTCATATATATGCACTCTTCTCAGTTCCATATCCCCTTGAATCCAATAGTACTGGGCGTTGCGATCATGATACTCACTAGAACGAAGTGCATGAGTTATACCTTCAATGGAATCAACAAATGGACAAGCGAAATCATAAGTTGGGTAGACCTTGTACTTGGACCCAATCCTATGATGTGGCATTGGATTGCAACGATAATAAACTGGATCTCTGAGTGATTTATTAGGGTCCTGCATATCTAGCTTCCCCCTAACACAACACTGCAGACCCCTCTCTGTACCTGCGATCATCTGCTCCCACAATTTCAAATTTTCCTCTTTGCTGTGGTTTCTACACTTTGACTCAATCCCATCCATTCGTTCTTTTTGCATCAACTCTCTTGGTGTATCATCAACATATGCTTTACCTTGGATAATCAGCTTCTCGGCCATTTTCATTAACTCAGGGAAGTAATCTGAAGTATAGGTAACCATCTCATACTCGATGCCCAAAGTTTCAATGTCCTTGAGAATATTATCCACAAACTCATTGCTTTCTTTAGCAGGATTTGTATCATCAAACCGCAGAATCACCTGACCTTGATACCGCTGAGCAAAATACTTATTCATCAAAGCTGCCTTGGTGTGCCCAATGTGAAGATAACCACTGGGCTCCGGCGCAAACCTCAACTTCACCTTTCCAACCTCAGCCTCTGGAAGATCCACCTCGGATGTTCCTCGCGCTTTCACCACATCTCCATTCACGCCATTTGATTGCTGACTGGCTGAGTTCTCTTTCGATTTCCCCGCGCCTTTCTTTCCAACATACGCAGATGTTACTTGGTTCAATGCATCACCATGCTGCTCCAATATCGAACCGTACCACCTACTTAAATTCCGATACTTCTTCGACTTCCTCAAACTCTCCCATCTAAGCCCAGCTCCTGCCAAGCATAGAGTTTAACTATTTAACCATCCAAATATCCCTAGCATTTTCAATCAAGAAAGCACCTAACAACTATGACCTAACTATACTAGGTGAGCTACAAACCTGCAAGGCCAGACCAGATAGCAATATCGGCAACCGAAAACGAATGATCAACCAAGAAGGTTCGGCTTCCCAGATACTCATCCAAATGCTTGCAGGCATTCTCAAAAGCAGAGCCAACTGAGAGCACCGGAGCATACTCAACCCACTCAAAAATCTGAGCATCTAGAAACGCATCACCGCCGCAGAGATCGGAGATACGACCGAAATAACAAAGAAGCGGCGAAACGCCGCGCAGTTTTCGCCTAAGAATCGAAGCAAATGAGAACATTGAAGATAAGCAACGAAACGAAAGCATAGTAAGGGAGGAGTTAGGGTTTTTTTACCCATCGGAGAAGTGAAGAACGGGAGGAGAGCCGGGAGCGAGAGAGGCGTCGGCGGGGACCGAAACCCCAGCGAGCTTGGCTGCCGCGATTACTGAAAGCGGAGGGTTCTCCACTGGGAAAGAGAGCGACTTCAGCTTCATCGGAAATCCAATGACTTCTGCTTCCCAGTGATCAGTGATAATGCTCACAGGAAACAAGAGAGAAGGGAAGAGCCTACTTATACCCGGTCTACGATACTGCGTCGTTTCATCCCCATCCCCAACCCAACCCAACGTTTCCTCGCTCTTTTCTTCATTTTTACGCTTTTACTGCTCTAGATAATGATCCCTATTGTTTAGGGAATGCTAAATTGCTTGTTTGACTCGTTCGGTGGTTAGTATTACCATGTTTCTAGCTAGGTTTGTTAAAAGTTAAAACGTGGGCTGCGTCTTTTATTATTTGATTATAAACTGAATTTTCATCTCCGTGGGGAAAACGTACCACGTCATCTATGCGACTACCCACTCACAAAGCAACACGTGTGCATATTTTTATCCAACTCAGCTTGGTTGTAGAGAGAACAGAATTGAAACCGGGAAATCGGAAAGCTCATATCTGATTCCAATCGACCCAGAACCAAACCCAGGTAGCCCTCTCCCTCTCCCTCTCCCTCTCCCATCCACCTCAATCCCATCCGCAAGCTCTGCCTCTCTCTCCGGCGGCCCTTCTGCGTCTTCGGCACCGCCAAATCCCATCCCCCTCCCCTGAGTCCCCTCCCCGATGCCCCCACTCGATGTTACATTATTCTGCGAACCCAAAACTTGATACCACACACAATCCCAAAACCATGCAATAAATTATCATCATCATCAGAAAATGAGCAACCCAGTTGAAAGCTTTAGCACCATATATGTATTGAAAATGGCTGAGATTATTTACTAGAATATTGAACGAGCTTTTGAATTGATACAAAATTCAAATGATATCAAAGCTTGATTCACTGCAACAAGTAAGGTTAATTAAAGAGGAAACCACTTGGTGTAATTGAAGAAACCCAGATCCAATAGAAATATGGGAATCATTGCAACAGCAACAAGAAGAACAAGTTCATCACTTCAATGGGTGGGGGCGTCAGAGAGGGGAGGGGGATGGGATCGGATGGTGGCGGAGACGCAGAGGGGTCGGCGGAGCTTGGGGTGCGATTGAGGTGGAGGATAGGAGAGGATCTGAGTTTGGTATTGGCTTGATCGGAGAGCATCTTTTCGATTTCTTCATTTCTGTTCTCTCTTCAACCAAGCTGAGGTGGATAAAAATATGCACACGTGTTGCTTTGTGGGTGGGTAGTCGCACAGGTGACGTGGTGTGTTTGCCCCACAGAAGAATTCCACATGATTCCAAGAAGAGAAAATCTTAGACCGCTTCCTATGTGACCCACCAGTCACAGGACGACACATGTATTTTTTTTTTTTTCGCATCTTTTTTTCTTCCTTCTGCTCTATTCTCTCTGGGGAAACCGATCTCTTCTCCGGCGAAGCTTCGTTTGGATAGCAGGTTCTTTTCCACTTCCCAACTGCCGCCTCCACCATAAGCCTTACCGCTGCCATAGTCTTGCAGAAACCTGCAGTCGTTGAGTCGCGTCTCCACCAACCCATGTAAAACCCGCTGCCAAGAATCCTTGTCACCCGTCGTTGGCTCGCCGCAGGGGATCGGTTTCGCTAGAGAAGAGGTCGGCTTCGCTGGAGAGGATCGGTTTCGCCGGAGAAGAGATCGGTTTCGCTAGAGAAGAGAGCAGAAGGAAGAAGAAGAGATGTGAGGAAAAAAAAAATTACGTGTCGTCCTGTGACTGATGGGTCGCACAGGACGCGTGGCACCGCCGTCGCACGTAAGATTTTCTCTTCCAAAGAAAGAATGAAAATTCGATCATTAACTTTCCTCTATTGCGCAATGAAAAGGGGGGACGATTTTAAGCATTATGTATACAGGGCTACAATTGCAGCTGATCCAATATTAAACGCAAATGATTGCATTGTTGTTGTTCTGTACGGTAGCAAAAGATTTTTGGCTGTTTTCATAGGAGAAATTTTTCAGCGTTATAGGAGGATCACGTGGTAGTATGATGTGGTCTTACATTCTAATCAACTATTGACACATTGATTTTATCAAAGAAAATTACATAAGCTATTTTGTCAAAGACAATTTTGGGTTTGTTGTTACTTTTTAAACCCTAAACCCTTCTAAACCCTAGACCTTCCTAAAGTTATAATAAATCCACGTGTCAATATTTGATTGGAATGTAGGACCACGTCATAATGTCAGGTGGTCCTCATGTAACATCTAAAAATTTCTCGTTTTGAGACTCGATCAGGACATAAATTGGACTTACATTGATAAAAAGTGGCACCACTAGAAGATGTTGCTATAGTTCAAGAAACGTGCTATCCTTTTCGAAATCTTGGTTATAGTATCAACCTTTTGTCTTTTGATATCGTCACCGGGAACAACTCTAAAACAAAAAAGAAACCGAGAGAGAATTTCTACTCTGACCTAGTACTAGTGGCACCAAAAGTTCTACAAGAACCTCAACAAATAAGCAACGTGGAGTATCTCGTGGATTCAGCTTTGATGGCTCAAAGGCACACTACTTACAGACGTGCAGGTTTCGAAGTATTTGAACGTGTAACTTGAAATTTCAAAGTATATGAATTAGAGTTGCGGCATGAGAAATTTGATAAGTTAACGAGGAAAAAGAAAAACACCTGAGCCGATGTTGTTATCTTTTTGGGGGATAACTCTTCGGTATTTGTAATTGCTTCACATTTTCCAGGATGTCAGCCAAATTGCATATATTTCAACCATGATTTCATTAACTTAAGGCGCAAAGTTGATGAATTTAGGATTCATGATTGGGAAATAAAAGGTTTCATGTTGGTGTGTATAATATTCAAGATAAAATGTCTTCACATCTTTCTACCTTGCTAAAGAAGACTATTAGATTTTCAATATGGGTTGTCCCGGCGTTTCAAATGTAAGCAATATTACTATTGAATTAATTTGCCAATTTCAAGCAAAGTAATTTGTTTTCCCGGAATTTATTTCACAAGTTTGCAACTTATATATTAGTATTTTCTTTTATTTTTTCATATATGTTAGATTCATATCATAACGATAAAAAATCAAACTTTAGGACTATATATAAGTACAACCATATATGAAATTTACACTCATCGGTATCTTCTACCCTAACCGCTATCGATACTAAAACAAGTCGTAGCATAGCTTCTTGCTAAACTCCTATTTAATTAAATATATCCAATATTTTTCTTTTCATGTTTCACTTTAGAGAAAATACACACATCTAATCTCTTAATACACACCCATATTATTTTATATTTCACATCAGATTTTATATGTATGTTTAATTACAAAACATCCATCAATTATTAGAGAAAAAAAAAACTTATTATTCCCTAAAACCTAACTCTTTTCCACTATTACTACACATCAAGATAAAAGAAATAAAAACCTCTTCTCTAAAATTCATCACCTGAATTTCGATTACTGTCGTAATCATATGTACTATTTACCGATTCATTTGGTTTTTTTTTTTATCAATTTTAGTTTTATCTTGTAGACTATAAACTAGTTTTTATGCTATTGTACTTCTACTAGTTTCTTAACTTTGAAAAAATTATGTATGTTCAATATATTTTTTTTCTTCAAATTCTAGCCGATTGATATCATATTAGAGATTTGGAGTTCGAATATAATATTACTTTTTTTATTATAAATTAAAAAATATCAAGAAAAAATTTCTAACCGATCAAAAAAATCTAATATAAAATAAAAAAGAATACGTAAAGAGAGTTTTGAATAGTAAATATATAATAATTATATTAAATAACATATTATTATTAGTTTTAGATATTGAGGGTATTTTAGGCAGTTTTAAATGTGTATTTAGTATAATATTGAAATGAAAAGCTAGATGGGTAGTGTATTATGTAAGAGGTGTGCATTAAGAGATTATGAGTGTGTATTTAAAATTACTCTTCATTTTAAAGTTAAACTATCATGCTCTGTCTTTTGCAAAGTATAACTGAAGAATAATCTTCAAATTTCCTTCTTCGCAATCGATTTCAGTAACGCTAAAAACTTTGGTAAGACTACCTTCTAGTGTTGTTTCACTTCATTCTCTTGCCCTATCCGTGCAAGTAAAAATGAACTACATTTGCATCATTTGACCTCCTACTAGATTGCTAGTGCTTTAGTAGTAAGTAAGGGTCCGAATGTTTAAATTTTTAATAAAAGCAAAACAAACCCACAATAAATGGTTTAGGCTCTATATATATACATGTTTCCATCGGTTCATAAAAACATTTTAGCTCCCAAATTCATAATGTCTCATTTGTTATCAAAGACGAAAACATCATAGTTAACTGGAGTTAGAGCGTAATGCTCTAAAACCCTAAACACAGAACTCGTCGCACGCTCGTCAAAACAGAACACCATCGCTTCCCTTAGTCTCATCCGGCTGCGCGGCGGTCGGGCTGGAGATCAATTCAGATGCAAGATCTTGTGGCCGGGCAAGGCTGGGTGGCTTCAAGTTCTCTTGGTTTTTGTCGAAGGAGGTGGTGGCACAAGCAGAGGCTGTGGGGGCGATCCGATCGGTTCTTGTTGGAGGCATCAAAGGTGAGATCTGGTTTGGCCTGGGGGTTTGTGGGTGGATCCTCTCGGATCTTGCCGAAATCTCTTTGAAGACAGATCGAGGTCTGGTTTTGGGCGATGAATTATTTTGTTCGTCAAATGGTCATTGCCTCCAAGTGGCAGGATGAAACAAAGTGTCGTCAAATTTATTCTCCGGCGGCAATATAGTAGGAAAACTGGTTTATTAGACATTAGGATATGTAAACGTGTTACATGTCAAGTGTTCTTTCCATTATGTCACCGCTGTGACAAGCAAAGAGTCGCCATTAGAGTAGTACGCCAGGTACGTTGTAGAGTAGTACTCTTTGCTAGTTGGTGTTTGTTAGAATACAGGTACGTTGTAGAGATTCTCAATATTATTTCGGGTCTTTGTAATCAGGGGTTTAGGCTTCACGTCCCCTCTTGTATTTGACTGTTTCATTAATTAATGCTTCAGGGTAGCCGCACCAGCCTTTTATTCAAAAAAAAAAAAAATCAACGTACTAGAGTCGAGATGATATTGAAGTCTAGGTGACTGAACCAAAATATCAATCCCTCCTAAATGATAATGTCTCATTTGTTATCAAAGACTGAAAATATCATAGTTAACTGGAGTTGAGATGATATTGAAGTCTGGGTGACTGAATCAAAATATCAATCCCTCCTAAAAGATAAGTAAATAAGGTACGTCATTTAGGTTTTTTTATGTTTGGTGCTCTTCTCATTGGTCTCTCCACACCATTTTCTAATTTCAAATTTTTTTATTTTTTACCAAAACTTTGATAAATTGTAGAAAATAGCTCGAAACTCAAAAATATAATCCGAAGACACCGGTGAACTCGTGTCAACGCATACTTCGAATCGGGGCCTTAAAAGATTAATTTAACATTTCGAGAAAAAAAAATAAAAAAAAACTTGAACGTTAACTTACTAAGTTATCGAGCATGGTTAGATTCCTCAGTAGCTCGTAGAAAACTTGATAAATTGGTAAAGTTAGATAAGAGGTGTTATAACTGTGTTTTTTTAGAGTTCTTCGAAGAGAGTTATGAAGTTTTCTAGATCCTCTACGTACTCGTAGGTCATTCTTATTTATCATTTAACTCAGTGACACTTACCTAAACGTACTCGTAGGTCATTTAACACTTAGTGACAATTTTTTTTATTTTTTGGGGAAACGGTTCAAGACCTAACTCATCACTCTTACCGAAAATGTGTTTTTATTAGTAATTTGATATGAGTTGGCAAAGTCAATTATAACTTAAAAAAAGAGAGAGGTCTAGATGTTAATTTTAGAGGTATGAATAGAAGCTCATACGAAAACCACCTATAAAAAGATTGAATTAGGGTAACAATTAGATTAGATTAGGATAAGATTAAATTTATTCCAAATCCTTTAATTTGTTTGGTTTTAACGACTAGAACGAGAATATATAAGTAGAAGAAGTAGATCTATGTTCAGTATCCATCTTCTTCAACTCAATCAAAAGTGGAGAATCCTCAAATTCTCCATGCCTCCGCAAACGAATTTCCCTCAAGCTAATCAATAATGAAAACAAATTGACACGGTTACGTCTTTCACGAATTCCCAACACCAAAGCATCAACAAGAGTCTCTAACTCGAGAAGCAGAATGGGTTCCCCAAAACCCGACTCCATCGTCGTCTCTAGCCACTAAGAAACCACCATCCCCTCTATCAACTCTAGTACCGGCTCAAATGAAACCATCTATGACTTCTGCAACTTTCCCAAACCCTCCTCCACATCCATTTGAAAGTCCGCAGCGTCACCCACAAGGTCCTCTTTTTTGAATATGAAAATCATCCATTAATGATCCAGCGAGTAACGGATCGGGTCTAATAAAAAAAAATATCACTAAACTGATTCGGACTTAAATAAAAAGAAGAAAAAATTTCAGTTCGCCTTTTCAATTTTCATAAACTGATGTTAGGTCCAATTTTTGAATTCCTCTCAAAATATGACGTCACCAAAAGTGTTGAAACTGATAAGGGAACCTATAATTCAGCTTTATCCCCTCATTTTTAACGAAATGTCTGTCATTCCAACAGTTTTGGTATCGTCATATTTCAAGAGGAATTTAAAAATTAGACCTTATTGATGTGTTTACGAAAGTTAAAGGAGCAAACTGATTTAAAAAAAATTAAATGACTGAACTGATTTTATCACTAAAAATTTAAAAAATAAACTGAATTTAATTCAAAAAAAAAATGCGACCGTTTCAGTTCCTAATCCGGGCTCCCAAACCAACCACAACGACTAAAAGCAATTAAATAAAAAGAAAAAGACCAAACTCCCGTACAGTACAAAAATTCAAAATTTAAAGTACGCCCTCCGGTACGAAATACCAAACAAAATCCACAGACAAGGGCATATCTGTCAATCCACAGCACACTCCTCTTATTCCACATCACACAGACTCCTGATTCCAATACTCCACTCTCTCTCTCTCTCTCTCTCTCTCTCTCTCTCTCTCTCTCTCTCTCTCGCCAAGGCATTGAAGAAGAAGATCCGCCAGATAGTGCGGCTCAAGCAAATCATGATGCGCTGGAAGCTCACCAGCCTCCGCCTCCGCCCCGCTCTCTCTTTTTACAACGACGACGATTCCGCTTCCTCCGACTCCTCCTCCGGCTCCACCCGCCGCACCCCCTCCGGGTTCCTAGCCGTCTACGTCGGACCGGTGCGGAGGCGCTTCGTCATTCCGGCCCGGTTCGTCAACCTCCCGGTCTTCGTCGACTTGCTGGAGAAGACCGCCGAGGAGTTCGGCTTCGAAACCACCGGCGGCCTCGTCTTGCCTTGCGAGGTTTCGTTTTTCAAGGAGATCCTGAGGTTTCTGGAGAAGGACGAGAGGAGGTTCGGCAAGTTGTCGCTGGATGAGTTCTTGAAGATGGTGACTGATGCGGTGGGATTCGATTCTTGCAAGGCGGCGGCTTCCGCTTCCGGCGCCGCCGCATCGTTCTCTCCTCTGTTGCAGGAAGCTAGGGTTTGACAGATTCTTCTCTCAGGTTTTTTAGGGTTCTGATTGGATTGAATTGAATCGATCCAATGCCTTTTGTTTTTTAGTGATGTTAGGGACTTAATTGTACATGGGTGGCAGCCAAACTTGATTTCCTTTTTGTTTTTTTTGGGAATTTTTTTTTTAGGGATTGTTGGTTTGTATCATCCTTGAAGCACCTATGGTTTTTAATTGTGTTTGATCATGGGCTTCAATGAGATGTTTGAACAAGGTTTTTCTAGCTAGAGCATCAGTTTGTTTCAGTGATGCAGTAGTTGATGATGATGATGAAATCTTAGGTTTTGTTCTAGCGGCGAGAACAGTTTCTTATCATGTAATGGAATTTTTTTCATGATTAATGGTAATTGAAGTTTGTTCTCAATTTGTCTTCTTTCGATTCTGGTTTTTATTTTGTTGTATGATGAGCTCTATTTGTTGGAGCTTGCTCTCTTTTGTTTATTGAGTTGGTGAGAGGGGCAGGTCACCGGTAGATTGTTGAAAGATTTTGAAAGTTTATTATCATCTATCAAGGTAAGCATAAATATTATATCATTCTCTTTTGGCTTTAGCTATGGCCTTAGCTAATTGTTTGTGGAGGTGCTGACAAAGTAACAATAATGATACTACTATGATGCAATGCTTATGTGATGATTTTAACTTAGTTTGCACTCTCTCAAAACCATACTAGTACTCCTATCCTGATCCTGGCTCATACGCAGTTGGGGCTTAAGGTGTAGTGTTTTAGGGAACAGAAAAATATTCCTTTTTATTTATGAAACAATTTGATAGATACAGCAACAATACCCTTCCCTTGGTTCATTGTACTCATATTCTCATAACTGTTCCAGCAACAAGTAGCATCATTCCTTTTGGTTCTTGTTTGGTATAGTACTAATGGTGCGGGGTATAGTAACTTAGTAAGTAATCACTCTGACTGGAGTATTAGTGGGGAAGTACTGTGACCACGGAGCAATTAGCAATGTTTTTGATTTGATCATGCGGGTCATCAAAGTACATGAAACGTTATAAGAAATTGATGGTCTTCAATCCAAATGTTTAACTTTATGATTCTTGTGATTAATACCTTCATTATGCATGTTATGATCTCAGCAAGCAACTGTTGATATATAAGAGAGTTTATGATAATTGTCTGATCTTAATATAAGCTTGATTTTGCCGATGAATATGGATTGCTATCTTTTATTCTCAGTTAGCAACATGATCAGTGCTCTTGTATCCCTTGACTCGCTGTTGCTTTCCCACATAATATATATCCTCTTTATCTGCTGCCTCATGTAGAACTTTGTGGTGGTACTGTATTGCATTTGCATCCTTTGAGGACTATGGGGAATAGTGGATTCCTGGTGACCTCATTTTCTTAAGGGTATTTCGTGAGAGTTTGTGCAGAAAAGATCTTATCAGATGTTCATTTGATTTTGCCAAGGTGGGGATCAGGAAAGGGATTCAAAGTTTGAAATGGGAATAGAACCCATGAGGTTACGCTTATATATGTAGTCTCAGGTTGTACTGTCAGAGGAGCTGTTGATGAAGGCATGTACATTCATGGAGTTGGAGTGAAATTGGGTGTGCTATGTAACCAGAGCTGAGCTAAAATTTAATCTACAATTCTCTATCTAAGTTGAGTTATAATATGATTTATTTAAAATATGTCATATTTTGACTCGACCAAATAAGACTAAAATCTAGAATTAATAAATGAGTGTGTGTGGGATAATGTCATAGTTTATAATTAAAATATGTTTGAGTTTTTATTCCATTTATGATTAAACAATAATATAAAAATTAAAATAGGTTTGGGTCTTAACTTCATGGGGTAGAGATGCAAAACTCATATGAATATTTGTAGGTTTAGTTAGCCTAAAATTTGAATTTAGGTCTGAGTTAGAGCATCCCATCTCATTCTCTAAAATAAGGATGGAGAAGAAAGAGAAATTTTCATTCCTTAAATCTGCAGCAAAACTTTCTTTTCTTAAAATTAAATTAAATAGAATTAGCAGATGGAAAGACCCTAAATAAATAGACAAAAACACCCTTATAGAGAAAACAAAACAGTGAAAACACAGACAAACTGGAGTCAAACCCCGAAAGACTCAACTTTGAGAGACTTGTGTATTTGGCGCGGCGCCTCCTTGAGAAGTGAGCAGTGTTCCGATGGAATCGATTCTAGGGTTTATGGAAGAAGAAGACCCGGTGGAAACGTCGTCGTCTTCGTCTCCTTACAGCCACAAACTGGTGGCGTGGTTGAGCTGGGACGAGTGGCTCTTCGTCTCCCAAGCTCTCTTTTCCGATTCACCTGATTCCGTCGCCTCCGCTTTGAGAAGAGTAACCTCCTTTTGCCTCTCTCTTGTTTTAATAGCTTTTGATTTTTTTGAACAAAAATGTAAGGTGTTAATTTTGATTCCAAGTGTAGTCAGGCAATGAATGATTATATGGTTGGGATGTTGTTTTACAGATATCGGCATGGAAAAACAGAGGATGTGTCCCTGCTGTTATCGAAGTTACTGCTTCCATTATCGAAATTCATCAAAAAGATCCTCACTTTAGGTACATTCGACCTTTGTATTTTTTCTTTCTTGTTTTGGTTACTTGGTGTGAAGTTTTGTTTTACATTGGTTGAATTTGTATACCGAAAATTAATGTGAATTTTAGAAAGGACCAGTCAGATTATGCTGTGGATAATTGCAGAGCAGATCAATCCGCTGATTCAGAACTTTCTGAGGAAATGCTGGCCATGCTATATTGCATGGCTATCATGAGGTGAGCTTCCCTTGCAATAATTTATTGGTTTCTGCCTTTTTTTTTTCGTTTGTTTTTTGTTTACTCCTGTATCATCTTGTAGTGTATTGGATTGAGTTGAATGGCTGGTCAAGAAGTAGTTGAAATCAATTTTTGAGTTGGGAAACTTTTGAGTCTATCACTTTTTCTTGTTCACATTAGAATTTAGCGATCCAGGAGTCATGTTACTCGATAAAATATGTGCGGAAGAAAAAGACTACTAATGAAATTGATAGGTCTTGGAAAAAGCTCCAACATGATGTTAGGGAGGTAATGAGAGCTAATCGTTTTGAAGAAAAGACTAATCGACATTATACAATCTAGTAAAAAAAAATTGAAGAAAGTATCGTTCAATTCAAGGTGAAGTTCTGAATACATGTATGTATATGCAGTTTTTATTAATATAATTCATTTTGATCCAGTGCGTGTCTGAAACTAATAAAACTAACGTCTTAGTACAGCTCTTTTTGGATACTCTTGTTTAAGATTTGACATGGCCAGGCATACAGCCTTATGCATTTGTAATTCATTGGCCATTCAAAAATTGGGCTTCATTTTTATGTTTGTGTATTGACTAATTATTATTCAAAGTATTAGTTGACCACTGCTGGGAATGTGTACATGGATTCCATGCATGGATAAACGTATTTGTTTCACACTATTTTTCCCTTTTCTGAAGGCTTGTGAATTGTGTTGTTGAGAAGACACGCAAGAAAAATGAGATTTCAATCGCTGAAGCTTCTGATGCAATTGGCATTCCACGATCACTAATTGATATTCGTCATGGTAAGCAATTCTATCTCAGCAACTTTTTTGGTTGCCATAATTTATCTATTGTTAGCTTATTAGGCATTTCAGCTTTTCTGTAGCATAAACCACATTAACCATAGGAAATCAGCCTACATACTCTTGTCGGATTTACACATAACTTTTTAACGCTTGTGATAGTGTGGAATTGTGGATTAAAATTTTCTTGTTTATCTCTGTCATTGCTTTGATTTCCAGAGGGATCTCACCGTGAACTTCCTGCTCTTGAGGTTGTTCGTAGTGCTTCCATGAAGGTATGCCGCTTTGAATTTAAACAGATAAGAGCATCTCTAACAACTAATGTAAAACTAGATTTATCTTTATTTTAGAGGAAAAACACAATTTTTTGGCTCCAACAGTTCATGTAAAGCATCCTCTATTATACAAAACGTGGGAAGAGAGAGAAACAGATCCTCTATATCTATAGAATTCTCAAAATTTGTATATACATGAAGAATTTTCTAAAATTTATTGCTTGCCTTTTAGAATTCATTATCTCTCCTAAAATACAAAACATGGGAAGTGGGAGAAACAGATCCTCTATATCTATAGAATTCTCAAAACTTGTATATACATGAAGAATTCTCTAAAATTTATTGCTTGCCTTTTAGAATTCATTATCCCTCCTAAAAAAACAAAAAAAGTCATAAAATTACAACATTTAACATGAGTTTTGGGGTTTGATTTGAATAAATATATAATAATTATATATATTCATAATTATACAGAAAAACATCTAATTTTGTACAATAGAATAAAAGAGCTGTTGGAGTTGAGCTCCTTTTCTTTTAGAGATTTTGTGATTTCCTCCTCTAGAATAGAAAATTAATGCAAGAGCTGTTGGAGATGCTCTAATGGTGTAGCACTTTAATTCCTCTCAACACATCTACTTTACAGATACTTATATGTAATGGTATCCTACCAAGACTGCTGGGTGATTTACCAAGTTGTGAGTGCTAGATAGATTCATGACAGTTGGCTATACATGTCCATTCCATCTTGAGAGAGACAATTGCTCACATCCTCATAGGACGGACACTATAAATTTGTGAAATTTTTTTTATGCCATAGTAGATTAACAATACAACAGGCACATATTGTCTTATTGTTGTCCTGTCTTAACAATGAATCACATGTTATCTCTCTTCCCTCTTCCCATTTCCTTAGGTGAAAGAAAAGGACTTTCCTGGTTTTGGATTTTCTTTAACAATGAAATCATAAGTTTTTGGAAGGGCAAATGTTATCTCTCTTCCCTTCCCATTCACCTAAGACTTTCCTGGTTTTGGACTTTCCTTAACGATGAATCTCAAATTTTAGAAGGGAAAATGTTACCTCTCTTCCCTTCTCATTTCCTGATCACAATATGTAGTTCTGCTCTGAAATATAATATTGTTGATACAAATATATCTGTTTTCCACTCTGTGTGGGGTAGAGCATTCAAATCCTACATAGGAAATTTATACTTGTACTGTATTTTTATAAAGTTAAGTCTCTTAAAATAGTTCCAGATATTCTTTTTATAAATATAATATAGTTTTACCTTCTGAATTCATGAACATTACCAAACTTTTACCTATTGAATATTATTATTTTTAAAGATAAGCCTAAACAGTTATCCTTGCATAGTTCCACAACCAAAATTTCATGTTCATTCATCTTCCCAGCTTCCCCTAGCAATAACGACAAACTTTTTTCTTCTGTTAACTTAAAACTTGATGTAAATTTGGAATGCATTGATTTGGTTTGAGTTCGGGAATTGAAACTATGTCTATGGTTGGTTGGTGTTTGCAGGCCCTTGATTGGTTGAAGTATTATTATTGGGAACCTCAGAAGAATGCAATTCCATTCCAAGGTACTGGAAATGCTAACGTCAGAAATGAAATAAAGTCAAAGTTTCATGAATTGGCTTTCTGCTTGAGAGCTAAAATGACGCGATCTTCTCAAGTCAAAGAAAAACGTGGTACGATGATCTTTTCTTCTGCAAGTTTGTTCATACTGCCTAAATTTTGACTGGAGTATATATCCTTCTAATGCTTTACAAGATCTATTTTGCACAAAGTGCAAGTTGCTGTTGCTTTTGCACAGAGTGCAATTTGCTGTTGCACCAATGACAAAATTTTTCTTGCTAAAATGCGGCGACAATGGTTTCATGAAAATGAGAAATATACTTGTCGGGACCTTAGCACTTGATTTCTAGCAGTATTTGTTGTTTGTCTGACCTTGTAAAATTTCACTTTACCTTGTATCAAACTATGTGAACTATTTTTTTAGTTATGCTGTGCAAACAGACAAAAGCACGGCATGTATCTATTCTTAGAGTCAGGGAGCTGTGTTTCCAAATTGCTTAAATGCATGCTCAGAATGTTCCTTGGTTTGGTACATTTTGGAGAATATTCATTCTTTATGGTTTATGAGAACGGAATATAACTTGCCTTTTTTATAGTCAGCAAACTAGGGATTGAAAAAGGCATGAATTCTTGTATTTCTATTTATAAGTTATGCCAGCTAAGCTGACTCTAAATTAGTTGTACTATACCGATTGGTGTTTGTGTTGTGCATGCCATATAGGCTCTCTCACAGCCCTGTACACATATTTTGACTGCCATGTATTGCGGCTCACTGAGTTGGGCTGTGTTGGCAGATATCTGACACTCGACACTCCACCAAAGTATGGAGTCGGTGCTTCAGATTAGGATGATGCAATTTGACATCATGTACTTAGCTGAAGTAATGGAATCATATGAGTTAAAACTTTTGTGATGCAAAGAGTCACTTTTTGATATGAGAAAACAACTGTCTTTTGCCACGGCCTAGAATTTGCATTACAACTTGCCTACTAAAAGGTTGTATGCATGAAAAGCCATATAAGCATTAATGTCACGGGCATAAGTTCTGTAAAAGTGGGGATTACATGTTAATGTGTAGTTTTATGATATTTACTATTGTTTTATAGTGTTTTTTATTGTGTCGAATTTCGCTTTTCCTATAGGTGGCAGACATAGTAAATGGCTTTGTGGGCGTAGTACATTTTTCTCAATAATGGCTGGTGAGACCTGTTCATCAAAATCTAGATGTAAGAGCAATCACTAATTTTATTGATTTCACTTGTTGCCATTTGGTCATAAAATAAGAAAGAAAGAAAAGTAAGTAAAATGAGACCTGGAGTGAAGATTTGCTTGTAGAGTACTGTAGTACTTTTTTTTTTTCCTTATGATTCGTTCTATCTCTCCGTAACTAAAAGCTGGAAATATTACAATTTTCTCTTATGTTGTCTATGTAATTGGACTAAAATAGTTTTGAGAATGATATGGACTGAAATCCAGCTATTGTTTGGAATTAATCGGAAATGTTTTGTCCTATAGTTGAATATGCAGGCTTGTAATATTTGATTAATTTGCTAAAACTATCATTTACAACGAGTCATAAATCATACAATTTTATGTGATTCTGGTTAGCATTCTATCTTAATCCGTGTTAAACCAGTTACATCTCACAAATGTGTCAACCAGAATGCTTAGCAACGTTGTGTGGGTATTCCATTTGGAATCATAAGTACCTCAGAGGCCAACAATCACGAAAACCCAATATTTTATGTTCCTTCTAAACTGCATCATTGACCGTAGGTTGGGGCCCTTTCAAAACCTGTCTGGTGTTGACCACTCAACCTTATGTTGAAATGTTCTAGGCTTAGCTCTTGGTTTTACTATAGTGAGAATAACATGTTTATTGGAGAAGATATCATGCTTGGATAGAATACTGTCACGGCTTTAAGCATTTCCAGGGTGGACAAATAGTCAATCACAGTTAATTTTGGTTTTACTGAGTCAAAATCTATTGTATGTTCTTACTTTGATAAAATTGCTAGTATTAAGTAATGATACGATCATTTATGTTGTGAAAACAAGGATTTGGTTGTCCATATTACTGTGGGCATCTAATCCAAAACTAATTGATGACACCAAGACCCTTATAAGCTCTATTATGCAAAGTCTTGTTTTTCCAAAGGGGGATACCAATCGACCATGTCTGCCTTCAGTGTGGTGGGCTCAAGCCAAACATCACCCAAACTGGATGGTGAGAAGCATTTGTGGCCATTGAGTCTCACATAGGGAGTTAACCACTATTCACCAGTTCAAAACCAATTGGAGACTCTTATAAGCTCTCTTATGCAAAGTAATGTGTTTTGTCACTGATAGTAATTGTTGGAGTGCATACTTTCAAAACAATAGAACAAATGCAGCAGGACCTATTACCCCAAACCCCTCCCTTTTCCATGTTTTAGTCAAAACATAATGTCTTATTTCCTTCAATCTTTTGCTACCTTTTGTCTTTAGTCATTACTAGAATTGTGAGGGCACTCTTACGTTATTAATAAGCTCAGAACTGGGTTTCTTTCCTGTGCCTTTTGAACAGAGTGGACTTGGTCTTTCACTGTTGCTGTCAGTCATAAGTTAGTTAGAATGTTTGAAAGGTTGTGTTTGATGTGTGTGTATTTCTACAGGCAATTAGACCTGGGTTTGGAAGGAACCTGGTCTTCCCGCTAAGATTGACATCTTTAAATACTTGCATGCATTCTATGTATCTGTGATTTGATTCCTTAAAAGTATGTTTCAGATTAAGTTAGTCTTTTGTAATATACTTTACTCGCTGCCATCTTCATGTTTCCCATAATTAGAGGCCGTCTGTTTTTAAAAGCTGGTTCTTTTGATTATCTCTAACTTTATGCATGTTTTATATGTATGGTTGTTAAGGGATGCAGTTTACTTTTCAGGTTATAAAAAAGATATTACCAAGATATTGAAAGGTCTTGTTGGGTTGTATTCGTCTTTCTCGTCAGAAGTTGTATCTGTACTGTTGGAGCTTTTGTTGAACACTAAGAGTTCTTCAGATTCATTGGACCTTCCAGAAAACACCCAAAAGGACCCAAGCGTATATACATCATTGAATGAGTGGAAGCTTGTGATAACAAAATTTTCAAATAAGAAACCAGAGTTACGTCTAGCTCTTCTTAATGCAGTTCTTGATATGATTGAGACTCAGGAAGAAATGATGGGTAATCACTTTTCCTGTTTCTTTGAATTTTTTTTTTCTGTTATCATACTGGTAAATCTATGGTGAGTACATGTATTTATATTCACTTGACTAAAACCGGGATGCCTTTTGGTACTGGGCAGCTTAAGTGATAGTAGTCTGAGTTCCAAGTCTGGATATAAGTTTTGGGTATGCATGGAATGAGCACTGCATATGTATTCATAATGTTCGTCTATTGTGTATAGTTTCCAACTTGAAGTAGTAGTTTTCATCTTAACCGAGTGATTTCACTTGTGTTCAACACTGTGAGGGTTTAGCTAGACAAACCTAGTTGTGTGCTCTGCATAATTGCTTATGTTGATTTCACATGTTATGTTTACTTCTCCTCATATTAGTTGCTGTTTTTGATTTTGTTTTAGGAAGAGGTTTGAACACATCATCAGACTGTGGGGCAAAGATATACCAAGTTGAACATCTCTCTTCTCTGTTTACATGGCTTGTTAGAAGTTTCAAAGGATTAAAGCCTCCTGAAGAAAATTCTGCTGACGAGGTTAAAGTTTCTTCAGCGGAAAAAACTATCTCGAAAGCAGTTCTGATGGATGTCCTGCGTAAATGTCTTCTTGTATCAGCTTCTGCTAATAACCATCTCATGAAGTCTGCCCTCCATCTTGCAAAGCTTACAGGAGACGAGTACCTAGTGCAAAAACTCAATAAACTCTCTTTCTTAGTTTCATCAAATTTGGATGCTACTAAAGAGAACACTTGTCTTGCAAGTTCAAATAGTATATTTGTCCAGCAAGAAAAATCTATAAGTCAAGCAGCAAAGAAGCTAGAGTTGATTAAACGTCACCAAATGAAGCACGAAGCAGTGAAGGGAACAAGAGATGCTGATGTTGGAAGTTCTAAAAGATGGGTTGTGGCAAAATCATGGACCCGGTGCCCTATTGGAATGTTGCCTTGTGCTGTTGGGCATTCCGGCAGCCTGCCTATTCTGGACTATAATTGTGCATCTGAACAGGATCCTGAAGTACTTGGAGAAAACGAGAAGTGGGAACTGAACTCGTGTACTGGCAAGAAACGAGCTAATTCTGATATGCAGCTATTCGATAACCCATGTGCTAAAAAGATGAGGGGGACAGTGGTAGATGATTGTGTATCAGACATGGAAGATGTTTTGTCCTCAGAAGAGGTCAATGCCATGTCCTCAGAAGATGTATGTGGCCATCTCATGATTGGTGGTGTCTGGAAGAAAGTTGGGGAGGAAGAAATACTTGCCATCAAGTCTGCTGTGAGGATATTACTTTGATTTAGCAACACCATATTCATGCTAGAATAGTACTAATCGCAGTTTGAGCTGCGAATCTGAGTTTCATTAATCAGTTTTGGTCAAGTTAAATTTCAAAATGAGAAAACTGGGGGATTTGTAATACTCTACTAGGATCAATGGAGAGTCTCCAATGTGCAAGTGCTTCACCAAATATTGAAGCGCCCATAATACTCTTACATAATAAAATTATCAGAAAAAAATGTAAAAGTGTAAAATCGAAAAAAATAACCAAACCACCTCTATTATATGGTAATAGAGAAAATACACTACTTCTCTGCTACTATTCTTTTTCTTAATGAAATATGTTCATTAACTGAGAATACTAGTTGCTACTCTTACATGAAGGTCGAGGTTCATCACCCATGCTAGTAGTGGTATTAGACACAAGAGCAAGCTCCATCTTGTTTGCCATCCCTTGGAGGGAATATTCAACGAAGGATTGGAATTCTTCCAAGCTCGAGCCCTCAATCGGATTACAACTATACGACCACACGATCTTGCAGCCATTGTTGTTGTTGTTGATGGGGACTACTTGCATTGTTGCAACATATGACTTGAGACCCAAGTTGTTGTCACCGACTTCGTAGGTGATAGATTGGTTGGTTGGATCGATCATGAGTAGCTTCTCTTTTGCCCACAAGGTAGTCTCGTCTCTCCCCATTTCGCAGTACCGAACAAGACCAGGTTGGCCGGAAACTCCTTCGACTTGGTAACAAGTGTGGAGGTTGGGGAACCACTTGTCTATGTTGCAGAAGTCGGCCACGAGAGGCCAAACATCTTGTGCTTTTGAGCCTTTGAGCTCGGCAGAAGCTCGGCTTTCCCATTTTGGTTGTATAGGTTCTTCTTTTGCCATGACAAAGAAACAAAGATATTGAGCAAGTGATACAAATGAACAAGCTTTCATGGTTCATATATATTATGTCGGTTGAATTAAAAACGTGGATGCACATCACCAAGTCAACCTAGCCACTTCAGCCTTGTCTTTGGTGGCATATGGCCGCCACAATATTTTATAACCTTGAGAAAAATGCCAAAGCTAATCTAATCCATTGTCCTTTTTTTTTTTTTCTTTTTTTGGTCAAGATTGTCTGTTCTGGTTTCATTTTTGTTTCTTCCCTTTTGATGCAAATGTGAATCATAGAATTTAGTATGATAATATGACGACATGTAAAAGAGAAAATTGTATTGTTTATATTTCAGGCGGTTCATGTACTCAATTGAGTGATAAGGTTCCTAACTCTAGCCAAGAATCTTAGACTATGTTTGTCTTGAGAGGTTTTTCATGCCAGTATCCCTTCACCTATGCCTCACTCTGACTTTGGTGGGAGGTAGGTCTTCTATTCATGTTAGTCAGAATGAGCTTCAATAAGGTTTTAGTTGGTGAAGTTCGTTTTTAGAGTAAAATCTGCCAAAAGTTACATATAATACATGTATTACCGCCTTGGAAACTCGAAATAATAAACACTAAAACCTCCCACACTACATATATTTATGACTAAAAAATAGATTGTTATTTTGGAGTTTAGACAACACGACCTGGTGATTAGAGATTTAGAGCTATCAATAGGTCAGATGGTGTCGAAATTGGTCGTGTCAATAACCAGTGGCAATGGAGAATGAAGTTCAAATTGCCCATCAAAGATATGGAAAAGGCATCAAAAGCGGAGCTAAGAGATGCAGAAACATGGCTCAAGATCAAAAGGGAGGGCAATAGGCCAATAGTAGCCAGTTGTTTGATCCAGAGTCATATACGAAGTTGGATTATTGATGATGATGTGCAAGCTAGATTTGGGGGGTGTTCTTCAATAATGGGTACAACATCATAACAACATGATATATGAACACGTTATAATCTGCATAGTGATAGAGATACAAAGTATATATATGTTTGATAAATAAGAGTATATACCTATAGCGTCCATCGTCTTCTTGCAAGGATTGAGAAAGACAAAGTCTTCTGCTCTCTCCAACTATAGTTTGTTCTATCTCTCAATGGGGCGAGATTACTTTACGAACATGTCAGTATTGGGAGAACATGGACCTTGACTTATATAGGTGCTAGGTGACAGAATACACCTATCAAAGAGAATATGTCACTTACCATATGCACCTCTTTAGTGGTTAAGTCACTTGATTCCACACCTTTTAAAACATGTATAATATCTTTAGTTAGACTCATAATCTATAATATTAATCATAATATCATAATTACCGATTTACTGCATATATGGTCCTTTGTTTCATTTACAAGATATCACATAAATAGTGTAAATTTTATTATTAGATGATATGTCCAATTAGGTTCTTACATTCTCCCACTTGAACAATCATATAATACACAATAGCCATATGAATCCAAAACCAAATAAAACAATCTTTAGTCGACATGGACAATACTTACAGTATAACCCAACTTCAAGACTCTGTCAAACACAGCCACTCATACCAGATCATAAGAAATCTGATGCAATAATCTGCGTAGCACCTTATGTCCATAGTATCAACACTTGTATTCACATGAGTCACCACAAGGTATAGAAATATTTGATATAAAACAATTGAACGTGATTACTAAATGTCTCATATCATGGTCTCACTTTGTTATCTGGTTCAAGTTCTTGCACAAGAACTTGACCTTGGCGAATTTACTTTATGCTTCAGAAAAAATAGTTTTTTAAGAAGGAAGAAGAAGAATGATTCGATGATAATAAACGATAGAAATCGTCTTTATATAAAAGTCAATTCGAACAGATATAACTGTTCAGACAGACACAACTGCTTAGACAGTTATAACTGTTTGAACAGTTATGGCTTTTTTATATTTATCCGAATTAATAATTAAATTAAATAATATTAATTTCCAAAATATTAAATTCGGATTCTTCCATAATATCAGGTCAGAACAGGAGAAAGGTATCAAGAAGCTTATGGTGGATCTGGATTTCAGTAAACTGTGGCATTAGTATTTCAAGCAAATCCAGCAACTCTTGGCGCAAAAATGTCCCAAGCAATTGTCCATAACCTCGAGCACCAATATGTTTGTTATTAATGAAAGAAAAACAAGACCGAAAGAAAGAGAGAACATAATTTATAACTATTACTCAATTCCTTTAATCTAAAACACGAGGTCAAAACTGAATAGCATTTCACATAACGATTACAAATCTGGTGTAACAAGAGCGGTTGTGTCTTTTAGAATCTTGTGTGCCTTCCAATGTACAGCAGAAGCTGTTTCTGATGTTCCCATCTGTACAAGTAATGGAATTACATCAGGTACTAAATTACTTGATAAATAAAAATGAAAAAACATAACATGATGACAAACAACTGTAGCAGCAGGAATTTTACTTGTAGCTGTGAGGATTAATTTAATCAATTAGTTTGGGTAGCAAGTTGTTACAATAAGAAATAAGATTAGGAAAAGGATAATGAACATCTAGTGTTATCGAAGTAGCAAAAAAAATGGCAATATTGAACAAAGTGGCACAAAAAATGGTATGACCACTACTGAACAAAGTAGCACAGAAATGGTACACTAAAAACAAAGTTGCCCAACAGTGAAAGTGGTATAAGAGTGCAAGTACAACAATACATCTATTTAATCAATGTTAAACTACCAGACAACTGAAAATTGGAAAGATACAATTGTTATTGAAAATGGAAACTTGTAGTTCTTTAGATGCTTGTAAAATGCTAGAGAAAGCTTACCTTAGTCTCCATCAGATAGTAATCTCGCCATAAGCTCAAATCTTGGTCATACGTTTGAAGTGCAGATTCATATAATTTCCTGGCATGGACAAGGCTATCTCTATCCCCAATGGATGCAAGGTTTGATTCCAATTCAATGCATGCTCTAAAAAGAGCAAGCCCAGGGTGTGGTAAAGCAATGAAGCTGCAATTGAAACATAACAGAAGCAGAAACGTCTCAATGACAACTGCATAAGCTAATAAACCCTAAACAATGCACCATACAATTCTGGTTGAACTATAAGTTAACCTTCTAATGAATCACTGGGGTATAGAATCTAGCTCATAATGAAATGACCTACCGTTTATACATCTCTCTAGCATGTGAAAGTCCATCTTTTTGACGAACAAAATTCACAATAGCAGCAGAGAGGGAAAATCCATGTTCACTGCCGCCATCTTTTGTCAATGATCTGATAGAAATCTCCACCAACTTGCCAAAATAATGCTTTTGATTTGCAAAGAATTTAAGGGCCTGTAATATCAAAGACATGCTAAAATTTTCTGCAACAAAATGTTATTTATGTGTAGTCATATAATCAGAGTACACAAGATAGAGAAAAGTTGAACGGTATAGCGACCATACCATTAACCACAGGCTCTCAGCTTCTGAAATGGGCACTCTTGTCAAAACATCTTGAAAAAGTTCATAGATGGATAGTAGCTCAGCTTTACTCGGCGACATGGAATCCCTTGTTAAGTGTCTGATGCCGATAGAGATTCTTAACTGCCATAACTTCACTGAATTTGAAAATATCCCAGAACAAAGATTATCTGCCAGTTTTCGGGCTTCCTCTAGTCTTCCAAGTTGCAAAAGAAATGAAATATGCTGACAAGCAAGATCCTCATTAATATAGCCCATTGTTTTAACCTTTTCGTAAGCCCTCAAAAGAAGAGGAATATAACTGTCAGATGGAGTAGATATCCCAGAAGGCTTGTTTTCTAGCTTTGGAAGAGTGACAACACCATTCAAAAATTTCGCATACTGGTTTAGCATCGTAGCTGTAGGTAAAACTTCTATAGCCTCCTCATAAAACTGTCCAAGGATTTCATCAAACAATTATATGCACATAAGTCAAATATGATCAACAATGCATAAGTTTATGTCAGATACATGTCAGACACCACATAAATGAAGGTTTTTATTCTTCTAAGAGACTATATAAATGAAGTTGCTAGTTTAGATAGTAAGCAGTTTAAATGCATCTATACCTGAATTGCTTTTTCTATCTGAGAAAGTGCACCTTCTTCACTGATATCTTCCTTCCTTCCAGGATTATATTCGAGTCTTGCAAGCCAATCCCAATACCCTGGTTCTGTTGAGAAGTCTCTCTTCATATCACTTAGTATTTCCCTATGTATTTCTTCCGAATTAACCAAGTCAGTAGCTTCCAGGATCTCCAAAAAACGTTTTCTCAGACTAAAACTAGAGGGAAGAGCTTCTACTGCTCCAGCGTATATGGTTCTTATTATGCTAAAACCTTGCTCTTGAAACTTGCTAATCTTGATTGACTTTTCATTTTCGTCATCAGACCCTTCATTATTTTCTCCTTTGTCATTGAGGGACATGAATAAGTCTTTGTTTTCATCTCTCCACTGTTTCTTATCTGAACTTATCTGATCACGCGTAAAAGTACCCTCATCCTCTCCAAGCGCAACCTTCCGAGCCTTTAATTTATTGAGGAATGTGAGTTCCATTCGAAGATACTCTATCCAGAGGTCTTCTGATGTTGTGCAAACTCTTAACCCGTTCTGCATGATAGCACGGGCAGCTTCAACATTCAAGTTATGGTCAAATTCCCAAGCTGCAGCATAAATCCAGACACCGGGGACCTTTGGGTGAAATTTGATTACATCAGCCAGGACCTGCAGAAAGACATTCCTCCTTCAGCAATTTCCAACTTTCCAAAGTAAATCTAATGCAACAGATAAAAAATATATCTGAAACACGGTTATAGGTATTTGATTATAAATTGTAATAGGAGAGTGCAATCAGCACCAAATGCAATTCACTTGTTCTTAGAATGCAGTAATGAAGCGTAGACTTAAATTAACACCATAGCTAAGAAACAGGAACCAATTTTAAGGGTGTGAGTATTACCTTCTTCATTCTACCATTCCTTTTTTGTCGACAAAACTCAAGGTACCGAAACCACAGTTCAATATCTCCCTTAAACCTCATGACTGCAAGCCTATAAATATCAAGAATCCTCATGATTCCGGCAAAGTCTGAAACTGACTTCTTCATCTTCTTAGTGGTCTTGAGGCCCTGCTTTTGCAGCTCACGCGTCACTGATTTTTTTCTGAGCCGACGGAGTGAGTCAAGCTGAGTCTCATAGTCAATATAGGAAAGGTAATCCTGCTTGAGTGGGCTTGGACGTTTGAGCCGGTACTCAAACTTGGTACGCTTCTTGACAATCTCAGATATCTCTCTGCGCGTAAAAATTCCACGTTGCTCGAGATCATTGAGCTCATTGGTCATACGCTCAAGTCGATACTGGACTACGTCAGCCATTCTTTATTGTGGTTTGGTGAATGGACCAGACCAGAATGAGGATAAGGATCCAATGCAATCTGAATATTAAAATTAACACCGTCACAATTACCTTTGAGAAAACTATGAACACCATTCAGAAAAACCATAAGCCACAACCCTGTACCAGCTCATTAACCTCAATACCCTAAACACAAACTTATCTACAAAAATAAAATTCATTGCATCAAAAAACTCGATAAATCTTCACTGTACAGATGCACCACTCACAGTAATGGCCACAGACATGAAAGCATTTGACAATTAACTATTTCAAACAGAAAGGCAATTGATACTAGAAACAGATCCATCACAGGTTTTGACAAATGAGAGAATGAATAATACTTGATACTACTCATTTCTAGCACCAAAGCAAAGATTGATTGCACACCTTTCTATTGTTTCGGTAGAAGTAAAAGAAGAGTCTACCAAAAACTAAAACATTCCATCTCAACATAACAAAAAAACAAAAACAAAAAACATCCGTGCCATGTAAAAGCCAAATAACAAAAATTCGGAAAGCCAAAACTGATATGTTAAACTCCATGGGATGCAGCATTTGCACAGATATATGTCTTCACCGCAGGAACTGGAATTCCCCTCAAAATAAACTAGTTTTGGTGAACCTAATGTACAATCATACGAGCTTCAAGAAACCCAGCAACACTTTTATTGAACAGATTAATTATAACTAAATGAAACTGCTTATAACCCCGTTCCATTTATCTGCTCAAAGCCCTAAACCAAGGTTAATAAGATTGAAAATCGAACCTATAAAGCATTGGATGAATACCCACAACCGTTTACCCAATTGAATATCAGTCAAAAGATTCAAGAAGCCATAAAGTGAAGAAAAATAAGAAGAACCCAAGTGAAAGATAGGGTTGGCGAAACAACATACCTTAGGTTATCTGCGGAAGAAGAATCTGCAAGTTCAGAGAGCTCCCAAGTCGACAAAGAAAGCGGCACAAGGGTTTTAAGCTCAGGGCTTTAGCACTTCCCCAACTATAATCCTTTTTCTGTACTGCCGATTTTACCCCTATCTAAATTGAAATTGAATTAATAAATAAATAGATACCATTTGCATATGGTCACGAAGACACAAACTCGAGTACTCGACTAGCGGCAAGGAGTTGGGTGTGTGAATTTGTGATTGGTATCTTGCTTCTTGTATTTAATTATTAATATTTCTTATCGTGCTTATTTCTAAAATGCTTATGAGTGTTGTTGGGAAAAATAATATAATGAAAATAACAACTTAAATCACACAAAGGATAAATATGCAAAGATGTAAAAGACAGAGGAAAAAGAACACCGGATATAATGTGGTTCGGTGATGTGTCTACGTCCACGGGGCAACAACAACAATAACTTCCACTATGAAATAATGGGTACACAAGAGATACACAACTTCAAGAACACTACTTAAATGAAACCCTCTCTCACACTTGTTTTTCTACCAACTACTCTACACTCTCAACTTGGAGTGGACACTCTTCTCTACTTGGAAGATGGATGTTTCTCTCTTGGAAGAGATGCTTGAGATGGATGAGATGCTTGGAATGAGCAAATGACTCTCCTTTTATAGGCTAAAGAGGAACCATCTAGACCTCTCATTAGTGTTCTCCCAATAAATAGCGCTTCATGAATCTTCCTGTAACTCATGCCTTGACCATAACTCCAAAACCATCCATGTTCCTTGTGTAACTCATGTAACTTATGTAACTCATGAAACCTTTCATATTATTTTCATTACTATTTTATTTATTTTGGTCTGTTGTTTACTATAATGACCTCTATTTTATTTGTTGAGAAATTTTTAGATGTTACAGGAGGACCACGTGACAATATGACGTGGTCCTACATTCCAATCAAATATTGACACGTGGATTTATTACAACTAAAATATAAACTAAGGTTTTCTATTTTTTGTGAAATGACATTCATGAGTCTTTGTTGAGTTTGGACTAGGGTTTGGGGTTAGGGTTTAGGTTTAGGTGTTAAGGGTTAGGGTTTAGGGTCTACGGTTTATAGTTTAGGGTTTAAAAAGCAAGAACAAACCTAAAATTGTCTTTGACAAATAACTGGTGTAATTTTTCTTAATAAAATCCATGTGTCAATATTTGATTAGAATGTATGACCACATCATACTGTCACGTGGTCCTCTCGTAGCGTTGAAAAATTTCTCGCGTTTGTTTCAGTTAACTTATTAAGGGTAATTATGACAGTTCACAATGTGATGAATTTCGTGATTATTTATTAAAGCAGAGATGAATATATATTATTATTTTTTTCTGTAAATAACTGATTGATCAAAACGAATGGTGATTCATCTGAAATTTTAAAAAACTGTTTTATTAGCGAAAATTCTTTTACCCTCCATTAGTATATTTATTAAATGCGTTATGTTGGATTTTTAACCAACTTTTAGAGGATCATAGCAGAGGTACCGAATTTTCAGAACTCAAACACGAGATCCGGGATGTTGTTACCAAACGTGACCGACATAGAGTAGGATTGTAATTCCTTTCCCCAGTATATTTAGGAATCCGTATCGTGTGTACTTTTGTTTCTATATATTACTCCATCGTCTATCATCTTCATCCCATATCCCAAAACCAGATTCAGATTTCAATTCCAGCCGAAACTATTGGGCGCTAGTTTTGAATTTCAAAAACTCGCACTGTTGACGGACCCCAGTTTTATCCGAAAACCCAGTACACATTACCCACTCACTCACAGTCACCCTTATATATATAACACACCTCCTTTTTCCCAAACCCTAAATCTAGCACAAAACCCTAAACAGAACAAATTGAATCTTGGCGATGGTGGGGAGAAAGAGAGGTAGGGGCGGAGGCCGAGGCGGCAAGCGGCCGAGGAAAGAAGAGAACGGCGGCGAGGGTGTTTTGGGAATTGAGAATGAGGAAGTGAAACAAGTAGCTGTGGAGGAAAAGCCGAAGCCGGGCAGAGGCAGGAAGCGGCGGGGGCAGAAAGAAGAGGAAGAAGACTGCGGCGGAGGACAGAGGCGTTATACACTGAGGGAGAGGGCGTTGAAGGCGGAGACTCGGAGAAGAAGAGGCAGAGAAAGGTAGCGGCGGCGGCGAAGGAGGAGAGGCCTGACGTGTCGACTATGTGCCATCAGTGTCAGAGGAATGATAAGGGGGAAGTGGTGCGGTGCACGGTTGTTGGAAAAGAAGAGAGAGGAAGAGATATTGTCTCCATTGCATTCAGACTTGGTATCCCAACACCTCGGTGAAATCATTTGCTGAGGCTTGCCCCGTGTGCCGTGGCAACTGCAACTGCAAATCCTGCCTTCGTTTGGATGTGCCTGTCAGGTGTTTGGACAATGTGGACCCGAAAATCGATGATGAGGAGACTAAGTTGGAGCGCTGTAAGTATTTGGTTCATAGCCTGCTTCCTTATTTGAAGAGGATCAAAGATGAGCAGGTCAGTGAGATGGTTGTGGAAGCCAAGAGGCAAGGCTTATCTCATGTTTCGCAGCTCCAAGTTCAAAAGTCTAATTGCCTTGAGGATGAGCGTATGTTTTGCAATCACTGCAATACTTCGATTTTCGATTTTCATAGGACCTGTCCTGACTGTGAGTATGATCTGTGCCTTGTTTGTTGCCGGGAGATTCGAGATGGCAAGTGGAAGAAGAGAGAGGAGGAAGCGGGGCATAAGTATGTTGATTTGGGGCGTGAGTATTTGCATGGAGAGGGAGAGTTCAACAGCTTGCTAAAAAAGAACAGAGAAAATGTCAGAACGGGAAGAAGAGAACAGAAGAAGCGGAATGTTGATGTGGAAGTGAAGCCGGACAAGTTGGAATCTGCTGAAGAGGAAGATGAGAAATTTGTCAACTCGGGGGAGCATTTGGATGGAGAGGGAGAGCTGAAGAGGAATGATGATGTGGGAGTGGAGCAGGACGATTCTGAATCTGCTGAAGTGGCCACATTTGAGTGGAGAGCAAGTGAAGATGGAAGCATCCTCTGCCCCCCAAAGCACATGAAAGGTTGTGGTAAGCATACTTTAGAATTGAGATGCAATTTTTCTCAGAATCACGTCATAGAGTTGGTGGAGAAAGCAGGAAAAATAGATGAAAGTTACAATCTTTTGCATGCTAGTAGTGAGACTCCTGCACAGAAGTGTTCATGTGTTAAACCTGTGGATGATGCTGTTAGCATAAGTAGCAGTAGCTGTAAGATAAGGAAAGCAGCATCTAGAGATGGTTCTGATGATAACTACTTGTTCTGTCCAAGGGTTGGACAAATCCAAGATGAGGATTTTGGCCATTTTCAGTGGCACTGGATGAGGGGTGAGCCTGTAATTGTGAGCAATGCGCTTGAAAATGGATCAGGTCTAAGCTGGGAACCATCTGTCATGTGGCGGGCATTTAGACAGATAAAGAATCTCAACCATGATAGGGAATTGGCAGTCGATGCCATTGATTGCTTGGATTGGAATTTCATCGAAATCAACAACTGCGACTTCTTTACTGGATATTCCAAAGGCCGTTTTGATAAATTGGATTGGCCTGAGATTCTGAAGCTCAAAGACTTTCCTCCATCTACTGAGTTTGACAATCGTCTTCCTCGGCATGGTAAGGAATTTCTATGTTGTCTGCCTTTCAAGGAGTACACGCACCCCAAGGGAAGTCTGAACCTTGCTATGTTCTTGCCAAAGGAGTCAGTAAAGCCGGATATGGGTCCGAAAACATATATTGCCTATGGTGTTGTGCAGGAGCTTGGACGGGGAGATTCTGTAACCAAGCTTCACTGTGATATGTCTGATGCGGTCAATATTTTGACACATATAGCTGAAGTGACCCTTGCTCCTGAAAAACTTGCAACTATAGATGAGTTGAAGAAAAAACACAGGGAGCAAGACCGAAGGGAGATGTTTGGAAGTTGTGGCACAATTGCTGAAAATGGTAGTGTGCCTCAGGAAGAATCAGCTGAAGTATACGAAGATGGGGGTGCATTATGGGACATTTTCCGATGCCAGGATGTTCCACAGCTGGAGAAGTACATCCAGAAGCACATTAATGAATTCAGGCACTTGCACTGTAATCCATTGAAGAGTGTTACTCATGCTATACATGACCAGACTGTATATCTCACTGCGGAGCACAAGAGGAAGCTCAAGGAGGAATTCGGAATTCAGCCATGGACATTTGTCCAGAAACTTGGCGACGCCGTTTTCATTCCTGCAGGCTGTCCTCATCAGGTGAGGAATTTGAAGTCATGTATCAAAGTTGCACTGGACTTCGTTTCCCCTGAGAATGTGGGGGAGTGCTTTCGTTTGACGGAAGAGTTTCGCACCCTTCCAACAAACCACAGGGCTAGTGAGGATAAGCTGGAGGTTAAGAAAATGATTGTGCATACTCTTTGTAATGCTGTGATGAGATTACTGGTGAGAAAAAGTCTGAGGATGATGTGAAGCCTAAGAAGAGAAGGTGAGGCGCAAGGGATAAGGCTCTAAGTAAGTTCTAACAAAATGTGGTATGAAGCAATTAGTAGTGAAGTGACTTAATCTTGAATTAGTAGTGCTGTGTACCATAGGAATTGGTATTTGATTTTGTGACATTAACTCATGGTTTTTTTTTTCTCCAAGATCAAATCACAGTTGATCGTTGTAGTTCATGAGTATGAGAAATGGGATTACTTTATGCTTTCATCCATTCTTTCTTATTTGATTTTATAATAGTGTTCCATACTGACAAGTACTTCATCTGAGTATGAGAACTGTGATTACATGCCATTTTTATATTTGTTGAAGCCTAACAAATGTGCTCCAACTTTCACAGCCTAAGCCTCTGGTTACTGTAATATCCTTATGCAGCTCACCAAAATCTACTCCCGCAATCAGCAGAAGGCTAAGCATCTCCTTGTTAATTTGTTGTAACAAACAGAAGAGCTAGAGACAGTCCAGTAGTAAACAACAGAAGAAGGGAGGGCAGAGGCCTTTGGTGTTCCAAGAATTTTGGCCTCACAATCACTAGCCAATATGATTTTTTCTTTTAGTTTCTTCTAAGGTACTGCTAATCTGCTATTGTTTCCCTTATTTCCTACTATGGATCCTTAAGCTTGAAATTCTACAGACTTACAAAAATATGCCATGTATACTTGATTGAGGTTCTGAAAACAAATAAAGAATATATCCAGTTCTAGTCAAATTGATGTTATTTGTGAACCATAAGAATTTATCTCTGGTAGACTGTTTTGGTTGTAGAGCTGTATGATCTTTTATACCTCACCTATTGCATAGATAAGTTGGTACACATCAGTGGAAGCCAAAAATGGATGTGTTTGAGTGATTGAGAGAGGTTATACTTGATTTGATGCGTATGTTATCAGCCATTCAGTCCTCTTCTTGTTCATTTTTTGAGTGACTCAAATCATTATCGAAACAACCTATCGGCTGCCCATTCTGAAGGGTTTTCACGTGCAGTGGCTCACCTTTCTGAAATAATAGTTATACTGATAGAAAATAATTGCTACAAAAAACATATTTTAAGAAATCAGAAGGGGAGCATGCATGTTCTTGTCTTTGTTAAACACTTACAGGTTCCCCTATAGTTAAGGTACTTTGCTTGCTATTTATTTTGAGTACTGTTTAGGCTACCACAGTTGATGTGCTTATAAATAAACAATTGTGGCTATGTGACTGCGCACATTGTATGTTTTGTTTTAAGTTGGTAGCTTAATGTCTTGAGAAATTATGTTCCTTATTTTTGGGTGAACTATTGTCATTGTACAGGGGTGAGTGCCTAAAACAAAATTATCCATGATATAAGGCTACTACGCTCGCGTCTAACGCTCACATCACACCATAATGCGGTTTATACTACGCCATTAAGGTGGACAGACACATATGACTAGCTAGCATTTATATACATACTCTCCTCATAAATATATATTTATATTCACCGAAAAATATCATTTTTGGTAACTCTTCAAAAGAAATAAAATCGTTAAAATAAAATGACGTCAAATGCTTCAACAAAAGAAATTGTACAACAATAAACCATTGTATTTAAAACAAACGTCCACTCACAAATTAGGCCTAAGCCTGATGTCGATCTGAGACCTCTTCTGCTCGCGCCTCTTCACGTCATGTCCAGAAACATAATTAAATTCCTAACTAAAATTCAATACTTACACAAAATAGGCAAATTAAATGTGAGCCTTATCCACGCTCATCATTGCCCAAACTCGCCATTCTTACATCGATACGGTCCAAACTTCACCACAAAATACCGGCAGCCATAAATAACCCTCTATAGTTTTAGTAACAATAATCTAACGGTCAGATTCTACCCAATTAACCATCAAAATTACCAATCTTTGACAAAATCCAAATCTATCCAAAACTCCTTCAAAAATTCCAAACTTCACATCAAAAGACTCCCCTTAATATAACGCATTTAAATCATGAAATCCCCCTAACAGCGGCGGCCGGCGGCCTATTCCGACGACCTCCAATGCCTATCAAATTTTAACCCTCTACATCTTTCCTAACTAGCACAAAAACACCAATTCCAAACCTAGATAGGGTAATCGACCCAAAACATAAAATTGAGCCCTAGAATTTCCACTCACCGATTCTCCTTACCTAAAGCAAACTGGATTGATTCCTTTTAGGGCAAGGCTACTGGGTTGAAGACCTTCAAAATCATATAAGGCTTGCCCAGATTGGTGGCCGGAAGAGGAAGTTCCGGCAACGGAACACCACGGACGACCGGAGCTCTCGGGCGTGATATCTCCCTCACGGTGGCGCTAGAGAGGCTGTCACCGGTCCAGGAAGGAAGATGAGGTGATGACCAACCATTTGGGACCGGTGCGGCGGTCGAAGCTGGCTAGACGGCGACGGACGAGCTCGGGAAGTGTCCGACAGAGAGAGAGAGCTCGGGAGGAAAGAGAGAGAAAAAAGAAGAGAAGAAAAGAGTTGGGCCTCCCAACCGGTTCCTAACCCATACTAATACAAACCCAACTCCAAATAATACCCTAATAAAAATTACATTTTCACTAGCTAAAATTTACCCTTTTCACCGTTTTCAAATATTTCTCTTACGAATAATTTCTCCGAAATAATTGTCCCTCAAAACACCTCTAGGAACCTTTGAAACTTAAACTCAATAACGAAGATGGTAAACTCTTATTAACATCAAGCTAGTAAATAAGGTAAAAATTTAAGAGTCGGGATTTGACACCTTTTCTATGTGATCTACAAGCCAATATCTCTTTTAAGCTTCTGTTCCAGCCAAATCATGTATTTTTCAATCAATGTGTCCTGTTATATTTCAAGTGGCACTACAGGAAATCTCGTCATAGGCGACGGAATCAACCCGTCGCTTAAGAAGCAATATCCGTCGCCTAAGATCCTAAGAGACCGATCATTCGTCGTTTAAGTTCCGTCGCGTAAGTGTCTTGAGGTAGACACTTACGCGACGGAATTGAAGTTTTTCGTCGACTAAGAACGATTCAACCTGACGAACTCTGACATGCCTTGTCGACAAATTTATTCGTCGATAAGTGTCCCTATCGACGAACAATTTTTTGTCGGAAAAATTCCTACGCGACGAATAAAAATTCTTCTTAACCGACGGAACTATGTCGGTATATATGTTTGTCGACAAATACTGAGTCGTTCTTAGGCGACGGAAAGGTCGTCGGTAAAGTTGTAATCCGACGAATACGAAACAGTTCTTAGTCGACGATTGTTCTTTAAATTAGTCGGTTAGGTTGTTTCTCTTAAGCGACGAAAGTTACTATTTCCGTCGCCTAGATATTTCATCTTAGGAGACGAATGTTACTAGTTCCGTCGCTTGGGTTGTTTCTCTTGCGCGACGAAGGGTTGAGTTCCGTCGCTGAATGTAAATATCAATTGCGACGAATATTGCTGTTTCCGTCGCTCAGGATATTTACCTTGGGTGACGAAGATTTCTGTTTCCGTCGACTAAGTTATTTTATTTATGGTGAAAAGACACTGAATTTTTTATTTTTTATTTTTTTTTTTTTTTTATTACAAATTAGTAACAATAATCAAACACAGATATATTGATAGCAATGGATTTGGACCATTTTTCGTATATTGATGATAGATGGACAATTATTATTCATATATATATATACGTACAAAATAATTAATGAATTAATTAACTAGGTAGAAAATTGTTCATACAATCTAGCTAAACTATGAATAATGCCAAGGGGCACTGTTGTCCAATCCTACACGTTGTCGCCTCTATCATCACTGTTTTGTGGGGAAACTTGTCGAGGAGGAGAAGATTGAGGAGGAGGAAATTGTGGAGGAGGAGGAGGTGGCATACCTAGGTGCGCATATATGGCTGCAACTTGGGACTGCACAACACTTTACATAGACTCGGCATGCAGGGCACGCTGCTGGACCTCTTGGTATTGCTGTCCGGCAAGCTGCTGGAACCTCTTGGAACTGTTGCTGGGCACGCTCCTCTGATTCCTTTAGTCTCTGCTCATAGCGCTCCTGCACCTCTTGGAGTTGTTGCTCATCAACTCTAGGGACGACTACGTGAAGTGGAACCATTTGAAGAAAGGCTCAAGTCTCGCTTTCCTCCTCGTCCCATCCTTGATCTCCTTCTTTTCTGAGTTTTGAGCACCTTACCCAACACCTCAATTTGTTGGGACTGAACACTTTCCATAATCTCCTCCTCCGTCGCGTCAGGATGTTGTTCCTTAAATGCATCATTTCGTTTATTAACCTCATCAACCATGTCATTCTGCATTTAAAATACATAAATTAATAAACAAAACATGCAGCTCAACATTTCCATAATAAAGTTTACTGGTTGCATAATAAACAGGGAATAAGCTACTGGGGGTCAGTAAACTCATTAAGCCAAGTAAAAGTTTACTGTCCCTCAGTAAACTTGTACTGGGGGTCAGTAAACTTGCAATTCATTATCTCCCTTTCAGTTTCATGGCCAGAACACACAACAGATACTCTAATAAAAAACTTTACTGCTCCCTAGTAAACCCAGTATAAGTTTATGCCCCCCAGTAAACTTCTACTGGGGGTCAGTAAACATGCAATTCATTATCTCCTTTCAGTTTCATGGCCACAACACACAACAGATACACCTAATAACAATTATTGCTTTCTAGAAAACCTGTAGAAGTTTACTGGGGGCAGTAAACTTCTACTGGGGGTCAGTAAACTTGCAATTCATTATCTCCCTAGTAAACCCAGTAGAAGTTTACTGCCCCTAGTAAACTTCTACTGGGGTCAGTAAACTTGCAATTCAGTTGTATGGCCACAACAGATACCCTAATAAACAACTTTATTACTCCCTAGTAAACAACTTTATTGCTCCCTAAAACTATACATCTTAATTAATGACAATGATAATAACATTTTTTTTTTTGTTTTGGAAGAAGCAGGAAAACATAACATTCTAATTGGACAGTGCCTACATTCAACTTAATGGTCTCATATATATACCAATAGCGGATTTACACATGCTTGAAACCATTTGCTAAGCTTACATTCTAGTAAAAGGAAAGATACTTACATATTCTTGGTTGTATCTTCATCACCGGCCCTGAAATAGGTCTTCTCAAAACCTTTGATAATTGGAAGAAGCTGCTCGCCTTGTATTCTGAGTTCCTCATTGTGTAGATGATAGGAGAAGACCCGTGTGGTGGTGCATAGTCTTCTCCCCACGGTTCCGCTTGTTGCCAAGAAGAGTCTCTAATATATACACGAAAAAACATTAAATAGATTAGTTCTAACATCTTGCACATTTCACATTTCAAGTTATAAATACATAACTATACATGAATGGGCTAAAATAAAAAACACAAGGGAAACAATGAAGGTAATTAAAAAAAATCACCTTGAAAACATGACTCAAAGTGCTCGCATAGAAACTCCACTGGTCCTCTCTCCCAATGAAATCTACTGGCATGCCAGAGGGCCCTTCTTCAGATAAGCTTTGTGACACTGGTACTTCCAGTCCTTGTACCTCTCCTGTGGCCTCTTCAGTATCTAATTGAACATTGGCTCATCATTTTCATCCCACTCGTACTTCGGCTAAGTAAGAAATAATAACAAATCCCATGGTAAGCACTGAAAAAAAAATAAAATAAATTAATACAGCCAATTACTATCACAAAAGACATCTTTCAATTCATATCAACACACAATACTTACACACATTCAATCATACTTCACACATATCCATAACATTTTCACTTATAAGACAACTCAGTCTTATGCAAACATATCCTTAGACATGAAATTTTATCAAAGAGAGATGTCAATTCAGTCAGTTCATGCCTTCCAATATAAAGCAATTATATATATGTTATCTGACACGACCCCCCCGCCCGAATTTCACCCTAAAACCCGAGTAAATCGTGCGGGGACCACCTCCAAGAAAGATTTACCGCAAATTCGGTACAACCCTCCCTTGAAAATGGATAAACCTTCCAATAAAAAACCTGCAAACACTTCTAAAGGTTCCAAATCCAACCTTAACTCTGGAGCCTTCGTGCTCCTCAAAACAATCATCACCAATAGGATAATAAACATTATCTAAGATAATATACATCAACGGTCAAATATTCTAAAATATAAACAAGCCTTCACTCACAACTAAAATAATATATTAAACCCAAGTATTCAGAGCTACTAGACACTAGCGGAAGCAAGAAAAAGACAAGTAGGCTAAACAGGTAACCTACTGGTGAAAGGTGGTGGAAATACGGGTGACTATGCCTCGTTCCTACTAGATCCATCCGAACTCTGCAGACTGGGCATTTTAAAACACAGGGCCCAGAGAGGAAGACATTTAATAATTAGAGTGAGTGGACAAAAATAATTTAATAATAAACTATTTATGCATTCCCTTTTAATTTCATAGAAAAAATATACTGCATGCGGCAGCTTAAAAGTGTCCAACTCATAAACTGATAATTTCACGACTAGCAACTGGCTAGTCACAAACTCAAATAAAATGGAGCCTCTCAGGCTAAACCATATATATTCATATATTCGTATGTATCTACACTCGTCAGACTCCTGTATGAATCCTAAAAACAATTCAGAAAAATAGAAATTCATACAAGGTTACAACGCGTGGCATCTAACGCTCACGTTGCGCCATAATGGTATTTTTCCTCATTATGACCGAAAAGAGACGGTGTACATATACGTGTGGACTCCATATGAAAACCTAAATAAACCGAAAAAGAAAGAAGTTTTCATATAGGGCTATGACGCTTGTGTCTAACACGCACGACACGCCATAATGATATTTACCTCATTATGACGGACCAAGCACGTATGGCTAGCTAGCATTTATATACATACTATTATCATAAAATCCAAAAACATATATATCCACCGAAAATCTCATTTTCGGGATCTCTCCAAGGAGGAAAAATTATCAAATGGGCGAGAATTCAATAATCTCATCAAAATAAACAAATGATTAATAAAATCATTCATCGCATGCTTTTTATTTAAAACAAAGGTCCAAAATCATTCATCGCATGCTTTTTATTTAAAACAAAGGTCCACTCACAAATTAGGCTTAAGCCTGATGACGCTTCGAGGCTTCTTCTGCTCGGGCCTCCTCACGTCCTGTTCCAAATATATAATTAATTTACTAACTGAATTCCAGTATTTATAAAATAGGCAAAATAATCGAGAGCCATAATTACGCTCATCATTGCCTAAGTTCGATATTCTTAAATCGGAACGATCAAAATTTTATATCATACTCGGCAGTCGTAAAACAACCTTTCCCAGAAATTGATTTAATCCTACGGTCGGATTTTACATTTTAACCGCTTAAATACCAAACTTCAGAAATTCACAAACCTATTCAAAACTCGTCCGAAAATTCTAAAACTCATTCCATTAAATTCCTCAAAAAATCTCCACCTAAAACAGTTTTTCCAACGGCGGCCGGCGACCAGCTCCGGCGACGTCCAAATTCTACCAAATTTTAACAGCAGTTTCCTCTCATCATTCCAAACAACTTTCATAACTATCACTAAGTCCAATTTTAAGCCTAACCATGTCAATCGAACGCAAACACACAATAAGCCCTAGAATTTCAACTTCGAATTTCTCCTTACCGAGCTCAAGAGGGATCGAGCCTTTTGGAGAGGTTGTTGCACGGGAGGAGAGCTTCAAAACCGTACCAAGCTTGCCCGGATTGGTGGCCAGAGGAGGGAGTTCCGGCGACGGAAAGCCCAAGGCAGCCGCGCCTTTCGGGCGGCGTTACTCCTTCACGGCGGCGCTAGGGAGGGCTGTGGACCGGTCTATAATGGAAGCTGGTTGATGGCCGACCTTTTGGGACCGGTGCGGCGGCGAATGGTGGCCGGACGGCGGAGAAGAAAATCCGGCAGGGGGGAAGAATCGGGAGAGAAAGAGAGAGAGGAGAGAGAATCGGGAGGGAAGAGAGAGAAAATCGGTTGGGCTTGGCCCAACTGGTTCCAACCCATATAAACCCAATCCAAAAATTTAACACCCCAAAAAATAATACCCTAATAAAAATTACCTTTTACTAGCTAAATTTACCATTTTTTACCGTCGTTAAATTTTTCTCCTACGAATAACTCCCGAATAATCGTCCCTCAAAACCCCTCTAGGGACCAATTAAACTATATGCCAATGTCGGAGACGGTAAAATTCTTATTATAATCAAGCTAGTAAATAAGATAAAATCTTACGGGTCGGGATGTGACATTATCAAACAATGTAATTAAGTAAATTTACTTTTCATATACTTTCAGTTACTTACCGACATTGCATTCCACACCTTCAACTTCTCAGTCTGATCAAGGTCGTAGAACGTGCTTGCCCTCATTCCCACCAGACTGTCGTAGAACGTGCTTGCCCTCATTCCCCCAGACTCGTATGGCGCAACCGATATGATGTGCCACCAAGCTGTTTATCCCCCTCACGCTAGGGCCTTTTACACGGGGGCAATACTCCAGCTTGATCTTCTGCCCCTTTGTTGAACGATATCCTCCGCCTTCTTTCCAGAACAAAAAACCCCCGCTTCTTTTTCGGGGCCGGAGCTACAATTAACATGTGAAAATACATTATTACATTATGATATATACTTAATATACAGAGGATATATTTTGTGGTGTAAGTGGCATGAAAATGAAAGAGACATATTGTACTGATAGTTTTACTGACCCTTATTATAAGTTTACTGACCCCCAGATAAGTTCACTGATCCACAGAAGAAGTTTACTGATCCACAGAAGAAGTTTACTGACCCCCAGAATAAGTTTACTGACCCCCAGTAAAGTTTTACTGGGGGCAGTAGAAGTTTACTGACCCCCAGTAGAAATTTACTGGGGGCAGAAGAAGTTTACTGACCCCAGTAGAGTCTGAAATCATCAAGCCAACAAAAGAGGGTCTGAAAACCACTCAAGCCAACAAAGTTCAAACTTGAATCAAAACTACATCTAATAATTAAATAACAACCACAAAACTACATATATATATATGATACTAGAAAGCATAATAACCTCCCCTACCCCACAACTTAACTTCCTTCCCTCCCAGTATAAGTTTACTGATCCCCAAAAAAGTTTACTGACCCCTAGTAGAAGTTTACTGACCCCCAGTAGAAGTTTACTGGGGCAGTAGAAGTTTACTTACTACTGACCCCCCAAAGTTTACTGGGGGGCAGTAGAAGTTTACTGACCCCCTAGTAGAAGTTTACTGGGGGGCAGTAGAAGTTTACTGACCCCCAGTAGAAGTTTACTGGGGGCAGTAAATTAATACACTTACCTGTTGGGCTTCTAACTTTGATTCGAGCGCTGCCGACGATGCGTCTTGCAGATTCGGGTGCGTTTGCAGTCTCGGGTGCGGTTACAGACGCCGATTGAGATCCCGTTGAACAACTGTCAACTGTAGGGCGCCGCACGATCAAGGGGGAGTTAATTATAAATTAAAAATACATATGATATTTAGAGTCGTCCGAATAATCGTAATATATATTAATCGTACTCATGATAATCTGAGTCGTTTGAATCATCATCCTCCTCAGTTTGGTCAGAATACTCATCATCCTTTATGTATTCGTCATCTATGAAGCCGTCGTCATCATGACTGGGGTGGCGATGTTGTAGTGAGATCAGTTCAGATGGTGTAATTGGAAGATAACCCTATGATATCCGAACGTGTTGGTTGATGACACGAATATCCTCAGTATCAGGGACTACATGTGGAGAATCCTCTTGATATGGTTCATTCGGTTGATCAGTTGTTATTGGTTCACTGGGCCCACTCTCATCATCCCCTCCCAGTGTAGCTGCACTCCAAATATTCCTATGTGACATCACTTGCACCCACTTTCCAACCCTCACCCATAACCCGGATCATCAAGATAAAACACTTGTTTCACACATGGTGCAAGAATAAACGGCTCATTATCATACCATACATTGTTTGAGTCCACTGATAACAAGCCACGATCCAGAATTGTACTCCTTCGTCTGGTTGGGTCAGTATTGAACCATTTGCACTTGAACAACAACTGGCATACGGTTGCTGTAGATTAGTTCGATGACACTAACAAGAACCCCGTAGTAGTTGAAACCAGACCCTCAACCATGACTCCATTGTTTTGGGTGACATGGCCTTCATATCTCGTTCTGACGTGACAAACTTAACACCGTTCACAAAACATCCAGCACGAACTCTGTGGCTTTGGGGTCCTCCAGCCACAAGTGCAACTCCGGGTCGTAAGAAGCAGGAAACTCCTGTTGAATGTGCATCATCTGTAACAATTTTAAGAGCAACGTTTTACATTATGTAACATCATATATAGAGATCGATAGACAGGTACGTACCCAAATAGGGAAGTAATCAGGAAAATCTCTCTTGTGTATGACTTCATTACCATACTGCATTTCCAAATGCCTCTTGAAGTATCGCTCGGCTTCTTCGCAATGTTGAAGGACAGACCAATGAGCCTCTTTGATCTCATCATTACTTAATCTTTCAGAATTACTTAACCTGCCGTACGGTTCAACATCGTTTGAAACAAATGATAGCTTGAATTGCTGGCTACTACCCCCTACCCGCTCCAGATGATTCCCCCACTGTGTCTTCATCATTGAGATAGGCGCTGCAGTAAGTTACGCTCTCAGCTTGAATGTATGCTGCCGTGATCGACCCTTCAGGAAAACGTTTGTTTTTGTTCTTCTTCTTGAAATCCCCCAGTTGCCTGCAAAACAAATATGCAATTCTTACAATACATATTTAAAATACCATTTATCTTAATTTGAAAGGATGATTAATTCATTAGAATAAATATGAGTGCATACCTCTCATTTGGATAGCACCAAGTATACTGTACCGGACCAGCAAGCAACACTTGTTCGGGAAGGTGGATCATGAGGTGAATCATGATGTCAAAGAAAGTCGGGGAAAGATCCTCTCTAGCTTGCACATGATGTACACAATATCTTCTTGCAATGACCGAACATTAGACTTTTTAAGCTCTTTAGCGCATATCCTCTGAAAGAACTTGGACAAAGCCACTAACGTGTCAACCACATCACTCTGCAAATACGGTCTAATGACCACGGGAAGAAGACGTTACAAGCAAAACATGACAGTCATGAGTCTTCAACCCACTAATCTTATTGTCCCCCATCTTAACACATCGAGCGATATTCCCTGCATACCCATAAGGAAACTTAACGTTTCCAAACCACTGAAACACTTCCGCCTTCTTTTGAGGATGGACTGTGTAGCCTGCTTTCAGTATTATGGCTTTTTTGGTTTTTTTTGTTCTCTACTAGCCATAGCTGGGGGCGTATACCCATCATCTTAAGATCAACACGGGCTTTGGGGGTGTCCTTGTTCTTATGTTTGAGATTCATAATTGTTCCAAGAACGCTATCACAAACATTCTTTTCTATGTGCATGACGTCCAAGTTGTGTCTGATTTTCAAGGTCGACCAGTAAGGCAATTCAAAGAATACACTTTTGTGCGTCCAATACTTAAACTCATCAGGCGTGGGAGGATTCAAGTTCTTTCGTTACTTCTTTACTGGTGCTCAAATATCCGAACCAATGCTGGTTAAGCCTCTCTAAAATCCACTCACCAGACCTCCCTGGGGGTTTTAGATTGTGCTCCTCAGTCCCATCAAATGCATCAGCATCCCACCGCCACTCGTGATCCTCGGGAAGATGTCTACGAGATCCCAAGAAATAAATTTTGTCGGCATGCCAACTAGAATTGACGTCATCTATGCAAACCGGGCAAGCCTTGTACCCTTAGTTTGTTGGCCAGACAACATCCCGTAAGTTGGAAAATAACTGATGGTCCAAATAATAGCTGCTTTCATCATGAATGAAGTTTGACCATGCTTGTCAAAGTAGGAAGTCCATTTTCCCATAACTCTTGCAACTCGTCAATTAATGTCTCATATACACATCCAAACACTTTCCTGGAGAACACGGCCCTGGAACCATAAGCGTAAGAAAATTGTACTCCTTTCTCATACACATGTTTGGAGGTAGATTGTACGGAAATACTATCACACGCCAAATGCTGTAAGACAAATTCATGTTTCCAGTAGGATTGAATCCGTCTGTTGCAAGTCCGAGTCTGACATTTCGACAGTCTCCAGCAAATTCGGGAAAAGAACGGTCAAAGTGCTGCCAAGCCTCCCCGTCTGCAGGGTGTGTGAGATTATTCGGATCTATCCTCTGCTGTCCCTGGTGCCTTGCCTGGTGCCATCTCATATGCTTGGCCGTATGTGAAGACATGTATAGACGCTGCAGACGAGGACCCAACGGGAAGTAACGAAGAACCTTCCTAGGAATGGGCTTTTTCTGCTTAGATGAAGTGGAAGCTTCATACCTTGGCTCGTAGCAGTGTGGACACTCAACTTCATCCTTGTTGTCTTTGTAATACAAGATGCAGTTATTGACACAACATCTATCTTCTGGTGATCAAGACAGAGGTCAGCCAACATCCTTTTTACCTGGTCGAAATTTACCGGACAACTGTTACCTTTGGGAAGAACTTTCTTCATAAGTGCAATATCCTCATCAAACATATGTTACTCTTTCCCCGCTTGTTTTTTACTGCATGTGCTCCATGACGGTACCCAACACAGTATGTTCACTACCAGGATACAATGAGGTTTGTACTTCCCGTACAAGCCTATTGTATTTATCATAATCACTGTTCTGGTCAACGTGGGAGACATTAGGGAAGGTGTCAGGGTTGTTGTCATAAACAACATTTTGCTGATATCCTGAGGCGGCGAACGGAATGCATCGTTGAAGAGGTTCATCACAGCAGGGTCCCCGTAACTAGCATTGGAAGATCCTGCCTGCGGATTATGTGATGCTTGAATTTCTGTAAGTGTGGGCATTTGAACTTGATTTTCGCCGTGCCATGTCCATGTGGTATAACTAGGACAAATACCGTTTAGTGCCAAGTGAGAATACATGTCTTCATATGTTACTGATTTCCGATTGAGACATTTGTTGCACGGACATATGTGAATAACGTTGTCTGGAGGACTATGTAGACGCACGAACTCAAGAAAATCAAAAATGCCTCTCATATAAACTGGGGACCCCCTCCCTAATTGCATCCAACTCTTGTCCATGTTGTACACTATAATAACAATAAACAAAAATATATAATTAAAAAATCGTGAATAAAATCAACCGGAAATATATATAAATATATTATATATATATATATATATATACTTTGTTGGGAAAATAAACATTTACTCAGTAAATAAGGATTTTAAAGCCCATTTCAATGAAAAAACTATTGAGTAACCCATATTAATGTTTTAGCGCCTCTAACAATTAATATTATACCCTAATTATTGCATGAATTAATTAACACGTTCTTTCAGACTTCCACTCTCCACTCTCCACGATCAACCGAACTCTCAGCTCTCCCACTCTCTCTATCTCTCTCTAACACTCGATAACGATCTCTGGTTTAGGGTTCTTCACGATCTCCGTGATTCCATCGATCAGGCCACGTCGCTCTCTCGTTAAATATCTGTCCACTCCGTCGCTCTCCGCAGATAAATCCCAGTTGAGCAGGAAATCGCTCTCTGCCCTACTCTCAGTCGATCGAAGTTGTTCTGTGGTCTATGCATTGGCGTTGAATATATCGGCGTCGATATCTGCTTCAATCGCTCTCACTCGACCTCGCTCGGGAAAACCATAAAAACAGGTACATTTTGAATTTTATTGCATTTAGGCTTATTTTGGACTTATCTGATGATATTGAAGCTCTATTCACTGATTTGCTGCGTATAATTGGAATGACAATGAAAAGGAGATACTGTATTGTTATTTACTCTTGTCAAGTAGAAGTTTACTGTTTACTAGGAGGGCAATAAAATTGTTTATTAGGGTAAGAATGTATGAAAGGGAGATAAGGTATTGAAGTTTACTGACCCCCAGTAGAAGTTTACTGGGGGGCAGTAAACTTCCACTGTGTTCACTATTAACAATGTAGTTGTTTATTAGGGTAATAATGGGTATCTGTTGTGTGTTGTGCCCCTGAAATTAAAAAGGAGTTCATTTTTGCAAGTTTCTGATCCCCAGTTGAAGTTTACTGGGGGGCAGTAAACTTTATTTTTTGCATATGCAGTTTATAAATGCAAGTTTTTACTACTTATATACAGGATGAGAAGCAGTTCAAGGCCTTTAGGTGTGGATTCTGATACCGAAGAGGATTCGTTTCAAGAATCTGTAGCTTCTATGAGGACAGAACAAAATATAGGAGAAGTTTTACAGAAGATGAAGTCGAAGAAAAAGAGAAAAGAGGTCCAGAAGGGTGCCGTTGCTGAAGAAGATGATGATTACACTGAAGATGAAGAGGGGGAAACAGAAAAGTATCTTTTTCAGAGAAGATCAACAGGCAGAAAAAGAAAACAAGCGGAGACAGATTCAGGGGAGGAGGAGGAGGAGGAAGAAAAAGGAAGAAAAAAAGGAAAAAGGAAGAGAAGGTGACTTGACCAAGATCAAACACGTGCAGCAAAAGTGCTCACTGACATCATTTTATATGTTAATGTATAGATACAAGGAGAGCATCCCAGAAGAATCATGGGAGTTGATAAACAGCACTTGTTTTCAAGGAATAATTGAAGCATTCAGATTGGACAAGGTTGAGGAGGATCAAGTGAAGAAGCTTGAATCTGATTTTGAGATCCTAATGAGGCACTACAACAGTGACAATAAAAACTTCATATTTGGGAACACGGAGATTGAAATTACGGAGCATGACGTGCATTCAATTTTTGGAATAACCAAAGAAGGCTCGGATGTGGATATCACAATAGACCAGAAATACTGCAAGGGCAGTAAGAAGAATGTGACAGATTCTGCTGTCTTTGGAAAGCAAACAAGAAGAACAATCACCAGAAAGGTTATTGATGACACATTAATGGAAGAGCTTAGGAAGCTTCAGAAGAAGAAGGGGGATCCAAGGAAGATAGCCTCTTTGGTTATAATGTATCTTATGGCAGCTTTATTTTTCAGCAGAAGCGGGAACCACATTGAATGGAAACTGATACTCAAGTGTGAAGTGACACGACCCACCCCGAATTTCACCCTAAACCCGGAGTAAATCGTGCGGGACCACCTCCAAGGAAAGATTTACCGCTAACTTTGGTACAACCTCCCTTGAAAATGGACAACCCTTCTAATAGAAACCTGCAAACACGTCTAAAGGTTCCAAATCCAACCTTATAGACTCCTGGAGCCTTCGTGCTCCCCACAAATTACAACCTCTCCCAATATAGATTTACTAATCTAACAAAGATCCTATAACCAACATATTCAGAACAACTCTATTTGAGAGGAAATGAACTAGAAATAAATAGAAAAGAGCGGAAGCTATACTATTGATTATGCCTCTTCTCCATGTACGCCCGATCTCAACTATGCAATCCTGCAGACTGGGAATTTTAAAACGAAGGGCCCAGGGGAAGACATTTAATAACGTTAGAGTGAGTGGACATAAATAATTTAATAACAAAATATTTATGTATTCCCATTTTAATTTCAAAGAAAATATACTGCATGCGGCAGCTCAAAAGCGCTCAATTCATAATCTGACAATTTCACGACTAGCACTGGCTAGTCACAAACTCAAATAAAATGGAGCCTCTCAGGCTAAACCATATATATTCATATATTCGTATGTATCTACACTCGTCAGACTCCTTGTATGAATCCTAGAAACAATTCAGAAAAATAGAAATTCATACAAGGCTACAACGCTGGCGTCTAACGCTCACGTTGCCCCATAATTGTATTTTTCCTCATTATGATCGAAAAGGGACGGTGTACATATACGTGTGGACTCCCTATATGAAAACCTAAATAAACTGAAAAAGAAAGAAGTTTTCATATAGGGCTATGACGCTTGTGTCTAACACGCACGACACGTCATAATGATATTTACCTCATTATGACGGACCAAGCACGTATGGCTAGCTAGCATTTATATACATACTATTCTCATAAATCCAAAATATATATATCCACCGAAAATCTCATTTTCGGGATCTCTCCAAAGGAGGAAAAATTATCAAATAGGCGAGAAATCAATAAATCTCATCAGAATAAACAAATGATTAATAAAATCATTCATCGCATGCTTTTTATTTAAAACAAAGGTCCACTCACAACTTTAGGCCTAAGCCTGACGTCGATCCGAGGTCTCTCCAATTTGAGTCTCCTCACGTCCGAGCTCAAGAGGGATCGAGCCTTTTGGAGGGATTGAAGCACGGGAGGAGAGCTTCAAAACGAGCCAAAGATCATCGGCTTTGGTGGCCGGAGGAGGGAGCTCCGGCGAAAGAGGCAATCGGCTGCTAGGGGAGTTTCCTCCCTGTTCGGCGGCGCAACCGGCCGGTCACCGGCCCAGAAAGAGAGAGGGAACGGCGGGGGTCCGAACGGAACCAGTCCGGCGGCCTGGCTTGGCCGGACGGCGGCAGCTGGTGGCTGAAGTTTCCGGCGAGAGAGAGAGCTCGGGGAGCTCGGGGAAAGGAAGAAGGAAGAGAAAGAAAAAAAAAAGAAGGATTGGGCTCGGGCTGCTCCCCTCCACCCGGTCCATCATTTAAACCCAAAAAAATATACCCACTAAAATTTTTACCCATTTTTACCAACTCAAAATCTTTACCATTTAATTGATAACTTTTCCATGCTAATTCCGATTTTAACGTGTGGCATGTCTACAAACTCGTAATCACGTCCTCTACAACTTTCATGAAGAAAGTTTTCCCAAATTCCAAATGGAAGAAAAAGTCAACTTTAAGGTCCAGTAGGGTTTACTAGGGGGCAATAAAGTTGTTTATTAGGGTATATTAAGTGTTTTATTGTCATGAAATTGAATGGGAGATAATGTATAAAAGTTTACTGACCCCCAGTAGAAGTTTACTGGGGGGCAGTAAACTTTTACTTTACACACTAGGGGGCAATAAAGTTGTTTATTAGGGTATATTAAGTGTGTAATTGTCATGTAATAATGTATAAAAGTTTACTGACCCCCAGTAGAAGTTTACTGGGGGGCAGTAAACTTGTTTATTTGTATATAATTGTTTAACAGTAACAATTTCGTTGTTTATAGCGTGTACAGGAGCTGCCGATGGAAGATATGAAGAAGAAGCTGACAGAACTTGCCAAAGCAAATGAAGAACTGGTGAACAAAAACACTGAATTGCTCGGCAAGTTAAAGAAAGCGGACAGCCAAATCATTGAGCTAGAGAAAGAAAGGAGGGCAGACAAAAATGAAATCAACGCTCTCAAGAAACAGTTGCACAAGGGGGCAAAACATGCTCAGACAAAAAGATAATATGTGTAACTGAGGAGAAGGAGGAGGAGGAGGAGGAGGAGGATAGGTCAAAGCCGGTTGAAGAGGAAGAATATAACTGCAGAGAGGAGCAACCAGGAACTGAAGAGGTAAGAGTAGAAATAAGTTTACTGACCCCCAATAAATATTGTGTTTGGTTCAATTTTTTGAGGATAACTTGTGTGTTTTCTTTTGTGTAGTTTTTTGAATAAGTAGCAGAACCAGTTCCGTTGCGAAAGATATTTCCAGAAGACGATGAACCTGTGACGACCGATGTCAAGCTGTCTAAACTGGACAAACTTGTTGATCAAGCTGTGGAAATGACCTTAAAAAAAATGAATGAAGCAACCAGCTTAAAGAATGAAGAACAGCAAGCAGGAGGGCTCAAGAAATATGTCAAGCAGAAGGGCTCAAAACAAACTGTGGAGACTGGTTCGATTGAAAGAGACGTCAACCTGAAGAAGCGTGGGGCACAAAAGAGGAAAGAAGAAGAATGAGAGTATGACACCCCATTAGGGCTAAAGCCAGCAAAAAGAACAAAGGAGGTGGAGCGTAAAGTCCAGAATCGTATTGTTATTGATGGAGTGAACTGCAACACTCCAACATGGAAGCTTTTGGATGAAAAGGTGGCGAATCACTATAAGAACTGGTTTGATTTGAACAAGGACAAGAATGATGAGTAAGTTTATTCTTCCCTAGTATATATATATATAACATTACAATTAGTTCCCTGGTTTGACTTGCTTATGACTTATTTGTGTCTGCACAGTTTCCGGTATTGGGAGTGTTGTGATGGTATCATTGACATTACCAAAGATAACTTGAAGAGAATAATTCAATAAGGAGAGATTACATCTAATGTGAGAAAAAATTACTGATCTTACTAACCGCAATAAAGTTGATGTTTGAGTAACCTAAGATGTATTCTTTGTTGTAATTATTTGTGACTTATATATGTTGTACATTCAGACCATCAGGGTGTACCTCGCAATGTTGAAGGAGGAAATGGAAAAGAAGAAGGTCTCGGTCGGATTCCTAGACATAGAGGCAGCGGTAAGTAGTCTAACCTGAAATAACAGCGTGCCGCAGCACCGCGGTCTCCTCCGTTACTTTTTTCAGTTAACACAATTTTACTACTTGCTTTTATAAATACAGCGCGCGGCGGTGGTACATGAACAAAAACTGAAGGAGTTCCTAGCTGGAGGAGGAAAACAGGGGAATTCAAATGTAATGAATTGGATATAGAGTTTTCCATTATTAATCCTCTGTGGTCCATCTTCAGTAAGGACCTGGTTTTCATTCCGGTACATCACGGGGTCAGCCACCACTATACCTTGGTCCTGATTGACAACAAAGCTCGATGCTTCTATCACCTGAACTCAATGCTACCGCCAACGAAAGATTACTCTGCCGACACCAACAACCACTTTCAGAATGCAATGGCAGTGGTGAGTTGTAACTGATTTATTAGGGTAAGAAGTTTACTGGGGGGCAGTAAACTTCTACTGGTTTTTGTTTGTTGCTTGTTCTCTTAGTTTGTTTGAGTTGTAATTTACTTGTGTGTTGGAACCAACAGGTGAAGCACATTATGGTGTTCATCAAACGCGTATATGATTCCACCAAATACCTCTCAACCAAGGCATGGACCTGAGGAATGGAGGGAAAACTATGACAAGCAGGACAGCCAAGGAATAGTGGTTGACGGTTACTCGATGATGAGTGCTGAAGAGAAAAGAACAAGAAGATGGATGTTGGACCAAAACGTTTATCAAGCAAGATACAAGCTGACTGATATCTTATCATGCCCACAGTAAAAGAAAACATCGTAAGTACCTTTAAACTTCCTTTAAAGAGTTTTATTGAGGTCAGAAATTACTTGTCTGTTTTATTGGGGTGAAAAATTTAGTAACACTGTTTCTTAATACATTGCAGGTCAGACTGTGGACCGTTTTTGCTCTACTTTATAGAGAGCCTATGTCATAGTAAAAAACCGACAAAAGATGGTGGAAATGAAATGAGGAAGAAGATCCTGCTAAAGTTCATGGACATCAATATAGAAAAAAGATTAGTGCCACTTTAGATGTATGATCTTCAAAATAAATGTAGTATTTTTATAGTGTTGCAAGAACATATGATGATTTTGAATTTCAGTAAAGGAACTTGTTCTTTTAGTAATTTTGGTCTATTCCTTTGATATTTCTGTCAGTTTCATTTATCTTTGGTTGTCAGTTTCAGTTTTTTTTGGTTACAGGGTGGTTATTGGGGTCAGTAAACTTTGGTTGCTCTGTTCAGGAAAATTACTGACCCCCAATAATTTTTCCTACTTGAGAGTTTACTACCCTATTATGTCATTAGAGGATGGTTGAAAGAAATCTAAGTAATAACAATCATCCACAAACTTTGGTTGCTCTGGTCAGGAAAATTACTGACCCCCAATAATTTTCCACACTTGAACATATGAGTATAACAAAAACTGGAAGCATTCCATATTAAAGAAAAGACCTGGAAAAGAGTAAAACAAACATCCAAGTATTAAACTGGAAGAAAATAAAGGAAGGCGGATGTGTTGTATCAAGAAATACAGAAAATTACTGACCCCAATAATTTTCCACACTTTACGTACATGAGCATAATTTTCCAATCATTTTCCATACTTGAGAGTTTAATTACTACCCCAATAATATTCTTCACCTTATACCTCCGGTTAGGGCCCTAATCTCGTTTGAGAGCATATGACATTGTGATTTCGTTTGTTGTTGGGGGGTTTCGAATTCGCATATGTGAGAAAATTTCGGCAGCATCTCCCTACAGTTCCCCAAGTGCACTAATATCTATACCTAGAATGCACTCGAGGAACAATAAAGGAAGATCTTGTCGAAATATATATACCCACAACCGAAAACGAAACGCACCAACAACAAACGGAATCTCAATGTCATATGCTCCCAAACTGTCCAAATATGAGACAATTCGAAACCCATTTTGTTAGACACAGTCGTAACATAATGGTTCTCGAACGGGATTTTTAAGGGTAACAATATATATTGATGAATGTATAAGAATCTTATAATTCTTAATTACATGATTCATCATTTTATTTTTTATCATATGAATACACGTACAAAACGATTTGAATGAAAACAAAAATTTGATAAACGTACGTACATAATTATTCACATAATTATTAATTAATCATACATACAAAAGCTAAAGATATATATATATATATATATATCTTTAAAAATTATACACACAAAAGTTAGATATATATATATATACAAACATAATATTATATAGTTTTCATGCATATATAATATTATATGTACATACAAACATATTATACACACATATCTAGTAATTATATTAAGCATACAAGTAATAAGCAACAATTAATAATCCATCAAAATTAGACTGGCAAGTCGCCGAAAGTTCACAGGAAAATATGCCTAAAAGAAGAAAGTAGATTAATTAATTAAAGTAGTTACCAATTAGGAGATCGAATCGAAGCGCGTAGCTCTTAAAGATCGATCAAATTCATGTCGACGAAAAGCTTCTAAATTAACTATATTTGGATCGGATGAATATTCTGATGAAGGGGAGGGGGGGGGGGGAGCTAGACCATGCCTTTATTCGATCTGCGTTCTCTTCTGGGCAAAAGGTGTATAAATGATGATGTGTAAACTTAACGGACGGAATATTCCGTCGGCTAGGACAAAAGGCGTAGGAAAAAATATTCGCTCTGCTTTGTGTCAGGCAATAATTCAAATTCTTAGTCGACGGAAACATTCGTCGGCTAAGAAATGGTTATTCGTCGCCCAAGTTGTTCTTAGCCGACGGAATTGAATTCGTCGCCCAAGAAAAGTTTAAACGACGGAAAATTATTCGTCGTCTAAGCCAAGTTCTACCGACAGAACATTATTCGTCGCCCTAGACAATCTTAGACGACGGACTATGTCGACAGTCAATTTCCGTCGACTAGAAAGATCTAAGGCGACGAAACCTTACCGACGGAAGATATCCGTCGTCTAGGATTTACTAAGCCGACGGAAATAGGACGACGAATAGTATTTCATCGAGTAGGATTATCTTAGTCGACGGAAGTTGTCGACAGTTATTTTCCGTCGCCTATGAAATCTTAGGCGACGGATGTGGTGTCCTATACGACGGTTTTTGTTTCCGTCGGTGAAGTGTGTCTTAGCCGACGGAATTAATAAGATTCCGTCGGCTAAGTGTATATTTCCTGTAGTGTGGTGTCAATGTCAATATGACAATTATGTTACAAATCTTTCCGCCAAGCCAAAGAGCCAACGCTAATCTTAATATACAATATATGATGGAAAAATGATCCAAACAATGTCTCACCTTTTGAATTAGCAAAACTTTGGTATCTGACCTTTATAAAACTTCAAAACAGTATCTCACGTTCTTACCTCGACTGAAGTTTGGTATCTATAACCGTTAGCTCCATTAAAAAGACTGACATCATCCATTTTTATTCATAAAATGACCAATATACCCTTGAGTTTTAGTTTTAGTTTTTGTTATTCTTTTTATATAATAAAAAGAGAAATTCGTCATAATGGTACCTCATCTTTCTTCCTTATAAACTTTGGTACTTTAAGTTTTGATAACATCAGAATGGTACCTCAAGTATTGAAATATGAAGAGACAAAAAATACCTATGAAAAATGGTGAGATGAAAGTTACCCTATTAGAGGTTACGGCTAAAAGTACTAAAATTGGGTCGGGGTGAAAACTTGAGGTACTGTCTGTTGTTTTCAAAACTTGAAGTACCAAAGCTTATAAACAAGAAAAGATGAGGTACCGTTATGACGAATTTCTTTTATTATTATATAAAAAGTATAACAAAAACAAAAACTCAAGGGTAAATTGGTTATTTTATGAATAAAAATGGATGTCGTCAGTCTTTTTAACGGAGCTAACGGTTCTAGATACTAAATTTTGGTCAAGGTAAGAACATGGGATACTGTTTTGAAGTTTTCTAAAGGTGAGATACTAAAACTTTGCTTCTTTAAAATGTGAGACACTGTTTAGACAATTTTCCCATATATGATTTGTATTCATAATTGTTTAGTTCTCCCGCCAGCTCTAGCTATTCCTCGCATTTTCATTACCACGTCAGAAAAAAAAATCTCATGTCATATACACTCACTGCAGTAACTATTCTACTGTAGAACCTGAATCTCAACATCAATCACATCATCCTATCTTATGCCTAACTAAGCACACCATTACTCCAAGCCTAATGTCAAACCAATGTCACTACTGCGAGTCTTTCTCAAACCAAAATAATCAGTACTCTTAAAGTTTTATCCCTGTAGCAAGCTGAATCCCTATAACAACAATAGTCGAGTTCATGTATTTCATTTTACATTTTAAGCAATTTGTGTTCTCTACCATAGAAAAGTTATAATCCTCAAGCAACAAAAAGTTGATATCCACCAATTCAATCATCTACCCACCAAATTTCAAGTAGCAAACTCTACCAACTCAAACCCAGGCCAAAGCTAACATTTACCATGTTTACCGTGATGGTGAACTTTCATGTTTATCTTCAGGACCCTGCTTAATAAACCTGATTTTTCTAAATTCATTTCCAAACTCTAGAATTTGAGAGATTCAACTCTATCTCATATTCTCCTTTTCAAGCTTTCGACACCCCCTGCACCTATCTCTAGTAGTCAGTTATCACCGCGACAATATTACATATACTGTCATGCACATTGCTCTTAAACTAAGTGCATATGCAGTAAGTCCACCAAGGAAAGATACACTATTATGCAAAGTGCACATGCTAAATATCAAGAAAAAAGCTTTTTTGCCTTCTCAAAGCATTCCTTTATACACTCCAAGAACTCACAAGTCTACAAGTCGCTGTTGGAACTGCATATATACTATTGCAAAGCATGGTTTCTGCAATAAGGTCATGAGAAGAATGAAAACAAGGTTGTGTACTTACAGACCAAGGAGTTGCTCTTAGACAATCAATCTCGAGCAAGGGGTCGATTTGAGATGACCTATAGCTTGGTCTGATATTGTATTCCAATACATATGGGGGCTAAGGATGTTGTTGCAGTGATCACCGCAGTTGGTAAATACCATGCCTACTTTGAAGCTTCTTGCTCTTCAATTGAAAGCTTCATGCCTCAGACATGCCTATATCGAATCAAGCTTTATGAATGCAAATTCATTTGCAATCCTACAATAAAAGCCAATGGAAAGTCGTAGATGTGAGCAATCTGTTCAAGGTTCCATAATACAACAAGCAATTTTCTTATTCAAAACCCATGCCCACTTGCTATGTTCATAAATCAAGCCTACCCATACTAGATATCAAGCTCTATTGCAGTTTTTCAAACATCTGAAGCCTACCCATTCAAAAACCAAAGCATAAATTGTCACCGCAATATTCATACTTAGCTATTCTTACCTCCTGGAATTCAGCCTATGAAGACAAACTTCCCCGGTTCATCAACCTTGCCATTTAGATAGAAAGCATATACTCTCCAGATGATTTCCTGATCTTAAACCCATACTTCGTTGGGAAAAGGAGAAGTTGGCCTTGCCTTCTCATATTCTACAGCAACAGAAAAATAAAAGGCCCGAAACAATTATGTTACAAGCTTGTGCTCATGCATTCTCTTATTCATTTAATATATTAGGAGAAATTTTATCACTTATTCATGCATATGCTACTAACTCATATGCTAAATCATAAAATAAGATAAGCTAATACATACTCCAAGCTCCACGCCAAGCTAATAAACACAATACCAAAAAGACATGCCAAGCCTTACGCAAACTCATGTCAAGCACTTACTAACCAACAATGTGACTTGGATACAATTCACGTAAGCGAACGTATCGTTGTCAAGATAGGAAAGTAAATATGCCCAAGTTATCGTACCACGGGGATTAGTGGCTAACCCACAATCGTAGGCTAATCGGAACAAAAGTCACTAAGCAAACAAAGAAAAAGAAGAAAAATGCTACTCTAAAGCACCAAGCCTTACCAATGCTTGACCTCGGTTATCACCAAAGCCTAATCAAAACTAGAAGCCTAGTGATGGTTATGAGGAGTTAACTAAATTGACGACAAACAAAATGAGAAATAAACTACTAACTAATGAACTAGAGAATGTTGAGAACATGGGAGTGTTGGGTGATCCACACTAACTCATATGCAAACATCGAAACCAATTTCACAAATACATATTCTATTGTGCTAAGTCCCGTATCTAATACCGGTTAAGGCTACTAGACCAATTATCCTTTCGGTGTATCGATTATGCCGGTTAAGGCCACAATCAACTCTCTAACTTAGGCATTACGCCGGTTAAGGCCGCAATATCTAAATTAGAGGCCTAGAGTGCAAGATAATAGAGAGCCAAGCAAGCTTAGCTACAATTAAGCTAACTAATGGTTACCACACTTCAAATCCTAGATGCACAAGACTAATAAGTTGTCAATTTATCAATCTATCCATCAAATTGTCCACAACATTATCTCAAAAGGTGACAAAGCCTAGAAAAATTCTTCTAAGGACCAACACATTTGGATTCAAAACATACACAATGAAAATTGCATTTATATCAATCAACGTACCAACATTATACAAAATGAGTTTAGGGCTTCAATACCCTAACTTCCATAATAGAATCACTCACTACCCATAAACAAATACATCATCAAATACATAAGAAGTTAAGAGAAAGGTCAGAGAAGAGAGGGACACAAGCTAGATTCACAAATTGCTACAAGCAACTATGAACCCACTTCAAATTAAGCTCCTTTCTTTACTAATCTTGAATTTCCCTTGTGGTGATGAAGCTTTGATGCTTGTAGGTGAGCTCTTCTTGAATTCTCAAACGAAAACTAACTAAAATGAAGAGATGAAGGGATGAAATGGGAAATGGGATTGGTGGTCACTCACGGGAAAGGGCAGAGCCCTTCCCTTCACTGTGTGCGGCTACTCTCTCTTCTCCTCAGTGTGCCGCTGCCTTCCTCCCCAGAATGAATGAGAGAACGATGTATATATGTGTATAATTGAGCTAGGGTGCACGGTTGTGTGGCTGGGGATAAGGGTAGAGGTGCCACATGGCAGCTAGCAATTGGTCAAAAGTGAGAGAAAACGGGATGGCACGTGATGGAGGGATGATGCTGATTTGCACCCCTACTTAATTAACCAATAAAGCTTAATTAACCAAGTTGATGGTAAATTAATCACTTAATTGATTAATTATTATAATCTTCAACTTCTAAGCTTCGACCACATTGAGAATTTCGACATTTTCTCGAAGACTCCATTTTGCTCTAATGTTGTTTTGCTCTAATGTTGCACCAATTTCTTCCGAAATCCACATTTTCACTTATTTCCTACAAATAAATAAAATTGGATTAATTACATTATAATTAACTTAAAGATTAGCTAAATCGTAGTGTTAAAGTAGTAATTATGTGTATATAAATACACGTAATCACAATGCCAAGCTCCTCTTTGTCAAGGTCGTGCATCTATTCGAGACCATTTGGGAGTCATGCCAAGCTTATTCCTATAATCATGTGCATTTCAAACTCCACGCACACTCCCTTGGTCCATTAAATAAATAACTAAAGCAACCTCAAGCCGAAACCATTCATGCACAAGCCTAGCAAATGTCTAAGCATGGTTGCCACAAGCTCAAGAAAATTCAAGTCTAGCAAAAGCAAACTCTCGTTCTACGCATGCCAAGCATAAAATCAAGTATATATTAGCCAAGCAAATTAAGAAAATATATATATCTTTTATACATCATGCAAAACAAATGATCAAGCATATCTATTAATCCTAATACAATCCATTAGATACATTATACGCTCTTTTGTTCTCATCTCGCACATCCCATTTTACTCTAACCATGAAGGCATTCCACTCATACACTTGCGTATTCCATTTCAACTATCTTTTGCCAAAATTCCCAAAATCTTATAGTCGCTAAGCCAAGCATTCATTCTTGACAAAACACAAGGCTCTTAACCTCACTAGTCATTCTTTCTTCCAAATCTACTATTACTTTACTCTAGATCATTATCGGTCCTATTTCTACTTACACTAGTAGAAAAAAAGACTTAAGCGACGGACAATTTCACATTTCGTCGCTTAAGTAAATCCTAAGCGATGACAACAAATATCGTTGCCGAATATACATGTTTTGTCGCCTAAGTTTCGTCACCACAAGTCCCTCACTACTGGAAAATAGCACTTAGGCGACAGAATTAAAAAATTCCGTCTCCTAAGTGGTACTTAAGGGACGGAAATTTCTACTTAGGAGACGAAACAGTTTCTGTCTCCTAAGTAGTTCTTAGGAGACGAAATATTTATTTTTACTTAGACGACGACATTTTGAAAAAATAAAAATTAAAAAATTTATATGAATCACTTAGGAGACGGAATTACATTCCGTAACCTAAGTAGAACTTAGGAGACGGAAATATTTACTTAGGCGACGAAATTTTTTCTAAAACAAAAAAAAACAAAAAATCATGAATCACTTAGACGACGGAAATAGAATATTCCGTCGCTTAAGTTCTAAAATTTGAGCGCCCATCTTCCCGCGTAAAATTTCATGAAAATTCAAACCAAAATTTTCAAAACATATTAATTCTTTTAAATCACACACTCACCAACCTTATCAATAAAAAGAAACCCATCTTTTTCCAGAGCTCCCTCTCTCTCTCTCTCTCTCTCTCTCTCTCTCTCTCTCGACCATCACTCTCATGTCGGCCTCTCTATTATCCATTCTCACCGCTCTTTCCTCTGTTGCCACCTTCAACTGCACCACCCCACACCAATGCCACCTCCAACTGCCACGCACTCATCGACTTCTTCCCCACAAACGCCACCACTTTCAACGTCGTCAAGACCTTCTTCAACATCACCTGGCCACCTCCGCACCCTCCACCTCTGCCTTCTCGCCGACCCACCACCGGTGATGTAGAACAGATGGCGATAGAGATTGAAGAGCAGATCGATCGAAACAAGTCTAAACTCGGTCCAGATTTGGCGTTCGATGTCTGATTGATCATTATGATATCTTTCTGGAAGCGGAACGGCCCAACGAACCATCCGAGTCTGTATGGGCTTTTTAGACCATCCGAGTCCGTTTAGGCTTTCAAAATGCGTAATTAATTGTTTTCAATAATTATTTTAATAGTTTGTTTTTGATTTGGTGGTGGTGGTGTATTTGGAGCAAATTGTTGGCATGAAATTGAAAGGGAGATACTGTATTGAAGTTTAGTGACCCCTAGTGGAACTTTACTGACCCCCAGTAGAGTTCTACTGGGGGTCAGTAAAGTTCCACTGGGTTTACTAAGGGGCAATTAATTTGTTTATTAGGATAAGAATTTGTATCTATTATGTATAATTGACATGAAATTGAAAGAGAGATACAATATTGAATTTTACTGACCCCCAGTAGAACTTTACTAGGGGCAGTAAACTTCTACTGGGTTCACTAGAGGCTAATAAAGTTGTTTATTAGGGTAAGAATTGGTATATGTTGTGTGTCACTACGGGAAATCTCGTCCTAGGCGACGGAACAAATTCGTATCCTAAAACTCACTATTCGTCTTCTAGAAACTTCACGGACGACTAATCCGTCATCTGAGTTCCGTCGTCTAAGTGTCGTAAGGTAGACACTTAGGTGACGGAAAATAAGTTAGTCGTCGAGTATGATTTTTCCTAGCCGACGGATCATTCTTGCCTTGTCGACAAACTTAATCGTCGATATGTATCTTTATCGACGGAAACTTCTTGTCGGAAAGATACTTAGCCGACGAATACGAAATTTTTCTTAGCCGACGAAATAGGCGTCGGTATATCTGTCCGCCGACGAATAATGATATGTTCTTAGGCGACGGAAAATTCGTCGGTATAGATTTATGCCGATGAATTATGAAGAGTTCTTAGTCGACGATTTTCTTTGTATTCGTCGGGTAGGTTATTTATCTTAGGTGACAGATGCTTCTGTTTCCGTCGCCTAAGTTATTTATTTAGGTAAAAAAAAGTTGATTTTGTGTTTTTTAACTTTATTCACTGTTTAAAAATTACAAATCATAACAATAATCAAACATGTACAGATACAGATATACCGGAAGCATTGGATTTGGAAAACATATTCATAAATTGATCATGATCGATAACTAGATCGATGGAGAAATATTTAATGAACTAGCTAGGTAGAAAATTGTTCATACATATACAATCTAGCTAAACTATGAATGAAGTACTACAAAATCAATAATTGAACATTCTATGTCGCCTAGATCATCATTGTTTTGTGGAGAAACATGTGGAGGAGAAACAATTGGAGGAGGAGGAGGAATCTGTGGAAGAGGTGGAGTGGCATACCTAGACGCTCATATATGGCTTGCAAATTAGGACTGCACAGCGCTATACATGGACTCGGCATGCAGGGCACGTTGGTGGCCTCTTGATATGTTGTTGGGCACGCCTCCTTGATTCCTTCAGTCTCTGCTCATAGCGCTCTTGCATCTCTTGGAGTTGCTGCTCATCAACTCTAGGAGGACGACTACGTGAATGGAACCATTTGAAGATTGGCTCAAGTGTTGCTCGCCTCCTCGTCCCATCCCTCTATCTCCTTTCCTTTCCGATTTTTCAGCAACCGTACCCAACACCCTCAATTTATTGGGACTGAACACTCTCTCCATAATCTCCTCATCCGTCGCGTCAGGGTTTGTTTTCTTGAACGCATCCTTTCGTTTATTGACCTTATCAACCATATCATTCTGCATGCATTTTAAAATCTTTCGTTTATTGACCTTATCAACCATATCATTCTGCATGCATTTAAAATACATCAATTAATAAACAAGTTTGCTCAACACATGTATTAGCACCTAAAACAGTAACAATTGAAGCTAGGAATCAGTTGAAAAAAAAAAAATATTCTGTAGCAGTAAGAGGGGTGCCTGCATGCGAGCCCCAGGGTGCCAGCATCGCGCCCTGGGGTGCACCCTGAAACGTGTATAATCCAAGTATTTTTCTTCTGAACTTGATATTAATTAATTGATGCATGTATATTAAGATATATGGATCGTGGTCATCGATCTATCAATTTTCTTTTTAATTAAGCACAAGGAATTCGAAGAAAAATAGAAGCCTCTATTTTGATTAGAAGAGTAGTTGCACGCATGTAGGTATATATAACTACATGTTCATACATAAGACAATACAAGAGACTAGCTCTCAGAAAATAAACCAGTTTGGATTATTTCATTTTACACATACATAATCAACCTTTCATTTTCGAGCTAATTAACCAAAAGCGTCTCCAAGATTACCGCTCACTAAGATTAAGAAACCTCCCCCTGCTTTGATCCCAATCCCCTCTAAGACATAGATGCGAACAATAAAATAGTAAAAGGAAAGACACTTACATATTTCTTGGTCGTATCTTCATCACACGGCCTTGACATAGGTCTTCTCAAAACCTTTGATAATTGGAAGTTGCTCCCCTTGTATTCTGAGTTCCTCCATTGTGTAGATGATAGGAGAAGATCCCGTGTGGTGGTGCATAGTCTTCTCCCCACGGTTCCGCTTGTTTGCCAAGGAGTGTCTCTAATATATACACGAAAAAATATTAAATAAATTAGTAAAATACAAGGGAAACAATGAAGGTAATTTTAAAATAAAATAAAAAAATGAAGGTAATTTAAAAAATCACCTTGAACGCATCTGACTCGAAGTGCTGGTATAGAAACTCCCACTGGTCCTCTCTCCCAATGAAATCTGAAGGCATGCCAGATAGCCCTTCCTTCAAATAATCTTTGTGACACTGGTACTTCCAGTCTTTGTACCTCTCCTGTGCCCTCTTCAGTATCCAATCGAACATTGGCTCATCATTTTCATCCCACTCATACTTCGGCTAAGTAACAAATAAAAAAAAATTCAAAGAGTTAAGCACTGAAAAATAAAAATAAAAAATGTAATTAAGTAAATATACTTTTCAAACTATTTTCTGTTACTTGCCGACAATGCATTCCACACCTTCCACTTCTCCACCTGATCGAGGTCTTAGAACATCCTTGCCCTCATTCCCACCAGAACTCTGTATGGCGGAACCGATATCATGTGCCACCAAGCTGTTTATCCCCCTCACGCTAGAGCCTTTTACACAGGGCAATACTGCAGCTTGATCTTCTGCCTCGTTTGTGCAACGATATCCTCCGCCTTCTTTCCAGAACAGAAACCCCGCTTCTTTTCGGGGCCGGAGCTACAATTAATATATATACAGAACATTAGGATAAGCAGACGGGTTTTCCTGCATGCGCGCCCGAGGACACCCTGGGAGGTTTCTAACTTTCAAACGAGCGCTGCCGACAATGCGTCTTGCAGATTCGGGTGTCGGTGTAGATGATGGAGATCCTGTTGAATAGTGTCAACGGGAACGGGCCCACGATCAAGGGGGGACCTGCTGGTGGTACTGTGTCAGCCGGCATGGGGGAAGGGTGGCTGCTACTGCTAGTTGAGCCGACGCTCTGCCGTAATACTCATCAATGACCGGCCTTAGTGGCTCGGTCCTTCCTCTTCCCCACGATCACCATCTTGCAATTGAATACACACAATTGTCAAAATGTAATCTAATGAATTGATTTAATCTAATGCTAATGCCTAATGACTACACACTTAGTCAGTTGCACAACAAAATTATCCAGCATTTTCATCCAAGCATTTAACTGGTTCGGTGGAGATCCTTTCTAAATTGATCATGTTCTGCAATTTGGTAGCATATAGAACTGAGCTGAATAACAACTGAAAATGCATCTAAGCAGCAAAATCAAGATAAGACTTTCTAGGCCACAACTGAAATGCTCCTCATTGCATTGAAACAATTTTAGGCACAAGCTAGCTAACATTACCTTCACCATTCATCAACCTTAGTGCTAAGTTATTATTCACATCAACAATTTCACAAACTGCAACAAGAGTAAAACATGAACTCCTACCTTGTATGAAAGACAACAGCATTGGAGAAAGAGTGCTATGCTAAATCTAGTAAATCTAGTACTCCTACATTCCATCTGGTTCAATTTATAATCAACAACCTTATTCTAACTACCTATATACTTTTATTCTAGCAACCAGAACATATCCTCCACAACTGCCAATGGCAAGTTCATCCCAAATCCTATCATTCCGTATTAACAATGAGATAGTTTCAGTCTACACAAGTAAATATGACCAGATGCAACCAACATATCAAACCCAGAATTCATTATATGCAAACTTCTATCAATTTATTCGTCTGTAACAATTCAGAAGCTATAAACTAGTTACATAACAAATAACCAAATATTACCTTTTCCTGAGACAAGGCTTCGGCTTTGGACTTGGGAGTGAAGAGGGGAAGTTTGAAGTTAGGGTTTTCCGGCAGAGAGAAGAGGAAATTAGGTTTGCTGGGTGGCGAGATCGGAGACAGAAGGACTGTGTAGCGATTCGTCGGAGGAGTTGGTGGCGTCGATACGGTCGCCGATCGGTGGATGGCGGGGTCTCTGATGGGTGGAGGCGGTGGATTCCGGTCGGGTCGCGTAGCTCTGGGAGGACCTCATCGGTTTTTAGGATCGGTTTTATGTGAGAGTGTTTTTATGAGTTTGGATTTGAGGACCTCAGTTGTGCTGTCTCAAATTAGAGTTGTATTTTTCTTGGCCGACGGAACAAGATTACTTCGTCGGCTTAGTAAAACTAAGGCGACAACCCACAAATTTCTGTCGCCTAAGTCTTAACCGACGGAATATTTGTCGGCTAAGAAATTTATTCGTCACCTAAAAATTAAATTTTGGCCCCAAAAAAATGGCGCAAAATTCCCCCTGCCTAATATTTCGGTATCCTAGGCAACGGAAATAACCACGTTCGTCGCCTTAGTAATACTAAACCGAGGAAATAGTCAAGTTCCATCGCCTTGTAATTACTAAGGCGACGAATTATTAAATCATGTCGCCTAAGTTACATAAAAATTTATTCATATATAAAAACGCATACGTACATATGCATTAATAAAAGTCAAGTTCCATCGCCTTGTAATTACTAGGCGACGAATTATAAATCATGTCGCCTAAGTTACATAAAAATTATTCAATATAAAAACGCATACGTACATATGCATTTAAAAATTACATGTACGTATAACAATAATTCGAATTCATCAAGCATGCACGCATATACGTAAGTACGTAGAAATTAATTAATAAAAATAGCCGGCCTTCATGAATGATATATATATATATATATATATATATATCAAGTTAATTTGAAAATACATATCCGAAGTTATGCCAAATTAATTAATATAAGTAGATTAGACCGATCGAAATCCACAATAATATGGAACAAGTACAATATTAATCGTACGCATGATAATCTGAGTTGTCCGAATCATCATCCTCCTCAGTTTGGTTAGAATACTCATCATCCTCTATGTATTCGTCATCTATGAAGCCGTCGTCGTCATGATGGAGCCGGGGTTGCGACGTTGTAGCGAGTTTAGTTCAGATAGTGTAATTGGAAGGTAACTTGTGATAGCCGGAACGTGTTGGTTGTTGACACGAATATCCTCAGTATCGGGGACTACATGTGGAGATTCCTCTTGATATGGTTCATTCGGTTGATCAATTGTTGGTTCACTAGGCCCACTCTCATCATCCCCTCCCAGCGTAGCTGCACTCCAAATATTTCTATGTGACATCACCTGCACCACTCTCCAACCCTCACCCATAGCCGGATCATCAAGATAATACACTTGTTTTCACCATGGTGGCAAGATAAACGGCTCATTCTCATACCATACACTGTTTGAGTCTACTGATAACAAGCCACGATCCAAATTGTACTCCTCCGTCTAGTTGGGTCAGTATTGAACCATTTGCACTTGAACAACACGACAGGCATACATTACCGTAGATTAGTTCAATGACACTAACAAGAACCCCGTAGTAGTTGAACCCAAACCCTCAACCATGACTCCATTGTTTTGGTGACATGGCCTTCATCTCATTCTGACGTCACAAACTTAACACCGTTCACAAACTCTAGCACGAACTCTGTGGCTTTGGAGTCCTCCACCAACAAGTGCAACTCCGGGTCGTAAGAAGCAGGAAAATGTTATAGAATGTGCATCATCTGTAACAATTTTAAAAGCAACGTACGTTGTTATATATGTAACATAAAAAAACAACATATATATATTTAATTTATGTAACTCCAAATATAATATATATATATATATATATAAAGGTACCCAAATAGGGAAGTAATCAGGAAAATCTATCTTGTGTATGGCTTCGTAAATGGGACTTCAAGTACCGCTCGGCTTCTTCGCAATGTTGAAGGACACACCAATGAGCCTCTTTAATCTTAGCATCACTTAATCTTTCAGAATTACTTAGCCTGCCATACGGTTGAACATCGTTGGAAACAACTGATAGATTGAATTATTGGCTACTACCTGCTCCAGATGATTCCCCTACTGTGTCTTCATCATTAGGATATGCGCTGCAGTAAGTTACACACTCAGCCTGAATGTATGCCACTGTGATCGACCCTTCAGGGAAACGTTTGTTTTTGTTCTTCTTCTTGAAATCCCCTAGTTGCCTGCAAAACAGATATATATTTATTCTCTTACATACAATAAATATTTTTTTAAAATTATCTTAATTTGAAAGGATCGATGATTAATTAATTAGAATAAATATGAGTGCATACCTCTCATTTGGATAGCACCAGGTATACTGTACCGGACCAGTAAGCAACACTTGTTCGGGAAGGTGGATCATGAGGTGAATCATGATGTCAAAGAAAGTTGGGGGAAAGATCCTCTCCAGCTTGCACATGATGTACACAATGTTTTCTTGCAATGACCGAACATCAGACTTTTTAAGCTCTTTAGCGCATATCCTCTGAAAGAACTTTGACAAAGCCACGAACGTGTCAACCACATCACTCTGTAAATACGGTCTAATCATCACGGGAAGAAGACGTTGCAGCAAAACATGACAGTCATGAGTCTTCAACCCACTAAACTTATTTTCCCCCATTCTTAACACATCGAGCGATATTCCCTGCATACCCGTGAGGATACTTAACATCATGAAGCCACTGAAACACTTCCGCCTTCTTTTGAGGATGGATTATGTAACTTGCTTTCGGTATTATGGTTTTTTTTGTTTTTTTGCTCTCTACTAGCCAAAGCTGGGGGCGTATACCCATCATCTTAAGATCAACACGGGCTTTGGGGGGTCTTTGTTCTTATGTTTGAGATTCAGAATTGTTCCAAGGACGCTGTCACAAATATTCTTCTCTATGTGCATGACGTCCAAGTTGTGTCTGATTTTCAAGGTCGACCAGTAATGCAATTCAAAGAATACACTTTTATGCGTCCAATACTTAAACTCATCAGGTGTGGGAGGATTCAAGTCAGTTACTTCTTTACTCGTGCTCAAATATCCGAACCAGTGCTGGTTAAGCCTCTCCAAAATCCACTCACCAGACCTCCCTGGGGGTTTCCGATTATGCTCCTCAGTCCCATCAAATGCCTCAGCATCTCACCGCCACTCGTGATCCTCGGGAAGATGTCTACGAGATCCCAAGAAACAAATTTTGTCGGCGTGGCGACTAGAATTGACGTCATCTATGCATACCGGGCAAGCCTTGTACCCCTTAGTTTGTTGGCCAGACAACATCCCTGTAATTGATTGTCCAAATAATTGCTGCTTTCATCATGAATGAAGTTTGACCATGCCTGTCAAAAGTAGGGAGTCCATTTTTCCATAACTCCTGTAGCTCGTCAATTAATGGTCTCATGTACACATCCAAGCACTTTCCTAGAGAACACGGCCCTGGAACCATATGCGTAAGAAATTATACTCCTTCCTTATACACATGTTGGGAGGTAGATTGTATGGAAATACTATCACAGGCCAAATGCTGTAAGATAAATTCATGTTTCCTGTAAGATTGAATCCGTCTGTTGCAAGTCCAAGTCTGACATTTTGACAATCTCCAGCAAATTCGGGAAAAGAACGGTCAAAGTGCTGCCAAGCCTCCCGTATGCGGAGTGTGTGAGATTATCCGAATCTATCCTCTCCTCTCCCTGGTGCCTTGCCTGGTGCCATCTCATATGCTTGGCCGTATGTGAAGACATGTACAGACGTTGCAGACGAGGACCCAACGGGAAGTAACGAAGAACCTTCCTAGGAATGGGCTTTTTCTTCTTAGATGAAGTGGAAGCTTCATACCTTGGCTCGTAGCAGTGTGAGCACTCAACTTCATCCTTGTTGTCTTTGTAATACAAGAAGCAGTTATTGACGCAAGCGTCTATCTTTTGGTGATGAAGACTGAGGCCAGCCAACATCCTTGTTACCTGGTCGAAATTTTCTGGACAACTGTTACCTTTGGGAAGCACTTTCTTCATAAGTGCAATATCATCATCAAAACATGTCTTAGTCTTTCCCCGCTTGTTTTTTATCTGCATTTGCTCCATGGCGATACCCAACACAGTATGCTCACTGTCAGGATACAATGAGGTTTGTACTTCCCGTACAAGTCTGTTATACTTATCATAATCACTGCTGTAGTCAACGTGGGAGACATTAGGGAAGGTGTCAGGGGTGTTGTCATAAACAATATTTTCCTGATATCCTGAGGCGGCGAACGGGAAGGCATCGTTTAAGAGGTTCATCACAACAGGGTCCCCGTAACTGGCATTAGAAGATCCTGCCTGCTGATTATGTTGTGCTTGAATTTCTGCAAGTGTAGGTATTTGAACTAGATTTTCGCCGTGCCATGTTCATGTGGTATAACTAGGACAAATACCGTTTAGTGCCAGGTGAGAATACATGTCTTCATATGTACTGGTTTCCGATTGAGACATTTGTTGCACGGACATATGTGAATAACTTTGTCTGGAGGACTATGTAAACGCACGAACTCAAGAAAATCAAAAATGCCTTTCATATAAAGAGGGGACCCTCTCCTAATTGCATCCAGCTCTTGTCCATGTGTACACTATAATAATAGGAAACAAAAATATAGTTGTCAAAAAATCGTTAATAATAAACTTGAAATATATATATATATATAAATATATACTTAACTATTATATATATATAAGATATATTAATGTACGTTGTTCACACCTATAATCTTCACCTTATGCCTCCGGTTAGGGCCCTAATCCCGTTTGAGAGCACATGACATTATAATTTCGTTTGTTGTTGTGGCGTTTCAAATTCACGTATGTGAGAAAATTTCGGCAGCATCTCCCTACAGTTCCCCAAGTGCACAAATATTTATATACCTAATATGCACTCGAGGAACAATAAAGGAAGATCCTGTCGAAATATATATACTCACAACCGAAAACGAAACGCACCAACAATAAACGAAATCTCAATGTCATATATGCTCCCAAACTGTCCAAATATGGGACAATTCGAAAACCATTTTGTTAGACACAGTCGTAACATAATGGTTCTCGAACGAGATTTCTAAAGGTAACATTAATATATATTGGATGAATTTAATGTATAAGAATATTAATTCTTAATTACATAATTCATCATTTAATTTTTATCATTAATTTCAATACACAAATAATTTACATGAAAACAATAATTTGATAAACATATTATCACATATATATAATATATTATATCATACGAACAAATTAAAAGTAATATATATATATACACACTCTAAAAATTATACGTATGTACACGTACACACAAAAGTTAGATATACTTTTATATATATATATATATATACAAATTAAAACACATAATATATATTATACACATATTATACGTATATACAAAGATTATACGTACAAACATATTCAACATGTATATATACACGTACTATCAAATGTTACAAGCATTTATCATGCATGCATCAAGTAATCCAATATTAGATCGGCAAAATTGGACTGTCGGCAAAGTCGCCGGAAATTCACCGGAAAAGATATATGCATAAATGAAAAAATTAAGTAGATCGATAAGCAATTAGAAGAGAATCGAAGCTAGCTACGTACCTCTTGAAGCTAGATCGACCAGCAAAATATTCTTGAAGAAGAGGGAAAGGATCGGAGCATATAGATACCTCTTACTATTAGCTAGTTTTCTGCGTATTCTTAGCAGAGGAAGCTTTGTTGCGTTCTCTTCTGGACAGAAAGGGGTTATATTTAAAATATGTAATTACTTAGCCGACGGAATATTCCGTCGCCTAAGACTACAGGCGTCGACAAAAATATTCGTTCTGGCTGTGTCAGTCAATAATTCACTTTCTTAGTCGACGGAACAGTTCGTCGCCTAGGAAGAAATATTCGTCTCTTAAGAAGTACTTAGCCGACGGAACACATTTCGTCACCCAGGAATAATTACACCGACGGAATATTATTCGTCGCCTAAGATTGTTTTTCTAAGCCGACAGAACTTAGACGACGATGGATTTTTTGTCGAATAAGAAAATCTTAGTCGACAAAAGTTATTTTTCGTCGCCTAAGTATATCTTAGGCGACTCATAAGGTGTCCTAAACGATGACTGAATTTCCGTCGATGAAGTATTTCTTAGGCGACGGAATTTTTTATTTCCGTCGGCTAAGTGTTTATTTCCTGTAGTGTGTGTTGTGCCCCTGAATTGAAAGAGAGTTATTTTTGCAAGTTTATTGAGGGGCAGTAGAAGTTTAATGCCCCCTAATAAACTTTACTGCAGTGGCGTTTTTAAAAAAAAAAATTATTTTTCAGCCTTTAGCGACGGAATTCAACTATTCCGTCTTATAATAAATTTTTTTTATTATAAAATAAAATCCGTCACCTAAGTTCTTAGGAGACGAAAGTATTCCGTCTCCTAAGAACCATTTAAGCGACGGAATTTCAGGTTCCGTCGCCTAAGTGTCTACCTCACAACACTTAGGCGACGGATCTTAACCGACGGACTTAGGAGACAAAATAATTCTGTCTCCTAAGTGCTTTTTTCCAGTAGTGCCTCTAAGGCGACAACACAAATTTCGTCGCAGAATATTTATGTAGCGACGAAAATGTTAAAACTTAAGCGACAAAAATATTTGTCGCATGATATACTTCACCTAACCGACAAATTGACTTTTTGTCGTCTTAGTTTTAAATTAAAGCGACGGAACTTATTGACTTTAGCAACGAAATATTTTCGTCGCTTAAGTGAAATCTTCTTTAAACTATGTGAGAGTAAGTGTGTAGAAAAAAAAAACAAAACAAAACTAGGACACAAAGGGGTAGGTAATAGCGTTTTCGTATGATATGTGACGTTGATCTAGGGTTGACCACGTCTATCGAGACCTAAACATTATCAAAAACTGGTGAATTTTCTACCATAGTTGTAGTTTACTATACTGATCACATCCTATTTCACGAGATTTTAAAAAATTTTGTTTCTCGTTATTGAAATCATAACGTGCCCACTATAGCTTTGTGAACTAACTATACAAATAGAACAAAATTTTCAAAAATCTTATGACATAGGATGTAATCGGTATAGTGAAATATGATTAGGGTTAAAAAATCACGTATTTCCGGTAATGTTAAGGCCATGATTATAACGCCCCGGACCTTAATTGATCCATTTATCATCAGTTGGACTGTAAATGACTTCATTTTTACTTTTTCCCTCTCCAAACTATTTAAGGCTCTAAAAGTTGACTTTTTCTTTTGTTCAAAATTTGGGAAAACTTCCTCCTTGAAAGTTGTAGAAGACGTTAATACGAATTTGTGGACATGCTATACGTTAAAATCGGAGTTTGTACGTGAAAGTTATGGTGTAAAATGTAAAGTTACTGTTTTAGTTTGGGGTATAAAAAAGAAACTTACCATTTGAGGTAAGGTAGAAAATCAGAAACTTACCTTCTCCTTCTCTCTCCTCTTCTCGCGTCTCTCTCCTCCGCGGGATTCTAGTCCTCCGTCCGCCGCCGTCTGACCGAGTTAGGCGGCAAGGTGGGTATCAAATCGAAGCTTGGACCATCCTCCATCAATCTGGGTAGGTTGCCGGACCTATCTCGCCGCCTAGAAGGAGAAACCAGGCCGAGAAGATGCGGCTGTGCGTGGTAGAGTTTTGTCGGAAACTTCCTCCTCCGGCCACCATCGTCAGAGATCCTTGTACCAACTTGAAGCACTCCTTTCGGGTAGCAAACCCTCAAAAGGATTCAACGAGAAGATCTCGCTTGAGTGGCGATTCGGGTATCGTTGGGCTTATGCCTAAATTTGTGAGCGGACACTTTGTTTTTAAAGGAATATGCATGCATGATTTATTTTGGAAATTATAATTCTATTTTCCGAACTTATATTATAATTTCGGTTTTATAATATGGTTTTGAGATTTATTTGAGTTTGAGGCATTGGTTAAGTGATGGTCATGATTTATGGATTTGAGCTCGGGCTATTAATTTGGTATTTGAGTTTTTATATTCCTTATGATTTCTGAATTTAATTATTATTGTTTTGTTTGTTGACTTTGAGATTTATAAAAAATTTCCAAAAATGAGATTTTCGGTAGTTCTCTATTATAATTTTATCGTTTATTTGTGAAATATCGATCTTAACCTTGAGAATATTTTAGCGAGTATTTGGGATTGAGATATTAATTACGATTTTTACTTGATGATTAAATCTAGCTTATAATTATAGATTTGAGAATATATTTTGACATGTGAGACACGTCATTGAGTTTTATTTTAATTTCTTATGATAATTTTCAAGTACGGTTGGGAACCGTACCCTTCGCATGATCTTGGGGAAGCTTTATGGATTTTAGTGATTTCGTATGTTTTTAGTCACCATACTAGGGTCGTTCTTATTCATTACTGGCTAGCCTTTATTAGCGGTCCTCACCATAGGTGAGTCGAGCGCTTAGCGTGTGACGCTACTAGAGCCTGGGAGGCTCCGACCCGAGCCTGGGATGCTCTTCTTACATGGTGACATCTCTTCCCCTTGTTTTATTTCTCAGTATACATTTGATTAACCAGCGGGGCTGGTTTATCTCTTCTTATGAGATTTATGTATTTGATTAACCAGCTGGACTGGTTTGTCCATTCTTACGAGATTATGAATTTAAAGTTTTAAAGATGATCAAAGTTGCGTGTAGCTAAGTTATTAAAGTTTAAACATGAGAAAATATTTAAATTACGTTCTTGTCAAATTATTTAATTTATTTTTGTCCACTCACTCTAACATTTTAAATTATTTTCCCCTGGGCCTTTGGTTTCAAATGCCCAGTTTGCAGGCTAAGTTTATTTGAGATCCAGCGTACATGGAGTCGAGACATAGTCAAAGGCTGCTTCTACTTATTCTTTATTCATTGTTTTTCATTCATTATAGATATGCTTTGATAATCCAGTGAGTAAATTATTGAATGTCTTTGTTGTTAGTTGTGAGATTCTTTTAGATTAGTAATTGATATTTTGGGAGATGTGATGAGCTTGGGGGAGCAGGAAGGCTCCAGGAGTACAAGGTTGGAGTATGATTTTAGAAGTGTGTTGCAGGTTGGTTTTGATCAGGTAAGGTTGTCCATTTTCAAGGGAGCTTATGTCGAAATTTTTGGTAAAATCTCTCTTGAGGTGGACCCCGCAAGGTTTACTCCAAATTTCAGGGTGAAATTTGAGATGGGTCTTGACAGTTGGTATCAGAGCACTAGGTTATTCGATTACTTTCTCTTTGTATTACTACCTCATATACTTAGTCATACTTAGTGTCTATAGAGTGATGGTCCGACCGCGGCGGATCCATTAGCATTATATGCTTTAGATACTATATGTTGATTAGACTTGTGAGGTAGTTGTTCTTGTCTTATTTATGGATAGTATTGTGCCATAAATGTCTGCATATTCAAGACTATGTCTCCGTACGCCGACCTCATAGGGTATCTTGGTTATTTTCCGAGTAATGGAAAGGTAGGTGATTGCATCTTTCTTTTGTGCCTTTTTGTGGATGCGAGATTTTGAGTTGATTATAGGGCCACCCCGAATTTTACCCTGAAACCCGAAATAAATCCTGTGGGGTCCACCTCTAAAGAAAATTTACCGAAAATTCGGCATAATCTACCTTGAAAATGAACAACCCTTAGCTGTAAAATTTCAGATAAACACTTCTATTATAAATCATCCATGCTCAAGTCCTGGAGCCTTCCTGCTCCCCAAGTTCACCACAACATGCCCTAGTTAACTAACAAACAAATCTCAAAGTTTATCAGAGCAATTCTAATAAAGAATGAAAACATAGATAAGTGAGCCAGCGAAAGTTGTGTTATTGACTATGCCTCAACTCCGTGTACGCCCGATCTCTTCTAAGCTAATCTGCAATCTGGGCATTTGAAACCGAAGAGCCCAGAGAAAAGTAACTTAAAACGTTAGCGTGAGTGGATGAAAAATAAATAAGTAAAATGACATAGGATAAGAAAACAAAACTTTAATACTTTCCCACTTTCTGATAAGCAATAAATCTGTTGCACGCAAGTGTTGATAACGCCTTTAAAAGAAAATCCGGAGAAAATAGACTAGCCTCGTTAGTCGAAATATCGACAAAGATAATTAATAACTTTCATAGAAGAAGGTAGCAAAATAATGGACTAGCCCCGCTAGTCAAAACAACAACAAGGATTCATAAAGACTGTCGTAAAAAGGAATGTAAAAAGATGGACTAGCCCCGCTGGTCAAAACAACAAAAATAAATAAATAGCACAAATATAGTCATACAAGTGAGCCTCCCAGGCTCGGGTGCCTCCTAGGCAAAAGTACTCCCATACTCCTGATACCTTCACGTTATGACAACAGAGAGGGTACCGGGCTTGAGTGATGTCGTCGACTACATCACATCACCCGAAGGCGGAAAGAGCTTGAGTAACCCCACTTAAAACATGGAAGTCAGATCACCTCGAAAGGCGGAACAACATGCTAGCATGAATATCATAAATAATCTAACAAGTATGGCACAATAAGGGAAAATATAAATTCATATGAGTTTTCCCAAAACTTATAAATCGAGCATAAGTACAATTCCCAACGGTACTCGGAAAATTTCAAAGCAAGGAAATTAATTAAATTCAATAACGTATCCCACACACTAAATTGCTTAAGAGAATAAATAACTCAAATAATCAACATGTTTCAAAAACTAGAGAAAACTCAAATCCTTCATGTAATCTCAAATATGAAAATCATAAAGAATAATATTCTCAAATACCAAATCTCTTACCCCAAGCTCAAATCCATAAGTTCATTATAGAAAACATAACCAATCAATCAATCTCAAATAAATTCCATAACCAATTCAAAAGCTGAAATTATAATTTAAGCTTGGAAATATAATGGACAACTTAAAAAATCATGCATGCATATTAATTAAAAACCAAAATGTCCACTCACAACTTGAGGCCTAAACCTGACGTAGATCCGAAGTCTCTTCAACTCGAGCCTCCTCACGTCCTGTTCAAAATATATAATTAAATCCCCAACTAAAACTCAACACTTGAACAAAAGTAGGCAAAATTAAAAGTGAGCCTTATACACGCTCATCCTTGCCCAACGTCGCTATTCTTAAGTCGATACGACCTGAACTTCACCACAAACACTGGCAGCCTTATAATAACCTTTTACAGTCTAAAAAATATTAATCCAACGGCCGGATTCTACCCCAAATTAACCGCCAAATTCTCTAATATTTGAAAAATCTCAAACCTATCCAAAACTTCTCCAAAAATTCCAAACTTCACATCATTAGACTCCCCTCAATATAACAAATTTAAAACCCTGAAAAACCACCTAACAGCAGAGGCGCCGCCGTTTGCTCTGCCGGTAGCCTACTCCGGCGACCTCCAATGCCTACCAAAATTTAACACAATCTTCCTCTTAACCCCCTCTACAACTTTCTTAACTAGCACAAACTCTAATTTCAAGCCTAACTAGGTCAATCGAACCAAAACACAAAATGAAACCCTAGAATTTCTAACACCCGATTCTCCTTACCTAGATCAAGAGGGAGTGAATCCTTTTGAGGGATTGATGCACGGGAGGAGAGCTTCCAATTGACCTAAGCAGCTCCGGCTATGGCGGTCGGAGGAGGGAGTTCCAGTGACGGAACAGTCGGAGCTATCGAGAGCGATTTCTCTCTCACGGTGGCGCTATAACGGCCAAAGGAGGGAGCTCCGGCAACGGAACACCACAGAACAGTCGGAGCTTTTGGGCGCGATTTCTCTCTCACAGTGGTGCTAGGAGGCTCCCACCAGTCCAGGAAGAAGGAGGGGACGATGGCCGACCGTTTGGGACAGGTGCGACGGTCGAAGCTGGCCGGACGACGGCGGACAAGTGCGGGAAACTTCCGGTAGGGAGAGAGGGCTCGAGAAAGAGGAGAGAGAGTGAGAAGAAATTGTTTGGGCTTTTTACTCCAAACTAACCCCGTCCACCACCTAAAAACCCACCAAAAATAAAACACCCCAAAAAATATACCCTAATAAAAATTATCTTTTTACTAGCTGAAATTTACCCTTTTTACCGTCTTAAAATATTTCGTCTACGAATAATTTCTCCGAAATAATCGTCCCTCAAAACACCTCTAGGGACCTTTGAATCTATAAACTCATTAACAAAGACGGTAAAACTCTTATTAATACCAAGCTAGTAATTAGAGTAAAAAAATTTAAGAGTCGAGATGTGACAGTTGAGTAACGAGTTGGAAGGTGACATGTATTTGCAGTGTTCTTTTTCCTTATGTAATGAGTTGTTGGCTTATATTTGAGTGGCAAGTTGAGCCTTTTTGTGGGTATTAATGATAGAGAGGACATGTTTGTGAACAAAGGATTAGGCAAATTCTAGATAAGATTGGTATTGGAATAAGAGATATCATAAGGGTGTTAAGTAAGTGTTGTCTTGCTTTGAGATAAATAGTTGAGTGGTATTGCTTGAGTTAATTAATTATGGACTTTATTGGATGCGTTAAATGAGGCTGTTAAAGTTTGGTTTATGCATTGAAGTTGGGTTTCTGAAATTGTTACTGGTCGATTTACGTTTGGTATCTGTAATGTGGGATTCGCCCTCCTACTTATGTTGAGTGTTTTAGATGGATTGTAAGTGTAAAGGGCTTTGAAATGTAATAGTAAAGAGGATGTGAGATGGTTGTGGTTACTCTGACTTTACGGCAACATATGGAGAATTTAATACATGATGTTGTTGGGTTTTATAATGTTTCCTAAGACAATTGTGTGGAGATGTTGGAGTCTCTCTTAAACTTTATTTTGTTGACCGGAGACTGAACTTGGGGAATGAATTAGAGAAGAGGGAAAGTGCAGCTTTTGTGTGTAGGTGTCAGTTTTGTCAATAAGGAAAAAGAGTTATAGAACAATTCAGAATATGGAGACCGAAATTGTAGAGATTGATCGGAGAAGCGTGGATGAGTGTCCATATTTATTTTAAGCGACATTGTTTTGGGTTAGTTGATACAAGCTAGTCTTGGACAAAATAGTGTTTGGAACTTGTTCCAGCTTTTAGGTCTTTAGACTGTGGCAGGAGATTACTAATGAACTTCTATCGTCTAAAGGTAATTTCAATGTTCGATATCTTTAGTCATTGGTGTTAGCAAGGTTGAAGTTGTAAGTTTGAAGTGGTGGTTGGCTAGAAAATCGTGGTATCGGGTCGAGTGATTGTTAAGGAGAAAAGAGTGTTGGGATAAATTTGGAGTAGTAGTATGTGTTTGACGATACACAAGGATAGAGCAGTATAGTTGGAGTTGTTGATCCTGAAATAATTGTTCTTTGCTTTAGCTATTGTTGTTAGTTGATGCGGATAATTCCTAAGACGATGAGTGAGATGTGGATCTTAAGGTAGTCTATCCCATGATTGTAGCTTTTGATTAGAGTATTGCAGTGGTGAATATGACTAGTTGGGACTTGAAGTAGTTGTTAATACTTTATCAGATTCAAGCAATCTCGTGTTCCCACTTGAGCATTACGTAGACGATGTTGTGGTTGACGCACAGTCTTGAGATGGAGCATGCGACCGTCAATTGCCCATTGCTCGAGGGTTAGCCCATGAATCGAGAAGTATTTATCTTTGGCATCTAGCAACTTCGGTGACTTGAGCGTTGGACTCCAGTCTTGCGCTCGCATCTTCTTTGGACATGATGGACCTGCGTGATCAAACTAGTTCGATCTAGCAATCAAATAGAAGAAAGGAAATCACTTTACATCAGATGGGGGCATCATGAGCGGACTACCTAGTGTTGTTTGATAGACTGCCAACATCAGCTGTCTCGACACTCGATTCAGTCAATTTTGAGTTTGTATTTTTTTTGTTAATACGGTTATCCGATGGGTAACTTAGATGATTTGACTTTAGAGTTGATGCGAGAATTTTGTACTTTGACAGCTATTATTTTATATGATTTACTTATGGGACTTCGACATTCGTTAACGACAACGAGAAATTCATGGGCAAAGCTCTACTCAGGAAACACGAATAGGTTTTCGTGATCCTTGGCTTCTTTAGCAACACATAATTATGTGGAAGAAGTACAACTTAACGACGATTTTTCTTAACGTTATGCGTAATGGCGGGGCCGTTACCCGAAATTTCTTGTTCATCGACTTGAGTTGATATACGCAATCGCTATTATACATGATAATATGTGAGATGGAAGTAATCAAATAGTGAACTTCCAATGGTGATCCTCGGATTTCGTCGACTCGCGTGAGATTCACTATTTGATTTTTCCTCCGTTCGATAGACTAGTATTATTAAGGCGAAGGTGATAATTGCAGACACATGTGTTGTGGTAAAGCAACATGAACTGTCGCAGCAAATAGTGAACAACTCATCTCTTCTTGTTCGTGGAATAGGTATTGTAACCTAAAGACTGGACTACATGCACGTTAGAATGAACTTGGTTCGTAGGAGGAGATACTCTTAACTTCTAAGGTATCGTCATCTGCCAAGTCATCATGTTTTTCCTCATATTTGGAGGTGCCAGTTTTGGGTATGTTGATCGGTTATGAGGGTAATATTTTCGTGTGCTTGTAAGTTGTTTGTTGGTGGCGACTGTTAAATTATTAATGAGGGATGTGATTCAGTCGGTTATTATTGGTTGTTGAAATTATGAAACTACTTGGTGACTGAGGATTCTAATAAGTCGTGAATCTTTAGAATCGCAGATATTGGCTAGTAATGATCATAGGCATCTACCTACTCTTGCATTAGATAGCTTAAAACAAAACCCTAAAGGTCGCGAGTCTCTAGTATTTTGATATAAGCAACAATTCTTATAGAAATTAAAAACTCAACACCAATCCAATAAATAAGTAATCATCCAACTAAAAATATCAAATAGTCATGCTAAGGATCCATTATGGCCCTAACAAAAGATTTAGCTACCAAGAGTCATAACAAACACAATAATAACAATGAAAAACATAAAAAGACTAAAAGGGAAAAAGGGATGAATATTGGTGATGACGGCTGCCTTAAGTATGTCTCGTCCCGGAAGCTCCTTCTCTATGAAATTTGGGGCTCTTTATATAGGGGAGATTTCCTGCTCATCTTTGGCTTCAAGTTTCCTTGTAAGACTTGAATTCAGACTTCTTTCTTGATATAGAATGGGAAAACCTTGAGATATCTCTTGTAGAACTAGGAATACATGTACTTCTTGAATCCTCATTATGCAAGCATTATTGTCGGCTTGAAAGCTCCTTCTCTATTAGGGGAGATTGCTCATGATCCTTGTGACTTGAATTCATGGAACTTGAGTATCTCCAGGAATAAACTTCTTGCAATGCATTATTGTCCTTGAAGCATAGAGTTTGATCTGTGCCATGGAACTTGACCCATATCTTGCATTAAAACACCTATCATAAAACAATCATAACTCGGTCTAGAAGTATCGAAATTGAGATCCGTAAACTTCTACAGAAAGTAGACATCTGTAGCTTTCCAATGAAATAAGGCTTATATTCTGATTCGATATGAGTAATTCCTGGTAATTCGGAGAAGTTGGATGTTCTGCATAGGTAGATTCTGAGACTTGGGATTGTAGTGGCCTTTCAATCCTTATTTGCGCATTTTAGCTCATTTTCTTCTCTCTACGACACAAACCTATAAGAACACTAAAATAACATAAATAAGTCATAAAGAAGAGAACTAAATACAAATCTCAAACATAAGAGACTTAGAAATATAGGATAATATCAGCATATCACAAGGCTTGACAGTCTGTTGGCATAGAGGGTAGGTTGTGATAGGACACATTAAATGACTTTCTTGTGATGCGTATTCATACATGATCGTATTGTGGTGAGACCACTTTTGATCCGTGTAGGACCTGGGATCGGAGGTCATTGTTGTATGGATATGATTTGAGATACAAGAGATATTCAGTGTAAGGGTTTGGTAACATTGATCGCTTTAGCATAATCTGGCGACAAGGGAGATATTCACCAATTAGCATGACGATTGAGGCGAAAGATCGAGTTTTGTCTTGATTAATTGGTGACGAAAGTAAGATGGTGTTGTGAATTTCGAAATTTATTGACCATTTCGACTTGACGAAAGTCGAAGTTGTACGTGTGACTTGGGGTTGAGTATCATAAGTAGCTATAAAAATTGGGCAAGCCACACAATTAGTGGAAGGTAAGTCAAGGAGCAAGGTGTATTATGTGAGTGGTGTCATGTGGAACGTTGACGGAGTATTTCAGTTTACCCTGAGTTTGAGATTTGTTAAAGCATATGCACTGTCACACCCCAATTTTGAAAGATAATTTTCAAAAATTTTGGCATGATATATCTTAAAATATTACTATCCCAAACCTGCTTCATTCAAAACTTCAATGAAACTAAAATTCAATGCGGAAATGTAAATGTCGCACAACTCAGCACTGAGTTAATTTCTATATTTTCTTGTTTACATAAACTTGAAAATCAAGAAAATGAACGCACTCACATGAGTTTTAACAATGTCTACCCAAAAAATAAAATATACAGTGAACAACAAATCTCAACAAAAACCCTGCCACTAAACCTCCGTCTCAACCCTGCTGATCCTCACCTGTAGGTCTAACCCCTACACCAAGAATTGGTGCACCGGGTTGTAAACAACAAACCCGGTAAGCCAAAAAGCTCGTATGAGTAAATTCTCAAAATAACACAATAGCAATTTAGATCAGTAATTAAATATGCAATTCCAACACTATTTCGAATAACATGTACCCATGAGTCCTAGGTATTAATAAATACCCCTCATGACCTACAACAACAACTTGTGTACCCATGGGTCCCAGATACCATAAGGTATCTCCCATGACCTACACTGACAGACGGACTAGAGCTCTATTTCTAACCACAACCAATCACCCTGCCAAAGGTTTGGAACCCGGTTTGACTATCCAATATCAAAACACAAAATGATAAATAACATCTTAAGCGCAACCAATCATCCGATTAAAGGCTTGGAACCCGGTTTGGCTATTTATCCAACAATCACAATATCACAACATCATCATCAACAACACAAGATCACATCATAAATTATACCTTCACATAGATATATTTACATGAACAAATATAGATATTCACAAAGATAATCTATCAATAATCATTAAAATTATGGTCATATGAACCTCAAAAATAGCATATAAGGAAAACTTGTTTTATCTTACCTATGAGCCGTTGGCGATTAAGCTCATCTATTTTTTTAAAACAATTAAAAGCATATTATTAAATCCAACATCATCATCATCACATGATCATAATAAAATTTGGTTCAAAAATGAACCTTGGTGAGATTTTACTCACCTCAATATTCCGCTGCGTTTCCGCAAGGCACAAAAATAAAGCTAACCACAACCTCACAAAACACCTAAAATTACACAAATAAAAACCTTAGTAAATTCTCAACAAGGAACAAATACCCTTAACCTAAAGGTTGCCCAAAAAAGGGCAATCCTTCCTCCAAGACCTCCCAAGGTCATTGGACACTCAACCAACAAACCATACTACCTCCAAGAACAAGTTTTCAAAGTTTATGACCTAAGAAACACCAAGAACAACAAGCACCTAAACTACCAAAACCAAAACACCACTTAGCCTTCACACACAACAATACATTAGTAGCTAACAAGGACTAGCTAACACGGCAACCAAAGCCCCCACATTGCCCGGACGTGCCCCTACGCGCCGCCACTAACGGCGGCGAGTGAGCCCCACGCGCCACCACCAAACTCAATATTTGAGAAAACTCAAAACATCAAAGTTGTAGATTGAAGGGAGGGAAACATCTTTTATACCTAATAGTTGAGCCACTTTGGCCGGAATCGACCGGAAAACGCCCTGAAATCCTGACCCAAAATCGAAACCCAAACCTGCAAATCCAGGCTCAAAACCTCAAAAACTTGCTTCAATCTATGCCTAGCTATAGCTAGAAGGAGGAGAGGATCAAAACGCACCTAAGGTTGCCCCTCGTTGCCGCTGTATATGGCGGTTCTGACCAGTAGCACAGCAGCGCCCTTTGCCAGCCAAAAGCTTCGTTTCCGGCGTGCTACACCGAGCAGCAGCTGCTCACTTGAAGAGGGCACCTGTGGGAGTCGAATGGAACCGGCGGCGGTCCAATCGGTGTCCGGATGACGGAGATAGCTCCAGTCAAAGTTTGGTGTGCGGGTGAGCTCGGGAGCAGGAGAGAGAGAGAGAGAGAAGAGAGAGAACTGACTTAGGGTTCCCCAAAATTAACTCCCACACACATTTTTCTACTTGAACACTTTCCAAACCCGCAAATTAACTTCATTTGACCATAACTTTCTCATACGACATCCGTTTCAGGCGTGCCATATATCTACGAACTCGTATCGACAAACTCTACAACTTTCAAGAAGGAAGTTTTCGAAGATAACTTACGAAAAATAAAGTCAACTTTTAGCCTCTTAAAAGTCAAAACACCTTAAAATTTACTCCCGAAACTTCAACTTTGCACAAACTAAGGAATTTCCATAAATAATCCTTCATTAATATGGGAATAATACAAGGAAAATTTATATGAAAATATAGGGTATTACATGCACACCTCGGGTTTGGCAGATATGTTACGACGTGCCAATGTAAGCGGAAAAAAGATTCGGTTAATTGTTTCCACAAGTAAAAAAAAAAATGTGTACTTTGTGGTAGAAGAAAGTTTGAAGAGCATTGTTGTTGGTACGATTTTAGCCTAGCGCTTATTGGAGTCTGAGGTGAAAAGAGTAATCTCTACCCTTTTATAAGGAGGGGAGATTGTAACGCCTCGGACCTTAATTGACCTGTTTAATTATCGTCAGTTGGACCGTAAACGACTTCATTTTTACTTGTACCCTTTCTAAACAATTTAAGGCTCCAAAAGTTGACTTTTTCTTTCGTTCAAAATTTGAGAAAACTTCCTCCTTAAAGTTGTAGAAGACGTTAATACGAATCCGTGGACATGCTATACGTTAAGATCGGAGTTCGTACGTGAAAGTTATGGTGTAAAATGTAAAGTTAATGTTTCAGTTGGGGGTATAAAAATGACAACTTACTGTTTAAGGTAAGGTAGAAAATCAAAAACTTACCTTCTCCTTCTCTCTCCTCTTCCCGCTCTCCTCCTCCGCCGGATTCCGGGCCTCGTCCGGCGAGTTAGGCGGCAAGGTGGGTATCAAATCGAAGCTTAGACCATCCTCCATCAATTTGGGTAGGTTGCTGGACCTATCTCGTCACCGAGAAGGAGAAACCACACGAGAAGATGCAGCTGTGTGTGGTGGAGTTTCGTCGGAAACTTCCTCCTTCGGCCACCATCGTTGGAGATTCTTGTACCAACTTGAAGCACTCCTTTCGGGTAGCAAACCCTCAAAAGAATTCGACCTATTTCGATCTAGGATACGAGGAGACCTTGCTTGGGTGGCGATTCAGGTATCGTCGGGTTATGCCTAAATTTGTGAGTGGACACTTTGTTTTTAAAGGAATATGCATGCATGATTTATTTTGGAAATTATCGTTCTATTTTCGAGCTTATATTATAATTTCGGTTTTATAATATGGTTTTGAGATTTATTTGAGTTTGAGGCATTGCTTAAGTGTGGTCATGATTATGGATTTGAGCTCGGGTTATAATTTGGTATTTGAGTTTTGATCTTCTTTATGATTTCCGAATTAATTATTATTGTTTTTATTTGTTGACTTTGAGATTTATAAAAGATTTTCGAAAAATGAGATTTCGGTAGTTCTCTATTATAATTTTATCGTTTATTTTATATTTCACATCAGATTTTATAAGTATGCTTAGTTACAAAAACATCCATAAATTATTAGGGAAAAAAAAAGAAATTTCCTCTTCCTTAAAACCTCTCAACTATTACTACCCACCAAAAGAAAAGAAATAAAAACTTTCTCTAAAATTCATCACCTGAATTTCGACTACTGGCGTAATCATATATACTATTTACCGAATCATTTGGTTTTTTAAATTTTTTTTATCAACTTTAGTTTTATCTTGTAGACTAAAAACTAGTTTTAATTTTGAATTAAATTCAATTTACCCCACTGTGGTTTAGCGGTGAATTCATGTTAGTCCCTAAACTTTCAATTTTCATCAGATTACCCCCGAGCTCTTGTTTTTCTTTCTGCAGTCTCCTATTACTCATGTTTCGTCCAATTGGGATGTTGAAATTAATGACGTGTGATGACGTTTTGGGGGTTGAGAAGAATACCAGAAAAAAAGAGCTCGGGAGGTAATCCGATGAAATTAAAAGTTTAGGACTAACATGAATTCACCTCTAAATCACAATGGGGGTAAACTGAAAAAATTATGTATGTTCAGTATTTTATTTTCTTCAAATTCTAGCCGATTAATGTCATATTGAAGATTTGGAGTTCGAATATAATATTACTCTTTTAATTATAAATAGAAAAATATCAAGAAAAAATTTCTAACCAATAAAAAAAAAATCTAACAGAAAATAAAAGAGAATACGTAAAGAGAGTTGTGAAATAGTAAATATGTAATAATTATATTAAATAACATATTATTATTAGTTTTAGATATTGAGGGTATTTTAGGCAGTTTGAGATCTGTATTTAGTAATAATATTTAAATGAAAAACTAGTAGTAGTGTATTAAGTAAGGGGTGTGTATTAAGAGATTAGGGATGTGTTTTAATATTACTCCTATTGAAAGTATGGGTGATGGAAGATACTGAAAAAAGTTTATTGGATAAAATAGCAGACCTGGATAGGGTGGTGCTAATTATCAATTTCTGTAGATGCAAGATGTAAATGCAACTTAAGTGTGACAGAAGCCAAAGGATGATCACTCTTCGAGTCTTGCAATTTCAGTTTCAGTATGCCTTCTCATATTTGTTTAAGATTTGTAAATATTCATAGTCTAAAAGATTGCTATGTGATTAGTTTGGGTGTGAATCAATAAAATGTTAAACAGAGACGTGTGACCAAAGTGTTTTTATTTGAGCTTACGTAAAGATTGAAGAAAATGATCTTCATAGCAAAACTATACTTTGCCTACACATGTCAATTCAAAAACGATTATACACATGCGTGAGCACGGCCGAGCGCGTGCAGAAAGGCTAGTAGTAAAGTAAGTACAAGACAACTGTTCATAAGACTTGCCAAAATGACAATTTCCCTATTTACGTCATAATTACAGTATTGGCATCATTCTCTAAATTACAGTTTTGCCCCCGTTTTTAGAAATAGCGATTCTGCCCTCATTTACGTCATAATTACAATCTGCTATCTCGCTTAAGTTACAGTTTACCCCCTTTTTTCTACTGATTTACGCTCTCTCTCTCTCTCTCTCCCTCCCTCCCTCCCTCTCCCTCTCTCCCCACCCACACGCAACGGAGCGCGGGTAAGCTACCTAGTACTTACTAGAGGGTGAGACTGTATCGGTTCAATCTGTCAATTTGGAATTGAATAACTTTGGGGTGCTTGAATAACTATGGCATCTGTGAGTAGGCTGACGATCTTGGCCTAATAAAAGTGCAATCTATAATGACCCACGCTCTGTAGGTGGTTTACGCTCTTGTTGAAAAATGTCAACAAAGAGCATATGGCATAATAAAAGTGCAATCAGAAAGAGCTAGATTCTCTGACAAAGAAACATGTATTTGGTTTGGTAGTGCTTGTCAGGACCCATCCCGAATTTCATCCTAAAATCGATGTAAATCTTGCGGGATCCACCTCAAGGAAAACTTACTTAAAATTTGGCATACCACGATCCTACTTGCTAACCAAACAAAAACACTTCTATATTCGAATAATCCAACTGCAACACCTGAAGCCATTCTCTCCCAATTTCACATTACACCGCAAAACATCTTAACTAATTTAAAAAACAATCCCAAAGGTAATTACCAGAACAATCTAATAAGGAAGGAAAAACATAGATAAGAGAGCAAGCGAAAAATTTAAAAACAATCCCAAAGGTAATTACCAGAACAAATCTAATAAGGAAGGAAAAACATAGATAAGAGAGCAAGCGAAAGCAGTATTATTGGTTATGCCTCAGCTCCTTGTACGCCTGACCTCTTCTAAGCTAACCTGCAATCTGAGCATTTGAAACCGAATGGCCCAAGGGAAACAAAATTGAAAAAACGTTAGAGTGAGTGGACAAAAATAAATAGAAGAACTTAAAAAAAATAATTTAAAACTTTCCCATGTTTAAAATCCTAAAAATGTGGCATGCAACTTCTGAATCATTTAGCTTAACGTCCAAAAATCCTCGTACGCCTGACCTCTTCTAAGTAACCTGCAATCTGAGCATTTGAAACCGAATGGCCCAAGGGAAACAAATTGAAAAACGTTAGAGTGAGTGGACAAAATAAATAGAAGAACTTAACAAAAAATAATTTAAATACTCCATGTTTAAATCCTAAAAACTGTAGTGCATGCAACTTTCTGAATCATTTAGCTTAACGTCCAAAAATCTCGTAAGAAAAGATAAGCCAGCCTCGGTGGTTAATCAAGTACATAAATGAGGAATAATACAAGAAGAAGAGATATCACCATATCAAAGAGGAGCCTCCCAGACCTGAATCAAAGTGGGAAAATAAGATTCGAACCAATCCCATTGGTTTGAATGAAATATAAAAAGGGAAGATTTTTCACCATAAAGATGAGCCTCCCAGGCTAGGGTCAGAGCCTCCCAAGCTCTAGTAGCGACCCACGTTAAGTGCTCGACTCACCTATGGTGAGGACCACATATAAAGGCTAGCTAGCAATAATAAATGTATGATAGGAGCATAAAATGCGACATTCTTAATGTGTTATTACCTCCATTTGTACTTTGATTATCTCTTATTGTCGTAAAATAGAGTCATAATGTAGAATCGAAAGTTTTTGGTAGAGTTGTGTATAAAACGTGTTAAACGTAAAGGAATGATGCAGAAAATTGTCACAAATTGATTTAAACTCTGATACTTAGGTGACATATAGAAGACTGCCGAGAAAAGTGTTCCTGATGGACCTAGGGAAGCAAAGCAGCTGATCCGAGAAGCCTAGTCCATGAAGGAGAGGTCCAAACTAAGTCCAATATGGAGAAGAAGATCTAAATTCGGCAGAATATCAAGGAATATCCAAGTCTTGAAATCCCTTATTGAATCTGGAAAATTCTTGTGCACGTCTCTCAACTTCAACGGACTCTCCAGGACAGCTCACAATGAATCAGAAAACGTACGAGATATGGATAGAAGGCTACGGGAGTCTAGTTTCCAAATCAATTGGAATCACCTCAATATCTATTTTCTAGAGAGAGTTATGATGTAATCATCAGACGGAGGTCATTCTGCCAAAATTGAGAAGAACTAGGAAACCTAAACCAACTTGGTTTCAACTTTGTGGCCGGCTTCTCTAGGGTTTTTCCTCTATATAAAGCACGACTTCAAGTACAGAAGATGATCATCAACCTGTGCAAAATTACGCCAAAGCTTTGCCGAAACTTCATCATTCTCCAAACACCATAATCCGAACTCATCATCATCCTTGATCCGAAGCAAGTAGCTTAGGGTTCCGCTCACTCGAAGAATAGAACAAGTAGGGATATTTTGAGAGTGTATTTCATCTTTTACTTTCAGATTAGAATGTGTTTGTTCTTGTTGATGTTTGTTTTAGGTTTTTGCTTAAGTATGTTTCGATTCTTGTCTGAGATAGAAGTACTTTTGAGCCATGTTTGAATTGAAGTTTACGATTTATGATCGATGATTTTAGGTTTTATGCCGTGAGTTTTATGTCCATGTACTTTAAGATTTTCGGTGTATTCTTCTATTTTCATGTGTAATTGATACAAGTAGTTGATGTTGCATGTGTTAATCATCCAAGGTTCGACTTTGATACAAGTAGTTGATAAGTTGCATTGTCTTTGTTATTTCACCGATTTTTTACCTATGTTTGATTTGGACTTGTGCTTAAACACGTAGATTCTTTATGTGATACGTAATTGCATGATTAGTTTATGTGTGTGACCTATAAGTAGAGCACATAGTCGAGCTTGTTTGTGTCACGATGTTGAATGAAACCCGTAGTCTAGTTCAAAGTATGTCTATGTCATAGGAACCACGTAGTATTTATGTGCATATCGAATTTAGGTTGTGTATTTGCTCACAGTGTGGACTTAAATGAGATTAGAGATTGTCTTTTTGTTCTTGCATGGTTGTTTGGTTGTGTTTGCATGATTGTTGGTTGATCACATGTAAATATGTATAGAGGTAATTTAGGATTTATTTCCAATGTCTATTCCGAAATCATCAAACCCTTAAACCCTATATGCATATTTCGACATTTATATTAGGTTAGGTGGATCTACCCTGTAGTTGGATCCCCGGTTTAGAACGATCCATGCTTGCTTTATACTATGATTGATTTGTTGACAGGGTTAATTGATGCGTGTGCAAATACGTCATATCAATGTATAACAACATTTATATAGTGAAATAAGAAGGTCAAATAGAGCTCACGAGAAAAGTATCCTGGCCCACTAGATAGAGCTCACAAGATAAGTATCCTAGTCCACCAGTTAACAACGAGTTTGTGGAATACTAATCCACCAGTCTGCATGTGTCTGACCAAAAGATTCTTAGGTGAATTACTCATATGCTTGATCACTACTAGCACTCCCAATGATATGAAATTTCTTCTCTAAAGTGCAATAGGCGCAATATTGTACTTAACCCAATGAACTCAACTGTATTTTGCATTCTCAAAGAACTTGTAGCTAGACTTAGCTTAGTGCCAACGCAGTGTCATTGGAAGGTATAAAGAACGTATCCTGATACCTAAAGGAACTACTGACTTGAGTTCATTTCGGTAATGCAAGGGATCCCTATAGAAAGATAAAAGGGAATGCATATGGAATTGCAGCCCCCTACATCAATACACCAAACGATGCTTTGGTTGGTTTTTACTAATGTGAGGTATCCATGACCAATATGTCGTTTCCAAATTGTTTATGTATTCACCTGTAGGAACACGACGATACCTTATGAGAAACATCAGACTCTCCTCAAGATTCAAGTGAATCAAGAAAGTTCTGAGGAGAATGGGACAAATCTGTTTCTCAAATCACAGCCTAAGGCTATATTTAAAAGGAATGTAAGAAGCAGAGGAATACGAAGACGTTCCTAGCTCCTTTGATTGATGTAAGGATCAAGGGGAGTGTAGACTTCATGGGGAGTCTAACACAATACACTATCATAGGTATGTTGTACTCTTTTTCCTCAGATTTATTTTCATACTAGGTTTTGTTACTTGCCAAGGTTTTTTTTTTTTCTATATAGGTACTTTTACTCCACCAATTTTTTAGTTAGGCGACCCACGCAGTTTTAACTTTAACTTGGCTTAAGGGGAGTGTTAAAGGAAAAATACGTTTGTGCCTTCGTGAAAGTAACTGATGAAGAGCGAATCATGAGATTAGAGGTAACCGATCAATCAGATTTTATTAGGTTCCTTATGTTGTACGTAATTACCATTGTAATACATGTAATTCATCCCATATATAAGAGCATCTCCAACAGCTCTTGTAAAACTATGTTTATCTCTATTTTAGAGGAAAACCACCCTTTTTTTAGCTCAAACAGCTCATTTAAACCATCATCTATAATGCAAAAAAAAAAAAAAGTGAGAAGAGAGAGAATAAGATCCTTTACATCTATAGAATTCTTAAAATTTGTATATTTCATAGGCTAATCTCTAAAATTTATTATTTGCCTTTTAAAAATCACTATCTCCCCTAACAAAAAAAAAGGAAAAAATGACATTATATATCCCTTTAGTGGAAAATGGAGAAATTAAAGCATGTAACATGTGATTGTGATTTGAATAAATATATAATACTTATTGTAATACCCTAGATTTTCATATCAATTTTCCTTGTTTTATTTTTGGAACTTAAAGAATGATTATTTATGGAAATTCTTATTGGATGTGCGAAGTTGAAGTTTCGGGAGTATTTTTTCTGAAGTGCTTTGACTTTTAAGAGACTAAAAGTTGACTTTATTTTCGTGAGTTATCTTCGAAAACTTCCTTCAAGAAAGTTGTAGAGTTTGACGATACGAGTTCGTAGACACGCGGCACGTGTGAAACAGATGTCGTATATGAAAGTTATGGTCAAAGGAAGTTAGTTTCCGGGTGTGGAAAGTGTTTAAGTAGAAAAATGTGTGGGTTATTTTGGAAACCCTAACATAAATCAGTTCTCTCTCTTCCCACTCTCCTCACTCTCTTCTCTCTCTTCTCTCTCTCCTCTCCCGAGCTCACCCGCACACCACACTTTGGCCGGAGCTATCTCCGCCGTCCGGCCACCAAAACGGATGCCACCGGTCCCGTTCGACTCACCCAGGTGTCCACTTCATTTCTGGGCTAGTGTGGGGCGGTGTTGCAAGCCGGAAATCAGAGCTTTTGGCCGAAATTGAGAGCTGCTGTGTCTCCGATCGGACTTGCCGTTTCCGGCGGCGATGAAAGGTATCCTTAGGTGAGTCTTGATCCTCTCCTCCTTTTAGTGGTGGCTAGGCATAGATTGAAGCAAGTTTTTAAGGTTTTGAGGCCGGTTTTGCAGGTTTTGTAGTGTGATTTGCTGGTTACTGTTCGGGGCAGTTTCCGGCCGATTCCGGCCAAATTTGGTCGAAGTCTCAGGTATGAAAGTTTTTCCCCTTGCTTCAAGCTTCAACCTTGCTGTTGTGAGTTTCTCCTAAATCGGAAGTTTGGGGTGGCGTGTGGGGCCCACTCGTCACCGCCTGTGGTGGCGCGTGGCGGCGTGTCCGGCTGTGTGGCGGCCTTAATTTCTTGTGGTTAGCTAGTCCTTGCTGCTGTGAGCTTGTTGAGTGGTAGTATGGCTAAATTTTAAGCAAGGTTGCCATGCTAGGACTTAAGTTTATTGGTGTTGGCTTGGTTGGGTTAGAGTTTAGGTTTTGAAGAGTTGAGGCAGCTCTATTGTGTCTTTGAGTTCAACGACTTTGGGAAGTTGTCCTCCCTTGAGCTAAGGGTTAGTTTAAAGGTATTGTGTTATCCTTTACTGAAGGAGTTGTGTCCTAAAACAATCATTTTGATGTAATTATTATTGTAGTTATTATTAATCAAAATGGCAAGTTTATTGTTCATTGCTTATATTTAATATTTGATTGAACAAGGTCCAAGGAAATTGAGTTAAAGAGAAAGCAATCTAAAGAGTTAGATGTATGAGACCTTTACTCTTTTACACTGTTATCCTAAATGTTCCTAGTCATAGGATTATCATTTGGACATTGTTAATCCGGAAAGACTAGCACATACTATGTATGCTCAATATGGAGGATGATATGTCTCTTGTCATTTGTGTTGAGATACTAATACAAGTATGTGGGTGCTCTTATTTTAAAGAGTACACTGAACGCGATCGTTAGAGTTCTTGTATGGAGTTTTACTTACATGTCAAACTTGAACTCTAAATTGCAATAATACAAATTAGTCTTTTGACCTGAGACACTATGGTTGTTTTATGAGTGAATGGATTTACTCTTGATGATGCAGTAACATTATGTCCCTTAATGGATATGATCCATGCACTCATTGGTGTAATCAATTCGCTCATAGAGACATGTGAGTGTACAATAAGGAATCTCTATCCTTAAGTAAATAAGGTGTATGTTCAAAGATGTGATTCAAATAGTCTTTGGCCAAAGCATTGAATACGATTAAAAGAAGTTTATAATCACATTCTACGAATCACATTAGGGGATTGACATACTACTTCTATACCCCGATGATGTGATTTAGAACATCGTATTAGAGAAGGACCGTATTGTATTGTAATTCCAATTGTATAGGTTCCTTGTCATTCTATATTAACTAGGGTAGTCATGATATGTTGCAAGACGTCACTCATGACTTGTGAAGTCCCCGAGGATTAATAAACGTTTATAATCCTAATAAGAAGGGAGAATCAAAATGGAGTTTTGATTCGTAAACGAAATAGAATTGTTCTACAAACTTCACTATCTTGTTAATTAAAACCTAAGAGATCGCACACCATATAAGTAGATCATTGAGATTGTATATAAAGAAGATTAAACAAGAGTTGGTTATGACCAAATATTAATTAGATTTATTATTTGGACATAATTAGGATCTTCGGGTAAAACCAAGCTTATTGGGCCTAACCGATTGTCGGGCTTTTTTGGTATGGGCTTAGGCCTCACTAAAGGCACATTTTTAAAGCCCAATAATACATATGGACCAATCAACTATTTGGTTTTATGAAAGTCAATATTTCACTTTAATGTTGAAATAGTTTCCAATTATATAAAGTGAAAAGATGGACATAAGGTAATATGAGTTTTCATTTCTATCTCTAGTTGATAAGAGAACTCTCTCTCTCTTTCTCCATTTCATAAGTTGGTAACAAAGGAAGAAAGAATACTTGCATACTTCTTTCATTCCTTTCATCTTCTTCATTGATTTACTTGGTGAAGATCCCTAGAGGTCATATTATTTTGTGGCTTTAATTACTACATCAAGGAAGAGCTTACTAGCACAAGGAGTTCTTAATTAAGGTGTATCGAGGTGGAGGAAACACACACAAGGAGAGATCAAGGAGAAGAGCTTTGGTGGTTCACTTGGATCGGATTGAAATCACGCTCCAAGGGTGAGTAGAACATAAACTCCCTCTTAGTTCTTCTTTACCATATATGCTATGTTTATATACATATCACAATAAGCCAAGATCATAGGTTAAAGGAATGGAATTTATGTTTAGTTAGTAGTTTAATAGTTAAATTAATTCCGCACTAATTAAAAAGTTTTATTATCCATCCATTCCTTCAATTGGTATCAGAGCCATTGGCTTAATTTTGATGTGTTATAAACATGGCTAAGTTTATTAGTTGATGTGATGTTCTTAAGCTTAGGGTAATATGTAATTTAGATCATAATATTTGCCTGAGCATAAAAGTTATGAAGCATGTGATGTAAGGTAGATTTTATGATAGCTAGAAAAATATTCTAGAAATTACATATATGAAGTGGTTAAAGTTAATTAAACTTTAGTGCATATGAGATATGTATTAAGGGGTTGCATGTTTCTTTATTAAGGTGTTAATTGTAGAAACATGATAGGTTAATTATATTTAAGGGCGTACATGATTTTTTGGCTTCAATGATTAAGGAAACAAGAGTTCAATGGAAGAACACAAAGCTGAAAATTTTGTTTCCAGTTTTGGTACGTGAGAAAACTAGTCATGTTTTCATGTTGTTTCCTTCATTATTGACCCATGTAATCAATTCCATGTTTCCCTCACCAAATACTTGGTAGAGTAAGTCATCTTTACTATTGAAATGTGATGACTTTCATGCATGTTCAATCACCAAAAGTTGATGCATGAAAAGGAAGACATGTCTCCTTAAATCACTCACCAATAGTTGGTGATAAAAGATATAAGACATCATCCCTTAAATCACTCTAAGTTCCATCAATCAAATAGTTTGACATGATGAACAATAAAATCACTCAATTGATTTACTTGCATTAAATTAATGTAATTTAGTGATTAATTTATTTTGATTAAGTTAATAGGTACTTGTTTAATTAACCTAATTAATCATGGTTAATTAAAGGATGATTATGGACTAAGGCCTTATATAATTGAGCATGAGATTGGCCGTCTATTCATTTTGAATGAATGAGGTTATGTAATTAAAGTAGTTAATTCATTTGGGTTTGTAATAAATTTAATTTATTCATTTGGTTGTGTAACTAAGTAGTTTAATTTATTCAAGTTTGATTATATTTAAGTGGGAGCTAATATGCCCCTTATCCATACTAGTAATCGAAGACGGAGGCACTTAAGGATGGACTAAAGAATGCGCTTGAAGTCATATAGGAGTTCAAGTGCAAAGTGTAATAAATTAGTTTAGCTTAGTTATTTAATTTCCGTAATCGTTACGCGTAATTAAAATCAACCACACCCAAACATGACCTTGATCCAACATATTGGCTCCTGTTGGATCAAACTTCAAGTCCATAATCATCATGTGTGCCTTAATATGATTGCATATTCATTTCACTTGATTAAATAATTTTATACTTCTCTTAATTTCATTGAAAAATGTTTTCCATGAAATCAAATTGTTTTTCGAAAACAATAAGTGGGAGTATATTTACTAGAAATCAAGTATAATGAACATGTGATTGCATTAATGTCAAAGCAAATGCAATATGATTGTTAATAATAAGATTATAAGAGATGAGACCTTAAAACTCCCTCAAAGTGATATTAAGTTGAAAAACGAAGAAAGGATTATGAATACTTCTTTGTGGCCTTCCATCATTGCAATCTTTCATTAGATGTTCTTGCATGTGAATATCATTCCGAACGGAGGTATTTCTTGCTATGGATATCGAAAGGAGGTTATTCGACATTTGATGTTGTAAGGTAGGGGACAAATCTTCGTCAATACTCTATTATGATGAGATTTAATTTTTGATCCCTATACTTACATGAGATGATGGGCATAACTTAACTAGAGTGAGTAGTCAATATCCTATTATGGTGAGACTTAATTACTTTAGAGGCCAAAGTTATGGATATTCACATTTGATGTGATTGGATAAGAGTATCCTCTCATTGAAATTAAGTCGACCTATAGTTCTATTATGATGCCGTTGGCTAATTGGAAGTGAGTCTTCCATACTCACTAAGAGTTTATAAGATCGACTCTTGAATTCCGTGAGGGACTTGGAATTTGTTAAAATAGTGAGCGGTGCCATTTGATTCTTAAGACCCGAGTCATTTGGTTTAAAATCAATCTAACTCACTTCATTTTATGTTACGTAGATTGCAATATGTCAGAACATCCTATCACCAAAATTCTCAATGAGAATCGTCTTGAGGGCCCAAACTTTAATGAGTGGCTCCGCAACTTGAGAATTGTTTTGACATTCGATAAGATCGCTTATGTCTTACAAAATGCACCTCCTCACACTCCTTTGGCTGAAAATGCAACCGATGAGCAACGTGTTGCTTATCAAAAGTACAAGGATGATGACACTCAAGCTAAGTGTGTTATGCTTGCATCTATGAACTCACAGCTTCAGAAGCAACATGAGAACTATGATAATGCCGCTTCTATATTGCTTCATCTGATTGAACTGTTTGGTGAGAGAAATAGAAATGTGCGCTTCACCGTCGTCAATGAACTTGTCAAGACAAAACATGTGAGGGGCACACCTGTGCATCAACATGGTCTCAAAATGATAGGTCTTATTGAGCAAATTCAAGACCTAGGATTTGAACTTGATGCGGAGCTATCTCAAGATCTTCTTCTATCCTCCCTATATGATTCATTTTCTCAGTTCATAATGAACTACAATATGCAACAAATGGATCATACTCTTCCTGATCTTCTCAACATGTTGGTAACAGCTGAGAAGCAAATTAGGAAAGAGAGTGGAAGTGTGGCTATTGTCACTTCATCTTCATCCACCAAGTCTAAAGAAAAGGGCAAAGGGAAGAAGAAACAAGTGGCAAAGCCTAAAGGAGCAATCCAAAAGAAGAAGAAGAAGAAGAAGAAGAAGGAACAAAAGAAACCAAAAGGTGTTTGTTTCTTTTGCAACAAAGATGGACATTGGAAGAGGAACTGCAAGGCTTATCTTGCATCCTTGAAGAACAAGTCTTCAGAAGCAAGTATGATCAATGTGATTGAATCAATATTTACAGTTAATAATACTTCCACTTGGATATTTGATTCAGGTGCATATCACCATGTTTGCACTTCGTTGCAGGACCTAGTGGGAGCAAGGAAGCTTAAAGCTGGAGAAATCTCCCTACGTGTGGGAAATGGTACAAGAGTTGATGCCAAGGCCGTAGGGACTTATATTTTGAAGCTACCATCAAGAGATACATTGGAATTGAAGAATTGTCTTTATCTTCCTATATGTATAAAGAACCTTATCTCTATCTCCACGCTTTTGAAGGATGGTTATAGAGTAGTGTTTGATAAACTAAGTGGGTTTGTATCTATTAATGGACGTATGATATGTCATGCTAATATTATTGATGGTCTTTTTCATCTAGCTTTGGATGCTAGTATTAACTGTATGAAGGAAAATGCTTTGGGATCCAAAAGAACTCGAGAAACGGTTAACCCCATTAAGATGTGGCACCTTAAGCTTGGTCATATTAGCCAAGATCGAATTCACAAGTTAACCAAAGAAGGATATTTAGAGTCTTTAGGATCTGATCCTATGCCTACTTGTGAGTCTTGTCTAAAGGGCAAAATGACTAAGTCTCATTTTGGTGGACAAAGAACAAGGGTTAAAGAACTCTTGGGCCTAATACATACTGATGTATGCGGTCCAATGTCCACTATTAGTAGAGGTGGATTCTCATACTTCATAACATTTACCGATGACTACTCTCGATTTGGTTATGTATACCTTATGAAGCATAAATCAGAAGCCTTTGAAATGTTCAAAGAATATAAGAATGAAGTTGAGAAACAAACCGGCAAGAGTATAAAGGCTCTTAGATCTGATCGAGGAGGCGAATACTTAAGCACGAAGTTTATTGATTATCTTAAACAAGAAGGCATTGTTTCTTCATTGGCTCCTCCTGGAACGCCACAACTCAATGATGTCTCTGAAAGGGGAAACCGAACATTGTTAGACATGGTTCGTTCCATGATGAGCTATACTGATTTACCTATATCCTTTTGGGGATATGCACTTTAAACAGCAACTTATTTGTTGAATAGAGTGCCTTCCAAGTCTGTCCCACTTACACCATATGAGATGTGGCATGGGAAGAAACCGAGTCTTAATCACATTAAGATTTGGGGTTGTCCAGCTTATGTCAAGAGACTAGAAGCAGGTAAGCTTGAAGCTAGATCAAGCAAGTGTTTATTTGTGGGATATCCTAAAGATAGTTTAGGCTATTATTTCTATCAACCTGACGAACAAAAGGTGTTTGTTAGTAGAAATGCTACTTTCCTTGAAAGAGACTATGTCGTTGATGGGAATACTCAGCAAATGGTAGAACTCAAGGAAGTGTCCGACAAGCCATAAGTTAACACTTCAATTCCTGATAAACAACTTCCCGAACCAACTTAACACAAACTCCAAGGAGATCTAGTAGGATCCGGATACCTCCTGAGAGGTATGGTTTACGTCATGAAAGCCTTGGGAGTTAAATCTCCTTGGTGACAATGAAAACTTACATGATCCTTCTACTTACACTGAGGCAATGTTAGACATTGACTCAAAGAAATGGCAAGAGGCCATGCAATCCGAGATTGACTCTATGCATACCAACCAAGTCTGGACTCTTGTTGACCCTCCACCTGGTATTAGACCAATTGGTAATAAATGGGTCTTCAAGAAAAAGATAGGCTCAGATGGTAAAATAGAAACCTACAAAGCTAGGTTAGTGGCAAAGGGCTATAAGCAAAGAGAGGGCATTGACTATGAAGATACGTTCTCTCTTGTTGCCATGGTTAAATCCATTCGGATATTACTTGCTATAGCTGCTCACTATGATTATGAGATATGGCAAATGGACATAAAAACTGCCTTTTTGAATGGCAATCTTCAGGAAGAGCTATATATGGATCAACCTGAAGGCTTTGCGTCTAAAGATAACATTCATAAGGTGTGCAAGCTTCACCGGTCCATCTATGGACTTAAGCAAGCTTCAAGGAGTTGGAACATCCGTTTTGATGATGCAGTCAAATCATTTGGTTTCACACAAAACATGGATGAATCTTGTGTTTATAAGAAGGTTAGTGGGAGTGTTGTTGTGTTCCTTGTACTTTATGTTGATGACATCCTACTATTTGGGAATGATGTAGGGATGCTATCTTCAATTAAAGTTTGGTTGTCCAAGACCTTCCTTATGAAGGATCTTGGAGAAGCTTCCTATGTACTAGGCATAAAGATCTATAGAGATAGATCTAAACGATTGATTGGATTATCTCAATCCTTGTACATAGATAAGGTGTTGAAAAGATTTCATATGGACAAATCTAAGAAGGCTAGGGTTTCCTGCCTGTAAGACATGGCATTCACCTTTCTAAGAAAATGTGCCCACAAACGATTGAGGAAGTGCAAAAGATGAGCAAGATCCCATATGCATAAGCAATTGGGAGCCTCATGTATGCGATGCTATGCACTAGACCTGATATTAGTTATGGCGTAAGCATAACAAGTCGATATCAGTCTAATCTAAGAATGGAACACTGGAATGCTGTAAAGAATATCCTCAAGTACTTGAGAAGGACTAAGGATTTATTCCTTGTATATGGAGGAGGTGATTTGCAATCAGAGTTGCAAGTGGAAGCATACACAGACTCAGATTTTCAATCTGATGTGAATGACAGAAAATCCACATCAGGATTTGTTTTCACCTCGAATGGAGGTGCAGTAAGTCGGAGGAGCTGCAAGCAAGGCGTTACAGCAGATTTCACAACTAAGGCAGAATATATTGCAGCTGCAGAGGCTGTAAAGGAAGCAGTTTGGATAAAAAAGTTCATTACTGAACTTGATGTTGTTCCTACCATTGAGTCACCAATTTAACTTTACTGTGACAACAATGGGGCAATTGCTCAAGCCAAGGAACCAAGGTCTCATCAAAAATTCAAACACATTGAAAGACGCTTCCATATCATAAGAGAGATTGTTAATCGTGGTGACATCAACATTCTCAAAGTAGCATATGTTGATAACATAGCAGATCCATTCACTAAGCCTTTATCACAAATTAAGTTAGAACGACATCTTGAAAAGATGGGTGTACGTTTCATGGCTGATTGGCTTTAGTACAAGTGGGAGATTGAAGGAGTTGTGTCCTAAAACAATCATTTTGATGTAATTATTATTGTAGTTATTATTAATCAAAATGGCAAGTTTATTGTTCATTGCTTATATTTAATATTTGATTGAACAAGGTCCAAGGAAATTGAGTTAAAGAGAAAGCAATCTAAAGAGTTAGATGTATGAGACCTTTACTCTTTTACACTCTAATCATAAATGTTCCTAGTCATAGAATTATCATTTGGACATTGTTAATCCGGAAAGACTAGCACATACTATGTATGCTCAATGTGGAGGATGATATGTCTCTTGTCATTTGTGTAGAGACACTAATACAAGTATGTGAGTGCTCTTATTTTAAAGAGTACACTGAACGCGATCGTTAGAGTTCTTGTATGGAGTTTTACTTACATGTCAAACTTGAACTCTAAATTGCAATAATACAAATTAGTCTTTTGACCTGAGACACTATGGTTGTCTTATGAGTGAATGGATTTACTCTTGATGATGCAGTAACATTATGTCCCTTAATGGATATGATCCATGCACTCATTGGTGTAATCAATTCGCTCATAGAGACATGTGAGTGTACAATAAGGAATCTCTATCCTTAAGTAAATAAGGTGTATGTTCAAAGATGTGATTCAAATAGTCTTTGGCCAAAGCATTGAATACAATTAAAAGAAGTTTATAATCACATTCTACGAATCACATTCTACGAATCACATTAGGGGATTGACATACTACTTCCATACTCTGATGATGTGATTTAGAACATCGTATTAGAGAAGGACCGTATTGTATTGTAATTCCAATTGTATAGGTTCCTTGTCATTCTATATTAACTAGGTAGTCATGATATGTTGCAAGACGTCACTCATGACTTGTGAAGTCCCCGAGGATTGATAAACGTTTATAATCCTAATAAGAAGGGAGAATCAAAATGGAGTTTTGATTCGTAAACGAAATAGAATTGTTCTACAAACTTCACTGCCTTGTTAATTAAAACCTAAGAGATCGCACACCATATAAGTGGATCATTGAGATTGTATATGAAGAAGATTAAACAAGAGTTGGTTATGACCAAATATTAATTAGATTTATTATTTGGACATAATTAGGATCTTCGGGTAAAACCGAGCTTATTGGGCCTAACCGATTGTCGGGCTTTTTTGGTATGGGCTTAGGCCTCACTAAAGGCACATTTTTAAAGCCCAATAATACATATGGACCAATCAACTATTTGGCTTTATGAAAGTCAATATTTCACTTTAATGTTGAAATAGTTTCCAATTATATAAAGTGGAAAGATGGACATAAGGTAATATGAGTTTTCATTTCTATCTCTAGTTGATAGGAGAACTCTCTCTCTCTTTCTCCATTTCATAAGTTGGTAACAAAGGAAGAAAGAATACTTGCATACTTCTTTCATTCCTTTCATCTTCTTCATCTCTTGATTTACTTGGTGAAGATCCTTAGAGGTCATATTATTTTGTGGCTTTAATTACTACATCAAGGAAGAGCTTACTAGCACAAGGAGTTCTTAATCAAGGCGTATCAAGGTGGAGGAAACACACACAAGAAGAGATCAAGGAGAAGAGCTTTGGTGGTTCACTTGGATCAGATTGAAATCATGCTCCAAGGGTGAGTAGAACATAAACTCCCTCTTAGTTCTTCCTTACCATATATGCTATGTTTATATACATATCACAATAAGCCAAGATCATGGGTTAAAGGAATGGAATTTATGTTTAGTTAGTAGTTTAATGGTTAAACTAATTCCGCACTAATTAAAAAGTTTTATTATCCATCCATTCCTTCATTTGCTACTTTGGTTTCTAAGGTTTTTAATTGTGTGATTTTAGGTGATTTGTGATTTTGTGATTGGCTTGCCTTCGTTAGGTTGGGGGTTTCGCAGCAGGATATCTAGGTGAGTAAATCTCACCAAGGTTCACTTTCGAACCTAATATTATTATGGTCATATGATGATAATGATGATGATGTTGGATTTAATAATATGCTTTTAATTGTTTTTAAAAATATATGAGCTTGATCGCCAACGGCTCATAGGTAAGATAAAATATGCTATTTTGAGATTCATGTGATCATAATTTTATTGATTTTTGATAGATTATTCTTGTGGAATATCTATATTGTGTTGTTGAGAATAATGATGTGATATTGTGTTGTTGAGGAAAATGTTGTGATTTTATGATTGTTAGATAAATAGCCAAACCGGGTTCCAAGCCTTTAATTGGGTGATTGGTTGCGATTAAGATGTTATTTATCATTTTTGTGTTTGATGTTAGACAGTCAAACCAGGTTCCAAGCCTTTGGCCGGGTGATTGGTTGCGGTTAGGAATATAGTTCTAGTCCGTTTGTCAGTGTAGGTCATGGGAGATACCGTATGGTATCTGGGACTCATGGGTACACAATTTGTTGTTGTATGTCATGAGAGATATTTATTAATAATTGGGACTCATGGGTACATGTTGATTGAAAAAGTGTTGGATTTGTGGATCTTAATTATTGATATAAATTGCTCTTGTTATATAATTAGTAGTTGGAGGTTTTGTGTTATTTGAGAATTACTCATACGAGCTTTTTAGCTTACCGAGTTTGTTGTTTACAACCCGGTGCACCAATTCTTGGTGTAGGGGTTAGACCTGCATGTGAGGATCAACATGGTTGAGGTGGAGGCTTAGGGGCAAGGTTTTTGTTGAGTTTTGCTGTACTATTTATATTTTTATATTTGGGGTAGACAGTATTAAACTCATGTGAGCGTTTTCATTTTCTTAACTTTTAAGTTTATGTAATTAAGGAAATGTAATATAACTCAGTGTTGAGTTGTGTAATATTTACATTTTCCGCATTGAGTTTAGTTTGCCTTGAATTTGTGTGAAACAGGTTTTGGGATTATATTATTTTAAGTTATATCATGCCAAAAATTTTGAAAATTATCCTTCGAAAATTGGGGCGTGACACTTATATAGGTTCATTAAATTATACAAAAAAATATTTAATTTTATAGAGTAAAACAGAAAAGTTGTTGGAGTTGAGACTCCTATATTATATAGATTTTGTGATTTCCTCTTCTATAATAGAAAATATGCTCTAAGGGAGAATCTCTAATGAAATGAGTAAACCCATTTTATTATGTAATTTACTTTTACAAAAAACACTATTACAATAGAAAAATAATTTCGTATTCTAATAAGATTCTTACTGATCTTTTATCTCTCATCAATAAATAACACATCTCACCATTCTTTGGCCATCTCTTAAGCCTCGTTTGGTTCATGGATTGGAAAGGTTAAGAAGAGAAAGTTGTTCCTTTCCTTTGTTTGGCACACCTAAGGAAATGAAAGACTTTACTACAATATGAGAAAATATATGAGAAATTAGATCCTCCCACATATCATGAGATTTAATTTTCCTCATATTTTCCTAACATTAATTGCATATTAATTGCATCTTTTATATATTGTTTTAATGGATATTATTACAAAATTATCCACAAAACTTTAGAATCTTAAATATTATATATTTTATTACTAAAGATATAATTGGTAAATCAATGTTACTTTTTTCTATCCATGCATAAACCAAACATTAGAAAAGAAAGTAAAATACATTTCCTAGTTACTTTCCTGACTTTCCTAAACATCTCGTAGGGAAACTAGTGGGAAATTTTCTAATAGGTGCTGCTAAATGTACCCAGTAAATGCTTAAGTAGACCCAGCAAACTTTATACACCCAGCAAAATCATCAAATTTCTATCCACACCCAGCAACATATCAGTAATACCCTTAAGTTCATAAACCCAACCACTAGAAATACACGGTTACCGCTGCTGCTGATATGGTTGGGTTCCAAACTCGATTTTGGCATAGAGCGGCTGTCGTGGTGGTTGCAAAGACGAAAGCCAGAATTAGCTCTTATAAAGGAAGAGTCCTAAATCTAAACTCCTCATTGTTAAGTAATTGAAGATCGACACAAACCTGACTTGTATGTCTAGTTTTGTTAAGTATACGGCTGGAGCTTGGTGGATTAGGATATCAACAAAGGGCCTGTCAACTTGTATGTCTAGTTTCAAGATTCCAATTGAAATGTCAATATGCATGAATGCATCTCCTTGAAATTGTCAGTTGCAGATTTGCAGTAGCTTTACTACTAGGAACTAATCACCTTGAAATATCACTATCTTCTATTCACGTTGAAAAATGTGAAAGGTTTTCAATACGACTCAATTAAAAAACTAATCTGTTTACTTTGCTGGGTATCATTGGAGTTATTAACCCTATTCTTTTGCTGGGTTTCGTTGGAGATGTGTATTGCTGTTTTTTTATTTATTTCGATATCCCTCATTTTGCTGGGTTTCATCACAATAAGAGTATAATTGGAAATTATAAAGTTTTAGTGGGTTTGAAAATGATGCTCGATCTACTCAATTATTTGCGGTACATCTAGGCTCTAACAACACCTTTTTCTAATTTATTTTACATGGGAAAGATTAAGGAACCAATTTTCTTTGCATAACCAAACGAGGCCTTATAGTTACGTTTCTCCGCCTATATAAGAAAATACGAGTCAGAGAAGAGTGACGTCCCCAACCGCCGGCAGCCCTAGGGAGAGTGAGAATTCTGGTTCAGAGAAGAGTCTAGATGCCAAGTCTAAAGCCTTGAAATTGAAGGAAATTCCTTCGATAAGAAGGCATTGGCCATGTTTCAGAATTACTATGAGGAGAAAGCAAAGCGTGAGCACAAGGTTATGGTTCCGCGCCTCTGATTAGTTTCATCTATGTTTTGTTATTATCTAATTGATATTGAGAAGTAGCACTACTGAATTGGATGCTAATCATGCTATGTTGATGGTTGTTATGTTCAGTTTCATTGCTTCAGGTTTAGTTGTAGTGTGAATTAGTGGAATTTTGAAAAGAAAATCTACATAATAATTTTCTCTAGTTCATTCCTATAAGGCAATTTTAAATGTAGAGTTTTAATCATATTGCAGTTTCGATTAACATCGAAATTCTGAAAATAATCTTCCTGGCCTTGCTGTTATACTGCAAGCTGCTGCTTTTAGCACCAATCCTGATGGACACAGTCTCCATCAGGTTCTTGTTATTTCTTCTATCTTGATAATCCTTTTGGGTTAATTGGATATTTTCTTGGTATGTAATAGTGAGTCATGTTGATCAGAAGTGTGTTTGATTGAGTAACTTGAGACTGGTTTTAAGTAAAAGAGACCTGGATTTAGAAATCGTAGCTCATAATGATCTTTAGTTAGCTTCCTGTTTAGATTGTATAATTAGATTGGTTTCAGTGTTCTGTGGGATAAAATGTTTTTCTTTTAACCATCCAAACAAATTTCAGCAAAATACGGTTGAGAAGTTTTGACCTGCTTCTGAGTTTGAAACTACTGTTGCTATATGATGTTGGTCTCTTCTTGATTCAAGTGAGAGACCATTCATGGGAAGAGGAGGTTTGAGGTGCTATGAATTACGGTTTGAAAACATTATTAGGCATGATTATGAATTGAGAAACTTTCTATAGTTAATTTTTTCCTCTGAATGAAACTGATTTCAATTTCTAAAAACCATCAAGATCAATTGCTAGTTCTCTGCTGGGAGATCTATATTACAAGATCACCTGACCTACCAAGCTTTGAATTCATTTGACTTACACAGGTACATTGTGTCATTGTCACTTTATCCCATGTTTAATGTTCAGTCTTACAAGTCATAAGTAACTTGTATCTCTTGAGAAGCTTAGTTCTCAAATTTGACCTCCTTGTTTTCAACAGAATGATTCTGCTTTCTTCAATATAAGCCAGCCAAAATTTTATGACTGTTTTGGTTGCTTTTACTAAACATTTCTTGAAAAAAAAAAAAATCCACATATTTTTCAGTAAACTTAATCCATCACATTAGTCATGCTATAAGGTCAGGGTGTGACAGTGTCTAACCTCGAGCATAGGTATAAGGAACGCCATCTCAAGCATTAGTAAAAGAGGGAAGGATACTTTTTACAGACAAACTTAATGTAATATCAGTTATTATATCATCAACTCAGCTGGATAATCAGGCACGAGGAAGCTGTACCTTATGGGTGAGTCCCTGTACGAGGCGAAGTTAAATTGGACCACGAATTCTGGTACATTGATGCTTGAATGAATAAGGCTTTAGTCAGTATCCAAAACCCACGGATGAGTCTAGCGGTGTTTATTCTTCTACACCTGTTGATTGTTGTAGACGAGAATAAGGTTATCACAAGCTGATAAAGACATGTTCAGGGAGGACGCTCTTGTCTTTGTTACACAGGTTCCCCTATTGTTATGGTATCTTTGCTCGCTGTTTATTTTTTGTTCTGTTTAGGCTACCACAGTTGATGTGCTTATAAATAAACAGTTTTTTGACTGCGCAAATTGTCTTTATCTTTTGGTTTAAGTTGTTAGTTTAATGTCTTGAGAAATTATGTTCCTTATTTTTTGGTGAACTATTATCATTGTACGGGGTACAACCGTACAACTGGGTGAGTGCCTAAAAGGAAAATATCCATGCCGATTATCCTGAGCAGTGGCCACGGCTTTTGGACTGAGTGAAGCACAACTTACATGACCAACAAGTTTATGGAGCTTTGTTTGTTTTCTGTATTCTTTCTAGAGAACATGAGTAAGTGTATCATAATCTACTAATCTTATAAAGTAATTCTTTTATATGGCTACTGCCTGGAGTTACTCTGCTTCTAATAGAAACTACAAGTTAGCTAGTAGTTTCCCATCTGAGGTAAACTTTGTGTTTAATGTGTATTTGACCACGCTTGTTATAGAAATTAATCATAAATTATGTTATCTCACATTGATGAAAATATTATTATCTGGTTTCCTGATATCTGAAATGGTCATCAGACTCTGCTAGTTCATATCCATTCATACACCAGTTACACTGAGATATCTGTCCATAGTGATCAGATTCTACTAGTTCATATCCATTCATTTACTGTCAATTAGCTAATCACTATTGTTGTTGGAATGTAGATGTATCTAGTAAAATGATAGTAAAACCAGGTCCTGTCTGACCTGCTTCATAGAAAACTAAATGATTATAGTATTTACCAGATTGATTGGATTTAGGTGTGACATCATACATGATTTGTGCTGCTTTATTCGTACCAGGCTAAGAGGATACTAAAAAGTTAAAGACTGAAAGTCTCCCTAAAACGTAGTTGGATTATTCTCCAAATAATGAAGTGGGACATGAAAAATGTATCAGGCATATCGAACAGAAGTATTGAGTTGAGTGTCTTCTGAATGATTCAAAGTTTCAAACAAAGTAGGTACTTAATTCTATATGCCATATTCATCAAGTACACAGGTTGGTAGACAAGTAGACAAACCAAACAATATCTCCCACATAGAATTATATATATGTGTGTCTGTGTGTTATATGTTATAAAAGCCAATAAATTTGAGAGTATGATGAAGTGGTAATCTGTGATCTCAGAACACATTTGCTATAATGAGAAAGAGATGCCACTTCTACTTTCATGCTTAGGAAGAAGCATTGATCAGTGAAAGATGGCTTTTCCTAAGTTCTTATTCTTACATGGTGTCCTGTCTTCGATGCTCTTCATTTATGTGTTTAGCTTGTTCTTCTCTTGCAAATCATGAATCCACTGTTTGCGCTGTTATTTGCTCTGTTATTGGAGAAGGTTACATGGACTCCTAGCGACCATCAGAAAGTTAGTCTGTCACCTTAGTATGAAATTTTGAACCCAAACATCTATTTACAGTCAGACAGGTAATTTGAATAAAAGTTTACCGTAACTCTCGGAGAGGTTTCTTCCGGTAAAGACTATTAAAAACTATGAGACAGGTTCCTGTCTTTATTGTCTATCATTGTTATGGGCTTCATAGTTTTGTAATGCAATTTTGGTTTTTATCATTTATCTCTGTAACACCACTTTCTTAGAGGATAATATGAAGATTCTGGATAATATGCATTATCTTAGACTTCAATGAATTTCTGATGTGCAGGGCAAACATTTTTTTTTAGTTACAACTTACTGCATAAAACGAAATTTCATTCTGGTCATAGAGGGAAGGCACAAGGAGTAGCACAGAAACGGAATTTCTAGTTGGACAAGCAAGACTATCTATTCATTGCAGACTGCTCAGCTTCCCATGCATACAGATCTCCTAAAAATTGGATAAGCTCAACTCATATATTGTCTGGGGAGGGAGGGATACTGAGCAGCAGAGGCAGATCCACTTGGTTAACTGGGGTGAAGTATGTAAAACTAAGGCTAATGGAGGTAAGGGAATCAAAAAGGAGAGATGATCAATAAGCTATGTTAGCCAAGGGAAGCTGGAGATTGATGCGTGGTAACCATGGTCGATCATAAGTGTATTATAAGCTATTTCGCAAAAAAGTTTGTTTATTCACATTAAAAACCTCAACTCTGTTCTAGCTCTTGGTCTGGTGTTGTTCATGGAGGCAATTTGTTGATGAAAGGTCTCAAATCGAGGATTGGTGAATGATGCTAAAGATTTGTTTCTGGAATGATAATTGCTGCTCTTTGTAATTTAATGCACCAAACAGGTATGTAATGGCTTTGATAAACCTTATTTATTCCAGGATGGAATGACTATCTGCAAATCTTAAACATTTTTTTTTTCTGGAATTCTGGATTGGAGTATTTTTCTTTGTTTTTTTTGCTCTTGGTTTATATGGACGTGGAGGGATTTGGTTTCTCCCTACTTCAGATGAAAGGATTTCCCCGAAATCGGATATGCTTTTACCGCTTTATTTTGATTACGTGCTTCTAAATTGGTGCTGCGGTTGCAGAGGCAAAGGTACGTCTTCCGAAACTTCAATTCTGCATCTGTGGGAATGTTCATATGGAGGAGTGTTGGCATATAGATGATTGATGCATGTATTCGTTGTGGTTGACGTGTGGATTAGAGAAGGAGAATGGATAGATTTTTGCTTCTGATATGATATATGTTATTTTTGATATCTGTGGTGTCTGATCTCCCAAAATTTATAAATTTCGATTTTAACATGTTCATGATATCTGAAAGTATATGAATTGTTGTTTTAGTTTATGTTTTACACAAAGTATACTTAAACTATGAAGACACAGGTTAAGAACTCATGAAAACACTAAAAATTGTGCTGTATTATAATGTTCTGCTTATTTTGGCCTTCAAAGAAGTATTTGAGTATGATTTTATAATATATGCAGTGGTATGTGTATATGCAGGAATTTATCAAGATTTTCTGAAACTTTTCTAAGTCTAAAGGGTTAGACTGTTTTCACTAAAACTAAATAACGAATTCTTATTGTGTATGGCATATCAATTCAGAAACTACAGCTTTTTGTAAGAAATTATGTCACAAAGGCATTGATTTTGTTTAAGAATATGGGATATATGTATATACAGTATGACATTATGATTGTATAAATTAGTTCTTGTCTGTGACTGTGGATAAAACAACACATAGGAAAAACACATATACAAATTTTTCTTCTGGTTCTTGGCAACTTTGCTTCTATTGGAGAAGTTGTAGAGCTGAATGGGAATGACTTTAGGAAGTGGAGGAATGATGTTGAGTTCTATATGGGTATGCTTCAGAATAAAGACTATTGCCTCTTGAATTCTAAACCTGAAGGAGAGTTAGAAGAAAATAGCTCGGCAGATGACTCATGTCATTATTATGAGTGGCTTAGGACCAATAGGATGGCGAAAAATGTGCTTAGAAGAACCATGTTTGAGATTGTGAGAGGGTCAGTAGAGGAATCTGAGGATGCAGTGGATTACATGGCTGCTATAGCTGAAAAGTTTGAGGAAAGTGAGGACATTGTATAAATAACTATGCCGTGAATCTATTACCTGGTGATAGACGAGAATATTTCAGTTTCGACACAATCTCATTTAGTTCTGGAAGCAATGAGAACATTGACATGATATACCCAACTGAATATCTAAACAAGCTTGAATTTAGTGGATTCCTACACGGATTAGTTTTAAAAGTTGGCATGCCGATTATGTTGCTAAGAAATTTAAATCAAATATGCGGTTTATGTAATGGAACAAGACTGATAATAACAAAATTGTTCGACAGGCTGATAGACGCAGAAATATTAACAGGCAATAACATTGGAGAGAAGACTTTTATTTCTAGAATTGTTCTCACAAAGACTGAACACAAATGGCCATTTATCTTTAAAAGACGCCAGTTTCCTATTAGACCATGTTATGCAATGACAATAAACAAAAGTCAGGGTCAATCGTTAAACCAGGTTGGAATATACTTGCCAGAACCAGTTTTTACACATGGCCAATTGTACGTTGCATTGTCTAGAGTTAAATCAAAAGATGGTCTTAAAATGGTGATAAATAATAGCGATGACATACCAAATAATTGCACTAAAAATATAGTTTTCAAGGATGATTTGCACAATATCTAAAATAATGTTACCTATATGATATGAGATAAAGTGATGTAAATACATTTTGAAAATAAAATAAAATTAGAGGCATAGACTGAGAAGTAAACACGTTGATCAACATTGAATTGTTGTCAAAAAAAAAAAAAAAAAAACATTGAATTGCCAGGAGTTTAGAAAGGTCAGAATTCTATCTCTTTCAAGGTACCCCACCAAATTTCATGACCCTTTCTCAAATTTCTATCCCTTCCACCGTTTACTTCAGTTCTATCTCTTCCACCGTTCATTTGTGCGAATCTGAGAGAGAGTATTAGACGGTCCAATCAACAAAACCTTCCTTCCACCTCCTTTTACCTTACAATCGCACAACTTTCGTATCAATCAGATTCACATCTAAACCATAACCGAAACCCACAAACCAGATATCTCGGCGAGGTGAGGTGTTCACGTGTCGCTTTGTAAAATTTATATTCCCTTTTGTATCGAAGATATCGACTTGATCTATTGATAACCAATTCAACCTTCTCTTTCTTTTGTTGAATTTCGACAGAAGAAGGACGGACCGGTTCCGAATTAAGGAGAAGAACGCATAAACAATACAGCCTTCAGCTTGAGGTAAACTTTTACAGGCAAATTAAATTTCAGGTTCTCACATTGACCCCGTACAAGGCTTTCCCAGACCATAGAGAATGTTAGCGCAATTGAATAGACAGCAAGATTAATGAGCCTGAGCATAATCTTTATTTGCAACTAATGCAGTCTCCTTTGACAGGTACGAAACAAGATGAACATAACACCCCTGAGAGCTATGGTACCCTTCCGGTACATATACCGAATCAGAGTACGTGTATCAAGAATCTGGAGACCTAGATTCCGTAAGACTGAGAAATATGATGGCCTGCACTATGTGTTGATCGACCAAAATGTAACCTCTAAAGGCCTTGCTCATTGTCAATTGTATTGTGAACATATTTCTCCTAATCATTTTTTGAACTGAATCAGGGAGACTCGATTCATGCACTCATCAATGAAAACCAGCACGATGATATAACAGAAAAGGTGGGGCTAGGACAACTGTAAAAAAATCTACCAATTCTCTACACATGACGATAACATTATGTACAGAGTCCTCCAGAATAAAATGATACTACATTTCAACGGATCAACACAGTTTGTGAAAATAGATGAGATCGCGCCTCCATTTCCACAACACTCATTTCGTCTTATAGAATTTGAGGACTTGGAAAAAGAAAGCAAGATTGGCACCTTCAACAATGAAATCATGGCAGGCAAGTTTCAAATCTCATCTCTCAATTCCTATGTCCATATGACACTAACATCTACCATATTTTTACTGCATGTTAGACATTTACGGTTGCATCATAAACGTGAAAGCACCACATGAACAGTCTCTGAAAAGTAAAAAAAAAGTGGAGACCAAGTGTGAGATCACTGTTCAAAACCTGAGGTATGTGCATGCTGCTTTCTTTACACAATAATTCTGTTGGCATTCACGCTAAATGATAGAAACCTAATCTCCTGCTCAATTGCAGAAGGGAAACTATCACATCACTTTTTTGGGAGACATCGCCAGATCATTCGATGTTGGGACCGCGCAAAGATCAGCTCCGCCTTTGCTTGCTGTGTTCACAAGCATGAATCCTGGAGAATATGATGGTAATCACTCGTATGAAGTTACCAACTGTTATTTTAGAACCTTTAATTACACATTAATTTGCTGCTTCAATTTACAGGACATGTTGTGGCTTCAAACTCGAACCATACATGTGTCTTTTTCAACCCAACCATTCCTCTGGCAGACAAGTACCTGATCGAGTAAGTAGTTTGTGCTTCGAATCATGATGTTCTGAATTTAACTTTTATTTAAGTGGGTTTGTGAAGCGATCACTGTACTTGAAATCCCATTCTTATTACTACTATTATCTTCTTAAACACAATAAGATATTTTAATAACAAGTGGTAGACAATCTGAATTGTGTGTTCATTTTTATTTACAGAGTTTGATCAGTAATTTTGAGATTGCATACATGACGTTTTGTAACAAATTTTCATGCCTTATCTTCAGACTACAAACAGATTGATTCTTTTTTCTCTTTTTTCAGGTTCTCCAAAACAGGAGACAAGGTGCGCATAACCGGTGTCATCTCCAACCATGAAACAGTTAGAGCGGTCGAACAACCAAACCGAGTAACTGTGTCGGAGCTGAATGCGCTCAATCCATTAGATTACACGGTATTTATACAAATAATTATCCATACCTACCCACAGTTCTGACATTTTAAATTCTATGTCACAAGCTTATACACTCAAGGCCTCCAAAATTCTCCTATATAATATCTCTTATTAACTATATATGTGCTACAGAACAAGACAGTTTACTGCAGTGCCTCAATTCGGAAATTTGCACGAGACGGATGGTGGTATAGAAGCTGCGCAACCTCAGGCTGTTACAGGATGGTGCATAAAGATGAGGAGGCGGCCAATCAGTACTTCTGTCCAATACATGGTCTTCAAAAACCACAACCATCGTAAGTGCTTCTATATCAAAGATAGCAGAGGTGGTACTTTTATTCAGTATCATCATCGATTCATAGGTATATACTGGACATCAAATTACCTTGGAAAAAATTACTACACAACTTTGAGAGGAATTGGTGGATAAAGCGTAATTTCATTTGTTATAACATAACTGACTCTTTCCTGTATGATACACATGCAGCTATGCAGTCAATATGACAGTTGAGGACAAAGAGAGTCAGGCCACATTGACTGTGATGGGAAGAGAGGCTGCCCAGCTTTTCAACAGTAGCTGTCAGGAACTGCTGGAGAAGAGGTTCTACCCAACTGAACAGTCATTGCCTGAAGAAATTGTGGACACAGTGGGGCAGGCACACCTGTTTGAAATAAAGCTAAAGCCCAATCACGGTTTCATGGTCAGGAGCATTGGTGCAAATGGAGAACCAGCAATTACAACACTAGAACGCCCACTTTCTGAAAGAAAGAGAACAAATGAGTCAGGCCGAGTGACCACTTCCAAAAAGGAACCTGAGAAGAAGTCCAGGAGGTAAACCTAATAAATTAACAACAATCTTGATTTCAATTATTCACCTTTTTCCACTGCTCATCATTACTTTTATTTGTCAATATCCCTTATCCCTTCACCTGTGAATTATGATTGAAAAGAACAATTCATTAGAAAAAGGGAACTCATTCACTTATTATGTCCATATCACATTGTCTGACAGGGACACAGAAGAAGAAGCATCATCTTCTTCAAGCATACAGCATCAGAAAACAAAGCTTGAATGAATATCAATCTAACAAGCTCACTTTTTTGTAACTTTTGATGAGCTAACTTTTGATGACAGCCGTTTGACTGGCTGGAATTTTTGTGAAGCACTGACCCGTTCAAGGGCGCCATTTTTGTGAACAGTTCTGGATCCAACTCCAGTGTGTGGCATGGCTATTTTTGGCAAACAAAAGCAGCTTTTGAAGCTTCTGTGTACAAACAGAAAAGTGGCTGTAATGGATATTGTGTACAGTTGTGTGCAGTAATGTATTGTGATATGATGTACAGTTATCAAAAGGGAACTTTTATGACTTCTTTTCTACAGTAAAGCTCTTCCTTCATTTGATTGATAGGCCTTTTGTTTTACCCTTCTTTAAAAATGCATTTGATCTTACATGTTTTTTATTTAAACTGATGCTGCAGAACCAAAAGAAATGCCCACTCAGGGTCAATGTTTATATGCCCATTTCATCTTCCCATCTGATGATAATGCTCTTGCTGTGATCAGTTGCCAAATTGTTTTTGTTGTGTTTGCAGATCTTTTGGAAAGGCTTGCTCAGTTTAAAAGACTTTGATTGTGGGAGTGTATGTATTTAACACCTTAAAGAGTTTTTAAACTAGCTGTATAACTTCTCAATTTTCCTTATGCCTGCTGTTTAGTACTGTGTGGTTATTTATGTTGAACTAGCTGTTTATCTTCTCAATTTTCCTTATGTCTGCTGTTTAGTACTGTGTGGTTATTTATGAGAAATCTTTGAGCTCTGTTTTGTGATAAATCTTTTTTTTTTTTTTTCATTTATGTTTGTCATACATTGCATAACAGTTAACGTAGACAACATAACTTGACGTGTCATGAAAACCCACGGCAAGACGCGGGCATCCTACCTTGTATACATGAAAGTAGGTAACTTGAACCAGTCAATTCAGAACAAGTTGAAATAGCAGCTAGCAAGCTTCTTTCCATATTCATCCATAATTAATCAATACAAATAGAACTACGTACATCTGACTGGAATACTGACTCGATAAAACGATTATAAACATAACATAGAATGAAAGTAGGCAGATCTAGTGCGGTAGGATATGATGAACTAAATTAACCCTTATTCACTAATTAAACAGAAACTAGGACGCAGCCAGCTAGCTAGCTAACACTTCATAGCTAGTGTCTCCATGCATCCATCGACCTACATGATCGAACAACCGCACTTTGGTTGCTTTTCTGTTTTCCGAAAAGCTTGAGCGGCTTCCGCTAGCTCTGCATTTTTGCGCTGCAGTTCCTCAAGATTTATCTCTTCATTTCTGCGCTTTGTTCCAGGTCCTCAACACTCATCATGGTCTGTGTCCAACAATTCTTAAAGTTACTATTTATGACTAACCAATAAAATGCGAAAAAAAGAGAGAGATGCATTTAATAGACAAAGTTAAGTGCCTGGTTGCTTGAAGCAGCTTGATTACTCCCGGCCCTGATACTCTGGATTTCAGCATTCATCCTGTCTACCAATTCAGATGCTTCCTCTCTCTCTTTTCTCTGTATATGTCAATTATATGAATTAAACTTCATAAATCAGTGAGAACCATATAGAAAATTGAACTTGAAAAAAAAAAAAATCTAGTAATTACCACGTATTCTTGCTCTTCTTCCTCTCTTATTTGGTTGCCAACTTCCCTCACATTTGCAGGATTCATTGTCCCAAAAGTTGTTTCTTGCTGTTGATGGGAAGGGGTGGAGTGGAGTCACTGGAGTGTTTGCATGCATGGCTCACCATCTTATATATAGGCAGAATTCATGTGCCCCAGAAACATGTAGAAATTGTGTTTCTGGTGTTCATACAATTTCAGATTGTAAACATATATAAGATGGTGAGGAAACACAATTTCTACATGTTTCTGGGGCACATGAATTCTGCCTATATATAAGATGGTGAGCCATGCATGCAAACACTCCAGTGACTCCACTCCACCCCTTCCCATCAACAGCAAGAAACAACTTTTGGGACAATGAATCCTGCAAATGTGAGGGAAGTTGGCAACCAAATAAGAGAGGAAGAAGAGCAAGAATACGTGGTAATTACTAGATTTTTTTTTTTCAAGTTCAATTTTCTATATGGTTCTCACTGATTTATGAAGTTTAATTCATATAATTGACATATACAGAGAAAAGAGAGAGAGGAAGCATCTGAATTGGTAGACAGGATGAATGCTGAAATCCAGAGTATCAGGGCCGGGAGTAATCAAGCTGCTTCAAGCAACCAGGCACTTAACTTTGTCTATTAAATGCATCTCTCTTTTTTTCGCATTTTATTGGTTAGTCATAAATAGTAACTTTAAGAATTGTTGGACACAGACCATGATGAGTGTTGAGGACCTGGAACAGAAGCGCAGAAATGAAGAGATAAATCTTGAGGAACTGCAGCGCAAAAATGCAGAGCTAGCGGAAGCCGCTCAAGCTTTTCGGAAAAAGAAAAGCAACCAAAGTGCGGTTGTTCGATCATGTAGGTCGATGGATGCATGGAGACACTAGCTATGAAGTGTTAGCTAGCTAGCTGGCTGCGTCTTAGTTTCTGTTTAATTAGTGAATAAGGGTTAATTTAGTTCATCATATCCTACCGCACTAGATCTGCCTACTTTCATTCTATGCTATGTTTATAATCGTTTTATCGAGTCAGTATTCCAGTCAGATGTACGTAGTTCTATTTGTATTGATTAATTATGGATGAATATGGAAAGAAGCTTGCTAGCTGCTATTTCAACTTGTTCTGAATTGACTGGTTCAAGTTACCTACTTTCATGTATATAGGCCGCAGTTAATTCCATTAGATATGCTTAGTAGCTACAGTATGAAGTTAATTCAGAAAACCCGGAGACCTAACTATACTCTGACAAGTTGACATAGATGATAATATAATGTCTCTTAATTTCTACAGATGAATTGAACCAGATGATAATATGTAGCTTAACATCTAAATTAAGAGCTACTTTAGTACAAGTATAGAGTACATTGAGATGATGATATATGGGTGGATGATGATGAATTAGTTGTTCATAATGGGGCGATAGATCAGAGTATGTGCAGACATGAAATTGAGAACCAAGCAAGCAGTGAATCTTTAGTGGATACAGGAAAAAAGGTTTCATTATAGTCTATACCTTCTTGCTGTGTAAAACCCTTAGCTACCAACCTAGCTTTATGTCTTTTTTATATTACCATTAGCTTTTGTTTTTGTCTTATAAACCCCCTTACAATCAATTGCTTTATGGTTAGGATCTGGTTTCACTAAATCCCGAACTTGATTCTTAACCATCGAATCTAATTCTTCCTGCATAGCTGCATTCCATTTTTCTATCTTCTTAACCATCGAATCTAATTCTTCCTGCATAGCTGCATTCCATTTTTCTATCTCATGTGAATTTTGAGCTTGCTTGAAGCTCAGTGGATCATCATCATCTGCGAGCACATCCAATTCTTGCAGATAAACATAGTAGTCACTATTTTCACCATAAACATATTTTCTTGGCCTGTCTGATCTTCTTAAAGGAGGGTTTACTATATTTTGAGGCTCTAAATTCAGAGGTTCGAGGTTTTGAGGTTGAGCTTGGACTGGACTAACTTGAGGCTCTAAATCATCTGCTCAATATGAGGCTCAGGATTTATTGCTTCTGCATTATTTATGTTTTGATTTTGAATAACTGCATCTGTCATTACTAGGTCTGAAACTAAAGGTAAAGTATTTATCAAATCCTCTCAGCAATATCTTCAAAAACTGAGGATAGCCTCAAAATTTGCATTCTCATCTTCAGGAATTTTGCATTACTGTTTCCATAATTCTTGTCGAGTTATGAGGTGTAAAAAACCTGTAGCCCTTAGATTTTTTCACAGTAACCTACAAAAATACAACTAATATCTTTAGAACCTAGTTTTTCAGTTAAGACATTTGGAATTTTTTCCACAGCTTTACAACCCCACACATGGCAGTGATGCAAGCTGGGCTGCCTACCACACCACAACTCAAACGGTGTCCTTTTCTCTCCCAGCTTTTGAGGGTGCCCTATTGCAAAGATATTTGCAGTTAAATGCTTAAATGCTTCACCCTACAAAAATATAGGTAAGCCTGAAGTACACATCATAGATCTAACCATATTAACCAAGGTTCCATTCTTTCGTTCTGCTACTACTTACTTTTTTTGGGATGGATTATATTGAGTGGTATACTGTGCCTTTATGCCATGTTCTTGCAGAAACATTGCAAATGGTCCCTTTTACTGGACTGCATCAGTATGCCTCCCATAAAATTCCCCTCTATTAGACCTTACGCACTTAATTTTCATCTCTAATTGCAATTAAACTTCAGTAATTTTGAATGCCTGCAATGCTTGAGATTTTTTCTGAAAGTAAATGTAGCATACCTCGAGTAATCAGATATGAATGTAATGAAAGAAAATGATGGAAGGCCAAAATCTCTTTCAAGAGTTGTTGTAACACCCCGTGTACCCAATTTACCTATTTACCTATTATACTGGGTATTCTATGAGTTACTGAGGAATTTAACCGTGCTCGGTAAGTTAGTAAGTTAACGTTCAAGTTTATTTTCGAGTTTTTTCTCAAAATGTCAAATTCTTCTTTTAAGGCCCCGATGTTGTAGTATGCGTCGACACGAGTTCAACGGTGTCTTCAGATTATTTTTCAAAGCTTCGAGCTATTTTCTACGATTTATCGAAGGTTTAGTAAAAAGAAATTAAATTTTTCTGAAATTAGAAAATTGTGGATTAATCTGGGCCGTCGGATCAATTAGGGTTTTGTCGAGGTTTTTCCAGTGAGTTTGTTCTTGGAGCTCTAGCAAGACCACTGAGCTCTGGTGAGTCTAGAAACGTTAATTGGAGCCCAGACACGTCCTGGGAAGGGTAGGAGGCATAGGTTCTCTGGCGAAGGGAGGTTCCCTGTTTTTCTGTTGGTTCTCCGATTTGGTTATGGCTAAGGCAAGGAGGAGCTTCGATTATCATATGGTTCTTCGTTTGGACAACAGAAGGAATTCCCATTTCTTAAAAGCTTATGTGTTGTGGCTAGTGCGATATTCTGTTGGACTAGTGGTTAAATCGTTTAATTTTTTTGCATGGTTGTCGATAACTTGGAGATTGGAAGATAGAGACTGGCGAAATTCTGGCAAGTGGCCGGAATACGGCAGAATACTCTGGTAAGTCGCCGGAGTCCGGCGAGGGGCGGATCTGGCAGAAGCGGTGGAGTTAGGGATCGATGTTTCCTTTTCATTTTATGTCACTTTGGAAATAGGAAAGTTCGGGTCGTAATCGAAAAATTACCAAGTTCGGGATGTTTCCTTTTCGTTTTGGGAAACTTTCCGTTTTTGGAAATTTTCCGTTTATGGAAACCCTTTTGGGTGCCCTTAGTAGTTTGGTGGTTTTTCATATTAAGGTGGTTCATATGTTTTTGAGTTAACAAAATTACATTAGTTTGATTAATCAAAATCAAAGTTCACCAAAATGAATTATTAAGCGACGCCTAAGTGTCTAACGTACGGTTAGTAGGACGTATATTGAAAATTGGATCGAATTGTTAAGTCAAAGGTTGGATTGGAAAACGTTGAACATCCTGCAGGTGAGGATCAGCAGGGTTGAGGAGGAGACATAAGGGCAGAGTTTTTGTTGAGTTTTGTTGTACTACGTATATTTTTATATTTAGGGTAGACAATATTAAACTCATGTGAGTGTTTCATTTTCTTGACTTCCAAGTTCATGTAAACAGGAAATGTTTTTTTTTTTTTTTTGGTTGAATGATCGAGGATAGGCGAATAATCGCCTATCACTCTATTTTATTAATAAAAGAAAAAAGAAACAAAGGAGGGGATCAAAACCAAAACCTCCTAAAACAAATGACAGACTAGCTGAAACGAAATTGAGGCATACCTCTAACATCGTTATTATAAGACAATAATATGAAAGGTGGAGGCTCATCCACCACATCAATTCGGAGCATGACGTACCTTGATTTGCCAGAGCATCAGCTATCTTATTCCCTTCACGAAAAATAGAGTAGCCTTGAAATTCATTTTAGAGATTCGGTATAAGCAATTCACCAACGCTCGAAGAGGCCAAGGAACAAGAGAAGGTCTGCGAATATAATATTTAATAACGATGAAATGTAATATTTAACTTAATTTGGAGTTGTGTGTAAATTTACATTCCGCATCGAAATCCTGGTCAACCAGGAACCCTAGTCAAACTAGGAAAGAAGACGAGGCAATGGTTATTTCAAAGTTCGTTCTGACCGATTTGTCCTACAATTTATGGTCAGGCGTGGGATTGACTCAAGGATTTGGATATTTGGAGGCGGCACTCGAGGAGTGTCCCAACAATGGAAAACTTAAGCCTAATACTGTGAGTGGACACTTTGTTTTTAAATGAATAAGCATGCATGGTTTTTTTTAGAAATTATCGTTCTATTTCCCAGCTTATATTATAAATTTCGATTTATGATATGGTCTTGAAATTATTTGAGTTTGATGCATCGATTAAGATTGGTCGTGATTTTGGATTTGAGCTCGGGTTATTAGTTTGGTATTTGAGTTTTGATATTCCTAATGAATTCCGGATTTAATTATTATTGTTTTTTGTTGACTTTCAGATCTATAAAAGAGTACCGAAAATGGGATTTTCGGTAGAATGATCTTCACATTGAGAATATTTTAGCGAGTATTTCGGGTGGAGATATTATTTACGATTTATACTTGATAATGAAATCTCACTTATAATTATAAATTTGAGAATGTTTTGACGTGTGAGACATGTCATTGAGTTTTTATTTTAATGTCTTATGATAATTTCCAAGTATGGTTGGGACCGTACCATTCGCATGATCTTGAGAAAGTTTTATGGATTTAAGTGATTTCGTATGTTTTTAGTCACCATAATACTAGGGTGTCTCTTATTCATTACTAGCCAGTCTTTATTAGTGGTCCTCATCATATGGATTTAAGTGATTTCATATGTTTTTAGTCACCATAATACTAGGGTAGCTCTTATTCATTACTAACTAGTCTTTATTAGCGGTCCTCACCATAAATGAGTCGCCGCTTAACGTGGGACGCTATTAGAGACTGGAAGGCTCCGACCCTAGTCTGATATATATTTCTCCCCTTGTTTTATTTTCTCATTTATAATTGATTAATTAACTAGCGGGGCTAGTTTGTTCATTCTTACGTGATTCTGGATTTAAAGTTTTTTTTTGATGATCAAAGTTGCATGCAACTAAATTTTAAAGTTTAAACTTGAGAAATATTAAATTACATTTATGTTAAATTATTCAATTTATTTTTGTCCACTTACTCTAACATTTTAAATTACTTTCCCTGGCCCTTCGGTTTCAAATGCCCAGTTTGTAGGCATCGTCAGAGGCTGCTTCCACTTATTCTTTATTCATTGTTTTTCTTTCATTATTAGATATGTTCTGATAATCGAGTTAATAAATTATTAAATGTCTTTGTTGTTGGAATGAGATTCTTTTAGATTAGTAATTGATATTTTAAGAGATGTGATGAACTTGGAGAGCATGAAGGCTCCAGGAGTACAGGTTTGTAATATGATTTTAGAAGTGTGTTTGTAGGAGTTTTAAAGAAGGGTGTCCATTTTTCAAGGGATGTTATGCCGAATTTCCGGTAGCATCTCCTTTGGTCCCCGCAGGGTTTATTCCCCTGAAATCCGAGGTGGGTCCTGAGAGTTGCGCATGCCCGAATGCAGTACTGGAACTAATACTGCTGAAGCCTGCTTGCTATGGAGACCGCTTGTTGATTTGGATGACTCTCCTCAAAATGTTGTTGAAAAGACTAGAGCTGCAACAAGCTAGGGACGTGAAGGTGACATTGCATTTGGCAAGGTCCATTAGAAGAGCAACACTTCGGCCTCCTCCTCCTCCTCTTTTTCTCCACCAACTTAGAGCTAGCTGGAGTAAAATATCGACTTCGTTTAGAAAAAGAAAAGGAGAAGGAGTAAATATTGGCCTTTAGTCAAGGCAAAAGAAGAAGAAAAAGAGGCAAGTCCAACAGAAAAAGGGTGATACCGACGTCGTCTCTCTCTCTCTCTCTCTCCGAATTCCAATGTCGACTCTGCTAGAAAGATGTCGTCTAGCTCCGGTACCGGTTTGTCATCAGCTTCGACCAAGTACATGAATTTTAAAGAAATCACCGCCACCGTTAGTTTTCTCCCCTATTTAGCATTTCCATTTCCACAGGAAAATACTCATGAAATTTGGTGGGCTTAAATTCTCGACTTGAATTCCATATAAAATAACGTTATTTATCAATTCATTTAATTAAAGTTAGTATAAATATTAATTCAATCAATCAAATTGAATAAAAACTCTACGTAATAAAATCCAGTCAATCGAATTCTCAATCAATCAATAAAATTTAAAATTTCTGTGAAATTGCAATTACTACTACTGTTGAAATGAGTAGAGACATATCCGTTCCATTTTTTACTTTACAAAGTTTACTTCTTTTTTTTTCTTTTAGAAAAAAAGAAAAGGAAAAAACTTAGAGCTAGCAAGTAAAATATTGGGCTTGACCGCTTGAGTCGAGGCAAAAAAGAAGAAAAGAGACAAGTCCAATAGAAAAAGAAAAAGGGTGATACCGACGCCGTCTCTCTCTCCGAATCCCAGTGTCGACTCCGCTGGAAAGATGTCGTCCGCTCCGTACCGGTTTGTCATCATCTTTCGACCAAGTACAGGAATTTTAAAGAAATCACGCGCCACCGTTAGTTTTCTCCTCCATTCACTTCCTCTTTTTTTCAATTTCGCGAATCTAATAATTAGATCAAGATTATCTTTTTACTTGTAAATCGCTGTATGGCTTGTCATCTGAATCATATGATGATAAGCGACTGTACTTCCTAATCGAGAAAACTCCAAATCTACTAGATACTGTTTTTTTTTTCTTATTATTATATTTATACGATCTGTTTGAGTCAGATTTTTTATTATAATTTTGCATATGCCAATGATTGTATCTGTATTTGCTGGGATTATTATTATTATATATTGTTGTTTTCTTTATGCTGGCTAATACCGAGACAGTTGTTGTTTTATATATCCTTCGCGAGCTTAGTGACTAATCGCCTGGTGATTGACCTGTTTTCCCTCTTTTTAATATTCTTTTATCCCATATTTGATGCGTAGGATTTTGAATGAAATGCTTCGGTCTTGCAAAAACTTGGAACTCAAAATCAACATGGAAGGTACGAAATGTGATCCATCTCCTTTTAATTTTTAATTTTTACTTTTTATTTTTAATTTTTAATTTGTGATGTTTAGAAGTAATTCTCTCTTATAATTGACAATTATAACATGGACTATTTTTGGTTCATCAATTTTAAGTTTTCTAGAATGGATTTAGTCAAGCATTTGTAGCACACTGTAAATGGTGGGGATGGGGAAATGCGAGTTAGGAGTCGTTGTATCTTTTCTTAGTTTGTAAACCATCACAGATTCACGTTGCAAACTCTTGACATGCAATTTTATTTCTTGTCCTTGAATCCTATATTCTGCAGGTACTCGTTATGGACGAATTTACTGTCAAGATAATGTCTCATCAATGCACGCATGCACAGTCGTTGATACTACAAATGAAGGTGTTTCATGTAAGTTTCAAACGACTCCTCTGCTGTTATTTAGTATTATAATTGTCTCAGCTTTCTTCCTAATCTTTCGAAAAGACTTATTTGCCATTTTAAACTTGCGAGGCTTCTTAATTGTTCTGTTAAGTCTGTCTATAAGTAAGCATCAATTGCTGTTTTTCTTTTTCTTTTTCTTTTCTTTCTTACAAGTTACTACAATGAATTCATATTTTCTTGCAGTGCTTGAGCGCATAGATAAAAAAAGGCAGCGATTGCCATCTATGGATGCAATATATTTATATCCGGCCTTCTAAAGAAAAGTAATGCTTTTCACACTTTTGGGTTATTATTGCTATAATGTCATTAAGTAATTGATATCTGCTTTAAAATCGGGATTCAAGTTCTTCCTTCTACCAGCTAACTAACCATTTAGTTTCACGCCTGTCCACTGTTACCCTCGTTATTTTATTTACTTATTTTCATATTATTAGGGGTTGTTATGAGAGCTAAACCCTATAATCTAAGCAGTGGGATCACAACAAAAAGTTGCAATCTTGGAGTATAATTTTTTAAATGTGTCACAGTTGCATTATTAAGTGGTGTCCATGGGGCCAAATGATAGAAGTTGGAAAATGCAAAACAAGCCGGGTAAATTAGAAGATCCTAAACGACTTTGACATTAGCACCAATCCAATTCTATTCCCGTTCATGTTAGAACTTGTAACACTACCCCTGTGATCTCATGTGGAGCTTACACTGTGATAAATGAACCATCAAGAATGCTAGGATGTATTCATTTGATCCAATCCCTTGGGTATTTTCTCATAAGTATGCTACCAATTTGGTGTGTGAACCTGCAATCGTAGTACGCTGCTATCTATGCTTTTGATGTGGTTCTCTTTAGTTGGCTGATGAATCTTGCTAAAGAATTAAATAATTGCTGGCCAACTTCAGCTTTTGGGAACAATTGTTACTAAAGAACTTACAACTGAGAGCTTTTCATACCTCTTTGGGATCATTGGCATCCCGTTATATGCTGTATTCCGTGATTGCTTTTTTAATGGAGAGCCCACATGTGAGATATGCATTACAATATAAAACCACTATTGGTGCACATCCTAAAAACTTAAGCTTGATTGAGGGCTGTTGCACTAACAAGTTCATCATATCACATGTCTTAAAAGTAATTATGGTGGCAATTTCACCAGAATAATGCTTCTTCAGTAATTCGTTGATCTTATGGGTGGATATGGATCCCGTAAATATGGCACTTTCACCAGAATAATGCTCTGTATTCGTATTTTGGTGAATGGAAGTAAATATTTCCTTACTTTTTCTTGAAACAAGAAGCAGTGCTCGTGTTTATTCTGTATTGTGAGTAGAATGTGAAGTAAGAAATTTCCAGTTGAAATGATGTTGTGGCACAATTGCAGTGTTAGATTTTCTTGTCAGACATGTCGGGAGGCGTACCTTTCTATAGGAAGTATGTGCATGAATATCAGTCTTTCTCTTGCACTAGTTTGTTTAATTTATCATAAGATGATAGAAATAAATTTTCCTGTGTTCTTTGTAGGGCGTTTGTTTTCTTCACTTCACCGATATCCAAGCATTTGGTTGGGCAGATCAAGGCGGATGCAAGTCTAAGAAGCCGCATATCTGCATTGAGTGAGGTGTAATTCCTTCCCTTAGCATTTATTTTGTTTTAGATTGAGAACTCTGCAGAGGCTTATGTATCAGCCAGTTAAATCCTTCTATTCTTAAACTTGCAGATGAACCTGGAGTACTATGCTATAGATAGCCAGGTATTTGTAGTCAATTTGTTTAGTCCCATTTGCATTATATGTTTTTTTTTTTTTTTTTCACTTGTAAATATTTTATCAATTTGGGGTTTGGGGTTATCACCCACCAAATTACATAGAATTCAAAATCCTCTCGCCGAAATATTTTAACTGATAAAAAAGAAAGTAAATTTCCGGTAGTAAAAAAAAATTAAAATAAAGATAATTTATGCATGACTTGTAATGTGTGAACCGAATCCACCTAGTCGACTCATGCCTCTATTTAATTTCAATCGAGAGAAAGGAGTTTGTGAGTCGGATTGTTATCACCTGCCTAGGTTCATATCCTGTCATAAAGATGTGCATGGCTTGTTAGAGACATAATATTGTGAACCAAATCTAAATTTTATATAAATCCATTTAATAAAGATAGAAAAGATTTGACATAAGTCTCATAGGAAATTGAATTTCTTTGCTAGAATCTGTGGGAATACACATACGTTACGCTTAATTTAGGTCTGCCACAGTTATCAACATAGTATGCTTAAGCTGGATCAAATTTTCTGTCTTGATTATTTTTCATATGTTCATCCCTTTTTAGTGATGTCTGCTTTTCCTTGCAAAGGGTTTTGTTACCAATAACCAGAGAGCTTTACAGCAGCTGTATGGGGACAAGGACGATTCACGCGAAGCTGAAGCATGTTTGAATGAGATGGCTGCACGTGTTGCCACAGTCTTTGCTTCATTAAGGGTAGAGGTGATTTTGATTTTTAATGTTGATCAAAGATTTCATGAAAATGTTCTGAACAACACTAGCTATTCATTTTTTCAATTTCATAGGAACTTCCTGTTGTTCGCTACCGAGCTGCCAATAGGTTTGATGCCACCGTGGAGACCACTTTTTGTGATTTGATTCCTACAAAGCTTGCTGCTGGTATCTGGGATTCTCTCATGCATTACAAGAGAACAATTCCAGATTTCCCTCAGAGAGAAACTTGCGAGTTACTTATCCTTGACAGATCCGTGGATCAGGTCTTTAGCTATGTGTCTGTCTTTTTTTTAAAAACACATCATACTTGATGCACCCTTGTCTTTATTAAGTAATACTCGTCCTTGTCTGACTTTTCAGATTGCGCCAATCATACACGAATGGACATATGATGCCTTGTGTCATGACTTGTTAGAAATGGAAGGAAATAAATATGTTCACGAGGCAAGTAGTAACTTCCCTTTATGGCATTTCTTTCGAAGTTCATGGTCTCACAAATTTGGGGAAAGTGTAACATAGAATTGTACATACAGGTTGCAAACATAACTGGTGGTCCTCCTGACAAGAAAGATGTTCTTCTAGACGAGTGTGATCCTGTCTGGCTTGAGCTTCGCGATCGTCATTTAGGATTTGTAAGTCTTGTGCCTACACATCTTTTTGGGATTTCTTATGCATAAAAGCATCTCTCTTTGTTTTCTTAATCACAAATGAATGACCTTGTCAGGCCTTGGAATGGTTAAAGTCAGAACTTTCCAGTCTTAAGCAAAATAAGGTTGCACGATTCGAAAATTCAAGGTATGTGATTAGTTACTGTTAGATAGTTGCTACAATCAGCAAACCAACCTTAGTATGGAAGATAGCTTTAATGGTGCAATGGTTCTCAAATTTAATTTGGGCTTTATTGCAAGTACTTTTGGTCATAAATGGTCCGAATCTGTTTCTCGAATTGTCTATTACTAACAAGGACTATGGTGAAGTAGATCATCACCAAGATAGCTACACATTAAAATTGGTAGTTGTCAAGAAACCTATATTGAAAGTAATATAGAAACGAGCCTGGCTGGATTTTTCTTTTTCATTTTATCTGGGGACATATATTACTACATGGCACTTGTTTAGTCTGCTAGCAAGTGACTGCTTTTGACATCTTCCTTGAATAAACCGATAAGCTGAACCCTGAGTAGTCTTATTACTATTTTTTTGTTAAACATGTTGAAATTAATGTTTTGTTAAACATGTTAAATAGAGATGGGCAATCTCCTGAGGTATCCTCGAGGGAATTGAAAGACATAACTGAAGCATTGCCACAGTATCTTGAACTAAAAGAGAAGCTCTCCCTTCATATAGAGGTCAGTTCTTAAAGGTTTTATTGTCTCATTTGTAATGTTCCAATGTGTTGAAAACTTAAATTTGTTGTTTCAAGTTGCTGCCAAGTATTTATGAAGACGGCATATTTTACAGTTATTGCTTTATATGCATCGAGACATGCTTCTTAGGTAAGAACGAAGTTAAATAAAAAAGAAATAAAATCAAATTTTGGTTGCTTTATATGCATTGAGACATGCCACTTAAGTCGCTTGTCTGCGATTCTCTAAATATTGCTTTTTTCTAGTCTTAAAATTGCCAAGCCCATTGGAAAGTATAATTATGGTAATCATGAGGTGGAGCAACTGAATGGTAGCATATTTAACAGCCAAGAAGTTTATACTTGAACTTTGAGCATAGCAACAGTGGCTCTAGAGAAATATATAATTTTCTTTTCTCCAGATTGCATCGAAACTAAACACAATTGTCAGGAACTTCAAGCTTCCGTTCCTTTCGGAGCTGGAGCAGAGTCTGGTTTATGGTGATGCAGGAATAAGAGAAGTGATCATGTTTCTGAGAATACACGGGGTAAGGAATTATGGAAATACTAAACTATGAGCGCACCAGACTCCTTCTCTTTCTATTTTGTATAACACTTTTTCTTCAGCTGTCTATTGCTCGCGAACATATGCTGCGCTTGTTGATGATTGCTGCTGCCATTTATCCTGAGTTTTTGAAGGACGGGGGATATTTACAGATGATGATGAAGGTTAGTAGTAGATGAGTTCAGTTAGCCTATCTAGTCTCGTTTCTATTAGTCAGGTGTTAATTTGTGGTACTTTTTTTCTTCAGCATGCGAATTTACTACCCCAGGATATGACTGCTGTGAGGAATATGAAGTTGATTGGGGAGGGCCAAGAAGGCTCATCTGGAATCTTTCCTATGAAGTTTGGTATTGCCAAGGTGAATGTATTTAACAGATACTTTTTTGAGCCTGTTCAGTTTGTTGATCAATATCTCACAAGCAGTTTTTCTATAATTAGAGAGAACGGTATAGGAAAGAGCGTCCAAGAGAAGATGAATGGCGTTATTCGCGGTTTTCTCCGATGATAGAGGTACCTTTTTAGCTGGTTTTCATTTGTACAGTTCCAAGCTTACAAGTAAGCCACTGTTTTTGAATTAACTGTACCCTATCATACTTTCTCCTTTCAGGAACTCATAGAAAAGCTTAGCAATGGTGCACTGTCAGAGGAGTTGTATCCTTGTGTGAATCCCAACGCTTGTGTACCGAAATCGAGGAGGACACCAACGTGGGCCCACCGTCGGACTTCTGATGATGGGCTCTCAAGGTATATATCTTGCTCAATCTTCTTCTACTGTGCACCTAGGTCATCTAATCAGATCACATGCTGTAGGTCATCTAATCAGATCACATGCTGATTTCATATTTTAACCTACATCGTTAGCCTTCCCAAATGTTCCGCTTTTATTATTTTGTTCTTATATCTGAGTCCTGCATGGTCACAAACCCTATCAAAGTAATCAGAGCTTCTTGGGTGACTCGTGCATTTTGGAAATCTTCCATAAATAGAGTAGTGCTTTGTGTCCTTCCAGTGACTATTCTTGTTTCCTGCTGTGTATTAAGGTATGCATCCAGTGGTTATGAAAAGATGGGCCAACGGATCTTTGTAGTTATAGTAGGTGGAGCTACTAGATCAGAGGTATGAAAGATGTTCCCTTTCTTCTGATTTTGAGAAGGTCGTGGATACTACTTTTCTTATTCTATTTAGAACGCAAACGAAATTTGCTGAGCTTTTAATTAATGTATTCAGCTTAGGGTGTGCCATAAGCTCACAGCTAAGCTCAAAAGGGAAGTTATTCTGGGCTCATCATCTCTGGATGATCCTGCATCTTTTGTTACGGTATATTATGTTTGAAACTTTTGATCTTCAAAAAGCTTGATGATACTTGTGCTGTCCTCAAACAGCTGATTTGATATGCAGAATCTGAAAATGATCACAGCAGAGAACAAGCCGCTCATGTTGGATGATGTACAGATCTGACTATGGAAGTTCAACAAATTTTTTATTTTTTTCTAATGAAGTCAATGTAGTTGTTTCTGATGTCCGAAAGCACCGCATCAATATCTGTTTCCGAAAATATGTGAACGGATCACTTGTAGAACTGTCTCCTTATCCCATTAATTAGGATTATGATACTTGAATTTAAATAGTTATCATATCATATCTGGGGATAATATCAACGTCTGATGCATATGACTCTTTAAACGATACAATAAAGACTTATTTACCCTTTTCATTTGTTAAACACACACGCTTTCTCATTGAAACAGATGAAATCCAAAGCAGTCACCCATGCATCATTGTTCTTATTTCATCCATCTCATGAAATTCAACCTCATGCAATTATTGTGTCGAGTAGTTCTACCATCACTTATACCCATTTGAAGCATCATATATCTCTCATCTTTGTATTCTCCTTCGGCCACGTTCTGCACACAGGAGAAATGTTGAATGGGTACATACCATCTAAAGTGTTGGTTAAATTATTGATTAATCGTTGGAATGAGTTTCTTCCAAATTGAAGCTTAATCCCGTCACAAATCTCTCTTCTTTGGATGGATATTTTTGAAATGGATTTCTTTCTTTATTGGATTAGAATTTACTGATGCGTTAGACTTTTAAGGGAACACGAATGTTTTAACAACATGAATGATTACTGGGTTTTTTTTCTTTTTTTATTTGCTGGGTTTAAGATGTTGAACATGAAGTCATGAAGAGTTGAACACGAGGAGAAGAGTTGAACATGAGGAGGAAAAGTGCGGGTCTAAGCTGGATTTGGAGATGGAGTTTTGGAAGAAGACCCAAATCCAAATTCTAAAAGATATAGAAGATCATAATATACAAGTTTCTTTGATTTCATGGTCCAAAAGTTTTGATGGGGATAATATCCAATCATGATGATCGGATTAAGATATTAGGATTTAGATTTTTTTTTTTTTTACTTTTAAGAATGTTTTGTTAACTGAACAAAGTAAAAAGAAATTTTTTAGATTTTATTTTAAATTTTAAATTTATGTATTTAGGATGAATGGACAGAGAATGTCTGTTCTGCCCTCATTTTACAACTGACGCGCCTCACACATGGTCAACAATGACGGTGAATAAACGGAAATCGACCCCAGGTAAGACGGATATACGAAAATTTAAGTCTAAGTACTACTTTGATAACTTTATAAGTTCGGGTATCATATTATCAGTCACTTAAGTGTTCAGACACTATTAGTGCAAAAAATCTCATTACTTACATGTAGCATCTATTGATCTGTTTGACCATAAATCTTATATATTATGCAGTTCTGCAGGTTCTAGTATGTACTGAAGAACAAAAGTACAGTCAAGAAAATCTAGCAAGAATAGAACAGAATTGGATTTGGCCCGTGTTAAACTCAACCTCCAAAACTTCAACCTCCTCTTGCGGCAGGTCATCTTAATTTTGCAAATTAAACTCTGCTGTTCAGTGGAATTTGATGACAAGGTGTACTCGGTAACTCCTTAGGTTTTCTGCATAGAGAAGAGAGGGAAAAAAACAAAAGTTGCTTGTATTATTTGGTTCAAATTTATTCTCAACTGCATCTGTTTGTCATAAATCCAAAACTCCAAAAAGTACTCTCTCTCTCTCTCTCTCTCTCTCTCTCTCTCTCTCTCTCTCTCTCTCTCTCTCTCTCTCTCTCTCTCTCTCTCTCTCTCTCTCTCTCTCTCTCTCTCTCTCTCTCTCTCTCTGAACCTATCTGTTTGGAATTAATAAATATGAACGTGCAAGAGAAGTAGTTAGTATTGTATAATCAAGTTTCTCTATAAATAGAACGAGAAGCTGCAGAAGAGAATATGATGGTGAAGTTGGAAGACAGTTTTTCTTTAACTAACTGTAGGTTGCATTATTTGTTTTCAATGTGTTTTTTGTTTCTTGACTTTGTCAGTGTTGCTTCGATGGAGGAAGAGGGACGGGGAAGATCATATATCTTACGACCTGAGTAAATTTTTTCTTCTCATGATGAAGTCTATCACATTTAATTGTTTGACTATTGTAGGCAATCTACCGACCCACTAGATGCAACCACCAATCTCAAATCAAATCTTTGACTCCACCAGTCACAAATCTCAAATCAAATTCTCGACTTTGCCGGTCAAATTCACAAAACCTGAATCTCTGGCTCCACCAGTCAAATTCACCCAAACACCACAAATATCAAATACCCAAACTAAATTCAAGGGCTTTAAACCCTCACAAATATCCCAAACACAAATTCAAAATAAATGGGTTTGGACACCCACAACTATTGCTAATAAAGAAGACACATACATTCGATTGATTAGCCTTGTATACACAAGACGTATTACATTAGATCGATCATTACATACAAGCACCCCTATAGACAAGATAATCATGTTAGCTTAATCATTAGGAACAAATAACCTTTTATACATGGTGGTGTCACATTAGATCGATCATTACATACAAGCGCCCCTATAGACAAGATAATCACCTTAGCTCGATCATTAGGAACAACTAGCCCAACATACACGAGATGTATTGTTAGCTCGATTATTAGGAACGAGTAGCCCTATATACACAAGATTTCACATTTGTTCGATCATTAGGAACAAGTAGCTCTATATACACAAGATGTCACATTTGTGCGTTCATTAAGAACATGATACACCCCGAACTTAGTAATTATTTTTATATTGTGGTTTCCAATTTAATGGTAGCTAATCAATTCGGAAATTTGTTCTTTTATTTTGATAGAGGTGGTTTAGACGAGTTCATAGATTTTTAGTTACCCGAATAGAAGTTCGTAAATAAAAGGTAGCTAAAATAATAACAATGTCCATTTTTGGGTTGGGGTATAAGAGGGAAACTTACTATTTTTGGTTAAGGTAGAAAACAAATGCGCCTCACTCTCTCTCCCCGACCCCGACCCCGACTCCGACCTCGTCCGATTCTCCATTAAGGATCATCGCCGTCCGACCACACCTGGCCGCCACACCGGTCTTGTTCGACAACTGGGACACCGCTCGTCCAGCCTGGGGTGGTGATCGGTCCTAACTCGCCAGCGTTAAGGCGCGGTGACGCCGTTGCCGTCGCGCAACTTGCTTTGCCGGAACTTCCTTCTCCGATCATTGATTCCAGCGATCTTTGGGGGGTTTTTTAGCTCTTCTATTGGCCTTTCAACCCTCCAAAAGTGGAAGAGCAATTTGGGGTATATAGCCAAATCGGAGTAGTTTTTGTGTTCTTGAGTTTGTGAGGTATTTTCCGGTCAAACCTTTGATTTGTAGGTTTTGTGTTAGTCATGAGTGTTGTTGTGCTTGTTGAGAAGAAGAGTTTGATATATGCCTTGTTAATTTTGGTTGAAGTTGATATGGCGGTTGACCGCCACTACCGGTGGCTGCTACCATACATGGTAGTGGTTTCGAGGAATTTTGGTTGATTTCTAGAAGGGGGTAATGTTGTTATAGTGTATGGTGATTTTTGGTGAAGGGTTCTTGGAATTTGGGATAGTTTTGGTTGCTCTATGGATGGGAAGTGAGTTGAAAAGAAGTATTGAAAATTTTGGTGAAGGTTGATTGGGATTTAGGAAATTTTTAAGTTGATTTTGGTGGAGGAGGAGAGGTGAGTCTCATCCATAGGAATTTCTATATTTATATTTATGTGTTAGAACGTTGAGGAAAATTGGAGAAGATTAGTAAAAAGGGTTGGAGTTCTTCTTAGTCTTTGGAGAGTGTAGAATGAGTGAGGATGACATTGCTCTATTTTATTAAATTTGATATTCTTGTATTTTTGTCTCGGACCTTAAATCTCGCTTTGTACAAGACGGGAGGAGACACTACGTGAGAAGAGCTTTGACCGACGTCAGACTTAGCAGTCTATATAGTGAGTGGACATTTTGGTTTTTAATTAATATGCATGCATGATTTTATAAGTGGTTAATTATATTTTCCAAGCTTAAATTATGATTTCAGCTTTCGAATTGTTATGAAATTTAGTTGAGATTGACATATTGGTTGTGATTTCATTAATGAACTTATGGATTTGAGCTTGGGTAAAAGATTTGGTATTTAAGTTATATTAATCCTAATGATTTTTGGATTTGAGATTTACATCAAGGATTGGAGGTTTGAAATATGTTGATTATTTGGCTTAATTATTACATTGAGCATTTTAACGTGTGGGACACGTTATTAAATTTAATTTATTTCTTTTATTTTGGAATTTTTCCGCGTACGATTGGGAATCGTATTTATGCTTTAGTTATGAGTTTCAGGGAAACTCACATGAATTTATATATTTTTTTGATGCCATATTTGTTGGATTATATATGATGTCAATGCTAGCATGTTGTTCCACCTTTCAAGGTGATGTGACTTCCACATTCCAAGTGGGGTCATGCAAGCCCCACCGTAGTGGTGATGTGATGTTGCCGGCCACATCACGCAAGCCTTGTATCCTCTCCGTCAACTCGACATGAAGATACATGGAGTATGGGAGTACTTTGCCTGAGAGACAACCGAGTCTGGGAGACTCACTTATATGACCATATAGGTTCTTTTATTTTTAAGTTGTTAATTTGACTATTTGACTTGCGGGGGTTTGAAAGTTTCTTATATGAGGAATCTATTTATTTTTCTTGTTGCTTTATGACTAGTAGGGCTTGTGTGAATTTTTGATGAGCTTATAATATTTTCATGCATAATATTTTCATGCATGGAATTTCTTAAATTCCGTATAAATGGAAAGGCATATAAAATTTAATTTCGTATTATTTTGTTCTTGGTCACTCATTAATTAATTTATTTTCCGTCCGCTCACACTAACGTTTTAAATGCTTTTCCCTGGGCACTTTATTTTCATATGCCCAGATTGCAGAGTTTCTGTTTGGCTTCACTAGGAGTTGAGGCATAGTATCTTCTGCTGCATCTTGTTGAACGTAGGTTATCTGTTAATCTATGTGTTAATATTTTATTTTCTTCCTGTAGTGCTCTGATGACCATGAGGATATGTAAATTATGTTAGAGTTTTTAAAGGTTATGACCCAAGTAGAGAGGTTTACTCTGGTGGTTGTTCATGTTTATGTAATGTAGTTGAATATTTGGTTTGGATTGCTTAAGTGTTGTTATGACTTGGTTCATGTTGTAGGGAGCGAAGGGCTCCTGGAGTTGTGGTTGATTATTATAGTTGAAGTATCTTAGTTTTATTTCAGGTTGGGTTGTCCATTTTTAGGGGAGGTTATGCCGAAATTTCGATATAATCTCTTTTAGAGTGGACCCCGCAAGACTTGCATGTTTTCTTATGTGTTTTCGGGCGGGTCTTGTTAGAACAAGTAGCTCTATATACTCTTCAAGAGATGTCACATTTGTTCAATCATTAGGAGAAAGTAGCCTCCTAAGAACAAAGATAAAAATAGTAGACTTAACTCATCTAAATAGTAGACATGACTTATGATAACAGTAGACTTAACTCATGTAAATAGTAGACATGACTCATGATAATAATAACACTCAAAGAACCACTCCATTGGCCTAACCTCCACTTCCCTTGGATCGCCAGCGTGTCATCGCTCTTGGCCGTCGATTCTAAACTCAACCTTAAAATCTCGATCGCTCATTCATTTCACATAAAACACTACTCTCCATTGGTCGATCCCCATATCACTTGGATCGCCACGTGTCATGCTCCCAGCCATCCACTCTATACCCTAATTCAAATCTCAACCGATCATTCATTTCACACAAAACACTACACTCCAATTGGCCGAACCACATATGACCCGGATCGCCAGCGTGTCATTGACACATTTATTATTAGAAAAATCTACTGTTTTCATGAGAACTGTCTACCATTTACATGAGCAAAAACAACAAAAAGTAGACTTCTGGAAATCAAAATGGTAATTGTGTTCGAATAATTTAGATGGCAAAAGTTGTAAAATCTACAACATAAGCAACATCTACTGGTTGCATGAGAAACATCTACCATCTACATAAACAAAATCACAAATAAATAGACTTTCTGGAAATTAAAATGGTTCTTATGTTCGAATCACTTAGATGGCAAAAGTTGCAAAGTCTACAACAAACATTTACTGTTTTAATAAGAAACATCTACTATTTACATAAACAAAATCACACAGAAGTAGCCTTTCTAGAAGTCAAAATGGTTCTTGTGTTTGAACCATTTAGATGGCAAAAGTTACAAAGTCTACAACTAACATAAACAACATATACTGTTTTAATTAGAAACATCTACCATTTACATAAACAAAATCACAAAGAAGTAGACTTTCTGGAAATCAAAATGGTACTTGTGTTCAAACCATTTAGATGACAAAAGTTGCAAAGTCTACAACTAACATAAGAAACATTTACTGTTTTAATAAGAAATATCTACCATTTACATAAACAAAATCACAAAGAAGTAGCCTTTATGGAAATCAAAATGGTTCTTGTGTTCGAACCAATTAGATGACAAAATTTGCATAGACTACAACTAACATAAGAAATATCTACTGTTTTAATAAGAAACATCTACCATTTGCATAAACAAAATCATAAATAAGTAGTCTTTCTGGAAATCAAAATGTTTCTTGTGTTCGAACCATTTAGATGGCAAAAGTTGCGTAGTCTACAATTAACATAAGAAAAATATACTGTTTTAATAAGAAACATCTACCATTTACATAAACAAAATCAAAGAGAAGTAGCATTTATGGAAATCAAAATGGTTATTGTGTTCGAACCATTTATATGGCAAAAGTTGCAAAGTCTAAAACTAACATAAGAAACATTTACTGCTTTAATAAACAAAATCATAAAGAAGTAGACTTTCTGAAAATCAAAATGGTACTTGTGTTCGAACCATTTAGATGGCAAAAGTTGCAAAGTCTACAACTAACATAAGACACATCTATTATTTTCATTAGATATATCTACACATAAGCAAAATCACAAAGAAGTAGACTTTCTGAAAATCAAAATGGTACTTGTGTTCGAACCATTTAGATGGCAAAAGTTGCAAAGTCTACAACTAATATAAGAAACATCTACTATTTTAATAAGAAACATCTACCACTTACATAAACAAAATCACAAAGAAGTAGACTTTCTAAAAATCAAAATGGTACTTGTGTTCAAACCACTTAGATGGCAAAAGTTGTATAGTCTACAACTAACATAAGAAACATCTACTGTTTTAATAAGAAACATCTACCATTTACATAAACAAAATCACAAAGAAGTAGCCTTTCTGGTAATCAAAATGGTACTTGTGTTCGAACCATTTAGATGACAAAAGTTGTAATGTCTACAACTAACATAAGAAACATCTACTGTTTTAATAAGAAACATCTACCATTTACATGAACAAAATCATAAAGAAATAGATTTTCTGAAAATCAAAATGGTACCTTGTGTTCGAACCATTTAGATGGCAAGAGTTGCAAAGTCTACAACTAACATAAGACACATCTACTATTTTCATTAGATATATTTACACATAAGCAAAATCACAAAGAAGTAGACTTTCTGAAAATCAAAATGGTACTTGTGTTCGAACCATTTAGATGGCAAAAGTTGCAAAGTCTACAACTAACATAAGAAATATCTACTGTTTTAATAAGAAACATCTACCATTTACATAAACAAAATCACAAAGAAGTAGCCTTTCTGGAAATCAAAATGGTTCTTGTGTTCGAACCATTTAGATGACAAAAGTTTCAAAGTCTACAACTAAGATAAGAAACATCTACTGTTTTAATAAGAAACATCTACAATTTACATAAATAAAATCACAGAGAAGTAGTCTTTCTGGAAATCAAAATGGTTCTTGTGTTCGAACCATTTAGATGGCAAAAGTTACAAAGTCTACAACTAACATAAACAACATATACTGTTTTAATTAAAAACATCTACCATTTACATAAACAAAATCACAAAGAAGTAGACTTTCTAGAAATCAAAATGGTACTTGTGTTCAAACCATTTAGATGACAAAAGTTGCAAAGTCTACAACTAACATAAGAAACATCTACCATTTACATAAACAAAATCTCAAAGAAGTAGACTTTCTGGAAATTAAAATGGTACTTGTGTTCGAACCATTTGGATGACATAAGTTGTAAAGTATACAACTAACATAAGACATATTTACTGTTTTCATTAGAAACATCTACCATTTACATAAACAAAATCACAAAGAAGTAGACTTTCTGGAAATTAAAATGGTACTTGTGTTCGAACCATTTAGATGGCAAGAGTTGCAAAGTCTACAACTAACATAAGATACATCTACTATTTTCATTAGATATATCTACACATAAGCAAAATCACAAAGAAGTAGACTTTCTGGAAATCAAAATGGTACTTGTGTTCGAACCATTTAAATGGCAAGAGTTGCAAAGTCTAAAACTAACATAAGAAACATCTACTATTTTCATTAGATATATCTACACATAAGCAAAATCACAAAGAAGTAGACTTTCAGGTAATCAAATCGGTACTTGTGTTCGAACCTCTGAAGAGAAAATTTGCAAAGTCTACATTTATCATTAGAAACATCTACTGGTTTCATGAAAAATATCTACAGGGTTGTTTTCCCTTTTTTTGCACGTTGTTTTTTTGACACATAAACTACAATATATGTGGCATAATATCATCACTATAAGGAATCACTACTCACTATAGGGTTTTTTTTACATGTAACGTATGTGTGCCCAGCCTGTTTGCAGTTACGGCAGTGTACGGTTCTCTTTGTAGGTGTTGCTACTAAAGGAGGGTTGTCGCTTCCTAACCCTGCTTCCGCTTTTTCATGCTCTTTTCTTACCAGACATGTTTGAATATTGTGTCCACCGCCTTTGTAATAACCACAGGTAACCGTCCGTCTCGATGGCTCATTCTTTTTGTCGCTCTTTTCTCTGCCTTTGGTCTTAGATGGGACATGATCTCTCACAATGAAACCTTTCTTGGTGGGTGTAGCCATACCTTGCACTTTTTCTTGATCTCTCGCCAAACCTTCCATAATTGTTGCTAGTCTATCGATCTCCATATTCAACATGTTGTAGCCTTCTTGCATCTTTGAAGCATAAAAGCACAACCGATTGCAATCAGCAGTCAAAGCACCATACATGCTACGATGAAAGAAAAGAAAACAAATGTGTTCACAGACTAATATTACAGGTTCCCATATTACATCTGACGAACCCTTACATGTGTCCGTAATTAAAACAACTAAAATTCAAGCCATGAACATACCTACTCACTTGCACGGCTTCTTGGGGCATTTCTTTGTTTGGATATAGGATTTCACAAACACTTCTTGCGTCCCTCGACCACCTCTTCACTATTAGTGACTTGTGTAGATGAAAGATATTTTCGTTTTTCATCACCGAGAACATGTGACGACACGACACTCCCCTATACTCAAACATTCCGCAAGAGCACACCATAATCGGGTCTGCTGCACTTTCAGTCTCTTTCCGAGGGTAGTAGGTAACAGTATGTTCAAAATCAGGACGCTTGTAAACTGATACCTTGTAAACCTGAGAACCATCTTCATGACATTTTGTTCCTTGCTTTAGTGTGATATGAGCCTCTTTCATGATCTCCCTAAAAATACACTTAAACACGTCGTGTGTGAATACAGAAGATGCTTGTTTCTCCAAATCTTCCAAGTGAGTTTTCGCACTATGAAATGAATTTATAGTGTTGAAATCATCCCTTTCTTGATTGTTTCTAATTCTCATAAGTGTTCGGTCCACCAACGAAACAACCTGCACAAGGGTTTTGCTTTTTGATAGGACAAGCTTGAAGTCTTTATTCATTCCCTCACACCTTTGTGTGCTTCTCATGCCGGCCATAAATATATCATGGAAGAATGCTTAACAAAACTTGTCTCTCTTTTCATACATACTGTTGATCCAATCATTGTCGTGGAGATCAAATTCGTCTAGCATATATATCCTGCCACAACCTATCAAATTGCTCAACCATTTGATACTTCCTAATGCACCTGTTGAAAGCCTTCAACTTTTTCGTTGATTTTAAGTGGCCATTAGCATTTTGACCTATGTGCCAAATACAGAGACGATGCCTTGCTTCTGACATCATGGTTCGAATTGCAGTACGCATGGCCTCGTCTCCGTCTGTGATTACAACCTTTTGCATTTTCCCATTCATCAAATCCAGGAATTTTCTAAGCAACCAAGTGTAAGTCTCCACGGTCTCATCTGAATGAAGAGCAGCACCAAACACAATACTACCCCGATGATTATTCGTCCCAACAAACAAAACCAATGACATGTTGTAGACATTGGTTTTGTAAGTGTTGTCGAATATCAACACATCCCCATAATAGTCAACAAATGAATGTACATCTCGCCAAAACATGTCCACCATCCTATCTTCTGAATCTGCCGTGAATCGGCAGAAGAAGTGAGGGTCTTTTGCTGCCGGTGCATTCATATACGAAAGTGCGCCTTTAGAATCACTCTCAAATGGGGCGGTCCTTCGTTGCTGGTCAATCTTGTTGTAGAGGTTCTTCACGGTAAATCCCACTCTCCTATATCCCCCGCTCTGTTCGACCATATACTCATAAGCGTGACAAGGTCTAATTGACACCCTTGTCATCGTATTTGTTAGAGCCAAAGATTCCTCGCCAACATGTCGATTAGTACGAATGAAGGGGATTTGGTTGCTAGTTGTCAACATGTGGTTATGTTGAGGAATGAATGCCTTCACCACATAAACTTTGGTTGCCTCACTGTATCCAATCCTCAGTTTAGCTCCGCACAATGCTCTTGTCTCTCTCCGAGCATAGCAACTGCTTTCTCATTGTTCCAAGGACTTGTTTGCTTTTCGGGTTCCTTCCTTGTTGCAGACCCACTCCCTTCTTCGAATCAAACCATTAGACTCAGCCTTGTCACCCTTCCTTATACCAAACCCAACTGCCACAGAATAGGCAGCATAGAAACTTTCTGCCTCATCAACTGTATTGAATGTCATGGCTTCAATATCAGAAACAGAAAAGTTTCCATGTTTTGGGACGTGTACCTTTACATCCTCAAAACCCGAAGAAGGTTGTTCTTCATTCTCCGATGTATCCATGGTTGGCTGTTCTTCATTCCCAGATGCATCTATACTTGTGTTTCAATCAATATGTGCTTAACAAACTAAATCCAACAAACAACAAACATAAAGAGATATTGAATCCATGGTTGGCTGTTCTTCATTCCAGATATTGGTAGACCGAATTAGAAGACCTTGCTAATGATAGTGGTAGACCGAATTGAAATGCAATACTCACCTACAAGAGACGTGAGAGTCTGGGAGTTTGACAGATCGATTTGGATTGAGAAAGCGAGTTTCTCGAATTGAATAAACAGAGAGAGAGAGAGAGGAGAGTTCAAATCGGAGAGAGAAAGGAGAAGTGAGTCACTCCATCAATTTTATGTTTTAAATTTTAAAACGGTCATATGACCGGCTAAAGGGGTAGCAGGTCATCATTAAAAGGAATGAACGAATCACAAGCAGCCATGTGGATAAGGTATCCATACCTTAAGACACACAAGTATTTGCCAAAAATGAAATGGAACCCTAAAACATTTCTTATTATACTAGAAATCCCGGAAGCCACAACACTTTTGTTGACCATAACTTCCTTGTATGAAGTCCGTTTTACGTGTACCATATGTCTACGAACTCGTATCGTCGTGCCCTACAACTTTCATGAAGAAAGTTTCTCGAGAAACCCAACAAATAAAAAGTCAACTCTATGACCCTTAAAGAAAATATAACAGTTTCGGGTAATTTATGTGTCCGAACACTTCCGCCCTTCCTTCGAACCTCAAAACACACTAACTTCTAACTCGAAAATTCCGAAATAATATTAGAAACTAATATCAAATTTTCGGGGTATTACATCGAAACTCTGCCTCAACACTTGATCTAGAAATAACTTTATGTTTTTTTACTACACCAAAGTAACAAGGTTTCCTCCAACAAATGCAAAATACTCAAATGTAGATCTTATTACCAGCCCAATCATCATATCTATGTACCCTACAACCTCCAAAAATAATCATCCTTTTTTATTCAAACAACAAGCCTCTTTCATGTGTCATCTTAAGATACCTCAAAATATGATATACTGCATCCAGACATAACTTCTATTGGTGTACAACGAGAAATACTAAGAAATTATATAATTTAGTACTTAACTTCTATTGTTCGGCAAGTAGGCAAACAAGATGATCACTAGATTAGGTGAAAACCCCTAAAATCCCCGAGGGGCTTCAAAGGGATACATCCCAACAAAAATGAGCCATAACCCATCCCAACAATGATCTCATGCACCGACGTAGCCTTGGACAACCTTGGGCGACAATCCAACTGATCTTTACACAAATTGACAGCCCAAATTTTCTTTCAAGCTTCGAACCAAATCCAAAGCAAGAGTCTGCCGAATTGAAAACTCGAATGGTTCTCGTCCGGCAGCACGACCATGTGACGTCAGCGTAGTCAATAGACCGGCCTAGTCATGCCTGTCGCTGAACGAGGTTAAAAACTCGTTCATTTAGAAGCCTTTGCAATCGCTCTAGGGGTTTTGGTTGTTTCATGTGGTCTCTTTCGTGCTCTTCTTCCTCTTGTTATTAGTTTGAAGGTTGTAAATAGGTCTGAGGAAATATATATATATTTTTTTGGAAAACATATATGGGTTTGAGGAATATAACTTGTTTGAACATGTTTGACTGACTTATTTGAAATACTGAACTTATAGTTTAGCATTTTGATAAACTATAGTATCACGGATAATAAGTTTTGTAACCGGAGCCACGCCAAAACCGTATAGTTTCCAAACAAGCGATGTTTTTATATATTTTTATAAGATGTGGTTTTAAAAAATAGAAAACTGAAGCTTCGGGTTCAAGTTTTGGTTAGTACCTAAAAAGCAAACAGTTGAGACAGAGTGCCACCCTAGTTAAGGGCGCAACACTTGCTTACTTCACGTTTACACTTTCCTCTTTGACTCTAAATGAAATTAGGATTAGGTGCTCTTAATTTTGGCAATTAGGATTGTCTTAGAAGATTTAGTTTGTAATCCCCATTGTACTTATCGGTAAAAAAAACACACACATGTCGGGTCGGGTCGGAACAAACCTTTTCGGATCCCTAAACCCTTGCTTCAAATCAAAAAAACTCTTGTGACTCTCCTTTTCTCTCTGGAGACTGAAAATGAGGTCTTTGCCGTCTCTGCAACTCCGGCGACTACTTCTCCGCTCTCTCTCCACCTCCGCCTCTCCTTCTCCAACCTTCAACCAAACCCCCGTCCCATTTCTCTCAACCAACCCCACCCGCCATGCCCCCAATCCAATCACCACCTCTCACTTCCTCTCTCTTCCCCGTTTCTCTCTCACCTCCAAACCCTTCTCATCTTCTTCTTCCGAACCCCAGTTAGCCCAATCCATCTCCTCTCACCTTCTCCATCAACCACAACCCGAATGTGCTGACGTCACCAAAACCCTCCAATCAAGCTTCCCCAACGTTACCCCTACCCCTTCTCTGGTTCTCTCCGTCCTCAATCTCTCCGCCGAAGCCGGCCGCGCCTTTCTAGGCTTCAACCAATGGCTCATCCACAACCCTAGGTTCGACCACACCGACGAAACCCTCTCCTACTTTGTGGACTATTTCGGCCGGAGGAAGGATTTCAAAGCCACCCATGACGTCATTCTCAGTTCGCGTGACGTCGCCGGGCCGAAAACCCTGGCTGCCTCCATTGACAGGCTGGTGAGAGCTGGGAGGCCGGCGCAGGCGGTTTCGATGTTTGAGAAGATGGAGGAGGAGTATGGGATCAAGAGGGACAAGGCGGCGCTGAGATTGGTTGTTGAGAAGCTTTGCGAATACGGGTTTGCGAGTAATGCTGAGAAGATGGTGAAAGGTTTGGTGAATGAGTTTTTCCCTGATGAGTATATGTGTGATTTGCTTATTAAGGGGTGGTGTGTGGATGGGAAGCTTGATGAGGCTAGGAGATTGGCTGGGGAGATGTATAGGGGAGGCTTTGAGATTGGGACTAGTGCTTTCAATGCTATTCTGGATTGTGTTTGTAAGCTTTGCAGGAAGAAGGACCCGTTTAGGCTGCATTCCGAGGCGGACCAGATCTTGGTGGATATGGACTATCATGGGGTGCCGAGAAATGTGGAGACTTTCAATGTGCTGATTACTAATTTGTGTAAGATTAGGAAGACCAACGACGCATTGAATTTGTTTCATAGAATGGGGGAGTGGGGGTGTTCTCCGAACGAGACTACGTTTCTTGAAATGATCAGGAGCTTGTATCAGGCAGCTCGAGTTGGGGAGGGAGATGAAATGATTGATAGGATGAAATCAGCAGGGTTTGGAGAGGCTCTTGATAAGAAGGCCTATTTTGGGTTTCTGAAGATTTTGTGTGGCATTGAGAGGATTGATCATGCTTTGTCTGTTTTCAAGAAGATGAAACAGGATGGATGTGAGCCCGGGATCAAAACTTACGATCTGCTGATGGGAAAGTTGTATGCTCATAACCGTGCTGATAGAGCCACTGCCCTGTTTAATGAGGCGCAAAAGAAAGGGGTGCCTGTGACACACAAGACATACCAGGTGGATCCCAAATACTTGAAGAAGCCGAAGGCAAAGAAGGAAAATCCGAGGGAAACCCTTCCTGAGAAGATGGCAAGGAAGAGGAGGCGTCTTAAGCAAATCCGATTGAGCTTCGTAAAGAAGCCCAAAAAAGGGATGCGCCGAGCCTACTGATGTTTTAAAAGTTGGAATGAACACATTTGCATGAGGAATGATAGTTTGATCAGTTCCAAATTTTTTTGATGTTTCATGTTGTTAACTTTGCTCTTTTTTGCTTTCATAGTATTGTTTGAGTTTGTGACATTAGAAATAAAATATTTCCATCTAAACTTGTGCCTGACCGTATTGTACTGCTTATTAATCACTAACTAAGTATACCACAGAAGTGGCAGTTAAGTCTTTGCGCATGAGGAGACTGTTGATGCTCCAAGTTCATGGGAATGACTGCATTCTAACTCTTACAAGGACCTTTCATTGAAAGAGAACCAGTTTTTGAGGTGTGTTCATCTGAAGCTTTTTCTTTCTTTTTTTTTTCTTTTTTGTTTTTTTTTTTTGTTTTCTTTGTTCCTGATTCACTTAATTATAGGGCTTAAGTCTTGAGATGAATGCCAAAAGGAACATAAGTCTTGAGAGATGTTTTATGTGCTCAAGTCTTAAGAGATGAATGCCAAAAGGAAAATAAGTCTTGAGAGATGTTTTATGTATCAATGACAGCTGTTTCTATGTACTATATTCATAGTTTTGCTAGAGTTTTTAGCTGTCTTCTCTCTTCTTGCAAACATAATTATATCCTTGCGCTTGTTTTCTTTTGTCAGACCCTTAATTTTTGCATACCAAGTTTTGCTTTTTATGTGACTTTGCACCCAGGACATTATTATTAAGACATGCCCATATAAAATTGAAAGAAAAATTAAAAGAGTGTGTAAGCTTTGAAGGCAGCCCTGCTTCTTCCCTTTTAATAATACCAGGGCTGCAGTTTGTTAGTCATATAATTCCCAAATGAAGTAATCAATCGGTCATTTTGAGTAGTAAATATCAACATCTAAAATTTGACATGGAAAGCTGCAGGTTTTAGGTTGATCAATGTGCATCAAACTGAAACATACCAATCTGTTGATAGAAATCACAAGGTACTCTGAGTAACTGTCATACATGCATATTGATTGAGTTTTTATTGAATATTATTAAGCACGCACTATTGGATTAAGTGGTTAGTGTAGTTAATATATCATCAGCGATTCAACGCTACTGAGAAATATTATTGTGATTTAGGACTTTAGGGACGAGAGCTATGTCTTATTAGGCTCCCTGCAAACATAGAATTCCCCAGGAAGAGTTCCAAGGCTGTACTACTGACTTTGCCATCGAACACACACACTTATTCTTCCGATTTTCTTTATGTATTTCTTTTATAGTTGTTAAAGCAGATAGGTCTGCGAGTTATTGTATCGGAATTTTATTTTACTGTCTCTCGATCACCATTCTTGATCAAATTTAGAACGGAATTCTCTCATTTCTTGTGAGCTGTTATAGTATTGCACTTGTGAATTCCTTAATCTATGGATATGTTGGTCCTGGTATTGATGTGGTTCATCTTTTACTAAAGCTCGCGGTATTTAACAGAGTTTTGCAAGACGTAGCATTGAACTTTTTTTTTTTTTTTTATAATCTTTTTCAATGTTGCAAGGTGGTAGCGTAATTCTTAAATTAGGTCAGAACGTAAGAATGTATACTTCTGCACTAGTGATGTACTTGGATTTGATGGTATGACTGAAAATATATCAGAACATGTAGTTTCAGTGTTTCACTGCAATTTAGAAAGGAATTGTTACAATTATTAACTCCTGCCATTTAGAAAGGACTTGTGGCATTGAAATTCTTCTACTAGTGAGGAATCCTGTTGAGTTTCACCTTCCCTATAATCTAGTTGTCAATTTAGCAAGACTGAAGTTCCTTTCTGCTACTTGATCCTCCTTTCTAATGTTTTCAACACCTGAACCTACGAAAACCACCACCCATCACACAAATTGGGTGACTTTTTACCCTTCACTATGTGCTCTGGAATTGTGTCGGTTAAAATCGAAATAATTACTGAGGTTGGGCTCCCACGTGAAATCTACTTGCCCAAACAGACTAGCCTAAATTTCAGAGGTGCCTTAGTTAGTAGAGTACCCCAACAGTTTGTTTAGAGCATCAATTGTTGGTTGTAGCTTTGCTAGTTATATTTAGACTTTTGGATATTTTGTGTGTCAGTTCTTCATTATTAGTAATCAGTTTAAGAACCGCATTAAAATGTAGTATGATGTATTTTATTGTCCTTTCAGTTTAAGGACAATGTTACTGCGCTTGGTGAAATCGGAACAGGAAAAACAAGGATGTGGTGGCGAATGTTGGTTATAAGTGAAAATGGTGGGAATGGTCATGGGATTTTGGATTGGATGAGAAAAGGATATAGATGAATATATGAATATGAATATGATAGGTTTAGTGTTATTAGCGACGGGGTATTCTTATCAAAGCTGGAATTTGCAGGTGGAGGTGTTGTTACGTTGAATGACGGAGGTGGTGGCAGTGATGACACTCTTGTAGATGGTGAGACTGCTTGTAGGTGAACACAGTGCATTTAAGTAACAATTATCGGAGTTTCATGTGGCTTAGAGTTGTTGCAGTGGTGCTTAAGAGCTTCAAGTTTGTTCCTTTAGGGTCTCATAGTCTTGGAGTCTTGGACCTGGATGGGTAATTGGCTATGCTAGTTTAGGGAGACAGAAAGCTACGTGTAGCCAGGGCTTGTATGTTTTTGCTATTATTTGTGATGCAACCACATATATCTCCACAGACAATCTTCCATGCTACTGCTGTCTCCGAGTACACTTCTTGATGTGCAAATTTATGTGCAAGTTTATGCGATGTCTTAATGTTTGTTCTGCAACTAGTCAAAGACACAGCCATTACTAAAATCACTGTAACTTTGATATCAATTACGATTTATAACAGGGTTGTGAAGCTGAACAAGCACATCTGGAGAACAATGATGAAATCAATTCAGCATCTGTTTGTTGGGGAAGGAATTCAGACCTCCCAAAGTACTCTCAACATGATTGGTGCCACAGAGTTGGATGCCATATTATTATAAACAATATCAAATAGCAAGGAGAGCGAGCTAGCAGAAACCATTAATTGGTGGCAGAATCCAAGTTGCAGGTTCTGATATGCGCTCTTTTGAAGAATGCTGAGGGTAACATTGTAGAGGAGCAGTAGTTCCCTCCTCTAAATTGAAAATCCTCATATCACATTAGCAACAACTATTAAAATTTAGATAAGCATCTTCCACAGTTATCAAATCACTTGTGCACTATATGGAGTTTGGTCTGCACCAAGAGAATCTTGAGGCCGAAACAGACATTGACTGATTGTCACCAACTCCAAGGGTTTTCACCTGCTGCACAACATATTTACTGTCATCAAATATCAACTTGTAAACCTCGAAAATGAGAGTCACAGGCATTGTCAACTGACCCCATTCTCTTTGTAAAATCTTCGAACGTGCAAAAGCTCTCCTGTAGTTGATTCCACAAGATATGATTGAGAACATGAGCGCATATTAGTAGTATTGAGTATCATTGCCCTTAGTGAATTACCAGAAGTTTAGCAGCTATTAACATCGAAGGACACGATTCTTCCAAGCAGAATTGGCGGGTTTTGCTTCCACAGAAGCCGTACGGTCCAATTTGCAGGATTGCCAAGGTTGAATTGTCAGCAGGCGGCGGCGGGGGGGTGGGGCGGGGCGGGTTGCCTCATACGTTCGCCCGAATCACAAATTCTCACAGGATATATCACTCGCCCAAACACCCAACCATGTCATATACGGGAGTTAAGTTTACACTATCAAAGACCTTGTTTAACTTTTTGATACCTGCTCGATCATAGTGGAAAAGTCCATACTTTGGAAGCTCAAAATTGTCCCACAATAGTTTTAAGAATCTTTTGATCGCCATGTCGGGCATTCCCATTCCAATGATGAATGGATAATCAACATAAAACTTACTTTGCATGATCATAAAACATCTGTAATGATCTCATGTACATCTGTAATGATCTCATGTAAAGTAAGTTTTATGTAGATTATTCATGCATAATCATCACAAAAGAAAGGGAATGTCGGATGTGACGACTAAAAACCTCTTAAAGCTATTGTGGGACAATTTGGGCTTCCAACGTATGAATTTTTCGACTGTGATCCAGGAGACATCAGAATGTTTACAAATTATTATGTTGGGACGTATAACAAGGCTTTCGATAATGTAAACTTAACTTGCTCTCTTATCTAACATGGTTGGGTGTTTGATATACCTTGCAAGAACTTGAGTCAAGACTAAGTCCGACCGTAGAGATTCACTTGAACCTCTTATTTATAAAGCTAGGTTCGCTGTTACTATCGTATCAGGAACATCAAATTTCTATCAGGATTAGGACAAGATTCTCCTAACCAAATAATGAAATTGATTCCTTATGTTATTCTAAAATCTTCAACCATCAATTACCCAATAGGAAAATAAAAGATATTTAAACCGCATGTATCGATCCACGTATCATAATAAACTTAGATACGATATTTAGGTAAAATCACTAGCTTTACTTCATCTGGTCTGTTTCAAATCGTATTCATAATTCATGCAAGAGATTAGAGGTTTTTTTTTTGTGTGCGGCTAGTTCCATCCTATTAAATGTTTAGTTCACCTTACAACTGCCTTTTTTGTGAATATTCCCTTGTTGCCCTTAAGTAAATATTTAAAAAGTAAGAAAATAGAACAATGGCCGGAATGTCATAACATCATATCTGCAGCAACCATAGCCAATGCTGCAATGCACGCAGATGTAGTTTATCAGCCGGTGGTGGGGGACGTGCAGCCAAGTCCTTGGTCTATGAGGTCAAGTTGCTGAGGCGCATATCAAGCGTGGTCTGTGCACGGTTGCCTTGGAGCCAATTTGATCATCTATTGCATGTCCCAAAGCTTCCAAAGATACATTCTTTGTCATTGTTATGCTTAGCCACTATATATGCATGCCTACAATGAGTCAATAATAGCCATACCATAAGTGAATTTGATTAATCGAATATACTTAGCAATTTTACATAAGGTATATGGATCTTAAGTTCTTGATGAATACGTACCCTAATATCATTGGTGCAGTTTGATCTTATGCATATAATCTTCCATAATTAACATTGAAAGTTGAAACTTAGTCTAGAGTGCAATGTTTGGTTGGATCTGGATGCCAGTAGAGAAAAGAAAAAAAAAAAAAAAGGCTAGAAATTAGTATAAAAACTAGTGTACAAGTAGCAAATGGAACTCAATCCTTGGTTTATTCTAAGGACAATACAAATGAACCTAAATCGCGGACGAAGGTTGAGGATCTGTATAGCCGTAGCCAAATGATATAATCACTCTTTCACAATTTTATGTGCCTCATTGGTCATTCCTCTCCTTGAGCATTGCCCGCACCCTCATGGGGAGACCATATAGATTAATAAACCCAGCTGCATCAGCTTGATCATACACATCTCCGCTCTCAAATGAGATGTCTTGCCTATACAGGCTGTATGGACTCTTACGGCTAGTCACAGTGACCGAGCCTTTGTACAATTTTGAAGTTACTGATCCCGTTGTCGTCTCAGAGATTTTCTCCATGAATACATCTATGGACTCACGAAGTGGGTCAAACCACCTGCCTGCGTAGACCAGCCTTGTGTCTTTAAATTGTATTGTTTCTCGATCCAAAGGATTCCAACTCCCGTGCAGCAGCGAATAGGATGGTGCCACCAGGAGTTTCATAGACTCCACGGCTCTTCATACCAACAAGACGGTTTTCAACCATGTCGGTACGACCAATTCCGTGCCTTCCGCCAATCTCATTAAGCTTTGTAAGCAAAGAAGCTGGTGAAAGCTCTTCTCCATTGACTGAAACTGGAATTCCTGAAACGATCCCGATTTCTACATACCTATACGAAAATGGGGGCATGTTTAAGAAAATGTTCTCTTTTCTTTTTTAGCAATTAAGAAAATGTACTTAGCAGTTAAAGAAAGAGCTAAAACAAAGTGGAATCACAACTTACTCGGGTATGTTTGGTGCATCTTCTGGATCGATGGTTAACATGAACATATCCTTCTTTGGCTCATTTTCCGGGTCTTCCAAAATGTCACCCTTCGATTAAAGAGAAGATAACAATTCAGAACTGAAACAGCAAGTAATATGACCCAAAAGATTAAACCAATCAAACCAAAAACCATTGCCAAAGACTTAAACTTGCAATGTAGTTCACTTGTGAGGGCATCATTTGATACATTTCTCCTAATATATAAACTCATCAAGCAAACATACTTTAAACTGCCTTAACCAAAACACTCATGTCCTCAATGTTCAGGGAATATCCAATGTCTGTACAAGACTGCAACCTTTTTAATCATCAGTTAAAGGGAAAGGAAATATCAGACTGGTCATATTGAAGACAAGCATAACTGTCAACTGGGAGTATTGAACTGGTACTAACACCAATATATTATTACCACATAAATGCACCAGTCACAAAACCTAAACCTAAAATTATAATTCTAGCTCCAAAATACCACCCGAGATTTTATAGTGAAAGATGCATGTATCCAGAACTAACAAAAACAAAATTGAAACACAGCTGTAAAAAACTACCTCATGACTAAGGTGCCATAAGTTCCCCCATCTCTGCTGTATATGGATTTCTTTGTCACTGGAACAGGCACATTATGCTTCTTAGCATATTCAATAGCATCTTCTCTACCCGTAATGTCCCACTCCCTCCAAGGAGCCACCACTTTCAGTTTGGGGTCAAGAGCAAAAAATGTCAGCTCAAACCGAACCTGAACAGATCGAAATAGGAAAGGTTGTGTAAGAGAAACAAGTGAGATGGTGTAATGTCAAAGCTTAAGTGCAAAACATACCTGATCATTTCCTTTCCCTGTGCATCCATGAGCTACAGCATTGGCTCCAACAGCTTTGGCACCAACAGCTTTGGCAACATCTACCATGGCCTGTTTTCAGAATGTCATATAGATATATCATGACACGTCAGAACTGAGACAAAAATAGATAACCTGGAAAGTTCTGAAAATCAGTTACTTAAAGCTATAATCAACTCTACCTGAAACAGAGAGAGCTGTTCCAGGTAGAGAAAATGCAATTATCAAGAGCTCCAAAAGGATTATTTTCATTTGATTCAGCTGTGCAATTAGCAATGAACAAAGGCAAACAATATATAATAAAAACTGACATTAATATCACCTTAGCAATAACAGGACGAGCTATTGAGGTCCCCAGCAAGTATTTCCTCCCATAGATTGCACCAGCTCGCAAGCAAGGGAATATATAGTCTTTACAAACTCCTCCTTGAGATCCTTCACTACTAACTGACAAGCCCCACTCGCCTTGGCCTTCTGTTCCAGACCGTCCAATTCTTTTATACCCTAAAATTTTAGAAAAGGGAGTGCATAAAAATCCGAACCAACAATTACCACCTTAAATTCATTGCTTGAAACAACATGAGCTAGATCTGAAATAGATGTTGCTATGCCAAACTTACTTGACCAACGTCGGCAGTGAAGCAAACAACTTCACAACCATAGTTCTCCCTGCAAATAAAAAGTAATTGAACAGATCAATAATGGCATACTATTGACTCAGAAGTATAAGCTTGTATTGAGAAAATATGTGAAACAACATATGCAATGTGTTACAATAAAGCATTAACACTGAGTGTAAGGTAATAGTGTTTAGAAATTCCAAGAAATTTAGTAGAGGGGAGGAGGTAACATAAGAAAGACCCAAATAAAAAGTCTATTCTTGGTATTACTACAATATTGCTGTGTTAATGCTTTGGTGGTTAATAGGTAAATGGAGAGGTTTTGGGATGAGAGATGGGTGGTGGAGACAGCTTTTCGTTTTCATTTCTACATTTATATAGATTATCACATTGTAATCAGCTTTCATTGCTAGAGCGTGTAATGATTCCTCTATTTTTCCACTGAGTTGGGATATAAAAAGGAACTTGACACATCCAAAAGTTGGGGACTTATGGCTTAATCATATCAGTCAGAGGGTGTTGTGCTGATTTAATCTAGAACAGACGAGAAAAAGTGGTTGTTGATGTCAACAGAGAATTTCAATTGTAAAATCTGATGTTGAAAATATTTATGAACCCCTTGCATTCCTCAATTCTTCCCCTTCTGCAGTACAGAAATGTAAAGTTCATCCTAAATTCGGTTGTTAGCAAGGGTTATTACTCAGGAAAGCTCAAAACCTGTGACTTGGTTAAAATTACCATAAGAGAATACCTACAGTCTGTACATTCCTCTTGGTTTCTTTTATACACATGAGCTAAATCTATGTTAACAACCCCCACCACACACACTCATATTCTTCATTAGAATCATACCATCCAGAACTTATCGAAAACATTGCATAGTGAAACAGAAAAGAAAGATGGTTGTTGCTGAATTTGAACACTTATGCAAGTATCAAATGCATGGCTGATGTCTACTATAGGTGCCGATGTGCTTACAAAAACAAAGACCATACCTTAGCCATGGGACAATGACTGATGTGTCTAAACCACCCTATAGGCCAGCACAACCTTGTTCAATTTGCCACACAATCCTCTTCCGTTTATAGATCCAGCTACTTCTATCTCGCTGTAACTAGGCAGCGCTGCTTTAATAACTGCATGCATCCATATATAAATATCCGGCATCAATTACTCGAACGCAGGAATGCGTGGATCTCATTATAAATTTGTTAGAGAAACAATGACATGCATGACTCACCTTGGTTGCGAGCTCTAGTTACACCTCCATTGGTACTCAAACCCGCAAATGCCTTGCCCTGTAACTCACTCTTTCTCGCCCCCAACTGCAGAAACAAGTAATAAAATTATCTTTCAAGGCCAACAATACAGAAATATCCGAATACTACTACAAAGCAAAGCGAAAATCCATACGACTATATATAACACAAGGCATTACTAAAAGAGATAGCTCTACCTCTTGAAACGATTCGCTCCTTTGACAAGCAACTCCATGATGGCATAAATTCAACCCTGCTCATTCGAAAACATAAAACAGCAATGGATTGATATCAGGACATATAATCACACCGCAATCCAAGCACTTCTCTTTCAAAACTCAAGCATCTACTTTTCTGGGTGTTATTAACTTCTCCTCAAAATGTCAAAAAGACAAAAACTTTAAGCATCCGAACTGATTCTGGTTTCACTGAAAACAAGTTGAGAAAAAAGTTTCGGTCTTTGATGATCTTCTTGAACTCCATCAGCCCATTGTTAAACCCACAATTTTGTTTCGGGAGAAAAACAATGTACCTGATTTTGGAGCGTGGAAGGCGAAGTTGGTGGGCAAGCAAGCGGACATGGAGTTCAACTGAGCCATAGTGTGGTGACAGAGCTTCTGAGTATCTGAGAAATGAGTGAATAAATACTAGGGTTTAAACAGGGTTTTTTTAATTCAGGTTTTATTTTTTTAGAAAATGACATCGGAGTTGCAAAACACAGAAAACTCACATTTTAAAACATTTATACAAATAAGGACGGAAGCTCAAACCTAAAATAATACAATCTCAAACCTAATCCAAATTCTAAATGCATAATAACCATAATACTTAGAATTTTGACAAAATTACAGACCATACCACACATACACTCTCTCTAACATTCAATTTCATTTCTCTCTCTCTCCTCTCTGACCCTAAAACACATCGTTTCTGTTTCTAAACCATGATGGTGGAGAAGCATCCGCTGCAGAGCAGCAGCAACGCCAACACGGCAGCGGTAATGGACAGCAAGACGATCGAGGAAATGTACCAGATTAACAGATTAAGAGCCAGCTGGAGCACATCTTGCTCTGACCGATACCTACATTAGATCCATCGAGAAGCACACCCAGACGCTTTGGGTCTTCTACTTCACTTTTCCCAGGCAATCTACATACTTCTATTCCTTTTCTCTAAATTCGAAATCCAATTTTTGTTCAAGTTATCGGAATGAGCTAGAATTTAAGCTAGTTTCTTCATCTCTGTGCCTCAATTGGTATACGCATGCGTTTCAATTTTCGATCTTGATTGTAAATTTGGATTGATTTCTTCAATTTCTGCATGTTTAGGGCTGTTTTTAACTGTCAGTGTAGAATTGACTGCCTCTATTTTCGGTTTCACTCGTCATTGACTTGATCAGCTTCTCAATCTGCGTTTTTTTGTTTTCTGTTGTTTATATCATGATTCGGTTTAAGTTTCGAGATTTTGATTGTTGTTTATGTAAAGGTGGATGAATTACGATTTGCTTAGAATCTCGAATTTGTTTCGGCTGTGTTGTAGACTAGATTTTAGGTCATTCTCTAGTTAAATTTTTGCAATTGGAATGATTAAATGGAGTTGATTATGCAGGAATAGGATCAGAATCCGAGGAGTTGGTGGAAGAGAGTGGCCATGGCTGCTTTGGAGGAGAATAATGCATTAGTATCCATTACTACCGTGTGTTGTTGTTGTTATGTGCTGCTACTATGTGTTGTTGATTCATGATGCTACTATGTACAACTACTTTGTGTTGTTGTTGTGTGTTGCTACTGCGTGTTGTTGATTCATGCTACTGCTACGTGTTGTGTTGTTGTTGTGTGTTGTGTACTGTCTTGTTGTTATGTGCTAATATTGTTTGTTCCTGCTATGTGCTGCTACTGTGTGCTGTTCGTGCTGCTACTATGTGATATTGTTGTGTGCTGCTACTACGTGTTGTTGATTTATGCTGCTACTGTGTACAGCTACTTTGTGTTGTTGTTGTTGTGTGTTGCTACTGCGTGTTGTTAATTCATGTTGCTACTGTGTGCTGCTATTACGTCTTGTTGTTGTGTGTTGTCACTGTGTGTTGTTGTTATGTGCTGCTACTGCTTGTTGCTGTTACTGTGTGCTTTTCGTGCTGCTACTGTGTGTTGTTGTTGTGTGCTGCTACTACGTGTTGTTGATTCATGTTACTGTTACTACTTGTTCCTGCTACTGTGTGCTGCTATTACGTCTTGTTGTTGTGTGTTGCCACTGTGTGTTGTTGTTATGTGTTGCTACTGCTTTTTGCTGCTACTGCTTGTTGCTGCTATTGTGTGTTGTTGTGTGCTACTACTATGTGTTGTTGATTCATGCTACTATGTGCTCTTCGTGCTGCTACTACTTGTTCCTGCTACTGCGTGCAGCTATTACGTCTTGTTGTTATGTGTCGCCACTGTGTGTTGTTGTTATGTGCTGCTACTGCTTGTTGCTGCTATCTGCTGCTACTGCTTGTTGCTGCTATCTACTGCTATCTGCTTGTTGCTGCTTGTTGCTGCTATCTGCTGCTACTGTGTGCTCTTCGTGCTGCTACTGTGTGTTGTTGTTGTGTGCTGTTACTACGTGTTGTTGATTCATGCTGCTGCTGCTCCTTGTTCCTGCTATGTGTGCTCTTCGTACTGCTATTGTGTGTTGTTGTTGTGTACTGTTACTACGTGTTGTTGATTCATGCTGCTACTGTGTACAACTAATTTGTGTTGTTGTTGTGTGTTGTTACTGCGTGTTGTTGATTCATGCTGCTACTGTGTGCTGCTACTACGTGCTGTTGTTGTTGTGTGTTGCTATTGTGTGTTGTTGTTATGTGTTGCTACTACTTATTGCTGCTATGTGCTGCTACTACTTGTTGCTACTATGTGTTGCTACTAATTCTGTTGTTTCTATGTGCTGCTACTGTGTGTTGTTGTGTCGTGTGCTGCTACTGCCTGCTTTTCGTGCTGCTTTACATGTTATTGATTCATGTTGCTACTGTGTACAACTACTTTGTGTTGTTGTTGTGTGCTGCTACTACGTGTTGTTGATTCATGTTGTTGTTATGTGCTGCTACTACGTGTTGTTGTTGTTGTTGTTGTGTGCTGCTACTGTGTACAACGTGTTGTGTTGTTGTTGTGTGCTGCTACTACGTGTTGTTGATTCATGTTGTTGTTATGTGCTGCTACTACGTGTTGTTGTTGTTGTGTGTTGCTACTGTGTTGTTGTTATATTAACATCTGCTACTACTTTTACTGGAATTTACTGTTATTACCAATGAGATGTTAACCCCTGCTACTACTTCTACTAGAATTAACTGCTACTATTACTGAGATGTTAACCTCTACTACTACTTCTACTGAAATTAATTGATACTACACTAAATTATTGAAAATCTGTTACTGTATTCCATTTACTGAAAAATCTCAAAAGGAGAGACTTTTCTCTTCTAAAAGTATATTTAATTAGTGTAGAGTTAATTTGGTAAATTAAATCATGACACATGACATGTAGAGAAAAAATTGTCCTTAATTGTTAAAAACTGTTCTTATTTGTTTAACAACACAAGTGGATTTATTTGTGTTTCAAACCCTTTTAGAGGTTGTATATGTGATTTGCTATTATTTTTTCAAGGTTTTTTTTAGAAACAAGCGTATAAATAAAAAGAAAAATAAATATCTATCCAATTGACTTATATTTCCTTCAGCAAACAAATAATTACGTACTCTAATGACAAGATATCATATCAACAAGAATGAGAGACGGAATGACTCTACAATCTACATATTTACAATGGTATTTGTGTTTATGTTGAGTTGCGGGTCCTGATAACATAATCTTAGTTTAAGCTTTCTCCTTGACTCCTGCACAAGTAACAAAAGTCAGACGTCACGACCGAGGTTGCCGATTTGCAACTCTGATGCTTAAACGAGCATGGTCTCACTAGTTGTGATAGTAGTCATAATACAAAGTTAGGGGAATAATGAACTTACCTATTTTGAAAGGTTTGGCCTATCATATAGGCTTTTCTAACGGTGTCAGGCGCCCTTCAATGTGGGTCTGCACCCACTCGGCAGGTTTGCTACCAGTGTGAGGTATATGGCCTGGCCTCCATTACTGGGACATCGTGGTGACGTTGGTCACTATTGTCGGTCAACACAGTCTTCAGCGGCTGAATAAATGATGTATACTCTTGGTGCTTGAGTTATCATATTTTTGGTGTGAAGTGTAAATATCTTCGACCTTTTGGTCTTTCATAACTTGAGTTAGGCAAAGGAGATAACTATTTTATAGTTTCTTACTAAACAGAAAATGAAGTTAAATGTTCTTTTCTCTTCTAATCGGAGTTATTTTACAACAAATATTGTCCCTTTTGGCTATAGTATTAACTTCCCTTATTATCTTTGACCAAAAAGAAAATCTTCCCTTATTAACTTTTGTACATCAAATCATCAAATTAACAAAACATTGTTTTTGTAAAGGATCAAATTGCAAGTCTTCTATGAGGCTAACTCCTGTCGGCCAGTTACACAAATGAGAATATGATCTTATGTCAATCATTCCGATTAAATAATTTTTGCAGTCCACTGCGAGAAGAAAGAAGAAACGACAATCGTTTTGCTCCCTCTCTCTCTCTCTCTCTCTCTCTCTCTCTCTCTCTCTCTCTCTCTCTCTCTCTCTCGTCTCCCACATCTTGAAAGCCAAGCAGAGACGGGTATCTCACTCTCTTCTACTTCAGTTTCAGTCTATCTATAAGTTTCACGCTTGCAAACTCATCTCTTTGATCACTTATGTTTAAATTCGCATCTGGGTGGGTTCATGGGTGTTTCTTTCTTACAATGCATTTTGGATAACATGTGGTTTGACGACAATGGCACCAGCCTAACAGTATCTGCAATGGGGCTTCTCACCATTGTTCGACAGATTAAAAGGAAGGATAAGCAAATAAGTCTACTCATGGTGTAAGTCTACATCTCCCTCTATAATATATGGGAATACAATGCTATGCCTCATTTACTTGATTTCTTGTTGGTGTTATTGTTTGATGCAGTGGGCTTCACAATTCGGGCAAGACTACAATTGTGATGAGGATTAATGGGAGGACACCAGCCTTGTCACTCCCACCGTCGGCTTCACATCAAGACCCTCACTTACCTCAAGTAACTATATTAATTGGACTCTCTTGTTTCTTTATGCAACACCAGCAATGGTATATGGGTTTTATTGAGTTTGTGTTTATATAATGGTTCTGCTAGGTATACTCTGAATATATGGGATGTGGGGGGGGGGGGGGGGGGGGGGGGGTCAGAAAACAATACGATCTTATTGGAGAAACTATTTTGAACAAACTGATGGTCTTGTATGGGTGGTCGACAGTTCTGATCTTAGACGATTAGACGACTGCAAAATGGAACTCCATAATCTTCTCAATGAAGAGGTAACTACAATGTGGATATTTCGCTCGTTAGTTAACTGTGCGTCGTAATGGTATCAACTGCTATGCCTAGCATACAATATGGCTTGTGTGGAGCTTTTCGTATTCTTATTATGCTTATTAGGTGTTCTTCATGTCTCATATTCCGTATGCTGTGAGGGGTTTTCTTTGAAAGTGTTTATTTTTTGGAGTGACGACTTATGGATTCATGCTGGATATCCCAAAACCTTAGGTTATCTAGAGTGTACCTACCAATTTTAACTGATTTCTTAAATTGAGATGCATCATTAAAAATATTTGATCTCCTTAACCACTTCAGTTGACCTATGGTAACTCATTTTGTTGCTAGTCTGAGATCTGGGTATTAGTGTTGTGGTTTGCTTCTGTTTGTAAATTGTGATTTGTAACCACTATTTTAGTGACTTGTTCTAAGACACGGACTTGTTTTGCTCATATGACAAAGGCTATCAGGATCCTCCTTATTGATTCTAGCAAATAAGCAGGACATAAAATGTGCCCTTACTCTAGAAGAAATTTCCAAGGTAAGGCTCTAGGCCAGCTTTTGTCGGTTGGTGAATGGAGCTTTGCTCTAGGCCAGCTTGTATCGGTTGGTGAATGGAGCTTTTGTTAGATGCATCTTTGCTTTTGTATGCCTTGACCCACAAACATTTTTGTTCCTTTCTGCCTATGTTTGTTACAGTTTTCTATTCACTTTTAGGAAATTAAAATTGCAATAGACCACTTGTAGTTTGTATGCAGTCAACCTGGCAAATGGGCGGGTTGGGCGGTTAACGGGTGAGCTGTGACGGTTAGCGGGTTTAACGGGTTTAACCCGTTAAGCTAACAGGTTGTAGCGGGTTGAACCCGTTAAGACCCGTTAAGGTTTTTTTTCTGTTTTTAATTTTTTTTTTCTAATCAAATCAAATACCTATATTTTTTTTTCTTCTCTTCTAATATTTCTTTTTATTTTTACCCATCGGGTAAAAGGAGAGAATATATGGGTTGGAAAGAATTAGATTCGTTGCAGAGAGAGAGCTTTGAGAAGTGTGAGATCGGAAAGCAAAAAGTAAGAGTCTTTTTCAAGCTGCATTCTTTTTCAGAGAGAGAGAGTACCTGGTGAGGTGGTTGGAAGCTCTCATTGCGGTGAGGACGTGGCCGGAGATTCCGCCGGCGTCTGAGTATATCGGCAAAGCGTGTGGGGTTGGGGTTGAGGCAGCTTCTTCTTCTTGGGTCTGGGTGTCTCTCCACCGACACTAGAAGCTTGGTTAGCTCTGTGTGTTGTCTGGACTTGAAAAAAGGAAATGGGGGTTCGTTTAGTTGTGATTGATTTAGGAGAAAGTGAGAGGAAGAAGCAGCAGCAGATATGTGAGAGAGAGAAAAAAAAAAACTGTGGAAAGATTTGTGGATAAATCAGACAATAGTAAAATTTTACAGGGTGGTTTTTTTTTTTTTCCTTAGCGGGTTGGGTGGGTTCCATTGGGTAACCCGTTTTCACTCGTTAGTTAGCGGGTTCTTAGCGGGTTGTCAACCCATTAGTGTAAAACTGTAATGGGGCGGAAATAGGCGGGTTATTAACGGGCGGTTAGTGGGTAACGGGTTAAACTGCCAGGTTGAGTATGCAGCACTGCAGTGTGAAATCTTTTGATGTTTTTTCTTCATCTGGTTGAAACCAATTTATATGTAGATATTAATGTGAATTTTTAGTTTTTCAATCATTAGTATCAACTATAGTTTCTCTTATACTCATGCCTAGGTTTTGAACTTGGAGGCTATAGATAAAACTCGACACTGGAATATTGTTGGCTGCAGTGCATACACGGGTGAGGGACTGCTCGAAGGATTTGATTGGTTGGTCCAAGACATTGCCTCTAGGATCTATGTGCTTGACTAAGGCCAGTTTTCAGTAATTCTAATTTCGGTAGTGTGTTGAGTGACTTGAGTCATCTTTTCTGTGAACACTAGACAATCATCCTGTAGCATATATGGTAGTTATCTTTCTAGTTACATGAGTGTTTGTACGTCTTTAAACGTAATGTCATTCTCCAGAATTGGCTCAGCTGTGAGACTCATTATTGACTGGAAATTGTAACTGTGTACCATTATGAAGTTTAAAATAGGAGAAGTAATGAACATTTATTCTTTTCTCAGAGTTCTGCCTCATTCCCATAGGATTAGATCCATGAGGTAATGTTGTGTTAGGTAACATTGTGAGCGCCACTTTTGGCACAAGCGAACATCTCTTAAACCAATAATATGCACTCTTGAAAAATGAATACTTTGGTGTTGAACCTTCCCCTATAACCGTAAATGAAATCACGGTCCAATGTATCAACACAGCATAGCACGCCACAATCCTCCAGCTCTCTCCTTCAGGTTCGTATTTACTCTCCCTTCTCTTGCTCTCTCTCTCTCTCCCTCAACCCTTCTTCTCTCATCACATTATCTAAGTAAATTTTCTTGATTTTCATTTTGCGGCTTGATTAAGAGTCGTGTCTTTGTTAATTGCTTGATTTGCTAAGACCCTGAGAATAATTATTTTATGGCTTTCACATGTTGTATGTTGCTGTGAACGATTTATTTGATTTAGGTTGCTAAGAATACTGTACTGATATCTGAGAAGGCTCTTATAGTTAGCTGGAGGACTTTGAAGTTTGCTCTATCAGTTTCGATTAAGTTGGGAACTCTTTAGATCTCATACTAAATAATTCATACCCCCCACCCCGTATAGAACAAAATGGTTGCTCTGAAACGCACATACGCGTAGCATACTTCACCAAAAATACTTTTGTATATAGCTTATGTGATTATATGCTTCATTAACTTTTTTATGTATGATTTGATTCTTAATGTCAATTATGTATGTGCAGTTGGTTTATGTTAGCTAGTCAATTACTGGGAGAACTGACATTGAAATGAAGAACTACTGAAACTCTCACTCCAGTCGAAAAACTAGCACTTTCAGGAGGCCTGTTAGTATGATGCATATGCCTTCAGGTAGCTAGTAGTAGTAAGCAGCAGCAGATGGTTCGACCAAAAACAAAGAAGTTGAAGGTTGGTTTATGAGTTTAGGACATGAAATGATGTGAATGAGAAATTGAGGAAGAGCCCATTGTTGTGGGTATTGCAAGGAAGATGGTATTGAATAGAAATTGATAAAACAACAGGGGAAAACGGGAAGTGGAACAAATGAAGTATTGATCATCTTTTCTGCCATTGCACTTTTCCTCAGAATGTTTGACTGTACTCCTGATCGTATTTCTTTCCATTTCAATAATGGCCTGGTGGGTTTGGATGGATAATGTAAGAACTGTACACATTCATGATGCTACTATTATTGCTAAGAATCTAAGGTTTTCGTGTTTGCTATTACGTGTGATTTGCTAGAAGCAAGCTTCTTTTTCAAGGGAAAAAGGACTAGTTCTTTGCAATGTGCTTATTCAACTGTTGCCATGGCCTCTTCTATTGGAAAGTCAATCCTGTTCATGTTAAAAAGAATTATAATGTCCAACAGATTATAATTACGTTGATAGTTTTTGTGTTGGTAGTTAAGAGCATCTCCAATAGTTTTCTAAAATTTCTTTAAAATGGAAAAGCAAAAGTCAAAATCTCTGAAAGAAAATTTGCTCCAAATCCTCTTCCGATGAGAAATTTTTAGATGTTATAAGAGGACCACGTGACAATATGACGTGGTCCTATATTCCAATCAAATATTGACACGTGGATTTATTACAACTAAAATATAAAATAAGGTTTTCTATTTTTTTGTAAAATGACCTTCATGGGTCTTTGTTGAGTTTAGACTATGGTTTAGGGTTTGGGGTTAGGGTTTAGGGGTTCGGGTTTAGGGTCTAGGGTTTAGTGTTTATAGTTTAGGGTTTTTAAAAAGCAACAAACCAAAAATTTTCTTTGACAAAATAGCTGATGTAATTTTTCCTTGATAAAATTCATGTGTCAATATTTGATTGGAATATAGGATCACGTCATACTACCACATGGTCCTCCCGTAGCGCTGAAAAATTTCTCTTGATCTGATAGCTTTCCCATTTTGGAGATTTTAGCATTTATTACTACAATTAAATATTCTACATCATTTTTAATTATAACAAAAATATATATTCTATATCTTATTATAATAATAAAATACTCAATAATATATTTATATTTTTTCTTCTCATTGGAGCATATGAGGAATTGATTATGATAATGCTAATTTCGATAATTTAGGGAAATGAATGTTTGGGAATGAATGCTTATCTTTTTTCTCCATCCCCATTTTAAAGAATAAGATGAAGAAGCTGTTAGACCTAAAAACAACTTTATATTCCTCAAAATTAAAAAGTTCAAAAAAATAAGAAAGCTGTTGAAAATGCTCTAAAAGGATGGCTCTTCGGGAAGGTATTAAACAAGCTTTGGTGAGCAGCTATTCTTGTATTCAAGTGGAAAGTGTACGACCAAATAAAAAAGTGGAAAGTGACTCAAAATTATTGATGAACAAAAGCAAGGCATGATGCAAGTCCCTTTGAGAAGTTCACATTCAAGGTATCATTCGCTAACTCAGAAGTTCCATATTGTTAATCTCAAGTTTTTAGTTAGAGAAGGAAGCTTATTTTCCAATGATGCAAATGCTCCTAGGAGCTGCTGGTTGTAGGAGTTTTACCCTGATATGAAATTTTTCAATACAACTCGGTCGCAATTGAAGTGTCAAAGAAACGTATACTAAGCCAAATTTGAAGTGAGAAGCATATAATTCAACACCTTGTGAATAGTTGAGTAGATGATCTCTCCATTCAAAATCCTTGATTTTAGCTGTTGGGTGATATTGCCAACTTCAAAGTTCAATCTAGAGCAAGACTAAAACTGATAAGTGTGTGTATCTGGTTTTTTTTTTTTTTTTTTTTAAACTACACCAAAAGGTTTAGTTAGAAGAGATAATACAGAACAATTTGTGCCTGCAAATTTCTTCTTGTTCCATGGAACCCCAAATGCTGACCACTTTGAAAACGTCAGCTATAACGATCAGTTTGTAGACTCCACTAGCACCCTAAATCTAGATACCAATAATCCTACATGACTGAAATCAAACATTTCTATTGCCTTATGTGAAGAACTACAGGGAACAATTCCATGGATATCCAGAACCAGTAAAGGAGATGCAACTCATTGGCTACCAGGCTCACCTGAGCATTTCTTGCTCCAAACATCTGAACCGGTTTTTCGCTCCCCTCTTTTTCTCTTGTTTCTTGGAAAGTTTACATCTAAACCTAAGCATGATTCTACAGTTGATGAAGGAGTTGCACAAGGACCTTGTTTGGCTTCCTCTGGTTGTTGCTGATGGTTCTCTTTGGTTTCATCTCCCATCCTTCGGACCATGAGCTTCTCTCCTTCTGCTGCATTGTATATCAAGACATATCCACAATCTGTAAATTTTAACAAACCCAAGATTTCAAATTAGGCAAATAACGGAGTTTAATTGATATGTTAGGGCTAAGGTCAGGAAATACTTAGAGGTCCTAGGTTTCAAATATTGTCAAGCAAAGAAACAAGACCTAATTATTGGCTTCATAAGTTACTGATACAAGGTGTTCTCACAGCTATTTATGCAATTAGCATGTTAAGGAAATTACTATGAAGTTGCCACAAGGGAACTGATCAATGGGGATATGAAAAACAGCATAATTGGTATATACTAAATTCCCAGACATTCCCAGAAGTAGCTACATATGCAAACAAAAATTTTCAGTTTCTATTTTTCCCAAAAGAATCTGAAATCGCCTCAAGGGTACTGATCAGTAAGAAATGCAAAAGGAATACAGTTTAAAGATCGGCATCTTAATTTGGTTCAAGAAAGGTTGGCATGCAGTGGGTTTAAGACATGGCATCCAGTATGTCAATCCTACCATATTGCATACTAGAGAACTAACAGAGTTGATCATATATGTAATATGATGTAAGAAAGAGTAACAGATGAATATAATAAGGTTATAAATGGCTAAAGCAGATTTTTGCCCACTTTATGTAAATAGAGAGATTTCTCTTTATATATGAACCCATATTCAAAGAGTAAAACATTTTCCAGTTTATCTTACGTAATTATCTGAACTGTGAAAAGAATGCGGAAATGCCATGAGGTAGGGTGAAAATGATAAATTACGCTTTGTTGCGAATGCTTACATCTTCACTTGATTCACTAAACTGCGGCTGATGTAAGATGACATCAGTAGCAGACAGTAGTCCCACAGAGCTTTCTATTATATCAGAAGCAGGCATAGCCTCCCCAAAACTGGAAACTACACTTTCAGGCATGACTAGATCCCCAATATTGAACTCTGAAGTTTGCTGAGTTGTAGCATATATTCCATCTCCATTGCCAGCAGAGAAAGCCGGACTATGGGCAGAGCTGGCCTGTCCATCACAGGGTACAAGAATGCTCAAATTCTCGGAGGAAGAAAATATAGCAGCAGTTTTGGGCATCACCACATCAATTTGATTCTTCAGCTTGTGAACCCAAGAGTGCAGCGTCTCAATTTTCCAAAGGATGTGCTCCAAGGACTTATCACCATCTCGAAACTCAAGGAGCGACCACTCATCGGCTGTGCTGAGCTTATCATTGTGATCAGCACTGTGTTCTGTGATTACTAACCGACACGAATGGCAAAATAAGTTTCGAGTAATTATTAGGGAAAAACTTGAAGATTCCAATTTAAAAAAACTAGACACAAACATTGTAGCTCAATAAGGAAATATCATGGTGCATAGCAACACTCAAATGATCAGATTGGAAGGAATGAAGAATCATACAGATTAACATGCCAAAGGATATATGGCTACCCAAGAGTAAACAAAAGGAATATTGGCTTAATTCCTTTTAAAGTCAATAAATGGATATCTTTTTATCTTTTTCAGTAAAAAAAATTCCCCAATGTTGATCATTGCTGCTGGAGAGTTGGATTTTTTTTTTTTTAAGAAAACCGCTTGAGAATTAGAAAATAGGTTTATCTAAATCACTAAATGGGATGTTTTTGAACAACTGACCATATTGGTTATTTCCCTTGCAATTTTTTTTCCATTTCTTTTTTTTTTCGGTATATTAGTGCAGAAAGTATATCATAATATCTTGATGTCGTTCAAGTTATACAATAAAAAGAACACGAGACAAAAACTATTACCTGCACTACTAAATTCGTCAGCCAGAGATGTGCTATCAGGATCAGATCTCTTATTTTCTGTAGCACATGAACAAAAATATGACGTCAGAAATCCTTGTGGAGGAAGTTTGAATAAGACCAAATGAACAAAAATATAGTGAAGCACCCACCAAAATAGGAAAACGCGTTATGACATGATATATAAGATGCAATATCAGTTGTCTCTTCAATTCTCTTGCGTTTCCTCCGCTTAGTAGCTTTTATTCGTAGGCACTGACTAGAAAACGGCAATGACTTTGAACTAGATTCTTCTAATATAAACTGATCAAATGCTGAATGTTTTCTCTGATCATATGCCGCAAGTGCTCGGGAATAATTCAATTCTTGTGATTCAATTTCTTTAATTCTCAACTCCATCCATTTGCAGCGCCACATTACAGGACGTATAAAGGTCCTCCAGTGATTTGTCAACTTCTTCTTCCTGAAATAGAAATAGAAGCAGTTGGGACAGTAAGTCAACAGATCCTGTTGCTACATGTCTAGTTTAGTCAGAATAAGTCAAAACTTGAAATTATCAATTTAGTAGAAAGCAAAATCTAGCCTTGAAATTCATATCTTCAATAAATGGGAAACAGAAATTCAGTTTGCTTTCTTTTACAGCCCTCTTATTCTAATGATGATCATCGGCGTAGGCATCAATCCTTAAGGAGAATGGATGGCTGTGTCCATTTCAGTGTACACTCAGTTTTTCAGGTGTGCTCGACTGTCAGAACAACCCATAAAATTTTCCATCTAGTAAAAGAGTTTTAATGTACAAAGTAGATTGCTACTCTTCAAGACAATGAAAAGAACTATTTTTTGTGCCAAACTTCACGGAAACTGTCTTTACTAGCATCTTCAACAAGCCATGTAACAGCTTGTAACATACACTAAAGGAAAAAACTACTGTACATATTACACTAGAATGAAACAAACAGAATTTGGTATGAAAATATCATCTAGATGCTGAGTAAGAAATTAGAATGACTAAATGCGGTAAGAACTGTGACACACCTCATTTGAAATGCATTACTAAATGCATTAAAGGCAGATGTCAAACCATTTTCCGGAAAGAACTGGGATTCCACTTCAGCTTCACTAAATCCAGAAAAATCTCTCAGTGTCAGACTCAGTGTCTGCAAAGGAGCTTGAATATTCAGTTGCATCCGGGTCTTCAGTTTCAGCCAGCAAGCTGTGGTTATGATTATTTCTGCATTCAACTATGTCAACATCCACATCCGCAATGCACATCAAAGCCTCGTCTCTTCCATTCAGGACAGCTTCCATCCTAATGGAAGTGTCATCACAGTTAGTCACGCAATTTATGTCCTCCAAAGATGAGTTTTCTAGGGAACTTCTGTTCTCTGTATCGAGTTCAAGTTTTGCATTGACACATGGTTTACAGTCTTGGTCAATGTCTGTAAATGGTTGGGCAGGTGCCATAGCAGGAGATTCGTAGAATCAGTCTTTTTTTATTGGATAATGATGCTCCAAGACATTCCTTTCTGGCTTTCCTTAAAGGTGATGCAAACCAGTTCATGTTAGCAGTGTGCCGGAGTCCTAAAGTCCAAAAACAAAAAAACAAAAAACAAAAAACATCAATAACTTTAGAGTCATTAAAGTTAAAACGTTGGAAAGAAACATCAATGATGTGAACCCTACTATATTAATGTGGACTATTGGACATCCAGAGAAAATATCAGATATTGTCATGCTTTGCGAGAGGGAACACAAAAGGTGGGTTGTATCAACTGCTGGTACTGAGTGATACATTGAACTTATTGTGGGGTAAAGCAAACACATGCTGCCAACAAGAATGCATATTATAATTGTACCACTGTAAATCACATTTCAGCAACCGAATTTCATTAATATAGGAAGAAACAAGAATCTTCTTTTTTGTATGCTCAAATAGCAAAGGTTAACACAAACGTGAATTTATCTATATGGAACCTTGTTTAGAGTAGTCTCCAAGAAGAACATAAGCAGCGCAATGAGTGCCAAATCAGACATAAACGAGCTTGGAAATCATTTTGGTATCTATATAATGTAACCCAGAAATTCGTAATAAGAGTTTACAAGTCATTTCGGTTTCAATTGTTCCTCGTGTTAAGTCATTCAAATCTTGTCCTCTGTTTCATAGGACTAAAGCATTTGTCTATTTCAATCCTAAACTTGGTAAAGACAGGAGTAGCTTAAGGTTGTCAGATTCCGAACTTCTATTGAAGAATTCATGTACACAAGCAAGAGTTCATGTCAGAAGATACCTAGCTGGTTGGCGGCTGAGTGATTATTCGAAACTGGGTAGTCTTGCTCAGCCAGCTCCTGCGTTTTTCCTCAAACTTTCCCCTCAACTGAGACTGAAGAGAAAATTCCAAGACATAAAAAAGGATCATAAATTCAAAAACAGAATCATGATATCATTGAAGAAACAAAGAAGGAAGGCATGCAAAATTGAAGAGCCTACTTACCTTTGAGAGAGTGAGAGAGACAGAGAGAGAGTAGTGAAACTGTGTGAAAGCTTGGCGGCCTTAGCTCGACTCCTACTCTGCTTGCTTATATACTATTTGGGTTTTTTTTTTTTTTTTTGGAATCGTGCATTTTCGTCTTTTGGATACTCTCAAGTCTTAAAAACTATATATTAGAATCAGATTACAACATGACATGAAACGCACCTAAGAACCGAAGCTATCCTAGGTAATTTTTTATATTGTAATTAAACTATAGGCATTGCACCTCCTAGAAAAACCTAAGCATTGTAACCAAAGTAACCAAAATAACCGGTAATAAAAAATAGTAAACTACATATTAGTTACTGATCAAATTTCAGTTTATAATACATCCTTTACACATTATCTTATACATTTAAGAACAAAAATTAACAAAAGGACAAACTAATATCCACATGTCATCTGTCACTACATATTTTACCAAACTACCATTCACTACATATTCTACTGCTACTATGGACGTATTATTGCCGTGTCAACGAGAGACGTGTTACTGCCGTGTCGATGAGAGATGTGCTACTGCCGTGTCGACATGAGACGTGCTACTGTCGTGTCGACGAGAGACGCTACTGTCGTGTCGACGAGAGACGTGCTACTGCCGTGTCGACATGAGACGTGCTACGGCGTCGCGTTTGTCGACATGAGACGTGCTACTGCCGTGTCGACATGAGACGTGCTACTGCCGTGTCGACATGAGACGTGCTATGTCGTGTCGACATGAAACGTGCTTGTCTACTGTCGTTTTTGTCGACCATAGACGTGCTACTGCCGTGTTGACATGAGGGTGTTATTGTCGTGTCGACCGAAGACGTGTTATTGTCGTGTTGACCAGAGACGTGCTACTGCCGTTTCGACCGGAGACGTGCTACTGCCGTTTCGACCGGAGACGTGCTACTGCCGTTTCGACCGGAGACGTGCTACGCCGTTTCGACCGGAGACGTGTACTGCCGTTTCGACAGAAGAGTGCTACTGCCGTGTCGACCGAAGACGTGTTACTGCCGTGTCGACCGAAGACGTGTTATTGCCGTGTCGACGAAGACGTGTTACTGCCGTGTCGACGAAGAGACGTGTTATTGCCGTGTCGACATGAGACGTGCTACTGTCGTGTCGATTAGAGACGTGTTACTACCGTTTAGGAATGTGCTATTACCGTGTCGAGAGAGACGTGTTACTGCCTTGTAGACATGAGACGTGCTACTGCCGTGTCGACCGGAGACGTGCTACTGCCGTGTCGACCGGAGACGTGCTTACTGCCGTGTCGACGGAGACGTGCTACTGTCGTGTCGACGGCAGACGTGCTACTGCCGTGTCGACGGCAGACGTGCTACTGCCGTGTCGACGGCAGACGTGCTACTACCGTGTCGACGAGAGACGTGCTATTGCCGTGTCGATCGAAGAGGTGCTACTGCCATGTCGACATGAGACGTGCTACTACCGTTCCATTTTGAATAAATTTATTTGAAAAAAGGGTTTTAGTCATTTTGCCTATGAAAGTTTAATCAGATTTGGTACCATTAGTTTGGGCTTGGGCTTATGTCCTAATTTGTACAAAAAATATTGAAAGTGGGGTTTTTGTGTTTTTAAATTTGGTCATGTGCTATTATGTAATTTTCTCAATAAAAAACAAGTAAAAAAACCTAGAAAAACCTTGTTTATGCTCATACTACTCCGAAGAGGTAGCTCCAGATGAACTACCAGCAGAAAACCGGTGAAAACTCCTCAATCATTGGATCCACCATCCCATCAACAACAGTTAAAGGACTCACCTTAGACTCTGGTACCAGCACTTTCTAAGCTCCGAATGAACGCTTCCTTGCTCTCTTTAGACCAAACTTAGCCAATGTCTCCCAGCTTCCTCTGCACGCTTCTTGTTTTTGATCGTTTGGGATGCCCTAGCTTCCTTTTTTGCCAATGAGACAACAATGACACCCCCCAAAATGATTGAGAGCAATTTCCTGTGAAAAGGATAACTCATAGTGTCACATCCCGACCCGTAAAATTTTATCTTATTTACTAGCTTGATTATAATAAGAATTTTTACCGTCTTCGACATTGAGTTATAGTTTTAATTGGTCCCTAGAGGGGTTTGAGGATGATTATTTCGGAGAGTTATTCGTAGGAGAAAAAATGTAACGACGGTAAAAATGGTAAATTTTAGCTAGTAAAAGGTAATTTTTATTAGGGTATTATTTTTGGGGGTGTTAAATTTTGGATTTGGGTTGTATATAGAAGAGTTGGGCCGGATGGGTGAGGCCCAAAACTCTTTTCTCTCTCTCTCTCCCGATTTTCCCTCCCGCTGCTTGATTTTCCGGCCACCGTTCGCCGCCAAAAACCGGTCCCAAAAGGTCGGTCATCAACCTAGCTTCCATTCTAGACCGGTGACAGCCCCTTTAGCGCCGCCGTGAAGGAGTAGTGCCGCCCGAAAGCGGCAACTGCCGCGGTGGTTCCTTCGCCGGAACTCCCTCCTCCGGCCACCAATCCGGGCAAGCTTGGTACGGTTTTGTAGCTCTCCTCCCATGCAACAACCCCTCCAAAAGGCTCACTCCTCTTGAGCTCGGTAAGGAGAAATTCGAAGTTGAAATTCTAGGGCTTTCAGGATGTTTTCGTTTGATTGACCTAGTTAGGTTGAAATTGGACTTAGTGATAGTTACGAAAGTTGTTTGGGATGTTGAGAGAAAGCTACTGTTAAAATTTGGTAGAATTTGGACGTCGCCGGAATCGGCCTCCGGCCACCGCCGTTTTGGGGTTTTGTATAATTTTAATTGTGTAATAATTAGTGGAATTTAATGGAGTGAATTGTGGAATTTTCGGACGAGTTTTGAATAGGTTTGTGAATTTCCGAAGTTGGTATTTTGGCGGTTAAATAATGTAAAATCCGACCGTAGGATTTAAATCAATTTATGGAAAAAGTTGTATTTATGACTGCCGAGTATGATATAAAAGTTTTTGGATCGTTTCGATTTAAGAATATCGAAGTTAGGCAATGAGAGGTACTTATGGCTCTCGATTAATTTTGCCTATTTTATCAAATACTGGAATTTAGTTGGTAATTAATTATATATTTGGAACAGGACGTGAGGAGGCCCGTGCAGAAGAAGCCTCGGAGCGTCATCAGGCTTATGCCTAATTTGTGAGTGGATCTTTGTTTAAATAAAAAGCATGCGATGAATGATTTTATTAATCATTTATTTTTCTTATGAGATTTATTAATTTCTCGCCTATTTGACAATTTTTCCTCCTTTGGAGAGACCGAAAATGAGATTTTCGGTGGATATATATGTTTTGAATTTTATGAGAATAGTATGTATATAATGCTAGCTAGCCATACGTGCTTGGTCCGTCATAATGAGGTAAAATACCATTATGGCGTGTCGTGAGTGTTAGACACAAGCGTTATAGCCCTATATGAAAACTACTTTCTTTTTCGGTTTATTTAGGTTTTCATATAGGGAGTCCACACGTATATTACACCGTCCTTTTCGGTCATAATGAGGAAAAATACCATTATGGCGCAACGTGAGCGTTAGACGCCAGCGTTGTAGCTTTGTATGAATTTTTATTTTTCTAAATTGTTTCTAGGATTCATACAAGGAGTCTGACAAGTGTAGATACATACGAATATATGTTATATATAGTTCAGCTAGAGAGTCTCCATTTTATTTGAGTTTGTGACTAGCCAGTGCTAGTCATGAAATTGTCAGATTATGAATTGAGTGCTTTTGAGCTGCCGCATGCATTATATTTTCTATGAAATTAAAATGGGAATGCATAAATATTTTGTTATTAAATTATTTTGTCCACTCACTCTAATGTATTAAATGTCTTACCCTGGGCCATTCGTTTTAAAATGCCCAGTCTGCAGAGTTCGGATTGGATCTAGTAGGAGACGAGGCATAGTCACCCGTATTTCCACCACCTTTCACCAGTAGGTTACATTAGCCTACCTGTGTTTTCTTACTTCCGCTAGTATCTAGTAGCTCTGAATACTTGGGTTTAATGTATGTATTTTGGTTGTGGGTGAAGGCTTGTTGATATTTTAGAATATTTTCGGATGATGTATATTATCTTAGATAATGTTATTATCTTGTTGGTGGTGATTGTTTTTGGGGAGCACGAAGGCTCCAAAAGTTAAGGTGGATTTGAAACCTTTAGACGTGTTTGCAGGTTTCTAATGGAAGGGTTGTCATTTTCAAGGGAGGTTGTACCGAATTTTGCGGTAAATCTTTCCTTTTGACACCGACCACAAAAGAAAAGGGGTTATGAAATATATTATTTAATCGAGGTTATTAATTTATCGAATATTCATTTATCAAGGTTTTACTGTACAACTACTAGAAATGAAAAAAAAAAAAAAATATATATATATATATATACAGTATTTCTCAGGTAAGGGTATCCTTATTTATTCTTACGGTGCGTATTTCCACTTTAGACTCAATTTTCAATCAAATTTTCACATCTCCACCATCTAGTTATTAGATACTAATGTATAGATTAATTCTGTAAAATTAAAGCCAATTTGGTTAACATTAAGGCACTCAAACTGCGTTTTTCTGTTATAAATGAATTGTTTAAGTTCGATAGAATTATGTTCGTCCATTGGTTTAATCGAATTTGAGTGCCTTAATGATAACCCAATTGGCTGAAATTTTACAGAGATGATTTATACATTAGTATCTAAAGACTAGACGGTGAAGATGTGAAAATTCGATTGAAAAGTGAGTTTAAAGTGGAAATCTGCATCGTAAGAATAAATAAAAACCTCCTTAACCAAGAAAGCTTATATATATACACCATAACACGGAACCAAAAATAAAATACATTTGATTATTGAATAAAAGAGTAAATATAACTTACTGATTTAAATCAATGCATGAATAAGAGCAAGAGCTCTCTTACATGAATAGTCTATGCTAACTTTGGTTTTCTAGAGAGAGAGAAAGGAGAGGAGAAGAAAAAATGAAGTCTGCCTCATTGTGAAGCTAGAGGCGTCTATAAATAGAAATTTGGTTTTCTAGAGAGAGAGAAAGGAGAGGAGAAGTGACTGTTGTGAATAGTAACTTGTCTGCCACTGATTACTGTTGATGAATAGTAACTTGTCTGCCACTGATTTATTGTTGATGATAGTAACTTGTCTGCCACTGACTGCTGATATTTTCGGTGGGAATTTTGACTGGGACTTAATATGCTTGATCTTGCTTTTGGACCAGTCTTGACTAAACAAATTCAGCATATGGATCTTGACTATCTCATATCAGCCCACCTAGTTGGATGATTGGGAGAACTTTGATGACTAAGAGCTGATGACAATTCTGATGGAGAGTGTTCTCCTTCATCATCTGTGAATAAACTGGCCGCCTGTTGTAGCAATTGCTTAGCCAATTCCTTTAGTTCATCTTTGGAGGATGAGGATGAACTTGAGGCTTTTTCTTAGAAAAGGATGATGACTGAAGAGTCTGAGACTTTAACTGAGGGATCGGAGATGCCGGCTGAATAGGAACCGGAGCTCCTGAACTGGATGGAATAACTGAAAATTTTTCACTGAATTGGGATAAAACTCTTTCAGTATTGAATTTATCCCACCATTTGACTAAGAGTTGTCGTAAGACCATGTGATTTTCAGATTCAAGTTTATATTGCCATTTGAAAATCCAGGGATTTATATTTAGCCATGAATTGGAGAGTAGGGGGAACATTTTCTCATATTCTGAGACGGTCATAACTGAAGTAAATGTAGTGACTGCATTCTGGAGATTTGAGGGATAAGGTCATCAAGGGCATCCATGATTATCCACCAATCAGTGAACCACATAGCGAATTGGCGATTGATTTTCTATCAAAATTGAGAAACTATGAATGGCTAAAATCTTCTGTTTGGTGGAGGAATATTTTACTCCATGCTTAATGTAATCATGATAAGTAAATGTGAGTGTGTCTAATTTGTGAGGAGTAGAGGGAAAATCACCCCATTGAGATAATGAAATGATACGAATTGTGTAGAGGGAATGATATAATATTTTATGTAGGTCTTTTGGGTCATGAATTGGTTTAATAGATAATGACTCAGATTTATACATAATGTCTTTATAGAATGCTAAAGATTTACCTGGAAGATAATGAGATTTGGGCCAAAATAACTTTTTACTAAAGAAATATGATTTTTTATATGACTCATAGAAGGTTCAATATGAAACAGAAAATGTTCAGCTCGGTTAAAGTAAGAGGATGATTTTTGTAAATGACTGGAGAGTTAGATGAGGAGTCTGTTTTGTAAGGGTCGTATTGGTTTACTAAGGCTGACTGGTAATTGGGTTTAATCAAACTGAGGGTGCTACCAAGAGCATTATACGATTGACTATTGGAACCGGGGAATGACCTGCATAAGGAACTATGCTGGGGTTTGACTCAGGTGATCTTTCTTAACTGGGGAAGATGACTTAGATACTGATTTTCTGGGATTTCTCCCTGGATGAGCTAGGCTTCATGTTTTGGTGCCTGTAGAAATTCACGAGTTAGGAAATCTGGGATATGGTTGTCACTTTCTTTAATGAATGCAATTTCAAAATCAAAAATACTTAAGATTGCTTGCCAATGGGTAAAGATTTGTTTGCTAGCAATGTTTTGAACATCTTTTCTAAAACATCTTTTACACTTTACAATCAACTCGGACCAAAACATTTTGATTTAATAAATCATCTTGAAATTACATACATAATACAATTGATAAAATTCTTTCTTAATAGTACTATAATTTGATTGAGCTGAGTTCCAGATTCCAGAATGAAATCGAATAATTTGTTCTGGATGATTGGGGGAAATTTGTTGTTTGAGGATACTCCATAACCTATTTCAGAGGCATCAGTTTCTACTATCTTATAGAAATCAGGCAGAGGGATTATATGAACTGATGTCCAGGGAGCAGGATTTTTTGTAGTCTATCAAATAGAGGTTTGCAGTGTTTCCTAATGTTTTGTAAAAATCAGCTACATAATTTAAAGATCCTAAGAATCTTTGTAATTGATTTTTATCTAAAATGATATCTGGAAATTTATCAGCAAATTGTATTGCTCTATCTATGGGTCTAATTTGGAGTTGGTGAATGTTAAATCCAAGAAAACGAATATTGGTTTGGAATAATTGATTTTTGAGGCAGAAACAACTAAACCATTATTCTTTATTATGGAAAAGAATTGGTGTAAATGTTTCAAGTGTTGATCAATTGATTGTGAAAAGATCAAAACATCATCAATGTAGACGATGGAGAAGTGACTATAAGGATTGAATATGTCATTCATTATGTTTTGGAATTCGCTAGGGGCATTCTTTAAGCCGAATGGCATAACATTCCATTCATAATGACCAAGGGTGTGACGAATGCAGTTTCTTTGTCAGCTTCACTGATTTGGATCTGCAAAATCCTGACTTCATATCAAATTTATTAAAGATAACCGATTTGTTTAACTTGTTAATGAGATCTCGTTTATTGGGAATATGATACCTGATCCATTCAAGACTGTGTAAGAGGTTTGTAGTTAATAACTAACCGAGGAGTTCCTCTTTCGAGTTCAGCATTTTTTTGAACATAGAAAGCTGGGCAAGACCAAGGGGATTTATTAGGGCGAATAATATCTTTGTTGAGTAAATCATTAATTTCATTTTTACAAAATCCATAATCTCATGACTCATTTGGATTAGATGAGTTTTAGTATGGATATTTTTCTCATTGAATTCTTTGATGTAAGAAAGAGAAACAATATGTTTTTTCTATGCCAAAATGTAGTAGGAATATCAGAACATATTTCTTTGATAATTTTTTCTTCAAAAGTTTTGATTTTTTGCTGAAACAAAGAGTTTGGAGCTGATTTTCAATTCGTTTGAAATTAATTTTCTTGAAGAAAGGTTATTTGTTTATTTTTGACTTGAATGCAACTAAAGGTTTTTGAAATATTATTTTCTTGAAATGCTTGTAGGGTGTGAATTTAGGTTTAAAAAAAAGTAAATTAACTGGTTCATCAAAAGGGTAGGTAATAATACCATCATATTTGGTGTTGAAGGGTAAATTAAAGTAATGAAAGGAAGTCCTAAGATTACTTTATCGGTTAAATTTTTTACCAAGACAAACGGAGTTTTGAAACAAACATTGTTTTGGCATATATGGGCTTTAGGGATTTCGTATTTAATATCCATTTCGTAAAGACTCTTTTGTTTTTCAAAATATTTTGAAGGTATTAGGCCTTCTTGGATGTAGTTAAGATCTGCACCGGAATCAATAAAGGCTGTTATTGTTATTTGAAAATCTTTTATTTGAGTTAGACAGTAGTGTACCATTTTTAAGTTGGTTTGGCGTATGATACTAATAGTATTGTTTTCAGAAATTTAGCTTCATTATTTGCAGGGGAGAGGATATGGAATGATTTTCAGGGGGATCCTGTAATTTAAGAAATTGATTATTTATTTTAGTAAGTTTAATTCTTGTTAATTTATTTATTGTCATTTGTAAGTTGTAAATGTATTTGTTGTAAAACATGTATTTGACCCTTGATTGTTTTCACTTCATGTTGCCAATCTGGATTGTTATTTCTTTTGTACTAGTAGAAAAATTTTCAAAAGTTGTAGTAAGGCTAATTTTTTGTGGGGAGGATTAACTACATTTTCTTGGGTGATTAATTTTTTAATTTTTAAGGTACTTGCTTTAAGCTTAGGGTTATCTATTTTACCTATTAAATCAATTAATAGTTTTCTTGTTCTTCCTGCTTGGAAAGAACATTTATTGTTTTACAATTACATACATCCTTACACTCAAAAGTAATATCTGGAGAAGAATGTTCATTGGATTCAGAGGAAGAAGATTTCATCAATGTGATATCATCTTCACTCATTTTATTTTCTGAATCAGTATTTCGTTTTTCCTCTTGACTGATTTTGAGTTGATTAATTTTAACTAGACAGTTATTTGCAAGTGACCGGTCTTATTACATTTAAACATTAGTTTTACTTTTATCGAAAGATTTGCTCTTTAGTGGCGATTGGTTTCTTGGACCAATTTTGCGAAATTTGTTTTTGAATAAAATTTGTTTGGCTCAAAGTACTTTTATAAGGTGTAATTTCTTTTTGAATGATATGGAATAAATTATGCTTGCCTTTTTCTCCTTGAAGGAGGTAAGGAAGGTAAGCCATATTGTTCACAAAAATTTCCTAGTTCATATTTTGCTGTTTTCTTATCTGATTTTATTTGAGCATTTAGTTTCATATCTATACAATTTTTAATCCTTCTTTTTGGATAACTGTAATTATATTTTCATAAGTTAAAGAATCGTAGTTAATGTGACCTGTTTCATTACTAAGGACTTGCCTGATTTTATGAGCAAATAATTTTGGAAGACCATTTATGAATTTTTCTTTCCAAATGGTTGGTTATTATTATCTTTAAGCATAACTCGAGAAATAATAACATCTTTGTACCATTTGAAATCACTTAAGGTAGGACACCTAAGGTTACTAAGTTGATCATGAATTCTGGATGTAATATGACTAGGGGTCCCTATGAAATGTTGGATGATCGTGTAAAAAAGGTATTAACAGCATCAGAAATCCCCATTCCTGTGCGATCGTCAAAAATGGGAGTCCCATCTTCATCACGTTTGATGGCATGTTTAATGGATGATCTAGAATCAGGAGTGAGATGTTTTTCCCACCATGAATGAAGCATTCCTATAAATCATGTGGAAAGTATGTCAATGATTTCAGGCTGGCTGAAATTATGATTAGTGACATAGCTATTGGTTGTCATAGACATGTGATGTAATTTATTTAAGATTTCTTGTTCTGATAAATTATCAATGTTCCATTCATAAGTTTTATCAGAAGAAACTGAGAATTGATATTAAGGTGATTTCTAGGTTGTATATCCAAAGGGAGAGGACGTTCTGTCCAAGTTTTAAAGTCGTTTCTTTGGATGAACTATTCTATCTAGTTTAGTGTTCTATATTTAAAGTTTGAAGTATTTGGTTTAATTTGTAATTTGGCTAGTGTTACTAGAATTGCTATCGGATGAAATGGATGTAGAGGTTTGTTGGGTATGAATTACTGCAATTCTACTGGGTTCTGGTGTTTCAGTTTTAAATTTTTCTAACATCCGTTCGATCTTTTGAATCGAAGAAGTAGGCTTCAGGGTAGGTTTATTTAATTCACTGAAATAAACTAAAGGGGTTTCTGGTTTAGGTTGGGGTAGAATATTGACTTTAGAGGATATGTTGTCAACCTTTTTTTCTATTTTATCTAACTGGGCTCCTATGGTTACTAGGTTCTGGTTTGTGTAATTATTTATTCAATAATTTTTTTAGTTTCTGGGTTAATTTCTTAGTCTATGTATCCTTTACAGCGATTTTAAAAGGTGAGGCTATGATTGGACTGTTAAGATGATCAATTGTTATTGTTTCAACAGGAGGATGGGTAGAAAGGACCAAGCTAGTTGAGGTTTTCCATCTTGCTTTTGTTAATGTTTGATAATTTTTTGTTGTTTAGTTGGTCTATAAAATCAAGAAAGAATATTTCAGATTTTGTTTCAAGCATAAATATTTGCCAATCACTAAATAATTGCTTTCGTTAATTCATGAAAGGAACTTCATTCTATAAAGGTTTCTCCTAAGGATATTTTATTTGATTCAAGATGTTTATCTAATCTAGAATAGTTGATTATGAAATGTGTGTAAGTGTGCTTAACTGAGGGTTTAGTGAGGGAGTAACTAAAAAATCAGAAGCAATGGGAGAAGTTTGTTCTTCATCTGTGGCTGAAATTTTTGAGATTCATTTTCTATATAATTGGGTAACTAACTTGGGAAGTAGTTCTAATGTGTTTAATTTTGAGTTTTTGCAATTCTTCTTCTAGTTCTCTAATCCTAATGTTTTTAATTTCTTTATCCAAATCATAATCTCGTCTAGACATTGTTTCAGCTGTAATGGAGCCAGCAAATGAATGTCTAGCAGTGGCGAAAGAATGTCTGGAGGAATTTCCTATTTCTTGGATTCTTGAATTTTGACTTATCCTGGAGTTTTGAAAATTAATTTTACTGTGTCATCATTAAATTGTTGGATCCAATCTAAATCAGAAGACTATATTGCGCATTGGATGACTGTCTACTAGTGAGTGACCATTCAGAAGGAAGATGGACATCTGACCATCTGATTGTTGTGTGGAACACTAATGTTAGCGCTTTTCTTGACTGCTTTGAATTAAGAGAGTATGGTTTTGGGGGCTTTTACTAATAGCTTGGAAATTCATATTGTGCCAGTGACTTTATAATGAATTCTATATATTAAGACTAAGGTTGGTTCTTTCAAGAACATGATAACCTGAAAGTTTTAACATTTAGGGTTAAAACTTTTAGGATATGGGGTCACTAAGGCTAATGGTAAAATCTGATAAAAAATTGAAATGAACTGGACCATTAAACAGACTCGACTCAATTAATCGAAGGGTACTGTCATTAAAATCAGTAAACCTTGCATCTCTTAAACATAAGAGAATAGAGGCATTAAGACCTTTTCTAGTTAAAGGTTTAAACAATGATTTGGACTAATCAATCAATATGGAGGAAAGTATGACCATTTTTTTATGTTTCTTAATTGATTCAGGACTAAAAAGTTGGCAAGTTTCATGTTGTGTTTATTAAGGCATAAACTTGTTCTACAGATTTAATATGGTGTTCACTTTTAAATGAAGAAAGACTCCATTTTCTTATAAATTTATGACTAGGAATTCTGGGAATATTCCAGTCATTTATGTCTATGTTATCGTTTGACTGAAAACTCGTTTGTTCTTCGTTAACTATATCTAGGATTCTATTGAGGGATGACCTAGACGAACTAGAAGTGATGAGTGTAGATCTAAATAGTCGACTCCATCTTGAGGAGAACAGAGAAAACTGGCCGAAACTAAAAGGATAGGAGGATTTAAGATCCTTGGCTTAAGAACCTAAAGGCTATTACGAGAACAGAGAAAACTGGGCCGAAACTAAAAGGATAGGAGGATTTAAGATCCTTGGCTTAAGAACCTAAAGGCTATTACTCACTCTACACCGCTCATGCCGCATCCGCTCATGCCTTACCTGAGACTTAGTGTTTGGACCTGGACTTATTGTTTGGTTGAAGAGAATAACATGCTTAAAAGGAGATAAGGAAAAGAAAATAAAACCGAAATCCTTAAATTAAGGGATAGGAATCAAAACACTTCACAAAATAGTAAAGTAAGTAGATCAACTCAAGATCCACTCATAGGCGGTAGTTCGCCACCTGGGGATTGAGAAGTTAATATAAATGACAGGAGATAAACTCTAGAGCCACTCTTAGGCGGTAATCCGCCACTCCGGTTTCTCGCCCCACAGTGACCTTTTGCTTCCGGTTTCCAAGCCACGTGATGACCTTCTCTACCCGGTTGGTCACAATTCAAATCCAATTTCAAAGCACTGTTCCGCTCCCTCTCTCTCTCCCTCTCTGCCCCTTCTCTCGACCCAAAACCCTAATTCCCAATTCCCAAATTGAAATTCCCCTAAACTACTAGAAACCAACCTTAAACCCTCTCTCTCAGGCCCTTCTCTCTCTCTCTCGAAAAACCTTATTCCCCAATTTTAAATCCACATTAGTCATTAGTCATGGCTAGATCGAAGATCCGTGCCCGAAACCCGGCCTTTCCTAGCCGACGGAGTCAAAGGCTTGATAAATCGGCCTCTTCTACTGAAACGGATGACACCTCCAATCCATCGAAGAGGGCTTGACCATCGCCAACTGATGGTGTAGATGCCTCTGCCTCTGTCTCTAACTCTGTCATCGACGTTCCCGGATCGTCGTCTGAGGCTGCGCACATGAACGATTCCCAACGTGGACTTGTATCTTCACTAGAAGAGGGCCCGATTCCAAGACGGGGTCGGAACGAGGGGGCGACGTGTGTCAACCAATAGAGGAAGGAGACGAAGACGAGGAGGATAATGAAGATCACCATGAAGAGGGAGAAGATATCATTTTGATGATGCGAAAGGGCAAGTGGCTGGCGACCGTGTGGTCTTCCGGAAGTGGAATAAAGTCACCAGGAAACAACTGAGTTTCTTCAACTACGTGTAAGTATGAAATCCCGGCCTGAAATTCCTGAAATCCCCTGAATTTCGAATTCTGAATTTGGTTACCAATGGGGGGTAGTATATTTGTTTACTCAGTGTTTATGTCCTATTTGTGTATGATACAGGAACGTACACCTAAAGTCAGGGAACGTGCCGAAGAACCAAGTTCACGACTTCAAGTTGAGCCTATCTCAGAAATGGAAGGAACTTATGCCGGAAGAGAAGGCAAATTACGTCGACCCTGATAAATAGGGTTACTCGTTAGCTTCTTATTCCGAGGGAAGTGCGCCAGCGGTCTACAAGGTAGACACTCGCACATCTCCACACCGGTTCAAGAGTTTGATCGGAGAGTTCAATGAAGAGAAGTTAGCTGCTTACAGGGAGCTCGGTTTTGGCCTCTCTTGAAGTTGGCTATTACTAAGATGCACCTTTCCATTCTGAGGCTCATAGTCGATGCCACTAGCGCCTCAGATAAAAGTATAACTATGCATGGGACCAAGCTTCCACTCTCAGCCAATGATGTGGAGAATTGTGGGGTTTGAAGAATGGCGGATCCCCAGTTGTCTTTGAGGGGCATGTGAAAGATTATACGGAGTTGGAGGCCACTGCAAATGAGATGGCGGGGCTGACCACAAGATCCACACCGGTTCAAGAGTTTGATCGGAGAGTTCAATGAAGAGAAGTTAGCTGCTTACAGGGAGCTCGGTTTTGGCCCTCTCTTGAAGTTGGCTATTACTAAGATGCACCTTTCCATTCTGAGGCTCATAGTCGATGCACTAGCGCCTCAGATAAAAGTATAACTATGCATGGGACCAAGCTTCCACTCTCAGCCAATGATGTGGAGAATGTGGTGGGTTTGAAGAATGGCGGATCCCCAGTTGTCTTTGAGGGGCATGTGAAAGATTATACGGAGTTGGAGGCCACTGCAAATGAGATGGCGGGGCCTGACCACAAGATCCAACTCGCCAAGGTCGAGGCGTACTTGAAGGAGAGACGCAATTGGTGGATGACAAATTCAAGCGACTATTTATTTTGTTCACCATGAGCACCATCATTTCCCCAACCGCTAGCCTTTCTATTCCCAAGAAGTGGCTGCTTTGTGCGAGAAACCCCGCGGACTGTGCTTCGAAGAAAGAGAATTAGGTGAGTATGTTTCGATTCGCTGATGGCCGGCATTTCTGAATTTCAGCAAAGGGAAACGGTGCAAAGATAAGTGGGAAATTTTGCAGCGGCTGCTTATTGTTTCTTGAGCTCTTCCATTTTGATTGTGTCGGTCATGAGAAACACTTTGTCGATAGGTCTTTGTACCCAATTGAGGCATGGGGGGACAAAGAAGTAGGCAGAGTATTGAAATACATCAATTAGTTGGGGGGTATGCTTGACTCGCGGGTTGGTTGGAAGAAGGTTGGGGGGGTGTGCGCACGGACGATGTTGCACCCGGGGTTAGTAGGCAGGAGTTCGATTTGGCGATGGGTAGAGTCGGTCGATTGGAAGACCAAGTGCGCAAACATAGGGGCAGAAATGGGGGGGCAGGTTTTGCTGCCATCATTAGTAGGCTCGACTCCATGGGTGCAGCAGGTCCATCAAAGGCAAAAGGGAGAAGGGAGAGAAGAAGAAGAGGTAGACATGGTAGAGAGGCTGTAAAGGATGGCTCTGGTTTTCTGTTTTCATTTCTTTTACAAATTATTACTCTTTTATGGACCCCCTCTTTTATTCCTTTGTGTAATTAGTGTAATGTGTTGGAACAATGGAACCCCTTGAACAATGTTGAAATCCATAAGGCCACTTTGTTGTTGGTACGTGTAATGTGAGTATGTGACAACCCCCGAAAGCAATATGTTGTGGTGGTGGTGGTGTGCGGACATGTCATAAACAAGTGCATTGAAAGCACTTGTTTATGGTTGTGTTGTGTGTGAACAGTGTCTGGCCAGGTTATGGTTATGGTCATTGAAAGCATTTGGTTATGGTTGGTGATTTGGTGTTGTTTGGACATGTATAGCACTTGGTTATGGGGGAGGTTATGGTAATGGTAGTATATTTGTTTATTTTTCTCAAGTCTCGTCGTAGTATTGACCGTTATTATATTATTTTGTTATAGGTACCGGTAGATTTGGACCGGTCACCGCCGCCGAAAAAGAAAGTCACGGTCATCCTCTCGGACTCAACGTCGATTGTAAGCCCCGAGAAAAAAGATATCCCCAAACCTAATCCCTTGAGGGGAAGAATAGAAGGATTAATATTGGCTCATTTCATGTCTATGGTGACAGAGATGTGATTGACAAAGGCGTAGTTACAAACGTATGCGACCCATGCTCGGCCAAAGAACTTGTCGAGAAGATTGTGCTCAGCACAACCGGCGACATATAGGCTACTAGAAAACATATTAAGACACTACAACCAAACCAATGGGTTGTGGATGATGTCATCAACATGTTTTCGAACTATCTTAACCAAGAAAAAAATGAGAGAGATAAAACTCCGAGGTCACACTTCTTGGATACTTGCTTTGCTCAAAAGATACAAAGTCATTTGGAGGGGGTAAGCAAAGGTCTTCTTACGCGTTTTCATCAAAAAGGAGTTTGGGTATGAGATCCCTCCAGAAAACAATTGTACAATGCGACAAGGTAATTCTTACCACCTATCCTGTTCGTTTATCAAATTAAGTTATTCATTACAAAAGTGTCTGACGTTCTTTAACGGCCCTTCTTTAACATTCACTCTTACGTAAGAGGTGTAGACCCGTTCTAGATCGTGTCTACTTCTACTACAAAATTTTATCGTGCTACACGTAGACTTTCTGGGAATAAAACGCCCGTTTTGAAATAGTATCTACTTCGCTTACAAACATTTTATCGTGCGAAGTATAGACTTTCTGGAAAATGTCTAATTTACTTACAAACATTTATCGTGAGACGCGTAGACTTTCTGAAAAAAAAACACTCAATTTGAAAAAGTATCTACTTCCCTTACATTCATTCTTCCGTACGAAGTGTAGACTTTCTGGGAAAAAAACACTCAATTTGAAAAAGTATCTACATCTCTTATATTCTTCTTTTGTATCAATGTAGACGTTCTCATTACCAGAAGAAAGGCTTTAGCCGACGAAAAAAAAAAAAACCAGGCCGTCGAAGCTTTTTTTCGTCGGCTAAGTGAAATTTTCGTCGGCTATGGTAAACTTTAGCTGACGAAAAAAAAATTTCGTCGGCTAAAGAATTATTTCGTCGGCTAAAGTTCACAGACTATGGCCGACGAAATATTTAAAAGTTTAGCCGACGAAATTAATATGTCGTCGGCTAAAGTGCTTTATATTTGCGGATCTGGACAGCAGCAGCTCATCTGGGAAAAAAAACGGGAGAAGAAAAAACGAGGAGAAAACGTTTGGGTGTTGTCGAAATCTGTCCATAATTAGTTTGTGGAGCCATATATAGGTACGTATATGTATATATATGTTGTTTAATTGAGTTTTATTTGAGTTGATCGATTTTAAGTGTGATTGAGTTTATTGATTTTGATTGTGATTGAGTTGATTAATTTTGAGTACGTTGGATGTATATATATATATGTGTTGATCGATTTGGTTGATAATTGAATTGATAATATATATGAATTAATTTTTGTTAATAAATAGTAGATATATATATATATGTTAATTAATTTATATAATATTATTGTGTTGATATGGTATGAAGTTGTTGATGATATATATGAGTTCATGATGATTTTTGATGATGTTGATATATAATATTGTTATGATCGAGTTGATTGATTTTGAGTATGTTGGATGTATATATATATATATATATATATATAATATATATATGTATTATATATGAATTAAGTGTTTTATAAGTAGTAGATAATATATATATTATATATGTTAATTAATTGATAATATTGTGTTGATGGTATATACCACAATGATGTTTTGTGATGATGTAGATATATATATATATATATATATGTATATATATAATATTTTTATGTAATTATTAAGTATATATATATATATGTGTGTGTGTTAATTAATTTGTTATTAATTAGTTGTAGTACGTAGAATATATAGTAAATGAATTGAGATTTTATATATGGCATGAAATTTCATTAATAATTAGCTAGCAGCGTTATAAATATATATTTTGTTATATTTTCAGGATATGGATAAGAGTTGGATTTCGCTTCCAAAATGGGACAAAGATACGGTGCAGGAGTTATGAGTTTTATAGAATATGCGCTGGCTAACGCTAACGGGAATACAATTTTCTATTGCCCGTGCACGAAATGTCAGTGTCGCAGCGATATGCATCGATTTCCCATTGACAAAGTATGGCAGCACCTGAGGAGTAACGGGTTTTGGAGAAGTACACATGTTGGTTATATCACGGTGAAACATCATCAAGGGGTCCGCATGATCATGGGCAATTTTGTGAGACGGGCAGTACATCCAACGATCCAACAACGGCATTCATCAACGACATGTTTCCTTATGAGAGCGGTGTATGCGCTCAAGGACAGTATATGCCTGACCCGGTGCAGCCCTTCCCTAGAGCTGTCAACACTGCTGGTATTGAAAAGTACAACAAACTGCTTGCTTTCCAACAGACTCCTGTGTACCCCGGTTGTCAGAAGACCGTTCTTGAAAGTGTGATGGACGTAATGAAGATTAAAGTTGAGACAAAATCGACCGTGAAGGCTGTTGATGATATCTACAATACACTGCTTCGATGCTGCCCCACGGTCATCGTCTTCCTACCACTCATCGTAAGGTCTGATGTATCCTGAAAGATCTTGGGCTTTCCTACATCAAGATCCATGCATGCATATATGACTGCGTTCTCTTCTGGGTAAAGATCCAGAAGGGAATGACCTTGGTGGGCTTGACGCATGTCCGGTATGTCACACTGACAGGTATAAGCTGACTCCTGCAGGCAATAGGAAACCTGTGAAGGTACTTCAGTATTTCCCGTTGAGGGATAGGCTTGAGCGGTTGTACATGTCTTCACACACGGCCAAAGCTATGAGATGGCACGTTGATAGGGAATTGCATGACGAAGATACCCTTATACACCCTGCTGACGGGGAGGCTTGGAAGCATATAGACAGGGAGTTTCCTCATTTTGCGTCAGAGGTCCGAAATGTGAGGCTCGGGCTCTCATCCGACGGGTTCAACCCTTTTGGCAACATGAGTCTTCAATACAGTGTATGGCCGGTGATTTTGGTACCGTACAACCTTCCTCCATGGATGTGCATGAAGAAAGAATACAATATGTTGAGTTTGTTGATTCCGGGGCCCGGTTATCTAGGGAAGTGTCTCGATGTGTATTTGAGACCTTTGATTGAAGAGCTTCAGTTTTTGTGGGAAGTTGGTCATCCCACTTATGACAAGTACATGCACGAGATGTTCCAGATGCATGTCATGGTGTTTGTGGTACCATCAGTGATTTTCCTGCCCGTGGGATGTTGTCGGGCAACGTTGTTAGGGGATACAAGGCTTGTCCAGAGTGCCTTAGCGATGAGGGGAGCAGCAGTCATTGCAACAAGATATGCAGATTGGGTCACCGTGCTTTCCTTCCATATAATCACGAATGGCGGTTCGATGAAAGGACATTTGATGGGACCGTAGAACACGGTGTGTCTCCAGAAGATGGACGAGAGAAGAAATTTTAGCAGTGCTTAATGAGTACGATTTTGGGCAGCTCAGCAATCATCCCAATATTGTTGCGGCGATACCTGAAAGACCCGACAGGTACAAATTCTGGACACATAAGAGCATATTCTGGGAACTCCCATACTGGAGTAAGTTGTTGATCAGGCACTACCTAGATGTGATGCACATAGAAAAGAATGTTTGCGACAGTGTGGTGGGCACAGTGCTGAACTTGGAGGGGAAGACGAAAGACGGTCCTAAGGCACGCATTGATCTAAAAAAAATGCAGTTAAGAAGACATCTGTGGTTGAAAGAAGGGAAGAAAAAAATGCCTCAAGCTCCTTACACCGTGAAGCCTGACCAGAAGAACGTAATTTTCAGGTGGATGAGTTGTGTGAAGTATCCTTCAGGCTATGCAGGAAATATAGCCCGGTGTGTGAACTTCCGGGACAATAAGATGTACGGGTTGAAGAGTCATGACTGTCATATCCTGCTACAACGTCTCTTCCCTGTTTTCATTCGACCGTTCCTTCCCCGTCAGGTGGTGGAGCCGTTAGTAGCGTTGGCAAGATTCTTCCAGAAGTTATGCACACGGGAAGTGACAAAATCTAACCTCCGGAAATGCAAGAGGACATCATTTATATCATGTGTAAATTTGAGAGGATATTTCCTCCAAATTTTTTTGACATCATGCCTCACCTGATGATCCATCTTCCCGAGCAATTGTTGCTACCGGTCCAGTACACTACACTTGGATGTATCCCATGGAAAGGTACGTTTTTTACACCTGAATTCCTCAATATATATACATGTTCAATAATCATAACACTTTGCAACTTGATTTATAGGCAACTGGAGACTACAAAGATTATGTGGCTAATAAATCCGCGCCTGAAGGATGTATAGCTGAAACATATATTGCGCACGAGTGCGTCACCTACATGAAGTTGTATTTAGGAGCGTTGAAGGAAACAGACGAAGCCATGCCGGTAGATGTACCGAAGTTCAATATTTCCATACTCTCCAGTGATGTTGAAGTTTATGGAATTTTGCCAGACTCCTACAAGTTGCAACCACATGAGCTAGTCATTGCCCACTGGTGGGTATTGATTAACTGTCCAGAAGTTGAATACTGGAAAGACATCCATCTATATTGTCCAGACATTCAAGGTGATCTCAAGTACCACAACATGGAGTTCGCAAACTATTTGGCGGCTGGGTACGTAATTCAATATTTCTGTACGTATTTATGTTTATTGCATAATTATCCATATTTACAGTTGAATGGTTGGTTGCAGATGAACCATATTCAATTTGATGGTCACCCAAATTGGTCGCACGAACTAAGACTTCTAGCGATGAAGCCGATAATGTCAAGAGTTTATCCGATGTGCAAGGTGAATGGCGTGCAATTTATATGTGAACAGAGAGACAGCAGACGGAGAACACAGAATTCTGGGGTGATGGCGCATGGTGGGCGGAATGGAGTTGACTATTACGGTGTTCTTGATTCAGTGGTGGAACTCGTTTACGGTGAAGGCATGACAGTGCACCTCTTCAAGTGTAGATGGTTTGATACTAGCCCGCAGAGCATGAAGACCGATCAGTACGGAATATTATCGGTGAACACTGCTACAAGTTCTTACGAAGATGACCCGTTCGTTTTTGCCACATCGTTAAAACAAGTGTTTTATCTTGATGACCTGCTAAGGGTGACGCGTGGAAAGTAGTCAACCTTGTGCACCCTTGAAACATTTACCGGGCGGCTACACTTGGAGAGGCCGAAGACCAGGAAGAAGATGTTGCATATCAAGAGCCCAACGCAATAGGTATTCCTAACTCCTCTACCGTTCGTCTTAATAATTTTAAAGCGGGTCGTTCGGTGCGAATTCGTGATGAAGAGCCAAGGCTTATTGATGTTGATCCAAATCAAGAAACAGACGAAGACTCTTGCGATGAGGAAAGGCATAGATTACCAGAAAATTAATTCTGACACCGAAGAAGACTCATCGGATGATTCGATTACGAGCCTTAGTTTTAATTTCTTCGGATGTAATACATTAATTTGTAATAAAAAGATTATATTACCTTCATTTCTAGTTTACACATATGTTGAATTCATATTTCTGTTATTTTATCTGAATTTTGGTGATATATGAACAGAAATTAGTATGGTTTAAACCTTCTGTTTTAGGGTTTGTATTTTTTTACTTAAGCCGACGAATACAACATAAGTTGTCGGCCTACACCGTCTTAGCCGACGAAGAATACTAGAAAGTCGTCGGCTAAAAGAACTTATAGCCGACGAATTTTTATATTTTTTTATTACATAGTATAGCCGACGATGATTTAGGGTATTATCATCGGCTAAAACCTAAACTTTTTCTGTTACATACTATAGCCCTATCTTCGGTGGTTATTTTACGTAAAATTTTTATACGACTTGTTGTGTCTCATCGATTTGAAAATATTTTCAGTTGAAGGTCCGGCCAAAATACGAAATTTAGACAGTCCAACGACCTTTTCCGGCATTTAGGGGTTTGACTTACGGGATTGACCGTCCGGATCGAGAGCACTTAACCTTGTCAGATCAAGTTGAATTTTTTCCATACATGTATTTTATCATGATGGTCAGATCTGACCGTCGGATTTCCTTTCTCAAGTTTGATCATCACAATCAGAACATGCCTACTAATGTTGTATAACTTGTTTACCAAGTGTTAAGTAAATGTTCCGTTTCAAAAACAAACTATAGTAGAACCTTCAAACGTGAAAAAGTCGTGAAATAAGACATGACCAGAATGGTGAAATACGTCTACGATTGAAAAATCACGGTATTCCGGTCATGTCTCGGTGCCGATTGTTGCGGTCAATGCAATTTTCCATTCTTTCTCTATGGGTAGCCCTATCTTCGGTGGTTATTTTGCGTAAAATTTTTATACGACTTGTTGCGTCTCATCGGTTTGAAACTATTTTCGGTTGAAGGTCCGGCCAAAATACGTAATTTAGACAGTCCAATGACCTTTTCCGTGCGTTTAGGGGTTTGACTTAACGGATTGACCGTCCGGATCGAGCCCTTAACCTTGTCGGATCAAGTTGAATTTTTCCCATACATGTATTTTATCATGATGGTCAGATCTGACGGTCGGATTTTCGTTCTCAAGTTTGATCATCACGAGCAGCAGTCACAGTTTGACGAATGTTTAAAAAGTTATAAAGCCGACGAATTTAAAAGGTTATAGCCGACGAAATTTGGTTTAGCTGACGAATTTCATAGATTAAGCCGACGAATTTCAAAGTTTTAGCCGACGACTTTTACCTTAGCCGATGAGATTATTATCTTAAGCCGACAAATTATTATCTTAAGCCGACGAAATTATTATTTCGTCGGCTAAAGTTTTCGGTTAGCCGACGAAATTATTACCTTTAGCCGACGAAATTATTATTTCGTCGGTTAAAGTGTTTGGGTATAACCAGCTCGACTGGTTGTATGTCCTAGCCTCCTTTTCCTCTCCCTCTCCTAATTTCGCCTCCTCCGCCTCCGCTCCCTCTCCCGGTCGCTGGCCTCTCCCTCTCTCTCTCACGGTCTCCCCTCCTCTCCCTCTCCCTCTCTCCGGTCTCCACCTCCTCTCCCTCTCCCTCTCCCGGTCTCGCCTCGCTCCCTCTCCCTCTCCCTCTCGCCGGCCTCCTCCTCCCCTGGCTCCGACCTCCTCCTCTGTGCTGCTCCGGTCCTCCCTCCTCCTCCTCGAGTACGTTTTTGAGCTTTAGTTATATTGTGTTTGCTTTTTTTTCCGGTTAATTATAATGTGTGGTGTTATTAGGAAGTGTATATTTGTATTTAGGAAGTGTATATTGTTATTAATAAGTGTATATTTGTATTTAGTATTTAGGAAATGTATATATTTGTTTTGCATTTTGTGTTTGCTTTGATTTTCCGGTCAATTGCAATGTTGTGGTGTTGTTAGGAAGTGTATATTTTATTTATGAAGTGTATATTTAGGAAGTGTATATGTGTAAAATTTAGGAAGTGAAATAGTATTTAGGAAGTGTATATATTTTTACATTTTTTAAATGAGTTTGCATTTTTTGATTTTGTGGCCTTGATTCAAATTAATATTTTAAATAGGATGAGCGGTAATATTAGATCGACGAAGCGTTCGAAGGGCCAAGGTCTGTATCGTCTGAGGGAACCTCTAGCAACCTCAGACGTCGTTTCAGGGCCTATGACAGCTAGACATGCGAGCCTTCTGCAGACGGCGCAGAACAGCCGGAGGTGCCCCCTTCATCGAGGCAGCGGGCTTCCCTTATTCGCGAGGCAGTTGTTTGCTCAGCCTCAGACGGAGGTGTCTGCACCCCGTATGCCTGAGATACACCGGGTGCCCACTCCAGCTCCTACTTCTCGGATAGTGGGTCATCTGGGGTACAGATGCCGCCGCCTCACTATTCCTCCACGGATGATACCGGCCATACCTGTAATCGATGACTCAGGGACGCCGACTTATCCACTGCCCCGCCAGTGGCTCATCAGCGCGCGTACCGGTTCGTGCCTTTTGATACGCCTCTTATTTCCGCGAGGGTATCATCATCGGAGGCGGAATCCGTCACGTCCGCGTCCTCGCCCTCAGGTAATGAAAGATGAATGATTTGTTTTTTTATAATCTCCGATTCCGATTTTAATAATCAATTGGTTATCATGTCATAGGCACCATCGGAGCGAAGCGGCAAAGAAGAAGAGAGGCCCCGTCACAGGGAAGGCTCTGGAGAAGATCGTCGGACTCAGGGAGGATTGTCATCGGTACTGACGGGGATGGCAACGTAGTATCGGGCGGGAAGTCGAGGACGTACTCCGGCGCGTGGGAGCGCTCATTAGGGATAGAGTCCCTATATTGTGGTCTAACTGGGGTGAGGTCCGCAGGAGGTTAAAGACATGGTCCACAACGCGATGTCGGTGAGTTTACAAAATGCCTGAATAATATTATGTATTACATTATAGATTTCTGGAAAAACTAAACTAATAAACGGTTAAATGCAGGTGTGGTTTGAGGTTCCCGAGCCCTGAAGAGCAGCTGTGCGGACTTTGTGCATGGGGAAGGTACGTTGGGAAATTAATGAAAAAACAAAACTGTATGTCATATTAATAATATTTCTAATATTTTTGTTGTATCTGTAGGTACAAGGAGTGGAAGAACGAGTTGCGGACCCATTGGACTACGCACCGGAACGCACGTTCTGCTACCCCTGCTGAGTTTCAGTACAGAGAGTACGAGTGGCGTTGGCTTCTAACATCAGAATTCAACAACCCTCGTAAACAGGTATTTAAATAAATTAATTAGTTAATTTATCATTAAGTACGTGCGTTTTAAAATATTTTACTAATAGTTACTTTTTCTTTGAAGGCGGTTTCCCGGGCGAACGCTCAGAACCGGCAACGCAACAAAGAACATCATGTCGGTTTAAACCGTTCGCTGTCTTCATGGACGAGGCGGCCAGGGAATATCCAGAGGTCAACATACTATACGTACGAGTATCCTTCCAGGAATATAGTAAGTAATCTTTTTTTACGGAATTTTAATTTTACTTATATATATGTTAAAATATTAATTATAATTTTTTCCTATCCAATTAGGCAAGGGTGAGGGAGGCTAGTGACGAGGTGATGAGTGCTATAGTGAGGGAGACATGGCGGACACGCAGGAGGAAGAGATGTCCGAAGCCATTTCCCGGATCGACACTTCAGATCCGAGGTTGGGGTGAGGATCATGGGCACAGCCTTCCCACCGCGAGAAAACAACTTCTACTGCCGGGGTCTAGGAAAAAAGGGCTAGGGGGTCTTGAAGACCACTCCAGGATTTCAACGAAAGGCAGCCTCGACTAGTAGCAGGACGACTCAGCTAGAGTCGGAAGTTGAGAGACTATGGGAAGAGCAGCCACTCATGCTGCCGCTTAGCTGACGCTCAGGCTGACGTTCGTGCTGCTCAGGTTGCCGCTCGGCTGCCGCTCATGCCGCCAGTTCGCCGAATATAGAGCCTATACTAGAGCCCTACATGCCGCAGCAGGCCCAGCAGCAGATGTTCCAGTACTTCCAGGATTTGGCAGCTGCCCAGCTTCAGGGACTTCCACCTCCGCCTATGCCTGCGCCTATAGAGATACCTCAGCCGCCGCAATCTCCTCACCAGCAGGCCCCAGATTCGGATATTGATTTAGACCATTTAGATTTTGTGTAGTTGATACCGTATATAGTTTTATGTGCTTCTGTTGGTTATATATATGGAATTGTTTTGGTGTATTTTGCAGCTTGCTTGGAATGGTAATTTAAGATTTTGTGTATTTTTTTATTACTGGAATGGAGTTATAGCCGACGAAATATGCCACAATTCGTCGGCTATAGTATTTTTATTTTTTTCCAATATAGTTAGCCGACGAATTATGGCATGTTTCGTCGGCTAAACTTACTATAGCCGATGAAAGAGGCTCTATTTCGTCGGCTATAATTATTTTTAATTATATACTTTAGCGACGAATATCTCAGTTCCGTCGGCTAAACGCTTGGAGTAAAGCCGACGAATATTTCTGTTACGTCGGCTTAAGTCTGGCAGTATAGCCGACGACACAGGACGTCGTCGGCTAAAGTCTGGGAGTATAGCCGACGAAAGAAGAGTCTGTTTCGTCGGCTTAAATTCATGAACCAAAGCCAACGACAAAATAGTTCGTCGGCTATTGTCTGGACAATAGGCGACGACGGTCTCTAGGGTCGTCGGCTAAAGTCATCGCCGACGACCCTTTCCCGACGACACTATAGCCGACGAGGCTTCGTCGGCTAAGACCTTAGCCGACGAGTTAGGGTAATAGGCCGACGAAAATTTTTCGTCGGCTAAAGTACTTGTCCTGGTAGTGTCTGGACAAATGTCTGTTCTTTATAAAATTTTATGCGAGAAGTGTATCTTTTTGAAAAACAAAACACTCCTTGATTCTTACATGTGTGTCCCCATAGTGTCACCCTTCACGCAGTTGTTCATACCAGTAAATCACAACCAAAGCCACTGGTTCCTAGATGATTCTATTTTTCTGGTCGACGTATCACTAATGGTAAACTCTGTTGTAAATGCAGTATGACTCATACATTTCGATGAAGTTGATGATTGAGTTGGTGAGGAACAAATATAACCAATTATGGCCCACAATTGAGAGTAAAGTCAGAAAAATTTCTTCCCCACCGCATCACAACGTCAACAAACACAGAAAAGGGCAGGTCAAGAACCCAGCTCGCGATTGTCCACGAAGAGGCGTCCATCAGATGTTCGTCGCAGTGGTTAGAACAGGTAGGACAAGGTGTACATTTTTTTTTGGGGCATCATGAGATTATGTCTTTAGGGCAACACATTCCTGAATATAGGTCATTTGTGAGAACAACATCATCTGAATGTAGAGTGTAGTCTTAGAATTAGGTCAGCAAGCTTGGGCAGGACTTGAAAAAATGTAAGGATGTGTATCATGAAGCCTATGGACAAATTTGACAAGAATTGAAAAATATTCAGAGGTCTACTATTCTGTGAAGCTTTCTATATTCCGACGGTAGGATTTCTAGAAAAATATAGATGTTTGGACTTAGCTTTCTGTCTACTTGACAAGAATAGACATCTATAAAATGAAGAAGAGGTCTACATCTTTTGCGACACGATATCAGCCACAGTTGTAGGCTTTCCTGGCTTAGAGTCTATCTTTTCGTGAAGGTTGTAGGCTCAAAGCTGTCTATCCTTGTTACAAAATATTTTGTCCAAATAAATATTTCACATGACAGTAGAAAAAGTCTCTCAGCAGTCCCGGCGATAGGGAAAAGCCACAATTAAATTCCAAATACAACAACGACAAATTAACAAAACATGGTTCACAATACTTGATCAAACATATTAGTACTGCGGTCATGAGGAATACTAAACAAGGATCACATAATACATGATTCTAGGAAAGTAATCGGTGTACATGGCGTCATCGCTTGGTTGAGGCTGGTAGTAATCGGAGTCATCTTCCATTTGACCAAAATACCGAGTTCTCACCCATCGGTTGTAATTCATAGGTAGGTAACCCATGATAGAGGAACACTGAGGACTCTTTGTCACCCACGGAAGGCAGGAAATATCAACTATGGTAGTAGAGCTAGGAGATTTTCTAACTGTAAACATTGTTACAATGTATTGTTTATGGAACCCTTGCTCATGGCCGCAAAGCCAATTTATCAGTAAAAAACATAATTTGTTCGCCATGTATTTTTGTTTCGTTCTCCCAACTTGATTACCCCTGAGCTTAAGATATTAGAGAACAAATAGAATAGGCTACCCTAAAGTATGCATGCATAAAAGTGGGATCTTGATAATTCCGCAATCATAAAATTTCGCCAGAAAATCTACACTCCGCACGGCAGGGTTGATATGTTGCTCCTGAAGCCTCGCCGCTGCTGTAGACTTTCTGGAAAATGTGATGAAGCAGATCTACTACAAGCCCAAGTTGCTACACATTCTTTACACAAAACAACTACCCACATGACGAAGAAAAGTCTGCTTGGAGTGTAGACTCTCTCGATTGGAGTGAGAAGGGGTTCTACTACTACTACTTGCTCGAAGACACGTCAACGTGGTTAAAAATCACGTGAGTTAAGGTAAGCATCACGTAGATAGAAGCCTACTCCGTTCGCAACACCCACGTGATTTTTAAGTATAAATCATTTCACATGGTAAAACCTACCGTGATACCAAGTAAAATGCTAGTTTTGAACTATTTCACCAAGGAGTATTGGAATTTGAATAGTAGGTCAACTATGTTACGACATCATGTCTACGAGATTCGCGTAGACAGCCTCGTCGCTGTCGTAGACCTTCTGGAAAAATGTGATGAACGAGGTTTACGTTTCCCGCGACGAAAGGGTTAAATGCTTTACGACAAATGTCTACGACTCTCCCGTTCGTAGTGTAAACTTTCTGGAAAATAGATTAATTCATAGGGCAGGTGGCAACCAAGCCCACCTGTCCCCACTCTGGACTCACCCCAAACCGCCACGTGTTAACCGAACGAGGTCTACTTTATGCGCAACCATGGGGCTACATTTGTTACACCCCGGTCTACATGCATTACATTATATTGTCCGTGCACAACGTGGGCTTTCTGGAAAATAGGTTTTGCCACAAAATTGGTAGCTTAACCCCGCCGGTCCCCACATTGGAACTCCCCCCAACCACCACGTGTTCCAATACGAGGTATAAACCCTGGCACTTGTCCTTTTCTTGTCATGTGGCTCAAACCCTAAACCCTAAACCCTAAACCCTAAACACTAAACACTAAACACTAAATTTAAAACGACAGGTCCAAGTCGAATGCGAAATTTTTATCGTACCATGATTGTTACCGACGCGTATTAGTTATTGCTAACTATATGAGATATATATATCATTAATTAATTTGTTCGTTCAAGCTACGGTAACCTACTGTTATGTGTATTACGTCAACGTGAGTGATTGGTGCTCGATCACCGTGGTCCATATCCGACCTTAAGTTTCTAAGTGATCATGGTCCCTGTTAAATGTGATAGTCATTCCTAGTAGCCATTGATGTATTAATCTCGGTCGGCAACCCTACTGATCATTCACTCTACGTATATCAAGTTTGAACAGTAGGTCAACTATGTTACGACATCATGTCTACGAGATTCGCGTAGACAGCCTCGTCGCTGTCGAAGACCTTCTAGAAAAATGTGATGAACAAAGTTTACGTTTCCCGTGACGAAAGGGTTAAATGCTTTACAACAAACGTCTACAACTCTCCCGTTCGTAGTGTAAACTTTTTGGAAAATAGATTAATTCATAGGGCAGGTGGCAACCAAGCCCACCTGTCCCCACTCTGGACTCACCCCAAACCGCCACATGTTACCCGAACGAGGTCTACTTTATGCGCGACCGAGGTTTCTAAGAATAGTTTTTGTTTAATGATGATGGTTTGTCCCCGGCTTGTCCACATTGTGAGGCCCAATAACCCCACTAATCCCCATTTTGGAAGGCCCAAACTCGTTCATCAATGAAATGCGCGTTTTAAGGAATGGGTTCGCCAAACAATAAGTGAACAATTATACGGCATTGGGTCTACGGTTCTTTCATACTCTCTGTTGTTCGAAGGGTAGATGTCCTGGAAAAATGCGATGAAATAAGTCTACTATTGTTGTTGTTCTGCCTACGTTGTTGTCAACTATTGCCTACTTTTTTTGCACATATCTTCCGTTTGAGTGTAGGCTTTCTGGGGAAGTGGTTTTCATTACTCTACATTGTTCTCAAAGTACATTCACGTTGTTTAACTGTCTCATGTCATGAACAATTTGCCGCTTCGTTAAGTCTCATTACAAAAGGGATTACATCAGAAGTACATCAGTCTGTACTCACTGTTACTGGGTGCCGGAGCGTTTTTGCATGATCGTGCTGTGTGGCCAGGCCCTTGCACTTACCACAATGATAAACTTTCTTTGCAGGAGTGGATACAGAAGGTGGGTTGTCTTTTCCCACACTTGCTGCGCTACCGCTTCCCTTTCTTTCTCCTTCCTTTCCCCACATGACTGGATATTATGGCCTGCTCCCTTGCAATAGCTACAAGTAATCGGTCGTCGCCCTGTTTCCTGATTCTGGTTGCCTTTCTTCTTAACGACGACCGGATCTCGTATAACACAGCCAGTCTCTCAGGCTGGGGGTCACACACGTGCACCTGCTCACTATCTTTGACGAGACCTTCCATCAATGCGGTCAGCCTGGCTATCTCCTTCTTCAACATACTGTATCCTTTTGTGGTCTTGAAGCATAAGAACACATCCGATTACAATCACAAGTCAATGCACCGAACCTACTGACCTCCATGCTTCTTTATCCATATTTTGTCCATCTGGATATTCAATATCACACACACTCCCAGCGTTCCGCGTCTATCTTTTTATTATGAGTGACCTAGGAATTTTTGACATGTTTTCTTGTTTCATCAACATGAACATGTGTCGGCATGAGACTCCCTTATACTGAAACATATTACAAGTACACACCATGATTGGGGGAGAACCGCCTCCTCCAGGGCTTCTCATCTGTAGTTAATCTCCCGTGGTAGTACACACCTCGTGCACATATTGTTGCCGCTTGAAATTTGCCATTTTGTGCACTGAATGGTCATCATCAGCGGCAGCTTGGAAACCTTTTGTGACCAGGAATTTCTCCTTCATTATCTCTTTCTTAACCCACTTGTACACATCGTATGTGTAAGTGGAAGCTGCATGTCCCTCCAGATCCTCCAAGTGAGTCTCGATGACAGGAAAGGAGTTCATGGTGTTGAAATCATCCCTCACTTGATTATTCCTCAGTCTCATATGTGCTCGGTCCATCTGCGGAACGATGTCCACCATTTTCTTCTTCCCGGCCCCAAGTGTGTCTTTGACAAAATTATTCATGCTCTCACTCCTCTGAGTGCTTCTCATGCCGGCCATGTGAACATCTCCAAAAATACTTGTGCCCATAATTGTCGTCTCCCATACATCCAGGTGGTCCATAAGTGGTTGCGCAGCTGAAATTCTTGCAACATAACTTCCCACATTTACTCGAAATGCTGTGCGGTTTGAAACTTATTCATGCACCCGTTAAAAGCTTTTTCCGCGTCTTTCGAGTTCAAGTTTGTATGGGTGTTTTGGAGAGGTGCCAGCTACAAAGACGGTGCCTAGCTTCCGGCATGACTCGTCCAATCGCAATATGCATGGACTCAGCCCCATCCGTGATCACAGCAGTTGGCTTTTTCCCCTTCATTGAATCCAAGAATGTACTCAACAACAAAGTATATGTATCCGCAGTTTCATCCCCGAGAATGCCAACCCCAAACAAGATACTCCCCCGATGATTATTCGACCCAAACAAACAAAACTAATGGCCTACCGTAAACATTTGTATTGTACGTGCTATCGAATACCAACACATCCCCCCAACACATATAATCAACATATGAGTTCCCGTCTCGCCAAAATATGTTGACTAATCTATCGTTGTCCACACTGAATCGGCAGTAGAAGTGGGGGTCTTTTGCTGCAAGTGCGCTCATGTAGCTTAAAGCGCCTTCAGAATCACTTTCAAAAGGGGTGGTGCGTCGTTGTTGGTCGAGCTTGTTATATAAGTCCTTCCTTGTGAATCCAACTGTGATGTACCCCCCTGATTGCTCCACCATATACTCAAACGCATGACATGGTCGGATTGAAACTTTGGTCATTGTGTTTGTATTGCCCAATGCTACTTCGTCGACATTCCGATGTGAACGAATGAAGGCGGCTTGCCGTGGGTTTGCACACTGATGAGAATGGTCTTCATCAAAGGCTCTCATCGCGTAATAGCCTTCATCTACCATGTAATTCACTCTGAACTTCGCCATGCAACCTTGCCTTGTCAACTTCCGACGATTACGACCACTCCCATCAGTTTCGCGATCGAGCCACTTTTTATCTCGATAACCTTGCTTGTTGCAGACCCACTGTCTCCTCCGAAGCTTACCCTCAAACAATCCTCCTCTTGTGTCCCTCCTTGGTCCGAAGCCAATTGCCAACGCATAGGAATAATAGAATTTCTCGGCTTCCTCTAGTGTTTTGAACGTCTTAGCCATGACATCTTCAACTGTCAACTTTCGATAGTCTAAGACACTTCAAGGTCAATAGGCTCGTCAGTTTCATTATCTTCGGTGTCAGAAAGATGAATGGCCTCTTTGGTGTCGTCTGAAAGATGAATGGACTCTGCGATCTCGGAAGCCTCCATGGCAGGATTTGATGGCACTGTTTTGTGAAGAAGAAAGAAAAAAAGTAAGAACAATAGCCCAGAAAGTCTACATGTTTTTCGTCTTCTGCGTTGTTGGACATGTAAACCTTCTTCGTAGTAATAGTAGACCTGTGAATACGCCCAAGACACTCATATGAGCATATGACCCGTTACCCATAACCCAGAATACTATCAATGAAAACCCACAAACTCATAAGAAGGATTCGATGTTGACCTCTGTTGCAAATCCGAGATAGAGCAGAAGGGAAAAGATATGAAATCTTGATCTCTCTGCAGGGTTCCTCTCTCTGCTACCACTTTTGTTCTCAGTGCTCCGATGGATACCAAATTTGGATGAGAAGAACTGAAAGAGATAAGAGTGATAAGAGTGCGAAGGGGAGAGAACAAGAGAGAGGAGAGAGGGCGGGCTGTTGTGTTGTTTTGAATTTGAATTCAAAACTGTGGAGAAGACCTGAAGAGCAGGTAGCCCGTTCCCCCAAACCCATTCAACCAGTTGCAGCTCCGTGGTGGACCAGCTCAACCAGCCAATCACAGGTCTACAACGCATTAACGCATGGATGCGTTAACGCACCGAAGTCTAATCCGTTCTAATGTGTTTAATTTTGAGTTTTTGCAATTCTTCTTCTAATTCTCTAATCCTAATGTTTTTAATTCTTTATCCAAATCATAATCTCGTCTAGACATTGTTTCAGCTCTAGTGGAGCCAGCAACTGAATGTCTAGCAGTGGCGAAAGAATGTCTGGAGGAATTTCCTATTTCTTGAAGTGAGTAATAGGAACCTAAAATGATACCTTAAGAACCTAAACACTAAGTCCCAGGTGAGGCATGAGTGGATGCGGCATGAGCGGTGTAGAGTGAGTAATAGCCTTTAGGTTCTTAAGCCAAGGATCTTAAATCCTCCTATCCTTTTAGTTTCGGCCCAGTTTTCTCTGTTCTCCCCAAAATGAGTTCTTAAGCCAAGGATCTTAAATCCTCCTATCCTTTTAGTTTCGGCCCAGTTTACTCTGTTCTCCCCAAAATGAGTCGACTATTTAGATCTAACTCAGTCACTTCTAGTTCGTCTAGATCCTACCTCAATAGAATCACAGATATAGTCAACGAAGAACAAATAGAGTTTCAGTCAAACGATAACATAAACATAAATGACTGGAGGGTTAAAGCCCATTAAATAACAGATCTAATGGTGTGAGCCTATCTCTTAAAGTGACAAAAAATAAGGATCCCCTCATTGAAATGGTCTATATATAGGGCCCTTCCACTAAGGGATCCTTTATTATGACTTATATGAGGGATTGAGCATTAGACTAACTTTTCGATCACATTTTTCAATCTTAACCATCCAGTTTTTAGGTCCTAATATGTAGATCACTTCTGCAAAATTTCATCCAAATTGGTGATCGTTAAGGTGCTGAAAACTGCAATTTTCATGAACGGTTCAAGATTGGCAGATTTGAACCGTCCCGTGATTTAAGCTAGTTCGAAGCCTTAAAGATCACCAATTTGGTTGAAAATTTCTAGAAATGATCTAGTCATATATAACCTAGAGGTTGAATGGTGGAGCTGTTGATATGTGATCAAAAAGTTAGGCTAATACTCAATCCCTCATATAAGTCATAATAAAATATCATTTAGTGGAAGGGTCATGTATAAAAATCATTTTCTAAAAATTGGAGAAGACTCACATTTTCAAAAGCAAATTAAAAAGTTTGATACGTATGTGTTTAAACAGGATGTAATGAAAAATACAAACTTTAAAATACGGATATATATATATATATATATATATATATATTCTCTTCTCCAATTTTTAGAAATGATTTCTATTTGCTTTTGAAACTTTTCTGTTGATGATATTATTAAAAATGTTACAATTTGATTAGGTTATATTATTGAATTGCTTAAGGTTGTCTTAGTAATTTAAACCAGTAACTTCTTACGTAATTCCATGTGTTCTTGACTTTCTTATACAGCTCGACATTTTCTTGGTGGTGAAAAAAAAGTCTTTGAAGGATTGCTTAAGGTTGTCTTAGTAATTTAAACCAGTAACTTTTCTTTGATAAGGCATATATGTCGTTGTCTTATAAATATTATATTATCATTTTTCTTGTCTCTGGATGTTATATTGTTTCTTCTTGTCAGTCTATGACAAAAGTTGTATTTTGGTATTTGAGTTGTTATCTTAATCTTGATGCGTGAAAATGTAACTGTTTGAGAAGTTTGAAGTTTCATTATCATGTTCTGTAGTCTGTTGTACATAAAATAATCTCCCAAGCCCGTAAACCAGCAGACATTCCACCACAATCGAGGCTGCCCTAAGGTTCCCGCCCATAAGAAGGATGGGTCAGGCCCAACCTCGGCGGTAACGTTGGGCTTGGAATGACTGCAGAAGGCATAGATGAGGTCTATATTTGAAACAGCAGCAAAGGTAAATGTCCCACATCGATTTCCAAGCAAAGTGAACCCACGCTGGGCCATAAATATGGCCAAGTCACCAGTTTGTCAGGTATCATTTACTACGCTAGTAATTATACTTCACTTGCAAATTCTGATTTAATCATCGAAGGAAGAAAGACCGGAAGCCCCTGGTCATCCTTTTGTTCACAGGTCAACGGGAGGAAGGCTAATCACCCAGCGGACATGCCATCAGCTTCTGCAACCTTACCCGGGATTGTACAGAAACATTTTGCGCTGTCTGTGGGAATCATTACAAAAAGTCAGCGTGACTCGATGGCCGGATTAAGCGAACAACAAGAGCAGGATGTGGGACGGGAAGAACAAAGAAACCAATATTCGGAAGGACCCTAGAAACAGCAGGGGAAGTTCACGAATCACGGGAATAAATGCCCGGGAGGAAACGCCGGAGGCAGTGGCGCAAGACCTGAATCCCCAAGAGTTAGCCGAGATATATGTTGGAGGAGATGAGGGCCTAAATCACTCAGCTTGAGCAGCAAAGAGTTAGGGATCAGGAAGAAGCCTCCACGAGGGAGCGCAGGTTGTAGAGGGATAACGCCATGCTCATGAGCGCGTTAGCCCGAGGGATTGAGCATCGAGAAGCATTGGATCGGACGGCCACGTCACAATAGACAGGCGCTCCGGCGGGAAAGAACCGTAGGACTATGCATTTAGGGGTAAATTTTTCCCCGGAGGAAATGCGGAATGAGGGGCCGCCGCCCTTGCCTGAGCCAATCCCGAAAGTTCAATCTAGAAGACCGGGAGAGATAGAAGAAACCCTAAGAGCTATCCGGGATAACGTGGCGGGTTTAGCTGAAAGAATCTCGGACGCCGAGTGAAAGACGTCACGCAATCCAACTCGCGTGAGTTTCGAAGAAAGAAATGACCATTCACAAGAGTAATCACCCAGTCCGTCCGGTTGAACATAACCAAACCGCTGAAACTTAGCTATAATGGAGATCATGATCCTCATCTTTTCCTTGATAGTTTCAAATCTCACACAAACGCTAAAGGATATTCGGATGCGATATGTTGTAACATGTTCTAACAAACCTTAGCAGGGGAAGCACTTAGTTGGTTCTACGAGCTCCCGTCGAACTCGATTGATTGCTTCCAACAGCTGGCCGATAGGTTTGTCAATAGGTTCATCCTACGGACAAACGGGCAGAACACCGCCCAACTGTTTAAAGTAAAGCAAGATAGGGGAAATGAGTTGAAAGCTTTTGTGAACCACCGGCAAGGAGCCACAGCCAAAGTCAAGAACTTTGACAAAAAGGTTGCAGAGGAGGCGTTCATTCAAGGACTGCTTCTCGGGAAGTTTTTGTATGCAGTAAAATCCGAAAATCCGCAAGGCTACGACGAGCTTATGGAAATGGCAATCAGGCATGCATAAGCAGACCATGATACTTATAGGGGGACCTTGGCCGGGAAAAGGAAGGTCGAAGGGAGAGAAGGAGGGTCGCCGGTACAAGTGGTCCAAGAGGTTAGAGCCTGGAAGGGAGAATGAGAGCCGAACTCGTACTCATCTGGAAAGAGGCACAAGGAAGGGAGCGGGAGGAAGGCAGGGAAGTAGTGTAACACGCAAGAGAAGGCAAATGACCCCTACCAGGATACCAGGTATGCGAGGGCGATGCCGGCAGGCAAAGAGCATTTCTCAGCGCTCAACGCCACCTACAAGGTGATATGGAACGAGAATAAGTCTGTCATTTCGCTTCCCTCGGGCAGAAAATTCTCCACCTCTCGGCTCACTAAGGAAGACACGGGAAAATTTTATGGCTACTATGGGGAGGCAACTCACCACATAAATAACTGCATAGAGCTAAAAAGAGCGGTAGAAAGCCGAGTGAAAGAGGGAAAATTACAGCAATATGTGCCCCAGCAAAGGCAAGTAGGGGCGATCGAAGTGTATGTAACAATCAACACCATTCATGGCGGGTTCCGTATAGATAATAGGAGCAACAAGGCTAAAAAGCAGTGTACGGGAAAAAAGGATGGCATGGATGTTTTTGCCTTTGGAAGTAGCAATAATTAGCAAATAACCATCGGTTGGAAGTCTGTTACCTTCCTAGAAGAGGAAGAGGAGGGGATAAGAACGCACGAGGACTCGTTCTTGATAACATTGCAACTCGATCACTGTATCTCGAAGAAGATCCTGATCGATACGGGAGCCTCTGTCAACGTGTTGTTCAGGAGTGCCTGAAAATGATTACATCGAGAAAGTAACAAGTTGATACAAGACCACAAGCCGTTAATCAGCTTCACGGGCAATGTCGTCCAACCCCTAAGATCAGACAGCTTCGGGGTAAGCATGGAGGGCCAAGAGGGTGTCGCTCGGGCGACCATAGAATTCATCGTGGTAGATTGTGAATCGTCCTACAATGAGATCCTAGGAAGACCTGCCTTATGGAAGCTAAACTTGTTTGTCACCAGCCACATGTTAATGATGAAGGTCCCAATCCCAACGAGAGTCATAACGATCCGGGGAGATCAGGGGGCGGCAAGGAGTTGTTATGCTATAGACAACGGGAGAAAAAGGTCGGAGGTTCTGTCGGCAAGCCAGGCCGTAGTGTCCCTCTCGGATCCTTATGTGGATCCCAGAGATGATATCGACTCGGATGAGGAGCGTCCGGGGTCGGCGGAAGAGACAGAAGTGGTGTCGATATCTGATGAGTTCCCTGATTGACAAGTGACCATAGGTACGAGACAAGCACCTGGTGTACGAACGACCCTAGTAGAATTCCTGAAGAAAAACAGTGGGGCGTTCGCCTGGACGTATAAAGATATGCCCGGGATATCAAGTGACATCATAACACACAAGTTAGGGATCGAGAAGGGATTCCCCTCCGTGCGGCAAAAGAGGAGAACGTTTAAGTTAGAGAAGTATGAAGCAATGAGAGGGGTAGTGCGAAAATTGATTGACATCAGGTTTATAAGGGAGGTTAGATACCCCCAGTGGCTAGCCAATGTGGTCATGGTTCCGAAGAAGTCAACGGGACAATAGAGGATGTGCGTGGATTATTCAAATCTCAACAGGGCGTGCCCAAAAGATAGCTTCCTGCTCCCACACATTGACACGACCCACCCTGAATTTCACCCTAAACCCGGAGTAAATCGTGCAGGGACCACCTCCAAGGAAAGATTTACCGCTAACTTCGGTACAACCTCCCTTGAAAATGGACAACCCTTCTAATAGAAACCTGCAAACACGTCTAAAGGTTTCCAATCCAACCTTATAGACTCCTGGAGCCTTCGTGCTCCCCACAAATCATAACATCTCCCAATATAGATTTAATAAAGATCCTATAACCAACATATTCAGAGCAACTCTATTTGAGAGGAAATGAACTAGAAATAAATAAAAAAGAGAGCGGAAGCTATACTATTGATTATGCCTCTTCCATGTACGCCCGATCTCAACTATGCAATCCTGCAGACTGGGCATTTTAAAACGAAGGGCCCAGGGGAAGACATTTAATAACGTTAGAGTGAGTGGACAAAAATAATTTAATAACAAAATATTTATGCATTCCCATTTTAATTTCATAGAAAATATACTGCATGCGGCAGCTCAAAAGCGCTCAAGTCATAAACTGACAATTTCACGACTAGCACTGGCTAGTCACAAACTCAAATAAAATGGAGCCTCTCAGGCTAAACCATATATAAACATATATTCGTATGTATCTACACTCGTCAGACTCCTTGTATGAATCCTAGAAACAATTCAGAAAAATAGAAATTCATACAAGGCTACAACGCTGGCGTCTAACGCTCACGTTGCGCCATAATGGTATTTTTCCTCATTATGACCGAAAAGGGACGGTGTACATATACGTGTGGACTCCCTATATGAAAACCTAAATAAACCGAAAAAGAAAGAAGTTTTCATATAGGGCTATGACGCTTGTGTCTAACACGCACGACACGTCATAATGGTATTTACCTCATTATGACGGACCAAGCACGTATGGCTAGCTAGCATTTATATACATACTATTCTCATAAAATCCAAAACATATATATCCACCGAAAATCTCATTTTCGGGATCTCTCCAAAGGAGGAAAAATTATAAAATAGGCGAGAAATCAATAAATCTCATCAGAATAAACAAATGATTAATAAAATCATTCATCGCATGCTTTTTATTTAAAACAAAGGTCCACTCACAACTTTAGGCCTAAGCCTGACGTCGATCCGAGGTCTCTCCAATTTGAGTCTCCTCACGTCCTTTTCCAAATGTATAATTAATTTCCCACTAAAATCAAATATTGATAAAATAGGCAAAATTAATCGAGAGCCATAATCACGCTCATCATTGCCTAAGTTCGATATTCTTAAATCGAAATGATCCAAACTTTAATATCATATTCGGCAGTTGTAAATACAACCTTCCCCAGAAATTGATTTAAATCCTACGATCGGATTTTACATTGTTTAACCGCTTAAATACCAAACTTCGGAAATTCACAAACCTATTCAAAACTCGTCCGAAAATTCCACAATTCACTTCATTAAATTCCTCTAATTATTACACATTTAACATTATACAAAACCCCAAAACGGTGACGGCGGCGGCGGCGGCCGGAGGCCGATTCCGGCGACGTCCAAAATCTACCAAATTTTAACAGAATCTTCCTCTCATCATCCCAAACAACTTTCATAACTATCACTAAGTCCAATTTCAAGCCTAACTAGGTCAATCGAACGAAAACATCCTAAAAGCCCTAGAATTTCAACTTCGAATTTCTCCTTACCGAGCTCAAGAGGGATCGAGCATTTTGGAGGGGTTGTTGCACGGGAGGAGAGCTTCAAAACCGTACCAAGCTTGCCCGGATTGGTGGCCGGAGGAGGGAGTTCCGGTGACGGAAAGCCCAAGGCAGCCGCGCCTTTCGGGCGGCACCACTCCTTCACGGCGGCACTACACGGCCGGTCACCGGCCCAGGCTGGACGAGCGGCGTCCCAGCTGCCAAACGCGACCCGTGCGGCGGCCAGGCGTGGCCGGACGGTGGCGAACGGCGGAGAAAGAATCCGGCAGCGGGAAGAAGAGAGGGAGAGCATCGGGGGAGAAAGAGAGAGAAAGAGAGAAGAGAAAAGAGAGAAAAAAAATGGGTTTGGGCTTCACACCAACCCGGCCCAATATCATAAAAATACCCAACTTTACCAATTTAACACCCCAAAATAAAATACCCTAATAAAAATTACCTTTTACTAGCTAAAATTTACCATTTTACCGTCGTTACATTTTTCTCCTACGAATAATTCTCCGAAATAATCGTCCCTCTAAACCCCTCTAGGGACCAATTAAACTATATCTCAATTTCGGAGACGGTAAAAATTCTTATTATAACCAAGCTAGTAAATAAGATAAAATTTACGGGTCAGGATGTGACACACATAGATCAACTTGTGGACTCCACGTCCGGGTTTGAATTGTTGAGCTTCATGGACGCCTACGTGAGCTATAACTAGATAAAGATGGATCCGGGGGATGAGGAGCACACGGCTTTCACGACAGACAAAGGACTATATTGCTACAAGGTCATGACTTTTGGACTGAAGAATGCGGGAGCTACCTACCAGCGGCTAATGAATGTCATGTTCGTCGATTACCTCGGGAAAATAATGGAGGTATATGTCGATGACATGCTGGTCAAGAGTCTAACAGCCGAGGAGCACGTGGGGCATCTGGAGAAGGTATTCGAGGTGATACTGAGGTACAGGATGAGGTTGAACTCTCAGAAATGCATATTTGGGGTCATCAAAGGGAAATTCTTAGGCCATATAATCAGCAAGAGGGGGATAGAAGCCAACCCGGAGAAGATTCAAGCCATTTTGGATATGGAAACACCCAAGGAAAAGAATGAGGTGCAATCGGCTGGGAAGATCGTTGCCCTGGTAAGGTTCGTGTCACGACTCACGAATAAGTGTACACCCTTCTTTCAGCTGTTGAGAGACCAGCGATGCAAGGAGATAATATGGGGTCCCGAGTAGGAAGAGGCTTTCATACCTCACGTCCGTGCCAGTTTTGTGGAAGCCTATCCCAGGCGAGATGCTTTACCTGTATCTTGCGGCATCGCAGACGGCAGTCAGCTTGGTGCTAATGAGAAAAAAGTCAGTTATCGAGCATGCGGTGTTTTATGCTGGGAAATGATTCACACCAGCAGAGAGCAGGTACCCGGACATAGAAAAATTAGCTTTAGCGCTCATCGTGACCGCTAGAAGGCTCAGACACTACTTCCAGGCACACTCCATAACCCTTTATACCAACCATCTCTTAAGACAGATCATGCAAAACTCAGAGATCAGCAGGAGGTTGGTAAAATGGGCAATCGAGTTAGGAGAGTTCGACATCCACTACTGCCCGAGAATAACTATTAAAAGGCAGGTCGCAACAAATTTTATCTCTGAGCTCACGCTTATGAAAGTAGCGGAAAAACCGGAGAGTAATCTTGGGGAAATGGAAGTAGCGGAAGAGACGGCAAGTAATCCTGGGGAAGAAGAGGGAGAGGTACGGGAGAAGGAGCCACCAACACCCCTTTGGAAGCTATATGTTTATGGCTCGGTGACAAAAAAGAAAAGCGGGGCAGAAATTATATTGGAGACCCCCGATGGATTCAACCATGAATATGCCCTGGAATTCCAATTCAACGCCTCAAACAATGCGGCCGAGTATGAAACATTGATTGGTGGATTGCAACTCGCCCGAGACATTGGCATGGAGAGGGTGGAAGTGTTTAGTGATTCACAGCTAGTTGTAAATCAAGTTAACGGGAGTTTCGAGGTAAAAGAGCCTCAGTTAAACTCTTATCAAGCACTGTCCGAAGCCTTTATGTAGCGTTTCAAGTCGGCATCCCTCTCACACATCCCGCGGAAGAAAAATAATAATGTAGACGCCCTTGCCCGGTTAGCCACCGGAGGACCAGGGAAAGCAAGAAAGAAGGCAAGGATTGAGGTGTTAGGAAAACCGAGCATAAGTAAAACCATCTCGGAGATATTTATGGTCGACGCGGGACCCCGAGAACCTACGTAGATGGACCCCATAATTGAGTTCATGAAAGAGGGGGTGTTCCCTGAGGACAAGCGGCAAGTAAGGAAACTGCAATCCAGATGTGCCAGATACACACTCATGAACGAGAAGCTTTATCGCAGAGGCTACAGTTTCCCAAACTTGAAATGTGTAACAGCCGAGGAAGATGAGGCGATCATGGGAGAAATACATGAAGGAGTGTGCGGGAAACGCTCAGGATCCCGGTCGTTAGCACATAAGACACTTAGAACAAGGTTCTTCTGGCCCAACATGGGCGTCATGGCAAATAAAATGTCGGTGAGATGCCATAAATGTCATTTACACGCTAACAAGACACATTCCCCTCCTATTGTTTTATCAATCCTACTGTCACCCTAACCTTTTGCACAGTAGGGCTTGGACATCATCGGGAGGCTGCCAACGACACCAAGGCAGTTCAAGTACGTAATAGTGACCGTTGACTATCCCGGATGTACCTAAACCGATTGCGCGCAACGTATGTGGGACCGTTTAATTGCCACCGACCGCCGGCAAGTACGACATTCTAGCGCCAGATGTTATTGATGGAAGTAGAAAGATCAGTAACGGGAGGCAAATAATCCCAAGCGGAAAACGAAACACACCCGCTGTAGTTTTGCTTCTTCAAGTATGATAGGCGGTAGAAGGCTCGAAACTCATTAATAGTTGGTCACCCCAAGTCGGACAAGAAATACAGGCAGCAAAGAGAAGGCAACTGGCGCCACTGGTTGGGGGGAATCTGCCCGAGAGCTAGTTAAAGCATGCTCAACAGAAATTGCTGCACGCACTGAGGAAGCGAGAGGGAGAAACCGTTCCTAAACATGTTGTCGTGCACAACAACGAAGCCGTCTCTCGAACAGCATGCCAACTCATCTTCATAAAGCCCATGAAGGATAACCGTGGGCGAGATGCCCCAATCTTCCCAGAATTGTTTAATCTCGGCAAGGGTCATATTGCTCTCAGGTTCGTCGCACACGGTGCCGTCCTCCAAGCAATATCGCCTAGCCGAGCCTACAACGCTGGTCATCGGAACGCCGTGTAAAACCCCAGCAGACCAATCAACATGTCGGGCGGGTACGGCATAGCTTACCTCTCCATGCCTAGACAAAGATGATTCACCCGGGCGAGATGGCCGGCTAATGTACTCTTCCATCCTCTTGTCGTCATCCACTATCAGCCGAGAGGATCTGTTGGTCCCGCTTAGGTCAGTAGTACTTCGAGAATCCATTTACCTTAGTATAAACACAAACCCTAGGATCTATTAGCATGCGCCGCCGGGAGCAAGTGCGAATTGCACAACTTCAGAGCCTAAACCTAGAAATCCCTAGAACGCTAAAAGTCCCCAGTTTTACCCAAAATCCCCAGGTTTTGACCACCACAAAGCAACACAACAGAAGTAACACAATAGAGACAACAAAGCAGAGGCAACAAAACCAAAGAAGAGGAAAAACAAAACACAACATATGTGCAACAGAATAGAAGTGCAAAGCCACGCATAAACTTACTAGAATTTTGCCAAAACAGCAACGCCGAAAACTCATAAGGGTGGCAATACCTCGCAATCGTAGTGATCGTCGGCGGCGCAGCGCGATGGCGCAGAAACAAGCAACGAAAGCAGAAGAGAGAAAAACCAGAGCAGAGAAAAACCAGAGTGAGAAGTGAGAAGACTGTAGGCGAAGAGGGGGGAAACAATTTATACAGAAATAGTGGGAAGTCGCCTCGATCCACGAAACGACGCATTAAAAAACCCCTTAACCGAAAACGAGGCACTCCTAGTCGTCCGATCCAGTCGCAGGATGATGCCACGTGGCTTAAACTACCGTAGCTTCTTGAAGAAGGAAAGATGAAAAGACAAGGGTTGGTGCATTAATTGCTTGGCAGTTAACCCCAGGAATATAGCGCCACCTGGCGAACATGCATTCAATGCAACTGCCACCACTAGCCACAAATTCCAACAAGGGTTACCGAGATCATTCCACCTAGTGAAACACGTATATCGGGTGAGTATCACCGAGATCATTCCACCCAGTGAAACACATATCTCGGGTGAGTATCACCGAGATCATTCCACCAAAGGAAATTCATAACAAACAGGCGACGGCCCATGAGCACCACATATCCTCCCTTTAAAAACGGAGCAAGTGGCTTGATAAACCACATATGGCGTTAACACCCTGTCACTCGAGTAGTAACACCGGATATGGAAAGGGCTCGCTACTTTTGTCCATGGAAAATGTAACACTCGTTCAACCCACGTCATGAGTCCGAACTTGGGTGGACTATGGGCGGGAGCTCATTTGAAATATACTAGTCTACGGGCTTATTTTAGCAAGTCCCTACTCAAAATGTGTCTTGAACATGAACTTGGGAGGACTTGTAGTCGATTGTACATAAAACAACCTCCCAAGCCCGTAAACCAGTAGACATTCCACCACAACTAAGGCCGCCCTAAGGTTCCCGCTCATAAGAAGGATGGGCTAGGCCCAACCTCGGCGGTAACGCTAGGATTGGAACGACTGCAGAAGGCATAGGGGAGGTCTATATTTGAAGCAGCAGCAAAGGTAAATGTCCCACATCTATTTCCAAGCAAAATGAACCCACGCTGGGCCATAAATACGGCCCAGCCACTAGCTTGTCAAGTATCATTTAGTAATTACACTTCACTTGCAAATTCTGACTTAATCATCGGAGGAGGAAAGACCGGAAGCTCCCGGTCATCCTTTTGTTCACAAGTCAATGGGAGGAAAGCTAATCACCCAGCGTACATGCCATCAGCTTCTGCAACCCTATCTGGGATTGTACAGAAACATGTTCTTAATTAGTGTTTGCTACTGGTGGTTTTTTTTTTTTTTACAAAGTATAGATAATGAAGAAGTAAATAAAGCACGATGAAGAATGTGCTCAAAATAGCGATTTGTATGAACGGTTCAGGTTGGCAGATTTGATCCATCTATTAATTTAAGCTAATTCGAAACCTTAAAGATCATCAATTTAGATGAAATTTTGCATAAGAGATCTACTCATATAGACCTATATAGTGAATGGTATAGAGGGCCCCTCCGCTAAGGAATCTCTTATTGTGACTTATATGAGGGATGAGTCATTTGATAAATATTTCGATCACAAAATCACATCTCCATGACTTCTGTAAAGTTTCAGAATCTTTGGTGATCGTTAAAGAATTCTATTGGCTAGGAAGCCTTAGAATAGGCTTTATACCGAGTCACTCATGACTCGCTGATGATAAAAATAGTGTCACATAAATAAAGAAATAAATAAAAGTACAAGAGGAAATGAGAAAGACTCACCAAAAGGAAGGGAACAAGGCTCCCACATCGAAATTAAGGGGAGAGTCCGGTTCTAGAGAGAGACGTTCTTAAATTCTTAAAGTGAAGATATTTTTAGTTCTAGCTTGTATTTTGATAATCAAAGTCACTCATTCCCTTATTACCTACCCCCCCACATATGAATCATACAAAAAAAATGAGCCAAAATAGAAAATGTTTAACCATTTGATTAACACAATATTTGTTTTATTTTATTCAACGACATACAATTGTTTACGTCATTTTGAATGACCAAATGATTATAGAATTAGTTGATATTTTGTAGACATGGCTTTTCTATATGAATCTAGAGGACCAACGATTAAAATCTTTAAATGAAGTCATTTACTAGTGTAAAATAGTAAAACTCCTTTAAGTAAAGATGACCCTCACTAAACACACATACACACACATAGTCCGTGTGTGAAAGAGCTAAAATGCGGACGAACACGTGTCGTTCATTTTTCATGTAGGTCCCTCCACTTACATGTCCTCCTCACTTTTGTGTAGAAAGTTGAAACCTAGAAAAATGAAGTGAAGACGAATCCTCTAGAAAAAGAAGGCATGTAGATCATTCACATTTTCATGTAGATCATTCTCTATGCCCTCAATAGTCATATATTTTCATTGAGAAAAAGAAGGCATATACGAAATTCGAATTCCCTCCAATCCTCCACTCACCCACCATTCTCACAAGGTCGTCCCTTTCGACACTCTTAAAATGCATATATCTCTAATCCTCAACACTTTCAAGATCATCTGTGGGGGTAGTAAATTATTCTAGACCCATAATGAAGACCCTTATTTTAGTCTTAATAAGATGGTAAATGTCAACAATGAAGTGACATGGCATAGTAATAGTGTGCAATGATTAACCGTCTTAAGTGCAGCTATAATTGTCATTAATCCTCCATCATAAGTTGGTGAGTAAATATAGATATAAAAGCAGGTAATTATGATGACTTGACGCACAAGTTATGGGCCATTTGTTTTGCAAGTTTACTTGCATCTCAAGTAACTATTCACCTATAAATAGTATGCTTCATAACTGGGTAAGAAATCTCATTCCATCTCGGTTCTCTCTACTGAGCTAAGAGTGTTTCTAACTTGAGCGTTGGAGGGTTTTTTGCAGGTTACTCCCCTTTCTTCCTTAACGGTCAAGCCTCGAGTCAACGATCGAAGAAAGCATCTTGACGTTTTAGGTGAGCACCCGCTCCAATCCATAATTATTGGTGCGTGAAAATCCCCAAAGGAATTTTTTTTTGTCACCAACATCATCTAATACAACATTCAATTTAACAAATATTAGGATCAAACCCAAAATATTAACTCTCCATATATCAAATAGATAGATCTCCACAACACCCCCTCAAATTTCAGTTAGCCACACTCAATTGGAGAGCGAATATAGATTAATCTAGCCATGAAAGCCTGAGATCAAATTTGACACAGAGGCAATCAAGGGAAATATTTAGGGATAAGAAGCAGAGGAAAGTGGGTGAGAGAAGAGAGAGCACGTACAAAAATAGTCAAAAGCTCTTTAGTTCGATATAGAAGAGTGAGGAGGAGAGTTAAGTGGTGGGACCCACATGAAAATGAAAGAAATTGTGAATGAATGACATGTGTCCGTCTGCATTTTAGCTCTTTTACGGACGCCCTCTCTCGATCCGGCTTATAAGAGGTACGGGACAGTACATCAACTTTTCGATCACATTTTACCAAAGCTATCGTTTACTTTGTAGATCTATATAAGTAGATCATTTATGTAAATTTTTAGTCATTTCCGTGACCGTTAATGTACTCAAAACTGTGATTTAAAATTATAATTAAGCATGAATGGTTTATATTTTGCAGATTTGATACATATTTGTTGAAATTTTGCATAAATGATATATTCATATTTACTTAGATGTTGAACGGTAGAGATGTTAATATGTGATCAAAAATTTAGGTTAATAATCGATCCCTTATATTGACAAAAAAAAAATTCCCTTAATAGAATGGCCGTGTATGTATGTGTGTACAAAGCCCTTCCACTTAAGGATTCATTTTTTTGACTTATTTATGAGGATTGAATATCAGATCAACTTTTTGATCATATTTTTTAATCTTAGTGGTTCAATCTTTGTACTAATGTATAAATCATTTAATTAAATTTTCGTTTTGAATAGACTGATATTTTAAGGCGAAGTGTCTAGTGTCTTTTTAAATCACGAGAACACCCATAAAAATATATTATACGAGAAGAACCCGTTAGAGTCTGGGCCTAAAGTCACATAATGATAATACCCGACCCGTCATCTTTGGGGTTTCAGTTAAAACCCTAGTCGCTACGCGGTATCAAAACTCCTTTTGCCGCTCGTAGTAGAAGACCAGAAGCAAAGCAGAGAGCAGAAGCCGCCCAAAACCCTAACCACCATGCCCAAGTCTAAGCGCGATAGGCCTGGTATGCCTTCCTCTTCCATATCGTCTTCTACAAACACAGATATTTGAAATTGTATATGATTGCTTATAACTTATTTTGGGTCTTATGAACATGAGTTTGATATGAATGATAAGCTCACCTCAACTTCTCCTTAGCTCAGCAACTGAAATGATTGGTCTTGTGAATATTTGTTATTGTTTGTCTGATTGGTTTGGTGGGTTTTGGGTGCAGTTACATTATCCAAGACAAAAAGGAAGGGAAGGGAACACAAGCAAGCTGTGGTGAATACGATCAAACAAGCTGCCGAAGATTACAATTCAGTATATGTCTTCTCTTTTGAGAACATGCGCAATCTGAAATTCAAGGAGTTCAGAGACCAGCTCAAATCAACCAGCAGGTAAGTTTTGATTTTCGTGTCGCCTCTGAGATGCTCAGTTTGATACTGAAATTGACTCTGCTGAGTTAGGTCAATTGGGTTGATCATGTAGTATGTATTGGCTCTGAGTCACTAATATTCATGTGTCTACACCATTATGTGTAATGGTATTTTGACTCTGATGGCATGTCAGTGTTTCTCCATAATCAAATTGGATGTTCTATTTCCCTAATTTTAAGTGCTCTGCTGTAAAGCAATTTTGCCAACAGCAATTTTTCCAAGTTATGTTGTCTAAAATTTCTTATTCATGGAGTCTTCAATATGCGCATGTGTCTCATGATTAGTTTTATGTTTGCTCAGATTTTTCCTTGGTTCCAACAAAGTCATGCAAATTGCTCTTGGCCGATCTGAATCTGATGAGATCAAAAGTGGACTTCACAAAGTTTCTGAGGTGAGACTTTTTTGCACCTCATGTATTTAGTTTCCTCTCTTAAAATTGGTTGCATTTCTTTTCTTAAACAGTTTGTTGATCTTCCTTAGGTTCTCCATGGAAATGCTGGACTTTGCTTTACCAATTTGCCAAAGGAAGAGGTTGAGAGGTAGGAATTTAAGCTTTGATATCTGTGAACAGTTTTCTTAAGGATTCTGGGAAGAATGTATTGTAGATTCCAGTGACATACATGTTCACAAGCTTTGGGAATATGTTTGATGTTATCCATCTTAATGGTTACTTTTGCCTTTTGTCAATTACTTTCCTGTATAAGAATAACTTACTAGCAGTTCAAGCAATTTGTTAATGATTATAAAAAAATGTGGATTGAGGAGTTGTTTGTAATTAGAGGAACTTGCCCCCTAGGTCCAATTTAAAAACTACAAGCTAAGTCCAACTAGATACATGCTGACATGGCGAAGAATTAGAGTACTTCTGTTAATTTTCAACACAACGATTTTTTGATCTGGTAGGGGAGACTCAAGCTGTATCAAGATTTAAGAATTCCATCCTTTGCTCATGTTTAACTCTCAAATCTTCAAGTCTAAATGTGCCCATGTATTCTGATTTAAATTTCTTGACGTTCAATTTTTTTCTTCTTTCAGGCTGTTTAATGAATATGAAGAATATGATTTCGCAAGGACAGGAAGCATTGCAACAGAGAAGGTATTTATTTGTGTGTAAATTATGTAGATCAGAGCGGGCGTATTTGATCTTGTGTCTGGCTTGGGACTACTCTACTTGATAGCATTCAATTATCTCCACATGATCTCTTGAAATGAGTCTCAATTCAAATCGTTCAGGTCGAGCTTCAGGAAGGTCCTTTGGAGATGTTCAGTCATGAGATGGAGCCATTTCTACGGAAACAAGGGATGCCTGTTCGTTTGAACAAAGGTACCTATTTGCATTTATTTGCTAGTCCTTTTATGCATGTAACAGAAGGCAATGATTACCCATCTTTGTGTTTCTGCTTGTAGGTGTTGTGGAGCTTGTTGCAGACTACGTTGTTTGTGAGCAAGGAAAGCCTTTGTCACCTGAGTCCGCTCGTATACTGGTTTGTTTCATGCTCGAATTGCTTGACTATGAAGTTCTATTGTTTGGTGTTGTATGCCGAATGGATTTTCTATTCCTACTAGTTAATGATGTCCTTAGCAGTCTTACTTTGAAGTTCTACTTGCTCTTGTGTGTGTGGATATCTTTTTGTTAGTTTACCTGTACGACTTTGTTTGCATATCTTGCCCATTCTTGTTGTTGAATGGATTGGCCCGAAAACGCTTTTGTATGCACTGTAATATTTTGCATTGGCTGATCCATCGACCATGATTTGCTCTGATTGATTGGCCTGTGTAAAATTTCAGCATGTGCCTCATCCTACCGCTGCCTGTGTTATTGATAGGGTTTCAAGTACATCAAACTTTTTCCCATTATTTTTTGCTTTATATTTGTTATTGATGGACTTTGTGCATAACTGCTCTTGTTGCGGCTGTTGCTATGATTTTCCGCTAGTTTTTGAATTTGTTGAAATTTGATATTAGAGAAAGGGACCGTTAGAGAAACTAATGTGCAGTAATGGTAATTTATATACAGCGTTCGTTGGGATCGAAGACGGCTACCTTCCGACTCCATTTAATTTGCAGATGGAGCCCTGGTGAATTTGAACTCTATGTTCCTGGACCAAGTGATTCGGGTGTAGAATCCTCATAGATGCTGATCTGAAATCAACATGTATTTTAGTGGAAGGCGAATGGGAGCAGGGTGGGGGGAATGTTATGTTTGCACTACTGCGAGATATGTAATGGTGTGCTACCTTTGGCCATTTTTGACCCTGGGTTTATCATTTTTGTGTTCGGCCGTACTTTGTAGCGAATTGCACTTGAATTTTTGGTGAATATGATTTGGCCTATTGTATTTACCTTGGAACTTGTAAAAGTTTAATCTGCTAGTTATTACAAGAAATATTAGTGTCGTGTGGTTTCTAATTACTGGACTACTGTCCATCCATATAGGATCTGCTGGTGTAATTCAGTCGACCCTTGCAGTGAGCGAGCAAAAACGGTTGGATGATGATCCATTTTGGTTATAATTAAGTTGACGACTAATCCCTCCTGTTGTGAACTGCATGTATCCTGTTCGCTTTTGGTTGTTCATATGCGACAGATATACCTCCCAGATCAATACGAGTGCCAGTCGAACACATAACCTGTTGGGGTCCTTAATTGCATTTTCAACACAAACCCAACAGATTTCCTGGACACCGGCACGACAGATATACCTTATATTGCGCCACTGCTTATTTTGAAGAACCTTCTGTTTCGATGGGTTCTTGCTTTCGAAAAAATTATGCAAATCGGATCATGATTGATTAACGTTAGGGTGGCTCTTGGCTCCTCATTTGCTGCTTTGGACCTCTATGTATTTTTGAACTTCCAAAAAGAGACCTGCATCTAGGATTTCACCAATACCACCCAGTTACCTATACGATTTCACCAATACCTATATGATCTCTCATCCACCCAGTTACAAACTGGCCATTAAGCATTTTGAAAGCCTCCAAGTAGCCTTGTCTAACATAGCTTGGTTCATATGAGCTGTTCCCAGACCACCAATGAACCTTTTTCTTCTCATTCGAATCACCCCGCAAAAAAAATCTCTATTAAGCTTATCAATTCTATCACAAAATATTATATCTCACTTCAGCAATGAAAACACCCAAGCTGGATAGATCAATTCCCTGCTGCTCTAAGGGCCTGTGTCAACATCAAACAATCGGTCTCAAAGAGGGGACTTCGCTATATTGCCAGCAAAGCAAGAAGCTCGGAGTGAAAGGGTACGCGTACGCCTTACTCGCACCTGCCTGGAAGAACGTCCCTTAACTCTTACAAATATGCATTAAAAAACAATCAGGCCTCTTACCGTAATTTCCCGACATGTAACAATTAAAGAAAATGTCTATTTAGTATTAATTTAAACCTCTTATTGTTAATTTTAATGAATTTAATAGGAGAAATTTTATATACACACCCTTAATATCTTAATACACACCCCTTACTTAATACATTACCTATCAAGTTTTTCATTTCAGTATTATACTTAATACACATCCCAAACTGCCTAAAATGCCCTTAATTTATGAAATATTTCATTATTTAATATAATTAATATATATTTACTATTTGGTACTTCTTTTTACATATTATTTTGTCTAATTTTTGCTAGAAATTTTTAGTTATCATCGTTCAATTTATAATCAAATGATTATTGTTATTTATAATTTAATGTTATTGTTATATCCCAACTCCAAATCACCAATACAAGTTTTTAAAATTCACAAGCTAGTATAACCGTAGAAGTACAGTAGCTATTAAACATAGATAGCAAGTTATTTGATAAAACATGTCATGATAAAGATGCAGTACTTGACAATATGATCTCCAAGATCAAACTAAAGTTGATAAAGATGCAGTATTTGACAATATGATCTGTAAGATCAAACTAAAGTTGATATGGATACAAAAAAAAAAAAAAAAGACAACTCAAATGAATTGTGGAGAAGAATTGGGGTTAGGGGAGAAGACATGCTTTCAACGATTTAAGGGTAGAAGACGTTGGAAACAATACTTCTAGCGCGATTTTTTTTTAATAATAGATGTATGTTTTGGTCATTTAGCTTACCTATAAAATCTCAATAGATACATAAAATAATAAGGGTGTGTATTAAGAGATTATGTGTGTGTATTTAAAATTTCTCATTTAATAGACATGAGCTCATTCCAATATAAGGTATTCTTATTTGTGCCCAAATACGCAAATCTATATTAAAGTCATAATAATAAAAGGGAATAATAATTTTTGTATATTTCTAACATAATTTTACCCTCATCACTTTAACAGGTATAAGGAAAGAGAAAGTGAAAGAACGAGAAGATTTTGCCAGAACCTCACTGGACTCCGGTCACCGGTCGCGGGACTCCGATCACCAGTCGCCGGACTCAGGTCACCGGTTGCCTGAATTTCTTCGATCGTCGGTTATTGACCCCTAGTAACTCAAATTTTCTCCGGTTGCCGGATTTCGGTCACCGGTAACTCGGTTACTAACCCCTAATAATCAGTTACTGATCCCTAATAATCGGTTACTGACCCCAATAATCTTGGTTACTAACCCCTAATAATCAGTTACTAACCTCTAGTAATGAATTACCGGCCCTAATAATTTGTTACTGATCCCTAGTAATCAAGTTACTGACCCCTAATAATCAAGTTATTAAGTTACTGATCCTTAATGATCGGGTTACTGACTCTCAATAATCAGTTACTGACCTCTAATAATCAGTCACTAACCCTAATAATCAGTTAAAACTCACAAAACTCGAAAAAGAATAGTAGCTCATCTTGACAGGACCCACCCCGAATTTCACCGTGAAACCCGAAGTAAACCCTGCGGGGTTCACCTCCAAGGAAAATTTACCGAAAATTCGGCATAATCTACCTTGACAATGGACAACCCTTACCTGAATAAAATTCTAAATAGACACTTCTATTATAAATCGTCCAACCTCAACTTCTGGAGCCTTCCTGCTCCCCAAGTTCGTAACATCTCCCAAAATACTTCTAACCATACTCAACTAATAACAATCTCTAATGGTCATCAGAACATCTATAATGAAAGGAAAAACAATGAATAAAGAGTAAACGGAAACAGCCTCTGACTATGCCTCGACTCCATGTACGCTCGACCTCCAATAAACTTAGCCTGTAAACTGGGCATTTGAAACCAAAGGACCTAGGGAAAAGTAATTTAAAACGTTAGAGTAAGTGGACAAAAATAAATAAAAGGACATAGGATAAGAAACCAACACTTAAATACTTTCCCACTTTCCGATAAGCAATAAATCGGTTGCATGCCAGTGTTGATAACGCCTTCAAAAAAAAATCCCGAGGAAACGGACTAGCCTCGCTAGTCAAAATATCGACAAAGATAATTAATAACCTTCATAGAAGAAGGTACACTAGCCCCGCTAGTCAAAACAATAACAAAGATTCATAATGACCTTTGTAAAAAGAAATATAAAAAAGATGGACTAGCCCCGCTAGTCAAATCAACAACAATAAATAAAAAGCAAAAATAGCCATACAAGTGAGCCTCCTAGGCTCGGGTGCCTCCTAGGTAAAGGTACTCCCATACTCCCACTACTGGAAAAAAGCACTTAGGAGACGGAATTATTTCTTCTCCTGAGTACTTAAGAGACGGAACGTCCGTTGGCTAAGATCCGTCGTCTAAGTGTCGTGAGGTAGACACTTAGGCGACGAAACCTGAAATTCTGTCGCTTAAGTGGTTCTTAGGAGACGGGATATTTTCGTCTCCTAAGCACTTAGGTGACAGATTTTATTTTATAATAAAAAAAATTATCCACTTATGAGACGGAATAGTTGAATTCCGTCGCTAAAGGCTGAAAAAAATTTTAAAATAAAAATAAAAAACAAATTCATTGCCCCTAGTAAACCCAGTGAAAGTTTAATACAGTATCTCCCTTTCAATTTCATGCCAATTATACGTAACAGATACTCATTTTTACCCTAATAAACAAATTCATTGCCCCCTAGTAAACATAGTGGAAGTTTACTGCCCCCCAGTAAACTTGTACTGGGGGTCAATAAACTTCAATACAATATATCCATTTCAATTTCATGCCAATTATACACAACAAATACTCATTCTTACCCTAGTAAACAAATTCATTGCCCCCTAGTAAACCCAGTGGAACTTTACTGCCCCCAAGTAAACTTCTACTGGGGGTCAGTAAACTTCAATACAGTATATCCCTTTCGATTTCATGTCAATTATACACAATAGATACTCATTCTTACCCTAATAAACAAATTCATTGCCCCCTAGTAAACCTAGTGGAAGTTTACTGCCCCCCAGTAAACTTGTACTGGGGGTCAGTAAACTTCAATACAGTATATTCCTTTCAATTTCATACCAATTATACACAATATATACTCATTCTTACCCTAGTAAACAAATTCATTGCCCCCTAGTAAACCCAGTGGAAGTTTACTGCCCCCCAGTAAACTTCTACTAGGGGTCAGTAAACTTCAACACAATATCTTCCTTTCAATTTCATGTCAATTATACACAATAGATACTCATTATTACTCTAATAAACAAATTCATTGCCCCCTAGACTTCAATACACTATCTCCCTTTCAATTTCATGTCAATTATACACAACAGATACTCATTCTTATCCTAATAAACAAATTCATTGCCCCATAGTAAATCCAATGGAAGTTTACTGCCCCCCAGTAAACTTCTACTAGGGGTCAGTAAACTTCAATACAATATCTCCCTTTCAATTTCATACCAATAATCACCGTACCAAATAACCACCATGCCACCACCATCATACCAATCACATCCTAACCAAAATTAAAATCAAAATAAACAAAAACACATAAATCTATCACCAAAGCTAATTAAACCAAAAAAATTGAAGACCTTACCTTGATTTCTTACTTCTTTGAAATTTCGAGGGACGGTGGTGGGTCGGCAGGAAGACTTGGTAGAGAGAGAAAGGTGGCGGCAGCGGTGTCTGTGGTGGCGAAGATCGGATCTAGATATGAGGCTCGGTGCAAGAGAAGGGGACGAGAAGCTTGCTGGCGGCGGGGACTGGTGAGTCGAGTCGGGTCGAGAGGGGAGGTTGTTGGCTCCGAGGAGGGTGCGGAGGTGGCCGGGTGATTGTGGGGGTGGTGTAGTTGAAGGTGGCGGTGGCGGCGGAGGAAGGAGCGGTGAGAATGGAGAGAGAGGCCGGCATGAGAGAGAGAGAGAGAGAGCTCTCGGAGAAGATGAGTTTCCTTCTATTGATAAGGTTGGTGAGTGTGTGATTTAAAAGAATTGATATGTTTTGAAAAATTTTGGCTTGAATTTTCATGAAATTTTACGCGAGAAGATTGAGCGCTCAAATTTTTAGAACTTAAGCGACGGAATGTTATATTTCCGTCGTCTAAGTGATTCCTGATTTTTTTTTTAAAAAAAAAATCATTTCGTCTCCTAAGTAAACATTTCCGTCTCCTAAGTGATTCATATAAATTTTTTAATTTATATTTTTTTCAGAATGTCGTCGTCTAAGTAAAAATATTCCGTCTCCTAAGTAGTACTTAAACGACGAAATGAAATTCCGTCTCCTAAGTCGTTCTTAGGAGATGAAATAAAAATATTTCGTCGCTTAAGAACAACTTAGGAGACGGAAACTGTTTCGTCTCCTAAGTAGAAAATTCCGTCGCTTATGTACGACTTAGGAGACGAAATTTTTTAATTCCGTCGCCTAAGTGCTATTTTCCAGTAGTATCCCTACACCTTCACGTTATGATAACAGAGAGGGTGCAGGGCTTGCGTGATGTTGTCGACTACATCACATTACCCGAAGATGGAAAGGGCTTGAGTAACCCTACTTAAAACGTGAAAGTCACATTGCCTCGAAAGGCGGAACAACATGCTAGCATTAGTAATATATTATCCGACAAGTATGACATAAATAAAGAAACATAAATCTGTGTGAGTTTCCCCGAAACTCATAACTAAAGCATAAATACGATTCCCAACCGTACTCAAAGAATTCAAAGAGCAAAGAAAATAATTAAATTTGATGACGTGTCCCACACGTTTAAATGCTAAATGAAATAATGAACTTAAATAATTTTCATCTTTCGAAAACCAGGCAATATGCAAATCTGGATATAATCTCAAATCCGGAAATCATAAAAATATCAAAACTCAAATACCATATCTCTTATCCAAGCTCAACTCCATAAGTTCATTATCGAAACCATAATCAATATGTCAATCTCAAATAAATTCCATAAATCATGACAAAGATTAATCCATGCATCAAAATCAAATAACTTCAAAGACGATTTCATAAGCCGAAATTACAATTTAAGCTTGGAAAATATAATGGGCAACTTATAAAATCATGCATGCATATTAATTAAAAACCAAAATGTCCACTCACTAATTTAGGCATAAGCCTGACGATATCCGCATCACCACTCAAGCGAGGTTCCCTTCGCATCCTGGCACAACAACCATGCTTAGAACCAAACTTCAATTCCAGAAAATAAATACGTGAATAAAAAAATATAACTCCCGTTTAACCCAATACTCTTGTTAGGGTTAAACTCACCGGATTCACATCAAACTCCACCACAACCTTAAATCATCAATTCTAACATTCTAGACTAAATACTAAGAAAATTCAACGGCCGGATTTTCATTCTAACAACCAGTAAAATCCTTAATCTTTGAAAAATCTCAAACCTTATCAAAACTCCTCCAAAAATTCCAAACTTTACTTCATTAAACTCCTCTCATAAAAACAAACTCAAAAACATGAAAAGCTACCCCTAAGAGGCAGCGATGGCCGGCAGCCGAACTCCGGCGACGTCCAATGCCTCCCAAATTTCAACAGAATAATCCTCTCATCACGCACAACAACTTTCATAACTAGCACTTAGTCCAATTCTAAGGCTAACTAGGGTAATCGAACCAAAACATCCATAAATCTCTAGAACTTCAATTATACATATCTTCTTACCAAGATCGAATTGAGACTATTTCTTTTAAGGGATTACTAACCTGGATGAGAGCTACAAGATGAGCCAAGAATCACGAACATTGGTAGCTGGAGGAGCGATTTCCGGTGAGTGGATAGTCCGGCATTTTGGGCGGGATTTCTCACGTCTAGCGGCGTCACAGACCCGGTCACCGGCCCAAGGAGGAAGTGGGGGCGACGGGGGTCCGAACGGGACCAGTCCGGCGATGTCTGGTGGCCGGACGGCAGCGGACGAAATCTTGGTCTCCGGTGGGTCGAGGAAGGTTCGGGAGAAAGGAGAGAGAAGGGAGAGAGAGAGAGAGAGAGTGTGATTGTTGGGCTACTCCACACCCGGTCCAACTTAATACCCGCAACAAATAAAGCCTACTAATTTGTATTAACGACCTCTACGACTTTCGTGAAGAAAGTTTCCCTAAATTCCAAACAGAAGAAAAAGTCAACTTTTGAGTCTTAAATAGTAAACGGTTACTTAAAACGGTAAAATGTCAAAATAACCTAATAGCAAATAACCGCAAATTAACTGAAGAACTTGGATGTGACACATCTATCACCAATTCACCATCAACCGTTGAGTAAAACCTTTCCCTCATCCTTGCACAACAATTCTCCATAGAAATATCGAAAGACCTCATCAATGAAATCATATACTCTATGTTCCACAGTGTAAACCTAAATTCAAAATCCCAATCCATTTCAATTGAATCAAAATCTTCGAAATTCGAAAATGAAGTCGGAAATATGAATTACCCGGTGGTACGTCATCCTTCTCGATAGACATCATCGTCGAGATGCGTCCTCAATCTCGACCGGTGTCATTGTTGGCGGTGCTTGATGAGAGAGTAGTTTCCAAATCGAGGGAGAGGAGAGAGAGATTCTCAATAGACGTCATCGCCTAGATGCATCCTTTATCTCGACCGTCGTCATCATTGGCGTCTAGGCGAGATGCTTGATGAGAGAGAGAGAGAGAGAATTGTTTAGATCTGATCTAGAGTGAGAGAGAGTTGTTTAGATATGATCCGGTGAGTGGTAGGTAGTTTAGACTAGAGATATAGTCGTCTTTTTCTTTAGATTCATTGGAATAGGCTATGGTAAACTTTTTTCATTAGAATGGGCTTAAGTTTAGTTGTTTTTGTGCATTTGGTCATTTTTCCTAATTAAAGAAAAGCATATGCATTACCATAACACTATGCCAAAATATTCATCAGACGACAGTCCAGGTCTGTCGTCTGACAATTTTTTTATGTCGTCTGAGGTTGTGTCGTGTGATTGACCTCAGACGACTTATCTTATGTCGTCTGGAAGAAGCTGAATCGGGAAGATTTCAGAAAAATATGTCGTGTTAATGGATTACATACAACATATAAATGTCGACTGAAGCCAGAATAAGGAAAAAATTAATGATGTTTACGTCCTCTTATATTTATTCATACTATAGATAAGTGTCGACTGATATAACGTTCAACAACAAATAAAACAAAGATATGTTGTACTATGAGACTTCTAATGACAACTATATGTCGTCTCATATAGTCAAACTACTAGGCGCTATATCATCTAGAGTCCAACGACAATTACTTGTCGTTTGACTTGTCTTGAGACCACAAATGTTTAACTTCTCAAGCCATAATATCTTGTCTAACCATATATATTTGTCGTTTGAAAGAAGAATAGTAGAGGTTTGTCGAGCGACGAAAGAGTAACAAAAGTTTGTCTTGTGATTTTGTTTGACTTTACATATATATGTCGAGTTAGGTGATATATGTCAACATATTTTTATCCTTTTATGTAGTGTTATAAGTTTTGGACCTCAGTTTTCTGTAGATTAATAGATAGCAAATTTAATATAATAGTTATTAGATGACATTTTAATGTAGTGTTTTGATTTGATATATGTCATTTGATGCTCTGTGGCACTACACTTTTCTGAAGTCTGTATGAAGAACTGAGTTAATTTATGACATTTGATGTCACTACCAGAAGAAAGGCTTTAGCCGACGAAAATTAAAAAACCATGCCGACGAATCATTTTTTCGTCGGCTAAAGTGGACTTTAGCCGACGAAATTTTTCTTCATCGGCTAATTTATATTTTCGACGGCTATGGTAAACTTTAGCCGACGAAATTAAAATGTCGTCGGCTAAAGAATTTATTTCGTCGGCTAAAGTTCACAGACTAGGGCCGACGGAATATTTAAAAGTTTAGCCGACGAAATTAATATGTCGTCGGCTAAAGTTCTTTATATTTGCAGATCTGGACAGCAGCAGCTCATCTGAGAAAAAAAACGGGAGAAGAAAAAACGGGAGAAAAAGTTTGGGTGTTGTCGAAATATGTCCATAATTAGTTTGTGGAGCTATATATAGGTACGTATATGTATATATATGTTGATTAATTGAGTTTTATTTGAGTTGATTGATTTTGAGTGTGATTGAGTTGATTGATTTTGAGTACGTTGGATGTATATATATGTGTTGATCAATTTGTTGATGATTTGAATTGATAATATATATGAATTAATTTGTTGTTAATAAATAGTATATATATATATGTTAATTAATTTATAATATTGTGTTGATATGGTATGAAGTTGTTGATGATATATATGAGTTGATGATGATTTTGTGATGATGTTGATATATAATATATTATGAGTTGATTGATTTTGAGTACGTTGGATGTATATATATATATATATCTGTTGATCGATTTGGTTGATGATTTGATATAATATATATGAAGTTGTTCATAAGTAGTAGATATATATTTATATAAATATGTTAATTAATTTATAATATTGTGTTGATGGTATGAATTTGTTGATGATGATTTTTTGATGATGTAGATATATATATATATAATATTGGTATGTAATTATTAAGTGTGTATATATATATATGTGTGTGTGTATGTTAATTAATTGTTATTAATTAGTTGTAGTACGTAGAATATATACTAAATGAATTGAGATTTTATATATGGCATGAAATTTCATTAATAATTAGCTAGCGTTATACATATATATTTTGTTATATTTTCAGGCTATGGATAACAGTTGGATTTCGCTTCCAAAATGGGACAAAAGATATGGTGCAGGAGTTATGAGTTTTATGGAATATGCGCTGGCTAATGCTAACGGGAATACAATTTTCTATTGCCCGTGCACGAAATGTCAGTGTCGCAGCGATATGTATCGATTTCCCATTGACAAAGTATGGCAGCACCTGAGGAGTAACGGGTTTTGGGAGAAGTACACATGTTGGTTATATCACGGTGAAACATCATCAGGGGGTCCGCATGATCATGGCCAATTTTATGAGACGGGCAGTACATCCAACAATCCAATAACGACATTCATCAACGACATGTTTCCTTATGAGAGCGGTGTATGCGCTCAAGGACAGTATATGCCTGACCCGGTGCAGCCCTTCCCTAGAGCTGTCAACACTGCTGGTATTGAAAAATACAACAAACTGCTTGTTTTCCAACAGACCCCTGTGTATCCCGGTTGTCAGAAGACCATTCTTGAAAGTGTGATGGACGTAATGAAGATTAAAGTTGAGACCAAATCGACCGTGAAGGCTGTTGATAATTATCTACAGTACACTGCTTCGATGCTGCCCACGGTCATCGTCTTCCTACCACTCATCGTAAGGTCCGATGTATCCTGAAAGATCTTGGGCTTTCCTACATCAAGATCCATGCATGCAGATATGACTGCGTTCTCTTCTGGGGTAAAGATCCAGAAGGGAATGACCTTGGTGGGCTTGACGCATGTCCGGTATGTCACACTGACAGGTGTAAGCTGACTCCTGCAGGCAATAGGAAATATGTGAAGGTACTTCGGTATTTCCTGTTGAGAGATAGGCTGGAGCGGTTGTACATGTCTTCACACACGGCCAAAGCTATGAGATGGCACGCTGATAGGGAATTGCATGATGAAGATACCCTTATACACCTTGCTGACGGGGAGGCTTGGAAGCATATAGACAGGGAGTTTCCTCATTTTGCGTCAGAGGTCCAAAATGTGAGGCTCGGGCTCTCATCCGACGGGTTCAACCCTTTTGGCAACATGAGTCTTCAATACAGTGTATGGCCAGTGATTTTGGCCGTACAACCTTCCTCTATAGATGTGCATGAAGAAGGAATACAATATGTTGAGTTTGTTGATTCCGGGGCCCGGTTATCCAGGGAAGTGTCTCGATGTGTATTTGAGACCTTTGATTGAAGAGCTTCAGTTTTTGTGGGACGTTGGTCATCCCACTTATGACAAGTACATGCACGAGATGTTCTAGATGCATGTCATGGTTGTTGGTACCATCAGTGATTTTCCTGCCCGTGGGATGTTGTCGGGCAACGTTGTTAGGGGATACAAGGCTTGTCCAGAGTGCTTTAGCGATGAGAGGAGCAGTAGTCATTGCAACAAGATATGCAGATTGGGTCACCGTGCTTTCCTTTCATATAATCACGAATGACGGTTCGATGACAAGGCATTTGATGGGACCGTAGAACACGGTGTGCCTCCCAGAAGATGGACGGGAGAAGAAATTTTAGCAGTACTTAATGAGTACGATTTGGGCAACTCAGCAATCATCTCAATATTGTGGCGGCAATACCTGAAAGACCCGACATGTACTAATTCTGGACACATAAGAGCATATTCTGGAACTCCCATACTGGAGTAAGTTGTTGATCAGACACTACCTAGATGTGATGCACATAGAAAAGAATGTTTGCGACAATGTGGTGGGCACAGTGTTGAACTTGGAGGGGAAGACGAAAGACGGTCCTAAGGCACGCATTGATCTAAAAAAAATGCAATTAAGAAGACATCTGTGGTTAAAAGAAGGGAAGAAAAAAAATGCCTCAAGCTCCTTAAACCGTGAAGCCTGACCAGAAGAACGTAATTTTCAGGTGGATGAGTTGTGTGAAGTATCCTTCAGGCTACGCAGGAAATATAGCCCGGTGTGTGAACTTCCAGGACAATAAGATGTACGGGTTGAAGAGTCATGACTGTCATATCCTGCTACAACGTCTCTTCCCCGTTTTCATTCGACCGTTCCTTCCCCGTCAGGTGGTGGAGCCGTTAGTAACGTTGGCAAGATTCTTCCAGAAGTTATGCATACGGGAAGTGAAAAAATCTAACCTCCAGGAAATGCAAGAGGACATCATTTATATCATGTGTAAATTTGAGAGGATATTTCCTCCAAATTTTTTTGACATCATGCCTCACCTGATGATCCATCTTCCCGAGCAATTGTTGCTTACCGGTCCAGTACATTACAGTTGGATGTATCCCATGGAAAAGTACATTTTTTACACCTGAATTCCTCAATATATATACATGTTTAATAATCATAACATTTTACAACTTGATTTAGTGGGGAAAGACATCCATCTATATTGTCTAGACATTCAAGGTGATCTCGAGTACCACAACATGGAGTTTGCAAACTATTTTGGCGGCTAGGTACGTAATTCAATATTTCTGTACGCATTTATGTTTATTGCATAATTATCCATATTTACAGTTGAATGGTTGGTTGCAGATGAACCATATTCAATTTGATGGTCACCCAAATTGGTCGCACGAACTAAGACTTTTAGCGATGAAGCCGATAATGTCAAGAGTTTATCCGATGTGCAAGGTGAATGACGTGCAATTTATATGTGAAGAGAGAGACAGTAGACGGAGAACACAGAATTCTGGGGTGATGGCGCATGGTGGGCGGAATGGAGTTGACTATTACGGTGTTCTCCATTCAGTGGTGGAACTCGTTTACGGTGAAGGCATGACAGTGCACCTCTTCAAGTGTAGATGGTTTGATACTAGCCCGCAAAGCATGAAGACCGATCAATACGGAATATTATCGGTGAACACTGTTACAAGTTCTTACGAAGATGACCCGTTCGTTTTTGCCACATCGGTAAAACAAGTGTTTTATCTTGATGACCTTGCTAAGGGTGGCGCGTGGAAAGTAGTCAACCTTGTGCACCCTCGAAACATTTACCGGGCGGCTACACTTGGACAGGCCGAAGACCAGGAAGAAGATGTTGCGTATCAAGAGCCCAACGCAATAGGTATTCCTAACTCCTCTACCGTTCGCCTTAATAATTTTAAAGCGGGTCGTTCGGTGCGAATTCGTGTTGAAGAGCCAAGGCTTATTGATGTTGATCCAAATCAAGAAACAGACGAAGACTCTGGCGATGAGGAAAGGCATAGATTACCAGAAATTAATTCTGACACCGAAGAAGACTCATCGGATGATTCCGATTACGAGCCTTAGTTTTAATTTAGAGGACGTAATACATTAATTTGTAATAAAAAAAGAATGTATTACCTTTATAGTTTACATATGTTGAATTCATATTTCTGTTATTTTATATGAATTTTGGTGATATATGAACAGGAAGTGAGTATGGTTTACATGTATTACCTTCAATTTTTTTAATGTATTTTTATACTTCAACCGACGAAATACACCATAATTCGTCGGCCTAAACCATCTTAGCCGACGAATTATAGTATATTTCGTCGGCTAAGATCGTCTTAGCCGACGAATTATATTATAAGTCGTCGGTTAAGATCAGTTTAGCCGACGAATACCCTATTATTTCGTTGGCTTTATTAATTTTTTATTTTTTATTACATACTATAACCGACGAATATGTTAGGGTATTCGTCGGCTAAACCCTAAAATTTTTCTGTTACATACTATAGAACTATCTTCGGTGGTTATTTTGCGTAAAATTTGTATACGACTTGTTGCATCTCATCGATTTGAAACTATTTTCAGTTGAAGGTCCGGCCAAAATACGTAATTTAGACAGTCCAACGACCTTTTCCGTGCATTTAGGGGTTTGACTTACGGGATTGACCGTCCGGATCGAGCACTTAACCTTGTCGGATCAAGTTGAATTTTTTCCCATACATGTATTTTATCATGATGGTCAGATCTGACGGTCGGATTTCCGTTTCTCAACTTTGATCATCACAATCATCTTGATGCCTACTAATGTTGTGTAACTTGTTTACCAAGTGTTAAGTAAATGTTTCAATTTTTTAAACAAACTATAAGTAAAACCTTCAACCGCAAAAAAGTCGTGAAATAAGATATGACGAGAATGGTGAAATACGTCCACGGTTGAAAAATCACAGTATTCCGGTAAATTTTCGGTGCCGATAGTTGCGGTCAATGCAATTTTTCGTTCTTTCTCCCTATGAGTAGCCCTATCTTCGGTGGTTATTTTACGTAAAATTTTTATACGACTTGTTGCGTCTCATCGGTTGAAACTATTTTCAGTTGAAGGTCCGGCCAAAATACGTAATTTAGACAGTCCAATGACCTTTTCCATGCGTTTAGGGGTTTGACTTAACGGATTGACCGTCCGGATCGAGCCCTTAACCTTGTCGGATCAAGTTGAATTTTTTCTCATACATGTATTTTATCATGACGGTCAGATCTGACGGTCGGATTTTCGTTTCTCAAGTTTGATCATCACAATCACAATCACAGTTTGCCGAATGTATAAAAAGTACTATAGCCGACGAATTTCAAAGGTTTAGCCGACGAATTTATTGTTTAGCCGACGAATTTCATAGGTTTGGCCGACGAATTTCAAAGGTTTAGCCGACAAATTTTATCTTAACCGACGAGATTATTATCTTAGCCGACGATATTATTATCTTTAGCCGACGAAATTATTATTTTGTTGGTTAAAGTTTTCGGTTATAACCCAGCGCTCGACAGCAGAAATGCCCTAGCCTCCTCTTTCCCCTCCTCCGCCTCCTCTCCCTCTCCCTCTCCCGGTTGCCCTCTGCTGCTCGCCTGCTCCGGCCCTCCCCTCCCTCCTCCTCCTGCTCCGGTCCTCCCTCCTCCTCCTGCTGCGTGCCTGCTCCGGCCCTCCCTCCCTCCTCCTCCTGCTGCTCCGGTCCTCCCTCCTCCTCCTGCTGCTCCAGCCTTGAGCCCATACACTTCCTCGAGTACATTTCTGTTTCCTAAGGCTCATTTTGTGTTTGCTTTTATTTTCTGGTCAATTGCAATGTTGTGGTGTTGTTAGAAAGTGTATATTTGTTGTTAGGAAGTGTATATTTGTATTTAGGAAGTGTATATTTTTATTTAGGAAGTATATATTTGTATTTTGTATTTTGTGTTTGCTTTGATTTTCCGGTCAATTGCAATGTTGTGGTGTTGTTAGGAAGTGTATATTTTTATTTAGGAAGTGTATATTTGTATTTAGTATTTTGTATATGCTTTGATTTTCCGGTCAATTGCAATGTTGTGGTGTTGTTATGAAGTGTATATTTTTATTTAGGAAGTGTATATTTGTATTTAGGAAGTGTAAATTTGTATTTTAGGAAGTGTATATATATTTTTTGTTGATATGTTGAATGGGTTTACATTTTTTGATTTTGTGGCCTTGATTCAAATTAATATTTTAAACAGGATGAGCGGTAATATTAGATCGACGAAGGGTTCGAAGGGCCAAAGGTCCGAATCGTCTGAGGGAACCTCTAGCAACCCTCAGACGTCGTTTCGGAGCCTCATGACAGCCAGATGTGCAGTCCTTCTAGAGACGGCGCAGAGGCAGCCGGAGGTGCCTCCTTCATCGAGGCAACCGGGCGTCCCTCGTTTCTCGAGGCAGCTGTGGTCTCAGACCCAGACAGAGGTCTCTGCACCCCGTATGCCTGAGATACACCGGGCGCCCACTCCGAGTCCTACTGCTTCGGATGGTGGGTCATCTAGGGAACAGATGCCGCCGCCTCATATGTTCCTTCCGCAGATGATACCGGCCTTACCTGCAGTCGATGACTCAGGGACGCCGATTTATCCACTACCCCCGTCAGTGGCTCCATCAGCGGCGTACCGGTTCGTGCCTTTTGATACGCCTCTTATTTCCGCGAGGGTATCATCATCAGAGACGGAATCCGTCGCGTCCGCCGCATCGCCCTCAGGTAATGAAAGATGAATGATTTGTTTTCTTATAATTCTCCGATTTTAATAATCAATTTGGTTTATCATGTGATAGGCACCGTCGGAGCGAAGCCGGCAAAAAAGAAGAGAGGCCCCGTCACAGGGAAGGCTCTCGAGAAGATCGTCGGTACCTCAGGGAGGATTGTCATCGGTACTGACGGGGATGACGACATAGTATCGGGCGGGAAGTCGAGGACGTACTCCGGCCGCGTGGGAGCGCTCATTAGGGGTAGAGTCCCTATGTTGTGGTCAGACTGGGGCGAGGTCCCGCAGGAGGTTAAGGACATAGTCCACAACGCGATGTCGGTGAGTTTACAAAATGCCTCAATAATATTATGTATTACATTGTAGATTTCTCGAAAAACTAAACTAATAAACGGTTAAATGCAGGTGTGGTTTGAGGTTCCCGAGCCCTTGAAGAGCAGCTGGGCGGACGTTGTGCATGGGGGAATGTACGTGGGAAGTTAATGAAAAAACAAAATTGTATGTGATATTAATAATATTTCTAATATTTTTGTTGTATTTGTAGGTACAAGGAGTGCAAGAACGAGTTGCGGACCCATTGGACTACGCACGGGAACGCACGTTCTGGTATCCCTGCTGAGTTCCAGTACAGAGAGTACGAGTGGCGTTGGCTTCTGACATCAGAATTCAACAACCCTCGTAAACAGGTATTTAAATAAATTAATTAGTTAATTTGTCATTAAGTACGTGCGTTTTTAAATATTTTACTAATAGTTTAGTTTTTTCTTTGAAGACGGTTTCTCGGGCGAACGCTCAGAACCGGCAACGCAACACAAGGAACCATCATGCCAGTTCTAGACCGTTCGCTGTCTTCATGGACGAGGCGGCCAGGTAACATCTAGAGGTCAACCCGTACGTCTATACGTACGAGAAGGCATATCCTGACGCCCAGGAGGATATTGTAAGTCATCTTACGTTTTTAAATTTTTAATTTTACTTATATATATGTCAAAATGTTAATTAATAATTTTATTCCTATCCAATTAGGCGAAGGTGAGGGAGGCTAGTGACGAGGTGATGAGTGTTATAGTGAGGGAGACATGGCCGGACATGCAGGAGGAAGAGATGTTCGAAGCCATGTCCCGGATCGACACTTCGGATCCGACGGTTGGGGCGAGGATCATGGGCACATCCTTCCCACCGCGAGCAAACAACTTATACTGCCGGGGTCTAGGAAAGAAGGGCGAGGAGGTCCTGAAGACCACTCTAGGATTTCAACGAAAGGCAGCCTCGACCAGCAGCAGGACCACGACCACCAGGACGACTCAGCTGCTACAGTCGGGACTTCAGAGACTACGGGAACAGCAAGCTGCTCATGTTGCCTATAATGCCGCGCATGCAACCTATAATGCCGCGCAGGCAGCCCATTATGCCGAGGTACATGCCATCCAGCAGGCCTAGCAGCGGCAGATGTTCTAGTACATGTAGGACTATACAATTGCCCAGCTCTAGGGACTTCCGGCTCCGCCCATGCCTCCGCCCATACCGCTACCCCAGCCGCCGCAAGCTCCGCAGCAGCCCCTAGAAGCGGATATTAATTTAGACGATCTAGATTTTGTGTAGTTGATGAATTATGTGCTTGTTGTTGGTTATTTGGAATTGTTTTGGTGTTTTTTGCAGCTTGCTTGGAATGGTAATTTAGAAATTTCGGGTTTTTTTTTTATACTGGAATGAACTTATAGCCGACAAAATATGTCATCATTCATCGGCTATAAAAATGTTTAGCCGACGAATTATGGAATGTTTCGTCGGCTAAACCCTTTAAAGCCGACGAAATTCGGGCTGTTTCGTCGGCTTTAGTTATTTTTATTTTTTATTACATACTATAGCCGACGAATATATTAAGCATTTCGTCGGCTTTAGGTAAGAGACTAGCCGACGAGTTGTTTCGTCGGCTATAGGTAAGAGACTAGCCGACAAGTTGTTTTGTCGGCTAAAGTATGAGGGACTAGCTGACGACGTTTTCTATCGTCGGCTATCTATGGGAAAATAGCCGACGACGGTCTATAGTTTCGTCGGCTAAAGTCACTGCCGACGACCTTTTTCCGACGAAACTATCTTAGTATCGTCGGCTAAGATCTTAGCCGACGAACTAAGCTAACAGGCCGACGAAAAATTTTCGTCGGCTAAAGTGCTTGTCCTGGTAGTGTGTAGATCAAGATGACATATTTATGAATATCGTTTGATTGCTTGTGTCGTCTGATTTGGCTACAAAAGTACTGTTCATATGGTCATATATATAGAAAATCAAATAGGTAGCTAGCTAGTCAAGTTGTAGCCATTTCTAAGTACAACATACACTGCTTTAAACAAAACATAGAAATGTAGCTAGCTAACTTGTAGCCATCTCCAAGTACAACACACTGCCCTTAAACAAAAGAAAACTATGTTGACATCAATAGAGTTGTTCAACATAGCAACATAGCTATAGCTAGTTGGCATCAAACCGACAGAAAAGGATGAGCACTTAAGTGTTTAACACCATCCAAAATACAGAATATTAGTTCCTAAATTTAGGCTATACTGCCACGAACCTATCACAGTCTGATATCAGTTATCCGGAAACTCCAGCACATACTTAGCCCATTCCCCTCGGACCTTATCAAGTTGTTGGGTAGTGTAAGTCAGACCAGCTCTGGTTCCCCACTGCAACAAGAAAACAATGCAGCATATTGAGTTTTCCAGTGTATCATCAGAAAATACAATTATCAATCCATCCATTCCATTGCAATAAAAAATACAAGAATAAGAATTAGTGTCGGCACTATAGAAAGTGTAACTATTCAGTGATCCATCTATCAAATGGAATGAGAAGAGACCAGTAAATACAAGTTTTAGGTTCATAATCTCATCATGCAATTTTTTACATAAAGATGTTGATCCCAATAGCTAGTTCATTAAACTTGAAACACCGATGTCAAAACAACATTAATAAGCAAGTAGTGATATAACTTTGAAATTGCAGCACATTTTTATCAAGATCAAGGTTGTTGTCCTCCAAAATTTCTTTCATGTAGCGCATAACATAATAACCACAACCCACGCCATCATTTTGTATCGGAGCGCCCTGAAAATATATAAACAAGGATTATCAAACGTGACATACATGATTAGGGAAAATTTTTGAATAATGACCTATTTAAGGATCTTAAATTGATTTTTAACCAAGTTTTCTGAAATCTTTGATAAATGACCACTGGTTTGTGGCCAAAAGTCTTAATTGCCCTTATTAATATTTTGTGTAACCTATCTCAAATTCTTGAACCTCCATCTTCTTTTTTGTTGTTTTTTTCAACCATTTATCATTTTAAGTTATTTCTCACCTGCACATTTTATGTATTTGAACATCATTCCAGCCATTCAATTATTAAGAAATATATTTATAATGTAATTAGATCTATTTATAATGTCGATCACAAGATCTCTATGACCTTGTACATCTAAAACTGGAGATGCCAAAAGAAACATGCTTAAGTTTAATAATTAACAACAATTGTGGGAATTGTCCAGATTTAATTAAAACTATGTAGCTGTAAATTGTAGGACAAACTAAAAATTAGGTAAGACACGAATGGAAGGGAACATGAAATCAAAAGAATGTTGAGAAAAATGGGTGAGGGAAGGAAACTGGTTTGTGGCAGTTTATATATAAACTGTAAAGACTTCAGGTAGCATCCAACTTTTATCAGCTAGCATCCAACTCTTATCAGCTAATATAAGCACACAATAACATATAAGCTAGTTAAATTTCAACTCAACTATCATCATACATCAACTCATGATCAGTAACAGATACAAGATAAAAAAATTAGTAAAAATCAATTGAAGAACAACAATCTTTTAACAAACAGTGGCTCATAAACAAATAACAAATATGAGATCAGAGTCAGTAACAATCAATCGAAGACCAACAATTATAATAACATGGTAGTTTTATTAAACACACACATTCATAAAAACAAGCATCAACTTCAACCCTCTGCAAAATTGCAATTCACTCAACTCACTCTATGCATCAATGCAGGGGATGAAAAAACAGCTAATCTCTATATTCCAATTACTTGATTCATAAAATTCATCACATAAGAAAAGGCTATCAAACTTTAAACACAAACAACTAAATATTTACCACACTCAGAAACAAAATCAAAGTCAAAACTGAGGTAGGAGATCTACTGAATGTGTTGCTGACGCGGATGCCAAACCTTGAACATATATGAACCGATCACCAACCGATCTCCAGATCCTCTTCCTCCTCCTTGAGCATATATGAAGCAAGTTAGCAAACAACCACTTTTAAATAACCAGAACGAACAAGCCAATAGGTGAATCAAAACCCCTAAACTCACAATCGAACCCTTAATCTATAAAACCCAGTGAATCAAAACGAATAATGAAATCTATAAAACCCTAAAAGCAAAACGATACAAAGTATGAGAGAGAGAGGGGGGGTTACCTAATCGAGAGAGGTAGCAAGTTCGAACGGCTGGGTAGAGCAGAGAGAGATAGAGAGTGTGTTTGTGTGTGTGATGAAAAGAAAGGGCTGGGTAGAGCTCGAGGTCGAGAGAGTGTGTTTCGAGACTTAGCGTGTTTATTTGAGAGAGTGATGAAAAGAGAGCACTGCCTTTAGACTTAGTGATGCGGCACAAGACCTTTCTGACCTAAATGCTTTGTAATCTTGATCACACAACATAAAAATGATATCTGACTTCACAAACTAATTAGTCACTACTAGCCTGACTCCCAACGAAACCTCTAAACCCTCTTTTCGGTCAATTGTTTTTGACTTATTTATGTATTCATCAAACGACATATATATGTAGTCTGTATTGAATAAAGAAATATCGATACATGTTGACCGTATCGACCGAGACCCGAACATCTTTGAAAATCGCTGAATTTTGTACCATAGCCATTTTTCACTATAATGAATGATAAGATCTAACACTCAAACTTTCATTTTGTTTATTTTTGTCATTTGAATCACAATATTCTGCTAATCTGTTATAAGATGTTTACCAAAGATATATCGAAACATACATCTTTTTAAACTAACTATATATATGAAATAAAATTTACCAAATCTGACCGTACGATGTACTCAATGTAGTTAAATATGAATGTGGTAAAAAAACTTATCCAATTTCAAAAAAGTTCAAGTCTCGATCACACGGGTCAACTGTGCGCTTACACTAAACTTCCTTGTATGCTTCTATGGGAAGCAATATCATCGTTTGATAAACATGTCCAAATTTTCGCATAGATTAGTTTTTCAATACAAAATGAGAGTTTTGATACTGAAGAATTCAAAATATAAGTGGCGGCTGGAGTAAATCAGAGCGTTTCAATTTTGGTAAATGAGTTGACTTTTTAAAATATTTCTCAGACGACATATATTTGTAGTCTGAATATATGAAACGGACCAATTAAAATATTTTTTAGACGACACATATATGTATTCTGAAGTTACTAACTCTATACTAATCCAAACAACAAATTAATGTCGTCTGAGCTAGGCAAATGGATAATTCAATATTTCACTTAGCGAGGGAAAACTCCTGCGCCTAAATTTTGTGTCACTTGATAAGCGCGGCAAAACGCGCACCAAATTTGGTTATTTATGCTTCATTCAGACGACAGAAAATATGTCGTCTGAATAAATACAATAATTGCAATTTATGGTTCTCTCAGACTACATAAGTTTGTCGTCTGACCTTGTGAATTTAAAGGGTTGAAACTTGTGCCTCCAAATCGAAAAATTAAGGTCATGTTAAACGACATATATTTGTCATCTAATTAGTTCATTAAATGTGCCATTTTCACAGTTTTATCAGACAACATATATATGTCGTGTTAATTTTTAGCTGAAAATGGCTATTTATGTGTCTGGTCACACCACACTTACATGTCGTATGACATTTTCAAACCAAGGAAAAATTGAGGCTAATCCAAGAGTATGTAAGCACCAGCTCATTGAGACGACTTTTACTGATTATATGTCGTCTAAAGGACCCTAAAAATTATCATACGACACTCTTTAAAAATGCTGCTTTATATGTCGTCTTATAATTGTCGTCTGATGGTGTTTATGGCCTAGTGTAAAAACTTGGAAACTGACGTTAGAAACATAGGAAGATGTGTGCACTTGACATATAAACATCACACGTACACCAATATATGGAGGTTCAATTCCTACAAAATCAAGCTTTTTAAGTCGAAAAGATGAGCAATATTCGATGGAACATAGCCATGAACATCACAATCAGTGTTGTAGCAAAAAAATCTTACTTAAAAGGGTCATAATCTATACAACAACAATTTATTTTTTTTAGAATCAATCTTTATCAAAATAAATTTCACATATTTTGGTTTATGATAAATCTCTTTCAAACAATTACAATTAGAGTCTGACGAATTATTTGTATTGATTAATGAATCAATGATACATTTCTTCATAAATCAACTAAATATCATCAAAGCAGTAGAAATTGGGTTGCTTGGTCCTCTATGAATCTATATTTAGAACCTTAATCGAATGAATTAAGCTTTAAAAAATTATGAGCATTGCCAAGAATTTAAGGTATTGATCATATGAGCAATACAAAATTCTAATTTCAGCTTATGTTAAAAGTCTTTAACTTTCTGTCCACATGAGAGTGAGAAAACGAGAAAGATGAGAGGAAACTCATCTACGGAAAAACATAGACAATGTGAAAAAATGAGGAAGATGAAAGATGAGAGGAAAATCGTCTTCAACCAAAAATGAAAGATAAGAGGAAAACATAGAGAAAATATATTAGTAAATGCAAAAAAAAAGAAATTAAAATATATACAGTTCAATGATCAATTAACTAATTAAATACAACACTAACTTAAAAGAATGAGAGTTACTTCACACCAGTACACCAGTGATGGACTTGGGTAAATGGGTCAAGCTACTCTATATTTTTCTTTTATGTTTCCTGACAGAATGATCATTTTTTTAATTAAACAACAATTTCTCTAGAAGAGTTTGAGATAGTTGAACCAATTAGGATTGGTTTCAAAAACTCAGAGAGGTTATTTGACTCCTCTCGCCCTAGTGTGACTACGCCTCTAAGCACAATTGTACTGAAACAAAAAAGCACAAGAAATTCAGCTATCAAACAATGACACTGAATTCTTGCACAAGTCTCACATATGCATCACACACGTGATAGATGTTGTATGTCTTCTCTCCGGCTTTTGCATAGACATGAAATTCAAGCTGGATTAATTCTGAGTTTTGCTGCGAAACTCTCTAGACCGCAAGCAATGAGTTGATCTCTAGATTGCCAACAAGCCACCACTTCTCATTTTTAGCATAAGGGTACCTCAGAGCATCAACATGGCCCATATCTGTCACCTCGTCAAGGTGGCGCTCAAGATGCACTGATAGAGTAATCTGTCTGTTTTCCCCCACTATCTTACTGTTCAACATCTGCACTACACTGCGGCTGTGGGTGTATTTAGGAAACCTCTAGCAAAATCGTACAACATCTAGCATCCTTTCATCTGTCAACATAAGTAGCATGCATCTCTTAGCTTCATTCAATTGTAACAAATCATCAACAGTTTCTATCCTCTTTTCAGCATTACGTCTGCATCTTTTTGCCAACTCTTGCATGTGTGAAGAGAGGAATCTGCAGGAGTTGCGAGTCACCATGCCACACTCCTTGAGTCAACATCTAGTTAACTTTCATAGCGAGGAGAGCAAGATGTAGACCTCCATTTCTGAAACAGACAACAATGACATCAACCATTACTTCCTGTCAGGGACGGAACCAGGGGTAGGCTAGGGTTTGCTGCAGCCTACCCCAAGTTTTAGACTTGCAAAACTCAGTGTGTATATATACCATAACTGTTAATACATCATATGTGAGAGATAGAACATCGATCATACTTGCCTAAGAAGACACATATTGCCATATAAAACGGGCTTGGGCCTTAACTAAGCCCAAGAGTCATACACTCTTCCTTGAGGGCATAATAGTAATACACTCTCCAATAAGGGCAAAATAGTACTTTCAGGGAACATCCACCATATCTCTATAAATACATGTTTCCACCCCTCATTTGGGTAAGTCTCCATCTCCACCCTATTCATATCATATTTCTACTTTCATGTGGCTGACTTAGGCATCGGAGGGTCGAAGGCCGACAAACTCGGTCTTCCCTCTCACGCCATTTGCTCATGATTGACAGGTTATGGGTCTTGAAGATGGAGTTCTTCCCGCATTCTATGTGATTCATCCCCTCTGAAATCACGCCGAAACAATTGGCGCTAGGAGGGGGGCTCCTCAAGTGGAAACCCTCACATAGCTCACCATGAGCATATTCATCATCTGGCCGGAATTCCTTTTTTTCTGGAATTTTTTCTTTTTCCGGCGACATTGTTTCTCTCTCCCCTCTCAGCTCCCCCTCTCCTCAAACATAAGGAGCTCGTCGACTTTGTAAATCCTCCCAACATCACATCTCACTTACATGAAAATCAAGCTTTTCAAGCTTCTGGGTTTCGAAAACAATGAGTTTTGAGGAGAGAGAAAGTAGATCTGGATTTTCTCTCTCTCCTCCACCAATGACCTACGACCTCCACCATGTCTCACCTCCATCACCAGGGTCGTCAGAGACCTCTGACGAGCCACTGGCAGCTTTCACGTCATCCGGCAACCCAAAACCACGGCTCACGCGCGGAAGAGCACTACCCAGAAAACTGATCTAGACACCATATATGGGCACCCAGCTTCCCTTCTCTTCTTTATTCAAGCCATCGCCACAAACTCTTCTCTCCTCCGAGTAGCCACTCAACACAAAGTTCAAAGCCCTAGAGGAGACATCAAATTTTCAAATTCCTCTTCTCAAGTCGCGAGCCAGCTTGGTGATTGACCACCTCCACAAGCACAGTTGGGTTTTCGGAAACCCATTCACGAGCTGCACCGCCCCTCACTTCCACCACCATAGGGCTCAATACCCTCCAGCGAACCACCAGCAACCCCCCCCGACCTCCAGCAATGACCCACACGCCGGTATAGCCAAACATATAATTACTCTGGGCACCCAAATCCTCTCTCTCCGCGAGGCTACTCTCCCGGAAGCTCCTCCCTAGCAAGTTTGCTAGTCCCAGTACCTTCTCCCGGCTCCCGGGATCCCAGAACCTACTCCCAGCAGCCCCTCCCCGACACCAGCCCGCTGCCCGGAACCCGCCCACCCCTGCAACTCGGCACCTCTTTCCCAAGTTCTCGGCACGCTCTCGGCCTCGTAACCTCACTCCCGCCACCCCTCCTTGGTCTCCTGAGTTCCCGGCACGCTCTCGGTCACGCAACCTCACTCTCGGCCACCCTTCCCTAGCCTTTCGAGCTCCCGGTACCTCTTTCTCGAGTTCCCGGCACGCTCTCGGTCACGTAACCTCACTCCCGGCCACCCCTCCCTAGCCTTCCGAGCTCCCGGTACGCTCTCGGTCTCGCAACCGCACTGCCCTCAGTTGGGAATCAAGATATCGAAGCAACGCACTCACTACCCTCAGCTGGGAATCAAGATATTGAAGAAAAGTTTTGAACTCACCATGATATTCCAGTTCACACGGCTCCCACTTGAAGTCGACCATATATGTATTGCACATGATCACCATCATGTTGCTCCACAACATGAGATATATACATATATACCCTTTTTTATCCATCATCAGAGATGGGTTACACATTCTCAATGGGGTTACACATTCTCAATGGGTGGCTAAGTGTGTTGCATGCAAAGCTCACAAATACATATCTCACACTGACACGTTCACCATTGCTCTGAAGGATAATTGACAGCCACATATATCTTATTCTACATGCATGATACATCTGTCCAATTCTATGATTTCTATCTATGCCTCTATTCAAACAACGAGATTACTCCATCAATCAGATCACATGGTTGATGCGTCCAATCCAGCTCGCTACCTTTACTTATAGCATCTCATCTAGTTGCCATGCCCTCTCGGCCTCTCGGCACTATATAATTTTATAGCACCAAGTCCAACAACGAGTTGTCAACAACACTTCACCTATAGTGCTACATACTTCCTCTATGATCTATCTATGGGCAACATGACACTAAGCTCTCATGCGTCATGCCCCTATCAAATGGCTGCACCTTGTCTTCTCATCTACTTGCCAATTATGATTGGCACACACTACAGACTATCATACTTGTCATCATGGCTTCTCTTTACTACGTCGGTACACATACATTACTTCTTGGCAGAGCAATATTATCTTCAATGATGAGCTCAATGCGTACATCATATCATCCGTTCAACTACTCCATTGGGATTCTTATACCAAGCTCTTTGACCGACATATGGGGTCTCATATCAACAACTCCAAATTCTCTACAATATCTATAGCGGCTCTACATGGCTCCAGATAAGTCTTACTTTACACTATTTAATTGAGTTACTATCAAACAAATAATATGCCTCATACATCATAATATACTTGAGCATGTTTATTACATGACATAGAGAGTTACCCAAAACACTCTTTTTTATACATGCTACATGTATTTTCATGCTTCAAATGCATCTATGACTTTTAGGTATGCTTACAAACACAATTTAATTGCAAACCAATTCCGCGCACATTAATTGATGCGTGCACTTATGCTCATGGCACTTGTTACACATAATTGCAAGCCATACATGTTATATATCTATGATTTTATTCTCTCAAACAAGAGCCGTGATCATGGCATGGCACCCCACTGGCACGGAGCCATGCAACTTACGCTAACAAAACTTAAGTGAAACATCATCGACAGTTTATTTCACATGGCACACAATTATGCCAGCCTCTCAGCTACGCCATAGATGGCTACACACACCACGAGTGTACACAACCAGCACCCTAGTGTGCAATTTCAGGTTATACACACAACAAGTGTAAACAACCAGCACTCAAACGTGCAGTCTCAGGCTACACACACCACGAGTGTACACAGCCAGTATACAAACATGTAATCTCAAATTATACACGCCATGAGCATATACAACAACCTTACCTTGAGAAAATGTACCTCATCATGATCTTTCATGGCACCACTCCTGCCATGACAACTTCTATATAGTACCACCATGATGTTCTCAAAGTTACACTTGTTAGTCACTCCTTGCAGTGACTCTCTACGATTTCTCTCCATGACAAACGACTCTACTCTCTATGGTCTTCCCACAGTCTCCTTATGGTTTCTCTTTGGTTCTTTTTTGTTTTCTTTTATTTTATTTTTTCTCTATATATAGCATGATCTCTATGATCTCTCCACTATTATTACCTATGGTTACATGTCGGTTACACACATACGGATAGTCACCATGGCCGTTTCCCATGGTTCTTCTATTCTCATGACTTTGTGCTCTCTTGGTTACATTAGGGTCTTTGATTACTCTGCCGTCATCCTTCATGGTGACAATTTACGGTTATGCTACGCGGTTACGCCACACGGTCACGCCTCATAGCCAAATGGCTAAACCTACTAACTATACCTAATGGCTAAACCTCATAGCCACACCTCTCGCTACACTATTTATGATCAGCCCCTTTATGATTGCTCTCCAGAATATCTCTCCATAACCGCTTCTCCAAGTGTGAGGTTCTGCCATCTCGTTACTCCAAGTACACAAGGTTACAACACCTATCAGCATAATATCACCATAGATATGCCAACTATGGCGAGTATGCTCCCCGACACATGGCGTCACTTAGCCAACCGTGCCAACGCACTCCCCGGGCACACGACATCTATCATCTATTAGCCACCAGGGACGAGTCTATAAACATTCCCCGGTGTGTGACACCTACAAGTCACCAGAGTGCTTAAGGCACTTCCCGACACATGACATTCCTCACCTCTCGAGCACGCCATAAGGAATCCCCCATGCCAACTCAGTCCTCGTTTCGGTGCCCAGCCACCATAATCTCTCCCGACACTGGGGGACTTGGGCAACAACCTTATATGCCAACATTCACCACGCCTGCGTGATACTCGCCATGCCTACTCGGTACCCTCGCCATAACGACACTCACCACGACTCATCGACACTCTCCTAGCCTCATCAGGCACCCTTACCACGCCTCATGGCTTACTCTCGGTACACTCTGGCAACACCTGCCTTGCCCCATCGACATCTTGGCTATGCTTCCTAGCGTGCTCTCGGCATCTTTGCCACGCTTCCTAGCGTGTTCTCACTATGCCATAGCGATAGTTACCCATTCCTCGACAGCTCTTTACATGCCCTATCGGCACCATCACTATGCCCCAGTGGCACCTCTCGCCATGCCTCAGCGGCACTTCCTCCTTGCCTCAGCGACACCTTTGCCATGCCCAAGTGGCAATGCTAGCCATGTCCAGCGGCACCATCACCATGCCTCAGCGGCACTCCTTGCCACACCTCGATGGCACACCTGTCTCAATGGCGAAATGGTGAACTACGTTTGGTTTGATCCCATAAACGGGTACGTAGGCACTCGAGCACTCACTTAGAGGCAACCACAAAATATGTCACCACAATCTCCTCTTAGAACACGTACATGCTGGAATAGCTCAGCTAGCTAGAGCATATAGCTGATACAAATCGAAGGCTACTAAACGCTAAGACATACAAACATGCCGGTACCCGCTACCCACGCGAGATGCTCACCAGAGTTCCCACACCTGGCACCGAGCGGTACCTAAACTTCAACCCCCGATTGCCCTGCAATCTCCAGACACTACACGGGAGCAACGATCCCGGTGTCTCACACTCATGTGTCTATCTCCAAGCAAGATATCATGACATCACGATTTCTCATAACATGACAGAGCTATAGCAACACACGACACCCCACTTAGCAGGAACCGGTCCATCCCCTCCCTTGCATGGGGACTTAGGGGACTAGGGACTGGTTATGTCACCACTAGTAAAACTCATACTCCCGATGCTCTATCAGATAAAGTCCCCACCCAAGAGAGTCTCTTAACCGCGGACTTGGGGACTTGTTAATACATCATATGTGAGAGATAGAACATCGGTCATACTCGCCTAAGAAGACACATATTGTCACATAAAACGGGCTTGGGCCTTAACTAAGCCCAAGAGTCATACACTCCTCCTTAAGGGCATAATAGTAATACACTCTCCAATAAGGGCAAAATGGTACTTTCAGGGAACATCCACCTTATCTCTATAAATACATGTTTCCACCCCTCATTTGGGTAAGTCTCCATCTCCACCCTATTCATATCATATTTCTACTCTCATGTGGCTGACTTAGGCATCGGAGGGTCGAAGGCGGCAAACTCGGTCTTCCCTCTCACGCCATTTGCTCATGATTGACAGGTTATGGGTCTTGAAGATGGAGTTCTTTCCGCATTCTGTGTGATTCATTCCCTCTAAAATCACGCTGAAACAATAACCAACACCCTTCGAAAGACAAAACCCTCTATTATCTAACCTCCGTCGAAAAAAAAGAACTTTTTGCTACCAACTTTTTTTTTTTTTTTGAAAACTCGCTACCAACTCTTATGAATTGAAGTTTTGTATACTCACCGCCAACCTATATCGATTTCTTCTTTATGTTATTACCAAGGTTAATGAACAACTCATTAACCTTTGTGTATGATTTAAACCAAGAAAAGATGCCCACATCAATATATGCTTAATATCGCTCATAAACTTATATATACATTCTCACATGCTGAGAAACTCAACCTCACTTATTTTGATGTTTATTTTACAGGTTCTGTTTTAGTGATGGATCAAAATCAAAATATTAATGCCAACAAAGTTCTCATAAGTAAATTCATTATAGGCCTTCATTATATTCATAAAAATGTTGTCGTTATGAGTAATATTCCAAATTCATATGACCAATAGCTAATTAAAAGTGTCATGCACTTGATCAATATACCATCATACTAGAATACACAATATTCTGCCAAGCTTTTGAAGAATTTTTATTTGGCAACATAAGGTAAATCTAGCCTACCCGGATTATAATTTAGCACACCCGGTAAATCTAGAATCTTGATAAGATCACACATGTTTATTTCTGGAGTCAAGGAAGAATGAAAAACCTCTATGGTACTATAACTGATGCAGTTGTCTGAAGCTATCTCACCAAGACTCAAAGACAAAAGTGGTGTGGCATCCTGAATAAATTTTCTATCTATCAAGTCCCTCAATGTATCTACAACCAACCTTAAGACGTGACGAAAACCATCCCCTTCAGCACAACCAATAGAATAATAGTTTTTTTTAGATGCGACCATTTGATGAAAATAAGTGGTTGCAAGGAAATCTAAAGCCCCATTCTTGTCAGTAATGGTTCCAGGAACAACTTTTGCATTTAGAATATCATGTAGGTTAAGAGGTAAATGGTTTTCAACAGACAATGGCTCTCCCTTCTTAAGAACATCCCCATAGTATGGTCGAGTAGCCGTATAACAAAGGATGACACATTTTGCAGAACCATCCTCTTCAGGACAACGAGCATGACCCACCATTTGCCACAAATCACAAGCAGAGTAATCAACGTTAGGCCTTTTATGTTCATCATGATATCGTGTTCCCATCATAATCACCAAATGTGTTGATAGCGACACCCCCAAACACATTGAGTTGCTCATGACACAAATTTGAATCTTCTCAGCTTCAAAAAGTTGTACTACAACTTTTTGATCATCATATGTCAAGCCCTGATGCAAGAAGCAGACACCATGGGGCAAAGTGCGTTTTAAGATTTTATAACAAACTTTTCTAATATAAGGCAACAATGGAGGTGACTGCATCCTATTGCTGCCAGCACTTAGAAAAGTAATGCCGATTTTTAGCACCAACGGATCAACAGGGGTTTCGTTGACATCCAACGTGTAAAATGGTGGAGTTGTTATCTTGTAGTGGACCTATCTTCCTCCTCGGTTAGTTTGTCCACAGACATAGTCTTGGTCATCCACTTCTGATTAATGAAAGTATGCCTCAGTGGTTCTTGGTGGTCCACCGCATGTGATTAGAGGAATTACATTGATGGTCTTGTGCATCCAAGTTCCTATAATGAGATTGGATTCTTAATCATGGATGCCAGCTCTCCTCTTCTTAAAGTAAGGTGTCTTAGAGCATAGTTGGGGTTGTTTAGCAGATGTGATCATATAGCCTTTGACATCCTTCACTCGATGGTGAGCTTCCTCCACTTGATGGTAAGCTTCTGTCACATCCCGACCCTTCAATTTTTACTTTATTTACCAACTTGATTATAATAAGAATTTTACCGTCTCCGTCAATGAAGTTATAGTTTAATTGGTCCCTAAAGGGGTTTTGGGGGACGATTATTTCGGAGAGTTATTCGTAGGAGAAAATGTGACGACGGTAAAAATGGTAAATTTTACCCGGTAAAAAGGTAAGTCTTATTCGGGTATTATTTTAGGGTGTAAATTTTTGGTGAAGTTGGGTATAGTTATAGGGTTGGACCGGTTGGGTGAGGCCCAATCCCCTCCCTCTCTTTTTTCTTTCTTTTTCTCTTCTCTCCTCTTCCCGGTCTCTCTCCCGCTGCCGGATTTCTTCTTGGCCGTCTGCCGCCGTCACCGGCCGCCGCTCCAGCCCAGTTTGGAGCCCCGCCGTCTCCTCTCTCTTCCGGCCTAGTGTCCCCGCCGGTAACGTCATCGATCGGGAGATTTTCCACCGGAGACGTCGGACTGTCCTTCGCCGGAACTCCCTCCTCCGGCCACCAAAGCCAGTGATCTTTGGCTCGTTTTGTAGCCCTCCTCCCGTGCAGCAACCCCTCCAAAGGACTCACTCCGGTTCGCTTTAGGTAAGGAGAAATTTAAGGTGGAAGTTCTAGGGCGTTTTTGATGTTTCTGTTCGATTAGCATAGCTAGGCTTGGATTTTGGGTTTGTGCTAGTTAGGAAAGTTGTAGAGGGAGTGGAGAGGAAGCTACTGTTAAAATTTAGTAGGATTTGGAGGTCGCCAGAATCGGCCTCCGGCCGCCGCCGCTGTTTGGGAGTTTTGTATGGTTTTAAATCTGTAATAATTAGAGGAGTTTAATGAAGTGAATTGTGGAATTTTTGGATGAGTTTTGGATAAGTTTGTGAATTTCCGAAGTTTGGTATTTTTGGCGGTTGAATAATGTAGAATCCGGCCGTAGGATTTAAGTCAATTTCTGGGAAAGGTTGTATTTACGGCTGCCAAGTATGGTGTTAAAGTTTGGGTCGTTTCGATTTAAGAATATCGAAGTTAGGCAATGATGAGCGTGTTTATGGCTCTCGGTTAATTTTGCCTATTTTGAATAAATATTGGAGTTTTAGTTAGGAAATTAATTATATATTGGAACATGACGTGAGTAGACTCAATTTGGAGAGACCTCGGATCGACGTCAGGCTTAGGCCTAAATTTGTGAGTGGACCTTTGTTTTAATTGAGAAGCATGCGATGAATTATTTTGTTGATTATTTATTTCTTCTGATGAGACTTATTGATTTCTCGACTATTTGACAATTTTTCCTCCTTTGGAGAGATCCTGAAAATGAGATTTTCGGTAGATATGTATTTTGGATGTTTATGAGTATAGTATGTATATATAAATGCTAGCTAGCCATACGTGTTTGGTCCGTCATAATGAGGTAAAATACCATTATGGCGTGACGTGAGTGTTAGACACAAGCGTCATAACCCTATATGGAAACTCCTTTCTTTTCTGGTTTATTTAGGTTTTCATATAGGGAGTCCACACGTATATATACACCGTCCTCTTCGGTCATAATGCGGAAAAATACAATTATCGCTCAACGTGAGCGTTAGACGCTAGCGTTGTAGCCTTGTATGAATCTCTATTTTTCTAAATTGTTTCTAGGATTCATACAAAAAGTTTGACGAGTGTAAATACATACGAATATATGTCTATATATAGTTTAGCCTGAGAGGCTCTATTTATTTGAGTTGGTGACTAGCCGAAGCTAGTCGTGAAATTGCCAGTTTATGAGTTGAGCGCTTTTGAGCTGCCGCATGCAGTATATTTTCTATGAAATTAAAATGGGAATGCATAAATATTTTTTTATTAATTTATTTTTGTCCACTCACTCTAACGTTATTAAATGTCTTTTCCTGGGCCCTTCGTTTTAAAATACCCAGTTTACAGGATTGCATAGTTGAGGTCGGGCGTACATGGAGAAGAGGAATAGTCAATACACTACCAGAAGAAAGGCTTTAGCCAACGAAAATAAAAAAACCAGGCTGACGAATATTTTTTTCGTCGGCTAAAGTGGACTTTAGCTGACGAAATTTTCCTTCGTCGGCTAATTTAAAATTTTCGTCGGCTATGGTCAACTTTAGCCGACGAAATTTTAATTTCGTCGGCTGAATAATTTTTTCGTCGGCTATAGTCTGTGAACTTTAGCCGACGAAATTTTTAAAAGTTTAGCCGACGAAAGTTTTAAAAGTTTAGCCGACGAAATTTTTAAAACTTTAGCCGACGAAATTTGAAAATTTTAGCTGACGAAAAATATAATTTCGTCGGTTAAAGTGCCTTATATTTGCAGATCTAGATAACAACTCATCTGGAAAAAAAAAAAACTATACGTAGAACCTTCAAAAGCAAAAAAGTAGTGCAATAAGATATGACCAGAATGGTGAAATACGTCTTCGGTTGAAAAATCACGATATTCCGGTAAAGTCTCGGTGCCGATAGTTGCGGTCAATGTAATTTACCCTTATTATTCACTATGCTACAGATTTGGCGTTTGGTGTCCGATTGACTATTGTGATACCTTTCCGGAAGCGTAACGGCCCTACGAGTCAAACTTATCGCTATTGCCATGAGATATGGGCCTTTTCGGCCATCCGAGTCCGTTTAGGGCTTCAAAATGCAGTTTTCTTATTTCCGATTAGAGTTGACCGTTTCGATCGAGCCCTTAATGTTGTCGAATCCAGTTGAATTTTTTACCATAGACATATTTCGTCATAATGATCATATCTGAGGGTCGAATTTTGGTTTGTAAATTTTAGTCATCGGAATCACAACGTGTCTTACTATTTACCTTTATCATTCCCTATGGGGAGCCCTATCGTCGGAAGGTAAATGTCTCAAATTTTTATATGGGCAGTTGCGTCTCATCTACGTGAGAGTTTTTTATGTGGAAGGTTTGACCAAACTACGTAATATAGAGGGAGATATGAGCGTTTTCGTGTGATAAGTGACGATGGAATATGGTTGACCATTTCGATCGAGCCCTTAACGTTGTCGGATCCAGTTGAATTTTTTACCATAGAAATCTTTCGTCATAATGATCATATCTGACGGTCGAATTTTGGTTTGTGAATTTGAGTCATCGGAATCACAACGTGTCTACTAATGTTGTATAACTTGTTTAGTAGGTTATACAACTTTGTGAACTAACTCTATATAAGAAGCAAAATTATCAAAAATCTCGTGAAATAAGATGTGTTCATAATGGTGAAATACGGCTATGGTTCAAAAATCACGTAAATCGGGTAACGTTTCGGTGCCGATAGTAGCGGTCAACCCTATTTACCGTTATTTTTCCCTATGGGGAGCCCTATTGTCGGAAGGTAAATGTCTCAAATTTTTATATGGGCAGTTGCGTCTCATCTACGTGAGAGTTTTTTATGTGGAAGGTTTGACCAAACTACGTAATATAGAGGGAGATATGAGCGTTTTCGTGTGATAAGTGACGATGGAATATGGTTGACCGTTTCGATCGAGCCCTTAACGTTGTCGGATCCAGTTGAATTTTTACCATAGACATATTTCGTCATAATGATCATATCTGATGGTCAAATTTTGGTTTGTGAATTTGAGTCATCAGAATCACAACGTGTCTACTAATATTGTATAACTTGTTTAGTAGGTTATACAACTTTGTGAACCAACTCTATATAAGAAGCAAAATTATCAAAAATCTCGTGAAATAAGATGTGTTCATAATGGTGAAATACGGCTATGGTTCAAAAATCACGTAAATCGGGTACGTCTCGGTGCCGATACTAGCGGTCAACCCTATTTACCTTTATTATTCCCTATGGGGAGCCCTATCGTCGGAAGGTAAATGTCTCAAAATTTATATGGGCAGTTGCGTCTCATCTAGGTGAGAGTTTTTCGTGTGGAAGGTTTGACCAAACTACGTAATATAGGGAGAGATATGAGCGTTTTCGTGAATTTATAGACTTTAGCCGACGAGATATTAAAAAAGTCGTCGGCTAGGTCAAAAAATTTCAAAATTTTTGGGCGGTGGTAAACCAAAGTTTGAGGAAAATTTTCAAAGAACTTTAGCCGACGAAAATATATGAAAGTCGTCGGCTAAAGTCGAAAAATTTTCAAAATTTTCAACCAAAAAATTTTGGCGGTCAACCAAAATTTTCAAAAGAGTTTAGCCGACGAAAATAAAGAATTTCGTAGGCTAAAGTTCTTTATATAGGAGTTGTACCGAAGATGGATGGTAAAAAGTCTATTATCTGCCAGAATTTTCTTCTCGGCCTAACTCCGCCGTCAAGCCACCGGAGACCGCCACACTTGTCCCAAAAGCTTCGCCGTCGTCTCTACTTCATTGGGATAGGGGTTCGGTGTCGATCGAATTTCTCCTTCCTTAGGTCACCATTTGCATTCGAGTTTAGGCGGTTAGAATTGGGCTTGACTTCTTCTAGAAAGTTGTTCGAAATGTTGAGAGGAAGATTCTGTCAAATTTTGGTGTGATTGGAGGTGGCCGAAAGTTTCTGCAGTTTTTTTTTTTCAAAAACAGCAACTTTAGCCGACGATATTTTACTATATTCGTGGCTATAGTATTTTTAATTTTTTTACAAGGTTTAGCGACGAATTATAGCATGTTTCGTCGGTATAGTTATTTTTTTAATTTTTTTATAAGGCTTAGCCGACGAAATATACTATATTTCGGCATAGTTATTTTTTTAATTGTTTAGTACACACTTTAGCCGACAAATATCTTAATTGTTTCGTCGGCTAAAGTCTGGGAAAAAAAACCGACGATGTTTTTCGTCGGCTAACTGTGGGACTATAGCCGACGAAAAAAAAAATTTTGTCGGCTAAAGTCATCGCCGACGACCTTTTCTGACGAAATCTTAGCCGACGAGTCATCGTCGGCTAAGATTTTAGCGACGAATCCTAGTAGTGATAGTATAGCTTCCGCTCATTTATTATTTCTAGTCCTTTCCTCTAATAGAGTTGCTCGATATGTGGTGTTGGTTATAGGATCTTTGTTAGATTAGTAAATCTATATTGGGAGATGTTGTGATTGGGGGAGAACGAAGGCTCAGGAGTCTATAAGGTTGAGTTGGAACCTTAGGAGTGTTTGCAGGTTTCGTTAGGAAGGGTTGTCCATTTCCAGGGAGGTTATACTGAATTTTGTGATAAATCTTTCCTTAGAGGTGTTCCACATGATTTACTCCGGGTTCAGGGTGAAATTCGGGTGGGTGTGTCAGCTTCTGCCACTCCTTTGTTGGGTGGAACTAATAGTATAGTTCGAGTGTTGATGGTGGGTTCCTTCGATCAATGTGAGCCTTCACACTCCTTTGTTAGGTGGAACTGATAGTCTCCTCTTGGACTTCATCCACTCAGCGTTGAGCTTACTCATTAGATTGTGGACTTCCTACACGTGATGGTGGTGTTTGTCTCTGTTGGATGATGTTGATACTTCCTCTGTACTTCCTCTACTCAACGTTGAGCTTCCTACACTTGATGACGAGGAGCTTTGCCATGAAGATGATCTACAAAAGTGAAGAGAAGGAGGTCATCGGAGGACCAACTAAGGCCGGCCAAACACTACACCCAAATCAATAGAGTCCTTAACAATGAATAAAGATATGAGAAGTGTATGATGCTTTGGCATTTGGCCGATGCATCCCTAGCATGGGAGCAAAGAAAGAGATAGAGAGAGATTATGCACTTTGGCATAATCTTTGGGGGAGAAGTGAGCTTCCTACACTTGATGACGAGAGCACTTTCGCCATGAAGATGATCTACAAAAGTGATGCATTTAAGCATGGATATGAGAAGTGTATGATGCTTTGGCATTTGGCCGATGCATCCCTAGCATGGGAGCAAAGAAAGAGATAGAGAGAGATTATGCACTTTGGCATAATCTTTGGGGGAGAAGTGAGATAGCTTCTCATATGCATTTAAGCATGGTTTTTGGGAGAGAAGAGAAGAAGAAATGGAGTTGTAGAGATAGAGGGAGATTATGCACTTTGGCATAATCTTTGGGGGAGAAGGAATGATAGCATCTCCTAGGCATTTTGGCATGGTTTTTGGGAGAGAAGAGAAGAAGAAAATGGAGATGTGTAGATCTGAAATGAATAAGGATGGCTTCCTTTTATAGGGCTAGGGGTGGTTGTAGTTGTTGTGTGGAGTATGGGCTTTGTACTCAAAGCATGCTCATCAGTCTATTCCTGACACGTTAGTACTGTTCTCAGCATGGGCTCTTCTAACACAAGATGGGGCTGATGGTTGGTGGAGGGTCTAGTCATATATCTATGGCTCCATTGTCCTTGAGTCAGTCTTAAGCCATAACTAAGAGACATGCTTGATGTTGGAGCTTGACACGTGGAAGGTTGGTGGAGTGTCAGGATACATGTCGCACATCCAAGATAACTTTGACTCTCGAATCACCATTCATATGTCATGAGAACCATACTTGATGTTAGAGCATGACACGTGCAAGAGTTGGTGAGTTTCTCCTTGGCACTCCAGGTGACTATGACATGCCTAAGAGTGACCTGAGAGTTGAGGATCAGCCTTGGAGGTTGTGGCTATGACAATCAGGGGTCGAGGCTTCTAAGCCTCGGATGTCGAACTCTTGGCCTGAGAGTTAAGGCTCTTGATTCATTTGGACTTGGCTTCCCTAATGGTTAGGTGATGATATGCTCTAATCTAGCCATGCCTGAAAGTGAGGTAATCACTTGGTGATCATCTGATAGGAGCATAAAATGCGACATTTTTAATGTGTTATTACCTCCATTTGTACTTTGATTATCTCTTATTGTTGTAGAATAGAGTCATAATGTAGAATCGAAAGTTTTTGGTAGAGTTATGTATAAAACGTGTTAAACATAAATGAATGATGTAGAAAATTGTCACAAATTGATTTAACTTCTCTGATACTTAGGTGACATGTAGAAGACTGCCGAGAGAAGTGTTCCTGATGGATCTAGAGAAGCAAAGCAGCTGATCTACGAAGCCTAGTCCATGAAGGAGAGGTCCAAACCAAGTCCAATATGGAGAAGAAGATCTAAACTCGGCAGAATTTCAAGAATATCCAAGCCTTGCAAATCCGGATTAAATAGGGAGAATTCCTGTGCACGTCTGTCAACTTCAACGGACTCTCCAGGACAGCTCACAATGAATCAGAAAACATGCCAGATATGGATAGAGAGCTACGGGAGTCTAGTTTCCAAATCAATTGGAATCACCTCAATATCTATTTTCTAGAGGGAGTTATGACGTAATCATCAGATGGAGGTCATTCTGCCGAAATTGAGGAGAACTAGGAAACCTAAACCGACTTGGTTTAGGCTTTGTGGCCGACTTCTCTAGGGTTTTTCCTCTATATAAAGCACGACTTCAAGTACAGAAAATCATCATCACTACCCTTGCAATTGCATAGCCGAAACTCTACCAAACTCTATACAGAAAATTACTTAGCCGATTCATCCACCACAAACCATAAGAATCATTCTATCCTTCCACCAATTTTCCCCACACTTGCCGAACCTTTCAAGGTTATAAAAGTGTGATTATCTCATGGCTTCTTGTATTACTTTCTGTATAGTTTCGAATTCTATTGTAATATACTTTTCGATTTTGGTTTTATTTATCAAACATGGTTTTCGGATTTCTTTGTGATCTTTGATTGTTCTATGTTTTGATTTGTAACTTCTTGAATATATGATGATTTCGTGATTTAGGTTTTGGGGCAGTAGCATGTTCTTATGTGTTTTTGATTTCTAATTGATTAATTGTCATGAATTCGTGCATCTAAATCAATCCTTGAGGCTGCCTTGGCCATGGTTGTCCTTAAGGTGCGGTTTCATCTACCATAATAATTTTAGATCGATTCATACGCAAAGTTGTCTTGATCTTTGTTATTAACTTAGGGCGGATATAATTCTGATAATTTGCATGCTAATAGGATGAGTGACGCCATGCCTTAGATCATGTTTCTGATTGACTCATGTGCTAAAGTGTTTTCTTGTTTAATCTCTACGCAACGTGTCTTTAAATGAGTTAGCATTCATGTTTAGGATCAAGCGCAAAGATGGTTCTAAATACTTGAGGAGTCTTAACAATTAGATAACCGCAAAGGCTCTAGTTAGAATCGGAATTAGTTAGAGTCTAGGACAATTTGAACATTGCTGCCCGGCCTTGCATGAAGTTGTTATGTGTTCTTGATAGTTTTTCGTGTTAGGTGTTGCGTGAGTATGTTGATCACTTGTATATAATAATCTTAGGTTTAATTTTCAGTAGATTATTTGTTAGAATTAATCAATCTTAAACCCCCAATATTTCGATGTGTATATGTGAATACTTGTTTATAAGTTGTTTTGTTTCTTTCTTTCGATCGCCCTTTAGTTTCCCCAGCTAGAACGATCCCTACTTGTCCATACTACTACGATTGCAGGGTAATTAAATTGAAGTTGTTTGACCCCGGTTACGCGACACGTCATCATCCAAGATACTTAGTGGGTGTCCAAGACACTTGGTGAGAGTCCAAGGTTGGAAACTTGGAATGCTAAGTTTGGCACGTTAAAAGTTTAAGTGCGTTGAAAGGTCAGGGTCCTACGTGGCTCTTTGACATTTCAACGCTTCCTACATGGAATGAGTTGAAAAGTCAAGTTTCGTTGTCGATCTAAATTATGACATCAACATTATGCATTGCTGGTTGGACATGTAAATATGTAGGAACATATACCAAATATGGCCTCCCATTCCTGGCATGATGGAAAATTACAATACCCGTTAACCTCGCCAAGTTAGCACCTGATACCTCAACATCAAGCAAATCCACCTCCATTAGAATAACACAGACTGAGGTCATCCTCGAAGAAAAATTGAACTGGGCATTTGCCTCGGCACCTATCAATCTGCCCATGTCGTTTGTTTCATCAATAAGACTGGATAAAGCAACAATGCGCATCTTTTTTATTAGAAATGTATGGCTTATATATGAGCCATTTGAAATCCCACAACGGAAACGTGAAAGAGTCATCATTAGGTTATAAGGAATGGTACCACACACACTAATGTCGAGGTTTTTTATGTAAAACCTCATACCCATTTCTCCACCGGGTGGCTAAAGTAAGAGAGTATCGGCATTATTGAACCCGTGTGTGTGGGACATGTGGGGCCCGTCGGCCGCTTCCGCGTAACAAGCGGTATCAGAGCCCAGGCTACTCTTGGGACTTGGTGTCTCATACGATCGAGTTGCAATTTGGTGGAGCTCTCGTTTGGATTGGGATCACAAGATTCAGATGGTTGTGATCGAGGTTGAGCTATTGAAATTTGGATCGTGAGACAGTTAGAGATGGTTCTAATCACGCCAAGTGGAGATTATTGGAAAAGTGTGGCTTAGATATGAGTCATATTTGGAATCCCACATCGAAAATATGAAAGAGTCATCCTTGGGTTATAAGGAATGTTACCACACACACTAATGTCGAGACATTTTGTGTAAAACTTCATACCTGTTTCTCCACCGGGTGGCTAAAGTGGGAGGAGTATCGACATTATTGGACCCGTGTGTGTGAGACTCGTGGGGCCCGTTAGCCGCATCTGCATAACAGTTTCTAGAGCGCCCAATAAGAGCTAGGGTTAGGGTTTTTCTTTTGGTTTACGAACTTAAAACAAAAGGTTTGATAACGTGTTGAAGGAGAGGATATAACAATCAATAAGGAGAGAATATAACAATCAAAAACTGTCTGCTTATTTGTTGATAGAAATATCTATTTATAGGCATTACATAGAGTCTCCCGAAGGATCTAGATTTTCTATCAATACAGTAGTTTATTCTAACGAGGAATGGATTAGATCAAGACACGTAACAGGAGGACATGAAAGTAATTTCATTAAACAACTACGATTAAAGATGCTATTATTATATATAAACGACATGGAAAAAGCAAAAGAAATCTCTGTTCTTTTAGACATACATTTTGTACAATCAAAATCTAATAGGTCGTGTTGTATTTCTTCTTTTTGTACAATCAAATTTCACTAGTTTGTTTTGCACTACTTTGGAAAACGCTTGAGATTGTTACTTAGACTTGCTCTTTATTTTCTCACATCCAGGCGATGTATTTGTGATTGTAACTCCATTTATTTCTCGTCATTGTTAATATTCTGCAAATCTTGTTTGTCACTCACAGCCTTAGGGGGTGTATTCAATTGAGAGTTTGTTGGATTTTTTTGGACTTTAAAAGTCTATAGGCATTCAATTAGAATTTTAAAAAGTCTTAATAAATCTTGATGTATTCAATTCAGATTTTAAAATTTCCATCGTAATACGATGGTATTGGAAACTCTACCAATTCTTACGGATTTAATTAGTTGATGGATTCTAAAGGAGTTTAAGGGCTGGGTATAAATACAAAATCTACTGAGAAATCTCACCTCCTCCCCCAAGATTTTGAGATTCTCTCTCAGCAGATGGGTTCTTCTTCCAAATCGAATATGAGGCTCTGAGCCCTGCAACAAATGAAGCTCAAAGCCCTACAGCGACGGCGGTGCCTCCACCCAAAACGAAGCAATCGGCCTCCGCGAGTGACTCCAACGACCTCGCTCGTCAAACCATCGATCTCTCCAGAGATCCATACTTCATGCACAATCACCCTTAAGATATGGATGTAGCTTTTTCTTTCTATTCTAATCTCGTAGTTCTTGCTTCTTGTCAGTATTCTCACATTTCTCTTTAACAACATATGTTGAACACTTGAATCATTACATATCGGGTTGCATATGTTCAAAGTAAATGGGACTGATTTGTGCAATCCCAGGTTTTACAAACTACAATACCGTAGACTGTGTAGATAAGCAATGCACATAACCTGTTTGTGAAAATGCCACAATGAGATAGGTGATGATACTACCTCTATTAAAGTACTTCTTCTAATGAAGTGTTGATTGGGGCAAACCAGTTGTTTGATTGAGCACATTTAGGATTGACATTTAAGTAATGCACATGACCTGGTTTGTGAAAACACCAAAAGGAGTTGTTCGATGATTCTTTCTGTAACTTAGTTCTTGAAACATTGGAGGTCCTGATGATTGTGTGTGATGCAGCAACATGTGTGCGTTCAAGGAGGGAGTAAGAGGAGGTGCCACTTGAACCGGAGGTGTTCAACCAGGGAATGTTAAAAGCTGCACTCTGCAACTAATGACCAGGTATTCTACTCATTTTCTTATCTCCCTAATTTGCTAGTTATGATCAAACTTATTATTGCAGTCATATGATCAAACTTATGTGATGGGTTTGTTGGTCTATTGTGTGACTTGTGTCGATGTTTACTTTTATGTATGTATGATGTATCATGTGTTCCAATTCTCGTACACTGCATATTGTTCTGCTTTTTTTTTTGTATGCATTTTTAGACCTATGCTCAGGCATTTGGGGCTCGGTCTACACCTAATGCAGTTGCTGTATCAGATCAACCTGTTAAGCCTTAAGGTATATCAATGCTCTCTCCTGATCGTCGTTATGGTTGAACCCTTCATTTTTGTGTACCTTACTTTGGTTGTTTACTATAACTACATATGATTGTGTTTGGTAATTTGCTTTACTGGTTCTGAATTTTTTTTTTTTAAATAAAGTTTTTCATTCTTGCATGGGTTAATGAGAAGCATTATCAGTTTCCAGTGGTATGATTCTTGCATAAGTTTTATAAAGTTAAGTTTCTTATGGGTATCGATTCATGACCTTTAATCAAAGTCTTGGTAGCAATGTGATCTTAACTTTGTGGAGAAATCGTTTCCAATTTATAAAAGATCCAAAGATGGCAGTGAAGAAATGACCGTTAGTCACACTGGTAAGTCGTCCCCTGTAAATATTATTAGCTGTTCTATTCATAAAAAAAGTATGGATAAGCACTAAGCATTAAACAGGGGGCTGAACTAATTCTGATACTATGCAGGTTTCCAACTCAAAGAGGTTCAAGGATTTTCATTCAGATAATTATGGAGGTCATATAGTAGACAACTTTCCGGAAAACATACAAGGATAGTATCAGAATGAGAAGAGCATGTTAGGAGGCTCTTTGGGTGGCAAAGCAGTTGATAATTTGAAGCAGGAAATAATTGAACATGATGAACCTTCATTAGTTCCTTTGGGTTTAGAAGTTCATGTTCCCAGTTTTCATTTGTAAATGCCAAAATTGAGAAGATACTGAAAAGTTGTGTAACATTTGACAGTATCATACTTTTGGAATTATGATTTCATTATTACATTTAGTTTGTGTTGGTCTTGTCAACCAGTATCTTGATTTGATAAGAACAATAGTATTCGAGTGCAAGGAAAATGATTCGAGTGCATATGTTAAGCAAATGTAACAAAAATGGCAAGAATGATTCATATGCTGTAAAAGTAACCTATAATTCTCTCTTTGATTTAATACTAGTAACCTATACCATTGTATAAGAGCATTTTGTTTCAAGTCATGATTATTATAATATTTCCGATCAATATTTTCTTTAGTTTATTGGAGTTGCAACAATCTATAGACTTACAAAGTCTAGAGAAATCAATCTGACAAAATCTGATCAACTCCATGTGGAATTAAAATAATCTATGAAATTAGCAGAATCCATGGATTATTAAAAGTCAGTTGAAATCTTTTAAAATCTAGATTGAATACACCCCCTTAATATATATATATATAAAAGGAAGAATTACCCTAAAACCAGTTAGAGACCCTATCTTGTTAGACTTGCTTTGGTTGTTTCTTGGCCCAAAATGACAGAATTGGAACATGCGACAGAATTGGAACACGGAAAAGGTATGTCCACTAGTGTTTTGATGTTGCTTATTTGGTTGCATGTACTAATACAAATTGATCCGTTATATATTGCGGACACGACGAGTCTGGCTCGCTGCAGAACACAGGGTGGGACTGGGAGAAAGTAGATGAAGCAATCAAGAGATTAGCTGCTTTGAGTAAGGAGAAGATGCGCCAGACTTATGATGATAGCTCATTGCCCTCTACTTGTGCCATCTGCAAACGCAGTTTTATTATTCCTGTTGAAACTTCATGCAAGCATTACTTCTGCAGTCACTGTGCAGAACAGGTACTTGCCTTCCTTATTGTTTTGTTGCTGTAATTTGATGTGAATGAATTACCGCCTTGGATTTATGAATCAAGTGTTACAGGGAGTCCTTCTGCTTTCTGACGTTTCTTTCAAGTGATTCCTGTTGTTATCTGCTTCTTATTCGCAGCAACATTTAGACAACCACAAGTGCTTTGAATGTGGAAAACCTACTGATGGCTTATTCAAAGCAGCTCACTGCCTGGCTCTAAAGATGGAGAGGGAGGGTAAGTAACAGCATATTTCGTTACTTATCAATCTTTTGGTTTGAACAAAGTCACTCTGAGTTCTGTCTATGAAAGATTAGTGTATGGAATGCTCCACAATGGTGCCAGCTCCAGGATTATTGTTTTCTCAATATAAATTAACTATGAGCATTCTTCAATTGGATGGTGGACAGTAGAGGACAGTCCTCTCTTTAGAGAGTTTCTAAAGCATATTTCAAGTTTTGCTTTGTTTACTTACCACGATTTTCCCTATGACTATAACGTGCAGTTACTTATGTATGATATATTTTCCCTACGACTATAACGTGCAGTTACTTATGTATGATGTACCCAAATCTAATCTCGTGTTTTTCCAGAGTTACTATTTTCTACATCAGTACATCACCTCACTTTTGTTTTGGTTATAGTGTCGGACAACGACCAAAATTGCTGTTTGAGTGTGGTTCTCTGTATTAAACTTTGTATTTCAATGGTATACAGTACTAACATTTGTCACTTGTATTTCCAGCCCGGAGCAAGCCATGGAAGCCATCAAAGAGCATCAGAAAGCAGATGCTTGATGAAGATATCTCAGAAGCGAAGGGTTGCTAATTGTTTCCCACTCAATAAATACAATGTTGTTTTGCATTCCACTGTAACGTACTGATGGATTGCTCTTTTTCATTTCCAGTTTGGAACTTATGGAACACATCAGAGAAGCAAATAGTTGATGAAGATGAGCAGGATAAGGATTTACTCTCTGGGAGCATTGTAGTCCCCAATGATAGAAACAAATGAAAGATTTGCATATGCCTCCAAAGTCCAAACTGCCAACAGTTATCGTTCTAGCACATTTCAAGCAGGGCTTTATAAAAAGAGAAACAAAGACTTGGTTTCACCCTCTGAGTTATATAGGGGTCAGGGTTTGAGTACCAGCTTCTTAATCAGAAAGAGGATGTCTCTACTTTTGACAGCCAACGCCACTTAAACCCAGTAAACCCGTTGTGGTTTATGATCAAGTAGCCTTCATCTTTTTTGTTCTCCTCAACCTTACCCATTTGAATCATCACGAATTTGCCATCATTGGAAAATTCATTGGTGTTTCTGTGTAGCGTCAAGCAGTAAAGGGCACAAATTAGAGTGAAGTCGGGAAGATGAGGTGCAAAGAGAAAAATTATGAGCAAAATTGAAAATTTGGTGTTCAATGATATCAGAGGTACAGAAAGCAAATTATGAGATCTAAATAGAACCCCTCTTAAAGTCTTAATAATATTGACCAGAACTTGAAACAAAAGATGAAACCACACAGGCCAATTGTTCAGGACTTGTCAATTCAGCAGAACTTATACATCTCCTGATTGAAAAACAGAAAGAAAGAAGAGGATATACAACTGATACACACACCTTCAAGTTCATTAATTAATCTTCTATATCAAAGATGAAAAATCCATAAACAAAAAATGGGTATCATCTTCCATATCTTCGTTGTTAGAACTTGGGATTAAGAGCCCACTTAATTCAATATCCAGCAGTAACAAAGATATAATGCCAAAAAATGAATAGAACAAGCAGATGAAAGCACTATAGAGGATAAAACATGGTACAACACATATAAGGGGGGTGGATCAGGTCATATAAAGCATATAATGTAAGCTGATTAGAAGAATATATTAATAGATGAACCTCTTTCAACAATTAGGCATTCATGTGTTCCTCAGAAAAACATAAATGGAGACAACATGGGTTCTTGATACTAGCACAAACCCTCATTCATGATTCAGCTTTCTTTTTATCTTCCAAAAGCTTTAGCTCCTGACGCCATCCTTCCAGTTTCGTTAACTTTTCCAACTGCTCTGGCTTACTATCTTTCTGCTGAGTTTTCTGCTGCTGCGCTTCTGCAAGTCGAATCTGCAAAAGTGAACCATCAAGTAATAACATACGGCATAATTGTCAAAACCATGTTAAGAACAGCAACTTCAACTGTCTTGAACACTAAACTGTAGATACCAAGTGGGCAAAAAACATTGACCACTGCAGTATAAGGGACCAACTGTATTAAAAGGGAGTAAAAGCTAGCCATGCGTTGTTATGAACCCAGAATTCCTTCGTCTTATGATCAAGACTTTAGATTATGGCATCCAATTCTTTTCATAACAAGAGCTTAAAACTTTATAATGATTAGTTGGATAGTTTATACTTAAACAATAACAAGTACACCAAAGATTCTCAATCGAACATTGATACATAAGATTTGTTACTGATAGTTAGGCAAAATTCTGGCATCCAAAAGGTAAGGCTACATATTTTCTCACAGGCCAAATACATAAAGCTCATATTGTTTCCAGGCAAGGCTAAATTGTTCATAATTTGTACCTTTTTTTTAAGAGCTCGGATTTTTTTATCGATATCTTGAACTGGAGCTCCTAGATTTGAATCCTCTGTTGAGTCAGAGGAAGGGGTAACTAAAGCAGAATTAGAAGAAACACCAAGCTCGTTCATCTGAGATGTCAATGACTGGACTGATGTTGATGCATGACCTACACCTTGAGCAGGTGGCTCTTCTTCCTTAGTATCCCCAGTTTCCGCTTCTTCTGAGGTTTTCTCCTTCTCAAGAGCAGCCTGCATGAAGACATGAACGAAGAATAAAAAAATAATAAAAAATAAATAAAAATAAAAAAGCAGCCTGAAATGTATGTAATAACTTTGCGAACCACCAATGAACTATCTGATTAGCTGTTATTTCCACGGATGCCAAAACTGTTAGTGGCACACATGGTCGTGCAAAAACACAACAGTACTGGAAAATTAGTAAAGGGGTCATTTTGTTCTCCTTTCTTCTCTCGCTCGTTTATCGTGCACATTATTATCATCCACACTTTTTATTCTCTAAAAAGCATTGTTCTTTCAGATCCTTTTGGAATCCAAATCAAACCTCTTTTTGCTAGTTCATTTAAAATCTAACCCTGCTAGCATTCAATTGAAAACCATTCAAAAGCTGACTTCAATGACACCCCAAAAACCAATGTCAATAACATCAGCTTCAGATTCAGCTCTAAACCATATTTTATTGACACCCACTAATTAAACTTGCTATTAATCCTTAATTACTAACGTACTTAAGTAATTAATAAATCTTAGTAAGCACCAACTGTGAAGTTAAAGGTCCTCAAGATAAGAAGTATAGGTAAAAATGACCTACATCCTTATAGCTTCATAAAAATAAAAAATAAAAATAGGGGAAAAAGACAGAAAAATATGTTAATAGGAATAGTTGTACTTGTTTGTAAATTGGAATTGTTATTAACAGTCCCCTAAAAGTCAGTATACTACTTTTTCCTTTTGTTTCAGTCTTAGAAACAAGTTTCTCATATCAATTCCCATATAACCCTTCCTTTTCTATTCAACTAATATGAGGGAGGGTATTGAGGCAACTAAATTATGAAGTTACATAAAATAACCAAAAAATAAAAGGGGAGTATAGATTGACTATTGGGTAGTATTAATGGTATCACAAAGCAAAAAGGGAGCGCTTACCTATTAAAAATTTAGGATAAAAATACCAGAAACTTAGTTGAAGAAGTAAGATTGTTTATTTGAAAGCTTCTATTTGGGATATTTTACATGCCATAAACAGTGATTATGTGATCTTCAATGCACATCCATTACAGAACTGTTAAAAATACATTAAATTCTAAAGTACGCAACATAAAACTATTACCAGTTTAAGTTAGTTACCCCGGAGAGGAAAAAGAAAACTAAATAGACCCCTGATCTCCATTTCCTTTGACATGGAGTGATACGTAGTTTACAGTTAAGGTACAAAGTTAAGGTCCTTCAAAAAGTGTTCATTTACAAAATGGCACATTGTGGGTTCCCCAAACTGGCTAACAAGAGAAATGACACAGACGTCATAGCAAGACTTTAAAATTTAACCTCCCTTATACTCAATATCCACAGAAGGGTATTCTAACTTAGGATAACCTTATATTCAGGATTTCTAAGAGATATGCTTACTTGTAAGACTAATCCAAGAGAGCTAATCCAATCTACACAGGATAATTTGCAAACACAGGATAAGGCCACAAGACATACCTGCAGCCGCTTCTCCTTCTTTCTTTCATTCCTTTTTACAGACTTGGTCTTGGGTTTCGCATCGGCCATGACGGGAGTACTATCGTCAAAACCCGGTGGGCCTGCCTGTGAGGACATCTCCTTTTTCCACTGCCATTACACGAAACAAAAACAAACATTCACTTCCCTCCCCAAAACAGAAGCCTGAAATCAAGAGTGAAAAGGAATGAAATCATACCAAGGCACCTTTGGATTGGTAGAGGGCGACTTCTTCCTGGGGCACATACCCGGCCCGAATGCGGATGGGTTTGCGGAGCGTGCCGTCGGGTCTCCGGGTTGGCGCTAGAATCCTCTCCCCTTCTTTTAAGGATTTGCCGATCTCCTCCGTCAGTTTCAGCTCCTGATCTCCTCCTCCTCCGCGATGAGCCATCTCGCAACCAATCCCAAATGATCTTGTGCCGTACAGCGATGTAGCTACTTCACTCAATCTCTGTCTGCTTCTTTAATCCTAGGAATAGGAAGAGGAAGAGGAAGAGGAAGAGGGCTTTAGTTGCCACTAGGTTTCAAAATCTTGTTATTATACCCTAACTCCCTACCCACGAATAACTTGTCGGTAATCCAATTACCCGGATCCGATTTGTCATTTGTCTCGGTCCATTTTTTGTTTTCGGTCTATGCCATTTTTAGTTTAAAACAAAGAAATATTATGTTAAAACATATCTAATATTTAATGTTGTATTAGGAAAATACACTTTACTCTCATATCTCTACTACTATAGGCTAAACCATAAATAGATTCAGCAAATTGTGGATTGCCTAAATTACCCTTCACATACAAAGAAAAAAAAATCACTTAAAATGATTATTCTATAAGTAAAAACAAAAGACAAACTGAGTGATGACAAATAAACTTCCACTAGCATCGCACGGTGTAAGGCTAGTTGTAGTATATTCCTATTTTCTTAATGGTACTTTGTAGGCCTCTTTAAATAGAGACTCATATTTCTCTGAATTCTCTCTTTCCATTACGTTTTTCTTTCAGCACATTATCAACACGTTCTTGAACTGACAGCAAAACACCATTAAGAATAATCTTTATCCTAGATTTTTAGAAAAGAGCAAAAAAAAAAAAACATTTGTATGTAATTGCAGGGTTAAATCATATTAAATGTGTTACTGCGATTTTTGTGGTGGGCAATTCATTCATCATAGGGCTAAAAGACTTTTTTTTTATATACAAAGAAAAGCCTCTCGGAGGCCCGAGTTAACAATATCAAATAGCAGCGTTTTAGAAGATATTGTTGAGTATCAAATAGCAGGGCTAAAAGACACTGTTGAGAACAATTTTAGTCCTTAACAATATGACATTTTACCCTTAACATGTTGAGTTGGAGATGGAAAGGACAAAGATATGGATATATGGCCTTTTAGCCTTATGAGTTGGAGAAGGTCTTAGAGAGCGTCTCCCATGTACGTGTTTAGTAGTTCAATCACTCGTATTTTAATTCAAGCTCAAATTTTGAGCATAAAACATGTTGTCTAGTTTCATTTCCGTTTTTGTATTCGAGTTACTTGAATAGTTTGTCCTTGAAAACATTTTACAACAAATATCCCTAATCCATAGCTTTTCCAAGTTACTAACCGGATGGTTTGTTTTGGGGGCTCTTGGAGCATCTCTAACAGAGTTGCTAAATTTGAATTTTAGCTAAATTTATGCATTTTTGTAGCAAAAAATTATTTTAATTATTGTTGAGCTAGATTGATAAATGGGCAAATAACACAAAAGTGTCATTTGAAGGTACAAATGATAAAAAAATCATCATTTGTTCCACATGTTAAAATGGTCACCCTAAATGTTATCAGATAATAAAATAGTTACTTAATTATATATAATATGATGTAATGGTTATGATTAAGTGTCAATTATGATAAAAAAAGTACATTTTTAAATTTTATGGATTTACGATTCTACCCTTCTGTTAGTTTCTCTCGTTCTCTTCTCTATCCGTTACGCTTTCTCTCAGCTCTTCTTTCTATCTCTCTGTTATTGCTTTCTCTCTGTACCCGATCTCGATCTCGATCTCGATCCCGTCGGCGCCACCTGAGTTTCGTCGTTCGTATCTGTGACGCGGTGGCTCCATCATTTCCGGCATCCACCGCCTTCCAACGCAAAAGAGGTCGATGATTTGCTCAGACACAATGTTTTTTATTTCTTTCAGATTTTGATGTTTTGATTGATTTATTTCTGTGTTTAATCATTACAATTTCATATGTTGTCGATCGGTGAATTCTAAGGTTCATAGGAATTTAGGGATTTGTAACTCTTTGACTCAATCTATGCTATATTCTCAGCCTCTCAGGAATTTAGTGATTTTAGTGTTTGAAGAAGTGATTTGTTTGCATTGTTTTGCTTATTTTGGTTGTGTACTTTGGTGAATGAGCATGAGTTACTTGCATTGTGTACTCTATGTTTGCATTGTTTTGCTTATTTTGGTTGTTTGCATTGTTTTGCTTATAGGTGTCATGAGTTACTTGTAATTTGAAATACTATACATATTTTTGTTCAGGTACTATGGACAGTAACTATACTGCAAAGCTTGTGTACTCTGGTGAAGGAGCAGCAGTTTCATTTGATCATAGCGTCTCATATATTGATTTTGCTAAGTCTGTACGTGACCGATTTCCGGTATTGGGCAGAAGCATTGTCAAGCTGAGGTATACTGTTTTTCCTGATGTTGTATCTTATCGTCTTGAAAATGAAGATGATATGAAGATGATGTTTAGAGTTTTGGCCCGTTATAGTTCAGATTTTGTTGATGTGGATGTTTGCTCTTTTGATGTTAGTGCTTCTGGTTCTGAAAGTGTGTTGAGTAACAATGTTAGTGAAGAGTCTAGCGTTTCGTTTGATGAATATGATTATTTAGGATGCTACAAACCAGAGGAAGCAAAGAGGTATTGTAGCAAAGGGTGGGAGAATTATATCAAATCAAAGGACCAGAAGTTTCAAGGTGGTGTGGAAGAGTTTAGGTTGAAATTGCGTATGTATGCAATTGAGATGGGATTTGAGAATCGGTATGTTAGAAATACTAAGAAACGTGTTGTTGCTTATTGTTCTAAGAGAGAGTCTGAGCATTGTGGATGGTGTGTGAAGGCTTCCTTGATAGAGTATAATCGTTTTTTTGTCATTACTGATCTGGTGAACGAACATAGCTGTCATGGTGTTGTTCGCTTGCAAACTAATAAGATGATGGGTTCCAAGATTATAAAGTCTATAATGCTTGATAAGGTTCGTGAGAATCCTAACAAGAAGGCTATAGATATATACCATGAGATAAAGTCAGATTATGGGATGGAGGTGACACGACCCACCCCGAATTTCACCCTAAAACCCGGAGTAAATCGTGCGGGGACCACCTCTAAGGAAAGATTTACCGCAAAATTCGGTACAACCTCCGTTGAAAATGGACAACCCTTCTAATAGAAACCTGCAAACACGTCTAAATGTTCCAAATCCAACCTTATAGACTCCTGGAGCCTTCGTGCTTCCCACAAATCACAACATCTCCCAATATAGATTTACTAATCTAACAAAGATCCTATAACAACAACCACATAATCAGAGCAACTCTATTTGAGAGGAAATGAACTAGAAATAAATAGAAAAGAGCGGAAGCTATACTATTGACTATGTCACTTCTCCATGTACGCCCGATCTCAACTATGCAATCCTGCAGAATGGGAATTTTAAAACGAAGGGCCCAGGGGAAGACATTAAATAACGTTAGAGTGAGTGGACATAAATAATTTAATAACAAAATATTTATGCATTCCCATTTTTAATTTCATAAAAAATATAATGCATGCAGCAGCTCAAAAGCGCTCAATTCATAATCTGACAATTTCACGACTAGCACTGGCTAGTCACAAACTCAAATAAAATGGAGCCTCTCTGGCTGAACTATATATAAACATATATTCGTATGTATCTACACTCGTCAGACTCCTTGTATGAATCTTAGAAACAATTTAGAAAAATAGAAATTCATACAAGGCTACAACGTTGGCGTCTAACGCTCACGTTGCGCCATAATGGTATTTTTCCTCATTATGACCGAAAAGGACGGTGTATATATACGTGTGGACTCCCTATATGAAAACCTAAATAAACCGAAAAAGAAAGAAGTTTTCATATAGGGCTATGACGCTTGTGTCTAACACTCACGACACGCCATAATGATATTTTACCTCATTATGACGGACCAAGCACGTATGGCTAGCTAGCATTTATATACATACTACTCTCATAAAATCCAAAATATATATATCCACCGAAAATCTCATTTTCGGGATCTCTCCAAATGAAGAAAAATTGTCAAATAGGCGAGAAATCAATAAATCTCATCAGAAGAAATAAATGATTAATAAAATCATTCATCGCATGCTTTTTATTTAAAACAAAGGTCTACTCACAACCTTAGGCCTAAGCCTGACGTCGATCCGAGGTCTCTCCAATTTGAGTCTCCTCACGTCCTGTTCCAAATATATAATTAATTTCCCAACTAAAAATCCAATATTCATTCAAAATAGGCAAAATTAATCGTGAGCCATAAATACGCTCATCATTGCCTAACTTCGATATTCTTAAATCGAAATGATCCAAACTTTAATATCATACTCGGCAGTCGTAAATACAACTTTTTCCAAAAATTGATTTAAATCCTACAGTCGGATTTTACATTATTTAACCGCTTAAATACCAAACTTCGGAAATTCACAAACCTATTCAAAAATCGTCCAAAAATTCTACAATTCACTTCATTAAACTCCTCTAATTATTACACATTTAAAATTATACAAAACCCCAAAACGGCGGCGGCGGCGGCAGCGGCCGATTCCGGCGACGTCCTACTTCTACCAAATTTTAACAAAATCTTCCTCTCAACATCCCAAACAACTTTCATAACTATCACTAAGTCCAATTTCAAGCCTAACTAGGTCAATCGAACGAAAACATCCTAAAAGCCCTAGAATTTCAACTTCGAATTTCTCCTTACCGAGCTCAAGAGGGAGTGAGCCTTTTGGAGGGGTTGTTGCACGGGAGGAGAGCTACAAAATAAGCCAAAGATCACTGGCTTTGGTGGCCGGAGGAGGGAGCTCCGGCGAAAGGACAGACGGCGTCCAAGGAGGACTTCCTCCGATCGGCGGGGCTGCAGCGCCGCTCACCAGCCTAGGAAGGCGGCGGGGAGGACGATAGACTGTGCTAGAGTGGTGCGGCATCCCTGCTTGGCCGGACGGCGGCAGACGGGCGGGAAGGATTCCGGCAGCGGGAAGAGGAAGAGAGAGCGCGCAGGAGAGAAAGAGAGAAAAGAGAGAGAAAGAGAGAAGAGGAAAGAAAAGAAAAGATGGGTTTGGGCCTCACACCAACCCAGCCCAACATCATAAAAATACCCAACTTCACCAATTTAACACCCCAAAATAAAATACCCTATTAAAAATTACCTTTTACTAGCTAAAATTTACTATTTTACCGTCGTTACATTTTTCTCCTACGAATAACTCTCCAGAATAATCGTCCCTCAAAACCCCTCTAGGGACCAATTAAACTATATGTCAATTTCGGAGACGGTAAAATTCTTATTATAACCAAGCTAGTAAATAAGATAAAAATTTACGGGTCGGAATGTGACAGAGGTGTCTTATCGTACGGCTTGGTACGGTAAAGAGCGTGCTAGAGAATAGGTTCTTAGTGGTGATGCTGATTCTTATGCTCAGTTAGTTTGGTTTGGTCAAAAAGCAGTGGAATCAAACTCTGGCTCTACTATCAAGATTGAGTATGAACCTGAAACTCACAGGTTTGAGCGAATGTTTGTGTGTTATGATGCGTGGATGAAGGGTTTTCAGTTTTGCAGACCCATTCTGTTCATTGATGCTACCTTCATCACCAACAAATACAGAGGGCAGCTTATTGGTGCATCTGCCAAGGATGCGAATCAAGGTACCTTTTTAGTGAAATGTTTAGTTACATTGACAGTTTCTTTGATTGTGATAGTTACATAGTTTCCAGGGGCTTCAGTTTTGATTGCTTTGACATTTTTATGTAACTGTTTGATGGATAGTTAAATGACTTGTGTACCTACATTAAGCTACTAATGTAACTATCAATGTATGTAACTATTAATGGATAGTTACTTGACTATTTATTCATGTAACTATCCATGTAACTATGCATGTAACTAATCATGTAACTATCAATGTATGTAACTATCCATGTAACTATCAATATATGTAACTATCCATGTAACTATCAATGTATGTAACTATCAATGTATATAACTATCCATGTAACTATGCATGTAACTAAGCATGTAACTATCCATGTAACTATCCATGTAACTATGCATGTAACGATGCATGTAACTATCCATGTAACTATCCATGTAACTATCAATGTAACTATGCATGTAACTACTACAACTCAAGTCCCTGCATCACAGATGCATACCTATGAACTGTTTCTTTGATTGTGATAGTTACATAGTTTCCAAGGGCTTCAGTTTTGTGACATTTTTATGTTAGTTGTTAATGTAACTTTCATTTATTCATACTGATTTTTTGTTCGTCTTTTTTGCAGGTTTATATCCAGTTGCTTATGCTATTGTTGATTCTGAAACTGAAAGTAATTGGAGATTTTTCCTTCAGTGTGTATCTGAAGTGTTTTCAAGATACCCTATGAGGCAGGTGACATTCATTTCTGATCGGAATCCTAGTCTTCTTAGTGCATATCCGCATGTCTTTCCCAATAATCCACATGGTTTTTGTTTTAGGCACCTTGTAGAAAATCTCTCCAAAAAGTATCCAAGTCAGTCACCCCTTCATAAATCTGTTCCTTATTTGTTCATGTGTTGTGCTTATTCTCGCACATCGGACTCATATGAGACCAACCTTGCAAAATTGAAGGAGGAAGGGGGTTTTATTGTTGAAGATTTTCTAAAGGACCTTCCCAAGGAGAGCTGGTGTTTGGCTTTTTTTATGGGGAGAGGTTTGGTGAAATGACGAACAATTTGGCTGAGACTTTTAACAATTGGGTGGGGGATTTGAAGAGTCTTCCTATTTATGATCTGAATGAAGGTATTAGAACTAAGTCTATGGAGAGAATTGCTGAGCGGAAAGAAGGGTCAAAGGAATGGGTTACTATTTTGTGTCCAAACATGGAAAAGAAATTGATTAATAACTTGGCGGTTGGGCGACATTGGCAAGTTATGAGATCTGATACATATGTTTATGAAGTTCAATGTTAAAAGTATAGGGTAATGGTGAACTTGGGAGAGGATTTCGTTTGTTCGTGTGGGGAATGGAAATGTCATGGTTTTCCTTGTTCACATGCTCTTGTTGCAATTCAGCAACATGGTGTCTCTCCTTACTTATATGTCAGCCCTTACTATAAGGTACTCTTTTACTCATTCTGTTTCCTTTTACTCCATATCTATTCTTGTTTCCAGTTTTTGTTTCCTGCTTTTGTTAACTAACTTGTCCAGTAACTGCTTGTTTTTTAATGTAACTGATCATGTAACTAGTAATGTAACTGATCATGTAACTGCTTGTTTTTCAAGGTGGATAAATTCCGAGAAACCTACTCTCACACCATTAACCCAATCCCTTCCATTTCAATGCCTGTTGATCTTGCTCGATCGTCATTTCCATTGCAGCCTCCTTTAACTAAAAGACCTGCTGGAAGGCCAAAAACAAGAAGTTACCGAAGTAGGAGTGAGGTAAAAAGGCAGATCAAGTGTTCCAGGTGTGGGAAATACGACGGGCATAACAGAACGAGTTGTAAAGCTCCAATATAGCCTTTGGTTACATATGACAGCTACATTGATGGATACAGTAGTTACATTGATGGATACAGTAGCTACATTGATGGATTCAAGTTCTTTTTAGCAGTTACATGCAGAGTTACAATTCTGCTGTTGGATGAATCATTTTTGTAGCTGTTGCTTTTTATTATGACTGTGTATCTCATTTTTCGCGGTGCAGCGGCACGCTGCAAATATTAATGCAAACCTCATTTTTTGTTTTTGTTTTTCCAAGTGCATTGTTTATTTCAAGTTTCATTGCTTTGTTTGTTTCAAGTTTTATTTTGTGCAGCAGTTACATTGCTAGTTACAACCATGTAACTATCCATCTATGTAACCATGTAACTATGCACATGTAACTACAAATTTCTGTTCTAATACGCAGCGGGACGCTGCCATTGCGGTGCAGTGGCACGCTGCAATTATTATTAAATAAATTCATGTAACTACCTAGGTAACTAGCAATTTATAGTTATAGGGGTAGTTACATGCATAGTTACATGGATTTTAATAGATTTCTGTTCTAATATGCAGCGGGACGCTGCCGTTGCGGTGCAGCGGCACGCTGCAAATATTAATGAAAACCTCATTTTTTGTTTTTGTTTTTCCAACTGCATTGTTTATTTCAAGTTTCATTGCTTTGTTTGTTTCAAGTTTCATTTTGTGCAGTAGTTACATTGCTAGTTACAACCATGTAACTATCCATCTATGTAACCATGTAACTATGCACATGTAACTACAAATTTATGTTCTAATACGCAGCGGGACGCTGCCATTGCGGTGCAGCGGCACGCTGCAATTATTATTAAATAAATCCATATAACTACCTAGGTAACTAGCAATTTATAGTTACAGGGGTAGTTACATGCATAGTTACATGGATTTTAATAGATTTATGTTCTAATATGCAGCGGGACGCTGCCGTTGCGGTGCAGCGGCACGCTGCAAATATTAATGAAAACCTCAGAATATGGCAAAACAAAGCAAAACAATCTGTAACAAAGAAAATGAAAGCAATCTGTAACACAGAATATGGCAAAGCAATGTAAAACAAAGCAATCATGTAACTATAGCAATGTAAAGCAAAGCAATCATGTAACTATAGCAATGTAAAGCAAAGCAATCATGTAACTATGGCAAAGCAAAGCAATCATGTAACTACTGTTTTTTTCTTACACAGAACACAGAATATGGCAAAGCAAAGCAAAACAATCTGTAACAAGCTACATTTTTTCTCACAAAGAACATATAATATGGCAAAGCAAGGCAATCTGTATTAATAGAGATATGTTGTACATAAATAATCTTTCATTTTGCTGTTCAAATACAATTGATCAAACATTGATATTAAACTTGTTGAACCTACTGCGGATGACGTATTGAGTACCAACTATGCCTATGGTTAAGGAACTTCTTCACCACTTCTGCTCTAAGCTTCAAAACATCATTCTTCTTCAGTGTTCTGTCAAACGTTTCCTCCTTGGAAAGTTTGTCCATATAGTACATAACGAATATCCCACAATCCAATCTGTTTTTCGAAAAAAAATTCAAGTCAAAACAGAATCATTGAACAAACAGTCAATTTCTTACATAATAGTTTCCCTACGTAACTATCCATGTGACAACAGACTGATAGTTGCCTGGGTAGTTACCTAACCATAACTTTAAATCTGAACTGAAAACTTTTAAAACTTACGATGTGGGATGTTGCTGAGGTAGTGGTCCATTTATTTGACAACTGATTGAGATTTTTTCAATATAGTTATTCTTGACCCATTGTATGGACTTTCTTTCTCTCTCGTAAGCTTTACTTTTTCATTACAAGCTTCTCTGAACTGCTCCTGTTCATGTCCATTTTTCTGCGGGAGCCTTTCTTCAGCATGTCATCTGCTTGTTCTTTGACTGCAGACATCCATAACTTAACCATAGTTGCCTTCACAACAAAATCATTGAACAAACAATCAATTTCTTATATATAGTTTCCCTACGGTTAACTACATTGACTTGCCTATGCATATGCATGTAACTATCCATCTAAGTAACTATGCATGTAACTATACATGTAACTAAGCATGTAACTATGCATGTAACTATCCATCTATGTAACTAAGCATGTAACTATGCATGTAACTAAGCATGTAACTATCCATATATGTAACTATGCATGTAACTATAAATGTAACTAAGCATGTAACTATGCATGTTACTATCCATCTATGTAACTATGCATGTAACTATGCATATACTAGATATTGGTAGTTACCTGAGTAGTTACATCTCAGAGAGAATGCAAAAGAAAGCAAAGCAATCCCTATAGCTACATTAAAGATTCACAACAGATAACAAGAGAAATATTTACCATTTTTTGACATCTTTCCATGTCTGCCCCCTATTCCCATCTGTTGTTCTTCCTTCATTGAATCTAGGTGGTATAAATGGGGGGGGGGTTAAACTTGGAAGACAAGGAGTGTATGGTGAAACCTTACTTCACTTGTCATTGGAAAGAAAATCATCGTCGCTTCTCCCAAGTAGTCATATAACTTGTCAAGGAAGTAGTGGTGGATGTTCCTTCCGTGAAGATGTTCTGTTGAGTGCTATTAAAATGAAACAGAAACTATCAATGTAACTATCCATATTATCAATTATTAATAGAGATGTAAATAATTTCAGTCCTTACCCATGCCATCGTCTGCATAACTCTAGGAACAACGACAGACTGAGAATCTTGCTGAGAAATTTTGTCAGCTATAATGGCACCAAAGCAGTCTATGACATTGCATGCCATTGCTTTGTCCACTATAACCTCCAGCAGATCAAGCTTTGTAACCTCTGAACCATACAACGGGCCTTCCCATATGAAGTCCTGCAGGAAAGTATTAAGCTGGTTAGATTATAGGTTACATCAGCAGTTACTCAATTATCCATCTATGTAATCTCTATGTAATTAACTATCCATGTAACTATGTATGTAACTATCCATGTAACTATGCATGTAACTATCCATGTAACTATCAATATAACTACAGATTGATAGTTACCTGGGTAGTTACATGCATGCTACACTTTTGTAACTACATTAACCTGCCTACATTAACACAAGGCCTTACTAGTGTGCTACATTAACATTATATGAAAAATGAGTTTTCAAAGTGATTTGAGTTTACCCGTCATCTAAGCTTTTCCAGCAAGTTGTCCATTTTTTCTTTGTCAATGGATCCATGCACTTGAATGCTTTGGAAGTTGTCCAAACCGCCTTCTGAGTCATAGCCCGTATTGCTCTCGCGGTGGTTGGCACAATCTATGTTGGCATTGGTTCCATTTCATCATCCCCAATAGTATGAATTACATCTCCATACTCGTTCAGTTCTTCTCCTTCAGCTATCTTGTTCTTCTGCTCCAGATTTTTCTTCCTTTCTTCTGCTATTTCTCTGGCCTTCTTCTCTCTGGTGTTTTTAACCTCCCCCCACTAGTATATATCATCTCTTTTAGCCGGCCTTCTCTGCTTGTTCTTGATCCGAGCAACATATGAATACATCCCCAAGGATGATGCTGTCCTTCCAGAGTTTTCCTCTGTCAGCTCAATCTCAATATCACTCTCCTCTTCATCTAGATTAATGACAGGAACTGCTACCTGTGGAGAGACAATCATATATAACTTGTTAAACGGAGAGTTACATAACCCTAAATAGTTTCACTAATAAACCATCATTCATAAAGGCAGCAGTTGAGAAAAGAACCATATGTTAAGCTACCCCTGAAACTATCCATGTAACTACAGGTTTTCAGTTACCTATGGAGATACAATCATCTGGTATTTTGCAGGTTCTCGTTCCATCATCGTAAGGTCAATGATTTGAGGGCTAAAGGGAGTACTGAAATTCTTCTTGGTATGGTTATTATTCCAGTCACCAATGGGCTATTCCAAGATACCTAGGGAGAGATTCCCAAATCAAAAGAACGCATCTCTGTCACCGGTGTTTTCGGCGACCAACGCGCTTCTTCCGCAACCGTCCTCCTTGGTGGTGACTCTGGTGGTTGCTCACTGTAAGCTGCAGAGTAGAAAATAAATAATGTTACTTACCAGCCACTTCATGTCAGTTACATGGATAGTTACATAGATAGACATGCATAGTTACATACGTAGTTACATGCACAGTTACATGCATGGATACATAGATACATCTATAGTTACATACACAGTTACATCTTATGATTTTGAAAACATTCACAATATAAAAAACATTCTTTGAACATGAACCACAATTCATTCTCAAGAAGAATTTTTAAAATCATACATGTATATGTTTTTGTGCAAATATCTGATTTGAAAACTCTAAACAATTTATTTCAAGTTCAATTCTTGAGAATTACCCTTCATTTCATCATCTTCTTTCTTCTTCTTTTTAAGCTCTTCCTCAACCCGTTCTAATTCTTCAACATATAAGTCTTCTGAATTTTAGGTTGGAATCTGAGGCTCACTCATCTCTTTTTTATGAGCGCTTGCAACTTTCTCTGTTGCCTCTTCCTTCTCTTTATCATCCTCATCGGCCATGTTCTTTTTAGCTCTCTCTCAACCTCTTCTAATGCTTGAAGATCTAATTCTTCCGAATTTTGCATTGTAAGCTGAGCTATGTTTGCTGCTGCCTCACTCTTATCTTCAGCATTGGCATCTTTCTCCTCCTCCTCCTCCATTTTCTCAGCTGCTTCATCTTCCTTGCCAGTTCCTTCAGAATCCTTATCCACTTCCTTATCATCATCTTTTTCAGCTACCTTATCAGCTTCCTTGTCCTTCAGATCTTCATTGTTTTTTCCTCCCTTGTGTGCTCCTCCTTCAGGATCCTGATCATCTTCATTGCTTTCCAGAGCCCTCTCATCTTGAGAGTTTGGTGCTAATGCCGCCACCAAAGCTTGCAACTTCTTCAGTTCTTCATTGAGTTTTTCATTCTGCAACCTTGTTTCATTGTTAATTAACCTCTCAATCATCAAATCCTGTATTGCATTTTCTATCTTCTCCTGTAGTTCTGTCTGCCTTGATTCATACTTCTCTGCCATGTTTCTCATTTCCTCTTTCAAGCTTTCAGTTTGACAGCGCAACCTTTCGTTCTCCTCTGTTAGCCGTCTCATTTCAACCTCCTTTGCTTTTTGGCTTTGACCGGATATTAGAGAGGACGGTGGCCTTTCTCCTTCCTCTGCTGCCTGCCATGTTTCTTCTTTATCCATCAGTTTCTTCTGCACTGTTTCTTCTTCTTCTGCTTCAGATTCACAATCTGTTTCTTCTGGATCAGACTTGATTCCAGCGAACAGTTGCTGTAATAAAAAGAAAAAAAATAAATTGTTAGTTATATAGTTACAAAACCCACAGAAGATACATGGATAGTTACACTGCCAGTTACAATGGCAGTTACATAGTTCCAAGATACTTGAAAAACTGATCAAGTCAAACATATGAGGTGTATTGTTTTGAAAACTATCACAATTCTACATGCAACTATGCATGTAACTATCAATGTAACTATCCATGTAACTATCCATGTAACTATCAATTTTTCATGTAACTATCAATTTTTCATGTAACTATGTATGTAACTATGCATGTAACTATCAATTTTCCATGTAAATATGCATGTAACTATCCATGTAACTATCAATTTTCCATGTAACTATGCATGTAACTATCAATTTTCCATGTAACTATGCATGTAACTATCAATTTTCCATGTAACTATCTATGTAACTATGCACAAAAAGATAACTATCAATGTAAGTATCCATGTAACTATGTTCTATGCTGCCTCACTCTTATATTGATATAGTTGTATAAGAACCCATACCTTCAATGTTTTGAATTTAGCTTTCTTGGGTAGCTTTGTGAGGTCCCATTTCCTCATCTTATGTTCCTCATCCTCTGTGCCTTCAATCGGCTTTATGGCGTTTGTCTTCTCACAGAGCCAATACTAGCACACATAAAAAAACAAAAAAAAAAAACAGTTAGTTACCAAATGATTTTCTTACCAAAAACAGTTAGTTACCAAAAAAAACAGTTAGTTACCAAAGATACATACCAGAATTAAGTATGTACAGCCTCCTGTGTTCAACCCGCTCAACCCCTTACCCTTTGATTTTAGTCGTTGTCTTAAACAACTCGACAAAAATCTTCTAACCTCTTGAGCCCATCCACTTCTCTCTATGTTCCCCCATACTGCATTTAACAGCTCATTTGAGACACTCCCTCCCCCATTTGCAAATAGAAACTTTATGCAAATTTCTAAAATGAGCAGCCTAACCAAATTTTGTCTCTTCTTTCTTCTTTCTTCTTTCTTCATCATTTGTTGGCTGCTGGTCCTTGAGCTCTCTTAAAGCGTCCATCACACACTTTTTTGTCACTCTTTTGTTTTTCCCAAACAATGTCTCTGCTACATTCTCTTCCACTTCCATTGTCTCAAAGGAGCCACCTTTTCTAGGAAGTCCTAGAATCTCAGATACATCTCTGCTTGAGATTCTGTATCTTCCTTCGCCGATCACAAATGCATCAAGCTTTTCATTGTAAGTGTCGGCAATTGTTTCAATAAGCTTGTTCGACTTCCCAAAGTGCTTTTTGTTCATATGCTCATAAAATCCTTCAAAAAGTAAACCAAACGGGCCATTTCTCAGCTCATTCAGTGCTTCTTCATCTAATGCTTCTCTAAAACTGTCCACTTCGGGCCATGTTGATCTGAACTGATTTGATTTCTTCTTCTCTGTCTCATCTTCTTCTTCCTCCTCCTCTATTTCAGATGTCTTCTTCAAGGCCTTTTTTTTTTGTCTCCTTTATCTTATTTTCCTTCTCTTGTTTTCTCCTTCTTTTTTCCTGTCCCAGAAACAGTTTGGACAGCATTACAGCATCAGCCTCTTCATCTACTGTCCTCTTTCTCTTCTTTGCTCCTTCATCAACTATCCTCTTTCTCTTCTTTCCTTCTTCATTAATTGCGATCATTTTTCGCTTATCCATTCCTTGCATCAAATAAACAGCATATAAACATTAAGAAACTTTTTCTGTGTAAAAACAAACATATCACCCACAATAACAAATCATGTAACTATCTCTGTAACTATGCATGTAACTAAGCATGTAACTATCCATGTATGTAACTATGCATGTAACTAAGAATGTAACTATCCCTGTAACTATGCATGTATTAAGCATGTAACTATCCATGTAACTATCTATGTAACTATGCATGTATTAAGCATGTAACTATCCATGTAACTAAACAGAACAAAAGCAATGAATAACGAATATTTAATCAAACGAAAAAACGAAAGTCTCAGTAGTATTGGATAGTTACTTGATAGTTACATGTAACTATATCCATATAACTATGCATGTAACTATCCATGTAACTATGCATGTAACTAAACATGTAACTATCTATGTATATAACTATCCATGTAACTATGCATGTAACTAAGAAAGTAACTATCCATGTAACTAAGCATGTAACTATCATATAACTAAGAAAGTAACTATCCATGTATGTAACTAAGCATGTAACTATTCATGTAACTATCCATGTAACTATCCATGTAACTAATACAACTCTAAGTCCCTGCAACACAGATGCATACCTATGAACTGCAGAATCTGAACAAAAGATACACACCAAAAGCAACTTCATAATCCCAAACTAAACAGAACAAAAGCAATGAATAACGAACATTAATCAAACGAAAAAATGAAACAAAAATTAATGAACAGAATGTCAGTGAACCCTAGATCTTCAAAACCACACCGACATCAAAGTTCGAACTCCTAAACCCCTAAATTCCTAATCCTATTCTTGAACCCTAGATCCTCAAAACCTTCAAATTCTGTTAATAGGATTTACTGAACCAAAATGCAAAATAGTTGAGCTTATAATACTGTGTAATCAGAAGGAATCGAAAGCAGGAGGCAGAGATTAAGGACTGCGAAGATGTTACCTGAGGTTTTTCGAATTTTGGTGTTGTGGAGGAATAGTTCTCGACGGTGCGCGCCCTCGAGCCGAAGATGAGTCTCATGTCGACGGTTACTGGGGAGTACGACGGATTCGCTAGAGAGAGATGGATTCGCCGAAGACACAGAGAATTAGGGTTTTCAGCGAGAGTGAGAGAGAAGAGCGGTTTCGATAGTTTTGAGGGAGAGAATGAAATGATTTTTGAAATGAAATTCAGAGATGGGGGGGGGGACTCAGAGATGGGGGTAACGGCGTGGATGGGGATAACGGCGTCAGTGACATATTTCGTAGTTATTTTCATTCTTAAGGGCAACGCTTTAAGAGCACAGTGGCATAAATCGTAATTTTTTTTATTTTCATGGGTAACGCTTTAAGAGATTTAAATAGATGTACTGTTTTATCATCAATGAACATTTATTAACTGTGTTATCATTTATTACCTTTAAATGCACCTTTTTATCATTGGCCCTTGATAAATTTAGCAATTGGGTTTGAATTGTTAAAGCAAAAACTAATTTTTTTTTTCCATTTTGTCTAGTTGTTAATTCATGATTGGTCAAAATTTATTAGTTAACTCCAAATAACAATTTATTGTTGAAGCACCATTGCTATTTCGATTGTTAAATTTCCTAACTATTGTTAAATTTAGCAACAAACTAACCTAGAGCATCTCCAGTAGTGAGATTCAGAAATTGATATATTTAGCAAGAATTTTAAAATTTAGATATCGATTTAACAATGTTGCTCCATTAGTAATTATTATTTATTATGTTTTAACAAATTGTAAAATGACACGTGAGTTCTGGAGAGAGAAGATTTAGCTATTGCTTTAGAGCAAGTCCACCCTCTAGGTCTTCGTTGGGAAGACCTGAGTCATGGGTGAGACCTGGGTCGCCACCTGGCAGTGATTTTGTGTTACAGTTTCCACCCACAATTTTTGTTTCTGGGTCGTCACGTGGCAGTGACTGTTTATTAAATTTTATATTAGGTATTTTGAATGTGAATAATGATTTTATATATTCATAAAATTATGATTAAATAAACAAAATGACATATTGAAATTAAAATATTTATTTCATGACTTAAATTGTCGCCAAGTCATCTTCATCATCTTCTTCTTGCGACTTGCCATCATTTTCCACAAATTATCGATTGCGATCAAAAAAAGAGAGGAATTGTATGTGAGATGGTAGAGATAAGAAAAATGTTTTATATGGAACTAGGAATTTTTTGTTGTGTGAGATGTAAATTAAATGGTGATATATATATAAGAATTTTTATTATTTTTTAAGTGGTTAACTCAGTTACTGTTGGGATTTTTTTTTTTAAAAAATTCATTTTGAACTGTTGGAAACACAACGATAACTTCATTGTATAATTGAATGTCGTTGATCCGCTTGTTTAATCACAACCAACGATCCAAATCAAATGACTGTTGGATTTGAAATGAAAAACAACGAGCCCAGCTGCTGACGCGTGACCCCTGCTTTTGAATTCAAACCGCGTCGTGACAAAAACACAGCACGCGCTTGGCTGATTCCCACTCGTAGCCTTTACACGCTTGGCTCTTGCGTCGTCCCACCCCACTTGCACGCGCTTCACGTGATCAACGTCAGTTGGGCCACACAAAACTAGCTGAGCTGGAGACGAAGGCCCGGGTCTTCAAAAATGGAGACCTGGGTCATAGGTCTGACTCAGATGAAGACCAAACGAAGGCCTGAGTTAAAAACGTTTGCGGGTGGACTTTGTTTTTTTTTTTTTGTTGGGACTTCATTTGAGGTGGCTGAAGGCCTGGGTCAGGTTTTTTTAGGTAAGGATGGACTTGTTCTTAGTTATGCATGCATTATTAACAAATTAGTTAATTTCATTTAATAATTATCAAATTTAGCAATGTAACCAAAAAAGTTACTAACCAGTAACCATTGCTCTTTCCATCACGTGGTCATCACGTGTACGTTAAGGAAGAAGTGGTCTTGACGCTTGAGCAACGAAAAGGAAGAAGTAGACGATAACAGATCTTGACCGAAAAAAAAAAGACGATAACAGATCAACCAGGCTTTGCACTCTCTCCTCTACTTCAATTTCAATTTTCAATTTTGATTTCAATTTGCGCCCTCCAGACGAATCAGCTTATCTGGGCTTGCAGTGTCCTTGACTAACCTCAGCTCAGGATCGCCGTAGAGCTTTGAGTCTCGGGTAAGAAGATTTGGTCACGATAATACTCGTTCAAATTCAATACCATTTGTGTTGATAGCAAAGTTTCACTCTTTAAATTATACCCAGAACCTTCATATGGATTTCAATAGCATTGTTACTCGTACCATCTGTTCAATTCCATGTTTCATTGTTTATGCTCTTTATCTCTTTTGGGTTAGACAAAAATGGGCAAGAGCTCGAAAAAGAAGGTTAAAATTAGCGAACAAGAGGAGAATGGTGAATCTGATGATGCTTGGTGGTGGCTGGTGCACAAGGGAATCACAGCTTCCTTCCTGTGCATTGCATTGTTTTCGCTTTTGGTTCGAGTGGCAGTGTCACTCCATCCTTACTCTGGTGCTGCAACTCCTCCCAAGTTCGGGGACTTCGAAGCGCAGCGGCATTGGATGGAAATCACCCTCAATCTGCCAGTTAAGGAATGGTACCGTAACACTACACTCAATGATCTCAGCTACTGGGGTTTGGACTACCCTCCTCTTACTGCTTATCAGAGTTATGTCCATGGTCTGTTTGTCAGATTCTTTAGTCCTGAATCAGTTGCACTTACCACTTCCCGTGGCCATGAGTCCTATTTGGGGTTTGTACCTTGACCCATCTTCACCAATTTATTTTTGAATGAGGGAATTTTGTTTGTAACTGTAAGCATTGAGTTTCCCTTCATTCTAAATGGTCTTTCTCGCAGGAAGCTTCTTATGAGGTGGACAGTGTTATCGTCCGATGCCTTGGTGTTCTTTCCTGCTGTGTTTTACTTTATTGTTGTTTACTATAGTGGCTGTAAGCAAAGTGGTAGTATGGGTGGCATAGCATGGCACATTGCAATTATTTTGCTCAATCCATGCCTGATCTTAATTGACCATGGTCATTTCCAGGTTAAAATTAAGTTATCTGTAGCATGCTCCGTGTTTCTCTCTCTCTCTCTCTCTAGCTCTCTCTCTGTATACAATATTCTGAACTCTTGAATCTTATTTCTTCATGATTTTTGTCAGTACAATTGCATCAGCTTGGGTCTGACTGTGGGAGCTATTGCCGCTATTCTATCTGACAAAGATCTTCTAGCCTGTGTCCTATACAGCCTTGCTCTCAACCACAAACAGGTATTTTTCTGATACATTTTGGGCCAGATCCTGATAGCTTAAGTTTCCTTACCTTATCTATTTCTGAAATTGTTCTGGTTCATTGTTACTTTTCCTCTGAGAGAAAGGAAACATTGGCGTAAATAGGGTGCAAATAAGTAAATTAATAAGACAAAAGCGATGGGAATGTTAACAAATCAAGGTTAATAAAAGGTCAGGAGACAGGAAAGGTGACTGATGTTGCAAAACAAAAGAAAGTGATACTCGCAACCGATTAGTAAATAGATATGTATGTAGCCAAGAGTCAGTTTGAGCTTTTCCGGGTAAGACGGAGATCTGTTGTCTCCTTTCTTATTCACTTTGGTTGTGGATTGTTTAAGTAGAATGGTGGATATTTGGTAGAAGGTCTGATATGGGGAGAGAAGATGTAGAAATATGTCACTATTAATTTGCAAACAATACAATATTTTTTCTCTCCAAGGGAACCAGAACTTGGCTACTCTTTTAAGGGTAATTGAATCATTTCGCTTTTTTTTTTATTTTTTTATTTCTTATTATTTGGGTCAAAAATGAATAGGGAAGAGTGCTCAGTAGCTGGGATTAAGACTCAAGTAGGAAGAGTTGGGGAGTGGGCGAAAATTATGAGACGTGGAGTAGGAATTTGCGCCTGCCTGTCAGAGGGAACTTTGGGCGGTGGAGTTCCGGTTGTGGTGAAAGTAGAGAGAAGGTTAGAAGGGTGGAAAAAAGCTCTTTTGGGTAGCGGGACCAGAGTAAGTAGCAGTTTACCAATTTCTTATGCCTACCTGTTTCAAATCCCTGGAATGTGGAATAGAAGATTGAGAGAGTGAAAATGGACTTTTTATGAGATAATGTAGTAGATTGAGAATGATGACATTCGATTCCAGGAGGAAATATTTTTACTGTTTCTATGCAGTTATTAGAAGTACATATTGACTAAAATAAAATGACTGAGAAATCGTAGCACCAATATTTGAAATTATCAGTGTGTACTGTTAGATCCTTCTAGTTCAGATAGGAGAAAGTGAAAGTTGTCTTTGGGAAAATCTCTTATCTAAGGCATTCTCACAATCCACTCCCTCTGTATTCTGGAATGCTAAGGTACCTCCTAAGGTATCAGTGCTAGCTTGATATATTGTTCATGGCAAGATTTATATCTGTGATATGGTGAATGGGAGAGGCCTTCTTTAATTTTGCTCCTTACTGGTGTCTGATGTGTAAATCTGGAGATGAGAGTGAGATTCACATATTTTTACATTGTTCAATTGCTTTAGCGCTTTAGAATAGGCTGTTTCAAGAAGCTATGTTGAGCTGGGCCATTGCAGCTAACTATATGGCTCTATTGAAGAAATGCGAAGGGTTAGAAGACAGGACACATGATTAATACTGCAAAACAAAAGGAAGTGGTACTTGTTACCAATAAGGAAATAGAACATGTATATATCCAAGGGTCAGATTTGAGTCTTCCCTGGGTCAGATAGGGGGATCTCTTGTGTCCTTTCTGATTCAATCTGGTTGTTAATTGTCCAAGTAAAATGGTGAATTATGATAGAAGGTCTAATGTGGAGAGAGGAGATGTAGAAATATGTCACTATCAATCTGCAGACAATACGATATTCTTTCTTTAACATGAAAATGATTAACTTGCCAATAGGAAGAGGCCATTGAAACAGTTGAATAAGCACATTGCAACAAATATCTTTCCCTTGAAAAACAAGCTTTCTTCTAGCAAACCACACATTGTGGCAAAGTAAAAGGATCTTAGCAATTATAGAAACATCGTGCTTGTGCAAAGTTCTTACATTATCCTTCCAAAGCCACCCAGCCATTATTGGAAATTCGCCAATGAAATATATGTGCCTGCTGCCTGTAAGAGGGAATTCTAAGGCGGCGAGTTTCTGGGATCCAGCAGTGGAGAAAGAGTCTTTTAGATAGCAGGGGGCAGAGTACTTTGATTTAACTGCTGTGGAGCAGTTTACCAATCTATTAATCTCTATCTATTTTTAATCCCTGCATTGTGGCAAAGAAGACTGATAGACTGAAAATAGACTTCTTATGGGCAGGGATGGACTGGGAATAAAGATCATGTAGTAAATTGGGAATGGTGACTCAAATAATAGGTGGTCAGGGGTGGGGATTTGGTGAAAATAAATGACCGCTCTACTTGTGAAATAGTCTTTTAGATAGCAGGAGGAAATATTCAAATTCATTGCGCTATGCAGTCATTAGAAGTAGATATGTTAGAAGTAAATATGGACTAAAATTAAATGGCTGGGAAATGGTAGCACTAATATTGATATTATCAGAGTACTGCTGGTTCCATCTAAGAGCACAGATAGGAGAAGGTGACTGTTAGAGTCTTTGGAAAATTTTCTTTCTTAGCAGGAATCTCACAATTTACTCCCTTTTCTGTAATCTGGAACGCCAAGGTACCTCCTAAGGTACCGGAGCTAGCTTGAAGCATTGTTCATGGCAAGATTAATACATGTGAGATGGTGCAGAGGAGAGGCCATCTTTAGTTCGTCTCCTTACTGATGTCAGATGTGTAAAGCTGGAAAGCTGGAGCTGAGAGTGAGATTCACCATATTTTACGTTGTTCAATTGCTTTAGCGCTTCTGAAGAGGCTGTTTCAAGAAGCTATGTTGGTCATCGCAGCCAACTGTATGGCTCTATTGAGTGAAAATCAATATTTATGTGGGAGAAGAAGAAAGAAAGAACTGTATCTGGAAGATGTGTTATGATGGTTGTCTATTGGGGATATTTGGGTGGAAAGAAACAATAGGATTTCGGCAGATGGGAGAGAGTATGGCTTGCTCATGTGTTCGATTTCTTAGCATCCTTATGTGTATGCGCTTTGGAATTCAAATTCACCATTTTTCTGCTAATTTCTAAGTTGGAGTGCTGTTTCACTTTATGTTTTCTCTATTTTGAATAGTCTCTGTCAGCTTTGTTTCTGCTCCCAGCTGAACTCTCTGTTTAATTCTTACCCAGTGCTGTGTATGTTCTTTATCTATTTAATAAAATTTTGTTTACTATAAAATAATAAGCATGTTCATCTGGTTGTATAGGATGTATTTACGGCTTTATACTGCTTTCACTAAGTTATGTTCTTGCTTGAGTACGTTTTAGAAGTGCAGTCAATCCAGAATGTCCTGACTAATTTTATAGAAAATGGTTGGAGGGATTTCGGCTTAGTGTGCTAAGGAAATGTTGGTGTGATATTATCTCCATAGAGCCAACTCGAATGAGATTTATAGGAGGCTAGTGAGCTTTTTGATAATCCAGTTAAATGTTCTCTGATCTTTGTTATTCACCTGGAAATTCTCTCTGCTGGGTAATGTTTACTTGAATGTGATATGCTGTTTTGCAGATGAGTGCATACTTTGCTCCTGCATTTTTTAGCCATCTTCTGGGTAAATGTATAAGGCGCCGGTATCCACTTCTCGAAGTCTTTAAACTTGGCCTTGTGGTCTCAGTTACGTTTCTTGTGGTCTGGTGGCCATATGTTCACTCAATGGAAGTGTTCTTTGGGGTAAGCACAAGTACACAGTTAATTTCTTTGTGTATGAGCTTTTACAATGACTAAACTCATGCATCTCTGTGGTTCTAAGATCAGGCTATTTGATGCAAGATAAATTCTACCCTTGCCCTTAACTGATGAGCAAACCAAAACTATACACTGATTCAATCCAGCTTAATTCTTTGATGAATCCCTTTAGGAAAACACCTATTGATGCTTTTTTTTTTGTCTTTTTTTTTTTATCACGAAAATAGGACACCCATATAGTTGGGATTCATATGTTGTTGGCTTGTTGCACAGTGGGCTGGATATTTATTTAGGTTATGTCTGTTGTCACAAAAATGCGCTGGATTCACAAAGTTCTGTGCAGCACATATCTGGTATTTCAAAAGCATTGAGACGCTTGAGACTTGGATTTGTTAAGCTGCCACTATCTCCCAATTATTTTATTAGTGACATTCCCCTGCACAAAACAAACAACATGCACAACTTTGATGTCAGAAATGGAGCTATAAATATAAATTAAATGTCGATTTATTTGTCTGCGTTTTCTTTTCATATTTCGGCACAGAATGTATAAAAAGATATACAGGAGTTATGAAATACTATAGTTATCTTGTTTAATAATTTAAAAAGGGATATTTCTTGTTTTTGTTTACACGCATAGAAAAAAGAGATCATTTAACTTGAGCTTGGTTAACCTTATAGGTTCTCTCTCGTCTTGCTCCTTTTGAGAGAGGGATATATGAGGACTATGTGGCTAACTTTTGGTGCACCACCTCCGTTCTTGTAAAATGGAAGAGATTGTTTTCAACACCTCAATTGAAGGTTCTCAGCCTTGGTGCAACTATTTCTACTTTTCTGCCTTCACTGATTCAGCAGATATGGGATCCAAGTAAAAAAGGTTTCCTGTATGGGTTGCTGAATAGTGCTTTATCATTTTATCTGTTCTCTTTCCAAGGTAAGTAGATTTTATCCCTTTTCAAGTCCTGTTCATTATCCTTCATAGTACACACTAGTAGAGCCTAGCATTTATGTTTGGTATTCTGAATTCTCAGTGCACGAGAAGTCTATTTTGCTGCCTCTCCTACCAGCAAGTCTTTTGGCAAGTGAAGAACCTTTTCTATATACCTGGATGACTCTTTATGCCTTATTCTCGATGTTCCCTCTTCTACATCGTGACAAGCTGGTTTTACCATATCTGGCTATATCTACTCTATTCATACTTTTAAGCCTGGCACCTAATAGAAGACAAGACACGAGGGAGACAAATGCTTTCAGATCGTTTGTGACAATATTCTCTCTTTTGTGCTCACTCATTATTCATGTTGTTTATTTGAGCATGAATCCCCCACAAAGATATCCCTTTCTATTTGAAGCTTTAATTATGCTTCTTTGCTTTTCCCAGTTCACATTCCTAGCTATGTATGCTAATGCAAAACAATGGATGTTGCTGAAACACTCCAACTATAAAGAAAAGAAGCTCCTTTGAGCTATGTATTTGGCATAACAAGTTTAGGATTTGGTATACAAAGATACGACTCTCTGTATGAAGCTTTGATTGTGCTTCTTTGCTTCTCTCATTTCACGATCCTAGTTATGTGTACTAATTCCACACTATGGATGTTGCTTTAACACTGCAACTTTTCATACATGCTGGATCTGATTGAAGAGTTGTACTGAGATTTTGAATTTGACCAGTTTATTGGCATACGAATCTGGGATTTCATTGTATTACTACCAGATTTGTTAAGCTGTGAAAAGGTTGAGTTGTCTCCAATTTTGGATCGTCTGTTTTGTTGAATCTCTCTCTCAATTCGAATTGATCCAAGAAACTCACTTGATCCAATTATTATTATTTTTTTTTTTTCCACTGTACGTGTTTCAATATGGACAAGATTTCCATATGGACACTATGCATGTGGAGGTCGACCCGGTTGCATTACATTTGGAGCACCATTGGTGGTTTTGTACCGAGAACATACTTATTTTGGCAATTAAGGCATCGGATCCAGGAAGATTCACAAAACACCTCGAACGTACATGGTACTGTTTTCTTTGATTAGTTTATATATCTTTAACTACACATGCATCAATTTCAATTCATCAAAATTGTTTTTTTATGTTTTATCTTAAAGCCCGGATATCTTCTACGCTTCTCGATTTGTTAAGAATCGTGGTTATCATGGTGCTAACTAGGTAGGAAAACAATAAGTTGCAGGATAGAGCATCGCAAATTCATTCAAAATAGCAAATAGGCTGAAAGCTTTACGTCCTGCAAAAATTGCATAACCATTCTTATCAGATACTCCATCATTGTGAAACCCATGGGTACAAAAATACGTACCACACATAAGAGCATGTGGCAATGAACAATCATAAACAAGCTCAATGCTTCTTTATCAACCTTTTTCTCTTTAATGTTGACTCCACCTTTGATCTGTGTTAGACAATTTATTGTGTTTTTTTTTAAATAACTCACACCCTACATATGTCAACAAGTTGTTAGTTAACTCTTTAACCAATCTGCAGGTCACGGCTCACCGACACTCTATTATGCCTTTCCCTATATCTATGTTTAAACACAATAAGTTGCATGACTGACTATTCTAGAGTTATCAATGTTGGTCATACTTGTCAATGATTACAAAGTTCCGAACATTATTGATGTTGGTTTTTGATCCAAGAAATGGGGATTGTAGGGTTTAAGGAAGGTCTATATCTAACTTGGTGCACTAGAGAGTTAAAATATGTACCAATTCAAAGTTTCCTCTCTTTCATAACAGGCTTGGTCTTCTCATTCTCTTCGTAACATGTTTCACCTTCTCATTCTTTATCTTAACACTATTGGGGTCTGCCTCAGTCTTCTTAAGAAATCTTAGAGGACACATCACAAAATTCGAGTTAGAAAGTACATCCACAATGTAGTCACTTTTTTCCTTTACATAGGTGACACCTAAAGAATAAACAAATAAAAACTCTAAATGTATAGAAAATAAATCAGATGAACACAGTAAAAAACAACAACACAAGAACACATATTTATAAAAACAACACAACATAGTAGCTTACAAATAACTATAGATTACAATAATACAAGAAATGCAGTCAATACATTAATTATGTTATAGATTACAACAACTAGAAGAAAAAAAAGAGAAAAAGTTAGAGCCTTCCATTTTGTCATTCATTTAGCAACCAACAAAACATGAAACAAACGACGTAAAAAAAGAGAGCAAAACTTCAATAAATTCCATTTATTACTTCTTTCCCTTTTTTTAGTCCTCCTGACGCCTTCCATCTTTAGCAAGTGTAGCTTTGAAAGGGCTAATTTAGTTTGCCTCCTCATCTGCATCTTTGTCGGCGGCTTTGGAGGGGCTTCCCCCTTCAATTGGTACATCAACTATTATTAACGCAACTATCAACTTTGTCGGCATTACAATGACTAGAAGTCAAAAACTACATCATAAACAACATTTGTTCTAGCTTCCCCGACACCTTAACTTTGTAATCCGCAAATCTCTGTTCTAGTCCAACCACTTTGTCAACCAATTCATCAAACTTGTTATGGGGCACCTGTTGTTGGCTTCACGTCCACTGCATATACGATTCTTGGGCTTCGACACGTCAACACTCTCTGTATGCAACCCACCCTTCGTGTATACCCATCCGGGTAGCTTCTTTGCTTCAGTGTCCTCCCAACTTTGAACCGGGTACAATGACTTGTCCACGATGGTTAGGCCCTTGACATAATTGTACACAAGCTGGAAAAAGAGGAGGTTTTCATTGCAGTTTGACTGATGATCCTTGATCTTCTTAATTCCATGCATCAACCACTCGAAAGAGAAAGCAGCCTGCTTCATGGATGAGATGCGGCTAGTGTCTTTGAGGGGCAACAACCACTTCTTCAGAATGGAGAGCGAGGCAGTTGGCTTGAGGATGGTGATCAATGTGAACAAAACAAAGAGCCGCTTGAATTTGTCACCGGTTATTGTGCGAGGCTCATTCAAATATTTCTCCACCTCTTTCACATAGATGTTCTCATCATCTCTAGAGAACTCCCTTACTATATCGACAAATTCAAGGTGATCTTTGTACGAACCTACCTCACTGACCTCATCCCTACCACTTTACAACCCCATCACTTGAGCAACACTACCGCAGAAATTTCAACCTCCTTCCCATGCAGCTTAGTAACAAGTTTTTCGGGGTCTACCAAGTCCACAAGGTTCACAAGAGTGCACACCATTAATTTTTGCATTATTTTCCCAGCAACCTTTATCAAAACCCTAAAACCATTCTCTTAGCATGCTGCCTTCTTCTCAACACTAAACTTAGCAACTAAGGCCTTGAAGTATTCTGTAGAGCATCGACTCTCAATTGTAGACAAATGCTGAGATTTTGTAGAAAAATATGAGGTCTGTGATGACTCTTATGCGTAGTGTTTTTTTTCCTCATCTGGAAGCAATAACTTCCATTCTTGTGAAGCCTCGGAACTGAAACAAAATCAATTATCTCCCTTCATACAAGCATGAAAATGCAAAATACATCTAGGAACCCACACATCTAATCGCTAACTAAGCATCAAATTGACAATCAATGAAGAAATACTCACCATAAAAACACAACTTCATTTAAGCACTGCATTTAAGCAAAAATGCAGTCAATAACCATAAAACACAACTTCATTCATTTGACACTCGAAATAACACAATTGAACTAGTTAACACAATCGAAATAGTAAACCAAGTATATTTAATCAAAAAAGACCCCCCATTTGGTGGAGTTTTTCTTCACCTAGAGCTTAATTCAGGACTTGATTTTTCTTGCCTTTGAGAACTTTGTGGACTTAATCCTCTCATCAGCTATAGATTTCTGATATGACGTATTTGCACCCGCATCAATTAACCCTGTCAACAAATCAATCGTAGTATAAAACAAGCAGGGATCGTTCTAAACCTAGGATCCAACTACAGGGTAGATTCATCTAATCTAATGTAAATGTCAAAATAAGCATATAGGGTTTAAGGGTTTTATAATTTCGGAACAAACATTAATAATAAATCCTAAATTACTTCGATCTATACATATTTACATGTGATCAACCAACAATCATGCAAACACAACCAAACAACCATGCAAGAACAAAGAAGACAATTTCTAATCTCATTTAAGTCTACACCGTGAGAAAATATACAACCTAAATTTGATATGCACATAAGTTCCTACGTGGTTCCTATGACATAGACCTACTTAGAATTAGACTAGAGGTTTCATTCAATATCGTGACACAAACAAGCTCGGCTACGTGCTCTACTTATAGGTCACACACATAAACTAATCATGCAATTACGTATCACATAAAGAATCAATGTGTTTAAGCACAAGTCCAAATCAAACATAGGTAGAAAATCGGTGAAATAACAAAGACAATGCAACTTATCAACTACTTGTATCAAAGTCGAACATTGGATGATTAACACATGCAACATCAACTACTTGTATCAACTACACATGATAATGGAACAATGCACCGAAAATCTTAAAGTATATGGACATAAAACTCACGGCATAAAACCTAAAATCATTGATCATAAATTGTAAACTTCAATTCAATGCATGACTCAAAAGTACTTCTATCTCATAGACAAGAATCAAAACATACTTAAGCAAAAACCTAAAACAAACATCAACAAGAACAAACACATAGCAATCCGAAAGTAAAAGATGGAATACACTCTCAGAATATCCCTACTTGTTCTATTCTTCGAGTGAGCGGAATCCTAGGCTACTTGCTTTGGATAATTGCTGAAGGTGGAATCGGATTGTGGTGTTTGGAGGTTGATGGAGTTTCGGCAAAGGCTTTGGTGTTATTTGCACGGGTTGATGATGATTATTGCTGCCATGCCATGCCCTATTTATAGAGTAACAAGTCTTGATCTCCAAGAATTCTTCTAGCACAAGGAATCCTATTGAATCGGCAAAACCAAGTCCAAGTTGGATTTAATTTCTTCTCTTGTTCTTCAAGTAATCCTCATGCATTAAGGAATGACAAAACCATCTTGAACTTGGAAAACCTTCTCTCTTTATGCCGCACGGATTCTCTCTCCTTGGCTTCTTGGGAAATCTTCACGGTATCTCCATACATATCTCGGATTGTACTTCTCCTAGCTCAAGCAGGAACTCCTAGCTGCCGGCCCCCTTTCCCTCATGAGTCAGGAAAACATTTCCTAGTCAACACGGGTTTAGACTTTCCTGAAATAGAAATAAGAAAATTAGAAACTAGGAAAGAGGAAAGATGGAATCCTGATCAAGACAGGAATTCTGAGTAAACAAGGATTTCCAATCACTTAGCACAATTTCAACACCAAATTCTTCAATTCCGAAATTACTATGTATTCTAACACCAAAATCTACATATTTCTAAATTAAGCAATTATTCTATACTAAACACAAATATAAAGCTAAAACAACTAAATAGGAGTTAACAAAGGGTAAATAAAATGTATAAACATATTAAGAACGTCACACTTTGTGCTCCTATCAATTTCTCCACCACATGTTTATCAACCACTACCACTTCATTGAGGAGTCACCCGTTTGGGTTTTGACGCCTCAACTGTAGCGTCTGTCGCGATATCCACCACAGAGGTTGGTGTAGTTGTTTCAGGCTTCGACTTCGACCCCCTAGCCGCAATGTCCAATTTATGATTCTTCTTCTCTTCCTATAATCTTGATTCCGCCAATCGCACTTGTGATACATTAGGGGATACATTAGAGACAGTGGTGGAGCTAGTGGTTGGAGATATGCCCAACAATCGGAAACTCTTTCTCGGATCTCCGTCGCCGTCCAAGTACAGTATGAAATTTGCCCTATTCTTGTGAGGGATAAGTGGGGGCTTTCTGCTTCTTTAGCCGAGGGATTTGTTGCTGCCTTCGTTGGGAGCTTTTTTGCTGGGACATTTGCCGAGGGCTTCCTCAGGGCCCTTTTTTGGGATAGTGTCATCTAGGGTTTCAAAATTTTCCCAATTGCATTTTGAAAGTAGAAATTTTAACGGTATGTTTAGATGTGAGTGAATTCCCAGAAATTTAATCAAAAATAAGGAATTCTTAGTTTCTCATGACTGTTTCTCCCGTTTGGATTCTTATCCCGTGGAATTAGCAATTTCCACGGAAAAATAATCATGAAAATTAAAAGCTTAAATTCCCGACTTGAATTCTTCACAAAATATGTGTCTTTTGTCAATTCCTTTGACTGAGGTTAGCTAGTCTAAATACAAATTCTTGCCATTTTAAAACTCTACATCATGAAATCCAAACAACGAAATTCTCAATTAATGGAATTTAAATTCATGGAATTGTAATTCCCATGATTTTGAAATTGCTATGGAAATTGAAATTACTTTATCCAAACATAACATTAGGTTTCAAATTCTGGGTTTTGGTAAAGAAAGAAGGTTCAGAAGATGATGAGAATGGATATGCCAAAAAGGATGAAGAGATGATATTTGGTGTGAGTGGATGAAGAGACAAATTTGTAGTAAAAGTGTGGTATGAGAAAGAGACAGATAGGGAGTTAGAATGAAGTGATTTGTAGTGGAGTGTAGGAATGAAGTGATTGAGAAAAAAAAAAAGGAATAATAGAGAGATATATAGAGTTAACAGAGAGTTAACCGTGTTAATTAGAGTTGGCCCCAGCTGTAGCTAGGGCTGCATATTTGGGTCGATTCCAACACGAACGATCCGTTTTGAATAAGGCAGTTTGGATCAGATCATGATTATTAAAAAATACAAAAACAGAAAGGCTAGGCAAAAACTTGAATAACCATTTGATTGAAGGCAAATACTTGTGTGCCTTAAGGTATGGATACCTTAACCACATGGTTGCTTATGATTGGTCCAATTATATTAATGATGACCTGCTATCTGCTTGACTAGTCATCTAATTTAAATCTCAAACTAACTCTCACTCTCTCACTAACGGGGTTAGTTTTTGTCTCTCTCTCTCTAACAATTTGAACACACACACACTCTCTCTCTCTCTAACTCAAACAATTTGAATACCTTTGTCTCGTCGATCTCTCTCTCTCTTGTCTCATCGATATGTCAATTTCTTATTAAAATCGATCTCGTTGCAAGAAACTAACTCCTCTTATATGCTTTCTTGAGATTGAACTCATTGAAGGCAAAAGTTGCAAAGTCTACATTTAACATATATAAGACACATATACTATATTCATTAGAAATGTCTACCATTTAGATAAGCAAAATCACAAAAAAATAGACTTTCTGGAAATATAAATAGTTCTTTAGATTGAACCAACCGAAAGTAAAAGTTGTAAAGTCTACATTTAACATAAGACACATATACTATTTTCATTAGAAATGTCTACCATTTAGATAAGCTAAATCACAGAAATGTAGACTTTCTGGAAATCAAAATGGTTCTTGAGATTGAACTCATTAAAGGCAAAAGTTGTAAAGTCTACATTTAACATAAGACACATCTACTATTTTCATTAGAAATGTCTACCATTTAGATGAGCAAAATCACAAAAAGTAGACTTTCTGGAAATCAAAATTGTTCTTGAGATTGAATCAATAATTGAAGATCAAAGTTGCAAAGTCTACATTTAACATAAGACACTACTACTATTTTCATGAGAAATGTCGACCATTTAGATGAGCAAAATCACAAAAAAGTAGATTTTCTAGAAATCAAAATTGTTCTTGAGATTGAATCAATAATTGAAGGTGAAAGTTGCAAAGTCTACATTTAACATAAGACACATCTCCTATTTTCATTAGAAATGTCTACCATTTAGATGAGCAAAATCACATAAAAGTAGACTTTCTGGAAATCAAAATTGTTCTTGAGATTGAATCAATAAATGAAAGTGAAAGTTGCAAAGTTTACATTTAACATAAGACACAACTACTATTTTCATGAGAAATGTCTACCATTTAGATGAGCAAAATCACAAAAAGTAGACTTTCTGGAAATCAAAATTGTTCTTGAGATTGAATCAATAATTGAAGGGGAAAGTTGCAAAGTTTACATTTAACATAAGACACAACTACTTTTTTCATGAGAAATGTCTACTCTTTGGATGAGCAAAATCACATAAAAGTAGACTTTCTGGAAATTCGTTCTTGAGATTGTTCTTCATAGTTAGATCAAGTACTCTAAGATGCAAAGTCTACTATTAACATGAGTTAGGTCTACTAATAGCATGAGCTAACTGACATGTAAAAGTAGACTTTCTGAAAGTTACTATTTATGGAAATCAACTATAAAATGAAGGGTAAGTTTTCATTTCGGAGGGATAGTTGTGCTCTAAAAATGAAAGTTACTATTTATGGAAATCAACTATAAAAGGAAGGGTAAGTTTCCATTTTAGGGGGATAGTTATGCTCTAAAAACGAAAGTTACTATTTATGGAAATCTACTATAAAAAGAATGGTAAGTTTCCATTTCGGGGGATTCCTTTTCTGAAAATTCAACACTAATTGCTACATGTCGCGACCTCATTCGTCTTTAGTCACTAATCTGTCCATTCAACACTATTTATGGAAATCTACTATAAAAAGAATAGTAAGTTTCCATTTCAGGGGATTCCTTTTCTGAAAATTCAACACTAATTGCTACATGTCGCGACCTCATTCGTCTTTAGTCACTAATCTGTCCATGTCATTAAAGTTTTACTTTTTTCCACATTTTAAAACTTTAAAAATAAAATCCATAGAAAATAGCTCCGGTGTCGGAAAAATTCACCAAAAAATGTCACGTACCACTGGCGAGACCCACTTCACAACTGCTTCTGAATTTTAGTCATCGGAATCACAACGTGCCTACTAATGTGGTGTAACTTGTTTGGTAGGTTATATGCTAGTGTACAATTTTGTGAACCAACTATATAGAGGAAGCAAAACTTACAAAAATCTTGTGAAATAGAATGTGATCGGTATAGTAAACTACGGTTACGGTAGAAAAATCACTTTAATTCGCCAATGTTTGGGCCCCGATTGAAGCGGTCAACCTTATTTACGCTTATGCTTCACTAAGGAGAGCCCTATCCTCGGGTGGTAAACGTCCCCAAAGGTATATATGGGTGGTCATGTCTCATCTATGTGAGACTTTATTGTGTTGAAGAATCGACCAAACTAGGTCACGAAGAGGTAGGTAAGATAGTTTTCGTGTGATAAGTGAAGATGAATTAAGGTTGACCGCTTTGATCGAGCCCCGAACATTGTTGAATCCAGTTGAATTTTATACCATAGCCATGTTTCACTATAATGATCACATCAGACGGTCAATTTTCATTTTGTGAATTTTCATTGAATCAATCTCAAGAACAATTTTGATTTCTAAGATGTCTAATTTTTTATGATTTTGTTAATCTAAACGGTAGACATTTCTCATGCAAATAGTAGTTGTGTCTTATGTTAAATGTAAACTTTGCAACTTTCACCTTCAATTATTGATTCAATCTTAAGAACAATTTTAATTTCCAGAAAGTCTAATTTTTTGTGATTTTCCTCATCTAAATGGTAGACATTTCTCATGAAAAGAGTAGTTGTGTCTTATGTTAAATGTGGAATTTTCATCTTTCACCTTCAATTATTGATTCAATGTCAAGAACAATTTTGATTCCCAGAAAGTCTACTTTTTTGTGATTTTCCTCATCTAAATGGTAGAGATTTCTCATGAAAATAATAGTTGTGTCTTATGTTAAATGCAGACTTTGCAACTTTCACTTTCAATTATTGATTCAATGTTAAGAACAATTTTGATTCCTAGAAAGTCTACTTTTTGTGATTTTCCTCATCTAAATGGTAAACATTTCTAATGAAAATAGTAGTTGCGTCTTACGTTAAATTTAAACTTTGCAACTTTCACCTTCAATTATTAATTCAATGTCAAGAACAATTTTGATTTCCAGAAAGTCTACTTTTTTGTGATTTTTCTCATCTAAATGGTAGACATTTCTCATGAAAATAGTAGTTGTGTCTTATGTTAAATGTAAACTTTACAACTTTCATCTTCAATTATTGATTTAATGTCAAGAACAATTTTGATTCCCAGAAAGTCTACTTTTTTGTGATTTTCCTCATCTAAATGGTAGACATTTCTTATGAAAATAGTAGTAGTGTCTTATGTTAAATGTAGACTTTGCAACTTTGATCTTCAATTATTGATTCAATCTCAAGAACAATTTTGATTTCTAGAAAGTCTACTTTTTTGTGATTTTGCTCATCTAAATGGTAGACATTTCTTATGAAAATAGTAGATGTGTCTTATGTTAAATGTAGACTTTACAACTTTTACCTTCGGTTGATTCAATCTCAAGAACAATTTCGATTTCCACAAAGTCAACTTTTCTTTGATTTGGCTTATGTTAAAGGTAGACATTTCTATTTGAAATAGTAGATGTGTGTTATGTTAAATGTAGACTTTGCATCTTTTACCTTAGGTTGATTCAATCTCATGAACAATTTTGATTTTCAGAAAGTCTACTTTTCTTTGATTTCTCTTATGTTAATCGTAGATATTTCTTATGAAAATGGTAGATATGTCTTATTTTAAATATAGGCTTTGCAACTTTTACCTTCGGTTGATTCAATCTCAAGAATAATTTTGATTTTCAGAAAGTCTACTTTGTTTTATTTCTCTTATGTTAATAGTAGACATTTCTAATGAAAATAGTACATGTGTCTTATGTTAAATGTATCTTTTGCAACTTTTACCTTGGGTTGATTCATTCTCAAGACCAATTTTGATTTTCAGAAAGTCTACTTTTCTTTGATTTCACATATGTTAATGGTAGACATTTCTAATGAAAACAGTAGATGTGTGTTATGTTAAATGTAGATTTTCCATCTTTTACCTTGGGTTGATTCAATCTCAAGAACAATTTTGATTTCCAGAAAATCTACTTTTCTTTGATTTCGCTTATGTTAATGGTAGATATTTCTAATAAAAATAGTAGATGTGTCTTATGTTAAATGTAGACTTTGCATCTTTTACCTTGGGTTGCTTCAATCTCAAGAACAATTTTGATTTCTAGAAAGTTTACTTTTCTTTGATTTCTCTAATGTTAATTGTAGAGATTTCTAATGAAAATAGTAGATGTGTCTTATGTTAAATGTAGACTTGGAAATTTTACCTTCGGTTGGTTCAATCTCAATCACAATTTTGATTTCTAGAAAGTCTACTTTTCTTTGATTTCGCTTATGTTAATGGTAAAGATTTGTAATGAAAATAATTGATGTGTCTTATGTTAAATGTAGAGTTACAAATTTTACCTTGGGTTGATTCAATCTCAAGAACAATTTTGATTTCTATAAAGTCTACTTTTCTAATGAAAACAGTAGATGTGTCTTATGTTAAATGTGTCTTTCGACTTGCAACATTTTCTGTGATATTTTTCATGATAGTAGTAACTGTTTCTTATGATAGTTGTAGAAAGTCTCAAGATCATTTTGATTTTTAGAAAGTCTACTTTTGTGTGATTTTTCTCATCTGAATGGTAGATATTTCTAATGAAAACTGTAGATATAGAGAGACTTAACGGAGAGTTAAGGATGTTAGTTTGCTTTAACCTGCTATAGCAAGTCAAAACTGATTGGGTATCCATACCTTAAGGCACACAAGTGAAACCCTTGATTGAACTAAGTTTTTCTTTATAAACCATTAGATTGTTGGTATAAAAAAAAAGCTCCCAGAACATCTCCAGTAGTTTGGGGTCAAAAAAATTTGTCAAATTCAAATTTGACAGCCAACGTGCCATTGTTAAATTTAACAAAATTTTACTCCAACCAAACTGTCAAAATTAATAAATATTTTATTATTTTTCCATCAACACTATACTATTCTATTTCTTTCTTATCTTCAAATGTCTTCGTCCCTTCCTCTCTTCTTCTTCTTCAATGAGCCATGAGATCTAATAGCTTGCTTTCATCTGCAGTTATCTCTTATACTTTATTGAAGGTTCATATCTAATAGCTTGTTTTTGAACTTTTGATGTCTGTGTTACTCCTCGATCCAAAATTACGGTTGCAGTTGAACAAGTGATGATGGAGATGCTGATCGAGGACCCATATTCATAGAGGTTTGAATTGAGAACATCATATTGAATTCTTCTCCCAATTACCATTCCCAGATTACAAAATAATCAAATTTTTCATGTTTTCTCTCTACTGGGTATGGGTATGAAGATTTGGTCTGGTACTGGGTAGTGGGTATGAATAGTTCAACTACACAAGCCTGCAGCAGTTTTTGGGTTTGAACTTTGAAGAATGAGGAAGGAGAGAGAAAACATTAAAGAAAGAAAAGACCAGATGCTGTCAAATTTGACACAACTCTTAGAAATTGTCATCCGTGTGGCAATTATGACTGTTGAAGAGCCACGTAGGAAATAACAATTTAGTTGGGGTTTTTTTAGGTTCTAAAAAAAAGAAAAGCCTGAAGCCGATTATTTTATACTTTTATTAAATAAAAATTTGAAGATAATTGCGTTAATCATTTAAAAAGAAAATAGAAAAATTAAAAAACAGTAGAGAGGGTCCGTAAAAGAGGTTCCAATACGTCCCGTAAAATCCACGTCAACTCAGACCGACAGCAGCAGTGAGGTCAGTGACAGTGCCATTGCTTCTTCCTCACTCTCCCCCCAAGTCCCACCCACCCCTCTCTTCCTCTCTCAATAACCCAAATCAATACCTCCAAAGCTACTCCATCAGTTATGGATTTCACATTTCAGAAAAGTAGCACAAGAATCACTACCACCCACATTGCCCTCCTCCTCTTGACATCATTCTTCAATTCCAATCCGGCCAACGCCTCCATCCATATCTACCACAAAGACGTCTTCCGCGAAGTCGGCAACGCCTTCCTCCTCTCCGGCGGCAGCGAAGGAATCGCCGCCTCTCCCTCCTCCCGCTCTTATATCCGGTACTCTTCTCCCTCTCTCATTTTCACCTCATTGCTAGATCGGTAGAGCCTTGTTTGTTTCATTTGAGAATTTTAGGGTTTTAGCTATCTTCATTTCAATCGCATTTGATAATATCACGAATGAAAATCTTATGTCACTGCTGTTGTTTGTTCTGCTGATATCATGTTTGCGGAACAGATTTGAGAATATCACGTTCTGGAGGAATGAGGCTGCAGCTGACAGGAAGCGTAGCAATGGGCTGATACAGGCCATCATTTTCGAAGCTGCGGATCGGAATAATATCGGTGGTTCTGCTTATGGAGGACAGAGATCTATATGTTGCACCCCTGATCTTGCTAAGATGGAAGGTTGTAAGCAAGGGGAGGTCATTAGGAGACCTTCTGCCGCTGATGCTAATTGGCCTGTTGTGTTGAATGTCAAGTTCAGAGGGAAGAGTCTGTCTAAAGAGATGGATTATAAGGAGATTTCGATCACGAAAACGGGGATGTATAACTTGTTTTTTGTGTCCTGTGATCCGAAACTGAAGGAATTGGTAATGAGTGGGAAGACGGTGTGGAGAAGTCCTGATGGTTATCTACCTGGTCGAATGGCTCCACTGATGAAGTTTTACGTGTTCATGGCACTTGCTTATGTGCTGATTGGTGTAATTTGGCTTATTCAGTATGTGAGGTTCTGGGATGATATTCTGCAACTTCAGCATTGCATCACGGCTGTAATTGCTCTTGGATTGTGTGAGATGATTCTTTGGTATGCCGACTATGTCAATTTTAATAATACCGGGATGAGGCCAGTTTTTCTTACGACATTGGTTGTGACAGTTGGAGCTGTGAGAAAAACTGTTTCCCGTCTCCTTATCCTCACTGTTTCTATGGGCTATGGTGTAGTACGGCCAACTCTTGGGGGTCTTACCTCCAAGGTGCTTTTGCTTGGAGTAACATTTTTTCTGGCCACAGAGTTGCTTAATATTACCGAGTATGTTGGGACAATTAATGATGTATCAGGAAGAGCGAGATTATATCTTGTTCTTCCTGATGCTCTCTTGGATGCATTTTTAATCTTGTGGATTTTCACCTCTCTCTCAAAAACACTAGAACAGCTACAGGTACATCATTTTTATCAAACTGTACTTTTTGTTTTTGTATTTAAATCACTTTCTGTTCTCTTTGTACTTAAGCTGCTAAATTCTACATTCATTTCAGATAAAGAGAAGCTCTGTCAAGTTGGATATGTACAGGAAGTTCTCAAATGCATTAGCAGTGACAGTCATTGCCTCAGTCACATGGATTGCTTATGAGGTATTGTTTGGGGGGCTATATATATTTATTTATGATGATGACGATTTATTAACTTAATGGATTCCATTCTTTTACTGAGGATTTGAATATCTTAAAAATGATCTGTGAAATATTTATCAGTTTGTTCAGTAAAGAAGCTAATTATTATTTTAAGATTTCTGTGCTCTTTCATTTCATACACACATAAAGAAATATTTATGTTCATTATCTGATACTATTTCCTACATTAATGTACATATGCTAACAATAGAAGCCTCATAAGAAAGTTTATGGGACAGCATATTGGCTCACTACTGATCCTTAATTTACCTATTGTTGATACTGTAATCCTTTTGACAGTATTTTGAAATGGATCTAAACACTAGCACCCATCTAACGGTTCCAATCTTGCTTAATCGCATTTAACCACTAAGAGGAAACCTGCTTGTTTGATGCCTATTGTTGGTCTCATCTGCCTTTACCTAATTCTTTTTTGTTTAAATTGCAATACTCTTTATCTGCGTATAGTACTTTGTTTCATCCTTTCCATACTTGTTTTCTTCGAGCTTTGAACAATACCATTTAACATTGTTGCACGTGTAGGTGTACTTCAAAGCAACAGATCCCTTCAACGAGAAGTGGCATAGTGCTTGGATCATCACTGCTTTCTGGGATATTCTTGCATGTGCATTGCTGTGCGTTATCTGCTATCTTTGGGCACCATCTCAGAACTCTCAGCGGTGCGTAATAATCCTTAATTCCTGTGCAATCAATAAGATGCCTGTATTTCTCTGCTCTTACCTTTTGTTCCATTTTATAAGAGGAAAAGTTTCCTGAACCTCTGGTTGGCCAGTGAACACATAATGCGACATGTTACTTGGAAGTGTACGCTGCAGTTTAAAATCTAATCTATGGACAAGAGTGTATTGAGTTGGTGCACACTTCATAAAGAGATAGGAATGTTGCATTGAGTGGGTTTCGTGAAGCACTAGAGGGGGTTGGGATTAGATTGAGTAATTAGAGTCAGAAACAGACTTTTAGAAGGATTTTTGTTCCGGTAATATGCCCTTTCAAAGATTCTTCTCCAGTGGTATATAACTTGGTTTTTAAGAAGGCTGGAGTTCATGTTGGAATATTTCTTTTAAAAAATCCATAATTGGATAGTCAACATTTTTCAGTCCCACAAAAATCAAATGGTATTTCTCGGCTTAATACTTTGCAAAGTGTTATTTCGTGGATTACATTCGGTATATGTTAAATTTGGTTGTGTAATACATTTGGTGGATCATTAACAAAAGCCTTCATGTTATAAAATTAGCAAGTTAACTTTGATGATGCTGAGCTAATATGTTCTGCCGATCATACATAGGTATGCATACTCAGAGAAGCTAGGAGAAGATTCTGATGATGAAGAATCTCAGTCTCTAACTGCGGGCAAGCCAGAGGGTGATATCAGTTTAGTCAATCAAGAAGTGAAGGATGTTGGAAGCTCGGGAGATTCTGATGAAGAGGACACAGAAGAAGATAAGAGGGAATGATCATTCAATGGCATTACTCTTCCATTGATCACAACCTGACTCTATATACAAGCCCATGGACAATGTAGTTGAATGTCTACCCCTCGGTTAACTTCTATGTGCTAAGCAACGACTCTTTGTCCCACTTAACGGCTTCCAAAGAGGTGTTGTAAAATTTTTGCTACTTCCGACTAGAATCAAAAGGCTGCCTTATTTCTTGTCCTTGTTTGCGACGCAAATTTTTTCATTGTATGTAAACATTAGGTTGTCAGCCTCAATTTCTGAGAGTAGATGAATCATGAAAAAGAAAAGCTGTGTATTGTAAAGTTCACCAAATTGTTGTTGTGATAGATACTGTACCATGTCACTTTCATGAGTATTTGCTTCTCATCATGTTTTTCTTTTTACTCTGTCATGATCATTTCATTCCTATTACAACCCGAAAAGGGTTTCCATCAAAACCCTTCGGTTGGAGATGAGAAAGATGAGATTGTTACAGAAAGGTAAAAACATGACAGGCGTTTGAGGAGACTCCTGTGAATCTGTGATGAGATATGGAAATCAAAAGACCGTGTTTCACTTTGTGGTTTCATTGACTGTCATCCTCATTGTTTTATGTCTCAAACCTGCATAAAATTTTCTCTACCAGCATTCCAGCAATGAGAGTTCTAAATGATTTCCTCTATAATATAAAGCAACATTTGCTCTTATAAAGTACATGTGCTCATTTGAGTGCTCAATATAAAGGATAGCATGTGTGCTCTCTACTGTTCGTCTTGGGTGCTACTTTGCACCATTTACTGTACTTTCTGAACGACGGAATTTCGTATCCGAATCAGTAGAGTACATTTGGCTGGACGAAGCTATAGACTCATCTGTCATTGTTCTATCTCCTTGGTTCTTCGTGTACTTGTGTTACTTCCTTTCCATATACTACAATTTTGACAATCTTACACATGTAGGTCTTCAAAGTTACAGATCGCTCGAAGGATGATCAAGACTTGGATCATCACTGCTTTCTGGGATATATTCGCATTTGATCGCTGTGCCTTGTCTCTCATCTTTGCGCACCATCTCAGGCTTTTCTTTCCCTGAAACTCTGATTTTCACATTGAATTCATTCGTAGTTTTTATACCTCTTTCATTTAACTCATTTTGTGCCATATTTATTTTTATAGGTAGAATTGATGCTCGTTTGTTTATATTATATCAAACATTTGAAGGAGGATGCCCTAACTTAGATTGGCAACCTGCTTGGTGAGACATATGAAGTGAAAGGGTACATTGCTTCACAATGGCGAGGTAAACATGCTATAATCTTTATTAAAATACAATTAGCCAAACTGTGTAGCAAATTGAGAACCCGCCTGCGTTTTGTTTCAGATCTTATGAATCTTTAACACTTTTGGCATTTTTCATATCCATTTGAATGTTAATAAGTATGGCCTTATTAATAAGGTGAATGTCCATGTCCATGACTACGTGAGGTACCTATGGGTGGAGCTGTCAAGATGGTGAAAACATCTGCTCCAATTGATGTGCCTATGAAGCTAAGATCTTGATCAAAAGGAGGTCTGAGCCTGATGGGGGACCTTGGAACGTTGTGTCCAATAAGAAACGAGGAAATAAGATTCGAAAATGTGTTTACAGGATGCTATGGTTAGTGTAATACGGATGGATGGGAACTGGGATAGTTCGTCGACAAGTTACTGTTACTTAAAGTATACTGAGTCTCCTTATAGATTTGAGGTTTTATCATCAACTGAAAACAATGATGTGGATTGGAAGAATTCTGGTGTAAACTTGAGCTGTCAGATGTGAATTAGGCTTTTAGAGTTGGTTCACAGCAAAGGGAAATTAAAAGTCCTTTATGCTAGGGACCAAGGCAATCAGTGTCCATAATTTTGTATGGGCCTCATGCAACACCATGAAGTTTGTCAATGAATATGGTCACAAGACTTTCTGTGAGAAAATGGTCATTATTTCTGAGAAAAATTGGTCATAAGACTAGTTGTTATTTTGAGGTTAGATCTACTTGTACGCTGCCTTGTTTGCAGTTTCTGCTCCTCTTGTCTTTAAAGTTCATAACTGATTGAAGTCAGAAGTCTAGTGGATCGAAATCTACGTGCTGGAGGTGTTTTGAGTGATTCTACTGGTCTTCGGTGTTGAGGCTTTTTTGGCTAGTTTGCGGCTTTACTGGCTTAAGTAGGTGTGTTCAATCGGCTGATTGTCTGACATGCATTTACGATTGCATCATGACCTTATGGTTTCATTGTTCCAGAATTCATTACAGGTTTGTTCATTTCGACAAAGATATGCTTCTTTAAGTTTGAAATAATTACATCATATTGTGGTTAGTGTTTATCTCTATATTGTGTAAATTTAACTGCATCTTAACAAACTCAGTAGATCGTGTGGTACAATCATCTTTAATTGCCGAGCATATTGCATATGTGACATACGTATGCATTCAGTTAAGTAGTGCAGTTACAGGAGCACATCCATCTTTGGCAATATACACAGCTGCTGGCTCATTCGGTTCTATTGTACTCAATCAAAGTCTTTGCTGCTATACTGCCCTGCGCTCTAAGGTCATTGTTCCAACAGCCTTTCTTGTATGTTAGAATCTGATACCTTGAGGTACGCTCTTCTCTATAAGTTCTATTTCTGTTTCTTGGTGCTACCTTACGTTTTGGCTGGTCGCTTGTCTATTTTTGTTTTGATTTGAATTTGTACGATGATTATGCTACAAGATTTTGAGCTTTATTTTTCAACGAGTGAATGATGGCAGAAGCTAATTCTTGGGAATATGGTAAAATGACTAAAATCTGGTCTGAAATTTATATGTTTTCTTGTGAACTTCATTCTGCAAGCTTGTGAATGAATTAATGTATATATGTGTACCCCACTACAAAGTCTAAAAGGGAGCCCTGCTACAACATGCCTTGAACGCATTAAAAACTATTTCACAAAACCATAAATCTATCAAAAACAGATTTTCCAACACTAGACATTTTTCAGTCACCTATTTATTTATCTCTGTTAGCTGCTGCCATTGATGAACATAATCACATTCCTATCAGAATCGACATCCAGAATAACTGAGTCGCCCTCTTTGATCTCATTTGCCAGCATCTTCTCAGCCATGGTGTCCTCCAAAAGTCTTGTTATGGCTCTTCTTAAAGGCCTTGCTCCATAGCTTGGGTCGTATCCTTCGTCAACCACTTTGTCTTTGAACCTTTCTGTCACCCGAAGCTTTATCTCTTTGGACTTGAGCTTATCATGAAACTCCTTCAGCATTATATCTGCAATTTCCTTTACCTCCAACTTGGTCAGCTGCTGAAAAACAATTGTTTCATCCAACCTATTTAAAAACTCTGGTCGAAAGTGGTGTTTCAAATTCTCTGTTACCGAGCCCTTAATTAGTTTGTAACTGCCATCCTTGTTCTCGATGTCACTGCTTCCAACATTAGACGTCATAATGATTAGTGTATTCTTGAAATCCACAGTTCTGCCCTTGCTGTCAGTCAACCTTCCATCCTCAAGTATTTGAAGCATCAAGTTGAAAATGCAAGGATGAGCCTTCTCAATCTCATCGAGAAGCACCAGAGTGTAAGGATGGCATCTAACAGCTTCAGTCAGCTGGCCGCCTTCGTAGTAACCAATATAACCGGGAGGAGAACCGATAAGCTGGGAAACAGAGTGACTTTCCATGAACTCACTCATATCAAGCCTCACCATTGATTTTTCAGAGCCAAAATAGCTAGTCGCCAAAGTTTTTGCGAGCTCAGATTTTCCAACACCAGTCGGACCGCAAAAGATGAAACTGGCAATTGGCCTGTTAGGATTCTTTAGTCCAACACGAGCTCGACGAATAGCTCTGCTAATAGCCCTGACTGCTTCATCCTGACCAATAACCCGCTTATGGAGGGTCTCTTCCATCTTGAGGAGGCGATCAGCTTCATTTGTTGACACTTTGTCAACTGGAATACCAGTCCTACGGGACACACAGTGTTGAATATCCAATTCAGTAACAGTACTTCCACCATTAACATTATCCAATGCCTCACATATCTGAGTCTTAAGGTCCAATTCTGCGTCACGTAATAGTGCAGCCTGTCCAAGAGTCGGTTCAGTTGACAAAATTACACGATGCATATTAATATTTAGTGCAACTAATTTAGTATCAACATCTATTGATATTCACTGCAAAACGCATAGTTATCATACAGAATTCCAGCAACAAAATTACAGAAACTTTGTACCTTCTCAAACTCTTGGCCATGAATAGCTTCATTCTTCAGTTTTGTTATCTGCCTCAGAATATTGTCAAGCTCTTGAGCTTCTTTAGGAAGCTGCAAATAAGAACCACCGCAACTAACTAAAAACATCCCAATGTTTTTAAAAGGACCCTGAACCAGAAAGTGAGGTTTTATACCTGTGCAGGACGATGCAGTCTTAATGCAGAACCAGCATCATCGATCAAGTCAAATGCTTTATCAGGAAGAAATCGATCGCTGAAATTCACACAATTATGAAACATAACAGAAAAATGTAGATTTATATTCACAGGGGAAAGAGAGATATATCTTGCATAACTATTGATCATGCTTGTGCATATCAAATAAAAACGTGCACCATCTGACTGCAATTTAGGAACCAGCTACATAATACATATAGATATGTACTTATCAATTTAGCTGATCTATTCATCCGACAGATTATAGAGACTCTAAAAGGGCTACCTACCTGATGTATCGGTGAGATAGCTGCGCAGCTGCTTTCAGGGCTTCATCAGTATACTGGACTTGATGGTGGATCTCATATCGTTGTCGAAGCCCTCTCAAAATGTGTATAGTTTCATCCACAGTTGGTTCAGGAATTTGGACCGGTTGGAATCTTCTTTCAAATGCTGGGTCCTTTTCAATATACTTTCTGTATTCATCTAGCGTTGTGGCTCCAATGCACTGCAGTTCACCTCTTGCAAGAGCCGGCTTCAATAAATTTGCACCGTCAATTCCTCCCCCCTCTTCTGATGATCGGTTTCCTGTTTGCATTAAATTGTGCATCTCATCGATAAACAGAATAACTTGACCATCACTTTGTTTGATTTCCTCCATTAGGAACTTCATTTTTTCCTCAAACTCTCCGCGGTACTTGGTACCAGACACAAGAAGACCCACATCAAGACTTATAACCTTCTTGTTGGCTAGTGAATGTGGAATGTCACCACTTGCAATACGTTGAGCAAGCCCTTCTGCTATTGCAGTCTTCCCAACACCTGGTTCTCCAATCAGGCAGACATTTTTCTTGGTCAGCCTATTCAATATTTGGATGACAAGTGATATTTGTTCTTCTCTTCCAATAACAGGATGCAACTTTCCCTCTGCTGCTTGCTGGGTTAAATTAGTCCCACACTCCTCTAGAGTTGGCGTTGGAGTCTCATCATCCTGCCCTCTTCCAGTACTTGTATACCCATTTCGAATAATATAACTTTCATCACCCTCCCATCTTCCAGTACTTGTATTTTGAGTCTCGGAACTCCAAGGGAAAGAGGCTGTGAACTGCTCAAACATGGACTTAGGTGCAGCTCTTCCACTTATCCTAGCCTTCCGACTTTTGGAACCCGAAGGGATTGAGTAGTCCTCGTTAGGCCTGGCCACCATATCTAGGGCATCAAACCTACCGAGTCCGCAGAAACTAGAAACACTACTAGTGCTACTAGTACTACTCTTGCACCTCATGCTCAAAGCACGAGTGGATTTAGGACGCATCATCTTCACGCTACTAGGTTGGCCACCCCTAACTAGCCCTCCAACCCCACCAGTATTTGTTAAAGGCAAGGTCAAAGCGACCGCAGCCATAACAGCTAGCCCACCAACCACACCGGTACTTATAGAAGGCAGACTACTTAAACCAGCAACCACACCGGTACTTGTAGAAGGCAGACTACTCAAACCAGCAACCACACCAGTATTTGTTGAAGTACTCAAACCTGTAACCACACCAGTATACGTTGAAGGCAGACTCAAAACGGCTGGAGCCATGATCAACCGACGACGATGATGATTATACGGAGGCTGAGATTGAAAGCAATTAAGGGTCAAGGATCTTTCTTTGGAGACAATAGTCCGACTCTGAACTCTGCAGTTTCTTGGGAACGAAACCAGAACCAGGGTCAGTGCTTAGGGATATGAGACTTCATCACAATATCATATAGAGGAAAAGTAATTAAAGGATTACAATGCGAATAAGGTATTTTGATTATACTATTTGCAATTATGGAAAGTGATTTTATGTGAACTATGAACAATTTACTTGCACCTCAAGTAAGGTATGCCTTGTGGAGGAGTTGAATCCATCATCTACTAGGAAAACCATATACAAAGGTTTTTGGATAATCAACTCCCTGTATAAGGATTTCAATACCTGATTGGGACTCCTTTTCTGTTATTCTGTTGCCCAGCTAATTAAGAAAATCTGTTTACAGATCTTTAGACATCAAGATTTATTTTCGCGTGGATAACTGGTAGACCATGTTGTTGGCTCATATGATAATTGTCCTTTTTAACTGGTAGACTTTTGTGGTTTGTAGTAAAACTTCAAGGTATGGATATCCTTGTACATTCTAGGCCATGGTTGCCTAACTTGAGTTTCCATAACTGAAGGATTAATACACAAATGGGAGTACTGCCTCGGATTCAAGTATGGACCTCGAGTAATATAAATAAGAGTACAGACCCTATAGTAGTTTTAGTCATTCATACTCCAGAATTGTCTACAACACACAAACTCACATATACTCCCGTTAATGGGATCAAGACAGGTGATTCATGTCTCAAACCTGCATAAAATTTGCTAGTTGGTTTCAATAGGATGGTTGCCTTCTGATTCCATGTTTCACTTAGGAAAGTTTTAATAGCTTGCCATAGAAACTCGTTTTTTCCATTCCACCGATTATGTGTTTCATGTCTCAAACCTGCATAAGACCAGCAATGAGGATTCTAATTTTGTTCTTCTACAACATAGAGCAACCTTTACTCTTATCAAGTATAAAACTTTAGCCTTATTGGAGTGCTCAATTTATAGGATGGCACATGTGGTCTTTAGTCTCTACTGTTCCTTCTTGGTAATTCCTACTTTACACCATTTACTCCACTTCTTATGAGAGATTTTAGTGTCCAAATAAGTAGAAAGCACCTTTGGTTGGACCATGCTATAGGCTCATCTGTCATTGTTCTATATCCTTGTTTATGTAGTTTGTGTTTGAGCCCAGTTGATATTTCGGTCCAAGATTAAATATTAAGTCTTGGATAGCATTTGGGCCAGTATCTGTGACCTTTTTAAAAATGAAGCCCGCTAAAGAGCGCGAGCTGCGGGAGTGCGCGAGGTGATTTTCCATAAGGACTGTAGCGCTTTACGGGGTAAGGTAACTCTTGTTATTTGAGTTCGCGTAGGTGTCTACAGAGTTTTCGATAATGCAGAATTAGTGCTTGCGACCTAGGCGAAGTCTATCTAATTGGACACGTGTCATTCAATTGTTCGGTTCGCGGGCGAGATGAGTCCTTGTGTTACTCTGGTAGCTGAGTCCGAATTGGATTGTGGTTATATCTTTGTTAGTTGGCTGCAAACTACTATAAAAGAGAGGTTCGAGTATCATTTACACACACAATCAAATCATAAACAACTCAACAATTCTTCGAGCTTCTCGAAACCCTAAACGCTAAAGTGCATATTGCCTTAGCTTACAGAGCCCGTTCGGTCTCGCCCTTGTTTACTATCTCGATTAATTGCTCTGCTAGCTACACATAGTGAGTATCGATTGTAAATGAATAGGAGAGCTACCCGTATTCCCTTGTCCGCGAGGTGGCATTAGAGCCCCTTCGTTTGATTAGAAGTCCAGCACCAGCACGCCCCGCACCCATTGTTTACTTTTGGTATTGCTAAGTTACCTCTCTACCCTTGCTGAGGATCGTGGCCAAAACATTGGCACACCCGGTGAGACCGGGAGTACAGTATCTTATTCACCATTAGGAAACCAGGCAAATCCCCATACGGGAAACCCCAGATTTCTTGTTTCAAGCATAAACCACCACGGCACAAGACCCATAATAGCGCGGCTTGCCGATCTCTCAACAAAGATCAGGTTTTTGCTCAGTTTGGGAACCCGAACTTCAACCAAATTGTGTCTGATTACTCTGATGCCGTGTTTTTTTTTTGGTATAACAGTCTAGATATTTTTTTGACCCTTAAAACCAACTCTGATTTCTCAACTCCCCCAATACCTCACTCATTCAACTCTCTCAACTCACTCTCTCAACAATTTATATCTCAACTCTCATTTCTCAACTCCCCAATTTCAATCTAATAGATGAATAACACTTTTAACCCAATTTCGCTCACTCTTGAGTCTCGACTCTTAACCCATAGCCCTTATCAGAACTGCTAAATCTCATCTATTTTCATCCCCAACCCCCATCTTCAAATGAAGAACAAAATTCTCACCCTCCTTCCATCGATCGACCTTAGATTTAAGTTACAACGAAATCTTTCGAACCTCAGTGCGCACTACAACGAAATCTTCCGAACTGGTCGACTATTTTTAGTTTACCTATGCGGATTTTGTTATATTGGGGATCTAGGGTTTTATTTCAAAAATTTCCTTTGAAATTTTATTTCCTTTGGCTGATTTGTGTTCGAATTTAGGATGTCAGGTTTCATTAGGGCTCTAACTTTGTTGGGTTGGCTATTATCTTAACTCGAGCAGAGCGTGAAACGAAAATCGGATCCTTTGAAATTTGATTTCACCAATTGGGCATTCGAACGGGTAATTGTCTCTTCTTTATCTTTTGTATGCTTTTTTTCTTGTTTGGGAGTTTAAGTGGGCTTCTTTCGCCGTTGGCAATTGGTGAAGGCGAAAATTGCATTCCAATTGTTCGACGAAATGCCTCTGAGGAACTAAAATTTTCACTTATAGCTGCATTTCTTGAGGTGTGGTTTCTGGGTTTAATTTGGTCACCTAGGTTTGGAGTCACAGAGCTTCCAAGCACTGGAAAGTCTTGCTCTAATGGCACTGACTATGGCATCTCTATTTTTCTTGCATCCTTGTATTTGGGTTAGTAATTGTGTAAAATTCTAGTGCATGTTGATATGTTCTTTGTACAATTGTTGCATTCCTGTCTGGATTGGGTAGCCAATTTTATGTCTAGTGCCTTTTTAGAGTACAAGTAAATTGTTGTTAGGTTCTTAGCTATTACTACTTCAGAGTTCAGACTACTAAGCTCCAACTCATAAAGAAATACAAGCGAGTGGCTTTGAAGGGCTAATTCTTTGTTCTCTTTATCTTTTTAACTTAGCAGATATGATAGCTGTGAACGATAAATATGGAGAATTGGAGATTAAAGCTTTGATCATAAAGATGGGTGCCAATGTTCACCAGTTGAAGGGTGACAGCTCCAGGTACTTGCCTTGTTTTGTCATTTTCTTTTTGTGCCTCTAAAGATCATATTATGAAGAATGCCTCATGCCTCTAAGCTGTAGAATTTATACTATCAATCTGAAACAGTATTACATTGTTAAATTTATTGATGCAGACACCTAAAAACATTACATTGTCAAACTTTTTATTTAGGTATCCGATTCTGGTTTCACCATTCTTGTGTATTGTGATTTTATTAGCTTTTAGTTTCATTAATCGTTGGTTCATATTTAATTTTTTAAGAGCATGCGTTAAGTTTTCTATGATTATATATAGGAATAAAACTTTGCAGTTGCTTGGTATGGATGTGAGCTGTTCTATTAATTGACTGAAATGTACATTTAATTATCTTCAGATTTTAATACCCCATATTGAACCATTTGCAGGATGCATGATCCTTGATTGGCTCAATTCACCTGTTGGAGTTGCCTTTCTCAGGGTAATACTCAATAGTATTCTCTACATTAGAATGATGTTTATGTTCTGTTAAATGTTAGTTGTAGCTAGAATTCAGCTTCTACGGCTAAAAATATTCCTTTGGAGTCCATCTTTAGTTTTGGGAGAGGGTCCTGTTAGTTCTGGAATTGTCATGCATTTGGCTGCTCTGAAATATAAAACTTGTTGTAGGTTTTCTTGGTGGTCGAAGCCTTCTGCCAAGACAGTCTTTAGAAAAGAAGGAACTCAACTAAACCAACTGCTTGCTAATGAGGACAAACCTGTATCACCAGAAGATGATCTAGAAAGCAGTCATGCAAGCGAAATAGTACTGTTGTGCAATTCTAAAGATATAATAATATTGTGTGCAATTCTAAACTCTTAAGTTTGTGACTGCATTATTACTTGCATCTTATATGTTGTACCATGGAGTTTAGAGTAAAATCTTAATCTAGAAATTACCAATTTTAGTTGGTTATTGATTTGCATCTGATAAGAAAGTTGAGTTGTCAATGGCCTAATGCCCCTAAGGGATGCCTTGATCAGTTATCTGTTTAATAGCACATGTATATTACCTATATAAGTTAAAACTTGAGGTAGTGGAAGTATATCATGGCATTATTTGGCTATTCCTGTGTCTTGAACCTTGGATATGATTTCAGACTTTTCAATATACACATAGTTTTCTTTTATGTATGAGCATATTGTATATATGGATTATTTGATAGAGTTTGCATTCATTGATATGTTAATATCATTGCATTTGCTAGATGTATCTCATATCATTGATATGTTAGACTAAAAGTGAGCAAAGATTTGTGTTACCCTTCTTTACTCTTTAAAAATTTGAAATTTTTAACTTCCACAAAGTAGCATGTATACCTGCATATTATGCAATTTTCTAATACTAGGGAGCAATAATGTTATGCAATTCTAAGGTCTATGAGTGTAGTTATTGCTCTATACAAATTTGTCAATGTATCTATGAGTGTATCCCTGCACAAATATGCATTTATCCCTGCATGTTCTAGTAGTTATTGGTCTATGCAATACTTCAATTATTCAAGGGAAGAATGATCAACGCCTTTGTGATCTGTGAATATACTTTCCTAGCAGCATGTTATGATCATGTGTTTACTGTTATAAACTAAGGTTCATATTTTATCTTATTAGGAGAAGATGAAGGGCATGTCAACAGATGATGAGCTCATGACCATATCAACTGGGACAACAGACTTGTCAATGGCAGAAAGTTTACACTTGTTTTAATTTTGTTGAACTGTTGGATGATAGGAGCATAAAATGCGACATTTTTAATGTGTTATTACCTCCATTTGTACTTTGATTATCTCTTATTGTCGTAGAATAGAGTCATAATGTAGAGTCGAAAGTTTTTGGTAGAGTTGTGTGTAAAACGTGTTAAACATAAATGAATGATGTAGAAAATTGTCACAAATTGATTTAACTTCTCTGATACTTAGGTGACATGTAGAAGAGTGCCGAGAGAAGTGTTCCTGATGGACCAAGGAAAGCAAAGCAGCTGATCTACGAAGCATAGTCCATTAAGGAGAGGTCCAAACCAAGTCCAATATGGAGAAGAAGATCTAAACTCGGCAGAATTTCAAGAATATCCAAGCCTTGCAAATCCGGATTAAATCGGGAGAATTCCTGTGCACGTCTGTCAACTTCAACGGACTCTCCAAGACAGCTCACAATGAATCAGAAAACATGCCAGATATGGATAGAGAGCTACGGGAGTCTAGTTTCCAAATCAATTGGAATCACCTCAATATCTATTTTCTAGAGGGAGTTATGACGTAATCATCAGACGGAGGTCATTCTGCCGAAATTGAGGAGAACTAGGAAACCTAAACCGACTTGGTTTAGGCTTTGTGGCCGACTTCTCTAGGGTTTTTCCTCTATATAAAGCATGACTTCAAGTACAGAAAATCATCATCACTACTCTTGCAATTGCATAGCCGAAACTCTACCAAACCCTATACAGAAAGTTACTTAGCCGATTCATCCACCACAAACCATAAGAATCATTCCATCCTTCCACCGATTTTCCCCACACTTGCCGAATCTTTCAAGGTTGTAAAAGTGTGATTTTCTCATGGCTTCTTGTATTATTTTCTGTATAGTTTCGAATTCTATTGTAATTTACTTTTCGATTTTGGTTTTATTTATCAAACATGGTTTTCGGATTTCTTTGTGATCTTTGATTGTTCTATGTTTTGATTTGTAACTTCTTGAATATATGATGATTTCGTGATTTAGGTTTTGGGGCAGTAGCATGTTCTTATGTGTTTTTGATTTCTAATTGATTAATTGTCATGAATTCGTGCATCTAAATCAATCCTTGAGGCTGCCTTGGCCATGGTTGTCCTTAAGGTGCGGTTTCATCTACCATAATAATTTTAGATCGATTCATACGTAAAGTTGTCTTGATCTTTGTTATTAACTTAGGGCGGATATAATTCTGATAATTTGCATGCTAATAGGATGAGTGACGCCATGCCTTAGATCATGTTTCTGATTGACTCATGTGCTAAAGTGTTTTCTTGTTTAATCTCTACGCAACGTGTCTTTAAATGAGTTAGCATTCATGTTTAGGATCAAGCGCAAAGATGGTTCTAAATACTTGAGGAGTCTTAACAATTAGATAACTGCAAAGGCTCTAGTTAGAATCGGAATTGGTTAGAGTCTAGGACAATTTGAACATTGCTGCCCGGCCTTGCATGAAGTTGTTATGTGTTCTTGATAGTTTTTCGTGTTAGGTGTTGCGTGAGTATGTTGATCACTTGTATATAATAATCTTAGGTTTAATTTTCAGTAGATTATTTGTTAGAATTAATCAATCTTAAACCCCCAATATTTCGATGTATATATGTGAATACTTGTTTATAAGTTGTTTTGTTTCTCTTCTTTCGATCGCCCTTTGGTTTCCCCGGCTAGAACGATCCCTACTTGTCCATACTACTACGATTACAGGGTAATTAAATTGAAGTTGTTTGACCCCGGTTACGCGACACGTCATTGGAGACTTAGTGTGTCGGTCTGTGTGCAAGTTGGAGATATGATGTTCATGTGTTGTTCTTTCTTGTGTTTCTTAGTCAAATAAATAGTAAGAATTTGTCCATACAATTACAATCATGTGATACTACTCTAGCATTTCAATCCTCAATTTAGATCAGTACCTTTTATGATCATTTGGCTATGATCCTAGTAAGCGTTGGACTTAATGATTTTATAATTCTTTATTCTTGTGTGCATATATGCACTGCCCAAATACTATTATTTCATGAATTTGATCTCATTAATTATTTATTTATTTATTTTTTGGCTCTTCAGGATTACTCAAAGCACCTCAAGTATAGGAAGTAATTGCAATTTGCAAGAGATTCATGATAATGAATAGAAATTAAGGCATATTTTGATGTAAGTATAGACTTTTCAGAGTTCAGACAATATGTTTGTCTTTATGATCTATAGCATGTCGATTTCTAATTCTTTGAATTACATAGCATACATTTAATTGTATCTTGAATTTTTATTGACAGATCTTGTGCTTGCATTATGGAATCCATCTGACTGACCAATGTGGGTGCTACTTAAGTTTTACCTGGGTGTGCAAACCAAGTCTTCAGTCACTGGATATATCCCAGGATATGATGAACCTCCAAGTATATTAACAAAGCTTTAGTTATATCACTTATATGCATCTTTCCGAACAATATTCATTTCATGGGGTATAGAACCTTACTCGGATTTAACTGTTCCAAATTGAATCCCTTAATTGTAACAATTGTATGCATGATAATCAGTTAATTAAGGTGTTGGATATTGATCTTTCAATTCTATTTGGTTTTGTGTTCTTCAAGTAAAACTTATTAAAGTTTTGTATCTTCAATTTAGCAGGAGACACTTGATTAAATGGTGGATATTGAGTTAGGGTATGAAAGAGGAGGTATCAGAGTACACCACTGCAGTTAGGAGGACTTTCTGCCCTCTAGAGTACACCATCAATATTTGGTTTGATGTCTTTTTTTTTCCTGTAGTTATTAGGTTATATATGGAATGACTATTGTAGATGTACTATACGTCATTTCAAAAATATTAACTTATTGCAGACTTCTGGTATAGGTCGCTTGATTATATTGTCGTTCATAAAACATTCAAACGACAGACCTAAAAAACTTATTATACATTAAAACGACATATAATTGTCTTCTGGTACTGATAGGGACGATAGATAAGTAAACACATCTGTCGTCCGAACTATAAAATCATATAAAACTAGGCATTCATACAACAGAACTGTGACGTCTAACCTGATCTTAAACGAGAGACAAATGTATAGTTTTGAGGTTATAAACTATTTCAACGACAGATAAGCGTAGTAGTACTGACGTAAAGACGACAGATAAGTTAAGAAAAGAAATGAAAAACATTAAGACGTCAAAATTTGTTTGAGACGAGAGACAGATGAAATCATTTGTAGCTTCAGTGTTCTAATGACAGATTCATTTTTTGTGTTACGAACCTGGATTCATACAGACGACATTCAGTCTATCGTATAACCTTCATCAGATGACATACATCGCCTGTCGATTGAGAGCTTATCAGATGACAGCTCGATAGATGACACGTAAAAAAATAATCAGACGACGGGCAATAGTGTATGGCTAAAATAGCCTCACAAGTTAACCCTGCAAAGATTGTCAATTGTAGTATAAAGAAGCAAGGATCGTTCATTGCCAGAGATTGAGGGTATTTAATTTCACACACAAAAACAATGTCACAAAAGTGTCTACTGTTCCTAACGAACAACAGATAAAAATATACTTAACTACCAAACCTACACTACTAAGATAATTATGAAAATGCATAGACCTAAACTAGACACAGAGAAGAACAAGCATACAAAATTTGAGGGGATTTGAAGTTCATTTACGATTCTAAATAAATCACTAAAAACATAGGACAGAAGAATAAGAAAACTAGATTGATTTTTGTAGTTTGAGAAATAAGACAGAGAAGAGGTTAGGGATTTAGGAAATTCACCACCGAATATGCTTCAAAACAAAGTCTACACAACCAAGATTCCAATTACTAAGTTATGAAAATGTTCAATCAAGAATAAACCGTGAACGCACTGCGTAAATTCTTACTACTTCCCTTAACTATTTAAGCAAGATGAACGCACCGTTGCTAAGCCTTTAGAATAACCAATCAAGGTATAGACGCTATCCTATCAACAAATTATTCTAAGCATTAAGATCAATGGAAGTGATTGAACAAGTATGCAAAACTAGTGTGGAACGCCTACCTAGCATGCAAGTCTCTGTATTTGGTTTCACCTATTGTCCTATAGGTTTTACTACCTTGAATTAAACCGTATTAACCAATTAGGAGATTAAACAACCTAATTCTAGCCCCACTCACAAGTTCATAATATTCTATGTATGCATCCATGAACATAAACAAGCAAGAGTTATCTATAAACCAAAACCAAACAGACAATCCATAACTAAGCAATTACGAAATCAAGGTTGTAAAACAAAGTTTATTGCATAATTCGGGGCTTCAAACCTCCACCCCTAACTAAGATAAACTAGCCACACATCGTTGTAGAAATCACACAGAAAAAATAAACTTTGAAAGTTAAAGATTACAAAGGGAAGAAGAAAACTTTGAATGGAAGGAGTTGACGATGTTCTTGGCGACTTCCCCTTGATGGAATCTTGTGCGATGCAGCAACGTGAAGACTCTCTTGCAATATGACAGCTTAGAGTCGTTCTGGTATTAGGGTTTTGCCTTAAGTAGTCTCCAAGTCTTCAAAACTTCCTTTTTAGACTATGTTTCCTTCTTTGACTAGGATCAATGTTTGGGCTATCTTTTGAATGTCTTCCACATATAATCTGGGCTTGGATTTTGGGCAAATTATAGTGATGTCACTCTTTAAAATAGTACAAAAACCCCCAAGAAAGCTTCTAAGAATCCGGCCTAAACACTGCCTCGAACTTGATTGCTGCACAGCTTTCCCGGAACTGCTGATTTTCTGTCCAACTTCGACGCTTCATAAATCCTAGATGCCATCACCGATTTGGATGATTCTTGAGTCCAAATTGATCTACAAACGCTGCTCGACAAATATCGGCAGTCACCTTGGTGAAAACATTCTCGGAACCGCATGGAAATAGGCCTTGAATACCGGAGAAAATAAGCAGAAACCAGTTTTCAGCCTTTTGTGTTTGCAGCTTCTGTTTTGGTGAAGTGGTTCCATCGATATTCCTTGATATTTTTGACCATGTGAATGATCAAACTCCATCCTTCACATCTCTACATCGTATTGGAAACCTTAGTTGCATCACTTGAACACATATGTGTATTATCTTTCTCCACGAAGTACCTAAGAAGATAACAAAGTTAAAACGATATTTTTAAAGAAAAATAGCCAAGTTAAATGCAAAGATTAAATTATAAAATCGTCGCATTTTATGCTCTTATCAAACCACAATGGTATGATCACAACCGAGCTAGGACACAGGACTTACTCTGACTGTGGAACAAGTCCGCCAAATGATCGAGGAGCTAGCAAGCCGGATCGAAGGTTGGAAGACCCATTCCGATCAAACCGTTCTTCGGCTAAAAAAGAAAGCCGACGCCACTCAACAGAGCGTCGTAGTCCTCTCTGAACAAGTCGTAAAGGATAGAGTCCTCTGGAATGCTAACCAGGAAACCTCGCTGTACTCAGTGAGGAATTCAACACGTTCGTAGGTGAGATCAGGGAAAACAAGGACTTATTTGAAGGGTCCCTCCAACGAATCCAGAAGGATTTGGATCAAACTCAGATTCCTTGAAGATGACTCGAGCAACTGTGAACGAAAAAACTCGACGCTTGGACGAACACGATACCAAGCTGCTTGACCAACAGACTTCGTCTTTGTTTGGGAGTAAGAACAACCTGGACAAGCTCGATGACTTCAAAGCTCAACATGATAAGCTGAGCTTGAGACTGCTGCAGGTGGAAGACTGGATGAGGTCTCAGGCGCCTAAAATTCATGGCCTCGACCTCACCAGTACAGGCGGAACGGAGGGCACTTCAAAATATATTCTGCCTAATGAGCGTTCTAGGGCTAACCCGAAAGTTGGGATGCAGAAACCCCCTCAATTCGGGTTAGGAGCTGGTACCTCAAAGGCACCACTGCCTTCACCTCCTCCGTGAAGCCCCGGTACAGCACCGAAGGGTACTGGTGGCTCTCAATATTATGGGGCCAGGACACCAGATGACCTGGTCGTGGCCCACTCTAGTCCGACCCCTAAAATCACCGGACAAGCTGTTAGCTTTTCTACATGGCCAAACCATGAGGAGGCGGCAAAGTCTACACCGGTAAAGGTAGCCGACTAGCGCCAGCTTATCTCCAGCATTGTCAAGGAGAAAACCGGAAAAGGTGACGCTAACTTGCAATATTGCGACCCCTATCTTGATAGCGTGGCGCAATATCATTTTCCGCATGGATTTAAGAACATTGTCTTTACTACTTTTTCTGGGGAAACAAAGGAGGACGCGACAACGCATATGGCCTGCTTTAAGGTCCAATGTGGTCAATATGGGAATAACGACATTCTCAAACTCAAGCTCTTTAGGACTTCCCTGTCCGGGGCTACTTTCAGTTGGTACTCCAGGTTGAAACCCTAATTGCAGACTGGCCTACTATGGAAAGGCTCTTCCGAGAAACATATGGTACTATGGAACCAGAAGTCGGTCTCGACTCCTTCACCCAGATGAGCCAGCAGTGCATGGAATCTGGAGTTTCATTCCTCCAGCGCTTTAAAAACCAGCAGGCTAAGTGCGACTACCTGCTACCTGAGCAGGAAGCCATTAAGCTGGCTATCCGGGGACTTGAGCATCGCTAGCGGCTGAAGCACCATGGGGAGCGTTTCACTTCGATGGGTGACCTAATTGACAAGGTCGGCAACTATGAGCTAATTCTCAACGAAATGGATGAGAAGGCAAACGCCTCCAAGGGGACTTACATGCTAGGGAAGAACAGAACAGTGGGGGCACTCAGTCTACAATCCCTTACTTATGATACATATTACCAAAGGCCTGAAGAAGCTCACATGGACCAAGATCATGAGGACATTGGAACGGTTGTATTGATAGGCAAGCCACCAGCTCACAAACTGAAGAACTTGAAGATAATGCGTGAGCCAGTCACCATTCAATCCTTCGCATGGACCAAGCCAGAACACGAGTCATACACGTGAAGAACGCCCACCTGGTCTTTAATGACTTGGTAGAGACAAAGTATGTGCGCCTAGATCACAAGATTCCGTCGAAGGAAGAACTAAAGGACAAGAAATATTGTGCCTTCCATAATGTCTACAATCACGACACTAAAAATTGTGTCAAACTACGAGACCAGATACAGACATGGCTGAACTCCGGCAAGCTAAAGCTCAAAACGCCAGGAAGCATAGCTTATTTGGTGGATGTAGAACCTTTTCCACCTACCGTTGGCATGGTCGAGGTAAACTGGGCCGATCACCCTGACGATAACGGCCAATGACGAGCACCTAAGAGAGGCCGTGAAGAATGTGATGGGAACTCTCACCGGCCACCTCGCCAATATACCTACAACGTCAACCTCGCTCACGAGGTCTTAGATGATTTTATCAATGACTGGCTCGTCACAGTGGCTAGGTCTTTGCCGTACATCGAGTACAAGAAGGGCCGCCAGCATTGCAAGTTCCATAATAGCTGGGGACACAAAACTCGCGAATGTCAGTAGCTTAGGGATCAGGTCCAAGACTGGCTCGACCTCAGATACATCCGCTTTAAAGATAAGGGCGACTTCATGATCGCAACAGCTGATATCGCATGGCCTCGGGTGGGCCAGCCCAAAATAATGCTAGAACTATCTCTAAGTACGGGTCTACGTGAACCGTCGGGCCGAAAGCGTAAATGGCCGGTGAACAACTATACCGTCCCGGTTAACCAAAGGGGAAACCCTGATGACCCGGCGCGACAGTTGGTCGTCAAACTCGAGAGGGATCGCCCTTCGCGAAACGATAAGGGTAAGGCAGTTATGAGGGATGCTGGACAGTCTCCCGCTGAGAACTACCAGCCTATGAGTCACAAGACCCGAGAAGAGCTGGAGCAAAAGATAGAGCGACTCGAGACAATCGTCTACACACACTAGCCAGAGGAAGTATCCTCGTCCCCGACCACAAGTGAAATGGACGTGTCTGATTCCGGCAACGAACACTAAGGGCATGTTTACTAACCTGGAATGGAATCGGGAGTGGTGTAATTGATTCCGGAATGGATGAATTCCAGCATTTACTAACATGTCAAGGTATTGGAATGGATGTGGGTCCCACTTACTTATCAGGAATCGATTCCTGACAAAATCCCTTATTCGATACCTAAGGGAGGAGGTGAGTATCAGAATCAAGGTAATGGAATCAACTTTTTCTCCCCAAAATATCCTCACATAATTATAATATTTCTAAATGACCCAACCCTATATATATATATATATATATATATATATATAAGAAGACGACAAAATATTGTTAGATTAGAAAACAACGACGACAAAATAGAAAAGAAGACGGCGCACTCCAAGGTCTGTTTCTCTCTTTCGTGGTGATCGATAAGCTTCTTTGTTCTTGTTTATCGTCTCCTCTCTGTTTCGGTCGGTTCTATTTCATTCATGAGTGTTTATATCTGTGCTGCAAAATTTTGAACACACACACTTGAGTTAACCAATATATATAGTTTAGGTGGTCTGATGAATATATCATCCAAGAATATTTACATCTTTAAAAAGAAGAACAATAAAATTGCAAACATCTAGCTTCCTTTCTTGTAAGGGTATTTTAGTAATAAAACTAGTTTTAATTCCGATTCTATATGGTAAGTAAACAACATCAATCGTAATTTAGTTTTATTCCTGTTTTGATTCCTTATGGTAAGTAAACAGTATAATAGAATGAAATATTCTGATACCGATTCTTGTTGATACCGATTCTTATTGATACCAATTCATGACAAGTTCCATTCCAAGTTAATAAACGTGCCCTCAGACAACACTGCATCGAGCTCCCGCCAGGGTATTTTGACCGATCCTTACATCCCACCGACGTCCAAGTCGGCGATCAGCAAGGGGGCAAGACAATCACCATTAGCAAGTCTAAGAAAAGAAAGCTGCAGAAAAGATACGGTAGCATCATGCGTGCCTTACGAGCTGTTGATAAGGGCCCGGTATGCCCTTTGCAACTCGTACAAACACCTGAGCGAATGTGGAGGGAGGCAGAAGGCTTTCGAGCATTGTTCCAAATGCCACCCGTACCACCCCCAAGAATTTGTGAACAAGTTGCCAACCCAAAGGCAAACGTCTTTTGCCGACTTGCAGTCCAACCAAAGCGGGAGCCACCTCAGCCGCCAAGGTGCAGGCCCTCGCCAACCCCAGACCCTAAGGCAAGGAGGGAGCCGCCATAGTCATCAGGGCACCGGACACCTTCGCACACGGAGCTCGACGACACGAGGGCACCACCTCAACCACACAGGCCTAGGGCACGCTCGACCTCAGAGTCGGAAGCCAAGATGAAGCCACGCGTCTCGACGTTGTAGCGGCTGAAAAGGAACGACACTGGTACAACTCCCTTAGCCGCGGACAAACAACGGATCAAAGACAGGCAGTCCTCGTCTAAACAAGTATGGCGCTCGCGGCAGATGAAGGCTAACACACCGCCAGTTGCTGAGACCTCGTCGTCCAGCCCTAACCTCGCCCAGCAGATGTGTAACATCATGAAATTTCGAATTTCTATTTTTAAAAGAAAAATTATTTTCGAGTTATTTTTATTTCAATTTCTATTATTCTTTAAATTCTTTATGGTTTTTGAAAATTATTCTAATTTTTGGTTTGTCAAATTTTGTCTTTCGAGCCTTAGGATTAATCTAGACGTCGATACGAGTTCGTATGATTTTTCAGAACATCGTTTGGATATCGGAGCTATTTTTAATGATTTTTGGAAGTTTGTATTATCCAAAAATTAAATTAAAAATAGATTATTGCTGGCGTGATCTGGATCATTGGATTTTAGACCGCTGAATCTCAGCCGTCCATGGTTTTTATGCATTGCAGGAAGAGAGAGAGATCAGATCAGTTCAGAAGGAAGTGAGCTCCAGACCGGGTCAACCTCGACCCGAATAGCAGCGACGGGTGATCTGACTACGGCTTTGTCTCGACGTCCTGGTCTTCTCCATGGTATTTATTTTCAGAGATGAAGTCCGGTGAAGAAGAATCGAAGAAGAAGAAGAAAAGCTGGGTTCGCCGGCCAACTTTGGATTCCGGCCACGAAGGCGGGCATGGATGGTGTTGGTAGCTTCACCTCGACTTGGTTAACCTCTCTATGTCTTTGGTTGTCCAAGAAGAGCTCTGAGGAGGGAGATTCGAAGGGTTGAAGCTTCTGGGATTTTCTGGCGAGAGTTCGACGGATTCCGACGAGCATTGATGTCGACTCAGGTATGAAAATTGGTCAGTTAGTCGAGCTCTATCTTCCTGTGTAATTGAAATTGGGTTTAGTTGAGAGATGAAGAATTTGGTTTTAGGCAGTGTGTGCCCAGCCGTGTGTGGCCACCGTGCACGGCCGTGGTGGAGGTGTTTGATTCATATCTGGTTTCAGATTTTATGTTCTCTGTGTACTTGAGATGCAGTTTTGATTGAGAATTGAAGGTTTGGAATTTTAGAGTATTGTGTTTGGAGTCGGCAGCGGCAGTGATGGTTGCTGTGGTTGCTTTCTGACTTTGTAAAGTATACTGATAATGTGTGGATGCTTTGAAGTGTTTGAATTAAAGGAATGGATGAATTGATATTTGGAAGGTGAAGATTCCAGATGGGTTGCTAGGGGAGCTCGAGAGCTGTACGCGAATGGAGGCGCTGGGTTTCATTACTTTCATATGGTTCTAATGTTTGTCAATTTAGCTAAGTTGTGATGATAAAGCTTGTTTGCCGAAGTTAAGTTGAGGATTGTCTGAAAAAGGGTTGAGCTGCTATTGGTGTTGGCGGACTATAGTAGATGTGGAAATGATGCTTGAACAATGGTGTTTCGATGGAATGAGGATTTGACATTTCGGAAAATATGGAGTTAAGATGGGTGTCCAAAGTAAATGATGGGAATTTGATGATGAGGTGGAGTGGAAACAGGAGAAGCCATATGGGAGTTAAATTATAAAGGATTCGATTGACAATGACTTTTGGGTGTACAAAGTAAATTATAAAGTCTTGTACGAAAATGTACTTTTGTATAATTAGTTAGTGTTTGATTTAGAAAATTTCATCTAAGTCACATTCTTAACATTTTCTTCTTTATAAGTCCATTATAATCTTTTTACCTATATAGGTCCATTTTATGATCCAGATTGGTCATCTTATTTTTATTTTATACCTAAATTACCCTCTTCTCTCTCTCTTCTCTTACCGGCGAGAAACCGACCAGAATTTCAGCCCTAGCAGGAGCCTTAAGCCTTGGGGCCTCCACAGCCTTCCACAGTCTCTTCCTCGTCTCTCTCCATCCCCGACACCATCTCATCGGAAGTCGGAGCTGACCGTCGAGGAGCGCGTGGTGCTCGGCGCTCGTCAAGGATCTCAGATCGAAGGTCATGGCAGAGCTCTCTAGGATTCCCTCCCCTCCATTGTCGTTGTCGGTGCCTCGGCGGCTAGGTTTGATCTCCGATTCTCATTTTCCTTGTCAAGGAGTATAGATCGAAGGTCGAGGTGGGAGCTCTCTCAGACTCCCTCCCCTCTGTTTTCGGCGGCGGCGCCTCGGCAGTCAGGTCTCTCTCAGACGAGCTCCGGTAGGTGAGGTCGGCGAATTTGTGTTGACAAATCGTTATATGTTCGTCCATGTTAGTGGACTTAGCTGCAATCATTTCTAATTTTTATGTATTGTTGGATTCCAAATAGAGTTTCTTTGGTGCACATGTTGGTGACTCTGCCAACTTTGATAAGATCCAAAACAGAGGAAGAAATTCATGAAGAATACTGCTTTGTAATTTTGCGAATTGGTCTGAATATTGCTCTTCATTTCGGAGTTTTCAATTGTATTGAATTTGGAAGGACGAGAAAATTGAGTAGCTTTTTTATTACTAGGTAGTAGCTATTGTTGCTGGCAGTATTAGCTTTTGTTGCTGATGATAGTAATTTTTTATTTTTGTGGTGATTTTTTTTTTGTCGGTTATTTCTAGCAATAATAGCTTTAATTGCTTGCAGTAGTAGTTTTTTGTTGCTTGCGGTGTAGCTTTTGTGCTTTAAGTAGTATTTTTTATTTCTATTGGTAGTTATTTTTTTCCTTAACGGTTTGTTTCTGACGATAGTAGCTTTAGTTGCTTGCGATAATAGCTTTTTTGCTTGCAGTAGTAGTTTTTGTTGCTAACAATATAAGCTTTTTTTTTTCTTTGGCGGTAGTAGTTTTTATTTCTATTGATAGTAGCTTTAGTTGCTTGCGATAGTAGTTTTTGCTACTTGCGATAGTAGTTTTTGCTGCTTGCGATAATAGCTTTTGCTGCTAACAGTAGTAGCTTTGTTTTTAACGGTAGTAGTTTTTGTTGTTTACAGTAATAGCTTTTGTTGCTTATAGTAGTAACATTTGTTCCTGGTGGTAGTAGCTTATGTTGCAGGTGGTCGATAGTAGTTTTAGTTCCGATAGTAGTTTTTGCTGCTTACAATAATACATTTTGCTGCTTGCAATAGTAGCCTTAGTTTCTTGCGATAGTAGTTTTTGCTGCTTGCGGTAGTAGCTTTTGCTGCTTGCGGTAGTAGCTTTTGCTGCTTACAGCAGTAACATTTGTTTCTGATGGTAGTAGCTTATGTTGCAGGTGGTAGTATTTTTTGTTAACGACAGTAGTAGCTTTTATGGTAGTATCTTTCATTGTTATTGATAATATCTTTTGTGACCTCGCCGGAAGTTGCCGGAAATCTCACCATAGTAGATTTTGTAGCTGATAGTAGTAGTTTTTCTTGTTAGTGACAGTAGCTTTTGTGATCGTCAGAAACTTTGCAAGGGTTTGGCCGGAAACATCTATGGAGGACGGTCGGAGACATCATCGGAATTTGGCTGGAGGTCGGCCGGTGACCCGCTGGAGTTAGCCGGAGACCTCGTTGGAGAGAAGAGTGGTTGTTGACTTTTTACTTAGTGGCAGTTTGTAAATATAAGAAAGAGATTCTAATTTTTTTTATTGGATGACAGTCTGTAATTTTGTTAAACTTTAATACTTAATATAGAACCATTTAAGGCTTGGGTGGACTTATGTGGGTAAAAATGTTTGAGTGGACTTATATTGAAGAAAATGTCTCAAAGTAGACTTATATGTAATTGGCCCTATTTGATTTGAAGTTACATCGACTATTATTGATTAAGGATTTGGGTGTCCTTAGCAATTTTGACATATTTGATTGTATTGATTTAAGGTGATTCCTCGGCTACTTCAAAATAAAGATTTGGTACGAGGATTAAATATAAGTAGCAGGATTCCTGAAGCAGAAGGATATGGATTTCAAAAGCGTGTCGTTGTATTACTAATTTTAGTTAGCGTCAAGAACTAACACTCGGATTCCAGGTAGGGTCTCTCGGGGAACATTTTTTATAATTTGATAATTAAAATAATAACTGAAATCGTTGACTTGTGTGCCATTAGGTGATTAATTTTTGGATGTTACTTTTTTTCTATAAAAACATGTGTATTCGTTGACTTATGTTATCGATGTTATTGCTTTTCATTAAAAACATGTGTTCGATATGATATATTATGAGCATTGATATTCAGTTTACATGCATAATGCGTTGTGAGGAATAGTGAGAAATGGTGAGATTGGTGATTATAGAGAAGTAAGAATGAGATTGATAGAATAGATACATTTGTGTAGTTGAGTTTCCTCATGGGTTGTCCTCGGGATCTATGATTAGCCCACACGTGCACAAATACGGAGAAAGTATGCCCCTTCGATGACGGACATCGATAAAACGATCTTATCGGGTTGCGGATCGGGAGACCATGAGTATAACAAGATGACTAACAAAAGAGGTACATGTGGTGAGATATTACTGATTGTTAGATCATATATTCGAGACATCTGAGTCACCCCGGTTGGTAAAATACACGGTATGAGACGTGTAGGCTCACTTGTCTTTGATGTATGGATTGATTAGCCAGTAATTGAGGAAGACAATCATTAGCATACAAGCATCGATAATTGTCGTTATTTATTTAAAGTATTGTTTATTATTTGATAACTTGTTTGGGCGACGTAGTTAAGTATAACTAAGAAGGTTTGGCCCTACTGAGCGTAAGCTCACCCCTGAATCTTGTTCAGGTGCCTAGGTGGACACGTCTTACGAGAAGTTTAACTGTGCCGTTTAGCTGACATGTACCAGAGTATAGAAGAGTTACAGAAGATTAGAAGTGAGATAGTTCGCAAAGGCTCATCTTTTTGTCTCTGTAATTGTTTTTGTTATAGTAAACGTTTTATTTTACAATTTCTGGAAAAGTATTTGAAATTGTTTTATTTTCTTTTACTTTTTCCACTCACGCTTCGGGTTCGACGTCAGGTGCTTGGAAACCACTGACATCGGGTCCGGGGTGTGACGAGATGGCTCAGCGGTTCAGTGAGAATTCACTAGACAACGAGACACACTCAGAACCTCGTGTCAACCTCTACCAATAAGGTATCTCCCAAGACCTACAACAAACACATGTACCCATGACTCTCAGATACTAATAAGTACCTCCCATGACCTACACAACAATTCATGTACCCATGAGTCTTGGATACCTTAAGGTACCTTCCATGACCTACACCGACAGACAAACTATAGCACTATTCCTAACCGTAACCAATCACCCGGCCAAAGGCTTGGAACCCAGTTTGACTGTCTAATATCAAACCACAGTATAATAATATCAACATCAAACAACACAATGAACACATCATAAAAATATACCCTTTTCACATAAATATATTTATGAACACACATAGATACTCCCACAAGGATAATCTATCAATAACCAACAATATTATGATTACATGAATCTTAAAAATAATCATATAATAGGAAAACTGGTTTTATCTTACCTATGAGCCGTTGGCGATCAAGCTCATATATTTTAAAACAAATAATAGCATATTTTTTAATTCAACATCAACATCAAAATAACCATAATAATTCGGTCCAATTGTGAACCTTGGTGAGATTTACTCAGCTAAAATACTCCCGCTGCATCTTCAACAACAACATAAGAGCCAAGCTCAACAAAGTCATCCTTAGTAACTAGTCAACAAAAGATCAAACCACCCTTGTCCAAACTTAGCCTAAAGGTTGCCCAAAGGAGGACAATCCTTCCTCCGAGACCTCCCAAGGTCGTCGGACACTCAACAACCTATCCATGCTGCCTCCAAGCTCAACTTCCAAAGTTTACTACTTAACAAACATCAATGATTAACATAGCACCTAAGATGCAGTACCTAATCAATACTTAGCCTTATCACACAACAACACACTCACAACTACACAAACTAGCTAACACAACAACCAAACCTCCTCACATTGCCCGGACGCACTTCTACACACCACCACATGTGGCGGTGAGTGGGCTCCACGTGCCACCACATGTGGCGGCGAGTGGGCTCCACGCGCCACCCTAAAACTTTAGAATTTTGGGAAACTTACAACACCAAACTTGTAGATTGAAGCAAGATGAACAACTTTAATACCTGAAAGATCAACCAGTTTGACCGAAATCGGCCGTAAAATGCCTTGAAACACCACCCCGAATTCAAACTTCAAAACTACAAGTCCAACGCCCAAACTTGATCCTTAGGTCACCAAAGAGGTATAAACATCTTTAGAGGAAGTAGAAGAGCAAGACTCACCAAGTTTCGACCTAAATCGCCGTCGAAATTAGAGAGACTTTGACGAAACCGCAACAGCTCCACCGCCTTGTGGCGGCGTCTAGGTGGCAAGACAACGAGCGGTGCTACCCCAAGAATGGAGAGGAGTTTGTATGAACGGAACGGGACCGGTGGCGTCCAATTTGGTGGCCGGATGGCCGAGTTCTGTGTCGGCAAAGTGGAGGGCACGCGGTGAGCTTGGAGAGAGGAGAGAGAAAGTGAGGCTGATTTAGGGTTTCCAAAAATAAAACCCACCACGTTCTATTTATACACCTTCCAAAATCGGAAACTAACTACTCTGACATGCCATATGTCTACGAACTCGTATCGTCAAACTCTACAACTTTCATGAAGGAAGTTTTTGAAAATAACTTACGAATAAGAAAGTCAACTTTTGGACACTTAGAAACAAAGCACCTTAAAAGAATTTTCACAAAATAATCCTTCATTAATTTCTGGAATATTACAAGGAAATTGATAAGAAAATCTGGGGTATTATAATCTATCCCCCTTAAAGGGATTTCGCCCCGAAATTCAAGTACACTAACCCAAAAACAACTCGGGGTACTTAGCGCTTATGTTTGACTCTAACTCCCAAGATATATCACCCTTATCATGGTGACTCCAACACCCCTTAACCAAATCAACTTCCTTCCTTCGAAGCCTTTTGGTTGACTTATCCAAGATTCGAACCGGTTTTAACAACAAAGGTTGCATCCGCATTCACCTTGATAGTACCATAGTCAATCACATGTGACGCATCCGGAATATACTTCCTCAACAAGGACACATGAAATACATTGTGTACTCCGGACATGACATAAGCCAAATCTTCTAATTTCTCTAAAATCTCAAAAGGCCCTACATACCACGGAGCCAACTTCTCCTTCTTGCCAAATCTCACTGCCCCCTTCATAGGTGAGACCTTCAAGAACACATGCTCCCTAACATAAAAATCTACTTGCCTCCTCTTCAAGTCGGCATAGCTCTTTTGCCTGCTTTGTGCCGTTCGGATAATAGAAACCTTCTTAGTTGTCTCTTGGACAATATCAGGACCCAACAGCTCACTATCACCAACCTCTGCCCAACAAACTTGAGATCTACACGGCCTACCATAGAGTGCCTCATATGGTGCCATGCCGATGCTAGAGTGATAACTGTTGTTGTACGCAAACTCAATCAACTGGAGGTGATCCTCCCAACTCCCCTTGAAGTCCATGACACAAGCCCTCAGCATACCTTCTAACACCTGATTCACCCGCTCAGTCTAACCATCGGTCTGAGGGTGGAATGTTGTAATCATGTCTAACGTAGTCCCTATGGCTTTCTGAAATCCACGCCAAAACTTTAAAGTAAAGCAGGGGTATCGATCAAAACCAATCAATGTAGGCACTCCATGAAGTCTCACTATCTCTTTCACATACAGCTTGCACAAGGCATCTACCATACGTCATTGACACAGGAAGGAAATGTGCCGACTTCGTCAATCGGTCAACAATCACCCATATAGCATCGTGTCCAAGCTTGGACTTAGGCAGTCCAATCACAAAGTCCATAGAGATCTGCTCCCATTTCCAAGTAGGAATATGTAATGGCTTCAACATACCTCTAGGTCTCTGATGCTCCACCTTCACCTGCTGACAAGTGAGACACTTGGACACATACTCTGCTACATCTTTCTTCATCTCATTCCACCAAAACTGCCTACGTAGATCTTTATACATTTTGGTGCTCCCTGGGTGCACTGTATATCGAGATCGATATGCTTCCCAAAGGATCTCGCCCTTGAGATCAACACAATCTGGAACACATAATCTCAAGAAAAAAAAGTTCAAACAATATCTGACCTTGTAACGAAGCAAAGTGTTGGTATCCCACCTTTCAAAAACTTCAAAACGGTAACCCACCTTTTGACCTCGACATAAGATCAGTATCTGGGGCTAACGGGGGATGTTAGCTCAGTTACAAAGCACTACAGGAAATCTCGTCCTAAGCGACGGAAGAAACTCGTCGCCTAGGTGTCACATCCCGACCCGTAAAATTTTAATCTTGTTTACTAGCTTGATTGTAATAAGAATTTTTACCGTCTCCGGCATTAAGATATAGTTTAATTGGTCCCTAGAGGGGTTTTGGGGGACGATTATTCCGGAGAGTTATTCGTAGGAGAAAAATGTGTCGATGGTAAAAATGGTAAATTTTAGCTAGTAAAAGGTAATTTTTAATAGGGTATTTTATTTTGGGGTGTTAAATTGGTGAAGTTGGGTATTTTTATGATGTTGGGCCGGGTTGGTGGGAGGCCCAAACCCATCTCCTCTTTTTCTTTTCTCTTCTCTCTTTCTCTCTCTTCTCTGTCTTTCTCTCCCGACGCTCTCTCTCTCTCTCTCTCTCCGCTGTCGGAATCCTTCTCAGCCGTCTGCCGCCGTCTGGCCATGCCAGGCCGCCGCACCACTCCCGTTTGGACCCCCGCCACCTCCTCTCCCTCCCCGGCCTAGCACCCGAGCCTCTAACCCGCCGAAGAGAAGGAAAACCCGCCGGAGACGCCGGGAAGCTTTTCGCCGGAACTCCCTCCTCCGGCCACCAATCTGGGCAAGCTTGGTACGGTTTTGTAGCCCTCTTCCCGTGCAACAATCCCTCCAAAAGGCTCACTCCCTCTTGAGCTCGGTAAGGAGAAATTCGAAGTTGAAATTCTAGGGATTTTAGGATGTTTTCGTTCGGTTGACCTAGTTAGGCTTGAAATTGGACTTAGTGATAGTTATAAAAGTTGTTTGGGATGTTGAGAGGAAGATTCTGTTAAAATTTGGTAGAATTTGGACGTCGCCGGAATCGGCCTCCGGCCGCCGTTGACAGCGGAGCCGCCGCCGCCGTTTTGGGGTTTTGTATAATTTTAAATGTGTAATAATTAGAGGAGTTTAATGAAGTGAATTTTGGAATTTTCGGATGAGTTTTGGATAGGTTTGGGAATTTCCAAAGTTTGGTATTTTGGCGGTTAAATAATGTAAAATCCGACCGTAGGATGATGAGCGTGTTTATGGCTCTCAGTTATTTTGCCTATTTTGAATAAATATTGGATTTTTAGTTGGAAATTAATTATATATTTGGAACAGGACGTGAGGAGTCTCAAATTGGAGAGACCTCGGATCGACGTCAGGCTTAGGCCTTAAGTTGTGAGTGGACCTTTGTTTTAAATAAAAAACATGCGATGAATGATTTTATTAATCATTTATTTCTTCTGATGAGATTTATTGATTTTTTGCCTATTTGACAATTTTTCCTCCTTTGGAGAGATCCTGAAAATGAGATTTTCGGTGGATATATATATTTTGGATATTATGAATTTAGTATGTATATAAATGCTAGCTAGCCATACGTGCTTGGTCCGGCATAATGAGGTAAAATACCATTATGGCGTGGCGTGAGTGTTAGACACAAGCGTCATAGCCCGATATGAAAACTACTTTCTTTTTCGGTTTATTTAGGTTTTCATATTGGGAGTCCACACGTATATATACACCGTCCTTTTCGGTCATACTGAGGAAAAAACCATTATGGCGCAACGTGAGCGTTAGACGCCAGCGTTGTAGCCTTGTATGAATTTCTATTTTTCTAAATTGTTTCTAGGATTCATACAAGGAGTCTGACGAGAGGCTCCATTTTATTTGAGTTTGTGACTAGCCAGTGCTAGTCGTGAAATTGCCAGTTTATGAGTTGAACACTTTTAAGCTGCCGCATACAGTATATTTTTCTATAAAATTAAAATGAGAATGCATAAATATTTTGTTATTAAATTATTTTTGTCCACTCACTCTAACGTTATTAAATGTCTTCCCCTGGGCCCTTGGTTTTAAAATTCCCAGTCTGCAGGATTGCATAGTTGAGATTGGGCGTACATGGAGAAGAGGCATAGTCAATAGTATAGCTTCCGCTTATTTCTATTTATTTCTAGTTTCTTTCCTCTCAAATAGAGTTGCTCTGATTATGTGGTTGTCTTATATGATCTTTGTTAGATTAGTAAATCTATTTTTGGGAGATGTTGTGATTTGTGGGGAGCACGAAGGCTCCAGGAGTCTATAAGGTTGGAGTTGGAACCTTTAGGAGTGTTTGCAGGTTTTGGTTTGGAAGGGTTGTCCATTTCCAAGGGAGGTTGTACCGAATTTTGCGGTAAATCTTTCCTTCGAGGTGGTCCCCGCACGATTTACTCCGGGTTCAAGGTGAAATTCGGGGTGGGTCGTGTCACTAGGACTCACTATTTGTCGCCTAAGAAATTGGCCGACGAATTATCCATAGTCTAAGTTCCGTCGCCTAAGTGTCGTGAGGTAGACACTTAGGCGACGAAATTTAAGTTAGTCGTCGAGTAAGAGATTTCCTACCCGACGGATCGTTTCCTGCCTTGTTGACAAACTGATTCGTCGATAGGGATCTTTTTTGACGAATATTTTTGTCGGAAGGATAGGTAGCCGACGAATACGAAATTGTTCTTAGCCGACGAAATAGGCGTCGGTATGGATGTTTACCAACGAATGATGATTTGTTCTTAGGCGACGGAATAGTCGTCGGTAGAGTTTTAAACCGATGAATTGGGAACAGTTCTTAGTCGACGATCGATTTGTATTCGTCGGTTAGGTTTTTTATCTTAGGTGACGGATATTGTTGTTTCCGTCGCCTAAGCGATTTTATTTAGGTAAAAAAAAGTTTAATTTTTGTTTTTTAACCTTATTCACTGTTTTCAAAAATTACAAATCAGTAACAATAATCAAACACATATAGATACAGATATACCGGAAGCATTGGATTTGGAAAATATATTCATATATATATATATTGATCATGATAACTAGATTGATGGAGAAATATTGTTCATATATATAAAATAATTAATGAACTAGGTGGAAAATTGTTCATACATATACAATCTAGCTAAACTATGAATCAATAATTCCAAGGACGTTGGTTGTCCAATTCTATGTTGTCGCCTAGATCATCATTGTTTTGTGGGGAAACATGTGGAGGTGAAACAACTGGAGGAGGAGGAGGAAACTGTGAAGGAGGAGGAGGTGGCATACCTAGGCGCTCATATATGGCTGCAAATTGGGACTGCACAACGCTATACATGGACTCCGCACGTAGGGCAAACTGATGGACCTCTTGATATTGCTGTTGGGCACACTCCTCTGATTCCTTCAGTCTTTGCTTATAGCGCTCTTGCATCTCTTAGAGTTGCTGCTCATCAACTCTAGGAGGACGACTACGTGAAGTGGAACCATTTGAAGATTGGCTCACGTCTCGCTCGCGTCCTCGTCCCATCCCTCAGATTTCTTTCCTTTCCGAGTTTTGAGTACCCCCTCAGTTTGTTGGGACTAAACACTCTCCATAATCTCCTCCTCCATTGCGTCATGGTGTTATTCCTTAAATGCATCATTTCGTTTATTGACCTCATCAATCATATCATTCTGCATGCATTTAAAATATATTAATTAATAAACAAGTTTGCTCAACACATGTATATTAGCCCCTAAGACAGTAACACTTAAAGCTAGTAATCACTTGAAAAAAAAAAAAATTTCTGTAGCAGTAAGCAGGAGTGGCTGCATGCGCCCCCAGGGTGCTTGCATGCGAGCCCCAGGGTGCCGGCATGCGCGCCCCAGGCTGTGGGTTTACAGTTTTTTTTTTTTTTTTTTTTTTTTTTTTAAAGCAATGTGTTGTCCTGTCAAGATTCAGGTATAAGGGAAAATAAAATTGAAAATGATAGAAGCTAGGGCAAGTAGCTGTAAAGTGTTAAAGATGCTAACAAATGTGCCCTACCAAATATTGTAGTTTCCATCCAAAATCAATAAAAGGGGCGCAAGTTACCCAAACACTCTATGACAAAAATGAAATAGTAAAAGGAAAGACACTTACATATTCTTGGTCGTATCTTCATCACCGGCCCTAACATAGGTCTTTTCAAAACTTTTGATAATTGGAAGCTGCTCCCCTTGTATTCTAAGTTCCTCCATTATGTAGATGATAGGAGAAGACCCCGTGTGGTGGTGCATAGTCTTCTCCCCACGGTTCCGCTTGTTTGCCAAGGAGAGTCTCTAATATATACACCAAAAAATAGTAAATAGATTAGTAAAATACAAGGAAAACAATAAAGGTAATTTAAAAAAAAAAATTGAAGGTAATTTAAAAAATCACCTTGAACGCATCTGACTTGAAGTTGTGGCATAGAAACTCCCACTGGTCCTCTCTCCCAATGAAATCTGAAGGCATGTCAGAGGGCCCTTCCTTCAGATAAGCCATGTGACACTGGTACTTCCAGTCCTTGTACCTCTCATGTGCCCTCTTCAGTATCCAATCGAACATTGGCTCATCATTTCATCCCACTCGTACTTCGGCTAAGTGACAAATAAAAAAAATTATCATGTTAAGCATTGAAAAAAAAAAAATAAAATGTTAAGAAGTAAATATACTTTTCAAACTGTTTTCAGTTACTTACCGACAATGCATTACACACCTTTCAGTTCTCATCCTGATTAAGGTCGTAGAACGTCCTTGCCTTCATTCCCACTAGACTCCGTATGGCGGAACCGATATCATGCGCCACCAAGTTGTTTATCCCCCTCATGCTAGGGCCTTTTACACGGGGGCAATACTGCAGCTTGATCTTCTGCCCGTTTGTGCAACGATATCCTCCACCTTCTTTCCAGAACATAAACCCCGCTTCTTTTTCGGGGCCGGAGCTACAATTGTCAAAATAAACCCCTGCTTCAAAATTAATATATATATACAATTTTGATTTTATGTGCTCGGTCCTTCCTCTTCCCCACGATCACCATCTTGCATATGAATAACACACAATTATCAAAATTGTATCTAATGCCAACAAACGACACACTTTGAATTGATTTAATCTAATGCTACAAGTTCAAGCACATAAAATCAAACTAAATGGCTAATCTTCCATCTTTTCTACCTATTCAGTTTCCTAGTACTCCTACTATCTAAACTCTAAAGTCCAAAATCTCATCACCACAATCAACCTTTTTCCTACTTCAATACAGATGCACATCATACAGGGCATTCTTCCAAATCAGACAAACACACATATATGAGGAACTAAATTAGCCTCTTTAAGCCTGATTCGAAACCAGGATCCCTGCAAACCGTTTCGAGTATCAATCTCATATGTCTACTACACATGATTCCTACCATTCTTAGAGCTAAGCAACCAAATTACAATGACTGGCACCCCATTCTTAGACTTATATGAACTCACACTTAACATTCATACAATACTCATAGAATGAAGCAATTAGAATAACTATTAGGATCCAGAATACAGACCTCAATATCGGTTGAATTTGGAATTGATGAGGTGGCGAGACTGGAGGCGGTGAGAAGGTGAGAAGCTGGATGCGGTGAGAAGGTGAGAACTTGGATGAGGTGGCGAGACTGGAGGCGGTGAGAAGCGAGACACTAAATGGTGGGTGGATGCGGTGGCGAGTTTAGTTGCGATGACTAATGCGGGTGGATGTGGTGGGGCTGCGATGACTGCTCGGGTCGATGAGCACCAACGATCGGTGGATGGCGGGGTCTCTGACGGGTCAAGGCGGTGGATGGCGGGGTCTCTAACATGTCGAGGCGGTGGATTCCGGCGGTATCGCAGCTCTGTTCCAAGAATTGGGAAATTAGGGATTGGAGTGTGGGTTTTAGACGAAGAAAAGAGTACTAAGTGTTGCTAAATTGATTTTATCTTAGCCGACAGAACTATTATGTCGGCTAAGAAAAATATTCGTCGCCTAAAAATTATATTTGGGTCCAAAAAAGGGGGCAAAATATACCCGCCCAATATTTTGGTACCCTAGGGGCCGGACGGAAGATATAACTTTTCGTCGCCTTGGTATAACCAACCCAACGAATTAATCAATTTATGTCGCCTAGGTTCTTCCAAGCCGACGACTTATCCAATTCCGTCGCCTAAGTAACAAAAAATATTTATTTACCTGCCTAATATTTCGAGGATCCTAAGCGACGGAATATAACGTTTCGTCGCCTAAGGACTTCTAAGGCGACGAAATATTCATGTTCCGTCGACTAAGTTTTTTTTTTTTTAAATTTTAGACATTTTATTATATTTACATCTAAGTATTTTCGTGTAACTTATCAAACTAAACCCAACTGTACTTACTCCACGTAAGTATTCGTACATAAAAAAGCATACATATGCATTTTATGTAAATAACCCACATGTTGGTTATATCACGGTGAAACATCATCAGGGGGTCCGCATGATCATGGCCAATTTTATGAGACGGGCAGTACATCCAACAATCCAACAACGGCATTCATCAACGACATGTTTCCTTATGAGAGCGGTGTATGCGCTCAAGGACAGTATATGCCTGACCTGGTGCAGCCATTCCCTAGAGCTGTCAACACTGCTGGTATTGAAAAATACAACAAACTGCTTGCTTTCCAACAGACCCTGTGTACCCCGGTTGTCAGAAGACCGTTCTTGAAAGTGTGATAGACGTAATGAAGATTAAAGTTGAGACAAACTCGACCGTGAAGGCTGTTGATAATTATCTGCAGTACACTGCTTCGATGCTGCCCCACGGTCATCGTCTTCCTACCACTCATCGTAAGGTCCGATGTATCCTGAAAGATCTTGGGCTTTCCTACATCAAGATCCATGCATGCAGATATGACTGCGTTCTCTTCTGGGGTAAAGATCCAGAAGGGAATGACCTTGGTGGGCTTGACGCATGTCCGGTATGTCGCACTGACAGGTATAAGCTGACTCCTGTAGGCAATAGGAAACCTGTGAAGGTACTTTGGTATTTCCCGTTGAGGGATAGACTGGAGCGGTTATACATGTCTTCACACACGACCAAAGCTATGAGATGGCACGCTGATAGGGAATTGCATGATGAAGATACCCTTATACACCCTGCTGACGGGGAGGCTTGGAAGCATATAGACAAGGAGTTTCCTCATTTTGCGTCAGAGGTCCGAAATGTGAGGCTCGGGCTCTCATCCGACGGGTTCAACCCTTTTGGCAACATGAGTCTTCAATACAGTGTATGGCTGGTGATTTTGGTACCGTATAACCTTCCTCCATGGATGTGCATGAAGAAGAAATACAATATGTTGAGTTTGTTGATTCCGGGGCCCGGTTATCCTGGAAAGTGTCTCGATGTGTATTTGAGACCTTTGATTGAAGAGCTTCAATTTTTGTGAGACGTTGGTCATCCCACTTATGACAAGTACATGCACGAGATGTTCCAGATGCATGTCATGGTTGTTGGTACCATCAGTGATTTTCCTGCCCGTGGGATGTTGTCGGGCAACGTTGTTAGGGGATACAAGGCTTGTCCAGAGTGCCTTAGCGATGAGGGGAGCAGCAGTCATTACAACAAGATATGCAGATTGGGTCACCGTGCTTTCCTTCCATATAATCACGAATGGCGGTTCGATGACAAGGCATTTGATGGGACCGTAGAACACGGTGTGCCTCCCAGAAGATGGACGGGAGAAGAAATTTTAGCAGTGCTTAATGAGTACGATTTTGGGCAGCTCAGCAATCATCCCAATATTGTGGCGGCAATACCTGAAAGACCCGACAGGTACAAATTCTGGACACATAAGAGCATATTCTGGGAACTCTCATACTGGAGTAAGTTGTTGATCAGGCACTACCTAGATGTGATGCACATAGAAAACAATGTTTGCGACAGTGTGGTGGGCACAGTGTTGAACTTGGAGGGGAAGACGAAAGACGGTCCTAAGACACGCATTGATCTAAAAAAAATGCAATTAAGAAGACATCTGTGGTTGAAAGAAGGGAAAAAAAATGCCTCAAGCTCCTTACACCGTGAAGCCTGACCAGAAGAACGTAATTTTCAGGTGGATGAGTTGTGTGAAGTATCCTTCAGGCTATGCAGGAAATATAGCCCGGTGTGTGATCTTTCGGGACAATAAGATGTACGGGTTGAAGAGTCATGACAGTCATATCCTGCTACAACGTCTTTTCCCTGTTTTCATTCGACCGTTCCTTCCCCGTCAGGTGGTGGAGCCGTTAGTAGCGTTGGCAAGATTCTTCCAGAAGTTATGCACACGGGAAGTGAAAAAATCTAACCTCCGGGAAATGCAAGAGGACATCATTTATATCATGTGTAAATTTGAGAGGATATTTCCTCCAAATTTTTTTGACATCATGCCTCACCTGATGATCCATCTTCCTGATTAATTGTTGCTTACCGGTCCAGTACACTACACTTGGATGTATCCCATGGAAAGGTACGTTTTTTATACCTGAATTCCTCAATATATATACATGTTCAATAATCATAACATTTTACAACTTTATTTATAGGCAACTTGGAAACTAGAAAGATTATGTGGCTAATAAATCCGCACCTGAAGGATGTATAGCTGAAGCATATATTACGCACGAGTGCGTCACCTACATGAAGTTGTATTTAGGAGCATTGAAGGAAACAGACAAAGCCATGCCGGTAGATGTACCGAAGTTCAATATTTCCATACTCTCCAGTGATGTTGAAGTTTATGAAATTTTGCCAGACTCTTACAAGTTGCAACCACATGAGCTAGTCATTGCACACTGGTGGGTATTGATTAACTGTCTAGAAGTTGAATACTGGAAAGACATCCATCTATATTGTCTAGACATTCAAGGTGATCTCGAGTACCACAACATGGAGTTTGCAAACTATTTTGGCGGCTGGGTACGTAATTCAATATTTCTGTACGTATTTATGTTTATTGCATAATTATCCATATTTACAGTTGAATGGTTGGTTGCAGATGAACCATATTCAATTTGATGGTCACCCAAATTGGTCGCACGAACTAAGACTTCTAGCGATGAAGCCGATAATGTCAAGAGTTTATTCGATGTGCAAGGTGAATGGCGTGCAATTTATATGTGAACAGAGAGACAGCAGACGGAGAACATAGAATTCTGGGGTGATGGCGCATGGTGGGCGGAATGAAGTTGACTATTACGGTGTTCTCCATTCAATGGTGGAACTCGTTTACGGTGAAGGCATGACAGTGCACCTCTTCAAGTGTAGATGGTTTGATACTAACCCGCAGAGCATGAAGACCGATCAGTACGGAATATTATCGGTGAACACTGCTACAAGTTCTTACGAAGATGACCCGTTTGTTTTTGCCACATCGGTAAAACAAGTGTTTTATCTTGATGACCTTGCTAAGGGTGACGCGTGGAAAGTAGTCAACCTTGTGCACCCTCGAAACATTTACCGGGCGGCTACACTTGGAGAGGCCGAAGACCGGGAAGAAGATGTTGCGTATCAAGAGCCCAACGCAATAGGTATTCCTAACTCCTCTACCGTTCGCCTTAATAATTTTAAAGCGGGTCGTTCGGTGTGAATTCGTGATGAAGAGCCAAGGCTTATTGATGTTGATCCAAATCAAGAAACAGACGAAGACTCTGGCGATGAGGAAAGGCATAGATTACCAGAAATTAATTCTGACACCGAAGAAGACTCATCGGATGATTCCGATTACGAGCCTTAGTTTTAATTTAGAGGACGTAATACATTAATTTGTAATAAAAAAAGAATGTATTACCTTTATAGTTTACATATGTTGAATTCATATTTCAGTTATTTTATATGAATTTTGGTGATATATGAACAAGAAGTGAGTATGGTTTACATGTATTACCTTTAGTTTTTTTAATGTATTTTTTATACTTTAGCCAACGAAATACACCATAATTCGTCGGCCTAAACCATCTTAGCCGACGAATTATAGTATATTTCGTCGGCTAAAATGATCTTAGCTGACAAATTATAGTATATTTCGTCGGTTAAGATCAGTTTAGCCGACGAATACCCTAATATTTCGTCGGCTTTATTTAGTTTTTTTTTTTTTTATTACATACTATAGCCGACGAATATATTAGGGTATTCGTCGGCTAAACCCTAAAAATTTTCTGGTACATACTATAGCCCTATCTTCGGTGGTTATTTTACGTAAAATTTTTATACGACTTATTGCGTCTCATCGGTTTGAAACTATTTTCAGTTGAAGGTTCGGCCAAAATATGAAATTTAGACGGTCCAACGACCTTTTTCGTGCATTTAGGGGTTTGACTTACGGGATTGATCGTCCGGATCGAGCACTTAACCTTGTCGGATCAAGTTGAATTTTTTCCCATACATGTATTTTGTCATGATGGTCAGATCTGACGGTCAGATTTCCGTTTCTCAAGTTTGATCATCACAATCATCTTGATGCCTACTAATGTTGTGTAACTTGTTTACCAAGTGTTAAGTAAATGTTCCGTTTCAAAAACAAACTATAAAAGTCGTGAAATAAGATATGACCAGAATGGTGAAATACGTCCACGGTTGAAAAATCACAGTATTCCGGTAAAGTTTCAGTGCCGATAGTTGCGGTCAATGCAATTTTTCATTCTTTCTCCCTATGAGTAGCCCTATCTTCGGTGGTTATTTTGCGTAAAATTTTTATATGACTTGTTGCGTCTCATCGGTTTGAAACAATTTTTAGTTGAAGGTCCGGCCAAAATACATAATTTAGACAGTCCAACGACCTTTTCCGTGCGTTTAGAGGTTTGACTTAACAGATTGACCGTCCGGATCGAGCCCTTAACCTTGTCGGATCAAGTTGAATTTTTTCCCATACATGTATTTTGTCATGATTGTCAGATCTGACGGTCGGATTTCCGTTTCTCAAGTTTGATCATCACAATCACAATCACAATTTGCCGAATGTATAAAAAGTATTATAGCCGACGAATTTCAAAGGTTTAGCCGACGAATTTCAAAGGTTTAGCCGACGAATTTCATAGGTTTGGGCGACGAATTTCAAAGGTTTAGCCGACGAATTTTATCTTAGCCGACGAATTTCATAGGTTTGGCCGACGAATTTCAAAGGTTTAGCCGACGAGATGTTTCGTCGGCTAAAGTCTGAGGGACTAGCCGACGACGTCTTCTGTCGTCGGCTATCTATGGGAAAATAGCCGACGACGGTCTATAGTTTCGTCGGCTAAAGTCATTGCCGACGACCCTTTCTCGACGAAACTATAGCCGACGAAGTATCGTCGGCTTAGATCTTAGCCGACGAATTAAGCTAACAGGCCGACGAAAAATTTTCGTGGGCTAAAGTGCTTGTCCTAGTAGTGCATGTACACATCCAAGCACTTTCCTAGAGAACATGGCCCTGGAACCATAAGCGTAAGAAAATTGTACTCCTTCCTCATACACATGTTAGGAGGTAGATTGTACGGAAATATTATCACAGGCCAAATGTTGTAAGACAAATTCATGTTTCCTGTAGGATTGAATCCGTCTGTTGCAATTCCGAGTCTCACATTTCGACAGTCTCCAGCAAATTCAAGAAAAGAACGGTCAAAGTGCTGCCAAGCCTCCCCATCTGCGGGGTGTGTGAGATTATCCGGATCTATCCTCTCCTCTCCCTAGTGCCTTGCCTAGTGCCATCTCATATGCTTGGCCGTATGAGAAAACATGTACAGACGTTGCAGACGAGGACCCAACGGGAAGTAACGAAGAACCTTCCTAGGAATGGGTTTTTTCTGCTTAGATGAAGTGGAAGCTTCATACCTTGGCTCATAGGAGTGTGGGCAATCAACTTCATCCTTGTTGTCTTTGTAATACAAGATGCAGTTATTGATGCAAGCGTCTATCTTCTGCTGATCAAGACCGAGATCAGCCAACATCCTTTTTACCTGGTCGAAATTTTCCGGACAACTGTTACCTTTGGGAAGCACTTTCTTCATAAGTGCAATATCCTCATCAAAACATGTGTTAGTCTTTCCTCGCTTGTTTTTTATCGTCATTTGCTCCATGACGGTACCTAACAGAGTATGCTCACTGCCAGGATACAATGGGGTTTGGACTTCCCGTACAAGCCCGGTGTACTTATTATAATCACTGTTGTAGTCAACATGTGAGACATTAGGGAAGGTGTCAGGGATGTTGTCATAAACAACATTTTGCTGATATCCTGAGGCGGCGAACGGGAAGGCATCGTTTAAGAGGTTCATCACAGCAAGGTCTTCGTAACTAGCATTGGAAGATCCTGCCTGCTAATTATGTTGTGTTTGAATTTCTACAAGTGTAGGCATTTGAACTTGATTTTCGCCGTATCATGTTCATGTGGTATAACTAAGACAAATACCGTTTAGTGCCAGATGAGAATACATGTCTTCATATGTTACTAGTTTCCAATTGAGACATTTGTTGCACGGACATATGTGAATAACTTTGTCTGGAGGACTATGTAGACGCACGAACTCAAGAAAATAAAAAATGTCTCTCATATAAAGAGGGGACCCTCTCCCTAATTGCATCCAGCTTTTGTCCACGTTATACACACCTACAATATAGTTGTCAAAAAATCATTAATAATAAACGGGAAATATATATAAATATATACTTAACTATTATATATATATAAAATATATTAATCTACGTTGTTCACACCTATAATCTTCACCTTATGCCTCTGGTTAGGGCCCTAATCTCGTTTGAGAGCACATGACATTGTGATTTCGTTTGTTGTTGGAGCGTTTCGAATTCGCGAATGTGAGAAAATTTCGGCAGCATCTTCCTACAGTTCCCAAATGCACGAATATCTATATACCTAATATGCACTCGAGGAACAATAAAGGAAGATCCTGTCGAAATATATATACTCACAACCCAAAACAAAACGCACCAACAACAAACGGAATCTCAATGTCATATATGCTCCCAAACTGTCCAAATATGGGACAATTCGAAAACCATTTTGTTAAACAAAGTCGTAACATAATGGTTCTTGAACGAGATTTCTAAAGGTAACAATATATATTGATGAATGTATAAGAATATTATAATTCTTAATTACATAATTATCATTTTATTTTTTATCATTTGAATACACAAATGATTTGTATGAAAACGAAAATTTGATAAACATATTATTCACATATATAATTATTAATCATACAAACAAAGGCTAATATATATATATATATATATATATATATATATATATATATATATACAGTCCCTATCCAGAGCGAAGCTTCGCTCTGGAATTAACGTGCGAAGGTCCTTATTTGACTCACTTTTCAGTCATATTTTTCGATCATACCCCGTCAGTGTCTAGATACATATCGTATGATCATTCTTACAAAGTTTCATCCACTTTGGTGATCGTTTAAGCCTCCATAATCATGATTTACTCCAACGGTTCTACTTGGACAGATTTTGTTCTATTGATTTATTTTATCTGATTCGGTATGCAAACGATCACCAAACTGGATGAAACTTTGTAAGGATGATCATACGATATGTATCTAGACACTGACCGGGTATGATCGAAAAATATGACCGAAAAGTGAGTCAAATAAAGACCTTCGCACGTTAATTTCAGAGCGAAGCTTCGCTCTGGATAGGGACTGTATATATATATATATATATATATATATATATATATATATACTCCAAAAATTATATATATATATACAAATTAAAAACATAATATATATTATACACACATATTATACGTACAAGCATATTATACACACAACATATACGTACAAACATATTCAACATGTATATACACTAACATCAATGTTAACATATATATCATGCATGCATCAAGCAATCCAACAATTGGACCGGCAAAATTGGACCGCCGGCAAAGTCGTCGGAAAATTCGTTGGAAAATATATATGCATAAATGAAGAAATTAAGTAGATGAACTAAAATAGTTACATACCAATTAGGAGAGAAGCAGCTAGCTTTTGAAGCAGATCGATCGATCAATTCTTGAAGAAAAGCTTCCAAAACTATATTTATAATTTGGATCGGACGAATTAAGTGAGGGGGAAGGAATGCAGCTAGCATATATCTTTCTTTCTGGGTTCTCTTCTGGGCAGAAGGGGTATAAATGATGTGTTTACTTAGCCGACGGAATATTCCGTCACCTAACACAAAAGGCGTCGGCAAAAATATTCGTTCTGCATTGTGTCAGGCAATAATTCAAATTCTTAGTCGACAGAATAGTTCGTCGCCTAAGAAAGACATATTCGTCGCCCAAGACTCACTTAGCTGACGGAACATGGTTCGTCGTTTAGAACTCACTAAGCTAACATAAAATGATTTGTCGCCCAGTATTATCTTTACCGACGGAATTGTTTCATCGCCTAGGAAAATCTTAGGCGACGGACTCTGTCGAAAATTTACCGACGGAAAGTATTCGTTGCCTGTGATTTACTAAGCCGACGAAACTTAGACGACGAATAAGTTTTCGTCGAATAGGACAATCTTAGTCGACGGAAGTCCTCAACAGTAGTTTTCCGTCGTCTAAGTAGATCTTAGGCGACGGATATGGTGTCCTATACGACGGTTGTTTTTCCGTCGACAAAGAAGTACTTAGCTGAAGGAATTTTTTAAATTCAGTCGGCTAAGTCGTTATTTCCTATAGTGAAGCTTGCTAGGTGGCATCTTTTGCAGGGTATTTTCATCTGTTCAATCTCTCCCGCCAATTTATACCATAGTTGGCGCCAAATCCATTTGGTTAACATATTTACCACTAAAAGAACAGATTTACCGCTAAAAGTCAAAAATAAAAATTAAAAACAAAAATTCATAGCCAATTTTGAAAGATCTAAGGCCCTTTTTCCTACCAGTGACACGACCCACCCCGAATTTCATCCTGAACCCGGAGTAAATCGTGCGGGGACCACCTTGAAGGAAAGATTTACCGTAAAATTCGGTACAACCTCCCTTGGAAATTGACAACCCTTCCAAATCAAAAACCTACAAACACTCCTAAAAATCTCAATCCACCTTTAACTTCTAGAGCCTTCGTGCTCCCCAAATACAATCATCACCAACAAGATAATAAACATCAACTAAGATAATATACATCCTCCGTCAAATATTCTAAAATACCAACAAGCTTTCACCCACAACCAAAAAATATATATATTAAACCCAAGTATCCAAAGCTACTAGACACTAGCGGAAGTAAAAAAACACAGGTAGGTTAAACAGGTAACCTACTGGTGAAAGGTGGTGGAAATACAGGTGACTATACCTCGTCTCCTACTAGATCCAATCCGAACTCTGCAGACTGGGCATTTTAAAACGAAAGGCTCAGGGAAAGACATTTAATAACGTTAGAGTGAGTGGACAAAAATAATTTAATAACAAAATATTTATGCATTCTCATTTTAATTTCAAAAGAAATTATGCTGCATGCTACCGCTCAAAAGCGCTCAACTCAAAAACTGACAATTTCACGACTAGCTCCGGCTAGTCACCAACTTAAATAAAATGAAGCCTCTCAGGCTAAATTATATATAAACATATATACATATGTATTTACACTCGTCAGACTCCTTGTATGAATCCTAAGAATAATTTAGAAAAATAGAAATCCATACAAGGCTACAACGCTGGCGTCTAACACTCATGTTGCACCATAATGGTATTTTTCCTCATTATGACCGAAAAGACGGTGTATATATATATATACACGCATATCCCCTATATAATTATTATATTTATATAGGGCTACGACGATTGCGTCTAACGCTCACGTCGCACCATAATGGAATTTTACCTCAGTATGGTGGAAAAGCACGTATAGCTAGCTAGCATTTATTTATATACATACTATCCTCATAAACATCCAAAATATATATATCCATCGAAAATCTCATTTTCGGGATCTCTCTAAAGGAGGAAAAAAATTGTCAAATAGCCGAGAAATCAATAAGTCTCATCAGAAGAAATAAATGATCAATAAAATCATTCATCGCATGCTTTTCAATTAAAACAAAGGTCCACTCACAAATTAGGCCTAAGCCTGATGACGCTCCGAGGCTTCTTCTGCTCGGGCCTCCTCACGTCCTGTTCCAAATATATAATTAATTTCCCACTAAAAATCCAATATTTACACAAAATAGGAAAAATTAACCGAGAGCCATGACCATGCTCATTATTGCCTAACTTCGATATTCTTAAATCAAAACGACTCAAACTTTAATACCATACTCGGCAGCCGTAAATACAACCTTTCTCAAAAATTAACTTAAATCCTACGGCTGGATTTTACATTATTTAACCGCAAAAAATACCAAACTTCGGAAATTCACAACTTATTCAAAACTCATCCGAAAATTTCACAATTCACTTCATTAAATTTCTCTAATTATTACACATTTAAAACTTTAAAAATCTCTAAAATAGCGGCGGCGTCGGCGCCGGCTCCGCCGGCAGCGGCGGTTAGAGGCCGATTCCGGCGACCTCCAATTCCTATGAAATTTTGACAGCATCTTCCTCTCAACCCCCTCTACAACTTCTCTAACTAACAAAAACTCAATTCCAAGCCTAACTAGGTCAATCGAATGAAAACATCTTAAAATCCCTAGAATTTCCTCCTTGAATTTCTCCTTACCTAGCTCAAGAGGGAGTGAGCCCTTTGGAGGGGTTGCTGCACGGGAGGAGAGCTTCAAAACGAGCCAAGGATTGCCGGCTTTGGTTGCCGGAGGAGGGAGTTCCGGCGAAGGAACCACCACGGTAGTCGCCGCTTTCGGGGGAAAGAACTCCTTCACGGCGGCGTTACCGGCGGGGACACTAGGCCGGGAAGAGAGAGGAGGCGGCGGGGCTCTGAACGGGACCGGTACGGCGGCCGGAAAGTTTCCAGGTCGGGAGAGCTCGGGAGAGGGCTCGGGAGGAAGAGAGAGAAAAGAAAAAGGGGAGATGGTTTTGGGCCTATAAACATCACAAAAGCTAGTTAAACAAGCATTTTTTTTCTGCATAAGCATTTCATTGCATATTCCACATAAGCAATCTTGCATATTTTCCACAAAAGTAGTCTTCTTGCATTTTTCACAAAAGCAGTCTGCATATTCCACAATGCCCTATGCATATTCCATTGTGATGACTGATTGGGTTCAGGTGGTGGTTGGGAAATAGGCTGAACATCATGAGCCGATGGTTCCGCCACATTTAGTTGATGTTGTATACCCTCTTCATGATTCACTGGTGACTATTGCCTTAGTCCATCTTGACCATTCATTGGTGTTTGCTGCTGCACATCATCTTACACATTTTGACCTTACAAAAGCATATTTTACACACATTTTTCAACTATGTAAAATTTCAAATTAAAATAAAGCACATGAATTCCAAGTCACACCTGATTCCTACGAGGGTGTCTTCTTATTATGACCATTTTTCTTACATGTTGAATAAGTGACTGATAGGAGCACAAAGTGTGACGTTCTTAATATGTTTATACCCTTTATTTACCCTTTGTTAACTCCTATTTAGTTGTTTTAGCTTTATATTTATGTTTAGTGTAGAATAATTGCTTAATTTAGAAATATGTAGGTTTTAGTGTTAGAATACATAGTATTTTCGGATTTGAATAATTTGGTGTTGAAATTGTGCTAAGTATTGGAAATCCTTGTTTACTCAGGATTCATGTTTTGATCAGGATTCCATCTTTCCTCGAAGCCGAGTCCATGAAGGAGAGGTCTAAACCAAGTCCAATATGTAGAAGAATATCTAAATTCGGCAGAATTTCAAGAATGTCCAAGCCTTGAAAATCCGGATCAAATCGGGAGAATTCCTGTGCACGTCTGCCAACTTCAACGGATTCTCCAGGACAGCTCACAATGAATCAGAAAACGTACCAGATATGGATAGAAAGCTACGGGAGTCTAGTTTCCAAATCAATTGGAATCACCTCAATATCTATTTTCTAGAGGAAGTTATGACGTAATCATCAGAAGGAGGTCATTCTGCCGAAATTGAGAAGAACTAGGAATCCTAAACCAACTTGGTTTAGGCTTTGTGGCTGACTTCTCTAGGGTTTTTCCTCTATATAAAGCACGACTTCAAGGACAGAAGATGATCATAAACCCGTGCAAATAACACCAAAGCCTTTGCCGAAACTCTATCAACTTCCAAACACTACAATCCGATCCCACCTTCAGCATTTGTCCAAAGCACGGAGCCTAGGACTCCGCTCACTCGAAGAATAGAACACGTAGGGATATTTTGAGAGTGAATTCCATCTTCTATTTTCGGATTGCTATGTGTTTGTTCTTGTTTATGTTTGTTTTAGGTTTTTGCTTAAGTAAACTTCGATTCTTGTCTATGAGATAGAAGTACTTTTGAACCATGTTTTGAATTAAAGTTTTCAATTTTAATCAATGATTTTAGGTTTTATACCGTGAGTTTTATGTCTAAATACTTTAAGATTTTCGGTGCTTTCTTACATTATCATGTGTAGTTGATACAAGTAGTTGATATTGCATATGTTAATCATCCAAAGTTCGACTTTGATACACGTAGTTGATAAGTTGCATTGTCTTTGTTTTTCACTGATTTTCTACCTATGTTTGATTAGGACTTGTGCTTAAACACATTAAATTCTTTATGTGATACGTAATTGCATGATTAGTTTATGTGTGTGACCAATAAGTAGAGCACGTAGCCGAGCTTGTTGTGTCGCGATGTTGAATGAAACCCGTAGTCTAATTCTAAGTTGGTCTATGTCATAGGAACCACGTAGGAACTTATGTGCATATCAAATTTAGGTTGTATATTTGCTCACGGTGTAGACTTAAATGAGATTAGAGATTGTCTTCTTTGTTCTTACATGGTTGTTTGGTTGAGTTTGCATGAATGTTGGTTGATCACATGTAAATATGTATAGAAGTAATTTAGGATTTATTTTCATTGTTTATTCCAAAATCACAAAAACCTTTAAACCTTATATGCTTATTTCGATATTTACATTAGATTAGATGGATCTACCCTGTAGTTGGATCCCCGGTTTAGAACGATCCCTGCTTGCTTTATACTACGATTGATTTGTTGACAGGGTTAATTGATGCGTGTGCAAATACGTTTTATCAGTGACCTGAGAATAAAACACCTTAGGCAACTTTTGTGTACCAGCAGGTGGCGGTTCTACTTCACCTACAAACAATAGACAAACAATAAGGAACAATTAATTGTAAAAATAAAGTGCAGCTAGTTAACAAAAAAATTGAATACATTTGGAACAAATTGACATGTAACTCACCTTCAGAAGAATTCTTAGACATTAATTTAGGCCTCCCAGGCTGCCTCCTATACAGAGGAGGAGCAATTGGCCAATGTATTTTCTCTCACTCTTTCACTTCAGCTATAGGAAACATAAAAGGTTGTCTATATTAACTGTGGCATTAGGCCCATCCTCAACATCATCAATCTCCCATCCCAAAAAAGCTGAGTGGTCTAAGTTTTCGGCAAATTTCTCTAGCTCATCTTCTGCAAACTTTCTTCTTTGTGCTTCACAAACTAGAAACAACTCAAGCATCTTGCTTCTTTGGGACACGAAAACACACATGTCCATTGCCTCCTTGTCACAAATTACAGGGAGAAACCCACTGCCATCTTCAGTACCTGGTATCCTAAACCAGAACTGCATTGGAGGACGCTCATATCCAATGTCCTAAGCCCAATACACCAACTCTGTCATAGAGAGCTTGTCTCGGTTTACTCCATCTACATACAAGACATCCCCTCTAACATATCTTCTGTTTGACCCTTTCATACTATGAAACCTAACCCCATGATAGATCTTCATGGTAAACAAACTTTGATCTGTAACAGCCAAATAAAAAACAATATCAAACGTCCAATGATGTAGAACAATTGAACAATTATAACACATTACTTAGGTAAAGTACATAAACTAAGTACAACATCTAATTGTGTGTGTCTTCCTAAACAAGAAACATAGGTCATTCTTCTTTGAAGATTTCTTTGTTCATGTTCTTTAAACTTTGGGAATCTCCGAGGAATCTTCCAAAAAAAAAAAAGAAGTTCTGCAAGTCAAGCGACACCCTGATAGTCCAAAATGGTCGCCATATTCTGCCATATTTCAATGCTAATTTAAGATAATCTCCTCGGCTATGTCCCTTTAGCAGAGTAATATCATAAACGTCATTGCTTACTACAATTCCCAGAAACTTTTGCCACTTAAGAAAGACCATTATGTTTCCAGGAAAGAAAAAAGAGAAAGATCAATATGTATTCTATTGTTGTCTTGACAATTAACATTAAATGGTGCACTATTGTATTAAGATATCTCAAATTCACATACGACAACACCTCTAGAGGAAAGAAGGCTACTTTTATCAAAACTAAGAAGTTGAAGAAAAAGTATCTTTGCTTCATGCTATATATGTTAGAACTTAATGCTGATGTGTTTGGTCTATGATGTATTTATTTTTGTATTAAAGAGAGTTAATTAGCAAGCATATATACTTATAATGTCAAGAGGTGAGGTTCAAGGTTTAGGAAGGAAGGGTAGGACACTAATGTTCCAGGAGAAACAGAACTACATAAGGTAGGGGATTGATTACACTATGTTTTGATACTTGCAATGGACAACCGATCTTTATTGCAGGGATTATAAATTTCTCACCAACACAGATATAAACTATAAACCAACTGTTTTTAGGGCATTTATTCATCATCAACTACTTTAATCCTGACAATAAACCAGATGTGGGCAAGAAAAAGAGGCCAACTCTCGAATCCTAAACCTATTCAATAGACAAAACCGTTGAATTAAAGCCATAAACAATTTCAAAAGGGATAAATTCAATATTATTCTATTACAACCCAAGAAGTAAAAGATATTGATAAACTATTTTAGAAAAGGACCATTGTTACCTGCATAATTTGGTCGATCCCCTGCCACTTGAAAATATCTCCACTTTTCAGTCATGCTATCGAATCTTCTATCCACTCTTATGCCTTTTATTTAGAGAATAAGAGAATCAAATCTAGTGATTCAAATATGAGAGAAAGAGAGAGATAGAGGATATTCGTTGTAGTGAGAGAGAGAGAGGTAGAGAGAGAGAGTCATTGTCGTTGTAGAGAGAGTCGTTGTACAGAGAGAGAGAGTTGGAGGCAGATGGAGAATAGAGGAAAGAGGATAGAGTTAAGGTGGGTTGAGTGTTATAAGGTGATTAGACAAAAATACCCTTTACAATTTGAATTTAATATGTTTCCGTAAAGGAGCCAACGTCCCCCGTTAGCTCTAGATACTAATCTTATGTCAGGGTCAAAAGGTGGGAAACCGTTTTGAAGTTTTTGAAAGGTGGGATACCAAAGCTTTGCTTCGTTAAAAGGTCAGATATTGTTTGGACTTTTTTTCCTAATCTCAATCCATACCTCAATCCACCATCTAATCCAACCGATCACTCAGAAGAACAATCATCCATCAAGTCCACCATTAACTCCGCCAGCTTTGCACGTGAGAACTCGTCATGTGCTTGACCCTGAATGATCCTGGAAATCAAGGTAGGTTGCACAGAGGTGCTTCTAAGGAAGATCCCCTTCTCCCCGCCTGATGGCAGAATGTCAAACTCAGGTGCAGTCTCCAACATGAGCCACTCTTACACCATGATAGAGGCGATTATACCCCTAGATTTTATGCTCAATGCATCCACCTCCCAGGGTGAACTCCAATGTGAAGTCATAGTCCTTAAGGAGCTCCATTCACCTCCTCTGCCTCATATTCAAATCCTTTTGAGAGAACAAATACTTCAAACTCTTATGATCAGAAAAGAGTTCGAACTTCTCTCCATACAAGTAATGCCTCTAAATCTTCAAGGCGAACACCACAGCAGCTAGCTCTAAGTCATGAGTGAGGTAATTTTTCTCATGAACCTTCAACTGTCTAGAGCCATATGCCACAACGCCGCCAAGTTGCATCAACACACAACCCAAACCCCGATGAGATGCATCGCTATAGACGACATAGCCAACACCACTAGTGGGAATGACTAACACTGGGGCGGTAGTCAGCCTAGTCTTCAACTCCTTAAATGCCTTCTCACACTCCTCAGTCCTCACAAACTTGGCATTCTTCTTCGTCAACTTGATCAAGGAAGAGGCAATACTAGAAAATTCCTCAATAAATCTCCGCTAGTATCCTGCCAACCCAAGAAAACTATGAATCTCCGTAGGAGTACTCGAACGACTCCAACTCAACACTACCTCCTCCTTAGAGGGATCCACCAAAATCTCCTCATTTGACACCACATGACCAAGGAACTTGACCTCTTCCTTCCAAAACTCACACTGCCCGAACTTAGCATACAACTTGGCCCCCCTAAGAACTTGTAGTATGATATGTAGATGCCTATCATGATCCTCCAAGGTCTTGGAGTAAATCAAAATATCATCCACAAATACAACCACAAACACATCCAGATAAGGACTAAAGATGCGGTTCATCAAATCCATAAACGCATCAGGCGCATTGGTTAGACCAAATGGCATAACAACAAACACATAATGCCCATATCTAGTCTTGAAAGCGGTCTTTGGAATATCCTCCTCGTTCACGCTCAACTGGTGATAACTGGACCTCAGGTCAATCTTAGAGAACACTGTAGCACCTCTAAGCTGATCAAACAAATCATCAATCCTAGGCAAGGGGATACCTATTCTTGATTGTCACCTTGTTCAACTCTCGATAGTCCACACACAACCGGAGTGTATCATCTTTCTTCCTCACAAACAACACTGGTGCACCCCAAGGCGAGGTGCTAGGTCTAATGAATCCCTACGCGAGAAGACCCTCAATCTGAACCTTCAACTCTTGAAGCTCAGTTCTCCCCATCTGATAAGGAGTCTTTGATACCGGTGAAGTACCTAGTACCACATCTATAGAAAACTCTACTACCCTCTTAGGAGGTAACCCGAAATCTCCTGGAATACATCACTAAACTCAAAGACTACTACAATATCCGCAATACCCATGGTACTACCTGTAGCCTCGAAGTGTGTTAACACTCCTTCCCACATGGTTGTGTCCGACCTATGACAACGATAGCGAAAGCTCGGCTGTCTTGGAATGTGGAATGACACTACCATGTTAAAACAATCAATCAAAGCATGATTTGGCCTTAGCCAATCCACTCCCAAAATCACATCATAGGCGTAGTCTGGAATCACAATCAGAGATGCAAGGAACACTTTACCACTAATCACTATAGGACATTCATCACACAAAGAAACACCGAGAGGCGAAGAAACTCATAAAGATCTCGTAAGAGGCATCGGAGCAAGCCTAACACCCTCACCACCGAGCTAGATATGAAGGAATGGGTTGCCCCCGTATCGAATAAAACTGTAGCAAGCAGATCATAAATAAGAATGATACCTTCCACTCCTACGCTTCGCTGTCCAACGACATACACCTTGGCCTATGCCGGAGGTAACTGTCTCTGCTAGTTACCCTGCCTTCCAGCCTGAGATCAAGTGCAATCCTTAGCAAAATGTCCTGCCAGACCACAAGTGAAGCATCCCTGCCTTCTAGGCTTAAGAGAAGTGGCCCGGCTCACCATAAATGAATCACCTCAAGGGTGCTGCCTGCCTAATAGGTGGAGCCCTAATAGGTTTAGTAGCTGCTCTAGCTGGAGTCAGCTAATGAGTCTACTGCCTCTTCCTATAACCGCCTCTGTGGTCCCCTAAACTGCTGATCCCTGCCAGGGCCTTGCCCTTCCCCTGAACATCTCTCTGCCTCTCAATCTCATGCATGGCCTCATCCTGCTCAACCGAAAGGGCACTCTCAACCGCCTCTACTAGAGTAGCAAATCGATGTGAAGTCACAACATTCTGAAGCTTATGTCTCAAACCCCGAATGAACTTTCGTGTCAAGGCCACTGCATCAATTTCTCTGGCGAATCGATACAGTTGAGAAAAATGTGCCTTATAGTCTCTGACACTCATCAAGCCTTGCACTAGAGCTATGAACTCAAGCTCTAACTACTCCCTCACAATATCAGGAAAATACTTCTCCTAAAAGAGTTGTACAAACCCCTCCCAAGTCAAGGCGGTCACATCTCTACCTCTCTCTACCCCGCTCCACCATACTTATGCCTCATCCTTGAGAACAAACGTGGCAATACGTGTAACACCTCGGACCTAATTTTACCTAATTACTAAGTGTTTCTATGAGTTACTGAAGAATTTACCCGTACTCGGTAACTTAGTAATTTAACGTTCGAGTTCATTTTCGAGTTTTCTCAAATTTTTAAATTCTTCTTTTAAGGCCCCGAGGTCCTGTACGCGACGACACGAGTTCACCGGTGCCTTCAGATTATTTGTCGGAGTTTCAAGCTATTTTTTCTACAATTTATTGAAGGCTTGGTAAAAGAAATGTATTTTCTGAAATTAGAATGTAACTTTTAATATGGGCCATAAGATCAAGTAGGGTTTTAATCTGAGCTGTTGACCTAAGTATAAAGGGTAAGAGAGGGGTTGACTGCGGTAAGAAGCCCATTTAGGGCGTTGACCCGATTCTCTCTTCTCTCTCTCTCTCCCTCTATGGCAGAGTGTCGCCGTATGACCACCACTCACCGATCCACCATCACTAAAATGTTTTCCTTGCTCTTCTTTATCAAACCCCCAAAGCAAATCACTCAAGCAAACCCGAATCCTTGGAGATTGAAATTGATGAACACCACTGTGTTCATCGGATTCCGACAGACACCGGCGGCGACTTCGACTCCGGTGGGTATATTCTTGCTCCTCTTCCTCTTCTCGTCCCTTCTGTGTCTTTGGATGTCTGATTAGAGACCTAACCCTTCAATCCCCTCTTCTCTGCATATCTTGATTTTCCGGTGAGAGTTGAGCTCCGGTCACCGATCGACCCAGCGACTGTGAGTTCCTTCCTCCTCTCTTCCTTCTGCACAATCTAGTGCTTTTATCTCCTTCAAATCGGAACCTAATCAAAATCTCATTTCCTATTTTTTTGTTTCCGGGTTCATGTTGGGGTCTTTGGCGACGATGTTCTTCTGGTTTCCGGCGATCTCAACGAGCTGAGGCGAGCCAGCATCAAATTGGAGAAGGTTAGATGGAGATTGAGTTGTTTTGGGCAGATTGAAGGTAAGTGTTGTACTGCTGTGCTTCGGTGTTGGTTGTTCTGTGGTGGGTGGTTGAGAATCGAGTATTTTCGGTGTTAGGTGATGCTGCATATGACAATCCGGCAAAGAGGAGTTTTGGTTATCGTCTGGTTCGTCGTTTTGGAAAGCAGAAGGTAATTCCCGATTCCTAAAAGTGTATGTGTTGTGGCTGGTGCGATATTATGTTGGATTGGTGTTTAAATCGATTGTTTGCTACATGTACGTTGATTTTGGGGGCGTCCGGCGACAAGGGCCTATGATGAAATTTCGGCAAGTGACCTGAATCTGGCAGAATATTCCTGTCAGTCACCAGATTCTGGTGATACAGCAGTTCCGGCAGAATCTGTGAAGGTATCTGTCGACTTTCTTTTTTCGTTTAAGTTGTAGTTTACAGTTTAGGAAAACTTGCCATATTGAGAAAGTTTCTATCTTAGGAAACTTTTCCCTTTATGGAAACTTTTCATTTATGGAAACCTCTTTTTGAGTGCCCTTAATAAATTGGTTGATGTGTTAAAGGCATGAAAATTGTTTGTGACTTCGATTACAGGTTAAGGGTTGGTTTGGAACCAAATGAGTTATAGTTGCGAAGTTAGTCGAAAATGATTATTTTTATCTACTGGTCAAACATGGTCAATTCCTAGTCAACCCAGGAATACCTAGTCAAACTAGAAAAAGGGGTCGAGGTTATAGTTATATTAAAGGGTCTGACTGATTTGTTCTACAGTGTATCGATTGACTCGAGAATGTGAATAGTTGGAGGCAACGCTCGAAGAGTATTCCGAGCATTGGAAAGCTTAGGCTTAACCTGTGAGTGGACGTTTATTTTAAATTAAATGCATGTAGTGGTTTCACGTTTATTGAATAATTTTATTTGACTGAATTATTAATTTGTGGATTTGATTTTCCCTCTCGTGAGTTATTTTCTGCGAAGTCATTTTTGAAAGTAAATATTCATATTTTATTTGTTAACTTCGCTATTTTGAGAATTTACCGAAAATGAGATTTTCGGTGGAAATATATATTTTTATGTATGAGAAAAGTATGTATAAAAATACTAGCTAGCCATACGTGCCTATCCGCCTTAATGGTGTAGCAATTAGCCGCCATTATAGTGTGACGTGAGTGTGAGACGCAAGCGTAATAGCCCTATATGAGTGTTTTAATTCATATATGGGGTATGGACACGTATATATACACCCGTCTGTCCACCTTAATGGCGCAGAGCGAATAACCGCATTATGGTGTGACGCGAGCGTTAGATGCGAGCGTAGTACCCCTATATAAATTTCTTTAAATCCACAAAAATTTATATAGGGAGTATGGACATGTGTAAATTACTAGAGCTTGAGAGGCTCGATATTTTAAAGTATTGGAGACTAGCAAGGCTAGTCGCGTATTTTCGGATTTTGCCAATTTTCTGAGTTATGAGTTTTATTATTTATTGCATGCAACGCAGTTTTTCTGAAGAGATAAATTTAGGAAAGCATAAAGACTTGTTTCTTTTAAACTTTATTTTTGTCGTCTCACTCTAACGTTTTCAAATGCTTCTCTCCTGGGCCCTTCGGTTTCAATTGCCCAGTTTGCAGGATATCTTAGTTGAGATCGGGCGTACATGGAGACGAGGTATAGTCCATCTTATAACTTCCGCCTATTTGTATATTTTTGTTTCTTTCCTTCAATATTAGAGTTGCTCTGAACCTAATTATTTGGTTGTGGGTCTATTTTTAGTTTAGTAAATAAATTGGGAGGTGTTGTGAATTTGGGGAGCACGAAGGCTCCAGGAGTATAAGGTTGGAGTTGGATGCTTTTTAGAAGTGTTTGCAAGTATTTTTAGAAAGGGTTGTCCATTTCAAAGGAGGTTATGCTGAATTTTCTGTAAAATTTCCTTTGGACGTGGTCCCCGCAGGGTTTAATTCGGATTTCAACGTGAAATTCAGGGTAGGTCCTGACAATACGCATCTTCTCAAACTTCATATACGTGATCAAGGTGAAGTATGTCTCGATGCCCTCTATCTAGTGATCTGCTACAAGGTAGTCTGTACCTCCAAGAAAGGTAGGTGCTGCCAACCTGATGATACCCTAAGCCAGCATGGCCAGACGTAGACCATGATTTACCATAACTGGCACTGGTGGCTCCAACTCTACCTCCTCCTCATAGAAATCTCGTCCTAGGCGACGAAATCAACATGTCGCTTAAGATGAAATATTTTCGTCGCCTCAGATCCTAGGAGACGAATTATCCGTCGTTTAAGTTCTGTCGCATAAGTGTCGTGAGGTAGACACTTAGGCGACGGAACTGGAATTTTTCGTCGACTAAGAACCATCCAACCCGACGAACTCTAACATGCCTTGTCGACAAACTCATTCGTCGATAAATCTCTTTGTCGACGAAATATGTTTATCGGAAATATTCTTACCCGACAAATACGAAATTCTTCTTAGCCGACGGAACTACGTCGGTATATATGTTTGCCGACGAATACTACGTCGTTCTTAGGCGACAGAAAAGTCGTCGTTAAAGTTGTAATCCGACGAATACCAAACAGTTCTTAGTCGACGATTGATCTTTGTATTCGTCGGATAGGTTGTTATTCTTAAGCGACGAAAGTTACTATTTCTGTCGCCTAGGTATTTCATCTTGGTAGACAAATGTTACTATTTCCGTCACTTGGGTTGTTTATCTTGCACGACGAAGGTTTCAGTTCCGTCGCTGAAGAAAAATATCTTTTGCAACGAATATTGCTTTTTCCGTCACTCAAGATATTTGCCTTGGGCGACAAAAGTAACTGTTTCCGTCGACTAAGTTATTTTATTTATGGTGAAAAGACACTGAATTTTTTTTTTCTTTTTTTTTACCTTATTAACTGTTTCCAAAAATTACAAATTAGTAACAATAATCAAACACATACATACAGATATATTGATCATTATACAGTAACAATATATACCGAAAACAATGGATTTGGACCATTTTTCATATATTGATGATAGATGGACAAATATTATTCATATATACGTACAAAATAATTAATGAATTAACAAGGTAGAAAATTGTTCATACTGTCACATCCCGACCCGTAAAATTTTATCTTATTTACTAGCTTGATTGTAATAAGAATTTTAACAGTCTCTAACATTGAGTTATAGTTTAATTGGTCCCTAGAGGGGTTTTGAAAGACGATTATTTCGGAGAGTTATTCGTAGGAGAATAATGTAACGACGGTAAAAATGGTAAATTTTAGCTAGTAAAATGTAATTTTTATTAGGGTATTATTTTGGGGGGTGTTAAATTTTAGAATTGGGTTGTATATAGAAGAGTTGGGCCGGATGGGTGAGGCCCAAAATTTTTTTTCTCTCTCTCTCTTCTCTCTCTCTTCTTCCTAGTTTCTCTCTCCCCGAGCTCCCGCTGCCCGATTCTTCCGGCCACCCGTCCGGCCACCGTTCGCCGCCGCACCGGTCCCAAAAGGTCGGCCATCAACCCAGCTTCCATTCTAGAACGGTGACAGCCGCCCTAGCTCCGCCGTGAAGGAGTAGTGTCGCCCGAAAGGCGCAGCTGCCTAAAGCCTTCCGTCGCCGGAACTCCCTCCTCCGGCCACCAATCCGGGCAAGCTTGGTACGGTTTTGTAGCTCTCCTCCCGTGTAACAACCCCTCCAAAAGGCTCACTCCCTCTTGAGCTCGGTAAGGAGAAATTCGAAGTTGAAATTCTAGGGCTTTTAGGATGTTTTCGTTCGATTGACCTAGTTAGGCTTGAAATTGGACTTAGTGATAGTTATGAAAGTTGTTTGGGATGTTGAGAGGAAGATGCTGTTGAAATTTCATAGGAATTGGAGGTCGCCGGAATCGGCCTCCGGCCGCCGCTGCCGGCGAAGCTGCCGCCGTTTTTGGGTTTTGTATAATTTTAATTGTGTAATAATTAGAGGAATTTAATGGAGTGAATTGTGGAATTTTCGGATGAGTTTTGAATAGGTTTATGAATTTCTGAAGTTTGGTATTTTGGCGGTTAAATAATGTAAAATCCGGCCGTAAAATTTAAATCAATTTCTAGGGAAGGTTGTGTTTACGACTGCCGAGTATGATATAAAAGTTTGGATCATTTCGATTTAAGAATATCGAAGTTAGGCAATGATGAGCGTATTTATGGCTCACGATTAATTTTGCCTATTTTATAAATATTGGATTTTAGTGGGAAATTAATTATATATTTGGAACATGACGTGAGGAGGCTCGAGCAGAAGAAGCCTCGGAGCGTCATCAGGCTTAGGCCTAATTTGTGAGTGGACCTTTGTTTTTAAATTGAAAAGCATGCGATGAATGATTTTATTAATCATTTATTTCTTCTGATGAGATTTATTGATTTCTCGCCTATTTGACAATTTTTCCTCCTTTGGAGAGATCCCGAAAATGAGATTTTCGGTGGATATATATATTTTGGATATTATGAATTTAGTATGTATATAAATGCTAGCTAGCCATACGTGCTTGGTCCGTCATAATGAGGTAAAATACCATTATGGCGTGGCGTGAGTGTTAGACACAAGCGTCATAGCCCCTATATGAAAACTACTTTCTTTTTCGGTTTATTTAGGTTTTCATATAGGGAGTCCACACGTAAATACACCGTCCTTTTCGGTCATAATGAGGAAAAATACCATTATGGCGCAACGTGAGCGTTAGACGCCAGCGTTGTAGCCTTGGCGCAACCGATATCATGTGCCACGAAGCTATTTATCCCCCTCACGCTAGGGCCTTTTACACGGGGGCAATACTCCAGCTTGATCTTCTGCCCTGTTTGTTGAACGATATCCTCCGCCTTCTTTCCAGAACAAAAACCCCGCTTCTTTTTCGGGGCCAGAGCTACAATTAACATGTGAATATACATTATGATATATACTTAATATACAAGAGGATATCTGTTGTATGTAAGTGACATGAAAATGAAAGAGACATATTGTACTGAAAGTTTACTCACCCCATTATAAGTTTACTGACCCCCAGTAGAAGTTTACTGACCCCCAATAGAAGTTTACTAGGGGCAGTAGAAGTTTACACCCTCAGTAGAAGTTTACTAGGGGACAGTAAATTAATACACTTACATGTTGTAGTCTCGGTTGCGGTTACAGACGCCGATTGAGATCCCGTTGAACAACTGTCAACTGTAGGGCGCCGCACGATCAAGGGGGGAGCCCCTGGTGGTACTGTCTCAGCCGGCATGGGGTTAAGATGGCTGCTACTGCTCGCTGAACCGACGCTCTGCCGTATTGACTCCATCAAAGCACATTGGCCTGAGTGGCTCGGCCCTTCCTCTTCCCCATGATCACCATATCTTGCACATGAATAACACACAATTGTTAGTAAATGAGTGAGTAATAGATAAAGATTATGAAAAATAGTCCATAGAAAAGCATACAGGTTGATCAAACCACTTGTATTTCTTCATTTTTTTTTATTTATTTTTAGACTTGATGCATTGGTGATACAGAAAGCAGTAACAAAGCTGTGAGCTACTTAAGCAGAAGATACAATGTGATATTGGTTTTTTTTTTTGGATAATTAAAAAATAATAATAATAATAATAATGAAACACGATCAACGAATTCGTTTACGATTCAGAAGTAACAACAAGATCAATCTGAGAAGAGAGAGAATACGGACCTGCAAAAGGAGCGGCGGTGAGAAGGTGAGAGCAGAGAGATCGGAGCGGCGGGTGGATGCGGTGGCGATGAGTGGAAGAGGTGGGTGGATGCGCGCACTTTAATCGGTTGCCGATGCGTGGATGGGGTCTGGTGGCGAAGCTCTGGTGGCGCGACTCTGGTGGGATTTGAGAATTGTGGGTGTGAATTAGGGATTGTGGATTGCGCGAGGGAGTTAGTATAGGTTTTAAATTAGGCCTAAGACAAATATTCGTGTCCTAAGTAATACGAAATTTCGGGGAAAAAAAAGGCGCAAAATTCACCCGCCTAATATTTCAGGATCCTACACGACGGAAAATACATTTTCAGTCACATTAGTTAACCAAGCCGACGAATTATACAATTTCCGTTGCCTAAGTAACATAAATTTTTTAAAATGTGACTAATATTTCTGGTATCCTAAGCGACGTAAAGTGTACTTTCCGTCGCCATAAGAGTATTAAGGCGACGAATTATTCAAATTCCGTCGACTATGTATATTTTTAAAAATTTCCAGAATTTTATTATATTAGCATCCGAGCATTTTCGTATAACTTTTCAAACTAAACCCAATTATATAACTCTACGTAAGTATTCGTACTTAAAAAAGCATACATATATATATATGCATTTTAAAAATTACGTACAATGGAAATTTGCATGAATATTATATAATTAATGGTTTGACGTACATACATGGTTAATTATAAATTTAAAAATACATATGATATTCAGAGTCGTCCGAATAATTGTAATATATACTAATCGTAAAATAATCGTAATATATATATACTAATCGTACTCATGATAATCTGAGTCGTATGAATCATCATCCTCCTCAGTTTGGTCAGAATACTCATCATCCTCTATGTATTCGTCATCTATGAAGCCGTCGTCATCATGACTGGGGTTGCGACATTGTAGTGAGATCAGTTCAGATGGTGTAATTGGAAGGTAACCTATGATAGCCGGAACGTGTTGGTTGTTGACACGAATATCCTCAGTATCAGGGACTACATGTGGAGAATCCTCTTGATATGGTTCATTCGATTGATCAGTTGTTATTGGTTCACTGGGCCCACTCTCACCATCCCTTCCCAGTGTAGCTGCACTCCAAATATTCCTATGTGATATCACCTGCACCACTTTCCAACCCTCACCCATAGCCGGATCATCAAGATAAAACACTTGTTTCGCCATGGTGGCAAGAATAAACGGCTCATTATCATACCATACATTGTTTGAGTCCACTGATAACAAGCCACGATCCAGAATTGTACTCCTCCGTCTGGTTGGGTCAGTATTGAACCATTTGCACTTGAACAACACGACTGGCATACGGTTGCTGTAGATTAGTTCGATGACACTAACAAGAATCCCGTAGTAGTTGAAACCCAAACCCTCAACCATGACTCCATTGTTTTGGGTGACATGGCCTTTATCTCGTTTTGACGTCACAAACTTAACACCGTTCACAAAACATCTAGCACGAACTCTATGGCTTTGGGGTCCTCCAGCCAACAAGTGTAACTCCGGGTCGTAAGAAGCAGGAAACTCCTGTTGAATGTGCATTATCTGTAACAATTTTAAGAGCAACGTTGTTACATTATATAACATCAAAAAAACAACATATATTTAATTTATGTAACATTATATATATATAGAGATCAATACAAAGGTACGTACCCAAATAGGGAAGTAATCAGGAAAATCTCTCTTGTGTATGACTTCATTATCATACTGCATTTCCAAATGCCTCTAGAAGTATCGCTCGGCTTCTTCGCAATGTTGAAGGACAGACCAATGAGCCTCTTTGATCTCATCATTACTTAATCTTTCAGAATTACTTAACCTGCCGTACGGTTCAACATCGTTTGAAACAACTGATAGCTTGAATTGCTGGCTACTACCCGCTCCAGATGATTCCCCCACTGTTTTTTCATCATTGAGATATGCGCTGCAGTAAGTTACGCACTCAGCCTGAATGTATGCCGCCGTGATCGACCCTTCAGGAAAACGTTTGTTTTTGTTCTTCTTCTTGAAATCCCTCAGTTGCCTGCAAAACAAATATGCAATTCTTACAATAAATATTTAAAATACCATTTATCTTAATTTGAAAGGATGATTAATTAGAATAAATATGAGTGCATACCTCTCATTTGGATAGCACCAGGTATACTATACCGGACCAGTAAGCAACACTTGTTCGAGAAGGTGGATCATGAGGTGAATCATGATGTCAAAGAAAGTCGGGAGAAAGATCCTCTCTAGCTTGCACATGATGTACACAATATCTTCTTGCAATGACCGAACATCAGACTTTTTAAGCTCTTTAGAGCATATCCTCTGAAAAAACTTGGACAATGCCACTAACGTGTCAACCACATCACTCTGCAAATATGGTCTAATTACCACGGGAAGAAGACGCTGCAGCAAAACATGACAGTCATGAGTCTTCAACCCACTAATCTTGTTTTCCCCTATTTTAACACATCGAGCGATATTCCCTGCATACCCGTGAGGATACTTAACGTTTCCAAACCACTGAAACACTTTCGTCTTCTTTTGAGGCTGGACTGTCGGTATTATGGCTTGTTTGGTTTTTTTGTTCTCTACTAGCCATAGCTGGGGGCATATACCCATCATCTTAAGATCAACACGGGCTTTAGGGGTGTCATTTTTCTTATGTTTGAGATTTAGAATTGTTCCAAGAACACTGTCACAAACATTCTTCTCTATGTGCATGACGTCCAAGTTGTGTCTAATTTTCAAGGTCGACCGGTAAGGCAATTCAAAGAATACACTTTTGTGCGTCCAATACTTAAACTCATCAGGCGTGGGAGGATTCAAGTCCGTTACTTCTTTACTGGTGCTCAAATATCCGAACCAGTGCTGGTTAAGCCTCTCCAAAATCCACTCACCAGACCTCTCTGGGGGTTTCGGATTATGCTCCTCAGTCCCATCAAATGCCTCCGCATCCCACCGCCACTCGTGATCCTCATCAAGATGGCTACGAGATCTCATGAAACAAATTTTGTCGGCATGCCATGTAGAATTGACGTCATCTACGCATACCGGGCAAGCCTTGTACCCCTTAGTTTGTTGGCCAGACAACATCCCGTAAGCTGGAAAATCACTGATGGTCCAAATAACAGCTGCTTTCATCATGAATGAAGATTGACCATGCCTGTCAAAGGTAGGAAGTCTATTTTCCCATAACTCCTGCAGCTGGTCAATTAATGGTCTCATGTACACATCCAAACACTTTCCTGGAGAATACGGCCCAGGTACCATAAGCGTAAGAAAATTGTACTCCTTCCTCATACACATGTTGGGAGGTAGATTGTACGGAAATACTACCACAGGCCAAATGCTGTAAGACAAATTCATGTTTCCAGTAGGATTGAATCCGACTGTTGCAAGTCCGAGTCTGACATTTCGAAAGCCTCCAGCAAATTCAGGAAAAGAACGGTCAAAGTGCTTCCAAGCGTCCCCGTCTGCAGGGTGTGTGAGATTATCCGGATTAATCCTCTCCTATCCCTGGTGCCTTGCCTGGTGCCATCTCATATGTTTGGCCATATGTGAAGACATGTACAGACGCTGCAGACGAGGACCCAACGGGAAGTATGGGCCGGTTTTTCTGTTTAGATGAAGTGGAAGCTACATACCTTGGCTCGTAGCAGTGTGGGCACTCAACTTCATCCTTGTTGTCTTTGTAATACAAGATGCAGTTATTGATGAAAGCGTCTATCTTCTGGTGATCAAGACCGAGGTCAGTCAACATCCTTTTTACTTGGTCGAAATTTGCCAGACAACTGTTACCTTTGGGAAGCACTTTCTTCATAAGTGCAATATCGTCATCAAAACATATGTTAGTCTTTCCCCGCTTGTTTTTTATTTGCATGTGCTCCATGACGGTACCCAACATAGTATGCTCCCTACCAGGATACAATGGGGTTTGTACTTCCCGTACAAGCTTGTTGTACTTATCATAATCACTGTTGTGGTTAACGTGGGAGACATTAGGGAAGGTGTCAAGGGCGTTGTCATAAACAACATTTTGTTGATATCCTGAGGCGGCGAACGGGAAGGCATCGTTTAAGAGGTTCATCACAGCAGGGTCCCCGTAACTAGCATTGGAAGATCCTGCCTGCTGATTATGTTGTGCTTGAATTTCTGCAAGTGTAGGCGTTTGAACTTGATTTTCGCCGTGCCATGTCCATGTGGTATAACTAGGACAAATACCGTTTAGTGCCAAGTGAGAATACATGTCTTGATATGTTACTGATTTCCGATTGAGAAATTTGTTGCACAGACATATGTGAATAACGTTGTCTGGAGGACTATGTAGACGCACGAACTCAAGAAAATCAAAAATGCATTTCATATAAACTAGGGACCTCTCCCTAATTGCATCCAACTCTTGTCCATGTTGTACACTATAATAACAGTAAACAAAAATATATAATCAAAAAATCGTGAATAAAATAAACGGGAAATATATATAAATATATTTATATATATATATACACTTTGTTGGGAAAATAAACATTTACTCAAAACCAAGGATTTTAAAGCCCATTTCAATGAAAAAACTGTTGAGTAACCCATATTAATGTTTTAACGCCTCTAACAATTAATATTATACCTTTATTGCATTAATTAATTACATGTTCTCTCTCATGTTCAAAAAAAATAAAAAATTAACACGTTCTCCCAGACTCCCACTCTCCACGATCAACCGATCTCTCAGCTCTCCCACTCTCTCTATCTTTCTCTAACACTCGATAACGATCTCTGATTTAGGGTTCTTTACGATCTCCATGATTCCATCGATCAGGCCACGTCGCTCTCTCGTTAAATATCTGTCAACTATGTCGCTCTCCGCAGATAAATCCCAGTTGAGCAGGAAATCGCTCTCTGCCCTAATCTCAGTCGATCCAAGTTGATATGTGGTTCAATCTCGGCATCGCTGTCACGTTCAATCGCTCACGCTCGGCGTCACTCTCTGGTTGAATATATCGGCGTCGATATCTGCTTCAATCGCTCTCACTCGACCTCGCTCGGGAAAACCATAAAAACAGGTACATTTTGAATTTTATTGAATTTGGGCTTATTTTGGACTTAACTGATGATATTGAAGCTCAATTCTCTGATTTACTGGGTATCTGTTGTGTATAATTGGCATGAAATTGAAAAGAAGAAACTGTATTGTAGTTTACTGACCCACAGTAGAAGTTTACTAGGGGGCAGTAAACTTTTACTGGGTTCACTAGGGGGCAATGAAGTTGTTTATTAGGATAAGAATGAGTATATGTTGTGTATAATTGGCATGATTATGAAAGGGAGATACTGTATTAAAGTTTACTGACCTCCAGTAGAAGTTTACTGGGGGGGCAATATACTTCCACTGGGTTCACTATAGGGCAATGCAGTTGTTTATTAGGGTAAGAATGAGTATATCTTGTGTATAATTGGCATGATTATGAAAGGGAGATACTGTATTAAAGTTTACTGACCCCCAGTAGAAGTTTACTGGGGGGCAGTAAACTTCCACTGGGTTCACTAGGGGGCAATGAAGTTGTTTATTAGGATAAGAATGGGTATATGTTGTGTATAATTGACATGATTATGAAAGGGAGATACTGTATTGAAGTTTACTGACCCCCAATAGAAGTTTACTAGGGGGCAGTAAACTTCCACTGGGTTCACTATGGGGCAATCAAGTTGTTTATTAGGGTAAGAATGGGTATATCTTGTGTATAATTGGCATGATTATCAAAGGGAGATACTGTATTGAAGTTTACTGACCCTCAATAGAAGTTTACTGGGGGGCAGTAAACTTTCACTGGGTTCACTAGGGGCAATCAAGTTGTTTATTAGGGTAAGAATGGGTATATCTTGTGTATAATTAGCATGATTATGAAAGGGAGATACTGTATTGAAGTTTACTGACCCCCAGTAGAAGTTTACTGGGGGGGCAGTAAACTTCCACTGGGTTCACTATGGGGCAATCAAGTTGTTTATTAGGGTAATAATGGGTATATGTTGTGTGTTGTGCCCCTGAAATTGAAAGAGAGTTCATTTTTGCAAGTTTACTGATCCCTAGTTGAAGTTTATTGGGGGGCAGTAAACTTTATTTTTTGCATATGCAGTTTATAAATGCAAGTTTTTACTACTTATATGCAGGATGAGAAGAAGTTCAAGGTCTTTAGTTGTGAATTCTGATACCGAAGAGGATTCGGTTCAAGAATATGTAGCTTCTATGAGGACAGAACAAAATATAGGAGAAGTTTTACAGAAGATGAAATCGAAGAAAAAGAGAAAAGAAGTCCAGAAGGGTGCCGCTGCTGAAGAAGAAGAAGATGATGATTACACTGAAGATGAAGAGGGGGAAACAGAAAAGTATGTTTTTCAGAGAAGATCAACAGGCAGAAAAAGAAAACAAGCGGAGACAGATTCAGGGGAGGAGGAGGAGGAGGAAGAAAAGGGAAGAAAGAAGAAGGAAAAAGGAGGAGAAGGTGACTTGACCAAGATCAAACACATGCAGCAAAAGTGCTCACTGACATCATTTTATATGTTAATGTATAGATACAAGGAGAGCATCCTAGAAGAATCATGGGAGTTGATAAACAACACTTGTTTTCGGGAAATAATTGAAGCATTCAGATTGGACAAGGTTGAGGAGGATCAAGTGAAGAAGCTTGAAATCTGATATTGAGATCCTAATGAGGCACTACAACAGTGACAATAAAAACTTCATATTAGGAAACACGGAGATTGAAATTACGGAGCATGACATGCATTCAATTTTTGGAATAACCAAAGAAGGCTCGGATGTGGATATCACAATAGACCAGAAATACTGCAAGGGCAGTAAGAAGAATGTGGCAGATTTTGCTGTCTGTGGAAAGCAAACAAGAAGAACAATCACCAGAAAGGTTATTGATGACACATTAATGGAAGAGCTTAGGAAGATTCAGAAAAAGAAGGGGGATCCAAGGAAGATAGCCTCTTTGGTTATAATGTATCTTATGACAGCTTTATTTTTCAGCAGAAGCGGGAACTAGGGCTGGGCATCCGAAATATGGGTCAGTTATGAGCCCAAACAGAGACCCAATCCGGAATAAACGGATTGTTGCTTTTTCAGCCCGAAACTCGATTTATTAAACTCTAGGCCGAATTTTCGGTTGGGCCGAATTTTCGGGCGGGTCGGGTCAGTTTCGGGTTAGGCCCGATTATAGAAAAAATCAACATGTTCAGCTTATTAGTTACAAGTTCAAACACAGTTTAACTGCTACGCCCAAAAAGCTAATGACCTGTCTAACAAACACAAAATAGAAAAAACACTAAAGATAAAAGAGTGACAAAGTGAAAGCAGAAGGGAGTTACCAGCTTCCATCTTTTCCAGTTCAGCATATTGCTGTAATTCAAACCCAACAGGCTCATTGAACAATGGCTTGCTTGTAGTCCTCAGCCAATCACTTGTACAAACCAGTGCCTCAACCATTTTTGGGGTCAAACTTGACCGAAATGGATCTAGAATCCTTGATCCAAAACTGAAAGCACTCTCAGACGCCACAGTTGATGCAGGTACAGCTAGAACATCCTTTCCAATTAGCGATAGAATTGGAAATCTCACTGCATTCTCTTTCCACCAATCCAACAGTTCAATTTTGGATTTGAAGGGAGCTCAGATGGCTCTAGCAGATACTTATCAACTTCATTGTTGATCTCGACAACGTCTTTTGACTGCCTAAGCTTCATGAACTCACTCATGTTCATTGCATAGCTGTCCTCATCCTCCATACTTACATTTGTAGGACCCTCTGGCTGAGTTGCACAAAATGAAGCTTGTGCGGCCTCCGGATCTTTTTCTGCATATTCATTGTAGAGTTGCAGTAGCATGCTCTTCACATCTTTTACCATAACATCCTGTAAGGTCTTGTTCTTTTGTAGCATTGGAAAAAAATATTCCAAGTACAACACCTTGTACCTAATTTCAGCAACAAAAGAACAATATAAATTATACATCAATACAACAATTCATCTCTTGCATCAAGTTATTATCAACATTAGTAAAAATGTAAAATAGAGCAGAAGCTTATTTCAAGTCCATAAACCAAATTGAAAGTGTAATTGAAAACAAACCTTGGATCCAACACCACTGAAAGCAAATGGACCTTGTTCAGCTCTTCAATTTTTCCCCAATATTTGTCGAACTTCAGCTTCATTGACTTTGCAATGCTCACGAGCAATGCATCACCACCTTGTAAAAGCAATAAAACAATTAGACATCAATTTACAAAACATAAAAGTAGACATCAAATAGAAAAAATAAATCTAAACAACTTAGTTACTTTTCAAACACTTCTCCAACTCTCCAATGATGGTGCACATCCAAAGCAATGGCTGATTTGCAGTCAAAACTTGTGTCCCACTAAACTTCAATGTTGCATCGTAGAACATCTTCAAGGACGACTTGTAGCCTTATCCCATCTTCCCCTTTTGGAGGTCCATCTCTCTTTTTCCCACCAACCTTCTCTTCAAAATAGGCTTCAAACTATGGATCTTCATCCTCCATCCTAAGAAAAGCCTTCCGGTACTTAATAGCTATATCCAGCATCAAGTAAGTTGAGTTCCACCGAGTGCACACATCTAGAGGAACTATCCCACCCTTGTGCTCAACTTTTTCTTGAGCAGCACACTTACGGAATTTTTTCAACCTTGCTGGACTTGACCGTATATACTTCACGCAATTTCTAATCCCCTCAATTGAAGAATCCAGCTCTGCCATATATTTCATCCTTAACAACTAAGTTAAGGATGTGGCAACAACATCTCAAATGTAAAAACTCCCCATTCAAGACCAACTCATTCCAATTCCCTATCTTCTCTCTCATGTAATCTAAAGCCACTTGATTAAGAGAAGCATTATCGACGACAATACATAAAATTTTCTCTATTCCCCACCCAATTAAACAAGTCTCCACTAGCTGCCCTATTGTTTTGCCCTTATGATTTGGTATCACACAAAAATTAAGGATTCTCTTGTGAAGGACCCAGTCATCATCGATAAAGTGGGTTGTGAGAACCATGTAGTTGATATTCTAGACCGAAGTCCAAGTATCAATGGTTAGGGTCACTCTTTGACCGTAAGAAGCTAATATATTTTTCATCCTAGTCTTCTCTGACTCATACAAATCCCAAATATCCCTAGCAATTGTCCTAGGGGAGATTTTCTTAAACAATGGCTGAACCTCTCTAATAAAATCTTTGAACCCATCCCCTTCAACAAAGCTAAAGGGTAGCTCATCCCTAATAACCATCATAGCAAGAGCTATCCTAGCCACATCCTCATCAAAACCCTTTGCCGCCTACCCCCATTTTGTGGAGCATCCCACACCTTACAGAAACAGAAAATAAAACCGAATTAGTTACACAAGTTCGTAGACGATAAAAAATTCAATTACAAATCACACGAAATTTCAAAGTAATTTAGTAAATTTACCAAGTGCTTCTGTCTTTTATTGGAAATGAAAAGAGGACACTTCTTGCACTAATACAGCGAATGGTTTCTCATGTTGCTTGTACCGCTCGACTTCGTATCGCATTGGTATGTCTGCGGGCAGTGATTGCATTTTGCCCTTGTCTTTGCCAACCTTGAACCATCAGGATTCTTAATTTCAGTGAAATGATCCCACGCCACACTCGAGTTCTTCCTCTTTGAAGCTGCTGCAGCGTTAGAGGCAGGAGTTGTAGGGGTAGGAGTTGCAGGAGTAGGTGCTGCAGGGGTAGGAGTTGGAACCATGCCAGAGGTTCCGTCGGATGGTGTTGTTCCTGATTGGTGAGTCATCTCACTCATCTGCGATTAAATGTTGAAACACAAAGTATTAGAATGAAACAAAATTGAATTCAACTTACTGTAATTTAATTGACAACAAAAATAATTGAACTCAAAATCAAAACGGCTTATCAAAATGGAAAATTGAAAATGAAGCAGTTGAAAAACTGAAGAACATGTTAAGAGAATAAGATTAAACAACAATACATCAATACTAAGCAAATAAAGAAACAATATAAAGATTAAACAAAGATAACTGATGTTAAGAGAATAAGAGGGGATGAAAGGATGATGGAGAGACTTACTGGTGAAGTCGTGATGTTAAGAGAATAAGGGCTGGTTTTCGGCTTCTCAGTTCTCAATCTCGAGAGCAAGGTCAACGAGATCCGAATCTATGGTCGGCGGTTCTTGGCTTCTTGCGAAAGAGGACAGAGCGACAGAGGCACAGAGCAACTTGAGGTCCTTGAGCGAGGACTTGACGACTTCGATGGTAATATATGAGTCAAGGGCAACTGGGCTAGGGTTTTTTTGGGCTGCTTACTCAGTTTTTTTGGGTTGCTTAGTGCTTACTAAGTTTATTGGGTTGTAGTTTATATAAAAAAAAAAATTAAAAAATAAATAATTAATGAAACCGGGTCGGGTCTGTTAGAGTCGGTCGGGTCAGACACCAAAACCAGATCCAGACCGAATAAATCCGGTTCGGTCGGGTTTACGGGGTTTTTTGGTCCATTTTCATCGATTCAGTTATCCAAACCAGAAATCCGGGTCGGTTCGGTCGGTTTTCAAGTTATATTCGGTTAAATGCCCAGCCCTAGCGGGAACCACATTGAATGGAAACTGATACTCAAATGTGAAGACCTTGAAGGCATCAACAAATACAACTGGTCACATAAGGTATTAGAATTCTTGCACCAAGGACTTCACAAGCACGTAAGGGGGGAGCCAAGAGTTTTGAACGGATGCCTCTTTCTAGTTCTATATTGGTTCCTTAAGAAAACAAAAATAAAGAAGCGGATTATCGGCAAAGAGAAGGAGACTCCCAGATTTATAAGATGGTCAATACAAGAGATCATCAAAGAAAAAGAGTATTTGAGAAGACCTGAATTGCTAGAGGTAATGATATTTTATTTATATAACCATTTTAACAAAAAATATTGCATTATAATTTTTGTTTTTTGAAAAACTAAATTAAACTGATTTGTGTCTTATAAATGTAAAAACAGGAACTCATAATAGAAGGTCCATTGATGGATGAGGAGGAAACGAGTTCCGGCAAACTTGAGCGGCAGCTAGATGACAATGGAACACCAAGGACAATTGATTGGGTAAGTTTCAATGATTACTAACACCCAGTAAAACTATTGCCAATGAAAATGAAACTTCAATTGCAAGTTTACTGACCCCCAGTAGAAGTTTACTGAGGGGCAGTAAACTTATACTGGGTTTACTAGGGGGCAATAAAGTTGTTTATTAGGGTATATTAAGTGTGTAATTGTCATGAAATTGTAAGGGAGATAATGTATTGAAGTTTACTGACCCCTAGTAGAAGTTTACTGGGGGGCAGTAAAATTATACTGAGTTTACTAGGGGGCAATAAAGTTGTTTATTAGGGTATATTAAGTGTGTAATTGTCATGAAATTAAAAGGGAGATAATGTATTGAAGTTTACTGACCCCCAGTAGAAGTTTACTGGGGACAGTGAACTTCTACTAGTTTTACTAGGGAGCAATAAAGTTGTTTATTAGGGTATATTAAGTGTGTAGTTGTCATGAAATTGAAAGAGAGATAATGTATTGTTGTTTACTGACCCCTAGTAGAAGTTTACTAGGGGGCAGTAAACTTGGTTATTTGTATATAATTGTTTAACAGTAACGATTTCGTTGTTATAACGTGTACAAGAGCTGCCGATGGAAGATATGAAGAAGAAACTGACAGAACTTGCCAAAGAAAATGAAGAACTGGTGAATAAAAACACTGAATTGCTCGGCAAGTTAAAGAAAGCGGACAACCAAATCATTGAGCTAGAGAAAGAAAGGAGGGCAGACAAAAATGAAATAAACGCTCTCAAGAAACAGTTGCACAAGGGGGCAAAACATGCTCAGAAAAAGCAGATAATATGTGTAACTGAGGAGAAGGAGGAGGAGGAGGATAGGTCAAAGCTGGTTGAAGAGGAAAAATATAACTGCAGAGAGGAGCAACCAGGAACTGAAGAGGTAAGAGTAGAAATCAGTTTACTGACCCCCAATAAATATTGTGTTTTCTTCATTTTTTTTAGAATAACTTGTGTGTTTTCTTTTGTGTAGTTTTTTGAACAAGTAGCAGAACCAGTTCCGTTGCGAAAGATATTTCCAGAAGACGATGAACCTGTGACGACCGATGTCAACCTTTCTAAACTAGACAAACTTGTTGCTCAAGCTGTGGAAATGGCCGAAAAAAAATGAATGAAGAAACCAGCTTGAAGAATAAAGAACAGCAAGCAGGAGAGCTCAAGAAATATGTCAAGCAGAAGGGCTCAAAACAAACTGTGGAGACTGGTTCGATTGAAAGAGACGTCAACCTGAAGAAGCGTGGGGCACAAAAGAGGAAAGAAGAAGAATGGGAGTATGACACCCCTGAAGGGCTAAAGCCAGCAAAAAGAACAAAGGAGGTGGAGCATAAAGTCCAAAATCGTATTGTTATTGATGGAGTGAACTGCAACACTCCAACATGGAAGCTCTTGAATGAAAAGGTGGTGAATCACTATAAGAGCTGGTTTGATTTGAACAAGGACGAGAATTATGAGTAAGTTTATTCTTCCCTAGTATATATATATAACATTACAATTAGTTCCCTGGTTTGACCTGCTTATGACTTATTTGTGTCTGCACAGTTTCCGGTATTGGGAGTGTTGTGATGGTATCATTGACATTACGAAATATGACTTGAAGAAAATAATTCAAGAAGGAGAGATTACATCTAATGTGAGAAAAAGTTACTGGTCTTACTAACCGCAATAAAGTTGATGTTTGAGTAACCTAAGATGTATTCTTTGTTGTAATTATTTGTGACTTATAATTGTTGTACATGCAGACCATCAGGGTGTACCTCGCAATGTTGAAGGAGGAAATGGAAAATAAGAAGGTCTCGGTCGGATTCCTAGACATATAGGCAGTGGTAAGTAGTCTAACCTGAAATAGCAGCGTGCCGCAGCACCGCTCTGTTACTTTTTTTCAGTTAATACAATCTTACTACTTGGTTTTATAAATACAACGCGCGGCGGTGGTACATGAATAAAAACTGAAGGAGTTCCTAGCTGGAGGAGGAAAACAGGGGGAATTCAAATGTAATGAATTGGATATGGAGTTTTCCATTATTAATCATCTGTGGTCCATCTTCAGTAAGGACCTGGTTTTCATTCTGGTACATAACGGGGTCAGCCACCACTATACCTTGGTCCTGATTGACAACAAAGCTCGATGCTTCTGTCAATTGAACTCAATGCTACCGCCAAGGAAAGATTACTCTGGCGACACCAACAACCACTTTCAGAATGCAATGGCAGTGGTGAGTTGTAACTGATTTATTAGGGTAAGAAGTTTACTGGGGGCAGTAAACTTCTACTGGTTTTTGTTTGTTGCTTGTTCTCTTAGTTTGTTTGAGTTGTAATTTACTTGTGTGTTGGAATCAACAGGTGAAGCACATTATGGTGTTCATCAAGCGCGTATATGATTCCTCCAAATACCCTCTCAGCCAAGGCATGGACCCTGAGGAATGGAGGGAAAACTATGACAAGTAGAACAGCCAAGGAATAGTGGTTGATGGTTACTCGATGATGAGTGTTGAAGAGAAAAGAACAAGAAGATGGATGCTGGACCAAAACGTTTATCAAGCAAGATACAAGCTGACTGATATCTTATCCTGCCCGCAGCAAAAGAAAACATCGTAAGTACATTTAAACTTCCTTTAAAGAGTTTTATTGGGGTCAAAAATTACTTGTCTGTTTTATGGGGTGAAAAATTTAATAACACTGTTTCTTAATACATTGCAAGTCAGACTGTGGATCATTTTTGCTCCACTTTATAGAGAGTCTATGTCATGGGAAAAAACCGACAGAAGATGGTGGTAATAAAATGAGGAAGAAGATCCTGTTAAAGTTCATGGACATAAATATAGAAAAAAGATTAGTGCCACTTTAGATGTAGGATCTTCAAAATGTGAAAATATGTAGTATTTTGTCAGTGTTGCAAGAACATATGAATGATCTTGAATTTCAATGCCAGAACTTGTTCCTTTAGTAATTTTGGTCTATTCCTTTGATCTTTCTGTCAGTTTCATTTATCTTTGGTTGTCAGTTTCAGTTTTTTTTTGTTATAGGGTGGTTATTAGGGGTCAGTAAACTTTGGTTGCTCTGTTCAGGAAAATTACTGACCCCCAATAATTTTTCCTACTTGAGAGTTTAGTACCCCATTATGTCATTAGAGGATGGTTGAAAGGAATCTAAGTAATAACAATCATCTAGAAACTTTGGTTACTCTGGTCAGGAAAATTACTGACCCCTAATAATTTTTCACACTTAAACATATGAGCATAACAAAAACTGGAAGCATTCCAGATTAAAGAAAAGACTTGGAAAAGAGTAAAACAAACATTCAAGTATCAAACTGGAAGAAAATAAAGAAAAACGGATGTGTTGTATCAAGAAATACAGAAAATTACTGACCCCAATAATTTTCCAATCATTTTCCATACTTCAGAGTTTAATTACTACCCCAATAATATTCTTCACCGTATACCTCCGGTTAGGGCCCTAATCCTGTTTGAGAGCATATGACATTGTGATTTCATTTGTTGTTGGGGGTTTTGAATTCGCATATGTGAGAAAATTTCGGCAGCATCTCCCTACAGTTTCCCAAGTGCACTAATATCAATACCTAGAATGCACTTGACGAACAATAAAGGAACATCTTGTCGAAATATATATACCCACAACCGAAAACGAAACGCACCAACAACAAATGGAATCTCAATGTCATATGCTCTCAAACTGTCCAAATATGGGACAATTCGAAAACCATTTTGTTAGACACAGTCGTAACATAATGGTTCTCGAACGGGATTTCTAAGGGTAACAATATATATTGATGAATGTATAAGAATATTATAATTCTTAATTACATGATTCATCATTTTATTTTTTATCATATGAATACACAAATCAATTTGAATGAAAACAAAAATTTGATAAACATATTATTCACATAATTATTAATCATACATACAAAAGCTAAAGATATATTTATATCTTTAAAAATTATACACACAAAAGTTAGATATATATACAAACATAAGATTATATAGTTTTCATGCATATATAATATTATACGTACGTACAAACATATTATACACACATATCCAGTAATTATATTAAGCATACAAGTAAGCAACAATAATCCATCACAATTGGACCGGCAAGTCGCCGAAGTTCGCAGGAAAGTATGCCTAAAAGAAGAAAGTAGATTAATTAATTAAAGTAGTTACATATATACCAATTAGGAGATCGAGATCGAAGCGCGCAGCTCTTAAAGATCGATCAAATTCATGAAGAAAAGCTTCCAAAACTACATTTGGATCGGATGAATATTCCGATGAAGGGGGGGGGAGCTAGACCATGCCTTTCTTCTGCGTTCTCTTCTGGGCAAAAGGTGTATAAATGGATGACGTGTAAACTTAACGGACGGAATATTTGCTCGCCTAGGACAAAAGGCGTCAGAAAAAATATTTGTTCTCCTTTGTGTCAGGCAATAATTCAAATTCTTAGTCAACGGAAAAGTTTGTCGGCTAAGAAAGAAATATTCGTCACCCAAGTCGTTCTTACCCGACGGAATCGACTTCGTCGCCCAAGAAAATTTCAGACGACGGAACATTATTCGTCGTCTAAGACTGGTTATACCGACGAAATATTATTTGTCGCCCTAAACAAGCTTAGACGACGGACTATGTCGACAGTCAATTTCCGTCGACTAAGAAGATCTATGCCGAAGAAACCATACCGACGGAAGATATCCGTCTCCTAGGGTTTACTAAGCTGACGGAACCTGGACGATGGATAGTGTTTCATCAATTATGAATAGCTTAGTCGACGGAAGACGTCGACAGTTATTTTCCGTCGCCTAAGATTCCCTAAGCGACGGTTCTTATTCCGTCGGTGAAGAGTCTCTTAGCCGACGGAATTAATAAGATTCCGTCGGCTAAGTGGATATTTCCTGTAGTGCTACCTGCTCCTCTGGCCCTACCTCGGCCTCTAGCTCTTTCTCGCAGAGGATCCATCACCTAAGAAGCAAGTAAACCTTGGTTAACTCTTGCATAAAACTTAAACCAATGTATAAGTCTAATACAACATTTATTAACCAAGGCACTAACTCAAGGTGGAACACAAAGATTCAAAATCTCACTAATAGAGTAACCCTTACTCTGACATCCTATTGACCTAGAGGCGACACCTAACCCTTCACATACCCAATAACATATCAGTATCGAAGAGCTGATGATGGTGATCCCTTGCAGTCGTGCCATCACTCCGAAGTACTGATTATCACCAAATATGTAAACCTACGCTCTGATACCAAACTGTCACACCCCAATTTTTGAAGAATAATTTTTAAAAATTTGGGCATGATATATCTCAAAATATCACTCCCAAAATCTGTTCAACAACTTCCAAACAAATCTCAAATGCTGGAAATATAAATGTCATAAAAACTCAACAACTGAGTTAAACATTTCATCTCTTTAATTACATCAACTTCAAAAGTATAGTAAAATAAAGACGCTCACATGATCTTAAAAACAAATTGCCATAATATACAAAAAAAAATATGCATCATCTAAACCCAGCCACTATGCCTCTGCCTCAACTCTGCTGATCATCACCTGCAAGTCTAACTCATATACCACGAATTGGTGCACCGGGTTGTAAAACAACAAATCCGGAAAGCTAAAAAGCCCATATGAGTAACTTCAAAAAATAACTCAACATTTCCAACATCTAAATAAAACACATGAAACAATTAATAACAATAACTAATTCCACAAATCCAACCCTTCTACAAATAACATATACCCATGAGTCCTAGATACCAATAAGGTATCTCTCATGACCTACAACAAACACATGTACCCATGAGTCTCAGATACTAATAAGTATCTCACATGACCTACAACAACAATTCATGTACCCATGGGTCCCAGATACATTAAGGTATCTCCCATGACCTACACCGACAGACATTACAGCTCTATTCCTAACCGTAACCAATCACCCTGCCAAAGGCTTGGAACCCTGTTTGACTGTCCAATATCAAATCATAATATAATAATATCAACATCAAACAACACAATGAACACATCATAAAAATATACCCTTTTCACATAAATATATTTATGAACACACATAGATACTCCCACAAGGATAATCTATCAATAACCAACAATATTATGATCACATGAACCTTAAAAATAATCATATAATAGGAAAACTGGTTTTATCTTACCTATAAGCCGTTGACGATCAATCTCATATATTTTAAAACAAATAAAAACATATTCTTTAATTCAACATCAACATCAAAATGACCATAATAATTCGGTCCAATTGTGAACCTTGGTGAGATTTACTCACCTAATATACTCCCGTTGCGTCTTCAACAACAACACAAGAGCCAAGCTCAAAATTGACTCCACAAGTTCCTAAATAACACAAAGTCATCCTTAGTAACTACTCAACAAAATATCAAAGCACCCTTAACCAAACCTTAGCCTAAAGGTTGCCCAAAGGAAGACAATCCTTCCTCCGAGACCTCCCAAGTCATCGGACACTCAACAACCTATCAATGCTGCTTCCGAGCTCAACTTCTAAAGTTTACAACTTAACAAACATCAATGATTAATATAGCACCTAAGATGCATGCACTACCTAATCAACACTTAGCCTTATCACACAACAACACACTCACAACTACACAAACTAGCTAACATAGCAACCAAACCCCCTCATAGTGCCCGGACGCATTTCCACACGCCACCACAGGTGGCGGCGAGTGGGCACCACGCTCCACCCCAAACCTTCAGAATTTTGGAAAACTTACAACACCAAACTTGTAGATTGAAGCAAGATGAACAACTCTAATACCTGAAGGATCAACCAGTTTGGCCGGAATCGGCCGGAAAACGCCTTCGAACACCACCCCGAATTCAAACTTCAAAACTGCAAATCCAACTCCCAAACTTGATCCTTAGGTCACTAAAGAGGTATAAACATCTCTAAAGGAAGGAGGAGAGCAAGACTCACCAAGTTCCGACCTAAATTGTCGTCAAAATTGGAGAGACTCCGGCAGAACCGCAGCAGCTCCACCGCCTTATGGCGGCGTCTAGGTGGCGATACAACGAGCGGTGTTACCCCAGGAATGGAGAGGAGGTCCGTGCGAACTGAACGGGACCGGCGGCGTCCAATTTGGTGGCCGGATGGCCAAGTTCTGTGCCGATGAAGTGGAGGGCGCGCGGTGAGCTCGGGAGAGAGGAGAGAGAAAGTGAGGCTGATTTAGGGTTTCCAAAAATAAAACCCACAACTTTCTATTTATACACCTTCCAAAATCGAAAACTAACTTCCTCTGACCATAACTTTTTCATACGACATCCGTTTTATGCGTACCACATGTCTACGAATTTGTATTGCCAAACTCTACAACTTTCATAAAGGAAGTTTTTAAAAATAACTTACGGGTAAGAAAATCAACTTTTGGCCACTTAGAAACAAAGCACCTTAAAATAATTGACTCCTGAAGACTAAAACTTCAACTTCATACAAACAAATAAGAATTTCCACAAAATAATCCTTCATTAATTTCGGGAATATTACAAGGAAATTGATAATAAAATATGGGGTATTACAGTTGCAAGATCAAGTGCTGAAGCAGAGTTTTGAGGTATGGCACATGGAGTTTGTGAGATGCTATGGATTAGTAATGTGTTGAAAAAATTGGGTTTTAAACTCAAGCGACCCATGGACTTGCATTGTGATAACACGTCTGTTATAGAAATTGCCCATAATCCTGTTCAACATGACCGAACAGAGCATGTGGAAGTTGATCAACATTTCATTAAGGAAAACTTGGACAGGAAGATCATTTGTTTCCCTTTCGTGTGTACAAAAGACCAATTGGCAGATATTCTCACAAAAAGTGTCAAGAAAAGTGTTTGTCAACTCGGTTAGCAAGTTGAGCATAAGCGATATCTATGTACCAACTTGAGGAGGAGTGTAGAATATTGTAAATATTACTTTCTTTGTATGTATAGGTGTAGGAGATATTTTCCTATTATTAATACTACAATTGTATCTCTATATAAACCTCATATTTAAAAAGGAATAATACATTGAAACATTCTAAACATATCAAATCATTCTTTTCTACTCTCACTTTTCTTGATTCCATCAAATTATATACTTGTATTCCCTTATATGTAAAGACTCCTGCTCTCCTAGTTATCAAATGAAATACACATGTATATATCCTTCTACATATCTCTATATCTCTCTTTCTTACCGATAGCCAACTGATTTTGTTTTTCTTATACAAACATCAAAAATGAGCGTATAATAGCATATCTAGAAATCAAGTCGAGAATTATTAGGTGTACCTGGCACATCTCAGAGGTGGTCCTCTTCTGTTTTATTGGTTTATAGATTTATATACTTAATTTTGATTGGTTCAATAATTTAAATTCACTTAATTTTTTTTACCCTCTACTGGTCCCATATGATTTAAGCAATCTTATTGGTTAAAACTAGTAAAGACCACCATTAACACGTGGTGTTCCCGGACTACCTAATAATTACTCAGAACCATGCATATACCATACCCTAGTACTCCAACGTCAAACAATGCGGCCCCAGCAAAGTCGACCCTAATTGACTTCTTCATCGATCGCCTAAATGCATAATGGTGGTCTGGTTGAAAATATAAATACTTGGTTTATCTTCTTCCAGACTTGATGAATTTGGTTGCCGACTCACGACTCGAGTACAGAGTACAGACCAGTCCGAAATTTCAGATCGAGTCAAATTCTAGTGTAGACTGTAGACTGGGTGCTATCTGCTACGTACGTATATACTTATGGTGAAGCCTGGTCAAGGAAGCAAGGGTTGGCCTTATGCACAGTTTTTCTGGGTGATAGGTCCAGGGTCATTATGACTTTCAATTCTTAGCAAGCAGACCCCATCCTCCCCATGCCTTTTGGTTGGTGAGTGCAGACAATAATATGGGACCCTAATACTCCACTACCCACTTCCTTAAAAGGGAGTAACTAGCTACCCTCTCATTCACACTCATGAAGTAGCTCTCTATCACTACTACTGTGAAAACAGATCTTATTAGAGAGTGAGAGAGCAGCTGAGAGAGAGAGAGAGAGAGAGAGAGAGAGAGAGAGAGAGAGTAGAGTAGAGAAGCTGATCGATATGGCTTTGGGAAGAGGCAGTGCGATGGCGGTGCTTGTGGTGTTTGTGCTGGTGGTGCTAAGCTCGGATTGGGCCGATGCGGCAACCTACACTGTTGGAGACAAACGTGGTTGGACGTTCAACGTTGCTGGGTGGCCGAAAGGAAAGACTTTCCGAGCCGGTGACACACTTGGTAATTTGTAGTTACTCGCTCTAAGCTTTGCTAGCTGCACATTTCCTACTGCAAGTCTGCAATAATTAATTTAGTTTTGCTAGCTAAGCTTTGCTAGCTGCACATTTCACACACGGGTTTTTGTAATTAATCCTTCAATTCCCATATATAGCTGATGATTGACGACAGATATCAACCTTGCCCATGTATGCTTATATATAATCATTATTCTTTGTTGGTTGTAGTTTTCAACTATGGGTCTGCTGCACACAATGTTGTAGCTGTGAACAAAGTGGGGTACCAGAAATGTAGCACAACTCCAGGAAATGCCAGAGTGTATCAGACTGGGAATGATAAAATCAGACTTGCCAAAGGACAGAACTTCTTCATCTGCAATTTCCCTGGACACTGCCAATCTGGAATGAAAGTTGCCATCACTGCAGTCTAGAGATCGATAATCATCTGGAAACAAAAGCTAGAGCTAAGCTAACAATACCTGGCCTATACTAGCTAGGATTCAATATGTTACCGATCATCTCCTACGTATCTTAATGTATCCACTCTATGTACTAAGCTGGATATATATCTGTGTGTTAAGGGTCGATATATAGACTCATTACTACTTTTGTGGATGAAGAAATAATATTGGGGGAGACGTAATATGAGAAATAAGGAAATGGTCTCTTTAGTGCATAATATATATACACACATGGTTACTTTTTAGAGTGGGACACCGTTTTGAAATTAAAGTGTGATGTTTTTTATTTCGCTTACTGTTAGGTCACTGTAGACATATAAAATTTAACGATAAATAATAATCGTTGAATTGTCAAACAACAAGTGGGCCCGACAAATTGCATATGTGGCTCGTGAGTTGGTAAAGTTGAAAAGTCTTCGGAGATGTCACATGGCGACACGCAAATGGTCAGTCAACAACTAAATCGTCGAATCTCGTCTGAAAGCAAATGTTAAATGTCAGCCGTTGATCGAACGTCAATCAAATTAAATTGGTCATCGGAATGGAAAGTAGACATTTAATCAAATTAGTTATACCTTATCGGTTGTAATTAAATTAATCAATTAAGATTGATTTATTTATTTATGTTAACAATAATAATTGAATTAATCAATTTAAATTGATTGATTTGGTTATTACCGTTAAGGAATGACAATTAAAGTGGTGTCTTCAAAACCTACCATAAATGAAATGGTGTCGACACTATAAATACCCCCTCTCATATCAAGAGAGGGACTTCGGACAATAGAGAGACAAATCACTCCTGAGAACTCAGAAGTCTCAAAATTTCCCGAAGAACTATCAAGCTACCAAATAGCCAGTTCTTCACCAAACTCAAATCCCAAATACTCATCGCGTGATCAACTCTCGTGACCCTTTACGTCTCAAGAACAAGTGCTCGTCACCCTTGAGTCAAATCCATATTCGGAGATAGAATCAGAGGAATTCACAAAGATTTGTAACCCGCATTCATATCAATAAAATTATATTCTTTTTGTACACGTGTTGTTCTGTAATTTGTCGCAGATTTTCCGTGTTTACAAAAGTGGCACGCCCAGTGGGACCTCTTTGCCTCTCATCTCCTTCTCCGTAGGAAAGTTCAAATCCGTTCGAGCAATGGCCTCCAAGAACACCCAAGCCATCTCAACAAATAAATCCAAACCAACGACCTCGAGGTCAAGCAGCGAATCCTCTGGTCATGTCACCCGTAGCATGGCAAGGAATCAACCCACAACATTCGTGGCTCTGCCTTCCAAGCCTCGCAAACCAATCATCACCTTGGAGAATCTTGAGAAAAGCAAGCATGTCCCTCGAAGTGAAGAAAGGGAAACTCCAAAGAAACCAAGGGAGCGGTCATCCTCACCTACCTCGGATGATGAATCAAGCACGGCTTCATACCATGGGAGTCTTAATGGTGATGAAAACAACACGTACGGCATGCCGTCGGATGATTCATCGCAACCTATCCACATGCAAGTCATGGTGACAGGCGCGTCCACCATTGAAGAGCAAATAGCCAATCTGATGGGAGCGGTTGAGAAGCTCACCAAAACGGTGGAAGAAAAAGACATGCAAATTGCCGAGCTTTATAGCAGGCTCGAAAATCAAGATGAAGAAAAGAAGGAGAAAGTAGGTGAGAACTCCAAGAACGATGACAAGGACGATGATGGCTCGCTTGGATCCATGTCCTTCTAGCAATTGCAGGACATCATCACCAACTCCATTAGAGCTCAATATGGAGCTCCTTCTCGTGATTCTCTCACCTACTCAAAACCCTACACCAAAAGAATCAATAGTCTAAGGATGCCGTTGGGATACTAGCCGCCAAAGTTCCAGCAATTCGAAGGGAAGGGCAATCCAAAGCAACATGTTGCTCATTTCATTGAAATTTGCAACAACGCTGGGACGGAGGGTGACCACCTTGTCAAACAGTTCGTTCGCTCTTTGAAAGGCAATGCCTTTGAGTGGTACACGGACTTAGAGCCCGAGTATATCGATAGTTGGGACCAAATGGAACGTGAATTTTTAAACCGCTTCTACAGTACAAGGCGTACTATGAGTATGATGGAACTCACCAACACGAAACAATGGAGGGATGAACCGGCAGTTGACTTTATTAATAGGTGGCGCTCGCTCAGTCTTGATTGTAAAGATCGTTTGTCAGAAGCTTCTGCAGTTGAAATGTGCATTCAAGGCATGCACTTTGATTTGTTGTACATTCTCCAAGGTATCAAGCCTCCAAGGTCGACTAAAAGGTTGATATTTGGTTCCTTATTTCCGTCTCGCTACACAACTCTTGAAGGGTTTCGATGTTGTTACACTAGTACATGTGCCAAGGAAAGAAAATCAAATGGCGGACGCCTTGGCCAATCTAGCAGCAACTTTGGCATTATCAAACGATGAAATTGTGGACCTTCCAATTTGCCAACGATGGGTTGTATCAACAGAAATTGTCCCATTGTGCGAAAATTCCAATGTAGTGTCCGTCTATGCTATTGACGTCGAAGATTGGCGGCATCCTTTGATCGACTACATTGAGCATAACAACCTACCTGACGATCTAAAACAACGGACGGATATCAAACGAAGAGCCCCACGCTTTTTCTACTATAAGGAGACTCTTTTTCGACGATCATTTGATGGGTTACTCCTTAGGTGTTTGGGAAAAGAAGAGGCGTCCAAAGCCATGGAAGAGCTTCATTCGAGAGTATGTGGAGCTCATCAATCAGGTCCTAAGTTGCATTTCCAAGTAAGGCGAATGGGTTACTACTGGCCCACAATGGTCAAGGATTGCATGGAGTACGCACAGAAATGTCAAGCTTGTCAATTCCATGCAAATTTCATCCATCAACCGCCTGAGCTATTGCATCCTACAATCGCTTCACACCCGTTTGATGTTTGGGGGATGGATGCTGTGGGACCCATAACTTCGAAATCCTCTAGCGGCCACATGTACATTTTGGCATGCACGGATTCCTTCTCAAAGTGGTCAGAGGCGGTACCGCTTAAAGAGATAAAGAAAGAGACTGTTGTAGATTTCATCAAGACATGTATTATTCAGCGGTATGGTGTGCCACGTTGCATCATCACAGATAATGTCAAGTACTTCTCAAATAGTGCTATGCAAAAACTTAGCGAAAAGTATCACTTCAAGCTACACTTTTCTTCGATGTACAATGCACCAGCAAATGGTTTGGCGGAGGCATTCCATAAAACGCTCTGCAACATCTTGAAGAAGACTGTCAGCAAGTCACAAAGAGATTGGCATGAGAAGATGGGCGAAGCATTGTGGGCGTATAGAACGACATATCGAACCGCCACAAATGCCACACCTTACTCTCTAGTGTATGGTGTTGAAGCTGTCTTGCCGTTAGAGAAACAAATTCCATCATTGAGGATTGCTTTGCAAGAGGGCCTCACAAATGAAGAAAATATCAAGTTACGACTTCAAGAGTTGGAAGCCTTGGATGAGAAAAGGCTCGATGCGCAACAACATTTGGAATGCTACCAAGCTCGAATGTCGCGTACCTTCAACAAAGGGGTTCGGCCTCGATCCTTTCAAATTGGCGACTTGGTCCTTGCTGTACGCAGACCCATCATCATGACACACAAAACCGGTCCCAAGTTCAAATCAAAGTGGGACGGTCCTTATGTTGTCAACGAAGTCTACACCAACGGAGCCTACAAAATCGTGGCTGAAGACGGCTTGAGAATTGGCCCAATCAACGGCAAGTTCTTGAAGAAGTACTACGCTTGAGACGAGTGAAGACTGCTCCTAGCCTGCACGAGCCTAAACTACACAAGGCACCCAAAAAAAAAAAAAAGAATAATAAAATGTTCAGTTGAGGTGAAAACCCGAAAGGGCAGTTCAACCACAAAAAAATAAGGATGTTAAAAAAAAAAGGTTCATCATCACCATCATCCGTACCATAACCCTTGAACTACGTGATGACTTGATTCCTTCTTATGAAAGATACGTAGGCAACTTGAGAATCATATTCTTGAGTTCAGTCACATCAAAATAAAATAAAGGGTTTGTTTACCAATGGTAAAATATAATTCTTTATTGCATAATAAGTTATTGGCAAAGTAACTTAACAAAAGCAAATTGCATAATAAGTTCTCGTTGTCAAAACTGACTTATTACAAGCATTAAAAAGCCAAAAAGAAAAAAAAAAAAAAAAAGAAGATCTTAAACTGCTAGAGATGACTAGTCCTTTACATCCAGGTGAGACCCTTGAAGCTGTTGCGTTGCTCTTTAAAAACGTCTCCCAACTTCTTGACTTTCTCGAGCTCCTCGGCAGTCACCTCCATTGTTTCCTTGATTCGAGCCTTTTCATTCTCGAAATCAGCAAGTTGTTTATCATGGCGAAGGAGAGTCGCATCCGATGAAGATATTATCTGCTCCAACCGTTGTTGCTCTTTCTTCAAGTTCTCCAATGCCTCGATGGCGGTCTGGCGTTTATCAAGGTTGGCTTGGCGGAATTTGGTTAATTTTGCGATGTTAGATTCTGCATGAGTCAAGTGATGATCGGATGAGCCTGTAGGAGCTTTGTGTGAACATGCAAGTCTTGTTGTGTTGTATTGGGTAGCACTTGCCATCAAGCGGTCCACTTTGTCTTTTACTGATGAAGGATCAACCCCATAAATTTGAAGCTCACCTATAAGCTCGTCAATATCTCCTTTCTTGGAAAGAATAGTCTTCAATGAGTAATTCGTTATGATCTCCTCAATCTGTTCACAGACTTGACTTGCTGCTTGCATACGAATCTTACGAAGTCCTTGACTAGTATCCACGACATCAGCTGCACCATGAGTGACTTCAGAAAGTGCCATTTTGTTTAAAGGCTTTGGGGAAGTCTCAGTTGCATATAAATCTACGCATAAATCCCACAAATTGAAGTGTTAATATTCAAAAAAAAAAAAAGAAAAAAAAGAAGAGAGAAAGTGAAATGGAAAAGGTACCGGTCCAAATGTACCTTTATGACCGACTTGTTGCAATTCATTCTGGTCATTGCATGTTACGTCCTTGGAAACCAAATGAGCTTTAAGCACTTCGGTCGACGGGACACGGATAGCATCTGAGCAAGCTTCATCTTCAAATAGTGGATGTCCATCCAACTAAGAAAAAGATGAAAAAAAAGAGATAAATGAAGTGGGTTTGATCATATGTACAAAAAAAATGAATGAAAGGCATCTGACCATTACCTCGGAAGTCAAAATTGGCATTCCAAAGTTAGACAAAGTTGTTTAGCCATGCTTTTGTGTCAAAAGAAGATTGAAGTCCCATAAAAAAAAAAGAGGATAGAAAGATGACACGTTCACTTGTCAGAGACTTTGTCTCCCATTAAAAAAATGGGGGTCAACAAGGGGACTCAGCAGTCATATATATATATATATATATGTATATATAAAGTAAATAAATGCAAGTACCTGAACATGTCGCGGTGTAGATTGAGGAGAACCGGGAACGTCACCAAGAAAGTCAGTGTTGAGGGGAAACTCATTGTCGGGATCAAAAAAAGTGGAGCCAAGGTCAGGTTCAATTCTTCGACGCTTAAAGTTCACGTTCCCGGAACTGCTACTCTCACTAGACCTCTTTGCTGGGGCCTCAATTCCTTTCAGCTTCAGCTTAAGACGACTTCCACCAACATGAGGGTCAGACGAGTCGCCATTACCTTCCAAGAGTTGAGATGGTTGAGTAGGGCGAGTATTACTTGGGGGCAGTGCCTTGATTGGAGATGCATGTGGGCTATTGTTGCGCTCTATGTCGCGAGGAACAATATTTTGTCGAGGCGGTGCCGTATGGGTAACGATCTTATCCTCCTTAAGTTTCAAAAGTTTGGGTTGCGACCCACCAACATGTGTCACCGTTGCAGGCTTCTTTGATGTCAAGTGGTATACCTTAGACCACCATTCAACGTAATCTCGAGTCACCATATACTCTTTGTGGGTATTATTAGGTGGCAATGTAGATTTATTTGTTGTCTCGCGTCTAACGAGGTTTGCCCAATGCCAGTACATCAACGACAGTGCGCCAGTTCGGACGTCTCTCTTCTTAAAGTTTCCTGGAACATCTTGAACATAGCCAAATTGACGACTGAATCGGTGGGGACTATATGGCTGAATGATCCGCCGATTGTTTTGCCTAAGAGTAAGAAGTCCGGATCGAATACAGACAAGGAAGACAAAGTTCGCGCGAGTGGTGTCTTCACGATCAGCAATCTCGGTAGGCTCTTTCCGGCGTAAGGCTAAACGATCAATCTCCACCTTATAACATGCATTAAAAAGGGAACGAGCTTGTGTATCCTCAAAATGCTTTGCCGCGAATGCCCCCGAGTAATGAATCATGAAAGGCCTAAGATCTTCGGGAAGGGAGTTGCAAAAATGGGTGTCGAAGTATTCCGCCAACCATGCATACACGTAGTGAAAGGGTAATGCGGCTGAGCAATTTCCTGGGTCATTTGAAGCAGAGATCTCGTTTAAGCCTTGGTATATATTTGCCAACACGGGTACAGCTAGACTGTATTGGCAGCCTTTGGCCATATTGCTAGCGACCTTGAACACGCTAGGTCGGATCAGACTTGTGTCATCCATGCGAAAGACAAATAAGCACAACCAACAAGCGTAAAATGCAGCCAAGTGGGTGGACTTCATGTCTCTGTCATCTACTTCCACATCAACAAATGGCCAGAGGTCATTCTCAGCGCCGTCTTGAGCTTCAAGGATTTCACCAGTCGGATTATGGGTGCTTGGGGGTGCGTCTTTCTTGTTTCGGGTACTCTTGACAGGTGGTCTCTTATATTTCATGCTTCCTTTGTACCAATACCGAATCCATGAGGTGATCTTCACTTTTTGACCTCGATTGCCTTTGCAAAGCTTGTGGTAAGCTAGGAAAAGGTACTCACAACTCTTGGGGATGAGCGGCTTGCTTTCCTCGCACTTGGTGGAAAATTCTTCAATAGGTGGAACAACTTCGTCATAAAATTCTCCAACGACAGGTAGACCTCCAATAATCACCAAATCTCGCAAAGAGATAGACATTTCGCCATGAGATGTATGAAGGGTGTTCGTAAGGGGGCACCAGTGTTCGCAGAAAGCCTTAACAACAGGCGCAACACGATCATAGGAGAAGAGAGAAGCAAGTAGTGCACGGTAGAGGCCGGCTTCGTGGATGAGCTCTTCATTTCGACTCAAGACATCTTCTAACCACTCCCAGTAGAATTCGGTGTAGGAGAAACCACCGTTGGTACGAAATCCGTTTCACTTCACTGAACTGTTGGACATGCGATCATTAAGAAGCACGAAGGGCGTCTGAGGAATAGTCTGATCATGATGGGCAGACTTCAACATCCATACGTCAGAACTTCGCTTCTCGTTGATGGACTTGGTTGGCTTAAAAGTGGCTAGCTGACGAGACACTTTGTGAGTCCACTGGGGAATGTGACTTGAATCGTCATACCCGGATGTCTCGACGGCGAGTGGGCCGGTCAAGGAAGGATAGGTGCTCAAGGTGGTGCCATCGCTTTGGACGCCGTCGATATCTTCAAGAATGGTGATTGTGCCCTTCTTGAAACTCTTGAAAAACGCCATGTGGAATGAAATATGTCAAAAACGCAAAGCCTGAACACTTTGAGCGATCCCTCCACGTCTAAAACGTGAAAGGAATCAAGCGGTTAGGTGTTCACGATCTTCAATTTATTGCTTCAATGATGGTGATTGTGCCTTTCTTGAAACTCTTGAAAAAAAGTCTTGTGGAATGAAATACGTCAAAACGCAAAGCCTAAACACTTTGAGCGATCCCTCCACGTCTAAAACGTGAAAAGAATCAAGCGGTTAGGTATTCGCGATCTTCAAGTCGCCACCAAAATTCTAAAAAAAAAAGAAGATGACAAATAAATCAAATAATCAGTGCAATCGGACGAGTCGGAGGCGAGGAAAATTGATACAATAATCTGGTGAAATATTTACGTTGCCCACAGAAAGACTACCATGCAAGGTTACTCTATAAGATAACGGTGAGTACGCCATGGAATTGGGGTCATAACAAAAAAATGAAAAGAAGAAAGTGCCCTCGGTACCTTTATTGTGGGCAAAGTCGACCAACTGTGCGGCTTGAAGACAAAGTCTTTACTCTGACATTCAAGATACCCACGTGAGAAAGGTTATTCACTCCTAAAATATCAATAGTTGCAGCAAAGGAAGTAATGGGAACATTGTCAGTGTGTCAAAGAATTAATATAAAAAGGGGATTTCATCTTCTCAACCTCAAGTACTCAAGTAGTACCTCACTGTTACAAAAAGCTTCTTCTGCTGACGACAGGGAAACAAATCAAAAGCGCTCTGCAACCTGCAATACAAATAAAATAGAATAAACAGGGAAGACGTCAGGAGCTTAGGTTGCTTCTTTTGCATAGACAGCAGTCAAATCAAGACGAAAAAAACAAAATAAAAGAAAACATCATAGCGGTGGTGACATGAACCTTGAAGCAGTCGAGATGGGATGAAAAGCGTTTAAACCGAAACCCTTAATTTATGTTGAGGCTTAGGGTTTGCTACCTAAGTAACTTCCTAAATGAGACTGAAAGATTACGGAGGGAATCTAAGATTTCCCGCCATAGGGCGTCAAATTATTTGGTGTCTGAAATAATTGATTATGGAGAATCAATCAAATCAAGGAAGAAATACATCAAAGGTTTCCTTCTACGTTTGGTGCTCAGAAATCTTTACCAAATCAAATAAAAATACGTAGGAATCCTTGTAAATTTAAGGAACCTCTACAAAATTTAGGTATCCTGTAAATTCAAGGAATCTCTACAAAAATAGGGAATCCTTACAAATTTAGGAATCCCTATAAATTCGGGAATTCCCACAAAATTACAGAAATCCTCACCCACACTAGAGCCCAAGAAGTTGGCTCAAAATTGTCCACCTTAAAAGCACGGACTTCAAGTCGCACCTTCGACACGCGACAACAGCATGACTACGACGCACCTTGAAGTGGGGGCATTTGTAGACATATAAAATTTAACGATAAATAATAAGCGTTGAATTGTCAAATAACAAGTGGGCCCGACAAATTGCATACGTGGCTCGTGAGTTGGCAAAGTTGAAAAGTCTTCGGAGATGCCACATGGCGACACGCAAATGGTCAGTCAATAACTAAATCGTCGAATCTCGTCTGAAAGAAAATGTTAAATGTCAGCCGTTGATCGAACGTCAATCAAATTAAATTGGTCATCGGAATGGAAAGTAGACATTTAATCAAATTAGTTATACCTTATCGGTTGTAATTAAATTAATCAATTAAGATTGATTGATTTATTTATGTTAACAATAATAATTGAATTAATCAATTTAAAATTGATTGATTTGGTTATTACCGTTAAGGAATGACAATTAAAGTGGTGTCTTCAAAACCTACCATAAATGAAATGGTGTCGACACTATAAATATCCCCTCTCATATCAAGAGAGGGACTTCGGACAATAGAGAGAAAAATCACTCGTGAGAACTCAGAAGTCTCAAAATTCCCCGAAGAACTATCAAGCTACCAAATAGCCATTTCTTCACCAAACTGAAATCCCAAATACTCGTCGCGTGATCAACTCTCGTGACCCTTTACGTCTCAAGAACAAGTGCTCGTCACCCTTGAGTCAAATCCATATTCGGAGATAGAATCAGAGGAATTCACAAAGATTTGTAACCCGCATTCATATCAATAAAATTATATTCTTTTTATACACGTGTTGTTCTGTAATTTGTCGCAGATTTTCCGTGTTTACAGTCACATTTTCACATCTTTACCGTTCAGTATCTAGAACATAGTGTATAGATATTCATGTAAAATTTCATCCAATTTAAATAACATTTGAGCTTCTGTAAATATATAGGCCGGTTATGGGGTTTATTAAACTACAAGATAGCCCTCTTCACAGAATAAATTACAGTGTCTATTTAAAATTTCATCTAATTTAAAAAACATTTAAGCTTTTGTAAATATATGGGCTATGGGGTTTATTAAACTACAAGATAGGCCTCTTCGCAGAATAAATTACAGCGTCCATTTATCTTTTCCCTTTCACAGAATTTTCCACAACACAATCATCATTAGTATGACTCATGATTACGGTGTCCATTTATCTTTTGCCTTGTACAGAAATTTCCAAAATACACTTATCATTCATGACTCATATATATATGAGCTATCCGTGGCACTGATCATGAGCTAAAGTGTAAATTTTATCTGACGTAAGAGTTGACCTGATTGCAAAAAATTCTAAACCACTCCAGTAACCTCATCTCCAATCATGTCTCAATAATGCTGGAAAAATAGTGGTGGCATGTCATCCGGACGAATACAATTGGAAAAGATCATCCCTAATCTCATCTTATGAATAGGGAGCACAGAAATGCTCATTCGTACTGCTATTAACACAAGGCGTAATAGCCAATAAGTTTGTCCCATCCCAAAAGTACCGAACTGGAGCATATGTCGGATTAAGACCAATTGCTTTATGTAATGTCACGTATAAGATTTGTTCTAAGGTTATTGCTAATCGGTTAGAAGTGGTGTTTCTTGTAAGTGATTTCCGCGTATCAAAGTGCTTTTGTTTATAGTACGTTGATCACTGATGATATTGTTTTTGCTAATTATGAACGAGCTCATTATGTTCACAACAAGAGAGATGGTGATGAGGGTGTTATGGCTCTCATATTGGATCTCGGTAAACCTTATGACCGAATGAAGTGACTGTTCTTGCGGAAAGTGATGGAGCAGTTTGGTTTTGCAAATGTGTGGATTGACATGGTGATACAAACACAATGTGTTGATTTTGTGAGATGTTTTTTCTCGGTGAGTGGGAAACCACAAGGGTTTGTCATTTCGAGTTGTGGTCTTTGACAAGGAGGACTGGCCCTGAGAATTTGGGGGCTTGAAGCGGAAAAAAAAAATGGGACTCCTTGCGAAAAAATATACTCATTCTCATTCTCATCGGTAAAAGTTTGTGTTTGTTTAATACTTGACTTTAAATATTAATTGCAAATAGATCCTGCTTGAAGCTTCTTTAATGCCTCTCTTCTCTGCTTCTCTTTTCTTTTTTTAGGCCCAGAAGGATACTTCCTAATTAGAGCCATATGAAAAGATAATATAAACAAAGGCATAAATAGAATTTTAGGCATAAACAAAGACATGAAATCAAACATTCAATTATTCAAATACTCAAACCAAAACCTATCTCACAATCAATCTTCTTAATTGAAATCAAAACCCTTCTCATTCTCAATTTCAAATTCTCAATTATGAAGTTGCAAAAACTATGGGATTGGACTCATTGGAGGAGGATGACAGACTTACCTAACTTTTGTCGGAGAGAACTCAAACTCAAAGAAATCGAGGGTTGTTGGCCTGCTGCAAAGAGACCTTGATATGAGAAAATGAGAAAGACGACAAGACACATGCGGGCGTGCGGCAGTCGAATGAGTCGATGACTCGATCAAAGAGAAAGAAAGTTTCAGAAGATAGAAGTTGTGTAAGAGTTTAGGGTTTAGGGTTTAGGATTTAGTATATATATATATATATATGTTTAGTATGTCATTATATATATATATATATATATATATATATATATATATATGAATTTTATTTTGGGGGCCCAAAGCATAGGCTTGTTGGGTTTTAGCCCATGGCCGGTTCTGTCGACAAGGTCATATATCCATAATCTCTGTACTTGTTTCTATAGGGGCAGAAGGTTTTTTAGCTCTGCTTTGACAAAAACAAAGCTTTAGGTACTTATTAGGGGAAACAAATTTGCCGACCACTTATTTGTCCACCCTAATGCCCACCACCTTATTTAAGTGCCATGTATCCTTTTTCTAAAGTATGTCTAACCTCAATCCCCGGCCTAAACGATATCATTTTAAGGCTATCCAAGTTCAGCAGCAGGGGTCACTACTGGAAAACAGAACTTAGGCGACAAAATTATATTAATTTCGTAACCTAAGTGAGACTTAGACGACGGAAAACAATTTCGTAGCCTAAGAAGGACTTAGGCGACAAAAATGTATTCCGTGGTCTAAGAATCTCTTAGACGACGGAAATATATACTTAGGCGACGGAATTATTTTTAAAAAAAATTTAAAAAATTAAAAATTAATTACTTAGGTGACAGAATTATTTAAAAAAAAAATAAAAAAATTAAAAATTAATTACTTAGGCGACGAAAATGTATTCCGTGACCTAAGATGCTCTTAGACGACGGAAAAATTTACTTAGGCGACAGAATTATTATTTTTTTAAAAATAAAAAAATAAAAAATAATTTCGTTGAGTAAAAAATTAAAAAAATTAAAAATTAATTACTTAGGTGACGAAAATATATTCCGTGGTCTAAGAATCTCTTAGACGACAGAAAAATTTACTTAGGTGACGAAATCATTATTTTTAAAAAAATAAAATAAAATAATTAATTACTTACGCGATGAAAGTATTACTTTTTGTCACCTAACTACCGAAATTTTTAACGGCAACGTTTCCACCAAATTAAACATTTAAGGAAAACTCAAACCAAAAATTTTAAAAATTTTATTTTCTTTTTAACTTAAACTCTACCCTCACTCTCCTAAAAAAAACTCCACCCTCACCCAAAAAAATTAACTCTCTCACTGTCTCTTCATACCATCCCTCTCCTCTTCTCCAAGCCTCACTCTCTTTCTCTCCGTCTGCCGTCGTCATCTCCGACGTGGCGTTGCCGGTTCCGGCCGCCGCACGCCACAAGATCACCACCAAAACGTCCACTTTTCCCTCCTCCCACCAGGTCGACATGTATCCACTCCCGAAGGAGATCGAAGCCGAGGTAGCACGGCGGAGTTCACCGATTTCAGGCGAGCTTGGGAAGCGACAACAACTTCGGTGCGTAGGGTTTCTTTCCTCTTCTCTTCAATTTCATGTCTTTAATCTTTGGATTGGAGCCCTAATGTGAAAATCCCCTTTTCTGCCATTTTTCTAGGTTTCTCGAGGTCGTTCTCCGACGAGGCTTCCGACAGCTCCCTATCTTTATACGTCCTTCTTCCTCCTTCCTACTAGCGTTGCAACGACCAGACGAGGATTTTGACAAGCCAGAAGGTGGATTGAGCTGCTGTTGCTGCTTGGGTGATGAACCAAACCTAGGTTTCCGACGATGGTGTTGGGTGGATTGAGCTGTTTTTTTTGAGACGATGGTGTTGGGTGGTGACATCATAGTTTGGGCGGAACTGCTTAGATTTGGGGTTTCTATGGTGGTGGAAACTGGGTGGTGACAGTGGTGGTGGGTGGTGACATGCATCACGGTTTGGGTGGTGGAATTTTGGCCGGTGGTAGCATGGGTGGTGGCCTGGTGGGTTTCAGAATTCAAACCAATAAGAAAAGAAATTGAATGGAAAAGAAATAAAAAGAAAAATTAAAGAAATTGAGACTAATTATTAAAATATATATTAAATAATTGAAATGAAATTTAATTAATTAAATTAATTGTTATTTAAATATTTTAACTTATGTCGCCTAAGAATTTAGGAGACAAAATATATTCCATGGCCTAAGTACTTCTTAGGCCCACTTAGACGACGAAAACAGATGTTTCATCTCTTAATCACCTACCTCACGTTACTTAGTCGACGGATCTTAGTTGACAGAAATTTCGTCGCCTAAGATCTTAGGAGACAAATTTTCTTACTTAAACTACAAAATTTTTCTGTCGCCTAAATGTTGTTTTCTGGTAGTGGGTCTGAACCCCCTTTCAGAATTAGGAAAGTTTGAAGTTTAATACGTAATTTAGTCAATTATATTAACAAATGTATTTATAGATTGATTGGTTTTTATGTCTTGACAATCGAAAAAGATAAGAAAGTTAATAGGAAAATAAGTTACTACTACAAAATTTACCAAAACAAAATTTATGAAGTAATAAATGAATAAATTACTATTTTCTTCCCTTGTATACTTGTATTTTTTTTTACGAGTTAAGATATGTATATAATAAAATTTTGCTTCATTTGAAGATCTTCATTTGATCATCTTATATAAGAAAAAGGATATGTCTATTGTCACCCCACAAACTACTTTACTCACCTCACGTTCTCTTCACACCTCATTTATATATTTTTAATTGTAAGTCTATTTTATTCACCCATTTACAATACCTAAAATATCATTTTCCTAATTCTGATTTATTCACCCAACATATATTTTTCTAATTTCATATTTACTTTGTTCACCCTACATTCGATCTCTTCTTACCCCGCATATATATATTTTTTAATTTGAATTTAATTTATTCACTCATTTGCAATACACACAATATTTGACTCTTCCAATAGCCATTAAACTCCAAAAACAAAAACAAAATTGAAGAAAACCATAACATTAATATCATTTGGGTAAATGAAATCACCAACTGAACAAAAAAAATCATATTAAAGTATAAATCTCAATTAAAGATCCAGAAAAAACTCTCAAACTTAACTCATTGGTATCCGTCGATGTCTAGATGCACAATGTTTGTAAATGTATCTCTACTTGAAAAAAGTTTTCACTGATGAAAAAAAAAAAACAAATCGAATATAAGTGAACTACTAGACATAAAAATTTACATACAAAATCAACATAAGAAATAATGAGTAAAATGATAAACGAAGCATAAACAAAGAAAAAAAATACAAACAATTTACATCATGTTTAGGTTGAATGATAAAAACATCTTTAACAATGCTATTCATCTTTAAGTTATATTTTAGACAAATTAGCTAAAACATCATTTTGGCTAGCCACTTTAGAAATGTGGTTGCATAAATGCTCTCTATTTTAGCTAGCATTACATCAACATTATTCTTCAAATATAAATTAAATAGTTTAAATATATTTATATATTACATAAAATATCTTACAAGGAATGTATTAAATTATAACTAACCTCATCTGAGTCATCTCGCTCTTTATATTTAACTAACGAGATAACTTAGAGTCATAATAGCTAAACTTTGGCTAGTCTGCTTGACAGGACCTACCTCAGATTCCACCCTGAAATCCAGAGAGGCTCTGCAGGGCCCACTTTAGAAGCAAATCCAACGAAAATTTCAACAGAGATATCCCTAAAAGTGAACTATCCAACCTATAAACAACACAATTATACTTATAAAGAAACCATCCTTGTTCTCCCAAAATCACAAGCTCTCGCAATACAAACATGCCTCACGAATTCATCTATGCACATAAGAAAACGAAAAGATATTATTATGCGGAAGCTATAGTGTGATAATGCCTTGTCTCTGGATACGCTTAACCTCAACTATCTTGTCCTGCAAACTGGGCATTTGAAAACGAAAGACTCAGAGGAAAGTATTTGAAAAACGTTAGTGTGAGTAAACGAAAAATAAATAAATAAATAAATAAACGTAAAATATGAAACCAAAACTTTAGTTTTTTCCCACTTTTTGATAAGCAAGAAAACCATTGCATGCGAGTGTTGACAAAAACCTTCATAAGGAAAATCTCAAGGAAACGAATTAGTCCCGCTAGTCTAAGTAACAACAAAGATAAATAATAACCCTCGTAACAGAAAATACCAAAATAATGGACTAGCCCCGCTAGTCAAAAACAACAACAAAGATTCATAAAGACCTTAGTAAAATGGAATATCAAAAAGATGGACTAGCCCCGCTAGTCAAGACAACAACAATAAATAAGAAGCAGATACAGTCATACTAGTGAGCCTCCCAGACTCGAGTGCCTCTCAGACAAAAGTACTTACATACTCCCTACACCTTCACGTCATGTTAACGAAGAGGGTGTAATGCTTGCGTGATGCCGCCGGCAACATCACATCACCACTAGGGCCGAAATGACTTGCGTGACTCCACTCGAAACGTGGTAGCCACATCGCCTCGAAAGGCGGAACAACATGCTAGCATTAGTAATATACGATTAAACGAGTATGACATGGCATAAAAAAGGAAATATAAATCATGTGAGTTTCCCTAAAACTCATAAATCCAACATAAGTATGATTCCCAACCATACTCGAAAAAATTCCAAGAGCAAAGAAATTAACTAAATTCTATGGCGTGTGCCACACGTTAAAATGTTCAATAAAATAAAATAACTCAAGTAATTATCATGATTCAAAAATTAGACAATACGCAAATCCTTAATGTAGTCTCAAATCCGGGAATCAAAAGAATATCATAATTTAAATACCAAAACAATTACCCAACTCAAAATCCATAAATCATTAACGAAAACTTAATCAATACGTTGATCTCAAATAATTTCCGATCCAAGTCGTAAGCCGAAATTATAATATAAGCTCGATAAAAATAATAATGATAACTTATAAAGTCATGCATGCATATTTAATAAAAACCAAAATGTCCACTCACAGTGATTCGGTCATGGTAGTTGTCAAGCCGAGACTTCCCAAATCAAATGCTCGTCAACTCCCTACGACTACCCTTTACGTCCAAAGGCACCTACTTGAGTCATTTAATTAGAAATTTAATCCAAACCTTAAGTTAATAATCTTAACTACTTGCAGATTTAATAATTATCTTTAGCCTTAGCCAATAGTCCGGACGAAGACTTAGAACTAGTTCCTAAATAAATTAAATTGTCCGTTGCCAAATACTTCCCTTAACCAATCACGTTTTACTTTGGGATATAGATGCTTCATTTCTTGACAACAATCCACGTTTAATAATTCAGGTTACCTTAATTAACTCTTAACCATCCAATTTAACTCCAGCAAACACTTTAATAACTCAATTCTTTGCTTTACTTGAAACCAATTAGTTCTTTAATAAGAACAAACCTTTTCACTAAAACCATTCCTTATTTGTCCAGTTAATTTTCTTATCCCGTACAATCCTCAATTACAACACAATTACAATTGTTTCTTTACTAATACATTCCTCTTTCATTCCGCACCAACCATTTTACTAGGTTTTCCATTTAAACACCAATTAGTAACTTTCCACTAATAATCGTGGTTAACAAGGTCATAATCCTTCTTATACCCTAAATCAGAATAATTCCTTTCTAATCATATGCCATAATTTACCTTACTCATATCCACAAAAGTATCCTTCGTTTAAGCTGATTGACCTTGGAATGGAAATAAGCCTAAATCAATTTCCTACCTTTGCAAAACATCTCATTAGGCCGTGAGTAGGCTTCTCCTCCTCATCAATCTATTTTTTTCTCTTCCTCATCAATCTTCTTTTTCTCCTCCAAATCCATTAACATCCTCGTATTTAAAAATGCAGATTATACCAAACCTCACATATTTCCCAAAACAGAAGAATTAGGCCTTCAATCGAAACGGAACAAGGATCTCAAATACGAAGGTGGGTGACGATAAATTACCTGACAGAGACAATGAGCTCTAGGGTGGATAGAGGCGGAGCTGATGTGGCTCACGAACCAACGACGACGCGTGCGGCGGCGCTTCTCAGGAACAAAGGCTCACACTAAGGGGCTTTGGTGGTGGAAGGGTTGCTGACCTCATCCACGGTGGCTGCGAAGCCCAAACGTGGCCGGAGGTGATGGATCGATCTCAGCAAAACCTAGAGTTTTCCGGCAAGAACCCGTACGGCATCAAGTTGGGTTGGGTTTTGATCGGAATTGGATTTGGAGTCGTTTGGTGTGGGTGGTGTTAGGTGGCGGTGGCCGGAGCTAAACTTTCCGGCGAGGCAGGGAGGGAGGGAGAGAGTTGTCGAGGTAGAGGAGAGAGAAAAGAGGGAGAGAGAGAGAGAGCGGCCGGAGAGAAAGGAGAAAAGAGAGTCTGAGTTTAGGGTTTTCCCTCCTTCTTTTTATGTTATAAGCAAAAAGACTGTTTTGCCCTTTTAACAAAAACTAGTTAGAATGTTCTAGCTGTTTTCATTCGGATTTTAGGTTCGTTTACTTAAGCAGATATCATCAACAACATTCTTAATTACTTCTCGCCTGCACCTTAGACAGACTATAATTTGAGAGGCCCAAAAAGATGAACGCAGACCCAAATGCTAGTCTCGACTTCTAGAGAAGTCTCGACATTTTAAATCTTCTAATATGTGATAACAATGTGAAAGGTAACTTAAGTAGCAAATTACTGTCCTGGTGACAATAAACTAATAAAATAAGGTATAGGGTGTTACACTGTTGGAGCTCCGAAAATATCAAACAAAGCAAAACACACTCTAAAATTCCTAAAAGCTAAAATAGAGAGTCTGCTAAAGTTGCTCTAACGTCTTCAGACTTCATAAAACGACCGAATATGATAAATTATGGGCTAAGGTTTAGGGAGTACATTTTTATCCAAAAATGAAAAAAAGATTAAAAAAAAATTTATAATTTGTAACAACTTATTGTCTCTTGCTGTAATTTTACATCAGAGTATATTGGTCTTCAATAAATTAACAACGTGTGGGATGAGCAAAGTGGTTTATGAGGGTGACAATAGACGCACCCTAAGAAAAAACGCACAAAACTTTGAGTTAGATAATTTTTTATTAAATTTTAACGTACGCTCCCTTGTATATATTTGAACACCCCCAGCTTCAAATCTTGGCTCCGCCACTGTTCAACAGGGTTTTTATTTGAATATATTGGTCTTATCAGACTCACCTAATCTTATTACTATTCATATGAGTTTTGTGTCTCCAATCATTGAGTCAAAACTAATTTTTATTCCAATGGTGTATCTTTCTATTGTCAAAGCGGATAAATATGGGCCTTTTATTTTAACCGCAATAAATCTGAGTCGTCTGCTTCTTGATCGTTGCAGGCGCACTAGGAAACCCACGTGGTGGGACCCACTTGGTCAGCCCGCCCTCTACGCGTGTCAAGCACGTCTCCTGCTAGAAGATCATTGTTTTGTCTTCTAGCGCACATCAAGAAAGACGCCAGCCTTTGGCGAGTGTTAGTCTAAAGGGAAAACCAAGGCCATGTGGCTCTGTTTTATCCTAGGTCTCACGTCCTCACAAATGAGTTTCCTCCCCCAGACTCGACCCAATTTGGGTCGATTTCCTAGTAGGAACCCATTTTGGGTTCTGGTGGTTAAAAATGAGTTTGTTTTTGGATTTGGGTATGACTTTTGAGTTTGAATACCCTAGTTGGAGATGCCCTAATGGGTAGATCATACCTATATGTACGAGGTCTTTTGTGACCTAAGAGGTGGTTATGTGTGGACACTGACCAATGGTGGATCACGAGCCACACTTGTCGCTGTTTTAACATTGATTTTAGACCTTGAAATTGCTGAATATGAAAGGGAACATTGAGCATAAACCCGTAATTACGATAATTAGAAAACATCATGACATGATAATAAGAGTCTTTACAAAATAAATTTATTTAACCAATTAAGCACCAATTAACAAAAAGTGTTCTAGCGGCTCCACTTATTTGCTTTGACATAACAGTGATATTACATAAAGGGAACTCAATTACATTGATACATAATTACCAAAAGAACAATTTCTTACTATGATAGTGTGGAGGATAAATCTAAGGACTTTTAGTTTCACATTGCCATTAGAAAATTGTGACTATTTAATGAAATTGACACCGATGAGCCTGTAGATGGTCCTCTGGACCTAAGTCAAGAGTTGGTGCAACTTGACTTCCCACTCTCTAAATCTGACACGTCGCCAGAGTCGATCACCACTACCAATAGGTCACAACCTTTGTTGAATGATCGACTAATGACATAAACCGTCATAACTTGCAGAGGATATGACTTTTTCTTTTAGATACAAGGTGAGAGTTTGGTTATGCTACAAAAAAAGGATAGGACTTTCAGTTTCACCTTGTCATTAGAAAATTGCGACTATTCAATGAAATTGACACCAAGGAGCGAGCCAATAGTTCTTACTCTCGACCTAAGTCAAGAGTTGCACCAACTTTACTTCTCACCCTCCAAATTTGACACAACGTTCGCCAACGTCGACCGCAACTACGAACAGGTCTCAACCTTCATTGAATGATCAACTAATAACATGCTACACCAATTTTGCAATCAGACGACAAGGATCAGACGATAGAACTCGTTTTTACTGTCGTCTGATAAATTTTCACGACAAACATTTAAAATTCTGTCGTCTGAATGCAACAACGTGCAGACAGTTAAAATTAACGTGTTCATAAGATGACAGATGACTGTCATCTTAAAAACAAGAGAAATGTAACTATTAATATAGATATTTTGAGACGACAGAAGAGTATCGTCTCAAAAAAAAAAAAAAAAAAGTCTGGGCCGTTGTTATTTTTACTTAAATCAACTCTATTCTCTCAACTCTCATGCTCTCTCCCTGACAACTCTCTCATTCTCAACAAAGAGAACCCAGAGCCCTCAACCAGATCTCTCCTCGAGCGAACTGAAATCCCAACGATTCAGCCCCTCGAAACAAAACAACCTCATCTCTCTTCATCCCATCTCAATCGCGTGTGTTGAAATTGTAAATTGGTGTACTTCATCAGTCTCTACCAACCAATTATGTATTGTTGGTAAGTCTTTCGATTCAGTATTATTCAAATTGGGGTTTTTATTGGGTTCGTTTTGGGTTCTAGGTTTTAGAGTTTTATCTGAAATTCAACATTGACAATCTGATTTTAGGTTTTGCTGGGTTTTGCAAATTCGGAATGCGGATGGGTACTTTTCTCTCGTTCCCGATCTTTTTTATACATGGCTTTACTTCTTGGCCGATTTGTATGCTTTGAGTGTGTTATAGATTTCTAATATTGTTTATATATGGCTTTACGTCTTGGCCGATCTTTTTTCGTACATGTTATGGATTTCTAATGTGAAATGTTGTTGATTGTGTGGTTTTGATCTTGATTAGGTCACACGAGTAGCTAAGAAGCTGAAATCCAAGACAGTTTGGGGATATTCCAATGACTCAAATCCCTTTGGTGATTCCAATCTCAATGAGGCGTAACGCACTTTTTTGTATTGAGATTTCACTTGGTTGATTTAGGGTTTTGTTGGATTGGGGCTAACACGCTATTCTTTGTCTTTTCGGCTGATTCTGGGCTCCTTTTATCTGTATTTGTTTATTATTCTTGTTTAATTCAGAGTTTAATGGATATGGGTATTTGAGCATGAATTCAAGTGCGATAGATTCAAGGCCTTCTAGATTCAATCTCTAGTTTGCCCAACTTTTCTAATTGTGTTTTCATTTGATTGATATGCAGGAGACAACCCAAAACAAATCAAGTTTCTAGATATTCGGGTGTCCTTGTTCTTCATGTAATGGACGGGTAAACTATATGCTTTCTTTCATTGTGATATTTGTGTATATACAGACTAGGGTAAACAAGAACTTTATTTTTAGATTTTATTAAATAATCCAATTCATGAATGTCTATTTTTATTGTAGAAATTTGTCTTCCATATATATATATATATGGAAGACAAATATATATATATATATATATTGCATTATTGAATATCCTCATAAAATTAAAGTGGATCATGTTCTATCTTGATCAGTAATTTCAAGGGCCCTCAGTCTATTTGTTTTATATCAATGTGATGCAACCAAATGGGAGCTCTGTAATTAGGATTATGTTTTCAAACAATAGAATGTGAACTAATCTTGTTGACACATGATCTCAGGAGATGTGGTACTGTCACTGGGATAATAAGAGTCATTAACAATTACTTGGATATTGGGGAGATAAAGGTCTCTTTGGTGTTCTCTTGAATGTCCTACATGCTTATTCAAATTCCAATGCCTTGAGTTTATCATCTTATTCATAAGTCATGCCTTTATTTCATTGTGAATGACAAAACTAATTTGTATCCCTACATGCAACATGATTTATATATTGCGTATTGGAATTAATTTACTTTCTTCTTTTCTGAAGGATATATAAGGATGGAAGGATGATACCTTGTTGATGACTTTCCGGATTATGGTGGCAATTTTGTACAGTTGTTAGGATTTGACGATCACAAAATGCAAGAACTTATGAGGCTTTATTTCACCATTGGGCTTTATGTCATTTAGTAAGTTACTTTTATCTTTTAAGCATATTTTCATCTGCTACATCTCTTTTGTTTTTTGTATAGGTATCATTCTGTACTTCAGTATTGAGAATTGCAAAAACATTTTGAGTACTATATGACTATAATGAGTATATCAACAAGCTTGCTAGGTGGGATTAAAATATGGGTATCAACTGGTGATATGAAGCAGAATGTCATCGGTCTTGATTCACCAGATATAAATGCCTTGGAAAAATAAGGAAACAAAGACTTAATTCTGAAGGTATGAATCCTACACCAATTCCATGACATTGTTTGTTTGAACAAAAAAGATTCTACCAATGTGTTCTGTTTTTCTAGTGCTCTTGGTATACTTGGCCATGTTTCCCTAATTAAGAAAAGTATAAAAAACGTAGTTGATAATCAAATGTCTAGGTTTTGCATCTGTTCTTTTAAAGAATGTAGCAATATTCATGTCATTATTATCTTTCTTTTCTTGGCTATTTTCTTAGCAAGTGAATTTAGATATGAATTACTGCCAGTTCTTTGTATCATTTTTGGTGTTTTTATTTCTTGAAGGGTTCTAATGTACAGCGAGGCTAAGCTGCTCTTCATCATATATATGTGCCAAAGAGAGAATATGTCAAGGAGGGCAGAAATGTATGCTTACTGCATTTATGCTGGGAATTGTTTAGTAATGGATTAGTACATGTGTATAAATGTGTTGCAATGTCTCTTATTAGTATATGTATATGTATTTCTGAAAATAATAACTCTTTGTAAAAGATCTGGGTTTGTCAATATGAAGGTCAATATGAATGAATTTGTGTTTCTTAAATGTGTTGTGCAAATGTTGTTGGCACGAGTGAATAGAATATTAAATTTGACATCCAAATCAACATCAAACGACATAATATTGTCGTCCATGATAAATTCAGACGACATAAAACTGTGAATCTATACAAAACTAAACATTCAGACGACAGAAATGTGACGTCTGAGCAAATCTGAAACGAGAGACAGGTGCATTCAGATGTCAAACATGTGACGTTAGAATATATTTGAGACGAGAGACAGATGCAAAATTTGTAGCTTTACTGTCTTCCAACAACAGCTCACCGTCGTTGTAACATTTTCTAACGACAGATTTTTTTTTTGTGTTACGAATCTGGATTCATACAGACGACATTTTGTATGTCGTGTAACTTTTATCAGACGAAAGATTATGTCTGTCGACTGAATGTTTATCAGATGACACCTCGATAGACGACACGCACAAAAATAATCAGACGACGGGCAATGCCAGTCGTCTGAAGGCAAAATTGGCGTAGTGACATAAACTGTCATAGCCATCACCACACACCAATAAGCAAAAGGTCCTTAGAACGAAATCAAATTTAGACTTATGAGCACCACAATGCACCATCCCAACTAACCAACGACTCATCCATTCCATCTATTGAACCCAACCCCTCATCCATTGGCCAACACGAGAGACAACTATGACGTAGTGAACACCAGATGTAATTCTGATTCCATCCCATAACCAAATTGCAGCCTTCCATGTCATAGTCTAGCTCATAGCTTGCAACACAGCTAACCACATCACCAGCCTTTTGTCCGGCTACAAATGTCATGCCTCACGAGGCCAGAGGCCATCACCAATGCCGAGACATAACCAAACATGAACAAAATCAAGCAACTAAGTTTCGCACATGGAGCGCATTTTCAATTCTCATTGATATTCAATTAGGGCAACAAAACAGTTTTTACAAATCACAACATTTTTGTGCAATTTTTTTTTTTAAAGAAAACTGAAAGATTGCAGCAAAGACAAAATTCTATGTACGCGAATCCACCTACTGAACGTGTCCGTACGCGCTCGTGCAGACGGGTCACTAGACACAAGGATACAGGTCGAAATTGAACATGCGCTACAATTGTCATCAGTTGATAACCCCAGGTGTCTAACATAAGAACATGTTCTTCACCTTAGGTACAATTCATATATAATTCACTTCTCTCCCAATTCCTAGATGGCTTCCACCCTCATTGACTTGAGCGTCAGAGGAATGATGTGTGGAAACACCCGGACGTCCTCCTAACACGTTTATCTAGGTGGGCATGGGACAAGATGGGACGGGATTGGGCTAATCCCGCTTCTCGTCTTGAACATTGCACACGAAACGAGATTGGGACGAGCCTTGCTTTTTTGAGACTTTCAACCGTCCAAGTCCCGTTCTGGATGGGATCGAGACGAGATGGGCTCAATCCCGCCGTCTTGGCCAATCCAAAACTGATAAAAAAAAAAGAAAAAAGAAACATGTTTGAATGTCTAATGGCCTAGTTCTACATCAACATCTCAAAATTACAAATATCATCTCAAAATCACAACTGGTTCTACATCAGTCATCAGGAACACAAGTACATAACAATATAACAACCATAATCCATCATCTATAATGTCTCATAATGTTCAACAAACAATTTAGAAAACATAGCAGTGATAGCACAACAATACAAATACAAGCTGCTCCAAATATCCATTATCCAAAACAAACAAAATCCAAGAAATTGGACAAGATAATGAAAGAGTTAAAATTGTAACAGCCTGGCCCAGTCCATTGAGATATTGTCCGCTTTGGGCCCAACGACCCTCACGGTTTTGCTCTTAAGGTTTCACCTCAAAACGCGTCTCAATGTAAGGTGCTAGCTCTACACATATAAGCATAGCAACCTATCTCCCCCGGGCGATGTGGGATGGACCATCACCATCCACCCACCTTAGGGCCCGACGTTCGTGTCGGCACACTTCCGGCCGGAGACAGGCTCCGATACCAACTGTAACAGCCCGGCCCAGTCCATTGAGATATTGTCCGCTTTGGGCCCAACGACCCTCACGGTTTTGCTCTTGAGGTTTCACCTCAAAACGCATCTCAATGTAAGGTGCTAGCTCTGCACATATAAGCATAGCAACCTATCTCCCTCGGGCGATGTGGGTGGATGGTGATGGTCCATCCCATCACAAGTGTAAATGTGACGATAGTAAAAATGGTAAATTTTACCTGGTAAAAAGGTAAGTTTTATTAGGGTATTATTTTTAGGGCTGTTACATGACCTAACTAGGCAAGCAAGCTAGTAGGTGCATCCGTCCCACATCGCCCGGAGGAGACAAGTTACTATGCTTATATGTGCAGAGCTAGCACCTTATATTGAGACGCGTTTTATTGTGGTGACCTAACTAGGCAAACAAGCTAGTAGGTGCATCCGTCCCACATCGCCCGGAGGAGACAAGTTGCTATGCTTATATGTGCAGAGCTAGCACCTTATATTGAGATGCGTTTTGGGGTGAAACCTCAAGAGCAAATCCGTGAGGGTCGTTGGGCCCAAAGCAGACAATATCTCAATGGACTGGGCCGGGCTGTTACAAATGGTATCAGAGCCTATCCCCGACCGGAAGTGTGCTGACGCGGACGTCGAGCGCTAAAGGGGGGTGGATTGTGGTGACCTAACTAGGCAAGCAAACTAGTAGGTGCATCCGTCCCACATCGCCCGGGGGAGACAAGTTGCTATGCTTTTATCTCCCCCTAACGACGGGAATACTGACTTATCATCAAAGTGACATAAAAGAGATCGCCTGATAAGGTTTTCGGACTATAGGAAGCTCATGTCTTACACAATGACAATGTTCATCATAATCATAGAAGACCCATCATTGTGCGTTTGTGGAGGCGCAATATGGCACATTCAACATGTGGACGAATCATATTATAAAACGTTAACATCACTAGTTAACAATCATGCATACGGTTAAAACAATATTTGAATGTGGGTCTGTTTGACGCTTCCTTTAACGGGTCACTCACTTTTATAGCTCCAAAAGCTACCAAACTTTGTTAGAAGGTACACACATGAGCTGAAAATCCAAAACTGCCGGCCTCATCGACGGAACCGGCTGGAAAGGCATCAAACCGGTGGCCGGAATGGCCGGAGATCAGTGAGCGATTGCAATGAGCGGTTCACCACTTTCCAGGTGTCCAAATGCTACCAAATTTTGACAGTAGCTAGGCAAGGATGTTAGAAATCCGCAACCGCAAAAATGATCTCAAGAACCGGTCTAAAACTTAGTGAACCGGCCCTCACAATGACTGGTCCGTGAGCAGAAAAACCGAAAATATCAAGGTTTTTGCATCTTTTGAATCATTCTTGAGGTTCTCCATAGCATCTAAGTGTTATGATTTGAGTTAAACCATATTTGAACATCACCATAGCATTATTATGTCGCAATATGGACAATGAGAAGGCATATGTGCCAACATCTTATGTATCATGCGTGTATAATCACTTGTTGAAAGAGTAGATAAGTAGTCACTTTTGGGTTATGCCATAGATATACTCATGTCTTACTTTGTGGACTACGACTTAGCATCTCACGTGTGCAATAGGGGTGGCACTTTCGAAAACATATGTAAAAATTACGAAAAATCGAAAAAAACCGAGCTGAAAACCAAGCCAAAACAAGGCATAGATGTCGTGAGCCCTTCAAGAGGGTCGGCATGGCCGGTCACGGCCTCGAAGGCGGTGAAAAACGGCGGCGGCAAGGCATAGGGCGCTCGGAGCGCACAAAAACACATAAAGACGCACAAGGGTGCGGCAGGGGCGCACATGGGGCGCACAGGGGCACACAAGGGCGCGGCATGGTGCCCGGCCGCGCACCCTCGGATTCGGCAGGGTGCCTGGGCACGCACCCTCGGGTACGGCAGGGTGCCTAGACGCGCACCCTCAGGTGCGACAGGGGTGCCTGCTGCCGGCATGAGCTCGGCAGGCTGCGGCAGGGGCCCTCTAGGGGCGCAGGCAGCCGCCCAGCGCGCGGCAGCAGAGATGCTCAAGGGTGCCTTATGGACGCTGTGATAATGCCAAAACACGGCAGTTTGCTGCCTTAGTGTTTTTTTTCACCGTTTTTCGCAATTTTTGCATATGTTTTGCCATTCTTTATGCCATAACCAATTGTAAGACCACGAAAACTAGGGCTAACATTGGTAGGTATACCGACTCTATTTTCCAATACCATACACCAACTAACTTAAGATTGGTAGGCAAAATCTTGTACCAAAACCAACCATCAAAGTTGGTATATCAACTTAGTTGGTACTGTTGGTATTTAGCCTCTACCAACACTACCAGAAGAAAGGCTTTAGCCGACGAAAATAAAAAAACCAGGCCGACGAATTATTTTTTCGTCGGCTAAAGTGACGAATTAAATTTTCGTTGGCTATAGTCAACTTTAGCCGACGAAATTAAAATTTCTTCGGCTAAAGAATTTTTTCGTCGGCTATAGTCTATGCATTATAGCCGACGAATTTTAAAAATAAGGCTTTTTGGCTTTTTTATGAGGCTTTTTGGCCATCCGAGTATGAGGCTTTTTAGCCATCCGAAATACACTATCGCCATGATGAATGAAGCTTTTTGGCCATCCGTGTCCGTTTAGGGCTTCAAAATGCGGTTTTCTTATTTCCGATTACAGTTGACCGTTTCGATCGAGCCTTTAATGTTGTCGAATCCAGTTGAATTTTTTACCATACACATCTTTCGTCATAATGATCATATCTGACGCTCGAATTTTAGTTTGTAAATTTTAGTCATCGAAATCACGTGTCTATTATTTACCGTTATTATTCCCTATGGGGAGCCCTATCGTCGGAAGGTAAATGTCCCAAAATTTTTATATGGGAGGTTGCGTCTCATCTACGTGAGAGTTTTTCGTGTGGAAGGTTTGACCAAACTACGTAATATAGGAGGAGATATGAGCGTTTTCGTGTGATAAGTAACGATGGATTATGGTTGACCGTTTCGATCGAGCTCTTAACGTTGTCGGATCCGGTTGAATTTTTTACCATAGACATCTTTCGTCATAATGATTATATCTGACGCTCGAATTTTGGTTTGTGAATTTTAGTCATCGAAATCACAACGTGTCCGCTAATGTTGTATAACTTGTTTAGTAGGTTATACAACTTTGTGAACCAACTCTACATAGGAAGAAAAATTATCAAAAATCTCGTGAAATAAGATGTGTTCATAATGGTGAAATACGGCTATGGTTCAAAAATCACGTAAATCGGGTAACGTCTCGGTGCCGATAGTAGCACACCTTATTTACCGTTATTATTCCCTACGGGGAGCCCAATCGTCGGAAGATAAATGTCTCAAAATTTTTATATAGGCGGTTGCGTCTCATCTACATGAGAGTTTTTCGTGTGGAAGGTTTGACCAAACTACCTAATATAGAGGGAGATATGAGCGTTTTCGTGAATTTATAGACTTTAGCCGACGAGATATTAAAAAAGTCGTCGGCTAAGGTTAAAAATGGACTTTAGCCGACGAAAATATATGAAAAGTCGTCGGTTAAAGTTCAAAATTTTCAAAAAACATTTGGCGGCAAACAAATTTGGGGGAAAATTTTCAAATGACTTTAGCCGACGAAAATATATGAAAAGTCATCGGCTAAAGTTCAAAATTTTCAAAAAACATTTGGCGGGCAAACCAAATTTGGGGAAAAATTTTCAAAGGAGTTTAGCCGACGAAAATAAAGAATTTCGTCGGGTAAAGTTCTTTATATATGGGTAAGAACTCAGAAAATCAGAAATGCTTTCGCCTGCCGAATTTTCTTCTCGGCCTAGCTCCGCCGTCAAGCCACCGGAGACCGCCACACTTGTCCCAAAAGCTTCACCGTCGTCTCTACTTCATTGCTGGACAAGTGGTGCATCGAGTGGCGCCGCCGTGAGGGATAAATCGAGCTCCAAAACTCCGTCGATTCGGATTCGGTGTCGATCGAATTTCTCCTTCCTCTGGTCACCATTTGGTGAGTTCTATATATGGATAAGTTGAGTTTGATTAGTACTACATTCCCCTAGAATTTGGTAGCTCGATTCGGTGTGTGTGAGGAGAATCAAAGATTTGAAGTTTTTAGGATTTAAAATTGGGGATTTTTATATTTTGATTCAATTGACCTGTTTAGGCTTAGAATTGAGCTTCGACTTCTTCTAAAAAGTTGTTCGAAATGTTGAGAGGATGATTCTATCAAATTTTGGTGGTGATTGGAGGTGGCCGAAAGTTTCTGCAGTTTTTTTTTTTCAAAAACCAGCAACTTTAGCCGACGATGTTTAAATACTATATTCGTCGGCTATATTTTTTTAAATTTTTTTTATAAGGTTTAGCCGACGAATTATGGCGTGTTTCGTCCGCTAAACCCCTCTAAAGCCGACGAAACAGACTATAGTTCGTCGGCTATAGTGATTTTTTTAATTTTTTTATTACATACTTTAGCCGACGAATATATGTTTCGTCGACTAAGTCTCAGACTAGGCTGACGAAACATTTTAAGATATTCGTCGGCAAAATTTTGGGGCAAAAGCCGACGAATTTTTTTTTCGTCGGCTAATTATGGACTATAGCCGACGAGGACTTTTTTTTCGTCGGCTAAAGTCATCGCCGACGACCCTTTCCCGACGAAACTATAGCCGACGAATTAAGTTAACAGGCCAACGAAAATTTTTCGTCAGCTAAAGTGCTTGTCCTGGTAGTGTAAGTTTAGATTGAGGCCAAACAAACTGAAAAACCCAGCTCATTTGAATCCTTTTTTAGGCCTATACCAAACTTCTATCAATTATCAAACTATTCAAACACATTCAAAGTTTCACACATCATATAATTTCAAATGCATAAACAAGCAAGATCAAAACTTCAAAACTTCAAATGCAACAAGTCAACAACGTCCAAAGTCTTATATAGAAAATTAAACAACACATGTCCAATGAAAACACAAAAGTCCAGATTAGCAGGGAAAGAGTGATGTTTCGAGGCCGGGAGAGTGCTAGATTACTAACCAGTTTGGACAGAGGTGTTACTTGGTGTGTTTCTTGCTGCCTCAAAGCCTAGGACAAAAGCATTCTTTGCAAACACAACAACAAAATAAAATATATATACACAGGAATTATGATTATATAACAACACAACAACACAACAATTCAGTATGATGATCTCAACTCTCAAAATCATATAAATGTCATGTTTCAGATCAATTTGCAACAAATGGAAATGATGGTGTTGAGCTTGAATTACCTATACAACCACTTTGCAACATGGAAGAGTCCATAGCCTATGCGAAACACAACGCAAATCATTGATTATAGATAGCACAAATTGTACAAACACAAATTATAGATAGCTCAACATCATTGATTATACTCATTATAGATAGCAGAACACATAACACAGAGCATAGAACACATAGATTGATAGATAACACAGATTGATAGATACATACGGAGATTTGAGGCTTGGTGCTGCGAAGTCGATGATGAGTCGAGGCGCTGCCCTTCGTCTGAGAGTCGAGGCGCTGCCGAGTCGAGGTGGCGAGGTGCTGCCCAGTCGACGGCGAGAGAGGCGAAGGTGTTGCGAAGTCGAGGTGGCGGAGGTGCTGCGAAGTCGAGAGATGAGAGAGGCGAGAGTGAGTGAATGAGTGAATGAATGAGTCTGTATTCTGTAAGGATTAGGGTTAGATCAACGATGGAGATTCATCTCCACAAATCAACGGCTTAGATTAGTAGTTTTAATTATTTTTTATTATTTTTAATATAACTCGGTTGGTACATGGTATACTGTATTTTGGGAAAACTTGTACCACGTACCAACTGACTTCTAAAACTTGGTACGGTACTACTATACTGAAAACTCGGTTACCAACTACTTGGCATACCAATTTGCTTGGTATGGTTGGTACATGGTTGGTTGGTTTCACCAGGGTCTAAATTGCCACCCCTAACGAAAACATGTGGATTTAGAATATTTGTCATGTAATGAAGCTTATAGCTTTGTGCAATTTGAACCATGCATAAGGGTAGTAAAATTCTCAATCGATCTGATCACAGAGATTGTTAAAAGAGGAATTTTATTAATGCCAACGTGAGTATATCAATGGATGTCTAATTCCAATAAAATGGACTGAAAGTCAAAAATAACTGTGGCTAAGCATGTGACAAACAGAAAAATATAGCAGATAAACTCGTCTATCACATAGACTTAATCAATAGTCCGGAGTCTCTATGTCCTCGGGAACGACTTTCTTCTTAGTCTCAAAGTCTACTATAGTGAGATTGGTGGAAGGTTCCTCACCATACTCATCTCCCCAATGTGTAGTTAGCCTCTTGAGCCAATAACTGCATGTGTCGTTTGTAGGTATCAATGCCATCCTTGCTGGCACAACAATCTTTGTGCAAGTGAGCGGTAGAACCGCAATGGTAGCAAGAAGAGCGATTGTTTGAGTTTGATAGAGTTGGATGGGCATGGCGCGTCAGTAACAAGAGGGATTGTTGATCAACTCACTGGTAACCGCATATGGCCCGTCAGGAGGAATAATAGTGGATGTAATCCTTTGCCGATGAACTAGCATGTCTCATCGGATGTCCATCGTAGATAATTCTTGCCTCGTTCATCGAGGGTCTCAAACTTGTTTCTACAAAATGACAAGGGGAATATTTAGTATCGAAAAATCGGATACTAAATGGAATTAGAAACGTGTACCAATGATGTATGGTCACTTATAATTGATGTTGAAAAAGTAGGTGACGCTGAAAGCAGTCATAATCAATTTCTTCCCTTGTATGTGACGCTAAAAAGCTGTCACAGCGACGCGTAATCATAGTCGCGGATATATGGTGACGCGTAATCGCAGTCACATCGACGCGTACTCACAGTCGCGGATATAGACGGGATGAGGGTCCCAATCCCTTAAAACCCTGTCCCACGGTATAAGAAATGTGGGAGGTAGCAAGGTGAATATTGCTCGATATATATACTTATATATTCAAAAGCGGCAACTTTAATAAAAAGCTTACTTGCTAGTTAAACAACCGAAGCATAGAGAATTCACCCTTGCAATTTTCATGAGTATGTCCACGTGTGTATAGAGAAGATACTCTTGTAATATTCTTGATTATCCACGTGCGTGCGGTGAATTTTCTCACAATTCCATAGCAATCTGTCACGCGGTTCATGAAAATTAAAAACATATGGTTAGTCATATTCACCATATATAAACAGTAAAACTAATTAAATAGTTACTACTGTAAATAAACTGTTTTTACTCGTTAGGTAAAAACTTTTTACCCGGAGGGGAAAATTTACTGTTTTTTCCCTCGTTCAATACACAGTGAGATTATCCGGGTAGGGCACTGATGCCGGATTCGGGTCGAGCCGGTACGACGCTGATTCGTTGGCGGCTCGGGTTTGACGATGGCCTGGGTTAGTTATGGGTGCTGGCCCGCAGTCGACGAAGGGTTACTGCGTTCTAACGAGGGATCCGATCTGGTTTGGTGGATCAGAGCAGGGTTACGGGTGAGGCACGACGACCGGGAGCTTGGCTTCCCTGACGAGGTGGAGCTATGAGGCGTCGGCGTGTGGGGATGACCGGGGCGACGTGCAAGGCTGTCGGCGCTACGTCGAATCTTAGCGGCAAGACTGGGCTGGGGCCAAGTTGAGGCTGGGCTGAGGGAGAGCGCCGGTAGAGCTCTGAGATCGAGGGGGTACGGCGGCTGTTGACAAGCTAGGTTGCCCACAGTAATTTAGTGGGTGCCCAAAGAAAAAATGATGGGTTTTAGGGTTTCGTTATCGAGCTCGGGTTAGAGCACAATGCTGATAACATGTTTGAGGAGAAAATAATACTAGAATAAAAGTCTACTCATTCATTGATATCATGCCTTTATATAGGCATTACATAGAGAATCCATGTAAATCAGGGATAGATATCTAACATATATTCTAGTTTAATCAGGACAAGATTCGGTCAAGACACATCATCAAGAACATGAATGTAAATTCCTTCAACAGTTTCAGTAATATTGCATCATGTTTATAACAAGTGATTGATCCTTAAATACACACACACACACACAAACACACACACACACAGATCCTATCTAGAGTGGAGCCCCGCTCTGAAATTAAAGTGTGGGACTCCTTATTTGGGTCATTTTTCGGTCATATTTTCACATCTCCACCGTTCAATGTCTTTAACCTAGTGCGTAGATCATCTATGCAAAATTTCATCAAGTTTGAAGATCATTTGGGTTTGGCTCTTTGCCGTCAAAACAATTCATCTTGATATAACAACGCTTGCAAGCGAGAGGATATGTGTACTTCTTTTCTTCCACAACCTATACTGAAAGATCAACTTCTAGTAACTCTTCTAGACGCAAACGAAAACCCATCATCTCCACTTATCGACTTGAAAAGGGTTTTATTTTTCTTTTCTTTTGCCATTGATCAAATTTCATCCTAGGGAAGCAAATTTTCTTAGCAACTTGGTAAATTAGCAATCCTGTAACAACAGTAAACCCCACACTACAGGAAATAACGACTTAGCCGACATAATTAAAAAATTATGTCGCCTAAGTTCGTCTTCATCGACGGAAACACAACCGTCGTATAGGACACCACATCCGTGGCCTAACATCTACTTAGGCGACGGAATATTCCGTCGGCTAAGTAAACACATCATTTATACACCTTCTAGTTGCCCCCGCCTCACATAATTCATCCAATCCAAATCTAGTTTTGGAAGCTTTTCTTCATGAATTTGATCGATATCTTTAAGAGCTAGCTGCTTCTCGATCTCCTACTTGGTATGTAACTACTTTAATTAATCTACATTATTCATTTAGGCATATTTTCCTGCGAACTTTCCGGCGACTTTTCCGGATAATATAATTACTGGATATGTGTGTATATATAATATTATGTTTGTATATATATCTAACTTTCGTGTGTATAATTTTTAGAGTATATATATATCACTACTAGAAAAAGGCACTTAGGTGATGTAATATTTTCAATTCGTCACCTAAGAGAACAGTTTAGTGACGAAACAGTTTTCGTCACCTAAGTAACTTTTTTCGTCGTCTAAGTAAGGTAAGGTGACGAAATTATATTTCGTCACCTAAGAGCTCACTTAGGTGACGAAAACACATTTCGTCACTAGAGTTTTGGAGCACAAAGGTGACGAAATTTTATTTCGTCGTCTAACAGCTTACTTTTGTGACGAAAATAAATTCGTCGTCTAACACCTTTACTTAGGTCACGAAACATAAAGTTGTGTGAAAATAATTATCATATGGACATGGTTGACTAACGTGATTGGATGTTGCTTCAATTTAGCATATTGACAAAAATCATATGGACTGTGTTATTTCTATTTGGGATTGTTATTTTTAATTATGCCTATAATTCTACTAACTTCCAATCATATGGGCATTTTCTCTTAATTTAATGACTGATTAATTGTCTAATTTACTACATTATTTGACATGATGATGAAAATCATTAATGCTGATTAATGGCCGAAATTAATATAATACCATAATTATATAATAATTCAAAAATATAAATGTTGATAAAACTACAAGGTGCAGACTCCAACAATAAAAAATGGCGCGGATCGACTTCTGTGTCGTTGATGGGAACCAAGTTTTGCTTGATCTAACGATCACAAATGCACGAGCCCAAATTCGTCTCTCTCTTTCCTCGCTTTCTTTCTTTTAAAGCTTCTTCCCCACCACAACACAAAACCCCCTCTCTATTTCTTTCTCAGACCCCTCAAATCTCTCCCATCTCTACAAACCCAAAGCTCCACTTTTATAGATAAACATGCCATCTACCACCACCGCAGATTTACAAATCTCTAAACTCATGTCCTCCTCTTCTACCCAGATCTCTCCTCTAGTCCTCCCGTGTCTACTGTGAGCCCTTCGATCTCCTCCGCCGCCTCGACCACGTCGAACGCCTCCCCAACTCCCTCCTCCTCGTCTCCAACGAGATCGGCGTCGCTGGTGCGTCATCCCCCTCGTCTTTGAATCGATCTGGGTTCTTCGATCCCCTCCCCGACTCGTCACCTCCTTCACCCCCTAATCGGACCTCGTTTGGAGCTCCAATCCCTCTTACCTAAACCAGATCCGTCGTGATACGCCTCCACCGATCTGGATCCTTTTCTTCTTCTGATGTTCTTGATGGGTTGTTGTAGTGTGGTTTGATGGATGGGGTTGTAATGGTGTGGTTTTTGACGGTGGGGCGAGTTTGATCGATGGGTGGCGGTGGTTTTTGATAGAAAGAATAATAATAGAAAAGAAAAGGAAGTTCAATAGAAAAGGAAAATGAAACCTAAAGAAAAAAAAAAAAAACCAGAATCAAAACAATTAAATTTCTGTTAACAATTAAGTTTGTTATTGTAGTTCTATGGTGTTGAAACGATTCGTCATGCTAGCTAGTCAACTTTCGTCGGCTTAGTGCCATTGAGACGAAAAGAGTTTCGTTGGCTTAGCACCGACTTAGATGACGAAACATTTTTTTTCGTCACCTTAGTACTCCAACCACCAGTGTTAGGTGACGAGGCTTAGGTGACGAATATTTCATCACCATAGCGCCAAGGTGACTACTGGAGCACTTAAGTGACGAAAAAGTTTCGTCACCTAAGGGCTTTTTTCTAGTAGTGTATATATCTTTAGGTTTTGTATGTATGATTAATAATTATGTGAATAATATGTTTACAAATTTTTGTTTTCATTCAAATCATTTGTGTATTCAAATGATAAAAAATAAAATGATGAATCATGTAATTAAGAATTAGAACGTTCTTATACATTCATCAATATGTTGTTACCCTTAGAAATCTCGTTCAAGAACCATTATGTTACGACTGTGTCTAACAAAATGGTTTTTGAATTGTCCCATATTTGGACAGTTTGAGAGCATATAACATTGAGATTTCGTATGTTGTTGGTGCGTTTCGTTTTCGGTTATGGGTATATATATTTCGACAAGATCTTCCTTTATTGTTCCTCGAGTACATACTAGGTATAGATATTCGTGCACTTAGGGAACTGTAAGGAGATGCTGCCGAAATTTTCACATATGCGAATTCGAAACGCCCCAACAACAAACGAAATCACAGTGTCATGTGCTCTCAAACGGGATTAGGGCCCTAACCGGAGGTATAAGGTGAAGATTATTGGGGTAGTAAACTCTCAAGTATGGAAAGTTATTGGAAAATTATGCTCATATATATGTTAAGTGTGGAAAATTATTGAGGGTCAGTAATTTTCTGTATTACTTGATAACACATTCGTCTTTCTTGATTTTCTTCCAGTTTGATACTTGGATGTTTGTTTTACTTTTTTCAGGTCTTTTCTTTACTCTGGAATGCTTCCGGTTTTTGTTATGGTCATATATGTTCAAGTGTGGAAAACTATTGGAGGTCAGCAATTTTTCTTACCAGAGCAACCAAAGTTTCTGGATGATTGTTATTACTTAGATACCTTTCAAGCATCCTCTAATGACATAACGGGTAGTAAACTCTCAAGTATGGAAAATTATTGGGGGTCAGTAATTTTTCTGAACAGAGCAACCAAAGTGTACTGACCCCCAGTAACCACCATGTAACAAAAAAAAACTGAAACTGACAACCAAAGATAACTGAAACTGACAAAAAGATCAAATGAATAGACCAGCAAGCATTCTCTAATGACATAATGTTGTAGTAAAGTCTCAAGTATGAAAAATTATTGGGGGTCAGTAATTTTCCTAAACAAAGCAACCAAAGTTTACTGACCCCCAATAACCATCCTGTAACCAAAGAAAAACTAAAACTGACAACCAAAGATAACTGAAACTGACAGAAAGTTTTGGCACTAAAACTGAAAATAATTCATATGTTCTTGCAACACTACCAAAATACTACATATGATCCTACATCTAAAGTGGCACTAATCTTTTTTCTATATTGATGTCCATGAACTTTAGCAGTATCTTCTTCCTCATTTCATTACCACCATCTTTTGTCAGTTTTCCCATGACATAGGCTCTCTATAAAGTGGAGCAAAAATGGTCCACAGTTTGACCTGTAATGTATTAAGAAACAGTGTTACTAAATTTTTTACCCTAATAAAGCAGACAAGTAATTTTTGACCCTAATAAAATAGTTTAAATGAAGTTAAAAAGTACTTACGATGAACACTTTTGCTGCGAGCAAGATAAGATATCAATCAGCTGGTATCTTGCTTGATAAATGTTTTGGTCCAACATCCATCTTCTTGTTCTTTTCTCTTCAGCACTCATCATTGAGTAACCGTCAGCCAGTCCTTGGCTGTCCTGCTCGTTATAGTTTTCCCTCCATTCCTCAGGGTCCAAGTTTTGACTGAGAGGGTATATGGTGGAATCATATACGCGTTTGATGAACAACATAATGTGCTTCACCTGTTGGTTCCAACACACAAGTAAATTGCAATTCAAACAAACTAAGAGAACAAGCAACAAACAAAACCTAGGAGAAGTTTACTGCCCCCCAGTAAACTTCTTACCCTAATAAATCAGTTACAACTCACTACTCCCATTGCATTCTGAAAGTGGATGTTGGTGTTGGCAGAGTAATTTTTCCTTGGCGGTAGCATTGAGTCGAGGTGATAGAGGCATCGATCTTTGTTGTGAATCATGACCAAGGTATAGTGGTGGCTGACCCCGTGATGTACCCGAATGAAAACCAGGTCCTTACTAAAGATGGACCACAAAGGATTAATAATGGAAAGCTCTATATCCAATTCATTACATTTGAATTCCCCTTGTTTTCCTCCTCCAACTAGGAACTCTTTCAGTTTTGTTCATGTACCACCGCTGCGTGCTGTATTTATTATAAAAGCAAGTAGTAAGATTGTGTTAACTGAAAAAAGTAAATGAGGAGACCCCGGTCCAGCGGCACACTGCTATTTCAGGTTAGACTACTTACCGCTGCCTCTATGTCTAGGAATCCGACCGAGACCTTCTTCTTTTCCACTTCCTCTTTCAACATTTGGAGGTACACCCTGATTGTCTGCATGTACAACATAAGTCACAAATCACAACAAAGAATACATTTTAGGTTACTCAAACATCAAGTTTATTGGGGTTAGTAAGACCAGTAATTTTTTCTCACATTAGATGTAATCTCTCCTTCTTGAATTATTCTATTCAAGTCGTCTTTGGTAATGTCAATGATACCATCACAATACTCCTAATACCAGAAACTGTGTAGACACAAATAAGTCATAATTAAGCAAGTCAAACCAGGGAACTAATTGTAATGTTATATATAAACTAGGGAATAATAAACTTACTCATCATTCTTTTCCTTGTTCAAATCAAACCAGTTCTTATAGTGATGCGCCACATTTTCATCTAAGAACTTCCATGTATTGGTGTTGCAGTTCACTTCATGAATAACAATACCATTCTTCTTTGTTCTTTTTGCTGGCTTTAGCCCTTCAGGGGTGTCATACTCCCATTCTTCTTCTTTCCTCTTTTCTACCCCACGCTTGTATAGGTTGACGTTTTTTTCAATCGAATGCGTCTCCACAGTTTGTTTCCTTTTCTTGACATATTTCTTGACCCTTTCTGTTTGTTGTCCTTTATTCTTCAAGCTGGTTTCTTCATTAATTTTTTTTCTGCCATTTGCACAGCTTGAGCAATAAGTTTGTCTAGTTTAGATAGGTCGACATCAGTCTTCACAGCTCCTTGGTCTTCTAGAAATATAGCTGACAACGAAACTGGTTCTGCTTGTTCAAAAAACCTCACACAAAAAAACACACAAGTTATCCTCAAAAAAATTCAGAAAACACAATATTTATTGGGGGTTAGTAAACTCATTCTACTCTTACCTCTTTAGTTCCTGGTTGCTCCTCTCTGCAGCTATGATCTTCCATGTTGTCTCTGCAGTTCAACCAGCTTTGACCTATCCTTCTCCTCCTCCTTCTCCTCAATTACACATATTATCTGCTTTGTCTGAGCATGTTTTGCCGCCTTGTGTAACTGTATCTTGAGAGCCTTGATTTGATTTTTGTCTACCCTACTTTCTTTCTCTAGCTCAATCATTTGGATGTCCGCTTTCTTTAACTTGCCTAGCAATTCAGTGTTTTTCTTCACTAGTTCTTCATTTGCTTTGGCAAATTCTGTCAGCTTCTTCTTCATATCTTCCATCGGCAGCTCCTGTACACGTTATAACAACGACATCGGTACTGTTAAACAATTATATTCAAATAAACATGTTTACTGCCCCCCAATTCAGTATCTCCCTTTCAATTTCATTGCCATAACACACAACAGATACCCTAATAAACAACTTTGAGCCCCCTAGTTAACCTAGTAAACGTTTACTGCCCCCCAGTAAACTTCTACTGGGGGCCAGTAAACTTGCAATTCAGTATCTTCCTTTCAATTTCATGACCACAACACACAACAGAAACCCTAATAAACAACTTTTAGCCCCCTAGTAAACCTAGTATATATACTGTCCCCTAGTAAACTTCTACTGGGGGTCAGTAAACTTGCAATTCAAGTTCCATTTTCATTGCCAATAATTTTACTAGGTGTTAGTAACCATTCAAACTTACCCAATCATTGAGGCTTGGTGTTCCATTCTCATCTTGATGCCGCTCATCATTGCCGGAACTCATTTCCTCCTCATCCATCCATGGACCTTCTACTATGAGTTCCTGTTTTTACATTTATAAGACACAAATCAGTTTAATTTAGTTTTTCGAAAAACAAAAAATACAATGCAATAATCTTATTACCTCTAGCAATTCAGGTCTTCTCAAATACTCATTTTCTTGGATGATCTCTTGTATTGACCATCTTATAAATCTAGGAGTCTCATTGTCTTTCCTGATAATCTGCTTCTTTATTTTTGTTTTCTCTAAGAACTAGTATAGAACCAGAAGGAGGCATCTGTTTAAAACTTTTGGCTCCCCCTTTACGTGCTTGTGAAGTCCTTGGTGCAAGAATTCTAATACCTTAGGTGACTAGTTGTATTTGTCGATGCCTTCAAGGTCTTCACACTTAAGTATTAGTTTCCATTCAATATGGTTCCCAGTTCTGCTGAAAAATAAAGCTGACATAAGGTACATTATAACCAAAGAGGCTATCTTCCTTGGATCCTCTTTCTTCTTTTGAATCTTCCTCAGCTCTTCCATTAATGTGTCATCAATAACTTTTCTGGTGATTGTTTTTCTTGTTTGCTTTCCAAAGACAGCAGAATCTCCGCTTTTCTTCTTGCCCTTGCAGTATTTCTGTTCTATTGTGATATCCACATCCGAGCCTTCTTTGGTTATTCCAAAAATTGAATGCATATCATGCTCCGTAATTTCAATCTCCATGTTCCCAAATATGAAGTTTTTCTTGTCACTGTTGTAGTGCCTCATTAGGATCTCAAAATCAGATTCAAGCTTCTTCACTTGATCCTCATCAATCTTGCCCAATCTGAATGCTTCAATTATTCCCCGAAAACAAGTGTTTTTTATCAACTCCCATGATTCTTCTAGGATGCTCTCCTTGTATCTATAAATTAACATGTAAAATGATGTCAGTGAGCACTTTTGCTACACGTGTTTAATCTTGGCCAAGCCCCCTAGTTCTCCTTCTTTGTCCTTCTTTCTTCCCTTTTCTTCCTCCTCCTCCCCTGAATCTATCTTCGCCTGTTTTCTTTTCCGCCTGTTGATCTTTTCTGAAAAACAAACTTTTCTATTTCTTCATCTTCAGTGTCTACCTCATCATCATCTTCTTCTTCTTCTCTTCTTCTTCTTCTTCTTCTTCTTCTACCAGTACTACTACTTCTTCTTCTTCTTCTTCAGCTGCAGCACACCTTCTGGACTTCTTTTCTCTTTTTTTTCGACTTTATCTTCTGTAAAACTTCTGCTATATTTTGTTCTGTCCTCATAAAAGCTACAGATTCTTGAATCGAATCCTCTTCGGATTCAGAAGTCACAACTAAATGTCTTGAACCTCTTCTCATCCTGCATATAAATAGTAAAAACTTACATTTATAAACTGCATATGCAAAAAATAAAGTTTACTGCCCCCTAGTAAACTTCTACTGGGGGTCAGTAAACTTGCAATATAGTAACTCCCGTTCAATTTCAGGGCCACAAAACACAACAGATACCCATTCTTAACCTAATAAACAACTTTATTGGCCCCTAGTAAACACAGTAGAAGTTTACTGCCCCCCAGTAAACTTCTACTGGGAGTCAGTAAACTTGCAGTACAATATGTCTCTTTCATATTCATGTCAATTACATACAACAGATACTCATTCTTAACCTAATAAACAACTTTATTGCCCCCTAGTAAACACAATAGAAGTTTACTGCCCCCAATAAACTTCTACTGGGGGTCAGTAAACTTGCATTACATTATCTCCCTTTCATTTTCATGCAAATTATACATAGTAAATCTTACAAAAATCAACAAAGACAACATTTATCTCAATCTGTAACAGTTATGAACAGATAAACCCTAGAATTTTCATGTTTTCATATATTCATGGCCTTTAATCGCTATAAATCAGAACATCAAGCTTCAATATTGTGAGAGAAGTCCAAAATAAGCCTAAATTCAATAAAATCCAACATGTACCTGTTTTTATGGATTTTTCGAGCGAGGTCGAGTGAGAGCGATTGAAGTAAAGATTGACGTCGATATTCAACCAGAGAGTGACGCTGAGCGTACGTGAGCGATTGAAGCAAAGATCGACGCCGAGACTTATCCACAGATGGACTTCGATCGACTGAGATTGAGCTGGAGAGCGATTTCGATCAACTGGGGTTTAATGAGATCGAGAGCGACTTCGTCGACTGAAAGTTAACGAGAGAGCGACATTGATCGATGGAATGACGGAGATCGTTTTAAACCCTAAACCAGAGATCGTGATCGAGAGAGAGACGTACAGTTTTTTGATTTTCGTGGAGAGTGGGAGAGTGGAAGATTAATGTGAAGGGTATAATTGTTATTTCGTGTTAAAACAGGAGAATAGGTTACTCATTACTTTTTTCATTACTTTATTGGGCTTTAAAATCCTTGTTTTTGACTAAATGGTCATTTTGCCTAGATATGTGTGTGTATATATATATATATTTTCCGTTTATTATTCACGATTTTTTGATTATATATTTTTGTTTCCTGTTATTATAGTGTACAACATGGACAAGAGCTGGATGCAATTAGGGAGGGGGTCCCCTATTTATATGAGAGGCATTTTTGATTTTCTTGAGTTTGTGCGTCTACATAGTCCTCCAGACAAAGTTATTCACATGTCTGTGCAAGAAATGTCTCAATCGGAAACCAGTAACATATGAAGACATGTTCTCACTTGGCGCTAAACGGTATTTGTCCTAGTTATACCACATGGACATGGCATGGCAAAAATCAAGTTCAAATGCCTACACTTGCAGAAATTCAAGCACAACATAATCAGCAGGCATGATCTTCCAATGTTAGTTACGGAGACCTGCTGTGATGAACCTCGTAAACGATGCATTCTCGTTCGCCGCCTCAGGATATTAGAAAAATGTTGTTTATGACAACGCTCCTGACACCTTCCCTAATGTCTCCCACGTTGACTACAATAGTGATTATGATAAGTACAACATGCTTCTACGGGAAGTACAAACCCCATTGTATCCTGACAGTGAGCATACTATGTTGGGTACCGTCATGGAGCAAATGAAGGTCAAAAACAAGCGGGGAAAGAGTAACGTATATTTTGATGAGGATATTGCATTTATGAAGAAAGTGCTTCCCAAAGGTAATAGTTGTTTGGAAAATTTCGACTAGGTAAAAGCATGTTGGTTGACCTCGGTCTTGATCACCAGAAGATAGACGCTTGTGTCAATAACTACATCTTGTATTACAATGATTACAAGGATGCAGTTGAGTGCCCACACTGCTATGAGCCAAGGTATAAAGCTTCCATTTCATCTAAACAGAAAAACCCGCCCATTCCTAGGAGGGTTCTTCGTTACTTCCCATTGGGTCCTCGTCTGCAGCGTCTGTACATGTCTTCACATACGGCCAAACATATGAGATGGCACCAGGGAGAACAGAGGATAGATCCGGATAATCTCACACACCCCACAGACGGGGAGGCTTGGAAGCACTTTGACCGTTCTTTTCTTGAATTTGCTGGAGACTGTCGAAATGTCAGACTCGGACTTGCAACAGATGGATTCAATCTTACTGGAAACATGAATTTCTCTTACAACATTTGGCCTGTGATAGTATTTCCGTACAATCTACCTCCCAACATGTGTATGAGGAAGGAGTATAATTTTCTTACGCTTATGGTTCCAGGGCCGTATTCTCTAGGAAAGTACTTGGATGTGTATATGAGACCATTAATTGACGAGCTGCAGAGGTTATGGGAAAATGGATTCCCTACTTTTGACAGGCATGGTCCAACTTCATTCATGATGAAAACAGCTGTTATTTGGACCATCAGTGATTTTCCAGCTTACGGGATGTTGTCTGGCCAACAAACTAAGGGGTACAAGGCTTGCCCTTTATGCTTAGATGACGTCAATTCTAGTCGTCACGCCGACAAAATTTGTTTCTTAGGATCTCGTAGACATCTTGACGAGGATCACGAGTGGCGCACTATGCCATTTTCTGCATCAGGCAACACCCATCAGGCGACATAAACAAAATTAAGTATGGTTAGGGGTTTTGGGGCGACACATTTTTTTTTCTTTGTTGGTGGAATATGCACTTAGACAATACTATTTTTCTTTGAAAAAAATGTATGTTTTCAGGACAATACATATATGTTGGTGAAGAAAGAGGTCTGTTTTAGTTTTAATTGTCAAAATGAAAGTTCCATTCGGACAACACTCACTACAGGAAATATCGACTTAGCCGATAAGATTTCGTCGGCTAAGAGACTCTTCACCGACGGAATAAGAACCGTCGCATAGGGCACCACATCCGTCACCTAAGATTTCGTAGGTGACGGAAAATAATTGTCGACGTCTTCCGTCAACTAAGCTATTCATAATCGACGAAACACTATTCGTCGTCCAGGTTCCGTCTGCTTAGTAAAGCCTAGGCGATGGATATCTTCTGTCGGTATGGTTTCGTCAGCTTAGATCTTCTTAGTCGACGGAATTGATTGTCGACATAGTCTGTCGTCTAAGATTGTCTAGGGCGACGAATAATGTTTCGTCGGGATAACCAGTCTTAGACGACGAATAATGTTCCGTCGTTTGAAATTTTCTTGGGCGACGAAGTCGATTCCGTCGGGTAAGAACGACTTGGGCGACGAATATCCCTTTCTTAGCCGACGAATTTTTCCGTCGACTAAGAATTTGAATTATTGCCTGACACAAAGCAGAACGAATATTTTTTCCGACGCCGTTTGTCCTAGGCGACGGAATATTCCGTCTGCTAAGTTTGCACATCATCCATTTATACACCTTTTTCTTATAAGAGAACGCAGAAGAAAGGGATGGTCTAGCTCCCCCCCCCCCTTCATCGGAATATTCATCCGATCCAAATGTAGTTTTGGAAACTTTTCTTCATGAATTTGATCGATCTTTAAGAGCTGCGCGCTTCGATCTCGATTTCCTAATTGGTACTTTAATTAATTAATCTACTTTCTTCTTTTAGGCATATTTTCCTGCGAACTTTCGGCGACTTGCCGGTCCAATTTTGATGGATTATTGTTGCTTACTTGTATGCTTAATATAATTACTGGATATGTGTGTATAATATGTTTGTATGTATGTATAATATTATATATGCATGAACGACTATATAATATTATGTTTGTATATATATCTAACTTTTGTGCGTATAATTTTTAAAGATATCTATATATATATATATATATATATATATATCTTTAGCTTTTGTATGTATGATTAATAATTATGTGAATAATATATTTATCAAATTTTTGTTTTCATTCAAATCGATTTGTGTATTCATATGATAAAAATAAAATGATGAATCATGTAATTAAGAATTATAATATTCTTTTACACATCGTTACCCTTAGAAATCCCGTTCGAGAACCATTATGTTATGACTGTGTCTAACAAAATGGTTTTCGAATTGTCCCATATTTGGACAGTTTGGGTGCATATGACATTGAGATTCTGTTTGTTGTTGGTGCGTTTTGTTTTCGGTTGTGGGTATATATATTTCGACAAGATGTTCTTTTATTGTTCCTCTAGTGCATTCTAGGTATAGATATTAGTGCACTTGGGGAACTGTAAGGAGATGCTACCGAAATTTTCTCACATATGTGAATTCGAAACCCCCCAACAACAAACGAAATCACAATGTCATATGCTCTCAAACGGGATTAGGGCCCTAACCGGAGATATAAGGTGGAGAATATTATTGGGGTAGTAATTAAGCTCTCAAGTATGGAAAATGATTGGAAAATTATGCTCATATATATGTAAAGTGTGAAATTATTGGGGGTCAGTAATTTTCTGTATTTCTTGATACAACACATCCGCTGTCCTTTATTTTCTTCCAGTTTGATACTTGGATGTTTGTTTTACTCTTTTTCAGGTCTTTTCTTTAATCTGGAATGCTTCCAGTTTTTGTTATGCTCATATGTTCAAGTGTGGAAAATTATTAGGGGTCAGTAATTTTCTGGGGGCAGAGCAACCAAAGTTTCTGGATGATTGTTATTACTTAGATTCCTTTCAACCATCCTCTAATGACATAATGGGGTAGTAAACTCTCAAGTAGGGAAAATTATTGGGGGTCAGTAATTTTCCTGAACAGAGCAACCAAAGTTTACTGACCCCCAATAACCACCCTGTAACAAAAAAAACTAAAACTGACAACCAAAGATAAATGAAACTGACAGAAAGATCAAAGGAATAGACCGAAATTACTAAAAGAACAAGTTCTGGCATTGAAATTCAAGATCATTCATATGTTCTTGCAACACAGACAAAATACTACATATTTTCACATTTTGAAGATCCTACATCTAAAGTGGCACTAATCTTTTTTCTATATTTATGTCCATGAACTTTAACAGGATCTTCTTCCTCATTTTATTACCACCATCTTCTGTCAGTTTTTTTCCCATGACATAGGCTCTCTATAAAGTGGAGCAAAAATGGTCCACAGTCTGACCTGCAATGTATTAAGAAACAGTGTTACTAAATTTTTTACCCCAATAAAACAGACAAGTAATTTCTGACCCCAATAAAACTCTTTAAAGGAAGTTTAAAGATACTTACAATGTTTTCTTTTGCTGCGGGTAGGATAAGATATTAGTCAGCTTGTATCTTGCTTGATAAACGTTTTGGTCCAGCATCCATCTTCTTGTTCTTTTCTCTTCAGCACTCATCATCAAGTAACCATCAACCACTATTCCTTGGCTGTCCTACTTGTCATAGTTTTCCCTCCATTCCTCAGGGTCCAGGCCTTGGTTGAGAGGGTATTTGGTGGAATCATATACGCGCTTGATGAACACCATAATGTGCTTCACCTGTTGGTTCCAACACACAAGTAAATTACAACTCAAACAAACTAAGAGAACAAGCAACAAACAAAAACCTGTAGAAGTTTACTGCCCCCCAGTAAACTTCTTACCCTAATAAATCAGTTACAACTCACCACTGCCATTGCATTCTGAAAGTGGTTCACCACTGCCATTGCATTCTGAAAGTGGTTGTTGGTGTCGGCAGAGTAATCGTTCCTTTGCGGTAGCATTGAGTTCAGGTGATAGAAGCATCGAGCTTTGTTGTCAATCAGGACCAAGGTGTAGTGGTGGCTGACCTCGTGATGTACCGGAATGAAAACCAGGTCATTACTAAAGATGGACGACAAAGGATTAATAATGGAAAGCTCTATATCTAAATCATTACATTTGAATTCCCCCTGTTTTCCTCCTCCAGCTAGGAACTCCTTCAGTTTTTGTTCATGTACCACCGCCGCGCGCTGTATTTAAAAAAGCAAGTAGTAAGATTGTGTTAACTGAAAAGAAGTAACAGAGGAGACCGTGGTGCTGCGGCACGCTACTATTTCAGGTTAGACTACTTACTGCTGCCTCTATGTCTAGGAATCCGACCGAGACCTTCTTCTTTTCCATTTCCTCCTTCAACATTGCGAGGTACACCCTGATGGTCTGCATATACAACAATTATAAGTCATAAATAATTACAACAAAGAATACATCTTAGGTTACTCAAACATCAAATTTATTGCGGTTAGTAAGACTAGTAATTTTTTCTCACATTAGATGTAATCTCTCCTTCTTCAATTATTTTCTTCAAGTCATATTTGGTAATGTCAATGACACCATCACAACACTCCTTATACCGAAAACTGTGCAGACACAAATAAGTCATAAGCAAATCAGACCAGGGAACTAATTGTAATGTTATATATATATATATATATACACACACACACACACACACACACACACACACATACTAGGGAAGAATAAACTTACTCATCATTCTCGTCCTTGTTCAAATCAAACCAGCTCTTATAGTGATTCGCCACCTTTTCATCCAAGAGCTTCCATGTCGGAGTGTTGCAGTTCACTCCATCAATAACAATACGATTTTGGACTTTACGCTCCACCTCCTTTGTTCTTTTTGCTGGCTTTAGCCCTTCAGGGGTGTCATACTCCCATTCTTCTTCTTTCCTCTTTTGTGCCCCACGTTTCTTCAGGTTGACGTCTCTTTCCATCGAACCAGTCTCCACAGTTTGTTTTTAGCCCTTTGCTTGACATATTTCTTGAGCTCTCCTGCTTGCTGTTCTTTATTCTTCAAGCTGGTTTCTTCATTCATTTTTTTTCCGGCCATTTCCACTGCTTGAGCAACAAGTTTGTCTAGTTTAGACAGGTTGACATCGGTCGTCACAGGTTCATCGTCTTCTGGAAATATCTTTCGCAACGGAACTGGTTGTACTACTTGTTCAAAAAACTACACAAAAGAAAACACACAAGTTATTCTCAAAAAAATGAAGAAAACACAATATTTATTGGGGGTCAGTAAACTGATTTCTACTCTTACCTCTTCAGTTCCTAGTTGCTCCTCTCTGCAGTTATATTCTTCCTCTTCAACCGGTTTTGACCTATCCTCCTCGTCTTCCTCCTTCTCCTCAATTACACATATTATCTACTTTGTTTAAGCATGTTTTGCCCCCTTGTGTAACTGTTTCTTGAGAGCGTTTATTTCATTTTTGTATGCCCTCCTTTCTTTCTCTAGCTCAATGATTTGGTTGTCCGCTTTCTTTAACTTGCCGAGCAATTCAGTGTTTTTATTCACCAGTTCTTCATTTGCTTTGGCAAGTTCTGTCAGCTTCTTCTTCATATCTTCCATCGACAGCTCATGTACACGTTATAACAACGAAATCGTTACTGTTAAACAATTATATACAAATAACCAAGTTTGCTGCCCCCTACTAAACTTCTACTGGGGGTCAGTAAACAACAATACATTATCTCCCTTTCAATTTCATGACAACTACACACTTAATATACCCTAATAAACAACTTTATTGCCCCCTAGTAAAACCAGTAGAAGTTTACTGCTCCTAGTAAACTTCTACTGGGGGTCAGTAAACTTCAATACATTATCTCCCTTTCAATTTCATGACAATTACACACTTAATATACCCTAATAAGCAACTTTATTGTCCCCTAGTAAACGCAGTATAAGTTTACTGCCCCCCAGTAAACTTCTACTGGGGGTCAGTAAACATCAATACATTATCTCCCTTTCAATTTCATGACAATTACACACTTAATATACCCTAATAAACAACTTTATTGCCTCTAGTAAACCTAGTATAAGTTTACTGCCCCCTAGTAAACTTCTACTAGGGGTCAGTAAACTTCAATATATTATCTCCCTTTCAATTTCATGACAATTACACACTTAATATACCCTAATAAACAACTTTATTGCCCCCTAGTAAACCCAGTATAAGTTTACTGCCCCCCAGTAAACTTCTACTGGGGGTCAGTAAACTTGCAATTGAAGTTCCATTTTCATTGGCAATAGTTTTACTGGGTGTTAGTAACCATTCAAACTTACCCAATCAATTGTCCTTGGAGTTCCATTGTCATCTTGCTGCCGCTCAAGTTTGCCGGAACTCGTTTCCTCCTCATCCATCCATGGACCTTCTATTATGAGTTCTTGAGACACAAATCAGTTTAATTTAGTTTTTCAAAAAACAAAAAATACAATGCAATATTTTTTTTTAAAAATGGCTATATAAATAAAATATCATTACCTCTAGCAATTCAGGTCTTCTCAAATACTCCTTTTCTTTGATGATCTCTTGTATTGACCATCTTATAAATCTGGGAGTCTCCTTCTCTTTCCCGATAATCCGCTTCTTTATTTTCGTTTTCTCAAGGAACCGGTATAGAACCAGAATGAGGCATCTGTTCAAAACTCTTGGCTCCCCCTTACGTGCTTGTGAAGTCCTTGGTGCAAGAATTCTAATACCTTATATGACCAGTTGTATTTGTCGATGCCTTCAAGGTCTTCACACTTGAGTATCAGTTTTCATTCAATGTGGTTCCCGCTTCTGCTGAAAAATAAAGCTGCCATAAGGTACATTATAACCAAAAAGGCTATCTTCCTTGGATCCCCCTTTTTCTTCTGAATCTTCCTAAGCTCTTCCATTAATGTGTCATCAATAACCTTTCTGGTGATTGTTCTTCTTGTTTGCTTTCCAAAGACAGCATAATCTGCCACATTCTTCTTACTGCCCTTGTAGTATTTCTGGTCTATTGTGATATCCACATCTGAGCCTTCTTTGGTTATTCCAAAAATTGAATGCATGTCATGCTCCGTAATTTCAATCTCCGTGTTCCCAAATATGAAGTTTTTATTATCACTGTTGTAGTGCCTCATTAGGATCTCAATATCAGATTTAAGCTTCTTCACTTGATCCTCCTCAACCTTGTCCAATCTGAATGCTTCAATTATTCCCCAAAAACAAGTGCTGTTTATCAACTCCCATGACTCTTCTAGGATGCTCTCCTTGTATCTATACATTAACATATAAAATGATGTCAGTGAGCACTTTCGCTTCACGTGTTTGATCTTGGTCATGTCATCTTCTCCTCCTTTTTCCTTCTTCTTTCTTCCCTTTTCTTCCTCCTCCTCCTCCTCCCCTGAATCTGTCTCCGCTTGTTTTCTTTTTCTGTCTGTTGATCTTCTTTGAAAAAGATACTTTTATGTTTCCCCCTCTTCATCTTCAGTGTAATCATCATCTTCTTCTGCTTTAGTAGCGGCACCCTTCTGGACCACTTTTCTCTTTTTCTTCGACTTCATCTTCTGTAAAACTGAGCCTATATTTTGTTCTGTCCTCATAGAAGCTACAGATTCTTGAACCGAATCCTCTTCGGTATCAGAATTCACAACTAAAGGCCTTGAACTTCTTCTCATCCTGCATATAAGTAGTAAAAATTTGCATTTATAAACTGCATATGCAAAAAATAAAGTTTACTGCCTCCCAGTAAACTTCAACTGGGGATCAGTAAACTTGCAAAAATGAACTCCCTTTCAATTTCAGGGGCACAACACACAACAGATACCCATTATTACCTTAATAAACAACTTGATTGCCCTATAGTGAACCCAGTGGAAGTTTACTGCCCCCCAGTAAACTTCTACTGGGGATCAGTAAACTTCAATACAGTATCTCCCTTTCATAATCATGCCAATTATACACAACATATACCTATTCTTACCCTAATAAACAACTTCATTGCCCCCTAGTGAACCCAGTGGAAGTTTACTGCCCCCCAGTAAACTTCTACTGGGGGTCAATAAACTTCAATACAGTATCTCCCTTTCATAATCATGTCAATTATACACAACATATACCCATTTTTACCCTAATAAACAACTTCATTGCCCCCTAATGAACCTAGTAAAAGTTTACTGCCCCTAGTAAACTTCTACTGTGGGTCAGTAAACTACAATACAGATTCTCCTTTTCAATTTCATGTCAATTATACACAACAGATATCCAGTAAATCAAAGAATGGAGCTTCAATATCATCAGTTAAGTCCAAAATAAGCCTAAATTCAATAAAATTCAAAATGTACCTGTTTTTATGGTTTTCCCGAGCGAGGTCGAGTAAGAGCGATTGAAGCAGATATCGACGCCGATATATTCAACCAGAGAGTGATGCCAAGCGTGAGCGATTGAACGTGACAGCAACGTCGAGATTGAACCACAGATCAACTTGGATCGACTGAGATTAGGGCAGAGAGCGATTTCCTGCTCAACTGGGATTTATCTGATATTTAGATATTTAACGAGAGAGCGACGTGACCTGATCGATGGAATCACGGAGATCGTGAAAAACCCTAAACCAGAGATCGTTATCAAGTGTTACAGAGAGATAGAGAGAGTGGGAGAGCTGAGAGTTCGGTTGATCGTGAAGAGTGGGAGTCTGGGAGAACGTGTTAATTTTTTTTTTTTTGAACATGAGATAGAACGTATAATTAATTAATGCAATAAGGGTATAATATTAATTGTTAGAGGCGTTAAAACATATTAATATGGGTTACTCAACAGTTTTTTCATTGAAATGGGCTTTAAAATCCTTGTTTTTGAGTAAATGTTTATTTTCCCAACAAAGTATATATATATATATAAATATATTTATATATATTTCCCGTTTATTTTATTCATAATTTTTTGATTATATATTTTTGTTTACTGTTATTATAGTGTACAACATGGACAAGAGCTTGATGCAATTAGAGAGGGGGTCCCCAGTTTATATGAGAGATATTTTTGATTTTCTTGAGTTTGTGCGTCTACATAGTCCTCCAGACAACGTTATTCACATATGTTCGTGCAACAAATGTCTCAATCGGAAATCAGTAACATATGAAGACATGTATTCTCACTTGGCACTAAACGGTATTTGTCCTAGTTATACCACATGGACATGGCACGGCGAAAATCAAGTTCAAATGCCTACACTTGCAGAAATTCAAGCACAACATAATCAGCAGGCAGGATCTTCCAATGCTAGTTACGGGGACCCTGCTGTGATGAACCTCTTAAATGACGCCTTCCCGTTCGCTGCCTCAGGATATCAGCAAAATGTTGTTTATGACAACGCCCCTGACACCTTCCCTAATGTCTCCCACGTTGACCACAGCAGTGATAATGATAAGTACAACAAGCTTGTACGGGAAGTACAAACCCCATTGTATCTTGGTAGTGAGCATACTGTGTTGGGTACAGTCATGGAGTACATGCAAATAAAAAACAAGCGGGGAAAGGGTAACATATGTTTTAATGACGATATTGCACTTATGAAGAAAGTGCTTCCCAAAGGTAACAGTTGTCCGGCAAATTTCGATCAGGTAAAAAAGATGTTGGCTGACCTCAGTCTTGATCACCAGAAGATAGACGCTTGCGTCAATAACTGCATCTTGTATTACAAAGACAACAAGGATGAAGTTGAGTGCCCACACTGCTACGAGCCAAGGTATGAAGCTTCCACTTCATCTAAACAGAAAAACCGGCCCATTCCGAGGAATGTTCTTCGTTACTTCCCATTGGGTCCTCGTCTGCAGCGTCTGTACATGTCTTAACATACGGCCAAACATATGAGATGGCACTAGGCAAGGCACCAGGGAGAGAAGAGGATAGATCCGGATAATCTCACACACCCTGCAGATAGGGAGGCTTGGAAGCACTTTGACCGTTCTTTTCCTGAATTTGCTATAGACTGTCGAAATGTCAGACTCGGACTTGCAACAGACGGATTCAATCCTACTGGAAACATGAATTTGTCTTACAACATTTGGCTTGTGGTAGTATTTCCGTACAATCTACCTCCCAACATGTGTATGAGGAAGGAGTACAATTTTCTTACGCTTATGGTACCTGGGCCGTATTCTCCAGGAAAGTGTTTGAATGTGTACATGAGACCATTAATTGAAGAGCTGCAGGAGTTATGGGAAAATGGACTTCCTACCTTTGACAGGCATGGTCAATCTTCATTCATGATGAAAGCATCTGTTATTTGGACCATCAGTGATTTTCCAGCTTACGGGAAGTTGTCTGGCCAACAAACTAAGGGGTACAAGGCTTGCCCGGTATGCATAGATGACATCAATTCTACATGGCACGCCGACAAAATTTATTTCATGGGATCTCGTAGACATCTTGACGAGGATCACGAGTGGTGGTGGGATGCTGAGGCATTTGATGGGACTGAGGAGCATAATCCGAAACCCCTAAGGAGGTCTGGTGAGTGAATTTTGGAGAGGCTTAACTAGCACTGGTTCAGATATTTGAGCACCAATAAAGAAATAACGGACTTGAATCCTCCCACGCCTGATGAGTTTAAATATTAGACGCACAAAAGTGTATTCTTTGAATTGCCTTACTGGTCGACCTTGAAAATCAGACACAACTTGGACGTCATGCACATAGAGAAGAATGTTTGTGACAGCGTTCTTGGAACAATTCTGAATCTCAAACATAAGAAGAAGGACACCCCTAAAGCCCGTGTTGATCTTAAGATGATGGGTATACGCCCCCAGCTATGGCTAGTAGAGAACAAAAAAACCAAAAAAGCCATAATACCGAACGCAGGCTACACAGTCCATCCTCAAAAGAAGGCGGAAATGTTTCAGTGGCTTTATGACGTTAAGTATCCTCACGGGTATGCAAGGAATATCGCTCGATGTGTTAAGATGGGGGAAAATAAGATTACTAGGTTGAAGACTCATGACTGTCATGTTTTACTACAACGTCTTCTTCCCGTGATCAGTAGACCGTATTTGTAGAGTGATGTGGTTGACACGTTAGTGGTTTTGTCCAAGTTCTTTCAGAGGATATGCGCTAAAGAGCTTAAAAAGTCTGATGTTCGGTCATTGCAAGAAGACATTGTGTACATCATGTGCAAGCTAGAGAGGATCTTTCCCCTGACTTTCTTTGACATCATGATTCACCTCATGATCCACCTTCCCGAATAAGTGTTGCTTACTGGTCCGGTACAGTATACCTGGTGTTATCCAAATGAGAGGTATGCACTCATATTTATTCTAATTAATCATCCTTTCAAATTAAGATAAATGGTATTTTAAATATTTATTGTAAGAACTGCATATTTGTTTTGCAGGCAACTAGGGGATTTCAAAAAGAAGAACAAAAACAAACGTTTCCCTGAAAGGTCGATCATGGTGGCATACATTCAGGCTGAGTGCGTAACTTACTGCAGCGCATATCTCAATGATGAAGACATAGTGGGGGAATCATCTGGAGCGGGTAGTAGCCAGCAATTCAAGCTATCAGTTGTTTCAAACGATGTTGAACCGTACGGCATGTTAAGTAATTCTGAAGATTAAGTAATGATGGGATCAAAGAGGCTCATTGGTCTGTCCTTCAACATCGCGAAGAAGCCGAGCGATACTTTAAGAGGCATTTGGAAATGCAGTATGGTAATGAAGTCATACACAAGAGAGATTTTCCTGATTACTTCCCTATTTGGGTACGTACCTTTGTATCGATCTCTATATATATATGATGTTACATAAATTAAATATATGTTGCTTTTTGATGTTACATAATGTAATAACGTTGCTCTTAAAATTGTTACAGATGATGCACATTCAACAGGAGTTTCCTGCTTCTTACGACCCAGAGTTGCACTTGTTGGCTGGAGGACCCCAAAGCCACAGAGTTCGTGCTGGATGTTTTGTGAACGGTGTTAAGTTTGTGACGTTAGAATGAGATGAAGGCCATGTCACCCAAAACAATGGAGTCATGGTTGAGGGTCTGGGTTTCAACTACTACGGGGTTCTTGTTAGTGTCATCGAACTAATCTACGGCAACCTTATGCCAGTCGTGTTGTTCAAGTGCAAATGGTTCAATACTGACTCAACTAGATGGAGGAGTACAATTCTGGATCGTGGTTTGTTATCAGTGGACTCAAATAGTGTATGGTATGATAATGAGCCGTTTATTCTTGCCACCATGGCGAAACAAGTGTTTTATCTTGATGATCCGGCTATGGGTGAGGGTTGAAAAGTGGTGTAGGTGATGTCACATAAGAATATTTAGAGTGCAGCTACATTGGGAGGGGATGATGAGAGTGGGCCCAGTGAACCAATCACAACTGATCAACCGAATGAACCATATCAAGAGGATTCTTCACATGTAGTCTCTGATACTGAGGATATTCGTGTCAACAACCAACACGTTCCGGCTATCATAGGTTACCTTCCAATTACACCATCTAAACTGATCTCGCTACAACGTCGCAACCCCAGTCATGATGACGATGGCTTCATAGATGACGAATACATAGAGGATGATGAGTATTCTGACCAAACTGAGGAGGATGATGATTCAGACGACTCAGATTATCATGAGTACGACTAGTATATATTACGATTATTGTACGATTAGTATATATTACGATTATTCGGACGACTCTGACTATCATATGTATTTTTAAATTTATAATTAACCACGTACGTACGTACGTCAAACCATTAATTATATAATATTCATGCAAATTTTCATTGTAATTTGTTAAATGCATTGATAGGAGCATAAAATGCGACATTTTTAATGTGTTATTACCTCCATTTGTACTTTGATTATCTCTTATTGTCGTAGAATAGAGTCATAATGTAGAATCGAAAGTTTTTGGTAGAGTTATGTATAAAACGTGTTAAACATAAATGAATGATGTAGAAAATTGTCACAAATTGATTTAACTTCTCTGATACTTAGGTGACATGTAGAAGACTGCCGAGAGAAGTGTTCCTGATGGATCTAGAGAAGCAAAGCAGCTGATCTACGAAGCCTAGTCCATGAAGGAGAGGTCCAAACCAAGTCCAATATGGAGAAGAAGATCTAAACTCGGCAGAATTTCAAGAATATCCAAGCCTTGCAAATCCGGATTAAATAGGGAGAATTCCTGTGCACGTCTGTCAACTTCAACGGACTCTCCAGGACAGCTCACAATGAATTAGAAAACGTGCTAGATATGGATAGAGAGCTACGGGAGTCTAGTTTCCAAATCAATTGGAATCACCTTAATATCTATTTTCTAGAGAGAGTTATGATGTAATCATCAGACGGAGGTCATTCTGCCGAAATTGAGGAGAACTAGGAAACCTAAACCGACTTGGTTTAGGCTTTGTGGCCGACTTCTCTAGGGTTTTTCCTCTATATAAAGCACGACTTCAAGTACAGAAAATCATCATCACTACCCTTGCAATTGCATAGCCGAAACTCTACCAAACTCTATACAGAAAATTACTTAGCCGATTCATCCACCACAAACCATAAGAATCATTCTATCCTTCCACCAATTTTCCCCACACTTGCCGAACCTTTCAAGGTTATAAAAGTGTGATTATCTCATGGCTTCTTGTATTACTTTCTGTATAGTTTCGAATTCTATTGTAATATACTTTTCGATTTTGGTTTTATTTATCAAACATGGTTTTCGGATTTCTTTGTGATCTTTGATTGTTCTATGTTTTGATTTATAACTTCTTGAATATATGATGATTTCGTGATTTAGGTTTTGGGGCAGTAGCATGTTCTTATGTGTTTTTGATTTCTAATTGATTAATTGTCATGAATTCGTGCATCTAAATCAATCCTTGAGGCTGCCTTGGCCATGGTTGTCCTTGAGGTGCGGTTTCATCTACCATAATAATTTTAGATCGATTCATACGCAAAGTTGTCTTGGTCTTTGTTATTAACTTAGGGCGGATATAATTCTGATAATTTGCATGCTAATAGGATGAGTGACGCCATGCCTTAGATCATGTTTCCGATTGACTCATGTGCTAAAGTGTTTTCTTGTTTAATCTCTACGCAACGTGTCTTTAAATGAGTTAGCATTCATGTTTAGGATCAAGCGCAAAGATGGTTCTAAATACTTGAGGAGTCTTAACAATTAGATAACCGCAAAGGCTCTAATTAGAATCGGAATTGGTTAGAGTCTAGGACAATTTGAACGTTGCTGCCCGGCCTTGTATGAAGTTGTTATGTGTTCTTGATGGTTTTTCGTGTTAGGTGTTGCATGAGTATGTTGATCACTTGTATATAATAATCTTAGGTTTAATTTTCAGTAGGTTATTTGTTAGAATTAATCAATCTTAAACCCCCAATATTTCGATGTATATATGTGAATACTTGTTTATAAGTTGTTTTGTTTCTCTTCTTTCGATCGCCCTTCGGTTTCCCCGGCTAGAACGATCCCTACTTGTCCATATTACTACGATTGCAGGGTAATTAAATTGAAGTTGTTTGACCCCGGTTACGCGACACGTCATGCATATATAAATATGTATGCTTTTTTAAGTACGAATACTTACGTGGAGTTATAATTGGATTTAGTTTGAAAAGTTACACGAAAATGCTCGGATGCTTATATCATAAAATTCTGAAATTTTTTAAAAATATACTTAGTCGACGGAATTTGAATAATTCGTCGCCTTAATATTCTTAAGGCGATGAATTATTCAAATTCCGTCGCTTAGGATACCCGAAATATTAGTCACATCCTCAAAATTTTATGTTACTTAGGTGACGGAAATTATAGAAGTCGTCGGCTTGGTAAACCAATGCGACGGAAAATGTATTTGCCGTCGTGTAGGATCCCGAAATATTAGGCGGGTGAATTTTGCGCCTTTTTTTTTCCCCGAAATTTCGTATTACATAGGACACGAATATTTGTCTTAATTTAAAACCTATACTAACTCCCTCGCGCAATCCACAATCCCTAAATTCACACCCACAATTCCCAAATCCCACCAGAGTCGCGCCACTAGAGTTGCATGCGCCACCAGACCCCATCCACGCATCGGCAATTGATTAAAGTGCGCGCATCCACCCACCTCCTCCACTCATCGCCACCGCATCCACCCGCCGCTCCGATCTCTTTGCTCTCACCTTTTCACCGCCGCTACGATCTCTTTGCTCTCACCTTCTCACCGCCGCTACGATCTCTTTGCTCTCACCTTCTCACTGCCGCTCCTTTTGTAGGTCCGTATTCTCTCTCTTCTCAGATTGATCTTGTTGTTACTTCTGAATCGTAAACGAATTCGTTGATCGTGTTTCATTATTATTATTATTATTATTTTTTAATTATCCAAAAAAAAAAAACCAATATCACATTGTATCTTCTGCTTAAGTGGCTCATAGTTTTTGTTAGTGTTTTATGTATCACCAATGCATCAAGTCTAAAAAAAAATTAAAAAAAGTGAAGAAATACAAGTGGTTTGATCAACCTATATGCTTTTCTATGGACTATTTTTCATAATCTTTATCTATTACTCACTCATTTACTAACAATTGTGTGTTATTCATGTACAAGATATGGTGATCATGGGGAAGAGGAAGGGCCGAGCCACTCAGGCCAGTGCTTTGATGGAGTCAATACGGCAGAGCGTCGGTTCAGCAAGCAGTAGCAGCCATCCTAACCCCATGCCGGCTGAGACCGTACCACCAGGGGCTCCCCCCTTAATCGTGCGGTGCCCTACAGTTGACAGTTGTTCAACGGGATCCCAATCGGCGTCTGTAACCGCACCCGAGATTGCAACCGCACCCGAATCTGCAAGACGCATCGTCGGCAGCGCTCGAATCAAAGTTAGAAGCCCAACAGGTAAGTGTATTAATTTATTGCCCCCTAGTAAACTTCTACTAGGGGTCAGTAAACTTTCAGTACAATATGTCTCTTTCATTTTCATGCCACTTACACACAACATATATCCTCTTGTATATTAAGTATATATCATAATGTATTTTCACATGTTAATTGTAGCTCCGGCCCCGAAAAGGAAGCACGGCTTTTGTTCTGGAAAGAAGGCGGAGGATATCGTTCAACAAACGGGGTAGAAGATCAAGTTGGAGTATTGCCCCCGTGTAAAAGACCCTAGCGTGAGGGGGATAAACAGCTTGGTGGCACATGATATCGGTTGCGCCATACGGAGTCTGGTGGGAATGAGGGCAAGCACGTTCTACGACCTTCATCAGACTGAGAAGTGGAAGGTGTGGAATGCAATGTCAGTAAGTAACTGAAAAGTATATGAAAAGTAAATTTACTTAATTACATTTGTTGGATAACATATATATGATTGCTTATAATTGGAAGACATGAACTGACTGAATTGACATCTCTCTGTTGATAAAATTTCATGTCTAAGGATATGTTTGCATAAGACTGAGTTTTCTTATGAAGTGAAAATGTTATAGATATGTGTAAAGTATGATTGAATGTGTGTAAAGTATTGTGTGTTGATATGAATTGAAAGATGTGTTTTGTCATAGTAATTGGGTGTATTAATATATTTTATTTTATTTTTCAATGCTTAACATGAGAATTTTTTTTTATTTCTTACTTAGCCGAAGTATGAGTGGGATGAAAATGATGAGCCAATGTTCAATTGGATACTAAAGAGGGCACAGGAGAGGTACAAGGACTGGAAGTACTAGTGTTACAAAGCTTATCTGAGGGAAGGGCCCTCTGGCATGCCAGTAGATTTCATTGGGAGAGAGAACCAGTGGGAGTTTCTATACGAGCACTTCGAGTCAGATGCTTTCAAGGTGATTTTTTTTAATTACCTTCATTGTTTCCCTTGTATTTTATTATTAGCCCATTCATGTATAGTTATGTATTTATAACTTGAAATGTGAAATGTGCAAGATGTTAGAACTAATCTATTTAATATTTTTTCGTGTATATATTAGAGACTCTTTTTGGCAAACAAGCGGAACCGTGGGGAGAAGCCTATGCACCACCACACGGGGTCTTTTCCTATCATCTACACAATGGAGGAACTCAGAATACAAGGTGAGCAGCTTCCAATTATCATAGGTTTTAAGAAGACCTATGTCAGGGCCGGTGATGAAGATACAACCAAGAAATATGTAAGTGTCTTTCCTTTTACTAAAATGTAAGCTTAGCAAATGGTTCAAGCATGTGTAAATCCGGCTATTGGTATATATATGAGACCATTAAGTTGAATGTAGGCACTGTCTAATTAAAATGTCATGTTTTCCTGCTTCTTCCAAAACAAGAAAAAAGTGTTATTATCATTGTCATTAATTAAGATGTATAGTTTTATGGAGCAATAAAGTTGTTTACTAGAGAGCAATAAAGTTGTTTATTAGGGAATCTGTTGTGGTCATGCAATTGAAGTGCAAGTTTACTGACCCTAGTAGAAGTTTACTGGGGGGCAGTAAACTTCTACATGGTTTACCCTAGAAGTTTACTGACCCCCAGTAAAAGTTTACCGGGGGGCAGTAAACTTCTACAGGTTTACTAGGAAGCAATAAAGTTGTTTATTAGGGTATATGTTGTGTGTTGTGGCCATGAAACTGAAAGGGACATAATGAATTGCAAGTATACTGACCCCTAGTAGAATTTTACAAGGGGGCAGTAAACTTATACTTAGTTTACTAGGGAGCAATAAAGTTGTTTATTAGGGTATCTGTTGTGTGTTCTGGCCATGAAACTGAAAGGGAGAAAATGAATTGCAAGTTTACTGACCCCTAGTAGAAGTTTACTGGGGGCCAGTAAACTTCTGCTGGTTTACGAGGGAGCACTAAATTTTTTTATTAGGGTATTTGCTGTGTGTTGTGGCCATGAAACTGAAAGGGAGATAATGAATTGCAAGTTTACTGACCCCCAGTAGAATTTTACTGGAGGGCAGTAAACTTATACTTGGTTTACTAGGAAGCAATAAAGTTGTTTATTAGGGTATATATTGTGTGTTGTGGCCATGAAACTGAAAGGGACATAATAAATTGCAAGTATACTGACCCCTAGTAGAATTTTACAAGGGGGCAGTAAACTTATACTTAGTTTACTAGGGAGCAATAAAGTTGTTTATTAGGGTATCTGTTGTGTGTTCTGGCCATGAAACTGAAAGGGAGAAAATGAATTGCAAGTTTACTGACCCCTAGTAGAAGTTTACTGGGGCCAGTAAACTTCTGCTGGGTTTACGAGGGAGCACTAAAATTTTTTATTAGGGTATTTGCTGTGTGTTGTGGCCATGAAACTGAAAGGGAGATAATGAATTGCAAGTTTACTGACCCCCAGTAGAATTTTACTGGGGGGCAGTAAACTTATACTTGGTTTACTAGGGAGCAGTAAAGTTGTTTATTAGGGTATCTGTTGTGTGTTCTGGCCATGAAATTGAAAGGGAGATAATGAATTGCAAGTTTACTGACCCCCAGTAGAATTTTACTGGGGGCCAGTAAACTTCTACTGGGTTTACGAGGGAGCACTAAAGTTGTTTATTAGGGTATCTGTTGTGTGTTCTGGCCATGAAACTGAAAGGGAGAAAATGAATTGCAAGTTTACTGACCCCTAGTAGAAGTTTACTGGGGGCCAGTAAACTAGTGCTGGGTTTACGAGGGAGCACTAAAATTTTTTATTAGGGTATTTGCTGTGTGTTGTGGCCATGAAACTGAAAGGGAGATAATGAATTGCAAGTTTACTGACCCCCAGTAGAATTTTACTGGAGGGCAGTAAACTTATACTTGGTTTACTAGGGAGCAGTAAAGTTGTTTATTAGGGTATCTGTTGTGTGTTCTGGCCATGAAATTGAAAAGGAGATAATGAATTGCAAGTTTACTGACCCCCAGTAGAAGTTTACTGGGGGCCAGTAAACTTCTACTGGGTTTACGAGGGAGCACTAAAGTTGTTTATTAGGATATCTGTTGTATGTTGTGACCATGAAACTGAAAGGGAGATAATGAATTGCAAGTTTACTGACCCCCAGTAGAATTTTACTGGAGGGCAGTAAACTTATACTTGGTTTACTAGGGAGCAGTAAAGTTGTTTATTAGGGTATCTGTTGTGTGTTCTGGCCATGAAATTGAAAGGGAGATAATGAATTGCAAGTTTACTGACCCCCAGTAGAAGTTTACTGGGGGCCAGTAAACTTCTACTGGGTTTACGAGGGAGCACTAAAGTTGTTTATTAGGATATCTGTTGTATGTTGTGACCATGAAACTGAAAGGGAGATAATGAATTGCAAGTTTACTGACCCCTAGTATAAGTTTACTACCAGTAGAATTTTACTAGGGGGTAGTAAACTTATACTTGGTTTACTAGGGAGTAGTAAAGTTGTTTATTAGGGTATCTGTTGTGTGTTCTGGCCATGAAACTGAAAGGGAGATAATGAATTGCAAGTTTACTGACCCCTAGTAGAAGTTTACTAGGGGCCAGTAAACTTCTACTGGGTTTACGAGGAAGCCCTAAAGTTGTTTATTAGGGTATCTGTTGTGTGTTGTGGCCATGAAATTGAAAGGGAGATAATGAATTGCAAGTTTACTGACCCCCAGTACAAGTTTACTGGGGAACAGTAAACTTCTACTTGGCTTAATGAGTTTACTGACCCCCAGTAGCTTATTCCCTGTTTATTATGCAACCAGTAAACTTTATTATTGAAATGTTGAGCTGCATGTTTTGTTTATTAATTGATGTATTTTAAATGCAGAATGACATGGTTGATGAGGTCAATAAACGAAAGGATGAATTTAAGGAACAACATCCTGACGCGACGGAGGAGGAGATTATGGAAAGTGTTCAGTCCCAACAAATTGAGGTGTTGGGTAAGGTGCTCAAAACTCGGAAAGGAAAGGAGATCAGAGGGATGGGACGAGGAGGCGAGCGAGACTTGAGCCTTTCTTCAAATGGTTCCACTTCACGTAGTCGTCCTGTCACATCCCGACCCGTAAAATTTTATCTTATTTACTAGCTTGATTATAATAAGAATTTTACCGTCTCCGACATTGAGAAATAGTTTAATTGGTCCCTAGAGGGGTTTTGAGGGACGATTATTCCGGAGAGTTATTCGTAGGAGAAAAATGTAACGACGGTAAAAATGGTAAATTTAAGCTAGTAAAAGGTAATTTTTAATAGGGTATTATTTTTTGGGGGTGTTAAATTTTAGATTTGGGTTGTATATAGAAGTGTTGGGCGGGTTGGTGTAAGGCCCAAACCCATCTTTTCTTTTTCTTTTCTCTCTTTCTCTCTCTTTTCTCTCTTTCTCTCCCGCGCGCTCTCTCTTCCTCTTCCCGCTACCGGATTCCTCCCCCCGATCGCCGTTGTCCGACCACGCCTGGCCGCCGCACGGGTCGCGTCTGGCAGCTGGGACGCCGCTTGTCCAGCCTGGGGTGGTGACCGGTCCTCACTCGTCGGCGTTAAGACGCGGTGACGCCGCTACTGCCGCGTGATTGCTCTTGCCGGAACTACCTCCTCCGGCCACCAATCCAGGCAAGCTTGGTACGGTTTTGTAGCTCTCCTCCCGTGCAACAACCCCTCCAAAAGGCTCACTCCCTCTTGAGCTCGGTAAGGAGAAATTCGTAGTTGAAATTCTAGGGCTTTTAGGATGTTTTCGTTCGATTGACCTAGTTAGGCTTGAAATTGGACTTAGTGATAGTTATGAAAGTTGTTTGGGATGTTGAGAGGAAGATTCTGTTAAAATTTGGTAGAATTTGGACGTCGCCGGAATCGGCCTCTGCCGCCGCCGTTTTGGGATTTTGTATAATTTTAAATGTGTAATAATTAGAGGAGTTTAATGAAGTGAATTGTGGAATTTTCGGACGAGTTTTGAATAGGTTTGTGAATTTCCGAAGTTTGGTATTTTGACGGTTAAATAATGTAAAATCCGACAGTAGGATTTAAATCAATTTCTGAGAAAGGTTGTATTTACGACTGCTAAGTATGATATTAAAGTTTGGATCATTTCGATTTAAGAATATCGAAGTTAGGCAATGATGAGCGTATTTATGGCTCACGATTAATTTTGCCTATTTTATCAATACTGGATTTTAGTGGGAAATTAATTATATATTTGGAACAGGACGTGAGAAGACTCAAATTGGATAGACCTCGGATCGACGTCAGGCTTAGGCCTAAAGTTGTGAGTGGACCTTTATTCTAAATAAAAAGCATGCAATGAATGATTTTATTAATTATTTATTTCTTCTGATGAGATTTATTGATTTCTCGCCTATTTGACAATTTTTCCTCCTTTGGAGAGATCCCGAAAATGAGATTTTCGGTGGATATATATATTTTAGATTTTATGAGTATAGTATGTATATAAATACTAGCTAACCATACGTGCTTAGTCCGTCATAATGAGGTAAAATACCATTATGGCGTGTCGTGAGTGTTAGACACAAGCGTCATAGCCCTATATTAAAACTACTTTATTTTTCGGTTTATTTAGGTTTTCATATAGAGAGTCCCCACGTATATATACACCGTCCTTTTCGGTCATAATGAGGAAAAATACCATTATGGCGCAACGTGAGCGTTAGACGCCAGCGTTGTAGCCTTGTATGAATTTCTATTTTTCTAAATTGTTTCTAGGATTCATACAAGGAGTCTGACGAGTGTAGATACATACGAATATATGTTTATATATAGTTCAGCCAGAGAGGCTCCATTTTATTTGAGTTTGTGACTAGTCAGTGCTAGTCGTGAAATTGTCAGATTATGAATTGAGCGCTTTTGAGCTGCCGCATGTAGTATATTTTTCTATGAAATTAAAATAGGAATACATAATTATTTTGGTATTAAATTATTTTTGTCCACTCACTCTAACGTTATTAAATGTCTTCCCCTGGGCCCTTCATTTTTAAAATGCCCAGTCTGCAGGATTGCATAGTTGAGATCGGGCGTACATGGAGAAGAGGCATAGTCAATAGTATAGCTTCCGCTCTTTTCTATTTATTTCTAGTTCATTTCCTCTCAAATAGAGTTGCTCTGAATATGTGGTTGTTTATTATAGGATCCTTGTTAGATTAGTAAATCTATATTGAGAGATGTTGTGATTTGTGGGGAGCACGAAGGCTCCAAGAGTCTATAAGGTTGGATTTGGAACCTTTAGACGTGTTTGCAGGTTTCTATTGGAAGGGTTGTCCATTTTCAAGGGAGGTTGTACCGAATTTTGCGGTAAATCTTTCCTTGGAGGTGGTCCCCGCACGATTTACTTCGGGTTTAGGGTGAAATTCGGGGTGGGTCGTGTCACGACCTCTTAGAGTTGATGAGCAGCAACTCCTAGAGGTGCAGGAACGCTATGAGCAGAGACTAAAGGAATCAGATGAGCGTGCCCAGCAACAGTTCCAAGAGGTCCAGCAGCGTGCCCAACAACAATTCCAAGAGGTCCAGTAGCGTGCCTTGCGTGCCGAGTCTATGTATAGTGCTGTGCAGTCCCAAGTTGCAGCCATATATGCGCACCTAGGTATGCCACCTCCTCCTCCTCCACAATTTCCTCCTCCTCAATCTTCTCCTCCTCGACAAGTTTCCCCACAAAACAGTGATGATAGAGACGACAACGTGTAGGATTGGACAACAGTGCCCCTTGACATTATTCATAGTTTAGCTAGATTGTATGAACAATTTTCTACCTAGTTAATTCATTAATTATTTTGTACGTATATATGAATAATATTTGTCCATCTATCATCAATATATGAAAAATGGTCCAAATCCATTGCTTCTGGTATATATGTTACTGTATAATGATCAATATATCTGTATGTATGTGTTTGATTATTGTTACTAATTTGTAATTTTTGGAAACAGTTAATAAGGTAAAAAAAAAGAAAAAAAAAATTCAGTGTCTTTTCACCATAAATAAAATAACTTAGTCGACGGAAACAGTTACCTTCGTCGCCCAAGGGAAATATCTTGAGCGACGGAAAAAGCAATATTCGTCGCCAAGGCAAATTTCTTCAGCGACGGAACTGAAACCTTCGTCGCGCAAGATAAACAACTCAAGCGACGGAAATAGTAACATTCGTCTACCAAGATGAAATACCTAGGCAACGGAAATAGTAACTTCCGTCGCTTAAGAACAACAACCTATCCGACGAATACAAAGATTAATCGTCGACTAAGAACTGTTTGGTATTCGTCGGATTACAACTTTACTGACGACTTTTCCGTCGCCTAAGAACGACACAGTATTCGTCGGCAAACATATATACCGACGCAATTCCGTCGGCTAAGAAGAATTTCGTATTCGTCGGGTAAGAATATTTCCGACAAACATTTTTCGTCGACAAAGAGATTTATCGACGAATGAGTTTGTCGACAAGGCATGTCAGAGTTCGTCAGGTTGGATGGTTCTTAGTCGACGAAAAATTTCAGTTCCGTCGCGTAAGTGTCTACCTCTCGACACTTACGCGACGGAACTTAAACGACGAACAATTCGTCTCTTAGGATCTGAGGCGATGAATATTTCTTCTTAAGCGACGGGTTTATTTCGTTGCCTAGGACAAGATTTCCTGTAGTGACTTATAGGTCGTCTAGCTATGAAGGTTATTTTTTCTTAACTTTTGGAGGGATTTTCAAATTGACTAATACTTGTGTGAAAATTTTACTCATGTTAATCTGACAACATTTATGTGTTGTCTGATATTGAATTTTATTGAATTGATAACTTGTGTGAAAATTTTACTTAATTATGTTAATAAGACAACATTTATGTGTTGGCTGATATTGAATTTTATTGAATTGACAACTTGTGAGAAAATTTTACTTAATTATGTTAATCCGACAACTGATATTGAATTTTTATGAATTGATAACTTGTGTGAAAATTTTACTTAATTATGTTAATAAGACAACATTTATGTGTTGACTGATACTGGAATTTAGTAATTTCTGACTTTGGAGGTAAACCCTAGCCTTTTGAATTAGGTGGATTCCCTTCAAACCATTTGATTTTGCAGACAATTTTTTTTGTTAATAAGACAACATTTATGTGTTGGCTGATACTGGAATAGTGTAATTTATGACTTTGGAGATAAACGAAACTCTAACCTTAATTTTTACTTAGGTGGATTCCTTCCAAACAATTTTATTTTGCAGACATAGTTTTTTGTTAATATAACAACATTTATGTGTTGTCTTATAGTTACTTTTTAGTTTCTGAAATACCTTTAAAAGAAATACCCTCAATAATTGAGTTTGGTTTCTCTCCCATTTATGTTAGTGTTAGGCGTAATTCTTGAAAATAAAAGACGCACTTTTTAGAAAAAATTGGCGCAACATCTATGTCTTTTCACTTGTAGTATAAAAGAAAGAGGGGAAAACCCTAAACTCAATCTCTCTTTTCTCTTCTCTCTCTCTCTCCCTCCCTGTTTCCTCTCTCCTCTCCCTGGACAACTCTCTCCCTCCCTCACTGCCTCGCCGGAAAGTTTAGCTCCGGCCATCGTCACCTAAAACCACCTACACCGAACGACTCCAAATTCAATTTCGATCAACACCCAACCCAAATCGACGAAGTACGTCTCCAAAGTTACCTCAAGCAGCCTCGAAGCCTCTGCCATCTTGTTCAGCTCCGTACTCTGCCTCCGGTCTCGTCTTCTCTCCTCACAGCCACCATCTTGGAGCGTAAAGGAAGCAAGGCACTACGACTCAGGCACCTCGACCTGCTTTCGCCGGAAACCCTAGGTTTTGACGAGCTCGATTCGCCACTTCCAGCTGGCTCTCGGGTTCACAGCCACCGTGGTTGAAGTCTAGGGCTCTCCAGTGCCAAAGCCCTTAATTTCCGATCATCGGCTCCGCCTAGATGCTCTCACACGCCATCGTCGGCGCGTGAATCACCGCAGCTCGGCCACCAATGTCTGCCGAATCTTCAGATGACCCATCTAGGTAATTTTCGTCGCTTTCGTCCTGGTGGATGTCTTCATTACGTTCTGGACTTAAAAACTCTAATCCACTGCCTTTTATTTTGGAATTGAAGTGGGGAAGCTGAAGATAAGATTGGCAAAGAGGAATAGAGAAATCGGTGAACTGAAGACTTTGGAGAAGAGATATGTAGGGGGGGGGGGGGGCAGATTCCATCAAATATGGGCTGAGGTAAGGATCTTGAATAATGTGTTGGATAGGAATCTGGTTAATAGATTGATGTATTTATTGGGTCTGCCTTTAGGTGTTGAATGAGAATTATTGGTGTTGAAATTGCAGCAAGGGCAGAAGAAACCATATTTTGAAAATAAAGAATTGGTAAGAGCTTCAGACCTTGTTTCGGTTTTAAGTTCAGTACAGGGATGGATTATTAAGACTTGTGCTGTTGCTAGGAATTTGAGTCACTGTTGGTGAAGGAAGTAGAGGAACAAGTGCAGCAACGTTGATCCATTTTTTTTGGCTGGAAAGAAGATGGGTAAGAATTTTTGTGTGGCTGAGATAATTGGACTTTGTGTTTGTTGGTAGTTTTGTATGAGGTGGTAAGGGAAACAATAGTTATGGACTGATTCGGTATTTTTGAAAGATCAATGTTCAAAGCTATAAGTTGTGGGGATGACTTGACAATACTTTTGGGAACTACAATTGTAGTTTGTGTATTGACGGTGGAACTTGATCAAATCTTAAGAAGTTGGTTCTAGAATGTAAATGGTTTACTTTAAGGATTTTGGGTTAAGTTTGCTATGGGGTATATTTAATGATGTAATTGGACCAAATAAAAGGAAGCTAAGCAAACTAACGTGTACAACGCAAATGGGACAGTTTATAATTAGAGCTTTGATGCCATATCTCATGACCACTTTTAGAAGTGAGATCCTTTGGGATCGATAACATTTAATTGTTGGTTAAGGATAAGTTAGTGAATTTTGACAGATTGAAGGATTTTTTATTCACTTACACAGTTTCGTTTCATAACAATATCTATTCTCTTTACTAAGTTAAGATACCAGAAATGTGTGGCTATAAAACAACAACCGGCAATACAAACATAACAATATCTATTGTTTTTACTAAGTTAAAATACCAGAAATATGAGGCCATAAAGAACAACTGTTAACGTAAGTGGAGAGTTTAAATCAAAAGAAGGCATCACTTATATGTAGCTCAAACTCATTCATACAATAGACAAATGTCGCCTGAAAATGTCAAAAGCCTAAAAGATATCACGTAATGAAAGCTTAAAGCATATCAGACGATAGATACTTATTGTCTCGAAGAGACCAAATGAAAAAAAAAATATACGTTTGCCTGAAGATCATTCACCTTAATTCACCAAGTATATATGTCGCCTATAACATTTTCACATGATGTTTGAATATTGTCTTTAAACAAATTAACCTACAACATATGTTGCTGTAAGGTGTATTTCTCTCTCACTCGTAATTATAAGCGACACAAAGAGTTGTGTCACCTCATGGCAAAAAAAAAGATACGTCGCTTCTAGCATGTCATTGTTTAAAACTATCAGGTGACATATATACTGTGTCGCCTTATCTTAATTCAGGCGACACAAAATAAAAAAAGTCTTCTGTCGCCTGAGGTTCTTATAGGTAACACAACATTTGTATTGTCGGAGAACCTCATCAACGACATGCTAGAGGCGACACTTACGATTTTATCAGGCGACACACTGTAGTGTCGCCTAATGCAGGAAATGGCATAGTGATGGTAGGATGTTGAGGCATTTGATGAGACTGATGAGCATAATCTAAAACCCCCAAGGAGGTCTGGTGAGCGGATTTTGGAGAGGTTTAACCAACATGGTTCGGATATTTAAGCACTAGTAAAGAAGTAACTGACTTGAATCCTCCCACGCCTGATGAGTTTAAATATTAGACACAAAAGTGTATTCTTTGAATTGCCTTACTGGTCGATCTTGAAAATCAGACACAACTTGGACGTCATGCACATAGAGAAGAATGTTGTGACAGCGTTCTTGGAACAATTCTGAATCTCAAACATAAGAAGAAGGACACCCCAAAAACTCGTGTTGATCTTAAGAAAATGGGTATACTACCCTAAGCTATGGCTAGTAGAGAACAAAAAAACCAAAAAAAGCTATAATGCCGAAAGCAGGCTACACAGTCCATCCTCAAAGAAGGCGGAAATGTTTCAATGGCTTTATGACGTTAAGTATCCTCACGGGTATGCAAGGAATATCGCTCGATGTGTTAAGATGGGAGAAAATAAGATTACTAGGTTGAAGACTCATGACTGTCATGTTTTTTACTGTAACGTCTTCTTCCCGTGATCAGTAGATCGTATTTGCAGAGTGATGTGGTTGACACGTTAGTGGCTTTGTCCAAGTTCTTTAAGAGGATATGCGCTAAAGAGCTTAAAAAGTCTGATGTTCGGTCATTGCAAGAAGACATTGTGTACATCATGTGCAAGCTGGAGATGATCTTCCCTTAACATTTTCACCTCATGATCCACCTCTCGAACAAGTGTTGTTTACTAGTTCGGTACAGTATACTTGGTGCTATCCAAATAAGAGGTATGCACTCGTATTTTTCTAATTAATCATCCTTTCAAATTAAGATAATTTTTTAAATATTTATTGTAAGAGAATAAATATCTGTTTTGCATTAGTGGCTTTGTCCAAGTCTTTAAGAGGATATGCGCTAAAGAGCTTAAAAAGTCTGATGTTCGGTCATTGCAAGAAGACATTGTGTACATCATGTGCAAGCTGGAGATGATCTTTCCCTAACATTTTCACCTCATGATCACCTTCTCGAACAAGACTAGTTCGGTACAGTATACTTGGTGCTATCCAAATATGCACTCGTATTTATTCTAATTAATCATCCTTTCAAATTAAGATAATTTTTTTTAAATATTTATTGTAAGAGAATAAATATCTGTTTTGCAGGCAACTAGGGGATTTCAAGAAGAAGAACAAAAACAATGTTCCCCTAGAGGGTTGATCACAGCGGCATACATTTAGGCTGAGTGCGTAATTTACTATAGCGCATATCTCAATGATGAAGACACAGTGGGGGGGGATCATCTAGAGCGGGTAGTAGCCAGTAATTCAATCTATCAGTTGTTTCCAACGATGTTCAACGTATGACAGGTTAAGTAATTCTGAAAGATTAAGTAATGCTGAGATCAAAGAGGCTCATTGGCCTGTCCTTCAACATTGCGAAGAAGCTGAGCGGTACTTAAAGTCTCATTTGGAAAGACAGGATGGTAACGAAGCCATACACAAGAGAGATTTTCCTGATTACTTACTTATTTGGGTACCTCTTCTATCTCTATATATTTGGAGTTACATAAATTAAATAATGTTGTTTTTTGATGTTACATAATGTAACAACGTTGCTCTTAAAATTGTTACAGATGATGCACAGTCTACAACATTTTCCTGCTTCTTAAAAATTTTGTCGGTTAATTAAAATTTCGTCGGCTAAAGAATTTTTTTCGTCGGTTATAGTCTGTGAACTTTAGCCGACGACCTTATATTTGCATATCTAGACAGCAGCTCATCTGGGAAAAAAAAAACGGGAGGAAAAAGTTTGGGTGTTATCGAAATCTGTTCATAATTAGTTTGTGGAGCTATATATAGGTACGTATATGTGTATATATGTTGATTTTGAGTTTTATTTGAGTTGATCGATTTTGAATGTGATTGAGTTTATCGATTTTGAGTATGTTGGATATATATATATATATATATATATATATATATATATATGAAGTTGTTGTTAATAAGTAGTAGATATATATATATATATATGTTAATTAATTTATAATATTGTGTTGATGGTATGAAGTTGTTGATGATATATATGAGTTGATGATGATTTTGTTGTTGATATATAATATTGTTATGTAATTATTAAGTATATATATCGTGTTAATTAATTAGTTGTAGTACGTAGAATACTAAATAAATTGAGATTTTATATATGTAATCTAATTAATTAGAGTTATATATAAATATTTTGTTATATTTTCAAGATATGAATAAGAGTGGATTTCGCTTCCAAAATGGGACAAAAGATATGGTAAAGGAGTTATAAGTTTTCTGGAATATGTGCTGGCTAATGCTAATGGGAATACAATTTTCTATTGCCCGTGCACGAAATGTCAATGTCACAGCGATATGCATCGATCTGCGATTGACAAAGTATAGCAGCATCTAAAGAGTAACGGGTTTTTGGAGAAGTACACATGTTGGTTATATCACGGTGAAACATCATCAGGGGGTCCGCATGATCATGGGCAATTTTCTGAGACGGGCAGTACATCCAACGATCCAACAACGGCCTTTATCAACGACATGTTTCCTTATGAGAGCGGTGTATGCGCTCGAGGGTAGTATATGTCTGAGCCGGTGCAGCCCTTCCCTAGAGTTGTCAACACTGCTGGTATTGACAAGTACAACAAATTGCTTGCTTCCAACAGACCCATGTGTACCTTGGTTGTCAGAAGACCATTCTTGAAAGTGTGATGAACGTAATGAAGATTAAAGTTGAGACAAAATCGACCGTGAAGGCTGTTGATAATTATCTACAATACATTGCTTCGATGCTGCCCCATGGTCATCGTCTTCCTACCACTCATCATAAGGTCTGATGTATCCTGAAAGATCTTGGGCTTTCCTACATCAAGATCCATGCATGCAGATATGACTGCGTTCTCTTATGGGGTAAAGATCCAGAAGGGAATGACCTTGGTGGCCTTGACGCATGTCTGGTATGTCATATTGACAGGTATAAGCTAACTCCTGCAGGCAATAGAAAACCTATGAAGGTACTTCGGTATTTCCCGTTAGGGATAGGCTAGAGCGGTTGTACATGTCTTCACACACGGCCAAATCTATGAGATGACACGTTGATAGAGAATTGCATGACGAAGATACCCTTATACACCCTGCTGACAGGGACACTTGGAAGCATATAGACAGGGAGTTTCCTCATTTTGCGTCAGAGGTCCGAAATGTGAGGCTCGGGCTTTCATCCGACGGGTTCAACCCTTTTGGCAACATGAGTCTTCAATACAGTGTATGGTCGGTGATTTTGGTACCGTACAACCTTCCTCCATGGATGTGCATGAAGAAGGAATACAATATGTTGAGTTTGTTGATTCCGGAGCCCGGTTATCTAGGGAAGTGTCTCGATGTGTATTTGAGACCTTTGATTGAAGAGCTTAAGTTTTTTGGGACGTTGGTCATTCCACTTATGACAAGTACATGCACGAGATGTTCCAGATGCATGTCATGGTTGTTGATACCATCAGTGATTTTCCTGCCCGTGAGATGTTGTGTTGTCGGGCAACGTTGTTACGGGGATAGGGGGCTTGTTCAGAGTGCCTTAGCGATGAGCGATGAGAGCAGTAGTCATTGCAACAAGATATGCAAATTGGGTCACCGTACTTTCGTTCCATATAATCACGAATGACGGTTTGATGACAAGGCATTTGATGGGACTGTAGAAAATGGTGTGCCTCCCAGAAGATGGACGGGGGAACAAATTTTAGCAGAGCTTAATAAGTACGATTTTGGGCAGCTCAGCAATCATCCCTATATTGTGGCGGCAATATCTGAAAGACTCGACATGTACAAATTCTGGACACATAAGAGCATATTCTGGGAACTCCCATACTGGAGTAAGTTGTTGATCAGACACTACCTAGATGTGATACACATAGAAAAGAATGTTTGCGACAGTGTGGTGGGCACAGTGCTGAACTTGGAGGGGAAGATGAAAGACGGTCCTAAGGCACGCATTGATCTAAAAAAAAATGCAATTAAGAAGACATCTGTGGATGAAAGAAGGGAAGAAAAAAATGCCTCAAGCTCCTTACACCGTGAAGCCTGACTAGAAGAACGTAATTTTCAGGCGGATGAGTTGTGTGAAGTATCCTTCAGGCTATGCAGGAAATATAGCCCGATGTGGGAGCTTTCAGGACAATAAGTTGTACGGGTTGAAGAGTCATGACTGTCATATCCTGCTACAACGTCTCTTTCCTGTTTTCATTCGACCGTTCCTTCCCCGTCAGGTGGTGGAGCCGTTAGTAGCGTTGGCAAGATTCTTCCAGAAGTTATGCACACGGGAAGTGAAAAAATCTAACCTCCGGGAAATGCAAGAGGACATCATTTATATCATGTGTAAATTTGAGAGGATATTTCCTCCAAATTTTTTTGACATCATGCCTCACCTGATGATCAATCTTCCCGAGCAATTGTTGCTTACCGGTCCAGTATACTACACTTGGATGTATCCCATGGAAAGGTACGTTTTTTACACCTGAATTCCTCAATATACATGTTCAATAATCATAACACTTTGCAACTTGATTTATAGGCAACGTAGAGACTATAAAGCTTATGTGGCTAATAAATCCGCGCCTGAAGGATGTATAGCTGAAGCATATATTGCGCACGAGTGCGTCACCTACATGAAGTTGTATTTAGGAGCGTTGAAGGAACTCCGCAAACCATACCGGTAGATGTACCGAAGTTCAATCTTTCCATACTCTCTAGTGATGTTGAAGTTTATGGAATTTTGCCAGAACCCTACAAGTTGCAACCACATGAGCTAGTCATTGCCCATTAGTGGGTATTGATTAACTGTCCAGAAGTTGAATACTGGAAAGACATCCATCTATATTATCCAGACATTCAAGGTGATCTCGAGTACCACAACAGGGAGTTCGTAAACTATTTTGGCGGCTGGGTACGTAATTCAATATTTCTGTACGTATTTATGTTTATTGCATAATTATCCATATTTACACTTGAATGGTTGGTTGCAGATGAACCATATTCAATTTGATGGTCACCCAAATTGGTCGCACGAACTAAGACTTCTAGCGATGAAGCCGATAATGTCAAGAGTTTATCCGATGTGCATGGTGAATGGCGTGCAATTTATATGTGAACAGAGAGACAACAGACGGAGAACACAGAATTCTGGGGTGATGGCGCATGGTGGGCGGAATGGAGTTGACTATTACGGTGTTCTCCATTCAGTGGAGGAACTCGTTTACGGTGAAGGCATGACAATGCACCTCTTCAAGTGTAGATGGTTTGATACTAGCCCGCAGAGCATGAAGACCGATCAGTACGGAATATTATCGGTGAACACTGCTACAAGTTCTTACGAAGATGACCCGTTCGTTTTTGCCACATCGGTAAAACAAGTGTTTTATCTTGATGACCTTGCTAAGGGTGACGCGCGAAAAGTAGTCAACCTTGTGCACCCTCGAAACATTTACCGGGCGGCTACACTTGGAGAGGCCGAAGACCAGGAAGAAGATGTTGCGTATCAAGAGCCTAACGCACTAGGTATTCCTAACTCATCTACTGTTCGCCTTAATAATTTTAAAGCGGGTCGTTCGGTGCGAATTCGTGATGAAGAGCCAAGGCTTATTGATGTTGATCCAAATCAAGAAACAGACGAAGACTTTGGTGATAAGGAAAAACATAGATTACCAGAAATTAATTCTGACACCGAAGAAGACTCATCGGATGATTCCGATTACGAGCCTTAGTTTTAATTTAGAGGACGTAATCCATTAATTTGTAATAAAAAAAAATGTATTACCTTTATAGTTTACATATGTTGAATTCATATTTCTGTTATTTTATATGAATTTTAGTGATATATGAACAGGAAGTTGGTATGGTTTACATTAAACCTTCTGTTTTTTTAATGTATTTTTTATACTTTAGCCGACGAATTATAGTATATTTCGTCGGCTAAAACCATCTTATTTGAAAGAAATAAGTCATAATTCGTCGGCTAAGATGAGGTTAGCCGACGAATACCCTAATATTTAGTCGGATAAACCCTAAACCTTAGCCGACGAATACCCTATACGACTTGTTGCGTCTCATCGATTTGAAACTATTTTCAATTGAAGGTCCGGCTAAAATACGTAATTTAGACGGTCCAATGACCTTTTTCGTGCATTTAGGAGTTTGACTTACGGGATGGATCGTCCGGATCGAGCCCTTAACCTTGTCGGATCAAGTTGAATTTTTTCCCATACATGTATTTTATCATGATGGTCAAATCTGACGGTCGGATTTTCGTTTCTCAAGTTTAATCATCACAGCCTCAATGTGCCGAATGTATAAAAAGTACTATAGCAAATGACATTATTGAAAATTTGTCGGCTATAGTTGATAAAATAAAATAAAACAAATAATTTAAAAATATTAAATAAAAAGTACTATAGCCGACGAATTTCATTACTTTAGCCGATGAGATTCACAGGTTTAGCCGACGAATTTCATTACTTTAGCCGACGAGATTCACAGGTTTAGCCGAATTTCAAGGTTTAGCCGAAGAAATAAAAATTTTAGCTGACGAATTTTATTACTTTAGCCGACGAGATTCCCAGGTTTAGCCGACGAATTTCATCGGCTAAAGGTATAGGGTATATAATTAAACCCAGCGCTCGACAGCCTCCACAGCGCTCCAAAAAACCCTAAAAAACCCACCACCGCCTCCTTCGCCTCCTCGAGCCCTCACCGCGCTCCACAGCCTCCATCGCCTCCTAGGTTTGGCCAAATCTGCCTCCTTCTGCCCTCTCCCTCTCCCTCTCCTCGAGCCTCCTCCTCGAGTCGCCGTCGCCTGCTCGCCAAACAGCCATACGACTCGCTCGTCTGCACTCTGCAGTTTGCTCAACCGTGACGCCGTCACCTGCTGCTGCTCGCCGTCGTCAGCTCGTCTCCTCGCCCATCGTCGTCGACTGCTAGGCTGCTCCGCCTGCTACTCTGCTCCTGCTCGGCTGCAGACCACTGAGACCAGGTCCAGGTGTGTATTCTTATTTCTTATTACTCGTTGTGAATTTTGGGTATTTGTGTTCCTTCTGGGTATAAAATTTGAATTTGAAGTATGAAATCGAAAAAAAAAAAATAGAATTTGAAGTCAATTAAATGAACTAGGCTGCTAGTATGCTTATTCAATTGAATTGTTGTCTTGTTAAGTAATGAATTACTAAATTGCTGGAAATTTTAATTGGAATTACAGAATGTCAGATGAACAAATTAATCATGTCAAAAGGCCTAGATCAAAAGAGTACAGTTTAGTTAGTTTTTAATTGTATTTCTTGTATTTTATTGTGTCTAATTTTGTTCATGTAAATGCGTTTGAGGGTAAGACTCTCTTATGTATGTGTGTTCTTTTTTAATGAACCAAAATTTCTCGCACTGTTGGTTAAATTTTGTGTGCGTTGTATTTAGCCCATGTGAGATTTTCATCCTGGATCTGCTACTGGTCCTCACTATCTTCCTCATCTTTGTTTTCACTTCCAGGATGAGCGGTAATTTTAGATCGACGAAGGGTTTGAAGGGCCAAAGGTCCGAATCGTCTGAGGGAACCTCTAACAACACTCAAACGTCGTTTCGGGGCCCCATGACAGCTAGAAGTGCGACCCTTCTGGAGACAGCGCAGAGGCAGCTGAGCATTTCCCATTCCTCGAGGCAGTCGGAGGTGCCCCCTTCATCGAGGCAGCGGGGCGTACCTCATTCCTCGAGGCAGCTGTGGCCTTAGACCCAGACGGAGGTGTCTGCACCCCGTATGCCTGAGATACACCGGGCGCCCACTCCGGGTCCTACTGCTTCGGATGGTGGGTCATATGGGGTATAGATGCCGCCACCTCATCTGTTCCTTCTGCGGATGATACCGGCCTTACCTGCAGTCGATGGCTCAGGGACGCCGATTTACCCACTACCCCTGCCAGTGGCTCCATCAGCGGTGTACCGGTTCGTGCCTTTTGATACGCCTCTTATTTCTACGAGGGTATCATCATCGGCGACAGAGACGGAATCCGTCGCGTCCGCCACATCGCCCTCAGGTAATGAAAGATGAATGATTTGTTTTCTTATAATTAATGATAAAGGGTTTCCGATTTTAATAATTAATTTGGTTTATCATGTGATAAGCACCGTCGGAGCGAAGCCGACAAAGAAGAAGTAAAGCCCCGTCACAGGGAAGGCTCTCGAGAAGACCGTCAATACCTCAGGGAGGATCGTCACGGGATGGCCACATAGTATCGGGGGGGAAGTTGAGGACGTACTATGGCCGCGTGGGAGCGCTCATTAGGGATAGAGTCCCTATGTTGTGGTCAGACTGGGGTGAGGTCCAGCAGGAGGTTAAGGACATGGTCCACAATGCGATGTCGGTGAGTTTACAAAATGCCTCAATAATATTATGTATTACATTGTTGATTTCTCAAGAAACTAAACTAATAAACGGTTAAATGCAGGTGTGGTTTGACGTTCTAGAGCACCTGAAGAACAGTTGGGCCAACGTTGTGCATGAGGGAAGGTACGTTGGGAAATTAATGAAAAAACAAAATTGTATGTGATATTAATAATATTTCTAATATTTTTGTTGTATCTGTAGGTACAAAGAGTGAAATAACGAGTTGCGGACCCACTGGACTACGCACAGGAACGCACGTTCTGGTACCCCTGCTGAGTTTCAGTACAGGGAGTACGAGTGACGTTGGCTTCTGACATCAGAATTCAACAACCCTCATAAACAAGTATTTAAAAAAATTAATTAGTTAATTTGTCATTAAGTACGTCCGTTTTTAAATATTTTACTAATAGTTTATTTTTTTCTTTGAAGGCCGTTTTCCGGGCAAACGCTCAGAATCGGCAACGCAACACAAGGAACCATCATGCCGGTTCTAGACCGTTCGCTGTCTTCATGGACGAGGCGGCCAGAGAACATCCAGAAGTCAACCGGTACGTCTATATGTACGAGAATGCATATCCTGACCTCCAGGAGGATATTGTAAGTCATCTTACGTTTTTAAATTTTAAATTTTACTATATATATGTAAAAATGTTAATTAATCATTTTTTTCCTATCCAATTAGGCGAAGGTGAGGGAGGCTAGTGACGAGGAGATGAGTGCTATAGTGAGGGAGGCATGGCCGAACACGCAGGAGGAAGAGCTGTCCGAAGCCATGTCCCGGATTGACACTTCAGATCCGAGGGTTGGAGAGAGGATCATGGGCACAGCCTTCCCACCGCGAGGAAACAACTTCTACTGCCGGGGTCTAGGAAAGAAGGGCGAGGGGGTCCTGAAGACCACTCCAGCATTTCAACGAAAGGCAGCCTCAACCAGCAGCAGGACGACTCAGCTAGAGTCAGAAGTTGAGAGACTACGGGAACAGCAAGCTGCTCAGGCTGCCACTCATGCCGCCCAGATCGCCGCCCAGACAGCCTATACTGTCGCGCAGACAGCCTATACTGCCGCGGTATATGCCACCCAGCAGGCCCAGCAGCAGCAGATGTTCCAGTACTTGCAGGAGTTTACAGCTGCCCAGCTTCAGGGACTTCCGGCTCCGCCCATGCCTACGCCTATACCGCTACCTCAGCCGCCTCAACCTCCTCCGCAGAAGCCCCCAGAATCAGATATTGATTTAGACGATCTAGATTTTGTGTAGTTGATCAATTATATAGTTTTATGTGCTTGTTGTTGGTTATATGGAATTGTTTTGGTGTATTTTGCAGCTTGCTTGGAATGGTAATTTAGAAATTTTGGGTTTTTTTTTTCTACTGGAACGGACTTATAGCCGACGAAACATGTAAGATATTCGTCGGCTATAGTATTTTTAATTTTTTTTAATAAGGTTTAGCTGATGAATTATGTCATGTTTCGTCGGCTAAACTCTTCTAACGCCGACGAAACAGACTATATTTTGAAATGGAGATAATGAATTGCAAGTTTACTGACCCCTAGTAGAAGTTTACTAGGGGGCAATATGACACGACCCACTCCGAATTTCACCCTGAACCCGGAGTAAATCGTGCGAGGACCACCTCGAAGGAAAGATTTACCGCAAAATTCGGTACAACCTCCCTTGAAAATGGACAACCCTTCCAATAGAAACCTGCAAACACTTCTAAAGATTCCAAATCCAACCTGCAAAAACAAACACCACCAACAGGATAATAAACATTATCTAAGATAATATACATCCTCTGTCAATTATTCTAAAATATCAACAAGCCTTCACCTACAACCAAAAATATATACATTAAACCCAAGTATTCAGAGCTACTAGACACTAGCGGAAGTAAGAAAACACAGAACTCAGCAGGGGTACCAGAACGTGCGTTCCCGTGCGTAGTCCAATGGGTCCGCAACTCGTTCTTCCACTCCTTATACCTACATATACAATAAAAATATTAGAAATATTATTAATATCACATACAATTTTGTTTTTCATTAACTTCCCAACGTACCTTCCCCCATGCACAACGTCCGCCCAGCTGCTCTTCAAGGGCTCGGGAACCTCAAACCACACCTGCATTTAACCGTTTATTAGTTTAGTTTTTCGAGAAATCTACAATGTAATACATAATATTATTGAGGCATTTTGTAAACTCACCGACATCGCGTTGTGGACCATGTCCTTAACCTCCTGCGGGACCTCGCCCTAGTCTGACCACAACATAGGGACTCTATCCCTAATGAGCGCTCCCACGCGGCCGGAGTACGTCCTCGACTTCCCGCCCGATACTATGTCACCATCCCCGTCAGTACCGATGAAAATCCTCCCTGAGGTACCGACGATCTTCTCGAGAGCCTTCCCTGTGATGGGGTCTCTCTTCTTTTTTGCCGGCTTCGCTCCGACGGTGCCTATCATATGATAAACCAAATTGATTATTAAAATCGGAGAATTATAAGAAAATAAATCATTCATCTTTCATTACCTGAGGGCGATGCGGCGGACGCGACGGATTCCGTCTCCGATGATGATACCCTTGCGGAAATAACTGGTACGCCGATACGAACCGGTACGCCTCTGATGGAGCCATTGGCGGGAGCAGTGGATAAATCGGCATCCCTGAGCCATCGACTGCAGGTAAGGCCGGTATCATCCGCGGAAGGAATAGGTGAGGCGGCGGCATCTGTACCCCAGATGACCCACTATCCGAAGAAGTAGGACCTGGAGTGGGCGCCCGGTGTATCTCAGGCATATAGGGTGCAGACACCTCCGTCTGGGTCGGAGGCCACAACAGCCTCGAGGAATGAGGGACGCCCCGCTGCCTCGATGAAGGGGGCACCTCCGGCTGCCTCTGCGCCGTCTGCAGAAGGCTCACATGTCTAGCTGTCATGAGGCCCTGAAACGACGTCTGAGGGTTGCTAGAGGTTCCCTCAGACGATTCGGACCTTTGGCCCTTCGAACCCTTCGTAAATCTAATATTACCGCTCATCCTGTTTAAAATATTAATTTGAATCAAGGCCACAAAATCAAAAAATGTAAAACCATTCAATTAGTCAACAAAAACAAATATATACACTTCCTAAATACAAATTGACACTTCCTAAATACAAATATACACTTCCTAAATAAAAATATACAGTTCCTAACAACACCACAACATTGCAATTGACCGGAAAATCAAAGCAAACACAAAATACTAAATACAAATATACACTTCCTAAATACTAAATACAAATATACACTTCCTAAATAAAAAAATACACTTCCTAAATACAAATATACACTTCCTAACAACACCACACTTCCTAAAGCAAACACAAAATGAGCCTTGGGAAACAGAAATGTACTCGAGGAGGAGGGAAGGCTCGAGGCTGGAGCAGTAGGAGGAGGAGGGAGGGAGGGCCGGAGCAGGCGAGCAGCAGAGGGCGACCGGGAGAGGGAGAGGGAGAGGGAGCGGAGGCGGAGCCCGGGAGAGGGAGAGAGGAGAGGAGGCGGAGACCGGGAGAGGGAGAGGGAGAGGGCGGCGACCGGGAGAGGGAGAGGGAGAGGAGGCGGAGACCGGGAGAGGGAGGGGGGCGGCGACCGGGAGAGGGAGAGGGAGCGGAGGCGGAGACCGGGAGAGGGAGAGGAGGCGGAGGAGGGGAAAGAGCAGGCTAGGGCATTTCTGCTGTCGAGCGTTGGGTTATACCCGACAACTTTAGCCGACGAAATTATTATTTCGTCGGCTAAAGATAATAATATCGTCGGCTAAGATAATAATCTCGTCGGCTAAACATTTGAAATTCGTCGGCTAAACCTATGAAATTCGTCGGCTAAACAATAAATTCGTCGGCTAAACCTTTGAAATTCGTCGGCTATAATACTTTTTATACATTTGGAAAACTGTGATTGTGATTGTGATGATCAAACTTGAGAAACGAAAATCCGACCGTCAGATCTGACTATCATGATAAAATACATGTATGGGAAAAAATTCAACTTGATCCGACAAGGTTAAGGGCTCGATCCGGACGGTCAATCCGTTAAGTCAAACCCCTAAACGTATAGAAAAGGTCATTGGACTGTCTAAATTACGTATTTTGGCCGGACCTTCAACTGAAAATAGTTTCAAATCGATGAGACGCAACAAGTCGTATAAAAATTTTACGCAAAATAACCACCGAAGATAGGGCTACTCATAGGGAGAAAAAATGAAAAATTGCATTGACCACAACTATCGGCACCGAAACTTTACCGGAATACTGTGATTTTTCAACCATGGACGTATTTCACCATTCTGGTCATATCTTATTTCATGACTTTTCTTCGTTTGAAGGTTTTACGTATAGTTTGTTTTTGAAACGGAACATTTACTTAACACATGGTAAACCAAGTTATACAACAATAGTACGCATGTTGTGATTGTGATGATCAAACTTGAGAAACGGAAATCCGACCGTCAGATCTGACCATCATGACAAAATACATGTATGGGCAAAAATTCAACTTGATCCGACAAGGTTAAGTGCTCGATCCGGTCGGTCAATCTCGTAAGTCAAACCCCTAAATGCACGGAAAATGTCGTTGGACCGTCTAAATTTCGTATTTTGGCCGGACCTTCAACTGAAAATAGTTTCAAATCGATGAGACGCAACAAGTCGTCTAAAAATTTTACGCAAAATAACCACCGAAGATAGGGCTATAGTATGTAACAGAAAAATTTTAGGGTTTAGCCGACGAATACCCTAATATATTCGTCGGCTATAGTATGTAATAAAAAAATTAATAAAGCCGACGAAATATTAGGGTATTCGTCGGCTAAGATGGTTTAGGCCGACGAATTATGTTGTATTTCGTCGGCTTAAGTAAAAAAATACATTAAAAAAACAGAAGGTTTAAACCATACTAATTTCCTGTTCATATATCACCAAAATTTATATAAAATAACATAAATATGAATTCAACATATGTAAACTATAAATTAAGGTAATACAATCTTTTTTATTACAAATTAATGTATTACGTCCTCTAAATTAAAACTAAGGCTCGTAATCGGAATCATCCGATGAGTCTTCTTCGGTGTCAGAATTAATTTCTGGTAATCTATGCCTTTCCTCATCGCCAGAGTCTTCGTCTGTTTCTTGATTTGGATCAACATCAATAAGCCTTGGCTCCTCATCACGAATTCGCACCGAACAACCTACTTTAAAATTATTAAGGCGAACGGTAGAGGAGTTAGGAATACCTATTGCGTTGAGCTCTTGATACGCAACATCTTCTTCTTGGTCTTCGGCCTCTCCAAGTGTAGCCGCCCGGTAAATGTTTTAAGGGTGCACAAGGTTGACTACTTTTCACGCGTCACCCTTAGCAAGGTCACCAAGATAAAACACTTGTTTTACCAATGTGGCAAAAACGAACGGGTCATCTTCGTAAGAACTTGTAGCAGTGTTCACCGATAATATTCCGTACTGATCGGTCTTCATGCTCTGCGGGCTAGTATCAAACCATCTATACTTGAAGAGGTGCACTGTCATGCATTCACCGTAAACGAGTTCCACCACTGAATGGAGAACACCGTAATAGTCAACTCCATTCCGCCCACCATGCGCCATCACCCCAGAATTCTGCGTTCTTCGTCTGCTGTCTCTCTGTTCACATATAAATTGCACGCCATTCACCTTACACATCGGATAAACTCTTGACATTATCGGCTTCATCGCTAGAAGTCTTAGTTCGTGCGACCAATTTGGATGACCATCAAATTGAATATGGTTCATCTGTAACCAACCATTCAACTGTAAATATGGATAATTATGCAATAAACATAAATACGTACATAAATATTGAATTACGTACCCAGCGGCCAAAATAGTTTGCAAACTCCATGTTGTGGTACTCGAGATCACCTTGAATGTCTGGACAATATAGATGGATGTTTTCCAGTATTCAACTTCTGGACAGTTAATCAATACCCACCAGTGGGCAATGACTAGCTCATGTGGTTGCAACTTGTAGGAGTCTGGCAAAATTCCATAAACTTCAACATCACTAAAGAGTATGGAAAGATTGAACTTCGGTACATCTACCGGCATGGCTTCGTCTGTTTCCTTCAATGCTCCTAAATACAACTTCATGTAGGTGACGCACTTGTGCGTAATATATGCTTCAGCTATACATCCTTTAGGCGCAAATTTATTAGCCACATAATCTTTGTAGTCTCCAAGTTGCCTATAAATCAAGTTGCAAAATGTTATGATTATTGAACATGTATATATATTGAGGAATTCAGGTGTAAAAAACGTACCTTTCCATGGGATACATCCAAGTGTAGTGTACTGGACCGGTAAGCAACAATTGCTTGGGAAGATGGATCATCAGGTGAGGCATGATGTCAAAAAAATTTGGAGGAAATATCCTCTCAAATTTACACATGATATAAATGATGTCCTCTTGCATTTCCCGGAGGTTAGATTTTTTCACTTCCCGTCTGCATAACTTCTGGAAGAATCTTGCCAACGCTACTAACGGCTCCACCACCTGACGGGGAGGGAACGGTCGAATGAAAACAGGGAAGAGACGTTGTAGCAGAATATGACAATCATGACTCTTCAACCCGTACATCTTATTGTCCCGGAAGTTCACACACCGGGCTATATTTCCTGCATAGCTTGAAGGATACTTCACACAACTCATCCACTTGAAAATTACGTTCTTCTGGTCAGGCTTCACGGTGTAAGGAGCTTGAGGCATTTTTTTTTCCCTTCTTTCAACCACAGATGTCTTCTTAATTGCATTTTTTTAGATCAATGCGTGCCTTAGGACCATCTTTCGTCTTCCCCTCCAAGTTCAACATTGTGCCCACCACACTGTCGCAAACATTTTTTTCTATGTGCATCACATCTAGGTAGTGCCTGATCAACAACTTACTCCAGTATGGGAGTTCCCAGAATATGCTCTTATGTGTCCAGAATTTGTACATGTCGGGTCTTTCAGGTATTGCCGCCACAATATTGGGATGATTGCTGAGCTGCCCAAAATCATACTCATTAAGCACTGCTAAAATTTCTTCTCCCGTCCATCTTCTGGGAGGCACACCGTGTTCTACGGTCCCATCAAATGCCTTGTCATCGAACCACCATTCGTGATTATATGGAAGGAAAGCACGGTGACCCAATCTGCATATCTTGTTGCAATGACTGCTGCTCCCCTCATCGCTAAGGCACTTTGGACAAGCCTTGTATCCCCTAACAACGTTGCCCGACAACATCCCACGGGCAGAAAAATCATTGATGGTACCAACAACCATGACATGCATCTGGAACATCTCGTACATGTACTTGTCATAAGTGGGATGACCAACGTCCCACAAAAACTGAAACTCTTCAATCAAAAGTCTCAAATACACATTGAGATACTTCCTTGGATAATCGGGCCCCGGAATCAACAAACTCAACATATTGTATTCCTTCTTCATGCACATCCATGGAGGAAGGTTGTACGGTACCAAAATCACCGGCCATACACTGTATTGAAGACTCATATTGCCAAAAGGGTTGAACCCGTCGGATGAGAGCCCAAGCCTCACATTTCGGACCTCTGACGCAAAATGAGGAAACTCCCTGTCTATATGCTTACAAGCCTCCCCATCAGCAAGGTGTATAAGGGTATCTTCGTCATGCAATTCCCTATCAGCGTGTCATCTCATAGCTTTGGCCATGTGTGAAGACATGTACAACCGCTCCAGTCTATCCCTCAACGGGAAATACCGAAGTACCTTCACAGGTTTCCTATTGCTTGCAGGAGTCAGCTTATACATGTCAGTGTGACATACCAGACATGCATCAAGGCCACCAAGGTCATTCCCTTCTAGATCTTTACCCCAGAAGAGAACACAGTCATATCTGCATGCATGGATCTTGATGTAGGAAAACCCAAGATCTTTCAGGATACATCGGACCTTACGATGAGTGGTAGGAAGACGATGACCGTGGGGCAGCATCGAAGCAGTGTACTGCAGATAATCATCAACAGCTTTCACGGTCGATTTTGTCTCAACTTTAATCTTCATTACGTCCATCACACTTTCAAGAACGGTCTTCTGACAACCGGGGTACACAGGAGTCTGTTAGAAAGCAAGCAGTTTGTTGTACTTTTCAATACAAGCAGTGTTGACAGCTCTAGGAAAGGGCTGCACCGGGTCAGGCATATACTGTCCTTGAGCGCATACACCGCTCTCATAAGGAAACATGTCGTTGATGATTGTCGTTGTTGGATCGTTGGATGTATTGCCCGTCTCAGAAAATTGCCCATGATCATGCGGACCCCCTGATGATGTTTCACCGTGATATAACCAACATGCGTACTTCTGCCAAAACCCGTTACTCCTCAGGTGCTGCCATACTTTGTCAATGGGAAATCGATGCATATCGCTGCGACACTGACATTTCGTGCACGGGCAATAGAAAATTGTATTCCCGTTAGCATTAGCCAACGCATATTCTATAAAACTCATAACTCCTGCACCGTATCTTTTGTCTCATTTTGGAAGCGAAATCCAACTCTTATCCATATCCTGAAAATATAACAAAATATATATGTATAACGCTAGCTAATTATTAATGAAATTCCATGTCATATATAAAATCTCAATTCATTTAGTATATATTCTACGTACTACAACTAATTAATAACAAATTAAGGAACACACACACACAGAGATATATATATATACTTAATAATTACATAACAATAGAGAGATATATATATATATACATCATCACAAAATCATCATTGACATATATACCATCAACACAATATTATAAATTAATTAACATATATATACATATATATCTACTACTTATGAACAACTTTATATATATTATATCAAATCATCAACCAAATCGATCAACATATATATATATACACACACACATCTAACGTACTCAAAAGCAATCAACTCAGAACAATATTATATATCAACATCATCACAAAATCATCATCAACTCATATATCATCAGCAACTTCATACCATATCAACACAATATTATAAATTAATTAACATATATATATATATATATATATATCTACTATTTATTAACAACAAATTAATTCATATATATTATCAATTCAAATCATCAACCAAATCGATCAACATATATATATATGCATCCAACGTACTCAAAATCAATCAACTCAATCACACTCAAAATCAATAAACTCAATCACACTCAAAATCGATAAACTCAAATAAAACTCAATTAATCAACATATATATACATATACGTACCTATATATAGCTCCACAAACTAATTATGGACAGATTTCGACAACACCCAAACTTTTTCTCCCGTTTTTTCTTCTCCCGTTTTTTTTCCCAGATGAGCTGCTGCTGTCCAGATCGCAAATATAAAGCACTTTAGCCGACGACATATTAATTTCGTCGGCTAAACTTTTAAATATTTCGTTGGCCATAGTCTGTGAACTTTAGCCGACGAAATAAATTCTTTAGCCGACGACATTTTAATTTCGTCGGCTAAAGTTTACCATAGCCGACAAAAATATAAATTAGCCGATGAAGAAAAATTTCGTCGGCTAAAGTACTTTAGTGATTCGTCGGCCTGGTTTTTTTATTTTCATCGGCTAAAGCCTTTCTTCTGGTAGTGTATCACCACATATGCCTATGCAGTTCCAACTAAGCACGTCGATATACATAGTTGTCATCATCTTGCTTTCTAAAGAACTACAAACTAAACCCTAGCAAAGAATTGCAGCTAGGTCAGAGAAAACAATATTTTGTTCTTAAAAATCCACGAGTCTCATTACTATATATTAAGAAGTTAAATAAATTTCAAATAATATGATATTTGTTATAAATATTATAATCCATGTGGTTGTCCACGTGATTACTCGTTAGTTATGTACTTTGATGTAAACCCTACCTTTATATAAATAGGCTAAAGAGAATGAATGAATATGACTTATAACTCCTCCTAACTATTCTCTTTGTGTCTTCTCTTCTTTACTTTACAAAACGTTATCAGCACGACTCTACCTTTGAGTTGATAACAACTAAACCCTACATTACTAAAAGTGATTTTGCCGTTCACCCTTTACATCATCGTATTTCAATTTGTTTTCTTTATCTTCTTATATACTCTATGATGATCCATGAGTCATATAGGGGGGTGACATTGTTGCTTAACCGTAACTCTCGATCTATGAGTCTTAGTTTTCGGTGAAACTTTCATTTTGTTTTAGTCCATGTTAGTCGATCTATACTTTAATCCATTAGCACGGTGAGGAAACCCATCTTATTTGCCGATTTCATTGTGTTAATTTTAGTTTGATTTCAATATTGTGAACTTGTGATCGAGTGGGTGTCTTCAATTTGTTAGATTGCTTTGATTGGGTTGTTGGTATTGAGGATAACTACATGATTATTATCTGCCTCTACTTTTAGATCTGGTTTAACCCTTTTGGCTTATCCATATTTTTGTTTTACATTGAATTGTGTTTGTATCTTGGTTTTGTTTTCGTAAAAAGATTCTACATCAATCTTTTCATATGGCTCTAATCATATTTTCATGTACGTATATATCCTATTAACATTTGCCTATTTGATCAACTTGGTTTTAATATGTTATTTGACGATGTAGTCCAGCTTTATGAATTGAGAATCAACTCAGTTAACTCATGTTACCTTACATCTAGACCTGAAGTCTATTGATCAAAATGTAAAGGGCCTGAAGTTCCTCGATAGCAATATACTCAAAGTTGTGACATGATCGAAGTTTCTTGATCGAAATGGAGGGCCTAAAGTTCCTCGAGAGGATTATAATAAATAGAATTAGTTACGACATGAAGCTTCTCAAAACTTATGCAATTAACGAGAGTCTTTGAACTTCTCCAAAGTCGTATAAAGATCGAAACGACATCTTATGATCCCTAATCATATGAGGACCTGAAGTTCCTCACCTATTTCATATGTTGTTTCTTGCATGTGTAACTAGATGAGATCGGGAATCACAATTATCATATTTGATAAAGTTAAATAGACTTGAAGATCTGTGTATTTTATTTATACATGGCACCAGAAGTTTCCTATATACAATTTACTTACTTTTGTTCATTACAATTTCCTATTTTGTTATGCACTTTCTTTTTAGTACAATCTTTTAAATTTTATTATTATTCATTTGGGCAAACAGCCCTACATCTCGATTATATGAATTTCGAGTGTAATATTTTGGACTAGAAGTTTCAAAATATTGCATTGTAGAACCCAAAGTTCTAATAGTAAATATTCGAACCTGAAGCTTCGATTACACATATAATTTATGGCTCCAGAAGAGCACATAGAGTGCTCAATTTATCTAATAACTTGTGGCATATAATTATATCATGAACCAGAAATTCATTGAATCAAATAGATTATTTGGCATGGCAAGTTTTTTTGGCATGACAAGTTATGTCATATTTTACTTATAGTGTTGCCTGGAATCAATAACAAGTTTTGATAACCACTAGCCCTACTCGTAGCCGATCGTTTATTTGACACTTTAATGAGACAATCCTCCCATCATGAGGGTTAGTGATTGAGAGATTGTTCCTGAAGAACGATGTAGAGTGGTGTGAGTTGTTTATCCACCTCCTTATTTTGATTTTGAGAAATGTCTCAGTTAGTGATTTATAAAAGATCTTGACAAATGTATATGCTAAAAGCATAGACGTCAACTTGGATTTAAGTCTATGAGATCATCCATATTAACTCAAATACTCTATACCCCATTTGATTTGTGGGATGCACATGTATCCAAGTGACATGGTTCTCCTGAAGAGAATGTCATGATAAAAATGTTAGAGTTCCTAATACGGCTACACATACAAAGGTTGTATGTACGCCATTAGAGAATGATATATGGGTTGATATTAATGAATATAATGTTTTTGACCTCATATTTGGGTTAGGTTCGTCACCAGCCAATGAACATCTCACTCGAAAGAAAGTGATAGAGTTTTAAACGCATATTTGCGGATGGTTATAATATGACAATCTTCCCGCCGTTAGGGGAGAATAAGACTATTGTCATTTGAATAACGGCATAAATTTAAGTGGAATGTATCCACCAGGTCTAAAGTTTTAAGCTCCTGAAAAAGGAAGATTATATAGGTCCTCTAATGGTCTACGTGATATTATTACAAGTAAAAGATCCACATTCGCTAGATAATATTTGTCCTAGAAGTGACAATATTTGCCCTAGAAGTGGCATGGGTACCCAATATCAAAAATGCATGCATATAAGAATGTGTGGGATCGATGAATGATAATCATCTATGATAATTTACAAATGATAGCTACCAAAGACCATTAAGAACTGTATTAATTGATGTAATGCCACGTTTCATTATGCATGTCGACAAAGCATATTATTGGCCAAATTGGAAAGAGGCAATTCCAATGAAACTAAATATTTCAAACGTGATAAAATACTTTGACCTTTAACCCTACAGATACAAAAGAGTATTTACCATAGTGAAAGTAAATCACTATGATTTAATGCCTACAAAAGACATGGGATTATGAATCTTCCCTTATACGAATGATACTTTTCTAAAAGTACAGTGTTACATGTAACTGTTACATGGACGAGAGACTTATGACATGTTGTCATCGTATATTACGAGGGCCTTTAAAGACACATTGATAAACCAAATTTCCAGAAGTGAAGTGTCATTACAAGTGTATCGCTTGCCAAATTCTCAAAGGATTCAAGTACATGAATCATTCTAATGTAATTCGATCCATAAATACTTGAGAGAGCCTGAAGCTAATTCATGGAATCAAATTGTCTAAAGCTAGCTCATATATACTCATTCTATTATAATTAACGTGATCAAAATTGTCTCAATGAGTACTATGATTGAACTACACAATCGAATTCGAATTATGATCATTATGTTGCTACATATTCTAACTCTTGGGAAGTTATGAATTACTCAAAGCTCTTGTAGAGTTTATATAAGACGTATCATACACAAAGATATTGATGTGTATGGCTGGATACGCCATGATGATGTTTCAATGCTTTAATGTCAATTAGCTTATATATGTTGATTAGCTATTACTTAGTGTATGAATTAGGTCTACGACTTAATGAGATAAGACTTATTTATAATTGTTTAGCTCTAGCTGTTGTTATTACTTTAACTTTGCAGGTTTGAAATTCCATAATAAGCCCTCATATGCAAAGCACGCATGGTGTCACTTTAGTGATGAACAATCAAACTGTTATTTACGGCACATGAAGCTTGCAACGTTCAGAGGGGGATTCTCATCAGGGAGAGCATCCAAAAGTATGCTACCTAAGATATATGCGTCTTAAGATATATGTGCGTTGTACTTTTTTTCTCCTTCGACCAGGGTTATTTTTCTCCCACTGGGTTTTTCTTACCTGGCAAGGTTTTTAACGAGACAACATTAAGCGCGTCTAATTTCATCATTTATTGGTGGACATCCAAGGGGGAGTGTTATAAATATTATAATCTATGTGGTTGTCCACGTAATTACTTATTAGTTATGTACTCTGATGTAAACATACCTCTATATAAAGAGACTAATGAGAATAAATGAATATGACTTATACCTCCTCCTAACTATTCTCTTTGTGTCTTCTCTCTATCTTTTCTTTACTTCACAACAATATTAATTCATTTAACATTTTTCCAAGGCTCGTAAATATACATAAATAACACTATATATATTTAACTTCATCATGCCTTTTCAGTAATTGATTAAACTCACCCCACCTTTATACCAAAGTTCACCAAACACTTAAACTATTGTTGTTGTACTCACAACATGCACTTTTGAAAGCACAATTTACCGTTATGTCAAAGCAAATTAACGAAGTTGTCACATCCCGACCCATAAAATTTTATCTTATTTACTAGCTTGATTATAATAAGAATTTTACTGTCTTCGACATTGAGTTATAGTTTAATTGGTCCCTAGAGGGGTTTTGAGGGACGATTATTTCGGAGAGTTATTCGTAAGAGAAAAATGTAACGACGGTAAAAAAAAATGGTAAATTTAGCTAGTAAAAGGTAATTTTTATTAGGGTATTATTTTTAGGGGTGTTAAATTTTTGGATTGGGTATATGTGGGTTGGAACCGGTTGGGCCAAGCCCAACATATTTCTCTCTCTTTCTCTCCCGATTCTCTTCCCGCTGCCGAAATTTCTTCTCCGCCGTCCGCCGCCGTCCGGCCACCGTTCGCCGCCGCACCGGTCTCAAAAGGTCGGCCATCAACCCAGCTTCCATTCTAGACCGGTCACAGCCTCCCTAGCGCCGCCGTGAAGGAGCAGTGCCGCCCGAAAGGCACGGCTGCCTTGAGCTTCCCTTCGCCGGAACTCCTTCCTCCGGCCGCCATAGCTGGCAAGCCTTGGCTCAAAAGAAAGCTCTCCTCCCGTGCTTCAATCCCTCCAAAGGGCTCCCTCCATCTTCAGCTAGGTAAAGAGGAATCAGTATTTGAAATTCTAGGGCTTTATTGTGTGTTTGCGTTCGATTGACATGGTTAGGCTTAGAATTGGAGTTTGTGGTAGTTATGAATGTTGTAGAGGAGGTTGAGAGGAAGATGCTGTCAAATTTGGATGGACATTGGAGGTCGCCGGAGCTGGTCGCCGGCCGCTGCTGCCGGCGGAGCCGCCGCCGGCGTCGCCGCTAGAAAAATTGTTTTTGGTGGAGATTTTTATGAGGAATTTAATGGAATGAGTTTTAGAATTTTCGGACGAGTTTTGAATAGATTTATGAATTTCCGAAGTTTGGTATTTAGGCAGTTAAATAATGTAAAATCCGACCGTAGGATTTAAATCAATTTCTGGGAAAGGTTGTTTATACGACTGCCGAGTATGATATAAAAGTTTGGATCGTTCCGATTTAAGAATATCGAACTTAGGCAATGATGAGCGTAATTATGGCTCTCGATTAATTTTGCCTATTTTATAAATACTGGAATTTAGTTGGTAAATTAATTATATATTTGGAACAGGACGTGAGGAGGCCCGAGCAGAAGAAGCCTCGGAGCGTCATCAGGCTTAGGCCTAATTTGTGAGTGGACCTTTGTTTTAAATAAAAAGCATACGATGAATGATTTTATTGATCATTTTTTATTCTGATGAGATTTATTGATTTCTCGCCTATTTGATAATTTTTCCTCCTTTGGAGAGATCCCGAAAATGAGATTTTCGGTGGATATATATATTTTGGATTTTATGAGAATAGTATGTATATAAATGCTAGCTAGCCATACGTGCTTGGTCCGTCATAATGAGGTAAATACCATTATGGCGTGTCGTGCGTGTTAGACACAAGCGTCATAGCCCTATATGAAAACTTCTTTCTTTTTTCGGTTTATTTAGGTTTTCATATAGGGAGTCCACACGTATTTATACACCGTCCATTTTCGGTCATAATGAGGAAAAATACCATTATGGCGCAACGTGAGCGTTAGACGCCAGCGTTATAGCCTTGTATGAATTTCTATTTTTCTGAATTGTTTATAGGATTCATACAAGGAGTCTGACGAGTGTAGATACATACGAATATATGATTATATATAGTTAGCCTAAGAGACACCATTTTATTTGAGTTTGTGACTAGCCAGTGCTAGTCGTAAAATTGCCAGTTTATGAGTTGAACACTTTTAAGCTGTCGCATGCAGTATATTTTTCTATGAAATTAAAATGGGAATGCATAAATAGTTTATTATTAAATTATTTTTGTCCACTCACTCTAATATTATTAAATGTCTTCCCCTGAGCCCTTTGTTTTAAAATGCCCAGTCTGCAGAGTTCGGATTGGATCTAGTAGGAGACGAGGCATAGTCACCCGTATTTCCACCATCTTTCACCAGTAGGTTACCTGTTTAGCCTACTTGTCTTTTTCTTGTTTCCGCTAGTGTCTAGTAGCTCTGAATACTTGGGTTTAATATACATATTTTTGGTTGTGGGTGAAGGCTTGTTTATATTTTAGAATATTTGACGGATGATGTATATTATCTTAGATAATGTTTATTATCCTGTTGGTGATGATTATTTTTGAGGAGAACGAAGGCTCCAGAAGTTAAGGATGGATTTGGAACCTTTAGAAGTGTTTGCAGATTTTTATTGGAAGGGTTGTCCATTTTCAAGGGAGGTTGTACCGAATTTTGCGGTAAATCTTTCTTTGGAGGTGGTCCCCGCACGATTTACTCCGGTTTATGGTGAAATTCGGGGCGGGTCGTGTTAGAAGTAGCTAGCCAATATAGCACTTTTTGTCGGTTGATGCATGTTGATCACATTTCTTTGGTAAAGAATCCTATTGTCATCACATGTCATTTTCAATATGATTATTGTAATTAAGAGCTCAATATTACCTTTTGTATTATGTAGTTTGACGAATCCATGCTTCAAAGTAGCCACAACCCTTACTTCGAATATTGCGCAGTGGTAAGTTTATTCCACGGAAAAATTGTCTTTTTTGCTTGCTTTATTATAATCTTTGAATTATTATTTTTTAAGAAAGTAACAATAGGACTATTTCCATGTTCTATCCCGAAATTTTATTGATAATAAAAAGATTACAAAAGCAGTTGGAAACCATAAAAGTATAACGTTTTGTTAATATATCTTATTGATAATCGAATTTTGGCTCGCTACTAAAACTTTTGAATACTCTAATTATTGCATATTGAATATATAAAGCTAACAGGACAACCAAGAGGCCAACAGTAACACAAATTTAAGTCACTCTATGCAGCAGATATTGCCATTTTCATTCCACCAACACAGTGCCCAGGATTACCGCAGATGAAATAGTTTTGTCCCATTTTAAGCTTGACCTGATCATTGCCTGATACAAATTTTTGACCTGCTGCAGTATTGCATGTCTTGAATCCATTTTCGTCAGTCACAATTACAGAATGCACATTCTTGTTATACTTGAAAACTGCGCAAAGAATAAACCCATTAATATCCATGTTCTATAACATAACCTAACACTATTTGCAAAATGTTGTCATATTAATTGTAATCTAATATTTTTTGGACTACATTTTCCACATTATTGTGTTATGACATTTTAGACGTGTGCTATAATTTTTTTTTTTAAATATTTTCATATTTTTATTTTCTTTTTCAAGAAAATTAAGCTAACATAATTGACTATTTTTAAATTCACTGATTAAGAATTAGATTGTTGCAAAATCATATCAACCACAATATTGGTATGCTTGGCATAACAAGACATACAAATCAGAGTATTAGTCAATTTCAATATTGAGCTATATAAATTATAAAACCATACCTAAAATGTCACCAGAATGGAATTGATTGCCTGTAGGCCAACTTTGTATTCCAAAGGTCCATCCTGCTGCATCTCCAACAGTGTAGGTAGTCGCACTAGCAATCTTGTAGTGAATCAACACACAAAACACTAACAACATCACATTAATTCTTGCACTGCCTCTAACTTGTGCCATTTTTGAGTAGAGAATTAAAACAGATACGAAAGATTACCAACAATCCGTAAGATTAAGAAGATGGTAACTCAAACTTCTTTTTCTTCAAATCAAACTTGGGTTGTTGGCATTTTATAGGACGCTAGCTCTGTTACCTGACATTAATGTACATATATATATATTAAATATGAGTTTTACCATTTTTATATATATGCGTTTCAATTTTATAAGAAAAAAAGTAAATGCTATATGCTTGTTTGTTGTATTCAATACAATGAATAGAAGAATTAAATTGGTCAAATTAAAATATATGACCGTTTCAACATTTTTATATAAGTCATTTTTTATTTAAAAAGAAAAGAAATTTTTTTTTTTTTGCTAGCTAGTATATATTCATTGTATTCAATACAATAAATACATTTTATGGGTGCGGCTATTGTAACCTTATCGTTATTTTTTGTTTACGCTACTTTCTCACTACACCCTATGTTTATGTTTTTGTACTAAATTAATTTACTTGTACCACCTATTTCTATTTTTAAGATATATCCTTATATATAACATATGACCATCACTACCAGGACAAATACTTTAGCCGACGAAAAATTTTCGTCGGCCTGTTATCCTAACTCGTCGGCTAAGGTCTTAGCCGACGAGGCTTCGTCGGCTATAGTGTCGTCGGGAAAGGGTCGTCGGCGATGACTTTAGCCGACGACCCTAGAGACCGTCGTCGGCTATTGTCCAGACTTTAGCCGACGAACTATTTTGTCGTCGGCTTTTGTTCATGAATTTAAGCCGACGAAACAGACTCTATCTTTCGTCGGCTATACTCCCAGACTTTAGCCGACGACGTTCTGTGTCGTCGGCTATACTGCCAGACTTAAGCCGACGTAACAGAAATATTCGTCGGCTTTACTCCAAGCGTTTAGCCGACGGAACTGAGATATTCGTCGGCTAAAGTATATAATTAAAAAATTAAAAAATAATTATAGCCGACGAAATAGAGCCTCTTTCGTCGGCTATAGTAGAGTTTAGCCGACGAAACATGCCATAATTCGTCGGCTAAACTATATTGAAAAAAAATAAAAATACTATAGCCGACGAATTGTGGCATATTTCGTCGGCTATAACTCCATTCCAGTAAAAAAAAAATACACAAAATTCTTAAATTACCATTCCAAGCAAGCTGCAAAATACACCAAAACAATTCCATATATATAACCAACAAGAAGCACATAAAACTATATAAGGTATCAACTACACAAAATCTAAATAGTCTAAATCAATATCCAAATCTGGGACCTGCTGGTGAGGAGATTGCGGCGGCTGAGGTATCTCTATAGGCGCAGGCATGGGCGGAGGTGGAAGTCCCTGAAGCTGGGCAGCTGCCAAATCCTGGAAGTACTGGAACATCTGCTGCTGCAGGGCCAGCTGGGCGGCATGTAGGGCTCTAGTATAGGCTCTATATTCGGCGAACTAGGCGGCATGAGCGGCAACCTGAGCAGCATGAACGTCAGCCTGAGCGGCTTGCTCTTCCCGTAGTCTCTCAACTTCCGACTCTAGCTGAGTCGTCCTGCTGCTAGTCGAGGCTGCCTTTCGTTGAAATCCTAGAGTGGTCTTCAAGACCCCCTGGCCCTTCTTTCCTAGACCCCGGCAGTAGAAGTTGTTTTCTCGCAGTGGGAAGGCTGTGCCCATGATCCTTGCCCCAACCCTCGGATCTGAGGTGTCGATCCGGGAAATGGCTTCGGACATCTCTTCCTCCTGCGTGTCCGGCCATGTCTCCCTCACTATAGCACTCATCACCTCGTCACTAGCCTTCCTCACCCTTGCCTAATTGGATAGGAAAAAAATTATTAATTAACATTTTAACATATATATAAGTAAAATTAAAAATTCCGTAAAAAGGAAAGATTACTTACTATATCCTCCTGGGAGTCAGGATATGCCTTCTCGTACGTATAGACGTACTGGTTGACCTCTGGATGTTCCCTGGCCGCCTCGTCCATGAAGACAGCGAACGGTTTAGAACCGGCATGATGGTTCCTTGTGTTGTGTTGCCGGTTCTGAGCGTTCGCCCGGGAAACCGCCTTCAAAGAAAAAAGTAAACTATTAGTAAAATATTTTAAAACGCACGTACTTAATGATAAATTAACTAATTAATTTATTTAAATACTTGTTTACGAGGGTTATTGAATTCTGATGTCAGAAGCCAACACCACTCGTACTCTCTGTACTGAAACTCAGCAGGGGTAGCAGAACGTGCGTTCCCGTGCGTAGTCCAATGGGTCCGCAACTCGTTCTTCCACTCCTTGTACCTACAGATACAACAAAAATATTAGAAATATTATTAATATGACATACAGTTTTGTTTTTTCATTAATTTCCCAACGTACCTTCCCCCATGCACAAAGTCCGCCCAGCTGCTCTTCAAGGGCTCGGGAACCTCAAACCACACCTGCATTTAACCGTTTATTAGTTTAGTTTTTCCAGAAATCTACAATGTAATACATAATATTATTCAGGCATTTTGTAAACTCACCGACATCGCGTTGTGGACCATGTCTTTAACCACCTGCGGAACCTCGCCCCAGTCTGACCACAACATAGGGACTCTATCCCTAATGAGCGCTCCCACGCGGCCGGAGTACGTCCTCGACTTCCCGCCCGATACTACGTCGCCATCCCCGTCAGTACCGATGACAATCCTCCTTGAGGTACCGACGATCTTCCCCAGAGCCTTCCCTGTGACGGGGCCTCTCTTCTTCTTTGCCGGCTTCGCTCCGACGGTGCCTATGACATGATAAACCAAATTGATTATTAAAATCAGAATCGGAGAATTATAAGAAAACAAATCATTCATCTTTCATTACCTGAGGGAACATCTTGTGCATGTACTTGTCATAAGTGGGATGACCAACTTCCCACAAAAACTGAAGCTCTTCAATCAAAGGTCTCAAATACACATTGAGACACTTCCCTGGATAACCGGGCCCCGGAATCAACAAACTGAACATATTGTATTCCTTCTTCATGCACATCCATGGAGGAAGGTTGTACGGTACCAAAATCACCGGCCATACACTGTATTGAAGACTCATGTTGTCAAAAGGGTTGAACCCGTCGGATGAGAGCCTGAGCCTCACATTTCGGACCTCTGACGCAAAATGAGGAAACTTCCTGTCTATATGCTTCCAAGCCTCCCCGTCAGCAGGGTGTATAAGGGTATCTTCGTCATGCAATTCCCTATCAACGTGCCATCTCATAGCTTTGGCCGTGTGTGAAGACATGTACAACCGCTCAAGCCTATCCCTCAACGGGAAATACCGAAGTACCTTCACAGGTTTCCTATTGCCTGCAGAAGTCAGCTTATACCTGTCAGTGTGACATACCGGACATGCGTCAAGCCCACCAAGGTCATTCCCTTCTGTATCTTTACCCCAGAAGAGAACGCAATCATATCTGCATGCATGGATCTTGATGTAGGAAAGCCCAAGATCTTTCAGGATACATCGGACCTTACGATGAGTGGTAGGAAGACGATGACTGTGGGGCAGCATCGAAGCAGTGTACTATAGATAATCATCAACAGCCTTCACGGTCGATTTTGTCTCAACTTTAATCTTCATTACGTCCATCACACTTTCAAGAACGGTCTTCTGACAACCGGGGTACACAGGAGTCTGTTAGAAAGCAAGCAGTTTGTTGTACTTTTCAATACAAGCAGTGTTGACAGCTCTAGGGAAGGGCTGCACCGGGTCAGGCATATACTGTCCTTGAGCGCATACACCGCTCTCATAAGGAAACATGTTGTTGATGAATACCGTTGTTGGATCGTTGGATGTATTGCCCGTCTCAGAAAATTGCCCATGATCATGCGGACCCCCTGATGATGTTTCACCGTGATATAACCAACATGTGTACTTCTCCCAAAACCCGTTACTCCTCAGGTGCTGTCATACTTTGTCAATGGGAAATCGATGCATATCGCTGCGACACTGACATTTCGTGCACGGGCAATAGAAAATTGTATTCCCGTTAGCATTAGCCAGCGCATATTCTATAAAACTCATAACTCCTGCACCGTATCTTTTGTCCCATTTTGGAAGCGAAATCCAACTCTTATCCATATCCTGAAAATATAACAAAATATATATTTATAACGCTGCTAGCTAATTATTAATGAAATTTCATACCATATATAAAATCTCAATTCATTTACTATATATTCTACGTATTACAACTAATTAATAACAAATTAATTAACACACACACACATATATATACTTAATAATTATATAACAATATTATATATATATATATCTACATCATCACAAAATCATCATTGTGTTATATACCATCAACACAATATTATCAATTAATTAACATATATATATATATATATATATCTACTACTTATAAACAACTTAATTCATATATATTATATCAAATCATCAACCAAATCGATCAACATATATGTATATATATATATATATACATCCAACATACTCAAAATCAATCAACTCGATCATAACAATATTATATATCAACATCATCACAAAATCATCATGAACTCATATATATCATCAACAACTTCATACCATATTAACACAATAATATTATAAATTAATTAACATATATATATATATATCTACTATTTATTAACAACAAATTATTCAATTCAATTCATCAACCAAATCGATCAACACATATATATATACATCTAACGTACTCAAAATTAATCAACTCAATCACAATCAAAATCAATAAACTCAATCACACTTAAAATCGATCAACTCAAATAAAACTCAATTAATCAACATATATATACATATACGTACCTATATATGGCTCCACAAACTAATTATGGACAGATTTCGACAACACCCAAACGTTTTCTCCCGTTTTTTTTCCCAGATGAGCTGCTGCTGTCCAGATCCGCAAATATAAAGCACTTTAGCCGACGAAATTAATATGTCGTCGGCTAAACTTTTAAATATTTCGTCGGCCATAGTCTGTGAACTTTAGCCGACGAAATAAATTCTTTAGCCGACGAAATTTTTTTTTCGTCGGCTAAAGTTTACCATAGCCGACGAAAATTTCACTTAGCCGACGAAGGAAAATTTCGTCGGCTAAAGTGGACTTTAGCCGACGAAAAAAAGCTTCGTCGGCCTGGTTTTTTTTTTTTTTCGTCGGCTAAAGCCTTTCTTCTGGTAATGCATTTAAATGATGTGTAAGGAAAATAGATTTATTGTATGTGTTACATAGCACCTCGAGACCCTAAGCCACATAGTCATGACCCTAAGCCAACAAGAAACCGAACATCTGAAGAAAGTCCTGATAACCCGCTAACCTAAAATCAAGGCATTTTAGAACAAGTCAAGAAAATGTTTTACTTTCCACAAAAGCAAAATAGAGTTACAAAACGGAAAATGGCACTTAAAGGGTCAAAAATGAATACACGCGACAATGCTTAAAACATCTCAAACATATGAAGCTCGCAAAAACACAAAACAAACTAACATACAAGTGCAAGACAACTTAGCAAGCAAACATACGAGTTCAAGGTTGAAGTGAAACTAGGAAGCGAACTCGAAATAAAACAAAAGTGTCACCTCAACAAAATATATGTCTCACTAATAACAATCACACCCCAAGCTCCTTCCTCCATGTCTTGTTTCATTACACAGTTAATGCATCCAAAACTGTTTTAGGGGTGAGTGTTCGTGCTCGTTTACCCAATAGAGGCCAGGAGCACTGACATTCTCGTCTCTATCTCTTTCACCGACATCCTCTAGTATGTTTATGTTTTTCCCTCACCAACCACGGGAAGAGCAGATATACCTCTCTTATAAACACCAAGAAGAATAGGAGGGGAAAAGGAAGGAATGATGGTGATTTCATGATCGGGTCTCTAGTATATAGGGATCGCCCAACTTTTTTCTTGAGAATTTATATGCCTTGGTTCGTCGAAGGCTGTGAAGAATTCGTCAATTCCATTTTCAGGAGATCATCGATGGCGGTGAATCGAAACGATTTTAGGTTTTCAATTATAACAGAGACTCAGATATTGAATTAGCTAGGGAGTAGTGTGAATTTAATTTTTGAATTATTAATGTTTAGCAAGAGGATAATCGGTATAACCTTCATTAGCACACAAATTTGATTGTGGGTTTAGTTAGATCCTCTAGTTTCACCCTAAATACGGGATAATCCGGGTGAGGGGTATTACACGTAACGATCTCATTGTTAAGCTTTCCACGAACTCGATATCGCGATTGAAGCCCTCTTGCGCCATTTGCGGTGATGAGAGAGGCTTGTAGTTCGTTGTTGCTAATTCCTCGCTCATGACGTTACAACATCGATGAGTATGTCCATGAAAATGTGTCTGTTGGGATCTATTGATGAGATGGCGTTCAGTCTCGTTATCCCTTCCTGACAAATGGATCCAAGACGTCTTCACGAAAAGCCAAATCCTCTTGACGATCAATCCGAACAAGCTCAAAGCTTATCACAAATTTAAAGTCGAAGCTCCACTTGGTTACATGTTTCCATGTTGATATAGTAGTAATGAAGATGTTTTCCAGCGGATTAATTTTAGTTTACCATTTTGAGGTTTATGGTTAATATCATTTCAGTCCCCACTCTTAATTTTGAAAATGTACCACCTAAAATTTCTAATTTTCATAAATCATGCTCAATTGATAAAATTCTGTCCAATTTTGACTAATGCTAGCATGAAATCTTAGAAAAAGGGTCTCAAAAGGCGGTTTTTATTGTTATATGACTATTTTAATCCTTAAAGTGAGCTATAGAGTCAAAATTAACATCCAATCTAAATTGAATTTTAGCAATTAGGCATGATTATGAAAATTAGAAAGTTTAGGGGATAAAATTTCAAAATTGAGAGAATGGGGACTAAAATGAAGTTAACTCTAAACCTTAGGGGGGTAAAACAAAATTAATCATTTTCAGCTCATTGTTCAATACTTGGTTGAATTGAGACTCGTTGTCTCTAGTTTCGATCATGGCTATTTGATCTGGTTCATGTTCTCTATTATCCTTAATGTTTTGCGTTTTGCAGTTGTCGAGTACACTCATTCCCATCCTTGTTTTACGTAATTTGAACTTGTATGAAAATCGGGAATGCATAACACAAGTCAAATGTTGTTTCGTAAGACACTATTGTGCTAAAACTGTCACATCCTGACTCTTAAATTTTTACTTTATTTACTAGCTTGGTATTAATAAGAATTTTATCGTCTTTGTCATTAAGTTTATAGTTTAAATGGTCCCTAGAGAAGTTTTGGGGGACGATTTTTTCGGAGGATTATTCGTAGAAGAAAAATGTGACGACGGTAAAAATGGTAAATTTTAGCTAGTAAACGACGTGTCGCGTAACCGGGGTCAAACAACTTCAATTTAATTACCCTGCAATAGTAGTAATATGGACAAGTAGAGATCGTTCTAGCCGGGGAAACCAAAGGGCAATCGAAAGAAGAGAAACCAAACAACTTATAAACAAGTATTCACATATATATATATCGAAATATTGAGGGTTTAAGATTGATTAATTCTAACAAATAACCTACTGAAAATTAAACCTAAGATTATTACATACAAGTGATCAACATACTCATGCAACACCAAACACGAAAAACCATCAAGAACATATATCAACTTCATGCAAGGCCGGGCAGCAACGTTCAAATTGTCCTAGACTCTAACCAATTCTGATTCTAATTAGAGCCTTTGCGGTTATCTAATTGTTAAGACTCATCAAGTATTTAGAACCATCTTTGCGCTTGATCCTAAACATGAATGCTAACTCATTTATAGACACGTTGCGTAGAGATTAAACAAGAAAACACTTTAGCACACGAGTCAATCGGAAACATGATCTAAGGCATGACGTCACTCATCCTATTAGCATGCAAATTATCAGAATTATATCCGCCCTAAGTTAATAACAAAGACCAAGACAACTTTGCGTATGAATCGATCCAAAATTATTATGGTAGATGAAACCGCACCTTAAGGACAACCATGGCCGAGGCAGCCTCAAAGATTGATTTAGATGCACGAATTCATGACAATTAATCAATTAGAAATCAAAAACACATAAGAACATGCTACTGCCCCAAAACCTAAATTACAAAATCATCATATATTCAAGAAGTTACAAATCAAAACATAGAACAATCAAAGATCACAAAGAAATCCGAAAACCATGTTTGATAAATAAAAGCAAAATCGAAAAGTATATTACAATAGAGTTCAAAACTATACAGAAAATAATACAAGAAGCCATGAGCAAATCACACTTTTGCAACCTTGAAAGATTCGGCAAGTGTGGGGAAAATCGATGGAAGGATGGAATGATTCTTATGGTTTGTGGTGGATGAATCGGCTAAGTAATTTTCTGTATAGGGTTTGGTAGAGTTTCGGCTATGTAATTGCAAGGGTAGGGTTGATGATCTTCTGCCCTTGAAGTCGTGCTTTATATAGAGGAAAAACCCTAGAGAGGCCAGCCACAAAGTTGAAACCAAGTTGGTTTAGGTTTCCCTAGTTTTTCTCAATTCGGCAGAATGATCTCCGTCTGATGATTACATCATAACTCCCTCTAGAAAATAGATATTGAGGTGATTCCAATTGATTTGGAAACTAGACTCCCGTAGCTCTCTATCCATATCTAACACGTTTTCTGATTCATTGTGAGCTGTCCTGGAGAGTCCGTTGAAGTTGAGAGACGTGCACAGGAATTCTCCCGAAATTAATCAGGGTTTTCAAGACTTGGATATTCCTTGATATTCTGCTGAATTTAGATCTTCTTCTCTATATTGGACTTGGTTTGGACCTCTCCTTTCATGGACTAGGCTTCCTGGATCAGCTGCTTTGCTTTCTTAGGTCCATCAAGAACACTTCTCTCGGCAGGCAGTAGGTTGCTCTGTTCTGGCAGTCTGACCTTCCGGCAATGATTCCGGCATAACTCCAATTCTCCTGATTCTTTTTCCCATGACCTCTTCTACATGTCACCTAAGTATTAGAGAAGTTAAATCAATTTGTGACAATGTAAAAGCTTTACAGAATCATAAGAACATCTCTAAGGCTCCACAAATCGGCTTTTGACAATTTTCTACATCATTCCTCTATGTTTAACATGTTTTACACACAACTCTACCAAAAACTTTCAACTTTACATTATGACTCTATTCTACGATAATAAGAGATAATCAAAGTACAAATGGAGGTAATAACACATTAAGAATGTCGCATTTTATGCTCCTATCAGTAAAAGATAATTTTTATTAGGGTATTTTTATTGGGGTGTTTTATGTTATGGAGTGGGGTGTTTTAAGTGTGGACCGGGCCATTTTTGGGGTCAAAGCCCACTCTCTCTTTCTCTTCTCTTCTCTCGATTTCTCCCCGAGCCCTTTTCCTGGCTGGAACTTCCAACCGCCCGTCTGCTGCTGTCCAACCGCCTGAGACCGCCGCACTGGTCCCGATCGGTCGGCCTTTGACCCAGCTTCTTTCCTAGACCGGTGAGAGCTCCCCTAGTGTCGTCGTGAGGGAGAGTTGCCGCCCGAAACCTCCGGCTGTCCAAAACTCTCCGTCACCGGAACTCTCTCCTCCGGCCGCCATAGCCGGAGCTGCTTGGCTCAAAAGAAAGTCCTCCTCCCGTGCAGCAATTCCCTAAAAGGTCTCACCCTCTCTTGAGCTAGGTAAGGAGAAATGTGGAGTTGAAGTTCTAGGGTTTTTTTAGAATGTTTTCGTTCGATTAGCATAGATAGGCTTGGAATTGGTGTTTGTGTTAGTTAGGAAAGTTGTAGAGGGAGTTGAGAGGAAGTTGCTATGAAAATTTGGTAGGCATTGGAGGTCGCCGAAGTCGGCCTTCGGCCGCCGTTGTTTAGGGGGTTTTCATGGTTTTAAATTGGTTATATTAAGGAGAGTTATTGATGTGAATTTTGGAATTTTTGGAGGAGTTTTGGATAAGTTTGAGAATTTTTAAAGTTTGGTAATTTTGGCGGATTATTAGGGTAGAATCCGGCCATGGGATTAATGTTGTGTAGACTGTGGAAGGTTGTGTTAAGGCTGCCGTTATTTTTTCGGTGAACCTTGGATCATATTGAGTTAAGAATGGCGAAGTTGGGCAAAGATGAGCGTGGTTGAGGCTCACATTTAATTTTGCTTATTTTGTGTAGGTTTTAGATTTTTGGGTTGAGAAATTAATTATATATTTGGAACATGACGTGAAGAGGCTCGAGCGGAAGAGGCCTCAAATCGACATCAGGCTTAGGCCTATTTTTTGAGTGGACTTTTGTTTTAATTAAAAGTATGCGATGCATTATATTATTGATCAGTTATTCTTCTGCTGAAATTTATTGCTTTCTGGATATTTGGCAATTTTCATCTTTTGGAGAGTTACCGAAAATGAGATTTTCGGTGGATATGTATATTGGATGTTAATGAGTATAGTATGTATATAAATGCTAGCTAGCCATACGTGCTTGGTCCGTCATAATGAGGTAAAATTCTATTATAGCGCGACGTGAGTGTTAAACACAAGCGTCGTAGCCCTATATGAAAACTATTTTCTTATTTTGTTCATATAGGGAGTCCACACGTATATACACCCGTCCTCTTCGGTCATAATGAGGAAAAATTCTATTATGGCGCGACGTGAGTGTTAGACGCAAGCGTCGTAGCCTTGTATCAGTTGTATGAATTTCTATTTTTCTATGAATTTCTATTTTTCTATCTTGTTCATAGAATTCGTACAAGGAGTATGATGAGTGTAAATATATATATATATATATATTAATATATAGTTAGCCTGAGAGGCTCTAGTTTATTGAGTTTTGGAGACTAGCCGGAGCTAGTCATGAAATTGCCAGGGTATGAGTTGAGCGTGTTTGAATTGTCGCATGCAACATTTTTCTATGGAAATTAAAATGGGAATGCATATATAATTTATTTTATTTTTGTCCACTCAGTCTAACTGTTTCAAATCTTTTCCCCTGGGCCCTTCGTTTTAAATTGCCAAGTCTGCAGAGTGCGGGTTGGCTCTAGTAGGAGGCGAGACATAGTCACTCATTTCTCCATCACCTTTCACCAGTAGGTTACATGTTAACCTACCAGCACATTTTCTTGCTTCCTCTAGTTTTAGCAGCTTTGATTACCTTGAGGATAATGTATATTAGTTCGGTTATGTGCTAAGTCTTAGATTTAAATTTGGAATATTTGAAGGTTGAAGTTTGTTATCTTAATTGGATATTTAGTTGATGGATTTGAAGATGGTTTTATTAATTTTATGGTGGTGGTTGTTTTGTGTGGAGCGGGTGGCTCTAGGAGTTGAGGTTGGGTTTGTTGTTATAGGAGTGTTATTTGAATTTTTTTTTCAGGTTAGGGTTGTCCATTTTCAAGGGAGGTTCTGCCGAATTTTTCGGTAAATTTTCCTTAGAGGTGGACCCCGCAAGACTTACTTCAGGTTTCAAGGTGAAATTCAGAGTGGGTCTTGACAAAAACAACTCTTGGGGCTATTTTGAAAAGTTTCCCCGGCCCAATAGAATTTCAAACGGAAGGAAAAACTGAGTTAAGTTCACTTTTTTCGCTCTGATAAAGAAAAGAAGTCGCCATGATTTTTGTTTTTGAAAAACAAAACCAAAATCTATTCTTTGTCAAAATTCCGACTCAATCTGTTCAAAACTTACCATGATAGAAGAGCAAAGAAGATGAAGAGGAAAATGGTGAACTGAGAGAAACAATAATTCGTCTATTGATCTCTACAAAATATTGTCATCTACCTTTTTATACTTTTACATTTATTAAATAGAGGCATCTTCTCTTTTTTACCCTTGACATCCCCCTAAAGCTGATAGTAGGGAAAACTAACATCAGATTGCAACATTATGATAAGATTGAAGATGCTTTCTTTAGCCAAGAGGAATGAGCGACAAAAACTGAGAAGTATTGTCATTTGACCAAGATAAAAATGAGCTTGGTTGATTGGAGAATGAAACAGCTTTATCTTGGAATTTCGTTGAAGATGGTGACTGGAAATCGTAGTGTGTTTGAATAAAGAAGTTTTCAGTTTCCAAAAACATTCTTAAATGACAAGAATCATAATTCCATGAATTAATCTCTAGTAATTGAGGATTTTGTTGTTTAGGTATCATTATATAGAATTTTTAAAATGACAAGCACTACCGAGTAAAAGTTCTATAGAATTTTTAAAATGATAAGAATATCTGAGAGTAAAAGTTCGTTATTTCATAGATTGAATAAAGAGAAATTTTAGCACCGATCCCCCACCTCTTATAGCGCGCTCAAAGTGATACCCACACTTACAAAACTACCAATGTGGTACCCAAACTTCATTCCCGCTACCAACGAAAGGTTAGAAGCCATATATTGTCACCGTGCCGTCTATTTGCCGACGTCTCGCAATATTTCTTTATTGTAAGCTCTAGTCCTCAATTGCAACCCACCCTCCTTCATTTCCCCAAAGCCGAAATAACCACCGCTAAAGTAGCGGTTTTCGGGCTCAAACCACTGACCTGAACGGTAAGAAAATGTATAGCCTAACTAGGCTTACCGGCTTTTGCGAAACCAACAATCAAATCATTAAACAATTGTCCATCAATTTCAACATTATCAAACTCAATCTCCTTATAAAGCTTCAATATAATCAGAGAATCAACATTGTTAGAGCGATTAGCGGCTGAATCACAAGGCTGTAGTTCACGAAATCTGACCTGTAACCGTCATATAGGGAAAATGGGTCCGCAAGATTTAATTTTAGATATTTTGAAGAGAAATGGATTATAGGAAAAGTTAGAAGGTTATATAAACTCTAAATCTCTATAGTTTTAACATGAAAAACATGAAATTTGATTATAGGTATCACATTGATCATTCGAGAAGAGTTTGGAACCTGTTGATGTTGTTAATGGGCCTCGTACGGGACACGCTAGTAAATAGACAGCGTGGTGACTGAAAAGAGCTTTTGATCTGTGGTCTTTCATCGATAGAGAAAATAAAGTTTATGCATTACGTACGCTGCCAAAACTTCTCGAATAAATTAGCATCTACGAAAGTAAAGCATTTTCATTTCATCTGGACAAAAATGCAAGTAAAAAACAATTTCAGAGCAGACATAATAGAGCTGGAACAAGAAAATAGCATCGTGGCATCGCTCGGGTGATCTTAATCAGTTTCTGAGTTCTGGAACTGAAAGGGTTGATGATTTGATGGAGGGTAAGAAGAAGGGGTACTCGTGGGCGGTCTCGGCCGGACTAAATGCAGCTCTGGCTGCCGTTTCGGCTAAGCTCATAACTCCTCAGGTGATTTTTCTCAAATCCAGTTCATAAAATTCAAGTTTTACATTTGAAAATGCTCTGCTCCATTTTGATTTTGTAATTGTAAACTGATCAGATTTTGCGGTATGGAATGGTGGTGTTATTCAACGTGACAATGTGGGGGTGCTATGTGAACAGCCTTAAAGCTCTCTCATCTCTACAAGCTACCGCCACGAATTTTGCTGCGAATTTCCTCTCTTCTGGTTTAGCTGGATACTTTTTGTTCCAAGAGCCCTTGTCCTTCAAGGTATCTAATCTATGTTACTTCATTAAAGATCAAGACTTTTTTTGTGGGTGTCGTTTTTTTTGCTGATTTAAAACTTTACAAGGCATTGATTGTGTGAAAGTGGTTGAAGAATGAATGTTTACAGAAATTGATGGAAATGGTGTGACCTTGATTAGAAACGGCCAAACGGGTTTGTAGATATGTTTGTTGTGATGGTGGTTTCTGTTAAAGAACAACTCTTGTATGCTAAATGGGCTTTATTAGTTCATACAATTCTTCTAGAAAATGTGCGGAGAGTGAGAGCTAACAAAAGAGGGTTATGCTGTATCATTAGTGAGTTCGTTGGTGTTAGTATTTAGGACTGAGATTTGATGGAAAGGATTGGCATTGCTTAGTTTAGTCCTTGTAATATGCTCATTTTGATACTGATTTCAATACAAGGAAAATTGCCTGCTATGGAATAGTAAAGTGATCAAAACTCTAGGGCCAAGTTGAGTGACTCTTTCAAGAACTTATGCAAGCAAGGTCATACACCCTTCAGTTTGAGCAATTGTATGCTGAGTGGACATTTACAAAACAGTTACATTGTTGGCATCTAGATGGTAGTGTCTGGGCCAGGGAAGTTGGGAAAAGAATTTGATTTTAGTTCCGTAAATAACACAATGAAACGATCTTTTCCATATGTAAACTAGTATGCTTTTTAGTTTTTATAGTTGAAATTTGAAATGCTTGCAATTGTAAGGGTTATGCATCCCCGGCCCATATAATGAAATACTTACAACTGTAAAGGATATGCTATTATTGCTTGTTTGTGGTTACTGTTATGTTCAGAATTACACCAAAAGGTGATAAGTGATGCTTTACCTGTTATTTGGTTTCTGGATTCAGGTACTACACTTCGCAAAACTATTTAGTAAATGCTTACAAGTTATTGGAATAATAGAGTATCACACGCAATAGACACAAAATGTCACCATTAATTCGCATTTTTTGATCCTGCATATCATTGTACATTGTAAAAACTGTCCACATGTGTCTGTACGCTTCCATGCTAGTTTTATTTGCATATCTGATGAGAAGCCTTGTTTGACAGTGGTTTGCAGGTGCCATGCTCATTGTAGTTGGCTCGCTCGTACTTAGTAAGTCAAGTATTGAGAAGAAGACGCGAACAGATTAGCACCTATGCGTACCACTTCCCACATCTAAGATCCGCCTAAAAGTAGATTTCCATTTCTTTCCCGCTACAGACGAGAGCAGGACTGCAGGAGGATGTAGATGCAGTTGAAACAGTTTAAGACTGGATTTTGTGTTTAATGTCATTCTCCTTTGAGAATATTTCTATATGAAAAACTATTCTCTGATAGTTGTATAATTGTCAAATCTGTGAATTTACAGCGCTCTGCTGTCAGTGGCTCAGTGCTGTATTTCTTTCATATGAAATTTATAAAACAATTTAGTTAAGGAGCTCATCTGGTGTCTTTTCAAGTTTTTTAACTTGAGATCCTAACCAGTCTCTTAAAGTTCTCCCAAACTCGATTTCATTAGCATACGCTGAACTGAAGATGACTTCACTTCTTGCCTCCACAAGTAAGAATATATATTCCATAATTCAGTAATCAGATCCCACAATAGGCTTCTCCTGTTTTGCCCATGTCACATTGCCCTTGTAGAACAGACCACAAGAACCACCATACTTGTCTGCCTAAAGAAAATGATTGACGCTGCACGCATTTCTAATTCTAGGGTCGTCGCATAGTAAAACTGTAAAACCCCACCCACACACCACTACAAGTGTACATCTACATCATCCCCCTCACCTCTTATATGAGAAGAAGAGCCCAAATCAGGGTTTCCCCCAGCTCTCTGGTAAGTGTTCCGATTTCATTTCTACCTACCATCATGATTTGCTTTAGTTAGTTGGTCATGTCCATTCGACTATCTGAATATATCGCTTTAGGGGTGTGACAGAAGCCATGGTAGATATTCAGATAATAAAGGAGTATCCACGGTAGATATTCAGTTTTACTTAGAATCACCGTAAAACCCAGACAATAATATATATTCCATAATTCAGAATAAAAATTAAGGTGCAGCAGGAGTACTAGAAGCAAATTTGGAACGATAGGAAGGAGCATCGGAACACTGAAACTCAAGAGTCCAACAAGAAAGAAACAAGAGAAATGGAGGTTGAGTCGTACAGGACGAAACCCATTGCAGTTTTCATGGCTTTCGGTACCAAAGGCGATGTGTATCCAATTGCCGTAAGTCGCCGTTTTATTCTCAACTCGATCACTCTTTCCGTTTGACAACCATAAAATCTTGATTCTTCTCTTCTCTTGTGGTTTTCACTTTGCAGGCCATTGCGGCGGCCTTTGCTTCCGACCAGACACAATACCAAGTTGTTCTTATCACACATTCAGCTCATCAGGTCATTTTATAAGCTATGCTGGAGTTGCTGGAGTTTCTTGTTTGTTCTCCTAGGAATCTAGGATTACCTAAGAAACACCCTTTTGGGACTTCTTGTTCATTATTTTTGTAATGACATTTGTTCACCTCTTTAGGGAATAAGCTAGCACCATTCCATTCCAAGATGATCCATGAATAGAACCCTTGTTTTTCTCAGAGTTAGGCCACTCATTTATCCCATTTATCGTTCACACGATGTTGCATTGTCCGCAGCATTTGATCTCCAACCAAGTAGTAGCATATAAAACAAAAAAGATCACATATGATTACTAGAATGTTCTGCTTTCATGTTCATTCTTTCCAGTTTCTTTTGTGTACAATGCTAGCCATCCTTTACCCTTGTCATATAATCGCAACACTGCACGTTTTAGAGAGGGTCTTTTGTGCATGGGATACTCTACATTTTGAAGTTTGTTCAACAATAGTTAGGGATATTGTAGGTTTGTTGTGAATTACTAGAATTTATGATCTTGTCCCATGATAGTATGATACTGAAGGCCTTGATACTTCTTAGAGCTTATACTTCTTCAGCTTTACCGTGTTGGTCAACTGCTACATGTACTGGAGTGCTTATTTCTATAGATTCATTTAAGTGAATTAAAAAAAAAAAAAAAAAAAAAACTGAATATCTCATTCTGTTGGGACCAAAACACTTATCTCAGGGTTCCTCATTGGCTACTTGTATCCTCTATTTACATGTTGGGAGTCAAACTATTAGCAGTCTAATTATCCTCATGAAAGTAATGCTATTATTAAGAATATAAACAACAGAGGAAACAGCAGGTCCCTATCCAACAAAATGTTCACATTGATATGTCCACATTACTTAATCTCTTGGAAAGGTTTATGCAAATGCAATTCTTTTGTTTGATATTATTATTTTTATTTGCTGGTTGTCATGCAGAGCTTACGTTGTCACTTGGCTGAGAAGCATGTTTCCTATATTTCAATTTCATCACCTCCTGTTCTCTCTGTCCATCAGAAACATGATACTACAGGTTCAAATTGCTCTAGTTCTCTCATGTTCTCTTAAATTCTCTATATAATAGCATTTGTTTAAGAAAAAGGAGAAGTACTTCTGCATAGTTCTCAGTTTCTCACTGAATTTTGCCTTACCAGGCTCTGTAGAGTTGCCACTTTCGCTGCAGAAACAGTTGTTTTCCGGAGAACATAGAAAAGATTGTTTATCTGTAGTTGAAATGATATTTGGATCAGGCCCAAGCATGGATGGTGACTTCATCGTGATAAATTTCTTTGCGCTGGTACTTTCTTTTGTAATTTTTACTTTTTATTTTTTAATGTGAATCAAAGTTATCTCCTCCATGGATTGATCGTTAGTGCCATAGAAGAAGCAAGTATAAAGCATAAAACTTTTGAAAATCTATACAATAGGATTTTAGATACAAACATGATAAAAGTTTTGTGTAACTATCTGATTGGCAGTACAACTTTTGGTGTCATGTGTCAGTACAAATGCATATCTTTCAGTCCCTACGTCAGTCAACTTCGTTGTGTGAAATCAAATAGAAATGAAGGGCATCTGCATTTCTAGTGCGAATCTCCTTTAGGTTAGAGCTTCCAGCCCAAAAACATATGGCATGTGGGTGGAGAATGGAGATGGCTGAGATTTTATAAGTTTTGCAAACCTTCGAATACACGATGTGGGATTCTTGTATGCTTAAACATTCCCCTTATCTGTGGTAGGTGATGTGGTGTAGCCAACTTGTCCATCACATGTTGATCTTTGCTACTTAAATACCATGTTAAAGTAAGAATGAGCAACCCTGAACAAATCGGTAATGGGTGAGAAGAGTCATGATTTTATATATGGGGTTGGAGTATTTAATGAGAGAATATATACTGCAAGCACCATATGTACCTGGATTTCTAGCACAGCCAGTTACAATTTTGCAGTCTATGTGATCATGTGGTAACAATACTGTGTTTTTTCTGTGATGGTCCAGGAAGGCTGGAGTCTTGCTGAGCTTTTCCGTGTCCGCTGCATGGTTGCTGCTCCTTACGTTGTTCCGTACAGGTAATAGATGTTTCTTCTGATCTTTACTTTACTCAGATCTTGTACAAACATATGTTGTGACTATCTGCCCTGCAATCTACCCCTTTGCCCCTGGAATCTCCTATTTTATAGAAGTCTCAGGATATGAATTGGCCACATAGAATTACTTGATAGCCAGTGGTCCTTGTCATGTAAAAAAGAAAATCATATTTTCTTGATGTCCTGGTGTATGAAGGTATATATGTAGTCTAAAAGAAACTCAGTATCCAATTCTCAGGATAACACTGGCCTCTAGAAGTATATACAGGAATAAAATCATCCTAACGCGATGCAAGTACACACTTGCATCTACAAGCAAGAATCCAAATCTAATTAGTTTTTAAACAAACTCTATACTTCGGCATTTGAACTTACCTGATCATTTCTAGTTACTTTTATTGCAATTTAATTTCAGTGCTCCTTCATCGTTTGAGCGCCACTTTAAAAAGGAATATCAACAGTTGTATAAATACCTGCAGGAATCTCACCTCAACAAGGTACTTACACATGGAAATACGATGTTTTTTCTTTATTTCCCTCCTGAATTGTTCATGTACAGCATCATTGACTAGTAATTTTTTTTTATTTTGTATTTTCTCTTCCTGTAACAATATAAGTTTGTGATTCATACAAGTAATACTCGTTGTTTTTTTTTTTTTTTTTTTTTTTGTTCTTACATCTTTTAACGCACATAGGTTTGTTGGGAAGACGTGATCCACTGGATGTGGCCTCTTTTCACAGAACACTGGGGATCATGGAGATGTGATGATTTGAATCTGAGTCCTTGCCCTTTTACAGTTAAGATCTCTTTGATGCAACATTTCATGATGCTTAAATGACAGTTGGTGATTGCAAAAGAACTCGTGAAATTTCATCCCCGCTGAGCATGGTTCTAGTATTTTCCTTCATTACATGGCCTTCTGCTTACATATATTTCTTTGCTTGAAACCCTTTGTTTTACCTTATATAATGCAGGATCCAGTAACGGGTCTCCCCACATGGCATGATAGGCCACTGTCTCCCCGACTTTTGTAAGTTTTGAACAGTTTTGAACTTGCAACGAAAAATAAGTTTTCAAGTTGCACACAAAATATAGCTCATATAAATAAAACTCAAGTATGTGTTGGGGAATAAAGAGAGAGGGTCTCTATAGGGTTTAAACGTTCCTTGTAAAATATGAGGCTATTTTAAACATGGATACAAGATACATTGTCATTTAAAATTACAACCAAAAGTATATTGTGGTTTATTGTTTTTCAAACTAAATAATACAAAGTTGACTCTTATTTTATTGCATGACTTCCATGATTGTAGTATAGTATTCAGTATTATATGAATTGACACACACAAACAGAACCGGGTGGACTCTGTTGGAATAGTATTGCTATTTTCATGCATCTGAGAATTATAAATATATAGGTGTAATATATCTATATACATATCATATATATATACAGAAAAGTTCTGAAGCGGACGTCCGCACTCATCTTAAAGTGCGGACGTCCCTCCGTTCTCCACTAGACTGCTCTGACGACGGCGGGCCTCCACCTGAGCAGACACCAAAGGCATCCCCGACCACTTTACCTTCCTAGCGAGTCCGCCGAATTCCAGTTTTCTGGCGAGATTGATCTTGTGTGAAGTTTTAGGTGGAGGTTGCTGCCCAGACCTTTAAATCGATCTCGCCGGGGAGGGAAAGTGGTCAGGGATGCCTCCGGTGTCCACTCGGGTGGAGGCGCGCCGTCGTCGGAGCCGTCCGGTGGAAAACAGAGAGACGTTCGCACTTTAAGCTGAGTGCAGACGTCCGCACCAGAACGGGCCTGTGTATATATATATATATATATATATATATGGAATTCTTATACTATTTATTCACAGGTATGGTTTTAGCAAAGAAGTTGTTGAGTGCCCAGGTATATACGTTTGTATTTTTACAAGTTTTTGAAAAACTTTTCACATTTATGGGTAGAGGTTGATCTTCTACTATTCAATTTGATTTCAAATGTTGATAATGCATAATTGTAAATTTGATCATTTACACATGATGCCAGTAGGCATAAATCATGCTCCTTAAAATTCCTTCTCAAATTCCATAATGTTTACTGCTTGACTTGGCCTGCTTACAGCTTGTTTACACCCATAAATAAATAAGATCAAATTGCCTTTGACAACAACTCTTTTCTCTGTAAGGAATACCATAATTAAGATGCGCTCAAGTGATATAAATAAATATTAGTCTCACCTAGACAGTAAGTAGATGACTACTGGTACTGTAACCACCGTTGAACCTTTTGTAGGAGAAATCTGGGAGAAGCATGAGACATGACATTATGCTTGGTAGATATAGATGTAGGTTGAAAATGTTTCTCAAAAGCTTGCTGTTGCAGCAGAATATTAGGATTTGGAACTATTGACTAATCTAACCGTATAGACGTTGAAAGTCCTAAGCCATTATAACTCTTGGCACCATAAGGATCCATAAAAGTCTATATTTCATATGCTAGGAAGTTCATCTGCCCAGCTGAGTTTTATTGTTACTATTAAAATGATCTCACTGTTGTTATCATTTGACAGATTATTGGCCATCGAGTATTCGGGTTTGTGGCTTTTGGTTTCTGCCTAATGAATGGCAATTTTCATGTAAGAAGTGCAGTGAAATTTCAAGGCTTGTTTCTTCAGGGAATCTGTACAGAAATGATGAAATGTGCCCCGCTCATGTACATTTGCAATATTTTCTGAAGACTCCTATGCCTATGCCACCAGTTTTTATTGGCCTGAATTCTATTGGTAGGCAAGTTCCTTTGCTTGAGTTATTTGCAACTGCTTTAATGAATTTGTAAAATTACTGTATAAGAATATCAGGTCATAGTGTCTGATTTGACTGAATTATAATATGCTAGAGTCCTTTTAGTTTAGTATATAAGTAGTTACTTTTCTGCTACTTAAGTGAGTTGTTTCTCTAGTGTTAATGCATATGATTAACTTGTAGTGTACAGTACCCTTGTTATATATTGTTGTTGTGCTGATTCTGTGCTAGTATGAGTAATATCGGGTTTCCTTCCCATTGTACTTGCAGCATGGGATTTTTGAAGAATCATCACGCATTTCTTCGTCTTCTCGAAATTGTCATCAAGATAACAAGTTACCGATTTATCCTTTGTACTGCTGGCCATGAGCCTTTGGATGCAGCAATCCGAGCTATTGCTGCTAATTCATCATCGCACATTACCCACAAACAGATTAATGATGATTGTGTTTCTCTCTTCGAGAAACGATTGTTCTGCTTTTCTGGGTGAGAATCTCATATATGCATTGCATGCTTTACATGAGAACTGATGAAAGAAAATGAGTTAGTTTTACTTAAGAGGCTAGGAGGATTCTGAATTTTATCAATTCAGCACCTTTACCGTTCAGTTTCAGGCTTGGATTAGTGAATATTGTTTGGGGGATTTCTGGGTATCAGAATATGAAATAAGTTAGCTGCTCCAATTATCCTTTCCTCTCTGGGATAACATCTTCTTTACCTTGTCAACTAGTTCTGTACCATACACGTGGCTTTTTTCTGGATGTGCGGCTGCAATTCATCATGGGGGAAGGTAAGCGTGTTCTTACTGTAATTTATTTAGTTTTGTTTGTTTGTCATTTGTATTTTCCTCGAGTACTATTAGAAAATTTCAATTCAGCCCTCCAGCACCTGCAGCTTCACCACTGTCCAAAACAAAATAGTGATTCAGTTCTCTTATTGAAAACCTCACCTCATGAAACTATTCGGAGTGTTGCTCCAGTATAGCACCATATTACCTAAATAATTCATAGCTACCCAAGTTACGTTCATACCAATATTTCTTTTGTCAGATAATATTTCAAAATAATGAACAACTTTCTTTTACAAAAAGATGCTACTAAAATACCTGATCTCTTGAATAATTCCATGTTGGTGTTAATTTGGGGGTTTCAAAGTCTTTCAATTGCTGGTTATTCCATTCAAAGGATGAGAGAGGGCGCGGAGAAAATAAAAGGGAGCAACATGGTCAAAATGGATCAAGAGGGGTCGTAATGGAAATGTTCTAAGTGGAAATTCCACAGTCTCCGTCACTGGAAGGGTACTCCAAGGGAGTGGTGCTTTGAATGGTGTTACTATAGCATCATATTAGGCCATGTTAGTTACATTAAAGTTAAAATATCAGAAGCTTGTCTGCCTTCATTCACTGCATCCATGGTGGGGACTGCATTTGGTTGAAAAATTATATAATATGCATGATTGAATCAATTAAGATAACTTCTAGAAGATAACTAAAGGCATTTTGATCCTGACACAATGTGTGTAGGAACATTTAGCAAGCAAATTATTTACATTATGTTTTATGTTGTATGTTTCTTGTAAACATGGAAGTAGTGGAACTACTGCTGCAGGACTACTTGCAGGCATCCCACAGGTTAGTTGTTAGTACTATACTCTTACTTCTTAGTATACTTTGGTGTTGAATTTAGTTTTGATTTGATCAAGACATCAAGTTTATCAGTTGTAATTTTTGAAGACAAATGGGCAAAAGAAAAAAAAAATGCAATATGATTTAGGAACTATAAAAAACTACAAAATCTATCACAGGAGTCAATTTAGTTATATCATCGAACTCTCTCCTTCCTCTGACAAAAGACTTTGAAAATTTATTTATCTCAAATGCAGGTACTGTGTCCATTTATGCTAGACCAGTTTTATTGGGCTGAAAGAATGTTTTGGCTCGGAGTGGCACCAGAACCGTTGAAAAGAAGCCACTTGCTTCCGGAAGAAAGTGATGATGAAAGTATCGAAGAGGCAGCCAATTTGCTAGCAAGGGTCATACATGATGCATTGTCTCCTGAAATTAGACAACGCGCTGTAGAAATTTCTAAGAGAATATCACTTGAGGTAATACGTACTCTTGACTTGTGAATGTTAAATATGTTGGTTGATTACAGGAATACATAACAAGTATGCCATATACAGATTTGGATATTGCATTAGATAATTATTGTATACACAATATTTACATTATTATCTACCAAGCTGATGCTGCATTAGGATTTGGAGAAATGATTTGTAAAGTTCCTTATATTCTTACATTCCAAACTCCCTTCTGATCATAATGGGTCACAGCTATAGTTGAAGTTACACAATTTAGCACCAAATCTTGGTAAAGAAATGTGTGATGAGTAAATATGGGTTTTCCTTTGCACAGCACTCCTTTGCACAGCACGCAAGACTGAATTAGTGAAGGAACAACTGGAATTGCAGAACTGTGTAATTATGCTTTTGAGATCTGATGATTTCAAAATTATGAATGGTACTATGAAACTTATTTATCAAACTATCTTTTGTTTTTCAGGATGGAGTCTCAAATGCTGTTAGGTATATCAAGGAAGAAGTTGGATGTTCAAGCTAAGTGTGACGTCTTTTAACTGCTTGCTTTGCTCTCTTACTTGTGTGGCCAACATATTTGGGCACTTTTAACATGCTTTCAAATAAGTCTATTTGCTCGAAGTATAGAACTTGAAGTAATACCAGTAGAATGAATCCAATGTCTGTGAGGTGTGTTTGTGTTGTGTCTGAAATTGCCACCAGAGTTGCAAAACGCCCAAAGAATGCCTTACATTCATGTTACTGGAACATTTCTTCCTGCAATAGTCATGTTCAACTATTTTGCTTACCAATTATTGTGTTGACTATATATTTGGTGAACATATAAAGTAATTTATAGTGACAGAGCATGCTCAGTAGCATCACCCAACTTATAGCTAAACTAAATCTTACATTGAAGTAACTAATATTGATTCACTCTAGCAATGTTATTTGTTCTGGTTTGAGCTTTTGGTAGCTGAAACGAATTCAAGGCAATCGAGTTGAATGAGGATACTCGCAGGTTCTTGCTCCATTGTTTCAAAAGTGGAGACCTGTAGACCTATCCATCAATACCCAGATGCCAGATGACCCATGCTCCATAATTTTTCCAATGGTTTCATCCTTTGTAGCTTCCCTTTTTTAGTTTCTTTTCTTAGGAGAAAAGTTTTAAATAGAGAAGTCAGCCAATATAGGATAAATGTAGAAGATAATAAATGTTGAACAATCTCATATGAAGTCGGTGTATGCCTACAAATGGTGCCTGAACCCCATACACTAAATCCAGCGAGTCTGCATCAAACCGAACAGGATTGACTGATTGAGTCCATCATCCATGGCTGATCAACAAGCTACCGGCGCCGGCAAAAGCCTCGGGCTGAGCTGGAGAAGTCACCTGAACAACCCCAGCTAACATCCCGTTAAGGAGGCTGCACCAGTTTTTACTGGAACCATCAAAAGCACTGTCAAGGGCGACACATTTCAGAGTCAAATTACAAAATGTTTTATTGTTCCACACCTTTGTGTCTCATTTGTTTTGTAGATATTTTGAAGAGACTGAACAAGACAGACCTTTTTTGAACTAAAAGACAATTTTATTGATAGGAATACCTGCCTAACCAGCTTGCATACAATCTCTAGATAAGGCATCCAAAATAGAACTAGGAGGCCTACACAACCAAATACCCGATTGTGTATCCTCATAAGCTAGAGCAGCTAATCTATGAGCAACAGAATTACAAGTTCTAGAAGAATAAGTAATCGAGACAGAAGAGAAAACCTTCATAAGTTCCTTGATGTCGTCAATGAGTCCTGCGTCAATCATTCCTTCATGATGAACTGAATTCACTGCTGCTACAGCTTCAGAGCAATCAGACTCCACCTGAATGTTCTTTTGTCCCAAAGAAATTAGGAGTAAACCCTCCTTAATGGCCTTGAGCTCAACTTGCTTTGCTGATACCACATACAAAATTGGTTTTGCAAAAGCTGCAATAAATTTACCTTGATCATCCCTTACTACACCTCCAGTACCTCCTGTTGTTTTCTGCGCAACATAGCTGCCATCCACATTTAATTTGACAAAGCCATGTTTTGGTGACTTCCAGGTTCTTTGCTTCATTGCTATTTTGTAGTCGAGGGTTTCCGAACTACTTGAAACTCCTGTAGCCATGAAAGAGAGCTTAAAACAATTTGAGCAGGGGCCTGAGATTTCTCATTCCATAGGACATCATTCATATTCCTCCAGATAGCAGCTACAATCATAAGAAGTTTTTCAAAAGCAAATTGAGGCAAGGGAAGAGCTTTCTCAATCATCCACCATTTGAAGTCTGTGTGTTGGTGTGGAAAGTCACCCAAATTAAAAGAGGCCACTGAAAGAGCTTCTTTAGCATAAGGACATAGACAAAGGGTGTGTAGTGTGGTTTCAAACCTGTGAGGACACATGATACAGCTCAAGTCCCCAGTGAAACCCTTTCTTTGGAGTCTATCTCTTGTAGGCAATATACCACCACAAGCTCTCCAGATAGTGGTTTGAACTTTATGTGGTATACATGCCTTCAAAATTCTTTTCCATAGCTCTTTACAGGGATCTCCATGTGAAGATGAGGCTAAAAACTCACACGGCAACCAGTACGCTGTTTTAACTGAGTAGACTCCCCTCTTCTCCATACTCCAGCTGATATAGTCTTGTTTGGGACATTGACTGAGTGAAATGCTTAGGATTTTATCAGCCACAGCCGGAAGAAAATAGGACTGAACTAAGCATGAGTTCCACTGTTTTGTATCACCATCGATGAGCTCACTGACTTTTTCCAACTGACAATTTGGAGGTTTCTGAATTAAGTATTTAGGACATTCTGGTATCCAGCTCTGCGACCAAATATTAATGTTAGAACCGTCTCCAACTCACCATTGAATGCCACCTTGAAGAACTGGTCTGCTTGTAATAATACTTCTCCTAGAGAAAGAAGGAGAATCTCCAAGTTCTGCATTCAGAAAAGAACAATGGGGTAATACCTGGCTTTATATAATCTTGCAATAAGAGTGTTAGGATTTTTAAGAAGTCTCCAGCCTTGCTTGGCCAGCATAGCTAAATTATAAGCATGGAGATTCTTAAAACCCAAACCACCCTCATGTTTGGTGAGACAAAGCCGTTCCCAGCTTCTCTAGTGGATTTTTTTTCTTGTCCATAGTGTCTCCCCAGAAAAAAGAAGCACATAATTGGTGAATGTCATCACAAAGACCCTTCCGTATGAGATAACAATTCATAGTATATAATGGCATAGTCTGGGCAATAGTTTTAATGAGTACCTCTTTCCTGGCTGAACTTAATATAGTTGCTTTCCATCCCAAGAGCTTTTTCTCCAGTTTTTGTTTGATGTAAGCAAAAATGGCTGTTTTGGAACGACCAACTTTCATGGGACGTCCTAAGTACTTATCATGCTCACTTGCACACTGAACTTCCAAGATATCTGCTAGTTCGGCTTTTTGTTGCTACTGCACATTGTTACTAAACACCACACTAGATTTGGTGTAATTTATTTTCTGTCCTGAAGCTTGTTCATAAACATTTAGAATTCTTTTGAAGTTGAGACACTCAGTTTTTTCTACAACACCATAGATGATGTTGTCATCTGCAAATAAAAGGTGATGAAGAGTAGGAGCTTGGGGTCACATAGTGATTCCTTGAACAGTGCCATTGCTAACATAATGAGAGATTGATAGGTGCATTTTATGCAACGTTCTTAATGTATTTCCGACCCTATTTAGTTATGTAATTCCTTTAAAAATATTGATGTTAACTTAGTTTGTGTTTTTAGGTTGCAAATAAAACCAAGGAGCACAAAAGAAGCAAAAGAGGAGAAATCCTGAAGGAAGAGAAATCCATATGGCACAAGGAAAGAAATCAGAAAATCTGTCAGGAATTGTCAGTCGACTTTGACAGAGGATTGTGACCAGCTCACAATGATCCAGGAGATGAACTGTATATCAACGGAAAGCTAGAAGAGTCTAGTTTCCAGAACTTTTCGCGGATCATCGATAGCTATTTTGGAAAAGAAGTTATGACAGTTTGAGTGGCCAAATGTCAGTCTGCCCGAATTTCTGGATTGGACCGAAACTTAAATTTCAAGGCCCAGACCACATTGGCAAGCCCATGGACGAAAATTAGGGTTCTCTAACCCTAATAGCAGCTGCTCATACATATAGGAGGAGTTAGAGGCAGAAAAGGCATCACTTCTTATGCACCAAAAGTCAGAAATTACGGTTCTTCTGCTCTCCATAACCGTAGCTCTATTCCTCCCATATATCCTAGTTTTAGCTTTAGTTTCTACCAAGTTTAGGACTTTTCCGAAGCTTGGCAGTTTATCTCTTTCGTGTGCTACTCTTGGCGTGCTTTGAAGCTTTCTTCGAAGATCAAAAAGTGTAAAACATGACTTCTACTTCTGTATTTCGATTTAGTTTTAATTTTAGTAGTTTCTCTTTCATCTTTGTGACGTTTGGATTTGATGTATGGGATGATTTTGAACTATTGTTATGAAATTTTCAGATTGTTATGATTGAGTGTTTGAGTTGTTTTTGATATTTGCTTAACCTAGATCATGTCTACTATTGTGTTAGGAAGTCTATGATTCCGGTTTAATTCAATATGCTAATTCGGCCAAGTTAGCCAAGCCTTTATTTATGCTAAGCCTCTTCCGGTAAGTGTAGATTAATAAGTGGTAAAAATTGGGATTCATGTGATATGGGTTTCGATTAAGAACATAGATTGCATGTTAGGTTGTTAATTAAGCCTCTTTCGGTAAACAAATCTAATATGTTCGAGTTCATCTTTTATGCCTAATGATTCATGTAGCGTGTTGTATGGATGCGCTTTATATTAACATGATACATTGCATGAAATATTCTATGTGTTACGACTTTTCCAGCATAGGAGACTTGAGAAGATTATATGGGATGCATGACCTCTTTCGGCTTGTGTTTCGAATTCTTTTCTTGCATTTAGTTGGCATGGTTTTAGGTTTTATGAATTGAAATAGCTTGGATACTTGGTGGTATGACTCTTGGTTGTGTTTGAAGTTGATCACATGTATATAATAGCTTAGGTTTTTGTTTCTTTTTAGTTTAGGATTTTCGTCATTCTTCTGTCTCCTGTTTTCTTTTATTTTATTTCTGTACCAAACGATCTCCGAATCCCTTGAAAATTTGTACAGTTGTTCATATGTCTGTCTACTATATTTCTGTAAATTTTCGTATTTTTCTGAGTAGTTTAGGTTAGGTTTTTAATTAGGTTTTCGACTCCTGTTCGTTAGGAATAATGGTTATTTTTGTAAATTGTTTAAAGGTTTTATTTCTTGTTAATATTTGTTGTGTTTTACTAACGTTTTGTTTTGCAAGGTACCCTCAATCCCCGGCCCTATACGATACCCTACTTACTCAATGCCGCTAACGATAAGGGTTTATTTGATGGAGATTTTGCCTTCGTCAGAGATTAGTGATGAAAAACCCTCACTTCATAGAATGAACAGATATGGAGAGAGAGGATCTCCTTATCTGATGCCTCTCGTAGGCTTGATGCGAGCAGATTCTTCACCTTGCACTAGAATAGAATAGGATACGGTCTGGATGCATAGCATGACAATACGAATCCATTGATCAGCAAAACCTAACTTGGATAATATGGCTTGTAAAAAAGGCCATTCAAGCATGTCATATGCTTTACTTATATCCAGTTTCATCGAGAAAAAACCTTGTTGCTGATGTCGAAGCTTGTGCATAAAATGCGCAGCCTCATTGGCCATGAGTGTGTTATCCGAGATCAAACGGCCTGGCACATATGCACTTTGTAGTGGAGAGATGATATCTGGCAAGCATAATTTTAACCTGTTGGTGAGGGTTTTAGATGCAGCTCGGCAGATGACATTGCATAATGCTATAGGGCGAAAGTGAGCAGGGTCTTTCGGATCATCCACTTTTGGAATTAAGCAGATATGTGTATGGTTTGATTCCACCCACATCTCTCCATTCTCTAAAAGGTTTCGTACTGCATGACAAAAATCATTAGAGACAATTTTCCAGTACCTCTGAAAGAAGAAAGGAGTCATACCATCAGGACCTGGACTTTTGGAAGGATGCATTTGGAAAACCGCTTGTCTGATTTCCTCATCTGTATACGGCATAAGAAGCATAGCATTCATTTTTGACGTCACCTTAGAAGGTGTGACATCTAGAATCTCTTGTAAAGCAGTGGCATCAACCTGCTCAGTACTAAAGATAGTACTAAAGTATTGCATAATAATCCTCTCAATGTCCTTCGGATTTGTTGTCCAGTTGCCTGACTCATCAATTATACCTTTGATGGTGTTCTTGCTTTTCCTGTTACATGCTCGTCTATGAAAGAACGCCGAGTTGCGATCACCATCTTTGAGCCAGGTAATGCGTGATCGTTGCCTCCAATATTTCTCTTGCCCAGCCAGGATCTTACTCAGCTGAATGTGAAGCTGCTTTTGCTCTTCATACTAGTGTGGAGAATATGGTTGTCTCATCAAATCGTTTAACTTCTCTTCAATAATTCTTGCTTCCTTTCTTTGTTTGTGGAAATCAGTTTTATGCCATTCCATAAGCTTACTTCCTGCTGTCCGAATCTTGTAAGAAATTTGTCCAACCATGTTCCCAGTAGTCGGTTGCACCCACGCTTGTCTAATGATAGATTTAGCTTCTGCACGACCAGACCATCCTTCCTCAAAACGGAACCTTCTGCAAACCGAGTTAGGAAGCCTACAATCTGATCTAACTTCCACCAAAATAGGGTTGTGATCAGAATCACTAGGGTTTAAAGTAACAACTCTACTATAAGGGAAACAACTACGCCATAGAGGGGATTGAAAGCCTATGTCTAGTCTTTCCATAGTGAATTTGTTCGACCAGGTAAATCTGCTGCCTACAACCCCCATATCCATGAGATCACACCTTGTCATGGTACTTCGAAATTTTGTGATTGCAGCCGAAGCTCTTGGAGGGCCTCCAGACTTGTCCGCATTGCTCATAATCTCATTAAAGTCGCCTGCCATCAGCCATGCAAGATTACACTGTTGCAAACCTAGGGCTTCAATGAGATCCACTACCAAGACAAGCACTTTAGCCGACGAAACTTCATCAGCTATGGTTTCGTCGGGAAAGGGTCGTCGGCGATGACTTTAGCCGACGAAACTAGAAGACGTCGTCGGCTATTGTCCAAGACTTTAGCCGACGAAACATTTATTTGTCAGCTAAAGTATGTAATAAAAAATTTAAAAAAATAACTATAGCTGACGAAACATTTATTCGTCGACTAAACTATGTAGTAAAAAATTAAAAAAATTAACTATAGCCGACGAAATTAGTCTTTTTCGTCGGCTTTAGAAGTATTTAGCCGACGAAACATGCTATAATTCGTCGGCTAAACCTTATAAAAAAAAATTAAAAAATACTATAGCCGACGAATATCTTCGGCTAAAGTATTTAAATATCGTCGGCTAAAGTTGCTGGTTTTTAAAAAAAAAAACTGCAGAAACTTTCGGCCACCTCCAATCACCACCAAAATTTGACAGAATCTTCCTCTCAACATTTCGAACAACTTTCTAGAAGAAGTCCAAGCCAAATTCTAAGCCTAAACAGGTCAATTGAATCAAAATATAAAAATCCCTAATTTTAAACCCTAAAAACTTCAAATCTTCGATTCTCCTCACACACACCGAATCGAGCTACCAAATTCTAGGGGAATGTAGTACTAATCAAACTCAACTTATCCATATATAGAACTCACCAAATGGTGACCTAAGGAAGGAGAAATTCAATCGACACCGAATCCGAACTGGCGGAGTTTTGGAGCTCGATTTATCCCTCACGGCGGTGCCACTCGATGCACCACCTGTCCAGATTGAAGTAGAGACGACGACGAAGCTTTTGGGACAAGTGTGGCGGTCTCCGGTGGCTTGACGGCGGAGGTAGGCCGAGAAGAAAATCCGGCACGCGAAACTTTTTCTGATTTTCTTACCATCCACCTCCGGTAAAACTCCTATATAAAGAACTTTACCAGAGGAAATTCTTTATTTTCGTCGGCTAAACTCTTTTGAAAATTTTGGTTCACCGCCAAAAATTTTGAAAATTTTCTCCCAAATTTGGTTTGCCGCCAAATTTTTTTCGACTTTAGCCGACGACTTTTCATATATTTTCGTCGGCTAAAGTCATTTGAAAATTTTCCTCCAAATTTGGTTTACCACCAAACAATTTTTGACCTTAGCCGACGACTTTTTAATATCTTGTCGGCTAAAGTCTATAAATTCACGAAAACGCTCATTTCTCCCTCTATATTACGTAGTTTGGTCAAACCTTACACTCAAAAAACGGTAAATAGGGTTGACCGCTACTATCGTTACCGAGATGTTACCCGATTTAAGTGATTTTTGAACCATAGCCGTATTTCACAATTCTGAACACATCTTATTTCACGATATTTTTGATAATTTTGCTTCCTATGTAGAGTTGGTTCACAAAGTTGTATAATCTACTAAACAAGTTATACAACATTAGTAGACACGTTGTGATTCCGATGACTAAAATTCACAAACCAAAATTCGACCGTCATATATGATCATTATGACGAAATATTTCTATGGTAAAAAATTCAACTGGATCTGACAACGTTAAGGGCTCGATCGAACCGGTCATCCCTAATCACTGATCGTCACTGATCACACAAAAACGCTCACATTTCCCTCTATATTACATAGTTTGGTCAAACCTTTCACACGAAAAACTCTCACGTAGATGAGACGCAACGGTCCATATAAAAATTTTGAGACATTTACCTTCCGACGATAGGGCTCCCCATACAGAAAAATAATAGTAAATAGGGTTGACCGCTACTATCGGCACCGAGACGTTACCCGGTTTACGTGATTTTTGAACCATAGCCGTATTTCACTATTCTGAACACATCTTATTTCACAAGAATTTTGATAATTTTGTTTCACAAGTTGTATAACCTACTAAACAAGTTATACAACATTAGTAGACACAACGTGATTCCGATGACTAAAATTCACAAACCAAATTCGACCATCAGATATGATCATTATGACGAAAGATGTCTATAGTAAAAAATTCAACTGGATTCGACAATGTTAAGGGCTTGATCGAAAAGGTCAACTCTAATCGGAAATAAGAAAACTGCATATTGAAGCCCTAAGCGGAATCAGATGGCCAAAAAGACCCATATGTCATGGCAACGCGATGAGTTTGACTCGTAGGGCCGTTACGCTTCTGGAAAGGTATCACAATAGTCAATCGGACACCGAACGCCAAATCTGCAGCATACCGGGTTTCAACTGTTCTACATCAGAGACGTTACCCGATTTACGTGATTTTTGAACCATAACCGTATTTCACTATTCTGAACACATCTTATTTCACGAGATTTTTGTTTAATTTTGCTTCTATGTAGAATTGGTTCACAAAGTTGTGTATTTGTTTAAAACCTATTAAGCAAGTTATACAACATTTTATTGTTTTTCTTTTAGCTGACGAAATAATAATCGATGACTTTTTTCGATAATAGCCGACGAGATTTTTTTTCGTCTACTAAAATACTTTAGCCGACGAGTAAAAACTTTGGCCGACGAAGGAAAACTTTGGCCGACGAGACAACATTTCGTCGGCTAAATCAGAGACGTATCACAATAGTGTTACGCTTCTGAAAAGGTATCACAATAGTCAATCGGACACCGAACGCCAAATCTGCAGCATACCGGGTTTCAACTGTTCTACATCAGAGACGTTACCCGATTTACGTGATTTTGAACCATAACCGTATTTCACTATTCTGAACACATCTTATTTCACGAGATTTTTGTTTAATTTTGCTTCTATGTAGAATTGGTTCACAAAGTTGTGTATTTGTTTAAAACCTATTAAGCAAGTTATACAACATTTTATTGTTTTTCTTTTAGCTGACGAAATAATAATCGATGACTTTTTTCGATAATAGCCGACGAGATTTTTTTTCGTCTACTAAAATACTTTAGCCGACGAGTAAAAACTTTGGCCGACGAAGGAAAACTTTGGCCGACGAGACAACATTTCGTCGGCTAAAGTATAGTATAGTATAGCCGACGAAAAAAATTTTTTTCGTCGGCTAAAGTATAGTATAGCCAACGAAATTTTTTTTTCGTTGGCTACAGTTGATCATAGCCGACGAAAATTTAAATTAGCCGACGAAAAAATAATTCGTCGGCCTGGTTTTTTTATTTTCGTCGGCTAAAGCCTTTCTTCTGGTAGTGATCCCATATACGGTTACGAACATCCCTTCCAGCAAAACCATAAATGCCAGTAAATCGCCATGGATCCATTCCATCTTTGCCTACCTCGACATCAATATGGTGTGTCGAGTACGTGCACAGTTTCACATGCGTATCTGAGTTCCATAAGAGAGCTAGCCCTATGACTCCCTGCCATGATCAATACAGAGGGAATCATGAAACCCTAATATGCGCTTAAGACCCTCTATATGTGCCTTCTGTGCTAGAGTTTCCGAGAGAAAAATGATGCTAGGTCGCCTGGCTTGGACAATATTGACGAGAGCGCATTGCGTTTCCAAGTTCACAATACCTTTGCAATTCCATAGTAAGATGTTGCCTTGAAGCATGGTGAAAAGAGAGCAAAGCTGCTTGCCACAAGGTCCGTGGAGGTTTGAGATTAGGGTTTAGAGTTTAGGTGTGAAACGCTAATTTTTTGAATATACTTGTTCATTGTCGAAACAAATACTAATTGAACAGACAGACCTTATACACGCACCAATTATTATTATTATTGTTATTATTATTATTATTATTATTATATATATACATTTGTTGGTCGACTGTTCATAAACATGAGAACAGTGTAAACATTGTTCATTAACAACAGTGAACCTTTTTTTTTTTTTTTTTGTTGTTGTTGTTTTGAAACATGTAATTTAGATTTTTCTAAATAGGCTCTCTCTCGGCAAAGATTTTTTTGCCCTTTATTTTTGACTTTTCTTTTGCCTCTTGAATCTTCCAGATCGATCTTGCCTCTTCAGACCTCTTTTATTTTTATTTCTCCTATCTCTATGTCTTTGCATCTCAGAGAATATCGCTGCTTCATTTCATCTCTTTCACTATTGTTCCATTTTGTGCCTATATATTATTGCTTGGTTAATTGTTCGTAAGCACTGTGAACAGTGTGCGGACCTTTTTACCATGTTGACGGGTTTGTGTAATTCCGTATTTACCCTTCGTTTCAACTCTAGCTATAATTTTTTTTTCTACCGCTTCTCACTCTATCTCTCTCTCGCCCAACATTTCTCCATCTTTCTCACACTCTCTAGACTCTTCTCGAAATAGCTCAACATTTCTCACAAAGCAGAAGAGTCTAGAGATATTAGTATATTATTGTGATAATTTATTACCCCGTTGTTTTACGGAACTATTTCTGTCATTTTCTATTCTGCTTTCTATACGTACGAATCAAAACAATTGGAGCATTTATGTTTTGGGTAGAACACAAGACTAGATATTTTATTGTATAGGTTGTTTTTGTGATAGCTCTTATACATATGTGGAATATGCATAATGGGATATTACACCGCGCCAAGGCGTGGGTATCAACTTTAGTTTAACTATATACTATAGTATGGTCGACTGTTCACCAGCATGTGAACAGTGTTTTTATTTTTTTGAAATAGTTTATTTTTATTTTTTTGAAATAGGTAATTTATTTTTTTCTAGATAGGCTCTCTCTCGGCAAAGAATTTTTTGCTCTCAATTTTTGACTTTTCTTCTGCCTCCTAAATCTTCCGGATCAATCTTGTCTCTTCAGACCTCCTTTATTTTTATTTCTCCTATCTCTCTGTCTTTGCATCTCAGAGAATATTGCCTTCGTTTCATCTCTTTCACTATTGTTTCATTTTGTGCCTATTTAACTATATACAGTCTCTCTTCATACTATTCATAAGCATGTGAACAGTGTGAAAACACATTGTTCATTAACAACAATGAACCTTTTTTTTTTTTTGGGTTCTGAAACAGGTAATTTAAATTTTTCTAGATAGGCTCTCTCTCGGCAAATAATATTTTGCCCTCCATTATTGACTTTTCTTCTGCCTCTTGAATCTTCCGAATCGATCTTGCCTCTTCAGACCTCCTTCATTTTTATTTCTCTCGCGTCTCTCTGTCTTTACATCTCAGAGAATATCGCTGCTTTGTTTCATCTCTTTCACTATTATTCCGTTTTTTTGCCTATATACTATTGCTTGGTTAACTGTTCATAAGCATTGTAACAGTCTACGACCTTTTTACCCTGCTGATAGGCTGTGTAATTCCTTATTTTACCTTCGTTTCAACTCTAGGTATAATTTTTTATTTTTTTTTTCTGCCGCTTCTCGCTCTCTCTCTCTCTCGCCCAACATTTCTCCATCTTTTTCACACTCTTTAGACTCTTCTTGAAATAGCTCCAACATTTCTCACAAAACAGAAAAGTCTAGAGATATTAATATATTACCGTGATAATTTATTCCCCGTTGTTTCATGAAACTATTTCTATCATTTTCTCTTCTGCTTTATATATGTATAAATCAAAACAATTGGAGCATTTATATTTTGGGTAGAACACAAGACTAGCTAGATATTTTGTTGTATAAGGTTGTTTTTGTGATAGCTCTTATACATAAGTGAAATATGCATAATGTGGATATTACACTGCACCAAGGCGCGGGTATCAACTCTAGTTTACTACTAGAATCATACATGCGTATTGGCGCGGTGTATACATTTACGGTGTGTTTGGATGCGGGTGAATTCCCGAGAATTTAATCAAAAATAAGAAATTCTCAATTTCTTAGGACGATTTCCCTCGTTTGGATACTTATCCCGTAGAATTAATAATTTTCACCAGAAAACAATGGTGGAATTTGACGCGGTGTATATATTAACGGTATGTTTGGATGCGGGTGAATTCCCGAGAATTTAATCAAAATAAAGAATTCTCATTTCTTAGGACGGTTTCCCTCGTTTGGTACTTATCCGTGGAATTAGTAATTTTCACGGGAAAATAATCGTGGAATTTGGGAGCTTGAATTCCTCACAAAAATAACCGTCATTTGTCAATTCCTTTTTAACCAAGGTTAGTCTGAATACAAATTCTTGTCATTTAAAAACTATACATCATACATCAAAATCCAAACATGGAATTCTCAATTAATGAGATTTAAATTCATGGAATTGTAATTCCTATGATTTTGAAATTTTTATGAACATTAAAATTATTTTATCCAAAAAACACGTTATGAAGCTGGTCAATGAGTTAATTGATTAATGAAAATGTTTCTGATATGTACTTCATAGAATGTTATACATACAAATTATACCCAGCTGTTATACTGATTATATATTTAGGGTTAATAGTAATATTATGGTTTCCTAAAAATAACAGGGGCAAAATGACAGTACACTGTTCATATGCTTATGAACAGTTAACCAAGCTTTAGTATATATATAAATAGTCCCATTCCATAGTGGGATCCTGCTTTGAAATTAAAGTGCGGGACTCATTATTTCGCTCACTTCAGGTCGTATTTCCGCATCTCAACCGTACAATATCCAAAACACAGTGTGTAGATCATTCCTGCAAAGTTTCATCAAAATTTTAAAGATTATTTGAGCTTCCATAATCTTAATTTACACGAACGGTTCTGTTTGGACAACTTTTGTTCTGTTGATTTATTTAATCTAATTCGGTACCCAAATGATCTTCAAATTTGATGAAACTTTACAGAAATGATCTACACACTGTTTTTAGACATTGTATGGTTGAGATGTGGAAATACGACCTGAAGTGAGCGAAATAAAGAGTCCCGCACTTTAATTTCAAAGCGGGATCTCACTCTGGAAGGGGACTGTATATATAAATAAATATATCTATTTTTCGTACACTGTTCATATATTGTTCACAATCACTATTCACATGAACAGTTTGGGCTTCATTACTGAGCTAAGTATAAAATGGTTTAACCTCCTGATTTTTTCGGGCCACTTACTAAAGTTTCAAAGGCTGATAAGAAAAGAAAGAAAAAGATACCAAAGCCCACAAGACCAGGTAGTTAAAGTTTAGATGGTCAATATTTTGAAATTTGCCTATTACTGGTACGATTTTGTTAGTTATGAGATGTGATTGCTATATATTTGATCAAGAACCACTTTAGAAATGTATTTGGTTTCCTTTTTCCTTTATAAATTGTTTCTCTCTCTACTCGATTTCATTTTTAAACTTTAAAGTATGAAATTATGTTATTTGGCCCTGTGATTTCCTTTACCCAAAGTGAATAGTTGGAGAAGATATTGGAAGAAAACAATGCATTGTCACCATTTTAATCTTCTACTTTTATATGCATGCTTTAAATACTTTAATGGCTGTATTTATTTTCAAACTCAACTTCAAATGCATGATTGCCATTGTTATTTGTTAATACAATCATATGTGAGAGATAGAACATCGGTCATACTCGCCTAAGAAGACACATATTGCCACATAAAACGGGGTTGGGCCTTAACTAGGCCTAAGAAACCTACACTCTCCCCTGAGGGCACAATAGTAATACACTCTCCGGTAGGGCAAAATGGTACTTTTAGGGTGCGATCACCCTATCTCTATAATACATGTTTCCACCTCTCATTTGAGTAAGCCTCCATTTCCACCATATTCATACCTTATCTCTATTCTCATGTGGCTGACTTAGGCATCGGATGGTCGAAGGCCGGCAAGCTCGGTCTTCCCTCTCACGTCATTGCTCATGATTGACAGGTTAGGGGTCTTGAAGATGGTGTCTTCCTACATTCTGTGTGATTCTTCTCTCTCGGAAATCACGCCAAATAATTGGCGCTAGAAGGAGGGTACCTCAAGTGGAAACCTCTACATAGCTCACCATGAGCATATTCATCATCTTCTGGAATTCCTTTTCTAGAAATTTTCGTTTTTCCGGTGAGATTGTTTTTCTCTCTCTCCTCCCCTCAGCTCATCTACTTTGTAAATCCTCCCAACTCACATCTCACTTACATGAGAATCAAGCTTTTTCAAGCTTCTGGGTTTGAGAGAGGAAAAGAAAGTAGATATTTCTCTCCTCCACCATTGATCTACAAGCTCAACCGTGCCTCACCTCCATCACCATAAGACTACCGTCTTCCAATGAGTCCAGCGCGGCCTCACTGACCTCCGCCAAGTCCCACGCGTCGGTGAGCAGCGCCCAAAGAACTGATCTGGACACCCAGCTTCCTCTTCTTCTTTGTTCGCCAATCACTGCAACAACATTGCTACAACCTCTTCTCTCCTCTGAATAATCACATCGCCACAAACTTCAAAGCCCTGGAAGAGAGAACATCAAACTTCAAATTCCTCTGCTCACAGGTTAACCGTCGCCAGTCAACTTGACCACAGCCACAAGCATGCTTGGGTTTTCAGAAACCCATCTTCAGCTCCACCGCCCCTCACTTCCACCTCCCTCCCGGGTTCATGGCACCTCCACCTCCCTTCCCGGGTTCATGGAACCTCCACCTCCCTTCCCTGGTTCATGGAACCTCCACCTCCCTTCCCGGTTCATGGCACCTCCACCTCCCTTCCCGGGTTCATGGAACCTCCACCTCCCTTCCCGGGTTCATGGCACCTCCACCTCCCTTTCCGAGATCCCCAGCAGCTTGCTCTCGGCACCCACCCTCTAACCCAGGAACTATTAGTGACCTTGCCAATTACCTCTGCTCTTCCAGAGCCCTCTAGCAGATCTGCAGCTGGTTTGTGCATAAGGAAATATATGGGATCAACCTTGTCTATACAGTACGTGGTCATGATCATGATATGATCATGAATATATACAAATATATATATGTAAACACAAAGTTTATCAACTTTGTGAGTGCCGCCCACCCAACAACTATATGTATATTCATATATACCTTTTTTGTCCATGATCAGACTGAGTTACAAGCCCTCCACATTTGACTAGGTGTTAGCATGGCTCACACACCTCACACTGATACTTTCGCTATTACTCTGAAGGTTAACTGACAACTACAATCTTGTGCTACATGCATGGGAACAAATATGATACATCTGCAGTATGGAGTTATGAGGACTGTGTCTATTACTTGGTTCATATGTCAACCACAACAAGATTACTCCCATTAATTATTAGATCAGATGGTGGCCACGTCCAACCCCCTCGCTACTGCTCTCGGCACCCACCCTCTAACCCAGGAACTATTAGTGACCTTGCCAATTACCTCTGCTCTTCCAGAGCCCTCTAGCAGATCTGCAGCTGGTTTGTGCATAAGGAAATATATGGGATCAACCTTGTCTATACAGTACGTGGTCATGATCATGATCATGATCATGAATATATACAAATATATATATGTAAACACAAAGTTTATCAACTTTGTGAGTGCCGCCCACCCAACAACTATATGTATATTCATATATACCTTTTTTGTCCATGATCAGACTGAGTTACAAGCCCTCCACATTTGACTAGGTGTTAGCATGGCTCACACACCTCACACTGATACTTTCGCTATTACTCTGAAGGTTAACTGACAACTACATATCTTGTGCTACATGCATGGGAACAAATATGATACATCTGCAGCTATGGAGTTATGAGGACTGTGTCTATTACTTGGTTCATATGTCAACCACAACAAGATTACTCCATTAATTAATTAGATCAGATGGTGGCCACGTCAAACCCCTCGCTACTTAAATAGCATCTCTAAGTCCTCGATTGCCATGCCCTCTCGGTACTAAACAATTCTATCTAGCCTAGCTCCAACAGCGAGTTGTCGACAACACTTCAATCTACAGTTATACGTATTTCTATGAGCTACCCATGAACATTATATTGAGCTCTCTCTTATCAATGGTAACACTTTATACGCTCATCTACTTACTCTTTTGCCGACATGGAGTCTTATATCGACAACTCTAATTTTCTACAATATTATAGCGGCTCTACAAGGCCCCAGATAAATCTTACTTTACACTTTAATTGAGTTATTATCATACAAATAACATGCCTCAGGCATCATCATATTCTTAAGCATGATATCAACTAAACAGATTAGCTATTTATGAAGACCTTGAACCTCATATTAGTAAAGCAAAGAAGCAAATAAGCAAGAAAAAGAAACCTGAGATTAGTAAAACGGTGAAAAGCTGGGGAAAAGAAAAACAAACTGAAATAACTATGTCAGTCATAGCAAAAGCAGTCAGTGTTAGAGCCGAAGCTAGAGTTGTAAGATGTTGTTTATAGAACACTAATATTCATACGCTAAGAAAATAAAGCCCTAAAGCAATAAAACAATAATAGGATTCCTTAGTATAGTTCTAGGAATTTAACGCCATGAACAAAATCTGGCAACTAATGCAAGCACTCAGATTGCCGCTATGGACATTTGTAGTAATCTATTTACCATTCTAGATCGAAAGGAAAGTTCAATTGACATGTATTGCTTGGATTTGAACTACTTAACGACTACCTCTGCAAATAACTCATCTAACAACAACCTCTTAACTTCCTACCTACTATCTCAATTATCCATATCCATAAGTATCCGTATATAAAACATACTGAATTAGTGAATATTCCAGCTATATCTCACAGAACTAAAGCACAACCCAAAATAGTAACACTTCTCCCATTTTATATGTGTTTCAACAATTGATAATTAACCAAAAGAAAACGTGTTTATAGTTCGTATGTAGATAATTAACATGCTTCCATGGTACTTAATTAAAATCAAGGATGGAGAAGCCAACAGGACTAAAGAGATGGACAATGTTGCAAGTTCATATGCAATACAAAGTACAAACCCATGAGCAACTGGAGATAACCAACAACTCTATCAAAGGTGGAGAGGATTTGCAACTCCTACTGATTATATTGCTAAAATCAAAACTCAAACAAAATTCAATTAGAAGAGAGTGGATTTAGAAATCTAAAACACAACACAGAACCCATATCAGAAACCCAAAACCAATCCTTCTCCTGCCATTGACGAACCCAACGTAAGAATCCTAAAACCCCAAAATCAGTCTACATCATTCAATCCCAGAACGCAGAAGAAGAAGAAACAAAATCTTATATTGTGCTTAGAAATCTAAACACAAACACAGAACCCAATATCAAAACCAAATCACTTTCGTCTCTGCCTTTGACGAACCCAACATAGAATCCTAAAACCCCAAATCAGTCTACATTATTCAATCCCAGAACGCAGAAACGAAAAACGAAAAAAAAAAAAAAAAAGGGAGATTTATGTATAAGCTATAGCATATGTAAATGGTAGAATAGAACCTGGGTCTAGCATAAAGAAGAAAAATGTGGGTATCTACCAGACATTACTACATCAACAAAATTAGAAATATTAATAAATGGAGAAGGGAGCACTGACCAAGTGTGCGAATGAATCAAGGCCATGGAGCTGGTTCACAGTGTGGACTTGTCAGCACTGCAAAACCAAGTCAACATTGCTGCAATGTTAGTTTCGAACTCTCGATCAGTATGCAAACAATAGAAGTAGTTCACAGGTCAGTGCCTAGTACTCATCTTTAGTTGCACTCACTGTCATATAAACTCCATTTTTAAGTGACTTCAGATCATTTTACCGTCTCAGCTTGTCAGTATAGTGTTTAGAGCATTCATGTTGTAAAGCACCTAATCTTTCTTAGGCTTCCAACCAAATTTCAGCCAAAAACTGATATTTAGAATGCCAAACCGTAGGGATTTCCTGCAGATCAACATCCTTCTAACGAAAAAGAAGGAAAAAGATCGGGAGGCTTACACGGCAACGAATTTGATCTTTGATCGATCAGTCTACTTTGATCTTGATCGATCAGTCTACTCTTTGATCCTCGATCGATGTCTCTCCCTCTCTCTGCTTCGTTGGAAAAAAGAGAGAAGGACCCAGATTCTTCCAGAGGTGTGCAAGAGTGATGAAGGGCGACGAAAGAGAGGGAAATGAGAGATTAAGAGAGGCGGAGTGTAGAGAGATTGAGAGAGAGCTCTGGAAGTGGTGAACGTCGAGAGAGATCGAGAGAGAGGAAGAAAAGAAAACGGAGAGATGCGATGGAGGCCAAGCCCAATTCCAAAAACCCCAGCCCAACTGACACTGTTTACGGGGAACAGTAATGCGGCGCGAGGCCGCATAATATCTAGTTAAATATATATAGGCTACTTACAAAAGCAAGAAATTCAGCTCCTTACAAAAGCAAGGAAATTCAGGCTCCTTACAGAAGCAAGTAAATGCTTGGCGATACCTAGAGTTTTTACCCTAGGCTCCCGATACACTAGAGAGGACTAGAAATAAACATAAAAAAAGTAGAAAAAATTAAAAAAAGACCTAGAAAGGCCCATTGCCAGCCCAAGTCCAAAAGCAAAGCCCAGACCCAGAAGGCTAGATCAACAAGGACCCGACCTGCAATCTTATCTCAACATCGCCTCTTTGACTGCACACCACCACGCCCGCCACCCACCACCGAGGAAAGGCCTTCACCATTGTTGTCGTCATAGATCCACCAGTGAAAGCCACCAGCCACCACCACTGACCAACACTTAGCTTGCCTCGACACCATATCTTAAGCCATAAAACCAAATCTGAAGTTCGCCGCCGCGCTATCGTTCATTTGCTGCGACATGGATCCATCCTTCTCATATCTCAACCATGCGTCCACACATCTCCCATCTCTCGTCGCAATCACACTATGAGCCTGAGACTGATGAGCCAAAGATCTTCTGCCCCAACCTCCAACGGTTCAGCCACCCTCCTTCCCTCTGGCTATAGTTATTCCATGGCTAACCCATCCGACACCGTCGCCATGAAGGCGAGTCGCCAGATGAGATCAAGTTTTTTTATTGCTTGCATAGGCGGCTCTTTTGTTTCTCTCTAGGGTCTATTACAAGAATATTTACAGACTATCTCAAACATTGAAAATACCTAGCTGAAAATTTGTATAACTAATCTACTTATATAGACTAAAATTATTGAACGGTTGAGATGAAAAAATATGATTGAAAAATGGGTGTAATAAACCATTATTGAGAATAAGGACCTCATTCCCTAGTTTAGGTACAAATTTTCTTAGTTTAACCAACTTTCCGATCATATTTTCCTCATCATAGCCGTTTAATACTTTAGATATACATGACATGATCATCTCTGTAAATTTCAGCTAATTTGGTAATCGTTAAAGTATCAAAAATTATTAAATCAATGAACAAACCGAATTTGTTCATCATGAACCGTATGTTCTTTTAACTCTAAATCACAGTTTTGAATGTCTTAACGATTATCAATGTTGGCTGAAAATTTGTAGAAATGATCTACTCATATATACCTAGATACTGAACAGTTTAAATGAGAAAATGTGATCGAAAAGTGGATCAATCGATCCTCACAGTCGCATCAAGCGTCGACGGCGGTGCTGCTCTTGCTGGACGGAGACCATGGGCATCATGTACGGCTTTGGCACGAAGATGGAGGCCTAAAAGATCGAGGTTGAAGATCTGGGTGGCGAGCCCTCACTCACCACCAACGTTGTCAGGCAATAGCAGCATCGTTGCCGGAGTCTAATTCAAGCTAGAGGACCGACGACGCCGGCGAATCCGCACTTTTTGTGTTTTGCGGACGTCCTTATATATATATATATGTACATAGTTTCTCAACTTCGGACGTCTGCATTTATTCTTACGGTGCGGATTTCCACTTTACACTCACTTTTCAATCGAATTTTCACAACTTCAATGTCTAGTATTTAGATACTAATGTATAGATCATCTCTGTAAAATTTCAGCCAATTTGGTTATCATTAAGGCACTCAAAACTGCGTTTTTCTGTTATAAACATGAACGGTTCAAGTTCGACATAATTATGTTCATCCATTGGTTTAATCAAGTTTGAGTGTCTTAATGATAACCAAATTGGTTGAAATTTTGCAGAGATGATCTATACATTAGTATCTAAAGACTAGACAGTGGAGATATGAAAATTCGATTGAAAAGTGAGTGTAAAGTGAAAATCCGCATCGTAAGAATAAATACGGACATCGGCGCCTGAGAAATATATATATATATATATATATATATATATATATATAGTCTCTATCCAGAGCGAAGCTTCGCTCTGGAATTAAAGTGCGAAGGTCCTTATTTGACTCACTTTTCGGTCATATTTTTCGATCATATCCGGTCAATGTCTAGATACATATCGTATGATCATCCTTACAAAGTTTCATCCAGTTTGGTGATCGTTTGCACACCGAATCAGATAAAATAAATCAATAGAACAAAATTTGTCCAAGTAGAACCGTTGGAGTAAATCATGATTATGGAGGCTTAAACGGTCACCAAACTGGATGAAACTTTGTAAGGATGATCATACGATATATATCTAGACACTGACCGGGTATGATCAAAAAATATGACTGAAAGTGAGTCAAATAAGGACTTTCACACGTTAATTCCAGAGCGAAGCTTCGCTCTGGATAGGAACTGTGTGTGGTGTATATATATATATATATATATATATATATATAAATAGTCCGGATCTAGAGATGACCTTCTTAAACTCTTAAAGTGATGATGTTTTGAGTTCTACCATGTATTTTGTCAATCAAACCCACCCATTCCCTAGTTACTTACCCACATAAGAATGCTACAAAAAATTAGCCAAAATGAAAAACGTTTAACCATTTAATTAGCACAATATTCATTTTAATTTTATCTAACGGCCTACAATTGTTTTTCTTCAATTTGAATGACCAAATGATTATGAAATTAGTTGAAATTTTGTACACATTTTCTTGCATATGAATCTAGAGGATCAATGGTTGAGATTGTAAATGAAGTCATCTACTAATGTAAAATAGTAAAAATCCTCAAATTCTTAAAGTAAGGAGCTCTTTTTTCCTCTTTATACACACACACACATAAAGGATCAGAAGAGGACGTCTGTAGTGCCCTTAAAGTGCGGACATCCATGCATTTGCCACGATCAAGCGCCGACGACGGCGCTCCTCTTGCCGACGGACACCAGACCTCGATGGGCATTCCTCTTGCCGGTGGACTCATCGTATACTAGTTTGCAGTCGCCATTATTCTTGTCTTCGGCGGTTGATGACTTAGCATGGAGAGACGTTCGTACTTTTACAGGTTTATGGACGTCCACTCTCGAAACCGCCAATATATCACTACAGGAGAAGTACTTTAGCCGACGAATTATTTTCGTCGGCCTGTTACCATAACTCGTCGGCTAAACTCTTAGCCGACGAGGTTCGTCGGCTATAGTGTCGTCGGGAAAGGCCCTCGGCGCTGACTTTAACTGACGAAACCATCACCGTCGTCGGCTATTGTCCATACTTTAACCGACGAAAACATTATGTCGTCGGCTTTTGTTCATGAATTTAAGCCGACGAAACAGTCTCTATCTTTCGTCGGCTATACTCCCAGACTTTAGCCGACGACGGTTAAGTCGTCGGCTATACTCTCAGACTTAAACCGACGACACAATACGTCGTCGGCTATACTCCAAGACTTTAGCCGACGAATATCTCAGTTCCGTCGGTTAAAGTTATATAACTAAAAAATTAAAAAATAGAGCCTCTTTCGTCGGCTATAATGATTTAGCCGACGAAACATGCCAGAATTCGTCGGCTAAATTCGTCGGCTAAACTATATAAAAATAAAAATAAAAATACTATAGCCGACGAATTGTGGCGTATTTCGTCGGCTATAACTCCATTCCAGTAATAAAAAAAAATACATAAAATTTTTAAATTACCATTCCAAGCAAGCTGCAAAATACACCAAAACAATTCCATATATATAACCAACAAGAAGCACATAAAACTATATAAGGTATCAACTACACAAAATCTAAATGATCTAAATCAATATCCGGATCTGGGGCCTGCTGGTGAGGAGATTCCGGCAGCTCAGGTATGTCTATAGGCGCAGGCATGGGCGGAGGTGGAAGTCCCTGAAGCTGGGCAGCTGCTAAATCCTGGAAGTACTGGTACATCTGCTTCTGCTGGGCATGCGGGGGCATGTAGGGCTCTAGTATAGGATCTATATTCGGCGAACTGGGCGGCATGAGCGGCAGCCTGAGCGTCAGCATGAGCAGCCTGAGCGGCTTGCTCTCTCCGTAGTCTCTCAACTTCCGACTCTAGCTGAGTCGTCCTGCTGCTGGTCGAGGCTGCCTTTTGTTGAAATCCTGGAGTGGTCTTCAAGACCCCCTGGCCCTTCTTTCCTAGACCCCGGCAGTAGAAGTTGTTTTTCTCGCGGTGGGAAGGCTGTGCCCATGATCCTCGCCCCAACCCTCGGATCTGAAGTGTCGATCCGGGAAATGGCTTCGGACATCTCTTCCTCCTGCGTGTCCGGCCATGTCTCCCTCACTATAGCACTCATCACCTCGTCACTAGCCTCCCTCACCCTTGCCTAATTGGATAGGAAAAAATTATTAATTAACATTTTAACATATATATTAGTAAAATTAAAAATTCCGTAAAAATGAAAGATTACTTACTATATCCTCCTGGGAGTCAGGATATGCCTTCTCGTACGTATAGACGTACTGGTTGACCTCTGGATGTTCCCTGGCCGCCTCGTCCATGAAGACAGCGAACGGTCTAGACCGGCATGATGGTTCCTTGTGTTGCATTGCCGTTCTGAGCATTCGCCGGGAAACCGCCTTCAAAGAAAAAAGTAAACTATTAGTAAAATATTTTAAAACGCACGTACTTAATGATAAATTAACTAATTAATTTTATAAATACCTGTTTACGAGGGTTGTTGAATTCTGGTGTCAGAAGCCAACGCCACTCGTACTCTCTGTACTGAAACTCAGCAGGGGTAGCAGAACGTGCGTTCCCGTGCGTAGTCCAATAGGTCCGCAACTCGTTCTTCCACTCCTTGTACCTACAGATACAACAAAAATATTAGAAATATATTAATATGACAGACAGTTTTGTTTTTCATTAATTTCCCAACGTACCTTCCCCCATGCACAAAGTCCGCCCAGCTGCTCTTCAAGGGTTCGGGAACCTCAAACCACACCTGCATTTAAACCGTTTATTAGTTTAGTTTTTCCAAAAATCTACAATGTAATACATAATATTATTCAGGCATTTTGTAAACTCACCGACATCGCGTTATGGACCATGTCTTTAACCTCATGCGGGACCTCGCCCCAGTCTGACCACAACATAGGGACTCTATCCCTAATGAGCGCTCCCACGCGGCCGGAGTACGTCCTCGACTTTCCGCCCGATACTACGTCGCCATCCCCGTCAGTACCGATGACAATCCTCCCTGAGGTACGACGATTCTCCAGAGCCTTCCCTGTGACGGGCCTCTCTTCTTCTTTGCCGGCTTCGCTCCGACGGTGCCTATGACATGATAAACCAAATTGATTATTAAAATCGGAATCGGAGAATTATAACAAACAAATCATTCATCTTTCATTACCTGAGGGATCGGACGCGGACGCGACGGATTCCGCCTCCGATGATGATACCCTCGCGGAAATAAGAGGCGTATCAAAAGCACGAACCGGTACGCCGCTGATGGAGCCACTGGCGGGGGGCAGTGATAAATCGGCGTCCCTGAGTCATCGACTACAGGTATGGCGTATCATCCGCGGAAGGAATAGGTGAGGCGGCGGCATCTGTACCCCAGATGACCACTATCCGAAGAAGTAGGAGTTGGAGTGGGCGCCCGGTGTATCTCAGGCATACGGGGTGCAGGCACCTCCGTCTGAGGCTGAGCAAACAACTGCCTCGCGGAATAAAGGACGCCCGCTGCCTCGATGAAGGGGGCACCTCCGGCTGCCTCTGCGCCGTCTGCAGAAGGCTCGCATGTCTAGCAGTCATAGGGCCCTGAAACGACGTCTGAGGTTTGCTAGAGGTTCCCTCAGACGATACAGACACTTGGCCCTTCGAACCCTTCGTCGATCTAATATTACCGCATCCTATTTAAAATATTAATTTGAATCAAGGCCACAAAATCAAAAAATGCAAACTCATTTTAAAATGTAAAAAATATATTCACTTCCTAAATACTAATTTTCACTTCCTAAATACTATTTTTCACTTCCTAAATACTATTTTTCACTTCCTAAATATACACTTCAAAAAAAAAATATAGATGACCCACTATCCGAAGAAGTAGGAGTTGGAGTGGGCGCCCGGTGTATCTCAGGCATACGGGGTGCAGGCACCTCCGTCTGAGGCTGAGCAAACAACTGCCTCGCGGAATAAAGGAAGCCCCGCTGCCTCGATGAAGGGGGCACCTCCGGCTGCCTCTGCGCCGTCTGCGAAGAAGGCTCGCATGTCTAGCAGTCATAGGGCCCTGAAACGACGTCTGAGGTTTGCTAGAGGTTCCCTCAGACGATACAGACATTTGGCCCTTCGAACCCTTCGTCGATCTAATATTACCGCTCATCCTATTTAAAATATTAATTTGAATCAAGGCCACAAAATCAAAAAATGCAAACTCATTTTAAAATGTAAAAAATATATTCACTTCCTAAATACTAATTTTCACTTCCTAAATACTATTTTTCACTTCCTAAATACTATTTTCACTCCTAAATATACACTTCAAAAATAAAAAATATACACTTCCTAACAACACCACAACATTGCAATTGACCGGAAAATCAAAACAAACACAAAATACAAAACAAATATATACATTTCCTAAATACGAATATACACAACAAATATACACTTATTAAATAAACAATAGACACTTCCTAAATACAAATATACATTTCCTAAATACTAATATAAACAAACAAATATACACTTATAAATAAACAATATACACTTCCTAAATACAAATATACACAAACAACACCACAACAAAATAACCAAGCTCAAAAAACGTACTCGAGGAGGAGGAGGGAGGACCGGAGCAGCAGCAGAATTCGGCCGGAGCAGCAGGAGGAGGAGGCCGGCCGGCCGGAGGAGGAGGAGAGGAGGAGGCCGGAGGAGGAGGAGGCCGGAGGAGGAGGCGGAGGAGGAGGCCGGAGGAGGAGCCGGAGGAGGAGGCCGGAGGAGGAGCCGGAGGAGGAGCCGGAGGAAGAGCCGGAGGGGCCGGCCGGAGATGGACCGTCTGATTTTCGAGGGCGAGGGAGGCGAGGTAGGGAGAGGGAGAGGGAGCGGAGGAGAGGAGGGAGAGGAGAGGGAGCGCGAGCGGAGGCGGCGAGAGGGAGAGGGAGGAGGGCCGGAGGGAGAGGAGAGGAGAGAGGGAGAGGGAGATAAGGTCGAGGGCGAGGGCGAGGGAGAGGGCGAGGGAGAGGGAGAGGCAGAGGGAGAGGGCGGACCGGGAGGGGAGCGGAGGCGAATTTCGGAGAGGGAGAAAATAGGGCGGAGGCTAGGGCATACAACCAGTCGAGCTGGGTTATACCCGAGGACTTTAGCCGACGAAATAATAATTTCGTCGGCTAAAGTTAATAATTTCGTCGGCTAACATTAAACTTTAGCCGACGAAATATAAATTCGTCGGCTAAACATTTCAATAATTTCGTCGGCTAAAGGTAATAATTTCGTCGGCTAACCATTTGAAATTCGTCGGCTAAACACAAACTGTTTATACATTCATCAAACTGTGACTGCTGCTCGTGATAATCAAACTTGAGAACGGAAATCCTTCCGTCAGATCTGACCATCATGATAAAATACATGTATGGGAAAAAATTCAACTTGATCTGACCAGTTAAGTGCTCATCCGGACGGTCAATCCGTAAGTCAAACCCCTAAATGCACGGAAAAGGTCGTTGGACCGTCTAAATTTCGTATTTGGCCGGACCTTCAACTGAAAATATTTTCAAATTGATGAGACACAACAAGTGGTATAAAATTTTACGCAAAATAACCACCGAAGATAGGCTACCCATAGGGAGAAAGAATTGAAAATGGATTGACCGCAACTATCGGCACCGAGACATGACCGGAATACCTTGATTTTTCAACCGTAGACGTAGTTCACCATTCTGGTCATGTCTTATTTCACGACTTTTTCACGTTTGAAGGTTCTACGTATAGTTTGTTTTTGAAACGGAACATTTACCTAACACTTAGTAAACAAGTTATACAACATTAGTAGGCATGTTCTGACTGTGATGATCAAACTTGAGAAAATAAAATCCGACGGTCAGATCTGACCACCATGATAAAATACATGTATGGGAAAAAATTCAACTTCATCTGACCAGGTTAAGTGCTCGATCCGGACGGTCAATCCCGTAAGTCAAACCCCTAAATGCACGGAAAAAGGTCGTTGGACCGTCTAAATTTCGTATTTTGGCCGGACCTTCAACTGAAAATATTTTCAAATTGATGAGACACAACAAGTGGTATAAAAATTTTACGTAAAATAACCACCGAAGATAGGGCTATAGTATGTAACAGAAAAAGTTTAGGGTTTAGCCGACGAATACCCTAAATCATCGTCGGCTATACTATGTGATAAAAAAATATAAAATTAATAAAGCCGACGAAATATTAGGGTATTCGTCGGCTAAGATGGTTTTGGCCGACGACTTCCATTATACTTCGTCGGTAAGATGGTTTAGCCGACGACATTCATTTGAACTCGTCGGCTTTAAGATCTTTAAACCGACGAATTCCTTTTCAATTCATCGGCTTTAAGTTCTTTTAGCCGACGACTTCCTTTTCAATTCGTCGGCTATAAGTCCTTTTAGCCGACGACTTCTAGTATTCTTCGTCGGCTAAGACGGTTTTAGCCGACGACTTTTAATATAATTCGTCGGCTAAGAGGTTTTAGGCCGACGACTTATGTTGTATTTCGTCGGCTTAAGTAAAAAAATACAAACCCTAAAACAGATGGTTTAAACCATACTAATTTCCTGTTCATATATCATCAAAATTCATATAAAAAACAGAAATATGAATTCAACATATGTAAACTAGAAATGAAGGTAATACAGTCTTTTTTATTACAAATTAATGTATTACTGTTTCTGCACATCCCGGAGACTGGGATCATGGAGAATCACGGTGGAACACGAATATAAATAGTAAACATCATGGGCAAGAGACAAGCACGTATAGTGGTTCACCATGCCATCGGAGGGCATGACTACGTCCACTTGGAATTCACTATCATGGCCAAGAGGCCCTTTGGGATCGGGAGAGATATTCATCATCTATCACCCTATCTCCTCTCTATGTCTATGGGAAGCCTTCCTTTTATAACTAAGGAAGGTTCCCTCCTTTTACATATTAGGGATGTGGGACAAACTACCGACTACAATTACATCCAACTACCGACTACAATTACATCCGAAGAAATTAAAACTAAGGCTCGTAATCGGAATCATCCGATGAGTCTTCTTCGGTGTCAGAAATAATTTCTGGTAATCTATGTCTTTCCTCATCGCCAGAGTCTTCGTCTGTTTCTTGATTTGGATCAACATCAATAAGCCTTGGCTCTTCATCACGAATTCGCACGGAACGACCCGCTTTAAAATTATTAAGGCGAACGGTAGAGGAGTTAGGAATACCTATTGCGTTGGGCTCTTGATACGCAACATCTTCTTCCTGGTCTTCGGCCTCTCCAAGTGTAGCCGCCCGGTAAATGTTTCGAGGGTGCACAAGGTTGACTACTTTCCACGCGTCACCCTTAGCAAGGTCATCAAGATAAAACACTTGTTTTACCGATGTGGCAAAAACGAACGGGTCATCTTCGTAAGAACTTGTAGCAGTGTTCACCGATAATATTCCGTACTGATCGGTCTTCATGCTCTGCGGGCTAGTATCAAACCATCTACACTTGAAGAGGTGCACTGTCATGCCTTCACCGTAAACGAGTTCCACCACTGAATCAAGAACACCGTAATAGTCAACTCCATTCCGCCCACCATGCGCCATCACCCCAGAATTCTGTGTTCTCCGTCTGCTGTCTCTCTGTTCACATATAAATTGCACGCCATTCACCTTGCACATCGGATAAACTCTTGACATTATCGGCTTCATCGCTAGAAGTCTTAGTTCGTGTGACCAATTTGGGTGACCATCAAATTGAATATGGTTCATCTGCAATTTACAATTTAACATTGTAAATATAGATAATTATGCACTAAAAATAAATACGTACATAAATATTGAATTACGTACCCAGCCGTCAAAATAATTTGCGAACTCCTGTTGTGGTACTCGAGATCACCTTGAATGTCTGGACAATATAGATGGATGTCTTTCCAGTATTCAACTTCTGGACAGTTAATCAATACCCACCAGTGGGCAATGACTAGCTCATGTGGTTGCAACTTGTAGGAGTCTGGCAAAATTCCATAAACTTCAACATCACTGGAGAGTATGGAAAGAGTGAACTTCGGTACATCTACCGGCATGGCTTCGTCTGTTTCCTTCAACGCTCCTAAATACAACTTCATGTAGGTGACGCACTCGTGCGCAATATATGCTTCAGCTATACATCCTTCAGGCGCGGATTTATTAGCCACATAATCTTTGTAGTCTCCAAGTTGCCTATAAATCAAGTTGCAAAGTGTTATGATTATTGAACATGTATATAGAAAAATTGGATTGAGGAATTCAGGTGTAAAAAACGTACCTTTCCATGGGATACATCCAAGTGTAGTGTACTGGACCGGTAAGCAACAATTGCTCGGGAAGATGGATCATCAGGTGAGGCATGATGTCAAAAAAATTTGGAGGAAATATCCTCTCAAATTTACACATGATATAAATGATGTCCTCTTGCATTTCCCGGAGGTTAGATTTTGTCACTTCCCGTGTGCATAACTTCTGGAAGAATCTTGCCAACGCTACTAACGGCTCCACCACCTGACGGGGAAGGAACGGTCGAATGAAAACAGGGAAGAGACGTTGTAGCAGGATATGACAGTCATGACTCTTCAACCCGTACATCTTATTGTCCCGGAAGTTCACACACCGGGCTATATTCCTGCATAGCCTGAAGGATACTTCACACAACTCATCCACCTGAAAATTACGTTCTTCTGGTCAGGTTTCACGGTGTTTGAGGCATTTTTTTCTTCCCTTCTTTCAACCACAGATGCTTCTTAACTGCATTTTTTTAGCAATGCGTTTAGGACCGTCTTTCGTCTTCCCCTCCAAGTTCAGCACTGTGCCCACCACACTGTCGCAAACATTCTTTTCTATGTGCATCACATCTAGGTAGTGCCTGATCAACAACTTACTCCAGTATGGGAGTTCCCAGAATATGCTCTTATGTGTCCAGAATTTGTACCTGTCGGGTCTTTCAGGTATTGCTGCAACAATATTTGGATGATTGCTGAGCTGCCCAAAATCGTACTCATTAAGCACTGCTAAAATTTCTTCTCCCGTCCATCTTCTGGGAGGCACACCGTGTTCTACGGTCCCATCAAATGCCTTGTCATCGAACCGCCAATCGTGATTATATGGAAGGAAAGCACGGTGACCCAATCTGCATATCTTGTTGCAATGACTGCTGCTCCCCTCATCGCTAAGGCACTCTGGACAAGCCTTGTATCCCCTAACAACGTTGCCCGACAACATCCCACGGGCAGGAAAATCACTGATGGTACCAACAACCATGACATGCATCTGGAACATCTCGTGCATGTACTTGTCATAAGTGGGATGACCAACTTCCCACAAAAACTGAAGCTCTTCAATCAAAGGTCTCAAATACACATCGAGACACTTCCCTGGATAACCGGGCCCCGGAATCAACAAACTCAACATATTGTATTCCTTCTTCATGCACATCCATGGAGGAAGGTTGTACGGTACCAAAATCACCGGCCATACACTGTATTGAAGACTCATGTTGCCAAAAGGGTTGAACCCGTCGGATGAGAGCCCGAGCCTCACATTTCGGACCTCTGACGCAAAATGAGGAAACTCCCTGTCTATATGCTTCCAAGCCTCCCCGTCAGCAGGGTGTATAAGGGTATCTTCGTCATGCATTTCCCTATCAACGTGCCATCTCATAGCTTTGGCCGTGTGTGAAGACATGTACAACCGCTCAAGCCTATCCCTCAACGGGAAATACCGAAGTACCTTCACAGGTTTCCTATTGCCTGCAGGAGTCAGCTTATACCTGTCAGTGTGACATACCGGACATACGTCAAGCCCACCAAGGTCATTCCCTTCTGGATCTTTACCCCAGAAGAGAACGCAGTCATATCTGCATGCATGGATCTTGATGTAGGAAAGGCCAAGATCTTTCAGGATACATCGGACCTTACGATGAGTGGTAGGAAGACGATGACCGTGGGGCAGCATCGAAGCAATGTACTGTAGATAATCATCAACAGCCTCCACGGTCGATTTTGTCTCAACTTTAATCTTCATTACGTCCATCACACTTTCAAGAACGGTCTTCTGACAACCGGGGTACACAGGGGTCTGTTGGAAAGCAAGCAGTTTGTTGTACTTTTCAATACCAGCAGTGTTGACAGCTCTAGGGAAGGGCTGCACCGGGTCAGGCATATACTGTCCTTGAGCGCATACACCGCTCTCATAAAGAAACATGTCGTTGATGAATGCCGTTGTTGGATCGTTGGATGTACTGCCTGTCTCAGAAAATTGGCCATGATCATGCGGACCCCCTGATGATGTTTCACCGTGATATAACCAACATGTGTACTTCTCCCAAAACCCGTTACTCCTCAGGTGCTGCCATACTTTGTCAATGGGAAATCGATGCATATCGCTGCGACACTGACATTTCGTGCACGGGCAATAGAAAATTGTATTCCCGTTAGCATTAGCCAGCGCATATTTTTATAAAACTCATAACTCCTGCACCGTATCTTTTGTCCCATTTTGGAAGCGAAATCCAACTCTTATCCATATCCTGAAAATATAACAAAATATATATTTAATTATAATGCTGCTAGCTAATTATTAATGATGAAATTTCATGCCATATATAAAATCTCAATTCATTTAGTATATATTCTACGTACTACGTACAACTAATTAATAACTAATTAATTAACACACACACATATCATATTAACACAATATAACACAAAAATTAAGATATAACACAACAACAACAACTATACCGTACCATATCAACACAATAATATATATATTAAATTAATTAATAACATATATATATCTACTAATATTTATTAACAACAAATTAATTCATATATATTATCAATTCAAATCATCAACCAAATCGATCAACACATATATATATATACATCCAATGTACTCAAAATTAATCAATTCAATCATAATCAAAATCAATAAACTCAATCATAATCAAAATCGATAAACTCAAATAAAACTCAATTAATCAACATATATATACATATACGTACCTATATATGGCTCCACAAACTAATTATGGACAGATTTCGACAACACCCAAACGTTTTCTCCCGTTTTTTCTTCTCCCGTTTTTTTTCCCAGATGAGCTGCTGCTGTCCAGATCGCAGATATAAAGCACTTTAGCCGACGACATATTAATTTCGTCGGCTAAACTTTTAAATATTTCGTCGGCTAAAGTTCACAGACTATGGCCGACGAAATAAATTCTTTAGCCGACGACGTTTTTTTTTCGTCGGCTAAAGTTTACCATAGCCGACAAAAATTTTAGTTAGCCGACGAAGGAAAATGTCGTCGGCTAAAGTCCACTTTAGCCGACGAAAAAATGCTTCGTCGGCCTGGTTTTTTTTTTTTCGTCGGCTAAAGCCTTTCTTCTGGTAGTGTATATATATATATATATATATATATATATATATATATATATTTATGCAAAGTTTCATCTAATTTGAAGATCATTTGAGCTTCCATAATCGTAATTTATACGAACGGTTCTACTTGAACAACTTTTGTTCTGTTGATTTATTCAATCTAATTCGGTACCCCAAATTGATCTCCAAATTAGATGAAACTATGTATGAATGATATACACACTATGTTCTAGACATTGTACAGTTAAGATGTGAAAATGCAACTTGAAAGTGAGCGAAATAAGGAGGTCTACACTTCAATTTTAAAGTGGAACACCGCTCTAAAATTAAAATGTGGTGCTCCTCATTTCGCTCACTTTTATGTCACATTTTCACATCTTTATAGTTCATTGTTTGGAACATAGTGTGTAGATCATTCCTACAAAACTTCTTCTAATTTGGAAATCATTTGAGTACCGAATTAGATTAAATGAATCAACAGAACAAAATCTGTCCAAACAGAACCGTTCGTGTAAATCACAATTACGGAAGCTCAAATGATCTCCAAATTAGATGAAACTTTGCAGGAATGATCTACACACTATGTTCTAGACACTGAACAGTGGAGATGTGAAAATGTGACATAAAAGTAAGTGAAATGAGGAGCACCACTCTGGAATGGAACTGTGTGTGTGTGTGTGTGTGTATATATATATACAGGCTTTCTCAGGTAAGGATATCCTTATTTATTCTTACGGTGCGGATTTCCACTTTAGACTCACTTTTCAATTGAATTTTCACATCTCCAGCGTCTAGTCTATAGATACTAATGTATATATCATCTTTGCAAAATTTTAGCCAATTTAGTTATATTAAGGCACTCAAAACTGCGTTATTCTGTTATAAACATGAATGGTTTAAGTTCGACAGAAGTTTGTCAAAATTATGTTCATTAAGGCACTCAAATTCGATTAAACAAATGGATGAACATAATTCTGTCGAACTTAAACCGTTCATGTTTATAACAGAAAAACACAGTTTTGAGTGCCTTAATAATAACCAAATTGGCTGAAATTTTGCAAAAATGATCTATACATTAGTATCTAAAGACTAGACGGTGGAGATGTGAAAATTTGATTGCGATGTGAAAATTCGATTGAGTCTAAAGTGAGTCTAAAGTGGAAATTTGCACCGCAAGAATAAATAAGGACATCCTTAGCAGAGAAGGACTATATATATATATATATATATATATATATTCTTCTTCGTCGTTGCTCACAACTTTTAAGATACAAATCTTTTGACTTAAATTGAAATAGACGAACAAACATTTAATCTGATTTAGAAAAAAAAAATAGAAGTAAATTAGACTATGATTTAGGAGAATACCTTATTATTATTGATTTCTTTAAATTGAATGAGTGGTTTTCATAATTAAAATAACTTTTTAATTGTATATGTCATATAAGGATATTTCTGGTAAAAGAAATGGATGAAATAATTAAATTTAATATTAAAAATGTAGGGTGGAATGAGCGAGTAGGGTGAACAAAGAAAATGATAGGGTGGAAATAGACGCACCCTTGTGTTATTAGAAGTCTATATTTGTCCTAACAAAATGACAGACCAGACAATAGCTAATTAAACACATAAATCAATATTACCAAGAAAAAAAGCAAATGAAATCAATAATTTAGAAAAATGATTTTGATCTTTTTTACCAAGGCATGTACATCCTCTTTTTTTTATTTTATTTTTTTTATCAAAAGGCATTATGAACCAGACTAGAAAGCATTGAACCTACCACTCCAAATTCAGCAAAGATCTAAACATATATCGACAGGAGGCCTATGAGCCATTAGTGCACCTTCCATCGAAATAACAAAATTAACGAGATCGATACTAGGGTTTGGTAGGGGTCTTTCATGTACTCACCAAGAAAGCTACTTTCTTTCAGCCTCTGACCCGAGGCCTTTCTTTGACACCAACACTTGACGCCATTGAATCTGTCACCTCCCTCTACGCAGCCTTCTTATTCCATTTTCCCTTTGCTCGACGTCTCTTTTTAGGAGATTTGCCAGTTTTAGCAATCCTAGTCCTCTTGCTTCATACAAAGTGAAACCTAGGTCATCCGGGTTCAGAGGGAGCGACATCATTTCCAGGTATGTTTCAAACACTTACCATCCTCTAAATCTTTTTCCTCCCTACCTCGACGCACACTAGTAACCTTAGCTGGAAACGAAAATTTTGGTACATATTGGATTTGGACTCAATGTTTTTCCTTAGGGAAGAGCGATGACAATGAAGGTAGAGTTGGTGTAGCAAGCCCAGGCTGCAGCCGGCGCGTTGAAGACCATCGTCAACACATCAGATGCCCAATGTTGATGTAAAATCGCCTCCTCCTGTTCATATGGACAAGCCCGACCACTACTATGACTAATCATCATACAATCACAATAGCGTCAAACAAGCCTCTCATAATGGTATTAGACCATAATGATGTGCACCATCGAAACCCTAATACACCTTTCTAATCGCACCGGCTTGTTGACAGGTAAGGTGATTCTCACCCTTGTAACTCCACAATGAAAATCCGCTTGATAAACTTGCATAATCTGGCCAATTGTCTCACCAACAAGATGAGTCGTTGTTGCTGTCATCAGCGTTGCCGACAGACCTTCTATATGCATCCAATGTTCTAAAAAATGCTAGACGCTAGTTGGGCAGACAGCCGGCGCTTAGCGCCCAGAGGATTAATTGGCCGCCTAAGTGGTTTTGTATTTTTCATATTTTTTATTTTTTAATAGCAAATAAAATATAAAAATAAATTTATAGAATGCATTATAATGTTCCAAAATAACAAATATACTTCAAAAATAAATAAAATGGTCAACTACTATGTTCTTAGAAATAAAATAAAAAACAATTTGAAATAAACAAATTAGATTCTTACGACGTCCAATCTGTAGGTCATTATGCGTTTAGAAGACTGTTGTTGAGGTTGTCTTTACGTTTTAAGTTTAGGCAGGCTTTGATGTATTTTGATTATAAAAAAAAGATTAATCAGGCTGCCTAGCTACACTTCCTAGGCGGCCGTTTTTCACACTGGCGTCCAGGTTGAACGATTAGTGGGAAATCAGAACGGTGAGCTGACGCCTAGCGTCTAGGCAGCCCTGGGCGGCGTTTTTTAAAACATTTTCTGCACCCATATTTAGAAGAAATCCATAGGGACAACCATGATATCTGAAAAACTATCATAATCATTCAACAAAATCATCACATATATATTCCCACACACCTCCCTTCTTCATTTGATTCACATCCCTTTCATTGGTGAATTGAACAAGAAGCGATTGCCTCGTGCTTGAACATCTAGGTGTGTGGATAATCTCCAAATAGAACGCACCTCACTCCGGAATGAATCAAAGGCATCGTCTTTGCAATGTTCAGCCACCAAACCAAGTAGAACCGCAACATAATAAAACCTCTATACAGACACCGAAAATCTCCAAGATCCACCCAGGCCCGGACTTGATAGGAGTCCTAGGAGCCCATCGACTCAGGGCCCAAAGATCTTAGGGGCCCAGAAGAAAAAAAAAAATAAAGCTTATTTTATGATCAAATATAGTTAAATAATTAATGGAAATAACAATTAATGTCACAGCTCCACTTCTAAACACAATTAAAGGAAGATAATGGTAATGACTGTAATTAAAGGAATTCCGTAATTAAGGGGCCAAAACAAGGGGATCAAACATGTTCTTATCGTAATTAATGTTAACATTTTAATTTAATTTCTACTTGAAATTGTACCCAAAACAAAATAAGGTAAGTTTTTTTGAAAAAAAAAAGAAGAAAAGATTAGAGCTTAAAATAGGTTTCATACTGTAAATAGAATTCATAAAATATAATCATCAGAACATTTTGGATATGATATTCTATAATTAAATTTTTTGAGTTCATAGTTTCAGTTACTAAAATATCGATTTTTATATATATAATTAAAAAAAATAGAATTAAACTATAATCTAAGGGAATTTATAATTAAACTATAATTTAAGGGCCCAGCTTTAAAATTTCGACCCATGCCTCAAAATCTCAGGTCCGGACCTAGATCCACCCACTCCTCCTGATTATTAAGAGAGAGCTTAGTAGCTCGTGCTGTCATTGGTGTAACAAAAGTAGCTATAGGAAAGAACTTGCCACACATTTAGAATGCACAAACGCTCACCCTAGAACGGCGTTGCATGGAGAGAAAACAGAGGCGTTGGGATATTTTTTTTCTTGATTGATGTTCTCATGTTGATACTTATCATGGATAATTTGATATGCAATTTAATTTGAACTCTATAAAACATTGAAAGATGTAGAACTTAGGTCTAATTACAATTAATTCATCGATCACTGATGGTGAGGAATTGAGATATTAGATTCAAATTTAATAGTGCTATAAAACTAAAATCATCATCTCACTAGCCACGCAAATATTATTAGAAATAAAATCGATCAGCACTACCGTCCTCTTCTTCGATCATTGAACTCAGTTTGCCTTATTAATCATTTGTTTTAGTTGCATATCGACGAACAATGAAATTTCAAGATATACACTATGTCATTTCCTGCATCAGGCAACACCTATCAGGCGACACATGCGAAATTAAGTGTGGTTCGGGGTTTCGGGGCGACACATTTTTTTATGTGTTGGTGGAAGTGCACTTAGACAATACCAGTTTTCTTTGAAAAAAAGGTCTGTTTTCGGGGCGACACATATATGTCGGTGAAGAAAGTGGTCAACTTTAGTCTCAATTGTCTAAATTTTACTCATGTTAATCCGAAGACATTTATGTGTCGGTTGATATTGAATTTTGTTGAATTGACAACTTGTGTGAAAATTTTACTTCATTAAGTTGATACAATTCATTAAGTTGATACGACGATATTTATGTGTCGGCTGATATTGAATTTTGTTAAATTGACAACTTGTGTGAAAATTTTACTCAATTATGTTGATAAGACAACATTTATGTGTAGGCTGATATTTAATTTTATTGAATTGACAACTTGTGTGAAAATGAATTATGTTCATAAGACAACATTTATTTGTGGGCTGATATTGAAGTTTACTCAATTATGTTGATAAGACAACATTTATGTGTTGGCTGATATTTAATTTTATTGAATTGACAACTTGTGTGAAAATGAATTATGTTCATAAGACAACATTTATCTGTTGGTTGATATTGAAGTTTATCGAATTGACAACTTGTGTGAAAATTTTAATCAATTATGTTGATAAGACAACATTTATGTGTTGGCTGATATTGAATTTTATCGAATTAACAACTTGTGTGAAAATTTTACTTAATTATGTTCATAAGACAACATTTATCTGTTGACTGATATTGAATTTTATGGACTTGACAACTTGTGTGAAAATTTTAATCAATTATGTTGATAAAACAACATTTATGTGTTGGCTGATATTGAATTTTATTGAATTGGCATCTTGTGTGAAAATTTTACTCATTATGTTGATAAGACAACATTTATGTGTTGGCTGATATTGAATTTTATCGAATTAACAACTTGTGTGAAAAATTTACTTAATTATGTTGATAAGACAACATTTATGTGTTGGCTGATATTGAATTTTATCGAATTGACAATTTGTGTGAAAAATTTACTTAATTATGTTGATAAGACAACATTTATGTGTTAGCTAATACTCCCTCCGATTTTTTATATAGGTCGTTTTAGGTTTTGAGTTTTGTTTTAATATATAAGTCGTTTTAGCTTATATTTCCTAATTTATCCCTGAGTCACAATGACATGGTGAAGTGAAGAGTAGTAATAAGGCAATGAAGCCTTAAATAGAGGTTAAATTGTCATTAGAATTATTTCTTAATCTCTATGCAAACTCCTAAAACAACTTATATAAAAAATCGGAGGGAGTATTGAAGTTTATCGAATTGACAACTTGTGGAAAAATTTACTTAATTATGTTGATAAGACAACATTTATGTGTTGGCTGATATTGAATTTTATTAAATTGACAATTTGCGAAAATTTAAAAGTCAACACATTTATCAAAATGGAAATGCTCTTATCTACATCGGTCGAGATTTATATTTTCGATTCGTCAACACTAAAACTCTCATTCAATATTGTCGAAACTAATCTATGTGAAATTTTGAACAAGTTTATCAAGCGACTATATAACTCCCCATAAGGAAACTTACAGAAATTTAATCGTAAATAAAGTTGACCTATTTGTGAATGAACTATATCTTGTAAATAGAATTTAGCAAATCCGTCCACAGGATGCGTTACATATAGTGAAATATGGTTATGGTAAAAAAATCACATATTTTTGATAACGTTTGTGTCCCGATCGAGGCGGCCAACCCTTTTTACACTTATTATCCCCTATGGGTAGCCCTATCCCCGGAAGATAAAATTTCTGAAAATTTTACAGGAGCTGCTACATCACATATATGTGAGAGTGTGTGCGTGAAAGAATCCACCAAAACTACTCAAGAAGGAGGGGGTAAGAGCGTATTCGCTTAATTAGATGAAGTTAAGTTAATGTTGACCACATCGATCGAGACCCAAAATTTATCAAAATTAGGTGAATTTTTGACCATATCTGTATTTAAATACGCTGATCACATCTGACGGTCGAAATTTAATATTTTGAATTTTAAACCTTGGAACCACAACATGCCTACTAATGTGGTATAACTTGTTTAGTGACATTTTTGCAAGTGTGTGCATTTGTGAAGCAACTATATCTTGTAAATAGAATTTTACAAATCCCTCCACAGGATGCATTACGTATAGTGAAATATGGTTGTGGTAAAAAAATCACATATTTTCGATAACATTTGTGTCCCGATCGAGGTGGTCAATCTTTTTTACGCTTATTATCCCCTATGGGTAGCCCTATCCCCGGAAGGTAAAATTTCTGAAAATTTTACAGGAGCTGCTGCATCACATATATGTGAGTGTATGCCTGAAATAATCCACCAAAACTAGTCAAGAAGGAGGAGGTAAGAGCGTATTCACTTAATTAGATGATGTTGAGTTAATGTTGACCACATCGATCGAGACCCAAACTGTATCAAAATTAGGTGAATTTTTTACCATATTCGTATTTAAATTTGCTGATCACATCTGACGGTCGAAATTTAATATTTTGAATTTTAGACATTGGAACCACAACATGCCTACTAATGTGGTATAACTTGTTTAGTGGCATTTTTGCAAGTGTGTGCATTTGTGAAGCAACTATATCTTGTAAATAGAATTTTGCAAATCCGTCCGCAGGATGTGTTACGTATAGTGAAATATAGTTATGGTAAAAAAATCACATATTTTTTATAACGTTTGTGTCCTGATCGAGGCGGTCAACCCTTTTACGCTTATCCTCTTCTATGGGTAACTCTATCCCCGAAAGGTAAAATTTATGAAAATTCTACACAAGCTGCTATATAACATATATGTTAGAGTGTGTGCATGAAAGAATCGACCAAAACTAGTAAATAAGTAGGGGGTAATAGCGTATTCGCTTAATTAGATGAAGTTGAGTTAATGTTGACTGCATGGATCGAGACCCAAACTTTATCAAAATTAGGTGAATTTTTAACTATATCCGTATTTAAATACGCTGATCATATCATACGGTCGAATTTAATATTTTAAATTTTAGACATTTAAACCACAACATAACTAGGGTTTAGGGTATTCTTTCCGCTCAAATTTTGGATCAATTTCAAATGAAATTTTTGAAATTTCCATCAAAATTTTAGCGGTGCCTTATCCTCTTTACTTACTCTCCAACCCGGCCTATTCTTCCCCAAACACAATTTCTCCCATTCTTCCCCGATCTACTTCTGCTCCTCTCCTCCACCTTCACCTCCTCGAGCCCTCGACCACTGATCTCCTCCCACCAAGCCCCTAAGTCGACAACATCACCCTCATCTTAGCCTTCTTCGGCCCCTAACTCTTCTTCGAAGAATCCATCCTCTTTCGAAGGCTCCATCCTCCTTCGATTCCCAGATTAAGAATCAGGTTTGTGTTCTTTGATCTTCTTCCGTTGTTCTTTTCAATTTGTTAATCACAGCTTTCTACTTTTCTTTTACTGAGCTTATATACTCTTATTTTCTATGGTTTTCTGTAAATATGTCTTGGGGAGAGAGGGAAGAAGGATCTGGGTTGGAGTGAGCATTAAAGATTGGAGCTTTGGGGAGAGATGGGGGTGAATTGAAATGGGTTTGGTTGGATTATCGAGAATGAGTGGAGGTATGGGAAGAGAGGGAAGAAGGATCGGTGTGGCTCTGTGGAGGTGGATATTCTTTTTTGCTTCTGTTTTGGAGGTGGATTGAGTGCTGGAGGAGCAGAGATGAAGGGTCTGTTAGCATAGCTGTCCAATACGCGCATCGCAATAAACAGAGAGTGTCCCTTTCAACCTTTTCCGTTATCTCACTCTGTCTCAGAATCTCACTCCCCTTTTACTTTCCTCACTCCTTTTCTTCATCAAAACCCTAACTCCTCTCCCCAACTTCACAGCCAAATTAGCGCTCCACATTCACAATTACATTCAAAGTACAGTAAACTTACATACCCATTTGGCCGAATTGAAGTAAAGCAGGTATCTATTTGGTTCTGTTGAGGTGTTTCTTGATCAAGAAGTATGAATTTGGAGCTGCTTAGAGGTTGGAATTAAGAAGCAGAGGAGATGATTGCAGAGAAGCCCAGTTGGATTAGGCATGAGGGTTTGCAGATTTTCTCCATTGATGTTCAACCTGGTTGCCCTTAGGGTTGCCACTGGTGGGGGTGACTACAAGGTCTGTCACTTCTTTCTACTTTGTTTGCTGCCTTTAGGACTTGGAATGTTAAAGAAAATTGAATCTTTGTTTTTCGACATTTGAGGAACTCTTATCATTTATTGTTTTGTTTACTCATTGAAGGAAATTAAAAGAAGCCAAGCAATATTAGGAATTTGTTATAAACCTTGTCGATATGTCGAGTTAGCTTTCTTGATGGCAATATGTTGGAATATGTATGTATAGTTATGTTCTTGAATTGTCAAGTCTTATTAGGAATATGTATGTATATATGTATGTATACTTGTTTTGCATAAGTATGAGACCAGGGGAAGGAAGTGAACATAATTTACATTCTTCGACATTTTAGGTTGAGTGTAACCATTATATTGTCTTAACTGCCACATTACCATCAGTATGTATTTCTATTACAATTTTCAATTCCTTCCTAACCTTGGATAGATGCCATTCTCCTTTGATGGCAGTATTTGGTCAAATAATGCATCATTTTGGTAGCATCCATCGACTTGTTGAGGGTTTAATTTGCTGATTATATGGTTCCAAATAACAGAGTCAACTAAAGTTATGTCTCCATTGAATTGGTGACAGATGATATGAATCTGGGAGGCAGCATTGGCACGACAAGAAGATGGGCTTGAGAACTAGATTGTGGACGTAATGCTCGATCAAATAGAGAAGTGCCTGAACTGATGGTCAATATTTAGTTTATGTTAGTATTGTTTTTTTGTACATTGGCAAAGTGGCTGCAATTAGAGATACAACTGTAGTTTTCAACTGATGCTCTAGGTTTGTGTAGATGAGACTGAATAATAGATGTGGATCATTTGTAGTGAATACTGTAGTACATTTTGATTTGAAATGAATGATCATGTGGATCATTTGTAGTGAATACTGTAGTACATTTTGATTTGAAATGAATGATCTTGTGGCATAGTGTCGTATGATATACCAGAAATGTGTGGTCATAAAGCAACAACCGGCAACACAAACATAACAATATATATGGTCTTTACTAAGTTAAGAAAATGGTTATGTGTGGTCATAAAACATCAACCAACAATACAAACATAACAATATCTATTGTCTTTACTAAGTTAAGAAAATGGTTATGTGTGGTTATAAAGCAACAACCGGCAACACATTACAAAGTTAAGATACTAGAAATGTGAGGTCATAAAGAACATCCGGCAACGTAAATGAAGAGTTTAAATCAAAACAAGGTATCACTTATATGTAGCTCAAGCTCATTTATACGATAAATAAATGTCGTCTAAAAATGTTGAAAGCCAAAAAGATATTACGTAGTGAAAGCTTAAAGCATATCAAACGACACATATCTATTGTCTCAAAGATATCAAATGAAAAAAAGAAAAATTATACATTGCCTGAAGATCATTGATCTGATGCATATGTGTCGTCGTACTACGTCTAGACTAGAAACAACATCAGTAGTATGTCATATGAGTTTATCCAGCGACACATAAATGTAGCGTGTAAAAATTTAAATTCTAATTAACCAAATATATGTTGCCTCTAACATTCTCACACGATGTTTATATGTGGTCTTTATTTCCATTATCCTACGCATATATGTCGTTGTAAGGCATTTTTCTCTCCCACTCGCAGTTATAAGACAACACAAAGAGATGTGTCGCCTCACGGCAAAAAAAAAGATGTGTCGCCTTCTAACATGTCGACGTTTATATTATCAGGCGACGCATATAGCCTATCGCCTTACATTTTATCAGGCGACACATAATGAAAAAAGTCTTCTGTCGCCTGATGTTTTTATAGGCGACACAAATGTTGTGTCGCCTGATAGTTTAAACGTCGACATGCTAGAAGGCGACACATACGATTTGCATCAGGCGACACAACATTTGTGTCGCCTGATGCAAGAATTGGCATAGTGGCAGATTACATCAGATTTCAAACTCGTAAAACAGAAAACGGTATCGTAAAATGATACCGAACGGTCCCTTAATGATTAAAATATGTTTGGTTTTTCACTTCATTTGTGATTAAACAATGATATAAAAATTAAAATAGGTTTATGTTAGAGATGCAAAATCCATATGAATATTTGTAGATTTGGTTGGTCTAAAATTTAAATTTAAGATTGGGATATAGACTAACAATTGGAGATGCCCTTAATGATGTGGTTTTTTTTTATTTGCTCAACGAAATTAGCAATTGGGTTATAACTTATAAAGCTTTCATCTTCAATAAGGTTGCATATAAGCCACTCACCACTCGTTTCCATCGATTCATTGATCGAAAAGCCTTTTCAGCAGAGTGACGGATATAAGAAACCAGAGTCTTCATAAGCAACATTAGCTTTAGTAAATCACACACTTGTAAGAACTGATTCTTAGCTTACTTGATTAGTGGTGCTCAATTTCATTTTCAGTTAAATGAGAAACTATATTGGGTTAGACGGTCATATATGACCTTTTGATTTATTTCGTAAGTCTCATATGTGGCACATGGTGGAACTGACGGAGACGTCCCTGAAATTAACAACATGTATATATAACGGAGATGCCAAAAATTAAGTCTGGGTATCATTTTGATCACTTTGTAAGTTCGGATACTATATTATCAGTCACCTGAGTGTCTAGACGCTGTTGATGTAAAAAACAATAGTAAATGACATATTAGTTATTAACCAATTACTTTACAAATACATCCATTATTGATTATATTAAACATCCAAGGACAAACTCTTACGATTAAGGACAATTAGATGTATGGCTACCATCTGTCACCAAGCAATTTACCTTTATACCCTTCGTCATCATAGATCAAAGCTCCTCTTTTTCTCTCTCTTATGTGACGAATAAAGAGATTCGTCTTCTTCTTTGTTAGCAACTGAGATTAGGTTGGAGAGATCTCTAAAAACAATTGAAGGCTTCTACTGCAGAGTCTGAAGCTAGCTGCTACTGCGAAGCTTGAAGCTAGCTGCTACTACAGAGCCTGAAGCTAGCTGCTACTGTCGATCGTGGAGCTCGTTGCTACCACGGATCCTAAAGCTAGCAGCTACTGCCGATCATCAAGCTTGTTACTATTGTCGACCGTGAATCTAGCTACTATTGCGCGCAGACCGAAAAGTTGAAAAATGTCCCGAGCAGTAGCATGCAATTATTAACCTGCTACTAGAGCCTACATGTGTAGAAATCAAGTGGCACAAATCAATTAATTGCGATGAGAAGCTTACCAATTTTCTCCACATCTTCTTTCTTCAATTCAACAATCAGAAAGATCAGTTCAAAGCGTCGATGGTCTTGAAGATGGAGACGCGTTTGGTTAGATCGATCTGGATCTTGAGGTCGCGATTCTGATATGGAGGTGATGGTAAGGAGATCTTGCGAGGCGAAATTGGACAATGATGGAGGAGCATGCGATTTTAGCAGATTGCAAATCTTTAGAGAGAATACGATGCATATGAGGTTGGGGGCCGGAGAGAGAATGAAGACTTTGTGGGGCTGTAATTTGGTTATAGAAAAAGGGCATTTAAGTCATTTCATACTAGATATTTGGAGTCAGGCCCGGTACTATTAGTGGTGGGTTTGGGCTCATGTCCAAATTTGTATAAGAAATATTAGAAGTGGGTTTTTTGTGTTTATAAAATTGGTCATGTGTCAATATTGATGAAGTGAAAGAGATCTAAGAATAGAGAATCGTGAAAAATGTGTGTATTATTCATTGATATGAGCCCTTTATATAGGGAATTACACAATACTAATTAGGTAAGGATAATGAGTACATAGATCTAGTCAAACTACATATCCTATTGGCATAAGGCCAAGACACACATAAAGAATATCTAGAAAGATACAGAATATCCTAAAACACGTCCCCTTGTGCCGTGCGTTGATATGCTGATGGTGCTGATCTGTTGCCTCGTCAAAAACCTCGTCAAGTCACAAAAACCCTATGGGAGAAAAACTGAACTTTGATCGTAGGAGAAAAGAGTACAACGCACCAATCTACTTCATTGAGATGATGCTCCCCCTGATGTGAACATTATTCAGAGAGACTTGATAGCCGATGCATGCCTATACTTTTCACATGTTTCTCAAAGGTAGACTTAGGTAAGGACTTAGTAAATAAGTCTGTTGCGTTTCCTTCGGAAGTAATCCGGTTCACTTGAATGTTAAGAAACGCTTGTTGTCGTTGGTTGTAGAAGAACTTGGGTGAAATGTGCTTTGTATTGTCACCCTTGATGTAACCTAACTTTATTTGCTCAATACAAGCTGTATTGTCCTCATAAATGCATGTAAGTCTATCAGTTGTAGAATTTAATCCACTAGTCCCTCTAATGTGCTTAATGATTGATTTCAACCAAACACATTCCCGAACAGCTTCATGCAAAGCTATAATCTCTGCATGATTTGAAGATGTCGCCACTAGAGTTTGCTTTGTAGACCTCCAAGATATCCCCGTATTCCCAATGGTGAACACATAACCAGTTTGAGAACGTCCTTTATGAGGATCAGATAAATATCCGGCGTCAACAAAACCCACCAACGTATTGTTGGGTGTCTCGGCATAGGACAAGGCGGCGGTGGCGTGCACGGCATTGGACCCGTGTCCTTCAGCCGTATCGGCGGCGTTCATGGCAGCGGTCTGGTTCCTTGGTGGATCGGTGCCGTGACTCCTATGAGCCATAGGACCATCTTCTGTCATTCTTGAATCAATATAGGGAAAGAACAGTCCCAAGTCAATGGTACCCTTAAGATATCAAAAGATGTTCTTGACTCCGATCTAATGACGTTGGGTTGACGCGGAGCTAAATCTAGCTAACAAGTTGACTGAGAATGCAATGTCTGGTCGAGTGCATTGAGCTAAGTACAATAATGCGCCTATTGCACTAAGGTATGGAACCTCTGCACCCAAGACCTCTTCGTCGTCCTCTTTCAGACGGAATGGAGCTTTAGTTATATCCAGACTTCGACCAATCATGAGAGTGCTAATAAGGTGTATCTTGTTCATATTAAATTGCCTGAGCATCTTTTGGACATATGCAGACTGATGGATAAGAATTCCACAGACTCGGTGCTTTAGTTCAAGACCTAGGCAAAATCGAGTCTTCTCAAGATCTTTCATCTCAAACTCGGATTTTAGATAACCCGCAGTCTCTTTGATTTCATCAAGAGTACCGATAATGTTCATGTCATCGACATAGACGGCCGCTATTGCAAATCCAGAACTTGTCGTCTTTATGAACACGCACGGGCATAGTTTATCGTTCTTATATCCCTCCCTAATCAAGTAGTCACTTAGACGAGTATACCACATTCGTCCGGATTGCTTTAATCCGTAAAATGAGCGTTGCAACCTTATAGCATAAGCACTCCGTGGTTTAGAGTCACTTGATTTAGGTAACGTAATGCCATCTGACACTTTCATATATATCTCTGAATCTAGATCCCCATAGAGATATGCCGTCACCACATCCACGAGCTGCATGTCAAGTTTTTCGGACACTACCAAACTGACTAAGTAGCGGAAAGTTATGACGTCCATGAACAGAGAGTAAGTTTCTTTGTAATCAATCACAGGGTGTTGTGAGAAACCTTGCGTCACAAGGTGGGCCTTATACCGAAGTACCTCATTTTTCTTATTACGTTTTCTAACAAATACCCATTTATGTCCAACAGGCTTTACACTCAGCGGAGTTAGCATTACTGGGCCAAAGACCTGTCTCTTTGTTAGAGAGTCTAATTCTGCCTAGATTGCATCTTTCCATTTAGGCCAATCTGCTATGCTTTGGTATTCTGTAACAGAGCGTGATTCGATATCATCGTGCTCAATGATTTCATGAGCCACGGAATAAGGAAATATATCATCGACATGGGTTGATGACCGGTTCATCAATTCATAAGTGTTATCATAACACATGGATATCGACATGGGTTGACATTGATCCTGAGGCGTCCCTCATAGATTCTAACATCAATTCGTGAACATAACTGTAATACGAGACGATCTCGTGAGAAGGATTCTCAACATCGATGATCAAAGAATTGACTTGTGCCTTGTCGGTCCGTTTCTTTCTTGGACGCGTGTCAACCGAACCAAGTGGCTTCCCTCTTTTCCTTTAGGAAGTCACGGCCTCCATCCCCCCACCATGGGCAGTGCCGCCGCTGGCGGCAGTCTCGTGCTTGGGGATGACCATGCCTTTTATAGGGACTTCGAGCCTAGCAGGAACATTTGCAGCTAGTATATCTGATCTTGTCACTTTCGCAATCTCGGAGAAAGAGTCAGGCATTGTATCTGCTACTTTCTGAAGTTCGAGAATATGTTTCACTTCACTTTCAGTCTGTGAGGTGCGGGGATCGTAATGAGATAGAGTGGGGACAAACCACGGCAATTCCTGTCGTTCCACATGAACATGTTTGTTCTTATCTCCCCCTAACGACGAGAAGAATGTCTCATTAAAGTGAAAATCCGCAAACCTTGCTGTAAAGAGATCATCTATTAATGGCTCGAGATATCTGATAATCGTTGGAGATTCATAACCAACGTAGATACCTAATTGTCTTTGAGGACCCATTTTAGAACGCAGTGGAGGCATAATTGACATATAAACCGAACAACCAAAAATGCGTAGATGCGAAATGTCAGGCTCATATCCAGTAACCAAATGGTACACACTGAATGGTTGTTTGGCAGTGGGTCGGAAACGAATAAGTAAGGCTGCATGCAATATTGCATAGGCCCATGACGCAATTGGAAGGTTGGTGCGCATTACTAACGCTCGAGCAATAAGCTGAAGTCGCTTAATTGTAGCTTCGGTGAGACCGTTTTGCGTGTGAACATGGGGTACGGGATGCTCAACTTCAATCCCAATAGACATGCAATAGTCATGAAAAGTCTTTGATGTAAATTCTCTAGCGTTATCTAGTCGAATTGACTTAATTGGATAATCCGGGTGGTGAGCCCGAAGTTTAATAATTTGTGCTAGGAGTTTTGGAAATGCAGCATTACGTGTGGACAAGAGTGCGACATGAGTCCAACGCGTTGAAGCATCCACTAGGACAATAAAGTATCGAAATGATCCACATTTAGGATGGATGGGTCCACAAATATCACCTTGGATACGATGTAGAAATGAAATGTTCTCGGTGTTATCTTTAGCGTAAGACGGTCTCGATACTACTTTCGCTAAAGAGCAAGCTTTGCAAAATGAACAATGAGCATTCGAAAGAGTCAACGACACATCAAGGGAAGAACGGTGCGTCTCAATTGCTTGAGGGATCGGTTGAGCGGCAGCCAGGAAGTTGGTACCGAGCTCGGGAGACGTCAAAGTCCCCTTTGGGTCGTGATGACCAGTTATGGCGTCACCACCATGATTCAAAGTGACATCGGTTCCCAAATATTTTCGTTTTGATCTGAAGAAGGGATGTCTATGAGAATTACGCAGAATTCGGATCATCATGTCCCTTCCGGGATGACCAAGTCAATCATGCCAAAGTTTGTATGAGTCAAAGTCCCAAAGATCTTGTTTGGCGACTACATGAGATTCAATAATCCGAATCATAGTAAGGTAAAGACTACTAGATTGACTCATGAGTTTCTCCAATATACGTTTACGTCCCTAATCATAAGAAGTTATACATAAGAACTCTGTTCCATCTTCACAATGAGTCTCCAAGTAAAAACCATTAGCGCGAATGTCCTTATAGCTCAACAAGATTCGGTGCCCTTTTAGGGCATAAAGAGCGTCCATGATATGGATCATAATGTCGTGAGGCAAAAAGAAGCGAGAAGTTCCACGTCTGAGGATCACAGGAGAAGATCCAATCATTGTCGTCACAGATGATTTACATGACACTAACTCAAGGAATAGTTCAGTTCCTTAGAATGGTGTGGGTTGATCCACTATCCACGAGACACTCGATCTCTCCAAGAGACATACTGTAACACTCTGAAAATATGACTAGCTTAATTTGAGGTTATTCGGTAAATAGTCTATCGACCTCGATAGTATTAAAATTTGTTCGAGGAGATTTTCAGAAATTTTGACAAGGTTAAGTTTATGATTTGAGAGATAGATAATAAGATACATAACGAGACGAGTTCGTGGGTATTTTCGAGGTATTTTCCAGACATCCGTGCTAATTTCTCTAAATTTGGGAAGATTAGAAATTAGTTTTGGAAAATCAGAAAATAGGATTTAATGTTAGCCTTCTGATTTTGAAATAGGACGATCATGGCCGTCCAGTTGCATGGTCAGCTATTTGGTAAGACCACTGCTTCTTCTTTCACTTACCGAATTCGTTCACCAATATCACAACCGGCCTTATCAGTGCTTATCTAGTGGCAGAGCAACCAAACCACCAACAGTGAGTTTCACTGGCCATGTCTCTGCCATCTAATTTCTTCTCAACTGTGCAACTATCTCTTTCTCTTCCTCTTCTTGCCTACATCTCACCTGTGGTGGTTGCTCACTCAATCGTTAATTGAGGTACTCGAATAGACGTCGAGAAGCTCAGTGTGCACGGCCGAGTTTTGTAAGATTTTTGGCGACTTTGACATCTGATTCATCTGCATGTGGTATGAGTCTTCACCCTCTCGTCGTGCTCTACATTCTAGTATAATTAATTTTTGGTTTCGATTTAGTTTTGATCAAGTTTGTGTTTCGGGTGTTTTCGAGCTTGGTCGAAATTCATTTTCCATGGCGACCGTTCTGGGAATCCTTGGTTCATCTTCAACGTCTTGGAAAACGAGCTGGCTGTAGGACGAGTTTGATATCATGGCTTGAGAAAGAGAGGGCCAAAACCAGCAAGTTGAAAACGAGAGCAGCAACCACGGTTTAATCTTGAACTTGATTTCAAGGTGAGCTTGGCATTTGAAATCTATGTATCCAGAGTTTTACTATGTTGGGTTGGTAATTGATGGTTGTGGTGAAACAAAATCAGTGAATTGAGGTAGAAGTGAGAAGAAGCTAATGATTTTAGCTTACGGTGTTAATCGTCGACAGAACTAGTTTCCTGGCATTCGTTTGATATAAGGTGAGTTGCGATTACTTTGAAATTATGAGAAGAAAATTATAGTGTTTGAAGTTTTGATGATCAGTTTGATCACATTGTGAGCTGTGTTGCAATACATGTTGACACAATGAAGTCTAAATTGGCAAATGATATGGAAGCCAAGGTTAAGGTGGCATCTGTTCGTTGTGGCAAAGGGATTGAGCAAGTCATGTGATTGTGATTATCCAATGTTAACAAGGTACTACAAGAGAAAACCTTTGTAGCGACAAACTTGATTTGTCACCCATTCTAAAAAAATTGTCGCCCATACCAATGAGTGACAAAATCATTTTGTCTCTAATACTATGTGACAGATACTTTTTTCTGACAAACTAAAAAATTTGTCACCTAAAATGAATCATAGACAAAATCTTGCCTTGTGATTCTGTCATCAGAATTTGTATTCTTTTTAATTTGTATTTTTTTTGTATCCCTTGTGTCAGGTATTGGGGGAAAAAGAACATTTACAGAAAAATAAGGATTTTACATCTCAAAATGTTTTTACGCTTCTGTTGTGTTTTTCTTTAATGTTTCCTTACATTAATTGCCTTGCGTTTCCCTTTTGAGACTCGCGGCACTGTGACGTGCCTATACTGAAGAGGTGTAGTTTGAGGCGTTACACATACCTACAAAAGAGAGTAGATATATGAGTAAATAGGTCGATATCGAGCCATTTTAGAAAGATTGAAAAAGCTAAAAAGTAGCAACAATCCCGAGAGTGCTGAAAAATTCTCGCGCAGAATGACCTTTGCGCACTAAAACAGTCATAACTCCTTCGTTAAAATAGATATGGATGAACCATAAAAAGTTCTGAAAACTAGACTCGTAGAGCTTTTCAATGATATAAAGCTCACTGTCTGGTTCGTTCGGAGCTGTTCACAAAGCTCAAACAAAGTCGACTGTCCAAGGAGGACAGCTTACTGTTTTTCGCAGATTTGGCATTAGCGAAGCTTTTGAAGCTTGCTGGTGCTATGGAGGCGTATGCTTAGCCATATGGACATGTAGATAATCAAATCCAAGTCTAGAGAACCTATAGAGGATTTGATGGTGATCTGGTTTTGCCAAGTCTTTAACGTTTTTTACAAGACGACAATTGGAGTAATAGCGTAAGAGGAATCCAAAATCAAAAGCTTTCGGTAACTCCAAATTAAGTATGACCAGGCATGTCCGTTGATGATCGTTAGTGCGAGGCACACTTAAAACCACTATCTCCTTAATTTCGGACAATTCTAAGACATCATACTAACTTGGATGAGCCTAGTTGAACAATTGATGAAGGAAAATCCGCTATAGGGTAAAAGACTTGAATCGGAAAACACGTTAGTAACCCACCTTGAGAGTCACGGCAACAACATTTGCAGAAGCGCGACAGCTTTTGAACCAGTGGTCCTTGGACCCACATCTGTTGCATTGTCCATCAAAGGCAGAAGAAGAGCGAACATGCTGCTTCTGAGGTGGAGCGGTGTTGCCCTTGGGGCCGGCGACACCGGTGTCTCGGCCCCATATGTTGGTACGGCCACTAAAGCCACTACCTTGTCCCCGAGAACCAGAAGCACGGTGGTGCTGATTCCCACGTGCGTAAGGTTCATTCCGATGGTGATCCTTGCATTTCAGAGCTTTCTTAATCTGTTTGCTGTTGTAATTAGATTCCGAAATTTTTCAGGTGCTTACAGGACACAAATTGTGCTGATCAATGATCATGTTGTTCTTTTCTTCCATAAGGAGTTGCATCATTAAGCCGCTAAATGTTGTAATCCTTTTATTTTGGAACTCAATTCGATACTGGTTCATTAGGATCTTAGCAGCAGAAGGGAAGGTCGAGAAAGTTTTTTCAATCATGTCTGCATTACTTTTCTTGACTCCACATGAGCTCAGTTAAGCTTGTAGGCAAAACATATCTCTGTTGAAGTCATCAACCTTCTTGTAATCCAAAAGTCGGATTTCATCCCAGCGAGCAATTAATTCTAGGAGCAAAGTTGAATGAATATTGCCGAAACGTTCGGCAAGTGCATCCCATAGATCTTTTGGATCATGCTTCGATTGATACTGCATGAGCAGTGTGAGATCGATATGCTTACGAAGGAACATGAGCGCTTGAGATTTTGTTCTCTTGTGAGGCGGTTCCTGAGTTGGATCAAGGAATATGGTCTCGGTCAAATCCTTAGCAATGAAAGTCTGCTCTATATCCGAGACCCAGCGATGGTACTCAGTACCATGGGCATCGAGGACATCGAATTCGATGCCTCTGTCCATCTACATACAAGAGAGAACAAGTCGTATTAGTTTTCTGTTAAAGACCCAAAAAGGATACTCAAAAACGATGCTTTTATTTTTGGTTTGTCTCTCTAGGGTTGATCATACACAACCCTAAGTGTCCGGAGTTGATCAAACACGACCCGGAAAACTTGTGTGAAGGTGATCAAACACACTTTCAAAAAGAAATAACCAAAGTTGATCAAACACAACTTTGGACCCGGGGAGGAAAACCGGGATTTTAAACCTGCAAATACACCGACCTAAGCATGGAATGGAGTAGAAGAAGGGGAGAATGGACTTTATGTCCCCCGAGGTTATTGAACTTGGAAGAGTTTGAGGGTTGTAAAGTAAACATATCGTAAAAACTTGAATGCTTGATCGTATGAAAAGAAAGCAGCGGAGCGGATGGCCGGGAAGCGGCAGTCGGGGAGCGACGGCGGCGGCCGAGGCAGGGCTGAGAACCTTCGGTTTTGGTTTTTAGGGTTTGGGAAAAACTATTAGCTCAAGGGTTGAGCCAAGTGCTGATAACGTGATGAAGTGAAAGAGATATGAGAATAGAGAATCGTGAAAGATATGTGTATTATTCATTGATAAAAATCCTTTATATAGGGAATTATACAATACCAAATAGATAAAGATAATGAATACATAGATCTAGTCAAACTACATATCCTATTGGCATAAGGCTAAGACACACATAAAGAATATTTAGAAAGATATATAATATCCTAGAACAAATATGTAATTTTCTCAAAAAACAAGTATTTTTCGCTAAAACTTCCCAAAATATAAACGTTTGTATTTGACGTTTAATTCTGGCTCGTAAGGTGAATCGAAAAATAGAACTCCCAAAACACGTTTAATTCCCATGTTGTGAAGCATAGAACTCCCAAAACGTCTGTAACCAAAAAAAAAAAAAAAAACTCCCAAAACGTCAGCACCCTGATAAATGAACGGTCTGTAAAAGTTGTTCAATAAAGTAGGAACTGACCACAGCCATATATAAAAACCATGTGTAATCCATAATCTATATCCAAATTTATGTTTTAGATGTCATATTTTTCTTTTGAGAATTAAGATGTTTTAGATGTCATATAACTACATATAAGTACTAGAAATAACAAAACATCTGGGATAAAGTTATAGTTTCTAGTATCCAAAAAAAAGGAGGGATAGGGTTTCTACGCGAGCTTGCAAGTCTTCGTCTAGCAGCTCCTGTGCCACGACAGGCTATATGCCTTGTCGGCGTGCCGTGAGTACAGCCGGGCGGGGCAATTTTCTTGGGCTATTCTTAGATCTAGATGATGATCATTGATGTCCAAAATCCCTTAGATAGTTGCTTTGCTTGAGGGTTGTATGGTGTTGACAACAGTTTTTGGTGGACGAGTCACAATATGGTTTCGCTAAGTTGGGTTTGAAAGTTTCGTTGCTGGCGTCGTAAGGCTGAAGTCCATGACGAAGCTATGGGTGCTAGATTGAGCGTTGCGACGTCATGGCGATATGGGCGAGTGCTTCGTAGCGGCAAGAGGTCTTGAACGGTGGATTGGGCGGTAGGATTTAAGTTGGCGTGATCCCGGGTGGAGGTGTCTCAACAAAGCAGTATGGTGATGACGGCGGTTCCCTACCTGCTGGACAACAACCCTACCGGGCTTCAAGTTTTGGGCTTCTATTAGGTGGGTTTCGGCTTTTTTAGTTAAGTTTGGGGTAATTAAATTTCTTCCCTTAGGTTAAGTTCTTTTAAGCATTTTTATTCAGTAATCTCTTCCATTTTTCGGTTTGGTGTAATGGGTCTTGGCCCTGTATTCCTTGGTCTTTAGTTAGTATAAGGTTTAACCCAATTGCACCAGTATTGATGTACACCATAAAGGTTTCTAGGCGGATATACTGATAGGTTAAATTTTTTGCTTTCTTCGTTCAAGGTGTAGGAGTCTTTAGGAGTCATTGTTAAATGTGCATTTGGTGCACTAGCTATCTGAGCAGTGGATGTAATAGGTGATCTTCAGATCCCTTCGATTGAGCGAGAGAGCTCGTTGAGTTGTATAATCTTTTCGATCAATAAAGTTATTCATTTCCCTAAAAAAACAAAATATCCGTATTTTTATGTTTGTATTTTCCATTACACGTTTTAAACACTTATGTATTGGACTTTTAATCTAGGAAAAATGCCCTAATGCCCAAATATTTGAAAACTAAAGCCCATTTCAATTAAAATCTTATCATTGTGCCATTTCCAATGATTCTTGAGAAAAAAACGTTATTACCCTGTGTTTAATTAAACCCACATAATTCTTTTCTTATCTCTTTCTTCTTCTCTCTTCCCGATCCATTCCTCTCTCTCTCTCTCTCTCTCTCTCTCTCACGTCTCCGGCCGCCTCTACTGCTCCTCATGCGGCCACATCCAAGACCACAACAACTACGTCAACGTCTACGATGGCGTCTCCGGCACCTTCATCCCACTCGGCACCTCCGGCCAGAGCACCAACTACCACTACCGTGACACCAAGATCTACGAGGCCAACAAACTCCTCGATGATGTCACTCTCCGTCTCTCTCTCTCTCTTCCGATTCCGACTCCGATGCCGACCTCGCCTCCGTCCCTCGCCCCACGATCGATGAAATCCTCAACGACACTTCCTCCACGTCACCGTCCCCCTCCTCGCGCAGCAGCTCCGCCTTATCTCAGTTCCTCGCCTCCGATCCCAAACTGCCCCAAAGCGACGCCGTTTCTGTCGTCGCAGCGTGGTCGAGTCAGTTGGAGGAGAAGTCGGTCCGGCTGGGTTTGAATTTGTATAGTCGAGCTAGGTCTAGTGACTTCACGGACGATTAGATCGGGATTGCAACCCGGCCAGGCTAAGGATTTGAAGGTAGGATCTGATCCTTCTTTGATATTGTTGGTAAATTATGGTTGTTGTTGGTTTGGAGGTTAAATTGGTGTTGTGGTTGGAGAAGGAGAGAAGGTGAGAAGAGTAGTCTTGCTGTTGTGATTTCACTTTGGATGGAGAGAGGAATCTCTGTGATTAAGCCATGGATACTGGGGGTCAGTAACTGGTTACTGAGTGTCAGTAACTGGTTACTGGGGGTCGTTAATTGGTCAGTAACTGGTTATTGGGGGTCAGTAACTAGTTACAGGATAAATTACTGTGACCGGAGTCCGGCAGTCGGGAAAATTCCGGTGATCGGAGTCCGGCGGCCGGTGACCGGAGTCGGAGTCTGGTGAGATTCCGACAAAGTATTATCTCTTTCATTTTCTCTCTCAATGCATGTTTAAGGGGTGAAGGCAAAATAGTCTTAAAATAATATGGTTTGTTAAGATTTTGGTAAAAATTTGTGCATTTGGGCATAAAAAAGGTTATTTTATATTGAAATGGGCTAATGAAAAAGATTGTCATTGGAATGGGAAATGAGGAGTTTAAATTAGTATTAAATAGGCATTTTCCTTTTAATCTACCAAAATCCGTATTTTATAACCGAATTTTTAAAAATATTTTTCACTAAAACTTACCAAATTATAAACGTGCGTATTTTGACGTTTGATTCCCGTACCAAATATTATTAAGGTGAGTAGATAGCCCCCGGGTGTGAAGCATAGTTCATAGAACTCCCAAAACGTCGGCACCCTAATGAATGAACGGCCCAGAAAGGTTGTTCAATTAAGTAAGGAACTAACCATGGCCGTCCGATAAATTGTACACCTTTCTCGCAAGGGCTTACACAACTTAATACGTCATTGCCGGTTCGCCTTCCCACTTCTTCTTCGTCCTCTTCTTCTTCTACTACTACTACTACTACTACTTCACACTCCCCAAATCAGCCCCAATTTTTGAACCCTAACCCTAGCAATTTCCGGCCTCAGCGGCTTCAACCCCGACGCCGGTAGCCGCTGTATGGGCACAAACCAACCCTCGGAACTCTCGTGAAGCAACTCTAGTCACTACTACTATTCTCTTCTCCATAAACCCTTGCTTATTTTTTTTTTCTGCTCTAAAAATTAGTCATGGCCGGCGAGAAGAAGATCGAGAAAGGTAATTATGCTTGCAGTTTTTTTTACTAGGGTTCCTCTGTTACTTTCGTTGCTAAGCTTTTTGTGGTTTGCCTTATTTTATTTTCAGCTGAACCTGTAGCCACTGTGTTGGCATCAGACTCTGTTAACGGATTAGGAGAGCCGCAACTGGTATGTGTTCAAGCCCCAATCTCTCTCTCTCTCTAGTTGTTTCGAGATTGATTGGGTTTGATCTCGATTGTTTGAGTAGAATTTGGTGAAAATTGTAGTAATTGATTTAGCATGATGGTGTACGAAGTCAAGTGTTAATACTGCTTTTGATTTTCTCAATAACTAGCAAGAAGTTGTGCATGTTTTGTTGTTTTGATTTCTACTTCTATAGTGTTATTGAGTTTTAGAGTAGAATCTTGAATTAACCAAATAACAGGGGATTGTTTGATTGCAAATTTAGTAGATTCGAAAACTGGTGTAATCGATTAGTTTGCCTTTAAGATTATGCTTGAAACAATGTTACTTTGATGTGTCGAATAATTGTGTGTTGGAGATTCTATGTTAGTATATCTGATTTGTTGGTAAGGCACCGAGTACAGATAATGTGTTTAAGCTATTCTCTATTCTATTTCAGATCTCTGGGAAAGAAGGGAAACCATATGATTTGATCTCCTCCATGACTTCTTCAAGGGATACCACCCATAGCATCAAAGGTGAGACTGATCAAGAGTCGGTTGGAGAGCATGGTGTTTACTATCCACCCACTAGCTGTTACAATTATTATTATCCAGGTCAGATGTCAGAATGGTTATTTGTCTTTAAACATGATCTTATTAATGGTATAGAGTTGTGTTTGTATGAACTTGTGAATTTAGTGGTAAATTCTATGAAATTCAGGATTTGTTCGGTTCTGTAAGTATTTAATCTTAAAATTTTATTAGTGGTAAATTCTTCGAAAGTCAGGATTTTTTCGGTTGTTCTTTAAGTATTTAATCTTAAAATTTTATCCAGATTAGTCTTTTCATGACCAGAATATGATGCTGATTTAACTTTCAGTCTGTCTTCAACAAAGTAAGAATTTACATCCGAGTATTACCAATGAGGTGCTAACTATGCTTTAATCATATATTTAACGGAAGCCCATGGCCAATTATATGCAGAAAGTAACTGTTCAAGCAACAATGTCCATAGACCCAAGTCATCCTCTTTATAATTCTAATCTTTTGCTTATTGTGCGCACTTATTCTTCTTTTCTGTGTTTTTTAATTACGAGTTCATCTAGAACTACTAGTGTGCAACTTTTGGTAAACAACAGCATATGCTGTTATGAAGATTAGGTGCTGTGGAATCATTTATGTACTTAGGACCCAAGGCACATTTCTCTCATAATTAGGTAAAAATTTGCATGGACCAGTGAGTTTGATTTGATGACTTCTAGGAGGTTGGTTTGGCTGTGATAAATGTTGTTTCGACTGTCGTTAGTCTCAGTTATGAGAGAAATGGAATCTGATAAAAACTTGAAACCTTGTTTGAAGGTTTATGTGCTCATATGTATTTTGCTCTCTTCAGCAATTTCTAGTAATATGTTTTAAGAATTGCATACAATGTTTTAACTTTTTGCTTCATTCTTTAAAGGAAATTGCAAATTTCTTGGCTTGCAGGATATAATGGATCCTATACTCAATTGGACGAACATCGCTATGCAAATGCTAGTAATTCACATACGGTATGTTCTTACCTTTCGGGGTACACAAAGTTCTAGGGTTGACCTTGACTCGTTACTAAATGGACATGCAATTTCAGGGTGTGCAGTCAGACAATGGTTCAATGGTCTATTATCTTCCCAGCTATAATCCTTATGCCCCTGGAACTCTTATGGGTGTCGATGGCCAAGGTGTCGGTCAACAGCAGTATTATTCTTCATCAGGTTATCTTCAACCACCTGTTTCATATGGTTCAGAAGCTATGCCTTGTTATACATGGGACACAGCACTTTCTGGCGATATCTCTACAGCAACAAACTCTGGTTTTGGAAATCTAAAATCTGGACCAGGTGGCACAGCTCTATCTAGGTCAAGTGGTTATATGTCGGCCAAAGCAAATGGCAATCTTGCTAGCAAATTTTCCAAGCCTTTCCCTTCTACGCAACCCATCAAATCATTAAACAAGGTTTGTTAAGACAAGTGTAGCAATTTTGTTTTGATATTGTGTTATGTCATCGAAATTTGTTTGGCGCATCTGTTATCAGTAGCCAAATTCAGGAATCAGTTTGTAGCCAGGCAGCCTGCTCATTAACTTATCGTCATTAAGATGTGGAACTTAGGTGGGGAACCTCATTTAAAAAATTAGTAATCAAATTTGTCATTATTCTTGGAGTAGTGAATGTTATTTCATAATTAGATTTGGCATTTCTTTTCTCCTATATGGCAAGTGTCTAACATATAGTCTATGCAACCATATTATATATATATTTTTAATTCTAAATTTTATTGTACAGGTGCCTTATTTAGGTTCTGATTTCTCAGCCGGTCTTTTGAAGGGATATCCTTCGACTGGAAGATTCTCATCATTCACTAACCAGAAGGGTTTGTTTCCTCTTAATGGTGAAGCAAACTACAGATCTAATGGGAGGATTCTAAATGGAAACGACAGATTCAAATCAAGGGATAAATTTAATAGAAATGAGGATTTTGAATCCTCAACTGAGTTGACACGTGGTCCAAGATCTCGCAACAAGAGTCCTCCTTCAGACTCGGCAGTTGAGAAGGAAGTATTGGGGTTTACAGTTAGTGGGGATAAATATAACCTACCAGATTTTCAGACTGATTATGAAAGTGCAAAGTTCTACGTCATTAAGTCATACAGTGAAGATGACGTCCATAAGAGCATTAAATATGATGTCTGGGCCAGCACTCCGAATGGCAATAAGAAACTGGATGCAGCATTCCGTGATGCTGAAGCAAAATCTAGTGAAACAGGCAAACGGTGTCCTATCTTCCTCTTTTTCTCGGTAATAATTCACATAGGAGTTGATGTGTATTCACTTGTTTGTTATCTTGTATATAAGATGAATTGCCTGTTTTGAGTTTGCTGAATGTTCTACATTTTAGGAAGGTGCTCTGGAAAATCTTTTAATATTAGAAGATCAGTAGTGCAAATTTATACTGATGAGACGTCAATATTTGTGTCCCACGTTTATATCTGTCGTAATTTCATTTATCTAAATGGTCATTGTTGGGCTGTTCAGCTCAAGGTCAAACAAATACACATCGATTTCTGTTGATCTGTTAATTTTTTATTTATTTTTTGACATGCATATTCAATTCCTTACAGGTGAATGGTAGTGGGCAGTTTGTAGGCCTATCTGAGATGATTGGGGAGGTAGATTTTAACAAAGATATGGACTTCTGGCAAGTTGACAAGTGGAGTGGGTTCTTCCCAGTTAATTGGCACGTGGTAAAGGACATACCTAACACTCAGTTGCGGCATATTATCCTTGAAAACAATGATAACAGACCTGTAACGTTTACCCGGGACACACAAGAGGTACTACCTTTTATTTTATTTTTTTAATTTCTATTTCTCATTTGAAGCTTATACAGTATGTTGTTTGGCAGTTTATCAAGTTCTTTGGGATTTTGCCTTGTTATTAGTTTTCTCCTCTCTTCACATTGTCCTATTGAACTATCATGGATATTGACATCAGATGTGTTAAGTGATAATCATTTGCTCCCCTGTGGAAGTTGTATTTTTTTTATATTTTATTTTTAATCTTTCTCCTGAATAAAATGTCCTTTCCAACTTCCTTTTTCACTATGTTGGAGGTCAGGGGTTCTCTGATCTATTATTTTTCAAAAGATGTGTTTTACAGAGTATGTTTGAATATATACTTATTTGCAGATTGGACTGAAGCAAGGTTTGGAAATGCTTAACATATTCAAAAGTTATGAACCCAAAACATCCTTGTTGGATGACTTCAATTTCTATGAAAATCGAGAAAAGTCTCTACAGGCCAAAAGGGGCAGCAAACCTGCGACTTTAAAGATTGAAACTAATGATGATGGAGATATCTCTGTGAGTTTATATTCTTTCTCTGTCTTGTACATTTTTCTTTTTCCTTTTTGGTGATTATTCTATTGCATGTAATTGATTGTACCGTTCTTGGAGTTTTCATACAGAGCTTTAGAAATATTATACTGTGTTGTTTGGGGTTTGTCCAAATTTTATTTACTAATTTGTAGTTTAGTACCAAGTAATTACTTTTCTATCTATGCTGCTGTGTTAAAACTGTAATTCGAAGTTTTTTTGTTCTGTAGAATTCTTAGGACAGGGTTAACAAAAGATTCTGTTAATAACCTTGATTTGCCATTTTCATCCAAAAAAAAAAATAGAAAAAAAACGATTTGCCATTAACTCTGCCTTGTTAGTAAACTCTCATGCACTGTCAAAGCCACTATATATGTAAACTCTTTCTTTTTGTTTGTTTTCTACAACAGAAATTTCATTCTGATCAAGCAGAAAGTTTTATAAGTTACTTTTGTATTAAATGTAGTCATCAAATCACAATTAGAAAAAACAAAAGGCAAATAAAAGGCTTGCCAGGATCAATTTCTGCTCTTTATTCTTGAAATTTCTGTGAACAAAGGTCTGACTTTTGATTTTGATTTTGATTTTGATTTTGATTTTATGAATGTTTGCAGAAGCATATGAATACTGGAGGGGAAGACTTTGAAGCTAAATCGGGTGGGATGGGGATGACTTCTGACCGAACATCTCTCATTTCACTTACAAAAAATCTCTCCCTCAATGCTTGACCATGAACAGTGCTGTCAGAACTACAGCCAATTTACGAGTTAGGTCTAGATTTTAGGTTCTCTGGTTTTGTTATTGTTTTATTTTCCGTTTCTTTTCTTGTTATTTTTTCTCTTTTCATTCTCTAGTTTTTCATTAATTTGTCATTTTTTTTGGTCATTAGTTGGTGAGCAGTGAGTTGTGGCTGAATCTCTTGTTAACATTTGGTGTTTGGTAGTAATAAATTCTCTTTTTTTCATCCTCCCATTGCATGAGTTGCACATTTTCACCATATGCTAATTTGCGAGTACGTCAGGTTGAAATTGTTTTCTAAGATAAATTGTTTATGGTTTGCCACTGGTAACTTTTATACAAAAAAGTCGAAAGTGGAGTTTTGCTAAAGCTATTCAAGCTGTTTGAACTGGTACTGATTTATTACCAGGTTATTAGAATTCTTTTGGTCATAAATGCTGGAGCCTTTTTTCTCCATGCGCGTTGGGGTGGTTAAAAGGGCTTGAGCGTATTATCCTTTTGTCGTGCCAAATTCTTGTTGCTTCAGCAGTTAAATCTCTTCCAGTTCTTCCATTTCAAGGCACTTGCGTTATGGAGCTCTTGTATAAGGTCTTTCAAGCCGTTTTTCGACACTCTAGGCTAGAGGCCAGAGGAACCCATGTCATGTAGGTGCAAGTGTGCAACTGGTATGAAGTTTTCGCGTTAGTAGGAGTGGGGTGCAAGCTCCCAAATCTGAAACTCAAAGCTTGCTCTCCTAAGAAGACAAAGAAACTTTTGTGTGATTACAACTAAATGATGTGATCTTTTGAACATGGATGAGAGTGAGACAATACAAACCGAAACTGTAGGAAGAGCCAAACCATAACCATGGCTACTCTCGAAATCGCCACTATGCGCTCCCGCCTAAGCAGACTCTGCCAGGAAGGCCAACCTCACCTTGCCCTCCAACTGTTTGAAACTCTGCCTCACCCAACCACCCTTCTCTGGAACACCATCATCATTGGCTTCATCTGCAACAACATGCCCACTGAAGCTCTCTCCTTGTATTCCTACATGAGAAACTACTCCCCCAACACCAAACCTGACCCTTACACTTTCTCTTCCGCTCTCAAAGCCTGCGCCCTTACCCGCAACCTTAACTCCGGCAAGGCTCTGCATTGTCACATTCTTCGCTCCCTTCCCAACCCAACTATGATTGTCGAGAATTCGCTGATGAATATGTACTCTTCTTGTGATCATGACTTAGTACGTAAGGTGTTCGACACAATGCCTGAGAGAAATGTGGTTGCTTGGAACACGCTGGTTGCGTGGTATGTCAAGACTGAGAGGTATGAAGAAGCTGTTAAACAGTTCAGGATGATGATGAGGATGACGATAATCCCCAGCGCAGTGAGTTTCGTCAATGTCTTCCCCGCTATATCAGCCATGAGAGACTATAGAAATGCCAATGTTTTGTATGGTTTGGTTGTTAGATCCGGCGGTGAGTGTTTGAACGACTTGTTTGTTGTGAGCTCCGCGATATTCATGTATGCCGAGCTTGGCTGCCTTGATTATGCTAGGAAGATTTTCGACTGTTGTTTGAGGAGAGACACAGAGATATGGAACACCATGATTGGTGGGTATGTTCAGAATAATCTTCCTGGTGAAGCAATCAGCCTTTTCTTGCAAGCCGTTCGATCTGGACAGGCTGTTCTTGATGAAGTGACATTTCTTTCTGCTTTAACTGCATGCTCACAGTTGCGACGGTTGGAACTAGCTCGACAGTTGCATGCTTTTGTTACTAAGCATTTCAGAGTGATGCCTGTTATTTTACTAAATGCGATAATGGTGATGTACTCGAGGTGCAATTCTATTGAGACGTCTATTAAGTATTTCCGTAAGATGCCAGAGAGTAATGTTGTTTCATGGAATACTATGATATCTGCATTTTCTCAGAGTGGCTTGGATGATGAGGCTTTGATGCTCGTTTATGAGATGCAAGAGCAAAACTTTTCGATTGATTCTGTGACTGCAACTGCTTTACTTTTGACTGCATCAAGTCTTGGAAACCTAGATGTTGGACGGCAGACGCATGCTTATCTTATTAGGCATGGAATAAAATGTGAGGGGATGGGAAGTTACCTCATAGACATGTATGCTAAATCTGGTTCAGTCAGGATTGCAGAACGGCTATTCGGAAAAGACTATACTGCTGATAGAGATCACTCTACTTGGAATTCTATGGTTGCTGGGTACACACAGAATGGTTTGATTAAAGAAGCTTTTGTAGTTTTTAGGCAAATGCTGGAGCAGAAGCTGATACCAAATGCTGTGACCTTAGCATCAATTTTCCCTGCTTGTAATCTAGTGGGGAACATAGATATGGGTAAGCAACTCCATGGGTTCTCTTTCCGTCACTACCTTGACCAACATGTCTTTGTGGGAACTGCTCTAATTGACATGTACTCAAAATGTGGTGCACTCATTTATGCTGAAAATGTGTTTTCAGAAACCCATGAGAAAAATTCGGTCACATACACCACAATGATACTGGGTTATGGCCATCATGGAATGGGTCAGAAAGCTCTGTTTTTGTTTCACTCAATGAAGAGATATGGCATTGTACCTGATGCAGTTACCTTTGTTGCAGTCTTGTCTGCCTGCAGTTATGCTGGTTTGGTTGATGATGGTCTTTCTTTATATGACTCGATGAGAATGGAGTATAACATAAAACCAACAAGTGCACATTATTGTTGTATAGCGGATATGTTAGGCAGGGTTGGAAGAGTAGTCGAAGCATATGAGTTTGTTAAAGGGTTGGGTCAAGAGGGTTATGTGATGGAAATTTGGGGATCACTCCTTGGTGCATGCAGAATCCATAAACAATTTGAATTGGGCAAGATTGTTGCTGATAAATTGCTTGAAATAAAGGCTGCTAATGGTGAGACAGGCTACCATATTTTGCTCTCAAATATGTATGCTGAGGAAGGAAAGTGGGAGATTGTTGATAAAGTGAGAAAGCAAATGAAAGAGAAAGGTCTAAAGAAGGAGCCTGGCTGTAGTTGGATTAAAATTACTGGTTTCCTGAACTGTTTCATATCTAGGGACCAAAAACATCCTCAGTGCAGTGAGATATATGGCATGTTGGTGGAGTTGACTATGATGATGAAAGAAGCTGGTTATAGGCCTTCTCTCGATTCCCATCTAGATGAAATTTTGGGACCTCATGAGTGAAGGAGAATGCTTATAGAAGGTTTAACCATCTTGTATATATTTTCTGTTATGACTTGCTCTCGGATTTGGCAAATTGGAGACAGCTGATTATGGAAGACTATTTGGATGAATTCTGGCAATTATATTTGTCCGTCTTGGTAATGATATCAACTATAGTCAGGTGAGGTTATGCAATACGATGCCTGTATTGGGAGTTTGAACTCTACTATTTTGCTAACTCAGATTCTGCTGCAGGTCAGCAGTTGTTGAAAGCAGTTTTTATCAGATGCTGCTCAAGTCTGACTATGGATGAACAAGTGTCAAAAGTGCTGGACACAGAATTTTCAGGTAAAAGTGGTTGTAGATTTCCTACTAATAGAGATTGTGGTGGGAGATTTTGTCTTCTTATTGTTCTCAGTAACAGAACACTGTACAACATCGGAAATGACTGAGCACATTGTCTCTGATTATGAATCTAACTTAGTACAATGGCCTAACTTAGTTTTCCTTCTTTTAGTTGATAATCATGCACTTTGAAAACTTTTACTATTATTGAGTGACATACGTTGTTCTATAGCTCTGCTTGTATCTGAAAACTTGAACATATTATATATAATTATACATAGTGCTAACAAATAATATGTAGCAAGCTTCTTGAGATAGGTTTCTGGTGTTCCAAGATTAAAACTAGTGGTTTGTATTGAATTCCTAGTTCAGAGGTCTAAAATTCTGATTGTTCTCCTATAAATTTATCTTTTTGGTCCGTAAAAAAATATTAGGCTTGAAGGGCCAAGTTCACACCATCAATTTTGTCAAGATGGATATTGTGTTTTATTGTTATTAGAAATGGATACTGTACTCTAATTTTCTTTAATTTCAATACATAAGTTTATGAATTGTCAGTTGGAACTTCATTTCCCCCAATTCCTTCTCTAGTTGTCATCCCTCTTACTATGAACATAAAATCCAGAACTTGTTTCTGTATGTTGCAAGGTCTTAATTTTACAGCTTCCCTTACAACAGAATATAATGTTAATACGTGTGGGAACAATATACATGGACAAGTCGGTCATGCAGATACCACAGACAGCCCAAGTCCCATCAAGCACATTGGCTATCAGTCAGATGATGCTAGAGTCTAAGTGACATCTTAGTTGTAACTGATAATGGAGTAGTCTACACGATAAGTTCAACCACATGCTTTCCAATTTTCAAAAGGAAAGGCATTCATGTGTTTGATTCTTTGCAGTGACCTGATTGCAGGTGCACTCGACTCCAGTGCTTGTTAGTTTCTAAACAAAAGATGAACTTTGCATAGTATCTATAAACATCAAGTAAGTAATAGATGTAATGTGTATCACAGATTCACAGGTGACATGAGGAAGCATTCAGCCTTTGGCAAAGAACTCCATGTCTGGAATCAGAAGTTCAGAAGTATCAGTGCTCCAAAATCATCTTGCATGAAGAATTATAGCTTTTAGACTCCTCCATTGAGAACTTAAACAGGAAGTCCATTACACCCTGACCTCAAAGGGAAGTTCTAATGCTGATGGCTATTTTCCTCTGTCCAGAAATAGGAGGGAACATGTTTACTAGGTGAATCCTTTTTATTTATTTATCACTTTGCAAATTAACCTTCTACTCAAATGTTTCCTGTTCCCAAGTTTTGATATATACCTCTGGATGTTAAGTTTGTTGAAGCCATAAGCTGTGGACTGAGGATGAAAATAATTTGCCAGTCTCGGTCTTTCCTATTGTACATAGTAAAACCTATTAATATAGCCATCAAAATAATTTTTAGGGATAACCTCGAGTTATGAGATCGAGTAAAATGAGATTATTCCCTACTTCCAAGTTTCTTAGTTTTAAATATGGTTCTTCACAGTTTTGACTCTCTGAGGTGAGTAGATATGTTAAAACTTTTCCCTTTTCCTATTTCCTTCCAAGAGCCTAAGAAAATTAGTTTTGATGTATTCTTGGTTTGTTCTTCTAGGTTTATGTTTTACCTATTTTTTAAAATAATTTTTATGTTTTGATGCAAGGGATGCCTACTAGTATCCATTTCCTTCCACAACAGGGATTTGGAGGTGGTGTGTAATGAACTCAAATAAATGGCTTAGTGGAAGCACTGGTGCACCTCCTTCTGGTCCCACAGGAACTATTCCTTCCAATCTTCTAGTGAGCTCAGTGCAGTTCACTGAGTGCATTCACAATGCAGCCTTCTTGTGGCCAGTTTCAGCGGCCCCAGGCACCATCAAACTCAAGCCAGAAAGTTTCAGCTAGGGGTTCGTCCTCTTTTGCATCACCTGCAAGTTCAGTTGGAATGGAAACCCTACTTCTGAAAATTCACAGCTTCCTTGGACAAAGATGAAGTGATCTGATGTTCAGAAACACACATAAGTCACCGGAGAGCAGGCACAAAATCTATTATAAGATGGTAGTTACTATGAGGTAAGGGTTTTTCCATTTGGATTGACGAATTAGAAAACTTTGTAACTAATCTAGTAATTTTTCTTGAAATTCAGTACATCACTCTGTATCTATATGGTTTTTGTTTGAGTTTCTTGGTTGTTGGATCAAATTAGTAAATGATGGTTTACTCGGGGATTGTAGAGTGATATCTGGTGTGCTATTTAAATGTTTTGAAATCATAACAGCAAATTCTTGGTAGACATCTCTGAAAGATAATGCTTCAATTCAGTTTAAGTAGGTATATGGCTGCTTTAGTTCATTTTGCCATTCTCAGGAAGATAATGATGATTATACATGCATGTATGTATGTAGTTTTATTAATTTTTTTTTTTTTGGATAGATGGGAGCCCAAACATGTATCTATTTAGTTGGGAACCATCCTAAGCTTTCCATGATACAATATAATTACTTCTGGACACCTTACGAAATTCTGTTGACTTTTGGTACTTTGAACTTTGTCTAAGCTTCACAAGTTGGAATTAATATATATACTCTGATCTGAATTTGGTGAATTTTTTAGAAGACTTTGTTTGGTTGTGCAAATGCTTAATAATGTCCATTTAGTCTTTCTAAGAGGTATGGTTGTAAAGCAGGAGTGGGACTTATCTGATGAGGACAATGACAGCATGCTTTCCTTGAGAGAGATATGCTTTTCTCTCTATTTGATGCAACACTACAGGGAAGGTTGGCCTCTTCCAGCTAGAGTTCCAAGCTATGTTGGATGAGACATTGATGTCCATGAGACGATGGTCAACCAAAAACAGGTATGGAAACGCAGCTTGGAGTCTCCACCCAGGTAACATTTTGGGTGTCTTTTCCAATATTTTTTATTTGTGTCCCTTGCATTTAGGCTTTGGACAACATCAAAGGATGAAAGGTTCCCAGGTACTGGTTTGAAGCCACCAATTCAGAGAAATTCCCCTCAGGTTGATCATACAATGCAACCGAATGAGCGAAATTTGAGAGTGCCAGGAAAGGAGGACTTGGCTCCAAACCAGCTTATTGACAATGGAAAGCAGGATTCAGTGAACTCAAAACCTCAAGACCCCCAGGGAAAAAGGCAAGTTCCTTTGTCTATTTAGTTCTTTTAAGTTTCTGCAGTCTCCTTTGGGAGATAGGATGGGGATTCAAGATGTTCTTAAATTAACAATAGTCCCTAGTCAGGTTTGGTATAAGGCTATAAGCTAAGGAGTTAATCTTGGCCATGTTGTCATACTGAAGAGACTACCTTGCTCTTCCTTTTGCTAACGAAAGTCAGTACCTCAAAGATTCAAAGACCAAGGTTCAAAAAAATTTGGGGCCTTGAACTTTTTGTGTGGATAGAATGGACTCAACTAATACCTTTCCATCCCAAATAAATAGATATAACAGGAAAGTTAATGAGTTGAGTCTCCTGCTATACCCTTTATTTGGCATATTATTCAAGATATTAGTAAAAATTGTAGATGAACTGCAACAGTCCTGATAATTACTTATGAGCTTGTCATTCAAGAGTGACACTGTTCGCCTAGCATCGGATTTGCCTTGCTCTTGACATTGTATTGGCCATTTGGCCATGTGTTTGCTTACGTTGGTGTTGGATTGGTCTTATTACTATGGCTTTCACTTGTGCATATTGACCGGGATGACCTTCTCTTATCTGAATGATTGAAGTTATAATTTTTATCAAACTGGCCGCCCAGCCTTGTGCTTAGGCTACAACTTGGGAGACGGCTTCCAATATTGCGAGAACTTGTAAATTAAGTAGCTTCTGTCTTTCACTTTTTTCCTGGCCTTCTTGACAATAGTGGCATTATAATTCTCTTTGTACAAAGGTTCATATGTACATATGCTGATTTATAAAGACGGACACAAGAATAATTCAGGCCTTGATTATGAGGTTGTTGGAATGCAATGGTTTTCTGAGCAGACTTTGTACCCATGAGACAACAGCAAATGCATTGATGATTCCATATTTGATTTCAACATGCAGGGCTCAGAATTTGGGAAGCACCGAGATTTCTTGGATTGATGACTTTGGTGACAACCCAGTAAAAACTGGATTCCCTAATGCGGACACACGTACAACCTTTCACAAAACGAGCATTTTCTTTGAAGAGTCTGCTCCTAGCAAAGGTTCGCCAACTCACCAAGATACAGTGAGGCCGGGGATCAGAACTTAGACAGTTTCTCAAGGTTTGCTGATTCATTCAGCAGCAGACAATAGTGGTTTTTCTTCTCAAACTGAGAAGTTCATAAGGTTCGATTCCATAAAGAGCACTAGAGATTTGACCACTCAAGGTTTGATTCCATAAGCAGCAGCAGAGACTTTGGCCTAAGTCATGGCCTCACAAGATTCAACTCCATACTCTTTCGATGAAACAGGTCCATTTGGCTCTTCTGGCCCCTTTAAGGTGTCATACATATGAGAGTCAAAATTCAAAGAAGGGATCTGATATGTGGTGCTCTCTAACCGGAAATCCACTATACCCCCATCTTTCTCCATTTTATTCAGGGGTTGTGCAATGTAACCAATTTAGGGACAATATCCGATCATATCTGTTGTTTATATGGCCTTGTTTGTATTAAATGACAATGTCTATTTTGATGTATACCATAATATATCAAAAGTCGATTTTTGTTCTCCCAAGTTTTATTTTAATTTTATTTTATATATCTGGATGAATGTAGATTTTGTATTCAGTGAAATCTCCATAGTTTAGCTACAGCTGCATTATTGAAATCAATTCCCAAATCCAGCCATCGATTTTGGGGTGGATTTATTTTTCGAGGCTACCAGCTCTTTGAACTTGAGAAACCCAGAAGAAGTTCTTCAGTTAAATCTCCTTCACAAGGTATTTGTTACTTTGGGGGGCACTTGAAAGAAAACATACCATGATTAGGTATGGTACATAAGTTGAGCTGGTGCGGGTGACTCTAACAACACTCTAGACAGAATAATGTTTCTCCTTCCACTCATAATTACCAATATTTGTTTTATGTTGGATTCCAAAAATCTGATATCACGTTTTTGGGTTCTAAAGTATCCTGGCGTGGAGTTTGATGAATTTGCTATGAACTACTTGGGTAGATATCCTTGGGTAGAAAGAAGGATTCCTGGGAATGTGCTCCAAGTCCAACATCTGGCTTCCATATAGTAATAGACATTTGGCTTCCTTTTTTTTTTTTTTTTTTTTTTTTTTCCTAAAGACGTAAAAGGGAGTAAATTAATTGGAAGTTTGTTACGAGCTGATTGGAATCTATGAACCATGGATTATTGAAGCTAAACGCAGAAACTAAAAGGAAGCAGTAGAAGAAAACGTTGAATCTATAGAGGACTACATTGTGAATTCTTAGATAAGGTGAAACAGTACAACATAGCTTTTATATAATAGACACCAGGTAATACAAGTCGATGACTATTCTACCCTTGTGATACTAATGCTATACTGCTAACACCAGCCTCACCCAAATAGGTTAAACTCGTACAACGTACTGTTTCTTTACTTCATGATCAAGAAACAGAAAAATCAATATCAATATTTAGACAAACCTAACTTGTCCACTTAATCATGTGTTACAGATTTGGTTAATTCTCCGTAGAATTCACAATACAACAAATGAAATGTATTGTAAAGAAAGAGCACAAATTATGGTCACAAGCTAGCTAGGGAAGAAAGAAACGTAGCTGTTGACAGAAGCAAATACAAATCCAAACTGCTGCTGATCAGTTTGAATGGAAGTTTAGGGTTCTTTTCCATTATTACCATGGAAAACTAAAAAAGATTGGGCCTTTTTTGTTTCCCCCAAAGATTGGGAATTGTTACTTGCGTCTTCAAAAGGAGAATACCTGGGTGTATATATATGCCTTGGCACCCACTTCACTCTCTAATTTCACTTGCAAATTGCAGTTCTCCTGATCTCTTTCAATTCTCAAATTCTCTCCTCTCAGTTCTTCATTCCATCGACTTCCCAGAAACAAAACCCAAAAACCCTAGCTAGTTCGGTGTTCGATCCATCTGTTCGATTCTAAAAAACCTAACCCACTTGGGATACCCTAGTTGAATCGGGAAAGAAGCCGATTGAGATCGATCTTGTATTGTCTTGGGTTGCGACGATGATGATGATCACCAAAAGTAGCCGGGGCTTTGTCCGAGTTTGCCCATCAACAATGATCAAGAGCTCGTCTTGTACTTCAGAGAAAGCAGCAACGCTAATAGTGGACAAATCGACAAGAAAATCATGTCTACTGCAACAAAGAAACAAGCCCCTAAGGAAAACAAGATTGTGGTTTCTAGTTGTGGGCAGATGAAGAGGAGGGTCTTAGTTAGTCCTCCTCCTTCACAACCCGCCAGCAAGCACTTCAAGGGAGAGGACACCAAGAGGGTTGCACTACTTGGAAAGCCTGACATCAAATCCAAGTCAAAGAAAACAATGAAGGAGGTTCTCAGGGATGTCAGCAAAACCAGATGCTATCAAGAGCTTCAAAGTTGGATCTCCCAACAAAAGGAGCAGCAACAAATCCAAAAAAGACTTCAAGAAGAGAAGGAAAAGGCTGCTAAGCTTGAACAAGAGAAGCAAGAAAAGGAAAAAAGGGAGAAAGATAGACAAGAAGTCAAACTTGCCCTTGATCGAATGAAACTAGTTCTTGATTTGGAACCGAGTTGGTGCAGCATCCTCACCCAACTTCAATCCTTGCCCGGATTTGATGCTGCCTCTGAGTTCTAGCAGTGAACTGAGCATAAGGCGTGCCATATAGCAATGAAATGGTATTCTATATCTTCTATGTTCTGCTAGAAAAGAAGAGAAAAAGTCAAGAAGAAGAGAGGAGATGCATAAAGACTGTCGAGGACGATAACAAAGTTGACACTGATCTTGAATCGGTTATTGAGGAGCCAATATATGATGAGCAGCTAAAAACGTACCATGGAAGTGGGAGAGTGGAATGCTGGTTATGCAGATTTTACTTAGCATTGTAGTTAACAGTTATTCTCATTCTCTTTTACATCAATATCGAAGAGAATTCTATTCATGTAAGTTACATGGGGTTAAGGCATTAAGTCCCCCCTATTGTATCTTCAACTAATAATATGGGTGTGAGGACCTAACCCCCCAGCTAGACTGGGTTCCAGCCCTCGTTACAAAAATTTCTGTCTCCTTCGCATGTAAATACAATATCTGACCAATATATAGGATGAGATCGAATAGAACAGGATGTGAAATTTGATAACTTAAGACAGATGCATTTTCATTGTTCCTCGTCGATCTGCAATAGAAAATAGAAAGCATGCATTGGTTATATTATACTGTCATTTCCATTTAAAATGTCACTACTGCTCTTTAATTATTGGAAGCTGAATATTGTAACACAAATTAGTTTACTTGTTCCGAACAAATGCGTTAACTGTTCTCAATAATCAATATCATAAAAATTACATGCAGATGTCTGAAAGTTAAACATCTGTGAGCAGAAATGGGAAAAGCAAAGACATAAGAATGAAAGATTCTTGTACGTGTATACTCCAGACTCCAAAGGAACCATATAGCAGACATAAGAATTCAGCTGAGTAACTTTATCTTGCAAGCAAATTAACAAGACAGAATGTAACTATGTAATCAGAGGGAAACAAGAAATTTATATATTGCAAAAGCATGCCTTGGTGGTGCAACAACTTGTCCATCTCATTCACCAGCAGAGCATGTCATGACTTGTGTGTTTTTTTTTTTTTTTTTTTTTTTTTTCTGGTGAATCTGTGCTTACAGAGAGTGATGGAGTTACAGCACAAAGCATCCACCCATGTTGAGCACACATATATCCTGAAGCTGACTAGTGTTATACTCGAACAGGCGAAGACCCAGGGTTTGGACAGAGAATGATCCACAAATTGATTCACAAGTTAAAATTTCTGAATCACTACTAGGAAGAGGAGGCCTAGCTGCAGATTTTGAATAGGAATAATTGAAAGTGAGCACATGAAGAGTTTTCATACAGAAGAATGCAAAGCATACTTGTTGACCTCCAAGATGGACACAGCTGTATGCGGTTCCTTCAACTCCTTTAAGGGCACCAGACAGACTTATCTTAGCTACTCGTTCAATACAATCAGTTTCACCTTGAGGGGACAGCACCATGCGGGAGACTATTTATCTGTTCATCATCAAAGGTAAAAATTAGCTTCTCATCCTCCTCCTCCTCTTCCGAGTCCACCACTAAAACCTTGTTGTACATTGCATGGAAAACACCCATATCGTCCCGAATGCGGGGTTCACGATGAGAACACATGTTTTCTTGGGGTCAGCCACGTCAAAGCAGAGTAGATGGCCTTCTGTTTCATAGTTTGTGCGACGTGTGACAAAGATCTTGGTGCCCACAAGTGCAACATTGGATGGACGAATCGCTTCCCAGGAAAGGTCTCCAGTTGTAAGACTTGGGAGAGAAGCCCATGCTTTGGTTTCAGGGTCAAATACATGGGAACGTCATCTCCCTCTAGAACAGCAACTACTTGTACGACGGAATAGGATTGAGAAGAAACTTGTTTTAGCTTGGAATCGGATTGAGAAGAAAACATGGGAATCGGGGTAAGGTCATTAGTGAACAATTCCCTCAATTTGATGGCGTGGACACGGTATCGATTGAAGAAGCACCAAAATGGAACTCAAAAGTGCAAACGTACAGTTTAGCGTCGTCCAATTTCTTCCTATCCCGATACGCTTCACCTCCTTTACCCAGTAATGAAACCATTTGATCATTTAGAAAAAGCAAGAAGGGGATCGATGAAGTACGTTAGTCATACAAAGGAAAATAAAGTCGCTGCAAATTATTAAATAGTTGACATACATCAGTAGTTAAAACATATTTGCATTTTCTCACTTATCAATTCATCCCTTTTAGCTAGTTTGTTAGATTGAACACGGTATTCTCTTATATGGTTTGTTTGAGGTATCAAATTAACTTTTAGCTCTTCTTACTTTGAGTTCTTATCTAACTAAATGTGCTACTAAAGAACCCTCTGTTGCTTTTGAGTTGATGCAATTCATTGTTAAATTCCGTTATTCACTTGTTCAGTCGTCTCGTCATGGCGTGTGGAGTTGAATTTTCTGGCCATATTGTTAAATATTTAAGGACTTATTAGCCTCATATAATAAGATCTATGATCATAGTTGCTCTATCTAAAATAGCTCATCCAAGTATTCATCGGGGAATTACAAGGTGACTTGATAGTTTGAGCTTAACTTGAGAGGCAAATAACTATCTAATTTTCTTTCCCTTGTGAACATGAAGTTGGTCTGTGGTTGGAAGTAAAATTTGGCCAGGTACGAGAAAATACTTCAAGAAAAAGGCGTCAATGGAGAATACCTGGAGGCATGTCCATGCTCACAAGTCACAGAAATGAGAGAGAGAGAGAGAGAGAGAACAGGATATTTATGACGTGCAAAACAATATTTGCATCTCTGTATGCTAAGATGATAAGATTAGTATAAGCCTTGAAGTGCCTACCTTCAAGTTGCAAGCATCTGCAGCACCAGCAATGTTATTTAGAGAAGACTGAAATGGCTTCTTCGCCTCTTTTATTCTGATGTATGCTGTTGGCAACCCTCGTTTTGTTTGACAGCTCCATCCACATCACACTGTTTTGAACAAGGAAAAGACTTAGGTGCCTTGGGTATCTATACCTCGCAAGGTGACAGTGTGTTATTGGTCCACATAGGCCAACCACTTAAAAAAATGGACCTACTTAACGGATGTCTGTTAACTCTCTAAAAGAAAAAAATAATCTCTCTCTCTCTCTCTCTCTCTCTCTCTCTCTCTCTCTCTCTCTCTCTCTCTCTCTCTCTCTCCTCACCATCATTGCCCGCCATCCTCGTCCTCAGAAGAGATATCAAACGCCTCGCCGAAAACTTCCTGCCGCCGGCCTGCTCTGGCTTGGGTGGGTTAACCGGATCTCACCTAGGCCACCGCCGCCGCCACGACTCTAAGCACCGACCACATTGGGATTGAGCTTTATTTTCTCAGGCCGTCCCCAACGAAAAGAGAGGGAAAGGGAGATTGGGTCTGACGACCCTTCCGGGTTGACCCGTCGGTTTCGCCGCCCTCCTATCGTCGTTGGGCTCTCCACTGATCGTGGTCGGGATCGTCGTGGGTCACTGGAGAACAACCGAAGCTTCTCCACCGCGATTCGGCGTCACCTGTGGTTGCATGCGAGATTCAAGGGCTGGGCTAGGAAGAAGAAAAAGAGAGGAACAATTTGTGGGTGGTTGTAATGATTGGTGGCAGGAGCTGGCTGGAAAGCGTCGGGAAGGCGTCTGGGCTTGATTAGCGCTCAACTGAGCTCTTTGACCGGGTCAACAGTCTCCTCCCCATTATAAAGAAAACTGATGGCTTAGATTAAAAGGGAGAAGATATCAACGACCCAAATTAAATTTCGGAAATTGAATTTATTTATCAAAACTTTGATAAATCATAGTAAATAGCTCGATGCTCTAAAACTTAATCCAAAGACGTCGGCGAACTCATGTAGACGCGTACTTCGACACTACGACCTCAAACCTTCACTACAGGAAATATACACTTAGCCGACGGAATCTTATTAATTTCGTCGGCTAAGACACACTTCACCGACGGAAACAAAAACCGTCGTATAGGACACCACATCCGTCGCCTAATATTTCATAGGCGACGAAAAATAACTGTCGACAACTTCCGTCGACTAAGAGAATCCTAATCGACGAAATACTATTCGTCGTCCTATTTCCGTCGGCTTAGTAAATCCTAGACGACGGATATCTTCCGTCGGTAAGGTTTCGTCGCCTTAGATCTTTCTAGTCGACGGAAATTGACTGTCGACATAGTCCGTCGTCGAAGATTGTCTAGGGCGACGAATAATGTTCCGTTGGTAGAACTTGGCTTAGACGACGAATAATTTTCCGTCGCTTAAACTTTTCTGGGCGACGAATTCAGTTCCGTCGGCTAAGAACATCTTGGGCGACGAATAACTATTTCTTAGCCGACGAACGTTTCTGTCGCCTAAGAATTTGAATTATTGCCTGACACAAAGCAGAGCGAATATTTTTTCCGACGCCTTTTGTCCTAGCCAAAGGAATATTCCGTCCGCTAAGTTTACACATCATCATTTATACACCTTTTGCCCAGAAGAGAACGCAGATCGAATAAAAGCATGGTCTAGCTCCCCCCCCCCTTCATCAGAATATTCATCCGATCCAAATATAGTTAATTTAGAAGCTTTTCGTTGACATGAATTTGATCGATCTTTAAGAGGTACGCGCTTCGATCTCGATCTCCTAATTGGTAACTATTTTAATTAATTAATCTATTTTCTTCTTTTAGGCATATTTTCCTGCGAACTTTCGGCAACTTGCCGGTCCAATTTTGATGGATTATTAATTCTTGCTTATTACTTGTATGCTTAATATAATTACTAGATATGTGTGTATAATATGTTTGTACGTACATATAATATTATATATGCATGAAAACTATATAATATTATGTTTGTATATATATATATATATATATATCTAACTTTTGTGTATAATTTTTAAAGATATATATATATATATCTTTAGCTTTTGTATGTATGATTAATTAATAATTATGTGAATAATTATGTACGTACGTTTATCAAATTTTTTTTTTCATTCAAATCGTTTTGTTCATGCGATTTGAATGATAAAAAATAAAATGATGAATCATGTAATTAAGAATTATAAGATTCTTATACATTCATCAATATATATTGTTACCCTTAGAAATCCCGTTCGAGAACCATTATGTTACAACTGTGTCTAACAAAATGGGTTTCGAATTGTCTCATATTTGGACAGTTTGGGAGCATATGACATTGAGATTCCGTTTGTTGTTGGTGCGTTTCGTTTTCGGTTGTGGGTATATATATTTCGACAAGATCTTCCTTTATTGTTCCTCGAGTGCATTCTAGGTATAGATATTAGTGCACTTGGGGAACTGTAGGGAGATGCTGCCGAAATTTTCTCACATATGCGAATTCGAAACCCCTCAACAACAAACGAAATCACAATGTCATATGCTCTCAAACGGGATTAGGGCCCTAACCGGAGGTATAAGGTGAAGAATATTATTGGGGTAGTAATTAAACTCTCAAGTATGGAAAATGATTGGAAAATTATGCTCATTTATGTAAAGTGTGGAAAATTATTGGGGGTCAGTAATTTTCTGTATTTCTTGATACAACACATCCGCCTTCCTTTATTTTCTTCCAGTTTGATACTTGGATGTTTGTTTTACTCTTTTCCAGGTCTTTTCTTTAATCTGGAATGCTTCCAGTTTTTGTTATGCTCATATGTTCAAGTGTGGAAAATTATTGAGGGTCAGTAATTTTCCTGACCAGAGCAACCAAAGTTTATGGATGATTGTTATTACTTAGATTTCTTTCAACCATCCTCTAATGACATAATGGGGTAGTAAACTCTCAAGTAGGGAAAATTATTAGGGGTTAGTAATTTTTCTGAACAGAGCAACCAAAGTTTACTGACCCCCAATAACCACCCTGTAACCAAAAAACTGAAACTGACAACCAAAGATAAATGAAACTGACAGAAATATCAAAGGAATAGACCAAAATTACTAAAAGAACAAGTTCCTTTACTGAAATTCAAGATCATTCATATGTTCTTGCAACACTATAAAAATACTACATTTATTTTGAAGATCCTACATCTAAAGTGCCACTAATCTTTTTTCTATATTGATGTCCATAAACTTTAGCAGGATCTTCTTCCTCATTTCATTACCACCATCTTTTGTCGGTTTTTTACTATGACATAGGCTCTCTATAAAGTGGAGTAAAAACGGTCCACAGTCTGACCTGCAATGTATTAAGAAACAGTGTTACTAAATTTTTCACCCCAATAAAACAGACAAGTAATTTCTGACCCCAATAAAACTCTTTAAAAGAAGTTTAAAGGTACTTACAATGTTTTCTTTTGCTGCGGGCAGGATAAGATATCAGTCAGCTTGTATCTTGCTTGATAAACGTTTTGGTCCAGCATCCATCTTCTTGTTCTTTTCTCTTCAGCACTCATCATCGAGTAACCGTCAACCACTATTCCTTGGCTTGTCCTGCTTGTCATAGTTTTCCCTCCATTCCTCAGGGTCCATGCCTTGGCTGAGAGGGTATTTGGTGGAATCATATACGCGTTTGATGAACACCATAATGTGCTTCACCTGTTGGTTCCAACACACAAGTAAATTACAACTCAAACAAACTAAGAGAATAAGCAACAAACAAAAACCAGTAGAAGTTTACTGCCCCCCAGTAAACTTCTTACCCTAATAAATCAGTTACAACTCACCACTGCAATTGCATTCTGAAAGTGGTTGTTGGTGTCGGCAGAGTAATCTTTCGTTGGCGGTAGCATTGAGTTCACGTGATAGAAGCATCGAGCTTTGTTGTCAATCAGGACCAAGGTATAGTGGTGGCTGACCCCGTGATGTACCGGAATGAAAACCAAGTCCTTACTAAAGATGGACCACAGAGGATTAATAATGGAAAACTCTATATCCAATTCATTACATTTGAATTCCCCCTGTTTTCCTCCTCCAGCTAGGAACTCCTTCAGTTTTTGTTCATGTACCACCGCCGCGCGCTGTATTTATAAAAGCAAGTAGTAAGATTGTGTTAACTGAAAAAAGTAACGGAGGAGACCGCGGTGCTGCGGCACGCTGTTATTTCAGGTTAGACTACTTACCGTGCCTCTATGTCTAGGAATCCGACCGAGACCTTCTTCTTTTCCATTTCCTCCTTCAACATTGCGAGGTACACCCTGATGGTCTGCATGTACAACATATATAAGTCACAAATAATTACAACAAAGAATACATCTTAGGTTACTCAAACATCAACTTTATTGCGGTTAGTAAGACCAGTAAGTTTTTCTCACATTAGATGTAATCTCTCCTTCTTGAATTATTCTCTTCAAGTCATCTTTGGTAATGTCAATGATACCATCACAACACTCCCAATACCGGAAACTGTGCAGACACAAATAAGTCATAAGCAAGTCAAACCAGGGAGCTAATTGTAAAGTTATATATATATATATACTAGGGAAGAATAAACTTACTCATCATTCTTGTCCTTGTTCAAATCAAACCAGTTCTTATAGTGATTCGCCACCTTTTCATCCAAGAGCTTCCATGTTGGAGTGTTGCAGTTCACTCCATCAATAACAATACGATTCTGGACTTTACGCTCCACCTCCTTTGTTCTTTTTGCTGGCTTTAGCCCTAATGGGGTGTCATACTCCCATTCTTCTTCTTTCCTCTTTTGTGCCCCACGCTTCTTCAGGTTGACGTCTCTTTCAATCGAACCAGTCTCCACAGTTTCTTTTGAGCCCTTCTGCTTGACATATTTCTTGAGCCCTCCTGCTTGCTGTTCTTCATTCTTCAAGCTGGTTGTTTCATTCATTTTTTTAAGGCCATTTCCACAGCTTGATCAACAAGTTTGTCCAGTTTAGACAGCTTGACATCGGTCGTCACAGGTTCATCGTCTTTTGGAAATATCTTTCGCAACGGAACTGGTTCTGCTACTTGTTCAAAAAACTACACAAAAGAAAACACACAAGTTATCCTCAAAAAATTGAACCAAACACAATATTTATTGGGGGTCAGTAAACTTATTTCTACTCTTACCTCTTCAGTTCCTAGTTTCTCCTCTCTGCAGTTATATTCTTCCTCTTCAACCGGCTTTGACCTACCCTCCTCCTCCTCCTCCTTCTCCTCAGTTACACATATTATCTGTTTTGCCCCCTTGTGCAACTGTTTCTTCAGAGTGTTGATTTAATTTCTGTCTGCCCTCCTTTCTTTCTCTAGCTCAATGATTTGGCTGTCCGCTTTCTTTAACTTGCCGAGCAATTCAGTGTTTTTGTTCACCAGTTCTTCATTTGCTTTGGCAAGTTCTGTCAGCTTCTTCTTCATATCTTCCATCGGCAGCTCCTGTACACGTTATAACAACGAAATCGTTACTGTTAAACAATTATATACAAATAAACAAGTTTACTGCCCCCCAGTAAACTTCTACTGGGGGTCAGTAAACAACAATACATTATCTCCCTTTCAATTTCATGACAATTACAGACTTAATATACCCTAATAAACAACTTTATTGCCCCTAGTGTGTAAAGTAAAAGTTTACTGCCCCCCAGTAAACTTCTATTGGGGGTCAGTAAACTTTTATACATTATCTCTCATTCAATTTCATGACAATAACACACTTAATATACCCTGATAAACAACTTTATTGCCCCTAGTAAACCAGTAGAAGTTTACTGCCCCCCAGTAAACTTCTACTGGGGGTTAGTAAACTTCTATACTTATCTCCCATTCAATTTCATGACAATTACACACTTAATATACCCTAATAAGCAACTTTATTGCCCTCTAGTAAACCCAGTAGAAGTTTACTGCCCCCCAGTAAACTTCTACTAGGGGTCAGTAAACTTCTATACTTATCTCCCATTCAATTTCATGACAATTACACACTTAATATACCCTAATAAGCAAATTTATTGCCCCCTAGTAAACCCAGTAGAAGTTTACTGCCCCCCAGTAAACTTCTACTGGGGGTCAGTAAACTTCTATACTTATCTCCCATTCAATTTCATGACAATTACACACTTAATATACCCTAATAAGCAACTTTATTGCCCCCTAGTAAACCCAGTAGAAGTTTACTGCCCCCCAGTAAACTTCTACTGGGGGTCAGTAAACTTCTATACACGTTCCATTTTCATTGCTAATAGTTTTACTGGGTGTTAGTAACCATGCAAACTTACCCAATCAATTTTCCTTGGTGTTCCATTGTCATCTTGCAGCCGCTTATCATTGCCGGAACTCGTTTCCTCCTCATCCATCCATGGACCTTCTATTATGAGTTCCTATTTTTACATTTATAAGACACAAATCAGTTTAATTTAGTTTTTCAAAAAACAAACAAAACAATGCAATATATTTTTTTTAATTATAAAAATGGCTATATAAATAAAATACCATTACCTCTAGCAATTCAGGTCTTCTCAAATACTCCTTTTCTTTGATGATCTCTTGTATTGACCATGTTAGAAATCTGGGAGTCTCCTTCTCTTTCCCGATAATCCGCTTCTTTATTTTTGTTTTCTCAAGGAACTAGTATAGAACCAGAAGGAGGCATCCGTTCAAAACTCTTGGCTCCCCCCTTACGTGCTTGTGAAGTCCTTGGTGCAAGAATTCTAATACCTTATGTGACCAGTTGTATTTGTCGATGCCTTCAAGGTCTTCACACTTGAGTATCAGTTTCCATTCAATGTGGTTCCTGCTTCTGTTGAAAAATAAAGCTGCCATAAGGTACATTATAACCAAAGAGGCTATCTTCCTTGGATCCCCCTTCTTCTTCTGAAGCTTCCTAAGCTCTTCCATTAATGTGTCATCAGTAACCTTTCTGGTGATTGTTCTTCTTGTTTGCTTTCCAAAGACAGCAGAATCTGCCACATTCTTCTTACTGCCCTTGCAGTATTTCTGGTCTATTGTGATATCCACATCCGAGCCTTCTTTGGTTATTCTAAAAGTTAAATGCACGTCATGCTCCGTAATTTCAATCTCCGTGTTCCCAAATATGAAGTTTTTATTGTCACTGTTGTAGTGCCTCATTAGGATCTCAAAATCAGATTCAAGCTTCTTCACTTGATCCTCCTCAACCTTGTCCAATCTAAATGCTTCAATTATTCCCCGAAAACAAGTGCTGTTTATCAACTCCCATGATTCTTCTGGGATGCTCTCCTTGTATCTATACATTAACATATAAAATGATGTCAGTGAGCACTTTTGCTGCACGTGTTTGATCTTGGTCAAGTCACCTTCTCCTCCTTTTTCCTTCTTCTTTCTTCCCTTTTCTTCCTCCTCATCCTCCTCCCCTGAATCTGTCTCCGCTTGTTTTCTTTTTCTGCCTGTTGATCTTCTCTGAAAAAGATACTTTTCTGTTTCCCCCTCTTCATCTTCAGTGTAATCATCATCTTCTTCTTCTTCAGCAACGGCACCCTTTTGGACCTCTTTTCTCTTTTTCTTCGACTTCATCTTCTGTAAAACTTCTCCTATATTTTGTTCTGTCCTAATAGAAGCTACAGATTCTTGAAACCAATCATCTTCGGTATCAGAATCCACACCTAAAGGCCTTGAACTGCTTCTCATCCTGTATATAAGTAGTAAAAACTTGCATTTATAAACTGCATATGTAAAAAATAAAGTTTACTGCCCCCCAGTAAACTTCAACTGGGGATCAGAAACTTGCAAAAATGAACTCTCTTTCAATTTTAGGGGCACAACACACAACAGATACCCATTATTACCCTAATAAACAACTACATTGCCCCATAGTGAACACAGTGGAAGTATACTGCCCCCTAGTAAACTTCTACTAGGGGTCAGTAAACTTCAATACATTATCTCCCTTTCATAATCATGCCAGTTATACACAACATATACACATTCTTACCCTAATAAACAACTTTATTGCCCCCCTAGTAAACCAGTGGAAGTTTACTGCCCCCAGTAAATTTCTACTTGACAAGAGTAAATAACAATACAGTATCTCCCTTTCATTGTCATTCCAATTATACGCAGTAAATCAGTGAATGGAGCTTCAATATCATCAGATAAGTCCAAAATAAGCCTAAATGCAATAAAATTCAAAATGTACATGTTTTTATGGTTTTCCCGAGCGAGGTCGAGTGAGAGCGATTGAAGCAGATATCGACGCCGATATATTCAACGCCAATGCATAGACCATAGATCAACTTCGATCGACTGAGAGTAGGGCAGAGAGCGATTTCCTGCTCAACTGGGATTTATCTGCGGAGAGCGACGGAGTGGACAGATATTTAACGAGAGAGCGACGTGGCCTGATCGATGGAATCACGGAGATCGTGAAGAACCCTAAACCAGAGATCGTTATCGAGTGTTAGAGAGAGATAGAGAGAGTGGGAGAACTGAGAGTTCGGTTGATCGTGGAGAGTGGAGAGTGGGAGTCTGGGAGAACATGTGTATTTAATTCATGCAATAATTAAGGGTATAATATTAATTGTTAGAGGCGTTAAAACATTAATATGGGTTACTCAATAGTTTTTTCATTGAAATGGGCTTTAAAATCCTTGTTTACTGAGTAAATGTTTATTTTCCCAACAAAGTATATATATATATATATTTATATATATTTCCGGTTGATTTTATTCACGATTTTTTGATTATATATTTTTGTTTATTGTTATTATAGTGTACAACATGGACAAGAGCTGGATGCAATTAGGGAGGGGGTCCCCAGTTTATATGAGAGACATTTTTGATTTTCTTGAGTTCGTGCGTCTACATAGTCCTCCAGACAACGTTATTCACATATGTCCGTGCAACAAATGTCTCAATCGGAAATCAGTAACATATGAAGACATGTATTCTCACTTGGCACTAAACGGTATTTGTCCTAGTTATACCACATGGACATGGCACGGCGAAAATCAAGTTCAAATGCCCACACTCGCAGAAATCTAAGCATCACATAATCCGCAGGCAGGATCTTCCAATGCTAGTTACGGGGACCCTGCTGTGATGAACCTCTTAAACGATGCCTTCCCGTTCGCCACCTCAGGATATCAACAAAATGTTGTTTATGACAACGCTCTTGACACCTTCCCTAATGTCTCCCACGTTGACCACAACAGTGATTATGATAAGTACAACAAGCTTGTACGGGAAGTACAAACCCCATTGTATCCTGGTAGGGAGCATACTGTGTTGGGTACCGTCATGGAGCACATGCAAATAAAAAACAAGCGGGGAAAGACTAACATATGTTTTGATGACGATATTGCACTTATGAAGAAAGTGCTTCCCAAAGGTAACAGTTGTCTGGCAAATTTCGACCAAGTAAAAAGGATGTTGACTGACCTCGGTCTTGATCACCAGAAGATAGACGCTTGCATCAATAACTGCATCTTGTATTACAAAGACAACAAGGATGAAGTTGAGTGCCCACACTGCTACGAGCCAAGGTATGTAGCTTCCACTTCATCTAAACAGAAAAACCGGCCCATACTTCCCGTTGGGTCCTCGTCTGCAGCGTCTGTACATGTCTTCACATATGGCCAAACATATGAGATGGCACCAGGCAAGGCACCAGGGATAGGAGAGGATTAATCCGGATAATCTCACACACCCTGCAGACAGGGACGCTTGGAAGCACTTTGACCGTTCTTTTCCTGAATTTGCTGGAGGCTGTCGAAATGTCAGACTCGGACTTGCAACAGTCGGATTCAATCCTACTGGAAACATGAATTTTTCTTACAGCATTTGGCCTGTGGTAGTATTTCCGTACAATCTACCTCCCAACATGTGTATGAGGAAGGAGTACAATTTTCTTACGCTTATGGTACCTGGGCCATATTCTCCAGGAAAGTGTTTGGATGTGTACATGAGACCATTAATTGACCAGCTGCAGGAGTTATGGGAAAATAGACTTCCTACCTTTTACAGGCATGGTCAATCTTCATTCATGATGAAAGCAGCTGTTATTTGGACCATCAGTGATTTTCCAGCTTACGGGATGTTGTCTGGCCAACAAACTAAGGGGTACAAGGCTTGCCCGGTATGCATAGATGACGTCAATTCTACATGGCACACCGACAAAATTTGTTTCATGAGATCTCGTAGCCATCTTGATGAGGATCACGAGTGGCGGTGGGATGCGGAGGCATTTGATGGGACTGAGGAGCATAATCCAAAACCCCCAGAGAGGTCTGGTGAGTGGATTTTGGAGAGGCTTAACTAGCACTGGTTCGGATATTTGAGCACCAGTAAAGAAGTAACGGACTTGAATCCTCCCACGCCTGATGAGTTTAAGTATTGGACGCACAAAAGTGTATTCTTTGAATTGCCTTACCGGTCGACCTTGAAAATTAGACACAACTTGGACGTCATGCACATAGAGAAGAATGTTTGTGACAGTGTTCTTGGAACAATTCTGAATCTCAAACATAAGTAAAATGACACCCCTAAAGCCCGTGTTGATCTTAAGATGATGGGTATATGCCCCCAGCTATGGCTAGTAGAGAACAAAAAAACCAAACAAGCCATAATACCGACAGTCCAGCCTCAAAAGAAGACGAAAGTGTTTCAGTGGTTTGGAAACGTTAAGTATCCTCACGGGTATGCAGGGAATATCGCTCGATGTGTTAAAATAGGGGAAAACAAGATTAGTGGGTTGAAGACTCATGACTGTCATGTTTTGCTGCAGCGTCTTCTTCCCATGGTCATTAGACCATATTTGCAGAGTGATGTGGTTGACACATTAGTGGCATTGTCCAAGTTTTTTCAGAGGATATGCTCTAAAGAGCTTAAAAAGTCTGATGTTCGGTCATTGCAAGAAGATATTGTGTACATCATGTGCAAGCTAGAGAGGATCTTTCCCCCGACTTTCTTTGACATCATGATTCACCTCATGATCCACCTTCTCGAACAAGTGTTGCTTACTAGTCCGATACAGTATACCTGGTGCTATCCAAATGAGAGGTATGCACTCATATTTATTCTAATTAATCATCCTTTCAAATTAAGATAAATGGTATTTTAAATATGTATTGTAAGAATTGCATATTTGTTTTGCAGGCAACTGGGGGATGGGAAAATGGACTTCCTACTTTTGACAAGCATGGTCAAACTTCATTCATGATGAAAGCAGCTATTATTTGGACCATCAGTGATTTTCCAGCTTACGGGATGTTGTCTGGCCAACAAACTAAGGGGTACAAGGCTTGCCCGGTTTGCATAGATGACGTCAATTCTAGTTGGCACGCCGACAAAATTTGTTTCTTGGGATCTCGTAGACATCTTCCCGATGATCACGAGTGGCGGTGGGATGCTGATGCATTTGATGGGACTGAGGAGCACAATCCAAAACCCCCAGGGAGGTCTGGTGAGTGGATTTTGGAGAGGCTTAACCAGCATTGGTTCAGATATTTGAGCACCAGTAAAGAAGTAACGAACTTGAATCCTCCCACGCCTGATGAGTTTAAGTATTGGACGCACAAAAGTGTATTCTTTGAATTGCCTTACTGGTCGACCATGAAAATCAGACACAACTTGGACGTCATGCACATAGAAAAGAATGTTTGTGATAGCGTTCTTGGAACAATTATGAATCTCAAACATAAGAACAAGGACACCCCCAAAGCCCGTGTTGATCTTAAGATGATGGGTATACGCCCCCAGCTATGGCTAGTAGAGAACAAAAAAACCAAAAAAGCCATAATACCGAAAGCAGGCTACACAGTCCATCCTCAAAAGAAGGCGGAAGTGTTTCAGTGGTTTGGAAATGTTAAGTATCCTCATGGGTATGTAGGGAATATCGCTCGATGTGTTAAGATGGGGGACAATAAGATTAGTGGGTTGAAGACTCATGACTGTCATGTTTTGCTGCAACGTCTTCTTCCCGTGGTCATTAGACCGTATTTGCAGAGTGATGTTGTTGACACGTTAGTGGCTTTGTCCAAGTTCTTTCAGAGGATATGCTCTAAAGAGCTTAAAAAGTCTGATGTTCGGTCATTGCAAGAAGACATTGTGTACATTATGTGCAAGCTAGAGAGGATCTTTCCCCGACTTTCTTTGACATCATGATTCACCTCATGATCCACCTTCCCGACATTGTGTACATTGTATACCTGGTGCTATCCAAATGAGAGGTATGCACTCATATTTATTCTAATTAATTAATCATCCTTTCAAATTAAGATAAATGGTATTTTAAATATGTATTGTAAGAATTGCATATTTGTTTTGCAGGCAACTGGGGGATTTCAAGAAGAAGAACAAAAACAAACGTTTTCCTGAAGGGTCGATCACGGCGGCATACATTCAGGCTGAGAGCGTAACTTACTGCAGCGCCTATCTCAATGATGAAGACACAGTGGGGGAATCATCTGGAGCGGGTAGTAGCCAGCAATTCAAGCTATCAGTTGTTTCAAACGATGTTGAACCGTACGGCAGGTTAAGTAATTCTGAAAGATTAAGTAATGATGAGATCAAAGAGGCTCATTGGTCTGTCCTTCAACATTGCGAACAAGCCGAGCGATACTTCAAGAGGCATTTGGAAATGCAGTATGGTAATGAAGTCATACACAAGAGAGATTTTCCTGATTACTTCCCTATTTGGGTACGTACCTTTCTATCGATCTCTATATATATGTTACATAATGTAACAATGTTGCTCTTAAAATTGTTACAGATGATGCACATTCAACAGGAGTTTCCTGCTTCTTACAACCCGGAGTTGTACTTGTTGGCTGGAGGACCCCAAAGCCACAGAGTTCGTGCTGGATGTTTTGTGAACGGTGTTAAGTTTGTCACGTCAGAACGAGATGAAGACCATGTCACCCAAAACAATGGAGTCATGGTTGAGGGTCTGGGTTTCAACTACTACGGGGTTCTTGTTAGTGTCATCAAACTAATCTACGGCAACCGTATGCCAGTCGTGTTGTTCAAGTGCAAATGGTTCAATACTGACCCAACCAGACGAAGGAGTACAATTCTGGATCGTGGCTTGTTATCAGTGGACTCAAACAGTGTATGGTATGATAATGAGCCGTTTATTCTTGCCACCATGGCGAAACAAGTGTTTTATCTTGATGATCCGGCTATGGGTGAGGGTTGGAAAGTGGTGCAGGTGATGTCACATAGGAATATTTGGAGTGCAGCTACACTGGGAGGGGATGATGAGAGTGGGCCCAGTGAACCAATAACAACTGATCAACCGAATGAACCATATCAAGAGGATTCTCCACATGTAGTCCCTAATACTGAGGATATTCGTGTCATCAACCAACACGTTCCGGATATCATAGGTTATCTTCCAATTACACCATCTGAACTGATCTCACTACAACATCGCCACCCCAGTCATGATGACGACGGCTTCATAGATGACGAATACATAGAGGATGATGAGTATTCTGACCAAACTGAGGAGGATGATGATTCAAACGACTCAGATTATCATGAGTACGATTAATATATATTACGATTATTCGGATGACTCTAAATATCATATGTATTTTTTAATTTATAATTAACTACGTACGTACGTACGTATACGTACGTCAAACCATTAATTATATAATATATTCGTGCAAATTTCCATTGTAATTTTTAAAATGCATATATATATATATATATGTATGCTTTTTTAAGTACGAATACTTACGTGGAGTTATAAAAATTTTATGTTACTTAGGCGACGGAAATTGTATAAGTCGTCGGCTTGGTTAACCAATGCCACGGAAAATGTATTTTCCGTCGTGTAGGATCCCCAAATATTAGGCGGGTAAATTTTGCGCCTTTGTTTTTCCCCGAAATTTCGTATTACGACACGAATATTGTCTTAGTGAGTTTAATTTAAAACCTATACTAACTCCCTCGCGTAATCCACAATCCCTAATTCACACCCACAATTCCCAATTCCCAAATCCCACCAGAGTCGCGCCACCAGAGCTGCGCCACCAGACCCCATCCACGCATCGGCAACCAATTAAAGTGCGCGCATCCACCCACCTCCTCCACTCATCGCCACCGCATCCACCCGCCGCTCCGATCTCTCTGCTCTCACTTTCTCACCGCCGCTACGATCTCTCTGCTCTCACTTTCTCACCGCCGCTACGATCTCTCTGCTCTCACCTTCTCACCGCCGCTCCTTTTGCAGGTCCGTATTCTCTCTCTTCTTTCTATGGACTATTTTTCATAATCTTTATCTATTACTCACTCATTTACTAACAATTGTGTGTTATTTATGTGCAAGATATGGTGATCATGGGGAAGAGGAAGGGCCGAGCCACTCAGGCCAGTGCTTTGATGGACTCAATACGGCAGAGCGTCGGTTCAGCTAGCAGTAGCAGCCATCCTAACCCCATGCCGGCTGAGACAGTACCACCAGGGGCTCCCCCCTTGATCGTGCGGCGTCCTATAGTTGACAGTTGTTCAACGGGATCTCAATCGACGTCTGTAACTGCAACCGAGATTGCAACCGCACCCGAATCTGCAAGACGCATCGTCGGCAGCGCTCGAATCAAAGTTAGAAGCCCAACAGGTAAGTGTATTAATTTACTGCCCCCAGTAAACTTCTACTGGGGGTCAGTAAACTTCTACTAGGGGTCAGTAAACTTCTACTGGGGGGTCAGTAAACTTCTACTGCCCTCAGTAAACTTCTACTACCCCTAGTAAACTTCTATTGGGGGGTCAGTAAACTTCTACTGCCCCCAGTAAACTTCTACTGGGGGTCAGTAAACTTTTTCTGGGGATCAGTAAACTTATACTGAGAGGGAAGTTAAGTTGTTGGGGTAGGGGAGGTTATTATGTTTTCTAGTATTCATATATATATATGTAGTTTTGTGGTTGTTATTTTAATTACTAGATGTAGTTTTGATTCAAGTTTGAACTTTGTTGGCTTGAGTGGTTTTCGGACCCTCTTGTTTGATCGTTTCGGTCATTATGATCAATGATCATGGGGGTCAGTAACTTCTACTGGGGTCAGTAAACTTCTTCTGCCCCTAGTAAACTTCTACTGGGGGTCAGTAAACTTATTCTGGAGGTCAGTAAACTTCTTCTGTGGATCAGTAAACTTCTTCTGTGGATCAGTAAACTTATTCTGGGGGTCAGTAAACTTATAATGGGGGTCAGTAAACTATCAGTACAATATGTCTCTTTCATTTTCATGCCACTTACACACAACATATATCCTCTTGTATATTAAGTATATATCATAATGTAATAATGTATTTTCACATGTTAATTGTAGCTCCGGCCCCGAAAAAGAAGCGGGGTTTTTGTTCTGGAAAGAAGGCGGAGGATATCGTTCAACAAACGGGGCAGAAGATCAAGCTGGAGTATTGCCCCCGTGTTAAAGGCCCTAGCGTGAGGGGGATAAACAGCTTGGTGGCACATGATATCGGTTGCGCCATACGGAGTCTGATGGGAATGAGGGCAAGCACGTTCTACGACCTTGATCAGACTGAGAAGTGGAAGGTGTGGAATGCAATGTCGGTAAGTAACTGAAAAGTATATGAAAAGTAAATTTACTTAATTACATTTGTTTGATAACATATATATGATTGCTTATAATTGGAAGGCATGAACTGACTGAATTCATATCTCTCTGTTGATAAAATTTCATGTCTAAGGATATGTTTGCATAAGACTGAGTTGTCTTATAAAGTGAAAATGTTATGGATATGTGTAAAGTATGATTGAATGTGTGTAAAGTATTGTGTGTTGATATGAATTGAAAGATGTCTTTTGTGATATAATTGGCTGTATTAATTTATTTTATTTTATTTTTCAGTGCTTAACATGGGATTTGTTATTTATTTCTTACTTAGCCGAAGTACGAGTGGGATGAAAATGATGAGCCAATGTTCAATTGGATACTGAAGAGGGCACAGGAGAGGTACAAGGACTGGAAGTACCAGTGTCACAAAGCTTATCTGAAGGAAGGGCCCTCTTGCATGCTAGTAGATTTCATTGGGAGAGAGGACCAGTGAGAGTTTCTATGCGAGCACTTTGAGTCAGATGCTTTCAAGGTGATTTTTTTTAATTACCTTCATTCTTTCCCTTGTATTTTATTATTAGCCCATTCATGTATAGTTATGTATTTATAACTTGAAATGTGAAATGTGCAAGATGTTAGAACTAATCTATTTAATGTTTTTTCGTGTATATATTAGAGACTCTCCTTGGCAAACAAGAGGAACCGTGGGGAGAAGACTATGCACCACCACACGGGGTCTTCTCCTATCATCTACACAATGGAGGAACTCAGAATACAAGGCGAGCAGCTTCCAATTATCAAAGGTTTTGAGAAGACCTATGTCAAGGCCGGTGATGAAGATACAACCAAGAAATATGTAAGTGTCTTTCCTTTTACTAGAATGTAAGCTTAGCAAATGGTTCAAGCATGTGTAAATCCGGCTATTGGTATATATATGAGACCATTAAGTTGAATGTAGGCACTGTCCAATTAGAATGTTATGTTTTCCTGCTTCTTCCAAAACAAAAAAAAAGTGTTATTATCATTGTCATTAATTAAGATGTATAGTTTTATGGAGCAATAAAGTTGTTTACTAGGGAGTAATAAAGTTGTTTATTAGGGTATCTGTTGTGGCCATACAACTGAATTGCAAGTTTACTGACCCCAGTAGAAGTTTACTGGGGGCAGTAAACTTCTATTGGGTTTACTAGGGAGATAATGAATTGCAAGTTTACTGACCCCCAGTAGAAGTTTACTGGGGGGCAGTAAACTTCTACAGGGTTTTCTAGGAAGCAATAAAGTTGTTTATTAGGGTATCTGTTGTGTGTTGTGGCCATGAAACTGAAAGGGAGATAATGAATTGCATGTTTACTGACCCCCAGTAGAAGTTTACTGGGGGGCAATAAACTTATACTGGGTTTACTAGGGAGCAGTAAAGTTGTTTATTAGAGTATCTGTTGTGTGTTCGGGCCATGAAACTGAAAGGGAGATAATGAATTGGAAGTTTACTGACCCCCAGTAGAAGTTTACTGGGGGCCAGTAAACTTTAACTGGGTTTATGAGGGAGCACTAAAGTTGTTTATTAGGGTATCTGTTGTGTGTTGTGGCCATGAAATTGAAATGGAGATAATGAATTGCAAGTTTACTGACCCCCAGTACAAGTTTACTGGGGGACAGTAAACTTCTACTTGGCTTAATGAGTTTATGACCCCCAGTAGCTTATTCCCTGTTTATTATGCAACCAGTAAACTTTATTATGGAAATGTTGAGCTGCATGTTTTGTTTATTAATTGATGTATTTTAAATGCAGAATGACATGGTTGATGAGGTTAATAAACGAAAGGATGCATTTAAGGAACAACATCCTGACGCGACGGAGGAGGAGATTATGGAAAGTGTTCAGTCCCAACAAATTGAGGTGTTGGGTAAGGTGCTCAAAACTCGGAAAGGAAAGGAGATCAGAGGGATGGGACGAGGGGGCGAGCGAGACTTGAGCCTTTCTTCAAATGGTTTCACTTCACGTAGTCGTCCTCCTAGAGTTGATGAGCAGCAACTCCAAGAGGTGCAGGAGCGCTATGAGCAGAGACTAAAGGAATCAGAGGAGCGTGCCCAGCAGCAGTTCCAACAGGTCTAGCAGCTTGCCTGACAGCAATACCAAGAGGTCCAGCAACGTGCCCCGCGTGCCGAGTCTATGTATAGTGCTGTGCAGTCCCAAGTTGCAGCCATATATGCGCACCTAGGTATGCCACCTCCTCCTCCTCCACAATTTCCTCCTCCTCAATCTTCTCCTCCTCGACAAGTTTCCCCACAAAACAGTGATGATAGAGGCGACAACGTGTAGGATTGGACAACAGTGCCCCTTGGCATTATTCATAGTTTAGCTAGATTGTATAAACAATTTTCTACCTAGTTAATTAATTCATTAATTATTTTGTACGTATATATATATATATATGAATAATATTTGTCCATCTATATATCATCAATATATGAAAAATGGTCCAAATCCATTGCTATCAATATATCTGTGTTTGATTATTGTTACTAATTTGTAATAAAAAATAAAAAATAAAAAATAAAAAATAAAAAATTCAGTGTCTTTTCACCATAAATAAAAAAACTTAGTCGACGGAAACAGTAATCTTCGTCGCCCAAGGTAAATATCATGAGCGACGGAAACAGCAATATTCGTCGCAATTGATATTTACATCAGCGACGGAAATTAACCCTTCGTCGCGCAAGAGAAACAACCCAAGCGACAGAAATATTAACATTCGTCTCCCAAGATGAAATATCTAGGCGACGGAAATAGTAACTTCCGTCGCTTAAGAGAAACCACCTAACCGACGAATTCAAAGAACAATCGTCGACTAAGAACTGTTTCGTATTCGTCGGATTACAACTTTACCGACGACCTTTCCGTCGCCTAAGAACGACTCAGTATTCGTCGACAAACATATATACCGACGTAGTTCCGTCGGTTAAGAAGAATTTTTTATTCGTCGCGTAGAAATTATTCCGACAAAAATTGTTCGTCGATAGGGACACTTATCGACGAATAAATTTGTCAACAAGGCATGTCAGAGTTCATCGGGTTGGATCGTTCTTAATCAACGAAAAACTTCAATTCCGTCGCGTAAGTGTCTACCTCACGCCACTTACGCGACGGAACTTAAACGACGAATAATCGGTCTCCTAGGATCTTAGGCGACGGATATTGCTTCTTAAGCGACGGATTGATTTCGTCGCCTATGACGAGATTTCCTGTAGTGCTTGAATTTGGCATTTCAAGAAAAAACTCGAATATGAACATGAACTTTAACTTCAAAAATTACCAGGTGTGGTTACTAACTCTTGTAACCCGACGAAAACCCAATAAATTTCTACTGGGTTTCACAGTTAAAATACGATTTACGGTTTTTAGAGTCAAGAAGCACGTGTGGCCTCCTAATTTTATAGTTTATGGCTTATGATGAGATCAATAGTTGATCAGCTCTAGCATATACAAGGTATATGATGATCGAGTACGTACTAGTCACCCTTATTGTATATAGGGTTTATGATGATTGAGCACTAGCCCCTGTATGTATAGTTTGGATTTATGATGATCGAGTACTAATCAACTCTCGTGTATATAGGGTTTAGGGCTTATAAAGTTCAAACAATAATCAGCTCTCGTGTATAACTGTATATATGATTTACGGTTTATGACAATCGACCAATAGTCAGCTCTAGTGTATACTTGATATATGATAATCAAGCACTAGTCACCTCTAGTGTATATTGGGTTTATGATGATCAAGTACAAATCACCTCTCATGTATATATGGTTCAAGGTTTATAATGATCAAGAAATAGTCACATTTAGTGAATATATGGTTTAGGGTTTATATAGACAAGCGTACAATGAACCTATGTAAAAAGTTAGACATGTTTATGTCCCGATCTAGGCATTAAGTTAGACATGTTTATGTCCCGCTAGACAAGGCATTAATTACGCTTATGCTCCCCAAATAGAAACATAAGCGTAATTAAACCAAAAAGGCAAAAATAGATCAATTTTCTAGCGTTCGATCTTAAAGGTCCAGTTATTTAATGCCTCCCACTTTCACCCAGCTGAAACCCTAAACCCTAAACCCTAATTGTTAAACCGAAAGGACAAACACGTTATTCCTCGCATAGGTAAGAGTATATAAATAAAATGAAACCCTAGCTGCACTTTTCTCCTCTCTTTTCCCCCTTGTGCATTCCTCTCTACCTTTCTTCACTCTCTCCCCCTATCTTGCCCTGATCTCCAATGTCCACCGGCGTCCGAGACGAGCTGAGCGTGCGGTTAGGGCTCACTGGCCACCACCGTTCAGCTCATCTCTCTCTCCTCTACCTCCTCCTAATCACCGATTGACATGCATCCATCGCCTTCTCAAGATTGCAATCCAAACCCTAAATCCCCAAATCCAATTTTCGGCCGAATCTCTCCCTCTCCGGCAAACTCGTGCTCCGTGAAGATAAACCCATCACTTCTCTCTCGTTTTCACTCTTCCGTGAGCTTTGATTTCCCTAAAATAGAGCCCTAATCTGATTTTCTTTTATTTTGTATTTCTGGGTTTTGGTCGAAGTTTTCCGGTGACTGTGTAATAAGCTGACCAGGCGACCTCGTCGATTTCTAGGGAGTTCTATCTTGTTCTAATGGAGCTGAAGTACATTTAGGTGGCGTTGTGGAAGTAGCGGCTGCGGTTCTGGGTTGAGGCAGTGACTTTCAAACGAGGGGAGGATCCATGTTCTTATGTTGATTCTCCGATTTGGTCTTGGTTAAGCGAGGAAGAGGTTCAAACGCAGTCTGGTTCATTGATTTGGTACTGTGTTGGTTCACAAGGGTAAGGATTTCTCTTGCTTTGTTGCAGTGTCGTTGTTTTCTTGTGTGGTTTTGCTATTGATGGCTGATTTGAGTGTTTTGGTTGCTTGTATGTCGAGAACTTGGTGTTTTGAAGAATACAGGGAGGTCGCCGGAACCGGCCAGAATATTCCGGCAAGTCGCTAGAATTTGGCAGCCAATTCTAGCAAAACAGCAGATCCGGTAGAGACCAGAGAAGGTAATGTTCGACTTTTCCTTACAAATTGTGTTGTAATCACCGGTAAGAAAGTCAAGTCTTTGTGGAAATTGGGTTGCTCTCTGGTTCAACAGTGTTGATTCTTTCTCTATTATAGTATATGATTTTTGGTTTTGGTTGTGTAATAGATCGATGGATATGAGATTGAAAAATCTGGATGGATGTGTTATTGTAGGTTGATATTATTCTTTCAGATGGTTATTTGACTAGAGCTCTTGTTTCCAGTGGTGCCTCTATCGGTAAGTTTAGTGAAAAAGTTTAGTAGAATGTATAGGTATGTGTATTGAGTATAGTGGAAAAGTTGGTTTCTTTTGGTTATTGGATTTGCATGTTTTTACTGGATTCTTGAATTTGATTGCTTGATCATAGTTTGATATGTGTATTGTTGATTTTGTGTTGAAAGTTGTCTGTAGAATTTAGAGGATCGGATGTGTGTACTTGTGTTTGATGATCTTACTTAACTGGTTAGCTTTCCTAAAATTGCACTACTGAAGAGATCTGAAAACCCTTCTCTTAATTGAATCAGAACCTCATTGAAGTGAAGTAAATCCAAGCTGGTTATTTACATTGCTTTGTGGTTGAGTGGACTAATTTATGTTAGTTTAAATGTCATATACAGGACTTGGTATCTTGCACTTATCTTTATTGACCGCATAATTGATAGTTTTTTTTTTATTGTGCATGACTAATAGTTGATGGTGTTGTCATGTTCTTTCCAGACACTGAGTGTGCAAGCATTCAATGGAGCATACGGAATAAATTATGGAAGAATTGCATAAAACATTCTCTGAAAAAGTTGCTATACTAAGAGCAGCAAAGATAAAGAATATCAAGATATAGGACGCAGTTAAAAGCATCTACAATGCAACAAAGATGTTAAAGTTAGATGATGTAGTTCAGATAAAAGTAGGACACTTTCTGAGTTGAGCATTGCTCGGTCACCATGTTATAAGTGTATCATGAAATTATTAGATTTTGCAAATTAAATAGGTAGACTTTGCTCACAAAATGTACAGCCGCTAAACAAATCAGGTACATTCATCTTCGTAAACAAAATCAGGTACATAATCGACGTTCATGTACAGCCGCTAAACAAAAGAGGTACGTTCATCTCCGTAAACATGTAGACCTCTTCTCTAACAAAACACGTAGACCTTTATAGGAAACAAGCATCGTAAGAACGTACCCCTCTCATGCAAGACTGAGTCTGGGAATTCTCGACCTTTACTCGGAAACAAGCTGACTATTCTTCTAATGAAAATAGTAGACTCGGCATATTAAATGAGTAGACATTACTTGCAAAATTAGTATTGCATATAAGAGCAGTACATTTCGTAACACTTTGAAGTACAACCCTATAACATGTCTACTTTTATAGGAGCAAATGTTTCATAAAAGTAGTAGATTCAACACGTTAAACGGGTAGACTTTGTTTACAAAATGAGTAGACCTTGCCTATAAGACCAGTGTAACATTGTGAAGTATGACCATACGAAACGTCAACCTTTATAGGAGAAAATGTCTCATGAAAGTAGTAAAACAAGTAGACCTTTACTCGGAAACACATACTTCTCTCAAGAATTCTTCAAGTGTCTGTGAATTCTAGACACTTTAGAGTTGGTCTACGCGTATCATGAGTCAAGGATCGAACATATTGTACACCATGTTCACAAAACAAGTAGGTTAGTCTCCGTAAACAGGTAGACAATTTTGACTCACAAAAAAAGTAGATCCTTGTAAATAAGCAGATCAGGCTTCGTAAACAGCTAGACCTCTTAAGAATTCTTCAAATGTCTATGAATTCTGGACACTTTAGAGTTAGTCTACGCGTAGTATGAGTCAATGATTCGAAAACCTTGTACACCATGTTCACAAAACAGGTAGGTTAGTCTTCGTAAACAGGTAGACCATTTTTCCTCACAAAGAAAGTAGATCCTTACTCGTAAATAAGCAGATCAAGCTTCGTAAACAGGTAGACCTCTCAAGAATTCTTCAATTGTCTGTGGATTCTGGACACTTTAGAGTTGGTCTATACGTAGTATGAGTAAATGATTCGAAAACCTTGTACACCATGTTCACAAAACAGGTAGGTTAGTCTTCGTAAACAGGTATACCATTTTGCCTCACAAAAAAAGTAGACCCTTACTCTTAAATAAGCAGACCAGGTTTCGTAAACAGGTAGACCTCTCAAAAATTCTTAAAGTGTATGTGAATTCTTGGTACACCATGTTCACAAAACAGGTAGGTTAGTCTTCGTAAACAGGTATACCATTTTGCCTCACAAAAAAAGTAGACCCTTACTCTTAAATAAGCAGACCAGGTTTCGTAAACAGGTAGACCTCTTAAGAATTCTTAAAGTGTCTGTGAATTCTTGACACCTTAGAGTTGGTCTACGCGTAGTATGAGTTAACGATTCGAAAACTTTGTACACCATGTTCACAAAACAGGTAGGTTAGTCTTCGTAAACAGGTAGACCATTTTGCCTCACAAAAAAAGTAGACCCTTACTCATAAATAAGCAGACCAGGCTTCGTAAACAGGTAGAGCTTTCAAGAATTCTTCAAGTGTCTATGAATTCTGGACACTTTAGAGTTGGTCTACGCGTAGTATGAGTCAATGATTTCGAAAACCTTGTACACCATGTTTACAAAACAGGTAGGTTAGTCTTTATAAACAGGTAGACCATTTTGCCTCACAAAAAAAGTACATCATTACTCGTAAATAAGCAGACCAGGCTTCGTAAACAGGTAGACCTCTCAAGAATTCTTCAAGTGTCTGTGAATTCTGGACACTTTAGAGTTGGTCTATGCATAGTATGAGTTAATGATTTGAAAACCTTATACCCCATATTCACAAAACAGATAGGTTAGTCTTCGTAAACAAGTAGACCATTTTGCCTCACAAAAAAAGTAGATCCTTACTCGTAAATAAGCAGACCAGGTTTCGTAAACAGGTAGACCTCTCAAGAATTCTTCAAGTGTCTGTAAATTCTGGACACTTTAGAGTTGGTCTATGTAAGACCCATAAGTTTACGAAACTAGCTTAAGGAATTACTCTATAGTCAAAGGTGCACATTCTTTTTTCTATTGGTCTGTCTCGTATATTTTTTTTTCAATTTTCTTGATAAAAAGAATTTCCTTGAGTATGTTTTATTATTTCAAAATGTCATGTTTATTCTTTCCAACTTTCCCTTTAGAACTCCATGAGAGTCGAACACCGACTCAACCCAAAAAAAAAATACCGACATAACTAAAGTTTATCACTTACCTCGTTCTTTACGTTCTCTTTCTCTTTTCATTCCCAACTCTTTCTTCAGTTCCTATACATTTAAGCTTTCAAAATCAGCTCACTTGAGTTCATCCAAGGTTCAAAAACTAAAAGCTAGCTGATACCTTATCTTGGTGTTTTACTCGTTGTAGGAGAACAATCGGAGGATCTTGGACCTTCAAATTTCTGAGTACTGTCTACTTTTCTTCAAAAACTAAAAGCTAGCTGATACCTTATTGTTACAAAACAATTGGTTTGAGAGCTCTTACCTTTTGTATCAGTCTTCAATCTTTAACAAGTTAAATCTGATATGCAAATCATGCTTTGAACTTGTATTTCAGTCCAAAAAGGGTCAAGGAAAAACTCCATTTTTAACAAAGCATTGTCTCTGTGTTATAATAGTCTGATTAGAAAATGACATTCTACTACCATAGACAGTTGTAAAATACAAAAAAACCATCTTTCAACAGATTTAAACAAATAAGGATATATACTCAGGCCCACAGTGCATAATACCACGCCTTGTCAGCAATTTTTTATGCAAAATACCTAAAAAACCATTATTTTTTTAAAATATCTACAAAACTGCCGCTGGCTCAAAATACCACTTCTCCACCATTTTCAGATCTGATCTCTACACCGATTCTTCTTCTTCTTCTTCTTCTTCTTCTTCTTCTTCCTCTTCCGCTTCCTCTTTTTCTTCCTCTTTTTCTTCCTCTTCCTCTTCCTCTTCCTCTTTTTCTCTCCACCATTTTCAGATCTGATCTCTACACAGATTCTTCTTCTTCCTCTTCCTCTTCCGCTTCCTCTTTTTCTTCCTCTTCCTCTTCCTCTTCCTCTTCCTCTTTTTCTCTCCACCATTTTCAGATCCGATTCTTCTTCTTCTTCCCAATCGCTAGGAGGCGAGGAAGGGAGGAGGAGCCGAATAATGAAAGGATGAATGTTGACTAAGGCTTCGCCGAATCCAACCAGATCTGATTTGTTTATTCTTCGATCTCTACAACTTGGTTTACTCAAAGATTCTTTGGAATTAAAACCCATATCTTTTGAATTTGACAGCAAAAAGTACGTGATCATTTGTAGCTAATATGTGCTCATGCTTCGTGCTGCTACTGTATTCTGCTATGTGATGCTGCTGCGTGCTGCTACTGCGTGTGATGTTAGTGTGTGTTGTTGTGTGCTGCTACTGCGTGCTGTTGTATGCTGCTACTGCGTGTGTTGTTTCTATGTGTTGTTGTATGCTGCTACTGCGTACTGCTACTGCGTGTGCTATTATGTGTTGCTACTGTGTGTTGTTGTGTGTTGCTACTACGTGTGTTGTTGTTGTGTGATGCTACTGCGTGTTGTTGTGTGATACTACTGCGTGTTGTTGTGTGCTGCTACTGCGTGTGTTGTTGTGTGCTGCTATTGCGTGCTGCTACTGCGTGTGCTGCCACTGCCTGTTGTTGTTGATGTGTGTTGCAACTGTGTGTGTTGTTGATGTGTGTTGCTACTGCGTGTGTTGCTACTGTGTGTGTTGTTGTGTGCTGCTACTGCGTGTGTTGTTGTTGTGTGTTGTTGTGTGCTGCTATTGCGTGCTGCTATTGCGTGTGCTGCCACTGCTTGTTGTTGTTGATGTGTGTTGTTACTGTGTGTGTTGTTGGTGTGTGCTGCTACTGCGTGTGTTGTTGTTGTGTGTTGTTACTGCAAGTTGTTGATTCATGTTGCTTCTACTGCGTACTACTACTTCTACTGAAATTAACTGCTACTACACTAAATTATTGAAAAATCTGCTATTGTATTTCATTTACTGAAAAATCTCAAAATGAGAGACTTTTCTCTTCTAAAAGTATATTTAATTAGTGTATGGTTAGTTTGGTAAATTAAATCATGACACATGACATGTAGAGAAAAGATTGTCCTTAATTGTTAAAAACTGTCTTTATTTGTTTAACAACAACACAAGTGGATTTATTTGTGTTTCAAATTCTTTTAGAGGATGTATATGTGATTTGTTATAGTCTGATCACTATTTTCCTTTTTGAAATAAGCCCACTTATGGAAACTCTACCTACTGTTGATTCTTTGAAAATGCGACTTGATATTAGAACTGACTAAGGTACTGCATATTCTCATATTAGGAACAAGGATACAAGAGAATTGAAAGTTGGTCAAGTGGTACTTGCTGGGAGTTGCACATCAGAATTTCCAGGTAGGGGGCCTCCACTGGTTAGAGATGCTTCTAAAATATCTTTATGTTTAAATGCATTAAAGTGCATTATTCTATGTGATGACTTGAGAGTGAAGGGAGCATAATGACTACCCTGGGTTTCAATCCCCTAAACCTTCGGAGGGGCTATACGGACCGGAGAACGTCTAACATCCTTGAGGTGTCGCGTCTCTCCTAGGCGGTATGGCATAAACGGCCACTCTGGCTACTTCTTGCTAGCGGTCTGTAAAATTATTTTAGTAAGTAGGTAGTTGGCAAAAAGGACCGGTCATCAGATTTTTAGAAAACAGGTACCCCTGAGCATGTGTTTCACTGGAAATTCATATATCAAATCTTTATTATTTCTACTACTGATGTTTAGGGATTTACTGAAATTAAACCCTCATAGTTTTCAAACCTAGCTAGTGTTACTTCCTACTGAGCATATGATCGTGAGTGATGCTCACCCCTATACATTTCAAGTTCTGTGCACGAAACTGAAAAGGAGTGGACTTGAAGTGGTGACCTTGGCATTTTGCAGCTTGTCTCCTTTCCTTGAGGTCTAGTTCCTAATTTGTTGTACTGATGTTTTATAAAATCTGAGCCTAAGTCACTTATATTTTTGGTGGGAAAGTAAAGTCAGCTTGTTGTAAATATGATCTTAAAGGCTCATTTTGGTGTGTAATATCTATGTTAGTCTTATCTGGAATAGAACTTCCAATTTGTAAATGGTTGTCTTGTATGACTATAGCCTTGTCTCTTTTCAGATTTCTTGTGTTCTTAGTGGTATCCATATGTTGTAATCCATTTGTCTCTCTTTTGGCACTGAGATTAAAACTCAGTGAGTTGTAAATATGTTTTTTAAAGGTTCATCTTGTTCTGTATATTAATCATCTAATGTAGTGTCTTTTGTACTTGTTAAAAATTTTCAGATTTGGACTTTTTTTTCTCTTCCCCCTAAAGTTGTTTAACTGCTGGTTATTTTAACTCACTGAAATTATTATTTAACATTTCTTTTGAGTTTTAGTATCTTTATCAAAGGCCTTGTGCATTTTAAGTTGGCTAAGTATTACTTGTGATTACTTAAGCTTCTTAGGATGCACGGCGCTGTGACGACACCCCTTTTGGGGCGTTACAATCTATGCATAGTATGAGTCAATGATTCGAAAACCTTGTACATCATGTTCACAAAACAGGTAGGTTAGTCTTCGTAAACAGGTAGGCTATTTTGCCTCATAAAGAAAGTAGATCCTTACTCGTAAATAAGCAGACCAAGCTTCATAAAACAGGTAGACCTCTTAAGAATTCTTCAAGTGTCTGTGAATTCTTGACACTTTAGAGTTGCTCTACGCGTAGTATGAGTCAATGAGTCGAAAACCTAGTACACCATGTTCACAAAACAGGTAGGTTAGTCTTCGTAAACAGGTAGACCATTTTGCCTCACAAAAAAGGTAGATCTTTACTCGTAAATAAGCAGACCAGGCTTCGTAAACAGGTAGACCTCTCAAGAATTCTTTAAGTGGCTGTGAATTCTGGACACTTTAGAGTTGGTCTACGCGTAGTATGAGTCAATGATTCGAAAACCTTGTACACCATGTTCACAAAACATGTAACGTCTTCGTAAACAGGTAGATCATTTTGCCTCACAAGAAAGGTAAATCCTTACTCGTAAATAAGCAAACCAAACTTCGTAAACAGGTAGACCTCTCAAGAATTCTTCAAGTGTCTGTGAATTCTAAACACTTTAGAGTTGGTCTACGCGTAGTATGAGTCAATGATTTGAAAACCTTGTACACCATGTTCACAAAATAGGTAGGTTAGTCTTCGTAAACAAGTTGATCATTTTGTACTCGATCATCATAAACCCAATATACACTAGATGTGACTAGTGCTTGATTATCATATATCACGTATACACTAGTGCTGACAATTGGTCAATCGTTATAAACCGTAAATCATATATACACAAGGCAACATCGAAGTTTCGGTAAAACAATTTACTTTTCAGAAAATTAGAAAATCATTTTTAGATCTTGACTATTGATGTCATTCTCTTTTAATCCTGACCGTTGATTCCTTCTTTGAAAACCCAACGAAGGTCAACTGACCCAAGTCGGGTCAAGCACTCCTCTCTCGCGTACAACGAGAGCTGAGAAGCTCTCCGTCCCCGACCGTCTTCTCCAACGCCGCCCGGCTGACTCCGGCCACCATTCTCCACAAAACCACCACCAAATTTCTTGTCTCTTTCCCCTCTACATAACCCAGTTCGTGAATCGCACATACTGATTCAAAGACAAATCGACGACGAGAAGCTCCGACTGTGTTCATCTGTTTCTGCTATCTCCAACGATGACTTGGCCTAGAACTGGCATATTCAAAATTTTTCCTTCATTCTCTACACCCTAGTGCCCTTAATCCCTCAAATCTTTTACAAATCTTAATAACCCCCTTACTGTCGATTTTGAGTTTTCCGACGAGCTGCTGCGGTGGATGCCGATGAGGCTTTCTGGCGTCCTCTACTTCTTCTGATGACCTGGGTCGACTTCAGAGGTGTTAAGCGGTGGTAAGTGACTTCGTAGCTACTGAGCAGGGTTGCTGTGTTTTCCGGTGTGTTTTTGTGAGAGAGAGAGAGAGGTTAAAAAAAAAACTAAGGATTAACTTAAAAATAAAAATAAAAATATACTTAACGGAGTTAGTGAGTTAGTTAACAGAGTTAGTGAGTCAGCTAACAGAGTTAATGTCACCTAGACGAGGTATGCATATCCCAAAGCATGCAACGGGATCCCTTTGAACAAATACCTTTTTGTTTTGACAAAATTACGAGAGTTTTTAAACTTGCGAATTGCGAGTTATGATCATAAAATAACAAAGTAGCTTGTGAGTTAGGATCCGATGATTTCGAGTTCAACATTGTCACACATGAGACTATGAGAGGGATTCAACGATTCAGGGAACGGAAGTTTCAAGGAAAAATGCTCTAATACCTAAATATTTAAAAACTAAAGCTCATTCCAATGATAATAAGATTCTTGACCCCAATTAAATGAAAAAGAGACTTATTTGTGCCCAAATACACAAATCTTTATTAAATTCATAATAAAATAATATTTTAAAGACATTTTTACCCTTGGTCCTTATATATATGCTTAGAGAGAGAAGTGTAAGAGAGAGAGAAAAGACTTTGCCGGCAGCTCATCGGATCTCCGGCCGCCGGCCGCCGGACTCTGGTCACCTGTCGCCGTCCAATCATCGGACACCGGCTGTCGAACTCCGGTCGCCGAAATCGGTTACTGACTCCGTTACTCCGGCGACCAATCGCCGGAACTCGGTTACTGACTCCCAGTAACTTGGTTACTGGCCCCAGAAATTCAGTTACTGACCTAATAAACTCGGTTACTGACCCCCAGTAACTCCGTTACTCCGGCGACCGATCGCCAGAACTTGGTTACTGACCCCATAAATTCAGTTACTGACCCAATAAACTCAGTTACTGACCCCCAGTAACTCCGTTACTCTGGCGACCGATCGCCAGAACTCGGTTACTGGCCCCAGAAATTCAGTTACTGACCCAATAAACTCGGTTACTGACCCCCAGTAACTCCGTTACTGACCCCAGAAATTCAGTTACTGGTCCAATAAACTCAATTACTGACCCCCAGTAACTCGGTTACTCCGGCGACCGATCGTCGGAACTCGGTTACTAACCTCCAGTAACTCGGTTACTGACCCCAGAAATTAAGTTACTGGCCTAATAAACTCGGTTACTGACCCCCAATAATCGGTTACTGACCCCCAGTAATCCCCAGTAACTCAGTTACTAATTCCTAGTAATCCCCAGTAACTCAGTTACTGATCCCCAGTAATCGACTTATTGACTCCAAATGTTGTAAAAACTCGGTTTCTAACCCTTAAAAACTAAGTTTCTGACTCTAGAAACCCCATTAGTAACCCCAAAATGCATAAAAGCCCACCGACAAATATCATGCTTCCATTTCATCTTCGCCATTGCCCCACATTCAATATTCAACATAATATAACTACCACAATAATGATTCTTCTCAATAATACAAGAAAAAAAAGCCACAGTAACCAATACATTCAACAAGTAAAACACAGAAATCCAACCAAAATTCACAATAACAGGAAAAAAAAAAAGAAGAGAAAAGTGAAAAACGAGAGAGAGAGAGAGAGAGAGAGAGAGAGAGAGAGTTCAAAGCTGGAGCCGATTGTCGTTGAACTACGCCACCACCGCCAAGTCATTCCCGATGAACGGCAGGACCTTCTCTTCGTACTCAAGTCTCTTCGTACTCAAGCCCTAGGGTCTCGCAGATCTAGGAGAGGCGGTTGAAATGAACAAATGGTGAAAACAGATTAATCAACCGGTGACGGTTACGGTACTCGCCGGTGACGGTTGCGGAACTCGAGACAGCTAAACGACGTCGTCGGTGGATTGGTGGTTGTATTATTGGCTGGAGGAGTCGATCAGCGGCGGGACAGCTTCATGGATCCAAGGAGATCTTTCTCCTTCTCTCCTAACGTAGATCGTCGAGGATCACGATAGCTACGTAGATCTAGGCAAACTTTGTGTAATTGGGCATAATAAACAGATTTTCTAGGCAAACTTTGTGTAATTGGGCATAATAAACAGATTTTTATTAGAATGGGTAATAAGTCCCTACAATTAATATTAAATGAGCATTTTCCCAAGTTTCAAACCAAGTTTCAAAAGCTTGATCGAAAAGTTTGATAGTGAGAATAGGAGGGTCCGGAAAGTTTGATAGTGAGAATAGGAGGGTCGGCCAGGCGAGCCAACCCTATTGGGAGTTCCACAAATTATGTCGGCCATATGTCTTGATGTCCATACGGCGCTCACCAATCAAGGGTGAGCATGGCATATTTAGCCAACCGACCCTTTTAATTTGTAAATGGATCCATCAGCTTATATTTATACCAACCCATCTCTTGTTCCATTTCCTTATCCTCGATGTGGGATGCAGTTACCTATTTCCTTTTCAACCACTCGAGTGCCTAGCTAAGCTGAATAAGAACATCACATTGACATAATGTACAAATAAGGGACATCAGCGTCTCTCAAATACAGATAACAACCAAAGCTTTTGACTGTATTGCTACTAGCTTGGTAGATGAAGCAGTGCCACGCCCTGACCCCTTGCAACCTTCAATTGTGTTCAAAGGCAGTTGCTCTCAGTTTTATGAATTAATGTAATACATTGCCTGTGCTTGAAGAAATTGATGGTCCCAGGACTATTACCATTTCAATAACAATCTTTAACGATCTTCAGAACATCCAAAACTCCAAAGCAATGCGATTTGTCCACAACATTAAATTAAATTTGAATTTAAGCCAAGTAGATTTTAAGACTCGGAAGAAACTTTGGCTGCAATCAATCATCTGTTAAAAGTAACAATAAATTTCACCCTGTAAAAGGGATAATGAAAGCAATATATCCTAAAAGGAAAATCTTAAAAAATTACAAGAGCAACAATAAAAAGGTTCACATCCGCAATCTGATGATGAGTAGCAGCCACTTTGACACCCTAAACTTTAAGTCCCTCTTCAAAATCTATTGCTTTGTCGATATACATCTAACCAGTTTTGGTTTTGTGGATCTTCTTCTTGGTGACTTGCCCCCTCTTAGTAATAGAGTTCTTCATCCCTATGAAGAAAAACAGTGCACCAACAAGTGCCGCTTGCTGCAAAAAGAAAAAAAATACAAGCACAAAAACTAAGTTTCCAACTCAAAGGAACATGAGCATATATTGGAAAGCACATAAAGCAATAGGCATTTGAATTACAAACCTGCAAGAAATCATTCAAGAGTACACCAAATTTGGGGGTGTCTGGACTGAAGTTGTAGAAATCATAGACGAGGGGAGTGGTCAAAACCAATTGAAATATCTACAACCAGAAAGAAAAATGTCAGCTTAATTCAGGAATATACGTCTGATAGCTTTCTAACAAGTGCACTCATAGAAAAGGAAAGTTATCACAAATCCAAATGATAGTAATACTAACCAGAAGAAGAGCTCCAATATTACTGTTAAGTACAAATAGAATGCCTCCCAGACCTTTTAGAGCTATCACAGTTCCAGCCAAATGAATAGGCTGCATACAACATTCAAAAGCCATACTACACATGAGCAACGTGACAAATACAGGCAAGAAGCTGCAGATAAAAAACCAACAAAAAAAAAAAACTTACATTGACATCTGGTAATGCAAACCCGAGTTTGGAAGACAGGTGATCTTTCAAAACAGAAAATTTGGGAGCCAACTCCTTTGCAGCAGGTCCTCCATCAGTACCAAATTCGTTGAACCTAAGTATACAAACACGATATCAACAAATGATAAGTTACAAGTGCAAGAGATTATTTTGTAATGGCTGTCATGCATAAATTAGTAATAGATAGAAAAGTAAAGCCCAACAAATGGTGCAATATATTTCTATTTTTTTGGATAAAAAATGTAGAGCAATATTTTTTAAAATATATACCATGTCATTAGTGAAAAAAATATATCCGAACCTTACACCTATCCATTAGCCTTAAATCGCACTCAATCAAATCAAAATCACATTAAGACGCAATGAATATTCACAGTCCAAATGTTTCGTTGAAGCAAAAGAAAAGTAGTTCCAATCAAGGATAGATGTAACCAATACACCGATAGCTGTTAATAATCAACGAACCCAAAAAGAAAATTTGCCAATAAAGAACGAGAAAACGGCATTACAGAATATCTTTGAAAAGTTCACTAATCAACAACCGGACAACACTTTACACATATGCAAACAAGTCCAACTCTTTACTTAACTGCAAAGACATTCTTAACCGAGATTACTTGCTTAAAACACACACAAAAGATGAGTAGATCTTCCGCGATGCATTAATTAAAAAAAAAAACCTTACTTTCGAAACTTGATAATAAAATCACACATCAAACAACAAAAATTCACCCCAATTAACTAGATCTAAGTATGTTACTGAATTGAATATCAACCCTCAAGCACCAACAACCATCTAAAAATTCCCATGCTAATTTCAGTAAAATCATCAAAGATCCAAGAAACCATTACAAAGCTTGAAACATGCATATCCATAACACTAACCATCAAATCGCAAAAACAAACTAGATCAGCTGAATCAAATCGGAAAGATTGAAGCTTTCAAGATCACAGCTGAATCAAATCGGAAAGATTAGGCTTTCAAGACTAGTCAAAGAGAAGCCATAATCTCCGGGTAGATCTGAGAGAGAGAGAGAGAGGAGCTTACGCTTGCCAAGCGGAGAGGATGAAGATGGCGGAGAAGAGGACGCGGCCGAAGAAGGAGAAGAACCCCATTGAAGCTGAAGCTAGAGAGACCAAGAAGACTGGGGGAAGCGAAGCTCTGACTGTCTCGCTGAATTGGGGCGACTCTCGGCGGCTTAGTAGTAGTAGCTCAAGCGCGTCACGCGTGCCAAGCTATTAATAGGCAGAGAAAAAAGTTGGGACAGATTTTTTTCAAATTTTTTTATCAAATCTTACTCCATGTCCAAAAAAAAAACAAATGGTCTTAGTGAACCAAGTTAGGCTGTAAATGGGACGGACACTATAAGGATTCTCCTGGTAATATATAAGAAGTTTTTGGTTCGAACCTCAGCTTGTGAAAAACATCCCTTCAGGAGGAGTCATACCTACAAATTGCTCCGGGGTCGGTAGCTCACTCGACTACCATTTTGTAACAACAAAAAAATGGTCTTACTCCTGATACACAAAATTGTAATGTAAACGGCACAGTCAATGATGCACTCATTACTAAATGGTGCTTGATAGAATGTATGGTAGTTACTTCTGGTATTATTTCGAGATGTTGTTATGTTCATCCATCTTGTGTTCTCTAGTTTTATTAATAGTTATGACGTGAGGACTGTCAGTTTAGCCTTTAATTAAAAAAAACAAAAATATCAAAATGGTCTTAAAAAGTATATTGATGCAGTTACTGAATTTGGTTGGTATGTATATTCAATTTGGTTGGTTGGTTTGCTATTGAAAATTGCTTACTGGGTTACTAATGTGATCAAGTACCATGATTTACAAACACTAAATCCTTGCATTTTGCTGGCTGGGTACGTATTCATTTTTATTTATTGTGTTCAAGCATGTACACATCAATCCAATATTAACTAATAATCCTTGATGAATCAAGTTAATTCTGTGAGTTTCCAGTGAAACACCTCTCTTTCGTGTAGATTGAATACTTTCACTTGTGTAGAGAATCCAATAGATGGAGGTGATCTATTCAGTAGTTGTGTTAAGAACTACCCCCAAGTTTAATTGATAATTTATAATCTTGCACAGTGCTTTTTTCCTTAAGAGGCTTGGCACTGTGCTCTGAAATTAACATAACTCTTCCATTTCTGTGTTTTCAACGGTGATGCAGGGATGGATCCAGGATTTGAAACCAGGACTTAACTTTCCTACGGTGCAAGAGCAATATTATAGATTAGAAAGAATGATACACCTAGATAGATAGGGAGACGTAAAGAGCCTTACCCCTCGAATACATATTTATGCAAAATAAGATCCATAAAAATCTCTAAATGTAACATAAAAGAAACTAAATAAATAGAAAATATGTAGATATAAAACCTAGCTCAACTAACTAAATATAACCCTACGAGTATCTAAAACTTCAAATTTGTTTATCACAAAGTTATTATTAATAGAATCAGCATAATCGTTCCATCTTATTACTAAGTTTGTTCTATGTTCATGGTTGAAAACTAGACTTGTCTCTCATTGTGTTGAATACAAAAAAAAAGACTGAGGTTGGGTACTTTTGAGGGAGCACGTCATACCATTTTCTTGATTGGGACTCAGCCCAAAAGTTAGAATTACTAGTTGTCCAAGAATGAGTAGGACTCAGCCCAAAATACTACAATTATATTATAGAATAGCTCATAATTTTATGTAGAAATTTTTTTGCTAACAAAATTTTGGGTGGGACTGGAGTCCCACTCTTCTATAACCTACATCCCCCCGGGTGATGAAAGTTAAGACCCCCTAAGGTGAGATTGGGCGCCAAGTCTCATCTCCGTCCCTGCAACTCCGTACACTTACTAGTCTTTTGTAGGGCTCGGCACTTAGTATAAGAATCCCGATCTCGTACCGGTCTCTTCTCGAAAGTTAGCGGGACGGAACGGGATAGGTTTTGAAAATGGCAATCTCGTTCCGTCTCGTCCCGTTATAGTTTTGTTGAAACGGGACGGGACGGGACGAGACTATTCTGAAAAATCCCGTCCCGTCCCGTAATATTAGAATACCTTATTTTAATCATTTTATATTTAATTTTTTAGGTTGCATGTTGTTACAATACACTCAACCACACTCAATTTGGTCTAAAACAGTAAAACCTAAACACTAGAAAATTCGATCTCACTCTTAACCAAATGATACGCCTCCACTTCCTCCAGTCTCTCAACCAAATTCGATCCCCAAATGCTTGTGTGATTTTGGATATTTTCAGTTGTTGTTTGAGGGTTAATTTTTAATGTGGGATGTTTAGTACTTTTAAAGTGGGATGTAATTTAGCACCTATGCACTTATGTTCTTGTTGATTTTAGTACTTTTAATTTCATTAATGTTTTTTTTTTTTTACTTGTTGATTTTTTTCATTAATTTCATTAATGTTGTTTGAGGGTTAATTTTTCGGGATCCCGATCCCGTCCCGGTCCCGATCGGGATCGGGACGTACGGGATAGATTTCTAAAAACGCATTCTTGTCCCGTCCCGTCCCGTTCTTTTATTTTCGGGACGGGACAAAATTCACAAATCCCGGTCCATCCCGTCCCGTGGCCAGCCCTAGTCTTTTGTGTTGGTTTTCTTTTTAAATTGTAGACATGAAAGCAATATATAACTAACTGAGCTAGAGAGGTGTTGGCTTTTAGAATGGAGGTTGAACCTGGTGTTGCAGCCATCACCAGTCTATGTTGAGCCGATATTGCACCATGTGTGGCAATTTTAGACCGGCAAAAGGTTTAGGTCCTAAATTGACCGGCTATCTACCACGGCCAAATACATGCATAGTGAAACCACAATTCTCTGATTTCTCTCAATCACGGCAATGCATGAAGTGGAAAATTACACAATTTCTAACATCAGATGATTGATAGTAGCCTTGATAGTAATGTACTTGGAATATCACTGCTTTTATCATACATACCAGTATTAATCAAAAGATTCCATACAAAAACTTTCTTTGTAACCCTACAAATGCTCAACAAGAAGCCCAGGCTAATGCCTGGACAATATGGTGATCATGTACACGTTCTTACAGATGTTTTCTTTATCCAAACTATTTCATAATTCCGGTAAGAATGATTCAGACGACACTGAATGCTGATTGGATCGTGGATGACATCCGGGATGCAATGGTTTGGGAGGCAAATTGCTGGATTTGCTTTTTGGCATCTGAAAGAAAGATCAGGGGTATTTTCTCATTAAATATGAAAACATCATATACCAATGAGGAACTACAAGGAGACAGACCAGTGAGTGCATTATACTATAAGGAGACAGACCAGTGAGTGCATTTATAATGCACTGTATCACGGAAAATATTTTAACATCAATGTCGCTGCATCATTTGCTTCTAGCATTACCTTGGCTTCATATACCCTTTATATCTTTTATTTATTTATTTATTATTATTAATATTTTTTTTTTATAGAAGGCATGTATCCTTTATATCTACTTCAGTGTAATCCATCAAAAGTATATTTTAAAAACACACCTTTACCTAGACTGATATCTGATATATTACAATGACAGAACCCCCAGCTAGATGTGCTGACTCTTGAAGTAATAAACCAACCATTTAATGATAAAAGTATATAGATAAAGTAAACTGAACAACTTCATATTTGGGAACTACTTCCATTACCTTTACGGCATTTGGTGAATCCAACTATATTTGCAATGCTGAGAGTCAAACAAACTCCAACAACGAGCAGATAATCAGCTTGAAACCGAATCAGAGAAAAAATTCCTAGCACAATCCAAAAGACAGCCTACAAAGAAAACAAAAAAGAATTTAAAACAGTATGAAACTCACTACATACATAAAAATTACAGATATTCAAATATGTACATGAAAGATGAAACCAAACAGAACATTGTAATACATATAATTAAAAAGCACAGGCCACAGATTCTCACTTACTTCCAAGTTTGAAATCTAAATAAAATGTTCAACAATATATGTGCATTTCTTTCCCTAAGCAATGCCAAGACAACAATAATTGTCTCACAAAGTAGAAGACAAGACATCCAAACGAAAGAAACTTCAGGGATGCTAAGTGCTTCACACAACAGGGGCAATGCTAAGAAAACGAGCAACTACATACTACAAGTAAATTTTAAATCATAGGTTTTCAGAATCTTCCTTTAACATGGCTTTTTTTGTTTATAAATTTCAAAACTAATCTCCGCACTCATTTCTTATTTTCAGGAAAAAGAAGAAAAGAAAATCTCCATCAGCTTTTCACTTTATATCATCACACACTTCTTCCCCCCAAATACAAGAAATTCAACCCCCTTTTAGTCTTTAATCGGGGAAAAAGAACCCTTTTAGTCCACCATTTCAAACACAAATACAAGCAAGCAAACTCTATCTGGCCATTTCCATGAGAGTTCAGTACCCAATCCGGCTAATACATGATTCAACCAATTTTCTCTAAATATCAGTGATAAAAAATAGTACAGCAAAAACCATAGGAAAAGAGATAAACTTAAGTATAGTCTACGTGATTAGATTCTCTAGAGACAAAGCCATAATTCAATTTAAGTATCAATTGTGCACTATAATCTTTACTGACCACCTAATCCACTCCAATCCAACAACTTACAGTGTACTCATCACATCAATGCTGGCAAAGCCACGATGATGAGTACATTTTTGAGATTTTATTGCTTAAATGTGGCATTGATATAGCATACCCAACTCCTTCCTTAAGAACATCACTGAGAACTTCATGATCCCCTAATCTCTTAAATGCCCTCTAATTGGTTTTAATTTAATGGTCCTAGAATATAAAACCATCCCAACTTATATTGTATCTTTTGTTTTGGTTTTTGTTTTTGTTTTTCATTTATTTTCTCTTCATGCACTGTGAAGGCTGCAATGGAGATCCAATCAATTCAACAATTCAATGAGCTCATCACATCAATGCTGGCAAACCCACAGAGATGAGCACGTGATTTTGATCTTTTATTGACTAAATTTGGTACTATCTTATCCAACACCCTCCATATGATCTCAACCATATATGAACTTCAGAATCTTCTTAATGTAGTCACTAATGAATTTAATTTAAAGCTAATGGTTACCAATGTTTTTATTTAGAGGAGTAAAATTTTATGAACTTAATAAATCTGTGAATTTTATTTATTCTTTCTATTCCAAAGAGGACTTTACAAGTAAGAAAGATGACGGAATGCAGTTGAAAGAGTTAGGGAAGTGTCTCACATAACTTTATACCAGATCATTGGATAACTTTTTGTACCCATAAACCATGTTTGATTGTTTGCAATGGAAGAATATAAAGCATATTATTATTGTGTTCAACTCCCAAGTATACCCATACAGCCTATCATAAAACAAGTCAGCGACATAATGCCTTTTGTATATGATTAATTGGTGTGATCGATCTTCATAAATAATGAATATAATAAAGCCAAGTGTATTCGTTTAGCTTGCTGATGTGTCCTAGATCTTTATGAATAATGAATTGTAATTTAGTGTTTCCCTAAATGTTTATATATATGCTTACCGTGATGTAAAGCGTCCACCAAAAAAGCCATGAATCCTTTTTGTTCATCCTCGCCAATGACTACAGCAAAAAGAAGATCATATGGGTTAGAATACACTGATGATGGAACCAACTGAGCACAGAAAACAAGAGCATAGAGAAGATAAGCTGATTCAGAAAGCTTTTGAAATAAATACTAACCTCTTGGTCAAGGCACTCAAATTTCCACACACTCTCCCCAAGATCATTTATTTCATTCCACCACCTCAAACCAACTAAAATGCGTCCACTCACATTCTTCACCACCCAGAAATCAAGAGCAGAAAGAAGAACAGTCACAACAAAAATGATAACAAAGTTATCAAAGAATAGAGCTGATAGTATGTAAAACGCCAATGCTGCAGCCTGTGGAAGAGAAGGAACATGGTGTTCTGTAAATAGAAATCTTTGATTCTTCTTCCTTTTTTATAAAAAACATCGAATAACAAAGTTCCAGATACTAAACCTTGAAAAGAACATGAAAGAAACATGTCTTTGGGTTGGCGTAGTTTTCTCCCTGTGGCTGGACATGAAAAGTAGAGTACAATTGGTTAGATGTAAAAACAAGTCAAAAATGCAGCCAAGTGTTTACCGCAACTCATTTTCACACAAGAATTAACTCAAAAAGAAATCATTGCTCTCAGACATCAGCAATATAATATGGCCACAATTCATGTCCATTGGCGAAAATCAAGTGGGAAACTGTAACGTGTCCTTATTCCAACACTTATACGAAAACCATTTCTCTTTCTCAGTGATATTATGCAAGCCTTTGACATGAACTGAACAATTTGAGTTCAACTTTTTCTTCTGGAGCCCCAAATTCTATTCACATTGATTGTTTCATATTCATATTCAGCCATTGAATCAAAATTAAACTAAACAAACATCTAAAAGACAATATTAATCATAATGAATCTTCGAGAGTCTCGCATAGTTTAGTCAATTGAGGAACTCTTTCTCCCTGACCAAACAAATCACAAAGCTCAAGAACACTTGAACAACTACATTCACCTAAAAAATATGAGCTCCCAGATCTAACATTCGACGCTAACGAAAATCAGGGCAGTACTAAGCACAAGAAATATAATACACAGAACAATACAAATTAGCAGAGCAGATTATCAAATGTTAATTTTCTCAAAACCACTCAGAAACCCAAATCCAGATCCCAAATCAACCCCACATCCCCAAACCCATTACAAATTATGTGTAGCGTTAGCTCTAGCTCTAGCATCTGATTTAAGCAAGCAAGAAAAGAGGAGAGACGAGTTCGACTCACCTGGCTCAGATCCATATCTGCTCAACTGTGAAGATGAGGAGGTTGATTGGAGAATCTGGAGGCCTTGGAAGAGTGGATTCAACTATTAGGGTTATGCCGTAACACTACTCAACAGATTCAGAGATCTCTTCGTCTCTGTATGTATGACCCAAAATTTCAGAGAAGCTCTCTCATACATGGACATTTTTGTAATTTGCATTAAATTCAAGGGCATTTTGGGTAAACAAGTTTTTTTTTTTTTTTTGGGCGAAAAAGAATTGTTACTTGCTGAGATGTCAAAAGTAGGGTAACTTGCTCACTCAACAGCGTAGGGTTTGAAGCATACCAGACTTGTTCCCAATGACGAGGAAGCCAATGATGAACAAGTGTAGGAAACCATCGTTTTTCAAGGTGCTGATTGGTGACTTCTCTAAGCGTCTGGTATGACCCTAATCCTGCATGCCTAGCTTCGTTTCCAGAACAAAACTAGAACAGTCATATCTATGCTAGGTCGACCAATATTCCAATAAGAAAACTATGATTTCCTCTTTGCTTTTGTCCTGGTTCATTTGCGTATTCGGTTAGAGCTTAGGGTTAATACCCTGTCATGCATCATCATGTTTGATGAGTTAAAGACTTGTCTACGTTTGATCTTATTAACTGTTCTAGTGAAAATTGTACGTGTGTCCTATATAACTTGTTGAGGATATAATGGCAAGTTTTAAGAAACAAGCCAATGTTCGATGAGTGGAAAGGTTAATGATCTGAAGAGATGTTATGTTCAAGTATTTGATTTCAGTCATCTGTTAGAATATACCATGCTGTCATATATATGATGGAAATTCTGTTCAATAATCTAGGCTTTTGCTTTTGATTTGTAGCTCATACCACCAGAGTTTACCAAGAACCTTGTTTGGAATGGGATATTTCCTCACAAATGTGCTCTTAGAGGTCCTAGCGGACTACTTTGTGCTGTGGAAGTGGAAAGCACAGAAAATGGCATGTTCTTCCAGAATGGATGGGAGTGCTTTGTGAAGGATCATCATTTAGAACTTGGGGATTTTTTGATCTTCAGATATGATGGTGAATCAAAGTTTAGTATCAAAATCTATGATAGAAGTGCATGTGAGGAAGATGTAGAAATAGCTAAGAGGAGAAGTGGCTCTTCTGTTTCTTTGAAGAATACCAGAAATCAAGCTCGAGTAAAAGTTGAAGTTCTTGATGACCTTGTAGCTGAAAGCTTCAAGAACACAAACAGTGAAGACGAAACAGTTGTTTCCGATGAAGAATGTTGTAAGTTGTACAGTATTACACTCTACCTCTCTATACCTTGTTTACTCTTTTTCTTCTTAAATATGTCTCAATTTGGCTCCATATAGGCAATGATGTCAAGCTGGGAAAGAGACCTGCTAACGGTTACTTGGAAGAAACATCAGATGGATCAATCTTGTTCAAGTCAGAGAATTCATGTTTTCAAAGAATTTTAACTAAGCATTCAAAATATCACATTGTGAGTATACTTTGAACACAACTCTTAAGCCAAATATGTTTTTGATTTATCTGACACAGAAGCTAGCTGAGCATTTCTATCATGTTCAAGATTAATTGCAATAGAGCTGCAGTACCCAAGTAATGGAATAACATTATTAAGAAATCTTGTAAGTTAATTTATAGGAGTGGACTGAATTATTAGATGTATTCTGAACTTCTGAGTTCTGATCATAGCATTTAAATATTAAGCAAGCAAGAACTGAATGACTAGTTTCTAGCTAGTAGCATGTTATGGATTTGCTCAGCTGTCAGCACTAACGAATTTTTCCAAATGATTTCGTTGTTCTTGCAGGGGTTTCCAAAAGAACTAGGTGTAGCTAAAGATCTTATGAATAAGACGACCATGAAACTTGAAGATCCAACTGGGAGATCATGGACTGTTGGTCTGTGTGTTTCTAAATGTTACAAACAAGATGGCAAGATATATGAACGTATAGATGTGGGCAAAGGTTGGTCACAAGTTCGTGTTGCAAACAAGATTTCACCTGGGGACACAATTATTTTTGAGCTTGTCAAGCGAAAAATGATGAAAATTCATATTGTCAGAGCAGGGAGAATGAGAGGCAAAGCATCTACTGTTAAACTAGTTAATCCTAATGTCGCAAGTTCAATCTAGTTGATAAACTGTTCTGTAATTTTCAGATTTCAAAGCCTTTCTGCTAAGTCAGGATCTCCTTGAACTTCATTATGTTATGTTTCATGCGCCAGATACTAGTTGTATTGGTTTTTGATAAAACTACCTCGTTATTTATCTTATTTATGTGAAAAAAAAAAAAAAAAAAAAAAACCATACAAGAAATACCAGAACATTTTGCAATATTTGTTTAAATTTGCTGTCTGCTATGGAAGGTAAGAAACAATTGCTTCCATGAGGCTCGTGTTGGCAAACCTGAAGAAATATTGGAAGAATTTTAGACCTCTTTGTGTTCCCTGAACTGGAGTCCATTATATGACCACTCGAGTTGATGCATGTTGAAGCTAAACTTGGATGCTGCTGTTGATGGAGTTGGCTGGTGCAGAGGCCTTGGTGGTGTTGTCGGAAACCACTTGGGGCAATAGATGGGGTGTGTTCTGAGAAACAGTTTGCTTTGGTCGTGGTTCTCTAGCTTGAAGTTGAACCACTACTAGCCTTCTCTTCCATCATTATTCAAGTGGTTTCATCTAAAGCTGTCCATCTGATCAATGCTCCTAAACCCGCTGGACAATGGTGGGAGGTAATGTACGTGTAAGACAACAAGGTTGCTCAGCAAAGTTGCCATAGAAAAGTTTGCAATGGCTTATAATCACACAATCTATGATTAGAGGAAAGGCCAAAATGACTTATGAAATAGTTGATATGAATGTACTCGTGTTGGCAAAACACTGTACCGGAAAGAATTCATATATACATGGGATGATGGGAATCGATGTAAACAATGATTTTCAGTGATTCTCATGCATCGTCTGGAGCTGTTGTATAACACCTTCATCTCCGCTCTCGCGAAGGCATCTCTCATGGAGGTGAATGGTAGTGATGGAGAAGAGAGATGGGAATGAAGTACTAGAAGCCATGGAACAAAATTGGGAAGTTAACTCAGCAGTGATGATATGCTAAATCTTTGGTTTCATGGTAGGTCATGATGGGTATACTGTCCTTTAATTTCTGAGTTGATTTGAACTGCAGTGTTTAATGAGTTGTAAAGACTTCTAGTGCAAACAATTCATTTGGCTGTGACATATCAGATCACCATTTAGGCTTTCCTATACGGTGGAACAAAATTCTGCAAGTTTTCATAATGCTCAAGTCTCTATCATGTCCTGCTTATGATTTAAAGCATTTTAGCTACCTTGCATCAATCAGTCGGTAATATTTCAAGTAGTTTGGGAATTCAAGCCCAAGATCAAATGGTATTTGTAAAATACATTCTTAATGTAAATCGTCCCTGTCCAGGTGCCACCAACTGCATAATTCATACCTATTACGAACAAGGACTACCCTATTCCTGGAGATCAAAGAGGCATCAACGAGTATTTTAGTCTCATGAAAAATCCAGGTACTATTTCTGTATGTAAATGTGAACTTGTGAATTCAGAACAATGTCTTCAGTATCCAGTCGCTTAAGATACAAATGGTCCAAACTCTTCAGTATGTCCCAGGAGACAAAAAAGAGTCGGGCAAAACCGTTACTAGGAGAATCATACAACAAAGACAAAGACAATTACCAGAAAAATAGAATTGATATAAACAACAATTTCCACGCAGGAAAGGAAGAAAGACCATCAAGAAATGAAGCAATCACATTGCATCGTTCTCATGATCACCATGTTGTGTGAGGAACTTTATAAGTTGCAGTAATTGTAAAGAGAAGAGAATTGCTACCAGTAAAGGTCATAAGATATTACATTGATTCAACTCAACATATGTAGGCGCATCACATGGTTATACCAAACAGAGAGCAGCACTTCCAGTGTCATTTCTGGCATTGCTCGTAGAAAATGGAAGCAAACCGATTTTAACTATCTTGGGGATCCTGGCACCTCATGTCCCCCTAAACTACTTGCAGTAACAAACAAAAAATAGAAAACAGTCCTTGAAGAATCAGCTCACACTAATCTGTTGGAAGTGTATAAAATACATAGTTTCATTGTAATTCTAAGAGATGATTAGGTGCTAACATCCACAAAAGTGAGAACTAAAGCTTGAACATGAATGTATGAATATAACAAATCCATTTGCACAGGCTTAGCATTAATGTAATGACAGACAGACTAATAACCATCATACATTATGGAAGAAGGTACTTCAAAGTAACATCTTCCAATTTCATAAAGAGGATTGTTAATGGAGTTCATTCCAAAAGTAAGAATCTCTGTATTTCAAAACATACAGATAAGGTGTTGCATGACTCGACACACTGTCCCGTCTGAAATAAGGGATGCTAAGAAACTGATGATAAGTCCCTTTGGATTTCTAAATGTCTGTGTTTAATGGTTCCCTTTTTAAAGTGTCAATGCAGGTAGGATGTAGTTGAATTCGATAAACTCATTAAGCAGTCCTCATGTTGAGGATGGATACTATACAGCAAATAAAATCAACGTCTTTGTGCATGTGAGCTATTTTTCTCTTCTCTTATAGTCTTATATGCTACCAGAGACAGCGATATCACCCATGTTCAGTTGGGCTCGTAGTTTCTACCAAAAATTCCTTATAGCTGAACTTCATTCAGTTCATTAAAGTTTAACCTGTCGCAGAATATCTATTTCATACACTACAAGGAGGCACTCGAGATTCTCAACATAAAGTCAACCCCTACTACCACAGACCAATATGCTTATGTTTATCATCTACCATATTACACCTTCAATACCCAAACTTTTCCAAGAGACCAGTAAGCTTGCTGACTCTCAAAACTCTTACAGGATGTCACTGACTCTCATGATAGAGAACTGAAGTGGCACTTCTATGCTAACTCAAGAGACCATGAATTGGCACTTTCATGCTAACTCAAGAGACCATGAACTGGCACTTTCATGCTAACCAAGAAACCATGATCGAATTGGCGCTTCATGCTAACTCAAGAAGCCATGACTTCTTGTTTCAACAAGTTTATATGGAAGCCTACAAGTCCGAATATAAATGAACGCATATGCATTAAAGAAGAAAAATACTTTCTTCTTTTAGTCTATCAACTGAATACAAGACTAAGACCTGCCTAAGAGAGTTGATATTTTCAGAATAACTTCTCTACCCCGAGATAGGCAAAAGCTAAAGATAAAAACCAGGGGACAACACTTCAACTGTTTCAGTTGTCAATTATAAAGGATGTGAATCATATTAGGGCAAGTGTAATATAAATGAGAACTGAAGTTAAAAAGATCAGGAGGTTCTTAGGCTTATGCTTCTCAATTATGAATTTGGTCAGTTGATGTTGTAATGCAATTAACCTTTTCAGAAACAAAGGTTAAAGCATTCTAAATTCTGGGTAAAAGTATAAGAAATTGCAAAAGTAACAACTTCAATTAAGGTGCGAGTTTTTTCTTTTTTGAAAAGTCAATGTGTGAGTTTCTAACTCAAGATGCGAACCGAAATAGATGGAAAACAAAACTAACTCTCTCCAAGAAGCAAAACATACCTATTCTGGTGGCAGCATCCCCAGATCCCAACACACCCGCAGACAGAATGTTGGTTTGCTGGCATGACAGAAGTTCCATTTCTCTCCATCCAGAACGTAGTATGCATGCGATAATCACCTATATGGTCTTCAGCAGTCGCATTGCCATTAGCAAAACCACAACCATTCCAAGGAGACACTCCCACATAATACCCGGACTACTATGTCTATAATCTACCCTATTAACTCCAACATACTTTCCAAACAAGAATAGTGCAGTTTCTGTAATCTTAATACTACTTTTAACTTTCTTTCAGGCTAAGTCAAGGAACAGTGAATTGCCACATTTCTTACTTTGTAAAGCTTATATAGCTCTTAAAGCCTAATCACATGAGAACTAGATAAGCGTATAATCCTAATTCTTTCCTTTTATCAACTGAATAGAGGGTTAAGGCCTTCCTACCAGACGTGGAAGGAACTACAGACTAACATCAAGGAAAAGCCTAAATTACAGACTAACATCAAGGAAAAGCCTAAATTTGAGATTAAATGCAAACAAAACAGAAACGGTAAAGCCTAAATTATAAGTTAGAGAGTTATAATTTAGTACAAAAGATTGAAAAAAGAAACTCATATGTGATTAGCTCTAGGTAAAACCATAAACACATTAGAGTCTACAAACAATAAGCAAATTACAGTACAGTAAACTTTAGCAACTTCAAACCAGGTGTATGAAAATTTGTAACAGAGAATTAACCAATGGAGATTGAAAACAACACAAACTATCTTGTACAAAAAGTCAAGAAGCAAAACTAACCTATTCACTTTTAGCACTAGCCAATGCAGAATCTCTGCGAACAGGGCGTGTCGGCTTGTTGACATAAGAGGAGTTCCACTCCCCTCCATCCGCAGCATAGTAATCCATAGGATAATCCCCCACAAGATCTTCAGTAGTCCCATTGGCATTACCACAAGCACAGCAACCTGAATCACTTTTCTTATCCCTCTCCCACCAACCAGGAACAAAACCGAGAGCAATGTCAGTCTCGAAAGGGTTCAAAAGGGGTTTCGTAAACGCTTCCCCCCAATCAATGGACAGCCGAGGACACGCAATCTGTATCCAAGCATCCACAGAGTCCTCAAACAAAGCAATTCTTGCTGGACTAATCTCCGACATCAACACCACAGTATAATTAAACCCCTTCTCCCTCATCTTCTTCTCCAATCTCTGAAGAATCCTCGGATTCCCTTGCCTCCCTAAGGTCCCGAGCACAATGCCCCAATTCGAAGCCTCTTTGGCTCTCAAAACTGCACTCTTCCTCGACTCCCTCATCCCCTTGTGATCATATTCCTCCAGAAACAGCTTCCCCATATACGGATCGTACCGAAACGCCTTAACCCCCGGATTAGCTATCATAAAAGCTTCCAGATGAAACCGGCCGTCGGCGACGAAGACCAGTACAGCGTCACCGTCCTCACCGCGCGAGATTTTCGGGGCGGTACAGCCCAAAACCTCGCCGGCGGACAACGGCTTCGACTGTGGGACTAAGACCTTGAACCCCCGGGCCTCCAGCTCCGGTTTGGCAGCTCGGATCGCCGACGCGAACTGGATTGTTCCGGCGAGGACAAGGGTTTTAGGGGTAGGGTTTTGGAGGTTGAGATGGACGGTCTGGATTAAGCGGCCGACGTCGATAGAGATTTCGACGAAGACGTAGAGGCAGGGGATGGAGGTGACGTGGAGGGGGACGAGGCAGCTGTGGCCGAAGTGTATGAGGAGGTCGGCATTGAGGGCCTTGGCGGCGAGGTCATCGACGCAGCATGCACCGTAAGTGGCGTCGCCGAGGACGAAGCACTGGGAGGCGCCGCCGAAGGTGGAGAGGATGTCGGAGAGGACGAGGGAGTACATGAGGAGGCCCTCCGGGAGCTGGAGGGCGACGCGCGAGGCGTGCGTGGAGCGGACGCGCCAGACGCATTTGTGGACCTCGAAGTGGTAGTTGGAGGGGAGGAGGCTTATGGCGGCGTTGAGAGAAGGGTCGTGGAGTATGGAGTCCGGGATTTGGCTCCGGACGAACCGCTTCGGCGCTTGTGGCTTTCGCTGCTGTTCGGAGTCGCCGAGTAGCGCCAGACTGGGTTTTGGCGCCTCCTCCATCGGCGGCGAGCTGGTCGTCGGAAAACTGGGTTTCTTTGGTTGGGGAAACTGTGGCAAGGTATTTGCTAGCTGCTTTTGACTACAAAATTACAAATGAGGCCAGTTATTTTCACTCATTTCAGTATTTCACTCGACTTTCATGGGAACGGCTGCTGTGTACGCAGTACTCCACGTACTGTGGCTGTCGTTTGACTTTGTCAAGCGGTGAACTTACAGCACGCGCTTTTGGACACAGAGCAGGGATTTTTTTTTTTTTTGCATCGTGTGTGGACTTGAAGTGTTTCAGTTTTGTTTCTTATTTCTGTACAAGTCAAATTCCATAACTGAGTGTTGGCTCTGTATAATCACTCATACGCGGCGAGTCAGTTTTGTTACTTTGATCCTTCTTTGCGCGGCCACAGATCTGTAAAATCTAGAGAAGGAGTTGGATCCACTGATCGAATTCGCAGATCGGTTTAGGTAGATCTGGAAACAGGGTTGTCGACTTCGCTCGGATCGATCTCCCAATCGCATGTAAAGGTATCTTCTCAATCTACTAATCACTTCATGTTCCTCTCCATACCTGGCATGTTAGCTACCTTTCCCTTCTTAACTTCTTATGTTTTCTGTCAAACAAATCAAAAGTTCAATGAATACTAACAAAATAAGGAAATTGCTACTGTGAGCAGCCAAAACAGAAACCCAGTGATACAATTTACAAATAGTCTATAGCAAAGTGAAGTACTAGAAGATCGTTAACAACATTAGAAACAATTGGTAGGAGTATACATTTGAAAGATAATAAAAATAATAGTACTAGAAGATCAATAACAACATGCTGAATAAACTTAAGATTAGGTTGTTTATGGTGTTTATTATGCATCATATGATCATGTTCTTTATTATGCATCATAAAAAAAGAGGTGCTTTGCTGTGAAATTAAGCTTTCGGATTTCGCTTACTTTTGAATGAATGGCCTCTAACCAAAGACCATCCTAGTTTGAAACTACATAATAGTATAATCAGACTAGGCCCTAGACTTCTCTCTTCATTTGAGTACATATGGGCTCATGTTTATAGGGACTAACCTTACAAAATATGACATAATTATGACTTAGTAGGAACTACGATGCATGTTGTTTAGTTTCTTCAGATAAACCCGAACTGAGAATTAGTTATTCATTTGTTGTCACTCAGGTTAACTAAACAGCTGCTTGCTTATTTAAACCTTAAACATATGGTTGTTGAATGGCTATTGCACAATGTGTTGGTATCTTTCTCTAGTTTGGTCAGATAAAATGCTGAACCTCCACTGTAGAACTTACCACTTAATGATCTGTAATTGACGCCACTAAGCTTAATTCTTTCAAATTGAACAATTTTGTTTTTTTGAATATGATGATCAGTCATGTTCAAAATTATGGAAGTAAACGGCCAATCTCTCCTTAACCCTCATATTTGCATCTTATCTTAGAAGTTGATAGAAAATAGCTGTATCCGTGATTCTTATTTTCTTATTTATGGTCTCCTGTTTAACTGACACACCTATAACATAAGGTAATGATGCAAGTAGATATTGCTTGGTAGGAATTCTCTTATGTTGGTACTCTTGGCATGCAATTTTCTCTTTGTATACTGTTCATTTAAACCTTAGGTCTCATTCATCTCAATGTGATAGAAGTAAGTCCAATGGCTTCATGTTATGTACTTAATATTACTGGTCTCTAGTCTTACATTCTTCCATATCATATCCCTAAATAATTGAACACACAATTTGCCTGTATTTAAGGGAGACAAAGTGTACATATTCATGAATATTGTGAGTGTTTTTTTTATATAATTTTTAATATTGAATTTCATTTCAATTATGCTACTGTATTCATGGAACACAGACTCCCCAACTTTTACAGGTAATAATCCTTGGACATCCCATCATTCTTATCTGCCTTTCTTAGAATAAGTCTGTGTGCTTGTAGGTGCATGACATACTCGGTAACGTGCTGAAATTGTAGATGATGAGTTTGGTGATTTCTTTATTAAACATGCGACTCTCATTTCAGAAGCAGTTTTATGTCCAACTGCTTGATTTAACTGGCCTTAAAAGTACTACTACAACATATAGGAAGAGAAGGCCAATTGTATGCTTTCATCTAATGATATGAATGCAGACAAGAGACCGTTGGAGTTCTAAATTGTATCACACAATTTTGTTTGGCATTAGCTTGCTCAGTCTGGAGCGTTTCATTTGTTGTTGTATCGTTATCAGAATGCACGCAACTCCTTTTAAATGTTATATCAAGATTTCAGCTACCATAGCTTATTGACCGACTCAACTCTAGTGTTGCTTAACTAGAGAAAGATCTTTTCCAGTGTCCCTTGCTGCATCATTAAATCAGTGTTGTTATCAGGTAAACTGTGGTGTGAAAGATCAAACTAACCCTCTAGCATACGATATTGAAGATGAACTACGACAAGAATTGGAATACTTTAAGCTGGTAAGTATCTTCTTTAAACTTTCATGTCTAACTACAGTTTCATCCAGATGTTTACAGAAAAACTCATCATTTATTTTGTCTCCAGGTATTCTTTAAAGAGCTGCTCATCGTTGCTCCTTCAAGAGTTCTAGACCCGAGAGATAAGGATATTCGCACATAAGATGTTGCTTGATGTCCTGCAAAAGTTCATACGACAATCGGCCCATTCAATTCTCCATGCTACCTACAGATCATTGAACTTGTGCTACTTGTGAAATGCAAATATCATCTCTGATCTGGAAAATGTCAGATTCTATCATAATTTGCAATATAAAATATGCATTTTACTGCCTTTAAATTCAACACAGTATGAAACCTACCTTAGTATTTCAACCCTTAGTGTGTTATGGTTTGTCTCTGGTTCTATGTGTGCTTCAATTCTATCTTTGGTTTGTTGGTTATTTCCTTATCTGATTTTAGAGAAGGTTTGCATTTTTAGGGGAAAAACAAAGGGAAATACTTTTTTCACTACCTAGTAAGTCTAATAGCACCTCGGTCTCTAGGAACTTACTCGAAAGTGATTCAAATTATTGTGACAGAATTGAGCAAAGTAGTTTCTGATTGTTGTGATATTTAATTGGTGTTTATATCATTGTTTAGAGGGTAGGGAATTGAAGTTTATATCAAAACCAGTGAATGAACAAATTTATTTCTCCGGTCATGAGTTCATAAAAAGGAATGTAGACTCTGGCACTCTGCGGTCACCCTGATTGTTCCCGGCTTCCTTGCTTTTGGAGAGCCATTTTCTTTTGTTTTGGTTTACATTAGTGTAGTGAATATTTTCCGGCAGTTTGGAGAATTTGTGTTTTGTATGTCCATGATATGAATCAATGAGTATGTTTTACATGCATTTTGTATAATATGGGATCGATCTGTTTGGTTCTAGGTGTTGTGTGGCTCTGTTTTTATTGTTTACCGGAACTTAACAGACCATTGGTACTGATGATCGATGCATGAGTTCAACTTGTTATATGTTTATGAATTGCTGTTACTTTTCACGACATTGACCAGTGTTAGGAAGTTCTGCAGCTCTCCGACCATTATCATTCTTGTCCATGTCAGATAAGATGATCGGGGAGATATCTACGTTCTGAACTAGGCCTGTCTTGGATATTTTCAACTAGTTTAAGTTATGATAGCTACAAGTATTATCCTTTTGCTTGTTTTTTTACGGATTAGTGTCAGCTTTCACTTCCTTCTACATTAAGCTTAAGAGCGTTTAGCCAACCATCCAATTCAAATGTTCATATAACTATCTAACCATCTTGTTTTTCAATAATGCAGGAGATACATCACCTTTAGGTCCTACCTCTACTGCACTATACTAGCTGAGATAAAATTTAAATCATGGATGGTGGACTTTTGTGTAACGACATTAGGATTGATAAGTAAATCCCCTAAGCATTTATGTACAGTTGCCAATGCTTAGCCTGTTTTCTCATTAATCCAATATCAGGATCGCGTGCATGTGGATCCCAATCTTAAGGATCAAATATGGTTCTATGATGAGAACTTTTCCTTTCGTATACTGTTGTTGAATTGTTATCATAGTAAATAGTGCAAAAATGTCTTTCAAAATAGTGCAACAATATGTTCAAAACGAATATGGTTTTTACATCTTCGCACAAAATTTTCAAAATGCTATTACCTACACTGGAAGTTAAATTTGAAAAAATTCATGCGATCACCACAGTAAAATATGACTATGGTAGTCAGACTTCCCTTAGCATCGCTCAAGTGTAATTAGGGTTTTCCAATGTGATGATAAAACTTGAAATTTCAACTGTCTTCATATTTCATACTATTGCTGGAGTAATTTCAACTGTCTTCATTGTACTATTGCTCCCATTGTACTATTGCCCCTACCAAACAAATAAAGCCTACCAAAAATTTACCCCCAACCAAAATAGTAACTTTTGTTTTTAGACCATAACTTCTTCATACGAACTCCGATTTAAGTGTGTCACATGTCCATGAACTCGTATGAACGTTCTCTACGACTTCTATGAAGGAAGTTTTCCCAAATTATGGACATAACGAAAAGTCAACTTTTTGGGTCCTTTACGGTAGAACGGTTACAAGAAACAATAATTAAAAACTTACTGTAAACTTTATAAATTCACAAAACATAGCTCATCGCTCCGGAAAATAATCCGGGCATACCGGTGAGCTCGTATAAACGTGTACCACAACTTTGGAGTTTTAAATCCACTATTTACCGTTTTCAGAAAAACTCGAAAACAAACTCGAGTAATTACCATTTAAATCTCCGAGCGCGAATAAAGAAAAATCTACGGTAACTCATAACCCCGAACAATAACCTTTTAGATACGGGGTATTACATAAGGGCATTTCTGTGTGTTAAGTGACGATGAATTAGGGTTAACCGCTTCGATCGAGTCCCGAACGTTGCCGAATCCTGTTAAATTTTTTACCATAGCCATGTTTCGCTATAATCATCATATCAGATGGTCAAATTTTCATTTTGTGAATTTTTCATTGGAATCATAATGTGCCTACTAATGTGGTATAACTTGTTTAGTGTGTTGTATGTAAGTGCACAACTTTGTAAATCAACTATACAAATGAAGCAAAATTTTGAAAAATATCATGAAATAAGATGTGAGCGGAATGGTGAAATACGGCTATGGTTGAAAAATCATGTATTTCAGGTAATGTTTGGGTCTCGATAAAAGCGGTCAACCCTTTTTACGCTTAATCTTCCCTAGGGGAGCCCTATCAACGAGAGGTAAATGTCTTCAAATTTTTACATGTGTGGTTACATCTCATCTATATGAGAGTTTAACGTGTGGAAGAATCGACCAAACTAGGTCACAAAGAGGTAGGTAAGAGCGTTTCCGTGTGATAAGTGACGATAGATTAGGGTTGACCGTTTCGATCAAGCCCTGAACGTTGCCGAATCTAGTGGAATTTTATACCATAGCCCTGTTTTACTATAATGATCATATTAGACGGTGAAATTTTTATTTTATGAATTTTAGTCATCGGAATCACAACGTACCTATTAATGTGGTATATCTTGTTTAAGAGGTTTTATTTAAGTGTACAACAGTGTGAACGAACTATAGAGAAAAAACAAAATTTTCAAAAATCTCGTGTAATAAGATGTGATCGATATAGTGAAATACGGTTATGATTGAAAAATCATGTATTTCAGGTAATGTCTGGGTCCCGATAAAAGCAGTCAACCCATTTAACGCTTAATCTTCCATATGGACGTGACGTTATGAGGTCATAAATATGTGAAAATAAAAATTCTACCGTCAGATGTAGTCACTGTAATTAAATAGGTATACTGAACAAAATCCACCCCGTTTCGGACTCGTTAGGCCCCCCATCGAATCGGTCAACCTTAATTCAACCTCATTTTTAACACGAAACGCGGTTGACCGGCATCGTGCGAAGCTCCATTTTTCCCAGGTTTCAAACCTATAACTCGTATATATGAGATTTAGAAACCCATGAAAAAATCTTGTTAAATTGACCTCTAGTGGTTAGGCTCCCCTTAAGAGCGCCTAAGCGTAATTAGGGTTAACTGTTTTTACTGGGAACCAAACATTACCATAAGTTTATGATTTTTCATTCCTAACCGTATTTCATTGTTTCGGTCACATTGTATTTCACAGGATTTTCCAAAAATTTGCTTCCTATGTATAGTTAGTTCAAAATAATGTACAAGTGTATATAACTAACTAAACAAGTTATACCACATTAGTAGACATGTTGTGGTTCTGATGGCTAAATTTCACAAAATAAAAATTCAACCGTCTGATATGATCAATGTACTTAAATATGGCTATGAAAAAAAATTCATCTGTTTTCGATAACGTTTAGGTCTCCATCCATGCGGTCAACGTTAAACCAACACCACTTAATACACGAAAACGCTCTTACCTACCCTTATATCTTATATGACCTAGTTTGATTGATTTTTCCACACAAAAAACTCCCACATTGATGAGAAGTAACCACCCATGTAAAAATTTAGGGACGTTCACCTCTTCACGATAGGGCTTTGGATAGGGAAACATAAGCGTAAATAGGGTTGACCGCTTCTATCAGGGACCGAATGTTACCGGAAATATGTGATTTTTCAACCATAGCCATATTTCACCATACCGATCACATCCTATTTCACAAGATTTTTGAAAATATTGCTTCCTCAAGTTGATTCACAAAGATGTACACTTGCATATGACCAACTAAACAAATTATACCACATTAGTAGACACGTTGTGGTTCCAATGGCTAAATTTCACAAAATAAAAATTAACCATCTGATATGATCTACAGATATATCAAAGCTTTGCTGCGGGTTGCATTTTTTGCTAAAAAAAATGGACAATATCAAAGCATTCAACATTTATACTTCATGAAAAGAAGCTGGAGCATTGCTGCAGGTTTTATAGTAATGCATCGACATCTTGAGACAGACCGATTGGATTATAGAATAGTGTAATCCTTGTTCACAATCACTCTTGGAACAATTACAAGTGGTCGCCGGCAACCTTTTACATATTAATAGTTCCTTGACGAAAATTAAACTACAACAACCAAACTCAGTCCCTTAGATGTTCAAAAAGATGTATGATTATTTTTGCACATCATTATAGGTCTGTTAATAACTGTTAAAGACTGTTAATTTATCAGTTCAAGCAAAAGATTCCCGCTTTGCTATACAAATTGATTTGGAATCAAAATAGACTCTAAGGATTGAAGTTTCATGGAAACAAAATAGGAAACAAGGGCAAGTCAATAAGCTGACTGTAGGGAAACATATAGAACTCGTAAACATAACAGTTAACACGTAAATATTCAGAACTGTAAACTCAATATCCAGTTGATATTATCGTCACAGCTTGGACTAATTTACTTGTTAATTGTTTTAATCAAATGCATATTGAAGAAGTTTCGTGTTCTCGCTTCAGGATCTTCATGCCTAAGTTTGCTTTTGAAATCAAGCACTTGTTTGCTCCCTAATAACCTGAACCTGAACATGTATGATGACAGGGAAACAAGCTTAAGCCTCCTGGAAATAAATTGATTGGGGGATAACAGGGAAATAATTTTAACTCCCAAAAGAAAATAACCTAACAAACAACCACAAGGTAGCTGCAACTGTTTTCTTTTAATAATGGGAAGACAAAAGTATAACTCCAAATAAGAGAAGTCAACAAAATTTAAAAATCAGGAACATAACTACTCATAGAACTAGCCATCTGAAAAACTAAGTTCCGCAGTTAGAACTATGGCGCCTAGAACGCGCCTAGAACTATGGTAAAAAAAAAAAATATGCTGCTTCTTAGATCACATTAAACCAAGACAAAGCATTGCATTGCTTTATTCAATACCTGAAATAAGGGGTTACGAGTTATGATATGGTAAGAGAACAAAATAATTTAACAAGAACGCAGTTTGAGGACAAAGTGCTTCACTTCAAAAAATCACCAGAAATCACCTACCCTTATTCATTTGAGCAACATTTTTTTGAATGGCAGTAACAAAATGTCCCTCTGCTGCCTGTTAAAATAATTGAAGGCTCAGCTAAACTGGAGACACATGAGAGGATCAAGAATACCCTATCTAGACTCAAAATTTCCAAAAATAGAAGCAGTAAAGGAAGAACAATATTGCAGTTGACAGCTGAAGTACTTAGAAAATCTTGAAGCGGTAGTCAGTACCCACCAGTGATAAAGCTAGCAGAGCAACATAAATGAGGAAGGAACAATTCCATTGAATAACTATAACATAAATATACATTGACAATAAACATGAAACATATGCAAAACTCACACCGACATTTCAGCTTAGATTGCCTCCCTAAATGATGAGACATAGCATCCAAATCTGCAATTTTTTTGAAAAACAATAAGAATTACTGAATCAGCATTGAAAAACCAAAAACAACATCACATCAGACAGAACAAGTGAAAATTAATAATGGAAGATCAGATACTTCATTCAAAGTCAAGTGTAAGATGAGAAAATATGCAAGAACCTTCTACTTTCTTTTCTATATTTGGATTTTCAAACTTTCCACTCCAGTAAAACGGAGGAAAGGATTTGCCCAATTGAAGATCCCTTTGTTTTTATTAATCTATTTTTGTGTCTACCAAATTACATGTGAAATTAAGAGTAAGAGCAACCTACAAACTTAATACTATTTTTCCTCTCTTTCCAATATAACAACATGGCCATACTCACTTTAAAAATGAATACTGCGGCAATTAAACCAGTCTGCACATAATCTAGGACTGTGTATGTACCACTAAGCAATGCTCCATGTACTGCCTGTGAATGTAAAATAATGTCACATAACAAGAGATGCGAAATCAAGGGCAATTGAATCAGTGTTCATTTCACATTTCAAATATCACCAATGAAATAGAACCACAATAGCTGATCACTTGCACATCTAAGGTCTCATTCAAATCCAGATCACTATGAATAAGCTAATACACTATAGACTAAACCCTTAGTCTTATTGCTTTTCACGAATAAATAGAGTACAAAATAAAGTTTTGGATAGAGCTGATAACAGAACAGATGAATTTATACCTTCAACCATGGAGGACCACGAAGTCTCTCACGTTCACAGCTTCTTGTTTTTGAAATTCTAGAAGAAGTATCCATCTACCTTGACACCAAAATATTGTATTTCAGCTATTGCACCAAAATAAGTCATGAGCAATTTACTCTCATAACAAAAGCTAACATATATAAAGAATACAGTAACAACTACTTTACCACTGATTACACTAACACTATAGAAACACAAAAGAACCCAAATAAATTTTTGCCACACTATACCAGCTCTTGCCTAATAGCTCGACAAAATTGAATCCCAAGTGCATGTAATCCTAAAGAATAAAATCCTGTCAAAGACCAACCTATGAATGATGAACGTCTGGTTCCATGTGCATAAAAGCAATATCAGTCAAAAACTAGAACCATGTCACCCTTTGTGAAGTCTTATTTTCAACATAAAAGCCTGATACTAAGTTCATAGATACAATAAGAACAAACCTTACAAATTAAAATGATCATTATTGTTAATAATCACAATGTACAAATGCAATGATATGATCGCTCATCAGACAGGTGCTTTTGAACATAGCACACAAGGCCAGATTTAACACAAGAAATAATATATAGAAGTAAAATCTGCTCCTAATATCAAAATGGTTAATGTGCATGGATATAGTGAAATAGCTGAGCAGTTAAAAACATTCAAAAACTGCTTACTAGTTGTTTATATGTAGCCAAATTATTCAGCATGAAGCATGATTTGATACCATCAGAGTAATATGAAACACAGGCAAAAACCAAAACATGGATATAGTGAAAGATAGCATTTCCACATTTTCATCGAAGAACACATTCAGAAACGAACAGATACAAATAAACCCAATATCAAAACCCACTCGGCTCCATATTTCTCACTTGAGGAATCATAAAGCACCAAAATTTGCAGTAATTCAATTCAGAATAAAGAACAACAATTACATTCCTTCTTGCAAAGAACAACAAGGCGATTACGTATCTTCATGCTATCAACACCCTAACCCACACAGACCTCTAATTTTTCACATCACGATCGTGCAAATCACAGTAGAGATATACACAATTTTAATTATAGTTTCATACTAACAACAAACTAACCTTGTATGAATCAAGTACGACGATGACCCAAGGTTTCAAAAATCGTCGGGAGTCCAACGGTGGTTCGTGAAAATCCCTCTGTGGTTCAGCAGAAGACCGCCGAATCCCGAATCCAAATCTGATTCTATCTCTCACATAAAGAATTAAAAATGTTCCTTGGATCTCACATAAAGAATTAAAAATTTAATTGAAGCAACACTTTGGTTAATATAGCAACTTAGCAACCTATGGCCAATACTGAGGACCATGATTCATTCCACTTTCAGGATTTAAAAACGCAGAGATACTTAGTTAAAGAATAATAACTCTAAAGTTTCCCCAAAGAACATAACCTAGCTAAAAGGAAAGGCAAAGGCATGGGAATTTGGGCAGTCCTTGCAACCTAACTAGCAAGTGATAACTACAGAACAAACAAGTAAACCCTCTCAGTATCACAGATAATAGCACATCCTAGCTTTTCCATTGCATGAAGTCATTAGACTCTATAAGGAACAGAACACTTGATCAAACATGAGAAGTAATGACAGTCTTTTATGTCTTCTAACCAACCTAGTATGTTAGAAGATTACATAGATTCAACCATATCAGATTTCCTTATTAATAACCAACTCTCTAGCAACCGCTTAGAAACCAAGGTATCAACTTACATAGAAGTTGCTTATCTGAACCAATGCAGATATGCTTAATTTCCAAACAATGCCGTTTATTGTTGTCTAAAAAATCAGTCAAATATGGAGCTTTCATGGCCAAAGAAAAGGGGAAACAGACTGTACAATTCAAAATCGGTAAAGACAGAAAGACATTTGAATGTACAGCCGACAAGAATCATTGAAAGTATAACTTTCTGAATGAAAATGGAGAGAAGGAACATGCCTAAGAAGCTCAGCTTGTTCAAACCTTCAATCAAAACAACAGCAACAAAAAAAAATGACCTCTCTCTTTTTTGGGTAGAAATTGAAAAGGCCATACAGAACACAGATGGAAATTCTCAACAAAAACGAACACATGACATAGTCACAAGTCATACAAAAATAGTGACAAAGAAATTCCAACAAAGAGCAATTAAAAACAGTTTTGAGTATAGTGCAACCAAACTGATTATTGGACCTCATTTCATATATCTAAATCATCCTGAAAGAGTATGTGTACCAACAGCAAAGATTCAAATACCTGTCAAAATCAAACCTAAACAGCATTGAAGCTGCAGCTCATCGGACACGTTTTAGTTCAGTTGTTCAGGTGAGCTATTGAGGGTTTAATTAATAACTAGGTCCAACAATATTCCTTTTCTTAAATCTTACTAGCCTTCCAGCCCGTACTTCCGCACATGCGTAAGTGCGATGACTAATAATCACAAATGGTAGAGTTCGAGATCTTAATGTATAAAACAACAGCCTTCCACAAAACTAAAGCTTTGGGTCATACCAACATTGACTTCATTCCCAACTTCAGGACAAAGGCTTTGGGTACACGTATCGGTTCTAATTTTTTGGGTCAAAACTCTCATATTTTTATTTATATCTCCAAAAGCATGGTTTATGTTTAACCAAAATAAGTAACTTTTCGCACCCTAAAATTTAATAGGATATTTAGTACTCATATGAGACATATGCTTTAAGTTTTTTTTTTTTCAATGGTTATAAACATTTTCCCCTAAAATGAGCTTACTAGATGCAAGTTTGGCAGCAGATAGTTGATGATGCTCATAAAAGTGGAAACCAAACAAGAGTCATAGCTGGGAAATGTTTAGATATGTTTTTCCACTTATCTCTTCCAGTCCTTAAATTATATATTGAAACCCTGATTGTCCTAGACATACACTGCATGGCATTGACTTCCATCAGACCAACCAGTTTTAAGGATAATAACACACAATTGTTTTTTCTATAAAAGAAGTACAATAATAACTAGCTATATATTGCTATATATAGCATTGACTATTAAAAATATAAAATAAATATTAAAAAAAAAATCAACCCAGAAAGATATTGATGATATATAGCCTCTAAATCCAAATATTGGGATGGTATGATTTGTCTCTAGAAACTAATGCTAAGACAAATGACCATATCTGACAGATTAAAACAAATTAAGAAGAAAACAACGGTACTCGATCTAGCTTGCTGGTTTTATTAATCGTCAGTGTGGTGTTATTATCTAAGATTACATAAGAAAATGAGAACTATTAAGAATTTTGAGCTCTCAAACCCCACAGATAGTCTCCAGAAAAGAAAGAAAGAATGCAATCATAGATCATGGCCATGCCGCAAAGCCGGTACTGTACCAAAGTTTCAGATGCGGCACTGATTAATTTGCCATCATCGAATGAAAGGAAAGCATGGCTGGCTTAGTGACTTTCTTTCTTAATTTCGTTCACTGCAGCCTCCCTCAAATGCATGGACTAGCTCTGAATTTGTCAATTTTCTAGTTCATAAGAGGTCGACCCAGTAACTAAGAAGTTAAAAGAATATCCCGGCCATATGGATGTGTTCCTCAGTCATTGTCTAACTAAAGGAGGGTTATCAATGAATCAAGGGATGACTGAGAAAGAGACAGAATTTAACCCGGACCAAGTAGACCCAAATAGAGAGAAGAGACGAAAATGTACCTGAGATCTTCATTTCAGCAGATGATGGTGTGTTCCTCAGTCGCATTCCCAGGTCTCACCACCGAGTCAACTCGGCCCGTCAACCCAATCAGGCAAATTGAACTCGATCACCAAACTTCAAGAAACGAAAATCGATCAATTCCTAACTGAAGAAACGAAAATGGATCAACACCCACCCACCTCTACCAAACTGAAGCTTCTTCAACACACGAAACCATTATTCCCCAATTAAATCGAGCTACCCACCTCCGTATCATTGTTGCGGAGGGAGAATTACTGAGAGTTGTGGAGAACACGCGCTAAGAGCTTCTCCACCCGCTGCTCGACACGTGCTCCGGACAGCCGCAGTACTCAAGGTACTACGTACATTCTAGAACACACCGACTTTCATACCTTGTTTCGTTTCATACATTGTTTTTCTTTTTCTTTTTTTCGGAAATAACGATAGACGTTATAATAGGCCAGTTATTTATTATTAACTGAAATAGGCAATTACATATGGGTTCAGCTGCTATACATATTTGTATGACATACATCAAGCCGTGAGCCGTCCGATTATTTAGTAATTCAAAATTCAAAACGATCGGACAACTCACAGCTTAATACACGCTATACAGATATATATGGTAGAAAAGTTCATTATGTATACATGACTTAGACATGTCACGTAAGAATCAAGCCATGTCAGTTATTCTAGAGTAACTTAATGCAATCATCATGTGATGTAGTTCCTAAGAAAAAAACCAACAAAACAAAGCCAAAAAACTAACTTAGAATACTAGTAAACTAGCTTATTGAACAATCTGAAACCCTAGGGTCGCCCAACATAGAAGGGTTATCATAGAGTCTGCAGTACCCGAGCGCATTGATGTGTCATCATCCACCTAACCTGCACTAGAAGAGCCTTCACCCAACTCCAAAGAACGTCGGCTTGAGAATTGAGGTTCTTTCGCTTATTCGATCCTTTCACACCAAGCTTCCATGGATGAATGTCCTATATCATGGATTTATTCTTGGAGCCAACAGGGCGTCCAACTTTGCGCTTCTTAGGAGGACGAACCATAAGAGTACCTGCATGGTGAGGGAGTGAAAGCTCTGTCACAAAACCAACTCCATTTCATTAGTCACATGTATAGGGCATATAGCTTTGGCCTTTTTGTTGAAAGAAAACTCCATGGAGTTAACATTGTGCTTGATGCATGTTCTTGGCGCAGTGATAGCCAGCTACTAGTACAAAAGTGGGCACCACTGTTGACGGAGGCACCGGTGACGGGAATAGTTCAGGTTGCTTTGCTAAGTCAATCTCCGAGACCCTTGGGAATGAGAAGGAGAAAACCGACGGTGTAGCGGGGTATGCATGCCATCATGGTTGAGGCAACACAACCGCTATATGAAAGCTCGACGCCTTCTGAATACAAACCCTGGCCCTTTCGAAACAGTTAGGGTTACCGTCAAAAACCGTATCTGCTCTAAAAGGGTTAGCATGAACCTCTTACACCCCAGCACCTCCAAAGAGATTAGGGTTTACAAGGACAAAACCTGACATATCCGGCAGACCAAGGCAGCCCAAAGATGGGTGATCCAAAAGACCACAAATCCTACAAAAACCAAAAACCTTCTCATAATTAAAGGTCACAGTAGCTTCGACTGCATCTCGGCCTGTTTCGAGTTAAAAAAAAAAACAAGAGGAGGGTAGGCTTCTTTCAGTGGAACTTCCAACATATGAAATATTCTGAGTCTGGCCGTTAAATCTCGCCGGATGTTGTTATTATCCATGTAATACCCCAAATTTTCATATCAATTTCCTTGTATTATTTCTTAAATTAATGAAGGATTATTTGTGGAAATTCTTATTCGTTTGTGCGAAGCTGAAGTTTCGGGAGTCAAAATTTTAAGGTGTTTTGACTTTTAAGAGGCTAAAAGTTGACTTTCTTATCCGTAAGTTATTTTCAAAAACTTCCTTCATAAAAGTTGTAGAGTTTGGCGATACGAGTTCGTAGACACACGGCACACGTAAAACGGGTGTTGTATGAAAACGTTATGGTCAGAGAAAGTTAGTTTCCGATTTTGGAAGGTGTATAATTAGAAAAATGTGTGGGTTATTTTCAGAAACCCTAAAATTATAGAAAAACCCCTGCAGTTTCTCTCTCTCTCCCGTCTCTATTTTCACCCTCAAATTTCTTCCGGCCATAACTCGGCCATCTGGCGACGGATTTGGGCGTGCTTGGTATCGTTGGAAAGCTCTCACTCCCCCTCTTTCTATTCATACCAGCCTCACACCCTATGGAGCACTGTGCACGGCGCAACAAGGCCCGCAAGTTACTGCTGTCGGCGGCGGTGAAGCTCCGACCGATTCCGGCAACATCGAGGTTTGAGGCTACCCATTTCTGGAAGTTCTTGTCCTTATGAGCATGATGATACCAGCCTTGAAGCCCAATTCGAAGCGTGGAGGTTTTGAGTTTGAAGTGCTCCTTATTTCTTTCCGACGACGTTTCCGGCCTCTTTATGACCGAATTGGTCTTGGTCACAGGTATAAAAAGTGTTCATTTGATGTGACCTACAAGTTTTCTGTTGGAAGCTTGCTCAGATTTTGAAGTTGATGGGGTGGCGCGTGGGGCTCACTCGCCGCCGCCTGTGATGGTGCGTAGCAGCGCGCGTCCGGCAGTGTTGTAGGTTTAGTTTCTTTGGTTAGCTAACTCTTGTTTTTGTGAGCATGTTGAGTTATGGAAATTCTAGGTTATGAGTAAGGATTGCATGTTAGGTTCTATGTTATTCATAGGTGTTTTGGGAGGTTGTGAACTTTGGAAGTTTGAGAATTAGAAGCACCAGTTTTGGGTCGTTAAATTTGACGACCTTGGAAGGTTGTCCTTCTTTGGGCAAACCCTCGATTTAAGTTTTGGGTTAAGAGGGCAAGTGTTACTTTTTAGTTTGAATGGTTATTAAAGTTATTAATTGTGTTAATTAGGTAGCTTGTGGAGTTGTTAGTGAGCTTGTTCCTTGTGTTTTTATGAAGACACAGCGGGAGTATTTAAGTGAGTAAATCTCACCAAGGTTCACATTTGGACCAAATTATTATGGTTATTTTGATGATGATGTCGAATTTAAGAATATGCTATTGTTTGTTTTTAAATAAATGAGCTTGATCGCCAACGGCTCATAGGTAAGATAAAACAAGTTTTCCTATTATATGATTATTATTTTTAATGTTCATGTTATCATAATATTATTGGTTCTTGATAGATTATTCTTGTGGAAATATCTATGTTTGTTCATATAAATATATCTATGTGAATGATATAATTTTTATGATGTGCTCTTTGTGTTGTTGATGTTGAATTAAAGAATATGTTATTATTTGTTTTTAAATATATGAGTTTAATCACTAACGGCTCATAGGTAAGATAAAACAAGTTTTCCTATTATATTATTATATTATGAATTGTTGTGTAGATAGTCAAACTGGGTTCCAAGCCTTTAATCGAGTGATTGGTTACGGTTATGATGATTCTACTCTATTGTGAATTGCTGTGTAGATAGTCAAACTGGGTTCCAAGCCTTTAATCGGGTGATTGGTTACGGTTATGATGCTATTATTATTTTGTGCTTTGATATTGGACAGTCAAACTGGGTTCGAAGCCTTTGGCCGGGTGATTGGTTACAGTTAGGAATAGAGCTCTAGTCCGTCTGTCGATGTAGGTCATGGGAGGTACCTTAAGGTATCTGGGACCCATGGGTACATAAATTGTTGTTGTAGGCCATGAGAGGTACTTATTAATATCTGGGACTCATGGGTACATGTGTTTGTTGTAGGTCATGGGAGATACCTTATTAATATCTAGGACTCATAGTACATGTATATTTGTAAAAGTGTTGGTTATGTGGTTTTAATATTTGTTCTTATATATTTTCATGTGTTTTTATTAGTTGTTGGAAATGCTGGTTGTTGGATTTGTGGAATTAATTATTGTTATTAATTGTTTTATTTGGATGTTGGAAATGTTGAGTAATTTTTGGGAGTTTCTCATACGGGCTTTTTAGCTTACCGGATTTGTTATTTTACAACCCAGTGATGATCAGCATAGTTGAGGCAGAGGCATAGTGGCTGAGTTTTAGATGACGTGCATTTTATTTGTATATTTTGGCAGTTTGTTTTTAAGTTCATGTGAGCGTCTTCATTTTTACTAGACTTTTCAAGTTGTTGTAATTAAGGAGATGTCATGTTTAACTCAGTTGTTGAGTTTTGCCGACGTTTACATTTTCAGCATTTGGGTTTAGTTTGGGATTTTGTTGAGCAGGTATATGAGTCTTATTTTTGAGATATATCATGCCCAAATTTTTAAAAATTATCCTTCGAAAATTAGGGTGTGACAATCCAAGTGCACGACCTTCCCTAAAGTTAATCAAGGTTCTAGAAAAAGGCGCCTAGCTAGGTCCGCTTAGGTTCCATGCATCATATTACCTATCACATTTCAGGATACATAGAATGTAGGCATTGCGGCTCTCAACAGCGTCAAGGCGAGTCTGAGGTCCAGCTATGTGTTTACTTTTGAATAAGAGTATGCGAGTGTTGACATCTAGGATAACAGTAGTTTGGTTGAGGGTGGACATTGGTGCATGGGTAAAGGTAGTGGTGATGCTATCAGGCATGTTGACTAGTGGTGGAGGAGGATATGATGAGATTGAATTAATGAGAAGGTGGTTAAAGAAGATGGTAGAATCGGCCTGGTCTGACTTACTCAGATGGGTAAAGGAGAATAAACTTGGGGCTCCACGATTAATGGTCTCAACATTAGAGATAAAACTAATATAATAGACTGGTGGGCTCTGAGTCGAGCGAGGTCTGGTATGACTTGATTGGGGGTTGACTGTTGTTGGGCCTTGTCCAGTGTCGAGTTGTTATTTATCTGTCTCTTTACGGTAGCGCATAAGAGTCATTTCGCCTCTAATTCACATAGGCGAGTTTGGCGGGCAGCCAAATAAGCAATATTCTCTCGAGTGAATTGTTGTTCCATATAATGGAGGATATATCACTTCTTGATTTCCATTGCAACTACCAAGTCGTTAATATGGAAGGGTAAATTAGTGGGTAACTCCAGTTAAAGTCCCACGTGTAGGCAGCTCCAAAACAAGAAATTAAGAGTTCCTTGTTTACTTTGTCTCCCATGTTGTTGGAATTGTCCATAATTTCAGCCATGATGACAAAAGAAAGAAGACTACTCTGAGGGCTCTCCTTATAGCGCAAAATGTTTCCGAAATACCTGGTCTAGGGACGTCTTCTTGCACCAAACATGCATCTCAAACTCTTCGTCATGGGTAGATCCGGGTTGACGGCCTATAACTCTCACATTCTTAAGTCACTGTTGTGACTCAGATCAAGGATAGAGAGGTTATAGTTATTTTGAGGACTTACTTGTTATGGTTGTTATGGGAAGTTATTCCCATGTTTATAGGTTCTTATGGGAATTGTGCCACTTCTCTTGGTTGTTGGACTATTGCCTTTGTTGGGATAAATTCGACTGTTAGGGAATTCGTTTGAGGAGGCATGTTTGATACTTTCCTGATGGTCGTGGCGATGCCCAGTGCGCACATAAGTGTAGCCAAACTCGGAAGAAGGGGTCAGCCATAACACCGTGATCCTAACCTAACTAGATAAAGACAACCTGCTAACTCAAAACTATAAGACAATTTAAAATTTTTGTAAAGCAGTATGATCAAGGTAACAACTTAATTTCATAAGCATAAATCAGAGTCTTAAAACTAAGCAAAAGGTAGGACTTCAAGGGCCGAATTTAAACCATAGTGACAAAACTTAAATTACAACACAAGCAAATGAAAGAATTAAAATTTCAAACTTAACAAATAAAAGAAAGAATGATACGAAAACGACGGATACAAATCACCTCAAATAAATAAAGGTCAATGAGATGAATTTCTCTACGCGCACACACGTAGCTCTCTCGCTTGTCTCGTGTCAGTACATAGTACCTACATATAATCTAGTGTAGAGGTGAGTGTTGTTTGTCCTCGTTTTGCTCACTTGAGACCAGCCGAACCAAGTTAGGGTAGAACCGATGCTTACAATAACAAAATTCTTACAATAACATATATATGTGCATGCCAAAGAATTGAGGTCTTTTGGTAAAAAGGGTTCGTAAACTTGGCATTCAGAAATCCTACTTTGAGATTTTTTAATAAAACATATGCAACAAGAAATCCAAGGTATGAGCTCAGAAATACAACTAATCAAACCCTTATGCGGCAACCAGAGCCACAATCATCAATAATAAGTACCCTAGGAGGCTAAGCTATCTCTTTGTCTGTAGATCACTAGATTGGGTGCAAAAGCTCCTAGATCCCCAAGAGCTACAAGGGATAAGGCTCAAAAAACCCTAGCCCAATTAGAATCAGTAACCTTAACGAATGACTCAATCCAGGCCCAATAATGCATCTTGACTCTACCCAGCAACATACCACCGAAATTCGACGTTCATCAGCAACTCCACCTCTTTGCCTCCTCCCTGTCCTCGTCCGGACCGCGCCGTCACAAGCCAACGCACCAGCACGCCAACTTCGAAACCATGCATCCAAGACGCATAACGCCTAACCAAAGAACCGAACCAGCTCACTCTTGTCTTCTGTGAAACAACAAGTTTATGCAAAACTGGCACTCTGATCTCATGCAACCAACCAAACCTTGATGCGGCAATCAGAGTCACAACCAAGACACCTCACACAAGCTATACCCAACCATTACACCGAGGCTACGCAGGCAATATTGTGATTCCCATCCAACAACAAAACCAGGCGGCTTCGAGGAGTCCAAAGGACCAAGCTAGGTTAACTGGCTGCTGTTAGACCAGGGTGATCTCGTCGTACGGGAGAAGAACCCCTCTTTAGGGTTTTGGAGAGAGAAAGTCACAAGGTAAAACTTGGAGATTGCACACAAAGTTGATTTCTATCAAGTAAGAGTACATTTAAAATATTACGCAGGTGTCTAAATATGTATGAGCAAATTGAAAGAGGTGATCTCTTTCTTTAGTTTTACATATGGATAGTTCATGTCCCCAGGGGGCGGAGGCAGTACAAGCCTTGATGGGGCTCAAGCCCAACCAAGAATTTTAGGCCAAAATAAAAAACTAGGTATATAATTATTTTTTTTGCGATATATACCCAAGCCCAACTAATGTTTTGATTTTTTGATATACCACCCTAATGGCCTAATCCCTAATCGGCTAATCCTTTGATAGTTTGATAGTTCATCTCTTTCTTTCTCTGTTAGTGAGTTAGTCGACGGTAACCGGCGACACCCATCTCATCTCACTGATCTCAGGCTTCTCACTTCTCAGCATCTCTTCTCTTCTCTCATTCTCTCTTCCTCTCACTATTAGTGTCTCACATCAACTTGCCGCCTCCAGGCCCTCCAGTCCTCCACCGTTTACCTCCGTTAAGCCCTCCGTGAGTCCTCTTTCTCACTTTAATAGATTTGCTTCTCCTTACTCAAGACTCAAGACTCAAGTTGGAAATGTTTGGCTGGGTTTTTAGGCTGTATTGAATTGTTGTTAGTTGTTACTGTTATTATAATTGTTTGGAATTTGATGTGTATGAATACAATTTGTTGAAATTTAGAGTGTTGAATCGAGTTAGGAACTTAGGGTTACAATTTCTAAGTTTTCTGTTGATTGATTTTGGAGGCTAAGCATCATAGATGCAGAGAATTATGATTTAAGGTTGTGTGAATTAAAACTTAATTTTCACACTCATAATTGTAATGTGATGTTATTTATTTGTTTCGTGTTGTATTTAGTTAATTTATGTTATAGTATTGTATTGTATTGCATATTTATTTTAATAATTTAGTTTCTACTGTAATTTTGCATATGCATTGGAGAGGTAAAGGCTCATTATGTCCCTCTGGTTAGGTGTACTATTTTCTTTCAATTAATAAATTTCTCTCGTACCGTCTAGATTCTCCACTTTTTTTTTTTGGTTAGGAAGTTCAAGCCCAACCAGGATTGAAATCCTGGATCCGCCACTGCATGTCCCATATAAATATACTATCTTTTTTTAAGGATTACATCGTGATTGGAACCGTCGAGTTGACATCAACCTACACAACTCAGTTGTAAAAGATTACAAGTGATTCCTCGTTATAGGATTGTAGGATGCACTTCCTTTTTTGGTTGTAACAATTGGAAGTCCATTTTGATAAAATTAATTTTAACTTTTTATATATCACAAACTAGGTAAAACAAAAATTGACCAATCTAGTTGGCTAGTGGATTACTAGCCAGCTTATCTATTTTCTTTCGTCTTTTTTTTTTCTCTTCATTGTGTAGTGTCTATTCATAGGCACACATTGATCTGTAAATACTAATTTAAGAGAAACTGCTCAAAGTAAATGATTGATGAATAAAATTTAGAGTTGTTAAGTGCTAGCTAAGTTTGATGCATATTACATGCTAAACATATATTGTTTTCAAATCACTAACCACTGGATTTCCTAAAAAATTTCTACACCACAAGAAGAATTTATAAAGGTAGTCTCTAAAAATCTTGTTGGTCTTCTTCAACCTTTCTCTAACTAAAACGTAGAGAAAGAAAGAAGACCGTATGTAAGAACATATTTTGGCTAGCCTCTATGGGTAATTGCGCGAGTGAACCGAAGACCAATGATTATGCATTACCAGCACCTGTGCTTAAGAATGAGGAGTTAACAACACAGTCTGATTATGACCGTGATGTAGTGGTGAATACTAAGGAGACGAATGGAGATAAGCAACCCTCTCTTGGGGCCTTGCTTAAGAAGGTATAAATTTAATGATTTTAATCAATATTGTTTCCCTTTTTTCCAGAGGAATTCTTGGTCATTAAGTAAGTAATATCTTAGAAACACGAATAGAATGAGGGAACATATCGTCCAAAAGAACATGCTGGATAATCTTAGTATCCTACATAATCCATTAAAGAGCCTTCCCCATTTGAAATAAACAAAAAAGTTAGAAAGTGATCGAGCCAAGTTAAATGATATAACACTTAACTTTAACTCACACATGACTCTAACCTTAGGGTTTCACTCAAGTTGTTAGATCTAATTTCTTGTGCGATTAATTTTATGTTTTTGTTGTACGTTATGATTATCAATTACTTCGATTTAAATTTGTTGATTTATGTCAATTCTATTATATAAGAAAATAAGGATTCATGGAGATTAATTAAAGTCGCATAAATCTTTATTGTAGATATGTGTCCTTACTTAGCTATTGAACGAATCTCTTCGAATCTAAGAAGGAAGCCCTTTATTTTAAATTATACGATACACACACATACCTCTTTTCATTACCACAACTAATTTGCTGTGCTCAAATGAAAATACATGCATTGTAATGTCAGGAAGAAGAAAATGTGGTCCTACTTCCCTTAAAACCAAAAGAAAGAGAGGTCGTAGTTGTGCCAAAAGAAACGAAGGTAGCGATTGAGCCGAAAGATGAAAAAGAAAAAGAAAAGAAAAAGAAGAGCCTAAAACTACTACTGAGAAGAAAGAGGAGATAGTTGTCGAGCAAGTGAAAGTACATGAAGCAGAAACAAAATCGGTACCAACAACTGCAATTACCCAAGAAGACAAGACATTTGATGAGGAGAAGAAACTAGTAGAAGAGACAAACGAGATTAAGACATCAGCAAAAGAGATCGATGATATCAAGAAACCAGCACAAGAGATTAATGATATCAAGAAACCAGAAGAAGAGATCAAAGATATCGAGAAACCGGCAGAAGCGATTCATGATATCATCAAGAAACCAATTGAAGAGATCAAGGAGACTGATAAGAAACTCGAAGATATTAACGAGATAAAGAAAACTGAAGAGATCATTGAGATAAAGAATCCCGAAGAGATTAATGAGGAAAAGAACCCCAAAGAAAATGGTGTGGAGATCAAAAAACAAGAAATGAATGAGAAAACGTTGGAAAAACCTAATAATTAAATCAATTAAGGATGTCTATGTGGGTTTTTAATTAAATTCTACTAGAAGATATGTAACTTTTTGCATGTCATTGGTTGTGGAATATATACATTTGAGTTTTTTAGTTTAGTTTGTAGTAGCTAAAGGTGTTCGAAAGACGGAAGAAGTTATGACAATAAAGTTTATTTCTTGATCCGATGTGATCATACAAAGTTCGATTTTCCCTTCTCTCTTGTGGATCCGAAAATTTATGTTGAAGCTACTAAATTCCTTCTAATGATATAGGGTGTGGCTATTGCCACAATGCCACCAATCACCATACCATTTGCTCAATATCCTACTTTCTCATTTCACCCAACATTTTCTTTTTTGGTATTGGATTTGCTTATCTCACACATTTTATTTTCCAATGTACCCTCGTTAATCCAACAAAAAATAAAAATAAATATTAACCATCTGTTTGTTTTTCTTATCACATGCCAATTCTTGCATCAGGCGACACAACTGTTGTGTCGCCTGATGCAAATCGTATGTGTCGCCTTCTAGCATATTGACGTTTAAACTATCAGGCGACACAAATGTTGTGCCGCCTATAAAAACATCAGGCGACAGAAGACTTTTTTCATTATGTGTCGCTTGATAAAATGTAAGGCGATAGACTATATGCGTCGCCTGATAATATAAACGTCGACATGTTAGAAGGCGACACATCTTTTTTTTGCCGTGAGGCAACACATCTCTTTGTGTCGTCTTATAACTGCGAGTGGGAGAGAAAAATGTCTTACAGCGACATATATGCGTAGGGTAATGGAAATAAAGACCACATATAAACATCGTGTGAGAATGTTAGAGGCGACATATATTGGTTACTTAGAATTTAAATTTTTACACGCTACATTTATGTGTCGCTGGATGAATCCACATGACATACTATTGATGTTGTTTATAGTCTAGACGTAGTACGACGACACATATGCATCGGATCAATGATCTTCAGGCAACATATAATTTTTCTTTTTTTCATTTGATATCTTTGAGACAATAGATATGTGTCGTTTGATATGCTTTAAGCTTTCACTACGTAATATCTTTTTGGCTTTCAACATTTTCAGGCGACATTTATCTATCGTATGAATGAGCTTGAGCTACACAGGGGCGGAGGCAGTACAAGCCTTGGTGGGGCTCAAGCCCAACCAAGAATTTTGGGCCAAAATAAAAAACTAGGTATATAATTTTTTTTTTGTGTGATATATACCCAAGCCCAACTAATGTTTTGGTTTTTTGATATACCACCCTAATGGCCTAATCCCTAATCGGCTAATCCTTTGATAGTTCGATAGTTCATCTCTTTCTTTCTCTGTTAGTGAGTTAGTCGACGGTAACCGGCGACACCCATCTCATCTCACTGATCTCAGGCTTCTCACTTCTCAGCATCTCTTCTCTTCTCTCATTCTCTCTTCCTCTCACTGTCAGTGTCTCACATCAACTCGCCGCCTCCAGGCCCTCCAGTCCTCCACCGTTTACCTCCGTTAAGCCCTCCGTGAGTCCTCTTTCTCACTTTAATAGATTTGCTTCTCCTTACTCAAGACTCAAGACTCAAGTTGGAAATGTTTGACTGGGTTTTTAGGCTGTATTGAATTGTTGTTAGTTGTTACTGTTATTATAATTGTTTGGAATTTGATGTGTATGAATACAATTTGTTGAAATTTAGAGTGTTGAATCGAGTTAGGGACTTAGGGTTACAATTTCTAAGTTTTCTGTTGATTGATTTTGGAGGCTAAGCATCATAGATGCAGAGAATTATGATTTAAGGTTGTGTGAATTAAAACTTAATTTTCACACTCATAATTGTAATGTGATGTTATTTATTTGTTTCGTGTTGTATTTAGTTAATTTATGTTATAGTATTGTATTGTATTGCACATTTATTTTAATAATTTAGTTTCTACTGTAATTTTGCATATGCATTGGAGAGGTAAAGGCTCATTATGTCTCTCTGGTTAGGTGTACTATTTTCTTTCAATTAATAAATTTCTCTCGTACCGTCTAGATTCTCCACTTTTTTTTTCTTGGTTAGGAAGTTCAAGCCCAACCAGGATTGAAATCCTGGATCCGCCACTGGAGCTACATATAAATGATACCTTGTTTTGATTTAAACTCTTCACTTACGTTGCCGGATGTTCTTTATGGCCTCACATTTCTAGTATTTAACTTTGTAATGTGTTGCCGGTTGTTGCTTTATAACCACACATAACTATTTTCTTAACTTAGTAAAGACAATAGATATTGTTATGTTTGTGTTGCTGGTTGATGTTTTATGACCACACATAACCATTTTCTTAACTTAGTAAAGACCATATATATTGTTATGTTTGTGTAGCCGGTTGTTGCTTTATGGCCACACATTTCTGGTATATCATGCGACACTATGCCACAAGATCATTCATTTCAAATGTACATAGTACCAATTCAAAATGTACTACAATATTTACTACAAATGATCCACATCTAAAAGTATTCAGTCTCATCTACACAAACCTAGAGCATCAGTTGAAAACTACAGTTGTATCTCTAATTGCAGCCACTTTGCCAATGTACAAAAAAACAATACTAACATAAACTAAATATTGACCATCAGTTCAGGCACTTCTCTATTTGATCGAGCATTACGTCCACAATCTAGTCCTCAAGCCCATCTTCTTGTCATGCCAATGCTGCCTCCCAGATTCATATCATCTGTCACCAATTCTGTGGAGACATAACTTTAGTTGACTCTGTTATTTGGAACCATATAATCAGCAAATTAAACCCTCAACAAGTCGATGGATGCTACCAAAATGATGCATTATTTGACCAAATACTGCCATCAAAGGAGAATGGCATCTATCCAAGGTTAGGAAGGAATTGAAAATTGTAATAGAAATACATACTGATGGTAATGTGGCAGTTAAGACAGTATAATGGTTACACTCAACCTAAAATGTCGAAGAATGTAAATTATGTTCACTTCCTTCCCCTGGTCTCATACTTATGCAAAACAAGTATACATACATATATACATACATATTCCTAATAAGACTTGACAATTCAAGAACATAACTATACATACATATTCCAACATATTGCCATCAAGAAAGCTAACTCGACATATTGACAAGGTTTATAACAAATTCCTAATATTGCTTGGCTTCTTTTAATTTCCTTCAATGAGTAAACAAAACAATAAATGATAAGAGTTCCTCAAATGTTGAAAAACAAAGATTCAATTTTCTTTAACATTCCAAGTCCTAAAGGCAGCAAACAAAGTAGAAAGAAGTGACAGACCTTGTAGTCACCCTCACCAGTGGCAACCACTACCGGAAGAAAGGCTTTAGCCGACGAAAAAAAAAAATGTCGCCGACGAAGCATTTTTTCGTCGGCTAAAGTTAGCCGACATTTTCCTTCGTCGGCTAACTAAAATTTTCGTCGGCTATGGTAAACTTTAGCCGACGAAAAAAAATGTCGTCGGCTAAAGAATTTATTTCGTCGGCTAAAGTTCACAGACTATGGCCGACGAAATATTTAAAAGTTTAGCCGACGACATTTTTTTTCGTCGGCTAAAGTGCTTTATATTTGCGATCTGGACAGCAGCAGCTCATCTGGGAAAAAAAACGGCCGAAGCAAAAACGGGAGAAAACGTTTGGGTGTTGTCGAAATCTGTCCATAATTAGTTTGTGGAGCCATATATAGGTACGTATATGTATATATATGTTGATTAATTGAGTTTTATTTGAGTTTATCGATTTTGATTATGATTGAGTTTATTGATTTTGATTATGATTGAATTGATTAATTTTGAGTACGTTGGATGTATATATATATATATATATATGTGTTGATCGATTTGGTTGATGATTTGAATTGATAATATATATGAATTAATTTGTTGTTAATAAATATTAGTAGATATATATATGTTATTAATTAATTTATAATATATTATTGTGTGATATGGTACGGTATGAAGTTGTTGTTAATTAATTTGTGTTAATATATATTAATTGTGTTAATTATATATATTAATATATATTAATTGTGTTAATTTGTGTTAATATATATTAATTGTATTAATTTTGTATATTTGTTGTTAATTAATTTGTGTTAATATATATATTATTGTGTTAATATGATATGTGTGTGTGTTAATTAATTAGTTATTAATTAGTTGTACGTAGTACGTAGAATATATACTAAATGAATTGAGATTTTATATATGGCATGAAATTTCATCATTAATAATTAGCTAGCAGCGTTATAAATATATATTTTGTTATATTTTCAGGATATCGATAAGAGTTGGATTTCGCTTCCAAAATGGGACAAAAGATACGGTGCAGGAGTTATGAGTTTTATAAAATATGCGCTGGCTAATGCTAACGGGAATACAATTTTCTATTGCCCGTGCACGAAATGTCAGTGTCGCAGCGATATGCATCGATGTCCCATTGACAAAGTATGGCAGCACCTGAGGAGTAACGGGTTTTGGGAGAAGTACACATGTTGGTTATATCACGGTGAAACATCATCATTTGTAATTTGTAATAAAAAAGATTGTATTACCTTCATTTCTAGTTTACATATGTTGAATTCATATTTCTATTATTTTATATGAATTTTGGTGATATATGAACAGGAAATTTGTATGGTTTAAACCTTCTGTTTTAGGGTGTGTTTTTTACTTAAGCCGACGAAATACAACAGAAGTCGTCGGCCTAAACCCTCTTAGCCGACGAATTATATTAAAAGTCGTCGGCTAAAACCGTCTTTGCCGACGAAAACGACTAGACGTCGTCGGCTAATGTATTTTAAAGCCGACGAATTGAAAAGGAGACTCGTCGGCTAAAACCATCTTAGCCGACGAAGTATAGTAGAAGTCGTCGGCTAAAACCATCTTAGCCGACGGATACCCTAATATTTCGTCGGCTTTATTAATTTTTATATTTTTTATTACATAGTATAGCCGACGATGATTTAGGGTATTCGTCGGCTAAACCCTAAACTTTTTCTGTTACATACTATAGCCCTATCTTCGGTGGTTATTTTACGTAAAATTTTTATACGACTTGTTGTGTCTCGTCAATTTGAAAATATTTTCAGTTGAAGGTCCGGCCAAAATACGAAATTTAGACGGTCCAACGACCTTTTCCGTGCATTTAAGGGTTTGACTTACGGGATTGACCGTCCGGATCGAGCACTTAACCTGGTCAGATCAAGTTGAATTTTTTCCCATACATGTATTTTATCATGATGGTCAGATCTGACCGTCGGATTTTATTTTCTCAAGTTTGATCATCACAGTCAGAACATGCCTACTAATGTTGTATAACTTGTTTACCAAGTGTTAGGTAAATGTTCCGTTTCAAAAACAAACTATACGTAGAACCTTCAAACGTGAAAAAGTCGTGAAATAAGACATGACCAGAATGGTGAAATACGTTTACGGTTGAAAAATCAAGGTATTCCGGTCATGTCTCGGTGCCGATAGTTGCGGTCAATCCAATTTTCAATTCTTTCTCCCTATGGGTAGCCCTATCTTCGGTGGTTATTTTGCGTAAAATTTTTATACGACTTGTTGTGTCTCATCAATTTGAAAATATTTTCAGTTGAAGGTCCGGCCAAAATACGAAATTTAGACGGTCCAACGACCTTTTCCGTGCATTTAGGGGTTTGACTTACGGGATTGACCGTCCGGATCGAGCACTTAACCTGGTCAGATCAAGTTGAATTTTTTCCCATACATGTATTTTATCATGATGGTCAGATCTGACGGAAGGATTTCCGTTCTCAAGTTTGATCATCACGAGCAGCAGTCACAGTTTGATGAATGTATAAACAGTTTGTGTTTAGCCGACGAATTTCAAATGTTTAGCCAACGAATTTCAATTTATTATTTCGTCGGCTAAAGTTTTCGGTTAGCCGACGAAATTATTACCTTTAACCGACGAAATTATTATTTCGTAAGCTAAAGTCTTCGGGTATAACCCAGCTCGACTGGTTGTATGCCCTAGCCTCCATCCTTTTCCTCTCCCTCTCCGAAATTCGCCTCCTCTGCCTCCGCTCCTCTCCGGTCCCGCCCTCTCCCTCTCCCGGTTTCCCTCTCCCTCGCCCTCTGCCTCCCTCTCCCCTCTCCCTCGCCCGGCCTCCTCCCTCCCTCTCCCTCTCCCTCTCCGGCCGGCCTCCGCTCCCTCTCCCTCTCCGGCCTCCTCCTCCTCCTCCTCCTCCTCCTCCTCCGCCGGCCTCCTCCTCCTCCTCCTCCGGCCGGCCGGCCTCCTCCTGCTCCGGCCGAATTCTGCTGCTGCTCCGGTCCTCCCTCCTCCTCCTCGAGTACGTTTTTTTGAGCTTCGGTTATTTTTAATGTTGTGGTGTTGTTGTGTATATAATGTTGTTGTGTATATAATGTTGTGGTGTTGTTGTGTATATTTGTATTTAGGAAGTGTATATTGTTATTTAATAAGTGTATATTTGTATTTAGTATTTAGGAAATGTATATATTTGTTTTGTATTTTGTGTTTGTTTTGATTTTCCGGTCAATTGCAATGTTGTGGTGTTGTTAGGAAGTGTATATTTTTATTTTTGAAGTGTATATTTAGGAAGTGAAAAATTAGTATTTAGGAAGTGAAAAATAGTATTTAGGAAGTGAAAAATAGTATTTAGGAAGTGAAAATTAGTATTTAGGAAGTGCATATATTTTTTACATTTTTAAAATAAGTTTGCATTTTTTGATTTTGTGGCCTTGATTCAAATTAATATTTTAAATAGGATGAGCGGTAATATTAGATCGACGAAGGGTTCGAAGGGCCAAAGGTCCGTATCGTCTGAGGGAACCTCTAGCAACCCTCAGACGTCGTTTCAGGGCCCTATGACAGCTAGACATGCGAGCCTTCTGCAGACGGCGCAGAGGCAGCCGGAGGTGCCCCCTTCATCGAGGCAGCGGGGCTTCCTTTATTCCGCGAGGCAGTTGTTTGCTCAGCCTCAGACGGAGGTGTCTGCACCCCGTATGCCTGAGATACACCGGGCGCCCACTCCAGCTCCTACTTCTTCTGATAGTGGGTCATCTGGGGTACAGATGCCGCCGCCTCACCTATTCCTTCTGCGGATGATACCGGCCATACCTGTAGTCGATGACTCAGGGACGCCGATTTATCCACTGCCCCCGCCAGTGGCTCCATCAGCGGCGTACCGGTTCGTGCCTTTTGATACGCCTCTTATTTCCGCGAGGGTATCATCATCGGAGGCGGAATCCGTCGCGTCCGCGTCCGATCCCTCAGGTAATGAAAGATGAATGATTTGTTTTGTTATAATTCTCTGATTTCGATTTTAATAATCAATTTGGTTTATCATGTCATAGGCACCGTCGGAGCGAAACCGGCAAAGAAGAAGAGAGGCCCCGTCACAGGGAAGGCTCTGGAGAAGATCGTCGGTACCTCAGGGAGGATTGTCATCGGTACTGACGGGGATGGCGACGTAGTATCGGGCGGAAAGTCGAGGACGTACTCCGGCCGCGTGGGAGCGCTCATTAGGGATAGAGTCCCTATGTTGTGGTCAGACTGGGGTGAGGTCCCGCAGGAGGTTAAATACATGGTCCATAACGCGATGTCGGTGAGTTTACAAAATGCCTGAATAATATTATGTATTACATTGTAGATTTCTGGAAAAACTAAACTAATAAACGGTTAAATGCAGGTGTGGTTTGAGGTTCCCGAACCCTTGAAGAGTAGCTGGGCGGACTTTGTGCATGGGGGAAGGTACGTTGGGAAATTAATGAAAAAACAAAACTGTCTGTCATATTAATAATATTTTTAATATTTTTGTTGTATCTGTAGGTACAAGGAGTGGAAGAACGAGTTGCGGACCCATTGGACTACGCACGGGAACGCACGTTCTGCTACCCCTGCTGAGTTTCAGTACAGAGAGTACGAGTGGCGTTGGCTTCTGACATCAGAATTCAACAACCCTCGTAAACAGGTATTTAAATAAATTAATTAGTTAATTTATCATTAAGTACGTGCGTTTTAAAATATTTTACTAATAGTTTACTTTTTTCTTTGAAGGCGGTTTCCTGGGCGAACGCTCAGAACCGGCAACGCAACACAAGGAACCATCATGCTGGTTCTAGACCGTTCGCTGTCTTCATGGACGAGGCGGCCAGGGAACATCCAGAGGTCAACCAGTACGTCTATACGTACGAGAAGGCATATCCTGACTCCCAGGAGGATATAGTAAGTAATCTTTCATTTTTACGAAATTTTTAATTTTACTAATATATATGTTAAAATGTTAATTAATAATTTTTTGGCTATCAAATTAGGCAAGGGTGAGGGAGGCTAGTGACGAGGTGATGAGTGCTATAGTGAGGGAGACATGGCCGGACACGCAGGAGGAAGAGATGTCCGAAGCCATTTTCCGGATCGACACTTCAGATCCGAGGGTTGGGGCGAGGATCATGGGCACAGCCTTCCCACCGCGAGAAAACAACTTCTACTGCCGGGGTTTAGGAAAGAAGGGCCAGGGGGTCTTGAAGACCACTCCAAGATTTCAACGAAAGGCAGCCTCGACCAGCAGCAGGACGACTCAGCTAGAGTCGGAAGTTGAGAGACTACGGAGAGAGCAAGCCGCTCAGGCTGCTCATGCTGACGCTCAGGCTGCCGCTCATGCCGCCCAGTTCTCCGAATATAGATCCTATACTAGAGCCCTACATGCCGCCCAGCATGCCCAGCAGAAGCAGATGTACCAGTACTTCCAGGATTTAGCAGCTGCCCAGCTTCAGGGACTTCCACCTCCGCCCATGCCTGCGCCTATAGACATACCTGAGCTGCCGGAATCTCCTCACCAGCAGGCCCCAGATCCGGATATTGATTTAGATCATTTAGATTTTGTGTAGTTGATACCTTATATAGTTTTATGTGCTTCTTGTTGGGTATATATATGGAATTGTTTTGGTGTATTTTGCAGCTTGCTTGGAATGGTAATTTAAAAATTTTGTGTATTTTTTTTATACTGGAATGGAGTTATAGCCGACGAAATACGCCACAATTCGTCGGCTATAGTATTTTTATTTTTATTTTTTTATAGTTTAGCCGACGAATTATGGCATGTTTCGTCGGCTAAACTCACTAAAGCCGACGAAATAGAGCCTCTTTCGTCGGCTATAATTATTTTTTAAATTTTTAATTATATACGTTAGCCGACGAATATATTAGCTCCGTCGGCTAAAGGCTTGGAGTATAGCCGACGACGTGTTGTGTCGTCGGTTTAAGTCTGGGAGTATAGCCGACGACTTAGACCGTCGTCTGCTAAAGTCTGGGAGTATAGCTGACGAAAGATAGAGTCTGTTTCGTCGGCTTAAATTCATGAACAAAAGCCGACGACCAAATGGTTCGTCGGCTAAAGTATGGACAATAGCCGACGACGGTCTATAGATTCGTCGGTTAAAGTCAGCGCCGAGGACCCTTTCCCGACGACACTATAGCCGACGAAGCCTCGTTGGCTAAGAGTTTAGCCGACGAGTTAGGATAACAGGACGACGAAAATAATTCGTCGGCTAAAGTACTTCTCCTGGTAGTGAACCCTAAGGGCAACCAGGTTGAACATCAATGGAGAAAATTTGCAAACCCTCATGCCTAATCCAACTGGGCTTCTCTGCAATCATCTCCTCTGCTTCTTAATTCCAACCTCTAAGCAGCTCCAAATTCATACTTCTTGATCAAGAAACACCTCAACAGAACCAAATAGATACCTGCTTTACTTCAATTCGGCCAAATGGGTATGTAAGTTTACTGTACTTTGAATGTAATTGTGAATGTGGAGCGCTAATTTGGTTGTGAAGTTGGGGAGAGGAGTTAGGGTTTTGATGAAGAAAAGGAGTGAGGAAAGTAAAAGGGGAGTGAGATTCTGAGACGGAGTGAGATAACGGAAAAGGTTGAAAGGGACACTCTCTGTTTATTGCGATGCGCGTATTGGACAGCTATGCTAACAGACCCTTCATCTCTGCTCCTCCAGCACTCAATCCACCTCCAAAACAGAAGCAAAAAAGAATATCCACCTCCACAGAGCCACACCGATCCTTCTTCCCTCTCTTCCCATACCTCCACTCATTCTCGATAATCCAACCAAACCCATTTCAATTCACCCCCATCTCTCCCCAAAGCTCCAATCTTTAATGCTCACTCCAACCCAGATCCTTCTTCCCTCTCTCCCCAAGACATATTTGCAGAAAACCATAGAAAATAAGAGTATATAAGCTCAGTAAAAGAAAAGTAGAAAGCTGTGATTAACAAATTGAAAAGAACAACAGAAGAAGATCAAAGAACACAAACCTGATTCTTAATCTGGGAATCGAAGGAGGATGGAGCCTTCGAAAGAGGATGGATTCTTCGAAGAAGAGTTAGGGGCCGAAGAAGGCTAAGATGAGGGTGATGTTGTCGACTTAGGGGCTTGGTGGGAGGAGATCAGTGGTCGAGGGCTCGAGGAGGTGAAGGTGGAGGAGAGGAGCAGAAGTAGATCGGGGAAGAATGGGAGAAATTGTGTTTGGGGAAGAATAGGCCGGGTTGGAGAGTAAGTAAAGAGGATAAGGCACCGCTAAAATTTTGATGGAAATTTCAAAAATTTCATTTGAAATTGATCCAAAATTTGAGCGGAAAGAATACCCTAAACCCTAGTTATGTTGTGGTTTAAATGTCTAAAATTTAAAATATTAAATTCGACCGTATGATATGATCAGCGTATTTAAATACGGATATAGTTAAAAATTCACCTAATTTTGATAAAGTTTGGGTCTCGATCCATGCAGTCAACATTAACTCAACTTCATCTAATTAAGCGAATACGCTATTACCCCCTACTTATTTACTAGTTTTGGTCGATTCTTGCATGCACACACTCTAACATATATGTTATATAGCAGCTTGTGTAGAATTTTCATAAATTTTACCTTTCGGGGATAGAGTTACTCATAGAAGAGGATAAGCGTAAAATGGTTGACCGCCTCGATCAGGATACAAACGTTATAAAAAATATGTGATTTTTTTTACCATAACTATATTTCACTATACGTAACACATCCTGCGGACGGATTTGCAAAATTCTATTTACAAGATATAGTTGCTTCACAAATGCACACACTTGCAAAAATGCCACTAAACAAGTTATACCACATTAGTAGGCATGTTGTGGTTCCAATGTCTAAAATTCAAAATATTAAATTTCGACCGTCAGATGTGATCAGCAAATTTAAATACGAATATGGTAAAAAATTCACCTAATTTTGATACAGTTTGGGTCTCGATCGATGTGGTCAACATTAACTCAACATCATCTAATTAAGTGAATACGCTCTTACCTCCTCCTTCTTGACTAGTTTTGGTGGATTATTTCAGGCACACACTCACATATATGTGATGTAGCAGCTCCTGTAAAATTTTCAGAAATTTTACCTTCCGGGGATAGGGCTACCCATAGGGGATAATAAGCGTAAAAAAGGTTGACCACCTCGATCGGGACACAAACGTTATCGAAAATATGCGATTTTTTTACCACAACCATATTTCACTATACGTAACGCATCCTACGGATGGATTTGCAAAATTCTATTTACAACATATAGTTGCTTCACAAATGCATACACTTGCAAAAAGGCCAATAAACAAGTTATACTACATTAATAGGCATGTTGTGGTTCCAAGGTTTAAAATTCAAAATATTAAATTTTGACCGTCAGATGTGATCAGTGTATTTAAATACAGATATGGTCAAAAATTCACCTAATTTTGATAAAGTTTGGGTCTCGATCGATGTGGTCAACATTAACTCAACTTCATCTAATTATGCGAATACGCTCTTACCCCCTCCTTCTTGAGTAGTTTTGGTGGATTCTTTCACGCACACACTCTCACATATATGTGATGTAGCAGCTCCTGTAAAATTTTCAGAAATTTTATCTTCCGGGGATAGGGCTACCCATAGGGGATAATAAGCGTAAAAAGGGTTGGCCGCCTCGATCGGGACACAAACGTTATCAAAAATATGTGATTTTTTTACCATAACCATATTTCACTATACGTAACGCATCCTGCAGACGGATTTGCACAATTCTATTTACAAGATATAGTTGCTTCACAAATGCATACACTTGCAAAAAGGCCAATAAACAAGTTATACTACATTAATAGGCATGTTGTGGTTCCAAGGTTTAAAATTCAAAATATTAAATTTTGACCGTCAGATGTGATCAGTGTATTTAAATACAGATATGGTCAAAAATTCACCTAATTTTGATAAAGTTTGGGTCTCGATCGATGTGGTCAACATTAACTCAACTTCATCTAATTATGCGAATACGCTCTTACCCCCTCCTTCTTGAGTAGTTTTGGTGGATTCTTTCACGCACACACTCTCACATATATGTGATGTAGCAGCTCCTGTAAAATTTTCAGAAATTTTATCTTCCGGGGATAGGGCTACCCATAGGGGATAATAAGCGTAAAAAGGGTTGGCCGCCTCGATCGGGACACAAACGTTATCAAAAATATGTGATTTTTTTACCATAACCATATTTCACTATACGTAACGCATCCTGCAGACGGATTTGCACAATTCTATTTACAAGATATAGTTCATTCACAAATAGGTCAACTTTATTTACGATTAAATTTCTGTAAGCTTCCCTATGGGGAGCTATATAGTCGCTTGATAAACTTGTCCAAAATTTCACATAGATTAGTTTCGACAATATTGAATGAGAGTTTTAGTGTTGACGAATCGAAAATATAAGTCTCGACCGATGTAGATAAGAGCATTTCTATTTTGATAAATGTGTTGATTTTTAAATTTTCGCAAATTGTCAATTCAATATCAGCCAACACATAAATGTTGTCTTATCAACATAATTAAGTAAATTTTTCACACAAGTTGTCAATTCGATAAACTTCAATACTCTCTCCGATTTTTATATAAGTCGTTTTAGGAGTTTGCACAGAGATTAAGAAATAATTCTAATGACAATTTAACCTCTATTTAAGGCTTCGTTGTCTTATTACTACTTTTCACTTCACCATGTCATTATTATGGCTCAAGGATAAATTAGGAAATATAAGCTAAAACGACTTATATATTAAAACAAAACTCAAAACCTAAAACGACCTATATAAAAATCGGAGGGAGTATTAGCCAACACATAAATGTTGTCTTATCAACATAATTAAGTAAATTTTTCACACAAGTTGTTAATTCGATAAAATTCAATATCAGCCAACACATAAATGTTGTCGTATCAACATAATTAAGTAAATTTTTCACACATGTTGTTAATTCGATAAAATTCAATATCAGCCAACACATAAATGTTGTCTTATCAACATAATGAGTAAAATTTTCACACAAGATGCCAATTCAATAAAATTCAATATCAGCCAACACATAAATGTTGTTTTATCAACATAATTGATTAAAATTTTCACACAAGTTGTCAATTCCATAAAATTCAATATCAGCCAACAGATAAATGTTGTCTTATGAACATAATTAAGTAAAATTTTCACACAAGTTGTTAATTCGATAAAATTCAATATCAGCCAACACATAAATGTTGTCTTATCAACATAATTGATTAAAATTTTCACACAAGTTGTCAATTCGATAAACTTCAATATCAACCAACAGATAAATGTTGTCTTATGAACATAATTCATTTTCACACAAGTTGTCGATTCAATAAAATTAAATATCAGCCAACACATAAATGTTGTCTTATCAACATAATTGAGTAAACTTCAATATCAGCCAACAAATAAATGTTGTCTTATGAACATAATTCATTTTCACAGAAGTTGTCAGTTCAATAAAATTAAATATCAGCCAACACATAAATGTTGTCTTCTCAACATAATTGAGTAAAATTTTCAAACAAGTTATCAATTCAACAAAATTCAATATCAGCCGACACATAAATGTCGTCGTATCAACTTAATGAAGTAAAATTTTCACACAAGTTGTCAATTCAACAAAATTCAATATCAACCGACACATAAATGTCTTCGGATTAACATGAGTAAAATTTAGACAATTGAGACTAAAGTTGACCACTTTCTTCACCGACATATATGTGTCGCCCCGAAAACAGACTTTTTTTTCAAAGAAAACTGGTATTGTCTAAGTGCACTTCCACCAACACATAAAAAAATGTGTCGTCCCGAAACCCGAACCACACTTAATTTCGCATGTGTCGCCTGATAGGTGTTGCCTGATGCAGGAAATGGCATAGTGCGCGTTCGGCGGAGTTAATTTGAAATACGGGCGAAATGAATTCTAAGATTGAATATAGACTTCTGAGTAAATATAGGAAACGATCTTTTGTCATTTTCCTTGTTTATGAAAACAGCGCAATTGACGTCTCTCTCTCTCTCTTTTTTCTTTTTTTAACTATTAATCACATATAATCCTCAAGAGTCAAGACTTCTCTCTTGGTCTATCTCTCTCTCCCCTCATCTAAATTTGCTGGAGCTTACAAGTTTCTAGACACACCATGTTTGTCACATCCCGGTTCTTAAATTAAATTACGGTTATTTACTTTGGTATTACTTTGGTCTTTTACCGCTTTGAGTAACCGTTTACTATTTAAGGACCCTAGAGTTGACTTTCTGTAAGAAAATTATTTTGGAAAAACTTCTTTATGGAAGTTGTAGAGGACGTTAAACCGAGTTAGTGGTCAGGCGGCACGTCGAAAACATAGTTCGTATGAAGAAATTACGGTATAAAAACCAAAGTTACTATTTCGGGAATGTGGGTATTAAAAAGGGGTCAAGGGTGGAAAGTCAAAAGTGAAAATCATAAATTTCACTTCCACCACTTGCTTCTCCTCCGCGCGTTGCCCGACCCCGACACCTTCTTCACCTCTGACCATCGCCGTTCGGCGGACTCCGGCTGCAAACTTGGTGTCGACAAGAAGCCCTCCTCCTCCTTAACTGATCTAGGTTGGTGGCTAGCCTCGTCATGCCGTCATGAAGGAGATACGACGCCGGAAATATGCGACTGGGCATGATTGGGTTTTCACCAGAATTCACTTCTCCGGCCGCCATCGCCGGTGATTTCGGTCCCATTAAGAAGAGCTCGTCTTGTATAACAATCCCCTAGAAGGTATTTAACCAATTCGAAGTGTGTAGGAGGATTTTCGGTCTAGGGTTTGAATTGAGGATGTTTTGATTCAATTACCCTACTTAGGCTTAGAATTAGACTAAGTGCTAGTTATGGAAGTTGTTGTGCGTAATGAGAAGATTGTTGTGTCAAAGTACGGTTGCCAGTGGAGCAGGCGGCGGCGGCGCTGCTTAGGGGTAGTTTTTTATGTTTTTGAGTTTGTTTTAATGAGAGGAGTTTAATGATGTGAAGTTTGAAATTTTTGGAGGAGTTTTGGTTAGGTTTGAGATTTTTCAAAGATTGAGAATTTTGGGCGGTTGTTAGAATGAAAACTCGGCCGTTGGATTCCTTGGTATTTATTCTAGAATGTTAGAATTGATGAATTAAGATTATGGTGGAGTTGGGTGGAAATCCAGTGAGCTTAACCCTAGTAAGGGTAATGAGTTAAGCAGAAGAGTTTTGTGTTTATAATTAAGTATTTACCTTCTGGAACTGAAGTTTGGTTCTAAGCATGGTTGTTGTGCCAGGATTCGATGAGACCTCACTTGAGTGGCGATTCGGAATTCGTCAGGCTTAGGCCTAAATCTGTGAGTGGACATCTTGGTTTTTAATTAATATGCATGCATGATTTGATAAGTTGCTCATTATATTTTCCAGGCTTAGATTGTAATTTCGGCTTATGAAATGGTCTTTGAATTTATTTGATTTTGATGCATTGATTAATCTTTGCCATGATTTATGGAATTTATTTGAGATTGGCATATTGGTTATGGAATTTATTTGAGATTGACATATTGGTTATGTTTTCGATAATGAACTTATGGATTTGAGCTTGGGTTAGAGATTTGGTATTTGAGTGTTAATATTCTTTATGATTTTCGGATTTGAGATTATATCCAGATTTGTATATTGCCTAGTTTTCGAAAGATGATAATTATTTAAGTTAATTATTTCTTTGAGTATTTTAACGTGTGGGACACGTTGTTGAATTTAAATAATTTCTTTGCTCTTTGAATTCTTTGAGTACGGTTCGGAATCGTACTTATGTTTTAGTTATGAGTTTTGGAGAAACTCACAATGGATTTATGTTTCTTTATTTATGCCATACTTGTTGAATAATATATTACTAATGCTAGCATGTTGTTCCGTCTTTCGAGACGATGTGGCTCCCACGTTTTAAGTGGGGTTACTCAAGCCTTTTCTGCCTTCGGGTGATGTGATGTGATGTAGTCGACGACATCACGCAAGCCCTGCACCCTCTCTGTTATCATAATGTGAGGGTGTAGGGAGTATGGAAGTACTTTTTTCTAGAAGGCACCCGAGCCTAGGAGGCTCACTTGTATGGCTATAGTTGCTTCTTATTGAATATTTATTATGTTGACTAGCGGGGCTAGTCCATCTTTTTGATATTTTATTTTACAAAGGTCTTTATGTACTTTTAATATTGTTTTGACTAGCGGGGCTAGTCCGTTATTTTGGTACTTTCTTTTACGAATGTTATTATTTATCTTTGTCGTTAATTTGACTAGCAGGGCTAGTCCATTTTCTTGGGATTTTCTTTATGAAAGTTTTATCAACACTTGCATGCAACGGATTTTTTGATTATTGGAAATGGGAAAGTAATTAAGTTTAGTTAGTTATGTTGCGATCAATTACTTGATTATTTTTCGTCCACTCACTCTAACGTGTTTAAATTACTTTCCCCTGGGCCATTTGGTTTTAAATGCCCAGTTTGCAGGCTAAGTCTAAGTGAGGTCGAGCGTATATGGAGTCGAGGCATAGTCAGAGGCTGCTTCCGCTTATTCTTTATTCATTGTTTTTCTTTCATTATAGATATGTTCTGATAACCATTTAAGATAGTTATTAGTTGATTAAGGCTTGTTGTATTTTTGGGAGATGTGTTGAACTTGGGGAGTAGGAAGGCTCCACGTGTTAAGGCTGGTTTGTTTGTTTATAGAAGTGTAAGTTGGATTTTTCAAGTAAAGGTTGTCCATTTTCAAGGTAGATTATGCCGAATTTTCGGTAAATTTTCCTTGAAAGTGGACTCCACAGGATTTACCTCGGGTTTCAGGGTGAAATTCGGGGTGGGTCCTGCTTGTTCAGGGAAGAAAGTTGAATTCCTCATCTTTTTTTAATCAATTGAAATTTGATGAATCATGGTAGACAAGAATGAAGAATTTAGAAAATCCATGTAATTATGATTGATTGGATGATATGGGTTGAAAATTTCAATAATTATGCTTCAAGACAATTGAATTCTTTTGGGCTAGATGGATTAACAATTAAGGAGTGTATATAATACTAAAATGGTAAGAAACTTAATAAATAAGAAGTGTATATAATACGTAAGAAACTTAAATATTAAAATTAAAGTTCAAAATTTATCCCAAACTTGACTTTCTCAATTGAAAAATAGGACAATGCCCACTAGCCCTAATTTTAAGAATTTGATTCCCACTAACAAAATCAGATTTTAAAATTCTGAAGAGCCAACTTACACAGCAGAAAGACAAATATACTCTTAATGAATTAAATAAACTATAATAGACCATTATAAGAGTCTATTATAAAATAAAGTTTTTATAAACGGATTCCCACGACCAATGACGTTGATCGGACTCCGGGGACCTTTGACCGGGCTCCGGGGACCGTTAACCGGGATCCGGCGGCCGTCGACCGTTGACTAGGCTCTGGCGGCCGTCGACCGTTGATCAGGCTCTGGCGGCCGTCGATTGTTGACCGGGCTCTGACGATCGTTGACCGGACTCCGGGAGCCGTTGTGCTTTAGTCACTTATAACATGTCCCTATTGGGGGCAATATGCCCACTTATTGAGGTCAGTATGACCTCCTACTTGGGGCAATATGACCGCCTACTAAGGGCAGTAGGACCTCCTACTAGGGGAAGTAGGACCACCTACTGGGGTCAGTAGGTCCACCTACTAGGGGAAGTAGGACCACCTACTAGGGTCAGTAGGAGCAGTATGACCTCCTACTGGGGTCAGTAGGACCTCCTATTAGAGGCGATAAGACCCTTGAACTTAAGATATAAGGTATACATGTATCAAGAAAAGTTTTGAAATGGAAGAAGTTGAGTCTCTATAATATTCTATAAGATGTAAGACTGAGAAGATAACTTTTATCTAAATCTACACCAAAAGAATGAAAGCAAGTGACTCTTGACGCCCTAATTGAAAGACAATATGACATACACAAAGAGCATAATATTCCTCCACTAGGACCTCCTACTAGGGGCAGTATGACCTCCTACTATGGTCAGTAGGACCTCCTACTAGGGGCAGTAGGACCACCTACTAGGGGTAGTAGGACCACCTACTGAGGTCAGTATGACCTCCTACTAGGGTCAGTAGGGGCAGTAGGACCTCTTACAAAGGGCAGTAAGAGGTTCATCGGGGGGTTTATTGGGGCAGTAGGAGGGCCTACTAGAGGCAGTAGGAGCAGACGACATGCGTTTTCTCCACCGCCAAACCCCTCACCAACAACAACAACCAAAACTTCTCCACCGCCAAATCCCTCACCCTCACCACAGCGGGTCCTACCACCGCTGTCCACCTCACAATTCACACTACCAATTTCAAAATCCCCAATCTCTTTTAAAAGAAGACAAAAAGAGGCAGAAATTCCCAGAATAATATTAAGCTACTATTATATGTATGTATAATAGTTCCCAGGCATCAAACAATGGCAAACAAAACAAAAAATAGTGGCACGATTTGATCAAAAAAAAATAGTGTTTAATGGATTCAAATACCCATCTCAATATGGAGCACCAACACCACCAACCTAACTCTGGGTTGCTCCGATTTCGCTCTGCTCCCAGCTCACTCTTCGTCGAGAACAATGCCGCCGATTTGGGCATAAGGGAGCTTGAATCAAGGGTTCTGACTATGACAGACTGCTCTCGAGATTTGTGGGTTATAGGCATACCAACGACTCGTAATCGTGGCCGTCGAGATTCCAGGAGTTTGAGGACAAATCTACGGTGACAGAGGCGGCTGTGACGGCGAGTTGTTTGAGCTCACAATAGCAGGGGTGCAGAGTCCGGATATTGGCGCCGAAAGGGAGGGACTTGAGTGATTGGAGAGGAAAGATGACGGGGAGGAGGTGGTAGCAGAGAGAGAGAGGATCAGAAAGAGTGAGAGGAGATTGAAAGAGAGTGCAGGGTAATTTAGTCACGAAAAAAAACATAAAAAGTCAAAAAATTTGTTAGTGGGAATAGTTTTTAAGAGTCTATTTGATGAGAATTTTAAAATCTCTTTTTGTTAATGGGAAAAAAAATGTTTAAATTTAGGGTCAGCGAGAATTTTCTCTTGAAGAATATATATATATATGTATATAATAAAATATTTTTAATTTTTTAATTTTGACGTATTTTTCAAGAATAATATGTATATGAATTATTCGGCTAACTTAAAAAAAAACACGAATTTTTCCTTATCTTTCAAACAATTCAGGATACTGCTGGGTAATTTAGAAATTATACGTATTCGTGAATAGTTCACACTATTATTCGTGAATTTATTAATTCAGCCTGCAAAGTTGGAAAATTTTATTAACACCACCTCCTATATTTTTTTTAGGGGAATAAAATAACCCCATTAATCGAAAAGATCATACACGAGTTATTTCGCTCAATCTAAGGGATCTGAAGATCACGTATTACACACTTATAATTTTTTGTCTAAATTTTTTCCTCAAATTTCTTTTTATGCCCTCTTGATTTCACTTAATACATGCATACTATTTTGACTCATCATCTTCTTCCTTCTGCCACACTGATTCCAAGCAAATTGTTGCTCCTCAATCTATCACTCTATTTTATCACTTATAGATTTGATTTTAGTTAAAGAGTTAGTAATACTGTAATACTAATCATATAATTAAGCAAATGAAGCTTAACAAACAATCAAGATAGTTTTATGCTTAAAAATTTTACAAATATGTTAGAGATTTAGAAATTAATATATTTAGCAAAAATTTTAAAATTTAGGTATGAATTTAACAATATTGCTCCATCAATAATTATTATTTTCTTATGTTTTAAAATATTGTAAAATGACATATGAACAAAAAAAGACGGAGAAGGTTTAACTATTATTTTAGTTATGCATAGAACATTGACAAATTTATCAATTTCATTTAGTAATTATTAAATTTAAGACATCAAATTACTTGAGTCAAAACTCGAACCACGGCGCCGCTAGGTAGAGAGAGAAGAAGATCCCATAGTAGTCAGAGCATCTCCGCCGGTGTTGCTAAAAATTTGTACAATCAGCTCTATCCGATCTGAAAATTGCAAGGATCCCCTTGTTGGGATCAAAATCTATGGTTACAAATACATGACGGTCAGGGGTTTCTTCTCTCAATGCATGGAACATTTGTGGCCAATTTTTGGATAGAGGGAGGTGCAGCCGGTGGGTGGCGACCTGTTGTGGTCTTGTACCTTGGTGGCTTTACAACCAAGGAGCATTTTTCCTCCAGGCAATAAGGGCCTGGTCGAGCTCATTGGTTGGTGGCAGTTACGTTGGGCAACAGTTCTGGGTAAGGATTGATGGTCGGCGATCCAAATATGGGATCCGGGTCTCGTCTGGACGGATCAAACTTCGGTCTTTTTATGAATGGTGGCTTTGGTGGCTCTGTTTCATTTGCAGGTTGGGCTCTTGTCGCTAGTAGCACGATCTAGGCTGTTGGCGGTGGGTCTCTATAGGAGAGATGGTGACGTTGGGACAACCGACTTTGAGTCCCGGCGGTTGTTTGGCGTCGTCTGCTTATCGGTAGGACTGCTTAACCCAATTTGACTGAAGGGTTTTGGTAGAGAGTTGCGGTGGCGATCACAACAGTCGGTCAGGCGGTGGGATGATTGGTGATGAGCGGTTGGGCGCTGCGTACAGGGTTGGCGGCCGGTAAGCAATAGGGGAAGTTCGAACCTCTTCTGCTCGGGGTGCCCACTATGGTGGGTGCTCTGAGCAGTTTAGCCTAAACTGTTTAGGGCAATGGGTCTAGATCGGGTTTTTTGGTATTTGTCATAAAATTAAAATAAATAAAATCTAAAAACACGTGGAAACTAAAAATTAACTATCCTTATATAATTTAAGACTAAGGTTTAAAATTTCTACGATATATCTAATATATATAGATATATATAGAGGGATAAATATTTTATCTTCTATCGTATTTTTGATATTTCTTCGATATCGTTAAATATCTTTGATATTTAAAATATTTACGATAAATCTCCGATATATTAAAGAAATATCTGTAAAAAATTTGGATGTAAAGAAAAATCACCTCTAACAATATTCAAAAAAAATATAGGGAAAACAATCAATAGCTTCAAAGATATATAAGATTATCATATTCAGTAGTACAATTCAAAAATATATAGGATTATTATATTCATCAGTAAAATTCGTTTATGAAATGGAATAAGACATAATGCAATGAGTCAAAAATTACATCTCTGTTTCACCAGACAGATGCAGCCTTGATATCGAGCATTTCTCTCAGTAGAAGGTGTGTACCAGATTGTCATTGTTGGAATTTAGAAAATGAAGGCTGCTTCTCTGTCAAGTTTACAAGTATGTTTTTTCTCAATTCTACTACCTATTCTCCACTTCTACTTGATGTTAGAATCCATTTGTGGAAGAAATTGTGGAGAACTAATATCCCTAGTAAAGCTAAAATACATGTATAGGCATGCTTAGATATACTACCTTTTCTTGGCAGCTTAGTTCCCTTTGTCCAATCCGAATGCGGCTTGTTGTTGTCAAGTTATCTTCTAATTCAAAAATGTTATGTTCTGGTGGGTTCAACTTGCAATCAAGGAATCGAAGAAACTACTAAAAGCACAAATGTGGAGACTACCAAGAAGCACTCATTTTGGCACTTCCACGGATTTGGATTTGGATCCGGATTCAGTTACTCCGCCAATGAATACAAGTCGGGTCGGCAGGCAGGTTACAGGGTCCGGATAATCGTTGCACTCTTCAGCACCTTGCTTTGTTGCCGGGTTTCCAGTTCCACCTAGGCACCCACCCCAACCTGTAGATTTGAGCTCACTACCAGGTTCGATACATCATCAACCAGCAAACTTGTAGGTCTCCCCGAGTAGTATTTTTCAATTCTGTAACGTCTTGATGCTTGAGACTTGTACATCAATACCAAAAACATTACACAAGACAACTTTACTTGTCAATTTTAATTTACTTGCAGTTGAAGCTTTTATTTGTTGTGTCAATTTTAACTTACTGTGTGAAAGATGAGTAAAATGTATAAAACAATAAATCACTCTCAAAATCTCCAACACTGAAATCTAGAACTCAATCGTTTCAGAAACAGTCGATCCATCATCCAAAAACTTTAACGAAGCCAAAAAAGAAAGTACTCTAGTTCCATACAAGCTTCAACACTGATGACACTACCAAAATCTAAGAATCCCAACCAGTGGCAACTACGGGAGCACCACCCTCAAGGGTTGAAACGGCAACTGGTGGTGGTACTGCGGTATCCCAACCATCTTGTGCACCTGCATCCAAACAAAACATTAAATGCGTCAGTATAAGCAGGAAAATGGTGTTATTTGCTACTATCCCACTGTAGTCAACTAATTCAGCACAAAGTGATTCTAGCAATCACAGCAAGTGCGGAAAAAGAACACAATAATGCTAGCACATAACTTCACAAAAATGAAAAGTGATGTCAAGTGATATACCTGTTTCTCCAGTCCAGCCAGCAGCAGCTACTGCTGGAAGAGCACCAGCTGGGGCCGCAACATCTGTAGACCAAGAAGCATCAGCAATTTGGACAGGCCATTGCTCGCCACCAAGACCAGCAGTATAATCAGCAATGTACTCTGGAGCTTGGACTGCATCTTCCTCCTCTTGTGGCTTGGCCTCCTCAGGTTCTCTGTAGAAGAACAAATCAACCTGCACAATGAAATTACAGTCAGCAGAGATATAGAATGCCAATCAAGTAAACACACTGGTTTCTTGCAAACAATCCAATCATTATAAATCACATTGCTCGCCTAATGACAGTGGCTTACCATGACATCCCATTTATGTCCTGGCCTAAGAGAACCACGCATTTGCAGAACCATCCTTGCTAGCAACCAGAAAAGGCATCCAATACTGTGCTTCCCCTTGTTATTGGCTGGAATGCCAATGTCAACATAGCGCATGGGGGAATCAGTATCACAGAAGGCAATGGTAGGGATGTTCCCAAGAGCAGCTTCCTTGATTGGCTGCAAGCACATTAAGACTCTTAGTACACAATCACCGTTCCAAACAGCATGTAATCAGAATAAACCACATAACCACACAAATATCAGTCTCAGCATATATCACAGCTTTCTGGTAATGAATATTCAAAAACGAACCAGCACAGGAATCTAGAAACTACTTGAAAAGGAAGATGCCCATCACCTGGTGATCAGTCCTTGGGTCGGTCAAAATGAGAAGGCGGGGCTCATTGAACGATGTTTGTAGCTGATTGGTAAATGTACCAGGAGTATGCCTTCCAGCAATGGCATTAGCACCTGTGTGCTGAGCAAATTTCAAGACAGCCCTTTGTCCATATGGCCTAGCAGACTGCACAATGATGTCCTTGGGGTTTTCAATAGCAACAATAACTCTGGCAGCCAGCTGGAGTTTTTCCCATGTCTTCCCAAGGTTGATAATGTAAATACCTGAAAACCACCACAGCAGTATTCAATTAAATATCAATGCCGCCTGTTGATTTCACTCTACAACAAAAGGCAAAAGCAAACCAGATCACTGGAAAACAAACCACTAAAGATGCAATAACCTACATTAACAATGTCAAGTATATTGATAAAGCAGCGGCAAATTCTAACAGTTTACACATCAATAAGCCGCAATTATACATAACTAAAAAACTCGATAAATAAACCCGTTGCAGATAAACATACAGAACAAAAGTGTACATAGTAGCGTAGACCAACACTACCAAATTCACAAATCACTTGCTCAATTTACAGAACCGTACCAATCAATCAATTATCATAGCTCAAGCTTCAGTTAGAAGAATTCGTTCAAAACACAATTATGATATCAAAGCCACACTGTATCATAGATCTAGCAAAACCCTAAATAAACCTAACGCCGATTTTGCTCAAACCAAAACCACGCAGCAACACAAACACCATACAAATCGAAGCTTCTAACACAGAAACAGATACGATTTCTCGAAACCAACACACAGAAATCGAGGCAATACCGTCGTTGCGGCGCTTGAAGACGTATCTCTCCATCTGGAAATCGCAGTTCTTGGTGCCGAGATGGACCTCGGCGGCCAACATCATCTGGATGTCAGCCTCCTTCTGGGAGAGCTGACGTGGAGGAGTGGGAGCGGCCGTCGCCATGGTGGTGGAAAAACTGAGAAGCTGTGGGGATAGCTCCGCCTCCGATTAGTGTTTGGGTTGAAGCAGAGAGGGAGGAGAGTGCAAATGAGGCTGTAGCGTGCAACTTTAAGGTGTTGAGTCTTTTTATATCGGTCACAGACGAAACCCTAGGGTTTCTTGTAAGTTTTTTTTTTTTTTTTTTCCTTCTCTTCTTTTTCGTGCCTTTCTTGTCAAAAAGAAAACAGAAACAAAATTGGGCTTTGGCAATAATATAATATAGAAAGGATATATGATACACTCTTATTTTCATTTTCTGTATTTTATTCATGCTCGTTTTATCAAATCATCATTTAACTTATTTGTCTTATGTCATCACCACGAAATTGAAACAAACTTCTCTCTGAGGTCAAAATTAAATTTAACTTCTGACGTGGACTTGTCAAAATTAACAAATTTTACTCTAACCGATAGTTAAGTTCAAATATTACTATATTATTTTTTTACTAAGTTTCATATAAAATTAAGGTGCGGCTATTTCTACCCAACCATCTTTTTTGTTCACCTTACTTGCTCACTACACCCTACATTTTATTTGTACTACAAAAGTGTACTTATTTCATCCACTTCGTTTATCAGAAATGTCCTTATATGATATATCTAATTAAAAAGTTTTTTTTTTCATAATGAATATCTCATTTAATTTATAGAAATAATTAATAATAAATTTTCTAATAAAATTGTTTCCGGGTATGCTCACAATATCAAAGTCGGTCTACGTGTCACGGAAATGGGACCTTGCTTCTTCTCCGAGTCTCAACCTGTCAAAATAGACAAAGTTACTTATGTCAGAAATGTTGACTGGGCGGAAAGGAGAATAAAGTAGTAGTTTGGATTTACCTTATTTGGAAGTTTGTGCTTGTATTTATAAGCTAGTTGAGGAGGAGCCTTTTCCTCTTTTCTCAAAGTGGGAGTTTCTTTCCTTGTACCTTTTTTGGACTTTTCCACGTTCTTTATTTAATAATTGTCTCTCAGTCCTTTGTGGGCTTTTACTTTGGGCTTTTCTTGACATTATTTTCTTTATTTCACATTTATTAAGCCACGAGTGGGCCGATAAAGAGCCATTTTGAGCCCTCCCAGCCATCAAAAATCATAATACGATTTACTTCCATTTCTTTTCTAAATCAGATTGAATATTCATTCGTCTATTTCGATTCATATCAAAAGATTTGTATGCTAACCATTGTGAGCACAAAGAAGAAAATAAGTTTATTTTTTCTTTTTATGTTTTTTAAATATTTATTGTAACACCCCGTACCTAATTTTTACCAGTCTATCGGTCATTCAGACGATAAATTACAACTAAATTCACTTTTTATATCATTTCGACGCTTTAGAAGATCTAAAACGTGGACGTTTATCTGAAGATTTCTTTGGACGTCGAGACTATCATTTGGGTTTGCGTTCATCTTTTTGGGTCTCTAATTTTAGTTGGGCTTAAGTTGTAGACGAGAAGTAATTAAGGATGTTAATTTTGTCGAAAAATGACTTAAGTAAACGAGAACGAAACCCGAAGAAAATTTCTAGTTAAGTGTTGAAGATTGGTCGCAAGGGCAAAATAGACATTTCATGTGCTTGAGTATAAATAGTTTGGTGAAAACACTAAAACCCTCATTTTTCTCTCCCTCTCTCTCAGCCAAAGGCGGACGCAGGTAGGAGCGAGTGGGGGCCACTACCCCCACTTAGTTTTCAACAAGTGGCGCATGAGTATTTTTTATTTTTTATTATTATTATTTTTTTATATTTTCCTTCCCTCTTAAGCCTTAACCACGTTTCCGTATCCAACCTTTTACTCTAGTACATATTTATATATATTTTTATATTACATATAATAACAACTGATATAGTTGTGAGATTAGAATTGGATCACGCCCAAAATACTTTATATTCCCAGTTCTATTATGTTCTCATTCTCTTCGTTTGTCGTCCCAAATTTTCCAAAATTCTACAACATCGGTCGTCGTCTCACTTCCACTCTTGGAGGTTTGTTCTTATTCTTCTTCTCAATTTACTACTTTATTTTTGGATTGATGACTTGCTGATTAAACAAATTTACTCTCTTTATTACAATTGCAGGTTGTGAGAGATGGCGAGATATTTTAAACGAACATCAGGTAAGTTATCTTCAGCTCCTGTACATAATGAAAGACTAAAACAGAGTTGTGTAAAGATCAACTTAGGTGAGCTTCCTTCTAATCCTGGATTAAGGATGAAAATTTCAGATTGTCATCATAATGTTAGGGATAAAATTCGAAGAGAGTAAATGTTAAAAGGTCCTTGTCAGCCTACAAATCATGTGTTCGTTCAAACACAGCGTGGAGCGGGGAAACGAAGGTTCTGTGTAGACCGGTTTGATGAATTTTCAAATTGGTTAGAATATAGCATATCTAAAGATGTTGCATTTTGTTTGTACTGCTATTTGTTCAAACCAAATGTTGGTGAGCAAGGAGGAGGTAATTGTTTCAGTAATATTGGTTTTTGAAACTTGAAGAAGAAAGACATTGTATGATCATGTAGGGAAGATGCACAGTAGTGTCCACAATCAAGCAGTGCGAAAATGTGAAGATTTGATGAATGAAAACTAGCATATTAGGAACGTTATCAATCAAAATGCACATCAATCTCGAGCAGATTATCGAATTTGACTAGAAGCATCAGTTGATTGCATTCAGTTTCTCCTAAAACAAGGCCTTGCCTTTCATGGTCATGACGAATCAGTAAACTCAAGCAATCAAAGTAAGTTTCTTGAGCTTTTACAATTTCTTGCTTATCATAATAATGAAGTGAGAGCAGTTGCATTAAAGAATGCTCCTGAAAATCTTAAATTGACATTACCTGGGATTCAAAAGGACATAGTGAATGCTGTTGTTGTTGAAACTACAAGTGCTATTATTAGAGATATTGGTGATGCCTTTTTCTCTATTCTAGTTGATGAGTCCAGAGATGTATCTATAAAGGAGCAGATGGCTGTTATTTTTCGTTATGTGGATAAAAATGGTTGCATGGGAGTAGTGAAACATTATGTAAAGAGGTCTAATTAGGAGATGTTAATTACAAAAGGAAGTGTGTAAAGTCACATTAATTAAGGTCTCGATCGTGTATGCGTGGCAACGAAAGAAGTTAGATCGATACTGGACCGTTAAAGGAATTGTAGAGCATTTGACTGTAGAGTCTCGGCTTGATAGTTAACGCAACCAAATCACTGTGAGTGGACTTTTGATTTTAACGTCATGCATGCAATAAAGTTTTTTTTTTATTAATAAGACTTTATCTGTTTTATATTTGGAGCAACTTTGATGTCTTGATTAATTTTATACTATTATCGAACGATTACTTGAGAATGAGCTTTATTATATCCATTGGACGAGTAGGCCGAGAAAAGGGGTTCATACATTTCTCATGAGCTCTATTTAGTGGACCGAGATACTTTTCTCGTGAACTCTATCTAGTGAGCCAAGAAAAGTGGTTCATACATTTCTTCTGATCTTTCTGATTTACTACTAATTTCATGAGACATGTGGGACATGTTGGGTAGTTTATCATATTCGTAATATTCTTTGATTTTACATAAATACTTCGTACAGTTGGGAACTGTACTTTGGGGAAGTGTCATCTTTTATTGTGTAACATCATTTTTATTTCATCGTATAAGGGTTGTTATACATTTATTATTGCTAGCTAGCTTTTATATGTGGTCATCATCATAGGTGAGTCGAGCACTTAGCGTTGATGCTACTAGAGCCTGAGAGGCTCCGACCCTAGTCTGAGAGACTCATCTTTATGGTGAAACACACCTTCCCATTTCTATGATTTCTACGCACTTTTATTTTTGAGGTATTATTGGTGAGCATCAAGTATTGCATGCATAAATGTTTCTCGACGAATAAATGGGAAAACATTAACTCTTGTTTCAATACTTCTTAACAAAAGTATTTATTTATTGTTGTTTATTTTTGTCCACTCACTCTAACGTTTTTCAAATACTTTCCTCTAGGCCCTTCAGTTTTAAATGCCTAGTTTACAGACTAGCTCTTTTGAGGACGGGCATACACGGAGTTATGACATAGTCGTATTTGTCACTTCTGCTTGATTGCAGTACTTCTTATGCTACTAGATGTTTGTTTGTAAAATATTGCTCTGATAACCAAGTTTGTAAATTAATAGACGTCATTATTATCTTGGTTGTTGAGATTGAGTATAATGGGGAGCAAAAAGGCTCCAGGTGTTGAGGTTGAATTGTGATTTTAGAAATGTTTTGCAGGTTTTGATTTGAAATGATTGCCCATTCTCAAAGGAGGTTATGTTAATTTTTCGGTAGCATCTTCTTTGGAGATGGTCCCCGCAGTACCTTCTCAGGTTTCAGGGTGAAATTTAGGGTAGATCCTAACATTTATGTTTAATGTTTAAAATTATGTTTAATGTTTAAAAGTGTATTGTAAAGATTTTGATCAAGTTAACACTACAGTTTTGTGAATTAAATAAGGAATTAACAATGTGTCAATTCAGATATGAGTTGAGAAGTACAAAACTAATGTAATTAAATGAGATATTAAGTAGTTTTTTTTTCTAACCATTGTATTTCAAAATTAGTGTACTTATAAGTCATTTCACACTTGGGTAATATAGTCTTTTAATAATTGAAATGTTTATAGGGTGAACTAAGAAGACAATAGGGTGGTAATAGCCGCACCCTAAAATTAATAATTTATATGAGGAAAGAGGAAGAAAAAAGTAGATAAATAAAATGGGAGGAGAACGAAATAATAAAGAAATATGGCATTGCTCTTGGCGATGTCAAATTTGACATGAGAAAGGAAAATGTCAAATCCACATAAGCTCTGTCATTTTTGTTGGAGATGATTTGGGGAATCTTTTGTTACTATTGTGCTGACATATCCAAAATAACTAATTGGTTGAAGATGCTCTTATTCACTCTATATCTCTTCCTCTCTCTCGTCAAAATTTTCGAACCACAACACAATTATCCAATTAGCCCAGCCAACTCTAGCCCTCATTGTCTCATTAGTTCTAGTTTTAAAAACTTGTCCATCCATCGCATAGTGTGGTAGCAAGTTTGTATTTCACCAAAACTCTTGTGCCAAACATTTCACCAAAACCCCAAAACTTATAACAACAAAAGACTCATGGCACTCTATCCCGGGACAATCTCGACACTTCAATTAAACCTAGAGATTTTCCAAAGTTTGGGTTTTTTAGATTTCAGCGTTGCTGAGATTATGTCTGAAGATCCAAGGTGTTAACGAAGTATTGACCGAAAATGATGGGGAATGTGGCGAAGTCATGCTGAAACGCTTCATATTAGAAAGAGAATGTGGCTCACTAGTGAAAGGCTTGGCAACAAGGTATGACTGCGTTGCACAACCTTGAGAGCCAGAGATTTGAACCGAGAGGTCGATGACCTTCAAGTTTGCAAGTGCCAGAGAAGCTGCAAACGACTTGGTCACATCATTAATGGAAGATGATTTGGACCCAGATGAAGATAGAGAGGCCTTAAAAACTTTTGGGGAGGAGAAGATAGAGTTCGAGAGGGACACAGAGTGCTTGAGAGAGAAGGATTGGTGTGAGGCAGCAGAATTGGAGGAGGAGGAGTGGTTTAGGGTTTTGGTGCAATGTGAAAATGGCTTAGGGAGTAGCGGTTGCTCTATAGGGTTTTGGTGCTTAATTTCAAATAATTCATAATGAAACCTTAATACATACCTTCTATTACATAGATCATTCATTTAAATTTTTATCCTAATAATTTACTAAATAGACAACACTCTATTACTAAACTTCCTTAAATTTCATACACCCACAAAGAAAAATCAAAGCAAAATGAGAATCAATGAATCCTCAAAACCTATAAGAGCGTGTTTGGATAAACGGCCAAATGTTATTGTTTTTATTAAAAGAATTTGTAAACGTAAATAAACTTTGTAAGAAAGACAACTTACCGTATCTCCTACATAATTATCGTATCTCCTTCAAAATTTGATATTAGATTATGTGAAAGTTCACATAATATGAAACTCAATCAAATTTAATAGAGCTCACAACAAACCCAATAAAATCAAAACCTAACCTGTTCAATTTTCTCACATCTTTGTTGGGTTTCATAGAGGACGCTTTCAAGAAACGATTTGGTCATAGATCGTCGGATTTGACCTGAATTGGCGCATTAGGTTGGCTTTGCATTACGCAACAACTAAATAGAGATTCATGGACTCCGAGAAACAAAGAAGCGAGATTCTAAGAGATAATAGAATATAATGCAAATAATGAGAAAAGAAGCATAAAAAGCATCGTGACACGACGACAACTACTTTTTTTTTTTTTTGGGTAGAACAGCAAATAGAGGGTATAAAGGTTTTGTCTTTACAAGATGATAGTCATGTACAAAAAAAAGACTGCTTTTTGTATCCTGTTATCAAATTCTCTTCTAAACACATAAGAAGTTGCTACAAGAGTTCTTGCTCTTCAGCTTTCTGCTCTGTCTCTAATATGACCAACTTATTTTTTGTTGACTTCCCTTTCCATAGATTCAACGGAATGATCCAATGATCAATCTAGGGATCGTTTCGGTACCAACGATGGTTGTCTAATTGGAAGCCATAAAATTGATCCAAGAATAAGCTCATCATTACATCACCTTAAACACACTTGGAGAACACAACACGAGCTCCAGGAGGCATCCCACTTCTTTTTATCTCACCGTCTTCACCAAAGGATTCCACAAATAAATTATCAAGCCAACTTTCAGATATTGCATTTGGTATTAGAGAATGAAACCAGGTTTTTGCCCATGGAATGTGACGAGAAAGGTAATCGAGGCTCCCTGCCAAAAAAAACACTCAGCTATATGAATAGCATTAGCAAGGTCTTTCTCAGTCACCTCCTTAAAAAGCTTCGTTATCAATGGTTAAACATTTTTCACAACGTCATGATGATTGAACGACATTCCGAGCTCCTTAATCCACCTACATGTCTCAAGAGCGTTTCCATTTTTCACTTATTCACTCAACAAGTCATAAAACTTTTTTAGAATTACACGATTACACGATTCGCCCTTGCTGCATTGGAGGATCCCCCAGGTGAACCACCTTGGGGTCCACTAAAGACTACCATGTGGTAACCACCAGGCCTGCCGCCACCTCTGTTGTTACCACCACAACCAGCATCATCTTCATGAAATTTCTTTTCAAGTGCAATGACCCCCAACCAAATGATGACAACCACACATCCAACATACAATATCTTCAGAATCCAAGATATTGAAGTTAACCAACAACCAGTTCACCGAATAATTCTTTATAGAGACAGTTAACACTTTATGCAGTCACGATAGCTTCTGCTAACACCTCGTCATATGAGGCGTTCAGAAACTTTTTGTTTAGGCGGAATAAGAACTTCCCTTTTACAAGGCCCTCTGTAAATGCTGCCAAAGTTGTCTTCTTATTGAAGTCCCTACATTTCGATGTCGCTAACTGCCATCTGTTGACAAACGAGCGGAGCGACTCGCCTTGCCGCTGGTTGACCTTAAATAATCCTTTGGCTCCTTGTCCCCCTTCCATTTTTAAGATATATAAACCGGGAAAGGAACGCACACCTCAACTCTTTGAAGGAATCAATATAGTTAGGCAGTTGTTCAAAGAACCAACTCATAGCCTATCCTTCTAGTGTTTCGTTGAACAACTGACATTGCATGGCATCATCATATTCCTCCGGCTCGTCACCTTCTGGAAGCTGTCTATATGGGCGTACGGATCAGAGCTTCCGCTATAGACAGGCATCTTTGGAGTTTTGAAATTCATTGGGCGGGTTGTTCTCCTGATACGGCTTGTAAACGGTCCAAGCCTCGCATTGAACATCAAGTTCCTGATTTTAGGAGCTTTCTGTTGTACTATCTTCCATTCAAGTTCCATCAGTCTTGTCATCAACTGAGCGTTTGCATCTTGATCCGCACCCTGTTGCCTTTGGCTATCACCTGTGATCCACTTAGGAGAAGGTGCCCGCCCGCCTACCCGTCAGCTCATTTGGGCGGAGGGGAATGTCGATGTTTTCTATCCGTTGATGGCTAAACTGTACTCCAGTTCTGCTGCTTCTTCGAGAATTGTATGCGGTTGACTCGCTATCTCCTCTTTCATATGCCTTTTTCAGCTTCACCCTCATCAAACGAAGGTCCTTCTCTTGAGCCGCTCGGGCTTGCTTTTCTGCGAAAAGATCTTTCATCACCAAAGCCAACCTTGCCTCCGCATCTCCAGTAAAGGCGTGGTCCGCTTCCCTTAAGATCAAGGCTTCCCCCTCTAGAGTTGGGGTTACCATGTTTTCGCCCTTCGTTTGCAGAGATAAAAAATTTAAAACTTTCACTAACTCCACCTTATTTCTCTGTTAAGTGGAAGTAGCGCGGTTGTCTCTCTTTCGTCAGTCATACTAGAACTACGTGTGAAACCTTTTTCTCAAGGATTCCCACAAACGGCGCCAATGTTGATGTTGTAGATTAGCGTTCACTAATCCACTCGTAATAGATGTTGAAGTGTAGTTCTCCTGAAATCTGTTGATAAGAGTACCAGATGACATTAGGAGAGGAGACCGCTTCTAAGCGGTCTTCAACGCTCCGATGCCTAAGTCAGTCCATAAATTAGCAGAGTACCAGTAAGTAAATAAAGTATGCGTAGTCTATAAAGAGAAATAGGGATACCACTTATAGATTCAGAGGGTGAGAGGTCTCTATTTGTTTTTGATGTGGGATTGCTGTTTCTTTGAGTACTCTGTCAGGCGGTTTTAGTGGTGCGCATGAAAATGCTTCCTGCCACCTATTGAGGAGTGAGTATGGCAGTTATGCCTAGCTGAAGCATGTCCAAAGTATGCTAGTTACGCATATGTATGTACAAAGAGAATGAATGATTTTAGTAGTATATGGATCCTCCTCACTGTGGATATTGGGTAGATAGGTTGGTGGTTGGTTGTGGTACCTTGATGGTGGTTTTTCAAGTGTAGGAAACTTGGGCACCCATTCATTAGATTTAGGAGGCCTTTTCTTTTTGAAAGCAATAACATCATTGATCATCAAATGGGATATGCCATAAAGAGATCACAAAGTATCTACAACAGTGTTGTTGCCAGTAGGATTATCATTAGTCCAAATACGAGTTGCGGAGGGAGCAACCTGGCTGGCAGAATGTCCACCACCATCATGCATAGGAATGAACCTTCGTTTCGGCACATCTGTCATAATGGAACGAGGAGTGTTGTTTAGCCTCGGATCACCCCACGATGTCCAGGAATTGCCCCTTCCCCTGCGAGAAAAGCTTGTCTAGCAATGGTCCCTTTCCATAGTATGCAAATTGAGAAAGTAGAAACTCGTCGAAGAATCACAACTTTGCAGTCGCAAAGGGCAACTATTTTTCTACAGCTAATTCTCACCGAAGTATACCAATAGTGGGTGGTGACGACCAATGACTAGGGTATTTATCACTATCGCAAATGGTGTTACAGTAACTATTTTATCGTTGCAAAATTAAGACTATAAGCGACATCATTTGCGCGTCAACGCAAACCAAGGTAGCCAATGCAACTCTTTTTTGTAGTGTAGTTTTGGTGCGCACCAAATCTATTAGTTTTCTTTGATTCCTAATTCCACACCATTCACATTATAAACTCACTGTGTCATAACAATTTACTAGCTTGAAACTCATTGTGTTATAACCTTATAGCTTGAAAACAGGCTCTACCTTTTTTTGGTTTCATCGAACAATGTAACCCATTATACATACTAAATCTATTTCAACCCATATTTTGAAAGAAATGTATCACCACAGACAAAAGAATTGAGATTTACCTGTGCATCAACAAAGCCTTTTCCCTCACCGGCGGGGCTTGACGTTCTCTAACGGCGGAGGACGGAGGTTATGCGACCAAGGCGTCGTCATCGAGGCATCAACGTCATCGCGGTGGAGCTCCCATATGTCATCACTCTGCTAGGCCTAAGATATATGAGAAAGAGGAGAAAGAGAGAGTTAGAACCAGGTCATAGTCTCCCATATGTATGAATCAAGGAGTTTGACTAAAAGTTTTATAGTTATCAAATCATTATCTACTTAAGACAATGATAATTTTTTCAGGTTTCATGAAGTTATCCAGGTTCTGATAGTTTTTCATGTTGTACAAAAGTGACACTAGATGTCTAGTGACATAAATCTTCAAGTGATAGTTGCATCTTAGTCTAGGATGGGCCCGAGTTTAGGTGCCATGCCTTGCCATCGGAGGAAGTCTTATGGACTATCACTAAGTGTCCGATGTAGGCCGAGTTGGTTGGATCGATTGGGTCGACAGACACTTATAGCTTAAGTTATGTTGCATGTGAGGATTCATGTTCGAGAGGAAAGAGTGACACAGATTCACGTGCTAACCTAAAACGTTAGGTTGCAAGTGAGGGGGCCGGGGTGTGTTGGAGAGGAGATATCCCACATCAGAAAAGTGACAAATAAAATATAATGTATATGTGGGTGGATCATACCTAATTGTATCGAGATCTTTTGTGATTAAAACCTAACACCTTAAAAGTGGTTAAGTTGGGATAATATCGGTGCAAGGATGACCCACAGGTCACGTTTGTCGCTGTTTAACACACCCCGTGGTGGAAGCGGTGGAAGTTTCTATGATGAAAGAGTGGAAGTTGTTACCCCAATATATAATCCGCGGAAGCCTCCACGAGGATGTACCAAGGAGTAGGGAGAGTTCTCAAGATACAATGCAAAATGACGCAACTATCTTATGGATCTAGATATTAAACACTTTTTTCATAAGAGACAGGTTAACCTAAAGGATAAATGGAGAAACTTAAAAGCAGCTGATGCGAGGAGGCAAATGGCAGGCTAAAATATCACTGATCATTATTTCTAATATGATGATCATCAATCTGCAGAGGCACAAACATTATTTTTAAACTCAGTACACAATGTACACTTTACTCTTCAATAGTATGTAGAACATACAAGTATATAACTAGATTCTCATTATTTCACTACCATAGTATTTCACAATATTTAGATGTTTTAGTGTGCAAAGGACTTTAATTTCCTACAAGAGATCATTTGTAAGCACAATTGCATATAGTATATGGGTCAGGGACGAAACCAGGAATGAAAACCAAGATGGGGCGGCATTTGCCTTATGCAGTGAACAAAAATTTTTTATACAAAAAAAGTTGGCGGAGTCTGTTTTGTTTTTAAGAAATATCTCACCTGCATAACATAGGTCTGAACATTTTAATATTCATCTTTAACAAGATCATGTATAAAAATACCATATACAAAAGTTATTACTTTAATCCAACAATAGAAATGGAACAATTCAAAGTTCAGTAGTTAATACAAATACAAATTTTGTACTACTTAAGTTGTGCTCTTCGGTTACTTGAAGCATAAAACTCATCAATAACCGAATTTGAATCAATGGTATCAACAATGTCTCTCTCAATATGCACTGTCATTAAATCTGCAAGAAAATCATCATTCATCTTACTTCAAAGTCGATTATGAATGAGCTTCATGGCTGAAAAAGCTCTCTTTGTTGTAGCTATAGAAACAGGAAGAGTCATCATTAAACAGACTAGTCTCTCAATTAACACGACTGGTGTTCTTGTGTTAACAAACTCTTGACACAATTTAGAAAGGGTGCATAGATTTTGAAATTTCTCAAGTTCAGAGAATTGATACTCAAAATGCTCCAGTTGGCTTCTTAGATCATCCAAATCCGACACATCATGGGGATAGAATTTCTCAGCCAAACTACAAATGTTGTCAATGTCAAATGATTGGAAACCACATCGAGGATCCAATGCAAAACTAAGAATCAAAAGCTCCCTTGTGTTCTTATTGAATCTAGTATTTAGTTCCATCAATTGAAAATCAATTACGACATTGAATATTTCAATACGATAATAATGCTCAATAGTAACACAATTTTATTGTTGAGAAGGACGACCCGTACCTTCCAAATGGGGAGCACTACAATATGGAGCAACAATTGTAAGTGTAGCACAAAACGATATATACAACACTACCAAAGAAATCAACCCAACCATCTTTTCTCAACTTCTCAAGACGACCTTTAGTACTAGAAATTAGATTCATGGCATTTATGATTTCTTGGGATTGTTCTTGCAATGACTTATAGAGAGCATTTGTGATTCCCATAGTTTTCTCCATCAATAATAAGCAAAACACAAAATCAAATGATCTTATAGCTCTAAAAGCACCCAAAGCTTGTCCATGTATTTTTCCAATAAGACCATTATTCCTCATATTTTTCAAAACAGAACTAGTTGAATTAAACAATTTCATCAGGTTCTTGATAGAATAGTACCGTGAACTCCACCGAGTAGCTCCCCTTCTTTGTAGATTACATGTCTAATTAGCTCTCTTGCTAGTTTCAAGTTTCCCAACAACAATATGTTCTACAACTTTAACTTCTTGGATACATTTCAACTCAGAAATACGCTTAGCAGATGAGTTGATAACATTAATGATACTAGTCAACATTTCAAAAAAAAAAGTAGACAACTCTCACATCTTTAGTTGCTACATTTAAAGCTAGTTGTAGGTGATGAGCAAAACAGTGTACATAGTATGCATATTGACACTTCTGCAAAAATAATGCTTGCAATCCATTCCACTCACCACGTATGTTACTAGCGCCATTATATCATTGGCCTCGCAAATTTTCAACTTGAAGATTGTACTCGGTAAAAACATTGACAATCTTACTCTTAACAGTTGTTTGATAGGAGCATAAAATGCGACATTCTTAATGTGTTATTACCTCTATTTGTACTTTGATTATCTCTTATTGTCGTTGAATATAGTCATAATATAGAGTCAAAAGTTTTTGGTAGAGTTGTGTGTAAAACGTGTTAAACATAGAGGAATGATGTAGAAAATTGTCAAAAGCCGATTGTGGAGCCTTAGAGATGTTCTTATGATTCTGTAAAGCTTTTACATTGTCATAAATTGATTTAACTTCTCTGATACTTAGGTTACATATAGAAGAGGTCATGGGAAAAAGAATCAAGAGAATTGGAGTTATGCCTGAATCATTGCCGGAGGGTCAGATTGCCAGAACAGAGCAACCTACTGCCTGCCGAGAGAAGTGTTCCTGATGGACCTAGGGAAGCAAAGCAGCTGATCTAGGAAACCTAGTCCATGAAAGAAGTGGTCCAAACCAAGTCCAATATGGAGAAGAAGATCTAAATTCGGCAGAATATCAAGGAATATCCTTGTTTTGAAAACCCTGATTAATTTCGGGAGAATTCCTGTGCACGCCTCTCAACTTCAACGGACTCTCCAGGACAGCTCACAATGAATCAGAAAACTTGTTACATATAGATAGAGAGCTACGGGAGTCTAGTTTCCAAATCAATTGGAATCACCTCAATATCTATTTTCTAGAGGGAGTTATGACGTAATTATCAGACGGAGGTCATTCTGCCGAATTGAGAAAAACTAGGGAAACCTAAACCAACTTGGTTTCAACTTTGTGGCCGGCCTCTCTAGGTTTTTTCCTCTATATAAAGCACGACTTCAAGGGCAGAAGATCATCATCCCTACCCTTGCAATTACATAGCCGAAACTCTATCAAACCCTATACAGAAAATCACTTAGCCAATTCATCCACCACAAACCATAAGAATCATTCCATCCTTCCACCGATTTTCCCCACACTTGCCGAATCTTTCAAGGTTGTAAAAGTGTGATTTACTCATGGCTTTTTGTATTATTTTCTGTATAGTTTTGAACTCTATTGTAATATACTTTTCGATTTTGGTTTTATTTATCAAACATGGTTTTCGGATTTCTTTGTGATCTTTGATTGTTCTATGTTTTGATTTGTAACTTCTTGAATATATGATGATTTCGTGATTTAGGTTTTGGGACAGTAACATGTTCTTATGTGTTTTTGATTTTTAATTGATTAATTTTCATGAATTTGTGCATCTAAATCAATCCTTGAGGCTGCCTCGGCCATGGTTGCCCTTAAGGTGCGGTTTCATCTACTATAATAATTTTGGATCGATTCATACGCAAAGTTGTCTTGGTCTTTGTTATTAACTTAGGGCGGATATTTCTGATAATTTGCATGCTAATAGGATGAGTGACGCCATGCCTTAGATCATGTTTCCGATTGACTCGTGTACTAAAGTGTTTTCTTGTTTAATCTCTACGCAACATGTCTTTAAATGAGTTAGCATTCATGTTTAGGATCAAGCGCAAAGATGGTTCTAAATACTTGAGGAGTCTTAACAATTAGATAACTGCAAAGGCTCTAATTAGAATCAGAATAGGTTAGAGTCTAGGACAATTTGAACGTTGCTGCCCGGCCTTGCATGAAGTTGTTATGTGTTCTTGATGGTTTTTCGTGTTAGGTGTTGCATGAGTATGTTGATCACTTGTATGTAATAATCTTAGGTTTAATTTTAAGTAGGTTATTTGTTAGAATTAATCAATCTTAAACCCCCAATATTTCGATGTATATATGTGAATACTTGTTCATAAGTGGTTTGGTTTCTCTTCTTTCGATTGCCCTTTGGTTTCCCCGGCTAGAACGATCCCTACTTGTCCATATTATTACGATTGCAGGGTAATTAAATTGAAGTTATTTGACCCCGGTTACCCGACACGTCAATTTTTGGCGCCGTTGCCGGGAGGCCAAGAAGAATCGAAGAAGATGTTATATAGTTTTTATTTATTTATTGGTTTTCGGCTTGTAATTAATTTTGGCCGATTTGCATTTTTAATTTTTGGAAGTTTCTGTTTTGATTTGTGTGCTTGAATGCATGTTGTAATAACTTAGTTTAATTTCTAGGAAGTTTATAGTTTTTATGTATGCTTGAGTTTATTGTAGTTTCTAAAGTGAAACATGTAGGGGGAAGCCACTTTTGTTAATCTTAGCCTTAACCCTTCATGTTATCTTATGATCTCATGAGGTTGAGGGCGGCTTTGATTAACATTTGTAGACCGGTCTAGTGACCTGAGTTTGTTCTCAATTGAGTAAGGGGCGAGTTATTTTCATAGATATGTTTCTCAGGTTTGTTTAACTGGATCTCAAGGTCATAGACTGATACCTCTTCTCAGTGAAGGGGTCGATTAGGAGTTCGCTCTCCGTGACCACTGAACGAGTCCTGCCTGGTTCCTGTAGGGGGTTCGCCCTTAGTGAATCTTAACGACACCGCCTTCTGAAAACATGGAACACGCTCGAACTAGCCAAGAGCTTGGGCCGAAGCATCACCTCATTTTAGACGCTAGAAAATAACTTGGCATATGTAATCTATTTTCTTCAAACCAATTTGAATATAATCAACTAGAAAGAACTAGGTTGTGACGCCATGTATTTGAACATAATGTTGATTTCGATGCTTGAAAGTTGTTCACATACTTATAGTAATTTTCGATGCTTTGTATGAATGACGATTTGTGTGAAGCTTTGGAGATTTTGTTTGTGTATATTGTCTTGAAAACTTCGAGTGTTTATTGTATAAAAATATGAAGATTTCGTGTATAACCCTTGTATAACCGATTGTATGATTTTGTAAAGCTTGAAATATTTTTTGTTTTCATTTACGATGATGCTAACTTGATCTTGTTCAAATGTGCCAGATTGGTTCTGCAGGTTCCCATGAATGACCAGTTCTGATACATGGACAAGAGATAGTAAAAACCAATTGAAGCTTGTTGGAGAAGAGTACGATCTTGAGGTTCCATCAACATTTCATCCAAGCTTACAATCAGTTTCATTACCAAGTTCACCAAGTTCTTCACCACCGAGTTCACCTTCGTTAATTACTTCTTCTTCTGAATCTTCGCCTTTGGTTCACGAGAATCCTGAGTTTGCAACTTTAGATTTTGATCATATCACTTCACCAACTCAAGAAGTAAGGATGCCTTCACTTAGAGAAGAGAATGGACAAGTCAATGGAACACAAGGGGCACCAAGGCCGACCAACATCACCTATCCGGCTGCTGCGGAGGGTAAGTCGGCTGATTTTGAGATGAGAGGTGGTTTCTTCCACCAATTGCCAAAGTTTCATGGACTTAGTGGGGAGGATCCGAACCGACATTTACAGCAATTTGTGTTTTGTTGCGACACCATGTGTCCTAGAGGAGAGGATTTACAACTTGTGAAGATGAAGGCATTTCTGTTTTCACTTGAGGATCGAGCTAGGGGATGGTTCTTTGCGGTTCCGGCCGGTCGTATCACATCATGGGAAACAATGATGAGCGAGTTTCTCCTAAAGTACTTTCCATCGTCGAGGGTGACACAAATAAGGAAGGAGATAACATCGATCAAGCAAGATGTTGATGAGCCTTTTGATGTTTACTATGAAAGGTATAAGGCTTTAGTTGTTTCATGTCCAAATCATGGGATACGTGAGGGGCTTTTGCTTCAATACTTTTATGAAGGACTTCGTCCTATGGAGAGGCAATTCTTGGATTCGGCGGCTGGAGGATCTTTGATGGAGAAAAGCCGAGAGGATGCTAGCAACTTGTTGGAGATGAGAGCTACAAACAATCAACAATTTGGATCATCTTCAACTAGGCGTGTTAATGAGACGAGTATCCTTGGAGAGTCGAGTGTTATCTCGAAACTTAAGGAAGATTTAGGAAAGTTGACTCTTATGGTGTCAAACCTGGCAAAGGGCATATGAGCTCAAGTTTGTGGAGTGTGTAGCATGGAAGGGCACCCCACCGATCAATGCAACCAAAGTGATCTGTGGCGGCTTTGAGGAAGTTAATGCCGTCCGTTTTGGTGGACAGCAAGGTGGATTTCAAGGACAAGGAGGGCAACAACATTTTCAAAACTGCAATCCAAGGTTCAACGATCCAAACTTTCGTTGGAGCAACAATAACGTGCTTAACCCTCAACAAAGCGCACAACAAGGGCAACAACCGAGTGGAGGACAGTATGCGGCTCGGCCACAAGCTAGGGCAATTTGTGTCAAGGCCGTATGTACCCTACAACCAACAAGGAGGGTAGCCGAGTGGACCTAGCAATTATGATGAGATTTTTAAGAACATTGCCACTTCGACTCAATCTTTGTTGGCCACAACTCAAACCAACACGAAGGATATTGCTTTAATGTCAAAGGACATTACCGAGTTAAAGACTTAAATGGGGCAAGTTGTGGACTTCATGGGAAAGTTCAACGAGCAAGGGAAGTTGCCAGGTGGAGTTATAAGGAATCCAAGGAACGAACAAGTTCAAGCTATCGTTACGAGGAATGGGAAGACACTTGTGCCACCGGCAGCCCCTAAAGGAAAGAAGACAAAGGCCCTTGAAGTTCTTGACTTGGAGGCCAAATGATGTGTACTTTGGTGATGTCGGAAGCAAGGCAGCCGAGCCTAGGCTGCTACCAAGAGTCATGGTGATGTCGAGCATAGTGTTGATCAAGATGGAGTGGAGCACGTTTCTAAAGAAAACAAAGAAACCGAGCCAAGCGAGGGAGACTTGGAGGCAATGAGAAAGATAAACTTAGAAAAAGATCCTGCTACTTCAAAGAAGGAGAGTGTGCCGATCTCTGAAGCACACAAAGGTAAAAATTCTAACTCTAATGAATTAATTACAACTAATCATTCTTCATGTTTACCTTTTCCTTCAAGGTTCGCCAAGAGCAAGAAAGAGAAATCCGAGGAGGAAGTGTTGGAGATTTTCAGAAAGGTAAACATGAAATTGCCCTTGTTGGAGTGCATTCGACAAATTTCAAAGTATGCTAAGTTCTTGAAAGAGCTTTGCATGACAAGGAGGCATACAAGGGAGACTCAAGTTGTTAAGATGAGTGAGACGGTTTCGGCCGTACTCCAAAGGAAGATGCCGCCAAAGATGAAGGATCCGGGAAGCTTCAACGTCCCATGTGTTATTAGTTCTACACGGTTTGAGAATGTTATGCTAGACTTAGGGGCTTCTATTAATGTTATGCCTTACAATATTTATCAATCTCTTGGTTTAGGACCTCTTAAAACTGACAATGTTGTGATCCAATTGGCGGATCATTCTAACAAGTATCATAAGGGATATGTTGAAGATGTTCTTGTGCAGGTGAATCAACTAATATTTCCTGCAGATTTCTATGTGCTAGAGATGGAGGAGTCAAGCGGGAATTCAACACAACTATTGTTGGGACGACCCTTCATGAGGACAGCAAGAACACGGATCGATGTTGCCGAGGGCAACTTGACAATGGAGTTCGATGGTGAGGTGATTAAGTTCAACGTTTTTGATACCATGAGGTACCCCATTGCCGATCTCAAGGAGGGAGAAATTGAAGACGTTGTGGAGGTCGTTGCACAATGTGCCACATCTCCACTTCAAGCATAGCAATTAGCTATCGAGCAAGGGGCCAGATTTGACAAAAATGGAGAATGGGATGAGGAGGCTCGGCGTAATCTTGAGCCAAGAATACGTGAGGTTGTTGCTGAGCTAGAGGCACAACCTTACACCAAGAGGTACAATTCTCCTTTGTCAATTCCCATTACCACTAACAAAATTTTACCATCTGTGGAGCAGGCCCCAAAGTTAGAGCTAAAAGCTATTCCCAAGCACTTGAAGTATGTATTTTTAGGAGACGAGGACACTTTACTGATACACGCATTTTATGTTATATTCTTAATGTATTTCCGACCCTATTTAGCTTCGTTATTTCCTTAATAATGTCATTTCTAGCTTGTTTATGTGTTGTAGGTCAAAAGAGACAGTTTTACACAAAATGAGGCTAAAACGCAAGAATTGAGAGAAATCCTAATCAAAAGAGGATTCCTAGTGCAATAAGGAGTCTCATTAAGTCGCAAAATATGAGGATAAGTCGTTTAGGAAACTTTCCTGTTTTGAAAAGGGAAAAGTTGCCTATTTCATTTTAAGAAACTTTCTTATTTTGATTTAGGAAACTTGCTATTTATGAATCTTTCCTATTCTGACTTTCCTAAAATATTTAGGAAACTTTCTTTTCTGATGAGACAGGGAAACCATTTGAAGTCAGGAAACCTAATCCAACTTGGAATAGGAATCTGTGAATGTGTATAAAAGGGGGAGGACGAATTCTGCATTAATCAAAGGATTTATAAATCAGAAATTAAGGGATTCTTTCCTTAATTTCGTCATTTGAATTCTGTTATTCTCTACCTTATTTATCTGACTTTATTTCCCTTGCAGGAACCCTAATTGCACACTAGAAAAGAAAAGAAAATCAAGGATTTTCGTCAAAAGGCTAATTGAAGGCAGAAGAAGGAAGGTTTTCACTGCTGTGATTTCTTTTGGAGAACAAGAAATGTACCTGGCCTCTATTCAAGCCTCATGCAATGAATTATTGCACAAGACATTCCAGAGAATTCTGGGAAGGTCTAAATCAGGATTTAAAGCAATAATTTATCACCGTTGGATCACAAATCAATCAAGGGCTAGGAGGACAGCTAGGGTTCAGCCAGACTACTATATAAAGAAGCAGAGAACAACGTTTTCAATATCACTTCTTCCACCAAAAATTCAGAAAACGTTTTGTCTCTTCTGTTCTCTAGTCCGTGTGAGTGCCAAGCCAAAAAAGCAAGCACGCAGCCACAAGAGCTTCCTCAACGCTACCGAGGTTCTTCCTGCACTAGTCTGTCACCCCTTTGAAGCTTCAAGGCCAAGAAGACTCAAAAGTGTAAAACTATGCTCTGGATTTACTCTCTTGTTCCTACTGCCTTTGTATTTTTAATTGCATAGATTATGAGTACTGTTGTTGACAATATGTTTTATGCATGAATTTTATAAAGTTTTGTTCTTAGATTGTTAATGAAATTTGCATAACTTATTCCTATGCCATTCTTGATGTTGAAAACTTATGGTCTGCTTTATTTAAATGACTGACTTCTGCAGGGTTAGTAGTGTCATCGATCTGTGTTAAACCGCTGAGGCAAACATAGATTGAATAAGTGGCAAAAGCTTAGATTCATGGGAATGGGTCAGGTTTTGATCATGAGTTGCATGTGAACTGTTTAAGCGCTGAGATAGACGAGTTTACATGTTCGAATTCTTCTTTTATCTTAATGATTCATGTTATATGTTATTTGGTTGCGCTGAGTATTAACATGACATATTGCATAGAATTTTCTATGTTAAACCGCTGAGGCAAACATAGGATACATAAGAAGATTATTATAGGTTGCATGACCACTGAGGCGTGTAATTCTGAATTCGTTTCTTCATACTTGATTGGCATGACTTTAAGTTATGTAGATTGAAGCAATCTGTTACATGATTTTATATGTTTGTGTGGAATGAAGTTGATCACCTATAAATAGTAGGTTAGTATCTTTTCTTTACTGTTTTTGTAGGAATGCTAGAACAAACTCTCAAAATTCCCCCCCCAGAAATCATGTAAATGTAATTGCTGTTTATATTCCGTAAATAACTCTTAATTCAGATTCTAATCTGTTTAGTTTTGTAAACGCAGGAGCACCCTAAAGTCCCCGGATTGATCGAACCTTATTTACCAATATTACAATTGTCAAAACAAGGTTCATAATTGTCGCACCCCGGTTTCGAAGCGCGTCATTTACCCGTTATTGTGTCTTCATCATTGAGTGAGCAACAAGAGATCAAGCTAGTTGATGTTTTGAAGAGGAACACGGCTGCCATAGGTTGGACTTTGGCAGACATCAAGGGAATAAACCCTACTAAGTGTGTTCATAGGATACTATTGGAGGAAGGTGCGAAACCAACAAGAGAGGGACAACGACGACTGCATCCTCCGATGATGAAAGTTGTGAAGGACAAGATGATCAAGTTGTTAGATTGTGGAGTGATATAACCAATCTCGGATAGTCAATGGATTTCACCCGTCCAAGTGGTACCAAAGAAGAGTGGAGTCACCGTCGTAGAGAATGAGAAGAACGAGCTTGTACCACAAAGGTTAGTGACGGGGTTTCGGATGTGCATCGACTATCGAAAACTTAATGCAACAACGAGGAAAGATCACATGCCGTTACCATTCATGGACCAAATGCTCGAGAGGTTAGCCGGCCACGAATTCTATTGCTTTCTTGATGGTTATAGTAGCTACAATCCGATCATGATACACTCGGACGATCAAGAGAAGACAACGTTCACGTGCCCCTTTGGCACGTTTACATATAGACGCATGCCATTCGGTTTGTGCAATGCGCCAGGTACGTTTCAACGTTGTATGTATTCTATTTTCTTGGATTATATTGAGAATATCATTGAGGTTTTTATGGATGACTTTAGTGTCTATGGTAAAGACTTTGATGCATGTTTGAGGAATTTAGAATTGATTTTAAAACGGTGTGTAGAAACTAACCTTGTACTTAATTGGGAGAAGTGTCATTTCATGGTTAATCAAGGGATAGTTTTGGGACATATTGTTTCGGCAAAGGGAATAGAAGTTGATAAAGCTAAGATCGATATTATGTATCACTTACCCTCACCTTCAACGGTGAGAGAGGTTTGTTCGTTCCTTGGCCATGTAGGATTCGATAGGAGGTTCATCAAGGACTTTTCGTTGGTGGCAAAACCACTTACTTCACTTCTGCAAAAGGATGTGCCGTTCGAGTGGACGAAGGAGTGTGAGGATGCGTTTGTGCGACTTAAGGACTTGTTGACGTCGGCACCGATCATGATTCCGCCGGATTGGAGCTTGCCATTCGAGCTCATGTGTGACGCCTCGGACTATGCGGTTGGAGCAGTGCTCGGCCAAAGGAGGGAGAAGAAGCCATGCGCCATTTACTATGCTTCGCGGACATTGAATGATGCTCAATTGAATTACTCGACAACGGAAAAAGAACTCTTAGCGGTTATTTTTGCTTTAGAAAAATTTTGATCTTATCTTTTGAATTCTAAAGTTGTTGTGTATAGTAATCATGCAGCATTAAGGTACTTGATGACAAAGAAAGATGCGAAGCCGAGGCTCATTCGATGGATTCTCTTGCTTCAAGAGTTTGATATCGAGATTAAGGATAAGAAGGGAACCGAAAACGTGGTGGCGGATCTCTTGAGCCAAATTGTGCAAGAGGAGGAGCCGATTCCATTGTTGGAGACGTTTCCGGATGAGCAATTATTTCGGTTGGATGTGAAGGAGCCTTGGTATGCTGATGTAGTGAATTATCTTGTGTCTAGGAAGCTTCCTAGCACCATGCCGTATGCAACCAAGGTTCGACTCAAGAAGGAGACTCGACATTACATATGGGACGCACCATACTTGTGGAGACAATGTGGGGACCAAGTCATTCGACAGTGTGTTCCTGAAGACAAGCATAAGTCCATCCTTGATTTTTGTCACAAGGAGGCGTGTGGAGGACATTTTGGACCAAAGAAGACAGCCATGAAGGTACTTGAGGCTGGTTTCTTTTGGCCAACGATTTTCAAAGATGCATATACGACTTGCTTGACGTGTGATCGTTGCCAACGAACAAGTAATTTAGGTAAGCGAGATCAAATGCCCCTAAACCCTATCATTGTTGTTGAAATTTTTGATGTTTGGGGAATTGATTTCATGGGACCTTTTCCTTCTTCTAAGGGATTCCTTTACATTTTATTGGCTATTGATTATGTTTCTAAGTGGGTGGAGGCAAAAGCCACCAAGACTAATGATTCTAAAGTTGTTACAGAATTTTTGAGAACTAACATATATTCTAGGTTTGGAGTTCCAAGAGTTTTGATAAGTGATAGAGGTTTTCACTTTTGCAACCGCACCATAGAGGCTTTGCTCAAGAAGTATGGAGTCACTTACAAGATATCAACGCCATATCATCCTCAGACTAGTGGAATGGCCGAAGTATCAAACCGAGAGATCAAGCAGATTTTGGAGAAAACTATAGGTCCAACAAGAAAAGATTGGAGCGATCGTCTAGACGATGCATTGTGGGCCTATAGGAAAGCATACAAGACGCCAATTGGGATGTCCCCTTTTCGGCTCATCTATGGAAAAACATGTCATTTGCCGGTTGAGCTTGAACATAGAGCATGGTGGGCGGTGAAGCAATTCAACATGGACCTAGATTCGGCCGGTTTGCATAGGAAGCTACAACTTTGTGAGCTTGAGGAGATTAGAAATGAAGCTTACGATTCGGCTATGATTTATAAGGAGAAAACAAAGGCTTATCATGACAAGATGATACGGGAAAATAGTTTCGAAATAGGGCAGCAAGTCCTTTTATTTAACACAAGACTTAAACTTTTTCCAGGTAAGCTTCGTTCACGTTGGCAAGGTCTTTTTGTTATTACTAATGTGTTTGCTCATGGTGCTGTTGAGATTCAAAGTAGTACATCAGGAAATACGTTCAAGGTGAATGATCATCGACTTAAGCCTTATTACGGGGCATTCAAGGAGTACAACGTTGAGGAGCAAAACGTTAAAGACCCACGGCATGGAGATTGACGCCACTATGGAGATGAAGAGTCTAGGCTAAAGGACTTTAAACATTAAGCGCTGCATGAGAGGCAACTCATTTCAACTGTAGCAGTGGAGAAGACGTCACCGAGAGTTTGCATCATTTTTATCCCTTCATTTCTTATGGTTGAATTGTATATGTGTTTGTTATGTGACCTAGACGCATGCTTAAGAAATTATGACATGATTTCGGGTAGTACATTAAGAACAATGTAATTTTCTAAGTGTGGGCTAGAGGTTTACATAATAACATGTTTGTTTGAGTCATTTAACTATAGTTTTGAGTCATAAAAGAAAACCAAAGACAAAATTCAGAAAAACAGAAAATCGGATCCAACAAAAAAAGATGAGTGTTTTGTTTTATTTTGAGTCTTAGAATGCCCTTAAAGTCAATGATGATTATGTCTTTGAATGCATAAGATGACGGTTTGACATTTACTTAAAGAAATTGTAAGTTTCATGGATATTGTGGACTGGTATAAACATTTGAGATTTGATTGATTGTGAAGCATGCATGTTTGGTTAATTTGTTTCCATAACAACTCATGTGAGCTATTGAGCCTAAATGCTTTTTTCTTGAGTGATAATATGCAAAAAAAAATTTTTCGAAATTCATTATCATAAACCTCATCATTCTTTGCATATTCAATGACTATGTGCTATAGTTTTTTAATGGACTCTAGAATGTACTAGAACTCGCTCATGTGATTATCGAAACTCTATAATCATAACATGTCTTGATTTTGAAAATGATTGAATTGATCTCTTTAGGATTACCATCATTGCCAAAAAAAAAAAGCATGTGCCTATTTGTGCCCGTCGTGGGACTCCTTAATTTTAACCCCTTTGAGCCTACATTGAGCATTTTCTTTCATCACCTTCATAAAATTCTCTTGCTTAGAATAGTTATATCCTTTACCTTGTTATCAAGACTTGGCAAAGTTTACATTCAATGTGGAGTTATGTTTGTGTGATGTTAAGAAACAAGTGTGGGGTGAACTGATGTAAAAATTGTGTGTGCCGAAACCTATCAAAAAAAAAATATATGAAAATCGAATCAAAACAAAATAAAAGAAAGGGACGGCACACTACAAAAAAAAATGTTTTGAACTGGGAGTTTGTGTGTATTTGAAGGTCGAAAGTTGTAATATGTGACCTTTGTTCATGTTCATGATGCTTTGAGGAGTTAAGAATGACGTATGGGTCCAACAACATGAAATTCAGGCCTTTGAGTGAAGACATAAGGAGGATCGAGCTTTGCTAAAGTCTTGGTGATGCCTTAAAGCACCACTTATCCTAAAAATTCCTACCCTATGCAGCCGAGCCCCATTACAACCATTATTAAGATTGATTCATGATTCTTAAGATGACTAACTTTGATTTGTGGAGATTTTCTCATGAGTTGAGCATATGGTTTTGGTCCATTCTTGCACTTAGTTGTTAAATGAAGTTTTTCCAGAAAATTTTATTCACAAAGTGTTTTTATTTGATGAAATATGCAAGCTATTTCTTGTCTTACAATATGTTCTCTTGCATATACTTATGAGTGAATATCATGATCGAGTGAAAAGAAGAGAGTATGCCATTGTGAGGAGGATCGGTTGACCTTGTGTGTTCATGCTATTTGTTCTCACTTCTTACTTATTCATGCCATGATACATGTTTTATGAAACTTAGAATTTACGTGTTTACACTAGAATGTTCAAATTTGAAAGCTATGCATGATAAAGATTATGAGACAATTGTTTAAGGGCATTGGTAGTGTTTGTAGTAGAGTCTTGTATTTAGTTTGCTAAGGGACTAGCAAAGGATAAGTGTGGAGTAGTTGATAGGAGCATAAAATGTGACATTCTTAATGTGTTATTACCTCCATTTGTACTTTGATTATCTCTTATTGTCGTAGAATAGAGTCATAATGTAGAGTCAAAAGTTTTTGGTAGAATTGTGTGTAAAACGTGTTAAACATAGAGGAATGATGTAGAAAATTGTCAAAAGCCGATTGTGGAGCCTTAGAGATGTTCTTATGATTCTGTAAAACTTTTCAATTATCACAAATTGATTTAACTTCTCTGATACTTAGGTGACATGTAGAAGAGGTCATGGGAAAAAGAATCAGGAGAATTGAAGTTATGCCTGAATCATTGCCGGAAGGTCAGACTGCCAGAACAGAGCAACCTACTGCCTGCCGAGAGAAGTGTTCCTGATAGACCTAGGGAAGCAAAGCAGCTGATCCAGGAAACCTAGTCCATGAAAGAAGTGGTCCAAACCAAGTCCAATATGGAGAAGAAGATCTAAATTCGGCAGAATATCAAGGAATATCCAAGTTTTGAAAACCCTGATTAATTTCGGGAGAATTCCTGTGCAAGTCTCTCAACTTCAACGGACTCTCCAAGACAGCTCACAATGAATCAGAAAACGTATTAGATATGGATAGAGAGCTACGGGAGTCTAGTTTCCAAATAAATTGGAATCACCTCAATATCTATTTTTTATAGGGAGTTATGACGTAATTATCAGACGGAGGTCATTCTGCCGAATTGAGAAAAACTAGGGAAACCTAAACCAACTTGGTTTCAACTTTGTGGCCGGCCTCTCTAGGGTTTTTCCTCTATATAAAGCACGACTTCAAGGACAGAAGATCATCATCCCTACCCTTGCAATTACATAGCCGAAACTCTACCAAACCCTATACAGAAAATCACTTAGCCGATTCATCCACCACAAACCATAAGAATCATTCCATCCTTCCACCGATTTTCCCCACACTTGCCGAATCTTTCAAGGTTGTAAAAGTGTGATTTGCTCATGGATTCTTGTATTATTTTATGTATAGTTTCGAACTCTATTGTAATATACTTTTCGATTTTGATTTTATTTATCAAACATGGTTTTCAAATTTCTCTGTGATCTTTGATTGTTCTATGTTTTGATTTGTAACTTCTTGAATATATGATGATTTCGTGATTTCGGTTTTGGGGCAGTAGCATGTTCTTATGTGTTTTTGATTTTTAATTGATTAATTGTCATGAATTTGTGCATCTAAATCAATCCTTGAGGCTGCCTCGGCCATGGTTGCCCTTAAGCTGACTCGTGTGCTAAACTGTTTTCTTGTTTAATCTCTACGCAACATGTCTTTAAATGAGTTAGCATTCATGTTTAGGATCAAGCGCAAAGATGGTTCTAAATACTTGAGGAGTCTTAACAATTAGATAACCGCAAAGGCTCTAATTAGAATCGGAATTGGTTAGAGTCTAGGACAATTTGAACGTTGCTAACCGGCCTTGCATGAAGTTGTTATGTGTTCTTGATGGTTTTTCGTGTTAGGTGTTGCATGAGTATGTTGATCACTTGTATGTAATAATCTTAGGTTTAATTTTCAGTAGGTTATTTTTTAGAATTAATCAATCTTAAGCCCCCAATATTTCGATGTATATATGTGAATACTTGTTTATAAGTTGTATGGTTTTCCCCGGCTAGAACGATCCCTACTTGTCCATATTACTACGATTGCAGGGTAATTAAATTGAAGTTGTTTGACCCCGGTTACGCGACACGTCATTGTTGCACAAGAATCACTAACACTTACAACGTGAAAGAATCGTACGTACACGAACAAACCCTTGAGAGTCAACAAATCTCAAGATGATAGCCATTTGCTCCTTTTTACCCTCATCTAGTGCTTCGTCAATAAGTAAACAAAACTTGGCATCCCCAACCTCCTCACAAATCTTTCTTCTAACTCTATTGGGAAGAATACTCAGAATTTGTTTTTGGGTTTAGATGACTAGCATTTCCAGAGGCATTTTTAAGGTGACATTTGCAACTTCCTCATTCATTCTCCCATATGAATCCATAGTTTCAATAATATTTCCACGATTAGATGACTCAACAGATTCATCATCACCTCTAAAAGCAAGTGCTTGTTTTGCCATCAATCTTACAACCTCTATAGTAGCCTTACGCCGTAACCGATTTTGTTGTACCAATTCTGGTGGTTGCGGATGTATGACTTTATCAATATGCCCACACACATGTTTCAAGCTCAACCAATCTTGCATTGATTTATAATGTGGTGAACCAGTCTTCCATACATGCTTCTTAAAGACACATTGTTGACCCCCACCAATCTTTCTCCAATTATCAAACCCAAAAGAAATGAACAAACTTTGCCTTGGAAGATTGTTCTAAAAAATAAAGCAAGGAAACTAATATGCCTTATCATTCTCAGAGTACTCAAGCTAAATGTATTTTTCAAACCACTTCTCTTTAAATCTGTGATCTTGATCTCCACAAAGATATGATGGGTACTCTTCTAATTTTGATTGATAAGGACCATAAAGAATATATTTTCTTCTTAACTTTAAGGATGACCATGACTCCTCTCAAGCTCTCGGAGCTTGATGAACTGAAGCTCGATGTCGGTGGGGTGTCAGAGTCCTCCTTTTAGGGTCAAACAACTGATCAAAAAACAAATACTTCATTGTATGAAAAGTGGTATGAAAATAATATAGCAATAAATTAAGAATCAAAGATCAAGGTTTCTTTTTACCCCATGTGCTTCCTGTAGAATGACACGAAAAGTTGCAGCAGATCTAATCAAGACATTAAGTTGAGGTCGTTCAAAAGTAAATTCCTGTGAGGCATTCCAGAGTTGGCGAATGATTTCTCTAAGGAGGTCCATAGTATGACCACCATTTGTAACCCCATCGAGTTGATTCAGGAATGCCCTAGCAGCGATCTCAACATGATTACGATCTCAACCTTATCTCGCTCATTAATAGGTTATGATGAGATTGCAGGGCGTTTTCCCAGATCACGTACAATGTAATTAACATCAATTGGTTGAGACTCAACTCTTGTAGAAACAAAAAGCTCTTGCTCATCTAAACTTGGAATATCAGACATGAGAACATCATTTTTCTGAAAATATGAATTCACGTTCTTTTAAACTTTTTATGGCTTAGGATTTTAGGATTGATCTGCCATTGAACCTAACAATACAAACACAAAAATATAAAGAGAGGCCCTATTTAAACCTACCCTTATAACCCAAATTGAATTTAGCTTCGTAAACCTTGTCAAGAACCATGCTCAATTCGTTTATATTATTCTATATCAGTTTATCTAAATAAAAAGCAACAATCCATAATAAACAATTGATTAACAAATCTTGAAAGCCCCAAATAACAAAACGGTCCAAACCTAATTCACAATCCTAATTCCTCAAGAAATTTTCTATTATGAGATAAATAAACGATACTTGGATTTGCTTAATCAATAGGATTAAGGTTGTGCTTTTCCCATAAAGAAGAGCTTGCACACTTGCACAACATATAGTGATCAGAGAGAGACAAAGATGAGAGGCAGAGTTGTCGTGTTCTCTATTTGTTGTGTGAGGCAGAAAGTAGAGACTAGAGAGTGCTTTAGTATTTCAGCGATTTGTTATCTCACCCAAAGAAAGTCGTTGTTTTACAACTCTAGTACTACTAACTCTTTTTTTAATGGTGTGCTAACATGTACCCAATTTTTTTCCCTTAAAAAAATGAGGTGGGCTGCAGCAAACCCTATCCCACCTCTAGTTATGTGCTTGGTATGAGTGGTTTGTGAAGTATAAGATGATATTTTCGTAAAAAAAAAAAAAAAAACCTATAGAGTTTGGCTCTTCTTGTAGCTCCAACAACATGTTTTCCAAATTATTACCATCAATATTCTTGATTACTGCATCAAATTCTTCAATTGCCTTTTTAACTTCAGATGCTTCCAAAACATTTTTAGTTATTTAGCATTGCACAAACTCTCAACCTAAATAGCAACGTAAGGAATAATATAGCGGGAAAAACTTTGTACTTTATAAAGAAAAATAATTACTCTAACATTCTATAGCCAAAAGGGGATAAGTAGGATTTTAACGATATAATATTCAATTCAAATAAGCAATTCAAAAACATAATATTCAAACACTCATACAAATCACAACAAATCACAAGTCCATGGATCATATTGTTTAACGATAAGTTTAAGCAAAATGAATGGAGAGGTTTAGTGGTCGGGTGTCAGGTAAGAAACCCCCAATCCGAGTTCGATTCATGAAGCTTTCAAAGTGGCCATGCACTATGTTGTAGTGAATACTTATAACATCTTACATGCATTGAGGGATTAATATCTGGACCTAGGAAGCCTTTTGGTTATCCTAACACAATAAAAATAACAATCAGTCTATCTTCTACTACTTCAATCTTCATTATCATCATTGCAAATCACACAATCCAAGTCCGGTTCATCAAGAGATTAGTCGGTAAACTCAAGCATACCTCCATTCATCAAATCACATCTCTCCACTACTATAAAAAAGTCACCACACAACATTTCTCCACCTTTGTATGACTATGACTTTTGCGTTGTATATTATGAGCTTGTCTGATTGAAGCTTCAGACAAGTGTGAAATTCATCATTGTGTGATGACTTTTTACTCAACAAATTATTACTTCAATTGTATAAACCTCTACACAGATATATGACATGCCATGGACATGCGTGACATATGCAACATCAACATATCTACTCAGACAACAAACCGTAAAACCTTCTCGTTGTATTTTTGCCCTTTCATGCAACTCAATAATTTTGTATTTGTTGTGTCTTAGACTCTTAGTTGTTTCAAACAATAGAATAATTTCTCATTCGATGTTGATTATGAGCAATTTTAGGTTGTCTGGGCTTAGTAGTAGGTATTTCATACAACAGTTTCTTTTTATCAACAATTTGTGTGTGCAACTTTATGTTGTCTGAGGTTGCTTCGGACTATCGCCCTCCGTCGCTCAAGTTAAACATCTAGGCGGATAATTTGTAACTAAATGTGAGGAATGAGTTCGTTACCTTCGTTTATGAGGCTAAGTGTCTATTTATAGTAATGGAGCGGGGCAGATTTTCTTTGTGGCTGTTGATAGCACTACCAGAAGAAAGATTTTAGCCGACGAAAATAAAAAAAGCAGGCCGACGAATATTTTTTTCGTTGGCTAATATGGACTTTAGTCGACGAAATTTTTCTTCGTCGGCTTTGGTCAACTTTAGATGACGAAATTAAAATTTCGTCGTCTGAATAATTTTTTTCGTCGGTTATAGTCTGTGAACTTTAACCAACGAAATTTTTAAAAGTTTAGCCGACGAAAAATATAATTTCGTCGGCTAAAGTGCCTTATATTTGCAGATCTAAATAACAACTCATCTGGGAAAAAAACTATACGTAGAACCTTCAAACGCAAAAAAGTTGTGAAATAAGATATGACCAGAATGGTGAAATACGTCCACGGTTGAAAAATCACGGTATTCCGGTAAAGTCTCGGTGCCGATAGTTGCGGTCAATGCAATTTACCCTTATTATTCACTATGCTGCAGATTTGGCATTCGGTGTCCGATTGACTATTGTGATACCTTTTCGGAAGCGTAACGGCCCTACGATTAGAGTCCGTTTAGAGCTTCAAAATGTAGTTTTCTTATTTCCGATTAGAGTTGACCGTTTCGATTGAGCCCTTAACGTTGTTGAATCCAGTTGAATTTTTTACCATAGACATCTTTCGTCATAATGATCATATCTGACGGTCGAATTTTGGTTTGTAAATTTTAGTCATCGAAATCACAACGTGTCTACTATTTACCGTTATTATTCCCTATGGGAAGCCCTATCGTCGGAAGGTAAATGTCTCAAAAATTTTATATGGGCAGTTGCGTCTCATCTACGTGAGAATTTTTTGTGTGGAAGGTTTGACCAAACTACGTAATATAGAGGGAGATATGAGCATTTTCGTGTGATAAGTGACGATGGATTATGGTTGACCGTTTCGATCGAGCCCTTAACGTTGTCGGATCCAGTTGAATTTTTTACCATAAACATATTTCGTCATAGTGATCATATCTGACGGTCGAATTTTGGTTTGTGAATTTTAGTCATCGGAATCACAACGTGTCTACTAATGTTGTATAACTTGTTTAGTAGGTTATACAACTTTGTGAACCAACTCTACATAGGAAGAAAAATTATCAAAAATCTTGTGAAATAAGATGTGTTCAGAATGGTGAAATACGGCTATGGTTCAAAAATCACGTAAATTAGGTAAAGTCTCGGTGCCAATAGTAGCGGTCAACCCTATTTATCGTTATTTTCCCTATGAGGAGCCCTATCGTCGGAAGGTAAATGTCTCAAAATTTTTATATAGGCGGTTGCGTCTTATCTACGTGAAGTTTTTCGTGTGGAAGGTTTGACCAAACTACGTAATATATATAGAGGGAGATATGAGCGTTTTCGTGAATTTATAAACTTTAGCTGACGACATATTAAAAAAGTCGTCGGCTAAGGTTAAAAATTTTTGGGCTGTAAACCAAATTTGGAGAAAAATTTTCAAAGGACTTTATAGCCGACGAAAATATATGAAAAGTCGTCGGCTAAAGTCGAAAAATTTTGAAAATTTTCAACCAAAATTTTTTAGCGGTCAACCAAAATTTTCAAAAGAGTTTAGCCAACGAAATTTTTTATTTTCGTCGGCTAAAGTTCTTTATATAGGAGTTTTACCGAAGGTGGATGGTAAGAAGTCTATTTCGCCTGCCAGATTTTCTTCTCGGCAAGTTTCTACAGTTTTTTTTTTTTAAAAACCAGCAACTTTAGCCGACGATATTTAAATACTATATTCGTCTGCTATAGTATTTTTAATTTTTTTTACAAGGTTTAGCCGACGAAATATGGCATGTTTCGTCGGCTATAGTTATTTTTTTAATTTTTTTATAAGGTTTAGCCGACGAAATAGACTATATTTCGTCGGGTATAGTTATTTTTTTAAATTTTTTATAAGGTTTAGCCGACGAATATCTTAATTGTTTCGTTGGCTAAAGTCTGGGAAAAAAACCGACGACATTTTTTTCGTCGGCTTAACTGTGGGACTATAGCCGACGACGTCTTCTTTTTTCGTCGGCTAAAGTCATTGCCAACGACATTTTCCCGAAGAAATATCGTCGGCTAAGATCTTAGCCGACGAATTAAGCTAACAGGCCAACGAAATTTTTTCGTCGGTTAAAGTGCTTGTCCTGGTAGTTTAGCTTGGCGTAGAAGGAAGTTTCCGAAAGTGCTCACCGGATCGAACCACACACGCATGTTTACGTGTCCGGTCGAGATGCGCTCCGGGGTAAGCTTAAGGTGTTGAGAATGCATGAGCAAGGCTAATTAGAGCGTTTGGCACTGGTTCCACAACAAAACTCTTGTACAAATTTTCTAACCTTGCACTTGATATTCTTTAGTAGAAAGTCCAAAATGCTTAGACAACAAAAATAATTCAATTGCTGTAGGATTTTTAACACATATGCTCTTGAAAGCCAAACAAAATAGAGACAAATTTCCCGCTTGGTGAGGACGAATTTGAGCCATTGGAGCCAAAATGAGTTTGGCACATGCATTTGGACCAATGACATGAAACTTCACACAACATAACTTATAAATCTGTTGTACGTACATGTATTTCAATGTTGCATTAGGAGTACCTTGTAGAGATTGTGACATTATCATACAATAGAATAATAAAACTTTGTTGCCCAAACATCTAATGCCTTGCACAATTTTGAGTTCAGTGATGGCGGAATTCTGCCGCCAAGTTTTTCATCATTCATACAACCAAAAATGTGTAGCCATGTTGTGCGACAAATTCTGGATTTTTTTTTCAATTCGGTATCATCATACAACAGAAACTCATAATTTTGTGTTGTATAAAACAATTCACGTACTCACACAACGTTGGACTCCTAAACGGTTGTGTGACAGGTGTTGTGTGATTACATTTTTTCTAGTAGTGCTCCATTCTTGTATTGTGAAGTTCTCCTTCATAAAAGTTAAACATTACCATGCACAAACACCATGTCTTCGGCTATTTGTGGTGTAATTAAAGGTATAAAGTTGTAAGTTTCTATGTATGCTAAAAAGTAAATAAAATAGAGGTGTACTAAGTAAAAGAGTTATATATACATAGTAAATTTGGAGGTGCAACTAGACCTCCTATTTGTAATTTGCTAAAGAAACTTGAGTTAAAAACCCAAAACAAACCAGGTACCTTATGATGAATTAGATACTAAGATTTGGGTCGTGGATACTAGAGACGGTTTCCTAACACTATAATAATTAATGAGATTCAACACTTAACTCTGATGCACTGCAAGCGTACCAGATCAGAATGGTGAGCCTCACTCGACATTTATTGGTATCTAGCCAAGCTAAACCTAATCTCGACCATGAAAAACCAATATGAATCTAGTTTACCTTCAATGACGTTGAAGATCGAGAATTGAATTAGACCCCCTCCTACCCTGATAGCTAGGGAAGCAGATCAGTATGGACATCAGGAAGATTTAACTCGCTGACATGCCATTGGACGTTGCAAAAGAGGCGGTAGCGGAAATTAACCCTAGTGCACCTATTCTGTTAGAGGGGAGGAAAGCAATGTCTCTCTTTGTAAATTGTGACTATGAGAAAACAATACCTAGTTTTATGAGTCTTTGTATATTAAAAAGCAAGAAGCATAGCCCGTGAATCATCATTGTATCGGATTCTTCAAACTTGACCACTTATAAGGTGTTAGGTTTTAAACACAAAATGCATATGTACAATTGAGTATTATCCACTCATTTATAAGTCATTTATAATGCATATGGGATCTCTCCTAGCCTCTCTAACATGTACGACCTTCAAAACACCTTAAGTTTGTTTTATTCGTTCTTTCTTTTTCTTTTTTCCCGATTGAACCACCTTAAGTTTGCTGAATTGGAACGAAGGTAAAAATAACGGACATAGAAAGACTGAAAGAGACACGTACTGCGATATATATAATGCTTATATAGTTTGAACGACCCTAATTCGACGTTATTGCTCTCCACTGCCTGCCTTGGTAAGTCATTATACTTCGAATAGCTTGCTCTATAATTAGGTACGTAGATTATAAGCACTTGCACGTTCTCCTGAATTACACGAATCTATCATATTTCTGGAAAACAACGAGGGTACGTAGAAGAACCAAATTCTAATTAACGCTAATCTTCTCCTCCAGTCGATTATTACCATGCTTAGTAGGAAAACAATAACTTTGGTGTACTATTACCAGCTTTTATACATGTCATTTATATATATGGCCTTTAAAGTTGATTTTACTGATCCTCTTTTACTTAGTGGAAGCGGAAGAATCATGCATAGTGCAGAGAGCTATGTAAAAGATGGTGAAGAAACAGTGCTGTACAGTTCATAGAAGCACATCTCTTCACTTTGCCTTACACTGATTTCATAATAAGTACAATACTTGATGTCACCGTCGATTGATCGATCTTACCCCAATTGAAATGAAAAAGTATGCAATTTGATCGTTTTAGAATGCACGTTTTAAGTGAAGAAAGCAAGCCATGGAGTGTTAATTGTATCAGCTTGGCACGTATGAATGTTCATGATCTGTTTCGAACACATATTTTCACCACCTGATATAACAAATGATCAAGCTAGGGTTAGACATAAAGTGGTAGAAGAAAGCACCTAATCTTTTTTTTGAAGCTAACTAATTTGTAATTACATTTCATTAATGGTTAATTAATTAAGGATCTAAAATTTAGAAAATTGATCGATGTGGTTAGTGTTCTATAGATCAACCAGATCGATAAATTCTAGAGACCAGTTAGTACTTTATTCCGGTGGCCATATTGCATTATATATACCCAGTGGCTAGAAAATATATTGGGTTTTGCTGTTTGGCTAAGGTAAAAAGAAAGTACCGTCAGTAGTAAAATCTTGAGAAAGAAAAAAAAGATAACACAATATGGTCTGCATGGGAAGAAAAAGATTTTCGTCATTTTAGTAGAGCTTGGTCGAATTAATACAAGCCTCCATGTGTGGTACAAACAATACAAGCGGTGACGTGGGGAACAACCAAAGAAAGGAACAGAGACTAGCTTTGCTATACCTTGCTGGCTATAAAATCCCCCATTTCATTACCCAATTCAATTAGATCACTACTGCACTTTCTTCTATCACTCACAATCTTCTCCAGACCTCTCTCTCTCTCTCTCTCTCTCTCTCTCTCTCAGTGCTCTCCGGCCCTGTGTGGATGCGCAGATAGTCTGAGATAGATAGATATAGCGATGGGGGGTGGTAGTTGTTTTAATGCTTTGCATGGGCTGAAGCCATTGATGCTAATGCTGGTGGTTCAGTTTACATCTGTTGGAGTGAACTTGTTCTACAAACTGGCCGCTAATGATGGAATGGACATCAGGCTTATTATTGCCTATCGCTTCACTTTTGCCACCGTTTTCCTTGCTCCTATTGCTTTCTTCGTCGAAAGGTAACACATCGATCAAGTCATCCGATCCCTGCATGCATCATATCTCTGTAGTTCTATTTCATCCACAACACCATTTCTGCAATATGTAAATGAGTTTATCAGAATTGCATGACAGACGGGACGGTGTTCTACCTTTACTCTTAACCAAAAGGAGTACTTTTTTTTTTTTTCTGAGAAGTTCCAAAAGGAATACGAATGCAACAAGGATACCTCTTCTTCATTGCAGTGTCATGTTATATATGATGTCATATGCTATTAATTCTGATCATCCTTTTTTTCTTCCTTTTCACATCATTTTGATCGGTTTCAAAACGTTTAAGAATAATAATGCCTTCACTCTATATATCTAAAACTCTGAACATATTTATAGAAAAGCATTGTCCTAGCCACAATTTTGTGAACATGGAAATATTGCTTAATTATTTCATATTAATTAAAATCAATCTGTCCTAGCTAGCTTATGATTTTAACATGCAGAAAGAGCAGGCCAAAGCTCACTCGGGCGGTACTCCTCCAATCATTTTTTTCTGGGTTGTTTGGGTAAGCAAAGCAGCATATATGATCAATATTTGTATATATATTATATATAAGAACATATACATGCACATATATGTTGTTTTCTTTTGTCTTCTTCAATTTTTCAGTAAATAAAGCATATATGAACATGGATCTGAATGTCATGATCTGGGCATGTATATGTGTATACATATATACGAGAGAGAGAGAGAGAGAGAGAGAGAGAGAGAGAGAGAGAGAGAGAGAGACTTGAGTGTATGCATAGATGCTTATGCATGCTTACACTTGGTGCTCCATTGGAAATGGAAGATGCCAACTGTATCTGTATGTTTATGGTATCCATGAGTAATTTTTACATGATTATCATATTGTTGGTCTCTTTTTAGTTTTTAGGGTTCATAAAGCTGCTTTTGCAGTCCCGTTATTGTTGTTGATAAACAGTAACCATTCCGTTTTCCGTTTTCATAAAATTTTGAACAAAATCTATGCTGCAGCTAGCAAGCCTGCAGAGATGTTAATGAATTAGCATGATATTAACCTCTATGTATCACACTCTAATTAGTTGTCGATTACAATTGATGCAGAGGAGCATTGTCACAAAATTTGTACATTGCAAGTTTATCGTTAACATCTCCAACATTTGCTTCCGCCATCACTCAACTCATCCCCGCCATTACTTTTGTTTTAGCCGTCTCCTTTGGGTAAGTAATTCAATCACATCCCAAAACTAATCTATCTATTGCTAGTTAGTTAAAAATCATCATATTAACAATCTTGCGATTCTGTCGATATCGAAGATGGAGTAGTAATCGTCCACCAAAACCCTGGCAACTGTATATCTTTTACTGCAAATTTAGCAGATGTAATATTTTGTTCTAATAGTCAAAAATTTGCCTTGGTAATTTGCAAAACGCATGCTTAGGTTGGAGAGATTGAATTTAAGGAGCGTAGGAGGGAAGGCAAAGGTGTTGGGAACATCAATGGGAATAGGTGGAGCAATGCTTATGACATTTTACAGAGGTGTGGCGATCGACTTATGGACCACCCATGTTGACCTTGTGCATGGTAGCGATCAGCAACAACCACACTTGGAAGCAGCAGCAGCAGCAGCTTCGCATGATGAGTTTGCTCATCGAGTCTTGGGTTGTCTTCTGGCTCTCGCCAGCTCCTTTGGCTGGGCCTTGTGGCTAATTATTCAGGTCGATCATCCATGATTTTCATACATATTTTCTGTATTAATTCTAATATTAAATTTAGCTAATTATTTTCAGTTTCTGCAATAGGCTAAGATGGGTGAGAAATACCCTAGTTATTATTCAAGCGCAGCTCTACTGTCGTTTATGGCGGCAATCCAGTCCCTTGGTTTTGCTCTCTGCGTCGACAGGGACTGGAACCATTGGAAGTTGGGTTGGAATATTAGACTTCTAACAGTCCTATACCTGGTACGTGATATAGATTCGATCTCAGAATCCATGATTCCGGCCACCAATTTGTATATATCGGTTGCAACACATATACGACAGTAAATTGTTTCTTCTGCTGCATCTTCTTAAATTTTCACCTCAAGGATCCATTCATTTATACGTACATGTTTTAGGGGATTGTGGGTACTGGAGTAAGTGTGACCTGTACTACACTTTGCATAAGCATGAGAGGGCCTCTGTATGCGTCAGTTTTCGGGCCTCTGGTTCTTGTTCTTGTTGCCCTCGTCGGCTCTTTGGTGTTGGAAGAGAAGTTACACCTTGGAAGGTTCCATTCCCTCGATTAATTTACTTCTCTAATGAAATTACTTTGAATATTAACCAACTTCTGTGAGCATTGCTAAAAGGCTTACTTACTTTGAATATCATTTCGTGTTAAATTTGGAAATAACAGTGTGCTTGGAGCGGTGTTAATCATTGGTGGCTTATACGCTGTGCTGTGGGGAAAGAGCAAAGACAACATAAAGAAGATGAATCAATCGGTGCCAACAACAACAAGCTTTGAGGATCAGGAATCTACAGCAGGATCTGTAGTTGAAATTGTGTCACTGCCTCCGGATAATAATAAAGGCAATAACAACGTGAATGAGTCGACGGTCACAAATAGTCAGCACGATCGTATAGAAACCTAAGTTGAGAAACAGATGGAGAATGAAAAAAATGGATAGAATTCGAAGGAACCACTATGAGGGCGCATCTCAAGACCCTAGGATGAAATCGAATAATGAAAGATGACTGGTTTTTAAAACAAACCCTAAATATTATGTCGTCATTTTATCTCTCTTCGATCTGGTTTTGGATTTTTGCAAAACCCATTTATATATATAGATCAGAATATCATGCCAGATTGACGGTGCTCTACTGCGATCTACCTTTACTCTTTGCTAAAAGGAATATATACGAATGCAACAAGCTAGGAACTTTATCATTTAATTTTGATGTATTATATATTGATGTTATATATATTGAGTGTCTTAACGATTATCAAATAAGTTGAAAATTTACAGAGATGATCTACACGTTATTCTTTAAAGACTAGATGATGAAGATGTGAAAATTCGAACGAAAAATAAATTTAAAGTGAAAATCTGCATCGTAAGAATAAATAAGGATATCCTTAGCAAAAAATGACTATGTATATATTAGATGAAGTTATTATCCTGGCTGGCTTCGTCTCTTTTCACAAGTTATTAGATCGATTTTACAATGTTGGAACTATACAAATTTTGTGCAAATTCTGCCTGTGTTTCCAGTAAGCATGCTATGCCCTCCAGCATAACAGAATTGTCCCCCATATATAGCTCTTTCTTTTTTTCTTTTTTTTGGTCTAAAACATACTTGTATTAAGCCACCAAGGCAAAAGAAAAAACACAACTACAACTGGAAAACCAAAGCAACTAAAAAAAAAGAAAAGCACAGTAGTAACCATTAAAAAACAGTAATGTCAACCGGCGGACCAGGGAGTCTATCATTTCTCAGAACAGAAAGAATAGAAGAAGGGGCCTGTTGGTCCAATCCGAGGAGCACTTCTTCAATTTGGCTAATTTCGCTGCAGCATCTGCTGCACGATTAGCTTCTCTTGGAATCCAATTATAGCTCTTTCAAGATTCCATTTATTCTTGTTGAGAGTGAGAGAAGAAAGAGACATTGAAAACATCAACTCCTTTATTTTTATGCATGCGTAAAAGAGACAGTGAATATATAATCGCATACAATATATAATGACGTGGGAAACAACCAAAGAATCCAGAAGCACAGAGACACTAGCTTCGATGGTTATGATAAATCAATACCCCGTTCAATTCACTTCCTCCAATCCTCCTCCATTAATATTGCTTTGCTTTCCCCATTTCTCTCATCCCTCACACTCATCCATCTCTCTCTATCTCTCTCTCCCTCTCCCTCCCTCCTCAAACGGTAATGGAAACCTTGGTAGAGCTTTGCAATGCTTTGAACGGCCTGAAGCCAGTGCTGTTAATGGTGGTGGCTCAGGCAGCCTTCGCCGGAGTCAACATTTTCTACAAACTCGCCGCTAACGATGGCATGAACACTAGTGTTGTTGTTGCCTATCGCTTCCTCTTCGCCACCGCTTTCATCACTCCTCTTGCTCTTTACTTGGAAAGGTAACCCACCATGCATGCTTCCTTTATCTTCTTCTCTTCTTCTTCTTCCTTTTCTAACTATGCGTGGCTTCATAATCAGTCTGTCGATCTCTTTCTCATATACGAATTGACATGCATGCAGAAACAGCAGGCCCAAGTTAACCTGGATGGTAGTACTGCAAGCATCTCTGTGCGGCTTCTTTGGGTAAGCAAAGCTCAGAAGTCTAGACTAATTGATCGAGTTCATATATATAATTGTGTTTTAGAGTTGAGTGGGTAGGTGCTCGGTGCAGCCGGTAAAAATGGAAGCGAAAACGATTTTAATTTGATAATGCAATATCGATCTTCATTAGCACGAATGCATGCATGTCTATTATCGATCATATCACTCAATTATCCAAATTAGACGGTGAAAATAAGATCCTGGGTTTAGAACAGCTTTAGTTGGTCTGACTGACCGCCCAATGGACGAATTTTGAAATTGGTATGAATTGTAATGGCACTCATTACTCGATTGAACAATAGACGAATTGAATTATGTCGAACATGAAGTTTATAACAGAAAAACACAGTTATAAAGTTATGAAAAGGATATCCTTATTTGAAAAGGATTATGCATGTGTGTATTTAAATATAAAGTTATGAATTTGTAAATTGTGATAGGTCGGACTGGCTGAAGACCTGAAGTAACCCTCAAAACTTCATTTTTAATTTCAGAATTATACTAACATTTTTTTTTGGTCAATAAGGCTTCCTACAATATATATCTAATGTCATTCTCATTAGAAATTGATGATATGCTACCACAGGGGATCAATGACACAAAACATGCAATTTGAAAGCATAGCCTTGACATCAGCGACATTTACTGCTGCTATAACTCAACTGATTCCGGCCATTACCTTCGTTATGGCCGTCTTTTTCAGGTAGATAGTAGTCATTGTTTCAAATGATCAAATTTTGTGTACTCACGTCAAGAAATTCACCTTGTATTTCTCCCATCTATACGAATTGGATGCGCAGAAATGAATTAATTGGGATAATATGCATACATACTTAGGTTGGAGAGATTGGACTTAAGGAGCGGAGGAGGGAGGGCAAAGGTGTTGGGAACATTGATGGGAATAGGAGGAGCAATGCTTATGACCTTTTATAAAGGTGTGGAAATCAATATTTGGTCCACTCATGTTAACCTCTTGCACAAAAGTGAGCAACCAAGCCACTATTTGGCAGCACCTACGAGTAAATCAGAATATACAGATCGTGTATTGGGTTCTCTTCTCGCTATCGGCAGCTCTTTCGGTTATGCATTCTTTTTTATTTTTCAGGTGAGCTACCAATTTTTATTTCACAGATAATTTTCAATGCAAAAAGGAATATGCATCTTTGTCCTAAAAGAAAAAAAAAATAGAGAGAAAAACCAACTATTTTTGGCCAAGAAAACCCGTAATAATATTTTTCCCTTGTCCCCAACTTTTATTAAATAGGAATACACTCCTTGGTATTTACATTAAGTAAAATAAAACGTTACAAAATTAAGTGAAATAAATGGTTCTTAACGGAAAGCCATCAAATTGACTTGAAGAAAACTGGGGGAGAAGAACTTGTAATCTATAATAGATCTCTAATAATGCCATTATGCACACTACACTGAAGAGTATATGGAATGACGTTTTTAAAATAAATACTGAAAACTATAAATATAAATGAAAATTAACATAGATTGAAATTACAAATGAAATGAAAACGATATCAAAACAGGCCCAGCAACCATTTTGGCTCAGTTACAAGCCAACTTAAAATTGCTCTTCATTTAGCTAATTGTTATTGAAGTTACTCAATCATTGTACTTGTTTTTGTGGAAATAGGCGAAAATGGTTGAGAAATACCCTTGCTATTATTCAAGCACCGCTCTAATGTCACTTATGGGGTCGATACAGTCGGTTGGTTTTGCACTTTGCATGGAGAGGGATTGGAATCAATGGAAATTAGGTTGGAACATTAGACTCTTGACGGTTGCATACACGGTATATGTATATAGCTATTATTCTTTATTTTTATTTTTGGAAGAATTATTAATATTTATAAAACAATTTGCAATTCGACTAACTTTATAATATGTACATTCTAGGGGATTGTGGCTACTGGAATAAGTTTGACAATATTAGCATTGTGTGTGCGCATGAAAGGCCCGTTATTCGTAGCTGTTTTCAACCCTCTTCTGCTTGTGATAGTTGCCTTTGTTGGCTCTTTGCTCTTGGATGAAAAGTTGCATCTTGGAAGGTAGAGCAATAGATCACTTCTTTTTCTTCGTATTCTTCACTATGAAATTTATGACCAAAGAAAAATTCTACAATGTATTAATACATGATATGCATCAACTTTGTCTTAAAGTTGTAAAATAAATCCTCAAAGTCGTAAATGACTCTTTAAAGTTATAAATATTTTTAGTTAACACATTTCTTAAAGTAATAATATTAATCCTTAAAATGTTAATATAAATCCTTAAAGCTATAAAAAAAAAAGTTGATGCAATTTTATGGACTAATTAAATTACCACTTTAATGATACATTTTACCACTTAATGTAGAATGATCACGATACCTGTTAAAATGAATTGCTTTGGCAATAACGATGTGGATTACATCTCAGCTTTCTTTATAATTTGTTTTTTGATCTGATGTTTTTGTTTATTGAATTTTGAAATTGCAGTGTGTTAGGATCAATAATAATCGTGGGAGGTTTATATATCGTGTTGTGGGGTAAAAGCAAAGACATAAAGATGATGAAGCAATCTGTGCCAACAAGCTTCGAGGAGGAAAAATATGCAGAATCACTTGAAGTTGTTATAAGGTCTCCAAATGACAAAGCCATCAACAATAAGAAGGAGAGTGAAACAAATGTCAGTAATGATGAGCCGAATACGTTGCCAACATGATGCGATGGTGTGTGAGGAAATAGTATAGAAATAACAGGATACAAGAAACATAAGGAGGTAGCTCCTGGTAGTTTAGAATCAAGAAGGGTGTTCTTCAGATCTGGACTTGAATAGTAGACGTCTTAACGGTAATATATATATATATATATATATATATATATATATGCTTATGTATTCTGAATGTAGTTAGTTGTTCATGTTAATATTTTGGTTGCATGATTTTGTTCATCATATTGAGATTAGATCGAGGAGGTCAGAAAAGTTCTTTTTTATTTTAAAATCAAATGAAATATTCATTTCAACAGAGGAAACACTGCATCACAGAGCTTATAGTGACTCGTTAAACCCAATTAGTATTAGGAAGAGTACCATGCTCCGGTTGTATCAGAAGCAAACTTGGAAGTAAAATACCCTCTATTCGTTAGATGGTAAAACTTCAAGTGCATTGTACATTCAGCCTTGCTGCTCAGTTGTTCTAATTCAAATACGTAACATTAGCAGATGGGTTTGCTTTATTCTTGTGAAACATACACTGATGAAAATTTGATAACACCTTTCTCATTGGTTTTATTCTTTCGGATTGAAACTTGAAAGCGCACTAGATTGACTACTCTGGTGACTTATTTTCAACCTCAGAACAAAATCATCTCTTGCTAACACAACAGAATGTACCTAGAGAGAGAGAGAGAGAGAGAGAGAGAGAGAGAGAGAGAGAGAGAGAGAGAGAGAGAGCTCCATGACTATGGCTTCAATTGCCATATATTCACTAAAGCAAAACTCAGCTGAGGGATTACATTTTGGATGAGGTTGCAGTTTTGGTCTCTGCTGTCCCAACTTTAGTTCAAATTCTTGGGATGCGATCATTTTCTTCAATCTGAAGATATAAATGAATCTGTTGATTGTTATATTGATTTCATTCCGATGGTGAAACTAGATATTCAAGTTGAACAAAATACAAAATCTTGAATCAGCCATAATTTAATGGAAACTGATAATGGTTGCCAAATTCAAATAGAAGAAACCAAGGTTGCAAAGTTGCAATACGAGCAAGTAGATCATGCAGTCAAACATACTAATTAACCCCTAGTCATAATAATGGTGTAGTATTAAGATGTCTATAACTAGTTTACAAATTCTTCAAGATTATGAGTAACTCTTATTTGTACACAATAATAACAACCCTAGTAACCCGTATATGAGGAGGTTTCTTTGTAGCTTGTCTACCAAATATTCTTCTGCATCAGTTTAATTGTTTCAAAAACTTTGCAGCAGACGTATGTGTGCTTCATGATATTAACAAAAAGCACAGCCCATAATGCTTCACAATATGACTGAAGGTGCATTCAGCTTTGCTGCTCAAGTGTTCTAATTAGATATGTAACTGTAGCAGACGGGATTGCTATATTCTTGTGGGACATACAGAGATGACAAATTTATAATACCTTTTGTTTCATTTATCTTATTCTTTCCAATTGAAATAGCACTGAACATTTTATTTCACAAACTCAGAAGAGAAATATCAATGCTCAAAGAAAGAAAATGTGCAGAGAGAGCTCCAGAATCATTTTTTAAAGTTGCAATCAATATTATTGTCCAAAAAAGAATTGCAATCGATTCATTCTAGTTATACTCATTGCAGTTTTGGTCTCTATGATATCGCAGTTCTAGGTCCATTGTAATTCCGGTCATTTTCTTCATTTCAGAGTTACAAAATCAACGTGTTGATTGTTAGTGTTTCCATTCTGATGGTGAAACAAGATATTGAAGCGGATCCTATTGAAGTAGATGGAAAATTAAAGATAAAGCTAGTTATTCAACCTATTTGAATCAAATTAACCAAGATGTAGTGCAAGAATGCAATGATGATTGCGAAATCAGAATAGATGAAGAAAAAAGTTGCTATACTACTACACTTAAAAATTGCATACGTTTAGGTTTGAGCCTTGGAGGTGAGGCATTAGCAGTCGGACAATATTCTGCAAATTTTTACTGGCCCTGACTTGTAATAACCAGTGCAACAACATAGAACATCACGATAACAGTTTGAGTTGACCATGTAACACAAAGCAAATGATGTAATGCAAATCTTTAAACCAATCTGATTTCTATAAAAGAATTACAAACGAGGAAGGGGTCGTTGTCTCTATATTCAAAGAAAGCTTTAAAAACATAATAGGAAGGTACCCTCGCTGTCAACAGGTGCTTTGTAGTTGAAATTTAGCTCTAAATAAATCGAATAATCCTTCTAAGATCGTTATCTAACACTCGGGGAGAAGCCTGCAAAATATGAATCTTAACCGGGTCAAAAAAACTAATACAGGCTATACCCAAAGAACTGGCTGATGATGATGGAAAATCCAAGAGCAATAGCAATCAGGGAAGAAGCCCATGTCAGTTTCTCTGTTATTCTGGGCACTCTGTCCTTTAATGCCTGACTACATGAGCCTAGAAAAACTGTGTAGCTTCCCATGGCAACCACGGTCCCAACTAAGAACATGACTAGAAATGCAGCGCCAGCAACACGAGATGGCAAAGCAAGTGCAGGCAACACCATCATCAATGCATCTGGCTGCAACCCATGCACAATTCCAGTGGCAAAAGTGGCAAAACCAATCTTCTTCTTCCCAACAGTTGGATTATCAAGAGATTCATATACACTAACATCACACTCACCATTCTCCAAGGCAACACAAGGACTTGGGACTTCTGAAGCTTCCTTAATGCCCATAGCACCAATAACTAATAAAGTAAGCCCAACAACTCTTGTGCCCCAAGTACGGATAATTTCAATGTGGAGCCGGTCCTTTAGTAGCAGAAATAATAATCCAAAGATAACCTGGCCAGCATCATGGCCACATCCCCAGAGGGCTCCAACAAGAGCACTTTCAATGCGGGTACGCCCAATTGAGAGTGGAGCCAAAGCAGCTAGGTGATCAGGCCCTGATAATGTGTGCAAGCAACCAGCAAAGAAACCGGTCCATGCACTACTGAGTAATTCAGCCTGGATGAGTCTTCCCCGACTGCAACAGCAGCTGGACCACCTGTTTTTGTTGCAGTTTGAAAAGAAGCAAGAGCAGCTGGTGCAAAGGCAGGTTGTACTACAACCAAAATAAGAGCAGAAAGTGCAACGAATGCCCCAGTGGTGATTGCCTGTCCATGTTTGGTAAATGAAATGCATTAGCTGGAGGGAAAAAGAAAAATTCTAGCACTCTAGTGGTCAAATGTTAAAGGTGAATCTAGAGAGTAGGGTTCGCAGGTACCTTTATCTTTTGAATGTTAACAAAATAGTAGTAGCAGAAGAAGTTGAAAACAATAATTCAACCGGGGCAGATGCAATTACACAAATGATCATTTGGACAATAACAAAACTTGTGTAGAGTTTGTCTTTGGTCAAACTCATTCAATATGTTCCTAGCCCTACCCATTAATTCTATCATAGTGATCCCCAGTTAAGATCCCCAGTCATCTTCTAAAGATAATGTTTGAAACTTGCCCTGAGGGTGCCATCATGTAGATAATCAGCTAAAAAGAGAGAACCTACTTGAACTGCTGTAAGGAGATATCAGACTCGTAAAGATCCCTAATTTCAAGACCGTACTTACCAATATTATCAATGTTGTCAAATTTTGAGTAAACTGTTTGAAAAATCCTTGTATCAAATCTGAAAATGGTTCAAAATCTGAAACATAAACAGAGCTGCACTGATTAGCAATCACTTACTTTAAAATCTTAATGCAGCAACCCTTGCAATTGGTACAAGGGTTAGGACAGTATTGGCCATTAAGGTAAAGGGAGGACACCGGTAAATTTCTGATTTACACACTTAACATGAACCTCAACTAGCTATCGAACTAGGTTAATATTACCTAACAGATAACATCCGACATCCCAACCTAATCTGAACTTGATAACTACAAAGACTAGTTTCAGGCAAGCACCCAATGAAGCACCTACACTGATCAACAAGCCATACATCTATGATTTCCCCAAGTTTTTCTCATTTCTGTCCATACCCCTCGGCAACAAGTTTTAGCCCTGTGTCTCTTGTCCATTACTGTGCTAAATTTCTAAAAAGCACAGAGATTTGAAATAGCTTCCCTTAGGAAGCCGTAATGGTAATTTGCAATTCACTTCCAGGAGAGGTCTTCAAAATCTTAGATGTTTAGATGTCATTTTTGAATTTTGAACAGAAAATGCATAATCTTCAAGGGCCATAAAACTAAGCTAATATACACAAACACAGGTTGAAGCACTACATATTGGATCTTCAATTGCCAAAGTTTCACAAACATATTATCAACCCAATTGCATCATAAGGAACACATTATAAAAGTTAAAGAAGACCACCAATATATATTAACAAAAAAAAAACCCAAAATCAAAATCACATCTTTTTCGATCATTTTTGTTTTTGAGATGAATACCTTGCGTTGCTTAGAAGCTCCATCTGCGATCTGATTGAGAAGATGGGTTTTTGGCTCCGACCCATTTGGCCCAGACCCGGCCCGGTTTGAAGAGAGAGACGGCAAACCCTCCGGCGAAGACGAAGAAGAAGAAAATGGAGATGGGTTTTGATGTTTGCAGATAACAGAGGCGACGCGTCTCAAACTGGGCAGCTTTGAAGATGGGAAGTTGAGGTTGGAGGAGTCGAGACGGGCGAGGCGGTGGTGAAAGGAAGAGGGTTTAAGATGGAGTTTAGGGGTCGGGGTTGAAGAGGACAGAAGCCTTTCCATGGCTTCTCAATCCTCTGTCTCTCTCTCTCTCTGTGAATGCGTGTAAAAACCAAGTTGGTTTGGATTTAGAGGTAAAGAAAAAGGAATTTGGAGAGAGAAGATAAGCTTTGGAGTTTGGACTAGTGTCTTATTGGATTTAGATCGGGGTTTAACACAAAAACTGAATATTCTGTTTCAAATGTGTGATCTTTTTCTCCCATAACTAGCGTACTCTTGTCAACCGATTCCATCACAATTACCCTTTAAATTAGTTGTCCAAGCACATCATGATACATTCTTAAAAAAAAAAAAAAAAACAATACCTCATTTCCAATTTGAGTTTATTCTTAACTTTTTTGAAGTAACAATTATGTAGTTTCGGATTATAACATGACATTGTTGAGTAGAGAATATTTTGGTGTAATGTGATGCAAATAATTATAGTTTACGTACATTCGTGAAAAGAAATTTACAAACATAAGTCCGATATACCGATTAACAATCAAATTTCATAATCACATACATCAAATATGACAGAGTCTGAAAAAATTGATTCTTATTTTATTTGTTTTTTTTTAAAGCAAAATATTACTTTTCATAAACAGTAATAGCTGCAGATAAGTTCCTATCATCACGAAACTATCTCAAAATCTCTTATTTTTTTTATAAAAGAAAAAAAAAAGTAGTTATAGGTTAATGTCTATGGCCAAACTAGCCCTAAAACCCTCTCATGGTCTCAATTTGTCCACAACGTCCCCTTGAAGAAGTAGTAGCCTTCACGTTATTCACTTCTATTCCCACTTTCCTCTTCCTAGAGTCCCAAATCAATGAACCATTCCATTTGGTATTTGTCAAAAAGAAAGCCCCTTGATCCCATTGGCCATTATTCATTTCCAAGTTCAACTACATACGTGACCATCGACTTCGTATGATCACCTCTCTTCCTCAGTTTGAAACTTCCAAGTTCAACTCTTTCAGTGCAGTTCAAGGGTAGCCTAATTATGCAAGATTCAGATTAGACACGTTATTAATGGGGTGGTTGCTTAGTGAAAGGGGCATTCTTGTTTTGGAATAAGTCTATTTTGGCAGGTAATATTCCCTTCAAAGTTGGTGGAACTTGGAATTTGGAGTTTTCTAGCATATTAATTGTGTGAGGTAAGATAGAGGATAAGTTGGTCCTCGCTGGGATTTCATAGAGAAAAAAAGAGAAGCTTCAAATAAAACACATATCCAATCCAACCCACATTTGTCCCCTCGCGCCTGACACATAGACGCCCCATGCCTGCGTGCTCCCGGCACACGCACTCTTTGGCCAATATTTCATACGATCCTTCAAAAATTTAGGACAAATGACCAAACATATGTTATTATAGTAGTGTGACTAAAGAAATTATAATCAATTATCGTTAAATATAAATTTATAGATAAGAAGTAATATTTTAAAGTTAAGTATGATTGTTTTACTTTTCATCAATAACACAACTCAAAACTCCCACGAAATAAAACGAGTTGAACCCCCATTAAATAACATGATAGCAGGTTGAGCAGGTCCATGACCAATTTAATAAACAAGTAAACCGCGAGTCAACCCACCAACATAAAATCAACCCGCATAACATGTTTATTAAAAGGGTCAGGCTATATTATATATAAAACAAGCTTACACGACCCATTTATAAAAAATAATTTAATATATTTATAGAGTTTATCAAGTCTTTTCTCACTTTAAACTCGGGTTACCACTGACACTAAATTCTCTTATTAGTCTTGTTTTAGTTTTTTTTTAATATATATATTTTCTTGAGTAGCGAAAGTAAAATTAGAACGAAACGCCTATAGGCGACCAACACCAAACCTATCTAGATGAAAAGCAAGGAAACATGAGCTAGGCAAACAGTTGAGCCATATCTTGGGACAAGCAAGGCTATGACCACTGAAGGCAACGACGTTGGCTTTTCGGAAGACATGGGTGAAGAAAATACACTCAAATTGTCTTGCATCAAACAAGATATCTCTGATGAGAAATTTCATACGTCATGGTAGGGCTCCCTTGATGCAAATTTATGATTAGACTCGAATCACCTTCCACTAAAAGCTTAAGAATATTGAAATTGTGAGCTTCAAGAATGCCGTCTTGAAGCGTAACATATCAACAACATGAACATAAACATCATCTAAAGTCTCGTTTAAGTTAGTCATTTTGTATAACACGACACCACATATTTATTAAATGGTTCAATCGGGTTGGATATGGGTAACCCGTTTATTAAATAGTTTGGGTTTGACTAAATTTCTGACACGATTATTAAGTGGTTGGGTTTGGATCTGTTTTTTGTACATGCAAAAACATTGACCCAGCACAAATCCGACCCGACATGACCCATTAATGTCCTTTTTTAATGTGTCATTCTGGCATACGTCATATATGAATGAATTTCATATTAGATTTTGTTTTTTAGGAAGATAAACACAATGTACTTTAGGGTAATGCTATTAACACATTTTTATTTATTTATTCTTATTCACACATTCTATCTATAATGAGAGCCAATTATAAAACAAATTAAAGAAGGTGGTTTGTGAATAAAATTGAATTATAATAATAGAAGGAGAAAATTTTACAAACGATGCCTGAAATAGAAATCATTTATTATAGCGGTATACCAAGTCTAAGCAGTAAGGTGATCAGATTCCTGAGTTGTGATAAATTCATAATCACATTCATTACGATTATCACAAGAATGAAAGCTCAGACATTGAAACCTAATGGAGTCCATAAGAAATCTCAAGAGATTAAGATTAGATGTGTCATACATGATCCTCCTCAAAGACAAAAATTTAAGTTTGATTCAAGTATTAAAAGGGATAAAAAGCTAAAGAAGTCAAGAACTTTATCACGCGCAACGCTTTTTTTAGGAGAAAGCGCAAGAATGTAGAGCAACCTAGAGTTCTTCTAATGAAGTTCAGATAGAGAGCCCCGTCCGAACTGATAAGAAACCAAAGACGTTAGATGTCAAGACAACACCACCTCCATCTCTACCTTCAAAGACAAAATCAACATCACTATCAACATCTTTAAGAGGAAATGAAAAATGCAATAGTTAGGGAGGAACCTAGAGATGTGTCTGATGCGTCAACAAGTGCTACTTGAGAAGCAGCATAAGCTCATCAAATGAGGTTATGTACTATAACTCTTGCAATTGAAGGTTCTTTTGCATGTTTTTAGAGTATTCAGGTTTTGTCTCCCAAGAGATTTTTGTGATGGGAATCTTCTGAAAACAGAATCGAAAATAACGTTAGAGGCAAGCATGGCAACGAGTTCACGGTTGTCTATATTCTAGAGCGTTACAGGAGCAGTGGAGTGTTGATATTGTTTTTCAGGAGAATAAAATTGTTCAACGGCGATGCCTTAGAGCTTGAAAACACTAAATCAAAAAGGCTCAAGGTTCATATATCCAGATCCGCAAAACTGCACCAGAATATTCAAACGGAGAGTGCAAGCAGACTTGAGATAGGGAAGAAGCAGTGAGACATCTAACCTTATACAAGCCATGCAATTTAAATCTCAGCATGACTTTTTCTTTATAGTGCAATAACGTGATCAGATTCCTCAGTTGTGATAAATTCATAATCAGTTTTTCCTTCGAAGAATATGGTTACTCGACATTAAGATTTAAAACTTAAGAATTTCTGAGATTCATGAAGGTAATGAATGTTTCTTATTTGTGTCATGTTATGCTACTTTCAATTTATAAGAACATGAGTGATGTACGATTAGCATTCATTTGTGGCATGTTACTCTGCTTTCAAGTCATCACGTATCTATTTAAATTCTACACCATCGGAATTTCAGCGATTGACAGCAAAGAAGTTGATTTTTTAAACCAGTATACATATAAAGTTTTGAAAGACACTAAAATCATTCACCTAAAAAAGAAAACAAAACAAGTTTCTCCCTCTGTCTCAATTCTAAAAGCATGGCTACCGGCTTCATTTCGATTAGCACAGGAATGTAAGCTCAGACATTGAAACCTAATGGAGTTCATAAGAAATCTCGAGAGATCAAAACTAGATGTGTCATACATGATCCTCCTGAAAGGCGAAATTTCAGTTTGACTCAAGTATTAAAAGGGATAAAAAGCCAAAGAAGTCAAGAACTTTATCACGCGCAACGTTTTTCAGGAGAAAACGCAAGAATGTAGAGCAACCTAGAGTTGCTTCTGCTAAAATTGAGATAAAGTCTCCCTTCCAAACTGATAAGAAACCAAAGACGTTAAATGTCAAGAAAACACCACCTCTACCTCTACCTTCAAAGACAAAATCAACATAATTATCAACATCTTTAAGAGGAAACGAAAAATGCAATAGTTAGGGAGGAACCTAGATATGCGTTTGATGTGTCAAGGAGTGTTACTTGTGAAGCAGCAAAAGCTCATCAAATGAGGTAATGTACTATAACTCTTGCAATTGTCCAATCGAAGGTTCATTTGCATGTTTTTATTAGGTATTCAGATTTTGTCTCACAAGAGAATTTTGTGATGGGAATCTTTTGAAAACAAAATAGGAAATAACGTTAAAGGCGAGCAAGACAACGAGTTCATAGTTGTCTATATTGCGGAGCGTTACAAGTGCAGTGGAGTGTTCATATGGTTTTCCCAAAGAATAAAGTTGTTCAAAGGTGACGCCTTAGTGCTTGAAAGCACTGAACCAAAAAGGCTCAAGGTTCATATATCCAGATTCGCAAAACTGCACCCGAATATTCAAACGGAGAGTGCAAGCAAACTTGAGATAGGGAAGAAGTAGTGACACATCTAACCTTATACAAGCCATGCAATTTGAATCTCAGCATGACTTTTTGCTTTATAGTGCAATAACGTGATCATATTCCTCAGTTGTGATAAATTCATAATCAATTTTTCCTTTGAAAAATATGGATACCCGACATTGAGATTAAAGACTCAAGAATTTATGAAATTCATGAAGGTAATGAATGTTTCTTATTTATGCCATATTATGTTACTTTCAATTTATGAGAAGATGAGTGATGTACGATTAACATTCATTTGTGGCATGTTATGCTACTCTCAATCTATCTCGTATCCATTCAAATTATACACTAACGAAATTTCAAAGATTGACAACAAAGAAGTTGATTTCTTAAACCAGTATACATATGATGTTTTGAAAGAAAACAAAACAATTTTCTCTCCCTCTATGTCAATTCCAAAAGCATGGCTACCACCTTCATTTCGATTAGCATATGAATGTATGCTCAGACATTGAAACCTAATAGAGTCTATCAGAAATCTCGGGAGCTCAAAACTAGATATGTCATACTTGATCATCCTCAAAGATGAAAATTTAAGTTTGACTTGAGTATTAAAATGGATCAAAAGCCAAAGAAGTCAAGAACTTCACCAAGCGAAACGCTTTTAAGGAAAAAGCGCAAGAATGTAGAGCAACCTAGAGTTGCTTCTGCTAAAATTGAGATAAAGTCTCCCTTTCAAACTGATAAGAAACCAAAGACGTTAAATGTCAAGACAACACCACCTCTACCTCTACCTTCAAAGACAAAATCAACATTACTATCAACATCTTTAAGAGGAAACGAAAAATGCAATAGTTAGGGAGGAACCTAGAAATGCGTCTGATGAGTCAAGGAGTGCTACTTGTGAAGCAGCAAAAACTCATCAAATGAGGTTATGTCCTAGAACTCTTGGAATTGTCCAATCAAAGGTTCATTCGCATGTTTTTAGAGAAATCAAGTTTTGTCTCCCAAGAGATTTTTTTGATGGGAATCTTCTGAAAACATAATCAGAAATAACGTTGGAGGCGAGCGTGGCAACGAGTTCATTGTTGTCTATATTACGGAGCGTTACGGGAGCAGTGGAGTGTTGGTACTGTTTTCCCGAAGAAAAAGTTGTTCAACGGCAACGCCCTAATGCTTGAAGGCGCTGAACCAAAAATGCTCAAGGTTCATACATATCCAGATCAACAGAACTACACCTGAAAATTCAAGCGGAGAGTGCAAGCAGACCTGAGATATGAAAGAAGCAGCGACACATCTAACCTTATACAAGCTATGCAATTTGAATCTAAGCATGACTTTTTGCTTTATAGTGTAATAACATGATCAGATTCCTCAGTTATGATAAATTCATAATCAGTTTTTCCTTCGAAAAATATGGTTACTCGATATTGAGATTTAAAACTTAAGATTTTCTGAGATTCATGAAGGTAATGAATGTTTCTTATTTATGTCATGTTATACTACTTTCAATTTATGAGAACATGAGTGATGTACGATTAGCATTCATTTGTGTCATGTTATTCTGCTTTCAAGCCATCACGTATCTATTCAAATTCTACACCAACGAAATTTCAACGATTGACAACAAAGAAGTTGGTTTTTTAAACCAGTACATATGAAGTTTTGAAAGACACTAAAATCATTCACCTAAAAAAGAAAACAAAACAAGTTTCTCCCTCTGTCTCAATTCTAAAAGCATGGCTACCGCCTTCATTTCGATTAGTAAGCTCAGACATTGAAACCTAATGGAGTCCATAAGAAAGAGTACAGCTATTGTGACCTCCAAATTTGCTCACTTGACCTCATGTAATTGTGAATTATTGAATGACATACACAATGCTATTTCCTGCATCAGGCGACACTATAGTTGTGTTGCCTGATAAAAATCGTAAGTGTCGCCTTTTAGCATGTCGTTGATGAGGTTTTCCGACGACACAAATGTTGTGTCACCTATAAGAACCTCAGGCGACAGAAGACTTTTTTCATTTTGTGTCGCCTGAATTTAGATAAGGCGACACAGTATAGATGTCGTCTGATAGTTTAAACAACGACATGCTAGAAGGCGACATATCTTTTTTTTGCCGTGAGCCGACACAGCTCTTTATGTCGTCTTATAACTGCGAGCGAGAGAGAAATACGCCTTACAACAACATATAGGTGTAGGTTAATTTGTTTAAAGACAACATTTAAACATCATGTGAAAATGTTACAGGCGACATATACTTGGTGAATTAGAATTTAAACTTTTCCATGCTACATTTATGTATCGCTGAATGAACCCACACGACATACTATTGATGTTGTTTCTGGTCTAAACGTAGTACGACGACACATATGCATTGAGTGAATGATCTTCAAACGACGTATATTTTTTCTTTTTTCATTTGGTCTCTTTAAGACAATAGGTATCTATCATCTGATATGCTTTAAGCTTTCACTACGTGATATCTTTTAGGCTTTCGATATTTTCAGGTGACATTTGTCTATCGTATGAATGAGCATGAGATACATATAAGTGATGTCTTCTTTTGATTTAAACTCTCCGCTTACGTTGCCGGTTGTTCTTTATGTGCTCACATTTCTAGTATCTTAACTTAGTAAAAATAATAAATATTATTATGTTTGTGTTGCCAGTTGTTGCTTTATGACCACACATTTCTGATATCTTAACTTAGTAAAGACAATAGATATTGTTATGTTTGTATCCATCCTCTGTAGCTGAAATCACACATATTAATAGTCATGGCTTGTTTGAAACTACACAATTGCTATATTGAAACATCTTGATAATTTAGGTTTAAAAACACTATTCATAAATAAAATAAGCATTCATAACTAAAATAAGCATTCAACATCCAAATAGATAACATAAACTTTCAATCCACCATATATAAACCGTACACAAATCTAGCTAGACCATAAGAGATTAACAAAAAACACCATCATTATGTTCAACTGCCTCATATGCAGTCCAACATGGTAACACAGCAAAAAAAACTACATAATCTGAGCAAACATACAGTACACATCAAAATATGACTGCAAATCAAATGCTAACATAAATCTATGGGCAAGCTGATGGATGTTTTGTATCTCCAAAACAGTACTAAATGAAATCATACACTAGCTTGCTAGTTATTTGTAAACTTAAGAACATACTTTGCTCACTCTTGCCGAACAACATCAACTTTCTCCAAGGTGTAATATGCATCTCTCCTTGTTAACCACTGCAAGGACGACAAAAAACATAACAGATTGAACCAACTGATTGAGTTATATAGTTCACAGACTAATGAATGCAAGAAATTATCATACATAGATTCCCCATGTCACCTCCACACCTTATAACTCTAAAAAAAACATAATAGAATACATGATCCCTAACAACTTCCACATAAAATCAATTAGTATTGCAACAATTCATGCAAGGACATGAAATCTTGTCTATGTTAACAGCATTAGACTCAGCAAACTTTAGAAACTCTTCAAATCCTAACTCAAACTCTTTTGAACTCCTATCAACATGCATCCATGACTTATCCATCTTAGACAGAAAATGCATTATTAGTACGTACATACACTATAGCCATTTATACACATACACATATATATAACAGTTCATTCATAGTTTCACATACACTGCAAGCATTACATCAATCCAAGCTCCAACAATACATTATACGAATACAATAATCTATCACAGCAAAGATAAAACACAAACAAGGCATGCATGCATATACAAACTTTAGACAAACAATCCATAAACTTTCTGGTCATTTCGAAGACTCACCAAAAATTCACACAATCAAGCCTTTGGCCTTTTCCACTGCACCACGAGTACTGAGTCTTCCCAACAAATCCTTTTGTAACACAGCACTGAGCCTTCCTAACATTATAGGATTAACAACAATTTCAACAAGCAAATTTTCAGTAAGAAGCTTTTCAACACAATAATCTAAAACTGTTAACATTAGAGAAATGAACAATGACTAACCTCAGGTAATGAATAAATAAGTTTTCCAGCTCATATCGCACCTATACAACAAAGAAGTTCAGATCGTATCAATATGTGACAAGAATAGAATTTCAATTGCAAATTCCCAAATAGAAGAACCCAAAATCCTAAACTGAGTTTAAATCGAATGTACTGTACAATTAGTATTCAACATAAGAAAATACATAAATGTAATCCCAAATAAATTACAACATAAGAAAAGACATAAATCTAATCTCTTCATGTTTCCTCTCCGAGGCTAGATCTGCTGCCCTCAATATTGACCAAATAGCAAGCCCTTTTTTTACAAGGTACTTGATTGATGAACACACTTGTCAACAACACAAGAACAATTTATATCCTTACCAGTATGCTTTCTTAAGTTTCCCAATGGGTTCATACACTAGTCGTCTAGTCTGTTTGGTATGATAAAACTTTCTATATAACAATATATAATCTCTTGATAAAGTTGTATGCAATGAGTATCTAATGAATGAGAGTAAACATTCATTTACGCTATAAATCTTTTCCAGCTCTATGTTTTGCATCAGTCATATATGGAGATATATGCTGAAAATCTGGTGGCATTTATATATGTACTGAAAAATGTCAGTTCAATGAGATGTGAAATACTTGAACAAGTATGTCCAGGTTACAAAAGGAAAGTTCAGTCGGTGCCCTTTCCTTCTAGGTTCTTAAATTTCTTGACGTTCAAAGTGCTAAGAGCTTCACCTAGTACATGCCTGCAGACACCATATATACATTTTCTGAATCATAACTATTAGACAAATAATTCTAGAGTGTACTCTTGGTAGTTTACCTGTTTGAATTTTGAATTTCTCTGATCTGTCTTCTTAGTTTGGATGCTTCTTGCTGATAAAACTGAGGCCACAAATGTAGTTATATTATCAGTGAAACTCAAAAGAAATTGCAAGTTTAAGAACCGAATGTGGATAATAATCATACAATAAATTGTGTCAAGCCATCAGTTCCAATTTCCAACTATTTTCTAAAGTGTCTGAATTTTGGAGAGAGGTAATACTCAATCTATCAATTATAATAGCTAACAGACTGTAATGCCCTGAAAGATTTTATATACACATCTATTCAAATTAATGAGTCAGTTGGAATTACAAGAACACAGGAGGTTTACTCGCTAGCTACAAGTTAAGTTTGACAGAAATGGTGTCAATGGAAACTTGGGCAGATGATAGATGTAATTTAACAATGCAACGGTTTGTACAAAATCAAAAGAAATACTTTCTAGCAAATATAATCAACTATTTTATGAAGGAAAAAAGTACATAGCAACAACGGACTTTACCAGACAAATCAACCAAGCCTCTCACTCCTCCACTATGCTGCAGTTGGAATTGAAGTCCACAATATTGGTAGATCTTATTCAACAATACTCTTGTTTAATACTCTAAAGCATCTCATATACATAATCTTGAAGTATCCATTTTTGCAAATCAACTTCCAGAAGAGAAAGAATAAATAGTTTTATGCCTAATTATCTATTAGATTCACTCTTTTACTTTCAAAAATATGGCAAACTAACTTTCGTGGAATCTCACAAGTCACAACTTCTACATAGACATTACAACATGTATTTGATATTAACGTACAGCTTCAAGTACTCTATGTTGAATAAAGAATGACTACAGATGATGACAAAATTCAGGGAACTAGTATTCCAAGCACAATGTAACTATTGACAGTTCGTATATACCTTTTGCATATCAGATTCAAGAAGTCGCTCTGTCCTTTAATGGATCACAAGCACAGAATGCACCAATATTACCCCATAGATAACAGACTCTTTAGATCACATGGTTAGCTCTATTGGATTGTGTGCCTCTATGTCGACATGCCATATACCAGGAACAAGCTCTTGGATCTCCTTTTCCAATCTATCGACTTCACTCCCCAAGGCTGAAACTACTTCTTCACCTGCAATAAGAGACGGTCACAATATACCAGAATTCTAACTCAATCACCAAGATAATGATAAATGTAAGTAAAGTCAAATACCAACTCAATGAAAACTGTAATCCAAATACCGAAAGGAAACGTGAACATAGAATTTAATCAAATAATTCAACGCTAGAGTCAGATTTGATTAGAGGATTCCAGATGAGTTTTGAACATACACCAATTGCACAATTAAGATATGCATGAGCATAAATCAAATAACTAGATTGCATACCTTTACCAACTTGCAGAAGTGGGTAGGATTTGCCGGTCGCTGGATCGGGTCCTCCCAATTTATTGGCTCCTTGGTCAACCTAACGCGCTTTTCTGGTTCATTCAGATCGGGTTTGGTCGCTTTGGCCGGTCGCTTTTTAGGATCCATCACCTGGTCGGAGTCTCGTCGGTCAAGTATGATGATACTCATGGTTGGATGATGATCAGATTGGAGAAAGAGACTCAGAAACTGGAAAAGTTTGAGATGGGGGCGATGAGATGAAAACCTGTGGTATGTTGATTGGGTTCGAGCTGATCTGAAATGACCGCAAATTTGCAAAGACAAATCGAGACGATGGATTGTTAATTGTATAGAGATCGAGACAGTGATGGGGGTTCGAGTTAGAGCGTTGGGCAGCCATGGAAGGGAGACTTAGAGCAGCCAGGGCCGGTGTTTTCTATCTTTCAACGCGAGATCTAAGAGAGATAGAGAGAGAAAAAAAACCGTTTTCTATCAATTAACAAGACTATTGAGCCGCGCGCTTGAGTCGAGGCTTCAGAATTTTTAGGGGCAGGAGGACATTTGAGCCAAAATTGAGAAGAAGTTTAGCGGCAAACTTGAATTTTGAGCAAAATTGAGAACCTATTTATTCCCTATCGTCACACCCTAATTTTCGAAACATAATTTTCAAAAATTTGGATATGATATATCTCAAAATCTTAATATCTCAAAACTTACTCAACAACTTCCAAACTAAACTCAAATGCTAGAAGTGTAAATGTCAACAAAACTCAACAACTTAGTTAAACATTGTATATCCTTAATTACATTAACTTCAAAAGTCTAGTAAAATAAATACGTTCACATGAGCTTAAAACAAACTGCATAATATACAAATAAATGTACATCGTCTAAAACCAGCTACAATGTCTCTGCCTCAACCTTGCTGATCATCACCTGCAGATCTAACCCCTACACCATGAATTGGTGCACCGGGTTGTAAAACAACAAACCTGGTAAGCTAAAAAACTCGTATCAGTAATTCCCAAAATTTACTCAACATCTTCAACATCACATAAGATAAAACCGGTAATTCCTGCTTTAGAACTTAGTTTAGGAATCGCCTCAAACAAGAAAATTCAAAATAGAGTAAATAAGAAAACACAACAATTTCCAAAAGAATCAAAATCATAAGTGAATCCTGTAAAAAAGATAGTTCAGGAATTCCACTAAAAATCACACAAATAAGATTGAAAATCTTTTGCATTCAGCATAGTTCAAGAGATGCTCAAAACAAGGAATTTAATTGACAACAATTTAAAACAATGTTAAAACCACACAACCAATACTTTTACAAATATGCATGTACCCATGAGTCCCGGATACCAATAAGGTATCTCCCATAACCTACAACAAACACATATACTCATGAGTCCTAGATATTAATAAATACCTCTCATGACCTACAACAACAATTTATGTACCCATGTGTCCCAGATACCTTAATGTACCTCCCATGACCTACACTGACAGACGGACTAGAGCTCTATTCCTAACCATAACCAATCACCCGGCCAAAGGCTTGGAACCTAGTTTGACTGTCCAATATCAAATCACAAAATAATAATAGCATCATAACCGTAACCAATCACCCGATTAAAGGTTTGGAACCCGGTTTGACTATTTAAACAACAAATCACAATAGAATAGAATCATCATAACCGTAACCAATCACCCGATTAAAGGTTTGGAACCCGGTTTGACTATCTAAACCACAAATCACAATATAATAAAATCATCATCAATCAACACAAGGAGCACATCATAAAAATTCTATCATTCCACATAGATATATTTATACGAACACACATAGATATCCTCACAAGAATAATCTATCAATAGACAAAAACATTATGATCACATGAACCTTAAAAATAATTATATAATAGGAAAACTTGTTTTAGCTTACCTATGAGCCGTTGACGATCAAGCTCATATATTTTAAAACAAACAAAAACATAATTTTTAAATTATAATCATCATAATCATCATCATCATCATCATTATTTTATCATCATAATCATCATCACAATCATCATCATCACAATAACCACAAATAATTGGTCCCAAAGTGAACCTTGATAAGATTTACTCACCTAAATACTTCTGCTGCGTTTTCACAAAAACACAAGCAACAAGCTCACTAACTACTCCACAAGCTACCTAATTAACACAATTTAATAACCTTAGTAACCATTCGAACTAAAAAGTAACACTTGCCCTCTTAACCCAAAACTTAAATCGAGGGTTTGCCCAAAGAAGGACAACCTTCCAAGGTCGTCAAATTTAACGACCCAAAACTGCTGCTTCTAATTCTCAAACTTCCAAAGTTCACAACCTCCCAAAACACCTATGAATAACATTGAACCTAGCATGCAATCCTTACTTATAACCTAGAATTTCCATAATTTAACATGCTCACAACAACAAGAGTTAGCTAACCAAAGAAACTAAAGCTACAACACAGCCGGACGCGCTGCCACGCACCACCACAGGTGACGTCGAGTGGGCCCCACGCGCCACCCCATCAACTTCAAAATCTAAGCAAGCTCCCAACAACAAACTTGTAAGTCACATCAAATGGAACACTTTTCATACCTGTGGCCAAAGCCAATTTGGCCGGAAACGTCGCCGGAAAGAAGCAAGGAGCACTTCCAACTCAAAAGCTCCACGCTTCGAATTGGGCTTCAAGGCTGGTATCATCATGCTCAAAAGGACAAGAACTTCCAGAAATGGGTAGCCTCAAACTTCGATGTTGCCGGAATCGGTCGGAGCTTCACCGCCGGCGGCAGCAATAACTTGCGGGCCTTCCTGCGCCGTGCACAGTGCTCCATAGGGTGTGAGGCTGGTATAAATAGAAAAAGAGGAGTGAGAGCTTTCCAACGATACCAAGCACGCCCAAATCCGTCGCCGGATGACCGAGTTATGGCCGGAAGAAGTTTGAGGGTGCGTGGGAGGCTCAGGGAGGATGAGAGAAATTTTCTGATTTTTCTGGAAACTTTTTAGGGTTTCTAGGTTCCCCTTTTCTAATTATACACCTTCTAAAATCGGAAACTAACTTCCTCTCACCGTAACTTTTTCATACGACATCTGTTTTACCAGTGCCGAGTGTCTACGAACTCGTACGCCAAACTCTACAACTTTCATGAACAAAGTTATCGAAAATAACTTACGGATAAGAAAGTCAACTTTTGGCCTCTTAAAAGTCAAGGCACCTTAATAAAATTGACTCCCGAAACTTCAGCTTCGCACATACGAAACGAAAGGAATTTCTGACAAATAATCCTTCATTAATTTCGAAAATAATACCAGGAAAATAATATGAAAATCTGGGGTATTACACCTATATTATTCTTATTTTTTTTCTTAAAAAAAATTAATCTTTATAATTTTTATTGATGAGATCGAAATCTTTTTAAGAGTAATTTTATTTTCTGAATTTTAGTCATTAGACAACGTGACTACTATTGTGGTATAACTTGTTTAGTAGGTTTTATATAAATGTATATCTTTGTGAAACAACTATATCTTGCAAATAGAGTTTTGAAAAATCAGCCGCATGATGTGAGAGGTACAGTGTAATACGCATATGGTAGAAAAATCACATATTTTTGATAACATTTGGGCCCTGATCAAACCGGTCAAGATGCGCAAGTGCGCCTTTTTTTTCAAGAATTGCGCCTCTTTTCCTTACACATAGATGTTGCCCTAACACACTAACATATTTTTCTAGCTACAAAATCAAATGTTGGGGGGAACCAAACTCAATTGTTGAGGGTATTCCCTCTAAAGATATTTCAGAAACTAAAAAGTAACTACAAGACAACACATAAATGTTGTCCTATTAACAAAAAAATTTGTCTGCAAAATGAAATGGTTTAGAGGGAATCCACCTAAGTTAAAATTAAGGCTAGGGTTTCGTTTACCTCCAAAGTCAGAAACTACACTATTCCAGTATCAGCCAACACATAAATGTTGTCTTATTAACAAAAAAATTTATCTGCAAAATCAAATGGTTTGGAGGGAATCCACCTCAATTATATAAGTTAAAAGGCTAGGGTTTACCTCCAAAGTCAGAAATTACTAAATTCTAGTATCAGCTAACACATAAATGTTGTCTTACTAACATAATTAAGTAAAATTTTCATACAAGTTGTCAATTCATAAAAATTCAATATCAGACAACACATAAATGTTGTCGGATTAACATAATTAAGTAAAATTTTCACACAAGTTGTCAATTCAATAAAATTCAATATTAGCCAACACATAAATGTTGTCTTATTAACATAATTAAGTAAAATTTTCACATAAGTTGTCAATTCAATAAAATTCAATATCAGACAATACATAAATATTGTCGGATTAACATGAGTAAAATTTTCACACAAGTATATGTTGGTCAATTTGGAAATGCCTCCAAAAGTTGAGAAAAAATAACCTTCATAGCTAGACGACCTATAAGTGTTGTCCGAATGTAACTTTCATTTTGACAATTGAGACTAAAACATACCTCTTTCTTCACCAACATATATGTATTGTCCCAAAAACATATTTTTTTCAAAGAAAATTAGTATTGTTTAAGTGCATATTCCACCAACACAGGAAAAAAATGTGTCGCCACGAAACCCTGAACCATACTTAATTTTGTTTGTGTCGCCTGATGGGTGTTGCCTGATGCAGGAAATGGCATAGTGATATTTCTCCTCTTATAAAATGACTATTAAAGACAATAGTTATATAAAATGAAATATTACATTTATTCTCTCTAGACTTTCTAATTCAATAATGATAGATTGTATTCTTTATTATTTTTCTCATATTTTTTCCTTTTTAATTTTACTACATATTATTGAAGCATTCTTATATTTAATAAGAGCTAAAACTATGATCAATATTGATCGTGTGTGATACAAAAGTATCTATTATCATATGTGTTGAACGTATGTACAAGATGACAAAATTATTTGCAAAGAAAAAAAAGATCAATTATGAATAATTAAATAACTATTGAAATAATCTATTATGCGGTATCAAAATAGAAAAAAAAAATAAATATTCGTAGAGAAAAAATGGTTATTCTTGATCTTCGTTTAGGAGAGGTACAATAGAAAACGAAACATTAATTCATGTTAAAACATTTTCTTGTTGACAAAAATAAATTTTTGAAACCCTATACATTGTGCTTCTATTTTTATTTTTAAGAAATTTATGTTATTAAATTAAGGAATCTAATCGTAATTAAGAAATGTAGAATGCACAAATTAATTATAGTGAGTAAAATTTTTATTTTAGAGATAATTATTCATTATTAAAAATTATATAGTGAGGTTATTTGAGGAATTTAAGTGAGGTTTAGTGAGTAAATATACTATTTGAAAATTTGATAGGAGATGTAAAAAGCATAGGAGGTCTAGTGAGCAAATTTAGAGGTTTCAATATCCGTACTCTATAAGAAATCTTAGGGGCTCGATCAAAACTAGATCTGTCATACATGATCCTCCTCAAAAAAAAAAATTTAAGTTTGACTCAAGTATTAAAAGGGATAAAAAGCCAAAGAAGTCCAGAACTTTATCACGCGCAACACTTTTCATGAGAAAGCACAAGAATGTAGAGCAACCTAGAGTTGCTTCTAATGAAGTTCAGATAAAGAGTCCAGTCCGAACTGATAAGAAACCAAAGGTGTTAATGTCAAGACAACACCACCTCCACCTCTACCTTCAAAAACAAAATCAACATCACTATCAACATCTTTAAGAGGAAACGAAAAATGCAATAGTTAGGGAAGAACCTAGTGATACGTCTGATGCGTCAAAGAGTGCTACTTGTGAAGCAGTAAAAGCTCATCAAATGAGATTATGTCCTAGAACTCTTGCAATTGTCCAATTGAAAGTTCATTCGCATGTTTTTAGACTATTTAGGTTTTGTCTCCTAAGAGATTTTGGTGATTAGGGATGGCAATGGGTAGGGTAAGATCAGAGGATCAAAATATCATACCCGTACCCTTTTTCATTTCTCATCCCCGTACCCGCCTCATTCCCGGTAATTAGATAATGAGGATTCCCTATCCCCGTCCTCTTTGGGGATTACGTTCTCATACCCGCCCTGATCCCCGTTAACAATTATGTAATAATTAATTTTTTAAAAATAATTACAAAATATAGAAATATGAAAATAAAATCAAATACATATATAAATAAGTTTCTTGATTCAATCCAACAAAAATGCATACAATTCTCGGTTAAAAATGAAGTATTTATAAATATTCATTAAGAAAATCATAGTAAAAAAATATTACAAAAGATTTTACATAAATATATCTATTTATAAATAATATATTAAAAAATATATATAATAAATTGTAAATAATAATATTTCCATCCTAAATGTATGGGGATGGGGACAAATATCAAAATACCATACCCGCCCCGTACCTGATTCAAAAATCCAAATATTGAGGATCCCCATACCCGTTACCCGTTTATCCCTATATATCTCCCCCGTTAAAGTCGAATACCCGTGGGTACTCTACCCGCTGGGGATTATTGTCATCCTTATTTGTGATGGGAAACTTCTGAAAACAGAATCAGAAATAACGTTGGAGGCGAGCAAGGCAACGTGTTCACGGTTTTCTATATTACAGAGCATTACGAGAATAGTGGAGTGTTGGTACTGTTTTCCCAAAGAAAAAGTTGTTTAACGGCGACGCCCTAATACTTGAAAGCGCTGAACCAAAAATGCTCAAGGTTCATACATCCAGATCAGCAGAACTGTACCTGAAAATTCAAGTGGAGAGTGCAAGCTATGCAAGCTATGCAATTTAAATCTCAACGTGACTTTTTCTTTATAGTGCAATAACGTGATCAGATTCCTCAGTTGTGATAAATTCATAATCAATGTAGAGTTCAAGTGTTGGGAAAAGATTTACATGTTTATCGGGTCATATATTGAAAAATACAATAAAAATTGAAAAATGTCAAAAGTCATTTGTTTATTTTTGAGTTATAGGAGCCCTTAACTGTCTATGATGATTGATAATCTCTGAAATTATGCATAAGAAAAGATCACAAGATTGAGATGATTTCTAACTGATATTCGGTTGTTAATTAAAATGAATGGAAATCATGTGAAATGTAGTGGATATGATTTGAAACCTTAGTACAGAAATGAGCATGCTAAGATGAGTTTTGATTCATATGATCTTAAATGTGAACTTTTGAGCCTACATATGTGCCATTCTTTCTGAGTGATTATTAAAGAATTCTGATTTGTTTTCTTGGCTATGATTTTTGCAAACCTCATTATTGTTTCTTGTTGATTGATTGCTCACCGTAGCTTTTAATGAACTAGAGATGACTAGAACCTTGCTATCAAACGAGGGTTGAGGATTGTTACAAACTCAAATTCCCTCATTGCTCGAATTTACAAAGCCAGGTACCATCCTTATCAGTCCTTTTGGAACGCACAATTCGGTGAGTCCTCATCCTTCTCTAGGAGAAGCATACTTAATGCTAGACCTGTTCTACAAGTTGGCGTGCAATGGAATATTGGTAATGGAATAGAAGTTGATATTTGGAAAGACAAATGGATCCCAGATACCCCAAGCTACTTGATACAAAAGCCTTCCAACTGTGTTTTTGAGGTTGTGGCTAATCTTATTGACTCCAACTCAAGACAATGGATCCCAGAGGCAGTTCATGCTGCTTTCTCACATAATATTGCAGCCAAAATACTACGCATCCCTCTCAGTAGTAGAAGAAATAATGACATGTTATTTTGAAGTCTATAGAGGAGGGGTTTGTACTCAGTCAAAACGGCATATTAGGTTGCCCGAAACAAGGTAATGGGAGAGGTTCTTACTTCTACATACATTGGTAATCATTTTCAAGATTTATGAGAGTGTGGAAAGCTAAGGTACCGGGAAAGCGTCGTATCTGTATTTAGAAGGCCTGCTCTAATCTACTACCAACAACGAGTGTGCTCACTAAAAAAGAATACACATGTGATACTCGATGTTTATCATGTCCATGCCCTTATGAAGATACATCACATGTTCTATTGACTTGCCCGATGGCAGTTAATATCCTAATCCTAACTGCAACACCTTTTAATTTGGATGTCAATCTTGCTTCACATGTAAATTTCGAACACTGGATGACGCATCCAAGCTCTGAATACATAGAAGGAAATGTTTGACAAATTGCTGATTATATTATGGTCTCTTTGGCGCAATACAAACAACATATTGTGGAATGACAAGCAACAAACTTCTCTCGAACTACAAACTGGAGCCTTGCATGGTTTTATGAGTATCAATAGGTGCAACTGAAATCATCACCAAAGCAGACTTCTCAACCACAGTCCAAGAGATGGAAGCCACCGAAAAATGGTCAATGGAAGCTCAATGTGGATGGTAGTTTTCTCCCAACTATTCTATGTGGCGACACTAGAGGAATACTGAGGGATTATCAAGGAAGTTTTAAGGCAGCATTTGCTATTCCTATTCCTATAGCAGCTTCTGCGAAGCAAGTAGAAGTATGGGCTCTTAAAGAAGGCATGCAACTTCTGAAAACCTTGAACATTGTTAGGGGTACTGTTGAAACAAATTGCTTAGAGGCAGTGAAAGCTATATCTGATGTGCAAGGAACCCATATGGGACTGGAAGGTTTGCTCTGTGACATTCGAGAATACCTCTCCTCTACACTTGGGATCTCCATAAGGCACATTAATTAGCAGAACTTGTAATTCAGTGGCGCATAGACTTGCAGCCACAACATATGAAGCTGCAAACTCAGTAGTTTGGTTAGATACTCCTCCAGGATGTATTAATGATGTTCTGATCTCAGATGTAACCAACATGGTTGCTAATCTGCTCCCATTTGTGTTTTAATACAATCCTTATTCATCAAAAAAAGATCATAACCCAAATTTGGAGGTGTCATTTGAGGTAAAAAAAAATATTATAGTTACACACTAATGTATTTCGCAATAGAGTAATGCTAAATGAACCACCTTTTGGTGAACCACCTAGAACCCACCTTAAGTGGCAGATGAGGTGGCATAACCACATCACCAAAACATAACTTATGATTTTTGGTTTTTTGTCATTTTTCTTCATTATGAATTTTATTCCTTTTTCTTTTTTTTTTTTTTTATCGGATTTTTATTTCTTAATTTCTTGATCTTGTCTTTTATATCAAACCCTAGCTTTTTCTTCTTCTTATTTGCGAAGATGTTGTTCTCCTCTCCTCTTATCTCCTCGTAGCCTTTGATCCCCTCCTCTTCAATTGATCAATACCTCAATCTGATTTAAATTCCTTTGCAAGTATCGTTGATAAACGCTATGCTCTTTCAAAAGTTGGAATGATCTCTTCAAGAATTTTGAAAAGGATTATTAGAAGCTTGATACTTACTTTGAGTTCTACAAATGTTCCGGTGTTGGAAATTCATATGGCATAGACGCTGTGGTTGCTAAATAGCCCTTTAAATGGCTTAAATCTAATAGCAAACACACATTGTAGATTTGTAGAGCACATATCTTGGGACTGTTGGAGGATTTTGGAATGGTTGCAGCAAGTTCTCCAAACCCTAATTATAAACATGTTAATCATATTTTTTTCTCATTTTCATCAGAAAATCAGAAAAGGAATGGCAGAGCTAGCTTTTGTTATATATGCTTGCTACGAAACCTTAATATAAGATTGAAAAGATGATGTTCAGTTGAAGGAGAGGTGAGGGCAACGTTTGAGAAGACATGGGAGAAAAGGAGAAAAGATAACGTCCGATGAAGACTTGATGGATACAATAAGAAAGCCCAGAAATAGGATTAAAAAGCTAAATCCAATTAAGAAAAGAAAGAAAAAACCATAAGTAAGAAAAATAGAAAGAAAAAAAAAACAGAAATTATAAGTTGATTATATGTCTATACCACCTCATCTGCCACTTAAGATGGGCTCTAGGTGGTTCACCAAAATGTAGTTCACCAAAATGTGGTTCACCTAGCATACTCTTAACGATATTTCGTGTACCGTTCAGTGTATTTACTCGATTCTAATACCTGCTACGTCATAGATTTAAGGAAAAAACGAACGGATGTACTATATTGGGTAACAAAACAATAGGTAAAAATCATAGATATCAAAGACGGGAGTGGTTCTAATGAGGACCACTAAGTTGAGGACTTTTTCGTTTCACCCATTTTTCGATCACATATTCACATCTCCACCGTCTAGTTTGTAGATATAAATGAGTAGATCATCTCTACAAATTTTCATCCAAATTGAAAATAGTCTTAGTATTCATAAATGTGATTTACCAATTATAAACTTGAACAACTTCTGTTTGACAAATTTGGATCATGCATTGATTTGATTTAGTTCGATCCCTTAACGATCACCAATTTTGTTGAAAATTTGTAGAAATGATCTACTTATATAGACCTAAAAATTAAATGATATGATGGAAAATGTAATTTGAAAAGTGGGTGTAATAAACGATTAATGAGAAAGTCCTCAACTAGTCCTTAACTTAGTGGTCCTTAATAGAACCCCTCCCTGAAATGGACCTTTCGCACTAAATCTTTTTTCCCAACCGACAAAAAATATTATTTTATCGAGTACTTGTTAAAGACTTTTCGGCTTCTCTCACATTTCGATCTTATATCCACATCTTGACCGTTCAGTTTATAGGTATTTATGAGTAGATCATTTCTTCAAATTTTCAGCTATATTGAAAATTGTTAAGGCATTCATAAGTGTGATTTATCAATTATGAACTTGAACGGTTCATATTTGACAGATTTGGTTTGTCTATTAATTTGATCTAGTTTGTTATCTTAACGAACACCAATTTAGCTGAAAATTTATAGAAATGATCAACTCATACAAACCAAAAAACTGAACGGATGAGATGTCAAAATGTGATCGAAAAATAGGTCTTTTAAACCATAAACCGAAAAGTCTTTAACTATTCTTCAACTTAAGAGTCCTCACTATAATGACTCCCTTTAATGATTGAAGTTATGTAATTCAGATACCATTAGGATTTTTTTTTTTCAAACTGAAAAATTTGCATCTGTGTACTTTGGGTCTCAATCTATCCAGGCTTATGTTGAGCATTACCCTTGAAATGTTTTGATACAAATTTGCTGACCACCTTTATTTGCCCGTCAAAGTACCCACCCTCTTAATCTATTGACACATGTTCATTTTATTATCGAGAATGAAGTTAAACCATTTGAAGAGACATGTGTCAATAGACTAAGAGGGTGGACACTTTGGTAGGCAAATAAATAAGGTCGGAAAATTTGTATCCGCAAGAAAACGAAAACAGCAGGATATTGTCCATTGTCACGTGTCATAAACAGAGGACGCCATGTCACCATTATCTTATTCATCAATAAGAGGTTGTTGATATCCAAGCATGAACACTACTCTGGGAAAAACCTCTACCTCTCAATAAACACATTCTATCCGATCTTCAGTCCACAGAAACCCCACAAAGCTACCATACAATTCTGCACCCTTATGATCGATAGGTCAAATAGATCATGAAGTCAACAGTCAGCATGATCCACCAATCTCGCTAGTGAAGAGTACCGCATATTGTACAGCCCACCACACCCTATCAATTAATCACACTTTGGAACCAGAAATTAAAGAGCTTGGTTTTTACAACCAGCCAGTACACTCAGTTTGAGTTGCTGACAAGCTTGCTTTCATGGCCAAACCAGTTTCAATTGAAGTGTACAACCCAAATGGGAAGTACAGAGTTGTCAGCACAAAACCCATGCCTGGAACTCGCTGGGTCAATCTCTTGATTGAACAAGACTGTAGAGTTGAAGTAAAATTCTCATTCTTGCTCAGTCTCTTTGATCTTTTTGGAATATTGGGTATGTGAATGTGACCATAAAGTGTGTAACTATGTGTTTAGATATGCACCCAGAAGAAAACTATTCTGTCTGTTGAGGATATTATTGCTCTTATTGGTGACAAGTGTGATGGAGTAATTGGGCAGGTAATATTGAGTTCCTTGAAGTTTTGTTCTTTTTGGTATTTTGATTGGGATGTTAGAAAGTTAGAGTGGTTGAGTTGTGATTTTTTGTTTTGGGTTTTCAGTTGACAGAAGACTGGGGTGAGACTTTGTTCTCAGCTCTGAGCAGAGCTGGAGGTAAAGCTTTCAGTAACATGGCTGTTGGGTATAACAATGTTGATGTCAATGCTGCTAACAAGTATGGGGTTGCTGTTGGAAACACTCCTGTAAGTTTGAATCTTTCTTCTCTACAAATGTTCTTTTGAAGTGAAAGATAAATGATCCAATACTTTTATATGTGTTTTGATGGTGCAAGTTGTTTTATACTTATGTGTTTGTCTAGTATAAGCTGGGTTTTATTTCACATATCTTTACTAATGTGAAGTTACTGAATACAACATGCTTGCTAATATAAATATTTGAATGTCATTGTCACTCATAAGTCATAACCAAGTGATGATGCAAGTTTAATGATATCACAACTCTTTTAGTAATTTCATAGGCTCAATATTAGTTTTCATGTTGATGACTATGGCCAGAGACTTTTAAGTATGAGAACAAATACCTATGAGCATCGACTAATTCTTTATGATTTATCTGACATATTTAGCAATTATTCTTTGGAGAGAAATTGAGATGAACTTATTGCTGATATTGTTAGGGAGTACTTACAGAAACTACAGCAGAGCTAGCAGCTTCACTCTCAGTATCGGCTGCTAGGAGAATAGTGGAAGCAGATGAGTTTATGAGGGCAGGTTTATATGATGGATGGCTTCCCAACCTGTATGGCTACCATGTTTACTAGTATTATCAACTCTTTGCTTGTACTTATCTGATGCATGAATTATGCATTTCATGTGTCTCCCACTGTTGATTTGTTTTCTTTACAATGGCAGGTTTGTGGGAAACTTGCTAAAAGGGCAGACTGTTGGTGTGATTGGAGCTGGTCGTATAGGGTCTGCATATGCCAGAATGATGGTAACTTCCTTGATCCAACATCTTGAAGCTCTGGCTAGATAGATATGATCCTCATTGCATGATATTTATGTTAGTCTGGCGATTAAGATACACTGACCTATTAATAGGACCTTGAAGTTGGAAGTATTTGAGCTAATCATTAATTATATTTAGTTGGTTTTTGGGAACCACATAACTGATAGTCTGAGAAGATCTAGGGAACTATTGGTACCCATCCATACTCCACTGCATTTAACGTGCAGTCTTCTTCTACAATGCTCTCATTGTTGAACTTAATGTTGGACAAATGACTTATATAATTTTGACTGTGTGATGGATAAATCTACTCAAATGCACACTGCATATGTACAATTCCGATCACAGTACTATTTGCTCATCTTTAATAACCTGCTCCACCATACGGGTTTCCTTTCTTTTGCGGATACTTTTTAGGTTCTCATCAATGATCATACTCACTGGTTCATTCCATATCAGTCTGCTTTATTAAGTATGCTCATGGGATTTTGTGTTTATCTCAACAGGTCGAAGGTTTCAAGATGAACCTAATTTACTATGATCTCTACCAAGCTACACGACTAGAAAAGTTTGTTACAGGCATGTCCCAGTCACCTTATTGCATAAATCATGCTACTACTATTTGCTGATACATGTTTGTTCCCTGCTCCAGCTTATGGTCAGTTCCTACAAGCCAATGGCGAAACTCCTGTGACTTGGAAAAGAGCAGCAAGCATGGATGAGGTGCTCCGAGAAGCAGATGTGGTATGGCACAAGCGCGCACGCGCGCACACACACAATCCCTTTGTGTTTCACTTTTTTGCTCTCTTTGGGGTTTTTACCTTATTGGTTATTGATTATCATACTAGATAAGCCTTCACCCAATTCTCGATAAAACAACTTATCATCTGATCAACAAAGAAAGATTAGCGACGATGAAGAAGGTGGAGTTTGAACTTCTTTGTTTTATTTCTAACTCTCATTTGAATATTACACAAGTGAATAGTTTAATGTATATATATGTTGAGTAATATGCAATATATGTCTACAGGAAGCAGTCCTGGTTAACTGTAGCAGAGGGCCTGTGGTTGACGAGGTCGCTCTTGTGGAGCATTTGAAACAGAATCCCATGTTTCGAGTGGGTCTTGACGTCTTTGAGGTACATAGAACCCACGTGCTCGGTTGAGTTCCGTCATTATTGCAGACACAGTCTCTAACATCTGAGTGGTTCACCAATGTTGTTTCAGGATGAGCCCTACATGAAACCTGGGCTTGCCGACATGAAGAATGCTATCGTGGTTCCTCACATTGCGTCAGCTTCTAAGGTATTATGGATCTGCAATGTTCAAAGTTTGAATGGTTAAGAGATCAAGACTTATTTATTTGGGGGATTTTCTTTCTTTTCATCAAGCTATTAAACCGAAAGTAACTGTTTCCGGATGTTCCCTTACGTGTTTATGTAGTGGACTCGAGAAGGAATGGCAACATTGGCTGCTCTCAATGTCCTGGTATGTCACTAATATGACAATTGCAGAATGAAGAAAAGAAAATCAAGATTAACATCATCTGAAATAGCTTACATCATTTAAAGATGGGCTGAAAAAAATTCACTTTAGCACCAAAGTACTAACAACATTTACAATGCTATCGTTTAGGGGAAAATCAAAGGATATCCAGTTTGGTCTGATCCGAACCGGGTAGAACCATTCCTGAATGAGAATGCTCCACCACCAGCTGCTAGTCCTAGCATTGTTAACGCCAAGGCCTTAGGTAATAATATCTATAAAACTATCAATGACAGTATGACACACACCAGGTCAATTTTCTTTGCTGAAAACTCTTTCACTGCAGGATTACCAGTTTCAAGGCTTTGAACATTGATGTAGAGGGCCACATGTCGAACCTTCCTGGTGCAAATGGAGTAATTGTTATGCATGGAAACCAGGCTCTAGGTGCTGCATTTATCTGAAGTTCTAACAAAAGTATATTTGAAAGATATAAACGTGTATCTACGATGTTGTCTTATAAATACTGGTTTCATAATCCTGTTATATATAAGAGGCTGTTTAAATATGTTTCAATATATCTGCTCAGTTTGGCTAGAGAAGTTGGCATCAGCTGGTTACTTATAGTTGAGGGTTTCAAGACTGATGCAACTTTGGTTAGGCAGCAAGTTCTTTTAAATGTAGTCCAGTTTTTTCTAATGCCGGATTGCCATTCACGTTTAGCATATGTGTTTTGCTTTCTCCGGAAAGTTCAAAGTAAAGAAAGGGGTAAAGAAATCTGAAAGGCCTTTTGGTACACGATTATTGTATTATATCTTGACCACATATTACACAATGAACTTCAATGTACAATAAGGAACGAATTGAAAGGCTCATACAAACTACAAAGACAATGTCCAAAACACAAGTCTCTCAACCTATTTCTGGTAGTCTCATAACACTGCATAATCCTAACACTAGGTAAATGATCATGCGTATGATCATTATTCATAAAAGCAGGAAGGACCTCCAGTCTTTTATGTGTAAAATGGTCTCAATTCTTTCCTGATAAAGAACTGGCCAGTGGGACTCTCATTGGGGAGCAGCACCAGCCTGACAACGCTTTCAGCACCTCAGTTGATGGTTAAGATGCCAAAATTGCAGTTTATATCTGTTAGGGAAGACACAATTGATGTAGAAACTTAGACATTTTTTGCCAGAATTCAGTGTATGCATTCATGGCAGCTTTTGAGATTGTATAGGCTGAAAAGTATTGACGCCACTCACGCTAGCCTTTGGTTAATTTCCACCAAACCTTGTTTGAAATCTTCTAGTAGCTGACTCATCACTGCATCTATTCTCTCTGTTAGGCTCTCAGCATCACTTAATACATCTTTAAGCCATCCTTCTGGAAAATGCTGAAACAACACATGAAAAACAAGAGCTTTAAATTAATTTGACTTTTAAGAATATTGCAATTACATATTCACAAGTATCCGCAACCCTTATACACAACTAGTAGAAAGTTTGATTTTCTATAGAGTAGCACTACTAGCTCAGCAGTACTGCCATGCAAGAAAATGAAAAAGCTAGTGCAAACTATTAGAGGGAACAGAGATCTGAGTAAAGGAGGAAACACAAGACTACTTGATATGGAGATCATTATCATCTTCAGGAGTAAGGACCATGCCCAGCAGGTGATCATCAGAAGAAAAATGGTTTCTTGGATCGATGGCATCTCAGATTTGGATGGCTTTATTGAAGAGCTGTGTGGATATCCTAGCTAATTAGTTCAATCTTCAATTACCAAGTACTACTTAATTAGTACTTACAGTACTAGGCTACTTGATTTCAAAATGAAATTTTACAGAAAATTTCATTTTTGATCACCATCCCTTGTGATGATTTCCAAATCTCCCTCCATGCTCATCAGTTCTCTCCATCTTTTGATTACCAATTGTTTCATTCTATGTAGTTAATTAGTGCTGATAGTATATGTATATTAGGTGTAGGTTGATCATCACTGTCTTCATCAATGTTAATAGCATCTTTAAAAACTCATGAATATGTGCTATATATCTTCATGCATACATTCTATTCTATATGGTGATTAATGATTATGGTCTGTATTTTTGGAGTAATCTAAGAGCATGAATCCAAGAGTTTTGTTCAACGGTCCCGTGAAAATTAAGGGTAGAGTTGCGCCTGCGATATAATGCCAGCATATTGGATACCTGTGCCTTTATACTGTAATGTTTGCTAACAATTCCATAATAATCTGCCAATTGGAGGGAAGAGAAGTTTTTGGACAATCGTTTCTGTTCTTGTTCAGAGGTTATCATTTATCATCGACTTCTCTACCGCCCAAAGTTGGCTTAGTTACAGGGCGAAGAAGAAACACATCAGTACATCAGTGATCGACAACTTCAAGTTTTCACAAAAGTTCTTGTTTCTTTCTCTTTTTAGGTCAAATTCAAGATCAACTGGATTGCCAGAACAAGCTGTTCAGTCTTAAGTGTATGAATTAAACAAGCTGGTACTAGTCAGAAAGGAAACAGCGACGAGAAGTCTTTTCTTGAGCAAAGAAGATGGAAGCTTTCATTAATGTGTGTTTATCTAGGAGGTTAAAAAAAAATCAAATTTAATGATTGAGGCAAAATAAACCCGTTGTGTTTAACTCATACTGTTACAGTCTAGCCACCAGACACAAGTTCTTTACTGGCTAGTTCTAAGAAAAAGAAAAAGGTTTGTTACATCGCAAGGATATTAAGAGTAAGATATGGTACTGATATCTCATTGCCTTCTCCTAGTAATCCATAAGCCCAGCAACAAATTGACATCACCGTATTGTTCTCCCTCGGTCCCTCTTGTAACGAGACAGCAAAAGTTTTTTTAAGCAAATACAGAATGCCTCTGTGTATGCTCCTCACATGCAACTCCATATTCTACAGAACCTGCACCGAATGCTTAATCCATTATGTCTTAATGGAGAACAAAATATCATTAGTAGAATAAGAAAACAAACTACAGATCCTTACCAAAGAGCTTGGTTACAGAAACTTCCATTTAAGAGTGATACAAACCATTAGCCACCAATATGTATCATCGGCCTATTTGCTGTCTTTGCAATGTCAAACATTCCAGCATGCGAAGCTTTTTTCCTCTTCACCTAAAGCATGCATAAGAAGTGATAGAAAACATTTAGGAGGGCTGAAAGCTGAATTGTATTAGAACATGATACTTAATACAACACTAGACAGGAACTTGTTTGCGGCATAAGGCATTATTCAAAAATAAATTGTTTGTACCGCTGAACCAATAATTTCTGCTAGTTCATGATCATCAGCACCCTGCCTAAGGGGATCTCTTAAGCTGACCTGCATAGTAAACATGTACAGTATAATTAGCATAGCAATAAGTTATAAAAGAAACCTATTGCAGATATAATACAAAAAAACTCCAAGGAAACTCCATTAAGTAAGAAAGAAGTCGGTTCACAAAGGCCAAGCCTACCAATACCTACAAGATTGTTGCATTGACTACGAGCTTCATCACCTCATTATTTTTCTGTCTTCAAAAGACAAAGGGTCTCATACAGCAGAGTTCCCATGGAGAACTACTAGTCAGTCTAGTGACCTCTAAATGCTGAAAACATAATTGACTTAAAAGAAACCCAACTATCAAGTTATGGACACATCCACAAAGTCGGAAGTTTTACGATTCATAACCTTTGTACACAACCAATACCTATTCAGATTTATTAACTCCCCATTCTCATCCATAAGTTGATATGAACATCAGCATATACGGGTGTCAGATGGGCAGGTAAAGGCTGGATATAGTTTCTGGCAAGTAGCATTGGATCTAAACAAATTATTGAAGACACATGGCTCTGTGTGTAATAACTGCCTATTCACTACCCAGAGTCAAATAGATACCAACGTTATATATGCCCCCCAAGTAATGGTTAGTTGACCCTTAAGGCTGTTTAACTTTCAGTTTGATAACGATATAACTGTTGCTAACTCCACAAAATGTAATTGCTAACTCCCACTATGAACCACATTCATTTCTCGTTTTATTACATCAATAAAGGAAAGTACACAGGAATTAACAGAATTAAAATGATAGGATGGATAAAGGATCACATTATTCTGTATCTTATTATGTTGTAAGAAGAGAAAGGAGAAAAGAGTGGCACTAGATACTGTCTGATTGCCAATCATGAAGACTGATCCAGATATGATTTCACTTAATATCCAAAGGCCTCAGAATTTGGAGGTTAGAGCTATCCAGGTAATAGACATGAAAGCCTAAAAACAATTGGAAGCTTCTATAGCCAGAATACCAACTCGTATTATCACCTTTATGCAGTATGATAAAAGGTACTCATGGTTGAAGAAATCATCCTAATCAATCAGAAAACTAGCTCTTCAAAATAGTATAATGCTAGTGGTCTACAAGTCATTAAAAGTAACAGAAAATCTAATTCACAATGATGCAAATATAGTAAAGCGAACAATAGCCAGCAAAAGAACTTCCTTGAGAGAAAGTTCTGGTCTGGTCCGGTCCTGTAACAAAAGTGCACTATCCCAAACTACTTGACTTTTTGCAAAAAGATGGAAGTTCAAAATTATCTAACAGTTGGGCGATTTCAGGAAAAAAAAAATGCATAGATCCTCAGAAAGTAAGGATGTCTAAAGAGTAGTTGGCAGCAAAAGCCAAATTGGAAATCACAGCAAAGATCACAACATTACAATACTTGTCAAATGCTAATAACAGGAAAAAGTACAGACATGCATTTGACTGACCTCTGAAGGACCAAACAAGCAAACTTTGAAGTTCCCATCAGCTAAGAGTCGCAATCTATTGCAACCAGCACAAAAATGCTCAGTCATTGATGTAATAAAAGAAACTGTACCAAGATAATCATCTATCCTGAAATTCTTGGCAGTATCAGTTGGGTGATCCTGAAGTCTTTTCAGGCCTGTATAATGTGTTGCCTGCTCACGAAAATAATAACTAATTCAAGAAATGCTCAACAGTACAGGTAAGTGAGGTAACATTCAGAAATCAATCAGTGGGATTATCCGTCAGAATTCTACCTTACCACTCTATCCAACATTTCCGCGTAGGGTACAAGTTTCTTAACATTCCATACATTTCCATCAAAAGGCATGAACTCAATGAATCGAACGTTAATTGGCTTTTCACGTGTCAGCTCCACAAAATTGCAAATCTCATCATCATTGAACCCGCGCATTACAACGCAATTTACCTGCATAAGAGCACAGAAAACATATAAAGATGCACGCATTGTAAAATACAGGTGTAGGAATCATACTTGATAAGCATGTTCCCCATCAGCAAAATCAGAAACAACAAGTAACATCAATCATAAACCCATCAATAAAAACAGGAAATACCTTAACAGGATTATAACCTAGGTCAATGGCAGCATTAATCGAGTCCATAACCCTTTCATGCCCTTTACGCCTGGTCAGAAACTCAAACTTTGCAGGGACCAGAGTATCTAAACTAATATTGACAGCACTAAGGCCGCATTCTTTCAACTTGGGAAGTTTCCTTGCAAGAGTAATGCCATTAGTAGTGACAGCCAGTGTCTTCAATCCCTTCAAGTTAGACAACTGCAAGCAGATGTCTTCGATATCTTTCCTCACGGTTGGCTCCCCTCCAGTCAAACGAATCTTATCCACTCCGGAGCTTACGAACAGACCAGCCAATCGAAGGAGCTCAGTCTGTGAGAGAATGTTAGAGTTAGGAGTGAGGCTGACACCCTCGGCTGGCATACAGTATTGACATCGCAGATTGCACCGCTCTGTCAAGGAGATCCTCAAGTAAGTGTGCTGCCTTCCGAAGGAATCGATCAACATATTCGACACAGGGTTGTGTTGCTCCGGCAACTTCGCACAAGAAGTAGTTCCATAAGGGGAGAACTGATAAAACATTCAAAACTTGAAAATGAGGTGAACCCAATTCATCAAAGTGTATGGAAAAGATGGAAATGAGAAGGTAAAGCGAGAGAGATACCAGGAGAGAATGGAGATTAGCACGGCGTGTACGCAAGTGGGGAAGCTTTAACAGATGACGCTTCATCATCATCATCATCTTCAGAGGAGGAGCATGAATGAATCAAATGAAGAGTTGGGGGTGTATTTATGTTGATTGGTTTTGGGAGTGGGTGGTAGAACCGAAGCAGAGGAGAAATTGGGTAGTCCTGCTTTTTATAAGAGTCGAAAGGCCGCCCAATTTGTGATTTGGATCCTCTCTGTCCGGATATACGCAATACTTCAAATCTCGGCCGTATCCGTACCCCCGTCTCTGTCCATCCCGGTTGCCCCTCCTTAAAAAAACTATCGACCCGTTGACTGTCGTCCACCGGCCGTATACGTCCCCCCCCCCCCCGCCCTGACTATAAAAAATATGAAGAAATGGGTTTATAAAGTCTTAATTTTCGTCACAGCTCATGTAACAAGCACATGAAACCTAATAAAAAGAGCAGGGCAGCTCAGGTGCGGGACTAAAAATACGGGACGGGACAGAAAAGGACAAAACAATAGCAGCCATTTAATGAGACAATTTAACGGACACAAATTCATAACCCTTAAACCCGAGTTATCACAGACCTATCACCCTAAAGTGCCTCTTTCTTTGACCAAACAGCTCCTATTTGGACTGAAACTATCTCTTCTTCCTCCCTCTTCTCAAGCTATCATATGCCCTCTAAAATCCCAATAGCGTCTCTTTTGCTAATAGGTTCTTCTTCATTTTCTTTTAAATTGAAAATTGATAATGGTTTTTTTATGGGTTTTTGATACAGAAGTTTCCACTAATGGTGTTCTTGAGTATATGGGGTGGGTGTATGATTAAAAATTTAAAAATTAAGTTAATGCAGCTTTTGACTCTTTGAAATTTATCAATATCTTTTGAACGTAGTATACATGTAATCTGAATGTTAACATTACAGTCGCGGACATTATCTGATGAGCAAGACCTAGATCCTGGTTCAATAACTCCCTCAATTGGTCTCCACCTCTCCAATTTGTTTCTCAAAGTATTCTTTTGAAGTCTACAGTGAGGCAATTGCACTGTCATTATGTTTGTACCCAATTTTGGTAAATCGGCCATTGAAATATTGGTAGATTGATAAGGAAAATTTGGTGCTTTATTAGCAATATCTCAATATAATTTTATTATGAAATTCTATTAGATATTAACATTCGGGGAAAAAATTAAAAGGGAAGGCAATAACGGCGATTTCTCATAATTACCGATATATAAATAGAAAGATAATAACGGCGATTTCTCATAATTGCCGAATATATAATCGAGGAATGAAATAACCGAGATGTAATTGCATTTGAAGGCATTGATGATAATATTTCATGATCAATAGACAATCGATTCCAACGGTGCCTCAAGAAGAAAATATATATGGTGCGACTAAGAAATGAGCAATATGAAGCATAATCTTGATTCTAGTCATTAAGAGCGAAATTCAAATATTTAATTGTATTCTCTTTCCTTTATTGTGCGTTCGTAATTGTATATATTTGACCATCAACCTCATTGTAAATGATCCTCGACCAACACAAACAACACTTCAATATAAACACCAAATTCTCTACGAATTCTCTACAATATCAATCTTTTCATTCATAATCTAGCCTAGTTTTCTTCTTCTTTTTTCATCGCTTTCTTTACCTTTTGTAATTTATCGCTTTCTTTACATTCTGCAATTTACTTTTCCATGTCTTTAAATTTCATGCACTTTAATTCCTCATAATTATTTTCCGCTCTTTAAATTTCACGCAATTTTAAATTTTGTTCTTTTACTTTCTGCACTTTATTTTCTCGCAAACTCATACAAAAAAAAATCACAAAAAATGGGAGCAGCATCGGTGAAAACACAGAAAGTTCTTGCAACAAAGGTAAAATAACCTAAAGACCGAGACGGTCCTCGGCCTACAATCACTTGGAAGAAGTTAGATCAGGCACAAAATATTTATTAAAAACCTCGTTTGGCCAACAGGCCACGAGTTGGCACGCCCACGCAAATCAGAACGACGATTACGCTTCAAGTCTCTCGGCCATCATTTCGGCCGAGATGATTTTTGAGCAAACGTATTATCCTTGAGCTTATGTTCCTATTCAATGTTTATGTCATTGTTGTGTCCACACTGTACATGTAATCTGCTACTAAATTTCTATAAATTTTGGTAACGAGGATATAGGTTGGCAGGTTACAATATGGACGAATTAGTTTTTGCCTTATAGCTATACCACAATCCAAGCCTATACCACAATCATCTAATCCAACTCTATTGAAATTATACGTGATAAAAATTATCTATTGAAATATGTAACAGACATCCCAAATCACAAATTATAATTATAATCCAAAAGAATATGCATAAGTTCTAGTGTTGTGCTTAAATGAGATCACAATGATCATATGACAATCCAACTAATGATGCATTAGAGACATCACATAAGAAAACAATTGAGATAATGTTGAAATTAATAAAATAGATTTGTGATCGACTTCATCCTCTAAATGCTAGGTGGTGTTTCATTTGATTTATCTGTGGGATTGACTTGTATGGTAGGTGGTGCTTCATTTGATTCATTTGTGGGATTGACTTGTATGTTTGACCTGATCATATGCAATATGAGTGATACATTAACAAACATTAACGATATGGGAAAATAAAATCAAGTATTACTAGTGAAGAAAATTTTTACCCATTTGTATTGTGTGTCACATGTTAATAAGTTGTGCCCAGTTCTTCCACATTTTCCACAATGTCTCTGCTTATTCATTACTATTTTTTTGGATGATTTCAACCGCTTTCCACTTCCTTTAGCCTTTGCGTGAGGTGGTTCCTCAATGAGTATTTTCTCACGTTTTCTTTTCGTTATCGATGGACTTGACTCAACACCCAGACTAGAGAGAAGTTCTTTAATTCTAATGTGAAGCGAATGAAGTCCATTGTGACATATTTTGTTGTTTCTGGTGAAAGAGATGCCTCATCAATCACAACTTGTAAAAGTTGAGATAATTGAATATATCTCATTAGCAATGTCTTATCGCCCACATCTTTCACTTCAACGCCATCATCATCCCAAACTCTTCTAGTTTTAGTATTTTTTGTCCACCTATCCAATATGTATTCACTTGGCAAAAGATACCTTATTCATACTCCGGTAAAAGAAAATGATATGCCTACATGCAATTCCTTCAACCTCAAAGCCTCCACAACTATAATTGGCAAAACCAGATACTTTGTTAAGAACAACTTGTCGCCTTTTCCAGCTTTATTGAAATATATAGTTAGTATAGTACTCTACAGCAAAGAAACTATGATGTAGTCTACAGTAGAGAAAATATGGTGTAGTTCTTATCATCTTACCTACTTTACAGTAAAGTATGGTGTAGCATGCTAACTACACCATACCTTGTGTGAGTAAGTCATAAGTATGGCTGGTATGGCTAGGTATGGCTAGGCTTGTATATATATACTTGGTTGTAACCTAAATAATTTAATACAAGAGTTTACTTTTTCTCTTTATCTTTTACTACAAGCTTTGTTCATTATCCGTAGTCCTTAAAACAATATATATGCACTCATTTTCATCCTCCTTCAAAGTTTCACATTTCAAATAAGCAGTACTTTTGACCACCTTATGTTGGAACTTCAAAAATATTTCTTTTGTTTCCACCTCACGCAATTGTTTTTCTAATGGATAAAACGTCTTTGTCTTTGGTATTTGATTACTGTCAATATGATTCCGGATCAGTTCTTCATGTCTTTGTTGTCTAAGTCCCCTTTTAATCCTTGGAGCAAAATCCAATAAAGAATTATTCTCTTAAACAAATGTTTTGAAGAAAGAATGGTTACTTTCAAGTCTTTGAATACTTTGCATACAAGCATGAAAGATGTGAATGCAAAATGCAGGGATCCATTTACTTCGTAATTCATATATTGTGTTCAGCCACACATGATCTTCTTGTTTGCTTTGTTGCACAACATTCTTCCAACTAGCTTCAAATTCTTCTTTAGTCTCAGAGTTATATACACCGGCTTTGAATAGTCCATAATAATTTTGAGCAATCACTGGACCGAGCTTATCTTGAAATTTAAACTTCATGTGTCAAAGACAATAACAGTGCAGTGTAAGTGGAAGAACTTGAGTGATGGATTTTGCAATTGTAGGATCTTGATCAATACTGATAACATGTTATATGTAATATAGTACTCGCAAGTGCATGAACCACTTATAGAATAGAAATGCAAGCACGAGGTTGTTCCCTCTATGAATTGATTAAAACAACTTACTATGTCAATTATACTACACCTAATGAAATAAACACACTGATTTTATGATGTTGATGAATGAAAACAAAAAACTAAAGTAATGAAACTGAAATTAAAGACAAGAGAACAATGAAATTTCTAAGAGTTGAAAAACAAATTATAAATATGGTAAAGCATTGAATCCACCACCTAATACTCCTACCCCCCTCTCTAGTTGATAGCAATTGAACTCCCTAGATTGCATGCCAAAGATTTCCATACATAAGCCTTATTGATCCCAAACGTATGCCAAAGTTCTTCTAAACAATAAATTCTAACTTATTGATCCCGTATAGAACTCAAGTAGTCAAACTATAATCTATTTCACGTTATGATCAGATTCAAGAAAAACATGTTCAACTCCATTAAGTACAAAAGAACTAGGAAATCATGTAAACAAGAATATCAACTATGATCAAGTATTTGTATTCTTAACTTACAATTCTCTAATCACAAGATTAAATAAATCCATTGGAACCTTAGAAAACATCTACTCTCGATCTAGCCTCATGTTTTCAAACCAAATAGCTAATAAACAAAATCTAGGTCTTATTGATCCCGAGCAAAGATTTTGAATAAAAGTTCTATTGAAACAATGATTGAGAATTTAACATAGCAATCCAAGAATTCAAAAACAAATCAACTAAAGAAAGAGTAATCATACTAGGGGCTTCATCTCAGCCCTAGCTAGAAGTTTAGAAATCCATAGACAAAGAAAACATGTCTAGAAATAAAAAAAGCATGAAAGATCTGACAATGGAAGAGATAGGAACTCGGGTTGAGCGATGGTGAGGCTCTGTTCTTCTTTTCCTCTACATTCTTGCTGCGTCTCTGTTCTATGTTTCACGTGCTTAGGGTTTTGCTTTTATTCCTCTTGAAATCTCAATTGATTTGGGTTTTTCGGTCTCTCCTTGTCCAATATGGAATAGCTTCTTTCTCTCTAAATAACACAAGATTATTATTGTCAATGCAAGAGTAACCTTCTAAATATGTACACACGTTCAACCCATTTCCTTATAGTATTAAGATTGATGGACTTGGGCCTCACAAATTGGAATCATGAGAAGAAACACAAAATTTGTCAGAATCTGTCTACATCTATTGCGTTCACTCAAACCTTCATAACTTGTTCTAGAAAAATGCAAATCTATTTCCGCAAAATTCCTCAGAAAGCTAACATCCGTAGATTTCCAATGGTGTATGGCTCACCTCCAGATTCCTTGTGAGCAAGTACAGTTTAATCCTCAAAGTTGACGCACAGCATGGCAGTTTCTGGATCACTTGTTGTAGAAAGCACCTTTGCAATCCTCATTTCGACTTTTAGCTCCAAATTCTCTTTTTCTCCAACTTGACCTACAAAATGTAAAAACCAAGTAAATGACTCACAATTGACAAGAACTAAGCATATAATCTTGCATCTAAGGGTATAAAAATGTATGAAATATGAATCTATCATAACCTTCGGCGGTCCACTAGGCATAACTTTTAGCCATTGTTCCAATAACCAAATAAAAGATTCAATTTTCTCATCACTTAAAGTGCACAGCCAAATACAATTGTTTGTCCATGATGGTTTACGCCTATAATTGGAGCAAAGATAATATGATATTTATTTTTGTTATATGTGGTATTAAACACAACAACAACATTAAACAGATAGTATGTTTTCTTTGAGGTAGGATCAGCCCAAAAACAACGTCTCATCTTATTTTCTTCATCTCGATCAACTTCAAAATAAAAAGATGGTTTCTTTTCCTTTTCTGACTAGAAGTACTCAAGTAGCATAGTTGCATCATGTCCCTTAACTTCTTCTCTCAAATCTCTTTCATAGTTTCTCAAATCTCTGGCAATGCAACCAACATTTTGTATACCACCTGCCACAGTCTCCATTATTTTGAATTGCTGACTTAATCGAATGTTAACACTCTTTAGCTTTTCCATGAGAAGGTAAGCTTGCGATGTGATGACAACAAATGTACCTTTGTGAGGCTTGTAAGTGCATGTGTATGAGCTTCCTCAAAGTCACTTCCCACCATTTTTTCTTTGCCTTGTTGAAGACGATGTTCAACCTTGCCTTACAACCCACACGCTTGATTCCACAATTCATTTCTTCCATGGTCGATGAGTCTTGCTTTCTTATGTTCTCATAAGTCTCATTTGTTGTTCCTTCTTTGGAAAATAAAACTTGTTTTCAGGTAATCTCTCGAGTGACCTTATTCTTCTTATTTGAACTCATTCTCATACTAAAACCAACAACTTTTGCATATATATCATTGTAAAAGTAATAGGCTTCCTCTATTCTATCAAAATAAAAAAATAGGCTTCCTCTATTGTTTCAAATTCCTGACCAAGCTGAAGTTTTGGTTCATCTTCAACAACATTCTCAACAGGCTGTTGTGATAATTGATCAGCCATCGTAGGGCTTTAATACAATATTTAAATAATTAAATTCAGTCTACCCCTTTGAGGTTTGGGGGTGACTTCATGTTAGTCTTGAAACTTTCAATTTCATCAGAATACCCCTTAAACTCTTCAATTTTAGTCAACCGTCAGAGTCCGTCTAAATTAACCGTTAACTATGATATTAGGGCTCACTTTTTGGGGTAAAATTGTCATTTCAAGACAAAGCGCAGTGCATCACCACAAAAAATATTACCTCATCTGCTCCTCCTCCTCCTCTCATCCAACAATGGCATCCTCTTCAATCTTCTAATTCCCTTCATTGTCTCCCAAAGCCCATATACACCCAGCTTCCACCAAATCCCATTTCACCACCATCAAATGCGATCAACTCACGAAACAAAAAACCGAAGTGATCAACTCAAGAATTTCATCTACAGAGGCTAAAATCGAAGCAATCACTAAATTTGTAGGCATATGAATCTCAAATTTCTGATAGAGAGCGAGAGATCAGAGGGAGAGTTGGTCGGGGAGGAGTAGATGGAGGAGGATAGAGAGGTTCATTTCAAGGATAGGAGGAGACGACGATATTGACGACGTCGCTTCTGAAGAGGAGAATGGACTGCTCGCATTAGACGATTGAGGGTGACTGAGGTGGGTCCAGATTGTGGTTGACTGGTTGAGGAGGTGGTGGAAGAGGTCTTCCTCTGTTATTCCGGATTCATTCGAAGGTAGGTCTTTTGGTTTTGGGTTTATGGGATTGAGGTAGAGGAACAAGGTTTCGGGGATTAAGACTTCATAGTGGTGTTTTTTAGTGAGGGAGTTTTCAAAGCAGGTAAAATGGGAATTAAGTTTAGATTTCAGCCATTTGAGAGAGAGAGAGAGAAAGAGAGAGAGAGAGGAGGACGTCAAAGTAGACTAGGGAAGAAGAAGACCCAAATTTTTTCTGTCTTGCATTGACAATTTTAGCCCCAAAAGTGGGCTAATGTATCATAGTTAACGGCCAAATTAGACAGAACCTGAGAAATTAGGCACGGTTGACTGAAATTAAAGAGCTCAGGGGGTATTCTGATGAAATTAAAAGTTTAAGGATCAACATGAAGTTACCCCTAAACGTTAAGGGGGTAAACTGAATTTAATTCATATTTAAAACACAATTGTATATTAACTTTCATCATAGTAGAGTCCAAGCGTACTTATACTATAATTGAGCGACTTATGTGAATCAACAAGCTACTAACTAAACAATATGCAGCCCTTCCATATTGAAGTGCTTCAAATTAAAATATTGCCCTTGTATTGGAAGATGAAGAAAAAGACAGTAAAACAAAGCGAAAGAGCATATCAAATGTTGGGGTTTGCCTCATTGATTCCACTTAGAAAACGAGCAATGAAATCATCAACTAAAATAGTATATCTCGTGATCATAAAAACTATTCACCAAACTGAAATAAAATAAAATAAAATAAGAAGAACCTAAAATCGAGAGAGCAAGATCTGGGTAGAATACATACCGTATAGAAACCTAGTTTTGTGATGACGAGGATGAAACACGAACGAATAGGGGATGCTATTGAGATTTTAGAGGGCATATTGTCACAACCCGCCAAGTTCTTTGAGCATATTTGAAGCAAGCATTGCCCAAGGATAATTTTTGAGCACACTAGAGTGTTCTAAAATGTTGTGGAAAGCCTCAGAGGTGTCCGGATACAACGGGAAGTCTCTAGGAGACTATGGAATTCTCTAGAACCTTTGAGGAGGCTCAAGCAACTAGAGATCCCTAGAACTCTCTAGAACACTCAAAGCCTTGTATAGATATTGTAGGACTTTCCTAGAGACATGTAGAAGTCTCTAGACTTTGTCTTTATTTGTAATGTCCTAGATTACTCTAGAACTTTAGGTAAGGGCAAGGATGCCTATAAATAGGTGGTGAAGGCTCTTAGCCAAACCATCCTAGAGATCCTAGAAGGCCTTGTAAAGTGTTCTCAACTTAATACAAAGTTCATTTCTCCCACATTGTCTAAGTGTTCCTTTCTAGCATTCTTACTCTCTTGTGTTGCTCTTGCTTCCGTTGCGTGAAGGCGAGGCTGACTTAGAGAGTTCGAGGAGGTGAACAACTCTAAGGCCGCACGGTTGGTAGAGAAGCGAAGTTCTCATCCCATGACAAGTGGTATCAGAGCTTAGTTGCTCGCGCACAACACAAAGAGAAGAAAGATGTCCGGAGAAGGAGTTTCGGTGGAGCAAACTGTTGTCGGCACCAAAAGGACCCACAAGGAAGTACTTGCTGCCTTTGATGCATGGCTCGGAAAGGTGGAATCGGCCGTGGTCGAGTTTGACACTCGACTTGACGATGACGTCGTGACAAAGGGGGATCTCGTAGCCATGGTGGAAGAGTTACGAGAGCAAATGCACGGCGCTCTCAACATTATGGCGGATAAGATCTGAGGGGAGGTCCGAGACAAGCTTGACACAATGTCCGCCGAGCTCACAGCCCTTCGAGAGGAAGTGAAGGAGGTCAAGGGAGATTGGGCGCTATGCAAAGATGCTGCATTGAATAAGTCGCAAGGGTCAAAGGAGACGAAGGCATTGGACTCTTTCAAACCCAAATCCTTTAGTGGGAAGAGGGAAGCTAAAGAGCTTGACACCTTTCTATGGAATATGGAAAGGTACTTCAAGTATCTAAAGCTTGAGGATGACGAGTCCAAAATTTCAACGGCTACCGTGTTCCTAGCCGACAATGCCCTTATGTGGTGGCGTCGAAGGAGCATGGAAATTGAGCAAGGTACGTTCTCTCTCGATACTTGGGAGGAATTCAAGAATGATATCAAGTTTCATTTCTATCCCCAAAATGCTCAATATGAAGCCAAGGAGAAGCTTAGGTGGCTAAAGCAAACAGGTAACGTCAAGGATTATGTCAACACGTTTGTTAACTTGCTATTTGAAGTGCCCAACATGACGGAGGAGGACAAGCTCATGTACTTCATGAGTGGATTACAAAGTTGGGCAAAGCTTGAGTTGCAAAGAAAACAAGTGCAAACCTTGTCACAAGCCATTGCCGCTGCCGAGTCCCTCATTGAATTCAAAACTAGCCACCAAGGCGACACCAAGTTCAAGGGGAAGAAGGTTAACTATGAGAAGAGTGGGGGAGACGTGCCAAAGCTGAAGGAGAAGCCCGAGTCAAGCTATAAGCCAAAGGTGAAGAGGTTTGAGAAGCATGACAAGTCCAAGACTTGGGAAGGGAAGTGCTACTTATGCGATGGGCCTCACATGATGCGCGACTGTCCTCGAAAGAAAGTCCTCAAAGCCATGACCTTGCAAGAGTCTAGGATCGAGGCGGAGGAGGATAATGATGCAAGGATGGGATGCATCCGGTTGCTCAATGCCGTGAAGGCTAGCGTTCCTCAACCAAGGCGACAAGCGGAAGGTGGATCGCTTTACATCGATGTCAAGGCAAAAGACACGATGGTTCGTGCCTTGGTGGATTGCGGAGCAACTCATAACTTCATGACGTATGAAGAAGCAAGGAAACTTGGTCTCCGAGTCACGAAGGAGTCAGGCAGCATGAAGACGGTGAATACATCTGCCACACCCATTGTTGGGATAGCACGCGATGTGGAGGTTCACATCGGCGCTTGGAAGGGAAAGTTGATTTCACCGTAGTCAAGATGGATGACTATGTCGTGGTAATCGGCCTTGAATTCATGGACAAGGTACGAGCGTTTCCCATTCCATTCTATAACATCTTTTGCATTGTTGCGGATGGAGAATTACCTTGTGTGGTGCCCGTGGCGAGGCAAGCAAGGGAGAAGACAAAGGCTCTATCTGCCATGCAACTCGCCAAAGCTTGGAAGAAGGGCGAGCCTACATTCCTAGCAACCCTCAAGATGGACGAGGAGGTTGGAGGAAAGGCCGAACCTTTGCCAAAGGCAATAGAGGCAGTCCTTGAGGAGTTTGGAGATGTAATGCCCAAGGAGTTGCCGAAGAGGTTGCCACCAAGGAGGGAGGTGGATCATGCCATTGAGTTGGAACCCGGAGCAAAGCCACCATCAAAGTCCCCCTATAGAATGGCGCCACCCGAGCTAGAGGAGCTCCGGAAGCAACTTAAGGAGTTGCTTGAGGCCGGCTACATTCAACCGTCCAAGAGTCCATACGGCGCCCCCGTCTTGTTTCAAAGAAAGAAGGAAGGCTCATTAAGGATGTGCATTGACTACCGGGGGCTTAACAAGATCACCATCAAGAACAAGTATCCCATCTCTTTGATTGCCGACCTATTAGATCAATTAGGAGGAGCAAGATATTTCTCCAAGCTAGATCTTCGCTCGGGATACTATCAAGTAAGGATTGCACTCGGAGATGAACCGAAGACCACGTGCGTAACAAGATATGGATCGTTCGAGTTCTTAGTCATGCCATTCGGTCTCACCAATGCCAATGCCCCGGCAACTTTTTGCACATTAATGAACAAGGTATTCCATCCTTACCTTGATAAGTTCGTAGTAGTTTATATCGATGACATTGTGGTCTATAGCAAAACTTTGGAGGAGCATATCGAGCACCTTCGCATAGTGTTCCAAACCCTTAGGGAGAACAAACTCTATGTGAAGAAGGAGAAATGTTCCTTTGCCAAGGAGGAAGTGGATTTTCTAGGCCACAAGATCAAGGATGGAAAGCTCTTGATGGAGAAAAGCAAGATGAAGGCCATCCGAGATTGGGAGCCGCCAACCAAGGTACCCGCACTTCGATCTTTCCTTGGCTTGGTTAATTATTATAGAAGGTTCATCAAAGGATACTCCGCCATTGCGGCACCCTTGACGGACCTTTTGAAGAAAAACAAGACATGGGAGTGGACGGACCGATGCCAACAAGCCTTTGAAGACTTGAAGAAGGCTTTGATGGAGGAACCCGTGCTAAAGCTGCCGGACCTTAGCAAGCCATTTGAGGTACACACCGATGCATCGGACTTTGCCATTGGTGGTGTACTTATGCAAGAGGGACATCCGGTAGCATTTGAAAGCCGCAAGCTCAATGACACCGAGAGGCGATACTCGGTGCATGAGAAGGAGATGACGGCCGTAGTTCATTGCTTGCGCACTTGGAGGCATTACTTGCTTGGTTCCCATTTCATAGTCTGAACCGACAATGTCGCCACAAGCTACTTTCAAATGCAGCAAAAGCTCACCCCGAAGCAAACAAGGTGGTAAGAGTTCCTTGCCAAGTTCGACTATAAGTTGGAATACAAGCAAGGCAAGGAGAACGTGGTAGCGGATGCCCTAAGCCGGAAAGCCGAGCTAGTGCCCGTCGTGCTTACACCCCAAAGCAATCTCATGGGAAGAATCAAGGAGAGACTATCTCATGACTCTCAAGCCAAGAATTTGGTGGAGCTTGTCAAGAGTGGAACGACAAGGCGATTTTGGCTCGAGGACGAGTTCCTTTACACAACGGGGAAGCGGCTCTATGTTCCAAAATGGGACAACTTGAGGAGAGAAATATTGAAGGAATGCCATGACTCAAGGTGGGCGGGACATCCCGGCACTCATCGCACTTTGGCATTGCTTAGCGACACTTATTATTGGCCACACATGCGGGACGATGTGGATGCCTATGTGAAGACTTGCCTTGTGTGCCAACAAGACAAGGTGGAGCAAAAGCATCTGGGAGGGTTGCTGGAACCCCTTCCCATTCCGTCAAGACCGTGGGAAAGTCTAAGTATGGACTTCATCACCAATCTACCCAAGTCCGATGGTTGTGGATCCATCTTCGTTGTGGTAGATCGATTCACCAAGTATGTCACCTTCATCCCGGCACCCGTGGAGTGTACCACGGAGATAGCGGCATGCTTATTCCTCAAGCATGTGGTGAAGTATTGGGGAGTTCCAAGGAGCATAGTTAGCGATCGAGATGCTCGATTCACCGGAAGGTTTTGGACAGAACTCTTCAAGTTACTTGGGGCAAAGTTAAACTTCTCCACGGCCTTTCATCCGCAAACCGATGGGCAAATGGAGTGCGTGAATGCCTTGTTGGAGCTATACTTAAGGCATTACGTGAGTGCCAACCAAAAGGATTGGGCAAAGTTGCTTGATGTCGCCCAATTCTCTTATAACTTGCAGCGGTCCGAGTCGACGGGAGCAAGTCCGTTCGAGCTAGCAACCGGACAACAACCCTTGACTCCAAGCACGTTGGTGACCGGCTACACGGGAAGTAGCCCCGCTGCATATAAAACAGCCAAGGAGTGGCAGCAAGCCAACGAGCTCGCTCGTTCGCAACTAGAGAAGGCTTCAAAGAAGATGAAGAAGTATGCGGACCGGCAAAGGCGACACTTGGAGTTCCAAACCGGCGACTTAGTGTTCGTGAAGGTTATTCCAACACAACACAAGGCAAACAAGGGACTTCACAAGAGTTTGCTACGAAAATATGAAGGTCCCTTTCCGATCCTCAAGACGGTAGGCAAAGCGGCATATCTAGTGGAACTACCTTCTAACACCAAGCTTCATCCGGTGTTTCATGTAAGTCACTTGAAGCCTTATCATGAAGATGCCGAAGCGCCTAAACGAGGTAAGTCCCATCGAGCTCCTGCTTATATGAACACTTCATTTGACAAAGAAGTGGATAGCATTGAAGCCAAGCGCGAGGTGCGGAAGAAGCGGATACCGAGGTATACCGAATACTTTATCAAGTGGAAGGGGCTGCCCGCGTCCGAGGCTAGTTGGGAGAAAGAGGAGTCCTTGTGACAATTCAAGGACAAGATTACCGAGTTCGAGCAAGAGGAGCTCGCAAGGGCGACGAGGACGTCGCCGACTTGAGTGGAGGAGAATGTCACAACCTGCCAAGTTCTTTGGGCATATTTGAAGCAAGCATTGCCCAAGGATAATTTTTGAGCACACTAGAGTGTTCTAGAATGTTGTGGAAAGCCTCGGAGGTGTCCGGATACAACGGGAAGTCTCTAGGAGACTATGGAATTCTCTAGAACCTTTGAGGAGGCTCAAGCAACTAGAGATCCCTAGAACTCTCTAGAACACTCAAAGCCTTGTATAGATATTGTAGGACTTTCCTAGAGACATGTAGAAGTCTCTAGACTTTGTCTTTATTTGTAATGTCCTAGATTACTCTAGAACTTTAGGTAAGGGTAAGGATGCCTATAAATAGGTGGTGAAGGCTCTTAGCCAAACCATCCTAGAGATCCTAGAAAGCCTTGTAAAGTGTTCTCAACTTAATACAAAGTTCATTTCTCCCACATTGTCTAAGTGTTCCTTTCTAGCATTCTTGCTCTCTTGTGTTGCTCTTGTTTCCGTTGCGTGAAGGCGAGGCTGACTTAGAGAGTTCGAGAAGGTGAACAACTCTAAGGCCGCACGGTTGGTAGAGAAGCGAAGTTCTCATCCCGTGACAATATGATGGATTGAGAAGAGGGAGGAAGAAGAGATAGTTTCTATCCGAAAAGGAGCTGTTTGGCCAAAGAAACACTTTAGGGTGATGGGTCTATGATAATTCGGGTTTAAGGGTTAAGAATTTGTGTCCGTTAGATTGTCTCATTAAAAATCCAATGGCTGTCCTACATTTTTAGTCCTGCACCTGAGCTGCCTTGACCGACCAAGATTACCTTTACATTTTAGTTTCCATTTTCCCTTCCAAGTTTGACCCTCTCTCTTTCCTTCAGTCATCCTCCTGCACCAATTACAGACACCCCAAACTTTGGGTTTCAATTATGAACCTTCTTATATCCAAAAAATGAAGGCAGTGTGTAAATTTATAAAATTCAGCATGTAAAGAACATGAAGAATGAATTGGGTTAGATATCTCTTTGTATTTGAATGCGATTACGTCTTTTCAACAGTTAAAAAGACTTGTTGGCCTTCTTTTTGCCTCTCAAATTTGAAAACTACATATATCCTTTTGGAAAAAATTAAATACACAAACAAGTACATGACATTTGATTTACACCTTCAACAATCTTACTGAGGGCAAACTATTTTGATGCTGCCATGCATGTATCAATAAGACATTCTGTCACATCCCGACCTTTAAATTTTTACCTTAGTTATTAACTTGGTTATAATAAAAAATTTTACCGTCTCCGGCATTGAGATATAGTTTAATTGGTCCTTAAAGGAGTTTTGGGGAACGATTATTTCAGAGAGTTATTCATAGGAGAAAATGTCACGATGGTAAAAATGATAAATTTTACCCGGTAAAAAGGTAAGTTTTATTAGGGTATTATTTTTTAGGGTGTTAATTTTTGGAATTGGGTTTTATTTGGTGGTGTTGGACCGGTTGGGATTATAAGCCCAAAACCCATTCTCTCTCTTCCTTCTCTCTTCTCTCCCGACGTTCTCTCTCTCACTCACTCTGCCGGATTTGCTCCGGCTCCGACCAACGCCGTCCGGCCAAGCCAGGCCGCCGCACCGGTCCCGTTTGGACCGCCGCCACCTCCTCTCCCTCCTCGGCCTAGCTCCCGAGCCAATAACCCACCGGAAGAGGAGAAACTCGCCATAGACGCCGGGAAGTATTTTCGCCGGAAATCCCACCTCCGGCCGCCATAAGTCGGAATCTTTGCCTTATCTTGTAGCCCTCATCAAGGTGAGTATTCCTTCAAAATGAATTAGTCTAATTCGTTGTTGTTATAGAGAAATGTATAATTGAAGTTTTACGGATTTCTGGAAGTTTTGATTCGATTACCCTAGTTAGCCTTAGAATTGGACTTAGTGCTAGTTAGGAAAGTTGTAGAGCTTGATGAGAAGATTATTCTGTCAAAATTTCATAGGAATTGGAAGTCGCCGGAATCGGCCTCCGGCCGCCGCTGCCGGCGGAGTCGCCGCTGTTTGGGAGTTTTGTATGGTTTTAAATGTGTAATAATTAGAGGAGTATATTGATATGAATTTTGAAATTTTTGGATGAGATGTGGATAAGTTTGTGAATTTCCGAAGTTTGGTATTTTTTGAGGTTGAATAATGTAAAATCCGGCCGTAGGATTTAAGTTAATTTCTAAGAAATGTTGTATTTACGGCTGCGGAGTATGATATTAAAGTTTGGGTCGTTTCGATTTAAGAATATCGAAGTTAGGCAATGATGAACGTGGTTATGGCTCTCGGTTAATTTTGTCTATTTTGTATAAATATTGGATTTTTAGTTGGGAAATTAATTATATATTTGGAACAGGACGTGAGGAGGCCCGAACAGAAGAAGTCTCGGAGCGTCATCAGGCTTAGGCCTAATTTTTTAGTGGACCTTTGTTTTAATTGAAAAACATGCGATGAATGATTTTGTTGATCATTTATTTTCTTCTGATGAGACTTATTGATTCCTCGGTTATTTGACAATTTTCCTCCTTTGGAGAGTTTTCCAAAAATGAGATTTTCGGTGGATATATATATTTTGGATATTATGAGTATAGTATGTATATAAATGCTAGCTAGCCATACGTGCTTGGTTCGTCATAATGAGGTAAAATACCATTATAGCGCGACGTGAGTGTTAGACACAAGCGGCATAGCCCTATATGAAAACTACTTTTTTTCCGGTTTATTTAGGTTTTCATATAGGGAGTCCACACGTAAATACACCGTCCTCTTTGGTCATAATGAGGAAAAATACCATTATGGCGTAACGGGAGTGTTAGACGTCAGCGTTGTAGCCTTGTATGAATCTCTATTTTTCTAAATTATTTCTAGGATTCATACAAGGAGTCTCACGAGTGTAAATACATACGAATATATGTTTATATATAGTTTAGCCTAAGAGGCTCCATTTTATTTGAGTTGGTGACTAGCCAGTGCTAGTCGTGAAATTGCCAGTTTATGAGTTGAACACTTTTGAGCTGCCGCATGCAGTACATTTTCTATAAAATTAAAATGGGAATGCATAAATATTTTGTTATTAAATTATTTTTGTCCACTCACTCTAACGTTATTAAATGTCTTCCCCTGGGCCTTTCGTTTTAAAATACCCAGTCTGCAGAGTTCGGATTAGATCTAGTAGGAGACGAGGCATAGTCACCCGCATTTCCACCACCTTTCACCAGTAGGTTACATGTTTAACCTATTTGTGTTTTCTTACTTCCGCTAGTGTCTAGTAGCTCTGAATACTTAGGTTTAATGTATATTATTTCAGTTGTGGGCGAAGACATGTTGACATTTTAGAATATTTGACAGAGGATGTAAATTATCTTTGTTGATGTTTATTATCTTGTTGGTAGTGATTGTATTTGGGGAGCACGAAGGCTCTAGAAGTTAAGAGTGGATTGAGAGTTTTAGGAGTGTTTGCAGGTTTTCGTTAGGAAGGGTTGTCCATTTCCAGGGGAGGTTATACCGAATTTTGCGGTAAATCTTTCCTTGGAGATGGTCCCCGCACAATTTACTCCGGGTTCAGGGTGAAATTCGGGGTGGGTCGTGTCACATTCACAATTTTAACTTTCACACATGAATAACTAAATATTAAATAATTTTTCTCATTCAAATTTTCATCCAATCCTGCAACTGCACTTGCTGGAAAGTTAGTTATTACTGCGCACTTGTACTCGTCAAGTTCTGCTACTGCGCCCGTACCCTTCCAATCCTACTACTCCACTAGCTGGACATGTAGCTGCTACTGCACTTGTGCGCACTTGTCCAATTCTGCTACTGTACTCGCTAAACTCATAATCGTCCAGTGTTGCTTCTGCACTCGAACTCGACAAGTGATGCTACTACATTCACACTCATTTGGATATGTTACTACACTTGTACTCTTCAAGCTGCTACTGCGCTCGTCATCGCAAGTTCTGCTAGTACACTTCATCCAATCCTGCTACTATTATACTCATCGCCAAGTTCTGCTACCATTATTGCATTGCTCCTTGTGCATTTTGAAATGATAGTTGACAGTAGCTGCATGTGAACTATTGCAATTTGTAATGAAAATGGCAAAGGATGATTCTGTTTATGCAGGGATGGATTAATACTTCTCAAGAATTGCATGTGTAAAACATTAAAAGTCGTGTGACGTTACAACCATAGGTTTTATATATATGCTAGGTCTACAGCTATATATATTTAAGATGAACAGAGTTGCAGACCTCTGTTCACTAAATTTGTTGGCTAATGTTAGAATCCAAGGTGCGGCGTAAATATAGAAATCAAAATTTGACGAACTGGAGATAGCACTAAGAAAGAGTATCCAAATTCAGAAACAAAATAACTAAGAGAAGAACATTATTTTAATCAAACGATTATTCAGGTTTTTGCATTATTTTTTTCAGGATCGGATCCGAACCAAACATCCTAAAACGGATTGGATCCACAAAATTGCTTTTTCATTTTCAGGATCTGATCCAAACCGTCTTATTTAGATCGGATCAGATCGGTCTAACTTGAAACATGACCAAATATCTGCCCAACTAAATTTCAACTACTATAAATGATAAATGTGTTAGTAAATTTGTGTTCAAGTTTGATCAAAGTTTGTCTGTTGGTTGAGCTGTGTTACGATTAGTTATTTGATTGGTTGAGTTGTTGGCTTTGTTTAGGTTGTGTCAGTGTTTCAATTCTGATTTTATGTATGATAAAGATTAACCCTCTGTAAAACTATATGTTTTTGTGTATAATAATCAGAAATTTCGCTATACGTTTATATCGTGTAATTGACCAAAATTTACCAAACTAACTGAGATCTACAGAATCCGTTTGTATATGAAATGTGATACGAAAGAAAGATGTGGTTTCTCACTTTAGCAGTATATCAAATTTGAATCTTTTGTTTTTTATAGATACTCGGGTGTAAATTCAAGAAGGGCAAAGCACCAAGGAAATAAAAAAATAAAGTCTGGAATCTTCCGTAATTTATTGGGGGACGAATCCTGACCGTCCAAAACACTCACCATCCTTTTCACTCCTCAGCCGTGGTCACTATAAATACAAGCAACTTTAGGGTTGCTCTCAACACTACCATCGACTGCGGCAAAACTCCAAATCCCAAAATCCCTCTGAAACCCTAGCCCCAAAACGATGTCGTCTGAGAAGAAGCTCGTCACCCTGAAGAGCTCCGACAACGAGACCTTCGAGGTCGACGAGGCGGTGGCTCTGGAATCGCAGACCATCAAGCACATGGTGGAGGACGGCTGCGCCGACAATGCGATCCCCTTGCCCAACGTCACCGGTGCTATCCTTGCCAGGGTGATCGAGTACTGCAAGAAGCACGTCGAGGAGGGCGGCAAGGACGCCGAGAAGGACAAGTCCGGCGAGTCTCCGTTGAAGACTTTCGACGCTGAGTTCGTCAAGGTCGACCAGAATGTCCTGTTTGACCTCATCTTGGTTCGTTCCGAAAAACCCATTCCTTAATTTCACTGAAGATTGAAATTTAGGTTTAGGGTTTGTTTCATGAATTTTTATTTTTGATGGAATTTTAATTTTACTATTTGTGGGTTATTGTTAGTAGGAATCAATTGTTTTAGATTTGTGGGGAAGAATTGGAAAATTGATTTTTGTAATTGTTTTGATGACATTGAGAACTTTGGGTAGTTGAAATATTGAGCTTGTTATCACGTCTGTGTTTAAATTTTGTGCTATATGATGATTTGAGGTTATGTATGAAGATTTATGTGTCAGCTGGTGATAGTTTTCTGGGCTTGCATAATGGGTTTGTGTGAAACTTATGAAACTAGGGTTTTTGTTTCGATCATGTTTGTTTTTGTCTTTTAGTTCATGAATTTACATATCATTTAGAACTTGGGAGGTATAAAACTTTTATGTGATCACATGGTCTGTGGAATTGGTATGGAGAGATGATCCTAAGCTTTCTTGATGGTCTTTATAAAAAGTGAGTGAAGGTTGGGAAGATGGGAGTTTGTTTGGTCATACTGATCCGCTGAATATGTGTTTAATGATTTATGTGTGAAGACCTATTCATATGGTTAAAAATGGTTTCTGATTGATGCTGCTAACCCTTCATTGTCATTTCAACCAAGCAATACTTATATCTTAGTCTATGTGGGATACCGTAACTCACGTTTTGTCCTTATTTTTGGTATCTACTTGTCAACCTGAAACTACTGTTTCTGTGAGCACATATTTGTATAAATATCATTTTTTTGCTGGAATTCAAGATTGGCTTCTATTTATCTTGGTGCGTTTGATTGATTATGTCTTTCAGGCTGCTAACTATCTGAACATCAAGGGCCTTCTGGATCTGACTTGCCAGACTGTGGCTGACATGATTAAGGGGAAGACTCCAGAAGAGATCCGCAAGACTTTCAACATTAAGAATGACTTCACTCCTGAAGAAGAAGAGGAGGTTCGAAGGGAGAACCAGTGGGCATTTGAGTGAAGCTAGGGGCTTTCTTCTCAATGTTGATATTATGAATGAGATGGTGATAGGAATGTTGATATAACAACTAGCTGTTTATTGACCCCCTCTAGGTATTCGAGGTTGCTTTTGTCTCAAATGGAATGGTGGTTTTCTTTTGTTAGGTTGCTATGACTCTTAAGATGTGCAAAACCTCTTATTATCTAAATATTATGCGGATTTTATTATATTTGTCTTGTCTTTTGCTTTTAAGATTGTTGGCTTGTTGCTCTTTTCTCCTATTGCTTGAATGCTTAAAAAAATTGACGCCAAATTACCCCTCTAGATGTCGGATGCAGCAAGCTTTAGCCTTTTGCTCCCACTTCTGAATACCAGAAAATTTGCCTTTTGCTACCACTTCTGAATACCAGAAAATTTGTTTGTGAGGATATTTACAGCAGAAGCTGCTTCTTTTTTGAAGCATGTTGTGATCAAGCTATCCATCATGTTGTGCCTCGTTTTAAATGTATTCAGTCTTCCTATATGTTTTTTGTGATCAAGCTATCCTTCAGCTCCTTCCCTTAGTTTCAGATCTTCAGCTATTTGTAATCTTTGCCACTCTTCCTGTTCTTCCTCATTTGTCTTCAGGCTTCAGACTCTTGGTTTTCCCAGCAGTGCCATAAGGCCAATTGTTAAGACTACCACTTGCCTGCCCCTCTTCCCTATATTGTTAGATTTCTCAGAGAATCTCAGTTGGTAGGATGATTAGTATGGCCCAGTCCCGATCACCTGGTCAGTGACTGACCAGGCTACCCTGGTCAGTCACCGTCCGATCTGGTGGGACCCGGCCGGTTTTTCTCAGATCGGGCGGTGACTGACCAAGGTAGCCTGGTCAGTCACTGACCAGGTGATCAGCACCGTGGTATGGCCATACCTCTTGAGCAGTTTACAGAGAATCTTGAATTTTTTAGTTCCTAGTATCAAAGTATCAGATGGGATCATAAGCCTGGTCTAAAACAGCTTACAAGGTCCTGGTCATTATGTTTATCCAATTTCAGTCAGCATCCTACCCTGGCAAGCCCTTTCACACTGTTCTCAGCCCCTGGCTGGTGAACAGCCACGACCGTTACTGCTAAACCCCTCCAGCAACATCATCAAGCTCCTAGCCTCCTGGCCCTCGGCAACATTATTCGTGTTGCTATTGCAATCTATCTGGCATCCTCTTCAACGGGGCTACGTGCGTCAAACCGGCAGCTTCCGATCAACAACACATGCCGGTTCCTTCTCCCACACTAGTTTCGCTGACCCAGCTTGGCATCTTGGCAATCTCCACTACCTTCTCAACGTATCCGGGTCGAGCAACACACATGTGAGTGTTTTGGTTTACTCTCGCTGACCCATCCTAGTAAGTCCGATTGCTGCCCTGTTCAACGAAAAAAGAGAAGAAAATGGTCCTGCTCTGGGCTGTTGTGGACGCCCTAGACAGATAAAGTATACTAGTTTGCTTTTATTTCAAGTTGTTCCTATAAGCTATATCACAGTTGTGTTGGGAACTTGTGATCTCGTACCAAGGTTCAGTCTCTTGCTTTATATCCATCTGACCCTGATTCATACACAAGCGATGTGCTTACTTGAGACACAGCATATCAAGAGCATAGTACAATTTGTATCTGAATCTGCTTGTGCACGAGGAGAATTAATACATTGTCAGAAATTTTAATTTCTAGTGGTGTGTATCATGTGTATGTAATAATACAAACTTGTGACTTGTCAAGAACTCAAGCATGTTACTGACGCTAGCTCGCTGGTACATGGATATGCTATATTTTGATGCATTTCTTATAAACATTACTCCCTCATGCTACTACATTTCCTTTCAAATTGGAAAAATGCATGGTCAAAGGTGCTCAGTTGCTAATCAACACACTACTGTACTGTAGCTTATACTAGAATTCTAGAAAACATTGCCAAAAAAGAACAACAAATGAAAACCGCCGGCATAATACAATTTGATACTCTTAAGGAGGACCAGAAACCGCATCCTATTGAAGAATGTCAAGGGAAGCTGGAGGTGGATTCTGAGGCCATGACCGGGGAGCCAAATGTGCTCCCATGTTTGCTGCAGCATTGGCTGTTCTACTGGTCCAGGACCAGTTATAATGTTAGAAAAGGAGGCTGCCATATATTGAATCTGTTAAACCAACTGCTAGCAGTCCAAGAAACTGAGCCCTTTAGTAGATTTCAAAGCTGATATATGACAAAAAAAAAAAAACAAAAAGGATTAATTACAAAACACCACTCGAACTATGACGTTATTTTCATTTTCATACATAACTATCAAAAACTTGCATTTTCATACCCAAAGTTTCATTCCATTAGCATTTTGATACCCTGATCACTAACACCGTTAAATTTTGAGGCATTTTCGTTATTTCAATAATTATATCATTTTTTACATTTACTTTAACAAAATAATTTATTTTTTGACGTTATCAAATACAAATAAAACAATTTACTTTAGCTTATAAAAAAAACTCCAAAATTAAATATTTATTTTTACAACAATAGTGATAAAAGTTAGTAGAATTTCCATGTTTAATCTATTTTTGGTTAAATATACCATGTTTATATAAAATATGATAAAATTTTCATCGATATTCGATATTTTATATATTTAATTATATATTTTAATTCATTTTATTTTGTTTTGCTTAACATGTAACTCCAAAAATATATATACATACAAGAGTTCTACTAACTTTTATCACTATTGTTGCAAAAATAAATATTTAATTTTGAAGTTTTTTTTTGAATATTTTTGTTGAAGTAAATTGTTCTATTTGTACTTGATAACCTCAAAAAATAAATTATTTTGTTAAAGTAAATGTAAAAAATGATACATTTATTGAAATATCGAAAATGCGCTCAAAATTTAACAGTGTTAGTGGTCAGTGGTATCAAAATGCTAACGGAATAAAACTTCGTGTATGAAAATACAAGTTTTTGATAGTTAGGTTTGAAAATGAAAATAACATCATAATTCAGGTGGTGTTTTGTAATTAATAAAAAAAATAAAAAAAAGGCAATCAGCTTCCACACAACGAGAGGAAATAGGGTGAGATTGAGCAAGTTGAAGGCCAAGAAGAATAGCCCGAGGCTCGACAGCGTCCGCCGATAGAGCAGTACCAACCGAGTCCACAGCATCACACAAGAGACCGTCGGATTGCGAAGTACCGCTGCCAGATCACAAGCAAGCGAATCATAGTGCCAAGTTGCATGTGTTAAGCTTGAATGCTCCACTAGGCGGTGGTAGCCAAACCGAAGACAGATGGAGGTTCAGAACACCGAAAGGCAGCAAGAAATTCAGTAGTCTGATGCATTGCACTACTACAATAGGAACTGGTGTGGAGAGTTTAAAAAGCAACGAGGTTTCCGGGGAGTCGAAAAGAGACTCATTACGGGTATCCAAACAAGAGATTTGTGAACTCGGTAGCCCAAAAGATGGGCAAACCAGGCACAATAGTTTCACTATATGATTCGCAAAAAGGGACAAAGATCAAACCTGGAGAGATGGCGATAATGAAGATTGGCTCAGGTTGCAAAGGTACAAATTTGGAAATGATGAAACTATAGATAAGACTGGTTAACGTCTTATACAAACATACAGTAGGAAAACAACTGGGTCTGCATTGCTGCATATAATTACTCTACCTCACGAGTAAACAATAACCAAATTTAGTATGACGATGATATGTAGCATACATGGGCTACATACGAGAGGTATAAACCTAATTCCTTTTACCCCTACTTTTTCTAGGTCCAACTACCTCCCAACCATCTTCTGATACAACTGCGTGCTTGGTCGTTGGCTCTCTTGCATGAGACTCTGGTTTGTCCACAACCATGTTTGATGAATCATTTCTAGTCATGCTAGGAACAGTAACATCATCGTCATCATCACTATCTTCGTCATCATCCACAACCTAGCACGAGTAAGAGAATCAGTGTATCGCAATGCAAAAAGTTGCCATATATGACTCGGTCAGAACTCAAATTGTGCGAACTCTCCTTATCTTGATAAACCAAAAACCAACGTCCACAGGCATTTCTACAACACAAAAATTTGGCGAATTTTTAGAATTGCCCAAACTTCTAATGCACAGGGTTGTGAAAAGTACCTGTTTAACATGAGGAGTAGGAACTCTTCGACTATTGGCTTCCCTTAGGCTTTCAATGGACTTGAAATTGCAATCCAAACATTCTTCATGCATAATCATTATTTTTTCAGCTACCTGTTCAAAATCAGAGGCCAATTTACAGTTACAACAGATTCCACTAGATAAAGATATAGCAGCTAATCTAAATTCCACTGTTACAGATTCCCGACAGCTCTTAATAGAATTAAAACTACTATCTGAACATTCTGCAAGCATAACTTATGAACTTTCCAACTACTTGTGCAAATCTACAGGCATAAACCATAAATATACAAATTGCAGGTAGAAAATTGTACTTGTGCAAATTTAAAGGCATAAACCATAAAGATACAAACTGCAGGTAGAAAATTGCACCCCAGATGTCAACCAGCCTTAAGCTTTCAATAGACTTGAAATACAATCTAGACATTCTTCAAACATTCATTATGCATAATCACTAACTCTACACATAACTTCATAGATCAGCAAAATAAAGGAATACAAGAAAAACCATAAAACAGAAGCACAAGATTGCATCCCCTATCATAGAATCAGCTCCATATGCAGAGAATCAGCTGACTAAATCCGTACATTTGTCGATTTAATGCCAGCAATAGTTTATAACAAAAGAGTGAGTTTCTAAAGACGATTAATTAACCAAGTACTGAATGTCAGACATATGAAACACAGACATCTCACAAATATCTTCACAGTTCCACATTTTAAGCCAAGTACACTATCTACAGAGGTGAGCAGATCATTCTCTGGTTCCCACCACAAGCATAACACAACAAAATTTATTCCTAATACAATCCATCAAGATACTATCAGACATTGCAACATGGCACCTAATAAAATGGAGTAACGAAACATACCTCCTCAATGCTACCATCCTCTGTCATAGTATTCAGAGAAAGCATAGCTTCGTTGAGCATTTCTTCCAAATCATCTATATAAAGAAGTTCTGGAAAAGAATGCAACACATACCTATCAGAACCAATACACTAATCACTGTAAGAGAAGTTCACATATTTCGGCACAAAACTGACAAATGATGAAGTACAATTCAGTTAGTCCATATTGAGGAGAGATCGATTTAAAGATTTTTCGGCACAAATATCGAAAATTACAGACTGAATTTGGAAAAGGAGAAAGCTTTGAGAAAATTAAGATTACCAGTGGAGTGATTGACCCAGGAGACGATATCGGAGACGAGTTGCTCGGCTTTTTGGCGCGAGTCACGGCCGCCCCACTCGTTCTCGACAGCCAATTGAAGTGCCGACCACCGAGACAGAACTAATCCGACGCCTTCATGGAACACCGCCACAGCCGCCGCCGTTAGCTTTCTCTCAGGCTCCATCTTCAGGGCTGTAAAACCCTAACCCTAAAGCCACTGATGGCGGAAAGATTCGATCTATGAGTCAAGGTTGGGTTTTAATATAAACCAGAAAAAGAAAGAAAAAAAAAAGAGAAAAGATAGCTGTTTCTTTTCTCTTTGTTTGTTAGACATGATTACATCGGATTCTATTCTGTCATAGCATGGGTAAATAATATTTGAGAAATTTTATTAAGGGAAAATAACCTGATGCTTAAATATTTAAAAATTAAAACTTATTTTAATGAATTTTTTTTCCTATAATCCATTACAATAATTCTTATGCAAAAGACATTATTATCTTTTATAGAATTAAACCCACAAATATTATCTCTTTTTCTTTCTTCTCTCCTGCTCTCTCTGCTTTCTCTGCTCTCTCTCTCTCTCTGATCCTCTCAAATCTCATTTCTAGGGTTTTGCCGAACACCACTGTCCGCGGCGGAGCCGATCGTCTCCTCTTCACGGACGAGAGCCACGTCAACGCCAAATGCCAGCTAGTTGCCTCGTCGCGTTTCCATTCCAGAAGACGGAGATCCGCCTCTTCGATCTCCAGTACAACGCTTCGATCTCCAGAAGACGAAGATCTGCCTCGCGGTGCTGATCCGGCGTTCGATTCACTGGGTATGAGCGACGCCGATTCGGAGTTCATTGTTGCCGAGGAGCACGAACGATGTGGTATACTTCTCTCTTTTGCTTCAAGGATCGATCTGAGTCGGGGTTTTATTTTTACGTTTGTTTTTTAGGAATCGTTTAGTGTTTAATTTGATTGTGGTTAATGGTTGCAGGTTAGGGATTGGTATAATTGCCTTCCAGGAGCCAGTTGACCATGACAAAGCATCAGAGATCCGTGATTTGGGTCTGGTCAATTCTTCATACTCATGTTTTCAACATAATAAGCAATAATGAGTGTGCGGCTGTGTATTTTGTATCTATATGTATGGTCACTGACGGCTTTTCCTACTCAAAACTTGTGAGTGTTTGTTGATGATTGCTGTTTTGACTTGATTGTTATCTCTTCAAGATTTGAGTTGTAACGGTTTACTAGGTGTCAGTAACTGGTTACCGGGAGTCAGTAACTGGTTACTAGGTGTCAGTAACTAGTCAGTAACTGGTTACTAAGGGTCAGTAACTGGTTACTGGGTGTCAGTAACTGGTTACTGGGAGTCAATAACTGGTTACTAAGGGTCAGTAACTGGTTACTGGGTGTCAGTAACTGGTTACTAGGAGTCAGTAACTAGTTACAGGAGAAATTCCGGTGACCGGAGTCCGACGGTCGGGAAAATTCCGATGACCGGAGTCCGGCGGTCGGGAACATTCCGGTGACCGGAGTACGGCGGCCGGTGACCGGAGTCCGGTGAGATTCCGGCCAAGTATTCTCTCTTTCATTTTCTCTCTCTCTCTATACATGTTTAAAGGGTGAGGGCAAAATAGTCTTAAAATAATATGATTTGTTAAGACTTTAATAAAAATTTGTGCATTGGGCATAAAGATTTGTGTATTTGGGCATAAAAAATGTTACCTTATATTGAAATGGGCTAATGAAAAAGATTATCATTAGAATGGGAAATGAGGAGTTTAAATTAGTACTAAATGAGCATTTTCCCTTTTATTAATACATTCTTAAACATATATACATATTTTTTTTAAATAAATTATTTAAAACTTTATGGGTACGTAAAATTATCAAAAGAGATATTCATATCAAAAATAAAGAAATCTAGTTGAAATAAAATATTCCGCTTAAGAGTTTTCTTATCCTCTTCGAAAATAACATGTGTAAAGATATCAAGCCCTAATAAGAAATAGTTAGCGACGTTTATCATGAACAACCTTAGTTTCAAGAAAAAACTGAAGACAAAGTAATGGATTATAGTGGTATTTCTCAACCCCTAAGCGACGTATGACTTCTCTGTCTTTGATTAAGTTTGATCTACTACAAAATTTAGATTTAGGGTTTGTTGTTTGATTAGATAGTACAATTTGAAGTTGGAAATTTAGATTTTACTGTGAGGAAAGATGAAACATTTTGAGAAAAATCTCACTAATGTAATTTTTTTTATTTTTTTGAATAATTGACTAGCAGATCTAGAAAAATATGATTATTTAGTGAATTGTGTATTTTAAATGAGTGTATTGTAGGAAATTTGAGTATGTGTATGTAGTAAAATGTTAAAACAATAAAGTTAATAGGTGGTGTATTAAGTATAAGATGTGTATCTAGTAATTAGAAATGTGTTAATAAAATTTCTTATAATATTTTGTAAAAAAAAAAAAAAAAGACATGCGCTAAACAAATAGGTATCTATTGATAATCTTTTTGATGGCCGCAAATTTAAAAAGATCTTCACTTTATGCTGACAGATTTGGCAGAAACGCAATGACTGTGTGTTCAAGAACAAACTTTTTTCTGCTCATGCTATTGTTGCATGTGCAGCTTCCTACCATCATCCTTCCTATCAGGCTACAATTAGCACTAGGATGGGCTCCAGGGATGAAGATAGGATCAAGTGGAATCCTCCCCCTCTTGGTGTTGTTAAAATCAACTTTAATGGTTCAGTTCTTCAACTTAGTTCATATGTTGTTGATGGTTTTGTGTTGAGAGATGATGTCGGATGTCCCATTGTTGTTGTTGTGCGTTGTATTGGGAAAACAAACGTCTCATTCGCAGAACCAACAGCCCTTAGTGATAGTCTACTTAAAGCAAGAGAGCTGAATTTTAAAAACTGTGGTTGTTGAAGATGACTCCTTCCTGATCATCAATTGTGGCAAAAAGAAGGTAAAATGTCCTTGGAAGCTCCTCCAGATTTTTCAGGATATCAGAATAATTGCCACTTGCTTTGATCACATCTCGTTTCATCATTTTGTTACTAATGCCCTTGCCGCTTTAGGACACAAGCTCGCTAATCCTTGTTCCTGGGAGGTCAATTTTCGTGTTGCTATTAGTTAGGTTTTAAATTTCGACCTCTTTAAAGCAAATTGCTCAAGAGGTTCTTCTTTGTAATTTAGTTGTTTGACATCAAAAACAAAAAAAACAAAAAATAGTAAAGCCTCACCTTAAAAAAAAATCTGCTATAACAAACTTCTCCCTAACTTCTGTCAAGTATCACTGACCTTGGTACCTGAAATATAATGAAACATAACAAAATAAACAACTTTGTTATGCACGAAAAAATCCAAAAAAAAAAAAAAAAAACAAATGAACTGATTCACAAAAAACTAAAATCACTGAGCAAAATTCCTACAAAAGACAACTTAAATCATTTAGGGTGCGCAAAATACCCTAATGTAAAATTATAGTACGAGACAATACGTCTTTTCAAAAAAAAAAAAAATAAGAGACAATACGTTTTTGCAATTTTTTCTTTTCTTTTTTTATCATTTTATTTTAAATGAACACGTATTTCATAAACCGTAACTCATGTTCAATTGTTTTATAGAGTTTGAAGACTCTATCATTCAACTTGAAGATAAGGTGAACTATTTGTATTTTTTTTTTCTTTTTCTTCTTTTGTTTTCTTTGTTTGCTTCGTCTATCATTTTACTCATTATTTTTTATGTTGATTTTGCATGTAAATTTTCAAGTCTAATGGCTCATTTAAATTCGATTTTTTATTTTTTTCAAAATGGGGTAGTCTCTAATTATTTGGACTTTTGGTTTTGTTGGATCATATTTTTTTTGGTAACTGAACAGAGTTGAGAACATGTATAGTTTTTGGGACCGGGCCTGCTATCAAGCATTGTCGTGGAAACAAGTAATCTATCTACATTCCATGCCTCAAATGGTTAAGATGTGCAGATTATATTGAAAATATTTGGATTGAAACCCCAAAAAACTTATATTAGGGCACCGCACACTCACTTTTCCTTTGTGTTTGGATACCTTTGTGTGACAATATATTCATTACTTTTGTCTCTTTGTTAAGCAGTGAAGCTATCACCAAGCAGAATAGTTCAACCATACTCATTTCGATGGAATCGTTTGATTAAGGTGATAAAATTTGTTGAGTTGTCTCTGATTTGTTTCTTGGTAATGTGGGATCAGCACGGTTTTCCATACATGTATTTTTTATTTTGAAGCATTTTCCTTTTACTATGCGAGTTAGTTCACTTTCAGTTCGGTGGCTAAACATATCATGAGTTGGGAATTTTGGTTAAATGGTGAAGAAGAATGTAGGACAGAGTTGTTCTCGGGTATGTTTCCTTCACAAGCTTTATCATCTCCAGATTCATCAATTAATCAAATCGTTCTCCTGTGATTACTTGACTTGTAAGTATTCTCTAATTTTAGACTGTCGGAACTGAAAAGGCTTGCCAATACAACATGAGCTCCTTTAAGAGGAGAAATTTTTCTGTCCTCTAAGAGGACCACCTCATCATGACATTACAAAGCCGACACGTAACTTTCTTTTAACTTACTCAATACGGTATGTTAAAAAATCTATCAAACGTGAAACGAAAAAAGAATCAGAACATACTCATCGGCCTTGAGTGAAAGAGGATAAACAAAAGGACTAATATTGATAGACTCATCCCTATTGCAATTGAGAAACAGTCCATCATCTTAATCTTTACAAATCGAGCTATTAAAGATAGAGATGCTAGCTAGCTACAAAAATACTCAACACAAAAATGGCAAAAAGGGTTCATGACTGAAATTTCATTTACTATTTAGATATCTGATTTAGGGTTTTTGATTTCCTTCAAAATTGCCTATATCCTTATTTGGGGATTCCAATTTCCTTCAAACTTACTTCGTGTAAGGGAGAGAGTCGGAGTCCGGTCTTGAGCATGAGAGCAAGAGATTTGGGAGAAAAAGATAAAAGCCACAGGTTCAGGGTTTTGTTGGATGAGGTTAACAGCAGTAGCTAACGGAGGATAATTTTTTTTGTTTCGTGTTTGATAAATTTTTTTCCCACATCGTAGTATTATCCTAAATTGAGTAAGTTAAAAGAAAATCGTGTCAGCTTTGTATTGACAAAGATGACCAAATGTCATGGAGAGAAGTAAGGTCAGAAAAATTTCTCCATTAAGAGATCAGACAACTTAAAAACACATGTGCAGAGTAATTGCTAATTCCAAGATTCTGGAATCAGTGGTTCATATAGATAGGAAGGAAGGCCCCTAATTGCTCGGTATTTTTGTTGTACCTTATTTTTGTTCCCAAAATATTATGCATGACTGCTTTTCCTGATAATGGATTCTTCCAATCTCATGGCTTAAATTCTGAATGAAGAAAGAAAACAAATTCACATCATCGTGCGGGCATCCAAAACTTTTAAAACCCGCAGCAATGCACGAGAATAATTTCTAGTACGTATATATAGCAGCATACATATATAGCACATTGCAATACCAACTTTATTAGAGACATGATGATGTACAACACCAGATAAACATGAACATAATCAAGACATGCATATGTATTGATATCAATCAAGCAAAATCGAAGGTAGGAATTCCAATCTGCAGTAAGCCTACAAGTTTAAGAATGAATGTGCATTTGAAGTTCTCATGCAACAAAGAAAAAGAATTCTCAGTTTTAAGAAAGATGTTAATTTCTTTACTGTTATCAAACAAGCATCCATTTGGCTTGTATGGTATATTAAGAACTGAATTAAGATACTACAGGTCAGTCATAATGGAGTTATGGATCATGGGAAAGTACATAAGCTCATCCAGGTAGACTCTACAAATGGACCCGTTCTTAATCCCATAACAACGCTACTTCCACAACTTGGTAGCAAAACTCCCTCTTCATCCCCAAAACAACACGCTTCCATTTCTCATGAAAACACTAGACACACTATTCAGAATCTCATGCTAGATAACTAATCAATACAATAATTTTACCCGTCTATCAGTTCTTGAATACCGTTCCTTGCCTGACTGAGATGGTTAATGTGTTCAACTTCGGTGGCCCATAGATGTTGCATGGAATGCAACGACATCTCTGTTTCCATAAGGTTCTCTGTCTTCAAACGCCTCACAGCATCCAAATCCATTGTACTAGCACCAATAGTCTGCAACAAATGGAAAAAATTTCTCATCTCGCAAATAATTTGAACATGCAAGGAAACGTTTATGGAGAGCCAATTATATTTTACAAAAAAATTCCAAATTAAAAACAGACTAACCCAAAATTTGCTGAAGCAAGCATTGAAGACTATAGACTTCAAAAGGTTTTCATCATAGCTACTGAGGGCATTATCTGAACTCACAGACACAGCAAGATTTTGATAAGACGAATCAAACATTGATCCGTAGTTCCTCACAACAATCCGATGATGATTATTTAAAATTCTCTCAAGATGATAGATTGTGGAACACCATGCATTATTGTTCGTTCTGGTCCACTTTAAGGTCCAGTCACTATTTTCAGAAGCTGACTGTGGGAATTCTTCATACAGCCTCAGCAAGGTTGCTGCTCTTTCATCATTAGCCCAACAACAGCATGGAGAAGAACCATCATCTGCACAAAAGGTAGAGACTGAAACAATATCAACTAAGGCAACAAGGAGTACAATAGCAACCAATTCCCACCAAGCAAGTAGCCTGCTTCCTAGTGTTGAAGATAGTCCCCATCTGGCTAACATTTTGTTAATACTGACGAGAAAAGTAGCACCAACTGCATTATGCATACATTTTCCGCATGTGTTGATATATAAAACATGGCTTTACAGTTTTACAAAGACTTTGCCGTCATCTAGAAACATATATATTTACAAAGAAAAACATTGCAGTGCAGATGAAACAAAAGGGAGAGATGGTACTCAACAGGTAGGATTCTACATTTAATGTTATTGGTGAGGCCTTCAAACTATATATAAATAATAGAAAACTACTTTACAAATTGACAAGTCCACTTAGATAGCATGCCATGTGTTTCAAGCCAAGTGCCATCAGTTCATTCCAATAGTTTAACACGGACATTCCCGTGTTAGCCACCATTTTGTAAAACCAACATTGCTATTTCCATTTATGGGATATAGTTTTGGACTTCATCCATATAGAAAATTAATCACATTCAGTTTTCTTAGAGACTGATAAAGCAAAACTTTCATATTCTTTTACATGCTCTTACAAACCTAAGAAAATTCCATAATAATCTTTCTGAAATAAATCAATACATTACCTAGCACAAAGCCAGCAAGCGGGATGTCAACAAGATGCTGCCTCAGGTGATTCTTTAGTTGATAATTGACATTTCTACTTTTCTTCTCTAGAACCAGGAAATGTATAGCAACAACCTATAGAATTACAATATTGATAAGTGAAGAAGAAGCTTCATCCCTCTAGGAACAGGATTAAAGGTATAGAAAAGAATAGTAATTAGCTTGGCTGCTACTAAAAAATTCTAATAAAAAAATCAAATCTACAGAACTCACCCTGCAGTGCAACAGCATCGGCTTGAAGTCCAAACACTGAACCAATTCAGATATTAACCCTGAGCGTATGATCTCTTGGGGGGAAGCATTGGACATGTATGAAGCAGGATTAGAGCACTTGACAGCACATGAATCATTGACTCCGCTGACGGAATGGATTGTAATAAATGATACAGATGTCAAGATCCATCTTTTCTGCTCCCTGAAAACCAAAGGACAGACATCAAGCAATAATTTAACATATACCAACAGCTTCCAATTCAGCTGACAGATTCCGCTAGGAAATTCTCTTCCCAAATGAAATGTACTTTAGAAGTAAACAAAGACCATGGCATCGTCAACCAGATGGAGTTCTAGCAACCAACATATGGAGGACAAAAACAACCTTTGTCAAAGTTCATTTATTAATAAGACTCCAAACAAAAATTTCCTAAATAATATGAAAGCTGAAAACTTATAATTATCTGTTACATCTTCGGAATGAAAAAAAAAAAAAAAAAAAATATATATATATATATAGGCTGGATCAGGAACGGACGTCCGCACGGCCCTTAAAGTGCGGACGTCCCTCCGTTCTCCACCGACAACGGCGCGCCTCCACCCGAGCAGACACCAGAGGCGTCCCCGATCACTCTCCCCGGCAAGTCCGCCGAATTCCATTTTTCTGGCGAGATCGATCTTGTCTGAAGTTTTGGGTGGAGGTTGCTGCCCAGACCTTCAAATCGATCTCGCCAGGAAGGGAAAGTGGTCAGGGACGCCTCTGGTGGAGGCGTGCCGTCGTCGGACGGTGGAGAACGGAGGGACGTCCGCACTGTCCTTAAAGTGCGGACGTCCCTCCGTTCTCCACTGTCCGGCTCCGACGACGGCACTCCTCCACCCGAGCGGACACCAGAGGCGTCCCCGATCACTTTCTCATGCCAGCGAGATCGATTTGAAGGTCTGGGCAACGTCCACCCAAAACTTCAGACAAGGTCGATCTCGGCTGCAAACTAGTATTCGGTGGACTTGCCGGCATGAGAAAGTGATCAGGGATGCCTCTGGTGTCCGCTTGGGTGAAGGAGCGCCGTCGTCGGCACCGGACGGAGGAGAACGGAGGGACGTCTGCACTTTTTCTTCGGTGCGGACGTCCGCTTCACAGCGGGCCTCATATATATATATATATATATATATAATCTATTAAAGAGCTAGTACCATAAGCGTTAAAGACAATATCACACTATCCTATTACACATGAGAGCAAGAATTCTAAAAAGAAGAAACAGAGTGACAGAAGGAGATGACTGCATACCGCAATGCAAGAATCCGATAAAACGTCGCATCCACACCAGGTCCAAATCCGACCGGGAGTTCATTTGCGTGCAAAGTCCCAGATAGCTTTACCTATTTGAGAAAAATGATCCTATGAGATCAATATATATCTATTGACATCTGTAAGACATGCAACAAGAAAGAAAAAAACAGATATGAGAATTACAATCTGATGATCCACCAACACGTGAATGCAACTGCTTGTTGCCCTCGGTGAGAATCTCAGCTCAAGAGGATCACGAAGGTTTTGATTTAAATATGGATCAACAGAATTGTCCTCAATGCTATGAATCGCAACCACATGTCCACACACAGATATTAGATTTCCCTCAGGAAACATGTTAGATGCAGTTGACAGTGGAGGCACAGTCATAACAGGACTAATGCATGAAGAGATGTTTGGAATGTCTTTAGGTGTCACAACTGGCTTGATCAGGCTTTCTTTCAATTCCTTTAGGTTTAGCTCTCCAAGACCTAATACACTTGCAGACAGACAAAGAGACATGTCTGAAGAGGTTTCAGACAAATTTCTATTGGACGTCTGAAGAAGCACTTCCTTATGATATCCAGATAGTAGCTCGTCACTTCTAAAAGAATCATCCAATGGAATACACTTTGATGAACTATTATTTTGACAAACCTCATCTGTACCAAATGAAAGGGTCCACATGTGAGTTGTGGAAGGGATGAGAATCTTTTTACCAATGAAATAGTCAGAGCCCTTTAGATTACAAAAAGAATCTTCTCTATCATGCTTTGTGATATAATAACAACCAATCTGCAAAAGCTGCAATGAATATGAAAGAAAACATATTATTTACAGAAATAGTTACCCCCCTAAGCCATGTACTAATTCCAAAAAAGAGAAAGCTAACACACCTGATACTTATAAAAGCTGTCAGACTTGAACTCGAGCAATATCTTCTGCCCACTAGGACCACTAAAGCCACCACTATTTAATTTGGCTTTTGTACAGTGCAAGATAACTGAACGAGAAACTCCACTAATTATAGCCAAACAAGATATTTCATGAGAACTCAAGTTGCTATATGTTCTATCCTCACTGGATTCAATGTAAGACTTGGAACAAGGATTCAATCTTCCGATAGCCTCACAGGAACAGTCCATTGAACCTGAAGTTAGTTCCTTCCTTGATAAATCACTAACCTTCCGTCTCTTGAAAGAACCATTCTTCAAGTAACATCCAACAGCACAAAATTCCATGGAATTCTTTGGATCATCCCCAACTGCCCCAGTTTGACATGAAATAGCATTGTTTCCAGCAACAGATAAATTCCATGGCAAGATTATAGCCTCAACAAACAAGCTTGATGAGCTTGTTATTAAAGCATCACCTCGAAACTGATAAATAACAATGAAACTGGTCATGAACATATGAAGTAAAAAGATAGTTCTTAAGCAATAAAGCAGGAGTATACCTTCTGTAGTGCAGGAAATTTGTGGGTAATCAATAACAGGTGAAATGTTCCACTTTCAAATTTCTTCAAATCTTCTCCCAATCCAGTGCATGGATAAAAGAAAAGATTTTTGCACAACTGACTTCTCAGGCGAAAATAAACACAAACTGTTAAATTTGCCTTTGTTGCCAATGGTACAAAATCAAAGATAGTTCGGGACGAGAACAAATCATATTCAAGCAATCCTTCCGAATCCACAAACCCAGGCATGCCTTCTACAATTACACGGTAGTCAACTACCTAGAAAGCCAAAATGGCCAAGTGAGTCCAGAGATACAAAGGACATATTTGACATATAAATCAATTCCATGTAGTATTATTGTCAGACATGACCTTTATTATTTTGGTGGCATCCCAAGTTGATGGAAGGTCTGGTACTAGAACATCAATGCTACCAGTTGCATCAACAAACTGCAGTCTTCCGGATGGAGAAGTCTGTATATCATCAACATACTGAGGTGGATAAATCCAGTAATAAACTACAGTACTTAAAAATCAAAGGAAATAGATGAGCATTACTCAGATTGAGCTGTTGAATTACGACAAGCTCTATAGGACTATGGCACTATACAAAAAAGTATTTCAACAAAAAGATAGCCATTAACAAAACCACTAACCTTCAAACTTCCTATCAGTGTTATGCCTATATCTTCACTTGAAAAGATCTTTCTAATTGACTGAACATAAGATCTCCCTTCACATACTTGAAGGCTGAACTGGTTGTCATCATGCAATTTTCTACTGTTACCTTCCAGGTTTAGTGTCCTTATCCAAGTGGGCTCACAGTGACATATGAAAAGAGACAAGGGGATTGCCTGAAATAAATAAAGAAAAGGAGTTTAGTACTCAACTGACCATAAACAGCCATAGAAATTAAAGACATTATACCAATTATAAAGAGCTGATGTAAAACAGTAAAAAAAGAGAAGATCACATAGATTATCCTGGCCTGATGTACCAGAGTCAGATTATCTATGTATGGCTCACAACCACAGCCACAGGAATCATGCTTGCAAAATTCCATGAATACTCCCGGCTGCAAAAAGAAACTATATAAACATATGAAAGAAAAGTACAATAAGAAAAGGACTACCAAAAGAAAAACCAAATTACCCGAGTTTGATGCTTTGACGAAAGCATTTGTGAAACAGCATACATCTCAACTAATCCTCCCTTCTGGTAGCACCTTGCAACCGTCCAAATTAACTTATCAGAAAAACAAATAAAAACTATACTACAAGTAAAAAAATAAGGTTTCATAAAAAAGTAATTTACATGTTTTGAGCCCAAAATTTCCTTCTCAGATAAGATACCAGCAAACTTTTTCCGGAAATACGAGGCAACCAGCAATACCCTGAAACCCAACAATCCAGCTAAATAAACTAACTGAGAAATTCATCTTCTAAAGATTATAAATAAACCAGATAAATCCAATCCAAAACCCAATTGAGTTAACTGAGAAACCAATACCATAATCTGGAAGAAAATGCTAAGGACTCGATGAACTTCCGCAACGAACTCTGTGATTGTGAAGCTATATGACACCTGCAGCATACAAGTGAATTTATGTCTGGATATAATAGAATAGCATTAGAATAGCATTACAGTGAGAGGAATCCAAATTTATTATCCATAAGTCAGTAGTACGAATTTTTTTCCCAAGTCACTGCCAAAAGGCCATAATTGACAATTCTAATAGCAATTGAAAATACATGTTTTACCGAGTTTCTATTGGTGAGAAGGATTCCACAATTACATTGGTCCTAAAGCAACCACCAAGTATAAGCATTCTTCTTGTCCAAGAGAATCGTGGATTCACAAAATGGGCATTTCTCACAGAAACCTAGTAACAGAAACAAAAAATCCAAATCAAAAGACTTCAAAAAGTAGTAAAGGCGAAAACTTGAAGACCGGATTATCAAAATTATACAACTTACAAGAGCACCCGTCCTAAGACTATGTGGTGGAGTAAGCAGTTGATCAGTTAGCATAAGCCACACCTCATTGTCCAATTCCACAAGCATTCCTTGCATATACACTCCTCTAACTATCCCTCTATATGTACCAACTTCCCCATTCCCCTTTCTAACTACTTTCACTTTCGGAGTCCATTTCCTGGACAATCTGCTCAAATGCAAGGCAGAATTTCCTGTAGTGACACACATTACTTTAGACTCTTCCTTTCCTATATAAACCAACTTCTTTTTCAAGCCTGATAAAGCAACAATATTTCCCACTAGTTTTGTAAACACAGGATGCCACGATGAAGCAGAACCACAACAATACACAAACACTGGTTTGGTAAACGAATGAGCATCTTTTTCTTGAATTAAATCCCTCAAAACCATAACTGACTCCTTTGAGCCACACGATCTACACTCGCAGACCATAAATTGGACCAAGAAGCCGCGGAGGCTTGTTGGAGGGCCAGAATCCAAAGCCGCATTGCTCTTCGAATTGCTATCACCTGTTCTACAGGAAACAATGGACAAAGGACTAACCGACTCCACCGCGCCAAAAACACCATGACGAGCCTTGCAACTGCTTTCAACAACACCAGAAGAGCCTAAATCCATTGAAATGATATTCGAACACCGAAGAACTCCGGTGATCGAATCTCGAAACCCCCATCTGATAATCTCTAAGAACCCACCGCCACGTTTGATTGGAATGAAATTCCAAGCAAGAACGTTGATTCTCTTGCCGAGAATCCGAGCATCGAAATCGAGAACGTCACAGCAGATCGAGGCGGCGGATTCGTCGGAGAATTGGAAGCAAGTGTTGTAGGAGCATCGAGGAGCGGCGGCGGCGGCGTCTGGAGCGGAAGCGGTGGTGGCAGTGGGGAGGGTTACGGTTCCGATGAGGAGGGCGAAATGGTGGAGAGAGGGGAGGACCTTGGTGGTGGAATTAGGGTTAGGGTTTGAGGGGGTGGGAGAAATGGAGGGGTTTGAGGTTTGGTTTGAATTGGGAGCAATTGAAGGGGTACCGAAAGAGGAGGCTCCGGTGAGGCAACGGCCGCGTTGGAGTAACTCTGCGATTGTGAGGACCTTCACATTTTCCATTGATGAGTGACTGAAAGCTCTCCTGTGGAAGAGAGCTTCAAAAGAGAGAGGGATTTGGGGCGCGGGACCAGGGGGCGGGAACAGAGAGATTTAGAATATACCCAAATCGGCTCTACTTTTTACTAGCATAATCACACATTTCTCCCAAAAAAAAAAAAAAAAACAAGTTTTTGCACCAACTGACAATATATATAATACATGGGACTTACAATGTTATTAATGTAATACCCAGACTTTGTTTTTCCTATATATATAGTCCTGCCGTTAATTTCTGTTATGTCTCATACAATTAAGGTTCAGTTTGGTATTGATTTTTAAGATTAAAATCACTTATAATCACCATTTTGATGAAGTGAAAATAATTTAAGAATAGAGAATCGTGAAAGATGTGTCTTATTCATTGATAAGAGTCATTTATATAGGGATTTACACAATACCTAATATGGTAAGGATATGATTACATAGATCTAGTCAAACTACATATCCTACTGGCACACATAAAGAATATCCTAGAACACTCCCCTTGTGCCGCGCGCTGATATGTCGATGGTACTGATCTGTTGCCTCGTCAAAAATCTCGTCAAGTCACAAAAACCCGGTGGGAGAAAAACTGAACCTTGATCGTAGGAGAAAAAGAGTACAACGCACCAGCCTACTTCATTGAGATGATACTCCCACTGATGTGAACATTATTCAGAGAGACTTGATAACCGACGCATGTCTATACTTTTCACATGTTTTTCAAAAGTAGACTTAGGTAAGGACTTAGTAAATAAGTCTGTTGCGTTTCCTTCGGAACTAACTTGGTTCACTTGAATGTTGAGAAACGCCTGTTGCTGTTGGTTGTAGAAGAACTTAGGTGAAATGTGCTTTGTATTATCACCCTTTATGTAACCTAACTTCATTTGCTCAATACAAGCTGCATTGTCCTCATAAATACATGTAGGTCTATCAGTTGTAGAACTTAATCCACTAGTCCCTCTAATGTGCTTAATGATTGATCTCAACCAAACACATTCCCGAACAGCTTCATGCAAAGCTATAATCTCTGCATGATTTGAAGATGTCACCACTAGAGTCTGCTTAGTAGACCTCCAAGATATCGTCGTATTCCCAATGGTGAACACATAACCAATTTGAGAACGTCCTTTATGAGGATCGGATAAATATCCGGCGTCGACAAAACCCACAAACGTATTGTTGGGTGTCTCGGCATAGGACAAGGCGACGGTGGCGTGCTCAGCATTGGACCCGTGTCCAGCAGCCGTGCCGGCGGCGTTCATGGTGGCGGTCCGATCCCTTGGTGGATCGGTGCCGTGTCTTCCATGAGCCATAGGACCATCTTCTGTCCTTCTTGAACAGTCCTAAGTCAATGGTACCCTTAAGATATCGAAAGACGTTCTTAACTCCGGTCCAATGACGTTGGGTTGGCGCTGAGCTAAATCGAGCTAACAAGTTGACTGAGAATGCAATGTCTGGTCGAGTGCATTGAGCTAAGTACAATAATGCGCCTATTGCACTAAGGTATGGAACCTCTGCGCCCAAGACCTCTTCGTCGTCCTCTTTCGGACGGAATGGATCTTTAGTTATATCCAGACTTCGACCAATCATGGGAGTGCTGACAAGATGCATCTTGTCCATATTAAATCGCCTGAGCATCTTTTGGACATATGCAGACTGATGGATAAGAATTCCACAGACTGGGTGCTCTAGTTCAAGACCTAGGCAAAAACGAGTCTTCCCAAGATCTTTCATCTCAAACTCGGATTTCAGATAAGCCGCGGTCTCTTTGATTTCATTACGAGTACCGATAATGTTCATGTCATCGACATAAACGGCCACTATCGCAAATCCGAAACTTTTCTTCTTTATGAACACGCATGGGTATAGTTCATCGTTCTTATATCCCTCCCTAATCAAGTAGTCACTTAGACGAGTATACCACATTCGCCCGGATTGCTTTAATCCGTAAAGTGAGCGTTGCAACCTTATAGCATACGCACTCCGTGGTTTAGAGTCACTTGACTTAGGTAAAGTAATGTCATCGGGCACTTTCATATATATCTCTGAATCTAGATCCCCATAGAGATATGCCGTAACCACATCCATAAGCTGCATGTCAAGTTTTTCGGACACTACCAAACTAACTAAGTAGTGGAAAGTTATGACGTCCATGACTGGAGAGTAAGTCTCCTCATAATCAATCCCAGTGCGTTCTGAGAAACCTTTCGCCACAAGGCGGGCCTTATACCGAAGTACCTCATTCTTCTCATTACGCTTCCTAACAAAGACCCATTTATGTCCAACAGGCTTTACACTCGGCGGAGTTAGCACTACTGGGTCGAAGACCTGTCTCTTTGTCAAAGAGTCTAATTCTGCCTGGATTGCAACTTTTCATTTAAGCCAATCTGCTTTGTTTTGGCATTCTGCAACAGAGCGTGGTTCGATGTCATCGTGCTCAATGATTTTATGAGCCACGGAATAAGCAAATATATCATCGACATGGGTTGATGACCGGTTCATCAATTCATAAGTGTTATCATAACACATGGAGATCTCTATGTTCTTTGATGTTGACATTGACCCTAAGGCGTCCCCATGGATTCAAACATCAATTCGTGGACATAACTGTAATCAGAGATGATCTCGTGAGAAGGATTCTCAACATCGATGATCAAAGGATTGACCCATACCTTGTCAGTCTGTTTCTTTCTTGGACGCGTGTCAACCGAACCAGGTGGCCTCCCGTTTTCCTTTGGGGAGCCACGGCCTTCATCCCTCCACCTGGGTGACGCCGGCTGCGGCGGCAGTACCGAGCCCAGGGATGGCCATGCCCTTTCTAGGGACTTCGAGCGTAATAGGAACATTTGCAGCTGGTATATCTGATCTTGTCACTTTCGCAATCTCGGAGAAAGAGTCAGGCATCGTATCTGCTACTTTCTGAAGTTCGAGAATACGTTTCACTTCACTTTCAGTCTGTGAAGTGCAAGGATCATAACGAGACAGAGTGGGGACAAACCACGACAATTCCTGTCGTTCCACATGAACACGTTTGTTCGTATCTCCCCCTAACGACGGGAAGAATGTCTCATCAAAGTGACAATCCGCAAACCTTGCTGTAAAAAGATCACCTGTTAATGGCTCGAGATATCTAATAATCGTTGGAGATTAATAACCAACGTAGATACCTAATCGTCTCTGAGGACCCATTTTAGAACGCAGTGGAGGTGTAATTGTCACATAAATCGAAAAACCGAAAATGCGTAGATGCAAAATGTCAAGCTCATATCCAGTGACCAACTGGTACGCACTGAATGGTTGTTTGGCAGTTGGTCTGAAACGAATAAGTAAGGCTGCATGCAATATTGCATAGTCCCATGACGCAATTGGGAGGTTGGTGCGCATTACCAACGCTCGAGAAATAAGCTGAAGCCGCTCAATTGTAGCTTCGGCGAGACCGTTTTACGTGTGAACATGGGGTACATGATGTTCAACTTCAATCCCGATAGACATGCAATAGTCATCAAAAGTCTTTGATGTAAATTCTCTAGCGTTATCCAGTCGAATTGACTTAATTGGATAATCCGGGTGGTGAGCCCGAAGTTTAATAATTTGTGCTAGGAGTTTTAGAAATACAGCATTACGTGTGGACAAGAGCGCGACATGAGTCCAACGCGTTGAAGCATCCATCAGAACCATAAAGTATCGAAATGGTCCACATTCAAGATGGATAGGTCCACAAATATCACCTTGGATATGATGTAGAAATGGAATGTTCTCGGTGTTATCTTTAGCGTAAGACGGTCTCGATACTACTTTCGCTAAAGAGCAAGCTTTGCAAAATGAACGATGAGCATTTGAAAGAGTCAACAACACATCAAGGGAAGAATGGCGCACCTCAATTGCTTGAGTGATCGGCCGGGCGGTAGCTAGAAAGTTGGTGCCGAGCCCGGGAGACGTCAAAGTCCCCATTAGGCCGTGGTGACCAGTTATGGCGTCACCACCATGACTCATAGAGATATCATTTCCCAAATGTTTTTGTTTTGATCTGAAGAAGGGATGTCCATGAGAATTATGCAGAATTCGGATCATCATGTCCCTTCCAGGATGACCAAGTCGATTATGCCAAAGCTTGTATGAGTCAGAGTCCCAAAGATCTTGTTTGGCGACTACATAGGATTCAATAATCCGAATCGTAGTAAGGTAAAGACTACTAGATTGACTCATGAGTTTCTCTAATATACATTTACGTCCGTATTCATGAGAAGTTATACATAAGAACTCAGTTCCATCTTCACAATGAGTTTCCAAGTGAAAACCATTAGCGCGAATGTCTTTAAAGCTCAACAGGGTTCGGTGCCCTTTTGGGGCATAAAGAGCGTCCGTGACGTGGATCATAGTGCCATGAGGCAAAAAAAAGTGAGCAGTTCTACGCCTGAGGATCACAGGAGAAGATCCAATCATTGTCGTCACAGATGATTTACAAGGCATTCACTCAAGAAATAGCTGTCGGTTCCTTAGAATTGTGTGGGTTGATCCACTATTTGCGAGGCACTCGATCTCTCCAAGAGACATACCTATAAAAGAGAGTAGATATATGAGTAAATGATAGGAGCACAAAGTGTGACGTTCTTAATATGTTTATACCCTTTATTTACCCTTTGTTATCTCCTATTTAGTTGTTTTAGCTTTATATTTGTGTTTAGTTTAGAATAATTGCTTAATTTAGAAATATGTAGGTTTTAGTGTTAGAATACATAGTATTTTCGGATTTGAAGAATTTGGTGTTGAAATTGTGCTAAGTGTTGGAAATCCTTGTTTACTCAGGATTCCTGTCTTGATCAGGATTCCATCTTTTCTCTTTCCTAGTTTCTAATTTTCTTATTACTATTTCAGGAAAGTCTAAACCCGTGTTGACTAGGAAATATTTTCCTGACTCATGAGGGAAAGGGGCCGGCAGCTAGGAGTTCCTGCTTGAGCTAAGAGAAGTACAATCCGAGATATGTATGGAGATGCCGTGAAGATTTCCCAAGAAGCCAAGGAGAGAGAATCCGTGCGGCATAAAGAGAGAAGGTTTTTCAAGTTCAAGATGGTTTTGTCATTCCTTAATGCATGAGGATTACTTGAAGAACAAGAGAAGAAATTAAATCCAACTTGGACTTGGTTTTGCCGATTCAATAGGATTCCTTGTGCTAGAAGAATTCTTGGAGATCAAGACTTGTTACTCTATAAATAAGGCATGGCATGGCAGCAATAATCATCATCAACCCGTGCAAATAACACCAAAGCCTTTGCTGAAACTCCATCAACCTCCAAACACCACAATCCGATCCCACCTTCAGCAATTATCCAAAGCAAGTAGCCTAGGATTCCGCTCACTCGAAGAATAGAACAAGTAGGGATATTCTAAGAGTGTATTTCATCTTCTATTTTCGGATTACTATGTGTTTGTTCTTGTTTTTGTTTATTTTAGGTTTTTGCTTAAGTATGTTTCGATTCTTGTCTATGAGATAGAAGTACTTTTGAGCCATGCATTGAATTGAAGTTTACGATTTATGATCAATGATTTTAGGTTTTATGCCGTGAGTTTTATGTCCATATACTTTAAGATTTTCGGTGCATTCTTCCATTATCATGTGTAATTGATACAAGTAGTTGATGTTGCATGTGTTAATCATCCAAGGTTCGACTTTGATACAAGTAGTTGATAAGTTGCATTGTCTTTGTTATTTCACCGATTTTCTACCTATGTTTGATTTGAACTTGTGCTTAAACACATCGATTCCTTATGTGATACGTAATTGCATGATTAGTTTATGTGTGTGACCTATAAGTAGAGCACGTAGCCGAGCTTGTTTGTGTCACGATGTTGAATGAAACCCGTAGTCTAATTCAAAGTATGTCTATGTCATAGGAACCACGTAAGAACTTATGTGCATATCGAATTTAGGTTGTGTATTTGCTCACGGTGTGAACTTAAATGAGATTAGAGATTGTCTTCTTTGTTCTTGCATGGTTGTTTGGTTGAGTTTGTATGATTGTTGGTTGATCACATGTATATATGTATAGAAGTAATTTAGGATTTATTATTAATGTTTGTTCCGAAATTATAAAACTCTTAAACCCTATATGCTTATTTCGACATTTTTATTAGATTAGATGGATCTACCCTGTAGTTGGATCCCCGGTTTAGAACGATCCCTGCTTGCTTTATACTACGATTGATTTGTTGACAGGGTTAATTGATGCGTGTGCAAATACGTCTTATCAGTAAATAGGTCGATATCGAGCCATTTAGAAGGATTGAAAAAACTAAAAGTAGCAACAATCCCGAGAGTGCTGAAAATTTCTCGCGCAGAAATGACTTTTGCGCACTAAAATAGTCATAACTCCTTTGTTAAAATAGATATGGACGAACCGCAAAATGTTCTGAAAACTAGACTCGTAGAGCTTTCCAATAATATAAAGCTCACTGTCTAGTTCATCTGGAGCTGTTCACAAAGCTCAAACGAAGTGACTGTCAGGACAAATTACTATTTTTCGTAGATTTGGCATTAGCAAAGCTTTTGAAGCTTGCTGGTGGCGTGGAGGTGTATGCTCAGCCACAAAGACGTGTTGATGATCAAATCCAAGTCCAGAGAACCTAGAAGATTCGATGTTGATCTGGTTTTGCCAAGTCTTTAACGTCTTTTTCAAGACTGCAATTTGGGTAATAGCGTAATGGGAATCCAAAATCAAAAGCTTTCGGTAACTCCAAATTAAGTATGACCAAACATGTCCGTGGAGGGTCGGTAGTGCGAGGCACACTTAAACCACTAGCTCCTTAATTTCGGACAATTCTAAGACATCATACTATCTTGGATGAGTCTAGTTGAACAATTGATGATGGAAAATCCGCTATAGGTAAAAGACTTAAACTGGAAACACGTGAGTAACTCTCCTTGAGAGTCACGGCGCCGTACATCACCTCCTTTAAGGGAGAGACCAAAGACGGCGTTGATGCCATGTTTTCTAAGGTAGATATAAATCATTTCGAACCATGTAGAGACAAGAAGAACAAAAAAGAAATAATCTTTCATTAATGCTGACACGACCCACCCCGAATTTCACCCTAAACCCGGAGTAAATCGTGCGGGGACCACCTCCAAGGAAAGATTTACCGCTAACTTCGGTACAACCTCCCATGGAAATGGACAACCCTTCCAAACCAAAACCTACAAACACGTCTAAAGGTTCCAAATCCAACCTTATAGACTCCTAGAGCCTTCGTGCTCCCCACAAATCACAACCTCTCCTAATATAGATTACTAATCTAACAAGGATCCTATAATAAACAACCACATATTCAGAGAAACTCTATTTGAGAGGAAATGAACTATAAATAAATAGAAAAGAGCGGAAGCTATACTATTGACTATGCCTCTTCTCCATGTACGTCCGATCTCAACTATGCAATCCTGCAGACTGGGCATTTTAAAACGAAGGGCCCAGGGGAAGTCATTTAATAACGTTAATAACGTTAGAGTGAGTGGACAAAAATAATTTAATAACAAAATATTATGCATTCCCATTTTAATTTCATAGAAAACATACTGCATGCGGCAGCTCAAAAGCGCTCAATTCATAATCTGACACTTTCACGACTAGCACTGGCTAGTCACAAACTCAAATAAAATGGAGCCTCTCAGGCTGAACTATATATAAACATATATATTCGTATGTATCTACACTCGTCAGACTCCTTGTATGAATCCTAGAAACAATTCAGAAAAATAGAAATTCATACAAGGCTACAACGCTGGCGTCTAACGCTCACGTTGCGCCATAATGGTATTTTTCCTCATTATGACCGAAAAGGAACGGTGTACATATACGTGTGGACTCCCTATATGAAAACCTAAATAAACTGAAAAAGAAAGAAGTTTTCATATAGGGCTATGACGCTTGTGTCTAACACGCACGACACGCCATAATGGTATTTTACCTCATTATGACGGACCAAGCACGTATAGCTAGCTAACATTTATATACATACTATACTCATAATATCCAAAATATATATATCACCGAAAATTTCATTTTCGGGATCTCTCCAAAGGAGGAAAAATTGTCAAATGGGCGAGAAATCAATAATCTCATCAAAAGAAATAAATGATTAATAAAATCATTCATCGCATTCTTTTTATTTAAAACAAAGGTCCACTCACAACTTTAGGCCTAAGCCTGACGTCGATCCGAGGTCTCTCCAATTGAGTCTCCTCACATCCTGTTCCAAATATATAATTAATTTCCCAACTAAAATCCAGTATTTGATAAAATAGGCAAAATTAATCGAGAGCCATAAATACGCTCATCATTACCTAAGTTCGATATTCTTAAATCGAAACGATCCAAACTTTTATATCATACTCGGCAGTTGTAATTACAACATTCCCTAGAAATTAATTTAAATCCTATGGTCGGATTATACATTATTTAACTGCTAAAATACTAAACTTCGGAAATTCACAAACCTATTCAAAACTCGTCCGAAAATTCCACAATTCACTTCATTAAACTCCTCTAATTATTACACATTTAAAATTATAAAAAACCCCAAAACGGCGGCGGCGGCTCCGCCGGCAGCGGCGGCTGGAGGTCGATTCCGGCGACGTCCAAATTCTACCAAATTTTAACAGAATCTTCCTCTCATCATCCCAAACAACTTTCATAACTATCACTAAGTCCAATTTCAAGCCTAACTAGGTCAATCGAACGAAAACATCCTAAAAGCCCTAGAATTTCAACTTCGAATTTCTCCTTACCGAGCTCAAGAGGGATCGAGCCTTTTGGAGGGGTTGTTGCACGGGAAGAGAGCTACAAAACGAGCCAAAGATCACCGGCTTTGGTGGCCGGAGGAGGGAGCTCCGGCGAAAACAACCACGCGGCAGCAGCGGCGTCACCGAGCCTTAACGCCGGCGAGTGAGGACCGGTCACCACCCCAGGCTGGACGAGCGGCGTCCCAGCTGCCAGACGCGACCCGTGCGGCGGCCAGGCGTGGTCGGACGGCGGCGGACGGGCGGAGAAGTTTTTCCGGCAGCGGGAGGGAGAGAGAGAGTATCGGGAGAGAAAGAGAGAGAAAGAAAAGAGAAAAGAAAAAGAAACGGGTTTGGGCCTCACACCAACCCGGCCCAATATCATAAAAATACCCAACTTCACCAATTTAACACCCCAAAATAAAATACCCTATTAAAAATTACCTTTTACTAGCTAAAATTTACCATTTTTTTACCGTCGACACATTTTTCTCCTACGAATAACACTCCGGAATAATCGTCCCTCAAAACCCCTCTAGGGACTAATTAAACTATATCTCAATGTCGGAGACGGTAAAATTCTTATTATAATCATGCTAGTAAATAAAATAAAATCTTACGGGTCGGGATGTGACAAATGCGTTGAAAAGAGTACATAAGGGTCTCAAAAAAAAATTGAGAAGAAAACTAAGCATGGCATGCTAACGATGCCTTATTACATCATGACTTGTAAAAATGAAAACAATCTAGCCGGTGATGTCAAAGTCAGGAGCATATGAGTCAGAACAATGTCCATTGAGGTCTGCGACCTTGAAAGTAACATTATGTTCAACTCCATTGTTTTCAGTGGAATTGACTTCCATCAATTCCTTGTATTTCTTGTATGCGGCAACAACATTTGCAGGAGCGCGACAGCTTTTAGACCAGTGGTCCTTTGACCCACATCTGTTGCATTGACCATTAGAGGCAGAGGAAGAGCAAACATGCTGCTTTCGAGGAGGGGCAGCGCCGCCCTTGGGGCCTGCGGCACTGGTGTTTCGACGCCATATGTTGGTATGGCCACTAAAGCCACTACCTTATCCTCGAGAACCAGAGGCACGGTGGTGTTGATTCCCACATGCATAAGGTTTATTCCGATGTTGATCCTTGCGTTTCGGAGCTTTGTGACTCCGTTTGCTGTTGTAATTAGATTCCATAATTTTTCGAGTGCCTACAGGACGCAAATTATGCTGATCATTGATCATGTTGTTCTTTTCTTCCATAAGGAGTTGCGTCATTAAGCCGCTAAATGTAGTAATCCTCTTATTTATGAACTCAAGTCGATATTGGTTCATTAGGGTCTTAGCAGCTGAAGGGAAGGTCGAGAAAGTCTTTTCAATCATGTCGGCATCACTTTTCTCGACTCCACATGAGCTCAGTTGAGCTTGTAGGCAAAGCATATCCTTGTTGAAGTCGTCAACCTTCTTGTAATCCAAAAGTCGAATTTCATCCCAACGAGCAATTAGTTCTGGGAGCAAGGTCGAATGGATATTGCCGAAGCGTTCGGCAAGTGCATCCCACAGATCTTTTGGATCATGCTTTGATTGATACTGCTTGCGCAGTGTGGGATCGATATGCTTAAGAAGAAACATGAGCGCCTAAGATTTTGTTCTCTTGTTAGGCGGTTCCTGAGTTGGATCGGCGAATATGGTCTCGGTCAGATCCTTAGCGATGAAGGTCTGCTCTATGTCCGAGACCCAACGATGGTACTCGGTACCATGGGCGTCGAGGACGTCAAATTCAATGCCTCTGTCCATCTGCATACAAGAGAGAACAAATCGTATTAGTTTTCTGTTGAGACCCAAAAGGATACTTAAATACGATGCTTTTATATTGGTTTGTCTCTCTAAGGTTGATCAAACACAACCCTAAATGTCCGGAGTCGATCAAACACGACCCGAAAAATTTGTGTGAAGGTGATCAAACACACCTTCAAAATAGCAATAACCAAAGTTGATCAAACACAACTTTGGACCCGGGGAGAACAACCGGGATTTTAAACCTGCAAAGACATCGTCCCAAGCATAGAATAGAGTAGAAGAAAGGGGAGAAAACACTTTATCTCCCCCGAGGTTATTAAACTTGGAAGAGTTTAGGGTTGTAAAGATAACATATCGTAAAACTTGGATGCTTCCTCGAATTTCTCCTTACCTAGCTCAAGAGGGAGTGAGCCCTTAGGAGGGCTTGCTGCACGGGAGGAGAGCTTCAAAACGAGCCAAGGATCACCGGCTTTGGTGGCCAGAGGAGGGAGTTCCGGCGAAGGAGCTGTCGGCGTTTCTAGCGGGTTTTCTCCTCTCCGGCGACGCTAAAGGCTTGGATGCTAGGCCGGGAAGAGAGAGGAGACGGCGGGGCTCCGAACTGGGCTGGAGCGGCGGCCGGTGGCTGACCGAACGGCGGCAGACGACGGCTGGAAATCCGGCGGGTCGGGTTGCTTGGGAGAGAAGTCGGGAGGGAGAGAGAGAGAAGATGGTTTGGGCCTTTGTGTCCAAACCGGTCCACTCCTCTATATAACCCAAAACCAAAACTTAACACCCCTAAAAATAATACCTTAATAAACTTACCTTTTACTAGCTAAAATTTACCATTTTTACCGTCGTCACATTTTCTCCTACGAATAACTCTTTGAAATAATCGTCCCCCAAAACCCCTCCAGGGACCAAATAAACTATATCTCAATGACAGAGACGGTAAAAATTCTTATTATAACCAAGCTAGTAAATAAGGTAAAAATTTAAGGGTCGGGATGTGATAGAGAATCTATCTAAAATGTGTTCTAGGATATTTTTTATGTGTGTTTGGCCTTATGCCAGTAGGATATGTAGTTTGACTAGATCTATGTAATCATATCCTTACCATATTACGTATTGTGTAATTCCCTATATAAATGGCTCCTATCAATGAATAAGACACATCTTTCACGATTCTCTATTCTTAAATTATTTTCACTTCATCACGTTATCAGCTCTTGGCTCAACCCTTGAGCTAATAGTTTTTCCCAAACCCTAAAACCCAAAGCCGAAAACACTCAGCCTTGCCTCGGTCGCCGCCGCCGCCGCTGCTGCCGCCGTCGCCCTCCGACTGCCGCTTCCTGGCCGTCTGCTCCACTGCTTTCTTCAAGGTCTAGGGCTTTTAGGATGTTTTTGTTCGATTGGCATAGCTAGGCTTGGATTTTGTGTTTGTGCTAGTTAGGAAAGTTGTAGAGCATGATAAGAAGATTATTCTGTTAAAATTTCATAGGATTTGGAGGTTGCCGGAATCGGCCTCCGGCCGCCGTTGCCAGCGGAACCGCCGCTGTTTTAGAGTTTTGTATAATTTTAATGTGTATTAATTAGAGGAGTTTAATGAAGTGAATTGTGGAATTTTTGAATGAGTTTTGGATAAGTTTGTGAATTTCCCAAGTTTGATATTTTTGGCGGTTGAATAATGTAGAATTTGGCCATAGGATTTAAGTCAATTTCTGGGAAAGGTTGTATTTACGGCTGCCGAGTATGGTATTAAAGTTTGGGTCGTTTCGATTTAAGAATATCGAAGTTAGGCAATGATGAGCGTGTATATGGCTCTCGGTTAATTTTGCCTATTTTGTATAAATATTGGATTTTTAGTCGGGAAAGTAATTATATATTTGGAACAGGACGTGAGGAGGCCCGAGCAGAAGAAGTTTCGGAGCGACATTAGGCTAGGCCTAATTTGTGAGTGGACTTTTGTTTTAAATATTATGAATGCGAAATAATTTATGTTGTTAGAGAATAACCGAAATTGAGAATTTCGGTGAGCATGTTTATATATATCCATATTTGGATGATTATAAGGATATTATGTATATAAATAAATGCTAGCTAGCTATACGTGCTTTTCCACCATACTGAGATAAAATTTCATTATGGTGCGACGTGAGCGTTAGACGCAATCGTCGTAGCCCTATATAAATATAATAATTTATATAGGGGATATGCGCGTATGGGTCCGGTTCAAGGGACATTATTTTTGACACAAATTTTGACACTTCTTAATAGCCATTAGATCTTAAAAACTCAATGGTCTAGATTAATTGTGAATATGATTCTATCATACAATTAGTTGATGTGGCAATTGACTTGTCATCACCTATTTTCTTAACAAATTGAATTAAACTTTATTTATTAAAAGCACAAAACCATATCCAATTGAGAAAAATTAAAGAAGAAGAAACGCCAAAGAAACAGTGATTAATTCCCAGGTTTATCTTGAGGGATGGGTGAATTACTATATTAATGATCATCAGCACATAAATTAACATCAAAAGAAGAAACTCGGATTGCCATATCAATATTAGAGAAGAAGAAACCTCAAGAGTATCGACAGCTCTCTTTGATTTTAGATTTGCTACAACTATTTTCATTGATTGTTGAAGTAGATGCCTCTTCCATCAATCACCATGTGTTGTCTCCTCATCTAATATATATACACTCGCAATGTCGATCAAAGGTTTTGGGGCAGTCTGATTTGGTTTATTTTTGATGTTCATAGTGGGAATATTTCATAACTATTCTGCGATGTTCTTCTTCTTTGATTTTCCAACTTTCAATTGGATTTTTTTTTTCCAGATTTTGTAAGTGTAATTCAATTTTAGAAAATAGGTGATGACAAGTCACTTGCCATATCAACTAATTGTACGATCTAATCATATTCACAATTAATTTAGACCATTGAGTTTTTAAAAATCTAATGGCTATTAAAGAGTGTCAAAATTTATGTCAAAAATAATGTCCCTTGAACCGGACCCTGCGCGTATATATATATATACACACCGTCTTTTCGGTCATAATAAGGAAAAATTCTATTATGGCGCAACGTGAGCGTTAGACGCAAGCGTTGTAGCCTTGTATGAATTTCTATTTTTCTAAATTGTTCTTAGGATTCATACAAGGAGTCTGACGAGTGTAAATACATACGCATATATGTTTATATATAGTTTAGCCTAAAAGGCTCCATTTTTATTTGAGTTGGTGACTAGCCGAAGCTAGTCGTGAAATTGCCAGTTTTTGAGTTGAGTACGTTTGAGCGGTCGCATGCAGCATAATTTCTTTTGAAATTAAAATGGGAATGCATAAATATTTTGTTATTAAATTATTTTTGTCCACTCACTCTAACGTTATTAAATGTCTTCCCCTGGGCCATTCGTTTTAAAATGCCGAGTCTGCAGAGTTCGGATTGGATCTAGTAGGAGACGAGGCATAGTCACCCGTATTTCCACCACCTTTCACCAGTAGGTTACCTGTTTAACCTACCTGTGTTTTCTTACTTCCGCTAGTGTCTAGTAGCTCTGAATACTTGGGTTTAATATATATTATTTTCGGTTGTGGGCGAAGGCATGTTGACATTTTAGAATTCTTGACGGAGGATTTATGTTATCTTAGTTGGATAATTGTGTTTTGATTTGGAAGATGTTTTATTATTTTGTGGTGGTTGTGTTTGGAGAGCATGTAGGCTACAGAAGTTAAGGGTGGATTGAGAATTTTAGGAGTGTTTGCAGGTTTTCGTTAGGAAAGGTTGTCCATTTCCAAAGGAGGTTACACCGAACTTTACGGTAAATCTTTCCTTGGAGGTAGTCCCCGCACGATTTACTCCGGGTTCAGGGTGAAATTTGGGGTGGGTCGTGTCAGTTGGTATCAGAGCCTTTGGTTTCCTTTTCCTGCTTTCTTGTCACTATCATATTTGCCTAAGTAGCACGTAGTGTCTATAGAGTGATGATCCGTCCGCGGCGGATTCATTGGCATTTTATGCTTTTGATGCTATGTGTTATTGGGTATGTGTGATAGTTGAGTTAGTCTTGTTTATGGACTACTAAATATTTTCTTCCTCAGGTACTTGATAGACGCATTTTATGCTACATCCTTAATATATTTCCGACCCTATTTAGCCTCGTTATTTCCTTAATAACTCAATTTCTAACATGTTTTATATTTTAGAGTCAATAAAGGCAGGTTTACACAAAAGAAAGCTAAAACGAGAAAATTTAGCGGATTCCTAATCAAAGAAGGATTCCTGGAAACTCAAGAAGTTGCAAAAGTCAAGGATAAGTCGTTTAGAAAACTTTCCTATTTTGATTAGGGAAACTTACTATCTTTGAATCTTTCCTATTCTGACTTTCCTAATTTATTTTGGAAACTTTCTTTCCTCTTGAGACAAGGATTCCACATGAAGCAAGGAAGCCAAATCCTACATGGATTAGGCCCAAAATGTGTCACCATAAAATAAGGAGAGGAACGGCAAAACCTTAGGGATTCTTACCGAGTTTTTCAAGGATTTTAAGACAAGATTTCTTTGCCTAAATTAAGGGATTTATTATGCAATTCAAATCTGAAAATCTGGAAATTAATTCCTTAAATTCTTTTGTCTAAAACTCTGGTTTTACAAGACTAATTCCTTCCCTTTTTAGGAACAATAAATGGTGCAGCAAATTAAAGGAGGAGCTGATTTTCGGAAATACAAGGAAGGATACTAAATGACTGATTTGTTGTGGAGATCAAGCAACGTACCTAGTCCACAATTCAGCCAAATTCATCACCTTTGTGCGCGAGAAATTCTAGAGAGTTCCCAACAGATTTTAATTAATTTGTTGGGCAATTTTCTTGGACCGTTGGATCAAGATTAAATCAAGGGTGGAAAATAAACCCTAGGTGCGACATGGACACTATAAATAGAGGACATATGCTAAGTTTTAGAGCATCACTTCCTACATTCTAGAAATTCAAAAAAGTTCTCTTAGTCTCTCTCATTGCCGTGAGTCCCTAGAAGAAGAAGGAGAGAAGCCCTTGCTGCCTCGAACGTTCCAGGGAGTACTGAAGCCCTAGCACAGCCTTGCACGACCTCAAGTTCTTGATCGGCCAATCAGTCCATTGAAAAGTGTAAATCTATGTCTAGTACTTTTTGGCCATCTTATCCTTATTTTAGTTTTCGTTTTAGAACTATGTGTTTTATTTTCTGAATTGGATGGAACCTCTGTTGAGAACTAAGTGATTTCCAGTTAATAATAGTCATGATTTCATTGTTCTATTGATGTTATGCGATTGAGTCAATTGCCTTAAAAATTCGTTGAAAGCATGTTTGTGTTTGATATACCTATGTTAGAATGCATGCTAACTAATGCTATGATTTGTACTAAGTCTCGTAGGTAAGTATCGATCACCAGTAGTGGAGGCCGTATCCTGTATGGTTGGGAGCATGTTTTGCATGTGAATGGTTAAGCGTCGTACGTAAACTCTTTGCATGTTAGGGTTCGTTCTTTTACTTAATGATTTGCATGTTTGTAGACAGATACTTTTAGTATTGATAGCAGCAGCATGTAAAATGTTATAAGTTCAGACGTTCTAGCTTGGATGACTATTTAGAAGAACCGATTAAATGCATGACCTCGTAGGCTTGTATTTAGAACCCTTATGTGTTTCTCTTTGGTAATAACTCGATTGTGTGATTAAAGTTCATTGGATTATGATCATGTTTTCTGGAATCTGATTTCGAAGGTATGGAAGTCGATCACTTGTAAATAGTAGCTTAGTCTCTTTTCTTTACTGTTTTCATAGGAATATTAGAACAAACCCTAAAATCCTCCCCTGAAATCATGTAAATGTAATTGTTGTTTATATTCTGTAAATAACTCTTGAATTAGATTCTAATCTGTTTAGTTTTGTAAACGCAGGAGCACCCTAAAGTCCCCGGATTGATCGAATCTTATTTACCAATACTACAATTGTCAAAACAGGGTTCATAATTCGTCGCACCCCGGTTTCGGGCCACGTCAATTTTGTACTATGCCTCCTAGGCACCCACGGCAAACCCGTGTGGCTACTTCGACCAATGCCGATGAGGGCAATGGGGTCAGGGGATTGGTTGATGATATTGGAAATTTACTGAGGGATGTTATGGATCGAGCTCCACAACCTCATACGGTGAAAATGAGAGAAGTTTATGAGGCTGGAGCCAGAGAGTTTAAGGGTGCCAAGGGACCCCTTGATGCTCACAATTGGGTGGACAAGATAGAAAATGCTTTTGCGATCACTGAGTTACCAGAAGAAAGAAAGGTGAAGATGACAGTGACTTTTCTAGATGATTCAGCACATCACTGGTGGTCGCTTACCAACAGGAATGTTGAGGATGCTCTGAGTATGTCGTGGGAGCAGTACTTTAAGACTCTCTTCTTGGGACAGTATTTCAATCATGCCCACCGCAGCAGAATTCAGTCAGATTTCCTGCATATGACGAAGAGGGATAATGAGGGGATCATAGAGTTCCAGGAAAGATTCACTTCCCTGAGCTACCATGTGTCATATCTGATTCCTGATGAGAGACCAGGATTGAGATGTTCATTGGGGCACTTGGTAGAGTGTATGCAGACAAGATGACGGGGGTAATTTACCGAACTTTTATGGATGCAGTTGGTGCAGCCATGGCCATTGACTCTAGGGGGACATATGGTGCTCGGCCCCGTGATTACAGCGGCCCTAGTCAGGGTCCATCCAAGAAGGCTACTTCATCATCCGTCTCTGGGTCTTCTGCTGGTAGTGGCAGTAGTGGTAGATCTAGCTCTGGTATTCGAAGCAGGTCTAAAGGACGTTTCAGAAGTTCTTCTCGGAGCCAGTTGGGTAGGCAGCAGACTAGGCAGTATGGTTCTAGTGGCAGTTTCCAAGGTGAGTCATCCGGTAGCCAGACTTATTCTTATGGGCAGCAGCAGTTTTCTAGGTGCTATGAGTGTGGTAGTCTGGATCACTTCAGGAGAGATTGCCCATTGTTAGCTCAGAGGACCACCCCTACCCCTACTCAGTCAGTTGGTCAGACATCAGCTAGAGGTTCTAGTAGTAGTGCCCAGGGCAGTGCTTCAGTCAGAGGTGGCTCTCAGCAGGGCAGTGGTCAGCGTGGACGTCCCATGACTCACGCTAGACTGCATGCTATGACCCAGCAGGAAGGTCGTACTTCTCCGGATGTCATCATTGGTACGTTATTAATTTTTGGTCAGCCTACATGTACTTTAATTGATCCTGGAGCCACACATTCATTCATGTCTAGTAGATTTGCCTTCCATGCCAATGTGCCATCATCGTCTCTTCCAGGCGAGTGGCATGTATCTCTACCCTCTGGTGAGGTGATGAGAATTAATTGGGTGTTTAGTGGATGTGAAGTTTTAGTAGAGGGATTTAATTTCAAAGCCGATTTAATTCCTTTAGAGATAGTGGAGTTTGATGTGATCTTGGGGATGGACTTTTTGGAAGCATATAGAGCTATGGTAGATTGCTTTCAGAAAGAAGTAGTGCTTCGAAGTCCAGATGGTTTTGAGGTTGCATTACAGGGGGAAAGAGATGTTATTTCGAGTTGCCTAATTTCCGCTGTTGCTGCAAGGAAATTATTAAATAAAGGATGTCAGGCGTATTTAGCTCATGTGGTGGATACAAGTATGAGAGTTTTGGGAGTAGAAGATATTCTTATAGTAAGGGAGTTTCCGGATGTTTTTCCTGAGGAGTTGCCTGGTTTGCCTCCTGCAAGGGAGATAGACTTCTCTATAGAATTACTTCCCGGAACTATGCCTATCTCTCAGGCACCTTATAGAATGGCTCCAGCGGAATTGAAAGAGTTGAAGACTCAATTGCAGGAGTTGGTAGACAAGGGTTTTGTTCAGCCTAGCATGTCTCCATGGGGTGCTCTGGTATTATTTATTAAGAAGAAAGATGGCACCATGAGACTATGCATTGATTATAGGAAGTTGAATCAGGTCACGGTGAAGAATAAATATCCGTTGTCCCGCATTGATGATTTATTTGATCAGTTGAGGGGTGCTTCTGTTTTCTTCAAGATTGACTTGAGATCTAGGTATCATCAATTACGGATCAGGGAGAGTGACATAGCCAAGACTACTTTTCGATCACATTATGGTTATTATGAATTTATGGTGATGCCATTTGGACTTACTAATGCACCCGCTGCTTTTATGGATCTCATGAATAAGGTGTTTAGTCCATATCTTGATCGTTTCGTGATCGTATTCATAGATGATATTTTGGTTTACTCAAAAAGTGAGAAGGAGCATGCCAAACATCTAAGAATAATATTGCGGACTTTGAGGAATTCACAGTTATATGCTAAGTTAAGCAAGTGTGAGTTTTGGCTAGATAAAGTGGGGTTCTTGGGCCATGTGGTTTCTGCAAAAGGAGTTAGTGTAGATTCCCAAAAGGTGGAAGCAGTGTCAAATTGGAGAAGACCCACCACTGTGACGGAGATCCGTAGTTTCTTGGGATTAGCAGGTTATTATCGGCGCTTTGTGCAAGATTTTTCAAAGATTGCTGCTCCTCTTACAAGGTTGACCAAGAAGAGTGTTAAGTTTGAATGGTCAGATGAGTGTGAGCAAAGTTTTCAAGAATTGAAGAATCGTTTGACTAGTGCCCCTGTTTTGGCACTTCCGGATGATAGTGGGGAGTATGTGGTCTTTTGTGATGCTTCTGGACATGGTCTAAGTGGGGTTTTGATGCAGCATGAGCGAGTTATTGCCTATGCTTTCAAGCAATTAAAGCCGCACGATGGGAATTATCATACTCATGAAGAGGGAAATTGCAGCTTATGTGAGTAGATGTCTGATTTGCCAGCAAGTAAAAGCTGAAAGGCAGAAGCCTTTTAGATTGCTTGAGCCGTTGCCTATTCCAGTGTGTAAGTGGGACCACATCACCATGGATTTTGTTTTCAATTTACCTCGTACCCGTGAAGGGCATGACGGTATTTGGGTGATTGTGAATAGACTCACAAAGTCTGCACATTTCTTGCCAGTGGGAAAGAAGTATAAATTGGATAAATTGGCGGAACTTTATGTGAATGAAATTGTGAGGCTTCATGGTGTGCCTGAAGCAATAGTGTCAGATCGGGATCCTAGATTTGCTTCTAAATTTTGGGGAGCTCTTCAAGCAGCTTTAGGTACCCGATTACACTTCAGCATTGCTTTTCATCCTCAAACTGATGGGCAATCCGAGAGGACTATTCATACTTTGGAGGATATGTTGAGGGCTTGTGCCTTGCAGTTTAGAGGGAGTTGGGATAAAAACATATCCTTGATGGAATTTGCTTATAATAATAGCTATGATTCTAGCATTGGTATGACTCCCTTTGAGGCACTTAATGGGAAACAGTGTTGTACGCCCTTGTGTTGGAATGAAGTAGGAGAAAAAGAGCTTTGTGGCCCAGAGTTAATCCATGAGACAAATGAGAAGATTAAAGTGGTTAGAGATAAACTCAAGGCCGCTCAAAGTAGGCAGAAGAGTTATGTAGATGTCCGTAGGAAAGATCTTGAGTTTCAAGTGGGTGATTGGGTGTTCTTGAAATTATCTCCTTAGAAAGAGGTTGTACGTTTCGGTAAGCGTGGGAAGCTTAGTCCGAGGTATATTGGCCCTTATGAGATTATAGAGCGAGTTGGCTCACTTGCTTATCGGTTAGCTTTGTCTCCAGAATTAGCCAGGATACATAATGTGTTTCATGTATCCATACTTCGCAAGTATGTTGCCGATCCCTCTCATGTGCTTCAAGAGCAGCCGCTCAGTTTGACGAGAGATTTGTCATATATGAAGAGGAGTCAGTTCAGATTCTCGACCGAAAGGAGCAAGTGCTTAGGAACAAGACAATCTCACTTGTCAAGGTGCTCTGGAGAAGTCATCAAGTAGAAGAAGCTACTTGGGAATCAGAGGAGCAAATGATGCAGCAGTATCCCTATCTTTTTGAATGACATGTATGTAAATTTCGAGGACAAAATTTTTATAAGGAGGGGAGAATTGTCACATCCCAACCCTTAAATTTTTACCTTATTTACTAGCTTGGTTATAATAAGAATTTTTACCGTCTCCGGCATTAAGATATAGTTTATTTGGTCCCTAAAGGGGTTTTGGGGGACGATTATTTCGGAGAGTTATTCGTAGGAGAAAATGTGACGATGGTAAAAATGGTAAATTTTAGCTAGTAAAAGGTAAGTTTTATTAGTGTATTATTTTTGGGGTGTTAATTTTTGGTTTTGGGTTATATAGAGGAGTGGACCGGTTTGGACACAAAGGCCCAAACCATTTCTCTCTCTCTCTTCTCTCTCTCTCCCTCCCGACTTCTCTCCCGAGCAGCCCGACCCGTCGGATTTCCAGCCGCCGTTCGGTCAGCCACCGGCCGCCGCTCCAGCCCAGTTCGGAGCCCCGCCGTCTCCTCTCTCTTCCCGGCCTAGCGTCCAAGCCTTTAGCGTCGCCGGAGAGGAGAAAACCCGCCGGAAACGCCGACAGCTCCTTCGCCAGAACTCCCTCCTCCGGCCACCAAAGCCGGTGATCCTTGGCTCGTTTTGAAGCTCTCCTCCCGTGCAGCAAGCCCTCCAAAGGGCTCACTCCCTCTTGAGCTAGGTAAGGAGAAATTCGAGGAGGAAGGTCTAGCGCTTTTAGGATGTTTATGTTCGATTGGCATAGCTAGGCTTGGATTTTGTGTTTGTGCTAGTTAGGAAAGTTGTAGAGCATGATGAGAAGATTATTCTGTTAAAATTTCATAGGATTTGGAGGTTATCGGATTCGGCCTCCAGCCGCTGCTGCCGGCGGAGCCGCCGCTGTTTTGGAGTTTTGTATAATTTTTAATGTGTATTAATTAGAGGAGTTTAATGAAGTGAATTGTAGAATTTTTGGATGAATTTTGGATAAGTTTGTGAATTTCCGAAGTTTGGTATTTTTGGCGGTTGAATAATGTAGAATTTGGCCGTAGGATTTAAGTTAATTTCTGGGGAAGGTTGTATTTACAGCTGCCGAGTATGGTATTAAAGTTTGGGTCGTTTCGATTTAAGAATATCGAAGTTAGGCAATGATGAGCGTGTATATGGCTCTCGGTTAATTTTGCATATTTTGTATAAATATTGGATTTTTAGTTGGGAAAGTAATTATATATTTGGAATATGACGTGAGGAGGCCCGAGCAGAAGAAGTCTCGGAGCGACATTAGGCTTAGGCCTAATTTGTGAGTGGACTTTTGTTTTAAATATTGTGCATGCGAAATAATTTATGTTGTTAGAGAATAACCGAAATTGAGAATTTCGGTGAGCATGTTTATATATATCCATATTTGGATGATTATGAGGATAATATGTATATAAATAAATGCTAGCTAGCTATACGTGCTTTTCCACCGTACTGAGGTAAAATTCCATTATGGTGTGACGTGAGCGTTAGACGCAATCGTCGTAGCCCTATATAAATATAATAATTTATATAAGGGATATGCGCGTATATATATATATATATATATATACACCGTCTTTTCGGTCATAATGAGGAAAAATTTCATTATGGCGCAACGTGAGCGTTAGACGCAAGCGTTGTAGCCTTGTATGAATTTCTATTTTTCTAAATTGTTCTTAGGATTTATACAAGGAGTCTGACGAGTGTAAATACATACGCATATATGTTTATATATAGTTTAGCCTGAAAGGCTCCATTTTTATTTGAGTTGGTGACTAGCCGGAGCTAGTCGTGAAATTGCCAGTTTTTAAGTTGAGTACGTTTGAGCGGTCGCATGCAGCATAATTTCTTTTGAAATTAAAATGGGAATGCATATATATTTTGTTATTAAATTATTTTTGTCCACTCACTCTAACGTTATTAAATGTCTTCCCCTGGGCCCTTCGTTTTAAAATGCCGAGTCTGCAGAGTTCGGATTGGATCTAGTAGGAGACGAGGCATAGTCATCCGTATTTCCACCACCTTTCACCAGTAAGTTACCTGTTTAACCTACCTGTGTTTTCTTACTTCCGCTAATGTCTAGTAGCTCTGAATACTTGAGTTTAATGTATATTATTTTCGGTTGTGGGCGAAGGCATGTTGACATTTTAGAATTCTTGACGGAGGATTTATGTTATCTTAGTTGGATTATTATGTTTTGATTTGGAAGATGTTTTATTATTTTGTGGTGGTTGTGTTTGGGGAGCATGTAGGCTCCAGAAGTTAAGGGTAGATTGAGAATTTTAGGAGTGTTTGCAGGTTTTCGTTAGGAAGGGTTGTCTATTTCCAAAGGAGGTTATACCGAACTTTGCGGTAAATCTTTCCTTGGAGATGGTCCCCGCACGATTTACTCCGGGTTCAGGGTGAAATTCGGGGTGGGTCGTGTCATTCTCTGTTTGGTAAAATCTTAAAACGTGTTTATCTAGAACTTTTTAGTTTAAAGAAAATGCCCATTTAGTCAAAAATAGTAAAAGTAAGGCTCATTCCAATGAAAAAAAAATTAGGTAGCCCATTACAATGATTTTAACGAAAAAGACTGTTTCGTCTTTTATCTAATTACTAAATCTCTACTACTGCCCCACTCTCTTATCTTTCGTCCCGATCTGATTTTTATCCACATCTCTCTCTCTCTCCCCAAACCCCCCCATCTCAATCTCGACCTTTTGATCGCGCAAGTCGTCGACGCCGTTGTTAAACCTCTCATCCGTCCCTCCACACCTTCTTCTCAACAGTCGTCCAAACTAGCTCTGCCTCGCCGGCCTCCGCTTCCAGCTAGAGCCCGCCGACTTGCCCGATGTCCATGCTCGAGGCCGTTGTCCAATCATTGATATTAGTTCTAGGAATTGCACAAGTAGGTGAATCCATGGAATTGCACAGCATTATAGTTTGTTTAGTTTTTATTTTTTATTTTTTTGATATCCAGATCTAGTTTTCTCTCTTCTAGGGTACTGATATGCGGCTCTCTCATATATGAGTGTTTGTGTGTAATTACAACATATTGTGGCCGGCTTCAATACCAAAACATGTTAGATTAATTCCTTTATGTTTTGTTTTTTTTCAACGAGGTTTTTTATTTTTGCGGGAAAATATATTATTCTTTTTCTATCTTCTTCGTTTTTTGTGTCTTAACTGATTATTGAGGGTCAATAACTTGATAAGATGATTATTGGGGGATCAGTTACCCGATTATTGGGGGTCAGTAACCAAGTTATTGGGAGTAGTAACCCGATTATTGGGGTCAGTAACCAAGTTATTAGGATCAGTAACCCGATTATTGGAGGTCAGTAACTGATTATTGGGGGTCAATAACCAAGTTATTAGGTGTAGTAACCCGATTATTAGGGGTCAGTAACTGATTATTAAGAGTCAATAACCAAGTTATTGGGGGTCGGTAACCGAGTCGCCTGTGACCGGAGTCTGATGGTTGATGACCGGAGCCCGGTGAGATTCCGGCCGAGTATTCTCTCTCTTCCATTTTCTTTCTATATGCATGTTTAAGGGGTGAGGGCAAAATAGTCTTAAAATAATATGGTTTGTTAATTAAGACTTTAGTAAAGATTTGTGTATTTGGATATAAAAAAAGTGACCTTATATTTGAATGGGCTAATAAAAAAGATTGTCATTGGAATGGGGAATGATGGGTTTAAATTAGTATTAAAGGGGCATTTTCTCTTTTAGAAAGCAGGTCAGGGTTGCTTATTTAAAACTGAGTTTTTAAACCACAATACCAAACTAAGCCTAAATCATGTGCGTTTGATAAGACAAAAAAGTCTGATTTACCCTCTATTCATCAAATTATCTCTCTTGTTCATCATCCTCTTGCTTAAAACCTATCTAAAACAGTTGCCCATCATTGTTCTTGCTGGGCAACTTCTAATTTCATCTCTCATCTAATGCAATTCTTACGTGGTAGCGTGGATGCAGTTCTTGCGTCGATTAGTTCTTCCATCTCTTTCGCTTGTTTGAAGTACCATATGTCTCACCCCTCTATTTTTTTCTCAGCCAAGTTTTACACATAGAGGAGAGATATTGAAAGGGTACGAAATCACCCTCTTGAGTGTTGGTGCAAATTGTGATTAATGGCTGGAATGGGTTATTTTCAATGAGTTTCATCCACATTGAAGCTCAATCTCATCACCAATCTCTGTTTTCTTGAATGGGTATTTATCGTTATTGGATTACAATCTGCAAACTCGACGGCGGCGATGGAGGCGAGTAGTCTCCATATAAGTCATCAGAATCGAAGTTGAGGATTGAGAATTCATTACCCAAATCAATGGAGAGAGTAGGGTTTATGGTGTAAATGGTGAGGAAGCTGAGCATGAAAAGGTTTAGCGAAAACATGCTAGGCAGGTTTCGCTATGCTAGGCAGGCTTTAACATGTACGTAGGGTGGAGGCTACAAGGGTTGTTTTGGTAACTTATGTATGTAGAGAGGGTGGCACCTAAATTGCTCTATGTGTCGAAGTGGAGGCTCACTCATCCACCAAACTGCAGTCATGTGGCTCAGTAAATTGAATTTAGTTTCAAGTACCACTCATTTTTTTTAAACTTGTAGTCAGATCTCTTTTTCTATATTTCTCCCTCACGAATTCTCTGTCTCTAATGTAAGGAAGGGAAACAAACAAGTAGAGTTTAGCTTCTAAATCTTCATCAACTGAGCAAGACTTGGACATGTTTTGGGTAGGCACTCTTTTGAGTTTGCTAATTTCTATGATTGATTTTATATTCGTCATTTTCATTCAATGCTCTTCTTTCTCTACTTGTGTTTGCAGCTCATTTAACTTTGTTTCATCAATCCTTTTGACAATTCTTTTGCAGACCAACAAATTTGTGAAAAGTGCTAGAGTTGCAAAGAATTATGTTTGGATTTATCATGCATGTAATAACCATTATTTGTATCTTCAGTGGGTTGCAAGTATTTACATAAATTGTTGAAATGTTATGGAAAAAATTGATTCCAAATGTATTTCTTGAATAATTTGCAGAATTTTTTATTTATTTTTAAATGATCTCACCATTCCACACTGAAATATGTGAGAGATGTTTTCACACGAAATTTAGTAAGGGTTGAGATTCATGGCTTCACACATAAATCCGTGAGTTAGAAAGTTTTTCACACAGATTCCATACATTATGATCAATTATGTTTATAGAAAATCATTAGGTCCCACGTCAATAATTGACACAAATTTTAAAATCAGTGTGCAATGAGCATAAGTCCCCCCTGATAAACCTAAAATAGACTTATAAATAACTCTGCAATCACAATCAAGTTATCGATGGTAGTATAGAAAAGTAGGGTGTCTCCCGCAGAGGATTGTGACTTAACAATTACAAATATAACTCTGAAAAACTGAACAGACACCAGACAAAGACGAAAACAAAAACTATAGCTAGACCCAACGAAAAATTACGAAATTAAATCTGGAGAAACTAGACACACTGACGAAGACACACACAAAATTTGGGGGAAAACTGTATAGTTTTGCTATGCTAACAAAATTCAGAAATATGACGGACAAAATGCTCAAAAACAGAAAACTAAATTTGGGGATTTTGGTTTTGGAAATCAAATAACAAAAACTAGTTAGGAACTACTCCTCACCACTAGACAATGATTACACCTATGATGTGTTTACTAACATGTTCAATTCATTCGGATATCCTTACTCAAGCTAAGCCAATGATGTGTTGAACTTAACTTATCAATCTTTCTTACTTGGTATGTTAAGAGAATGATGTTTTCAACTTAACTTAGCATCTAGAATGGAGCCTAGAGTGATGTTCTCGCACAGCTCTCACCTAGAAGTCATTACGGTCTAAAAGATTATGAATAAGGCTAGACAATGTCGGTACTGATGTTGTCCTAATCTACCTAGATATTGATTTATATGAATGGGCTCAAGTCACTCACTCGCTACTCTAGAATGCAAGTAGACATAATGATCATACAAAACATTCATAGCTTTACAACCTAGCATGCATACTAATGTTGGCCACCATCAATAAACATACAAAGTTGATCAATGATATAACGATAAACCAATGAATATCCGAAATCCATGGAACAAATTAAATAAACGCCAACTTCATAGTTACACCATGTCTAGGGCTTGGAAGCAGCCCCTAACTAAGGGAAAATTAGTTACTCATCATCTTTGAAAACACACCAGAGAATTTCATAAGATTCGGGAAGAAAAGAAAATACGAAAGATGAAAAATAAGGGAAAAGATCGATTTTCTGAGTCGAGAGATCGATCTCTTCTGGGCTCTGAACTTTACTTCTTCTCCTTGAGTTCTTGATGGCTCCCTCTTCCCATATGATGGCTTAGAAAAACATTATGGTATTAGGGTTTTGCCTTAAATAGTCTCCAAGTCTTCAAAGCTTCCTTTTCAAACTATGTTTCCTTCTTTGATTAGAATCCATGTTTGGGCTATCTTTTGAATGTCTTCCATATATAATCTGGGCTTGGCTTTTGGGAAAATTATATTAATGATGTCACTCTTCAAAATCGTGCAAAAACCCCCAAGAAATCTTCTCAGAATCCAGCCCAAACACTGCCTCGAACTTGACTGCTGCACAGCTTTTCCGGAACTGCTGATTTTCTGTCCAACTTCGACTCTTCATAACTCCATGATTTCATCACCGATTTGGATGATTCTTGAGTCCAAATTGATCTACAAACGCACCTCTACAAATCTGGGCAGTAATCTCAGTGAAAACATTCTCGGAACCTCATGGAAATAGGTCTTGAAAACCGGAGAAAATAAGCATAAACCAGTTTTCAGCTTTTTGTGTTTACAGCTTCTATTTTGGTGAAGTGGTTCCATCGCCTTTCCTTGATATTTTTGACCATGTGAATGATCAAACTCCATCCTTGACATCTCTACTTCGTATTGGAAGCCTTGCTCGCATCACTTGAACACATATTTGCATTATCTTACTCCACGAAGTACCTACGAAAATAACAAAGTTAAAACAATCTTTTTAAAGGAAAATAGCTAAGTTAAATGCAAAGGTTAAACTATAAAATCATCGCATTTTATGCTCTTATCACCCCCCCTTTTTTTTTCCGGGGAGCACGGATAAATAATTCGTGAGTGTATTGTGAGTAATATCTTTAACACACTGATATCTATGTGAATAAGCACTACAACAATATGGAGCAAAGGCCACACAATGTGTGTGACTTTAGGGGTGTTGTTAATCACCTTATGTGTGGCATTTTCCCTTATACTCTACCAATACCCACACTAACACTCATTTGTCACACTTCAGGGAAATGCAACACCTCCAAAGGCCACACATATTGTTGTAATGAAGCCATATTTTTCACGGATTAAAATTATTGTGAAAGGTTGTTTTGCTGGTAGCGCGAATATATTGAGTGGATTCAAAAAAGCATTCATCAATACGCACATAGGTTTCCACCACTAATGTGACATTTTTGACTATCTTAGGTCTTTCTAAAGGTCTAGTAATTCAAACACAAATATGTTACATGGCTGCAAAAAGGCGTTCATTACACGCATAGGTTTCTACGACTTATGTAACATTTTTGACTAATGAAATATACGAAAATGCCATGTGCTTATCCCACACGTAGTATTGTCCTCTGTTTTTTCCCAAAACCAAAACTGTTCTCTCTGATAAAAACTCGTTTGGGCGGTTTTATGTGGAAAAGAGCTTGGGGCATTAAAAATCAAAGAGGCTTTTTTGGCATTATATGTAGTGCAAATGCATTTTTATCAAAAATAATAGTTCTGGTTTTGGGAAGTGACGAGGGCAAAACCTGCATCAAATAAACCATTATCGTTGGCAGCATTGAGTAAGTAGGGTATCGTATAGGGCCGGAGATTGAGCGTACCTTGCAAAACAAAGCGTTAGTAAAAACACAACAAATATTAACAAGTAATAAAACCTTTAAATAATTTACAAAAGTACCTACTGTTCTATCGAACAGCAGTCAAAAACCTAATTAAAAACATAACCTAAACTACTCAGAAAAATACAAAAATTTACAGAGATATATTAGACACACATATAAACAACTGTACACATTTTCTGGGGATTCGGAGATCATTTGTTACGAAAATAAAATAAAAGAAAACAGGGGACAGAAGAATGACGAAAATCCTAAACTAAAAAGATACAAAAACCTAAGCTACTATATACATGTGATCGTCTCTTTGCACACAAGAAACTAAATCAGATTCATATAATCAAGTAGCTATGCAATTTCAACCCTAACAACCTAAATCATGCATATGGAGAAACAAATCAAATTCCATGTTTCAAGTAATTTACCGATGCGGACTTAACTACGTAAAACCCTTCTAACTTCTCATAGATATGTACCGACGCGGACTTCATATCTAAAATAGATCAGAGGAAGAACTTGAACATGTTAGAATGTAATTCACCGATGCGGTCTTCAAAGGCATCCTAGCATGCAACCTATAACTCCTTACCATTCTAGTTCATGTTTACCGACGTGGACTTAACACAAACAATGGCACATATTATTAAGAACAAGTCATAAGTTGTCAATCACACATAAACACAATTTAGATCATCAAAAGCATCATCAATTACACCAACAACTCAAGCGTACATATCTGATTTTCATGATCATAAGAACAAACTCAATCAAAAATCCAACTCATGAACACAAACGAATAAGAGAGATGGAAACAAACTAAAGTAATTGAATAGATAATAAAAGAAAAAATGAGGTTTGAGTTTAGATTACAATTTGAGTATTGAAACAAGGAACTACGCCGAGGATTACAAAGGAGAAAGCACGTCAAGAGAAGTCCTAAAATTAGGGTTTGTATTTGGAGAGGAAATTCTGAAGGAGATGATAGACGTTGTTTTTCTGCAACAAAGAGCGACCCGTTTCACTTCTCCAACTCCTCATACATATAGAGAACGTATGAACAGCTGCTATTAGGGTTAGAGAACCTTTAATTTTCGTCCATGGGCTCGCCGTTGTGGTCTGGGCCTTGAAATTGAAGTTTCGGTCCAAATCAGAAATTCGGGCAGACTGACCTTTAGCCACTCAAACAGTCATAACTTCTTCTTCAAAATAGCTATTAATGATCTGTGAAAAGTTCTGAAAACTAGACTCTTCTAGCTTTTCGCTGATATAAAGTTTATCACCTGGATCGTTGTGAGCTGATCACAATCCTCTGTCGAAGTTGACTGATAATTCCTGGCAGATTTTATGATTTCTTTCCTTGCGCCATATGGATTCCTTTTCGTTCAGGATTTCTCCTCTTTTGCTTCTTTTGTCCTCCTTGGCTTTATTTGCGACCTAAAAACACAAACTAAGTTAAAATCAATATTGTTAACGGAATTACATAGCCAAATAGGGTTGGAAATACATTAAGAACGTTGCATAAAATGCACCTATCAAATTCCCCCACACTTAGCTTTTGCTAGTCCCTTAGCAAAATCAAACAAAAGACTCAATACACACAAACCAGAAATTACACAACTACAAAACTCAACAAACAAACAACTCTATTGCCCATAACATATTGTCTCAGAATCTCCAATCTAATGACATCAAAATTAGCACTCAATCAAGAATCATTCCATGAAGTTTCAAAAGCTAATTGTCATGCATAGATCACATATTTACATGTAGGACGTGATAGAATAATTGTGATATTTAAGCTCAGCATGTTTCAAACAAGTATGATTCAATCTAACAAGGTATGCACTCATTTTTCACTCAGATTTTCTGGCTAAATCACTCAATAAGTATGCAAGATAGAATCAGAAAGCTTGGATTTATATGAACAAAAGCACAACAGAACATATATAAATCTCATGAAAGAATCAATTACTCACACATATGAACCATACCATAGGCTCAACTCTTGGAACAAACTCCACAGATCAAGTTTTACTCATCTTTTAGATCAAAAGAAACTTTACAAGGTATTAATGGGGCTGGGTTAGGGGTATGAATTGAAGGATAAAGAATTGCAAAAATTCCTAAGGACATAGCAGAGCATTCTCTAACGCCTTATGTCGCCAAAGCAAGGCCCAATTGTCATCTTATTGGGCCCTTTGTCATTCTAAACACCTTCAAACATTGTGAAAAAGAATAAAGGCCAAATATTCTGTTTTTGGGCCTTCCATTTACAACCAAAACTCTCATTTCACAACACAAAGATAATGTCCATTTTTTTTTCTTGCCGAAATTTTTTGTTTGTTTTCTTTTTGTTCTTTTTCACGGCATATTCTTTTCTTTTTAAACAACAAGGACATTACAGAAACTCCTTCCCCCATACTTGCTCTTCATATCATCACTTCATACAATATATCACAATTGCTCTACTAGGCCCAAAGGACAAGGGTAGAGATATCACTGTACTAAGCTCAAGGTAAAAATTGCATGGGTGATGAAAGAAAATGCTCAACATAGGCTCAAATGAGTTTTAACTAAGGGGTGTGCAACGCACAAAAATAGGGACACAAGCTTGTTTGGCAATGATGATCATCCTCAAAAGTTTCATTTATCTTTTCTAAAATCAAAGCGTTTTATGATTAAAAGTTTCAAAAGTACAGTCCACAAGAGTGAGTTCTAGTCATCTAGAGTTTATTAAAAGCTATGGTGAGCAATCAATCAAACTAAAAGAATAATGAGGTTTTCGAAAAATTATAGCCAAAAAACGAATCAGAATATTTCAATGAACACTCAGAAAGAATAGCACATATAAACGCTCAAAAGCTCACATTTAAGGTCATATGAATCACAACTCGTCTTAGCATGCTCATTTCTGTACCAAAGATTCAAATCATATCCACTACATTTCACATGATTTCTATTCAATTCAATTAACAACCGAATATCAGTTAGAAATCATCTTGTGATCTTATCCATAATTTCAGAGATTATTAATCATCATAGACAGTTAAGGGCTCCTAAGACTTAAACAAAACAAAAGACTAAAACATAAAACAAAAATTATTTTTAAATTTTTAAATTTTTAAATTTTTTTGATTTTTAATTTTTAATTTTTAATTTTTTATTATTTTTCAATAAAAGACACAAAAATATGTAAATCCTTCCCCTACACTTAAACCCAACATTGTCCTCAATGTAGAACAAGATATAGCATGCAACATAGAGTCTAAGTATGGAAACATGGATTCAAGACAAAACAGACAAACAAAAACAAGAAAGAAAACAGAAAACAAAAGATATAGCAAGAAAGAATCAAGAAAGCTCCCCCTTGTAGACTTCCCATGCTCACGACCTTTGGAGATGATTGAAATTCAGGCACAAGGCCTTGAGTTCCTTACGAAAGCTCCTTGCAATACATACTCCAAAAGAGAAGAAGTTGAGGTGAAACAAGAGAAATGATGAAAATCAGGCCACAGGGCTAACTTCCAGCCCTTATCACTCTTCGATGCCTCCACCAATGCTCGAGATTCAAGTTGGAGGTGTAAGATGCCATTGCAGGCTTTCCATCCATATATTGTATGTCTCTTAAGTCTAAGTGGTTTGGAGATGGCAGCCCTACAAAGTTAGAGAAAAACCAGAACTTGACAGAAAACACTGGCAGATTGACCTTTACCTATTCAAACCTGTGTGCAGGGAGCTTCGTTGGTCTAATGGATATGAAACATCATAGGTATGTAGTACACACCAAGAGCTTTCCATCCATATATTATACGCCTGATTTGGACTATGGAAAGGTACCTGGTTTTGACATTTACGCAGCACAACCGCCCAGTTTTCTGATCTGACCTTGCTTCCTTCAAACCTTGATTCCGGGTGCAGCTGAATTCAGAATCCAGTACTGTAAAAAGCTACAGAAACTGGACTCAGAGACCTTTTTGTGCATATACAACACGTTGTTCCATTCCAAGGAAGCTGAAAACCGTGCATGTTAAAAATTGACTGAACTCATGGCCTGCATTCTGTTTTGTGTACAACTTCGCATCCTTCTTCCCTTTTCCTTCCAGCTGACCACCATTTAGCTCTGTGTGAGTGGCATATCTTGGAGGGGTATTTCCTCCACATTGTGTTCCTTAAAAGCCTCAAAGCAAGGCTTCAAACTATGGCCAATCACCTTGAATTTCTTGCTGGTTACTTCATCTTTCAATCTGTAAAGCATCTCAAGGGAAATCATTAGTGAAGGTGGGAACTACCAAGCACATTGAAGGATGTGAGGCCCTTGATCGACTAAGTTCCTTTAGCCATATGATGTTCATGGAATTCAAATGCAAAATGCATGGAATGTAACTGAATGAGATGCAATATGAATGAGATGCAAGATGAATGCAAGGAATAAGATAATGCAACCATGGTGACGACACTTAACATTAGAAAGTCCTATGTCTAAAACAACCTAATTATCTACCAAATTTAAAGATTTATAATTTATAATTCACAACAAAAATTGAACGCTTATTTATCAAATGATTTTTCAATCCCCGGCAACGACGCCATTTTGACGAGGGCAAAACCTGCATCAAATAAACCCTTATCGTTAGCAGCATTGAGTAAGTAGGGTATCGTATAGGGCCGGAGATTGAGCGTACATTGCAAAACAAAGCGTTAGTAAAAACACAACAAATATTAACAAGTAATAAAACCTTTAAACAATTTACAAAAGTACCTACTGTTCTATAGAACAGCAGTCAAAAACCTAATTAAAAACCTAACCTAAGCTACTCAGAAAAATACGAAAATTTACAGAGATATATTAGACACACATATAAACAACTGTACACATTTTCAGGGGATTCGGAGATCATTTGTTACGAAAATAAAATAAAAGAAAACAGGGGACAGAAGAATGACGAAAATCCTAAACTAAAAAGATACAAAAACCTAAGCTACTATATACATGTGATCGTCTCTTTGCACACAAGAAACTAAATCAGATTCATATAATCAAGTAGCTATGCAATTTCAACCCTAACAACCTAAATCATGCATATGGAGAAACAAATCAAATTCCATGTTTCAAGTAATTTACCGACGCGGACTTAACTACGTAAAACCCTTCTAACTTCTCATAGATATGTACCGACGCGGACTTCATATCTAAAATAGATCAGAGGAAGAACTTGAACATGTTAGAATGTAATTCACCAACGCGGGCTTCAAAGACATCCTAGCATGCAACCTATAACTCCTTACCATTCTAGTTCATGTTTACCGATGCGGACTTAACACAAACAATAACACATATTGATTAAGAACAAGTCATAAGTTGTCAATCACACATAAACACAATTTAGATCATCAAAAGCATCATCAATTACACCAACAACTCAAGCGTACATATCTGATTTTCATGATCATAAGAACAAACTCAATCAAAAATCCAACTCATGAACACAAACGAATAAGAGAGATGGAAACAAACTAAAGTAATTGAATAGATAATAAAAGAAAACATGAGGTTTGAGTTTAGGCACGTCAAGAGAAGTCCTAAAATTAGGGTTTGTGTTTGGAGAGGAAATTCTGAAGGAGATGAAAGATGTTGTTTTTTTGCAACAAAGAGCGACCCGTTTCACGTCTCCAAATCCTCATACATATAGAGAACATATGAATAGCTGCTATTAGGGTTAGAGAACCTTTAATTTTCGTCCATGGGCTCACCATTGTGGTCTAGGCCTTGAAATTGAAGTTTCGGTCCAAATCAGAAATTCGGGCAGACTGACCTTTGGCCACTCAAACAGTTATAACTTCTTCTTCGAAATAGCTATTGACAATTTGTGAAAATTTCTGAAAACTAGACTCTTTTCGCTTTCCGTTGATATAAAGTTCATCTCCTGGATCGTTATGAGCTGATCACAATCCTCTGTCGAAGTTGACTGATAATTCCTGGCAGATTTTCTGATTTGTTTCCTTGCGCCATATGGATTCCTTTTCGTTCAGGATTTGTCCTCTTTTTCTTCTTTTGTGCTCCTTGGCTTTATTTGCGACCTAAAAACACAAACTAAGTTAAAATCAATATTGTTAAAGGAATTACATAGCCAAATAGGGTTGGAAATACATTAAGAACGTTGCATAAAATGCTCCTATCAAGAAGAAACAGTTTCGATAAGAAATTCCCAAAAAAGCAACCTAGAATTGCAGCAAGTTCATTGGTATAGAAGTGAATGGCTTGAGGCCATCATGCTCTTGGAAAATCATTGGGGCTCTTAGATAATATTATGATCCTCCCCAGAAGACCTTGTTTTGATCTCCAAGCAAGTGGAACTTGAAAACAAAAAGGCTTGATCTCACATGAACCTTAAAGGTTCCAAATAAAATCAATAGACACTTGAAGTGCGCATGCAGATCCAGATTCATGAACTTCTTTATTGTCAAGGGTTTTTCAAGGGAATACACTCTTGCATTGGGGCGGATTTCTTCGTCTTGTTCAAGGTGAGAGATGTCAATTACATCATTCACATACAAGAGATGGCCGAACCATTTCATTTTGTCTTTAAAAACACCTGCACTTAGTGGCACAAGACAAGCTTAAAAGTACTAAGGCTAGTGAAGCCTTAAAACTAGTTGTGGCGACATCGATGGTAGAGGACATGTTGGTGGCTGACAAAAGAAAGCAGTGTAAGAAGTGGTGCGATAGTTAATTAGGTTATAATAATTATAACCTAAATGGAGAGCTTGCTAGTGGCCTAAACCCTAACAAATGATATTTTTGTTTGCGTTTAATGGAGCCTTCAAAGGAATGAAAGAGTATGGCGTGGAGAGAAGTCGATATTAGGCGGGAGACTTTTCTAAAACCAGAAGCGGCGCTTCTGTCCGTCAAGGGAGACAAGCTGCCATGTCCGGTGGCATGCCGTCATGGCATTGTCGTCAAGTGAGCTACGAGGGACCCTGTGACCGGTGGTGACTAACTCGGTCTGTGAGAAGGGTGTGGGGCTGCATGGTTTCTGTTCATCACGTTGAGAGAAGTCGATAGTGACGAGTGGCGGGACTGTTGGAAGTCGGGGACGGTGTCACACCCCAATTTTTATTTTTATTTTTGGAAAATATTTTTTTGAGATGTAACTCATATTCCAACTATGAAATAGATTTTTCACACTTAGAATATGAAAGAAATTGGAAAAGAACAACTCAACAATAAACTGAAATTTATTCTTTATTTCAATAGATCCTCGAACCAAAATTATAAGAGTATACTAACTAGAGCTAAGTCTTATTCTACGGAAGCAAATGCCACACATATATTACAATAAGATAACATTCTTAAGAGAAACTCAACTTGTTCTTTACCTGCACAATAATTTAAGGGGTGAACATAATAAGCCTAGTAGCAAGCAAAAACCTCTTCAAACAAGGTATATAGATTATAAACAACTATAGTAAAATGGATGAATGCATCTACTATCAACTCCATATAGTTCATATAGTCGAATAAACTAAGTCTACATGTCTCATTCCATATATTTTACTACAAGGGTGACTTAGGCTACTCAAATAAATGAACTACCTCTCACTCAATCTCAATTTCCCCTTCTACTAGTCATCTTGTCCATTCCTCTTTCGCCAATCCCGCTTTTTTCACCTATACTAATTGGGCCATTCTTACGCATTCAAACAGACATCGTGGGATATGGTACCTCTGAGGACAAAGACTCAACTACACAAAAGTTTCATCACTAACTTCTTTACCCAAAGTACTTTACGCGTAGCACAATCATTCCCCATATACCTTAGATAATAACATCACCCTTATAAATTGAAACAAACATATAGATGATTGGCAGCAAAGAAACAAACATTTCACACAAGCAAATAATCCCAAAGAAACAACATATAAGCAAGTATAGAGGATCCCCAATTTTCCCCCTACCTTTGCCGATCACCTAAAGCAAGCTCCTAATAAAAGATACATACATTAGTTTAAGCAATCAAGTACATAGAACTCCAATTAAGACTCAGCTAGGATGCTAAAAAGAATATACAATAGCAAACCAAAACAGTTTCACACAATTACACAACAACACAATCTTTCTAAACCAGTCACTTTCACACTAAAAACTGTACATACCCATTTGGAGTTTGACTTTGATTTCTTCTAAATACTTGTAGCAGACACACTAAAGAGGCTCTGAGAGTTAGAATCACTTGAAAACGATTTTTCTTAAATTATTTTTAAAGTTCAGCTACAGTTTCAGGATTTTCTGAAAATTTTCTGCTAGAAGTCTAATTAAAGTATTTGAAGGCAAAAACATGAACTCAAATGTAACAAAAACTACTGATTATTAAATAGTAACACTTCAATGTTCAGAATAAAGAAAACATACAAACACTACTAGGAGAAGTACTTTAGCCGACGAATTATTTTCGTCGGCCTGTTACCATAACTCGTCGGCTAAACTCTTAGCCGACGAGGGTTCGTCGGCTATAGTGTCGTCGGGAAAGGGCCCTCGGCGCTGACTTTAACCGACGAAACCATCACCGTCGTCGGCTATTGTCCATACTTTAACCGACGAAACATTATGTCGTCGGCTTTTGTTCATGAATTTAAGCCGACGAAACAGTCTCTATCTTTCGTCGGCTATACTCCCAGACTTTAGCTGACGACGGTTTAAGTTGTCGGCTATACTCTCAGACTTAAACCGACGACACAATACGTCGTCGGCTATACTCCAAGACTTTAGCCGACGAATATCTCAGTTCCGTCGGTTAAAGTATATAACTAAAAAATTAAAAAATAGAGCCTCTTTCGTCGGCTATAGTGAGTTTAGCCGACGAAACATGCCATAATTCGTCGGCTAAACTATATAAAAATAAAAATAAAAATACTATAGCCGACGAATTGTGGCGTATTTCGTCGGCTATAACTCCATTCCAGTAATAAAAAAAATACATAAAATTTTTAAATTACCATTCCAAGCAAGCTGCAAAATACACCAAAACAATTCCATATATATAACCAACAAGAAGCACATAAAACTATATAAGGTATCAACTACACAAAATCTAAATGATCTAAATCAATATCCGGATCTGGGGCCTGCTGGTGAGGAGATTCCGGCAGCTCAGGTATGTCTATAGGCGCAGGCATGGGCGGAGGTGGAAGTCCCTGAAGCTGGGCAGCTGCTAAATCCTGGAAGTACTGGTACATCTGCTTCTGTTGGGCATGCTGGGCGGCATGTAGGGCTCTAGTATAGGATCTATATTCGGCGAACTGGGCGGCATGAGCGGCAGCCTGAGCGTCAGCATGAGCAGCCTGAGCGGCTTGCTCTCTCCGTAGTCTCTCAACTTCCGACTCTAGCTGAGTCGTCCTGCTGCTGGTCGAGGCTGCCTTTCGTTGAAATCCTAGAGTGGTCTTCAAGACCCCCTGGCCCTTCTTTCCTAGACCCCGGCAGTAGAAGTTGTTTTCTCGCGGTGGGAAGGCTGTGCCCATGATCCTCGCCCCAACCCTCGGATCTGAAGTGTCGATCCGGGAAATGGCTTCGGACATCTCTTCCTCCTGCGTGTCCGGCCATGTCTCCCTCACTATAGCACTCATCACCTTGTCACTAGCCTCCCTCACCCTTGCCTAATTGGATAGGAAAAAAATTATTAATTAACATTTTAACATATATATTAGTAAAATTAAAAATTCCGTAAAAATGAAAGATTACTTACTATATCCTCCTGGGAGTCAGGATATGCCTTCTCGTACGTATAGACGTACTGGTTGACCTCTGGATGTTCCCTGGCCGCCTCGTCCATGAAGACAGCGAACGGTCTAGAACCGGCATGATGGTTCCTTGTGTTGCGTTGCCGGTTCTGAGCGTTCGCCCGGGAAACCGCCTTCAAAGAAAAAAGTAAACTATTAGTAAAATATTTTAAAACGCACGTACTTAATGATAAATTAACTAATTAATTTATTTAAATACCTGTTTACGAGGGTTGTTGAATTCTGATGTCAGAAGCCAACGCCACTCGTACTCTCTGTACTGAAACTCAGCAGGGGTAGCAGAACGTGCGTTCCCGTGCGTAGTCCAATAGGTCCGCAACTCGTTCTTCCACTCCTTGTACCTACAGATACAACAAAAATATTAGAAATATAATTAATATGACAGACAGTTTTGTTTTTCATTAATTTCCCAACGTACCTTCCCCCATGCACAAAGTCCGCCCAGCTGCTCTTCAAGGGTTCGGGAACCTCAAACCACACCTGCATTTAACCGTTTATTAGTTTAGTTTTTCCAAAAATCTACAATGTAATACATAATATTATTCAGGCATTTTGTAAACTCACCGACATCGCGTTATGGACCATGTCTTTAACCTCCTGCGGGACCTCGCCCCAGTCTGACCACAACATAGGGACTCTATCCCTAATGAGCGCTCCCACGCGGCCGGAGTACGTCCTCGACTTTCCGCCCGATACTACGTCGCCATCCCCGTCAGTACCGATGACAATCCTCCCTGAGGTACCGACGATCTTCTCCAGAGCCTTCCCTGTGACGGGGCCTCTCTTCTTCTTTGCCGGCTTCGCTCCGACGGTGCCTATGACATGATAAACCAAATTGATTATTAAAATCGGAATCGGAGAATTATAACAAAACAAATCATTCATCTTTCATTACCTGAGGGATCGGACGCGGACGCGACGGATTCCGCCTCCGATGATGATACCCTCGCGGAAATAAGAGGCGTATCAAAAGGCACGAACCGGTACGCCGCTGATGGAGCCACTGGCGGGGGCAGTGGATAAATCGGCGTCCCTGAGTCATCGACTACAGGTATGGCCGGTATCATCCGCGGAAGGAATAGGTGAGGCGGCGGCATCTGTACCCCAGATGACCCACTATCCGAAGAAGTAGGAGTTGGAGTGGGCGCCCGGTGTATCTCAGGCATACGGGGTGCAGGCACCTCCGTCTGAGGCTGAGCAAACAACTGCCTCGCGGAATAAAGGAAGCCCCGCTGCCTCGATGAAGGGGCACCTCCGGCTGCCTCTGCGCCGTCTGCAGAAGGCTCGCATGTCTAGCAGTCATAGGGCCCTGAAACGACGTCTGAGGGTTGCTAGAGGTTCCCTCAGACGATACAGACCTTTGGCCCTTCGAACCCTTCGTCGATCTAATATTACCGCTCATCCTATTTAAAATATTAATTTGAATCAAGGCCACAAAATCAAAAAATGCAAACTCATTTTTAAAATGTAAAAAAGAGATTCACTTCCTAAAGACTAATTTTCACGGCCGAAATACGATTTTTCACTTCCGAAATACTATTTTTCACTTCCGAAATAGACACTTCAAAAATAAAAAATAGAGACACTTCTAACAACACCACAACATTGCAATTGACCGGAAAATCAAAACAAAACACAAAATACAAAACAAATATACATTTCCGAAATACTAATATACACAACAAATATACACTTAGGAAAGAACAAGATACACGGCCTAAATACAAATATACAGGGCCGAAATACTAATAGACACAACAAATATACACGGAGGAAAGAACAAGATACACTTCCTAATACAAATATACACAACAACACCACAACATTATATACACAACAACATTATATACACAACAACACCACAAACATTATATACACAACAACATTATATACACAACAACATCACAACATTAAAAATAACCGAAGCTCAAAAAACGTACTCGAGGATAAACTCTTGACATTATCGGCTTCATCGCTAGAAGTCTTAGTTCGTGTGACCAATTTGGGTGACCATCAAATTGAATATGGTTCATCTGCAATTTACAATTTAACATTGTAAATATAGATAATTATGCACTAAAAATAAATACGTACATAAATATTGAATTACGTACCCAGCCGTCAAAATAATTTGCGAACTCCCTGTTGTGGTACTCGAGATCACCTTGAATGTCTGGACAATATAGATGGATGTCTTTCCAGTATTCAACTTCTGGACAGTTAATCAATACCCACCAGTGGGCAATGACTAGCTCATGTGGTTGCAACTTGTAGGAGTCTGGCAAAATTCCATAAACTTCAACATCACTGGAGAGTATGGAAAGAGTGAACTTCGGTACATCTACCGGCATGGCTTCGTCTGTTTCCTTCAACGCTCCTAAATACAACTTCATGTAGGTGACGCACTCGTGCGCAATATATGCTTCAGCTATACATCCTTCAGGCGCGGATTTATTAGCCACATAATCTTTGTAGTCTCCAAGTTGCCTATAAATCAAGTTGCAAAGTGTTATGATTATTGAACATGTATATAGAAAAATTGGATTGAGGAATTCAGGTGTAAAAAACGTACCTTTCCATGGGATACATCCAAGTGTAGTGTACTGGACCGGTAAGCAACAATTGCTCGGGAAGATGGATCATCAGGTGAGGCATGATGTCAAAAAAATTTGGAGGAAATATCCTCTCAAATTTACACATGATATAAATAATGTCCTCTTGCATTTCCCGGAGGTTAGATTTTGTCACTTCCCGTGTGCATAACTTCTGGAAGAATCTTGCCAACGCTACTAACGGCTCCACCACCTGACGGGGAAGGAACGGTCGAATGAAAACAGGGAAGAGACGTTGTAGCAGGATATGACAGTCATGACTCTTCAACCCGTACATCTTATTGTCCCGGAAGTTCACACACCGGGCTATATTTCCTGCATAGCCTGAAGGATACTTCACACAACTCATCCACTTGAAAATTACGTTCTTCTGGTCAGGTTTCACGGTGTAAGGAGCTTGAGGCATTTTTTTCTTCCCTTCTTTCAACCACAGATGTCTTCTTAACTGCATTTTTTTTAGATCAATGCGTGCCTTAGGACCGTCTTTCGTCTTCCCCTCCAAGTTCAGCACTGTGCCCACCACACTGTCGCAAACATTCTTTTCTATGTGCATCACATCTAGGTAGTGCCTGATCAACAACTTACTCCAGTATGGGAGTTCCCAGAATATGCTCTTATGTGTCCAGAATTTGTACCTGTCGGGTCTTTCAGGTATTGCTGCAACAATATTTGGATGATTGCTGAGCTGCCCAAAATCGTACTCATTAAGCACTGCTAAAATTTCTTCTCCCGTCCATCTTCTGGGAGGCACACCGTGTTCTACGGTCCCATCAAATGCCTTGTCATCGAACCGCCAATCGTGATATATGGAAGGAAAGCACGGTGACCCAATCTGCATATCTTGTTGCAATGACTGCTGCTCCCTCATCGCTAAGGCACTCTGGACAAGCCTTGTATCCCCTAACAACGTTGCCCCGACAACATCCCACGGGCAGGAAAATCACTGATGGTACCAACAACCATGACATGCATCTGGAACATCTCGTGCATGTACTTGTCATAAGTGGGATGACCAACTTCCCACAAAAACTGAAGCTCTTCAATCAAAGGTCTCAAATACACATCGAGACACTTCCCTGGATAACCGGGCCCCGGAATCAACAAACTCAACATATTGTATTCCTTCTTCATGCACATCCATGGAGGAAGGTTGTACGGTACCAAAATCACCGGCCATACACTGTATTGAAGACTCATGTTGCCAAAAGGGTTGAACCCGTCGGATGAGAGCCCGAGCCTCACATTTCGGACCTCTGACGCAAAATGAGGAAACTCCCTGTCTATATGCTTCCAAGCCTCCCCGTCAGTAAGGTGTATAAGGGTATCTTCGTCATGCATTTCCCTATCAACGTGCCATCTCATAGCTTTGGCCGTGTGTGAAGACATGTACAACCGCTCAAGCCTATCCCTCAACGGGAAATACCGAAGTACCTTCACAGGTTTCCTATTGCCTGCAGGAGTCAGCTTATACCTGTCAGTGTGACATACCGGACATATGTCAAGCCCAAAGGTCATTCCCTTCTGGATCTTTACCCCAGAAGAGAAGCAGTCATATCTGCATGCATGGATCTTGATGTAGGAAAGGCCAAGATTTTCAGGATACATCGGACCTTACGATGAGTGGTAGGAAGACGATGACCGTGGGCAGCATCGAAGCAGTGTACTGTAGATAATCATCAACAGCCTTCACGGTCGATTTTGTCTCAACTTTAATCTTCATTACGTCCATCACACTTTCAAGAACGGTCTTCTGACAACCGGGTACACAGGGGTCTGTTGGAAAGCAAGCAGTTTGTTGTACTTTTCAATACCAGCAGTGTTGACAGCTCTAGGGAAGGGCTGCACCGGGTCAGGCATATACTGTCCTTGAGCGCATACACCGCTCTCATAAGGAACATGTCGTTGATGAATGCTGTTGTTGGATCGTTGGATGTACTGCCTGTCTCAGAAAATTGGCCATGATCATGCGGACCCCCTGATGATGTTTCACCGTGATATAACCAACATGTGTACTTCTCCCAAAACCCGTTACTCCTCAGGTGCTGCCATACTTTGTCAATGGGAAATCGATGCATATCGCTGCGACACTGACATTTCGGCACGGGCAATAGAAAATTGTATTCCCGTTAGCATTAGCCAGCGCATATTTTATAAAACTCATAACTCCTGCACCGTATCTTTTGTCCCATTTTGGAAGCGAAATCCAACTCTTATCCATATCCTGAAAATATAACAAAATATATATTAATTTATATGCTGCTAGCTAATTATTAATGATGAAATTTCATGCCATATATAAATCTCAATTCATTTAGTATATATTCTACGTACTACGTACAACTAATTAATAACTAATTAATTACACACACACACATATCATATTAACACAATAAGATATATATTAACACAAATTAATTAACAACAATATATACACAATTAATACAATTAATATATTTAACACAAATTAATTAACAACAACTTCATACCGTACCATATCAACACAATAATATATATATTATAAATTAATTAATAACATATATATATCTACTATATTTATTAACAACAAATTAATTCATATATATTATCAATTCAAATCATCACCCAAATCGATCAACACATATATATATATACATCCAACGTACTCAAAATTAATCAATTCAATCATAATCAAAATCAATAAACTCAATCATAATCAAAATCGATAAACTCAATAAAACTCAATTAATCAACATATATATACATATACGTACCTATATATGGCTCCACAAACAATTATGGACAGATTTCGACAACACCCAAACGTTTCTCCCCGTTTTTTCTTCTCCCTTTTTTTTCCCAGATGAGCTGCTGCTGTCCAGATCGCAGATATAAAGCACTTTAGCCGACGACATATTAATTTCGTCGGCTAAACTTTAAATATTTCGTCGGCTAAAGTTCACAACTATGGCCGACGAAATAAATTCTTTAGCCGACGACGTTTTTTTTCGTCGGCTAAAGTTTACCATAGCCGACGAAAATTTAGTTAGCCGACGAAGGAAAATGTCGTCGGCTAAAGTCCACTTTAGCCGACGAAAAAATGCTTCGTCGGCCTGGTTTTTTTTTTTTCGTCGGCTAAAGCCTTTCTTCTGGTAGTGAAAGATTGTATGACACGACCGTCCCGAATTTCACCCTGAACCCGGAGCAAATCGTGCGGGACCACCCTCCAAGGAAAGATTTACCGCAAATTCGGTACAACCTCCCTTGAAAATGGACAACCTTTCCAATAGAAACCTGCAAACACGTCTAAAGGTTCCAAATCCAACCTTAACTTCTGGAGCCTTCGTGCTCCCAAAAACATCACCACCAACAGGATAATAAACATTATCTAAGATATATACATCATCCGAAAATATTCTAAAATATCAACAAGCCTTCACCCACAACCAAAATATATACAATTAACCCAAGTATTCAGAGCTACTAGACACTAGCGAAGTAAGAAAACACAGGTAGGCTAAACAGGTAACCTACTGTGAAAGATGGTGGAAATACGGGTGACTATGCCTCGTCTCCTACTAGATCCAATCCGAACTCTGTAGACTGGGCATTTTAAAAACGAAGGGCCCAGGGGAAGACATTTAATAACGTTAGAGTGAGTGGACAAAAATAATTTAATAACAAAATAATTATGCATTCCTATTTTAATTTCATAGAAAAATATACTACATGCGGCAGCTCAAAAGCGCTCAATCATAATCTGACAATTTCACGACTAGCACTGGCTAGTCACAAACTCAAATAAAATGGAGCCTCTCTGGCTGAACTGTATATAAACATATATTCGTATGTATCTACACTCGTCAGACTCCTTGTATGAATCCTAGAAACAATTTAGAAAAATAGAAATTCATACAAGGCTACAACGCTGGCGTCTAACGCTCACGTTGCGCCATAATGGATTTTTTCCTCATTATGACCGAAAAGGACGGTGTATATATACGTGTGGACTCCCTATATGAAAACCTAAATAAACCGAAAAAGAAAGAAGTTTTCATATAGGGCTATGACGCTTGTGTCTAACACTCACGACACGCCATAATGGTATTTTACCTCATTATGACGGACCAAGCACGTATGGCTAGCTAGCATTTATATACATACTATTCTCATAAAATCCAAAACATATATATCCACCGAAAATCTCATTTTCGGGATCTCTCCAAAGAAGGAAAAATTGTCAAATAGGCGAGAAATCAATAAATCTCATCAGAAGAAATAAATGATTAATAAAATCATTCATCGCATGCTTTTATTTAAAACAAAGGTCCACTCACAAATTAGGCCTAAGCCTGATGACGCTCCGAGGCTTCTTCTGCTCGGGCCTTCTCACGTCCTGTTCCAAATATATAATTAATTTACCAACTAAATCCAGTATTGATAAAATAGGCAAAATTAATCGTGAGCCATAATTACGCTCATCATTGCCTAACTTCGATATTCTTAAATCGAAACGATCCAAACTTTTATATCATACTCGGCAGTCGTAAATACAACCTTTTTCAGAAATTGATTTAAATCCTACGGTCGGATTTTACATTATTTAACCGCCAAAATACCAAACTTCGGAAATTCACAAACCTATTCAAAACTCGTCCGAAAATTCCACAATTCACTCCATTAAATTCCTCTAATTATTACACAATTAAAATTATACAAAACCCCAAAACGGCGCGCGGCGCGGCGCCGGCAGCAGCGGCCGGAGGCCGATTCTGGCGACGTCCAAATTCAACTAAATTTTAACAGTAGCTTCCTCTCAACATCCCAAACAACTTTCATAACTATCACTAAGTCCAATTTCAAGCCTAACTAGGTCAATCGAACGAAAACATCCTAAAAGCCCTAGAATTTCAACTTTGAATTTCTCCTTACCGAGCTCAAGAGGGAGTGAGCCTTTTGGAGGGGTGTTGCACGGGAGGAGAGCTACAAAACAGTAACAAGCTTGCCCGGATCGGTGGCCGGAGGAGGGAGTTCCGGTGAAGGAAAGCTCAAGGCAGCCGCGCCTTTCGGGCGGCACTACTCCTTTACGGCGGAGCTAGGGCGGCTGCCACCGGTCTAGAATGGAAGCTGGGTTGATGGCTGACCTTTTGGGACCGGTGCGGCGGCGAACGGTGGCCGGACGGCGGCGGACGGGCGGCCGGAAGTCCGGCAACGGGAGGGAAAATCGGGAGAGAGAGAGAAAACGTCGGGAGAGAAGAGAGAAAGGAGAGAGAAAGAAAAGAGTTTTGGGCCTCACCCATCCGGCCCAACTCTTATATACACAACCCAAATCCAAAATTTAACACCCCCAAAAAATAATACCCTAATAAAAATTACCTTTTACTAGCTAAAATTTACCATTTTTACCGTGGTTACATTTTTCTCCTACGAATAACTCTCCGAAATAATCGTCCCTCAAAACCCCTCTAGGGACCAATTAAACTATAACTCAATATCGAAAACGGTAAAAAATCTTATTATAATCAAGCTAGTAAATAAGATAAAATTTTACGGGTCGGGATGTGACATTGTACTCTAAAGCAATAACTAAGATTACCACATAGACAACTAATAGAAAGTAAGAAGTAAAAGGAATTCTAAAGTTCTAATGTTTCAGCTAACTTTAAGCAACACAAATTCTTGATCTCTAACTTCAATTTGAGAAACAAGTCACATGTATAAGAACATTATACTTCAATCTCAATATATGTAGAATATCATACCAAATAGAGTAAGAATCAATGGCAAACACTAAGACTAAAAACAAAGGACTGAAACCAGAAAAATGACTTGCTAAGTTTCTGACCAGAGAAATCTTTGGCTAAAAATAATATGGTTAAACTGGGAATTAAGCTGGGTGTCTTCATAACAATTGTAAAAGACAACCTAAAGATTAATTTGGAACTAGAATCGCACAAAAATAATTTTTCTACAATTACTTATGATTTTTCGAAATTCAGATACAGTAGAGAAAAACTGCTGATATGCCTATGTTTCAAGTTTGAAGGTAAGTGCTTAAGAATCTGAATTTTTAACAACAACATAAACTTGATTCTCTACCTGCTAATAACATAAAAGAACTGATTTGGCTAACAAAGAAATCAAATCAAAGATAACCAAAACCAAAGGATTAGTAATCATACTTGCCACAGAATTCAACAACAACAAAACCAATTCTTAATAGGAACTATTCCAATTCCAGAATGATGTCAAATTCTAAATTCACAAACTAAGAGCATATAAACACAATCAATTGGTCTGAACATAAAGAGAATCTAATATGAGTTCTACCAATTTCCTACAACACCAATTTCTCTTCTCTTCTCTCTCTCTCTCTCTCTCTCTCTATTAGTGAACTCAAGGAAACCATATATGGAAAACTCTGAATACTAACCTCTATTTATAGGGTCTGGAAAGACGGAAGAACGTGGAGTCCAAGAAAGATTAAAAGAAGTCAAATTGAGCACTTCAACCCAATTCTTATCCATCTGGAAACTTAGTCCCAAGAATTTTGATACCTCCTGCTTGTTCATGCCGGTTGCCATTGTTTTGTTTTTTTCTAGGACGGTTTCTGGGTTTAAGGAGACAAGGTTTCAGATTAGGAAACATCTGCTAGGGAGGAAGAAGAAGTCGGTGAAGAAGAGAGGACAAAGCTTCGAGTTTAGAGGTCGGAAGGAAGAAGAAGAAGAAGAAGATGGAGGAGAAAAAGCAGAAGGCAGTGAAGGAGACGAAGAAGAAGAGGACGACGTTGTTCTGCTATTTTGCGACAAACACTTCTCTTTTCCGAGCTATCAAGTTTGGGCTTGGGTTTTGTATTTGGGTATTGGGCTTGGATAAAAACCCTACTCATTAAATTCAATAAAAATAAAAATTAATTTTTATTATATATAACACTAAATACACACACACATACACACTTAAACAATCATACCTATATATAGATATATGTAATATATAAGCAAATTTGTAAATACATATATACACAATAAAATTACAGGTTGTCACAGACGGTGACGCCTTGCCTTGGGGAGGAGCGAGGTTGGATGGGTGGGTGATATGAGGAGATGTGCCGTAACCAAATATCATTTGGGGATGGTGGTCGGGTGACGGCTTTGTCGAAATGCACTGGTTAACCGATCTAATCTGGGTCTGATCTGATGAGGAAAAGAGGGGCTGGCTGGCGGAGGGTAGGTGAAGGTGGTGTTGCTGTGGTGGTCTGATGCCTCAGGAAGTGGCCACTGGATGGCGACACAATGCTTGCTACACCTTTTTAATTGGGCTTGGGCTCAATAAGAGTTGGGTCTGGGCCTGGGCTTTCTAGGCTCTAGATCATTTTTATATTTATGTGTAACTTTTCTGCTATTTTGTATTTTATTGCTAGTTAATTATGACTCTATGCACCTCATGTGCCTTTTCTGCTCTAGGTAGGTGGCGTATAGTTTGCTTAGTCAAACCTTTTATTGGCAGGATGAAACTAATAAATGTCGTCGGCTTTATTTTCCAGCGGCAACATAGTAGGAAAACTGTAATATTAGACATTAGGATATGTGATCGGTCGTGTTACGTATCTAGCTATCTTTTCATTATGTCACCGATGTGACAAAACAAATAGAGTCGTCATTAGAGCGATACTTTTTGCTAGTAGATGTTTGTTAGAATACATGTACTTAGTAGAAATTCTTGAACTTATTTCGAGAATTCTTCTAGATGCTTATTGTAATCAGGGGTTTAGGCTCTATGTCCCTCCCTCCCCTCGTATTTGATAGTTTCATTAATAAAGACTTGAGGGCAGCCGCACCGGCCCTTAATTGAAAAAAAAAAATGGAGCCTTTAAAAGTTTATAAGAAATATTATTATCAATAATTATATACACTCTGATGATGATGCGTGGTTCTTAACAGAGAAAGCCCAACAAACAAATCTCTAGATGATAAAATAGAGAAACACTCGAACCTTTTCTGAATTAATTGGAGAACATATATTGATCTTCTACTAAGAACTCAATCAGAAAAACTTTACGTTTTGATTGCTTGGCCTTAGGTTGTAATAGAGGGTTTCCTTGTAGTTGTTGTTATTTTGTAATCAAAAAAAGAAAAAGAAAAGAGAACTTGATCAGAAAAACTAGTTGAAGGGAAAGGAAGGTGAGATCCACGAACTAGCTAATGTGGTAGCTCACAAGTTTGTCAATTTTGGATATGAAAATAATGGCAATCGAGAATGGTTTACTGCAGGTCCTGAGTTTGTTCATGATGCCCTCATGTACGATATTCATACTCATTAATAAATTTATTTCTTCTTTAAAAAAAAAGACGAGATCCACGAAACGCTATTAAAGACCGGCACCCAAAGGGTGTTCACTCCCTTGTTGCAGCTCTTGGTCATATTCTACTATCAACGTACATTTGAAAACATATATAATATCATTTAATTCATGGAAAATTCTAGGGTGAGTTGATGCATAGCATGCATTAACTCTTTTGAATATTCTTGACCGTTGGATATAATAAAACTTTGAATATATCTAACGGCTTAGATTATTCAATATTTATAACTTGTTTACCAGGTATCATGTAATTTTATAACTTATATATGAAAAATATAATGAAAAAACAAAAACATAATTTAGAAAACCCTAGCTTATTAGAAACCGATCGAGACGAAGAAATCCGTTCCGTTTCGTTCCTCTACCGATTTGCTAAGATAAAACATAAAGTGAAGGAAGAGAAGAGGAGAGGAAGGAGAAAAATGGGTCGTACTTCATGCGTGCACAATTTGAACCCACAAACCAAGTAGCTAGTCTGATCAGAAAGTTTTTCAAGTGCAGATCAAGCAGCATCCGTTTGATAACCGCGAAAGAAGAAATAAGAAATTGAAATCCGTTCTATAAAGTCTGCAAATTGTGGTCTTGTGATGATTTATTTGGTTTGGTGAAATAGGATTTCAAGATTAGGTTCTGCAAGTTTAGGGTTTTAAAAATTAGGTTTTGCAAGTTTAGGGTTTTGACAATTAGATTCTGGAAGTTTATAACTAGGGTTTGATCAATTAGGAACAACCGAGAGAACCGAAAAGCAGTAGCGAAATAGAAAACAAAGAGAATATAGTTAAAGTGGGGCAAAATTCATTCAATCACTACCTGTAAGTATATTTAATGATTCCAATTTCCATTACTGTGTTTATCTAAGATTGTATATATTAACTATATATGTTTTGTTTGTTAATACCATACTACTCATATCAGCTAACATAGTTGATCTTATGCATATTTGACATAGAAAAGTCCAAGCGGAGGAGTTAGAAGCTCAAGGTATCAAAGTCAAGAGAGATAAGGAGGTAATTACATGTTTTTTTCAATGTATTGTGTTTTTTAAGTTATCTCTAGTTTGGTGCAAATAATTATTGTTCATGGAGTATTGCAGTTTAAAAGAATCTCGTTGCATCTAAATCAAATACACTGAAGCCAACTGAGAAAGCACAGTATTGTGTTCCAATCGTGAATGATATATTCATCTAAAATCACAAAGAAACGCAAGGAGCGGCCAAAATCCTTAGCTACTATATCGACTCATTGTAGTCCTCAAATGTTTCTACAAGTAGTTTCAAAATTTGGATGTCTACAATGTAGTGAACACAGGTGGAGAATATGCATCATCTAGCAACCATGGTTTTACGTTTTTGTTGCACTAAATTTAATTGTATGAGTCTAGAGAGTTTGTGGCACCACGTGCTTTAAAATAAATGGAGATGTGTATTCCATATTTCCAGGCAATGTAAATCTAGTAGACTGACACATCCATTAGGAACCATGGGCATAAATTACTGGAACTTATGAATATACATAACCTCTTCTGAAAAAGACTAATATATAGTAGATGACAGATACAAAAATGATGTCAACCAAACAATCTGCATTAAGTATGAACAATCTGTTATGCAATTATGTGTCGAACAATCAGCAATACTAGAAAAAAAATTACATATATCAACACCTCACTATTTGCTAAACCTTTTGGTGACTGCCCGATGTCATACGTTTTATTGATGCTTGTGAATGAAACCTTAACTTTGTTCTTAATCTGATTATTCGATTTGTAGTACCTTGAAATGGAATCATTGGTGGCGAAACTTATCGTCGGAACCAGCGACGCTGATAAAGGGTAACGTGTCGGACTTTGACTAAAATTGTAGAGGAGAGAAAGCGCTTTGGTAATTCTAGCGGTTGAAGTCGGCATCAGAAGGCGTGCGGGCGGATGCGAATTTACTGAGGACAACCGTGCGATGGCATTGGTGGAGATGATAAGTTGCGCTCAAGCAATGAGATTTTTGGTGGTGGGGTGGGTCAGTTTCACCTCAAGATTCAAAGATGGGGATTGGAGAGAGACGCGTGGCTGGAGTCCTTTGGGGGAGGAGAGAATTGAAGCTTTAGGGGTTGAATTTGCAGAGGATAAGTGAAGAAAACTGGGGAGATGAGTTTTTTCCTTCGATAGAATTAGGGAAGATGAGTTGCAGAGAGAGAAGGCATCGGTGATGGCAAGCCAAATTGATTTTCTTTAAAGAAAGAAAAAAAGAAATACAAAGTTAGTCAAATTTCATCTTACATGTATACCAATAAAATAACATATGTGTTGTTATGCAAGTAAAATATTATTAATATGAGTAAATTGTCGTTGAGACCCTTATGATGTAATGATGATGTTTATATTGTAAATCATATCCTTTAAGAAGTTTTAAATTATGTTATGACGTTTTTACATCGTTTATCGACAATTGAGGTGAAAGTAGTAATTAATGTCGATTTCATGGTAGTTCTTTGTATGAGAACTATTTGATTCATAAGTCGACGAATTTTTGAAAAAGTAGTAATCAAGCTTGTATTTGTAGTAATTTTTTCAATTACAAGTTCGAGAACTATTTTACCAATCTGACAACAAATTGTCGTAATAGTGGTAAAACTGATGTATATATGGTAAATAAGTTGTTTGTGTAATAAAATCATTTATCTAGTAATTAATACCTTACTTTATGTAACTTTTGTTGTGATTGAGATAATTACTTATAATACAACGTGTTTTACTATAAATTACTATAACTAAGGTATAACTAGTAAATATAATCGTATTATTGATATTACTTGGAATACGATCATTTTTACAAAAATAATGATAATTTTATTTCTAGTGACAACAAATACTGTAAATATTAATAATCAGACCTAAATTATTTGAAGTCGTTAATCTTGTAAAATAGTTCTTTTTTATGTAATTATGGTCATTTTTTAAGTAAATTACACCATTCATGATATTTTACTACAAATACCACATTTAACTTATTTAGTGGTAATTACAGTGGTAAACCAAATAATTACAACATCTACGACTCTTATTACAAGTTTTAGAATAATTCATGTATAATATAATTAAAAGGTCCTTAAGATTGTAATTTTTTACACATGTCACAATATTACTGGATGACTTGTTTAAATGTACAACAGGTTGTTTATTTTTATATATTATTTTAAAATAGTTGATGCATACTATGCATCAACTCACCCTAGCCTTCCCCTTCATGAGTCACTCTGAGCTTTGTCAGGAATGAAATCACTAAAAAAAACAAACTTGCCTTCATTCGGATGAAGAATATGTACTGTATACAGATGATGTCCGAGAAGAGAAGAACCCTAGCCCTAAACTTGGAATTGTTGTCAATTGATATCAGAGTGGCGTATGCAACCATCTAATTTGAAGTTTCCATATAGGGTGTACAGTATACGCCTATACGGTTTCTTAGAATTTCAAAATTCATCACAGGAAAGAAACCTTTAATTTCTTACCCTACGGATACATATATGGCATAGACATTAATCATCATATTTATTAAGAATCTCTAAATTAATCCATTGTCATCAAAACCCAACAAACATTATAGCCAAAATGGAATTCAGGTTGAGCAGTGATATATTTTTGAAGAAGAGCATCAGATAATGACCTCACCATCTCTTAAAGCTTATAACACAGCTCCAATCTCGGCCAAAAACTCTAACCAAAGCTCTCTGTCTCTCTGATCTGAATTTGAAAGCTAGTAGTGCATATGGGGCCGCAGGGTGGCACTGAGATTTCTAGCAGTCCTAGTAGTGTAGTGGATGGAATACTGAAGCCAGTGATGACGATGGTGGCGGTTCAGATTGCATATGCAGCAATGGGTATCTTCTACAAACTTGCAGCAGACTCTGGAATGAATCTCAATATTCTCGTGGCCTACCGTCTCATGTTTTCCTCCGCCATTATGACTCCTCTTGCTCTTATAGTCGAAAGGTAAATCTTTACAACCATAATTAATTTTTTAATTTTTTTGGTTTCTTACAATTCTTGAATCTGATAAAAGAAAAGGTTTCTTGAAATTTTTATATATTTACAGGAACAGCAGGCCCAAACTTACTCTAGTCGTACTCTTCCATGCTTTTCTCTGCGGATTATTTGGGTACTAATTATTCATGACTTAGTAATCTAGGTAGAACTGATCAACCATATCAGTTGTCTAAGCTAGACGCTGTATATATATTGCAGTGGATCATTGTCACAAAATTTATACATAGAGGGATTGGCCTTAACATCACCAACATTTTCTGCAGCCGCTGCAAATCTGATTCCGGCCATCACCTACATCACGGCAATCTGTTTCAGGTTAGTAAATGAATTAATTTATTTTCATTTTTATATTGATGATTTGGATGCATCTGCGTTGGTTGATTAATGAATTAACCCCAGGTTGGAGAAGTTGACACTAGGAAGCCATGTAGGGAAGGCAAAGCTCGTGGGAACCGTTGTGGGTATTGCTGGTGCTATGGTCTTTACCTTCTACAAAGGACCAGAATTCTCAATCTGGTCTGTTCACATTGATCTTCTCCGAGGACACCACCCGGTGCCGTCATCCTCCCATAGAAACACCGGTGGCCACTTGCTGGGCGCCTTCTTCGCTTTCGGCAGCGCCGTTGCCTACTCAATGTGGCTCATAGTTCAGGTGATCGAGCTTGATTGTGTAGCAATTAGGTTTGGTGTAGGTGTTTGATTTCGAAATAATGACTGCGCGCATTTGAATAACTTGGATGAAGTTTCAGGCAAAAATGAGCAAGAGATATCCATGCCCTTACTCGAGCACGGCTCTGTTGTCAGTGATGGGATCGATTCAGTCGGTAATTTTTGCAGTCTGCGTGGAGAGGGATTGGAGCCGGTGGAAATTGGGTTGGAACATCAAGCTTTTTACCGCTGCATATACGGTAAAATCATCAATCAATAAGAACAATCAACTACATGGGTGTAGACAGTGTGCGTATGTAAATTATTATTGTGGTTTGATCAATGGATGTAGGGAATTGTGGCTTCGGGGATGGTGGTGGTTATGATCTCCTGGTGTGTACGCAAGCGAGGTCCATTGTTCGTGTCAGTTTTCGCTCCTCTTTGCCTAGTGATTGTGGCGATTGCTAGTTCTTTGTTGCTCAATGAAAACTTAAGCCTGGGAAAGTAAGCAGCAAGCTTTTTCAAATTGCATATTAAGCGTGCTAGCTAGTGTTTGAAAAACAAATTTCACTAATATATTAACATGTATTAATGTGTTCTTGCTTGATCATTGGTGATGATCTATGACAGCGTATTAGGAGGGACTTTAATTGTATGTGGGTTATACATGGTGCTATGGGGAAAGAGCAAGGAGATGAAGACGGTTATTGATGTAAACAGTGATCAAGAACAACCAGCTGCAGTACCAGCATTGCCATCTTCAACAAGACCCCAAAATTCCAAACTCATCGAAATCGTCGAAACAACTCGAGCGCCTGACACTAATACCTCCGATAACAATAACAGCAACACAATTGTTGGATCTAGTAGTTGATACAATATTAATTAGGATATTTGTTGTATTTGCTAGTTTGTCTAAACTAATATTAGGATATTGATCATGTTGCCCGAAGGCTTATGTGCACGGTAGGCTTTTCCGATAACGAAACTCGAATACAATCACATAAATGTAGGTTAATTTTAGGGAAAATGCCTATTTAGTATTTAAGCATATTCCACTTGAGCGGTGCTTCCAATATTTCTCCTATGGTATGAGTAATTCGCAAAGCTTCACACGTAGTTGTCTTTGTTCTTCTGTTTGCTCCGGTGAATAAGGAGCTTTCATATAATAATGTCATGTAGTTTTTCCTGGATGTATAATACACATCTCCCTTCATGTTCATCAAACTCGCTCGGTTAACATGCCATTGTATGATCTTAATTTTGCATCCATCATGATGACTTGATGAGTCGATCTCGATCGCACTTCTACATTACTCTACAAGAGTGCAACAACCTGCGATTCAAATTGATGAGGAAAACAGACATTTGTCTTTGAAACCAGGAACGCGATCAAGCTTTATCAATTAAGTCTTCTTCTTTTTTTTGAACAAGATTATCAATTAGGTCTTTGAGCAAGGGTTACGACAGAAATATGATGGCTGGTTTTTGAGCTTGAACAAAATTGATCAAAGCTTTTTGAGTTTCGGTATTTACTATACCACGGCAATTCCACACAATTCCACCCCAAGATCTTGCCTTGTAATATAGTTGAGGATTGAAAATTGATGTAGGGAGATTAGATGCCTTCAGGAGTATGAAAGATGTTTGTGGCACTTAGAGCAACTTTAGCAGACTCTCTATTTTAGCTTTTAGTTATTTTCTATTTTAGTTTTTAGTTATTTTAGAGAGCGTGTTTAACTTTTTTTTGATATTTAAGGAGCTCCAGCAAACTAGCCCAAGTTTAGTTATTATGACTTTTAGCTATCTCGCTAGCTTAATATAAAGAGCGAGATGACTCAGATGAGGCTAGCTATAATTTAATACATTTCTTGTAAAATATTTTACGTGATATATAAATATATTTAAACTATTTAATCTTTATTTAAAGAATAATGTTGATGTAATGCTAGCTAAAATAGAGAGCATTGATGCACTGAGACCCAACCATCTGTGGTAAGAGGATTGTTTGATCCTCAGCCATCCCGACGCAAGCCAATTATCATTCGCCGGGATTCCATTCCGAAAGAAACTCTTGATTTGGTTGCCTTAGACAAAGGTAAGACGGTTGAGCCAACGGTGGAGTCACTAAAACGGGGACGTCCTTTGTCTCCATATGCCTCTCCTAAAAAGCTAAAGCTCCCGAATGGATCTGCTGGTGAAAGTCCTCTATCCTCCCTCAAGAAACAGAAGACTCCCATACCTAGAATCACAACAAGGGCTCTTGGTCTATTGGATGAAGGGAAGAGCTCTAATAGTGGTAATGGAATGGGCGCTGAAGGCAAGAAGAAGAGAGGAAGGCCGTTTGGTTCAAAGAATGTAAAGAACCTCCAAGTCGAGGAGAAGAAAGAGGAAGAAGGTGGTGTGACCACGCAAGCTGGTAATGTGCAGCCTAGCCCTAACCCTAAGGGCAAGGATATTCTTTAAGTTTTCCATTTATCATAATAAACTAGCCTTGCGGTAGGGCAAGGTTTTTTTTTTTCTATTTTAGATAACTCACGCACCTTATATATGTCGATGAAGTTTGAATCTATGATCTCAAGGTTGTTAGTTAACCACTTTAACTAATCAGGCTACGGCTCACCGACACTACTAGAGATACATTTACAGACATTGTGCATCTTGATATCGACTGATACCATTGAGTTGTTAAATTTGAGAGTTTTTTTCTTGTTCTTTAACTTGGATTTATACTTTCATGTGAAGTTTTATTCACTTGGTGATTTTACTTACCTTGAGCAAATCTGAATTTGACAAAATATATGAAGATAATGTAAAATTGAGAAAATAGTTTTTTATGTATTGTTAATGAGTGAACAAAGTAGACTTACAATTAAAATGAAGAGAATGTGGTAAGACTGGGCATTTAACCGAATGTGTGCAAAAAACCGACCGAACTGAACCGAAAAATTTAGGTCAAAACAAGTAATGAACCGATCCGAACCGGTTTAAATCGGATTAGAACCGGTTCAAGCTCTTAAACAAACCGAAATTAACCGAACCGACCCAGATTATATATAATGTGTGTGTGTGTGTGTGTATATATATATAATTTATACACCTGAAACGCTATTATTATTAGTTGATTTCATCTATACTTACAGTATACTCTCCCACATTTAATATCTCCTTATAAAAGACATTTTATCATTCAACTCATTTCTTGGAAAAATTTGTTAGTGTAAAAAAGATTGGGAGTATATTTGATTGCTTGTTATACTTTAAGTATGTTACTCAAGTCAAAAACTTGAAGTTCAACTTTACAGTGAGATACTAGATGAGCCAAAACTTTTTCAAATGATCAAAACCGAAATCGACCCGAACCGATCCGAAAATTCGGATGGGCCGAATATTCGGGTCAAAGGTTTTAAAATCCGGTTTCGGTTGGAAAAAACCTTAAACCGAATTACTCGAATTGGTTTTGGTTTTGTCCTAAAACCGATCAGAACCGAAGATACCCAGCCCTAGAATGTTGGGTAAGCAAAGTGGTTTGTGGGGTGACAATAGACGCACCCATAGATAAAACAGCAAATATCACATTTTATTGGTTAAAGCTGAAAATAATCGCTTCAATGTATTTATTGTGCTTCATCTACTATAACCGTAGGTCTTGAACCTCAATATCTTTTTTGGAAAGATTCTCATTCAATGCTCGAAAAACTTAAGGAAACAATTTAATCACTATTGGTATTACTGTCAACTCGTACACTCAAGCCTCGGATTTCACTGATTTTTTGGTAAGATAGACCATGTAGTAGTGTAGACAGTCCACTGGAATTATGATCCAAGCTGTTACACACAACTGCCATCTCAGATGAAATATAAAAGGGAAATCAGAAACCCTCAACCCTAAGCTTGAAATATATAACCACAACACTGATAGATAGTTTGATACTAACCTGGTGGGCGGCTACTGATCAAAGTCTCTCATCTTAGGAGAGACGATCAATAGGACGCCATGCAGAATTGTAAGGCAATGGAGGCATTCAGCCTGCTATGCTTATGGTGCTGGTTCAGATTCTGTTTACAGGCTAGGGATGAACGTTCTGTACAAATTAGCTGCAATTGATGGAGTAAATTTCAGGGTTCTCATTGCCTACCGCATGTTGTTTGCTGCCGCCTTCATGACTCCTGTTGCTCTCGTTTTCGAAATAAGGTACTTCTCCTTGCTCTAGCTAGATACAATTAATCGATCTCTGATTCATATTTGAAATAAGGTACTTCTCCTTGCTCTAGATACAAATCATACAATCTCTCTGATTCATATTCAGATCGAGATTTTATGATCATTATTGTTATATTCAATTTCAGGAAAAGCTGGACAAGACTTGCATGGACTGTAATCTTTCAATCTTTTCTAACTGGGCTATTTGGGTACAGAACTTATTGCCTTCTTGAACCTTATGCTTTTAATTGCGCACAATATTCATATTTTGAATTTGGCAAATAAGTATTCTGATGACGAATAACTAATGAATCTAGTGATTATTTGTATTAGGGGAACAGTAGCACAAAATTTGTACATCGAGAGCCTAGCCAAAACTTCAGCAACATATGCAGTAGCTATATATAACCTTGTTCCAGCGATTACGTTCATCCTCTCCACTCTTTTGAGGTATGCACGAATTTATAGTTTGAACATAATGGTTAGATTTGTGTCTACATGTCGAGGTCACATTACTGATTAATCATTTGCTATATGTACATTCACATACACATTTCAGGTTGGAGAATTTGGCAATACGAACTCATGCCGGGAAAGCCAAAGTTGTGGGAACAATTTTGGGGATAGGAGGGGCTATGGTTTTCACCTTCTACAAAGGCTTTCAGATTGATATTTGGTCTACGAACATTAATCTTCTACGCCATTACGGTGACAAAAACAACAATGCTCAAGCTCCATCATCAGCAAACAAAGACTCAGGAAGTCTTTTGTTAGGCTCATTCATGGCTTTGGCTAGCTGTATATCATTTGCTATTTGGCTTATAATCCAGGTCAATTTTGCTCTCCAGTGTTCATTTTTCTTTTCCGTTATTGCACTATTTCTTCTATATTTCATAGTATTCATTTCACTAGATTGTCAACATGTTTCCTTTGATTTAATCAATAAAAGATTAAAATCACAATGTACTTATTTGATTTAAACTAACAATGCAGGCAAAAATGAATAAGCGATATCCTAGCTACCTATACTCGAGCACAGCTCTAATGGCAATCATGGGATCACTTCAATCTTTAGTTTTTGTTCTTTGCATGGATAGGGATTGGAAGCCGTTGAAGTTGGGCTGGAACATTCGACTTCATGCAATGTCTTATTCGGTAACTTATTTCAATAAATTTTCTTATTTTTCGATCTAAAATTAGAAATTAGAAAGTCCATGAGATTATTATTTAGGGACAATGCCTATTAGCCTTAATTTTAAGAATTTTATTCCCACTAACAAAATATGATTTTAAAATTCTTAAGAGCCAACTTAAACAGCAGAAAGACAAATATACCCTTAATGAATTAAATAAACTATAATAGACCATTATAAGAGTCTATTATAAAATAAAATTTTTATAACCGGATTCTCACGACCAATGACGTTGACCGGACTTCGGGGCTGTTAACCAGACTCCGGGGACCGTTGACCAGGCTCCGGTGACCATTGACCGGACTCCGAGAGTCGTTGTGCTTTAGTCACTTATAACAGGTCCCTACTAGGGGCAGTAGGAGGGTCCTACTAGGGACAGTAGGACCTCTTGTTGGGGGCAGTAGGACCTCCTAGTAGGGTCAGTAGGACCACCTACTGGGGGCAGTAGGACCACCTACTGGGGGCAGTATGAGGGTCTACTAGAGGCAGTAGGAGTTCTGTCGAGGGGTACTAGGGGCAGTAGGGGTCTACTAGAGGCAGTAGGGGGTCTGTCCGGGGGTCTAGGGGACAGTAGAGTGGGAGGGAAGGGTCTACTAGAGACAGTAGGGGGGTCAACTAGGGGCAATAGAGGGGTCTACTGGAGACAATAGGAGAGGTCTATTTGAGTTTATTTATAAATACCATAAATAACTCAAATAATCGTTTCACATACTTGATAAAATTACACAGATACACACATAGCTTCACAAAACATGGACACGAGCAAACGCGAACATATCATTCTCATAGCTCATAGGTTACACTTCAAAAGACTTGAAATATGTTTAACATATAAAGAAACAAGATTTAGCCCTCTACCTGAAACAAGCCTTTTTAGATATGTGGTTTCCATACGTTAACGAGGAGTTTTCTGTACAAGCACACTGCAGCAGAAAGAAAGCAAGTTAATATATATTTGCAGGATTCCTGTAACTTGGAGGTTACTAGATAGGGACAGTAGATAAATGGAGTTACTGTGTAAGTGGAACCAAACCTCAGGCAAGGAAAAAAACGAAGAAACATCATATCAACTTCATCAGGAAATCCTCGTGCCAATGCTGACTTCTCTTTCTCCCAGCTTATATCATTACCTGTAGATGATACCAAGACATTGTGCTCGTTTAGATGCTTCTGGAATTGAGCCAGTTGATTCTGCAGTTGTAGAATTCCTGTCGCCTTTTGAGAGAGTACGGCATCCAATTTGAAGATATAATCATCGAGTCGATTGCCTAGTTGATCAGCTTCGACCAGCAAATTCATCTCCTATAGTCCTATATAATTAACCCATTAAACCATATTTAAACTTAGCATCAAAGAGACTAAGCAGAAAAGAGATTGTTGCTGACCTCCTTAACAATATCAATTGTCTGCTCTACTAGTCTTCGGTATGCAGTCACAAGGTCATCCTCTTCCTAAAAGCCATCATAACATAATTATTGATCACAACATACATGATAATTCAATAATTTGTACCAAGTCAATGTTTGAAATCTTATGTTTTTACCTGCAACACGGCAATAAGATCATCATCGGAATTAGAGTTGATAGCCTCAGAATCAGGCTGATCCCTCCATTTCACCTGACTGCCAGTCTTTCACTTTTCCTCCACAGCTGATGTCTGATAGCTTTGTACCTTCTGACTACTTACCCATGATCTTTGTGACTTCATTTTTCAACACGAAAGCTCCTTGAGGCCGCTGGAGACCTTGGACATGCCCTGCAGCGATGTAATGTCATTAAACGAGACGTCGAAAACCAGAAGCTTCTTGACATACTCGCATCAGGTATCTTCTTCAGCTTATTATCTCTCAGCACCAATTCCTGTAGACAATTCCAGCACTCAATTTCAAATTCATGTCACACACACAAAAAAGTTGTATACAAAATTTGATTGAGCATGAACCTTGAGCCCGGAGAGCGCGATCCAGGCGGAGATCGGTTCGACGACGACGTCTTCGAAGAGGTTTTGGCAGAAGGAGAGCTTAGTGAGGTTGGAGAGGGTGGCAATACGAGTGTCCAAGGAGGTCAGCGGTTGGCGGTGAGGTCTAGCTCGGTGAGACTCGACGGTAACTCGACCGAGTTGAGGTCGTGGAGTTGGCAGCTGATGAGATCGAGGACGGTGGAGGATGAGTCGCCGTCGTCCTCGGCCGTCGGATCGTCGTGATTCAGTGGTGGCGGTTTGGCAAGATGTAGAAAAACAAGACCTGAGCTTGGACCGGTTCCAGATCAAGATGGAGAAGCCGGTGAGACTCGACACGGTGGATGACGACGAGTTTGGGGACTTCATCGAAGACGACGACAGCCTGGGGTACCTCGACGACGGTGAGGAAGACGACTGGACATCCACAGGGAATCGAAAGTAGCTCCCGGAGAGAGAGACAGAGAGAGAGATCCGAAAGAATTCGGATAGAGAGATCGATGAGAGAATAGAAGAGGGGAGGGCAGTTTAGTCCATAAAAATAAGAGAAAACCTGAAAGTTTTGTTAGAGGGAACAAATCAGTATAACTGTTATTTTTAGTGAGAATTTTAGATTCTTATTTTGTTAGTGGGAAAAAATCTTTTAAAATTAGGGCTGATGGGAATTTTCCCTATAATTTATCCAGCAATAGATTTTGTAGTTCTTTGGTAGCTTATTCAGGGCTCTTTTCTCATTCTCATTTGTGTTTAGGGTATTTTTAACTCTGGAATTGCTGTGACTAATGGCATGGTGCGTAAAGAAGGGAGGGCCACTGTTTGTTGCAGTTTTTCAGCCTCTCTTGCTTGTGATGGTTGCAGTTGCTGGGTCTCTGCTTCTGGATGAGAAGTTGCACCTTGGAAGGTATGACTTATAATGTCATATATGCAGCAACATACTTGATAGCTAGCTTCTTGATTTTTGACTACAGGCTAGCCTTTTAACATCTAAAGATACGGTATTGACCAATTGTTTATATATGCATCTGGAAATGACAGTGTACTAGGTGGATTGCTGATTGTGAGTGGACTGTACATGGTATTGTGGGGTAAGAGCAAGGACATGAACAACCTGAAAAGTCCATTACCGGCACCGGCAGGCCTCCAATTCCTAGATGAACACACCAATCTCCTTCAGTCGAAGTCATTACATCATCTTCTATGCAGGACTTGAACCACAGAAATGATAGAAATGTGACAAATAATTTATAAAATCATCAATGGCTATTAAGTTCCACATGTTTCGAATGCGAAGGATGAGGAGTTCGAATAGCTATATGGACAATTTGCTGGAGTTCCACATGGCTATTAAGTTGCACAAGGCAAGTGTGAGAGTGCTGGAGTTCTACCAGACGAATATATGGACAATTTGCTGTTCAACTGTTTAGTAGCCTAAATTAGAACTGCAGAGCCGTCTCAATAGTTCTGGAGACCCTGTGCGAGACTGAAAACATGAACCTTGTTACGCCATCTTACTTACAAGGATGTATATCCATTGAAAATGTTATAAACAACCAAGTATAAGTGTGTAATTATTTTCTATTATTGTTTATACAACCAAGTATAAGTAGGTAATTATTTTCTAATTTCTATTCTAATTTCTATTTCTAACAGCATAGATATGTTTTCAACCATAGCCACCAACATCTTCTTCAGTTTCAGAATTTCTAATATGATATTAATGTCTTAAATTAGAAAATAAATATATATAGGGCTTTTTAATGAGGGATCTATATTTTTATTCATATCTAGGGATAGGCTCACACCATTAAATGTGTTTTTTAATGAGCTTGGATGACTGAGATTAAAACATAAAATTTAGGAAAATGTCTATTTAATACTAATTTAAACCCCTTATTGCCCATTCCAATGAATTTAATAGACATGAGCCCATTCCAATATAAGGTGTTCTTATTTGTGCACATATACACAAATCTTTATTAAAGTCATAATAAAAATATTTTTGTATATTTTTAAAACAATTTTACCCTTACCACTTCAACATGTATAAAGAGAGAGAAAGTGGGAGTGAGAAGACTTTGCCAGTTTCTCGCTGGTCTCCGGTCACCGGCCGCCGACTGTTGGACTCTGGTCACTTGTCGTGAGACTCCAGTCACCAGATTTTCTCCGACAGTCATCGGAATCTCGCCGGATTTCTCCGACAGTCATCGGAATCTCACCGGATTTTCTCCAGTCACCGGTCACTCCCTAGTAACTCGCCGTCATACTTCAGTCGCCGGATTTTCTCCGATCACTCAGTTACTGACCCCAATAATCAATTATTAATCCCCAATAATCAATTATTGATCCCTAATAATTAGTTACTGGCTCCTAATAATCGAGTTACTGACCCCCAGTAATCACTTACTGACTCATAGTAATTAGTTATTGGCCCCTAATAAGCGAGTTACTGACCCCTAGTAATTAGTTAAAACCAAAAAAACGAAGACGATAGAAGAAGAATAAGAAAGAGGTCTCACCCTCACACCAATGAACAACAGAGGTCTTCACCCTCACACCAACGAACAACTTCCGGAGCCACAACAAATTTATTACCCCCATAATCAAAATTTTACCACCTAATAACCATTTTTTTCAAAAAAAAAATAATCTCTGAACCTACCGGAGCCACAAGCATCGCTTCCCTCCCATATCCGACCAGATGTTCTCCGACGAACACCACCGGCGCATGACTCCCATTTTCCCTACCAGTCGTGACCATCCATGACAGAGTTCCTCGACGCCTCCACGTCCTCCACCAGTAGCCAGTGGTACCAAGTTGTTGAACGACGAGGCGACGAAGGAGATAGAGTCGAACCAGAGGACAAGGATCTTGAGGCGGAGATCGGCGAGCTCTGACAACGAAGTACTAGAGGATCGCTAGGCTCAGGGACAAGGGAGCCGAGGAGAAGCAGGAGGTGGTAAGGTGATCGACGTCGTCAGTGGCACCGATTGGCAGAGATCTCTGGATGCTCAAAGCGGTCGTCATCCTCCTTGTTGGAGGTCGTCATCCCCTCATCGGCGCGTCTTAGATCTAGTGAGTGTGTGATGAGAGAGAGAGAGAGAGAGAGAGAGAGAGAGAGAGAGAGAGAGAGAGAGAGAGAGAGAGAAGAGGAGAAGTCAAATCAGATTACTAGATGAGAGGAGAGATAGAGAGTGAGTTATTTAGATTAGGGGTGAAAATATCTTTTGTTAAGAATCATTTATATGGGCTATGGAAAACTTTTTTCATTGGTTAGGCATTTGTTTTGCTATTTTTGTGCATTTAGGCATTTTTCCTAAATTTAACAATGTTGAAGGAGAAAGATAACGAGAATAACAATCTACTCATTCATTGATAGAAAAGCCTATTTATAGGTATTACATAGAGTCTCCCGAATGATCTAGAAGTTCTATCATCTGTAATTTATTCTAATAAGGAAACTGGATTAACCATCCTACGTGTATTAGGGCAAGACACATAACAGAAGGACGGAAATATATTCCTTAACACTCCCCATGTGTTGCGTCTCTAATACAATATGGTGCTTATGGTGTTGCCTCAATAAAAACCTTGCCAAGCAAACAAAACCTCATGGGTAAACAAAAGACTTGGACAAAGGAAAAAAGAGCACAACACACCAACTATAATTGAAGATAACATGTGATGCATGTAGACTCCCCCTGATGTCTAACAACAGCTCCCCCTTATTGGTAACTCAATCTTAGAGTATAAATAAACGGTGCAAACCAATACACTTCACATACTTCAAAAGTAGATTGGGCAATGATTTAGTTATTAAATCTAGCCATATTATCCTTAGATTAGACCTGCTAAACTTAGCATTATATTGATCTTGAAGGACAAGGTCGCCTAACAACTCAAAACATAAGTTTGCGTTGAAAATCAGATTCACGCGTGGATGACCTTTGTGTACTTAAACAGTCATAACTTCTTCGATATAATAGGTATGGATGAACCTTATAAAGTTCTGGAAATTAGACACTCGTAGATTTCCAACCATATAAGGTCCATAACCTAAATCATCTTGAGCTGATCACAAAGCTCTGTTGAAGTTGACTGTTCTGCAAAAGCAAATTCTTGGACATAACCATCCTACTTTACGAAAATAGTCATAACTCACTTAATATGATAGATGTGATCAAATGGTTGGTGTCCCTGGAAAATAGACACATAGACCTTCCCAATGGTACCAATTTCACTATTTTCCAACGAGTGGGCTATCCTATAGGTCTTGTGGAAGTTCACCTATGAAACTGGGTAGATTCTGATTTAGTTGTTAATATGTCTTTTGGTAGGGATGAATAGCCTAAACCTTTCATAAAAGGAATTACTGCCATTACATTAACGTTGCGTGGGCGCATCCGGCCACTACCTTGATATTGCTTCACATTCATCTACCGTTAGGAAGAGAGTTGAAAGACTAAGGAGAACTTGACCTTACAAGTTTATAGTGAATGAGATGTCGAGTTGAGCATATTGTAACAAGTACATGAATATGCTACCGTACTTAGATGGAGGATTTCTTTTAAGACTTCTTTGTCATATGGACGAAACAGGTCTTCTCAACACTTTGACTGATCAAAAGATACATATAGGCATAACTTCATCGTCCTTTAGATTGCCTTAAGCCGACAGATGAATAAGCATCATCAATAATGGTCCTCACTTTCGAGACCAAGTATTCCCAAGATCCTTTCATTCTTAATTTTGGATCAGTGGCATCTCTTAGTTTAACAAGAGTTCATCACGATTCATCCAGAATTTACATGCAACTAAGCATAATTCTTCATATCCCTTCCCTAATCAAATAGATACTTAGCAAATACCTTGCAAACGCGCTCCGTAGTCAGGAGCCACTTGATTTGGGTGAAACCCGATCTATTCAAGATCTTTATGTACATCTCTTAGTTCCCAACAGAGATAAGTTGTGACCACAACCTGCTTGTTTCAGTTTTTCGGAAACTACCAAACTGACAATGTAGTGGAGTGCAATGACATCCATTACGAGAGTATATCTCATCATAGTCGATTCCAGGGTGTTTGTGAGAGACCTTGTGTCAGAAGGTGAGTCTAAACTCTTTTTCTCACTACTTTTTCTAACAAAGACATAAGTCACATAATTGATAGAGTTCACACTTGGGGTGTCGGCGTCACCTAACCAAAGCATTATCTCTTTGTTTAAACTAGATCACATCTTTCCATTTAGGCCAATCTATAATGTTGGTATTTTCTCAACGAAGTATGATTCGATATCAAACTCATTAACCACGTCATCATGTACACCGGTGTAATTTCTAAGTATAGAGATCTCTATATGGATTGGTATTGACATTGAGGCGTCCCCCAATGATGACCATAATCCAGTATTAACAGACGAATGAGTATCATTGATCAAATGATCAAGTTGTACCAAACTCGCATTCTTCCTTGGCGAGTATGTATCAAACCAAGTGACCTCCCCCTAAACCGTGGGAGCCACGGCCTAGTGACACCATCTACCACTTTTGTGCGTCACCATGCCACCATTTATGGGCGACGACATGTCCTCTTATCCGAACATCAACATGTCCTTATCCGGACATCAATCCTTGCAGGCATGTTTATAGCATGTATATGTGATCTCGTCACTTTAGGGATCTTGATGAGACATAGTAGGGATAAACCACTACAATTCCAAGTTGTTTTACTTGAACATTCTTGTTCTTATCTCCTCCTAACAACGGAAAGACTAGCTTATCAAAATGACATAAAAGAGATCGCCTGTCAATATAAGCAGATTATAGTCCTCATATTCATATTCATCATAAATAAGATTATAGTCGGAAGCTCATGTCTTATTCAAAGACAACATATTCTCATATAAAACCCATCATTATAATCCGTACTCTTGTGGAGGCATAATTTGGCACATACAACATGTGGACGATAGAACGTTAACTCAATCCGTCAACAAATATGCATACCGTTACGACCGTAACATAAAGAGTTGAATGATGGAGGGTGAAGATGAATAAGTAAAACTATGACTAGCTGCTACAACCCGTAGTCGTTGGTCTTACAAGTCCAAAAAAAACTGATGGCCTCACCGCCGGAACCGGTCAAAAATAAACCGGTTGAACCTACCGCCGGCATCACTGGACATTTATTTTACACTTCCTTTAACAGTTCACTATCCTCCAAAGCTCCAAACGCTACCAAATTTTGTAAGCAGCTAGACGTGGGAGATAGGATTTGGAAACCACCAGCCTCGATGACAGAACCGGTCGAAAATATGCCGAACCGGTCATCGAAATCACAGGACATCCGTAAACACTTATATTGAGCGGTTCACCACCTTCCACGTCTCCAAATGCCACAAAATTTTGTAAATAGGTAGGCCTAGATGTTAGGAATCTGCGCCTGCAAACAGAACCTCAAGAACCGATGTAAAGTTGATGAACCGGTTCACACAATGACTGGTCCGCAAGCTGAAAAACCAAAAATTCTAGGTTTTGTCAACTTTTCAATCATTATGAAGGTTCCCCATAACATCAAATTGTTACGGCTTGAGTTAAACCAGTGTGAACATCACCATAGCATCATTATGCCTCAAAGTGAACAATGAGAAGTCATCTAAGCCAACATCTTATGTATCATTCTTGAGCATCTTATGTATGCTAGTCTCTTATTTCATTGTTTTTAGCGTATGAGGGTGGGTGTCGCTCCTAATCTTTGCTAAAGAATAGGCTTTACAAAACAAGTAACGAGCATGGCCAATGTGAGATCATAGGGGGTTCTTTTACGTCATATTTGCTTATGAAAGCATGGGTAGTGCCTCCATTGTATAAGGGGATGACGCGAATGGCTTTAATGTCATCCATAGGTCGTGAGCACTGGTCTTGGCTCCACCAAGTTGTATTTTGGTGATCTTTGATCTCAATGGCTTCTGTGCTCAAAAGAAAGGATGCCTGTGAGAGTCTTTACTCTTTAGTATACGGATCATCAAAACACGTCCAAAATTGTCCTAGACGATTTATGTTAAAGCCTACATGAGTCGATGTCTCCATTCTCATCATTGGTGACAATAACCGATTCAATAAACCGAATCTTAGTGACTCATGAATGTTGCGCATTCATTATAGTGATACATAAGAAATTCTCATCAATTCTCACAATGTGCTTCCAGGTGATAAACGTTGGCGTGAATATCATTAAGTCATAACACGGTTCGATGCTTCCTTATGCATAAAGAGCATGTGTGACTTGAATCATAACGCCATTAGGCATTGAAACTTGAGCATTAGTCTGCTCTTTGGTTATTTATGATGATCTAGTCATCGTAGTCACAACGGATTTATAAAGAACTAGATCCATGAATAGTTGTCTATTCCTTGCAATAAGCTAAGCACTCAATCTCTCTACAACACATTCATATACTAGAATGTAGAGACAACAGTCTTATGTCAAGACATAGAAACCGAAACCGAAATATGTTAACAATTTCGATAGAGATTGAAAAAAGGTATTGGAATCTTTTAGAGTGCATTATATGACATGTAATACTACATAGATGGACAAAACAAGGCTTAAAACAAGCCAAAACTTGGCAAACTTGGTCGTGAGCACTATATAGGGACGGCGCCGCCACCCACGGCCCACTGTTGGATCTTGTAGAGAAAGAAGAGGATTTTTCAACAATCAATTTTGGATGACATTTAGCATAACGTAATTTTCTTTTTGCAATTGTATGAATCCGCTAAAGAGTGTAGAAAACGACTTTTGTTTGTAATGCCTTTGTAATTGTATAAGTGTGCATTGTGCCACACTCGACATTACAAATCCTCTTTTGATCCAAAACCGATGTGCATTGCGCAACATCATGATATACCAAGTTTGCATTGCGCCACACTTGGTTTAATTATGATGCCCAAGTATGCATTGTGTCATACTTGGTGCGATTTCAGCTTTTATAAACACCACCTTATAGTAACTGGTGGTCTTTTGTAGTCCAATGTAGTGTCATGTTATAATGCAATATATTGCATTAACATATAGCTTATGTAGATCGAACCATATGTGCAAGACAAAATATGAATAATTATGCCAACAATTATAACAAGGTCTTAACCATAAATTTAATTCAAAATATAACGACTAAGTAACTTTAGTCAAATATGTGAGGTGTATGCCTTTACAAAACTTAGGGAAAAAAAAGGATTTGTAGTTCGTTAGACTATTAAACCGAAGTCATACGCTTCATATTTTCCGCAATATACATTTTGCTTTTAAATCCGTAACTGTGAGAATAATGTTCTCATCTTCTTCCATATAATGAGTTTCTTGTTTCAAGAACTCCATATATTTCTTGTACATTGACCATATTATTGCTTTCTTTGCAATTAATGAACAGATGTAGAACCACATCAATTACAAGATTTTTCTTTTACCAGCCCAATCTTTTACCAGCCCAATCTTTATATGACATGTGGGGTTCGAGGTGTTGCCTCCCTTTTTTTTTTCAGAACACGTGACACAAATTTTGTCACTTTTTTTTTATGTCAAATATGAGGCTCATGTTTCGGTCAATTATGTTAAAAAAACAAGATGGAAGATTAACCATTAGCGAGATACGATAATTAATTCTAAGTATTAAATTAGGTCAATTCGATGTAAACCATTAGATATAGTAACTCAATTCGATGTAAACCTTGACAAATTCCGTCACAAATCGATGTTTGTCCTTTATTAACCACAATAATATTTCGTCATAATACCATAACTTGTCAAACCGTCACAAATTTTAACTTTGATATGAGGGGTCCCAATTCCTCACATCAACCCATGTTATAAGAAAGGTGGGGCTAGAAGAAGGCTACGAAGCCCGACTATGGAATTAATTAAAATTCAAAAACGGCAACTTTGATAAAAGCTTACTTACTATTTTGCTAAATATAGTGCGTTTAAGAGAAGTTGTCCTTGCAATTTTCATGTCTACTTCCACGTGTGTGCTGCGTAGTTACTCTCGCAATTCGATCGCATCACAATTGATCAATCACATGCAGAAGCAATAATATACATGATTAGCACAATTAATCATATTTGATTTATTTTCCACAAATAGGTGAAAAATCAGATTTTACAGTTACCATTTATAACAGTAATCAGTTATTCATGGATAGTAATTATACTTTACTGTAGTAAATATTTAAATTACCTTCAGGGTTTACCAAATTTACCATTGAGGTAAAATCCCTGACTTACCAGAAAGGGTAAAGCCCTTCTTGTTTTTTTTTCTTTTTCTTTTTTTTTCTCTGTCTGCGTTTGGATCCGAGTACGGATTCGGGTCGGAACAGTAAACGCGTGGCAATGGCGTCGGTTGGGGCGCACAGGGCTGCTGGCAAGGAGGGACAGGCGTGCGATGGTGGAGCCACGCCAGGGATTGGGATCCGTGGAGGACGTCGGAACGCGCTCGCAAGGGGAAAGCCAGGCGGGGTGCTCAGCTGCTCACGTCAAAGTTGATGCCGTAATCTGGGGTGGTGGAGGCTTGTGCCTGGCAGTAGCAGCGAGGCAGGAGGTCGCTAGAGCTCGGTGGTTTACGCCGGAAGAGAAGGGAGATTTGCAGGTGCACCAGTCCGGTGTTCGGAGATTGGGTCGAGGCCGGAGCGATGCGCAAGGCTGCTGGGCTTCGACAGAGATGATGGGGCTACCGGGGTGATGCAAGGCAGGGGGCTACCGGGTCTGGACTGTAGTCGAACGGTAGGGTTCACCGGCGAGGTGGGTTGGGTGCCTAGAGCAAAAATGATAGGTTTTCATGTTTAGGGTTTTGTTATCAAGCTCGGGTCAGAGCACAGTGCTGATAACGTGTTGAAGGAGAAAAGATAACGAGAATAACGGTCTATCCATTCATTAATAGAAAAGACTATTTATAGACATTACATAGAGTCTCCCGAAAGATCTAGAAGTTTTATTATCAGTAATATATTCTAATAAGGAAACTGGATTAACCAATTCTACGTGTATTAGGACAAAACACATAACAAAAGGACGGAAACATAATTTTCTTAAACAAACACTTTATATCAAACCTGGACCGTTCAAGATCATCAAACAAAAAAATCAAAGTTTTCAATGACTTAACAATCACCAAATTATCTGAGAGAAATTTTGGAAAATGACCAAATTTCGGTCATCAAATTGAAAAATAACAATTTTTTTAGGAATAATTTCAGTTTACCCCCTGAGGTTTAGAGTTAATACCGTTCACTCCCCATACTTTTAATTTTAAAAATTTACCCCCTAAAGTCTTCAATTTTCATAAATTAGATACAATTGTTAAAATTCCGTCCAATTTGGATGTTAAATAATAACATGAAATCTTAGAAAAAAGGGAAAATGCCCATTTAGTACTAATTTAAACCTCTCATTTCTCATTCCAATGACAATCTTTTTCATTAACCCATTTCAATATAAGGTAACATTTTTATGCCCAAATGCACAAATCGTTATGCCCAAATACACAAATCTTTTCTAAAGTCTTAACAAACCATATTATTTTAAGACTATTTTGCCCTCACGCCTTAAACATGCATTGAGAGAGAGAAAATGAAAGAGAAAATACTTGGCCAGAATCCCACCTGACTCCGGTCACCAGCTGCCGGACTTCGGTCGCTGGATTTCGGCCACCGGTGACTCGGTTACTGACCCCCAATAATCGGGTTACTGACCCTAATAACTTGGTTACTGACCTCCAGTAATTTTCTATTTTACCCTTACATAATATCACACTTTTCCCATTATCCACTTCACTCCCACACAATGGTCGACGTCGATCGGAGAATGACCGGTCTCAACCCGGCCCATGTCACCGAACTTGGCCTCTGCACCATCTACCCCCTCTACCACCAAACCCTCCCTCCCCGTACGGAACGGCCTCCTCTCATATTCATCTCTGGTAGAAAATCTCATCACTCATCTTAAAAACTCGGATATCCAAGTCTAGCCGGGTCTATCCGAACCCGAATTCGCCCGCGCCGAGACCGAGTTCGGCTTCGCATTCCCTCCCGACCTCAAAGCCGTCCTCTCCGCTGACCTCCCCATCGGCCCCAGCTTCCCCAATTGGCGCACATCTGGTGCTCGCCTCCACCTCAAAGCCTCCCTCGACCTCCAGATCGCCATGATTTCGTTCCAAATTGTTGGAAAAGGCTCTCCGGGTCGCCCGAACCGCCTTTAGGGCTTGGAGTCGTCGTTGTTGTTGAGGTGTGGACACCGATCATTATCAGATCGGATCTGTGAGGACGTTGGGTGCTTTCATCGCTGGAACCGGGTTTTGAGGTTAACATCTTGTAATCGACGTCACCATAGACGGAGGTGGAGGTCGCCGTCGCCGGCGCGACTCAAATTGAGGTGGAATTCAGGATCTGCAGCAATGTGAGGTCGTCGGAGGTCAGGGTGTTGCTGTCACCTCGATCACCTTCATCGGACATATATCGACGTTGCCGGAGTCGGCCACATCTTGATGAGTGCTGCGACGGCAGTCTAGAGAGAGAGAGAGAGAGAGAGAGACTTTGATCCAGAGATATGGCTGCGTTTTTTTATTTTCTAGATAATGTGCAAAGGTTAAATTCGTCTTTTGCTTATAATTCATTGGAATGCGCGGTTGACTATTATTTTCATTGAAATGGGGTTTTGAATCATTGTTTCTGACCATTTGGGCATTTTCCCTAGAAAAAAAAGTCCTAAAAAGCTATTTAAGTTGTTATAAGACTATTTTAGCTCTTTTAGTGAGTTATGAAGTCAAAATTAACGTCTGAATTAGACAAAATCATCAATTGGGCATAGTTTATGGAAATTAAAAACTTTAGGGGGTAAATTTTTAAAATTAAAAATATAGAGAGTGAAATGATGTTAACTCTAAACCTCAGGAGTGTAAACAAAAATTAATTATTTTTTTAACTCATTGAAATCTAACCAATTTAAGAGTGAATTACACTACAATACCCTTAAAAACAATTAAAATTTCAGAAAGCCCATTTCATGTTGCATGGTATTCTTCCTTCAATTTCCAAGTTATTTGGTTTTCAAAAACCAATTGTAATACCCCAGAATTTGATATTAGTTTCTAATATTATTCGGGAATTTTTTGAGTTAGAAGTTAGTGTGTTTTGGAGGTTCGAAGGAGAGCGGAAGTGTTCGGACGCATAAATTACCCGAAACGGTTCTAATCTAAGAGTCATAGAGTTGACTTTTTATACATTGGGTCTCTCAAGAAACTTCCTTCATGAAAGTTGTAGAGCACGATGATACGAGTTCGTAGACATGTGGCACACGTAAAACGGACTTCGTATGAAGAAGTTATGGTCAACAAAAATTTGGTTTTCTGGAATTTTTAGTTTAAATAGGAAATTTTCCTTTTGGTTCTCATTATTTTCAGAAACCACATTTTCTTTCTCCCTCTCCCTCTCTCTCCCCGAACCCTAACCATCAGAGTTCTCCAGCCGACCCGACTCAGACCCGATCGACCTGACCAGGTTTTTCCGACCGACTCAAGCGACGGCACCGGTTGGAGTCGCTTCTTCTCAGCGGCGCAACCTTGCTTGTGGTAGTAGCTTGCACCGATTTTTAATGGTGTGCATGAATCGAAGCCTAGAAGTTCTAGGTTGAGACCCGGTCGGGATTCTCACCTCCGGCGGCGGCGACGCGGCTTAGAACCGGTCTGGATAGGAAGTTTTAGGTTGAGACGCGGTCAGGATTCTCACCTCCGGTGGCGGTGACGCGGCTTGGAACCAGTTTGGATATGAAGTTCTTAGTGCCCTTGTTCGACTCTCAGTGGTCTTGAAGCTCGACTCACAGTGTAGAGTTGTTGAGTTGGACTTCCCCTTTGCGGCGGTGTTTCGACCCGTTTTCCGGCCGAATTGATCTTGACCTCAGGCATTAAAGTTGCTTACCTTGCTTCAATCTACAAGTTTTGTGTTGTAGGTTTCCCCAAAATTTGAAGTTAGTGGGATGGCGCGTGAGGCTCACACTGCGTGGAAGCGCGTCCAGGCAGTGTGAGTGGGTTAATTGCTGTGTTAGCTAGTATGTGTCGTTGTGAGTGACTGCTTTACTGATTTGATTTGGTTTTCCCTTCTTATTTAATCTTTTGGAAATTGGGTATGTTGTTATTGCTATCTTGGTTGTGTATCGAATTTGGTTGGTGAGTGACTTTCTCTGTCTCATGTGTCATTGCATATTAAATTTTCTAGGTTTGTTATTGTGTTCGATATGTTCTTTCCGAGATTGGCCTTGTAATTGTGAGTTTCTCATATCTATGCTTTCATAAAGTTTGGATTTGAAGGGTTTGATTTCCTGATCTGTTTTCAGTGTTTATTCTTGTGTCCTCTTTTTACTGATCTTTTTAGAAATTTAGGATATTGTTGTTGTAGATATAACATGGTGTGTGTCAACTTTTCTGTGATCTTGAGAGGTCTCGGGGAAAGCTTGTTCTCAAGGGATAAGTCTTTGGGTTAAGTTAGGGTCTAGGTCCAAGAGTGAAATGTCTTAGTCGCAACTAGTTAGTGTAAATGGTAATCACTTGTTTTGTTGGTCACTAAGTTGATTTGTGCTATCTAGGTGATTAACGAAGTTGGTGTTATGGTTGTTCTTGTGGTGTGTGAAGACGCATCGGGAGTTAAAGGTGAGTAAAATCTCACCAAGGTTTACTTTGGGACGCAATTATTTATCGTCATTTTGATGATGATGATGACGATTTAAAGATTATGCTTTTGTTTATTTTAAAATATATGTGTTTGATCGCCAACTGCTCATAGGTAAGAGAAAACAAGTTTTTCTAGTTTTTTTAAGGTTCTTGTGACCATAATATTTTTGGTTCTTGGTAGATTATTTTTGTGAGAATATCTATGCGTATGTATATATATCTCTATGTGAAAAGGTATATTATAATGAGGTGTTGGTTCTATTGATGTGGTCATTTATGCCTTATTGAAATATATGTCATCTGGATGAGTATTATTGTGATGTCTAAGTTGAGCTAACTGTGACTGATTAGATGTTCTAAGTCAAATGAATTATGCTTGAATGGTGGTTGTGAGCATTAGCTGTGGTTGTGTGTCTTACTGATGATTGTGTGCCTTAGTGGTGATTGTGTGCATTAGATTAAGAGTCTTTGTGGTGGTGTCAGTGAATCGGGAACCAAGCCTTAATCGGGAACCAAGCTTGGCCGAGTGATTGGTTACGGTCATTTTAGAGCTCTACTCTGTTTGTTGGTACTTAATGGTGGATAACTAAGTGTTGACAAACTCATTATTACGTGTTTATCTAGTTACTTATGTGGGATGACCAAGTGTTGACGAACTCATAAGTAACGGTGGAGAAATGATTGTGTGATGTTCTTATGTGTTGTCATTTAAATTTGATGTGTTTTAAAATGTTACTCGCAAGCGCACGAATCAGTTATAGTACAAAGATGCAAGAGCAAGGTCGAACCCACAGGGAATGTATGAAAATAGGAAAAACTAATCACTCCAAATTAATTTAATACTAACCTAGTTGAATGAAAGTTGATTGAGATGTAGAGCTAAATATTAAGACAAAGTTAAGAGATAAAGATTACCTTGAAGACGAAGTAACTAAGGTATCGGATTTCACCACATTACTTGATAAGTCTCTAAATATTATCTACTAATTCCCGAATTAGGAGTAGCAATCTAGAAATCAATCTACTGCTTTCTTAAGATTTAACAATGAAGCACACATGAAATATATCTAAAGTAGACTCTTCTTCGCTTCTTCATTATGAACACCAAAGCATCACATGTACACAAACTTATTGAAACTACAAAAGATCAAAACGTTTACAAAGCATCAAATGTGAAACAAGCTCATTTGAATGACAAGAGATCAAAGGATTTCATATTAAATATTTTACAAAGCCAAGCATGGATTAATAAAAGTGACTTTTAAACTACCAAAAATGCATGACATTAGAGGTGAAAGGAACAAGGATTTTATTAATGCATTTTGAAGCAAGAGTCATAGGCATGGATAACATAATTATGGGAATCGATAGATAATTAAGAGAAACTTATTTCATAATGTGGTTTCCTCCTTAACCTTAGTTAAGGAAATTAGCAACACATAGTACAAATTGAAAACGTGCTTAAAATCATATAAAACATCATAGGAAAAATAGCTAAAGAAAGGGAAGAACTAAGAGCAACAATGTGTCTCTAATTCTCTACTCTCTTCCCCCCTTCTCTTATTCACTTGAAGCAACATCTATTTATAAGGCAACAATGATCTTCATTCAACTTCAACTCTATGTGAAAATGACTCTCCATCTTTCAAACTTCTCAAGCTTGATAGCTAAAGTCTCCATCCATAAATGCTTCCATACATAGCTTCCTTCTCTCATTTTTTATGTGAATGAAGAGAAGATACGTACACAATCTTTGAACAATTGAAGATTTAGCTCCTAGAATCATGCTTGCTTGCTTCTTGCCTCCTTGTTTCATGCTATATGTCCTTAGAAATTCTTCATACTCTCTTCCGTTTGTATCAATGCATCTATATACCTATGAATCAAACAAGCAAAAGTGAATTCAACAATGGATGCCATGGTAATATTTCCACACATCACACTTAATGCATGAGAAAATAATCCACCAATTTAACACATGCATATATGCATACATGCTACTAGAATAAGAAGAACATGTGTTGCAATTATTCATCTAAATTAAGGGGAAAAGACTCATGTTAAAAACAAGGACTCAATTTACTATAAAAATAGATAAATTGCTTCCATAACTTTAACATTTTATTTATTTAGACCTAACATCTATAAGAACATAAAAACAAATTAAATAACTCAAACTAATTAAAAAAAGTAACTAACACATATAAATCAGAGATAATAATATGATATAAAATGTACTCATCAAATACCCCCAAACCTATATTTTGCTAGTCCTCGAGCAAAACAAGAAACAAAACACAACTACAGATTTATTCACTTAGCTAGACTGACAGGAAAAATTCTGCTAGAGTACTTCAGAGTTTTAGTGTGTAAAGACAGAGGTTAGAATATTCTCAGAAAGTATCTTAACTCGGAGTTTGTATGAGTAACGCCAACACAAATACAACATTTCATATCTAAGTTAAATCCAAGTCAAATCTCTTTCTGAAAATTCGCTTCGACTTCAAATCTCACATATAGTCACTCAGAATTGAAACGCTCAGAGATGGACTATGTGTTTCACTCAATTCATATGTGAGGAAGAGTAATTATGAATGCAAACGTCTCACATATGTGCATCAAGAAAATTTTGCTCTTTCTAGAAAATAAATGTAAAATTGATCTCATGAAAGGATATCAGTTACCATTGAGAATGTCGAATCCCACACACCTTAGTTTTTTAATTTACTTTCCACATTCTGACCACATGTCTCCATAGAATCGAAAAAAGTCGTTATTTATGGTTGTAATGTAAGGCTAATGTAATAGCTAACAAAGAAAGGGAAGGATTTCAAGAATTTTTTGAGAACTATGTAGAGGTCTTCACACAAGAACAATGCATTGATCTAAATTTCTCAAACATAAAATAAATTTTTTTTTTCTTTCTTTTTTTTTTGCTTTTTTTTTTCGTACTCTTTCCTATTGTGTGGAAGAATACGGATTTCTATCTTCTTCTTCTTTTTTTTTTTTTTGAAACAACAAAAAGTGCCACAAAACTATCTCAACTCTAACAATAGTTCTCAAAAACAGGGTGATGGATGTTTATTCAGTAGCTCATACTCCTCAATTTGAGTAGGGAATGGTGAATGTGGTAAACAAAGAAAAAGATTTATTTAGGCTCAAAGGCTTTCTGGCAAATTGATATTCAATGGGAGGGCTAGAAAGGCTCAAGTTTATGTAATCAAACATGACCTAAATGATTTCTGAGGATTAATGTGGTCATTAAGTCTCTTAAAAGAACACATGCAGGTGTAGTGATCCCAAAATAGATTTTTTTCTCGGTAACCAACCAAATGAAATGAATAATGAGATCATCAAAAAAAATTGTTGAACAAAAGAGATCAGAATAGTGTATAACCCTCAGAAAAATAGGACACAGGCTCAAGTCTCACAAGGGTTATAAGTCTCTACTGATATTCATCTAGATTTCTAACTCAAATCTCACTCTTTAACGTCAAATTGTATCATGTGGCTCGTATCACAATATACCCCGAGAGGAAGAAGTTACTGAAAGAATTCTACCCTCCGACTATTAACACACTAAAATGCCAAGAACTCTCTTAGAATTCTACACAATGAACAACAAATTTTTATTTTTTATGATATTTATTTATTTTTATTTTTTTCACAGAAAAAGTAACCAAACTTTCGATAGCCTACCCCCAAACCTAAATCTAACATTGTCCTCAATGTTACAAATGTAAAGCATGACAACATTAAATAAGATGAAGTAAGAGTAAGAAAAATAGTACCTTATTGACGCTTTTCCAATTTCCTTTAAAATCATTTCAACAGTGCAATGTAATTGATCAGTTGTAAATGCACATTTCAATAGAAATAAGAAAACCAAGCATGATAAAAAGAAAGACACTGACAAAAACAAAGAACACCTACAGCTACAGACACAAGACACATGAAAGAGCATCAATCCTGATAGACAGGATCAGCGAGAAGTACCTCCTCAACTTCACGGGTTTTCAACTCCAAAAACGGCTTCAACCTTTGACCATTAACTTTGAACACATCACCATTTTTTGGGTTTTCAATTTCAACAGCCCCATGAGAATAGACAGTACGAACAAAAAAAGGACCGGTCCAACGAGACCTTAACTTACCAGGAAACAAATGCAAACGAGAGTTATACAAGAGAACTTTCTGACCAGGTGTGAATGTTTTCCTCAAAATGTTCTTGTCATGAAACACCTTCATTCGGTCCTTGTATAATTTTGCAGAGTCATAAGCATCATTTCGAATTTCTTCTAGTTCATTGAGTTGGACTTTCCTATGAGAACCTGCCTTATCAAGAGAGAAATTCAAACGCTTAATAGCCCAATAAGCTCTATGTTCTAACTCAACAGGCATATGACATGCCTTACCATACACAAGACGATAGGGAGACATTCCTATGGGGGTCTTGAATGCAGTACGGTATGCCCATAGTGCATCAGTGAGTCTCAAAGACCAATCTTTCCTAGTGGGGTTAACTGTTTTCTCAAGGATGTGCTTGATTTCCCTATTGGAAACTTCAAGTTGGCCACTCGTCTGTGGGTGATAAGGGGTAGCAACTCTATGTGTAATGCCATATTGTTTCATTAAGTGCTCAAATGGCCTATTACAAAAGTGTTTTCCACCATCACTGATGATAGCACGAGGGGTACCAAAACTAGAAAAGATATTCTCTTTCAAAAATTCGATCACAACCTTGTGATCATTTGTTTTGCATGCTAAGGCTTCTACCCACTTAGACACATAATCTACTGGAACAAGGATGTACAAGTTACAAAAGAATTAGGAAATGGTCCCATAAAATCAATACCCCAAACATCAAAGAGTTCAACGATAAGGATTGGGTTCAAGGGCATCATGTTTCTCCTAGAAAGGCTTCCTAACTTTTGACATCGCTCACAGGCCTTGCAATACTCATGTGTATCGCGAAAAAGAGATGGCCAGTAGAATCCACATTGTAGGATCTTGGCAGCAGTTTTTTTGGAACTAAAATGGCCACCACATGCATGATCATGACAAAAAGAGATGATATTGGTTTGGTCACTATCGAGAACACATCTCCTAATTATCTGATCGGGACAATACTTAAACAAGTAAGGATCATCCCAAAAGAAGTATTTTACCAAGGCTAAGAATTTTGACTTATCTTGTTTGCTCCAATGAGATGGCATCTCACCAGTTACAAGATAATTCATGATATCGGCATACCATGGCAAGTAAGACACATGCATCAATTGTTCATCAGGAAAAGACTCGGTGATCGGAAAAGGATCCTCACTAGACTCAACAATCAATCTAGACAAATGGTCAACAACAACATTCTCAGAACCTTTCTTATCTCTGATCTCAATGTCAAACTCTTGTAGTAACAAAATCCAACGGATAAGACGAGGTTTAGCATCCTTCTTAGACAAAAGATACTTCAATGCAGCATGATCCGAATAGACAATGACCTTAGATCCTAAGAGATAAGACCTAAACTTGTCTAGCGCAAATATAACCGCCAATAACTCCTTTTCAGTGGTGGAGTAATTGAGTTGTGCATGAGTGAGAGTCTTACTAGAGTAGTAAATGACATGAGAAAGTTTATCAATCCGTTGTCCTAAGACAGCACCTATGGCATAATCAGATGCATCACACATGATTTCGAAAGGGACACTCCAGTCGGGAGGTCGGATGATGGGTGCAGAAGTCAAAAGTGACTTAAGCTTTTCAAAAGCATGGAGGCATTCATTAATGAAGACAAATGGAGCGTCTTTGGCGAGTAAACTGCACAAAGGACGTGAGATTTTGTTGAAGTCTTTGATGAACCTACGGTAAAATCCAGCATGACCTAGAAATGACCGAATTTCCTTAACGGTCCGTGGGGGTGGAAGATTGGAAATCAAATCGAACTTGGCCTTGTCAACCTCTATGCCATCGGAGGAAATCACATGTCCTAAAACAATTCCCTTTTTGACCATAAAATGACATTTCTCCCAATTCAAAATAAGATTTTTCTCCTTACAACGCACCAAGACAAGGGAAAGATGGTGTAAACACTCATCAAATGAAGATCCAAACACGGAGAAATCATCCATGAATATTTCAAGGAAACACTCTACCATATCAGAAAAGATAGAGACCATACACCGCTGAAAAGTAGCAGGTGCATTGCATAATCCAAAGGGCATGCGACGGTAGGCAAATGTTCCAAAAAGACAAGTGAAAGTGGTTTTCTCTTGATCCTCAGGTGTAATGGGGATTTGGTTATAACCGGAATAACCATCTAAGAAACAGTAGTACGCATGACCGGCTAACCTTTCCAACATTTGATCAATGAAAGGAAGAGGAAAATGATCTTTCCTCGTGACGGCATTTAACTTACGGTAGTCAATGCACACACGCCAACCTGTTTGGATTCTTGTGGGAACTAACTCATTGTCATCATTTTTAACAACAGTGATGCCAAACTTCTTTGGGACAACTTGAACAGGACTCACCCATTGGCTATCAGATATTGGGTAAATGACACCAACATCCAAAAGTTTCAACACTTCCGCTCTAACCACTTCTTTCATGACAGGATTCAGACGTCTTTATGCTTCACGCAAAGTCTTGGCATTATCTTCAAGGTGAATCCTATGCATGACTACGGACGGGGAAATACATTTGATATCTGCTATCGACCATCCTATGGCTTCCTTATGCTCCCTAAGAATTTGCAACAATTTTTCTTCTTGAGTATTACTCAAATCAGAAGCAATGATGACAGACAATGACTCAAATGGACCTAAAAATGCATACTTCAGAGTATCAGGTAATTGTTTTAAGTCTAACTTTGGAGGCTTGACAATGGAAGGGATTGGTGGGGATGAAGACAAAGGAAGTGGTTCTACCTTCGATTTTCAATTGGCAAAGTCTATAAGAGGGACAAATCTAACAAAGCATTGACCTCTTCAATAGATTTCTCAAAATTAAAATCAGCACCAAAATGAACTAGACATGCCTCTAAGGGGTCCTTAATGCTAGACTGACGGAAAGTGTCTGTCACTAAGTTGTCAATCAGATTGACCTCACCAACTTCGTCATTCTCTAAAGGCTGCTTGCTTATACTGAAAATGTTGAGATCTAAAGTCATGTTACCAAAGAAAATTGTCATCATACCACTCCGACAACTAATATTGGCATCACAAGTAGCTAGAAAAGGACGACCTAGAATGACTGGAATTTCATCACTTAGGTTAGAGACAGGCTGGGTATCTAAGATTATGAAGTCGACAGGAAAGTAAAACTTGTCAACCTGAACCAAGACATCTTCAACAATACCTCTAGGATATTTCACTGATCGATCTGCCAATTGCAGTACCACACGAGTCAGTTTCATTCCCCCCAAACCCATTTGCGCATATACAGAATATGGCAACAAATTCACACTAGCCCCTAAATCTAACAAAGCTCTCTTGAAATGATTCTCTCCTATAGTACATGAAATGGTAGGATTACTAGAGTCCTTGTACTTGAAAGGAGATTTCCGCTGAATGATTGAGCTCACTTGTTCCGTTAGAAAAGCTTTCTTTGGAACATTCGTCTTTCGCTTAAGGGTGCAAAGGTCTTTCAGAAACTTGGCATATGAGGGCACCTGCTGAATGGCATCTAAGAATGGAATGTTTATATTGACTCGCTTAAACACCTCTAAGATCTCACCAAACTGTGCACCTTTCTTGGGATTCACTAATCTTTAAGGAAATGGAGCTTTTGGGACATAATTCCTAACATGCTGATCAGCTACAGGATGAGTTTGGATTTTTGGGGCACTCAAAGAGTGGTTATCAGGAGGGGTTGGCACCTCTCCATCTTTGGATTTATTTATGGGAGCTTTATCATCTAGGTTTGGCATCTGAACTTTGTTATCAACTTGTTTGCCTGACCTAAGAGTGGCGATGGATTGGACTTGCTCATGGGAGTTCAAAGAACTTGATGGTTCACTAATCTGAAATTGCCCTTTTGGATTAGGCAACGGTTGACTAGGAAACTTTCCTTTCTCTCTCTCACCAACAACAGTTGCTAACTGGCCTATTTGTTGTTCTAATTTAGAAATGGCTTGACCAGTAATTTGCATGAACTTTTGGAGGGATTCCTCCAAAGATGATTGTTGTGGCTGTGGTGCCGCAAATTGTGGATTGGATTGAGGAGCTGAATGATATGGCTGATTAGGAGGGCGGAATTGATTATTTTGTGAATTTTGGTTCCCTCCGTTCAGTTGAGGTTGCGTAGTTCTCCAAGAGAAATTGGGGTGGTTCCGCCAATTTGGATTCTAAGGCTCAGAAAATGCAGTACCAAATGGTTTCCTGAAATTGTTCAAGGCATTGATTTGCTCAGGATGGCTTTCAGAGTAGCCGCACATGGAAGGAAAGGTTTGAGCTGAATGCATTGGGCTTGCACAAAGAGAGCAACCCTCGGAATGGACTTAGTTGACTGAACTCATGGTTTTATCTAAAGCTAACGCCTCAACCTTTCTTGATAGACTCTCAATCTTTAGCTCTAAATCAGAGTCACTTCTCACCTCATACATTCCTCCTCGCTTGGGTTCGTTCACTTGTCTATCATATTGATTGGAAAAATCCCACTGTTGAGAATTTTCAGACAAGTTTTCAAGAAATTCATAGGCTTCATCATCTCTCAAACTTAGAAATGCTCCTCCCTTCATTGACTCTATCATATGACGGTTTGACTGGGTCAGACCATTATAGAAATATTGTACCAGTCTCCATGTTTCAAAACCATGGTGGGGACACCTCAAAATCAAATCTTTGAATCTTTCCCAAGATTCGTAGAATTGTTCGTCATCTTTTTGCCTAAAGTCGGAAATGTTTCGCCTAAGGGAATTGGTTCTAAACATGGGAAAAAATTTAGACAGAAATTTTCTGACCAATTCGTCCCAAGAGGTGATGGAACCTGGAGGTTGGGAATTCAACCATCCCTTCGCCTTATCTTTTAAAGAAAAGGGAAACAGACGCAAGCGGACAGACTCATCTGAAAAGTTCTGGAATTTGAAGGTGGAACATATGTCTAGAAATTCTTTGACATGCATGTACGGGTCCTCACGATCTAATCCACGAAAGTTGGGCAAGAGTTGAAGAATCTGAGGCTTCAACTCAAAATGAGCAGCAGTAGTGTTCGGTAACACTATGCATGATGGGGAATTTGTGGTGATGGGAGCAAAGTACTCCCTTAGAGTTTTGGTCTCTAAATTTTCTCCCATCGTGATCTGAGAATCAGGTTTCTCGATTCTTTTCCTAATTGTTCTCTCAATCTCAGGGTCGTAAGGCAACAACTCTAAATTGAGTGAACGACGACCAAACATAAACTACAGCACTAATTTTTTTTAATTTTTTTATTTTTATTTTTGCACACACAAATCTACAAGAAAATCTACTCAAAGCAACAATTAATTACAAGTTAGCTCCTACTCTCTTTTAGAGTGAATTAGAGGATTACCAGTTAAAAGCTGCCAAAAATGTAACCAGGTGAGTTCCGGGAAGATTGGAGGGGTCACAACGGTCCCACTTAAAACCCAATTCTTCTTAAACACCGAAGGTATTTCCTTAAAGAACTTTTCTAGACATCACATTTTTGGAAGGTACTCACTGGAGTTACCAAAAATTGACTCTATCCAAGAGGATCCTATGAGTTATATGAAAACCTAAACCAATGTCTAATGGATTTTACGATAAAATTTTGCTTGAGTTTTGACAAATGCAGAAGATGGTTAACGGAATTGGTGATGAAATCCAATCCTTATGTCGTTAAGGTGGGAATGCTACTAATTATTTAAATGCCAAAAAAAATGTACAACAATGATCAAAAGGAAAATAACCAAAGAAGCGAAAAGTAGAGAAATTAGAAATGACACACCTGGAAAAGAGAAGAAATTTCTGCCGAGGTAAGAATTTTTTTTCTCTCGCTGTTTTCACCGCATGGCAACCACAACTTTCTTCCTTTGTTTGTCACTAGGTCTCTCAAAACTCCGATCTTCAGCTAGCTCTCCTTCTTTGACTCAAGAAAATTTCCTTGAAGATAAACTATAGTGAGAGTAGTAATAAGAATAGCAGCCTAAAAAGTGCAAATTGATGTGAAATGGAGTTAGCTACTACTACTATATGCAATGGATGTAGAAAACGTAAATGTGGTCTACCAAATTTTTTTTACTTTTTTTCTTTAAGTTTGTTCCTATTCCTATGTTACCAAAATGAAATAAAATAGACAAAAAGGTGAAGCTAGGAAACGTAGGTTTAGAAAAAACAAAGAACAAAAGTGACTATTTGTTATCAATGCATGTATAGATATATGTATATAACAAAAGTCAAAAAGTGACAACTACAAAGAAAAATGTATGATGCAGTTTTTTTTTTTGTTTATAATGAATGAAAAACTAAGCTATAACTAGTGGAAGAATTAAATCAACTTAAATGAAATTAAATTTCCGTTACACTCCCCGGCAACGGCGCCAAAAACTTGATGTGTTTTAAAATGTTACTCGCAAGCGCACGAATCAGTTATAGTATAGAGATGCAAGAGCGAGGTCGAACCCATAGGAAATGTATGAAAATAGGAAAAACTAATCACTCCAAATTAATTTAATACTAACCTAGTTGAATGAAAGTTGATTGAGATGTAGAGCTAAATATTAAGACAAAGTTAAGAGATAAAGATTACCTTGAAGACGAAGTAACTAAGGTATCGGATTCCACCACATTACTTGATAAGTCTCTAAATATTATCTACTAATTCCCGAATTAGGAGTAGCAATCTAGAAATCAATCTAGAAATCAATCTACTGCTTTCTCAAGATTTAACAATGAAGCACACATGAAATATATCCAAAGTAGACTCTTCTTCGCTTCTTAATTATGAACACCAAAACATCACATGTACACAAACTTATTGAAACTACAAAAGATCAAAGCGTTTACACAGCATCAAATGTGAAACAAGCTCATTTGAATGACAAGAGATCAAATGATTTCATATTAAATACTTTACAAAGCCAAGCATGGATTAATAAAAGTGACTTCCAAACTACCAAAAATGCATGACATTAGAGGTGAAAGGAACAAGGATTTTACTAATGCAATTTGAAGCAAGAGTCATAGGCATGGATAACATAATTATGGGAATCGATAGATAATTAAGAGAAACTTATTTCATAATGTGGTTTCCTCCTTAACCTTAGTTAAGGAAATTAGCAACACATAGTACAAATTGAAAACGTGCTTAAAATCATATAAAACATCATAGGAAAAATAGCTAAAGAAAGGGAAGAACTAAGAGCAACAATGTGTCTCTAATTCTCTACTCTCTTCCCCCCTTCTCTTATTCACTTGAAGCAACATCTATTTATAGGGCAACAATGATCTTCATTCAACTTCAACTCTATGTGAAAATGACTCTCCATCTTTCAAACTTCTCAAGCTTGATAGCTAAAGTCTCCATCCATAAATGCTTCCATACATAGCTTCCTTCTCTCATTTTTTATGTGAATGAAGAGAAGATACGTACACAATCTTTGAACAATTGAAGATTTAGCTCCTAGAATCATGCTTGCTTGCTTCTTGCCTCCTTGTTTCATGGTATATGTCCTTGGAAATTCTTCATACTCTCTTCCGTTTGTATCAATGCATCTATATACCTATGAATCAAACAAGCAAAAGTGAATTCAACAATGGATGCCATGGTAATATTTCCACACATCACACTTAATGCATGAGAAAATAATCCACCAATTTAACACATGCATATATGCATACATGCTACTAGAATAAGAAGAACATGTGTTGCAATTATTCATCTAAATTAAGGGAAAAAGACTCATGTTAAAAACAAGGACTCAATTTACTATAAAAATAGATAAATTGCTTCCATAACTTTAACATTTTATTTATTTAGACCTAACATCTATAAGAACATAAAAAAAAATTAAATAACTCAAACTAATTAAAACAAGTAACTAACACATATAAATCAGGGATAATCATATGATATAAAATGTGCTCATCAAAATTCCTTGCTTTGAGTATCTCCTGAACTACGATTATCCATAGAAGATTCTTTAATCTCAATTGTGTGATTTTAGTGGAATTCCTGAACTACGCTTTTTACAGGATTCATTTATGATTTTGAGTGATTTTGAGTTGTCGTGTTTTCTTAATTACTTCTTTTGAATTCTCTTGCTTGAAAGTGTTTTCCTTAATTTAGTTTTTAATGTATGAACTACATGTTTTACCTTATGTGAGTTTGGGTTGAGTCCTTTAATTTAGATTTACTCATAAGAGCTTTTAAAGCTTACCGGGTTCGTTGTTTACAACCCGGTACACCAATCTATGGTGTAGAGGTTGATTTTACAGGTCAGGATTAACAAAGTTGAGGCTGCACCAGTTAGGCTTTAATCCTTTTGTTTACTTTCTAGATTGTTGTGAGTATTGAAGGAGGTTTTACATTATTCAAAAAAAAATATATTCACAAGTTGTAAAACTATAATGATGTAATGATTGTTTTTCTTTTTTGGTTATCATGCCTTGAATTTGGATTTTTTTTTTTTATCCAAAATTCGGGGTGTGACACCAACACCAATCTGGTGTTTAGTTTTTCCACACTTGCAAATGTCTGGTCGAAAGCAAAGTTCAATATAGAAGCGTTAGTTTGGCCTAGGCACTTACTAATTTTGATATGTAATCTAGATCTTCAAGCTTTCATTCCTACCTTACTAGATGTCTGAGTTTCTAATCCAATTTTGTGCTACCAAAAGCTTTAAGCTTTCTGCAAACTGAGAGTTTTGTTTATGAAAGTGTAGGTTCCCAATAATCTTCTAACTTAATTTCTCAAACCCTTTTAATTTTGCTTTAATATATGATTAAGTTTTGAATTGAAATTTGTTTAGTCCTTCTGGTTTGAAGTTTTCCAGCAGAGTCCTCCGGGACGGCGTTGACATGAAGAAGAAAGTCAGACATATCGGGATCAGAGCTCTGGGCAGCAACCTCACTGAAAACTTCAAGACCGATCAAGGTCGGCTGGAAACTTGCAGCCGGCGAGTCCACCAGTAAGGGGAAGCTCAGTATCAAGGTCTGCTGTCCTCCGGTAAGAAGAAAGAGCGTCGCTAGGGCCGGACGGTGGAGAACGGAGGGACGTCCACACTTTAAGGAGAACGTCCTCTTTGGAACGGCTCTGTGTGTGTGTGTGTGTATTATCAAGTCCAAATATCCTTATTTATTCAAAAGGTACGGAATTTCTTAATTGACTAACTTTTGGATCATATTTTCTCATCTTAACCATTTATATTGTAAGTATATATGAGTAGATCATCTCTACAAATTTTCAGCCAAATTGATAATCGTTAAGGTATCGAAACTATATGATTACAATGAACGATCAAATCTGTTCAACAGGAACCGTTCGTGTAATTCACAATTTTGAATACCTTAATGATTATCAATTTAGCTAAACTTTTGTAGAGAAATGTATTAAATCAATGAACGAACCGAAATTTGTTCATCATAAACCGTACGTTCTATTAGTTCTAAATCACAGTTTTGAATGATGATTATCAATTTGGCTGAAAATTTATAGAGATGATCTACTCATATATACCTAAAATCTGAACGGTTGAGATGAGAAAATATGATCGAAAAGTGGGTCAAAAAATGAAATCCGTACCTTATCTAAGGTAAGGAGGTCCTTACCTGATCAACATTATATGTGTGTGTGTCATTTTGGGATTCATTTTTTGTATAATTTGGGTAACTAATTTGGGAAGTAGTTCTAATGTGTTTAATTTTGAGTTTTTGCAATTCTTCTTCTAATTCTCTAATTCTAATGTTTTTTATTTCTTTATCTAAATCATGATCTCGTCTAGATATTGTTTCAACCGTAGTGGAGCCAGCAAATGAATGTCTAGCAGTGGCAAAAGAGTGTCTGGAGGAATTCCCTATTTCTTGGATTCTTGAATTTTGACTTATCCTAGAGTTTTGAAAATTAATTCTTACCGTGTCATCATTAAACTGTTGAATACAGTCTAAATCAGAAAGACTATGTTGCGCATTGGATGGGTGGTTTTCACTAGTGAGAGACCATTCAGAAGGAAGATGGACATCTGACCATCTGATTGTGTGTGGAACGCTAATATTAGCGTTTTCTTGACTGCTTTGAATTAAAACGGTTTGGTTTTTGGGGCTTTTACTAATGGCTTGGAAATTCATGTTTGTGTCAGTGACTTTATAATGGATTCTATAAATTAAAGTTAAAGGTTGGGTTCCTTCAAGAACATGATAACCTAAAGTTTTAACATGATAACCTTCATTAACTACATCTGGAATTCTATTGAGAGAGGACCTGGACGAACTAGAAGTGACTGAGCTTGATCTAAATAGTCGACTCATAATGGGAAGGGAAGAGAAAACTAGACCGAAACTAAAAGGATAGGAGGATTTAAGATCCTTAGCTTAAGACCCTAAAGACTAACACTCTCTTTACACCGCTCATGCCTCTCTTGGGACGAGAACCGCGATGCAAAGGTTGGAATGGAACTTCATGATGAGCCACTGCTGCAATAACCGCAGCGCTTGTCGCTAGGTCATCTTCATCATCTTCTTCTTGCGACTTGCGGATCATTTTCCACAAATTATCCATTGCAGTCAAAGAAAGAGATGAATTGTGAGATGATAGAGATATGAAAAATGTTTTCTATGGAACTAGGAATTTTTTGTTGTGTCAGATGTAAATTAAATGGTGATATATATAGAAATATATTTTATTTTTTTTAAAGTGGGTAACTCAGCCGTTGGGTTTTTTTTTTATAAAAAAAATTCATTTTAAACCATTGGAACACAACGGTAACATTTTGATGTATAATTGAATACCGTTGATCTTCTTCATTAATTACAACCAACGGTCTAAATCAAATGACCGTTGATTTGAAATGGAAACCGACGCCCGCTGTTGACGTGTGGCCCAGGCGAAGAAAACAGAGCCGCTAGGCGACAAAAAAACGCGTGCGTCTTCTGACGAAACCAACGCCGCATGGCGACAAAAATGCGGGTGGTCTTCTGTGATTCGCCTGTAGCCTCTACGCGCTTCGCTGCTCGCGTTCTTCATCACCACTTGAGCGCGCTTCACGTGGTCAACGTCAGCTGGGCCACACAAAACGGGCTGAGCTAGAGACGAAGGCCCGGGTCTTTGAAAATGAAGGCCTGGGTCATAGGTCTGACCCAAGTGAAGACCCAATGAAGGCTTGGGTTTAAAAGAATTTGTGGGTGGACTTGCCTTATTTTTGCTGGGTCTTCTTTTAACATGGATCAAGGCTTGGGTCATGCTTTTAAGCCAAGGGTGGTCTTGCTCTAATAATTGAGATATCAATCACATGACTCATACCAACAATCCCATAGAAAATTGTGGCTAGTCGTAGCTTGACTTAAGTCAGTCTTAACCCGACCCTACCTTACAATCCTACCTTACTGAGCCCTTTAGAGCTAAGCTCGGCCCGACCCTAAAAACCCGCTTTTTAGGCCCTAATATTTTATTATTTTTTCTATTGTTTTAATATGTCTATTTTATTTTAGGGATAATGCCCACTAGCCCTAATTTTAAGAATTTTATTCCTACTAACCAAATCAAATTTTAAAATTCCCGAAAGCTAACTTAAACAGTAAAAAGATAATTATACCCTTAATGAATTAAATAAACTACAGTAAATCATTATAAGAGTCTATTATAAAATCAAGTTTATATGACTAGATTCTCACGACCAATGAGGTTGACCGGGCTCCCGCGAGCATTGACTAGACTCTGACGAAAGCTAGGGATCTATTGGGGGCAGTAAGGGGTCTGTCCGGGGGTAGTTGGAGGGTTTACTAGGGGCATTAGAAGGTTCTACTAGGGGCAGTAGGAGCAGACGACCTGCGTTTTTTCCACCGCCAAACCCATCACCAACAACAACAACCAAACCAATATATTTTGCTTTGCCGCATTCAACATAAAACAACCAATATATGCTCTGCAAATAAAAAACTCCATCAACATTAGCATTGAATATTATAAGACCATACTTTATCTCCAGGAGTACTTGTTACTTTGCTGAGTATCAAGAATTAATGGGTTCTCTATAACAAAAATAAAGAATTAAGTGAGAGATGGCAATGCCATTAATCAAGGTATATATCAATAAACCTACTGGGCCTCATGACCATGTACATAGCAATCGAGTATTGCCTACTAGCTGAGCTTTATTAGACCCCTCCCCCCTCAAAAATTTGAATGTAGTGTGTAAATTTCCATTACTTCCAACAACTGGCAAGCAATTTTTTGGATTAAGAAACCAGAAACCAAACATAAATAGATTTGGAACTTATAAAGCATATGTATGCAAACTGGTCCACATTTCGTCACTCGACAACATAAAAATGCATAGAGGAGTATTTTATTCACAACCTTTGTAGTGCTCCGGTGACCTGAATAGTTGGCCCGGTACAGCAACACTACCGAGAGATTCAGGCCAATACTTCCCGGGCGATTTTTTGCGATGCTCAAATCCAGAAATGCTTCTTCTTTCAGGCATCAGAGATTGTGTAGATTTCGATCATCAAGAGCATATCGATGGCTTTCTCAAAGTATGACGAAGAAATTCAAGATTCGATTGTTTGCCTTAGTATTGGGGTGTCACCGTTGCCGAGGCTGGAGGATGTACGAGAGCCAAACTTGGCGGCTGGAGAAGCGTCGAGATCGGAGTTGGTGCGGTGGAGCGCGGAGATCGGAGGATGTGAGGAGGCTATTAGTTTCAGTTTGGCGACCTCCGACGACCTCGTTCGCCTTCACGTGGACCTCCGACGATCTCGTCGAGTACTATTCTTGCCTCCCTCTCTACAATAATTGGAGACCTGGTCTTTGCAACCAAAGGAGAGAGAGAGAGAGAGAGAGAGAGAGAGAGAGAGAGAGAGAGAGAGAGAGAGACGATCTGAGAGTGAGTGAATAGGAGAAAAAGATGAGAGATAAGAAGCAGGGCTAATTTGGTCAGGAAAAAAACATAAAAAGGTAAAAAATTTGTTAGTGGAAATAGATGTTTAAGAGTCATCAGGTTGATAGGAATTTCAGAATCTGTTTTTGTTAGTAGGAAACTTTTTTCTAAATTTAAGGCTAACGGGAATTTTCTCTTTTTAGAATACATGCATCCTTTTCTGTTGAAGTTTAAAAAGAAATGGATTTTGAAAAATTACATGCACGTCATGCGTGTTAAATGCTTTATGCATCAAAAGAGGATCTTGAGAATCCGAAAATTGATCGTGTCAAGATCTCGTATCGTTTATTTATGAGTGCTAACCATAGCAATCCAGATGTGTACACATTTGGTGGATACAAACATAAAGTATAAGGAATAATATACCACCTAATCTAGCAAAAAATATTTAGCAACACTCAAATTTACCAAAAAATCCATTTCAAAGATATGAAGCCAGTTTAATTAAGAAGCCTAGCTGGTATGTGTGTGTATATATATTATGTCTAGGATTACACACTATCAGAAGAATCGCTAGCAGTTAACATGGGGTATCTCTCTAAACAATGCATAGAGCTGAGGAATAGGAGGAGTTGCAAGCGCTTATGTACTTTGTTAAATGGGTCAAAACCAGTTCTAGGAATGGTGTTGGCAAGCATTATAGGTGCGGTATTGAACATACTCTACAAACTGATCACTATTGATGGAATGAACATTAGGATCTTCATCGCCTACCGCCTCATCATTGCCACTGCCTTCTTGGTGCCTCTTGCTTATGTTGTTGAAAGGTTCATTTTCCTCTTTTTGGTGTCGCTCCCTTTATTTATGTGATTTTATTTTACCAAATTTCTATATGATGAGTAGTGACCATAAGGGGATTCATATTTACATCAGAGCCTCTATATATATATATATATATATATATATATATATATATATAGTCGGGATCCAGAGAGGACGTCCTCCGTTGTCCACCGTAGGGCGCTGACGACGGCGCGCCTTCATCTCAGCGGCCTCTAGCAGCGTCCCCGATCACTTTCCTCCCCGGCGAGTCCGCCGAATTCCAATTTTCTGACGAGATCACCAAAACTTCAAACAAAATCGATCTCGCCGGAAAAATGGAATTTGACGGACTCGCCGGGGAGGGAAAGTGATCGAGGACGCTGCTGGAAGCCATTAGGGTGGAGGTGAGTCGTCGTCGGAGCCGTACGGCGGAGAACGGAGGGACGTCCGTACTTTAAGGGCGTGTAGACGTCCGTACTTTAAGGGCGTGTAGACGTCCTCTTTTTAGATGCAAACCTCCTCATTTATTTAAAAGATACGGATTTTCTTAATTGATATACTTTTCGATCATATTTTCTCATCTCAACCGTTTATCTTTTAGGTATATGAGTAGATTATTTCTACAAAATTTATGCCACATTGATAAACATTAAGGTATTCAAAACTGTGAATTACATGATCGGTTCGAGTTGAACAGATTTGGTTCGTTCATTGCAATTATATAGTTTCGATACCTTAACGATCACCAATTTAACTGAAATTTTGCATAGATAATCATGTCATATATATCTAGATATATACTAGTTGGCTATGATCGAAAAATATGACCGAACAGTGGTTCTATTGGCAAAATCCGTATAATTTGAATAAAAAAAGGATTTTTGGACCTAATAAGGTTTGTGTGTGTGTGTATATATATGAATCCGGATCAAGGGACACATTATTTTACACATCTTTTTACATTGATTTTTAGCCATTAGATTTAAATGATTTCAATGGTCATGATTAATTTCATTTATGATGTGGCAAATGACATACAAATAGTTTTCTTTTCTAAATAAAAATCAAAAAATTAGAAAATTAGAAGATGAAACGTCATCTTCTTCCTCTTCACGCAAAAAAGAAAACATATCCTCATCCTCCTTCTAACTGTATATTCTCTAGTTAAAGTTGATTGCAAAACCCTATACGATCGATTGTTCAGAACTTCAAATGGAGACCAAAAAAACCACAAAATCAATCTTCTTCATCTATCTATATATTACCCTATATATGTATATTCTAAATCTAGATCGAATGAATTATGATAGGTTATAGTTTTGGGTAAAAGAAAGAATGGGGCATATGGAAAGCCATTGAAGACCCAAGAAGAAGAACAGAGATATAAAAACTGCAATTCCTAATACTAATTTGATGGAATGAAAGGGGACTGGGGGATGATGGATTTAATGGTTCAACTCAAGCAAAAATGAGAATTGATGCCAAAAGGAGATTGAGAGCAAGGCCTCCATGAATATTTCCAGATGAAGAAGACGTCCATCACAAGATGAAGACGTTTCGATCACCTTCATCTTCTTCGTTGTTTTTCCTTATAAATTTATTTTTTGTTTATTTAAATTTATCTATTAATTTTGATGTATTTTCTCACCAAAAATAAGTTTCCATGTCATTTTGCTACATCATAAATGAAATTAATCATGACCATTGAAATCACTTAAATCTAATGATTAAAAATCGGTATAAAAAGATGTGTAAAATATGATGTCTTTTGATCCGAACCCTATACACACACATATGATTGATTAAGCATAAATCAAATGACTTATAAATCTTAGTTATATATGTAGAACAGTAGAAGAAAACCTATGAATTATGTTAGAAGAAAACCTATAGAATTCATTTACGGATGGTGAGTACGTAGTATAGTCTCTTGAGTAAACTTAGCTATTTCCCATCTTCATGATTGGTTTTAACAATTTGCGTGCAGGAGCAAAAGACCAAAACTTACATGGATTATACTACTGCAAGCATTTATGTGTGGTTTATTTGGGTACGTATAGATTTCTTTTTCTTAATTATTGCTTGTAATTAATTTGTATAAAACAGATTTTAAGGAGGAGATCGAGCAAATTAAAAGGAAAAAAATAGTAATTGCAAATTTTTAGTGCAGGGTGATATTGTCTCTTAACTTAGTCATGGAGAGCGTAGCAATGGTATCTGCTACTTTTTCTGCTGCAATGAGTAATCTGGTACCCGCCATCACCTTCATAATGGCAGTATGCTTGAGGATGGAGAAATTGGCCATAAAAACTGTTCCGGGGGCGTCGAAAGTTGTTGGCTCATTAGTCGGAATCGGAGGGGCGATGGTCTTCACTCTCTACAAGGGGGCAATGATACAAATATGGTCTTCACATCTAGACCCTTTCCATATGAACAAAAGCATTTCTTCATCACACACTAATCACCCAAGTAATCCAGCCTTGGGCTCTATTTTAGCTGTAATCGGTTGTTTTTGCGGTGCAACTTGGTACATAATTCAGGTACACGTACATGCTACAATTACCCTTATATTTTTTATCTGCTATCTCTCTTTTATTGTATACTCTATAACATTATATTATATGTTCATTGTTATTTGGAATGCATGCAGGGCAAAATGAGTAAAACATACCCATGCGTACTGTCATGCACAGCTCTAGTCTCTGTAATGGGAACAATCCAATCCGTCATCTTGGCCTTGTGTACGGAAAGAGACTGGAGTCAGTGGAAGCTGGGTTGGAATATTAGACTTCTCGGAGTTGCGTATGCGGTATGTTCATTTGTTTTTGTTTAATCTTTTTTATAGAATAAATAACTTCATTGATTAAATATAATTATAATCTTGAGAAAGTAGCATCTCCACGAATTTGTTTCATTAATCAAGTAACAAATTTGTCAATCATAACCAAATATTTTGATTAAATAATGAAAAAGAGAAAGAAAACCCAATTTTCTCTACCATAACACTTAGCATACAATAATTAGACTGACATCATGAATTTACTTGAGTACATACCACTAAAATCACCTTATAGTTTTACATATATCCATTTCAAAAAGATTTAAAACACAAATACATCCAAGGGTTTCTATGCAAGCTTGCAGGTCTTCGTCCGGCGGCTCCCGTGCCACGACAGGCTATCTGCCTTGTTGGTGTGTCATGAGTGCAGCCAGGCGGGGCAATTCTCTTGGGCTATTCTTAGCTCTGGATGATCGTTGATATCCAAAACCCCCTGGATAGTTGCTTTACTTGAGGGTTGTATGGTGTTGGCAACAGTTTCTGGTGGACGAGTCACAACATGGTTTTGATGAGTTTAGGTTTGAAAGCTTCATTACTGGCGTCGCAAGTCTAAAGTCGATGGTGAAGCTATGGGTGCTAGATCGAGCGTTGCGACGTCATGGTGATATGGGAGAGTGCTTCATAGCAGCAGGAGGTCGTGAATAGTGGATCAGACGATAGGATTTAGGTTGGCGTGATCCCGGGCGGAGGCGTTAACCCATCAGTTTAACCCAATTGCACCAGTATTGATGTACTCCATGCATAAAGGTCTCTAGGTGGATATACTGATGGGTTAAATTTTCTGCTTTCTTCGCTCAAGGTGTAAGACTTTTTAGGAGTCCTTGTTAAATGTGGATTCGGTGCACCAGCTATCTGAGCAGTGGATGTAATAGGTGATCTTCTGATCGCTTAGATTGAGCGAGAGAGCTTGTTGGGTTGTATGATATTTTCGATCAATATAGTTATTCATTCCCCTAAAAAAATCACCTAATTATAGTTTAACATAGGGTAACTCTATTCAGACATCTTTATTAACTCTTTGTTGCTCTCTACGTTATTAAAACTTTTAAAATCCTAATTCACCCTCTTATGAGTGACGGCGGGGAAAAAAACTTCCAAAGTTTTCAAACGAAATTCAAATGTCAATAGATGAGTGACGGCGTGAAGATATTCAATTGAGGACATTACTCGATCGTCAATCCATGTTCTAGAATTCCCTCTTGATAGAAACAAATCAATTAGATCCATGTCCATGCACATTTCCAAATAGGATTTGAAAGAAAAAAGTGTTTATATTAAGGGAAAATGTCTATTTAGTACTAATTTAAACCCCTCATTCCTCATTCCAATGACAATCTTTTTCATTAGCCCATTACAATATAAGGTAACATTTTTTATGCCCAAATGCATTAAAGTCTTAACAAATCATATTATTTTAAGACTATTTTACCCTCACTTTTTAAACATACATAGAGAGACAAAATAGAAGAGAAAATACTTGGCCGGAATCTCACCGGACTCCGGTCATTGGCCTCCGAACTCTACCGAATTTCTCTGGTCGCCGGATTCTGGTCACCGGTAACTCGATTACTGATCCCCAATAATCGGGTACTGACCCTAATAACTTGATTTCTGACACCCAATAATTGAGTTACTGACCCCAATAACTTGGTTACTCCCCCAATAATCGGGTTACTGACCCTAATAATTTGGTTAGTGACCCCCAATAATCAGTTACTGACCCCCAATAACTTGGTTACTAACCCCCAATAATCAGTTACTGGCCCCCAGTAATCAATTATAAACATCCGGTAATCATTATTGACATTCAATAATTAAGTTACTGATCCTCAGTAATCAATTACTGACTATCAGTAATCAATTACTACCCCTCAATTATCAGTCAAAACACAGAAAAAAGAAGAAGATAGAAGAAGAATAAGAAGAAGGTAAATACTGACTTTAATTTCAATAAAAGTATTGATAAATAACAATGAAGTTAAAATGAGAATACAAGTTAACACCAATCCAAGCTTCCCTGGTGATTTGCTGGCCACGATCGATCTGAGGTTGGTGATCGAAGAAAGAGAGATGAGAGGTGATTAATTTGAGACCGCTGGAGTATATAGGCGCTACACGTCTTGATCTTCATCGACTAGCTTCAGGCGAGAGAGTGACTGAGCTTAGAAAAGCGACGAGCGCCGAGTGCTGAGAGACGAGCTGCGACCGATGAGCGTCGAAAGACGAGCGGCCACCGACGAGGGACGAGGCCTTGGCGCCGAACGGCGACCGACGAGCGCCGAGTGCCGAGTGCGGAGAGACGAGCGCTAAGCGTAGAGAGACGAGCGGTGACCGATGAGCACCGAAAGACGAGCGACGAGGCCTTGGTCTCCGGGAAGGAATCAGACGTCGGGGATCTGTAGAGTATTCCGGCAATTCTTGTCTTCCGAGGCGGCAACATTATCGTTGAGGACTTGAGAAGACGTCTCTGCAAGAAGAGAGAGAAACAGGTAGAAAAAAAAAGAAGAAGAAGAAGAATTTAGATCTGGAAACTAGGAAAGGAGAGAGAGGGTTAGTTGAATAGAAGTTAGGGTAATTTTTTCTTTTACTCAAGTTTCATTGGAATAGGCTTATGAATTAGATTTTCATTGAATTGGGTTATAGTTTTACTGTTTTTGTGCAAATTGGCATTTTCCCATGTATTAAAAAGTTAATCCTTCAAATCCACGAATCGATTATATCATTAAAAATAGTGCATATATTGAAAAAAAAAAACATTATTCTAATAAAAAAAAATTGCATTACTTAATTTAAAATCATGTCCTAGTGCCAATTTCTAATAGGTATGGTTGATTACTAGTTCCATTGGGATAACTGATTTGGGTTTGATGAATTTGGTACGTACCTGTAGGGAATAGTGACTTCAGGACTCGCAATGTGCTTGACTTTTTGGTGTATAAACATGAGAGGGCCATTGTTTGTATCAAGTTTTAATCCTGTCATGCTCATAGTCGTAGCCATTTTGGGCTCTTTGCTGCTTCAAGAGAAGTTGTTCGTAGGAAGGTACGTCTATATGAGACTTCATCTATCAGGTTTTTATTTTTTTTATTTTTTTTTTTTTTTATTTTTTTAACACTAAATTTGAACAATACAAAATAAGATGTGTTACCAATATTTTGTTTTCTGATGGCCGGAATGACAGCATCATTGGAGCGCTTCTAATTATATGTGGATTATACGTACTTATATGGGGTAAAAGTAAGGAAATGAAGAAGCCGATGAGAGTTGAACCCGTACTCGAAACTCCGCGGCCGTCGGAATCTCAAGCTATTGAAATCGTTACTTCAACGTCTCATACAGAGCCTGGCGTTAACAATAGTACTCTGAATGATAACAACAATGGTACAAGGGATAATCGGTTCTTATATTGGTAAGTTAAAAGAAACTGTTCATCAGTTTTGGTACATTATTTAGACATTGCGTCACAAACGTATATGCCATATATTTAACATCCAATTATTTGTTGTTGTGCAGCTGCTGGACACTATGAACATGGATAGTCTCTATTAATTTGGCCAACAAGTCCACTGATTGATAAAACATAATATATATATTGAAAAATGCTAGAGTTTACGAAGTAATGAGGAGTGTCTTGCATTTTCGCAAACCTTGTAAAACTGTATGGAAATACCAAATTTATATTTGTTTATATGCTGAGTATTGCCTTAGATGTAAAATTCTTAATATGTCACTCTCTATTTTGTATATTCGAGTCATTTAGTTCTCCAATTTCATACAAGCTAGCTCTTCTCTTTTCTTTTTTTTTCTTTCTTTCTTTCTTTTTTTTGAAAAATATGGATGATATAATAATGCTCAAGCCAGAAGAGGTTATTATATATCCTTCCTCTACCAACATATGGGTAGATAAAAAGTACCAACATATGGGTAGATAAAAAGTTTGTGATACAGATCACAGTGATACATAGTGTAGGCATAATCATTAAAACGTTAAGGTGCTCTACGAAAGAAGAGCCTACAAACTAAGCAAGACAAGCAAAGTTATGGACAGTTTTTAAAAAAAAAAAACAGAAACTTAAATCTTCTCCTTACCCTTGACACTAGGGCTAGGAGTTGGAACAAAAAAAAAACAAATGCATCAGATGGTGCCGCCGGTGCAGACGCATTTTCAGCAGCTCTTATACATGGTTTCTTGTTTTTGGAGCCAAGAGGGCGCCCCCTCTTCTTTTTCTTCTCTTCAGTAGGTGCATCGGTGAGCACAAGTACTCCTCCAAGAGCCTCCTTTAGGCCAAGAGAGCTTAGCGACAGTTTGTTGGTGAACTTAGGGACCTTTACCTTCTTCTTTGGAGCTTCAGTGCATGGTCTTGAGCAAAGCCGGGATGCTCACTTTTGTTGGTGAGGGTTGTAGAATACCTCCTGAGCGCTTAAGCCCTCCACCTTCAGTTGAGATCAGTGTTAGAACAGTAGCATGCTAGCCCGACTCCTTAATCTGTTTGCCATTTTCCTCATACGGCACAAGAGCTAGCTCCATATTGTTACTGCATTCACCAAACTCCACAAGTTTGAACATTCTTTCCTTGATAATAATCGGTTTACGTACCTGGTCCTGAGTAGGAAAGAGCGCAGGCTTGATCGGTGGAGGAGGGGGTTGATTCCCTTTGAAAGTGAACTGGCCATTTACGATCAGATTGCCAAAACCTAGCAGAGGAGCAGCGAGGTTCAGTCCAGTAGCAGAAGAAGGGTTTGCTGTAGGTTTTGGTGTAGCAGGGCAGTTTCCCATCGGGTGAGAGATGAGCATACACTTCTTGCATAAACCCACCAGATTTTCATAATAGAATGAGACCTCCGCCTCTAGCCCCTCATCGAACTTAATGAGTTTCTTGAGAATGAAGGGTCGAGTTATGTCATGGGAGACATGAACCCTAATTTTCCCTTCATTGTCAAAGAGAGGGTCATCAAGTTCCTGATAGGTTCCAGCCACCGAAGAAATATTGCGGATGATATATAGGTCGATGTTCATAATCCGGTGGAAATCCCATCATGCGTACCCGGCCAGAAGTACAATTCAGTCATCGATCGGAACCTTATCAATCGGAGAGACGCCATCATACGTACGGCTGGATGACGATAGGGGCCTTCTTATACCGCCAAGGTTCGCCTCTGAGGACCTTATTTCGATCAGATTTGAGGTCGAAGCTAGCTCGTGTCAGTAAGTAGTTGAGGTCGAAGCTAGATCTTGTAAGTAGTAATTATTATATTGTTTGACTTCAAACAGTAGTATGGTCAAATGTGGATCGGTCAACTAATCGCAAAGTTGGTGAAGTAGAGAATAATTTTTTTTTTTTTGAAACATGGTAACTAAAGTAGTGAATAGTGAATATTTGATCCAACATGATAACTCAAGTGCGGTGGAGGAGGACCTTAGTTGTTAAAGTTACGTGTGTTCCCTATAATCCTCCGACGTATATGCATGTCGGCCTCCACCACACGTGTAGCCCTTCAAGAGTAATCCGATGAGTCAAGATTGGCGACTTGCCCCTGGTCTTTTCGTAGTTCCATTGCCTGCTCAGGGGCAGTGTTGTAACCATTGTTGTTTGTTGCCTATAAATCCAGACACTAGCTAGTCAGTATTCACCGCCAAAGATCGAAGATGAAGAAGATTAGTGTTCTAGTTGTGGTGTTGGTTCTGTGCGTGATGGCCTCTAATTTGGAGCAGAGCTTTGCTCAGGTCGACTGCATCGATGCTTGTACCACCGGCTGTGTTGCATATTTTAACAACCGTAAGTCTGCTCGCAACGACTCTTTCAAATCTCTATGAACTGTGATGTTCCTTTCTTCAGGATATTGAAATCTGGGTTTTGCTTTCACTGCTTTGTAGCGTCTAATTAATCTGAAACATAGTTTCTCCAGGACTTACCCTGATGATCATTAAGACCTTCCCTCCACTTAATTGCAATGCTAGCTCTGTTCTTTTCTTTCTGATCGAGATGCCTTTGGCTGCTTATTCAGTTATTAGTTAAAATTCCTAACCCTTTAGTTCTACAGTTAAGTTAGAACTTGCGCAGGGAAAACAGAAAATATTACTTATAAGAAAGTTAGTTTAAATACTTGGTTATCTCATCTTAACGATGGTTGAATTGGGTATTTTACATAATGCAGCAAGGCTTATGTCACGATGTGATCGCAAATGCCAGATAAAATGTGGTCCAGGTAACTTCTTACCCCTTGAATTTTTCTTGTCTTTGTTTTGAAATCTTTAGCCCAATTTGACACTTCTTTGTTAGAACATGATTTTCCTCAATGCTCATTCCTTTATTAAAAGTGGTTTTTCTATAGATACATGTAAGTTTCGAAAAATATAGGTGCTTCCTAGAAATGCATTTGGAAGAATTTGTTGATTAAGCTCTTACAGATGTCTCTTTGGTTCTTCATCAAAAGTTTTATAATTAGTAGTCTTGCAAATTTTCAATTGGTACGTACGTTGTTTTTCACCTTAATTTTCATTGATGTGTACAGATTCTCAAGTTGAGGAGAATTCGCATTGACAGGCAAAGAATACTACGAGCAAACCATGAATCAATAAGAACAAATATAGTAGTATGTAATATTTGACATTCGGGTCAAGTGGCTAAGGAGAAGAGAGATTCAACTTAGAAGCAAAACACGAATAACGGGTAACTTGTATGTTGTGTATTCTAGAAGCAAATGTAGCTGCATTTTCTTTTTTTAATTTGTTCTCAATGAAATAAGTACGAACGTTATTTGAGTTTTTTCTTTTCTTTTTTATTCAAATAATGGGCAGGTACGGCTCTCTTCGATTCATCATTAATGAAATTGTGAAACGCAAGAAGGTCACATGAATCCTAAACCCCTCTTATTATAAAAACATATTTACTTATATGAAATGAAATTAAAAAGTGAGGAAATGATTTCGGCATATGAGAATGTTAGTATTCATGGTTTATTGAAAATGAAATACTAAAAATGTAAAGAGAGAGCAAAAAGGCAATGGAGGCTACATTGTGATTGTATTGATTGTAAATAACAAGGATTACAAGAGATAAATATATAGCTAGGTTGCTAGGTTAAGTAGTACAAAGACAATAATGCCCTCTTGAAATATCTATCTATAATCCTAATACCCTCCCTCAATCATATGCTTGGAGCAAACATTATGGTTGGACAAAGTTCACAATAGCCAAACTACAATTATAAGATAAAATCTCAATTCAATAACCCATCATCCCTCTTGAGCCAGATTTTCTGACTTTGTTGGTTGTGGTAGACCTTTGAGGCAGCAGAGGAGGACACCAACAACAGCAGTGTAGCAAACAAACTATAATATGAAGAAAAACTGAAAATTCTTCTTCTTGAACTCTGAATCTCTGACTTTGCATACTGAAAATCTAAAAGGCGAAAAAGGCTGCATCTACTGCATATTGACTACCATTCATGCTACATATTCTCAATCATTCATCTCCAAATTTGACATTCAATCTTCAACATATTCACAACACTCATATACTACTATCAACCCAACAACCACATATATCAGTAATAAGCAAATAATATTGTCACCCTCTCTTGACATTAGAACCAGACTGCAATTGCAAACTTCATTCTAGAACAACATAACAACCAAATTTTGGTTTTCATCTCTCAAATAGGCAAAACAATCACTCAATCTCAAACATCCAAACCATAATCCATCTTGCTAGGCCAAATCACCAGTCCGAAAAAAAACTTAAAAACTGCTTCATCACCTTCTTTTTCTTTGGTTGACGGCAGACACAAATTTTGATATAAAAGAACATGGAAAACTGACGATATTGAGCATAACAACCAAGACCATAGCAAGAATCCATGAAACAAGAGCAAAGCTACCCACTCAGAAAGATTTAACCAAATTTTTCTGTTGATGTTGCATAGTACAAAGAGATATGCACAAGTTGCAGAGATGCACAACTACAAGATTTATCTTTGCACACTCTCATTCTTATTCAAAAAGCAGATAATCAACTCCCACAAATGTTCTCAACAAGTAAATGGAGCACACAATCAAACAGAAATCCATACCATCTAGCCAATATCACCAGTCCAAAAAGAAAAGTAAATTTCATCTTCTTAAACTTCAAACTTCAATTACTAAACGAAAATAGACAAATGATGATACTAGGCAGACAAACCAAGACCACATCCTCAATAACATGATTCCAAGGATAGATATGACCAAATCTGAAAAGAGTATACCATTCATATGAGAATATGGAGAGAGACAGTTGAAACTCCAATTTCTCTACATCCCGCTGACGTCACGCGCCTATCGAGAAAGAACCCAGAACCATAGAAGTACGGATATGCTCTGAATCTCCATGGAAATAAAAACTTCTCCGACGTTGAGACAATCAACCCACCGATCCGGTATACTGGCTCGCTATCTCGCTCGCCGCCGACGTCCTCGGTCGAGGAGAATGATGAAAGGAGAAGACCCAAACTAGATAGGAGAAAGGAAGGAAAAGGAAAAATTGGGGAAATCTGAGGTAGGGTTTTGGAATTGGGAAAAACTGAAATCGAAAACTAAATGGATAAAAGCGGAAGCAAATACTCTCAGAAGCACATAGCCACAGATCATGACCATGGCTCTGATACCATGTTAGTATTCATTTTTTATTGAAAATGAAATACTGAAAATGTAAAGAGAGATTAAGTACGCTATGGAGGCTACATTGTGATTGTATTGATTGTAAAGAGTGAGGATTACAAGAGACAAATATATAGCTAGGTTGCTAGGTTGAGTAGTACAAAGACAATAATGCCCTCTTGAAATACCTACCTATAATCCTAATAGAGAATTCCAGCATTTACAAATAATAGAATTGAAATAGGTGTGGGTCTCACCTCCTAATAATAAATCGATTTCTTGACAACCTTGAATTGTGATACCAAGAGAAGATGTGGGATTAGGAATGATATCATAAAGAATAGAACTTTTATATCGAAAATACCCTTTTTAATTTTATTATGCTAATAATATTGAGGAATTTGTTAAAGATGCTAATAATTTCAATTTTTTTTTCTTAAAGGCTTCTTTTTTATATGCTAATAATATACTATTTGTGGAAGTTGTTTAATTTTTTTTATTTATAAAATTGCTTGCTTGATTTAAATATAATATTACTAAAATTTATAAAAGTATGATGTCTTAATTTTGTTGTTCAACCCTTGCAACTTACGGTTTGAGATACATCCAAAATGCTAGTACTAGGTCCAAATGATTTTGATAAACAGTAGTATTCACCTAGTCAGTTGCTGACCAAAAGAATCATGGTCAATCACCAATTTGATGTAAATCCAGTGGTAGGAAGTATTATTCTAAAGTTAAGTTGTTTTGTTTTCAACTCTTATATTTACATCTAACGGAAATTGACCGTTGATCTTTTAGTTAATAACTGATCAGGTGAACATGACTAATATTATTAATATGTAACCGCATGATTACAATCAATACACTGAATCGAAATAGTCCATCTAATTTGTTTATTATACATAACTTATCAACTGATACAATTAAAATGACAAACAAAACTAGTGTAGTTCATTTTTTTCATGGGTATTTTAGTAATTAAAATAGTAATTAATTACATTCCTATTTTAATTCCATGTGATAAGTAAACAGCTCAATGGAATTAAATTCTCCATATATTATTCTATTTCATCTCCTATTCATTCCGTCTTTCATTCCTGATAAATTTCATTCCAAATAAGTAAACGTGCCAAAAAAGAAATCTCAATATAACATCAAGAATCCATACACAGTACATGCATATGGATTCAAACAAGCACTAACTAGCAAAGAGTGTACTACTCTAATGAAAACTCTTTTTACTTTGTTACAACAATGACATAATGGAAATATCACTAGATACATAATACGATTACATATCTTATCTTCTAATAATGTAGCATTCCTATTATATTGCCACCAGAAAATAAACGGGAGGACAATTAGTTTCATCTAGCTATTAGAAAGTTGCGCTCACTTGACCAAGCAAAATACACGTCGCCTACCTAGAGTAGATAAGACACACAAGGTGCATAGACCGACACAAGGCCTTCATCCTTGTGCCCTTAATCCCTAGTGCCCTTAATCTCTCGAATCTTGTACTACTTGATAACCCCTTCTACCAATTTCGGGTTTTCAGGCGAGCTGCGGTGGTGGATGCCGATGAGGATTCCCGGCGTCCCCTCCTTCTTGCGATGACCTGGGTTGAATTCAGAGATGCTAGGCGGTGGTTAGGTGATTTCGTAACTGTTGATCAGGGTTCAGGTAGATTGCTGGGTTTTCCAGCGTTTTGAGAGTCGGTGGCTAAGGAAGTTGTTCATGGAGGTGGAGGTCCCGTAAGTATCGTAGATCATGGGGTTTTCATGGATGGATGGATAGATGGATTGGGGCCGGGGGGGAGGGGGAGGAGGGAGGGAGATGTGCCTAGTAAATTTCTAAAGCAAATAAAAAATTCATCTCATAGAACACAAGCTCAAAAGTCAAACCCAGTTCAAAACTCATTTGCTTTTGATGCTCTAAGTTTGTGTGGCATACAAAGCTAATCAAAGGGTCCCAAGCCATATGCCTAGCGCGTTCATCATCAATTTACCAATTTTGCTTCTTGAATGGTGAAAGAGAACATAAATAAATGCTAGTTTGGTATTTCTGTGACTTTAAAAAGAAATTGCTGTTGCTGTATTTCGAAAATAATTATTTGTGAATTAAAATAATTCTATATTTGGTAGGGAGGGAGGGAGGGTGAATTAAAATAATTCTATATTTGGGAGGGAGGGAGGGAGGGATCATGTTCACCAAATAAACTAGATTTGAAGGATACTATCGTCCTTTCGTATCTTAGCATTTTACTTCTATTTTTGTAATCTCTCTCTCCTACCTTATCTCTCTCTAAGTTCTACAGGATTCCACCACCGCCAGCCCCCCGTCTCCGGTGATCGGCATTCAGCTTTGGCGGGGGTGGTGTGTGACGTCATAGACCTTCCATGGAACGCCAGGGGTGTTGAGGATAAGAGGATACTGTTGCCGACTATTTTGATTTCGGTGAGGTTGTTCCGGTGTCAGAGCCGCATATGGGCGCCGGGTGGTGGGAAGAGAAGAGTGAATTTTATGAGTTCAGGCGGAGATGATGCTTCCGGTGATTAGCTAGAAAAATGTGGTGGTTTTAGATGAGAATTCTGAGAAACAAGACGCTGATTTATCAAGGTTTTTTTTTCTAAATTTGGTGGCGAAAAATTGAGTAAAGTAAATAGGATGTTGATGCCAAAATGAGTAATTTCAATTTAATTGTTGTCGTACGTGGATTGTGGAGATCGTATTCTGGTTTATGTGCATATCTTCATTTTGTTGCATGAATTTTGATTGGAGGGGTATGTACTGCGCTTGCTATCTCAAATGCCATCACCTATCTCTTTGGTTAGTCACACCGGCGGTGAGTAATTGTTTTAGAGGCGGCAAGACGTGAGAGCGAAATTGTGGTGATGACTTGAGGTGAAGGAAAGAGAAGAGTGGATGTGAATTTTGCAGGAGGAGGCCATCAGATTAAACTATATGAAGCTGATGTTGTATTCCACAATCTCTAGATTGAGGATATGCATAAGTCTATGGTGATTATATGCATGTGTATACGCATCTCTTTCTTGGCAAAGAGCTGAAAAGCTTGGTGAGATTTGAGGAAATGGAAGGAGAAGATATCTATTTTGGGTGTGTCTAAGAGAAGAGATGAGAGGAGAGGAGCGTTGTTGATAGGAGCATAAAATGCGACATTCTTAATGTGTTATTACCTCTATTTGTACTTTGATTATCTCTTATTGTCATAGAATAGAGTCATAATATAGAATCGAAAGATTTTGGTAGAGTTGTGTGTAAAACGTGTTAAACATAGAGGAATGATGTAGAAAATTGTCAAAAGCCGATTTGTGGAGCCTTAGAGATGTTCTTATGATTCTGTAAAGCTTTTGACATTGTCACAAATTGATTTAACTTCTCTGATACTTAGGTGACATGTAGAAGAGTTCATGGGAAGCAAAGCAGCTGATCCAGGAAGCCTAGTCCATGAAGGAGAGGTCCAAACCAAGTCCAATATAGAGAAGAAGATCTAAATTCGGTAGAATATCAAGGAATATCTAAGTCTTGAAATCCCTGATTAAATCGGGAGAATTCCTGTGCACATCTCTAAACTTCAACGGACTCTCCAAGACAGCTCACAATGAATCAGAAAATGTGTTAGATATGGATAGAGAACTACGGGAGTCTAGTTTCCAAATCAATTGGAATCACCTCAACTTCAACGGACTCTCCAAGACAGCTCACAATGAATCAGAAAACGTGTTAGATATGGATAGAGAGCTACGGGAGTCTAGTTTCCAAATCAATTGGAATCACCTCAATATCTATTTTCTAGAGGGAGTTATGACGTAATCATCAGACGGAGGTCATTCTGCCGAATTGAGAAAAACTAGGGAAACTTAAACCAACTTGGTTTCAACTTTGTGGCCGGCCTCTCTAAGGTTTTTCCTCTATATAAAGCATGACTTCAAGGGCAGAAGATCATCATCCTTACCCTTGCAATTACATAGCCGAAACTCTACCAAACCCTATACAGAAAATTACTTAGCCGATTCATCCACCATAAACCATAAGAATCATTCCATCCTTCCACCGATTTTCCCCACACTTGTCGAATCTTTCAAGGTTGTAAAAGTGTGATTTGCTCATGGCTTCTTGTATTATTTTCTGTATAGTTTCGAACTCTATTGTAATATACTTTTTGATTTTGGTTTTATTTATCAAACATGGTTTTCGGATTTCTTTGTGATCTTTGATTGTTCTTTTTTTTGGTTTGTAACTTCTTGAATATATGATGATTTTGTGATTTAGGTTTTGGGGCAGTAGCATGTTCTTATGTGTTTTTGATTTCTAATTGATTAATTGTCATGAATTCGTGCATCTAAATCAATCCTTGAGGTTGCCTCGGCCATGGTTGTCCTTAAGGTGCGGTTTCATCTACCATAATAATTTTGGATCGATTCATACGCAAAGTTGTCTTGGTCTTTGTTATTAACTTAGGGCGGATATAATTCTGATAATTTGCATGCTAATAGGATGAGTAACACCATGCCTTAGATCATGTTTCCGATTGACTCGTATGCTAAAGTGTTTTCTTGTTTAATCTCTACGCAACGTGTCTTTGAATGAGTTAGCATTCATGTTTAGGATCAAGCGCAAAGATGGTTCTAAATACTTGAGGAGTCTTAACAATTAGATAACCGCAAAGGCTCTAATTAGAATTGGAATTGGTTAGAGTCTAGGACAATTTGAACGTTGCTGCCCGGTCTTGCATGAAGTTGTTATGTGTTCTTGATGGTTTTTCGTGTTAGGTGTTGCATGAGTATGTTGATCACTTGTATGTAATAATCTTAGGTTTAATTTTCAGTAGGTTATTTGTTAGAATTAATCAATCTTAAACCCCCAATATTTCGATGTATATATGTGAATACTTGTTTATAAGTTATTTGGTTTCTCTTCTTTCGATCGCCCTTTGGTTTCCCCGGCTAGAACGATCTCTACTTGTCCATATTACTACGATTGCAGGGTAATTAAATTGAAATTGTTTGACCCTGGTTACGCGACACGTCAGTTGTCCTTCACAAACTAAAAATTAGTTTAAAACTAATACATTTTTCTTTTGGTTTTATTACGTGAAAAGAGTAACAAAAATAAAATGTCAACGGTTATTTGGTCATTTCAAGATAAAATATGGCTGTTGTCAATTATTTTAACGGAGTTAACGTTTCCAGATATTGATATTAGGTCGGGGTCAAAACGTGAGATACCGTTTTAAAGTTTTTGAAATGTGATATATGAAAGTTTTGCTTTGTTAAAATGTGAGATACTGTTTAGATAATTTTTCTTAAATTTAATGACAATTAACGGTTAAGATGAGTCTTAATAAAGAATAAATCATTATCTATTTTGAATAATTAATCTAGCAAATCTAATTATTAAAATATAATCAAATTAAATGAATACTAATATAATATTAATAGTTTGTCTATAGATATTAGTCTACTGTACATAAAAAAATTAATCTAGATGAAGTCTTTGACTATATGGATTACGTAACATCCTTTTTTGTTGGAGGTCAAAAAGCAATGGACTATGGAAAATTACATGCAACGCCATGCGTGATAAATGCTTTATGCATGAAAGAGGATCTTGAGAATCCAAAAATTGATCGTGTCAAGATCTCATATCTTTTATTTATGAGAGCTAGCCATAGCAATCCAGATGTATATGCATTTGTTGGATACACGCATAGAGTATAAGGAATATGATACCACCTAATTCAGTAAAAAATATACAACTACACTCATATTTACCAGAAAATCCACATATTAGAAATAGACACAATTTAAGAAGTCTAACTAGGACGTGTGTGTATACACATGCGCACGCACCCACACACACGCAAATCGCTATTAATTAACATGGGGTATGTCTCTAAAAAATGAATAAAGCTGTAGAATAGGAGGGGCTGCGAGCACTTCTACACTTTTTAAAATGGGTTGAAACCAGTTTTGAGGATGGTGTTGGTAAGCGTTTAAAGTGCAGTGTTGAACATATTCTATAAACTTATTGCAATTGATGGAATGAACTTGAGGATCTTCAGGGCTTACCGCCTCATCTTGGCCATTGCTTCATGTTGCCTCTAGCTTATGTGGTTAAAAGGTTCATTCCACTCCCTCTGATGCTGCTCCCTTTCCTTATGTCTTTACTAGAGTTTTAAATGGTGAGTAGCGACCATAAGTGATTCATATTTACATATGAGCCTATGATCATGGTAGATATTTTTCTTGAAATATTTGTGTGTTTGCGTATAATGAAGCGTAAATCAAATGACTTATAAATCTTAAATCTTAAAGAAAATCTATGTATTATGTTAAGTAAAATATCCCACTCGTAACCCAAACTAAAATACTGAAAATGACTAAGAAGAGATTTAATTTCATCAACCACTGCTCCATTTGTGCTGAAGTCCTCCTCTGAAGAATTGAGAGATCTAATTATAGCTTGACAGTCAGTTTCTACCTCCACATGAGTTAGACCAGCTTGAACACAAAAATGAAGTGCATTCCGCATTGCCAACATCTCACAAATGAGAGGATTGATTAATCCCATCCTTGGAACCGCAAGAACTCCCACACACTTTCCTTGGTCATCTCTACAAATAGCTTCGGTGCCATAACGACCATGCTTATGGTATAATTCTTCATCTAAAAATTTAATTATTCTTGTTCTTGATTTTTTCCACCCCTCTAATCCTTCTCGATTATCCCTCTCCTCTCCCAATTTTCCTTCATTCTCATCCTTATGCCAACAACCTTTCATAGCTCCCACCAATTCCTAGCAGCTTTAAAAAATTCCTTTATACCACCTTCACTTCTACATTGACCTCTATCATTTCGCCTTTGCCAGAGCTTCCAGCAAATTACTCCAAACCACTCTAAATCCTCCCCCATTGCCATTGAATCAACATGAGCAAAAAGATTAAAAAAAATTATTATCCTTCCAAGTTTTACACACATCAGCAAGAAAGGTCTTTCTCCATATTTTTTGTGCTAAAGGACACTCCCAGAAGACATGTAACATTTACTCCAGACTAAACCCACACTCCTCACATCCTACAACATCACAGACCTTTCAACGTTTAAATTCTCCCAAACAAGATAAATAGTTGTTAGATGTTCTCCATAGTAACTTCTTGATTTTATTTGGGAATCACAAACTCCAAAGTTTCCTCCATACCTCCTAAGAACTAGTTTTTTCTTCCATTCCCCTGCTACCAGATTCCAACCAAACTTTCCTCTTCTTCTCATTCATACCCACCCAGTAACCAGACTTAACTGAATATTTTTCATTTTAATTATAATGCCACACCTGCCTATCTACCCCTCTGTTTCTAACTAATGAGATTGACATAATAATGTTTGCCTCTGATTCAAGAAAGAGACTTCTCACCCTATCCAAATCCCACTCATGGTTCACAATTAAATTTTGAACTAAAGTATTATCGTCCAACAAAATGGGAGATATTACCTTGAAAGAGAAAGGCTGTGGAATCCATTTGTCTTTCTTTATATTGATCCAAAGCTCCATTTCCAACCCTCCAGTGAACCCCTAACTCCAGCAACTCCTTCCCTTAAACTTACCCCTTCCATAACATTTGAAGCTCCTCTACTAACACCAGCTCTCATCCATTTTGTTGAATGGAAGTACTTTGCCCTTAACGGTCTACTTGCCAATGATATCGAGTCATGCATCAATCGCCAAAAAGTTTTAGTCACCAATGCCTGATTGAACATTTCTAGATCACGAAACCCATTCTGTTGAATGAAAGTACTTTGCCCTTAATGGTCTACTTGCCAATGATTTGAAGTTATGCATTAGTCACCAAAAAGTTTTAGCCACCAATGCCTAATTGAACGTTTCCAGATCATGAAACCCCAACTCACCATCACATTTACTAGCACACAACTTCTCCCATTTACAAAAATGCATTCCTTTTTTTTCACCTCCTTTTTTTTTTTGAATAGTCTGACAATGATTAGACAATATTAGCTCCTCTACAACATTTTGTTGGGTGACAGAGCACCCGTTCAACATCGAAGGGGACCGCTATAATTAAGAATCTACCGCTCGTCCCTTATCAGATCTTTTATTAATGAAAGAAGAAGAATACATAAAGAATGGGGGACTGGGCCAAAACCATTCCAAAACAGGAAGAAAATACAAATAATTAGGCAACACCACAAGATATGAGAGATGAATTGGGGATTGGAGTCCGACTAGAGAGTATAAGATTTGTATTGTAAAGTTGAGTTCTTGTGAAATTTCAAGGACGAAATTTATTTAAGGGGGGTGGAATGTGAGACCCCGTATATATTTAAAGAGCTAAAGTTAGATAGTTTGACATTTAAAACCGTAATCTCGTGAAATGTCGAGGAAACTCGGAAAATTTTTCAGATATATTAATGAAGAGGTAACTCTGTTTAGATATTCGATAATGAAGTACATTTCGTGATGTGTTCGTGGTAATTCTTGTAAACATTTTCGGACATGTGAACAATTTATTTCGTATTTCGGAAATAAAAGAATTTGGTTTAAGTGAAAGAAAACCCAACATGCGCTCTAGACCATATAATAAGCACCATTTGATCTCAATCGTTCGTTGGTTTAGAGTAAATATATTAGAAATCTCCAGAAGTTGGAGAATAGAAAGCCCGAGTCGGTGACGCCGATCCTATTTTCGCCGTGGGGCATTTCATTGCGACCCATAGTGTCTCTATGTTCCTTTCACTTCCTATTACTGACGCCGACGTGCCCTCTGGTCAAGGTTCATCTATGCATCCACAAAAGAGGGAGAATTGAGGCTTGAAAGTTTATGGGTTCCAAAGCCTTCTCAGGCAGCTTCAGTGACCGTCTTCAATACATGAGGTATGAAATACGATCCTCTAGCTATACTCTACGTGATGGGATATGGATTCTGAATTCATTCGGGTTTTTAATGACTTTTGTTTTTGGGAGGTTTCGAATGCTGTCGCGGATATCATTTCAGTGGCCTTTGGTAGTACCTCGATTCGTCTTCGACTTAACTTCGATTGGAGAAGATCGAATCGAAAAATCTGTAATTGGGAGAATCAAAGATTGGATCACCAGCTGATTTCATAAGAGTAGCCCAAAGCTTGTTGCAGGATAATGCATGCTCAGGAAACCAAAGTGGGTTTTGGACAGAAGGCTTATTATCAAAGGTAACTTTCAAATCCAAACTTGGGGTTGTGTTGGCTGGCTTGAGTAGATTACAAGTAGTATTAAATATAAAAATCAAGAATGGTTGTTTGGTTGATTAGGGAGGTGCCGTGATTATCTCTATATGATATAAGCTGTGTTCAAAGAGCTGGAACATATCAAATCATTTTATGAGTGAACTTGGAATGGTATTAATTTAGGTTGAGGTATTGGGATTTGAATGGATTAATATGATCAGCCACAAGTACTATGTTAAAAGACAGTACTCTAATTGTGAACTTGATTTTGTGCCAGATAAGACAATAAACAGGAATCATATTGGTATTTGATTAACTGACAGTGGGTATTGATCATCCTGATGAAAAGAAATGGTTTTGTTTGTTAATCTCTTGAGTTAATTGAAGGGTCAGGAAGAAGACTCTTAGAAGTAGAAAATAAAAGATGAAAACACCTGGATTTGAATGTTTGCTATCTGAAAGTATTATAGCTTAATTAGTTATTTGCATGTTAATGAGCTACTGTACGAACGAAAGGGAGACTTTGGAATTGGACTATTTGATTATGAATATATGCTGTTAGTCAATTCAAATGACAATGCATATATTGGTATTAAGATATCAATGTCTATCAGTTGAACGTTAATTTGAAATATGAAGTTCACGGATAGAGAAGTGATAGAAAGGAAATTGGTGGGTGTCCATAGTACAGTTAAGGAACATGTTATAGTTTGAGAAATTAAGTTTGGATATCATGGGTGAAGGATATATTTTTGGTTACACTTGGTGTCATCAACTCCATGTTATTGGATTTAGGGACTCCAGTTACCCGGAACGTGTGGTGTTGGCCTAAGAAAACAAATGGATATCAAGACGTCGATATTCCAGGTAGGGGATTTTGGACTTGCCTCAATTAGTAGTTTTATGCATGTGATAATAAAGAAATGATTTATGCATGAAAGAAATATATTTTCGATTCCTTGTGAATTATTATTTGATGACCTGAGAGTGAGCGGGGCATAACGACTTCCTTGGGTTTTGATCCCCTAAACCTTCGGAGGGGCTGTACGGACCGAGGGACGTCTTACATCCTTTAAGGTGTGGCGTCGCTCCTAGGCGGTATGGTGTAAATGGACACTCTCGCTACACCTTGCCGGTGTGTACGATAATAATTGTGGTAAGGTTGTAGTTGGCTTGAGATAGATCGGTCATCAAGTTTGTATATCTACTTTGGGCCCTACTTGCATTTTTACAAGAAATGTTTATTTTAAACCGTTATGCATTATTTTCACTACTAGCCATGGCAAATGTTTTTAAATTGTTTTCACACCTAGTTGGGGTAAAGTTTCTTGAGCAGCGAGGACGAAAGCTCACCCCTACAACAGTTTATGGATGCAGGTACTGTGTACGGAGACGGGACAACTGGACGGTATTTGGTGTGGCTTAGAAATTCTATATTTCATGCTATTGTCATCATTAAATCCGTATGACAGGTTTCCTTATTAATCGTGTCTTTGTCGAACCCTTTGATCGAGTATGTGTTTATTCGATTGTTGATCTTGAACCGGGCTGATATTGATTTTTTGTTCAGAGAGGGCTTATTTGATTTGAAAGATATCTAAACGTTTATATCATTTCACCTCATTTTAAAAATAAAAGCTTCTGCAAACATTTTTTTTTAATTTTTCCTTTGCCTTGCGGGTTCTCAGAACTTGAGTGATGGATCCTAGCTTGGGTTCTATGAATGCGCGGCACTGTAATGTGCTCGATTTGATGAGGTGCAAATCGAGACGTTACAGAAAATGGTATCTGAGCACCATAATTCGCAAGCTTGTCAACAACTCGATTTCCTTCCATGTAAATATGAGATAACTGAAGCTGCACGTGACTGATAAACCTCATACAATTAATCCATTTTTTCCACCTTCCTTGCCCCACCAGAAATTTGTAATCTTGGATTGGAAAGTCTTCAGTACTTCCACTCATGAAATAAGTGGGTATAGCTTGGGCAACCGATTTAACAAGAGTCATATTTCCTGCCTTTGAAAGAAATATGCTCTGCCACCCAACTAAATGATGATCTAGCCTTTCTTGTAATCTCTTAAACATCAATGTTATGTTTTTCCCTACAATTGTTGGAAGTCCCAGATGCATCTCATGAAAAGGTACTTTTAATAATCCAAGTATGTCCTGTTTCTTGTTTCAACTCAACTCTAATAGCTGATTTGTCAAAATTAATTTTCTGACATGCCGACGCTTCATATGCTTCAAGCTCAGAAACTCATGTACATTTTCCTTGGAAAAAATTAAACTGTTGTATGCGAATAAAATGTGGGATATTGACGGTGCATAACTGCTTGCTTAGACTCCATGAATAAATCCCATTAAATCAGCATGAGATTATATGCTCGAAAAACCTTCAGAACAAAGTAGAAAAAGATAAGGGGAAATAGAATCCTTTTGCCTTAGTCCTCTGGTAGGCCTAATAAAACTAGCAGGTTGCCCTTCCCAGTTGTCGATCTTACACACTGCATTATCAGGTTCATCCAACCTTCTGCAAACCCTAATTTACAGATAATTTCCTCCAAGAACTCCCATTCCACTCCATCATATTTACTTATGTCTAGTTTCAACACCCCATTTTGATCACCACCCCGAACTAATTTTCGTATCGAGTGGACTGTTCAAAAACTGTGATGACATTATCATGTATATGCAGTGGAGGATTCAGGATTTAAAGATTGAACTTTGGCCGAAAGCCAAAACCTTTTTTTTCCAGTACAACTATGCAAAGTGTAAGAGCTCAACCATAACTTACAATTTCAGATTCTATATAAGAAGAAGGAGATTATGCCTAATTTCTGTAGGTGAGTGGAGGCGGAGGGCCGGAGGCGAGTCGTCGCTATCGGGGAGGACCGGAGGAGGTCTGGAAGAAGGAGATTATGGTGGAGCCATGGAGGACTGGAGGGGAGTGGAGGCGGAGCCGCGGAGGGGAAGAGGGATAGCCGAATAGGTGAGTGGAGGGCTGGAGGCAGAGGGGAACAGCAAGTGAGGTCATACGTGTTTTAGACTATTAGTGTTTAAGTTGAAAGACTCCTTCGGTGAAAGAGGTTAACTTGGTGGATAAGTGATGATTGTGAATCTGTGGACTTAGGTTGTTAGGTAATGGGTTTGGTAGTTGGGTGGGTTGAGTTTGGTCACTTGGTATATGATATATCACCTAAAAAAAATATATCTATACCTAGTTTTTTTTTTTTCCCCAATTTCTTTGATTGGGCTTCAGCCTCACCCACAAGTGGCTGGATCCGCCCCTGTGTATATGCTGCCTTGAAACGAAAGCACTTTGTGTCGGAGGTATCCAAAATGCTGTTCATTTGGTTGACAATGGACTTTGAAATCAATTTGTACATAACAGTACACAAACTAATCAGTCTGAAATCTGTAGTGCGCAGAGGCTCACGGATCTTTGGAATTAAGGCCAGCAAAGTATGGTGTCAAGAAGTTTATCTTGAAAATTTGATGAAGTTGAAATGTCATTTCTTGTAATAAAGTCAAGATTATAAATGGCATGAACCAGAAAAGAAGGAGAAAGAGAAGGAAGTAAAAGATAAGGGTATCACATGGGAGAATCTAGTGAATGTGGTTGGGAAAGTGAGACGATGATGAATATAGAAGAACAAGACCCTGTGGCCTCGCCAGTCGTCTCAGTCAGAAACTGTAGCCGCTGCTGGTGCTGCTGATATAATGAGAAAGTCAAATAGCCATTTTGGTCATCATCAACCATGAGCATGAGTGGGATGTGGAAATATTAAAATCTCACACCAAACGTAATACACAGAGACAGAGTCACAGACACACCAACAAGTATTTAGTATTTCTTCATTTTCTTTTCCTACACCAAAAACCAGACACTGTTCATTTCAATAATCAAATATAAAAACACCCACCACCACCCACACAGAGAGAGAGGAGAACCTAAAAGAGAAAATCATGTCTCCCTTTTCTTCTTCTGCTTCGTGAACTCAATTTAATGTGGGCTTGGAGTCCGGTCTCTGTGTGAGAGAGCAAGAGAGAGAGATAGAGAGCCGAAAAAGGTATAGAGAGAGAGAGTAGTGATTGATGATAATGAAGAAGGTGGCTTTCTGCTTTTTCTGACCTGACCTCCTTTCCTTCTTCTTCCTCTTCTGCTGCTGCTCTGCTTGATCTCTCTTGGTAATTTGCAAACCCAGAGAAGATAACAGAAGAACACAGAAAGGATCCAACCCTGCTTGTTTCTACAGAGCTGGTTTTTGAGGTGCAGATCTATCCTATGTTTGTTGTTTTTTCTTTTTTTATCAAATTTTTTTTTAATGTATTTTAAGCTGGTGAAGAATATGCTTAGAAGTTTAGGTTTCTCTACATGGGTTGTTTCTGAGGAAATTCCCCGGAAAATCAAGGTTTGAAGTATTCAACTTTGCTATTAAAGTCTTGAGCTTTACTAAGTTTTAATGTTATTTTTCCTTGCAGATCGTTGGCTTGTTGAAATCAAGCAATGGAGCAGCTTTGACTTGGACCAGCTGGACCAGCTGAAGCTCCAGATTATCTGGGTTTATTTGGTTTGATCGGTAAGTCAACTTAGTTTCATCAATTGCTGTATTCCATTTATAATTAAGACAGTGAAGATAAATTTGAGATAGAAAAATGAAGAAGAAAACTAATTTTCATGAGCATCAGGTCTAAATTCTGACACTTTCCATCAGCGTGTAGAGATGAGGATTCTCCAAGTTGAGATTTTGTTAATTGCTCCAAATGAGGGTTCTTTTAAGTTTGCAATTTCTTTTCCTATAGTCAACACGGGCTTAGATTTCTTGTGGTATGTAGTTAGACAGTTCTTTTGATACCACCTACTCCTTTTTTGCTATATTGCATATGCAGTTGTATATATCCAATGTTCTAGTACTTTATCACGGGAGCTATGGACAATTTTGTTGTTGTTTCCACAGCTTGATAGAGTGTAATTAGCCTTTTTCTTTTATGTTCATCTGCAAGAGAGGATTTCTAGATCCAAAAGTTAAATTACTAAAACTAAAGTCTAGCACTTTGGAATCTGCCCTTTTTACTTTTCCTTTTCTTTTCATTTTTCTGTTGCTTTCCTTTATCATTATATATCTTTTTCTCTGTGCAGATTATTTGGGTGGCAGAGTCACTTTTCTTACCTTCTATGGGCAGCTCTTAGCACAACCCAAGTGGAAAATCAGAGGATTTGAAGGGGATACATAATTGTTTTGGAATTCTTGGGCGCAAGTAGGAATGTCATTCCGTAGCATAGTTCGTGATGTTAGGGATGGCATTGGAAGCCTATCTAGAAGGGGTTTTGAAGTTCGGCTGATGGGCCATCATAGAGGGAAATCTCATGGATCATTGAATGATCTGCATGACCAGCCTCTTGTCGTTCAGAACAGTCGTTGGGCTAGCCTTCCCCCAGAACTTTTGTATGATGTAATTAGGAGGCTGGAGGAGAGTGAGAGCACATGGCCTTCTCGAAAGAACGTTGTTGCATGTGCTTCAGTTTGCCGTTCTTGGAGAATCATGTGTAAAGAAATTGTTAGGAGTCCTGAGATCTGCGGGAAACTTACTTTTCCAGTTTCACTAAAGCAGGTTTGATTCCTTTCAACCCATTTGAATGCGATGTATATCTTGTGTTTGAATGGAATATGGTCTCTTTTGCCAAGTTTCCATTAAAATTAAAAGTTACTAAGGCTCTGAACAAGTTGCATGCAGCCAGAGATTATAATCTAGAGCAGCTGGTCATCTTTTGATCTTATATATGATACTTACCTCATTTTGTTTGGTTTTTCAGCCAGGTCCACGGGATAATCTCGTTCAGTGCTTCATCAAAAGGGATAAATCTAATCTAACATACCACCTGTATTTATGTCTTAGTCCTGGTGAGTATACTTTCCTGTGTTGTTGGGTTCACTAGTTTATCCATCCATAGTCATGCATTTCTAAATTTAGTCACTCTACTCTCTCTTTCTCCCTCTTTCTCCCTCTCTCTCTCTCTCTCTCTCTCTCTCTCTCTCTCTCCCTCTCTATCTCCTTTTCTCTAACTATCAATACTTCTGTTTTTTTGTTTTCGGTCAAATATCAATACTTTTGTTTTGAATTCATATATCTGCATAATGTATAATTGAAGCAATGCATTTTGTTTGGTCATAGATTAGTAAGTAAAGGATAATTGGGACACTATAGCCACCAGTATGAAAATGTACCATGTTGAGGGCTGTCTAATCCACGTTGTGGTATGTAAGGGTCTGCAGCGATCTGGTAAATACGTTGAAGACTTTGGGAGTTTAGACAAATCTTCATTTGTCTTATCTGGTTGAATCTTCATTAATCAAATCAATGAACCTCCATAATGGAAAATGAAATTTACACTGGCTCATTGAGTATAACCTTTTCTATGATCTTATGTAGTCTGAAAGTCTGTATAAAACCCCATTCCTTCACCTGTTTGTATATCATAGTTCAAAGATGAGAGCCTCACTTGGTGTGAGAAGAGCTAAAAAAGTATTGCATTTTGAGTGAGTCCAAAAGAGTGATTGTAACAATCTTTGAAAGTACCCAAATCTTGGTACTTTGCATGGTAAAAGACTTTATGATGCTATATGGATACCAAACCACGTATATATCTCAGACATTTTTGTTACTTGCTAGGTCACTGCTTACTTTTCCTGTATATTTGGATTACAAATGGTGTGAATAGTTTTGTCCAGGACTTCTAAATAGTAAATTAGTATATGTTGGTGTTTCTTTTGAGTAGTATGTTGTGTTGAGTAGTATTGTAAATTAGTTATGAGTAGGCCTTGGACCTGTCAGCTCGTATGATCCTAAGCATGAGAAGCTTGATTTGGTACTTCATGGTCTGGTTTAGATTGCATTTGAGCTTTCCTGCTATGTAGTTTGGAAACTGCATTCCATTCTTCCATTCGGAAAATGTAATTTCTTATGTGGCAACTTCTTCAGCCAGAAATGTTAATTGGTACTTGCAATAACATATTAATGTTAAATGGCTTTTGAGGTTACTTTGAGTATAGTGGAGTGTCAAAAGTTATTCAATCTGTTAGGCAACAAGGTTTATATGCCTTGATGAAACTTCCCTTACATGGAAAAGTGACTTTTGGCATTAGATTATCCATTACCTTTATATCAGTTTAAGTTTCCCTACTTTTCAACATGGGGGTGTCACATACATCGACTGAAAATATTTAGATAAGGGATAAAGTTAAATTCCTCACTTGGTCAGTTTATAATGCATGTATATATATGCTTTTTTTTTTTTTGTTCTTTTAGCTTCAACAGCATGTAAAAGAGCAAGACTTTTAAGCAATTGTAGGAAAATTAACTCCCTAAACTGCATGAGATCTTAACATTCTGTAAGATTACAAATAAGTAAGATATGGAGTGCATGTGGTGTTTCATATCTAGAAACAACTTTAAAATATAAGTGTCCTGTAAATCATGGGTCTGAGTATAACTCTGTCATATATGCTTAGCAGTCGCTTCGTAATTATTACTTGATGTTACCATTTTTGAATCACAAATGGCTATGCTGGGTTAATGAAGACCACCAGTATATTGTTTTCCTTACTTATCATATATGTTAACAAAGAACACCCATATATTGTGAACATGATTGATTTTTTTGTCCTGTATGTCCAATCCTGCAGCTTTGCTCGTTGAAAATGGGAAGTTCCTTCTTTCTGCAAAGAGAACTCGACGAACCACTTGTACAGAATATGTTATTTCCATGGATGCTGACAACATTTCAAGATCAAGCAACACTTACATTGGAAAGCTAAGGTGAGAACATGAATTTGGTAGTTTTGTTTTTTTGTCTATATATACTTGTAAAAAAAGTACATTAAAAAATTTTGGTGAATGAATTAGTCGAACCTTTGTGCAAACAAAATTTCCTATCACACCACAAATACCTTCCCTCTCCATTGAGATCACCTATCCTTTTGTTACGTATTTAGTAGATTGAACATAAAACACAAATATATGTCTTCTATGCTGAAGTAGGTATAACTATGGCACTAACAAGGACAGTTAATCTATTTACGTTTATGTATTGTTTTACTGGGAGCTATAGTAATTTTGTATGCGGAAGCTTTAGAAATTTTGATTCAAGTAAATCTTTTTGTTTCATGTCCCAGATCAAACTTTCTTGGCACAAAATTCATTGTATATGATACACAGCCTGCATGCACTTCTGAGCATATTATGCCCCCCGGAAGGACGAGCCGTAGGTTTACTTCCAAAAAGGTCTCCCCAAAAGTCCCAACTGGCAGCTACAACATTGCCCAAATAACATATGAGCTAAATGTGTTGGGTACTCGTGGCCCGCGAAGGATGCATTGCATGATGCATTCTATCCCAGTCTCGTCTCTTGATGTGGGAGGTAGTGTCCCCGGCCAACCGGAACTCCTTCCCCGCTCCCTAGAAGATTCATTCCGAAGCATCTCTTTCTCAAAGTCTCTTGACCACTCAGTTGAGTTCAGTAGTGCACGGTTTTCTGAAATTGGTGGGCCTCAGGATGAAGGGGAGGATAGCAAGTCAAGACCATTAGTTCTGAAAAACAAGCCCCCACGATGGCACGAACAATTACAGTGTTGGTGCCTAAACTTCCGAGGCCGGGTAACTGTTGCTTCAGTTAAGAATTTTCAGTTGATTGCTGCCATTCAGCCTGCCCCAAGTGTTGGTACACCTACTCCATCTCAGCCAGCTCCACCTGATCTGGATAAGATAATATTGCAGTTTGGCAAAGTCGGTAAAGATATGTTCACCATGGATTATCGTTATCCTTTATCTGCATTTCAGGCCTTTGCAATCTGCCTGAGCAGCTTTGACACCAAATTGGCTTGTGAATAGAGAAAAGAATAAGGGGATAGGTGGTCAAGCAGACTAATGACTAAGATTCTGTTCACGTTATCTTTTACCTGTTATTTGTTGTACCTTGTCTTTCAAGTTTTCTTAGGATAGGAAATTGTTTGTACTGTTGTAAAACTCAATTGCTGCCTGGGTAACAGAGGGGTATGACATGGTTCTGATACCAAATCTAGAGTTGTTACCCATGACCTTCTGTCAATCTATTCATTTAATGTCCATCTGCATTTGTATGTTCATTCCTCTACATTTAGTTAGGATTAATCAACAACCCCCCCCCCCCCCCCCCCCCCCGAACTATGAGAGCGCCTTAAATTTCATACCCAAGTATCAAATTTTTTTATTTGCATACCCGAACTTAGCTCCGTTAGTCACCTTCATACCCGTGGTTAAATAAACCGTTACAAAAAACTGTAAATGGCTTAGTTAATTGTTGAAGCGGTGGTTAAGTGCTGAGGTGACCACTGCCATATGAATAAGAAAATTAAAGAAAAAATATAATTCAAACCTTTGTGGAGCCGTGGAGGTTAGAAGAAGAAAGAATAAACTGACAACTAATCTAACTAGAAAGTGGAGAATTTGGTACGAATCAGAAAACCCAAAGAAAAACAAAATGAGCTACCAATGAGGAGCAGAAAACCCATTATCCCACAGAAATCCCAAATCTTCTAAAACTACCAATTTTCTCGTTGAACAACCCAACCGATTCCTACTTCGCCTAAACATCCCCAAATCTACAACCAGAGCTTAATCCATTCCTGGAAACGAGAGAAGAATCCATCTTTTTGTCTGCAAATGAAGTAAGATCGATCAACCAAAAGAAGAGTCAAAGAGGAGGTGCTTATCACCAATTGATATGAACTTATTCAAATGAAGTAAGATCGATCAACCAAAACAAAAGTCATACCCGCTTCATTCACAACATTGAAGCATCGTACACAAGCCAGCGATCCGCCTCCGCGACCGGGAACCCGCGCCCTGTAATTGGGCCGCCCTTTGTGGAAGCCGTTGATGGACACTACTGGTGGTTGATCAGGACCTCAAACTTGCAGATTGGTTCGACCCCACAATCGGAAAATGAACCGATCTGGGCATGTTTCGGCGGAGAAGGAAAACGTACCCGTGGTTGGGAGGTTGGCTCAACCTGGAGATTGGAATTACGTAGGATTCTTAATTCTAATTCTTTGTTCTCATCTCTCTAGGTTGTCCACCTATCAATTAACAGCCACCTTGTCAGTTAAATGCCACCTCAGCTAATGACAGTTTTTTGTAACGGTTTCTTTTATCACGGGTATGAATGTGACTAACGGTGTTAAGTTCGGGTATGCAAATGAAAGAATTTGATGCTTGGGTATGAAATTGAAAACGCTCTCATAGTTCGGCGGGGGTAAAATGTAATTAATCCATTTAGTTATGCTTTCATTTTCACAACCCAATTCTCCTGTTAATGAATGGTAGTGACCATTTGATGCTGGTGCCTGGTGGATGTCACTCTCATGTTGTTGACATTGGTGGTAGTGGCGATGTGAAAAGTGGGTCATGCACTTCTTCATTGCTTGATTGAAATCTTGTGATGCCAGTTTCCTTTTGAATTTTTCAATCAAGTCAATTTAAAACAGCTCCGCATGGTTTGCCATATAATCTGGCTGGTCTCTTCTCTATGGAAGGCCATCAATTTTTTTTTCTTTCTTTCTGGAGATGCTGAACATTTCTCATTGAAAAATAGAATTTCATTCAACTAGCGATTGAAATTGTTAAAGGTGGTATCCTAGAGAAATTTAGGAGAAAAATTGCAAACCGAGTTGCCACTATGAATGCTGCGAATTCCACAGAGGTATCTGTTGACAAAGGAAGGGCTGTTGCTGCCTTGACATAATCTCCTATCACATCTTGCAGTACCATATTTGTAAAGCTCCATCCGCATTGCACTTGGCATAGGTCTCTTCCAAAGAAGGCCCTTTATGCACAACTTGAACTGAAGGAATTGTTGATGCATGGACCGACATTTTTCAAACCAGCTAGCGTTACTATCTGTCTATCGCTATAGCTGCTGGCAGTCCAGGTTATTACTCCATTATGCTGATTAGAACATCATAAACTTATCAAATTGCGGAAGTGAAAGCCTGGCAGTGCACTCCAGCATCCGTTCTTTAAAGCCAAAACCGAGTGAATGGAACAGAAAGCTGCAAAGAAGGTGACCCCAATAATTCCTGAGCTATTGGAAATCTGTTAACACGTCCTATCGATTCTGTTGGACAATCACATAAAAGGCAAGAAGTGTCCCCCTCATACCCCCGAGTTAACAGTCTCACACTGGTTGGCAAAATATTCTGACAAGCCCTCCAAATACTTAAAGCCACTTTTATCGGTACTTTAGCCTTCCAATTGTGTTCAAAAGTGGTTTAAAATCATCATCTAGTGCTGGAGTTTGAACTTGATCAAGAGCAACGTCCCTTGCTACATAGTATGCACTATGTGCGGGGAAGTCCCTTCTTATGAGGTTGCTAAGCTAGCTTGTTTGCTGGTAATCTCAGAGCTCAAAGGGAGAGCTTTTATTAAGCTATTCTCTTGAGGGGTAAAGAACTGAAACAAGACATGATCATTCCAAGTAGCAGTCTCCACATTTTTAAGCTCGGATATATACCTTAGACCTTGGTTGAGCTCTTGAAATCACTGTGAGAGGCAATTGATCTTTATTGTTGTCGTAAGTGTGCCAGCGCCTTAGGGTGCAAGTTGTTGATGATGCGCGCTTGAGGTATTGACTTCTGATCAAACGAACGGTTGACAGGAGGAGAACTGCCTCTGCGCCTAAAACTATTTTAGGACTTCGATGATATCTTTTGCACTATGATATCGATACTTAATTACGTTATGTAATTGAGCAGAGATTCAATTGTGGAACTCTGTTGTGCTAAGGCAGGTTTTCCACATAGGCTTAGGGTGATGTTTGCTCCGGATAAGAATGATACTTGTCAGGTTCATCTCTTTTTATAGGGACTAGAGGTCCATTTAGCAGGGAGGTCCAAATGCCATTTTTGGAGGTATAAATAGAAGCTAAAAAAAATATATATTAAACAAATAAAAAAGAATTAGAAGAGAAAGAACAAAAACTTATGTTAAGAAAGTTTTAAGAATATCGTCGTTAATACCAGAAAAAAAAATTTATGTTATGAACTTATACGTAGTTGCTACCATAAGCATTGCATGTGATTCCACACGACCTAACACATAGCCTCATGACCTTAAAGCAGGAACTGCGACCACATTCCCTACTTCAGTGTACCTAAAAGTATTAGAACAATAGATATAGAACAACCTGATACCGGGATTATTGTTGCGGTGAGAGACTAAAATAGGGACTACTGCGGGGAGCACGTTTTAAGGATATATATACTCGCCACTCTAGGAATCCACCAAAGAGATAAGAGCACGCTCGCCACTTTAAGAAATCCACCAAGAAGATAAGAGCAAAACTCGCCACTCTAGGAATCCACCTAAGAGATAAGAGTTTAGAAACAATTAGGAGGAACTCCTTCACCAAATTGTATATATTTTCTAATAAAAAATCAAAACTCAAAATCTGCTTACAAATGAAGGAAGGGCTTCCTTTTAGAAGATAACGAAGAGAAACAAAAAGACTACTTGTTAAATATTGAATAATTAAGATAGCTATATTTAGCTATAATTGTAGTTTCATCAATGTTCTTCAACTCTAAGGTGTAGAAACTCAAAGATCATAAGTGAATGCTCCTCGCAACTCAACAACTTCTTCAATTACTCTAGTGAATTCTCTCTTACGTATAGGTTCCAAGTTTAGGTTCCAAATTCCTCGTATCATTTGCTTCCGCTTCGTGTGAACTCGTCCCTGAGTTCTTTGCAAGACCATTCTCATAACATGATGAAATTTCTGCAACTTTGGAAATTGTTTGAACACCATACTTTCTTGGGAATTCAATCTTGACTTGATAAGAACACCAAAATGACCGAAAACTTTTACCATCATTTTTTATGTGGTTGACAATATCAATTAATGTCTTTGAAATCCAAAAATTGAAAGCATCAATGTCATGCCCCAATTTTCGAAGGATAATTTTCAAAAATTTGAGCATGATATATCTCAAAATATTACTCCTAAAACCTGATCAACAACTTCCAAACTAAACTCAAAAGCTGGAAATGTAAATGTCAATAAAACTCATCACTGAGTTAAATATTACATCTTCTTAATTACATTAATTTCAAAAGTCTAGTAAAATAAGGACGTTCACATGCGCTTCAAAACAAATTGAATAATATACAAATAAAATGTACATCATCTAAAACTCAGCTACTATGCCTCTGCCTCAACTCTGTTGATTATCACCTGCAAATCTAACCCCTACACCATAAATTGGTGCACCGGATTGTAAAACAACAAACCCGGTAAGTTAAAAAGCTCGTATGAGTAATTCTCAAAATTAACTCAACATTTCCAATAACCAATAAAACACATAAAACAATATAAGAACAAATATTAAAACTACATAACTAACGCTTTTACAAATATAAGAACAAATATTAAAACCACATAACCAACACTTTTACAAATATACATGTACCCATAAGTCTCAGATACCAATAAGGTATCTCCCATGACCTACAACAAACACATGTACCCATGAGTCTCATATACTAATAAGTACCTCCCATGGCCTACAACAACAATTTATATACCCATGGGTCCCAGATACCTTAAGATACCTCTCATGACCTACATCGACAGATGGACTAGAGCTCTATTCCTAACTGTAACCAATCACCCGGCCAAAGGCTTGGAACCCAGTTTGACTGTTCAATATCAAATCACAAAATAATAATAGCATCATAACCGTAACCAATCACCCGATTAAAGGCTTGGAACTCAGTTTGACTATCTAAACAACAAATCACAATAGAGTAGAATCATCATAACCGTAACCAATCACCAAATTAAAGGCTTAGAACCCGGTTTGACTATCTAAACAATGAATCATAATATAATAATATAATAGAAAAACTTGTTTTATCTTACCTATGAGCCGTTGGCGATCGAGCTCATATATTTTAAAACAAATAATAGCATATTCTTTTAATTCAACATCATCAAAATGACCATAATAATTCGGTCCACAGTGTGTAGATCATTCATGCAAAGTTTCATCAAATTTAAAGAATACTTGAGCTTCCGTAATCGTGATTTACACGAACGGTTCTGTTTGGACAACTTTTGTTCTGTTGATTTATTTAATCTAATTCGGTACCCAAATGATCTTCAAATTTGATGAAACTTTGCATGAATGATCTACACACTGTGTTTTAGACATTGTACGGTTGAGATGTGGAAATACGACCTGAAAGTGAACGAAATAAGGAGTCCCGCACTTTAATTTCAAAGCGGGATCTCACTCTGGAAGAGGACTATATATATATATATGAAAGACTACATTTGAAGCCATACATAAAATAAAAATAAGAATGAACGATCTCACCACACTGTATAACTACCCTGTTGAAGATTGAAGTGATTCTCAAATCTAATTTGAAAGAGTAGAGAATTGTTTTTTTTTCCGATGTAAAGATGCAAAGAACTGTAGTTGTTTGGATTTTATATACTTTAGTTTAATATTATATTTTCACAAAAATTCTTGATTGTGGGGCTAATATTGGAATATTTAGTTTAATATTGAAATGTGGGGTGAATAAAGTATTTGGTGAGGTGGCAATAGCCGCACCCTTTTTTTATTAAACATGTAAAATTCTTGTTTTTGTTTAATCAGATGTTCTTCTTTTTTTTTCAATTTTTTTTTGTTTTTTGTTTTTTTCAACAAGTATGTAGTATCTTAAAAGCTTCATAGGCTTAGAGACTAATCCGCTAAGGGGGGGGGGGGTCAGCCAACAGGGCATTGCAGCCTCTCTTCTGGCCACTTTTGACGGTGTCGGGGTTTAAACCTATATTGAAAACACACCCAACTAGGCAAAAACCACTAGACGACGTAGCAGTGGTTTATTCTTTTTATTTTTGTTAAACTAGATTCTTCTAGAAACCTAATCTCTACTAGTAGAAAGCCAGACACCATCTTTGGTATCATTTGAAGCCTTTTTTATGAACTACCCGTGTTACCCATGATAGAGGAGTTTTAACATAAAAAATATAATAGTAAATTACTATAAAGTTACTAACTAAATTTCAGTTTACAAATACATCTTTTAGATAATATCTTACATATTTAAGGACAAATATTAACAAATTAGGATAAACTAATATCCACATGTCATCTGTCACTATAATTTTATTAGAATACCCTTCACTACATATCAATTGCTACTGTTGACGAGTAGCACAATAGCACACTGCCGAGTAGCACAATAGCACATTGGGTGCTACTGCCAAGTAGCATAGTAGCATTCGATAAAAAGGTGCTATCGCAATTTTTTTCAGGCAATTCTCTGAAATCAAACAAAACTGCTACTATCGCGATAGGAGACTTTCATAAAGCTGCTACTATCACTATTAGAAACTTTCTGCTACTGACAAAGAAATGGCTACTGCTACCTCGAATCTAACTGCTAATGCCTACTTCTACCAATATGCCTGCTACTCCCTACGTTTGCTACTCATCCTACTCTGCTACTGCTTACTTTTGTTACTCATCAGAGCGCATTGTTATTGCCCACTCTGATGATAGCGCTGCTGCTACTGTATGTATCACTGCTAATGAACTTTAAAACTGCATCTACCACAACAATGGTTTAACCCGATAAACAAACCTTATTCAGATTAATAGATCTTATTCATGTCCTCAAAAAACAAACCTCATTCATATATGAAATCAGCTACTAATGAACCCAAACCCAAACCAATCAACCTCATTTATATCCTGCTACTGAGTGAGACGAATGAGAGACAGTGAGGAATTAGATCACCAAGCATCTCATACCAACTGAAGATCGAATCCATGAACATCTCATACAAATTGAAGATCAAATCACCTTCAAATTCAAACTAAAGACTTGACCGGATCATGACAAGGTGCTAGCCTATGAATATGACGACCAGATCACATCACCTTCAAATTCAAAGTAAAGACTTGACCAAGTTAATGTACTGCTACTGCCATGTAGCTTGATGTTCCTCTTAAAGGCGGCGACGACGACGACGCTCCTCTTGAAGGCGACGACGGCGTTAAACCCTCGGCTTGCCATAATGACAAAACTGAGCCTTAGCCACTCCACCTCCAAGCACAACCTCTCCTTCATGTCCCGATCCTTCCCGATGTGGATCTTACACTCGATTCCGACCTCCACGAGCGGCTGCACTAGCTCCGTCGCCCTTTGTCGTCATCAGCGCATTGAAGTCGTCCTCAGAGTTCTTGTCATCGGTGACGGGGAAGGTGTAGTCGACGGGGACCTAGCCCCAGTCGACGCCGAAGATCACGGTCGTGGGGTGCACATGGTGCGGCGGCGGCGGCGACGAGTCAGTGGAGTCTGAGGAGGGGCGGCGATGATGGTAGAGAGAGAGAGAGAGATGACAGTAGATTTGCAGAAAAAAGACGGAGAGGGGAAGAGAGTGAGAGAAAACTTAGGGATGGAGGGTATTCTGGTCATTTGATAGCTAAAATTTGGATCAGACCTAATGCTCTTAGTTTTGGGCTCGGGCTCATGTCTTAAACTGTATAAAAATTAATGAAAGTGAGTTTTTTGTGTTTTTAAATTTGGTCATATGCTAATATGTAATTTTCTCAAAAAATAAATTAATAATGGTTAATACCGTAAAATGATAACAAAATAAATTAATTTTAAAATATAAAAACAGGAAAAAAAAAAAATAAAGAGAAAAACGTGGAACTGTTTTTGCTGAATGTCAACTCATCATTTAGCAGTTATTTGTATTTAAAATCTGAAATTTTATAAAACAAAAGGACAAAAAGAGGCTAGTAACTTGAAATCCGACAGTGAAGGTGACGGGAAATTCTAGTATGCAGCACTGCATACTATGCAGTTTGCACTAGAAGACAAGTTAGATGAGGTCACCTAGAACTATTACAAGAAAACACAACCGAGAAACCTCTCTAGCAAGTTTTTTTTTCTTTTAAGTAAAAATCAAAATTTGACGGAGCATGGTGGGCCTTTAAGTTTGAACTTGTTTTACCTAAATACAAATATAGATCTATCCTCTTTTGCTCAAAGGTAGACAGTTAAAATTTTTACAATTGGAGAATATATTGCTACCAGATTAGAATTTTTAGCAGAAGCCAAATTATCTTATAAAGAACTACAAGAAGAAAGAAGAAATCTGAGAAAATTAAAAGAACACAGAGACAAGCTTCCTAGAAGTACCAAAAATTATTGGGATATTATCTTTCAACTACAACAAAGAATATACGAGTCAAGAGAAGAAATTGAAGTTCTTCAAGAAACCTTTGAAGAAGATCAAAAACCTCTTGATATTTTGAGCATCGGTTAGATCCGCCATAGCTGGTATCAGAGCCTGCTTGGCTCAAAAGCAGGTAACCAAAAAAGGCTTATGCCACAAAGTTGGCTTCTCTCAACCAACAAAAGAGAATCCAAACAAAAAACCTATCAGTCTTTTTGTACTACAAAAGGAACTGATAAGTGGGAAGTGTGCTTTCATTCAAAGCACATACAAGAAAGTCAATACGCCATTGAATATATCTGTAGAGTACTAAACACTCTATACGACGAACATATTCATCTCCAACAGGAGATCGGAGTAGAAGAGCTTGATCCCTCAAGACCAAGCTTAATCGAGTTTTTAGATCATTTATCTAAAAATAAGACCTCTGAAAAGGTTATAGAGCAACTCGAGAGATTTAATCTACGGATAAATCAACTTGAGGAAATAAATTCAAAAATTTCTAAGCTTGAAATCAAGCTAGATTACCTCAAAGAAAAGCAATATCTAACGGATATTGAAAAGAAATTAGTTCGTACTGAAAAGCTTGCTAACAATATCTATCAACAAGCAGTAGAACTAAGGAATACTCAAGAAAGCTTGAAAACACTTTTAGAATCTCTTATTTCCAGAATAGGATGATTCAGAAAGTAGATCTAAAAGTAAAACAGGAAGGTGTTAAAGCTATTGGCTTTCATCAACCAACGGAAAAACTTGCCGAGAATGTAGAAGCAATAATTCTTCAGCAAAATTATAATATCGCTTATCTTCAAGAGATAGGTATTGACCTCGAAATCCGATTTCGAGAGTTAAATAATAAAATCTCTAATCTACAAAAGATTATAGAGAAAATGAAGGACGGAGAAAATTATGAAAAAATAAATGAAGAATCACTAGCTCAAAGTGTAGTTAGTAAAATCATCATAAATTCTCCACCCCTGCCAATGAGAGAAAGTAGACTAAGGTTTAGTGAACCTAAGCTACTTGAATGGAAATCTTCAAAACCAACTACCAAAAGAGACATGAAGATGTTAAGTAGAATTCTCAGCAAAGGAAACACAGCTCCAGTACGGCTGATAAATGCTCAAGAATTTGAGTATAATGAAATCGAGTCTAGCGTGCGAGAAGCATCTGCCCCTAGATTTAGATTTAATGAAATCTATAAGAAAAGATCTTTCCTTATGGATTCACATAGATTCAAGATTCTTGAATTAACCGTTCCAGCCACAGGAGGAGAAACAGATATCAGGCTGATAACTCCAAAAGAAGTAAGTGAAGCATTTCACAGAAAATATTCCTATATGCATATTGGTGCAGTTCAAGTATGAATAAAACTCTTAGCCAGAGATGGTATTGATTGTTCTATTCTATGTGTCTTACAAGACGATAGAATAACAGATTTCAAGAAAAGTCTGTTAGGAACGGTAGAAGCTTCTTTGTGCAACCAGGTTGCATATTTCAATGTTTTTCCAAACTTCACAACACATCTCAAAGATGCTGCTCATTGTCTAAGATTGAGAATCAAGACAGATGGGATTTCTATGAAAAAAGGAATGATGGAACTGGCGATAGATTATCGTATTTATTATAAACTGATGAGCACAAATGTGACTCCTAATACCAGGTTTCTAAATAGCCCTGGAATTACCACATCTGTTCTCACCAACCCAAAAAATAATTCTCAGCAAAAACATGTCACAAAATGGCATGAAGTAACATTCCCAAGAGAATGGAATCTGACCCCTCCGATCAGACAGCTTGAGAGCTCCAATGCTTCAGTTTATGAAGATACAGGAGGAAAAATCAGCTTACAATTCCATAGGCACTCTTTTGCAAACTATGAAGAAGCTAGTACCTCTGAAGCTAAAATAGTTTATAATGAAGAATCTCTGGAGGAAGAGGATACTAAAAGACCTATGAGAATGTTCCAAGCTAGAGAATTAAGAGAATTATACGCACAAGCTGAGACTTGTGATTCCCCAGAAGAACTAGAGAATATCATTAGAGAAATTTCTCAAGTTCAACTTGGAAAGAAAAAGAGGAAGATTCTTCCTTATCAAGCAGCAAAGGATGAACCAGAACACTCTGGAACAACAATGGATACAGATGGTGAAAGACAGACGCCCCCAGAAGGTGGTCATACTGTAATACAAAACATCACCAACAATCCTACAAAGATCATTCGGGAAAAGAATATTAAGCTTCCTAAAGGTCAGGCTCCTACAGGAAGATATGGAGAAAGAAGTTCTCAGAAATATATCCCTACAGAACCCAAATGGGGACAATCAGTGTCTGAAAGAGGAGTTTATCTGGATCTGGATCAGGTAGGAGATAAAAGAAAAGCAATAGATAACTGGGTTGCTAGTTTAAAGCTAACTCAGGCTCTTGTGTTATCTAAATATGCCTACGAGGAAGCTCATGCCTACTATGAGTCTACCTTAACTGGAATAGTCCAGAAATGGTACCAGTCTTTCAAGAGAAGTTCCCAGTGGACTGATTGGGCAACAAAAATGGCACAAACTAATAGCCCTTTAGATTTTGCAGTCCCCATCTATGCACAATTTGCGGGGATATCACTGGGCATAGTGAACAATCAAAAGAAAGAGCCAAAGCAAATATTCAAAAATTGAGTATTTGTAATATGAGGTATTTCGAAGAATATACCAATGAGTTTCAAAACTACTACTGCACCATAGGAGACATCGAAAATAATGATCTCATCAGAACATATTACAGAAAATTACCAGAACCCTGGAACGATGCAGTAGCACAATCATTGGAAGAAAACCCTCTTCAGTATTTCACTGTTGGAGGAATAGCAGAAAGAGTTAGGGATCTCCTAAGAAAACAATGTACAGAGAATAGAAAGTCTAAGTCTGCCAAGAAACAACTCAGAGGAGTTGAAAACATGTGTCCAAAGATTTTGGATACCCCGACACAATGGGGATGTCATATTCAGGAAAAGAAATACAGAAGAAAATTTCAAGATAGCAAGCGAAAGAGCAATTTCGCTTCTAAAAAGAAGTATAAATTCAGGAAAAGTTCTGGATATCATAAAAAACAATCTTCTCAGACTTCTCCAAAAAAGAAATTCTTTAAAAGAAAACCAGATTCTGGTTCTAAAGAAACAAAGAAGTGCAGATGTTGGCTCTGCAAGGCAGAAGGACATTATGCGAATGAGTGCCCAAAAAAGGATAAAAGGACTTCAAAAGTCTTATTAGCCGAATATAAGAAGCCATAGATTATGCTAATCTAAAAGGCTTTGAAGTTGTTTATTCTGATGAAGAGAATGAATCAGTATATTCTCTTGAATACCCATCAGATAGTGAAACAGAAAGTACTTCAGAGGGCTCTGAAGAAGATGAAAGATATCGCCCTATATTTGTATTACAAATACAAAATTGGAAAGAAGAAAATGCTGATATTATCAGCATCTTTCATCCCAATCCTGGAAGATTTATATGTGATTATTGCGGGTGAGATGATGATAGTACTATCCCCATGTACTGTGAAAATACAGGAGAAACTTATCATCACGAATGTTTTATCGCAGAACTCAGGAGAAAAACCAAGGCTAAAGATGCCCATATCTTGGTAGAAGAGGAATATAATGTATTCCATAAAAAAGAGCAAACAGAAAATCTCAGAGAAGATATGAAAACGATGAAGTTTGTAACTTCATTAAGCCAAAATAAAGAGATAAAAGAATCTCTTGAATCTCTTGATCCCACGACTGATGGGATAAGTGCCAATCCAATTCTTGGTATTAATCCTCCAAACTCCATAAATGAGGAAAGAAAGGTCAATCCTCTTACGGAATTGCTTGATACTCCTAAAAAATTAGAACAAGTGATGAAGATTCAGACAAGCATATATAGTAACTACATTACTATTGGTCTGAAGTTTCCCAACTATAATAAGTATCATCTACATGCATTTGTAGACACTGGCTCCGGATACTCCCTTGCCAAAAGATACGCGATCCCTGAAGAATACTGGGAAAAATCTCCAAGAACGGTTACTGGAGTGGCCATGGAAGACAACAAGATTGTTATGAATACTATGGCACGCAATGTTAAAGTTTCCCTAGGAGGAGGAAATTTTACTATCAAAATCCTTTGGCAGTGTGAAGGCCAAAGCGCTGATTTGTTGATTGGAAATGATTTCCTACTTCAACAGACAATAACTCAAACTCCAGCGATGATTGGATTTGAGAAAGATCAGAAATTCTATTGGGAATCACGCCTGCTAGACGCAGTTAGTATTACCCGTCAAGGGTTTACAACTCAATATCAGAAGTCGCTAGCGAAGAGTGGTGACTATAAGCCAATTTTTAAACCTGTTTTGTTGCTCCAAGAACAGCTAAAAGGGTATAAAGAAATATTGGTAAACGAAACAACAAGTTCAGAAGACTCTGAATCAGAGAAAAATTCTGAATATCAAACATCTGACAATGAGAGTTCTGATGGAGAAGAAGAATACATCAGAGAGCATAACCTAAAGGTGTATGCTAAGAAAATAGAGCAAAAAAAGATACCAACTCTCTCAGAAATAGAGGCTTTATTGAAACCAGTTATCAGTGAAAATCCTCAGCTGTATTGGGAAAAAGATCCAATATATTGCCAGTTAAAGATGCACGACGCAAATACTATTTGCCATGTTAAAGCCATCCCTCACTATAGGGAAGAAGACCGAAAAGAAATGGAAAGTCAAATCCAAGAACTTCTTGAAAAGAAGTTAATAAGGCCTTCAAACAGTCCTCATCATGCTCCAGCTTTTCTGGTAAGAAACCATGCTGAACAATTAAGAGGAAAAGCAGAATGGTAATTGATTACAGAGATGTAAACAAAAAGACCGTTAAAGACGGTTATCAGATAGCTCAAGTAAGAGTTCTCATCAATAGGCTTAAAGGAGCAAAAATCTTCTCCAAATTTGATGCGAAATCAGGTTTTTGGCAGGTCAGAATGCATCCTGATTCCATTGCCTTAACAGCTTTTGGAACTCCTCAAGGGCATTATGAATGGTTAGTTATGCCATTTGGTCTTAAGCAAGCCCCGTCTATTTTTCAAAGAAAAATGGATAATATCTTCAAGCCTTACTCAGATTTTTGCATAGTTTACATAGACGACATTCTTGTCTTCTCCAAAACTATGAATGAGCATTTAAAGCATCTTGAACATGTGTGTAAGCTTATTGTCCAAAGGGGAATTATCCTCGGACAAAAGAAGATTCATCTTATAAAGGAGAAATAGATTTCCTTGGCATTCATGTTAAGGATGGAGAGATTCGTCTCCAAGAGCATATCGTTAAGAAAATTAGCCAATTTCCAGACAATATTCCTGATGCAAAATCTTTACAAAGGTTTTTAGGAGTTGTCAATTTTGCAAGAGATTTTATTCCTCAGTCAGTGGGCTAACTGCTCTCCTCTCTCCAAAAACAAGTTCCAAGAAAAAATGGTCTTTCACGATTGATGACAGTAATACTGTCAAAAAAATTAAGGAATTAGCAAAAAGCCTTCCTCCTTTACAATTACCTGAAGAAGGAGATCTGATCATTTTGCAGACAGATGCAAATGATTATTACTGGGCAGGAGTTGTTTTAGCTACTGCCACAGATACAAATCATGAAAAGATTTGTAAATTTCTATCTGGAAAGTTTAACGCTGCTGAGTTAAACTATTCTACTGGAGACAAGGAAGTCCTTGCCTTAATAAAAAACATCAAGGGTGCCGAGGCATACCTAGGAAACAAATTTGTAGTAAGAACTGATAACAAAAGAGTTAAAAACTTCAAAAACTACAAATTAACTGATGCTGCAGATAGAGGAAGAGTTTTGAGATGGCAAATGTTTTTAACCCAATATGAATATGATGTTGAAATGGTTGCAGGAAACAAGAACTTTTTGCCTGACGCACTCACAAGAGAAATGGCGATGTTCGAAAGAGAAGGTCGTAATCCCAGAAGTAGAAAACCAGAAACAGAGGAAAAGAAGCTCTGGGAAAGATTCAAAGAAGGCGATAAGACCGTAGGACCGCTCCATGACGGACCAGGATATCAATACTTGGTCTCCTATGGAACTGCTGAAACCAGTCAAGCTTCAAGAATCAAGCCTAAACCAGATTTTGAAAAAGATGGTCGTTCTAGTCATTCCGATGATACTAATGAAGAAAAACTCGTAGATGAGTTCTTGCTGTGTCCGAAAGGATCAGCCTTAACTGATCAGTCTCAGGGGAAAAGACTGGCTAGCCCGTCTCAAACGGCAGACGGTAAAGGCATATCAAGACCGTTGACGGCTGCTGCTTTGCCAAAAAGCAGAAGAGACCCTCTTAAGTCAAACAAGCTACCGCTAGTCACAGGAAGAAAAGTCATTCACGATCAACCACTGAAGATCTTCCAGAGACCAGTTTTTAGAACAGAAAGGCTATTGGCCTTTAAACAGAAAATTATTATTGATAATATTCTGTATTCTTTCTATGAAGGAAATGAAGCCCATTTACTTCAAACCCTTACGGCTTTAACTGAAGAAATGTATGGAGTCCATACAAAAGACAAAAGAATTCTAGCAGAACCACCTAAGATTGTTTTTCTTACAAGTCCTGAAAGTGCTAAAATTCCTATGCAAGCCTTAAAAGAATCTGAATGGTATAATTTCCATAACCTCTTAGGTGAAGGAAAAGATGTTCTCCCAGAGACATTATCAATAAGCCCTGGCCCATATTATGGGAGATACCTGGTTGATGTTCAAGCAGAACATCCTCAGAAGCACAAGCTATGGCTTATAGAAAATGGTTTTGTTCATAATTTGTGGACAAAAACCAATGAAGATCTTAAAGGTTTTCCAGAAATAATAGCCGAAGCTGTCAAGAATATCAGACCTGATGGATGTATTTTAAGGATAAAATTCATTTCAACTCCACCAGAATGGACCATGGAAAATGGACAGATAAATTATATCTCTCCATATCATCATGTCAGATTAATCCAAAGTGCGGTTCAAAAGCCAGCCATTACTAGTGGCAATGGAAGACCAAATCAGAGCATTCCATGGATGAAAGCTATGGCCATAACAACTATCAAAGACATAGTTCTAAGGGACTATGATTCAAGTCTCCTGGCAAGTGGAGAAAAAATAATGGTCACTTGCTATAATCATCCTCCTCCTGAGAACTGTGATTTTTTCACAGCTCTTATAAGAAATGAAGTGGATTGCACGCTAGCTACCACCAAGTGGCTAGAAAAGGTTGAGACTGAAGAAAAATATAAGATTTCTTATCCCTATGATTCAGACCTCGACGATGGAAATGAAGGCATAGCACAAGATGGGGAAAATAGTGGTCCCAACTCTTCAGTGGGATATTTGAGGATCCAGAAACATATCACAACATAGTAAACATGTTGGATAAATGAGCTTTAGCCGACGCTTGACAACAAGCTACTTTTCTTTTTCTAAAAGAAAAAGAGCCACCAGCACAAGATGTCAAGCAACTTTGCTTTTTGTAAAGTAAAGTTATCTGGTGTAGATTCCTCCTGTCCTCCACTCTGCACAGTGGCGTTTTAGTTTTAGCTGAGTTCCATCCCTATATAAGACCCTCAAACTTCAGAAGGAAGGTATCAAGAAGGGAGAGAGAACACAAGAGAGACAGAAGCTGTTCGACTCTCCAACCTCTCTCAAGAAGTTTTAGCCAATAAACAGTCTTTGTAATATAGTAGTGTGAGTAAGAGTGTATGTGAGTCATCTGGTGTGAAGTACTGTAAAATACAAGTAAATATTTACTTTGCAGATATGAGTAGCTAAATAACTTTTAGCTGTTTACCTAAGAGCGAGGCTCTAGGTTTTATGTTTGTATCTATGGTTGAATAAATTCATCTTAATGCTCAAAATCCCGTCACAAAAATAATTTACTTATATATATATTAGTCTGTTAATTTTTGTACCATGTTTTGTTCAATTTACTGCTTCACAATTAGAACCTTTTTTCAAGGCAGCAGTGATTTCGCCGTACTTAGAAACCAGATAGACCAGGGGTCTTTAGGTGAATCTTTTCGGCATGTTGAAGGCTAGTCCTTTTTAGAAAGGTTTTTAATTGTTTGCTGGTAAATTATAATATTGTGGTAGCAACCCCTAAAACAGGTCACTAACAGGTTATCTTGGACCACTTACCTTTTAAAAAACCATAAAAACAGAATGCAGCACTGCACAACAGACATACCCGAAGGTGACTAGCCAAATGTTGTGTTTATTACGGGGTGTTGCAAATTTTAGCGTCGTACAGCACAATAAAAATAAAAATAGAAAGAATAATAACCGAAACGGAGACATCTACTTACAATTTGGCCTGCTGTTTTGTTTATATAATTCCCCCCGTGTCTTCCGGTGCTGGAGTTCGGGTTATGTCGAAGTGAGCGCTCCTCAGTTCCTCAGCCCAAGATCTCTGCGGCTGCCACTACGCACATGTCGTTTGTCTTGTTTATTCTCTACAAAAACATTCTTCCAAGCAAGGTACTTTTCTTTCCAATTCTATTCTTCTTTCTGTGAATTGGTTTCTCCCTAGCTAGATCCTTTGCTTGTTTCATGCCACTTAATAATTTTTGGATCTGGGTTTTTGTTGCTTGTTGTTGTTATTGTTTTTGGGTTTTGAGGATCTAGCTTGATGTTGTATGCTTCAGTTCCTCTAGGATTTCTGTGTTAAGTGCTTTGAGTTGATGTATGTGTAGAGGTGGTGGGTGTGTTTTGTTAGGTTTGAGAGCTTCACTGGTTTGGTTATGTGAATACAAATGAATTAGTATTGGGTTTGTTTGGAGTGTTGGAATTTCTGTAGTTGTGGGGTTTAAGCTGATGGATGATTCTGAATGAATTGTAGGTGGGCTTTGGAAGGTGATATTGGTCGTTTGATACATCGATTTGAGACTGGGTTTCTGTTGATTTTGTGGCTTGTGTTGTCGCTTGCAAATTTTGAGGGTTTTGTGATTGGTATCTTGTGGGTTGAGAGACCATGCCTTCCACACATAATCCTGCAACAGGTTCTTCTTCACCTTTGACTTCGTTAGGTCGCTCCATTTGGACTCGGCGAGAACAGTTTCATTCAATTGAAGCTAATCATGAGTCTAGTGCCCAGGAGTTGGAGCTTCATTCTTTTCAGAAACATGTTGCAGACCTATTCCATGACTTGTCGGCTGTTGGTGCTGATGAGCTGCTCTCTATTGCGTGGACTCTGAAGCTTTTAGATGTTTTCGTCAGCTGCCTAGAAGAATTCAGAGGTATCTTTCTGAAGAACAAAGAATATATTTCTAAACCGCCCATGGACCATTGGACTGATGAATATTTAGAAAGGAGTTTGAAGGCACTTGACATTTGCAATGCATCACGTGATGGGATTGAGAAGATTCGTATGTGGCATAAGCATTTAGAGATTGTTCTGTGTGCCTTGGATTCTCGCCAGAGGGCATATTGTGAGGGCCAATTCCGTCGAGCAAGAAAGGCTTTGATGGATTTGGCACTTGAAATGCTTGATGGGAGAGACTCTGGCTCTGCATTTTCACAGCGGAACTGGTCTTTTGGGCGTCACAACACAAGAAAGGATCGCCACCGCCATACCTCATCAGGACATTCTCGCTCTCACTCATGGAGCACATCTGCTTCTTGGTCTGCAGCTAAGCAGCTGCAATCAATTGCAAACAACTTGGTAGCACCTCGTGGGAATGAGAATGCTGCAACCAATGGCCTCGCAGGATCTGTGTTCACAATGAGTTCTGTGCTCATTTTTGTTATGTCGTCACTTGTGGCTGCAATACCTTGTCAGGATCGAGGTCTTAATACACATTTTTCCATTCCACCACAGTTTCCCTGGGGTATCCCCCTAATTTCACTTCACGAACGGATAATGGAAGAATCTAAGAAGCGGGAGCGTCAGAGCTCCAACGGATTGCTGAAGGAGATTTATCAGGTTGAGAAATGCACTCGTCAGATGACAGACTTTGCTGATCTGGTTCAATTCCCATTGACAGAGGAACAGAAAATGGAACTTGAACAAGTACTTGAGGAGCTAGCGTCGATCTGTGAGAAGTTTAAGAATGGATTGGGTCCACTGGAACGCCAAATTTGGGATGTATTCCGCAGGATTATGAATTGCCGAACTGAGGGTCTTGAACTGTTGAGTAAGGCTACCAATCTGGAGTAACTAAAAATAGATAAGTTTATGAGCATGAAATGTACAAATGTGCGGATATGTTTTGTCTTGCGTATTTCCACCTTTTGCAAGGGGGGAGAAGAACATGAGATGGCCAGCAACAGTACAAAAGTTAAGCAAGTATCTCGTTATACTCTTTCATTTCTGTAAAGAGCATAGTATTTTCATCGGATCATTCCTTGGTAGTAAAATGATTTTACTTTGTTGGTTTGTATTTTGTGGTTTCTTTTTTCTATACTTGTCCATTCCATGTTAGTTATATCTTCTATTTTGTGACAGTTTGCACATGCTATGTCTTCGGGACAGTCGTAATAATTCTTTGATTTTGTTGGTTCCTAGATCTCTCTGAAATGGTATGTTTCGCTTTTCACGAGTCCACTCTGGAACGTGTATGTGTAGTTCATAATCTTATCTAGTTGCATGTTTGGTCCCTCGTTATATGCTATGCTGTAACGGCTGTTTGATAGTGATAGCATGATCATGAAATTCTAGCTTCCATTGCACCCGGTGGGCAGAGGTGGGTTTTAGAGGTTTATTGATGCAAAGAAATTGGCTCATCATAAAACAAAGGGTTGTTGGATTTCCAAAGAAGCCAAGAGTATGTTAAATCTTTTATGATGAATCAATGGAGTTGGGGAAGTTTTTCAGATGAAGTCGGGCAACTAGCTGGCAATTTTGGCCCTGGACAAGGTTGATTGGAAGAATATGAATGGTTTTGGCTATTGCCGTATTGCTCCATGTTGGAGAAGTTTGAGAAACACCAAAAATAAAGCGCCAACAACTACTCATGAAATGCTATCGAAGTATTCGTGCGATAGATCATGAATAACTCCTCGTAAATAGCATATACTAGTAACATATTATTGGTCTGAATCCACTAATCCTCAAGCTTTCTGTAAATAATAAGGTTATTTTCGTTTTCTACAAGACTAATTACAATAGACCCGAAAGATTGTCGAGGATCTCATCTCCCCAACAGGCTGTCGATTGAAGTATATTCACCATTAGCTGTACCGAAATCAATTCAATCTTGAGCTGCACTACACATCTCTTTACAAGTCCACTTCGACTACTGAAAGATAACCAAGCCAACAGTTAATTTTCTCTACTCCGTTTTGTTTTAGTATCTTTTAGCCCTACATGACTGCTGAGCTCCAAGCAACTACATGACTAAGCTCCAAGCGATACATGACTGAGCTCCAGGCTTTTCTTATAAATAACTCTGATTCCATCACACATATTACGTACCATATCTACCAGTGCACGGATTGCACTCTCCGAAGAACACGTGCAGGTCTCCTCTTCTCCACGACGGGAATGAGGTTCTCCATGAGCTGCATGCGGAGACAGTTAAATCATTTGCCAACACTTTTAAGATGCATGGAAATATGAAATCAGCAAGATCAATATCATTATGTGGCCAAGTTACAGCTAAATTAAATCATTGAATGAAATACAATTTGGAGTTGAAGTACTTCTCTAACTACTAGATTGAGTCAAACTACCTAAGATATGATTTTTCTTTCCTAGTACATTTTTCTGGGAAGGGAAAAAGGAGACACATCCTCAACAACTCCATAGAAACACAGTAATAACTGTAATCAAATTACCTAGACAATTCTTATATGACTTCAAGTCTATTTTCTAGTTGGAACATTCACTGCCATTAATTTCATGTAAGAGTTCTAATAGCAATGATCACTTAACATATGGAAAGTAACACAAGATAGTAGAAATTAACTCGTATAAATTTCTTGACCATGCTTCCAAAAATATTAAAAAGAAAGAAATGGCCACATAACATATTAACATATTATTCCACTACATGTTGGATCGGAAAAAGTATATTTGAAAATGTCGCCTCTTTATATTTGGATTCAGGAGAATTACTAGCTTGCTGAACAAATGACATAGTGAACGGCCTAAGGGCGATAGAATGCGTCGTATGTCAATTAATGAACTTCAAGCACAGATGGCTGTAGAAGTGAAACCCCGTTTTTTATTATAACAATCAGACAATAATATCAAAGGGTGGCACCTTAGGTTCCAGATACAGGCACAAATATAACCTGAACAATATTCTCAAAGCTTCAAAAATCTACTTTTGTTAACACCCCTTTAATTGTATAAAGTGTTAATTGTAAGAGATTGTTTATGATTTGCCTCATACAGAAGAAAAACCAGTACAATATAAAAGGTAAACAACAAAAACAATTCACAATATTTTCCATGCTACAAGGATACACTTAAGTGCTTCACCAATATAGTTAGGATATCCATATAGCTAAGATATTTCTAACTACAAACATAACATGCCAATATCCATTTGTTTTCTAGGATTCATAATCATGTTAACTATATAAGATATTAGCAAGCTTAAAGACTTCCCCTAAACATTCATCTTGGAAAATGTCCTATTATTTTTTCAATATATTTTCTTTTGCAAGTTCGTTCTGTATCGTAACTATTTAAAATAGAATTAACCCATCAACCGGGACAGGGATTACAAACAATACAGTTTATTACACAAAGTTTTGGAAAGGATTCATGAAACAGAAAATAAGACATACCTTCTTCACCCTCTCCTTCTTCCGCTCAGCCTGCATTGAAATATTTGGATAAAACTTAGAACAATCAGAATGAACTCATAAATCAACACATTACAATGGAAACAAAACCAATATGACCAAGCCGTGATCATTGTTTACATATCATCAAATCACATATTAGCTACGAAATTATGAAGAAATCATAACCTATGTGGCTTGCACTGTTTTAGGGTTTATGGTATATGCCTATCATCAAATTTCGACAAATTCAGATGGAGGATCATACCTCTTCTATCACGAGGAGTGCATTTTCCTCCTCCAGCTTCGTCACCAGAGCTTCCAGCTCATTTGTGTAAGCCTAATAACATTGTCAAACATAATTAAAATACTAACCTAACCAACAATACTGAATCGGAATATAATCTCAGTCAAAGGAGAGAGAAGGATGAACCTGCTTGCGTTCTCTTGACCTGGCAGCGGACTCTCTGTTCTTGATCATCCTCCTCTGCTTCTGCTGCGTCGCCTTATCAAGCGGCGCCTCCTGCACAGCTCTCCTCTTCGTTCCTCTCCCACCTCCGCCACTCGTCGTTCCATTGTTGTTCGCATACACCAAGTGCCCTTGCGGCTGAGGCGGCGGCGGCTGAACCTGGTACTGCCCGTACCCCATCGGAACCACCGCCCCGGGCCCCACCCCGACGTCCTCCTCCCTCACGGCCCCAGCCCTGGTCAGAAAATCCTCCAACGTCATCTCCGCTAGACCGCCGCCGCCTGCACCGGCTCGCACATGATCCGCCTCTCCATCGGCCGACGCGTCTTCTCCCTCACCGCCTCCGCCGGCGACGATCTCCTTCCAGACCTCCTCCACGGTTCTCCCCGGAGCGGCGGCGGAGGCGGAGACTCCTCCAGCGTCGGGAGGCGGCGGAGAGGGGTGGGGCTGGTCGTTGTAGATGTTCTTGAGGAGGTCGTCCATGGTGATGTGGTGGTGCTTGTCGACGTCGGCGATGAGAGTGGAGAGAGAACATATAGAGGAGTCGCGAGGGAGATCCGAATTGGCCGTCGAGACTGATACTAACTTCGACGACGCCATCGTCGCCGCCGGAATCGTAGCTGCTGATTATTTCAGAATAAGAGCAACGGTTTTATTGGGGACTGGGACTATGTAACTCACTCGATCTTGTTAGAGCCTGGACTACTGGGGAGGGGTACTCGTAATCTCGTATCATTTAACAACGCGTTACTATTTTTTTTGGTTACAAACAACGCGTTACTATTTGGTTTTAGAACGAATTAGTAATCATCTTGACCCCAAAAAAAAAAAAAAAAAAAAAAAAAACCAGTAATCATGACTCAAAAGATACTAATAAACACGTCTGGTACAAAACCCAATTGAACACTCTACGTCTACGAGAATCTTATCTGCTAAAAACGACAGTATTTTTACTTCTGGGTAAATTGTGAAAATATGTTCCGAGTCGAGCTGAGTAATCATGTGGCGTTTGGTAATATTTTTATGCTTGTATTTTTATTTTGAAAATATAAATAAAGTGAGAATGTGTTTTATTTTGAAAACGATAAATGAAGTCACACTAGGTGGCTTTAGAGCAACCTAATTGCAACTACCATGGAGTTTTAAACCAAGTAGAAGAATAAAACAACAGTTGTGTCATATAAGCTCAATTTTATAGTTTTTGAGATTTCTCTCTAAAAAACCCTAGAGAATAGCCTTGCCGCCTCCCTTCTTCTTCTTACCTATCCAGCTGCGCCGTGCCATCGGCCATGGCCTCTGGCCTAGTCGTGTTATGACCCATCCTGAATTTCATCCTGAAATCCGAAATAAATCTTACGGGGACCACCTCTAAGGAAAATTTACTGAAAATTCGGTATAACCTCCCTTGAAAATGGACAATCCTTCCAAAAACACATGCAAACACTTTTAAAAATCTAAATCCAACCTTAAACTTCTGGAGCCTTCGTGCTCCCAAAATCACAACCCTTCCACTTTATTTATTAATCCAAAAATAATCTCACATTAAACAATTCATTGGTTCAGAACAACTCTAAAAGAAATAAAGAAATAGAATAAACAAATAAGTGGAAGCCATAATATGAACTATGCCTCGAATCCAAGTACGCCCGACCTGCAAATTGGGCATTTTTAAAACGAAGGGCCCAGGAGAGAAACAATTGAAAACGTTAGAGTGAGTGGACAAAAATAATTTAAAAGAAATAATTCTTTATGTTTTCCCGATTAAATTTTCATAGAAAATATATTGCATGCAACAACTCAAAAGCGCTCAACTTAACAATTGACAATTACACGACTAGATCCTGCTAGTCTCCAAAACTTAATAAAATGGAGCCTCTCAAGCTAAATTATATATAAACATATACATGTATGTATTTACATTCGTCAGAATCTGTAACATCCTAATTTTCAAAATTTCTTAAAATTGATTTTTTCTTCTTGAAAATAGAAAGTAGAGGTCGCCACGAGTTCACCGTATTTTTTGGTGAATTTTTCAGAGTCTCAAGCTTTTTCGAAATTTTTTTTCGAACTTTCATCAAAGTTAATCCATTATGCTGACGTCACGGGTTTCAAATGGCTGATTTTACTATTTCTTGGAGACAAATTCTGCTGTCCCCCCCCCCCCACGTGCTCAAGTTGAGCTCGTCATCTCTTTTGTTTTTGACACAGTGAAAGAAGCTTTCCTTTAGGCTTTGACAAGTGTTTCTAGTTTTCTTTGGCCAATTTCATCAAAACCGACTTTCCAAGTCGGCTAACTCTCTTATATATAGGCTTTTGATCAGCTGCTCTCCATACTCTCTCTTTCTCTCCTCAAATTTTCTCTCACTAAAATTCTCTCTCTAAATTTGAGACTAAACTTTGACGGATCATAACTTTTGATCCGTAACTCTGATTCTGAATCCGCGAAGTGTTACGAGTTCCTCTCGATGTCTTCTTTCTATCCTTGAAGTTTGGGTTGGATCCAACGGTGATTTCTAGATGGCTCGTTTTACGATCGGTACTCGTGGTGGGATTTCGATGCTATCGAGGTGAGTGGTTTGTGTAATATGTTTCAAATATTCTTATTTGCTATCAAATTAGTCGAAAAACATGATTTTGATCTATTTACAAAATATCTCTTCGTTTTCGAGTGAAACATGTCTATTTGCAAAATATGCGGAGTTTATTATAATTATGTGTTGGATCCATTGTTTGCCTAGTCATGAAACATGTGAATTTCTTGATTGGTTATGCCGAAGTAAGGATGTGACACACGGAGGTATAGGACATGAAGGTCATTAGGTTCCCGCGGGAATTACTAAATTGAAGGATATCCAATAAGAAGGGATTGTGCGATGTGATGAATTGTTTGATGTGATGTGTATACGATATACGTATTTTGTAGTGTGTAAAATGACATGACTTTGCGGGCATATTACATTGGTCTACTCACTGAGCGCGTGATTATGCTCACCCACCCATCTCTAATATTTTTTGCAAAGAAGTACTTAGATTTGATCGAGCCGAGAAAGGGTAGCCGACGAGCCTAGAAGATAATGTTTTTGTTTTATTCTGTTTTGTAACACTCGTTCACGCTTCGAAAACGGCGTCCGGTGCCTAAAACCCACCGACACCGGGACCGGGGTGTGACGATTCCTTGTATGAATTCTATGAAATAATCAAGAAAGATAGAAATTCATACAAGGCTACGACACTAGCGTCTAACGCTCACGTCGAGCCATATTGAAATTTTCCCTCATTATGACGGAACTAGACGGATGTATATACGTGGAGATCCCCTATATGAAAACCTAGACAAAAATATAAGAAAATAGTTTTTATATAAGACTAAGACGCTTGCGTCTCAAGCTCACGTCACGTCATAATGAAATTTACCTCATTATGACGGAACAAACACGTATGCCTAGCTAACATTTATTATACATACTATCCTCACAATATCCACATACATAATCACCGAAAATCTCATTTTTGGTAAGTCTAAAAAATGATGAAAATTGCCAAATATCCGAAAAATAATAAATCTCAGCAGGAGAATAACTGATCAACAACATAATGCATTGGATACTTTTAAATTAAAACAAAGTTCACTCACAGTATTAGACCTAAACCTTCCAATGCTCGTAGTACTCCTCAAGCGTTGCCTCTAACTATTCACACTCTCTATCCAATCCTACGTCTGATGATAAACAGAAGAATAATTGGTCAGACCGGACTCCATAATAATCATCGATTCAACTTTTTCCTAGTTTGGTTAGGTTTCCTGGGTTGATCAGAATTGACTAATTAATTTAGGGTTGGCCAACTAATGAAAATTCAAAATTTTCAACTTTAACCTTTTACTTGAAAATTCGGGTTACCTTGATTACTTCAATTCAATTCCAACAACCATTTTAATAATTCAATTATTTGTTTCACCTGAAATCAATTAATTCTTAAATAAGAACAAACATTTCACTAACCCATTCCTCATTTATCCAATTTTCTTAATCCGAGATATCCTCGATCACAACACAAATACAATTGATTCTTCATCCATACAATCCTCATTCACTTCCTCTCTACACAACTTCTCACCATAAATCACTAAGGCACCCAAAACTGAGTTTCCATAAATAGAAAGTTTTCAAAAAGGAAAAGTCCCCCTAAATAGAAACTTTCCTAAAATGACAGATTTTACTAAATCGGAAACTACCTTGAATTGGAAAGAATAACCTCGAGAACTACCTTCTCGGCTCTTTGCCGGATCTGCTGCTTCACCGGAACCCTCATTCCGGTGACCTGCCGAAATAGTTCGCCGGATTCCGGCAACTTGCCGGAATTTGGCCATAACCTTCCCGCAAACTCCAAATTACCAAGTTCTCGACAAACAACCAAAACATTGAATCAGTCACTAAACTCCAAACCATCCAACATAGAAACAACACAGCAACAACAACACAGTAGCCCTGGACGAAAGAGGAATTACCTTAGCCATCTCAGGTCGAACTGCAGAACCTCGACCCTTGCCGGATTTTCTTCTGAAGACAAATTTTGAAGTCCGACCGGAGTCCCCGATTGGGAACTCGAGCTTCTGCTCCTATTCCAAACCACGACTGCTGCTCTTAAATCTCTCCAAGCCGCGACTGAGCTCCATTCGACCGTTTCTAGACTCACCGGAGCTCGGTAGGCCCGCCGGAGCTCCAAGAACAAACCCACCGGAAAAAACCTCGACGAAAACCTAAAAGCACAAAAGGGGGCTTTCCGAATTCGAACTCGATTTGAAGAGTGAAAGGCATAGAAAGAAAGTAGAAGGACAGAGGAGAAGAACCCTACCGTTCGTTGCCGCCGTCGTCGCTTGAGCTGGTCGGAATCCGATGAACACAGACGTGTTCGACAGCTTCGATCTCCTCTGATCTGGTTCGCTTGTGTGATCCACGGGCTGGGCTAGAAAGGAGAGGAGAAGGAAGAGAACGGCGGTGGTCTCGTCGCCAGAGGTGGCCAGAGACAGCGGTGCTGCGCTGGAGAAGGCAGCGGCAGAGGGAGACGAGGGAGGCGAGAGAGGGGCACGGTTGGGCTCGATCAAACCCGAGTTGGGCTCGGTCAACCTCCTCTTTACCTTTTTAAGCTTAAATTCTACAGCCGAGATCAAAACTCTAATAGACTGGAGTGTTAAATCACTAAATTATCGAGCACGGTTAAATTCCTCAATAACTTAAAGAATACCTAGTAAATAGGTAAAATTTGGTCCGGGGTGTTACAAGTCGGCCCATGGCGGGTGTGGCCGGATGGGTGTTTACTGGTAAAGATGGTCCTCGGGCTCGAAGGGTTGGCTTAGAAGGCAATCTCTCTCGGTTGAAGGCTATGGTTGTTTTATGGAGGTGGGTTGGGATCGGAGAGGGAAGAGGATCTTGCAGTGTTAGTGTGGCGCAGCGATTGGATGATCGAATTTGTTGGCCGACGACTGACCATGGCTTGGTGCGGTTGACGGTGCTCCGAGGTTTGATCCAAGTCCAGGTGCAGATCTGCATCATGGTTGGTGGTAGGGGGACTAATACGATCGGAGTTGGTCGCCTCTGGTCGAACGGCGACGAAGGTGTAGGGTATCGCCGGTGGTGGGGTGACGGGGTGAAGCTACTTCAAGTTTGGGCTAGGGGATTTGGTTGCCATTTAGGTTTGACCAATTGGGCATCTTTTGAGGAAATACGCCCAGTTAGGGCAGTTATGTTTTTTACAAGTTATTTTATGTTTTTTGTCGTTGAAATAAGTCACTATTTTCTAATGGTTAATGGAGGGCTATACCAGTTCTCTATTTTGTTTTTGTTTTTTTGTTTGCAACAGTAGTAGATACTAGTGGGCTATGTCTTGGTAAGCGCACGCAGCGTACCATGTTTGTTCTAATGAGGCAGCGAGTTCCTTGCTTCGTCAAATGGTCGCAGCCTTCTAATGGCAAGATGAAACTTGGGGTCACTGGTTATTCCCAGTGGCATCATAGCCGGAAAGTTGATAAATATTGTAACTTATGGCTCTACAAGAGAGGTATTTTTCCGGTTAGTCGCCAAAATTGTAAAGCAAATAGAGTAGTTAATGATGCACTCTTTGCTAAATGGGGCTTGTTAGAATGCATAGATTTTGTAGACATGCCTAATATTAAGTTAGGGTGTTCTTACAGTATGGGGTTTAGGCACAACGTCCCCCCCTTGTATTCTGAGGTTTCATTAATGGTTATGACGTAAGGGCTGCCGTTTAGTCCTTGTATTAAAAAAAAAACAAGTAGAAAAACAACCAAAAGAAAATGAGGTTCTAAAGAAAACCAAAAACTACTAGGCTGTAAGACAAACCCTACCCCTAGATTATTAGACTAACCCGGAACTGTCCTACACAGAGGAGGTTTCCCTGGGTTCTTCCATCACCACCATGGTACAGTAAGATGTGCCGGCTCCGACGAGAGCTCCGGAGGGCCTTCAATGGCTATTGCTCGTTTGATCGACCCAATGACTTTCTCCTTTACTGCTTCATAGATTTTGACGTAGCACTGATATGAACTTTGCAAAGGTAGATGGCCTCTTCCCTAGGCCGGTTCTTCGAACACACCAGCCTTGCAAACCTTACGCTTCTTCGAAGGTGAGATAACCAAAGACCCGGCAAATTTAGGCAGCGACAACTCTAGCACTAGGTCATGGTCGGCCGAGTTCGGTTCCATGGGTTTTATTGGGCCTTTGGGTCTTTTACTGTAACGCCCCAATTTTCGAAGGATAATTTTCAAAAATTTTGGCATGATATAACTTAAAATATTATAATCCCAAAACCTGTTTCAAAATAAACTTCAACGAACACTAAACTTAAAGCGGAAATGTAAATGTCACACAACTCAACACTGAGTTAAATATTACATTTCCTTGTTTACATAAACTTGAAAGTCAAGAAAATAAAAACCCTCACATGAGTTTAATACTGTCTACCCCAAATATGAGAATATACAGTAAATCAGCAAAACTCAACAAATACCCCGCCATTATGCCTCCGTCTCAACTCTGCTGATCTTCATCTGCAGGTCTAACCCCTACACCAAGAATTGGTGCACCCGGTTGTAAACAACAAACCCGGTAAGCTAAAAAGCCCGTATGAGTAACTCTCAAAACAACACAAACCTCTAACATCCATTATATCACAAGAGCAATTTAAATTAATGATTAAATCCACATTCCAACACTTTTTCAAATAACATGTATCAATGAGTCCTAGATATTAATAAATACCCCTCATGACCTACAACAACAAATTGTGTACTCATGGGTCCCAAATACATAAGGTATCTCCCATGACCTACACCGATAGGCGGACTAGAGCTCTATTCCTAACCGCAACCAATCACCCTGCCAAAGGCTTGGAACCCGGTTTGACTGTCCAATATTAAAACACAAAAATGATAAATAACATCTTAACCGCAACCAATCACCCGATTAAAGACTTGGAACCCGGTTTGGTTATTCATCCAACAATCACAATATCACAACATCATCATCAACAAAATATCACATCATAAATTATATCCTTCCACATAGATATATTTACATAAAAAATATAGATATTCCACAAGAATAATCTATCAAAAATCAATAAAATTATGATCACATGAACCTCAAAAATAACATATAAGGAAAACTTGTTTTATCTTACCCATGAGCCGTTGGCGATCAAGCTCATATATTTTAAAAACAAATAATAGTAAAATATTAAATTCAACATCATAATCATTATCATCATCACATGACCATAATAAAATTGGTTCAAAAGTGAACCTTGGTGAGATTTACTCACCTAAATAATTCTGCTGCGAAATCCACCAACAACAAGAGTAAGCCAAATCACAACTTCATAACTCACCTAAAATCACACAAATAATACCCTTACTAACCAAGGTATTATAGAATATCACAACACCCTTAACTAACCCTCATCACACTTAACAACCCCAATAAGACTGCCTCTAATCCTCAAACCTAACTCAAACCTCAACCAAGCCTAATATCAAACTTAAAGTCGTAACATACAAACCTTGATCACAACCTAGAAATTCTACATCTCAACAAGCTCACACAAGAGCTAGCTAAAACACAGCAACCTAAGCCAAAACCATTGCGGACGCGCTGCCACGGCCACTACAAACTTCCGAATTTGAGAAAACTCACAACAGAAAAGTTGAAGCTTGAAGCAAGGTGAACAACTTTAATACCTGAGGCTTCAACCAATTTTGGTCAGAACCGGTCGGAAACTGCCCCGAAACAGCAACCCGAATTCAAACTACAAAACCTGCAAATCCGGCGCCCCAAACTATCTCTTTAGGTCACCAAAGAGGCATAAACATCTCTAGAAGAGAGAGGAGAGCAAGACTCACCTAAAACTGGCGGGAATCGCCGGCTTTCCGGCCGAAACAGCAGTAGCTCCGCCGTTTCTTGGCGGCTTTCAGGTGGCGAGATGGCGAGCAGGACTGCTCCAGAAATGGAGAGGACGGCTGTGAGAATCGAACGGGACTGGTGGGTCCGGTTTGGTGGTCGGATGAGAGAGAACTCGGCCGGAGAGAAGAGAGAGAGTTCGGGGAGCTGGGGAGAGAGGAGAGAGAAGAGGGAGAGTTGACTTTAGGGTTTCCAATTAAAACTCCCACACATTTTTCTACTTATACACTTTCCAAACCTGAAAACTAACTTCCTCTGACCATAATTTTCTCAACGATATCCGTTTCACACGTACCACGTGTCTACGAACTCGTATCGCAAACTCTACAACTTTGTGAAGAAGGAAGTTTTGGAAATAACTTACGGAAAATAAAGTCAATTTTTGACCTCTTAAAAGTCGAAGCACCTTAAAATTTACTCCCGAAACTTCAACTTCGCACAAACTAAAGAATTTCCATAAATAATCCTTCACTAAATCCGGAAATAATACAAAAAAAATGATATGAAAATCTAGGGTATTACATTTACCTAGGTCAAGGCCCACTAAGACAGAAGCATCACACTTCTTTCCAGTGAGCAAAGATAGCTCCATCGTCCACTGGGTAGGTGCCACTGGAACTACAGCCGACTAGGAGAAAAACCACAAGCCGGGCACAAGTACAAGACGTTGTGTGAGGGATTGGTAGCTAAGAATGGGTTTCTGCTACTGTTGGGAGTGTGTCGATTTGGGTTAGGGTTTGCACCTGAACCTCCACCCCTAACATCACAGCGGCGGACATGTTCGACGATCCTAATGACAGCCTCCAGGTTGTGTTCAAGCATGCCACAGGTCCTGGAAAGTCACAAACTCTCTCATACTTGATTGTGAGCAAAACAGAGGTTTAATCGATACCTTCTCCGAAATCGAATCGAATGGGCGGGTAGGCTTGTTTCACAAGTGAATCTAAGTTGTATTCCAACTGAACTCGAGCCCTTGCACCAGAGATACTGTTAGGTTATTGTGATTGAGATGCAGCCTAAGGTTTCCCCACTATCTACAAAGCCTCCTTCGTTATGAGATCTGGCGGGAGGCCAAAGACTTCGACCCAAACCAGAAAAGATTTGATCAAACTGTTGCAGCATCTCGGCGATCGTCATATGGAGCCAAGGCAAACATGGGTTTGCCGTAAAACCCGACCCTCCTTCCAAGATATGTTTCGTACTTCCCGCATCAATGAACCGTAGGACGTGTCGCTCATCTTGAGCCTTGAGAAGCTTCCCTTGAGATCCCAGAGAGCGGCCATAGTCGCAATAAAAGCCTTGGGGATCACCTTTTTCTTGGAGGACAAGAGTCTGCCCACTCTCTTACGAATGCCCGAAAAATGCCGTTTTTCTTTTCTTTTCTTTCTGAAGCAGATTAGGAGTCCTGTTAGGTAGGAGTAGAATCTCCTCCACCCAAATTATTATTATTATTATTTAGAGAAAGATCGCTCACTGAAGGGGTCATAACGTTTGAACTCGTGAAATATTACAACCATCCTTTATAAGAACATCTTAAATAATATTAGGATTTTGGTCTACCAAAACTCATTAAAAGTGATCTAGCAAGGAGCGCAAGTCGATTAGCAAAACCATTTTCTACCGAAAAATGTGACGAAGAAGTACAAAGTTGAAAGACTTCATGTAATGACGACATTCAATTAGAATGGTACTAACTTGCGCTAAAAAAATGACATTATGAATGATCTCTCTTATTGTTAAGACTTCTTCCCTTGAATATATTCTCACCTGTAAAAGGAAAGTAATATATATTGTCAGTCATGCGGTTGTTGGGATTACATAATTTAACAGAACCAATAGATTACATATTCGTAAAAGAAGCCAATTTTTACTTTCCCAGCTATATCTCACAGAACTAAACAATAGATTACATAATTTAGTATATCACTTTATACTATGTGTTCATGTGACTGAGCTACTCTTTTTTATTTTGCTGTCACATCCCGACTCGTAAATTTTTATCTTATTTACTAGCTTGATTATAATAAGAATTTTACGTCTCCGTCATTGAATTTATAGTTAATTGGTCCCCAGAGGGTTTGAGGGACGGTTAATTTTAGAGGATTATTCGTCGGAGAAACTCTCTCCCCGAGTCCCTCCCGCTGCCCAATTTTCTGGTCGCCCGTCCGTCGTCGTCCCCACCGTTCTCCGTCGTTCCGGTCCCAAAAGGTCGGTCTCCAACCCCGCTTCCATTCTAGCCCGACGAGAGCTTCCCTAGCGCCGCCGTGAGGGAGAGCTGCCGCCCGAAAGGTTCGATTGCCTAAAGCCCTCCGTCCCTCCGGCCACCAATCCGGGCAAGCTTGATACGGTTTTGTAGCTCTCCTCCCGTGCAGCAACCCCTCCAAAGGGCTCACTCCCTCTTGAGCTCGGTAAGGAGAAATTCGAAGTTGAAATTCTAGGGATTTTAAGATGTTTTCGTTCGATTGACCTAGTTAGGCTTGAAATTGGACTTAGTGATAGTTATGAAAGTTGTTTGGGATGTTGAGAAGAAGATGCTGTCAAAATTTCATAGCCATTGGAGGTCACCAGAATTGGCCTCCGGGCGCCGTTGTTTTGGAGATTTTTAAAGTTTTAAATGTGTAATATTAGAGGAATTTAATGAAGTGAATTGTGGAATTTTCAGATGAGTTTTGAATAGGTTTGGAAATTTTCGAAGTTTGGTATTTTGGCGGTTAAATAATGTAAAATCCGGCCGTAGGATTTAAGTCAATTTCTGGGAAAGGTTGTATTTACGGCTGCCAAGTATGATATTAAAGTTTGGGTCATTCCGATTTAAGAATATCGAAGTTAGGCAATGATGAGCGTGGTTATAGCTCTCGGTTATTTTGCTTATTTTGTATAAATATTGGATTTTTTAGTGGGAAATTAATTATATATTTGGAACAGGACGTGAGGAGACCCGAGCAGAAGAAGTCTCGGAGCGTCATCAGGCTTAGGCCTAATTTGTGAGTGGACCTTTGTTTTTAATTGAAAAGCATGCGATGAATGATTTTGTTGATTATTTATTTCTTCTGATGAGACTTATTGATTTCTCGGCTATTTGGCAATTTTTTCTCCTTTGGAGAATTTCTCGAAAATGAGATTTTCGGTGGATATATATATTTTGGATATTATGAGTATAGTATGTATATAAATGCTAGCTAGCCATACGTGCTTGGTCCGTCATGATGAGGTAAAATATCATTATGGCGTGGCGTGAGTGTTAGACATAAGCGTCATAGCCCTATATGAAAACTATTTTCTTTTTCGGTTTATCTAGGCTTTCATATAGGGAGTCCACACGTAAACACACTGTCCTCTTCGGTCATAATGAGGAAAAATACCATTATGGCGCAACGTGAGCGTTAGACCCCAGCGTTAGACGCCAGCGTTGTAGCCTTGTATGAATTTCTATTTTTCTAAATTGTTTCTAGGATTCATACAAGGAGTCTGACGAGTGTAAATACATACGAATATATGTTTATATATAGTTTAGCCTGAGGGGCTCCATTTTATTTGAGTTTGTGACTAGCCAGTGCTAGTCGTGAAATTGCCAGTTTATGAGTTGAGCACTTTTGAGCTACCGCATGCAGTATATTTTTCTATGAAATTAAAATGGGAATGCATAAATATTTTGTTATTAAATTATTTTTGTCCACTCACTCTAACGTTATTAAATGTCTTCCTCTAGGCTCTTCGTTTTAAAATGCCCAGTCTGTAGAGTTCGGATTGGATCTAGTAGGAGACGAGGCATAGTCACCCGTATTTCCACCACCTTTCACCAGTAGGTTACCTGTTTAACCTACTTGTGTTTTCTTACTTCCGCTAGTGTCTAGTAGCTCTGAATACTTGGGTTTAATGTATATATTTTTGGTTGTGGGTGAAGGCTTGTTGATATATAGAATATTTGACGGAAGATGTATATTATCTTAGTTGATGTTTAATATCTTGTTGGTGGTGATTGTATTTGGGGAGCACGAAGGCTCCAGAAGTTAAGGGTAGATTGAAAATTTTAGGAGTGTTTGCAAGTTTTCGTTAGGAAGGGTTGTCCATTTCCAGGAGAGGTTATACCGAATTTTGCGGTAAATCTTTCCTTAGATGTGGTCCCCGCACGATTTACTCCGGTTCAGGGTGAAATTCGGGGTGGGTCGTGTCATTTGCAGCTTTGGTGTCAAGCTTGCCTGATTTGAGGAACAGTAAGCTCTTCTTTAACATGCTATTTTAATTTTTTTGTGTGCATATTGCAATAGGGGTGGACTTGGTTTGATCGAATCAGGAATCAGGAATTTTGAATGCTTATATCTCTGCAATTTCATTCATAATAACCTGTTCAACAATCCTGTTGTTTTCTCTTTCTCTTTCTTTTTTCTTTCTTTTTTTCCCCCTTTTTTTCCTTTTTTTCCCTTGCCAACATTTATCTTGTTGTTTATAAGTGGTTGTAACTGAATTTGGTTTCTAAACCCTCCATTTAGAAAGGAGGGGAGAAGGAATTGGTTTCGTTTGCTATGTACTTGGAGGAGTATGAGTGAAGAATTAAAACACATGAAACCTTACCTGTTCTTGACTATGTGAAGCACTTTGTACAAAACTAGATGGAGTCAGCTACTTGTTTGAACGAACTCCATACTCTGTTTCACTTCTTAGTGCTGCTGCAAACAGTTGCTGAACAATAGCATCAACTTTTGGACAATGTATAAACATCTACTGTATGTATCAACATCTTTTGAACAATGTTGCATTTTATGTATATATAAACATCTGATTTACAAACTTCAGTTCAGCATTTTTTTACTTGATCAGCTTTTTTTAAACTAATCCCGCGGCAAAGCGCGGGCACAAAACTAGTATATATAGCCTGACTACCTCGATACTTCATTGTATAAGAAGTCTAAGGTACTTAGTTTTGCCTAATTCTATGCTAGATTTCATAGTTGCTTATGTTCTATGAGCGTAATGTAAAATGGGATAGTGATGGTATTTATATGTCTATTCTAACAATTGTACTTGCAATTTTATTAATATTAGAAAATGACATCTCACTACCATAGATAGTTGCAAAACACAGAAAAACCACATTTCAACAGATTTAAACAAATAAGGACATAAGCCCAAGCCCAAAGTGCATAATATCACGCCAAGTCAGCAATTTTTACGTAAAATACCTAAAAAACCAATTTTTTCTAAAATATCTACAAAACTGCCACTGCCTCAGCTAAAAATACCCTAACCAAAAATATATACTCTCTCTTTCTCCAATCTGTCATATTCTCTCTCTCTGTCTCTCTTTCTCCACCACATGACATCAATCGACTTCGCCGTTGCTAGATCAACCTCGCCGATTGACTCCCCCCCTGCTAGATCGATTCCGCCGCTGCTAGATTGACTCCGGTCGGGTTGAAAATCAAGTCAGATTGTTGGTAACAGTCAGAGAAAGGCTGGCATTGGAGCCAGTTGACGTCACTGTCAGTATCCAACACCATGTAGAACTGCTTCGCCGGGCTACCGACGCCGACGCATGTGAAGTACTCTCGCCGCTCCCCAAGCTGATCCCGGAAGTTACGAGAGTTGACAAGTCCTCAGGTCGGATCTCCGTCTGCATGGGCTCTAGATCCACCCGGTTCCCTCCCTGTAAAGCCAGCTGGAGCTTCGTGTTGAGCGAGTTGACTCGGACTGAGTCACGGCCGAGTCGGGTGAGGACCAACGACTTGTAGTCCTTGTGGTTGGAGGTGTAGAGAGACTCACGGGGGTGGAGTGGGAGAGTGATGAGCGGCGAAGAAGCGACGGATGAGTTGAGGAGCTGGGCTTCTTCTTGGGCCTAGTCCAAGGGCTTGATGGTCTGTGGGTCGAAGGAGATGACGTCATGTGCCTGCGTAGAACTATAGAATTGGATGAGACTCAATTAATCTTCATGTAGTAACAGAAACTTGAAAAACATGAGTGCAGTAGCATAACTACAACAAGAGTACAACAAGTGTAGTAGAAAAAAAAAACGAGTGATTTGTAGAACCGAACAGTAGCATAATTCATAAATGAACTTTTCCTATCAATAATAGCAGTCATAAATGAATTTTTCTGTCAATACTGCATTTACAGAACATGCTACTACACTAGCCGAACCAATAAAAACCTGCTACTACAGCACGTACTGAAAATAGCTGTTGCTACTACATTTGTTGAGCCACTAAAACCTGCTACTACACTTACTGAAGCTGTTACTATACTAGCCGAACCATTAAAACTATTATTACATTTGTTGGAAGTGTAGTAACAACTAACTCTCCAGTAAAACATGCTACTACATTAGTTGAGCCACTGTAAACCTGATATTGTAATTATTAAAGCTGCTACTATACTAATTGAACTACTAAAAATCTGCTACTGCATTTATTGGAAGTATAGTAGCAGCAACATTCCAGTAAATGCAATAGCACTGAAAATAGCTACTGCTACTACATTTGCTGAGCTACTAAAAACCTGTTACTACACTAGCTAAACCATTAAAACTCTGCTACTACATTTGTTGGAAGTGTAGTAGCAGCTAACTCTCCAGTAAAACATGCTACTACATTAGGTAAGCCACTGAAAACCTGCTACTATAGTTACTGAAGCTGCTACTACACTAACTGAACCACTAAAAATCTGCTACTGTAATTATTGGAAGTGTAGTAGCAGCAACATTCCAACAAATGCAATAGCAGCTAAACAATACATTGTAAGGTCTGATTTAATTTGATTTATTTTGTATAAGGTTATTTTAGTAAATTAAACCATGACACATGACAAGCAGAAAAAAATTTGTCCTTATTTGTTAAACATTGTCCTTATTTGTTTAACAACAACACAAGTGGATTTATTTGTGTTTCAAATCCTTTTGGAGGATGTATATGTAATTTGCTATATTAATATTAATATATCTTTATTAAAAAAAAATGTATTGTAAATATTTTGATGAGTCGTTTAAGATATAGTAGGGAAGTATAAAAATTAATTTTATCTAATGAGATATTAAGTAGTCTTCTTTTTTCATAACATTGTGTTTAATTTATTGGTATATATTTAGTTTTCAATATATATTTTAAAATTTACAAAATTAGTGTACTTATTACTTATTAGTCATTTAACACTTGGATAATATAGTCTTTTAATAATTAAAATGTTTGTAGGGTGAACAAAGAAGATAGTAGGGTGTCAATAATTGAAATGTTTGTAAGGTAAACAAAGAAAACAGTAGGGTGGCAATAGCCGCACCCTAACCCAAACATATGTAAGGTGAGATAAACATGTAACATGAGTATAATTTACTTTTTCATTAAAAGAGAATTAGTATATTTTCTTAGTGTTTCTGTACAATCCCGGATTGGGTTGCAGAAGTTGAAAGCGTGTCTGATAGGTGACTGGCTAATCTCCCGCTAACCTATAAACGAAAGGATGACCGGGGGCTTCCGGTCTTTCCTCCTTCGATGATTAAGTCAGTATCAATGGATTGAATGTAATTATTAGGGTAGTTAATGATACCTGATAAGCTGGTGGCTAGGCCGTATTTATGATCCATCGTGGGTTCACTCTGCTTGAAAACCGATGTGGGACATTTACCCTAGCTGCTGTCTCAAATGCAGACCTCCCTTCTGCAGTCGTTCCAAGCCCAGTATTTCCACCGAGGTTGAGCTCGGCCCATCCTGCTGATGGGCGGGAATCTTAGGGCGGCCTCGATTGTGATGGAATGTCTGCAGGTTTACGAGCTTGGGAGGTTGTTTCATATACAACCGACTACACTTAGTATATTCTATTTAAGTTTATAAATAAAATAAAAAAGTCAACTTTCACTTTAGCAAGTGAGAGGTTATGAGCTCGACTCGCTCTATAAATTTCACAAGAATATTGGGGCGGCCAACCATTAGGGTTTACAATTGTAATAGCTAGTTAATGTTGAGTTTTCGGTTTACACAATTGAGTTCTTTTTGTACATTGAACTGTAATTCTTCAATTTTGCGAATCTTTTCTTCTATTGATAACCTTGGGGAATCCCATATAGATTATGGCTTGAATCAAATCAATTCTTTTTTGAATCTCTATACATGCAATTCCCTGAACATTGATATATTCAAATTTGAGTTGTTTATTGGTTAAAATAAAAAAAAGATAAAATCTGATTTCAAACAAAAACAAAAAGAGAAGAAGGAAAATAGATCTAGGTTTCTACATTAGTTGATTCAGAGCATTTTACCACAAACATGTTAAAGGAAAGACAGACAATTTAGGTAGTTATATCTATATAGAATGGTTAATTAATCAAGGATGACTAAAGAGGTAAAGCAAGTAATTCTTGATTTTAGGAAGTTCTGAAATCGCATAAATTTAGAAGAACATTTCTATATAAAGCTATAGCTCTTTCCCTTATATCATTATCATTATATAATTCAATCATCTCCATATATAATTGGAGCTTGACTGTTTTGTTGTGTGATGGGGAATAATACGGGATGTGGTTGCAGCAATGGAGACGATGTAATAAAAACAGCAGCAGCAGCAGCAGCAGAAGGTCCCAACAATAACAAGCCAAAAGAACGAGAAGAAGGAGAAGCAAGAGAAGGAGTCGATGCTTTACCCAAAGTGCAAGCTGGCCCTGATAAGTCTATTGTTACCCTACTCAGTGCGGTAAATATCGAAATTTCAAGTCTCATGTTTTATAAGTAACTCACATATGATTCGATTAATATTATGGTCAAGAAATACTCTTATAGTATGAAATATTATATTTGATGAGAGATTGAGAAACAAACTACAAAGTCACAATTTATAAGATTTTGCTTTTATGCTCCCATTTATTTATTTATTTTTTTCAATTGATATAGAAGCATGAAACCGGTGTTAGTTACTTCAAATTTCCCAACTGATTACATATATGACATGCACAGATTGAAGAAATGAGAGCACAGGTTTCAAGTGATCAACCAAAACGAGAAAAGCCAAAGAATGAGGCATCGGGAGGCCATGACCGTTGAGCGCTTGAGTAAAAAAAAAACTAAAAGATATGGAAAATAAACGGTTTGAATCATTGTTAGTGCAACGCATAGAAAAAACTTACGTAGTTTCTTTTTTCTTTGATCACATAATACATGTTGTGATCTCCATTTTGTGCTCTCTTGCTGCCCTTGTTTGAACAAGTTATAGTATTGAGATTAGTTAGATGATGTAGGTTTCCTACTAGATTGGTAGGATTCTCATGGCTTTCTTTATCTAATTACATAATATGTTGGTGTTAAACATTTGTTTGTGTTTGTGTTTTTCTTTTGGAGAATATATTGGTCACTCCATTAACTTTTATGCACTCGACAGTTTACTCCATTAACTTTCAATTTCAATCGATTAGTACTCGAACTATCCAATATCACACAATTAAGTTCATTCGTTAAGTGGCCATCCAAATCAGTGGTTAAGGTGCTGACTGAACATATTTTTCAATACCAACTCCGCTGGATAAAAGGAGAAATTTCATTTAACACCCCACCTCATCTTCTCTCTCTCTCAGCCTAGCCAACCATGGCTTCCCACTTTTCTCTCTCTCTCTGTTGTTTCTCTCATAACCCTTCTCTTCCTCGCCGCAACCACCTCGCTGGACACCACTTCCTCCACCACCATCGGCGTCACCTATTCCGCCTCCACCGTCACCACCTACCCCACCCCTCCGCTACCATCACTTCCCTCGGCCTCGCCACCCTCCGCCTTGACGTCTCTGACCCCAACCTCGTCTGCGCCTTTCTCTACTCCAACACCACCCTCCTCCTCACCATCCCCAACGCGCTGGTCCCACCTCTCGCCGCAAACCGCACCGACGCCCTCCGGTGGCTCTACACGCATGTCGTCCCTTTCTTCCCTCGCACCAAGATCGCCGCCATCTCTATCCCTTTTTGCTCTGCCGCCGACCCTTACGTGTTCTACAATTTCAAGGTGTCCTACATCACTACTTCACTACTTCATCGCTCGAAGTCCCTCAGAGGGTTTGTGCTTTAAACCCTTCTGTCTTTTTCTGGGTTTTAGTTTGTTCTTGGTGATTGTTCATAGATAGGTTTAAAGATTCGTCTTGGTTTTGGATCTTGGTTAAGGTTTTGTGGATCTTTTGTGGGTTTTGTGCTTTCTGTGAAATCCAGATGAGGCGCAATTCACGGCAGGATGGTGTTCTTGGTACGAATTGCCACACACTGGTAACGGAGGGGTGGGGTAGGTGGCGGCGGTGGAGGCGGAATAGGTGACACCGATGGTGGTGGAGGAGGTGGCGTCCAGCGAGGCGGTTGCGGCGAGGAAGAGGAGGGTGATGAGAGAAATGACGGAGAGAGAAAAGTGGGAAGCCATGGCTGGTTAGGTTGAGAGAGAGAGAGTGAAAACGGAGGTGGTGGGGTGTTAAATGAAATTTCTCTTTTCATCCAGCTGAGTTGGCGTTGAAAAATATGTCCAGTCAGCAACTTAACCATTGATTTGGACGGCCACTTAACGGATGGACCTAATTGTGTGACATTGGATAGTTCGAGGAGTGATCGATTGAAATTGAAAGTTAACGGCCACTTAACGAATGGACCTAATTGTGTGACATTGGATAGTTCGAGGAGTGATCGATTGAAATTGAAAGTTAATGGAGTAAACTATCGAACGCATGAAAGTTAATAGAATGACCAGTATTTTTTTTTTTCTTCTGGGAGAAAATTTAAACATGTGCTAAGTCAATTGAAACTATTGCATACATCTATTAAACTAAGAACATACATCATCCGCAGTTGCACATTTAATACAATCTACACCTTATTTCCAGATTGTCCCATCTAAACAAACCATTACATTTCAAATTAAAAAGACAAACACTGTAAAAGTTTCTTAAGTAGCCGTATAAAGTAGTTTAATTTCCTCAACATCGTCATAGCTTCCAAGGAATATTGGGGACCTCTCATGTATCTTCTCTGAAACCAGATCAAGTGCCTGCAATATTAATTGTTTAATAAGTTGTTATCTAAATACTTCAGAAGGACATATTTTGGTAAATCTGATCTTGTATTTGTGTAAGTAAAAACTAAACAATTAACACCAAATTAATACCCGTATCTTGCCAGTAAAAGATTGCCCTCCTGCTTGTTCAACCAGATAAGACATTGGGAAAACTTCATAGAGAACTCTGTTTCAAGATAATTGCATCTAGTCAATTGCTACACACACACACACACTCACACAAGAGGAAAATATCCGTCTCCAAATCAGCTATGTGCATCTGTTGTCATTAAAACCAAATGTTTTATACAGATAGCAGAACATCATCAAGAACACAATTACAATGCAGGCATAGATTAATTTTCTTTTTGTCTGACAATGCAAAAGTCTTCATCTAATAGTTTTATGTAGAAGAAAATTTCATGATTTTGGTACAGTACCGTAGTTTCCCATTTGGGCTTTTCTTGTCACCAGGGTACAAAAAGATGCCACCATATAATAACGTTCTGTGGACATCAGCAACCATGCTGTATTAAGTTACAAAATATGCAGTAGTATTAGTTATTAGTATCTGATTGAAAATATAAATAAAGATTAGATTTATCATTTATATATTGGTTAAAATCCAATCCACTTATACATTGTAGACAAGGACATGATATTGATCTGATTATCTTCTAATGTATCTGAGAGACTTGGGAGATGAACCATCTGAGGGAACTTGCAGTTTCTCACATATCTGGAAGAAAAACGAATCAATTACAAATTCTTTTTATTTAGTAAATTACTTCCAATTGATAATTCTTAATAAGAGCATAAATGGAACATACTCAGTAGTTTGCTCATCCCAGTTTTTTGCATTTCCTTCATTTACTGAGTAGATCTATCCCTTCTTTGGAATCGATCTGTAATAATTTGAATAACTAACATAAAATCCTAGCTTTATTCTTTGTGATCTTTGGTATCTATACAACTTTCAAATTTTGACAGAAGTGTGCACAGTTCACTCCTATAAGCCACAAAACTTATCAACAAGAGAGGATGAAAATAAAGAGCTCAAGGCGAGTAATATATATATATCTGATTTACTCCAACGGTTCTACTTGGACATATTTTGTTCTATTGATTTATTTTATCTGATTCAGTGTGCAAACGATCACCAAACTAAATGAAACTTTGTAAGGATGATCATACGATATGTATCTAGACACTGACCGGGTATGATCGAAAAATATGACCGAAAAATGAGTCAAATAAGGACCTTCGCACGATAATTCCAGAGCGAAACTTCGCTCTAGATAGGGACTGATATACTGTGTGTGTGTATATATATATATAATAATGTATATAGTATTCTTAATTTTTATTTTAGTTTCTATATCTTTAAATGAACATTAACCACATAAGAACTGAAAGTTTATGTCGAATAAGATACACATACCTCAATATTAGGGTGGGTTAATATAAATTCCCCAAGGGATGGGTCAAGTGTGAAGCCATTGACTCCCTTTCCAGTACTAAGCACCAGCAGCAGTAGAACAAGTTCTATAATCACAATTAGTATCATTGAAATTTACAATATTGATTAGATATTTTATGTATTCTATAAAGGAGAATTAGTCATCAAAAAATTCAAATAATATTTAAAATTTAAAAGGAAACAGAGGTATATATATTAATCGTAGATGAAGTCGATCATTTTTACCGTGCAAGAGCTTCCATACATGCAATAACCAGCAGCTACCATTTTTACTCCCAGGGCGCAGTACATCATCAAGAGTAGGATTTTCCTTATCTTTCACCATGTAAATCCCAAAGATCTATAAGCATGAGAGAAAATACAAGTTAATTTATGTATCACTCTGACTCTCTGACATCAAATTGAAACCAACTTTAAGCATTCCGCTTATGCATTTAGAAGGATAAAGGGGCATACAGTTCCAATGGAAACACCACAGTCAATGTTGGAGGATCCATCCAATGGATCAAAAACAACAATGTACCTGCACAACAAGTACTTATTAGATATATACACATCTTATTGTCTACCTACAATGGATATTTAAAGGGGTACACAAATTATATGTTAGAAAATATATGCAGATCGAACCTTCCTCGATGTGAGGGCTCCTCGAATATAGCCTCTTCATCCTCTTCAGAAACAAGAATGCACTGGAAAAAAAAGTAAAATTTAAGAACCAAAAGAAGAAAAAGTACTGATGGTTTGATTTTGATTTTGATAACTAATGCATGTCTTTGAACTTCAATACATGAACAACTGAAGCAGTTTAGCAGACTTACAGTGCAACCACTGCTTATTAATGCCTTGACGAAAACTTCATTTGAAAGCACATCCAATTTCTTTTGTTCTTCACCCTAGAAATGAGATAGCCCAGGATCATATGCAGTTTATAAGTTTGACTTCATTATATACAGATAAGGGTACAAAAAAGCATAAGGATGCATACAATACAATGAAGTTCACTATTGATAAGTTTACTATTGAACTCACTAGACACCCCCAATAGTTTACCTGAACATTGGTCTCTCCAGCAAGTCCAAATAGCTTTGCAAGGCCAGCCTGAAAATGACATATCATATATGAGAGAAACATAAAGCTGGTTCTATATATAACTCCTTGGAGAATATATTTTATTTTCGCTAATGATCCTGAGTAGGTTAATTATATACAGAAACAAAGAGAACTAAATTACTTATATTCTGTAATAGGCTGATATTGTTGAAAACAAAAGATATCGTCTTCTCAATCCGCACAAATATTAAATATTTGGATTAATTTCAGTTTACATCTCTGAGGTTTAGGGTTAACATCATTTCACTCCCCATACTTTTAGTTTTGAAAATTTACCCCCTAAAGTTTTTAATTTTCATAAATCATGCTCAATTGCTGAAATTCCGTCTAATTCGGACATTAATTTTGACTTCATAACTCATTAAAAAACTAAAATAATCTTATAACAACATAAATCGTCATTTAAGACTTTTTTTCTTCTAAGATTCTGTGCTATCATTTAACCTCCAAATTGACGGAATTTTAGCAATTGTGTCTGATTTATGAAAATTGGAGACTTTAGGGGTAAATTTTCAAAACTGAAAGTATAGGGAGTGAAACGATGCTAACTCCAAACCTCAGGGGGTAAACTGAGGACCTTATTCATTAGGCTAGATATCATGCAAAGTAGGCGAGTTGTTCTTCTAATAGTTAAATTCCCAGGGTATGTGATGTTATAGCTCATCCTCTAGCTCATGAGCTTGTTTGTTCAATTTTCAAATGGACATTCAACTCTCAGTTAAAGAAATGTTGACCACAAGAGCCAAAAAGAATAGACGTACAAAAAAAAATCTCAGCAGATCGACAATGAGACATAATATGATAATCAGAGGAGTGAACAAGAATGACCTTACTAACACTAGAGCAAACAAATTTGCAACCAAGAACAATGTGGTTTAGTAAGATGGTGAAATCGCCGCGTGCCTCGGGATGCTTGGACTGCTCATTCAGAACATGACGAGTGATGGTGATCAAGTCAGTTCTGTGATGAGCTTCGGCTGCATGATCCATCTTCACCCTCTACTAGTGACAGAATGATCAGTAGATGAATAAGTTGGCTAAGAGAAGAAGCTAAGCGAAGTAAATGAATAAGGTGGCTAAGTGAAGCCATGAAGAAGCAAAAGAACTCAGATTTCAAGAGGAGACTGAAGCTAGGGAAATGAAAAAGATCGAGTAAAAGTGGCGTGTATATAGGAACTAATTCTATAGATGGGGCCGGGTCATCCATTTCACAATGCATGCAGTAATATAAGATTAAGATATTCCACATTTCAAGGATCGCAACATGGACCAAATAAAATGTTGGTGTTAGAATTTGAAATGACAACTTGGACCATATTGTCACACACATATTAAGCTGAAAATTTTTGTTTTTTGTTTTGTTTTTTCGTGGCATCTAAAATTATAATTAATATTATAACTAGAATATCATCCATTAGATCTAACAGTAATTAACAGTTGGGATAAGCCATAAAAAATTAAATCATTTTTTTTTTGAATAATTCTTTTCTTTTCTTTTTCTTTAAATCAATTTAGGATATTTTTCTATCTTTTTATTAAATACACAATAAAAATAGGTGATGACGTACTATAAATTTGGAATACAATTAAGAGGGATCGGAGTTAATGTCTTAATGGTTTCCCATTGATAGTCATAAGTAAGGATTAATATCTTCCTAAAAAAAAAAAAAACTATTCATGAGTAGAGAAACCATTAAAATAGGAGTCAATTTATATATCAAAGTACTCGATCATCTATAGCGATTAATTTCAATTAGAATATGTTGAATCTTGATTGAGTTTTGTCATGCATCTTGATGAAAAAAAAAAAAAAAGATGAGAAAGAGGTAGAGAAGATTGAAACTTGGCTAATTTTTAACATGATTTGGTACATTTTTTGTCTCATTTTCTCTCATGTAGATGAGTTTCAATAGGAAAACAAAAGAGGACAATGAGTTTCAATAGGTAGTCCATTAACACCCTCTTAATCCCTATTAATTGTATTCCAAATTCATAGAAAGATAACCTAAATTGATATTTAAATTTAAATTAAAAGAAAAGAAAAACAAATGGTTTAGTTTTAAAGACTTATCTCAACTGTTAATTACGAGGAAAATTCTAGGGTGAGTTGATGCATGGTATGCATCAACTCTTTTAAATATTCTTGACCGTTGGATATAATAAAACTTTGAATATATCTAACGGCTTAGATTATTCAATATTGGTAACTTGTTTACTAGGTAGCATGTAATTTATATATCTTATATATAAAAAAATATAATAAAACAAAAATAGAATTTAGAAAACCCTAACTTATTATAAACAGATCGATGAACAAGCGTTCCTTTTCGTTGTTCTAGCGAAGGAAGAGAAGAGGAGAGGAGAGGAAGGAGAAAGAGGTTGGTCTTCTAGCGAATAGGTAACCTAATTAGAATTTACAATCTCCTCGTTTCTGTTTGTTTCGTTTTAGTTTTAGTTTTCATCGGTTTAGGGTTTTGATTTTTGTACCCTTTTGATTTATTGGCAAAGATTTGAAAGAATCCAGATTGGATTCTATACACTGGTGGACGGACGTAGGGGAGACTGGGTGTAGCTACCCCCAGTCGGATTTCAGTTTTGCCGAATTGATTCTGCTGGGTTTAATATTTTGATGTTTTTTCAAAGTTTTTACCCCCACAATCATATCAAAGTAACTCTCACATCCTTTCATCTTCTCTTTAACCACACAGTGTAAGGGGAATTGATTTTATATTGGTCATCTGTGTTGAGAGCCCCAGTAAAGAACACACCACCAAGACACCAACCCTCACCCTGCTCTAGAAGATGGCAACTTTGCACTAGGATAAGACATGGGTACCGTATGAAATGGTTTTTTTGCCCCCACGTAGAAAAGTTTCTGCGCTTGCTACTGATTCTATATCAGAAGCGAGATGCAAGACTTTTCACAGAGTGGATAAGTGTTAGTACTTTACGGTCATCTGTCTACTGCATTTGTGCGGACATGCGCAGTGTTAAAACCCAAACTCAAATTTTCGAATAGTTTGACCTATACTTTTGATTAACTAGTTTGATATTTGTACACAGTGAAGATTGTCTAGGTCATAATGTTGAATCTAAATCTATATGTTTACGCATGACGATATATGTTTCATTATTTATGTATGGTTCTGGAATCCAAAGCATGTAACCGTACATTACTAAAGCTAACCACTTTGTAGAACTCAAGCTCTGAGCTTTGTATTGCTTCTGAATCTTAGTTGGATCCCTATCTCTGTCCAAGTAAGCACTTCTCATATGTTTCCTTCTGTTCAAGTCATCTTAAACTCATTCCGTGCCAAAGTTGGTTTGGTTGAAACAGTCCCAAGTTGTTTACTTTTATTGTCTGTATTGAAGTTTTGGGTATACGTTAGACCCATCTATATCAGGTACAAAGGGGGATAGTTATAGGATGATAAGGAAGCAGTGTGACCCATATATATATATATATTGAATTGTTGATGATTTAGTTCATATTGATAAGGGAGCCGACTGTCAAGAAGTATATATTGATAAGCTGTGGGTGGGACACTGATGTGATTAAAAAGAGTACTGTAGCACACATCTTTAAACTTCAAAAAAAAAATATTGAGGCTGAAAAACAAATCTTTGACTGAAAATTAGTGTTATAGGAGAAAATCTGGAACAGAGAATATTAGAATATATGAAGCTAAGGACATGTACGGTTAGTTAGACTTGAATATTGCATGTTTTGGTTCCTTTCAAGTTTCAAGTCTTTGCATCTTTCGGTTTTCGCAGGACGATATATGTTACAATATTGCATGTTTGTTAATGAATTTTTTATGTAGTTTGTGTACTAGTGTCTTATTTAGTTTTAAAGGGGCTTAATATATTTTTATTTTTGTTTTCATTTTCTTTTACAGGCATGGATGGACCGCGCGAACCTTCAACTTTTAAACAAAGTGACGGTAATGAGATGGAATATAAGGGTGTTCAGTATGATAAGTTGTCTACAGAAGACATTAAAGGGCATAAATTTAAGACTGTAGAGGAAGCCGAGTCTTTTTACTACGCTTATGCAAAGGTCATGGGTTTTGGTGTTAGACAGAACTACAAGAGATTGAGTACAATCACACCAGGGAAAATCACTTCATTGAGGTTGGTTTGTTCTGCTCAGGGACAAAGAGATGCGGAGCGTATGACAAACAAGAAAAGGGTTCGCAGGCAAAAGAAAGAGACAAGATTCAATTGTCCATGCTTGTTCAAAGTGAGGTACTTTAACAATATTGATGCATATGTTGTTGTTGGTTTCATAACTCACCACACGCATCCTCTTGCACAAGCACACGAGAGGTGTCTTCTTACACCACACAGATCAGTTCAAGATTCACATGTAGCCCTTGCCACGTCCATGCAAAGAGTGTCTGTTAAGCCTTGTCATACATATGAGTACTTGTTAATAGATCAGGAGGTTTCCAGCAAGTTGGGTTTACCATTAATGACACGACCCACCCCGAATTTCATCCCGAACCCGGAGTAAATCGTGCGGGGACCACCTCCAAGGAAAGATTTACCGCAAAATTCGGTACAACCTCCCTTGAAAATGGACAACCCTTCTAATAGAAACCTGCAAACACGTCTAAAAGTTCCAAATCCAACCTTATAGACTCCTGGAGCCTTCGTGCTCCCCACAAATCACAACATCTCCCAATATAGATTTACTAATCTAACAAAGATCCTATAATAAACAACCACGTATTCAGAGCAACTCTATTTGAGAGGAAATGAACTATAAATAAATAAATAGAAAAGAGAGCGGAAGCTATACTATTGACTATGCCTTTTCTCCATGTACGTCCGATCTCAACTATGCAATCCTGCAGATTGGGCATTTTAAAACGAAGGGCCCAGGGGAAGACATTTAATAACGTTAGAGTGACTGGACATAAATAATTTAATAACAAAATATTTATGCATTCCCATTTTAATTTCATAAAAAAATATACTGCATGCGGCAGCTTAAAAGCGCTCAATTCATAATCTGACAATTTCACGACTAGCACTGGCTAGTCACAAACTCAAATAAAATGGAGCCTCTCAGGCTAAACTATATATAAACATATATTCCTATGTATCTACACTCGTCAGACTCCTTGTATGAATCCTAGAAACAATTTAGAAAAATAGAAATTCATACAAGGCTACAACGCTGGCGTCTAACGCTCACGTTGCGCCATAATTGTATTTTTCCTCATTATGACCGAAAAGACGGTGTATATATATACGCGCATATCCCCTATATAAATTATTATATTTATATAGGGCTACGACGATTGCGTCTAACGCTTACGTCGCACCATAATGAAATTTTACCTCAGTATAGTGGAAAAACACGTATAGCTAGCTAGCATTTATATACATACTAAAGTCATAATATCCAAAATATATATATCCACCGAAAATCTCATTTTCGGGATCTCTCCAAAGGAGGAAAAATTGCCAAATAGCCGAGAAATCAATAAATCTCATCAAAAGAAATAAATGATCAATAAAATCATTCATCGCATGTTTTTTAATTAAAAACAAAGGTCCACTCACAACTTTAGGCCTAAACCTGACGTCGATCCGAGGTCTTTCCAATTGAGTCTCCTCACGTCCTGTTCCAAATATATATAATTAATTTACCAACTAAAATCCAATATTTATTCAAAATAGGCAAAATAACTGAGAGCCATAAACACGCTCATCATTGCCTAACTTCGATATTCTTAAATCGGAATGACCAAAACTTAATATCATACTCGGCAGCCGTAAATACAACCTTTCTCAGAAATTGACTTAAATCCTACGATCGGATTTTACATTATTTAACCGCCAAAATACCAAACTTCAGAAATTCCCAAACCTATTCAAAACTCATCCGAAAATTTCACAATTCACTTCATTAAACTCCTCTAATTATTACACATTTAAAATTATACAAAACCCCAAAACGGCGGCGGCGGCCGGAGGCCGATTCCGGCGACGTCCAAATTCTACCAAATTTTAACAGAATCTTCCTCTCAACATCCCAAACAACTTTCATAACTATCACTAAGTCCAATTTCAAGCTTAACTAGGTCAATCGAACGAAAACATCCTATAAGCCCTAGAATTTCAACTTCGAATTTCTCTTTACCGAGCTCAAGAGGGAGTGAGCCTTTTGGAGGGGTTGTTGCACGGGAGGAGAGCTACAAAACCATACCAAGCTTGCCCGGATTGGTGGCCGGAGGAGGGAGTTCCGGCGAAAGGGGCAACCGGCTGCTAGGGGAGTTTCCTCCCCGTTCGGCGGCGCAACCGACCCGGTCACAGTCCAGGCGAGAAGAGGAGGCGGCGGTAGTCCGAACGGGACCGGTGCGGCGGCTTGGCTTGGCCGGACGGCGGCGAACAGGCGGGAAGAAATCCGGCAACGGGAAGAGAGAGAGAGAGCGCGGGAGAGAAAGTGAGAGAAGAGAGAGAGAAAGAGAGAAGAGAAAAGAAAAAGAAAAGATGGGTTTGGGCCTCACACCAACCCGGCCCAACACTTCTATATACAACCCAAATCCAAAATTTAACACCCCAAAAAATAATACCCTAATAAAAATTACCTTTTACTAGCTAAAATTTACTATTTTTACCGTCGTTACATTTTTCTCCTACGAATAACTCTCCGAAATAATCGTCCCTCAAAACCCCTCTAGGGACCAATTAATCTATATCTCAATGTCAGAGACGGTAAAATTCTTATTATAACCAAGCTAGTAAATAAGATAAAATTTTACGGGTCGGGATGTGACAATTAAGGACCTGTACAACAAGTTGGACTCGAAACGGCGAGAAATTTTACTAGACAGTGATGCAGAAGCTGCGCTTGCATATATGAGAGGTAAAGTTGCTACTGACTCACAATTCTACTACAAGTTTAGTATAGATGAGGATAACAGATTGGCAAATATGTTTTGGAGAGACTCTAATTGCCTGCATGATTATACTTGTTTTGGAGATGTATTGGTTTTTGATAGTACTTACAAAACCAATCCTTATGGAAAACCATTAGTGTTGTTTGTTGGTTCAAACAATCATCTATCGACAACAGTTTTTGGTTTTGGGTTACTAATAGATGAAACGATTGAGAGTTACACTTGGCTTTTAGAGACCTTCATATTGTCCATGAATAACCAAAAACCGGTTGCTGTCTTGATTGATGGGGATCAAGCAATGCGAAGAGCTATTGAAGCAGTACTTCCTGGTCGTCCTCATCGTTTCTGTACATGACATGTATCAAAGAATGCCCGGAACCATTTTCTCATCGCTCCTTTGTTGTTTTTGCATTTTTTTTCTTTGTTTAATGATGTTCTTATTCTATTGGTGAATCATATTTATTGTAGGTATGACGATTTGAATTGTTTTAGAAGTAAACTATGTTATCTCGCATCAAAAACAAAAGAGGGCACCGACATCCTGAACAAAGAATTCATGAGATTAGAACCCATACTATCAGACTTGTTGAAGCAAGAAAAAGAAAAAGAAAACGCTGCTACTCTAGAGAATTGTACTAATATCATAAAAGATCCAATTAAAGTGAAGACCAAAGACACCCAAAAGTCCCCAAACATAAAAAAATCTCGACAATGCAGTTGGTGCAAGGACTATGGACACACAAAGACGATATGCCCACAAAAAATCGTCGACGAAACAGATTTTGATTTATTTTATTCGTTTAGACGAAATCTGTGTTGATGGTCTTTTTATTTGTTTATTTATTGTTTTATTCGTTGTTATGGATAAAAATGCAGATGACTCATTTGGGTTTGCTATTGATTGTTAGTGACCGTCGTAAAGTTTGAATTGAATGTTTCTGGGTTCACATGAATGGTCTATATATGTACTACGTACTCGTTAACTCCTAAAACTAATTGGATTTAGTAACAAAATGTTCAGCGAGATTAGTAAACCTAACTGTATACTGATTGAAGATCTTCTCAACCCACTTGGAGAAGATTCTTCACCTTGAAGAGATTCTTCACCATGCATCACTACCTTTCTACTGAGCTCGAGAGATTATTCAATAGTCCGAAATCATCTCAAGGAGATTGCATCCCGTCTTAACAATATCCCTCTCGAGCGATTCTTACTGACCTAACTAGATCCTCGTCTATGAGATGTTTCTTGCTTAATTAGACAGTAAATATAGTCCTTCCCAAAATGGTTGCTCCTCAACTAGATTTCTTCACAATCAAGCAAGTAGGAGTTAAGTGTAAAACTATAGGAAAATGTAATTTGGATCCATATAGTTAAGGTTTAGGGTTTAGGGTTTAGGAATATGGTATTTGTCAAAATAGTTGTCTCTCAACTGGATAACTCTACAATCGATCAATTAGAAGTTAAAGGGTAACACTTGAAAATGTAATGTGGATCCAAACTAAAATGTAATATAGTCTTTCAGCTGGTTTTAGAGATGCTAATTTTTTTACTTTAACTTTGGTACTTTTGAGTATGTGTTATTTTTACTTTCTGATCACTGTCTGGATCATTGACATACTCCACCATTTACTTTCCCAAATTGGCGGCCACAGAAGCAGGGGGCTTGGAGATATCATCAGATTTGTCAACACAAGCAGTAGCTAAGGACTTGATGTTGACACTGATAATTCAAATGTAAGACAGCTAAGGACTTGATCATCACCCCCACTAATCAAATTATCCATATGCTTCTTGTGAATGTCGCTGCTTTCTCTCCAGCACCTTCATACTTCTTATGCCTAGGTATCATGCAAACAAATAGCTTGTCAGGGCCATTAGAGAGGGTCAACAACACTCGTCCCTCTTCAATGACGGCAGTGTGTCTTGGGCATACAGGATCAATAATCTTCTTGTTAATTGTCCAGTTTGTCCCATTCCATAAGATTCAGATTCTTTGAAGCCCCCTAAATCATACAATAATTAAAAATCAACTATTAAGTTCAACATTCAAAGTTTGGATAAATTAAAAAGTCTCCATTGTAAAAATAAACTAGTACAACTATAAAACAGGGGACATAAGAAGCAGTATACAGGTTCTATATTTCATGACCAACTAGTACTTCCCATTAGGTCATCCACACACTTGGCGTCTAGCAGTTAAGGTTTTGTAAGATGCTATTATGAACATATACTGTGTTAATCATGGTATTAAAGATTAGTGTCTTACCATCTCAAGAATGAACTGTATCAATGATTCAATTTTGAGACCTCTGCGCACAATTCCTTGAACAGTGGGAAATCGAGGATCATCCCATCCATTGACCTTCTCATTTTGAACAAACCACAAAAGCTTGCGCTTGCTGAGGAGTGTGTAGACCATGTTCAACCTACTGAACTCATATATATGCACTCTTCTCAGTCCCATATCATCTTGAATCCGATGGTACTGGGCGTTGCGGTCATGATACTCACTAGATCCAAGTGCATGAGTTATACCTTCAATGGAATCAACAAATGGACAAGCTAAATCATAAGTTGGGTAGACCTTGTACTTGGCCCCAATCCTATGATGCGGCATTGGGTTGCAACGATAATAAACATGATCTCTGAGTAATTTATAGGATCTCTGGCACCTTATCTATCCTCCCTGTTCTCGGCCGTTTCTGACAGTCAATGAACTTTTCTACATCAAGTACTGATACCAGCTGCATAAAATTGTCCGACGAAAATAATGATATCTACAAATCGGAGCGAGACTTACGACTCCACGGTTGCAAGGCTTTGATCTTATCGGATCGAGTAACATCTGAGATCGGAAGGGTCGTGGGGGAGGGCTTCCGGCTGGGAAATCTGGACGACGTTGTCCCAGGTGATGGAGACATTGGAGGCTGTGAGAGATCGAAGACTTGGATTCTACTTGTTTGGTTGATTATGGTCATTGCTCATCGGGGAAGATGAGTTGCAGAGAGAAGGCATTGGGGATAAAGAAGAAATAAGAAAAAAGAAAGAGAAAAAAAGAAAAAAAAAAGTCTTCAAAGTTTCATGTTACAAGTTTAAAAAACATGTATACCAATAAAACAATAAATGTATTGTAATACAAGTAAAATATTATTAACATGAGTAAATCGTCGTTGAGACCCTTATGATGTAATGAGGATGTTTATATTGTAAATCATGTCTTTTAAGAAGTTTTACGTTATGTGACGACGTTTTTACATCATTTATCGACAATTGAGGTGAAAGTAATAATTAATATCGATTTCATGGTAGTTTTTTATATGAGAATCATTTGATTCATAAGTCGACGAATTGTTGAAAAAATTGTAATCAAGCTTGTATTTGTAGTAATTTTTTCAATTACAAGTTCGAGAACTATTTTACCAATCTGACAACAAATTGTCGTAATAGTGGTAAAATTGATGTATATATGGTAAATAAGTTGTTTGTGTAATAAAATCCTTTATCTAGTAATTAATATCTTACTTTATGTAAATTTTGTTGTGATTGAGATAATTACTTATAATACAACGTGTTTTACCATAAATTACAACAACTAAGGTATAACTGGTAAATATAGTCGTATTTTAGATATTACTTGGAATACGATCATTTTTACGAAAATAACAATAATTTTATCTTTAGTGACAACGAATATTGTAAATTTAATAATCAGGCCTAAATTATATGAAGTCGTTAATATTGTAAAATAGTTATTTTTTTATGTAATTATGGTCATTTTTTAAGTAAATTACACCATTCATGATATCTTTACTACAAATACCATATTTAACGTATTTAGTGGTAATTACAGTGGTAAACTAAGTAATTACAACATTTACGACTCTCATTACAAGGTTTTGAACAATTCACATATAACATAATTAAAAGGTCCTTAAAATTGTAATTTGTTTACACATATCACAATATTACTGGATGACTTGTTTACCTGTACAACAGGTTATTCATTTTATATATTATTTTAAAATAGTTGATGCATAGTATGCATCAACTCACCTTAGCCTTCCCCTAATTACGATTAGATCTAATTGATGAAATTCGGGTTATAATATTAATTATAATTCTGGGTGTCACGGATCCGCTCCTAGTATGATAAGGATTAGGCGATATTAAGGTGAAATTTTTTGTTAAAAGTACACAAAATATACTTCTACTCAATCTCATCAAATGACATTATTTGGTGTATTAATACACTACACACACATGCATATGGAGTATATTGATTCTAATTCGCAGGAAGAGGTGTCATTCATTCATATGGTGGTGCTGACATGGAGGATTGAAAATGGTGCTCCTTGAGTGGTGGAAGTGATCTCGCTCTCCCATTGGGAAGAAGTAAATACCAGCACATTAACAAAACTTGGCTCTGCCCAAAACGTACATTAAGCTATCTACTATGTTGAAATCTTGCCACTACTATTCTGTCTGGTATCATTGGCATTGCCTTGATATGGTTTATATTGTTGAACTTCTGCAGCAAGATGGAGGACGATAATTGATTTATAAAAGGCAGATATGGTGGAAGTAGCACCTAGTATTAGGCTTAATTTGTTCATGTTTGCTGCCTGATCTGGGTCCTTGATTTGAGCTTTACCTACGATTAGGAATTTTATGACTATATCCTAATATATATGGAGTACAAAAAAGATGTATAGCTAATATTTTACGGCTTACGAAAAAATACCGCGACTTTTTCTCTCCCTATTCCTTGCGCTCTACTAGGGATTAGGTTTTTGAGTTCTTAAGTTGTGAGGCGGCTCTCCATGGCAACAATTGCATCGATGACGACATGACTAGCGACTAGACTTTCGTTGAAGGACGATGACGAGACGGTAGATATAGGGATTCTCAAAGTTTCGGGAAGAAATTCTTGGCACGAAACTATTAACTTGTGGGACGGCTCAATAGCAGCTACACGGTGGTTATGAAATCCTTCAGAGTGTTGTGCGCTCTATGTGGAGGGTTGCGGCATTGGACGTCGTTACACGAGAGATCACTTCATCTTCACCTTGAATGAGGAGATAGAGACCTTCAACAAGTTAAGAGGGGAGGACCATGGGGATTTCAGCCATCTATGATATTTTTTTTCAATGATTATGATGGATTCGGGGATATCGTTGCAATTCAGCTTCTTGACGCGATCATTGGTGATGTTTTGTTGAGTCAACCATTTGGCTTCTTGGTGAGATAATGTGTATATCATTGGTACTGGTAGATCGGGCTTCCTTGCGCATTGGTGAAGCTAGGGTTAGGGTTTTTGTAATACTCTAAACATTTTAAAAGTAAATAAAACAAGTAGTTCCATTCCAGAGCGAGACACCGTTTTGAAATTAAAGTGTGGTGCTCCTCATTTCACTCACTTTTATGTCACATTTTTACATCTCCACCGTTCAGTGTCTAGAACATAATGTGTAGATCATTCCTGCCAAGTTCAATCCAATTTGGATATCATTTGAGCTACCCAAATTCAACACTCCATCGAAATCCATGACATACATCCAACAAACTTGAAAGAGTAAGGAATTATTTGAAATCTGATAAGCAGATCCAAAAACTAAACTAAACTGCAAACAGAAAATTCGCAAACAATAAAAAGGCCCAAGAGTCCAACAAGGCCTAAATAGTAGAGGCTCGGCCCAACCATCCATGCTCCTAGGATTTCTGCAACGTCGTCGACCGCCCAACTTGCCGCCGCCGCCTCCTTGCACTACCCCACCGCCATTTCGCATCCTTACACCCAGGCCACCTCAGATTTCCCATAAGGCTTTGTGATCTCGTCTCTGCCATGATATTGAGACCTCGACCAAATCCCAGATTCAAAGCGCGATGGATATGCTGTAATACCCCAAATTTTCATTTCATTTTCCTTGTATTATTCCCATATTTAATGAAGGATTATTGATGAAAATTTTTATTGGTTTATGCGAAGTTGAAGTTTCGGAAGTTTATTTTAAGGTGTCTTGACTTTTAAGAGGCCAAAAGTTGACTTTATTTTTTCGTAAGTTATTTCCAAAAAACTTCCTTCATGAAAATTGTAGAGTTTGGCGATACGAGTTCGTAGACACGTGACACGCGCAAATCGGATGTCATATGAGAAAGTTATGGTCAGAGGAAGTTAGTCTCCGGTTTTGAAAAGAGTATAAGTAGAAAAATGTGTGGGAGTTATTTTTTGGAAACCCTAAAATCAGTTCACTTTCTCTCTCTTCCTCTCCCGACCTTCCTCCTGCACTCTCTCTTATCTGGCTCGGTTCTCCTCCGTCCGGCCACCGTTTGGACCGCCGCCGGTCTCATTCAACTTCCACAGAGGTCCTCTCCATTTCTGGAGCAGTCCCGCTCGCCGTCTGGCCACCTAGAAGCCGCCACGGAGCGGCGGAGATACTGCTGTCTCGTTGGAAAATCGGTGATTTCGACGGCGATTTCGGCGAGAGTTAGGTGAGTCTTGCTCCCCTCCTCCCTCTAGAGATGTTTATACCTCTTTAGTGACCTAAGGATCAAGTTTGGGCGGCGGATTTGCAGGTTTTGAAGTTCGATTCGGGTTGGTGTTTCAGGGTATTTTCCGGCCGATTCTGGCCAAATCGGTTAAAACCTCAAGTATTAAGTTGTTCACCATGCTTCAGTGTACAAGTTTCATGTTGTGAGTTTCCCCAAATTTGAAGTTGATGGAGGCATATGGGGCTCACTCGCTGCCGCCATAGTGGGAGCGCGTCTGGGCAGTGTGAGGGCTTTGGTTGCTGTGTTAGCTAGTCCTTGTAGTTGCTAGTGTGTTTGTTGTGTGTGAAGACTAAGTATTGATTAGGTTTTTGCATCTTAGGTGCTAAGTTGTTCTTGGTGTTTGTTAGGTCGGAAACTTGGAAAGTTTGATCTTGGAGGTAGTATGGTTTGTTGTTGAGTGTCCAATGACCTTAGGAGGTCTTGGAGGAAGGATTGCCCTTCTCTGGGCAACCTTTAGGTTAAGGGTACTTTGATCCTTGTTGAGAAATTACTAAGGTTTTTAATTACGTAATTTTAGCTGATTTGTGAGGTTGTGGTCTATCTTGGCTCTTGTGTTTTGTGGAAAACGCAGCGGGATATTTAGGTGAGTAAATCTCACCAAGGTTCATTTTTTGACCAAATTTTATTATGGTCATTTAATGATGAACTTAATGATATTCTATTATTTGTTTTAAAATATATGAGTTTGATCGTTAACGGCTCATAGGTAAGATAAAATAAGTTTTCCTTATATGTTTATTTCTGAGGTTCATGTGATCATAATTATAGTGATTATTGATAGATTATTCTTGAGAAAAATCTATATTTGTTCATATAAATATATCTATGTGGAAAGATATAATTTTATGATGTGATTTTGTGTTGTTGATGATGATGTTGTGATATTATGATTGTTGGATAAATAGTTAAACCGAGTTTCAAACTTTTAATTAGGTGATTGGTTACAGTTATGATTTTATTATTATTTTGTGATTTGTTATTGGACAGTCAAACTGGGTTCCAAGCCTTTGGCCGGGTGATTGGTTACGGTTAGGAATAGAGCTTTAGTCCGTCTGTCGGTGTAGGTTATGGGAGATATCTTATGGTATCTGGGACCCATGGGTACACAATATTGTTGTTGTAGGTCATGAGAGGTATTTATTAATACCTGAGACTCATGGGTACATGTTATTTGAAAAAGTGTTGGAATTGTGGATTTAATTATTGATCTAAATTGCTCTTGTGATATAATTAGATGTTAGAGGTATTGTGTTCTTTAAGAGTTACTCATACGGGTTTTTAGCTTACCGGGTTTGTTGTTTACAACCCGATGCACCAATTATTGGTGTAAGGGTTAGACTTGCAGGTGAGGATCAGCAGGGTTGAGGCGGATGCTTAGTGACAGGGTTTTTTGTTGGGTTTTGATGTACACTGTATATTTTTATATTTGGGGTAGACAATATTAAACTCATGTGAGTGTTTTTATTTTCTTGACTTTCAAGTTTATGTAAACAAGGAAATGTAATATTTAACACACTGTTGAGTTATATGGCATTTATATTTCCGCATTGAGTTTTAGTTTCTATAAAGTTTGTTTGAAACAGGTTTTGAGATTTTAATATTTTAAAATATATCATGCCAAAATTTTCAAAAATTGGGGTATGACATCCGCTGCCACTAGCAAGTCATCTCTCGCCGCTCCTCCCTACCCATGCTTGCCTCTAAAAGAATAGGAACATATCGAACAAGATCTGTCCAGGCCAAAGAAAAGCAACCATCCTCTCTCCTTGGACCGCCACGCCTCTTCTATGGTTCCATGCTATAGACCCGACCTTCAATCCCCTCTTGGACCGGAACACAGCGGTGGGATAGTCTTTGAGGTGTTTAAGGTGAGTTGTGGCTTGGTTGGTTAAAATGTTTAACTGACAACTTTAAGGTCACAAGTTCAAACCTCACTGACATATATAGGGTGTGTGAGTTATTAATAAAATAATTTTAAAAAAAGAAAATTATTTAACCTTCTATCATAAACAGAACAAAAGTACCTGGTTAGACAACATATTTTATTGGTAACAACATGTATTGGGTGAGACTAGATTTATTTATTTATTTATTTTTATCAGATAGATAACTTAAATAGCAAATCACATATACATCCTTCAAAATGATTTGAAACACAAATAAATCAACTTGTGTTGTTGTTAAACAAATAAGGACAATTTTTAACAATTAAGGACAATCTTTTTTCTGCATGTCATGTGTCATAGTTTAATTTACCAAACTAACCCTACACTAATTAAATATGTTTTTAGAAGAGAAAAGTCTCTCCTTTTGAGATTTTTCAGTAAATGGTACAGTAGCAGGTTTTCAATAACTTAGTGTAGTAGCAGTTAATTCAAGTAGAAGTAGTAGCATGAGTTAACATTCTAGTAGAAGTAGTAGCATGAGTTAATATTCCAGTAGAAAATAGTAGTAGAGGTTAACATCTCAGTAGAAGTAGTAGCAGGTTTTCAGTAGCTCAGCTAATGTAGTAGCATGTTTTGCTGGAAAGTTACACTTCCAACAAATGTAGTAGCAGAGTTTTAGTGGTTCAACTAATGTAGCAGCAGCTTCAGTAAATGCAGTAGCAAGTTTTTAGTGGCTCAGCTAATGTAGTAGCATGTTTTGCTGGAAAACTACACTTCCAACAAATGTAGTAGCAGAGTTTTAGTGGTTCAGTTAGTGTAGTAGCAACTTTAGTAAGTGTAATAGCAGGTTTTCAGTGGCTCAGCAAATGTAGCCCTCTATAACTGAAACAACCTGCCATATGTCCAATCTTGCTGCTACTGTACTCGTCGTTGAATCTAGCTGCAACTACATGGTCGTCGAATGTTGCTGTTACTGCATCCGTCGTCGAATGTTGCTGTTACCGCATCCGTCGTCGAATGTTGCTGCTACTACACCCGTCATCCAATGTTGCTGCTACTGTCTAGTGGTCCAATCTTGCTGCTACTGCACTCGTCGTCGAATGTTGTTGCTACTGCATCCGTCATCGAAAGTTGCTGCTATTGCTTGGTCGTCGAATGTTGCTGCTATTGTTTAGTCATCCAATCTTGCTGCTACTGGTCAATCTTGCTCAATCTCCACCAATTTCACTTCCAATCCTCAGTGAATTCCATTTTTTCTCACCTCAGCACCTTCAAATCCCTAACCCTAACCCCCAATTGACTAGCTTTGACTTCCAAATACCTAACCCCGAGCCTCTGCTCCTACTTAAAAACAAATTGGATTCAGTAAGAAATAGAAAATTGAACAACCAGAGTACCGTAATTCTGTAAATGCAAAACATTTTCAGGCGCTGGTTTCCCGTCGTCGTAGAGCGTTTGATGTCCCGTCATCGTCGAGCGTTGCTTCCGTCGTCATCGAGCGTCGCGTCCGTCTTCGTCGAGCGTTGAGCGTCGTGTCCGTCGTCGTCGAGCGTCACGTCTGTCGTCGTCGAGCGTTGAGCGTCGTGTCCGCCGTCGTCGTCGAGCGTCGCGTCCGTCGTCGTCGAGCGTCTGGCATCCTTCACCATTGGGCGTCCGTCCGACGTCCGTCGTCGATAATCGTCAGAAGTCGTTATTGTCGAATGTCAGGCGGTGGCGTCGTCGACAAGCGTCTGAAGGGTGCTGGTCGTCGTCCAGCGTTGAGGCGACAACGCCGACACTTCTTTTCGCAATCTAAGAGAGAGAGAGAGAGAGAGAGAGAGAGAGAGAGAGAGAGAGAGAGAGAGAGAGAGAGAGAGAGAGAGAGAGGATGACAAAGTGTGTAATTTTGTTTATAACTTGTACATTTTGGTCATTTTAGGATGAAATTACAGTCACCATGTGACACAATTAACTTTGGGCTGAAGTTTGTATCCTTAGTTGAAATCTTTTAAAAAGTGAATTTTTTATGTTTTGCTACTGTCATAAACAGTGGGATGTCATTCTAACTTAAATGCTTTCAGAGTTTCAGTCTCGTATGAATAGGAGAAAATGAAAAAAAAAAAATGGTTGAACGGGCAATCTCTCACTTACTTTTAACTCTGGCCACTAGGCTTTAACTGACCTACTAAAACGACTTCGTTTTGGCCAATATCAGTAAAAAAGCCCCGAGTACGCGACCTATAAAACAGGCTGTAGTCCACCATTGGCGAAGGTTATAGATTGTCCGCTCTCTACAGTTTGGTTCTCGCCCAAAGTCCACGAGTAAGCCCTCTCCTCCTCTCTATTCAATTTGATTACCCATGCTTTTAGCTGTTGATCAGTTCAGTTAACACAGTTCCAGTGCTATGAATCTGCGATTTTTTTGTTCTTATGATTTTGATTGGTTCGAATTTCTGATCTATTCGTTGGGTTTTGTTCTACCCTGGCTTCAATTATGGATTTAAATATTTTGGTTTTTCACTTCGGATTCTATTGGGGTTTCTGTTGATCTTATTATGATAATCTTATGGAAATGCTAGATTCTAAACTCTGCTAATTCTTGCTTTGAGATCTAGTTCTCGTTATTATCGGTTGGTCCTAGGGTTTTATTTATCTTCTTTTAAATATTATTTTATTGATATTTTTGTATGGCGGTTTTTGGGTTTTGTGTTCTTTTGCTGAATGATGTGTATTTAAGTTTTATGGTTTTTTGGAGTAACATTTTTGTTGTTGTTTGATGGGTGTAGTCAGCTGGATTGGAGGCTCCTCCGTGCTCGCGCGTTGTGAGTCGTCTAAGCTTCTCTCTCTATATTTGCTAATGTAAGTCTTGTTGGTTTATTGTTAACATATTTGTCATAAATGGCTTTGGTTTACAAACATATGAGTTTTGTTTTCTTTGCATATGCATGCACACACCCCATTCATGATTAATTTTGTGGCAAGAATGAAAATAGTCCATAAGGCTTCTACATTAATGTTCTTCACACTGTTCTATGGTTTCTAGCATCCTTCATTTTTAAGGTGTGCTTTGGTTTAATGTCTGGTACCTCCAAGCCCAAAGCTCGGCTACATTACTTCACTGCATCATGTAGGAAACTCCCTGATTCTGCTGGTCTGCTTGGATATCCTTCACCTGTTATAGGAAACTCAAATATGCACCAGATTATTGCTTTCACTGCTTTCCTTAGATTAGTGCCTCCCTTTTCCACTACAAATTGGGATTAAGCATAAATTGATTTGATAGACCTGACTCTTCTCTCCCAGTTTTACAATAGGCGAATACTACAAGGTAGCACCTCCACAACCATTATTTTTGTTTTGTCTAAGATAGGTTATGACTTTGATCTTGTGTACATATGAAAGAAGTCAGAAAGAGAGTGATCTAGGAAGTTCGAAATGTAAGCTAGGAAAACGAACCAAATTAAATAATCATATTCTTAGTAAGAAACCAAGTTTTATCTTCTGAAGAGGTGGATTCTTTGTATAAATAGTAATTACCATCGAATAAGGTAATCCATTGAGCTTTGGTATGCAAATTCATCAGGTAACTGTGAAGTGGATTTCAGCTTTTTGGTCATCAAATTAGTTAACTGTAGAGCTAAGCCCAATTTTTCAAGTGACATTTGTTTTTGTTATTGGGTGATACAAAGTGACATGAGATTTAGCACTTGGCATTGTTGATTGATGACGGACAATACTGATTACAAAGCACTGATGACTACGAAGGTTCTACTCTGTAATTCTACCTACAAACATTAACCCATCATAATAGCAGATAGCTCCTTACGTGGCTTCATATACACACTCTTTTAACCATTGGGGCGATATGCTAATTTTCACTGCTGTTTCTGAAAAAGAGTGGACATATTTGCTTTACTTTGTGATTTCAATGTTATAGTCTACTTCTACTATGAAATTTTTGCAGAGTTCAAACTTGAAATGTCATTTATAAATTTTGATACCATATGATGGTGTTGTTTCATATCTGTACTGGTAGATAGGTTTTTATCTTTAGTGAAAATAACGCTCCATCTGGCTTGATATGTAATGCCATCCTGTATGTCGGTGTTTGGTGTTTCCTATGTCTTATAGGCATATGTGATTCATGGACACACCAAGTTTATTTATTTTTTCATCCATTGTCTGTGCTGCACATATGCATGGATATGTATCAGATACTCCAAAGAGTGTCTCTTGAGTTTACTGTAATTTCGACTTTAAGCTCAAGATAGCAGGATGCATTTTGGTTAACAGAGGTATGCTAGATATTTCTAAAACATGTATTGTTAAAACAGAATAGAAACTCTTCATTTGTTCAACATTAAGAAATCAAGAAGGAAGCTAGGGTTCAGCCCCCATTAAAGACAAAGTACTACAGAAGATGAGGGGGCTAATAATATATTCTTGCATCTTTATTCTTGTTATTCAAACATTTTGTGATGTATTATGTGTAGAATTCATGAACCTTTGCTTCGTTAAATTTGTATGGTGTCCACATAATATATTCTTGCATCGTTATTCTTGTTATTCAAACATTTTGTGATGTATTATGTGTAGAATTCATGAACCTTTGCTTCGTTAAATTTGTATGGTCTCCACACAGAATCTTTTTGATGTGTCTGGCTTGTTGAATCGTCATGTTTTATTTTGTGATCATGTCATATCACATCCTGCATCCTTGTCTGTGCCTCATAGGTTAGCATGCATGCTTATATAGGTGTAAGCTTTTTTCCACTCACTTTTTTAATCTTAAAACATGTAGGGCGGATGAGGAACCTGTTGATCAGAAGAAGTACCTTGAAGACTCCTGCAAGCCGAAATGTGTGAAACCATTTCTCCACTATCAGGTATTTTGCAGCATTTTGGAAATTTGTACTTGATATTGTTGGCGAGTAAAAGATAAATACTACTTTAGAGGAAAAACTATTGTTCAAGTACATCTGCATCTCTGTGGCTGGTATCTCTTAAAAGTTATTTGATTGCCTATGTTTGAAACGATATTGCTAACAGTCTCTGTAAACCACTTCAAAGTAAAGAATAATGTTATTGGGTCATGTTTGTGTTATGTTTCTTTCACCTGTCCCTCCAAGCACATTGCTGTCTAAAAAGTCTCTTAATTCTTTACCATGGAACCGGGATGGACATAACCTGGACCAGAGGTGCACGTATACCTGGCTACAAAGGATAGCCATGGTTTCAATGCTTGATTATCTTCAATTCTTCATTTACCCTCTAGAATTATGACATAAAATGATAAGTCTTCTTTATTTGAGCAACTAGCTCTGCTCACTCCCATTTTCATGTCAAAAACAAACCTTAAGACCAGATCCAGTAGGCAAGCTCTTTTCCTATTTCTTTTATGTGGTTGCAACTGTGCCTACATCTCCTAGGTGGTGACAATAAGTATAGTCTAAGTTGTAGAATTAAACCAGATGCCATGTCATGTGGGCATGAAAGACATGGAATACTCATGATTGATCCTTTGCATAATGCAACGTGGAGGTTTGGTCGTCTTTGTCCGACTAAAGCATATGATTTTTTTCTTTTGTTTTCGTCTTTCTTTTTTGTTCTTTTATTTGGATACAAACTAGTAGTGCAATTTTCAAGACTATCTAAACTCAGCATAGGGAGATGATAAGATTCACTCATAATGTAATATACAAACAAAAGGGATAAGAGTCACTGGAGGTGGTTGAGGTGATTGCTGAATTAACTTTTATATTGGTAATTCTGAGGCATGAGTATTGTTCTGAAACAATTTATTGGAATTTTGTTGCTTTTGTTTTCTTTCACTTTATATAGTGTCTTTCTCTGTTTACTGGAAAATGACTGGTGGTTGACTCTAGATGGCAAACTTGAAGGTTGTGAAACGTACTTAACCCAAAACATAAGAGAAATAGATATGGATTAGTAAACTAGATGCCGTTATTATTCAATCAACCAGAATGAGTACACCTCATATATACTGATTTCTCCATAATTTGCAACAGGATTGTGTGAAGAGGATCCAAGGTGATGAAAGCGGCCACAAGCATTGTACTGGACAATATTTTGATTACTGGTCTTGTGTTGACAAATGTGTAAGTATTGCGTTGAAATTATATTGAAACTGATTTATTTATACTTTTGTATCTTCCGCTGAAACATTCTTCAATGCAGGTCGCACCAAAGCTCTTTACTAAGCTGAAGTGATGTGGCATACTGTTCACTGAGAGCATTTTTCCTTTCTGATGTTGAAACGTTTAAACGTTTCAGAACGCTGTATTTTATTACTGGAAGCAGTCTGATGTTTGGTGAATTTTTTCAGAAACTTGAGTTATCAATAAAAGAAGCCCATTGTTAGAATTCATTGAATACAGATTGCCCTAGTAGTTTGAATTCTGACTGGAGGTATTATCTGAAGTTATGAATTATTATGTTTTATCTCTTCAGTTTACGAACTAACCCCAAATAGCAAGGTGAACCCTTCTGTTTCCATCATTATCTGCATAGAAGATCTCTACTCACTCAGTTTCACAAATAGAAGCATGAATTTAACAGTCTCCATAGCATAATCAAGCCAATCTACCTGTGCAAGATTTGACAATTTACCTTCTCATCCTGCCAATATACCCTGAAATCTATCGGATGATGTTTGGAGACCGAAAGAGAGTGAAGCAGTGGCATCTCAAGTATTTGCCAAGGTTGGTCGCAAGAACATAACCACAAAATGAAACTGATGATTCTGGCAAGCATCTTGTCAGTTCTAGAAGAACAAAAAAGCACAGATCTAGTGTAACTAACCTCTTGAACCCAGAGGGCTCCCAGAACATACCAAGACAGAACATTATCAAATCATCTAAAACTCTAATAAAAGGACAAAGATCCAGAAGCACAAACTGGTTCCCATTGTCCAACTCAGCAGTGATTAGGTCAGCTAATTCTACATGCATTGGAAAAATTGAAGAAAAGATTGCTTTGTATGAATTTAAATTGATCGTGTCAACCCCAACAAGCTGCAACATTCCATTTGAATATGAATTGATCAAGCGAATGAGTCGAGCAATCTTCTCATCTTTATGCATGATTAATTTGGTTGTTTTGCTTCGATTCGGACATGTAACTTTAGACAAGTGCTTGTGGACATGAAATTCAAATTCTCGAGGCCTAGATTCACTTGGGCGCAAATCGTTTAAGAAAGGAAAGATTTGACTATGCTTGTCACACTTCAAACATGGAGAGACAACTTTGGGTTTGAGGAGAATGCCTTTTGAGTAGGTCGAATCACAATCGAGATCAATTCAAGTAAGGTGTTCAGTCACACAGAATGCCAAAAATCTTCAGGTTTGAGGAGATTTGGTTAATAACTCCTAGTAATGCAAATGCTTCAATTTACCGGAGAATTTTTCATGTAATTACCAATCACAAAAAATTAAAGTTTGCAATTTCGGCAAACCAAACGAGACCAAAAGCGTAACACCATTGTGTTGCAAAAGGTAAACCAACAGCCACTGAAAATAACCCTAGAAGACAAAAACCAACCCATTGCAAATCCAAAATCGAAGGCAAACAAAGTTTACTTTTGTTTTGTTCTTTAAAGGGAGGTTTATAAACAACTCGATTTTAACCACTTGTTGTGGTAAAGACGTAAAGTTGATCGAGCTGTATTATGTTAAGAGCTCGTGTCCCAACTCTTATTAGTTTATAACCAGCAGGTGAGTTTCCGAGTTCGTGCGTCTTTGACAAGATAATCTCATGAACCTCGATCCGAATACAGACCAATTTACTAATATAACCGAAACAAGTGGCTATCTCGCTCTTGAGTTGAAAAAAAAAAAAAAAAAAAACACAGAACTCGAGTATAAAAGGCGAGAGATACCAAAGCAAGACCCGAATTTGAAGAAGAAAAAAGGAAACAGCGAGAGCTGAGGGTTAGATATCATTTGGGTTGGGTAGCCATGGATTCCAAGGCTCTAGCAAAATCAAAGAGGGCTCACTCTCAACACCACTCCAAAAAGTACCACTCCCCAAATCAGAAAGCAAAGGATGGAGCCAAGCCAAACAAAGCCTCGGGAAAGCAAATCCCCACAAATTGGGATCGTTACGATGAAGAACTCGATTCCGGTTCTCAAGATGCTGCCTCCGACATTGTTTTGCCCAAGAGAAAAGGCGCAGACTATACTCATCTGATTGCCGAGGCACAGTCCCGGTCCCTGTCTCAGTTCGACGACGATGTTCTGTCTGGTATGTTCTTTGCTTCGTAGATAAAGCATGTGTGTTTTGTCTGATTTGTTTCTGACAACGTTGTAAAATGCAGTGGAGTGGAATAAGGGGATTATGTCTATGCTTTCAGCCCGGGGGAAGAGCATTCTGTCGTGGATTGGGGATGATAATTTTGTTGTGGATGATAAGACAGCAGCTGCACATCATGAGGTAATGCACATGACGTTGTTATTGTTAATATGAAGTTAAGCCGATGTGAAAGAGAGATTATTAGAGGTAAGAGTATGTGCTGTTTGTCGTAGTTTATATCTGATGGTAAAGGCTTAGAAAGTAGATTCGTATTTAGTAGACAATCAGTGTTAAATTGTTAATGGGTGCATACAGACACACAGATGACAATCAGTCTGTTATTTCTATTTCATTTTATTGTTTGTTTTGTTGTTTATGTTGGAAGAAACTATAAGACCTTCTCCTCCTCCCACATGAATTGTTAGAGCATTATAGGAGTTGTCACACTAATAGATCTCCATGACAAATTGCATGGAGACCCCTGAGAATTCTAATCTTCATCAGACATCTATCTTATTTGGAAACAAATTTTAGCACCAACAACAAATGCTGAAATATAAAGGTTTTGGAGCTAGATTGAGAACTTGTAGCAGGGGGTTGTTTGAGGTCTGGGAAATTCTCTATAGTGATGGAAGCCCAAGTTCAGTGCTTCTAGGGGATTAAGACAAGGTGATCCCCTGTCACCTTTTCTTTTTACTGTTGTAGTGGATGTTTAAGTAGAATTATCCCCTATCCCAAATGATTCAAATATCTATTTTCTTGCACTGAACCTGGTAGAACCAAACTCACTCTCTCCAGCATATCATACCATTTCCTATTTATTCGATATCAGTACTATTCTAAACCAAGGTCACAAAAATATAGGTACAAGGACGACAACCAGTCTTGAAGTAAGAAATTATGGCGAATAAATACATTGGGTTGCGTTGTCAAAAAACTTATAATTAGTTTGAATGAAATAATAAGGAGCAAAGTATAAATGTAATAGCATGTTGCTTTTTGCTACATGAAACTTTTGCTGTGAAAGAACTTTTAAGATATGCACTTAGATTTCCTTTTGAATTAAATTCAGTTTACCCCCCTAATCTTTGGTGTCAAAATCAGTTTAGTCCTGCAACTTTTTTTTAAATCAGTTCGCCCCTTCAACTTTCGTAAACACATCAGTTTAGTCCAATTTTTGAATTCATCTCAAAATATGACGTCACCAAACTGACAAGGGGACCCATTTTCACCAAACTGAATGGTAAAATAGTTGATATGAGAAGATATTATTAAAGAAAATTAAAAAAAAAACATTTATTTGGCAAAAAAAAAAATGGTCCTAACAACAAAACAAAATCAACCACAAAATAGGTCTGTAACATCAAAAATGATGGAATGAGCATATGTAGCTTTTATTTCCTTTTATTTTAAGTTCCAATTAATCTGAAAAAAAAGGGCATTTTAGACATTTTGTTAAAAATGGGTCTCCTTGTCAGTTTGCTGATGTCATATTTTAAGGGGAATTCAAAAATTGGACAAAAATGATATGTTTACGAAAGTTGAAGGGGCGAACTGATTTAAAAAAAAGTTGCAGGACTGAACTGATTTTGACACCAAAGATTATGGGGGTAAACTGAATTTAATTCTTTCCTTTTCTTATAATTTCTGGCTGGAGTTACACTGAGGGACTGAGCTTTTATTTATTTATACCTCATGCAGGTATCCTTTCTATCGTTGAATTTGCATTCCCTCGCAGAACAACTAGAGAAAGTAGGCTTATCAGAGAGGCTTTTCATTGAGGCTGACTTATTGCCTCCAGAACTGGTATGATTTCCTTCCGGGGTTTTTGGGATTATTACTGAAATAGTATTTTGGTCTTCTATATGAAATTCTGTATTATTTAATATGTCATCTGCACTTGGTAGCTGACAATAATAATTGAATAAGTAGATAATTGTAGACTACTGTGGACTTTGTTCATATTTTCCGGGGTTTAAATTGGGTATATGTATCACGAGTAATACTGATAAAAGCATTCGGAGGGATATGGAATTGATGTTAAGATGGTGGTCAGAATTGGACAATTGGAAATGCCTGGATTTATGTATGCAAGTACTATTTTCAAGTAAGTGACCAATTGATAAGATATGAGAGTGTTTTTATTCTTGATGTATTAGAACGTGTCTTAGATGCTCATTCCCTTTTTCTTTTTCTTTCTTTTTCTAGGGGAGTACTGTTCAGATTCTCATGAAATGTCTATTCATAGGATTTTGATTGTGTACTACAAAAAAAGTGACACATGACCTTGTTTATGTGACAGAATCCGGAGGGTCTAGAGTCAACTAGCAGCCAATCTGCTGATCAGGTGCAAGGAACATTCGTTAACAAAGGAGCAAGAGTAATACCTGAAGCATCAATCAGTGGTGAGGTTCCCGACAAGATCGATGTTGCAGATCAAGATATTGAGATTATGTTATCAAGTTCTCCTGACAGTGATTGTCTCGATTCAAACCTGGGATCAATTTCACTCAAGCAAATCGATGTTGATCTGAGTAAACTTGGAAAATCCACCAGACAATCCAGTGTGAAACCTTTTGCAGACATTCCGATCAAGAATCTTGCCACATTTGAGGCAGCAACTGCAGAGGAAGAACTGGATATGCTTCTCGACTCATTTAGTGAGACCAAGATAAATGATCCATCTGCTTTGAGGTCTTTACAGGAAGAAGCCTCTGTGCCTCCACTTCAAGTTCCTAGAAAAGGTACAGATTCATCAATCCTGATGGCTGCCAACCTTGATGATGCGCTTGATGACTTGATGAATGAAATATCTATTCCGATTAACCAAGGTGGTCCATCTCGCCCCCAAGAAAAAATGGCTGCTCATGATTTTCAATCTTCCCATACTGGATCGAAGTCCAAAGTGGATGATTTTGATTCTTGGTTCGATACACTTTGATCTGTTGTAACCTAGAAATCCACATTGACTTGTATCTCAATAGTTTTCATGGTCACTTTTAGGTCCACAAAGTAGAGAGAATCGTTTGTTTAGTTTAGTGGTCCAAAATCGTAGTTTTCCTTCTGGAAATGATGATGACCATCGTGTCCTGTGATAGCAGCAGTCATTTTACTTGCAGTTTTTGCTCTTGGCGATTTTGACATGAATACATGTTTCATTTTCTTATTAGGAACAATGAAAAATGAAAGTTAACCCCCTTTTCTATGGTATCAAAAGCTGTTATATTGATGCCAAGTAGATGACCACCAGAAGGAAACCCATGAAACAGTGGGCAATAGAGTACAGCTGAAACAGATAACAATCCAAAGTGAAAAGATGGTTTACCTTTTTTAAGGTAAAGATGGTCTTTCATTGTTCCATCTTGGGGTTTTATTTCTGTCTCTTGATCATCTGAAAGGGAGCCCTTTTGACAATTGTATGTCCATAACGAAGGCTTGAGTGATGTCTAGCTGAGGCGCATTCGTAAGGAGAGAGATGTACGTTGTAGCAGACAACAACAAAAAATAATAAGAGCGAACACCGATCTCCAAAACTGGTACTTCAACCCCTAAAAAAGAGGGAGCACCAATCTTCAAAACTAGTACTTCAAGAGGGAGCTCCATAATTTTGATTATAATTTCATATTCATATAGATTCAAGCAAAGACAAATTGCAAATTCCTAATGGTTTAATACCAAACAAAGCTTCAAACTTGCAGAATGGCAACAGTCTGGGTGTAATTCTACCTTCTTTATTTTTTTTTGAAAATGATTCTACCTTCTAATGCTTGGGACAAAGCAACATATCCGGAAAAAGTGACTATTAGATGTTGGCAGTGTGTCCTCTCCACAATGAATCAAATTTGTCTTCCTTGATTGTTATGGAGAAGGCACTCACCAATGCGCTTGATCATGTCATCTTGGTTCTGAATCAAACGTTGGACACACTCGATGGGAGCAGCAGAGGGCTTACATATACCAGGGAAATGAAGTACAGCCACTTCAATTACATAGGCATTGCCTCCAGGAACATATGTGATATAAATTATAGACCTGAAATCAGCATCATCCAAAGAAGTTAGTGGAAGAGATATACCTAGGAACATAATTATGAAACAGAATGTGGGTTATGAGCGTAAATGCGATTATTTTAATTTCTTTCAGAACCTTTGTCAATTGTTGTTGTTCTGCCCGGAGGATAAATTACTGTTTGTGCAACACAATGTGAAGGAGACATTCTAGGCTCCTCTTGATTGAAAGAGTTTTCAGCACTCGAGTCTGATCTATTATGCCCCAAGCAAACAAAACAGTCTTATCAAAAATGAAAGTAAGCAATCCAACATTTTTAATATATCAGAATCGCAAATGAAGAGACCATCGGAGCCTTTTAACTCATGCAGGCAGACATTTCTCAGACGGGCGAACCAAGAGCGTCGCATACAGAACAAATTTCAAACCGTTTCCTTTAAATGATTCTATATATACCACTTTTTTTTGTATATATGTAATAACTAAGAGTACAATTTGTTGTATACGTTTGAGAAATAAGTATAAGAAATGATTTCAATGGTATTTCTACATCAGAATCAGATGCTAACTAATGGCATTTCTTATTCGTATATGATCTATCTATTTTTTTTTTTTTAAGATTTGTTGGCAGAAGTACGAGAAAACTTTAACAAAAGTTGTCGTGATCACCAAGACAAGAAAAATTACACTTAAAAGGGACTGCAAAACCTAAATGGACAGACAGAAACAAGTTTGGCTAATTTGAAATGAGAATGCCTACAAAAGAAAAAAGACATGCAAAGAGAGGAATACAAATGCATTATACTCTACGATGAGCTAGTACCCACCGTGGTGCCATTCCACCAGTGCTCATCCGCGGACCACGAGCCCTGTTTAAAAGCAACTTCCTTGCCAGCATCTGAGCATCAAGACTATAATAATCCTCACCATCTTCATCTCCACTTCTCTGCCATAGAAATTCAACCCCATAAGCCTTAGCACGGTCTGCAATAAACACTCCCAGACCACCAATAACACTGTCTACATGAGACTTGCCGACATCCAAAACCTCAAGCTGTTTGCAGCCTTTCACTAGCGTGTGGAGACTCTTCATTTCAAGGTGAGACTCCTCGAACCACAAGTACTTGAGATTCGGCAATGATTCCACAATATTGGATGCGTTTAGTTTATAAGCATGAGCAATTCCGAGACCTACAAAATGCTTGCAGTGAATCCCAATCTGCTTAAGGATATCGTCCATAATAGTTTCACAAAGCCAAACATCTCCCATTGCAAATAACTCATTCATCCTTTGGTTATCTAAATCTGCACGGAATGTGTGAATCTGCTTGAGGTTGCCACCCAAATGCAACTGCTCCAACAGCTTCCACTTGCCAATCAGTTCTGAAACAACCCTAGAATGCTTAAAAAGGACTAGATCATCTGGCAAGCACAAAACCCTAATCCCGGGACATGAATCCGAAACATACCTCAATGTTTCCTCATCAATAAAGCCAGGAAGTTTGATCTCAACAGCCTTCCCATGACTACGACCCACCACCATCCTCACAAAAGCAGTGATGGAGAAACTAGTGGTGTTCTTAACTCGGCATTTATCAACAAACTTGTAGTAAAATGGGTCTAGGGCTCCGAGACTAGTACAACTCTTGGGTAGTTCGAGCAGTGGTAAGAAGTCTGGAAACGAGAGGTTTTGCCAGCACAGAGGATCGAGGGTTGCTTCGTGCCATGATTTGCAGATAAAAGGGACGCTCAAAACAAGTGATTCCATTCCGATTCTTTTGAACAAATTGATCAAGCAGTCCGTCTGTAACTCGGCCCACTTTCTTCTTCCTGCAGTGCCCTCCAATATCTTACGTAGCGATCGGAACTTCCGTTTTCTTCCCACGACAGGAGGTCCTCTCCGGCGACCTGTTTTTTCTCCCTTGTTCTCCATACTGTATGTACTAAACCCTAAATAGATAGATAGAAGTAGCTAGGATATATATGCTACTATGCGTATTATATCAAGGAGAAAAGGTGAGAAGAAATCAGAGGAAGAGAGAGATGGAGGGAGAAAATGGGAATGGAGATGAGGTGGTAGCAAGGCCTTGCTTGAGTGGGTTCGTGGACGATAGTAGCATAGGGATCTCACATCCCATTCTGATTCTATCACTTTCTCTCGAGTGAGATTGAGTTCCCTAAACTTTAGGTGTTCCCTAAAATGTTGGTTTTATGGTTGATTTGATGATACAGTTTCCTACGTTTGTGTTCATATGTAAATTAAATTCCTTTTTTTATTTTATCAAAACTAGCCCATTAGTTGTATTGCAAATGCTTCATAATCAAAACTGATCAGCAGTTTTATGCAGTTTTTGATTAGTGGGATAACCTCAACCGTCGTTTAATCAAAATTAACTCAAATTGTGGGAGTTATCCACTTTTACCCGCAAGATTATCTGATCTTTAATTAATAGAGATTTTTATTATGTTTCCGTTTTGTTTTTACCATTTTGTCCATGCAATAGACCAACTTCTTATCAAAACAGTTTAACCAAAAAAGGGTAATTTCAGGGTTTTAGAAAGTTTAACCAAAAACGGTTCCATAAGCAAAATTGGCGGATGTCAAAATTCTTTTCAACAAAAAAATGTTTGTTAAATTATAATAGGTAGAAGAGGATTTATAGGTGATCATGATTCTGCTTATTTTTAGAGGATTTAAATGTTTGTTAAAGATAGGGGATTATAGCTTAAATGTTTGCACAGAATTACGATTACCTAAAAATAAGCATAAGTTGTTAATTTGGTAAAAGCTTTTATTGGTCTAGCTTTATAGTAGTACAGACAGAGGACTTGGAGCGAGGACAAGAAAGGTAGGTTCACAGTTTAGTCGGCATACCATGTAGCACGCACACGAATTTTGAAGGACCTAACAATCCTATGGAACCAACTTCGGAAGACTCCAGTTTAGAGGAAAGTGAAAATTTGTGTAAGGAAGGCTGCTTCTAGCCATCTAACATTCTTCCGATGTGGAATTGTGCTAATATAGTAGCAGTCACATACGTACCCTCCTCCAAGTGTTGAGGAGTTTATGCATCTTGATTGTGATGACATTTAAGCTCGATGAAGTTATTCATTCCACTCAAAAACAAAGTACGAGAAAACTCTAGGGTGTCAGTAACTATTGATTTGAAGTGTTGAACATTGTACAAAGAATGACCTATAGTGACCTCTCTCAATCTTGCAACACACAGTTCTGTAAGTTTGGCAACCCAACGTTGGCTTGTTTCTTTGACACACCCAACTTCATTCCAACATAAACCAAGGTCTCCAGTGACCGGGCACTGTTGGCTAAGAGATCCTCGTCTATCTCAATCGCATTCTGCATGACAGAACAAACAATAAGCCAAAGGACCCGGTTATATTTATAACAGTTAAAATCAGAAAATGGAATGTTGATTCTTTTCAAGATATAACAAGCCAACAAGATTCCCAACATTTTTTTTTTTTTTTTGAAAGTACAAGATTCCCAACATAGTTATATCTTCTGTGCATTCAGGAACTATTCATTCCAATACCAACCTTTTCGAAAACACAGATCACAGTGCTTCCGCCAAACGAGAAATATCCAAACTGCACATTAGATTAACATAATGTAAGTTAAAAACAGATTAAGCATAACATCAGCATATTACCACATATACATTATTCTATATAATATTAAAACACAAATCACATCAAACAAAGAATTTTAACCTCATCTCCTTTCTTAACATGGTCTCCCTCCTTCTTTAGAAAGGTGATGCTGCCAACCATAGTTGCACCGATTGCAACAAAAGCCACCTGTAGAGAGAAAGTTGATGAAACGGATCATGTTAGTGCCACTCCATTTACGAGTTCAGAACATGCATACTTTATTCAATTTTGGAATGCAAGCTAAAAGGTAAATGATAATAGAAACGAGTTTAACATTTTGAAAAGACAAATGATTGCAGTAATTAACCTTTCCAAACTCTGCCGTTGATATAATTGATACTACTCGCTTATTCTCAGTGAAGACATTACAATACTTGCTATTAACAGCTATAGGGTTAACCTGAACAAGGGAAATGGAAAAACATTAAGGGAAATACCAAAAATTTCAAGAAAAGCCAGAAAATACCATATCGACAATCACATACTGTATATAAGCATCCAGGTACTTTTACAAACTGCTCAACAGTTCCAGAAACAGGACTATGAAAACGATGATAATCCTGAAACAATGTCAGATTTTAGTCTTAGTCAGAGAATATAATGTTCACTTCATGCTACAAGGTAATACAGCGCATAAAATGACAGATACCTGTGGTGCCAAACGAAAGATAACCAAGGTTCCATCAATAAAAGCACTAGAACAAATATCTTTCCCCAGAAGTCCTTGAACTGAAAACTTCCGACCCTAAAAGTAACAATAAATGATCAAAGACATTTAAAATATTGATCAGTAAGAATAAATAATAAATAATATGGCTGAATTGGAGACATATTAAATATAAAAGAAATGTGCCAACCAGACCGAGCTTATCATAGTTTGCCTTTATCTCTTTAACTATTTTGTTCCAGGAAATATAATATGTATAACATATGACTGTCTCTAGTTTCTCTGGGAGTGTACATAATGCCAGCTCTCAATTGCAACATTTATACAACAGTTTAGTCTGCTAAACAGTTCAGCAGTCACATCAGCACTTTAGATCATATCTAGTATGAATTCAGCAAAGTCCATGGAAACTGATATATTAATATAGTACAAAATAGACAATCAACTCATATATTTTTACTCAGTACCTAGTCAAGAAGGTTGGGATTGATCAAGTGTCAGTTGCATCTATATTTTGAAATATATGGCATAAACTGATTTATCATCTTCAATCATATTCATCATTTAACTTTCATGTATTTTAAGCATCATTTAAGAACCTGCAGTTCTTTTCCCTGAACTATTATCGGGGCGAGCACAAAAGAATGCTTTATCTGCCACAGAAAATTATGGACAAGCAGGCCGTCTAATTTTCCTATGAGTACCTAGTCAAAAGGAGAAATAAGTGAATCTAATTTAGTGTTTAATGGCATAGCATGATTTATTCTTTTAAAGTTTCAATCTTATGTTCATCATTTAACTTCATCTATTTTTCAGCATCAAACGAAAGCAGAAATTCTTTTCCCTGGACTATGATTCAAGTTAAATGGGTTCAAAAGGATGCTACTGCACGGATGGGAACTCGAAATTCTCCCGATTTCATCAGGGCAAAGCACAAAAGATTGCTTTCAAATAATTTGTATGCCTGGCACAGAATTGTTCCTAGTAGTAAAAAAATTACCTTAATCCAAAATCTTAGACTGTCGTCAACAGATCTGAATGCTGTGAGACGGCAATCTGCACCACAGACGGCAACGTCATCACGTTCTGGGCAGGCAATTGGTCTTGCACCAGGTTTTAACTCTCTCACAAAAAATTGATTGAATGTCTACATACACATATAAAATAAAATAAAGATATTATACTCTTGAGAATGTGAGGACTGTTACAAGTAAAATGCTCCAGAAAAGCAAGGAATATATGATCAACCAACCAAGAGCATATCTACACTAGATCCAAAAGCCAAAGACAGCTCTTTTCAATCACAGCGAAAAAATACAACCAAAAAAAATAAGGTCAAGGATTAACTGATGCTTTATAGTATTAATGGAGGATACCAAAGAGATCAAGGAACTGTGTTGCCAAAACCAGTGGTGGGTCAAGAATATTATTCCACCGGAAGTACAGATGATAAAGTAGTTTTGGGAGAGGGTACGTATACATATACACATTCTAAAGAGCCAAAATTCCAGAGGAAACATAAACATGCAGTATTAACACATGAGCCTGATTAGAGAAAACTTTCTGCTTGGTGACTTTTTCGATTATCAAATTATCTACCCGAGAGAAGATTTTCTCAATAAAGAAAACAACACAAATCTAGAAATTAAGGCTGTTTGGCCATTTAAAGACCAATTACTGGATTGAACTTATTTATACGGTTGATTACACGACAGTATTTATGTTTAAATGTTCTGTAAATACTAAATAGCAGACCACTGGTATTATGTGCAATATAGATACCCATTCAATGTTTCTTGATTGAATTTTTATTTTCATTGCTCCTGAGACCTAATCTTCCCCATTTTCAGGTCCTCACCTCTCTTGGAACTAAAGCTTAAATTATGACCATATCTTCAGCTCGAATTCTGCATCTGACTACTATCTTTATCTTAACAGATATGATGATACTCCTCACCTCTCTTGGTTTCATTATCAAACACTTGTCAAAGCGAAAATTATGACCATGGCTTCAGCTCAAATTATGCATTGGACTACTATCTATGTCTAAACCCAAGACTTTCTCCCCCTCCAAAGTAGAAACCTCCCCTTTCTCAATCCACGCACAGCCAATGAAAAACGAGACAAATCTACTTGATGGATACAAATTAACATCACAAAAGTCAAAAATTGTTTTGTCCAGTTTGTTAAAATTACACCGAATTACTTTTAATTTTTTTAATTTAATTTCTATAGAAACAGCATTTATTCAAACCTCGAGAAAAACATAATACAACAAGGTGGACATCGAGTCCAGAGAGGAACTGCCAACCCAAATATTCAAAGAGAGCATGACGCAAGGCAAAAGTATCATCACAAGCTTTGTAAGATATTGTGTAATAAGCTTGTCAAACTTGAAAGATATATGATTTTAGATTGGAATGTAAAAGGTATAGAAAAGCATGTGCAGGACTTTCTTGTTTTCTATTTCTGGATAAGAAACATAGATCTTTTAAGGATCAGTTTTGACCAATAACTACAAGTCTCAATTTAAAGCCAAAAGGAAGAAAGATACAGGGCAAATGAATGAGAAGTCCATCTAAATCCTTTCAAATGATACCCTCAATCCTAAACTGAAATTGTATTCAAATCAGATGAATGAGAAGTCCCTCTAAATCCTTTCAGATGATACCCTCAATCCTTTCAGGAATGTATACCTAAACTATTTTGGCATACATATGCAGAAATTCACACTTCATTTTTAGTTTGTACAATTATGATTTATAATATGATTATACTCTACCCCATTAAGACATTTGGGACATGTAACATAAACCATCAAAGTAGCAAAAGTACTGATAAGCCACAGATGATTTAAATAAAGTTAGATTTGAATAAACAACATGAATTTCGTAGACTTAAAGTATGAGTTTACCTTAAAATGTTCCAAAGGGTGCTTGACTTCAGCCAAATTGAGTTGATCCTACAATACCATAGTTATATATAATCAAAGTCCCCAACGCAAAACAGTCAAATCACATGCTTAGACACAGAAACAAACATCTTACAATTTTACATACACATAGATAGCTAATTACACTTCCAAATTTATATTTACATCAATATGTAATTATATCAAAGAGTACTCGACTTCAGCCAAATTGAATTAACCCTAAAACACCATAGTTATATGCTTAATCATAGCACCTATGGAAAACAACTATGCACAGACAAATGTGAAGAGGAAGATGGTGAGCCCAAGTAATTTTTCCATGTTGTGGTACTACTGAAAGCACTTTTAAATCAAATTGCACAAAAGAAGCCATAGAATGGTCAATATAGTTAGATTCTAAGCGCATCCTAGTCCGTGGGGTGAAAGAACTAGGAGGGGATGTGTTTGTGTCTGCACAATGGACATGCTGATGCATCAATAAAACAAGACCAAGGTAGTTGGAATCAAGCGTTCTCATAAAGTGGAAGGCTGCAGCCACTGCATCAGACACACACACACATACAGAATCATCTGTGCCTTTTCAATGTTCATTGTAGGTTAATTGCCTAAGTGTGTCCATTTTTTGAAAAATACGCATATACATGCCTTCTCCATGTTTTTTTTAAGTAGGATAAGTGTCCAGCATATACCCAGACACGTTCTAGCTTTTCAATGTACGTTTTAAGAAAGTCATAAAGACATAGTCACGATATGATGCTAACTAGAAGAAACAAGCATACCTTAAAAAATTCGATGAATGTTGGTATATCTTTAGCCGATTCCACTGAGTTCATTTTTCTCCCCTGCTTTTCAGAAATGCTCTGCAAGAGCTCCTTAGCCCCTATATTAGCAACAATAAACAAAGAAAGATTCAGCGATTTATAGCAGCTTCTCTGCAATTTCCGTTCCATATCACATGTATTGTCATAAACCACTTAATAATTAATGTATACCTGTATCCATAAGGCCAAGCCCTAGCTTTGACTGGTAAATAGCTCTCATTGACAAGGCAATCTTTCCATCTATCAATTCTTCCACAAGTCTCTTTGTCCTCCGATCAAATACCTTAGCAAAAAATAGTTAAGAATAAATTAGAAGAGTAGTTTGGTTCTGAGAAAAAGATTATTGATCAGAGATATTATGTCATTAAAACATTTCTTAATACTAGAAAACATACAAGGAAAAGAGCTTGACAAGGGTTGCAACTATAGACTTTTATAATAAAATACAATCATGAAAACCAGACTCTAACTGACCAAAGCATCACCCAAAATTTTTCTTCATAAGAACAACCCAGAAATTTCAAGAAAATCAAAATCTAACGGAGTACCAGAATATGAGAACCACTTGATCCAGAGTTTAAACCAACGTCATAGGATGAAAAATGAGCCCATTCACTAAGCTTAAACATCCACCTACAGACATAAATTGATCTTAGTATCACAGAACCATATTAGTCATAACCACAAAACTGAAAGTAAACTCTCATCATCTCTCACAAACATGATATCACAGCATTCTCACCCATAACTAGCCTGTTTATCTGTCAAAAATCCTCCAGTCATAACCTGTTTTCCAGTTCCTTCATCAAAACACAGGCTCAAATGAATCATATGGTTCAGTTTATCAGGAACCTCAAGAGTCTCGCCACAAACAGGACAGCAATTGATTAGTGGTTCCCTGTAGATCACACAGGTTTTTCATATGAGACCTAAAGGGAAATCCATTCTAAATTCAAACATGCTGCAATTATACAGAACTCAAAAGCACGGTGCACGGAAAAATTCAGATTTGCCATATAAAAAAAATGGTTTTGAAATTGTCTAGAGCCTTCAACTATAAACAGCTAGAAAAGTGCATATGCTTGAGCTAACTTGGGGTCACTTTATGGTTTAACAAGAAATGACGTCTGGGATGGAAAATAGGTCCTGAAAAAGGAAAGTTTTCTAATAGCTATTGCTCAACCTTTTTAAAGACCTTGCTAATCTTTTGCCTAAACTTATAAAAGAATAATATAAGAAAACATTTGTTGAAATGAAGCCACTACCAAACAACAATCGAAACGCAAACAAAGGATAAACCAAAGAAAGCTTTTCTATCAAACCATTTACAAGAGAACTTCTCCATATTGCAAAACTTACAGAAAACATGAAACAGAGAATACTTTCATGATTTGAGCGGAGAAAGAAAAGACTATATCTACAAATACAATGACATATTGCCCCAATAATATATTTAAAGGGAAAAGGTGAATATTAAATTCTCAAAAATATACATAAGAAATAAATATGGAAATAAAGAATAGATATCATTACTTTTCTTGTTGAATGGCAAGAAGATCAGCCAATTCATCCATGCTAACAACACCGTCCCCATTCTTGTCAGCTGCTTTAAACATCTCCTCTTTCTAGCAAGCAAGGAAAATAATTTTCAGGCATGGAACAAAAAATAAAAAGATAACACAGACCTACAAACAAACAAATATCACACAGTAGCCCTCATATCTAATAATGGAGCAACATACTTGATAGTATTGAATCCCGAAACCTATACCAAATGCGAATGAAATTTCAAAGATTTGGGCATGTGGACAATAATACATACTCAGGGTACCATAATTTGTTTTTAATGTTTGTCATGGAGATTTTTTTATTTTTTTTTTGTCCAAGAATCATTCTTTTATTTATATACCCCGAGTGGGGGGAATGGAGATTTTCATGCCCTTCATCATGAAGATGAGGAAATGCAAAGAGGTCACAACAAGGGTGTGCAATACAAAGGATCCTACTGTTAGAAAGCTTCAAATTTGATAAAACTTCTAAGAATGAAATGTTACACTGCACATTTGTTGGTGCAAGTTGAATACCGACTTATAGGCTGAAACAGAGGGGACTGGGAACTTAACATGAGTGGCAAATTTTGTAAAATGCTGAAGAGTCGGCACAAATCAAGAACCAGAAATCTAACTGGATCGCAGGCAACAAAAATCATAACCCACGGGGATTGGGTACCAATCTTCCTATATAATAACACATAGTTCAAACCTTGTTCACTGCCACTTGATTCCCAAAAGCAGTAATTAAGTCAGAAAATTCAGATAATGAAAGGTGTCCATCTTCATTGTAGTCCTGTGTATTGTACAAACATCCAGAATTTTCATTAGTAAGCATCAACAGTAACAAAAGGGAGACACATGCATTGCAATTGCTTTGGAAAATTGAAGTAGAACGACATAGATATGTCCATGTGAAAATCAAACTATGTCAAAATTCTTTTCTTGTATACACAAAAGTCTGGACATACCACTATGGATAAGATGCGTCTTGCAAAGCTCTTTTCTGTTTCACTTGGGTCCTGTCAATTTTCCAAAAGACATGTTATATATACCAGTTTACTTAACTTATATACATGTTATAAAAATCTCCCCTTATATAAATAGCACACCTCAACAGATATTGAAACAGATATTTCTCCCACAACTTTGTCTGGTGATGATGGATCTAACAGGTTCAATGTCTCACACTCGGGACTGGAATCGGATTCTAATTCCTACAGCAGCTGCTAAGAGTTAGAGAGACAAATATCTTGAACAGTAATAAATAAACATAAACATATTACTGATAAGAATTAATCATTTAACTCCCCTATTTCCATCCCCAAAAACCTTTGAACTTCTCAGAACTTAGTGGAAAAACAGCTAACCTCAAATCAGTTTCACTCAACAATCTCCACTGCAATTCTAACACATGTTTGTTTATGTCAATTTATCAATAATGATTGTGAGCATCAACTTTGCCCGACAAATAAAAAGGCATAATGCAGTAAGCCATACAAAATCAAAACTAGGAATTGGAGCTATACACCAAAAATTATTTCCCAAACTTCTATGTATTCTGTGAATATCAAAGCCACTTTATATAGATATAATCCACCTAGACTTTTCGTTATTGTTCAAGGAAGTTTACATAAACAGCACTTGTTTCCATATAGCTAATTGTCCGCAGATATAGAAATTACCAAAATGTATAGATTTCAATACTTCTTGAAGTATATACATAGATTGTACATATAGTGTCATTGTTGCAGCAAAGTAGATATGATGTCCCCGTTAAACAATTGTAACATGTTAAAAATTGAATAGTGATATATGAAGAAGGTGACTTACCCTGGTTAGAAATTCAAGTAGATCAATCTCACAATATCCTATCAGAGTGTTTTTGTGCATTTTATTCGTCTGCATCATGTAACATATTTAATCAGGTTGAAAACAATCAAAAGTTACAGCAATGATTAAAGTTTTCTACATTTCCAAGAAAATAGAAATATTGCAGGAAAAAAGCTGACATACAGACTCTCTCTCATAGAATTAAACAAGACCATCATATATATGACGGTGAATAAAATTTATACCCCAAGACACCCAACCCCACATTTTACGGTTCACACTCACTCTTTCTTTTAAACTTTCAAAATCTTCCGTCTTTGATGACTCGGAATATGGATAATAGAATAAGCAGTGGTGGATTTCAGCCCCACACATTATACCTGTTAAACAACTAAGAATAATAATAGAAGCTGAAAGTCAAGATGGCTGAAGAATGCTAAAAAAAACTTGTGCGCTTGAAATACAAGAAACTAATTGTTTCATGTTCAAGGTGTTATCATGTGTTGTTCCTGGTAACGATGCATTAGTAGCTACGCCAAATGCCACAGTCATGCATAAATTAGGAGACCTACAAGCTTAGGTTCTTTCCACATGCCAAGATTATGACTAGTTTATTATCACAAAAGAATACCTCTTCCACAAAACTGCTATACAGAGAGACTAAAACATTGAGTTCATTACACACCTCAAACACAGAGATCCTTGCAACACGAGGCCCATTTTTGTCCAAAAGAAGCTTCTTTTCCTGCAAAATAAAGGGAAAAATACACAGATGAGTTTTCCCTCAATTTCAAATAGTGTATCGAGAGTTCCAGGATTCTACCACAATGCATACATGTATTAACCCTCCAGAAGCCAATAACCAAGCCAGCATCTTAACTTACAGTGGTTAACCACCACAACTTTAAAGTTTCATGTACCCTAAAAGAGAGCCATATATATTTTAACAATATTGCCCACCCTGAAAAGGTCCTTTATCTCAAATTTGAGACCATAACAACACCGAGTTCATCAAGTCTGATTGCTTCTTACTTGGACTTTTCAGAAAGAATGAGAAGGAGGTTGAGTCATATAATAGATTGGCATAGTTGCCAGACTTGACTGCAGCAATGTAAATAACCCAGTCCTTAATCCCAAAGCTGTCTACCATTTGAAAACGGCCTCTAGATTTAGGGAAGGTGGTCATTTATTTGTTCTATAAGGTGAGTGATATGGTTGAGCTTGATCAGGTACCATTGGCTTCTTGAGCTATGGATAGATTAAGAAACTCTTGGTTAATCACGGATGCTAGACCAGAATATTGCATTTGAATACACAAGCTCATAGTTAATACATTTTGGATAAGATCATTCAGTACAATGCCAAACATGGGTTTGTTTCTTCAATCACACTCCTTTGTTAGATTAGTACTAGATTTCGTAATTAAGGTTATCATGATGTTTTGTTACACAGTCGGGGGAGGAATCCTTTAGCTTTGGTGTTGGCTCTGACAAGGGAGCTGAGGAAGCAAGCTGTAATGGAAACCCATGCACTACAGTCACCAACTAATAATGACATGAGAAGTAATCCCACACTGGTGTACAAAGTATCACCAGGTTATGAGTATGACATAATGCATCGACGGCACTAAGTTAATACATGAAAGTAAAGAAGAAGTGAAACGTTGATGTAATTGCCATAATGCATATACACACACTGACACACAAACAAAGAGTAACAGAAATGTCGTTTAGAGTACTTACAGCATTCCAAACAGGTTTGTCTGTTCTGCAACACCAAAAAAACAGAAGAAGAAAAAAAAATTTCAATACAGAGCCGAAGCATAACTTTTCAACAGTCTGGCGCAGTATATTCTCAAAGAAATCCTACTTTTCACCTAAACTCTTGGAGTACAACTAACTATGTGTTGAAACGGTGACGAATCTATTGCCCCTATCAAACAATGTGATACACAAGTTATTTACTCTACGACAAATATGTGTCATTCTTAAAACTCTGAGTAGCTGAAGCCATTTGTTTTCTAGTGATTTTACTGTTTTTGTGATTGTTACTTGTGTTTTACAGTTCGCTGTGCTTATGAGACAAGGATAGAATGAAGCAATAAAAAATTAAAATTAAAATAAAAAATAAGAAACTCCATGTAACAATCAAACAAGAGAAGACAAAAGAAGAAGAAGCAGTACTGATCAGAGGTGTGCGTCCGAAAGGTTTGCTCTCCGAACGAGAGACATGCCAGCCATTTGTCCTTGAACTTCATCTCCGCCTACACAATTATTCTCGCTCGATTTCAATTTTGCACAAATAGAATCAGAAGAAGAAGAAGAAGAAGAAAGAGGTCACGTACTCGGAGGAGGGAGAGGAGAGCAATTCCGACGAAATCCTCGGCGGCGAGGTGTTTGTGATGGGAGGAGGAATTGGAGCGGCTCCGGTGACGACGACGGTGGAGACGCTGCTTCATGCGAGAGCGACGGGAGGATGATGCGGACGACGACTCTGAAGCCGAAGAAGAGTCTTCTCTGGAGCTTCCCTGCCCCATTCTTGGTTTTCAGAGAGAGTCAAAGTGTGTGAATTAGAATTTGTTTTGTTCCAAGTGGGAAATGGGAAGCGTGAGTTTGTATAGGAGATTCCAGTCCAGTCTTGACAATAAAATGAGAATGGTGCCGGATTCTCTTTCTTTCTCAGAATTAATAACAGAAAGAGATGACTTTTTCTCCCTACTTTTGTTTTTATTCGATTGTGAATTGGGTTTGGGTCGAGGGCGCGCTACACATTTTGCATGGTGTAAACCAAAAAAATATGTATACACAACAGTTAGTATATACATGTATCATTTATATTCATCCACATAATGTGTAGATACATGTATATATAGATCTTCTATATTTTTTACTTCTTTGCAAACAACAACAATATCCACAAATATAATGTACAATGAATAATACACATCTAGATACCAACAACACACTTGATATAAAAAAAACTATATAATTCACAAGGCAAACGATATTTCAAAATCAAAAAACAAGAGAGAATGCATTCCCCATGAGTCAGTGCTTTTGCATATACCATCAAACCCAATGGACGTCTATTTTAGCACATTTAGTGTTTGGCAAAGCTAGTACAATTCATTCCATGCCATCTCCCCTTGTTTACTCGTTTGGTTCCAAGGTAGAGGGTTACAACTCCTCTTATTGCTGTCCATCGGCGATTTTATCATCGTCTTCTCAAGATTTGTCTCCTTATAGTCAAGATGCTCTAATTTAAGCTAGGTGGATTTGTACTCTAAAACATAATGCAAATATCACGGTAATCTGTTGAGCGCTACTTGTGAGATCCTGCATCGCTGGAGGAGGGAGGGTGATGTGCAAACATACCCCCCTATATTGAGATGTGTTTTGTGTTAGGCACCTAAAAGACAAAACCATGAGAGTGAGGCCCAAAATGGACAATATCGGGCTATTACAAATGGTATCAAAATCGCTTTAGGTTGAAAATGTGGAACGAATACGTCGAGTCCCTAAATGGGATGGACTGTGAGATCCCACATCGCCCGGGGAAGAGGTGATGTGTCTTATACGTGCAAACATTCCTCCCCATAGTGAGATGTATTTTAGGCTTGGAACCCAAGAACAAAATGGTAAGGGCGAGGCAAAAATGGACAATATCTCGCTATACAGGTTGTTACATAGTTCTTCGCTTGTTGGCTCTGTAGCATCTACTTTGGTGTTTAATGTTGGTGCCCAAAGGATGATTCGCTCCTATTGTGTCATCTGGCGCAAGCAGTTGCTAGTGGATGTTAGTCATAGTAATCTAGGCGCCTAGTCATGGGCTCAATTGTTTTTGGTCGTGTTGCTGTGCGTTGGCTTTAACCACAAGCCCCACATACTTCTTGGGCTCGGATATGGGATTCAGGAGGTTGGTGTTAGCTGATTTTGGCTCTTATTCATTCTTGGATTGGAGACCCAGATTCCTGGTTCTTGTTCTTAAAAGTTTGATTTCCTAATCCATGTTTTGACACCCTTGGTCCCCTACGCTCTCTCGGGAGTCACATCTCGCTCTTCTAGCAGAATGTATTTCCTTAACTACCTACAATTAAGAGATGCTCATTATGGTTACTACTACTACACTTACACTGCATTCAAGACATATGCATTGCAGCGATGTCGTTCGGTATCAAGCATATGATTATCCTTCATTCTAGCTGCATTTGTATTCCTTGTTATCCCTTATTGTTTTACTGCTATTCCAAAAAAAAACTAATTATTTTATTGAGATTTGGTGCGGTTTTGTCTGTCTACCATAAATACAGTAAAGACGAAAGAACCATTACAATCAGACATTCTGTTTGGTCAATTTGTTGGTTTTCGATTCCAAAAAGTCCATTTCTAACTGGAAGAGTGTCATAATAGTGGGAAGCCATCAACTGACAAAGGGTGACTGAGGTTTAGGGGTGGAATTTTAAAACCGAAACCGGAAAAAAGAAAATAAAAAAAAACCAAACCGAATTAAGAAAAATCGAACCAAACCTAATTAGTTTGGTTTGGTTTTTGGTTTCAGTCCTTGAAAAATCGAACCGAACCGAACCAAAAAACCGAATCCTCTAAAACGACATTGTTTTTTGTCTTTATTTTCTTATTGAGTATTTGATTTGAAGAATATAATTTTAGGTTTTATGTTCTATATAATTATATGTTTATCTTTTCTAATTGCTTTTTATTTTCGTTTTATGTACATATAGAAATGTTCTAGGTGTCATGTATGCGAAGTATAGGGAGTGATATGTTATCTTTAAAATCGAAGACCTCATTCTTGCAAATTTTAGATGATGGACTGTAATATTTAATTTATTTTTTTCTTCTTTATTCAAATTTATTTTTTTTAAACTTTAAAATTCGGAATTTATTTGGATAGACTTTAAACTATGAAGTCTATATTTTGTGTTCAAGATGAACTTAGAAGTTTTAAAATTATGGTTTCATGGTGTGCTAGTGTGGTCAATTCTCAATACTTTCAAAGTATCTATTTGGTTTATAGATTGTTGGTTTGTTAGAGAATCGTTGTCATAAATTTTATTGATATATTATATGTGCTTATAAAAATAAGTAATGAAAAACAAAACAAAAAATCTAAAGTACGATAATTTTTTACTAAGCTAAAAACATACAAATTTTAAGAAAAATTATTTTAAAAAAGAAGAAGAAAAACCGAAACCGAACCGAACCACGGTTTGGTTTGTTTTCGGTTTAAGGTCTCAAAAAATGCCAAACCGAACCGAACCGAACAATTTTTTTATTCGGTTTGGTTTTTCGATTTTTGGTGAAAACCGAACCAAACAAAACCGAATCCACCTAGGTTTATCATTTTTCTTCGGCAAAGTAAAGAAAATTACAAATTGAACCCCTCTAAGCCTAACACAATCAATATCGAACTCATCAAACAGTTAAGCATGGCTAGTAGCTAAAAGTGAAGGGTTATTTCAATGCTAAGCTACATGTATTTAGTTTTAGGGCTGGGCTTGGCACGGTAACCTACCTAAAATACCAAAACCGCCAACCGTACCGACCCACAGCGGTAGGCAAATTCTAATACCACTACCGGTCGAAAAAGTTGATGTCCCGAGAGTTCGGTATACCGAAGTTGGTCGGAATCGGTACGGTTGGGCCTCCAAATTTGTAACATTTTGTGTTGTATAGACAGACCCATCCCAAAAAAAAAGGAACGAAGATTCAATCATCTAAGCAGAAGCAACATCAACAAAAGAATGCAACATCGTTCATCAATCCAATTTGACAACATAAATAAACAAATCAACAAAAAAGTAGAGATGAGTCGATAACAGACCTTGCCTAGCTTGCCTAACATTGGGACTTGGGAGCCTACCGACCCATCTTCTATTCTTCTTGCGGAATGATTTGAGATTTTAGGGATTTACGAAAGACTGAGAGAGTAGAGATGACTAGATGACTAGAGAGACTAGAGATGAGTAGGGATTTGCAAACTTAATTTGGGATTCAGTTCTTCACTTCTTCTTCTTTTAGAGAGAGTTTCTTAGTTTGGGAGAGTGAGAGACTGAGAGAGAATGAGAGATTGCGGTCTGCATTTGGGATCAGGGTTTAGGTTTCAACGGTGAAGATTCAATCTTCTTTCAAATCAAAGACTGAGATTATTAGATTTAAGTAAAAAATATATATATAAAATTGTTGGTACGGTATCGGTATACTGTGGTATACGAAAACCTAATACCACAACCGTATCGTATATTATTGTCAGCTCGGTACAACCATACCAACTTGTCGGTTACCGATTCTGACAGTTCGGGACAGATGACAGCTGGTCTGTTTGGATCAGCATAAAATGCCAGCCCTACTTTGTAACACCTTGACCCTAAAATTTATATAAATTTTAATCAACAAATCCAAATTAAATACAAAATGGGAACTCAAAACTCGAGTAACATTATGAGTTTCTGAAGCTTAATCAATTTCAAGAACCATGTATACTAATACAAAAAACACTCAAATTCTACGAATTACATACTAACTACATTGAGCGTCGTTGTTTGTACAGTAGAAAAGCAGCTTGCTAATCCCTTTTACATGTCACAGCTTAGTAAAGAGCGGTTTGAATAGTCTTAATCCTTCGAGACCTGTCAATAGAGGTAACAAACAACGTCAAGAGAGGAGACTACTCCTAAGCAGTCTTCAACGCTCTGATGCCTAAGTCAGTTACCCAATCGACAGAGTAACAGTAAATTAATAATAATTACGTAATAAATGAAGAGGGATAGAGTTACCACTTATAGGCTGAAGGTGTCTGAGACCTTTACACTCCATTGATGTGGGACTGATGTCTCTCTTCTTTCTCTAAGGAGCGTTTTTGGTGACGCGCGTGTGGGCGTGTCATAATGTCAATTAGCAAGTGGTTGACGACATTCAGTAGGCATTGTTGTTGTCTTGATGATAACGGTTGAAAGGTAAGTGAATATGGCGGTTATGACCAGTCTAAGCGTAGTCAAAATATGCTGACCAAGCATATGTATCAACAATCATCACCAATATAATCATTCAAGCACAAGATCAAACATTTACATATACACAAGTACACAGACATGAAATCAATTTCCTACATATACTATCACACTGGCTGGTGTATTAAATTTCTAATCATTAACAAGCATTAATCGCAGCTCAGTTCTAATCACAACTCTCCTGAAGTAGTTTCAACCCCTGGAACATATTGCTCTACATAACCACAACCGCCCACCCACTAAAAATATAACGAGGGTCTCAAATAACCCGATGTACGTTACCAACAATTATACTAAATCAAAACCAGAATTGTACCACATGATACCATCATAAACACACACACTTTTTTCATTCTTTCGTTTTTATACTACTACAAATGTCCAAAATGCTCAAGAAAAACACTCTCAATCTCTAGCTTTCCAAGCAACAAATTCCTAGAAATTAATATTCAAGCCAACAACTAAATTTCATACTGCAGGACACAATGAACCAAATCAAGATGCCATCAAACATCCCACATAACCAACGAGATAGTTTTAATATATTCTAACGGGTTCCCAACACTCTGACCCAATTACCTGAAATCACTGAAATTAAATTGATATCACTCTACTACTCATACACACGAGTAGAATTCATGCTAGTCAGCTCATACCAATATGTAGACCTAGATGAGTTTAAAGTTATTTTACCTATGTCGATATGAGACAACATCTAAACATCTTACCGTAGAAACCGACGCGCTCCCTCACATCCCCAATTTGATGAATCCATAATTGATTTACCAAATCAAAATCGCTATCCCTTATGTCAATAGCAAGAGAGTTCGAAAAGTTCGGATTCCTTCATACGGTTCTAGAGAGACGACCAAAGAGACAAACTCTATTCTCCCTCAGAGAGACGATGAGAGAATCAGAGAAAGCGAGAGAAATATAACGAGTTCTAGAGAGGAAAAGAGTGTGCGAGAAACCTCCCCAAGGCAGGAGAAGCTTCAAAGCTCCATCATATTCCCTTTTCCTGTGCCCGAATTAAGATTGGGAGTTCTACCTCCTCTCAATCTACAAACCTTTCGTTCTCTTTTCCGATAGGGGTCTCCAGAAATTTCCACCCTTCCCTCCTCTTTCCCATATCTCTTTGTTATTATCTTTTTTTTTTGTTCATGTTGGTTCTAAGCCCAACATTCTAGAGACCTCGTCTCCTTTCATTCATTAATTATTATATTTTTTTAATCTCTTATAAGCACATCAGAGAAGGTATATAAATAAAGAGAAAATTACATAGTAGCACATGACTAAATTTGAAAACACAAAAAACCCACTTTCAATAATTTTTATACAATTTAGGACATGAGCCCGAGCCCAAACCCAAAACTAATGGCATCAGCCATGATCCAAATTTTACCTATTAAATAACCATAATACCCTCTTATCCCTAATTTTCCTCTCACTCTCTTTTCCTCTCCGTTTTTTTTTTTCTTTTTAGATTTTCTCTCATCTCTCTCTCTCTCTCTCTCTCTCTCTCTCTCTCTCTCTCTCTCTCTCTCTCTCTCTCTCTCTCTCTCTCTCTCTCTCTCTCTCTCTCTCTCTCTCTCTCTCTCTCTCGAGTTTGGCGTCTTCTTCAATTACTTTTTATGTGCATCAGATCTGATTCCAACATTAATGCCTCACCAATGACGAGACATTATTGAGAGTCTTCTTCAATTGCTTTGTTTTTTTTCTTTTTTTTTTTAGATCTTATTCAATTTCATTATGTTCATGTTTGGTGGGAATCGATGATGGTCAGCTTCATCTTTGTTTGGTTTGGGGATTGGGTGACGTCGAGATCTTCGCCGTCGCCGCTTGCGACCTTGAAGGATTTAGAATGACTGGGCATGTTAATGCTCGTGAAAATTTTCAATTTTGAGGGTTTTGGTTGATTGACAAGTGATTCCATGAGTGAATAGAACAAGAATGAGGTTTATGGTTGATATATTCAGTAGTAGGCTAGTAGCAATAATTCCATAGATGATTTAATGGTTGATGTATAAAGCAGTAGCAACAACTTTATAGGTGATTTCATGGTTGACATATATATTAGCAGTAGTAATAATGAATATATATATATATATAGTAATTACATGGTTGTTATATGTATAGACAATATTGTAGTAGCAGAGAAAAATGAAAACAATTGGCAGTAGCAGAAAAGTAAAAACAGGGGCAGTAGCAAAAAAGTAAAAACAAAGGGCAGAAACATAATGTTTGTAAACATTCGACAGTAGCAACTCTGACAGTACAGAGAACAGTAGCAGAAAAGTAAAAATAGGGGACAGTAACATAACGTTTGTAAACAGTCGATAGTAGCAGCTTCTTCAGTTCACAATAGCAGAACGTTTGTAAACTGCCGACAGTGGCAGCATATTAAGTTTGAAGGTCATAATTGTAAATGTGTAATGCCACATAACAATAATATATAAATTTGTCCTTATTTGTTTAATAATATGCTTAATGGATTTTTTTTTGTCAATTGATATTTGGGTAGTAACTAATATGTAGTTTACTAATAAATGTGTGTATATATATATATAATGATGACTCCTTATTTAAGGACTTGTTAAGGACTTTTGATTTTAACCATCAGATTACATGGATGGTTTATATTTTAGAAAACAAAATAAAACTGACATTACCCAATACTACCTCTTTTTCTCTGTCTCTCTCTCTCCTCTCTCTTCTACATCGGAGATAGATCAGATACTCTCTCTCTCTCTCTCTCTCTCTCTCTCTCCTACGTCCGAGATATATCAGCTCCCCCTCTTGCTTTGGTTTTTGGCATAATATCAACAATTATAGTATTTTAGATATTGGTAAGGATTGAATCCCACTAAAGAAAGAAATGAAATGAAATCTCATTGAAAACTATAATCATAAGCAAACTCAGCAGCCCATAAGTGAAGGAGAGATTGAAGTGGATATTGTCAAGGAAAGAGGAAGAATTTGTTAATCTTCCCCAGAATTCCAGAAAACAAAGAAAGAGGAGTGAGAAAGATTTGTTGTGCGATGTAGGCACATGATAAAGACATGTATTTCTCAAAATATAAACCGTTCATACAATCCAACGACTTAGTTTGAAAGTCCGTATTGAGTCCGCAACAGAAGCGCTCCCTATATATATATGGATGGTTCCAAAGCGCACGTCCGTGTTTTTACAAAAGTGCGCACGAATCATTGTCAGCCGTTCATTGGTTTAAATGAAAAGCAATGGCTTAGATCAATGAAGTGTCACACCCCAATTTTCGAAAGATAATTTTTCAAAAATTTGGGCATGGTATAACTCAAAAATCTTAATATCCCAAAACCTGCTTAACAACTTCCAAACTAAATTCAAATACTGGAAATGTAAATGTCAACAAACTCATCAACCGAGTTAAACATTATATCTCCTTAAATACATCAACTTCAAAAGTCTAGAAATAATAAAGTCACTCAAATGAACTTAAAAACAAACTACCATAATATACAATAAATGTACTTTATCTAAAACCCAGCTCATATGTCATTGCCTCAACCCTGCTGATCATCACCTGCAGGTCTAATCCCTACACCATGAATTAGTGCACCGGGTTGTAAAACAACAAACCGGTAAGCTAAAAAGCCCGTATGAGTAACTCCCAAAAATAATACAACCTAACATCACATAAGATAAAACCGATAATTCTTGCTTTAGAACTTAGTTCAGAAATTGCCTCAAACAAGAAAATTCAAAACAGAGTAAATAAGAAAACACAACAATTCCCAAAACAATTAAAATCATAAGTGAATCCTGCAAAAATGATAGTTAAGGAATTCCATTAAAAATCACACAAATAAGATTGAAGAATCTCCTGCATTAAGCATAGTTCAAGAGATACTCAAAACAAAGAATTTAATTGATAACAATTAAGAACAATGTGAAAACCACATAACCAATATTTTTACAAATATACATGTACCCATGAGTCTCAGACACCAATAAGGTATCTCCCATGACCTACAACAAACACATGTACTTATGAGTCCTAGATATTATTAAATATATCTCATGACCTACAACAACAATTTATGTACCCATGGGTCCCAGATACCTTCAGGTACCTCCCATGACCTACATCGACAGACGGACTAGAGCTCTATTCCTAACCGTAACCAATCACCCGACCAAAGGCTTGGAACCCAGTTTGACTGTCCAATATCAAATCACAAAATAATAATAGCATCATAACCGTAACCAATCACCCGATTAAATGTTTGGAACCCGGTTTAACTATTTAAACAACAAATCAAAATAAAGTAAAATCATCATAACCGTAACCAATCACCCGATTAAAAGGTAGGAACCCAGTTTGATTATGTAAACCACAAATCATAATAAAATAAAATCATCATCAATCAACATAAGGAGCACATCATAAAAATTATATCATTTCACATAAATATATTTATACGAATAATCTATTAATAGCCAAAAACATTATGATCACATGAACCTTAAAAATAATTATATAATAGGAAAACTTGTTTTAACTTACCTATGAGCCGTTGGCGATCAAGCTCATATATTTTAAAACAAACAAAAAAACATAATTTTTTTAAATTATAATCATTCATAATCATTATCATCATCACAACCATCATCATCATAATCATTATCATCATCACAACCATCATCATAATCATCAAATGATCATAAATAATTCGGTCCAATTGTAACCATGGTGAGATTTACTCACCTAATAAATCCAGTTGCGTCTTCCATAAACAAAAGAGCCAATCCAAATAACATTTCACAAAACACCTAAAAATTACACAAAGTCATCCTTAGTAACCAAAGTATTATAAGATATCAAAACACCCTTAACTAACCCTTAGCCCAAGGGAGGACAACTTTCCAAGGTCGTCATACTTAACGACTCAATAAGGCTGCCTTTAATCCTCAAAACCTAAACTCAGACCTCACACAAGCCTAAGATTAAACTTAATGTCCTAACATGCAATCCTTACTCCAACCTAGAATTTACTTCTCAACAATTCTCACAATCTCACAACAAGAGCTAGCTAACCACAGAAAATAAAACTAGGAACACTACTAGACGTGCTGCCACGCGCCGCCACAGGCGGCGGCGAATGAGCCCCAGGCGCCTCCACCAACTTCAAAATTTGAGAAAACTCACAACATGAAACTTGTAGATTGAAGCATAGGGAGCAACTTAATACCTGAGGTTTTAATCAATTTGGCCGGAAACGGCCAGAAAATGTCCCGAAACACCAACCCGAAATAAAACTTCAAACCTGCAAATCTGGGCTCAAAATCTCAAAAACTTGTTTCAATCTATGCTTAGCCACTACCAAAAGGAGGAGAGGAACCAGACTCACCTAAGTTAGCCCCTCGTCGCTGCCGAAATCAATCGGAGCTAGCCTCACCGCGCGGCGGTAACAATAACTTGCGGGTCTTGCTGCGCTGTGCACAGTGCTCCATAGGGTGTGAGGCTGGTATGAATAGAAAGAGGGGAGTGAGAGCTTTCCAACGATACCAAGCACGTCAAAATCTGTCGCCGAATGGCCGAGTTATGGCCGGAAGAAGTTTGAGAGTGAAAATGGAGACAGGAGAGAGAGAGAAACTGCAGGGTTTTTCTGCAATTTTAGGGTTTCTGAAAATAACCCACACATTTTTCTATTTATACACCTTTCAAAATCGGAAACTAACTTCCTCTGACCAAACTTTTTCATACGACATCCGTTTTACGCGTGCCGTATATCTACGAACTCGTATCGCCAAACTCTACAACTTTCATGAAGGAAGTTTTCAAAAATAACTTACGGATAAGAAAGTCAACTTTTGGTCTCTTAAAAGTCAAGGCACCTTAATAAAATTGACTCCCGAAACTTCAACTTCGCACGAACGAATGAGAATTTCCCACAAATAATCTTTCATTAACTCTGGAAATAATATGAGAAAATTGATATGAAAATCTAGGGTATTACCCAAACTGGGTCAAATAGCTAGGATGTGAACCTGACTCTTCAGTCTCCCTCTCTCTCCCTCTCAACAATCTCGTCTCACACTTCTCCAGCCAAAATTGTTGTCTTCTAATACATGTCTTCTCGATCTCACCTTAGGTTTCACGATTGATGACAAGCCTAACTTTCTCCTTTCCTTTCTCTCACACAAATTGTACTCGATCATATGATATTGATCTTCCTTGGAGTTTTGGCCCCAAAATTGGAGATCTGGAAGCACGAAAACTCATCTAGAGTTACTCAAGTATGGGTTCTCTCTATTTTGATATACTTGATTTTTAATTACAAAACGTAGGGTTGTTTTTGTTCTTTTCATAAAAGATACTGTAATTGGGATTTTTTTTTTCATTTCTACCGGTGATAGAGAAGAAGGAAACGAGGAGAGAAGAAGAAGAAGAAGACGAAGAAAAAGGAAGAAAGAAAGGAAAGAAGGGAACAACGGAAGGGAAAGAAATAGGGGAAGAAAGAGAGGAAGTTGAGTAAGGAGGAGAAAATTTGGGAATTCAAAGAAGATTGGGAGTTTGGCATATTCTTTCTTGTTTTAGTTTTATTGTGGTCTTGATAGGTCTGAGGTGAGTGGTTGTTCTCCTTGCAATTTATGTGGTTATGATTCTCCTTGTTTAGTCTACCTTGCTAAATTAAGATCGATGTTGGCGAGACTCAATTGTGAGGGACTCCTTTGTTTTACAACTACACTTGTTTTCGTTATCTGTTTTATTGTGACTGTAACATTCTGATTTTTAAAATTTCTCAAAATTGAATTTTCTTTTTAGAAATAGAGAGTAGATGTCACCACGAGTTCGCCGTATTTTTCGGTAAATTTTTCGTACTCCCAAGCTATTTTTAACGATTTTTCAAAGTTTTGTCGAACTTTCGTCAAAACTTATCGAACCGTTGACGTGGCAGCTTCCTATTGGTCCAAAGACTTACTTAGTGACCAAGAAAAGCTTATCAACATGTATCATTTTCCTTAGTCATCAAAAACGTGTCACTTGGTGGGAGAAATGTGATGTCATCTAACCAATTAGATGATGACAAGTGTCTTTTGCCATGACTAAGACCCACTTGACTGACTTGGTAATGTCGGCTTCCCCATTCTATATATAGCGACGTCTTACTCTCTCTCTCTCCTCATTTCTTCATCTCTCTAGATTTACGACTTAAAATTTTAGCGGATCATAACTTTTGATCCGTAACTCTGATTTTGAATCCGCGAAGAGCTACGGGTTTGTATCGATGTCTTCTTTCTATTAGAAGTTTGGGTTAGATCAACGATGGTTCCTAGATGACTCATTTTATTTTACAATCAATGTTCTTGATTCGTGTTGACGAGTTGAGTGGATTTATGGTTTCAAATATTCTTATTTGCTATCAAATTAGTATGATTTTGATCTTTTACGAAATATCTCTCTATTCAAGTGAAGCATGTCTATTTGGATATGTGGTTGTTTATATATAATTATATGTTGGATCCATTGTTTAACTAGTCATGGAACATGTGAACTTCTTGATTGGTTATGCCGAAGTAAGGATGTGACACACGGGGTATAGACTTGAAGGTCATTAGGTTCCCATGGGATCACTAAATTGAAGGATATCCAATAAGAAGGGATTGTGCGATGTGATGAATTGCTTGAAGTGATGTGTATACGATATACATATTTATAGCGTGTGTAAAATGACATGGCTTTGCGGACATATCACATTGGTCTACTCACTGAGCGCGTGGTTTTTTTGCTCACCCACCTATCTCTAATATTTTTGGCAGAGAAGTATTTAGGTTGTACCGAGACCGAAACGGGTAGATGACAAGCCTAGAAGATAATGCTTATTTTGTTTACATTTCGCTTTTGTAATACTCGTTCGCACCCCGGGGGGGGATCGGCATCCGGTGCCTAAAACCTGCCGACGTCAGTGACTTTGTCAAAAGTTATGCTTCTGTAATTTGGTTATGTGTTACTGTTGTTTTTTGATAGATGTGAATGAGATGTGGATTTTGTGTTTGTGTTGTGATCCAGTCAATACCTATTACTTGGAGCTAATTTGAGAGCTTTTTATCTTCATCTGAATTGGTGTGTGTTTGATTTCAATTTTTGTTGGGTTTACTTTGATTGATAACAGGTCTTTTAGTGTGAGCATTGTTGGCATATACTCTTATTATTCTGGTTTACTCTTATTGTGTATCATAGTTGGCACATACAATTTGGGCACTCTTCTTGTCTCTCGGCTAAAAGGAAAGGAAGCTTGTCTCGACAGTTTATTACTTTGCAAATCAATTTGACGCAGAGGGCATATTCATAGTTCTATGATAGATTTTGGAAAGGAATGAAATTTGAAGATGATTGTGTATATAAACCCAGCAGGGATTACATGAATTTTGTCAATTGTTCCCTATCTATTGAAGTTGCTCATTTATTTTTTGACTGATATATATCTCTATAATCTTGCTTATTATGTAGACCTGCTATTAGAAAGATGGGGATTCAAGTTCAACTAGCATGGATAAGATATTTGCTCATTTACAGGTGAATTCAATACAAGCATGATAATACACTATTTGTTTAATTGGTGTTGTTTTATGTTAAAACTAATTAACATTTTATTTAACTTGATAAGAACTGACTTATCAGCCTATTGCTTGCTTTATTTTGCAGAATAATGGTAAGGAAATCATTTGACAATGTTCTCTGTGAATGAACCTCACTCTATACAAAGTAGCAGATTTTGCAAAATATCTCTCATTTTGTGACTAAAAAGACCCTATTATCAATGCTCATACTAAAAAGACCTTGTTATCAATCAAAAGTAACAAACACAAAAAATGTGAAATCAAACACACAATCAGATAAAGATAGAAAACTCCAAATTAGCTCCAAGTAATAGGTATTGCATCGGATCACAACACAAACACAAAATCGTAACTCATTCATCTATCAAAAAGTAAACAGTAACACATAACCAATTACAGAAGCATAACTTTTGACAAAGTCACAATAAAGCAGATAACGAAACAAGTGTAGTTGTAAAACAAAGGAGTCCCTCACAATTGAGTCTCGCCAACATCGATCTTAATTTAGCAAGGTAGACTAAACAAGGAGAATCATAACCACATCAATTGCAAGGAGAACAACCACTCACCTCAGACTATCAAGACCACAATAAAACTGAAACAAGAAAAGAATCTGCCAAACTCCCAATCTTCTTTGAATTCCCAAATTTTCTCCTCCTTACTCAACTTCCTTTTTTCTTCCCCTATTTCTTTCCCTTCCGTTGTTCCCTTTTTCTTTTCTTTTTCGTTCGTCTTCGTCTTCTTTCTTCTTCTTCTTGTCTTCTTCTTCTTCTTCTTCTCTCTATCACCAGTAGAAACGACGAAGAAAAAAAAACTCAATTACAGTATCTTTTATGAAAAGAACAAAAACAACCATACGTTTGTAATTAGAAATCAAGTATATCAAAACAGAGAGAACCCATACTTGAGTAACTCTAATGAGTTTTCGTGCTGGATCTCCAATTTTGGGGCCAAAACTCCAAGGGAGATCGATATCATATGATCGAGTACTTCAATTTGTTTGAGAGAAAGGAAAGGAGAAAGTTAGGCTTGTCATAAATCATGAAACCTAAGGCGAGATCGAGAAGACATGAATCAGAAGACAACGATTTTGGCTGAGAAGTGTGAGATGAGAATTGAGAGAGAGAGAGAGGGAGACTGAAGAGTCGGGTTCACGTCCTAGATTTGGCCCACTTTGGGTTTTAAGAGACTTCATTGATCTAAGCCGTTGCTTTTCATTTAAACAATGAACGGCTGACAATGATTCGTACGCACTTTTGTAAAACACAGACGTACACTTTGGAACCATCCTGTGTGTGTGTGTGTATATATATATATATTTATACGAAAACGATATGAAGCGGACGTCCGCCTAGGCTTAAAGTGCGGACGTCCCTAAAGTGCGGACGTCCCTCCGTTCTTTGTCCGGCGCCAATGACGGCGCGCCTTCACCTGAGCGAACACCAGAGGCATCCCCGATCACTTCTCTTCTCGGCAAGTCCACCGAATTCTAGTTTGCCGGCGAGATCAACCTTGTCTGAAGTTTTGGGTGGAGGTTGCTGCCCAGACCTTCAAATCGATCTCGCCGGCAAGAGAAAGTGATCGGAGATGCTGCTGGATGCCGCTGGTGTCCGCTCAGGTGGAGGAGCGCCGGCGACAGAGGGACGTCCGCATTTTAAGCCCAGTGCGGACGTCCGCTTCATAGCGGGCCTATATATATACAGTCTTTCTCAGGTAAGGATGTCCTTAATTTATTCTTATGGTGTGGATTTCCACTTTAGACTCACTTTTCAATCGAATTTTCATATCTCCACCGTCTAGTCTTTAGATACTAATGTATAGATCATCTCTATAAAATTTCAGCCAATTTGGTTATCATTAAGGCACTTATAGAGGATTCGTCCTTACTATCCATTTATAGGGAAAACGGTCGGCTGTTCTAAAGAGATATATGATTATCATATTCAACACTATAATTCATACTATATGAATCATATGTCTTGGTCTGATTATTGTACTTTTGTGGACCAGCGTGCGTCTTATCAACAACCTAGATTCTCATTCTAGATGTAGATGAAGTTGATCTTTGTAATATTTATATGTAAATCTAATAATTTAAATATTTCAGAAAAAAAATTCTTCCTAAAATCCCGATATTTTTTCCCGGATATCCCTGATATATCTTATATCTCTTTTTTTCAAAGTACCGATAGATACACTGATACCAATATATATATATTTTTTAATCTGATAAGGACTAGGCGATCTTAGTTCCTCTGTAGCAGTCTGTTGGGTAACAGAGCACCCAATCTACCCCGAAATGGACCGCTACATCCAAGGACCCCCACCCTGCCCTTATCTGAAATTTTATTGATAAAAATAGATAGTACAAGAGAAAAGGAATGGGAGAGTAGGCCAAAACTATTTTGAAAACGAAACAGAAACAACGAACCCAACATGCCAAAAAACCACTTACAAAAACCTAATATTTTAATCCTTGCATATACGTACTGGCACACCTTATCATTAAGAAATTTATCATAGTGATTAAAGGTCACACTTGCAAACATATATTGTCATATAATATTTTAACAAAGTTACCCAAAACTATTGATATTAGTTATAGCTAAATACGAGTTATCACATACTTAGTTTTATCAGTTAGGATGATTGTCTCTTGAAACTTGAAGTTCCCAACAATGTTTAAAGTTGTGGGTGCAAATTTATGGATGTCCTCTAATGCTGCGCACAAATAAGTTAGCAACTTAGCATAATGCATGACATTCGATCTCAAGAAAAGAAAGTCTTCTTAGTGTTCATTAACTATTTCTAGCAAGTCTCTTTCATGTATGAGAAGCAAGATTTAATACATCATATGCGAGAGATAGAACATCGTTATACTCGCCTAAGAAGACACATATTGCCACATAAAACGGGCTTGAGCCTTAACTAAGCCCAAGAGTCCTACACTCCTCCTTGAGGGCATAATAGTAATACACTCTCCAATAAGGGCAAAATGATACTTTCAGGGTACATCCATCTTATCTCTATAAATACATGTTTCCACCCCCTCATTTGGGTAAGTCTCCATCTCCACCCTATTCATATCATATTTCTACTCTCATGTTGCGGACTTAGGCATCAGAGGGTCAAAGGCCGGCAAACCCGGTCTTCCCTCTCACGTCATTTGCTCATGATTGACAGGTTATGGGTCTTGAAGATGGAGTTCTTCCCGCATTCTGTGTGATTCATCCCTTCTGAAATCACGCCGAAACAATTGGCGCTAGAAAGAGAGCTCCTCAGGTGGAAACCCTCACATAGCTCACTATGAGCATATTCATCATCTTCTGGCCGGAATTCCTTTTTCTGGAAATTTTTCTTTTTTCCGGCACACTGTTTCTCTCCCCCCTCTCAGCTCCCTCTCACTTCAAACACAAGGAGTTCGTCTACTTTGAAAAACCCTCCCATATCACATCTCACTTGCATGAAAATCAAGCTTTCCAAAGCTTCTGGGTTTCAATTATAAAGGGTTTTGAGGAGAGAGAAAGTTGATCTGACATTTTCTCTCTCCTCCATGGTTGGTCTCCACTACCACAAGGCAGCTCACCTCCAACAGCATAAGACTCGTTGTCCCCCGATGAGCCAAACCTAGCCTCCCCGTCACTCGACGACGCCGGAAAACCGTCTCACGCGCCGCCGCCGTGAACACCCAAAAATTTGCTATGGACCCAATTCCCATTGCTTCTTTCTTCAGCAGTTTGTCACGAGCTTACTTTTTCCTAAGCTACTCGTGCGGCCTTAGCACCCTCCTTGCGCTAAGTCAGCCTTACTCACGCACAACACTTGGCTAGAACAACCGAAAGAAGACAAGAAGAACACTTAGAAGCAAGAACTTGTATTAAGCTTTAAGAGTGCTTTACAAGGCTTGGTGATGCAATGCTTTCTCTCTATACAAAATGAGAGGGGTGCCTCCCTATTTATAGGCATCCTTCCCCTTGCTTAAAGTTCTAGAGTAATCTAGGACTTTACAAATAAAGACAAAGTCTAGAGACTTCTACATGTCTCTAGGGAAGTCCTAAAATATCTATACAAGGCCTTGAGTGTTCTAGAGAGTTCTAGGGATCTCTAGTTGCTTGAGCCTCCTCAAAGGTTCTAGAGAATTCCATAGTCTCCTAGAGACTTCCCAATGTATCCGGACACCTCCGAGGCTTCCCACACGTTCTAGAACACTCTAGTGTGCTCCGAAAATTATCCTTGGGCAATGCTTGCTCCAAATATGCCCAAGGAACTTGGCGGGTTGTGACATTCTCCCCCACCTAAGTCCGCGACGCCCTCGTCGCGTCTTGCTCATGGTAGTGTTGGATTTTGTCCTTGAATTGCCAAAGAAAATCCTCGGACTCCTAACTTGCCTCCGTATCGGGCAACCCTCTCCATTTGACGAGATACTCCTTGTAGCTTGGCACGCCTCGACGCCGGATGACGCGGTCCGCAAGTATCTCGTCTACTTCCTTTTCAAATGAGGTGACAACTGCCGTTGGTGCCCGATGCGAAATTCCCCTTGATGGGTCTTCCACGTCTTCATTGTAAGGCCTCAACATGCTTACAGGAAGACCGGATGTATCTTCAACTTGGGCAGAAGATGAAGCTTGTATGAAACCTTGCCCACACGTTTGATAACTTCAAACGGCCCCTCATACTTGCGTATCAAGCCTTTATGCACCTTCCTAAAGGCTTTGAATTGTTGTGGCAAGAGCTTCACGAGTACAAGGTCCCCTTCCTTGAACTCCACGTGCCTCCTCTTTTTATTATCCCCCACTTTCTTCATCCTTGAGGCGGCCTTATGCAACGCCGCGCGAGCTAACTCAAAAGGACTCTTGTTGGTGGCCGCGCTTTGTTGCAAGTTATAAGAAATTATGCCACGTCAAGAAGCTTGGCCCAATCTTTTGATTGGCACTCACATAGTGCCGCAAGTATAGCTCCAAGAGAGCATTGGCGCGCTCCGTTTGCCCATCACTTTGTGGGTGGAAGCTTGTTGAAAAGCTTAAGTCAGACCCAAGCATCTTGAAAAGCTCCGTCCAAAACCTTCCGGTGAAGGGTGGGTCACTCACGATGTTCTTCGAAACGCCCCAAAACTTGACCACGTTGCTAAGGAATAGCTTAGCGGTCTCCTCGGCCGTGCAATCGGCTGATGCGGCCATGAAGGTTGCATACTTGCTAAATCGGTCCACCACCACGATAATGCTCCCAATCCCCTCGGACTTTGGCAAACAAGTGATGAAGTCCATAGAGACATTCTCCCATGGTCTTTCGGGAATGGGCAAGGGGTCGAGCAAGCCCCCGGCTGTTGTTAGACTACCTTGTCTTGTTGGCATACAAGACATGTCCTCACATACTCCTCGACTCCATCGCGCATCCTTGGCCAATAATAGGTGGACTTCAACAAGGCAAGTGTGTGCCTTACTCCCGGATGGCCGGCCATTTGGAGTCATGACATTCTTTCATGAGCTCCCTTCTCAAGTTGCCCCACTTTGGCACATAGATGCGGCGGCCCTTCGTGTATAGGAGGACTTCCTCTATCCAAAACCTTCGTGTCTTGCCTTCCTTTATCAAGGCGACGACACTTTGTGCTTGTGGATCCGCCTTGAGTCCCTCCTTGATCTTGTTCAAGAGTGAGCTAGTGACTTGCGATATGCTTGCAAATTCCGCCTTCCGGCTTAGTGCGTCGGCTACCATGTTCACCTTTCCCGGCTTGTACTCCATGACATAGTCGAACTCCGCCAAGAAATCTTGTCATCGAGCTTGCTTCGGACTTAACTTCTTTTGTGTTTGAAAGTAGCTTGTCGCCACGTTGTCGGTCATGATTACGAACCTTGTCCCAAGCAAGTAGTGCCGCCACACTCTAAGGCAATGGATGATGGCCGTCATCTCCTTCTCTTGCACCGTGTAGCGACGCTCCGTGTCGTTAAGCTTTCGACTCTCATAGGCAACCGGATGTCCTTCTTGCATGAGCACGCCTCCAATGGCAAAGTCGGAAGCATTGGTGTGTAACTCGTATGGCTTGGTGTGATCGGGTAAGCTTAACACGGGCTCCTCGCATATCGTCTTCTTCAAGTCTTCAAAGGCTTCTTGGCACTTTGCCGTCCACTCCCATGCCTTGTTTTTCTTGAGAAGGTCGGTCAATGGAGCGGCCCTCGCCGAGTATCCCTTGATAAAACGGCGGTAATAATTCACTAACCCAAGAAAATATCTTAACTCATGTACCTTGATGGGTGGCTCCCATTCTTGGATGGCATGCACCTTGCAATCCTCCATCATGAGTTTGCCATCCTTGAACTTGTGCCCTAAGAATAACACCTCATTCTTCGCAAAAGAGCACTTCTCCCTCTTGATGTATAGCTCATTTTCCCTTAGCACCTTGAACACTTCCCTCAAGTGTTCTACGTGCTCCTCCAAGGTTTGGCTATACACCACAATGTCGTCTAAGTAGACGACCACGAACCGATCAAGATAAGGGTGGAATATCTTATTCATCAAGGTGCAAAACGTCGCCGGTGCATTTGTTAGACCAAAGGGCATAACCAAGAACTCGTAAGAACCATACCTTGTGATGCACGCGGTTTTTGGTTCATCACCCTTGGCTATGCGCACTTGGTAATACCCCGATCAAAGATCCAACTTCGTGAAGTAGCGTGCATGCCCCAATTGATCAAACAAGTCGGCAATGAGAGGGATGGGGTACTTGTTCTTCACCGTGACCTTGTTGAGCGCCCTATAGTCGATGCACATGCGAAGAGAACCATCTTTCTTCTTTTGAAACAAGACCGGGGCACCAAAGGGTGCTTTTGAAGGTCTAATGAATCCCGCGTCCAATAGCTCCTTCAATTGCCTCCTTAGCTCCGCCAACTCGGGTGGTGCCATGTGGTATGCGCCCATGGCGGGTGGCTTGGTTCCCGGCTCCAACTCAATTGCATGGTCGACTTCCCTCTTTGGTGGTAGTCTCTTGGGTAGCTCGGATGGTGACACATCCTTGAACTCTTCAAGCACTTTGGCTACCTCCTTGGGCACGTCATCTTGTGGCCTCGGCTCCTCATCATCGTACTCCTTGAGGATGGCTAGGTAGCTCTCCTCTTCCCTCTTGACGCCCTTCTTGAATTGTAGTGCCGACAACACATTCAAGTCTTGCTTGGCGCCTCTCTTTGTCGGCACAACGCACGTCTTGTCGCCATCTATGATGCACATGCTATTGGAGAACGGCACCGGTATGGCCTTGACTTGATCATAGAATTCCAATCCTAGGACGACTTTGTAGTCATCCATTGGAACAATCGAGAAGTCCAAGTTTCCACACCATGCTCCCACGGTAGTCTTGACTCCTCGAATCACACCTTGAATTGGTCGGGCGGGTGAGTTAACCGCCTTGATGGAGCCCCCTCCATCACTCCCTCGTAGCCCTAGCCTTCGGGCTTCTTCAATCGAGATGAAATTGTGGGTCGCCCCCTTGTCGAGCATTGCGGACGTTGGCTTCCCTCCAATTGTCAAGTTGACGAAGTGTAGGCCTTTGGCTTGGACTTTGGGTGTCGATCGAATTACGTTGAGTAATTGCATCGACCCCATGCTTACACCTCCGTCGCCGCCCTCGGCTTCACCTTGATGACTCCCTAAGAGTGCACTTAGTGCCCTCTTTTGCGGACAATCTCTAGCCCAATGCGGCCCATCGCAAAGGAAGCACTTGTTGTTGTTGGGCTTTGAACTCCTCACGTCCTTTTGCTTGCCTTTGTCTTTGCTTCTTGCCTCATAGTTGTCTTGACGGGGCTCGTCTTTACGTTGGCCTTTGTCTCCCCCACCTTTGGCATAACTACTCTTCTTTTCCTTCGGCTTGCTCGTGGACTCCTTTGGACTAGTGTAGTCGATTAGGCTTTCGGCCACAGCTATGGCAGTAGCAAGGTCTTGCACCCCACGTCGCCTTAGCTCGGTCTTAGCCCATGGTTGGAGACCATCCATAAAATTGAAGAGAGCATCCTTGTCGAGTAAATCGGGAATCTCGAGCACTAAGTTGGTGAAGTCCTTAATATAATCCCAAATAGACCCCGAGTGCTTGAGTCTTCGCAAGCGAGCTCTTGCCTCATCCTCGGCATTCTCGGGACAAAATTGTCTCTTGAGTTCTCTAGTGAAGTCATCAAAGGTGTCGATGGTGCACGTACCTTTCTCAATATCTCCTCGCCTTCTCCTCCACCATAACATGGCAGTGTCGGTGAGGTAGAGAGCCGCGGTTCTAATCTTGGCGTCCTCTTCGGTGATGCCTACGGCTCCAAAGTATTGGTCTAGCCCCCATAAGAAGTTATCAACTTCACGAGCGTTGCGCGAGCCCCCGAAACTCTTAGGCTTTGGCACCTCGATGCGCTTAGCCTCCACAATACCGCTGGTGCCGGCTCCCGTAGCCAATGCGCGCTTGCATAGGACCAAGTCCCCATGCATCTCGTCCATACGTGCAAGCGTGCCATTCAACTCATTCTCGTGGACTTAATGCATTTTGGTGAGTTCCCCCATGAACTCCTCGCGAATCTTCGCCATCTCACCCCGCAAGGACTCCTCTAGCTAGGCCAACATGCCCTTGATCGCAGTGTGGATGGTAGCATCCTCCGCCTCTACGCCGTCTACCCGTTGGCTTAGATCATCCACCTGGGCCTCCATGCCACTCACGCCCTCCTCCACCTGAGTTAGACGTGAGTCGAAAGCAGAGATCATATCCTTAGACCGTTCCCGCCTTGGAACGTCAGGGTCGACATGCTCGTCGCGACTTCCTCTTTGCGTAACTTCCTCGGAAGGGTTGGATCCTGATGCACCTTTGGTAGCACTATGCTTTACCATTATGTCGAGCGAGGTTCCGATCGAACTTCTGCTCTGATACCAACTGTCACGAGCTTACTTTTTCCTAAGCTACTCGTGCGGCCTTAGCACCCTCCTTGCGCTAAGTCAGCCTTACTCACGCACAACACTTGGCTAGAACAACTGAAAGAAGACAAGAAGAACACTTAGAAAGCAAGAACTTGTATTAAGCTTTAAGTGACACGACCCACCCCGAATTTCACCCTAAACCCGGAGTAAATCGTGCGGGGACCACCTCGAAGGAAAGATTTACCGCTAAATTTGGTACAACCTCCCTTGGAAATGGACAACCTTTCCAATAGAAACCTGCAAAGACGTCTAAAAGTTCCAAATCCAACCTTATAGACTCCTGGAGCCTTCGTGCTCCCCACAAATCACAACATCTCCCAAAAATAGATTTAACAAAGATCCTATAACCAACATATTCAGAGCAACTCTATTTGAGAGGAAATGAACTAGAAATAAATAGAAAAGAGCGGAAGCTATACTATTGACTATGCCTCTTCTCCATGTACGTCCGATCTCAACTATGCAATCTTGCAGACTGGGCATTTTAAAACGAAGGGCCCAGGGGAAGACATTTAATAACGTTAGAGTGAGTGGACATAAATAATTTAATAACAAAATATTTATGTATTCCCATTTTAATTTCAAAGAAAATATATTGCATGCGGCAGCTTAAAAGCGCTCAATTCATAATCTGACAATTTCACGACTAGCACTGGCTAGTCACAAACTCAAATAAAATGGAGCCTCTCAGGCTAAACCATATATAATCATATATTCGTATGTATCTACACTCGTCAGACTCCTTGTATGAATCCTAGAAACAATTCAGAAAAATAGAAATTCATACAAGGCTACAACGCTGGCGTCTAACGCTCACGTTGCGCCATAATGGTATTTTTCCTCATTATGACCGAAAAGGACAGTGTATATATACGTGTGGACTCCCTATATGAAAACCTAAATAAACCGAAAAAGAAAGAAGTTTCTATATATGGCTATGACGCTTGTGTCTAACACGCACGACAAGCCATAATGGTATTTTACCTCATTATGACGGACCAAGCACGTATGGCTAGCTAACATTTATATACATACTAAATTCATAATATCCAAAATATATATATCCACCGAAAATCTCATTTTTGGGATCTCTCCAAAGGAGGAAAAATTGTCAAATAGTCGAGAAATCAATAAATTTCATCAGAAGAAATAAATGATTAATAAAATCATTCAAATCATTCATCGCATGTTTTTTATTTAAAACAAAGGTCCACTCACAACTTTAGGCCTAAGCTTGACGTCGATCCGAGGTCTCTCCAATTTGAGTCTCCTCACGTCCTGTTCCAAATATATAATTAATTTCCCACTAAAATCTAATATTTATTCAAAATAGGCAAAATAACTGAGAGCTATAAACACGCTCATCATTGCCTAACTTTGATATTCTTAAATCGAAACGATCCAAACTTTTATATCATACTCGGTAGTCGTAAATACAACATTCCCCAGAAATTGATTTAAATCCTACGGTCGGATTTTACATTATTTAACCGCTTAAATACCAAACTTCGGAAATTCACAAACCTATTCAAAACTCGTCTGAAAATTCCACAATTCACTTCATTAAATTCCTCTAATTATTACACATTTAAAACTATACAAAACCCCAAAACAACGGCGGCGGCCGGAGGCCGATTCCGACGACGTCCAAATTCTACCAAATTTTAACAGAATCTTCCTCTCATCATCCCAAACAACTTTCATAACTATCACTGAGTCCAATTTCAAGCCTAACTAGGTCAATCGAACGAAAACATCCTAAAAGCCCTAGAATTTCAACTTCGAATTTCTCCTTACCGAGCTTAAGAGGGATCAAGCCTTTTGGAGGGGTTGTTGCACGGGAGGAGAGCTACAAAACGAGCCAAAGATCACCGGCTTCGGTAGCCGGAGGAGGGAGCTCCGGCGAAAGCAACCACGCGGCAGCAGCGGCGTCACCGCGCCTTAACGCCGACGAGTGAGGACCGGTCACCACCCCAGGCTAGACGAGCGGCGTCCCAGCTGCCAGACGCGACCCGTGCGGCGGCCAGGCATGGTCAGACGGCGTCGGTCGGAGCTGGAAGAAATCCGACAGCGGGAGAAGAGAGGAAGAGCATCGGGAGAGAAAGAGAGAGAGAGAGAGAGAAAGGGAGAAGAGAAAAGAAAAAAGAAAAGATGGGTTTGGGCTTCACACCAACCCGGCCCAACATCAAAAAAATACCCAACTTCACCAATTTAACACCCCAAAATAAAATACCCTATTAAAAATTACCTTTTACTAGCTAAAATTTACTATTTTACCGTCGTTACATTTTTCTCCTACGAATAACTATCCGAAATAATCGTCCCCCAAAACCCCTCTAGGGACCAATTAAACTATATGTCAATGTCGGAGATGATAAAATTCTTATTATAAACAAGCTAGTGAATAAGATAAAATTTTACGGGTCGGGATGTGACATTAAGAGTGCTTTACAAGGCTTGGTGATGGAATGCTTTCTCTCTGTACAAAATGAGAGGGGTGCCTCCCTATTTATAGGCATCCTTCCCCTTGCTTAAAGTTCTAGAGTAATCTAGGACTTTACAAATAAAGACAAAGTCTAGAGACTTCTACATGTCTCTAGAGAAGTCTTAAAATATCTATACAAGGCCTTGAGTGTTCGAGAGAGTTCTAGGGATCTCTAGTTGCTTGAGCCTCCTCAAAGGTTCTAGAGAATTCCATAGTCTCCTAGAGACTTCCCAATGTATCCGGACACCTCCGAGGCTTCCCACACGTTCTAGAACACTCTAGTGTGCTCCGAAAATTATCCTTGGGCAATGCTTGCTCCAAAAACAAGCAGCAACTCCTTTCTCTCTCAACTACTCTTAAGGTTAGCACCCAACCAAAGTGCCAAAGCATCAACCCAACCTCCTAGTCACGATAGCACAAGGCTCAGTCTGACGCCTAGCAATTTCTCACCATCCTCTTTAAGAACCCATTCCGGTAGCGAGGCCAGTCGCATCACAAGTCAATCATAGCAGCAACGCAACAGTGATATGCTCTCGATCTCGCGACCCCAATCTCGGCACCACCATTCTATACCGAGACCCGAACTCGGTACCCACCCGCCCGGTACCCCCCCCCCCTCCCTCTTGAGTGTCGGTGCCTCTATCTCGGGTTCCCAGAACCTAAACCTGGAACCTCCTCGGGTCCCCTCCAACGAACCGCCGACAGCCACCCGGACCTCCGGCAACGACCCACGCGCTGGCATAGCCAAACCCATAATTACTCTGGGCACCCAGAGCTTTTCTCTTCCATGGTTTAATTGAGACCTCCGGCATGAATAATCACTACCAAGATTCTTCTTCCATGGTTTAACCCCGAGTCTCACTCCTCGCATCCTGAGACAGACCAAACAGCTTCCTATCCCGGCCTCTCGGGACTTCTCTCTCCCGGTAGCTTTCCATCCCAGCCTCTCAGGACTTCTCTTTCCATCCCGATCCCAGCTCCCGGCACCTCTCCCCCAAGATCCCGGAGCCTAAACTCCTGGCAGCCCCTCCCCGGCCTCCGAGCTCACGTCGCCTTTTTTACTCTCGGCGTCTCTGTCTTGAGACCAATCCCAAGCCCTCCCGGCTCCGGCACAGCTCGTCCCTTGATGTCTGGACTCATCACCCAACAGCCCCTCCCCTCCAGGGTTCTTGGCACAACGACTCGCTAACAACACGAGGTGGTCTTGGCACCCAGCTACTCACTTGGAATTCATTCCGCCTTGAAAAGCTGGAAGCGGTGACAATGTCCTCACCCTGAATAGGAATCATGATATAGAACTATAGAAGCTAAGTTTATATATACCACGCATTTGCACATAATCATTGATATATATACAATCAACTACGGGCTGCCCCACAACATGAAATATGTGCACATATGTGCATGACTCTATAGTTGACTACGTGTTGCATGCAAAACTCACAAGCAGATAGCACACACTGATGCTTCCACTATCTCTCTGAAGGTTAATTAATATCCACATATATTTTGTGCTACATGCATGGGCATATATATGATGCACCTATCCCACTCTTATCTATGCTTCTGGTTGAATACTCCTCTCCGAGACCACGTGACTACGGGCACTGTCCATTATTTGGTTATATGCCAACCAAGTTCGTACCCATAATATGGTCTCTAACATTCTACATGCCCCCGTGGCACTACATAGTTATATCGGGTCAAGCCCAATAAAGAGTTGTAGACAACAATCCTACATATAATGCTACATTACCTACTCATCTACTTGCCAAATATGGTCGGCACACACTAGAAACTATCATACTTGGGTCATCATGGCTTCTCTTCCCTACGTCGGTACACAGACATTACTTCTTGGCAAAACAATATTATTTCCAATGATGAGCTCAATAAGTACGTCATATCATCGGTTCGATTACTCCATTGAGATTCTTATACCAAGCTCTTTGACCGACGTATGGGGTCTCATATCAACAACTTCAATTTCTCTACAATATCTATAACGGCTTTACACTGCTCCAGATAAGTTCTACTTTACACTATTTAATTGAGTTATTATCATACAAATAACATGCCTCATGCATCATAATATTCTTGAGCATGCTTATTAAATATCACAGAGTTAGCAAACACTCTTTTTCACATACACATGTGAAATATATTTTCATGCACATGCAAAACATACATACTTGCAACTCATATGACGCTACAAATAATTGCAAGCCATTATACCTGTTATATATCTATGGTCTTATTCTCTCGAACAAGAGCCTTGATCATGGCATGACATCCCACCAGCCGGGAGCCATGCAACTTACGCCAACAAAACATCTTGGACTCACTCAGGGTACCATTTGTATTTACTTATAGAGGATTGCGAGTCCCAGCTACCTCAGGCTCAAAATTATCTTCTCCCCGACATCCATCGCCACACTTCTTTACTAGGATGGCGATATCGAACACCCACACCGGGTATTGATATCGATAGCGGCCAAAGGCCTCGAAAGATACTCTATTTGCAGGTACTCCCTTCACTGTAACGCCTCATGGTATCGCCACACGGTAACGCCCTATATATGGCTACACCTAAGTGACTATACTCGGTAACTATAACTCGTAACTATACTTCTCGCTACAAACTCTTGGCAGCGACACTTCACTTGCAACATTCCCCCCCATGATTACAACGTGTGGTCGCGACAACTTTTCATTATGACGTCTACAGACTATACATGATGAAGTTTCATGCACACTTTATTATACATGACACACAGTCAGCACCCTAGCATGCAATCTCAGGTTATACACATAGCAGGTGTAAACAACCATCACTCAAATGTGCAATCTCAGGCTACACACACCACAAGTGTACACAGTCAGCACTCAAACGTGCAATCTCAGGCTACACACACCACAAATGTACACAGCCAGTATACAAACATGCAATCTCATGCTATACACACCACGAGCGTATACAACAACTTCACTTCGAGGAAAGGTACCTCATCATGATCTTTCATGGCACCACCCCTGCCATGAAAACTTCTCATGGCACCACGCCATCAGATCTAAATAATATCACCATGATATTTCAACAACATCCTCCAGTACAGTCATGACATGTTCTCAAAGTTACACTTGTTAGTCACCCCCTGTAATGACTCTTTGCGATTGCTCTCCATGACAGATGACTCTACTATCCATGGTCTTTCCACGGTCTCCTTATGGTTTCTCTTTGGTTCTTATTTGTTTTATTTTCTTTTCTTTTTTCTCTATATATAGCATGATCTCTCTACCGCTATTACCTATGGTTGCATGTCGGTTACACACATATGGATAGCCACCATGGCTGTTTCCCATGGTTCTTCTATCCTCATGACTTTGTGCTCTCTTGGTTACGTTAGGGTCTTTGATTACTCCGCCATCATCCTCCATTATGACAATATACGGTTATGCCACACGGTTACGCCACATGGTCACGCCTCATAGCCAAATGGCTAAACCTACTAACTATACCTAATGGCTAAACCTCATAGCCACACCTCTCGCTACACTATTTATGATTAGCCCCTTTATGATTACTCTCCAGAATATCTCTCCACAATCGCTTCTCCAAGTGTGAGGTTCCGACACCTTGTTACTCCAAGTGCACAAGGTTGCAACACCTATCAGCATAATATCACCATACATAAGCCAACTGTGGCGAGCACGCTCCCCGGCACATGGTGTCAAATAGACAACCATGCCAACATGTACTCCTTGGCCACACGACATCTATCATCTATTAGCCACCCGGGACGAGTCTACAAACACTCCCCGGCACGTGACACCTACAAGTCGCCAAAGTGCTTAAGGCACTTCCTGACACATGACATACCTCACCTCTCGAGCACGCAATAAGAAATCCCCTATGCCAAATCAGTCCTCGGTTCGGTGGCCAACCATCATAATCTCTCCCGGCACTGGGGGACTTGGGCAACAACCTTATATGCCGACATTTACCACGCCGCCATGATACTCACCATGCCTACTCTGTACCCTCGCCATAACGACACTCACCACGACTAAGCAAAATTCTCCCTGCCTCATCAGGCACCCTTACCACGTCTCATGGCGTGCTCTCGGTACATTTTGACAACACCCGCCTTGCCCCATCAACATCTTAGCTACGCTTCCTAGCGTGCTCTCGGCATCTTTGCCATGCTTCCTAGCGTGCTCTCGCTATGCCATAGTGATAGACACCCTTTCCTCGACAGCTCTTTACATGCCCTCTCGGCACCATCACTATGCCCTAGTGGCACCTCTCGCCATGCCTCAGCGGCACTTCCTCCTTGCCTCAACGGCACCCTGGCCATGCCTAGCGGCACCATCGCCATGTCCCAGCGGCACTCCCCGCCACACCTCGATGGCACACTTGCCTCGATGGTGAAATAGTGAACTACGTTTGGTTTGATCCCATAAACGGGTACGTAGGCACTCTAGCACTCACCTAGAGGCAACCACAAAATATGTCACCACAATCTCCTCTTAGAACACGTACATGCTGGAATAGCTCAGCTAGCTAGAGCACATAGCTGATACAAATCGAAGGCTACTAAATGCCTAAGGCATACAAACATGCCGATACCCGCTACCCACGTGAGATGCTCACCAGAGTTCCCACACTTGGCATTGAGCAGTACCTAAACTTCGACCCCCGATCGCCCTGCAATCTCCAGACACTACACGGGAGTAACTGTCCCGGTGTCTCACATTCATGTGTCTATCTTCGGGCAAGATATCATGACATCATGATTTCTCATAACGTGACAGAGCTATAGCAGCACACGACACCCCACTTAGCGGGAGCTGGTCCATCCCCTCCCTTGCATGGGGACTTGGGGGACTGGTTATGTCACCACTAGTAAGGCTCGTACTCCCGATACTCTATCAGATAAAGTCCTCACCCAAGAGTCTCTTGACCGCGGACTTGGGGACTTGTTAATACATCATATGTGAGAGATAGAACATCGGTCATACTTGCCTAAGAAGACACATATTGCCATATAAAACGGGCTTGGGCCTTAACTAAGCCCAAGAGTCCTACACTCCTCCTTGAGGACATAATAGTAATACACTCTCCAATAAGAGCAAAATGGTACTTTCAGGGTACATCCACCCTATCTCTATAAATACATGTTTTCACCCCTTATTTGGGTAAGTCTCTATCTCCACCCTATTCATATCATATTTCTACTCTCATGTGGCTGACTTAGGCATCGGAGAGTCGAAGGCCGGCAAACCCGGTCTTCCCTCTCACGCCATCTGCTCATGATTGACAGGCTATGGGTCTTGAAGATGGAGTTCTTCCCGCATTCTGTGTGATTCATCCCCTCTGAAATCACGCCGAAACACAAGACTTGAAGTTTGTGCGACCTATTGGAACACATCTTAAAGTAGCATGACTTCTACATATTTGGTACAAACTTGAACTTATTTTTCATCACTATAAGGAAAGCTGTTTCTTAGGATAAAAAACATAGGTCTCGCCCCGAATGATTCTGCATATAAGGTTTCCTGCAATGGATGGTGAAACGAGTTGAATGATCCTGAATCCAAACAAGATGTAGAAAAGTTCGCATTTCAAAAGCTTGCAAAATTTTCATGTGAAGTTTGCGTATCTCAAGCCCACTAATTGGTGTTTAGCATTGTTGATGCTGTTTTAATTTGCTAGTCAGTTAATCATCAACAAAAGAGGTAACTTGGAGCCAATTCACTGTAGATCAATGATCATTTATAGGAGCATTTTTTTTCTAGGAAACCATCCTCTAAAATGATACCACACCATCAATGCTATTAGAGACCATGCATGTGTGAGCATGTAGTAACCCTGATTTTATTTTTATTTCCTTGTAATATTTTAGAAATTAATAAAGAATTATTTTGTGCAATTCTTATTCGAATTCACATGTTTCTAGCTAATTCTCGAAGCGGAATTCTTCTTAAGGATTATCTTTCTTCAAAGCGTCTTGTTTAGATAGTGCGAAAAGTTTACTTTTTATTCGTAAAGTATTTCTGAAAAATTTATTGACCAAAGTAATAGAGTTTGGCGATACGAGTTCGTATACACACGCACGCGTGAAACAAACGTCATATGTAAAAGTTATGGTCAGACAAAATTATTTTCTGATTCTGGTAGGGGTATATATAGGAAGAGGGGAAATTTGGAACCCTAGTTTCTAACTTTTACGGAGAGAAACATTTTTTCTCTCTTCTCACCTGACGTTGCCCTTGACCTCTGCCTTCTCCGGAGCCGTTTTCCACCGTCCAGCGACGGTAGGTCTGGGATTCAAAATATCGTTGGATCTCTTCATAAGCTTGTCAACTAGTTGTTAGTGACTAATCTAACCTTGTTTCCTTACAAAGACAAACTAACTTAAAATCTCTGCACACCCTTTATCTAGTTGGATGCAAAAAGCTTGTGGAGTTTTCATATTTTACTGGAAATATGGATTTGTTAGTAGAGTTGGATATGTCAAGCAGTGACATAAAGCATTTGAATCCTTCAATTGGAAATCTTGTTGTACTTGAACGTCAATATCTAACTAGATGTCAATCTCTTGCAGAACTGTATACGTCGGTTGGAAATCTCTGTAAACTTAAAAAGTTGTATCTACAACAATATGAGAATATTACAAACCTACCGACCAGTATCTGTAGGTTGGAAGAATAAGAGAGATTTACCACCATAAGCTAAAAAACCAAATTTAGTTAAGAAATGCTCCCACCATAAGCTATAGGTATTTCAATTCCCAAGCAAAAAAATTTAGCTTGAAAGATTTGGTACTTACGGATATTGTAAGCTAACGCTATATATAATTATCTTCATTATTTTATTTTATTTCTAGATTCATCATTGCAACTGAGCTATAAATTGACTACATATATTATGTTGTAATATATGTAGCTTTATAGCACTGTGCTTGACAAATCAGGGAAACAACTTGTGCAATGGCATGTAGTGTAGAGATTGAAAAACTTAAAACAAAGGATGGTCAAGTTGCCAAGCACTCTCCTTAAAGGAGGATCACTTCATGAAGTAATTGGTCTCACAGCAACACAAGCTGATGTAGATGTTACATTTGAGATAAATGATCTCAATAAAGCAGAAGTTATGGATCCAAGTTGGACTATTGCACAAATATTGTGTAGTAAAAAGGTGCCTCAAGGAAATGGGCTCTTGGACCATTTGGATTGTTAGCATTTTCTTCAAAGGACTTATAACAAAAAACAACATTTTTTATAGAATTTTCAAGTCTCACAACAAATATGTTGTTCTTATATGCAGTGACCAGAGTAGGTTTTTTCTATACCCAGATAATCATATGACAACTTATGGAGCAATTGTAAATGTGGATCCTCTTCATGAAAAGCTGTCACTAAGAAGCTTAATTGATCATTCTATAGTAGAGAGTTTTGGTGGATAAGGTCAAGGTGTACATAACAGTTAGGGTGTATCCTACATTAGTTGTTGATGGTGATATCCATTTATATGCTTTCAATTATGGAAGTGAGTGTGTCAAAATCGTAGGAAATGCATGGAGCATGAAAACTGCTAAAATCAATTAATAAATATTAGAACAAAAAGTGGAGAAGAAGCGGGGAGTATATTGATTCTTGTATGTGACTCCTCTATTTATACTGCCTCTTAAATTAGATAATTGATATGAGAGTTGAATAAACAAGTGTGAGCCAATTTTTTGTGCTTGCATCAATCCAAAAAAAAAATGTAACTTTATAGCATAATATATAGCCAAATTTATAGCTTACAAAATAGGGGAGTGAAATCCACACTTTCACTTTCTATTTTTGATAACTTAAATTTTGTCTTTAGTGACTTAAATTTTGTCTTCTTATGAAAATGATTACTAAAAATAGAAAGTGAGAATGTGAATTATAATTTAAAGAGTGTGAATTTTACTTCTCATAAAATAATAGTTGGAAGGACAAATCTATAAACAAAGTAAAACTGAATAAAATAATATATATATATAGTTTTAGCTTACCAATTCAGCATACCAGATATTCCAAGATAAACTTTTTTACTTGGGAATTGAAATATAGCTTATGGTGGGAGCACTTCTTAGCTCATGGTAGGAGTTGGTCTCCGGTAAGCTAAAAAAATATTCCACATAATATTCTTGTTTTCATAGCTAAATTTGGCTTTAAATTTAGTTTACGGTGGAAGATGCTCTTAATGCGAGTGCATGCTCAAAGGTACATGTATACGTTTCAAATAATTATGAAAAAGATGAATTCTTTAACAAAATTCAAAATTGGATATATCAATTGGAAAGATCATTGGCATAACAACTTTGTTTCTACAAAATTGTAAATATTTTGCAACTCTACCATGCATGACCTATGAATTTCAAAATTTGAAACTGCTTTTACTTAGCGGATGTCAGAAGCTTGTTTCATTTCCAACAAACACCAATAGTGGCTCGATCATATATTATCACTTCTAAAGCTAACATCACTTTTAATTGGAGAATGTATTTTTCAGATGTTGATTTTCTCGCAACTCACGATTGTTGAGAAACATTAGTTGTACTATATCTAGCAATAAATAATATTGTTAGTCTTCCGGCATGCATTAGCAAATTTGTCAACTTGAAGAAACTTGATTTGCATTGTTGTAAGAGTCTCCTAGAGGTTTGAGAGCTTCCACTAAGGCCTCGTTTGGTAATATGGAAAGGAAATTCGTTCCTTTGTATTTCTCATGGGAAAGTAGAATAAGCTTCCTTCTGTTCCGTTGTTTGGGATCGTTGGGAAATCAATGAGAAAACATGAGTTTGTTTCTATTTTGATGTTTGGTTTGTGCAAGGAAAGGAAACTAAAATCATTTTGAAATCTCATTTATGTCCTCATATATCAAAATATATAGTTGACAAGTTTCATAGAAAAAATTGTTAATAAAAAGTTTCAACAAGGATATAAATATATTTATGCTATGTAATTAATATCACTTCCCCAAACCCTAATTATAAACATGCTATTTGTTTTTCATTCTCATGGAGAGAAAAAAAAAACCACAATTATAATAGCAGAATCTTTGTTAGGAAACTGTAATTGTGAGAGCTGCATTTGAGAAGAAGAGAGAAAAATGAAGACGACATGGTAACATCAAAAGCTAAAAAAATAGGATTAAAAAGATACACGTACAATCAACAAAGAAAAAAAAATCTTAATTAAGTAAAAAACGAAAAAAAAAAAAAACAAAAATGATAAGTTGATTATGTGGCAATGCCACGTCAACTGTCACCTAAGGTGGGCTCTAAGGTGGTTCACCAAAAGGTGGTTCTAAAGGTACTGGAACGTGAAGCAGAGATTGAAACAGTCGTTTCAATCCTCGACGAACTAACAGAAAATTAACAAGAACACCAGATTTTTTGACGCTGTGTAAAAACCTCAAAATAGAGGTAAAATCACAGCGGAGCACAAGCTCAGAAAACGAACTCAACTAGATGAATTTGTGTAGAGTCTTACAACCTCTTAATTTGTAAACCCTATACTATTACAAATCCTTATCTCTAGGCAGAACGTCTTCTTCTTCTTTTTTCAATGATCTTCTCTCAACACACAAGAGAATCACAATCACACATAAACAAGTCCAACTTAACACGGAACAGTTGAACTTGTATATTCAGATGAGCAGCGGAACAAAACTATTTTCTCTCAAATGCCAAGCATGCAGAGACACCCACTTGAAACCCTACACCTCTTCTTTTATATATGACGTCCTTTTTGTTTCCTTACGCACACCACAACTTCTGGTTGTCCATGAAAACCTAATAAAGTCCAAATAGAAAAGCTAATTAATATAAGATCAAATCACACAATAAATCACAAGATGTTATATATTAAATCATAAAAGAATATCCTAAATAAATTAGAATTTCTTTCCTCACGCAGCCTCCATGTATCAATTAACCTAGATACACATATCAAAGAGACCTATGCACAATAGACCTTCATTTCTTATCTAACCACAAAGTAATCACGTGTGAGATCCGAACCAAGTTAGGACTCAACTACACCAAAGAATATCATCTGCAATATTGAGTCAATCAAGACACATAATCACATGATTCCTAATCATATTAGGATCCTTTCCTTTCATATATAGCTAATACACCAAACGTACTAGACTTCTTACCTTTCAAGAATCACCAAATCAATTAATATAAATATACCCAATTAGATGAATCATTAGAAAATCATATATCAATGAATACAAATCCTAACTAAGTTAGGACTTTGTCTTCATGAGTCCCACACACCAAAAAGGATTAGTATCACCTGCAATAATATTTCTTTTAACAAAGAGATATATAACAATAAAGTCCAAATTGTTTTGATATAGGAATGCCAACTAAAACATATACCAACAGGTTCACCTAACATTACTCCCTCCTTTATGTCATCTACGTAGATTGAATACTAGAAACTCACTATGTCTCACAGTGCATCATATATTCAGCAGAGTTTAAATTAATTAAGTTGTATTTAATTGTCAAGCCTTGCAGAGATGCTTCAAATTAAGCTACAGATATGACTACCTATATATATTTGCAGTACATTTATGTACTTTGCTGAACATACTTCAACTATAGCTTAAGAAATTCTTCAGTGCCATATTGACTGACACATTTCATGCGGTACTATATATTTTCAAAGGTTGTATTTGCATATTGTCATTTGTCAAATATATCTGAAGCATTTTTATTTTACAGTTGAAAGCATGCATGTATTTGCATTCGATAGGTCTTTGTAGTCTAATGTTACAAAATTCAATATCTAATTTTCAATGCAATTGATTTTCTTGCCTTAGAGCTGGAGCTTTTGTTGCATGGAAAAGATGAAAGTCTCGATGCGACCCAACGTTTCATTTTTGGCTACTGCATGTTGTGTTTTCAGAACCTCCCTGAGGTTGGTAATAATTTTGTTCTGCTACATATACTTTCTTTGATTGTTCTTTTAAATTTTAATTTTTGAAAAAAAAAAAACAATAAAAGCCTAAACAATAAGCTATGAATGTTTCCATATGTGAACAGCTGAATGAACACTCAGATTTGTAACTTGATGAACCTAATTTGGGAAAAAACTCGCGTCAACTGTATCTTTGAATTTATAGTGCAACATAATTTGAAAGATGCAGCTGGTTGCTTAACTAGAAAAATGAATTTCGTTTTCATCGACACATGCATTTTTTGCAGGACTTGTCTGGAGCAGTACTGATGCACTAGCAAGGAAAACTGTTTAGTATTCTTTCATCCATTTGAATGATTTGATCAGTGGATGAATCTTACCAAAACAAGGAAAATATTATTTGAGGGTTTCAATTTCTACTCGCCAGCTAGTTTTCATTTTCAAATTAATGGCACATCATAAATTCAGTATACGATTTCCATATATTTCCTTATCCTATTTGGCTGTTACTGTTTACTGCGTGGAAGAGAAGGAAGAGTGGATGTGAACCACTGAGCTCATTCATATTCAAGCAAAGGACAGATGATGTAGGAGATGTTGATCAACGAGCATTGCGCCTCAAAACAGCTTGGACATGGTGAATCTGATTAAAGTTGAATCCTGTTGGACTCCTCTTTCAAGGAGTAAGATGAAGTACCAATTGATGCAAGGTTTAGATTTCTTCTTTCACAAGGAAGGGGAACTTGTTCTAGCTAGCACGTAGTACTAGGATTCTGAGGAACGTATAAACTATTTAGAGAGAGAAGCTTCCCTTAGAGATTTTATTTTGTAAGGAATGCTTGGGTGTAATTAGGGCCCTTTATTGAGAGGGGTCGCGAAGAGTGATATTACATAGAGTGGTTTATTTTTATTTTTTCGATACTAGGGAGCCAAAAGACCCAAACAAAGAAAAAAAAGAGCAGAAACTAGATAGCTTAACTCTAGCTACATTCCTAAACTTAGCAGTATCACACAAGTCATCAAGAACAGCATTAACAACTTGTGGAGGAGGTTGTTGAAAATATTTCACTCCAAACTCAGAACCTAATCTGGACTTAGAGAGAATATCAGCCACCATTTGATCTCTTTGTACACATGTGAGACATCACACATAGAGAGCTTGTCCATCAAAAATTTGCATCTACCAAGCACACTGTATAAAGGATGCAAATCATCAACCCCTTTCTTCAACATTTGAACAATAACATTATAATCAGATTCAGTAAGGAGCGAAGTGGTTTATTTGTTATCTTCTTCATTAGTGGATTTATTATTATGGTCACTGATAGGAGCACAAAGTGTTACGTTTATAATGTCTTTCCAACTCTATTTAGCTATGTAATTTCTTCAACAATATTCATATTAACTAAATTTGTATTTTTAGGTCATAAATAAAGCCGAAGTGCCCAAAAGAGACGAAAGAAGATATCTTGATGGAAAATGAATCTATGTTGTGCAATGAAAGAAATCAGAAAATCTGTCAGAAATTATCAGTCAAATTCGACAGAAGATTGTGATTAGCTTACAACGATCTAGGAGGTGTACCATATATCAACGGAAAGCTACAAGAGTTCCATAAATTTTTACGGATCGTCAATAACTATTTTGGAGAAGAAGTTATGACCGTTTGAGTGGTCTAAGGTCAGTCTGCCCGAATTTCTAATTTGGACCAAAACTTCTATTTTGAGGCTCATACCACATTGGCAAGCCCATGAACGAGTTTATGGTTTCTTAACCCTAACCACAACAAAAAAGAAGGGAGGACGTGAAGATTAGAGGAGGCCAACGATCTCACATCATCAGAACCTCTATAGTTGCGGACTCGCACAAGGATGCCGCCAAACATCATTGATCTCTCCATCATCCATGGTTTACCTTTCCTTTGCCATATTTTATTCTCCTTGTGTGATTTTGCAGCCATGTGTGGCTGAATTCTCTTAGTTAGGGGCAAGGTTTGAAGCCCCAAGAATGTTTTAGATATTGTTTTGAACCTTAGTTTCAAATTATCGTGTCTTTCAAATTGTTTATTTGGTTTTGGTTTATGGGGAACTCTTACTTGTTTATGTTCATGTATGCGCAACATAGAACATTATGAACTTATGAATGGGGCTAGAATTAGGTTGTTTAATCTCCTAACGGTTAATACAGCTTAATTCAAGGTAGTAAAACCTATAGAACAAAAGGTGAAACCAAATAAAAAGGATTGCATGCTAGATAGACGTTCCACACTAGTTTTGCATACTTGTTCAATCAAAATTTCATCGATCTTAATGCTTAGAATAATTTGTTGATAGGATAACGTCTATATCTTGGTTGGTTATTCTAAAAGTTTAATAATGGTGTGTTCATCTTACTTAAGTATTCAAGGAAAGTAATAAGGACTTAAGCAGTGCGTTCATGGTTTGTTCTGCATTGATACCGATTTGTGACTTAATGATTAAAGCTTTGGTTGTTAACATGTCTTGAAATATACTTGGTGGTGGATTTCCAAGTCTCTAACGTCTCATCCATATGATCTTTTCTGATTTGTTTTGTTTCTTTGTTTTCTTTTGTTTATAACCATAAAATCCCATATCTCTAGTACTATCATATTTTGTTTTGTAATTAACGTAAATTGTAAAGGTACCCTCAATCCCCGGCTTTTATAACGATACCCTTATTTGCCATATACTACAATTGACACAAAATGGTTTTTCATACGGCTAAAATAGCCTCACAATTTAACCCTGCAAAAGATTGTCAATTGTAGTATAAAGAAGCAAGGGTCGTTCATTGCCAGAGATTGAGGGTATTTAATTTCACACACAAAAACAATGTCACAAAAGTGTCTACTGTTCCTAACAAACAGCAAACGAAAATATACTTAACTACCTAACCTATACTACTAAGATAATTATGAAAATTTATAGACCTAACTAGACACAGAGAAGAACATGCACACAAAATTTCAGGAGATTTGAAGTTCGTTTACTATTCTAAATAAATCACTAAAAACAAAGGACAGAAGAATAAGAAAACTAGATTGATTTTTGTAGTTTGAGAAATAAGACAGAGAAGAGGTTAGGGATTTAGGAAATTCACCACCTAATATGCTTCAAAACAAAGTCCACAAAACCAAGATTCTAATTACCAAGTTATAAAAAGGTTCAATTAAGAATAAACCGTGAACGCACTGTGTAAATTCTTACTACTTCTCTTAACTACTTAAGCAAGATGAACGCACCGTTACTAAGCCTTTAGAATAACCAGTCAAGGTATAGACGCTATCCTATCAACAAATTATTCTAAACATTAAGATCAATAGAAGTGATTGAACAAGTATGCAAAACTAGTGTGGAACACCTACCTAGCATGCAAGTCTCTCTATTTGGTTTCACGTATTGTCCTATAGGTTTTACTACCTTGAATTAAGCCGTATTAACCATTTTAGGAGATTAAACAACCTAATTCTAGCCCCACTTACAAGTTCATAATGTTCTATGTATGCATCCATGAACATAAACAAGCAAGAGTTTCCTATAAACCAAAACCAAACAGACAATTCATAACTAAGCAATTATGAAATCAAGGTTGTAAAACAAAGTTTATTGCATAATTCAGGGCTTCAAACCTCCACCCCTAACTAAGATAAACTAGCCACACATTGTTGTAGAAATCACATAGAGAAAATAAATTCGAAAGTTAAAGATTACAAAAGGAAGAAGAAAACTGTGAATGGAAGGAATGGCGATGATCTTGGCGACTTCTCCTTGATGGAATCTTGTGCGATGCAGCAACGTGAAGGTTCTCTTGCAGTATGACAGCTTCGAGTCATTCTGGTATTAGGGTTTTGCCTTAAGTAGTGTCCAAGTCTTCAAAGCTTCATTTTCAGATTATGTTTCCTTCTTTGACTAGGATCAATGTTTGGGCTATCTTTTGAATGTCTTTCACATATAATGTAGGCTTGGCTTTTAGGAAAATTATATTAATGATGTCACTCTTCAAAATCGTGTAAAAATCCTCAAGAAAGCTTCTCATAATCCCGCCCAAACACTGCCTCGAACTTGACTGCTGCACAGCTTTTTCAGAACTGCTGATTTTCTGTCCAACTTTGACGCTTCATAAATCCAAGATGCCATCACCGATTTGGATGATTCTTGAGTCCAAATTGATCTACAAATGCTCCTCTACAAATCTGGACAGTCATCTTGGTGAAACCATTCTCGGAACTGCATGGAAATAAGTCTTGAAAACTGGAGAAAATAAGCAGAAACCAGTTTTCAGTTTTTTGTGTTTGTAGCTTCTGTTTTGGTGAAGTGGTTCCATCGCCTTTTCTTGATATTTTTGACCATGTGAGTGATCAAACTCCATCCTTGACATCTCTACTTCGTATTGGAAGCCTTGATTGCATCACTTGAGCACATATTTGCATTATCTTGCTCCACAAAGTACCTAAGAAAACAACAAAGTTAAAACGATCTTTTTAAAGGAAAATAACTAAGTTAAATATTACAAAGGTTAAACTATAAAATCATCGCATTTTATGCTCCTATCAAATTCCCCCACACTTAATTTTTGCTAGTCTCTCAGCAAAATCAAAGACTTAAAACCCAACGAGACTCAAAAATAACTCTAATGCCCTTAACAAATTGTCTCAGAAATCCCATACTTTCATAGCACCAAGAATAACAGTCAACCAAGAATTAAGCGCACATTCGAGAGTTAATAAAGACTCATGTTCAACATAGCACAAGTAAGACTTAATTGGGAGAGAACAATGGTGATGGTTAGAGCTCAACATACATAAGACAAATCATGATTTCATCTCACAAGGATTGCACTCTTTCTTCTCTCAAGATTCAAGGTATGCTTAGAAACTTTCACTCAAGTGTATGCGAGAGATCAAAATAAAAATCAACAAATAGCTCACATACGTAAGAAAGAAAAAAGGCTCAACGAAAAACATGATTTATAATCCTATGAAGGAAATCAAATACTTGCCAAATGGGCCACAATATGCTCAACTTTTGCACCTAACTCCACAGATCATAGTTTGCCCATCTCAAGGATCAAGTAGATCTTTTTCAAGGTTGTAATGGGGCTAGGCTTAGGGTTACAAAAACAAGGGGATAGAAATTCAAACAAGTATCCTGAAACCTAGCAGAGCTTTAATTGATGTAGAGAAATTCCTTTTGTACTCTTACAACCATCAAGGTCTCCTTGTAACTTCATTGTGTCATTAAATGCGGCCGAATGTCATTGAGTTGGGTCGTTGCTTCATTCAAAACACTTCAAGAAATTAAGCTCGATGTTCTTCACATATTCTTTTTCTTTAGTTCTTCTCTTCCTGGCCGTGCAATAAATTTTTTTCAATTTTTTTTTAATATTGCCAAGGATTGCAATCCAGCTTGAGTCCTCCCCCACACTTATTCTTCTTCATCATCTTCGTATCGCCTTGATTTTGCATAAATCTCAGGTATAGCTCTACTAGATTCCAGAACAAGGGTAAGGATATAGCTATACTAAAGCTCAAGGTCAAGATAATGAGGGTGATGACAAAAAAGTTTACAACATAGGCTTAATGGGGTTAATCTAGGGGGTGTACATCTTGTGTACACAACTGGGGGGCACAAGTTGATTTGGCTTTGGTGGCGATCCTAAGTGCTCAATCCCTTCCCCAATTAGGGCATGTCATGACTAAAAGTTTTGAAAGGTGGCAAAAGCGAGTTCTAGTAAACTCTCTAGTCCATTAAACTTAATATGTGACAAGCATTCAATCATGAAAGAATAATGAGATTTAGCAACAAGCATATCATTGAAAATCGAGTAATGAATTTCAAAATCTCTTCAAAGAAAGGCATTAAGATCAATAATCTCACAAGGGTTATTTTGAAATCACAATCCGAAATAGCATGTTCAAAAATTCTGTACCAAAGTCTCAAGCCATATCTACTACAAATACGCATGCATCACATAAGACTCGACTAACCAAAGAATGTTATGCTCATCATCTCAATTTAATGATCATCTTTTAGCCATGATTTCAGAAGATTAGTATCATCCTAGACTTAGTAAGGGCTTCTACGACTCAAAAACCAAAAAAAAAAAACACAAACAAAAACAATTTTTTAAATTTTTAAATTTTTTTTGACTCTAACAAAAACAAAACAAAACGTAAAATGTGTGCAATCTCTTCCCCCACACTTGTACTATGCAGCGTCCTCGATGCAAGAACAATATAGATTACGCAATGATAACATAAGTATGGAGGAAAGTCAACAAAACAAAAGACTAAGGAGAATAGATTGAGAAAAGCTCCCCCATTGCGTGCTCTGAAGCCAAGTTCTAGCTCATATAACATCCTATTGCAACATCCAATGTCTAAGATTCCAATTGAAAATGAAAGATGGCATTTCTAGCTATTCATGCATAGATGGCACGTTTCCTAACTCCAAATGTGTTGAAAATGGCAGCCTTGTGAAGTTAGAAGAAAAACAGAATTCGAACAGAAAAGCTGAAGCACGGACCTTTACCCATTCAAACCTGATTTCTAATGAGTTCTGGTGCTGGAATGTAAAAGTTCCTCAAAGCCAAGTTGAAGCTAACTCAACAAGCTGTTTAGGCATATATGCTTTCCTCTACAGAATTGCCGGAAGTATCCCATGTTTTGACCTTTTTCCAGCTATACTGCACAAATTCTTGTTTCTGGCAATGACCTTGCTGCCTTCAACATCAAACGAAGAATGACTTGGGTCTCCAAATCCACTTATGTAAAATCCTACAAAAACTAGACTCAAAGATCTTTTTGTTAATATAAAGCACATATTCGCAGGTCTTGTAAGCTATAAAAAGTAGCCCCCAAAGTTGACAGACTACTTTTTGCAAGAGCACTGTTTTTGCATAACTTGGAGTTTTCTTCAACTTTTCTCAACTCTAACCTGCACACACACAAAACACATCAAAGCAAACAGAAACAAAACAAAGTAAATACAGAAGATAAAGAAGGTTGGGTTGCCTCCTAACAAGCATTGATTTAGCGTCTTCAGCTAGACGAAGTTTCTTCTTTAGTTCACAGGGGGTGATGCATTGCAGAGGTTCTCCTCCTCTACATTGTGCCCTTGAAAGGCCTCATAATATGGTTTGACGCGGTGTCCATTGACTTTGAATTCATTGCCACTCTTTTCACTACTAATCTGCACAGCTCCATGAGGAAAAACGTTAGTAACAATGAAAGGACCAACCCAACAAGAATGGAGCTTACCTGGAAATAACTTAAGTCGCGAATGGAAAAGCAAAACTTTTTGTCCCACACTAGAAGTTTTTCCACGAATCATCTTATCATGGAAAGTTTTAGTTTTCTCTTTGTAAATTCGTGCACTCTCATATGCATCATTCCGTAGTTCTTCCAACTCACTAACTTGAAGCTTGCGGTGTAGTCCAGCCTTGTCACTGTTCATATTGAACTCTTTAACAGCCCAAAATTCCCTATGCTCGAGCTCAACTGGCAGATGGCACGCCTTACCATAAACAATCCGGAAAGGCGACATGTCAATGGGTGTCTTATATGCAATTCTATATGCCCAAAGTGCATCATCAAGGCGTTGGCTCCAATCTTTCCTATTTGGGTTGACAATTCTCTCTAGTATCTTCTTGATCTCACGATTTGAAACCTCTGCTTGTCCACTCGTCTGAGGATGATAAGGTGTGGAAACCTTATATGTAACACTACCAGAAGAAAGGCTTTAGCCGACGAAAATAAAAAAACCAGGCCGACGAACTATTTTTTCGTCGGCTAAAGTCCACGTTAGCCGACAAAATTTTCATTCGTCGGCTAATTGGACTTTAGCCGACAAAATTTTCATTCGTCGGCTAATTTAAATTTTCGTCGGCTATCGTCAACTTTAGCCGACGACATTTTAATTTTGTCGGCTAAAGAATTTATTTCATCGGCTAAAGTTCACAGACTATAGCCGACAAAATTTTTAAAAGTTTAGCCGACGAAATTAAAATGTCGTCGGATAAAGTGCTTTATATTTGCAGATCTGGACAATAGCAACTCATCTAGGAGAAAAAGTTTGGGTGTTGTCGAAATCTGTCCATAATTAGTTTGTGGAGCTATATATAGGTACGTATATGTATATATGTTGATTAATTGAGTTTTATTTAAGTTGATCGATTTTGAGTGTGATTGATTTTGAGTACGTTGGATGTATATATATATATATATATATATATATATATATATGTTGATCGATTTGGTTGATGATTTGATAATATATATGAAGTTGTTGTTAATAAATAGTAGATATATATATATATGTTAATTAATTTATAATATTGTGTTGATATGGTATGAAGTTGTTGATGATATATATGAGTTGATGATGATTTTGTGATGATGTTGATATATAATATTGTTATGAGTTGATTGATTTTGAGTACGTTGGATTTATATTATATATATATATATATATATATATGTTGATCGATTTGGTTGATGATTTGATATAATATATATGAAGTTGTTCATAAGTAATAGATATATATATATATATGTTAATTAATTTATAATATTGTGTTGATGGTATGAAGTTGTTGATGATGATTTTGTGATGATGTAGATATATATATATAATATTGTTATGTAATTATTAAGTCTATATATATATATATATATATATGTGTGTGTGTGTGTGTGTTAATTAATTTGTTGTTAATTAGTTGTAGTACGTAGAATATATACGCGTACCAAATGAATTGAGATTTTATATATGATATGGAATTTAATTAATAATTAGCTAGCGTTATACATATATATTTTGTTATATTTTCAGGATATGGATAAGAGTTGGATTTCGCTTCCAAAATAGGACAAAAGATATGGTAAAGGAGTTATGAGTTTTCTGGAATATGCGCTGGCTAATGCTAACAGGAATACAATTTTCTATTGCCCGTGCAAGAAATGTCAGTGTCGCAGTGATATGCATCGATTTGCGATTGACAAAGTATAGCAGCACCTGAGGAGTAACGGGTTTTAGGAGAAGTACACATGTTGGTTATATCACGGTGAAACATCATTAGGGGGTCCGCATGATCATGGGTAATTTTCTGAGACGAGCAGTACATCCAACGATCCAACAACGGCATTCATCAACGACATGTTTCTTTATAAGAGCGGTGTATGCGCTGAAGGACAGTATATGCCTGACCCGGTGCAGCCCTTCCCTAGAGCTGTCAACACTGCTGGTATTGAAAAGTACAACAAACTGCTTGCTTTCCAACAGAACCCTGTGTACCCCGGTTGTCAGAAGACCGTTCTTGAAAGTGTGATGGACGTAATGAAGATTAAAGTTGAGACAAAATCGACCGTGAAGGCTATTGATAATTATCTACATTACACTGCTTCGATGCTGTCCCACGGTCATCGTCTTCTTACCACTCATCGTAAGGTCCGATGTATCCTGAAAGATCTTAGGCTTTCCTACATCAAGATCCATGCATGCAGATATGACTGTGTTCTCTTCTGGGGTAAAGATCCAGAAGGGAATGACCTTGGTGGCCTTGACGCATGTCCAGTATGTCATACTGACAGGTATAAGCTGACCCCTGCAGGCAATAGGAAACCTGTGAAGGTACTTCAATATTTCCTGCTGAGGGATAGGCTGGAGCGGTTATACATGTCTTCACACGGCCAAAGCTATGAGATAGCACGCTGATAGGGAATTGCATGACGAAGATATCCTTATACACCCTGCTGACGGGGAGGCTTGGAAGCATATAGACAAGGAGTTTCCTCATTTTGCGTCAGAGGTCCGAAATGTGAGGCTCGGGCTCTCATCTGACGGGTTCAACTCTTTTGGCAACATGAGTCTTCAATACAGTGTATGGCCGGTGATTTTGGTACCGTACAACCTTCCTCCATAGATGTGCATGAAGAAGGAATACAATATATTGAGTTTGTTGATTCCGGGGTCCAGTTATCCAGGTAGGTGTCTCGATGTGTATTTGAGACCTTTGATTGAAGAGCTTAAGTTTTTGTGGGACGTTGGTCATCCCACTTATGACAAGTATATGCACGAGATGTTCCAGATGCATGTCATGGTTGTTGGTACCATCAGTGATTTTCCTGCCCGTGGGATGTTGTCGGGCAACGTTGTTAGGGGATACAAGGCTTGTCTAGAGAGCCTTAGCGATGAGGGGAGCAGTAGTCATTGCAACAGGATATGCAGATTGGGTCACCGTGCTTTCCTTCCATATAATCACAAATGACGGTTCGATGGCAAGGCATTTGATGGGACCGTAGAACACGGTGTGCGTCCCAGAAGATGGACAGGAGAAGAAATTTTAGCAGTGCTTAATGAGTACGATTTTGGGCACCTCAGCAATCATCCAAATATTGTAGCGGCAATACCTGAAAGACCCGACATGTACAAATTCTAGACACATAAGAGCATATTCTGGGAACTCCCATACTGGAGTAATTTGTTGATCAGGCACTACCTAGATGTGATGCACATAGAAAAGAATGTTTGCGACAGTATGGTGGGCACAGTACTGAACTTGGAGGGGAAGACGAAAGACGGTCCTAAGGCACGCATTGATCTAAAAAAATGCAATTAAGAAGACATCTGTGGTTGAAAGAAGGGAAGAAAAAAGTGCCTCAAGCTCCTTACACCGTGAAGCCTGACCAGAATAACGTAATTTTCAGGTGGATGAGTTCTGTGAAGTATCCTTCAGGCTATGCAGCAAATATAGCCCGGTGTGTGAACTTCCGGGACAATAAGATGTACGGGTTGAAGAGTCATGACTGTCATATCCTGCTACAACGTCTCTTCCCTGTTTTCATTCGACCGTTCCTTCCCCGTCATGTGGTGGAGCCGTTAGTAGCGTTGGCAAGATTCTTCCAGAAGTTATGCACACGGGAAGTGAAAAAATCTAACCTCCGGGAAATGCAAGAGGACATCATTTATATCATGTGTAAATTTGAGAGGATATTTCCTCCAAATTTTTTTGACATCATGCCTTACCTGATGATCCATCTTCCCGAGCAATTGTTGCTTACCGGTCCAGTACACTACACTTGGATGTATCTCATGGAAAATTACGTTTTTTACACCTGAATTCCTCGATATATATATATACATGTTCAATAATCATAACACTTTGCAACTTGATTTATAGGCAACTTGGAGACTATAAAGATTATGTGGCTAATAAATCCGCGCATGAAGGATGTATAGCTGAAGCATATATTACGCACGAGTGCATCACCTACATGAAGTTGTATTTAGGAGCATTGAAGGAAACTCCACAAACCATGCCGATAGATGTACCGAAGTTCAATCTTTCCATACTCTCCAGTGATGTTGAAGTTTATGGAATTTTGTCAAACTCCTACAAGTTGCAACTACATGAGCTAGTCATTGCCCACTAATGGGTATTGATTAACTGTCCAGAAGTTGAATACTGGAAAAACATCCATCTATATTGTCCAGACATTCATGGTGATCTCGAGTACCACAACAGGGAGTTCGCAAACTATTTCGGCGACTGGGTACCTAATTCAATATTTATGTACGTATTTATGTTTATTGCATAATTATCCATATTTACAGTTGAATGGTTGGTTGCAAATGAACCATATTCAATTTGATGGTCACCCAAATTGGTCGCACAAACTAAGACTTCTAGCGATGAAGCCGATAATGTCAAGAGTTTATTCGATGTGCAAGGTGAATGGCGTGCAATTTATATGTGAACAGAGAGACAGCAGACGGAGAACACAAAATTCTGGGGTGATGGCGCATGGTGGGCGGAATGGAGTTGACTATTACGGTGTTCTCCATTCAACGGTGGAACTCGTTTACGGTGAAGGCATGACAATGCACCTCTTCAAGTGTAGATGGTTTGATACTAGCCTGCAGAGCATGAAGACCGATCAGTACGGAATATTATCGGTGAACACTGCTACAAGTTCTTACGAAGATGACCCGTTCGTTTTTGCCACATCGATAAAACAAATGTTTTATCTTGATGACCTTGCTAAGGGTGACGCATGGAAAGTAGTCAACCTTGTGCATCCTCGAAACATTTACCGAGCGGCTACACTTGGAGAGGCCGAAGATGAGGAAAAAGATGTTGTGTATCAAGAGCCCAACGCAATAGGTATTCCTAACTCCTCTACCGTTCGCTTTAATAATTTTAAAGCGGGTCGTTCGGTGCGAATTCGTGATGAAGAGCTAAGGCTTATTGATGTTGATCCAAATCAAGAAACAGACAAAGACTCTGGCGATGAGGAAAGGCATAAATTACCAGAAATTAATTCTGACACCGAAGAAGACTCTTCGGATGATTCCGATTACGAGCCTTAGTTTTAATTTAGAGGACGTAATACATTAATTTGTAATAAATGTATTACCTTTATAGTTTACATATGTTCAATTCATATTTCTGTTATTTTATATGAATTTTGGTGATATATGAACATGAAGTTAGTATGGTTTAACCTTCTGTTTTAAAAATGCATTTTTTATACTTTAGCCGACGAAATATACCATAATTCGGCGGCTTAAATCATCTTAGCCGACGAATACAGTAATATTTCGTCGGCTAAACCCTAAAACCTAGGCCGACGAATACCCTAATATTTCGTCGGCTTAACCCTAAACCCTAAAATTTTTATACGACTTGTTGGGTCTCATCGGTTTGAAACTATTTTCAGTTGAAGGTCCGGGAAAAATACGTAATTTAGACGGTCCAATGACCTTTTTCGTGCGTTTAGGGGTTTGACTTACGAGATTGACCGTCCGGATCGAGCCCTTAACCTTGTCGGATCAAGTTGAATTTTTTTTGTAACATGTATTTTATCATGATGGTCAGATCTGACGGTAGGATTTTTGTTTCTCAAGTTTGATCATCACAATCACAACATGCCTACTAATGTTGTATAACTTGTTTACCAAGTGTTTGAGTAAATATTCCGTTTCAAAAACAAACTATATGTAGAGCCTTCAAATGCAAAAAATCCGTGAAATAAGATATGGCCAGAATGGTGAAATACGTCTACAGTTGAAAAATCATGGTATTCCGGTAAAGTCTCGGTGCCGATAGTTACGGTCAATGCAATTTTCCATTCTTTATCCCTATGGGTAGCCCTATCTTCGGTGGTTATTTTCCGTAAAAATTTTATACGACTTGTTGGTTCTCATCGGTTTGAAACTATTTTTAGTTGAAGGTTCGGGCAAAATACGTAATTTAGACGGTCCAATGACCTTTTCCGTGTGTTTAGGGGTTTGACTTACGGGATTGACCGTCCGGATCGAGCCCTTAACCTTGTCGGATCAAGTTGAATGTTTTTCGTAACATGTATTTTATCATGATGGTCACATCTGACGGTAGGATTTTCGTTTCTCAAGTTTGATCATCACAATCACAAGGTACCGAATGTATAAAGTACTTAAGCCGACGATTTTCAAACGTAAGCCGACGAATTTCAAAGATAAGCTGACAAATTTCAAACGTTTAGGCGATGAAATTCAAAGTTAAACCGACGAATTTCAAGGTTTAGCCGACGAATTTCAAAGGTTAGCCGACGAAATGCAAAGGTTTAGCCGACGAATTTCAAAGTTTAGCCGACGAAGTAAAAATTTCGTCGGCTAAAGTTACACGGTATACAGACGAAGACTCAGCGCTCGACAGCCTCCACAGCGCGTTTCAAAACTCTAGCCTCCTCCCTCCGCCTCCTCCGCCTCCCTCTCCTGGTCTCCCGGTCGCCCTCTCTCCTCTCTCGGTCTCTCTCTGCCTCCTCCTCCTCCTCTCCCTCTCCCGGTCTCCCGGCCGCCTGCTCCGCCTCCTCTCCCTCTCCCGGTCGGCTGCCTCCTCCGCCTCTCCCGGTCTCCCGGCTGCCTCTTCCGCCTCCCCTCCCTCTCCCGGTCTCTTGGCTGCCTCCTCCGCCTCCTCTCCCTCTCCTGGTCTCTGGCCGCCTGCTCCGTCTCCTCTCCCTCTCCTGGTCGGCTGCCTCCTCTGCCTCCTCTCCCTCTCCCGGTCTCCCGGCTGCCTCCTCCGCCTCCTCTCCCGGTCTCCCTCTCCCTCTCCCAATTCTCCATTCTCCAGCTCTCGGTGTGCCTCCAAGGTTAGCGTTTTTCTTCTTTTTTTACTTTTGATTTCGAATTGATTTTCACCTATGCTTTTTGTTACCATATAATCTCTCATTTTACTGTTATGAACATGAATTTTGATGGCTAAAGACGTTACATTTTGTGGTTAATTTATGTTTAGGAGATTAATTGAATTCATATTTTTGAAGAAGTATAATTTTAAAAATATATATATTTCACATTATATTAAGTGTTTAAATTTAAGCATGAACATAATGAAAAAAAAATGGATAATATGGAACTCGTTTACTTTTTCAATGTTGCCTCAACCTTGAATTAACGAGCAACATTGAATGAGTGTATCCGCCCATATCTCAGCCTTGATTCAAATTAATATTTTAAACAGGATGAGCGGTAATTTTAGATCGACGAAGGGTTCGAAGGGCCAAAGGTCTGAATCGTCTAAGGGAATCTCTAGCAACCTTCAAACGTCGTTTCGGGGCTTCATGACAGCCAGACGTGCGACCCTTCTGGAGACGGCGCAGAGGCAGCCGGAGGTGCCTCCTTCATCGAGGCAGCAGGGCGTCCCTCATTCCTCGAGGCAGCTGTGGGCTCAAACCCAGACTCCAGTGTCTGCACCCCGTATGCCTGAGATACACCGAGCGCCCACTCCTAGTCCTACTGCTTCGGATGGTGGGTCATCTGGGGTACAGATGCCGCCGCCTCATATGTTTCTTCCGCAGATGATACCGGCCTTACCTGCAGCCGATGACTCAGGGACGCCGATTTATCCACTGCCCCCGCCAGTGGCTCCATCAGCGGCGTACCGGTTCGTGCCTTTTGATACGTCTCTTATTTCCGCGAGGGTATCATCATCGACGACAGAGACGGAATCCGTCGCGTCCGCCGCATCGCCCTCAGGTAATGAAAGATGAATGATTTGTTCTTATAATAAATAATAAAGGGTCTCCGATTTTAATAATCAATTTGGTTTATCATGTGATAGGCACCGTCAGAGCGAAGCCGGTAAAGAAGAAGAGAGGCCCCGTCACAGGGAAGGCTCTCGAGAAGACCGTCATTACCTCAGGGAGGATCGTCATCGGTACTAACGGGGATGGCGACATAGTATCGGGCGGAAAGTCGAGGACGTACTCCGGTCGCGTGGGGGGATAGAGTCCCTATGTTGTGGTCAGACTGGGGCGAGGTCCCACAGGAGGTTAAAGACATGATCCACAACGCGATGTCGGTGAGTTTACAAAATACCTCAATAATGTTATGTATTACATTGTTGATTTCTCGAAAAACTAAACTAATAAACGATTAAATACAGGTGTGATTTGACGTTCCCGAGCACCTGAAGAACAGCTGGGCGGACATTGTGCATGGGAGAAGGTACGTTGAGAAGTTAATGAAAAAACAAAATTGTATGTGATATAATAATATTTTTAATATTTTTGTTGTATCTGTAGGTACAAGGAGTGGAAGAACGAGTTGCGGACCCACTAGACTACGCACGGGAACGCACGTTCTGGTACCCCTGCTGAGTTCCAGTACAGGGAGTACGAGTGACGTTGGCTTCTGACATCAGAATTCAACAACCCTCGTAAATAGGTATTTAAAAAATTAATTAGTTAATTTGTCATAAATACGTGAGTTTTTAATTTTTTTACTAATAGTTTATTTTTTTTCTTTGAAGGCGGTTTCTCAGGCGAACGCTCAGAACCGGCAACGCAACACAAGGAACCATCATGCCGGTTCTAGACCATTCGCTGTCTTCATGGACGAGGCGACTAGGGAACATCCAGAAGTCAACCAGTACGTCTATACGTACGAGAAGACATATCCTGATGCCTAGGATGATATTGTAAGTCATCTTACGTTTTTAAATTTTTAATTTTACTTATATATATGTTAATTAATAATTTTTTTCCTATCCAATTAGGCGAAGGTGAGGGAGGCTAGTGACAAGGTGATGAGTGCTATAGTGAGGGAGACATGGCCGGACACGCAGGAGGAAGAGATGTCCGAAGCCATGTCCCGGATCGACACTTCGGATCCAACGGTTGGGGCGAGGATCATGGGCACAGCCTTCCCACTGTGAGCAAACAACTTCTACCGCCGGGGTCTAGGAAAGAAGGGCGAGGGGGTCCTGAAGACCACTCTAGGATTTCAACGAAAGGCAGCCTCGACCACCAGGACGACTCAGCTGCTACAGTCGGGACTTCATAGACTACGGGAACAGCAAGCTGCGCAGATTGCCTATAATGCCGCGCAGGCAACCTATAATGCCGAGCAAGCAGCCTATAATGCCGAGGTACATGCCATCCAACAGGCCCAGCAGCGGCAGATGTTCCAGTACATGCAGAACTTTACAGCTGCCCAACTTTAGGGACTTCTGGCTCCGCCCATACCTCCGGCTATACCGCTACCCCAGCCGCCGCAACCTCCACAGTAGCCCCCAGAAGCGGATATTAATTTAGACGATCTAGATTTTGTGTAGTTGATGAATCATATAGTTTTATGTGCTTGTTGTTGGTTATATGGAATTGTTTTGGTGTATTTTGCAGCTTGCTTGGAATGGTAATTTAGAAATTTCAGGTTTTCTTTTATACTAGAATGGACTTATAGCCGACGAAATACGCCATAATTCGTCGGCTATAATAATGTTTAGCCGACGAATTATGGAATGTTTCGTCGGCTAAACCCTTCTACAGCCGACGAAAGTTTTTTAATTAAATATTATAGCCGACGAATATATTAAAATGTTTCGTCGGCTAAAGTCTCAGACTATGGCCGACAAAACATTTTAATATATTCGTCGGCTATAGTATGAGACAATAGCCGACGACAGAAGAGGTCGTCGGCTAAAGTCTGAGAGACTAGCTCTGGGATTATAGCCGACGACGGGTTATAGTTTCATCTGCTAAAGTCATCGCCGACAACCTTTTCCCGACGAAACTATAGCCGACAAAGTCTTGTCGGCTAAGATCTTTGCCGACGAATTAAGCTAACAGGCCGACGAAACCTTTTTGTCGGCTAAAGTACTTGTCCTAGTAGTGTAATGTTGTACTTCCGTAGCAGAGCTTCAATCGATTTGTTGCAAAAGTGTGATCCTCCATCACTTATGATAGCTCTTGGCATTCCAAACCTAGAAAAGATGTTAGATCGTAGAAAATCTGCAACAACTCGAGAATCGTTAGTACGGGTGACTTTTGCTTCCACCCATTTCGACACATATATAATCCACATCAAGGAGTATAAAAAGAAAACCTTGGGACGAAGGAAAAGGTCTCATAAAGTCTATACCCCAAACATCAAAAATTTCAAAAACCAAGATTGGAGTTAAGGGCATTTGGTTTTAGGTCCTAGGTTTCCAGATCGTTGACACTATCACAAGTCATACAAAAAGTATATGCATCTTTGAACAAAATAAGCCAATAAAATCCGGATTCTAACACCTTGAGAGTAGTCTTTTTAGAGCCAAAGTGACCACCACAATTCTCCGTATGACAAAACGACAAAATATGATTAAATTCAGAATCAAGCACACATCGTCTTATCAAACCATCAGCACAAAATTTTCACAAATAAGGATCATCCCAAACAAAACGGTAAGTGGTTTATTTGTTATCTTCTTCATTAGTGGATTTATTACCATGGTCACCCGAGATATAGATAATTTGGCCGAACCTCGTTAACTTTTTGTGTTATTGTTTGTCACTCTATTTTCATGTGTTGTTTTTGCTGCATCCAACTTGACCGAAACAAGAGTGCTATGACAATATATGAATCTTACTGTATTGAAAATGTACATTAGAGAAGCCGATACAAGCAAAATTTCGAAAGCAAAATTTGAACTATGCCAATAGAGAAAGAGGTGGGCTGAGATTTCCAAACAAAATAGACTTATCTAAATAAATAAAAGGTAATTAAACAACTGCAAGTTAGTTTAGTGGTTCTTTCCTAATTGGGTGTGCTTCACAACCTAGTTTCGAATTACGACACTATCAAAAATGGGCAGGAGAGAGGCTGCAATGCTCTGCTGGCTGTCCGGGCCCCGGACGGATTAGTCGTTGGGCCTAGAAAGCTTTTAAGATACCGCGATCTTGAATAATAATAAAAAATAAAAAAAGTAATTAAGACCCAATAGTGATTAATTCGTGACAACAGAAAATTGGTGCGCTTACGATTTGTAAAGAAAGAGAAACAAATATGAACAACTTTCACTCTGAAATCTCTGTGGCATATAATCTTTGGGAAGCCCAGATTGTATTCAAAAGAATCGCAAGCAAATGGCTGTGACAGTTTGCTCGAATTGACCAGCGGGTTCATAGATTGGCAAGTGTGAGATGCGTCGATCAAACCAGCAAGGCCCCGAGGTATACCCACCACCTGTTTGATTAATTGTCTCTTTGAGGTTTTCAATTCCACATTTGCCTTACAATCACACCACACATTTTCAGAACGTGTAAAATGTTGGTTCCTAATCAAGAAATGACAAATCAAAAGTGGGTGGTGCGTTACATCAATTCTCAATTCCCATTCCATCATTTTGAGACTGTATCCAAAGCAAGACAGAAGACAAATTAAGGGCCAGAGAAGATGGAAAAGCATGTGAGCCTGTGTCACTGTGATTGTGAGTCTTTCAATTATTTGTTTCTAGCTATTTCTATACGTTTTTTTATATGAACACTCACTGTGTCTGAACACCCATTTTAGTTAAGTGGGATTACTAAGATCAACTCATGCATACTAAGGACACAATCAAGCATCAAATGACAAACTCAGCTAAAACCGTCAGCTTGATAAAATCGTTAATTGCTAACTAGAAATCAAAGCAATTCATGTAAAACGCTCACCAACAGCCCTCACATTGCTTTTATAAAAACAGACCAGCACCTGCACAACAATGATTGATCGACTTGGTCACTTGGAGTCTTTAGAATTTGCTCGAATAGTTTGCCTTATTTGGCCTTGAGAATAATTTATGCTCTATATAAACTTGGTAGCAGAACCATCATAGACTCACAGCCATTCTGCATTCCTTAGTTTCTCAAATATATTTCTCTAGCTCTTGTGTTTGTGTTACACTGTCCAAAATGGCAGAGGCACTCATCAACGTGCTTCTGGAACAATTGGTTACAGTTGCTTTTGATCACACAAAAGAAGCTGTGAAGCTGATTTTGAATGCTGAGACTGAAGTCCAAAAATTCAGCAGCAATCTCAAAGAAATTCAAGCTGTGCTGGAGGATGCTGAGAAGCAGCAAGTGGAGAAGGCCACTGTGAGAAACTGGTTGGAAGGGCTCAAAGATGTCTCTTACGAGATGATTGACGTGCTAGATGAGTGTAACACTGAACTTCTGAAACAAAAGGCAAATGGAGATGCTACTGAGTATAAGAAAACCTCCAAGAAGGTATGTTTCTCCATTCCCTCAAATTGCTTTTGTTTTGGCCAAGTCAACAAGGCAAGTCATCTTTATAGAATGGCTACCAAGATAAAAGAGTTGAATGAAACACTAAGTTCAATTGCTGCTCAGAAAGAACAGTTTGAGTTTCATCAATCCTCAACTCGTAGCAGAGAGGAACAACTTACCCAACCGCTGAAAACTTCATCATTTGTCGATATTTCTAAAATATTCGGCAGAGAAGAAGCAGCAGCTGATTTATGGAGCAAGTTGTTAAGTGATGGTAGTGAAGATGGGAAAAGGGTTCTTGTCATACCTATTGTGGGTTTGGGAGGGATGGGGAAAACAACTCTTGCCCAATTAGCCTACAACAATGAAAATGTAAAAGACTATTTTGAAAAGAGAATATGGGTTTGTGTCTCAGATCCTTTTTATGTGGTGAAGATTGCCAAAGCCATATAAGTGGTACCGGTAATAACGCCTCAAATGTAACTGAGTTGCAAGATGTCTTGGACTGTATGTCTAGATCTCTAGCGGGGATAAAGTATCTCATTGTCTTAGATGATGTCTGGACTGAAAACCAAAGAGAGTGGGAAAGTTTAAGTTTACCAATAATAATGCAAACTTGTGCTAGAGGTAGTAAAATAGTGGTAACCACACGGAAAGAGATAGTGCTGAAATAATGGGAGCAACCACTCACATGATCCGTATAGAGAAGCTGAGTGATGAGAATTGTTTGGCATTGTTCAGTAGCATTGCATATTTGGGGAGGGAAGAAGATGAGGCTAATGGATTTGGTGCTATAGGTGAGAAAATAGCAAAAAAGTGTAATGGCTTGCCACTTGCTGCAAGAACTTTAGGTGCTGTCATGCGGTATAAGAAGAAAAGAGGAGACTGGCAGGAGGTCTTGGATAGTAAGATATGGGTACTAAAAGAGGTTGAGCAACAAGTTTTTCAACCACTTTTACTAAGTTATTATGAATTAGCCCCTGCAGTTAAGCGATGTCTTTTGTACTGTGCTACATTTCCAAAAGATTATCGATTCAACAAACAAAAGTTGATTGAGTTATGGATGTCTCAGGATTATCTTAGAGAAAAGGAAAAAACAGGTCGATATATTTTCGATACCTTAGTAATACGATCATTTTTCCAGGATGTTGAACAAGAAACTGATGAATGGGACAGTAGCATTATCTATATTGTAAAATGCATGATATTGTACATGACTTTGTCCAGTTCCTCAATAAGAATGAATGCTTTACATTAGAGCCTAAAAAAGCAAATGCAAGAATAACAAAAATAAGTGAGGAGGTCCGTCATTTGACGTTAATGTCTGCGCCCTTTGGTTCTCCACTTTCGGATTTTATTTCACTTGTGAATTGCAAAAAGTTACGTACTCTTGCAACTTTTAGTTCAGGATTGAGTAGCACAGATATAAAAGCGATTTCACAAGTGAAATGTCTGAGGACATTAAATTTGTGTGGCAACAATATTCAGGAACTTCCAGAAGAGATTGATGAATTGATACATTTGAGGTATTTCGACTTGTCTGGAAATTATAGTCTGGAGAAGCTACCAGACAGTTTGGGAAACTTATACAATTTGCAAACCTTGTGTCTTATTGGATGCTTCTCGCTTAGAAGATTGCCTGAAAATATGAAGAACTTGATTAATTTAAGACATCTTCATAACAATGATTGTCGTTCGCTGGAGTATTTGCCGAGAGGTATGGCAAGATTAACAAGTCTGCAAACACTAAATGTGTGTCCTTTTAATGATGGTGAAGGCTTGAAATTAGGAGATCTGGGAAGCTTGGACCAGGTTCAGGGTAGTCTTGCTATTAAAATCGAGGGGAATTTGAAGGATGCTACTTGTGAGGCGCAGAAGGCTTGCTTGTCGAATAAAAAGCTTTCTCATTTGGGGCTAGATTTTTTAGCATTGGAGGAGCAGAGCCTTGTACAATTCCTAGAGGTGTTAAGGCCGCATCAAGATCTGGAGGTGTTACTGATTGGAGGGTATGGTGCCAGCAGCGCGCCCAGTTGGATGAAATCCTTACAGAATTTGACATCACTTGGTCTTTATGCTTGGAATGGATGTGAATGTTTGCCTCCTCTTTGGAAATTGCCTTTCCTAGAACAACTAGCAGTATCCGGAATGCCGAAAGTGAAGACAGTTGGAGATGAATTTTTGGGAATAATGGACACTCCATCATCATCATCATCATCATCCTCCTCCTCCTCCTCCTCTGTTTTCTTCCCGAAATTGAAAGAACTCATGTTCAGGGACATGGATGAATGGGAACAGTGGAAAGGAGTTGAGCAAATTTCAATTATGCCATACCTTGATTCTTTGGAGATTGAGAACTGCCCTAAGCTGATGAACCTGCCACTCTTCCTGCAAAACACACCTGTCAGGAAAGTTTCCATCTATCGATGTTGTCGTAGTATTACAACGCTTGTTATGCCCGACAACTGTGAAGTCCGCATTCAATGAGAGCTAGAGGATCCAGAAACACTGGATGTTACTGAGAGGTAATTTTGATCTTTGTTTCTTTTCTTTTCTTTTTGACATTTTCAAATAATTAGTAGACATGCATGATACTATGTCCTCTACTTTTTGAAGTATTATTTTCTGAAGCCACCATGCATTATTTTCGTATGAAATGGGAATTGTTGTCCTGTAATTAACTATAGAAATTCTACGGCTCTCTCTGTTGCATGCATGACAATTTGCTTGAGTATAAATACTGATTATACTAATTGGCAGAGTCCCCTGATTTGTCAGCAGGTTTGAAACATAGATACAAACAAACTCACTGAGAGATGAGGAGATCACCGTCATCACATGAAACTGCACAGCATAAAGGCCAGTACTGTAAATATTTCACTGAAAAAGAAAAAAGTTGCTATTCCACAAAAAGCAGGTAACTATTTCCTGTTATGTGCAAATCATTATGATTTACTTCTAGCTATTCTGTTCTAACTGGTGAATATCTCTGTTGGGGTTTTAGCTGCAGGTCTAAGGAGACATGGCAAGGGTTACATATTAAAATGAAACTTGGAGAGTTTTCTTATATGTAGATGTGGTAAGAGTTAGACAGTCAGATGCAACCTCTTTAGTAGCATTGGAATTTGGAAGCAGTTACCGGCACGGCCCTGAAATTTTCTTCCACATGTTCTTTCTACTATAAAAGCTAGTAAAATTTATCAAAGAACAAAACAAAACAAAAAAACAAAAAAAACAAAAAACAAAAAAAAAACCCACAAGAATCAACATTTTTCCCTTTCTGCATGCTGGGACATAGTATGATTACTGATTAGAGAAAAAATTACATGTACAAGAATACAAGATATGTTACCCTATGAAAATGTACTCAATATGTTAGGTTAGTTGAATTCATGCCAAGTTTTATATTTCTGAGCTTCTTGCATGAGTCATAGTTCTTACGGATCATGTAATGGCCTGACCAGAGTGCAGGCAGTCAAATATGGCTCCTCGATCAATTGGCCGGAAGGACTGATAATGATGTCATAACTATAAGACACTAAGCTGAAGAATTAAGCAACACACTACGGGCAGAGTTCTCATCATTCAGTCATCATATCATCTCTTCAAGCGAGGCTTAATTTACAATTGTGGTTCTATTTTTTCAGTTACAGACTTACAGGCAAGTTGAAAGCAGTTTAATTATAACTACAAACTCAGTGATAGATATTGGTTAATTCACACGTTTAAACTTTTTTGTTTGGAACACACATTTAAACTTCTTCAGTACTCATAAAAAACTATTTTGTACCAAAGGTCATTCATGCTCCAAGTCATTTGCAATGCTCTAGATTTTTTAAGTTTTTGTATTTCAAACTACCAGCAGCTAATGTTAAATGAGAACCAAACTGTATTGATATGTAACATGATTTTTTTTTTTTAATACTTTTTTTTGCAGAAAATGTTGCAAGAGCACCCTTCGCTGGCCAGTTCTCAGAGTAGCAGTGGATCAGCAGAAGATGACGCTCATGTATCTTTCGGTATGCAAAAATCTGTAAAAGCTGTTAACTAAATTATTAACGTCATATTAATCCATTACAAACGAATTCTTCAGTTATGAAACTGATATGGATCAAAAATTACTATGTAGGCAATGTAGGAGATGGCATTTAGTGGCATGAAAGAGAAGGACGAGTCAGTATGACCAAATGTCTCAATTCGCTTTCAAGTTCAACCAAGTCCAAAGGCCTCATGAGGTTGGTTGCCATGTTTTAACCTCAACAAATACTCTACAGTTGTTTAAGTGTTCTTTGTAATATTAATTCTAGAGATATTCATTTAAGAATAGAGGAAATAAAAGAGCTACCTAATATGATAAACGAATCCATAAGATAAAGACCACTGCCTAATAATCTTTCAAATGTTAATATGTTGGCCTTTTAGTACTCGATAAGTTCTGGGACCGGAGCAGAAGAGAAGAGTATTCCAAGCTCACGAAATATCCAAATTCAACATGCATGGCTATAACTTATAAAAGATGGATGGTCATGGAAGTATATATCATTGTATGCTGATCTTATAATGGCCAACCATCAAAGGATTTGGTTATAGCAATATCTGGTTGTATTTCTTCAAGTTGCAAGTAAGTGCAATGAGTTTAACTCTTACTCTTTTAAGATCACTCTCCTGTTATTGTGAAGACTAATTCACACAGTTTCACATATTTGGAAATACGAACACAGGTTGTGCATAATAGCTCCTGAGCTTTGAATTTGTAAATCTCCAAATTTAGGATTATATGCAACTTATTTCTGAAATTTATTTCTTTGCAGAAAATTATGCAAACTCATGCTTACCCTCAAAGTTGTAGTGGCTGGTTTTCTTGAGGTACATGATGACTATCCGGTACTCCTTGCCGCCTGTACACTACGCAATACTTCCTCTTTCATGTACAATATATTTGTCGTATACACATAGGTTTGGTGCTGTCAAGCTGATTAGTGCTACAGTAACTGCCATGGTGATTTCTAATTCTTTGAATTACAAAACATAAATTTAATTGCATCTTGTCTCTTGATTGACAGATTTGTGCTTGCATTCTGGATTCCATCTGAGATCTGACTGACCAATGTATGTGCTAATAGAGTTTTACATGGGTGTTCAAACCTGCCTCAAGTTTTCAGTCGGTGTTATATCCCAGGTACAATCGAATCTTAATTAGTTATATCACTATTATTCATTTTTTCTTGTTGGACGAAAGAAAGGAAGAAAACAAGAAAATGGGCCGAGGGCTCCAGTTTGAAATATTCAGTAATCTAATTTTCTCCTCATTGACTGTTTGTGCAGGAGCAACCCATCAAATTCAAGCTTCAACAATAGTACTTCTATTAATATGGTGAAAAACAGAGAAACTGAGGTTTGAGCTAAATTCATCCATTGCACCTTCTTACCGCAATCCTCTGGTTACATATGCTGGTTTCTGATTTCTCTAACTGTCCTAACATGAACTTAAGTACAACTTGAGATATGAATTCTGTCATGATCAACATTTTCTATGCGGGGGAAGCAAATCTGCTGTGCCCAAAAACCCAGTGCCAAACCTGTGCCACCTACTACCAAATTTTGACACCTGTCTCTAATTTAAACATAGCTTAACTTTGTTAACCACGTCGTTAGTTCTAATAAAAAATTAATAAAAAAAACTTAATTAAGAATTACAAGAATCGGTGTTCGACTCTACCTCTTCCTCTTCCCTCGTTGTTCTTATGCTTCTTTGTTCTTCTTTCTCTGCTTCTCTGGAAAAAAAAAAAAAAAAAAAAGTATATTTCTCCTTCTCTCCAACAACATAGCTTCCGTTGTTTTAGTTTTTATTCTTGTTCTTCATCTTTATGAATGGTTTTGGTTGACATTTGAGTGATTAACTGACAGGAAGTGTTCCAGCAACACAACACGTTTCTACTACACAGTCTCTTCTTCCTCCAATCCTCCTCATATGAAAAGGGTTTGTAATGTGCAACTCACCTTGCCTCTGACACAACCTGCTACGCCTTCAGCACCCTTATTGCAAGCGGTACTGTTATTGCAATTTATATGCATTATGACTTTGAATTATCTTTTACTTTCAATAATTATCTGATGTTTCTTATCTATATAATTTACTTTTTTAACAGGTTAGGAACCTAATTGTGGTAACTTGATAATGGATATGCCCATTTTACAGAGAGAATTGCCTCCGTCCCCCATTTATGCAGGTATTGAATGGTATTTTCGTAAGAAGTCTTTTTGGCGTTTGTTTATATTTGTTGATGTTAACTTTTGATATACGTATCATTGACACAATGTAATGTATATACATTAGCATTCTCAGTCAACCATGGATGTCACTAGTGTTTGGAGCTTATTACCTGCAGCATCAAAACTTTCACAGGTATTCAATATTGTCATCATCAATTGCATTGGTCTGTATATTTAGTACACTAGTGCAAGTTTAATGATGTGATTAAATTTTAGTTTAATCTTTACTTTATGTCTGTATTGCATCAATTCTCACTAAGAAGTTTTTACCTTCTTACATGTATTATTGATTCATATCTATCTTCTAGCAGCAAAATTTGGGTGTCTACAATACTATGAGCTACTATGAGCAATTGCTCCGGGTAATAGTCATTCCTTAGTAATTTACTTAAAATTGTGGTATCATTTTTGTTTATTAAAAAAAAAATACATATGTACGATATATGATTGCAGAGACAATCCAATATGACAGCAAGCATGGAGAACGGCCATTTAGTCGAGGCTGGGGAGAAGCTGCAATATCACAAGCAGAATTGAAGCTTAGAGCATGTTGAACAAGTGTTGTTTGTTCGTTGTAGAAGATAACCATTTTGTCAGTTTAAATGTCATTTAGTGGACATGTACCATTTTCCCATCAATTTTGTAAACCGGAATTTGAGAATGAGAAGTTTGCTTTAGCTAAACCCAAATAACCATGTTATTTTAAGGGCAAGGAATTATAGATGCATATGGTGATGACTCATTGCTCTAGCTACAGCCTACAGGAACCTAAAAACTGATTGTTTTCAGGGTACTGAATGCTAATTGTGTGAGCTAGAATAGGTCCATTTTGGAATGCATGACTCATGTATTTAGGATATAAGAGAGGCTTTATTAGTTTTTCTTTTGCCTCAGAGAAATGTTTCTCGACTGAGAATTCGATTGCATTGAAAGTATGTAACTATGTAAGTTCATGATCTGATTTGCCTAATCAAAAGACAAGGGACCATCTGGTTTGGCATATGAAATTGAGAAGAGTCCAGTTTTGTCATCATTTTCAGCCAAGGAAACAATCAACATCATAAGAGTAAACCAAAGCCAAGACACACTTAGCTTTCTCCCAATCACATAGGTATCACCTCCAGCATCCTAACAATTTTAATCATAACTTGTCAAAATCAAACTTTATCCTATAAAAAGAAAAGCCCAGTAGCTCACTACAGGAGTTAGACACAACAGGTTTAGTCATGTCTCTCCGCATCTTTGTAATGCTTCCTACTCTTCATCGTAATAAATTTTCAGTTCTTCTCATCGCAATCCTGTCTCTCCTTCGTGAGGCCAAAAGAGATGACGAACATAGATTCAAATCTAGGATGAGTTTACAAACAAGAACAAAAGATATGTCTACCTTTGAAAACAGAGTTCGTCAGTCAATCACTCAAATGTCAACCAAAACCATCCAAAAAGATGATGAGCAAGAATAAAAACTAAAACCACGGCAGCTATGTCGTTGGAGAGAAGGAGAAATATACTGGTTTTTTTTTTCCATAGAAGCAGAGAAAGAATTACAAAGAAGCGTAAGAACAAAGAGGGAAGATGAAGGAGTCGAACACCGATTATTGTAATTCTTAATTAAGTGTTTTTTTTTATTCATTTTTTATTAGAACTAACAACATGATTAACAGAGTTAAGCTTTATTTGGGTTAGAGACAGGTATCAGAATTTGGTAGGTGGCACAAGTTTGGCACTGGGTTTTTGGGCACAGCAGATTTGCTTGCCCAGGAGTGTTCCAGAAATTGTCTTGCATGGTCACATCCATTTCACTAAATGATGTGTTCTTTTAAGATTCTGCCAGATGTATAGGTAATAAGAATATAAAACTGATAAATCCTACTGCTATTGGATAGTTGTAGTATTAAGTTATAAAGGTTTCCATATGTGAAAAATTTAATGAACTCTCATATTTGTACTGGTACCAATATACTGTATCTTTGAATTTATAGAAAGATGCTGCTTGCTTAACTTGAAAAACGAATTTCGTCTTGATCAAGACATGCATTTCATGTAGGACTTGTCTGAAGCAGTGATCAGTGGATGGCTTACCTAAACTAGGTAATATCTCATTTGAATTTCCACTTGCCAGCTAGCTTTCATATAGAATTATGCCACTAGATTAATTCAGTCTATGATTTCCGTGGATTTTCGTATCCTATTGGGCCTGAAACTACAGAGGAAGAGTAAATGTGATCCAAACTGAGCTGATTCAAATTCAACCAAAGGAAAAATGATGCAGGGGATGTTCAGATGAGGGTTGCGGCTCAATACAGCTTGGACATGGTGAAATCTGATTAAAGTTGTATCCTATTGGACTCCAGCGGAATCAGATTCAGGAGAAGATTCAGAAATGGGTGGAAGAACAGCATGACGCGGGCTTCATCAGCAAAGGAACAACAGTAAGCTGAAGTCCCAAAGGGCCAAAGGCTTAGATTTCTTCTTTCACAAGGACGGGGGACTTGTTCTGGTGTACAACCAGGGTTGTGAAGAACCTATAAATTATTGAGAGAGAGATCAGAGATGCTTCCCTGAGAGATTTTACTTTGTCAGGATTATGCTTGTGAGGTTATTCTTGGGTGTTATCGGGGCTCACTATTGAGAGGGGTTGAGAGGACTGAAATTACCGGGAGTGGTTTTTTATTGTAATCTTCTTCATCAGTGGATTCATCATTTTCATGGTACCCCGAGGATGTAGGCAAATTTTGAATTAGCATAAGCACACTTAATTCTTGTGTTATTTTCATTGTCATGTGTTGTTTCTGCTTGCATGAGTCGCATCCAACTTGAATAAGTTGAACCGAGTGGACGTAATAAGGACCAGTTTATGCCAATTCAAATGAAGCATAAACAGTTGGTGAACGGTAAGTGAAGGGATAAAAGATTTAGCTCCACTGTACTTCTCATATCTGGTATTGTAAGGACCTGACGTGCTAACGTGCAGATTGCCTTGTTTCATGTTTATCTATCTATTCTGGTTTCAGGGTTTGGGTATACTTTTTCGGTTTTTCCCCAAAGGTTAGTATGAGTTTGTTGAAAAGATATAAACCTTCTTCGGTTTTCCCCATTGTAATTTGTAAATGTAGGAGAAGGCGAGACAAGCATGCAATCCACCATTCTCCAAGCAGAATACGATCCGTTCCAATAGAAGATTAGCGAGTCATTCCCAAATAAAATAGACTATATTTAACGCGCAATTTGTCATACAAATAGTGATAACTAAAAATTGAAAAGAGATCTTAAAACGAGTCACAATCATCAAGTGAAAGTTTTCATTGGAAAATCAAAATCACCCAAACACCAGTCGTTTGATTTCCTTCTCGAATGATATGTGAAAAATTATAGAAATTTGATGTAAACGACTATATACGCATCTCTACTGTTTAATACGAAGGCGCAATAGATGATGACATGTAACAGATGATACTGAAACCGAAGAAGATCGAGAGGGTTTGAATGTATTATATATTTATGTGTTTCCAACTGTGAAACCAAACGAGCTCGATTGTCATGATCACCCTCATCACCTCTACGTCTATAGAATTAGCAAGGGAAGACGAAAATGCATCAACAGCGTCCGCTCTAAGGTCTCTATCAACTCCATCATAATTCTGCAGTAAGAGCCTCATTCTTGCTCCCAAACACTCCTCTATTCCGAAGGTGCAAATTAATCTCGCATAAAGTCTTGGATTGGAATTAATCAAATTACAATTAGGAATTGGAAATTCTATAAACTACCATCAATTGATCGAGGAGTATATATATAACTAAAACATAGATAATATGTATTATTTTGTCTATGTTCTGAATGAATATGTTGAATATTATTATAGCTAGCTTAGCTAGCTAGTTAATTGGCTAATTACTATATTGTCATTTATATCTGAAAAGCAATAAACTAGGAGTCCCATATTGACTGATGCAGCAAAACATCCTCATGATCATCATAGAAACCCATAGACCCAAAACCAAAGCCTCATCACTATAAGACATGTACATGTCCTGCATCCACATCAAAGGCGAGTCCAATGGCGACTCATTAATCGCCTGAATTTGACTCGGCGACAGTCCCACCGTCACCGGCACCGCGCCACCGCTCGATCCACCAGCCACCTCCGTCGAAACCGAATTCATAGGCTGACTCCTAAACCTTATTGCATTGGCCGCCTCTTGAGCCGCTAACTGCACGTCGGTGGGACTCGAACTCGCAGGCCTTGGAAGACTATCAACCATTTCGGGAAAGTTAAGCACCACACCTGGTCCTTTGAGGTGTAATGCAGCCGCATCATAGGCCGCGGCCGCCATTTCTGGGGCCTCGTAGCTTCCTAGCCATATCCGGCTTTTCTTTCTCGGCTCCCGGATTTCGGACACCCATTTGCCCCATTTGCGCTTGCGTACGCCTCTGTACTTTGCTGCAGGCTCATCATGCACTTCCTCCATATCTGGGGGGAGGTTTTGATTGTTAGTTTCTGCGGGAAGAAGAAGAGAGGAGAGAAAGAAGAGAGTAGATTTTCTGCGGGAAACGAAAAGGTTTCAGTAAGAAACTAAGAATTTGTGAAGTGGGTGAGGGGGGATTATATATGATTGTGTTTGTCTGCATCGGTGATTATAATAGGATTATATTATTAGGAGATTGCTACAGTGAGCTTCGATGTAGTCACGTACTAAGTGGGAAGACGCTGGCAATTTGAACCTGTGCATGGATTGTACTCAGTATTTTTTGGAAAAGAAGCAATTCACATCATGCCACGTGGTTATGTTATGCATAAGTGTAGAGTAATATTAGGTGAACCACCTTTTTGTGAACCATCTAAAGCCTATCTTAAGTGGCAGCTTATGTGGCATAACCACTTCATCAACCCCTAATTTTTCTCTGTTATATTTTTATATTTCCGTAATTACAAAATTTATATTTCTTTTTTCACTTTTATGGTTTTATCATTTAACCCTAATCTTTTCCATCTTCTCTCTGATCTGATGTGTCGTCTTCTTCTCCATAAGGCGTCCAACTTCTATTCTTTCCTCCTCGCTCTCTCACCAATTGCAACAAGGGGCCGGACAAATATCATTTGGTCAATTTGGCTTTTGGTGCTGATTTCGTCCATAGGAATGATATGGGATATTGCATTGGTCTTGGTGTATGAAAGTAGAAAGCTTTGTGGTTTGAGACTTTGAGTTAAACGTATTAGAACTTTATACCTTCAGTAAGTGTAGTAGAAATTTGCAATTGATAGATGAAGGTATAGATTAATTACATCTTGACTACTTGATTATTTTAAGTATAAGCTGGGTTAATAATCTACTGGGTATTTGCTTGAGTTAAGAACAAAGTTTGTATATGAATACCAGATTTACATGATTGTTCATATGGAATTGATCACATGACTATGGATTTGGATTAGGGTAAGAACCTAATATGCATCCTGTTATACTCTAATTGATAAGAGTTGGTCAATTAATGGATGGTAGTTGAGAGAAAGAGAAAGAGAGGGATAGAACATAATTCATTCTTATGGAGATGAACTAATGTCTGTAGGCAGCACAGAGAGAATTAGAGAAGAAGGGAAAAAAAGTAGGGTTAAAAGATAAAAGCATGAGAGTAAAAAGAGAAAAATGAATTTTGTAATTACGGAAATATAAAAATACAAAAGAGAAAAATTAGGTGTTGATGAAGTGGCTAGGCCACATAAGCTGTCACCTAAGATGGGCTCTAAGTGGTTCCCAAAAAGGTGGTTCACCTAACATTACTCATAAGTGTATAACAATTACGTTATGTGCTATTTCGGACAAGCTAGCTAGGGATAATAATCATCTAGCTAGCTTTCGATTATCAGATGCTAGTCCAATATGGATAGGATATGTATGATGTTGTCTTATCTCTATGATCATTTTTAGCTATATATACAATTGTTGATCTATACTACATGATTACATTATGTTAATTTGAAATTCATATATAATGCTTCTAACACGTACGTACCACCTTTGTACGCTAACTCTAATTTCCTTCTTTCTATTCTACATGTATCTTTTCTTTTCCATCATATTAACGACTAATTAGTCTCTCGTAAGTTAGTCGAACTTGTTATCTCTTACATACAAATTAAAAGAAAGATCTATATTACTAAATCAAATGGTATTCGACTCTCTACATATCATTTTTATCAGAACCATCATATATATTTTTAATTTTTATATTTTTTATCAAATGATTATGTTCATTTTAGTAAACATAGGTCAAGCGATAATCGTAGCCATTTGCATAAACAAAGTACAAACAATTTATCAAATAAAATAAGAATTAAGGAGACTAGAAAATAACTTTAATCCGATAATGAATGAGTATATTTTTGTTGTTCGGTTAATTACTCAACAGAGCAAGATAAGATTTGGATGCAGTTGGAAGACTTGTTTGTATTCAGAAATATAGGTACACACGTGGATGCATGACATGACACATATCATATTATTATATGTACGACGACAATGTGAACGAAGCTAAAGAACACGATTTTTTAGGTCAACTGGTCAAACCGACTTCAGTCAAAACAGTGTAGTTTCCGAAAGTGAAACAGCTGTTTCAAGCTAGCTAGCTTGTCGCTGAAAAACCCAGTAAGTTTCCATTTTTGTCACCAAACAGCAACATTGAAATTCACACCTGGCATTAATACTGCACCACTGTCCTTCACCGTACCAGGTCCCCTTAATCGTACGGCCTGCGCGTTGTGATAATTAAGGAACTTCCTTAGTTCCTTATGAGTCGCTGACAGAGATTTTGTCTGTTTTTTGGGTCGACGAAACGAAGTACTATTCTTATTATGTACTCACAGATACGGAACGTTGCAAAACTCTGAGTTAGCTCATCATGCATGTTGGGTCACACTTACAACGTAAATAACAATTATCTAAAAAAAATACAACATAAATAACAGCTAATTTAATATGACTTGATTTATCTCAAGTCTGAAGTATCAAGATTTACTTAAAACACTAAATTTTCGTTATATACACAATCACACACACTATGCAGACTCTAATTTAATAAAATATCAACTTTTGCATCGTAGCTAATCTACTTCATCATTCTGTATGTATATTATTATACGATCAGTTATTCATGTATCATATAACTTAAGTTATTCTATGACATAATTATGAGAAACAATAAAGCAAATTGATATATTAACTTCTTAATTCTCATATTTAGCTAGCACGTACTGGATATCTATATGGTCATAATCTCACGAACTGAAAGATTTTAGTTGAGGTTACACTTAATTACTTGATTTTGCAAGCAAAAGCTAAAGTAATCACACCTCTACCTAACTATACAATGACTTAATTATAATTTTACCTGCTTATACAGAAACTTCCATTAATCCCCATTTTGCATACACAGCTTAACAGTTGGTCCTCAGTCCTTATTGATTCGTATGAATGTCCAAAACAAAAGCTTAATTTACATCACTTAGACGATTGCATGACTGCAGTGTAGGAGCCTCATTGACGACTGGCACTTACAATAGCATATTAGGAAACATTATGAGTCGCCAATGCCAATTTGACCTAATCCGCATCATTCATATATATAGCCTTCGTTTGGTTACCTGAACTTGATTTCACATACCCACAATATGGATATTTAGTGTTATATATAATGCCCACTAGGGATGCAAGTCTTGTAACCTATTATTCATCGGGCTAGCCCAACAAAAACAGCCTGCTCTTGTAGATATGGCAATTACATGATCAATAATCATTATCGTCACGGCATAGATACCTTTCATACTCAACAAACTCTCTACACAATCCCAATAGAAATTTGATGAGTTTCTTACTGAATTTAGAGTCCGAAGATGATAGAATATCAAGTCCTTTCATGTAAATCCCTCGTCTTTCTCACCATCATTTTCGATTTTTCCAAAATGTGAATTTCTCTCTTTACTCGTATACGAGTGAGATTTCCAATTATCTTTGATTACATATGAGATTGTAAATATATTACAGATGACAACTACAAGCAAACTAGCAAGTTCATTTTTCTTTTTTATTATTGACAAGAGAAACCCTTTTTTCTCTCTACCCGCCGTTGATCTTCCCTTACCTTCCGTCGGTTTTTGGGATCGGAAAAACATTACTTTGATCCCCTCTGCTTTATCTCTTCAGTGCATCTCTTTAGGATAGGGATTCGGAAATTTTTAACCTTCAAGTTGTTGCGTTGTTAACCCGATCAGACTAGGTGCATCTCTTTTCAGTTTTCCTGAGCAAAGGTAGCGGCTTGTGTTCAGCGGTAGCGGTACCCCATCAACCTTCTCAGTGTGGCGGTCCCTATACTCATCCTCGGGGCGACGTCACAGGGTTTTACCCCAACTTCCACTCTCGGACGGTCGCCTCTTCCAGGTCCAGTGACTAGTCCAGTCCAGGATCTAGTCGTCTAGCATCCACAAGTCCGCCCGGTACTGCCGGCGGATCGATCACTATCTCAAGGGCCCAGGTTTTATGACCTCTTTTTTAGATTTAAATTTGTTTCAATTAAATGGAGAAGTCAAAAGTCTCGTTGTTTTATAGGATATTTAGCGTAGAACGCGAGCTGAATTTACTGAAAAGGATGCAGGAGTACAACAACTTAAAGGAGAATGATCAACGGGGTTGATGTGGATGCCTTTTACGAGTTTGTTAATGACTCACTTAGTGTGAGTGTTAGGAAGTCGCAGATGCAAGAGAAGGTGAAGCGCATGAAGAAGAAATACAACAACATGGCCAAAATGAAGACTTTCATGCCCAAACAGGGCCATGAGTTGGAGGTCTTCGAGCAGATGAAAAAGTTCTGAGGAGGTGGTGGATATGTTACTGAGGCGGAGCAGCAACCAAGTCTAATGGGAATGGGAAGATGGATCAAGGTGGTAAGGCCAAGGGTTTGGCTTATCGTCAGGCTTCAAAGGAGGCATTTGCATCAGTTGCTCTTTTGTACTAGACGGTTGGATTTGACAATGCTCTTAAAGAGCTAGGGTTTTGGGAGAGTTTTGTGAAGAAATGTTTGGGTTTGACTGATAAGTCAAACCGTGCAGAGCTGAATGATAGGTGGGTTAGGTTGCATGTTGTTGGATTAGAGATTTTTTTAGCGAAGGTTGAGCTCATGAGAGACCAGGCCATGTTGATCTAAAAGGCCCTTAAGCCATTGGACAATTAGTTAGGTGGTAAGGAACAGATTATACCACCACCTTCCTACTTATGTGGGATGAGAGAAGACCGCAACCTTTTCAATATCTAAAGGAATGCCTGGAACTAAAAAAATCAGATTAGGGAGGGACGTCTTCTAAGTGAAGCTGGGAATCCTATCCTAATTTGTGTAGTGGCCTAATCACTACACACTTATGCTATAAGCTGCTTTCTACTTGCTTCAAATTTTCGCGATGCCTTACAGCAGAACTATACAAGGTTCAGGTGGGGAGGCACCACACAAAAACAAGAAAATTCTTAGGAAATCTTAGGATCTTTTAAGTAGACAAAAGGAGGAACGAAATTTAGTATTATGTATTCCAAGAGAGAAGGTTTGGGAAGCTAGAAATGTTTTAGAGGAAAGAGGTGAAATCATCATTTCAGACTTTCTAAGAAATTGAAAAGGAAGGCAAAAAAGTTCGTGACTCTCCCTTTTTATTTATTCTTGTCAAACTACTGAAACCTATCTCTCTCTATCTAATCTTAACTCTTTGCTTCTCCCAATTCCAAATCATTTTCTGCAAATCCAATGGCAAAATCCACGCGCCGCACTCTCTGATCTTGCACAATCCATCGGAGGAAGAAGCCATTGACTTCGCTTCTCCTGGAACTGAGCAAGCCACTTCCTCCCAACTCAAGAAGAAGCCGAAATCTAGCAAGCCTCAGTCTTCTCCCTCCTCTTCCTGCCAGACTGGGTCTGAATCCGACTTCATGTCTGAAGGGATGGATGAGTGGATGCAGTAGCCCATCAAGATTAGGTCCATGGCGGCCTCAACTAATACGACGGCGGCATGGAAGAAATGTTCTAGCGGAGGTGACGAAGGATGTGGAAAAGAAGACCAAGAAGAATGCGCAAGAGGCTGAGAGGAATGAGGAGTTCAAGAAGTCGAAAGTGTCGTTGTCTTAGAGGTTATTAGTGTAGAATACGAGCTAGGTTAACTGAGAGGAGTACAACAACTTGAAGGAGAATGATCATTGGGGCTGATCAAGTCGCAGATGCAAGAGAAGATGAAACGGATGAAGAAGAAGTACAACAACATGGTAAAAAAGAAGACTTCCAAGCCCAACAAGGCCATGAGTTAGAGGTCTTCGAGTAGGGTGGGAATGGGAAGATGGATCAGGGTGGCAAGGCCAAGGGTTTGGCTTATCGTCAAGCTTCAAAGGAGGCATTCACATCAGTTGCTCTTTTGTATGAGACAATTGGATTTGACAATGATTTTAAAGAGCTGGGGTTTTGAGAGAGTTTTGTGAAGCAATATTTGGCTTGACTGATGAGCCGAAGTGTGCAGTCAAAAGAGCATATATATCGAATGCTAGTGTCCAATGGTGATGGTCCTCTACCTCTTTATGAGAATTTCTCGACTTTGTTATGGAAGAAATTATGGAGGACGTCGTTGCCAGCTTCTGCTAAGGTATTGTTTGGAAAAAATTTCTTAACATCTTACAAGTTAAGGTCTGTGTGTTGGATCGATAAGTATGTGAATCTAGAGGATACTTCTAGTGTTGTGCTTAGGGGGTGGTAGATAGGGTGGAACATCTATGAAGGAAGTGCCCTTATTCTCACTTGGTTTTGGGGAATCAACTAGTATTGGCAGGCATTCTGGACGGAGATAGGTTGGCCTTGCCTTTGGTGCAATGGTTCACCTTCTACTCAAGTTTTCTTTCAGCAAATTCATGGGCCCTTCTTCTTTTTAGTATCTGGGTTGTATGGAAGGAGAGGACTGCTACAGTGTGGAAAGAGAAGAAGTTGTTAATTACAGGGTCAATGTTAGGTTAGCAGACCACAAGTTCCATAATAAGCCAGTTCCAATGTTAGTGGGACCCTCCTTCGGACAGGTGGGTAGAACACTAGGAGGGGAGACATTGGTATGGTATTTCGAGACTCTACTGGGTGCTATATCAAGAGGGGCTCCACAAATCAATTGCTAATGTGGGCTCAACATAACAGGCTGAGGCACTAACAGGGCAAGCTATTGTCTCACATGTTATTCAGCATGGGCTGGTTGTACTAATTTTTTAAGACGGATTCACTTCATCTAGTTCAAACAACCAAGCAAAGCGTCCTCATACTTCCCTCTCGGGAGGTGTGTATGATAACATTATCTTTAATCTTTAATAAGTTCCTGGTTCTTATTTTGCTCATGCTTATCTTCAAGTCAATTCTATGGCTTAACTTCTAGTTGATTATGCATGCTGTTATTCTTAGTGTTCTTTGAGATTTTGTTCCATCTTATTGTTCTTTGAGATTTTGTTCCATCTTATTTTATTTGGGATGTACTTGAAAATGAGTTTACTTTGATTTAATAATAGTTATCAGATAGCTTAAAAAAAGAGTTTAAATATATGCTTAGGGCTGGCATTTTGAGCCGAGCTAAACCAGCCAGCCGACTTCCGAGCTGAGCCAACACAGTCGGTAGCCGAAAAGTAGTTAACCATGAGTCTCGGCTCGGCTGAGCCGTACCAAGTATGTATCTCGGCTCGGCTACGGTACGCGATTTATGTATACCGTCGGTATACCGTACCAACCGACATACGTATATACGCCTTTAATTACAAAATATTTGCCATTATGCAAGAGCTGGGACTCGAAACCCAACACCTCCTGCATGAAGAGGCTTGCCTGAGTTGCCTCCAACCACTAGAGCAACTGCTCTTCTTGATAATATATATGCAAAAGCTAAACTTGTTCTAATACAAAAGTCAAGACAAGTGCTTAACACATCAAATAGATTCTCAACCCTATTACTCGATCAATTCTTTTCTTCTCTCCTCACCGTTCTTCATCTTCAGTTCTTCACCTAGCCTTTCTTTCTTCTTCTCCCACCATCACCATCATCCATCAAAGCTCACTTTTCCGAATTCTCTTCCATCAATCAAAGCCCACTCTTTCTCCTCTCTAATTCCTGCATGTAATTGGAATTTTGGTTGATATGCTTAGTTCAATAGTTTATGCCTTGTGATGGTGATGGCTTTGTCGATCCATTGTTTTGATTTGTTTATGCCTTTATGTGTCTCTCTTCGCCGTTCTTTCTTCTTCTCTCCTCTACTCCATTTCAATCATCAACAAATCTTTCTTTTTCAAAGAAATTCGGACCACCATCACCCTTTTTTCCACATCTAGTCCATCATTTCTCTCTCCTCCCTCCGTCTCCTCCGTCGAGATCATCACCTCTCCTCCCTCCGTCTCCTCCTCCGAGATCATCACCGAAGCTGCCGAGATCCTCTACAATTCCTCAGTCGATTTGATGCATGTAATTGGAACAAGATGGTGTTGATGGAATTCTAGAAATTTAGGGTAATTCAGTTTTTTTTTCCAAAATTGAGAAATTGTGTTTTGATTTGGTTTAGTTGTTATACTTGATTCGTTTTCCATTGTCTCTGGCTTTCTCCATTGTTCCTTATTTATTTTTCTTGCTCTGCAACAAATTAATATGCCATCAAGATTAGACTCATTTGAGCCTCAAGGTTTATGACTGATTAAGTCAGTATATACCAATCACCGTACCGCACCTACCGAAAATCTCGGTATACCGAGAAATCGGTACACCAACTTCGGTGGCCGATTGTGGTATTAGATATCTTCTACCGAGTAGAGTCGGTGTGGTAGGCGGTTTAGGCAAAAAATGTCGGTTACCGTACCGTTTCCAGCCCTATATATGCTTGCAAGTAATGATCAATATTGAGGATTTTTTTTTTTTTTTGAATAACATGACACCTTTATATTGATCAAACCTAATGGGGCTAATAAAAGACATATTACTTTACAAGCATTCTTTTCAGCTATGACCTCCTCTAAGAAAAATCCTATCCCTTCCCATGAGAATTCAAAAGGCACAAGCAAGTAGAGGTTCACTGGCGACAAATTACCCCGGAAAGGGAAAGAGGTCACCAACAACCCCATCCATTTTGACAGAATAAAAAAAAATTATAAATTATAATAAAACTAAAAAATGTAAAAAATAAAATAAAATAAACACCAGGCCTAACCTATAAGGCCTAGACCAAGGCCCATCCTAGAGAACCAAACAGGTGGCAGCCCAACCCATGTGCTACCTCTAGCCACATGGGCCCAAGCCTTAGGCTAAGAAATGCTCAGGACACCCATTAGAATCGGCACCCTAGCCAACCTGCTGCCGCCCACTTCCCTGTCTATCATTCCCAACCGCCGGTCGCCCCTGCTATCACCAAGAGCCACCACCACCTTGTAGCAGGAACGGATCGTCGGACCGGACCTCAACAACTCAGACCGAAAGAGATCCACAACATGGACATAAACCTAATCTAGGAAGCCAACCAAAAAATCACGCACTATCAACCTAATATAGGAAGATACGTCTCGATGCCAATTCAGAACCAAGCGACCTAACCTAACACCGAGAGAAGCATCCCGACGCCGTCCACCACCTTGGAGAACCCGCATCCCGATCCGAAGCCAGGAACACAGACCTGAAGCAATCCGCCAAAGAACCGCCACATCGATGAGGAGCCAAGCCTAGTCCGCCGCCAACTCGAGGCAAATCACCTCCGTCGAAATCCGATCCAGTCCACACCGCACCCCCGTCGCTATCAGAGAGGGGCCCCAACCCAACCATGAGCACCATTCCATCCACACCACTGCCGCCAAAAGTTGCAAGGATTGAGTGAGCTAAGCAGTGAGGCGGTTAGTGGCTTCTTAATGAAGCCTGGAAGACTGTGTTTAACCGCGACGGTGGCATGGGGTGATCTATGACGACCCAGCGTGGCGCGAAAACTTTTAGGTGGTGGCGGCGTGATGGGTTTTGTGGGTTTCCTCTTTGATCGCATTTGTTTGGTGTGGAGTTGAGGACTTTGTCATGCTTGGTTGTGTAAAGGCAGGGGACGGCGGAGCTGAGCGAGTCGTTCTAGATCGGGGCGGTGTGGTCGTGGTCAACTCTGTGATGGATCTGCATCGGCTTAGGGTTGGTCGCACTCTAGATGTTTGGGTTCATAGAGGTGACGTTGAAATAGATCGGGCGACGCGGTCGGGTGAATCTGGAAGTTAGAGAAGGCGGCGAGGTCCTCTGGTTCGATGGTGATGGAGTTCGGATTTGAGCTGGCGACTAGCGACGGTGGTTTTGGTCATGACGACAGAAACCCAAACCTAATAATTAAAATCTAGGGGAGTTTGTTAGTGAGCTGGGCTTGGGTCGTGGCCTGTAGGTGGCATGGACCTAGGTAATGGAAGTGAAGCTAGACTGCTTTGGGCTTGGGATGCTGAACTTGGGCTAAGCGGGGAGTAGTCACAATTCCAAAATAGGACAGATCCATATGCTACGTCATCAATTTGAATAGTCTACCCCCTCCTTCTTTCTGTTTGAAATGTGTATTTAGTCTGTAGGCCTCGATCGATCTATTAAAAGTAATCTGTATGTTATTTGTTTTCTTGGTATGAATAAGTTCGTTTAAATATTAGTTTTTTCAGGTTAGTTTTGTAGTTTCTTTTGTTTTGCAGACTTTAGATTGAGCAGCATTGTCTTTAAACATTCGTATGATTGAAATGAACCAAGCTTGACTCTATTTTTCCTAAAAAAAAATACCATAACAATTGAGCAATATGTATAACTAGTCAAATGACAATAGAAAGAAGATAAATCAATAGATAGGTACGTAACATAAATTAATTTGAATTCCATTACATATGAATCACACCACACTCTTCAACAGCTGATTTAAAAAAGAGTAGCCAATTATGTGAGTTTGTGGCTCTTACACGAATCGAATCAATTACTCCCACTACAAACAAATGCTTGTGAGTTTGTGATTAATATTTCACCAAACGTTAACAGGGACCCGCCAAGCGTATCTCTTATTGTTGTGAACCCAAATGGCCTCCCAGAAAACAAGTGACCCTGTAGTGCTACATTACGTCTATATTTGCCAATGAATGATACAATTATAGAAGATGCTTCAAAGCTTACAATTAATCTTGATTTTCCTCAATAAAAGAAGTGTCCGACCACTTTTTTATGCCGGAAACTTTATTCTACCTAACAGTCTGACGTATAATGTTTTCAGTACTGTGACAAAAAATCATCAAGGTTGATCGATCAGATCAAACTCGTAATTCTCGTTTCACAGTCTAACAACATCATATATGACAGTTTCATAAGAAATAATTTTCATACGTCAAACTTGGTCACACCTAGATGATTAAATATATGGTGATTATGTCATTTGTGTTATGCAAAACGTTACCTAAGGATCCCACAGAGAATCTTGTTGCATATTCCCCCATTGATTACTATTCATCCCCTCATCGTCGAAGTCATTAGAGAACATCATGGATTCCTCAAACACGAGAGCTTCAGACATTTGCATCCACATCGTGGGCGAGTCCAAGGGGGACTCGTTAATCGCCTGAATTTGACTCGGCGACAGCCTCACCGTCACCGGAGCCACCGCGTTGGAGCTAGAACTCCCAACCTCACAATGACCTGCTGCCACCAAAGAGTTATTAGTGTCACCATTGTTACTCCTCAGCCTTATAGCCGCTTCATGCGCAGCCATGCGTATGTCGTCGGGGCTGGAGCTGGCAGGGCGTGGCAGGTAGCTGACAAGTTCGGGGAAGTTGAGCCTGGCCTCACGTCCCCGGAAATGCAATGCCGCCACGTCGTATGCCGCGGCAGCCATCTCGGGGGTCTCGAAGCTCCCTAACCAGATTCTGGTTTTCTTCCCCGGCTCGCGGATTTCGGACACCCATTTGCCCCATTTTCGCTTGCGGACGCCTCTGTAGACAGAAGTCGCAGCACCGCAGACAATGCTGCTGCCGGAATTGGGCTCTCCCATGTACACAGAGTTGTCGAGCTAATTGAATCGAAGTTGGTGTGTGTGTTTGATATTTCGAAGCAGATCAGAGGATTCGATGGAAGATAACGTGATCCATGTAAGGTATTTATAGAAGTGAGAATCTGTAGGTGATATGACAGAACCTGTGAGGTCGAAGAGGAAGCGAGCTTCCACGTAGTTGCTTAATTCTGTATGTGCATGCTTACAAATTATATATATCTCAGAGCATCACTCTCTTTTTTTTTTTTTGTAAATTAAGTAATTGAAATTAAAAATCTGGGTGAATGAAAGTTCATGCAATGATGAATCAGAACATTGACAAATTAGTGATGGGTTTATTTTAAGGTATAAAATCTGGGGGAGGGAACGATGCAGAGAACCGAAGAAAGATTAATGGATAGAGAGAGGGACTTGTTTGATCCAGAGAAATTTAGGGTTCCTGTAGAACGCGGTTTGAAGAATCAGGTGGCATGAAATTTGGACCCAGTGATCTCCTTCTGAAGCAGTGCTTAAGATTTTGTGTGTAGGGTTGGTAAGAGATAAAAAGATACATATGTGATGTGATGTAATGCAAAGAGTTTGATTTATCAATCATATATGTGAAGACTAAAGAGATATATATATATATATATATATATATATATATATATATATATATATATAGAAGAAGAAAGAGATCGAGGGAGCAAAAGCATACCCAAGTTCAAATGTTGCTTGACCAACCGATATTTCGTTGATGAAGCTACAAAATTCTGACGACATCAGACGTGATGATTGTGTCTATTCGATCAAGCTATTGAAAAAGAATTTGCGATGTATGTTTTGATTGGTCGGTGTCTCGACCATTTGATGTCATATTGAAATAACTCATTTCTTAGGTGTTGATATTCGATGATGTATTTATTGTTTTAAGTACTCTTTCTACTTGTAGAAGGCTGTTAAAAAGACATTCCTATTATTATCTTAAATTATGAGCTGGTTAGAATGATTATCGGTCCAAAATTTAGCATTATAGATAATGGTACGAGTTTGAGTTGAGCTTATTATTATGCCTAACATGGATTAGAAAATTGATGAGGTTAAAGCTTGGACCAGTTACAATGGAGGTCGAGGTTTGTTTCTCCTCATGGTCGAGATGCAATCTCACATGCATCAAAATAGTTAAACCAACTTCTAATTTATAAGATGATTAAATGATTCCCGATCCATATGCTCTCTATATATACGTTCTATATATTCCATTCTCCGGCAATTTTTTGACCAAAATCGTCAATATCCATTAAGAAACGACAGAGATTCCGACCAATCTAGATTGCTAGCCGCCGGGAAGTACCTAATTAAGCAACCAGTCGATCAGGTGGCCAAAACGGCTAAACCTGATTACACACGTGTCATAACCTTTGATTTAATTAAACTGACCAATCATATATATTCCAAGATTTAGAAATGAAACAAAATCATTAGATACTAATTAATTGAAACTATACGGTCTATACCCTACCAACAATTGGAAAAATTGTAGAATGTCTTGGCATAAACACGTGTTGAAATATTAATATGAGGACCATATGCAACTGATTCTACATCATCCTCCTGTTTATTAAGCTAATCAACAAACTATTATATTCTCGTACATGTATAATTTTTAGGGTTCGTCTGCTGTACCGGACAGTATAGCATACCGTCCGGATCTGTGCCGTTCAACAGGGGGTGAGGTAGGGTGGGGATCTTGTGGTGGAAAACCGGCCGGCATAGCATGCCGGTCGGTACAACAGAATTTTCCTAATTTTTAAGTGAAAAACTAGAGACTGTTTTGCATTGAGAGATCTAATGGTCTAGTTCTGGTGAGCTTAATCATCTGCTTGTTTTTCCTATGCATTAGACATAACGATTCTCAAAGCCAAACAAACAACTAGTTTGATAGATTTCCTGCAACAACATGCTCGAATGTTATGAAGGCGTTTGAGGAAGAAGAGGGTATACTGTATTGGAGTTGTGTTGCTTGAGACATACCGGCTTCGATGTGAAATAGAATGAGTCACATTAGAGTGTACGTATATATACACAACAACATAAAAAATATACGTACGTAATTGGGCTACGTACTCCGATCCGATCCACAATATTTTTTGAAATAAGATCGATCTTCACATAAGGTGGTTAAGTAGGACATATATATTTTGTTTTTGATTGTCACAATATACCTTAGGCACTATTGAGGATGTAATTGAGGACTCAGGCCTATTACGGTTTCGGATTTGACTTGGAAATTAGACATATAAATACATATTCCTAGTTCCTCTATTAATTTTCCATTTTTCGTCAGAGTTTTACCTATTGGCTAATTTGCAAGAGGGGGTCCAGTTAGTGACCCTTGCTCTTGTGGTGTTTGTGACACTCAGAAGCACTCCAAAAATGCACAAATCAGAAGTGTTAGTTTTATTGGGTAACAACTCGATGGCATATACATATATTCAACTTCAGCCTTGTTCTTACTTTAGTGTAATTAAAACAGCTGGATCTTGCTAAGCTGCAATTATCGGTTGAAAGCTACGGTGGTGCTACGTATGCTTCAATTCAAATCCAATTCATTAGCAAGTGTTCTTTATAATTTGACAGAATCACATCCAAGTTCTAATAATCAACCATGTCATCGAATGCATGCTTTCAATTATCTTATGCGTAATACCTTGGCTACCTGCAAAAAAGATACTAATCATACGATCTCCGCGTTCGTTTGACCCCAAAGAAGGATGAACTCATTCATTTCATTCTCTTCTCTTACAACTCACTTAGCTAGCTAGTTAACCAGTTTGGCTTGACGGGTTGGAGTTCATATTGATTTTCTATATATCGAGATAGCTAGTCTGTCTGAGCGTTTGAGCTTTTGATCAAACTAATTACCAAGGAATTAAACATACGACGCTTTTACTTACTCATAATGAAAAAAGTCATGAATCGAAGACAAATTTGTTATTTCGATTATTTCGTTAGTAGAATAGTAAGACAAACTAGGCTCACAAACGTTTCAATCGTCTTTCGAAGCTTAAGGAAATCCAGTCTCTTCAGAATGGCGGAGGTATTCAAACCCCTCCAAATTTCAAATTGTGTATGTACACGTGTTTTTATTATTGAGAACTTGGTTGAATTGAACCAGAGTACTTTAGTTAAACCATGTAAATTGACACTCTCCCACCGCACGTTTCAGCAGCTCTTTTAGGTTAGTTGTTTACATGTACAAAAACAATATTTTTTCTTTTTTACGAAAGAAAGTAGTTAATCTAGTCCTAGCTATTCGGAAGAGTGAAAACCTTCAGAGATTAGAATGAAGAACGATCTTTTTATAGACTATTCGATTATGTACATTGAAAAGAAAATTGTTGAAAAGTTTAGCATAGACTGGATTATTGATAACTTTCACAATATGTAGGAGCGGCGAGTCTCTTTTTGATGTATAATTCATTTTAAAAACCTTGTAATAATATAGGAAGTTTCGGTTATTGAGTTTATCTTTATTTTTCAATCTTCTTATATTGGGCCCTCTCAATTATGATTTCTGGCTCCGCCCCTATTCAGAATGATGGTTGATGATCAAAGTGCGTGATTGGTGAAAATAAGTCTCAATGTTGATGAAGGAAATCTTGGCCATCGGAATCTTGGACTTGCTCTCTTGAGACTCAGACTTCCATCAACAGACCACCAACCTTCTAAATCCTACCCCATTTTCACTAGGCAATTTGAAAACGCATTCAAAGTGGATATTGCTAAGGCATTTGATACGCTGCATTGGGATTTACTGCATAGAGTCCTCAATAATTTTGGGTTCTCTAATATTTCACCAGCTGGATTATTACTATTCTTAAGTCGGCAAGGTTATCAATCTTAATTAATGGTTCTCCTCATGGTTTTTTCTCTTGTTCTTGTGGTATGAGGCAAGGGGATCCTCTTTCTCCATTATTATTTTGTTTTGCCGAAGAAGCTCTCAGTCGTGGTTTATCTATGTTACTTGGTTTGGGTCGATTGAAGCCTATATCTTTTCCTCGAAACTGCATGCACTCCCCCTTCTCATGCTTTATATGCAGATGACCTTATTGTTTTTTGTCGTGGGGACAAATTATCTCTTAGCCATTTGAGAAGGTTTTTCGACCGTTATAGTGCAGCTTCTGGTCAATATATATATATATATATATATATTAATACGGTGAAAATTACTTTTTACCTTAGTGCCAAGTATCTTCATAGGCAAGCGCCAATTCAACGAATATTGAGATTCTGCGCAGGTCGATTGCCTTTTATTTATTTGGGTGTCCCAATTTTTTGTGGCAAGCCTCAGAAGTGTCATCTTCAAGTTATTGCTGATAAAGCAAAATCAAGACTTATCGGTTGGAATGGACGACTTCTATCTATGGCTGGTCGTACTCAATTGGTGCAATCAGTTTTTCAAAGTATGTTGCTTCATAGTTTTTCTGTGTATCAGTGGCCAATGTATTTAGTGAAGAAGTTAACATCATGGGCACGAAACTTTATTTGGTCTGGTAATATAGGGACTCGGAAAATCGTCACTATTCCTTGGGCTCAGGTTTGTGCCCCGAAGCTGGAAAGAGGGCTTAGTATTCGTAATCTTTCATCTATTAATTCAGCTGCTATCCTAAAGTTTGCTTGGGATTCTTTTTCTTCTCAATGGGGAGATTACGTACGGTCAAGGTATCCTATTTTATCTGCCTGCATGCTGGGTTATCGCAAATCCTCAATTTGACCAGGTATTCGGTCTGTTGCTTCTGGTTTTAAACAAAATTGTCGATGGTTAATTGGAGATGGTAAATCTGTGTGTTTTTGGAAGGATAAATGGCTTCAAGCTCTTATTTTGGAGACCTTAGGTATCTCAAATTGGTCATACTTCAACAATCTTCATGTGGCAGAGTTTATTTCTCATCATTCATGGCAGCTTCCTCCCTTCTTTTGCCAAACTTTTCCGCTCTTAACTAGGCAGATTTCAGAATTGGCACTTCCTCTTATTGATGAGTCAGACATGCTTATTTGGGAGCCCTCTACCTCCGGTGAGTTAACTTTTTCTGTTGGGTATGAATTTTTGAGGCACCATAACACTGTCAAAGATTGGGCTTCTAATGTATGACGGTCTTTCATCCCACCTCGTTACTCTTTTTTGGTTTGGAGAATTCTATTTGATCGGCTTCCAATTGATGATAGAGTGAAAATTGGCGGAATTCTTATTGTGACTATTTGTCAGCTTTGTTATTGCTCTGGTGAGACATCATTGTATTTATTTTTACAATGCTCTTTTTCCCAAAGGGTCTGGAGATGGTTAGCTACTTAATTTGACACTTCTTTATCTTCTTTCGACTCCCTGTTAAAATTTTGGAAGAGCTACTGTCGAAAGCTTTTCTCCTAGCAGCTATTTAATTTGTGGCTAGCAGTTGATATATTTACTTTCATGGCTTTATGAAAGGCTCGGAATAAACTAAGGTTTGATAATCGATCCCTTAATTTCTATACAATGTGTTGCTCAATTATGGCATGGGTTCGTCAAATTTGCCTTTTTGCTCCTGGTCAGTATAGGAGTGTTCTTGATGCCTGTTTATCGACCTCTCTTGGAGTTGCTCGTAAATGTGGTAAGGCTCCTAGAATTCAACATGTCTTATGGTAGTCTCCGATTTTTTCTTGGATTAAAGTAAACACGGACGATTTAGCAAAAGGCAATCCAGGTCCAGCAACTTGTGGGGGTGTGTTTCGTGATGCCTCAAGTGGTTTTTTAGGGAGTTTTTGTCAATCACTTAGATGTAATACTTCCTTTTATTCTGAACTTTATATCGTTATCTTGGCGATTGAAATTGCTCATGATAGAGGGTGGGTCTACTTATGGTTGGATAGTGACTCTGTTAGTGTGGTAGCTTGCTTTTCTTCTAGGACTTTTTCTCCTACATAGAACTTAAGAGTTCGTTGGCGCAACTGTATTTCTGTAATCTACTAAATGAACTTCTGTTGCAGTCATATTTTTAGAGAAGGAAATATGGTAGCTGACAAGATGACAAACTTGGGGTTATCAAATCCTTCATTTACTTGGTATGATAATCCTCCTACTGAGCTTCATGGGTTTTTGCAGGCTGATTATTTGGGTTTTCCAAATTATCGGTTTTCATAATGGGAGGGTTGCTTGGTTTTTGTGGGTAGAATAAACAATGTCATTTGGTATGTTGTTTTGGTTTGTTGTTAGAATGATTTTGGCCTAGTCCCCTATTCCTCACCTCATGTAATTTCTTTTTAGAATTAAATTCAGTTTACCTCACTGTGGTTTAGAGATGAATTCATGTTAGTTCCTAAACTTTCAATTTCATCAGATTAACCCTCGAACTCTTGTTTTTCTGTCTGCCGTCTCCTATTACTCATGCTCCGTCCAATTGGGACGTTGAAATTTAATGACGTGTGATGACGTTTTGGGGGTTGAGAAGCTAAATTACTAGAAAAACAAGAGCTCGGGGAGTAATCTGATGAAATTGAAAGTTTATGGACTAACATGAATTCACTTCTAAACCACAATAGGGTAAACTGAATTTAATTCTTCTTTTTATTATAAATAAAAAATCTGATAAGGGACAGGTGGTGGGTTCCCGGTTGTAGCGGTCTCATTCGAGGTAGAGTGGGTATACTGCCACCCACCAGACTGCTACAGAGGAGCTGATATCGCTTAATCCTTGCAGTAAATTAAAAAAAAAAAAAATACCAACTACACCCCGTCCCCGTCTCACTCAAGTATATATGATCATGAGTATCTCAGAAATCCATCAAATTCAATCGCACTTCTAGTTAACCGACACATGCAGATTATCAAACCTTCAATTAATACCAATGCGGCAATGCCATTACCTAGCTACGAGTAATAATCCTAAACATGCTTTAATTTTCATAATATATTTTCATTCACTGAATGAAGAACAAGAACCTTTGTCTTGGCTCCCACACCGACAACTTTGGTTCAAATGAGCACAAACTTTATTAGTACGTGTATATACTAATCAAGATTAAGCATTACAATATAGTTTCTGGGCTCATAAGCTCCATGATACCAGTCCCGTTTCATTGGAAGAGGGGAACGATCGAATAGACCAATATAGGGTTATACATAAAGTCTTAACTATATATATTGGATTAAGAATGATTAATTAAAGTGATTAACAAGGACATGGATAATCCGATGAGAGGAAAACAGCTGCAACACACAAACCTTACTTGGGCTTTTACATAAACGACATTTGTTTGCTTTTGACTCACATTCAATTGCCAATTGATGGATTGGCAAGTGTTTATCTGTGTACCATTTGAAGATTTGGAATGTAAAAATCGTTGGATTTGGTGGGGCTTAATGTATTGAAATGACGGTGCTCGTGTCGGATTCTATCTAGTACTCTTTGACTGCTGCAAACCATGACTAAAATTGATGGAGACGTTAGCTTTGCAGGGGAAACATCTAAGGGAACCAAGATCAAAGTAAAACTCAATCTCAATATGGAGAGATACGAGTGAAACTCCATCTCCTCGATGTGAAGATGAACCTCTCACTGCCACAAAAATGACATAAGACAACGGTAAAAAAAGGTCGTCTGTTTGTCAAAGCTACTGTTGTATTTTTGCGTCCCGTCTGATACGTTGTAGAAACGTCCACTATCAGAACAAGCATTTTAGCCGAAAAAAAAGTTTCGTCGGCCTGTTAGCTTAATTCGTCGGCTAAATTTTTGTCGGGAAAGGGTCATCGGCGATGACTTTAACCGACGAATCTAGAAGACGTCGTCGGCTATTGTCTCAGAATTTAGCCGACGAATATCTTAAATGTTTCGTCGACCGTAGTTTGAGATTTTAGCCGACGAAAAAGACGTCGTCGGCTTTTGTTCCAAAATTAAGCCGACGAATATCTTAAATGTTTCGTCGACCGTAGCCTGAGACTTTAGCCAACGAAACAGTTAATATATTCGTCGGCTATAGTATGTAATAAAAAATTAAAAAATAACTATAGCCGACGAAACATGCCATAATTCGTTGGATAAACCTTGTAAAAAAAATGAAAAATACTATAGCCGACGAATATATTACATGTTTCGTCGGCTATAAGTCCATTCTAGTATAAAAAAAACCCGAAATTTCTAAATTACCATTTTAAGCAAGCTGCAAAATACACCAAAACAATTCCATATAACCAACAACAAGCACATAAAACTATATAATTGATTAACTACACAAAATCTAGATCGTCTAAATCAATATCCGATTCTGAAAGCTACTGCGGAGGAGGTTGCGGCAGCTAAGGTAGTGGTATAGGTGTAGGCATGGGCGGAGCCGGAAGTCCCTGAAGCTGGACAACTGTAAACTCCTGCAAGTACTAGAACATTTGCTGCTGTTGGGCCTGCTAGGTGGCATATACCGCGGCAGTATAGGCAGCCTGAGCAGCTTGCTGTTCCCGTAATCTCTGAACTTCCGACTCTAGCTGAGTCGTTCTGTTGCTGGTCGAGGTTGCCTTTTGTTGAAATCCTGGAGTGGTCTTCAGGACTCCCTCGCCCTTCTTTCCTAGACCCCGGCAGTAGAAGTTCACTATGCCATTTCCTGCATCAGGCAACACGCATCAGGCGACACATACGAAATTAAGTGTGGTTCGGGGTGTTGGGGCGACACATTTTTTTTATGTGTCGCTAGAAGTGCACTTAGACAATACCAATTTTCTTTGAAAAAAAAGCTTGTTTTCGGGGCGACACATATATGTCGGTGAAGAAAGTAGTCAACTTTAATCTCAATTGTCTAAATTTTACTCATGTTAATCCGACGACATTTATGTGTCGGCTAATATTGAATTTTGTTGAATAAACAACTTGTGTGAAAATTTTACTTCATTTTGTTGATAAGACGATATTTATGTGTCGCCTGATATTGAATTTTGTTAAATTGACAACTTATGTGAAATTTTACTCCATTTTGTTCATAAGACGACATTTATTTGTCGCATGATATTGAATTTTGTTGAGTTGACAAATTGTGTGAAAATTTTGCTTCATTTTCGTGATAAGACGACATATATGTGTCGCCTGATATTAAATTTTATTATATTGACAAATTGTGAGAAGATTTTACTTCATTATGTTGATAGGACGACATATATGTGTTGCTTGACATTGAATTTTGTTGAATTGACAACTTGTGTGAAATTTTACTCCATTTTGTTCATAAGACGACATTTATATGTCTCCTGATATTGAATTTTGTTGAATTGACAACTTGTGTGAAAATTTTACTTCATTTTGTTGATAAGACGACATTTATGTGTCGCCTGATATTGAATTTTGTTGAGTTAAAAACTTGTATGAAGATTTTACTCGATTCGTCAACACTAAAACTCTCATTCAATATTGTCGAAACTAATCTATGTGAAATTTTGGACAAGTTTATCAAGCCACTATATAGCTCCCCATAGGAAAGCTTACAGAAATTTAATCGTAAATAAAGTTGACCTATTTGTGAAGCAACTATATCTTGTAAATAGAATTTTACAAATCCGTCCGCAGGATGCGTTACGTATAGTGAAATATGGTTATGGTAAAAAAAATCACATATTTTCGATAATGTTTGTGTCCCGATCGAGGCGGTCAACCCTTTTTACGCTTATTATCCCCTATGGGTATCCCTATCCCCGGAAGATAAAATTTCTGAAAATTTTACAGGAGCTGCTACATCACATATATGTGAGAGTGTGTGCGTGAAAGAATCCACCAAAACTACTCAAGAAGGAGGGGGTAAGAGCGTATTCGCTTAATTAGATGAAGTTGAGTTAATGTTGACCACATCGATCGAGACCCAAACTTTATCAAAATTAGGTGAATTTTTGACCATATTTGTATTTAAATACGCTGATCACATCTGATGGTCGAAATTTAATATTTTGAATTTTAAACTTTGGAACCACAACATGCCTACTAATGTGGTATAACTTGTTTAATGGCATTTTTGCAAGTGTGTGCATTTGTGAAGTAACTATATCTTGTAAATAGAATTTTACAAATCCCTCCGCAGGATGCGTTACGTATAGTGAAATATGATTGTGGTAAAAAAATCACATATTTTCGATAACGTTTGTGTCCCGATCGAGGTGGTCAACCATTTTTACGCTTGTTATCTCCTATGGGTAGCCCTATCCCCGGAAGGTAAAATTTCTGAAAATTTTACAAGAGCTGCTACATCACATATATGTGAGAGTGTGTGCCTGAAAGAATCCACCAAAACTAGTCAAGAAGCTTCGTAAGAGCGTATTCGCTTAATTAGATGATGTTGAGTTAATGTTGACCACATCGATCGAGACCCAAACTTTATCAAAATTAGGTGAATTTTTTACCATATCCGTATTTAAATTTGCTGATCACATCTGACGGTCGAAATTTAATATTTTGAATTTTAGACATTGGAACCACAACATGTCTACTAATGTGGTATAACTTGTTTAGTGGCATTTTTGCAAGTGTGTGCATTTGTGAAGCAATTATATCTTGTAAATAGAATTTTACAAATCCGTCCACAGGATATGTGTTACGTATAGTGAAATATGGTTATGGTAAAAAAATCACATATTTTTTTATAACATTTGATTTTGAGTTTGGTTTCCCCCCAACATTTGATTTTGAGTTTGGTTTCCCCTCAACATATTTTTTTATAACATTTGATGTTGTCTGATATTAAATTTTATTGAATTGACAACTTGTGTGAAAATTTTACTTGATTATGTTAATAAGACAACATTTATGAGTTGGCTAATATTGAATTTTATTGAATTGACAACTTGTGTGAAAATTTTACTTCATTATGTTAATCCGACAACATTTATGTGTTGTCTGATATTGAATTTTTATGAATTGACAATTTGTGTGAAAATTTTATTTAATTATGTTAATAAGACAACATTTATGTGTTGGCTGATATTGAATTTTATTGAATTGACAACTTGATGTAGAACAGATGGCGCTAGAGATTGAAGAACAGATCGATCGAAACAAATCTAAACCCGGTTTTCTCCCGATTTGGCGTTCGGTGTCTGATTGACCATTATGATACCTTTCTGGAAGCGGAACGGCCCAACGAACCAAACTTGTCGTTTCGCCATGATGTATGGGCTTTTTAGGCCATCCGAGTTCGTTTAGGCTTCCAAAATGCGTATTTACTTAATTATATTAATCCGACAATATTTATGTGTTGTCTGATATTGAATTTTTATGAATTGACAATTTGTGTGAAAATTTTACTTAATTATGTTAATAAAACAACATTTATGTGTTGGCTGATACTGAAATTTAATAATTTCTGACTTTGGAGGTAAACCATAACCTTTTAACTTAGAATCCCTCCAAATTAACCATTTGATTTTGCACACAAATTTTTTTGTTAATAAGACAACATTTATATGTTGGCTGATACTGAAATAGTATAATTTCTGACTTTGAAGGTAAACGAAATTTTACCAAAATTTTAAGTCTCCGCCAAAAATTTTGGAAATTTTCAAACAAGTTTCAGCTCTCCTTTTAAATTTTCAGCTCTTCTTTTTATTCAACCATTCTCTCTCTCGTTCTCTTTAACTTGCTCTTCGTCTGACCTCTCACTCCTTCTCTCCCCCATCTTTCTCTCCCCAAGAACATCACCCAAAACCATTTTCTTTCTCTTACCCACCACCGAAACAAACCCACCCCTCTCTCGGTAAGCTTAAGGACTTGGTCAATTTTGTCAGGACCGTCTCTCTTTCTTTTTCTCTCCTTCTCTCGACTCTTCCTGAAACCCAGAGAAAACGACGCCGTCCTCGCCATCCGGCCAGCAATCAAGCCGTCTTGACTTCGCCAAGGTCCCTCTGGCCTTAGTTTTTCCGATCGGCGGCCATGGGAAGAGAAACGGAGGCGAGAAGCTTCTGCTCCTTCGTCGATTTCTCCTGGTATGGTTTTCTTCCGCTTGTCGTCCTCACCATTCTAGGGTATTCAAATTTCAGTTTAGCTTGGAGTTTAACAAATTTGGGTTTTTGGGATTTTTGGTTGTTCCCTGCCCTTGACGAAATTCGTCACCGCCGGCGTTCTCTCCTTCTCCCGACGACCTGAGTCAACTCCAGAGATGTGGACCATGGTTGGAATCGACTTCATGGCTGCTGAGCTGAGATAGGCAGATAGCGTCGATTTGGGTTTTCCGGTGAAGGACCTCTGTTTGTTTTTGGTTAACGACTCATTGATTCAAGGTGAGCTTTGGACATTTGGAACCTCTGTGTTGTGAATTAATTGTGTTGCATTGGTAGTTAATAGTTCTTGTGACAGCAAAATATGGTGATTCGAGATGAAAGAAGACAGGAGCTAGCGATTCTAGCTTCCAATATTCTTCGTCAATGGAGTTAGTTTTCTGGATTTCGTTTGATACTAAGGTGAGTTTAGACAACTTGGAAGTTATGAGAATTATGACAATATTTGAATATTTGGTTGTTGGTGTAAGATTATATTAATTGAAGGTAAATTCAAAATTTGCTAATGGGCTATTATTGATTTGATCATTGCTACTGAAACTTTGATGTATTCTTATACACAGTCTATCAAGAAAAGAATTGGACAAAGAGAGAAGGAAAGAGGAATCGATCCTAGTTGCTGAAATCTTTGTTGGTGTAGCTGTGTTCTTAATTGGGAGCAGGCCTACATATTAAGGGCTTTGAATGCATCAGTTTAGTTGATCCCCAGGTTATTTGAAAGTCTGTGTAGTAGTGGAAATTTAGGTGGTACTTAAGTTATTGACATTTGGTGGTCATGTGGTATGGTCTTGTGTTTAAGACCAATAAATGGAATTGGTTAGTCTATGATCAAAGGCTACGTGCTTGGTCCGTCATAATGAGGTAAAATACCATTATGGCGTGTCGTGCGTGTTAGACACAAGCGTCATATCCCTATATGAAAACTTCTTTCTTTTTCGGTTTATTTAGGTTTTCATATAGGGAGTCCACACGTATATGTACACCGTCCCTTTTCGGTCATAATGAGGAAAAACACCATTATGGCGCAACGTGAGCGTTAGACGCCAGCGTTGTAGCCTTGTATGAATTTCTATTTTTCTGAATTGTTTTTAGGATTCATACAAGGAGTCTGACGAGTGTAGATACATACGAATATATATGATTATATATAGTTAGCCTGAGAGGCTCCATTTTATTTGAGTTTGTGACTAGTCAGTGCTAGTCGTGAAATTGTCAGTTTATGAGTTGAACACTTTAAGCTGCCGCATGCAATATATTTTCTTTGAAATTAAAATGGGAGTACATAAATAGTTTATTATTGAATTATTTATGTCCACTCACTCTAACGTTATTAAATGTCTTCCCCTGGGCCCTTTGTTTTAAAATGCCCAGTTTGCAGGATTGCATAGTTGAGATCGGACGTACATGGAGAAGAGGCATAATCAATAGTATAGCTTCCGTTCTTTTCTATTTATTTCTAGTTCATTTCCTCTCAAATAGAGTTGCTCTGAATATGTTGGTTATAGGATCTTTGTTAGATTAGTAAATCTATATTGGGAGAGGTTGTAATTTGTGGGGAGCACGAAGGCTCCAAGAGTCTATAAGGTTGGATTTGGAACCTTTAGACGTGTTTGCAGGTTTCTATTAGAAGGGTTGTCCATTTTCAAGGGAGGTTGTACCAAAGTTAGCGGTAAATCTTTCCTTGGAGGTGGTCCCCGCATGATTTACTCCGGGTTTAGGGTGAATTTCGGGGTGGGTCGTGTCAAAATAACTACTGAAGATAGGGCTACCCATAGGGAGAAAGAATGAAAAATTACATTGACCGCAACTATCGGCACCGAGACTTTACCGGAATACCGTGATTTTTCAACTGTAGACGTATTTCACCATTCTGGTCATATCTTATTTCATGATTTTTTGCGTTTGAAGGTTCTACGTATAGTTTGTTTTTGAAACGGAGCATTTACTTAACACTCGGTAAACAAGTTATACAACATTAGTAGGCATGTTGTGATTGTGATGATCAAACTTGAGAAACGAAAATCTGACCATCAGATCTGACCATCATGATAAAATACATGTATGGGAAAAAATTCAACTTGATCCGACAAGGTTAAGGGCTCGATACAGAAGGTTAAACCCCTAAACGCACGGAAAAAGTTCAACTTGTAAGTCAAACCCCTAAACGCATGGAAAAAGTTATTGGACCGTCTAAATTACGTATTTTGGCCGGACCTTCAACTGAAAATAGTTTCAAATCGATGAGACATAACAAGTCGTATAAAAAATATATCACCATTAGGGTTTAAGGTTTAGGGTTTAGCCGACGAAATATTAGGGTATTCGTCGGCTAACCGTATCTTAGCCGACGAATTATGACTTATTTAAGATGGTTTTAGCCGACGAATCATGGTATATTTCGTCGGCTAAAGTATAAAAAAATACATTAAAAAAATAGAAGGTTTAATGTAAACCATACTAGCTCATGTGTTTGCAACTTGTAGGAGTCTGGCAAAATTCCATAAACTTCAACATCACTAGAGAGTATGAAAATATTGAACTTCGGTACATCTACCTGTATGGTTTGCGGAGTTTCCTTCAACGCTCCTAAATACAACTTCATGTAGGTGACGCACTTGTGCGCAATATATGCTTCAGCTATACATCCTTCAGGCGCGGATTTATTAGCCACATAATCTTTGTAGTCTCCATTGCCTATAAATCAAGTTGCAAAGTGTTATGATTATTGAACATGTATATTGAGGAATTCATGTGTAAAAAACGTACCTTTTCATAGGATACATCCAAGTGTAGTGTACTGGACCGGTAAACAACAATTGCTCGGGAAGATGGATCATCAGGTGAGGCATGATGTCAAAAAAATTTGGAGGAAATATCATCTCAAATTTACACATGATATAAATGATGTCCTCTTGCATTTTTCGGAGGTTAGATTTTTTCACTTCTCGTGTGCATAACTTCTGGAAGAATCTTGCCAACGCTACTAACGGCTCCACCACCTGACGGGGAATGAACGGTCGAATGAAAACAGGGAAGAGACGTTGTAGCAGGATATGACAGTCATGACTCTTCAACCCGTACATCTTATTGTTCCAGAAGTTCACACACCGGGCTATATTTCCTGCATAGCCTGAAGGATACTTCACACAACTCATCCACTTGAAAATTACGTTCTTCTAGTCAGGCTTCACGGTGTAAGGAGCTTGAGGCATTTTTTTCTTCCCTTCTTTCAACCACAAATGTCTTCTTATAAGCATTTTTTTTAGATCAATGCGTGCCTTAGGACGTCTTTCGTCTTCCCCTCCAAGTTCAGCATTGTGCCCACCACACTGTCGCAAACATTCTTTTCTATGTGCATCACATCTAGGTAGTGCCTGATCAATAACTTACTCTAGTATGGGAGTTCCCAAAATATGCTCTTATGTGTCCAGAATTTGTACATGTCGGGTCTTTCAGGTATTACCACCACAATATTGGGATGATTGCTAAGCTGCCCAAAATCGTACTCATTAAGTACTGCTAAAATTTCTTCCCCTGTCCATCTTCTAGGAGGCACACCATTTTCTACGGTCTTATCAAATGCATTGTCATCGAACCGCCATTCGTGATTATATGGAAGGAAAGTACGGTGACCCAATTTGCATATTTTGTTACAATGACTGTTGCTCCCCTCATCGCTAAGGCACTCTGGACAAGCCTTGTATCCCCTAACAACGTTGCCCGACAACATCCCACGGGCAAGAAAATCACTGATGGTACCAACAACCATGACATGCATCTGGAACATCTCGTGCATGTACTTGTTATAAGTGGGATGACCAACGTCCCAAAAAAACTTAAGCTCTTCAATCAAATGTCTCAAATATACATCGAGACACTTCCCTGGATAACCGGGCCCCGGAATCAACAAACTCAACATATTGTATTCATTCTTCATGCACATCCATTGAGGATGGTTGTATAGTACCAAAATCACCGGCCATACACTGTATTGAAGACTCATGTTGCCAAAAGGGTTGAACATGTCGGATAAGAGCCCGAGCCTCACATTTCGGACCTCTGACGAAAAATGAGAAAACTCCCTGTCTATATGCTTCCAAGCCTGCCCGTCAGCGGGGTGTATAAGGGTATCGTCGTCATGCAATTCCCTATCAGCGTGCCATCTCATAGCTTTGGCCGTGTGTGAAGACATGTACAACCGCTCCAGCCTATCCCTCAACGGGAAATACCGAAGTACCTTCACAGGTTTCCTATTGCCTATAGGAGTCAGCTTATACCTGTCAGTGTGACATATCGAACATGCGTCAAGGCCACTAAGGTCATTCCCTTATGGATCTTTACCCCAGAAGAGAACGCAGTCATATCTGCATGCATGGATCTTGATGTAGGAAAGCTCAAGATCTTTCAGGATACATCGGACCTTATGATGAGTGGTAGGAAGACGATGACCGTGGGGCAGCATCGAAGCAGTGTACTCTAGATAATCATCAACAGCCTTCACGGTCGATTTTGTCTCAACTTTAATCTTCATTACGTCCATCACACTTTCAAGAACGGTCTTCTGACAACCGGGGTACACATGGGTCTGTTGGAAAGCAAGCAGTTTGTTATACTTGTCAATACCAGCAGTGTTGACAACTATAAGGAAAGGCTGCACTGGCTCAGACATATACTGTCCTTGAGCGCATACACCGCTCTCATAAGGAAACATGTCATTGATGAAGACTGTTGTTGGATCGTTGGATGTACTGCCCGTCTCAGAAAATTGCTCATGATCATGCGGACCCCCTGATGATGTTTCATTGTGATATACCAACATGTGTACTTCTCCCAAAACCCGTTACGCTTCAAGTGCTGTCATACTTTGTCAATCGCAAATCGATGCATATCGCTGCGTCACTGACATTTCGTGCACGAGCAATAGAAAATTGTATTCCTGTTAGCATTAACCAGCGCATATTCCAGAAAACTCATAACTCCTTTATCATATCTTTTGTCCCATTTTGGAAACGAAATCCAACTCTTATCCATATCTTGAAAATATAACAAAATATATATGTATAACTCTAGCTAATTATTAATTAAATTCCATATATAAAATCTCAATTCATTTAGTATTCTACGTACTACAACTAATTAATAACAAATTAATTAACACACACATATATATATATATACTTAATAATTACATAACAATATTATATATCAACATCATCACAAAATCATCATCAACTCATATCATCAACAACTTCATACCATCAATACAATATTATAAATTAATTAACATATATATATATATATCTACTACTTATTAACAACAACTTCATATATATTATCAAATCATCAACTAAATCGATCAACATATATATATATATATATATATATATATACATCTAATGTACTCAAAATGGATCAACTCAATCACACTCAAAATCGATTAATTCAAAGAAAACTCAAAATCAACATATATACACACATATACGTACCTATATATAGCTCTACAAACTAATTATGGACAGATTTCGACAACACCCAAACTTTTTCTCCAGTTTTTTTTTCCTAGATGAGCTGTTGTCCAGATCTACAAATATAAGACACTTTAGTCGACGAAATTAAAATTTCGTCGGCTAAAATTCACAGACTATAGCTGACGAAAATTTAAATTAGCCAACGAAAAAATAGTTCGTCGGCCTGGTTTTTTTATTTTCGTCTGCTAAAGCCTTTCTTCTGGTAGTGGTCGTCTAATTGCTGTCAACATATGTCGACAATCATGAGATGTCAGCGTATATCGACAGGCGACAGCATATTGACATATTCTTTGTCGTGTGACATACACTCACACCACAGCTACTCTGTGTAACAGTTGTGTGATTACAAGTCATACGACTCTTTTTATTAGAACTGTTATTTGATATATATATAGACTTAGAAGTCGATTTTAATGAAAATTTTCAGCTTAATTTATTTCTAATTATATATATATTATTGTTTTTTTATATAATCTAGCTTATATAAAAATATATATATAATATATATCAATAACAATAATCTACACTCATTTATTTAAATCCCAATATAAATATATATATATATAGTCCTTATCAGGTCCAAACATCCTTATTTATTCAAAATGTACGGATTGTGGCAATAGAACTACCTTTCGGTCATATTTTTCGATCATAGCCAACTAGTATCTAGATATGATATGATCATCTCTACAAAATTTCAATTAAATTGGTGATCATTAAGATATCAAAACTATATGATTACAATGAACAAACCAAATATATTCAACATGAACCGTTCGTGTAATTTATAGTTTTGAATACCTTAATGGTTATCAATTTGGCTGAAATTTTATACAGATGATCTACTCATATATACCTAAAAGATAAATACTTGAAATGAGAAAATATGATAAAAAAGTATGTCAATTAAGGAAATATGTACCTTTTGAATAAATAAAAATATTTGTATCTGAAAATGCATATATATATATATATATATATATACAGATTTTCTCAGGTGCAGATGTCCGCATTTATTCTTACGGTACATATTTCCACTTTACACTCACTTTTTAATGGAATTTTCACATCTCAACCGTCTAGTCTTTAGATACTAATGTATAGATCATCTCTGCAAAATTTCAGCTAATTTGGTTATCATTAAGGCACTCAAACTCGATTAAACTAATGGATAAACATAATTCTGTCAAACTTGAACCGTTTATGTTTATAACATAAAAACGCAGTTTTGAGTGCTTTAATAATAACTAATTGGCTGAAATTTGGCATACATGATATATATATTAATATATAAATACTAGACGGTTGAGATGTGAAAATTCGATTAAAAAATAAGTGTAAAGTGAAAATCCGCACAGTAAGAATAAATGCAAACGTCCGCGGCTGAGAAGCTATGTGTGTGTGTATATATATATATGTGTGTGTCAAATATTCATACATAAAAACATAAGAGACATTTGTTTCTTTCCATACATCAAAACTAAATCTCAAGCCTCTTCAATCTTCATGCAGCAAAACCAACAAGCTTCTATCAGTACAGATCCCCTTCTTCCCATAAGCACCTCATTCACATCCTTCTCATCCTTAACATCCCATTTAGCCTCCATGTGCGTCTATCTCTTTGGAAAACTCTTGGTACATTACACATCATGTATTACCACACTAGCTTTACATGCAATGCACGCTCACTTCAACTCCAAATTGTTTTGCCCTTAACACTAAGCTCACTGTAAAAGGAGAGTTACATATAATAGAGGAATGAGGCTAGGTAGGTGGTAATCACTGTATTGTCTACTCAAAAACAGTCTTCACAATACCACAAAAACAAAACATGATTACCGGATATATAAACCTAGTCCGTACAGAACTTAATTTTTAGCAAGTCTTTTAAATTAAATGAAGCAGCAAAACATGAAACAAATCAAAAAAGAAGAAAAAAGTAGTGATACCTTATCAAGTGATAATATATCTAGCAAGTGATAATTCAAGTCAAGAATAATTAAGCTTTAGCTACCGAGGCAAGAAACGCAAATGCACTCGAAATTTGATTAGTCATTTTGGTGACACTAGAGCACAAGAACTACAAGTGCAAATTTAAGCTTTCATCGATCTATTATATAGAAATGCTACTAGCTATCTTCATATACAGGTGAGATGACGAGTGCCAAAATGCACAAGAAAGCTTTGACATACCAAAATGACATTTACATTATTCATAGTAATGTATGAATATACAAAGCAAAGTGAAAGACTAGTAATGTAAAGTCTGTTAATATAGACCTTACCAAGCAAGCTTCTCGGGTCCTTACACTGCCAAAAATGAGAACGAGTATAGTGGAGATCAATTCATTTTCTTTGCGAACTGAAATGTTTTAGTATCTCAAGTACCAGACATACAAGGCATAATTAGTAGCGTAGTACATACAAGCTATTTTCAATATGATTTCCCATTCCAAAACAGCATGTCCTAGTGTGTTAATCTCAACACGTACCATCTAATAAATCCAATCTAGTCGTAAAGCCTAGTTCACAAGTGAAGCTATTATACATATATAACATACATCAAACCGTAAGTTTTTCGATCATCTTAAATTTTAAATTGCTAAACAATTTTATATGCATGAGAGCCCTTAAAAAGAACAACCAAAAGGACTACTCTTTATGCAAGAGAAAAGAGCAGTAGTCGTGAGCTACTACTGTCCACGATGCTGATGATAAAGCCCGCCGTATTTCCATCACCACCTCTCCTCCTAAACGTCACCAAGTCGTCTCCTCCCTTTCAATTCCCCACTTCCAACGCCGCTACACTCTCCACGCTGTCCCTTAAGTTTCGGGTGTCCTCGTCTCCCAATCCAACCGTCGAGGTTGCACCGTCGAATATCGACGCTGATGAAGAACTCGAATCCGGAGCGGACATTGTGCGCAAGTTCTACGACGGAATCAACCGCCAGGATTTGGCCTCCGTGGAGGAGCTCATCGCCGAGAAATGTGTATACGAGGACCTCGTGTTTCCTCAGCCTTTCGTTGGTCGTAAGGTAACCTTATCTCTTATCCGATTCTAATTTACTATGTGCCTGACTTCTGTCATTAGTGAAAAAATTGGGTTAAATTTTCTGGTAGTGGGTGATTTACCAAGTAAGAAATGAGTTAGTTAATCTCAAAATTGGTAGAAACAACTATACAACATTGTACAAAGAAGATTTGGAAATGATCTAGTGTTGTTGATTTGTGCATTTGTTTATTTAATGTGTTGGAAGAGTTTCTTGTTTTCCAAGGTACTTTATAGCCTTAGATTTCCCTTATCTGAATTTGAATTTCGAGTCGTGGCTCCGATTGCTCTTATGTACTTTAGATAAGGGTATTGTGCTGTTAGCTTGCTTGATTGCCATAGAGTTTCTCTGACTATAGATATGCTGAAACACCATTGCCAAGACAGTAAGACCAGTTTTAGGAGTTCATTACAAATGCACAATGCATAACACGGTTAACACCCTCCAAGTTATTCGACGCATCCCTCTAAGTTGCTCACAATGTATTCGTTTTTGAATATTCTAGTAAAAAGGACTAGAGTAATCATGATAAAGTCTGCAGCTTAATTTGGCTAAAAAGGCTTGATTTGTATTAGCAGCAGATTTGATGGCCAAATGCCTTTAGATTTAGGTCTACATACAGATTGCTTAGCAGTTTTCATTGAGTATACTGGAATAGACGAAGTGACTGATTGGATAAGGTCACTTTACCAGCCATAGAGGGATCTTACTTTTCCTTGAAGTAGTAAAAGCAATGTCAATCCCACTCCATATAGATAGATTTTGAAAATTCTAGATTGGATGTGAGGCATAGGCCTGAACTCCAGCAAGAGGGATCCATAGACGCAGCTAATCTTCTTTCTTACAACATCCTTACCATTTTGACAGTAATATATGATTAATCCGTGAAATTATACAGTTTGGCCTGACGCGGCAACAAAATTACTCAGTATACATGTTAAGAATCCTAGCTCAGAAAAAGGATCAGATCGTCAGTAGCAAACAGGTCAGAGCTACCAGGACCAGCTTGAGACACTTCAATTGTTTCCTTAACCTGCTCCCTACTTTCATAGTATTTATATGGGTTGACCTCTCAATAGATAGATAAAGAGATAGGGTGATTGCAGCTCTCTTTGCTTTATACCTCTATAAGGGTTTTAAGGGATAAAAGCCGCAGTTAGCTCTCTTTAACAAGAACTTGATGGGTGATTTTGGACACATTATGCGTAACAAGATTGATATATGGTTTGACACAGCTGGGTATCTACTGAATGTTGTATAGATTTTCTGGCCACTTAGTCCCTTCAGGTTTTGGTTCTTGGTCTGGTGAAATTTTATGGCCACAAGGCACAAACCCTCATTTTGTTGTCAGCCATGTCTTTTCCTAATTGTTATAATAAAAGTTTGGGTTTAAAATTGTCTTTCTAACTTGATAGAGCATGTAGAATTTCTTATTGCGCTTTCTTCTCATGGCAACACTCTGGCTTCGATTGATATGCAGGATATACTTCAGTTCTTTAGAAAGTTCAATGATTCTGTTGGCAAAGACCTTCAGTTCGTTATTGACGATTTATCTACCAATGATTCTACAGCAGTTGGGGCCACATGGCATTTAGGTACGTGGATGGAAATTATACTACTATTTCACATCTAAGTTCCTAACTGAAATGATAAATATTGTCAGAGTGGAATGGGAAGCCTTTCCCCTTTAGCAAAGGATGTAGCTTCTATCGGTTGGAGGTCATAAATGGCAAGAGACAGATTATGTAAGGATTTTATAACTTAGCATTGTGTCTGTGTGGGTTTTCACATTTTTGCTCATGTCAGTGTATTCGGTCTAAATTATATTTATTGGGTGTGAGAAAGTTCAATATTTCAGCATTTTCTCTATGTGCAAGAAGGGAAAATTATATACTAATTTTATCTTCTTGAGAGATTAAATAGAACTTAACTGTATGACATTGGGTTTATGCATACAAACTATACCCTTGCAGTCCCAGATTTAGAGCATGTTTTTGTTAACATTTGGCTTATGGATATCTTCATCCGATTTTCCTCACCATAAGAATCAACATAAAAACTATAAGCTTATAGGTAGGGAATCTGTCTCCTATCCAGTAGATGATCCTTTCACTGAGGATTAGTCAAGGAAACTCATTTATTACAAGAAACATGAATAACATATACAACAGCAAAAAAGTTCACTGAATTAAACAGGTATTCTAAGCCTGTAAGGTTCATGATGAAAAGTTCATACCAAATATGCATCCACTCATTTTCAGTCTTGGTTGAAGTCTGGAACTAGGCTTATAGCACTTTACAAGTACCAATGTTTGTATCGAGCTAACAACTTGTCATTTATATACACCCATTGCTTGTATCAGAGAATATAGTTTCCCGGAGATTTCAAACTTTGCAAGTCATAGATGCTCACATGACTCTCTGATGCATTTTTAATCTACCTGCGCTTTGTTATGAATCAAGCCTTTGGATAGAGTTACGCTGTGAAATTAAGTGTGTCTTTTGATAACAGCTATGGTCGAGATAGTGTTGAACCTGCAATCAAGCCTGGGGACTCTGTGCTGGTAAGTAAGTTAGAATCAGCGTACACACTAGACACTAAGGTGCTCTCATTACTTTCTTACACAGACATTAATTGACTCAAAAAAAAAAAAAGGATTGGTTGATTGGCAGATTGCTTTCTTGTTTCTCTCTGACGTGATATTTGAACAATATGTCACCATTTGATAATACGTGGTTAATCAGCAGATACGGCCGTAAGATGTATATGATTATATCTGTTTCATTTTCACTTGTATGCATAAACCCTCTTATTCTGTATGTGATTTGGAAGTTGTTCCAATTGAAATCTCTCAAATTACTGTTTCTCTTAAATTTTTTATGTGATTTACAGGTAGCTATCAGAGGTGTGGCTTGGCTACTTCGACAATTCCCTCAGCTGGTGGACCGGTTCTAAAGTGGTTACATACACAAATCATCGTCTCAGACTACAAAAAATAGTCATAGTAAATATTTATCAATTACAGTGAACTTGTGTAAGCAAGTAAATTTGTATATGCATTACTGTGATTATACATGTATAGTTGATCATACTTGTCTACATAAACAAAGAACAAGGTTATGTTATTTGGCTGGAAACAGGTGGATCATATTGTTATGGTCACTACTCACTACTCACTAGGCTAACCCTGGCTCAAATTTGAACCACTCAACTTCTGTGTATATCCATTGCCAATTTTAATCATCAAACAGATTTTGGCTTTCCGGCCAAAAGCCAATTTGGTGTGAATTAGGATTCATCAACCATATGGTAGTCAATATCTCAATGTGTTGCAGTAAAATGTAACATCAAATTGATCAATAAGAACTAAAGTAAGAGAAATGATAACGGGCACATAGTCACATACTGATCTGATTTTTTGTTTTATTTTTTTGTTTTTAGAAAATACTGATCTGATTTCGTTTGTATTGGCCGGAGCGGATTCTACGCAACAAGGTGCACTTGCACCATTAATGTGCAAGTCTTCAAATCATCGTGTGCGAAGATCCAATAAAGACTAGAGACCCTAAATTCCGATCAAATTACCCTAAATTCCGATCAAATTAAGCGTCCATAATAAGAGTACCTCTTATTCGACCCCATGTCCTCACCTTCTGTATTAGACACACTTAAGACTATTTTTTTAACTTTCAATTTTGTTAACGGTATTAAAATACATGCATGATAATGCGATGTGGATGTAGTTGTTTGGTTTACTTACACATTCATACGTAGAAGAAGAATTTTCGTGTATCTGGGTCAAGTATTAATCTCGTACTCTACCCAAAAAAAAATGATGCAACTACCAGATCGTCCAGAGTAACGAACTGAGATCCACATGGCGGAAAGTCATTGGTCAGAGGCAGCCAGGTAATTTCCACGTGGGTCTTCTCTCTCTCAAAGCGCCAAAGCCTCCCCACTTGTCTTAAATTCATCCCAAAATTTCAAAAGGCGACTGCTCAGAGGGACACCGACTCTCTCTCTTGGTGTCTCCGCCTCTCTCTCTCTCTCTCTCTCTCTCTCTCTCTCTCTCTCTGAAATCTCCGGAATCCGAATCGCTCGAAACGCCGTCGTTTCCCCCACAAATGACGGCGATTTCGAATCTCACCAGATGCGGTGGCCACGCCGCAGTCAGTTTCGGAGAGAGGCGGTACTTGAAGCTCCCTTCGCTCACCGACGGATTCAATTCTCGGATCTCTTTCCCCTCTACGGTACATTACTCTCTCTCCCTTCCCCATTGCTCTTTCATTTCAGCTCTCAATTTTCGATAATTTATATTTGTGCATTTTTGGTGAACCTTCAAGTGGTCATGTCTCTAGAATTTAGTTCTAAATCAGATGAAATTTCTATGATGTAAACTAAGTATATGAGTCATGATGTGTAAAAATGTCAAGTTTTATTCGAAACAATGGGTTGTTCTGAACTTAGATTACAAGGATGGTTTTTGAATCCTTGTTGCATAGCTATGGAGAATTTGATTTTAAACATCGCACTCGGTCTATGGACTGATGGACAGGATCTGAACACTGTAGTGAGTAATTTCTTTGGGGAATTCGAGGCCTCAAGACTAGTCTCGTTTCTAAGTAGTTTGCTTTCAATGCTCTTTGTTTTGTAATGAATATTTATGTGTTTCATTGCTAGGTGTTATATGTGAGGGTATTTAGTAATCAACTTCGTTACGATTCCACTTCCGATTCCTACATTACATAGAAGAGTCGACTCTTTTTAGTCTCTACATTTCTGATTCTAGATAACAAGTTAATCCAAACATTCAAATTTAGTAAATGGACTCTTAGTTTTGAACTATGATCAAGTGAACAGTTGTTTGGTGAAATTTGATCAGTCCCACTTTTGTTGTGTATTACCTAGTTTGATAAAGTTTTTTTTCTTAAAAATAAAAACAAATTAGTTGTTTGCAGTCATTCAAAGACTTTATAGGTATGCAGCTGCAACTTGATTTTATGTTCACGCTCTTTCTCCTTTTCTCTCTTCTTGTTGTAGACTCAGTTAGCTGTTGGCCACTTGAACAGGACTGACAAAAAAATTGGTGTTCGTGTTCGTATGGCATTAGTCAATGAAAGGGTTGCACAGAGTGGAAGTTTGGCCAAGGCTTCTGAAATCCTGGTATATAAAGTTTCTTTTTGCAAAACCTTACACAAAAGATAAACTGTATGTTTGTTCTAGTGGGAATGGACATTATGTTAAGCTGAACATTCAGATTTTTAGAAGCTCCGATAATTTTGACCAATTTAACGCTTTTTTATTTTATTTTGGCAGGCATTTGATCTTGTTCAAGGGGCACTTGTAAGTCTACTGCATTCCCTAAACTCCTATAAGATGTTGTACATCGGTTTTATCATTGATATTGTACATCGATTTTATTATTGATATTGTGATTGTTGGAATAATTTAGTATTCTAGTTGTTGTTCAAGATTAGTGCAAATTTACTCTCCCTCTCTCTCTTTCTCATTATTCCATATAGTTGTTATTAGGATGGGATATCCAACCTCTCTCCTATCAGTCTATATATTAACATAAACAGACTGTGTTGGGTTTCGTTTTCCCAACTTCCAGGTCTACAGTTTTTCAAATTCATTTGACCTTATCTAGTTGACAAAAAGAGCATCCACACAGACCCACTAATTATGTTAAGAATTAACTACTAAAATTGAGGAACAATCCCATATGCACAAGGACTAGTGACAATGTGGAAATTATGAGAAGGAAACACTGTGATGTTGCTTTTATTTTCTTAAGCTGGCATCATGCTATAGCTGAGTTGTTCCGGTTTTCAGGTAAAATGGAGTTCTGTTATGGACAAGTCATTGCCCGAGCCGCCAACAGCTGTTTTTCTGCATGGAATTTTAGGTAGCAGGAAAAATTGGGGTACGTGGGTGTTAGTATTCTTGAAACATTAATAATTTCTTGTTACCTCAATTTTTGTGTTTTTGTTTTAAAGTTGGAAGAAATTGATGGGAACAGTATTGTTGGTTTTTTCTTGATTACTAGTCAATACATTTGCTGTTAAGTGTGAATCTTGTTTTTGCCACTCCTTTAATGGCAACTGCAAGTGGATTAACTAAATTATTTTTTAATCAGATCTTCAGTGTCATTCAGTGAACTTTTTTCTTCCATTTGATTAAAAAAAATGCCTGAGGAACATATCAAAAACCTTAATAGATGTTCTGTGCTCAAACTTTCCTATCAGTTCTTCTGTTTTCTTCATGTTGGAAAACCAACTTTTAAACTACATGCATCGCTGACATTGAATTAATAAAAAAGTAAAGTTGATTATAGTTTTTTAGTGGACATGTTGGTTCAAATAGGCCGACTGACACTGTTCTCAAATTGGATTCTACTAAGGTTAGTTTTAAGGTATTGAGAATCGTATCAACTCTTCCACTGCCATCTGGGACCAAATTATTTTTGACAACATTGAGCTGCTTTTCTAAGCATTTTTTAACAAAATTGTTCAGTGTCAAATGTAGAATCAGGACATTTTAATTACTAACCTCTTATTCTATCCATTTCCCCATCTATTTGTGGAATTTTGAGTTCAGTTAGTACAAATCACCGAAGGATCTGTTTTGTTTGTTTTTGTTTCCTGTTGATTGTAGAATGTGGAGTATCATTGAATCTGAGTAAAACTCATTCCTATTCTGTTATTTAGGATTATTATTGTGAAATACATTGCTTTTTCTTACAATAAAGGGGGACTGGGGGACTTGCTGGAACTGGCATGGAATGATCTTGCACAAAAATAATTGGGAACAGAAATGGCCCTTTGCAAATGGACGGTGCAAGTCTTGTTTACGAAACAAAAATCATTATTCGTGGTTGTTTGATAACAAACTTGAGAGAAGGATACTTTAGACTTTCACACAAAGTGCCATTTCTTATTATAATTGAAAATGATACTTTTGTGATGGATTTCCTTTTGGTATTATGCTTGGTAATTCCCCATTATTGAAGCACCTTTGGAGTCTGAATGTCCATCCTATTGTTCTTTGAGAATTCTGTGGAACGGAAAACTATGACTTGGGTACAGAACCTGTCTAATTGTCACCTTAGCTATTGTATCTAATCATTACCTCCCTGGAGAATTTTTTTTGCTTTCCTTTCAAGTTATCAGAGTCCTTTGTTGTAGTCTGCTGCACCTACAGGTGCTTTCTGGGATTGATGTACAGAAGTAGTTTGTGATTCATTTGTTAATGTCTGTTTCAGGAACGTTCACTAGAAGATTGGCTCAGGAATTTCCAACGTGGCAGGTATCATCCTCTGCGTTTTATCACTTATTATCACTGGAGCATGTTGTTAACTGGTAAAGCTCAAAACATTTCTAAATTTCTATTAGGAGTTCCTTTGACTAAACTCCTCGGACTATTTATGTTCAGTAGTATTACTAATTTATTAACTCAAAGTGCTGTTGATCTTGAACCTATTGCACATTTAAGTTTTTTTAATCCCTGAAGCATATTTTCTCTGCTTCTATTTTTGAAGCCTGTCCTTGCTGTATCTATGTAGACTGAATGTGACATTTTAGTACTGGGCATTAGTGAGAATCTAAAGTTGTTTGTCTTTTGTTTTTTGGCACAGTTCCTATTGGTGGACCTGCGGTGTCATGGTGATTCAGCCTCAATTAAGAAAACAGGCCCCAATACTGTTTCTTCCACTGCTCTTGATGTCTTGAAACTAGTACGTATTTCTGAGCCTTAACGATAGAAGTGATGACATATAAGGATTCAGCTAAGAACCAAATGCCTTCTACACTTATGATCTCAACATGGTTTGCATGATTTTCATTGTATATGCAGCATCTGAACACTCCATCTTTGTTTGTATATTCCTGTCTAAAATCTTCCCTGGCATTAGATGATATTTTTTGTTATATTGTAATTTCTTCCTGCAAGGTTCGGCAGCTTAGAATAACGCCTCGGGTTTTGGTTGGTCACAGTTTCGGAGGGAAAGGTACTTCAGCACAATTTTAATATGTCACAGACTTCATACTAAATCTACTATTTCAAATGGATCTGATGCTCACTACACTTTCTAATTGTTATGTAGTTGCCTTGAGCATGGTGGAGCAAGCTGCAAAGCCTCTTGCACGACCAGTCAGAGTAAGTAATATACAGTGGATTTATGAAGGAATAAACTGTGTATGCGGACATAATGCCTTAACACAAGTTTGATTTTATCTTTTTGTTTATATTTATTTTTCTTAGGTTTGGGTTCTAGATTCTACTCCTGGAAAGGTTCGTCCTGGTGGGGATGGGGAGGACCATCCAGCAGAATTAATATCTGTCCTAAATACTCTACCCAAAGAGGTGAGTTCATATTCGATTGTTATTCCCTGTTCTTTCTTTACAGTTTGATCGGTTTTATTATTTATCATTTATGGTTGGTATGTTTTCTCAAAGCGGCTAGTTGTGTCTTCTCAATTTACGACTATCATACAAGAAATCCACTCAAATCAATTAGATTCAACAGATGAACAGATTAGCATCACGCTGAAAAAAAAAAAAATACAGAAACACCACCTAGTTATAGATGCATTCGAGTCTCATAATTAACAAAATATGGATGGAAGACTTCCACTCCCATAAATATCAGCAACAGATGCCCATGAAGATGACCCAAACACTGCCAGTACTACAAGTCCTCAACTCTCACCCCTCTGAATCTTCAAAGATGTTTTATTGCTGTCCAAATGACCCAAATAACCACCTGGACGTTGCAATAAAATAAAATAAAGAAAAGGTCTTATCTACTTTGTGGGGAATGACACAACAATAGAAGGCCAAGGAGCTGGGGTTTCCGTTTGCAGCTTTTGATGAGAAAGACAAGTGGAGGGTATATAATCTTTGTGGAATGTATTTTATAAGTAAAAACATATATTGACCTATCCAGTGTCGAATCGAAGACTTTCCATATCACCTCATCATCTGATATGGCATCCTGTATCTTATATCCATGCATACGTTTTCTAGATTAGCGTTCACTGATGTGAATAACATTTTTGGTGGGACGCAGATACTGTAACATGTGCATCACTGATATGTAACCAAACTAGAAGGCTTCTTTTTTTTTTGCACTGAGAATTTTCCTGATGTGTTCAGTATTCAACTATATCAATTTAATGCCTTGTCAACCTTCTTCTTTTGTCTTTTTTTTTTTGAACAAATTTCTGTTTACTACCCTGAATTTTAGGTCTAAAATCAGTCTGATATCTCATCTTTTTTTTTAATCAGTTCAATCCCTAAACTTTCAAAATGACATCAATCTCGACCAAAATGACTAAAATAGCCCTTGTTAATCTTTTTACCTCAATTTTTTACCCTCTCTCTCTCTCTCTCTCTCTCGCCCCCCCCCATTACCGCCCCACCTCCTCCCCCGGCCCGCGCCTCCACCTCCTCCTCCGTCCCACACCTCCACCTCCTCCTCCCCCGGCCTTCGTCGCCGCCGTGCCTCCACCTCCTCCCCTGTTTTCAAAGAAGGCTTGACGCCGACAGTGGAGACGGCGAGGTGCTCAAACGCAAAGGAGAGAAGCGCGTCGCCGAGTCCGTCAAACAGCCTCAACCGTCGCTGAGTCCGTCAACCGGGCGTAGGAAAGAAGCGTGTCGCCGGGTCCGACCCGTTTTGTGTCTCACGGTGTGCGAGCTCGTTGGAGGCGAGCGGGTCCGACCCGCTCGTCGGAGGCGACGTGCGAGCTCGTCGGAGGCGAGAGAGAGAGAGAGAGAGAGAGAGAGAGGGTAAAAAATTGAGGTAAAAAGATTAACAAGGGCTATTTTAGTCATTTTGGTCGAAATTGATGTCCTTTTGAAAGTTTAGGGATTGAACTGATTAAAAAAAAAGATGAGGTATCAGACTGATTTTAGACCTAAAGTTCAGGGTAGTAAACTGAAATTTACTCTTTTTTTTTTTTGTATGATTCTAATTTGAATATTCTTGTTCGAAGACAGGTTTCCTCAAAGCGGGATGTTGTGCGAGCTCTAGTTCAAAAAGGATTCTCCAAAGATGTGGCACAGGTATATTTCACTTTGTGAGGCATGCCTAAATTTTTCAATTGGGCTCTGAGAATTGTATGCCTGGATCAGTTTGTTCTTATGCGGATGTGAATAGTTAGAATACTGTGTTCTTTTCATGCACCTAAGATGCACGAGTCATGACAGTTTGGTCATTCCAGTTTGTTTATGAGATCATACTAACCTGATTTACATTACAAAAGAATATCAATCTGACTTTCAGCAGTGATGCAATTTATTGATGCTCTGTTGTTCTGAGCTCACCTTGACACCAGCTTAACTGACTATGTGGATGAAATTTTACACATCATCCCAGTGTTGTACCAACATGATTTTCTTTTTTTCATGTTCAAATTATGGGGTTCATTTAAAGCCAAGTTAGTATCTGTTTAAATCTAATAATCTTCTCCTTTGGGAGGATATTATTTAAGGAACTTACTGTAACTGTAATCTTCAACTCTTAATCTTAGAGAGCAGAGTATAGACTTAGCAGTTAGCACTAGTATTCTGAGTAACCATAAACTAGGAAAGAAACCAGACTTTATTATTACTTTTAATTCTTTGTTTCTTGCTTCTACTGCAATTTATAATCTCTGCCTTGAGGATTTTTGTATTACTTAATGATATGTTGTTACATATGCAGTGGGTGGTTACTAATCTTCGACCTAGTGGTCCTCTTGGTTCAACACCGTCCACCTTCTCTTGGACATTCGATCTCAATGGGATTTCTGAAATGTATCAATCTTATGAAGAAATGAATTTATGGTACTTAGTTCCGTTCCTTAATACCTACTGGGCTTAGTTTACAGCAACACCTCCTACTTATCAGTAGTCTGACAGTAGTGTTCTGCTATGCATCTTGTCATAGTGGTTAGTTGAAAGTGTATCCAATTTTGGTTCTGCATGTCAAACAAACTCCATACTGTTCATCAATGTCATTTTCTTATGGGAGTTTTCAAAAGATTGAAACATTAAGAAAACTTTTATCCTGAAATTATATATACTTCACCCATTTTCATTATTTTGAATGTTAAGTTCACGACTGGATTTATTCGATTTGGACCATTATAGGAAAATTGTTGAAGATGTGCCCGGAGGTGTCCATGTGAACTTCTTGAAAGCAGAAAGAAGCTTGCACAGATGGGCTCTAGAAGATCTCCAGAGGATTCATGCTGCTGAGGAGCTTGCTGTAGAGGAGGGAGGTGGAGTTGAAATGCATGTGCTTGAGGATGCAGGTCACTGGGTATGTTGCTACTTGCTCTGTGTGTGTGTGTGTGATCAACAGAACCACACAACATTCCATTGTTAGAATAATCGGCATACTCATGCATTAGTGTATGCAGACATAAACCATCATACAGGTCATGCATTAGTCTTCGACAACTCACTGTGTAGTCATATATTTCTAAGTGACCATTGATAGAACTGTCTTTTTAGGGTTTTTTTTTTGTTTTTTTTTATTTAAAAAAAAAAAAACACTTTCTAAGTGACCATTGATAGAACTGTCTTTTTAGGGTTTTTATTTTTATTTTAAAAAAAAACACCTCAGTAGCTGTTGAATGATAAAAAGGTTCTGATGACTAATAAGTTGGTAAAGAATGAAATGTTAAAGAAAAAAACAAACGAAATTGTACTGCAATTGAATGAACTGGGTGATCCCCGATGTCCTTTACACTTTCCTCTTGTGAACAGTTTTGGAGTCTCTTATCAGATTCATATATGGGAATTGGCAATGTTTGGAAAATATATTTAATTGGCAGGTTTTGCTTGTGTTTTGGCACGATTTTCTATCAGTTTATGTATTCTGTATGTCTCTGCACACAAATGAAACTATTCGACATAGTTTGTATCTGCACTAGCATGATTGGGATGATATTTGTGGTGCATTATCTGTTACATTTCCACACCTTCTCATGTTCACTACATTTTCAGGTGCATGCGGATAATCCAGATGGGCTCTTTAGGATCCTTGCTTCTTCTTTCCGGTGACTCAAAACTTCAGGGAGCTTTAGCATGGCCACACCTTGAAATCAGATATAATAGCAGCTGTAGCGGTTGTGTGAAAAAGAATATACAAAGTGGTTCTCCATAGTATGATTATATACATCTATGATCTATGTATCTTAATGATTTGTATTTTTTATCTATATGGCTCTCTTTTTTGGTCGCAGTTATCAGAAGCTTCGTAGGTCTTTTGCCTATCTGGACTTTAGCACCTTGAAAGATTTAGGCGTCCATTATGATTTCATTAACTGTCAACTTCTGAAGCCGAAACATATTGAGTAAATCCCTCATCTTCGCTGCTGGAGAAATGTGAAGTTCATTGATAATGTTAACATTACAGATAAACTTGCCAGCAAGAGAAAATCTACCATCTTCAACGTAAAACTAGCTATCTTGGTGACTGCATCAAAGAGACAAAGACGACTTTACTGTCTCTTGGTCCTTTCGGTTAACAAGTTTGTCGAAAGAGATATGGTAGTGTCTCGAAGTGCCCAGCATTTAGTAACTGGGATCGTTAGCATGTCCTCAATTTGCAGCACTTGCACCTCAGCTCAGACCAGAGTTTTCCAGTCTCGTTCTTAGCAATAGAACTATACATAGCCATTAAACACCTACCACGAAACTTTTCGAGTGTGGTAGTCGTTGCTTCCGGTACTTCTACCCATACTTCCATGAAAGGGAAGATAACTGTGTTGTTGAAGGAGACTCGAAGCTTCCGATAGATGCTTTAAACCATAGCACTGCCGTAGCGCATCAAGTTCCGTATTAGGGATATCTCATCTCTGGCATCCCATCAAAGTGTTTCTTTGATTCACTCACTGGCGTGAGGGCAATTTTGTTGCAGATTCCTTGGCTAACTTTGGCCATTCTCTACCTCATCTTTCGGTGTGGTCGGAACATCTTCCTCCGGTTTCTGCTGCAGTTATGTTTGATAATTTGGGAGGTGATTGTTTTGTGGGTTTAGTTTGTAGTCTTTTGTTCTACTGTTCTTTTTTTGTTCGCAAACAAACTGTTTTTCTTTTTTCACAAGTCGGGAAGTGCACTGCATGCCCAAATAGTCCTCAAATTTGGAAGCAATCGAGCATATATACCCACACAGTACAAGAACTTCGGTTCGTCACAACCAAGCACTCAAAACATATACCTTATAGAATGCAAAATGTAAGCATTAAACAACTTCATTTCCAGGCATCCAAGTTTGCCAGCAGAGCGGGTGCAAGTCTTTGAAAAGATCTCACATCATTAGCACTTTTCAGTGTCTCTTGCAAAACATATACTCATGTAACATTCAAAAAATGCCAAGCCAATGTCAACATATCCCATCAAGATTTAGCATGAACTTAATGGACTGAAATTCTATAGTCCTCTAGGGCAATTTAAATATTATACAAAACTATCTCAAAACTAGCAGCCTTACCACCATAAGCTATGGAGTGAAACTCTACTACTTATCAAGATAATCACAAGGATTTTCATGGTATCCGGAGAGTATTATTGATTTAATGGACATTGATTAGTCATGCCTCTTCTATAAAACTGGGACTTGCATTTCCACTTAAAGCTCCTCAGGGTGAATATCTTGAAGCAAAGATGCTTTCTTAATACACAGGATGCAGAACTAGATTAGTGTATCCAAATGTGCGTCACCACCCTCAACTGCATTTTCACTATTCATGTAAAGTAAACACACGAGAGCCAAGTTTCTAGTCCATATCTTCATGAAAGTACTGTCCTGCACCTTTCAGCATGTTTAGAGATGCCAGCGGCATTTTTCATCAGGCATCAGGTACCTACCCCGGGTGTTATGTCCTTAAATTGCAGTCAAGCTTTTTAAAATGGACATGTGTCCCATATTCATTAGCTGTGGTTACCGAAGTCTTGAACCTATCAAATCATATTGGTATATTTCAACTGAAGAATCAATAAAATAAAAAAGAAAACATTAAATCCACAATAATAATGGGTAAAAATGAGGAAACCAAACACTTTCTGAGAAGCAGAAAGGAGTTGCATGCTTTTACAAGCAATTGCGATAGTCATAATAGATACAAGTACATTGGATTTACCATTGTGGTTAATCCTCTACCCAAAATTGAAATGAAGGAAACAAAAGCACGAACCTGTCTAAATATGCACTGCCTAAATACATTTCCTAAATGATAATATGTACATATAACTGCGAAACAAAAGCAAAAAAACAGTCCTCGCTTCTTGTCTCATTGTATCTGCACCAACAGAAAAAATGCGCTACTTCTTTACTACCAAGTCGCCCACCTTTCATAAAGCAACCACTATTGAACAAAACAGCCATGCACCCACCATCAAACAAAACAAACACATATTTTCATAAATGCTTTGATAAATAGACTCCATAATTCTGATGTCAAAGTGCAGCAGTGACAATTATACCATTTGCCTCCCAAATTGACGCACTATGACTCTAACAATCTCTCAATCAAATCTACCATAAATGATTTCCAAACCAGTTAGATACCTGATCATGAGCAATTGGCACAGATGCAACAGGCAGGGCAAAAATGAAAAGAAAAAACTACAGCAGTTGACACCAGGACCACAATCCCAGTATTTCAAATGCTCATATGTCTACCGGAATTGACTCACAGATTGTATGTGTGCCCAAAGCAGTAACAATGCAACAGAAACAAACAGAACCCACTTGAAAAGTGAACAGGCAATGAGGTTGAACAAACACCTCCATGACGCATCATGGCAAGTAAATTTGACAAACCATCATCACCAGACCACCCTAGAACTAGAATTGATAAGGACACCCAATTAAAACCCTTCATAGAAGAAACGACAACATATACCGATGCTGAATCGAAGCCCAATTTCTGATCTTTGGATCTTCAACATTTCTTCATCAAACCGCTAAAGCGGGATATTCTTGCACTTTTCTTTATGCCAATTGTACAATAGTGATGTAGTATATTAGTGTCAGTCTTCTAACACATGCTTTGGCTCTGTTGGACAGACAGGAATAAAAGAACTTTTTAGAATGTAGTATATTAAATATTTTATACAGCCCCAGGCCTTGGCACTGAACCTGCTATGAATTGAAGCTCCCTGTAGCACTATTTTTTCCCTTCTTAACAGGCCGGGTAGAGATACTAAACTAAGGCTTGAGAGAATCGCCTAAAGAAAGAAGAGGTGCGCGTGTGTTTGCGTCTCTATGTGTCTGTGTGCATAATTATGCAATCCACATATATACTGTAACGCTTCTCTTTACCATCTTTTGTCCCTCTGTTATACAACCGTATCATCCACCAGAAACATTCCAACTATAACAACCTAAGTGTAAATTTTTGTTCTGTTCTTTTCTTTATCAGCTACCCGCAATTCAATGTTATCTATCACCTTCTCTGTAAACTATAACCTCTCTTGTATTTGTTAAGTTGCTTTCTTCTGTTTATTCTACATTCTTTTACATTTTTTGTGTAACCACTTCGACATCTTAGTATGTGCATACAGAATACCATAAGAACCAATGCTAATAAACGGAGGCTTGGTACTAAAGTAGTTCTATTCTTTCAGAATACACATATTTAAGAAATGCACACTGTAATAGAGTAATCATATTCACTTAGCTAATATATTATGGGCAACAGAGAAAAAGATGAACATTTAAGCACTACAATAATATTGTTTGTAATATGATTTAAATGTGCTATCTACAGAATCTGACGACATCAATTCCAATCGTAGTTTCCTATTTTCCAAATTAAAGTAAGAACAGCAATTGGCCATTCCTTAGGGAAATATTAAATATGAACATTTCAAATTGAACAAAACACATATGACTTACGTACCATAGCACACAGAAAGCAACACACTTTTGTGGTACTGGGAGGCCTCTTCAGGAGAAACAATTTCAAGCAGCACGTAACTTAAGTTCTGGGTAAGATTTATTGACTTTCATCAACAGCTCATTGCAGGTAATGCTTATTCCATTTGATGTCTCTCTGGAAAAATTTGGGAGAACCTCCATCACATCTACATTGTCAGAGATTTGACAGAGGCACACCAAGATGGTAGAAGTTATTTCTTTGTCAAGATTAACACCCTTGTCTGCCATCTGATGAAGCAAATTAACAATTTCTTCTGTTTCACCATTTGAAATATAGCCCTTTAATAAAGAATCAAACACAAAGACATCAGGTTCAATACCACGAGCAATCATCTTCTCAACACACATTCTAGCCTCATCCAAAGCCCAAGTTTTGCAAACCGGTTTACTAATGTAGAAAAGGTAATTTTATCAGGAGTTAAACCCAATTTGAACATGTCCTCTACCAACTCTTTAGCAGATTTAACATCTCCAGCATTTAGAATTCCATCAATTATGGTATTAAATGAGACAACACTAGGCAGACAATTTGCAGTTCTCATTTCTTGAAACAGCATCCTAGCTTGCCCCAAACTACTCTCCTTGCACAACGATGACATCAAAACGTTGTAGTCATTTACAGTCGGACTAATCCCAGAAGCTCTCATTTTACTAAAAAGTCCTTTTGCAACCCTGAGCATTTGATTTTTGCAAAATCCATTGATCATGACACCATAAGTGACTGAATTAGGAATAACTCCCAAGTCCACTGCATGTCTCCAGAATTCTAAGGCCTTGTCAGCTATTCCTTCCAGTAGGCATTTATCTATCAAAGTATTATAAGTACATAAGCTACCAGAAATGCCACTTTCAATCATTGTATGATATATCTCCATAGCCTGATCAAGATTACCTTCCTTGCAGAGTCCCAAAATGACCATGTTATATGTGATAACATCTGGCTCAACAGAGTTCACATCATTTCTTATCTTATTGAAAAGTTTCATCGCCTCATCAACCTTCCCAACACAGAATAGTCCCATTAGTAACGTGTTGTAAGTAATTACATCAGGCTTTACACCCTTCGCTTTCATCATTTCTAAGATCTTTAAAGCATCATCCACCAACCCCTCCTTGCATAGTCCATCAATCATAACATTGTATGTTACATTATTAGGCTCTTTACCCTTCGATAGCATTAAACTGAATATCCCCATGGCTTTTGTAGCCATTCCATTTTTGAAAAGCCCATCAAGGATACCTGTGTAAGTAACAGCATCAGGGGGAACTCCACATTGTGTCATATCATTTACCATCAGACTGACTTCTTTCCACTTCCCTGTCTTCGAAAGAAAATTAATCAAACAACTATATGTAACCACATTAGGAGAAATACCATTGTTTAACATCTCATCAAACAGTTGTTTTCCTCTATCAAAACTCCCATTAGCACAAAAACCATTTATAAGGGCACCATATACGAAAACATCCATTTCCAAACCCATTTGCCTCATCTCCTTCAAGAAACCCATGGCCTCATCCATTCTACCCTGTTTACAAAATCCATTAATCAATGTGCTGTATGTTACCATATCCGGTTCAAAATCTGACATCTCCATATCAACCAACAATTCCACTGCTTCTTTCAACTTCTCCGCTTTGCAAAGTCCATCTACAAGAATGTTATAACTACGAATACTAGGCGTCACAAAATGTCTTCCCATTACATCAAACAACTCAATTGCCTTGTCAACTTCACCATTAGAACAAAAACCCTTTAATGCAAGATTCATGACACACTCATTTAACTGAAATCCACGCTTTAACACCAAGACGAAAACCCCACATGCCAATTCTGGCTTACGGGTACTGACAAAATACGAAACTAAACAACTCAATGACACAAAGCTAGTAAAAATACCAACCTTGGTCATCATAGTATAAACTGAGAATGCAAGTTCATAATTTTTCGACCTCGAGAGAGTGTCCACAAGGAAGTTGCCGGCTGCAGCTGAACCCGAAGGCAGGCGGTTGGAATGTATGGCATGATGAAAAATCGAAATGGCGTCTGAAATTTTAGGATCAGGGTCCTTCCAAAAAGCTCTCAATTGGGATTCTACATTAGTGAGAGAAGTGATGGACGGCAGTGAGGAGAAGAACTGCGAGTAAACATAGTGAAGGGAAAGTCATATTTAGTGAATGTCATCCTAAGTTTGATCACATGTTCAAGCTAATAGTAAAATCAACATAGAACAGCTCTTACCCGTGTCTTGGAAACCTGTGATGACCACATGCCACTGCTGCAGCGCTGCTTGTTGTGACAAGGGAAGAGATGGAAGGTAGAACCTAGTTTGAACTCATGAGGTCAAATCCAAAAGGATTTAAGGAACATTTAGAAACCAACCAATCTCATTCCCAGCTATGAACAACTAAACTGGTTTCAGCATCCAGTTAATCTACTTACTTCTGATCGCAGACCCAACTCTCCTCTACTTTCAATCGCGCCTCCTCCACTCTCTTTTTCTCTTTTTCTTTCTTATCTTCCAGAAACCCAAACCCCAAAAACATGCCACAACTACATATAAAACACCAGTCAAATAGACTTTCTCACGTAAAAAAAAAAAAAAAAAAAAAAAAAAAGATTACGGCTTCATAATAAATTATTCAGTATTATTTGGTTTAGTGTCGATTAGAAAGATGTCGTCAGCATCTGGCATGCTTATCTCTTAAAATTAAAAGATCATGAAAAATTGTTTAACTGACATTCGACCATATCTTACGCTTAACTGGTAACTTGTTGAAAAAAAGAAACTACAAATATACGGTTTTGTTTCCAAAATAGAGTTTGAAAACTTTAAAGGAAATATTTGTGTAGAAAACCAATTGAAAAGAAATTTATGGACACAATATAGAAGATGCGTTTGTAATGTTAGTGATTCATGATCGGTTGCATCGAAACACCAGGCTTCTAACATATCTATTTGTTGTGTAGCAAATTCCTAGATTTGAGGTCTCATGTTGGAAGGTAGTTGTTCTAAAGGAAGTGGCGGTTCTAATAGTCGATATCTGCTTCTCAAATGTCTAAAAGCAATTTTCCAAGAGCTTTTTCTTGAAAGGAAGCACTTGTCTCGAAACCAAGGAAGAAAAAATCAATATTTTCGCCGAAATATCGTTTTTTTCACACACCGAAATTTTTTTCCCACCCCAAAATTTTTGGTTCGAAACTATCGATATTTCGCGATATTTTCGATATTTTCGATATCTGGCCGAAACTGTTGAAATCACCCAGAAAATTTTCTCAAAACAGGTGGCGCCGCCGTCTGTTCCGCCGGCAGCGGCGGCCGGCAGCCCCACTCCGGCCACCTCCAATGCTCACTAAAATTTAACACAATCTTCCTCTCAACATGCACAACAACTTCCCTAACTAGCACAAACACTAATTCCAAGCCTAGATAGGGTAATTGAATCAAAATAGTAAATTGAGCCCTAAAACTTCAACTCACCGATCTTCCTACCTAGATCAAGAGGGAATGAAACCTTTTGAGGTTTTGTTGTACGGGAGGAGAGCTTCCAAACAAGACCAACCGCGCCGTTTATGGTGGCCGGAAAAGGCAGTCCCGACGACGACTCCGCCACTGTGCAGCCGCACCTTCTCGGTGCGATTCCTCCCTCACGGCGGCGCAACCTAACCAGTCACCTACCTAGACGTGAAGAGGATGCTCCAAGCTTCATTTCGACACCTAGCTCGCCCCCTATCTTGGCCGGACGGTGGCGGACGGCGGCGAAGAAAATCCGGCAAGGAGAGAGAGACTCGGGGAAGGAAGAAGAAGAGAGAGAGAGAGAGAAAAAAAAAGAGTTTGGGCCTTCTCTCTCAATTTTCCCAACCCAACTCTAAAAATACCCAACACCAACAACAATTCACCTTTTTAATATCTAAAATTTATCTTTTACCGCATTCAACAATTTCTCCAACATAGAAATTTTCCCGAATTAATCAACTTACAACAATAGCTCAAGGGACCTTTGAAACTATAAATCCATTACAAAGATGGTAAAACTCTTATTAACATCATGCAAGATGTTGAAAGTAAACTTTTAAGAATTATTAACGGTTCAGCACTAACATTTTTACCTTAACTTACTACAACTCCCTATAGATCAATGTTTATTCAAGGTTTTCATTTCAAATATAGTACATATTATAGACAACAAACATCTCTTAAAGTTTGGTTTAAAATTTCTTGTTTTTTTTCAAATTTCCGTCAATTTTCTCATTTTTTTACTGCAATCGATATTTCCCCGAAATTTCCGTCGAAATTTTCATATTTTAGAGGGTCGAAATTTCCGTAATCACCGAAATTTTCTTCCTTGCTCGAAACCACTTTCAAGTTTCAAGTGCTTCTAAAACTCAAACCAAACACAACTGCTGGCTCTTCCATAAACAATCTCAAACTGGGCCGTTGTATTTATATTTTAGTATGTGACTGAGCATAAATGCAAAACCCCAAGAAGTCAAACGGTAGTGGAACAGGAGTAGGAGTCAATTAGATAGACGGAAACTAGCATACATCAAGGTGAAGAATTGAAGAAGCTGAAGATGTGCCCAACAATGCAGCGTTGGAGGATGAAACTCAAGACAGTTCTGATTCTTCGCTAATTACCTCAAGAAAGTGAGAACAGATAAAGTAGAGGGCATCAAGCCAAAAAGAGCTTGTATCACATTTAGTCAAACATTTAAATATTGTATGAATCTAGCATTATCCTGTGGCAGATGCAGATCATTTCAATATTTGGAACAACTACCTTTATTCATCAATTACAGACTTCTTCTTTCCAGAGAACTTAAACAAAAGATAAGTGACTTCAACCAGTAGTGATATGTGGGAGTCAAAAACAGCATAGGATATCAGAAAGAGAGTAAATATGTCAGTAACGTTTTCTAACTTGTTGTAAAACAAAAAAACATAGATTGAGAAATGAGAGAAACAACCAAGAGAATAAGAGAATATGTATGTATTACTGAGTAGGGAATCATCTCTTATATAGAGATGTAATCAGTATGTAAATTACATGAATATCCCTAGTAAGCTAATTATAAGAATGCTCATTAAATAAACTATTTACAACACTCTATAGGACAAAACCTTGGGTATTCTCTGTTATTAGCTTCATCTGATATGTGCTCCAGTGTTGCCTCGTCAAAACCTTGCCAGGTAATAAAAACTCTATGGGACAAAAACAATCCTGGTCGAAGGAGAAAAGAGTACAACGCACACATAGCAGTGGTAGTCAGAACCCCTGATTTCGGTGAAGCGGTTTAGTCTGGATCATAAGATATGAGTCTATGGGAGATAGATGCATAACAGTTACTACATCAAAACCTTGCCCGGTAAACTCAGTGGGACAAACCCGTGGTCGAAGGGAAAAGATGAGCAAATGCATATATTTCAAATAAAGGCATCTTCAAGATGTAGTATGAGCAGGGTGACCAATTACATGTGTGCCTTAACCTTGCCAGGTAACAAAACCCAGTAGGACAAAATAACCCTGGACGAAGGACAAAAAGAGTACACAATGGTCAATAGTATGCTTCGGAATACTCCCCCTGAAAACTAGATAAAAACTAACACTTTGATCATACTTCTCGAATCACTTAACAATCAGCATGATTTAAAGAGGTTTTGTTTCATATACATCTAAGATTATTGTATTCCCTATAGTAAAAACATAATTAGTTGGGAATAAGCCTTGTGTGGGTTTACATAACCCGTATCAGCATATTTAACAAGACAAACATCATTCCAAGGATCATAAGCGGTTGATCCATTCCATGATGCCTAGGGATAGAACAAGTCATTTTCCGTCATACATTTAAAGTAACGGAAAATTGTCTTTTATGCCATTTACGGAGGCGGCATGTTGGCGCAGAGCTATATCTAGCTAACAAATTCACATCGGGTGAGATGTCCGGTCTAGGGCATTTAGCCAAGTACAATAATGCGCCTATTGTACTTAGATATGAGTCTTCTGGTCCTAATATCTCTTCATTATCATCTACACGATGAAATGGGGCTCACTAGACTTCAGACGATTATGAGTGAGCTTGAAGACTTTGTTTTATCCTCATTAAAGCATCTTAACATCTTCTAGATGTAATTTGATTGATGGACCAAAATTCCATTTGCACTTTGCATTGCACAACTCCAGGTCGAGAAAATGATTTGGTCTCTGAAAGTCTTTTTATCTCAAACTTCATCTTCAGGCGTTTTGTGGTTTTCTTGATCTCTTCAAGAGTATTAATCAAATTCATGCTATTGACGTAAATCACCAAAAATTGCAAACCCGAACTTTGTTTTCTTAATAAACACGCATGGGCAGTCCATTGTTCATATATCTCATCTCAAACAAACATTCACTTAGACGGTTATACCAACTCCGTCTGGATTGTTTGAACCCCTAAAGTGAACTACTCTAGCAAAGAGAGAGCATGTTCTGTGGTCTAGAACTATTTATATTGGGTAACAAAAGTCTTTCAGGAAACTTCATGTATATCTCTATATTTAGATCCCCATAGAGATAAGTTGTTACCACATTCAGAGGCTGCTTATTCAGTTATTTGGAAACTACCAAACTGATAAGGTAGTGGAACGTTATGACGTCCATTACGGGAAAGTACATCTCCTCGTAATCAATCACACGGCGTTGAGAAAATCCTTGCGCCACTAAACGAGACTTATATCACAATCTCGTTTTTCTCATTACGCTTCCTTACAAATACCCATCTAAACAATATAGGTTTAACATGGGTAGGTGTGGGAACAACATGCCCATAACACCTTTCTCTTAGTTAAGGAATCTGATTTGACCTGGATTGTTTCTTTCCTTTTTAGCCAGTCGTCTCTTCGTTGAGATCTATCAACGAAGCAAGATTCGACATTATCGCTTATTATAAATTCGGTGGCCACCGAAAATACAAACATATCATCGATGAACTCTCATTCCGATTCAATATCTCACAAAAAATTTACCGAGATTTTCTATTCTCAGAAGTAGGTTTAAATGTTGGAGCGTCCCCCAACTTCGTCTCTTCTAGGACGAACCAATAATCCAGATTTATCTCGTGAGTTGAATTGGTTTGAGATTGCGATGGCAAGAAGATTCATTTGTGCCAAGTTTACCCTCTTCTAGGGATAAGAATCGTTCGAACCTAATGGTCTACCTCGCTTCTGGGCAGGGACTATGAATGGTTAGCCGCCATGGCCGTACCTCGTCCAACTAGGACGATACGTCCTATGGGGACATTTATCCTTGTAGGTTTGTAGTATGTATATATGATCTCGTCACTTTAACTAGATCTAGTGAAGTGTCTAGCATATTATGGGCTACACTACGTAGATCTAGGATTCTTCGCACTTCAATTTCACATGTGCGGTTTGGGGATCAAGATGAGACATTCTACACGTCATTCATCAGGAACGCACACATTCTTATCTTCCCCTAACGGCGGGAAGACTATCTCATCAAAGTGACGACCGCAAATCTAGCGGTATAGAGATCTCCTATCAAGGGCTCTAAGGAGCACATAATGGATAGGGTTCATAATCGACATATATGCCCATCCTTTGTTGAGGACCCGATTTTATACGTTGTGGCGGCACAATGGGCACGGGAACTACACACCCAAATCTGTGTAAGTGCAAAACACCAGGTTTGCACCCAGTCACCAACTATAACACAAAGTAAGGTGGGTAGCAGTGGGCCTCAACCGGACCGACATGGTTGCATGCAAGATTGCATAGCCCGACGCAAACACTAGAAACTTAGAGCGCATTACCAAGGTTCTACCTGCGAGACCATCTTGGGTGTGAACATAGGAAACTATATGTTCAACAGATCCCAAGGGATATGCAATAATCATCGGAAGCTATTGATGTAAACTCTCCGGTATTATCAAGCCTTATAGACTTTATAAGATAATCCGAGTGGTGTGCCCTAAATTTCATGGGTGAGAGTTTAGCAAACGCAACATTTTTTTATGGACAATGAGTGACATCTGATCACTTTTGTCGATGCATCAACCAAAACCATTAATATTTAACTGGTTCATATGGTGGTTAGATATGTCCATGTATTTTCCCTTGTATTCTGTGCATAAAGAGATAGTGTATATTCTAATCTTTGCATATGATGGTCTAGTATTTAACATTCTTAACGAGCAGCTTGACATAATGTGTCATTAAAGACAAGACCCTTATTTTGAGGGGGATGCCCGTGTAATAATTGAGTTGAGGATACGGTGCATCATATGTTTTTCCCAGGTGCATCAAACACCAGTACTATAGCTAGTATTTGCTCGAATCATTTAGCTTCTAGCTAATAATTTTTAATATCTTCAATGTACGCTTTGGCCGCATATTCGAAGGTTATGCAAAGATATTACACCATTTTTCTGGTGGTTTCCACGTTTTAAGCATTGGTTTCAATGAACTTACCTTCTGATAACGTTCTTCTGAAACATAGAGGTATTTTGCCTCGTCAGCCAGATGAGAATGCTCAGTTCCTTAATATTGATAACACATATCAAATTTTGATTTAGATTCTAGGGCATTAAGCCTTTTGATTTCAGTATTCTCTAATTATGATTTGCTTCAGGCAAGGAAGTTGTCTACTTCAAATAGTTTCTTCTGGAGACTACCAATTAACATGATAAGCTACCGATTTTATCATGTCTGGTGAATTTTGGAATGAAACTTCAAGTTTCTTAAGGAGGTTATTATCGAAACTACATGTTCGATTTATACATGAACTACTGGTTCATTTCTGAACTACTGGTTCATTTTTGAACTACCGATTCATTAGGTACATGTATTTTCAAATTATAATCATGTAGCAATTGATGATATTAATTCCACGTTACTAATTTAGCATAGTGAATATGTCACGTAACTATGTGTAAATGCTTCTGGCAATTAACTACACATTAAATATGGTGAATATATTAACAACAGTCATTATGAGAAAGTATTTGGAGAGTCTTATAGACATAAATAATGATTAGGTACGAAAAACTAGTGTCATTAAATTATTTTCCTTTTGTTTGATTCTGCTGGACCAAAGGAATTGACTGTAATTAAAGTGAAAGAAATAAACCTAGCCTCTACATACTTTACAAGCCAACGGGACACAATGTGAGAGGTATGCTAGGCTTTTAGGTCCTGTAGAGAGAGAGTGGGCCTATTGGGCCTAAAATGGTCTGTCAAGAAATGCAATGTTATTAGTCAACCCTTTCGGTAACTCCAATTGTATACGACCAGGTAAGACATGATGAGGTGGTGGAGTGAGGCTCACTTAAGTACAAATCCTCAAAATGACTTGCCTAGACATCGCATCTAATTGGATGAGTCTAGTTTGAGAAGAGTTATAATCATTGTCATGGACTCAAGGCGACACATGACAGGCTTCTTTGCTAGCCTTGAAGCTTGCTTCGAGCTTCTGGCTCAATTTCATATATATTCAGGCTTGATTTAAGGGTACCAATATAACATAAACCAATGCAATATACGTTATTAAATCATAACAGACAAACTTAATATGAAAGTAATTATATGAAACCGAAATAAATTAAATTATAACGGAAACAATTTAATTCTCATTGATATAATGTATATGCAATAAAATTGGTATTTACTGAACCAATAAATGTCAATAACGTAGCGGTTACTTGCAAAACTAACTCATTTGCATCCCCAATTGCTTCTAGCATTAATGTGTCATTACATACTCATGATAATTATCAATATAAACGATAACATAATTGAGAACTAATTGAATAAAACCGACGCGATTTGAATTTGGTAACGACATTAAATATATGGCATAAATTACTAAATAAATATCATTTATGCAGCGGTTAAGTACCAAATGCAATGAGTTCAAATCTCATTAATGCTTCTAGCATTACACATAAACCCTAAATTAGATAAATGCTCCTGGCGTAACAATCACGTAATTAAAACCCAAAATTCATGCTTCTAGCATAATGGATTATAATGACATTATTCAAATTGGTGTAACCATAACGTTTCTATCATAAATTATGCAATAATGGCCCATAATGATTGTACCATAATGTATGGGTTATAACTTGGTAAATGCTTCTGACATTAATTACATATCCTTAAATGACATTGAATTTGACACAATTCAAATCAGTAACTGATAAAACGTATATGTTAATTTACACGTAAATAACATAATCAGTGTTATGTGTCATTATTCAAATGACGTTACATTTCGAAACAGATTTTATTCAAATCCCATTAAGAGCAATATTAATTTATTTGTATTACTAAATGCTTCAGGCATAAATATTCCATATATATGTAACGTTTAGCATAAACGACCAAATTAATGGTTATGAGATTTACTTCTAGAACGCATGCATATACTTGAATTTGACGGTGATCTTGAATTTGATACATGTACTTGTTGATCCATGCGCCTTTTGGTTTGCACTACTAGGCATATGGCGGTGGTTAATTACGAAAGTTACTGGCCGTTCGATGATTTTCAATGCTGATTTTCCTTTCCAGAATCGAAACATGAACGAATCTATGTACAATATAACTGCATCAAAGGAGATTTTTCTATATGCTACACAAATTAATAGGCATACATATACAAATTTCAAAAGGATAAACGAAATATGGTTCATGCTTCATGGTGTAGCTTTTCATATAATCATGGCTTGAAGAAATGAATAGAATTAAGATTTGGAAAACTTTACTCAATATGGAGCGAGAAGGATCTTCATCTTAGTTGCGTGCAAAGCTTGCTAGCCAATCCAATTGCTTCTTTATGATGATCCTGGACCAAGCTGAATGATCATCCTTTGCTTGGTTGATCAACAATTTTAGAGCATTTCATCCAACATCAAATTAAACTCATCGTTAGAACTATTCGTGTTGATAACATGTTATAAAAAAAAAAAAGAATAGATTGATAAAAGAGAGAAACAACCAAGAGAATAAGAATATGTATGTATTATTGAGTAGAGAATCATCTCTTATATAGAGATGTAATCAGTATGTAAATTACATGAATATCCCTAGTAAGCTAATTATAAGAATGTCCATTAAATAAACTATTTACAACATAACTAACTATTGTATGATTAATGTCTGTCACTTTACAAGTCGTATAACATTGTCATTGCTACATCACACTATTAATGTCTGTCACTTTACAGGTCGTATAACATTGTCATTGCTACATCACACTACATTTCATTTTCATTCACATATGCATGTAATGTTAGGAAGCTATTTGGTTAGCTGTCAAAGTTTGTTTTTGTTCATGCTGATAATAATCCCTATTTCTTAGGGAAGTGCTTGTAGGTTTGAATTCTATCTAGTCCATGATCCACGTTGTTAGTTAGTGTTAAACGTGGGGTGCAATTTGTTTTTACTCTTTCCCTGTAAGGCCACCAGTATGCATTTCAATAAAATAAGAAAGCATTCCTCCAGATTTGCAGAGCAGTTTTGTGTTTCAATTCTGTTCAACAATTCTGGTATCAGAGCACTTACAAACAATGATATTGTACAATATATGTGGGATGCATGGACTGCGTATAGTACCAATCAAAAGGGGTATTATCTCTGTGTCTCTGTGAGCAAGTCATCTGACTTCCTATCAATTGCATGTATATGGGAGGATGCATGAACCTCAAATAGTGCTCATCAAAAGTCAGGCTTTTGTCTCTGTGACCAACTCATCTGACTTCCTGCCGATTGCATGAGTTCATGGAGTTCCTTCACATGGCCAGTCATCTTGTTGAATGAATAAGCTTTAATCATGGTTCTATATGTGATCTTATCAGGAGAACATCCTTTTTGCTCCATCATCTCAAGCACCCCTTTCATTTCTGTGAAGCATCCCAGCCTCCCATAAGCATCAACCAGACAATTGAAAAACACGGCATCCAGCTTCATGTCTGAATTCTCCACAAAACGTAAAACACCACCAATTTTTTCAGGTTTACCTGCTTTCCCATAGGCTCTTACGAGTGAGCAAAGTGTGACACAGCTTGGCTTGATCCGCTCTGACTGCATTAGCCTAAACAGATACTCCATTTGTGTTAAATCCCCAGCCCTCCCAAATGCATCTATCACCACATTATAGGTTACGATTGTCCATGAATACTGGTATTTCTGCATGTACTCCATTACAGCACTCATTTTCTTATAATTCCCAGCTTTTCCATATGAATCAAGGAGAATGTTGAAAGTCATGATGTTTGGTTGGATTCCGGCACTGTGGAATCTCTCAAAACATTTCTCCATTGTTTCTATTTGCCCACTGCTGCCAAAGGCTCTCACTACAGAATTCATGGTCCAGACATCAGGCTCACAATCCCGTTGGCTAAGCATTGCCACAAGTGTCGATTCCATCTCTGCAAATCTTTTAGGAAAGAAACAGACATTAAGAATGAGTGATCCCTTCAAAACTGAATTACACTTATCTATCTGGATGAGAGGAAATTTACGGAAACTTAGGAAAAGAACTGAAACTCTATTCTTTTGTTTCATTGACCGGAAAGGATATAATTATGATAAGGCTGGAAGACATCTATGTAGGAGCGATAGCAATGAAAAGGTGGAAACCAATGGAAATTGTTAGTGTAAGATTCCATATGTCTATCAATATCAAACTACGCATAAGATCTCCTAAAGTTTTATCCAACATTCTATCCAAACCTGTTTTGGTACTCGCGATGACAATGCACAACTATATATTTTATGAAGAGAAAAGGAAATGTTTGAGCGCAGATAAAACCTTACTGTAGATTATTCACAGCAAAATACAAAATTTAAAATAATCCAAAGGAAGGATAAGTGGGCAATACCTTTTAGATTTCCCGTAAGCATCGATTAGGGTATTGTATGTGATGGTGTTGGGTCTAATGTGTTGAGTTTCCATATCTGAAAGCAGAGCCTGCACTCTGTCGTATGCAAAAACATGCAGGCAAGACTTTATGAGGATTGAATAAGTATGGACATCAGGTTGACAGTCAGGAGTATCCTTCATCTGCTCAAGGAGGGAAAATGCTTTGTCGAAGAGACTGCTCCTACCATAGGCAGATATAAGAGCAGTATAAGATTCATGGCTGACACCACAGCCTTCGTCAATCATAGCTTGAAAAAGCTCCTCGGCTTTTTCTGGTTGTTTACATTTTCCTAGCATGACAATTAGCTTAATATAAACACCAGGATTGGGCCGGTACCACAACTGCTCTTGTAGTAGTTGAAAAACCTGAAGATAAAACATAACATATCTTCAACGAACGATCCCTTAAGAAATAAATAGCGTCAGCAACGATCAAAGTTGCATCAGAAAAATGAAGGAACTACAATATGGGATCTTCTTAACATACAGTTTCATCATGCAAGAGACTTGATGGTTCATGAAATTCATCATAGCGCTGATTTCAAAGCGCTTCATAACCCAAAATCTCGATTCTATTGCATTCATATTATCACATCCATTCCTATATCAACTCTTTAACTGAGCAAAAATCGATCAAATGGATAGAACTTAAACTAACTAAACATAAAGATTGCATTTTTAAACCATCAACCAAATCAGAACCCAGATAAAAATTTCAAAGACCCAATTTTCCAAAAGCAAAAAAAGACTACAAAGGAGTGACCTTGAGAGCAGACTCCCAGCGCAGAGCAGTAATTCTCTCATGGAGGGCTTCGAGAACAGTCCTGGGGAGCAGTCTCTTGGAGCCTTTCTTCTTCTCGATGTGGGATTTGGTAGCTTCTCTCATTAATACGACCGAGATTGCTTTCCGAGAAGCTATCTTCTTGTTGGTCTCCTCCTTCCTGTCCTTGGCCTCCTTATCTTTTAGCCTCTTAAGCTCTGCTGCTTGTCTCTCTGTTATTACTGCGAGTTTAGTGTTGCTATTGGCACTAGTGGGTTGAGGATGGGGCGTAGTCTGCGCCCGTGGAGTTGCCGGAGCCCGTCCTCGGTTGAACTCCGGTGGCAGTGGTTGGGTTGAGCTCAAGAGTGAGGCCATGAATTTGAAGTGGCTGTGAGAATAGCGAGCCGAGAGAGAACTAGCCTTTTAGAGAAATTGCACCCTCATTTTGTGCTTTCTATTATTTCTTTTCTTTTTTTAGTCACAAAGAGTGCCTAAAAGCACAAACGATCGCGAAACAGGAAAGAGACTGAATACCAAAACAATTATCAATTTTCTTAGCTTTAATGGCTGAACATAAGTCTTCAAAGGAAAACATCAGCAATATGAGCAGCAGGCTGTCAAAACAAACAAGACCAAGCTCATGAAGGATACTGCTGTTTGACTAGAGAATCAGCTGTTGCATTGCAAACTCTGAAAATGTGAGAAAGAAGAGCATCATTCATCTTGTTCAGCGGCGTAGCCAGAAAAATAAATTAGGAGGGTCGAAATTTAGTATTTCCTACATCGTCTATATTCGAGTAGCTTGTATCTCTCAACCCTTACTAACTTGAATAAAAAATATATAAAATATCCACGATGATCTTTCATATTTTGAGTCATTTTTTTTTTCAAATTGTAAGATAACATGTAATATTAATTAATTTAAACGTCAAACTTTACACTAATTATTAATATAAGCATGAAAATGATGATGTATCAACCTTTCGTGGGTTATATGGAAAAGTGAGAGAGATCATTTGAACTCTCTCACTCTCATGTGGCTACGCCACTGATCTTGTTCATCAAATTTTTGCATCCATGAAGGAGGAAGCCCAAGGGATGAATATCAAAAGTATAATTGGGCATCACCAAGACAGTAGAATCAGATTCAATCATTAAGTTTCTGATATTCAAATCAACAACTAGCTTTAGACTATGGAAAATACCTCAGGCTTCAGCATCCAAGATTTCACTAACTCCTAGATTAATTTGAAATTCAATAATCTAGTCTCCACAATGATTTCTAATAACACCACCAGCACCTATTTTACCAGAAGGGGAAGTCCTAGTACCATCAACATTCAACTTGAAAAAGTTCTCGGGAGGCATTTTCCATGAAAGCATAATATAGCTGAACATGGAATTTTCATTGGATTTCATCTTAGCTTTCCTCCACTCAATAGCATAATCCCATATCAATTTCTTGAAGCAAGCAGGAAGAGCAAAGCCAGGCTCAAAAACCTGTTTATTTCTCCACTTCCAAATAAGCCAACAGATAAAAATAAACAAGCACTTATATCCAATATTATCCTGAATAAGCAGTATGACAATGAAAAGAAGCACTAATCCATCCATTCCAATCCAGGGAGAAAGAATTATCAATGCAAACAGGTTTTTTTTTTTTTTGATCTGGAAATAAATTTCATTAAAGCCAAAAGGCAGCTAGTACAACAGAAATAGAACCAGGAAACTAACGAAACTGAAGAACAGAGCTAAAAAAAACTACAGCCAACTAAAAGCCATAAGGAAAAAATGCATCTGATCCCCAATTAAGGAGGGCAAGGAAGACCATCATTCCTTAAAACAGAGAGCAGAGAGATTGGGGGCTGGTTTGCCCATTCTTGGGAGCACAATCTCAACTTGGCAAGCTAAGCCGCGGCATCAGCCACACGGTTTACTTTTCTAGGAATCCAATTTCATCTCAATCCCCTGAATATTTGCTTCACATGCATTATCTTACTAATAATGGGGGAGATTTTCCAGCTGGTTGTCAGAGGGTAGCTGTTTAAAGCCTTGATGATGTCTTGACAGTCACTTTCAATCACTATATTCTGCAAACGGAGGTGGGCAGCAAGTTGGAGGGCTCTAAGAGCAGCATCTGCCTCCACCTCCATTGCTAAGTTGTGAGAGCCATGTAGACTTGCCTTAGTAATTGAAGACCCTCTATGGTTCCTCACAATGATACCTATCCCACTAGTGAGGTCTGAGGACTTCCAAGCACCATCAATGTTGATTTTTACCTCAGAAGAAAGAGGTGGACACCACAAATCACATCAAGCTTGGTTTGAGAGCCCATTTTCATCATTCTCTTCCATAGACTTGGCCTTCATCCAGTGTGCATAGCTCCTGTTGACTTTATCAATAACCATGGCAGGATTTGGCTCACCTCTCTTCATAACCACTTCACATCTATGTTTCCAAATCTCCCACAAATGAAGGCAAACATAAGAAAACATATCATTATCACCCAATAGTAGAGAGTTTTTGTTTTGATGCACCTCCATGAGCCAGTTATCTAAGGTTCTGATCCTTCCCCTATCTAGAGCATAATTAAGGGAAGAGCTGAACCAAACTGCTAAGGTCCAGTTGCAAAGAAGAAGACAATGCTCAGTTGTCTCGGGTTGCTCACCACAGATTGAGTAAATAGGAGACTTAACCACTTTTCTCTTAAACAAACTCCAACAAGTAGCAAGAGAATCCGTCAGAGCCCGCCACAAGAAATTTGAGATCTCCGACATCAAATTTGGTCTCCATATAATTTTCCAAACTTTACCATCGGTTTGGTGAGAGGAGGAAGGCTTACCCTGTGATTTTACGTCTTCTAGAGCTGAGAAAAGTCTACGGTAGCCCGATTTAACTGAATACATCCCATTTTTGGAGTGAGGCCAGATCAGAACATCCTCCTCATCCACTGTACCAATCGGAATGGCCTTAATAGCTTTGTCATCACTCTCTTGAATAAAAGGCTCAATGTGTGAAATATTCCAATCACCATTATCATCAATGACCTCAAATACTAGCAGCAGGGTGAACCTATTAGAGGTGTAAAAGGCTCAATGTGTGAAATATTTCAATCACCATTATCATCAATGACCTCAGATACTAGCAGCAAGGTGAACCTATTAGAGGTGTCTGTGGGGATGATTTTTCCACCATTGCAATTTGGCACCCACCTATCAGCTCAAACATCAATGCTCTTACCATTATGAACTTGCCAAAGAGCATGTTTGCTAATAGTTTCTCTGCCAACCAAAAGACTATTCCAAACCCATGATGGTCTAGCACCTTTCTTAGCATTCAAGAAAGAGGAGTTATGGAAGTAACGAGCTTTCACAATTCTTCTCCATAGTGAATTAGGATTCTTGATCAGTCTCCTACATTTCTTGGAAAGCAGCGTCAAATTGTAAGTATGGAGGTCCTTGAATCCCAGACCACCATCAGCCTTATTTTTACATAAAGATTTTCAAGCTTTCCAATGGATTTTCTCACCCCCACCAGAATTTGGAGATGTCTAAAATGATTGTATTGCACAAAGTGATTGGCATGAGAAAAATAGACATTGGTTATGCCAGAACAACCATTGCCACTGCTTTGATGAGAACCTCTCTTCCAGATTGGGATAGAACGTTGGCTTGCCAGCCATCAAGCTTTACTTGGATCCGTTCCCTTATATAAGTGAGTGCCTCCTGTTTTGAGTTTCCCCAATGAGTAGGAAGGCCAAGATACACTCCAGGCTCTGAAGCAATAGGGATGTTGAGAACCCTCGTAATACTGTCTTGAGCATTAGTGGGGGTGTTTTTGGAGAAGAACAATGAAGATTTGTCAAAGTTGATTGACTGACCCGATGCCTTGTAATAAGACTTAATAATTGAACTTAGAACCTGACAATTATGAGTCGTTGCTTTCAAAAAGAAGAGGGAATCATCTGCAAACAAAAGGTGTGAGAGACCAGGGCAATTGACACTCAGCTTTAAACATTTTAGGGAATTATTCTCAACTGACATCGTCACATTCTTGGAGAGCACTTCTCTCACCAATAGGAATAAGTATAGAGACAGGGGGTCGCTTTGCCTCAGCCCTCTTGTAGGACGGAAAATTGCTGAAGGCCTTCCATATGAAAAATTGTGGCATAGCCTTGTCATATAATGAAATTTTGTTTAAAAGTTGAGCTTTCTACATCAGTTGCACACACCATTCAATAAATTTTTGTGTGATGCATGTGTCTCAAAAAGTGGTTTGTCTAGAATTACAAAATTTACACTTACTGTACTCAAGTAAGAAAATTATAATAAAAATGGAAAGTTACAATATTACAAATGGAAAGTTGTAATTTGGACCGATCATTTTCACCCCTCAAAGGCATGCTTCCTTCCTTTACAAATCTAACTTTGAAAGCTGGAATTCTCTCCATCAAATTCAGATTCACAAACGTATCATCATAATTCTTCAATCTAGTTATTCGGAAAGGATGATTACATGAAAATAATTTTGGTAAAATCACCAATGTGCTCTATAAAAAATAATGCAGGTAGTCGATGATGTGTCATAAAAAAAAAAAAAAAAAAGGTAGTCGATGATGTGTGCGGCAGATCTTGTTTCTGTCTCAGTTATTGTTGTGTTCGATCATTTTGGTTCGGTCTCGTTGGACACGCTAGAATCCAGAAACAAAGCACCACTTTTTGGTTACCTGGCCATTTAAATGCCCGAATTGCCAAATTCAACTCTTTTTTATTGTCTAAGGTCAAAGCTCCTCTCTCTTTTTTTTTGACAAGAAAGCTCTAGTTTTCTCTATACCTAATTTATGTCAACTATTTCAATAAATATAAGACCCAGATCCATGTGTTGGTCTTGATAATTAATGTAATGAAGAGACTCGTTCAACCAATATTCATATTCAATGCCATTCCCATTGTGTTTAACGGGAGGAGGAAAAAAGATTAGATTTTTGCCCACCGTCACCTAAATATTACGGAAAATGGTTAGAACACCACTAAATCGTACCAGAAAATAAACAGTTTCTTACGCTTTTAGTATGCGGATTAGAGTCATCTTCAATCTAAGTTGACTATTTTTCTAAAAACAAATAATAATCTCATGAGACTTTGTCCGATTTCTACATCATGTATTTCAATCAAAATTCATTAATTGAGTTTCACACACCAAACCTACATATCAATATCCTCCTCATTTTAGTCCCTTAACGAGTTAACAATACGGTGAACATACATAACGTTTCACGATAAGTCTCACGTTGCATTGTTGCAAGTAACAAAATTCTGTACACTACTACCGAAATCGATTGAAGAAAAAAGATGAAGAATTGTCTCATGTGTGATGGCATTTGGTCTTCTAGTCCTTTTTTTTTTTAAGAATGTTGGTCTTCTAGTCCCTAGTTGATCCTTAACGACACATTCCTCCTTGTCGTACAGATGTACACTCCGTGCTATCTGGGTCATAATTAAAGACCCATGACATCATTCCTTACCTCAGCATTCCAAATCCTTCCACCTCCAAGAGCCTCAAATTCCTTTCAATAAAAAAAAGAAGTATATCCTCAAATTCCCTACGTGGGTTTCTTCTCACCTTTCAAATCCTGACGTGGATTTCAAATTAAATTACCCCAGAATTCTCACCTGGCCCCTCTCTATTTGTTTAATCAATCAAAATTCCAATACCCACGTTTTCTTCTGTAGACAGACAAATAGGAATCCCACCGGATTTCCAAGTACCCTAACTTCACCGTCCATGCAATTCGACAATGAGCCTTCCTTTTACTTTGACCTTTGAAAATTTTGACCTTCTCCCACCGCACCACCGGTACCCCTTCTGACTTTCCCCTTCTTCAACCTATATAACCCGGCCCTCTTCTTCTCCTCCTTTTAATTTCTCTCCACCAAAACCAAACACCACACAACAACTTACAGTTCGGAGTTTTACACAGAAATGAGTTACAGTTCAGAAGACAGCAGCAGTCCGACGGCCAGGAACGGCAGGAAGTTGAAGGGAGTGCGTCAGAGAAAATGGGGCAAGTGGGTGTCCGAGATACGCGTCCCCGGCACACAGGACCGCCTCTGGCTCGGCTCTTTCTCCACCGCCGAGGCGGCCGCGGTGGCTCGTGACGTTGCTTACTATTGCTTACGTAAGCCTTCGACTCTGGAGGGGCTAAACTTTCCTACAATCTTGCCGTGCTCCGTTAACCAGGCGGCGGACATGTCGCCGAGGTCGATACAGAAAGCGGCGTCGGATGCCGGCATGGCAGTTGATGCTCAGCTGATCAATGCTAACAGTAACAGTAACAGCTCGTCGCCGCAGAACTGGAGACAGGCCAACGGAAGTGGGCCACGTGGAATACAGACAGGTGGGAGTTGGGAGGACGGCGGTGAGAGTTCAGCCACTAACGGCGGCGAGGCGCTGAGCATTTCCATTGAAGACTATCTGTAGCTAGCTGGCTAGTAGTACGTCGGTAGAAAACGTTGGACTATCATTTTTGGGTTGACTGTTTTTCTACGACTGCCTGTCAAGGTTGGCTGTCTATTCCGACGGTGGGAGATGACGTACGGGGTTGCGTCATATGTATTAGCGTTATATGTGTATAGTTAAGGTCACACAAACTGTGGGTGAGTTCTGTACCCCCAGAAATGGAAACATAACTGATAATGAATTAAAATAGAATGTTAGTTTATGAAGTTGAGTTTGGACTTTGACCCCCGCAAAGCAAAAACGAAATTGAAGAAGAAGATAGAGGTAAAAAGAGGTCGATTGGGTCAGCCATATCTGACCAGTGATTAGTTGTTAGTTTTTGATTTCAACTCGATCCTTCGGGTACGTCACACGTGAGATATTTCACTCTAAATGGGGGACAGCTCCAACACGATAAGTTGATATGCAATATAGATATGATAAGTGGATAAAAGTACATTTGAAGACCACGTACGTTTTCGACTTTTCATTATTGTTTGATTTCATATACGTCATCTAACAAGATTTAAAACACAATTAAATCTATTTGTGTTGTTGTTAAATAAATAAAAACAGTTTTTAACAAATAAAGACAAATTCTTTTCTGCTTATTATGTGTCATTGTTTAATTTACTAAACTGACCTTATACAAAATAAATCAAATTAAATCAGACCCCACCATGTATTATTTTAGCTGCTACTGCACTTGCTAGAATGTTGCTGCTACTACACTTCCAATAAATGTAGTAGCAGATTTTTAGTGGTTCAGCTAATATAATAGCAACAGCTTCAGTACTTACAATAAAAGATTTTTAGTGGTTCAGCTAATGTAGTATCATGTTAAACTGGAGAGTTAGCTACTACTACACTTCCAACAAATATAGTAGCAGGGTTTTAATAGTCCAGCTAGTGTAGTAGCAGCTTCAGTAAATGCAATAGCAGGTTTTTAGTGGCTCAGCAAATATAGTAGAAGCTATTTTCAGTACGTGATGTAGCAGCTATTTTTGTCCTGCTCTACATGGTCGTCCAATCTTTTTGCTACTACACTGTGTGGTCGTCCAATCTTCCTACTACTACACTGGTCGTTAAATTTTTCTGCTACTACACTGTCTGTCTAGTCGTCAAATCTTCCCGCTACTGTCTAGTCGTCCAATCTTTATGCACAATGAGGTATACAACACTTTTTTTTGGGTGAGGTATGAGGTATACAACATAGTAGCACAACTCCCTTCACCTCAACTTTCCACAGATTAATACAAACCAACTCCTCGTCGTCAGATCTGGACGTTAAAACCAATTCTGACAACTCTGATACCTAACTCCTCCTGCTTCGATTTCGACGAAAACCAAGCCAGCAAAACCTGGACATTCAACAATGAAGCCGAGCTTGCAGCATCCCCTCCCGAGGACGAAACCAGATGCTAAAACAGATCAAGTGGAGCGATCAGAACTTGATGGTTTCAAGGGTGTAGACAGCGGCGTCGATCGAGAGGCGAAGTCAATCTAGCAGCTGCGGAGTCGATCGACGAGGTTAATCTAGCACTGGCAGAGTCGATCTAGCGGGCGGCGGAGTCGATCAGCAAGGTTGATCTAGCAATGGCGGAGTTGATTGGCGTCGATCGGCGTCGTGTGGTGTGGAGAGAGAGAGAGAGAGAGAGAGAGAGAGAGAGAGAGAGAGAGAGAGAGAGAGTAGAGAGAGTAGAGAGAGAGAGAGAAGAGAGAGAGGAGAGAGAGAGAATTAACAGATCAAATTTTTTGTTAGGGTATTTTTGGTTAAGGTAGTGACAGTTTTATAGATATTTAAAAAAAAAATTAGTTTTTTAGGTATTTTATGTAAAAAATTGCTGACATGACGTGGTACTATGCATTATGAGCTTGGGCTTATGTCCTTATTTGTTTAGATCTGTTGAAAGATGGTTTTTCTGTTTTATGCAACTGTTTAGGGTAGTAAGATGTTATTTTCTAATAATCTAAAGCAATATAATGTCCACCGACCATGATCTATACATGAAGACATGAAGTTGTTGTATATATGTACAGTATCCTTAAGAAATATACTTATTAGACAACACATATTTAGTTCGTTATGTTTGCCACTAGAGGCTCGGGGGAAAAATTGATAAAGTATTTTGAGATTCACATCTAAAACCAATTGATAATGGATGAAGTGGCCCAAATCCTTATAAACCATAAGCAAGGTCCCATTTTTCTTGATGTATATCTCAACAAGAATGACTAGTTCATGAGAAGAGATCACCATGAGAATGATGGGATCAATCTGCTAATTTTAGCTAGGGAAGTTTGGTTCCACAATTCCTCAACAATGTGGACACATTTTGTACCTAATCCTTGATGACCGATAAGAGCAAATGATTAGGATATCACACTTGTCATGAGTAAACTTCATGGGCATTGACCCTTGCCTAGTTGCCTCTCCAACTCAACTAGAAATTCATTGGTAAAACAGAACCTACATGTTACAACGGCCAGTGTTTTTTGTATGCACTTTCAACTATATAGTAAATCCCAGCAAAGAAAAGAGTCTGTGAAGACCTCAAAACAGATTAAGGACTACTGTTTCACCTTTAAAAACCTCAGTATCCTAAGATCAGATATGTGCTCGTTAGATTCTTACCAAATATTATTAAAGCTGAAAAGATTTTATTACACAACAGAATCCAATTAACTATTCCTCTAGACTGTTCAAAATGTGCATTGTCGCTGCCTAACACCACAACATAACGAAGCTGACTTTCCTGAAAGATTGATGCTTACAACATTTCTGCCTCCCAGAAGGATATCTCAATTCATTATTCCAGTTTGTGCTGGTGACCGAGTGGAGTGAAAGTTGGACTCCCAAGATGTCTCCTTGGTGAAGTTCCTTCCAACAAAAGCCTTCCATTATTTCTACCTTCAGATGAAATAGGCCTCCCCGTGCCCACGAGTGAAGTTCTTCTTGTACCATGAGTTGGAAGAATCATGCGGAATGTCCAATTCAGAATATTCGGTGCAAACACCCTGTAAAGCAGGAATATGTCATACCAGCTTGGATACTTCACATATGGATCTCCTCGACAAGCTCCTGCTACAATTAACCTTGCAAAATCCTCCACCGGTCCACCGCTCGCTTGTACCTAGTTTGAAAATCAGTCCAGTTAGCAATGAAATCATGTATTTGCATTATTGCAGGTCCAATATATACAATGAGATATAAAAGAAAGTCAAACAGGATGGTACCTCTCTTTCCTCCTTCCATTGCATTTCAGCACCCTCATCTACCATGAACTTGCCTCTTGACATTTCACTAACAATCCATCCATGAGTTGCAATTGTTATCCCCACCTCGTCTCTTACTTCTAATCTTAGTGTCTCATAAAAGTTGACTAGAGCTGCCTTTGCCGCCTAGTGATGATTAAAATTTGACACAACAAAAGGAAAATAATAGTCATTATATGCTCTTTGATTTAATTACTTTCGAGACAATTTGGTGGACCAAAATAGCCATCCCATGTAATCGTAGTTTTATAACTCAGATATCTGATATGTTGGCATGCTTATATAAAACATGTAACATTCATTCTGTTTCCAGCTAGTACTTTGTAACATATACTCACAGCATATAAGCTCATCCGCGGCAAAGGTAACCAGCTCTCAACTGAAGCATTCACAATGACTTTTCCATGGGTTTGACGCAGGTAAGGAAGAGCAACATATGTAGGATAAACATTTCCCCAAAAATTTATGTCCTGAGAACAAAGATATTCAAAACCACAGTAATTAATTGCTAGAGAAATTGATTGTAAAATTTAAAATCGTATTGAAGTTATAGAACAAGATTTGGGAAATCTCTGTATGCAATTTCAAATCCTTACCAGCAGCTGGGGGAACACAGAGGTGTCTGTAACTTCCTCAAAGCTGAACGTGTGTCCCAAGCTTACTGTGTTTACCAGATGATCCACTGCAAAGTACGAGCATTTCATTAGGAATAAAAGGAGTATGCTGATAAATTATTGAAGATAATTAACACTAATCTACTACATGTATTATTAGAACAAACATTTAGGCCATCAGGCACAGGACTAAGGCACAATCTGCATTCATGAAGATGGAATTAACAGAGTTTCAATAAGGCACAATCTACATGTTTTGGTGAATGTGAACAGAGATGTTCAAATAGCATAGTAACTAAACTAGAGACTGAGAAGGGTGCAGTCACATATTGATTGTCAAGCTTATGATACATTTGTGTTTAATTTTGGGAAAATTTTAAGAACAGTACACGACAAATGAACCACTCTAAAAATTCATACATTAAGATCTCAAAATATCGAAACGGTACATGACATTCAAATCATGACTCAAATTCTGTACATGCTGTTACCAGCCCCGTTAATTTGTGAGTTGTCTGTTAACTTCATGAGGACAAATCTGTCAATTTAAAGACTGATAAAAAAAACCCCTAAACAAACACATATTTGATATTTCTACTTTTTCCCTTCCTTGTCTCAAAGAACCCAGCTTCAATCTGGAACCAAAAACAAAAGAACCCAGCTTGTCTCATCCTTCACCACCTCACGATCTATCCAATATATACAGTAGCCCTAGGAGGAACTTTGTAGTTTCTCTTCAAAAGGCCTGATCCATTTCTACTAAACCATTCCAAATTTTCATCTTAATTAAGGAACCAGTGAACTACCAATCCAACTCAGCTATTATGTTATCAATCTCCAAAGTCTCAACTTTTATCTTTCTCTCAAATCGAGCATATTGAGTATAAGCCTATCTATTTCGACTCATCTTCTTCCAATTGAGCAAATTTCCCACTTGGGTCTTCTCTATTCCTTGAAAAGATTCAGTCTTTGCTATCACACAAATCCATATATGCAAATTCAATATATGGTCTTTTAGAGAGAATAAGAATAAAATAGGCAAGTGTCTAAGCAAAATCAGGGACCGATTGATGGGTACCTACGATTGGAAACGAGGGTGGCGTCGTCTTGGTGTTGTTGTTGCCATCAATGGAACAAGAGCACAACGGATGCAAGCGACATGGAGGTACAGAACTGCGTCGCCGAGGTTTATGGCGGGAGAGTGTATGAGGTTCGGTTCTGAGAGGGGTGGATTGGGTTGGGGCACTCGGGTTCTTTCATAGACAGTGTGGGAGGGAGAGTCAATGAAAATGGTAGGAGCAGCTGGAGGAGATAGCTATGGTGATGGTGTATTCCAACCAGAGACTGTATAACCAGTCCAGAATCAAGGAAAAACTAGAAGTACCTTTTTAAAAATTATAATTAACATAAAGTTAACGGTTATATACAAAAGTTGTGTTTAAATTTAAATGTCATGTATTATTTTGATATTTTAAAATCTTAATGTATGAAATTTAGAAGTGATATATTTATCATGCACTCTTCTTACCATTTTCCCTTTAATTTTGATTATGATTGACATACCATGATTGATAAACTGTTTCTATAAAAGGCGAAGGGGAATCATATATATATTATTCAAAGAAAATCATATGTTATTTCTCATGGTTATTGTAAAATTAAGTATAAGGACGGTAATTAAGGAAGTTTCTAAATGTACAAAACCAATTCAAGAGATGCCTACCTCGGCCGTAAATGTTTATAGTTTCATTAATGAATCTCCGACAGTCCTCCTCCTTGACAACATCAGCAGCAATTATCAAAACATGCTTTGCACCCAAGAACCTTGCATTCTCAGCAATCCCTCGCAGCCTGGTGTCTCTTCTTGCCACTAATACAAGCTGCGCCCTCCTCTTTGCATATTCATATGCAATTTGCTGGAAACACAAGCTTATACCACATCATATACATATCACTACCATTAAACTACGAAGCGATGCGATATTCAATGAGGTTAAACTTAACAGCTAGCAATATATATGTAGCATACTCTATTACAACTTATCATGACAAAGACCTTTGTTAGGAGAAGTCACAAGATTGAATCAGCCTCTTCAAAATTCTAATAAAAATATTAATTAAAAGAGAGACAAGACTTAATCCCTGTCTGAATTAGTCAAAACTATACTAATTCTGTGTGCTTAAATCATGCCAGCTTTTTCCTGAATCCTCTGGTCCAGCCAAGATCTATTGGGACCAAGAGAATTTTTATCATCTGGTATAAGAATAGGTCAACAGTCAGCTTAGAATAATACTGACAGAAGAACTCCTCTAGGCCAACCTGAATTGCTTTTCTAGCTAGTTGAATTCCTCTAATCACTACCTGATCCTCTAGTCAATTCATGTAATTGAGTTGAATTTCTATTGGGAGGTCTCTATCAATTCTATCATATATACTTGAGTTGAGGGGTCCTATAGAATGCTCTTGCTCTTCAATTACAATGTACGTACAAGTCTTTGGATTACTATACTTGATCTAAATGATGGCATAGCTTTACATAATCTCAAAATTATGCAGGATGAAATTGGAAACAGTTACCTCCCCTATGCCAGAAGAAGCTCCAGTAATTATAACAACTTTGTCCTCCATAATTTCACCATTGAACTGGTTGTAAAGCCACTCGAGACCACTGATGAAGCACAATGCAGGCCAAGAAAAAGCCAACATCACCAAACTTGCTGGTGGCACCACGAAATTCAGAACCGAGTTAAACAAATCCATCAGGTTATATATTGAGTCCCCAAAACCCAATCAACTGTACTGATGACCTAAGAAGATGAAGTTGTAAATGAAACTGAAAGAGATGGATGAAGTAGCAGTACGAGCCTACGAGGGTTCACTTGGTAACTGATATTTTTGATGATCGAAATGAGAGATTGGGATGGAAGCTGGAGATAAGATCGATTCGAGTATGACATGTAGTGGCAAATGGTGAGATCAACAGCAGTATCACTACATGCATGAGTTTTTGTGAGGAACACGTGTTGGTGTGGAAGCTCATGTTGTGACGAATGGAACAAGTCTTGGAGTTTCTTGCATGAAGGAGTAGTTTCTGTGCTACAAGCACACTTCTAATTTGTGAAATGTAGAACCATGCTCATGACACCTGTTATGAAAATTTTGTCTTAGTTTTGGTCTCAGGATCGACATCAGGTTTCTGAAAGGTACGGTTTCCACGAACTGGTTTACAGGCATGGCCGATCTTGAGATTTCAAGAGGACATTGTGCAAAAGGTATCTGGCTGTATTTTATTCTAGTCCGTTTGGGAAAATGAGAAGAGCAATTTTACATGCACATCCAAATACTTCATATATATTGGTTACTCAATACACCGTCCATTTAATTTCTAAATCTAGTATTTTACTAAAAACACAACCTAAAATTCTTTAAATAGAAATAATAGGGATGTATTTTTCATTCAATTTAAATTAGAGCAAGCAGTACAAAAACGACACACCTTTGTGAGGCCATCAAGTATTTAAATATCATCAACTTAAGTATATAAACATCGTCGGCTAAAGTTGCTGGTTTTTGAAAAAAAAAACTGCAGAAACTTTCGGCCACCTCCAATCACCACCAAAATTTGACAGAATTTTCCTCTCAACATTTTGAACAACTTTCTAGAAGAAGTCGAAGCCCAATTCTAAGCCTAAACATGTTAATTGAATCAAAATATATAAATCCCCAATTTTAAACCCTAAAAACTTCAAATCTTCGATTTTCCTCACACACACCGAATCAAGTTGCCAAATTCTAGGGGAATGTAGTACTAATCAAACTCAACTTATCCATATATATAACTCACCAAATGGTGACCTGAGGAAGGAGAAATTCGATCGACACCGAATCCGAACCGGCGGAGTTTTGGAGCTCGATTTATCCCTCACGGCGGCGCCACTCGATGCACCACCTGTCCAGCAATGAAGTAGAGACGACGGCGAAGCTTTTGGAACAACTGTGGCGGTCTATCCGGTGGCTTGACGGCGGAGCTAGGCCGAGAAGAAAATCTGGTAGGCGAAACAATAACTTTTTTTGATTTTCTGACTTCTTACCATCCACTTCTGGTAAAACACCTATATAAAGAACTTTACCTGACGAAATTCTTAATTTTCGTCGGCTAAACTCCTTTGAAAATTTTGGTTGACAGCCAAAAAGTTTTGACAATAGCCGATGAAATCATATATTTTCGTCGGTTTAAGTCCTTTGAAAATTTTGAAAATTTTCCCTCAAATTTGGTTTGCCGCCAAATGTTTTTTGACTTTAGCCGACGACTTTTCATATATTTTCGTCGGCTAAAGTCATTTGAAAATCTTCCTCCAAGTTTGGTTTACCGCCAAACAATTTTGACCTCAGCCGACGACTTTTTAATGTCTCGTTGGCTAAAGTATATAAATTCATAAAAACGCTCATATCTCTCTCTATATTACGTAGTTTGGTCAAACCTTCCACACAAAAAACTTTCACGTAGATGAGACGCAACCGTCTATATAAAAATTTTGAGACATTTACCTTCTGACGATAGGGCTCCCCATAGGGAATAATAACGGTAAATAGGGTTGACCGCTACTATCGGCACCGAGACGTTATCCGATTTACGTGATTTTTAAACCATAGCCATATTTCATCATTCTGAACACATCTTATTTCACGAGATTTTTGATAATTTTGCTTCCTATGTAGAGTTGGTTCATAAAGTTGTATAACCTACTAAACAAGTTATACAACATTAGTAGACACGTTGTGATTCCGATGACTCAAATTCACAAACCAAAATTCGACTGTCAGATATGAACATTATGACGAAAGATGTCTATGGTAAAAAATTTAACTGGATCCGACAACGTTAAAGGCTCGATCGAAACGGTCAACCATAATCCATCGATACTTATCACACGAAAACGCTCATATCTCCCTCTATATTACGTAGTTTGGTCAAACATTCCACACGAAAAGCTCTCACGTAGATGAGACGCAACTGCCTATATAAAAATTTGAGAAATTTACCTTCCGACGATAGGGATCCCCATAGGGAATAATAACGGTAAATAGTAAGACGTTGTGATTCCGATGACTAAAATTTACAAACCAAAATTCGACCGTCAGATATGATCATTATGACGAAAGATGTCTATGGTAAAAAATTCAACTAGATTCGACAACGTTAAGGGCTCGATCGAAACGGTCAACTCTAATCGGAAATAAGAAAACTATATTTTGAAGCCCTAAACGGACTCGGATGACCAAAAAAGCCCATATGTCATGGCAATAGCAATGAGTTTGACTCGTAGGGCCATTACGCTTCCGGAAAGGTATCACAATAGTCAATCGGACACCGAATGCCAAATTTGCAGCACAGTGAATAATAAGAGTAAATTGCATTGACTGCAACTATCGGCACCGAGACTTTATGGGAATACCGTAATTTTTCAACCGTAGACGTATTTCACCATTCTAGTCATATCTTATTTCACGACTTTTTTACGTTTGAAGGTTCTACGTATAGTTTTTTGTTTCCCAGATGAGTTGTTGTCCAGATCTGAAAATATAAGGCAAGTAGCCGACGAAATTATATTTTTCGTCAGCTAAACTTTTAAAAATTTTGTCAGCTAAAGTTCATAGACTATAGCCGACGAAAAAAATTATTCAGACGACGAAATTTTATTAAAATTTCGTCGTCTAAAGTGGACCAAAGCCGACGAAGAAAAATTTCGTCGGCTAAAGTCCACGTTAGCCGACGAAAAAATAATTCGTCAGCCTGGTTTTTTTATTTTCGTCAGCTAAAGCCTTTCTTCTGGTAGTGAGAATTACAAATCCTATACTAGATAAAGCATAAGTTATGAAATCTCAAGTACACCCACCTTGTTCGGTTTAGCATTTTTATTTTACAGGTGAAAACTAGGTTCCGCATAAAACTATCAAATATTCTACAAATGTAAACTAGTTTATTTGGACCATCTAAAGGAAAACCTAGCTGATCAAATCTAGGCCCATTCAAGCCCAATTCCCAGAGGAGCCAAGAGAGAAACCCTAGCAGGCTTCACCTCTCTGCCGTTGTCATCACCACCAGAGACCAGCGACGCCGTCAGAACCATTGCCGTAAGTAGAGTCACGACACAATCACCAACCTCGTCCACATCACCTCTATTTCCAACAACGCAGAGAAAGTGACAAACTGGTGCATGACCTCTTGCTGAGATCTGATACTCACCGACTAGAATTAGGGGCTCCTAGTCGCCGCCATCGCAGAGCACACCAATCCCCTTCATCGTTCCCAAGCCATTCTGATCCAAGATCTTATCGGTCTGTATTGTTTCCTCCTTGCCATCAAGACCGTACCAATAGCAGGAACAACAAGAGAAAAACAAAAGCTTTTGTTTAGGAAGTTCTGAAGAGCAAAGCCTCCGGCACCACCACATGTTTGACGAGAGAGAGGATAAGAGATCACCTTCTCAATCGGACATGCAAAGCCGCCCCAAGCCGGAACTTGACGTTGCTGAGGAAACTCTTTGGCGAGAGGCAGAGAGGAAAGCATCCTTTATAAGGATGTGTATTTAAAACCACTCAAATAAGAAAATTCATTCAAATCTAATAAAAATGGTTTTCATTCATTTTGTGAAAACCTCATTTTTATGATGCTAAGGTAGATTCAAGTATATATAGCGTTAATTCATCAATGAAAAAAACTTAATAAGGAAAAACATTAGCTATCACAAGTATGATCCCCGGACTCCAACTACACCACCGCCCACCGGCACCGCAATCACCGTAAACTCTTGGAGGCTCTTGTCACATGACCATAGAAGCCAAAATCCATGCAGATGCCCTTGCATGCACTTCTCATACATAATCTCCAGCTCCACAAAGAGTTTCAATGAGGAGAAGAACGACATGTGAGCTAAGATCCTCCGTCAGACGTCGTGAGTCAGGCGGATCCGTTAGATGGGACCCTTCAGTTGCAGTGTCGTTTAGTCGGTGCGAACAAATGACCAAAACGTTTCCGATTCAAGTCAACACCTTTTCGTTTTTCATCAAAATGCTCAAACCCATCACATCAACCCAGACGTATAGGAAATGAAGGGGAACATGCACAAGGTTGCTAACACCATCGTAATTCGCCAACAATAGCCTGCCATTGTTGAAGAATCAAGGACCCCGTTAATGACTTGAAGCTTGTCCTCGTTATCCTTGAACTGGAATACGAAAATTTTGCCTTCCTTCTCATGGATTTTTCAGCTTCCAGACGCTTGAGGTCACCGTTGTCAAAGATAAGGACAACCATCGACATTCTGTTGAGAAAACGACCGCACAAGAACAACTCAAGTTCATGAATCAAATCAACCACTCCCTTTAGGCGCACCACAAACCTCCTATGTTAGGTTTAGAGAAGCTGACGCTCCTTTAGCCCGCCATCAAATCCGCCGCTCGATCAGTTTTCCTACGCTAGGGAAGTAGGGGGAAGAAACCCTAGCAGGGAAAAAAGATGACAAAATATTTGTTTTTCTTTACATATAAGCTAAATGGAAGGAACACGTTAATGTTTATCATGCAACATTTTCTCTAAAAAAAATAGCAACACATTCTTTGAAGGATAATTATCGTGCATCTGAATTTTCAAAATTTATTCAAGATGATTTTAATGGTCTAGGGTCAATAAAACTTGGACCATTCCAAGTGTATTTTTTTGGGCTACACAACTAGTTGAGAACCTAAGAACAAAACAGTGAAGGCGAGACCCAAAGTGGACAACATCTCGCTAAACGGGCTATTACCAATGGTATTAGAGCCACTCCTCGATCGAAAGTGTGTTGATGAGGAGGTCGGGCCCCTAAGATGGGTGGATTGTGAGATCCCACATCGTTTGGGGGAGGGAGATGATGTATGTACTTTATATGTGGAAACATACATCACTATTTTGAGTTGGGAACCTAAGAATACAACCGTGATGACGAGGCCCAATGCGGACAATATATCACTATCCAGGTTGTTTGTCACACCTATTTTAATTTTTTTTGAGGTGTAACTCATATTTCAATTATAGAATAGAATTTCCATAATCAAAATATGAAAAAAATTGGAAAAGAACAACTCAACACCAACTAACTGAAATTTTATTCTTCATTATAAAAATTAACTTACAAAGATAGACTTAAGAAAGTCTACATCTTATTCTAAGAGAAAGCAAACAACACACATATTTTACAGGAAATTAAAAGAAACATCCTTGTAAGAAACTAACTTCAAACAACTAAGAAACTAACTTCAAACAACTTGTTTATTACCTGCAAAATATTTAAAGGGGTTAGCATAAATAGCCCAATAGGAAGCAAAACCTTTTCAAACAATACAATACCAGTCAAAATAGACAACATGTATGTATATGTATAATTTGCCCCATACAGTTCATGTAACAAAATACTTCAAGCCTACATGTCTCATACCATGTATTTTACGACAAGGGTGGCTTGGAGTATTTAATTACATGAACTATCTCCCACTCACTCACATAACCCCTTTTTGCTAGTCCTCTTGCCCATTCCCCTTTCGTCAATCCCGTATTACCCTTTTTCATAACCTATACTACTTGCGCATCAACATAGGCATACCTGAGATATGGTTCCTGCTGAGGGTATGGACTCAACTACACAAAGTAAAATTTCTAACTTCTTTACCCAAAGTGCTTTATGCATAGCACTAATACTTCCTTATGCCACAAATGAAAAGCCACTCCACATTATGAACATAATACAACAAGAAAACAACGGTTTCACAAAAAGAAGTAATTCACATAACAAAATATAAAACAAGTATTGAGGTTCCCCAAGTTTCCTCCTACCTTTGCCGGATCTCACTTCAAGTTTCAAGCTCTTAATAAAAGATGAATCATTAATTAAAAAGTCTAAGCTAAACTGCTGAAACAAGAAATAAAGTACCAAAACAGTATTTTACAAAAACATGTTTTTCTGTACTTAACATGATTTTCTGTACCAGTTACAAACAGACTGAAAACTGTACAAAACTGTTCATAATTTGACTTCGAGGTCTTCTAATGACTTATAGCAGGCAAACAGAAGAAACTATGAGAGTTGAAATCTCCCCAAAACAATTTTTCTAGAGTTAGTTATGAATTTCCAAAGTTCAGCTTCAGTTTTTGAGTTTTTCTGGAAAATTTCTGCTAGAAGCCTATTTAAAGTATCTGAAAGTAAAACCATGGACTATAACTAAACTTCTAGATATATATTATAGACATTTTGGTATTAAAAAAACAGAAATCACAAACATCTATGAAATGAACCTACTCAAGCATAACATAAACTACTACTCAAAGAAACAAAACAAGTAGTTCTAAATCTTATAGCTAGTTTTAAGCATCCTCAACCTTTAGTTTTTACCTTTGATTTCAAATCACAAACATGATATTCTATATTCAATACATCTATGATTGCATAACAACAAAGATTACAAAGAAACAAAAGTGCAACTGAAAACAACAAAATTCTGATATCATAAGATAACTTCTTGACTTTCTGTTCAGTAAACTTTCAAGCTAAAAACGATACAGTTTGGCTGGAAATTTAAAGATGGTATCTTCACAACATTTGAAATAGACATCCCAAGGAACAATCTGGAACTGGAATCACACAAAAACGATTTTTCTACAATTACTTATGGAATTTCAAATTTCAGATACAGCTCTAGTTTTTGTTTTAAAAAAATTTGCTGATATAAGTTTACCTCAAATTTTAAGACAAGTTTCCAAGACCTGGGATCCTAACAACAAAAATCACTGTATAACTTGATTTTCTACAATAGAGAACTGATTTGGCTAACCAAGAAATCAAATCAAAGATAACCAAAACCAAATGATTAGTAATCCTACTTGCCACAGAATTCAATAACAACAACAAAACCAATTCTTAATAGGAACTGTTCTAATCAAATAAACAATCATACAAGAATTCCAACATGAATTCAAAATCTAGTTTCACAAACTAAGAACATACAAGCAAACCAATTGGTCATAATGTAAAAAGAATCACACCTGACACCAAAGTCTCTCTCTAAGCATGAATAGATGCTAAAAACCTATCTCAAAATGTAGAATGTTCTACCTATTTATAGGGTCTAAAAAGGGGATAAAACTTGGCGTCCAAGAGAAGAACACAATAAGCAAAATTGGATTGTTCAATCGAAATCTTACCCGTTTTGGTACTAGGCTGGACCCCTAGGGTACTAGCTCCTACTGCATAGCTTCAAGCTGTCATCAACTAGTCTCCAGGAAACTGACATGTCTTGTTTAAAGAGGTCGGCTACCCTTGTTTAAGCTTTTCTAGGTCGGTTTCTGGGTTTCAAGGTGGTTGAGCAAAATTTCGGATGAGACTGATCATGGTTCTGGATTGAGAAGCATCTGGTGGAGGAGAAAGTCGGTGAAGATGAAGGACAAGCTTCTGAGTTTAAGTCGTGTTTTCTGTCTATCCATCTGCGACAACACTTCCTAAAAATGTTTTAGTTTGGGCTCAGGTTTTGGGTTAATTGATGTTGGGCCAAGTTTTGGTTTATGGGCTAAAAACTCTCCTAGAAAAATAAATAAAATAGAAATAATCTAAACAACTAAAACTGTTTTTAACATGTATTAATATATATACACACACACACACACACAAAAGATTAAAACCAACAATACAGAAATTAGTTAAAATTTCTGAGTCGTCACATTGTTACTTACAGAAAGAGAGCTAAAAGGGCTTTGGAGTCAAATCTGGTGTCATTTTGAGTTTGATATTAAGGATGAAAGCCATTTTGCCACGGCTGTGCACTTGCGTGTACTCATTTGAGTATGGTTTTTGACTCCAATGGGTTGGAATTATGGTGAATAGTAAATGACACCAGGGGAGTTAGATTCTAAGATTGGAGATGCTCTTATTTAAGAAACATTGATAAGAGCATCTCCACATTGTTAAAGTCACTTCAAATTTATGTAAGAAATAATGTGGACTTATTAGCGTATACTTTGGTCATACCAACTTGGTTATCTTATTTACAAAATAAATAGCTTGAATCAATTCAATTCCATGACCTCTTAATGTATAATCAATATAGAAAGAAAAACACAGAAGTCTCGTTCCCTGTCAGACGGCGTGCCTAGCCACCGTCATCGGACGAGCCTAGTTGCTCTCGCGTGAGGCTAGATTGACGCCAGTTTCTTCTAGTTGGTGGATTGTGGAGTCGGTATGCGGGGGGGGGGGGGGGAGGGGGAGAGTTCGCATTGGTTGTCGTGTGTGGCGGAGTTGCCTTTGTGATGTGGAGGATGGCGAATCAGCGGGTGGATGTTTGCTCACTTCATGCAGGGCTCGTCGGGGGGGGGGGGGGGGGAGAGTTCGCATTGGTTGTCGTGTGTGGCGGAGTTGCCTTTGTGATGTGGAGGATGGCGAATCAGCGGGTGGATGTTTGCTCACTTCATGCAGGGCTCGTCGGCGGGATGGTAGGCTATCACATATCCGAAGCCTGGTAGATGAGATCAAGATGGCTTGGCACAGATCGAACCAGGTTTCGATCAAAATGGATTCCTTTGCTTCTAATCTAAGCACGGGCCCGATTCATATTGTGACCTCCAAGAGGAGCAATGTGGCTGACAGGCTTTGGATAATGGTGATTCAGTTGTGGGGTTGTGGTGGCTCAAGGTCGTCGACGGTGGTTGATTACAATGGATCTTCTCTTCCCTAGGTTTGCTAGTTGGGCTTGGGCCCTCTTATTGGGCCCAACCTGGGTCTTTTTATTTATTTTTCATTATGCCTTTAGTTTATTAACTTATTATTGGTTAGTTTGTGACTTTATGTCTTCAATAAGCCCGTTTACTGTAGGGCATTGTGGACTTTGTCCCGGCAAGTGCACGCAAAGTGCCATGATTACTTTATTAAGACAACAAGTTCCTTGCTTAGTTAAATGATCGCAGCCTCTTTACGGCAGAGTGAAATCTCAGCATAATGGGAAAGCGGGGATACAAAATTATCTATGGCTCCATAGGAGCAGTAACTTTCCGTTATGTCGCCTTCTTTTAATAAAAACAAATAAAGTTGTCAATGAGGCACTTTTTATTAAATGATTGTTGCTTGAATGCATAGGTTGTATAAGGTCTCGTGATATTATTTTTAGGTGTTTCTTACACTATGTGGTTTAGGTACAATGTCTCCCCCTTGTATCAATCTGTAGTTTCATTAATGATATCGGTGTGAGGTCGACCTTTCTACCCCTTATATTTAAAAAAAATGTATAATTAGTATTGAATATGGTACACACTAAATGACGCTAGGCAACAAAAAGTATGTAGAAGCTTAAAGTTTTGGGCTTTTATCTAATCTTCTCTAAACATGTTAATACATTGATTACAAATTCTTGTTTTTGACAATATTATCGGTTCATGTATCGTTTGCATGTTTTTTTTCTTTTAAATCAACAACTCAGATCTAACAACCACCTTATTCTGAATTCGCCTCGCAACCTCTCACTTGATATAACTCATAAGTCACTTGATATAAGTCATATAACTCATAGTCTTAGATTTCTCTTATAATACCTCGCATGTTCATTTGCGATTCTTTTTAAGAAAAAGAATTTAGAACAGGCCGAAAGCCATTGGAGGGAGTAGTTGGGGACAAACTGCATGGCACGTCTTTATATAGAGAGAGCACTGCAAGCAAGCTCTCTCCTTCTCGATGCTCTCATGAATCATGATGCCACTCCCTCCCTGTAATGTTTGTTACCTGTTTGTCAACAAAATCTTGCATAGCTGAGAGAGAGAGAGAGAGAGAGAGAGAGAGAGAGAGAGAGAGAGAGAGAGAGAGAGAGAGAGAGAGAGAGAGAGAGAGAGAGAGAGAGAGAGAGAGAGATCTTGGTGTTGTTGGGAGGTCAGCTGCTTCAGCCACCTTTCCTTCCTGTCATCTCCCAAAAAACATCGGCCTCTCGCGTTTTCCGGGGACAAGTACGCCCGAAAATCTCTATCTCTCACTCCCCACCTCCAAATCACAACCCACACTTTCATTACCCTCTATTCTTTTTTTCTTTTTTCCTTTTTTTTTTTGATTTTTTTGAATTTTCCATTCATGTCCCTCCCTCCTTTCTCCAATCCTTAGTCAGACTCTGTGAAATCAAAGAAAATATTGTATTTTTGCGTGTAATTATTTGTGATATTATCAATAATTAGGAAAAAAAAGATTAGGGGGGAATTTCTGCAACCCAGAACCGCCTGCCAGAACTCCCTGCATTCCAAGACAGAACTTCATTTCTCTCCTGTATTTTCTGGTGCAGGAATTCTGGTCTGGGTTTTGAGTCTCCTGTGTCTCTTTTTCTCTCTATCCTATCCTGTCCAGGTCTTGCTTGCATAACAAGTCTTGAGGTTACCCAAATCCATAGAGTTGTTTCTTGTCTTGTTTTCCCTTGCACATTGTGGAGAATTTTGTGTTTTTAGGGATTTTTGGGGCATGTGGGCAGGGCTACAATGATCATCATGAGGCCTTAAACATGTGACTCTGGTTGTTTCTTGGAGGGGTTCTTTTAAAGACCCAGATTGAGAGTTTAAAAAGGGATTATGGATTGAGAAGGGAAACTCTTGGGTTTCCCAGGAATGCAGATTAAATTGTTTGGTTAGAGCTCTCACATATTTGCAGATATAGGGGTGATTTGGGAATCTATAGGGATTTCTGAGGTGACAATATGGGCTGCATTTGCTCAAAGGGAACCTCAGAACCAGATCATTTACCGGAATCCAAGAAAGTAGAAAATAATTTGAAGGATTATTCGGTTCAATTGGTTGCTCCAACTCCTTCATTAAGAGATGACTTTGAAGTTGGTGGTGATTCATCAATGCGTTTGTTATCAAGAAACGCTTCCAAAGCAAATGTCAGAATTAGCAATGTGGCTAAAGACCCTGAAGATAAATCAAAGCATCAGAAACCTGGGATTGCTAATCATCAAAGATGGGCAACAATGGAAATGGCAGCCAAGGAAAAAGAAGCGGCAATGTCTAGGCTAATAAGCTTGCCACTCGGTGTAGAATCCGAACACGCAGCTCCAGGATGGCCTTCGTGGCTGACTTCAGTTGCCGGAGATGCCATCCAAGGGTGGGTTCCTCGCCGGGCAGACTCCTTTGAGAAGTTAGACAAAGTTAGTCCTAACTGTTTATTGATTCCTTCAGTGCATTTTACATTAGTGCTAGATATATATATGCATGATACACAATTGTTTTGATTTCTGCTTCATGGGCATATTATGTGATTGTTTGGTGTTTGAAAATCTTTCGGTATATGTTGTGTGGTATATTGATTCCTCGTAAATGGATTTCACCAGCATTTGCATTGTGTTGGTATATATTTATTGTCTATGGAAATATAAGCATTATGAAACTAGGATGTACAAACTCAAGTCGAATATACACAATCAGCAATGCTAAATATTTAGTGGAAACATCATCTTAAACTAATACGAAACATAAGATTGTCTTCCCATATGCCTAAAAGTAATTAACATGTTTTTTTTGGTTCAAATGTCTTCGGTTCAGTTCTAGATGAACAGACTAGTCTATGAAGCCAACCTTATCAGATAGATATTAGAATCTATGGCATTCTTTCAGTTGGTATATAAATATATGTGTCCGATTTTTTTAAAGTCGTAGATAGATTCTCTATCTAGTAGTAAATCAGCCAAATCATATGTAAAATCTCTGATTGATTTTGTCTTTGCAGATTGGACAAGGAACTTATAGCAGTGTATACAAGGCTCGTGATCTTGAAACTGGTAAAATAGTTGCATTGAAGAAAGTACGGTTTGTAAATATGGATCCCGAAAGTGTGCGCTTCATGGCAAGAGAAATATATATATTACGTAAACTTGACCATCCAAATGTCATGAAGCTTGAGGGTCTAGTCGCTTCAAAAACGTCATGCAGCTTATATCTTGTGTTCGAGTATATGGATCATGACCTTGCAGGTCTTGCAGCAACACGGGGCATCAAGTTTACTGAACCGCAGGTACACATTCTTCTTTTGCTGTCAAGTGAATCTATCATTTTAACTATGACTATAATCTGTTCAATGAATCAGGTTGTATGCTTTTACATGTATCATCTGTGAATTAGTATAGTAGTAAGAATCAATGATTGTTTTGAAAATTAGTATATTGCTCTTTCATATCTCATTCACTATGCCTCTTTCTGTAGTAAGAGAGTACAATAATTGTTTTAAAAATTAGTATGCAGCTCTTTCATATGTCATTCACTATGCCTCTTTCTGTATTCCTCTTAGAAAATTTGAGTTAGTTCGACAAAATGAATGAGTATTCTAGCTATAATAATTTTCGAACCGTCTCAAAACTTATTAGCTGGTCACTACTCTTCTTTTCTTCCATTGACATCAACTTTTATCCCTTCTTCTCTGACATTCCAATTGAACTGTACATGAATGTTTGCAAGAAAAAGAATTATTAAATCTTGTGTGGTGCTGCAGATAAAATGTTTAGTGCAACAATTGCTTAGTGGCCTTGAACACTGCCATAGTCGAGGTGTCCTGCACCGAGATATTAAGGGTTCTAATCTTCTGATTAATAATGATGGAGTTCTCAAGATTGGTGACTTTGGTTTGGCAACGTATTATGAGCCCGATCAGAAGCAGCCATTAACTAGTCGCGTGGCAACTCTGTGGTACAGAGCACCTGAGCTTCTTCTTGGTTCCACACAGTATGGTCCGGCAATAGATCTGTGGAGCACAGGCTGTATCCTTGCGGAATTGTTTGCTGGAAAGCCTATCATGACTGGTAGAACAGAGGTAAACGAGTAATTCCAATATCTATTGACATCTGTATAAGTTCTCTTTACATCCCCTAGTTTCATCAGTTAATGCTTTGCTGTAATCAAGTGCCTCCTTATACGACCAATTTAATTCATGTTGTATGTTAGCAAAACAGATTAAAGCTATCAAAAACTCTCACAGCCTCTATTATGCATCCAAGCAGCCAAAGTATCTGTAACTATGTTGCATACTAAGATTCATAGATATTGTAAGTATGAGTGATAAATTTCACCTTAAATCTCAATAGTTTATATGACAATAATACCACCATTATTTTCAGGTGGAACAAATGCACAAGATATTCAAGCTCTGTGGTTCACCATCTGAGGACTTCTGGAAGAATACAAAATTACCACATGCAACTAGTTTCAAGCCTCAACAACCTTACAAGCGTCGCCTTGCTGACACCTTTAAAGACTTCCCCTCTACAGCTTTGGCTCTTGTTGATAAACTCCTCTCTATAGAAGAAGAGAATCGAGGATCTGCTGGTTCAGCCCTTAGGAGTGCAGTAAGTTTGTGTTCTCTTATAAGCAAACAATCTTCCAGTATTATAGGAGTTTCCTAGACTCGCAACTTATTATATCATGTCATTTAATATTCACCATAGCTTCAGATATGTCCTAGCGACAAGCTTTCATATGAAACTCGTGGTCTGTGGTTATAGGCTCTCGATGAGTGATATATTCAAATACAAAAAGTTACTAAGACAAGAAAAAGGATTTCCCAACTCCTGTTCTAAGACTGCTGACAATACTTGAATAATTTGACTTATGAATAGAGTTCTTGTATAAATATTGTAAATTTATCTTTAATTTGTTTATTTCCATTTCAGTTCTTCACTACACCGCCCGTAGCTTGTCATCCATCAGCTTTACCACAATATCCTCCAAGCAAGGAGTTTGATGCCAAGCTTCGGGATGAGGAAAAAAGGTATTTCTTGTTCAGGCCATTAATTGATTCTTGAAGATGAAGAAACTTTCTTAACAGTTTTGAGACAATATGCATCTTATGTCAAAATATATACGTTTAATCTCTTGTTTGTATCTCAGGCAAAGAGAGGTTCCTGTTAAAGGGCGTGGTCCTGAATCTGTTAGAAGGGTTTCAAGAGATGCCAAGGTAGCGCCAACACCAGATTATAATGGCCGAATCAGCCAGGTATATGAATGGCCTGACACATCTAACCATTAATATTCATTCTTTTACTACTTATTACATTATATTTGTGACTAACATAAAAACAGCAGGGAAAAAACCCAAAATCCATGGGTCACAAGTACATGCCCCACCAGCAGGATAGTGCCTCTGGCTTTGCAATGGAAGCACACAGACGAGCTAGGCAGAAAGGTTATTCTCAATGTAGTTCAGTGATACATCCTAGTAGTGGAGTAGGATCATCATTGAATAAGACGACAGCTTCTGCGAAATATAAGCCAGAATTAAGGGCGCAGATATCTCACAAGCCTCATACTGCAACAGACTTGTTTAAGAATGACAGACTGTTCATCAAAGAAGCTGGAATGGTGAGGAATTTATTTCACAAGCACTTTATGCATTAAAGCTTTCTTTTGATTTAAGAAAAACAGAAAACTTGTTATATATAAGAGACTAAATTATTTGCATGTCTCAGGGCTATGTAACTAAGAGCAGAATCCATTGCTCTGGACCGTTGGTACCTCCAGGGGGGAATATTGAAGACATGCTCAAAGAACATGAGAGACACATCCAACAGGCAGTACGTAAAGCTCGTGCCCGCTGACAAGACTAGGACCAATAAAGAGCATGGATAATATCGGTAATTCTGTTCCACACCAATCCTGCTAAAGCAACAGCAGCTTGCGGTCACCAAGAAACTTCTTCGCTAGCTCAGTACAAAAGCCAAGGGAGAACGCTAAAATAGTGGCTTAATGAAGGTGGTTCAGACCAAAAGAAGAAGAAGAAAAATGGAAGGTGGTTTGTATCAAAAAGAAAACAAAATGAAGGTGTTATATAGTTGGAACTAAAAAGCAACGGATGGGGTAGATGATACATCCTTTTGTACTGTAAAGTGTGAAAACTGAGAAGGATTAATGTGTGGTGCTATTTATTGGTTACTCGACAAGTATAGATTTGGGGATTTCGCTTTGTGCAGAGGATGCAGGACGGATGTTTATGTACATTGTAAAATATCCATTTAATCTTGCTGCATGATTCATTTTTGTACCAAATACACTGGATGAATCATGCAGTAATGGTTGTATTAGGCTATATTTACTGGTAGCAAGGCAACATGATTAACTCCAATGCTGCATAGAAATGATAGAATGCCTAAAACCAGTGTCAATGATATTTTCCTCAGTTTGCTTTAGGAGGCTTTCTTCAAAATCACAAGGCACTTAGTTGTGTGGGAGCGCTCCCTATCATCCTCGGTTTGACTGAAAAGCTCGAACGGAACAGTGAAACATATCTAACACGACTCATTTGTGAAAAACTTGTTTTTTAAGTATTTTCGCTTCTCTTGGTCATTCAACTCAGACAGTATCTAACATGAGCTATCACCGGTAACTGACATCAAGAAGGAACACTGCAGATAGACCACAGTATAGAATGACCTGAAAAAACAAGTATTTCTCTGTCAACTCAGTTCTCTAACTTTATGCATTTACGAGACTTGAATGATGGCACGCTGATTAGACAAAAGGTGCAATGACATCTAGCACGACTAGCGTCCATTTTCTGAAAGAACAGAACAACTCCTCTGGCCAATCCTTTACTTTTAATAGGAGGCATGATTCATTCATCTGACGAAATGAATTTTTAAAACAGGAAAATCGTGTACCAGTGATTGTGAAACAATGATCCTTTTCAGTGCTTTTAAAAATAATGGCCGTCTTTGGCTCCAATAATGTTACAATTTAATGCAGATCAGATATGATACAAAGGGAAGATCAGCACACAACTAGCATAGTTTCTATCACCAATAGCCTCGGCATGAGCAGGATCCTTTCTTGAAATGATGGAAGCGACTTGAATCTCTCAATATGATTTCATGCTCAATAATCATGGATATGTACTTCATCGCAGTGTGGCAATCACCACAAACACGCAAGTTCTTGGTAATCCGGATAGGCCTGCCTGGTGGGGTAGTTAAGATTGCATATGCCAGAGCTAACTTCTCACTGTGTTCAGAAAGAAGATCTCCTTTCTCCTCATCATCAACATCATGAAGTGCAAAGCTTGTCTCAGGGACATACCCCATGCCTTTGATGCGCTGTATCAAATCTGCAAGGATCTGATATATTTTTTCAGACTGTGGATGAGTCCTATCACCCACAAAGAAGGTCGTTGTGCCTTTCTTTCCTTGCACCCAACTGCAACCCGGCCTCTTCTGGATTCCCGCATGTTTCATTAACAATCTAATCCTGGAAACATCTTTCCAACGCTTGGCATTGGCGTATATGTTTGAGAGTAATGTATACGAACCATCATTTTCTGAGTCCAACGCTGCTAACCGATCTGCAGCATATTCCCCAAGCTCAATATTGCCATGGATCCTGCAAGCACTGAGCAAGGCCACCCATACAATTGGGGTCGGTTCCATAGGCATGCTTTTGATCAGGTTCATAGCATCATCCAAGCGACCAGCACGACCTAAGAGGTCAGCCATGCAAGCATAATGCTCTGGCCCAGGAACAACCCCAGAGTTCTTGCTCATGCCATTGAAGTATCTCATTCCCTCGTCAATCATTCCAGAATGGCTGCAAGCATAGAGAACAACAAGATATGTTACAGCATCAGGCACCAGGCCCAGTCTCTGCATCTCATCAAAAATTTGTAGAGCTTCTTCACCACGACCATGCATTCCATAACCAGTCATTAGTGAAGTCCAAGAAACTTCATTCCGATGCTCCAGGTTATCAAACACAACTCTAGCAGCATCAGCGTCTCCGGATTTAGAATACATATCAATAAGGCAATTGGCCACATACAGCTTCATAGAATCATATTGATTGCGTAGTATATAAGCATTAATTTCTTTACCAGACCTCAGTGCACCAAGACGAGCACAGGCCATCAGGGCACAACATATAGTAAAACCATTTGGCTTTAAGTTGAAATCCTGTCTCAGCATCTGGTAGAAAAGTTCAAGTGCCTCATTTGCTTCACCGTGCTGGGCATACCCACCGATCATCACTGTCCAAGTCACCACACTTTTTGTGTCTGGTGAAAGAGAATCAAAAATCGTTCTAGCAAGTTTGACACTCTTGCATTTAGTATACATGTCAATCAAACCATTAATTACCATCATATCATTTCCAGGGTCATTTCCTTCCAACTCCAGCATCCATTTAATTGCATAACCGTGAGTTTCTCTACCATGATTTAGCGCTCCTGCAGAGGCACAACCCGAAAGAAGAGACACAAGGGTGACAACATTAGGCTCAGAACCACAAGCCATCATTTCCCGAAACACATCCACTGCTTGATAACCATGTCCCCTCTGCGCATACCCTGCAATCACAGCACTCCAAGTGACAACATTCAACTCAATCTTCTCCTCCCTCATCTTTTCAAACAAACCAATAGCGTTCTCAAACCTACCAATCTGAGAATACCCCGTAACCATAGCATTCCACGAAACCACATCCTTAATCCTCATCCTATCAAACACACTGTTCGCCTCATCCATCATCCCACACTTTGCATACATATCAATAACCGCATTCCCCACAAACACATCCTCCCCCAACCCGCTCTTAACACCGTAACCATGAATCTGCATCCCCCACTTCACTTCCCCAAGCGACGCGCACAAAGGAAGTACATTAACCAAGCCAACAGCATCCGGTTTCACACCAAACCCACCCACCATCAAACCAAAAACCTCAACCGCATTCCCCGAATCCCCACTCTGGGCATAAACCGCCATAATTGAATTCCACGACACGATATCCTCTACCCCTCTCTCAAGCATTTCATCAAACACCTTCCGTGCATCTCCCAAACCCCCACATCTCCCATACATTGCCACCATCGCATTGCAAACAAACACATTGGACTCAAACCCACCAACACACACCGCCCCGTGAACCGCCGCGCCTCGCCGGAGCGAGCCCAGCTCGCCGCAGGCTTTGAAAACAAAAGGGTAAGTGTAATGATCCGGCTTCCAGTCAAGTCTCTGCATTCTAGAATAGAGAGAGAGCACGTGTTCAAGAAACCCGGAACGCACGGCGCTCCGGATGAGGACGTTCCACCAGTAAACGGCGGCGGGGCGCGGCGTGGCGAGGCGTTCGAGGAGGGACAAGGCGTGTGAGGGAGCGTTGAAGGATAAGTAGGCGGCGATGAGGTGGGTGAGAGAGTGGGAGACGCCGCCGGAGACCAGGATGTGCTGGTGGAGGAGCTTGACTTGGAGTAGGGACTTGCATTGTTTGAGAAGTGTTGGTGTGGTGGAGAAGAAGGCTTTGGTGATTTTGGTGGTCAAGGGTTTAAGGGAGGGTTTTGAAAGATTTGATAGAATGTGAAGCATGCTCTCTATCTATGGACTTGTTACTCTGCATCGTGGAAGCACACACTATAAGACTGGTTACGTTATTTAAGTATTACCGGTACTTACCATGAAGATAAGAGAAATACCTAAAATATTGCTAAATCTTAACATTGCTAAACTAAATTAACAAATTTATTAATCTAGACAAGAATTGCTAAACAGAAACTTATGTTTTCCCTCAATTTTTTTATCCACGTGTAAGTTTATGATTCGTTAAAAATATTACTTAACTTACATTTAACAATTACTGCTGGAGCACAATTGCTATTTCAATTGTTAAATATCCTAACTATTGTTAAATTTAGCAACAAGTTAACATATACTACTGGAGATGCTCTAACGAAACACCAAATATGTTATTAACTAAAATTGTAAAAGTATAGAGTGTTTGTTTATTGAAATAATATTTGGTCGAACTAACCCATACATCGAAATTACATTGATTCCTTCTAAATTTATATAAGCATATCAAGAGCATTTTCCCTAAGTTTTGCTCAAAGTTTTTCCCTAATCAAAAACAGAAAAAGTAAAACTTAATCTTACAGCTGGCAGAACTAAATTTGATTTATAAAGGATGAATGACTAGATGTAACATAATGTCCAAGTTTGAAAGAGTTTAGATTTTTTTGATGGGAAGAAGGTTTTATAGTTTTGAAAGTTAATGTATCTATTAAAATTGCACGGTCTATTTGCATTTCGGTTCATTTAAGAATTTTTTATATAATTTATTAAAAAAAAAGAATTTTCCATATAATTATATACCACGAGTCGCATTGCTCTCTTCAGTCCCGGTACTTTGCTTCGTCATCTCTTTTTCCACTCGACAGAAAACCTAGCCACCACTCTCCTCCGCGGCTCCGCCTGTTTGTTGCTATCTCGAAGGGCATGGCGGACCAACTGACGGCCCTCTGGCATAGGTTGCCGTCGGAGATTATACCCGAGATACTTTTATGGTTGCCAGTCAAGTCTTTATGCCGCTTCAGGTGTGTATCCAAGTCTTGGCTTTTGCTAATCTTAGACCCCAAATTTGTGAAGACGCATTTCAACAAAGCCATTGAACATGAGCATGAGTTTTACCAGAGAAGAAAACTCTTATTCACTGATGAAAAAATCAATTCACTCAACTTTTTCGACCTTGATGAGTATCTGAATCGTTATAGTGATAATCCGTTTCTGAATGGTATTGGTAACCGTAACAACAATGTCGGTGATTATGATGGTGATCTAGTTGTCACTAGACTTAAACTGCCCATTTATCTGCCCAGTGATCGAAATGAGAGGTGGAGCTTGGTGTCTTTCTGCTGCGGGCTTGTGTTATTTAAGCTTGGTGTGCAGTATTATGTGGCTAATCCAGCAACAAGGAAATATAAGATACTGCCCGATCTAATTCCATGGCCAGAAGCTCCACCCTTCATGCCTTACAATGGGTTCGGTTTTGATCACACTACTGATGATTTCAAAGTGATTACTTCCAAGTGCTCGAAAGATGGAATTGAGTTTATGGTCTATGCACTCAAATCCAGTTCTTGGCGAAAAATTCAAAAGCGATTTCCCTATTATGCTGGTCCTCGAAGGCTACGTGCCTACAGGTCTGGTCCTGGTCAAAGGCGATTTCCCTACAATACTGGTCGTGCTTGTGCTGGGATCCTGCTTAATGGAAGACTGCATTGGTTGATGTGGAGACTGGAAGATGACTCACAGGTGATTGTATCCCTCTGTTTGGCAGACGAAGAGGTTGGGGAAATTCCACTGCTGATTGATTTTGATGTGGGAGCATTGCATACACTGGAATTGGGACTGTTTTTCAATGACAGCCTCTGTATAGCTCATGTATTTGTTACTGGGATGACCCTAGATTCAACTTCAGCAACAACATCCCATGATGAGTTTTGGGTAACATTTCATGATGAGTTTTGGGTAATGAAGGAATACGAGGTGGCAGAGTTTTGGACTGGCTCGGAAGGTTATTTATTGCCTTCCAGTTACTGGAGGGAAAATCATGCTCTATTTTGGGTCGGGGATTTTTTGCGGCAGAGGGTGTATAATATCAAAGATTTATGCTGTCAACGTCTATCGATTCCGGAATATCCTACAGTTGCTGGTGCTGGCTTCTACGTGGAGAGTCTTGTTTCACTGGCCACTGGGAGAGGTAAAGAACACTCTCTGTCACTTGTTTTCTGTGAATTGATTATTTGTTGTGTCAGAACTCCTAGTAATTACCATATGCTATCCTGCTTGTTGCTCGATAGCGAAACTTGTTCAATTAGATGCAGAAGTCATAAATCTTATTTTAAGCGTGTTTCTTAGTCATAACATCCTTTGATATTTTAAAGCTTATTGGTCGTCTTTGATTGGAACCTAAACAGTAACAGAATATCTTCTGACAATCTAAAGCTAGTTGGTTGTGTATGATTGAAACATAAGCAGTACATTTATCAGGTTCCGGTTTTTCCATAATTCCATAAGCAATAGCATATGGACAATCTGTTTGAGCTTATGGAATTTGAAATGTAGGAAAAACACCAGAATAATCATGAGATTTATTGCTGAGTTATACTTTTGAGTTTTGAGTCATGAGGTTTATTTAGAATCCTGAACTGTTGGCCTCAGTGATGCTATATGTATCAGTATGTAATATCTCTCAGTGGCCAATGTTTTGTCAAGAGGATTTTGGTCAGTAGAAATGTAGATGCAGGCTATGACATATAATACATGGGAGCTCTTCTAGTGAGGACTCTTAAGTTGAGAACTAGTTGAGGGCTTTTCGGTTTATGATTTAAAAAACTCATTTTTCGATCACATTTTGACATTTCATCTGTTCATTTTTTAGGTTTATATGAGTAGATCATTTATACAAATTTTCAGCCAAATTGGTGTTCGTTAAGATAACAAACTAGATTAAATTAATGGACGAACCAAATCTGTCAAATATGAACCATTCAAGTTCATAATTGATAAATCACACTTATGAATGCCTTAACAATTTTCAATATAGCTAAAAATTTGGAGAAATGATCTACTCATAAATACCTATAAACTGAACGGTCAAAATGTTGATATAAAATCGAAAGGTGGGATAAGCCAAAAAGTCCTCACCAAGTCCTTAACTTAAGGGTCCTCACTAGAAGGGTTTCCATAAATACAGGTCATGTTTTGGAATAGTTTTCCTTGTTGTGTCATAATTATAATTTTGACAAATATTAGCAAACATTTATTAGTTGTTTTAAAGGAGTGAGCCATTTTGATTGTCCTACAATAGATATTTGACATTGAAGGGCATCTAGCACCGAGTCAGAGATTTATAGGTCCAAGACTTAGTAGTTAATATGGTCTTTGTAGTGGTGGTAGTGTTGATTTATGGTAAAGCTAGAACCAAGAAACTTATCCATGAATATGTTTAGAAAAAGAATATTTAGACTCTTTTGCTCTTGGTGCCTAGCATACTTTGACATTGACTCGTGCTATCTTTTTTATTGTCAATACAAGGTGATGAATTTAATGATAGCAATTCCTTAAAATTCATTTTGTTGTCATCAGTTTTACATTCTAAGTTCAATTGTGAGTCTGTTTGGATGAAGTATCTTGGGACATGTAAGTTCATTATGAGCACTTTTGTCTGTTTTTTTTTTAATGCTTTTCTGTTTTGCTTGAGATTGTGTTTGATGAACTTTGACATAATTGCTATGTTTCTTTTGTGGTTCAGGTTCACTCTGCTCTTTCTGATGCTGAATGTTGTGATGCATGATCGTAGTTCATGGTTGGTTTATCTTTGTGGAATGTTTCAGTTGCTGTAGAAGAATGATGAACATGTAATTGAGAATTTTGAATCTATCTTATCTCATATGACTCATGTCTCATTTCTTGTAGGGCTAATTTAGATGTACTCTAATACAATGAAAGTGGGTACCTTCGTTCAATCTGATTCCCCGAAGTAGTGAAATTCGTCAGTATGGTATGTCTTTGGTATACCAATTTTTCTTAAACATCATAATGATATGTCATGTTTTGCCACTGAAGATTGGTACTTTTGACCGTCAGCTCTATTATAGCAGTTGCTAGCTGCCAATTTTTCATGGGTATCTTGGTCTCTCCAATCATCCTTCCAATTCCCTGATATTTTCCCACCAATTTTGGAATGCAGTAGAATTTTTACTGCCAATTTTAAATTGAAGTGTTGTTGACCAAATTTAAACTCACTTTTGTACCTAATTTTTGGCCGGGACATAACAAGACCTTTAAGATCTCTTAATGTAAACATAACTTGAAAATTAAAATGTACATAATCTAAAATCGACATCCCTTAAAATACAATAATTAGTCGTCATTAAAATCAACATCCTTTAAACATATAATAATCGTCATACGTAAAAAAGGGTCTCTAAAATCAATAACAAAAAGCATTGTCTAGCAGCAATAGCCATAATAGCAAAAACTACATCTAAGGTTTTCCTCTTCCACAACAACCTACTCAGATCCTTCAAGGTTTGGGTTTTTTGTGAGCGATCGATTTATTCCTCCTCTATTTGAATTGGGGAATAGAGGAGCTTTGTGGAGATGTTGTGTTTTGGGAATGTTGTGTAGGCACATGAGAAGGTTCTGATTCTTCCACATTCTGTGAAACTTGTTGTTGTTGCATATGCACATTGTCCACATTTTGAGCAGCATCTTGCTGTGCGGTCTGCGCCGTCGAAAAACCAAATCCCATACAATAATCTCAGCACCGTATGTATAAGAATTTATAATATCATCACCATTCAAAACAACAAATTTAACACAAGATAAAGAAGAATAAGCCCTAAAAACCATACATGTTGCCTTCTTAAGCATGTCCTACTGTTGTGGCCTTCCTTCCCACATTTTCCACAACTAATTTGTGTGTAATATGCTTTAGACAGCTTATCTACACCGAGTGGTGGGGCTGCTTCACCCTTTTAATCAATCAAAGAGAAATATATGCCTTAGATATATGAACATAAACAACAAGAATTAAAAAAAATCAGATTAAGAAATGACTTACTTAGCTCTGGAATTCTATCACAATTCTTCGATCTCCCAAGGTGCTTCCTATAAATAGGAGGTGTTATTGGCCGATGTATTTTGTCCCACTTCTTCACTCCGGTAATCGGATACATAATTGGTTCATATGCCTTCATGTAAGTATGCTTGGTGTAGTACTCATGCACAAAATCATCAGGTCTCAACCCTTTTAAGTGTATGAGAGCTATTGCATGCCCACAAGGAAGCTTAGATATTCCCCATCTCTTACATGTGCAGCTCATGTTCTCCAAATTCACCGAGTGTGCAGCTACCACACCACTTGCACAAGCTACACCTCTGCCTTGAATCTCAAAAATCATATCACTTGAGGAGACAACCCTATATTCATGGCTAAAGGTTGCATTTTTCCTCAATTGTTTTTCATAGATGGTTCATACCTAGATGCCCATCATTCTTGAAGTTGTTGTGAAGGTGTCTCACACAATGCCTATGTGTAGCCTCTGGAAACAACCCCTTGATAACTTGCTCAAACCCCTTTTGCTTGTCACTCATGAATGTGTAACGGGTTGAGTGATGGATATCCAAATCAACCTTAAGAATCTCCATAAACCAAGTCCATGTCTCCCTTGTTTCACTTTCCACGATAGCCCATGCATGCAACCGGATAGATTCCATTATTGCCATCAATACCCCCAGTAGATAACATCTGCCCCTTATGTACTGACTTCAAATGGCATCTATCTAACCCAATGTAGGGTATGCATCCATCCTTCCATCCCTTTTTCAGTGCAGCTATACACACATATATCCTTTTAAACCTTGTGACATCTCCCTGCAACTCAGTGTGGATCCAAACAGAAGTTCCCGGATTCCTTTTCTTCAACTCATGTGCATAGCTATCCAGCAGATTATATTGGTCTTCATAGTTGCCTTGTGCTATCTTCAGTGTCTTAATCCTGGCTCGGTTACACATTTGATAGTCTACATCCATTTCAAAATCCTTGTGAATGTTGTTCTGCATGCCTTCTCTAGACCAGTTGGGATTATTCATGAAAAAATCAGCATACTCTTCTACGATGAATAAAGCATGCATATGATACATTTTTTTCTTAAAAGAAGCACACTTATGCTCTTGCCTCAGTGTCCTAATGTAGATAGTAGGACTCTGAGACTTTTTAGATGTAGATGCTTATATCCTCCAAGGACAACCTTCTGATGTAATGCATTTAGCCACCACCTAAACAATGTATTCATAAGGAAAAAGAAAATAAAAACAATATAAGTGATTAAAATATAGCATGTTGGAACCAATTCAGAAAGCATACATGATATATATATTGTTTACTTACCGTGTGTTTTGTGTTGGCTGGAAACCTAAGTTCTTTTTTTATGAGAACACCATGCTTCCTAATAGCATGCTTAAGAACTTCAGAGTTAGGGAACTCCATCATTAACTCAAATTTTGGGTTCTTCATGTCCTCCTTCTTGAACTCCCTCCATCCGCTATATCTTTTCCTACACTTTACTGGAAACTTTTCTTTATCTACCTCATTGTCATATGATGAACCATGAAGACTATCCAACCCCTTAGAGCTATCTCCATCACCTTTAGATATATTCCCCTTAAACCCCATGTCATCAAATTCATTAACCCTACTAGGGTCCCCATCTATATGCTTGTTAAACTGAACATCATCGTCTTCAGAAGATAAATCAAAGTTTGCATCCACAACGCCCTCAAAGTATGGGTCATTTGAGTCAATTGTGCTCTCAGAAGATGCATCAACATCCACTGGTTGCCTCCTTGAGCTCCCCCCTGCAGACCTAGTGGAGTATCTCCTATTCACCTTTTTAAATAACTTGCTCTTTTTCTTATTTGGTGGTGGAATTGCATCCTCTTGAACTTTATGCTTGCCTTTGACAGCAGCCCTCTTCTTCAATATCTCAGCTTCAACTTCACTTGACACTTATTCAGTCATGTGTTCAACATGTCCATCTATTTTCAAACCTTCACCATTTCGGCCATTGTCATCTACTAAATCATCATTCCCAAACCCAAATACATCATTCAAGTTCTCATCAACATCATCTTCTTCATGATTAGGCTCTCCTTCCACATCATCAATCCACCAACCAAGCAAACTAGTATGATCTAAGTCTTCATTATATACATTAAATTCTTCTTCACATAACACCTTCCTTTCACTAGTACACACTATGTACATGTCTAAGAGCTTAGTCCTAGGGGAGACATGACCACACATCTCTATTGCCTCTATGTCATCTCCTATGGGCAAATATCCCGATCTCTCTTCACTCCCAGGAATCCTAAACCAAAATTGAATTGGAGGTGATTGGTACCCCAAATCATTTGCCCAGTAGTGGATTTAAGTCATAGAAACCTTATCCCAGTCAACTCCATCGACAAAGCATACCTCCCCTCCTCTATAATGCCTATTTAATCCCCTATCAGAGTGAAATATTCCTCCATGATGAATCCTCACAGTAAAAACAGTTGGATCTGCAAGTGAAAACACATTAAGCACACACAAAACACAACCAATTCATCTAAAGCATGCATATGATGAAGTTATGACAGTCACCAACCAAGCCCCAAACACAACCCTCTTTATTTATATTAAAAACTCTTAATCTGGGGAAATTAAGAGACCTTCACCCACCCACCCCCCATGCCCTGATCCTTTCTCTATCAAATCCCCAACCACTTCATTTCCGACATCACAGAGACAACCCTAAAGAATAATGGCACATCAAGACAAAAACTTCTAAAAAACAAACACAGTAAACACCCAAACCCTAGACACGCCCATGAAATAGGAAAACATAGACGATGGCCATAAACAATACTAAGTGTTGCGATTCATTCGAGTAAATGGATTAAATTTTCAGAGGGGGACCATTAGTTTTACCTGAGTATGTTGGTGGCTCCTTAGAGAGACGAAAGTATCTCCAAACTTTGGACATTGCAAAATCTTTGCTTTCTTTGGATAAGCTAAATGTATGATGGATTTAGGCTGCTCGACTGTAAGATGGTGAGAGAGAGCGACAATGAATTGTCTTTGACGAGAGAGAGAGAGAGCGATAGCGAAAGAGATAAGATGGAGAGAGTTTAAATTTTGGGAGAAAATAATTAGGTTTAATCGGTCGCATGTAAATTTACCATAGTACCCCCCATCTTTGAATTTTGAATCGCGTCGTAACGACATTGACAGTCAAAAGTATCGATCTTCGGTCGGCGGGGGGGGGGGGGGGGGAACTTGACATACCATTCTGATGTTTAAGAAAGTTGGTATATCAAAGCTTATAAGGACTAAAAGTTGATATACCATATAGATGAATTTCCCCTTGAAGAATGTAACTTAATTCTCTAAGACCAAGTAATGCAAGGCCTATAATGAGCTATTAATTTCTGGACTTCCGGTTACAAAGAAAATGTTCCTCACAAAGTTTTCGACATACTTCTCTGTAGATGCAAGGCCTATAATGAGCTATTAATAGGTCTCGTGAATAGTGATTGTTCCTATTAGAATTTGTATATCAATGCTTGGATTTCTCGTGTCAGCATTGTATTTGGGACCAAATAATGTAGTCGAATACTTTTTTTTTTGGTTTAGAAGTTTCATTCTAGAGAGCAAATGTGGAACTAGTAGAATTAAATAGGAACAATATTTAGGAGTATCATACTATAGTGTATAGAGAGGTATACAGCTAGATAACCATAGCACCTCATTAGCTTGACAACAACCAACAACATTCCGAGTCTTTATGATTAAAGACTCACTACTGGAAAAACTACTTAGGCGACGGAATTAAAACAATTTCGTTTCCTAAGTCACACTTAGGAGATGAAACCCATTTCCGTAACCTAAGTGGTCACTTAGGCGACGGAAAAGTCTTTCGTCTCCTAAGTGTTACTTAGGGGTGACGAAACCATTTACTTAGTTGACGAAATTATTTTTTTTAAAATAAAAAATAAAAAAAGTAACCACTTAGGCGACGAAATTGCGTTCCGTAGCCTAAGTTCCTCTTAGGCGACGAAACCATTTACTTAGGAGACGAAATTATTTTTTAAAAAATGAAAAACTAACCACTTAGGCGACGGAATTGCGTTCCATAGCCTAAGTTCCTCTTAGGAGACGGAATGTTTTACTTAGAAGACGAATTAAAAAAAAATTAAAAACTTAGTCGACAGAATTCATTCCGTAGCCTAAGAGGAACTTAGAAGATGGAATTTTTTTTAAATCACTTAGGCTACAAATTGAGACAATTCCGTCTCCCAAGTTAGAAAATCTTTGGCGGTCAAACCCTCTGCCAAAATTTGAGAAAATTTCAAATGAAATTTTTTGAAAAAATTAGTTCCTAAATTATTTAAATTCACAAACTCTATCTTTCTTTTACTCTTCCTTCAAACACTCTTAATCTTTTATCTTCCCCTCTTCTCTCTCTCTCCCCTCTTCGCCTCTTCACCACAGCCTAGACCAGCGTTGACTTCTCCAAGGCCGACCTCCCTAGCCCAAACCGGCGTCGACTTTGCTCTTCCTCCGCTGCCTCTCCTCCACCACCACTCAACATCGCTCACCATCTCTTCACCATCCTTTCCTACCAACAACCTAATCTCCTCCAGACCTCTCTATCCTCCACCCTCGACCACCGGCCCTCCTTACCGAATTATGTGCTCAAGGTTGAAAGGAGTTGCTACACTTGACTCAAGACTGGGTTTTGAATTTTTTTAAGCTCTAGAATGGAGGTGAGCTTGGGTGATCATGATATGTATAAATAGTGATTGAAATTGGGTGATTGAAATTTGTATTTCGAGATTAGATTTGATGGATTATGGTTTGATGGAGGTATGGGTTTTGCTTAGGAAAACCGGAGGCGGCATCGATGTTTGCCGGAGGTGGTGATGGTGTTAGCAAGGGTGGTGAGATTTGGGGTGGTGGTGGAATGGGTACCTGGTAGGTTTCAGACAGAAAAAAAAATTGAAAGGAAAAGAAATAGAAAGAAAAAGTAAAGAAACTGAAAATAAAAAATAAAAATAATAGAAATGAAATTTAATTAATTAAAATAATTTTTTAAAATATTTTAAGTTCCGTCTTCTAAGTACTTAGGAGACAAAATCCATTCCATCACCTAAGCACTTAGGAGACGAAACCCGTTCTGTCGCCTAAATAATTTTTAGTCGACGAAACTCAATTTTTTGTTGTCCCGTCACCTACCTCACCGCTCCTAGGCGACGGATCTTAGCCGACGGCCATTCCGTCTCCTAAGTTCTTAGGAGACGAATTTTGTTACTTAAGAGACGAAACCATTCCGCCTCCTAAGTGGTTTTTTCCAGTAATGACTTCCGCCAATAACAAAGGAAGATTGTGGTCTAAACAGTATGCATAAATATCCTTATACATAATAGTAGCAGTCATCAAGTCTTATAAGCTTTTACAAAGGACTACTTTTCGATATGGAATGGTATAATACCTACCGCCATCTGGAGCAGTAAAGAGGTCCGGGGTCTATTGGGAGGCAATAGACCTATTGCAGGACAATAAAGAGTTTATTGAGGCAATAAGGGATCTATTAGAGGTAATAGAGGGTCTATTGAACCAATAGACTCCGGTTCTTGGATTTCGGTCATTAGTTACCAGAATCTGATCACTATCACCGGAATCCGGTCATCAGTCACCGAAATTTGGTCATAGACCCTTTTTTAAAATTCACTCTTGAAAATTAGTAAGTCAGCACTAGAATCATGCAAGTCATCAGTTACTATGTTGGTAGGTTAGCTCATCTTATTTTGCATACATATTTAGGCCATCTCAAATTTATGTGCTACAATGCTAAATAGTGAAATTATAGCACAAACTCATCTTGACGCATTGAATGACTCTTTAGCACACTCTATGTTCAACTGATGAGCTAAAATGGTAAAGAGCTAAAAAAAGAGCTAGGTGCTATCCCAAGAGCTAAATTTGACGCATTGAATGACTCTTTAGCACACTCTATGTGACAGCCTTTCCATTGAAGATCAATTTCTCTGTGACTTGGCAAGTTTCTGTTGGTTGCCAATTGGTTTCAGTTTGATATAATTTTTTATCGACTTTTGTAATGGTGACATATGGTCTATACGGCAAAAGAAGCTAGACAAATTGGACGACAAAGGAAGATGAAGCTCTCATCCTGTAGCTGAAAATAAGAGGCCGGAATGGTATAGGTCAATCGACGGAGGCTTTTTGGACCCAAGTCTAACTAATTCAATCAATATTACGAAGTAGACCTATATTTAAAAATTATTATAATGAAATAAATAAATAAAAAGCCGTTTATATAAAAAACATTAAACATATTAAAGTGCTATAGTGTATGGGAAGTGAAATCTACACTCCTCAAATTGTAATCCACACTCTCACTTTCCATTTATGGTAACTAAAATTTTGTCCTTAGTGACTTAACTTTTGTCTTCTTATGTAAATAATTACTAAAAATAGAAATTGAGAGTGTAGATTACAATTTAAGGAGTGTGAATTTCACATCCCTAGTTTATTTACACTTATAGCTAGGTTGAAGACCATGAGTGTTGTTTTGACTAAAGTGTCAAATATAAGTGCTAAAACTGAACACTTTGGCCATGTTTGATTCATGGAATCAAGCTATTGAGAAAAGAAAGTCATTACTTTCCATTGTTTGGAAACTAAAAGGAATAGTTCTCTTCCCGCCCCCCCCCCCCCCCCCCCCAAGTCCATCTCCAATAAAGAGGGTTATATGAGCTCTTATTCTTTTTTCTATAAACAATGGACTCCAACAACAAAGGTCAATAGGACAATAAGGCTGAAGGTGGGTGTAGAGGGTTGAAAATAGCCTTCAAGGTGATCCTTCGGCTCTTGTGGGATCCACAGAACAACATTATTATTTTAATGAAATACATGTGTTTCATACATAGAAATGACTATCCAATGGTCTATGTTAAATAAGACTTGTAATCCAATGACATTCAAAAATTTAATTGAATATGCATGGTTGATATTAATTAGTTTGTTTTAACTATTCAAAAAACAATTGATTTGCTTTGAACCTTTGGATATAAATCCAAAAAGAAAAAACATAAGTGAGGTTTATGTATTATTTTACTTGTCCAAAAATTTATGTAGAACTAAAGGAAACTTTCATTTATTACAAATGAATGCAAACAAGCCAAGTTGAACAAATCTAAAATTGTAAAATATTGAAAATGCTAAAATTTAGCCCCTCCTTATTGGAGATGGTTCACTTGTTCAAGAATAAAAAACAATATTTTGAGGGCCAAATTTTAGCCCCGGCCCAATATAGCTCTCCCTTATTAGAGATGACCTAAGAGCATTTCTAGCGGAGGTGTCAAATTCCAGCTAGAGGCTCAACGGCTCAAAAAAGACAGCATCCATCCTCCGTGGATAACAGTTTGGGTTCATACTGTCAAATTTGACAGCCCCCAAACTTCTAGTCTTTTCTTTTTTAATTGCTTCTCTTCTCTCTCTCACTTTAATCGTCTATCTCTCTCTTTTAGTATTTCTTCATACGCACTACCCAAAACCCAGACTAGTACCCATTAGATCGTTGAGCGGTCATTCTGGTGTTAGAGAAGTTGAAATCAGCTAGCAGTAATTTGGAGCAGCTTTGATCATATGAGAAATTTGATCTGGAAAAGTTGATATCGACGTGGAGAGGTGAGATCACCCACTGAATTAAGTTGAGATCAGTTTGATTAGGGAGAATTTGGGTTGTGTGTTCTTTTTTGTGAGAAGAAGAGATCTAGGGATTATAGGCTGCTTGGATATAGGAAAAGAAAAACAAAAGAAGAAGAAGACGAGAAGAAGAAGTAGATCGATGAAGGAGAGATAAACTAGGATATAAACATAATAATTTAGCTTTAATTATTTTAAGAAATAATATTTTTTGGGAAAATGCCCATTTGTACAAAAAAATAAAAGTTAAACCTCATTCCAATGACAATAAGACTTTTGACCCCAATTGAATGAGAGATTAGCTTATTTGTGCCAAAATACACAAATCTTCATTAAATTCATAATAAAATAATATTTTTAAGACACTTTTACCCTTGTGTCCTATACACATTTAGAGAGAGAAAATGGAAAAGAGAGATTACTTTGCTGGAGCCTTGGCGGACTCCGGTCACCGGACGCCGGAATCTGGTTGCCAGAATATTACTGACCCCCAGTAAACTTCTTATCCATCTCAAAAACATATTACTGACCCCTAGTAAACTTCATATCCACCCCAATAACATATTACCGACCCCTAGTAGACTTCTTATCCACCCTAAAAACATATTACTGACCCTAGTAAACTTCTTATCCACCCCAAAAACATATTACTGACCCCCAGTAAGCTTGTTATCCACCCCAATAACATATTACTGACCCCCAGTAAACTTGTTATCCACATCAAACCAATTCAACTTCACCAATTTACCTTCACCTATTCACCTGCACCAAGCCCAGTCTTTCTCGGACTTTCAACCATGTGGACGAAGCCGGAGCCGACGAAGTTGGTGAAGCTAGAGCCAGCAAAGTTGATGAAGCCGGATCCGATCGAACGGTGACGACCACTTGCTCTGCCTCTTTGGTACAACAACGGCGACATCGTCAACTCGTCATCGTCGTCGACGCCATCACCGTCATCCACTCAGAAGCGAAGCTCTACTCGAATCCGAATTCGAACTCACCATGATCTCCACTGAAGAAAGTCTCCGAGGCTCCGAGGAAGAACATCGTGATCTCCACCGGATATGCTTTGATCAGATATAATGCGACAGGCCGGATCTAGCCTTGTCGGCGTCGAGGCCACACCATCAGTGCTTCTCGTCGTCGGTGCATCGCGTCACTGGTTGTTCGTGGCGGCTTGGACTCTAACGATGAAGTCACCTGCCGTTTGTGGTGACGGTTGCCGGCGTCAAGCTCCGATCCAGAGGAGAGAAAGAGAGAGAGAGAGATTTGATGGTTATTAATAAGGTTAAAGATATTTTAGTCTTTATCTTAAAATTTGTGTAATTGGACATAATAAACAGATTTTCATTAGAATTGGCAACAAGACACAATAATTAGTACCAAATAGGCATTATCCCTATTTTTATTATAGATTAGCTTTTCTTTTGAAGATTTTCATTGGAGATGCTCTAAACTACTCACTTTTCTTTTTCTTGTCAAAAGAAAATTCAAAGATTTATTTTCCTTTCATTTAGGGTGGAGATGGCCTTGTATACCACGCGTCACATCGCTCTCTTCAGTGTCCCATTACTTGCTTCTACATCTTTTTTCCGCTTGACAGAGAAAACCTAGCCACCACTCTCCTCTGCCGCCTGTTTGTCGCTATTTCGAAGGGCATGGCGGACGAACTGACTGCCCCCTGCCGTAGCTTGCCGTCTGAGCTTATACCCGACATTCTTTCGCGGTTGCCAGTCAAGTCTTTATGTCGGTTCAGGTGTGTATCCAAGTCTTGGCTTTCTCTAATCTTAGACCCCCAATTTGTGAAGATGCATTTCGAAAGAGCCACTGAAAATGAGCATGTGTTTTACCAGAGGAGAAGACTCTTATTCACTGATGAAAATGGCGATTCACTTTACTCTTTCAACCTTGATGAGTTTCTGAATCATTATAATGATCACCCGTTTCTGAATGGTATTGGTAACTGTAACAACAATGTCGGTGTTATTGGTAATGATTATGATCCAGGCTCAATCTGCCCAGTCGTGTTCCGGTCTCCGAATATATAAGTGATTATTGGGGCCTGGTGTCTTTCTGCTTTGGCCTTGTGTTATTTAGTTATGGTGATTCAGAGTTTTATGTTGCTAACACAGCTACAAGGAAGTCTAAGAGACTGCCAACTCCATCTGCAGAGTTGGGCGATCAACCCGTCATGTGTTATGATGGGTTCGGTTTTGATCACTCTACTGATGATTTCAAAGTCATTACTTCGAGGTCCTCGAATGAAGGAATGCATTTTATCGTCTATGCGTTGAAATCCGGCTCTTGGCGACGTATTCAAAGGCGATTCCCCTACAAAACTGGTCGTACTCGTACTGGGATCTTGCTCAATGGAGCACTTCATTGGTTGATGAGGAGACTAGAAGATGACTCATGGGTGATTGTATCTCTCTGTTTAGCAGACGAGGAGGTGCGATAAATTCAACTGCCGCTTGATTTAGGTGTGGGAAAGTGGCATGCGCCGGAATTGAGACTGTTCTTCAATGACAGCCTATGTATAGCTCATTCATTTATTACTGAAATAGTAGATGAAACTACAGTAACAAGGAATAATGAGTTTTGGGTTATGAAGGAATATAGGGTGGTGGAGTCTTGGACTAAAAGTAAATCTTTCTGTGGCTTGGATAGTTCTTTATTGCCTTTGGTTCACTGGAGGGAAAATCATGCTCTCTGCTGGTCCAGGGTAAATAAGTGGTTGGTCATGTACAATTTTAATGATTTAAGCTGTCAAGGTCTATTGATTCCTGGATATCCTACAGTTACTCAGGCTGGTTTCTACGTGGAAAGCCTTGTATCACTGGATGATGATCAAGATTTTAATTAGTAAATCCAGCATGTGAGGAATCTTAGTTGAATACTGGAGCGTGGAGGAGGTAAAGCTGATGAACTTACACCTGTCTCTTGTTTGCTTTGAATTAGTTTTTTGTTGTTTCAGAATGTCTTTAAACTACCTATTGCTTTCATAATTCTATTTACTGTTAGCCTTTGTTTTTCTACTTTTACAATCTTGCTAGTTGCTTGATAGCAGAACTTCTTTCATAGATGCAAAACTTATAAATCTTATTCTTTAGCATAATACTCATTAGTCACATCCTTTCATATTCTAAAGCTGCTTGGTTGTCTTTGTTTGGAACTTAAACTTAGCAGGGTATCTTCTGACAATCTAAATTTAATTGCTCATCTATGATTCAAACATAAGCAGTATCATTTGGCTGGCTTCAGGTTTTCCCGCTACTCCATGAGCTACATGTGGACAATCTATTTGAGCTTGATGGAATTTGTGATTGGAAAAGCACTAGAATTTTGATGAGAACAATTTCTGAATTATAGTTTGAGTCATGAAAAATCAATCTTTTATGACATGTAAAGTTTCTTATAGAATCCCTTAAACTGTTGGCCTCAATGGTGCTATAGCCTATATGTATCAATAATTCAGTATGTAAAATATCTCAGTGGTTAATGTTTTAAAAGGATTTTGGTCAGTATACATGTAGAATCTATGCAGGCTATGACATATATAGAAGGGAGGCTAGGCCTTGTGTCTTTTTATCTGGTGATTCTTTTAAGTTACAATGACTACAGGTTATGTTTCAAATAGTTTTCCTCGTTATATAATCATTATTATATTCACAAGTGAGCCGCCATTCTGATAGTCCTACAATAGATATTTGACATTGAATGGGCATTGTGCATCTGTGTAGAAGATATGTAGGTCCAAGACTTAGTAATTTAGTATAGTGTCTATAGTGGTAGTAGTGTTGATTTTACAGTAAAGCAATTCTAGAACCAAGAAATTTATCCATGATTATTTGAAAAATATTTTTTGAGACTGTTTTTCTCTTGGTGCCTAGCATACTTTGACATGTGACTTATTTGCAATCATTTGGATTTTCATCTTATGATGTGAATCTAATGATGGTGATTCTTTGAAGTTTATTTTGTTTGTCATCTGTTTTACATTTCTAAGTTCAGTTGTGAGTCTGTTTGGATGAAGGATGCTTGGAACATGTGAGTTTATTATGAGCACTCTTTGTTGCTTTTCCCTTCGGCATGAGATTGTGTGTGATGAATTTTGACATAATTGATATGTTTGTTTTGTGGTTCAGGTACAGTCTTGTCTTTCAGATGCTGAATTTTGTGATGCATGATCATATTTTATGGTTGGTTTACCTTTGAAGAATGTTTCAGTTGCGATAAACATGAAATTGAGAGATTTGAAGGGATCTTATCTCATGTGACTCATGCCACATCAATTGCGGGGACTAATTCATATGTACTCTAATACACGGAATGGGGTAGCTGTGTTCGTTGTGATTCTGCATGAAGCATGTACCTGTAATTATATTCTCTAAGACCAAGTAATGCAGGACCTATCATGAGCTTTTAAAATCTGGTTATAATGAAAAAGTTCTACGAACTTCATTGTCGATTAAACATTAACCAACTGGAATGAGCTTAATAACTCTCTTGGATGATGATTGTTGCTGCTAGAATTCAACAATTTGTATATCAATGCTTGGATTTCTCGAGCCTTATTCACAAACCATCTTGTGGGGCTAATAGTTTCATGATAAGTCACTAAGGTTAGACTATGTCTTACTGAAAGACGTTAAGGATAGGCTGCAACGAGTTGTCATGATTAACAAGGACACAGCTTCTCCCAAGCAGTAACTCCTCGTATAGAACTGTAGGAGGCTGGCTGTACAGATGTACAGTTGCTCTTGGCAAAATGGCAAACATGTTCAGTTTGTAAAATCATTTCATTGCAAGGCAAGCAATGCTCAATGTCTCATATGTAGATGAACTTGGGGCTATTGATCGGGTTTTCATGATTTTGAAATATGTTTTTGCTTTCTTCCATTCCCGGCCGGCAAAAGCTCTTTAATATGTTTGTGGGCTACAACATTTGTTTCCTTATAAATCCCACATTTGGATAAAATCAAATCAATAGCTTTAGCATACGTCGTACAATCATCCTTGACCAATTTTATTGTCATCCTACAAAATGTTACAGACCCAGCAAATTGTATCTACAATCATCCTTCATTTATATCCCATACATGTCTTGGTAGTTTCAAATCACTCTGATGTTAACCTCCAACATTTCATATGCACAGATCCAACCTACGACAGTCATTTGATTTTACTAACAATTATCTAGTGCTGCAATGAGAATAAGTCGGTGAAAATCATGCAAGAAAGTTACAAAATGAGAAATGTAATTAAGGTGATGAACAAAGCAGTATGCACATGAACAGTGACATACACGTTTCAATATTTGCTAGCTAAGCTAAGGTAGGTTCCGTGGTACCAGCATAGCTCTAATCTACAAAGAGTAAATGCATATAAGCAATCATCATTGGGATTCGGCCACTCAATTGGAATCATGGCCGTCTTGAGAGATGATTACTTCCAGTTGTAAAACGACATCACCTTCATGTGGCACGTAATGTGAACAATGGTGATCACGCATATTTCTCAGTTCAGCCAGCACAAGAAAGATTGAAGCAGGCAGCAATCAAAAGCTTTGATGTGTAACATCATTAACATGGCGCAAGCTAGCATAACAATCGCAGAGATAATGCTAAGACAAAGAGAATGATTATTCGAGAATGTTACCGAGTGGATTCGGATTATCTTTGATCTTTACTCCTCTTACATTGTTCAGTACCGATGGTAGGCTCTCCACATAGATACCAAAGCTAATGATAGAACTAATATCTTGGGGAATGTCACGAATCAAAGATCCCAAAATGTTCCTATCAAACAACATCAGATCATAAGATTTTGTCCAAAAACCCGAATGTGTCAAGTCAAACTCAAATGGTTTGGAGACATGCATTTTAGTCCAGGACTCCGTTACTTCATATTCTTTCATGACCTAAAACTCGTTATTTGTTACGTTTTGACGTATAAATGTTACGCATAACGAGTTTCTGAATGCCGCTAGTTGAATCCCATCAAGCCAAGCAGGGGCATTGGGCGGTAGTTCAATTTCTCTAACCCCCTCCTCTGCTAAAAGGAAAGATATAATCACCAATGATTCATCTGCAGCCTTCATCGCCAACCAATGAAGACCACCACTTACCATGATCCCATTCGCACCACCATAATATAAACATGTGTAGGGAAACAAGTATGTAGTCAATCTATCGCCAAGAATCAGTCTGCAATGTATAAACACTAAACAGTAAACATAACTCCATCAAGATATTCCTGCCCGTTAATCACCTTGTATTCATTGGTGGAGTGATCAAATCCAAGTCCATATAAGTGCCTCCAAAAAATGGCGGGCTTCATTGGTCTCCATGGTGCCTCTAGTAATTTCTTTGATTCCTTGGTTACAGGGTTGATCAAAGTATAACAGTAGTCGCCTAAAAACAAAGTCAAGAACAAGCCATAGCAGGAGTAATGGACATAGGGAACCCAATCAAGTCCACGTCTCGGAAGATGATTGTAAACAAAGCCGAGCTCAGTGGGTGCTGCTACTAGACCATCAACACCAGCAGTAGGATTCTCATTGAGAAACTGGTCAAGATCCATAGAGTACATCCCTCTTTGTCGCATGTCAATAGTAAAGAGGAGGCGCCGTCTTCTGAACAAGACATCCTTATTCTCAATGGCGGCTTTGGAATAGTTGGCGACGAAATCAGGATCGGAGATTAAGGACTGCCATGCCTTGGACACAAGCTTGAAGCGGCACAAGGGCTTCACTGGTAACCTGGTAATACCATCTATGATCTCGGGTGGAAGCTCGACATTTTGGCCACCCTGGACTTCTGTCTTCTTTTTTTTAGAACCAACTACCATCTTAAAAAGAAAAAAAAAAAAAAAAAAAAAAAAAGCTCTCTAAAATTTCAAACTCTCTCATCTTCCGGCCTTCATTTTGCTTAGATCTCCTTCACCTAGGTAGTGATTCCTCACCCTAAGTGGTGATTTCTCTTCGTTTAGCCTTTGATTTCGGTTATTGAAGATCAAATCTGTGTTCATCTCTTAGATCTAAAACTCTAAGATATACCCACAGATCCGTTCTTAAGATGATTTGCAGGCTTTTGTCTTCCTTTGTTACTCGAGATCTTCAAACCATGAACAAAACTCCTTCTTCTTCTCTACCGTGTCATGCCATGGAGGATTTCGTAGTCTTCTGCAACTACCTCTACAAATTTGAGTTTTCTTGGCTAAGATCTTTTTTGGTTTGGTTATGGGTTTCCTCTATACGAGATTTTCTCGTAATCAGTCAATTAGAGAATGTATGGCGGCTCCGGCCGTATACTCACCTCTGCAGACCACCTTGGTTCTCTATCCACGCTTGCGACTTCCGTTAGAGCTTCGGTGACGAGTCCTCATCGGCGGCTGCGGGATGGAGTTGAAGAAAAAGTCTTGTTTAGGGTTTAAGTGTTTTGGGCTGCTTGGGCTTTTTACTTTGTAGGTTTTTTTATTGCAGTTTAATTTATGTTTCTCTTGTCTTGATTTCTTTATGAATCAGACTACGAGTGACTTGTTTATAGGTCTGCCCATGGTTTTGTTTGGGCCTCCTATTTGCCTTTGGGCAATTATAAATATGTTTCATGACCAAAAAAAAAAAAAAACCTTCCATCTTTTGTTTCCAGATATGGTTTCGATCTAAATCAAGATATGGTTTTATGCAATGAGTAAAATTTCGACGATTGTGGAAATTTCGACCGTTCAAAAATTAGATATTTCGATGAAAATATCGACAAATATCGAAATTAATAAAATTTCACGGAAATAATGTCAAATTTATTAATAGGATATATATAAGAATTTACATGTATCAATCATATGTTTGTGTGCGTGTCAGCTGAGTTGGTTAAGGAGTTATTCTTCTTCTTTGCCAACCCAGGTTCAAATCTCCATGCGGGAGAGATTATTTTTGTCCAAAACTTTCACCTTTGGGCCGAGTTGAAGACAAACTATCAGCAATTTCGATAATTTCCTAAAATATCGTGATTTATCGAAGATTTCTGACGAAATCTCATGGAATGTTGAGAAACTTTCGGATATGCAAACAAACGATAATTTCGACGAAATATCGCCGAATTTATCGATTTTGCACTCCTTGGTTTTATGATAGACAAATAAAGATATGAGTCTTAGCCCAAAATGAGTGAAACCTAATTTATCGATTTTCTGAATTTTCACTACCAAATGACCAAAATGTCTCGTTTTCTCCATCAAAATTACACTCGTTCCTACTTATTTTCATCTCTCTCTCTCACCGCCACATATCTTCTTCTTCTTCTTTAGTCACTTTCTCTCGATTCCTACGACAATGTTGAAGAAGAATCTAACTTCAAAAGCCCGCGTCGGTTTCTGATTAGAAAGAGGAGGTCTAGATTGGAGCTCCGACCTGACGGCATATATGTCTGTTTCATGACTATAACGACGACATTATCGCTGCCACCGCTACTCGTGGCTCATCATCACCATCTACGAAAATGTCCTCCACCGCACTTGTTGGCCTGATTCGCATCCCCGTTAACGTCGTCTCCATCTCCGGCATGAGGCACCATCACAGATCTTGATGTTAGAGTAAGTCATAGATCAAATTCGGTTGGGGTTCTTGTCAAATTGTTTTTTTTCCTAAGATCATCATATTGCTCTATGGTACTATTGAATAGCAAGCATTGCTTCTTATTGTGATAGAATCATTTGTGATTTGATTGTGAGATTATGATGGTATTTGATTGGTTTCATTATTTAACTTGCAAAACATAGGAATTTTGGTGTTGAGGCAGAAAATTACTCTTTAAAATGTTTTGTTATGTAGCAGTATCAAGGAATAACAGAGGTATTAGAAGGTAAGTAACAATAGATGCAATAGCAGGTAAGTAACAGTAGAGACAGTAGCAGATAATAACACAGAGGGAATTAGCAAGTAATAATGAAGAGGGCAGTAGTAGGTAAATAACAACAACAATATTAGCAGAGAAATGACAAAGACAGTAGCAGGTAATTTACAGTGACAATATCAGCATGGAAGTGACAGTGGTAGTAGCAACGATATATGGTTACTGTGAAAATGAGAGTATCGTCTTTTTCCTAAGAAAAAAGACATCCAATTACAGTTGTGGTACTCAAAACCTGCTGCTGCACGTACTGAAAATAACTACTACTACATTTGCTGAGCTATTGAAAACCTGCAACTACACTTACTAAAACTGATACTATACTAGCTGAACCACTAAAACCCTGCTACTACATTTGTTGGTCCAAAAGATTTTGGCATCATCAAAACCACTCTTGGTGTCCAAAAAAAAATACTCATGAAAGTTTTATTTAAACTGACCACACACGTATCATTAGTATTGTCACATTTTTTTTGAGACAAAATTAGTATTGTCATATAACATGGACATCAATGAGAAACTAATGACTTACGCTACAGTTAAAAGGGAGATGTATGCCCGATGTAACATGACACCAAAGAAAATGACTTTAGTAATTGATCCAATTTCTAAAGTTTGATGTATTAGAAGAAATTAAAATGTAGCTAGCTAGTTGCGCTATAGCATGTTCTTGATCATTGAGAGAGTGAATGATGATTGAGGAGATGGAATGAGTTATGGACTAAATGGTGTGTTATGTAGAAGAGTTCTGGATCACGAAAAAACAGATGAATCAATACATGTTCTTAGTGTGAGTTGTTTGCTAGTACAAGGTTTGTTGCTAGCTAGTTGTGTGACTCTGTTTTACTACTGCAGCCGCAGCATGCACTTCCAGCTCTCTTTACCAGAGTCAACTAACATGCATATCAACCTTAAGATTTGGGCATGCCATATAATTTGACTTCATCATACTATATTATACGAGTTAAGAGTGTCCTTGAAAGTTCAACAAATCAAGAGTGAAATTGCAAAATGGTCCCCAAAATTGAGAAGGAAAGATCGCATTAAGGAAATCAAGAGATATCATCAATTAATATAAATTCACTAATGTACAGACAAAAGAGAAGACATAAATCAACTAAGCTACCTAATTGGTTTTAATCAAAGCAGTTCAATTCCTCTGACAGTAGCCTATGTTTGGTCCTTAGTTGTGTCTTCGCCTTTCCCTGAATGGAAGTCCTCAAAACTCTTTCCTTCTTCCTTTGCTCTGCTGTCATTGTCTGTGGATCTCTTCCTTCAGGTATGACTATATTTACAGTGATCTTTTCGATCATAGGCACAAAGAGTTCTTCACCCACATTGTCATTTCTATTAGGATTGACCTCAAAAAAGCTCTGCAGTTTGTCTTCCTTGGTCATGAAATTCTCAAATTCTTTCCCAAGAAAACTCTTCAGAAATGCGAGCTGAATCACCTGATACCATGATGTCAATTCCAGCTTCTTTTCACATACAGTTGGACGTGATATCGGGCAGTGAAGAGTCTTGAAGTACTCCACAATATTTGTGTTCATGTTAAGACTACTCACTTTCTTCAAAATCATCTCCCTGAGTGTTTCTCGCAACTGCGAATATGGCAAGGTGTATCATTTGCTCTGTCCCAGAATTTGTCAAGAGCATCAGTCTCGAAAATCAATGCTAGTGCTGCACATGCTGCCCCTTGAACTAATACTTCATCATTTTTGTCCAAGATGTCCATGAAGAAGGAAATTGCACCCCTCCAATTTTGGTTCAGGTTCAGCGCCATCCATCCGTGCTAGTAAGAAGAAAGCACCAAGAATATATTGCAGCAACTAGGATCTCCTGTGACTGCTTCTTTCGGTTGATCACATCATCACTACCGGATTCAGATTTGAAACTCATCAAGAAGTCCCAAATAACCTTCATTCCCTTTTGAGTCTCCTCTGCGCCAATTGCACCAAAAAAGGTGACAACTCCCAAGCATTCCAGCATCTTCGTTGTGTTTGTTCTGGTCTTCTTTAGACAAGCACTGCTGGAAGCTGCATCAAGAAACTCCCTGTAAATCTCAGCCATCTTTTCTTGACAATCAACGGTGATTGAAAGCAAACCAATCACTTGCAATGCATTCTGAACCTCTTTCGTGGCGCCTTTCTTCACACTACATAAGCATCGGTAGAGAAGCTCTACAACATATCTCTCTTTCAGGTCTTCATGATCCAACTTTTTGTTCAGTAGCTCAATTACTCCGGCCAATGCTTTGGCTCGCTCCGGTCCACGTTTGTCATACAACTTTTCAATTAACCAGGGAGAGGCTCTTGCAGGTTTAGGTGGTCGTTGAGGTGTCAGTTCCAGAATCACTGCAGCGGCAGCAGCGGCGGCAACAACATCTTCATCATGTTGTCTTGTTTCGATTTCATGCTGGATCTCGCGTTTTGCTGACACTGGGGTTTCTGTATCCTCTAGCTTTTTGCTAAGCTGTTTGGTGTCGATCCTTTGAATACCTTGTTGCATGAGAGTGGAGAAAGCATCTCTTTTTCTTGGGGGAGCAACTTTCTGCCGAGATGCCTTGAAATTTGAAGATGCGGAACTTGATCTCCTGACACAGTTTGAAGGGCCAGAAGAACGGTTGTTACCTCTCATCATCATCATCCTGAGAAATCGAAAGGCCGGTTGAGGAAATCTAAAGGTTGAGGCAAGTGTTGAATGAAATGAGAAAGAGTCGTCCTATATATAAAGGGTTTCTGTTACCTATTTGCATGGGTTAATCACTACTCCAACATGAAATAGGAGATGCAGAAGTAGTGGTTGAATAGGAATTACAATCCTTTTTACAAACGGATTATTAGCTGTGACCTTCTCCTCAAAAAAGAAGGATTAACTGTTTATATCAACAAAAAATAAAAAATAAAAAAAAGACACCAAAGTAAAAAGAAGAAGCTATTTCTTTGCTACCGAAAAAAAAATTTATTAATCAAAAAATAATAATTATTAATCTTGTTTTGGTTGGGCTCCGTTTGTAAACAAAAAAAATATAAAGAGAATGACATCCCACTACCACAAACAGTAGCAAAACACACAAAACCCACATTTGAAAGGAGAGAGTTAAGGAACAAGTGATCTTATCCTATATTTGAATCATTTATAGATAACAACCAGCTAAGAGTTACTCATCGAATATGTGCCAACATAGTAACATATAGTACAATCTGTCTTAAAAATTACTAGTAGTTTAGTGTGCAAAAAAAAAAACGAATTTATGGTGCGTAGAACGGGTTGATCAAGACAGAATTCATTTCTCAAGTTGGGAGTTAATCATATTTATGTTTGGACTGTAGAAGAAACCAAAAACATATATACTGATCGGATTGAATTAGAAAGGTGCAGTATTAACATTACTTGCAGTTTTCTCAAACATTTGTTGCTCAGCCACCTTTGCTCCATCTGCAGAACGTCACTGATCAGTTCGACAACTTCAAGGTTCATAGTGATTCTGACTCAGTTAGGCTTAAAGCTACCTGTACATAAATCTCTGTAAGATTTTATTCTAGACAATAATGAATTTTATACTACATAACAAAAGTCTGAAACTTTTGTCCAGAAAGATACATATATCTAGTCTGATCCTACCTAAGTGTCATCATGTCTTGGGCAATCTAGCCACTGCAAATTTGAGGCAGGTTTGACCAGCCTCCAATAGCGTGCTTGAAATCTTTAACTTCGTCAGCTATATGTAACGTCAGTATGTCAGGGTTACAGTTATCTGAAGAATATTACAAAGAACATAAATACACAAAGTTGGCCCCCTGCAGGTTGCAGATAAAAAACTAAATATGATCCAGAAACAAATGAATATATACATTCAACAATTAATTACGTACCAGAATAGTTTGGCTTCCATAGATTAACCTTGGATGTTGTCAGTATCTATTTTCTTCCTTTGAAAAAGGGGTCAACTCGATATGAGGTTCCACAAATTTTGACATTAGGGACGCGAGAGATGAACTCGTCAGAGAGGCTACCAAAGCTCTCAGAACGATGGATGAGAAGATTCTGCAGTGGTACATTTTGCAGGAGGAAGGCTGGTAGTTGTTTTAGTTTAGGACACTCCTCAATGTGCAAGGAAGAAAGGCATGGCATTATTGAAATTGATTTCATTTGGGAATTAGAAGCATCTTCTGCCTCTCTTCCAAATTCCCACTTCTCTAAACTCGGCAAGTCGCCAAGAAAGAGTGTTTCCAAACTTGGGAAGGATGATGATGTTTCTTCTTCTACTCCAAAAAATTCAGCTCCAATCTCTTCCAGATCATACATGGACATTAGCTTTAGTACTTTAAGGGATGGCAGTTTCCCGAGAGGAGGCAAAACAGAGGAGCTGCTGTGACAAAGATGAAAGAATGTTTGCAGGGCATCAATTAGAATAGCATCTACATCCTTGTTTCCAGACATATAAAGCTCCAAATGAGAAAGTCGTTCTTTTTTCCTCAGTTCTGCTTTCTCTGCCTTACTTGCTGCATCATCACCAATCCTTACAACATAGATGGCAAGACGGTGAAGCTGATTCATCATTCTCAGATCTCCTAATGTAAATACTTCTGAATCTTCACTGCAATAAACAGAAGGGCACCCCTCCAGTGTCCGCAAATTCCTTATACCCCCAATCCCTTTTGGCATTGAAACACAAAAATCAACATGAAGATGCTTCAAGTTAATCAACTTCCCCTTATTCTCAGGCAACTTTTCAAGGAACTCACATTTTTCAAGCCGCAAAGTTTGCAAATTGTACAAGTTACACACAGTGTCAGGTAATTCCCTCAATCTAGTGAGAGACAAATCAAGGTACCTTAAATGTATCAACTCCCCAATCTCCTCAGGCAGTCGTTCAATTTGGTTGTGCCTCAAATTCAATGTCCTTAGACATTTCAACTGTGAAATCAAATTGGAGTCTATGGCAGTAATTCTTGAAAGAAAAGTTGTGAGGGTATGCAAAATTTTGCAATTTGCAAATGATGATATACAAGATGGAAGAGGACCACCCTGTGCTGACATTAAGGTCAAATGGCGAACCTTGTTACCTGGTCGTTTCAGTATTTCAGCACTGGATAGCTCTATTCCATAATTTCCATTAGTATTCATGGCCTCCATAGTAAAACACTCATTTTGGGTCAAGTACTGTACAAAATCATGCACAGAATCATGCATTTTGCAGCCTGTGATATCCTTGGTAAGTGCATTTTGCCGCAAATCTTGGAAGAAACATCGCATTACTAATTTAGTGAAAACTTCTCCACCTTTTGTTGCCTCTTCTTTGTTTTCTCCAACACTAAGATAGCCTTGTGACATCCAGTGCTGGATAAGAATTTCTTTGTTGAACTCAAAATCTTTTGGATAAGTAGCACAGTACAAAAGACAACTCTTAATCTCCGGGGATAACTCATAATAACTGAGTAATAATGGTCGAAAAACTTCTTCTTGAACCACTTTTACCTTCCATATCTCACTGTTGAGAACTTCTTCCCATTCTCTGTTTGTTTGCTTATGCAAGAGGAGACTACCCAAAGTCTTCAGAACAAGTGGCAAACCATCACATTTTCTAACAATTTTCTCAGCAGTATCTCCAAACCCCTTGTTGAATTTATCTTGTCCCCTATCCAGACATGCAACATTATAGAATAGTTCCAAAGAATCTAAATGACTCAATTTCTCCAAAGCGATCATGTCACTGGACACTGGTTGCTCTCATCATTCGAGCAACCTCCTGCTTTCGGGTGGTCGCTAGAATTCTACTGCCTTCAGAACATGTTTGCATAAGTACCGGTAACCTTAAACTCCCCCCTTTGCTTGGTCTTCTGTCCACACATCATCTAGGACGAGGAGAAACTTGTTATCCTTGATTCTTTCTTGGATGCTTTCTAATAATTTTTGCAACACATTTGAACTATCTTGAGATTTTATTCCACTGACAAGTTCAAGGATTTCTTTTACAATCTTGATGACATCAAAAGGGTCTGAGACACAAACCCATCCTCCCCTCCCTTAACAATTCACTCACCAACCTTTTTTTTTTTTTCAACTTGTCGCCCAAATATGGTTGATATGTCGATGAAAGAAGTAGTTATAGGTCACATTAACTGCAGCAGCAAGCATGGTGGATTGAAGGCTATACTTGTTTTTATCAATATAAATCTGAGTTATCTCTTTGTTTAGATCTTTCATTGCACTACCAATCTTATAACAACGAGTTACCTCATTCAATCGGGCAAAACAAATGCAGTTGCAAGGAATTGAGAAACACGCCTCTCTTTCTTGTTTCTCAGCTTCTCGTTTCCCAGTTTCAGTGTCCAACCATCTACCAAGTCATTCACGTCTTTGAGCTGATCCAACCAGTCTCTCACACAGGGATCTGCGACTTTCTTCATATCAGCATCCTGAAGCACAGTCTGGATGAGTTTGAGGGTGCTGCTGAACTTGTCAACGTCCTTACCCCTTCATACTTGTCCGGTGGTAAACTACTGAACCCAGTTGTTGAACATATGGCACCAACTTGTCTGGAGAACCTAGTTATACATATAATGTAGCCAACCATTAATTTAGCACAACTGATTCAAACTGAAAGATTTTTTAACTCTACTCTGTGTTTCTATCAACAATAATTGAATAATTGTACTCTCTTGTTTTTCCATCAAGATAACTGCTAATCCTCTATTAACATTTTGTTGTTGATTATGTTAGATGGAAAAGTCATACATGTTGTTTCTTAGAATCATGCTACTCATAATATGCTTTTGATGATATGTTGTCAAGAAAAGATTTTCATCATCCTTTTGATAATCTAAAGAACATGTTTTCAATGTAGGGGAGTCAGTTTTCATGCGGTTTTCAAGTGCCTTACCCAAGCATAAATATATGGCTTCGATAATTATGCACTCTAACTAATATACAAATCGGTTACCTGTGTGAAATCTGATTTGCAGTCAATCAAGCATCTAATTTCATTGTCCCTTCAAGGATGTCCGATAAACTTGGAACGATACAGAGAGGATTAGCATGATCCCTGCGCAAGGATGACACCCATAAATTGAAAAAGTAACTCTAGTTGAAGATATTTGTAACCACGAAGAATAAGTAATGCAGTAGACCATCTTAACCTTTTAATTTCTGGTGTAAAGAAAATAATGAATATAAATAAAAAATAAAAAATAATGAATAGAAAGTAGATTCAAATCTCAAGCCAATAGTAGTAAGGGTGACAGTTAACTTGAGCTGGAGAAGAATGCGAACCCTTATTATCTTTTTGTGGTTGATATAATATCTTTACTACTTTACCACAGAACAATTTACTTCTGTAGGCATTCTAAAAAACAAAAAAAACAAAAAAACAAAAAAAATTATTTCTCTAGGAACTTCGAAATTCTAGATTCCCTTCCATAAATAGCATTCAAATAGGTATTCTAAAGGCAATTAGGCATAGCCATAACTAAATATATACTTACCCTTTTATCTTAATATCCAACTTCTTAAGCATCTCCAATGGTAAATGACCAAAAAAAAAAAAAGCAACTCCAATGGTAATCATGGTTATCTATCAAATGTACTAGTCATTTCAGGTGAAATGTGAATCATTAGATGAGCAACTCCGGCAATATTATCTATTCAACCATTGATCTCAATACAACAGCTGAGCACACAGTTTCGTTGTCAACTATTGGATCACAGAATTCACCTTTAAAATTACAGACTCAGCAAATTGTACCTGGGAGACTTGCAGTTGCTCCAGATATTCGGCTAGCTTCCCCTGATTACCAATTCTTAAGGGCTTAGATGTGTGTGACAGATTCAGCATCAGCAATTTATATGTACAGTTTGCCAGCAGTTGGCGCATTCACGCTACATCTTGATGGCGACTTAAAGGGAGTGGCTTAGGATTTATGTGATAATAACTCTCTACCGCATCCCAAGTCCGCATCAAAAAACCTTCCTCAACTTTTGTTCTTTTAATAAGCTGCCCTTCCCCATCCCACTACTGGTAAGCAAAATAGCAAACATGTTTCAGTCCTGTAAAACCATTTCATTGCTCGACAAGCAATCAGCCCTTTCTGTGTTTCCCTGCTCGAAGTGGTTCGCAAGAAATATCTCATATGTAGATATACTTGGGCTATTGATCGGTCTTTCATGATTCTGAAGTACTTTTTTGCTTCCTCCGATTTCCCGCATTGGCAAAAGCTCTTTATCAAGGATGTAAAAACCAACATTCCAGGAGAAAGCGACCTGGACTCCATCTCATAATAGAGCTTGAGAACTTCATCACTCTTCCCTTTTCTTGCATATCCGTCAATCAGAAGAGAGTATGTAATCTCATTTGGTGAGAACCCTTTATCTGACAGTATAGTTAACATCGCATTGGCTTGGTCCGCATCCCCAATTTCACATAGCTTTCCGACCATCTCATTGAATGCCCCAAGACTAGGAATGAACCTGATCTCCATCATCTGCTTCATGTAATTCACACTTTCTTCCACTCTACCTGCTTTAGCACATCCCTCAATAAGAAAATTATAGCTCTCATCATATGGCTTCAAATCCATATTTCCCATCTCATTCATCATTGATTGTGCTTCATCAATTCTTCCCGCTTTACAATGAGCTTCGATGAACAAGGTATAGACAAAAGAGTTTGCTCGAAAACCTCTCTTAAGCATTTCTTCATACACCTGCTGTGCAGAGCCTAAATCTTCTAGTTTAACTTTAGCATAAACAATCAATGAGTAAGCAATTGTATCAAGAACCATATTCTTTTGCAACATTCTCTTCAACAACACCATACCTTCTTCAACTCTACCCTCCTCCAAAATCCTAAACACCAAACTAGTATTCACAATCACAGAAGGAGAACACCTCTTCCCATGAATCCTGTCCAACATGTCGGCATACTTCCGCAGCTCCCCTTCCTTGCACAAAGTATCAATCAAGATTCTAATCGTCTCTTCATTCGGATAACTCCTCCGTTCCACCATATGCTCATAAATCTTCCAAACCAAAGCATTTCGCTCCGATCTTTCCACAACACGAAGCAAAGTGTTGTAACTTATAAGACTTAAAGGCAGCCTACGCTCCCTCAAATAGCAACAAACATCAAAACCAGTCTCAAACATTCTCATCTTAGCATAAGTCTGTACCAGCAAATCAAACACAAAAGGGTTTGAAGTAGTGACCTCATAACTACTAAGTAACGAATCCACAACCGAAAACTTCAACGAATCTCCAACATTCTTCTTCAAAACCGATTCCATCAAAGCTCTAGCATCCATGACCATCTTGGCTCTGACCAAAATGTGAATGGTGATGGAGTAGGACCAGAGCCCATGATCAAAATCTTTCCTTTTTGACACCCAATGGAAGAAACCCAGAGCACGTTTGGCATCATTTGGCTCCTTCAGTTCCAACAATACATTCTCAACGAGTTTTGCATCTAATTTTACACGAGCATATTTTGAGGTCAGAGCATCCCAACTCCAACCGGATTTGAAAGAATCACAAATGGCTCTGACAACATTATTTGGTGTCGAGTTTGTGTGGATCAGTTGAGTGTTGGGTTTCAAGGAATTTAAAGAGTGTGTGATTCGACGCAGCAAAGAACCCATCAAAGTTTGTGACGATGAAGTAATTCAAGTTGGAGAGTGTAAACTGTAAAGTTGTCTGACCGGAATCAGAACAGAGTAGAGAGTTGATATCCACAACAAGGGTGATGAGCAGAGTTCGTTGTTGGAGTTCAATGACACGAGTTAAAATACTCTACTTCAGTTTTTTTTTTTTTTTTTTAAATTTATTTTTGAATTGTGTTTGAAAGCTGGTTAAGTCAGGATGCTCAGTTATGAATCCGGTTGTGGGCAGTGGCTTAGCTATGAATTTAAGGTTTTTTTTCTTCTTTGAATTACAAGCTATGAATGTAGGACGACAATGAGTCCGGTTTAGCTTGAAAAATAAGATTTAAAAGTAATAATTCTCACATTATAAGATTACTAGCCGCTTGAATATTCAATAAGACGTGGTTTTGGACTTTGAGTTACTGGCTGCAAAAAATCAGATTCTAAAGTGTGGATAAAAATACCTTATAATACATTTCTGAAATGAAACGAGCAGATGTGCAAGACTCACTTGCAACAATGAAAGTGAGCCGCACACAGTTATATTCTCTTTGGTGAGAAAGCTTTCGCTGTCCATATATATGTGGTAAAGGTTACTCTCTAGTTAGATACTCATTTCTGGTATACCTTTGCCAACATTTACATACATCGGAGCATTTCAGGCGCTGAGATTCATACATGGTGATCCCAGATTCAAAACACTAGTTAAATTCTAATCTGTAAGAGGTTCTTCATTTGGATCCCTTCACGAGGTAAAGAAGGCTTTGCATACATTAACTATACAAAAAAAAATATATGAAAAAAAAGTGAAGAGAAGGAAAACGAAGTGAAACGTGATCTACTATTTGAAAAGCCAGCAAACTCACTGTACAAATTGGCTTCACATTTACTTCGATTACATGTCTTGCTTGAACTACAGAGCTAGTTTTTATTTTCTGAGAACCATAGGCTCATTTCTTTACATATCTTGCTTAGGCTTTCGACTCAATTCAGAATATTGGCCACCCATTAGCTGCAAAATTTCCTCCCACAAACTTTCTGACGAAGAATCTGATGAACTTCCATAAATCAAATTAGGGCTGCAAGCAGCCACATACCAGTAATTGGATTCAATCTCTTCAGCCAACTGGTCCAGCTGCCACCCTGCATAGCCAACAAAAAATCTGAAATCTTGAGGCTTAAGAACCCCCTTCTTCACTAGACCAGCAGCTTCATCCAGACTGTTACGAGCACCAAAACAAAGACCAGGCATCACCTCTTCAAACCCGGGAAGCTTCGACTTTCCCCCTGTTTTCAACAAGAACATGCTTGCCTCAAGAGGCCCACCAAAATGCAGCGAGCAGTCAGAGAATGTGGTTGCAAGATCAATATTTGTGGGCCTCATGTGTTTAATCTTTTTGTGTAGTGGCCTGTTGATAACAACTCCAAATGGCCCCTCTTCTGGGTGTCTATTTCCTGACCGCAGGAGGAGAACAACAGTTCTTTCAAAGGTGCGCACTCCGTCAAGCTTTTCTGTTGCAACAAGGATACAGCCTGTCTCAGGCACTGCAAGCGGATGAGCCCACTTCTCGCCAAGAGGTTTTGACTGGTACTGAGGATCCGTTTCAGCCTGATAAGTTCACAATAACCAAGTATTAAATTCCATCATCATTACTTGTAAAATTTCATCTGTTGTCAATGCTAAAAGTACCAACATCCAATCCCGACCATTATAACTAACAAGTACAGTTTGGATAGGACCACTGGACCTGGAACAATACTAGAGATGACGTGGCTATGATAAAATTACGGTAAATTTCTGTACCTAACCAGATTGCAGTAAAGCTAGTTGTGGAGTAAGTATAGAAAATCTAAACTGCTTCTTTTCAGGAATCAAACTCCCACTATAAACATATCCAACCTGTAACCACAGATCGATAGTAGAAGTGAATAAATCTATGAAAGGACATCATTTATAGGAAGCTCTTTATCACAATCAACAGAAAAGGTACTTATGGGTGAGACTGGACCCAAGTAGTCAAATATGAGTCATATGACTACATAAAGTGGAGGTTTCAACCTAAACAAATTTCAAAATTGCTAGTACTGGGTGATTTTAGGACGTAAATTATTCTTCAAAAGATTCTTAAACTCAGTTATAATTGGACTCACAAAGAGATGTCTAGGGCTGTAACAAAACACAAGCAGAAATAACCCTTACAGGTTGGTTCTGGAAATCATGTAATAAGTCTGTGATTATAAAGAAACCAATGGTTTGGATCAATCATTAGCTTCTAGTTCTAGAAGCCCGACATAACAACTTTTCAATTACATGTGCCTGATAATTTGGTTAGGTCAGTTTGGTATTCTACCTAGAAGTCCAGAACCACTGTGTTAGGCCTTCTTTGGTTTGGATCAATCATTATCACCTTCACTAAATATATTGAACATTAAGGATATAGGAGAAAGCAATTCTTTGTAATTACACATTTTAGTTCTCAGTTTCTTTTCAATTTTCTTTTCCCCTCATAAGAGTTTTACAAAGCATATTAGCCATTTAGAAAAGTAAAACATTACCTGCTCCCCACGAATAAACTGTGCTCTGACCTCTCTCCAATCCGAACTTATATGATAACTTTTCTCAGAAGAAGTGTCTTTGATTTTTTCAGAGTTGTTTCCTTTTGCACCATCTCCTTCTGGAATAGAGTGGTCATCATTTCCTGTTTGAAACATCAGACCATACCACAATTCCATATCATCACATGCTATAAGTAGTTAATTTATACGGCAAAAATTGGTTCAAGTTAGCAGTAGAGACCATGCTCAAATGAAGTTACTAGTACTAGAAGTAGGTCTGATCATTGGTCAGTTCAGTTGTTATAGTATTTGAAAAAATTGTTAGAGCGTATCCACATTGGAATCACTAATATGTACACAGGATAATACATACATACATTTATATAAATTATAAATAAATACATTCTATACTTGTATATATAAGTTGCCTCAGTCTTATCCTTTTCAATTCAAGTTCCGAGTATTCTTCCCAATTAAAGGAGGAAAGGTAATGGATAATTTGGGGGTAATGCCATGGATGCTCAGATGCCTAAGACAAACAGGTATCTTGCATAGCCTTTCCTAGTTTGACTATAACATACAATTGCAATTGTGTAGCAACTACAATCGAATTTATCAAAACCCTTATTACCATTGTAGCCCTATCAACCCAGCATCAATGAACCACAAATTCATTATCAATTCACATCCCAAAATCAATCATCTTTGTACCCAAACAAGTCCCATAAACTTATACAACCATGACTTCATCATCATGTACAAATCTCCTTTGCTTCTAAAGTTCATTGGAGGTCCGCTAATCATACCAGTAAAGAACTTAGCAAAATCAGACATCAAACCATTTTACGGTCATGATCCTGTCAGAGTTAAAAGAAAAAACACTATTTTGCCTCAAACTTGGTATGTGGCCAAATGGTTTGCCATTTTCTAAGGATATTCTTGAATGGAAAAATAAGATATGAGTGAATGGTAGTTCCGATCATCGCTCATTGCCATCTGTTTTGGTTCTGATCGAAAGGGACCTGTTTTAAGAAACTCAACCAAAGTAAAACCTTTGAGAGAAGCTTTGGGTCTAGATCGGAGGGGCTTCAGCCAGTATTTCCATTCCCATTCATGAACTCTGGCTATGGAGTAAAGAAAAGAGGACTAAAGAACATGTGCTCAACAGACTAAAGAACATGTGCTAGACCTAAAAATGGCAGCAGAAATACAGCATCAAGACACCAAACTTGAGCCATGTCAGATTTCCAATTAGTATACATTTCCAAGAAAGAAAGAAATTCCCAAATAACTGGTCATACAGATGCTCTCAGTGAAGCCAAAACAGAAAAGGCTGGGTGTCTTGCATGATTTCTTGTTTTCACCCAAATGACCTAAAAAGTAGCTAAAACACAACAACGGTACCATGGATTTGTTTCCAACCCCACATATTTTTATTTTTCACCAAGTCAGCCACCAGGAACACAGCTTGCTGGGAGAACCAAACTACCATATTCCTCCCTAGCATAACTTCCTGGATAACCAAGGACACGGACAATAAACCAAGAGATGATCTGTAGAATCAAATCAGAGGTGAAAAAGATACATGCTTAGGAGTCAAGACACAGAAAGAGAAGAGGTTTTCTCCTTTGAGTTCCATGGTTAGTAATCACCCCTCTACATGCCACGACCCACCAACATCTGAACCTTTCTGACAAGCTTCACTTTTCAAAATAGAGGAATATGGATAAAAGTTAACCCTGTATTACTGTACCCAATATTGAAACATGAGTTGACAGAAAATGTCCGCGGCTTATCCAAGAACCAATTCGGCTTATCCAAGAACCAATTCCTTACATATACTCTACTACACACCTTCCAATATTCGCAACAATCAATCCAATTTACCAATTCCTTAATTCCAATGATGCAATTTACAATTATAAATTACAAGTCCAAGGAAAATATTCTATACAGAGGTCGGTTTTCAGCCCAAACATCTTTCCATTCCCACTAGTTACCACCAAACTGCAAGACTAATGTCACTAAAGGGCATCGACAGATCATTACCAATGGGTTGGCATTCACACCCATTTTCTTGCAGCCCATACTTCTTATGATCACAAACTAACACCATACCCTAGCAAAGGGGGCTAAGGATAACAGAGCCATTTTCCAAGCAAAGTTTTTGTTAGCAGTAAAATTTCGACCCCCAAACTGCCCTTCTCTTTTACTACTTCACAAAGCAACCTCTTTTACCCTCGTCCACCCACTCCCCATGGCCTCTCATAAAATGATCCAGTCTGTTAGCAACTCCAGACAGAATTTATTCACATCACATGACCATTTTAATAAGCAAAGCCAGTTGATTACCAGAAAATAATGTCAATGAAAACACTGGCAACTATAGGTACTATTTATTGACATTGACAGTCCAACTGAAAAGCTTCCCGACCATGATTTGGTTTTGAAACCACATAATGCACTACCCCCAATCAGGCAAGCAGATAGACATTTATCCAATGACCGGAACAAGCATCTCCCATCTCCCATCTCCCCAATTGAAGCTTCAACGACCCGTTCCATCCAGCGAGCCTAGAAGGCAACAAAGGAAAAGGCTTCACTTGACACTAAAGACAGCTACAACAGGAGTCACTGGCAACTCATAATCATAGCCTAGTCACTCTAAACACACTAGGGGTTCACTTCTCTTCATAATTCCAACCCTAATTTAGGGTTAGTCTATAAAATCACACATGATATACTAGTATACCAAAGCAGAGAAAAAAAGTCAACTTGCAAACCAAAACACCAAAATGTATGCGATCACAAAAACACAAATTGAACCCTAAATCAAAACCAAACCCAGTGCACAATCGAACCCTAAAATCCTAATTCACATGCAAGTTCCAGCTGAAAAGGCCATACCGGAAGAAGAAGAGGACGAAGAATTTCCCTGATTGTTGTTCTTCTTCCCGGTGGCTCTGACCACCACCAAGCCGCCATCTCTCCGCGGCGGCTTCGAATTCAAATTCAAGTCCCTAACATCAAACACCCTCCCACTATCTTCGACTCCTCCTCCTCCGAGCCACCAGGAAGCTCTGGCCTTGCCGCAGCTCCAGGAGTTTCTGAGGCGGAAGGGGGCTCTGGTGACGTTGTTGGTGACGTGAACGGACCACAGATCCATGATCACCGGTTAGAAACGATGAGAGAGAGTGAAAGTGTGAGAAGGGGAATCAGTGAAGGAATGCGAAAGCGAACAAAAATGGAGAGACCAATAAGAAAGACAAGAACAAAAAAGAGGAAGAAAACGACGGTGTTTGGGAAGCTGGGAATATGCTTTTTTTTCTTTTCTTTGTTTTTATATAACAGAAATGTATGTGAGAGTGTGTGAGTGGGTGTGCTGGCGGGTAAAACCGGCGCACATTTTCTAACCAACTTCATTTCCATGGTTTGTTTGGGATCATGGTGTTCGCTGTGTTACGGTGGTTCTCATTTTCTAACCTCTTCAAATAAGGACTGAGGGCAACTTTCATATCTGTAGAGCTTCATTTTTTGTGTATATCTTTGTATACAGTGGAGGATGTTGGGTTGGTCCCTCCTTAATGGAGGTGGAGAAACCATGTGTTGAATTACACATGAGGAAAGCAAGAAGAACTATTGTTTTGGTGACCCAATAAATGTAAAAGGAAGGCTAGCTATATGTGTAGTTAGGGTGGTGCAGCAATTGTTGAATGTTGATGGAAGTATGCATTAGTTAGCATGCCAACATAGAGCATGAAACAAGGAAGAAGCTTGACTTTGCTTCCATGCATGGTACGTGCACAAAGAGAAATGCATGAAGAGCTATGCCTATATAAAGGCATCAAAGTGCAAGAGAAATGCATCCGGACTTCCATGTTCGAGATCAAAGGCAGAGTCACAAACAAAATAGAGAGAGTTTGTGATAGTTGTAGTGTGATCCTCACTTGAGTGATTAGTGAGAAGAAAATTCCTCTTGAGAAAGAGAGAGGTGTGTTACCACTTTAGTTAGTCTAGAGTGAGTGTTTTTGTAATCTCATTATTTAGTATAGTGGAAGAAAGTACTACTGCTGTCCCGAGGACGTAGGCATATTGCCGAACCTCGTTAAATATTGTGTATTCTTTTTTGTTGCTATTTCCGCAAATCACACGAGGGGTGGGAAAGTCAGATCCTGGGATAACTAATTATCCGTCGGCCTTGTATTAGGCAGCCACTTCTTTCCCAACAAGTGGTATCAGAGCCCGGCGCTCATCGTCCGTGGCATCTCGTGGTGATCAAGATGGCGGAGCCGTCGTCATCGTCAGCAACAATGGTGAAGTTGACATCGTCAAATTACTCCATTTGGAAGCCCAGAATGGAAGACATCCTTTACTGCAAGGATATGTATGAGCCTCTTCAAAATGGTGGAGAGAAGCCAGCAGGCAAGTCCGACATGGAATGGAGCATCTTGAACAGAAAAGCTGTTGCAAGAATTCGTCAATGGGTTGATGAAAGTGTTTTTCATCATGTTGCACAAGAAACCAATGCCTACTCGATGTGGACCAAGTTGGAGTCCATGTACGAGCGAAAGACCGCACAAAACAAAGCCTCGTTCATTCGGCGGTTGGTGAACACGAAGTATAAGGATGGTCAAAGTGTTTCGGAACACTTGAGTGACTTCCAAGGCATGGTGAATCAATTGACGAATATGAAGATGGTGCTTGAAGATGAGTTGCAAGCACTGTTGTTACTAAGCTCGTTGCCAGACAGCTGGGACACGTTGGTGGTGTCATTAAGCAACTCAGCTCCTCAAGGCGTTCTCACACTAAACACTATAAAAGACAGCATGTTCAATGAAGAAGCAAGGAGGAAGGAGCAAGGAATATCGACTGAGTCGGAAGCCCTCGTCACCGATAACCGTGGAAGCAGTCGAAAGTTCCACAACCGAGGCAAAGCAAAGGACCGGTCAAGGGGCAAGTCCAGCCCAAAGAAGAACATCAGATGTTATCATTGTGGCAATAAAGGTCACATGAGGAATGAGTGCAGAAGGCTCAAGGAAGAGCAAGCCGAGAAAGGTGGTGCCAAAGATACCGCCGCTACTACCTCATATGGAGACGAGGTAATCATCATTTGTGGAGATGGTCATGTTAATTTGACATCTCAAGATACATGTTGGGTCGTCGATTCCGGCGCATCGTTTCATGTAACCTCACGAAGGGAATTCTTCACATCCTACAATACCGGAAATTTCGGTAATGTTAGAATGGGAAATGATAAGCTGTCCAAGATCGTGGGAAGAGGAGATATTTCCCTTGAAACCAACACAGGTTGCTGCCTGGTTCTCAAGGATGTGAGACATGTTCTAGACATGCGTCTCAATTTGATCTCCACTGGGTTACTTGATGATGAAGGCTACACAAATGTCTTTGGTGATGGAAAGTGGAAGCTCAGTTATGGTCCAGAAATCCTAGCTCGAGGGAAGAAGGAGAACACTCTCTACATGACATATGCAAAAGTCTGTAGTGGGTATGCAATTACACTTGGAGCAGACTCGCCGGTGGAGCTGTGGCACAAGCGGCTTGGTCATATCAGCGAGAAGGGACTTACTATTCTAGCCAAAAGAGAGGTACTGTCTGGTGTCAATGTTAAAGATATGCCTCTAAAATCATGTACGCATTGCTTGGCTGGAAAGCAACATCGAGCTTCATTCCATCGTTATCCTACGCCAAGGAAATCCAATGTTTTGGATGTTGTACATTCTGATGTGTGTGGTCCCATGACCACGAGTACTCACAGAGGTGCAAGATACTTCGTTACCTTCATTGATGATCATTCTAGGAAGGTATGGGCTTATGCACTGACGACGAAAGATCAAGTGTTGGAAGTATTCAAGCAACTTCATGCCAGAGTTGAACGGGAGACCGGCAGAACCCTGAAATGCATTCGCACCGACAACGGGGGAGAGTACATGGGGGCGTTCAGACACTATTGTAAAAGTAACGGAATCAGGCATGAACGATCTGTTCCAAAGACTCCTCAGCACAACGGAGTGGCCGAGAGGATGAACAGAACTATTGTTGAAAGAATCAGAACAATGTTATCTCATGCCAAGCTGCCTAAGAGCTTTTGGGGTGAAGCTCTGATGACTGCAGTTTATGTGATCAACCTTTCTCCTTCAGCTCCATTGAATGGTGATGTGTCGAACAAGTTTTGGACCGGAAAGGACGTCTCATACAATCATCTAAAGGTATTTGGCTGCAAAGCATTTGTCCACATTCCCAAAGACGAAAGATCGAAGATCGATAGCAAGTCAAAAGAATGCATATTCTTGGGATATGGAAATGAAGAATATGGGTACAGGCTGTGGGATCCTGTCAACAAGAAGATTGTCAGAAGTAGAGATGTTGTCTTCTTCGAAGATCAAAATATTGAAGATACTCAGAAGACTGAGAAGCCTAAGAAACCCAGAGAATATCTAGTCAACTCGGATAAAGATTCTCCGCCAACAAAGCAGGATGGCAGGAGAGAAACCGGAGACTCCGGTGATGCAGCAAATGACCCGATGATCAATGACCCAGTTGGTGACACAACTGATGATGAGGAAGAGGCAACGACCCCACGAAGATCAACCAGGGAACGCAGAACCTCGAGAAGATACCCTCCAGATGAGTTTGTTACTCTCACAAATGGAGGAGAACCAGAGTCTTATGAAGAAGCTCTAACGGATGACCACACGGGGGAGTAGTGGTCGAGAGCCATGCAAGATGAAAGATAATCCTTGCATGATGAGAGCTAGACTTGTGATCTGGTGAAGTTACTGGAAGGTAACGGGACACTCAAGAAGAAATGAGTGTACAGACGGAGGACTGCATAGTATACCTTACGACTCATAGTCAAGGCAAGGCTAGTCGTGAAAGGTTTCAGTCAGAAAGAGGAGGAAGACATGGCAGTGGAGCCATATACCTCAGCCGTCAAGAGTCTGATGTATGCGATGGTGTGCGCAAGACCAGACGTAACAGAAGCAGTTGGCGTTGTTAGCAGAGATTTGTCTATTTCAGACAAAGAGCATCGATATGCTGTGAAGCGGATTCTTATAAGTACTTCCAAGATGAGATTATGCTTTGAAAGCAGTAAACCTGAACTGGTTGACTACACAAGTGCAGTTATGGCGGGAGATGATGACTCGAGAAAGTCTACATCTGGACCTGATTACATTTTCAGGGGGAGCTGTCTCTTGGAAATCAAAGCTACAAATGTTTGTTGCTTTTTCCACGGCAGAGGCAAAGTTCATAGCAGCTACGGAAGCGAGCAAAGAAATGCTATGGAAGAATTCCTACGGGAATTGGGCCATGAAAAACATAAGTATGTTTTGCATTGTGATAGTCAGAATGCCAAGCAAGTATTGCTTGAGGAGAGTCACACCGACGTCAAAGTTCAGATGATGATCGAATCCGTAACTACAAACAAGTATGAGTTTTGTAGAAGCGCGTCAAGAAGCACGCGCGCGACCCTCCATCTAAGTCGGGAGGGGGAGATTGTTGGGTTGGTCCCTCCTTAATGGAGGTGAGAAACCATGTGTTGAATTACACATGAGGAAAGCAAGAAGACTATTGTTTTGGTGACCCAATAAATGTAAAAGGAAGGCTAGCTATATGTGTAGCTAGGGTGGTGCAGCAATTGTTGAATGTTGATGGAAGTATGCATTAGTTAGCATGCCAACATAGAGCATGAAACAAGGAAGAAGCTTGACTTTGCTTCCATGCATGGTACGTGCACAAGGAGAAATGCATGAAGAGCTATGCCTATATAAAGGCATCAAAGTGCAAGAGAAATGCATCCGGACTTCCATGTCCGAGATCAAAGGCAGAGTCACAAACAAAATAGAGAGCGTTTGTGATAGTTGTAGTGTGATCCTCACTTGAGTGATTAGTGAGAAGAAAATTCCTCTTGAGAAAGAGAGAGGTGTGTTACCACTTTAGTTAGTCTAGAGTGAGTGTTTTTATAATCCCATTATTTAGTATAGTGGAAGAAAGTACTACTGCTGCCCCGAGGACGTAGGAATATTGCCGAACCTCGTTAAATATTGTGTATTCTTTTTTGTTGCTATTTTCGCAAATCACACGAGAGGTGGGAAAGTCAGATCCTGGGATAACTAATTATCCGTCGGCCTTGTATTAGGCAGCCACTTCTTTCCCAACAGAGGAGACTATGATGGCTATGGTACTCTTACTACTCTGTCTTCATACATAAGTTTAGGACATATTAGGAATGCGCCCAAGTCTACTCCACGCTTTTAGGGGATGTGAGAGTTGATATAATTTGTTTTTTTTTTTTTTTTTGGAACAGACCATATTCGAAAATTTTAAAACAAATACAAACATAAACATTGGAGAATAAATCATTTTACCCCCTAAAACATTAAATTAAAAATTTGACAAATTTACTCAGTGATATATCAAAAAGATAAAAGAACTGAGCAAGCTCATAATAATCACTTGAAACAATCTAGCTAGTATCATAATCCAAAACAAAACTAAAGATACCCGACAACATTTCATCTCTAAGTTAAGTAATTCTATGATACCCGACAACAATTTCACCTCTAAAAGAAAATTGTCTAATGATTAATATTTAATATGAGATTTAGATGAGAACCTAGTTTTTTCTCAGCAACATTTTCTACATTGACCCTCAATTTGTTCAATTGCTTTTTCCTCTTATATACAAGTTTGACCCTCTCCTTCCTTTTCTTTTCAAGCTCTTACACATAAAATTATTAGTAAGCATCCATAGCAAGAAGCAAAACAATTATACCAAAAACACAAACCATAAACACAAAGTTTACTAAAGTGTATTCTCCGGACAACTCATGATAGATTCATTGCATGCATGTTGTAATTTGGCTGTACAGGATGCCTTGGATGATGCCCTTTATGGTTTCGAGTTTGTGTTTCATATTGTTTTCGTGCTGCACGTGCTGCTTTAAACAATCTGTCTGCAACTTTACATGTGTTCGTAGAGTCGCCTTCGAATGTTATTGATGTGAGCTATATAAATATTTTTCAGTGTTTCATAGGAACACATAGGTCGGAGTTAATTGTCACATATTTACTGTGCTGCAAAACAAATCAGTATTAAGGTAAGATAAGACCGTGATCTAACAATGATAAGATTAAGATAAAACAATGAGTCAATCTCTATTTTGGACCGGTGAAGTAATTTTTGTCTCAAAACTGCATGAGTTAGTCTCTAGTTTGGGTGTACATAGTGCTTTTGTGGGAGCAAACCGATTAGTAACAGTCATCTTATTGACAACTATCTATTGGGGGAGTGCGTTCTTTCTAAGAACTTGACTTTTTAGTTTAGTAGAGACTTGGTGTTAAATGTGTGACTCATGGATGATGTTTATTGACAGTATTTTTATTGTTAGAGAAGTTTCAATAATTGCATCAAAGACATTTTGTTGGCTTTGTTTTTTTTTTTCTTTTTATGAGGATATGTTAGCTTGTTATGTATGTGGAGTTTTGAATCACTCATTATGTAGAGTAGATAATGGGTTTGGTAGGTTTTGTTGTTGTAAATACAATAAGGATATCGATATTGTTGGTTGTGTAAATTTCAACATTATTTTGTATGCAACTAATGGTAAATTCAATAGCTAAATGATTTTTATAGTTACCTGATGTAGCGCATCATCACTTCAGAGAACTAAATAAGAGATTTTTGTACGTGTGTCGAAGAACTAAAACGGTTGAGTCTATGTAATTCTCGAGATCCTGGACAACCCACTCAGCCTTTTGAATGTAAGTTTGGTCATCTAACATCTTAATTGCTTTATACTGCTGAAGATAGTTGCATGTAGGCATTGTTAATGAGGTGATGCTCACGGTATCGTTCTCACTTATGATGCACTCTTTAACATGAAAGGTAATATCAAAGAGAAATAAATTAGTATCAGTTGAATCATTAAAAAAATTTATTTGAACATTTTAAACAAAATTTCAATTGAACCTTTCACAAAATTTTCAGTTTGATAGAAAATATTTACCGCGTGTAAGGTTGTCTGTGTGGGGGTCTCTTAGCATTGCGTATGCCATTATTGTTCTGCAAAAAAAAAACATTGAAACTAGCATTTAAATTAATTATAGCATTCATATGTGCATATTTACGTACATATGTTTAAAAGTAGAAGGACCAAGATAAAGCTCAGAGTAGTTAAATCCAAAATAAATAAATAAACACATTGATGTTCAAAAGTAGGGCTCTAAACTGATCGACATAGAAGAATATAAATTAATTTAGTCTAAGCGGCTAAGCGCCTTAGGTTGACAACTCCACAGAGTTTTTTATTTTTTATTTTTATTTTTTAGTTTCAAATGTGTCACGCTTCCAAACATTCTAAAAATACAACAAATTTATTAATTGTTTGTGTCTTCATCTTCAACTAAAAAATAGGTATAGAATGCTCATAAATTATAATCATATTCTAATCCATCGTCAAAGTCTTCCTCAAAATCTTGACCTTCGTGTACATAACTCTCAAATTGATATTGAAGTCCAAGGTACTGGTCTTCATCATCTGTCGTCTGCCGACTCATCTTTCTCAATAGCCTCTCTTAGTCTCTTATGAACCATGCTAGAGAGGCAAGTAAATGTGCATATAAGTAATAACATTACCTCAATTATAGGTAATAGCATTATAGTGAGAGAAATTTTGATAAATAACGTATTTTAGGTGTTGGAGTTGATTTTTAGCAATGTTTTACAAATAGTTGAAAAATTACCACTTTAATAGATAAAAAGTCTTAACTGTCTTTATTTAATTTGTATAACTCAGAGATTCTTTTTACCTTCTCTTACTCAGTAGCTCTTCTCCATTTTTTTACAACCATTTTTTTTACAATCGTGCACAAGAGAAACCATCTATGTTGACATTCAACAAATTGCTTATGAGGGAGGATTCAAATGAGGTTGCCTCATGGAAAAAAAAAACTCATTCATTGAGTTATAAATCATCAATCACAAATTCAATTTACCACACAAGAGTTTAACCTAAAATTCATAGCTAGGGATTGAATCATGATTAGCGTTACCCTCAATAATTGACAAACATTTAAGTTTTCAAATTTCATAGAGAATAAATCCCAACAGAGAGAAAAAGTTTGGCGTTCGATGTCTATATGTTTTCTAGAATCTTATCTTCTTTTTTTTCCTTTTTTTTTCTAGGTTCTTGAATCAAAATCACGAATGAATGATGATGGAGGTCTCCTCCCATCATGGAGGTTCATAAATAAAAAAACAAAACAACAAATGAGGAGAAATATCAATAGGGTATATGAGACTTTTGATCCATTAATATGGTTATTCTTCAATTTTTTGTTAAATTATGGTTAAAAATCAATTCAAACACCTAAAGAAGGTTATTTATTAATGTAATAACCTGATGCCAAATTTAATTGAAAATAATCCAGATTTAAATGGAAAATTAAAACCTCCAACTTAGTTGCTGGAGCTATGACAAGTCCTTTAATTTGGATTTCATAATCACATCAATCATACCTTTTCTTCCATTTATCAAATTAACTTCTTTTTCCTTTCGAGATATATATGTCAATCAACACAAAATAACCATTATATTTGCAAAATCTAATACCACATTTACAGAAGACAGACATGTAACACTCATCAACTAAGACAAATCCCAATCAAAATAACTCAAATTCAAACACCGTATTTGATACTTACCGAATTCAATTACCATATTGAACTTTCATATATAATCATGGATTCCCAGCTCACCGTCGTGTTTCTGTCAGATGACGGGCTTCCCATTACCATCCAAATTGCATGTTCTTCGTCTCCCCGATTGGTGTCCTCGCACCATATATTTCTATTGCCTCTAATCGGTACTCCCCAACTGCGGCTTGAGACAAAAATAGAAAAATAGTTCCTCTGTTTTCTCATCTCCCTTTCTATCGAGGTCGGTGAAAAATAGATAAAGGTTGCAAGGTCGGTGAGAAAAAGGATAAACCGACTTTGAAAGGTCAGTGACATTGGTGATGCCATAATTAAGCTTCTCGAGCTCTCCTTCCCTCCCCCTCCCTTTTTTTTTTTTTAATCCTTTTGATCCCTCTTCTTCTGTATCGTTTCTTAATCGCGGGGTAGAGCAGTGTGGTTTACTTGACCCTTCTAGCCTCTTCTCCATTTATTTATTTATTATTTATTAATTAATTATTATTACTTTTAAATAACTGGATATTACAATTAAAATCATTATATGTATTGTTACTTCATTATTATTAATTGAACAACCCATGTATCCTAGTTATATATAAAGAGGAAGAAAACGACTCCACTGAAGCGCACATCACAAAAAAGTAGGCTATCATTTGCGAAAAACAAATGGGCTACACAAGGCGCTCCCCTAGCTAGAACAACACCATGTTATTGTTTATTAAGACTGATTTCTGTAGTAAATAAGAGAAACCTTCTGCCACAATAATAAACAAAAACGGTGAAATTGGATCACCTTGTCTTATATCACGCGTTAGCTTACTTTTCCAAAAGGATTCCTCTGTAACAATACTGAATACATAACTGTTTGAACACAAGTCAGCACAAGCATCAAAAATCTATTCAGAAACCCTAGTACCTCCATCATCATCTTTAAGAAATTCCATTCAACATGATTATAAGCTTTTGTCATGTCCAACTTCACTGCAATCTTCTGCCTACCTTTTTTCCCCTTACTTTTCAAACTATGGATGATATCTAAAAACTGTTATAACATTATCATGCATTGACCGATTAGGCACAAAAACACTTTGGAATTCAGAGATGACATCTGGTAACACAACCTTCAGTCTACTTGCCAAAGTCTTTGACACCAACTTATACAACACATTGCACAAACTAATCGGGTGATATTCAGACACCTTTTTTGGACTCTCAACCTTGGGAATGAGTGCAATTAGCGTATGATTAATCTCTCAAATAGCTTATGCTTTGTTTCACATGATGTAGGAGTAATAACTAATAGAAGTAGCATTGCATGCATGAATGATAGCAGCCAATATTCATCCTACAAGAGTGGGATTGACTCAATTCGATTGAGCGCTAAAGGCTGTGATGGAGGTAGTGTAGCTCACTATGGGTTGGTATGAGAAATTTAAAGGGAGCCAGTGTACAACCACAGCCACAATCTAGAAGACAAAGTGCGAAGTGGACATGACCAGAAGAGAGTTGGGTGAAAGTTAATTGTGATGGTGCACCCCAGCCGGCAATAACGATAAACTGTGGTGCTGGAGTTGTGATTCAAGATCCTAATGGTGTGCGCGCGCATTCACAACTTAGCGCGGTTTCCTTTTGTTAATCACATTTCCATACAATTTGGTAGCAGAGCTAGCTATACATGAGCATGTACGTTTTGAATTTCGGTTCATATATCCATGCAACTGAACTAGATCTATCTAGCTATAGTGAGTATGATGCTTGATCAGATAAAGAAAAATGGTGCAAATTCATGGTGGATATAGAACTAGTATGTAGCTCATGGATTTGCTTCTCAAGCAGTAAGAAATGGTGATAGTCAAAATTCGTCTTTTTATTATATTATAAATGAAAATTCTTATATACACGACACAATCTTAACCGTTTATAACAATTCATATGTTTAACACCATATTTCTATATATTTCTTATAATCCTGATCATCCATGTATGTATGTGAAGATACACGTCGTGTACTGAAAATGCTCTCATAAATAGTTAATGCTTGAGAAATGTCAAGTAATGCTCTCCTGACTGTTTAAGCAAAATCTTAAGGAATTTCTTTCAAAAGACTTGTGACCTTATTAGTGATTGATAAATAGCATGCATGTCTAACCATAGACGTAACTATGACCGGAGTTATATATCCGGCCAATCCAATTCAATCCTTTTCTTTTCTGGTGATCAAGAAATAATGGAACGTAATTGAACAAAAAAAGTTTTATTCTTTTAGGTGTGAGCTAGGTTGGTATATATATATTATATATACATATGAGTTTACGTTAATCTTTTGAATTAGTGGTTAGGAATCGTAGACAAGCTAAATGTCCTCATTGCGAAGTACTTTTAAATCCTTATACAATATCCGAAATTCCTTAATAACAAATAGACAGTAATTCCAGTAAATATAATAGAAAAGTTGAAAAATGATGATCACTAGCCAAATTCATAGGTTGTGGTTGTAAAACAATTAGGTTTTTACTGATAAGGCTTATCCGTTTTTTTCCCCTTTGTTTTTTTCAGTGAAACAATTTGGTTTTTACTGATAAGCAGGCTAGCTTAGTGTGATAAATAGCATGCATCTCTAACTAGTGTTATCCATTATTCCAATCATTTTATCCAGTTAACCAGTCCAACCATTTTATCCAGTTTGAAAAAACAGAAAAACGACTAGAGTTATCCAGTCCAACCGTTTTCTTCTGTGTTTTTCAGGTGAGATTGGTCTGGGTTTACGTAAATCTTATGAATAGGAATTTCACCTAATTACGTTGTTTTCCTAATTACCTAATGATTTGTTAATCAATAAACTATCTGCTGAATTGGAATTCCTTTTCCGCCTCAATTAGCTAAAAATAATCTAAGAAAATTCTGGGGAGTTTCTCATTCGGTTTCAAAGCTAACAGAAATTCAATTCATTTTAATGTGTGTTTAAATGCTTATAGAATTTCGCAGAATTCCTTAATAAGAAATATAGAATTTCCAGTTAAAATAGTAGAAAAGTTGAAAAATGATGAATACATATATAGCTGAAAGATGGACTAGAAGTAGTTGTAAAACAATCTGGTTTTTACTGATAAGGTTTATCTGGATTTTTCCCTTGTTTTTCTCACTAATTCAGGTTTAGATGGATCTTCAACGACTGGTTCATCCAAACATCCAACAATTTAGGATCTTTAAGATCGATGTTTTGGCATTCCAAATTCTTTGCCTTTTTTTCTTCTATATAAACGTACTGCTCTGTTGGTTGCATACTTGCTTATATCTCTCACAAGGTGAACACTCAGTGATCAAACTCTCCATCAGTTCATCGTTCAAGTGAGACAGTATGAGCCATCAGCAAGATTACAGGGTATATGTTATTACCACTATGATATGATGAATAGCTTCTATTAGTTTTTGTATATTCACTATATTGTTCTTTTGACATGAAGAGTAAATTAACCTTTCTGCTATGCAATATATTGTGTAGGGAAATGAAAATGGGGGGCAGCGCATCGATGCATCTAACTGGCTTCCCATAACTGCTAGTAGAAATGCAAAATGGTATTACTCGGCTTTTCACAATGTTACGGCTGTTGTTGGTGCAGGAATTCTAGGGTTACCATATGCAATGTCACAAACTGGCTGGTAATATCTATTCTTTTGCTTCTACGTACATTTTATCTGGATATAGGACCCTGGATATATAGCTTTTCAATTTATGCACTGTTCAGGGTTTAGTAGAGTTTTTGTGGCCAACAAATATTGTTTCTCCAACTTTTAGTTACCAAGAAATCCTGTGTAAATAAATAAATCATGTTACACTGACATGTCAAAATATTGTTTCAGAGTTAGGTTTTGTGGGTGTGGGTGTGTGTGTGTGTGTATATATAACTACCTTCGAAAACATCAAGTTAAATCAAACTTCAAATGTGAAATGTATAATCTGTTCTCACTTGCTACATGTCTTTTGTCAGGTTTTGTGGATCGGTAGTCCTTGTTCTTTCTTGGCTCATCACATTCTACTCGTTCTGGCAACTAGTAGAAATGCATGAGATGGTGCCAGGAAAGCGATTTGATCGTTACCCAGAATTAGGGCAGCATTGTTTTGGACCCAAGTTAGGGTACTGGGTAGTGATGCCACAACAGTTGGCTGTGCAAGTCGCTACAGGCATTGTGTATGGCGTCACTGGTGGCAAATCACTCAAGAAATGCTTTGAACTCATTTGGCCGGCTTGGGGTGATTACAGAACAACATACTTCATCCTCTTTTTCGTTTGCTTGCAATTTGTCATCTCCCAAGCTCCAAACTTCAATTCTTTGAAAGGTGTTTCTCTCCTGGCTGCGATCATGTCCATCGGGTAAGATTATACACAATACTAATCATAACTTCATTCTTCTAGGGTTTAGGGTTTATGGTTTAGAAACCCTAAAGATGATTACTAGGGTTTAGGGTTTCAGCAACTTGTAGAATTGCTTGATAACTAGGGTTAAACGTCATAGAAAGATCATAGAAAGGTCATACGATGACGTTTTCGGGCAAACATCTAAAGTACAGATGTAAAGTTTTTTTGTAGTAGTCAGTCCTAATGCATTTTGTTTTATCGTTGCAGTTATGCCGCAATAGCATTTTTCGCATCAACAATCCAGGGAGTGCATCATCGTGAGGGTGTGAGCTACGGGGTTCGATCTCCGACAGTTTCTGGTCAAGTCTTTGATTTCTTGAATGGGTGTGGAACAATAGCTTTTGCTTTTGCAGGACACAGTGTATCCCTAGAAATTCAAGCTACCATTCCTTCAACTGCAGAGAAACCCTCAAAATATGCTATGTGGAAAGGTGTTGTTGTAGCTTATGTCGTCGTATCGGTTTGCTATGGCACTGTTTCAGTCGCCGGCTACTGGGCGTATGGCAAACATGTAGAAGACGATGTTCTCATCTCACTTATGAGGCCTGCATGGCTCATTGCATTGGCTAACTTCATGGTGTTTGTTCATGTTATTGGAAGTTATCAGGTAAATTCAACAACAGTTTACAAAACCCTAAACATGAAATTACTAGCAAATCGATCGCTAATGGTATACTGTTCTCATATATTGCAGGTCTTTTCCATGCCTGTATTTGATCAGATTGAGCAATATCTTGTAGAAGAACGGGGTCTCGCCCCCGGACGACCTTTGCGCATCATTTGCCGTAGTATATATGTCGGTACGTATAAAACTACTATATATATATATATATATATACTTCTCATATTTCTAACAACAATCTGGGAAAGGTGAGAATCATTTGCATTATATATACAGGTTGCTTTATGTTATAGTTGGTAAATATTATAGTTTCTTGAATGTAAGTTCGCAACTTAATTGTAGAACCATCTGGCTTTTAAGTTTCTTGGATACGTTATCATTTGTAATAGCCCTGATATTTGATCCTCTCTTTTTCATTTTTCCAGCTGCAATAGGGTTTGTTTCGATAAGCGTTCCATTTTTCGGAGGCTTGTTAGGATTATTTGGAGGATTGTTTTTCGCCTCCACATCATATTTTGTAAGTTACTGATGATGAATTTAATTTCTTAACCTATATAATAGAGACAATGTGGTTCATGAAATGTTTCGAACAATTACTGGCGAGTGCTTAAACTAGTGAACTTGATTGATGCAGATGCCTTGTATTATGTGGCTTGTCACCCAAAAACCAAAAAGAATGAGCTTCCACTGGACTGCATCATGGGTATGTAGAACAATCTATTCCTTAGTTATTCTCTTGTCATATGTTTTCTGTTGGTGTCTCCAAGTTCTCGGATCTATAATTTTACTTATTCTGTGTATGTTGATTACAGATAAGCATTGTTCTTGGCTTTCTGCTGGCAGTTCTATCGCCAATAGGAGGGGCACATACAATTATTGTGGCATTCAAAACTTACAGCTTCTTTTCTTAGAACACTCATGTACATGCTGTTATTTCTTCTTTTCTTAGGAATAGTAGTGATCAGTTTAGGGATGAAATTTCCAGTTTAGTTTTCTTTCTGTGGATTATGCAGTTTGTTTTGGTCTTTATTGAAACAAGAAAACTCCCTTCTTGTTTGAGCTCTTTGTTAAATACAATGATTAAGTTATTGAGTCGAGTGTGTGTTCATGTTGCGTCGAATTTGAGCTTTCGGCCAGAGGCCCCTAAAAATGAGAGCTCCCTCATCCTTCTGGTGTGGCAGCAAAACCTACATCGTCGTTCTCATTGTCTTTGTGGCTTTCTTCCACTTAGATCTCACCCTCAGATAGTTTTTGGTCTAAAAAAATGCGCTCTCTAAAAGGTTCCATTTCATCTCCGGGAGACTCAATTCCAACCCTTTTCTTTCAGTGGACGTGGATCCGCAATAGAGAAGCATGTACTAATTAGCAAGGGTATGCCTTCTCTAGATCAATCGCTGCACTGCTATGATGACAACCTCATTCTAAAACCTGATTTCCACTTCCGAGATGTTCGTCAGTTGCATTTAGCCTGAAAGCCCGCAACTAATAATAACATGAACTAGTTACTAGTTCATACATGCATGCCACGTTCAAGAATATGTGCATTACAAGAAAAGGAAAACCAAAGAATAACAAATACACGGTCTCAAAAGCATCTGAGCTTTAGGTCTCAAAAGCTGATTATACTATGAACATGGCTTGTATTATATATAATACATCTGCCCATCTTTCGGCGACAAAGAGAGTAAAATTCCTCACGAAAATCTCTAAAGCGTGTCTAAAACTCTAACAGAATAAACCTTGACCTTGCAAGATTCATTTTCATCTGCATTCTAAACGCCGGTGACTCATAAACATAGAGATCAACTAGTCTCACTTCCAAATTGTTTCTGGATATCCTGGAAGGATACAGTTGCAGATCCCCTCCTTTTGGCCCTCGGCTGAGATGAATGCTCCTTCCAACCAGTCATATATATAACCTACAAAGCCCAAGGACATTGTCATGCAGTATCTAACCACATTCCCTGCATTCAACTAGCAACTACAGAAGCTTGACACAAAACATTATCCTATAGTCCAGTTCACATAAAAAATATTCTGTTTATTTTTCAAGTTGTTAACAAAAACAAAACAGGTGGGCAAAGAACACAAGAGATGAGATGATCTTTAAACAATTTCAGGTATAGAATTTCAGTCGGGATTCAGGAGACTTCGTTGTGTGCAAAGGTAAAACAAGACACCTTAAACCACTGACATCTTGAATAACTAGACTAAAACTGAAGACAGAGTCACAACAATTAAGCCAAACGAGGGTGCACATAAAGACAGTTAGCAACTTTGACCAGGCTGCCCACTACTCTGGAAGAGTTTGTTCAGCCTATCCTACAAGGCCCTCTTGAGGGATGAAACTGAGGTTGATCACGATTATATGGTTTATGGTTTCCTATTTGGCTCTTTTGCAAAGGCGAAATGATGATCGAAAATGTGGATTTGGTTTAAATAACTAAACCAGATGGTCTAGAGACCCCAACAATTGAGTGCTCATCTCCAGCCACTAAATCCTAAACCAGAAATAAATCACCGCACTTAGGGATAAAAATCAGGCTACATCAGCAACTCAGCATGCAGACTTGTTCAATAGAGGTGTTCTTTCTTTCCAAACACGTATATAAGCATCTCAATACAATGTTTTTGCCTCATGTAGAAACACTGGTTGATGACTTAATGCTACTTTATTAATCTTTTTGCTATCAATTGTATAGGAACTTGTTATGTTGTGTATGATCACCTGAAAGGTTGCAGGGATGGTGCCATCTTCTGCTGCAAACATTGAATCATAAATTGCTGCAGTTGCAAGGGCTGTATCTCTCTTGAGCATCTGGTTTTAAATTATAGGGACAACACATAATCAATATGAATTTGATAAAAAATAGAACATACTCATTACTTGATAATGCAAGAAAACAAAATGTATCCCAAAAGACTAAAAGTAAAAACATACAGGGTTCCTTTGTAGAAGGGCATTGGTTTCACCCATTCCACGCAAATGTTCTATGAGATCCAGAGCTACACCAAAATAAAGAAGAAGAAAAGAATTAAAGATTTAGGGACGAGCGAGTTAGAGAATGAGATCAATATGCATTCTCCAATAAGTTAAATTTCAAGCATGACAAGATCTATCAAACGGTTGTATAAGAAAACAGAATCAAGCCCCTAGCGTGTGCAACTGGTATTATGAGAGAGGGACTCTAATGTTGGTCCTTGTTATATACATATATGTGCATTATTAACACTGGCCTACATACCCATGTTTTCACACAGATAAGTAATCACAGCAAAAAAATAAAAAAAATAAAAAAATAAAAAAAATAATAAAAAAAAGGATAGCCCCCATCTCTGAATGAAGATGTCTTGGCAGTTCGTATTGTTTTGAAGAGACCAGGAGAGTTGGACTTATTTAACATGCTCATCCAAAATAGTCGGGGTTAACTTATCAAATGTAGAGAACTGATTAACATTTTGTGAGGAAAGAAAATGGTTGTGGTGGAGGTGGGGGCTGGGACCAAAATCAACTCCAGAAACCAAAAACGAGCCATAAAGCAGATCATTATTCAAGTAATCAGACAGATCAAATTACCATATTAAACTACACTGGTCTTGAACTTCTATATGAGAAAGAGGAAAGCAACCACCAGTACATAGGGTACTATTCTTGGTTTAACATATGTACTGCTCATGTGACAGAATGTAGACAAAATTATAGAGATATATACACATGAAAATAGGAACTATCAGAAGGGAGTTGGTATATCGAAGGAGCCTTGGCTAACAAATTCAAAAGTATCAAAATTTCTAGTCGAGGTTAAACTGCAGCATGGATTAGGGAATGCTCACCACTTGGATATCTCACTACATATTCATCAACATCAACACCTGGAAGGGTAAAGCCTGCCCTGGTCAAAAGATTTCCTGCATCCCGCACCTAACCCAGAGAGTAAATGAAGCGTTAGATACCCTATTGCAATAACCAGTACATGCACCACTGCAACTTCAGAGAAGGAAAATAAAAGGGAAAAAAACATCGCATGAAGGAATGAGTTTTACACTTATATAGGAACAAAAGGAAATGCCTCGAGCAGGGAATCAACAAACAAGTTCATAACGAGCTTAATTAACCAAAATTATAGATCACGAAGGTAACAAGAACAAGTTACGCAACATTGGCCTCAATGACATTATTACTAAACTTCCCAGAAGCCCTGTTTGTATGGCAGATAATATATACCAAAAGCCCATTAATTTAAAAACAAGCTATATACCAAAAGCCCGTTATGTTCTAACTATTACAGAAACAAATTTCAATACACTTGAGCACAATCCATATCCAACAAATTTTTAGACCAATTATGCTCAAATCATTTACTGTTTATAGTCAATCCTGCCCAGAAGGTTGCAAGTACCATTCCAAACCCAACAAGAATTTAGCAGAAAAGAATCTAGGAAGTATAAACAGGTTGGCTCTCACTTTTTAAAGGGATGTCTAATGTCACTGTTAAAAACTATATAAAATTCCAGGGTCTAGGTATTGGAGAGGTTTGCTTAAGGAAAATGTGGCAAATACGCCAAATAGCCTGCCGTGTACCGTTATGTCCAAGTCATACCCTTCAAACTACAATTAAAACGAGAAAAATAATAAAAAGGAACAATTTAATAAGGTGCTATAATGCAAGAGGGAGACCCCTTATTTCTCCTCTACCCCCTTCAACTGGTTTTGTAAACAGACTTCAAAGTCTGAAATGAAATAGTGAAATAACACCTTTGGAACACAAACCAAGGACAACCATAAACATTGCTCGGACTTCCAATAACCCCTATAGAACTTGAAGTTACTACAGCCACTGGACCTAAGTATCGCCATTATTTAGCTATAACAATTCATGTCTTGAAAGGGTTACACCGAAATGCCTCATGGGTTACGTACTTGTATTCCCTGACATAAAACGCTTCCCCAGCAGATAGACGTTTAAAAACATTTATAAATATATATAAATGCCAACAATCCTATAATTTTATCCATTTAGCAAATTTGATGAAATTTCAGAGATGTGAGGAAAAAGATGACTTCCTCTCAACCTCAGGACTGTACTTTATAGAAGTCAAAAAGATCCACATCTATTAACATGGGGATTGCCAGAAGATATTAAAAAGCACAATTTGTCCACACAGAATGTAAAATATTAAGCAAAAAAAGAAAGTCTGCTTGGACTCCTCAGACAAAAGAAAATCAATGCAATAAATTACATACTTGTGCTAAAGGCGATATTCGTGGACTAATACCTCCTTCACGCTCCATTTGTGCCACAGTGCATGCAATTCTCAGCTCTCTAGTAACAGTATAGCAGAAGAAATCAATTGTATATTCTTTAAGTAATAATTCAACATATGTAATAGAAAAACGAACAATAACAACTTTAAGGTTTCTCCGCCAAGAATTGCTGCTAAGAATAAGCCATCTGGTTTTAATGCCAATCTGCACTGTCAAACATATTATTATCTCAGATATTTCCATGCATTGGGATTTGAATACTATGAAGATGAAATTAATGACACTCATTGCCATATACCGGTACAAATACAGGAGTAGAACAATAACAAAGATTTCTGTAAGAAAATCTTGAAAAAAATATGCATGAAATGATTCCCATAGCTTCAGTAATCAAGTTAAAACATCAGCCGATAAACTACAATTAGCATAGCTCCTTAAAAGTATTTTCTGTAACTTGTGCTGTTGTGCAATAAGTCTAAATAGTATTTGGCGCATATCTGGCTGTCAGCACCAAGTATTTGATATCCAGGAGGAAGCATCGGATTTAAGAAGCAAACCTATGTGCTATTATTCTAACTCTAATTAAGAAACTTATTTATTCTCTCTTGAATCACACGCTTTATCAGTGTACGAGTATGTAAGAAAGTACTGGGCGTGCAAATATGTATATCATGACTAATGCAGGCTTGCAATGTTCTATTTTGAACAGTGATATAGAGTAGGATTTGGAAGAGTGTTCAGATTATTAAGCGAAATAAACGATATGAAAATAGTTTTGGTACACATACATGTAATATTACATTTCATTACTGCAGTAGCATAAACAGGCATTTCAGAGCTTACTGTTAAACAAACATGATCTATTAAGGTGTTTTCTCTTTATTGTCTTTCATGAATGTTTTCCCTCATCCCCACAAGAGTTATTACGGATCCAATATTCCTTCTCGATGCTTATAAATTACAACAATACTACTGCAAATACCTGTATCATAGCTCCTGGAAGATCATTTGTCCAATGAAGGCCCAAGCAACTTATTACCAGATCTAGAGAACTTCACATAAAATTAGAGGATATCAATCAAACTTAAAACTCCCACAATAGATGTATTCAAACTAAACAAAGATATTACCGACCGCGGTAGAAGGATAATACCTTTCTTTAATGGGCAAAAACTCTTCGTCACCGACCATGAAAGATGTTTCGATGTTTTCATTCTGTACCTCATCCTCAGCATTTCTACATCGTTTTACCATGTCATATGATGCAGACATCATAATGAGCTTTTCGATGGCACCTAATAATTAAAAAAGATAAGCACAACATGTGTCCCAAGGAATATTAAGATACCATATGTTGGATAATTATAATGTACAGTCAACTTTTTCCTTGGTCACAATTCACTTTGAGACTACTAGTTTAATTGAGTCCTGTTACAGAGAATCTTCATACCTCGACCATGGAGCAAGCGCCTGATGGCTTCCAAAGAACCACCTAAACATAATGCTGTTGGAAATGTTTTCTTACAATCCTGCAACATCACATATGGCAATGTAAAAGGAAAGAACATTATAATAGGAACAAAATAATAATAAAGTATAAAGATGACTCATGATTTTAACAGAGTTCTAAAAATTTCCATATGAATATATCAATTTAGTACAGTCAAATCTGGCAATTAATCGTATCTGTGACAAATACATATTCTTAAGTCCTAAGTGAAAATTTTCATTCAGAATATTGGGCACTCTCACCAACATCAAATGTAGCTGTTATCCTACATTCTAGTATTTAGTAATAGTTTATATATGTTATCCAAAACATGACATACTTTAGAGATGATGAATTTTTCTGGGAGAGATGCAGCTCTTCTGGGGTACTGTCTAAGGAGATTATATGAGGAAAGAGAGTCCTTATGATATCCTGTCCTTAGAATTTAGAAGTAAAGATGGATTGCAATATGGCAGTACTTGGGATTCCAATATTGAGATCCAGCGATCAAAAAGTTGTTGTGGGAGATGAAGAAAGGGTGGATGATTTAAGGCATCATTGAGTACATGTACTATAGTATCTGGAGAAGGTATTCTGCTTGCCTATCCCCACATTAGTGTAGGTAGTTAGTTTCTTTAAGAATCTGCTTTAAAGTGATAGGTTTTCTAAGGGTTTTTCTCAATATCTTGTACACTCTCAATCTACTCTATTCATCTGTGTTAGGGAATTTTTTATGTTTTGAAAACAAAAATGTACCTTGTTAAACAGAAACAACAATTAACAAGATGAAGCAAATGCAATTACAGGATTCCACTGAGAACGTTACCGCTAGAATTATTACCTAAACACATCAGACGTTGGTGGAATCCTATGCACCTGGAAATAGGTTTTAAATTATTATTACGAGGCAAGCATTTGACACCATATCATTTCTCCAAGTACATCTAAATAAGAGACTACGAATACAGCTTCTGCATAATGGCAAGAAACATATCAACCAATTTCGGCACGTTAATATTCACTCCTCAGCTAAAAATTCTTTCCGGTTTATTCATTAAAGCAATCAAGTCTCAGTAAACCAACAAATGTAACTGAGAGAAAGCTATATAGTTACCTCCAATCGATCTAACAAGTTGTCAGCAACCGAATCAACGAACGAGTCTTTGGGACGCATCAGCCACGACGCTCGATCAAGCTGTATCGACATTTAGCGAGAGATCAAAATCAATTTCACGTAATCCAATTCTTCAATTGGGAGAGGAAGAAGAAGGTTGAACCTGTTTGCGTCGGAAGTCGCGATCGAAGACCTTGAAGCGGGAGGTTTGAGGTCCGTCGGCGTGGCTGTCAGTACAGAAAGCGGTGGAGGAGGAGAGAGAGTGTGGGGTGGTCCGCCGTAACGAGCTACTCCGGTAGAGAGCGCGCCAGCGTTTCATTGAAAATGTGGATAGAGAGAGTTGGGGTTTTGAATGTTGTCGCTACTCACTATTACAAATAGGGGCAGTAGACGCACCTTTCTAAGAGCATATGAAAAGAGGCAGAGGCGGCAATGCCTATAGGCAGAGTTTGTAAAAAGAGGCAGATAATATTCACATAAATTGTCTTGTCTTTCTCGTGTTCACTATGCTATGCAACGGTTAAAGACAATAATGATAAACCATGTATTATGAAAATCAATAGCATGAATGTCTTTAAAACTTAACACGGTTTCTTAGAATGTTGTGGATAGTTTCACTATCTGCGAAGCACTTAATGTCTCTATGAGACATATCTACAAGTAGTAGATAGGCGAGTAAATAGTTTCACTTAAACTATTTAGAATGATTGAAAGAAGCTACGAAAAGTTGTAATTCCGAGAGTGTATAAAAATTTCCGCGCAGAATGACCTTTGCGCACTAAAACAGCCATAACTTCTTCATTAAAATAGATATGGACGAACTGCGAAAAGTTCTGAAAACTAGACTCGTAGAGCTTTCCAATGATATAAAGCTCACTGTCTAGTTCGTCCGGAGCTGTTCACAAAACTCAAACGAAGTTGACTGTCCAGAAGGGACAGATTGCTGTTTTTCGCAGAATTGGCATGTGCGAAACTGTGAAGCTTGCAGGTGGCGTGTAGGCTTTTGCCTTAGCCAAAAGTGACGTGTGTATGGTCAAAACCAAGTCCTTTTGGTCGTTCTAAGGTCGTAAGCTCCATGACTAGTTAGCAAAAGCTCCCTGACATGAACATAAACTAACTCAGAGGACCTAGAGGATCCGATTATGATGATAATTTTCCAGCTTTGATAAGTCTTCAACGTCTTTTGCAAGACGGCAATTGGTTTAATAGCGTAGAGGGATCCAAAATCAAAAGCTTTCGGTAACTCCAAGTAAGTATGACTAGGCATGTCTGTGGAGAGTCGGTAGTGCGAGACACACTTAAAACCACTATCTCCTTAATTTCGAACAATTCTAAGACATCACACTGAGCTTGGATGAGCCTAGTTGAACAATTGATGATGAAAAATCCGCTATATGGTAGAAGACTTAACCGGAAACACGTGGGTGATCCTTCTTGAGGATGCAGTGTCATGAGTCACCTTCAAAGGAAGGGACCAAAATCGGCACAATATGTCATGTTTCTAAGGACAATGTAAGTGTACATCTTGATTGTAAATCAATATGAACCATAAGAGGAGAATAGTTTCACTTTGAAAAAATTCTCAAGGCATTCATTATTGCTAATGTGAGTACATCGGGGTCTCAAATAGACGAAGGACGTCGATACAACGCTTTAGTACATAAAGCTTGGAATGAAAATCAATGTCTAGCCGATGACGTCAAAGTCATGGGTAGCTAGAGCAGGATCCGAATCTTTGATATTCGCGATCATGAGGATGACGTTCTTGTCCTCATATTGATTTTCCATACCTTTTTGTATGCATTCACAATTTAAAGGAGCTTGACAATCTTAAACCAGTGATCCGAAGATCCACAACGGTTGCATTGTCATGAGCTGACGTGAGTAGTTTTGACAAAATGGTGTCTAGACCTAAAGTGTCGCTGTTAGAGCCGGCGACACCTCCCCCTCTTTTCTAGACATCGACACGACGTTTTCTACCGTTGCCAATGACCCATATTGTTGTCCCACATTAGCGGATAATCCCAAATAAGTTTATCACATTAGCGTATATACAATTCCGGTTTGTATGATCAAAATCAAGTCTCGTTGGTAATTCCAAACCAACTTGGAGGACCTAGAGAACTTAATAATGATCGAATCCGCTAAAGATTATGGATCATGATGCCACAAAAGATCATCGACAATATGTAGTTAATTAAAGTGGTAAGCAATCCACTTGACTAATAACTCAACAAGTAGAGTTATATGAACGTTTCGAGAAACGCTCCATGAGTGCATTCCACAGTACTTTGTGGTCATTACTTTTTGCACAGATTGCCAGTGAAGGTTTTTGTCGATGTGACGCTTCAAAGACTTAGAGCGCATGAGATGTGAAATCTCGGCATCTAGGCTTGTTAGCCTGGGGGTCAAAACATGTGGTTTAATCATTTCCAATTAAGGTTCCACAGATATACCAAGCGAAGATCCGCCTTAGGTATCTAGTACGTCAAAACTCAAAGGAGCAGAATGTTACATTGCTCTTGCATATAAAACCAAGCTGTTATGAGACTCGATAGAGGTCACAAACGATGCTTTTAATGGTTTGTCCTTCGGATTGATCATATACAATCCAGAAAAGCCACGAATTGATCAAACACAATTCGGAAAAAGGCCTCGAATTGATGAAACACAATCCGGTGATAGGTCGGGGTTGGTCAAACACAACCCGGACAAAGAAACAAGAGTGATCAAACACACTCTTGACCCGCGAATAAAATTCCAGGATTTGGGTACCTGCACGCACAAAATCCCGAGTATAGAATGGAGATGGAGAAGGGGAGAAAGCATTTTATCTCCCCCGAGGTTATTGAACTTGGAAGAGTTTTAGGGTTGTAAAATAAACATACCGTAAACACTTGGATGCTTGATCGGATAAAAAGAAAGCAGCGGAGCGGACGGCGGCGGCGGCCGAGAGAAGAAACAACGTTTTGCCCACTTCTACTTCGAATTTCAAGCTGAAATTTTGACAGGAGGAGTACCTATGGATGAGGAAGCTTCTATCAAAAATTCAGGTTGATCGGAGCAAGGGAAGGTGGTGAACCGGTGGTCGGTAGCGGCGGCAGTCTGAAATTTTTCAGCGGCCGGTTCAAAGACTTTCCGGCTAGTTCTCAGGGTGAGGCCGGCGGTGTTGGATCCGGGACGGAGAGAGCTTTCTAGGGATATAAAATTCCGGTGGAGGACAGTCGGAATTTTGGTCAGAAATCGGGAAAAACAAGGCTGCCCGATTTTAGGGTTTGGAAAACAAAATGTGGGCTATTGGCTCTAGGGTTAAAACAAAATGCATGATAATGTGATGAAGAATAAAGTGTAGAGACAAAGAGATAGCAAGAGAATCATCATCTTATTCATTGATAGGTGCCCTTTATATAGGGAATTACACAATACCAATATGGTAAGGATATGAATACATAGATCTAGTCTAACTACATATTCTATTGGCATAAGGCCAAGGCACACATAAAGAATATCTAGAAAGATACAGAATATCCTAGAACAATTGTTTAATAATATAAGTGTAAAAATAAATGTAAACAAGCAGATTGTATTAAACAAATGGACAGTTCTGATAAAAGTTAGCAGTCTGATGATCAACTGTTAATTTGTTTTAATTCATTCAGTTGAGCAAACGATTTTTATTTACATTGATTTTTTTTACAAAGATGATCTTTATTAGTTAATTGAACTTTGAATGGTCAAGATTATGATTTACATCTGTAAAAGTATGTAAATAAGAGAGAGTCCGGATGCACACGTACACTACTAGTTCCAATGCAAGTATTTTCCAATGGATTCATGTCTAGAAAATTTTGGTTTTCACTCTCACTGGATTGCTCTTATTCGAAATTGTCTTTCTTCTGTTTATTTTTCTATTCTTCTGAATGGATCTCCAATTTGTAATTTTTCTCCTAGTCGTGAAATAGGATGATCCTCTTTCACCTTATATTTTTATGTAATGAGAACTTGGTCTTACAAGTTTATAGTGAATGAGATGTCGAGTTAAGCATATTGTAACAAGTACATGAATGTGTTACCGTACTTAGATGGAGAATTTCTCCTAAGACTTATTTTTCATACGAACAAAACGAGTCTTCTCAAGACTTCGACCGATCAAGGGATACATATAGGCATAACTTCATCGTCTTTTAGATTGCCTTAACCGACAGATGAATAAACATCATCAATAACGGTCCTCACTTTCGAGACCAAGTATTCCCAAGATCCTTTCATTCGTAATTTTGGATCAGTGGTATCTCTTAGTTTAACAAGAGTTCATCACAATCCATCCAGAATTTACACGCAAATAGACATAATTCTTCATATCCCTTCCCTAATCAAGTAGATATTTAGCAAATACCTTGCAAACGCGCTCCGTGGTCAGGAGCCACTTGATTTGGGTGAAAACCATCTATTCAAGATCTTTATGTACATCTCTTAGTTCTCAACAGAGATAAGTTATGACCACAAGCTGCTTGTTCAGTTTTTCAGAAACTACCAAACTGACAAGCTAGTGAAATGCAATGACATCCATTACGAGAGTATATCTCATCATAGTCGATTCCAGGGCGTTTGTAAGAGACCTTGCGCCAGAAGGTGAGTCTAAACTCTTTTCTCACTACGCTTTCTAACAAAGACATAACTAATAGAGTTTACACTTGAGGTGTCGGCGTTACCTAACCAAAGCATTATCTCTTTGTTTAAACTGGATCGCATCTTTCCATTTAGGCCAATCTACAATTAGTATTTTCTCAACGAAGTATGGTTCGATATCAAACTCATTAAACCACATCATCATGTACACCGGTGTAATTTCTAAGTGTAGAGATCTCTATATGGATTGGTATTGAGATTGAGGCGATATCAAACTCATTAAACCACGTCATCTCTATATGGATTGGTATTGAGATTGAGGCGATATCAAACTCAGTCATCATGTTCCCCCAGTGATACCATAATCCAGAAATAACACACGAATGAGTATCATTGATCAAATGATCAAGTTGTGCCAAACTCACATTCTTCCTTGGCGAGTATGTATCGAACCAAGTGCCTTCCCCTAAACCGTGGGAGTCATGGCCTAGCGACACCATCTACCAAATTTGTGGCGTCACCATGCCACCATCTATAGGCGACGACATGTCTTCTTATCCGGACATCAACATGTCATTATCCGGACATCAATCCTTGCAAGCATGTTTGCAACATGTATATGTGATCTCGTCACTTTAGGGAACTTGATGAGATACAGTAGGGACAAACCACGACAATTCCAAGTCATTTACTTGAACATTCTTGTTCTTATCTCCCTTAATGACGAGAAGACTGGCTCATCAAAGTGACATAAAAGAGATTGCCTGTCAAGGTTGTTATATAAGCGGACTATAGTCAGAAGCTCATGTCTTATTCAAAGATAATATTAATCAAATAACCAATCATTGTGCGCTTGTGGAGGCGCAATTTGGCACATACAACATGTGGACGATATAGATTATAGAACGTTACTCAATCCGTTAACAAATATGCATACCGTTACAACCGTAACATAAGATTTAAATGATGGTGGACAAAGATGAATAAGTAAAACTATGACCCTGCTACAACCCGTAGGCGTTGGTCTTACAGGTCCAAAAACTGCTGGCCTCACCGTTAGGACCGTTTAAAAAGAAACTGATTGAACCGACCGCTAGCATGTCCAGACCTCTGTTTTACGCTTCCTTTAACAGTTCACTATTCTCCAAGCTCCAAACGCTACCAATTTTGTAACCAGGCAGACATGGGAGGTAGAATTCGGAAACCGCCAGCCTCGACAACAGAACTGGCCGAAAAGTGCCGAACCGGCCGTCAGAGTCGCCGGACATCCGTGAACACTTATATTGAGCGGTTCACCACCTTCCAGGTCTCCAAATGTCACGAAATTTTGTAAATACGTAGGCTTGGATGTTAGAAATCAGTGGTCGCAAACAGAACCTCAAGACCGGTCTAAAAGTTGGTGAACCGATTCTCACAATGACCGGTCCGCAAGCTGAAAAACCGAAAATTCTAGGTTTTTTCAACTTTTCAATCATTGTTAAGGTTCCCCATAACATCTAATTGTTATGGCTTGAGTTAAATCATTGTGAACATCACCATAACATTATTATGCCTCAAAGTGAACAATGAGAAGCCATCTAGGCCAACATCTTATGTATCATTCTTGTATAATCACTCACAGACATGACAATTAATGTCTTACTTAGTGAACAACGACTGAGCATCTTGTGTATGCTAGTCTCTTTATTTCATTGTCTTTAGCGTAGGAGAGTGTCGCTCCTAATCTTTGCTAAAGAATAGGCTTTACAAAACAAGTAACGAGCATGACCAATGTGAGATCATAGGGGGTTCTTTTACGTCATATTTGCTTATGAAAGCATGAGTAGTGCCTCCATTATATAGGAGGATGACACAAATAGATTTAATGCCATTTATAGGCCGTGAGCATTGCTCATGGCTCCACCAAATTGTATTTTGGTGATCTTTGATCTCAATAGTTACTTTGCTCAAAAGAAAGGATGTCCGTGAGAGTCTTTACTCCTTAGTATACGGATCATCAAAACACGTCTAAAATTGTCCCGGACGATTTATATTAAAGCCTACATAAGACGATGTCTTCATTCTCATCATTGGTGACAACCGATTCAATTAACCGAATCTTAGTGACTCATGAATGTTACGCATTCATTATAGTGATACATAAGAATTCTCATTAATTCTCACAATGTGTTTCCAGGTGATAAACGTTGGCGTGGATATCATTAAGTCATAGCACAGTTCGATTGCTTCTTTATGCATAAAAAACATGTGTAACTTGAATCATAACGCCATTATGCATTGAAACTTGAGCATTAATCCGCTCTATTTTTGTGATGATTTAGTCATCGTAGTCACAACGGATTATAAAACACCAAATCCATGAATAGTTGTCTATTCCTTGCAATAAGCTAAGCACTCAATCTCTCTACAACAATTCATATGCAAGAATGTAGAGACAACAGTCTTATGTCAAACATAGAAACCGAAATATGTTAACAATTCGATGGAGATTGAAAAAAGGTATTAGAATCCTTTAGAGTGCATTACATGACGTGTAATACTACATAGATGGACGAAACAAGGTTAGAACATGCCAAAACTTGGCAAATTGATTGTGAGCACCCATGACTACTATTGGATCTTGTAAAGAAAGAATAAGATTTTTCAACGTCCAATTTTGGATGACTTTTAGCGTAACGCAATTTATTTTTGCAATTATGAATCCGCTCAAGAGTGTAAAACTACTCTTGTGTAATGTTTTGCAATTGTATAAGTGTGCATTGTGCCACACTTGACATTGCAAATCCTCTTTTGATCCAAAACCGATGTGCATTGCGCACATCATGATATACCAAGTGTGCATTGCGCCACACTTGGTTTATTATGACGCCCAAGTATGCATTGCGCCATACTTGGTGCGATTTCAGCCTTTATAAACGTCACTTTATAGTTACTGGTGGTCTAATGTAGTCTAATGTAGTGTCATGTTAATGCAATATATTGCATTAACATATAGCTTATGTAGATCGAACCATATGTGCTAGACAAAATCTGATATATATGCAACAATTATAACGAGGTCTTGACCATGAATTAATTCAAAAGTGAGTTTCTTATTTCAAGAACTCCAATATTTCTTGTACATTGACCATATTATTGCTTTTTTTGTAATTAATGAACAGATGTAGAACCACATCATAACATGATTTTTCTTTCACTAGCCCAATATTTATAGACATATGGGGTTCGAGGCGTTGCCTCCCCTCTTTTTAGAATTCGTGACACGAAATTAGTACTTTTTTTTTATGTCAAATTCAGGCTCATGTTTCGGTCAATTATTTCAAATAATAAGATGAAGATTGACTATTATCGATATACGATAATAATTCCAAGTATTAAATTTGGTCAAAACTAAGGTTTTGGTATTCCAAGTATTAAATTTGGCAGCGTGGATCAGAGCGACAAGGCGTCGAGGCTGAAGGTCGCCGGGGCGCGCAAGAGTCTCGGGCCCTCAGGCTGGGGTGGCCGGTGACCAGCGTGGTTTCGGCTCGGTTCGGCTCGGGGCTGGGTTGAGCACGCGGAAGCATGGAATGGTGGGCAACAAAGGCTGGGTCATCGGTGCTGTCGAGGGTTGCGGATCGGGACTTCGTGCGTTGGCGCTGGTCTGGTGGAGGAAGGATGTGGGTCCAAGGCCAAGGAGGCCTGGTACACTCGCTGCCGGGGTGATAAGGCAGGGCTGCCGGATCAGTGAAGGTGGTGCCCAAATCATATTACCGGTTTTGAGAAAACTGTTGTAGTGGAACTGAAGAGACACCGGCGGCAGAAAATGATTGGGTACTGCAAAGTTTAGGGTTTTTTTTTCTGGTTTTTAGGGTTTTCGGCTATGAACTCAGGGTCAAACCAAGAGTGCTGATAACGTGTTAAAGGAGAAAAGATAACGAGAATACGGTCTACTCTTCATTGATAGAAAGGCCTATTATAGGCATTACATAGAGTCTTCCGAAGATCTAGAAGTTCTATCAACTGTATCTATTCTAATAAGAAAACCAGATTAACCAATCCTAGGTGTATTAGGGCAAGACACATAACAGAGGACAAAATATAATTTCCAACAATATATTATTATGCTTGTATCCTTGATCTAATAATATAGGTATTGCATATGCTTTTAATGGTTTTTAAATTGAGAAAATGCCCTAATAATGCTCAAATAGTTGAAAACTAAAGCCCATTCCAATTAAAATCGTATCCCTTAGCCCATTTCAATGATTCTTACTAAAAGACGATACTACCCATCATTCAACTACACCTAACCACAAGCTGACATCCTTCTTCCACCGCCGTGTCCTTCATAACCTCTCTCTCTCTCTCTCTCTCTAACTCTCACTTACAGATCCGTCGCCGGCGGTCTCATCCGCGCCTCCACCATCTATGGCGACCTCATCCTCGCCTTCGCTTATTGCCCGGCCTCTTCCTCGCCTGTCACTACAACACTACGAGTCTGAAAAGCAGCATCAAATCCTGATCTGTCGTTCCCGACGTCGTCTACACGCGTCACTTGGAAACGTCGATGCTAGCCGAGCTCAGGCAAGTGAGAGCCGCGCGGAGGGTAAGGAGGTAGAGGTAGGGTGGTTGGTGGAGTCGTAGGGGTGAGGCCGTAGAAGGGGAGGTGCTCCTCGACGACGAGGCAACAAAGATGGAGTCAGGAGGGAAGGTGGAGGTGGTGCCGGGGAGAGGAGGCTTGGTGTTGGTGGATTTAGAGCGGAGGAGCTCGGTGAGCCACTTGGAGGCGATGCCATCATGGTCGGTGAGGACGGTCAAGATGCGCTTGAGTCCACGTGGACGGTGAAGAGATTGAAACGTCGAGCACCATTTTTGGGTATGAGAGAAAAGTTTGATTTTGCAGAGAGAGAAGAGAGAGGACGAGAGAGTATAGTAGTATTGGTGTGAGTGTGGGGTGGGAATGACGTGAACTCTTGTTATGAAATCCCTCAAAACTTGGGCATGTGCATGGCTTTGACTAGTTTTTCTGTCTATTTTATGAGATGAGAATTGAGAAAAGAGGAAGGGTGAATAGGAAAAGGGATGGTGGAATATTGAATATTGACGATGTTTATTAGTCTAGTTGCTTTGTTTTCTGAGTTCTTCGAACTTAAAAAGGTATGTTTAAAATGATTATTGACTGCAGTAACTGATTATTGGGGGTTAGTAACTGATTATGTTCTGATATTTCTTCTTTTTGGTATTATTAAGCAGAAATAAGTTGATTATGAAAGTCAGTAATTGATTATTAGAGGTAGTAACACGATTATTATGGGTCAGTAACTGGTCAGTAACTAGTTACTAGGGGTCAGTAACTAGTTACTGGGTGTCAATAAATGGTCAGTAACTGGTACTGGGGTCAGTAACTAGTTACTGGGGTCAGTAACTGGTTACTGAGTGTCAATTACTAGGGGTCAGTAACTGGTTATTATAGGTCATTACCTGGTCAGTAACTGGTTATTGGGGGTCAGTAACTAGTTACAGGAGAAATTTGGTGACCAGAGTCTGGCAACCGGTGACCAGAGTCCGGTGCAGTATTATCTCTTCATTTTCTCTCTCTTATGCATGTTAAGAGGTGATGAAATAGTCTTAAAATAATATGGTTTGTAAGACTTTAGTAAAGATTTGTGTATTTCGACATAAAAATTTATGCATTTAGACATAAAAATATTACTTTATATTAAAATACGCTAATAAAAAGATTATGACCGAGAAATAAGAAGTTTAAACAACATTTCCCTTTTTAAATTTCCAACCTAATCTACGTTCCGAACGCAAATATGTATTCTGCGAATCCATTGCCTACATTACTAGTTACTTGCTCGTTTATACATAAAACAAATGGCAATGACAATGGCAATGCTTCGAGTCACACCAATGGCAATGACTCTCTCTCCCCACATCACTCTCTCCCTCTCTCTCAAACCCCTTCCTCTCTTTTCCTCATTCTCCAAAACCCACCAAAACCCTCTTCCTCAAATCCTCTCCATCTCCTCTGCAATTCCCAAAACCAGAGCCTCCTCCCAACAGCATCAATGGAGACATTGGGCCTTACTTGTCCTGTTCCATGCCCCATAGAAGCCCTTAAAGTTGCCGTCTTGCTCAGCGGCGGTGTCGACAGCAGTTCGCCCTCCGCCCCTCCACGCCGCCGGTCACTCCTGCACCGCCTTCTACCTCAAAATTTGGTTTCAAGTAAGTTTAGGATCATACCCTTTTCAATAGACACAAAATATTCTATTGGGTATTGAACAAGTAGAACAAAGTCTTCAACTTTAATTTCAGATTCTGCTTAGCTCATTGGTTCAGCATTTGATTTTTTTATTGATTTTGTTATGAATAAATAGGCTCTGATGAGGGGTTTTTGTAGGAAGGCTTTGAGAACTTTGGTCAGAATGCCCATGGGAGAAGATTTGAATTATGCAAAAGCTGTCTGTAATCAGGTTACTTTCTTTTCTATACTGTAAATGTTTAATTTCAATCTTTCACTGCGTTAAGTAGGGCGGTATGCTATTGAGTAAGACGATTTGATATTATGCTTGTTAAGCCGTTTGCTGTTGTGTGGCGAAAGCTGTATCTCGATTTTATTTGTATACAGTAATTCATAAAAGGGATATTTTACAAACTAATTGACATTGTTTTTCAGGTTGATGTGCCGCTAGAAGTCGTGCATTTGACAGATGAATATGGAAAAATGTGGTATGAATGGTTCTTCTTGTGTCTACTTTTGCCTCATTGCCATGTAGTGTATTAGTAGGTCTATGCTTGCTAGTCATTTTTCTTCTGTTTCGTCTGCCATTGTTCATGTGAGTTCAAATAAGCAATCATCTTTTTGTCGGTCCTCACTCCTCAGCTGACCTTGTTGCATAACTGGAACATGTTGTTGTAGTCTCTCTTCCGATTAAGTCATGAACATATTAAGGTCAATGTTTCAGGTGTCGTACATATTGAAGAGTATCGATGTGGCCGAACTCCTAACCAGACGTTCTTTGCATACAAGAATAAAATTTGGTATGTATTAGCTGAATTTAAGATTCCTGAATCCAAATTTTAGTCGCCTCTTTAAGCTTATATCAATTTTCAGGTGTATTCATGGATGCATTGACAGTATGGAGTTTGGACTATGTTGCTAGTGGACATTATGCAAAAGTTGTCCACCTATCTGCAGATCAAACGGATAAGGATTCTGTTTTGGATTATCACAAGACATGGTACCAAAATACAATATCTTCTATGTTACTTTTGATTATTGTATGTCTACTGCCATCATAAGCCTGAAGCCTAATTTTCTTTGAGATGATGATCTTTAAAACATCATGAGATTATGTTCTATATTATGGTATTCATTTCTGATCCCATCTCTTTATTGCCTATGTGTATATTGCTTGCTAATAATATTTCTTTTGAAATTTTAGGTCAAGGATCAGACATACTTCCTTTCACATCTTTCTCAGGACCAGCTTAAGAAGTTAATATTTCCACTTGGTTGTCTGTCGAAGGTTAGTGGACACTAATGTTTCATACTTCTTAAAAGCATTTTAGACTAAAAAAAAAGGAAAAAAAAAAAAAAGAAAAGAAAAGAAAGTAGGGATCGACTGCATGTTATTTCATTAATAGCATGATATTGCAACTTGACTGTACTTTTTGTCCATGCTGATTGCATGCACTGAAAAGGCTGACTGTACTTTTTGTCCAACAATAAACATGCAATTCCATTGACATCATATATTGGTTTTTTTTTTTTTTTTTGTCTGAGAATGATATAAGATATCGGTTGATATCCTCTATTTCTCTTGATCAGTCTGCATGGTAGGATTTTATCATTGGTTAGGGCAGTGGACCACTTGCTTGCCAAATGTGGAAAACTACATTTTATTTTGAAAATGTTTTGTTACCGTGGCATTTGATGCATCAACAATTTTGCCAAAACCTGCCTTCTTGCTAACAGCAGTAAAATGTCCCCTTTTTTTTTTTTTTTGAACCTGCATTTTCTTTTTGATATCTGCTTTTTTTCTCATTGATTCCTTTTTAACTTTTGTGATAGGGCCACTAAAGAACACTCTTGCATGATTTTTCTTTTATCCTCTTTCATATCTCCTAAACTTTATGAATATTTATATAGGATAAAGTTCGTAAACTTGCCACAAAGTTTGATCTGCCTAATAAAGAGAGAAGGACTCTCAAGGAATTTGCTTTCTTGGTAAGGTATGTCATCCCTTCTATGACTATTCTTTTATAAATAATTTATCAACATGAATTTGACTAAAAAATACTCAAACAAAATTACAGGCAGTAGTCAGACATATGGATGATAACAATAATGTGTTGTTTAAATGGCTTGTATTATGAATAGCATCCTAAAAATTGCACAGTTCTCTTTCAAATGCTAAAACTTATATGCTACCAGTGTAAGTTTGCAGACTCTGTTCAACAAATTCTCTTTACACTTCTCATGACCTCAAACTAGCTTTTGGTGTTCTTGACTGCCCATTTTGAAATCCATAACATAAAATCCTGATTTCTTTATTTCTATGCTTTTCATTCTGGTTATAGGTTAGGTTCAGTGAATTTATTGGAAAGCACATAGGGGAGAAGGAAGGTGTCATATTGGAAGCAGAGACAGGAGATCTCCTTGGAAAACATCGAGGCTTTTGGTTCTACACAATCGGTCAACGTCAAGGTCTGCGCCTCCCAGGAGGACCCTGGTATGTTTTCTTAGTCTTAATTGTTGGGCCACTTCCGAGGTCTTCCAATATTTACTCTTTTATCCGCTTACAATGTTTAATACAGTCATGCATAACTGTGTTCATCACCTCTTTCAGTTTGTCCAGTTGTATTATATTTCTGTGTTCTAAGTCGAACACAGCAATAAGTTGCAAGTTATTTAGAGGGGGTGAGAGAGATATCAGATTAAGTGTGATAGGGGGTTAAAGGCATATGGCCGGAGGTCAAGACTGCAGAAACTGAAAAACTGTAGAGGTTTGATGAAGAATCAAGAAAATAAAAGGCTAGAGTCACAGAGAAGAACAGGTGGATAAGTTATGTCATGAAAAATGATCTAGATTGTGCATATTCGTTAGGTCAATCCGTCAATGATGCAACTCAAGACAGCATTTGAAGGAGATACTTCAAAAGTTAGTGAGGTAACTCTATCATATATAGCTGGAAAGCTTTAGCATCCAGAGACTTACATCATTTATCAAAACCCAGTTTGAGGCTAAGAAATTTGCTTGTACCTCAAGGCATGGACATGTTGGGATGGTATGTGATGGCCTCAATGCTTATGATTTCTTTGCTTCTAGCTACAACAACAAGTTACATGGCCATCCTGTTTTTCAGAGCCTGTAGACCATGCTCTACAATGCTGAAATCTGGCGGTTATTGGGTAAGACTATATGACTTTAGGTTGGGGTCAGCCTGTTCTCACATGTTGGTCAGTCAACAGCCTGTGGTGGCTCCAGTGTCCTGTTTCATGGGTCATGTTGACCTGAACCTGTGGGGATGGCTAGAGGGTTGCGGGTTTTATCAAAGACCATGTGGATGGGATTGTCCATGGCCTGTCAAAAATGGGATGGCCTGCAGCTTGGGTTTTTGATGAAATTGCTCCTGAGCCCAAATTCCTATTAGGAGGCCTAGCCTTAACCAACGGGTTAAATAGCTATGGCGTTTTACAGGTAGGATACTGACTCAATACATTTAGGAGGATCTGGATAGCCTGTTCTGATCTGTTGGTCAGTCACCAGCCTGCATGTTACACCTAGGTGGATCAGATGCGTTGTCTCATCTTCATAGATCATGTTGACCTGAACCCGGTGCCTTGATATTAGCATAACATTTCTGGACTGGTTTTGTCATTATAGTCCAAGCCCATTCTGACGGGCTTGTCCATGGTTAGCATCAAACTGTCTGGTCTACATGTTAGACTTGGGATGAAATTGAATCTGGATGCAGAATTCCTATTTTGTGGTTCAGCCAGGTCAGATAACTGGGTCTGGGTATGGTTTCATCCCTTTTGGCCAAGCTATAGCGGCCTAAAGGGTCACAAGCTGGCAGTTCTATTGACAAGGATCTTTCTAAGTGAATGGAACCTCTATCATACTGTTTATAATATAAATACTGGTTGAATATTTCCTGTGCAGCATATAGATAATTTATCATACTGTTTATGATATATAACTGGTTGCTTATTAAGATGGTTTATTCATTTCAGCAAACCCTATTACTCTTGAGGATCAGATAGTCTATGCATACTAATATGTAACCTTTTTGAAACACAGAAAAGAACCTTGTTTTGTAATGTTAAAGAAATTGTAATCATAGGTCTGAAACTTGTGTTTTATCACTTCTAATAATTGCAGAATGTTATTCCATTAGTTTACATTTTGACGTAGAAAAAGTCTTTATACTTTCATGTGCACGTATCTCTGCTGTATTTTACCTTTGGTGATTATCAATGTATTAGTTATAGGTGCCATTTTAACTATTTTCGAACTATATTAAGCACAAATTATAAGCTATAATATTAATCATCTCATCTTATACAGGTATACTTATGTTTTGAATCATCTTATCTTATACAGGTATGTAGTTGAGAAGGATATAAAACACAATGTGGTTTTTGTGTCAAGAAATTACTATTCAGTTAACAAAAGAAGGCGGTTGTTTCGTGTGGGATCCTTGAAATGGCTACATGGGTTTCCCCCAGCCCAGATCAGTCAGCTACAGTGCAAGGTGAAGAGATTAAAATCCATGTGTTACTAAAGCTATTAGTTTATCTAAGACTACACATCTCTAATAAAGTTTATCTAAGACTATACATACTGTTAACAGTATTAACGGGTCTTCTCTGTTAATAGTCCCACCATGTCAACAGTATTAACGGTACAAATAGCTTTGCCGAATATAAAGTCTGGAGATAAATAAACTAAGCAATGGTTTTGGGCCTTTTCCCTAGAGCTTAGTTGTATATTTCTCTTAGTTGAATTTCTTCTTTTATTTTGAGTTGAAAAAAAAAAAAAAAAACATAAATAGCTTTTTGAGACTGCCTGTTGCGTGGATAGTGACTAATTGAGACTAGCTGTTGCGTGGATAGTGACTAGTTGAGACTGGCTGTTACATAGATATTGACTCTTTTACCCCTAGTTTATGTTGTGCTTTCTCTACATCAAGTCAAAGTTTTCCTTGGTAAACTTAATGACTGACATTCATCACTTTAGGTCTTGAATATAAAGTTGTATTGATCAGATATGGACTTAATGTGATACATGTACCGTTTTGGGTTTTGTAAGTCTCACAAGGTTCTCGTTGAGGAGGACCAGGCAGGCTTTGAACTTTTTTTTTTTTTTCATAGTTGTAGCTGATATTGTTCAGAAATCAGGTCAATGGAAGTTGAAGTGTTTTAGAACTTTTCAGGTCAGACATGGGCCTCGATTTTGCAATTGTACCTTAAAAATTGAACATGGTGAAGATGGCAATGAAGATGTGGCAGTTGTCAGCTTATCTGAAGATGATCAGGGCCTAGCAGCGGGGCAGTTTGCAGCTTTCTACCAGGGAAGAACCTGCTTAGGCTCCGGAGTAATTTTGGAGTCTTGGGATGATCAGGGTTTTCCCGTTTGTACAAAAGCTCTTGAAAATGCTAGGATGGAAGACAAATCTCTTCTTGGGAAACCGGTTAAGATCAAATTTATACCGGAGGCTTGTCAATTAGAAGGTTTGGAAATTCATGGAGGATCGAAAATGTCAGGAATTTCTGCTGCCAAAAAACAAAAGCATGTATCTCCTGGAAAGGCAATCCCCAGGTCCTCTTTAAATTGGCTGCCTAAGTTTTGGAAGAAGTGGGTGGATATATTATAGCTCAGACTAGCACAGATGATCTCAAGATGCAGAAGCAGAACAGCGCACTTCTATCTTTCTGGTGAATGGTGATGCACTTTTCATGGATAGGAATCATAGAAGTTCTAAGTTGTAACTTAGTAGTTTGTAATGGTCGTTTTACTTACAAAGGTTGATAACCAAATTAGTATCATAGAATGGGTCGCATTTGCAGCAATTAGGAACTGCAACTATTGATGAATACTCCAAGAAGTCAGGAATATACAAATAAATGGTCACTTAATTATCACATGTTCAACACTTGATCACTGAATTTTGAAAATTCTAGTTTAGTCACTCAACTTTAATTTTGCCTTTCACCTCTTGTTATACAATTTCTAAAATCGTTTATGTTCAGTGTAATAGTGAGCAGTACGACTACCTTATTACTTTTCATTATCGGACCTAAATCTATGAAGCATATTGACTATATAAACCACCGTAAATGGCCTAACGATGGAGCTCGCTTAGTATTGAAAGTAGTCGTAAAACATACAAACTATGCAATCAATCGACACAGTGGCTGCATTATGCTGCAATGTATAGTTATACATTTGTGCTGCAATGTATATAGTAAAACTACTGAAGGACTAAAGGAGAAGCAAGAGTGCAAGACGAATAGGATTGGTCCAAATGGTAAAAAGAAAAAATACCACACCGGCATCAAACACACAAGAAAATATTTCTGTGGCTAACAAAATAATAACACTTCCATCCCACTATTTTGTAATACTCTAAAAATGGCCCAACGCAAGTCCCAAGTGTACAAAAACACCCTAAACCCCTTTCTTCTTAAAACCCTTTAAAACAAGACCCAAGTCTCTCCCCTTCAGGTTTTCTCAGAACCCACCAAAGCGCACCTCATCTTTTCTGCTCAGCTCCACCGAAGCTCTCTCTCTCTCTCTCGCTCGCCAATGGCTGTAAGTGAATTCTTCTCCATCTTTTTTCACTTTTCCTGGGTCTTCTCTGTGCTGTACAATTAGGGTTTCAAATTGTTTTTTTCAGTATTATCTATATCTTCAATCTAATTGAGAATTGTGTAAGCTTATGATTTCGAATTGGGTCTTCAAAAGCTGCAATCTTGGAAACTTCTTTCTTTGCAAAAATTGGTCCATTTTTTTTTTGTTTAAATTTTTTTGACAAATTAAGGATTTGCTGGATATTCAACAATGTGCTAGGGTTACTGGGCTGCTAATTAGTCTTTTGGTGATACAAAAGTATGATACACTCGTTGTACTTAATGACATTCTGTGGCTTTTGATCCAATGCAGACAATTCCTGTCAACCCGAAACCTTTTTTGAACAATCTCACTGGGAAGACTGTGTTTGTGAAGCTCAAGTGGGGAATGGAATACAAAGGTATTGTATGGTTTTACTTTTCTCGAAACGTCTTCGACTCTTTGGCTATGTTATTGTTGTGCAACTTTTACCTAATTAGCATGTTCTCAGTGTTTTGTTGATTATGTTTTGACTGTGGGTGCTTTTCAGGTTTCCTTGTCTCTGTGGATTCCTACATGAATTTGCAGGTACTGTTAGGACTTTGAATTCATGCTCTCTTTTCATTACTTTATTCCTTCTTGGCAAGACTAGAAAGCTGCTCGTACTAATTCTTTATATATGATTTGTATCTGTCACAGTTGGCCAACACTGAAGAATATATTGATGGACAATTTACTGGAAATCTTGGGGAGATTTTGATCAGGTGAGCTAAATGGAATGCTTTGAACTTCTTAGTGATGCTTTTGCTTAAAATTTTATTTTTGCACGTGCATTGTAATTTTAGTGTCTGTTATTTCTTAGTTTTTCTTTTAGGATATACAGTATAAAGCATATATTACAGCTACCACCATATGTTATTCAAATCTACATATTCTATTGTTTGAATTATAATGTGCAAGTGTTAAGATTTCAAATTAAAGTTTCATAGTTGGTTTGATATTATCCTCAGATCTGAAGCTAAGAGAAAGAACAGATCTATTATTAGTCACCACCCAATGAAAGACGAGATAGAGGAGAGATGTAGGACAAATAAAGGGAGGGTGTGAGTATGTGTGAGGATTTATTTCTATACTGAAAATGCATAGTCCCCAGATGAATTTCTCTTCCCAATTTCCCAAGAGTAGCACCGCTGCCGAGTGCTGCTTCTGCCCATTTTCCTTTCTGGCTAGATGTTAACTTTGTCATATTTGTGTGGAAATGTGCTTTATTTCCTAAGTTGGTTTTGAAAACTGTACCCCGATTGTCAAATCTCAATCTGGGGTGGGAATTGCAAGCCAAGATTAGATATGATGTTGTGTCTACTGTGTGTTAAATTTGGTGTCAAACCAAGAGAAAGGCATATTGGGACCATTATCAAAATCCACCTGTCTTAGTCTAGGGGAGAGAAGAAAATGATACAGGATAAATTGAAGGAGGTTTCTGTTATGTTTCAGGGCTATGCCTACCAAAAAAAGACCATAGTAGTAGGCCATCCAGTCATCCTTTTGTAGCACTACTTCCCAGCTTTAATATCAACTTTGACATTGCCAAATCTCGTTCAAAAACAAGACCCTTGGAGGACATAACAACTGCACTTTATCCTAACATTAACTGCTACGCTGAATCTTGATTTAGCTATTTATTTACTTTTACTGAGATGGCCAAAAGGGTTGGTTCTCTTTGGACTAAAAGGGTTGCTTTTTGAGCTAGTCCAATGTACTTAGTCCAGAGAAGGTACTTCTTTCCTATCCAATCTGTTATTTCTTATCAAGACCAAAAATAAGTAGGAAAGAGAACGAAAAGGGTTGGTACTTGGCAGGGAGGTCGTGGAGAGAGGAGAGACATACTGCTCCGTTTTTATTGTTCTTATGGTTGGGAATAGAGCTGAGTTGACTCGCAGTTTCACAATTTTCCTTAGATTTCTAGTTTTGACCGTCTTTTTCAAATTCGTAGAATTTAGCTTCTCCATATCCAAGATGGATCTGGTCCAAATTGAATCCTCATATTTTGGTTGAAGCCACAAACAACTACATGATTTGGATTTGGAGAGTCCAAATCCAAATTGTTGCTCCCAGTTCTAGTTCCAAATCCAGTCTTGACGACTAGAGTTAGTTTGGGGCCATATGACAAAATGATTTCAAATTCCATTTTTTTATTTTGTGAAAGTTGATTGGGGATTGTACACGATTTACACAAGGGATCAGTGTTAATTCAGTGAGAGTGCTAGTAGAATGTTTAGATCCAGAAATTATTCATTGATGTGTATCATGGTCGTTAAAAGGTGCAAAATTTTGGATCATATAGCATTTTCTTCTGCTATAGTGGTAGTTTGTGGCAGGAGCAACTGTTAAGATTATGGAGTTTAGGATCTCCAATCCTTTATGCTCTAAATATGCTACCCTTGTGTTTGCACTTTAGTTTTTGAATAAAATCAAGAAGAAAAGGATATTGCACTGAAAACGGACAGAAATCCACATGAAGATACCTTTTAGGGAACTTCATCGCTAAGGAAAACAAGCGAACCAACAAATGCATCAATTAAAGAGCTCAGAAGTGATTGATTTTGACTCCCAAGGGCCGAATATCCTCTCATATAATTTTTTTTTTCCTTCTAATTGGGTGGAGTGTTTCCGTTGACTCGATGAGTTGATGCATATTTTCATTCTTTCATGCAACAGGTGCAACAATGTTCTCTATCTTCGTGGGGTGCCTGAGGATGAAGAAATTGAAGATGCCGAACAAGACTGAGATGTTAACTTTGTAGAAGTGGCATTGGTTCTGAAAACAGAAACTCAGTAAAAATCAGTATTTGTATCTTTATTATCTGTAGTGTATTCAAAGGTTCTATATAATGTTTAATTGACATGGCTGCTGAAAGCCTCTAATTGACAAATGACTCAAGTTTGATGCTCTACAAGATTCTCTATTTTTCTAATCTTTTTAATTAAGAGCATGATTTACTTACTCTATTTTGGAGATGTGACAAAATTATGCAGGATCTATATTTTTGTTCCAGCGACTTCTATAGTAGCTAGAAATAGAATGGGGTCAGAGATGTTAACAACCCCAATTGACATGGCTGAACAAGACATGAACACTTTGTTTAAGTGTGTAGTTTGTGTGGTTGCATTTCAGAAAAACTGTGTAATTGCACCACAGAAAAACTGTGGAATGCAACCCTTGGAGATCTTTCAAATTGCACTCAGCATGACTAGGTTGCTGGATTTTCTCAGATTAACACTCAGATCAACATGACGAACTTATAAACCTGGCTTTGATACAAGTTGACAGACCCGCTCCCAGGTGGAATCCAAGATGGACATGTGTAGCCCAAACTTAAATGACTGTATCGAAATTAGACATAACCTCTCTGGACTACCCCACAACCTAATCAACCTTGTTGATTCTAGTTCGGACTTACACTGCCCAAACTATAATCCTACTAAGCCAAAGCTCCAATAACCTATCGAAACTTGAAAATTCTAACTAGCCGAAAAGCTCAACACTAGCGATAATAATCTCCTACAACTCTTTGCAATAGGCTAAATTCTTCATTAACAATGTATGAGCTTCCAAAAATCATTAATATTACTATATTAAGGACATTTAATTGGAATATGTTTCATTGACAAAAAAAAAAGGACATTTAATCGTCGACATCACTTCTCCAAGGATACTTGTTCTCAAACACTAGTATAGTTTCCTAGTCATGCTTGATAGAAATAGACACCTCGAAGTAATTGCATTTATATAAAACTTGTACTTGGCTATCTTGTGAACCTGTCGGTTGCTACATTCCCCAATTGATACCAAGTAGCTCATACATCATACTCACAAAACTTTTATTCAAATTCTCACCACCTCAGACACTACCCTTCGAAGTCATAAACTCCAATCTTTAATAAGAGTTCCTTATCTCTTCCTGAAACTTACCTTCCTAAGTCTCCAACTTATATATCGATGATATTCAACCACACGAGCACAAAAGAGTATATGATGGGGATCCGCTGCAGTCGAGCCATGAGTCGGAAGGTGCTGAGTAACAAGTATAGAAAAATATCAATTACAGCTGAAAATCCAACTCAAATCCATCCAGTCGATAATCTACTACCAAGGAAGCTTAACCAACTATCTCCATGTTAACACGTCTTAGCAAAGGAAGGGAGACACAATAAGCAAAATAGGTATTAATAGGGGAAAAAAAATAACCAGGCTAAAACTTACCAAAATCTAAAGGTCGGCACCCATCAAGGCAATCTACACTTTGTTTCTACATTCAACCCCAAACCTTGTCTCCAAGTATACAGAATCTAACAACCTGACGATTTGACACCAAGTTGACAGACCCGCTCTCGGATTCCACCTTGGACTTGTGTGGCCCAAACTTAAATGACTATATTAAAAATTGGACATAATCTCTCCTAAAAATGGACTACCTCACAACCTTACATAAGTCAACAAGTACACTTCTAATTTCTCACACCTTAATAAGTCTCATTCAGCACCTCATATCGCCCATAACCATGGGATGGACTAGCTGTCTCTTAAGATTGTAGCGCCGAAAGAGAGGGGATGTACCGGTAGCTATATAAATCTTGTCGGGTCATTAGAAGAGAAGGGATGCACTAGTGAGCCAATGAGTTAGACACCAGGAGGAGAGGGGATGTACTAGTGTTCGTAGGAGTTATATATTGTGATGTAGTGTGGATTGTAGGAGTGTCGTTATGGTCGTATATGGGTGGGTTGTGAGTAAGTTGTTGGAATCCACGACGGTTTAATTGCAGAGTAAATGTGATGATTTATAGTCATATTTGTTTATATCAAGTGTAGTTTATGAATTATTATGATTAGCTGGAATGTAAATATATTAATTGAGACCCCTATTATATTTATAGTGGGCGGGTGGTTATGGTTATGAAGAGTAACAGCTCCAGGGATAAGTTGATCTCTGTTATGTACATGATCAATTTATGAGTTATAAATTATATGTGTGGGGGTTGTGTTGAGAGTGGCAGACGACTCTATGTGTTTAGGATGTAGATTTTCGATATAGAAGTATTTGTGAGTTTCTTGCAGGTCAGGGTAGTCCATTTTTAGGGGAAGTTCTGCCGAATTTTCGGTAAAATTTTTGGTAAAACTTCTTTTCGAGGTGGTCACCGCATGACCTTTTCTTGGGTTTCAAGAAGAAATTCGGGAGGAGTCTTGTCAATCTACATAGAACCGCTTAGCCCAACCCGACATCTCTTTTTTTTGCTAGTTCGTCTACATGCGTGTGTCATCATCTACATAGAACCTCTTAACCCAACCCAACAATATCTCTCTTTTTCAATGGTTCGTCTGCATGTGCAATTACTTCCTGATTGACTTTAGTCTGGAGACGAGAGTGACTGATTGAGAGTCTGAGAGAGAACTGTTGAGAGAACCCAAGCCATGTCTCTTAGGGTTTTTAGCTAAAAAAATTGTTGAGAGAACTCAGAGAAAGGTAAAAATGTGACTATCACTTGTTTATATTTTTTTATGTGGATTTTTGCCTTTTTTGTTTTCCTTTCAGAAATCATGATTGCACTTTTGATATAACAAAGTCTTCGTAAAACCATTCAAGTTGAAAGAGACGTGTGATAATCCAAAGATTGCCTCAAAAATTTACTTGAAGCATTCCTAGCAAAGTGTTGTTTGGAATTATATAAAACCAGAATTTATAAAACATTAAGTCTTTGTTTTATAGGTTTTACGAAGTCATTGTTTTACGCTTGAGTTTTTTTAGTTTTGTCTTATCTTTATTTCTTCGTTGATATTGTCATCGAGTCTTAACTCTACAATCATTATGTTTGTACATAAATCATGGATGTGATGATTCTTCTCATCTTTTCATTTTATCGTTCTTATTCAAACCTTTTTTTATGTTGATTTTTTTCTTTTCGTTCACCTTTCAAAATTCATTATCACTTACATTAACAGATGACTCCCCATCTCTTGCATCAGAAGGCTCATTCCCCGAAGAATTTCAACAACAGTTGATTCACTATCACTAAAGTAAAACAACAGCTGACTCACTATCACAAATAAATCTCACAAGAGTGTTAAAGGTTACGAATCTAATAAATGTAATTGATCATTCAAATATGTTTCGAAACTTAGTGGCATAAGGAGATGCATGAAAGAAATTAGGAAACAAGTGTCTCAGTACTCGAGATATATATTTAGTAAATGGTAGAATCCAGCAACTTTAATGATGAAAAGTCCATAAACCAACTCGTAAATAATAAGTGAGACACCAATAAAACACTGCAAAATCACCACCGACATGAATGACACATGTACTCCTTGATGAGCTCAGGGGTGTGCTCACGGGGGTCAGTTGCTACACTCGCATAACGGGCATGGTGAAACTTTCTACATCTGCCATAACGAATCGAGAGTACATATAGCAAAGTCTTCCCACAGGCACCAAAATTCACCGTTTTATTTTTGAAATGGACCAACATTAATGCTTTTCTTAGAAACTATTTTTATTTAAAATAGCTAGTTGTTTCGGCTGTCTGATCCTCAGAGTGGTTAACAACTCGATGTCTTCCACGCACAACTCTCATGGTTTGAAGATAACACTCCTTCATCATCAATTTGACCTTCTTGACTCCAACACACTCGCCGGGAAAAGAATCAAAAAATGTGTATCTTTGGTCAAAACCACAAACTCCACCATTATCAACACGTAAGAATCAAACCACTTGCTTATACTCGGGGAACAATATAGCTGATAAACCCACCAATCAAGTTCTTTGGCCAAAACCACAAACTCCGCCATCATCAACATGTAAGAATCAAGCCACCTGTTTATACTTGGAGAACCATATAGCTGATAAACCCACTAATTGAGTACGTCTTCCGGTGTTCCTAGCATACCTCATAACAATGCTCTAAAAAACATGAGAGTCCATAACAAGATAAACTTCATTGATGATCAGGAGTGTCATACGCTCGCCACACGCATAGAAACCCAGCCACCTAGTTGTAACCTCCTAGTCTTGAAGGGTTGTGAGAACAATTTGGATCTGTTCCCAGTTTTGGTGTAGAAACTGTTAAAAAACTAGTAGCGCTCTTTTCTTAGAGCTGGATGTAATAGGTTCAACATAGGGGACGAGTTTCGGTAAAGAGGCGGAGTGGGTCATGAAAGTTTCGTCTTCGAAAAAAATGGAAGATTTAGGTTTGTCTTTTCATGGTTATGGGTCGGTGGTGGGTCGCCACGAAAGTTGAAAAATCGGTGGTGGGTTATCTTTGTTAGATTGATTATCATCGAGTCTTAGCTCTACAGTCATTCTGTTTGGACGAGGATGTGATTGCTCCTCGGTTTTTCATCTTTGTTCTTGTTCAAACTTTATATGTTGTTTATTGCTTTTTGTTCTCCTTTCAAAAATCATGATCACACTTTTTATGTAAGCATTCCCAAAATATTCAAGTTGATAGAAGTATGTGATTATCCAAAGATTGATTCAAAAACTTATTTGAAGGCCAATATAAAAAAGTGTTGTTAAAAAAAAAAAAAGTAAAACTGGAAATTATTACAGTGATTTATGTTTATAGAAGTGAACAAGTTTCTTGATTACTTACGCATCAAGAAGTAAGTCTTCAATTGATAAATATGTGGATTAGGAAGTCTCAACGACTTTTAGTTATTTGAGTTATATTTCGAGAAGAAAAATCTTATTAATCTATGATACACGATCTTACTTTATAGAGGACAAGGAGACTTAATTATTGAGGATGATGAAATTGACAATTCTTAATATTGTGGGGATACTAAAATCCAACCGCGATTGACATATTTTCAGTACTTCATTGTATATAAACCTCTATAGGTTATACCTTGTTGTCATTTCATCCTTAGTTGTAGAATTTCAGTTTTTGCTCATCATAAAACTTTGTGATTTCATGGCTGTAACAATTGACCAGTATCCAAAACCAGAGCCTACTAACAATCTAGTAGCAAATCAAAATAAGGAAGAGAAGAATAAGACCAGAGAGGCAAATGCCGGGGAGAAAGATAAGAAGGCCAAGGAGGAGCACAACGATATACATCCCATACTTGATGCACCATCTAATAACTTTTGAATTTTTACATTTTACAAGAAACACAACCTTAAACTTCCTTAACTACCCACATTCACAACATACCACTAACATGCATATTGTCTAAATACATATCTCTATTCTTTTTGTTATCAACTCCTACTTGAAAGAAAACAAAACTTTTTATTTCCCTTCTAAAAAACGAGAATTTTTTTTTCTTTTGAAAACTCAGACTGAGCATTGAAATTGCTCCACCACAATCGATCAATGTATGAGATTTTATTACATATTTATGCTTTTTGGACGTGTTGGACCATGTGTTTAAGGTCAATCATGAAGACCTCAAATCTCATCTGTTTTGAGGACCTCAAGCATGGAAACTCTAATTTTTATTTTTATTTTTGCAGATCTACCACTTCAAGTCTATAACCCCATACAACGAGATCCAACCATTGCTTTCGTAATTGAATTGGTTATATACAAATTGTGGAGGAACATAGATTACTAACCCATTAACTTTTGTTTATGCATGCTGCTATTGAATTGAGGACTAAAAGCGATTTGTTTGGGGCGTCAACCTAGGTTGAAAAAGACGTATCAACCTATAAATTACCTTCGCTTGCTTGGAGGTCCGTTATCAAAAATCATTATGCACTTGTCCATGAGGCTAATTCCTCGATCAATTTAGTTATATGTCCAAAATCAAGTTCTAAGTCTATAGCTTTATTCGTGTAGAGATGTTTTTTTATCAGGTTAGAGAGTGTATTTCAAGTTTTTAATAATGCTCAGTGATGTTTTTTGGTCATTTTCATTACTCTTGAGTGAATTGTATTTAACTGTTTCAATTAACTCTTGATTATATTTTGTTCAAGTACAAAATAAACATGATTTTTTACCTCGTTATTACACAAGTCTATGAGCTTTTCAAAATGATCTTGTATGAATAAAAATTGTTTATTTCTTCTCCATAATATGTTGGGGAGCTATTAGAGCAATAGGGGTCCGGAGACCGGAATCAAGAATTGGGGATTTATTGGGGAGTAATATGGATTTGTTTGGGGTCTACGTACTAGGGGCAATGAGGTCCATTGGGGCGCAATACGGGGTTTGTTAGGAGTCTATTGGGGGGTAATAAAGGGTCTACTATGAGGCAATAGGTTCTATTGTCCCCCAATAGATTCTGGTCGCTGAAATGTTGTTTTCGGTCGCCTGAATCCTTTCACATATGCTATCTTGTCGTTTATTTAATTGACTGAAGGTATAATGCCTTTTTAGTATTTAATTTGGTCTTGAGAATAAATAAATATGTTTTGGTGTACGAGAAAAAAAAATCTCAAAATTAAAGTTATTAATGGTCATTAACCCTATATAATTACGCACCGAGCTTCCAAAAGAAGAAAGAATGACTAGCTAGGCGGCGCTTACGATATCCAATCTCGTTCGATGATAACCTTGCCTTGGGTGCCATTAGGGCTTAGCTGACGTCGGGTTTTGCTACCCGATTAGATTTCTTTATGCCCATTCAGTCTCTTACTCAGGTAGGTTTGAGGGCAGATGTAGGGATCCCCGATTTGTTTTTGTCTGTACAAGTTTAGGGTAGTCGTCGTTGTTCTGCTTTGAGATCAACAATGATCAGATCGTCAGAGGATCGAGTCGGCGTGTTAGGTCGTGGGTCGTGACCTATGGCTAGCCTAGTTGGACCTTGGTGTGGGCATGCTGGGAGGATTTGTGATTCCTCGTGGATGTTTGGTGTGGCTATGGTTTTGGCTACTGATTAGCGGCGATGGAGGTCGAAGATGGTGACGGTGAGAACAAGTCGGATCAGGCCTTTTGTTTGGCCTTGGGCTGGGCTTTGTTGGAGGTGTTTGGGTTTCAAGATTAGGCTAGGGCTCGCTATTTGGGCCTTAACCCTTTCTAACTCTTTAGGAATCTAGGGTTCTTTACCCACTTCAAAGACCGACAAGGGTTGGCGAGCCCTAACATTAATGATAATAAGGTTTGATTTCCTTGTTCGTACCCTAGACACTTGATGGAAGATTAATTTTATTTGATTCTTAGTTTTACTTAGTTGTACACTAATTAGGGTCTGGAGGCGACTGATATTACCGTTTTATGAGAGTTGGATCGAAATAGTTAGAAATCATTTGTATTAGGTATAACTGAGCATCTTTGCAATGAGGGCTCTCACTGTCATTTTCTTATTTTTTGTTAGAGACAATGCCTACTAATTCTGATTTTAAGAATTTTATTCCTACTAACAAAATAAGAATCCTAAATTCCTAAGAGCGAACTTAAACAATAAAAAGATAATTATACCCTTAATTTACCTCAAAAATGAATAAATTTTAATTTTAGCAATACTACTCGGATACTCTAGAAAAAATAAAAAGGCAAAAGGTAATTTGTTAACAGTAAACGACCAGCTCAATTTATAGATTCTGAAGCCTAAAAGCGGCAATGCCCGTAGCTGCAAAAGAAGGAAGGTCCAACAATGTCTCTCACGTGCTCTCATCAAACACTCGTCCTCTTCTCCTCAAACCCACCTCACACTCGTCTCCCAAAACCTTCCCTCTTCCCCACCACTTCACTTCTGAAGCTTCCGCCGACCTTGTTCAGAAATGGCAGCACCTCTGTTACTCACAGAAACAACAGATTTCAACTCCATGCAAACTCCAGTGACTCGGACGAAAGACAACAAGTTAAACCATCATCAACCAGCCTCCTTTCTTTTCTTTGTCCCTTGCTCAAGCTCTTCTCCGTGAGTTTCTCATCTCCTCTTCTTATTTGGTTCAAAAATAGAGCAGCATTTCTTTTCAAATTCTAGTACAAGTTTTCTCATTGCTGTATAGATTATGGCCACATTGTTTTGTATTGGCAATATAGACAATCTTATCAGCTTATTACCCATCTTGCGCTATAAAAACTTAAGATAAAGACTACTTCTTACTCTATTTGTGACGAGCGAAATTCTGAAGAGGTCAAAATTTACTAAATTTCTGATTTTCAATGACCCTATGGCTAATTGATTTTAATAACATTGGTGTTTTGATGTTTGGTGAGTGAATTTCCAAGAAGCCTGGGTACCCCCCTCAGCCTCTTGTTGATGACATAATAAAACTACTTACAACAATGATTGAGAAAAACGGTCAAGAATTAAGAACTGCACTTGTCTGTTGTTGCAAATGTTGTTTGGCATATCCTGGTCGGAACTTTGGAACTGATCTACTGTAATCCTCAATTCGTTGATTACTATTGTGGTTAATGGCCATGAATTAGTTGTCGGTCTAGGCGTAAGAGCATATGTAGCTTCCTTTCTTTTGTGATCACATTACTTCCTTTGGGACAAAACTTAGATTTATGTTTTCTGTATCATGTGTTGTACTGCGGGTGTTTTGAGAAAAAGGGGTGTGTGTGTTTCCTGCTTAAATTTTGGCCATTTCCTGCTTTAAGTCAAGTGATAGGGCAAAGTGTTTGGTGTGAGGTTCCAAATGTCATTCTTGCTTCTTCATATGTCAAACTACTGTTATTTACTTTCTTATTTATGATATAAAACTAAATTGTATTTTCATCGCATGGCAGTTTATCTTCATATGATATGTTTTTTTGTCTTGTCTCTGTAGGGAGGAGATCCCTCTCAAGAACGGAACTTTACCTTGGAGGTAATCGGCTTTAGAACTTATTGTTGTTCGTTGTTGTTCTCTATGGTTGAACTGGTGTTCCTATACAAACAAAATTCTGGCCTGTGCTGGTTCTCTGGATCTATTACAATTTTCATATCTTTGCAATTCAATTATATTATGTGGGATGCAACATCTTCAGTATCGATTTATGTGTATGCGTATGCCCATGTGTGTTATCAATTGATTTGTGGATATGGGTGATGATGTTAATTTTCACCAGGAAGCTGTCTATCTCTGAACAATTTTACCTCTCAGCTGACCTTTCACTCTCGATGTAGGTAGCCACATCTTCCTTGTCTACGTTGGCTAGATACCCTTGGGGATCAAGATCAAAGAATTCAGACAGCCAGGACGTCACTACCTTGGATCCTCCTATGCGTCTGCAGCTTTTTGAATTCGGTAAGCATCCTTCTAGTTATGAGATTAAAGAAAAAGAAAAGGCCATATGGATAAAGTGGTTTCAATTATAGTCGTTAAATATTGTCCTGTGTCAAATGACTCATTGGGGTGTGAATGGATATCACATATAAAGACAAAAAGAATTGAGGAATGTAAGATCTCAAATGACTCATTGGAGATGGTCATTCACAACTCAAAAGTTGCATTAAGTTAATGCAAATCCATATAGAGGTGTAGTGTCTAGTGTCTTCAAGAAATTTTATTTAAAGTTTTCTTAAGTCAAAATCCTTCTAAATTATCTCATCCAAATGGTAAGTAAATTGTTTTAAAATGTGATTTGGACCATTGACTACCAATGTGTAAGTAAGTAGTTACCATTGATGAAAATCATTTATATGGCCAAATGAATATTCTTCGTCCTGCTGTTTGATAGAGTCTAGCTTCTTTGTTGATCTAATTTCATAGTTTCTATTTTCTCTTTGAATCTGAATTTGGTTTTTCCAACAGAGGCCTGCCCTTTTTGCAGGAGGGTTCGTGAAGCTATGACTGAACTAGATCTGTCAGCAGAGGTGAGTAACATATTAAAGCAACTAAGTTATGTGGTACCTGTCCCTTTTCTGGACATAAGTCGTAAAATTTTCTGGACTTTTTGCGGTTATACTTCTTACCATATACTCTGAGTTTCACAGTTTAACCATTTAGTCCAGGAGTTTTCTATATATTTTATTGAAATAAGGATCAGAAGCTTCTGAACTGAAATAATGAATTGTCATGAAACTTGTTAGATCTAAGCTTCATCCTCTCCGCACAGCTGGCAGTTGTGAACTTGATCTAAGCTCCACCTTTCTGCCTGAAGGCAAAGTTTAAGGAATGGATTGATTGGATTCTAAATAATCCTGGAAAATGGTTGGATTGTACTGATAAGTTCCATCATAGAAACTAAAACTCAACATGCTCATAAATTTAATTCAACAACTGTACCAAAATCTGTAAATCCTCAATCTTCGCCATTGATGGACCTCCTTGCAACAACATGCAATACAACCTTCCACTTTTATTGAACTTTATAATATACAAACAGAAGAGCATGGTATATATATATATATATATATATATATATATATATATATATATATATATATACATACAGTTCCTATCCAGAGCATACCAAGTTTCATCCAAATTGGTCATCGTTAAGGTACCGAATTAGATTAAATCAACGAACGGACCATAAATCTGTCTATTCAGAACTGTTTGTGTAAATAATGATTATGAAAACTCAAACGATCATCAAATTCAATGAAACTTGGTAGAAGTGATCTATGCATTAGGTTCTACAAACTGAACGGTGAAGATGTGGAAATATGACCGAAAAGTGAGTCAAATAAGGAACTTCACACTTTAATTTCAAAGTGAAGCTTCGCTCTGGATAGGAACTGTATATATATATATACACATACAGGGCCCTTCCACTAAGGGATCCCTTACTATGACTTATATGAGGGATTGAGCATTAGAATAACTTTTCGATCACATTTTTCAATCTTAACCATTCAGTTTTTAGGTCCTAATATGTGGATCACTTATGCAAAATTTCATCCAAATTGGTGATCGTTAAGGTGCTCAAAACTGCAATTTTTATGAACGGTTCAGGATTGGCAGATTTGAACCGTCCATTGATTTAAGCTAGTTCGAAGCCTTAAAGATCACCAATTTTGCTGAAAATTTCCAGAAATTATCTACTCATATATACCTAGAGGTTGAATGGTGGAGATGTTGATATGTGATCAAAAAGTTGGGCTAATGCTCAATCCCTCATATAAGTCATAATAAGGGATCCTTTAGTGGAAGGGCTTTGTGTGTATATACACACACACACACACAATTCCTATCTAGAGCGAAGCTTCACTTTGAAATTAAAGTGTGAAGTTCCTTATTTGACTCACTTTTGGTCATATTTCCACATCTCCACCGTTCAGTTTGTAGAACCTAATGCATAGATCACTCTTGTCAAGTTTCATCCAAATTGGTAATCGTTAAGGTACCGAATTAGATTAAATCAACGAACGGACCATAAATCTGTCTATTCATAACTGTTTGTGTAAATAACGATTATGAAAACTCAAACGATCATCAAATTCAATGAAACTTGGCAGAAGTGATCTATGCATTATGTTCTACAAACTGAATGGTGGAGATGTGGAAATATGACCGAAAAGTAAGTCAAATAAGGAACTTCACACTTTAATTTCAAAGTGAAGCTTCGCTCTGGATAGGAACTGATATATATGAATATATATTCCCTTCCAGAGCGGTGTCCCGCTTTGAAATTAAAGTGTGGACCTCCTTATTTCGCTCACTTTCAGGTCGCATTTCCACATCTCAACCGTACAATGTCTAGAACACAGTATGTAGATCATTCCTGCAAAGTTTCATCCAATTTGAAGATCATTTGAGTTTCCGTAATCGTGATTTACACGAACGGTTCTGTTTGGACAGTTTTTGTTCTGTTGATTTATTTAATCTAATTCGGTACCCAAATGATCTTCAAATTTGATGAAACTTTGGGTACCGAATCAGATTAAATAATTATAAGCATGAATGGTTCAGGTTTAGCAGATTTGGTTGGTGTAATTCCTCATCCCTCATATATGTCAAAAAAATGGATCCCTTAGTGGAAGGGCCCTATATATATATATATATATATATATATGCTGTTTATTTAAACAAAAGACAATTTACAAGGAGGCAGACAAGGAGATGGCTTTAGATAGCTAAAGAGGGCAGCTAGGGATAGAGGCGTAGCAGCCCATCTGATAATGCTAACTCAAAGCTTATGGCTTTGGGGCTTATATTACACAGTTAAGAATAATGGAAGAAAAAGTATAATCCCTAAAAGCCTTAGAAGTAGAAGCCCATATCCATGCTCAAATCTTAACTCTCTCCTACAGGTCTTCCCTCTCCACAGCATAGGTTTCAAATAATCTTTTATTTCTTTTCTTTCCATCCACACCACCCAAAGTACAGCTAGCACCCCAAAACCGCAAAGGATTCTGGCCTTCTTCCCTTTACCAAAAGCTGAAGTATTTTGTTTTAGTAAGTCACTCCTCCCTAATTGAGCTGTCCAGTTCACTCTTGCCTCCCTAAATAACTTCTTCCATAAGAAATTAGCCACTTCACAGTGCACAAAGACATGATCATTGAAAAAGCAAGTTGACTGTCAATTTGGACTTAGCTGGGTATATGGGCCTCTTCTTCGAGAGTTCACATTCTGTGTAACTTGTGGATCTTCTAAAGAATTTAATGCATGCAGTCGACTTCCATGTCTTAAGAAACACATGGTGCGCAGACAGAATAAGTGCAGTGCAGATATATTTGATTGTACTGAGCATCTTATTATAACTGAACCCAATGCTTTACATAAACAATGACCCAATTCAAAAGTAAATTACTCGTTTTTGCCTGGTTTTCATTTTGTGTCTCATTTTTCTCATTGTGTTACTTAATTTCCTTTAGCTCTTCAAATATTAGCTTAGTGGTACACATTTGCAGGTGTATCCTTGTCCAAAAGGTTCGATAAGACACAGAGAATTGGTTAACAGATCTGGTGGAAAAGAGCAGTATGTAATTCCATTTTCTTTATGTCATCTAAGTAAAGAAATTCTTTCTTTGATTTCTGATAAGATGCACTGGGTTTATTTTTGAATTATTTAAATGGAACTCAATTGGGTCAGGCTAGATCATCATAGACATCAAATTGGAACGAGGAATTGATACTGATGATGATAGATTGTCACATGTCATTTAGCTGCATTGATGGATCCTTTACCTGAACAACTTATCATGCCTTTCTTGCCAGAAAAGGCAATTACCTTATCCAATACCAGCCTTTGTTGTGGCTTCTTGCATTTATTGTTTTAATTTTCATTTATGCAGATTTCCTTTTCTTATTGATCCGAATACCGGCATATCAATGTATGAAAGCGGTAAGTTATGGAAACTTCATTTTCACAGTTTTGCCTCTCTCTCTCTCCCTCCCTCCCTCTCTAAATATCTATATGTGATATGAACCTAAGATTACCTATCCTCTTGGTTTCTAGTTTTGCTGAAAATGTGTGTTAAACCTGGTTTTGAGGTTTAATATAATGCCATGCCATCAATTCAAAAATTATATATAATAAATAAGAAGACTATCTGTTCTCACTTTTTCCTGGTCACGATGTATTTTTATTCAGTTTGTAACAGATTATTGTACATAAAAAGTGTTATCCCTGTGTATATATCTTGGGTAAATCACATAGTAATTTAATTCATCATTTCTTTAGTTAGACCTTGTAAAATCTTATGTCTGGCTGCCATATGGCAAAGACCTACTTTGGAATAGGAGTGGGGGGAGCTATGGGAGAGAGTAAAATATTAGGCAGCGCTTCGGGCCTCTGTTTCAGTGGCTTTAAAAGAACAGTCTTTCTTCCAGTATGTTATACAGGAAGGCTGCTGTAATCTAGGATGCAAAGCTTTTGTAGGGGAGTGGGTTGTCCTGTCCACAATCGTCTATCTCTGTTTTTTTTCTTTTTTTCCCTTTTTCTCAAGGGCTTAGAGTAAGGCTTTGTGTTTCGGTTCCTACCTTCTGGACTACTGGTCCATGATCTCTTTCTTCTACTCTTCTTTTTTCAATTTTTTTTTTCTATTACGAGATAAATGGTGAAGCTGGTCACGTACTCCATGAGAAGCACCAGAGGACATGTACATCTGTTCTACACTTCTACTCTTATTTGGCAGACCATCCTGCTAATATTATCTTGCCAATGGATATTCAAGAGAGGCATCTTCATCCAGGATTGTCGACTCATAATGAATTTACATTATACTCTAGAAAGCTATTGGCTCCAATTATAGTAATGCAATCTGAAGGGTACAAAAACTCATGTATCTGACTTCAGTTTTTGAAGTTCTCCAGAACTAAGGATGAAAAAATCATAGGCTGAAGGTGCTATTCTACTATGTAAGTATGTATAAAACAATAGGTGTAAGAGAGTAAATTTACTCATCTAAATTTTCCCTGTCAGAAAAATTGCTGATGACTCCTCTACAACAAAATAATTAAACTAAAGTTCTGAAACTGGAGAAACTCAGGTTCCAAATTTACAACAACCAATTCTAAATCTAAATGAATATAACAACATGTTGTAGTTTCGAAGTATTTTCTGCACCTTATTTGAATCTAGTCTATATAGACTTAAAAAACTGTGTAAAAGACCTGTTAAATAGGTTTTATCTTTGTCATTTGAAATTATTTTACTGAAGCTATATTATATGCTTTGTCTCTACTTTTGATGATAGGTGAAATCGTGAGATACCTATTTCAGCAATATGGGAAAGGCAGAAAACCTTCACCGGGGCTTTTGGAAAGGTATTGAACCTCAATTTCTTCTCATAGGACAAGAATCTCAATTTCTACACGAGTATATCACAACTAATGCTAGTCTGGTATTACATAAATAACTTTGATGAAATCGGTTTGCATATGTATTGCTTTGACGAAGATATTTCAACCAAGTACAATGACATTAGAAGTTTACAAGGGTCTTGCACTCCTCAGTGAATTTGAAATTCCTTCTCATGATATAGAATAATGCAAGGATGGGGGTAGATAATGTTATGGTGAGCTTCAGGTGATAGAATTTTGGTAGCCGGAGGATTTAGGGGAAATTTTAAATTGCTGTAATTTATGGGAAACAAAAAGGAGAAGGGAAATGACTCGATGAGAGTAAGGAGATATCAAGGAACCAAGCATACTACTTGATTTCCATTCATTCAAATCTGATTTTGGTTAGCAGAGATAACCTTATTTATTCGCTTTGAGTAATGCATCACCCTTGCACAGACTAATAAACAACAACAGACCATTGCATAAGTTAAAAGACTTGTTTTATCTTAAGAATTTCATACTCTTTATAGAACTTAAGATTATCTCTAAAAATGACTATAATTCTGTATTTTGAACTGTCAGACTTTTAAACTACCACACACTTCTTTTAGAACCAAAAGGCCTAAAGTTAATAATTTAGCCAGTGATATTAGTCTTAGCTTACTAGAGGGAAATTTCTAACTAAACATTACGTAGCTACTGAACCATCTCCCCAAAAGACTACTTAAAACTGATATAAATGGAGAGTCAGATCAAGTAAATCTTTACATTTTTTTATATTTCTTATTTTTATATTTTTGAGATTGCGACTAATCTCTCTCTCTCTCTCTCTCATTAAATATTCCGCTTGCAGTACATTGCTGACAGGGTGGATTCCTACAATACTTCGAGCAGGTAGAGGAATGACATTGTGGGAAAGGGCGATCTTAGAGCCACCACCTGAAAAGCTGGAGCTTTACTCGTACGAAAATAATCCGGTGAGATAAATGATCTCTACATGTTATTTATGCATCTTCACTTAGTTGTTCTGTAAGTAGTCAATCATTCTTTGTAGTCACAAGAAATCATGATTTAATCTCTTAAAGTTGAATTCCTCTCCTTTCTCCAAATCATTTTCGGGTTTATTTAAGAATCAGTTGCAGTGGCATGAAGTACATGAGGAAGAAGCTGTTTAAAGTTATATGAAAAAAAAACTTTTACTTGTTAAAAAGATTTGGTTATGATTTCCTTTCTCCAAGATTGGGCTTATAAATGTGTTCCAAGTGTCTAGAGTTAGAGGATGGTGAAGGTTTTCTGAACATGACTAGATGAAACTTAAGGGTCCAAACACAAGCTTCCACTTTTATCATCATGGGGATAGAGCATTACAGTTGTTTTATGAGATGAAAACGTGAAGTGCAGATTTATGTAACATATTTAGTCTCTACTGAATGCTTCATGTAACCAAATCCTGCTGTTGAGAAGTTGAAGCCCAAAGAAGTATGATTGTTTTGTGGAAATTTTATGTTGGTCAGGACTTCTTAATGAAGCTGAAAACTGTATTGAGGACAACCACGCAATCTTGATGTATGTTTGGATAACTTTGTTTGATACTTCTACTAAGGTTGATTCTGAGGCAGGGAAATGTACTAGCTTTCAAATGCATCTAGGACCATACAAGTGATACAACCAAAACATTTTGTTGTGATCAATATGTATTTGTCTCTAGGAAGGTGAAAGAAAAAGATAGGTGTGTTCTGGGGTTGAAAAAAAAAGATTGGGATTGGAACCTTCACTGAGGGATGAACTCACACTTTGGGTGCATTTGTCTGAGTAAAATTGCTTCATGGTATTATGTTATAGGGGAATGTCTATGTATATTTTTTTTTAAGGAATGTGGATGAACACAAACTTTTTGTGGACTTGAAGTAGATTCGGGGTTGAAGTGGGTATTCGTTGGATGGCGGTTGACAGAAAGATTTATGCTTTATCCTTGATTAAAAAATATGGTGTTTCGGCAAAACTGCTTAGATTACTAACATCCACTGATAGATTCACAGATAAGAGAGGAAATGAGTTTCCAGTTTCAACATGCATGTGATGGGAATCCCTATTTAGTGCATGATATCGAAAATCTAAGCTGTTAAAGTTAATATGTGCCAAACCAATTGAGGGAAAAAAATAAGAATTACCTGTTGATTATAGTATGTGAAGATATGAGAAAAGAAGAAGAAGATTATAACAGCTGAAGCGGACAGAAAAGGATAATAGGGGAAGGAGAGGAACTAGGTTCTCCATATTCTGCCTGAACTTCTGAACTTGTGACATGGCCTCCAGAAATGATACGTGATTAACCAAAGAGCTAATTATTTCTATGTGCATATGTAGTCATCCCAGTTTCCATGACATGCATTGACAGATGAGGCAAACCCTAGGATCATCATTCCATAATACTCTGTTTCATGTGCTTCAATCACATCGTATAGAAATCTGCAGTAGCTTTATGGCATTATGTTATCTATTGCATATTTCTCATCCTTTCCATTCCTTACATCTAACTTTTGGCAGTATGCACGAATTGTGCGTGAGGCACTTTGTGAGTTGGAGCTTCCATACATCCTACAGAATGTAGGACAAGGGTCCCTGCGATCTAAGCTGCTTGTTGATGCATCAGGGTCCAAAGAGGTTAGGGTTACATCAGTATGTTGGTTCCGCAAGTTTCTGGTGTTGTTGAATTTGATTGAAATTTATTCCGCATAATCATATTTGATGTGTGTCTGCTACTGTCTCCTCCCGTTTAGTTATAACGTGTTTCCTATGGTCTTGAGGTTTGATCACAGTTGTTTGTCATTAATGAATATAGTTTTCATGTATTTCTCAACTCTCAACTGATTAGCAAGTGAAAAACTCAAAAAAGAAACCCAAAAAAGAACTAAATAAGATGCTGGTTTTGGTTATAGGCCTTGCTTAGACTTCAAATAGTAATGAAATAAAATTGAAGTCTATTCTATGGGTCTCCTTCAGTTCCATCTTGTACCGATACATTAGTGGAAGACCACCTCAAGGGAGGCATACTCGCACCTTGCAGTGATAGATTGTGGAGAGCTGGTCTGCCATTGCAATGGTCTAGTCTACTAAGAATGTATCAGTAGAACGTTGTACTTGAGATTCTATCCAGTTTGTTCTCTGTGTCTTTCGTCAATAACTTCTTACCTTTGTTTTGGTTCTTCCTTTTTATGATCATCTGTTACTGAGAAACTGTAGGGATGACTTAGAAAACTGTCTTCTTATAGGTTCCCTACTTGATTGATCCCAACACTGGTACTCATGTTGGTGACTACAAGAAGATCCTGTCTTACTTGTTCCAGACATATTCAGTAGCCGCTGTATAGGATATAAATCAGTTGCAACTGCTGCAAGGCTCAAAAATCCAAATGGCTGGAGGTAATTTCACTATATGAGTACATGCCGTAACAAATTACTTGGTAATTTGACATCCTTAAATATTCAGTTCCTCGGTAAATTTGAAGACTGTATGACATGTACATATGCTGTAACAAAATTACTTGGTGGTATACGCAATCTGCTTCATATTTTCTGTGTTTCCTTTTCCCTATTATGAATTGATGACGATGAAGTACATGTAAAAGTTCTCTTATATTCCTCACGGTGATGACAGTCAAATACTATATATTAACAGGGCTTGAAGTTTACTCCAAACAGAATTGGAACGAAGAATCTTTAATTTTGGGAAAAATGTGTGTAAAACCTCACAGCCACTAGAGTTCCTAGTATTTGAAGGAAAACAGTGAAGTGGCACTATATTGGTTATGTTCTCCTCTATAGTGCGACCTCTGTCCACTCTGAATGGTAATCATACTTCCCCAATGGCATGAATCTGGATCATTTTCTCTCTTTGCTCATATATTGAGTTTTAGACAAATCAAATGTGCATGAAGGTGGCAGTATTACTTCATGACATTTGCTATGTGCTTCGTGTATATGCTATGTGCTTCATTTTCTCTCTGTATATAAGTTTGTATGCCATGCATTAATGGACAGCAGAATTTTCCCATACCAGGGACCTCTTGATGAAGAGTTTAGCTCTTGGCTGGAATGGCCACCTATGATATTTGTTGTATAGAGCATTGTTCTCTATTTTTTTGTGTTCTAATTTGACCTATGATATATACTGAGATGTGATGCGATTTGTCGAAGTAGAACTTGAGATGCCCAAGCACTTGCTTGGATTGTAGTTTTTGTTTTTATAGTTATGAATTTCTTCAAATGCATGAGGACTATGTAATAAGTTCAGGAAAAAGGATTCAGGAAAAAAAATAAAGGCTACATCCTATTAGGCTTGAGGTTTGCTTTGAACATAAATCAAGAGTACAAACATGACACACAATCTGTTATGCTTCTAATCTAAGGTGAAATATTGCCACACTCTCAAATGGGAAACACATATCACTAAAACATTAGGAACCACTATAATATTAAACATCACATTACGCACCGAATTTGGATCAGAGAAGCGAGGATGACACAATACTAACTTAACATGAGATGAAAATGACACATGAAATGCTTTTGAAACTATTTGGGCAGCTGCAGCTCCAAGTTAGCATTTGGGTTGGTTTCAAGCTTCGCCTTCTCCTTTCTCTTCCCCCAAAGAACAGTATAGAGCCCGATCACGATTAAGATTGACCCTATCGCACTGAATCAGCAATTTTAATCAGACAACAAATTAGTTAGTACCTTGAATCACAAGTAAACTAATCGAAGTAGCACGAATTCAAATAGAGACCTTATAAACTTACGTTCCCAGGTACAATTTCTCATGAAGCAGAGCCCAACTCGAAACAGCCACAAAAATGAGCAGCAGAGGGTTGAAGACTGACACATATAGAGGTCCTTTCCTCTGAATACACCATGAAGTGAGGAAAAATGCTACTGCAGAACCCATCATCCCCTGAAATGAATGAAATGGATTTTAGTACATATATAGTTCAAGTTACTTGCTAAGATCATTCATGAATAAGTACATACTGTATAAAGGCTTGCGGTCAGCCTCATGGGGTTAGTCAATGCCCATGCATGTCTATTATGCTCAACACATACAGCAATGAGCCCACACTCCAAACTGGCCATGAAACACATCAATGCAGTGCTTGTGTAAGGAGCCGGAAACATAACACTCACTTTGGCCTGGAAATATAAACAGATATCGATTAATCAAGTTCTAAGTTCGATTAGTCAAGTTCTTATGGGTTGCATTTGTACTTACTTGGATGTTGAACCAAATTGCCCAACCTAAAGCGCTGATGACGATTAAAATGGGGCCAACAAAGGAGTTGGCATTGTTGCCAGCAGCACTTGACTCTCCCAATTTCTGAGCATAGCTCCAGTGAATTTTGGATTCACCTATCTCAATAATTGTCCCATGGTAAAATGCCAGTATCATTGCTCCACTTATACACACTACTGTTCCCATCACCTTCGCTAGCCCTGCCTTGTTCTTCATTGTTGCTGATTCTTGTCTGAAAATTAATTTAACAATGACTCAATTTCAATCTTAGAAAGATAAAAACTAGAAGTAAAAACAGAATGGGTAATACATATATATGGTAAAGCAGTAGAAACCTGAAAAGGACTGCAAGGATAAATGTCAGTGCTGGGAGTGTATTTCCCACTGCAGAAACAATGATCGGAGAGGTTTCGTTCAATCCAACAAAATAGAAAATATGGTTCGCAGTTGCTCTGCGTTTTTAGGAATCCAGTCACAAGTTAATACCACATAATTAGCTTAAAAATACATATATACATATATACTTGCTGACTTGAAAAACCAATAGTTTTAAAAAGAGAATCAATAGACCAGCGGATTAAGTGATACTTCAGGTTGTTCGAAAATAGAGCTAAAATTATCCCTGCGTTCTTATATGTGTTCTAATGTCATGATCAGGAGCAGGTTTTGAAATGAAGGCTTGGACTTGTAGGGGTGTGAGGTATGAATAATGAGCCGAAGAGTTTTGAGTTGAAAGCTAAACAGAAGAAGCCAAAGCTATTTGAGCTGGAAACAGAGCTTCTGAAATGTATTGATGAAACTAATCAAACTATGTTTCAGTCTACCCTTCATTTAGTTTTCTTTTTTATGTTCGTGCGTAACTATATTGGTTCTGTAATGCTTTTGGTAGTTAAATGTAATCCTCATGATTGACGTCTGGAATGAACATGTCATTTTTATCCCCTCAATTGCTTCACATCGATTTTATGTACATCTCATTGGTATGGTTATGGTTAAAACTGTTTTTTTTTTTTTTCCTGATCTAAATCACTAAATCAGTATGTTGTAACTCATCGTATGATACTAATTGAGTTCCAACATATTAATAGAAATGACATTTTGTACTATGAATAAAGAAGGAAAAAGATGTTCTACTTCATAAAAAGATTTACAAGAAAACAAAGAAAAAAAAAAACAAATAATCCCCCAAAGAACCCGAAATCTAATTTGACGGATCATAGATTATCAAATATTCAGTTTTATAATGAAAATGCTAAATCCAACACAGACTATACCACGCGGCCCTCACGCATACAGGAAGGCTAGTGTCCATATATGAGTACTTACCCGCTTAAGGAACATAGGAAAATCTGGAAAAGAATAGGCATTGTGATCTGGGGTCTTGTGTCCCTATCAGGAATAGAAACAAACAAACAAACATTTTATTAACATGTTCTTTAGATTTCACAGAAAAAAGAATAAATAAAAAAAATATAATAATAAAAGCCCAATTCCATTACAAAAAAGAAGCATTATATTACCAAGTGTATAAATTTCACAGAGAAAAGCAGTTTACCATTCCATCCAATAAGCAAAAGGAGCTAAGGCTAAGGTGGCGAAAGTTTGACGATAAGCAACAAGAACAAGAGGGCTCATTTTAGACTCCAAAGCAAGTTTACAAATAATGTTCATTCCTGTATAGCACGCTTGCACAGACACCATAGCCAAACATGGCAGATAGCTATTACCATAACCAATTGCCATTGCGTTCTCTGAAATATATAGCACTTTTACAAATTTTGCGCTATATATCTAGAAGCAGCAGAGCAACTAAGAGATACAGAAAGAGAGCTAGCAAGAGAAATTTGGAGACTGAGAAATCAGGTACTGGGATCATAATAATCTTATATAAGGGAAAGGTGAAGAGAAACTTGCGTGAAAATAAGAGAAAAGAGAAGCCGTTGGAGGACTGATCGCGCATTGCTTGAAACCAGCGAGTGAATACAGCTAGGTTAAAGACACACACTACATTAGCAATCTTCGCATACAGCTCACACAACAATTCTGTTCTAATAAGGTTTGAGTTACCAACTTTAAGCTAACAACTATTAGGAGTTTGTATGAAAAAAAAACAACTATTAGGAATTGGATAATCATCCAAATATAAGTTGGGTTTGAGTTTGAGTTGATGAGGCGTATAATGTTTGAATTCTAAATGTGATCGATTATATATTTATATATATAATTATTATTAATTTTCAGTGTAAATTATCAAACGAAGCAACCTCCTAAACAACACATTGGAAATTCCTAGAAGAGAGAGAAGAGCAGCATCTGATATTTAATTATAAACTCATAACCTGGTAAACAAAGGGACATAGAAAAGGAAAATAAAAAAAAAAAAACTATATAACCAGAAAATACCTAGCCAAAGCCACACGGTCCACACCCAGCTTCTAGAACACTTTGCAGAAGCAATGACGTCCTCCTCCCATACCGTCCGCCGTCGATAGCAACACCACAAACACCTACCTTCGCTCAACCAGCCATGCGCCCTAGGGCTGCATATTTGGTCAGGTTCCAACTCGATCCGATCCGAATAAGGCCGTTTGGATCGGATCCCATCGGATCTTGATTATTAAAAATACAGTTTTTTGTGGATTCGATCTATTTAAGAAAGTTCAGATCGGATCCTGAAATAAAAAATGTAAAAATCAGGAAAATCCGGATAGCCGTTAGATTTAGGGTAATGAAAAAATAAAACACAAAAAGTAATTTGCTTTTTTTTTTTCTTTCTTTTTTTTTTGTCAAGACTTTGTTAAGTTTGATATTTATTTATTTATTTTGATCTGGAAATAAATTTCATTAAAGCCAAAAGGCAGCTAGTACAACAGAAACAGAACCAGGAAACTAAAAAAACTGAAGAACAGAGCTAAAAAAAACTACAGCCAACTAAAAGCCAAAAGGAAAGAATGCATCCGATCCCTAGTTAAGGAGGGCAAGGAAGACCATCATTTCTTAAAACAGAAAGCAGAGAGATTGGGGGCTGGTTTGCCCATTCCTGGGAGCACAATCTCAACTTGGCAAGCTTAGCAGCGGCATCAGTCACACGGTTTGTTTTTCTAGGAATCCAACTCCATCTCAATCCTCTGAACATTGGCTTCAGATGCATTATCTTACTAATAATAAGGGTGATGATGTCTTGACAATCACTTTCAATCACTATATTCTGCAAACGGAGGTGGGCAGCAAGTTGGAGGGCTCTAAGAGCAGCATCTGCCTTCACATCAGTTGCTGAGTTGTGAGAGACATGTAGACTTGCCCTAGCCATGGAAGACCCTCTATGGTTCCTCACAATGATACATATCCCACTAGTGAGGTCCGAGGACTTCCAAGCACCATCAATGTTGATTTTAACCTCAGAAGGAAGAGGGGGACACCACAAATCACATCGAGCTTGGTTTGAGAGCCCATTTTCATCATTCTCTTCAATAGACTTGGCCTCCATCCAGTGTGCATAGCTCCTGTTGACTTTATTAATAACCATGGCAGGATTTGGCTCACCTCCCTTCATAACCACTTCACATCTATGTTTCCAAATCTCCCACAAATGAAGGCAAACATAAGAAAACATATCATTATCACCCAATAACAGAGAGTTTTTGTTTTGATGCACCTCCATGAGCCAGTTATCTAAGGTTCTAATCCTTCCCCTATCCATAGCATAATTAAGGGAAGAGCCGAACCAAACTGCTGAGGTCCAGTTGCAAAGAAGAAAACAATGCTCAGTTGTCTCGGGTTGCTCACCATAGATTGAGCAAATAGGAGACTTAACCACTTTTCTCTTAAACAAACTCCAACCAATAGCAAGAGAATCCGTCAGAGCCCGCCACAAGAAATTTGAGATCTTTGGCTTCAAATTTGATCTCCATATAATTTTCCAAACTTTACCATCGGTTTGGTGAGAGGAGGAAGGCTTGCTCTATGATTTTACGTCTTCTAGAGCTGAGAAAAGTCTACGGTAGCCCGATTTAACTGAATACATCCCATTTTTGGAGTGAGGCCAGATCAGAACATCCTCCTCATCCACTGTACCAATTGGAATGGCCTTAATAGCTTTGCCATCACTCTCTTGAATAAAAGGCTCAATGTGTGAAATATTCCAATCACTATTATCATCAATGACCTCAGATACTAGCAGCGGGGTGAACCTGTTAGAGGTGTTTGTGGGGATGATTTTTCCACCATTGCAATTTGGCACCCACCTATCAGCCTAGACATCAATGCTCTTACCATTCCGAACTTGCCAAAGAGCATGTTTGCTAATAGTTTCTCTATCAACCAAAAGACTATTCCAAACCCATGATGGTCTAGCACCTTTCTTAGCATTCAAGAAAGAGGAGTTATGGAAGTAACGAGCTTTCACAATTCTTCCCCATAGTGAATTAGGATTCTTGATCAGTCTCCAACATTGCTTGGAAAGCAGCGCCAAATTGTAAGTATGGAGGTCCTTGAATCCCAATCCACCATCAGCCTTATTTTTGTATAAAGATGTCCAAGCTTTCCAATGGATCTTCTCTTTTGATTCAACGTACCCCCACCAGAATTTGAAGATGTCTGAATTGATTGTATTGCCCAAAGTGATTGGCATGAGGAAAATAGACATTGGATATGCCGGAACAGTCATCGCCACTGCTTTGATGAGAACCTCTTTTCCAGATTGGGATAGAACGTTGGCTTGCCAGCCATCAAGCTTTACTTGGATCTGTTCCCTTATATAAGTGAGTGCCTCCCGTTTTGAGTTTTCCTAATGAGTAGGAAGGCCAAGATACACTCCAGGCTCTGAAGCAATAGGAATGTTGAGAACCCTCGCAATACTGTTTTGAGCATCAGTGGGGGTGTTTTTGGAGAAGAACAATGAAGATTTGTCAAAGTTGATTGACTGACCCGATGCCTTGCAATAAGACTCAATAATCGAACTCAGAACCTGACAATTATGGGTCGTTGCTTTCAAAAAGAAGAGGGAATCATCTGCAAACAAAAGGTGTGAGAGACCAAGGCAATTGACACTCAGCTTTAAACACTTTAGGGAATTATTCTCAACTGTCATCGTCACATTCTTGTAGAGCACTTCTCCCACCAAAATGAATAAGTATGGAGACAGGGGGTCGCCTTGCCTCAGCCCTCTTGTAGGACGAAAAGATTGTCACATCCCGACCCGTAAATTTTTATCTTATTTACTAGCTTGATTATAATAAAAATTTTACCGTCTTCGTCATTGAATTTATAGTTTAATTGGTCCCCATATGGGTTTGAGGGACGGTTAATTTCAGAGGATTATTCGTCGGAGAAAAATATAACGACGGTAAAAATGGTAAATTTTAGCTAGTAAAAGGTAATTTTTATTAGGGTATTATTTTTGGGGGTATTAATTTTTGGAATTGGATTGTTATAAGCTTGGACCGGTTTGGGGTGTGATGCCCAAACCCATTTTCTCTCCGCTCCGATCACGTTCGGTCGGCCTCCGACCCAGCCACATCCCTGGACCGATGACAGCTCCCCTAGCGCCGCCGTGAAGGAGTTCTTCCCCTCGATAGCGGCGACTGCCGTGGTGGTTCCTTCGCCGGAACTCCCTCCTCCGGCCACCAAAGCCGGCAATTCTTGGCTCGTTTTGTAGCCCTCCTCCCGTGCAGCAACCCCTCCAAAAGGCTCACTCCCTCTTCAGCTAGGTAAGGAGAAATTCAAGAAGGAAATTCTAGAGATTTTAAGATGTTTTCGTTCGATTGACCTAGTTAGGCTTGAAATTGGACTTAGTGATAGTTATGAAAGTTGTTTGAGATGTTGAGAGGAAGATGTTGGCTCATTTTGTAGCCCTCCCATGCAGCAACCCCTCCAAAAGGTTCACTCCCTCTTGAGCTAGGTAAGGATAAATTCAAGGAGGAAATTCTAGGGATTTTAAGATGTTTTAATTCGATTGACCTAGTTAGGTTTGAAATTGGACTTAGTGATAGTTATGAAAGTTGTTTGGGATGTTGAGAGGAAGATGCTGGCTCATTTTGTAGCCCTCCTCCCGTGCAGCAACCCCTCCAAAAGGCTCACTCCCTCTTGAGCTAGGTAAGGAGAAATTCAAGGAGGAAATTCTAGGGATTTTAAGATGTTTTCGTTCGATTGACCTAGTTAGGCTTGAAATTGGACTTAGTGATAGTTATGAAAGTTGTTTGGGATGTTGAGAGGAAGATGCTGTCAAAATTTCATAGCCATTGGAGGTCGCCGGAATCGGCCTCCGGCCGCCGCTGTTTTGGAGATTTTTAAGGTTTTAAATGTGGAATATTAAGAGGAGTATATTGATATGAATTATGAAATTTTTGGATGAGATTTGAATAGGTTTGTGAATTTCCGAAGTTTGGTATTTTTGACGGTTAAATAATGTAAAATCCGGCCGTAGGATTTAAGTTAATTTCTGAGAAATGTTGTATTTACGGCTACCGAGTATGGTATTAAAGTTTGGGTCGTTTCGATTTAAGAATATCGAAGTTAGGCAGTAATAAGCGTGGTCATGGCTCTCGGTTAATTTTGTCAGTTTGAATAAATATTGGATTTTTAGTGGGAATTTAATTATATATTTGGAACATGACGTGAGGAGGCCTGAGCAGAAGAAGCCTCGGAGTGTCATCAGGCTTAGGTCTAATTAGTGAGTGGACCTTTGTTTTTAATTGAAAAGCATGCGATGAATGATTTTGTTGATCATTTATTTCTTCTGATGAGACTTATTGATTTCTCGGCTATTTGACAATTTTTCCTCCTTTGGAGAGTTCCCGAAACTCTCATTTTCGGTGGATATATATATTTTGGATGTTTATGAGTATAGTATGTATATAAATGCTAGCTAGCCATATGTGCTTGGTCCGTCATAATGAGGTAAAATACTATTATGGCGTGGCGTGAGTGTTAGACACAAGCGTCATAGCCCTATATGAAAACTACTTTCTTTTTCGGTTTATTTAGGTTTTCATATAGGGAGTCCACACGTAAATACACCGTCCTCTTCGGTCATAATGAGGAAAAATACCATTATGGCGCAACGTGAGCGTTAGACGCCAGCGTTGTAGCCTTGTATGAATCTCTATTTTTCTAAATTGTTTCTAGGATTCATACAAGGAGTCTGACGAGTGTAAATACATACGAATATATGATTATATATAGTTTAGCCTGAGAGGCTTCATTTCATTTGAGTTAGTGACTAGCCGGAGCTAGTCGTGAAATCGCCAGTTTATGAGTTGAGCACTCTTGAGCTGCCGCATGCAGTATATTTTCTATGAAATTAAAATGGGAATGCATAAATATTTTTGTTATTAAATTATTTTTTTCCACTCACTCTAATGTTATTAAATGTCTTCCCCTGGGCCCTTCGTTTTAAAACGCCCAGTCTGCAGAGTTCGGATTAGATCTAGTAGGAGACGAGGCATAGTCACCCGTATTTCCACCACCTTTCACTAGTAGGTTACATGTTTAACCTACCTGTGTTTTCTTACTTCTGCTAGTGTCTAGTAGCTCTGAATACTTGAGTTTAATGTATATATTTTTGGTTGTGGGTGAAGGCTTGATGATATTTTAGAATATTTGACAGAGAATGTATTTTATCTTAGTTAATGTTTACTATCTTGTTGGTGGTGATTGTATTTGGGGAGCACGAAGGCTCCAGAAGTTAAGGATGGATTGAGAATTTTAGAAGTGTTTGCAGGTTTTTGATTTGGAAGGGTTGTCAATTTCCAAGGGAGGTTGTACCGAATTTTACGATAAATCTTTCCTTGGAGGTGGTCCCCGCACGATTTACTCCGGGTTCAGGATGAAATTCGGGGTGGGTCGTGTCAAAGATTGACCTTCTTTTCCATTAATCTGAATGGAAAACAAAACAGAAGAGACAATCCTCATAACCATCTTGACCCATTTCTCATCAAACCCGAAACGCAACATAGTGGCTTCGAGAAAGTACCACTCAATCCTATCAATCCTATCATAAGCCTTGTTCATATCCAATTTCATGGCACACTCATGATCTGACTTTGAATTCTTCAACTTCAAGTAATGGTAAGCTTCATGTGCAAGGATGAGATTGTCCTGGATTTGCCTTCCCGGGACAAAAGCATTTTGATGCTCAGAGATCAGCAAAGGTAGGATGCACTTTAGTCTGTTCGCTAGCAGCTTGGAAAGAATTTTGATGGAACTGTTGCAAAGACTTATTGGCCGAAACTGGTTCATGGATTCAAGGTGAGGGATTTTTGGAATTAGAACAATGTTTGTTCTACTTATGGAGTCAACAGAAAACTCTCCATTGTAGAAACAAGACACGGCAACATTGATGTTTTCCTGAACCGTGAACCAATAACTCTTATAGAAACTCCCAGGAAAGCCATCAGGCCCCGGAGCCTTGAAATTCCCCATCTGCTTCGTAGCTTTGAAAATTTCACCAATAACTCTTATAGAAACTCCCAGGCTTGGTGAGTTCCGAATTCTGCTGTGGTCACTATCATGCTGATATTACTTAGGGTCTCACCCCAGTCTCTACTACCAGAAGTCTAATATAAACAACCAAAGAAATTGGAGAAGGCCTCCCTGATTTGCGTTTCCTCATTAACCCAGACGTCACCTCCCAGGCAGAGACTATCAATTCTATTCTGTTGTCTCCTAAAAACAGTGGATAAGTGAAAGAATTTTGTATTTCTATCACCCTCCAATAACCAAGTCACCCTAGACCTCTGCCTCCAAAATGACTCTTCTCTTTTCCACAAATCATCAAGTAACATAGTCAACTCCAACTCTCTTACCCTTGAGTCCTCAGAAGGGGAACTAGCCTGGATATGTTTCAAGTCTTCATTAAGAGCAGCAATTGCCAACTTACTATTAGGAAACTTATCTTTGCTCCATCTGAGAAGAGCCTTTCTACAAGATGATAATTGGAATCCCATAACTCAAAAGGATTATAATTTTGTGAGTTTCTCCAGCAATTCGCAACCATCTCCGCACACTCCGGATTACTTTCCCAAATAGCTTCAAAACAAAACGGTTTGGGGCTTTTGCACTGTCTTGGGTGGGAGAAAAGAAGAAGAGGACAGTGGTCTGAACCAACTCTTGCCTCGACCAAGACAAAAGAGTTCGGCCACTTGTAGAACCACTCAGCATTTTTAATTTCTCTATCCAATCTCTCCCTAATAAAAAAATTCACATCTGCACACCGGTTATCCCATGTGAACTTAAGCCCCATAAAATGTAAGTCAAGCAAACCATTGTGATCCATGAAATCTTTAAGATATCTAACTCGATTCCACCTCCAGGGAATCCCTCCCTCCTTCTCATCATTGGTGACTAGTTCATTGAAATCCCCCACACATATCCACGGGATAGCAAGAGTGATGGACATGTCTCCAAATGAGGACCAAAAAGTCGATTTATCCTCATGGTATAGGGGGCATAGAAAAAAGAGACTCTCACAAGGGAGTTGAGACCAGGAAACGTGATGATAGTATCAATGAGATTCCGGCTTTTGGAGAGGACCTCAACTTGAATACTCGGCTTCCACCACAAAGATAAACCCCCAGCAGAGGTTGAGGATGGATCAATGACTAAGCCTTTATGGAATTTGAATTGGCGTCGCGATCTGTTGACTCTGAAATTGGACTGTTTAGTTTCTGAAAGGAAAACAACATATGGGTTTTGAGAGTGAATAAGCTCTCCCAGTTTCTGGACTGTCAAGGCACGACCCAACCCTTGACAGTTCTAAGAGAGGAGTAGACTCATTGAAACCTTGTGGCTGTTGGGCAGCCACCACCGCCCTGGAGTGAGGAATGCTCCTCCAGCTCAACAGCACTTTCAGAAGAAACATTGCTACTTTCAGAGAAAACTTCAATAACATCAACTCTAACCTCATGAAGATTACCCAAATTAAGCTCTAACTCAGGTCTGGAAATGTTGGAAGTCCGAGTCGATCCCCTCTGAGACACCCAGCTTCTTCCCCTACCAATTCTTCCTCTAGTCCCCACTCTTCCTCCAAAAGCATCTCTCCCTCGGCCACGGCCCCGAGGACGACCCCGACCCCTAACCGGAGATGGAAAGTGACTTGGGATTGGAATACACTGCTCCAAATCACTATCATTAGCAGAAGGGATAATTCTGGTCTTTGAGTGACGTTGCTCAGAAAACAAAGGAGAATCAAGGGCACGTTTGGGTTTAGAAGGGTTGAGTTTGGGAGAAGAGAAGGTACCATTAAAGGGTGGCGATTCTGAATCAGAGATTTCAGAGATGGTTAGAGAACGATGATGATAACTGGGAATCACAGTTGAAGGCTGAGGGTAAATAGGAGCCTTTCCTTTACTTGGGTCATGAGTTGAGTGGGTAAATGGGCCGCCCCACCCACCAAATGCTGATTTGTTTCATTTAAGCCCAAAGGAGTTAAAGATGGGCCCTGAAGAGTTGGGGCAGAGGGAGGCATGGGGTTGCGAATGGGATTGGGCCTTCTTGTGGAAACTGACAAAGAAGCATTTGAAACCTCAACAGTGGAGGTGAGATTCCAGCTAGGGTTGACTTGTTCAAATCTTGTTGATCTCTCCACGTGAGTTTTGGCCGTTATGACCGCAAGTTGTAGCCAATGAGGGCTTGGGAAGGGATTAAGCTTAGGAGACTCTGCTTGATTGATCCTTATGTCAGGAAGCAAAAGATGATTAGAGTTTTGCGCCTTCACGGGTCCTCCAGCCAAATTTGAAATGGCTTCAGAGCTGGCAGGATCGGCTGGCTCAGTGATCACAGGCAAGGAGCTGTCAACATCAGCTTGCCTCGAGTTTCGGCGATCCCCTTGGGAGTTGTGACTAGAGCTAGCTTGGGACGCATAGGGATGGCCAGCTCCGATTGTTTTTCTAGTCTGTGGCTTTCTCCGGACAGCCTTTTCCGGCCTATCAAGCCACGAGACTCTCTTGTTGAAAACGGACTTCTTTTTCATCCAAGGACCATACTAGAGTCTCTCTCCTTCTTCTTCACTCGGACTAATCAAATGAGGGTTAGAGCAGCCCTCCATGTTATGCCCAAGCCTTTCACATTTGTAGCAGAAGTCACACAGCCCCTTATATGAGTACTCAACCATGGTACTGCTGTATTCATTTAAAGGCAACCAAAAACCAGTTGGAAAAGGGTTTCTGCAATCAATTAGAACCTTCACTCGTAGATAACCTCTGAGATTGGCGTCCACCTTGGTTGGATCCTCAAGTTCTAGAACTGTCCCAATCTCAGAATCAATCATCTGAGCATTCTTATTGTTCATTTTCTCATACGTGAGTCCTGCAATTTGAACCCAGTACCAAGCCTTGTGGAAATGAACGTCTTTAACAGTAAGGTTGGGAAGCCACCTTACCACAATAAAGCGCATGTTGTCAACGTGCCATGGGCCTCCTTCCAACAGCTTCTTGGCACCATATGGAGTAGTCTTGATAGAGAAAACATTACGATGGAGATGAGCCAGTTTGTAGCTTCCAACATCTTTCCAGTTGGTACGTAAGGCACCTTTGATACCTCCAATGTTTGGTACCACATTAGCAATAAAGGCTCCCAGCAAAGGGACCTTGTTCTCCACCTCATCGAGACAACAAGAATTTTCCAGTCGTGAGGCAAGAGAATTATGAGAATGCATGGTAGGAGACCCCCAAAAAGAAGAAAAACCAAATTAAAGCTACCACGTGTTAGGTAGAAACAACTCCAAATAATGGAGAAAGCACTAGGCTGCTACCACAAAGGTAGAATTAGACAAACTAGAGCAGGGAGGGTTTAATCGTGGGCCAAACGGAGAGAAAGATGATGGGTAATACACAGTGAATTCAGGGGAAAATAAAGAGAGAAAGTGAGTGAAGTAGGGATTTGAGTAGGAAAAGGGAGGATGGGTCATAAAGGTGAGAGAAGCAGAGATGAGAAACTGAATAATCTGAGGAGTCTAAGGGGTGAAAAGGTGAGGATGTGAATTACTCAGGGAGGGTTGAAGAAAACCTAGAGAGAAGGAGGAAACTCTCTCTCTTCCCATTTTGGGTGTCTGGTTTTAAGTTTGATACTTTGAATTGCTATTATTATTGCTTAATGTTTAATGTTAACTAACCATTGAAATGGCATATGGATAGATCAAAGCCAATGTTGTCAATGATGATCGCTACAAGAGTGTACTCTGGCCACTGAGCGGTGGTGAACAACAACATGGAAAGGATCTCTATCCCGACATTCTATAGCTGCCCATCCTAAGATGTTGTGATCGAACCGGCCCTGAAACTGGTCGACGATGATCATCCAGCCGTCTACCGGAGCTTCATTTACGGGATTTTACGGGATCGGAATTTATGGGACAAGGGCCCTAATAAGAATGGAACTTGTTTGGGCAAATATATAACAAACTATAGCTAGCTCTACCCTCCCATGGATGCTTTTCATCTATATGTTATGATGATCGATCGTAAGAAATAATAGATTATGCAGGTAGTATAAATAATTTCAGTACGTTTACTGTACGTCTATATTATAATATATAGATCTGATCGATCAAACTTCAACTAGTAACCAATAAATAAAATGAAGTGTACATATAATTGTGTACTGTAATAATACACCAAAACACTAGGTTTCGCATAGAAGAGCAGCGACGGCCTCTCGGTCTTCTGTCTGCGCCAAGGATGCTCCGGTGTCGGGTCTAAAGGTGAGCGGGGGTCGGAGTGCATGTTTGTTGGCAAAGCTCTTGACTTTCGGTGGAGGTAGGAGAATAGTGCTTGGGAGATCAGATCAGTGCAGCGGCAGCGGCATCAGATTTTGTTCTAAGGAGGGGCGGCGGTGTTTGCTCGTCTCCAGCGGCACAACAAGACCGAGGAGCAATGATATCATGGCATGGGAGACCGCCAGACTGATCCGGCAGCGGGGCGGCTCCAGCGGTTCTAGGTTAGGCAGGACAGTTGGAGCTGGCAGAGGGGAGATGCTATGCGGGCTAGGTTTTGCCATTTGGCCCATTTCATCACTCTTTCTTTCGTTTAGGTCTAACCTTGGACCAAGCCTTGACTATATTTGTTGTGGGCTTGCTAGGGAAAAGATCCCTTCTAAACTCTAGCAATTCCTCTCTTTCTTTCCAATTCGATGAAATGTACATCATTGGGTCTTAGGCCTGATTCGATTGAAAGTTGAGTCGTTGTTAGAGTTTAGAAGGTTATATGTTTTTTAGTTAATTTGTCATATCCACCTTTTTTGATGTAGTTTTGAGGTTGTTTTTTCAAGAATTGAAAATTGTTTAGTCCTTGTGGTTTGAAGTCGATATATGTTTAGTCCTTGTGGTTTTATTTTAATCTGAATATTCCTTAAAGTTATAATTTTTCATTCAAATAGTCTTTCCGACAATTTTCTCAGTTAAAAGCTATAATGACTATTTGGATGAAAAATCATGACTTTAAGGACTATTCAGATTTAAATAAAACTATAAGGACTATTTAGATGAAAAATCATGACTTTAAGGACTATTCAGATTAAAATAAAACCATAAGGATTAAACAGATGTCAACTTCAAACCACAAGGACTATACAATATTTTACCCTTATTTCAATTCTTAGATGTAGTCCGTATTTAGTTTTCTAGCTATGCTGCTTGTATAGTCCTCGGATTATTCATGCTTCACCGTTTTGATCGTCATAATTTTTTATCAATGAAACTATCTCCTTTCACCTAAAAAAAAGAAGTGTACGTATTGGTCAATTTAATTAAAGTTAGTGATACCTTTTTATGAATTATATATAATACCGGTCAGTCTATGTGCATGTACTAATTGATATGACACCAATGCAAATGTACTAGCAGTCTAGATAGCTAGATATTAACAGAAAGCTTGCCACCCAAGAATTCTTTTGTCGCATCAAAATACATCCCTCTTACTTGAGTCTTAAGCCAGCGGAACCTTTTTACGAAAAACTTGTCCTTCAAACAAAAATACTTCCTGTAAGAAATTCTGTTGTGGCCTTAATTAGAATCACCCCGCACAGAGATTTTAAAGTTCAAAAGAATTTAGACCTCTATAAACTTCATCGATTCAATCTCTCGTTCTTCTCTTCTTCTTTTACAGTTTCCTTTTTTCAGTATCACTCCATTCTTGAAGCACTTTGATCTCACTTGAGAAACATTATTGGATAACAAATGTGTATATATGTACGTGAGAATTCACAATATAGATTTGTAGCATAATTAAAGAACAATTATAATACCTTTGATTAACAACCAAACACATATACAAAGAAGCAAACTTTGTAGCAGATGCTTGTACGTAAGTTTTTACCTTCTGATTTGCCCTTGTTTTTGAAGCTGTATAAACAGGCCGGTGTGGTTCTGAGACTGAAGTGTATAAAATGCTAGGATTAATTCTATGTGTTTTTGGGTTGATCTTAAACTGTGTGCGGAGTAATCTGTATAAAAGAAAGATTATGCATCCTTAATTATTACTTCTATGCCTAGCTTAATCCACAGAGTTTATATTAGTCCTCGTTTGAAAGAAATAAATATATATATATACACGAATCAAATACCCCCAATTTTTATATGTATTCGTAAGATGATGAACACAGTTATGATTCCACCAAATCCATGATTTCCATGACAAGGTTAGGATGTGTTAATGCATGTGATGCATCAACTTTGTCCTCAAGTTGTAAAATAAGTCATCAAAGTAGTAATATTAGTCCTCAAAATTGTAATATAAGTCCTTAAAGTTAGTAATATTGTAAAAAAAATTAGTTACAACATTAGTCCTTATTTGTCCTTAAAGTGGTAATTGAGTCTTCAAAGTGGTAATTGATCGAGTTCTCAAAGTTATAATATAAGTCGACCTAAAAGTTATAACAATTTTTTTTAATCACTTTGAGGACTCAATTACCACTTTAAGCTAAAAGTAGTAATATTGTAAAAAAAATTAGTTACAATATTAGTCCTCATTTGTCCTCAAAGTGGTAATTGAGTCCTCAAAGTTGTAATATAAGTCGACCTAAAAGTTGTACAATTTTTTTAATCACCACTACCAGGACAAGCACTTTAGCCGACGAAAAATTTTTGTCGGCCTGTTAGCTTAATTTGTCGGCTAAGATCTTAGCCGACGAAGGCTCGTCGGCGATGACTTTAGCCGACGAAACTATAACCCGTCGTCGGCTATTGTCCCATAGCTAGCCGACGACAGAAGACGTCGTCGGCTAGTCTCTCAGACTTTAGCCAACGACATCTTCTGTCGTCGGCTAGTCTCTCAGACTTTAGCCGACGAAACGCTTAATATATTCGTCGGCTTTAGTATGTAATAAAAAAATAAAAAATAACTAAAGCCGACGAAACAGACCGTATTTCGTCGGCTTTAGAGGGTTTAGCCGACGACACATTCCATAATTCATCGGCTAAACATTATTAAAGCCGACGAATTATGGTGTATTTCGTCGGCTATAAGTCCATTCCAGTATAAAAAAAAAAAAACCTGAAATTTCTAAATTACCATTCCAAGCAAGCTGCAAAATACACCAAAACAATTCCATATAACCAACAATAAGCACATAAAACTATATAATTCATCAACTACACAAAATCTAGATCATCTAAATTAATATCCGCTTCTGGGGGCTGCTGTAGAGGTTGCTGCGGAGGTTGCGGTGGCTGGGGTAGCGGTATGGGCGGAGCCGGAAGTCCTTGAAGCTGGGCAGCTGTAAAGTCCTGCATATACTGAAACATCTACCACTACTGGGCCTGCTGGATGGCATGTACCTCGGCATTATGGGCTGCCTGCGCGGCATTATAGGTTGCCTGCGCGGCATTATAGGCAACATGAGCAGCTTGTTGTTCCCGTAGTCTCTGAAGTTCCAACTCTAGCTGAGTCGTCCTGGTGGTCGTGGTCATGCTGCTGGTCGAGGCTGCCTTTCGTTGAAATCCTGGAGTGGTCTTCAGGACCCGCTCGCCCTTCTTTCCTAGACCCCGGCAGTAGAAGTTGTTTGCTCGCGGTGGGAAGGCTGTGCCCATGATCCTCGCCCCAACCGTCGGATCCGAAGTGTCGATCCAGGACATGGCTTCGGACATCTCTTCCTCTTGCGTGTCCGGCCATGTCTCCCTCACTATAGCACTCATCACCTCGTCACTAGCCTCCCTCACCTTCGCCTAATTGGATAGAAAAAATTATTAATTAACATTTTGACATATATATAAGTAAAATTAAAAATTTAAAAACGTAAGATGACTTACAATATCCTCCTGGGCGTCAGGATATGTCTTCTCGTACGTATAGACGTACGGGTTGACCTCTGGATGTTCCCTGGCCGCCTCGTCCATGAAGACAGCGAACGGTCTAGAACCGGCATGATGATTCCTTGTGTTGCGTTGCCGGTTCTGAGCGTTCGCCCGGGAAACCGCCTTCAAAGAAAAAACTAAACTATTAGTAAAATATTTAAAAACGCACGTACTTAATGACAAATTAACTAATTAATTTTTTAAATACTTGTTTACGAGGGTTGTTAAATTCTGATGTCAAAAGCCAACACCACTCGTACTCCCTGTACTGGAAATCAGCAGGGGTACCAGAACGTACGTTCCCGTGCGTAGTCCAGTGGGTCTGCAACTCGTTCTTCCACTCCTTGTACCTACAGATACAACAAAAATATTAGAAATATTATTAACATCACATACAATTTTGTTTTTTCATTAACTTCCCAACATACCTTCCCCCATGCACAACGTCCTCCCAACTGTTCTTCAGGTGCTCGGGAACGTCAAACCACACCTGCATTTAACCGTTTATTAGTTTAGTTTTTCGAGAAATCAACAATGTAATATATAATATTATTGAGGCATTTTGTAAACTCACTGACATCGCGTTGTGGACCATGTCCTTAACCTCCTGTGGGACCTCGCCCCAGTCTGACCACAACATAGGGACTCTATCCCTAATGAGCGCTCCCACGCGACCGGAGTATGTCCTCGACTTTCCGCCTGATACTATGTCGCCATCCCCGTCAGTACCGATGACGATCCTCCCTGAGGTACTGACGGTCTTCTCGAGAGCCTTCCCTGTGACAGGACCTCTCTTCTTCTTTGTCGGCTTCGCTCCGACGGTGCATATCACATGATAAACCAAATTGATTATTAAAATCAGAGACCCTTTATTATTAATTACAAGAAAACAAATCATTCATCTTTTATTACCTGAGGGCGATACGATGGACACGACGGATTCCGTCTCTGTCGCCAATGATGATACCCTCGCGGAAATAAGAGGCGTATCAAAAGGCACGAACCGGTACGCCGCTGATGGAGCCACTGGCGGGGGTAGTGGATAAATCGGCGTCCCTGAGCCATCGACTGCAGGTAAGGCCGGTATCATCCGCGGAAAGAGTAGATGAGGCAGCGGCATCTGTACCCCAGATGACTCACCATCCGAAGCAGTAGGACCCGGAGTGGGCGGCCGGTGTATCTCAGGCATACGTGCAGACACCTCCGTCTGAGTCTGAGGCCACAGCTCTCTCGAGGAATGAGGGACGCCCCGCTGCCTCGAGGAATGGGAAACGCTCGGTGGCTGCCTCTGCGCCGTCTCCAGAAGAGTCGCATGTCTGGCTGTCATGTGGCCCCGAAACGACGTTTGAGGGTTGCTAGAGGTTTCCTCAAACGATTCAGACCTTTGGCCCTTCGAACCCTTCGTCGATCTAAAATTACCGCTCATCCTGTTTAAAATATTAATATGAATCAAAACTGTTTAAAATACTAACTAAATTGTACTCTATTCCAATTAAAATTTCTAGCAATTCATTACTTAACAAGACAACAATTCGATTAAATAAGCATACTAGCAAACTAGTTCAATCAATTGACTTCAAATTGTAATTTTTTTTTTCCGATTTCATACTTCAAATTCAAATTCTATACCCTTCCACCATATCAAATATTCCAAATCATTACCAACCCAATTGAGCATTAATCATTCCCAAATTCCATAATACCACAAATTTCCAAAGGTCAAAAAGCACCGTAATTTCAAAAACACATGCATAAACCAATTCCAAAACAATTCACACCAAATCAACCAATTCCAAAACAATTCACACCAACACATAAATTAGGGTTCATACTTTTACCTCCGACCTTAATAATGTGGCAGCTGCGGCGAGGCCGGGCTGGGCGGCGGAGATGGCGGAGCGGAATTTAACGGTGGAGGTGAAGACGGAGAAGTAGCAGTTACTGACCGGGAGAGGGAGAGGGCGACGGAGAGGGAGACCGAGAGAGGGAGAGGGCGACGGAGAGGGAGACCGGGAGAGGGAGAGGGCAACCGAGAGACCGGGAGAGGGGGAGGGCGACCGAGAGACCGGGAGAGGGAGAGGCAGACCACAACTGGTTATTGACGGAGGAGGCGGACCAAGTATTAGGGTTTTTTCGCTGGGTTTTCTACGGTCCCGATAACTTTAGCCGACGAAATAATTACTTCGTCGGCTAACATTTGAAATTCGTCGGCTAATCCTTGAATTTCGTCGGCTAACATTTGAAATTCGTCGGCTAACCCTTGAATTTCGTCGACTAAACCTTTGAAATTTATCGGCTAAACCTTTAAAATTCGTCGGCCTAGGTTTTAAATTCGTCGGCTTAACCTTGAAATTCGTCGGCTAGTAATTTTTATTTAATATTTTCAATTTATCTGTTTTATTTTATTGTATTAACTATAGCCGACGAGTTTTTAATAATGTCGTCGGCTAAATTACTTTTTATACATTCGGCACATTGTGATTGTGATGATGAAACTTGAGAACCGAAAATCCGACCGTCAGATCTTACCACCATGAGAAAATACATGTATGGCAAAAAATTAAACTTGATCCGACACGGTTAAGGGCTCAATCCGGACGGTCAATCCGTTAAGTCAAACCCCTAAACGCACGGAAAAGATCATTGGACCGTCTAAATTACGTATTTTGGCCGGACTTTCAACTAAAAATAGTTTCAAACCGATAACACGCAACAAGTCGAATAAAAATTTGCCGAAAAATAACCACGGATGATAGGGCTACCCATAGGGAGAAAGATTGGAAAATTGCATTGACCGCAACTATCGGCACCGAGACTTTACCGGAATACTGTGATTTTTCAACCATAGACGTATTTCATCATTCTGGCCATATCTTATTTCATGGCTTTTTTACGTTTGAAGGATCTACGTATAGTTTGTTTCTGAAACGAAACATTTACTTAAACACTTGGTAAACAAGTTATACAACATTAGTAGGCATGTTGCGATTGTGATGATCAAACTTGAGAAACAAAAATCCTACCGTCAGATCTGACCATCATAATAAAATACATGTGTAAGAAAAAATTCAACTTGATCCGACAAGGTTAACGGCTCGATCCGGACAGTCAATCCCATAAGTCAAACCCCTAAACGCACGGAAAATATCATTTGACCGTCTAAATTACGTATTTTGCCCGGACCTTCAACTGAAAATAGTTTCAAACCGATGAGACCCAACAAATCATATAAAACTTTTACAGAAAATAACCACCGAAGATAGGGCTACCCATAGAGATAAAGAATGGAAAATTTCATTGACCGGAACTATCGGCACCGAGACTTTACCAGAATACTGTGATTTTTCAACCGTAGACGTATTTCACCATTCTGGCCATATCTTATTTCATGGCTTTTTTACATTTGAAGGATCTACGTATAGTTTGTTTTTGAAACGAAACATTAACTTAAACACTTGGTAAACAAGTTATACAACATTAGTAGGCATGTTGCGATTGTGATGATCAAACTTGAGAAACAAAAATCCTACCGGCAGATCTGACCATCATAATAACATACATGTGTAGGAAAAAATTCAACTTGATCCGACAAGGTTAACGGCTCGATCCGGACAGTCAATCTCATAAGTCAAACCCCTAAACGCACAGAAAATGTCATTTGACCGTCTAAATTACGTATTTTGCCCGGACCTTCAACTGAAAATAGTTTCAAACCGATGAGACCCAACAAGTCATATAAAAATTTTACGGAAATAACCACCGAAGATAGGGCTACCCATAGAGATAAAGAATGGAAAATTTCATTGACCGTAACTATTGGCACCGAGACTTTACCAGAATACTGTGATTTTTCAACCGTAGACGTATTTCACCATTCTGGCCATATCTTATTTCATGGCTTTTTTACGTTTGAAGGATCTACGTATAGTTTGTTTTTGAAACAGAACATTTACTTAAACACTTGGTAAACAAGTTATACAACATTAGTAGGCATGTTGTGATTGTGATGATCAAACTTGAGAAACAAAAATCCTACCGTCAGATATGACCATCATGATAAAATACATGTGTAGGAAAAAATTCAACTTGATTCGACAAGGTTAAGGGCTCGATCCGGACGGTCAATCCCGTAAGTCAAACCCCTAAACGCACGGAAAAGGTCATTGGACCGTCTAAATTACGTATTTTGCCCAGACCTTCAACTGAAAATAGTTTCAAACCGATGAGATCCAAGAAGTCATATAAAAATTTTAGGGTTTAGGGTTTAGGGTTAAGCCGACGAAATATTAGGGTATTCGTCGGCCTAGGTTGTAGGGTTTAGCCGACGAAATATTACTGTATTCGTCGGCTAACCTTTGAATTAGCAGACGAATTATGACTGATTTCGTCGGCTAAGGTTATTTAAGCCGACGAATTACGGTATATTTCGTCGCCGTAAATGGTTTAAGCCGACGAATTATGATATATTTCGTCAGCTAAAGTATAAAAAATACATTAAAAAAACAGAAGGTTTAAACCATACTAACTTCTTGTTCATATATCATCAAAATTCATATAAAATAACAGAAATATGAATTCAACATATGTAAACTATAAATGTAATACATTCTTTTTTATTACAAATTAATGTATTACGTCCTCTAAATTAAAACTAAGGCTCGTAATCGGAATCATCCGATGAGTCTTCTGCGGTGTCAGAACTAATTTATGGTAATCTATGCCTTTCCTCATCGCCAGAGTCTTTGTCTGTTTCTTGATACATGTCTTCTCATAGCTTTGGCCGTGTGTGAAGACATGTACAACCGCTCTAGCCTATCCCTCAACGGGAAATACCGAAGTACCTTCACAGGTTTCCTATTGCCTGTAGGAGTCAGCTTATACCTGTCAGTGTGACATACCAGACATGCGTCAAGGCCACCAAGGTCATTCCCTTCTTGATCTTTACCTCAGAAGAGAACGCAGTCATATCTGCATGCATGGATCTTGATGTAGGAAAGCCCAAGTTCTTTCAGGATACATTGGACCTTACGATGAGTGGTAGGAAGACGATGACCGTGGGGCAGCATCGAAGCAGTGTACTGTAGATAATTATCAACAGCCTTCACGGTCGATTTTGTCTCGACTTTAATCTTCATTACGTCCATCACACTTTCAAGAACGGTCTTCTGACAACTGGGGTACATAGGGGTCTGTTGGAAAGCAAGCAGTTTGTTGTACTTTTCAATACCAGCAGTGTTGACAACTCTAGGGAAGGGCTACACCGGGTCAGGCATATACTATCCTTGAACGTATACACCGCTCTCATAAGGAAACATGTCGTTGATGAAGGCCGTTGTTGGATCGTTGGATGTACTGCCCGTCTCAAAAAATTGGCCATGATCATGCGGACCCCCTGATGATGTTTCACCGTGATATAACTAACATGTGTACTTCTCCCAAAACCCGTTACTCCTCAGGTGCTGTCATACTTTGTCAATCGCAAATCGATGCATATCGATGCATATCGCTGCGACACTGACATTTCGTGCACGGGCAATAGAAAATTGTATTCTCGTTAGCATTAGCCAGCGCATATTCCAGAAAACTCATAACTCCTTTACCATATCTTTTGTCCCATTTTGGAAGCGAAATCCAACTCTTATCCATATCTTGAAAATATAACAAAATATATATGTATAACGCTAGCTAATTATTAATTAAATTTCATGTCATATATAAAATCTCAATTCATTTGGTACGCATATATATTCTACGTGCTACAATTAATTAACAACAAATTAATTAACACACACACATATATATACTTAATAATTACATAACAATATTATATATATATATATATATATCTACATCATCACAAAATCATCATCAACAACTTCATACCATCACCACAATATTATAAATTAATTAACATATTTATATAAATATATATCTACTACTTATCAAATCATCAACCAAATCATCAACAAAATCGATCAACACATATATATATACATCCAACGTACTCAAAATCAATCAACTCATAACAATATTATATATCAACATCATCACAAAATCATCATCAACTCATATATATCATCAACAACTTCATACCATATCAACACAATATTATAAATTAATTAACATATATATATATATATATATCTACTACTTATTAACAACAACTTCATATATATTCTCAAATCATCAACCAAATCGATCAACACATATATATATACATCCAATGTACTCAAAATCGATCAATTCAATCACACTCAAAATCGATCAACTCAAATAAAACTCAATTAATCAACATATATACATATACGTACCTATATATAGCTCCACAAACTAATTATGGACAGATTTCAACAACAGCCAAACTTTTTCTCCCGTTTTTTCTTCTCCCGTTTTTTTCCTAGATGAGCTGCTGCTGTCCATATCTGCGAATATAAAGCACTTTAGCCGACGACATTTTAATTTCGTCGGCTCAACTTTCAAAAATTTCGTCCGCTAAAGTTTACAGACTATAGCCGACGAAATAAATTCTTTAGCCGACGACATTTTAATTTCGTCAGCTAAAGTTTACCATAGCCGACGAAAATTTAAATTAGCCGACGAATGAAAATTTCGTCGACTCACGTTGACTTTAGCCAACGAAAAAATAGTTCGTCGGTCTGGTTTTTTTATTTTCGTCGGCTAAAGCTTTTTTTCTGGTAGTGCACTTTGAAGACTGAATTACTATTTTAAGCACACATTTTACCACTTTAAGGACACATGATGACTAATGTTGTAACTAGAAAATTTTACAACTTTAAGGACTTATATTACAACTTCAAAGACTAATATTACTAGTTTAAGGACTCAATTTACAAAGTTGATGCATCACATCATTCACATGTATTAATACATTGTAGAATTTTCCCTAAACTTTAATCATCATGGATTTTAACATGCTCTTGGTTTTTTTTTTCATTTTTTTTTTTGACGAACATGCATGCTAGCTTGGTGTTGATTGGCATGGATATTCTGTCAGCTAATAAGGATTTTAGCATATCTTCAGTATCGATTTGGTTAGATGTACGTGCGCACAATTTTCATGAACATACCCCAAATTTACGTACGTTTTACAAACCTTTTCATTTTCTGTAACATTGATATTATTGATAAAATAAAAATTTGCCCCAGTGGTTCTCCAGCCTTTCCACACAGAAAAGCACGTGAAGATGCAAATAAAGGGGCTTTCCTAGTTCATTACCCCGCACCCACACACCCATATCGAGTCACCGACGTGCAGAAATTCCCCAAGTCCAAAGCTCCTAAAACCAAATTAAAGCACTGTTTTCTTGCAAAGCCTCATCAGCTTTTTCTCTCTTTCTCTGCCAATCTCTGAGCTTCATATACATGTCGACAAAGCATGCATATGCATCAAGATGTGGCACTATTATGGAGCATGTGAATAGAGATGCTTTGTGCTCTGTGTATGAATCTACTGGTCTCTTAATCATCATCTCTCTTCGAGTCTTTGACACGTACGTACATCGAGAGCAGTACGTGTCGTCCATTTCATCTCCTTCACCTCTGATTCTTCTATTTAAGTCGCACTCAGTGATCTTCTTTCTTACTAGCTCTTTATTAACTTCACGGCCTTCTTAAGCATCGATGATGGGGATGAAATGTCTGGTTGTTTTCTTCTTGCTCTTCATTGTTCTCGCTTCCCGTAAGTCTCGCTCCCAGCTCGATAGCTCTGCTATCTATTAACAGCTAGTATTATGAAAATCTGATTAATGTTTGATGTTTTTGAATATGCAGAAGATATGATAGTGCCAAGTGAGGCTAGGGTTTGCGAGTCGCAGAGTCATGGTTTCCATGGGACATGCATTCGCGCCCATAACTGTGCTCTCATCTGCAGGCACGAGGGTTTCTCCGGTGGCAGATGCCGCGGCTTCCGGCGCCGATGCTTTTGCACTCGAAGATGTTGAACATGCATGGATCCATCCAATCATCGTTGCAATTAATTTGCACCTGCATGCATCTAGTTCAATTTGCTAGTATTTCGATTCTAGTTCTAAATTTTTATATATCTATGTAGCCTTGTTAAGCATTGCAGCTAATTTGGGAATAAAAAAAAATTCAGCAAGAGGAAATTTGTTGTTATGCTAGGTTATGTACGTTACTGTATTGTGCAATATATGTGATGAGAGTTTGTGACGGCGAAAAAGAGACGAACTTGGATGGATTACTTTAAAATTTTAAACATACTCATACTGATGAAAAAACAATGAATTAGCATCTCCAACAGTTTTTTTATAATTTTTATATTGTAGGGATGTTTAAAGCAATATTTTTTCTACAAATCCAACATTCTCTATTTTAGAGATTTCACATTCTCCAAATCCTTTTATAAAATTAAATATAAAAAATTTGGTTTTTTCTCACTTCACATTTCCTCTACATTTTCTATTTTGGAGAAAATTTTACATTCTCCAAATCCTTTTATTATAGAATTTGCTGTAAATATAAAAAATTTGGTTTTTTCTCACTTCACATTTCCTACATTTCCTATTTTGGAAGAAAATTTTAGAAAATATAGGAAATTTCCTATTTTGGAAGAAAATTTTAGAAAATATGTTGGAGCAAGACAACCAAAATTTCCTTTAAATTGAGAAACACAAAAATATAAGGAGGACCTCTGGAGTCGCTCTTAGATGATTTTCTAGTGGTACGTACATTTGTAAAGAGGACCAATGGCATGCTGAACTTAATAGTGCAGTATTTTTTTATTTTTTTTATAGTAATTAAAATCCAAACTGAATTACAAACCGAAGCTTTGTTGCAACTCAACCCCTCTTACTCTATCCAGATAGGCTCCAGGACCAACATCTATTGGCCCGACTACTTTTGTATACAGCCCAATAGTAACGGTTGCTAGTATCAGTCTCTCCTTACTGTAATTCTTTTTTTACTGGTTTTTTTTTTTTTTTTTTTGAGAGAAATGAATAATTCATTAATCAAAGGACAAGCCTAATTACAAGACATGCAAACGCGAGGCTGAGAAACTACAGATAACAAAAAGCATAAGTCTCCAACTCGATTAAACTAGAAAAAGTAAGAGAAGACCAACAACTCGTTATACTAAGGACCGGAGGTCCAACAACTGAAAACATAAATGCAACAATATCAATCAATTTACCACACCCACAACCCACACTAGCTGGCATTGTTGTCGCCATCGCCGCCCGTTGTCGAGAAATAGTGAGGAGTACTAAATCAGAGTATTGATGCCCGAGTAACTGTTGCCAATCGAATCCAAATACACAAATCATATGAAGACCCATTACCAAGAGGAAGAGCTCCCTCGAAACAATACCATAGCCACCATCAAAACCCAAACCATGAAGTTGTTGTGGCTGACGAAGGAGAACCGAGAATAAGAACTAAGGACCAGAACCATAACTAAAGAAAATGGAGGGGGTGATATACCCACGCGTGAGCACCTATAATCCAATAGGTAAGTGCAACATCGCACTTTAAGCGTGCAGTCACATAAGCTCACATGTAGGTTATTGATGATAGTCGATGGGTTGCTTTGGTGTTAAGTAATCAATAATCTGGGAAAAATTAGGATTGTCTGACAACAATGTAAGAAATCCTACCGATCTGGACCAAGCCAGTAATATCCACAAAGGAAAAATGCACCACAGGGGTGATATGGGCTCATAACCATGATGCCCGGAATAAATTGAAACAACGATAAAAACAGAAATTAACATACGTACCTCTTGAGGGGCAAAACCCCAAATTCAGGCCAAAGCCCAGGCCTAGTAATTATGAGGCCAATAAACATGGGCAAGAATAGCCTAGAACAGTACGGCCCATAGTAGGTGAGACCCGGCCCATGACGCCATGGCTCTCTTAGTCCTCTCCTTTTGCTGCACCAGAAACGTCGCACCACCACCTCCTACGACGCGTTGTCGAGATCGGAAACATTACGGGCTTGGACTAGAAGATTTGATCCACCGTGCCAACCACTTCGTCACGTTGTTGTCGTCCGGTCATTAGTGTCGATCTCTGCTTCAAGATCCAAGACTAGATTTAGAGAGAACTTCGCCATCCTATACAACCTGCATGGCATCCTGACAAGCCACCAATTTCTAGTCGCTCTGCTGACACATTCTTCAAGATCTGGATCTGAAACCAGAGAAGACCCGACCTTGCAGACCCGCCAGCAAGCTAGCTGGGCGTACCACAGATTTTGACCTGCCCTTCGAACCATCCCTCCCACCACCTCCTCACAACCACCATGCCTATTACTCACCCACCATCCCTCATCTGAAACCGAATGAAAATAGGAATTCAAATCTAGTGGAAACTCAGCTGATCCGACCCGCCGGCGAGACTATCCGCCGAACCACCGACAACAGCCTATCCAATCTCCAGTCGCCTTGATGGCATCCAACCTCTCCACCTGCAAAGTCTCTAATCCAAATCCACACAATACCAACGACCTAGCCATCGAAACGATATCTCGTCTGGCCGTACTCCTCGTGCACCAACTTGGCCAACGGCCGACACCGGCGTCACGGCACAGCCAGACGAGAGCTTGGGACACCCGAGGAATTAGGTTACGTGCGTGAGGTGCGTTCCTTTCGAAAAGAAAAACAGTGTTTTTTTGCACACCCCCTTTCTCTTTCCTCACAGTTATCACTACTACAGTATATAACAAAGGCCACATATGTTATGTGGGTAATAGATGTGTTGCATCTTCTCGTAAGTGTGGTAAATATGGGTATTAGTGGGTATTTGTGGAGTATGAGGAAAAATTGCTGAATTGCAACATCTTTGTTGCTCACACATGTTATGCGACTATTGGTCAATATTGTGGTAGTGTATGGTTATTTATGAAATATCAATTATGCATTTCCTTTTGACTGCCTTACATATATCTTTTCTAGTTGCCACGTATGGGAATTGCAATATCTTTGTTGCTCACACATGTTATGCGACTATTGATCAATATTCTAGTTGTGTATGGTTATTTATGAAATATCAATGAATCAGTCTTCTGCATTTCCTTTTGACTGCCTTACATATATCTTTTCTAGTATCTAATATCTAATATAGAATTCTGGAGCCATGGTTCTATGAGAGAACCAAAACCCCACTCATCGGTGTCATTATCATCAACAACGGTGGATCCCCCACCACCAGCCCCTCCGCACCACTCCAACATCGGTTATTCCTCTGCTCCTCCATTCACCAACCAATGAACAGACTTTCAACACACAATTAAGTTCCTTATGTCATAACACTACAAAAAAGAATTCAGTTAGCCACCCTAAATTGCCACGGCTCAAATTTGCTGTCGTCATTGGTTCAGTTTATGCGACGACAACGTTTCCGTAGTGAAATTAAAATTATTTTGTGACGGCAACTTTGTACCGTGACAAAAAATATTAAGTTTTGCGACAACAATATAGAGCCGCGCCTAAAAAAGATAAATTTGCGACGGAGGAAGTGGCCGTGGCAAACTTTAAAATCATCATTTTTAATCTCGGCCGTTGATCTGTATCTTAACCCAACCTAGAGTATAAGATGGAAAAACCCTATCTCTTCCCCTCATTTTGTCGAGAGAGAAGAGAGGTCTGAGATTGAGCTGCAGCTCCGCCCAGCTGCCAGTCTGCCACCATGGAGCGGTCATCGACAGAACAAACGACGACCACCAGCCGAATCCCCTCTCTTCACTCTTCCTCCTCCTACCTTCTATTTCAGCAATTCCAAATCCGAGGAGGATTTCGAGGTGGAACTTGGCCGGCTCTTGGCCCTTTTTCCGGAGGAAATGCGGCAGAGAGTGGAGGAGCACCCAGAGCTTCATCAGTTGATTGAAGTGGTTATGGATTTGGGCCGGAAGCCGCTGGCCCGGTTTCCCTCTGGCGACTTTGTGCTGTCGGAGAATCTGATGTTCAGGATCTTGAACAGGCCCCTTCTCAGGTAAAATGGTTTGTGCCCACCAAATGTTTGATGGATTTGATTGGATAAAGGTTGAATTTTTATGTGGTGGGCGTTTAAAGTTGATTGTATTAGTGTTGGGTTTGGTCTGTGTTGAGTTTTTGTTGATGGGTTTGTAAAAGCATAGATGAATATGGTTTTGAATTTAGTATGAGTCAAGATTTTTGATTGACCAGTGACAGAGCATTGGTAGGGATTAGGGAGGAAGAGAGAGTTGAAATGTGGTAGACTTGTACTTTCATATTGTTTCTTCAAAAGTCATTGTTCAAGGGCATACCATGTTTAGCTTTTGTAGTTGCTTGTTGTAGGTGGGTGATTTTGCAATTGACAACCAAGCAGGCATTAGCAGGACATTAAATCCCCAATTCTAAATCCGACGCGATTCATCCCTCTCTGGCGAAGCCTTTGTTTCTCTAAGGTAACCCATTCTCTCCTTCTTCAATATCGAGCTCTTTTGAGCTTCAGTTCGTGTTTTGGAGATTAATTGGTTACTGTTTTGGCTACAGCTGATGACATAGAAGGTCTGGTGGTCTGATGCGTCGTGGCAGAGTAGTTAAACCTAGGGTTTGGGTCTGCCTAGGTCAGATTTGGTAAAGGTTAGGAGGTTTTTGTTGTAGAGCCTTTAAATTTGTAATTTTGGTGATGTATGTTTGATAAGGTTATTGGTTTATTTGAGGAGAAAGGAAGAGCTTGCTGCATATGTGAAACAAAATCAGTTATTGATTAAAATGTGTTTGAATCATAGTAAAGTCTTTTATGTTGTTTGCATCAGTGGGAGCTTGAATTTATCCTAGTGCTCAGTTTTAAAGATGATTTTTGTGTTTTTGGTTCATATGAATGATGTCAAATTCAGTGTAGTTACAGTTCAAGATTTGTGGTTGTTTATATTACTGTAGTAAATGATGATATATACGGGACATATATGCCAATATATGCATGCCTGTGTTCTGGAATTTGAAATTTATGCATGATAAGAAGAGTAGGTGCTGCTGCAGTATTTATATATCTAATGATTTGTATATATTTGAGCTATTAATCTGTATTATGAACCTATGTTGGTGGTCAATTTGGTTAAGATTGAGAAGAGGTAAGGTTTATCCCAGGTTCTGTTTTGAGTAGGAATTTGGTCAAAAGTGGTTATTAATCATTGGTGCCCGTGTAGGTGATGTCTACACGATTGTTGATGAGGGAAAGCATATACTATGGACTGCAACTGTGGAGAAGAAGATTTGGTAAGGAACTATATAGTTAATGCTTGTGTGGTTTTATTTAGTACACATATATAAATTATGGGTGCTTGTAATTAAAGGACAAATGGTAAAGGCTTCATGTTCTTAGTGTAGTAGGATGGCTATAACTGCATATCGTTTTGGAGCATTTTCAGCAGCTAGATATGCATTGGTATCTCACAAACATATGAGTGTAGTCACATTTTATGGTAAACTTAATCATCTCAAGTGGTGTGTATATATATATATATATAGAAATTGTCGTTCTTTTCTGTGTTGAAATTTAAAGTTTTATGATTTGCATAAACACCTTGTTTAATGGTATGAACTTTTCGTGACCAGGGATGAAAAACAGCAACTTCTCTTGGGCATTGAACATGCAAATATGCAACTAATCAGCCTGTTATTGTTAGTTTCGTCAAGGAACAAGAAGGTAGTTGCATAACTGTTTTGCACTCTAAATTCTAATGTTGGAAATTAATGATCCTAAATGTTTACTCTAGATGTTGAACCTACATGTTTCTTTTGTTTCCCATATTTATTCATGATGAAATTTTTTTTGCTAATACATGGTGTCTTTTAATACTCCTATTTTTTTTGCCACATATGTGAGCTCTGCATTGGTATCTTTTGGAATACTCTTCTGTTTTGAGTGATACAGTAGATAATTGAGACAATTTCAAGGAAATGTAAATTTTGCTAGATTGATCCACTAGGCATTGTTAAATACTATTGTGGCAAATGATAGATATGTAGTAACTGGAAAGGTTTGAAAATATCCGATATATTTCAGAAAAGCAGTATGCCCAATTCCTGCAACAATTACATGACATCGCTTCTTATTGGACAACATTTTCTTTTTATCAAATCAAACGTATTCATCTCTCTTTCTTTCTCTTACCTGATTCTTTTGAGTATTCTATAATCTCTTTTCCAACTTTTCTTCTATCACTTAATCAGACTAAGATCTTTTTTATACCCGTTGGTTTTTAGTTTTGTTACCTTGCTAATTGCATCTGTTATGTTTTTTTTTTTCTTTTTTTTTCTAGTCTTCAACCCAGTGGTGGATGGTATACTGACTAGAGAGACAAGGAATCATTAACTCCACCATTACTGCTCTCATTTTAATTAAGTGGAAGGTACACTCTTTGTTTCAGTTGGTTTTTCAAGTCAATGTCCTCTTTCATTGACCGAACTAGAGACTAATTATTGTGTTGTTGTTGGGTATAGGAAGTTGTGGAATGACCAACTGAAGCCATGGAGGCTTACAAGATGGAATTGGACGAATACAACAAGTCTGATTTATTTTGATTCTTATAGCGTTGTCATATGACTTGCATGCTACTTTATTTTGATTCTGATTTACCATGATTTACAATTGAAACTTAACAGATGCAATTACTATGTTCTGGAGGCTTTGACATAGTTGCACTTAGTTGGTTTTGTGCTTGTGTCAACACTATTTGGTAGAAACACTTGTAAATTACTGCTTGATGTGGTTATATTGATAGTTCTTATGTTGTAATAGTGACATTTGAGGACTCTAATTGAATGTAACAATTCTTTTCTGTATCTTTAATTTTTTTTTTGTACAGGTTTTGTCTAAAAAATAAAATAAAATATATTTTTTTAATTCATAAATATAATTTTCCACGGCAAGTTTGCCGTCGCCAATGGGTGATTTGCGACGGTGGAAGCAGTCGCCATCCACTTGCTGTCGCCAAATAAGCGACGGCTTTTCCAGTCGCTGCTTGCCGTCGCAAAAAAGGTGGCGACGGCTCATTGCCGTAGCCAAAAGCAACGGCCACGCCCTCAACGGCGACTGCAAAAATGTCGTCGCGAAGCCATCGTCGTTGCTCTTTCGTGACGGCAAAGTGGCTTTTGGCGATGGTTCTTTGCCGTGGCTAACTGAATTCTTTTTTGTAGTGTAAATTGAAAAATTGCATCTCTCTGTGAGGCAAAATCATGTTACTGCCAATCGAAACCCTCACGAATACCATGGTTTCATGTCTATCGCAACCGACCAAGCTCTTCTGTCTCTACATCCACAAACTTTCCTCCTTTCACCTCCACCGTCCCACCAGCTTCAATAGAGATTGGTGCCTTGCATTTTGGCATGGACGCTTCAATTTGGATGATCTGCTTCGAACTACGAAATCAGACACCATCCTAGGATAGGTTTCTACTACAAGCCTTTCTCAATCATTTTAGTTCCTGCGACGACTCCAATGTTCAATCCAAGCTCTCTTGCAACATGGACACTTCTTGAGGACGTTGTTAGAGAGTTCACCAAATTCTTGTCGAGGTCTGTTTGGAGCGACAAACAACTCCTCCACACTTTTTAGGCGGTCTCCGACCAAAAATCTGGTACGCTGTGATGGCCTTGGCTCTACGTACCTTGTCACATGCTCAGCGCCTAGCTTGTCGGTATGAGGCCAAAATCAAAGACCTCAATGTGGCTACAAACAAAGGTACACGCCCCACCACTACTCTTCAAATTCCAAATACACAACCTCATTAACTCCTACCCATACTACAGTCCAAATCTGAGCCATATACAATTACCGCTACAACGCATAAAGCACAACGGCATACCACCACAGCTCCATTCCGGCACTAGGCCCCATAAGGCCAGCGTGAGAGGTGTTCGTTCAAGGAATCTCTACTTCACTTGTGATGAGCTCTTATTCTGACAATTATGTTTGTTGGAAACCATTCTTGGCCATATTGATACTCTTAAGCCTCCAAACATCGATAAATGTCAGGAATTCCATGATTTTGAAACAGCCTTGCTCAACCAAACTCATGACACTGATATGGAAACAATTTTGCCTCTCTATACGATCACCAAAACCTCCATCACATACATGATGCCGTTTACTGGGTATATCTAGGGATTTCCCATCTGAGTATTTGTTGATCTTGGATACAATCACCATCTCATTAAAAATATGACATGGGTCTCAAATAGTCATATTTACATCACGAATAATCATAATAATTATAAAAACACTTGTCAGGAACGAATATGAGTCATGAAATATGGTAAAAAACTAAGAACAAATTTTTTTACAAAAATAAAGAGCGCTATGGGGAAATATGCACAAACTACAAACATTCGTAAATATGTTTGTTCAGGTATTGAGGAAAGAATAACAATAGGACAAAGGCTTCGGTCGTTGTTTTGGAGCTTACTGCATGTTGTTTGAAGAAACAAAAGCATAAGTGCGTACAGTGCGTACTACTTCGTTTAAAGCTAGACTCTGCTGGTTTCTCTAATGGTTTAAGTTGTAAAACTTCCACAATTTAAATCACAACCATCAATTAATCGTTATTCATCAAAGTTTGAGAAAACAATAAGAGTGACTGTATGATCTGTATAAAAGCCTTAGTGGTCTGGTTGACAACAGAATCAAAGAAGCGACAGGATATCATCGATTAGAACTAAAACACTGGCACACACGAGCATGCCCTCCACTACGTTTAGGCACTTTTGAATCCTGCAACTGAACAAAGACACGCCTGAAACTCGACCGAAACTCCTCCACGTGATTTACATACTTTAGGTTCGTCACCTCGAACGCCTTGAAAATTGTTTTCTCTTGCATAGTGATTGTTTGATATCTGAACTTTTGATGCGGTGAGGTCCTCTAAAATGAATGATGACCTAATGAGGAAAGCCCTAGACAAAGGAGCAAGCTTTTTCCTTCAGAAACCAATTCCCTTAGAGGATATGAAAAATGTGTTGCAACATGTGTACTGGATCGGAAGACAAACCCAATGAAGGACACTAGTAAAGAAAATTGTGAAGAGTGGATGGATTGGTTAGATCATGACATTGAGATGAATGAAGACTCTGAGGTGTTTGAACCTTCATGTGGAGGTATTGAAACCAAAGAGGATAATGCATTGTGTAGGCCTAATATAGGGCATGATTGGAATATGAGTGGCCTTGAAACGGATAAGAACCATAGCTCTCCAGCCACTGACAATAATCCTCTTCATAGATATATACACATTTGGTAATCATTGATTCGATGTGAACCAAAACTCTCCGGCCACTGGCAATAATCCTCTTCATTTTAGTCTTCCTCAACAACTTAATCAACCACAATTGTACTAGAAAAAGAAGATTTGGTATGGTTGTGGATGTTTGTACCAATCTATGTTTAATTTTATAGATGAAACAGGGGGTTGGTGGGAGGTTAGAGTAGAGATTTGGAAAAAGAAAAATAATTAATGTGAGGATTGTATGAATCCATCGATTTACATTTCATTTTATAGATGGAACGGGGGTTGGTGGGATGTTAGAATAAAGATTTTGAATAAAAGCAATTAATGTGATAAATCCGGAAGTTGACGAGGTTTTGAAAATCCGTATATGGTTTATAAAGCGACCCGCGGTTTTTATAACCTTCATATTTGAAAATTAAATAACAAAAAATATTTGTCTAAGCTCATAAGAAAATAAAAGATAGATAAAAATTGATCTTAATTAGCACCTGATAATACCATAAATAACATTTTCCCTTACCCTTTCACTTTCTTATAGATACTTTTATACCTTAAAAATATAGAACTTATTTGAGGTTAGCGTAAGCGGTGGGGGAGACTACTTAATTAATTATATTTTTTTAAGAGACTTAATTAATTGTGTTGGTGGCAGACTAGTAGGCTCTTTTAACACAAGAGTTTTCGTTAATGGGCAAACCTTAATCTTCAGGCGAAAATGTCATGATTGATCTCTACAACCCTTAATTTCATCTGTATGGAAGTTTTTCTACTGAAGAAGCCACAATGTTACTACAAGAGAACTAGAGAACATGATAACTGCCTATGCACAACCAATTGTGAGTAAGAGGAGGAAGAGGTTGTGTGATACTTTTGTCTCACCAGATAATAAGTCATTATTGATCTTGTATTGGGAAAAGATAACTTTAATGTGTTTGGTCACCATGATACCAATTAGGATTACCCAACCTAAGAAAAGCTGAGGATCATAATTTATTATGATTATTTGTAACGTATATATAACAATTTGAGACCCATGTCATATTTTTAGTGGGAAGATGGTTGTGGTTATGGAGAGCAGTATGCTCTAGGGGTTGAAATGATCTGTGTGGGTTGTTATGGTGTATTGTTTCTTGCAGGTTTGGGTAGTCCACTTTTAGAGGAGGTTCTGCCGATTTTTGGCGGAATTTTTGGCAGAACTACCTTTAGAGGTGGGCCCCATAATAACTTCTCGGTTTTCAAGGTGAAATTCAAGACATGTCCTTTGAACGGATGTCTTGTTTCTCCCTGTCGCAACGTGTGATCTGGTTTTGGGGGGGCAATGGTTGAATCAACCATAGCGTGGTTATTCTATCAATAAACCATAGTGCCCCACTCCTTAACTGAGCATTATGAAGTATTGGTTATGTTGGCCTCTGACCAATTGGGCATCAAAAATCTCTTTCACCAACGCACCATGGAGGTTGTGCAGGCCCAACCCAAAATAGTCTAATCCTTGTTCCTAGAATATTTGGATTTGTTTGACATACCACAAGGCTTACCTCATAAGCAGGACGTGGGTCACAGAATATCACATTTACCAAACATAGAGCCACTAACGTTTGGCCCTATTGGTATGCACATTCACAAACACCGAGTTGGAAACCTAAGTTCGGTTAATGCTTGCTGCGGGGATAATCCAACCGAGCTCAAGTCTTTTATCCTCTCTCGTGCTCTTGGTTAAGAAAAAAAATGGCTCATGGCGATTTAGCGTGGATTACCGGCAAGTCAATGTCGTTACATTAAAAAAAAACCGGTACCCCATACTAGTATTCGATGAGTTGCTAGATGAGCTCTATGGTCCCAAGTATTTTTCTAAGCTCGATCTCCGATCCAAGTATTATCAAATCATGATGCATGTCAGGAACATTAAAAATTTGACATGTGACGGGCACAAATAACATTTGCTAATTTGACTAATCTCATCTCCAATCAAGATGTCAAATCTTGAATATTTACTATATATTAAACAATCACCAAAACCTATTTACTAGCCATTTTGATGTCTCTTCCCGATAGAAAGAGATAAACGAGCAAAAAAAAAAAAAAAGACATGCCTTCCAGCAAGTCAAATTTGACACGGGAGGGCTCAAGGTCATTTACACGTGGATTAGCCTATCTGGTTGGAGGAGGCTTCCATAGTCAAATAGAAACCATTCGGCTTAGTTGGCTAAAGTAACTCCTCGGATGGAGTTGCTCTGACGAGTTCAACCAAACAAACACATGACCTCCACAATTCAAAGCTCATAGTTGTACATAACATAATCCTGCGCAAATACATGCAATGCCACAAAATAACTAAAGAGAACATAAACAAATTTCTAGATCAATGGGGCGGATTTGCGAACGAGCGATAGACACTGATATCAAATCTCCTAAAGGCCAACATATATTCGTTTAAGTTTAATCTAACAGGTTTTTATAAGAATCAAAAAATCTAACAATTTTGGAGTTGGTGGTGCATCTCAAACAAAATAAAATTCAAAGATTTAGGCAGTAGAGTAAGAGAGAAGTTGGAAGACTTGAACTAGAGAGGTAAACAGTTTAAGGAAGAGAATCTTGCAATCTGGGTCCTAATACCAACACTTTTCTTCCCTGCCGATAAACAACGAATTTTCACTCTTCTATATGTCTCATCTCACCTCTGAAGAAAGACAGCTCACAAAAGCTTGCATCACGACATAACACTACTAATGACCTGCTACGGCCTTAAACATGAAGACAGTTTAGGACTTGTTAGGAATGCACCCAAGTCCACTCTACTCATTTAGGGCATGTGAGCGTTCATATAATTTGTTGCTTTACAAATCGACCAGAGTGCAAAACAAAAACACACTAGTTGAAGAGAAAATCGTTTTACCCTCTAAAACAGTAAATAAAGATCTGACAAATGTTCTCGGCTATGATTCAAAAAGATAAAAAAAACTAGGCAAGCTCATAATCATCACAAGTAACAACCTAGAATTATAATCCAAAACAAAACTGAAGATAGCCACTGAATCTGATCCACCACAAGTTTTCATCTTAAAGACAGATGTATACTGCTCAATACTTGATAGGAGCAATTATCTCCAGGTGAGGACCAAGTTTCTCCTCAGCAACCTTCTATGCTTTGACTCTCAGCTTGTTTAGCTGTTTCTTCCTCTCATATGCAATCTCAGACTTTTCCTTCCTATTATTCTCAAGTTCTTGCACATACAACATGAGTGAGCAATGAAACATTAAACTATCAATATAATCCAAGAAACAATAAATGACCACTTGTCTAAGCTACGACATCCAGGACATCACACTAAAGTACTACTTACTTGCTGCAACATACTTCCTCATTTGAGAGTACTCTTAAAAGGAAGAGTGGAAGAAGTGGGGTTATAGTTGATGTTTGCGAATAGGCAAATAGGATTCAGCTACAAAAGTATAAAGCATAACATGCAAGGGAAGGGTTTTAAAAGAATAAGGATTACGACTATGCTCAAATGGTACAGTGCAAACACACAAATAAGGTATATATTGAAAAAACGTTAACTAATGACACCACTCCAGTAATTTTCAAAGAAGGTCCTTAGTGTTATCATCACTAGGTATTTAAGAAAAACAAATACTGAAAGATCATTTTCTTCATAATTACATTGATGTAGACAAACAACAAAAAGGGACATTAAGTTAGTAGATAAAACATTCATAATAGATCATCACTCCACATGCAGATTGAAGCATAATGAGAGTATGTACACAACATCAACATAGGCACCAAACCTCGTGACGATGAATTTAGGAAGAATTATGCACATAATACCACAGACATTATACCATAGTGCACCAGAGGATCTTGGCAAGGGCGCAGAAGTGAATAGGACCATGAGAGGGCCATGCGCTTATGTAAGAATCTCATGCACTTCATCTTTTGCCTGACAAGTTAGCCGGAGATGCTCCTTGGCGATAATCGAACCCAAGCGGCTAAGCATGTGGTGACGCGTGTCCACCACCACGCGCTTGGCGCATATCCCTAACCCAGACACCATTGATGAAGCTCTAGTTGCTCTCTCTCTCTCTCTCTCTCTCTCTCTCTCTCTCTCTCTCTCTCTCTCTCTCTCTCTCTCTCTCTCTCTCTCTCTCTCTCTCTCTCTCTCTCTCTCTCTCTCTCTCTCTCTCTCTAAACGGCTGCAAAGTTGAGAAATGGGGGACGAATAGGGTTTTAGTAGTTTTAGGGTGTATGTCCAATGATATGGTGGTGTAGTGTTTCCATCTGGGCTACTTAGGACATCTAGGCGAAGGCCCAATCCATAATGGCTTTTTATACTCGTTGTAATGTCTCTTCTTTAAAATTTGTCTAAACTAATTGGTCATTGATGAAGGATAAAATGTAGAGACAAAGAGAGCAAGAGAATCATCATCTTATTCATTGATAGGAGCCCTTTATATAGGGAATTACACAATACCAATATGGTAAGAATATGAATACATAGATCTAGTCTAATTACATATCCTATTGGTATAAGGCCAAGGCACACATGAAGAATATCTAGAAAGATACAGAATATCCAAGAACAGTCATGACCAAAATACATAAATTATAGGAAAAATGCCCACTAACCCTAAACGTAAAGATTTTTTCCCCACTAACAAAATAAGATTTTAAAATCCCCATAAACCCATATACTCTTAGAAGGCTATTCCCACTAGCCAAATTCTCAGCTTTTTACCTATTCTTACTGATCATAATACCCTTCATTCCCAATTTCTATCCTCTCTCTCTCTCTCGCCGCTCCACTTAGAGCTCGTGAATGGCTCGTCCAAAGTGTCGCCAGAGACTCGACCAAAGTCTCGCCGTTGGCTTCGCCAAGCACCAAAACGGCAACGACAACCGAGACAGACGATCTCGCCTCTAACGGCCTTGGATCCGGCCGAGACAGACAAACGAGAAAGCTCGGCGAGGGTCCTTATAGATTTTTCTTGAAGCACCAATTCTGACTGAAGATCTGGGCGGTGGCTCTGGTTCTGACTGACGTCACCACTTGAGGTGAAGAAGAATGGAGTTGAGCTCAAAATCGATAGCGAATCGAAAGCGGTATTGTTTATGGCTAGATTTTAGTTACTAGATTTTTCGCCAAGTACTAGTTCGTATTGTTACTAATATTGTTTATATTTTTGCTGGATTTTAGTTTCAATTGGAAATGTTGCTGATAAAAATGAAGATATGATTTGTTTCATTTACTAGCTGTGCTTGATTTGAATTATACAAGTTATCTTGTACTGTGGTTGATTTCATGGTTTTGTTATTGGCAAATTTATCTGTTTTGCTTCTACCTCAGATTTCTTTGAGGAATTGTTTCATGGTTCTATCTTTGTTCTTTATTGGTTTTGCTTAGTTGTCCTTCCCAGGGATATTAAATATTTTTGGTTTATACTGTGTTTTGGGGTTGATTTGACTGGGTCTAGGATTTAGTCTGTAGTGGTCTGATCTTGTTGGCGAGTAGCAATGAGAAACCCATGCATTACAGCAAATGCAGAGAAGGAAAAAAAAATATTCCAATTGACGCCTTGCTCTAAATATGAAAATATTTAGTCTATTCCAATGCATGTACTTCAGTGATATGAAATATATTAGTGTCATCTCCAATGTACTTGAGTTTTTAAGGTTATATTTTCATTGAAATTTGGATTTATTTTGGGTCAATGCGAGATAGATATGCCTATAGGGAATGTGTTTCGATCATAGATCCCTTTTGGCCTCTAATAGACCCTGCACCCAATAGACCCCCTATTGCCGTCAATAAACCCCTTACTGGCCCTAATAGACTCCTGACAAACCTCCTACTGCTCCTAATAGACCCCTCGACAAACCCATGCTGCCCCAATAGACCCCTAAACAGGCCCCCTATTGCCCCCAATAGACCTGTTGACAGACCCCCTACTACCCTCAATAGATTCCTTGACAGACCCCCTATAGTCCTAAATAGACTCGTAACAGACCTTCTACTACTCCCAATAGACCCTCTATTGCTGGAGTCCTGTCACCGGTTGCTGAAATTTGGTCAACGGTCAGCATAGTCTGGTTAACGGTCGCATGAGTCTGGTCAATGGCCGTCGGAGCCCAGTCAATGTCATCGGTCGTGAGAATCCGGTCATAGAATCTTTATATCATAACAGACTTTTATAATAGTCTAGTGTATTTTATTTAATTCATTAATTAAATGTATAATTGTCTTTTTGTTGTTTATGTTGGCTCTTGGGAATTTAAAATATGATTTTGTTAGTGGTAATAAAATTCTTAAAATTAGAGTTAGTGGGAATTTGTCCCTAAAATATAAATATATATATATATATATATATGTATATGATCTTGTCACCCCATGCTCCTCCAACTGCTTCACCTTCGTTGATGTGTCGTCGATGTGTCCTTCACGCTCCCCAACTTCTCCCTTATCACGGTGTCCCGATCGCCCATGAACTTGCTCGACGACAAGTAGTAAAGCTTGTCGAGTGCCACTATGAGGAGGAGGAACTACACGGCCTGGATCAGGAGGGTACAGGTCGAAGTCGAAGAGAGCCGCCTTCTCAATATATGTGGCGAGGGACGGCGGCTCCAAGGTGAGAGAGGTGGCGGCGATGACCAAGAGAGATTTGAGGGACTGTAGGACGTGGGGTTTGGTGAGGGTTTTAGGAATGGAAATTTGGAGAGGGAGGAGCATATCACAACATGGGTAATGAAACCACACTCCCTGCATTGACAATAAATATTTTTGAGTAAGAAATTAATCAGTAGATGTCCAAACCTAATGCGTATCTTGCCTAAATCAAACTCCACTGGATAATTTTGTATATATTAGGTGAGAGTAGGATCTTTCTGACACGAACATCGATCAGATTGGACTGCTGGTGGCAAACCCCATACCTTAATCTCGAAGACCAATCATGGTACACGTGTAATTGAACAAAACACCATAATATGGCGCTAGCACCACAGGGGGAGCACGATTAGAACCCTAAGAGCAAATGCGCGCATGAGGCAAGGGCAATTGCTGATTTGCCAATAAAATTGGTATTGCTAATTCACTATTCACCTTATATCGGCAATTGTCTCTCCTTTGTAAATGCACCAATTGAAGGCAATTTGCGTGCTAATCAACTATTCATATTTCATTGATTCATTAAGGGATATGAAATCTACATACCTCAAATTGAAATCCACACACTCTTTTTCCTTTTTTGGTTAACACATTTACAAAAACACAGTTTAAGTCACTAAGACAAAATTTAAGTTACCAAAAAAGAAAAAAAGTTGAGTGAATTTCAATTTGGGGTGTGTGGATTTCACAACCCTTCATTAATTCAAATGTTAACTTATTATTAGTTTTTATTAAATTTGGTGTGAGGAAATAAGATGAAGGGGTTGGATATTTATAGAAGATTTGGGAAGAACCATTTTTGTTTTTGGGTTGATTTCAGATAAAAAACTAATAAATAAAAAAATTATCATTGGTGATTAACTACAGCTGTCTGACGATTACAATTAAATAATTATTGCAAAATCTAACTTAACGTTGTACATAATCGTTGGAAGGAGCTGCACATAAGAGTGGATCCCACCAATTGGTCAGGCCGATTGAGTGACCAAAAATTGGTTATTGAATTGGTGAGGTGGGTGTGGCCCACTAATTAGTCTAACCAATTTTTAACCGGTGCATTCATCTTTCTCTACATTTCAGCCAATTAATCACCCAATTGGTCCATGGGTGTTGTCTTCTAAAGCTATCCATCGAGAAACTAGTTTTTATCAAATGATTTGATAAGGATAAACATCAAATTTTTGCCATGTTCTTCCACCAAATACCTTCCATTTTATCTCCATGAACGTCGAACATGGCCGAAAATGGCGTTTAGCAGTCAATAGTTTTCCAATCAAGAGAGTTTGATGCCGACAAAAACCTTCTCTCTTTGGTGGTCGGAGATCCACCAATTTCTTCTCGGCCAAAGCAAGAGATGCAGCAAGCCTGTTGCTTTCAAAATGGGGACGGGGTAGCTAAGATTTTCTTCTCTTAACACTTACTTTATCTCTATCTCGGCGACGGTTTTTTTGTTTAAAAAATTGTCTACTATTTTAATATTAATCTTGATCAACTTTTTTAACGCTAATATCATTTGCATATTTCTTATAAAAAAATAATGTCACTTATATATTCTCTACAGGATAGAAACATTCAAACAAGCTACTTAAAATCATTTAATAGAATAGTTTTTCCAAAGTTAAAAAAAAAAAAACAACATAGAATCAAATGTTTGAGCATATCCTCATTATATGATAGAACAAATTTTCCAAAGTTGACTGCTCTTTATCAAAACCTTATTAGCATATGACTTGGGCTTATCTCTCAAGAACATCGTTACGATCTCATCATGGCAGCGTCTTCCTGATTCAATAAGAATTCCACAACAATACTCGCTTATTTCTTCATCTTGATAAAGACTTACAACAACTTCTGTCCCGCAATCATCATGAAGATTTTCAAAGCAATGACCTAAAAATTGGTGAACATATGCTTTAGGTATGGATGATTGAGATGCAATTATGGGCTGATCAATAATTTCTTCAAGAACTAGTATTGCAACTACAAAAGGTGTAAGAAACAAAAACATGACAGCTAAGGAAAACACTAATACTATGGAGTATCTCATAACTTTTGATAGTGTTAGTAGTTCAAGTAAATCTAGAATTATATAGCAAGTCAAGATATAAGTTGAGAATTAATAAAAAAACGTTTTAAGACTTAAATGTTTTTGGTGTTTTATTTTTAATGTACCGTTTCTATATATTTAATGCAACATCGTTTTTTTTTTTGAATATTTAATGCAACATCTTCTTTATATAAATTAGTGGTATCAGTGCTTTTACTTTAAGAGAAATATATGGCTCATATCAAAACTACTAACAAACAAATGTTGTCGCCTATAAATAGTTCTCTATTTTATTTCGAAACATCCACCACTGGGTGAAAGAAGCACAGTATAAATGGGGTCAATCTTCCTGAAAAATACGGTAAGTCAACGTAGCGCCACATTTTGGATTTGTTGATGTAGTTCACTCGTTTTTTTTACATACATGTACACCTCGTTTGTCACATGTAGATCGAAATTGATAGTGCAAGGGATTAATTCATTTGTATATATTCCATTTTCATTTTTTAAATACTGAATAAATATTAGACTAGAATTAATGTGATATTTTAGATGGTGTCAGTTGCAAATTAATGTCACGGTTTTAGAAGAACAGCTGGGTAATTCATACGAATTGATGAGATGGGTCTACAACAGATTTTCTTCTTTCCAGGGAATATATATTATTTCTTTTTCTACAAATATACATGAAGAAAAAGCAAGAAATCAATGAGGAATAAAATAGTATGAACCAATTTCATTTATATATGGTCTTCTTAAGATAATCTATAATAAGTATACTTCAAACATGCATTACGAATTATATACTGACGTCAAATTACATAAATCAATTTTTATCAACAGATGTTAGGCCTTATACTGATAAATGTAGGAAACAACATAAACACGATCCGCCCGTAAAGGCTGCTTAAGAATTGAACCATGCAAAACTACCTAGAAAAACCTAAGCAATTTATATGCCACTAACCGTAGAGTGAAGCTCATCTAGTAACCAACATATATTAAGTTGGAGTCACCTTAACATATTCAAAAACACTTGAGACCACCCTACGCAGAGGGAGTTTCCCTAGTTTCGACTACAAAACTAAATGAATTGAAAAGACCCATAAACAAGCTCATGTACCAAAAATACACACTTAGAAACGTTAAGGCCATTTTAGATCTGCCGTCAGCCAAAGTTTTCCCATTGTTCAGCCTACCGATAGTCACCGTCGCAGTGCCGCCGTCGTCCAACACCATGAGGCCACATTTGAAGTCAGCGTCCCTAGATGCAAGGTTGTTGCCATAACCATATATTGGTAGCCCAACCAAAGACGTCGTCAGCAGTCACCATCCCACCATGTTAACCAAAAAGACACCATCATGTATAAGGACCAAGTTATAGTATAGGGGATTATGAGTATGTGATATCATACCCAAAAGATTGGAAAACCCACCCTAGTTGGGAAAACCTAAACGATGCTAAAAGATTATGCAAATGTACAAATCACAAATAAGGGCTCACAAGTGAACCAAAGTTCATGGTGATTATATGCAATATGGGGTATATTTGATTTTTGGTTTGGAGATGATTCAATTTGAAACATGCTAAATGGAAACTTGAAATGTGAACTAGGCAAGTTTCTAGGGTTTTAAATGCTTATTGATTCATTGTTTATTTATTGTTGAATCTTGTATGGTTGTTAGTGGAACGAAACATTAATGAGCATGTTAGGTTATACAATTATGATATTCTAGATTTGTAGGTTTCATATAGAAGTTAAGTTATGTTGCTCACATCATGCAACTAATATACCAATTATGAAAGGTCAAATAGGTTAAGTATATCATATGAGTGCGGTTATTGGGACCTCCAAATTTGCTCACTAGACCTCACTCTATTGTGAATTATTAAATGATATATACATCCTCATACACAATGACTATTTAGGACAATAATTATACAAAATGAAATATTATAGTTATTCTCTTTGGACTTTCCAATTCAATAATAATTGATTTCATTCTTTATTATTTTTCTTATATATTTTTGTTTTCCAATTTCTTTTTATTAAAGCATACATATAGTTTATAATCAATATCGATTATGTGACATAAAATTTTGTATTATCATACATGTTGAACACATATACTTGCAAGGTGCATAAATTTTTTATATAAAAAAAATTAATATATATTTATTGAAATAATTTATTATGAGGTACAAAATAGAGATCAAATTATTCAAAAGAAAAAAAATGGAGAAAAAATAACACGTACAAAGAGAAAAAACAATTAAAAGATATATAGAATAGTTCATGATAGAACATTTTCTTGCATGAAAAAAAAAATCAAAAAATGAAGGTAGGGATGATGGATGTTGAAAAACAAAAAAGAAAAAAAAACAAAGAATGAGAGGTCTATTGAGTGAATAAGAGGTAATTAATTGATTGAAATATATGTCAATAAATAACTAAGGTTATTTTAGGAATTTGAAATGAGGTTTAATGAGCAAATGATTATATTGAAAAGTAAAAAGGAGGTGTAGAGAGAATGAGAGGTATATTGAGCAAATTTAGAGGTCTCAATAGCCACACTCATATCATATTCATGTGATTACTCAAAGTAAAGAACATAATTGAAGAAAACATGACTGCTAAACGTGGTAGTGGACCTGCCTGTCCTCATCGGCAAAAAACGTGATGTATCAATATCGGCGAGTGCCGATCTTAGTAAACAACCTAAGGGTCTAGTGACATTGCTAGAAGCTGAACTTGCTACATGGGTCATGTTCTAGAGCTCCCTCTTCCTAACTTTGTACGTTCTCTAATCGTTTCTCCTCTAAAGAAACACAAGGTTGGGAGGCCAGTGGATTTGAGGAATCGACCAAAGGAAGAAGACATTCACCCATGGAAGATGCAGATCAATGCTAATGTTAAAATTTATAACAAAAGAAAAGAATGCTCAAGTCCGTCAAACGTGCATTGGCTACTGATGGTACTCCAGAACGACACTAATTGCCTTAGATTTAGTGGTGGTGGAGGAACCCGGGGAGACCTCTTATTCCGAACTATTTTAAGAAATTAGGGTTAAGGTTTGTCCTAGCTCTATTTTGGTTTTTGTTTTTGTTCTAGACATTTTGCGCTTTTGCATTTCGTTTTGGTTTCTTGGTTGAACTTCTTGATAGTTTCATTTAGGTTGCTTTCGAGTCACCTAACGTGACTTATTCTCGTTTGTAATTACTATTTTCGTTTTGTTATAAAAAGCTTCACGTCCATGTTTTAGAAAGGGTGCTGAAACTTGCACTCCAACTTTTACATCCTACACTAATTTTTTCCTAGTTTTACCAAACCACCCATTGTGGGAGGGTACATGGTAACAAGATGGAATCAACGACTTTTCCTGTATACTTAGTTTGGTACAGCTTTGCTTTTTAAAAAAATCAGCTTATATCCGAACTTTTAGATTTTATAATGTTTGGTAAATGAAATGAAAACAGTTTTTTTTTAAAAAATTACAGGACTGGCAACAACTTTTAGAACAGCTGTCACTAAAAACACTAGAAATTAATAAATTTTATCTTGACAGTATTTTTAAAACTAATATTTACCAAACATAAAACTGTTTTAATTCACAATTGTGTTGTAAATAGTTTATTTAATGGGCATTCTTGTAATTAGCCATATAGGGTTGTTATTGTAATTTATATCATGATCTCATCTCTATATAAGAGAGAGTTCTCACCTTAATGAGATAGACAACATATTCCCTCATTCTCTTGGTTGTTTCTCTCCTTTCTTAATCTCTTTTACTTTTGTTTTACAACATGTTATCAGCACGAATAGTTCTAACGCTAAGGTAGTTTTTATACAGCATGGAAGAGAGACCATTGATCAATCGATGGAAGAATCATTCAACATGGTTCAGAATTTCAATCATAAACAAGCTCTCGAATTGGATTAGAAGTTTAGTCCACCAATTTTCTCGGTTCTGACACATAAGATGAACACTCATTGATTCGCTCTGCATCGAGTAAAGTTTTCTAAATTCTATTATAATCATGTTTCTTTCAAACCTTGATTACATGAAAAACCATCATTAAGCATGAACCATATGTTGTTTATGTTTCGATCTTGTGATTTCATGCTTATTAACTTTGGTTGCATATTGAAAAATTCGTCTACGATGCATGAGCACAAAATATATTTTATTAGTCTATTTGGTTAATACATATGAACATGAAATGTCATATAAGTTTTCTTATGTTATGAGAATTGGAAAAGGAAAATATAGCACCAAAAAAGAAAATCACTACGGAGACCAGTAGCCACTAAAATCAGCCTTCGTAACTGCCTAGTAGCGCAGACAATGAGACACATGGATCAGCAAAAAGTATAGTTTTTTATGACATCCAAACTCAAGATCATGCATGCATTCCGGAAGTAGTGCTTGTAACCATTAAGGTTTTACCATTAATTTGGTCAATGATAGCAGATGTTACCTATATTCCATATTCATTATGCCTGAAGCATTTAGTGATAAGAAGGAATTAATATTGCTCTTAATGGGGTTTAAATAAAATCCGTTAGTAAATGTTACGTCAATGGTATAACGACATTTCAGTGCTAATTATGTTACTTAACTGTAGCTTAATATGTATATTTTGTCAGTCACAAATTTGAATTGTGTCAAATTCAATATGTCATTTAAGGACATGTAATGCCAGAAGCATTTACCAATTTACAACCCACATTATGCTACAAGCATTAGCCAAATCATTGTGCAAATTATGATAGAAAAGTTATGAATTTAATATTCGGTTACGTCAATTTGAATAATTGTCATTATAATTCATTATGCTAGAAGCATGAATTTTGGGTTAATTACGTAATTATTATATAAACGTTATGTCAGTAGCATTTACCTCATTTATTACTAATACAGTAATACATAATGTCATAAGCATTAATGGGATTTAAACTCATAACCGCTATATAAATGATATTTATTATTGACTTTATGTCGGATCCTAATTTAATATCAATTACGAATTAGAATCATATCCATTTCAATATGACGTTTATGAGGGTATAATGCCAGAAGCAATTACACATTTATGACCCCATAAATTGTGCTTGAAGCATTAGGGTTTAATTACGCGATTATTACATAAATGTTATGCCAGAAGCATTTATCCAATTTAATACTTATGTGTAATGCTAGAAGCATTAATGAGATTTGAACTCATTGCCTTTGGTACTTAACCGCTGCATAAATGATATTTATTTAGTAATTTATGTCATATATTAACTGTTGGTTACCAAATTCAAATTGCGTCAGTTTTATTCAATTAGTTCTCAATTATGTTATTGTTTATATCGATAATTATTATGAGTATGTAATGACATATTAATGCCAGAAGCAATTGGTGATGCAAATAAGTTAGTTTTGCAAGTAACCGCTACGTTACTGACATTTATTGGTTCAGTAATTTTATTGCATATACATTATGTCGATGTGAATTAAATTGTTTCCGTTATAATTTAATTTATTTTGGTTTCATATAATTACTTTCACATTAAGTTTGTATGTTATGATTTAATAACATATATTGCATTGGTTTATGTTATATTGGTGAATATTAATGATGTTAAGTCAAAAACTTAAATCAAGCCTGAATATACACAAATTGAGCCAGAAGCTCGACGCAAGCTACAAGGCTAGCACAGAAGCGCGCCATGTGTCGTCATGAGTCCATACAATGAATATAATTCTTCTCAAACTAGGCTCATCCAGTTGGATGCGATGTCTAGGCAAGTTCTTTTGAGGCTGTGTACTTAAGTGAGCCTCGCTCCACCATCTCATCATTGCTTACTTGGTCGTATACAATTGGAGTTACTGAAAGGGTTGACTAATAACATTGCATTTCTTGGTAGACCATTCTGAGCCTAGTAGACCCACTCTCCCTATACGGGACCTAGAAGCTCAGCGTAGCTCTTAGATTGTGCCATTTATGCTTGTAAAGTATGAAGATGTTTATTTCTTTCACTTTAATTAAAGTCAATTCCGTTGGTCCAGTAGAATTAAACAAAAGGAAAATAATCTAATGACACTGGATTTTCATATATAGTCATTATGTATGTCTATAAGACATTCCAAATACTTTCTCAGAATGGCTGTTGTTAAATATTCACCATATTTAATGTGTAGTTAATTGCCAGAAGCATTTACACATAATTACGTGACATATTCACTATGCTAAATTAGTAGCGTAGAATTAATATTATCAATTGTTACATGATTATAATTTGAAAATACATGTACCTAATGAACCGGTAGTTTAGAAATGAACATGTAGTTCATGTATAAATCGAACTTGTAGTTTCGATCCCCTTAAGAAACTTGAAGTTTTATTCCAAAATTCATCAGACATGATAAAATTGGTAGCTTTTATCATGTTAATTGGTAGTCTCTAGAAGAAACAATTTGAAGTAGACATATTCTTTGCCTGAAGCAAAACATAATTAGAGAATATTGAAATCAAAAGGCTTGTTGCCCTAGAATCTAAATCAAAATTGATATATGTTATCAATATTAAGGAACTAAGCGTTTTCGTCTGGCTGACGAGGTAAAATACCTCTACGTTTCAGAAGAACGTTATCGAAAGGTAAGTTCATTGAAACTAATGCTTAAAACGTTGAAACCACCAAGTAAATATGGTGTAATATCTTTGCATAATCTTCGATTGTGCGGCCAAAAGCGTACATTAAATATATTCAAATTTATTAGCTAGAAGCTAAATGATTCGAGCAAATACTAGCTATAATATTGGTGTTTGATGCACCCAGGAAAAACATATGATGCACTGTATCCTGAACTCAATTATCACACAAGCATCCCCCTCAGAATAAGGGTCTTGTCTTTAATGACATATTATGTCAAGCTTCTCGTTAATAATGTTGAACACTAGACTATCACATGCAAAGACTAGAATATACATTATCTATTTATGCACAGAATGCAAGAAAAAATACGTGGGCCTATCCAACCACCAAACGGACCAGTTAACTATTAATGGTTTTGGCTGATGCATCGACAAAAGTGATCAGATGTCACACTAGTGTCCATAAGAAAATGTTGCGTTTGCTAAACTCTCACCCATGAAATAAAAGGTACACCACTCGGATTATCCCATAAAGTCTATAAGACTTGATAATGCCGGAGAGTTTACATCGAAGGTTTTCGATGATTATTGCATATCCCTTGGGTTTTGTAAAACATATAGTTTCCTATGTTCAAACCCAGGATGATCTCGCATATAGAACCGTAATGTGCACCAAGCTTCTACTGTTTGCGTAGGGCTATGCAATCTTGCATGCAGCCATGTCGGTCCAGTTGAGGCCTACTGCTACCCGTCTTATTTCGTGTTACAGTTGGTGACTGGGTGTGAACCTGATGTTTTTGCACTTACACACATTAGGTTTGCAGTCTCCGTGCCAATTGTGCCGCCACAACGTACACAATCGGGTCCTCAACAAATGATAGGCATATATCTCGATTATGAACCCTATCCATTTATGTGCACCTTAGAGCCCTTGACATGAGAACTCTATACCGCTAGATTTGCGGTCGTCACTTTGATGAGATAGTCTTCTCGCCGTTAGGGGGAGATAACAACGTCACCGTTCCTGATGAACGACGTGTAGAATGTCTCATCTTGATCCCCAAACCGCACATGTTATATTGAAGTGCGAAGAATTCTACTTCTAGTTGAAGTGTAAAGAATTCTAGATCTATGTAGTGTAGCCCAGAATATGCCAGACACTTTATTAGATCTAGTTAAAGTGACGAGATCATATATACCTGCTGCAAACCTACAAGGATAAACGTCCCCATAGGACGTATCGTCTTAGTTGGACAAAGTACGGCCATGGCGGCTAACCTGTCATAGTCCCTGCCCTGAAGCAAGGTAGACCATTAGGTTCGAACGATTCGTATCCCTAGAAGAGGGTAAACTTGGCACAAATGAATCTTCTTGCCATCGCAATCTCAAACCAATTCAACACACGAGATTAATCCGGATTATGGGTTCGTCCTAGAAGAGACGAAGTTGGGGGACGCTCCAACATTTAAACCCACTCTCGAGAATAGAAAATCTCGGTAAATTTAGTGAGATATTGAATCGGAATGAGATTTCATCGATGATGTGTTTGTATTTACGGTGGCCACCGAAATTATAATAAGCGATGATGTCGAACTTTGCTTCGTTGATAGATCTCAACGAAGAGACGACTAGCTAAAAAGGAAAGAAACAATCCAAGTCATATTAGATTCCTTAACTTAGAGAAAGGTGTTATGGGCATGTTGTTCCCACACCTCCCCATGTTAAACATGCATGTAGAGTTTAATGGGTACTTGTAAGGAAGCGTAATGAGAAAAATGAGATTGTGATATACAAAACTCTTCTAATGGCGCAAGGATTTTCTCAACACCCTGTGATTTGTTACGAGGAGACGTATTTTCCCGTAATGAACGTCATAACGTTCCACTACCTTATCAGTTTGGTAGTTTCCGAATAACTGAATAAGCAGCCTATGAATGTGGTAACAACTTATCTCTATGAGGATCTAAATATAGAGATATACATGAAGGTTCCTGAAGGACTTCTGTGACCCAATGCAAATAGTTCTAGACCACAGAACATGCTCTCCATTTGCTAGAGTAGTTCACTTTAGGTTCAAACAATCCATACGGAGTCGGTATAACCGTCTAAGTGAATATTTGCTTGGAATGGGATATATGAACAATAGACTATACCCATGCATGTTTATTAAGAAAACAAACTTCGGGTTTGCAATTTTTGGTGATCTACGTCAATAGCATGAATTTGATTGATACTCTTAAAGAGATCAAGAAAACCACAAAACACCTGAAGTCGGAGTTTGAGATAAAAAAGACTTTCAGAGACCAAATCATTTTCTCGACCTAGAGTCGTGCAAAGTGCAAATGAAATTTTGGTCCATCAATCAAATTACATCTAGAAGATGTTAAGATGCTTTACTGTGGATAAAACAAAGTCTTCAAACTCACTCATAATCGTCTAAAGTCTAGTGAGACTCGTATCATGAAGATGATAGTGAAGAGATATTGGGACCAGAAGACTCATATCTAAGTACAATAGACACATTATTGTACTTGGCTAAATGCCCTAGAACGGACATCTCACCCGATGTGAATTTGTTAGCTAGATATAGCTCTGCGCCAACACGCCGCTTCCGTAAATGGCATAAAAGACAATTTTCCGTTACTTTAAATGTATGACGGAAAAATGGATCGTTCTATCACTAGGCATCTTATGACCCTTAGAATGATGTTGGCCTTGTTAAAAATGTTGACACGGGTTATGTAAACCCACACATGGCTTATTCCCAATTGGTTATGTCTTTACTATAGGGAATACAATAATCTTAGAGTTTTCAGAGGGAGTCAATATCGGGGAGTATTCTGAAGCATACTCTTGACTATTGTGTACTCTTTTGTCTTTTGTCTAGGGTTATTTAGTCCCACTGAGTTTTGTTACCTGGCAAGGTTTTAATGAGGCACACATTAAATTGGTCACCCTACTCATACTTCATCTTGAAGATGTCTTTATTCGAAATATATGCATTTGCTCATCTTTTTCCTTCGACCACGGGTTTGTCCCACTGGGTTTACCGGGCAAGGTTTTGATGTAGCAACTATTATGCATCTATCTCCCACAGACTCACATCTTATGATCCAGACTAAACCGCTTCACCGAAATCAAGGGTTATGATTACACCGCTATGTGTGCGTTGTACTCTTTTCTCCTTCGGCCAAAATTATTTTTGTCCCATAGAGTTTTTATTACCTGGCAAGGTTTTAACAAGGCAACACTGAAGCACATATCAGAGGAAGCTAATAATAAAGAATACCTAATGGGGAGTGTTGTAAATAGTTTATTTAATAGACATTTTTGTAATTAGCCATATAGGGTTGTTATTGTAATTTATATCATGATATCATCTTTATATAAGAGAGAATTCTCACCTTAATGAGATAGACAACATATTCCTTCATTCTCTTAGTTGTTTTTCTCCTTTCTTAATCTCTTTTACTTTTGTTTTACAACAAATTGATTATTTTCGTAATACCAGCAAACGGTTATATTTAAAATCACAACAATACCAAACAGCTATTTTAGAATTTTATAGCTCGGGGTTAACCCTGCCTTGTCCCTTTTATTCAGTCTTCACTTGCAAAAACTAGAAATGGCTAAAAGAAAAGCTCAAGAATCTCTGTCTTCGTCTTCCTCAAAACCAAGACATTGGATGTACGACGTGTTCTTGAGCTTCAGAGGCGAAGACACACGTAACACCTTCACCGGCCACCTCTACGCGGCGCTGAAACAGGCCGGAGTCAATGCCTTCATTGACGACAACGAACTCAGAAGAGGGGAAGACATAACGGCCGAACTCGTGCGGGCCATCCAAGGGTCGAGAATCGCCGTGATCGTGTTCTCGAAGAGGTATGCGGATTCGAGTTGGTGTCTGGAGGAGTTGGTCAAGATCATGGAGTGTAGAAGAACACTAAGGCAAATGGTGTTCCCAGTTTTCGTTGACGTTGATCCTTCCAATGTGAGAAGACAGATTGGTAGTTTCGCGGAAGCATTTCGGAAACATGAACAGAGGTTAGTGTTGGAGAAGGAAAAGGTACTCAGGTGGAGAGCTGCTCTTACTGAAGCTGCAAATTTGTCTGGCTGGGATCTGAATAACACTGCAAATGGGTAATAGTTGTTTCATTGATTGGTCTTTACTATGTCAATTTTCACTTCTTCACTAGTAACTTAGTTATTGTTAGTCTTAGTTCTGCTTCTGAATTTAATTTCCAGGCATGAAGCAAAGTTTATCAGCAAAATTGTTACGGAGATTACTAGGCACTTGAACAACACATACCTATATGAAGCGGTCTACCCGGTAGGAATCGATTCTCGGGTGAAAGAAATGAGTAAGCATTTAGGTGATAGGCTAGATGATGTTAGAATGGTTGGAATTTTGGGTATGGGTGGGATAGGGAAAACAACTATTGCCAAAGCCATATACAACAAATTTTGTGATAGCTTTGAAGGTGCTAGTTTTCTGGCAAATGTTAGGGAAACTACAAAACAACCGAATGGGCATGTTCGTTTGCAAGAACAGCTTCTTTGTGATGTCTTGAAAACAACCAAGATAAAGGTCGGAAGTGTTGATAGAGGGATCAATATGATAAAAGAAAGACTTCGATGTAGAAGGGTACTTGTCATAATCGATGATATAGATCAACTAGACCAGCAATATGCAATAGCTGGAAGCAGTGACTGGTTTGGTTTAGGAAGTAGAATTGTTGTCACAACCAGAGATGAACATCTGCTAAAGCAACTTAACGTGGATTCAATATATCCGGCTCCAGAAATGAATGAAACAGAGGCTCTTGAACTCTTTAGTTGGCATGCCTTCAGAAGTAGTCATCCTGATAAAGAATATTCTGAACTATCAAGTAGTATAGTTGCTTGCTATGGAGGCTTGCCACTAGCTCTTGAAGTTTTAGGATCTTTTCTGTTTGGAAGAAGCATAGCTGAGTGGAAAAGTGCACTGGAGAAATGGAAGACAATTCCTCCTGGCCAAATTCAGGAAAAGCTCAGAGTAAGCTTTGACGGACTAAACGATGATACAGAGAAGAATATATTTCTTGACATATCTTGTTTCTTTATAGGAATGGACAAGAAACATGTCAGTCAAATATTGGATGGTTGTGGGTTTTTTGCAGAAATAGGAATCACTGTCCTCCTTGAGCGACGCCTTGTAACTGTATGTGAAAAGAACAAGCTGATGGTGCATGATGTGCTTCGAGACATGGGCAGAGAAATTGTTCGTGCAAAATCCCCCAGTGACCCTGGAAAGCGTAGTAGATTGTGGCATCCTACAGATGTAACAGATGTATTGACAGAACATTCTGTAAGTACTTCCTTGATGAACTTTATTGTAAATCCATGTATTACAACATATTCGTATACATCACATCTAATAATTGTATTCCCTTGATTTGTATTAGTCTAGTTGATTAGTTTCATTTGTCATATCATTGAGTATTCTGCATTTGCATTTAATTGGGTTCAGTGGCACCAAGCAAGGCTCAGATGCGGAAAATCATCATCTATACTGCATTGATTAGCAAAACTGTTATCCGAGCTTCTGATTACCTCTCTTTATATTCATGCATTTGTGACTCTGAATCATCTGTGTATACGTAGGTTACTTTTCACATGCACCACTATTTTCTTACTTGCTGCCTTTGGTTGACAGGGAACTGAAGATATTCAAGGGCTCACTCTAAGTTTGCTAGAATCCGATGAGACTAGCTTCAGCACACAAGCATTTGCAAATATGAAAAGATTAAGATTGCTCCAACTCAAATTCGTGCAGCTCAGTGGAGGCTATGAGCATCTTTCTAACTCATTAAGGTGGCTGTGCTGGCGTGGATTCCCTCTTAAGTTCCTACCAAACAACTTTAATCTACCACACGTGGTTTCTATTGACCTGCGGTATAGCAAACTTGTACAAGTTTGGACTGAATCTAGGGTACAATATGCTCTAACAAATTAATAATAATGTCAGTGTACTTAGTTCATGTTGACATCAAGTTCTTATCTCTTCAGTATATCTAGTTGAATTTGGATCTTTTATTTTGTCTAACAGATGCTTAAGAAGCTGAAGATTCTAAATCTCAGTCATTCCCATTACTTGAGACGATCACCAGACTTTTCAAAACTTCCTAAGCTCGAGAAGTTGATACTCAAAGGCTGTAAGAGTTTGTCCGAGGTTCACCAGACCATTGGAGATCTTGAAGGACTTGCTTTGGTAAATCTTCAAGACTGTAAGATGCTCAGGGAGCTCCCAGTGACTTTCTCCAAGTTGAAAGGTATTGAAACTCTTATTCTTTCTGGCTGTTCAAAATTTGAAAAGTTGACTAAGGACTTAGGTGAGATGGTATCCTTGAGAACTCTGCTAGCAGATGACACAGCCATAAGAGAAATACCATCTTCCATAACAAAGTTGAAGAACCTAGAACGTTTATATTTATGTGGCCTGAAACAACCACCATCAAACTTGTTCCCAACTCGCTTCTGGTCTTTTCTGTTGCCAAGAAGATATATAAAATTCCCTCCATCATTATTTGGTTTGGGGGCTTTGAAAGAACTGTATCTCAGAGACTGCAATTTAACTGATGGTTCAATTCCCAAGGGTATTGGGAGTCTCTCAGCTTTGGAAGAATTGGATCTTGGAGGAAACTCTTTTGGTAGCCTTCCATGTCTTGGTGGTCTTTCCAAGCTTCAATATCTCAGATTGGATGGTTGCAATTTAAATGACGCTGCAATTGAACCTACGAACTTTTGGAGTCTGCCATCTCTGGATTATTTGGATCTAAGTGGCAATAGTTTCCGTAGCCTTCCAAGCCTCAGGGGACTTTCCGAGCTAATCACTCTATGTTTGGATAATTGCACAAACCTCTATGCAATCCCAGAACTACCCCCAACACGTTTGGCGGTGCTGAGTGCAGATGGTTGCACTGCACTTGAAAGAATGCCGAATCTTTCTGAAATGAAGACCTTGTCTAAGTTGAATCTCAGAGATTCTCCTAAACTAACTGAGATTCCCGGCTTGGATAAGCCATCTAATCATATGCTACAAATTCAAATGGAAGGGTGCACTAATATCAGTGAAACTGTTAAGGAGAGCATACTACTACAGGTCTCTCTCTCTCTCTCTCTCTCTCTCTCTCTCTCTCTCTCTCTCTCTCTCTCTCTCTCTCTCTCTCTCTCTCTCTCTCTCTCACAGACACAATATGTACACACAAGCATAAATTGCTTATGCAAATCTTTGCTCCACATGGTACAGGGATGGAGTTATGCTAGCAACTTTGGTGGCATTTATCTCCCAGGAACTGACATTCCTGAGTGGTTTACATATGTTGCTGATGGTGGCCGTGTCTCTTTTCAAGTGCCTCAAACTGTTGGCTGTGACCTGAAAGGATTGACCGTGTGCATCATTTATTCTAGTTTTTCGAAAAGTGAATCTATAAATAATATTTCCGTATTTGTTATAAATCATACCAAGCTCACCAGTTTTTGGGTTCAACCGTCGTCACCCCAAAACATTATTTCCAGTGGAGTTCTTTGGCAGGGACGCTTGTCAAACAGAATGATCAATTTGGAAGGCGGAGACTTCGTAGAGGTTTGTGTAGCAATTGGTTCTTGCTTCCAAGTGAGTAAAATCGGGGTCAATCTTGTATTGGACGAATATATCTCAATAGACGTGCATGAGTTTGAGTCTTTCCCATATCCTTATTTTCCTCAAGACAAATATGATGAGGGAGAAATTTCATCCAAAAGAGGTCTTGCTGATAATGCGGCAGGACCAAGCCATCACTCATCTGATTCCAGTAGTGAAATGAGTACAGATGAAACATAAGGAGTGCAATAAAGCTGAGATGGATATAGCAGTTGGAAGCTCTTTATTACCGCACTAAAGCTCAAATCCAAAAGCTGCGAGGAAACTGATGCAGACATCTCATGATGAGGCAACAGATATTAGCAAAAAAAACTAAAGACGAGAGAAAAAGGTATGAAAAACTGAACTTGACTTGTTTGAACTGTCATTTCTGAGCATAAGCTAATCAAGTTCCCATAACTATTTATGAAGATCCATTTTGTAGATGGTTCAAATTTAACAATATTAATTAATAGTTCAGTTATGCCCGTTAATGTTTCTAATATCATTTCAAATAACTGTAAACTGGTGGTTACATTAGTAAATCAACTTTTCAAAGAAAATATATTATTGTTGTTGTGAAGAAACAAAAGGCAACAAGGATATAAAGATAATGATTATGACAGTAGAGTTAATTATCTTTTTGGCCTAACTAACATTGTGGAGTTGGCATCAGGGATGGATGGGGTGAGGTTAAGTGGGTAGAAGTGGGGATAAAATAATTAAACAAAACATGGTGATTTCTGCAAATTTACTATGAGAGATATGAACAATACATGTCATCTTTGCTACAGTTGGTACAATCTTCAATTTATGGGTTTGGTGATTGTTTACTTATTTTATTTATAATCAAAGAACAATGTTTGGAGATAATTCTCTGTAAATAAATTACTCTTGCTTGATTTAAAACTTTATTTAATGATATCTCAGAGGAAAAAAGCATCTGTCTTGAGTCTTTCGTTTGCTTTCCATGATGCATGGCGCTACCAGGTCATCATGGGGGAATGCTCTGCATATTGCAAACTGAGGAAGATATTGTTTGCTGAATGCTGACCTTACATTAAGGGGTTCGGAATGCAGAGACTAGAAGCAAGAATGACACCTGGATACTAGAATCCTACATGTCTGTTTGGAATTTTACTGCTGCATAGGAATTTACCCCCTACTATTGCGTGCCTGATTGATCCCTTGTCCCAGTCGTGGAATGATGAGTACTTAATACAAAGATTGTTCAATGCTCCAGCTGCCAACTAGGCTGCTGTCGAGACTGCCTGCTGTCGCACTACACAAAGCAGATTTCCTACAATGGGTTGTTAGGGAGGAAAGGAAGAGGCTGAAAAATCTAATGGCAAAGATACTAAAATCTGGAGGTCAGAATGGCAAGCTCATATGCCACATGAACTACAGTACCTCTGGTGGAGGTGTTGCAAAAACTTTCTGGCAGTTAAGCGCACTTTTTCTTGAAGAGGAATGTGGCTGTACAAAAGGTTTGCTCTTATTTTGGTTGTGTGGATCGATCAATACACTGCATCTGTTCTGCATGTTGAACATGCTTGTATTTTCTGGTTTGGCTGCCATCTTTAACTGGACACAGCAGATAAATGGGGTGGATTTGTTAGCATGTTGAAGAGGGACTTGCAGTAGTTCTGAGCAGCTAGATTACTAGCGTCAGGGAAGAATCTTGCTTTTTGAATGTGGTGCTTGAGGAAGTGCAGCAATAAATTACAGTTTTCAGGCAGAATCATCTCTCCTCGTAAGGCTTTTATACAGATGATTGCAATAAGCAATGGGAAATGACATGAACCCACCACAGTCTCTGAACTCTGACAAACACTAGAAGAAGATGGGTTTTAGAAGGTTATTTTGATAAATGGCTTCCTTATTGAGGTGTTTGATGGATTAGTTGCCATAACCAAATGGGGTGTTTTAAGGCATGGATTCAAGTGGGGTAGTTCCAGTGAGCTTTGAGTGGGATAGCACGAAGGACTCCAAAGCTGCACTGGGGCATGACTCACTTATAATGGAGGATCGTGGTCTGGTGTCGAAATCCAAAATTATGATTGACTATCTGAATAGAGAAGCTGCTGTCAAAGATTTGAGGGCATAATTCATGACATTTTTCTACTTGCAGGCATCAGACGTGTTCTGTTAGTCTCATGTTCCAAGAGACTGTTATAAGGTAACTAATGATTACGGCAATGGTTTTCATTCATGATTAATGTTAGACATATTGTAAATGGCTGGGATTTAAAACAATGGCCTAAATTCATTTAAAATGGGTAATAAAGCTTAGAGTTTTTTGCAGTATTTTCGGTACTGAAATGTCTTTTAGTAAAAAATTCAAGTTGTATATAGCTCCACCGGTGATTGAATCAACGGTGATGTACTGAGTTACATCTCTTGATTGAACGAATTCTGTTTTTGGTTTTGGTTGTCTAGATAACAGATGTGTACCTGTTAATTTAGATGAGAGATTGTCGAGGTAAATTAAGGGTCCTCCAATTCCAGAGGATAGTCCATCTAGTTACGTCTTTTGGAATCTCAAATTCTCACTGTCTGCGTTACAGTACAGCTTACGAGATTTATGCTTCTTAAGTTGTATACTGCTTGCAAACAGTTGGAAAGAACTTCTTTCAAACAAGATTGATAATGTGCAGAACGTGACGCACATTTCGCACTTAGCACTGCACTATTTTGAACTGTAATTGTTCACTATACTTGTTACTATTTTGCCAGTTCTGCAGTGTTTTCAAACAGTACAAATTGGATAAGCACATTACTTGAGCATTAATGCGATGATTGTTTATGTGACGATTTTTTCATCCTAGTTTAACTTCTGCTATTGATTTACTGTGTACTTTATTAGCTCCTGCAATTGTTTCCTCGCTTAAAATCAGTATAAAATGCTCCATCTGTTGGGATTTATATTTCTGATATCTAGGCACAGAAGAAGCCAGGTACAGCATAAGTTTGGGGTTTGACTTGTTTAGTTGTGTATGTAGATTCTGTTATACATATTATCCTTTTCTTCTTTTTCCCCGTTTTGTACTAGCACATCTCCAATACAAAACGATACAGGCAAACCAAAGTCCCAAGACCTTGTACAATTCAGTCTAGCCAGTAGCCTGGATATTGCAGAGTGGTGAGTGGTTTCCAGTCCCAGCTCAAACAAAGACTGCATGTTTGAGCTGTAGTAAAGAACAGTGACTGCTTAAGAGAAAAGAAGAACATAACATCTTAAGTTAGTAGAAAAATACTCTGAAACACAATTTTGTTATTAGTTGAAGTTGATACACTAAAGTTCATCTACGATTTAGAATACTCCAAAATCCTCTCTTGGATTCCAATAATCGTGCCTCACTTAGCAAGCAGATACCGATCCAATACTGCAGTAGAAGCTGTAAGAACGAGATTTGGAGTCCCAAATAAGATCCATCTATAATGTACTTCTAACAGACATTTCGTCCAGCATCTGGTGAGCATAAAAAGTTTAGGGTTTTTATGCATGGAAATCCAAAGAGGATAGAACAAGGGTGTTTATCTAGTCTCCATCAGAATCAAAGACTAATCTTGGATTGCAAGGTAGTAACCGAGTGATCTAATACTCATTTTGTTGGTACTAAGCTTACGAACAAATACCAAAGAGCGTAAGTGATGCACAAACATATTCGATCTATCACACCCCAATTCAAGCCACTCACATTTATCCAAAACAGTCATTCAATCAAGATCAATATAGCAAAGGACTGGTGTGTAATACTGAAGACTTCCAACTTTCCAAGGATGGTTGAACTCTTACTATGATTTTATGGGATAGGTTGAATACAGACGCTACAATCTTCTGCCTTGCTATAGGTAACTAGGAATATAAAGTCATTAAAGAAAATCAATTTGAAATCAAACAGAATATATAAGAACATACGATGGCAGCAATCAAACACCAGAAGACACACTTTCTGTTGAAGTTGATTTGCTGATGCGTAACAGCAACACCTCTACTAGTTGATGTGATTCCTCCCTCATCATCATCATCATTCTCACGACGAAAATGAGCATATGGAAGAGACCTAATCATATCCACATCTCTGAAAGTATATTCATCCAACACAAGATCAACCCCAATTTTCTTCACCCGGAATCGATAACCAATTGCTGCACAAATCTCAACGTCATCTCCACCTTCCAAACTGAACTTTCTGTTTGAGAAGCGTCCTTGCCAAATAACCCCACTGGAGATTATTTCCTTGGGACGTGATGATGGTCGGACGAAAAAGACGGTGTGCTTGGTATGGTTTATAACATATATGAAAATACTATTCACATTTTCTCTGTTCTTTGAAGAACAAGAATAAACAATGCACACAGTCAACGCCTTTAGATTACTGCCTATATTAGGAGGCACTTGAAAAGAGAGAATGCCACCCTCATTGACATACATGAACCTTGGTGGAATGTCATTTCCAGGGAGAAAGATGCCTCCAAAGTTGTCTGCATAACTCCCCCTCTGAACCAAGAAAAGATTTGCATAAGCAGTTGGAGTAATTAAGCTAATCTATGGATGTTAACATTTCTCATACATGTTCTACTTCATGTAATATTTTCATATGGTAACTAAGAAGGAAGTCGTCAATATACTAGTTCATGTGTTCAAGTAAATCAATCCTAAATGTTATATGTTGACACAATATAGAATTTTCCAAGCAGTTGTACCTTAATGCATTAATATTCATGCATGAATGTGTGTTTTGTGTGCGTAGAGATAGCGACGAACCTGTTGTAATTTCTTCTTTAAAGTTCTGCTGATATTTATGCAGCCTTCCATTTCAATCTCAAGCAAGTATGATGAGTTACCAAAGCCCGGGATGTCACTTAGTTTGGGGGAATCACTAAGTTTCAACTGACGGATGCTCAGCATTTCTGAAAAGTTTGGCATTCTTTCCAATGCAGTGCAGCCATCTGCTCTCAGCACAGCTAGATTTGTTGGTAGTTCTGGGATGGCATGAAGGTTTGTGCAATTATCCAGAAGTAGATGGACTAGCTTGGGAAGTCCCCTGAAGCTTGGAAGGCTATGAAAACTATTGCCACTTAGATCCAATAAATCTAAAGAAGGTAGAGTCCAAAGATTAGTAGCTTTAATGGCCTCTTCAGTCAAATTGCAGTTATCCAATGTAAGATCTTGAAGCTGGAGAAGACCACTGAGGCATGGAAGGCTAAAGAAACAATTTCTTCCCAAATTCAATACTTCCAAACAAGATAGACTCTCGAGATCCTTCAGAAGTGAACTGTCAGTTAAATTGCAGTCTCTAACATACAATTCTCTTAAAGCATATAAACCTGATAAGGATGGAGGATATTTTACACATCTTCTTGGCAACATGTGAGACCAGAAGCGAGTCAGAAACAATTTAGATGGCCGCTGTTTCAGGCCACATAAAGATAAATATTCAAGGTTACTCAACTGTATTATGGATGATGGTATTTCTCTTATGGCAGTGTTATCAGCTAGCAGAGTTCTCAAGGATACCATCTGACCTAAATCCTTCATCAAGTTATCAAATTTTGAACAGCCAGAAAGAATCAGAGTTTCAATAGCTTTCAACTGGTAGAAAGACATTGGGAGCTCCTTGAGCATTTTGCAGTCTTTAAGATTTACCAAAGCAAGTCCTTCAAGATGTCCAATGGACTGGTGAACCTCGGATAACCTCTCACAGCCTTTGAGTATCAATTTCTCAAGGTTTGGAAGTTTTGAGAAGTCTGGTGATCTTGTTAGGTAATGAGATTGTCTGAGATTTAGAATCTTCAGCTTTGTGAGCATCTGTTTGACAAACAGGAAACATTTATTATTCAAAACTCAACTAGAAAACAAATAAGAGAAAGTAAACATGACAAACCACAGTGAAAAGATTAGAAGTTGTTGGAGATTATGTACCGCTGAATCCTTCCAAACTTGTACTAGCTTACTATACTGCAGATCAATAACAACTACATTTCGTAGATTAAAATCATTCGGAAGGAACTTTAGAGGAAATCCATGCCAGCACAACCACCTTAACTTCTTGGAAAGATCTCCATAGCCTCCACTGAGCTCTACGTTTTTGAGATGAAGCAATCTCAATCTCTTCATATTTGTAAATACATTTGTACTGAAACACGCCTTGTCAGATCCCAACAAAGTTAGAGCGAGTCCTTGAATTTCTTCAGTTCCCTGTTAACAATACAGACCAAGTAAGAAAATAGTTGTGCATGTGAAAAATAATTTAGTAGTTTTATACAGATGGAACAGGTCATGAATTCATGTATGGACCAAAGACAGGTAAAGATTCTACGAGATTTTCTAATCAATAACCGATGCATTGTATATGCTGATATTTGGCATTGGGCCTTGCTTGGTGTACTGAACATATCTAAATAAACTGCAGAACAATCTGATGAGATGGAAAATGAAACTACCAACTGGATTCATGCAATTTACAGATAAGATGATTATGATGCCCTTGTAATAACATTAACTTCATTGAGGAAGCACTAACCGAGTGTTCTTTGAATACATCCATTACATCTTCAGGGTTCCACAATCTACTACACTTTCCAGGGTCATTAGGGGAATTTGTTCGAACAATTTCTCTGCCCATGTCTCGAAGCAAATCATGCATCCCCAGCTTGTTTCTTCCACAAACAGTCACAAGGCGTCGTTCTAGGAGAACACTGATTCCAATTTTGGCAAAAAAATTACAACCATCCAATATTTGTATGACATAGTTCTTGTCCATTCCTATAAAGAAACAGGATATGTCAAGGAATATATCCTTCTGTTTATCATCACTTAGCCCATCAAAGCTTATCTTAAGCTTTTCCTGAATTTGGCCATGAGGAACTCTTTGCAATTTCCCCAACACGCTTTTCCACTCTGGCATGCTTCTTCCTAGCAACAAAGATCCTAGAATTTCAAGAGCTACCGGCAAACCTCCGCAGTAGGCAACTACACTACTTGATACTTCAAAAAATCCTTCATCAGGATTACTCTTTCTGAAGGCATGCCAAGTAAAGAGCTGAAGAGCTTCATCTTCATTCATTTCTTTAGCCGAATATATTGAATCTACTTTCAGTAGTTTTAGCAAATGTTCATCTCTTGTAGTGATAACAATTCTACTTCCCGAACCAAACCAGTCATGGTTTCCAGCTATTGCATAGAGATCATCTAGTTGATCTATATCATCAATTATGACAAGTACCCTTCTACATCGAAGTCTCTCTTTTATCACATTGATCCCTCCATCAACACTACCAACCTTTATCTTGGTTGTTCTCAAGACATCAAAAAGAAGTTGTTCTTGCAAACGAACCAGACCATTTGGCTGCTTTGTTGCTTCCCTGACATTTGCTAGAAAACTTCTACCTTCAAAGCTCCCACAAAATTTGTTAAAAATGGCTTTAGCAACTGTTGTTTTCCCAATTCCACCCATGCCCCATATGCCAACCATGCGAACATCATCTAATCCAACACCTAAAAGCTTGCTCATATCCTCTACCCGAGAATCGATTCCAACTGGGTACACGGCTTCAAATAAGTAAGTGTTGTTCAAGTGTCTACTAACCTCCCCAACAATTATCTTGATAAACTTCCCTTCATGCCTGAAAATTATATCCAAATGTACAAGTAAAATAAAGACTCACTATGCAACTACACAACATTCAAATTGAACTAAATTTTGAAAGGACCAAAAGAAGAAACAATTACCTATCTGCAGTGTTTCTAAGATCCCAGCCAGACAAATGTGCAGCTTCAGTAAGAGCACTTCTCCACCTGAGTACCTTTTCCTTCTCCAACACGTAACGCCCTTCGTGCTTCTGAAATGCCACTGCAAAACTACCAGTCTGTCTTCTCACATCGGAAGGATTAACGTCAACGAAAACTGGGAAAACCATTTGACCAAGTGTTCTTCTACACTCCATGATCTTGACCAGTTCCTCAAGGCACCAACTCGAATCCCCATACCTCCTGGAGAAGACGATCACAGAAACTCTGGACCCTTGGATTGCACGAAGCAGGTCGGATGAGATTCTTTCCCCTCTTCTGAGTTCTTTGTCGTCGATGAAAGCGTTGACTTGGGCCTTTTTCAGTGCCGAGTAGAGACGGCTGGTGAAGCTGTGACGTGTGTCTTGGCCTCTGAAGCTCAAGAACACGTCGTACATCCAATGTTTTGAGTTTGAGGAACGCGAAGATGAAGATGCTTCATCAGGGTTCTGTTTAGCCATTCCTAGTTTGCAGACAAGAGCTGCAGAAACTGAAAGAAAGTGAAGAGGACGGAATAGGAGGGTGTCTTCACTCTTCACTCTTCAGCAAGACGAGGCCCTATTTCACCCCCGAAGGCTTCAGTTGACTTACTTTGGAGTTAAACAGCGTACGTTTGTCCCTTGGTTTAACAGACGGAGTTCATGAAGCATGCTTGTGACGATATGACTATACCTACAAACACTTACGCCGTTAGACCAAATGGTGCATGATGTTTTACTTTAACATGCATTACACTGTATAGACTTATTGAAACACAGACCAAGGTCAGGTCGGTCTGCAGTGGCGGTACTGTTGCCGTTTTCTTGCCGGGACTGCTGGTAATGGTGGCAAAGGGAAAGACTGGTGGCGGCGTGGGCATTTTAGTTTATATGCTGCTGCTGTTTCTCTGTTCTTGAACCACAAATCGATACAAAATGCTGCATCATGTTTTCCCCTTATATCAAAGATGCTCCAAAGTTTGGTTATTTACACTACTGATGTCTGTGTTACTTTGGTGACTTTGGTCTCTCCCTAGACAAGGGAAATACCTTTTTGTACCAGCATACCCAATACAATGACACAAAAGCTCCAAGAGTTGTTACTGTCAAATCTAGTCCAGTAACTGGAACTTTTAACTTTTGCAGGACAAAGAAGACTCCAGTACTTCAAGGGAAAACAAAATAACAAAGACGTCTGAACAGGTAGAGAGTAGCGACTGTAGAGACTAGGGGCTGCTTTTTATGTGAACAAAGACACCTACCAATCTCACCACAGTAGCAAAACAAATTTATACCGAAGTTTGTCTACAAGTACACCAATTCTTTACGTCTAACGATTATGTCAGAGCATCACAAAAAATATCCTACCTTGCATAATCGAACTATTCTTTGAAGTTAAGAACGATATTTATTGTAAAAGACTGTAATATATGCATAAAAGGCAGAATCAGGCTGGTATTAATATAATCAAATACAAACGAACTTTTAGACTGCAACTTATCTTTTTCAAATCCATGATACAAAGCTTTACCATACATTATTTTCCTGCACTTCCTTGTCCATCTAATAACCCACAAACCGGCTTTGGTATGAGTTGCAGAGATTAATTGACTCCTACGAACAAATTCGCACAGGTTTTCACTAAAAATGAGGAGTCGAGTGACATTTCCGTCTTTCTTCTGTTTCTCTGAATGGGAGCAAAGATTCACAAGCCAATCAAATGACAATAATTTGTATTGCCTCATCATTTACTGGTATCATTTCCCCAAACATTATCCCAGGAGCCACTAGGAGCGGCCTTTGGTCCCTCGATATAGTTTCGGTTCTCAGGTGCACCGTTTGGCCCATGGAACGGGAGCCCATTGGGACCTGATGGAGGGCCCATCTTGGGTTTTGTTCTGACTCCCAATATCCTCAATACAAACCTAGCTAGCTCACCGTATAATAGACCAGAGCGATCAAAAAGCTGCAGCATAGTATTATCAAACAGTTAGCAGCATTTTCTGACATATTTTAAATTCTTGAAGAGCTATTGCAATCATAAGTAAAAAAATATAAATAAAACAAAATAAGAATGACAAATCTGTCAAATTGACCCACATAAGTTTTAGTATCCAAGGTTTTGAAACTATTCTTTTGCAAGAAAGCAAGGAAACTTATGAGGTATTAAATTTGCATTGCCATTTTTTCCATGTAAGGAAGGAAGATGACGATCACATCAAGTTTAGCTTAACATGTGAAACTTTCAAAATTTCTACAGCCCTAATAAATCATTATAAATTGTTGCCACAAGCATTTGTTTTCCTGAAACTATCTGAGATACAATGATAGATGCAAACCTGAAGTAGAGCAGTCATGAACAAGTGGAAAGCCTGGGTGTTTTGGTCTATCAGAATTGCAATCCGACCGAAAAAGTTTACCACACCTTGCAGCTGCAAGAAAGGGAAAAAGTGAGTGAATCCGTATGAAAAGTATCTTTTACTTCTTTTGTCTTTGGTAACAGAAAACCCAAAACGTTTACTCTAACAACAACTCTATTTGCAACTGGTAGTAAACTTATTATTCTTATTCAATCAATGTCACACAGACTTTTGGTCATTTAGGGAGGTTTGTATTTACAATACCTCAATTTTAATACAATAGGATTAGGTATGCATTCTTCATCTCTCCGATAGAAATTACAAACAATCTAAATTAGGGAAGGCTTACCACATGGAGTGCTGAAACCCAAAACCCTGGCGCAGATGGAGGAGCACCATATGGATCATTTGGATCTTGACCTCCATAAGGACCACCCATGCCCATCCCATAACCACCCATTGGGCCTCCCATACCACTATTGTACATTCCACCTCCATACATCGACCCAGCTCCATACATCCCAGATGACCCACCATAAAGCCCACCTGCCCCACCATACCCTCCCCTATGCATGCTGTTGCCATACATCCCTCCTCCATATAGTCCTCCAGTTCCACCATATAATCCTCCAGTTCCACCATAAGAACCATACGTCCCAGACATTCCAGTCACTCCGGACATTCCAGTTCCATAACCTGTGTTATAGTTTGTAGTAAGAATCATATCCTTCAATATGGAACAAATATAAAGTACATATAAAAACAGTAAACAGATAAAATAAAATAAAAAATTGGAACTCCACAATTGTGCGGAAGGAGAGAAAGGAGCATGTTCACAAACCTCCATAAGTGTTGCTACTTCCATAGTTCTGCTCCCAAGGCCTAGAGGGAACAGGCCTACCAAGAGTATTTCTATTATTAGGGGTACTTCTGTCAGCACTTGATACTATTTCTCCAGGTCTAGCAGTTCCTGAAGCCTCCACTACATCACTTGTGCTTCCAGCTGATGGGGGTTTGAAAGGTGCAGGACCCGATGACGAGCCTGCTCTCTCCCACGGCTTTGGGGGAGGACCATTAGCTGCAGCAGGCATCAACATAACTCAGTCAAGCGGAACCCAAACCAGGGACATCATCTTAATGACACTTGACCAGCACAACAACTATTGACATAAAAAACAAATTCAAAATCTTCCTACCTACTTAAATTCACGAAAATTCATACATGCCACAAACAAATAAAAGAAGGTCACCCTAATGAATCCCCATGTATTTTTTTTTTATCACAATTCAGTGTCCATTAATGACGTGATAAAGTTCAGCTAATAATCAAAACTGGCTGAGTGGCTGATGAACCGCATGACATGGGCCATAATTTTAAACATTCACTGTCATAGTTTAAATTACTGCCCACATTCCAAACTAGGATAACTGTACATGCTCATGGATACAATATGTTCAAATGATCAAGTGCTAGAGCAGTACTAGCACACCGAAAGGATATGCTGACTGTCATGCAGTCAATCAGGCAATCAACAAAACGTACGTATATATTCTAACTACCAAGGTTTTGAACAGCTTTAGACGCATGCTTTGCTGCCTTCATAGGTTCCCACCCCCCTGAGTATCAACCTAGTTATTTTCCATGTCCCACTTCTGAGCCGAAGTTCGCAAAGCCACGTTTTGGATTTCCGGGTCTAAAAAACGGTAACAATATCAAAACATCCACTCTCTTATTCACAAAATTAGTGGCGAAAGGAGAACTTGAAACTGGGATTGATCTCTGACCTTTTCGATTAGACACAACTTTCAGCAAGCATATATCAACAGAAGACGTATAACTTGGATTCCAGCAAAAGGAATTGACTTTAATTAAGCAAAGATCATATTCAATTCATGAACAGTATATCAGATAAACAAATGATCATAAGCATAGCACAAGAGCAAGTCTCTGATAATTAAGAAGCCCATTGAAATGTCCATTCTAGAAAGCCAGCTCTGTGATTCCACTGACAAAGAGCTCCCAAAATCAGAAGCAAATTGAACCCAAATTTCAACCAGAATAAAAATTTAGCCTTTTGAATCCAAAAAGGGGAAAGAGGCAATCGTTTCAGCAATCAGCAATCAAAATCCAGAAAATCCACAGAAACCATTAGAAAACTACAATAATCTAAGAAATCATATAGAACAAAAGAAGAACAAAAAAACAAAAAAACAAAACTTTTAATCTAATGGAGAATCGATTGGGTAGAATTGAATGGAGTATTGCATAATAAAGAAGATGGGATTGTTGAGGAAAGGTGGGGGATTGGAGGAGTCCATGAGAGTTGCAGAGGCAGGTCATGAGATAGAGATGAGCCCCGGTTCGGAGGAGTCCATGAGAGTTGCAGAGGCAGGTCATGAGATAGAGATGAGCCCCGGTTCGACTTTATTTCTGTTTCTCTCACTCGTTTTTGATTTTATTACAATAATAATGTTTTTGTTGTTGTTGTGAAGTTGTGAACGGTGGGAGTTGTCGGCTTGTGGGATTACAAGCCTAGAAGGACCCAATTTCGATGGGGTCAATGGTCTTGTGGCGGCTAAAAAAATGATGAGCATGGAAGTTCTGGGCGTTTCCTTACAAAATTATTAGTCAGTAAAAAAAAAAAAGGTAATGGCAATTAATTTTTTTGTTACGATTACCATGTGGGAATGAAAATTAATTTCAATTGAATTTTGATGGATAAGTTTGTAATGGCAAAGCTACGTACTATGACAATTCTTTTGTAGTTTTCCAGACTAGGCGTTCCAAGTCAACCATGTGCCCTAATAGCTTAGCAAAGCTTATCAGCCCGCTTATGTTGCTTCTAGCTGCTGCAAGCCTACCCTTCATTTTGAGAGCACCTAGCGAATTTTCAAACCTTAGAGGTTGCAATATATTGGATGCATAAATGTTTTGGTGGCTGACGCTACAACTTTAAGAGAGGGTTTGCATATTGTTTCCCCTGGATCAGCATATGCATCTGGTTGTTGGAAGTGACGTGAAAATTGTTCCTACTATCTTACTGGAAAAACGACACTCCATAATGCATCAAGACTTTTCACGCAAGACATACTTCATCTGGCTATCAGCAATTTTTTTTTTTTGAAGAGAAATGAATAATTCATTAGAGAAATTTTAAATACACACCTCTAATCTCTTAATACACACTCATTGTTTAATACACCCATCATCAAGTTTTTCATTTCGATATTAAACTTAATACACATCTCAAACTGCCTATAATACCCTTATATAATACATTTATATCTAAAACTAAGAAATAATATGTTATTTAGTATAATTATTATAAATTTACTATATATTTTGGTAACTCTTTTATGTATTTTTTTCTATTTTCTGCTAGAAATTTTTTCTTTTCATCGTCAAATTTATAATCAAAAGACTATTATTATACAGACTTCAAATCTTCGATGCGACATCAATCATTTGGAATTCAAAAAAATATCAACCATCTCAAATTTTTGGAATTCACAAGCTAGTAAAGTACATCAGGTCACTAGCTATTAAACATATATACCTACTTTTTTTAATATAACATGTCAAGATGAACATGTAGTACTTCAAAATGGTCTGCAAGATCAAAATTAAAACTGATACAAAAAAGAAAAAAAAAAAAAAAAGACAGAACCCAAATAAACCGATGTTAATTGAACAATACATGTGATTATTTGGTAGCAATCGAAATTCGGGTCATGAATTCTAAAATATATATATATATATATTTTTTTTTTGCATATGAAACTGTGAATTGTGGAGAAGAGTCAAGTTTAGGGAAGAAGTAGTTGTTTCGATGGTTTTAGGGTAGGAGATTAGATTTCTAATTGTGAACATGTCAAGATGAACAACTACTTCAAAATGGTCTGCAAGATCAAAACTAAAACTGATACAAAAAAGAAAAAAGAAAAAAAACAGACAGAACCCAAATAAACCGATGTTAATTGAACAATATATGTGATTATTTGGTAGCAATCGAAATTCGGGTCATGAATTCTAAATTTTAATTTTAATTTTTTTTTTTTTTTTTGCATATGAAACTGTGAATTGTGGAGAAGAGTCAAGTTTAGGGAAGAAGTAGTTGTTTCGATGGTTTTAGGGTAGGAGATTAGATTTCTAATTGTGATTTCCTTTTCTTTTTTAATAATAGATGTATGTTTTAGTCATTAAACATGCCTAAAATATTTGATGTGAAACATAAATTAATATGAGTGTGTATTAAGAGATTAATGGTGTGTATTTAAAATTATTCAATTCATTAATCAAGGGACAATCTCAATTACACAACCACAAACGCGAGGCGGAAAAACTAATAACAACAAAAAGCATGAGTCCTAACTCGATCAAAATCGAAAGAGTGAGATGAGACAAACAATTCGCTAATCTATAGGTCATAGACCCTACAACCAAATACAATAAAGAAAAAATTTCAGTTTACCCCCTAAATCTTTGGTGTCAAAATCAGTTCAATCCTGCAACTTTTTTTTTAAATCAGTTCGCCCCTTCAACTTTCATAAACACATCAGTCGATCCAATTTTTGAATTCCCCTAGAAATGTGACGTCATCGAAGTCGTTAGAACTGACAAGAGGACCCATAATTCAGCTTTATCCTCTCATTTTAAATAAAATGTCTGAAATTCTCTCATTGTTTTTTATTCATTTTGCCAAATAGATGTATTTTTTTATCTTCTTTAATAATATTTTGTCAAATTGGCTATTTTAAAGCTGAATTATGGGTCCCCTAGCCTTGTCAGTTCTAACAGCTTTGGTGACGTCATATTTCGAGAGAAATTCAAAATTGGACCTGACTGATGTGTTTACGAAAGTTGAAGGGGCGAACTGATTGAAAAAAAATTGTAGGACTAAACTGATTTTGGCACCAAAGATTTTGGGGGTAAACTGAATTTAATTATACAATAAAGTAACATTACTAACAATCTACCACACCCTCCACCCATGCTTACTAACATTGTTCTCGCCATCGCCGCCAGAAACCATGAGGTACATAGTGAGGAGTACTAAACCGGAGCAATGATGCCCGAGTAACGGATGTCAATCAAATCTCAGTGCATAAATGATATGGATGCCCACAATGCAAAGAAAAAATTAAACTCCCTCGAAACAACACCATACAATCCACCATCGAAACCAATATTAGGAAAGAGAAGTGGCTGACGAAGGAGAACCAAGAACTAGAACTAAGAGCCAGTACCAAACACACAAATTCTCACATAGGTTATCAATGGTAATTGATAAGGTGTTTTGTTGTTGGGTATCCATAAATTTGGAAAAATTTGGGTTTGTTTGACATCAGTGTATGGAACTAAGTCCTCCCGATCTAGACATAGCTATTATAATCCAAAATAGGATAAAATTACACCACAAAGGTGACATGTGCTTATAAACATGGAGCCCGAAATAACTAAAAACTAAAATAGACAACAAAATTAAGATAGATACCTCATGGCCCATATTCCAATCTTAAGTCAAGATCCAAGCCCAGTCATCCAAGGCCCAGACGACCTAAACCCAGGGCACATGAGGTAGAAGCCAATTTTGTTGTATCCTGGCCCAATAGGCCCAAGAATCCAGGGTAGCAATCAACCGTGCTGCCCTCCCTGTCCATATAGTAGACCACTGCATCAAACCCGCATTTCCGCCGCCGAACCATCCAACGCACCGCCGAGGTCGGACACTCACCGTCGGCGCACGCCTACAAATTACACCACTAACCCTCACTTTCAGATCGAAATCAGTACCAGGATCCAAAACAAGTTGTGGTGATGAAACTTCAGCCACCCAATCTCGTCAGCTATCAACATTCTTTTATGTGGTATACATTTTGAATTAGCAAATCTAGCTCATGGTTCTCTGTCGCTAGGAGTTTGGTTTTCATACTCTCCCCTCGATGTGTTTCCGTCGATCCATTTAGATTAGATAGGAAAGATGTAGTTATGTTGTTTATATATTCCATTGAATAAAAAAAAATTCTTATTTTCGTCAATTAACAATCACCTTAATCTTCAATAAAAAAAATCAACTTAATCTCATTTGTAAAAGTTTAATGTAATCGCAATGAGTAAAACTAACATATCTCCATATTGTACAAACTACCTCGGTAGTCAGCTTCCTATTCTATTGATGCTCCAATCAATCTTTGCTAAAATGGCTCTACAACAATTGTGACTCATTTTCTCCTTGAATGGAGTTGCTCCCGCTAACAACTAAACAAACGACACAAAAATGCTCAGTTCCTTCACCAAAATTTCCCTCCACCAAACCAAAACCCTCCACCTCCTCCTCCGCCACCTTAAGTTCTCACTCGCCGATTCCCCCCACCAAAGAGTACTACTTCTCCTACATCCACAACATCACCAACATCATCTGCCACAACCATCAACAAGCTCCACATCCTCGTCGACTCCGCCACCAAGTCTCTCTGCTTCTTCAAATGGACCTGCACCCACCACCCCACCTCCCTCGAAATAGAAGAGGGAGACATGTGGTTATCCAAATATTGTCTCAAAATCTAATTTGAAGCATATCACAACAAAATATTTTTTAATTTTTAATTTTTTTGAAAGGGATGACGTCGATCAATCCTTATATTAAAGAAATGTCAGAAAACAACATGAACACAATCCTTTAAAACGATAACCATACGTTTTTACGGCTTAACTATGAGTCAATATGAATCAATTATATAAGGGGCGGTTAGTTTTCAATATGATTCCTCTTTTTAGAAATCATTATTACACTTAATATTGAAAACATGTGTTTTTGCTAGGGCTGGGCATGTGACGAGATGGGATGAGGATTATGGTCATCCCACGATCCTTCCTGGACATTGCATTCGGGATGGGATCAGGACGAGATCGGGACATGCCTTGCGTTTTTAAGAGTTGATCCCATGCAAGTCCCATTCCAGACTGGATCAGGATGAGACATGCCCAATTCCACCATCCCAGCTCCATCCTGGTTCTACATCAATTAGACAATTACTCAATTACATAACATGAGTACTTGATAGTGATACAAATATAGATTACATAATCTGAATCCATAATTTATGACCTGATTACATCCATAATCCATAACTAGAATAACATCAATAATCCATAATTACTCAAGTTCACACATTATAAAGTTCAAAAAGAAAACTAGAAAACATATATAGTGAATCTGATAACACATGTACACAACAATACAAATTGCTCCAAATACAAACAATTTCAACCCTAATCATCGATGACCATACCGGCTACAACAGACTTCCTTTTCCCTTTCGCTTTTGCAATTGGAGGTGGACAATTGTTCTTGCTTGAAGCAGTGCTCTCATGCTCTGCAAAAATAAAAATGAGTTAGTCCGATGAGCATTTGAAAATTGCGAAAAAGTATAAACACATACTTCAAAATTTATACCTCGCTCAACATCGTAACAAATTCTGTGTTTTCAATTGTTGGTTCATTAATATCTTTGACAACCTCCACAATTTCATCACCTAACATCTAGTTTTGCGTGCAAATAAGTTCATCCACTGATTTAAGAGTCAATGAGCTCCTAAAACAATCAATAACTCTGCCCCTTATTGAGAAACATGACTCAAATAGTCAAAGGCCACTGTTGAGGTATGCATTGCAAGAACATCTCTTGCAATTGTTTCTAGGACTGGAAACTTGCAACCATTAACCTTCCACCAATACAGGATGTCAAAGTGATCTTCATCGGTTGGATCTAATGCAGCATTCAAGTATTGATCAACTTTATGAACTACAACCGCCTCTTCATTTTCTTGCACAATCTTTTTCCAATTACTAAGTCGGTAGCCCCTGTGACCTCGGGTAGTGTTGCTTCTACTTGTGATAGTGCTAGATGAAAAGGTTGGAGATTACGGCATCTGCATGTGTATACATGCATCTACATGAACCACATACTAAGAAAAAAATGCAAAAATTAAAGATCAAATATATACAAATAGAAACAGGTTACTTAGGAATGAATAAGAGTACACAAATAATGAATAAGACAACACAACCTAACAACAAATGCAACATTAATATTTTAGATATATGCAATCAAAAAAAATATCAAAAAAGGTGTAAAATACCTGATCATAGAGAGCCATAAGCATGTCTTTAATCGCCTTTGTTCTCCTCTGCACCTCATGATGAGGCAGATTCTCTTCCGTATACATGTGAGTCACATTCTTTAACTTAAATCTTGCATCTAAAATTAGTCCAATGATCAACATATGCATGTTGTTAAGGTCTCCAAAAGAGCTAGCCATATTTTGGAGACTTTTGGTATCTCAAATTGGTCCTACTTCAGCAATCTTCATGTCGCAGATTTTATTTCACTTCATTCATGGCAGCTTCCTCCCTTCTTTTGCCAAATTTTTCCGCTCTTGACTAGGCAGATTTCAGAATTGGCACTCTCTCTTTATTGATGAGTCAAATATGCTTATTTGGGAGCCATCTACCTCCAATGAGTTAATTTTTTCTGTTTGGTATGAATTTCTGAGACACCATAAAACTGTCAAAGATTGGGCTTCTAATGTATGGCGGTTTTTCATCCCACCTCGTTACTCTTTTTTGGTTTGGAAAATTCCATTTGATCGGCTTCCAACCGATGATAGAGTGAAAATTTAGGAAACCTCTGTTGTGATTATCTGTCAGCTATTTTATTGCTCTGGTAAGACATCATTGTATTTATTTTTACAATGCCCTTTTTTCCAACGGGTATGGAGATGGTTGGCTGCTCAATTTGACACTACTTTATCTTCTTTCGACTGTCTGTTAGAATTTTGACAAAGCTATTACGAAAGCTTTTCTCCTCGGAGCTCTTTAATTTGTGGCTAGCAACTAACATGTTTACTTTCATGGCACTATGGAAGGCTCGAAATAAGCTAAGGTTTAATAACCGATCCCCTAATTTCTATACAATGTGTTGCTCCATTATGTCATGGATTGGTCAAATTACTCTTTTTGCTCCTGGTCACTATAGTGGTGTTCTTGATGCCCGATTTAATGACCTATTTTGGACTTGCTCCTAAATGTGGTAATGCTCCCAGAATTCAACATGTCTTATGGCAGTCTCTGATTTTTCCTTGGATCAAAGTAATCACTAATAGTTTAGCAAAAGGCAATCCTGGTCCAGCAGCTTGTGGGGGTGTGTTTCGTGATGCCTCAGGTGGTTTTTTAGGGAGTTTGTCAATCACTTGGATGAAATACTTCATTTTATTCTAAACTTTATGTCGTCATCTCGGCAATTGAAATTGCTCATTATAGAGGGTGGTGGGTCTATTTATGGTTGGAAAGTGACTCTGTTAGTGTGGTAGTTGCTTCACTCCTATAACTTTTTTTTCTCCATGAAATTTAAGAGTTCGTTGGCGCAATTGTCTTTCTATAATCCGCCAAATGAACTTCAATAAAAAAACAATTGCGCCAAATGGAATTTAAGAGTTCGTTGGCGCAATTGTCTTTTTCTCCGTCATATTTTTAGAGAAGGAAATATGGTAGCTGACAAGATGACAAACTTGGGGCTATCAAATGCATCATTTACTTGGTATGATAATCCTCCCACTAAGCTTCATGGGTTCTTGCAGGCGGATTATTTAGGTTTTCCAAATTATCGATTTTCATAGCCTTTATATAATAATCCGCCAAATGAACTTCTATTGCAGTCATATTTTTAGAGAAGAAAATATGGCAGCTAACAAGATGGCAAACTTGAGGCTGTCAAATGCATCATTTACTTGGTATGATAATCCTCCTACTGAGCTTCATGGGTTCTTGCAAGCAGATTGTTTGGGTTTTTCAAATTATCGGTTTTCATAGTGGGAGGATTGTCTGCTTTTTATGGGTAGAATAAACAATATCATTTGGAATGTTGTTTTGGTTTATTGTTGGAATGGTTTGGCGTAGTCTCCTATTCCTCGATCACCTCATGTAATTTCTTTTTATTATAAATAAAAAATATGATAAGGAATGGGCGGTGGGTTTCCGGTTGTAGCGATTCATTTCGGGATAGAATGGGTGCTCTGTCATCCAACAGACTGTTACAAAGTAACTGATACGTAGTAAATTATAAAAATATATACATATATGGTTCCGATGATCCTTCCATACAAATGTTGGTTCTAACATTTCTTTCTCTATTTTTGTGGACAATATAGATGCTTGACTAAGCACCAGTTGTAACCTGCAAAATCATAATATCACAAGGAGATAAATAGATACAATCAAATCTGAACACAATAATATATGAACATATGTAAACGAATTAAATTGAAATCAAAGTGTTCATATAGAATTATAGATAATAATAAAAATCTGAATATATCCTTGCTTTCAAGTTATATATGTCAATTTGAACTTGCTCAATCTGTTTAACAGAGACCTTTCGAGGCAAATGGTATTGCTGTTAACAAAGAATTTTATGAGATCTGTGTAACATATATAGCAGCTATACTTCGTTATACGTCCCTTTAGAAACCTCATCATCTTCATAAACGTATCTCGTTTTTTTAATATAACGATGATATATCTATTCATTGCTTAAACTACCATCAAAAGGTTACCTTGCATATATGTTGTCATTCACAAAGTCTATTTAATAGAGACCACAAGCATCATAACCGGTACCTTCACTATGTCATAAACATATCGTTAAGATCATACGAACGTGGACATATATGCTATGTACACCTACATATCATGGTTAAAGCGTACTACAACAAACTTTGTACGCACTAATTAAACTGATACATTCATTATGGTTCCCAATCCGTGTATGTATTCTCTGCATCGTTTGTTCTGTTAACTGTCACCTCCGGTTGAATGAGACAGACACACAGGAAAGGTACATTCGTATAAGATGACAACATATATATGACTGGTTTTGTGGCTCTACCGCTATTCATGATGGACCGGAGAGTGTATGTATGCATAGATCACAAGAACCTGGATGGTGCATGTATGTTCCTTTCGATTGAACTTGTAGTTGTGACATTGCGAACGTGGGCATACGCCAATCGAACTCGTAGTTATAACAGTATAAAAAAAACTATGGCCACAACAGACTAGCTAGTAAATCAACATACTCGATCATGCATGGTCCTCAAGTTTTGATTTCTGCAGTAAATTTATGATTCTGTTGAACTATATATGCAGGGTGACAGACTGAGTGACAGGGACATTCCATTTACGTTCAAGTTGGGACTATAACTTGAACAAAGGAGACGTACGTACATTATGTGTTACATGATAATGACGGTCTTGCATGGATTTGGAGTTTTGGACAAATGAACACTACAGTGGGGTTTCATGCTTATCATACAGTACACTAATACACAGTATATAAATCGATCGACGGTAAAAATAACATATGCCACCAACATTATTCCAAATATTTCAGTTTGTCATCCTAAATACAATCAATTCCAATTGGTCCATGCATGTTGCTTGACGACGTCGTATTCTCGATCGAGCAATTGTGTTCGTCTCTGGGAGACTGAACATAGCGTTGATTTTGCTCAAAATTCCCAGCGGCACCCGAGAGAAGTACCTCGCAGACGACCCCGTTGCAGCTTTATTAATTAGTTTTGAAAGCCCTAAATGCGCGACCAGCTAACCACATCGCTCCTTTTAGCTCCTTACTGGAGTCGGATCAAGTGCATTGATTGATAAGACTACGCAGTTAGCTCATGCAGTCATGCATGGATTACAACCTACCAGGCTACTATACCTAATACCTTCATAGTACCTAGCTACCAACTCAGGCTACCATACCTTCATAATACCACCATCGATCGATCGGGACCCATGGGAAGCGAAAGAGAAAGAGAATGAAATTTTACAAGAATTTTCAATTTTGATGTTTAGTAACAAAGGAAAGTCTATTGAAAAATTATTAAAGAGTTAAGATTTAATATAAAAAAAATTATATTGTGAGTAATAAATGCAGGGAAAGAAGAAAGGAAAGTGGTTACTTAAGATTTTGATTTTGGAATGAACCACTTTCTTTATATTTTCCCATCAATCAAGAAAGTGTTTCATTTCCTTATGATTTCCCAAACACTGAAAATGAACAATTTTCTTTTCTTGATGCTTACTTTTCATGAAACAAACCAGACCCAAAAGTAAAATACCAGGTCATTAATTTGTATAGAGAAGTTCCTCTATCATCTGCAATGCAATCCTATCCTCCTCGGCCAGAAGCGCTTGGTTTTCATCGGATACTTGAGGAGCACTAGTACTTTCAGCCTTCTCCGAATGTAAACCACTCTTCTGTCCCAGCTCCACTATCATCAGCCAATTCGATTCTGAGCGTGGCCCGGGGCGCTTTTGCCAAAGGCCGATTTGGGAATTCTCGGTGTCGAGCCTGAGGCAAGTGAAGGAACCAGACATCAGAGACTTGCAGCAGTTGCGAAGCTTGGCGCTGAGGATTGCAGACAATGAAGAAGTACTAGTACTACTGCTGGAATTGGAATCGATATTGATATTATTAGCAGCTTCAGTTTCAGTTTTAGTGGCTGGAAAGTTTGTTTTGGCATTTCGACTGCTCATCAGAATCGCAGCCTCGTCGTAGGCTCGTGCTGCCTCTCTGCACTCTCAAATGTCCCAAGCCACACCCTCCTTTTCCTGCGACATAAATCAGTTAATGCTAGTACGTAATTAAATATCAAATTTCGCATACAGTTATTCTAGTTTGTTGCGAGACATGAAGAGGAGAATTTCTACAATGTGTTACTATATAATCCATATACAATAGTGTTAAAATGATTCCTCAAAGTGGTAAAATGATTGGGAAAAAAATAGCTGATGTATGTAACATGTTAACAGCCTTACCGAATTTAGAGAGTTATCATATCATACATATAGCACGGAAGTAATGAATGGTTGGAGAGAGAGAGAGAGAGAGAGAGAGAGAGAGAGAGAGAGAGAGAGAGAGAGAGAGAGAGAGAGAGAGAGAGAGAGAGAGAGAGATGTTTGTTAGTTACAGTAATGGATGGCGAATCTCAGATATCCAGGATCCCGGATGGCGTTCTCTGACCCCTCGGAACTTCTTTGATCTCGCCATGTTTATGTTTTTACAGAGTTAGGGAGAAAATTGACTGAGCTACCTAGTTGGGGGAAGGAGAGAAAGAGGAGTTGGTGAAGTTGATGGAGTACGTGTGCGGCTTTGTGCATAAACCCTAAGGAAAATGAACCCAACACACGGGCCCCTATATATACACTTCTATGAGACTATGACAGGCTAGTTGACTGCTATTTGAGTTTAACTTGGGGTTTTTTTTTATCATGAGTAGGGTATTGGTGTAAACTTTCTTCAACCGGACACATTCATATATACCCTAGACTTTCAAAGCAATCAACTAGGTACTAATTAAAACTTACGTACAGATACGCACCAATTAGGTACTTCGGTCAAATCTCTACGACCATTTTTGAATAATACGTAAAAATTTCATCTATCTAAAGTAAAGGTTACAAAGCAAATCATGCAAATCATTCAATCGATTTGCCAGGTTTGCATCCACATTACAACCATTCAAGCTCACTTAATAACGAGCCTATAATCTAAGAACATGGAAACATAAATTATAGGTAAATTCAAAAGATAGCAGAAAACAGAGACTACGTTATTGCCACACCAGAGCAAGATCTTATGGCAAAGATTAAAGTTGATAGAAATTTAAAGAATCTCTTTGTCATTAGAGCTAGGGCTAGGAGATTTCAGCACAAACCCAAAGCTTGGAGTCACAGCTGAATCACCATCCTTGATCTTCGAAGGTTCTTTTTATTTCTAGATACGATATCGATAGAGCGTCCTCTCTTCTTCCTTCTTCTTAGTTCCTGTTGGATGATCTGCAAGTTCCACTAGCTAGCCCTAGAGACTTGGCAGAGAAGTTAGAGAGGATCGGAACTCTGGCGGAGAGGTTAATTAGAGACGATCTATTTACGTAACATATATATATATATATATATAAAATCAAATCACAAAATCACAAAATCACAAAATCCAACTTTTCGATCACAAAATCACATCTTCACCGTTCAATATGTAGTTCTATATGAGTAGATCACTTCTGTAAATTTTCAGAAATTTTGGTGATCGTTAAGGCATTCAAAACTATGATTTATAATTATAAGCATGAACGGTTCAGGTTTGGCAGATTTGGTTCGTTCATTGATTTAATCTTGTTCGACACCTTAACGATCACCAAATTGGATGAAAATTTGCAGAATTGATCTATATATAAGGACCAAAAAACTGAACGGTAGAGATTCAAAAATATAATCGAAAAGTTGGTGTAATCCCCCATCCCTCATATATGTCAAAAAAAAGGATCCCTCATTGGAAGGGCCCTCATATACATAGAGGGCCCTTCCAATGAGGGATCACTTTTTTGGACATATATGAGGGATGAGGGATTACACCAACTTTTCGATCACAAAATCACATCTCAACCGTTCAATATGTAGTTCTATATGAGTAGATCAGTTATGTAAATTTTCAGAAATTTTGGTGATCGTTTAGGCATTCAAAACTACGATTTATAATTATAAGCATGAACGGTTCAGGTTTAGCAGATTTGGTTTGTTCATTGATTTAATCTTGTTCGACACCTTAACGATCACCAAATTGGCTGAAAATTTGTATAATTGATTTATATATAAGGACCAACAAACTGAACGGTAGAGATTTAAAAATATAATCAAAAAGTTGATGTAATCCCTCATCCCTCATATATGTCAAAAAAGGGATCCCTCATTGGAAGGGCTCTCTATATACATATATGTGTGTGTGTGTGTATATATATATAATGTTATCTAATGGAATTTAGGTATAAAAGCGAGACATAGATTCAGGGAAGAAGAGAGCATCTCTAACAGTGGTTGATAAAATAGTTTATAAATTTAGATGAAAGTTATATTTATTAATTCATTACGAGAGTTTTGCTCCAACAAAGTAGTTATTAGAGAAAACTTAGTTATTCATTAACAAATTATCTCTCCTGAATTAATAAATTTTCCAATTTCACTTATCAAATTCTTAAATATGTTGTTAGAGCAAAGATTTATTTAGAAATTAATAAATTTCTAATTTATTTTAATTTATCAATGCTGCTGGAGATAAAATATAATTTGACATTCATCAACTGAGATATGTCATGAATTAAACACCAAACTGAAATTATGGTTGATTCAACCAACCATTCTAACGTAGATCTATAGCCGCATCTATGATCTATGCCAGTTCAATGAGATTTTTTTTTTTTTTTTTTCCTAATTTGAGGTGTGCCTGTTATCTGAAACGGTGAAACCGTCGATGTCATGGCCGCGGCATTGAAGGTCAATTTCTCATCAATTAGTTACTCGCAAAATTATTATTAGTGTATTTGGGTAGTTGCTACTTGCTAGCTAGTGACATCTAATAGAAGCATGATATAACTTTACAGAGGACCGTAATTTAGGTTTACAATTGATATACTAAAACTATTACCACTCCTGACGATTAAGTCCAATACGTAGGGAGAACCGGTCTCCAATCAGGATATAAGGAAAGTTAATGCCAACAGATTGATTTAGTCTTTGCATGTTTTTATGGTGGTAGTAAGAAGCCGGTGAAGAAGGAAAACAAGGTTCACTTGCCTCAAAAGCTTTTCAAATTAAGAAGGGATCGGAGAGAAGTCTCTGCCTAATTCGAAACCAGGTTGGAGACCATTGGTTGTCATAAAAAACATGTCACCTTCTCCTTCAAAGCTTAGGTAGCTCAGCCAAATATCTATATCCTCTCGGACCTCTCCAAAATAACAAACACCCAAATCAAGTCCCATGAGCCCTTAGTCACTTAGTTGTAGTTTGCCAATAGGCTCGGGCATTTGAATTACTTGATTCTTAGTTGTTTCTCGACAACTGAATTTCCTCTAGCAACACCCATCAAATAATGTTCAAGTAGACCCAACACACTTTTTATACCCAACAAAACTAGAAAATTTCTAACTACACCGAGCAATTTTCCATTAATACCCTTTCTTCGGTAGCTTGAATTTTGCTCGGTACATTCCAAGTGTTTTCCTGATTTGGGTATATGTATGTTTATTTAACTGGGTTGAATTTTGGGGAAAGATAGTGTTCAACTGCTCATGTCGGCAGAGGCATAGAAGGCTGCACAAACTTTGTAACGACTCTCATGCCATAACAGGTGTCACTAGCATCTTCATTAAGCAATAGCAGGTGTCACTACTTTTCTTTTGCATTGTCCGAAACACATAGGAAAGCTAGTAAGCTACTGTACTTTTGCTCTTCATTTTTACTAAAAAAGAGCCCTTTGATTAGACAAGATAATCAAGCAGCAGACCAAATCAACTGTATAAAGAAGAACTGGAATAGTAGATTAATTAATAATCTCAATTTGCATCAAATTAATAGAGGGGAAAAAAAATACAATTCCCAGAAAATTATCCATCTGCTACACAGAAAGAGATATGGAAGGAAGACGATAGATCCATATAGCTGCATGCATGCTCTATAACTCTATATCTCATGGACAAAAGGTTCTGCCCAGACGAGCCCTGTGACTCGGAATCGTAAAATGCCTAATCCTTCCCTCTTGTTCTCTCAAATACCCTTCACAAAGAAACGCCTTGGAGAATTTATCCTCGACCACTCTATCCACATCATGAACAAACACATCAGTCTCACCCTCCTCTCTGTTCCTCCCCATCAACCCCGCCGTGAATATAGCACTCATCCGACCAGGAGCTCCATCAAAGTACCCTGTAGGCGCATCCACCATGATCAAATCCCACTCCATGTCGTACACATCTCCCGGCAAGTTCTTCAGCGCCAATGGGCACTTGGAAAACCTTGGATCACTCACTGTCTTGCACTCTTCCTTCGAGCCATGCTCGAAGAGCTTCTCGGCTTCATGCACTTTGGTGTCGTACACGACGTGGTAGGATTCCAAGTTGGGGAGTCGTTCTTTGATCTGGTCGATCCAGGACTGGTCTTCTTCTAGGAAGACAGTACGGCCGCCGTGGTTGAGAGCCGCCCACATGAGGCTGTCGAGGCCTAAGCCGAAGACGAGGAAGTTGCAGGGGGCCTTCTTTGCTAGGATCCTTGCTGATACTGATATTTCCTTGAAGGTTTGCTGCGGGGTGATGTTGGTGGTGGCGTAGTGGATGAGGGCGTTGGCTAAGGAAGGTGGGGTTTTTGTGCATGTAGGAATGAAGGGTACTTCGAGCGATGGACATTTTGGGACTTGAGGTTGATCAGATGAATTTGAGAGGTGGGTTTCTGAGATCGTGGTGGATGATGATGGTGGAGTTTTTAGAGGAGATGAGAGGTTTGATCGGAGTATTAAGATGGTGAAGAGGAGGAGAAAGGAGCAGAATAGGACAATGAGCTTGAGATTGATGCCACATTGAGGTTTGGACCTCATTTTTTCTGATGCTTGTGAGAGAGAAAGGGAGAGAGGGGGAGGGATCAAGGTGATTTAGTCAGGTTGGGAGTTGGGACTTGATGATGACGAGAGATAGGAGACAAAAACTTGAAGTTTTCTGTTTTTCTAGGAGGAAATGGTGGTACTATGGTACTTGAGAAACCTCTAGAGCGAGTAATGATCAAATGTCAGAAGGTTCATACTAAGAAAATGAAGCTCAAACCACCAAATACATGAATTGTATAGCAAATGCTTTGTAGACGAACAATTATTAAGGAATCAATAGCTCCTAATCATGGATAATTGGTTATATGTATTCCATGAGTTGTATATAAAATGGTCCTTTTATTAAAGAGGAGTGGCTTATGAGATAGGCAAGAGTTATTTTTCTTTAAAATCTTCGTCGTAGAAGTGAAGCAAAAGTTGTGTCTTGATCAATTCTTTGGCCAATGAAAGATAACATGCCCACTATGTTTGTTGGATGCATTCGATGTGCTGGCTCTCCGTTTTTTTTTTTTTTTTTACAATGTTCTATTGGAATTTATATATATATATATATATATATATATATATATATCACTACCAGGAGAAGGAGAAGTACTTTAGCCGACGAATTATTTTCGTCGGCCTGTTACCCTAACTCGTCGGCTAAACTCTTAACCGACGATGCTTCGTCGGCTATAGTGTCGTCGAGAAAGGGCCCTCGCTGACTTTAACCGACGAACCCATCAATGTCGTCGGCTATTGTTCATACTTTAGCCGACGAAACATTTGGTCGTCGGCTTTTGTTCATGAATTTAAGCCGACGAAACAGTCTCTATCTTTCGTCGGCTATACTCCCAGACTTTAGCCGACGACTTAAACCGTCGTCGGCTATACTCTCAGACTTAAACCGACGACACAACACGTCGTCGGCTATACTCCAAGACTTTAGCCGACGAATATCTCAGTTCCGTCGGCTAAAGTATATAACTAAAAAATTAAAAAATAGAGCCTCTTTCGTCGGCTATAGTAAGTTTAGCCGACGAATTATGGCATGTTTCGTCGGCTAAACTATATAAAAATAAAAATAAAAATACTATAGCCGACGAATTGTGGCGTATTTCGTCGGCTATAACTCCATTCCAGTAATAAAAAAAAATACATAAAATTTTTAAATTACCATTCCAAACAAGCTCCAAAATACACCAAAACAATTCCATATATATAACCAACAAGAAGCACATAAAACTATATAAGGTATCAACTACACAAAATCTAAATGATCTAAATCAATATCCGGATCTGGGGCCTGCTGGTGAGGAGATTCCGGCAGCTCAGGTATGTCTATAGGCGCAGGCATGGGCGGAGGTGGAAGTCCCTGAAGCTGGGCAGCTGCTAAATCCTGGAAGTACTGGTACATCTGCTTCTGCTGGGCATGCTGGGCGGCATGTAGGGCTCTAGTATAGGATCTATATTCGGCGAACTGGGCGGCAGCCTGAGCGTCAGCATGAGCAGCCTGAGCGGCTTGCTCTCTCCGTAGTCTCTCAACTTCGACTCTAGCTGAGTCGTCCTGCTGCTGGTCGAGGCTGCCTTTCGTTGAAATCCTGGAGTGGTCTTCAAGACCCCTGGCCCTTCTTTCCTAGACCCCGGCAGTAGAAGTTATTTTCTCGCGGTGGGAAGGCTGTGCCCATGATCCTCGCCCCAACCCTCGGATCTGAAGTGTCGATCCGGGAAATGGCTTCGGACATCTCTTCCTCCTGCGTGTCCGGCCATGTCTCCCTCACTATAGCACTCATCACCTCGTCACTAGCCTCCCTCACCCTTGCCTAATTGGATAGGAAAAAAATTATTAATTAACATTTTAACATATATATTAGTAAAATTAAAAATTCCGTAAAAATGAAAGATTACTTACTATATCCTCCTGGGAGTCAAGATATGCCTTCTCGTACGTATAGACGTACTGGTTGACCTCTGGATGTTCCCTGGCCGCTCGTCCATGAAGACAGCGAACGGTCTAGAACCGGAATGATGGTTCCTTGTGTTGCGTTGCCGGTTCTGAGCGTTCGCCCGGGAAACCGCCTTCAAAGAAAAAAGTAAACTATTAGTAAAATATTTTAAAACGCACGTACTTAATGATAAATTAACTAATTAATTTATTTAAATACCTGTTTACGAGGGTTGTTGAATTCTGATGTCAGAAGCCAACGCCACTCGTACTCTCTGTACTGAAACTCAGCAGGGGTAGCAGAACGTGCGTTCCCGTGCGTAGTCCAATAGGTCCGCAACTCGTTCTTCCACTCCTTGTACCTACAGATACAACAAAAATATTAGAAATATAATTAATATGACAGACAGTTTTGTTTTTTCATTAATTTCCCAACGTACCTTCCTCCATGCACAAAGTCCGCCCAGCTGCTCTTCAAGGGTTCGGGAACCTCAAACCACACCTGCATTTAACCGTTTATTAGTTTAGTTTTTCCAAAAATCTACAATGTAATACATAATATTATTCAGGCATTTTGTAAACTCACCGACATCGCGTTATAGACCATGTCTTTAACCTCCTGCGGGACCTCGCCCTAGTCTGACCACAACATAGGGACTCTATCCCTAATGAGCGCTCCCACGCGGCCGGAGTACGTCCTCGACTTTCCGCCGATACTACGTCGCCATCCCTGTCAGTACCGATGACAATCCTCCCTGAGGTACCGACGATCTTCTCCAGAGCCTTCCCTGTGACGGGGCCTCTCTTCTTCTTTGCCGGCTTCGCTCCGACGGTGCCTATGACATGATAAACCAAATTGATTATTAAAATCGGAATCGGAGAATTATAACAAAACAAATCATTCATCTTTCATTACCTGAGGGATCGGACGCGGACGCGACGGATTCCGCCTCCGATGATGATACCCTCGCGGAAATAAGAGGCGTATCAAAAGGCACGAACCGGTACGCCGCTGATGGAGCCACTGGAGGGGGCAGTGGATAAATCGGCGTCCCTGAGTCATCGACTACAGGTATGGCCGGTATCATCCGCGGAAGGAATAGGTGAGGCGGCGGCATCTACCCCAGATGACCCACTATCGAAGAAGTAGGAGCTGGAGTGGGCGCCCGGTGTATCTCAGCATACGGGGTGCAGACACCTCCATCTGAGGCTGAGCAAACAATTGCCTCGCGGATAAAGAAGCCCCCTGCCTCGATGAAGGGGCACCTCCGGCTGCTCTGCACCGTCTGCAGAAGGCTCGCATTCTAGCAGTCATAGGGCCCTGAAACGACGTCTGAGGGTTGCTAGAGGTTCCCTCAGACGATACGGACCTTTGGCCCTTCGAACCCTTCGTCGATCTAATATTACCCTCATCCTATTTAAAATATTATTTGAATCAAGCCACAAAATCAAAAAATGCAAACTCATTTTAAAAATGTAAAAAATATATTCACTTCCTAAATACTAAGTTTCACCCTAAATACTATTTTTCACTTCCTAAATATACACTTCAAAAAAAAATATACACTTCCTAAACAACCACAAATTGCAATTGACCGGAAATCAAACAACACAAAATACAAAACAAATATATACATTTCCTAAATACTAAATACACAACAAATACACTATTAAATAACAATATACACTTCCTAAATCAATATACACAACAACACACACACAACATTATATACACAACAACATTATATACACAACAACACCACAACATTATACACAACAACATTATATACACAACAACACCACAACATTAAAATAACCGAAGCTCAAAAAACGTACTCGAGCTCAAAAAAACGTACTCGAGGAGGAGGAGGACCGAGAGCAGCAGCAGCAATTCGGCCGGAGCAGCAGGAGGAGGGGCCGGCGGCCGGAGGAGGAGCCGGAGGAGGCCGGCCGGAACGAGATGGAGAGGGAGAGGGACACCGGCCGGAGATGGAGATGGAGGAGGCGGAGATGGAGGCCGGCCGGAGATGGATTGTCTGATTTTCGAGGGCGAGGGCGAGGGCGAGGGAGAGGGAGAGGGGAGAGGAGGGAGGAGAGGGAGAGGAGAGCGAGCGGAGGCCGGCCGGAGAGGGAGAGGGAGAGAGGAGGCGGCGGAGAGGGAGAGGGAGAGGGAGAGGGAGAGGGAGAGAAGGTCGAGGGCGAGGGCGAGGGAGAGGAGAGGAGAGGCAGAGGGAGAGGGCGGCGACCGGGAGAGGAGCGGAGGCGAATTTCGGAGAGGGAGAAAATAGGGCGGAGGCTAGAGCATACAACCAGTCGAGCTGGTTATACCCGAAGACTTTAGCCGACGAAATAATAATTTCGTCGCTAAAGGTAATAATTTCGTCGGCTAACTGAACACTTTAGCCGACGAAATAATAAATCCGTCGGCTAAACGAAATAATAATTCGTCGGCTAAAGGTAATAATTTCGTCGGCTAACCATTTGAAATTCGTCGGCTAAACACAAACTGTTTATACATCATCAAACTGTGACTGCTGCTCGTGATGATCAAACTTGAGAACGGAAATCCTTCCGTCAGATCTGACCATCATGATAAAATACATGTATGGGAAAAAATTCAACTTGATCTGACCAGGTTAAGTGCTCGATCCGGACGGTCAATCCCGTAAGTCAAACCCCTAAATGCACAGAAAAGGTCGTTGGACCGTCTAAATTTCGTATTTTGGCCGGACCTTCAACTGAAAATATTTTCAAATTGATGAGACACAACAAGTGGTATAAAAATTTTACGTAAAATAACCACCGAAGATAGGGCTATAGTATGTAACAGAAAAAGTTTAGGGTTTAGCCGACGAATACCCTAAATCATCGTCGGCTATACTATGTGATAAAAAAATATAAAAATTAGTAAAGCCGACGAAATATTAGGGTATTCGTCGGCTAAGATAGTTTTGGCCGACGACTTCCATTATACTTCGTCGGCTAAGATGGTTTAGCCGACGACATTCATTTGAACTCGTCGGCTTTAAGATCTTTAAACCGACGAATTCCTTTTCAATTCATCGGCTTTAAGTTCTTTTAGCCGACGACTTCCTTTTAAATTCGTCGGCTATAAGTCCTTTAAGCCGACGACTTCTAGTATTCTTCGTCGGCTAAGACGTTTTTTAGCCGACGACTTTTAATATAATTCGTCGGCTAAGAGGTTTTAGGCCGACGACTTATGTTGTATTTCGTCGGCTTAAGTAAAAAAATACAAACCCTAAAACAGATGGTTTAAACCATACTATTTCCTGTTCATATATCACCAAAATTCATATAAAATAACAGAAATATGAATTCAACATATGTAAACTAGAAATGAAGGTAATACAGTCTTTTATTACAAATTAATGTATTACTGTTTCTGCACATCCCGGAGACTGGGATCATGGAGAATCACGGTGGAACACGAATATAAATAGTAAACATCATGGGCAAGAGACAACACGTATAGTGGTTCACCATGCCATCGGAGGGCATGGCTACGTCCACTTGGAATTCACTATTATGGCCAAGAGGCCCTTTGGGATCGGGAGAGATATTCATCATCTATCATCCTATCTCCTCTCTATGTCTAGGAAGCCTTCCTTTTATAACTAAGGAAGGTTCCCTCCTTTTACATATTATCGATGTGGGACAAACTACCGACTACATTACATCTAACTACCGACTACAATTACATCCGAAGAAATTAAAACTAAGGCTCGTAATCGGAATCATCCGATGAGTCTTCTTCGGTGTCAGAATTAATTTCTGGTAATCTATGTCTTTCCTCATCGCCAGAGTCTTCGTCTGTTTCTTGATTTGGATCAACATCAATAAGCCTTGGCTCTTCATCACGAATTCGCACCGAACGACCCGCTTTAAAATTATTAAGGCGAACGGTAGAGGAGTTAGGAATACCTATTGCGTTGGGCTCTTGATACGCAACATCTTCTTCCTGGTCTTCGGCCTCTCCAAGTGTAGCCGCCCGGTAAATGTTTCGAGGGTGCACAAGGTTGACTACTTCCACGCGTCACCCTTAGCAAGGTCATCAAGATAAAACACTTGTTTTACCGATGTGGCAAAAACGAACGGGTCATCTTCGTAAGAACTTGTAGCAGTGTTCACCGATAATATTCCGTACTGATCGGTCTTCATGCTCTGCGGGCTAGTATCAAACCATCTACACTTGAAGAGGTGCACTGTCATGCCTTCACCGTAAACGAGTTCCACCACTGAATCAAGAACACCGTAATAGTCAACTCCATTCCGCCCACCATGCGCCATCACCCCAGAATTCTGTGTTCTCCGTCTGCTGTCTCTCTGTTCACATATAAATTGCACGCCATTCACCTTGCACATCGGATAAACTCTTGACATTATCGGCTTCATCGCTAGAAGTCTTAGTTCGTGTGACCAATTTGGGTGACCATCAAATTGAATATGGTTCATCTGCAATTTACAATTTAACATTGTAAATATAGATAATTATGCACTAAAAATAAATACGTACATAAATATTGAATTACGTACCCAGCCGCCAAAATAATTTGCGAACTCCCTGTTGTGGTACTCGAGATCACCTAAATGTCTGGACATATAGATGGATGTCGTTCCAGTATTCAACTTCTGGACAGTTAATCAATACCCACCAGTGGGCAATGACTAGCTCATGTGGTTGCAACTTGTAGGAGTCTGGCAAAATTCCATAAACTTCAACATCACTGGAGAGTATGAAAGAGTGAACTTCGGTACATCTACCGGCATGGCTTCGTCTGTTTCCTTCAACGCTCCTAAATACAACTTCATGTAGGTGACGCACTCGTGCGCAATATATGCTTCAGCTATACATCCTTCAGGCGCGGATTTATTAGCCACATAATCTTTGTAGTCTCCAAGTTGCCTATAAATCAAGTTGCAAAGTGTTATGATTATTGAACATGTATATAGAAAAATTGGATTGAGGAATTCAGGTGTAAAAACGTACCTTTCCATGGGATACATCCAAGTGTGTAGTGTACTGGACCGGTAAGCAACAATTGCTCGGGAAGATGGATCATCAGGTGAGGCATGATGTCAAAAAAATTTGGAGGAAATATCCTCTCAAATTTACACATGATATAAATGATGTCCTCTTGCATTTCCCGGAGGTTAGATTTTGTCACTTCCCGTGTGCATAACTTCTGGAAGAATCTTGCCAACGCTACTAACGGCTCCACCACCTGACGGGAAGGAACGGTCGAATGAAAACAGGGAAGAGACGTTGTAGCAGGATATGACAGTCATGACTCTTCAACCCGTACATCTTATTGTCCGGAAGTTCACACACCGGGCTATATTTCCTGCATAGCCTGAAGGATACTTCACACAACTCATCCACCTGAAAATTACGTTTTTCTGGTCAGGTTTCACGGTGTAAGGAGCTTGAGGCATTTTTTTCTTCCCTTCTTTCAACCACAGATGTCTTCTTAACTGCATTTTTTTAGATCAATGCGTGCCTTAGGACCGTCTTTCGTCTTCCCCTCCAAGTTCAGCACTGTGCCCACCACACTGTCGCAAACATTCTTTTCTATGTGCATCACATCTAGGTAGTGCCTGATCAACAACTTACTCCAGTATGGGAGTTCCCAGAATATGCTCTTATGTGTCCAAATTTGTACCTGTCGGGTCTTTCAGGTATTGCTGCAACAATATTTGGATGATTGCTGAGCTGCCCACCCAAAATCGTACTCATTAAGCACTGCTAAAATTTCTTCTCCCGTCCATCTTCTGGGAGGCACACCGTGTTCTACGGTCCCATCAAATGCCTTGTCATCGAACCGCCAATCGTGATTTATGGAAGGAAAGCACGGTGACCCAATCTGCATATCTTGTTGCAATGACTGCTGCTCCCCTCATCGCTAAGACACTCTGGACAAGCCTTGTATCCCCTAACAACGTGCCCGACAACATCCCACGGGCAGGAAAATCACTGATGGTACCAACAACCATGACATGCATCTGGAACATCTCGTGCATGTACTTGTCATAAGTGGGATGACCAACTTCCCAAAAACTGAAGCTCTTCAATCAAAGGTCTCAAATACACATCGAGACACTTCCCTGGATAACCGGGCCCCGGAATCAACAAACTCAACATATTGTATTCCTTCTTCATGCACATCCATGGAGGAAGGTTGTACGGTACCAAAATCACCGGCCATACACTGTATTGAAGACTCATGTTGCCAAAAGGGTTGAACCCGTCGGATGAGAGCCCGAGCCTCACATTTCGGACCTCTGACGCAAAATGAGGAAACTCCCTGTCTATATGCTTCAAGCCTCCCCGTCAGCAGGGTGTAGGGTATAAGGGTATTTCGTCATGCATTTCCCTATCAACGCCATCTCATAGCTTTGGCCGTGTGTGAAGACATGTACAACCGCTCAAGCCTATCCCTCACGGGAAATACCGAAAGTACCTTCACAGGTTTCCTATTGCCTGCAGGAGTCAGCTTATACCTGTCAGTGTGACATACCGGACATGCGTCAAGCCCACCAAGGTCATCCCTTCTGGATCTTTACCCCAGAAGAGAACGCAGTCATATCTGCATGCATGGATCTTGATGTAGGAAAGGCCAAGATCTTTAGGATACATCGGACCTTACGATGAGTGGTAGGAAGACGATGACCGTGGTGGCAGCATCGAAGCAGTGTACTGTAGATAATCATCAACAGCCTTCAACGGTCGATTTGTCTCAACTTTAATCTTCATTACGTCCATCACACTTTCAAGAACGGTCTTCTGACAACCGGGGGGGTACACAGGGGTCTGTTGGAAAGCAAGCAGTTTGTTGTACTTTTCAATACCAGCAGTGTTGACAGCTCTAAGGAAGAGCTGCACGGGTCAGGTATATACTGTCCTTGAGCGCATTACACCGCTCTCATAAGGAAACATGTCGTTGATGAATGCCGTTGTTGGATCGTTGGATGTACTGCCCGTCTCAGAAAATTGGCCATGATATGCTGCGGACCCCCTGATGTATGTTTCACGTGATATAACCAACATGTGTACTTCTCCCAAAACCCGTACTCCTCAGTGCTGCCATACTTTGTCAATGGGAAATCGATGCATATCGCTGCGACACTGACATTTCGTGCACGGCGCATAGAAAATTGTATTCCCGTTAGCATTAGCCAGCGCATATTTTATAAAACTCATAACTCCTGCACCGTATCTTTTGTCCCCATTTTGGAAGGAAATCCACTCTTATCCCCATATGCCGAAAGTATAGAACAATAATAGATTTAATTAGAACGCTGCTAGCTAATTATTAAGACACACACACAGAGCAGAGAACACAAGAAGAGAGAGAGGAACACAAAGGAAGGAACAACAAGAGAGACACAAGGAAGACAAGGAAGAGAGAGGAACACAAAGGAACACAAGGAAGAGAGAGGAGAGAGAGAGAAGGAACACAAGGAAAGAGAGGAACACAAAGGAAGGAACAACAACGGCAGACCGGACCAGAGCAACACAAAAGGAGAGAAATTAAGAATAACATATATAGCTACTAATATTTATTAACAACAAAGAATTCATATATATATCAATTCAAATCATCAACCAAATCGATCAACACAGATATATATAATATTACATCCAACGTACTCAAATTAATCAATTCAATCATAATCAAAATCAATAACTCAATCATAATCAAAATCGATAACTCAAATAAAACTCAATTAATCAACATATATATACATATACGTACCTATATATGGCTCCACAAACTAATTATGGACAGATTTCGACAACACCCAAACGTTTTCTCCCGTTTTTTTCCCAGATGAGCTGCTGCTGTCCAGATCGCAAATATAAAGCACTTTAGCCGACGACGTATTAATTTCGTCGGCTAAACTGTTAAATATTTCGTCGGCCATAGTCTGTGAACTTTAGCGCGACGACATTTTTTTCGTCGGCTAAAGTTTACCATAGCCGACGAAAATTTCATTAGCCGACGAAGGAAAATGTCGTCGGCTAAAGTCCACTTTAGCCGACGAAAAAAATGCTTCGTCGGCCTGGTTTTTTTTTTTCGTCGGCTAAAGCCTTTCTCTGGTAGTGTGTGTATATATATATATATATATATATTATATATTACAGTCCTATCCAGAGCGAAGCTTCGCTCTGAAATTAACGTGCGAAGGTCTTTATTTGACTCACTTTTCGGTCATATTTCGATCATACCCGGTCAGTGTCTAGATACATATCGTATGATCATCCTTACAAAGTTTCATCCAGTTTGGTGATCGTTTGCATACCGAATCAGAAAAATAAATCAATATAAACAAATCTGTCCAAGTAGAAACGTTGGAGTAAATCATGATTATGGAGGCTTAAAGATCACCAAAGTGGATGAAACTTTGTAAGAATGATCATACGATATGTATCTAGACACTGACGGGTATGATCGAAAAATATGACTGAAAAGTGAGTCAAATAAGGACCTTCGCACGTTAATTCCAGAGCGAAGCTTCGCTCTGGATAGGGACTGTATATATATATATATAATATATATATAATATATATATATATATATATAAAAGAAGATGTTAGGTAAATACATACTATAGCAGAAACAAAATAAAAACTCATTGAACTTATCTAAATTTGTAAGCTGTTTGTGCATGTATATCCCAACAATATGTAAAGGTTAAGAACAGGGTAAGATTGAACTAGATGTGTTTACCAACATTATGGGATGCAGCATAGTTGGCAAGAATATCAGCTGGAACATTCCTCTCTATAAATGTGAGAGACCCAACCTGTAAATTTTTTGCCATTACCATTCCGTTAGACCATTTTGTCCGCAACCTCCAAGGAACAAGTTTTGGATTATGATGCGGGTGACCCGTGGTCCGGTTGGTTAAGTAGGTTGACTGACAACTTTAAAGTCATGTGTTCAAACCTCACTATCTAACACATGAGGATGTATGAGGAGGAGGAAGCCACTGCACAGCAACAAACCTTGGAGCAGATGGTAGAGCTGTGACAACCTTAGGAATTCAAAAATGGGAGTTGAAGAAGGACCAGTGGCTGGGGAAAACGCCAATGTTGTAGATCCCTTAAGAGCCACAAAAAAAGAAATGCTTGAAATTGCCAGCATGAAGTTACCTCCCTCATGTAACCTAAGGTAAACAGTTTAGGAAGTTGAACAAACTGATAAACAAACATGAGGCTTTTATAACTTGAACAAATTTTAGTTTATCCCTATCAACTTTAGGTCGATCATCGTGTTACTTTTTTATTTCAATTTTAAAAAACAACGTCCCTCGACTCCCAATTTTCATCAGCCGTGTACAAACCTTCATTCTCCATCCAATTTCTCCGTCAAGTGATGATGTGGTATCAAGAAGAAAGTCAAATTCCGAAAACATTTCTGACCATTTTTCCCTCATATCGATACACATCTCTGTTCCCATCACAACTCCCCAACCTTAGTGATTTGGTGGGATTGAATGCAATTTGTTTATTTTGCCATTTTCTGTAGGCCAACGACTTCAAATTTAGTTTTATTTTTAATGTCACGTCATCATATAATAGAGAAATTAGATGGAAAACGGATGTTTGAACACGACTAATGAAAATTGGAAGTCAAGAGGGTTTTTGATGACATTGAAAGAAAAGTGACTAACATGATGATCGACCTAAATTTGATGAGGGTAAATTAAAATTAGTCCTTATAACTATAACAAAATTCTTGGCTTGGAAACCTAGCAAGTAATTTGAGCCTACAAGAATCTAACCTCACAAGTCTTTGAAGCCCGGAAAATCATAAGATAAACTTGTGCAACAATATTCTTCTTCACTATGGCAAAGAGTTGGATGACTAGAGATGGCTAACTCATCATTACTTCACCGTGCCACAATAAGTAATTTAACACCTTCAACTATCCCTGTCGCTTTCTGAATCCCTTTATGTGGATTTTCTTGAAGTGCGACGACAAGCAAACAGGCACAAACTCTGACGGTGTGAAAGACCACTTTGGTAGTCCAATCTATCGAGTTGAAGACAAAATATTCTAGGTTTGGTGAGTTGTGAGAAACTTGGTTACATATTTCCAATATGACTAATGAAAAAGAATCAACACCAACTTGTTTTGTCTATTAACACGTACTACATAGAGATCCGCAATTCTTTCTAAACCAGTTCCAATGTACAACTCTTTAACACCGAAAGTCTTGCTAAAAGCTGAGTCATAGCAACCTTAGAACACCTGGGGAAGTCAATTACGGGTCTATTTAGGGATTCTGGATTCTCTGGTATATAAGCAAAGTACTGAAGCGTTCCTCTTCTTCAAGTTTAGGTTTTTAAGCTTTGGGGAGTTTATTATAACAGATGACGAACGAGCCTTAGTTGATAGGTCGATTTCCACAATTAGCTTCTTCAATTAGGTGCGGAGATTTTGATAACGAAAGTAGTATTTGCCGAATCATAATATCTCCACGAATATCAAGATCTTCAAGTACAAGACAACCATTAGTAATAAGCTTTTTAATATGTGTAGAATCTTGATAAACTAGCGAAAGACTTAGGCACTTGAGACTTGATGAAACAACCTGATGTTAGAATATGATAGATAATACGGTGATCCTCATCGTAATAAAAGACCCAGGACAAGACAGACGAATCATTTGGATTTTGGACCAAGTAAGCAATGAAAGTGCACCATCAACAAAATTTGAAAACCTTTCCATGTTGTTGTAAGATGTTCTACCAGCAAAATCTTCTGTAGTCGATGTCTAAGGTGTTGATGGATTTTTATATGTTTTCCATCTTCGAGACAAAATGATAGTCTGCTCAGCTAAATTGTATTTAGACTAACTGATCAGAGTACCTGAATATTAAGACTAACCTTAATTGTATTTAGCTAAATTCTTTCAAAACCAGTTCCAATGTACAATTCCCTTAACTGAGGAAGGTGGAAATATGAGACCTGAATATTCATCTACCCCATCCATGAAATAAGAAAGCTGCATGTGTCACTGTGTTGTGTGCCATCTCGCATGCCCGATGACCCCAATTCTTACATCCAACATCACAGCAACAAGTATCACCAGCTCATTACTGTGCAACCTTGCAAACGACGGCTCCAGCTAAACAAAACCAGATCGGAGTACTCCGAGCCAATTTGATCCGTGCAAAAGCCATCCATGCCTCATCCCCTTTTACAACACCAAACGACCTCAGCTTCGCTTTAGCGTACAACGATCACCACCACCCCACCAATAATCAACATCGATAGAACATCCACGCGATTTGCACAATGGAATACCCACCATGCAACCTTCCCTCAAATTGGGTTTATTCACGGCTAAATAATCATCATCGGACGTTGGTCTTTGACCCGCCGCCGGATGTTAGTTGGTGGTTTTTTTTCCCGAATGTAGCGGCGGCTGTCTAGGGTTATCTATTAATGCATAGAGAGTTTTCTAGAGTATAGACTTGGTAAACTTTATCACCTTTGTCGGCAGAGGAATAATATATAAAGTAATGATCATTCTCGCCTGAGATCAATAAACGACTTCTGACTCATTAAAAAGAAATATCTTTACAAGAATTTTAAGTGTAAGATTAAAATGTTAGGGCTCCGAGCTTTTCGTAGCTACCAAGCTCTGAAACCTAGTGCTTCTTTGCGGCGACATTCTTTCTTAGCCAAGAGCGTTGATCGAGGTTATTATGGCGACAACGCATAGCTTTTTCAGCATCAATCGTGTGTTTGAGGCAAGGGTTATTTTTGAAAGCGGCGAGCAGCGGCTGGAGAAGAACTCTGTTCATGTTTGGTCTAAGGTACTCATTTTACTTGGTGAATTCCATTTGAGGTTGTGTTTGGCCGTCAAAGTTTGCGATGGTAGTGATGGATGGAAATCAGGTTTGACTTAGATCATATTATGATTTGGGGTTGAAGGTGTCGACTGCGTCGTCGATCAAAGAAAGCGCCAATTTGATAGGTGGTCAGCTCATGGAGGTCGGTGGAGGAGCGACTGGGTATTGGACTTTATCGTGGTCACAGTTTTTTGTGGATAAGGTTGAGGATCTGAGATTGGTCGGGGAGACACCGACGGTAGTTTGGTGGCTGCCAAAATATTTGGGCGGCAACGATGCTGGTTATGGTGTGGCTGAACTTGTCGAGATGACTGCATTGGGGGACTAGATGTGGGTCTGGGCTCTAATTTTTGGGCTTGTGATGACGATTTGGATAAAGGTGGTGTCGAAGTTGTAGAGAAGGTTGCATCGGTGGTCGTCCAGGTGGGGTTACTACCCATTCCACAGCGGATCTGGTCGACTGAGGTGAGTGAGGTCATTGGTGGGGCTCCAACTATGGGTTTCATTTTGGAGGCTTGGGCCATGACTTGTTCTAGGGGCTGAAGAGTTATGCGAGATTAGATTGTAAGCCTAGGCAGGTATGACCATCGAGGAATGGGTTGATAAGGGGGGTGTTCTGCCACCCTCACTTATAACTAAATACTTTGGGTGGAATTCTAATTTAATCTATTTAGTTTTTTCGTTTAATGCTAAAAGACAAGTTACAGAGAAAAACCCTAGAACAAACCATTCTAAAGAGGTCGAAGTTCACAGCTTGATTGACAGGGCAGGAAGGCAAGTCTCCCAACATTGCATGTTAGAATAGCTATGGCCCAAATTGGTAAGAGCATTTTCTACAAAATTGGCTTCGTGAAGAACATGGTGGAAGGAAATGCACTCAAAGAAGGTTGCAATTGTTCTGATATCCTGCATAATTTGAAAGAGTTTCCAGGGGCACTTGAACTTGCGGTGACACAATTGATGATTAGGGATGAATCACCCTCAACTACCACATTCTTGATATTCAAATCTCTAGCTTTAAGATTATCTCTGAGAGCAGTTGTTTTTGCGAATGGGACGTTGTTTTCCCAATATAACGCGCAACAACAACAACGAGACACCATATTTCATCTCTCAGCAAGAAACCAACACCTCTGTTTGAGCTGGCTGCTGGATAAACCCATCAAAATTAATCTTTATAACACCACTAGGGGGAGGCTTCCACTTAATTGCGACATTATGGTTAAGAGGCAATCTAATAATGCTGGTGGCTCTAGGGGTGGGATGGTGGTAGCCACTATTGCATGAGCTGAGAAAGCTTTGTTCTGAAAACATTGTCATTACGCTTCTGCCAAATTTGCCAACACAAGGTGAGAATATTTTCAAATTTGGGACCATCAAAAGGGGAATCAATAAACAAATCATTCATTTTCTTGCCAAAATCATCAGTATTGCAAATATCCCTACAATTCGCAAGAGACCAAATTGAATCTGACACATGGCGTTTACAAAAAAGATGAGAGATGGTTTCCTCCTCTTGATTACATAAAAGGCACAAGTTATTCTCATTAAGACCAAACATTTGCAGTCTGCTTCTTGTTTTCAAACGATCTTGCAAGAGAAGCCAACCAAAAACTTTAATTTTAGGAGCCATATTGGCCTTCCACATTTCTTAAGCAGGTTACTATGCTCATGGGGTTCAATGTTACCTTGTTATAGCCAAGTAACATATTTTACTGAGAATTCCCCAGTAAGGTTAGCTCCCCAAACAAAACAGTCATTCTGGTCATTGCTAGGTATAGTGATCGATGTCACAAATTTGGTCCATAATATTAGCCTTAAGCACACTAAGCAATTTTGTTCTATTCAAAGAATTATTTATGATGTAGTCAGCTACTGTCTCATTCCAATTAATAGATCTCATACTAGCATCATCCAAAATAGAAACAAGAGGACAATAAATACCAGTTGAAAGTCTAAAACGCAATGTCCTTGCCATTTCCCACAATCCATATGATCCTTTTCTGGAGGAGCTCTCTTAAGTCCAACCTTTCCATGCCATAGAAGCTGTGGTCTTTTTATTAGCCTGAATGAAAGAAGAATGTCTTGGATACTTTTTAGTCACTATGTCAACCCACCAACTATTGTGATAATTTATAATTCTCCAGCCCATCTTAGCAACAGCTGCATTATTAAAATAAGTCTAGGGTCTAATACCATGTCCTCCAACCTCTTTGGGAATGCACGCTTTGTCCCAAGCAACAACATGAGATTTAGCATTAGACCCTAAAAGAAATCTCTGCCTTTCTTATCAAGTTGTATGGTAACTTTAGTAGGACATTTAAAACAAGACATAACGTGATTTGACATACACTAAAAATGTTAGCTTTGATTAAAGTAAGCCTACCAGCTCTAGACAATGAGCCCTTTTTCCAACCTGCTAGTTTGAAATTAACTCAATTTGGTGGAATTAACGAGCCCTTTTTCCAACCTGCTAATCTATTTAGTTCTTAGTAATTCTAGTTGTAAACCAATTACGATCTTTAGGCGACTAGGTCTACTCTTTTCAAAGAGAGTTAGTGTAGGCTCAATATTGAGCTAAATCTGTTTGTAGTGAGGGTACTTGTCAACTAGTTTGATTTGCTTACTGTCAGATAACTTTGACGTAAAACAATAACTGACGTCATGAATAAGAAATGAAGTTATCTATTATCTGTTTATATTTTTTACTTTAAAAAAATTTACTTTTTGTTTTGTTTTGTTTTTGTTTTTACTGTTTCTTCTTTTCGTGAGACCATATAAAGCAAACCCAATGAACTTGACAAGTTCAAAACCCTGCCTAAACCTTCTACCGCTACCCCGCCGTCTCTCTTTGTTCTTTCCGACTCCTTTTTGTCTCTGGCCAAACAACACAAAAACCATGAAATTCACAGTGAAGGCATGGAGCAGTGGAAGAGGACGGGCAGGAATACTCCATCTGGGCAGCTGCCCGAGCCAATAGAGACCCCTGCTCTTCTCTCTCTACCCGAAAGGGCCTGCCCCTTTTCATCCCCCCTGACCTTCTCCCTTCTCCCTCCCCTGATTCCTATCTCCTCCATGTTAGCTCCCTCCACTTGTAAGTAAATGCATTTTAAATGTTTCTGAATTGGGTTTTGAGAAAGTAACTTAACATTTGTACCATTCTGCAGCTTGGAAGGCATCTCGTCCAAGACAATATCGAAAATAGGAGGATTGCATAAACTGGTGGGTTTGCCGGACCACGGATTCGTAGCCATTCCGAGAGACTCTATCAATGCCTCCCGGAATGTAATAGCACTATAAATTGGGAGCCTCTTTCGACACTCCAGTTGGTCGCAGTTTGGTATGAACATATCGGTTTCCATTTGGCTAGTATGAGTTTTGTTGGTTTTTGAGTTAATATAGTGGATTTACTGTTGTTTTTATGTGCTTGTAGGTTAAGCCTGTAGAGTATGTTGAATTGATTTCTTCATTGAAGCCTAATGTATGGACCGCTTTGGCGGACGAAGTCCCTGCATGGGTAAATGATAAGAGGAACAAGACCTCGGTTGATCGAACTGTTAGATGGCTTGACGAATGCATTCAGCTAAATCAGGTAAAAGACCACACTATTTTGCTGTTATCAAACACCTACCTTTAGAAGGGCTAACATTAATTGCATATAAGATGTATTTTGCAAGATGTGTCACTAGAAGACCTAGCATCTTAAAAGTTGGTCCTTAGGAACTAGAATATGTTGGGCACTTTTTTTATCAGTGTGAGTTCACAACCAATTTCACATGATGTTTGTATCCTCAGCAAGTTAGCGAGGAGCTATGCTTTATATGGATTTTGTAAATATCTTTGAATCCTCTGGTACCTTCGAAGACATTGTGGAGGCTGTTGATTTTCAGTTTAGTTCTTGCTTTAGAAAAACATTCAGTTAGTTGTTAATAACTTTGCCTGGGTGGCCCCTTAATTTTAATTGTTAGTTTTTTGAAGTTTTAATATGACGATGTCTTGATGCTGTGACGGTTTAACTCTATTAGTAGGGTTTCAAGTGTTAAACTGAGATTTCTCTGTATTTTTTTTTTGTCTAAATTGATTTGGACACATACTAATCATTCAAAATGTAGGCAGGTGGATCTGTTTTGGATCCATTGTTGGAGGATCTTCTGTTCAAGAACGTGAACGATGTGCACAAGAGGTGGCCAGCCGAAGTGTATCAGGTTAAGCACAGTTTTCTACTATTTTCTTTTGTAAAAAGATGTATGCATATGCTCCTTATTTTCTTCTAACGACTGGACAGTTGACCATAGTTCTAAGTTCTAACTGGAAACAATTTTCATGTTTTGGTCAGATTTGTTGTCTTACTTGGGGGTGTTGCTTTTGTTCCATTACACAACACAGCAGCTTTTGCTTTGCTTTTTTTTTTTTCTTTTTTTTTTCCATAATTCTGATCTGGGTCAGTTGATATACTGTTTTGACTTCTTCACAATTCTTTACCTCTGCGCTTGTACTTTTTCCTGAGATCCTCCACTGAATGTACTATTCAACTACAAAACGGTAGAACAAGATATTCACTAGTAACAACTTAAAGATAACCATTCTTTATTCCTCCCAGTAAGAGATTGATGTCGTTGTTATAGAACCATCATGATTTGGTATTAAAGTATTAAATAATTATGTATCGTACATGCATATTATTACCAGCTCAGTCTATTTGGCCTATATGGTAATGAATTAGTTCAAACGCTGAAGCAAGGTCACCTGATTTCTAAGAAAGTATGCACCAAGCATGTCATCCTTACATGAATTTGAAAACTCATGAAAGCTATTTTAACAACACAAACATTTTTGATATTCTGGTGTATTATTATCATTTACGATTTCATTTTCAAACTTTTAGATATATATCCTTGTGCAGGTTATTGGATTGGAGGTTTGGGCTTGGAGAGAGCATGGATGAGCGCCCTGCTCTCCTTAATGCTGTTACAGTAAGTTACCAACCTTGAATTTATTTCTAGATTTGATTATTGAGTCACATTGCTTGTTTTAGAAGCAGCATATTCCATTTGTCATTCAAATACTAATGAGATCTGTAATCTTTGAAGATCACTGGTCAAGCAACTTAAATCAAGTTGAATTTGAATGAGGGTTATGATAGAGGTCAATATTTGTTGTCAGGGTTTACACTTTCTCTTCTCTTCTCAGAGAGGGGAGGGAGGGAGAACCATTACTAGGGTAATAGTTGGTTGGCACTTGAGGTCAAACAGCTGTTATCTGTTCTAAAAGGTATTAATGTAATACATCACTAGGAAACAATGCTACACTGTAGTTGTTTATGGTTCTTATAGCATAATCAGTTGACAATTGTCATGATAAAAATTGGGTGTTAAATTTGAAAATTTCACATTCCTTGTACATAGATTAGCAGGCCTGCCCGCCAAAATTTATGTTTTCCTCCTTTTTATATATCCAAGAATAAAAAGAAATAAATGTACAAGACAGCAATGTTAGATTATGTTTTTGTTGTGCAATGCGAAGTTGTTGCTCCTTTTTGGGAAAAGGTGTTTATGGATGGGTTGAGTTGGAAGAACCCAGGGAGTCTTGCTCTATTAAGTACACAGAAGAATGGCTTTTGAACAGGTTGCACTGTGCTAGATGTCATGTGGGTGCTTTGGATGAAAAAAAAAAGAAAAAAGATTTTGGGTTGGAGGAGCTTTGGATTGATGTGAAATTTTTGGCAGCTTTATGGGCTTCTGTTTTAGCTGAATTTAGAGAGTATAGCATTTCTCTCAGTTTGCTTGACCGAAGGGGAGCTGTAGTAAAGCACAGGGTTCTTTGGGTGGTTTCTCTGCATAGTTGTGTGTCTGGTGTATTTTCGTGGCTTTGCTGTTTTTCCTACCTTGCAGTTGCTTGGAAAACTTGTCCACTTTTATCTTATAAACGATTTTTGTTATTGTTTTTTAGTGAATATAATTTTTTTCCTTCCTTGAGAAGTTAAAGGTTAATACAATCCTAAGATGAAGTGTTCCAAACAAAAATAATAAAGACGCCATCTTCTGCCTTAACTAAAAGATTAGAGTGCATCTTTTACTCTTACACTATATAAGCGTTCAGAGTTTTTATTATTTTTGAATAGTTTTATTCTTTTTCTTTTTTTTTATCAATATAGGCTTATAGCAAGAATACCAATGAAAGAAATACCTGAGGACTAAACCTCAAGGCACAACATAGTGAACTGCTCCCCCACAAGTTATTTATTCACAGTGATGTTACATTTAGCCAAAATATGGTTCATATAAACACACGAAGTTAATTCTTTAACTGCCATCACATCAAGTTTTTCTTTTCAATCTTGGCTTGATAGTGATTTGGTAGTTGGGCTTTCTAAGGACCACACTGGATACTGTACAAGTTCTTGTTGTGTTACTAACAATTACACTATAAATTAAGCCGACTCTTCGACCACAGTTTGAACTAGCTTAAAATGACTCTTGGAGTAATGTTGTTCGTATGTAGTTCCATCATTTGTCTTCTTTAAAAAAAAAATAGCCGAGTCATATAATAAAGAATTACCTTTTCCGTTTTGATGTTTTATCTAATAATGACAGAATATGTTCAGGATATCTTAGAGAAGAGAGAAACCACGCTTGGTCAGTGGGCTTGGACTTCCAGGTAATAGGTGTACCGATTTACCATAATCGATCTTTTAGATTATATCATTTGGCTGGAATTAAATACATCATTTGGCTGAACATATTCGTGTCGTATTGCATGAGTTATAGCATTCATTCCGTAATCTTTCATATGGTGATAGATTGTAGTCATGCAATTGTTTGGACAATCATCGAAGAGTAATGTCTCTATCACTTTTAACTTCTCTAATATACATGACATTCTAATAGCAAATGAACTTGTGCTCTTCCTTATTTCTGGCAGAGGAGGTCTTGCAGGTGTTGCTGCTGGAATTGATATTTTTGACTCTACGTAAGTTGTTCATTCTTTTCAAACAATTTCAGCATATGTCTCTCCCTGCAAGTATCTTCTCCCGAAGGGGTAATATCACTAATATGTATCAATCTAATGCAGGTATATACCATCTTACCCTTGGAGGCTTTGCACTTACCTTCCCACTAAATGGTGTTGAGACCAATGTGTCTGCTCTTCACTTAAGTAATATAGGAAGTGATCAAAGCAAGATTAATTTGAGAGCAACAATTTACAGGTAACTGATGACTTCACTTTATGCTTGTAGCACTAACGTCTTCACAAGTCAATCGGTTTAGTATTTTGTCTACCAGGTTGATAGTTTATTAGTAATCCATGCTTGACCTTAACTTGTGGATACACAATGTATATAGGGATCCATGATTGACTTCACTGTGTGCTTACCTAACCAATGCCAAGAATCACCTAATGTTAGTTAGCTTCTAGATTTGTCCTCCTTATCAATGTCATATCACATATCTATGGTGTAACACATTCCTGTAATTCAACATTATTCTTCATTATGCAACTCAATAGATTGCCCAAGATATCTGCAATTGGCTATCGATTTGGTGATAAGAAATGCTATATTTTAAATTTATTTCCAAGTTTGTTTAGAGATAATGCTTTGGTAGAGATAATGCGAGTTGGAATAGCATTTGCATTTTGGGACATAAATTTGTGAAGTGCATCTTAGCATATCATAGAACTTTTTAGTGATCATTTATTGCTCAGTATATCAAAAAATAACTATTGCAGTGCTTGCAAGAGATGTTATCTTGACATTCTTTTTACACTCTTTTTTTCAGGAAAGACACTACACCAATTGTTGAAAATTGTAACTGTTACATGCCCAGAATCATACAAGAGCGTACATTAATCACCTGCTCAATGTTCATGAAATGCTAGCTCAGATTCTACTTGAAATGTACGGGCTACTTTATTTACTTCTAATATAGTTTTACAGTTGGCGTCTTCTTTTCTTAATGTGTTTGTGATCATTGTGTTATTCTTTGAATTGCAGACATAATACTCACCACTATCTAGGTTTCTTCCGCTCAGTAAGGGAGGCAATTAAGTCCGGTAAGTTTGAGCAATTCAGACAGAAGTTTTCTGAGATTAAGCGTTATCATCTTGCTTCTGAAGCTGCTCTTGCCTGCATGTGAGTTTAATCCATTTTCATTATGTAATTTTGGATACAAATTGAGCAGAGTTGGATGATATTGACGAGTCAGTAGTGAAATGTAGATAAACATCAATTTGATAACCCGCTTTTCGTTCTTGTTGATAATTCCCAAGAGATTCCAAGAGTTGTAATGCAAGATTATTACTTTCCTGGCTCTTTCTCAGTTTTTGGTTTTTATTTGTCATAAAGACATGTTTTAAACACCTAATGTGAACAAATTCAAATGATTTTGTATGTACGTACATGACTGAAGTTCAGGCTCTAGGTAATCTTTCCCATTATTTGTCTACCAGGTGATAGTTTATTAGTAATCCATGCTTGACCTTAACTTGTGGATACACAATGTATATAGGGATCCATGATTGACTTCACTGTGTGCGTACCTAACCAATGCCAAGAATCACCTAATGTTAGTAGCTTTTAGATTTGTCTCCTTATCAATGTCATATCACATATCTATGGTGTAACACATTCCTGTAATTCAACATTTATTCTTCATTATGCAACTCAATAGATGCCCAAGATATCTGCAATTGGCTATCGATTTGGTGATAAGAAATGCTATTATTTTAAATTTATTTCCAAGTTTGTTAGAGATAATGCTTTGGGAGATAATGCGAGTTGGAATAGCATTTGCATTTGGGACATAAATTTGTGAAGTGCATCTTAGCATATCATAGAACTTTTTAGGGATCATTTATTGCTCAGTATATCAAAAAATAACTATTGCAGTGCTTGCAAAGAGATGTTATCTGACATTCTTTTTTACCCTCTTTTTTCAGGAAAGACACTACACCAATTGTTGAAAATTGTAACTGTTAACATGCCAGAATCATACAAGAGCGTACATTAATCACCTGCTCAATGTTCATGAAATGCTAGCTCAGATTCTACTTGAAATGTACGGGCTACTTATTTACTTCTAATATAGTTTTACAGTTGGCGTCTTCTTTCTTAATGTGTTTGTGATCATTGTGTTATTCTTTGAATTGCAGACAAATACTCACCACTATCTAGGTTTCTTCCGCTCAGTAAGGGAGGCAATTAAGTCGGTAAGTTTGAGCAATTCAGACAGAAGTTTTCTGAGATTTAAGCGTTATCATCTTGTTCTGAAGCTGCTCTTGCCTGCATGTGAGGTTAATCCGATTTTCAATTATGTAATTTTGGATACAAATGAGCAGAGTGGATGATATTTGACGAGTCAGTAGTGAAATGTAGATAAACATCAATTGATAACCCGCTTTTCGTTCTTGTTGATAATTCCCAAGAGATTCCAAGAGTTGTAATGCAAGATTCTTACTTTCCTGGCTCTTTCTCAGTATTTGTCATAAAGACATGTTTTAAACACATAATGTGAACAAATTCAAATGATTTTGTATGTACGTACATGACTGAAGTTCAGGCTCTAGGTAATCTTTCCATTATTTTTTTGTTTGTTCTCAGTATTTTTGTCATAAAGACATGTTTTAAACACCTAATGTGAACAAATTCAAATGATTTGTTGTACGTACATGACTGAAGTTAGGCTCTAGGTAATCTTTCCCATAACTTTTGGTTGTTTGTTTGTTGTGGTATAGTTAAACAATAAATAAAATAGCCCAAACGAAAAAAAGAAAACTAACTTGAAGGAAGTATGACATTGATGACTTGAGGATAAGTGTGATGATTGATAAATATCATATATGCATGGATAAATATGGGGACGAATATTGAAGTCACCTGAAGCAACTATGCTGCAAGTCCTTGTTTTCCTCGCAAAATATGTATCCTGCATCTTGTCCAGGCACTACTGGGACATGGTAACTCATTACCAGTCTTTCTTATCTTACTACAAATGCTGGATAACCTCTCTTATCTGCTGAAAGAACTAAGATTGGTTTGGACATTATTAGATATGCAAATCGAACTTAGAATGGCTAGTAGCAAGTCCCATGTAACTGCATGGTGAGAACTGAGAAGTCCCCCTAATTGTCTTTGATTCTATGAGTTAAGAGTAGTTTTTTCTTTTTTGGTCTGAAGAGCTAGAAGTGTTCATCTTTATCATTTACATAAATTATCGTAAACTCATATAAAGTATATCAAGCGAGAAAAAGATGAGCGATTTGTCTATGGAATTTTGTATCCCTAGCTTCCATACATATACATGGATGTGCACACTGACAAATGTCATACTGATCTCATCTGTTTCTAGTACATGTATGAAAATGGCAAAATTTATAGCAGTTCACAGGATGATTGTCCATAACCACCGCTGCTGAACTAAAAGTTTGCTTTATTCACAATCCTCATCATCACAACCATATTAACATGAGTCCAATCATAGCTCTTAGGAAAAGGCCCTAGAACATGTCTATAAAATTGTAGCAAGAGAAGCTATGGTCCAATCAGATTAAGAGATGAGGGTTTATAGAGTTCGGGAGGTTGTTTTTGTACTGGTGGTTTGGCTGCGGTCAAGGTTTCGTGGAAACAAACAGCCGGTGCAATGAAGAATCAACAAAGCTATTGTTATGTTCAACTCAGGGCTTAAAAAACTTGTTGACAGTTTCAATGGCGGTCAACTGCCTGGAGCCAAGTTTGTCTACGTAGATGCTTATCAAAGCAACGTTGACCTCTATCAAACCCAAAGGCTTCTGGTACATAAACTACACATTTTGCATGCATAAAACATAACTACATCCATAACTAGATTGACTATGAGAAGAAAACTTTGCATGCTAAGAGAATTTGTTTTGGTCCGTATCTAACCCTTGATTTTGAAAAATGGTATATGCAGGATTTGATGTGATTGATAGGGGTGTTGTGGAGTAGGAAGGAACAATGGGCAGCTAACTTGTCTTCCTCTTCAAGAAGCTTGTCGAGATCGAACCAAGTACCTGTTTTGGGATGCCTTCCATCCAACAGATACAGCAAACGTTGGGTTTGGCAAGGTAACATTCAGTTCCAGACAGTATACGTATCCCATCAATATACAACAATTGGCAATGCTATAAAGGGGTTTGGAGCTTCCATGCATAAGCATATTTATATTATGATTGTTCTCACAGGTTGTTAAGCACTTCAATTCATCTGATTCAATGATTGTTGGTAATAAAGGGTTGTCTACTTGTGTTTTAGTAACTTATTCTTGCACCTGTATCTTTAATTTAAGATGGTAATATGACTAATATCTACCTTAGATAGCTAGTTCCAAAACAACTTCAGAGCAATTCTAAACTTCTAAAAACATAATCAAAACCAAAATAGATGCGATTTTAGTAAGCAGTGCATAATACATGGAGAATTAGACAAAGTAGCAAAATCAAAATGGATAAGGCCAAATGATAAACTAGAATCATGCAAAGTTCCTAGCTAGTTTCAGATGATAAGTTGTCCTCTCATTAGTTAATTGGTTTCAATGTTAAGAGTGGCAAGCTGCTGAATGTTCATGGGATAAACCTGGCTAAGGTCTCCACTGAAAGCTTTCCTGCCTATTATGATGTTCACAGCTGCGGTTGGGTGAAATGCATCCCAGAACACATACTGGTCACGATTCGGGCAAGGTGTTTGCATTGGAAGACATGTTATTTGCCCTCTGTTACGCCCAATACCACAGCATCCACGATTCGCAACACTTAGTCCTATTGCCAGTACAAAAGATAACTTAGAACAAAAATTGATCTATGGCTGATTATTGATGAAGAATAGATAAGATTGATGTAGATGATAGCGAGGAATACCATAAACTCTAGCATTTGTGACAATATCTTCAAACATTCGAGCAATGTCAATGTAAATGAACTTTGAACCAGGTAAGTTGGTATTAAGATTGTTGATCATTGTCTTCACATTTGCGTTGAAGGGTAAAACAAGGTGATTAACATCGTCTGAGCAGCTTCCATTTGGACTTTGGGCTAAGATACTTGGTATGCAACCATCCTCCCAACTCCAGCAATAACAAATTTTCGAGCACCAAGATTGTAGAGCCTCTGTAACATGTCATATTCAGATAAATTCTTTATATTCTAGCTCATTAACATGTAAATTATTAATAAACTACAACGTTGCCAAATTTGTACCAATCTACACAAATGAAGTTAGTTTAAAACAAGCTAGCTCAGAGTTAGAAAAATCAGTAAAAGATGAACAAAGTTTACTAAATTGTTTAGTAACTGTAGCTTTACTAAGAAAATTCTGTTTTTCATAGCTTGGTTCACATCCTGGACAGATCTCAAGCTAGTAGAGATAGGAGGCCTCTATATGTACAAACAGGTAGAGTCCACTCCTATCAACGAGACTGTCAACCGATATGGTCTAAGAACATGGTCTGCCTAGCATTACATATTCATAAGGAGAGGTGAAGTACGTTCTTACAGTGAGATGCTGAGTGTATTGCTGAGCCAAGAGATCAGCAAATTGTTGAGCATTGTATTGATTCTTGGTGTCATAGTTTGGCATAAGGTAATTGTTTAGGTAGTCATTGCTGCCCATTCCAACAAAGAATATGCACTAATGTCATCTGCGCCCAGGTTCTCTGTTATTTGATCAAGTGTAGTCTGGAAGTTCTTTATTTGTTGACCAAAAGGAATGCGACCAACCTGACAAAGACAATCGATTCAGGACCAAATTATTCCAGTAACTTGCTCTCAAAGATTGTATTTAAATGCCAGGAACACATGCATACTGTAGCCACATACATGTGTTGTCCAAGTGTTAAACTCAACCATTACATGTCCAAGTTGATTAGAGTTTAAATGTACTATCTAACGACATAACATGTCAAACACATATCTAATGGAGATATGTGGAGTTTAATATGAGGAAACTGTCTTCTATTGATATGGTGGAGTAAGACCTAATCAATAAGATTAGGAAAGTAACAAACACTATGTAGCTAATCGTTTCATGAATGAAGGTAAAAACCACGTACAAAGTTTCTGCCAGTGATATCAAGGATTCCAGCGGCTGCAGATGCATAATTAACACCATGAAGGACTTGATCTCCAGTAGCTTCAGAGAAAGCAGGAATTAAGGGAAGTCCTAGCAATTCAGCTGCATGAATACAAGTATTGTATACTATGTCAAACAGTTCAAAACCACTAGCTACAATCTCCCAAGATATAAGAGTAATAAATTTAGAAGAAAAAACAAGGAAATATGTGCCTAATATTTGTTCAAAATATATGGTTTACTCCATTGGAAACTAACTGCCTAATCTTCTGTCAAAACTAATACTAATACTCCATCCTCAGATACTCTTAAATTAATCATACTTGAAGAGTTGAATTGAAGAGCAAAAGTTTTAAACAACATGCAAGATGCCAAGAAGTGAAGCGGAGAAAAAGTTACCTATTTCATCAACCATGGTATAACCATTGCTAAACCGACCAGTTGGTCCGCCACTGAAATCGATTCCATAGGGCGGATAGTTGGCTTTCGCAAATGAAGGGAGGTTGTTGTTGTTGCCATTGTCAATCAGAGAGTCTCCAAATATGAACATTGCAGGCACCATTTCTTTCCTCCCTTCAGTAGCACCACCTTGACCCCAAGCTACTTCAGCCTGCAGCACCATGAAGTACAAAACAAGCAAACCAGAAGAAAACAGCCTAAAGTAGAACTGCTTAGCCATGAATATATGAATGTGTTTTTGAGTTGTTTCAGATGAGAATGTGGGAGAAAAAAAGAGTAGTAGAGAGAGATCAGAGGTGAGAGGTGGCTGGTGTGGGTGAATTTACTACTAATGGTGTCAATGGAACGAGGTTTAAATAGGCGTGGTAATAAAGGTAGTGGTTGTGAATGTAATTAATGAATTCACCTGTTCTCCAACACTGTAGTAAATACGAAATAACTAACTTCCATCTTTCTGCAGGTCCTGCAAGCTTTCTGGAACTTTTACACCCTCGTATTGGCTTCTCTTTTTCCTTATACACTACTTATTGTCAAAGAAGTCAACACGCATAGATAAAGAGCAGAAATGGTTGAGCATATGGACCATGCAGCAGAGGCAGTCATACATATATGGCATGCCTGTGAGAGAGCAAGGGATGATTGGTGGTGTTGGTGGTGCTCAGTCCCAATCCAGGTACCTCATTAATTTGGTTTGCATGCAAGTTCAACCTTGTTTTGCCAAAACTATGAGGAATTGATTGTTGTGCTGTGTACAGGCATCTGATCCTGTTAATGAGATGGTGCAATGTGAATCGCATACGTAGGTGTGGGTAGTTGGTGTTATGTTGTAATAACTGATAATATCTTACTGCCTTTTTTCGTATATTTGCTTCTTTTTCACTTGGAGGTTCATCCTCCATTAATTTCCTTTCTCATAAAGAGTCCCGGATAGAAGCTTTCTCCTATGATAAAATTAACCATGCAACTGCCGATGGATAAAGCGACTTCAAACTCTTAGGTGTTCCAGGCTGCAGCATATATATATGACGCCAAGGTATTTCAAGGTGTGGTGCTATGAGCTGATTGGCTATCCTTCCTCATACAACAATTTAGCTCGGAAGGAAGACAAATAGACAATCATTCAACACCTACGTATGCAGAAGGAAAGGCAAAGCTGCACTTCAACTTGTGCAACAACTTGACTATATAACGGTATCCAGGGTATGGTTTCACTAATAATTCCGATGCATATCCTTGCTATAGAATTTCTCCAACATTGACAATGCAGTATGCTGTATGCACACTCTTTATTCAGTAATGTTAGATAAACCATCTAAAACTCACCTTAAATGGCAGCTGATGTGGCATAACCACATCATCAAAGCATAATTTATGATTTAATAAATATTCTTAATCTATTTTAATCATTTCTTTCTAAAAAAAATATTTTAAATCTATTCCTATTTTTTTGGCGAGCTCAATTCTTCATTCTGATCCTGATCTCCTCCTCATTTTCAATTTATCAAAACTAACAACTTCTCGATCTGATTCGTTCACTTAGCAAACATCTTTAACGAAATTAAGCTAGCTATGCCATATTTAGATCTAGGGTTTTGGGAGGAGGGTGGGAACTGAATTTGATTTGTAAAAAACACCGTTAGACCTGGAATCACCCTTAGTAAGCACGCAATGCAGAGCAGTGGTCCTGGTATGGTTGCAGGCTTGCAGCAATCTCTACATTCCTATAAATCAAATTATCTTCCCCTTAAAGGCTTAAACCCTAATTCCAAAAATGTCTGTGTTTTATTCTCATTAGAAGAAAAAAAATATATTCACGATTTGAACTTAGAAATGGCAGAGCTCTTACAAGAACCACAATCAGATTTGGAAGATGTTGTTTAATTGAAGAAAAGGTGAGAGCTGCGAGGACGGGGGAGAAAAAAAGAGAAGAAAATAACATTCGATAAAGACGACATAATATATATCAGAAAGCCAAAAAAAAGGTCTATATATTTACTTTAAAATTATCTTATATAAAATAATTTTGTAATTAAGAAAAATAGAACTATAAAAAAAATGAACTTATGTTTTGATGATCGATGTGGTTATGCCACATCAGCTGCCACCTAAGGTGGGCTCTAGATGGTTCACCTAGCATTACTCCTCTTTATTAGACTACAAGTTTAATCTCAGCTACGACAATATCTTGCCTACCAATTTTTCTACATATAACTCATATATTCAAATTAAATATCGCCAGAGATGAACAAATAAAATACCCAAGTACTAAGCCAAACTATAGTCAGGGGCAGAGGTATACTCAGGCCTGGTGGGATCCGGACCCCTACCAGGTCTCCTACAGATTCAGGCAGAATAAGTATATTTTTAATTAAATAATTATAATTATATATATGTATATAAAAAGGTCGAACCCCTTAGAGTCTGAGTGTCAGACCAACCAAAGAGTCCACACCTCCCAGGCTCCCACGTTCCCCCCACCCCCACAAACCCCCACACACGTGATGATCTCCTTTTTATATAATAAAAAAATCATAATTAATATAAAAATAGGATAAGGAAGTAAAAATAATATTAAATAAAGAATTTTAATACTCTTAGGACCAGAGGTCCTCTATGTTTTTTTGTCACAGACTTCCCTAATATACAGTATTTTTAAGTTAGAAAGTATTCATATTTTATTTTTTATTTTTAATTGGATGTTGCCGGATTGTTGCTAAATTGATTTTTTTGATTAAGAATTTTATGTTAGTGTTATGTTATTATGTTTTCAATTTTTAACTTAGATACAATAATTCAGTTTATACGATCTAATGATCAATATTTTTTTTTTTAACGATCGGTACTTTATATGTAAACCCCCCCTAAGATGAAATCCTGGCTCCACCACTGACTATAGTACATATGTAATTCCAAATAACTCGATAGTCGGCATGAAAATAGTGAACACTTATGAAGCTGACCTACAAATAGCCTAAAGCAAGTAAAAAAGAAACCTTTGCAGACTATACACTCCATGTTGCAGACTCTGGATATAACTTTGCTTATTCTTCCAGATGAGTGTAAATAAAAATAAAAAATACAAAATGCAGATGTAACATCACTCTGTAAGAGTTGGCCCTGCTCCAGCAAGTTGCTCACCCTTCGGTTCAGCAGGTGGCTGACCCTCATGTTCAGCAGCCTGCTCAACTGTTGGTTCAACAGGAGCCTCTGGTGTTGAAGTATCCTTTGTACCATTAGTAGTAACACCTTTGGTAGGGGAGACTTGTGTTTTTGCAGTTGCAGCACCACCTCCAGTTGGTGTATTTGTTTTTCCATTCTTTGGATCTTTCCCTTCCTTCTTGTCTTTCCCTTCCGGTCCATCCTTTCCGTCCTTTGCATCCTTCCCGTCTTTGGCAGGTGTCGGCGGAGGAGGCATCATGTGTGGTGGAGGGGTCTGTTTTAGCTTCAGGAAAATTTGGCGCATTCGTGAAAGATCAGTAGGTTTTCCAGGTTTGGGACCTTGGATGACAACAATTGAAGGCTTCTTGTCAGGATCCTTTTTCCCTCTCTTCTTCTCAATATTAGGGACCTCGCGAGGAATAAGCTCTGCTATTGCTTTCCAGTAATGCTTGTCTGCTTCTTTGTGGAACTTCTCTTGGTTGGCCAAGTAAAGCTGCGAATAAAGTCAGATTAATTTTATCTTCTAGATAGAAAGCAAGAAAGGTGGTTATGTTCGCATTTGCATACAAGCACCTGTGTAGAAGTGAGAGGCATATGGAATAGGTAGACAATGGAGATTCTACATCAAATATGTTCTCAGTATTACCTTCTCTTTTTCTCGGTTGTTGGTCTTGTTAGTTTCACAATTGAGCTTCCTTTTCTCATAAAAGGCCCTTTTGAACTCTTCAGCTTCTTCAATAATTTGGCTTCGCATCTCCTTTTCTCTTTTCTCCTTTTCCTCGAGATGGATAGCATTTAGACTGCATGGATGCACGTTCAATTGTTAATATTTATAAGTTTTAATTGCTTCAATGGAAACCAATGACCAGGAAAAAAAAACACAAAACATAAAACAAAAACAACGACAAAAGGATTGAAAAGGAAAGTAATCATCTTTTCTTCCAATAATGACATATAATGCTAGTCAACAACCAATTATTTCCTTCAATATATGCAGCTCTATTAAAATTCCTTGTTCAATATATTGAGATCTATTAAGCTTTGGCCTCGTTTGATTCATGAAAAAGAAAGTAATTCTTTTGTCTTTCTTATAGGAAGGGAAAGAAAAAGGAAATGAAATTTTCCCGATGACCTTCCGTTCCGATGTTTAGTAACACAAGAAAAATCATCCGGAAAGTTGTTGATTAAAATAATATAATAATATATTGTGAGTAATAAATATAAAAAAAATAAGATGGGAAAGTGGTTCCCATGGATTTTAGAAGGAACAACTTTCCCTCACATTTTTCTAACATTCAGGAAAGTATTTTCTTTCCTTCAGCCTTCCCAAACGCAAGAAAAACTTTCATTTTTTAACGGTTATTTTTCACAAACCAAACGAAGTCTTTATGTATAAGAGGTTGTAAGAGCATCTCCAACAGCTTCTCTAAAATTTCTCTAAAATGGGAAAGCAAAAACTAAAATCTCTAAAAATTTATGCTCAAAATCCAACAGCTTCTCCAATTTAGAGATTTTGGCATTTAATACAACAATAAAATATACTATATCATTATTAATTATAACAAAAGACCATTATATATTTCATTGTAACAATAAAATACCCAATAAAATATTATATTGTTGTCTCAAATTCGTTAGAGCGCTTGAAAAATTAAATTTTGGGGAAAGAAAGCTTTGCTGCAAATTTGGGGAATGAAAATTTTTTTTTCTTCTCCATCCCCATTTTAAGGAATGAAATAAGGAAACTGTTAGACTTAAAAACAACTGTATATTCTTAAAAATGGAGAAATTCAAAAATATAAAAAAACCGTTGAAGATGCTATAACAAGTTTCTACTAGAGGAGAACATGCATATTCTACTTTAATATAATTTAGAATGAATATTGTCTCACTCATTGCACCCTTTCTTACATGACAAGCCTAATGACAGTAAAGGTTGATATAATTAAGCAAGTCTACCACATTCGGAAGTACATAAGAATATTCAAAGCTCATCCGCATGCAAATTAAATTAAGGACTAAACAAAACCACTTTATGTTACTAACTATATATCCACCCAAACACAGTAAAACACACGAAAACACAATTCCAAATACAGGGACACAATCACCCTCACAAATCAGATCTGACGAGTAATGAGCGCATGCATGTTACAAATGCCACTGGTTAGAGCAAATGAGGATGTCGATATAGGCATATATAGCATACAATGTTATGTTGTTGCATGAGAACTCACCGTCGCCACTCGCGGCGTGCAAAGCCTTCCTCCCGCATTTGCTCCGGAGGCGGAAGCACCGGCTCACCGGAACTGAAAATGTCACCCTCATTATCACCATCTGCATTGCCCTCAAGAGCGGTCGAATCAAATGGCGACGCGTAGTCGTGGGGATCGGGGTTGGAGGCTTCAGTCCCAAATCCTCCTCCTCCATAGGGCTTGGGTGAGGGATGTTGCTGCTGCTGCTCGTTAGGAAGAACAACGTCGTCTTGGACATCTCCCGAGTGGAGCGTTGAAGGCGGAGGTGGTGCGTTGGAGGAGGGGAAGTCGGCCTGGGTGGGAGGGTTGAACGACGACTCGTAGCCCATGTAACCATCGTCGTCGAAAGGTTGAGTGGTGGGGGAGGGGTTATGAGGTTCGTCCTCGTTAGGAAATGAGTCGAAGGACGACATTGTGGATTCTAAACAAAAAGGGGTCTGTGAAAACAAGAACAAAGAAGAAGACTGGGGATTTTTTGTTATGGGAGATGAGATGAGATGAGAGATCGGTGTGTTCGGATCCAGAATGCATGCGTGGCATTGTGGTAGAGATCATCAATCTCTCCGTTGATGACAACAACGTGTTGGCGTTTGGTTAGCTTGCTGCATGCATGTCATCAAGCATTCCTTTTTTCTTTTGTTTTTATTGAAAGGGTGTCATCAAGCATTCTAAATTAATAGAATTTGTGAAACGTATAAAACAAGAACTCAGTGGTCAATAATTTTCATAATGTCTAACAATAGTTTGGAACAATACATGCACAAAAATGACATTTATCATCATCAGAAAAACTTGTTTGAACCCTTTAGACATCTGTGAAAAATTTACCATTGTATAACAAACCACACAAAAGTTTTACAGTAAAAATTCTTATATGCACGACATGTAAATATACTGTGTAATCTTATTTATTTATATATTGAGACCTAATATATATATAATAATGTCATAGATATTATGTGCCGTATATTTAAACTTAGTGTCAAAATCTGGTTCTTGCAGCATCAAGATTTTTACCCTCACATGACCATTACAATGTACTCGATCAAGACGCTCGGTAAAATCATACCAACTTGAGGAAATGATAAAGATCAAGAGGATGAACATTCTTCATAAAGGTCAGCCTTGTGTTAACCGAGGTCTTAGATGTAAAAAAAAAAAATATATATATATATATATATATATAATTTTTTTTAAAATACTTACGAGTCGATTACTAAAAATTCAAGACCTTAACATTCATAATGAAAGGTAATGAATCATTTTCATGTCAAAAACAATTACAACAACTGACAAAATCAACAAGTAACAACTGTGGTAGAAGCAAAAAAGTGACTCACAATTCAAAAAGAAAGCAAAAGTTTTAGAGGCTGGGAGAGGTGCGGCAGAGAGTACCCTGTGAGAGCGCCCGGCAGCTCCTCGAACTTGTGCTCAGCGCTAACGTCAGCCTCGCCGCGGCTACCGCGCTGTGGAGCGGCAGCAGAGATTGCACGCATCCCAACACCCCCGTAGACCTGAAAATCCAAATATCAATACTTGAACTTCACAATTTCTGGTATCGACTCCGGCGAAGATTAAGGTTCTATCCGTCCTTCTCAAATCACACTTCTTTATAGCTTCTAGTAGCGAGCAGTAACAATTGAATATAATATTAGATATCGAGTTTGTGTTCTGTCTGCATAAGATGCTTTGTACGAGGAAATTCACTCATGGGAGAACTTCAGTTTGCCCTTGTGTTTTACACGTTGTACAAGTATCGTATGCTAGTTTAAGTTCAGCTAGGTCGTTTGAATCCCAGGTTCGAGCTTGTTCAAATTTTGGGTATGTTTCTGGGTCAGTTGGTTCTCATTGTTTAGCCAAGTCTATTGTGCAAGATTGTATTTTGAGATTACCCAAAAAATCGACATTTGGATTCGGTTTGTTTTCGACTATGGCTGGAACAATCTTGGTCCAGGCTCGAGACCCGGCTAAGTTAAATGTGGAGATACAAAATGCAGTTGATGAGAATAGACTAAATGATGCGTGGAGGTTTTATGAGCAGTATATGGAGATGGATGGGTTTCCTAGGAAGTCTGTTGTTAATAAGCTTTTAGCGGGTTTTGTAGATAGCTGTGATGTCGAGTGGCTTGAGAAGGCTTATGGGTTGGTAGAGCAGGCTATTGGGGAAAGCAAACAGAACTTGTTGGAGAGAAATATGCTGATTTTTGTTTCATTTGGTCTTGCGAGAGCTGGGTTGCCAGTTCCTGCGTCGACTGTTTTGAGAAGAATGGTGGAGATGGAGGAATACCCTCCTGTTGCTGCTTGGTCTGCTGTCTTGGCCTACATGTCTCAAACAGCTCAAGGGGCTTATGTTGCTGCTGAGTTGATTCTTGAGATAGGTTACTTGTTCCAAGATCACAGGGTCGACCCACGTAAGAAGTGTAATGCGCCTTTGATTGCTATGAAGCCTAATACAACTGCTTTCAACATTGCTTTGGCTGGTTGTCTCTTGTTTGGAACAACTAAGAAAGCAGAGCAGCTTCTTGACATGATGCCTCGAGTCGGTATCAAAACGGACTCTAACTTATTCGTATTAATGGCACAAATATATGAGAGAAATGGACGGAGAGATGAGCTTAGAAAACTTCAAAGATATGTGGATGAAGCCCATAACCTAACTGATGTCCAGTTTCGCCAGTTCTACAATTGCTTGCTGGCATGCCATTTGAAATTCGGGGATTTAAACTCTGCGTCTAACATGATTTTGGAAATGCTGCGGAAAGCAACAGAAGCAAGAGGTTCTCTTGCAGTTGCAACGCTGGTATTTGATGCTGCTGGAAGGGGAAACAAGTTCCGTGGTGGAGCGATTTCTGAATCATGGCATCATTCAAGCCATGGAGAATCATATGCTTATGGAGACAATAGGTTACCTGGTAATCTTGTATTATCTTATGAAGAGTTTTCTATAGATAGAAATTTCTTGAGACTTGAGGCTGAGGCTAAGGAAGTGCTGGGTGCATTGTTAGCTAAATTGCAGAGCCAAGTTGAATTAGTAACAACTGACCGTGGTATCCTCCAGCCAACTGAAAAATATTTGCTAAATTAGTCAAGGCCTTTCTGGAAGCAGACAAGACCAAGGATTTGGCGGCCTTCCTTATAAAGGCAGATAGAGAAGATTCCCCAGCTTCCAATGATGATTCAGCCTTGGTACATGTCATTAATTCGTGCATATCGCTTGGATGGTTAGACAAGGCACATGACCTTCTTGATGAAATGTGCTTGGCTGGTGTAAAAACTGGTTCTTCCGTATACGCCGCTCTTTTAAAAGCATATTGTGAAGCAAACCAAGCAGGAAATGCAACATCACTATTAAGAGATGCTCGTAAGGCTGGGATCCAGCTAGATGCAAGCAGTTATGAGGCGCTGATCCAATCTAAGTTGCTTCAAAATGATACACAGGGAGCTGTTCATTTGTACACAGAGATGAAAGAGGCCAAGATTCCAAAAGCTGGTCATCAGGAGTTTGAGAGGTTGGTGAAAGAATGTGCAGAGGGTTGTGAACCGAGGTTGATGGTAAAGCTGTTGGAGGAAGTGAAGGAAGGGCAGGCGACATTGGATTCTGCTGTTCATGACTGGAATAACGTAATCCACTTTTTCTGCAGGAAGAGATTGATGCAAGATGCTGAGAAGGCACTGAAGAAGATGAGAAGTCTGGGGCATGCCCCAAATGCTCAAACTTTCCATTCTATGGTCACTGGGTATGCTGCTGTAGGAGGAAAATATATAGAGGTAACAGAGCTGTGGGGAGAGATGAAGTCTCTAGCATATAACACCTCAATGAAATTTGACCAGGAACTCCTGGATTCTGTTCTTTACACTTTCGTGAGGGGTGGGTTTTTCAGTAGAGCAAATGAAGTTTTGGAAATGATGGAGAAAGCGAAGATGTTCATTGACAAGTACAAGTACAGAACACTTTTCTTGAAGTACCATAAAACACTACACAAAGGCAAAGCTCCCAAATTCCAGACAGAATCCCAACATAAAAAGAGAGAAGCAGCATTAGCATTTAAGAACTGGATAGGAGTGTGCTGAGTGAACTATCTTTGTATTATCTGCTTCATGCATTCCTTGGCTTGAATCGAGGAACTTGATGCAAAAAAAAAAATAATCTGGGAAAGGCGATGTTGATCAGCAGTTCTAGCTCATTATCTTGCTGTAGTAATACAAAGATTTGCTTGGTTCACGACGCAAGTGTAACAATTTTCAGAAGCAGGTCTAAGGTTGTGACAGGCTGTGATCTCAGAATTAAGACTTAGAAACATGATGTTGTTGTGCTGCAGATATTAAAACATATTGAAGTCTGATATATGGTGTGATTCAGATGAAGGAAATAATTGGCGCCAACAATTTAGAGTATCTGAGAACTTGAGATCATGCAACCTCAGTTTAGAGGTAAAATATTTTCTATTGTCAGACTGACCTTGAATTCTTATTATGTGTATGTCTTGGTTTTCTGGCAATAACTGTCAGAAGGGCTGATTATAGAAAGATGACTAAGAGTAAGTTGCTCCACATAGGAATTCTTCAGTACGCCGTAGACGCCGTAGTGACTAGTGCCGGATCAGTAAAAGTTCATTTCTCGGGAGAGGTACGATGAAGTACTTGGTGGGGCGTGACTCATTTCTGGACCCCTTCACCTGAAGGATGGCATTATGTGTATCCCATGTTAACTAACATTTTTGTTTCATTTTGAGAGTTGATACACAAGCTATTGAAAGTCTGAAATGGTAACTGTATGTTTCTTTTTTGGTTACAAACAGGGCCTAACAGTCCCAAACACAAAAAAGCAAAAGGACTAAAAACTAAATTAAGGTAGCCAGCAGCTATATCATCAAGGTAGACTTAGACAGCATGGATGGGAGGATTGTCGAAAGCATTGAAACCAAGCTCATGGTTAATACTATGGTTACTATCGTTGGCCAGAGCATCAGGACGCATGTTGCACTCCTTGAAAATGAGACTGAAAAACAGCTTATGTTGAGGAACACAGTTGCAGACTTGTAGATAATCTCATCCGGCGAAACTTTTCTTCTTTTTTAAATCAAGCAAATTTTTTTTTTTTTTTTTTTTCATAAGAAGAAAAAGAATAGAAACTCCAGCAAGCAAATGTTCTTTCATTGATCAACTTTGATATTCATCCATTGGGTTCCCTTCTTCGTGGTTGCAAAAACATGATGAACAAGATGGATGATGCTCAGCTCTCTCACATTTTCAGAGAGTGCAATGCTACAGCTGATTCTCTAGCCAAATGCAGTATCCTTCATGAGCTTGGTCTTGTTTGCTTTGACAGCCCTCCTCATGTTCATGCTGTTGGTGCCTTCCTTGATGACTTATGTTCAGCCATTAGAGCTAGGAAAACTGGCAACTGCTTTAGTATTTAGTCTCTTTTTCTCTTTCGTTTGTGGTTTTAAGCACCTTTGTAACCCCAAAAAAATAAAATATATGTTCTTTCATTGATAGAATCATGTATTGGGGTTACAATCAGAGCTTAAGATATCATTAAGCACATCAGGGACTTGACCAGACCATTCTATTATGAGCAGACTCATAAGCTTCACCTGCAAGTCTGACTAATCCTTTTGGTCTCTCAGGACTCCACCCTTTGTATGAGCGGGTAGGAAACTAGGAGTGATCCATCTACATTTAGTTTAAGGGTACCAGCTGCAAGTGGTGCCCATCGATGCATCGCTTCTTCCTTCATTGTAGTCTGTAGACGGAACAGTTTAGTTAGCCTGCTGATGCTCATGCTACCAGGCCATTGCACAACCCAATACTTGGTGCATTTCGCCTTTGATCGAACCATAAAAGTGGAGTTTCTATTCTTCCAGTGCCCCCAAATAACCATCAACAATTTTTGGAACACTTCAGTTGTGAGAGTCGTAGCTTGTTCAGGCATCCCCTCTTTAAAATTAAAAACTGGAGAGTGAAAAATTGTGAAGTTAAAAGGAGCACCTGTAACGATTACCACAGGGAAAACATTTTATTTTTTTGTGGAACACAGTTTGCAGATTATATCAATCTTTTGTATTTTCTATATGGTAGCATTGATGCCATGTTCAGAACGATGTATATCAATATAAGCACTGGTATTTAGAGGCAATTTGCGCACCCCCAACCAGCCATTCGAAACAGAAAAGCTTTACAAAACTGGTTTTCGCAACTCTCACCGGTCATGACAGAACTACCATCTCCATTGTAATCAAAGTATCCTGACTAACTATTATGCAGATCAGCAGCCAGATCAAATCAAGAGAGAAAGGAAAACGATTAGGAGCACAATCTTGCTGTAATTAAGTGATAAAGAACCAATGCAGCGCATAAAACAAATCAATTCGTAATGCCCCTAGTGTGGCAACTTGGGGTCAGGCTCAATAAGCATCATGCTCAATAGTCGACAAGCGTAAATAAGCATCATGCTTTTTGATATCAGTTTGGAAAAGATTTATGCAGACCGTAGTTACAGATTCAGGAGTCGATACTCAATTGCAACTTATCAATTTGATATCAAAAAGACATACGGCTCATCACACAACTACAACATGAATTTGAGATTCAAATAGCTGATATTACATGGTCTAAGATACAAAAAGAGAAAAGACTAGTATCACTTGGTTGAGCGCTGCTGTACAAAATCTCGATTCAGTTGTAGTCCTTGGTGAGTTTGGCATAAATATCAATCAGCATTCCACATTCACCCATTAACAAAACTGCATTTTGACGAGGGGTGTTCAAGGCTTCCATAACTTCATCGTGCAGTCTTCACCAAATGTAGCAAGAAGATTCCTGTGAGGATGATGAGCGAGACCAATGACATCCTTATCATGAATCTGCAAATGTAAAAAAAAAATCAATTCAAACAACATTAAATGTATGAATTTCAAGTTTAAATCAGATCAGCCACTTAGAGTAATCAGAACTGTGTTTTATAGATCCATATGTCCACATACAAAATATAGTGCAACCAGCAACAGCTGTAATTAGGCTGTCGAGTGTTGCAAGCTTCCCATATAACTCTAACCTAAGAGGCATGCCTGAACCAAAGAGGTTTCACGTGACACTTGTCGTGTGATAAATATATCTAGAAAGATTCTTAGGTAGGGCAAACGCATAAGCCAAGTGGTACGCCCGGCCAATCGTGTCTCTTTATTCATTTTTTTGTATTCCAAAACAACCCATGTTTAATTATAGTGAATACCCAAAACACCCACATGCATAATGATTGGTCGGGTGTACCACCATGTGGCGCGCCTGCCCCATGCAAGAATCTCTCATATATCTAACATACAAGTACAATGATATATGTATGCCAACAGCTATGTCAGCAAGCACATAGAGATGCCACCAAATACTTATCTCAGTGAGCCCTAAAGATCACTGAAAAAAATTTCATCAACCAAATCAATGTAAATCAGCTGTGAAAAAGGACCAGTATGTCTGCTTTCTAGCCTATAACTGTCAGCCCTATCTACCAAATTAGAGAATAACCAAATATACTTTATAGTGAATGAAACGTAATCTGTTGACATTTCCTTTACACATATGAAGCTTAATAACTATACATATTTATAGGCATGTCAAGCAGCCAGTACAGAAAGACATTTTCAATCAGGGAAAATGCCAGATAACTCAACCAAGTAAACATTATAACACAAAGTATCAGGTATCTTCTACTGTCATTTTCTCAACATAGAGCAGTCAGACATTATCCAATATTTTAATCAGTTTAAAGATTGTTTTGATTGCAAATACATGAAATAAGTAAAGCAATATGATGCCCTGGTTGAATACAACTTTATTTTCCATTAGTAAAAGACATACCTTCAATAAATGTTCTAACTTTCCAGATTGGTAACTGAAACAATACAGATTGCTGCATATGGAACAAATCTTGCATCAGATTATGATCAGAAGAACAGAAAGACAGAAACATGTTGCAGCATCCAGCAACTTAATTGTAGTCATTAGTAATAGAAAATAGAAAACAGATCCATTAAATACTACTTTCAGGAAATTAAAACTTCAAGAGCATGAATATATCCAAAGACGCTAAAAAAACAAAAAATGGAGCCTCTTGAGAGACATGGAAAACAATGTAATTGCTATTTGTATTTTTTCAGTCATAGCAGACAAAGATGTGCATAGATACATACACAGATGTATATAAGAAAATATAATAATACAAATGTCTAAATATAACAATTTGAAATAAGAGCATGATAACTCTACATATATTACCTGTCTTCACCAACACAGTAAATCCATTCCCCTTTTGGTGACACACAAGCAGCCAGAAAATCTCCACCTTCTCTTTTACCAGATGAAAAACTCTTCACAACCTAAACCATAACAACCAGAAACAAATCTCGTAAAGTTAATCAAACTCAACGGGTATATTATGACTACAAAGGTAATAGCTCTCGACTTAATTACTGTCTCAGTACAACTATAGAATAGCTTTCGACTTAATTTGTAATCATTGAATGATGGGCCTCAGGCTCAGAATTGCTGTTTTTAGTTTCATTGCGGGCCTAGGCCCCCATTCAACCAAAAGATCAAAGAAAAGAAAAAACAAAGTCAATCAGGCTAAATTTGTTTGTGATGACCTGCCCAATATTGTGATCCAAATTTGTACGAGTTGTTGAGTTGGGATAAGGATGATTATCTTTCCCACAAGAAACAGAAGTTATTGATTAAAAAAAAATTAGAAGTGCCCAAAAAACAAAGATGCCAATACTTGAACAGTTGAACTAAAAGAAAACGAGTTGGCATAAAGAATCTTTGATATTACTTCTCTGACTTAGTAGGTCAGATATCAAGTGATAGGCTGAACTTCCATTATTTGGGCCAATTTCCAGGACCAAATAAATTTTTTTTTTTCTGAAGGGTTGAACAAAGATACCTAAAAATATGTTCTCCTGCATTTGGTGCATTAATTATAAATATATATACATACCTGTCCTTGAAGTGTCATGATATATACTGATGAAGTCTTATTGCATACAACAATGTGATCATTACTTTTTGGGAAAAGATGAACAGAATTCACGGAAGCATCACCTCCCTACAAGTCAACAACGAAGAAAAGCCATAGATTAAAGAAAAGCAAAAGTCCAAAGCCCATTAGTTAGTTTCGTCTGCTAGTAAAATGTACGATATAACAAAGTAAAAGCGCACCCTTAACGGAGGAGGTGGTTTAAATGTCTGTAGACAGTCGGCACTCTTTGAATCCCAGACCTGTAACACATGTACCGTTATGCCTCAAGAAATTGAAAGGCTCCATTCAACAAAAGGACCCATCAGTTAAAGATCTTACCTTGACTGTGCAATCACTAGATGCGGTAATTACGTGAGCACCATCACTTGTAAAGATTGCATTATTAACATAAGATGAATGACCGCGGAATTCTTTCAACAGCTTCCCAGATTTCAAGCCATGTATCCTACGTAAGCCACACCACACTTGGCTTTATAAGAAGTATAACATAAAAGCCAAAGTAAAAGCATGCAACAATCAATTATAGAAAGCTTTAATGTAAAAGTCATGGTGTAAGTGTCAGTTTGTCTGAGAGAATGATGCATCTGGCAACAAATAGAGTTACCCTTGTATAGCATAATTGTTATTCCTATACACCTCACATGGATCTTATAATGAACAACAAAAATTCAGTCAAGAAGTTAACTTGTACAACAATGGTGACAGGACAAATGATTTCGGATATGAACAAACTTAGTAAAACATTGATCTGCCACTCAAGCAAACATGTACGTAGAGAAATATAAGAGAAAAAGTTCAATGAAACCTTGCAGTGCTGTCAAATGAAGTACTAAGTATTTGGCTTCCATCTCGAGAGAAGGTAACACTGGTGACACCCTTTGAATGTGCGTGTTCAAGACGCCGCAAGCACTGACCTGTCCTAATACGCCAAACCTGGAAGAGGAAAAAATTTAATCATATATGAAATCACATTGTAACATTTCCACTCAGCAGTATAAATAGCAAGACATTTGCATGAACTGGAAAACACTAAGCATATATCTTCTGGCTTTGAAAGCATCAAGTACATTGGGATAATAAAGACTAGCACTAGAAACATATTCAGAAATCTTTACAAAACACTCATGAGATATCCCATATAAAACAAACCAACTTATGCACATGAAAACCAACTTATGCACATAAATGTTATATGGAGCAAAACTTGACCAAACGTAACCATGCTATATACTCATCAAAGACAAAAACAGGACATTTACATGAAGTGACCAACTCCCTGCGCCACATGCAAAAACGTAATCAGTAAACATACAAAACCAAAAGAAAAATTTACATGTGATTTGCTATACGATGCATACAAAACCAAAGTCTTTGTTCTTCTTAGGACCTCTATACACCAACGACAATAGATCTCAACGTATTTCAACAAACTTCTTAGAAAACTCATTGCGTTTTTGTGCATGTCTAACATTTTCTGAGAAACCTGTTTGTGTTGTACTGGCAGTTTGACCATCCCATATGCAATAAGTACAGACACATGATCATAGCAACAGGCAGATGAAGTAAATTAAAAGTTGAGAGTCAATCATAATACCAACCGCATCCTAAACCACTTGCCATGCCATAAAAGAAAAACAACAAAATAGTTTCCTGTGTCCAAGAAACCAAAAGTAGAACATACTTTGATCTTGCCATATTGATCCCCAGATGCAAGCATCTCTGAGTCTCTGCTAAAATCAGCACACAGGACTGGATCATCATGGAGCATGAAAGCTTCCTGAAAAGTGATAATATGTCAAAAAAAAAAAAAAAATGCAGAAGGCAGCATGTCATAATACAAGTTTCAACAAATAGAGTAATATTCCATTCAGAATTCAAAAACACAGTAGAACCGATGACCTACTCAAGATACCATAAGCTAAGAATGGTTAGAATTCTATACTATCCCTTTGGACATATATGTGTGCCAAAACATTCTTGTCACATTTAGTGCCTGGTGAATGTTTAATTAGTAACAGCAAAGGTGAGATAACAAATTCAAATTATACCAACCAGATCAATTGTGTTTTACAATGATCACTCTATCTCTTCTCACTATACTAAATACATAAAATCAGAGACTACTTTTGGCAGTCTATATAAAAGCAACCAGCCTAACAATAAGAACCAATTTCTTGTCTTAGAATGCATAACAAAAGTATTAAATAATTCTGTGATGAATAGACTTTGCCAAGGAATATGTGCTTACATCAGCCTGGTACTGAAGGTCCTTCTTGAGTTTCCCACTTATGTAATCCCATACCTGGTAGTTACACAGTTAGTAATGGTGATGCCTTCAAATCTCATCAAATAGTTTCGTCATGAACAAAAGAAACTCAATGATACATACCTCAATAAATCCATCAAAAGAGGTAGACACCAGAAACTGGCCATCTGGTGAGAACCGAGCACATTCTGCATGACTTTTGGTTCCAAACTGCAGAAAAAGAAATAATTAATTAAACAACTAACCATAGATTAAAACAAAATGTCACAACTGATAAAACTGTAAACATAAGAAATAGATTATTGCAATTCCAAAGTAAGAGAAGATGGGCAAAGATGCTACGTTCTAAGACCAGGTCCGCTAGTAACAGTTCTCTATCAAAAGGTTTAACTGCTGCCATACAACACCTCATGGACAGCAGTCTTTGGCTGTATGTATATTGAGTAATTTGGATGGGAAGAATCGAAGGATCTTCAAGACTATTTTGAGTGGGGGTTGGAGGGCATTTGGGAGAATTATAATGAATACCATTTATGTGTATGCTTACCTTAATTGTGTGTTGAAGAGTTGTTGGATACAAGTCATCCACATCCTGTTTCATAGCTGCTGTTCCCCTAAATAAGTCAAACTGTGTTCCTGGAGGCAGTAATCCTGAAGAGAAAACAAAAGTCAACACAAAGAAAACTTACCCAAAGTGAAACTATGGAAAACATTTTGATTTATGGAAAACAAAAAGGATAACAATTGCAGTAAATAGAAAGGACCTAATGTATGTACAAGCAGTACAGTTGACAAGAAACAGAGAAGCAAGTCTAAAACGCAAAGTTCAAAGTATAGCCAAAACAACAAAGGACCAACCAATGTACTGACCAAAATACAGTCAACCAGACCACGAAATAACAGAAGCTTGACAAGACATAGAAGCTTTTCAATCCAGAGTTTAAAAAATCCAAAAAATAAATAAATATATAAATAAAAACTTTCTCAGCATATCCAACAGTCTCCCTGCTTCCACATTTTATCTTCAACTATTAAATCGTTTCATTCTGACCAAACCAACTAGAAGGCACTTTAGCCCCTTCACCAACACCTCCAAAGACACAAAACTTCTCAAGAAATAAAAGATAACAAGAGGATGGTACCCGGCCAACTAACATTTATATCCTTAATCTTCACCAGCTGTACAGTTTAACTTGCACATTAAAAACAATCACTTCCAGAGTAACATCTAAACGAACCAAGTTTCGCCTAAGTATCTGATCCTTGTAAGCCCAGTTGACACCACCAATGGGTAAGTCCTTCAAAAGCACCTACCTTACTCACTTATCTCTGTAGCTTCTCTACTCATTTGGACAAAAAGTAGACATCCGCATGATTAAATAAACTATCAATAGTATACGTCATTGATCACTAGCCAATATGTTTTTCTCTCATGCCATGGTTCAATATTCTTGTGTCCTAGGCATAGAGGAACCCTAGTAGCTAGATAGTTAGTTGTTCCTATCGAACTAGTAGGAAGGGCAGCTTTGGAACTAACAGAATAGATAGAGAGGTAACCTCAACCGTCCTTATCCAGAGAGAATCCTTGAGAGGGAACTTCCCCCGGAAGATAGTAAAAGGACCTCTAGCTCATAGTTCAATTGGACATGTGGGTTATTTTCGTACAGGTTTATCATGTGGAACCATAGAAGGAATTCAGTGATTAGCTGCTTGCATAAATCCGCTCTTTTCAAGATTGATGGTGCAAGTGCCTCGTGCCATGTCTGCATGCCTCCATGGCAGCAAAGGATGTGCCTATCAGGGCGTTCAAAGCCTCGTGGTAGATCAAGATGGCTATATAATAGGAGAAGCAGCAAGAAAGCATTTGTCAATTCTCGCCAATCCTGAAGCTTACTCAAGTACAGAACAGTCCCCATACTTTAGATACCTATAATCGATACCATTCATAATACCTCCTTCTCTACTAGGTTTATAGTATATTCACACCAACTGTGCTACAGTCCTCAACTCTTGCATCCCTGACTGAGCATGGCAAGAAGCATATCTACCATCTCTGGTTTAGCAATCCAATTTCCATTCTTGGGACTCTCTTGAGCCCCCCTGAACGTAAGTTTGATATATACCAACCGAAGTTGATTACTTTATCTCTCTATCCTTGTCAAGATATACGTCTATAGTTCCTTTAGAATCTGGAAATTGTGAGCTGTACCGCTTTGGTGACAAATTTACCTCACCAGTAGCAACGCCTAAATAAAAGTTCAGGGTATAACTTCCCAACCTGTCCCTCTTTGGTAACATTGGCCCTCCCACCTTATGAATCCACATAAACTTCCCTACAAACAATTCATACTCTATTACAAGATCCATACGTAAGTGCTTTTATCTCAGGTCATCTCATCCTGTCATGTACTCTCGAACAAAAGTATATAGCTGAATTATGTCTCATACGGACATTAGGTTTGTCAGAGACTATTCCTTTTTTCTTGGGAGACTATTGAAATCCATTCACTTAAGATGAATCTAACTACAACACAGTAATCTTTCATCTTGTTTGTATTTGATCCATCAACAATATCCGTTTTGCAGCACACTATGATGAGAAGACTTGGCATGACAAGATAGAAGAAGCTACTTTTCATGGTACTTAAACTCTGGATTGCATAAGAATCCATGCAGTTTTTATGGCTAAGGAAGGAACTATGCCCAAGAAAGAAACAAAGTACTGCAAATGTCAGAGAGAGAGAGAGAGAGGCCACAAGAAATGTAAAATAAATTGACTCAATTCTTGTTTGCAAGAGCCAATAAGCCAAACAGACAAAGCAAAATAATACGTGAAAGGAAAAATAACCTTGGTGCTGCTGCCACTTTAGAGCCTGACCGATTAGAGCCATTAATCTTGAAGGTGGCACCACAGTAACTTCCGCTGAAAGTGCTGAGAAATGCGAAGAAAAGAAAACAAATCAACGATAACACACTGCAGCAAAAAAGAAAAGGTGAAGCATATACTTTTGTTTGACTCTGTCCTATCTATCTTTTGTCAGATTTCAAAATCTGATACCTCTGACAGTATCACACATAAAATTTCCATATCAGGACAACAGGTAGAATAGGAAGAACAGAAGATGGAAAGATTAACATTCAACACAGAATCTTAATACTCATGTATGATGCCACTTTAAAAAACTACAAGTAACGTAAAGTTCATAGAAGCTTGGCTGCAAGCTTTGAAGCAAGAGTCATGCAAGCAAGAGAGTAAGTTCACCTGAGGGTTTTAATGAATATAAACAAAGCTTTACATAATTTTAGTTTTCTTCCTCTTAATTATGTATCCTACAATGCTACAAGTGTACTACTTCCTTCCGGATTAATAACTTACTGGGAATATTCCCAACTAAATCTTATGGCAGTAAGAAGCAACAAAAAGTAAAACCTTGAGCAATTTGTGCACGCCGTTTCTCTTTCGTCGAATCTTGATAAGCCTGAATAGACAAGAAAAAACTTGATATCATTAATTTCACAGAAAGCAGAACATACTCAAATAAATTAGGTTGTTTTTAGAAGAGAAACAACCGATAAAAAATATTCATACAGAGGACAAGAAAAGCGGCAGAGAAAACAGGAAAAGTTATGACCAAACACATTAATCTAGCAACAAAGACACATCAATTACTCCACCACAACTACAAAGTTGTGCGAAATAGTTAACAAATGAATTTTTGTAAGATCTGAGAAGTTCTTCGCCTCAACCCATCAATAAGTCTCAAAGAATCCCACTGTGCTCAATCTAGATTAACCAAAACATTATAAAGTCCAGAAAGACTTGGCTATTCTGCCCTTACGCAAACTCTAAACTGAATGTTCAACGTCTCAAAAAACACCCTTTGAAACAAACCAACCAGGCAGTTGTTCTTTAAGCAGCCAACAAACAAAAAGATGTATGCAACATTACTAAACCTTCAAATTTTTGATCACAACATAGTCATTTTATTTGTTTTTCAGCTGACATGAGGTGCATCATTAGTTTATCTTATCTTGGAGATTGACAGCTCTTCAAAAAGAAAAATATTAGAAAAAAAAAAACGACAACATTTGGCAAAATACTAACTACAAGGAAAACGACAAGATCAGATTTGGTGAAAATGTGAAATGCTTGGTTAATGTTTCTTAAAATTAAATAGACAAATTACCCATTTCGCACATTTCTTTCTCTGTAAGTTAGATAGACAAGAAAACGGATAGTAAAAGAATAGCTGAGGACTGGCAAGATACCACAGAAGTTGCATAGATAGAGATGAAGGAAAGGGTTGAAAATCTTGTTTCTATGACAAGTCTAAAAATAACTCAATTATTCAATAATTAAACAAAACTTTCATACCTCATTTGGGTCGAAATAAGTTCTGGCATGGAGATGCTCCAGTCGCAAGTATCTTTCTGGTTGTTCTTGTTTCATTACACCCATTACCTGAGTGTTTCTTAAAATAGAACGAGCAGTCTCCACTTCTCGAAGTTCAATCATTTCCAGTACAATCTACAGAAGTTACAAGAAAAAAATCATCACGACTTGTGCAGCTGAATCTTAATGACAAACATCTAAATCAATCTACTACAATGTGGAGAAAACTTAAGATCAGATACTACTATCAAGTACAGAAAACTTGGGTTGAGATACTACTAAACTCCTTAGCCCTATACAAAATATTACACCAAAGCAAAATTTAGTGTCAACTGGTTTAACAGATAGAACTACCAAAGAAAAAGTAGAAGAATGGACTGCCCTCCCGCCCCGGCTACATCTACCTCCCAGTTGAGTCTTATTAGTCCAATTATGAGCCGTAAACCCAGTAATTGTCATTGTGAAATCATAAGCTTTGCTATTGCTATCTACAACACTACACACTATGTACATTAACCGCGCATCGAGCTCATAAGTAAAGCAATATCCAAGTACAAATACATAACAGCAATGAGCTAATACCAGAATGGATACTTTCGCTATTCCGAAATCGAAAGAACTGAAATTGGAAGTAATCGACACGCACCTGCTCATACAAATCCTCCAACTTATTCCTGGGCAGCTTCAGCTGAGCCACCTGAGGCAAAACCGCATCCCACCTCCCACTATTAACATCAGCCACAAAAGTCTCAACACTATCAACAGTGTTCAGCGAAACCTGGCACTCGCTCTGTAACGTCTGAAACGTTTGGTGCAGCGAATTCTCTTTGCAGAATTGAAGCACAATCTTTATCACACTGAAACCACACACAAAAACGAATCACCAATTGAAGAGGGCAATTGAAATCTATAAGAATTCGAAGAGTAAGCAACGGAATCAAGAATTTGAGGCGAAAACATACTCTCGAGCTTCGATTTCCAAGGTCGACATCGTCTCTGTAGCTGGGGCTAGAGAAAGACACAGAGAGGTAGAGCGATTTAGGGTTTTACAGTAACTTCTCGGGGCTCCTAACGGAAAAGGTGAAATACATATAAACTCACAAACTTTATTGAAAATTTGGAAGGAACGTTTGCAATTGCAGGTTTTTTTTTTTTTTTTTTGAAGTTATGGCAGCATGGTATGTTTGTAACACGGTAAAATGGTATCCAGATTTTAAAAATTATCAATGTAATGTCTAAATTTTGTTTTACGGAGATACGACTAGAGAAAGTCATGAAGAGTAGAAATATGTTTGGGATTTTTAAGGAATCTGGTCCCCCGATACAAGACGATAAGTTTCTTCTCTCTTTTTGAATCTCTCTTTTGTATTCTTTCGACTCTTATCTTATTCTTCGTCGTGTATTGTTCCTCTTGGCATAATCAAAAAGTTCATCGAATTTGGGGTTAAAAGTTGGTTAACTTCGAATTAGAGATTTATTTAGTTTAGGAATTTTCGGGTTAGTGGTTAATAAAGAATGGATTGAAGGTAATCAATCATTGTGTTATGGGTTTTTAAATAGTTTTGTTCTTGCATTGTTTGTTGAAGACTTCGAATTAGGGTTTTTTTTTCAAATTTTTTTTTATTTGGAAAACCAATTCAAAAAGTCGATGCTTACAGACTTGGCCTTGTTTGAATTTCAGTTCTAGTACACATGTATACCATGAAGATTTTCCATAGAGGTTATTTCGACAAGCAATTGGATGACACGGAGAAGTACAAGGTGCCCAGGTTCAACAAGACAGGGGGGAAGATTTATTTGGATGGGTTGGATCCAGAGAAAATTTCATAGGTGGAGATGAACAACATCGCATATACATTAGGGTACAGGGAGTAGCCAATCTCCTATCACTTCAAACTTCCAAAAACCCCTTCAAATTTGGGATTTATTCAGATAAAAAGTGATGGTGATGTTGCAGAGATGGTGAATGCGATACCAAAGAAGAAGAGGCAGATTACTGTGTACATCACAGGTGGAGGGAAAAAGAAGTATTATGAAGCTCTTGATGATTTTGATAAGCCTAAGGACCTAAAATGGGAGAATCCATTGAATAACCAAACTACTAGAAAGAGGGAAGAGAGCTGATTTGGAAGCTAATTTGATGGCAATTCAGTTATATAGCAATGAGGAGGGAATGGCTCTAAGATTTCAAAATTTTGGTGTGGTTGAAGATGTTGTGCCCCTAAAAGCAATTATAGGGCCAGCAATTGAGTTGGATGATGTTGTAGACTTAGATAGGGATGGGGAGGATGTAAATGGGGCTGGGGAGAGGTATATGGGGCTGGTGAGGAATTAAATGGGTCTCTTAAGGATGTAAATAGGGCTAGTGAGGAAGTAAATGGGTCTGGACCAAGTCAAGGAACCTTTGCAGGTTTGTCTGATCTTGTGAGTGATTTGCACATGGGTGAAGAAACAAGTGGAAAGTAGTCCAGTGAAAACAGAGGAAAGCAATAGAGTAAGACAGTAGCTGAGAAAAGAGGAAGAAGGGTGAAACAGTGTATCAGAAGACCTTGGCCTCCTGGTTTTAAAGATGACCTAGCAAGGGAACTTGAAGAGATAAGACAGAAAGAGAAAGATGAAGCTGATAGTAGAGAAAGAGAATAGTTGGATGACTTAGCTAGAGTAGAGACTGCGTTGAGATAAAGCCAAGCTTCAGCTGGACTTAGCAGAGAAGAAATTGAGACAAGGGCAAGAGAAGCAGAAGAGAAGAAGAAAAGAGAAGAGAGAGAGAAAGCAGTTAGAGAAGAGGCTGAAAAGAGAGAGAGAGAGAGAGAGAGAGAGAGAGAGAGAGAGAGAGAGAGAGAGAGTTGTTGAAAAAAGGGCATCTGAGGCATTTAAAGTGAGGCAGCAGTTGGCTGATGAGTTGGAGGATAGGTTGAAGGAGAAAAAGAAGGGGAAGCAGCTTGTTGTTGGAAAAAATAAAACAAGAGTGGATATGGGAGGAAGCCTCAAGCTGCAAAGTACAACACAAGGAATAAGGGAAAAAGGCACTTTTAGCCTATAGAGGAAGAAGAAACTAATGATTCAGAGCTAAGTGACTGGTATACCGATTCAGACTATGAATTGGTGCATGATGAGTTTGATGATGCAGAGTTTGCTACAGATGAGTTGGAGAGCTTAGTTGGCAGTGAGACTGAAGAAGATGAGGAAGGGAACCCAATCAAGATGCCTACAAGGTTGAGTAAGATGAATTAAAAATCTACCCTTATATTAGATCTGTAGGAAATAAAAATCAAAGTTTTAGACTAGGGCTTTTATTTCCTAATGTTGAGCAACTAAGAGAAGCTGTCAGGGAGTGTGCAATTAGGAATCAGATAGGCATGTGGTTTGAGAAATATACCAAGAAGAAGATGTAGGTGAGATGTCAATGGAGCTGCCTTTTTTACATATATGCAAACAATGTCAAAATGTTTGGTCCAGATAACATGGTTGTGAAGACATTGATACCCCAACACCTTTGCTCTCCTATGGAAATCGGTCATTTCTCGACTTATAGAAGGGTAGCTCAGGAGGTAAATGACAGATTGTTGGTGGATAAGGACTGGTCTAGGAAGGGGATACACAAGCATATGGAGAACACCTATAACATGGATGTTCCCATGTAGACTATCACAATGGGTAAGAAGGTAGCAAAGAAGATTGAAGGTCATTACATAGAGCAATACAACAAGTTGGCTGCTTACAGAAAAGAGCTTTTAAGAAGCAATCTTGGATCCACCGTGGAGATTATGACATAAATGGATGGATCAGTGAGAAGATTTAAAAGGATGTACATATGCTTCCAAGCTTGCAAAGAAGGGTGGATGAAGGGATGTAGGCCTCTTATAGGGCTAGATGGATGTCACATCAAAGGGCACCATCTTGAACAGCTTTTGACAGCAATTGGCATAGATGCAAACAATGGGATCTTTCTGATTGCATATGTCGTGGTTGAGAGAGAGAGCGAGGAAACCTGGACATGGTTCCTTGAATATTTGCACCAAGATGTAAAGATTGAGAGAGATAGTAGCTAATGCACCCTCTCTTTTCTTTTCTTTTTTTGCCCTTTTTTTTATTTTTAAGGAAATAAGCCATGATTCAATCAATTAAAACGACCTCATTCTGTCAAGGTATGGAATAGGTACCCATAATTACCATTCAAGGTAGGGAATAGGCACCCATTATTACAAACCAGAGTACCACCGATTGCCTCACCAAGAAGTGTCAAAAAGATAAATTCAGTTAACCACAGGAAGGTTTGGGGTCGACATCATGCTAGTCCATGTAGTTTCAATTTAATCAGTAACACCCCTATACTTTTTTCATCAATGGTGTCCAATTTGTAGAGCTCCATCCAAATTGAAAGTTAGATCCAACGTTGGGAACCACTTTCAGGACAAATAAACATAAACGATATATTTTCTTCAAAATCATTTTAACCTTTTCCTGGGTCTTTGACATTGTATTTAACGTTAAATCTAGATGCAACTTAAAAAATTGGATACTGCTGATGAAACTAAAAAATATACGGCTGATACTGATTAAATTGAAACTAAACAATGTCGGTGAGTACTTTTGTGGTGACAGAGTTGGATGGAGATACCTTTAAAATTATGGTGAATTATATGATTCTAGATTAGGCGATAAGATGCAATTTTTCGTGGAAAAGTGATGGTAGTGATGTAGTGGGTGAGGAGATTGAAGAAGAAATGAGTAGAGAGAGAGAGAGATTGTGTAGGAAAAAACAAGACGAATTACAGGTAATCTGCTTCAAAGTTGAGGAAAGCTCAGGAAAAATAGATATGCTCAGGAAAGGGCTCCTATGTTCTCTATCAATTTATTGCTACTAAACACAATATATATACAAATGAATATAATAGGTATGCTCAAGTGAGGGATAACTTAAGTTTCAGGGGACTGGAAATCTCTGTTCTCAAGACCCCAAAAAAACTGAGAGGGGAAGCTCTCGCTTCTCTCTCTCCTTTCCCCTACCCTCTTTTGTGGTAGCCTTTTCTCTACCCTCTTTAGTGGTAGCCCTCTTCTACTCCGATAACGGTGGCAGGTCCCTTTTCTGGTTTCCTTTCTTTTGCTCTTCCCTTCTCTTGTATTTCCCTTTGGTTTTCTTCCTCTTTCTCATCATCAATGCCCAAATCATCCTAATCTTTCAATCTCAGTTTACCTCTCCCTCTCTTTCTCTCCTTTTTCAATTCTCAGATTCTTCACTCTTCAGATGCACATCTTCTTCACCAATCAGTATTCTCAACGAAATTTCACCGTTTCAGTTCTCTGTATTCGGTGTCGTATCGTATATCATACAGAGGCATGTTTGCAATTCCGCTGCTGCCTTTCTCGTTTCCTCGTTCTTTTTTCTCTTTCTTTTGGCTACTGTTCTGTCTGGCAATTCTTTGTCAGGCGTTATACTGATGATGCATATTGATGTTATGTATGGTTTTGAGTTTTGGAAATCTCAGTTTGAGTGGGATATGGTTTGTTCGGATCTCTTGTTTGCAGAATTCGTGATGTCTCTGTGTAATGAAATGGATCGGTTTGTGACGGTTTCGGCACAAGCTTTTTCCTTCTCTCTGTCATCAATTGATCTGAAACTGCTATGGTGTTCTCGCGCTAGGTTATTCCAGCGATCTCCGGGATTCCGGCAAATTGGGTGCCGTCTCTGCGGCATCTTGAGGTTCGACGCGTGGCAGTTGTCGTTTTGACGCGTGTACTCTTTTTCTCTCTTGGTTGGTTTGCCTTTTGGTTGGATAATGATGATCGGTTTGCTGTGGAGTTTATCTTGTTTGGTTTGGTCTTTATCTTGTTTGGTTTCTGTTTCACTCAGTTAATGGGTTCTGTAATTACGCTTGTATAGCTTTTCTTTTTCAATAAAGCTTAGACTTCCACCGTCAAAAAAAAAAAGAAAAAGTGAGGGATAACTTTAAAGGACAACAAAAGACAAATGCATCTCAATCACATATATTAAATATAAAAATATAACTTATAACTACTTAAAATTGTGAATTTATTCTCATTCCTAAAAAAAATTATGCATTTATTTTCAGCCGTCATATTCATTTGTCCCGCCTGTGGCCTCGAATTGTAGGTAGTGTAGGCGTGTAGCAGACTATGGATGATATTGCCAACTACTGAAAGAAATCAATAAATCAAGATGATGTAATAACAAACACACTAATATTATAGTAACACACCAACGATGTATCGATCATCAGTACAATGCAAGACTAGAGTGCTTCAAATAGCACCAAATTGTACAAATACACTAATTGATGTACGTATTGACGTGCAATCTAGGTCTCTAGATCATTATTCATACAAAGCTCATAATGTTTTTATTTCCTCACTTTCATTTCCCAATAAGATACATACTATTCAATTCTAATTAAAAACCAAAGTTGCTTCCTAACAGTGAAATTATATCATCATTTGGTATGGTTAGTGGATATGGGCTATCACTCGCCCCTGGCATAAGGTTAGTGACTCCACTGTTCTCTTCAATCTACATGATAAAAAAAAAAAAAAAAAAAAACTTGGTCACCTAAATGGAAAAAGAAATGAAATTACCAGCTAGCATGTTTCGAACTGAATAAACTTGAATACGAATATTTTATACCTTGTCTTGAAGATACTTATTTGCAGCAGTCAGTATTCCTTCCTTCAAAACATGAATGTAATTTTGTTGAGAAACAAATATATTATATGGCAACAAAACAAGGAAGATCTTCTTTTCAAACTTACTGAATTCCTCAACAGTTGGATCTCTTGCAGCAAAATGTTCATCTGTTGTTTATAAACAATATAAGTTTAGAATAAATTTATATATAAATACTTACTCACGTATATAATTTAATTACCTTTGCAGAGCGGACGTGGTAAATCCAAAGTTCGAGATGTTTTTCAAGCACTTGTAGTTCATCCAAAGACATTGTCCCAGCACCTCCTCCAAACATATACCTGCAGTAATGTTTTCATATAAAGATTTTATTTTTTCATTCAAGATTAATTTCATTATACATTCTGAAAGTACTTAAACTAACGAGGTACGTTGGTTATTTATGCTTACGTACCTGAGACCTTTCTGTAGTATTTCAATCTCCTGTTTCAGCAAGTTACACTCTTTTTTTACATCCTGCATGTACCAATATAGAAGATATTATATCTGTAAGCATCACTTGTAAACTTCTACAATTTGTCAATATATGACATTACGTACATAGCACAATAATGCATTACAGATATACATAAAATAGGTCGTTGTGTCTGAGCAAATATTCAAAAACTATTTATTTGGGTATAGATGACAAATCTTGAAATACTTGTATTTGGGTATAATTTACACTTATTCCTTCTCAAAATATTTTAGTTTCAGGTCACACTTTATTTATGTTTATTTTTGAGATAATTTGTATTTCCTATAGAAGTTACTTTATGCTTGAGTGAATGTCTAGCTAATTGACTAGGGTGAAACTTCAAGGCTAAATGGTGTACGTCTACATGCATGCATGCATGTAAACCCTAAAACTAAAATAAACCTAAACCACAGATACCTCACGTTTTCCCTCTAAACTTAAAAGCTGTTGTGTTACAAATTGACAATTCGACATGATCAATCGGAAGGCTTTTACACACATAAACCTGACTTAGGTTGATCAATTGATCAACTATATCAAAACAACTAAACTAACGAAGAGATTATTGATCTGGAACTCTAAAAGCTATAACAATCTCAACACTCGCACTGAAATTTATTTTATATGATTTATGGACAAACCAAGAAACATGGTTGAAAATCAAAAGCGAGCAAAAAAGTTTGATGCATGATCTGACAGGTACACAATAGATTCTCATAATCAAGTTTTTAACTGTGGAAATGTGATTCTGGTAACAGGTGTGTTGATTTCATGATCCAAAGTGTTTTGATCTAGAAAGATTATTGGTGACTATGTCTTCTCTTTGTAGTTTGGCGAACACGCGTCCAGTAAACTCACTTCTCTAGTCTTGCAAGAAGCAATTACTTAGTTGAACTAGCATCTGATGCTACCTGCACTACCTTTCTAAATAAACAATATTGCTTTGTTTACTTATCAACATTCGTTTGATAATTGTTTAGTCTTGATAAAACAGTACTTTCCAACATATGTATATAAAATAAAACTAAAAGCAAAAGGTAGTGAAAGAGCTGGGAGAGATTGATATATTCTACCAGAGTCTGGGTTTCAATGACAGGTTCAGCCTGAGGTACTCGAGCAGGCTTCGTTTTCATGTACCTTTCAATAAGCCCTTGCATGGATCTAGCATGGTATTTACAAACCAAATAAGTTCACGTACAAGAATCAATGCATGGTCCTAACAATGACAAATATTTGTAACAGAGAGAGATAGATAGATATATACCCTTTGGTGGCTAGTTCAAAGAGCTTTCCATGGGAGGAGTAAATCAGAACTCCAATATCTGCATCACACAGCACAGAAAGCTCCTTAGCCTTCTTCAAGAGCCCTGCTCGACGCTTACAGAAGGTAACTTGTCGGTGCACCGGGTTCTCGATCTTCTTCATCTGAACCTTTCCACGAGCCATATCAATTGGTTGATCCAACAAAAGCTGTAGTTACCAGCTAGCTAGCTACTTGTCCTTACAACCTAGCTAATTACTGAGTATATGGTAACTGGTTTGATTGATTTGTTGGCTGGATTTTCTGTGCAGCCAACCTACCCACTAGTTTGAACTAGCTTCGAGGTTGTTGCAGACCTTTTTTTGTGAGAACAAACTTCTCTGAGAGCTTAACTGCCTTTGAGTATGAAGAGCTAATTGATTTGTGCTTATATACCTCTTCTGGATTCCCTTCTATCTCTTCTCAACCCCTGTAAGAATATATACTTAGTGATTGGAACCTACTTTTACAAGTCACTAAGCTTTGTATAACGATTAGTTAAGCTTCACTTGATCTTAGTGTGCACCCATTAATTAATCATGCTACCTATATATTGATCGATTATACAATGCTATTCCACTAATTCAGAAGTTTAGTTAATGACAACGTCGTATTACGTCATTATTTACACCAATGCTCTAATGAGGTTAAATTCGAGATGCTATAAGAGTTTTTATGTAGTACTGATTCTCTTTAATTCAAAATTTTCACTAAACAGTTGGTGAGTTGTGGTTAAATAGCTTAATCGACAATGTTCATGAGGTCATGAATTCAATCTTAACGGTATTTTGTTCGTGAAGCGCTAAACAAGCACTCAACTCTTTTATATAGAGCTAGCTATATTGAAAACATCAGGTTATGGCCCCTCTCTTCTAGATTTCGTATCCAGGAGACCGTACATGCATCAACAGTCTCAGGTGAAGGAAAAGTATCCTGGCACATCGATCAAAAAAGGGAAAGTACTAGGTTAATACCCAACTTGTGGGACAATTGATGAAATCTAGTCAGCATGCAATTCAATTGGATCGATGCTTTTCATTTCATGTGCTTCCCATACTCAAAAACTTAATGAACCAATGAGCTGCCCATGTTGCCCTGCTTAACCTTTTACAGAACAGCAAACCCCCTTGCTTAGTTCAAGCTTTCTAAAGCTTATAAATTGTTTAAACCTCTAAAGTTCAGGTCGATCATGAATTCATGATGTTGTTTTAATTATAATTGTTTTTGTTCATCTTAACTTTGAAGCTAAGAATCTTGTCAAATCCCACACCTTGAATATAAATGGGGATCTTCTGCTTTGAAATCTAGGATTGTAGGCTCTAAAAGAAGGTGGTTTAAACAGCCGCCGCGTGGATGCATATAGCTCTTTTCTCAGTGTAAAGCTTAGTTAATTGGATTCGAAATATCCTTTGTTAAAACACTCACTAAGCCACTTGTGTTTCAAAATCAGGTGAATGGAAATTAATAAATATCACTAGGAAATTAAGTAGAGCACTAGTTTGTTTGATTTCGGATGCAGGAAGGGATTAAGGATCGGAGTAATTTTGAAGAATCAGGTGTTTGTTATATAAAGTGTCAGTGAGCTGTGACGTAGCACCACTAGAAGAAAGGCTTTAGCTGACGAAAATAAAAAAACCAGGCCGATAAATTATTTTTTCGTCGGTTATGGTCAATTTCGTCGGCTAAAATTTTTTTTTCATCGGCTATACTATACTTTAGCCGACGAAATTTTTTTTTCGTCGGCCAAAGTTTTTACTCGTCGGCCAAGGTTTTTACTCATCGGCTATTATCGAAAAAAGTCGTCGACTATTATTTCGTCAGCTAAAAGAAAAACAATAAAATGTTGTATAACTTGCTTAGTAGGTTTTAAACAAATACACAACTTTGTGAACCAACTCTACATAGAAGCAAAATTAACAAAAATCTCGTGAAATAAAATGTGTTCAGAATGGTGAAATACAGCTATGGTTCAAAAATCACGTAAATCGGGTCAAGTCTTTGATGTAGAACAGTCGAAACCTGGTATGTTGCAGATTTGACGTTCGATGTCCGATTGACTATTGTGATACCTTTTCGGAAGCGTAACCGCCCTACGAGTGAAACTCATCGCTTTGCCATGACATATGAGCCTTTTTGGCCATCCGAGTCCGTTTAGGGCTTCAAAATGCAGTTTTCTTATTTTCGATTAGAGTTGACCGTTTCGATCGAGCCCTTAACGTTGTCGAATCCAGTTGAATTTTTTACCATCGACATCTTTCGTCATAATGATCATATCTGACGGTCGAATTTTGGTTTGTGAATTTTAGTCATCGGAATCACAACGTGTCTACTAATGTTGTATAACTTGTTTAGTAGGTTATACAACTTTGTGAACCAACTCTACATAGGAAGAAAAATTATCAAAAATCTCGTGAAATAAGATGTGTTCATATTGGTGAAATACGGCTATGGTTCAAAAATCACGTAAACCGGGTAACGTCTCGGTGCCGATAGTAGCGGTCAACCCTATTTACTGTTATTATTCCCTATGGGGAGCCCTATCGTCGGAAAGTAAATGTCTCAAAATTTTTATATGGGCCATTGCATCTCATCTACATGAGAGTTTTTTGTGTGGAAGGTTTGACCAAACTATGTAATATAGAGGAAGATATGAGCGTTTTCGTGTGATAAGTGATGATGGATTAGGGTTGACCGTTTCGATCGAGCCCTTAACGTTGTCGGATCCAGTTGAATTTTTTATCATAGACATCTTTCGTCATAATGATCATATCTGACGGTCGAATTTTGGTTTGTGAATTTTAGTCATCAGAATCACAACGTGTCTACTAATGTTGTATAACTTGTTTAGTAAGTTATACAACTTTGTGAACCAACTCTACATAGGAAGCAAAATTATCAAAAATCTCATGAAATAAGATGTGTTCAGAATGGTGAAATACGGCTATGGTTCAAAAATCACGTAAACCGGGTAACGTCTCGGTGCCGATAGTAGCGGTCAACCCTATTTACCGTTATTATTCCCTATGGGAGCCCTATCGTCGGAAGGTAAATGTCTCAAAATTTTTATATAGACGGTTGCGTCTCATCTACATGAAAGTTTTTCGTGTGGAAGGTTTGACCAAACTATGTAATATAAAGGGAGATATGAGTATTTTCGTGAATTTATAGACTTTAGCCGATAAGATATTAAAAAAGTCGTCGGTTAAGATCAAAAATTGTTTGGCGGTAAACTAAATTTAGAGAAAAATTTTCAAATGACTTTAGCCGACGAAAATATATGAAAAGTCGTCGGCTAAAGTCGAAAAAAAAATTGGCGGCAAACCAAATTTGGGGAAAAATTTTCAAAATTTTCAAACTTAAACCGACAAAAATATATGATTTCATCGGCTATTGTCAAAATTTTTTTGCGGTCTACCAATATTTTCAAAATTTTTAAAGGAGTTTAGCCGACGACTTTTCATATATTTTCGTCGGGTAAAGTTCTTTATATAGGAGTTTTACCGGAGGTGGATGGTAAGAAGTCAGAAAATCAGAAAAAGTTACTGTTTCGCCTGCCAGATTTTCTTCTCGGCCTAGCTCCGCCGTCAAGCCACCGGAGACCGCCACACTTGTCCCAAAAGCTTCGCCGTCGTCTCTACTTCATTGCTGGACAGGTGGTGCATCGAGTGACGCCGCCGTGAGGGATAAATCGAGCTCTAAAACTCCGCCGGTTCGGATTCGGTGTCGATTGAATTTCTCCTTCCTCAGGTCACCATTTGGTGAGTTCTATATATGAATAAGTTGAGTTTAATTAGTACTACATTTTCTTAGAATTCGGTAGCTCGATTCGGTGTGTGTGAGAAAAATCGAAGATTTGAAGTTTTTAGGGTTTAAAATTGGGGATTTTTATATTTTGATTCAATTGACATGTTTAGGCTTAGAATTGGGTTTGGACTTCTTCTAGAAAGTTGTTCGAAATGTTGAGAGGAAGATTCTGTCAAATTTTGGTGGTGATTGGAGGTGGCCGAAAGTTTCTGCAGTTTTTTTTTTCAAAAACCAGCAACTTTAGCCGACGATATTTAAATACTTTAGCCGAAGATATTTGTCGGCTATAGTATTTTTTAATTTTTTTTATAAGGTTTAGCCGACGAATTATGACATGTTTCGTCGGCTAAATACTTCTAAAGCCGACGAAACAAACTATATTTCGTCGGCTATAGCTATTTTTTTAAATTTTTTATTACATACTTTAGCCGACGAATATAGATATTCGTCGGCTTAATTCTGCGAGAATAGCCGACGATGTATTTTTCGTCGGCTAAATTCTAGGACAATAGCCGACAACGTCTTCTAGTGTCGTCTGCTAAAGTAATCACCGACGACCTTTTCTCGACGAAACCATAACCGACAAAAGCTCGTCGGCTAAGATTTTAGCCGATGAATTAAGCTAACTGGCCGACGAAATTTTTTCGTCGGCTAAAGTGCTTGTCCTGGTAGTGTAATTAGTTAAGGTGTTAACGAACAACTTCAAGATTATAGATTCAAATCTCATTAACATATGTAAGGTGTGAGAGTTATTAATAAAAAAGTATTTATATCTAAAAAAGGTGTTAAAATACATTAATTTTAAACTTATCTATTATATTAGTTTGAATAACAACGACTAAACTCACCTATTTATTATATTGGAGGAGAATCGAACCCCTACCAGAATTTAATCTTAACCCAATTCTCTTTCTTTTCTCACCACCAAGGCTAACTTTAAGAGCTTAAACTCAGAGTTTTTTTTTTTTTTTTTTTTTTTTTTTTTTTTGAAATAAAGGATGATCTTTAAGGATATAAATTATGACGATCTTATTAGGTCAACCTAGGGTTCGAAGACTACCTCATTACATCTACTGCTCAACTGACTACAGTAATAGCCAACGATCATCCAAAAGGTTGATGCAAAAACTGAAATCTAAAAGGAAAATGCTAGTCCAAAATGGCGAACATGTACAACCTGTTTCCGGGAGATGGCATGGTACTGATATGGTCTCCGTGTCGCTAGGAAATGAGAGTCACACCTTCCTGCCCCTTTGAACCTGTCAAATACAACTAACAAGTCAGAGGAAAGCCTGGGTATGCTAGGTTGTACCGCTCCAATGCTCAAGTCAATAAGAGTAATAACGTATGCAAAGGGAGAAAGGGTAGAATTTGGACTTAATTACCTCATTTGGACCTTTGTGTCTGTTTATATATGCTTGTGATAAAAAAGGATTTCCTTTTCATTTCCGATGGGGGGAGCTAGTTCCTTCTCAATTTGGGCCTTTTTCTTATTTTTCGCCAAGCTTTTCCCTTGGTTTTCCGGTGGCCTCTGGCAGTCAACCACCTCTGGTGGCTATAGCAAGCAGCGCCGACTACATGTGGTGGTAGTTTAAGAGCTTTGGTGAGCCATGAGTGGCTCGGTATGGAGCTCGATCTCTTGAGGGCTCTCTAGTCAACACAACCAAAACTAAAAATAATCAAACTAATGTAAAAAAACAAAGGACAATTCAAACATAAATTTATGCCGAGTACCAGTTGGTCTAGTGGCTTTGTCAAGACTCACTCCGTATTTCATCCTGAAACCCGAGGTAAGTCCTGCGGGGTCCACCTCCAAGGAAAATTTATCAAAAATTTCGGCATAATCTATCTTGAAAATGGACAACTCTTACCTGAAAAATCCAACTAACACTTCTATAATCAAACAAACCAACCTCAACACCTGGAGCCTTCATGCTCCCCAAATTCATCACATCTCCCAAATTATTAAATACTAAACTTCAGGAATTCCACAACCAACAACAAGGACAACAATTATTCACTAACTGGTTATCAGAGCATATCTAGTAATGAAAGAATAATAATGAATAAAGATTAAGCGGAAGCAGCCTCTGACTATGCATCGATTCCATGTACGCTCGACCTTATTTAAACTTAGCTTGCACACTGGGCATTTAAAACCAAAGGGCCCAAGGAAAGTAATTTAAAAACGTTAGAGTGAGTGGACAAAAATAAATTAAATAACTTAACAAATACATAATTTATTTACTTTCCCATGTTTCAACTTTAAAACTTGGCTGCACGTAACTTTGAACGTCCTTAAAACTTTAAATCCAAAATCACTTAATAATGGACAAACCAGCCCCGCTGATTAATCTCATACATAACTGAGAAGAATAAAATAAGGGAAAAAGTTATCACCATGTAAAAATAAGCCTCCCAGGCTCGGGTCGGTGCCTCCCAGGCTATAATAGCGTCCCACACTAAGTGTTTTACTCACCTATAGTGAGGACCGCTAATAATGGTTAGCTAACTAATAAATATAGATACCGATCGGTTGCCTCACAAGTTATAATAGTGTCCCACGCTAACCGCTCTATCACCTATGGTGAGGACCACTAATAATGGTTAGCTAGCAATAATCAATATAAGTGACCCTATATTGTGGTGACTAAAAACATACAAAATCACTTAAATCCATTAAACTTTCCCAAAATCATACAAATGGTACGGTTCCCAACCGTACTTGAAAATCATCATAAGAAAGTATAATAAACTCAATGGCGTGTCTCACACGTCAAAATATTCTCAAATCCAAATTATAGGTGAGATTTCATTATCAAATATAAATCGTAAATAATTTCTCCACTCGAAATACTCGCTAAAATATTCTCAATATCAAAATCATTATGTCACAAATAAACGAGTAAATTATGATGAAGAACTACCGAAAATCCCATTTTCAGTAATCTTTTTAAAAATATCAAAGTCAACAAATAAAACAATAATAATTAATCCGGAATCATCTCAAAACATAAACCATTAAACCCAACTTAAAACATAAGTCCCAATAAGAAATCCACGTCGTATTTGAAAATCAATCTGGAAAGATAATTCCCATGTCAACTCCAAAATCATAGAAATGATCAACCAAATTAAAAATCAAACTTTCTTTCTTTCTTGAGAACGATAATTATAGATAAGATATTTATAAAACGATAGTCGCATGCAATTTTATTCAAAGTAAAAGTCCACTCACAAATTTAGGCATAAGCCCGACGATACCCGAATTTCCGCTCAAGCGAGATCCTCCTCGTATCCTGGCACAATAAAAATGCTTAGGACCAAACTTCAATTCTGAAAAATAAATACCTAAATATAGACACCAAAACTCTTCCGCTTAACTCACTACCCTTACTAGGGTTAAGCTCACTGGATTTCCACCAAACTCCACCACAACCTTAATTCATCAATTTTTAATATTCTAGAATAAATACCAAGGAAATCCAACTGTTCGATCTTTATTCTAACAACTGCCAAAATCTTCAATTTTTGAAAAATCTCAAACCTAACCTAAACTCCTCCGAAAATTCCAAACTTCACATCATTAAACTCCTCTAATTAAAACAAACTCAAAAACATGAAAAACTACCCCTAAGCGGCGGCCGGCAGCCGGCAGCCGAACTCTGGCGACCTCAAATGACTACCAAATTTTGATACAATCTTCCTCTTAACATTCCAAACAACTTTCATAACTATCACCAAGTCCAATTTCAAGCCTAATTAGGGTAATCGAAGCCAAACATTAAAAAATCCCAAATTTCAAACCCTAGAATTTCAAACCTTCGATTCTCCTTACCTAGCTTGAGTTAGGTCGAATCCTTTTAGGGGTTTGCTGCTGGAAGGGAGAGCTTCCAAATGATACCAACAGCTCCGGCTATGGTGGCCGGAAAAGAAAGTTTCCGGTGAAACTCCACCACGCATAGCTGTGGCTTTCGGGACTAATTTCTCCTTCATGGCGGCGGAACACGACTAGCCACCTATCTAGACTTGAAAAGGATGTTCCAAGCTTCGATTTGATACCTAGCTCGCCCCCTAACTCAGCCGGACGGCGACAGACGGAGGCGATGAAGTTCTGGAATTTCTGGGCAAATTCTGGAATTATCCAGAAATAGGGGTCTGATTTGCTATTTATAGAACTTGAGTTTCTTACAAAATTACCAATATGCCCCTGACTTTAAACCCTTATAACTTTTTCGTACAAACTCTGATTAAAACGTGCCACATATCCACGAACTCGGTTTAACGTCTTCTAAATACGACTTTCATGAAGAAAGTTTTTCCAAAATAATTTTCCTACAAAAAGTCAACTCCAGGGTCCTTAAATAGTAAACAGTTACTCAAAAAAGTAAAAGTTAAAGCAACCTAAAAGTCAATAATCGTAAATTAACTTAAGAACCGGGATGTGACAAGCTTAGTCTCTTTTTTAGTAAGTGACACTACCACATAGTATCAAACAACGGCCAAAACACGTCGTCTGACTGTCATAACTATCGTTGTCTTTTCGCATGTCATCTGATGTATCGTAGAAATGTCGTATGATTGTTGTCGACAACCATGGGATGTCAACATATGTCGACAGCGTATCGGTGATTTTGTGTCTTGTGACATACACTCACATCACGCTTTTTATAGGTAACAGTTGTGTGATCGTTAGTCATACCACGGTTGTTATTAGAAATGTATTCTGATATGGAATCACAAGTCATTTTTAAGCTTATGGCCTTGCCAAACCATTGCCTTCATATGACAAAAAAACTTCTGACTATATAATTGTGAATCAAAAATTATTAGATTCAAGCCTATTCAAACCACGTTTTTTATTTTTCCATTTGTCCTTTGATTCAGTGCAATCGATACTGGAAATGCATATAAATAAAAAATGACCTAATGAACAGTACCTAAATGGATTTGGATTAGATAATATTGTATTTTCAAAAGAAATATCAGCCCTAGGAAATTCCGAAGATTGACTACTATTGTATGATTTATATCCACAAAAGGAGCACACATTCAAGAAACTCCCACACCAAAATACATCTTGCAATGTACTTAATAACATTCAAACAACCCAAAACATATTTCTAGCCTAACTATATATATATATATATATATATATATATAATATATATATATATATAAATAGGGATGATCTAAAGAGGACCTCCTTACTTTAAGAATTTGAGGATTTCTACTATTTGACATTAGTAGATGACTTTATTTAACGATCTCAACCGTTGATCCTCTAGATTCATATGCAAGAAACATGTCTACAAAATTTCAACTAATTCCATAATCATTTGGTCATTTAAATTGACGTAAACAATTGTATGCCGTTAGATAAAATTAAAACGAATATTATGCTAATCAAATGATTAAACGTTTTTAATTTTGGCTAATTTTTTGTATGATTCATATGTGGGTAAGTAACTAGAGAATGAGTGTCTTTGATTGTCAAAATACATGCTAGAGCTAAAAACATCCTCACTTTAAGAGTTTAAGGAGGTCCTCTATATATATATATATATATATATATATATATATATATATATATATATATATATATATATATATATAGTATAGCAAATCCTTGAGCAGCTTAATCGATCATGTTCTTGAGCATAATCAGCTAACTCTTCACGCACCTCATCAATCTTGACTTGCTCATAAGGATATGGATTTCATCACAAAGCCAATAAAGCAATAACACAAAACTCAAAAACAGGTCGAATACCCAAAACCTAAATCTCAGAACCCTTGAATCACCTTGAGAGGAACCAAAATCGAGATTACCAAAATCTCTTCAGAAAATCAAAATCGAAATCGTATTGTAGTCCAAGTCACTTGCATCAAAATCGAAACATTCAAAGAGAGGCTAGGGTTTATGAGAGACGAAATTGAAATCGTTTTATGAGAGACGAATCTAAAGAGAGGCTAGGGCTTACCGACTCTGAGATGAATCTAAAGAGAGGCTAGGGCTCGCCAACAACTTCTTCATTGTCTATGATAAGGCTAAGAGATAAACAAGGTAGACGAGGTTTTAGGTTTTTACTCAAGAGCTGTGGAGAGCTGTGGATGTTTTTGGTTTTGTGAGTGTTTGTTTCTTGGTTTGTGAGTGTGTGTTGTTGAGGTTTTAGGTTTTAGTCTTTTTTTTTTTTTTTTTGTCTAAGTGTTTGGGGAGAATTAAATTTTGGGCTGAAATATAGAGGAGTAGGTTTGGGCACATTGAATTGGCACATTTTAACACCAAATCACACAACATAAAACCTATAAATGTGGTTTGATGCCCAAAATTTAAAGTTTTGGCATTCCTTTCATCAAATTTTGTGTTCCCTGTACAAGTTTAGGGTTAAATTTGATGAGAATGTTGGGAGGAAATATTGGCGACATGGTTTTGCTGCAAAAATACATACACACACACCACAGTTTTATTACAAAACGCCGTATCACTCTTACATGTTGGACACCTTACAACTTGGGTAGGTTAGTGCTCAAATTTTTACACATTCACTGATTCACACCATGATTTCTTAGAAAACTGACGTCGAAAAACTTAAAAATTAGTCACACAACGGGTTGTCAATATACGTCGTTTGATTAACATTGTCTGATACAGTTTTTGTAATAGTGTGCGAGGTTGTGAGTTCGACTCACGCAGTTGTAATTTATTCCTAAACACAACCTTAATTCTTGCCATCTCTCATGACAAGCTTGGAGCATAAGAACTCGTATGGTGTATGGTGTTATTTCATTTATAAACAAAACAATAATAATTACATTACAACATATTAAATTTTAATATAGAACTCTCTGAGCGAATCCTACAGAGAGAAAACAAAAAAAGGAGAGTAAACCCTACAGAGAGTCGTTATAGTGGACTAGTGTTTGGGAGTAGTATTTTTTTCAATAACCCCAGCCCAAATAAGGTGTAGGTTTTGTGGTTGCTTTGCCGTCCAATATGAGAAGAGGTGATGCTGGCCGGTGAGAAGCCAAATCGAACTCGACGACTTATAGGTTAAGCTAGGCTTGTTCTCCCTAAGGTTAGGATGCGGGCGAAAGGAGGCTCGCCTAATTGACTCCATGATTCACTCAAATCAGATCGGGATGATCGAGTTGGTCTGGGTTGGTTGGAGTCACCCGGTAGAGAAAACCACTCTACAAGAAAATTCATCAACGACAACTAAAAGTTTTGACTTTGGTTTGTTGCAAAAAAGAAGTTACATTAATTAAGGCCGCTTGAGAGCAGTCACACCAGTCCAAATTACAAAAAATATAGAAGTTACATTGTAACAAAATGAGAAGCAAATAAGATAAATATAAGTGAAATAGGATTATAATTATAATCTAATAAATATATTACCTAGGTTCAATATATGTTGTTGATTGCTCTAATGGTTTTTCTAGCTCTTTGTTTTTGTATTGAGGGGATTTATCCTCACTTAGAATCTTTTTGAGGGGATTATGTACTCCTTAACCATATTCCCCTAATCCCCTCGAATGGATGTTTCTCACCCTGATTTAACCTTACCTACATTCAGCTTGAGGAGATTTCATGTCACTAAAATTCGGTTTGACTGCTTTCACCTTTCAACATTTTCTTGAAACAGGTTTCGTTGCATATTAGGACACTTCCTACATATACAAATTTTTCAAACTAACGTTACTTTTATATTCCCCTAACTGAATTCTTCTTGACTTATGTATGTAAGTTATGTTTGAGGTAGCTAAGTTGTGAAATGAGTAAACATTTTCAAACTCTTTTTTTTTTTTTTACCACAGAGAACCGTAACATATCGAGCATGTTACTATGTGAATGATGGAGTATTTTGTTTTGTCTTGTCAAATTCTATTGATGTTTTTGTAAAATGTATATCACAATAGTATATCATTTATAGTGAGGATATTTGATCATATTAGAGAAATATTGCAGAAATGATAAAAGATATTTTTTATTTTTTTTGGAAGAAGGACAAGAAGCTTTTTATCAGATTAAATCTGAAAATTCAGAAGATGATGTAAGAACATCAAAAATAATTAATAAATCATAACAAGATGCACATACACATCTTAAATAAAGAAACAATAAAGAATAACAAGATGCACAAAGAAATCTATAATGAAAGGTAACCATGTGACTTGATGTCATATGACACAAAAGTAGCGCGTAAATATATTAATAACTATAATTGTAACTGTAACTGTGACCATATCCAATGTTGTGACCACGTAAGAGAAGTGATTCGCTCATTAGAAATGATAAAAGATAAAAAAAACTTTTTATCCCTTATAATAAATCGATCATTCCATAAAGGGGTATATAGGAGGAAAATAAAAATGTTGCTCACAACAATCAAGCAGTTATCCATGTGGGTCCTTAGCGACAAAATTAAAGTCGTAGCCTAATTAGTTTTAACTAGAATGATCAAGTGGTTGTATAACATTAAGTGACAACATGTAGATGTCGTCACATAATTAGTCTTTTATAATAAAATTAAAATGGTCACGTGAACATTAACGGACGACTCATGTAAATTGCCTCATAACCAGCCTTAAGCGAGCAAATTTCAGTTGTCACAGAAATATTAACCGACAACTCATAATTATTGCATAATCGATCTTTTGTAAGAAAATTAAACTTGTCACATAAAATTAACTAAAAGTTGATAGAAATTGACGCCTAATTGATTTCGGCGAGGAAGTGCAAGATTATGTGACAACCCGTATAAATCGTTTCATAATCTGTACTTTGTAAAAAAAATTAAAGTTGTCATACGATGATTAACAAACAACTCGCATAATTCATCACCTAATCGGTTTTCGACTATGAAGTTCAAATTTCACATAAGATTAAGTGAGGGAGCTATTCTAATGAGAACTAGTTGAGGATTTTTTGGTTTATGATTTAAAAGACTCATTTTTTTTTATCACATTTTGACATCACATCTGTTCAGTTTTTAGGTCTATATGAGGAGAAATTTTTCAGTGCTACGGGAGGACACGTGGTAGTCTGACGTAGTCTTATATTCCAATCAAATTTAGACATGTGGATTTTCTTCATAAAAAATTATTTCAACTATTTTCTCAAAGACCATTTTAGGTTTTCTGTTGTTTTTTAAAACCTAAGCCCTAACCCCCAAACCCTAAACCCTATACCCTATGTCCTAAATCCTAACCCTAAACTCTAAACCCTAAACCCTAGACCCTAGTTTGAACTTGCTAAATACCCATGAATGTCATTTCACAAAAATAGAAAATATTAGTTTTATATTTTAGCTGTAAAATATCAACATGTCTAAATTTGATAGGAATGTAGAACCACATGATACTACCATGTGGTTCTCCCGTAGCATTTAAAAATTTCTCCTATATGAGTATATCACTTAGAATTTTTTTATCCAAATTGGTGATCGTTAAGGTAACGAACTAGATCAAATTAATGGACGAACCAAATCTATCAAACATGAACTGTTCAAGTTCATAATTGATAAATCACATTTATGAATGCCTTAAAGATTTTTAAAATGGCTGAAAATTTGCACAAATGATCTACTCATAAATATATATAAATTGAACGGTCAAGATGTGAATATAGGATCAAAAAGTTAGATAAACCAAAAAGTCTTTAATTAGTCCTCATTATAGAGATCCTCATTAAAAGAGCTCCTCATCCCGTAAAATTTTCGCATAATTGATTTTCTTTTTTTTTTTTTACGAGGAATCGAGGATATATATTCAAGTAGTCACATGAGCATTAAGGAACAACTCATATAAGTACATAGTCGCCTAATTATTTTTTCTGCAAGGAAATAGGATCCGTCACATGAATATTAACCGAAAAAATCATAATTTTAAATTTCGTCACCTAATTGGTCTTCCGCGAGAAAGGTCTAATTGCGACTTAAACATTAAGTGATAACTCGTACGTAAGAGTTGTCGCCAAGTATAAGCGACTAAGTTAAGGTATTATCACATAAATATTAGCCGAAAAATTATAAAAGTCGTCGCTAAACCAGTTTTAAATGATGAAAATGTGGATGCAACATAAACATTAAGCGACAACCCGCTCATTGCTCTTTTATAAAAATTATAATTGTCACACAAACACAAACTGACAATTAGTTGAAATTGTTGGATAATTGACATTTTGCAAGGAATTGAGTGTTGCAAAATGTTATGGCGAACAAATGCTAGTTTTTCACAAATACTTAAGGAAAAAATTCAGTTTAGTACCCTAAATTTTAGGGTTAAAATCAGTTTGATTCCTCTTTATGAAAATCCATCTTTTTAGTCTTTGAACTTCTAATTTTTATCACTTGGGTCCAAATTTTAGAATTTGCTTCAATCATGACGTCACAAGCTGGCGTGGCACAGACACAAGGACCCATTTTTAAATTATAAACCTAAAAAAAGGGTAAAATGGATAAAACTTTTAATAGAATTTTTAATATGTTTTTTTTGTTTCCCTATTTTCTTTTCTCTGTGTATCCTCTATCAGCCTCTGCTTTCTCAAATCTATAAGGGCGTGTCCTGTACAGTTTTATAAAATCATTTTTACAATACTGAATTGCAAAACGAAAACGAGAACTTAAATTAAGTATTTTTAAGATCGAAGTATGCATTCGGTAGAGGTATTTCCAAACTTGCATATAAAATATTTGAAAACATTCATGGCACTCAGTTTGTATACAATATGAAAGTATGGAACTCTATTTTTTTTCCTTCGAAGATAAAGATCATTTGTTATATCCTCAGCAATCATGAAAATCGATTAGAACATTAATTATAAATCCTTTGTGGTTTTGCTGGTTTGCTGTAAGAATTCAAAAAGAAACAAAGTATTGTGATGAAGATGGAACAGTAAGAACCAAATCCCCTCAATTATATTAAATTCCGAGCTCTTGAATCTTTTCTTCAAGATGATTCAATCAGATCTCCAACCTTTGTTGTTAATTCCTCTAGCCCAAAAGATAAGTCAATTGTATACAAGCAAAGATACCGAAGCTCTCACCCCAAATCTTCCAAGTAATCAATTAAATTAGATCTTACATGTGCAAGGGATATTTCCCGAATTCTTCATTCTTCTCTAAGTTCTGCAAGTTTTAATTAATTTGGAGAAAGTTAAGATATCGTTATGAACATATGATGAGAAGAAAGAGAGATAAGAGACTGTGGGAGAGAAATAGAGAGAGAGAGAGAGAGAAGGGGGGGGGGGGAATCGACTACGGGATGAGAGTTTTCAGGAAACACAGAAAACGACAAAAAACTGTTTCCTACTTTTATTTAGACTCCGCGGGTTGTATCCGAAAATTTATTTTCGCTGTTTTACAAATCGAGTGGGCCAAACGGTGATTACATGAGTTTTTAAATTTGTAAAACAGAAAATTGTACTGCAAAACAATACTGAACAGGCCCTAACTTATCTCATCTCCATCTCATTCCCATTTTCTCATACCTAATACACCAAGAATTACGTCTTCGATTTTAATTTCCATCTCATTTCCGCTTTCGATCCATGGTCAGTACCGTCAAGCTCCGCTGCATCCCTCTCTTCTCCAACCCGGTCTTCAAGTTACGTAAAGATCGCATCAAAAGGACCAAAGCGACGACGTTTTCGACCAAGGGGTACTTAAATTGAGGAACGAGTCAATTGGGTCGAACATATCGTGGATGATTGGGGTGGCAATAAGGACGAGGTGGTCGGATAAGGAAAGATTAGAGGAGTTGGTCAGTTGATGAAGGTCGGGATTGATGTGGACATGTGGTGGTGTTGATTAGCTCATAGAGGAACTCAATTTATCAGATTGAGTGATGGGTATTAGAAGTGGGTCTAATTGAGAACCAAAGGTTGAGGAAGGTGAGGAAGAATTAGGGCATGTGGCATTCGAGGATGTTGTTGCTGCTGTTGAGATTTCCATGGCAGATTAGACTAATTGGGTCTTGTGTGGTGTTGAAGAAGACAATTGAGAATCGGGGGAAGAGAGAAGAACACAATAACAAAATTGAAAATAAAAAGAAAGAAATAAAAACTACTTTAAACATAAATATCGATTTTACACTTAATTTGGGTCTATAATTTAAAAAGTGGGTCTTTGTGTCTGTGCCACGCCAGGTCGTGACGTCATAATTGAAGAAAATTCTAAAATTTGGACCCAAGTGATAGAAATTAGAAGTTCAAAGACTAAAAAGATGGATTTTCGGAAAGAGGGACTAAACTGATTTTAACCCTAAAGTTCAAGGTACTAAACTGAATTTTTTCCAATACTTAATATATGTGGCAGATTGGTTGTCGTCGATGATAGCATGATCGACAATTGAAAATTACCTCGTATGTGCTAAATTAGCTGCTTTTATGACTTTTTTTTTTGTCACAATAATTTCCTCGTTTTTTCATAAATTTTTTCAAATTCTTCAAAAAGGATTATGTAGATTTCAGAGATTGCTGTAAAATTTATTGGAGTTATAGAAGATAAAAAAATTCCTGTAGATTTTAATTTTACAATAATTTCCACAATACATATAAAATTTATTTTCTGTTAAAAAAAAATCGGAGAAGAGGTAAACCTTGAGTCTAATTACTTGTTGTCCCTCTCTTTTAGTACTTTGAAGAATCAAATGGAAATGACGACAACTTGGATCGAAGATATACCAAACAGCAGTTGGCCCTAGAAACAATTGAAAGATATATTTTCAGAGTAGTATCTATTGTCTTTCTAGTCAAATATGTTTGGAAAAGATTGATCGATCAAAAGAAAGCCAAAAATGGCGGATTTCCTAAAGAAAGAATGTTGACGGAAAAAAGTAAAATTAAGGGATTGCTAGCTAAAGCAACCCTACTGATGCCTTAAGCCTATTCGTATGGACAGTACTCTTCTTTGGTTTTTTGTTTTTTGTTTTTTGTTTTATAAATGAGGGACACTCTTAATTGATTGTGTTGTAATTAGCTGCCTGCAGGTTCCGCATTTCATTTCTTCTTTTGTGTATGAGCTTGACGACGTTCAATTTTGGCTATTGGAATATTATGTGGCTGGAACCCTTGCTTGGAGTATAAGATCGATCAGTACGTATTATGTATAATGTATAACTAGTAGATCAGGCCTGCGAGAGACAAATACATCACATGTATTAAATTAAACATCATAAATAATAACTTAAAATTGTGTTTGTCAAATTTTTTTGTTCTTCACAGTCTTTGTATGTACAGTTACCCTTTAAGTGAGCATAAAGGAAATTTCTTCTATGTATGACGTGCAAATAGCTAGATTGTGCAATTTTAACCATCCACATGATATATGTTGTCTATTTACACGCCGCGCATGGCAATATTAACGTTAATGTTTGATCCTAATTAAATAATTCACAAATTATTTATTTGTTTGTGCTTAAGAGAATAAGGGTGAGTTATTTAGCTAAATAATTTTGCTATCCGGCCTAGCTATTTATTTATATGGAGGCAGATCAGCCTAGTATACATCATGATGATTGGTCACAATTACAACCAGTTGAATACATGTAGACCTTAAAGTCTTCTACGTTTTCGATCCCTTTCTTTGCTTTCTTTCATATTCATTTTCATCAGCATCTTTCAATTGAATAACCCATGTAGCTAACATGGACAACAATACTGAACTAAGAAAATTAGATGTAGCAATATTTACCAAGACTGGCAAAGAAAGTAGAGATTGAAGGAGTATAACTGAGAAAATCAGCTCGCTTCAAATTCTTAGCGGGAATTTTGTGTACTACTTCGGAGCAACCTCCTGGGCTGCTATGGTACCATTTCATGAACAACCTAGACCCATCAATATTATTAAGCTTTAGAGGACAATTTTGCTTTATGACAATTTGATATAACAAGAGTACTATACGTGCACTCCTCTTTGAACTGTGACGGATTGCTTTCGTTATACCATATATAACCAATGCCTAATTATCTTTCTCAGTTGTCTTCTCTCATCACAACCAAGGACTAACATAATCAGTGAGACATCACGTAAAGAAAATCTGAAACACCAACAACACCAAACCCACGTCCCAATTTCCTTGATTAAATGGTCATCCACCATCATATTTGTAAAGAACTTCGATCACCAAACCCCTTTTATCTTCAATTTGGGAGTGTTTAAGACGAAAGAAGATAACACGTAGATAAAGAACAGAAAAAAAAAAAAAAAAAAAAGCCGTTTCTTCTCAAGGTATAGATATATAGTTAGATGAATACACACACACACGTTTTGCAAATTTGAGTTTTTAGATGTTTAGATATACGTATTTCCAGATATTCCTATATATTTTGCAACTAGTAATTAAGTTAATAGCTAGCCCCTGCTTGAACATATATAAAGTTCAGTCTGTACTCTAATAACTGTATAGGTACCAAAATGGTGGACATGGAGATAAATATAGTTTCCAGAGATACTATCAAACCTGCAGCTGCAGCTACCTCTTCACTTCATCCCCATCAAAAACCTTGTAATCTTTGCATCTTTGATCAGCTCATTCCAACAACTTATGTTCCAATTTCAACCTCCCCCAGACACTAGCCCATTTGAAAAACTCACTCTCACATACCCTCACTCAGTACTACCCGTTTTCCGGGCGGATGAAAGACAACCTCTATATTCATGACTTTGATGCTGGTGTCCCCTACCTTGAAACACGAGTCGAACGCCGCATGTTTGAGTTTCTTGAGCTTCAAGAAATCGAGTTGCTCAATCGGTTTCTTCCGTTCCATCCATTTTGCAAGCAAACTGAATCTCCTGATCTGCTGCCCTTGGTAGCTTTTCAGGTCACTGTTTTTGCTTGTGGTGGAATATCAATTGGGATCTCTCTGTCTCACAAGATCTTTGACACACAAACTGCAAATATTTTCCTTCAGTCTTGGGCTTCTGTTTTTCGTGGGGATCATGAAGAAGCAATAACATCAAACCCTAATATCTGCCAAGCATCGTTAACTTTTCCAGTAAGTGATAATTTACCACAAAAATATCTTGCTTTCATGGAGAGCATGTGGTTCGAGGAAAAGAAGTATGTAACAAGGAGATTTGTGTTTGATGCAAAAGCCATAGCCACATTACGTGAGAAAACAAAGAGCGAGCTTGTCCCCAATCCAACTCGTGTTGAGACACTCACTTGTTTTCTTTGGAAACATGCAACATCTGCTTCTAGACATGGTATCAATTACTATATCATTCCTGCATGATAGTTTACGTTCTTTGCAATAATAGACATGCAATAACTATTTTCAGACCTCAAAATAAGAATCTATTTTATTTAGGGTTTTCACTAAAAGAAATTCGAGAAAATTAGATAAAAACCCAAAATACTAGACCTCTTTTAAGATAAACTCATACATATTTTTCTTGCATTTTATACCACTCTACATAAGAAACTTACCATATAGAGCAAATGTCTATAATAATAGTTTTATTCATTTTTCAGTTTCTCTGATTTGCCCTTCAGACGGTAGAAATCTAAATTTGGTATTTTTCTTAATTTTAGCATCAATTTAAAACTCAAATACTAAGCTAAAATTTAGTTGGATTTAACTTTGTCATAATCAATTACATTCTTTAATTTCTTACCTTATTATTACTAACTTGAGTGTATATATATGCTATATACAGAAGTATGTCATTTGTAATAAAATGATTTTTTTCATTCCTAAGCTCACATTTGGTGTCTCTCTACATAGTCCAAAAATGTCTAATTGTAAGGTACATGTTCTTGTTCTTTGATTAATGTTCTTCTTTTTAGGTATATATTTATATCATTTCCAATCCTGATCGAGAGAACATTTTACTCTCAATTACTTACATTTCTAATGTACCTATTAATTAGTAGGACATAATATGATAATATACCTAAAAAGAAGAAACCCAAAATTGGGTTTAGGGTATAGGGTATAGGATTTAGGGTTTAGGGTATAATGTTTAGGGTTTAGGGTTTAAGATCAAATAGCTAAAATAGTTTTTCATCATAGAAATCCACATGTCAAACTTTGAATGGAATAAAGGATCACGTCAGATTTCACATGTTCATACACTAACAGTGTAAAATTTCTTCATTTTACTATAATAATCAAATATATTATTTATATTATATTCTACCTTATGTATAGATCAGATAATGAATTTCTTTCACTTAGATTTTTTTATAAAAAATAAAGAAAACCGCATGATTCTTGTAAATTGATTGAAAAATTTTAGTGTTAGAAAAAAAACTCATAACGAAGGTATTTAAGACAGCATCAATTAAGTTTATTTATTATGTTTATATGCAGAGACGTAGCCAGCTAGGGGGCAGAGGGTTCAATTGAACCCTCTCACATTTTAGAAAATTTTAATTAGTCATAATGAGTATCAGATATTAATGGAATGTAACATATAAATATCGTGATAATAATTTAAATTTCATGTACGATTTTTTTTTCTTTACAAATAAGCTAAATGGAAGCAGAACATTAATATATACCGTGCATTGACATTATCTCTACGAAATAAAACATTCTTTTCAATATTTATCGTGCATGTTCAATTTAAGAATCGATGTACAACAAAAATTAAGTTTGCGTCATTTGTTTGTTTTTTTTTTAACAAAATTATGTCAGTAAGTAACTGAATATGAATTTAACTTGTTAGTTAATCTTGACCCTTCTAAGTATGAGTTCTGGCTACGCCACTGTTTATATGTTATAGTTGAATGGTGACAATTGTGTACAATTTAGAAAAAATAGGACATAATATGTATCATAATTGATACATTTTAGATGTCTATTAAATATGAATATTATGTGGGTTTTATTTAAAACCACTCTTTAAAATTGGGTGTATATGAAAATCCCCAAGAAATTCTTGGTCAAATAAGAAAAGTTTATGATTCCTCTGTTTAGATTGTAGACGTACAATTCCCTTTGGCATCAACATGTAATGACTGCGTCTTGGATATCATTCATCAGGTGGTACATCACGAAGAGCACCCGCAGTAGCACATGCCGTAAACTTGAGGCGACGACTGAAGCCACCAATGCCAGATAACGCCATTGGAAATCTATTTTTGTGGGCTACTACAATCTACAATCCTTCTGATACGGGAGAGACTACTGTTGAGCTGTGTGATTTGTTGCAGCTGTTACATGAATCTTTCAATGGACTTGACCATGACAGTTTGGATGCATTGCGCGGAGATGAGGGGCGTCGAGCTATTTTTGAATACCTCGATCAATTGTTGGAGTGGATGGAAATCTTGGATCCAACTCCAGAAATATATGCGTTTCACTAGCTGGATTAACATTCTTGATGAAGTTGATTTTGGATGGGTGAAGCCATTTTGGATTGGGGTCATGGGAAAAGTTGGACCTGCCTTTAGGAACCTTACTGTGTTCGTCAACACACAAAGGGGTAACGGTATTGAAGCATGGGTGACCATGGATGAAAAGCAAATGTCTATAATGGAAAAAGATCCTCAGTTTTTAGCATTTGCTTCTCCAACCCGCGCATTATGAATGTATGACGTGCGTTTACATGTTCATCTATTCATATATGTAAATAAGCATGACAAAGTGATTTAGAAACATGCTATTATGATTGTGATGATCGATCGATGATCAAATAACGTTCAGAGTGTAATATGCATGCCTGTATTACGATAAACTATTCTGCCATGGCGTCAGAATATATACATAATCCTGTAGTTTAATTTGCATCTTGTGTAAACCTAATTTACTCCTAGCCTGAAGGTTATTAGAGCATTGTGATTTCCACAATTGATACTGTATATCCTGTATGGAATATATAAGTTAAATACTGTATATATACACTGTATTTCCACAATTGACTCTATATACTGTATTTCCACAATTGACTCTATATACTGTATATCCTCGTATTATCCACAATTGATCAATTTCATGAATGAAAATGAGAGCAAGAGAACTTCAAAGGAGTCAAATCCTTAGGCAAAGCTGAATACAAATAAAAGAATGGATATGTACGTAGGTTTTAGATTCCTATAACTATGTACGTATGCACGTATATACATGCTAATTAGTTCTGTATTGATCATCTTGCTTGACACAAGTATTGCCTTGATCGAATTCGCCGGACGACGGTCTCTGTTATTTACCGAAAGCAAGCTAGCTAGGTCTTCCTGACATCCCTTGTTTTCTGCAGTTCCAGTTAATGCAAGAGCGTGTGCAGCGATTCATCGAGTCGATTAATTAAGTTGGGTACGTGGTGTATTTATACTTTTTGCAGAAACTCCAGGCCCCAACCTTGTTGCACTTTCGAACAAGATCTGTTCCCTCCTCATTCGCAATTTCAAGTCCTGCAGTGACTCCATAATTGGCTGAATCAGTACCTAGCTAGCTTGTTATATTACGATATCTCGTCCATCACTGGTTCAGACAGTCGAGCGTCAGCTTCACATCTCTGGCATGGACCTTGAGGCTGGAACATCATCATCTTCTCCACCTTTAACGCCGTTGAAGTATATATCAAACATATCTGATATACTAATAATTAAGAACAAAAGGGGCTGGCCGGCTGGGATTGAGATGGTAGAAGGAATAATAATTAATTAAGTAGAATCAAATAGGAGGAGTTGAAGAGTAAATCGGAATATACAAGGGAAATCATCAAAGAAGAGAAGACTAGTTTGTTCGACAGTAATTTACAGACGTATAAAAACGAATGGAAAAGACTGTGATCGGCAGCGTGTACCTATTCGCAACGCAGCGTTGACCACAAATTTGACTGCGCGTTTCCGTTACTATGTGCTGTGTTTTGGACGTTTTGTAGGGTTACGTACCAGAGATCGAGTCTTCAGTCCACACAATACTGTATGAACGGTTAAAATCTATGGCTTAAATACAGATGCATGATTGTCCCGACCTATGAAAGTTTAAAATTGCATCATGTACTTATTATACGACGTGTACGTATACAAGAGATAACTGGTTAAGTACATGATTTTTCTATGCAGGTTCCCGCCAATTTGTCTAGCAAATCACCAAAGTACGTAAGTGGCCTAAAGTACGTTAATTTAGGACAATTTCCCATTTCTTTTAGTTGGGAATATGTTGTTCTTAATTTCTAATACTGGAACGAAAATGCTACTAACATCAATTTCCCTTGTGTCATTTTTTCAAACATTTCCTTTGTGTCTGTTTTCCAATGAGATACTTTTGTTTTTGCACATTCGTTTACACTTATGCATCATGCATGAGCCACATAACCCTAACATGTTTCGATTTGGACTATGAAATGGGAAAGATGCAATTTCAATCGATTGATCTATTTGTTGACAAAAAAAAAATCACCTTTTCAAAAAAATTATATGGTGATCAAGAGTATTCCAAAATAAATGGAAAAGAAGTTAACTGTTTTGACTGAGTTCAAATATAAAGCAAAGAAGACATACTCCTCATTCAAAGTTTGTTAGCAATGAAATATTCCAAACGTTAAAACAAGCGAGGATATATATTGCTATTCAAATTTGATATGCACTTGAAGATAAAAATTCTCATTCACAATCCAAATTCATTCGACTCGGAAGACAATATTCTTGGACACTTTTCATATCCTACATATGTGGAAGAACAAGTTTGAATATTAACAAAAGCCTCAGAGGTCAAAGAAGAAGATAGAAATACTGCTATAATCTTTCCGATTCAAATGGATAAAAGATCAACCTCAGTTTGAATTTGAGTTGACAGCTATCTTCATCAAACTAATCTGCTGTGCCTATAAAAAGGCAAGTTCTCTGTAACGAAAGGGGGCGGAAGAGAAGAACGAGAAGAGAACAAGAGAAGGAACATAAGAGACAAAGAAGAGCAGAAGAAAGAGCAGAAGAAGAGAAGAAGAGAAGCTGTGAGCCAACAAGAAGATAGTGAAGGTGGAGCTCTCATTCTAACTCTCTTTATCTTTTGCAGTATCTTTATCTTTCTGTATCATCTAGAAGTCTCAACCTTGTTCCACCGGAAGCCTTGAAAGTAAAAGCTGAACAACTCCTCTAAGAAGCTTCCTATAACACGGCTTCAACAATCAAGGCCCCAATGCCGTTTAAATCTCGAAGACCGTTCCAGATCACCTCAAGGTCATCACTAAAAGAAGACTATGGCTGCTCAGCTCATTTTCTCATTGCAATGAAACATATGGCCTTGTATCACTCGCATAACAAGCCACACAAGAGGAAGAGAACAAATATTCCAAGCAACACAAGTTTGAAGCTGTCATGTCAATTATGAAGAGCAGGAACTTACCCTAGACGTCTTGGAGTATTTCCCACAAGCAATGAAGAGTATTTCTTATCTGCAAGCAAAAGGTGGAAGTCAGAATTTGAAGCTTCTAAAGAAATAGAAGTGTATCTGGCGGAGGAAATCAAAATTTAAAGTCAATAGAAGTGTATCCGGCAGGTTCACCTTGTTAACCTGACTTCAGAAGCAAAACTGACACTTTTGCGTGAGCTTAAACCGATTGAGTTGAGCCTGAGCAGATTGAGTGAGCTTGAGCATATTGAAGTGAGCCTGAGCGGATTGAAGTGAGCCTGAGCAGATTGAAGTGAGCCTGAGAAAATTGAAATGTCCAGTATGCTCTTCCTCCACAAAAGACAAAAGTCTTAATCAAGTGTCAATTGGTGACCACAAAGCTATGCCACCTAAAAATCAGAAGCACAAAATGAAGAGAAGGAGCTATTACCCAATATGCGCTCTCAATCAAGGTGGAGTGAAGAAACGGTGGCGGCATCTCTCCATTTATAGAGGAGCGGATCCTTTGAGTTCGACTCCCAATTGCATTCGATTTCCATTTGCAAACGGGTTTCTATCCTTGAGATGATAATCATTGAGATGTTATCGAGTTTATCGAACTGGGAAGAACGTCTCTGAGGAGTTTGTGGTTCACATGATCTCATCAAGGCTACAAGTTTCTGTTGGGCATTATTCGACGAGTACCAAGCCCACTCATTTATTCAAGCCTCTTGGTCACACTGACACATCGTCCGTTTTGGGTGTCCAAATCATTTCGGAAGAAGCTTCACCAAATCGAGGCTCCATGAAACAAAAATAAAATAAAAATGTGACCATTACAAAACCAAAAATCCCAAATTTGTTGAACTACATTGGTTTGATCCCTTCACAGGGTATGTAGGCAGTCTAGATTTAAATCTGGATGCAACCACGACTCCAAATAAAATTCTCGGATCTTCTGAAGCCAAAATCTCGCTCCAGATACAAATCCAAACACCATTCTAAACACGTTTCCAAACACTACTCTTATTTCAAAATCAAAGCCTTTCCAATGAGTCATTCACTTGTTAAAATTCTTGAACTACGAATGGCTTGATCCCTTTACAAGGGTACGTAGGCAACCCATTCAAATTTTCGGGTGCAGCCGTAAAAACAAACAAACACATACATCCCCATTGGTTATTTTCTTTTGAAATCAAATGGTTTTCCTCTTAAAATAAGAGGATGTAATTAAGAGATATGTTATTTTGAATGAGTTGAACTTAACATAATAAAAGTTCTATTTCTCATAAATGAGATATGACGAGATTATGTCGAGTATATTATATATATTTTTTGCTCAACACTGTTGCTGCTGAAGTAATTTTTTTTTTCCGGTACAACGACATATCACTTGCATTGATAAATGCTGGAACTATAAAATTATCTGGGAGAAACCCCTGTAATTGAAAACATATTGCAGTAAAAATAGTTGTACTTAGACCAAAAGTACGTATGTTAATTGCTAAATGTTTCGAAGATTTAATATATACTACTTATAACCCCCCTTGCTCGGACTCTCTTTAATTTGAGAGCAGAAGAATATAGAGGAGGAATTACATCTTTATTTAAATTAAGTACATGGAACAGTGTATTATATATGATCGATGTAAATTTTAATGTACTAACAATCGATCATATTACATTGCTGATTGATTAATCTGCATGGGAGAAACATTTCCTTCAATTCGCTGGACGACGGTCTCTATCTTGTTGACAATGACCAAGGTTTCCCTGAGATCCCTTGTTTTCTGAACTTCGAGCAAATGCAACAGTGTTTGAAGCGATTGATCCAGTTGAGAGAGTTGGTTGCTGTACTTGTACTTCTTGCACAAACTCCAGGCACCAATTTTGGAACACTTTCGAACCAGATTTGCACCCTCTTCTATTTGCAATTTCAAGTCCTGCAGTTCTAGCTCCTCCTCTAATGGCTGATTCTTCAACACCTTGTTGTACTCTGATATCTCTTGGATCACTGGCTTCAAACATTCCAGCGTCAGTTTCACATCTCTCACTTGGACCTTGAACATGATCATCTTATCTGTCAGTTCTATAACGCCGTCAATCATGTTAAGAACAACAACTACGTGCTTGCTTGGGCTGCTGGAGTTTGATTAATTTATCAAGAGGAACAATATAATTAAGCACTACGTAATGGTAAAATGGAATATATATAGATCAATGAAACTGAGAAGAGCTATATATTTGAAAGTTAACTGTAGCGTGTGTGTCTAAAAGATCAGCAATGGAGCCTTCAAAGAAGTCGGCATGAAATTAACTGGAAATTTAAGTTAAATTGACGTGATGAAATTCATAGCGAGTTAGCAATAACCTTCAATTAATATCACATTGTTGACATAGTCAAATCAAACTGCTAGTGCGCTTTAATTATTATATTAGAAATGTTAAGAAAATTTTGTCATACCGGATGACATGTTATGCAACATACTTTAAAGGTAAAAGTTTTCAAAACAAAACACCCAACTACCTATATTAGAAATGTTGTTCGACCTAGCTCCTATTATAAAGTTACACACACTTATAAAGAAATTCCATCATACCGGATAACATGTTATGCAACATGCTTTGAAGATCAAAGTTTCCAAAACAAAACACCCAACTACCTATATTAGAAATGTTGTTTGACCTAGCTCCTATTATAAAGTTACACACACTTATAAGGAAATTCCATCATACCGGATGACATTTTATACAACATGCTTTGAAGGTCAAAGTTTCCAAAACAAAACACCCAACTACCTATATTAGAAATGTTGTTTGACCTAGCTCCTATTATAAAGTTACACACACTTATAAGGAAATTCCATCATACCGGATGACATTTTATACAACATGCTTTGAAGGTCAAAGTTTCCAAAACAAAACACCCAACTACCTATATTAGAAATGTTGTTTGACACACTTATAAGGAAATTCTATCGTACTGGACGGCATGTCCCCACTTACAATGATCTTTCTACGTCCACGTTCATCAACCAATCTATTGTTCAGAAGAATAATGTTGATCGAGCCTTGTTGTTGATTTATAAATACAGGAAGAACCCCTCGTCGCAATTAATTAATGTTAAGCTGAACGCTTTGATAGCGTACCGAAAACATACAGATTGATGAAAGCAATAATATGGAAAGTTCAACAAATCTCCGCAAATTTGAAGACTACGCCAGTGCTGATCATATTGGTTTTGAAGTTGCGCTTCAAGTCGTTTCTCTTACAAAAAAGAACACAGCCGGGTTTTGGAGACAAATTTGAAGCAGACTTTCCCCCAGATTGCGATGGATTATTTCATAAAGCAAAGAGTTCTGAGTTCCAATCTTTGAAAATGCCATGTAATAAGCGAAAAGCTTACACCAAGGTATACTGGTAGATCATCAGCGTGTCATGACGAACAAACCCAGTCATCACCACGAGTACTACTCCTCCTCGAGCAATAAAGTCTCGGCTTCGCCTCCGACCAACACCGAATTAATACAGCCGTGAAAATTAAAGATTCGGATAATCACCTTTCAGGAGTCTTCTTTAGCCGGTGATCAAAATCAAATTCCTTTAAGCTCTCAGCCCTGCCATTGAATCACAGGCCTGTTGAGAAGCTCAAACATATGTTAGATATATTTTAGCGCGTTGTTATTAACTTCTCCATTTTCTAATGGCTCTCCCTCATATCATCCATAAGTTCAAGAGATATCTCCTAATCTCGTGCATCGAAAGTTTGGCTCTGGCAATAAAATAAGGGCGCTTTCGAATCTCAAGCAAATGATACAGATTGATCACAATTCATTTTCCTTAATTGTAGAATAGATCAGGGAGCAACCGATCGAACATACTACACATGCATGCTCCAAGAAGTTCTTTCCTCAAATTTAGTTTCTTGATTATTACTTCCATCCTAGCCAGGGGCGTACATGTAATGGGCTATCTAGGGCTGCAGCCCAGACCGAATTTCTGATATATACCATATGAATACTAACCAGTAAACAAAATTTCTTTGGTTTAGTTGGCCATGTGTCCAACTTGACTTTTACGTTGTCTAAGCCCTCTATGGTTTCGACTCCTCTTGGAGTCAAATCTCATGCTTTATATAGTTTTCCAAGATTTTATTTTTCTTCCTCTATTCTTTGTGAGAAATTTTGAGGAATGACCACTTTTAGTTATTCAAATTGATTTATAACCATGTTTTTATAAACTAATGAAAAATGACCATAACAAGGGAGGAAAAATCAAAACTGCCATTCTTTTATTCCTACTTCATAAACGAAAGAAAATAAAATTAAAAAAAAAACTCAATTATCTTCACTAAGATTCCGTCATCGATCTCTCACTCTTCGAACTCCGAAGTTGACAAAGAACAGAGAATAGCCATGGATTTAGCTATCCAAGACCTTCTTCACTCGAGCTGCCTTACAGTACGTAAACTTAGACCTCATCAGAGATTCACACAACAATTCTGCTAGTAATTTTAGGGCATGGGCAAATCCATCTTTACTTGGTAATTGGTATCGCTAATCTTGATACACTTGGGGCATTTGAATGGTTTGCACCTAAAATAAAATTGAAACCATTTGAACATATTTGTGAAGAGGACCAAGTTCATATCATACCATAGTAGTAATGAGCGGAAGATGCCCTCAAATTAGCCTAAATTTGTAATAGCTACAGTGATCAGAAGTCTGTTTGAGAAAAAGATCGATATATCACTCAATGAACTGAACTCAAATGTCTATTAGAGAAAAATATCAATATTTTAGTTCCATATGACATTCTTAACAAGTTTAGTTGGCATTAGTTTTCTACAACGTAATTACTGGGTTGTCTCTGAAGGGCATTGACTCAAATTAAAGTATATTTCTCTGATCGTTTGGATCATGTTTACCAAATTCTATACTTCCAAGATCATACACAACAGTCTAGAGAAGCAGAGCATAAATTAGGGCATCGGACGATGAGACAGATAACAAAACAACGATATGTGGGAGTGTAGGGACTAGACTTTTGGTGCAGTGTAGAATAGCTTGCGCAATTGTGGAAATTGAGAAAGATAAGAAAATAAATGAGTTGGAGAATTTACGTAAGGGCAGTTTGGACTTTTGGTTCATTGATATGGTTATTTTTCAATGATTTGTGAAAATATGGTTAATAATCAATTTACAAACCAAAATGTGGTTAATTTACAAACCAAAATGTGACTACAAACCAAATTTGGCTGGAAATCCTTCATTTTTTTACTTAATTTACATCACTTTGCATGTTATTTTCCTTCTCTTTTTTTTCATTGTCCTTCTTTGGTTTAATCTGCTTTTCTATTAGTATTTTGTTAAAAAAAAATATATTAAAATGTTTTCTCATATACTCTTACATTTCCGTTAGTGTTTCTTTACAAGAAATTTACTTTGATGAATCTACCATTTGGTTCAAGAAATTCTAAAAAAAATTGGGGTCTAACTAGTCTAGACATTTACCGGATCCTGGATCCGCCACTGATTCTAGCTCTATGTGAAAGTACCAAACGGTGGAGATGCTCTCAATTCTACGACCCAATGAGCTCATTGCTCTCGTGTGTTTGCCTTCGATCTCAATCTGTTCATCATATTTATATGTATACATCTAGAATTATTTTTGTTTGTAAAGACTAATCGTAGGGTTTGATTCGAAACTTTAATTTTTAGCAAGAGTCCATAATGCGTGTGTTTGAGGGAGATTTCTACGTGAAATTATCAAACACATCAAAGAGAAACTAGTTGAATATAAATTTTACATTAGATAGGGACCGCGCACTCTTTGCCTCATTATAAGAATCTTTCTTGTTCTGCCGGCCGGAGATGCAGAGGTAGTCAGGTAGATGACCAAACAAGAAGTTTGATTCAGCGTATAATGAGAGGTGGATATCTTGGTGATGTAATCGAGAATTAAGACGAAGTCATATGAAATAGCTTGTAGAGGAAACTTAATTGGCCGGTGCCGGCAATAGCTAGGCTCCTAGGGCGTGGGAAGGTGAGACTTTGGTGGATTTGACTGTGAAAATATATATGAAATCATCAGAGTGAGAAATTCTATTAAATTGAACTTCATGACCTCAACAATGTCAGGCTAGGCTGCTAAGCAACAAGACTACGGCTTATCGACATTTACCACGCATTTACGAGATTACGCAAATTACGAAGCATTCAATTTGGTTGAGAGAGAGAGAGAGAGAGAGAGAGAGAGAGAGAGAGAGAGAGAGAGAGAGAGAGAGAGAGAGAGAGAGAGAGAGAGAGAGAGAGAGAGAGAGAGAGAGAGAGAGAGAGAGAGAGAGAGAGAGAGAGAGAGAGAGAGCGAGCGAGCTAACTGTACAATGAATAAACGAATGAAGTTTGCACAGTGAATTACCTATGCAAAACTACAAATAAAACGATGATATATGTAGATTTTACAACTTCGATCGCTACATATTGTACGTACTGATTAATTAGTTGCATGCAGATGGACTAATTCGTGCGCATGGAAGAAATATTTCCTCCAATTCGCTGAACGACGGTCTCAATCTTCCTGACCGTAGCCAAGGTCTCCCTGAGATCCCTCGTCTTTTGCAGCTCAAGTACATGCAAGACAGTGTGAAGCGATTTGTCCAGTTGATCAAGCCGGTTGGTGTATCTGTATTTTTTTAATAAACTCCAGGCACCAACCTTGGAGCACTTGCGAACCAAGTCTTCCCCGTCCTCCAGCTGCGACTTTAAATACTGCAATTCCTCCATCGGTTGATTCAGCACCTTGTTGTATTCTGCTATCTCGGAGATCACTGGTTTCAAGCACTCGAGCGTCAGTTTCATATCTCTGACGTAGTCCTTGAACATCATCATCTTCTCCATCATCACTTGTATAACACTGTGTCGAGCAATTACGATTAGAACAGTAAGTTCTTGGAGCCGCTAGCCAGCTAATCGAGAAATGAGGAAATTAGTAGAATTGGAGTGACGTACGGGTGAGAGACATGGTTCAGGCCTTCCGCAATGTACTTATATAGTAGCTAGGCGAACCTTCAAAGAATATTCTGAAGTCGAAATTACGTCGTCAATAATAGAGTCAACTCTTCGTCAAGCGTGTCTTGACTCTTGACTGCTAAAGTGCCTGAGTGGAGTTTCGATATGCTGTGGTTGGGTGGGCTCTTTCGGAGTACCTTGCAGCCACTGAGCCACGTACGTGCATGGAAACTTCCAAACAGAGTGAACAAACACAACATGCATGGAACTTGCGCGTCTATTTCGATTCAACGGCTACCTCCCTTTTTTGTTCCTTCAACGGCTACCTGCAAATTGGTCACTCTCCAATCGAATATAAACCCTAATTAGGCTACATATCGATCCCCCTTGATTTCAATAAAGAAAAAATGAATTTTCTGTTTCTTTTTTTCACACCCGAAGCGTACGTTAACATGCACCCGCACGCAATCCTACATGACCGCAACTAGCTAGAGCATGTTCTAATTGTCTTCGGGGTTGAACTGAACAATTCCTCCTCCATCGATCCTTTCACGACTGGCCGGGGAAACTGATCGAGTTACTTATTTATAGGAATCCCAAGCATATATTGACTATTGAAAATAACATTGCAAACAATGTTGCAGCCTGGTAGAAAACAAGAAATATCAGACTATAATTCAAAATTCAAATGTCAATAACACCAAGTCGTTCTTCCATTTCATTCTGTCTAGAAGTGCATGTGGTATGTTAATTTCCACAGAAAGCATAGAGTATAATCTCGAATATTTAGTTCTACTTGACCAAACCTGTTTCCAAACGTACACTCCGGATTAATATATGAAGCAAAGATATTATGAACCTCCATACTTCTGAAATAGATCGATATATGGCTTATATGGCTTTAATCAATTAGGCTAGGCCGTTCATGTGAGGGGAAAAAAAAAAAGGTTGCTTAGCGAAACTGTACGTGGTGCCATATGCATATGTTCTGTTCATACTTAATTAAGTTAATATATATACTACCGGACATGTACGTATGTTTCTTAACTTACAAGCCAGAACAAATATCCATTGGGAGGATGATGCTTTTTATGTCATATATATAGAAATTGCCAATACTACTCGACTAACTCGAGCATACTTTAGTTTCCTATTCAAACAAACACGCAAAGCATCATCTTTATGCGCGCGCATAGGCATAGCTAGGTGGAAAAATACCTGTAAAGAGATCCAAGCTCACAAAAATTGTCTTAAGTATTCAACAACTACGTACACAAATGCAAGCAACGTACTTCAGCCTCCAAACCTCTTTTAGGATATTTAATTTCCTAAATGTTGAGTACGTAATTTCCAATATTGGATTACATGCATATGCATCAGGCCAGCTAAATATACTTTTACCTGATAATTTTGAGGTCATGGGTTCAAACTTCATTGACATATGTAATGTGTGTGAGTTATTAATAAAAAGTTTTTTTTTAGGTAAATATACTTTTAGGCTAAGCTAAACATAAGCCAAACTGAACAAAAGTCTAAATTAACGGTGCACTAAGCCAGCCTTAATTAACAGGAAGCTCACAAATGACATCAGTTAATTAATGGAAACTGATGGGCAAACACAAGGAAAATTGTATATATGTATAATACTAAGACAGCAAGACAGCCAAGAGTCTTAGCTAGTTTCAATTACAGCACAATTTTAGGTAAAGATGAAGACAGGTAATCAGCCAAGCTAATTAATCCAAATGGCATCCTCTTAATTTAAAGCTAAAGAATAAGCAACATAATCTAATTAATCAGCCGCGTGATTCGGTTGTGTGCTAGCTGACCAGCTAACGAAAGGGAGAGGATGAGGAGCAAGAAGCTAATCAGGAAAAGAATCGGAGTTGGCTCAACTACGTACAAGAAACATTTGTCGATCACTACAATGCCTTATACTTTCGAACCTGTTTCACTAAGAATATAAGATCATTTTCCCATAATTTCCCATACCAAACATACGTACTCTTTTCATGGTCGGCCAGAGCCCAGCGCTGGCTGTGCGACCGCACCAGGCCCGGGAGCAAATGGGGGCACAAAATCCACAAACAGGGCCGGCCCTGAGAATATGGGGGCTCGAAGCGAAAAAAAAAAATTTGGGGCTCCTTGCGAAAAAATATATTTGCACCTTGTAAAAGATAATCCTATAGAAGGATACTTCCTAATTGGAGCAATATAGCACCTTGCAAAAGATAATACTACAGAATTTTAGGCATAAACAAAGACATAAACAGAATTTCAGGCATAAACAAAGGCACGTAATTAAACATTCAATGATTCAAATACTTACACCAAAACCTATCTCACAATCAGTCTTCTGAATTGAAATCGAAACCCTTATCATTCTCAATTTCAAGTTCTCAACTATGAAATTACAAAAACTATGAGGTTTGACTCATTGGAGGAGGATGACAGACTTACCTGACTTTCGTCGGAGAGAACTCAGACTCAGAGAAATTGAGGGTTTCTGGCCTGCTGCAAGGAGACCTTAATATGAGAAACTGAGAAAGACGGTAAGACGCGTGCGGCAGTCGAATGAGTCGATGACTCGATCAAAGAGACAGAAAGTTGCAGAAGACAGAAGTTTGTGCAGGTTTAGAATAGATGTTTATTCTTGTTAAAAAAAAATGTTTATTATGCTATTTTTTATTTATTTATATATATGCTTGGATTTTTTTTTTGGGGCCCTTAATTTGAGGGCCCAAAGCATATGCTTGTTGGGCTTTAGCCCAGGGCCGGTTCTGTTCACAAATGCTGCTTTCTAAATTGTAATCCCTCTTTGATTTGTCATATATATATATATATTTATATATATATATGAGATATAATTCCGATGTGCTACTGCTACCTTAGTCTGGCTCTCAACTGACCATGAGGTCCCTATCATTTATGTCTCTTTCGGTGTTTATTTCTTTGGGTTTGGCCCTTGGGTTTGGGAACAAGACACTCGCATTTATGTAATTCTTATGGTTATGAATTGAATCAGGAAACATATAAAGATTATATAAATGTATATGTTTATACATATATAATAAGAAAAAAAAATGTTAATAACAGAATTAAAGGGGACATGTTGTAAATATTATAATATATGTGGATGTCCTTGTAAATACTCATTAGTTATGTCCTCAAGATGTAAATCATACTCCTATATAAAGGAGCCTAATGAGAATGAAAGTGACACTTTTTCCTCTTCCTACATTTTGCACTTCTATTTTCTCTCTACATATTCTTTAATTTCCTCATTATTGGCTTTGGTCTGGTAACTGATGATCAGGTAAAATGTACGTATAAAGGTTTGTTTTCAACTAAGTCTCTAGCGGAGCTTATCGTATCCTTACGAGTCAATTATTTATCTTCTTTATCTCACTCTATTTTGATCGGAAAGGTAACAGTACAACATAATTGTTTTTTCCTAGACTAGTGTTAATCTATGAATTTCTGGACTAGTATTCATTGATGATAGTTATCGTACGTATTATTACGTTTAATTTCATTTGCTGCGATAATATATTCCATTGTTGCTTATATATTTTCATTTTATTATGAAGGTATGAAAATGGATCATGAACACGCTCAACTTAAAAATAGAGAAGATAATTGTCTTGCTGACAATGCCACCACACATATAATCCTTCGTGATCGGAAATGTTTCTCCATCGGAATACCTTCTTAAACTAATGTGACCACCATATATGGTATTGCCAATTTGGTTGAAGGCTTCGGAAGAGCCCACATTAGTCTTCCAAATGGAACTCAGTTGTCCGTTAAAGAGTCTTTGTACTCTTCTAGAACAAGAAGGAATTTCCTAAGCTTCAAGGATATTTGTTTGAATGGATTTCATGGTAAGACCACAAATGCCACGAATGTGGAATATCTTTACATTAATTTCAATGTATACAGCCAAAGACGCATATTGGAAAGTTTGTTTGGCCTATCATCTGATTTATATTACACCGACATTTAAGTCTATTCAGACGTAACATGCCATGAACCAGAAGTTCAAGGACAATAATACATTTATGTTTTGACATGACCGTTTAGGTCACTCTAGATCTACAATGATACGTAGAATACTTTTTCCAATGGTCATCCATTGTTGACAAAACATATAATTTTGCCAAGCGACAACCCTTGTCAAGCTTGTTCTCAATAAAAATTGGTAAGTGGTCATTTTTATGCAATATCATTATCTATTTGTGAATTTTATGTTCATAGATCGAGACATAATGTCTCTTGATTGAACTATAGAGGCCTGAAGTTCCTCAAGAGCGATCTAATGAAAATTGCAATATGAAGTTTCCCAAAGCTTATGCAAACGAGGGCCATAAATTCCTCATAGTTATAAATGATCATCGAAACCACATCTTGTGACCCCTAATTACATGAGGGCCTGAAGCTCCTCTTTATTTTGATACAATGTTGTTGTGAAATTAGAGGAGAGAAACAAGATTATCATATTCGTGAAGGTAACTAGACCAGAAGTTCTTGTACTTCTTATGGAACCAGCAGTTTCCATTGTCATATTTTATTTATTCTTTATTTTCCTCTTCTAAACTTTATTGTTACTCATAAGGACTAACAATCTTATATCTCAAACATATAAATTTCAAGTGAAATATTTTTCAAAATTTCATAAGAGTTACCGGGGTTCTAACAGCAGAAACTCAAACCGAAGTTTTGAGTATAAAATATCAATGACTTAAATGTGAATTTAAAGTTTCAATTGAGTTACTCGAGCCTGAAGTTTCGAGCAACAGTTCACTTAAAGTTAACATTTTGAGAACCTGTAGTTCTAACATTATAAAGTCGAACCTGAAGCTTCGATTACATATATGAATGATGGCTCTGGAAGAGCACATACTATCCCCTCTTTACATTAAGTGCGCGCCCCCAGTATGCGCCCTCAGAATGTCCTCAGAGTATATAACACATACTGTGATGTGAGATCCCTTCTCACATGAGGGAGGGCATGAGATGTGTCTAACATGTTACAAACATACCTCCTTATATTGTGATGCATTTTGGGTTGCAACCCAAAAACAAAATTGTGAGGCGAGGTCTAAAGCACACAATATCTCGCTATGCGGCCTATTACATGTCAAATTCTACAATAAAGTGAGACACATAATAACATGAACCAAAAGTTCATTGAACAAAATATACATTATTTTGACATGACTAGTTACGTCATATTTTACATAAAGTGTTACTTGGAATCAGTAACAACTTTTGATGACCGCTAGCTAACGCTACGCATAGCAAATTGTTCATTTGCCGGTTGCCGCATATCTGTTTTTGGTTTTTCACCTTAATGAGACATTCCTCTTGTTATAAAAGGGAGAAACATTATTCTAGAAGAACGACATGAATTGTTGTAGGATATTTACTCACTGTCTCATTTTGAGCTTGAGCCGTATCTCAGCTAGTGATTTATTAAAACTAGTGATGACAAAACTATATGTTAGCGCAAAAACATTTGCTTGGGTTAAAGTCTATGAGACTAAACATATTAACAAAACAACCTTGACCACATTTGATTTGTGAGAGGAATGTGTATCTAAGTGATATGGTTCTCCTGACGAGAATGTCATTCAAAATGACCGAGTTCCTAATATGGCAGCTACAATATTGCACATACAAAGGTTAAAAGTATACCATCAGATGATGATATCTTGGTGATACAAAAATACATCAATACGGTTGATACTCATGAATTTAATATTTTTGACCTTAAACTTGGTTTGGGTTCACCACCAGCCAATGGGTTCGCCACCAGCCAATAGACATCTTCACTCGAAAAGAAGTGATAGACATTTAAACGCATTTTTATGCATGGTCATAATAAGACAGTGTTCCCGCCGTTAGGGAGAGAAAAAACTACTGTCATTTGAATAACGGCGTGAATTTAAGTGGAATGTATCCACCAGGTCTAAAGTTTTAACCTCCTGAAATTGGAAGATTATACATGTCCTATAATGTTTTATGGTATTATGAATATAGATCCACATTCGCTAAATATAATTCATCTATGAGAGATGTTTGTCATATAAGTGACAATATTTACCACAGAAGTGGCATGGGTTCCCAATATTAATAAACTCATAGTAGCTAATGCATGCATATAAGAATGTGTGAGATCTATGAATAATGATCATCGATGAAAATTTACATAAGGTAGCTACCAAAGACCGTTAAAGATTGTATGACGCAATACCACATTTCATTATGAATGTTGACAAAACATATTATTGGCCAAATTAGATAAAGGCAATTCCAATGAACTGAATATATGAAACGTGATAAGATACTTAAACCTTTAACCCTACATGATACAAAATGGTATTAATCACAGTGAAAACAAATCATTATATATGACACAATGTCTACAAGACACATGAGGATTACAAATATCTTTCCTTATATGTGACAATTTCTGTAAGTACAGTGTTACATATATCTATTGACGAGAGACTTACGGCATGTGTCATCGTATATTATGAGGATCTTAAAAGACTTTGTTAAAAGCAAAATCCCAAAAGTAAAACGTCATTATAAGCGTATCACTTATCAAATCCTTAAAGGGATCCAAGTACATGAATGATTCGAATGTAAATTATTCCACGAATATTTGAGAGAGTCTGAATGTGAGATTCCTCATCGCCTAAGCGAAATGACGTAATGTGTCTTATACATGCAAACATAACTCTCATTAGTGAGATGTGTCTTGGGTTGGAACCCAAGAAGAAAGCCATGAGGGGGAGACCCAAAGGTGAGCATATCTCGTTATGCTGGGTTGTTAAACTAAAGTTAACTCATGCAATCGATAGTCTAAAGCTACCTCATATATACTTATTTTGTTATAGTTAACGTGATCAAAATTGCCTCAATGAGTATTATGATTGGACTACAAAACCGAATTCGGATTATGTTGCTACATATTCTAACTTTCGCGAAGTTATGAATTGCTTAAAGCTCTTGAAGAGCATATACGAGATTTATCAATAAACGAAGATATTGATATGAGTGGCTAGATATGCCATGTTGATCTTCCAATGGTTTTGAACCATATGTAGTAATGTGTTAAGTAACTTCTACCGCTTAGTTATTACATATGTATGAATTTGAACATGTGAGGTTGTTTCTAACATTATTACATGAGGTAAGACCTATTAAATTGTATAGATCTGTTGGTATTGCCTTCATTTTGCAGGTATGAAAATCTTGTGATGAGCCCCTGTATGCAAAACAAACAAGATCTCACTTCAGTGATAGACAAATCAAACCGCTATTTACTGTACATGAAGCTTACAACAATCAGGGGGAGAATCTCATCAGGGGGAGCATCCAGAAGTATGCTACCTAGGACATATGCGCGTTGCACTCTTTTTCTCCTTCGACCAGAGTTTTTAACGAGACAACACTAAGCTCAAGGATCCAGGGAGTTGATGGCGCCGTTGCCGGGGATCCTTCGGGATCCTCGATCTTTTTAATTGTCGAAATTTGCATTGTATATATGTCTATATGTTTATATTTGTTAAAACCATGAATTTGTATATGATGTAATTGTGTTTTATTTTTGTTTTCTACTTTAATACTTGTATGAATAATGTTGTAGGTTGTAATGCACAGGAATAGGTAGGATCCCTTTTGTTAATTCTAGCCTTAACCCTTCTTGTTTACCCTCGGGTTTGCATGAGGTTGTGGGCGGCTTTTATTAACACTTGGAGTCGTGTTTGGTTCATAAGTTTGTTGCTAGCTGAGTACATTGGTACGCTCCTTCTATTACTCTGGTGCATGGGACCAAAATTGATCTCAAGAGCCTTGAAAACATACATCTCGGTGATGGAGTTCTCATTGCTCACTAAACGAGTCCTACCATGTTCACTATCTCTGGATTGAGCTATTGACCTTTAGAAACAACGCTTCAAACTTGTGATCGAAACATCAATATCCAGGCCGCACGTCCACCGTGTCTTACCATCTAGAATCATAATTTATTTAAGTGTTTTAGTAGCAACTCGAAAATAAGCTTGTATGACTTTGTAATCTTAAAAGATTGGTGCCATGTATGATTTTGTATTTTATTTTGTTTCAAAATTTATCTCTTGATTTTTGAATTTCTTTTGTTTTTCCTTTGTTTTGTTTTCCTTTGATTGATTTTTGGAACCCTTGATTCCTTTCTCTTATTTATAAGAACCCTTGGTTCTTAGCTTAGTCTAGTTTATTGCTTTTGATTTCGTTTTATACAAGAGCATATTGCTGCATGATGACGAAGATATTGAAGAGGTTTATGCCGAGAAGCAGCCGGACAAAGAGGCCGTGCCTCAGTCTGAGAGAGAGAGTACGGCAGTTCCTGCCGAGAAGAAGAAGGTGCAAGAGGCCGTGCCTCTTGCAGTCCCTGCTGATCCAAAATCCACTCAAGCCGTGCTTGAGAAAGGTAAGTCTTCTAGCTCTAATGGTTTAGTTTCTACTAATGTCCATGCTCGTGCCCCTTTCCCCAACAGGTTTGCTAAATCAAAGCACGATGAAGCTGATCATGCAATGATTGAGTTATTCAAGAAGGTGGAAGTAAACATGCCATTGCTTGAGTGCATTCAACAAAATGCGAAATTCTTGAAAGAGTTGTGCACCAACAAGAGGCTACCACGAGAGAAGGATGTAGCGGTAATGAATGAAACCATCTCTGCAGTTTTTCAAAGGAAACTACCACCTAAGCTCAAGGATCCAGGGAGTTTTTCGATTCCATGCACCATTGGTACTCATAGTTTTGATAAGATCATGTTAGATTTAGGTGCTTCAATAAATGTTATGCCCTCTTATCTTTATGCGGACTTAGGTCTAGGTGAATTGAAAAAGGATAACATTATCATTAGATTAGCTGACCGCTCCAACAAGATCCCTCTGGGATATGTTGAGGATGTTTTAGTGCAGGTTGCAAGTTTAACATTTCCTGCAGATTTCTATGTCATTGACATGGAACCGGCAGATGCAGATGACAAAGAAATTCCCATTCTGTTGGGAAGACCATTCATGAGAACCGCCAGGACCAAAATTGATGTCTACTCAGGGGAACTAACTTTCGAAATAGATGGAGACATCATTAGTTACAATATTTTTGATGCAATGAGGTATCCACTTCCTGAACTTTTTCGAGATTCTTTTTCTATTGATGTTGTGGATGCTCTTGCAGATGAATATGTGGAGACAATAGCTCAAGACACTTTGGCACTCACCTTGGCAAAAGGAATCGGATTTGATGCCATGGGGAACAAAGTCACATTAACCCAAGATGCCGTGCCCTTTCCCTTGCGTGAAACCGTGCACTCCCTTGAGGTGGCTGCCGAGGTAAGCTACTCTTCCCCTAGTCCAATTCTCTTTCCATCTAACAAGTTTCTTCCTTCCATTGTCCAAGCTCCAAAATTAGATCTAAAGGTTCTTCCGGAACATTTGAAGTATGTATATTTGGGAGAGAATGAAACATTGCTGGTTATCATATCATCATCATTAGAGAAGGAGCAAGAGGAGAGATTGATCGAAGTTTTGAAGAGACACAAGATGGCCTTAGGTTGGACCTTAGCCGACATCAAGGGAATTAGTCCTACAATGTGTGTTCACCGAATTTTGCTTGAAGATGGAGCAAAACCGACCAAGGAGGGTCAACGACGTCTTCATCCACCTATGATGCAAGTTGTGAAGGATGAGGTGACAAAGTTGCTCGATTGTGGAGTCATCTACCCAATTTCGGATTCAAGGTGGATTTCACCGGTTCAAGTTGTGCCAAAGAAGAGCGGAATCACGGTAGTGAAGAATGATGAAAACGAGCTTGTGCCGCAAAGGACTGTAACCGGCCACCGAGTGTGTATCGATTATAGGAGGCTCAATGCAACAACAAGGAAGGATCACATGCCATTGCCATTCATTGATCAAATGCTGGAGAGGTTAGCTGGTCATTCCTTCTATTGTTTTCTTGACGGTTATAGTGGTTACAATCAAATAAGTGTTGCGGAAGAGGATCAAGAGAAGACAACGTTCACATGTCCCTTTGGCACTTTTGCCTACCGCCGCATGCCTTTTGGCTTGTGCAATGCTCCAGGTACGTTTCAAAGATGCATGTACCACATATTTTCTGAGTTCATAGGTTCTAAGATTGAAGTCTTTATGGATGATTTTTCTGTTTATGGTGGAGATTTCGATACATGCTTAGAAAATGTAGAATTTGTGCTTAGGAGATGTGAGGAAACTAATCTTGTGCTTAATTGGGAAAAATGTCACTTCATGGTTAATCAGGGTATAGTGCTTGGTCACATTGTTAGTTCTAGGGGTATTGAAGTTGATAAATCTAAGATAGATATTGTGCGTCACTTACCCATCCCCACAAGTGTGAGGGATGTTCGAAGCTTTCTTGGACATGCAGGTTTTTATCGTCGATTTATCAAAGATTTCTCCAAGATAGCTCGGCCCTTGAGTTCTTTGTTGCAAAAAGATGTGCCCTTCCACTTTGATGCCGAATGCAAGGAAGCTTTTGAGCGATTAAAGACCATGTTGACATCGGCACCAATCATGGCGCCACCGGATTGGTCCTTGCCTTTCGAGTTGATGTGTGACGCCTCAGACTATGCCGTGGGGGCTGTGCTCGGACAGAGAAAAGACAAGCAGCCGTATGCCATATATTATGCCTCTCGGACGCTCAATGATGCGCAACAGAACTACACCACCACCGAGAAAGAACTTCTTGCCGTCATCTTTGCTTTGGATAAGTTTCGTTCTTACTTACTTCAATCTAAAGTTATTGTTTACACTGACCATGCGGCTTTGAAGTATTTGTTGACAAAGAAGGATGCCAAGCCGAGATTGATAAGGTGGATATTGCTTCTCCAAGAGTTCGATTTGGAAATCAAAGACAAGAAGGGGTCGGACAACGTTGTTGCCGACCACCTTAGCCGATTGGTGCGTGACACGGATCCCGTGGCCATCCAAGAATGCTTCCCGGACGAGCAACTTTTCAAGGTCAGCAAGGTAAGTGAGGTAAGTGAGCCTTGGTATGCCGATATTGTGAATTACCTTGTTACAAAGCAATTTCCGAATTCTATGTCCTACCATGCTAGAAATAGACTTAAGGCATTAGCTAGACATTATGTGTGGGATGAACCTTATTTATGGAAACATTGTGTTGATCAAGTTATTAGGAGGTGTGTTCCGGAGAATGAGCATAGGTCTATTCTTAGTTTTTGCCATGATCAAATTTGTGGAGGACACTTTGGTTCTCGTAGGACTGCTTTGAAAGTTTTAGAATGTGGATTCTTTTGGCCTACTATTTTTCGAGATGCTTATATGTATTGTGCTTCATGTGATAGATGTCAAAGGACAGGGAATTTAGGACCTAGGAATGAGATGCCTATGCAACCTATTATACATGTTGAAATCTTTGATTGTTGGGGTATTGATTTCATGGGGCCTTTTCCGAATTCTCAGGGAAATTTATACATTCTCGTATGTGTGGATTATGTTTCTAAATGGGTGGAAGCAAAAGCCACCCGGACTAATGATTCTCGAGTTGTTGCAGATTTCCTACGCTCTAATATTTTCTCCAGGTTTGGAATGCCGAAATTTGTAATAAGTGATGGAGGTTCCCACTTTTGCAATCGGACAATTGAAGCTCTAATGAAGAAGTATGGAATCAAGCATAAGGTTGCTACACCTTATCACCCCCAAACAAGTGGGCAAGTGGAGCTTAGTAATCGAGAGATCAAGCGGATATTGGAAAAGAGTGTGAAGCCATCACGCAAGGATTGGAGCCAACGACTTGATGATGCACTATGGGCATATCGGACTGCATTCAAAAATCCCTTGGGGATGTCACCGTTTCGCATGGTGTATGGCAAAGCTTGTCACTTGCCTGTGGAGTTGGAACATCGGGCTTGGTGGGCAGTTCAGAATTTTACTATGGATATTGATGAGGCCGGATTACACAGGAAGTTGCAGTTGTGTGAACTTGAAGAAATCAGGAATGAGGCTTATGATTCTGCCGTGATCTATAAAGAGAAAACCAAGGCATTCCACGACCGGATGATTCGAAAGAAAGACTTTGTTATTGGCCAGAAAGTTCTCTTATTTAATTCTAGACTTAGGTTGTTTCCAGGCAAGCTACGTTCTAGGTGGATAGGACCTTTTGTTATCACTAATGTTTTTCCTTCTGGTGCAGTCATGATTAAAAGCATGGTCAAAGGAGCCGAATTTCAGGTTAATGGTCATCGATTAAAGCTTTACATGGAGAACATGGTGGACCAAACGATGGAGGAAGTTTCTTTCCTAGATGCTACGGCATGAGCAAGAGGAGATGATAGTCTAGGCTAAAGGACTATAAACACTTAAGCGCTGCATGGGAGGCAACCCATAGAAGGAGCCATCAACGAGAGTTTGCAAATTTCTTTATCCCTCCTCTTTTATTTTCGGTTTGCTCTTAGTTTTCTTACATTGAGGACAATGTTGATTTTAAGTGTGGGGTGGGATGTCATTACTCGTTGATTTGCTATGCTTTGATATGATTTGAATTGTTTTTAATTTTTAGGATTAATTTTAAATTTTTTGTTTATGTTTTCCGATTTTTTTTAGATGAACTTTGTTTCTTTATTTTGTGTTTTGCTTTTATTTTGTTAAGTCTTAGGTGCCTTCTAACGTGTCTAGGATGAATATATGATCTTTGATTGATTAGTTTTTAAGATGAGCATGATTTCGAATATTTGAGCTTATATGCTATTTGATGGTTAATAGATATGTTGAAATTGTACAAACTTGTAGTAGATGAGGACCATTGAAACTTAGGTACAGAATGAGCATGTTCCTTACTTGTTTAACTTCATGTTACCTTTGTGAGATTTTCGAGCCATATATATGTGCCTATTCTTTAGAGAGTTTACTCTATCTATTCTTTGATATATATGACCTCATTATACATTACTTGATCGATTCATATGCCATAGATATTGAATGAACTAGAGATTGCTAGAACTTACTTGTGAAACTTTCAAAACTTTTATCATAACTTGCTTTGATGTTGAAAAGGATTGTGGATCTTTCTTAGGACTATCACCACTTATTCTAAATAGCCATATTCCCTATTTTGAGCCCTGTTTGGGACCCCTTAGTCTAAACCCCCTAGAGCCTACGCTATGCCTTTCTTGTTCACCTAAATTATCCCTTGCCTAGTATAGAATTCCTCTACCTTGTCTCGAGCTTGGCAGAGCTATTTTTTGTGGTAATTTGAGGTGATGATTCAATACAAGTGTGGGGTGGTTGTTCTAAGGAGTTTGTTGCCGAGATACAAAAGAAAAAGAAAAAAATCTGCTCTCGGAATAATAAAAAAAAAAGCATGATCCGAGAGAAGTAAAAAAAAAAAAGAAGTTTCGAATTGATTAAAGATGTCTCGGCCTAGATGAAATTTTTTGTGAAATTGGAGTTGTGATTTGTTTGTTGAAGGCTCAATATGTTATACTTTTAGCCTTTGTTCATTTTTACAATGTTTAAAGTGAATGATGGGTCCAACATAATAATATTTGGCCCTTGATGGTGTTTGGTGACATAAGGTGGATGTTCTTGCTCTGCTAAGTCTTGAGGATGACCTTTGTGATTCCTATACTTTGAAAATTTTTCCATGCCGAGCCTAGCCAACCTATTTTCTAAAAGATCCGCATGATTCTTAAGATAAGTAACATTTGATCTGTGGAGTCTGTCTCATAAGTAAGCATATGGTTGTGGTTCATTTGTGCATATGATTGGTATCTTTCATGAGGTTTTCGAATTTACTATGTTCTTTTTAACTCTTGTGTGTGAAAAGCTTTTAAGCATATGCCATGTTCTTGAGAGAAAAAAATTCGGAGTGCATAACCTTTGTGAGTTGAATTTGAACTTGTTTGGAACATGTCGAGCTTAATTTCACATTTGTTTCTGCCATGTCTTACTTGTTACATCGAAATCTCATGTTTATTAACCATTGAATTCATCTTTCAATTTTGATTCTTGTGCTATTCTTGATGCTATGATTTTGAAGGTCTCTGAGACAATTTCGTTGAAGGCATTAGATTGAGTCATTGTAGTATTTTCGATTTTAATTGTGTTGTTTTTGTTTTAGTAGTTGCTAAGGGACTAGCAAAGGTTAAGTGTGGGGTTGTTGATAGGAGCACAAAGTGTGACGTTCTTAATATGTTTATACCCTTAATTTATCCTTTGTTAACTCTTGTTTTGTTGTTTTAGCTTTATGTTTGTGTTTAGTATAGAATAATTGCTTAATTTAGAAATATGTAGGTTTTAGTGTCAAAATACATAGTATTTTCGGATTTGAATAATTTGGTGTTGAAATTGTGCTAAGTATTGGAAATCCTTGTTTACTCAGGATTCATGTCTTGATCAGGATTCCATCTTTCCTCGAAGCCGAGTCCATGAAGGAGAGGTCTAAACCAAGTCCAATATGTAGAAGAATATCTAAATTCGGCAGAATTTCAAGAATATCCAAGCCTTGAAAATCCGGATCAAATCGGGAGAATTCCTGTGCACGTCTGCCAACTTCAACGGACTCTCCAGGACAGCTCACAATGAATCAGAAAATGTGCCAGATATGGATAGAAAGCTACGGGAGTCTAGTTTCCAAATCAATTGGAATCACCTCAATATCTATTTTCTAGAGGAAGTTATGACGTAATCATCAGAAGGAGGTCATTCTGCCGAAATTGAGAAGAACTAGGAATCCTAAACCAACTTGGTTTAGGCTTTGTGGCTGACTTCTCTAGGGTTTTTCCTCTATATAAAGCACGACTTCAAGGGCAGAAGATCATCATCAACCCGTGCAAATAACACCAAAGTCTTTGCCGAAACTCCATCAACCTCCAAACACTACAATCCGATCCCACCTTCAGCATTTGTCCAAAGCACGGAGCCTAGGATTCCGCTCACTCGAAGAATAGAACACGTAGGGATATTTTGAGAGTGAATTCCATCTTCTATTTTCGGATTGCTATGTGTTTGTTCTTGTTTTTTTTTGTTTTAGGTTTTTGCTTAAGTAAACTTCGATTCTTGTCTATGAGATAGAAGTACTTTTGAACCATGTTTTAGATTAAAGTTTTCAATTTTTAATCAATGATTTTAGGTTTTATGCCGTGAGTTTTATTATCTAAATACTTTAAGATTTTCGGTGCTTTCTTATATTATCATGTGTAGTTGATACAAGTAGTTGATATTGCATGTGTTAATCATCCAAAGTTCGACTTTGATACACGTAGTTGATAAGTTGCATTGTCTTTGTTTTTCACTGATTTTCTACCTATGTTTGATTAGGACTTGTGCTTAAACACATTAAATTCTTTATGTGATACGTAATTGCATGATTAGTTTATGTGTGTGACCGATAAGTAGAGCACGTAGCCGAGCTTGTTGTGTCGCGATGTTGAATGAAACCCGTAGTCTAATTCTAAGTTGGTCTATGTCATAGGAACCACGTAGGAACTTATGTGCATATTAAATTTAGGTTGTATAATTGCTCACGGTGTAGACTTAAATGAGATTAGAGATTGTTTTCTTTATTCTTACATGGTTGTTTGGTTGAGTTTGCATGATTGTTGGTTGATCACATGTATATATGTATAGAAGTAATTTAGGATTTATTTTCAATATTTGTTCCGAAATTATAAAACCCCTTTAAACCCTTTATGCTTATTTTGACATTATTAATAGATTAGATGGATCTACCCTGTAGTTGGATCCCCGGTTTAGAACGATCCCTGCTTGCTTTATACTACGATTGATTTGTTGACAGGGTTAATTGATGCGTGTGCAAATACGATTTATCAAGCGCGTCCAACATCATATTATTAATGGACATTCAAGGGGGAGTGTTGTAAATATTATAATATATGTGGATGTCATTGTAAATACTTATTAGTTATGTCCTTAAGATGTAAATCATACTCTTATATAAAAGAGTCTAATGAGAATGAAAGTGACACTTCTTCCTCCTCTTACATTTTGCACTTCTATTTTCTCTCTACATATTCTTTAATTTATAACAGGACAAATGATTATATTTCTTTATATTTCTTCTCAATTGCTTCTCCTGCTACTCAAAGAAAAAAAGTCTTCATTTCGATTATTTTAGATCGTCTTTGGCTAAAAAACAAAAATTAAAAGGGGCTAATTTTTTTTTACACCGGGGCGGCCCCGACTCTTTTTACAGCCTTTTCTCATTGGGACCCGGATCCTCTCCTAACCTAAGGATCTACCTAAGCTACCTAACCTTTGCAGCATATCACGACATGTGTTTATATCAAATCCAACGGTTTATAACCACACATCCTTTCCCTTTCTCATCTCATTTGTTACACGTGTTCATCTCTTCTTCCAATCTCTTCTCTCTCTACTTGTAGGTGAGTTCTGGAATACACTGGAGTCTATGTGCTCCGCGTATGTTTTCTGACGTGTCGCTCGTCCATTGGCAGGTTTTTGAGCGCGTGATATGCACTCATCGGTAAATTTTTCAAGCGCAATTCAGAGACGGACGTGGGTAAATCTAAAAGTGCGGAAGAACGTCGAGTTGTGTTGAAGAAGCTTCGATTGGGTGATAACCCAGTTGTTTAATCTGAATTTGGGGAAGAACGTCGAGTTGTGTTGAAGAAGCTTCGATTGGGATACGGTTGGGTTTTCAGCCATAAAATCAGATCCATACAAGGAGTGAGAGAGAAGAACAGAAGCGCCCCTTGTTTCAAAGAGAGGAGGACGGGTCGTTTAATGTTGAAACCCAGGAACACAACTCCCTAGCTGAATTGAAGGTAAGTGGTTTAAGGCTCAATTTCTCCGCTCCGATCGTTTTGTTTCGTCCTCTAGATCCCTTCTTCTTCGTTTTTTTAGGATTTGTGTGTTGGATGTAAACGATTCCAATTAGGATTTTGCTTTTGTTTTGATGAATTTTGTAATGTTTTTATGTTTGTTTTTGATTGTGTTGTGGTTAATTAATACTTGAATTTGATCTGCTTTATGTTTGATTTTCGATCTAGTTGAAAATAATATGAGGTAGCATCTCAACTAAATTGTAGAAGCTTGAGCACCACAGCCTCCATTGCTCCTTTATTTCTTTCTTTTTTGAGTTTTCTCTGAGGCATCCAATGACCCAAACATTCTGCTCAACTTCAGTTCGATAAGCAATGTGAGAGTTGCATGTCCCTTACATTATATGGCTGTCCTTCTATTGGTTGTTAAGTATAGCAACCGAGGGTACTATTCTAATACCCTATACTAGAATTCAAATTTGTCATTGTTATGATTGCAAGTTATGATCCCACTACCATTGTGGTAAACATCATATCTACATACCGGATATGTCCTGCAGCAAAATGCAGAAGCTAGAAATACCTTCTTTGCCATTATTGAGAATGATACGTTCTGTACCTAATTAGAACTTAAAATCAGACCTTCCCTTGCCCTCCCATGACAATCGACATGAGTATGAACAACTGAATGGTTAGCTTGCTTAATTATGGTAGTGAAGAAAATTATAGTTACTTTTTCATTTTGTACTAGTTATAGACATTCCACGTTAAGATATTCATGGCCAGAAAAATTGGGAAGCTGAAAATATGGTCCTTCATTTGTACTAGCTGCCATACTTATTGTCTGTGGTCTTCAATGAGATAGTCATGGCTGGTTTGCCTTCAAAGTTGAATCAAACTTTCTTGCAATCATGTTCCTATACGCAGAATGTGACCATTACCATTATTATTGTAAGTGTAAATGCCTTTGTTACCATTATCTGACATGTTACTGTTGTAAATTTCTGCAGATTGCGACAACAATTATAATCATTGTTTTTTTTTTAATACTGAATTGAAGTAGAGGATGAATATTGATCCGGAAATTGATGACGGTGGTCTCCGGTTCAGCGAGGAGAAATATTACCAGCAGACAGATTCAGACGGAGAAGAGAGTGATATTGCGAATGTCACGGAAGATTGTGATGACTACAAAGAGGAGGCAAAAAGCAATATTGAAAAGGGGGACAACGGTAAGTTTGTGGAGGATAAAATTGGGATGGATTCGAATAAGTGTGTCAATGATTTGGAAGAGGGAGTAAAAGTAGGTGGTTTAAGAGCTGTATTTGAGACAGATTGGTTTTTACATTTGGAGGGGAAGAACATGAAGACACTCAAGTTAGAAGACATTGAAGATATATCTTTTAGAAACCTGGATGAAGCCGAGCAATTCTACTCGTATTATGGATTTATTATGGGGTTTAGCATAAGGAAGAATAAGATGGATAAGTTAGTAGTAAATGGTGTTGAGGTGGTTGTTAGAAGGAGCTGGAACTGTTCTAAAGAGGGGTATTGCAAACAGTTAAGAAATAATAAGCAACCTCCTTTTGAATATGAGGAAGGAGGGAAGATAAAGCGTAACGTTTTCAGTGACAAGTGTAAGGGGAAGAAGAAGGCTGTTTTTCGGGAAATAAAATACAGCAGAAGCGGATGTAGAGCGTTGTTATGGGTGAAGCTAAATAAGAAGTCCGGACTATATCATGTATCCAAATTTGTTACAGACCACAACCATGAGCTTGCACAAGTCTCCGACCGGTATTTACTACGTTCCAATAGGCATGTTTTGATTCAAGACATATATGAAGTGCAAGCGCTGAGAGAAGCACAAGTTTCCACAAGTGCAGCTTACGACTATCTACTAAAGCAATCAGGGGGGCGGAGTTTGTGGGTTTCTTGCTGAAAGATATGTATAACAGGTTGGATGCGGAAAAAAAAATTAATAAACAGCATGGTGATGCTGAAGCTGCCGTGAACTGGATGCGGTTAAAAGGGCAGGAGGATCCGTTATTTTTCGCTAGGTACACCAAAGATGCTGAGGGGAGGCTGTCCAGTTTGTTTTGGAGGGATCACACTTCGCTATTGGACTACGAAACATATGGGGATGTTTTGATAGTGGACAACACATACAAAACCAACATATACGGGATGCCTTTTGTTATGTTTGTTGGTGCAAACAACCACAGGGGAACTGTTTTATTTGGGTGTGCTCTAGTTTGTGATGAGAAGGAGGAGACTTTTTCTTGGTTGATTGAGAAATTCCTTGAATCCATGGATAATATTCCTCCCAAAGCAATAGTCACGGACGGTGATGAAGCAATGCGGAATGCTATGATAAAATTGATGCCGAATGCACGACATAGGCTATGTGCATGGCATATCGGCAGAAATGTGTGCCAAAATATGAAAAACGTGGAAGTGCAGAAGAAGTTGGGCCGGTTGATTTACGCTTCTTACAGTGTTCCGGAGTGGGAGGAGGAGTGAAAGTGTATGATTATAGGGTATGGATTGGAGGACAGTAGTTGGATGACATTGTTGTATGATAAGCGTGAGAGGTGGGCGGAAGCCTTTTGTAAGGGGCACTTTTATGGAGGGATTTGTAGTACACAACGTTGTGAGGGGATGAACTCAAAGGCGAAGAAACTTGTTGGTAGATTCACAACGTTGAACTGTTTTGTCCGTCGTTTTGGTAGAAGTATTGATCGTCTTAGAGATCGAGTTTGTCTAGATAACTTCAAGTCCAAAAACCACACCAGGAACTTCAACACCCACATGAAGTCTATAGAGGAAGAGGCTTTCAATACATTCACAGATGATATATTTCTTGTGATAAAGGGACAAATTATGTTGGAGAGCAGGTTTTTTGTGTCCAGCCGCATTTTGTTTGGGGACTGTAAGAATACGATGGTGTATGTCGGTTAGTACGACCAACCGTCACGCTCGTGGTTAGTGGAGTGCACTTCAGACAGTATTGAGGGTGATGTGACATACGAGTGCAATTGCAAGTTATTTGAATCCGATGGTATTCCATGTTGTCATATTTTCAGTGTCTTAAAATCAGATAGGGTGATGGCATATCCAAAGTCACTGATTTGCAAGAGGTGGGAGAAATCTGGTCCGGATAACATCACACGCTCTAAATCATGCTTAGTGTCTGACGACAAGGCATCCCAAGTTATGAGGTATACAGCCTTAATTGGAGCAGCTAAAAGAGTGTGTCACAACATGTCACAATCAGCTGAAGGTTTCGATAAAATGATGGCCGAGTTGGGCATGCTTGAAGAGAACTCCTTTAACTACCGGTCTATGAAGAAGGCTAAGTTGAACTTGAAAGGGTCCGAGAATGTGGTAGGGGACCCTGTTAAGGCCCGAACGAAAGGTATGCAGGGAAAGATTCCCTTGACAAACAACGGCAATGGTGGGGAACCGCCTAAGTGTAGCATATGCGGACTACCTGGACATAATCTGCGGACATGTGCGCTGAACCCTGATGTATCTAAAGGAAAAAGGGCCAAGTCTGTGGCTCAATCGGATGGAACTCATGCAGCTGAAGACCACAACTTACCGCGGTCGAGGACGCCACCTAGAAGTGTTGCAAATGAGGTGAATGAAGAGAGCCTAGAAGTGCCTTGGCCGTCTGGAGTTCGTGCACAAATGCAGCCATCTCTTAATTTTGGCTTTGACCCGAATGAATGTACAGGTAATGTGATGTGTTATGTCCCTGACCTTAACTCCCAGGTTGAAGAGTCCGGTCAAGGATAGCAGTTGTTGTCTGTTCTTAATGGTGGTATTGGAATTGCTGTACATTTATGTATGGTTTTTTGGCTGTTGTATGTACATTTATGTATGGTTTTTTGGCTGTTGTAGGGGCTCAGTCTGACTGTAAGGTTGCTGTTATGTTTTAAGTGAAAGCTAAATGTGGTCATGTTGTTAAGATGTGTTATATTAATGTCTTACTCGATGACTTTATTATCGACCAAGTTATTTTGGAAATGTTATGAACTATTTTTTTTCTAGGACAAGGTGTCTGCTCTGTTTCCTAGTGTTTTAAACTTGAGTTTTGTATTCATGGATGTGACTGTTATGATGTATGTAACATTTCTGATACTCATAAGTGTTGTTATTTTATCTTGAAATTTCAGTTTTGCAATATGTAAATTGTACAGGTTTGGTTTTAACACCCACCTTTGTTATACGGAAAGTTTTCAACACTTTCCTTATACAAAATAGAAATGGCAGAAACAAATAGGCAAGGTGAAAACCCGCAGCATCGCACGGGATTATATCTAGTACCTTTCATAAAGAGAAAACCAGACTTCTTTTGAAGTTTTGCTCCCAACAATAAAGGAAACTACATTATGGGACAAAGTACCAGCTAATAACGCCATTAAAGCTGAGTCATTCTTCCTCCAATCCTTAATAGCATTGTGTAAGCTCTGAGGTAATATTACCTTTTTTTGTGATCTTGTATTGTGAAGGACAAGGAATAGATCCATCAATGTACCCCATATGGTCACATCCTGCCAACATAGACTAGCATAAATCTCCAAGAGACGTAATTACTATCAACTACTTGAACTGTAATTCAATTGTAGAAATTGGACAGTAGACAACTTTTAAACACTGCTGTTATCCATTATGCAAGATACCACAGAATTGTAAAAGAACCTGAAGTAGACTCATAAATGTTCACAATACAGTTCTTCTGTTTCAACTTACATAAAATTCTGTAAAACTTTACATAAAATCCTAGGGGAGGGTGGTACTTCAAAAAACAACACATCCCTCCAACAAAAATGGCTGTTACACAGTCCCTCCAACAGAAACGGGTGTTGTCAAAACACAGCATCAATAGGTGCTCAATATTGTGAATATTGTCCCTCCAACAAAAGTGGCTGTTGTCACAACACAGCATCAATAGGTTGTCATAACACTGTTTATAAGTACTGTTTATAAGCACCTAAAAAGAGTTGGGTCAGTTGGGCCTGTATTTTGTCTCTTCCGTCCTTTCTCTCGCCCTCTCCTGAATCTTCGAGAGTCTTCTGTGTGTTTGTAACCAGCTCCGTCTCTCTCTTCCTTTTATTTCTTCCATTCTCGATACCGATCGACTAACTTCTCTATTCTCTCCCCTCTCTGGGATTGATATCTCTGCTCCGTTTCTCTCTCTCCATCAAACTCTCACGAACACAGGTTGAGTTGAAAGCGCACAATAAAAGGTTTGCTTCCAAATTCATATCTGGCCGGATTTGATTTCACTTTCGCAATTTTGAATTTTGATTCTTAGAGCTTTTTGGGTTTTTTCAGATTTGGTCTGTATCTTATTTCAGGATTCCCACGTGGTTCCATCGTTGGCAGCCCACGCGATGAAATCACTTTCATCACTTTCATAATCTCGCGTAGGGATTGTTATCTTCATAATCTTCAGCCACTTCCATCACTTTCCAGATTTCAACCCCAAATCTCAAGCTCTGAATTCCATCCGACTCTTATCCTCCACCTTGCAGGAATCTGGCCTTCTTCAAAACCGCCTGAATCTTATCAGTCTCCGTCAAGTCTCCTCATCATCTGAAAAATCAGGTGGGTTGTGAATTTTTTTCCTGGGTTTTTATCATTTTTTTGTTTGATCGATTTCTTTTGATGTCTTCAGGTTCTGTGATTGATTGCCTTTCTTAGAGAAGAGAGTTCTATCAAGGCTAAGAAAGGTACTGCTGCTTCTTGCTCTAAGTAATTGGTTTTCAATTTATTATTCTTCTGAATTGAAGAAAGAGCGTCTTCTTCTGAATTGAATCCTTCTGCTACAAAATTATGTTGTTTAAGGAAATTGAGCTACAGCTTTTACTTTTTTTTTTTTTTTTCTAGCATTGATATGGTGTCTAGGTGCTCTCTTTCTAGCATTGATGAGATTGGAAATGCATTTAGCATTATTATGTAAGGGTAATTCGAAGGCTGTATGGCATTTCTAGGATGCAATCCAACTTATCGTGCATCATAATGTATATTATTCTGTTATTTGGAGGCATACATAGTGGAACTAGAAGCTCAGGTTCAAAACAGTGGAGAATGCAATGCTGAAGCAAAACAGTGGTACTAGACTAGAAATTTTCTTATTTGATATCAAATAATTATAGTCAATGGAACTTACAAATGTTTATCACTACATTCTTATTTTCTCATACAGTTATCAACATTTGTGTTTTCTATTTCAGCTATCAAACATAGTTATGCCCCATAGAAGTTAGAGAAAAAGTTATTTACATGAACTTTTGTTGTTAAGGTTAGTTTTTCAAACATTTTTTTCCTGCAGAACATGGGACAAGCACAACACTGGTTGAAGAAAAAAGAGGAAGCAGTACAGGCTTCAGCCTTGGACTAATACTGGTAATGAAACAGTCTGTATGTACCCATCTTACAGATATGTATCACAGTTAGAATTTGAATTCTAATCCTTCGAAATTGTTTCAATCTTTCTGATATTGACCTATAAACGTACTCAAAGCATGAGAAATTGATGAAGAATTTCAATTTTCATTTTTTCTGGCTTTTGTCTTTGCAGTGATTAATAATGATATTATCATTAAAAAAGTCATACACATAGTTTCATCTTTTCAAAAAAAATTATGCATGTTCCTACTTCCTATGTGGTATTGTTTTCAGTGTTTGCTTCAATTAAATATTATTCCTCCTACGATTTCATGTTACGGAGCTGATATTTTCCAAATTGTTTGCACGCCTATTTTAGTGTTGCCTCAAGTATTTTCATTGTCTGCTGCTTTCTTTTATATATCTTTTTTAATTTCCGGATTGCAGCAATCTTTACCATAAGTGAGAAATTTCTTTCCTGCGGTGGTTAAGAAGTTACAACCTTTCAAACAGGAACTTAACCTTCATTGTGGTTTAGGGTTCATAAGACTCATATCATTGAAGTTCCCTCATTTCATCTAATTTTTTTTAAGACTCAAGGTTGTTCATAAGATTTTATTTCATTAAATTTATTGATATCTAACTATTATCTTATTTATGTTTTGTTAAATCAATAAATCTTGATATATAAGCTATAAAATCATCAAGACCAAACCTCACAAATAAATCTTGATTCATATTTTCATGAATCATGACATATTCTGTTACCAATTCTCCGCTTTCATTATCTGTTGAGGTTAACTTTCTATCTATTTAGTACAGAGTTGTCTAAAATGTCTAAAATGATTAGTCATGAGCATATAGCTAGAACTATAGATTACGTCATTGTCTCATAATGATTACCACTTAACATTTTGTGGCGGTTGAGTTGAGGAATGTTATTAAGACATGTTTGAGGAACTAATTTGAGATTTTCAATTTTGTAGGAAAACATTGTCAATCAGCTTACTAAAGTTCATTGAATTTGAATACACACCATTCTATTTTCTAACATGATTGCTGAAATATGATTTTAACTTTTTCTTGACCCCTTTGTCTCTGCAGCATGATGGTTTTGATGATTTTGTTAATGAAGCTCCCGGCAGTGCTGACTCAAAGTTACGGAATGTGTATTAGTGACATGAGCTAATTCTTGACAACTCACAATCTGATTAATTTCATAACCATGTCCATCACCATGATCAAGTGTATTCCAGAACCATGTCCATCACCGTGATCAAGTGTATTTTTATAGTCAGTAATCCCAAGAAGCAAATACAGCAGCTACTAGAACAATTCACATGCAATCAACAAGCATACAATACTTTAAATTCTAGAGTGATGTGTATCCCATCATTGCATTTTCATTATAAATTTGACATTAAAATTCCACTATCTATTTCAAGTAGAGTTGATGAGCTATGTTGCATTTCTAAACAAAGAGGAAAAAAAAACAGCTTAGTACCAATATGTCCCGCTGCAGCGCGCGGGCTATCTTTCTAGTATTGTCAATATTGTCTAATGCTGTAAACACACTAAGTCAAAAAATATACTTCCCTGTTCATGTTGAAGATGAAAAGTCATCCAACCAATCACTCGAATTGTGGCATTCTACATGATTAATTGATGTAAAATTCATTTCTGACGGCTGCTGCAAGCACACATTCAATAAAAGGTCATCATCCCTTCCTTCAGCAGCAGCAGGTGCAGCAGGCCCAGGTTGTAAAAAAGTGTGACTTCTACCAAAATGATAATTGTCCGCATCTTCCCGGACTTCATCATGTATTTCGTTTGCAGGAGACTTCAGACACTGCAACAATATTGCAGATCTATGTTCATCAGAGTGGAACTGCATAACACACAAACAAACAATATCATATCAGTTCACTTTTGTTGTATATAGGTATAGGTTCCTATAATTTACATACATGACTATAGATAGGGTTAGGAATTTACGTCAATCCACCAAATTATCCCATAAAACATCATGTGTAGGATTATAAATATCCCGCAGTCAAATCCATTTGGCTGTATTGGAACGTTTGGAGGGGTTAGTATACGATAGCGTCGAAAGTCTTGTCCTGGACCCAACCCATGTACCGTTTGCTGCAGGTGACTCAGCTGCATACAATTCAAATTATGTTAATCACATATGTAAACGTAAAGTGTTCCATCTATCTGGGTTCTAGTTGCTACAGTAGAAGTTCCATCATATGGTTGCACAGATATTGAAGATGCAGCTATATTTTATTTGAAAGGAAAAATCAAACTAAACTTTGAATATTTTACTCTGAAGTTATTATGATCAGACACTGCGAAAGTAAAGTGTTCATATGTAAGAGGAAAGACCTTATGAGTATGAGTAAGATTCACTCATTCTGAGAAAGAGAGTTACAACACAGGAAATTAAGGCTAGCTAGCATTGAATCGAATCATAAAAAAGTTTGAACACTAAAAGGCAATGAATGGAAGAGTTAAAAAAAAGGGTGCGGTAGGAGTCATATGAATCCATAAATGGAATGTAAACATGGAACCAGCAGAGTCTGAATCATGGACCAAAACGAACAAGCTGGGTTTTGAAGAAAGGAAGTAAATGAATGACTCAGACTTCTCAGATCATCAATCTCATTCGTACAAGCTAACACATGGTGTAATCAAACGAAAAATGCAGCTCCCCCCCTCACAGGTTTTGATCTACCTACCATAATTTAGACCACCCAAACTAGATCAACAAATTTACAAAACTAAGCAAAACACCCAATTAACATTAGTGAACACATTTACTAGATGCTTAATCAAGCATATTAACATGATATTTAACATGCATTGATAGGAAATGATGCTCCAATTAAAGGGCTAGCATATTAACAAGAAGCACTAAAGGGGTGACATATATCCATGGTAATCAAGAGAACATGGTGGGTAGTAGAAATTAAGAAGTAGAAGAAGAAACCCTAAGACCCTAAGACACTAAAACCCCGGATAAGCATGTCTCTTTTTCTCTTCAGGTGCAAAAAGCAACCAATAAAATTAATTAGAAGAATATAATATCTTCCTGCTACTTAATTAATTCTACAGCTACTAGTACTACTTCTTAATTTCTGGCTGGTGCTAGCTAGCTAGAGTTGTTGTTCTCCTAGTTAATCAAGTAGAATAGAAGTAGAAAGACGATGGTGATTATCAGTAGTACTCTATTTCTGAGGAAGATGAAGTCGGATAACCAACAATTTAATTTGTAATGGGTAGAGGAATTTCTACTGTGAAGTTAGAATTTGATAACTGGGAGGTGATAAAACAAGTAAAAACCATCAATGTTTTGAATTAAGACCACACACCACATTGTATGCAATCCTCATTCTTGTGATTCAATTGATGTTCTAGGTGCGCTGTCCCATATTTCCACAACTTGCCTCCTCGTGTCAATAACTAGTAGCCACCAGTGGCCCCCCTTTGTACCTGGTCGACCCATGTGGATTGGTACAAATATCTGTGTTTTACAGCATAACATTAGTTATGTAAAACCCATAATGCATAGGACATTCTTGGACTTATGTAATTAAGATATGCACTTGAACTTACCAGATCACATGTATCAAGGCGTCCGTCAAACCTAAACATGTTGCACACGCTCCTTGTCCAATTAGCTTCCTCCTCATCTTCTTTCCCATCCGTTTGTGATTTTGCATTATTCTATGTTCGTTAACAGTTAGTAAGACATAAATGATGTTCCTTATAATACATGAAACTCCCTCAGCCAACTTCATATAGGCATTATTCTATGTTCGTTAACAGTTAGTAAGACATAAATGATGTTCCTTACAATATTGAATCAAACTCCCTCAGCCAACTTCATATAGGCAAACCGACCCCAGTTATAGGACCTAACTAGATAGTAGCCCGCGCTTTGCTGCGGGTTTACGTACGATTGTTATCTTGTTATCATATTTGTGTAATCGCTCTAACAAACACTAATCTCGTGTATCATATCACTGTTGTTTCATAAGTTCATGGCCCATTCCCATTTTCATTTCAGAATGTGGTCTCAGTTGGTACTGAAACAGTGTTACATTCCAAAATTTGAACATACAGTATATAGCAACTTCACTCATAAGTAAACTGTACTATCTTGGAAAATGATTGGAAACGCCCAACTCGAGCAGATACAAAATGGTGGTTTTAGTAGATAATGGTTCACATGCATATGTATATTGGCAAGCTGAAAAAATTGGTGAAAGGCAACCCAATTATGTAACTGAAAAGAATCAAATTTACATCGATATTTCGTACATCACTTGGAGAATGAATCAAATTAAACTGATAAGTCCACCAAAAACAGATCTTGAGTAGGATTTTTGCCCACTCAGTTACCTCCTTGTTAGTATGCTGTAGAAAGGATGATACATTTGCACAAAGAAGATATGACGTAAGATCAGTCGACAATGGAGTGACAGAGCAATAAGATGGGATCTGAGTACATGTAGCATGAACAGAATCAGTAGACCAACAATGATTAACAAAAGGCAGCATCGAAAAAGTAATTATACATCTGATCATCAACTTTGATTTTGGAGGATATTGTTTAATGTTCCACTTAACTTTAGCTAAACCAATTGGATGGGATAGCAACCAGAAAGCAAGAAATTCTGATAATACCAACAAAAGTGACTTGAAATGAGATAACAGATGTCTGGATTCAATCCATGTACATGTTAATGAATGAATAGGTTATAAAGGTCAATCACATCTCATCTGTGAGAGTACAAAACAGCACCAAAGTCATTAAGGGTTCTGCAGAGTTTCTAGCCTATGCCCGTAAAATAATAAACCGCTATCAAACTCAGTATATCATTATTTTATAAAAGAAGCAACTTGGGAAATCTTCAGTCCTAATTTTGAAGGAGAACAGAATAATTCAATCTAAATTACCCTAAACACATGCTTTTGTACATTCAAAATGAAGACAAAAAAACAGCAAATTGGTTTAATCTCAACAAATATACATTTTGACACACAGTCTAATCTCATCAACCCAGTACTTTCCACTGACAACCATAAGCATTACCAAAGAGCTGGAAAAAAAAATGAGGTTAGCAACTAAACCTCTCTTCTTTCTTTGCTTCAAGTTTGTTCTTTTTTTTGTTTCTTAGGCATGGCAAATCAAAAACAAAGTGATAAAAGAAACAAACAAACAAACTTGAAGCAGAATTTGAAACTAAAACCAAAATAAGCACATAATCTAAGTTAAAATCAATAATAATGCAATTAGTAAGGCATTAAAATCAATAAATTTTAAAATATCAAGAAAAGAATTAAGCAACAAACTTCCAAGTTAAGTACCTTCTGAATCTGAAGAAGAGCTCCTTTTCCTAATTATCTTCTTCAAACAGCAATGTATGCATAGTAAAGCCCAATATCAATCATTCAAAGCAAAATTTCAGCCAGCAAAGCTAACAACAATCCAGATCAACATAAAATACCAGAAATCCATGGCAGAAGAACACCTTGGCATCAAGGATCAAGCCACGGATGGTAACCCCAATGATGGACCTTGACACAGGAGACTGAAATCTCGACTTCAGTGCATACCTAATGTCAATTGTATAAGTGTGTTCCTAAGCCAAAACTAACAGCTATTATGAAAAGAAATTAGAAAGCAAAAATGAATACCATTTCTTTTAGGGCAGCTTTCTCCTGCTTTATTTCACCAATAAATTGAGGTCATTGAAGGGCCAGTAGACAGGGTCACAGGGATACATGTGACCTTGCGCTGGAAGCTGAGCTCCTTGTTTTCTCCATCACCTTCATTATCACCTTACACTGCTTCTGTAGAGGCACACTGTTACTTTCTCTCTCTGCAAAACCCGATTCCCAATCAATCAATCTAAAAAAAAAAGTGTTGTGCAATGAAATTAAGTTTTGGGTAGTAAGGGTTTCGTCTTCTTCTACCGAATTGTTATTTACAGAGATGCATTTTCATCTTGCTCTTCTCCTTCCCTGTTCTTCCTCTCTCTCTCTCTCTCTCGAATAAGTCCAGAGACCCATCGCTCTCTTTGTCTCACCCTATCTATACAACTCAGCCAATACCTGAAAATATACACATCAAACATTAAAAATTGAAGTTGATTCTCAAAGACTATACTGTGGGAATCGAAATTATTAGGAGGAAACTGAAATTATTATGAAAAGAAAGAATAAGCAAATTTAAATACCACGAAGTAGAGTCTGAAGGTTTTTTCATATGTGATTTTACAACATTTAAATACCAATTCCAATCCGTTCCAAAAACTCTATTGCAACCTGAAAGCACCATAAGTAATCAACTAACATCAATTTGTTGTCTCAAATTGTAGAGGCATGTTACTTTTAGTTTTCACATATACAAACTCATTCAACATCTTTACTTTCTCTCATTCATGGTTTTACATATACAAATCCAAATTTCAAGCAGAGGTCTGTTTCGCTAATCATGAAATGTAACACTCCATCAGAACCTCACGTTCTTTATCCCAAGCAGCAAACAAAGAAGAAAAGATTAACAAAAGTGCGCCATATACTGAAGAAAATCAAACAACCGCAAAACTGAGATCCCCTTTTCAACCAGAGTAAAGTACTAAAATTGACATCCAACATCTTAAGAAAAACTTGATAATGATTTTAATTTGAATATACAAAGGAGTTGTGATACACCTGAATTCGAAGGAGCTACATATGAGAGCTCATTGTTCATCAAATTAGTTATTGAATGCAACAACTGGCTCTTGTCCAAATCTGCATAACAAAAAAGAACAAACCGTTATAAAATTGACCACAAATATAACTATACAAATTCCTTGCTAAAAATTAAAATGAATTCATACTTGCACGAAAAGCAGAAACAAATATAATGTAGAAGTCTAAAATGAAAGCATGATTGCCTGTTCTGAAAGCAATAACGGGAACTCAACAAAAGAAATGGAGTTGTTGATGACAAACGCAATAGCCAAAAACCCTAAACCCCTGCATCACTAAAACCCCAAGTTAGTCTTTAAAGTTAATTGCAAGAAAGTCTTTCAATTAACCCACAAAGAAAAGTGCACGCAATCACGACATGCAGAGAGCATTACCCAATGCAGATTACAAACCCAGAACTCACTCCATCTCAATAGTACAGAATCGAAGCCAACATAAAATTCAAAATTAATCAGCTTCACGATTAATCTAAATTTATACAACACAACTATTGATAAAGACTTGTCACCTATTATATTTTCATTGTCATCTGATGTCTTTTCATGTTCATCTCCAAAACAACGCTCTTCAAAAAATCTTTTTCTTGATGACACTTGATTTTGACGTGGCATATTTGTTAAATATATCATAATTAAGGAATGAATGCAAACAAACAAAAAAAAAACAAAAAAAAATATTCGTAGACTCAGAAGCAAAATAACAAAAGAATGAAACACTTCAGAAGAAAGTAAAGGACCTACAATCAAATACACGTTTGAATTTAGAGAAAAGTGATACAGTTTAGTCTAACATGAAGTAAAAATCCAATGAATGATCAATTTTATATAAGCTTAACTGAAACAAAAGTTAAATGCAACAGCGAAACACATGCAACAGTTTTAATACGAATATACACATACAAAACATTATAGGTATACCTGAATGTGCAACGACAGTACTTAAGAGCTGATTGCTACAGAAATCAACTAAGCTAGAAACAGTAGTACGTGATAATTCAATCTCGCTCGAATCTGCATTAACCAAAAAAAAAAGCAATCAAACAATCAGACACAGAAGTTAGCATGCAATTTCAAAATAGTTATCAAAAAAGTGAGAGCAGAAGTCAAAGATACAGGAAAAAAAATTGAGGAATAAGAGTTGTTCTTACAAAATTTTGAATTATAAAGTGACACTATTAATTATTTGCCTGAATTTATTAATCTAAATTACTTTCCCCTCTCAATGAGATACCTTATCTTGGAGTTGAGCTTGAAAATTTGGCTTATGAATTGATGTTTGTAAGGATAGTTTCGGTGAATGACTTAACAGCCATAAACTAAAATATCTTCAAAGAAAAAAAGGTAAGAGATCACAGATGGACAAATTCTAGAAGATCAAATTCTATACCAATATAAGATGAAATGAAAACTTGTAGAATATCAAATGCAAGCATAGTTATACCAAGTAAAGTTTATAAATGCCATATCAATATCACCACCAAATTATCATGACAAACCTATAAAAGATCAAATTCCCAAAAGTGAAAGCCAGTAGAGAGTACGTGACTGCCCACTGAATACCATATCAATATTTGCTAGGAATTTTCATATTTAATCAAATAATCAAAAAGCAAATTTAATCAAATTAAATACACCAAATATAGAAAGCTAGAAAGCTTCTAGTATTTGATGCTTGATTTTGGACTATTGAAGCCTCTATTTCCAGGAGTAGGTGGCTGATAGGTACCAAAGTCAGTATGTAACAGTAGTTTAGTTCTGGTTGTATTATAGAGACTGGAAAACTAATGCAGTAGTTTCGAATTAATGAAGCAGCCATTACAGAAAAGATTTAAATATCAGAAGACAATTCCCTTGATCTAATGAATAAGTTTTTCTGATGACACCTAATGAACTGGCTTCTACCCGGTTTGCGATTAGTGAAGGTGAACACCAATAGTATGATCTAACCATGGAACAAACCTATTAGTAGTAACACTTATTTTCATATAATTTGATATAATGCAAAGATTAAAAATCATTCTTGTTAGTAATTCATCATGATATCTAACATATTATAAAGGTTTTATGAACTTCACAACAATAAACAGGAAACTGCTAAGATTCTTAAGAGAAGTAAGCACAGCTAGAATCGTATATCACCTTGATTGGGCGGATCGTTTAGGCCGGCGAAGTTCGTAGATTATTGTTGAAATCAGCGGAAGAGATGAATTACAGGCACACCTAAACCCAGACAAATCCCTCCTATTCTCCTTTCTCCTCTCCTCTCTGTCCTCGATCGTTGGTCGAAATCTTTGGAATAGCTCTCTTTGAACGGAAACGCAATCACAGGAATGAAATAGGTTATTTCAAGATGAAAAGCTTTAATCGATTACAGAAATTAAAAACTATAAACATGAAAACCACCATGAAATCTGGAAACCAATCTTGAAATCTGAAAACGAATTGGATTCGATTACTCACCACAAATTGGATTCGGTTACTCACCCTTTATAGATACAAACCCAGGCAAATCCCTTTTACTGAAACCAATTGGATTCGGTCCTTTTTAGATACAAACCCAGACTAATCTCTCCTATTGGTACTCACCTTTTATAGATACACAAACTCAGACAAATCCCTCTTCCTCTCCTTTCTCCTCTTCTCTCTGGAATTTGTCGCCGAACGGAAGGGCAAGAAAGATAGTCAGTGACCCTAAAGCATGCGGTCCTTAGCTACAGTAACTCAGCTTGAAGGTTTCTCTGTAAGAACGGGCAAGACAGAGAAAATGGCGTCGAATCTCTGGAAGCTTCAGGAGGCGGCGAGAGAGAGGGCAAGATCTGTGGTGACGCCCAGCACTCTGCCCAACACCCAGGCCCAAGCGAGATGCAGCCCAAGCCCGACAAAGTAGGGGCAAAACCGTAAAAATTCATAGTCCTTAGCTACAGTAACCCAACTTTAGTATATAGTAAATGGCACGAGGGTTCCTCAATGGTATTAAAAACCTTGGTAGAAGGGCAAAACATAGTTGACAGAGCAAACAACACAAAGCTCACCATAAACAATTCATCGTCTTCTGTGAAAACTACCATCTTCTTCAAAGTCTTCAAATTAATATTTGTTTCATCCCCGCACAAACGCTCTTTCAAATCTGCGGCATCACGACCACCAGTTACATGTTCAATGTCAACTTCCGTGCCGCGGCACCGGAGCCCCAAAAAACGATCAAAGTCTTTTTCAGTAATAGACATGTGCCGTCCGTGTATCTCAATCGTCTGGTTCTTCACATCAAAATTATTCAACAGCATTTCGCACAATGATAGGTTCAACTTACCGCATCGGAAGTTGTGAACCGGTCCAAAACCCATTTCAATAATAAGAATAATTCTCTCATTGGAAATTCGTGAAACAACCCGTTTGAACTCTTTCGGGTCACATCCTGTGACAATTGAAGATTCACTACCACCGGAACTGTTCACAGTTTCCCCCTCTTTACCAACCACCGGGAATTCTCCGCTCTGCGTAACAATATGCAGTTATTTATTATCACATTCCATTTAAATGAAGCTAACAGGGACGTTTCATACTAAACATACAAACAACTGATTATTCAATCTACCTTCAAATCAGATGATCCAATCCGATGATTGCAGTTCCAGTTCCTATCAATATCCCTATCAATATCCTTGTTCAATCTGTTCATTCAGTTATTCAACCTTAATCACTTTTTCATTCACATTCAAAGGTGCGGCTACTTAATCAGCTGGGCAGAAAAAAAATTAATCAACTTACCTCCGCTTTCCTGAGCCCAAGTATGGTTCGTTTTCGATGTCACGCCGCGGTCGCGACATCTTGCCTTCTCCAGACTTCGTCGTACTATCACATTGACGTCTCTTCGAGGCCATGAGATGAGATATTCTTTCTGCAGATTTCATAAACAACGCACGTTAACTGATTTTATTCAAAAAAATGAGTGCTTTTATTCGCACCCAACAATCTATAAATCATTATAGGAATGAACTATGATACAAGTTTGTTTCATATCAACAACAACTACCTTTACGCTCGAATAGGAGATCGATTTACTCTGGAATGGGAGATCGATTTACGCTCGAATGGGAGATTGATCAGAATGGTTTCGACACGGCCCGTTTCCAGATATACGAAAACAGCACAACGAAATAGGATCCAGTTATAGATGATCTAAATACGCCGCTGCCTAATGCCGGATCCAACCCAGAAAACAAAGAACGATGACAGATGGTGGACAGATACCCAGACCTAAACTGCGTTTCGCACTACCGCCGCCTAATGCCGGATCCAACCCATAAAACTTATCAAAGAGAAAACAATAACAAAAAAAAATTAAAACTAATACCGACGCGACTAGCAACTCCGTGATGGGTAAACAGGTTTATTTATTTTTTACTTTTGTCAGAAAACATATCCGGAGTACGCACACTCCGGGGTATTCCAGACGTTCCCCTACTTGTATCTGTTTTCTTTCTTTCCTTCTTCATACATCCCTCAATTTCTCCATCTTATTTACGAGTATCCACCGACACATGCAATGACCAATTATATCAAATGAGTTTTGATGAAATTCATGTAGAAGAAGAAGTTCATCATCGTCGCCAGTTCATTTCCAATCGCAGGGTTTGAATTTGGGAGCTTTAGTTGTGGAGATTGAAGAGATTGGATATCAATTTTCCACAATTGGCTCAATCTCTTCTTGAAAAAATCATACCCACCCTCTTAATCAAACTATTCATCAAATACTTGATCAGATTTGCTTGTGTACATCTGCAAGTCTTGGAGAGGTTTATAAGCAATGTACCCAAACTTCATCCTCACCCTCACTCTTGTGTCTTGCATACGCAAGTGTTTGCTGAATTTGAATACAATTACTGTAATTTTGCAAAATTTATAGGTCAATAAAAATTTAAAGGCGGCGGAGAAATGATCATTTCTGCTGAGGGTGGGTTCACTTTGTAGTCCTTCGTGATTTGCTTGTGCACTTTGAATGTTGATGGAATGATGAGAGAGACTTGTAAAAGACAGAAGCACATGAAGAGAAGAACATGAGAGACAGAAGCACATGAACCATAGTGAAAGAGAAGAATAGGAGAGACAGAGGCAAAATAGAAATAGAAAAAAAGAAGTCATTAGATCTTCTACTGACCACGTGTCTAAATCTGCTTAAAACTTTAGGAAGATTAGGTGAAAAACTAGCTCATGAGAGGATCCGGGTCCTTCTCATTGGAACGCCCATTAGTTCAATTATTCACATTTTACATTATTTGTACCTCATGAAAGTAACTCACTTTTGTCTTTGGTGGAATCCAATTATAGTACTTCAGGTGAGAAGCCAAATAAAGCTTGGCCTAAGTGTACGTGATATCATGAGCAAGGATAAAATCCTCGACATATTTGAAACCCAAAGGCAATTTAAATTGAAGCCTGACCTACTATAGCCAAATAAGCCAATGCTATGAAGACAAATTTAAAGTCTTATTACTAACTCGATCTGGTTTAATTTGTTTGATAAATTAAGCAAGCTAGACATTTCTCGTATTATAACTTCAGAATGGGAATTGTTAGATTAACTCATTGTAAGAGATACACCCTAGCTAGCTACTGTATATATTCAAAGGTATAAGAAATTCTAATTGCTCCCGAATTCAAAATCTTCAATATACTCCCGACGTTATAGAATTACAATACATATGTACGTCCTTGAATTTTTAATTAAGTGTGTACAGTACATATATGGAGCATTCAATCGTTTGAATTCAATAGAGAAACAAAGTTTTCATGAAGAGCAATTAGAGAGGAGACAGATTAACTGTAAAATGAATTAAGTTAATTTGCACATGCAGTAAATTAAATAAGAAAAATATATGATTCTAGGTCTTATTAAGGCTTAAGATTTTAGGCCTCAAATCTATGTGGCATGTCAAATTATTTAGACACATCACATATTAAAAATCTTATGCCATGTAATACTTATGTATAAAGACCATCTTACCATTTGGTCAATTTCAAACAATGACTAATAAATTTCAGTTTTTCATTGAAAAATAAAACTATTTTAGCTTTCCTTCTTCTAAATATCTAATTAAATATAAAAAATATAACATCAAAATAACATTATATTATATATTTATAATACATGTATATTATAAAAAAATACATGTATATTATATATATAAATAATCTGTGTGTAAATGATTTAGAGAAATTATTTGTATATAAATTATTTTTTGAACGAATTATAGAAATTTTTGATGAATTATATCCGAATTATCTTATATTAGTGTTTTCTTTTTGATGAATTATAATTACTTTTTGGACGAATTAGGGTTAGGGTTAGAGTTTATTTGATAAAACTAATTATTATTTAAAAAATAGTTAATCCTCGTATTGATGTAAGAAACATTCTTTATATTATACATAATTAGTGGTTGCTATTAATATGTAATATTTGTTTCCATGATCTAATAAAGCACATTAATATCATTGATTCACCCCTTAAAATATAAAAGGAAATAAAAATGGTAAAATTGGTAATACAATGTTTTGATTTGGCAAGATATGTTATGTGGAATCGAAAATAAATATTTTTATTTACTTACATGATATGACACATAGGATTAATGTCACAAATTTTAGGTCTTATTAAGGCCCTCTAACACTACCCATTAAATAACTCGACCATGTAGATTCTAGATTTACTATACATCCTCTAATTACTAATTTACATGGCAGCAACGTTTCCTTCAATTCGCTCGACGACGGTCTCTATCTTCTTGACAGTAACCAAGGTCTCCCTGAGATCCCTTGTTTTCTGAAGTTCGAGCAAACGCAAGAGTACGTGAAGCGATTGATCCAGTTGAAGGAGTTGGTTGCTGTACTTGTACTTTTTGCACAAACTCCAGGCACCAACCTTGGAACACTTCAGAACCAGAATCGCGCCCTTCTCTATTTGCAAATTCAATTGCTGAAGTGCGTCTTCCTCCTCCATTGGTTGATTCTTCAACACCTTGTTGTATTCTGTTATCTCCTGGATCAGTGGTTTCAGACACTCCAGCGTCGATTTCACATCTCTCACCTGGACCTTGAACATGATCATCTTCTCCGTCAATTCTATAATTCCATCAATTAGCAGCATGATTAGAACAACAGTACGTATGAGCTTGGGCTAGATCGAGTCAGGGGGTAATTAATCAAGACTAGTTTAGATGGGAAACTGAGGAGTGAAGAGAGAACTGGGATGTGAATTGGTGATATATGTATCGGATAAGGGAGCTTCATAGAAGTAGAAGAGAAAGTTATCCGAAGCCGTTTGGAGCGTGTGACTATATGCGGCGTTGACTTAGACTATTATAACAAGTGCAAGCTAGTCACAAAAACAAAATAGAGTTTTGATTAGTGGGGTCGTTATTTCTCTTCAGGTTCCCGGCCGCTCTGCCCAGCTGAGAAATTATTATTCATACTTGCAACATCACCTTTGATGTAACTCTTTAATCTCATTAGTTCAAATATTTTATTTTTATTTTTTATTAGTGTATTTTTTTTTTTTTCACCCTCTGTTGGTCTTCACATAAATCTGCTGCTGGTCTCTAAATAAATTTGAGTTATATGATTAGCTGAATATACCACGTTACTGACAGATCCAGCCATGGCTTACCTAGGCTTAAGCCTAGGTGAAACTTTTGAGGTTAAAAAAAATTACTTCATATAAACATAATTAAATTATTTTCTAGGAGGAAGCTTTTGGAGCAGCTGTCTTGAACTTAATAAGCTTATTTTTAAGTAATGTAATAGACAATATATGTACGATATTAGGAAGCTAAGCTTGATTAAGCATCAAGCCAACTGAAACTTATTGGAGAATGTCTCTGTGATCATGACTAAAATGGCTTCTTTGGGTACATTTCAATTTTAAAATAAATTATATCGGTACCAGAATGATGTCGTTTTGGTAACCAGTTAAGGTTTTAGATTATTGCTGAGACTCATCCGCAACTTTCAATTCTTAAAATTTCAAATTCTCAATTGCCGACTACTCGAGTCGATCGTCTTTCCACTTCCCTATCCCTTATTTTGTAAGGTTTAGTTAGCTTTTTCACAAAAAATTCGACCTTGTTTTCTAAGGTTTCGCTGACTTTTCTCACAAAAATTTGGGCATTGATTAAAGACTTTGCGGCCTTGTTTGTAAGGTTTAGTTAGTTTTTTCACAAAAATTTCTCACATTGTCGAGATTTGTTTAATTTCTTTTGTTACATTTAGCCTGTGTAACAATTTTATCTTGGATCCGCCACTGCACCATATGACAGTGTCACGTCGTGTTCCTGGTACAAGGAATAATTACTTCACCAAATCAAAGTAGTGAGATAGGTGGTCAATGGCGGCTTTTAGAGATTATATTTTATGAATTAAATCAATTAATTATAAATTTCTTTCAAAATTCCTTCATATTTTCTTTGCTCAACCTCAACTTGTGAATGCTACCCTACGTACATAACAATTTGGTTAGATAAGCTAGGAAACATCCAAGACATCTGGAATTTTCAATGTCAAAGAACCTCAACAAGACCTTATTAGTCCTAGCAATACCATCAGTATGTAGAATTATGTCCTAAATTTAACTATTACATCGGCTACAATAGTCAATAGGGATCGTCAAAAAGCCGGGTCTCAATCATGTTTTTTTAAAGAATACACGTCTACAACACACGTCTCTCTAAGAATGTCTAAAAAGAGATAAGCGAATTGGTGAAGCAGGTTAGCAGGAGTCTTGGTAGCGGAAGCTTATGCTCTCAGGGAAGACCCGCACAAAATTCATTTTCACCTCACAAAATGTTTTAATGTACTCTCTTAATATGGTCGGACACAATTCATTGGAGAATCAAGACGCTTGTGAAGGATATTCTCGATCTACTGCTCACTGTGATTCAATTATTCTATATTACGTTTATCGTGAACCCGTGAAGCTAACTTTGTCACGGATTGTTTAACAGACTTAACTCATTCTACTCTGCAACCAGCTGTTTGGTTTCACTGTCATCCCCTTTCTATATCCCTAACATTCCATTTAAATAAGCTGGGAATGGGTATAGATCATGACTTTATTTGTTAGTTTTGTCTTTTGTTTTGATGTATAAAAAAAGTGTCTTATTTTCCCCGTGGTTTTAACTTTCAAGTTTTAGACCTCCTAACGTACTAGACGCTCCTTATTTTCCGAAGCTGAGCAAACCGAGCCTAAGGCTTCATGTAGCAGGGCAGCCTCTGACGTTCTCTTATGCAATCTCTGACGTTCTTCTCCTTAGTGTGAGGTAAAAATAGGATTGTGGTCGACGACAGGCATTTGAAGGTGTTTTGGTGGGAGAAGAAGCACAATATTTTGTCCAAACCGGTGACTGTATGAGGCCTTTACGTAGTTTGGGCTGGTAAACTACGATTGTGGCTTGTGTGATAGGAGTCGAGGCAGGGCAGCGATATAAGGGTGTGCAGGAAGGTTGGCGTCTTTGTGACTGAGTGGAAGTGGTGGTTCATGGATAGATCCGAACGGTTTTGTGCAAAGGGCGGCTCAGGTTTTAGGAGGCCAAACCGATGGTTGAAGGTTATGGTAGACCGCCTAAGCGGCGTTGATGGATGACATTTTCGTTTCTAGCCGGTATCTCGATCTACAACGGTCGGAAGATGAGGAGGCCAGTGGGGTGCTAGACTGTTTGCTTTATGGGCTTTATATGGAGCTTATGGCATTATGTTTTGGGTAGGCCAAGTTCGTTTTTCTTCTCTTCTCATTTGAGTTGGTTAATTATAGGCTGTAACATGAACTTTTTTCAATAGTAAACTACATATTAGTTACTGATTAAATTTCAGTTTACAAATACATCATTTACATATTATCTTATACATTTAAGGACAAAAATTAACAAATTAGGACAAACTAATATCCATATGTCATCTGTCACTACATATTTTACTAATCTACCATTCACTACATATTCTACTGCTACTATGAACGTGCTACTGTCGTGTCGATGAGAGACATGCTACTGCTGTGTTGATGAAAGACATGCTATTGCTGTGTCGACATGAGACGTGTTACTGTCGTGTCGACTGGAGACGTGCTACTGACATGTAGGAAGGTGCTCTTATCGTGTGTCGTGTCGACGAGAGACGTGTTACTGTCATGTCGACGTGCTACTGCCGTGTCGACGAAAGACGTGTCACTGCTGTGTCGACCGGACTACCGTGTCGACTGGAGATGTGCTACTGCTGTGTCGACCGGAGACATGTTATTGCCGTGTCGATGAGAGACGTGCTACTGCGTGTAGGAATGTGCTACTACCGTGTCGACTAGAGACGTGCTACTGTCGTGTCGATCGAAGACGTGCTATTGCCATGTCGACCACAGATGTGCTACTGCTGTGTCAACGAGAGACGTGATATTGTCGTGTCGACCGGAGACGTGCTACTATCGTGTCAATCGCAGACGTGCTACTGCCGTGTCAACTAGAGACACGTGATATTGTCGTGTTGACCGGAGACATGCTACTACCGTGTCGATGAGAGACGTGCTACTGTCGTGTCGACCGGAGAAGTGCTGTTGTCGTGTTGACCGGAGAAGTGCTGCTGTCGTGTCGACCGGAGACGTGCTCCTGTCGTGTCGATTAGAGACGTGCTACTGCAATGTCGACGAGAGACGTGCTACTGCCGTGTCGACCAGAGACGTGCTACTGCCGTGTAGGAAGGTGCTACAACCGTGTCGATGAGCGACGTGCTACTGCCGTGTCAACGAGAGACGTGCTACTACCGTGTCGACATGAGACGTGCTGTTGTCGTGTCGACGAGAGACATGCTACTGCCGTGTCGACTGGAGACGTGATACTACCGTGTCGACGAAAGACATGCTACTACAGTGTAGGAAGGTGCTACTGTCGTGTAGGAAGGTGCTACTACCGTGTCGACCGGAGACGTGCTAATGCCGTGTCGACCGGAGACGTGCTAATGCCGTGTCGACGAGAGACATGCTACTGTCGTGTCGTGTAGGAAGGTGCTACTACCGTGTCGACCGGAGACGTGCTACTACCACGTCTACCGCAGACGTGCTACTGCCCTGTCAACAAGAGACGTGCTACTGCCGTGTCGACCGGAGACGTGCTAACGAGAGACATGCTACTGTCGTGTCGACGAGAGACGTGCGACTGTCGTGTCGACGAGAAACGTGCGACTGTCGTGTCGACGAGGTGTCGACGAGAGACGTGCTACTGTCGTGTCATTTTACGTAAATTTATTTGAAAAATGGGTATTTTAGTCATTTTACCTATGAAAGTCTAGATTAGATCTAGTACCACTAGTTTGGGTCTGAGTTTATGTCCTAATTTGTACAGAAAATATTGAAAGTGTGGTTTTTGTGTTTTTAAATTTGATCATGTGCTATTATGTAATTTCCTCATTTCAAAGATGTTCAATGCGTTGACGAGGGAGGGACACACCATGTGGGCCTTTTGGAAGATGCGGAGAATTACAGTCATGTGTCGAATAAATTAGTTCTTAGTTTTTTTTTTAATTTTAGTTATCCATCTTTTTAGACGTAATTTCTTAAAATTTACTTTTAATTTTTATTGTAAGCTCTTCAACTTGTATACAAGCGTGCTCTTCAACTTGTGTACAAACTTGTTCCTGACTTAGCAATATTTGATCGCACAACTCTTCGCCAACATAATTTATCTGCCTCTTAAAAAATTAGAGTTTTAGACCCTCTTGCATTTCCTCAAACATTTTCCCTTTGGAATAACTTTAGCTTTGACAACTTCCACCAAACTAGAAGTTACTAACATCAGCGGCTCTTGTAGTCTTGACCAGTGCTAAACCCCAAAACCCCAAAATCAGACGGCCACAGATTCTCTCTCCCCTGATCAAGTAAATTGGGGCTTTTCTTTCCCTCTCCCTCTCTCTCTCTCTCTCTCTCTCTCTCTCTCTCTCCAGCATCAAGATTAGGCCCAAGCAAGCAAACCCAGAACCTCATCTTCATCTGGGTACTCTCTTCTCCCTCAAAGCTCATTTCTTTAAATCTCTGTAATGCACCCCTCTGCTTCACAATGACAATGCACTCACACCCATTCGCCTTGTGCACCCTTTTCTTGATCTTCTTCAACCTCTCCCTCTCCCACCCGCTTCCCCCTCCACCTCCATCAACCAACATCACCCTCTTCGGCGACGCCTCCATAACCCACAACGCCATCAGCCTCACCCAGCCGCTCTCCACCTGCCCAAGCTCCAACGCCTCCGAGGTCAGGGCCGGCGGAGCCTTCTACTCCAACCCAGTTCGGTTTCTTGACCCAAAAACCCAAGACTTTGCCTCTTTCTTGAGCCGCTTCACTTTCACCATCACCCAGTTGTGCTCTTCCGGCGACGGCATGGCGTTTGTGATCGCCTCCCACTTGGAGGGTTTAAGCTACTCGAGAGGGTTTATGGGTCTTCCTCAAGATTCGTTCTTTGCTGTGGAATTTGATACCCTTTTTGACCCTGTGGTGGATGACATCAATGGGAGCCACGTGGGGATTGATCTCAACACTGTTGAGAGTGTGGCTTCTGTTAATGCTGGGGTTGATTTGGTGGGTGGGAAGGAGATTACTGCTTGGGTTGAGTATAGAGATGATCTGAAATTGGTTCGGGTTTGGGTCGGGTACTCGCCGGAGAATAAGCCGCCGAGTCCCGTTATTGTGGCCCAGATTGACCTCTCCAGGCAATTCAAGGAGTTGGTGTATGTGGGGTTCTGTGCCTCTAGTGGGAAAGGGTCTTCTGCCTACATTGTGGATAGTTGGAGGTTCAAGACTTTCAATGGGTCTCTGCCTTCTGTGCTTCCTATGGATTTCTGGGAGGAGCAGGATTGTTTCATGTGTGGAGATTCGAGTATCAACATCACTTCTGTTCATGTGAGGAAGACAAAGATAGAGGCGGAGATTGTTTTCGGGTTGGTAGGTTTAGTTGCATTGGTGTTATCTGTACTTGCGGTTTTCGTGATTTGTTTTGTCTGTGGGAAGAAGAGGAAGGGAAGTGCCAGAAGAGTTAGACCAGGCCCGAGTTGTAGAGTTGAGACGAGTAGAGTACCAACGAGTTTGTCACTGGATGAGATAACCTCGGCTACAATGGGGTTTGACAGAAGCAGAATTGTTGGGGAAGGAGCAACAGCTAAGGTGTACAAAGGGTGTCTGGTATCTGGTGGAGAAGTGGCAGTCAAAAGGTTTGACAGGGCTGATGGGCTTGAGCGTTTGCGCGGTCCTTTTACTACTGAGTTTGCAACAATGGCAGGGTGTTTACGGCACAAGAATTTGGTTCAGCTTCATGGCTGGTGCTGTGAGGGTAAGGAGCTAGTTCTGGTGTATGAGTTCATGCCGAATGGAAGCCTCAACAAAATTCTCCACAAAAGCTTCAATGTGGCTGCTGTCCTATCTTGGAAGCAAAGACTTAATATCATTCTTGGAGTTGCGTCTGCTCTTGCATATCTTCATGAGGAGTGTGAGAGGCAGATAATTCACAGAGATGTTAAAACTTGCAACATAATGCTAGATGCAGAGTTAAATGCAAAGCTTGGGGATTTTGGTCTAGCAGAAGTATATGATCACAGTTCCCTCACAAGAGAAGCGACCATACCAGCCGGAACAATGGGATATCTTGCTCCTGAATATGTTTACTCTGGTGTTCCAACTGTTAAAACTGATGTCTACAGCTTTGGTGTGGTGGTGTTAGAGGTGGCTACGGGTAGAAAGCCGGTGGAGGATGATGGTACAGTGATTGTTGATTGGGTTTGGGGCCTGTGGGAAGTGGGGAAACTGATTGATGCTGCTGATCCAAGACTGGCTGGAAAGTTTGACAAGGTAGAGATGGAAAGGATGCTGATGACTGGACTTTCTTGTGTGCACCCAAACCATGCGAAGAGGCCAACAGTTAAAGAAGCTGCAAGGATATTACAAGGAGAAGCGCCACTTCCTGTATTGCCTGCAAGAAAACCTAGGGTGAGCCTTCAACCTATTTTTCATGATGATACTGAAGAAATCCGAAATTTGTGTGCTGGTAGGTTCAGCCTTGAACTTGATGATGTACCATATATGACCCCCAAGAGCCATTTTGGCAATGATCAGTAGCTCAGAATAGGCCAATTTGGCTTATGTAAGATGATATTTTAGGTTGGCCAATTTGTTAGAAGTATCTTTAGAATGTATTCAAGATCCTATAGAACAGAAATACTCATTGTTTTACATAACAAGGAAGATGTCATATATCAATTGTCTTTTTAAGGTTCATAGCCTATTCCAGGCCGTTTCTCAGTATAGTCATTTTAGTGATATTTTTCTTCAGAGTCTCATATTTTGCATTAATTCAATTTGGAAAAGAACAGATGGAGTCTTTATCTAGTATGTTTTGGGCACAGCTTGAATCTTACTCACACATGGGGTTGGGTGCCAATCTGAATGGTATTGGTTTCTGCCACTACCTCATTTTCAGGACTTTTACCAATGAAACTTATGATACTATTGTTTGGACTGCCAGTAATTGGTCTGAAGAGACCTGAGAAACATATGTTAGAAAGGCTGGTGGAATAGGTAATGGGTTGTATGATCTATGCTTTCAGGTTTGAAAAGGTCTATTTGGTGATAGGTATGCAGATGCACTGGCATTACTTGTATGAATTTTATCTGTTGTAAGATGTTGGATATGCTATGTATATTGGGATTCATTAAAGCTGTATACAAGGATTTACAGATGATGAGATATTGAAGTACTAGGTTGTTTATATTTTTGTTTTTCAGAGTAGAAGGAATAAAGATGGCAGAACTCCCATAGATTTGCTTGTGTTATAGGAAAGCCTTTAAATTTTCTGACCTCAGGTACTGAAGATGGTGCCAATAGAGAGACTTTTTGAATGCATTCAGATTCTGTTAACCTGTGCAAATACTGTACCATTATTGTTCTGTTCTGTGCTCTGTACATCATGTCCTTTGCATAATTTCACTTGAGTATTTATTTTTCTGTCATTTCTCATGCTCTTGGAGTTGTCGAAACATATTCACTTCTTTACTGTCATTACTACATTTGCTATACATTGTCATTTCTTTTTGCCATTCCCACTTTAAAAGGTCGGAAATTCTTTGTTTGCTTGAAAACTGAATGAGTTTTTTTTTTTTTTTTTTCCTTTCTACATGTTCTTCTTTCATGATATCCAATTCGAGGTAATTGAAAAATAAAGGAAAAAGAATTGTCTGAATGCACCGTGCTGTGATTTATTGTCCAATGCTTGCACTTAATTTTTCAGTGCATGAGTGTTATCTAATGAATTCTTGACTTCTGATTATCCTTTTTGAATAGTAACCTCGACTAGAACCTTATCTGTTAAGATAAAGAAGACACTTTAGGCTATTGCTTATTACTGTGGTTACTGGTTAGCAGGGTGCTTTCTCTGTTTTGCAATAAGTTGTTGTACAACATTTACCATTTAAAGTATTTTTTGCAGTATTATAATCTGTAACTAGTCATCTGAATCATTCAGATGAGAGGGTTATCTCACATTTTCTCAGTCTTCTTGGCACTCACATTTCTATAACATAGCTTTAGCTAAAATCTAGTGCTAGTTTCATCAGTTGAGTTCTACTGATGAAACTAAGCTTTAAGTGCTTAGTTTAAGTGCGTTGCCAATTTCTAGTTGATAAACAAGCTGAATGAGGAACATGCTGAATTTCCTCTGCATCAACTCGTCTGGGTTCAAAATGGCCGTCTTTCATTTCCATTCATGGTATGTTCCGGATTTAGAACCTGATCTAAAATACATCTGAATTCTCTGTTTGCCTTATCTATGTAAAACAAGCACATCACCCGCGCCTTGCTGCATATTTGATATCTTTAAATGTAACAGAGTATTACATACTCCCAAGTACGACTGCGTTTTCTTGGCCACCTTCCCATAGGGAGTGACTCCTCTGTTGAACAACACCATCCTTTTCATTTTTCTCTTATGCTTAGTCATGCTTGACATAGTCATTGCATGCTTTTTCAGCAGCTCAAGACCCCCGGTTGGTTCAGCTTCTTTCTTCTTGGACTTGCTCGTCCTTGAGCAACTTGCATAAGAAGTTCTTGTTGATGTAGAAGACTTCAAGGACTTTGTCTTCTTGACCTTGAGTCGCTTCTCCTTACTCTTTGACTTGCATGCTTCGTTTGCAGATTTCGAAGATGTCATGTCTGCACAAAGACAAGTCACATAGACAATAAGCACTTATGCCATTAATATGAAAGTAGAATTAAACACTGATCATAAGTAACTCATTACACACTTTCTTAGAATCAGTAAAATAAATCTCCATAAAAAAAAATCAGTCAAATAAATCACTAAGAAAATAATCAAAACAGATGAGCATTAATCAAAATAACCAACCATCATATATCACTATCATCTAAAATATAACAATTTAAGTTACTCATTACATAATCAAAACAGTAAGACTCGACACCCTGGAAATATCCTCTTCATTCTCCATCAACTAATATATATACTTTCCTCCCATGCACGCATGTAACACAAAACATCCTCATCAGCCAAGTTCTCTACTGACTGTATAGTGGGCATTGTAGTCGACGAAGGAGGGTGCTGAATAGTAGTGTCCCCAAGCTCATCAAAAGACTCACAATCATTGTAATCATTTTTGGGGAGTCTCAATGTGACGGACCACATACAATCTACATGGTCTTCTATGTAAAATATCTGCTCTACACATCTTCCCAAAACAAAAGTGTCTTGCAAATGACATTTCCTATTTAAGTTCACCAAAGTGAAACCAAGATCATTTACTTTAACACCCTTATGACTCTCAATCCAGTCATACTTAAATAAAAGAAACCTGAAAAAAGCATAATCAAGCTCCCATATTTCGGTAATAACCCCGTAGAAGCTCATGTCCTCAGTAACTATGTTTTTATCCTTAGAACTAGCTACTTGAGGTGTCTCTGCCACCAAGTAAACCCCACTACTTTGTGTCTTACAAAGATCATCTCGAGACTTTGTGTTAAATTGCACACCCCCTACTCTATAACCCTGAAACTTTAACTTCATTCCCTGGTTTATCTGCCATCCACTTCACAATCTAAGGGATGTCACAATCGGGTTCACTAAGCTGAACAACAACTTGCAAATGTAGACATAAGTTTATAACAAAATATTGAACACCGAACATAGTAATCTAAACCTTAAAACAAATTGGAGGTTAATAAACTTACCCTCTCCTTCACCCAATCAGCAAAAGTAAGGTTTTGTTTGTCAACCAGCCACTTAGCAGATTTCTTTTTGTAATGTGGAAACTCCCTCTTCAAATACTCCATGTGTTCCCCACAGAAAATTTGCAGATAAATATTACCATGACAATTCAAAGGACAAAATAATCCAAACTGAAAAAATAATAATAATAAAGGGACAGGGACAAGGACTTACAGAAAATAGCTTGTGAATTCATCGGTGTTTCGAAGCACACATAGATGAGCTTCATCCAAATCCTTGCCAAAATGAGACTCAACAGTAGCACCCAATGTAGGGCTGTCATCCGTGTTGGGGTGAGTTGGAATCCCAACAGTAATGTCGTCGAAGTAATTTTTCTCTATGAACTCAACTACCTCTTTAGCAATGTAGCGCTCAGCAATGCACCCTTCCGGATATGTTCTGTTTTTAACATATCTCTTGCACACCTTCATATACCTTTTGAAATGATACATCCACCGAAAACATGCAGGTCCGCATAACTCAACTTCTCTAACCACGTGTACAGTTAAGTTGACCATTATGTCAAAGAACGAAAAAATACATTTCAAGCTCACACAAAGTTTCAACTAGATCACTTTAGATTTTAGGAAGCCTTGCTGGATCTATAGTTTTTCTACAAATTTCATTGAAAAAATGGCAAAGCCTAATTATAGCAACTTTGACCGGTTTTTCCAACACTCCTTGTATTGCAACAAGGAGCAGCTATTGCATTAAGGCATGATAATCATGGGATTTAAGTTGGGTGAGTCTTAGATCATCCATGGAAAAAAGACTGGAAATGTTCGAATAATAGTTTTCAGGAACTTTCATTCCAAAAAAAGAACCACAAACACATTTTTCTCATCTACTCTTAGGTTCCAGCTTGCTAGAGGCAACTGTTTTTTTTTTTTTTCCAGACTGTCTAGGTTAGGGTGCATCTCTGATCTTATACCAAGTTCCACCAAATCTAACCGAGTATTGAGTCCATCCTTAGTTTTTTCGGGAATGTTCAATAACGTCCCTAACAGACTATCATACACATTTTTTTCAATGTGCATAACATCAAGGCAGTGCCTAACAGGGAGATACTTCCAATAATCAAGCTCAAAGAATATGGACTTTTTCTTCCAACAAGGCCTTCTCTCATCCTCACCCCCTTTATACTAAGGAGTTTTTTCTTTCTTGCCCAAAGGCAGTTTAGGAACTTCCTCCTCCAGCCTTCTCAAAAGTTCCTCTTCTAACAAGGGCACCAGAGCAGTTCTATCTTCGGTGCAGTTATTGAAAGCAGCTTTTAGTTTTCGATGTGGATGATGACTCTCTAAGAACCTCCTATTATTGTTGTGGGACATCTTCCTTCTGTTAACTAGCCTTGTGGGCTCTGTTTGATCATGGCAAATCAGACAGCCATTATAACCTTTAACAATACTCCCCGAAAGGTTACCGTACGCCGGAAAATCATTTATTGTCCAGAAAAGTGCATCCCTAAGAGTAAAGATTTCATTCTTCACTGCATCATAAACCCTACTAACTCTTGCCCATAATAGCTTTAGGTCATCTATCAACAGTTCAAGATACACATCTATGTCGTTCCCCGGTTATTTAGGCCCTGATATCAACAAGGAAAGCATCATGTGCTTCCTCTTCATTACCAGCCATGACGGTAGATTGTAGGTAACCAGAATAATGGGCCAGCAGCTGTAACTGCTGCTTTGGACACTATGAGGATTGAAATCATCCGATGACAATGCAAGTCGTAGGTTTCGTGGTTCATCCCCAAAAGCAAGCCACTTTTCATCCACTAACTTCCAATAAGTGGAATCTGCTGGATGGCGAAGAAAACCATCATTTTTTCTGCTTGTGGCATGCCAAGTTAGGCTCTTTGATGTTTCAGGTGATTGAAACATTCTCTTGAACCTAAGGATAATAGGAAAGTACCATAACACTTTTGCATGTACTCATTCCTCTCTTTGTCATTACTGTCTAATTTCCACCTAGATTTTGTATATTTAGGACACTTGGTTTCTTCTTCAGTCTTTTCTGTACAAAATACAGTAATTAGGGCATGCATCTATTTTAGTGTAGTCCATCTCCAATGCGGTTAAAACCTTGTTTGTCTCGGAAAGAGTGTCCGGTATCGAGTTTTTTGTGGGAAGAAATTCGGCAAAGACAGCCAGCACGTCTGAGTAAGTAGACTCACTAATACTATGCTTCGTTTTGATGTCGTAAAGCTTCACAATGACAACCATCCTCGTGTGCGTAGTGCAACCAGGATACAAGGGTTTGTTGCCATTGTCCAAAAACTTCCTAAAACCAATGTACTCACTAGAAAGATAGTCATCCCCATCACTATCTGATTGCACATCATATTCTGCCTCCATGTGACCCCAACAATGGATGAAGATGAACCACTTGAATTTGTCTCACTGTCTTCATCTATCTCATTACTATACCTATTTGAATCTGATTCCGAATTTAACTACAGCCTCCCCATGTTCATCTCATATGTCGTAGTTTAAGTTAATCCCATTCAAAAATAAATGAGACTTAATCACTTGGGCAGAAAAGTCCTTATAATTCTCACACTTTGTGTAAGGTTAACAAATGTGGTACGGGTCCCTAGCATTTACCGAGACAAACTTAAACGCTTCCACCCCAGACCTATATTCATTAGACCTTCTATATGCTCGCATCCATGACTTATCCATCTACATTTTATTGAAAATTAATTAAAAAAAATCATAACTATATCATCTAGAAATTCTCAACCAACTATACATATATAAATATATACATATATATCATACCAACATATCCACAAAACAATTCCATCAAATAACATCCAATTCACAATACCAATACCAATACCAACATGATAAGAAAAATTGAAGTAGGCAGCCAAGATGAGAAAGCCCATGTCGAGCAACTCAGTTTATTTAAATCGACGATACCATGAATTAACAAATCATTAAATTTAAGTAGAGCAAAATAAAAAAATCAACAAGCACAACTTTTATCAACATGTTTTATAATAGATGCTCAACAACTCAACTTTTATTAACATACATATTTTATAATGAAACATACTTTTATCAACATGCTTTATAATGAAACATACATATTTCATCAAAATACGCAAAATCCAGAAACAGAAGACATAGACAAATGTAACAATACCATAAGCTGAAGCCAACACCCATAAATGCAGCAAAAGTCGACCCGACAAAAGCCAATATCTCTAGAAACCTGCAATCCAATAACGAGCATCAGAAACTAAACTCATAAACTAAACCAACCCAGAAATCCATAAACTAAGTCAACCTAAACCAACCCAGAAACCTAATCGGAGAAAGGAGAAGAGTAAAAACCTCGAACCAAATTGGAAGAAATCGAACAAACCCAACCCATAAACCCCTTAGTAGAAGCCTAATTAGAGAAAGGAGAATAGTACAAACCTCGAACCAAATTGGAAGAAATCCAGTGAGGCGCCAAATGGACGAACCCTAAATCGATTCGAACCCTAATCGAGTGACAGAGGCTTATGCTCGATTAGGGTTAAGGTAGAGAGAGGAGAGTGATTGAGAAGAAATTGAGAGGAGTGATTGAGTGTGAGAGAGAGGTTTTGAGTTTTGAGTGGTGAGAGTGTGTGTGAGAGAGTCTTAGAGAGGTTTTGAGTTTTGAGCAGTGAGAGTGTGTGTGAGAGTCTGAGAGAGGTTTTGAGTTTTGAGCGGTCTGTGTGAGAGTTTGAGCGATAGGGATGCTGATTTTGAAAACTGAAAACTCTTCACACGCCTAGAACGCGCTAGGAAAAAAAGAAAAAAAGAGAGAGAGCTTTGCTTCTCTCCCGGTCGAACGCCGGCGGCGCCCTTGCCGATGCGTCTCGATCGGGAGAGGATTCAGTCGGGATGCAGCCGCTTTTGATGGCTCCTGCTCTAGTCTTCCATTTAGGGTTGGTGTCTGGTTGGCTAGGAGGATTGTGATAGTCTCAGTTTGAAGATCCGCCTTCGGTAGGGAAGAGTGGAGATCCGAGTGCAGCGCAGGTGGAGAGGCTAGGTTTTTTGGGGGTTATATACCCTGATCTGGTGTCTTGTTGTTTCAGATCGGGCTTATCTGGGCGAGTAGCTGAAAGTATTGGGGTTTCTTTGGTGATCTGAGGTCAGATTGGATCTTCAATCATGTTGTTGGCGAGTTGTTCCAAGGGTTGGCTAGGTAAGGAGTGGTAGGTTGCAGATCTGAGTTGGGTTGCTTCGACGACGACGGCGACGTAGGCTGGTGGATTCAGTCTCGATCGGCAATTGATGGTAGCTCGGTGGAGGCGCTGAGGGTCGGCTGTGGTGGTTGGGATGGAAACTAATGGTTTGGAGTTGCTCTTGGATTTGGGTCGGATCTGACTTGGATTGGGCTTAGGACTCTGCTCTTGGGCATGTCCAGTCCAGTATTGAGTCTGATCATGCCGATCCAGGAGTTGTGTTGCATCCCTTTTGTTTTGTTTTATATTGTTAGTTTTATGTTTGTTTTCTTTGTTTTGAATAATTTGACCCTTTGTGGTCATGCTTGGGCAGATTACAATGCACCGCTGATATAGTGATGACGGTTTACACCCGCAATAATCATGTGTATTCACTAATCAGCAAGCAGAGTTGACTCGAGTTTTGTCCTCATGGGGTTAGACCCGCTACCCATTGGGGATGCCGACGCTTTCTTACCAACTCTGTTGGCAGTTTGTCAGACGAGTCTTCTAGTCTTGATGATCATTTTCTTGTCTCATGGTGTACCGAAGATTTGGTAGCTCTTTTAGGAAGTAATTTTTCAGGCCTTTTGGATTGAGATTTGTTATAAGTGGTCCGTTAGTGGCCTTGCTTGTATTATTCATACTGCTTGTAACATATTTCGTATGAATGACATTTCATTTGATCAAAAAAAAAAAAAGAGTTTGAGCGATAGGTTATGAGCAATAGTTTTTTTTTTTTGTTTAAGTGTTAAGTCCTTTAGGTTTTGAGTCAAGTGTTTCCCAAATCATACAACATAACTCCAAATTTTGATTGTCTGAGAAATGACATCCTTAAATTGCAAGAGTAGGAGATTTCCCGCTGCTACATCTTAGCCTTGATTTTTTTTCTCTATCCATTTTACAAATCAAACAACATAAATTGCATATTTTGTTATTTGAGGAGAAAGAAAATAAAGACATTCACTTAATCGTGAGGGAGGAAAATTTCCCGTTACTTTTCATTCTAACGAGTCTGTCACATCCCGACCCAGAATTTTTTTTTCTTGAGTTGAAGGTGTGACTCGAAAATAAAAATAGGATATGATAGAAATACAAACTAAGGATAATTTGAGGTTTTTAGAAAAATATGCAACTAAACTGTAACTTTGAAAAAATCATAACTAATTTTAGAAAACTTATGAGCTGAGGTCTTTGTCTGTAATGGAAGAAGACGTGTACCCCAAGCAGATGGTCTATTAAGGAGGACTATCTCAAAGAAGTACAAGCATACTTGGAAGGTCGCAAACTTTTCAAACTTAGATGCTGATCAGTGCTATGAAAAACGATTCGCTGCTGAAGGCCATGAATGGTATACTTGTTTATTAATAACCATCTCTCTAATTATTATTAATTTTTTTTTTCTGAACAATGGAATTTACTTCTCTTACTATTAATCTATTATTGAAGCTTATGATAAAGAAAAAAGAAAGAAAGAAAACCAACGTAGGTGTCTTAAGTTCTCATCCACGAGCCCAAATTATGTTGTTAAGAGTAACACTTGCAGTGGCGGAGCCAGCCCAGTCAGGTTGGAGCCTAGGTAAGATTTGAAACTCAAAAAAACACATGCATCAATCTATATTTTGGGCGCGTGTGAGGAAGGTGGGAAGTGAGGGAGGACACAGAGAGTGAGGGAGTCAAGCCAGTCAAGCCAGCTTTGTTTGACAAAGTCAACCCCACAGTTTACACCTAATTACTGTAATTAGACGATTTTGGTTTTATATAATCGGAAAATGCCCATTTAATAAGGTTGCTACTTGCTAATTAGGATTGAGTTAGTCTATTTGGCTTCGTGCTTAATTAGTAGCAGGGGAAGGGGGGTCAACGGGTTCAGCTGACATCCCTCACATTTTTAACTAGGTCATATTGTTATATAATTTGTTAGTTGAAATGTGATGTTGGTACTATTTTAACCCTTTTAACCAATTAGAGAAAAAATTGACATATAAAATATTAATTACAGCAATCAATTTGGACTGAGTGTTCAACTCCTCACGTGTGTTTGTCTGCAAAGAAAACTCCTAATCTAGGTTTACTAACGTGTGGTTCTTTTTATTTTTTTTATATAGGTTTCTAATCCTAATCAATGATTGATTGCATCTCTCTTTAATATTAAAATTAAAACATATTCCTAGTCTTTTTAATTAATATGTTTTCCTAATCAATCAATGATTGTGATTTTTTTTTTTGACAGGTAAAGCCATATGGCAATTTCATTGATACTCAAGCTAGAATGACACAGATACATGCCTTCCCTTGCCAAACATTTGGGCAAGTTAAGGACTTGGCATGCTAGCACCATTCATTACAAAGATTCCGTTCACTTATTTCTAGCAGAAAAGCAAGAAATACTAGACACACAAATGCTTACACTACTAGGACAAGAACTTTAGCCGACGAAAACTTTTCGTCGGCCTGTTAGCTTAATTCGTCGGCTATAGTTTCGTCGGGAAATGGTCGTCGGCAGTGACTTTAGCCGACGAAACTATAGACCGTCGTCGGCTATTTTCCCATAGATAGCCGACGACAGAAGACGTCGTCGACTAGTCCCTCAGATTTTAGCCGACGAAATATCTCATCGGCTAGTCTCTTACCTATAGCCGACGAAACAACTCGTCGGCTAGTCTCTTTAATTTAGCCGACAAAACGCTTAATATATTCGTCGGCTATAGTATGTAATAAAAAAATAAAAAATAACTAAAGCCGACGAAATAGCCCGTATTTCGTCGGCTTTAAAGGGTTTAGCCGACGAAACATTCCATAATTCGTCGGCTAAACATTATTATAGCCGACGAATTATGGCATATTTCGTCGGCTATAAGTCCATTCCAGTATAAAAAAAAAACCCGAAATTTCTAAATTACCATTCCAAGCAAGTTGCATAAAACACCAAAACAATTCCATATAACCAACAACAAGTACATAAAACTACATAATTCATCAACTACACAAAATCTAGATCGTCTAAATTAATATCCTCTTCTGGGGGCTGCTGCGGAGCTTGCGGCAGCTGGGGTAGCGGTATGGGCGGAGGCATGGGCGGAGCCGGAAGTCCCTGGAGCTGGGCAGCTGTAAAGTCCTGCATGTACTGGAACATCTTCCGCTGCTGGGCCTGCTGGATGGCATGTACCTCGGCATAATGGCCTGCCTGCGCGGCATTATAGGTTGCCTGCGTGGCATTATAGGCAACATGAGCAGCTTGCTATTCTCGTAGTCTCTGAAGTCCCGACTGTAGCAGCTGAGTCGTCCTGGTGGTCGTGGTCCTGCTGCTGGTCGAGGCTGACATGACCCTCCCCGAATTTTACCCTAAACCCGGAGTAAATCGTGCGGGGACCACCTCTAAGGAAAGATTTACCGCAAAATTCGGTACAACCTCCCTTGAAAATGGACAACCCTTCCAATAAAAACCTGCAAACACTTCTAAAGGTTCCAAATCCAACCTTAACTTCTGGAGCCTTCGTGCTCCTCAAACACAATCATCACCAACAGGATAATAAACATTATCTAAGATAATATACATCATCTGTCAAATATTCTAAAATATAAACAAGCTTTCACCCACAACCAAAAATATATACATTAAACCCAAGTATTCAGAGCTACTAGACACTAGCGGAAGCAAGAAAAAGACAAGTAGGCTAAACAGGTAACCTACTGGTGAAAGGTGGTGGAAATACGGGTGACTATGCCTCGTCTCCTACTAGATCCAATCCGAACTCTGCAGACTGGCATTTTAAAACAAAGGGCCCAGGGGAAGACATTTAATAACATTAGAGTGAGTGGACAAAAATTAATAACAAAGATCTTTCCTAACCACTACGGACATCTGCATAACTCTTCTGCCTACTCTGAGCGGCCTTGAGTCTATCTCTAACCACTTTAATCTTCTCATTTGTCTCATGGATTAACTCTGGGCCACAAAGCTCTTTTTCCCCCACTTAATTCCAACATAAAGGCGTACGACACTGTTTCCCAAAAAATGTAACGACGGTAAAAATAGTTAATTTAGCTAGTAAAAGGTAATTTTTATTAGGGTATTATTTTTGGGGGTGTTAAATTTTTGGATTGGGTATATGTGGGTTGGAACCAGTTGGGCCAAGCCCAACATATTTCTCTCTCTTCCCTCCTGATTCTCTCTCCTCTCTCTCTTTCTCTCCCGATTCTCTTTCCCTGCCGGAATTTCTTCTCTGCCGTCCGCCGCCGTTCGGCCATCGTTCGCCGCCGCACCGGTCCCAAAAGGTCGGCCATCAACCCAGCTTCCATTCTAGACCGGTCACAGCCTCCCCAGCGCCGCCGTGAAGGAGCAGTGCCGCCCGAAAGGCGCGGCTGCCTTAAGCTTTCCGTCGCCGGAACTCCCTCCTCCGGCCACCAATCCGGGCAAGCTTGGTACGATTTTGAAGCTCTCCTCCGTGCAATAACCCCTCCAAAAGGCTCGATCCCTCTTGAGCTTGGTAAGGAGAAATTCGAAGTTGAAATTCTAGGGCTTTAGGATGTTTTCGTTCGATTGACCTAGTTAGGCTTGAAATTGGACTTAGTGATAGTTATGAAAGTTGTTTAGAATGATGAGAGGAAGCTGCTGTTAAAATTTGGTAGAATTTGGACGTCGCCGGAGCTGGTCGCCGGCCGCCGCTGCTGCTGGAAAAATTGTTTTTGGTGGAGATTTTTATGAGGAATTTAATGGAATGAGTTTTAGAATTTTCGGACGAGTTTTGAATAGGTTTATGAATTTCCGAAGTTTGGTATTTAAGCGGTTAAATAATGTAAAATCCGACCGTAGGATTTAAATCAATTTCTGGGAAAGGTTGTTTATACGACTGCCGAGTATGATATAAAAGTTTAGATCGTTCCGTTAAGAATATCGAACTTAGGCAATGATGAGCGTAATTATGGCTCTCGATTAATTTTGCCTATTTTATAAATACTGGAATTTAGTTGGTAAATTAATTATATATTTGGAACATGACGTGAGGAGGCCCGAGCAGAAGAAGCCTCGGAGCGTCATCAGGCTTAGGCCTAATTTGTGAGTGGACCTTTGTTTTAAATAAAAAGCATGCGATGAATGATTTTATTAATCATTTGTTTATTCTGATGAGATTTATTGATTTCTCGCCTATTTGATAATTTTTCCTCCTTTGGAGAGATCCCGAAAATGAGATTTTCGGTGGATATATATGTTTTGGATTTTATGAGAATAGTATGTATATAAATGTTAGTTAGCCATACGTACTTGGTCCGTCATAATGAGGTAAAATACTATTATGGCGTGTCGTGCGTGTTAGACACAAGCGTCATAGCCCTATATGAAAACTTCTTTCTTTTTCGGTTTATTTAGGTTTTCATATAGGGAGTCCACACGTATATGTACACCGTCCCTTTTCGGTCATAATGAGGAAAAATACCATTATGGCGCAACGTGAGCGTTAGACGCCCCCAAAAATTATGAATAACTCTCCGAAATAATCGTCCCTCAAAACCCCTCTAGGGACCAATTAAACTATATGTCAATGTCGGAGACGGTAAAATTCTTATTATAATCAAGCTAATAAATAAGATAAAATCTTACGGGTCGGGATGTGACAGAGGCTGCCTTTCGTTGAAATCCTGGAGTGGTCTTCAGGACCCCCTCGCCCTTCTTTCCTAGACCCCGGTAGTAGAAGTTGTTTGCTCGCGGTCGGAAGGCTGTGCCCATGATCCTCGCCCCAACCGTCGGATCTGAAGTGTCGATCCAGGACATGGCTTCGGACATCTCTTCCTCTTGCGTGTCCGGCCATGTCTCCCTCACTATAGCACTCATCACCTCGTCACTAGCCTCCCCCACCTTCGCCTAATTGGATAGAAAAAAAATTATTAATTAACATTTTGACATATATATAAGTAAAATTAAAAATTTAAAAACGTAAGATGACTTACAATATCCTCCTGGGCGTCAGGATATGTCTTCTCGTACGTATAGACGTATGGGTTGACCTCTGGATGTTCCCTGGCCGCCTCGTCCATGAAGACAGCGAACTGTCTAGAATCGGCATGATGATTCCTTGTGTTGCGTTGCTGGTTCTGAGCTTTCGCCCGGGAAACCGCCTTCAAAGAAAAAACTAAACTATTAGTAAAATATTTAAAAACGCACGTACTTAATGACAAATTAACTAATTAATTTATTTAAATACTTGTTTACGAGGGTTGTTGAATTCTGATGTCAGAAGCCAACACCACTCGTACTCTCTATACTGGAACTCAGCAGGGGTATCAGAACGTGCGTTCCCGTGCGTAGTCCAATAGGTCCGCAACTCGTTCTTCCATTCCTTGTACCTACAGATAGAACAAAAATATTAGAAATATTATTAATATCACATACAATTTTTTTTTCATTAACTTCCCAACGTACCTTCCCCCATGCACAACGTCCGCCCAGCTGCTCTTCAAGGGCTCGGGAACCTCAAACCACATATGCATTTAACCATTTATTAGTTTAGTTTTTCGAGAAATCTACAATGTAATACATAATATTATTGAGGCATTTTGTAAACTCACCGACATCGCGTTGTGGACCATGTCCTTAACCTCCTGCGGGACCTCACCCCAGTCTGACCACAACATAGGGACTCTATCCTAATGAGCGCTCCCACGTGGCCGGAGTACGTCCTCGACTTCCCGCCCGATACTATGTCGCCATCCACGTCAGTACCGATGACAATCCTCCCTGAGGTACCGACGATCTTCTCGAGAGCCTTCCCTGTGACGGGGCCTCTCTTCTTTTTTGCCGGCTTCGCTCCGACGGTGCCTATCACATGATAAACCAAATTGATTATTAAAATCAGAGAATTATAAGAAAACAAATCGTTCATCTTTCATTACCTGAGGGCGATGCGGCGGACGCGACGGATTCCGTCTCCGATGATGATTCCCTCGCGGAAATAAGAGGCGTATCAAAAGGCACGAACCGGTACGCCGCTGATGGAGCCACTAACGGGGGCAGTGGATAAATCGGCGTCCCAGAGTCATCGACTGTAGGTAAGGCCGGCATCATCCACGGAAGGAACAGATGAGGCGGCGGCATTTGTACCCCAGATGACCCACCATCCGAAGCAGTAGGACTCGGAGTGGGCGCCCGGTGTATCTCAGGCATACGGGGTGCAAAGACCTTCGTCTGGGTCTGAGCCCACCTGCCTCGAGAAACGAGGGACGCCCGGCTGCCTCGATGAAGGAGGCACCTCCGGCTGCCTCTGCGCCGTCTCCAGAAGGGCTGCACGTCTGGCTGTCATGAGGCCCCGAAACGACGTCTGAGGGTTGCTAGAGATTCCCTCAGACGATTCAGACCTTTGGCCCTTCGAACCCTTCGTCGATCTAATATTACCGCTCATCCTGTTTAAAATATTAATTTGAAGCAAGGCCACAAAATCAAAAAATGTAAACCCATTCAATTAGTCAAAAAAAAAATATATACACTTCCTAAATATAAATTTACACTTCCTAAATACAAACATACACTTCCTAAATATACACTTCCTAAATAAAAATATACACTTCCTAAATACAAATATACACTTCCTAACAACACCACAACATTGCAATTGACCGGAAAATAAAAGCAAACACAAAATACTAAATACAAATATACACTTTCTAAATACAAAATACAAATATACACTTCCTAAATACAAATATACACTTCCTAACAACACCATAACATTGCAATTGACCGGAAAATAAAAGCAAACACAAAATGAGCCTTGGGAAACAGAAACGTACTTGAGGAAGAGGGAGGGCTCGAGGCTGGAGCAGGAGGAGGAGGAGGGAGGGCCGGAGCAGGCGAGCAGCAGAGGGCGACCGGGAGAGGGAGAGGGAGAGGGAGCGGAGGCGGAGACCGGGAGAGGGAGAGGAGGCGGAGGAGGGGAAAGAGGAGGCTAGGGCATTTCTGCTGTCGAGCGCTGGGTTATACCCGACAACTTTAGCCGACGAAATTATTATTTCGTCGGCTAAAGATAATAATATCGTCGGCTAAGATAATAATCTCGTCGGTTAAGATAAAATTCGTCGGCTAAACATTTGAAATTCGTCGGCTAAACCTATAAAATTCGTCGGCTAAACAATAAATTCGTCGGCTAAACCTTTGAAATTCGTCGGCTATAGTACTTTTTATACATTCGGCAAACTGTGATTGTGATTGTGATGATCAAACTTGAGAAACGAAAATCCGACCGTCAGATCTGACCATCATGATAAAATACATGTATGGGAAAAAATTCAACTTGATCCGATAAGGTTAAGGGCTCGATCCTGACGGTCAATCCGTTAAGTCAAACCCCTAAACGCACGAAAAAGGTCATTGGATTGTCTAAATTACGTATTTTGGCTGGAGCTTCAACTGAAAATAGTTTCAAACCGATGAGACGCAACAAGTCGTATAAAAATTTTACGCAAAATAACCACCGAAGATAGGGCTACTCATAGGGAGAAAGAATGAAAAATTGCATTGACCGCAACTATCAGTACCGAAACTTTACCGGAATACTGTGATTTTTCAACCGTGGACGTATTTCACCATTCTGGTCATATCTTATTTCACGACTTTTTTGCATTTGAAAGTTTTACGTATATTTTGTTTTTGAAACGGAACATTTACCTAACACTTGGTAAACAAGTTACACAACATTAGGAGGCATCAAGATGATTGTGATGATCAAACTTGAGAAACGGAAATCCGACCGTCAGATCTGACCATCATGACAAAATACATGTATGGGCAAAAATTCAACTTGATCCGACAAGGTTAAGTGCTCGATCCGGACGGTCAATCCCGTAAGTCAAACCCCTAAATGCACGGAAAAGGTCGTTGGACCATCTAAATTTCGTATTTTGGCCGGACCTTCAACTGAAAATAATTTCAAATCGATGAGACGCAACAAGTCGTATAAAAATTTTACGCAAAATAACCACCGAAGATAGGGCTATAGTATGTAACAGAAAAATTTTAGGGTTTAGCCAACGAATACCCTAATATATTCGTCGGCTATAGTATGTAATAAAAAAATAAAAAAATTAATAAAGCGGACGAAATATTAGGGTATTCGTCGGCTAAGATGGTTTTAGCCGACGACTTCTAATATAATGCGTCGGCTAAGATGGTTTTAGCCGACGACTTATAATATAATTCGTCGGCTAAGATGGTTTAGGCCGACGAATTATGGTGTATTTCGTCGGCTAAAGTAAAAAAAATACATTAAAAAAACTGAAGGGAATACATGATACTCACTTCCTATTCATATATCACCAAAATTCATATAAAATAACAGAAATATGAATTCAACATATGTAAACTATAAAGGTAATACATTCTTTTTTATTACAAATTAATGTATTACGTCCTCTAAATTAAAACTAAGGTTCGTAATCGGAATCATCCGATGAGTCTTCTTTAGTGTTAGAATTAATTTCTAGTAATCTATGTCTTTCCTCATCGCCAGAGTCTTCGTCTGTTTCTTGATTTGGATCAACATCAATAAGCCTTGGCTCTTCATCATGAATTCGCACCGAACGACCCGCTTTAAAATTATTAAGACGAACGGTAGAGGAGTTAGGAATACCTGTTGCGTTGGGCTCTTGATATGCAACATCTTCTTCCTGGTCTTCGGCCTCTCCAAGTGTAGCCGCCCGGTAAATGTTTCGAGAGTGCACAAGGTTAACTACTTTCCACGCGTCACCCTTAGCAAGGTCATCAAGATAAAACACTTGTTTTACCGATGTGGCAAAAACGAACGGGTCATCTTCATAAGAACTTGTTGCAGTGTTCACCGATAATATTTCGTACTGATCGGTCTTCATGCTCTGTGGGCTAGTATCAAACCATCTATACTTGAAGGGGTGCATTGTCATGCCTTCACCGTAAACGAGTTCCACCACTGAATGGAGAACACCGTAATAGTCAACTCCATTCCGCCCACCATGCGCCATCACCCCAGAATTCTGTGTTCTCCGTCTGCTATCTCTCTATTCACATATAAATTGCACGCCATTCACCTTGCACATTGGATAAACTCTTGACATTATCGGCTTCATCGCTAGAAGTCTTAGTTCGTGCGACCAATTTGGGTGACCATCAAATTGAATATGGTTCATCTGCAACCAACCACTCAACTGTAAATATGGATAATTATGCAATAAACATAAATACGTACGAAAATATTGAATTACGTACCTAGCCGCCAAAATAGTTTGCAAACTCCATGTTGTGGTACTCGAGATCACCTTGAATGTCTGGACAATATAGATGGATGTCTTTCCAGTATTCAACTTCTGGACAGTTAATCAATACCCACCAGTGGGCAATGACTAGCTCATGTGGTTACAACTTATAGGAGTTTGGCAAAATTCCATAAACATCAACATCACTGGAGAGTATGGAAAGATTGAACTTCAGTACATCTACCGGCATGGCTTCGTCTGTTTCCTTCAATGCTCCTAAATACAACTTCATGTAGGTGACGCACTCGTGCGCAATATATGCTTCAGCTATACATCCTTCAAGCGCGGATTTATTAGCCACATAATCTTTGTAGTCTCTAAGTTGCCTATAAATCAAGTTGCAAAATGTTATGATTATTGAACATGTATATATATTGAGGAATTCAGGTGTAAAAAACGTACCTTTCCATGGGATACATCCAAGTGTAGTGTACTGGACCAGTAAGCAACAATTGCTCAGGAAGATGGATCATCAGGTGAGGCATGATGTCAAAAATTTGGAGGAAATATCCTCTCAAATTTACACATGATATAAATGATGTCCTCTTGCATTTCCCGGAGGTTAGATTTTTTCACTTCCTGTGTGCATAACTTCTGGAAGAATCTTGCCAACGCTACTATCCCCTAACAACTTTGCCCGACAACATCCCACGGGCAGGAAAATCACTGATGGTACCAACAACCATGACATGGATCTGGAACATCTCGGGCATGTACTTGTCATAAGTGGGATGACCAATGTCCCACAAAAACTGAAGCTCTTCAATCAAAGGTCTCAAATACACATCGAGACACTTTCTTAGATAACCGGGCCCCGGAATCAACAAACTCAACATATTGTATTCCTTCTTCATGCAAATCCATGGAGGAAGGTTGTACGATACCACAATCACCGGCCATACACTGTATTAAAGACTCATGTTGCCAAAAGGGTTGAACCCGTCGGATGAGAGCCCGAGCCTCACATTTCGGACCTCTGACGCAAAATGAGGAAACTCCCTGTCAGCAGGGTGTATAAGGGTATCTTTGTCATGCAATTCCCTATCAGCGTGCCATCTCATAGCTTTGGCCGTGTGTGAAGACATGTACAACCGCTCCAGCCTATCCCTCAACGGGAAATACCGAAGTACCTTCACAGGTTTTCTATTGCCTGCAGGAGTCAGCTTATACCTGTCAGTGTGACATACCGGACATGCGTCAAGCCCACCAAGGTCATTCCCTTCTGGATATTTACCCTAGAAGAGAACGCAGTTATATCTGCATGCATGGATCTTGATGTAGGAAAACCCAAGATCTTTCAGGATACATCGGACCTTACGATGAGTGGTAAGAAGACGATGACCATGGGGCAGCTTCGAAGCAGTGTACTGCAGATAATTATCAACAGCCTTCACGGTCGATTTTGTCTCAACTTTAATCTTCATTACGTCCATCACACTTTCAAGAACGGTCTTCTAACAACCGGGGTACACATGGGTCTGTTGGAAAGCAAGCAGTTTGTTGTATTTTTCAATACCAGCAGTGTTGACAGCTCTAGGGAAGGGCTGCACCGGGTCAGGCATATACTGTCCTTGAGCGCATACACCGCTCTCATAAGGAAACATGTCGTTGATGAATGTCGTTGTTGGATCGCTGGATATACTGCCCGTCTCATAAAATTGGCCATGATCGTGCGGACCCCCTGATGATGTTTCACCGTGATATAACCAACATGTGTACTTCTCCCAAAACCCGTTACTCATCAGGTGCTGCCATACTTTGTCAATAGGAAATCGATACATATCGCTGCGACACTGACATTTCGTGCACGGGAAATAGAAAATTGTATTCCTGTTAGCATTAGCCAGCGCATATTCCATAAAACTCATAACTCCTGCACCATATCTTTTGTCCCATTTTAGAAACGAAATCCAACTCTTATCCATATCTTGAAAATATAACAAAATATATATGTATAACGCTAGCTAATTATTAATGAAATTCCATGCCATATATAAAATCTCAATTCATTTAGTATATATTCTACGTACTACAACTAATTAATAACAAATTAATTAACACACACACATATATATATATATATACTTAATAATTACATAACAATATTATATATATATATATATATATCTACATCATCACAAAATCATCATTGACATATATACCATCAACACAATATTATAAATTAATTAACATATATATATATATATATATATATATATATCTACTACTTATGAACAACTTCATATATATTATATCAAATCATCAACACATATATATATATACATCCAACGTACTCAAAATCAATCAACTCATAACAATATTATATATGAACATCATCACAAAATCATCATCAACTCATATATATCATCAACAACTTCATACCATATCAACACAATATTATAAATTAATTAACATATATATATCTACTATTTATTAACAACAAATTAATTCATATATATTATCAATTCAAATCATCAACCAAATCGATCAACACAGATATATATATACATCTAACGTACTCAAAATCAATCAACTCAATCACACTCAAAATCAATCAACTCAATCACACTCAAAATTGATCAACTCAAATAAAACTCAACTAATCAACATATATACACATATACGTACCTATATATAGCTCCACAAACTAATTATGGACAGATTTCGACAACACCCAAACTTTTTCTCCCGTTTTTTCTTCTCCTGTTTTTTTTTTCCCAGATGAGCTGCTGCTGTCCAGATCTGCAAATATAAAACACTTTAGCCGACGAAATAAATTTTTTAGCCGACGACATTTTAATTTCGTCGGCTAAAGTTTACCATAGCCGACGAAGAAAAATTTCGTCGGTTAAAGTGGGAAAAAATGATTCGTCGGCCTGGTTTTTTAATTTTCGTCGGCTAAAGCCTTTCTTCTGGTAGTGTTAGGTTCCTAACAAAAGGAAATACTGTAAATAGACTAGCTAAATACTTAGACTTAGACTAAAGTAAAAATCCTTAGTCCAAGTTTAGGCCTAAGCACCCTTAAATGGGCTCAGCCCAAAACCCAAAAACACAGGGTAGCCCTGCCTGCATCCACCAAAACCCTCTACCTTCAGCACAGCGTAACACCGTCGAGCACGTCGCCGCACGACCACCGCGAAGCCATAGAATCCTCCATCCATGTCGTTACGCACCGAATAAGACAGATCCAACATCTTCCTCGCCATGACTGCACGTCACAACTCCTTTCATCAATCTTCCCCAATCCGACTTGCTTTGTTGTCGACGCCCGGAGGACCGAAGAACTTCAGGATCGTGCCACCGCCGCGACTCAAAGGTTGGAAGAGACAACCACCTTCCCTACATAAGTCTGCAAGCCGAGATCCCTTTGCTTCAAACCTCAAGCCAAAAACCATAGAAGAAAACTTACTTGGCAATTTGTAGATCCAGTCCGGCAGCCACAGCTCGACGTCGCCAAGGCCCAAAGGCCGACCCCAACTGAGATTGGCCACCGGACGAGATGGGTTCAAGAGTGGAAGCCGCCGCTCTTAGGGTTCGGGAGGATAACTTTTTTCTTAGAATATAGGGTCATCAATGATTGTGATTGATTTCTCGTGCACCTCTATATAAACATTTTTCGTCGCTTCTTTACGTATTTCTTTTTGTTATCATTCAATAAATTTTTCCATGTCGTCGACAACCTTCATAATTAAAAACTTGCAATTATAGATGCTTTAGCTTTATTTGAAAAGTATCGTAAAAGAAAAGCAGCAGAACAGTCGACATCATCAGAAGCTCCTCCAAAATTTCAAAATATGAGCAATCGTCGAGGACAATTATAATTGCTTTAGGGAGATTTGTTATTTTGTTTAGTTTTTGGTTTCGAAGTATTCTAATGATTTATAAGTTTTTATATTGTTCAATAAAAATTATATTTTTATTTTGTGTGGCATTAATGTTTAAACTCTTGACCCTTCTACTTATGATTTTTGGCTACGTCACTGCTTAGTAGCCACTCTTTTTGGTCGGTGGTGGTTAATTAGTAGCCTTTAACCACCTTAAAATTGATTTTCAACTCCTAATGCTTTTCTACATTGTAAAATGAACAATACAAATACATAAGTATTACAAATTAAAAATGACGGTTTAAGAATCTTAGAAGGTTAGAAAACTAGTAAAAAGTCATCTACATAATGCTAGAAAGATCATTTAAATCCATTAGATAATGCTTGACGAAACCATCTTGTTTAGAACTTTCTGAAACAACTGTAACATCTCCCGAGTCATATTGTTTTAAATCTTCTGCGAGCAAAATTAACATACATACATCTCTTATATATGTGTGTGTGTTTTTTTTTTTTTTTAACCAAAATTTCTCGCGCCATTAAGTTTCATTTGATTTTTTTTTTTTGGTGTTGCTATTGTTTACACCCAAATTAATATTTTTACTAAACAGTAATTGTTTAAGTAAATATTAGCTAAATTTATAGTCCACGCCATACCGGCGAACCCGAAATATTGGGTTTACAAGTAATGACCCGCCAACGAAATCAGGCGAGCTGGACAGCAAAGTTCACATGCAACAAGAAGTGGACTGACTTCGCGTAGAAGGTTGAGCGAGGCGAGATGCCTTCGCGCGGGAGACTTCGCCAAGAAACAAGGCAGGATGACTTCGCATACAAAAGAGACTGCGCGTAGGAGACCACGTGAGGAAACAGAGGTGGAAGACTTCGCATAGGAGAAGGAGAGAGGCAGGCTCCGCTTGGTGGTATATATATACATATATATCAATACATATATATCTATTGGATAAGAAGGCAATATATATCCTTAGTTAAGCATGATTGCATAGGGAGGGGTTCATTAAGGATCCTTATCTTTATTCAACGTGTTTGCATGGGGAGCTCACGTCCACGTCTTCATGAGTTTGGTTGTATTAGTGGTTAAGGACTCTGCTCTTTAATTGTTTGCATGGATAATTAACAGTGCACGTCCATGTACATCTTCATGAGAGTTCTACTCTTCTACATAGAAGCAGTTAGTTACTTCGCTCCTGAGGATAATCGTGTTAAACAAGTGATTATCACCTTCGCCATATTTATCGTTGAAGACTTCTACAAGTCTTTGACATGCTTTGGGCCAATACCAGTGGCCCTAAATAGCTCTATATAAGAGAGTTCGAGGATCTGGTTCTACACACACAATCAATCATACAAACAAATTACAAACCTTCGAGCATCCTCGAAACCCTAAGTTCTAAGTGCACCCCGCCTTAGTTCTCAGAGCCCGTCTGGACTCGCCTCTCCTTTCTAATTGTTGCTCTGCTCGCTTCGAAACAGTGAGTATCGATTCACAGGTGACTAGATAGTTTGCTCGTAATTCCTCGTCCGCGAGGTGACACCGGAGCTCTACTTCGCCTGGTTAGAAGTCAAGAACGCGCACCGTTCTCGTTCCGCGTCTGCGCGGTGGCACGCCCTGCAAACCCTAATTTACTTTTGGTAGCACAAGTTACCTCTCTACCCCTGCTGAGGATCGTGGCCAAAACAGCTATTAGTCTAAGTGCACTTTTTCATCCTGGCTCCGCCCTAAACACTTGTTAATATATATGCTCTTGTCCTTGTATTTCTTGTTGCAGGGAAGATAAAACTATATCCCGAGGGTGAAGGTTATAGAATGTGTACTCATCTTAGCCTTTATTTAAGAGGTATGTATTAAGAGATTAGGGATGTGTATTTAAAATTACTTTTTTTTTCTTTCAATACGGCAAAAGTAATATTACACAATGACCTCGAGTAAACCACTACTTATTGAAGTGAAGCTGATTGTTAATCTTGTACCAAACTTTATGCGCGTATGTGTTCATATATATATATATATATATATATATATATATATATATATATATAATGTTAAATGAACCACACATATATGTAATTATATAAGTAATTTCTTATAGGTAATGTTCTCATGAGCGACATCGGCCCTCCCAGTAGAGATTGGGGTTGGGCTCAATTCATCAGACTAGAAGCTTTCAGACGGGAAGACAACGGGTATCTGAGATCGGATACTTGCTTTGTGGAGGCAGAGTTCACGGTCGCCGGAACTGCTATGGTACTAAATACCCTAGTCAAAAATGATACTGACATTCAAGAAGATGGTAATGACGTCCAAAGATTTTCCAAAGGATCACTCAGTTTATCTGCAAACACTACCAGGAGAAGTACTTTAGCCGACGAATTATTTTCGTCGGCCTGTTACACTAACTCGTCGGCTAAACTCTAAGCCGACGAGGCTTCGTCGGCTATAGTGTCGTCGGGAAAGGGTCCTCGGCGCTGACTTTAACCGACGAACCCATAGACCGTCGTCGGCTATTGTCCATACTTTAGCCGACGAAGAATTTGGTCGTCGGCTTTTGTTCATGAATTTAAGCCGACGAAACAGACTCTATCTTTCGTCGGCTATACTCCCAGACTTTAGCCGACGACTTAAACCGTCGTCGGCTATACTCCCAGACTTAAACCGACGACACAACACGTCGTCGGCTATACTCCAAGACTTTAGCCGACGAATATCTCAGTTCCGTCGGCTAAAGTATATAATTAAAAAATTAAAAAATAGAGCCTCTTTCGTCGGCTATAGTGAGTTTAGCCGACGAAACATGCCATAATTCGTCGGCTAAACTATATAAAAATAAAAATAAAAATACTATAGCCGACGAATTGTGGCGTATTTCGTCGGCTATAACTCCATTCCAGTATAAAAAAAAATACACAAAATTTTTAAATTACCATTCCAAGCAAGCTGCAAAATACACCAAAACAATTCCATATATATAACCAACAATAAGCACATAAAACTATATAAGGTATCAACTACACAAAATCTAAATGATCTAAATCAATATCCGGATCTGGGGCCTGCTGGTGAGGAGATTCCGGCAGCTCAGGTATGTCTATAGGCGCAGGCATGGGCGAAGGTGGAAGTCCCTGAAGCTGGGCAGCTGCTAAATCCTGGAAGTACTGGTACATCTGCTTCTGCTGGGCATGCTGGGCGGCATGTAGGGCTCTAGTATAGGATCTATATTCGGCGAACTGGGCGGCATGAGCGGCAGCCTGAGCGTCAGCATGAGCAGCCTGAGCGGCTTGCTCTCTCCGTAGTCTCTCAACTTCCGACTCTAGCTGAGTCGTCCTGCTGCTGGTCGAGGCTGCCTTTCGTTGAAATCCTGGAGTGGTCTTCAAGATCCCTGGCCCTTCTTTCCTAGACCCCGGCAGTAGAAGTTGTTTTCTCGCGGTGGGAAGGCTGTGCCCATGATCCTTGCCCCAACCCTCTGATCTGAAGTGTCGATCCGGGAAATGGCTTCGGACATCTCTTCCTCCTGCGTGTCCGGCCATGTCTCCCTCACTATAGCACTCATCACCTCGTCACTAGCCTCCCTCACCCTTGCCTAATTGGATAGGAAAAAAATTATTAATTAACATTTTAACATATATATTAGTAAAATTAAAAATTCCGTAAAAATGAAAGATTACTTACTATATCCTCCTGGGAGTCAAGATATGTCTTCTCGTACGTATAGACGTACTAGTTGACCTCTGGATGTTCCCTGGCCGCCTCGTCCATGAAGACAGCGAACGGTCTAGAACCGGCATGATGGTTCCTTGTGTTGCGTTGCCGGTTCTGAGCGTTCGCCCGGGAAACCGCCTTCAAAGAAAAAAGTAAACTATTAGTAAAATATTTTAAAACGCACGTACTTAATGATAAATTAACTAATTAATTTATTTAAATACCTGTTTACGAGGGTTGTTGAATTCTGATGTCAGAAGCCAACGCCACTCGTACTCTCTGTACTGAAACTCAGCAGGGGTAGCAGAACGTGCGTTCCCGTGCGTAGTCCAATAGGTCCGCAACTCGTTCTGCCACTCCTTGTACCTACAGATACAACAAAAATATTAGAAATATAATTAATATGACAGACAGTTTTGTTTTTTCATTAATTTCCCAACGTACCTTCCCCCATGCACAAAGTCCGCCCAGCTGCTCTTCAAGGGTTCGGGAACCTCAAACCACACCTGCATTTAACCGTTTATTAGTTTAGTTTTTCCAGAAATCTACAATGTAATACATAATATTATTCAGGCATTTTGTAAACTCACCGACATCACGTTATGGACCATGTCTTTAACCTCCTGCGGGACCTCGCCCCAGTCTGACCACAACATAGGGACTCTATCCCTAATGAGCGCTCCCACGCGGCCGGAGTACGTCCTCGACTTTCCGCCCGATACTGCGTCGCCATCCCCGTCAGTACCGATGACAATCCTCCCTGAGGTACCGACGATCTTCTCCAAAGCCTTCCCTGTGATGGGGCCTCTCTTCTTCTTTGCCGGCTTTGCTCCGACGGTGCCTATGACATGATAAACCAAATTGATTATTAAAATCGGAATCGGAGAATTATAACAAAACAAATCATTCATCTTTCATTACCTGAGGGATCGGACGCGGACGCGACGGATTCCGCCTCCGATGATGATATCCTCGCGGAAATAAGAGGCGTATCAAAAGACACGAACCGGTACGCCGCTGATGGAGCCACTGGCGGGGGCAGTGGATAAATCGGCGTCCCTGAGTCATCGACTACAGGTATGGCCGGTATCATCCGCGGAAGGAATAGGTGAGGCGGCGGCATATGTACCCTAGATGACCCACTATCCGAAGAAGTAGGAGCTGGAGTGGGCGCCCGGTGTATCTCAGGCATACGGGGTGCAGACACCTCCATCTGAGGCTGAGCAAACAATTGCCTCGCGGAATAAAGGAAGCCCCGCTGCCTCGATGAAGGGGGCACCTCCGGCTGCCTCTGCGCCGTCTGCAGAAGGCTCGCATGTCTAGCAGTCATAGGGCCCTGAAACGACGTCTGAGGGTTGCTAGAGGTTCCCTCAGACGATACGGACCTTTGGCCCTTCGAACCCTTCGTCGATCTAATATTACCGCTCATCCTATTTAAAATATTAATTTGAATCAAGGCCACAAAATCAAAAAATGCAAACTCATTTTTAAAATGTAAAAAATATATTCACTTCCTAAATACTAATTTTCACTTCCTAAATACTATTTTTCACTTCCTAAATACTATTTTTCACTTCCTAAATATACACTTCAAAAATAAAAATATACACTTCCTAACAACACCACAACATTGCAATTGACCGGAAAATCAAAACAAACACAAAATACAAAACAAATATATACATTTCCTAAATACTAATATACACAACAAATATACACTTATTAAATAACAATATACACTTCCTAAATACAAATATACACAACAACACCACAACATTATATACACAACAACACCACAACATTAAAAATAACCGAAGCTCAAAAAAACGTACTCGAGGAGGAGGAGGGAGGACCGGAGCAGCAGCAGGAGGAGGCCGGAGCAGCAGGAGGAGGAGGCCGGAGCAGGAGGAGGCCGGCCGGCCGGAGGAGGAGGAGGCCGGCCGGCCGGAGGAGGAGGAGGCCGGAGCAGGAGGAGGAGGAGGGGAGAGGAGGGAGGCCGGCGAGATGGAGAGGGACCGGAGAGGCGAGGGCGAGGGAGAGGAGGGGAGGGCGAGGGAGGGAGAGGGAGAGGAGAGGAGAGGGAGAGGGAGAGGGAGAGGAGGAGGCCGGAGAGGGAGAGGGAGAGGAGGGCGGAGAGAGGAGAGGGAAGGAGAGGGAAGGAGAGGAGGGAGAGGAGAGGAGAGGGAGAGGTCGAGGGCGAGGGCGAGGGAGAGGGAGAGGCAGAGGGAGAGGGCGGCGACCTGGAGAGGGAGCGGAGGCAGAGGAGGCGAATTTCGGAGAGGGAGAGGAAAACGATGGAGGCTAGGGCATACAACCAGTCGAGCTGGGTTATACCCGAAGACTTTAGCCGACGAAATAATAATTTCGTCGGCTAAAGGTAATAATTTCATTGGCTAACCGAACACTTTAGCCGACGAAATAATAAATTCGTCGGCTAAACATTTGAAATTCGTCGGCTAAACACAAACTGTTTATACATTCATCAAACTGTGACTGCTGCTCGTGATGATCAAACTTGAGAACGGAAATCCTTCCGTCAGATCTGACCATCATGATAAAATACATGTATGGGAAAAAATTCAACTTGATCTGACCAAGTTAAGTGCTCGATCCGGACGGTCAATCCCGTAAGTCAAACCCCTAAATGCACGGAAAAGGTCGTTGGACCGTCTAAATTTCGTATTTTGCCGGACCTTCAACTGAAAATATTTTCAAATTGATGAGACACAACAAGTCGTATAAAAATTTTACGCAAAATAACCACCGAAGATAGGGCTACCCATAGGGAGAAAGAATTGAAAATTGGATTGACCGCAACTATCGGCACCGAGACATGACCGGAATACCTTGATTTTTCAACCGTAGACGTATTTCACCATTTTGGTCATGTCTTATTTCACGACTTTTTCACGTTTGAAGGCTCTACGTATAGTTTGTTTTTGAAACGGAACATTTACCTAACACTTAGTAAACAAGTTATACAACATTAGTAGGCATGTTCTGACTGTGATGATCAAACTTGAGAAAATAAAATCCGACGGTCAGATCTGACCACCATGATAAAATACATGTATGGGAAAAAATTCAACTTGATCTGACCAGGTTAAGTGCTCGATCCGGACGGTCAATCCCGTAAGTCAAACCCCTAAATGCACGAAAAATGTTTGGACTGTCTAAATTTCGTATTTTGGCCGGACCTTCAACTGAAAATATTTTCAAATTGATGAGACACAACAAGTCGTATAAAAATTTTACGTAAAATAACCACCGAAGATAGGGCTATAGTATGTAACAGAAAAAGTTTAGGGTTTAGCCACGAATACCCTAAATCATCGTCGGCTATACTATGTAATAAAAAAATATAAAAATTAATAAAGCCGACGAAATATTAGGGTATTCGTCGGCTAAGATGGTTTTGGCCGACGACTTCTACTATACTTCGTCGGCTAAAACTATCTTAGCCGACGACATTCATTTGAATTCGTCGGCTTTAAGATCTTTAAGCCGACGAATTCCTTTTCAATTCATCGGCTTTAAGTTCTTTTAGCCGACGACTTCCTTTTCAATTCGTCGGCTATAAGTCCTTTTAGCCGACGACTTCTAGTATTATTCGTCGGCTAAGACGGTTTTAGCCGACGACTTTTAATTTATTTCGTCGGCTAAGAGAGTTTAGGCCGACGACTTATGTTGTATTTCGTCGGCTTAAGTAAAAAAATACAGACCCTAAAACAGAAGGTTTAAACCATACAAATTTCCTGTTCATATATCACCAAAATTCATATAAAATAACAGAAATATGAATTCAACATATGTAAACTAGAAATGAAGGTAATACAATCTTTTTTATTACAAATTAATGTATTACATCCGAAGAAATTAAAACTAAGGCTCGTAATCGGAATCATCCGATGAGTCTTCTTCGGTGTCAGAATTAATTTCTGGTAATCTATGTCTTTCCTCATCGCCAGAGTCTTCGTCTGTTTCTTGATTTGGATCAACATCAATAAGCCTTGGCTCTTCATCACGAATTCGCACCGAACGACCCGCTTTAAAATTATTAAGGCGAACGGTAGAGGAGTTAGGAATACCTATTGCGTTGGGCTCTTGATACGCAACATCTTCTTCCTGGTCTTCGGCCTCTCCAAGTGTAGCCGCCCGGTAAATGTTTCGAGGGTGCACAAGGTTGACTACTTTCCACGCGTCACCCTTAGCAAGGTCATCAAGATAAAACACTTGTTTTACCGATGTGGCAAAAACGAACGGGTCATCTTCGTAAGAACTTGTAGCAGTGTTCACCGATAATATTCCGTACTGATCGGTCTTCATGCTCTGCGGGCTAGTATCAAACCATCTACACTTGAAGAGGTGCACTGTCATGCCTTCACCGTAAACGAGTTCCACCACTGAATCAAGAACACCGTAATAGTCAACTCCATTCCGCCCACCATGCGCCATCACCCCAGAATTCTGTGTTCTCCGTCTGCTGTCTCTCTGTTCACATATAAATTGCACGCCATTCACCTTGCACATCGGATAAACTCTTGACATTATCGGCTTCATCGCTAGAAGTCTTAGTTCGTGTGACCAATTTGGGTGACCATCAAATTGAATATGGTTCATCTGCAATTTACAATTTAACATTGTAAATATAGATAATTATGCACTAAACATAAATACGTACATAAATATTGAATTACGTACCCAGCCGCCAAAATAATTTGCGAACTCCCTGTTGTGGTACTCGAGATCACCTTGAATGTCTGGACAATATAGATGGATGTCTTTCCAGTATTCAACTTCTGACAGTTAATCAATACCCACCAGTGGGCAATGACTAGCTCATGTGGTTGCAACTTGTAGGAGTCTGGCAAAATTCCATAAACTTCAACATCACTGGAGAGTATGGAAAGAGTGAACTTCGGTACATCTACCGGCATGGCTTCGTCTGTTTCCTTCAACGCTCCTAAATACAACTTCATGTAGGTGACGCACTCGTGCGCAATATATGCTTCAGCTATACATCCTTCAGGCGCGGATTTATTAGCCACATAATCTTTGTAGTCTCCAAGTTGCCTATAAATCAAGTTGCAAAGTGTTATGATTATTGAACATGTATATAGAAAAATTGGATTGAGGAATTCAGGTGTAAAAAACGTACCTTTCCATGGGATACATCCAAGTGTAGTGTACTGGACCGGTAAGCAACAATTGCTCGGGAAGATGGATCATCAGGTGAGGCATGATGTCAAAAAAATTTGGAGGAAATATCCTCTCAAATTTACACATGATATAAATGATGTCCTCTTGCATTTCCCGGAGGTTAGATTTTGTCACTTCCCGTGTGCATAACTTCTGGAAGAATCTTGCCAACGCTACTAACGGCTCCACCACCTGACGGGGAAGGAACGGTTGAATGAAAACAGGGAAGAGACGTTGTAGCAGGATATGACAGTCATGACTCTTCAACCCGTACATCTTATTGTCCCGGAAGTTCACACACCGGGCTATATTTCCTGCATAGCCTGAAGGATACTTCACACAACTCATCCACCTGAAAATTACGTTCTTCTGGTCAGGTTTCACGGTGTAAGGAGCTTGAGGCATTTTTTTCTTCCCTTCTTTCAACCACAGATGTCTTCTTAACTGCATTTTTTTTAGATCAATGCGTGCCTTAGGACCGTCTTTCGTCTTCCCCTCCAAGTTCAGCACTGTGCCCACCACACTGTCGCAAACATTCTTTTCTATGTGCATCACATCTAGGTAGTGCCTGATCAACAACTTACTCCAGTATGGGAGTTCCCAGAATATGCTCTTATGTGTCCAGAATTTGTACCTGTCGGGTCTTTCAGGTATTGCTGCAACAATATTTGGATGATTGCTGAGCTGCCCAAAATCGTACTCATTAAGCACTGCTAAAATTTCTTCTCCCGTCCATCTTCTGGGAGGCACACCGTGTTCTACGGTCCCATCAAATGCCTTGTCATCGAACCGCCAATCGTGATTATATGGAAGGAAAGCACGGTGACCCAATCTGCATATCTTGTTGCAATGACTGCTGCTCCCCTCATCGCTAAGGCACTCTGGACAAGCCTTGTATCCCCTAACAACGTTGCCCGACAACATCCCACGGGCAGGAAAATCACTGATGGTACCAACAACCATGACATGCATCTGGAACATCTCGTGCATGTACTTGTCATAAGTGGGATGACCAACTTCCCACAAAAACTGAAGCTCTTCAATCAAAGGTCTCAAATACACATCGAGACACTTCCCTGGATAACCGGGCCCCGGAATCAACAAACTCAACATATTGTATTCCTTCTTCATGCACATCCATGGAGGAAGGTTGTACGGTACCAAAATCACCGGCCATACACTGTATTGAAGACTCATGTTGCCAAAAGGGTTGAACCCGTCGGATGAGAGCCCGAGCCTCACATTTCGGACCTTGACGCAAAATGAGGAAACTCCCTGTCTATATGCTTCCAAGCCTCCCCGTCAGCAGGGTGTATAAGGGTATCTTCGTCATGCATTTCCCTATCAACGTGCCATCTCATAGCTTTGGCCGTGTGTGAAGACATGTACAACCGCTCAAGCCTATCCCTCAACGGGAAATACCGAAGTACCTTCACAGGTTTCCTATTGCCTGCAGGAGTCAGCTTATACCTGTCAGTGTGACATACCGGACATGCGTCAAGCCCACCAAGGTCATTCCCTTCTGGATCTTTACCCCAGAAGAGAACGCAGTCATATCTGCATGCATGGATCTTGATGTAGGAAAGACCAAGATCTTTCAGGATACATCGGACCTTACGATGAGTGGTAGGAAGACGATGACCGTGGGGCAGCATCGAAGCAGTGTACTGTAGATAATCATCAACAGCCTTCACGGTCGATTTTGTCTCAACTTTAATCTTCATTACGTCCATCACACTTTCAAGAACGGTCTTCTGACAACCGGGGTACACAGGGGTCTGTTGGAAAGCAAGCAGTTTGTTGTACTTTTCAATACCAGCAGTGTTGACAGCTCTAGGGAAGGGCTGCACCGGGTCAGGCATATACTGTCCTTGAGCGCATACACCGCTCTCATAAGGAAACATGTCGTTGATGAATGCCGTTGTTGGATCGTTGGATGTACTGCCGTCTCAGAAAATTGGCCATGATCATGCGGACCCCCTGATGATGTTTCACCGTGATATAACCAACATGTGTACTTCTCCCAAAACCCGTTACTCCTCAGGTGTGCCATACTTTGTCAATGGGAAATCGATGCATATCGCTGCGACACTGACATTTCGTGCACGGGCAATAGAAAATTGTATTCCCGTTAGCATTAGCCAGCGCATATTTTATAAAACTCATAACTCCTGCACCGTATCTTTTGTCCCATTTTGGAAGCGAAATCCAACTCTTATCCATATCCTGAAAATATAACAAAATATATATTTATAACGCTGCTAGTTAATTATTAATGATGAAATTTCATGCCATATATAAAATCTCAATTCATTTAGTATATATTTACGTACTACGTACAACTAATTAATAACTAATTAATTAACACACACACATATCATATTAACACAATAATATATATATTAACACAAATTAATTAACAACAAATATACACAATTAATACAATAATATATATTAATTAATTAATTATACATATATAATCTACTAATATTTATTAACAACAAATTAATTCATATATATTATCAATTCAAATCATCAACCAAATCGATCAACACATATATATATATATACATACATCCAACGTACTCAAAATTAATCAATTCAATCATAATCAAAATCAATAAACTCAATCATAATCAAAATCGATAAACTCAAATAAAACTCAATTAATCAACATATATATACATATACGTACCTATATATGGCTCCACAAACTAATTATGGACAGATTTCGACAACACCCAAACGTTTTCTCCCGTTTTTTCTTCTCCCGTTTTTTTTCCCAGATGAGCTGCTGCTATCCAGATCGCAAATATAAAGCACTTTAGCCGACGACATATTAATTTCGTCGGCTAAACTTTTAAATATTTCGTCGGCTAAAGTTCACAGACTATGGCCGACGAAATAAATTCTTTAGCCGACGACGTTTTTTTTTCGTCGGCTAAAGTTTACCATAGCCGACAAAAATTTCAGTTAGCCAACGAAGGAAAATGTCGTCGGCTAAAGTCCACTTTAGCCGACGAAAAAATGCTTCGTCGGCCTGGTTTTTTTTTTTTCGTCGGCTAAAGCCTTTCTTCTGGTAGTGAAAGAAAACTATTATGAAGAAAAGTCGTAACATAAGATAGCTCATTTGTCAGATGTTTGGTCATTAGTATTTCAAAATTCACTGACAATATACGATAAGCATCAGATTCAGATGTTAATTATCAACTTCAGTTGTTGTCATGATTGAGATTTTATATTGCTAAAATGGTCTCAACATTGGTGGATCTTAATGATGATCATGATTTGGCTATAGTTAGATATTATTTTCAAATCTTAGAATTTTCCACAAGTACATATCTCATACATACATTTATAAGTAGGAAAAATGGTCCAAACAGTGTCTCACATTTCACAGAAGTTAACTTTTGATATCTCACGTTCAGAAAACTTTAAAACAGTATCTCACGTTAGCTTTGTTTAGAATACTTTAAAACAGTATCTCACGTTAGCTCTGTTAAGAAAACTAACGGTAATTTTTTTTGTAATTTTATTGATGTGTCTTTATTGGTAATTTCACAAGAAAAAAAGTAGGCGGTGGGCCTCGAACTGAAGTGGTGGAGGTTAAACTGGAAGGTTCTAGCCAAGTGTGCTACTATACAACTTATTAATTTATCAGCTTTTTTATCATTTATCATATCTATATGATAATTCTTTTCGGAGGCCCCCGAAAATCAGAAATCTTGTGCGGCTGCACACATCGCACGGCTCAAAGACCGCCCCTGTAAATGAGAGATCGATACCTATTTAACTCTTAGATTTTGCATTCATCAATAATGATCAATTAGCTACTTCCTTTATATACTTTATATACATTTTGTTAAATTAAATATAGCAAGTCTCCTATAGCCACAACTCATTAACCAATTCCTAACGGTCTTCCTTCTATGCGGGTGCAAGTGCTCGCAAGTGCTTACCCTTAACACCGTAGCCATCCTCTACACAAGTGCTTTGACAACAAGTACTTGCAAAGCTGGCTCTTAGTAATGCTTTCAATTTATCTTGGGTGGGAGTAATCCCAAATGAACTTAGGGCCTTCTTGGCCTTTTTTTGTAACCATTAGCTCTTCATATTTAAAAAGATTGTCATCTTTGAATCAAAAAATAAAAATTAAACATATCATATCAAAACAGAGAACAAATAGCCCAGTACTATTTGGTCTAGTGGCATAAGTCTCTCTTTCTAAGTTAGAGGTGGTGAGTTCGACTCACACCATACTTATTGTAGTATTTGAGTTATTTAACTGATAAAAAAAAATATAAAAAAAAAAAAGAATAAACAAGGCAACTAAAAATGCACCCTCTATAATTCTCATGGAGTAATGCTATGCAATACAAAGTTGTGACATCAATTTCCTTTAATTTTAACTTAATATATGTGATACAAGTTTTATTCCAGTATCTTATTCTTTGAACATACATACTTGTTTATAGCCGTAAAGAATGAACTAATAAATCACTGTCCTGCAAGAGCTGCATAAAGAAGAATGTTCCAAGTATCAGGAACTCCAGCTAAACACCAATGGCTGCAGTCTGAGGCTCTGTGCCCTCCAAGGCCATAGAAAGAGGGGTGCCCATCTTTTCTTAGTTGTGAAAGATTTGTGACATCGAGCAATTGGACTGGCTTTGACATGGTGCGTAATACTTTCTCTACTATTTTCTCTGCTGGATGTACATGAGGATAGCTTGGACCTGGAAGGGGTTTTGTTTGTCCATTGCAGCTTCCTGCTTGTGGATCACCCCATTCTGATGAACTGAGAAACAAATGAAAGCTTGGGTTAAAGAAGTGGTTATTAAGTTAAAAAACAATGTATAGGCAGCACCGACAGCGAAGCATTTCATCGAACATCTTTGCCCCCGGAAACTTTGAGCAGGAAATCATTTTGTTGAGGTAAAACCCTTAACATATGATCTCCATGATGAAATGAATTAGATACTTACTTAGAATGATCTGGGGAAACACCCTGGAAGAAGACCTTGGTTTTTGCAGGGTCTACATGGGAGTCTACCCATGTTGCCCAAGTGTTGAGAGCCTTCTCATATGCAACCAACCTATCCATGTCCTTCCCAATTATCTTGCCCCCTTCTTCAATAAGATCCCATCTGCAATGAACATATTCAATAACCGTACCAAAAGAGAGCTCACTAATTAGTACAAATGTACAAATGCAGAGGTATAATAACCAAATGGAAGTATTTAGCATATGTATGGGATGTGATTGGAAACTAGTTATGCATATGTATGGAATGTGATTAGAAACATATTCAGGTAATGTAGGAATGGCTCTTTACAAGTAAAGAAACAAAGCATCTTCCAAAACAAACAACTCAAGAATGTTGTACGTACGCTTGCTTTCTTCCGGTGTGAAGCCACCAATGCCATGTGTTGAAGATTATGACATCAACTCCTGTCCACAGTTTCTGGTCTTCAGGTGAGATTGTGTCAAGTTTGAGGACTCGCCCAGCACTTGTCCCGACTATGTCCACCAGAAAGGCGTTGCGAGAGAACAACACCTTAACATTGTACTCCTGCAATTCAGCAACATGATCAATATAGGCAACAAAGTACTTAAACAGTGTCATAAGCGTTCGACGTTCCCATATGAGAGCTCAACAGGATCATGTTACTGATAAACCTATATATTTACTCTCCAAAATCCAAATTGTTAATACACACCCCATATGTACTCAATATTCAGTTCTTTAAGGTGCTCACTGGAAATGCGAATGTGGAGAGTCCTCCAGACCTGAACAATGTGTATTTGGCAGTTGGAACAGCAGTATGAAGCATGCAAGTGAGAGATTGCCATTGGTTCAAACTCAATGAGTCCCCAACAAACATGATGCTCTTTCCTCTCAGCCTCCTCAAAAGATCAATTCCATTGAATCTACATCATCAAATATTGATACACAGGTCACTATTATGTTCTTGGAATATTCATACACTGTAGTGATAATGTTTTCCGATATAGTATCTAAGAATACTACGTTGTCATGTTGTTAGACTATGAATTCATCAATTCACCCATTTTAGTATTCTAAGTGTCTAACCGATTAAGATTCCTGTGGAAGATAATATGCCAATACAACAACCAATTGCTAAGTTATTAATATTATTATGATGACAGAGATTGATGAAAGCCCCTTGGCAACAGCAATCAATAACAATAATACATTTGTTTTTGTCAATGAACCACAGTGTTACATTAATTCTCTGACTGAACAGAACAGTAATAATACATGAACAACAGCAACTTAACTACTTGGTCATCAGATAAAGAAGTGGTTGATCAAAGTGGGTCGATATTGGAATTAAGGTAATGGCCAAATTGACAATTTTCAATCACTCGCTTCTTATATTGGCCTGATTAATTAGAAGTCCATGAAGGCTTTCAACTTTATCAACGTTATGCTTACAAGTTACAAAGATAACCTAAATAATTGAATCGTATTTAATTGGCTCGATTAATTAATCCAGTAACAGCTTATATATATATATATATAGCTGCTAGTACCAACTTAGTGTGGAAACTGATATATGATCAAAAAATATGCTTTACCACTCGTATGAAAAGAACCAACCAAACATTATTCTTAAATTGTAAAATGAAAGAAACCCACTACCATACACAAACACGGGTCACTTAGGCTAATACTCAACACAGTTTGACGTACAAGAATCAATGTCCTATTTTTAAAGGAAACTGGGGTCACTGAAACTGTGTCATGACATTTTCAGTTTTCACTGAGGCCTAGATAGAATGTAATACATAGTTACACTCATTGTCTCTTGCAAATCCAAATTTTCAGACACTAATCTTTGAACTAAGGCTAAGAATATGGATTCACCGATTAACATCAGACCTGCTGTTCGAATGCTCTACCTAAAGATTTGTCTCATTGTTTTTTCATTTTTACGGTTTTACCTTGAAAGAAAAATCTAACTTCTGGGTTCCTTTTGAAACTAAACTTGCAATAAAGGTATTATAACAACATCAGATTATCTGCGAAGAGTAAAAATGTATATGTGTGATACATACCTTGGTAAGTTACAGCCAAGAGGCTGCCATCTGTATTTGAGATAGTCCATGTCTGGGCGACCATTATTTACACAGTTAAACTCCTTCTGAATGAAGGGGCAGCTGGAAGCTTCGTAAAGAGGGTATGCATCATCATGAACCCAATTCCCACGAGAAACATCACACCCTGCAATCCCATGCACGATATGGTGCTGCGCATCAGAAGCCACTGCCAGAGAGAACAAAAACATCACAACTAGAACTGCAAAACCATCCATGATTGATCGATTCGATCAGAGAGAAGAAGGAAGCACTGGCTTTAGTTTGTAGTAGTGTTGAAAGCCAGAGACGACTCAGCGTGGTTATATATAGAACACGGAATCGAGTAACATATATTTAGTTATGGTAATCAATATTCTGGTATTGATTGTGGTAAAATGTATTTCCAGAAACAGAAAAAGAAATACGTATATATGTAAATATGGGATTCGAATGTAGATATCCTTCTTTGTTTGTTTGGGAGAGACAATCATATATACAAAACTGAAAAGATACGGGACAGATGACGAAGAGAGGAGTTTCAAATGGTTTGGTGGAAGTGGGAAGAATCTCCATCTTTGACAAGGAGACATTCTGGAGTTGTCATTGGTTGGTTTTCATGGGGTCATCACTAAAAGGTTGTGGCCAAAAATTTAGGACCGATCGATCACTAATATAAAGAAGGGAAGTCTTTAGTTAACTGCATGATAACTCATTTCTTTCTGTAACAATCATGACCTAATCTATACTAGACAACCAATAACATCGCCGATAAGTTTGTAAGAAAAGAGTGGAGGTTGAAGAGAAAAACATGATTACCTTGTGACTTGTGAGGTTTTTTTTTATTTTTTTTTAAAGTTACCCAATTCATTAGATTCGCCAATCGCCATATATTACTGCAAGAATGCATGCAGTCATTGGGGTTTAGTATTGGTCTGATGAAAGTGTGGCCTTGTAGACCCAAAAGTTACATTGCTGAACCCATTGCTTCAAAGCTCCCTAGCTATTTCATGTGGAAGGATTAATGGGGGAAGGTACGTTTATGATTGCATTTGCCTTCTGCTTCCTCCCTTTAACCATTGAAAATGGATTTAGCAGGGTAGTAATTGCAAAACTTTCATCTGCAAATATTAACCATCCTTTCGAAAAACCACGAAAACGCTTGTTTGGCACCCTTGTTTGCATTTTGAGAACTTTTATCAGTAACCGCATCGATGGAAGACATGACAATGAAGGCAGTGTCTATATGACGTAAACTGGTTGGGGCAAAGAGGAGTGAAGGTGTTGACGGCAACAATTCGTCATCGGTACTTCTAGGGCTTTCCTAGGGTTTTACTAGAGGAGAGAAACATTTAAAGCGACAAAATGTTAGCGGCCGCCATCGACAACGACAAAGTCGACCTTCGTCTTTCCACCACATCGTTTCCAGCCTTCCACCTAAACCTAACACTACCATCCCTGCATTAGAGAAGAAATACCAAACCATGCATACTAGGATGGACGAAACAACCTCCACAACAGCCACCCCACCTCTGCCGCGCCGCAACCCCAGAATACATTACATGTAGATGAGAGTTTAGTTTTTTTTTTTTTTTTTTAATTGTCGAAGTGCAGAAGAGAATTACTTGATTAAGATAATTGAGTAAATATACTTCAATTGATATTCTACTGTACGTGAAGTGTTCCTCCTCTGCTTGATATGGCATTAAAGAAAAAAACCATGCTGACCGAAAGTGAAGAAGAAATCAAGAGAATGAAGAATAAATATCATTTAATAGATCGATTTGATGCTTGTGTTTACACTTTACAGAACCATGGCGGAAAAAATTTGAAATCTAATTTACAACAGTTCGATCTTGAATACAGATCATATATATGAAAGACTGAAGAAAACATTAATTTCTAACAAACCGAACTCCTTATCGATTCTTGACGATAGAACGGAGAAAGTACTGTTCAAAGGTCTCCGTAGAACATTCAAGCACGATCGGATCACTAGATCTTGGATCCAACACGAATTCTCGGTACTTGTTGATGAGTTCTTGCAGCTTTGGGTGTGAAAGGTACTCGTGGGGAACTGGGTATTTCTTGCTCTCTTTGCCCACAAATATATCGAACGTCGACGTCGAACCTTTGGGAGATGAACCATGCTTCTTCTTGGACGTCGTCCTCTGGGTCTGGTCATGATCTTCATGAACCAACTGTTCGTACGCCTTCTTGGAGTGGCTTCTTCTTAGCTTATTGATAAGACATGCAGGATTCAGGAACTTCATGGTGGTTGTTGGTAGTCTCAGGCTTGGAAAGGTTAGAGATCGAATCTTGTAAGAGAAATCGAGTGAAGTGAGTTAACCATATGGTTTCCTTTTCTCCCTTATTTATAAGAAAATGAGGTTGTGGATTGATTTCCTTTTCCTACAGGGATTAGGATCAAGTAAAGAATAGGGATTAGGATTAACCATCCTTTTCCTTATAGGAATGGGATTCTTAATCCATTTCCTTATACGAGAGGGCATCTACGCCAGCTGATGAAATCATAAAATGAAGGTCGATCTAAGTATTTAGTCAAAGAAAAGTAATAACAGCTTTGTGACTACCAAACATCCCTAGCTTTATTCAAAAAAAAAAAAAAAAAAAAAAAAAAAGCATCCTAGCTTTATGTTACCAATTGTCGTTGTGCCTTAACATGTCAATACGTGTTGGAGTATAGATACAGGTGTCTGTTTTGTTTTCCCCTTCATTTTCTGGTTGTGTGAAATAATGAGATTTGTTGCTCGAAGAATTCCAAGCTGATCCACATTAATGTTGGCACGCTCTCATATGTGTAAAACTACTGTACCAAGAAAGTTTGAAAAGCGTTGGACATTGATCAGGCTACCAGATTCAGTTTTTAATGCTGTTATTTGGTAAATTGCTGGAATTTGGTGTAGTAGATTTATATCGAGCAAGTGTGAGTTTAACAACTAATTAATTATGGGAATGCAATGTTACGCTGTTGATCGTGTGTAGCTTTTGAGCTTAATTTCTTGGGTTAGAGCTTGCTTCCCATAACAAAGTATACAATACATCTGATCTTTTAGCACATGATCAACCATATATTCCATAACAACCGAGTCATTTGATTAAAAAAAAAAAACAAATCCAACAAAAATTAAATACAACACCAATAATACTGCATGTGACAAAACTTCTATTTCTTACAAAACCAGCTAACTAATCAAGGGATAAAGAACCCCTTAAGCACTGACAAAATGCTGTTGACCCTTCACAACCAAAACAACAGGGACGACTAAGAGCATAGTCACCAAGATACCTATAACTACGAATAAGCAGGGACGACTAAGAGCATAGCGACCAAGATAACTATAACAACGAATAAGCATCGATACAGACCGCTGAAAACGTGTACCAATGGGGCTACCAGACAGTGATGTGTGCTGTAAAACCAGTCAACCCAAGCAGTGAGGTAATCCCGCCACATTCGAAACATGGCAGGGCTAGCTATGGAAACAGTCGTCACTGTCACAGCATAAGCGATGATAAGGCAGACAATCTTTCGAATGATACCAGGGTTGATAGAAAGCAACGGCGGCGGCCGCGGCGACGACGGCAGCGGCGGGGGTGGTGAAGGAGACGAGGGAGAAGCAGCAGTGGTGGTGATGATGATGCTGATAAGGGCGATGAGGAGAGGGAGGGAGAAAATACTCCTCTTCTGCCTTCTTGGATCCTGATGTTATACAGAAAATAAATTTCAGTACCTGGGAAACGTATTTTCTCAATAACAGATCATAATAAGGAACATTGGACTCTCAATAACAGTATCGCCACTAGCAAGAATTAACCATTTTAATCAAGGCCATATCAGTTCATGATTTGATCAGTTTCTCTAACTTTGGATAAACAATTACAATTGATACTCTCATAGACAAACAGCAATACCATACCCAAATACCCAATTAAGCCATGAAGCAGAGTAGTAAACCATAACTACAAATTGACAGAATAACATGCTCTTACCTCACACAGGATCCGAAAGCATTTGATACAACCAGACTTCTATAAATTATAACATTTTCCATTTCAGAAAACTAAGTCGTCCCACGTCCATCTACATACAGTAGGGAAGCCCTCAAAGTACAAACTAAGATACACAACCCAGCAATTACCCATCAACAAATTTATGACACGAAGGGATCAATCCATAGTTGACAATAAAACAAAAGTTAGAACCTGTGGCGGACGGGTGAGTAACGCGTAAGAACCTGCCCTAGTCCAATCATGCAATGAGATTAGACAGACAGACAATCTCTGGCAACCTTAATAACCAAACCAATCCTGAAAGTGGTCAAATAACAGATCCAAATTAAAGTTATCATCATCTCCACATTCTTTCCAGATTAGTATGATCATGACAAACAAGCAACATAACAGTATAAAAACCACAATTAAGAATCAGAGTCTCAAACAACATGCCTTCACATAACAAGACAGAAAGACCACTAATAAGGCCAGAACTTGAACCAAAAATTCATCGTAATCAATAACAAGTAATCAAGTCCAAACAAACTACAACATTTCCCCACAGTTATACCCGAGTATTCATATCCCCGCTCTGATACCATTTTATAACAGTCTGACCTGAATTAAATCAAGAAATAATCTAATCTGGTTCAGCCTTAGTTTAATGAAAGACCAAATGATGAATTAGAATATTACGTGACGTAAGCTTTAATTATAGTTTTAAAGCTAAAGTTGCATTCATTTATGAATATCCATCAGTAAAACTGTATAAGAGAAATTTCTACCTTATTGTGGTGCTTTGAGATATACATTACACTTGGTGAATTCGTATTCTCTGAAGCTTTCTTCAATAATGTTGATACTGGTGTTTGTGTTGCTCCCACTAGAGGTGAATCCTAAAAACCAAATGAATTGAAATGTCATAAGGAGAGTCATATTGTCATGTGAAAAGGATCAAACCTGAAAGAAACTAAAATGATTTTCAGAATATTGTGCCACCTCATCATGCTCCGGTCTTCTCAGAGAACGCTGACCTCTCCTTCTAACAACAGGGTTTCTCCTCAATGAATTCGAGTATTCCTGAGACAGAATGAACTCGTCATATTGGTAGAAATTTCAGAAAAAGATGATAAATATTCAATCATGAAATGTTATAATTCAACCACGATCCCAAAAAAGAAATCTTTAAACATATGGCCTCCACAGCATAAATCTATGCCTTTTTGTGTTGCACTTCTTAACCTTGGTGAAATACATTGTTGATTAAAGGATCACTCTATTCAATCATGCATATCTAATAAAACAAAAATAAAGTTGTGTATCACTGTCATTATATGAGTACAAGCTTCAAAACTTAAATTGTAGGTTTATTTGCCATAGATTAGCATCATTGCAAGAATTTAGGTGTGTGTGTGTGTGTGTGTGAGAGAGAGAGAGAGAGAGAGAGAGAGAGAGATGCATAGATTTTAAAGCAAACCTTCTTTGAATTCACTTCTTGCTCCTCCTCTGGCTTATCGCTCATAACTTTCCATTGCAGTAATGCCCTCTGCTTATCCTCCTGCAATAATGAGAATACATAAAAGAATGTACAAAAAAAATCAGTATAAAGAACATAGGAAAGATATGTACTTTGGACTTTTGAAGATCCAAGTCCTCCTGAAACTTCTTAATCTCATCTTCATGCTGAAGCCTCTGGGTGTCATGTTCATTCCTCATTGATGTTACTTTCTATGAAAAAAAAAAAAAAAAATCTGATTAGCATCTTAGGTATATTAGACCCAACCTAGTTCAAGCATAAGCTTAAAGATATGAAGTTACAGACCTCTCTCGACTCATTTTCAGCTTGAAGTTGGATCTGCTTTAGCTCTTCACTGTGTTTAGCTTTTAGACTTCGTTCCTCTTCATCATGTTCCTGCTGAAGATTACTGACCTGCAAATATGAAAGTCAATAACACTCTACCCCATATATGGCAAGCTAGTTAATGTAGTTGAGAATATGGCAAGCTAGTTAATGTAGTTGAGAACACAGTAGAAGCATGTAATAGAAATGCCTCAGAGAAGGAGCAACCTCCCAGGTCAAAACTGAGCTACTTAGAACAGCGCCAAGGATAAAATTTGGACTTATTCTTTGAAAAGAGTTGCACAGTACTACCTAAATTGCAGGTAGGCTATTTTGCAGAATGACCACTGGTGCAAACAGACTTGAGTACTAAACAATTTGTTCTTTTTTGTTTTTCTTGTCAACTTATAATTTACAAATACTACAGACTAATGGTGAATGCAGAGAAATGAAAAATCTGTTCATTATTGTACATGTTGAGAGGTATTAACATATTGTATATAATTAGTCCTCTACTAGATGTACTAGTTTGATTATGTCAGAGAACTTGTAGGAAAGAAAAAAAAAAAAAAAAAACACATACCATTTTGTAATATAAAACAAATGTATTATGCAAAAAGTCATTATCAGTTTTATACTTGATAGCATCCACCACTTTCCCACACATACCAGAGCAGCATGTTCCTCCTGAACACGCATCAAGTGCTGCCTAGTTTCTTCTTTGCATTCTTCAAGTTTCTTCTCACATTCTATCTGCCAATCTCGAACAAGATTTTCTGCCTGAAGTTTCAATTAAACGAAGGTCAATTTAAGAACATGATTTAGCTGTAACATATTTCTGGAGATGGCAAAAATGAGCAAACCTTTTGCTTTTCCATGTTAACTATCTCCAGCTTCTCCACCTCGTACTTCTTCCGGATGTCATTAATTGCCTATGTAAATTTGTCTTAATGTCAATTCAAAAGTAGTGTATGGTGGCCAGATGTTTAGATCATAAGAAGTCACACCTGATCATTCCTCTGTGATATCTCTTTCAAATTCCTTGACAGTTCTAGTTGTTTACTCTCAAGCATGAGGTCATATTGCTTCTTATCTTCCACTAGTCTAGTCTCAGCAGCAGTCAGCGATGCACAATTCTGCAACAAAGTACAGAACTGTAAGTACATAAGATATGGTTTTACAAACATCTCACATTACATTGAATTACAAACCTCTGTGATCTGTTCTTCCAGATTCTTCTCTCGTTCCTTATATTGCACAACAAGTTGCTCCTTTTCCTCTATTGTGCTATGGAGCTGGCTGACTTGTTTATCCATCAAATGAACATGCCGCTCATGTGTTTCACCTTCCTTCGGTAAACCATCTATGTGCTCCGCTTTCTTCTGTATCTCTGCTTGTAGTTTCTCTGTATTATCTTTATTCTCAGTTTCTAGTGCTGAGATTTTGATCAGCAGATCTTGCTGCAAGATAGTACAAAAACGAGTTTAGTATGGTAAAAACACATCTCATAATATAAAATGTATGTGTGGGAATTTGCAAACCATTTTATTCTCAGATGAACTTGAACTTTCTGACAGAGAATCAATCTGCAGTTCTAAATCAGACACTAACTTCTGTGTTTCAATCTTCTTGGAGACCAGAGCTTCAGTTTCAGACTCCAACTTCTGTATCCTCTCTCTGGCAGTACGGCTTTCCTCTGAAAGTTGTGTCATAATAGACTCCTGAATTTTCTGAAGTTCCATGACCCTATTGTTCAACTCCTGATTTACCAATTGTATAGCATCTTTTTCTGATGTTAAGTTCAAGAACCTGTCATGAAGTTGATTATACTGTCTCTGAGCAAGCTTGGCAAAAAGGTCTTTCTCCTGATTGACTAACTGGAAGCACGCCTCATAGAGAGAGTTTAGCTTATCAAACTTTTCCTGGAAGTTCAAACTTTGTCTATCCAATTCAGCCAAATGTGAAACCAACACATGAACAAAACCTTCAAGGTTCTTTAGCTCGAGGACTGACATATCTAATCTCTTAACAAGGTCATCGTTGCTCAAATGGAGATCATGCTTTTCTGTTTCCAAGTTCTCCTGTGCAGTCATCAAACGTCTGATTTCGTCCTCTTTTAACTTTAACTCAAGATGAACCTCACCCAATTTAGTGTTCAGACTATCCGTAGCCAACCTATTAGTTGCTAGAGTTTCTTCAAAGTTCTTAATCATAGCATCTGCAAGGAAAAGACATATGACTGCTGTTATAATGAAAGTCCAAGAAAACTTGAACAAACAATTTATAAAAAGTGCAATTTTTTTCTCATCGACTCCGAAATGGATGTTAGCAGTCCATGTGCATGCCCTCAAATTAGTCTGTTTACTTTTTTGTTGTATGGAAAGATGCATACACTTAAATAGAGAATAATTGTTTGACTATTAAAGATGCAAACATAAAAAGTCTTGGTTCAAATGGAAAAGAATTTTATCTATGCAGACAAAGTTTTAGGAAAGCTGACTATTGCAGTAATATTAAGCATACACCTTAACATGTTTCAGAGGTCAGAATACTGATAGAATGGACCAACTTCAATTTCTGTTTGTTGTTTCTTTTAACTTTAAGAGTCAGAACAATGGAGTTACAATGGTGATGCTAACATCAATATGAATAGATTTGAACATCACTTGAAGGGTAAGAAATCATGCATATTACAAGTAACTTGGGTGGTTCAGGTTCCTAAATTGAAAGGCCTAGTCTAATACATATGCAATGTGGCTCATTTATACCAACTCCATTTTGGAGGTAGGATGTGAGTTTGAACTTTAAACATAGATTTAAAATATCTGAGGCATGTGCTTCAATCATCTTCCAAACAACTCATCATAGAAAAAAGACATGGGGCATAGTAAAGTTCCCTGGTTATGTAATCTATACTTGCTTACTTCCAGGTTGTCTGATGGCCACTAATACAGTAACTCCATAAGATCTAAACAAATTGCTAGCTAAAGTCAGAATGCACGAGACATTTACCTTTTCCCCCTATGAGATTTGCAGTTCTGCACTGTTCATTTCTGTAAAGTTTATCTGTCTCCTCTTTCTCGAGTCTGTGTTCCTCTAGCTCCTTCTCACCTACAATCAGAATTCAAAAACATCACAGATTGGTAAATGCACCTTTATCCTGTTATACATTACATCTTCGAACATTCCACATTTTTAATTTCCTCGCAGAAAAAGCAAATGAAAGGGTTATAACTCACGATTCATTATAGTTTGCTCAGCTGACTCTAGATTTATAGACAGATCATCCATTTGTTGACTCAAACCATCAAGAGCTACTGCACTTACAGAGAGCTTGCCTTGAAAGGCCTCTTTATCTTTCTCGGCTGTTAGAGCAAGTATAATATCAATACCAGTGTTTCGGTAATCTAAAGCAAAATTCTAAAGCTCAAAACAACACTCACCATCCTGAACTTGACCAGCTAAGAGCTGTAAAGTTGATGAAAACTTAGACTCTAGTCCCTTCCGCCACTTTTCAACTTCCTTCTGCTTCACTTTAGACGTAGCATTTTTATTGAAAGCGTCCTGCAATTTTTCCTCTGATGCACAGATGTGCTCCATCGATTTTTTCAGCCTAGTGTTCTGCATTTATCAGTAAAATTACTCGTTTAAATACCTATGAATTTCAGTTAAGAGATACAAAACATCTACATGGAGATAAAATTTAATCGATCCCTAACAAATTGAGGCACGGAGTGAAACACACATTCGCAAAAGCTAGCGCGTGAAAAATTCACACTCGCACAATCACAGGCTCATCGTAGAGAGGAGAAAGAGAGAGAGAGAGAGAGAGAGAGAGAGAGAGAGAGAGAGACAAAGAGAGAGTACCGCCATCTCCAGATCTGTTTTCACAGAAGCTTGCTCTTTCATAAACTTCTCTGCAAAAACGAAGAAATCGTCACAGAAATTCAAAATTACCGACGAGATCAACTAGAAAACCGAGAAATTCCGATCAATCCGAACCTGCGGTGAGCTTCAAGTTCGCCAAGCTTCCCGACGAGGTCGACTCCGGCGGACGCGAAGAGTAAGCGAAGGTCTTCGGAGGGCCTCCGGAGGCCGATTTCGAGAGGGACTTGAACTGATCCAAGCTCTTCATGCTCGAAAACCTAGCTTCTGCGGTCCGATTGATCGGAGCAGAACAAACCCTAGAAATTTGTTCGTACAGTCGCTCTCGTTCTCTCTCTCTCTGGTACTCTTAGAGCGTTTTAGTGAAATGAACTTGGCGCCAAATGACGAGGTTTCATTGAAAAAAGAATTTTAGTGTCTTATCAAATACGCTTTCCTTTTCTTCTTTTTTTCATAAATTTTTTGTTTACCTTCTCAGAGTTTGGGAAAACAAAAATTATCTCATCCCTACACGGACTAATATAACAAAGATTATGAAAATATCAACCATTCAGAAAATAAAAAGTTCTAAAGAAATTTTAAAAAGTATCAATGTCGATTGTCGACCCAAGTTTGGTAAAAACTGTGGAAACTTGGAGAAAAACATAATAATATGACTATATTCTGCTTCTAAAATCCACTTCCACTAACCTGTAATTTTTAGAAAAAGCTGTTTTTCATTAATTTACCAAATACAATAAAATCTAGATGTTAGAATAAAAACTGATATTTTTTTAAAAAAACAAAGTTGTACCAAACTAGGCCTAAATCTATTACAACAGCTATCTACTTTATTTTAAAAATGTATGTCATACATATATTATCACATGAGATACTGGTATAATTTGAAGTGAATTAGTATACATGGAGTCACAATGAGTCTATGCCTAAAAGTCGAATAGCAAGTAGTTTACAAACAACACCGAATCGCAAATAGTCTAATCCTACCCAAACTGAATCAAACTCCATTTTGCAATCTAGAACCTAATGAATTTATTGTTGATTTTCATTTAACCATTTATAGACAATAGCCAATTACATATAAGTCCACCCAAACATTTACCCATATAAGTTCACTCAAGCCTAAATAGAGTTTTATATTAGGTATTAAAATGCAACAAAATTACAAACTGTCATCTAACTAAAAAGTTCGATTCTATCTCTTATATTTACAAAAATGTCACTAGTATAAAAAATCAACAACCATTCTCCTCTTAATAAAAGTCTTCGGCCGACCTCCGACAAGTCTTCAACCAACTCCGGCGGGTCTCTGACCGACCTCTGGTGATGTTTTCGGCCGACCATCTGCGAGGTTTCTAGCGATCACTAAAGCTACTATCACCAGCAATAAAAACTACTACCACCAGCTATAAAAGCTACTACGGTGATATTTCTGGGGACCTCCGACAAGGTCACAAAAGATATTGTCGACAACAACAAAAGCTACTACTGTCACAAACAAAAAATATTACTGTCACCAACAAAAAATACTACTGTCACCAACAAAAAATATTACCGCCAACAACAAAAGCTACTACCGCCACAAACAAAATCTACTACTACCAGCAACAAAAGTTACTACCACCAGTAACAAAAACTACAATAGTGAGATCTCCGATCCGGCAACCTCCGACGAGTCAGAAAATCTACTACGAAGCTATACAAAAACTACTACCAAGCTATACAAAAGTTACATTTACCAGCAACAAAAGGTACTACCAAGCAGAACATAAGCTACTTCCAAGCTACATGTAAGCTACTGTTACCTGCAACAAAATGTACTACCAATGCAATCAAAACAAAAGCTACTATCAATTAGAACAAAAGCTACTCCTAGAGGTTGAGAAAGTTATTTTTAGAGATACAAGTAAAATTGAAATGCTACTACAATTGAAAGTAAAACATATATAGTGATATGAAAAGTTAATGTAGCCTTCTAAAATGATATAATTGTACAAAGCTACTTCTCTCTTTATAAAAAGCTACTACTGTAGTTACAGAAATCTACTACAACAGTAATTTAAAGCTACTGTCAGGAGGCTCGTTGCAATTTGAACTCTCGCAATCTTCAACTCGATCAACTTGATTTCCTGCAATTCAAATCAAATCACAATCTGTCAACACATATGCGAATCACACTCACATATATCGTGCTTGGTTTAACTATGATCTTATCAATGTCCTCCACCACCCCAGGATAGCCCCTTTTATCTCGACAACCTCAATAGCCGTGAGCGCAGGGGGCAATCCAAGAATTTCGATCCAAACTAGAAAGGTCTGGATCAGTACTTGTGTAATTTCACATAGACCATCATATGACACCATGATGAAGAGGTTCCTCCCATAAAACCAGGTACCATCAAGAACATGTTTTTGATCCTCTTCGTGATTGAAGCAGAGCATATACCAATCTCCTTCAACTCGCATGAGCAACCAATTCTTGAAACCCTAAATAGAAGTTAGGGTTCCCGTTAAGGCCTTTGGGTTAGGTTGTTTCTTGAAAGAGAGCAGTTGTCTTTTAGTGTAGGAATATCGAGAGATGACGGCTGCACCTGTCGAGCTAAAGGAGAGTTTCCTTTTGTCTTGAATTGCGAGAGCAGCGACATACCGAACAACGGCTTCTTCCAACATGGTGGCAAGAGAAGGAACAATGTAATGCAAGCACAGACAAATCCTAGAGAAAAACCTTTTTTTTTTTCTGATAAATGGACGTTAGCACCATATATATTGATAACTGAAAATATGAATACAACATGAACAAAATCCGCTCTCGCGGGCTACATTTGAAATTGAACCATGCAAAACTACCTAAGAAACTAAATTTAACTAAAACAAAATGAGTGATTTACATAAAATAACTCAAAAGGAATGTTCTAAATTATAGTGAGTCACATCACGGTCTCTATTTTTTAAAAATCTAGATAACTAAAAGTTATAATATAGAGTTATTTAAAAGTCCGGTGCAGTTGCTAAAATAAATCAAAGGTTTGCCTCTAAAATAACTAAGGAGCTAAATAGACTAAGAAAGTATGCTAACGATGCTCTTAAAAAGTTCAAGATTTAAGCTAACTATATACTATATAGTTATGTAAGACCAATTTCAATATGCTCTCAACCTAATACATATGCTTAACAAGAACAAACAAGTAATTAAGATTAACACAAACGTACCATCAGCATGAACAACGCATCCTTCCATTGCTATTGACCTGAAACACAAAGTACTAGGCTAGGCCTTCTGTTAGTCACCAACTTAAGCTTCTCAATGGACAGAACTTACGCTTGTAATCGGTGGTGATAACAAGGACCAAAACCATCTATTTATATAGGAACACATAACCCTAAGATTCCTTCCATTAAGGGATATTTTAGTCATCAAGTATCCTAATTAGATACCAAATACAATACTGATATTTTGTCTTTCTTCTAGACAAGGAATATGATTTATTACTATAATGATTTAATACACATAATCATTATCAATCTAGATTTGATCTCGTATTTGTTTCCATGTAGAAGTAGATTTGATATTATGCTGAATCATCATATTACATTATGATAATGTGTGACAAGTCCATATCGTTCTTACAATCTCCCACTTGGACCGACACAGATTATACATGATGATCTGCACTTTAAAACATCAAAATCTATTCTACCTACTGTAGTGCACGCCAAATACAAATATAAACCAAAAAATCCTTTCACAACATGGTCAGATCACAGTCATCTATGCAGAGCAAGAAACGACATACATTTTAATAAAAATGCAGTGCTTCAATACCACAACATAACCTTTTGTGATCCACATATGTCTATCATGCAGTATTGCAAATATATGTCAATGTGTATAAACAAGTAAAACATATATTTAGTCCTACCTAATGTTTCCTAAACCAGAAACTCAAGCAATTTCATCTTACACTGATGGCTCATAATCTGCTTGAACCGTATCATCATGCTAAACATGATTTAAGCCACCTGATAACAAGTATAACAAGTAACCATAATGATAAATTTTCAGAACAAAACACATAGCTGCAGTAATACCAAAACATTCTGAAAATACCTTAAAACTTTATTAATAACCATAAACTGTCATTACAAATAAGTTGTGACACAAGAACTTAGATCACAATTGCAGAAAATACAAGAACTCAACTGAAAACAAAATTTTGACTTGACTTTGCTCTTAGCTCCCACTGAACCTAACTACTTAAACTCGGTAATACTCCAATGCTTTATGTGTGTTGCTTGAATGCAGCTACTGATAGAGGTTTAGTAAAAGGATCCGCAAGCTGAGAATTAGTATCAATATTCAGAACAATAACTTCATCATACTTCACCCTTTGTCTAACACTCAAGTATTTCAAATCTATGTGTTTTGAGTTGTTTGATCTTTTACTGTTCTTACTGAAGTATACAGCAGCCTCATTGTCATAGTAGATTACCAGTGGATCATCTACTATATGACTCAACACTTTGGTTTCAATAAGAAAGTTCCTGATCCAAAGTCCTTCACACATAGTTTCATACACTACAATAAATTCTGCTTGCATAGTGGATGTGGAAATCAACTTTTGTTTCATGGTTTTCCAGGCAACAACCCCACCAGCTAATAGAAACACATATCCACTAGTTAACTTACTTGAGTCTGGATAATTTCCTGCAAAATCAGAATCTGAAAATCCAATGAGTTCCAGATTTTTCACTTGCTTGTAAACAAGCATGTGACCTTTGGTTCTTTGCAGATACCTCAATACTTTCTTTCCAGCTACCCAGTGCTCATGAGTCAGATTTGATTGAAACCTTAACAACATCCCAATTACAAAAGACAAATCCGATCTAGTACAAACCTGAGCATACATGAGACTTCCAATGAGTTATGCATAAGGTTTTTCCAACTTCTTCTTTTCACTATCACTTACTGGATTTCTGTTCGTTGTAAGTTTATCACCTTTAGACATAAGAGTTTTTCCTAAAGAGCAATTTTCCATACCAAATCTTTTCAAAACTTTGGCTATGTAATTTTGTTGGCATAATCCCAACACCTTTTGTGCTCTATCCCTTTTAATTTCAATTCCTAGTACATAGGATGCATCTCCTAAATCTTTCATGTCAAAATTGCTTGACAGAAAGCTCTTGGTGTCTTTTAGCAATTTTTTTATCACTACTGGCCAAAAGTATATCATCCACATATAGTACTAGAAAAATAAATTAGTTCCCAACTGTCTTAAGGTAAACACACTCATCCACAATATTTTCTGTAAATCCAAAAAAAAGTAATCACAGAGTCGAATTTCCTGTACCACTGCCTAGAAGCCTGTTTTAGCCCGTAAATTGATTTGTTTAGCTTACAGACCAAATGCTCACTCCCTGCTTCAATATAACCTTGTGGCTGCTTCATGTAGATCACTTCATCGAGCTCTCCATTCAGGAAAGCAGTCTTCACATCCATCTGGTGCAACTCCATGTCAAAATGCGCTACTAAGGCCATAATAATTCTAAAAGAGTCTTTACCTGAGACTGGAGAAAATGTCTCAGTGTAATCAACACCCTCTTTATGTGTAAAACCCTTAGCAACCAGTCTTGCCTTATGCCTTTCTATTCTCCCAGTTGCATCTTTCTTGGTTTTGAAAACCCATTTGCAACCAATAGGCTTTTGTGTAGGATTTGGTTCAACTAATTCCCAGACTGCATTTTTATATATGGACTCCATCTCTTCTTCCATGGCCTAATGCCATTCTGATGACTTAGAGTCTTCAATGGCTTCATTAAAAGTCTTAGGATCATTATCTTCTGCACAATTCTCCTCAATGTCTGCTTCTTGAAGATAAACGACATAGTCACTATCTTCCCCCCCCCCCCCATATTTTGGTTTTCTTGCTCTCTATGATCTCCTAGGAGCAGGGTTTGGTTGAGGTTCAGGGATTTTATTAATTTGAGGTTCCTGAATGGGTGGTTCTGCAGGGATTTGTTGATCATGCATAGCTGCATCTTCAACTTGATCATCATCAATATGCATTTCCTGGTCAGTTTCCTGATCTTGTGCATTTTGATATTCTAAAATGTCTTCATCTGCTATTTCTTCGTCTACTAAAGGCAAAACTGCAGCTAAGTTTTTATCTGTCACAATTTCCTCAAAATCAGAAGATAAATCCTCAAAATTTGTATTGTGTACCCTTTCATTTAGAAACTTTACTTGATTAGTTTCAAAAATTCTAGGTGAATGTTTAGCTGCATATAGTTTGAAGCCTTTAGATTTTTCCGGATAACCTATAAAATAGCAGCTTACTGTTCTTGAATCAAGTTTGCTTAAGTCTGGATTATAAATCTGAGCTTCTGCATGACATCCCCACACATGACAATGGTGAAGACTTGGTTTTCTACCACACCATAATTCAAACAAGGTTTTCTCAATGGCTTTACTTGTTGTTCTGTTGCAAATATAATTTGCAGTTTTTAAAGCCTCACCCCATAAAAATTTTGGTAAGTCAGTTGTACACATCATACACCTAACCATATTCAAAAGGGTTATATTCTTTCTCTCAGCAACACCATTTTGTCGAGGGTTATGTGGTGTTGAATACTGAGGCTTAATCCCATGCTCCTGCAAAAACAGGGCAAAGGGACCCTTTTGTTTACCTGTTTCTGTGTATCTACCAAAATATTCCCCACCTCTATCTGATCTTACTGTTTTGATTTTCCTTTCCAGTTGGTTTTCTACCTCAGCCTTAAATATTTGAAAAACTTTAAGTGCTTGAGATTTTTCTGAGAGTAGATAAACATAGCTGTATCTAGAAAAGTCATCAATGAATGTGATGAAATACACATTCCCACAGATAGTTTGGTGTTGAAAAGGACCACAGATGTCAGTGTGTATGAGTTCAAGTAAATTTTGGCTTCTAACAACAATCTTTTTCCTTAGTTTTGTCAGTTTTCCCTTAAAGCATTCAATACAATCATATATTAAGATCAGAAAAGTCTAAGTTGTTCAGGATATTGTTTTTCACCAGAAGTTTCATTCTTTCTTTTGAAATATGGCTGAGTCTCCTATGCCATAAGTATGCAGACTTTTCATTTGAATTGGTTCTTTTAACACCTATAATGGTGTTAGTACTTTTAGTGTTTTCCTTTTCAACAAGTGAAATTTCTTGTTGAGACATAGAACAATTAAGCTGTAAATAATCATTCAGTATCACACCAGAACCAATTTGCTCAGAATTTCTTGAAATAATAATTCCATTATCATCAATCAAAAGTCTACAACCAGCTTTAACCAAAAGAGAAACCGAAACTAAATTCCTTCTCATGGAAGGTACATAAAAAACATTATCCAAAATACTAAGAAATTTCTAGATCCTAAGTTGAGCTTTAGGGTTCCAATAGCTTTGACTGTCACTCGCATACCATTCCCCACACACAGGTTCACATCATCACTTCTTGGGACTCTCCTCCTTATGAATCCCTGCAAGGAGTTTGTAATGTGAATAGGTGAGCCTGAGTCTAACCACCAAGAACTAGGGTTAACATTTATAAGATTTATTTCTAAGGAAAATACTGTATTAGAAATCATCTTACCCTTCTTCACCAACCAGTTTTTATAGCCGCTGCAGTCCTTTTTCATATGTCCTACCTTTTTACAAAAGTAACATTTGAATTTAAACAGCTTGTTATCTGTAGAGGTTGATGCCTTGGTGATGGTTTTGACAGGTTTGAGTTTGTTCTGTGGCTTCTTTTTCTTTTTAGCTTTCTCGACAAAATTCACCATAAAATACCCTTCTCAGCCTTAATCCTCTGTTCCTCATCAGCACAAATAGACATGAGCTCATCTAGGCTCCAATTTTCTTTCTGAGCATTGTAGCTTGTTCTAAGATGGTTGAAACTGGTTGGGAGAGAATCTAGTGCATGATGCACTACCAATTCATCCTTTATTCCCATCAACATCTCTCTAAGCCTGTTGTTGATATTGATCAACTTCATAATATGCTCCTTGACACCTCCAGAGCCTGAATACTTTATGTTGTGAAACTCTTTATTCAGCCTAGCTATCTCAGCCTTCTCACTCTCCTTAAATCTCACACTCACAGTCTCTAGGTACTCAGTAGCCAATTCTGGTTCGTCCACATAACCCCTTATAGTTGAAGACATAGAGGTCCTGATGGTGTTTTTGGCCATCATGTTGGACCTCATCCACTTATTGTAATGTGCTTTAACAGAGTTTTTGTCATCTACAGCAGGTACATCTGGCTGAACCACAATGAAACAAAACCCTATGTTTTCATGCATACAGATGTAGTTCATGACAGAATCTATCCAGGCCCTATGGTTTGAACCAGTAATCATCAACACATTGTTGAAGTTCATGTAGGTGCTACCTAAAAGAGCAAAATAAAATTTTGTGAGTTCCTTTATTTGTAAAGTTTTGCAGAGTTTAAAGTGTTTTATGAATTTGTTTAAGTTAAAATACCATAACGAAAACAAACAGAAACAAACATACAAAAAACTCAGCACACGTTATACTTGTACATATATATCAGTCCATAACTTTAAAACAATATTAAGTCACACTTTTGAGCAGAAAACTTAATATTCCATAGTTCCTTATCAATAGGCCATATAAGATAAAACATGTTATCCATAGAAATATATCCACATCTTTAGACAGAAAACAATTTTTAAGTATCCTGATATGTTCAAATCATATATGCATACTGCTGTTTGTATTTTAGAACCACACTTAACCACTCTTTTGGGAGATTGAAAATAGCACAGCTTTAAAACACAACACACAATTTTCAGTTTGTTATACCATATGCTTTCCTGCAAATATCAATAGAGAGTGCTTTGTGCAATACATCTATTCATACCAACAAAAAATCACAAACTATTCGAGTCTTAAACTTTAATCTTCTATCCAGGTTTTAATACCCTTATAAGAAAACATGAAACTCTTGTGTCTATAAAATTTTAACAATGTAAAAGACCTTTTGGGAGATTAACCACATTATATACATTGCAATTTCATCACAGAAACAATAGAATGAAATCCAAATTACCATGTATATCATCTTTCAAACACACACAAACATTTCAATTCAATACCACAGAGCAGATATAAAATTGAATTCCCTCCGGACACCTCCAGCTATCCTAACATATGTGCACTCCGGGCGTGCTCTAGGGTTCTTATGCATAATCATAGATATAATACCATAGATATAACATGCTTTGAATCGAAAATTTCAGATAAAACCTGGTTTTGCTTTTTCCCCAAAACGCTGCAAATTTTTCAGCGGAAGCTTTTGAACTTTATATCTTAACGCAGCGCCAATTCCTTGACCTTCTTGATTTGCAGCAGTTGGGTTTTGTATCCCTTTAGAGATGTGATCATCTCGAGCGTTTCCCATCTAGTCTCTTGCCTTCTCTTGATCGAAAATCTTGTCGTTGTAAAAACCAACGTCTGTTCCTGATTTTGTTCTTGAGGATCGGGTCGGGTTGAGACTGGATCCACACTTGCTGCGATTTGGGCTAACGGTTTGTTAACAGGCTAGGCCTGTTAACCCGTAAAGCAACCAGAAACCCCTTTTTTTTTTTTTTGATAAAACTTAATTGATTTCTTGTTTAAGCAAAATTGAATTTTGAGAGCGAACGTGGTCGCTCTGATACCATATTGTAAGACCAATTTCAATATGCTCTCAACCTAATACATATGTTTAACAAGAACAAACAAGTAATTAAGATTAACACAAACGTACCATCAGCATGAACAACGCATCCTTCCATTGCTATTGACCTGAAACACAAAGTACTAGGCTAGGCCTTCTGTTAGTCACCAACTTAAGCTTCTCAATGGACAGAACTTACGCTTGTAATCGGTGGTGATAACAAGGACCAAAACCATCTATTTATATAGGAACACATAACCCTAAGATTCCTTCCATTAAGGGATATTTTAGTCGTCAAGTATCCTAATTAGATACCAAATACAATACTGATATTTTGTCTTTCTTCTAGACAAGGAATATGATTTATTACTATAATGATTTAATACACATAATCATTATCAATCTAGATTTGATATTGTATTTGTTTCCATGTAAAAGTAGATTTGATATTATGCTGAATCATCATATTACATTATGATAATGTGTGACAATTCCATATCGTTCTTACAAGTTATAGTTATAAAATAAAATACAAATGTTAACACACAATGTATTTGCTTCGTTTCTTATCCATACCTCATATGTCGACCAGCTATTTGATTCTGTAATGTCAATTGTAGGCAGTTGGAATATTTTTCTGTAATACCTCATCGTGTATCGGTGTATGTCTATTTTTTTATTTTTATTTTTGTAGGTTTGTTTCGAATAAACGTGTTTATTGATCTTTAGATTGATATTGTCAATTTTTAGCTTACTTGGTCCATAGTGATATGGTCCAAGTCTAAGAATTTATGTACAGTATGTATATCTCATTATGGCTTTCCTATCGATCATACTCTGTATTGATGAAAAAAACTTATGATCTATTCTAATCAATCATGCAGATTACGGAAGTAAATCACCTGTACCCAAATTTCATGTGCCAACCCTGTGCCACTAATCACAGCTTGACAACTGACCACTAACTTAACAACCCACTGATTCTGTTAACTCGTCTTAAAAAACAATAATATTATTAACAAGAAAAAAGAATATTTTTCTCCTTTTTTGCCGGATTAGTTTGATCGAACCCAGAAGAAATTCAAATTCAAATCTAAATACAATGTTGTTCCCTCATACCTCCGAGATCTAGACATAGAAAAAGAATATGTACATATTGTTCTTTCTTTTCCTTCAAAAGCACAGAAACCAAACATAAGAAGAGGTTTAAAAGATTGAATACTAAACAGCATAAATTCAAAGTTTCAAGATAATCCAAAACCTGGGCAAAGCGTGAATAGAAGAGCACAAGGCTTTATAGAATTCGAACCCCAATTATAAGTATGAAAAGATAACAAAGAGTAATTGAAAGAGTTGTCTCTCTCATTCTGTACAGATCAATCCTCTACATCACTTCTATGTAATCTCTCCCAAACTGACAGTGATTACCCATTTACCCATCACCAACAACCCACTTCTCACTCTAATCGCAATCTCCAAACCAATTCAATTGTTTACCTTCATTGTAATCTGGGATTGAAGTTTCACGCTTTGCCCACATTTTGAACTGTTTTGAAGCTTTTGGATTCAAAGATTCACTGTATAATCCGCTGGGTAGGAATAAATGGTTAGCCTAATTTTACAGAAGAACAGAAGACACCAACAATGCTTTTTTGTTTGATCGATCAGATGATGGTATCATATCACCCAGCCAAAGGAAAAGGATCATTCGAAGGGACCTTTGTTTTCGGTTTTTTTTTTTGTTTTTGTTTTTAGTTCTTTTAACGAGAGTTAACAGAGTCAGGAAGGAAATCACCTGTCCCCAATTTGCCTGTGCCAAATGTGTGCCATCAATAAAATTGTGACATGTGGAATTCCACTTTACAGCATCTAACGAAGTCTGACTCCGTTAACTCTCTCCCTTCTATTTCCTCTCCTCTTCTTCATTGTAATTTCAGAAACCCAGCAAACAAAACAAATTGGCTGAATTAAAATGAAATTTGTGAGATGCTCTCGCGTTTGGGTTGAAACTCTTGGGGCCACGAATTACGGCCCGTGATTTCTTGTCATGTGATAAGGAATGCGTCATTTGGGGCAGACCCAATATGTCATTAACATCGATTCTAAATTTTTTCTAAATTCTAAGGTTTAGTTTTTCTAGTTTCTCAATACAGGTATCTGGAGATTGATATAAACAAACCGTTATGACTCATGCATAACAAACTTTGGTTTGATATTAGATCTGAAATTCTTCAACATCATGCTGCATTAAGAGTTTCTACTGATGATGTTGACGAGGATTGGATATCATGGGTTTGATAACAGAAAAATAGAGAAAAATCTTCGTTGAATACATTGGGAAGCCATGACAAATCCTTTCAAAGGTGGAACGATGAGAACGAGGAACCCAAAAGCATTGAGTTGAATAACTTTTGTTTTTTGTATTGTTCTTGGATAAAACAACACAGGTTAACATTAATTTAACAGTGTTAAACTGTTGTTTAAAAGAAGACATGGTGGCAAAGTATTATTGGTGGCACATAGTTGGCATATGGTTAGTCGGTACAGGTGATTTACTTCCACAGAATCAAGCTATGATTAGTGTCACAGGGTTGGCACATGAAATTTGGGTACAAGTGATTTACTTCTGCAGATTCCAGTTGACATGTTGGTAAATTCAATAATTACAGCTATCGCAATAAATAGTAATAAATCTCCTAGAATCATTTACCACTAGAAAGTTGCCTGCACGTTGCCGGGATTGGCTAATATCTCCAATATCATCTTCAACTCTTCCTCTTATGTGATATCCATCCAATGAATCACCATGGAGACACTGAAGGGAAGCTAATATAAGATCTGCGGAAACAAAGCAGCTTGTAAGAAAATAATATAATTTTCTGTTATATTGTCACTATACACAGTTATAAAAGGTCTGCATAGAGGGGTATATTATATCGCTGATAAGTCAGATGCAAAATATATCTTCATAATACAAATTCTATTTTAATAAAGTAGCATTGATTCATCACTTCAACTTATACTACACAAAAGACTCAGATTATAACTTTACTAATAAAATTGACTGAAGACATCAAACGACAGTTATTGCATAAACCAAATGCCAACTAAAAACTTACCAACTTAACAAACATTATCTCGAAACAAAATTCATGATAAAAGAAGGGAATGGGACAGAATGTTAGAGTCAGCAGCTTGGGTGAAGCTCTTACGGTTGGAAAAATTCTATCAAAATATGCTTGAAGGTGTTAAAGATAAGCTGATGAAGAGAATGATTCATGAGATAATGAAAGAGTGTCTTCGTTCTTCCACTATAAACTAAGGATAAGTAATGCATGTGTATATATTATCAATACTGTGGTATTGTACATATACACCATAGATGTCTTTGTTCTTATGCTGGATTCTACAAATCCTACAAATCGAAAAATAATCTGATTAAGATCCCACAGTATTGTTCAAGTTTACTTGATTAATTAGGGGACACAGTTTACCTGATTTTTATTCAGACCAGACATTAGGAAACTGGTAGTGTAAATTTGCTATGGAATGATAGAATAGCGTCTTAATGTGGGAATTTTGTTTGGAATGAATAAATGAATGCTCCCATTCCCAGGTTTAGTCACAATATATGAATGCTTGTGTTCAACACCAATTCAAATGGGATGCAACTCTGTTACGCCTGTTGATAGTGCTAACAAAGGATTATGGATTATTAACATTTTATTTACATTAATATTTTATTAACATTGGAATGAATGCTAACTTTGAGACCAGATGGCTAATCAGTTGAGTTACACAGTCTAGTGGGAGCAACCATTCTTGTTATTTTGCAGAGAGATGGAAACTAACTCTATAACTAAAAGCATCAGAAGAGAAAAACTATAAACATGAATCCCTTTTCCTCTCCTTTCTCCTCTTCTCTCTGGATTTTCTGGCAGAACGGAAGACCAAGAAAGATAGATAGTTAGTGATCTTGTTGGTATATCTGAAAGATGTCGGTGCTCTCTTCTCTGCAGTTCTTGAAATTTATGGTCTCTAAAAATGTCGGTGCTACCTTCTCTCTAAAATGTCAGTTCTCGAAATTTCTAGTCTCTAAAATGTCGGTGCTCTCTCTCCAAATTATCAGCAGGCCCAACATTTCTAGTCTCTAAAATGTCGGTGCTCTCTCTCCTAATTATCAGCAGGCCCAACACTGTAGTTTGTGAACAGTAAAATCACTGTACACGTGAACAGGAACAGACCTGACGGAAAATAGTTATATAGTAAATAGTAAATGTGGGGACATCATTAAGAAATCCTATACATGTATCTGAGATCATGAATCTTGTGTTCCGATACTGCACCACAAATCCCTTGCTTCGTAAGGATGGAAGCTCGATCAAGATTGACAGGTTGAGAACGGTCAAAACTATGGATGCCTTTCTCTTTTACATGCAAGATTGCTTCATACAACCCTAGTACCCTTGGAGGTAATTTATTTTTCCCTAGACTTTGCCCTTGTGCTATTGTGAAAACATATAATGTTGTTCTCAATACAATGTGTTAGTTTCAGATTTATCACACTACTAATCCCTTGGTCTTTTGTTATTTTTCTGAAGGTAGTCAAGTGCCTAAATAAAGAAGTTGATCAGCATTTCAGAGATGTATTTGTCAGCTATAATCGGAAACTCACATCGGTGATGCGGTTAGCTACTTAGCTAAGCTATACAAACCGTATTTTCTATTCAAGAGAATGTGCGTACTTTCGACTAATTAATTAAAAGATTGAAACTAAATTACTGGTGTTATCACAGTACAACATGAGTTTGTTTTCGGTCTAATGTTCAATTCTTTTCTTTTTGATATTGTGTAGATTTGATGACACCAATTCAGAGAAGTTGAGAAGGATGGCAAGTGAGAAATACACAGATGCTGGAAGCTTCAATTTCGATCCAAGATGCATTAACTGGGAAGACTATTTTTAGCGTGCTCACATTCCTGGCCTCTGGAAACATATCATGGTCAAGCCGAGCCACAGCCGTCTTTGAGTCTCGATACTTAATTTTCTCTACCAAACAATAATTGTTCACCAAGACATACCCATATTGTGATACAATAAGGTCTTAAAAACTGAGCTATACGTTAACCAAAAAAAAAGAAAGAGCTATACGTTATGACCAAGTAGAGCCATAACACGGTTTGAGGCTTGCACTACATAATTTTCCCTGAGACAAAATACATACATTATTCTAATATTGAAATAAGGTCTGAAAACTGAAGATATTCCGAAGTGTTCCAGTTTCCTGGGTTCATTTCAAGAAAGCATCAGAAATTTCCCTGAGCTGAAACTAAAATCCCAACAATAAACCACCAGTTGATGCAATCTGGGCTTTCAGCCCCCAGTTCAACATAAAACAGGAAACTTTCCATGCAATCTTTTTACCACTACACAAGTGTGTTTGACTTATTGTAGAAATGCACCTCAGTAATTGCATTGCTTGAAAAAACCAGCTATGTTTAAGAACGTCGCTCACTCTTGTTTTCCCACCATTCCAGGAACTTAGTTTGTGCAGCCAAGGTGTCAAACCTGTACAATTGAAGTGAGTGGCTTGCAATTTCCTGTCCAAATGTCCAACCGAAGACACCTCCAGCTAAAAAAGCCAATCCAGCACCTGTCATATACAACAAAATAAGCTTCCGAAACATGAAATTCATTCCCATGCTCAGAACAACCAAATATACCATCCAAAAGGGCCCATCTCCAATTGTTATGCTCATGATATAAACATTGAAAATTACGAGTTAAGGTCCATAAAGATGACACATACATCTGTGAGCTATACATCAGTCATCTACACACTTTAGAAGAGGTTGATATTGACCGAGAAATGTAAATTTAAATCTTCAAAATCTCTGGTAATCTATAGTATATGAAACAAACTTCAAATGCAATGTCTTAAATCTTAAGAAGCACTAGGCACATACAATCTTCCAATCAATGTAAAGCATCGAATATTGCACCATGAGACAGAAGAGTAGTCAGATGAAGCAAACTATCACAACTTTCCGTTGATCAAACCCTACCAAAACTTGAACACTTGACTATTAATTTGGCTTTCAACTATTAAAGCAACAGAGGTCCCTTACTAATCATGCATCTGTTGAATATATACTAACTTTTCAAAGGAAATAATTACCTGGAAACGCATCCAGACCATGTATATGACTATCATAAAAAAAGGAAACAGTAAAAACTTGTGTGTGCTACAAGTATATCCAAGTTTCACAGACATTGCATCAATATTGCAGGCAAAAAAGAAGACGGAAGAAACATCAATATTGCAGGCACAGTAGGAATCTGTGAAATATAAAGACACTCAATTGGTGGCCAGCTCAATCAGTGAAAGTATCACAGTAATCATTTCAAATCCACGTGAAGCTAGAAACAAGTAAATAGACACATCCCTACTTCATACTTTTTACACATACTTGTTCAAACACAAGAAATTAAAAATCACTGAAAAGAAGAGGAAGTAGATTACCATGCAAACTCCTTGAATATTTCCATGCAAATCCAGCAGTTGATACAGCTCCAATAACACTTCCTGAAGCAGCATATTTTGCTGCTTCCCTAGCAGTCTTCAGCTGAAAAAGAAACAAAGGTAGATTGAACGTCAACACCTGCTGGACTTGTGGACTCAAAATTTGGCTTACAGGAAAGTACTAACAAGATGGCTTGAAATATAAATGATCCAATACCCTCAGAAAGAAGAGAAAACGAAACTCTATTATCAAGAAACAAGACATACATAGGAGACAATCCTCTCCCATAAAATTAAACAGCACCTACAGACGCAGAGCTCAATATTGAAATCAAGAACAACATATCACAGGGTACCCAGATGAAAGAAAATAAGATCAAGAAAAAAGAATCAAAACAAGGAAAAATTACGAATAAGCAGCTCCACATACCAATAAAATAGATATTACAAAAAAAACCCAAAAATGATTATAATCCTAAATCTACACATAAGAGTAACAGCAAAGTGAAGGAAACAGAAAAGACTAAGAAAATAAAATTACAGCAGGGCCGTGAACTGGATCAGTAGCAATGAATGCTTCAACATCAGCGTCGGACCAAGAAGGAAGAGGCTTATCACGATTGATGAACTTGGAATAGTGGTCGAGGAAGGACAACCTCTCGCTGCAGAACTCCTTGAACCCCATTCTGTTTACAGATTACCTGCGGCGCGACAGAATCTGATTAAATCTCAAAGAATGTAAAACCTAGTTATAGGAAAACTAGTCAAAACTCTAACCTTATTCCTCAAAGGTACGTGTGTACAAACATTAAACTCCGAAAACAAAAAATTAAAAAAAAAAAAATGCTATGCAATACAACATTTAGGAATCAAAATAAACTCTTTAATCACTGAAATCATGATTCTGGATAAGCTAATCCAATCAATCAAGGATACTGAGAATAAGAGGATTCAATATCAACTGATTCCTGATTTTGTATTCGACCCAGTAACCCAGTTCAATGAAGTAGAGATTACACAAAGAAATGAACTTGATTGACAAAAAAGGCTGAAGATTCAGAGAAAAAAGAAGAAGAACAAAAATTCATCTACGCAGGCCCAGCAATACAAGAAACAAATTTGTATAAGTTTCTACAATTCGATCCCAAAATTGAATCAGGAACTCTTTGACCGTAGAATTTGTAGCGAACTGAAGAATGATTGAGATAGATACTTACAGTGTGTTGGGAATAGAAGAGCGCTAGATGAAGACGAAGAAGGTGATGGCTGCTAATCCATATAAGTACGCTAAAAGCAACGACGTCGTTTTGAGAAAAAGAAAAAAAAAAGACTCGTTTATTCACTATTCACTCATCCGTAAAACCCAAAAAGCTGGACTAAACAGTTCCGTTAACGAAAGGGTACATATGTAATTTCAGGTCGTCGCGGTAACCACCTCCGTGCATCGTCGTGTTACAGAAAAGCCCCTCGCTCGACGATGACGGGAATGGCCGTCATCCGAGAAATTCCAGCAATGTCCTTCAAGATTCATCTCCACCGATGATTAGCCGCCACATGGTCAGCGCTTCCCTTCTTTAGGTTTTGATTCCTGTACTCATCTCCAAACTCAAATCCATTCCAAGTAGTTGATGCGACATTCACTCGGAAACTGTTTAGAAAGAGTGTGTTTTTACTTTCTAGTTAGCTCCGTTAGCTTCCAAGTGCGCCAAAAACTTTGCTCAGTTTTCCTCCACGTGTCCCTTCAGTTGTTGGGACTTGTGACCAGACTTGCTTCAAAGCTAAACTCTAGTTTCTTCTCCACCAAACCAACCATATATTGGGAATCAGAGCCAATATCACTCTGATTCTTACTTGGAGAAGATGAACATGAAAATGGGTCTTCTCAATACAGCAGCCTGTGTTGTTTTGGTTGTTGTTAGTCAGCTGGTTGCGGTGAGTCTAGGTGATTATATAAGCAGAGTCTCGGAGGCTTACTTATCGGCACTAGGAGACCCAGGCATGAAGAACCCGAATGTTAGAGTTGCATTGGAAGCTTGGAACTTCTGCAATGAAGTTGGAGTTGAAGCACCCAACATGGGCAGCCCCAGGCTGGCCGATTGTGCTGACCTCTCTTTCCCACCAATCACTGGTATGCTCAATCCAAAACCCACATGAGTTGTTATGCTTGCCTTTGGCTTTCCAGTTTTCTTAACGGGTTTTTTGGTGTTCGAAAATGGGAATACTAGATGTACATTTTGTAGCACATTTATAATGACTGCTGAATTATGAAAGAATATGTGGGAAGTATATACTAAATGTGTTTGTGAGTCTGCTAGTAGATTTCTGGGATTAGGAATCATATTTGATGCTTATTGAAGTGTGATTCCTCAGGTTCTTACTTTTGTTCGTTTCTTTTTCGTAGTTGCATTGTATGTATGCTTGTCATTTCTGTTTGAATAATAGTCACTTGCTGCAATTTTGACCATGATCAACAATGTGTTTCATGACTTCCTTAAGGTCACTTTTAGAGTGACTCAAGTTCATGTTTCCTTACTTGGTGATCTCTTTGGTTTTGTCTGTTTCAATTATCAGATACTATTGGTCGCGCTCCTCTAGGATTTAAGAGTGATTGTGTGATTCGTCATAGAGTAAATGAATCAGACAACAACTTAAGGGCTGGTGATAAGTTTCCTGTTAGCAATTTTACGCCATATACAAACCCCGACTTGTATGCAACAGAAAAGGAGCTGTATCTTGCCTCTCTATGTGAGATTAATGATTCTTCATCAGATCCGTGGCAGTTTTGGATGATCATGCTTAAGAATGGGAATTTTGACAAGAACACTACTCTTTGTCCTGAAAATGGCAAGCAGGTAAGTAGAATTGTAACGGATAGGAATTTTCCATGTTTTGGTAGAGGTTGTATGAATCAGCCACTTGTTTACCATAACTACTCGAGATTAGTATCTTATGGGGACCAAAATTTGTCCTTAACTGGAGGATTTTATGGAAGTTATGATCTTGATGCCGACTTGGGAAAAGGTATAGGGAACAACTCCTACTTTTCAGTCTCATGGCAGAAAAACTTGAGCACCGGAAGTTGGATTTTCTCGCACAGATTGACAACATCTGCCAAGTATCCTTGGCTAATGTTGTACCTACGTTCAGATGCAACAAAAGGACCTAATGGTGGTTATCACTATGATGGCCGTGGCATCATGAGACAGGTTGGTTCCTCAGTTTTTTTTGTTTTTGTTTTTCTCCTGCAAGCACTACAATTTCTCATTGCAAATCATTCTAAGCAACCACTTCTGGACATTAGAATAACTTTAGTTGAACGCTAAAAGTATAATATATAGTGTATCATACCCCTATGCATTTCTGACTAGTGAAAATGGCCATTGCTATAATTAGACGTTTATAGGAAAATCTAGGAGCAGCTTATACAATCTAGATATTTCTTATGTAAATTTAAATGTTGCCTATTTGTTGACATCAGTTCTTTGTGAACTTTTCTTATTCTTCACTTGATTCCTTATGGATAAATGTCTTGATATTTGAGTCAAACCTCACTATCTCAGGAATAATATCGTATTTGTTTTTTTAGTTGCCAGTCTCCCCAGACTTTAAAGTAAGACTGAGACTTGATGTTAAGCAAGGGGGAGGTTCAAACAGTCAATTTTATCTCCTTGATATAGGAAGCTGTTGGAAGAACAATGGAAAACCATGCGATGGTGATGTATTGACAGATGTGACTAGATACAGTGAAATGATAATAAACCCAGCAACTACAAACTGGTGCCGTCCAGATAACCTTGTCTCCTGCCCACCTTACCATGTTACTCAAACTGGTAATAGGATATATAGAAATGAAACATCTAGGTTTCCATATGCTGCTTATCATCTCTACTGTGCTCCTGGTAATGCAAAATACTTGGAGAAACCATTTGACATATGTGACCCATATAGCAACCCACAAGCACAAGAATTGGTGCAAATTCTTCCCCACCCTGAATGGTCTGTACATGGCTATCCTGAAAAGAAAGGAGATGGATGGATTGGAGATCCCAGGACATGGGAGCTTGATGTTGGTGCACTGTCTAGCCGGTTGTATTTCTACCAGGTATTGATTTTGTAAACTTTCTTCAAGTTTAAGGACTTGATTTATCACCCTATGTAACCAGAAAAGATGCCATTTGAAAGATATGTTCTCCTAGTAAGTGCACTAACTATTTTACATAGTCATTTCTCTATCATCTCACAAGTGCTCCTGAATTCATTGGGCAGGACCCAGGAACAGAACCAGCAAAGCGAGTATGGTCTTCACTTAATGTCGGTACAGAAATATATGTCAGTCGCCCAGGCGAGACCGCAAAATGGACTGTAAGTGAATTTGATGTCTTAGTTCCTGAAGGTGTTGGAGATACTGGCACTATGCCTTACTGAGTCTCCCCATTAAACATGAGTATTCAGTAACATACATCTCTATATACTTTGTACATAACTACATTATAAAACACACACAATTTGGTCATGATACACCAACTCTTTCTTATGATTCCTTTTTTTACATATGAAACATCCATGCTGTGATAAAATTTGCATGAGTCATAGAAAGTTAAAAATGGATGACCGATATCACATCTTAAGAGTGGTAATACTAACTGTATGTCACCAATCTATTTCAAAGGATTGTCATTGCTTTTGATTTTTGGATTATCATTGCTTTTGATTTTTGTAACGTGCAATTGCTTCACAATCTTGTAAGATATTGGGAGAAACTAGTACTATAACATCTGATAAAGTGGATGAAATTTTCATACAAACTGGCCATTGGCTGCAGCAAAACGAAGATTATTTGGGTTAGATCCAGTGTAATGCAGTCAATTGAGCATAGTAAACAAGGGCATGAAGATAAAATGTTACAAAAAACTTTTAAATTAGATATTAATCTCTGGGTCAAGATATATACTTCAAATTAAGTACATGGTTTTCATCTTCGGCTATGGAATTTTGGCACCTCATCAATCCTACATATTGATAACCATACACCTTCATCACTAACCGGAATTCAAACACAACAAAACAAGCCACCATGGCATCCAGAATACATGTCCTCCCCATAAAAAGTTGATAATGTAAACCATCACTTGTTTTCCGATATATCATCAATCTATTTCGGAGGGTTATATCATTGTTTCGTACCCGAATGAAAATAATGTCATCTAATCCGCTTAAAGTATGGGTTCTGAACAAGAAATAGAATAGAGATTGGAACATCTGATAAATCCTGTTAGCACAAGATTTGGAATTCGGTTCTTGTCTGAATGGATTCTACTTACAATACATGAAGTTTACATCAAGCATAGAAATTTTGACAAATTACGGAATTAGAGTTGCAAAAAGTAATCTTTATATTGACAAGAGCAACCAGGAAAATGACATTAAAATGTGACATTTAACAAAGACGTAAAAATATGTATGACACTACAAGCTGCTTTTAATGTTTCTATATTTGATGATCCCACTATAAATAAGTGTGAACCGAACGCGGTTTTCAGTAATAATTTGATACTTAACATGATCACAAATCACTGAAATCAGTGATACATTTTAGTGTAAAGTTCAAGTCGGGCAGGCATAATGTACAAAGGAGACCGGCTATCACTTAAACTTTTCTTCACTTTTTTTCTCTCCAAGTCTTCACATTATGCATACGACCGCACAAAAGTAATTACAAGTATACATTGGAGCAGATTATACTCAAACAAGTCTGTTGAAGCCTCTAAATGCTGCTGTGCTGCCAAATTAAGCGGTGTTCTCAAGAAATGGATAATCAGTGTAACCAACAACTGGATCAGATGTATAGAAGGTACTTCTGTCATACTTGTTTAGAGGAGCATTAAGCTCAAATCTCTTTGGCAAATCTGGATTTGACAAGAACCAACGGCCGTAAGCAATAAGATCTGCACGACCCTCAGCCACTGCATTGTTCCCATCTTCCCTGTCAAAACCACCAGCAGCAATGAAGGTACCACTAAAAGCTTCTCTCATTGGAAGAAGACTACAAGCAGTTTCACTTTTTTCTCCAGGTTCCTTCATTCTTGGTTCAATCACATGGCAGTAAAGAATACCATATCTGTTTAAGGATTGAACCATGTAAAGGCCTAATGCTTCAGGGTTTGAATCCCCTGATTCCATATAGTCAGCAAATGGAGATAATCTTATTCCAACTTTATCTGCTCCTATTTCATTAACAACAGCTTCAATGATTTCTAGAGCAAATCGGCAGCGGTTCTCTAGAGATCCACCATATTGGTCTGTTCGATCATTCACTTGGTCTTTCAGAAACTGATCAATGAGGTAACCATTAGCTCCATGAATTTCAACTCCATCAAAGCCTATATATCAGACAAAGTACAAATTATAGTAGCTACTTAAAATTTTCTGGCTAGCAAAAGTCAGATCCCGTCTAAAGGCAAAAGGCAAAACTTGTCTGATAAAACTAATTCTACTATGCTTTGAGTCTTTGATACAAATATTTTCTTAAGTGCCAACTCTTAATGGTCACTTTCGGAAACGGAGTGAGTTAGACAACTAATATCAAATCTTACAATTTAGAACATAGAAACCATTATTGTGACACTAAAGGAAAGAGTTAAGACTGGTTTTTTTTTTTTTTTCTTTCTTTTTTTTCCATTTTCAGCTACGAAAACTACTGAAATGATTCTTGATATGGAGGGTGAAGAATCATTGTATTTTTCTCATGGAGTGGAATTCAATTCATGCCATTATGCATGTGTTTATCTAGTTTCAACTAGGCCTCAGAATATGTATGGTATAAGTATGGAACTAATCTGCATGTATCTATTTGAGCAAGTATAGTACCAAGTTTGATCAGTTAATTACAGTATCTTTTGGTTGAGCTCAAATTCAATATTCTTAGTTTTATTTCATAATCAAGTTGAAAGAAAATTACCAGCTTCAATTGCATTCCTTGCAGAAAGTCTAAAGTCATTGACAATATGTGGGATTTCTTCTATCCTTAATCGCCTTGGAGGTGTGTGTTCAGCAACATCAATACCATTAGATAGAACTTGAGGGGTTAGTGGCTTGTCAGTACAAGAGATTGGAGCTTGTCCCTTTGGTTGCAAAACTGAAAGCATAACAGAATATAAGAATCACAATCTGAACACAGAAGGCTTTGTTTGAGGATGATTAAATAATCAGTAGCCACGCCAGCACAAGAATCATTAATAATATTGATAATGAAGATGAAAAAAGGTACTATTACTTGACGTACATCAAGCTTGCTAAACTATGCATGGATCTCTGGATACAATCAAGCATATTCATGTTTCATATTATACAGTTTGGTTCAGCAATCAAGCATATCATGGTTCTGTTTATCACTACCAACCTGGAAACTTGGCAAGTCAGTATGCATGTATTCACAGATTGAGCAACAACATCAACCAGTCCAATCAACTGACTTGCGCCGAATCCTGAGTTGTTTTGTCTATCAAACTTGTTTCATTGCAACCAATTTTTTTTGAAATGCTTTTCATGATAATATAAAGAACCTGATGCTTCAATGCTCTAATTTATGTTGAAATTTGTTTCTATTTGTTTGTATGATGAAATTATGAAAGTAAGTTATAAATGTCTATGTGAAGTACGCACCACTGTTTGAAACTCTTCCTGCATGCCATATCTGACAGAAGAATACACCACCTTTAGCATGAACTTCATCGACAATGGGTTTCCATGCTTCCACTTGTTCCTTTGTCCATATACCAGGCATATCCGGGTATCTTTGCATACGAAAAACAGTAAACACTGGAGTGATGTTTGTCATTTGATATGAGATCAACAAAACTAGAAAGCCACCCTAAATAAATTTACCCTTGAGCTGTGTCAGAAACTCCACTGGCTTCAGCTATTAAAAGACCCCCATTGCTTGTTCGCTGAGAGTAATATAAGATGGCATGTGGTTGAGGAAGATTGTTGTATGATCTCTGTCTAGTCAACGGTGCTAAAACAACTCTAGAGAAGAGAAAACAATTATATGATCTTTAAGTTTACAACTACGATCTTTCTAAACAATTGAAATGAAACATCCTTATTCCTTTACTAGTTCATGATCGAATTCAGAGTCAGTATAAGGGAAGTACTGATTCAAGTGTAAGAATATATTCTTCTACTGGACGTTAATTTCAAAGCGAACCTTCGTTCTGAATAGAAAAGAACATAGTAAAAAAATGTTCTTATTTATTCTTATGGTGTAGATTTCCATTTTAGACTCACTTTTCAATCGAATTTTCACATCTCCACCGTCTAGTCTTTAGATACAAATGTGTAGATCATCTCTGCAAATTTTCAGCCAATTTCATAATCATTAAGGCCCTCAAAATTGCATTTTTCTGTTACATGAACGGTTCAAGTTCGACAGAATTCAGTCCATTCATTGGTTTAATCGAGTTTGAGTGCCTTAACGATTATGAAATTGACTGAAAATTTACAGAGATTATCTACGCGTTAGTATCTAAAGATTAGACAGTGGAGATATGAAAATTCGATTGAAAAGTGAGTCTAAAGTGGAAATCCGCACCATAAGAGAATAGAGAGAGAGAGAGAGAGAGAGAGAGAGAGAGAGAGAGAGAGAGCACATAGTATGCAGAACTACAGAAGTAAGATCATCAGTTCATCACATACAAAATTATCTGGCCATGCATAGAGAGAAATATAAACTGTATCACAATACTCACTTGATCACACAATAAAGTGAATAAACTAATTTGAGAAAACAGAAGCATAAACACCTCCATAGTTTCTTGTTAGCCAACTGAGACATAACAAACGCCTATTACTAGGTAGAGAAGATCTACAACCACTTTAAACCAGAATGTAACGCCCCTGCTATAAAAATATACCAAGAAACTAAAATTCATAGCCATCTTGGTCAGTGAAATAATTTCATACAGAAGCGAAGAGTCAATTACCGATGAGAAAGATTCAAGTTTCCGAGTTTGTAAGGAGTGAGGAGAGAAATGGTGGGAGCTTGAGCAGACATACTAGACGTAGCTACTATCTTCTGGGTTGTGTAATGATGGTGTGTTTCAGTAGATGAGAAAAAAAGGAAGAAACAGAACACTTAGGTAGGAACGATAGGAAGATGCCTTGCATGTGTAATTGAATCTCATACATATAATGAAGTTGCTGTCATTGTCGTTGATGACATTTTTAATATCAGCAAGGCATAGTCTTCTATATTGCAAGGGAGCGTATTCAGTGCAACTTCTATATATAAAACAACAATCAACACTGCATTTCCAACCAACAATCAGGAATACCGGTTCAAACTGAATGCGTAAAAGATAGAAAGTCTTCTATGCACCAAGATAAGATACAAGTGGCTCGGCATTTATTTGGAATAGGATTTGTAAGAATGCTTTCTTTCTCAGCAGGCAGGGACAAAGACTTGAAATTGTGTAGACCAATAGAGTATTCAAGCAAATCCACACGGTGAGCAGTGGTTTAGTTGGTTAGTTAGCTTAACTGACAGCCTTGAGGTGATAAGTTAAAACATTGACATATATAAATGTGAGGTGGGTTAAGGGTTCTTTAAAATTTTCTTTCTAAAAAAAGTGACAAGGCATTTGTATCTTGAGCATAATCCGTGTGTCTAATTGAATCTTCAAGCCTCTTAGAGGTTCAATTTTGTTTCAGTTCCAATGGGAAATGTCTACGGTTTTCCAATACTCCAATAGAAAACAAAAAAATTGTTGACAGCAACTATCTGGTTCCTTAAAGGTTTATTTCACTGCCATGGTTGCAATTTGAAAGCTTATAAACTTATAAAAGGGTTAAATACTGCATATCTAATAAAGAACATATATAGACTATGCTTATACATTGAAAGACCTATGTGGAAAACTTTATCCTTGCAGCATTTCTATTCCTCCTTCTCCAGTTTTCACGATTTCTTGTATCATAGAATTGGTAATGTATGATATCTCTGGAATGTGCCTAATTTTGTAATACTCTACTCCACCATCAGGTTTTAGCCGTTCTGCATGATCATCCATAAGAGGCAGCAAATGCAACTGCTCCAGTTTGGTGAGGGAGTGCAAACCTTCAGGTAACATTTTCAGGCGCACACAACTGCGCAAGTGGAGGTACCTCAAGCTAGGTAGTGCTCCCTCTTCAAGTTCTGTCCACTCCTCGAGAACAGGAGAAGCAATGATGAGAATCTCGAGCTTGGGAAATCCACCAGCACTACAGAACTCTTTCCCTATTTGTTTTGCATCATAAGCCTCCCAAAGGGTTAAGCTTTTCAAGTTGAGTAGGACTTGAAGCACCAATGATGGGTTCTCAGACAAATGGGAGAAACCTAATCTTAAGCTTGTGAGCCTTTCCAAGGAACCAAACCAAGCAGGTAGCTTTTCTAGTATTCCCTCAAGGCGAAGCTTTCGAAGAAATGGTGGAGGTGAGAATGACTCCAAGAGGACAAGTTTTTCCTGAGGATACTTGTACTTTGCTTCTAAAGACAAGGAAAGAAGGCACAGCATCTTCTCGATAGAGGCAAATAGCTCAGTGACATTCTCTTCATCCACATCCATCACTCCGAGTCTTCTGAGCCCTATCAGGTTACCTACTTCAGCTGCAGTTCCACCACCAGCGTATATACCTGTCAATGTCTGAAGATCTCTGAGTTTTCCTATTCCTACCGGTAGCTTCATCCCACAAACGCCTTTGGTCTTGTACATTTTGAGGTGCCTCAACCTTACAAGATTGAGTATCTCAGCTGACAAGCCTGTTAAATCCCCACACCATCTAATATCCAAAGTTTGCAAGGCTTCTAATCTGCCTAGTCCCTCTGGAAGCTCTTCTATATCGGTGCTTTTCAAGCCAAGATACCTGAGGTGTTTCAGGTCTCCCACTTCATCTGGTAACTTCTTGATTTTGGTATCTTTCAGCTCAAGCACTCTTACAGTGTTCACACCATCAAATTGTAGCTAACTACCATCATGTTGAGAGAGATCTTCCTTTTCTAGCAGGAACAAAGCAGTTAGTTGAAGATTGTTCGTTTGAGATATGAGTTGTCTGATGTCTGAACAAATGAAAACCTTAAAGGCTGCAAACTTTCCTTCCTTCAGTTGGTCAAGACAGAACTTTTGAAGACGACAGGGGACCCTCAACTGTGTCCCTCTTACTCGAAGCAGTCGCTGGTTGATCAATTCACATATATATTCTTCTGCGACATCCTCCAGAATCCTCCCTGCCTTTTCTTCTATCAATCCTTGGGCCACTAGTAACCGGATAAGTGCCGCTTTTGAAAGCAGGTAGCTCTCAGGGAAGATGGAACAGTACATTAAACACTGTTGAAGACGATCAGGTAACTCTTTGAAACGTAACTGAAATGGACAAGATGAAGGAGGAGGAGAACCTGATGTCTCACCTTTTTCATCCTCATGGTTGTCCTTGCCTTCTTCCATCTCTCCTTCACTGGTATTTTAAATAGTGTTATAAAATCTCTCTCAAGTCTCATCGCATGTATAGAAGAGAGTCATAGCAATATATACAGGTTATTAGACCTTATTGGTGATAGGGCATGTTAGAAGGGAAGCTCGCAAATGAAATTACCAACTTCTCTTTTTTAGTTAATTGCCGGCCTGTTATTGCTCTTGTAAACTATTTTCAAGCAAAATGTGATATTTACTGCTAAGCATATCGAAAACTAGTTTATTGATGAAGAGTCTGAACAATGGTGCTTGATGTGACTCTATGATGGCAACAGATACATAAATGTGTGATAGTTTTCTTGTTCACACAGACAAAAACTTCCACATCTTCATAGAGCAAGAAGTATGCTTTTGTCACTGCAGTAAAGGCCAACAGAATGACCTGCATTTCTCTTTCAGTTCCCCTCTCTTGTCTTCAACCTCTATAATCTTTCCTCGTTCTCTTGGATTATTGCTCCTAAAGCACATGAGACTGACATAGGATGACTAGAATGTTTAGTACCAAAATGTGATGACAATATGATTCTTACTTTCTATTGCTCCTGAATTTCGTATCTAGCATAGATTTTTTGGGTGAGCAAGACTTTATACTTTCTATTGCTCCTGAATTCCAAATTGATCTTGTAATAAGCCCAGAAAAGAAGATAGAAAAGTAGCAGAATCATAGTGGATTTATCGAATTGGATTAAAAAAAATTGATTACTAAGTAATATACTAATATTGTACCTCTAGGTTTAAGAACTTGTTGAACCATGTGGCCATCCTTGCAATCAAGCGAACCAACATAGACTACTATAGAGCAAATATCTTCCTTGAATTAGCATTACCTCAAAAATCCAATCAAAAATGTAGTGATCAATCATGAAATTAAAGACTGACTTTATGGGCCTCTGGAAAAAATGAGAGATGCTCAGTATGCTATGACAATCTAACATCATTAAGGGGCTTAAAACTCAGCACTGAGGAAAACAGTTGATGGTCAGTAGCCTATCAGATTATGGAATTATGCAAAATGTTGAAAGATGATCACTATCATAATATGAAGTGCAAAAAAGGAACCCAAACACAAACGCCATTCAGATTTCTATATGACTGGACATAGCACAACTGTGGGAGGTCATGAACAAGTTGATTGGTTCATTTAGAATTTTATCAAAGCGGTTACACATCTTATCAATGTCTAAAGTCACTATAAATTGCAAGGAGAACAGAACTCAACTATCTGAACGGTTACAAAATTAATAATAATGAAGAAAAAAGCTTACAACAAACATCTGACTATCAGTATAGGTACCATGCCGTTGCTAAACATCCAGTTTCTTACTTGCACCAAGCTGGAGGAGGAATCAGAGTCCAACCAGGACAGAAACCAATTTCTGGATTTCAAGTTTGAGGAATTGACAAGTGACAGATGATGGAAACGCTAGTACTCCAAATACCACTTGAGAATTCACACAAAGAAATTCAACTTTCCTAGATCGGATATTATAGAAATTACTCAGCAGTATATGATTCAGCCAGCTCAATACCACCAAAGGCACTATACTTGAAATTGTCAGCAAACTCTAGGGGGTTATGCTCCTCTGAAATTCCCTCTTTTGATTCTGTTCAGGGAATCTAACGAGTCCCATCATTCTAATATTTGCCCTTCCTCTATGTCATCATCTGATAATAAGAAATCCCTGATACCTGAAAGATTTATATCTATCCCTTCACCATCCAAATCAAGAAAATCATCAGGATTAATTTCAGCAATAAGATCTGAATAAGAGTCTATTAAGCCTTGATCAAAATCAAACTCCATGTCTTCAAAAAGTCCTTTTTCCTTATCCTTGGAGCTGGAACGTGAACCAATTTCTGCTGCTATTGTTGCAGGCAAAGCTCTATCTGATAAATTAATTATTTCTTTCTCACACCTGCTGTTGTTGGGATGAGGCAGCGAAACTGAAGTCTCATGTCCCATTAGATCTAACACCTTAGGGCAGCTGTTGTCCTCTTCTATTTCCTCCTCCTTAAAAGGCACACCTCCTGCACTTGGGTCATTGCTTCCATAATTCTGAATCTCTTGTTTGTGAACATTACGAGTGACATCTTTAACTACTTCAAAATCAATACTGTGTGAAGGAAGAAAAACATATATGACAGGGTATTCCAAAATATCCAGGTTGGCTAATTGCTGCCTGATTGGAATTCTCAAATCTAACTTACGGTAAGGTGACCTGGTACCCTGTAATCACAGGCAAAGACAAAAATTAAAACAACTGTTTAGTAGGCGACATTCTAATCAAAATAGGTATCTAGGCTTAACACACAGCTCCAGTGTGACTCAATGAACACAGATTTTCACCATATCTGAACCTTAATATCTCTATATACCTTCACCCAAAACCTACCCATCTATGGCATACAGTTAGTATTATAAATGTCTACCCATATGTTTCCTGCAAGGGAAAGTGGTATCCAGGAAAACCCAGAACATTGTGAGTCCAGCAACAAGCAGTTGGGCAAAGCTTATGTAACACTAAAAGATGAGATTAAGCACCAAAAGCAAAAGCAGACATACACATATCAGTAATGAGCAAGGCCTTGTACAAGAATGTCATATAACCAAACCCAAATTGTAATTGCGCTAGCACTGCTGACATTAAAGCACAGTCTTGGCTAAAATAACATTGACTGATTATCCTTAACCTGCCCGAGAGTCCAGCAGGAACTATTTTCAGGTTTCTACCTTATGTTCTAAATGCTCACATCAAATTATTAAACATCAACCAGAGACAAAAGGACAAACCTTTGGGCGTGTACGGATGAAAAGTTTGAGACTATCCAGCTGCTCTGTACAGAATGGCCTCAGCTGATGATTCCACGGCCCAGGCTGTAAATGGTCTTCAAGAACAGAAGCGAGGTTCATGTTTTCATTTACTCTGCAACAACATGAACATATTCATCAGTTGTCAAAATATATCACCGAAACCTACACTACACTACCAAATCAAATCATCAGTAGACCCACCCATGGTCAATTAGAACAACGTCAGTCGAATGAAACCGCCACTCAATCGTCCAAGTGATGCATTTCTTCCTGCAGCAGCAAACAGCATACATTGATCACACTGCAATTACTCAAATTCAAATGCACTGCTAACAAAGAAACCGTGAACATGAACCCGAAACAAACCTTGTATCGTATCGGGTCTGATTAGTGTCCCTTTTAGACATCCCAGGAGGCAGAAACAAGAGCTTTGTTCTGCGGCTGTAAGCAGCATTACGGAGGCACTTAAGAAAAAAGGGCAGCCTGAAGTGATTATATTTGCACAGCTTGTTTCTCAACCTCTGAGCAGAATCAGCAACCCTCTTCACTTCCTCAAGCAGATTGTAGTCTACAACATAGAGTTCGGAGCTTTCTTTTAACAAAATGAAAACATAAAGAGATTAATATTTGATATTGAGATTGAGATAGAGATGGGTACCGGAGAGGAGGAGATTATCGTCCATCTGGGAGATGGGGACGAAGCGGGTTTGGCTCCTCTTGCCGGAACAAGAGGTGCGAGACTTGTGAGCTTTGACGCAGGGGAGGCTGCAGGAGCGGATGGAGCAACCGGGGCATTTGTACTTGGAGGGTTTGGCTTTGCACTCTTCGCATAACACTTCCTTCGCCTTTGCCTTTGGTTCTTCGCCATCCTCCGCCATTCTGATCAGGCAAAGAGAGCAGCTGCCGCACCGCGAAGGCAGACTAGAGGTCTTATCAGAAATCAGGGTTTTCAGTGGGCTAGGAATGCTATATTATGGGCTTGGCTTTGTCTTTTTTACTCTTTTAGGGCAGTCTCTCACTCTTCCGCTTTTTAGCTATTTTAGATAACTGTTTAAGAAAATTACTTTTCTGTCATTCTTGTGTCTTGATTTAATCATTTCTTTATTAGAATAGATTTCAGTATTGATAGATGTTCTAGATCATTCGGGAGACTCCATGTAATGCATATAAATAGGCATTTCTATCAATAAATGAGTAGACCGCTATTCTCGTTATACGTTCTCATTCAACACGTTATCAGCACGATGTTCTAAAACTGAGTTCATAGCCAAAAGAAAACCCTAACTCTAGAAAACCAATATCGGCCAACGACACTTTCAGTACTTGGCCGAACCCGAAACCCATCATATAGCCCTTGTTTCCAGGATTCCAAAGCCGCCGGCCTCACCCCAAGAACCGGCCGGAACAGTACCGAACCGGTCACCGGAATACCCGGTAGCGCGTCGTTGTCAGGGTTTTTGTGTCAAAATTTTACTGCAAAAACCGGTCTAGAAGTAGGTGAACCGCTCAACAAAGCGACGGTAACGCATAAGAAGAAGAAAGAAAAAGTTCTCAAAACCCTAACATCGCAACGCCACAATTGCGCGCCTCCGTACACACCGTGTTAGGCAGTCTTCTGCTACATCTTGTCAACAACAAATCCCCAAGGTTCAAAGCACTTTCACGCTCGTCTCCGAAAGCGAATTCTCCGGCAATCAAAACGAGGTAATTTTGTCTAAAAGTTGCTGCTTTCGAGTTTTTAATTTCATAGTCGGGCTTCCTAGCCTTCTTCTCCATCCCACATTTCTTTATAACGTGGGACGATATTGAGAGATTGGGGCCCCTCATATCAAGATTGATTAGTTACGGTTTTGTCACGGTACAACTCAAAAAAAAGAGGGAAGAAATCGATTGTGACGGTCTAACAGTCATGGTTTTTCGCATCGATATTGTGACCAATACATCTTAGTTCACGTTCTAATTCCATAAACTTGATTTTAGTATTCGAATTCTCGATACTAACTATCTCCCTTGTCTTTTGTAGATGACCGAGCCATCTAGGCCAGAGTTTGAAATCCTTGATGCTCAAGGAAAAGAGTATCATAGGTGGGTGTCAGACGTGACTCACACGTTCGTCGGTAAACGATATACCACCATAATTTTCCCTTCGGATGTTCTCAATACTCCTCCTCCTAGTTTGGAGACCAAAGCTCAAGCCCTCATATTTTTGAGGCGTCATATCCACTCAATTCTGAAGAAGCAGTATTTGAAAAAAGATGATCCCAAGGATTTATGGGACGTTCTAAAGCAACGCTTCAACAATGTACATGACGTACAACTCCCAGAATTGACTGCGCGATGAGAAACCATTCGTTTGCTGAATTTTGCCAAAGTTGAGGACAACAACCAAGCTATGTTGGACCTCCATGCAGAGCTTAGTTTTTGTGGAGTCGATAAATCCGAGCAAGACATGATCGAGAAGACCTTGAACACCTTTCCCTCCTCCATGAGCTTACTTGCTCATCAATATCGCCTTGAGTATGAAAATGAAAGAGTTAAGACTTTCAATGACCTTATGAATATACTTCAGAAAAAAGAGAGGCATCATGAGATTATTCTCAACAACAATGCAAGGCCGGTTGGGACCAAGAAAACCCCTGAAACTTATCAGGCTAGTGGTGGGAAAGCTCTAAGGCAAAAGAAAACGATCGGGCCGCACCTTATGCACGCAGGCAATTTGACCCACGTGGAGGCGGCAAAGGGAACCAGCAACGCGGTCCAAACCGCAGCCTCACATGGAAGAGGGATGGTGGCGCCACCGCCAACAACCAAGGAGAGGGCCGGTTCGGCCCTGGCTCTAGTAGAGGTAGAAATCCTCCACCTAACTCTGTCAAACACGGTCGAGTTTCTTGCTTCAAATGCGGTTCAACTATGCATATGCACAAACAATGTCATGCGAGTAAGGAAATTCAAGATATCTACAAGAGGCATAAACAGTATTTGGCTCAAGAGGCTAATTTTACTGGTGAAGATTATGAGATGGATCACGGAGACGCAGAGCTCACCACCAATCTCACTATAGCAAACTTTGAGACCAAGAATAGTGTCTCTTCAGAGAGTGTTGAAACTCCGGATTTTGATTAGTCTATGTCTTAGACGGTTCTTCTGCTATGTTATTCAAGTGTTTTTTTGTTTGGCAATGGCCATGTCTTAAGACTTTGGTTTTTCTTAGTCGTTTTGGAATTAGAACATCGTTGATGTATTAAGTTGGCATTAATAAAATTTCTCTTAGTTTTCTGGTTTAAAGAATGGTTGAGAATTTTATTTCCCTTAATAATGCATGAATGGTTCGAATTGCAAAAGCTACTTTGCACAAACAACAATATGTCCGCCAACTTCGTACGAGCTTTGTGAACAGCTCAGAACGAACTAGAATGTGAGTGACATATGTCTAGAGCTCTATGAGTCTAGTTTCCAGATCTTCTCACAGTTCGTCCATATCTATTTCTATGACGAAGTTATGACCGTTTAGTGAGCAAAGGTCATTCTGCGCGGACATTCTTATGCACTCAATAAGAGATCATAACTTGATCACAATTCCCTGAAATTCCTCTATGTTATTTAGAGTGTTCGCCATGTCTTAAGTTCAAGACTAATTGATTTACATTCTTTTGTAGATGTCTCGCGACAAAATTGAGTGTTTGGCTGACAGTGGGACTACCCACACTATTCTGCAGAATAGGCAATTGTTTACGGATTTTGTGCCTTACAAATCCTCAGTGACAACCATGATTGGTTCATCGCCGGTTATACAAGGGCGAGGTATTGCACAATTCTTGTTGTCAAATGGCACAAAGATTCATGTCACTGATGCCTTATACGCGCCAAAGGCCAATCGAACCTTGCTAAGTTTTAAGGACATTCGCGCCAACGGTTTCCATTTGCAAACTCATCGTGAGAATGATAAAGAGTTTTTGTGTATTACCTCTAATGAATGTGGCCGTAAGCGCATCTTAGAGAAACTTCTGAGTCAAAGTAGTGGTTTATATCTTACTAAAGTTCGGATTATTAAATCATATGCAGTTGCTCGCAACTTCTGCGAATCTGACTCATATAAGCTTTGGCATGATCGTCTGGGACATCCTGGACGTGATACGATGACCTATATTCTTAAAAATTCACATGGTCATCCGTTTTTCAGAGCACAGAGGCGTATAGGAACACACATAGCCACTGAAAATGGTGGTAGTGCCGTGAGCACTGCTCATGGTCAGGGCTCGGCCTTAATGCCGCCCCAAATGCAGTCACAGCCTTCACAGGCTTCTGTGCCGCATGGTTCCACTCATGATGCCTCTATGGAAATCTCTAACGCTCACCGCTTGTTTTGCAAAGCTTGTTCTTTAGCAAAGTTGCAGGCACGATCCTGTTTTGTTGTAGACACAAAACAAAACATTTCATTCTTACAGAGGATCCAAGGTGATATTTGTGGACCTATCAAACTAGAATGCGGACCATTTCGATACTTTATGGTTCTGGTTAATGCATCAACGCGTTGGTCACACGTCGCTTTGCTATCCACAAGGAATATTGCATTTGCTAAACTCCTGGCTCAAATTATAAAACTCAGGGCTCACCACCCTGATCATCCGATCAAGTCTATTTGATTGGATAATGCAGGAGAGTTTACATTAAAATCTTTTGATGATTATTGCATGTCTATTGAGATTGATGTTGAACATCTCGTTCCCCATATTCATTCACAGAACGGTCTTGCAGAAGCAACAATCAAGCGGTTACAGCTTATGGCTCGGGTTTTGGTGATGCGCACCAATCTACCCGTATCTGCATGGGGTTAAGAAATTTTACATGCAGCTGTACTTATTCGTTTCAGACCCACCGCCAACCAACCATTTAGTGCGTACCAGTTGGTAACTGGATATGAGCCTGACATTTCACATTTACGCATATTTAGTTGCGCGGTCTATGTGCCTATTATGCCTCCAATGCGTACTAAAATTATGTCGCTTAAGTGGTTCTAAAATTATCCACTTAGGAGACGGAATAGTTGAATTCCGTCGCTAAAGGCTGAAAAAGAATTTTTTTTTTTAAAAAAAGCCACCGCAGTAAAGTTTACTGCCCCCTAGTAAACTTCTACTGCCCCCCAATAAACTAGCAAAAAATAACTCTCTTTCAATTTCTGGGGCACAACACACAACACATACCAATTCTTACCTTAATAAATAACTTTATTGGCCTCTAGTGAACCCAATAGAAGTTTATTGCCCCCTAGTAAAGTTCTACTGAGGGTCTGTAAAATTCAATACATTATCTCAATTTCAATTTCATGTCAATTATACACAACATATATCAATTCTTACCCTAATAAACAAATTCATTGCCCCCTAGTAAACCCAGTGGAACTTTACTGCCCCTAGTAAAGTTCTACTGGGGGTCAGTAAAGTTTTACTGGGGGTCAGTAAACTTCAATACAGTATCTCCCTTTCAATTTCATGCCAACAATTTTCCCCAAATGCACCACCACCACCAAATCAAAAACAAACTATTAAAAATAATTACTGAAAACAATTAAATACGCATTTTGGAAGCCTAAACAGACTCGGATGACCTAAAAAGCTCATACGTCGTAGCAAAGCGACGAGTTTGGTTCGTTGGGCCGTTCCGCTTCCAGAAAGGTATCATAATGATCAATCAGACACCGAACGCCAAATCTGGACCGGGTTTAGACTTGTTTCGATCGATCTGCTCTTCAATCTCTATCGCCATCTGTTCTACATCACCGGTGGTGGGTCGACGAGAAGGCGGAGGTGGTCGGGTGATGTTGAAGAGGGTCTTGACGACGTTGAAAGTGGTGGCGTTTGTGGGGACGAAGTCGATAAGTGCGTGGCAATTAGAGGTGGCGTTGGTGGGGATGGTGCAGTTGAAGGTGGCAGCGGAGGAAAGAGCGGTGAGAATGGATAGAGAGGCCGACATGAGAGTGATGGTCTAGAGAGAGGGAGCTCTGGCAAAAATGTGTTTCCCAAAGTGAGAATCGCTTAAGTTCTATTGATAAGGTTGGTGAGTGTGTGATTTAAAAGAATTGATATGTTTTGAAAAATTTTGGTTTCAATTTTCATGAAATTTTACGCGGGAAGATGGGCGCTCAAATTTTTAGAACTTAAGCGACGGAATGTTCTATTTCCGTCGTCTAAGTGATTCATAATTTTTTGTTTTTTTTTTGTTTTAGAAAATATTTCGTCGCCTAAGTAAATATTTCCGTCTCCTAAGTTCTACTTAGGCTACGGAATGTAATTCCGTCTCCTAAGTGATTTATATAAATTTTTTAATTTTTATTTTTTCAAAATGTCGTCGTCTAAGTAAAAATATTCCGTCTCCTAAGTCGTTCTTAGGAGACGAAAACTGTTTCGTCTCCTAAGTAGAAATTTCCGTCGCTTAAGTACCACTTAGGAGACATAATTTTTTAATTCCGTCGCCTAAGTGATATTTTCCAGTAGTGACATCAAGGCATAAAATGATCTGCTCATCATCAATACTGTGAATCCATCACATGAGATTGTCTCTGACTATAGCTATGTCCATGAATCGATATTGAAACCTCTTGGGGACGCCTCAGAATCAATGTTGATGTCAGAGAACAAAGAAATCTCGTTAAATTACACAAGTGCGGGCGTTCTTATGGATATGTCTTCCATGTTTATTGATGATGCTTTTGCTTATTCCGTCACTCAGGAGATTATTGACGACGAGGAAATAGAACCTCGCTCTGTTGCAGAATGTCAACGTAGAGCAGATTGGCCGAAATAGAAAGATGCAATCCAGGCTAAACTAGACTCACTATCAAAAAGGCAAGTTTTTGGTCCGGTTGTGCCATGCCCACCAAATGTTAAGCTTGTTGGACATAAATGGGTCTTTGTTCGGAAGCGTAATGAGAAGAATGAAATCATGAGATATAAAGCTAGACTTGTGGCGCAATGATTCTCGCAACGCCCTGGTATTGATTATGAGGAGACGTATTCTCCTGTTATGGACGTCGTTACTTTTCGCTACTTGGTCAGTTTAGTAGTGTCCGAAAAACTGAATATGCAGCTTATGCATGTGGTTACTGCATATCTCTATGGGGATCTTGATACAGAGATATATATGAAAGTGCCTGACGGCCTTTCGTTGCCAAACTCAAGTGACTCTAAATCACGGAGTGCTTATGCCATCAGATTGAGCCGTTCACTATATGGATTGAAAAATCCGGACGAATGTGGTATACTCGTCTAAGTGATTACTTGATTGGGAAGGGATACAAGAACGATGATTTGTGCCCATGCGTGTTCATAAAAAGAACAAGTTCCGGATTTGCAATTGTAACAGTCTATGTTGATGATATGAATATCATTGGAAATCTCAATGAGATCAATGAGACAGTTAGCTACTTGAAATCCGAGTTTGAGATGAAAGATCTTGGGAAGACTCGATTTTGCCTAGGCATTGAACTAGAGCATCGAGGGATTGAAATCTTAATACACCAGTCGGCTTATGTCCAAAAGATGCTCAGGCGATTCAATATGGACAAAGCACATCCTCTTGGCACTCCCATGATTACCCGAAGTCTGGATATTAAAAAGGATCCGTTCCGTCCGAAAGATGACGATGAAGAAGATCTTGGGAGCCGAAACTCCATATCTTAGTGCGATTGGAGCTCTGTTATATTTGGCTCAGTGCACTCGACCAGACATTGCATTCTCTGTAAACTTGTTAGCTAGATTTAGCTCTGCGCCAACACATCGTCATTGGAATGGTGTTAAGCACATCTTCAGATATTTGAAGGGCTTCATTGACTTAGGCATGTTCTTTCCCTACAGTGAAACAAGAGAGCAAAAGATCCTGTCTGGGATCGGTGGATCACAGCCCTCGGCCTCCCACCAAGAGACTGTGTCCGACGCTACCATAGTCGCGGTTCATGCGCATGGTAGACTAGTCCCCTATCCTGAAACACCGAATAATGTGTTAGTTGGATTTGCTGATGCTGGGTATCTCTCTGACCCACATAAAAGACATTCTCAAACTGGATATGTGTTCACAATTGGGAATACAGCGATATCTTGGAGATCAACCAAGCAAACCCTTGTTGCTACTTCCTCGAATCATGCTGAGATTATTGCACTACATGAAGCAGTTAAAGAATGTGTTTGGCTTCGGTCTGTAGTGTCTCATATTCGAGAGTCTAGTGAATTACCATCTACTACGGCTGAACCAACTAGCATCTATGAGTAATGCGGTTTGCATTGAACAGATGAAGTTAGGTTACATTAAGGATGATAATACCAAACATATCTCGCCGAAATTCTTTTACAATCAGCAGCAGCAACAGTTTTTGAATATCCATGTGAACCAGGTGAGTTCTGAGGATGATGTAGCAGATTTGTTCACCAAGTCTCTACCCAAATCTACCTTTAAGAAACATGTGAAGAGCATTGGCATGCGTCATCTATCTGAACTCCAAGATTGAGTTACCAATCAGGAGGAGTCGTTATGTAGACATCAGGGGGAGTCTACATCACATGTTATCTTCAATTGTAGTTGGTGCGTTATGCTATTTTTCCCTTCGTCTAAGTCTTTTGTTATGCCCACGAGGTTTTTGTTTTACTTGACAATGTTTTTAACGAGGCAACATCTCATGCACCATCTCGTATTAGGCACGCAACACAAGGGGGAGTGTTTAAGGAAATTACTTTCCTGTCCTTCTGTAATGTGTCTTGACCTAATCGTTTCCTTATTATAATAGATTTCAGTATTGATAGATGTTCTAGATCATTCTAAACACTTCATGTAATGGCTATAAATAAGCATTTCTATCAATAAATGAGTAGACCGTTATTCTCGTTATACGTTCTTCTTCAACAATAACAAGTTTAGTTTTTTTATTAATTTTATCAGCTTCAACAGACTAGCAAATGACTAGCTATTTAACATTTAGATATCTCATTAACTAAATATAGCTAGCGAGATGAGGCTCTGTAAAATTTATGTTAATTAAATGTATTCCTTTTAAGTCATCTTATGGAATATTAAAACACATTTAAATTAATTTTTTATTTAATCAATAATATAAATCAAACATTAGTTAAAACAGAGAGTACTGGTGTAGAGGTATTAATAAAGTGAGCCATTTTTGAGTTAAATTTTTGTCAAATTAACTAAAATGTCATTTTAGCTAGCCACTTTAGAAATGCGGCTGCATCAATGCTCTCTATTTTAGCTATCATTACATCAACATTCTTCTTCAAATAAAGATCAAATAGTTTAAATGTATTTATATATTACCTAAAATATCTTAAAATGAATGTATTAAATTATAGTTAGCCTCATTTAAGTCATCTCGCTAGCTAAATATAGCTAGCGAGATAGCTAAAAGTCATAATAACTAAACTTTGGCTAGTTTGCTGGAGCTCCGAAAATATTAAAAATAGCTAAACATGCTCTCTAAAATAATTAAAAGCTAAAATATATAAAGAATCTGCTAAAGTTGTTCTAAAACATCCAAAAAAGCTAAACACGTTCTCTAAAATAGCTAAGGGCCGGAGTTAAAGTAGAGAGTCTCTCAAAGATGCTATGAGTGACTAGCCACAATGACTTTTTAGCTATTTCGGCTAAAATTTGATTGCAAAATAGCTAACATTACTAAAAATGGTCTTATAAAGTAAAAGTCACATGCCACCACACAATAGAACGTATTAGAAAGATTGTCTGCGCGCTACTGAGGTGGTTGATGTTGTTGAACAATTGCTAATCTCTCTCTGCTACAAAATTCAATGATCTCTGATAAGATGATACTAATTAAACTCTATAGAAGATCAGTTACCAGCTATCACCTAGACAGTACAAAAGCACAACTTCCAAAATACATTGAAACTATTGAAATACAATGAACTTATTATCACAGGGATATGTGAATAGCATCAATAACTCTCAAATTAATGACTAATCCAAATGGCACAAATGACATACTTAAATTGAAAACAAAATCAACTGAATTGTACATATTGCATACTTGTATCTAAAACAGAATCCCTCAAAATCAGAAAAATAATACAAATCAGATTCCCAATCACATCAATCTGGAAAGGCACGTTAAAAAAAAAAAAAGAAAAAAGTAAAAAACCAATCACTTATGGATGAGAAGCTCAATCACACAGAGAAACATACATAGACTTTCCCCTACAGCTTGAATACTTGATCTTCGACATCACACTTGGGCATCATACTTGTTTGGCAATTCGTGTATTTTCATTAAAAGCAAAAACTTGCATTAGTTAATAACTTTGATAATATATATCGACAAATAATAGAATGAAGAAACGAATGAAAACCCAGAAATATAAATCACAGTTTGGGAAAATTGAAAGGTGAAAGTCCTGAATTCATTTGAAAACCAATTAACCAAAGGATTCACAATTCATAATATTTAGCTTTTCAAAAGAACCTAGGTTCTGCTAACAACATCAAACACTTCAAACTAGTCTCTAGCATAAACAAAACCTCTCAAAAATCAATCAGAAACAGAAAAGAAAATCAAAAGCAAACCCACAAAAAAAGAAACCGAAACCCAGAGATTACAGAACTAGCATTGACGATTGCGGAGATAGAAACAAATGGTTTAAGCATGATATTGAATTTTCTCTTACCAAGCGCGTGTGATGTTCTTGAATATTTCTAGGGTTTTCCTAGCTAGCAGGGTTTGCTAGATGAGAAAAAGTTTCTCTCTCCTAAGTTTCTTAGGATAAACTACCACAGTACTATTCGTCCAAAAAAAAAAAAAAAAAAAAAAAAACTACCACAGTACTATTTATTGGTCAGAAGTTCTTAACCGGTTCATGTAAGAATGTATATATGTAAAAGGCTAGGCCGAGCCGGATTATATTAATTAATTGACATATTTGACAATGATGGCAAGAACTAACACAATCAGCAAATTAAGATCGATAACATAGTTATACATTGACCCTTTAAGCAAGGCCGGAGACAAGACCTTCGTCTTTCCACCACATCGATTCCAGCCTTCCACTTTGACCTAGCTAACACTATCATCCCCTGCAAACCATACAAGGGATGGACGAAACAATTAGCCAGCCACGGAGCCACCCACCTCTGCCGCAACCAACAGAATACACTACATATAGGGTTATAGGCCGTGCAGAGACCTACTTCGGTACGTAATACGTACAGTGTTAAACTTTGATATTGTACGTGAAGTGAGAGGTACTAATACATGCATGAAGTGTACACTATTCCTCTATCATCTGCTTGATATGTAGAACAAACCATGCTGACTGAAAGTAAAGAAGAAAATCAAGAGAATGAAGAATAAATATCATTTATAATTGATTCTTGTGTTTACAGCAGAACCATGGCGGAAAGAATTGGAAATCTAATTTACAATAGTTCGATCTTGACGTTCGATCTTGAATACAGATCATATATATGAAAGACTGAAGAAAACATTAATTTCTAACAAACCGAACTCCTTGTCGATTCTTGACGATAGAACGGAGAAAGTACTGTTCAAAGGTCTCCGTAGAACATTCAAGCACGATCGGATCACTAGATCTTGGATCCAACACGAATTCTCGGTACTTGTTGATGAGTTCTTGCAGCTTTGGGTGTGAAAGGTACTCGTGGGGAACTGGGTATTTCTTGCTCTCTTTGCCCACAAATACATCGAACGTCGACGTCGAACCTTTGGGAGATAAACCTTGCTTCTTCTTGGACGTCGTCCTCTGGGTCTGGTCATGATCTTCATGAACCAGCTGTTCGTACGCCTTCTTGGAGTGGCTTCTTCTTAGCTTATTGATAAGACATGCAGGATCCAGGAACTTCATGGTGGTTGTGGGTAGTCTCAGGCTTGGAAAGGTTAGCTAGAATCTTGTGAGAGAAACGATGGAGATCGAGTGATGAAGTGAGTGAGCTTCTTGGTTTCCCTTTCTCACTTATTTATAGGAAAATGAGGTTGTGGATTGATTTCCTTTTCCTTCAGGGATTAGGATTTAGTAAAGAGTAGAGATTAGGATTAACCATCCTTTTCCTTATAGGAATGGGATACTTGATCCATTTCCTTATACGAGAGGGCATCTATGCCAGCTGATAAGATCATAAAATGAAGGTTTATGTGTTGGTCAAAGAAAAGTAATACCAATTGTTGCCCTAAAAAGAACAAGTAAATGAGCAGACTTAGACGCTGTTAAAGCTGAAAATTATGGATAACATGAGCCGAGCCAGCAGTAGCTTGGACTGCTATATGGGATTCAGAATTACACGATTTGTACTCATCTGTATCGACTTGCATCAAAATTATGGATTTTTCATTGCAATCAAAACTAGAGTAAATAATTCATAGGAAAACTCAATTCTAGCAAGACACAAAGAAAACAAAAACACCATGGTAAACAAACACAATTAATTAGCACAAAGAGTCAACTATGGGTTTCAGATTTCCAATGCTTCAACTGGCTCCTTGTTCATAACGCGAATATCACTGCGATAACTTCTGTGGTGGCTGTTGTTCTTGTATCATGTTTGAGAGTCTTCACCAATGCAGCACTTTGACATAAACTCTTCTTCATGAAACTATAAAATGCTGTTTACAAATGATCGAGGTATCTATATACATAGAAAGGGTAGAAATTAAAGAACTTTTATCAAATATATACTGTCGAATAATACAAGACACTTAAAATTAATCAAACACATTTTCACATAAGTTTAGAATAAATGTGTAGTGATTAGTAAATGATAGACACTTTTGACAAACAAAACAAAATATACAAGGCAGTAGACTAAAACTTACAGAACACAAGTAGTAATGTCATTTAGCTAAGCAGTTCGCCGAATGAGTAAATTAAAAAGTGAAGAGGAACACCTATATCTGTGAAGTAATCACACTGCTTCACGTGTGTCTGGAATCTGGACGATGAGATATTTGCATGCTTCCTTCACTATCACCTCAGTAGACCTGCCCAAATTCACACAAACTTTAAAAGACTTGGTCACCAAGCTCACCAATCACCAGGAACATAAATATTTTTCGTCTTCATACTGGGATTTGAACCAATATGATGATGAAGGATCATGCTCAAGCAAGAGTAGAAGTTATAATACTGGCATGTATTCCGAACGTTTAGTTTTCCCTTGTAATGTGTTCTAGTATTCTCAATTACAAACCCCCAACAATAAAATCCAGTTGACCACAGTCGACAGCAAAGTTCAGTAGTTATAGTTTTCTAAGGACTCTCATTATTAAGATACACGAAAAACAGGGGATCAAGTAGTTGGTACAAGTGAAAAGACATGCCATTCTTATTGAAATCAGTCAGTACAAGGCCACAATCAGTCTGAATTTTCACGTAGCCATACGTTACAATAAGACACTTGGAAGGGCACTTGCAGGATACCACAACATACAAAATCAAACAGCTATACATCCTATACCAATTGGGAACTCTACAGTCTGGTTAACCATATATGCCAGCCTATACAATTTGGTACTTACCAATCTTATTTTTAAGTGTAGATACGATGAAAGAAGTAACACGAAAACTTTAAAGCAGACCAATACAAGAATAAAATAAAAGAGAGTTCAAGCTTCCATACTCAGCTGGAAACTCAAGCAGCTGTCAATAAATGGATAATCAGTGTAACCAAGAACCATCAGATATTTAGAAATATATCTCTGATGTATTTATTTGGAAGAGCGCTAAGCTTAGAACAACCGGCCAAAAAGAATAAGATCTGTACGGCCCTCAACCACAGCATTGTTCCCATCTCCCCTGTCAAAACCACCAGAGGCAACCAAGGAACCATTAAAATCCTTCCTCATGGGTACTGTGGGGACATTCACTTTTTTCTCCAAGTGTCTTTATTCTTGGCTCCGCCATGTGGCAGTACAAGATTCCATATTTGTTCAAGGAATTCACCATATAAAAGCCCAATTCCATTGGATTAGAATCTCCAGATTCCATATAATTGGCAAATGCAGATAATATAATTCTAACTTTATCTACTCCTATCTCATTTACAGCAGCTTCAACAATAAATCGGGATCCGCCACTCAATTCAACTGAAGAGATCCAAAGAGTAAAATGCCACAGCAGATAGCGGCGTAAGTTTCCTTCAGTAGTCTCACGCACATCACTAAACTTCAACAACACCAAGACTTTGAGGTGGTCATCAAATTTTTAAATCTACCACAAGTAGTTGTTCGATCCCAACTAGTTGGCAAACATATTAATCAGTAGATAGCCATAGCCTCGTAACAAGAACCAAGCAAGGGAAATGATCAAAGACTCCACATTTCATATGTAATATTATGTATGACTGAAAAATCATGAACTTTTACTATTTTCTTCATCATCTACAATAGTGTGTAAACATCTTACGATTAGCTTATTTTAGTCGCACAGGCTGAATGTTAGTGGTACTGAAATGGGACAATAGAAATTAAGAGAGACCAGCCACTAGCATGAACAAAGCTTGATATGGCCAGAATTGACATATAGAAATTAATAGAGTTTCATACAAATTTGGTACAGAAATCACCCAATACAATTTGAAACGTAGAGAAGACTAACTGCCTATGAAAAAGATTGAACTTTCTCAATTTGTAACAAGTAAGAAGAGGAGTGGTGGGAGCTTGAGCAAACATAACAATTCATTCCTCTACTTTCTATTAGGTTTTTCATTTGGTTATTCAATTGGTTTTCATTTTTTTTCTCTTTGTCTAAGAAAATATGAATAAAAGACAACTGTGTCTTTATACCTTCAATTTGCACCGTTAACCATAAATTGCCAACCTATCCAATATGATCCCCTCCTAACGTTCCTAATTGCCTAAAACGATCCAGGAATTGCCAACCAGCAGAGCAGTTGGCAGTTCCTCATGAAATGAAACGTCCCACTTCTTACAGTTTCAGGGGAAACTACAGTTCAACCAATGAGTAGAGAGTGAAGAGGAACATCTACCTGTGAATTATAAGACTGGCTCATGTGTGTCTGGAATCTGGAAGAGATATTTGCATGCTTCCTTCACCTTCTCCAGTCTAGACCTGCCCAAATTCACAATCCGTAATTCTTTCAAAAATAAAATTTCAAAGATCAACAATCACCAGTAAAGATGAAACTTCCTGTCCATACAAGGCTTTGAACCAATATGATGATGAAGAATCAGGAATTCAGTATCATGCACGCGTAGAAGCTATTAGAATAGCATGGATTCTTATTGTTCAGTTCTCCCCTGTAATGAAATTTCATTACAAGTAAATGTGAACAATAAAATCCAGTTGCCATAGTTAACAAGTTCAAAAGTTATAGTATCCGAAGGTATCTTTGATTATTAAGATATACACAAAAACAGAAGAACAAGTAGTTCGCACAAGTCAAAAGACAGGACTTTTTTATTGATTTCATCTTATACAATCAGTTTGCATCTTCACGTAGCTACAAGCTACCATAAGACACTTGATAGGGCACTTGCAGGGTCAAACAACTTACAATATGAAACACAGTCTGCTTAACCAGCCTCTGCAACTTGGTATTTACTATTTTTATGTTTATTTTTAAGTGTAGATACCCGGAAAGGAAAGTAACAAGAAGACTCTGAAGCAGACCAATTCAGGAATAAAATATAAGAGTTCAAGCTTACATACTCGGTTGGATACTCAAGCACTGCTGTCAAGAAATGGATAATCAGTATAGCCAAGAACCGGATCAGATATGTAGAATGTCTTTCTGATGTAGTTGTTTAAAGGAGCATTAAGCTCAAACCTCTTGGGCAAATCAGGATTAGCTAAGAACAACCGACCAAAAACAATAAGATCTGCACGACCCTCAACCACAGCATTGTTTCCATCTTCCCTGTCAAAACCACCAGCAGCAATGAAGGTACCATTAAAAGCCTTTCTCATGGGTACAAGACTGTGGGGACATTTACTTTTTTCTCCAAGTGTCTTCATTCTTGGCTCAACCATGTGGCAGTACAGGATTCCATATTTGTTCAAGGAATTGACTAGATAAAGGCCCAAATCCATTGGATTAGAATCTCCGGATTCCATATAGTTGGCAAATGGAGATAATCTGATTCCAACTCTATCTGCTCCTATCTCATTTACAACAGCTTCCACAATTTCTAGTGCAAATCGGCAACGATTTTCTAGAGATCCACCATATTGGTCTGTTCGGTCATTTACTTCATCTTTTAAAAACTGATCGATAAGGTAGCCATGGGCGGCATGAATTTCAACCCCATCAAAGCCTATGACATTGAAAATCAAAAATATTAGTGTAATGAAAATTTCTGAAACTTGTCCAGTACCCAAAATCAAAATGAAGAGACCGTGAAAACGTATTGATCATAAAACATAGTGAAAGTAAGAAACTGATATGCCAAGAAGACTTGTACATTTTATTTTTCCACTACAAGATATTGTTGGTACCCCACTTTGATATAAAACGTTTCTGTAAAAGGGGACATGTAAATTTATTTCATATTTAACTTGAAAAAATTACCAGCTTCCATCGCATTCCTTGCAGCAAGTCTAAAATCATTGACGATTTGAGGAATTTCATCTGTCCTTAATCGTCTTGGAGGTGTGAATTCCTCAACGTCAATTCCATTAGATCCTATTTGTGGTTTTAGGGCCTTGTCAGTAGAAGAGATTGGGGCTTGTCCATCTGGCTGAAAGCCTATCAACAAAGAGGGATAGTATTACCATGAGACATAGTAGATTATAGAAGGAATAGCAAATTCATTGATCCACAACAACCCCATAGCAGAACCAACGCTGATAAGTAATAACATTGGTTAAAGAAGTTTATATCAGGATAGCTAGGTTTAGACTTTAGATCATTCAGAAAAATTCAGTTACTAACATTAGTCAAAGTAGTTTATAGCAGGAAACCTAGGTTTAGATCATTCAGAAAAATACAGTTACTAGCAATGCAGGTTCTCTGGAGCCGATCAAACATACCAATCTTTCACGTTATTCACCAGGTGAACTTGGCGTCAAATGGTTCCATAGAAACCAATGTGAGATCTCAAGAAACCATTATATATTGCCAACAAAGAAACAAGATGTCATCAGCGACAGTCATTCACTTGTTATGAGGCATAACAGCTACACCAGTTCTCAATTCTCAGATATTTTAATTGATCAAACTTCTTCCACATCAAAACTTTATGTTTTCCTAATAATAAACTTAGGAAGAACAATTTGCTCTCAAATCCTTCACTATACTAGTATAATAAGTCACTTATACTCGAACGGTTTCTATGATATAGTTAAGTAAAAAAGGTACAAATCAGGAACACACCACTATTTGAAACCCTCCCCACATGCCAAATCTGACAGAAGAAGACACCTCCTTTAGCATGTACCGCACTGACAATGGGTTTCCATGCTTCAACTTGCTCCCTTGTCCATATACCAGGAGTATCAAGATACCTTCATACAAAAGAAACAAAAATCGTCAAATATTGGAATGAGGAAGCAGCAAACTCTACTGCATTTTGTGATTTAAAATTTTACAGTACGAAATTTGATAGCTATCCATAAAGTTACCCTTGTGCTGTCTTAGAAATATCAGTGGCTTCAGTTATGAGAAGACCCCCTTTGGATGTTCTCTGAGAGTAATACAAGATGGCATGTGGCTGGGGAACATTTCCATATGATCTCTGTCTAGTCAAGGGCGCTAAAACAACTCTGGGATGGATCAACAAATTAAACACTTACTAATACGAGCAGCAATACTTTCAACATTGAAGCTTATTGATACTTATCCTAGCTACAAAAATATAACAATGAAATGGCTTTCTGAGTTTCTGAACTCTTCAAAGTTTGAAAGTATCGCCTCCATTGTTCATTCAAACTGAAAGCTTGAAGAAATGCATCGTAGAAGATAATAGACTACCAGTGAAAAGTTCTATTTACAATATACAATATGCAGCACAAACTTCTCTATTTCCTAATTCTATGAATTAGGACTTTGCTCTGCCAGGTTTACAGTTCCAAACAATGAGACCCGACACACAAATTCTTCCAAACCCAACATTCTTGGGTCTTAGGAACATCATCATTCTATAATGTAGAGTATGATTAAGCAAGTTCAATCAACCACAACATGACTTCTTTTCATTATTTCATACTATAACAGTAAACTTTATCATTCCTTGTGCAATTGGGAATTGCCAGAAACACATCTTCCGAGTTACAAACCAAACCCAGATCATATATGGCCAATTCATGAACAAACAAATGGGACCCAATTCAAATTTTAGAAGATGAGAAAACCAGAACCTGTTCTTGTTTTTATAGCAATATCAACAACCAATGTAACCATGCAGAGAGAAAGATTAAAACAAGTTTACCTATGAGAAAGATCAAACTTTCCCAACTTGTAAGGAGTAAGAAGAAGAAGTGTGGAAGCTTGTTCACCCATCTATCTTACTTCAACTTCTTGGAGTTATAGTTGTTCTGGTCTGGACATAAATGGAAGACACAACTGGGTCTTTATACATTTGAGAGTGAGCTACAAGACAACGTCGGTTGCTACGAAAACAATATTTATGTTGTAAATGGGGTTACCGCTCTGAAGCAATTGTGGAGGCGATGGCTAATGCGTATTTTTTTAGAGCAATTGTTATATGATAATTGATTGAGCTCAGTGACGTTTGTGATTACGTTTGTTGTGGTTTTGGGGGGACTAATCTACTAAGTGGGAAGTTACGTTAGTTTTGGCTGCTCCCTCCCTGAAGTTATGGACTAATCTTCAGGGTCGATAGATAACACCCTGAAGATTGGGTTTTTCTTTTTGGGTTTTCTCAAACAAATTACGGTAATTACCCAAACCATTTTATGTCTCTTGCTTGCTCTTTTTTTTTTTTTTTTTGAAAAGTGTCTCTTGCTTGCTGTCTCAATTGTCTCTGGCAGATGCCCAATTTGTTTGTGCTGCTACACTTTTTCAACAAAAAGTTTCTAACTGAAGTCATGTAATGCAATTTTGACGATATATGTGGTAAAAGGAGACCAGAAGCTTTATGGCAGTTTTGCTCATTTCTTAACCAATGGTTTCCTTATTGATGCCTCACTGCTTATGCTGCTTGGAAAAGTTGTGGTTGTACTTTTCTCTTTTATAAGGTGCATTAACTGTTCCAAATTTGCAACTGCCGGTCGGTGCATACCAAATTTAAAAAAAAAAAAAAAAAAAAAACGGCTTCACATCACAAATACTATGTCAATATTGGCTGCTCAAGCGACGCTTATTGCTTATGTGATGTACGTTTTTTATGTTCGTGAATGTGCAATGAGACAAGATACGAATACTTTTTTTCCTTTCGTCTCAACAGTTATGTGTATATTACCAGTTAGAAAATGTATTCACACAACACATATTTAGTTAGAACGCATTTTTGTTGACTGCTATTCAATTTTGGGCAGAGGATCCACCACAATGGTGAATCTCATGTACTTGCATCTGCTTGTAACTATCTCAGTTGCTTGTATGCAATTAATTCATTATAAAAAATAAAATAAAATAAAAGACAAATGACCTAGCTAGAGAACACTGCTTTCCAGCACAAGGCTCAAAGAGATCGGATTTTCCCACAAAATGCATGTCTGTGGAAGCAACATCTTCCCTAATGTAAAGCGTCATTTGTCTTCCTTCATTGAAAACAAATGAATTTTAATTCAGAAACATCTTTCAATAAAATAGAAGGACAATGTACCTACTTATCCAATATAATCCCCTCTTAAAAGTGCCTTATTGCCTAAACCGATCCAGGAATTGCCAACCAGAAGACCAGATGACAGTTCCTCGTAAAATTAAATGTCCCACATCTTACAGTTTCAGGTGAAACTAGCTACAGTTCAACCAATGAGTAGAGAGTGAAGAGGAACATATACCTGTGATCCTGTGTGTCTGGAATCTGGAAGAGATATTTGAATGCTTCCTTCACCATCTACACATTCTACCAGCCCAAATTCACAATCCATAATTAATCTAAATTTAAGCTTCAAAAACACTTGGCTACAAAGCTCACCAATCATCAAGAAATATCAATCTTCATCTTCATACAGGGCTTTGAACTAATATAAAGATGAAGATTCATGATCATGCAAGAGTGGAAGTTCTAGGATTGGCATGGATTCTTAACATTTAGTTTGTTCTTATAATTTATTCTAAATTACAAGGCAATGTGAACAATGAAATCCAGTTTGACCACAGCAAATAGCCAAGTTCAAAACTCAAAGTTCTCTTAGTACAAATCAAAAGCCAGACCATTTTTATTGAATCAATATTGTACAAGGCTCCATTCAGTTTGCATCTTCCTGTAGCCACAAGCTCCAATAAGAGATTTGACACCGCACTTGAAGACTACCACAACTTACAATATATATTTTTGGAATAAACCACAACTTACAATATCAAACGGCTACAGCCACACTGTACCAATAGAGAAATCTACAGTCTGGTTAACCTGGCTCTGCAACTCGGTATTTACTATTATCATTTTTATGTGTAGATACCGTGAGAGAAGAGCAACAAGAAAGCTTTAAAGCAGTCCAATGCAGGACTAAAGTATAAGGGTTCAAGCTTCCATACTCAGCTGGATACTCAAGCATTGCTGTCGAGAAATGGATAATCAGTGTAACCAAGAACCGGATCAGATATGTAGAAAGTATCTCTGTTGTACTTGTTTAAAGGAGCATTGAGCTCAAATCTCTTTGGCAAGTCCGGATTAGCTAAGAACCAACGACCAAAAGCTATAAGATCTGCACGGCCTTCAGCAACAGCATTGTTCCCATCTTCCCTGTCAAAACCACCAGCAGCAATGAAGGTACCATTAAAAGCCTTTCTCATGGGTACAAGACTGTGGGGACATTCAAACTTTTCTCCAACTGTCTTCATTCTTGGCTCAACCATGTGGCAGTACAGGATTCCATATTTGTTCAAGGCATTGGCTAGATAGAGTCCCAATTCCTTTGGATTAGAATCTCCGGATTCCATATAGTTGGCAAATGGAGATAATCTAATTCCAACTTTATCTGCTCCTATCTCGTTGACAATAGCTTCAACAATGTCTAGTGCAAATCGGCAACGGTTTTCTAAAGACCCACCATATTGGTCTGTTCGATCATTTACTTCATCTTTTAAAAATTGATCGATTAGGTAGCCATGGGCGCCATGGATTTCAACCCCATCAAAGCCTGAAAATCATAAAAGTGTATTGAAAACTTGTGAAACTTGTCATCACCAAAAACATATACAAAGAGACCATGATAATTTATTTATCATATAACATAGTAAAAGTAAGAAATTGATATTTTCCACTACATTTTTTTCATCCTCAAACAAGATATTATTGGCACCCCACTTTGATATAATACGTTTCTGTAAATGGACCATGTAAATTTATTTCATATTTAACTTAAACAAATATTACCAGCTTCCACTGCATTCCTTGCAGCAAGTCTAAAATCATTGACAATTTGAGGAATTTCATCTGTCCTTAATCGTCTTGGAGGTGTGAATTGCGCAACATCAATGCCATTAGCTCGTATCTGGGGGGTTAGGGGCTTGTCAGTAGAAGAGACTGGAGCTTGCCCATTCGGCTGATAGCCTATAAGCAAAGAGGGATAGAATCACTATGAGAACACAACAGATTATATTGAAGAAATATTAAATTCATCGACATACAGCAACCCCATAGCAGAAGCAACGCTGATAAATAATAATATTACTGAAAAAGATGTTTATAAAAGGATAGGTTTTAGATCGTTCGGTATAATACAGATACTATGCATGCAGGTTCTCTGGACCCAATCAAGCATAATCATGTATCACTAGTCTAATAAGTCACTACACGCAAGGGTTTCCATGATAAAGTCATGTCATAAATGTATAAGTCAGGGACGCACCACTATTTGAAACCCTCCCAACATGCCAAATCTGACAGATGAAGATACCCCCTTCAGCATGTACAGCATTGACAATGGGTTTCCATGCTTCAACTTGCTCCTTGGTCCATATACCAGGAGTATCTGGATACCTTAATATACAAAAGAAACAACAAATGTCAAGTTTTGAAATGGGGAAATTGCAAATTCTACTGCATCTTCGACCAAAAAAAAAAAAAAAATTCTACTGCATCTTGTGATTTAGATTTTACAGAAAGAAACATGATAGCTATTCTTTATGATTAAGTTACCCTTGTGCTGTGTCTGAAACTCCAGTGGCTTCACTTATGAGAAGACCCCCTTTGGATGTTCTCTGAGAGTAATATAAGATGGCATGTGGCTGGGGAACATTTCTGTAGGATCTCTGTCTAGTCAATGGTGCTAAAACAACTCTGGAATGGATAAACAAAGTAAACACTTATCAATAACCATCAATAGTTTCTTCAAGACATAGGCGGTTTCTATGGAATTACATCTACATGACCAGTGATAAGTTTAAAAGACCCAACATAAATAGCGACAGAAAATTATCAAATTATCTTAGCCGAACAAAATATGAAACATTACCAAACATAAAACAGATAATGAAATGCTCAAGAAGGACACATATTTATCAATTGCAATTAAAAAAGAAATTCAACGATGAATTCAAAGCGGCATAGTTCAGTTGTAATAAACCCTTCCCCGCTTCACACCTTGCACATGTACTATCCCCATCTGATGTGTCGTCTTACTAATCAGATATGCAGACAATTTGTTTCAAGATGTGAAGCTTATTGATTCTAATTTCTGTCCTTTTACCGCTGACCACATATACTATGTGCAGTGTTCCAATTACACATATAACACTGACTTTAGATTTTTGATATGTCCAAAGTTTGAAAGTATGGCCTCCATTGTTCACACAAACTTAAAGATCGAACAAATGCATGGTGGCAGAAGATTACTACTACTAAAATATTACCTCTGATGTAATGTAAGCTAAGCTAAGCCACAACCAAAGACCATAGCTAAACTAATTTGATAAATCACAAAAGCAGTCAACTTTTTTCAGTCCTTGTTCACTAATTGGGACTTTCCCCAAACTATTGGCCATCTAAATTTAGAAGTGATGAGAATATGCTAATGCTAGAAACAATAGTGTACAGACCCAGCGAATCAAGGTTCAAGATTATCATCTCCATTGTTCGCTCACACTAAAAGAACAAACAACCCATGATTAAAAAGATGCTAGACTACCAGTGAAGAATTTCATTTACAATACACAAAAAGCAGTGCACATTTCCAATTTCCTCATTCTCTCATTTGGAACTTCCCTCAAACACCTGGTCTTCTAAGTTTACAGAACCAAACCCAGACAAAATCATGTAAATCATAACCCCAACACACAAATTTATCCAAACCCAACATTTTTTTGGGTCTTAGCAATGCAAAGTAAGATTGAGCAAGTATCTCAAACCAATCACAACGCAAGACTTGTTTATACTAAAGCAGTAAACTTTCTTATTGTTGTTCAATTTGGACTTTTGACACACACAATGGTCTCAATTTATAAACTAAAACCCAGATCATATTATGACCCAAATGAAATTTGGAAGATGAAAAAGCAAAACATGTTCTTGGGCACTGCAATAATCAACCAATGTAAAAATGCAGAGAGACAAAGATTTAGGCAAAGTTTACCTGTGAGAAAGATCAAACTTTCCCAACTTGTAAGGAGTAAGGAGAGGAAGTGTGGGAGCTTGGTTAGCCATCTATCTGATCTTGCAATCTGGGTACTTCAAGTTGTTGGAGTGTAGTAGTTCTGATTTGGAAATGAATGGAAGACACAATTGGGCTATATACGTTTGAGAGTGAACTAGAAGACAAAGTCGGCTACTTGGAAACAGAAGTCCACTCGGAAACGATTGGATCCATTGTCACTGTCCTGCTTTAGCTTTTCCGAAGCTTGTGGGCCTGTAAGATGCTCAGTGACGTGTGGAGTTACGTGGTTTATGGTTCACTGAGCTGCCAGTGCTGACTTGTAGCCATAATATGTTGTCTTTCATTGAAAATTGAAAATGCAGAAGCAGAGCGACGTCGTGCACCTGTTGGCACAATTTCTTCCGTTTTTGATTTTTTTTTTTTCGTTTTAAGAGGAAAAAAATGTCAAATTTTTCAGTTTAAGCCGGAATGATCATTACATAGCCAAAAGACATGTCATCTTTATTGAATTCATGTCGTACAAGGCTACAATTAGTTGCATCTTTGTATAGCCACAAGCTACAATGAAACACATGAAACACTTGAAAGCAGGGGCGAAACTTCGTCCAAGGCCGACAGAGTCCGGACCCCTCCCATCTTTCTATTAGATCTCGTATTTGATGTGTTGCATCAGTGAAAGTTAAGTTGATTTTAGAATGTGAACCCCTAGTCAATAACACACTAACAGGTGTCCCACTTATAGGTAAGGGAAACAAAAAGTAATCAGATCAAAAATAACTAATTATTTTGTTACAATTAATATTTTATTATGGTGGATTGGGATCCACAAACAGTTGGTGTCTCCCGATAATAAAATGGTTGGTTAATAATGGTAAATGTGTTGGGAATAATTTCAATTTTATTAATGTAAAAAACTTTTTAACTTTTCAATTTTACATCAATTTTGCGCATCTCCTCCTCTTATCTCTATCTAGCATGGACTGAAATGGTGCGAAACTAAATTATCATTCACAATATCTTTCATGTTGATAGGTATGAATACAGTGGCGGAGGGAGAAACAAAACTGTATGGGGGCAAAATTTATCTTAACTCGCTGTGTTGGAGTTTCAGGAAAAGAAACGCAGCAAAATGACTTTTTTTTTTTTGACATTAACGCAGCAAATGACTTGATTTTCATATTTTAGGCTTTTCAATTATATATTCAAGAGTGCATAGCTTCCTTTTTCTCTTGTTTTGTGGGAATTGTGGGGCTTTATGAAATTTTTATATATTAAACCAATACAATTGTAAGATTTCTAGAGGGAATGGGGGCACATCAGATCAAAACACAGCTATATGTTGAAATCTAATGGGGGCACGGGCCATCACTAGTCCTGAACTAGCTCCGCCAATGTATAAATATGGTTGTATAAGATTTTCAGGTTTAAACGTCTAAATTATTACCATCAACGCTTTTTACTTAATTTTTTTTATATGAGTGACGTTTTATTGTCTTTATTGAAACTAAATAAAATTTTTTCAGTTTTTTGATGACAGATGATGTATAAATGCTGCTACATTTAGCATATAGTTAACGAAAATAATTTAAAATTATATTTAAATAAAATAATTAAATCTAAATTGAGTCGTTTATCGTCAAACTTGAACTCTCTCTCAGTGTAAATCCTGACCCGTCACTGCTTGAAGGGTACTTGCAGAGACCACAACTTACAATATCAAACAGCTAGCTACACCACCAATTGTTAACCAGCCTCTCCAACTTGGTATTTACTATTTTTATTTTAGTGTAACATGCCCTGAAAGAAAAGCAACAACAAAGCTTCAATGCAGACCAATGCATGAGAAAATAAGAGAGTTCAAGCTTCCATTGTCAGCTGCAAACTCGTGCAGTGCTGTCAAGAAATGGATAATCAGTGTAACCAAGAACCGGATCAGATATGTAGAACGTATCTCTGATGTACTTATTTAGAGGAGCATTAAGCTCAAATCTCTTTGGCAAATCCGGATTAGCCAAGAACCAAAGACCAAAAGCAATAAGATCTGCACGGTCCTCAGCTACAGCATTATTCCCATCTTCCATGTCAAAACCACCACCAGCAATGAAGGTACCATTGAAAGCCTTTCTCATGGGTACAAGACTGTGAGGACATTCAATTTTCTCTCTTGGCTCAAACATGTGGCAGTACAGGATCCCATACTTGTTTAAGGCATTGGCTAGATAAAGTCCCAACTCCTTTGGATTAGAATCTCCGGATTCCATATAGTCGGAAAATGGAGAGAATCTAATTCCAACTATATCTGCTCCTATCTCGTTGACAACAGCTTCAACAATGTCTAGTGCAAATCGGCAACGGTTTTCTAGAGACCCACCATATTGGTCTGTTCGATCATTTACTTGATCTTTCAAAAATTGAACGATTAGGTAGCCATGGGCGCCATGAATTTCAACTCCATCAAAGCCTATAAAATCAAGAAACAATAACATTGGTGTTACTGAATATTTTTGAAACTTTTCATCACCCAATAACTGAAACAAAGAGACCACCACTTTGATATAAAACGTTTCTGTAAAAGGACATGTAATTAAATTTATTTCATATTTAACTTGAAAAAAAATGTACCAGTTCCAATGCGGTCCTTGCAGCAAATCTAAAATCATTGACGATTTGAGGAGGGTCGGGGATTAATTAGAAGGAGTGAGGTAGGTGAAAGAGGAGAAGTTGTTAAATGGCAGAAACCAAGCTCAGGGGTGGTTAAACTAAACATAGATGGAGCTCTGGATGTTATTCATGGACTGTTGGGAACAGGAGCAGTTATGCAGAGATGTGTACGGAACTTGCTTAGGCGTGCTGGCAGTACCAGGTTTGGGGTACATTAGTCCTCAAGCTTGCGAAACTGTAGCATTGGTGAATGGGTTACATTTCTGCTTGCAGGCTGGCTTCACAAGGTTGCATATTTAAGGGGATGCGGCGTTGGACTCTACCCTTGATGACTATAGTGCTGAGGAAGCTCTTATTGAGGAAGCGAAGTTTTATATCAGTTGTTTTCAGTCCTGTACCTGGAGTTTTGTACCTAGAAAGGGCAATATAGCTGCTCATACAGTAGCTAGACAAGCCATATCTTGCCCTTTCCCCACGTATTGGTGGCAAATGGTACCGGAGTGGCTAAGTTCTATAATAGTTGATGAGTCAAGATTGTAAGAGTTTTTTGTTATGGAGTGTGGTTCTTCCCAATAATTTTTTGGGTTTAATGAGGCCACTATATACTCCTTGATGTAAGTTCTCTATAATAGAATGAATTTCACCTTTTGATCAAAAAAAAAAAAAAACGCTAAGTTATAAAATCCTTACATAATCTGTCTCTTGCCATTTATGACCTCCAACCAATAAAAGCTACATCCCTTGCTAAAGGGGAAAGGCTTCCCGTTCCATTTTGACAATTTTTTATTATTTCAGATAGGAACAGATCTTAGATGTGAAAAAGTAATATAATTTCCATCCACATACCTAATGCCATGTTGATCGCCCCAACTGCTGTAGAATCCTTGGTGGATAAATCGTCAATAACGAACTGAAGGTCTTTGCCAACAGAATCATTAAACTTTCTAAAGAACAGAAGTATATCCTGCAAATCATTTGAAGCCAGAGTTTTGCCATGAGATGAAAGCACAATAACAAATTCTACGTGCTCTAATATAGTACGCTGTGCTGTTTGAGTGATAATAAAAGGCTAGAAAGACAAGTTTAAACCCAAACTTTTATCGTAACAATCAGGAAAACAAATGGCTGACAAAATGAGGGTTTGTGCCTTTGTTGCGGCCATAAAATTTCACCAGACCAAGAACCAAAACCTGAAGGGATTAGTGACCAGGAAATCTATTTAATATTTAGTGAGATATTTAAATGATAAATTAACCCATCCAGCTGTGTCAAACCATATATCAATCTTGTTATGCATTATGTGTCCAAAATCACCCATCAAGAATGGCAAAGAGATCTGCAATCACCCTATCTCTTAATCTTTCTATTGAGAAATCATCCCATATAATTACTGTGGAAGTAGAGAGCAGGTTGAGGAAAACAATTGAAGTGTCTCAAGCTGGTCCAGGTACTCTGACCTGTTTACAACTGATGATATGATTCTTTTTCTGAGGCTACTTCTCAATTAGCTAGGATTCTTAACATGAATATTAATTTGAGTAATTTTGTTGCGGCGTCAGGTCAAACTATATATTTCCACAGACTAATCACATATTACTGTCAAAATGGCAAGGATGTTGTAACAAAGGAGATTAGCTGCACCTTACAGGAGTTCAAGCCTTGTCCTGGTATTCCTCGCATCCAATCCAAATTTTTCAAAATCTAACTATATGGAGTGTGACATTTCTTTTACTACTTCATAGAAAAGTAAGATCCCTCTATATATGGCTGGTAGAATGATTTTATCCCATCAGTACCTTCGTCTATCTCAGTATACTCAATGAAAACTGCTAAGCAATATGTATGTAGACCGAAATCTAAAAGTATTTGGCCATCAACTCTGCTGAGATACGTACAGACTTCATTATCATTACTATAGTCCTGTTTACTAGACTATTCAAAAACGAATCTATTGTGAGCAACTTAGAGGGGTGCGTCTAATAACATGGAGGGGTGTTATGCATTGTGCATTCATTTGTAATGAACTCCTAAATTGGTCTTACCCTTGGCCATGGTGTTTCAGCATAAACTCTATGACAGTTAACCAAGCTAACAGCTTTTATATTGACTGGAAGTCCGGAACAAACACAATACCGTTATCTAAAGTACTTAGTAGACAGAGCAATCAGAGCCAAAGACTCGAAATTCAAATTCAGATAAGTGAAATCTAACGCCATAAAGTACCTTGGAAAACAAGAAACCCCTCCAACACTTTAACAAACAAATGCACAAATATTCAACGACACTCGATCATTTCGAAACTTTCGTTGTACAATGTTAGTTGTTTCTACCAACTTTGAGATTAACCTACACTCATTTCCTCAGCTGCGGCGTTGGAAGTGGGGAATCGAAAGGGAGACTTGGTGACGTGTAAGAGAGGTGGTGATGAAAATACGGCGGGCTTTATCATCAGCATCATGGACTGGACAGTAGCTCACGACGTACTGCTCTTTTCTTTTCAAGTGCTGTTTCCTGAAATTAGAATACTAATAAAATGAGAATCCCATTAATATTAGGACATGAATCTTATACTACTTGAGCAAGAGTCCCATTACCAATAAGAAATGAATCCCATCACCGCTTGAATGAGAATTCCATTACTATTAATTAGGACAAACATAGACAAATAATAATTCTATTATAAATAGCAACCTTCACTTGTTCAAAATCTCATTCATCAACCAATACTTGATATCTTTCTTTTATTTTCAGACACAAATATTTTCTTTTTTAGTCAATATTCTCTTGAAGATGAGGAACACAAATTTTACGAGGTTCCTGGTCGGTGTCGTCGGTAATGTCATCTCAGGAGGACTTTTCCTCTCATTGATCCCTACATTCAGGCAAATATGGAAGAAAAAAGATGTGGAAGCCTTCGATCCAAAGCTTCACCTTGTGACTGTGATGAACTGTTTGTTGTGGTGCTACTACGGGCTGCCATTCGTTACTCCAAACAATATTTTAGTTGTCACCATTAATGGGGCTAGGTTGATCATAGAGCTCGTGTATCTTGCCATGTTCAGCTGTTTCTAAATGCTTAGTGTGTGAAGTTATTTGCTTTGCGGCTACTGTTGCTGCAACTATGTTGGGAATACCCGGGCACAAGATGGCGATGAATCGCCCTTTGAGGTGTCGGTGCAATTGTTGGACTAGTTCAATTGATAGTCTACGCAATATACTGGAGGATAGGTACACCAAAGAGAAAATTAGATTGAAACCCAATTTTCTAAAGTAGTTTGGAGAAAAACCCAATACATATTTTTTTCTATCAATCTCTATATACCAAATCCCCGCAGGCAACATTCCTTACAGAGTGTTGGTGTACGTACATTTATTATTGGTTTTGTATTTTTCTTTATGTCTGAATTACTATTGTACAACCTTCATTGTAGAGTTTTGTTGTATAATTATAACTTCTTGTTTTTTAATAGATAATTATAACATTTTTGATTTTTTGTTTAAGGAAAATAAATTTTTTAGTGTGCGTCTTAATCAAAGTATATTCATAATATGATTTGATATCAGTATTGTAATAGAAATACGTCATATGACTAATGTGATGAATTAAATTTACAAAAATCTGTGGATTTTTTTTTCTTCTGTTTTATTTTGCTCAAAAGAAAACTGAAAGCTGCAACCTTTAGCAAATGAACAAATGAATTTGTACAAAAAGGAGTACTAGTAACATGTACGGTGAGCCAGCGATTGATTTAGCAATAACACTTGTACTATGTTTGCATGAAACAAAAACCTGTATAATGTATATATATGAACACTTGTCAACTGTTGGTGTTAGAGTGAATCTCTCTTCTTCTCCTATCATGCCTGATTCTCTCCCGAATTAATTCCAGCATGGTGCTTAATTATACGTACGGTTGGTGTTGCTTACTACCAGCAGATCAATAGACCTCTTCTAAAGTCGTGTATTGTTAAAGCATTTTAGTTGGTATCTCCTTGAAGACTAACGAGTGGAACTCAACTTTGACGACTGTTAAAATGGTAACGTAATTATGGGATTTTGTAATTTGTGATCATAATTTTACCCCAACATTTCAGGCTTTCAGCTAGTAAGCGAATTGGTGAAGCGGGAGTCTTAGTAGCCGAAGCTTTTGCATTCAGAGAAAATGCAACCAGTTCTTATTGCATAAATAGAACAAAGAACTTATTTGTACCTATTTTTTATATTCTGGAGCCCACCATTTTGTGTCTCTTGCAAGTGGGACACATAAAGGGCACGACAATAGTAGACAAATTGCATGCACATGTGTCTCTAGCGGACCGTGTAGCAAACTCTGCTCATTCTAGTCTGCAACCAGTTGTTTGGTTTCATTCTAATCAACTGAAAAGGGGTGTAGATGGTGCATATCCTACCTTACAGCAAGTCCACTCTTGCCTACAAAACCTGACCCAGGCCTTCATCCACCTTAAATGATAACCCAGCTGAAAAAACTCATCTCCACCCATAAACTTTTTTTTGACCGAGGCTTTCATTGGATCTTCATTTGAGTTAGACCTATGACTCAGACCTCTATTTTTGAAAACCCAGACCTTCAATTTCAGCTCTGCCCAATTCGTGGGGCCAGAAGAGATGCCGACATCGTGAAGGGCGTAAGTGGGGTTGGTGCACGCGAGCAGCGAAGCAGGTAGCAACTACAATCGAATCAGAAAAGGTCATGCGTGTGTTTGACCCGTTTTTGTCGCCTAGCGGAGCTAGTTTCGTCACCTAGGCCACGCGTCAACAGCTGGACTTGCGCCTTTATTTCAAATCCAACGGTCTGCTGATCTGGACCATTAATTAGTTCACTTATAACAAAAATTCAACGGCTCAGGTAATTGGACTGTTGTAATCCCAATGGTCAAAAGTTTTAATTAATTAAATTAATTGATTTGAAGGGAAAAAAAGCTGCTAACGGTTAGAAAAAATATATAAAAAAATTATACAATTCCTATAAATACATATCACCCTCCTATAATTTTTTCACTCCACACAAAATATTGTGCTCCATAGTTCTATATATCTTTTCTTTCATTCTCCTATAGCTTTCATCTTCTTTATTGTTTCAATTCATGGCCGGTGGATCTACTTTTGATAGAAAACTTTGGGAAGCTGATGAAGACCTCCAATTGTGCAAGTCTTGGAGATTTGTTAGCCACGATGAGGAAAAGGGCACCGATCAAAAGAAAGCGCAATTATGGGATAATGTTCTCAAACACTAATTCTTCAATTTTTTGAATGCATACCCTTGAACAACAAGTGCAATGATAGGGAGGTGGAAATCTCTAAAAATAGAATTGTTTTAATGACATTGTGCGATAAGGCAAGCTAAAGCTTGGATAAAGAGCGGTTCATGTCTCGTTGATGAGGTATGAATATTAAACTTTTTTTTATGTATGTTTCGATAAATATTTACTTATCGATAAATTATCTTACTTATCGATAAATTATCTTGTATGTCATACATCTTATTAATTGTAGTTTTATTTATTAATTTGTAGTACAAAAGAACACAAAATATATGGAAGCAAGAGATGACAAGGATCAAAGGAAAGTAACAAAAGAGCGAGTTCAAGGCGCAAGGTTGCTACGCCGTTGTGGAAGGTTTTCAAATGTTCCAAGACATTCCTAGCAACATGGAGATGCACAAGTCACCATTAACGGGAGCCGATTGTGAAAGGATGGCTTCACAATCAACTCAACATGAAGAAGTTGATGAACCTCCTATCAACTTGGCCCAAGATAGTGATGAGGTATCCCTGAGTCTAAATGTGAGGCCTATTGGAAAGAAGGCAACAAAGGAAGCCGCCTGGAAAGGAAAGAAGGCGGCCAAAGATGCGTGTCCCATGACATCCGTTGTTGTCACGATTGCAACCAACCAATCATCAATATTGCAATCGAAGGAGAAACGGGACGAGGCATACACAAAACAATTGCAAGAGCAACAACAACAAGAATATATGCGATTACAAATGGATCTTCGGAATGAGCACTTCAAACTCCAAGAGAGGGAAGATTGTATCAAAGAGAGAGAAGAAAAGATTATGGAAGTAAATCCAAGTACTATGTCACCGGGGCCTAGAAAAGATTATTGGCGGTTAAAACAAAAAGAGATAGCGGATAGGTAAGAAAACACCACTAGTGGATATCCCCACACATCCTACCCCGGCGGATATCCCCAAACACCTTTTTCCCGACGGATATCCCCAAACACTTTTTTCCCGGCTGATATCCCCAAACACCTTTTCCCGGCGGATATCCTCAAACACCTTTCTCCGGTGGATATCCACAACCACCTTTTCCTAGTGGATATCCTCCACAACCACCTTTCTCCGGTTATTACTTTCCTCAACCACCTTCGACCGGTGACTCGACCAACCCGGTAAATCTCAATGATCCCTTAAACACCGATTTCTTTTGTAATGAGGATGTTGATAATTAGAGTTTGATATTTAAATTATTGTATTTTTTTTTCCTATGGCCTGTCAATTTAAGTCATGTAAGAAATAAATTAATTTTAATGTCATTTTTTTAATTTATTTATTACATTTTGTATAATTTCAATACGTTATTTATAATTTTATTAACACATAAAATCATTATTCACATTCAAAATATCTGATATAAAATTTAATAAACAGTCACTGTCAGAAACAGAAATCGTGGGTGAAAACTAGAGTCAAATTTCACTGTCACGTGACGACCCAGGTCTCACCCATGACCCAGGCCTTCCCAACGAAGACTCAGAGAGTTGACTTGCTCTTAGTGATCGACACAAGTTGTTCTATTCATTTTCTAAACTACATAAATAAATATTCAATCGATATTACTTCTTCTTCTTCTTCGCGTGGTTGAATTGATGGAGACCACTCCATCTTAGGTCACCTTGAGGAGATTGCATCTCAACCTCAACCAAATTCACCCTTAGAGGTTCTTCTCCACATCGAGGAGATAGTTTCACTCATCTCTCGACATTTGATCTTGGTTAGGGTGGACTTGCTCTTAGTGATCGACACAAGTTGTTCTATTCATTTTCTAAACTACATAAATAAATATTCAATCGATATTAGTTCTTCTTAGCTTGTTGTTCTATTCATTTTCTAAACTACATAAATAAATATTCAATCGATATTACTTCTTCTTCTTCTTCGCGTGGTTGAATTGATGGAGACCACTCCATCTTAGGTCACCTTGAGGAGATTGCATCTCAACCTCAACCAAATTCACCCTTAGAGGTTCTTCTCCACATCGAGGAGATAGTTTCACTCATCTGTCGACATTTGATCTTGGTTTCGTTAGATGTTTCCCCTGCAAAACTTATGTCTCCATCAAATTTAGTTTGGGTTTGCAGCAGTCAAAGAGTACTAGCTAGAATCCGACATGAGCACCATCATTTCAATACAGGTAACACCGTAAATCGGGCCAAAGTAGCAAGAGAATGTCAATTATCCACCTAGCAGCGGTACATACTAATTGACCTTCATTTTTGGTAAGATGATGATAGCTGAAACAAGAAGAGAGCTTCTCGGAAAGCAATCTCGGTCGTGTTAATGAGAGAAGCCACCAAATCCCACATCGAGAAGAAGAAAGGCTCCAAGAGATTGCTCCCAGGACTGTTCTCAAAGCCCTCCATGAGAGAATCACTGCTCTGCGCTGGGAGTCTGCCCTCAAGGTCACTTCTTTGAGGGGTTAAAAAATGGATTAATTACAAAACATTCTCGAACTATGACATTATTTTCATTTTCATACCTAACTATCAAAAACTTGTATTTTCATATCCGAAGTTTTGTTGCGTTAGCGTTTTGCTACCCTGACCGCTAACACTGTTAAATTTTAAGGGCATTTTCGTTATTTCAATAAATATATCATTTTTTACATTTACTTTAACAAAATAATTTGTTTTTTGAAGTTATCAAATACAAATAAAACAATTTACTTTAGCAAAAATATTCAAAAAAAAATCCAAAATTAAATATTTATTTTTGCAACAATAGTGATAAAAGTTAGTATAACTCTTATATGTATATATGTTTTTAGACTTACATGTTAAGCAAAAAAAAATAAAATAAATTATATAGAAAAAATATCAAATATCGATAGAAATTTTATCAAATTTTATATAAACATGTTTAATCTATTTTTGGTTAAATATACCATGTTTATATAAAATGAATGACAAAAATACTCTCAAAATTTAACAGTGTTAGTGGTCAGGGTATCAAAATGCTAAAGGAATAAAACTTCGGGTATGAAAATGCAGGTTTTTGATAGTTAGGTGTGAAAATGAAAATAGTATCATAGTTCGGGTGATGTTTTGTAATTAAAAACATCATAGTTCGGGTGATGTTTTGATCCGCACAAAACTTCCACAAGTATGGCTCATCCCAAACGTATTGCTTGCGGAATTATCCAGAAGGAAATTTCGAAATTATCCTTAACTTGTCCTTTTGAGCTCGAGTGAAATTATCTGGAATTAGCTTAGTGACCTTGTAATTGACGATGTTTGCAAACCATGGCTCAAAAGAAGAAGAAGAAAAATTTGATCCCAATTTTTGTACTTCAAACAGTTGCTCGTCTGGGAAAGCTTCCTTAAGCGGTAAGGCGTCTTCTTCCTCTTTTGAACTATGCACAAGTCTACTCAAGCGATCAGCCACTACATTCTCACATCCTTTCTTGTCTTTGATCTCCAAATCGAACTCTTGCAGGAGGAGGATCCACCTAATTAACTGAGGCTTTGCTTCCTTCTTTGTAAGTAGGTACCTAAGAGCTGCATGGTCAAAATAGACAACAACTTTAGTACCCAACATATATGAATGAAATTTTTCTAAAGCAAAAATGACAACTAAAAGTTCTTTTTTTGTGGTAAAGTAGTTCAGTTGGGCATCATTGAGTGTCCTTGATGCGTAGTAGATGACATGAGGGATCTTTTCAACTCTTTGCCCCAAAACTGCTCCAACTGCATAGTCAGATGCGTCACACATAAGCTCAAAGGGGAGACTCCAATCCGGTGGCATGGTAACAGGTGCCTCAGTCAACATCTTCTTAAGCTTTTCAAATGCCGCCATGCACTCCTCTTCAAAAATAAAAGGCACATCTTTCTAAAGTAGGCGGCATAATGCCCTTGTGATCTTGGAATAGTTTTTGATAAAACGCCGATAGAAATCTACATGTCCAAGAAAAGAGCGTACCTCCCTCACATATGTGGGAGGTGGTAAAGAACGTACAAGATCTATTTTTGCTTTATCAACTTCTATCCCTTTAACAGATATAATATGATCTAACACAATACCTTGTTGTACCATAAAATGACACTTCTCCCAATTAAGTACAAGGTTAGATTCTTGGCATCTCTTAAGAACTAAAGATAAGGTAAATAAGCAAGAGTCAAAAGAGTCACCGTAAAAGGAGAAGTCATCCATGAAAACCTCGATAAAATTTTCAACCATGTCGGAGAATATGCTCATCATGCACCTTTGGAACGTTGCAGGGGCGTTGCATAGCCCAAAGGCATCCTCGGGTACACAAATGTCCCAAAAGGACATGTGAATGTCGTCTTTTCTTGATCCTCCGGATGAATGGGTATCTGGTTATAACTCGAGTTCCCATCCAAGAAGCAATAATATGCATGACTTGTAAGTCTTTCTAACATCTAATCAATAAAAGACAAAGGAAAATGGTCTTTACGTGTAGTAGTGTTGAGTTTGCAATAATCAATGCAAACCCTCTATCCGGTTTGAACTCGTGTAGGAACCAATTCATTGTCTTTATTCTTCACAACTGTGATGCCAGAACGCTTAGGTACAACTTGGACCGAACTCACTCATTGGCTATCAGATATGGGATAGATAATACCCACATCAAGGAGTTTGAGAACCGCTTTCTTTACCACATCCATCATAGGTGGATTAAGACGCCTTTGAGCCTCTCTTGATGGTTTTGTGCCCTCTTCCAAAAGGATATGATGCATACACTTGGAAGGGCTTATTCCCTTGATATCTGCTATGCTCCATGCTATTGTTGACTTATGTTCCTTCAAAACCCTTATCAATTTCTACTCCTCCTGCAAAGAGAGGTTGGCTACAATAATGATCGGCAACGTCTCATTCTCTCCCAAGAAACTATACTTCAAGTGTTCCGGCAAAGGTTTGAGTTCCAATTTAGTTGCTTGAACCACAGAAGGGATAGGTTTTTCATCAGTTAATGAAAGAGGAATGAAATTAGAATTATACTTAGCTGGCACATATGGTGATGCATCAAGGGCAGCTGCCATCTCAAGCAAATCCTCATGGAAAACCAGAGAATAAGAATCTAAAATTTTCTGAGTAGACGACAAACGATCCATCCTTAGATTCCCATCGATTGATAATTGTTGAGAAGTCAAACTGAGTTCCAAAGTTTTCTTAAGTGCGTCTTCCCCCACACTTTCATCAAAGGTATCCTGCACCAAAATATCGAAGGTATCAATAGAAAAACAAGAGTAAACATCAAAAGGGTACCTCATAGCTTCAAAGATGTCGAAGCTTATAATTTCTCCATCGAATTCCATTGTCAAGGTTCCTTGAAAAACATCTATCTTGGTGCGTGCCGTTCTCAACAAGGGACGACCTAGGATGAAAGGAAGATCATATGGCATAGGTTCGGGTTCCATGTCAAGCACAAAGAAATCCGCAGGGAATACCAGGTGATTCACTTGAACTAACACATCCTCCACAAAGCCCTTAGGAAGAGCTATTGAGCAATCCGCTAATTGGATAGTCACTCTTGTTGGCTTGAGCTCACTTATATTCAAAGACTCATAGACAGAAAATGACATTAGATTTGTCAGAACTCACCCCGAATTTCACCCTTAAACCCGAAGTAAATCCTACGGGGTCCACCTCCAAGAAAAATTTACCAAAAAATTCGGCATAACTTCTCTTAAAAATGGACAACTCTAACTTGAAAAATTCAGATAACACTCTTATATCGAAACATCCATCCTCAACTCTTGGAGCCATCCGCTCCCCACAAACCCAACCATTACAAACAACAATAAAATCATCTCCCAATCCATCACATAAATATCATTCTAATATATCCTACATCATCCTTCAAAGATTTCTGAAATAGACTTATGAACCTTAGAACACAACCGAAATATTATACAATAACCCCAAGGTATTCAGAGCTACTAAAACTAGAGGAAGCAAAAAAATACACTGTAGGTTAAACATGTAACCTACTGATAAAAAGTGGTGGAGATGTGGGTAACCATGCCTCGCTGCCTGCTAGTACCAAACCGAACTCTGCAGACTGGGAATTTTTAAAACGAAGGGCCAAGGGGAAAACATTCGCAAACGTTAGAGTGAGTGGACAAAAAATAAATTTAATAAAATGGATAAATAAAAATACTTATGCTTTCCCAATTTAATTTTCAAAGAAAAGCGAATGCATGCCTCAAGCAATAAAACTTTTAACTCATAAAAATATTGAGCCTCTCAAGCTCTAAAATATATGTATGTATTTACACACGTTCATACTCCCTATATAAATTTTCATGGATTTCAAAGAAATTTATATAAGGTTACTACGCTCGCGTCTAACGCTCACATCACACCATAATACGATTATTCACTGCACTATTAAGGTGGACGGACGAGTGTATATATATGTGCTCATACCCCCTATATGAATTAAACACTCATATAGAGCTACTACGCTCGTGTCTAACGCTCAGATCACACCATAATGCGGTTATTCACTGCGCCATTAAGGTGGACATACACATATGGCTAGCTAGCATTTATATACATACTCTCCTCATAAATATATAAATATTCACCGAAAAATTCTATTTTCGGTAACTCTTCAAAATAAATAAAATCGTCAAATTAAAATGACGTCATATGCTCCGACAAAAGAAATTGTTCAACATTAAACCATTTGCATGCATATCATTTAAAACAAAAGTCTACTAACAAATTTTAGGCCTAAGTCTGATGTCGATTCGATGTCTCTTCCGCTCGAGCCTCCTCACGTCCTGTTTAAAATATATAATTAAATTCCCAACTAAAATTTAATACTTATACAAAATAAACAAAATTAAATATGAGCCTTATACACGCTCATCAGGCCGACTCTAGAACAAGAGCGACAAGGCCTACGTCTAGGGCCTCAAAAATCTAGGGGCCTCAAAATTTTTTTATGACCTGTTATTATTAAAGAAAGAGAGAGATAAAGACGAAGTTCAGTCTATTACTATATATATAATAAAAAATGTCATGGCAAAGACCAAACCAATTAATTATTAGTTTAATACTACTATCTCAATTTGCAGCCCTGCAACTCTGCACTCTGCAACCCTAAAGCCATCTTTTTTCTCGATTACATCCCTAAAGCTATCTGTCATCGTCATCTCTTTCTCTTAATTATTCTTTAGGTTTTAGTTTTCTTTCATTAATCAAAGCCATAAAAGGAGTCAGACGGCCTCAGACCAAAAACAAAAATAGCCATAAAAGGAGGCAAGGTCATTCTTCTTATTCTTCTTTTTTTTTCTTTTTTTTTTAAAATTTTTCCGGTTTGATTTGCAATTTGTTTTATGTTGTTGATATTATATGTTTGAGGTATGTACATGCCCACCTCCAATCTAACACGAGGCTTTTTGGTGGCTCAACGGCTTCGGAGGGGATGGGTACTCCGAGGTTAAGCATGTTGATGCTAGAGCAATCCCAGGATGGGTGACCTACTGGGAAGCTGCTCCTGAGCTGCCGGAAACAAAACCGTGAGGGCCGGTGGGCCCAAAGCGAACAATATCGTGTTACGGCGAAGGGGTCTTGGGATGTGACATACTTGTTGGAGGATGCTAAGCATTTGAATAAGATGATCTTACAATTGAGTGACTGGTCATACTCTCCGAAAAAATTATTGCTAGTGAAGAAGTTGCCGTGTCCATCAAATCTTGTTAGGGCAGTAAACGTAGACAGTATCAATTCTACTGCCACAATTGTCTTTGAGGCTGCTTAAAGAAAATGAAGAAGCTATCGAAAAATTCTCTCCAGATTCTTTTATGGTCCAGCTTCAAGGGCAAATTTTATTTACTGATGCATAGATCTATTTTGAATGAACTTTGATTAAATAAAAAGAAATTTTTTTGAATCAATTACAGAATTTGGAATTCTATTCCTGCTGTGGTTATTTGCTCTTGTGATGTTGGGTCTCATCTATCATGTCAGGTATGTGCTTGGATTTTTTATATCAAGAAGATGCCGGTGCACCCATATGATTATGATATGTAGCTAAAGTAAACAAGAACTATAGTAAACAACAAATATATCTAGTGGCTGATTGTCAGCTACTACGCTTTAAGCAGAAACTTTGTAAGGTTTGTGAAAACAAAGAAATATTTTATATACTATAGCAGGAAGGCATTACAACTGTTCATTCACTATGTGAAAATACGGTTACGCCCCCAATTTGAAACTATTCATAAAAATGCCACTGACTCGACACCTGCCTTATTACGTGTCTGGGATATCAAACACGTGTTGTCGATGTCTTCTTTTGCACAATGCGTTTGCATTTGTATTTGTGAAGCAAAGAAGCCTCAACTTTATATCACGTATGGATTCTATTTTGTGTCTATCGCTTTCGATCCTCATCTGTGTTTTTAGTCTGGGTTTTCTATGTAGAGCCTGAGTTGAGGTTTTGTGTTGTGGTCTTGGAAATCGGGTAAGCAATTTTTTGGTTATTTTGTTGTGGATTTATGTTTATGGGTTATGTGTTTCATGGTTTGTTATGGGTGTGTCTTAATTGTTGTTTATGGTTGCATGTTGTTACATGTGTTGGTGTTGGCTTTATTTTGTTTATGTTATGATCCTGGATATTGGATGATCGTGTTGTTGTTGGAATGTGCTGATATTTTATGTCGCATCATTGTCTTGCTGTGAAGTTGCCTTTTATTGTTAGCCCTAAGTATAAAATGTTGATTTTGTTTTGCTGTAGTTGGTTGATTTTGTTATTGTGGTTTGATGAGGGGGTGCGTTTGATTTGGTCTTCAGGATTTCTTCAAATAGACTATTGTTAGGATCGTTGTTTTTGGGGTTTTTTTTTTATATTTGGAGGTTATACTGTTATTTGATTTGTTTTTCATTCTGTTAGTTTGTTGCTCTGGGTTTGAGTTTGGGAGCGCTGTATCACTCTAAAAAACAATTGTGCATGATAGAATGGAATAGAAATGGCATGCTCTATTTGAATAATAGACTGGGCAAATGCATACCAATTTGGATACATCGCTTGGGCTAAAAGGCGCAGGTATTAATAACAGAGCAAGACAGATATTTCCTCATTTACTTTATTGGCGAATATGCATGGTTATAAGTTCATGTTGGTCAAGGGAATATGCCATTTCATCTTAACTTCATGTCTGATCTACCTCATGTTGGTAGAATGTGATAGCAATGTCTTGCTCAGCTTTAACAACAGATTGGGCAAATGGAAACCAATTTGGGTACATCACTTGGGCTAAAAGGCACGTGACAGTTTTGTGTTGCTTTTAAAATATGACTGTTATTTCATCTGGCTTTGAAAGGCATTTACACTTGCGTTTGACTGTCTGTGAAATGGACCAGCATTAGTGCGATGTTGGTGGATATGGTTTCTCTTTTCTCTTTTGTTTGACAATTGTGCAGAGGATATGCAATTTTTATACAAGATTTGTGCTACTGTGCGCCTGATAATGTTCAGTTTTGCATGTGATTCTGAATGTGATGGTGTGATTTAGTTATTTTTTAGTGTTCTGTTTTGTCGGTTCATTTCATGCATCATTTGTTGTTGGATTTTTTGTTTTAATATATTTAACAAATCTGTACACTGAATACAAGTTCGAGTCTGCCGGGTGTGGAGAGGGAAGATATTGAGTCCTGTCGAGTGACCTGATGATTTGCAATGTGTTTTAGTCGACAGACATGTAAGCAAAAACAGTGTCTTTGTTTATGATATGTATCGATTACAGTTTTTCTCATTTTATTGGCTTGATTTGTTATGCGCAGAATGATGCAATTCATGCCTTGATAAAAGAAGCAGGCTATGAAGATGTCAAAGAGAAAATCGTAGCTGGCTCTATGTACCAGATTTCAAAGTTTTTCTCAAGGGATAGCCAGGAAAAGTACATTGTTGTTAAGCATCGAGCACAGCTTTTATTCAACAACAGAACTCAATTCCTTCCTATGCCTCAATTGCTTCCATTGATTCCAAAATATTGGTTTGACTTTGTTGAGTTTGATCAACTTCCTGCGCGTGAACATAATGTTGTTATTCTGACAGGTATAAACTTCTTCCACCTACTTATAAAATAATGTTTTTATTTTTAATATCTTGGTTTTCACATTTTCGGTTATTGTTGTTTCTGCTGATGCTCTTATACTGATGTTGTTTAGATGTGATTCTTTACATTACATTGCTTAGTATATTTAAATAATGATGTGTTCAGTTAGCTGTTACAGTCAATGTTGATCAAATTTTTTTATTTACTCAACACTTCTGTTTTGTTTCACCAATTTTTGAAATTTGGTTACTGTTGCTTCTGATCATCTGTGTCCTTCATTCTGTTATCACCATTTAGATTTGACTGGTCGTTTGAAGCTGGTGTACCCCTTGGAGCACACTGTAATTGATGGTAGCTAGGCCTGCACAAGCGTCTGCTATACATCCAAAATGCATGGTTTCTCTTAGCTAGAACCATTCTGTGCATCCTGCTACATTGGATATTTTTTTTTAACATGAATTTTTGTTTCAAGCTGAGCCAATCCAATTTTTACTTCATAAGTTAGCTATAGTGAAATAAGACAACACCTAAAATTAATGGGAAGGTTATGGCATTCATGTAAGGTTCTGCACTAATAGACTTTATGATTTGTACAGGAAGCAAGATTTGAAGGTTACTTTGGGGAACACTTGCTGATGAACTTGACATTGACATGACAGCTTCTTTGCCTCCCCCAGTTGTGATCGTGTTGACAAGCACAGAAGTCAGACATTTTGGTATGAGAAAGTTGTCTATTTTTGATGCATGTTATCATTGTGTAGCAATGCCATCTGTTGTTATTGAAATAAGTTTGTTATTCACTTTGCAGAAAACAGTCATAAACACTGGGATGAGTACGTGCATTTTTATCAATCCAGGCATTCCTGAGATGGATGAGTAAGAGCAAAGTAAAATCTTATACCTCTAAAAGAAAAAATTAAGGCTCTTCCAATTTATCAAAGTATCTCAGACAATTTTGTTGACCACTGTAGCTTCAACAAGACTTATCATGCTCCAAAGATCATGACAATAGCATCTGCACATCATCAACCTGCTCCTGATCTCCAAAATCAAGATGTAATTACTGTCAGTGCTTTGAATCTGCAGAATGAAAAAAAGGACAAGGTAAAATTTTGAAATGAGCTACTGCAATGTGCATATAGTTCACAAATATGCATTTCTGATACGATTTTTCACAAGTTCACTTACATGATGATCAAATCAATTTAAAAATATTTGCTGTCCATTTCTCAAGTCCAGATGTATACTTTACTTTCTTTCTTTTTTTCATTGTTACAAACCAAAACAGTACAAGATATTAACTTGATCCAACATATTTCTTATCTAAAATAGGCAGTATTGCATTAGTTTAGTTAAGTGGACTGTATTTTCTGGATTCATGTTCCTATGCAAATTACTCCCCATCATTGTTCATATTGTCATTGCAGATCTTCTTTATTTAACTCTCTTTTTACATAAAGGCTTCTACCAATTGTCATATGCATCTGATCAAACATTTATTGATATTACTGCAGTAAATTCGTCTGATAAATTCATGTTTCTCCTGCCACAGAGTGCTACATTTACCTGCAAAGCAAAGATTATAGGATTTACTATTCGAGATGGATGGTATTACCTGGCTTGCCCCACCTGCAGCAAAAGTCTCAAGTTTAATTCTGGAAAGCTTTGTTGTGGACAACATGGAGAACAAATCGGTCATCCCATGTAAGCTGCACAGTTAAAATGTTTATTTACACATGCAGTATTTTTTAATACATGATTGTGATCATATTGTTCATTCTTCTCTATCTAGTACATATGGTCCATTTATTGTCTGTGTTTCTGTTTTTGATCCTGTTTTAAAAACTTCATCAGGTTGCAGACATCTTTTGTATAAATTGAACTTATATTTCAGTGTAATTTTTTTACAGATCAAAATATTTCAGTGTACTGTTTTACCAAAATAAATATTGACCTTCATCATAAGTTTTTTGCAATTCAATTTCTCACAAAGTTTCAAGTTGTTAGTTAAGATTTTTTCCATGTTTTGGCATTGAGATTGGAACATTTGAAGGTATGATTTTTATGTGACTTTCAATGAGACATATTAGTTTTTGGATATTGCATTGTTGTTAAAATTTACTTTGCTGAAAATGTGAATTTCGAATTGAATTTTAAGTTTTGGATTGAACTGAATTTTGAAATGTGGCAATTAAATTTATACAATGTGTGAAGTGTGTAGAATTCAATTCTGCCTTTGTTTTTTCATATATTAATCTCCTGTACACGACCTGTTCTTTATGCATCTCTGTCGCGACATGCTTTGTTGCATTACAAAGAACTATTTTTATTGTAGATCAACTGTGTTTTCTTGCACCAATGAGATTTAAAATTTTTAGAAAAAACCAGCCTCAGTGGATTGAACAATAACTCATTCCTAATTTAGTTACAGAATAGCAACATAAAAGTGTATTTACAGGTTGTTCACTCTTTGGTAATAGTGATAAGCAATAATCTTGTGCTAAATTTCTGCTGCATAATCACTGATTCTTATCTCTTTGTAATCAGCTTTATCTTAGGGGATCTGCAGAATCATAGAGATGTAATTGATGCATATTTATAGGATAGAAATTGACAACAAATCCTTAATATGATTGTTGATCTTCAGGATCTAAAATGATCCTACTTCTTGTATATATAGCTGTATTGTATCAATGAAAAGTAAGGAAAACATTCTTACCAATTCTTCTTCATGGTATCAGAGCCATTGTCTAAAGACATCTGATCCTCTCCTCCAGTTCTAAATTTTTTTTACCAATTCTTCTTCAAATATGCGGAGCGCTAATGCTATGGGTGACCAAGTTTTGTATGTTTGTATAGCATCAGACGCTAACTTCATGGATTTTTTGTAAATCTAATATTTCCATCTTCTGCTTCTTCTCTATGTAATGTACTCTATAATGTATATAAAATGTCCCTCTTATGTTGCTGCATCCATCAACACATGAAATAACAGCAGAATTGATCCATACATAAGCATTTACAGTAGGTCAATGTCTGTCATTGCAAACCGCGGCAACGTGCGGGCATCATCTAGTATATTACTGTTGCACAATTCAATAGATAGCGAGTTTTGGCCTTTTCAGTTCATCAAGATTGAAATTGATTGCTAGTGTTTACTTTGTTGACATGGTGCAAAATAATTCTGGCCCAGGCTGATTTGTTCTGAGAGGATTGGTGGAGGTAGTGTCAAGAATAGAGGTATGATATAATTTCCAGATGTATTCTTCTCCAAACTGGAGGATATTTATACTAGTACAGATTAACCTATAGCTAAGTATGAAAGGAGAATACAATAGTAGAGCTATGTATGAAAGATAAATACAAAAGTCATGCAATACGGCTGCATTAACTACACAAGTGATTCTGTTAGTTGTTGGAGCAGTAGTCTAGATTTGCTGCTTGAATGGAGCAGCTCACTCAACACTCCCCCTCAAGTTGGGGAATAGATGTTTCGCAACCCAATTTGTCTAGTGAGCTGTGGAACACTTTTGCAGAAACGGCTTTGGTCAGAATATCAGCAAATTGATCTTCAGTAGGTACATGTAGCATGTTAATGATTTCTGACCCCAACTTCTCCTTGATGAAATGTCGATCAACTTCGACATGTTTTGTTCTGTCATGTTGAACTAGATTGTGCGCTATATCAATGGCTGCTTTATTGTCACAATACAAATTCATAGCATACTCGGATTTGAATCCCAAGTCCTTCATTAAATGACGAAGCCATAACATTTCACATACTCCATGAGTCATTCCTCTATATTCAGCTTCTGCACTGGATCTAGCAACCACTTTTTGCTTCTTACTTCTCCATGTGACTAAGTTACCTCCCACAAAGGTAAAGTAACCTGAAGTGGACCTTCTGTCAGTGATGGAACCGGCCCAATCTGCATCTGTGGATCCTTCTATCTTTGTATGGTTATTTTTGGAAAACATGATCCCTTTGCCTGGATTTGTCTTCAAGTACCTCAAAATTCTATATACTTCTTCCATGTGATCTTCACTTGGTGCGTGCATGAATTGACTTACAATGCTTACAGCATATGCAATATCAGGTCGGGTATGTGAGAAATAAATCAGCTTGCCTATTAACTTTTGATATCTCTCCTTGTTTGTAGGCACTTGGTCTGGATATTCAACTAACTTGTGATTTTGCTCCATCGATGTATCTGCAGGTTTGCATGCAAGCAAGCCAGTCTCTACGAGTAAGTCATCCACATACTTCCTCTGAGATAGACTAATGCCTTCATTTGATCTAGCCACTTCATTTGGCCTTGGCTTTTGGATCTGGTTCATATTGAGCTTTTGGTTGACCTCGATTTTTCCGAAATGGTAACTTATGGATCTCTGTGATGCTACTTGTTTTTGTTTCAAGGTTAGACTCATAATTTATATTATCATGAAATTCAAACACAAGGTTATTAGTTACCTCTGGATCATCCTCAGGGAGCATTGGTGTTGATAGGATAGTAGAAGAAGAAGAAGTATCTATCTCTGCTGATTCTGGAGTTGGCAACGGATTGACATTTTCATTGAGTACAAAATCTACTGGTAACTGGTTACTCCTTTCAGTAGCTCCATGCTCAATTCTTTTTACTTCACTATTCCCATGTATTTGGTTATCCACTTGATCCAAGGGACCCAAACAATCCCCTAAAGACTGCTCTTCCTCAGCATGACTCTCCCCCTGAAGAGGAGTCTTCGGGGAAATATATAGTTCATGTTCACAAAATGTAACATCCATTGAAACATAGGAACGTTTACTATTGGGGTTATAACACCGATATCCTTTCTGAGTTGAAGCATAACTGATGTGGACTTAGTCCACTTTTCAGCACAAGCATCCCAAGCATCCAACTTAGTCCTCTTGGTTTGATGGATATGTACATAAGCCACACAACCAAAAATCTTTGGATCAAGAGCATGGGTAGGGGGTAAAGGCAAATAACTTTCAAGAGCTTGAATTGGTGTTTTTGGTAGTGGAGAGTTTTTCTTTGCTGTGGACTGAAGGGCTTGTGTAGGAAGTCTATTTATGAGGAATGCAGTAGTTAGGATAGCATCTCCCCAAAAATATTCAGGCATATGAGCTCCGATCAACATGGAGCGAGCAACTTCAAGAATATGGCGGTTCTTTCGTTCCGCCACACCATTTTGTTGAGGGGTTTGAGGACAGGTGGTTTGATGAATGATGCCATGGGTAGCTAGATATTGGTGAAAAAGGTGGTTTACATACTCTCCATCATTATCTGTGCGGAGTACATTAATGAGATTCTGAAATTGAGTTTGGATCATGGCATGAAAAGTCTGAAATACTGAAAAAACATCACTTTTATTTCGCAGCAAGTATATCCAACTCATTCGGGTGCAATCATCAATGAAGAGAATAAACCATTTCATTCCAGAGAGCGTTGGTGGACAATGAGAGTGAACAAGATCAAATGTTGCATTTAAAGTCTGATGGTTTATTATGCTGAAATAATAAAAGGAATAGAGTTTGGAGATAACCAAATGATGGATGTCCCAATCTCTTATGCCATAACCAAATTTGTTCTTCATCAGTGGATACTTTTTTTTGAATCTGATGCACTTCACTTGCATGAAGATTACCCGTAATTGTCATCTCCATGTAGTATAATCCCCCCTTCTCAATACCCCGCCCAATGATTTCCCCTATGAGGATGTCCTGAAATATGCAACACCAAGGGTAAAGTATTACACAACAATAAAATTGTTGGGTTATTTGTTTGACAGACAGGAGATTATGGGATAAGGAAGGAACAGGTAACACAGTGTCAAGGGTAATGGAATCTGTAAGAGTGACAGACCCAACACTAGTAATAGGGTATGAATCACCATTGGCATTAGTTACGCCAGACCGGCGAACTGGGGTTAAATGGTGAATATTGCTAGAGTTATTAGTCATATGGTCAATTGCACCTGAATCAATTATCCACATATCTTTCCAATTCAGAGTTGCTTGAGAGTAAATAGACAGGTTTACCTAAAGTGGTCATGAAGGCAAAAGTGGAGTTACCAGAGTGATCACTATGAGCAGGTTCGTCAGAAGTTGTATTTGAACTCGGGTCTGGGGAAGTAATTTGGAGAGAGGCCTGGGGTTTGCCTTTGGGCCGGTAGCTCTTTGGGTTCTTATTTCCATGGGGTTGGAATGATTTCACTTTCTCTCGTACTTATTTTGCTTGGGCCTCCTTGCGATTGGTAATGTGATCATCCCACCAGTCAGGAAAGCCAATCAAGTAGAAACAAGTCCCTACCATATGACTAGTTGATTTGCAATGAGTGCATTTCATGGGTCCTTGAGAGGGTGATTTCAAGGGAGGTGTAGATGAAGAAGGCTGGGAGCTACGAACATGTGGTGGCCGGTATTGAGCAATCATGGCGGATCCCTCATGTTTTGTGTCAGACATCATCTTTTGGAGTCTATTATGCTCAACACTGACTTGAGAATAAGTCTCTTCTATAAAAGACAACGGCTTTGTGTTTAGAATTCTACTCCGAACTCCATCAAGGTGAGGGTCTAGCCCGGCCAAAAAGAAATAGACACGGTGCTTGGTGACCCTAGTAGCCATGTAAGTGATAGAATATGCATCCTTGAGTCTGATAGAATTCTACTCCAGACTACAATATGTCAAGTTCTTGCCATATTTTCTTCATATTGTTGTAGTAGCCATGAAGTGGAGCTTCATTTTGTTTGGTGGAAACTAAAGCTATTTGTAGCTCATAGTTTCGTGTATCATCTTGAGCTACTGAAAGGGCTACTGAAAAAGTAGTTTTAACAGCATCCCAAATTTCTTTAGCTGTCTCCAAACCTTCATAATTTTCTCTGACCTCCTTGGGCATGGAACTGAGAAGCCATGCTTGAACAAGACTGTCTTCTTCAACCCAAACTTCGTACCCCTCTTCATCTTCTTCTTCGGATGGTGCTTTCTTCTTACCGGTGAGATAACCAAGTTTACCTCGGCCAGTAATGTTCAACTTGACATGTTTTGACCAATAAATAAAATTGGTGCTATCCAATTTTTCTAGAACAATAAGGCCATGTTCATTGGATGATGATCGCCCTTTATGTTGAGAAGAAGATTCATAGTTGATTGCTGATGTCTGTGATGAACTGATCGGTACTTCATCGAGAACCATGATTCAGAATTTATCATGTAAAAAGAAGAGAAATTTGATCCTTGGGTGTTGCCTACCGCGTTGTGTTAAACAAGGATAAAATTTCTAGTCTTATTACCTTCTTTTTTTTTTTTTTAAATCTGACCAACTTACCCAAAAAAAAAGTTGTACCGGGTTTGGGCCAGAGTAAGTGGGTCAGCCCAAATCTTGTTAGTACAAAGATTGTTAGTACAAAGATTGGTTCCGAGTACAAATTACTATGATTGCTCTCTGGAAAAACGACTCGAACCACTGAGGTTCGGGACTGCGGTTTGAGATCGACGGCGCGGCGGTCTGACGGCTGACGGCGGCCTGTCTGAGGCTGATGGCGGTCTCTCTGAAGTCGATGGAGCTGCGGTCAGATGAGCGACGCCGAGGCAGTATGGAGGTTGAAGCAGCTGCGGTTGCTCTGGTCCTGGCAATGAAACCAGTTGATACCAAGGTGCAAGGTCTGAATCGGCGATCGAAATCCGAGTCTTGGCTGAAGTTGGGATTTGATCACCGCTGATATGGTACAGGTAAGTGAAAAACAAAATTTGTTCTCTGGTATTATGGGTATTGGATAAGTTGAAGAAACAGAGTTCTTGGTTTATGGGTAATGGGTAATCAGAATTGGATATGATCTAGGTAGGTGAAGAAACAGAGTTTCTTCTAGTTAGATATGATAATTGGGTAAGATGAAGAAACAAAGTTCTTCTCTTGGTATTTTGGCAGCGGAATGTGGGTATGGGTATCGGTCTCAAGAGCAGAATTGCTCTGATACCACCTCAAGAATAGAGGTATGGTATAATTTCCAGATGTATTCTTCTCCAAACTGGAGGATATTTATACTAGTACAGATTAACCTATAGCTAAGTATGAAAGGAGAATACAATAGTAGAGCTATGTATGAAAGATAAATACAAAGGTCATGCAATACGGCTGCATTAACTACACAAGTGATTCTGTTAGTTGTTGGAGCAGTAGTCCAGATTTGCTGCTTGAATGGAGCAGCTCACTCAACAGGTAGCTGTTGTACTGTATTCAGGATTTGAGTTTGGATGAGAAGGCAGAGTTTCAGTTGGTTGCTTAAGGGTATGCATATCAAATTGTGATTCTGTTTATCGCTCTGTACTAGTGGATCCTTTCTGCTATGTACTAGTGGGATCCTTTCTGCTATGTATTTCAAATTCCTCACTTACGGCTGATTTCTTTAAACAAAGTGGATGTTTTGTATGCATTACTTCTTTTGAACCTTTAGTTTCTTACTTGCTTTGATCAATGAAGATGTTTTGTATGCATTAGTATCACTAAACATAATTGCAAACTTAACGTTCGTTAAAGCTCCTTTCTGCAAGAGTTGGGTTCATTGAGCCTGGAGAATGTGATTCTTTGAGTTAAGCTGGTGCTGTTGCGGATTGGAGGGAACGTTACTTTGGTTACTAGAGTGTTGGAAGTGGAAACCTTTTGTCATCACTGCAAGGAAAAGGCGAACTTGTTCCATGAAATTCAAGCTGTGCATATAAAATATGTTATTCAGGACCAGGAGCAGTGGATTTTTAACCATGATCTTCAACCTTGCTAGATCGCACAATAATTTTGAGTAACGTCGTTTAGAATGGCAGATAATCTGTAACCAGTGTTCTGGGATCGATGCTAAACAGTTACATGTCTTGCATACTGAATTCTTCTTTTTGGATTTGATTGCAGGCACAGCCTTGTATATTAAATGGTAAACATGAACTGTAAAGACAGGTTGTGTTCTCCTTTTAAAAGAAAAAAAGAAGACTCATTGTACATGTCCCGAACTCTTTTGAAAACATCAGATACTCTACAAATGTTTTATACATCTAATTATGCATATTTCACACTACACTAGCTCTGTATATGTGTCACCTCACCTGGTATTAACAAGAAAAATCTGACTCCTGATGCTTCGTGTTGTTTAAATTTGCAATTATGGTTACAAGTCTTTGTATGACAGAAGAGAGTTTATAAAAGTGTATTACCACTCTGAGACTCTTTCTTCTTTCTTTGGACTCTTCTTGCATGCCAAATCTGATTGAAGAAGACAGCACCCTTAGCACAAACAGCATCAACTACAGGTATCAAACCTGTGCTTCAGCTCGCTCCTTTGTTCATAAACCAGGCATACCTGAGTACCTTCACACATATAAATTAGTATCAGAATTGCTTAACTTTAGGGTGGTTTTTGTTCTTGCTCAGAATTCTAAGTGCAACACAGCACTTTGATATGCACTCTTTATAAAACTATAAAATGCTTTTTGCAAATGAGGTATCTATATAGTATATACATAGAAGGGGTAGAAGTGAAGCTGCATCAAATATATCTGTTAAATAATAATCAAAAAAATTTCAGTTGCCTTTAGAATAAATTTGTAGTGAATGATAGACTACATTTGACAAACACAACTAAATAAACAAACCAGTGAACTAAAACTTACAGAACACTAATCTTATTTGTGCTTTTAGCCAAGTGGGACGGGAAAGTCTGCTTCTAGAGAAACCTCATTTTTAGCATAACAAGGCCATTGGTCGTATGGGTGATCTATACCAACAGAATGATCCAATACATTGTGAAACGTGCTGCTTATGAAAAAGATTGAACTTTCTCAATTTGTAAGGAGTAAGAAGAGGAGTTGTGGGAGCTTGAAAGCAGAAATGGAACAGTTCACCTATCTATTTGGTTGGTTTTTTTTTTTTTGGGCCCTTTGTCTAAGAAAATATGAATAAAAGACCCAGGTGTGTCTTTATACCTTCAGTTGGCACCAGTAACCAAAAATTACCAACTGGTCCAATATAATCCCCTGGTAACGTACCTAATTGCGTAAAACGATCCACGAATTGCCAACAAGCAGAGCAGATGGCAGTTCCTCAGAAAAATGAAACACGTTTGTGTGATGATACACGTGGGTACCTTACTCGTTGGGGATTATTGTCATCTCTAAAGATGAGAAAGTCTTTTAAAATAAACACGTTTGTTTGATGAAGAACAAAATAACAAGTCGAGATGCTAGCCTGTAAATTAAAACCCTCTCAAAAAAAAAAAAACACAATTTGTAATAAAGACCGAGTTACTTAGTCAACCGACACAATTTGTACACAGAGCATTTGTACATTCCAGCCGTCTCCGGAAGAAAATGCAGAAGCAGAGAGTGACGTTGTGCACCTGTTGGCACAGACGTAAATTTTCTTCCCTTTTTTTTCCCCTTCTTTTTTCTAATTAAGAGAAGAAAAAAAATGTCTCAAATTTTTCAGTTCAAGCCGGAATGATCGTTACATAGCCAAAAGAAAGGCCATCTTTATTGAATTCATCTCGTACAAGGCTACAATCAGTTGCATCTTCGCATAGCCACAAGCTACAATGAAACACTTGACAGGGTACTTGCAGAGACCACAACTTACAATATCAAACAGCTACACTACACCAATTGAGAACTATTTTTATTTGATTACATCATTGCGGTGAAAGAAAAGCAACAGCAAAGCTTCAATGCAGACCAATGCAGGAGTAAAATAAGAGAGTTCAAGCTTCCCTTGTCAGCTCGAAAGACGAGTGGTGCTGTCAAGAAATGGATAATCAGTGTAACCAAGAACCGGATCAGATATGTAGAACGTATCTCTGATGTACTTATTTAGAGGAGCATTGAGCTCAAATCTCTTTGGCAAATCCGGATTAGCCAAGAACCAACGGCCGTAAGCAATAAGATCTGCACGGTCCTCAGCCACTGCGTTGTTCCCATCTTCCATGTCAAAACCACCAGCAGCAATGAAGGTACCATTAAAAGCCTTTCTCATGGGTACGAGACTGTTGGGACATTCACATGTTTCTCCGACTGTCTTCATTCTTGGCTCAATCATGTGGCAGTACAGGATCCCATACTTGTTTAAGGCATTGGCTAGATAGAGTCCCAACTCCTTTGGATTAGAATCTCCGGATTCCATATAGTCGGCAAATGGAGATAATCTAATTCCAACTTTATCTGCTCCTATCTCGTTGACAACAGCTTCAACAATGTCTAGTGCAAATCGGCAACGGTTTTCTAGAGACCCACCATACTGGTCTGTTCGATCATTTACTTGATTTTTTAAAAACTGATCGATTAGGAAGCCATGGGCGCCATGAATTTCAACTCCATCAAAGCCTATAAAATCAACAAACAATAACATTGGTGTTACTGAATATTTTTGAAACTTTTCATCACCCAATAACTGAAACAAAGAGATTACCACTTTGATGTAATACGTTTCTGTGAAAGGACATGTAAATTTATTTCATATTTAACTTGAAAAAATTACCAGCTTCCATCGCATTCCTTGCAGCAAGTCTAAAATCATTGACGATTTGAGGAATTTCATCTGCCCTTAATCGTCTTGGAGGTGTGAATTCCTCAACGTCAATTCCATTAGATCCTATTTGTGGTTGTACGGGCTTGTCAGTAGAAGAGACTGGAGCTTGCCCATTTGGCTGAAAGCCTATTAGTAAAAGAGGGAGAGAATCACTATGAGAACGTAACAGATTATATTGAAGAAATATCAAATTCATTGATCTACAACAACCCCATGCCATAGCAGAAGCAAGGTTGATAGATCCTACTATTGGTAAAAAAGAAGTTTATAATAGGACTATGCATGCAGATACTATGCACTAGTTATGAATTCTGAGTTATTTAAATTCATCAAACTTGTTCGGTTGTTCCACGTCAAAACGTTATGTTTTCCTAATAAATTAAGGAAGAGCATCTAGTTTTCAAATGTATCACTAGTCTTATAAGTCACTTATGCTCACAAGGGTTTCTATGATAAAGTCATGAGTCAGGGACAAACCACTATTTGAAACCCTCCCGACGTGCACAATTTGACAGATGAAGATACCCCCTTTGGCATGTACAGCATTGACAATGGGTTTCCATGCTTCAACTTGCTCCTTGGTCCATATACCAGGAGTATCTGTATACCTTAACATACGAAATTAAGAAACAAAAAGATTCAAATTTTGGAATGGGAAAGTTGCAAATCTACTGCATCTTGTGATTTTCAAGTTTACAGAAAGAAACTTGAAAGCTATTCATTAAGTTACCCTTGTGCCGTGTCTGAAACTCCAGTGGCTTCACTTATGAGAAGACCCCCTTTGGATGTTCTCTGAGAGTAATATAAGATGGCATGTGGCTGGGGAACATTTCCGTATGATCTCTGTCTAGTCAATGGTGCTAAAACAACTCTGGAATGGATAAACAAAGTAAACACTTGTCAACACAACCATCAATACTTTCTTCTAGACACAAGGCCTAAACCTCGAGACATAGGCCTATATCAATATTGTTATTATTAAAACAGTATGTTGAGGGGGAAATAAGGCCTAAACCTGGTAACACATAACGTTCTCGACTTATAAACCAAAACCCAGATCATATTATGACCGATTCATGCACAAACAAAATGGACCATTTGAATTTGGAAGATGAGAAAACCAAAACATGTTCTTGGGCACTTAGCAATAATCAACCAATTAAAACTGGAGAGAGACAAAGATTTAAGCATAATTTACCTGTGAGAAAGATCAAACTTTCCCGACTTGTAAGGGGTAAGAAGAGGAAGTGTGGGAGCTTGGTTAGCCATATATATAATTTTGCAATCTGGGTGCTTCAAGTTGTTGGAGTTTTAGTAGTTCTGGTCTCTTTTTTTTTGAGAAGCACTAGTTTTGGTCTGGAAATGAATGGAAGACAATTGGGTCTTTATACGTTTGAGAGTGAACTAGAAGACAAAGTCGGCTACTTGGAAACAATTGGGGGTCCGCTGACTGCTTTACCATTACGAAGCTTGTGAGCTGGTGACGTGTGGAGTTACGTGGGCTGTGGTTTTGGTAGAAACTGGGAAAGTTACTGAGCTGCCAGTGTTGACTTGTGGTTTTGGGAGAAACTGTGGAAGTTACTGAGTTGATAATTACTGAACTTGTGGTGGATCATAAGTTCATAACCATAAAAGAGCTTCAAATGGTGACATACCAACAGCTAAATGGTGAGCAGTATTATACCAATGCTCACCCATGGAAGAGCTTCAACCCATAAATGAGTTTTTTCCCCAATTACACACCTCAAATACTGCTCCAATGTCTTATTGAGGTTTTCACTCTGTCCATCAGATTGTGGATGGTAGGCAGAACTTTTATGAAGACCAGTGCCTTGAATCTTAAAGAAAGCTTCCTAGAAATGGCTCAAAAAAAGGGGTCTCTATCAGTTATGATGGACTGCCATTTATGCATGCAGCTTGCAGATATGATGAATGAATTGTTGAGCAATGACAGCAGCAGTGTATGGATGTGCTAATGGAACAAATTGAGCATATTTTGTGACACTATATATCAATGACAACCATGATGACTCATTTACCAGCTGATGTAGGCAAGCCCTCCACAAAGTCCATTGAAATTGTTCAGGACTTGATAATGTGTGATCAAACCTAGTAGAAGTCCCTTTTCATCACCAGTACGTGTTGTTAGTGAAAAAGAAGGGTGATACCTGGAGGATGTGCATTGATTATAGGTTTTATGAATGCAGTCACAGTTAAAATAAATCATATTCCTGTGGTTGATGAACAATGAAATCCAATCGACAGCAAAGTTCAGAAGTTATAGTATATCCTCAGGTATCTCTCATTATTAAGATACACAAAACAGAAGATCCAGTAGTTGGTACAAGTCAAAAGACAGACAATTTTTATTCAATTCATCTCGTACAAGGTACAATCAGTTGCATCTTAGCATAGCCACAAGCTACAATAAAACACTTGACAGGGCACTTTCAGAGACCAGATAATACAATCTACACTATACCAATTGAGAACTCCATATTCTGGTTAACCAGCCTATCCAACTTGGTATTGACTATTTTTATCCTAGTGTAACATAATGCCAAAGAAACGCAACAACAATACTTTGAAGCAGACCAATGCCGGAACAAAATAAGAAAGTTCAAACTTCCATTGTCAGCTGGAAACTCGTGCAGTGCTGTCAAGAAATGGATAATCAGTGTAACCTAGAACTGGATCAGATATGTAGAACGTATCTCTGATGTACTTATTTAGAGGAGCATTAAGCTCAAATCTCTTTGGCAAATCCGGATTAGCCAAGAACCAACGACCATAAGCAATAAGATCTGCACGGTCCTCAGCTACAGCATTATTCCCATCTTCCATGTCAAAACCACCACCAGCAATGAAGGTACCATTGAAAGCCTTTCTCATCGGTACAAGACTGTGGGGACATTCACATTTTTCTCCAACTGACTTCATTCTTGGCTCAATCATGTGGCAGTACAGGATTCCATATTTGTTCAGGGCATTGGCAAGATAAAGGCCCAATTCCTTTGGAGTAGAATCTCCGGTTTCCATATAGTCGGCAAATGGAGATGATCTAATTCCAACTTTATCTGCTCCTATCTCGTTGACAACAGCTTCAACAATTTCTAGCGCATATCGGCAACGGTTTTCCAGAGATCCACCATATTGATCTGTTCGATCATTTACTTGATCTTTTAAAAACAGATCAATAAGGTAGCCATTGGCGCCATGAATTTCAACCCCATCAAAGCCTATGACATTGACAACAAAACCACAAAAGAAGAGAATATGATAACGTATCGATCATATAACGTAGTACGTGAAAGTAAGAAATTGATATTTCATGAAGACTTGTACATTTATTTGTCCACTACAACTTTTTCATCCTCAAATAAGATAATTTTGGCGCCCTACTTTGATAAAATATGTTTCTGTAAAAGGACATATAAATTTATTTCATATTTAACTCAAAGATCGAACAACGCGTGGTGACAGAAGATGATACTACTATAGAATGTGTTAGAAAAGATGTAAGCTAAGCTACAAGCCTACTTCAGACCAAAAAAAAAGCTACAAGCCTACACCACGCATAAAAATTCCGTTTACAGAATGCAAAAAGCAGTGAACTTTTTTCATCTTCCTAGTTCTCTCATTTGGGGCTTCCTCAAACACATGGTCTTCTTAATTTACACAATTAAACCCAGATCATATCATGGAAAATCAAAACCCCAACACAGAAATTCATCCAAACCCAACATTGTTTGGGTATTGGCAACAACATCATTCTATAATGTAGAGCAAGAACATGCAAGCATCCAACTTGATTTATGGCCAATGCGCAAACAAAATGACCCAATTTCAAATTTAGAAGATAAGAAAACCAAAATCTGTTCTTGGGTTCTTATCAATATCAAGTTATCAATCAATATAACAATGCAGGGAGAAAGATAAAGTAACTTTACCTATGAGAAAGATCAAACTTTCCCAACTTGTAAGGAGTAAGAAGAGGAAGTGTGGAAGCTTGTTCTCCCATCTATCTGATTTTGCAATCTTATTAGTTCAAGTTGTTGGAGTTTCAATTCTTCTGCTCTGGAAATGAATGGAAGACACAACTGGGTCTTTATACGTTTGACAGTGAGGTAGAAGACAACGTCGGCTACTTGGAAACAATAATGTAAACAGGGATCCATTGTCACCGTCACAGCTAAAATTGTGGGGCTTGATCGAGATGTGTGGCTGCCATGGCCACTGCGTATTTAGTCGCAATTGTTATATGGAATGAGCTGCCAGTCAACATGATCCTCAAGATAGCGTCTTTCTTTTTTTTTGGAAAAGAGAGGATTATTATGCCTAATAATAGAGCTGTCCCTTTTACCCTGGAACTATGCAGTTCAAATAAGAAGGTCAGAAAATGCCAAAGCAGACAGTGACGTCGTGCACCCGTTAGCCTACTGCTGTTCCTCTCTTGCTTGGATTTACCTTCTGGGCTCCAATTTTGCCAATGCTTGTTCGTTTTACAAATTACTCTGCGAGTGATTCTCTCAAGGTTCTTAAAAGTATAAAAGACCAATGTTGCAAGTAATGCATCATCTTCATCATTGTTAGTGACAAACCGTAATTGGAGATCATATAAGAGCACCTCCATCTATGGGCTTCGTTGGGAAAACATGAGTCATGAAACCTGGGTCGCCACATGATAATGATTTTGAGCTGCAGTTTCCACCTACGATTTCTGTTTCTCGGTAGCCACGTGACAGTGACTGTTTATTGAATTTTGTATTAAGTATTTTAAATGTGAATAATGATTTTATGTGTTATTAAAATTATGAATAACGTATTGAAATTATACAAAAGGTAATAGATCATATAAGAGCACCTCCATCTATGGGCTTCGTTGGGAAAACATGAGTCATGAAACCTGGGTCGCCACATGATAATGATTTTGAGCTGCAGTTTCCACCTACGATTTCTGTTTCTCGGTAGCCACGTGACAGTGACTGTTTATTGAATTTTGTATTAAGTATTTTAAATGTGAATAATGATTTTATGTGTTATTAAAATTATGAATAACGTATTGAAATTATACAAAAGGTAATAGATAAATTTTAAAAAAATGAAATTAATTTTATTTACTACATGACTTAAATTGACAGGCCAAACATAGGAAAAAAAAATACAATAATTTAAATTTATAACCCTAATTATCAACAACCTCATTACAAAAGAAATCGGTGTTGAGGGGTCATTGAGATTGGCCGGGTTGGTCGAGTCGCCGGTTGAAGGTGGTTATGGATATCCACCGGGGAAAGGTATTTGAGGAAATCTACAAAGAAAATGTGTTTGAGGACATCCACCAGGGAAGGATGTGTAGGGATATCCACTAGTTGTGTTTTCTTGCCTATCCGCTATTTCTTTTTGTCTTAACCGCCAATAATCTTTTCTTCTCTCTCTTTGATACGATCTTCCCTCTTTGAAGTGCTCATTCCAAAGATCTATTTGTAATCGCATATATTTTCGTTGTTGTTGCTCTTGTAATTGTTTTGCGTATGCCTCGTCGCGTTTCTCCCTCGATTGCAATATTGATGATTGGTTGGTTGCAATCGTGACAACAACGGATGTCATGGGATACGCATCTTTGGCCGCCTTCTTTCCTTTCCGGGAGGCTTCTTTTGTTGTCTTCCTTCCAATAGGCTTCACATTTAGATTCGAGGGTACCTCATCACTATTTTGGGCCAAGTTGATAAGAGGTTCATCATATTTGAACTCGCTCTTTTGTTTCTTTTCTTTGATCCCTTGTCATCTCTTGCTTCCATATATTTTGTGTTCTTTTGTACTACAAATTAATAAAGAAAACTACAATTAATAAGATGTATGACATACAAGATAATTTATCGATAAGTAAATAATTATTTCAACATACATAAAAAAAAGTTTAATATTCATACCCCATCAACGAGACATGAACTGCTCTTTACCCAAGCTTTAGCTTGCCTTATCGCACAATGCCACTGAAACAATTCTATTTTTAGAGATTTTCACCTCCCTATCATTGCGCTTGTTGTTCGAGGGTAGGCATCTGAAAAATTGTCGAAGTAGTGCTTGAGAACATTATCCCAAAATTGCGTTTTCTTTTGATCGGTGCCCTTTTCCGCATCGTGGCTAACAAATCTCCACCACTTGCACAATTGAAGGTCTTCATCGGCTTCCCAAAGTTTTCTATCGAAAGTAGAACCACCGGCCATGAATCGAAACAAAAAAGAAGATTAAAACTATAGGAGAATGACATAAAATAGTTATAAAACTAAAGATCACAATTTTTTGTGTGGGATGAAAAAGCTAGAGGAGGGTGATACATATTTATAAGGAATTGTATATTTTTTTTTATATTATTTTTCTTACCGTTAGGATTTTTTTGTAGCATTTTTCATTCAATTTAATTCATTTAATTAAAAAATAATAATTGACCATTGTGATTAAAACGGTAGGCTATCTAGGGCCGTTAGATTTGTTTTTGAGAAGTAAACCAACGGTGCAAATTAACTGACCGTTGGGTTTGAAAATTCAAAAGGTCAGCTCTAGGGTTGACGCGTGGTGTGTGGGGTTGGGACTCCGTGCAAGACGACAAAAAACGACGCGCTGGGCTTTTCACGTCTTCTCCTCGCTATTCATGTGTCTCACGCACAAATACGGCACTTCTTCTCCTCGTGTCTGCAGCAGCTTGCACGTAGGTGACGTCTGCAGGGCCCCGCATTTTGGGCTAAGTTGGCAACGAAGGCCCGGGTCATTAAAAAAGGAGATCTGGGTCATAGTTCTAACCCAGGTGAAGACCCAATGAAGGCCTCAGTTAAAAAAAGTTTGTGGGTGGACTTGGTTTTTTTTTTTTTGGGTCTTCATTTGAAGTGGCTGAAGGCCTTGGTCATGATTTTTGGGTAAGGGTGGACTTGCTCTAAGGGACATGAGTTGTGGAATTTGTGTCCATAACCCAACTTCTCATTGATTGTATGTGTTTAATTGATGAAGAAATTCTTCATTTTTGAAAGATTGTGGGATGACATACATTCAAGATCAGTGTTGATGCTGCTATCAAGGGATGCGCAAGATGGGTCCTATTGTCTACGAGCACACATTGCGGCTTGTAAGCGACAATGACGGGTTGCAGGCATGGCCGCATGGGTTCTCATAGCATATTTCCTTGGTGCGAGCATGTAGTGTGGTTTGTGGGTAAGTATTAGCTTATTCCTCGTAGCAAATCCCTATTCAACTTTGTGTGGAATAGGTCTCTTTGTGTGCAAGTAGCTTGTTCCTAATAATAAAGTGAAGTTGCCACTTCAGACCAAAAAAAAAAAAAAAAGTGAAGTTGCCACAATTAATTACTCATAGAGGATATTTGATTACGTGTGAACTACAATGAAAGTCATGCAGTGACATTTGTTTGAGTGATATTACACTGTTTATTAACAAAATCTGTGTGTTGAGTTGCGTTTGTTTTTTTTTTCTTATCACTATGATTGAAAATGTTTGATAAATCTCACAAATATGGTTCCATTTAGTATTTTCATTGTGGGTCTTTATCTGGGTTATATGATTAGCCCACGCGTTTTTAGGTCCGTATTTTGAATTTTGCCTCGTCTTTTACTAGAGTGGAGACCGACCTCATAGTTCTAAAGTATGTCTCCTAACGTTCAAGCTTCTGACACTCATGGTCACCAATTTGTTTCTCTCCGGCTAGGAAGCATGAAAGAGTCGATGGAGAGGTGTCTACGTTTTTGAAGCGGCCCGAATTTCATTTGTAAATGAATGGAAGCGAGCGTTCTGAGTTGGAAGTGTGATGATGGCAGCTAGTGAGTAGCAGCAGAGTCGGGAAGAAGAGGGTGGGGAAATTGACCAGATTTCAAAGCCTCATTGCTATATAGAACATAGATAAGGTGTTTGGTGGCTTTAGGCGAGAAATTGAAATCAGGGGTCGGCAGTAGGATCGGCCAAACTGTTTTGTGGTTTTCTTTTTCTTGTAGCCTTAAGATTTTTTTTAGTTAAGAAAATTAAAAAAAAATGTAATGCCTTTTTCTTTTTGTTTGTTTGTTTTATTGTTTATATGTCATCCCCTTGCCTCTCAACTGGAAAATGAAACCTTCATCAAGGTTTTACATCCCATCTCACTGAGGTTCGCCTTCCGCCGTAGCAACCATCTTCATCTCTCCAGTGTCACTGCAATACTCCACCTAATCCCCAAACAGAGAGCTCCAAATCATTTCCGGGTCATCCAAAACACCTTATTTCAATTGAGACGATGGCAGCAATACTCAAACCCCTCTCATCACCATTCTCCAGGTACTTCCCTCATTCTCCAACCCTTCATCCTCTTCAACTCTATCTCTCTTCTCACTCCTCCTCTCCTCCTCCAATCCTCAACCAATCCAATCAACCCCCAGACTGACTCGACACCGTCTCTACCGCATCGTCAGCAGCTCCGCCCACTCCAAAAACTTGAAGCAAAGCTTGAAATCCTGCGGTGTTTTCCTCACGAATGATCTGATAGATGAGTTCTCAAACGGGCTCGGTTCAGCCACGGAAACCATTACAGGCTCTCGAGTTTTTCAACTACACTGGGAACAGAAGAGGGTTTATCACACCAGTTCTCACTCGACACTATGCTTTACATGTTGGGAAGAAGTCGAATGTTTGAAAAAATGTGGGAGGTTTTAGTTGAGACCAACATAAGGACAGGAGTTTGATAACTCCGCGAACTGTGATGGTGTGTTAGCTAGGATTGCTAAGGTTGCTCTGTTAGGGAGACAGTGGAGTGTTCAAGAAGTTCAAGAAGCTTGTGCCGGAGTTCGATACGGCTTGTTCAATTCGTTGTTGAGGACTCTTTGTCAGGAGAAGAGCATGACAGATGCTAGGAATGTGTATCATAAGCTGAAGCATAGCTTTGAGCCGAATTTGCAGACATTTAATATATTGTTGTCTGGTTGGAAGTCCTCGGAGGAAGCCGAGGGTTTTTTGAGGAGATGAGGGAGTTGGGTTGAAGCCTGATGTTGTTTCGTATAATTGCTTGATTGATGTTTATAGTAAGAATAGAGAGATGGAGAAGGTGTTTAAGGTGATGGAGAAGATGCGGGACGAGGAGATATGGCCGGATAAGATTACATATACTTGTGTCATAGGGGGATTGGGGTTGGTTGGTCAGCCGGATAAAGCCAGAGATGTGTTGAAGGAAATGAAGGAGCTTGGGTGCTACCCGGATGTTGCAGCATACAATGCTGCTATTAGGAATTTTTGCATTGCAAAGAGGCTTGGTGATGCTAATTGGTTGATGGAGGAGATGATGAGTAATGGTTTGAGTCCGAATGCTACTACTTACAATTTGTTCTTTCGGGTTTTCTTCTGGTCGAGTGACTTGCAGAACTCTTGGAGCTTGTATGGGACAATGATGCATATGGGGTGTTTGCCAAATACACAGTCGTGCATGTTTTTGATCAGGTTGTTTAGGAAGTTGGAAAAGGTGGATTTGGCATTGCAGCTGTGGAATGATATGATTGAGAGGGGTTTTGGATCTTATATATTGGTGTCTGATGTGCTGTTTGATTTGCTATGTGATATGGGTAAACTAACAGAAGCAGAAACGTGCTTCTTCCAGATGGTGGAGAAGGGGCATAAGCCAAGTAATGTTTCCTTTAGAAGGATCAAGGTGCTTATGGAACTGGCAAACAAGCATGAGGCCCTCAAGAACTTGACAGAGAAAATGGCACTTTTTGGCTCTTCAATCCATCTTCCTGAGAGTATGGATAGGTCAACAGAGGTACCTTGCTCAGAAGCACTTGCTTGAGAAAGTATGCTTGTGTCAAGTCATGAATTGGCAATGGTGCTAACTGTTAACTAATACTGCAAAAGTTGCTGATTGATAGATCAAAAGTGGTGCTTTACACAACTGGGTATAGAGGCTTGCCATGTGATTTGTTGAGTGTTAACTCCATAGAATCTGGATTCGGCACTCAGATCTTTTTGTTGGCTCGGACCTTTTCCCGTCACATGGTTATATGGCTGGTGAATTCAGTTGGTCTAGCTATTTTCCCAGTGGGGTAGACCTTTGAACTAGGTTCTCAGTTGTTGATTTTTTCTGAGAAGGAGCAAGTTTTTAATTCATAATCTTGTTGGGAAAGTTACGAGCCTTTGTATCTGTCTGAAAAATGCTAATTCCACTATTTACTTGCCTTTAACATGGTGAAGTCGCTGGCGCACCAACTGAGACCGCTTGTTCCACAGAGTTACCAACTTGCCTCTAGTTCTGTTAGACAAGTATCCGGTTAGAGTCTGGTAAGGAATTTTCAACTTTTTCATATGTGTTCGTTTGCTACTCCTGTTATTACCTAAATATAAGTAGTGTGGTCTCTCCTGTTGCATGTTATCAGGCTCCATGCTGGTGAAATTCATTGTTTTGACTTTTGATGAAACCTTTACTGCTTAAAGGTTTCTATCCAAATAGTTGCTCAGTAGCATGTTTCATGCGAAATATAACCTGTTCCTAAAGATTGCACACATACACGCTTACATGCAGACATCTCTATATGAATGATCAATCCTCCTTTGAATTGTTTGAATTGTTCATACCTCATATTTGTCTCTGCTCTAGGCCATGGTCTTCGTTTACTTGTATTTCTTCTTCTTTCTAATAAAATTCTTTTCTGTCTACAAAATTTGATATATATGTATGGGGCTTAATGTAAAACATGTTATTCTCCTTCCATATTCATGTTTGGCAATAAAGTAATAATCATTTGGTTAAAAAAAAAAGAGAGAGAAGAAGAAGAAGAAGAAGAAGAAGATCAAGATATTCTGTTATTTCTGCTCCTGAACAGAAGAAATACTGGGTTGAACTCTGGTCATCTTCTTTCATGACTGTATATACTTACAAGCCCCACAGCCCCACTACTACTGACTTGCATCCTGGTCCAACACGTCCTTTTAAGTTTTGCCACTACGGCACCATCACTTGTGAACTTCAGTATTTTCCTAACGTGGCTTTTCTACCACCTCGTGAAGCCTAACCCTATATAGACACTGCCACGTAACAGTTCTTTTTTCTTATCTTGATTCTTTTTGTTAAATCTGTTTGAACATTTTGCCAGTGGTGTCATCAACATCAACTTCTTGTTCATGTTTATTTGTTTTAATGGCAATATCTTCACAAATGATACTAGTGATCTCTATAATTGTGATTATATCAAATCAGACATCAGAATAATTTTGTTCAACAAAAAGAAGAACCTCAGCATTGATTCTTGTGTTGCTATTGGCATAATTCAAAGTGCTATCTCAAATTTCAGTTTGTTTCTCCTTATCCTGCAAGTCAAACAGAGATATTATCATCATCTAATATTGAATGGACATGAATATACTATTAGCCATTCTATATTCTCCAGGTCTTTTCATGTTTTGTCTGAAGTATCTGGTACCTTTCCTGTGCTGAATTTCTGAATACTTGATTGTTTCATTTTCATTTAAAACCATTTTTGATGCAAATTTTCATTGTAAGGTACGTGTTCTTCTCCAGAATTAGAGTAAAGAAATATTTATTTCTGATGGTTGATGTCATTTGGGGAGACTTGGTAGGCATGTTTATAGATGTCATATTGTGTCCTGTGCTGAGGGAAAGCTTTGAAGCTGAATAATCTTGGGTCGGTGCTCTTATGTCTGATGGTTTTCTTATAGTCGATGCTATAACTAAACTTGTGTTTGGTGTTTCATGCGCTTTTTCAGCTTGTACTCATTTTTTCAATTTACAGAACAATTAACATTACTGGATAGTAAAAGTAACTCTGTCTTTAGACTTCATAGTTTAGAATGAAACATAAAATGATTGAACGGAGTTTCAGAACTTGTATATTTTATCGACAGGCTAGCATTAAAATCTCTCATTGGTTACTGACTTTCTCTTTTATCTAACTTTTTGCCATGTTGCATTTCACTCTCTTTTACTTTTATACAATTGTGTCAGCATTTAAACTTGATGCCAGTATGATCTTTAAAATGTGCACATATTGTCAGATGCCAGTAAAGCTTTGCTTCTCGATAAGAATTTTCCTTGAACCAGCAATTTTATTTGCCTTTATACTTCCAGCTCTTAGGTTTTCAGGATTTCTTCTCTTGTTATGCATAGATTTTCATTTTTATGTTGACATCCACTTCTTGCAGATTCTGGGACATGGATGATCCAGATGGTTACTGACTTTGGTTTTGCGAGTACAAGTACAATGATGAAAACATTGTTTCATTCATGACTTTGAACAAGGTGGGTGGTTTTCTGCAGTGGATGGATTTGACTCGTAAGTATGCATTTGGGAAGATGCTGGTTATAGGCTATAAGCCTCCTTTCAAGGTCAAGGGCTTGTGGCTGTTCCATAGGCAAAAAATTACCCAGGTTATTATGACATTATGACATGGAACTGTATGACTGGCGAAGGGTTTATATCACTGATGAGGATCAAAAAGAGCGCGTGAATCAGATGAGAAGCCATGAGCTCTTTGAGGGAGAGCCATTGTTGGGTTTTTCCAAAGAGGTAGGTTGATGTAACATGTTAGGGGTTTCTTTAGAAGGTCTTTTCAAGGTGGTTGTGTTTCAAACACTTGGTTTTGCTATTCGATCTTCCCTTGTGTCATTGTAGAACCTTGTTCAGCCGCAATCCCAGTTCAATTGAATTTTTCAGCCAAAAAAAAAAAAAAAAAAAAAAAAAAAAAATAAGAGCTTACCGCAACAATAACCTCTTTAGAGAAGTAGTTGCAATATTTAATTTAATTTTGTTGAAGGAGAAAAGATAACGAGAATAACGGTCTACTCATTTATTGATAAAAAGACCTATTTATAGGCATTACATAGAGTCTCCCGAAGGATCTAGAAGTTCTATCAACTGTAATCTATTCTAATAATAAAACCGGATTAACCAATCCTATGTGTATCAGGGCAAAACATATAACAAAAAGACGGAAACATAATTTTCTTAAACACTTCCCCTTGTGTTGCGTCCCTAATACGATATGGTGCTTATGGTGTTGTCTCGGTAAAAACTTTGCCAAGTAAAACAAAAACCTCATGGGTAAAACAAAAGACTTGGTCGAAGGGAAAAAAAGCACAATGCATCAACTACAATTGAAGATAACATGTGATGCATGTAGACTCCCCCTGATGTCTACACAACGACTCCCCTTGATTGGTAACTCAATCTCGGAGTACAGATAAACGGCACAAACCAATGCACTTCACATACTTCAAAAGTAGATTTGGGCAACGATTTAGTCATTAAATCCAGCCATATTATCCTTAGATCAGACTTGCTATACTTAGCATTACTTTGATCTTTAAGGAGAAGGTTACTTAACAACTCAAAACATGAGTTTGCGTTGAAAATCAGATTCACGCGTGGCATGACCTTCGTGTACTTAAACAGTCATAACGTCTTCGATACAATAGGTATAGATGAACCGTATAAATTTCTGGAAACTAAACACCCGTAGTTTTCCAATCGTGTAAGGTCCATAACCTAGTTCATCTTGAGCTGATCACAAAGCTCTGTCGAAGTTGACTGTTCTGCCAAAGCAGATTCTCGGACAGATCCGTCCTACTTTACGAAAATAGCCATAACTCACTCAATATGATAGGTGTGATCAAATGGTTGGTATCCCTGGAAAGTAGACACATAGAAATTTCCAATGATACCAATTTCACCATTTTCCAACAAGTGGGCTATCATGCAAGTCCTGTGCAAGTTGACCTACAAAACTGGACAGATTCTGATTTCGCATTTGATGTGTCTTTCTGTAGGGATGAATAAGCCTGAACCTTTCATAGAAGGAATCACTGCCATTACATTGGCGTTGCGTGGGTGAATCCGGCCACTACCTTGATCTTCCTTCACACTCATCTAAAAGGGAGCGAAAATGCTCGACCGTTAGGAAGAGAGTTGAAAGACTAAGGAGAACTTGGCCTTACAAGTTTATAGTGAATGAGATGTCGAGTTGAGCATATTGTAACAAGTACATGAATGTGCTACCGTACTTAGATGGAGGATTTCTCTTAAGACTTCTTCGTCATATGGACGAAATAGGTCTTCTCAACACTTCGACCGATCAAGGGATACATATAGGCATAACTTCATCGTCCTTTAGCTTGCCTTAAGCCGACAGATGAATAAGCATCATCAATAACGGTCCTCACTTTCGAGACCAAGTATTCCCAAGATCCTTTCATTCTTAATTTTTAATCAGTGGCCTCTCTTAGTTTAACAAGAGTTTATCACAATCCATCCAGAATTTACACGTAAATAGGCATAATTCTTCATATCCCTTCCCAAATCAAGTAGATATTTAGCAAATACCTTGCAAACGTGCTCCGTGGTCAGGAGCCACTTGATTTGGGTGAAAACTGATCTATTCAAGATCTTTATGTACATCTCTTAGTTCCCAACATAGATAAGTTGTGACCACAAGCTGCATGTTCAGTTTTTCGAAAACTATCTAACTAACAAGGTAGTGGAGTGCAATGACATCCATTACTAGAGTATATCTCATCGTAGTCGATTCCAGGGCGTTTGTGAGAGACTTTGCGCCAGAAGGTGAGTCAAAACTCTTTTTCTCACTACGCTTTCTAACAAAGACATAACTGATAGAGTTTACACTTGGGGTGTCGGCGTCACCTAACCAAAGCACTATCTCTTTGTTTAAATTGGATCGTATTTTTCCATTTAGGCCAATCTACAACGTTGGTATTTTCTCAACGAAGTATGGTTCGATATCAAACTCATTAAACCACATCATCATGTACACCGGTGTAATTTCTAAGTGTAGAGATCTCTATATGGATTGGTATTGACATTGAGGCGTCCCCCAATGATGACCATAATCCAGTATTAATAGACGAATGAGTATCATTGATCAAAATATCAAGTTGTGCCAAACTTGCATTCTTTCTTGGCGAGTATGTATCGAACCAAGTGGCCTCCCCCTAAACCGTGGGAGCCACGGCCTAGCGACACCATCTACCACCATGCCACCATCTATGGGTGACGACATGCCCTCTTATCCAGACATCAACATGTCCTTATCCAGACATCAATCCTTGTAGGCATGTTTGCAGCATGTATATGTAATCTCGTCACTTTAGGGAACTTGATGAGACACAGTAGGGACAAACCATGACAATTCCAAGTCGTTCTACTTAAACATTCTTATTCTTATCTCCTCCTAACGACGGGAAGACTGGCTCATCAAAGTGACATAAAAGAGAACGCATGTCAAAGTCCTTATATAAGCGGACTATAGTCGGAAACTCATGTCTTATTAAAAGACAATATTCATCAAATAACCCATCATTATGCGCTTGCGGAGACGTAATTTGGCACATACAACATGTGGACGATATAAATTATAGAACGTTAACTCAATCTGTTAACAAATATGTATACTGTTACAACCGTAACATAAAGATTTGAATGATGATGGGCAAAGATGAATAAGTAAAACTATGACCCTGCTACAACCCGTAGTCGTTGGTCTTACAAGTCCAAAAAACCGCTGGCCTCACCGCCGGGACCAGTTAAAAAGAAATCGGTTAAACCGACCGCCGGCATCACCGGACCTTTGTTTTTCACTTCCTTTAATGATTCACTATTTTTCAGAGCTCCAAACGCTACCAAATTTTGTAAGCAGGTATACATGGGAGTTAGAATTCAGAAACCGCCAGCCTCGACGATAGAACCGGCCGTCAGAGTCGCTGGACATCTGTGAACACTTATATTGAGCGGCTCACCACCTTACAGGTCTCCAAATGCCACCAAATTTTGTAAATAGGTAGGCTTGGATGTTAAAAATTCGTGGCCGCAAATAGAACCTCAAGAACAAGTCTAAAAGTTGATGAACCGGTTCACACAATGACTGGTCCGCAAGCTGAAAAACCGAAAATTCTAGGTTTTTTTTAACTTTTCAATCATTGTTAAGGTTCCCCATAACATCTAATTGTTATGGCTTGAGTTAAACCAGTGTAAACATCACCATAGAACTATTATGCCTCAAAGTGAACAATGAGAAGCCATTAAGCCAACATCTTATGTATCATTCTTGTATAATCACTCACAGACATTGCAATGTCTTACTTAGTGAACACCGACTGAGCATCTTTTGTATGCTAGTCTCTATATATTTTCATTGTCTTTAGCGTGGGAGAGTGTCGTTCCTAATCTTTGCTAAAGAATAGGCTTTACAAAACAAGTAACGAGCATGGCCAATGTGAGATCATATGGGTTTTTTTTGCGTCATATTTGCTTATGAAAGTATGAGTAGTGCCTCCATTGTATATGAGGATGACGTGAATGACTTTAATGCCATCCATAGGCCGTGAGCATTGCTCATAGCTCCACCAAATTGTATTTTGGTGATCTTTGATCTCAATGGTTACTTTGTTCAAAAGAAAGGATGTCTGTGAGAGTCTTTACTCTTTAGTATACGGATCATCAAAACAGGTCCAAAATTGTCTCGGACGATTTATGTTAAAGCCTACATGAGTCGATGTCTCCATTCTCATGATTGGTGACAATAACCGATTCAATTAACCGAAACTTAGTGAATCATGAATGTTGCGCATTCATTATAGTGATACATAAGAAATTCTCATTAATTCTCACTGTGTTTTGTAGGTGATAAACGTTGACGTGAATATCATTAAGTCATAATACGGTTTGATTGCTTTCTTATGCATAAATAGCATATGTGACTTGAATCATAACGCCATTAGACATTGAAACTTGAGCATTAATCCACTCTGATTATTTGTGATGATTTAATCATCATAGTCGCAACGGATTTATAAAGAACTAAATCCATGAATAGTTGTCTATTCCTTGCAATAAGCTAAGCACTCAATCTCTCTACAACACATTCGTATACAAGAATGTAAAAACAACAGTCTTATGTCAAGACATAGAAACCGAAATATGTTAACAATTTCGATGGAGATTGAAAAAAGGTATTAGAATCCTTTAGAGTGCATTACATGACGTGTAATACTACGTAGATGGACGAAGCAAGGCTTAAAACATGCCAAAACTTGGCAAAATTGGTCGTGAGCACTATATAAGGACGGCGCTGCCGCCCATGACTCACTGTTGGATCTTGTAGAGAAAGAAGAGGATTTTTCAACATCCAATTTTGGATGACATTTAGCATAACGTAATTTTCTTTTTGCAATTGTATGAATCCGCTAAAGAGTGTAGAAAACGACTCTTGTTTGTAATGTCTTTGCATAAAAATTGTATAAGTGTGCATTGTGTCACACTTGATATTACAAATCCTCTTTTGATCCAAAACCGATGTGCATTGCGCAACATCATGATATACCAAGTATGCATTGCACCACACTTGGTTTAATTATGATGCCCAAGTATGCATTGCGCCATACTTGGTGCGATTTTAGCCTTTATAAACGCCACCTTATAGTAACTGGTGGTCTTTTGTAGTCCAATGTAGTGTCATGTTGTAATGCAATATATTACATTAACATATAGCTTATGTAGATCGAATCATATGTGCTAGACAAAATCTGAATATATATGCCAACAATTATAACGAGGTCTTGACCATGAATTTAATTCAAAATATAACAACTAAGTAACTTTAGTTAAATATGTGAGGTGTATGCCTTCACAAAACTTGGAAAAATAAACATATTTTGTAGTCACTTAGACTATTAAACCGAAGTCATGTGCTAAATATTTTCCGCAATGTACCTTTTGCTTTTAAAATCCATAACTGTGAGAATAGTATTCTCTCCTCTTCCATATAGTGAGTTTCTTGTTTCAAGAACTCCATATATTTATTATATACATACATTGACCATATTATTGCTTTTTTTGCAATTAGTGAACCGATGTATAACCACATCAATAACATGATTTTTCTTTTACAAGCCCAATCTTTATATGACATGTAGGGTTCGAGGTGTTGTCTCCCCCTCTTGTTCATAACGCGTGACACAAATTTCGTCACTTTTTTTTTTTTTTTTCAAATATGGGGCTCATGTTTCGGTCAATTATTTCAAACAACAAGATGGAAGATTGACTATTATCGATATACGATAATTAATTCGAAGTATTGAATTTGGTCAAGACCAAGGTTTATGATAACTCAATTCGATATAAACCATGACAAATTCCATCACAAATCGATGTAACCGTGACAATTTCCGTCACAAATCGATGTTAACTGCGATAATTTTCGTCGCAAATCGATGTTTGTCCATTTATTAACCACGACAATATTTCGTCGTAATACCGTGACTTGTCAAACCGTCACAAATTTCAACTTTGATATGAGGGGTCCTAATTCCTCAATATCGTCTCACGTTATAAAGAAAGGTGGGATGTAGAAGAAGACTACGAAACCCGGCTATGAAATTAAAATTCAAAAGCGGCAACTTTTATAAAAACTTACGTGCTAGTTTGCCGTGTAAAAGAAGTTGTCTTTGTAATTTTCATGCTTACTTCCATGCTGCGAAGTAACTCTCGCAATTTCATCGCAATCCGTCACGAGAAAAATTTGATGAAAAATAAAAACATATGGTTAATTATATTCACTATATAATATAAACAGTAAAACTAATTAAAGAATTACTATAGTAAAAACTTGTTTTATCCGTGGGTAAAAATATTTAACCTGGAGGGGCAAATTTACTGTTTTGCCCCCCTTACAATCAGTTTCTCTCCTCTGCCTTCGGATCCGAGTATTGATTCGGGTCCTAGGTTGTGTAGAGGCTTCCGTCGGAGGAGAAGGCGTGCGAGCGTCGTGCCGGGGCAGCACTAGGTTGTCAGTGATCGGCGGTCGACAGCGAAGGGGCGGCGATGATGTCGGGTAGGAGGTCCGATCAGAGCTATTGTGAGGGAGGGGCGCCATACGGAGCTGGGCGGGGACTGGGTGGGCCGGAGAGAGCTCGCGTGTGTAGCGCTAGGGCGGTAATGCAAGTCTGGGGGCGGGCGTTGGAGGCTGAAGGTCGTCGGGGCACGCAGTAGGTCCTTGGGCCCGCTCGGGCTGGATATTGGTTAGAGATCGGCTCGGATGGTTGCCGGCGTTGTTGAGAAGCTATGGTGCCCACAATAGTTTAGTCGGTGGCCAGAGTAAAAACGGTGGGGTACGGCGGCAGAAAACTTTAGGGTTTGTGGTTTTTTTTTTTTTTTTTTTTTAGAGGTTAGGGTTTCGTTATCAAGCTCGGGTTAGAGCACAGTGCTGATAACGTGTTGAAGGAGAAAAGATAACGAGAATAACGGTTTACTCATTCATTGATAGAAATGCCTATTTATAGGCATTACATAGAGTCTCCCGAAGGATCTAGTTGTATCAACTGTAATTTATTCTAATAAGGAAACCGGATTAACCAATCCTACGTGTATTAGGGCAAGACACATAACAAAATGATAGAAACATAATTTCTTTAAACAAATTTAACAATAATCAAATCCTAGTATTCAACAAAAATTGGACTTGGTTCAGCTAATAAATTCAAATTCAGATGAGTCCAACCTTCAGATACATGCGCAATATATACACATGCTTTCCTCTGCATATATTGAACTGTACTATGCATATATTTTCGATTTCTACAGAATTGCACAGCACATTCATGAGCTTAATGATGGCCAATGCTTGTAATCACATTGCTTAGACGTGCAGATAGAGCCAAATCAAGGAATAAAAGGAAGAGGAAGGTACTATGGTGACATTCTACAAAGACATCAACACATCAACGCGGTTGATCATGGTGATAATCATACACTTTGAAGTCTTGATAATGCAGAGAACCATTACCCTCATAGTGAAGAAGATAATAGCACTGCTCGCAGAAGTAGCAAGGGTTCTCCGGAGCATATTTGTCATCTACAGTCACCTTTGTGGCTCTATATATCCTACAAACATTACATTTTCTAACATGTAGCTTCAGTTGGAATAACAGTATGGGATAAACTGCACTGTTCTGTACATCCTCCAGATGAAGCAGTCGCATGTCTCGAATCACAATCGTGTGCCTGCAGTCTCCCTGGTGACAATACAGATATCCAGCACCAAGTTGAAATTTCAAGTCCCTAAACTTTGTCTTGTGCATGTCAATAGTTCTGTAGTGAGGCAATTGTGAGCCTTTTAGACCATCCACAACCGCCAATTTTTTCTTCTTTTGCATGTTAGCTCCACCTAAAATGGATTCCCATTTTTGAAGAGCATCATGTGTTGAGTTTGTAAGCCAATCAAGTATAGGCTCGCTGTAGTCTAATGCCGAGTGGTAGCGCAAATCATTGTAGAATTTATCCTCAATAAGGAAATATCCTGAAGGATCTTTTCGCATCGCATGGTCTGTTGAGCAGTATATCTTATCCCTCAATTCAGTTAAGCTTTGTCTCCCTAGTACCAAGAATTCTTGTGTCTTGATCCAGTTTTTCACATTATGGTAAACCTCGACTGTAAGAACAACTTCAGGATGGTGCACAGGTATGTAGTCCTGAATGCTACCGTTGCTGCATGATTTAACCTTCACTGCTGAACTTGCAGACCGGAGGGGCTTCAGCCTTTCAATTGTTCTTGAGGATGATTTGACGGCACGGCAACCCTCGATTTTCAGACTAGGGTTGTATGAATGCAGTGTAACAGATGCTTTATCTTCATCCTGCTTTTCTTTGATTTTCTTAAAATGCTCCACCCTCTTTGCAATATGTGACCAAAAAGCCTTCTTGTCCTCAACAGTATGATTATTTGTCTCCCTTCCTTTTCTTTTCCTTGGTTTCTTTCTACAATTTCTATCATCTGACATCTCAAGGTCATCTGCTATACCTTTACTGGGTGCAGTTTCATCATCGTTAAGTACTTCCTTGATAGCCATATCCACTAACTCTTCCTCACTGATGATCTTGAGCTCATCCACCGAGATGTCTTCGTGTGAAACTTGAGATGTATCTTCAGATACTTCTACCTCTAAACCCTGCAGTTGTTGGAGAATCGAAGACCGGAAAAAAGGGACACTGTTGAGGGGACTAATCAGATTTGAACGTAGAGGGGTCCTCCTCTCGGAACTGAAAGCTCCTCCTCCTCTTCACTACGATCAAAGTTGTTGCCATTGGTGCCTTCTTGGTATTGAACACCAGCATTTCGGCCGTTCTGTGCCATCTTTATAGATTAGAGGCGAAGGAAGGCGGAGATCATAAACCTAATCGTTAGACAACCTAATTGTGCCTTCTTGGTATATACCTATTTTTTGTTGGTATTAAATGAAAAATACAATCATTTTTCTGCTTATATAGGGCACTAGATTACAATATCGAGAATTATACCAGGAAAAGGAGTAGAATAACAACCTAGAAAGTGAAAATAATAAAAACCCCCCTCGTAAACTAAGACGATGAAACCTTATCATATTAGGAAATCTAGCTTTCTCTACAAAACTTGGCATCGAACTTGTCAATGGGGCTACTTGCTTGGACAGAGATCAGCAACTTGAAACTAACTGTGCAAAGCAATTGCTTGCTGTCGTCCCATTCTCAATCCCATTTGGGTCTTATCTTCTTTTTAACTTGGCAATTTGAAGAGATATTGATCTTTCCGGATTGTGATCCTCGTTTTGAAGTAAAATTTTTTGTTAAAATCATTAGAGCCAAGAGCTGGAGTTCATCCTCCTGATCAACAAAATTGCTAATAAGAACGGATTCTCTCTCTTCTTCCGGTGATCTTTGAATAGTCACAAATTACATAGAATCCACCCAAAGACATTTTCTACCATACAGGTCCAGCTAAATATTTTTACCCATATAAGTCCACCCAAATGAGTTTTGTATTAGGTATTAAAGTTCAACAAAATTACAGACTGTCATCCATCTAAAAAGTTAGATTTGTTTAAGGAAATATGATTTATTGTGTGTGTCTTAGTCAAAGTAGAATCATAATAGGATTCGATATCAATGTTGTAATAGGAATATATGTACTTTCCTTATGTATTGTATCCTCTATATATAGAGGTTTATTCTATGAATGAAATAAAAACGATTATTCTCCCCAAATCTCTCTCTCAGTTTATTTCTCCCGCAACACGTTATCAGACATTTTGCTCTAACCCTGAGTAACCCTAGAAACAAAAACAAAAAAAATTCTGCCGTCCCTCACCTAGAAACCAAAAACAGTGGCCGCCGATCAATTGGTTTCTCTGTGCGCTAACCCTTCTATTACCATCAATGGCCGAATTGAAGGAGGTTTATTATGTGGAGCCGTGGAGGTGCTTTTGTTTTATGAAGCTTTGGGACTCACAAGTCACAATTGTCAGGAGGCCATGACGTGTGGCCTTTCTACCAAGACAATATATACATGTGGAGGAATGAAAAGAATTATAGACGTGATGGCATACAAAGATGATCACTTCCAGACCTAGATCTTCTTCAGCAAAAGATGATCGAAATTGGGTCGATGTGCCTCTGAACACGAAGAGCTAAGTTTTCTAGATCGATATTTACATATAAATGTCACCGGCCTATCAATTATTCGTGAGTCCGTGGCAGGGCATATATATATATATGATACTGTGGCCTTCGTATGTGAAATTTTCATTGCACACATATAATCGTCCTGCTTATATCAACGAGGTGCTAATCATATTATTTCATCTTATGTTAAGGCAGAGTTTCTTTGCATTGCAAAAGGTGATTGTTGGAGATCGAAGCAACATCTGAAATCTCGGATTAGTTACGATAAGCACGCGACAATTCTCAAGAGACATACACGTCTACATCGGCACGTGCGTGTATAAAAATTTCAAGCTTAAATTTTACCAAGTAAGCTTTAAATCAAAGTTCATGCTTTATGAGAATTGTGTTTTTATCAGGGATTTTCCAACTTTCCTTCTTCTACATCCCGACCCCTCTTATGGCGTGGGACTTTTGAGAATTAATTGAATCATGGGGATTCATATGCTATGAGCATCGAAAAGAAAATTATGGCTATGAGAAAATTCATGAGCCTCAAAACGACCATTTACACACTTGGTTTTGGTCTAATCCAAATTTCTTAGAAATATTAGTTGTCGAGGAAGTCTTTGGGACTACGACACTAATCTTCTTCTTGTTTCTCAAGATGTCGAAAAAAAAAAGGGGCAAAGAAAAAAAATGCCCGGAATAATAATATTGAATATCACCAATGCGTGACTGACATCAAGAACCACCTCACTGCCATGACATGACTTGATATTTGAAGATGAGGTATATATGCTATAGACATGGATCTAATATAAAATATATAAATATATAAGAGAGCAAAAGGCTCATCATGCAGCTGAAGAAGAAGATGAAGATGACAATGACGTCAGTCTCACTATTACATACTTCAAATCTGGTAAAGAACATATTGATGTTGCAGATTTTGATTGGAGCATTTATTTTCCAAGAATACTTGTACAGGTTTCTATGCCTCAATTCATAAATGACGTTTGGTCATGATTATTATTATTTGGATTAGATTTTGATTACAAAACCTTGATGTACGTTGGCATATTAATAAAATCTCGAATATATTTCTACGAGATTCGAGCTTTGTTTGAATTTATTATTGCAATGGCATATTCAAAGCTGTGATCACGCCTTATTCTGATATGTGGTTCGAAAAAAGAAATAATTCCACCACAATGCACATGGTGTGGCAATATGAGTCAAAAGGGTGACAAAATATTTTCGACAAAGAATCGAAAAAAGTGAAATAGTCAACTCTGACAAAAAGTCAACTAAAAAGTCAACTGTGACAAAAAGTCAACTGAGAAAACGGTACTGTTCATCGTGAACAGTAACAGAAAAAAAAAGTTGTTTATTTGTGTATATTTACACTCACATACTATATGTCTTGAACATATGTTGACTAATCTCCTATAATTTGTCATATATCACTTGGAGAGATCGAATATTCAAAGTCGATAGGATGACTGCCCACACAATACCTAAAAGTAGGTAATTATTTGTGGAATAATGTCTTATAATCCCTTTGTGACTCAGATGATTGCATCATCACAATTGATAAAAAAGAGCGATAGACGGCTCAAATTCTTTTGTCTTTATGGCACTATGATTATTATCATTGAAGCTCTTTATGCTCCAAGAGCTAATCAAACCTTTATCAGCACTAAATGATATATTGCCAACGATTATCATGTGGAAACACATAAGAGAGAATGAACATAAGTTCCTTTGCATTACCTCTAATGACTACGGATGATCCGTTTATTGAAAAAAAAGCACACGGACATCCATTATTTTGAGTGAAAAGAAGCAAGAACCAAAAAACATGGTTCAAGAGGCAAATACTGCTACTTGTATGAAAATGTCGTCGCTTCCCCTAGGCGGCTCTAGGACATTTTTGATGCATATGTTGGTGCAATCGTTCCCTATTATGTTTCTCAAGTCAATTATGACTTTATGGCTAAACCAAAATATTCATTGGTTACTTTTGAAAGCCAATTAATCACTCATTTTGTAAAGCCTATTTCTTTGGAAAATTAGGATTGAGATCATCTTATGCAAAGGACACATGTATTCTCATATATAATGTTCTAAATTACATTGAATTGAAGGGGATTCTGTAGACATATTCAACCAACTTGCGGACATATTTGATATTTTATTATGTTGGTTGACGTGCATACACGCTGGTCACGTGTCGCAATATCGTCTACTAGTTATATATGCTGCTTATAATATAACTTCTAGCACAAATTATATATTGGGCTCACTACCCATATCATCCCATTCAGTCAATTCGACTTGATAATGCTAGAGAGTTCACATCGATAATTTTCGATGACTATTGTACATTTTGATGGAATGATGTTTGATATCATGTTCCCATGTACATGCCCAAATGGTCTCGCAGAAAGTTACAATTAAATGACTATGATAGTAGCCTAAATTTTGGTAATGCGCACCAATTTTTCCGCTTGGGTTATGTGATTGCATGCAGCTATACTAATTCATCTACGAACCATCACCACTTAACCTATTTATGCGTTAAAGCTAGTGACTTACGCATTTATGTGCCAAAATTGCGCAGCCACAGCGCACTATGATGGGTTCTTAGACATGAATAAGTATTTATGTTGGATATAAATCTTCAACTATAGTCCGCTTTGTTGAAACCTTGACAGGCGATCTCTTTACCGCCATATTTGTGGAATGTCACTTTGATGAGACAATCTTCCCGTCGTTAGGGGGAGATAAGAACAAGAATGTTCAAAGATAACGACAGAAAATTGTCGTGATTTATCCCCACTTTGTCTCATCATGATCCCTAAAATTGCACAATATTAAAGTGCGTAGAATAATTGATCTTTATAACGTAGCAGATTTGATGCCTGATACGTTTTGTAATATTAAAGTGACGAGATCATAATATACATGCTGCAAACATGTCTGTAAGGATAGATGTCCTATCAAGAGGACATGACGCCACCTAATGAAATTGGTGTCGACGCTGTCACCATGGATGGTGACATAGTGACACCATAATGTGGCATAATGGTGTCACAAGCCGTGGCTCCCCAAGGAAAACAGGGAGGCCCTATAGGTTCGATCAATACTCACCCAAAGGAGTGAGCGAGTTTGGCACAATTTGATCTATTGATCATTGATACTCAAATCCGTCTCATGTGAATATTTATGAATTATGGTTATCATTGGGGGACGCCTCAATGTTAAAACCAATTCTTGAAATATAGAGATCTCTACAAGCTATAAATTACACTAGTGTACATGCAGACGTGGGATATTGAGATACCGAACCTTACTTCGTTGCAAAAATGCAAACGTAGTTAATATTGGCCTAAAAGGAAAGAAGCGATCCAGGCTTAATTGCAAGAAAGGTATTTGGGTTGGTGATGCCGACATCACCAAATGTAAAGCCTATCAATTAAATAAGTCTTTGTTATAAAGCATGATTAGTAGACTCGCCTCATGGCGCAAGGCTTGTCATATTGCCCTGGGATTGACTACGAGGAGACATATTTTCTTGTAATGGATGTCATTGCACTCCACTACCTTGTCAGTTTGGTAGTTTCCGAAAAAAAACTTGACATGCAGCTTATGAATGTGGTCACAATATCTCTATGGAGATTTAAGTTAAAAGATATGCATGAATGTCCAAGGTTGACTTCATTTACCCAATACAAGTGGCTCTAGACCACGGAGCACGTTTACAATAAAGTTGTAACATTCACTAAATGACTACTTGATTGGGAAGAGATATGATTAATTATGCCCATGCGTGTTTATTAAAAAGGACAAGTTCCAGATTTTCATTATTGCGGTTTATGTTGATGACATAAGTTTTAATGAACTCTTGATGAACTAAGAGATACCGCTATGGATTTGAAATCCGAATTGAGATAAAAGACCTTGGGAATATATGGTTTTATCTTGAACTAGAACTCGAGCACCATAATGATGGTATTGTCCATCACTCGGCTTATATTATGAGATATTAAGGCACTCTAATGATGATAAAGTGAGGCCTATAACTATTCCCATGATTGTTCGTAGTCTTGACCCTTAAAGGGATACGTTTCGTCCAAGGGATGATGGCGAACATGTTTTAGAGGCTGAATGCCTAATATAAGTACAATAAGCGCATTATTGTACCAGCTAAAATATACAAGACTCAACATCTCATCCATATTATGAACTTGTTAACTAGATGTAGCTATGCGCCCACGCATTGTCATTGAATTGGCATAAGATTAATCTTTTGATACTTATGATATTTTTAGGCTTATTCTATCCCTACAAATTGAAGAGTATATGGCATGATGGATTGCATCACATAGCCATCGCTGCAAGCCATGCGTGAAGAAAAACGCATTAAAGACGAAATCAGAAAATCTGTTTTTACAGATCAGTCAACTTCGACAGAGATCTGTAATCAGCTCAGAATGAATCTGATTATGAGTAATATATGGTTGGAAAGCTACGGATGTGTAGTTTCCAGAAATTTTTACGGTTCATTCATATCTATTTTGAGCAAGAAGTTATGACTGATTTAGTACACGAAGGTCATGCCACTCGTGAATCTGATTTTCAACGCAAACTCTTATTTTGAGTTCTTGGGCAGCCTTCTACTCATTCTACCAAATACTTGTGATGTTTTGGTGTGATTTGCTGATATTGGGTATCTCTTTAACCCACATAAAGTTGTTTCCATGTGAGCTATGTATTGGGAAACAACGTAATATCTTGGTGAACTAAACAGAGTTTTGTCGCTACATCTTTGAATGATGTCTATATGATTGCTCTACACGAAATTGTTCGTGAGTGTATATGGTTGAAGTCTATAATTACACATATTCTAAGAGCAAATGGTTTAATGTTTACCACATATGAACCTACATATTTTTATGAGGTTAATGATGCTTGCATTCGACATATGAAGCAATGTTTTGCTAAGAGCGACAACACCAAGTATATATCATGTACGTGATCAGTAAAGAATCAGTTTTCCTCATGATCAAAGTGAAACAAGTTAGTTATGAGGATAATATGACATATATTTTTACTAGATCACTGCCTAAGGTCACATTTGAAAAACATGTCTACAGCATTTGTATGCTTAATTTATCTAAAGCTCCCATGATTGTAAGAATCATGGGGAGGTGCAGACATCAGGGGGAGTCTGACACATACATGTCAATTCCAAATGTGAATGATGCATTGTACTCTTTTTGTTCCTTCGACCAAGGTTATTTTTGCCCATGAGGTTTTATTGTTACTTGGCAAGGTTTTTAATGAGGCAACATAGAATGCATCTGAATGTATCGTATTACTTTGACACGGCACAAGGGGGAGTGTTTAAGGAAATATGATTTATTGTGTGTGCCTTAGTCAAAGTAGAATCATAATAGGATTCGATATCAATGTTGTAATAGGAATATATGTACTTTCCTTATGTATTGTATCCTCTATATATAGAGGTTTATTCTATGAATGAAATAAAAACGATTACTCTCCCCAAATCTCTCTCTCAATTTATTTCTCCCGCAACAAGATTCTCTCTTTTATATTTATGAAATGTCACAAGTGTAAAAACTCAACACCACTCTCCTCTTTAGAAAAACCTCCGGCAAAGTCTCCGAAGGACTCCAGCTGAGGTTTCCGACAAATTTTCATGTCAATCTCCAGTGAGAGTTCCGGCAATCACAAAAACTACTATCATTGATAAAAAAAATACTACCGCCCACAACAAAAGCTACTACCGCCAACAAAAAAGCTACTACCAGAAAGAAAAAAAAAAAGATACTACTAAAAACAACTACCACTACCGCCACCAACAAAAGATACTACGTCATAAAAAAAATATACTATCTTCAGCAGCAAAAGATACTACTTCCGACAACAAAAGCTACTATCGCCGGTAACAAAAAGCTACTATCGCCGGTAACAAAAAGCTACTATCGCTGGAAACAAAAATTTCTACTGTCAGAAAGAAAAACACCATAAGGAAAAGCTACTACCATGCATAATAAAATCCACTACTAACAAATTCAATGGTACAAAAGGTATGAAGCCTTCTACAATGATTATTATGTACAAACTTACTTCCATAGTTACATAAAGCTATTGTTGTAGTTGCGGAAGTCTACTACAATAATTTTATAAAGCTACTGTCGGTTTTAATGGTGATGCTCAAAACTCAAAGACATAAATTTACCACCTTGAGAACGATTTTCTTGGTTGGCCCAATGATCTCTATGGAGGTTTCAATATCCAAATTCACATGATTTTCAAAATTTGTTACTACAAATGCAAATGAAAGAATTCTGCAAGAACAGAGATACAACAAAATATTAATATTTGAAATAAAAATAGAAGCTATTAACATCACGTTGAAAAGATACTACTCTTTTGTTGAAAAAATACTACCACACAATAAGAAAGTTATTGAATCATGATGAAAAAATATTAACACAAACATAGAAAGATACTGCCACAGTGTCAAAAATATATTAATATAGACATAAAAAGATATTATCACTATGTTGAAAATATACTATCATACAAGAAGAAAGTTTCTAACAGTATTTTGAAAATATACTGATCTAGACACAGAAAGATACTATGACTATGTTGAAAAGATACTATATGCCAGGTGAAATGGTAAATCAAAACTGCACCCAAACTACAAATGATTCACTCACAGTTGCACATCTTAGTGCAAATCCAAAATAAATGACACGTTCACAAAGTTCAGTTGATCAGCTATGACTGTAGATATACACTAAATAAGAATAGATCAAAGTAGTGCCACACATATAGATCTCGCATTGTCTGCTCAAACTTATAGACTACCAAATTACTGTAAAACTAATTGATAGATCAAAGAAAACCACCCAAAAATATGCCTTGGTGGTCTCTAAGAAAACCACGTACCAACTCCTCCATTGTTAAGACTCCATTAGAATTCACCATCCACATTCAATTTATCGGATGCAGCACTATACAAATTGATCAAGCTAAGACAGAGAGTCTTCTATAAAGTTTTGATAAGATTTTCTAAAATTACGCAAGAGTATTTTGAAGTAATAATACCGCTTTTGCCATGATTTTTTTTTTCTTTCTGTTTTGCTATTAATTAATACGTTAGGGTTTCTTAGCATGGTTTTCAACGCTTAAAAAAATGGCCGGTACAATATGATTGCAGATTGGTTCTTGTTTTATTTTTTTGAGAGGGTGATTGGTTCTTGGTTACATGGTAGTAGTTACAATAGATAAATTTACAAGTTTACCCATATGAAATACAAGAATGTTTGATTTCACACTTCATGTCATAGAGCATTTTCAATACACTATGAATGTCTACACAAATAAATAGTGTCACACATCGTAATGAATAGCCACAATTACACGGCATAGGAAGGAAATCTGTTGTGCCCAAAAACCTAGTGCTAAACCTGTGCCACCACTTAAATCGCGACACATGTTCTATCGCTTAACATGAGATTAACTTTGTTAAATTGTTATACTTTTAGTTACTTTAGTATTTCTATTAAAATATAAAGATAACAAAAGAAAAGAAAAAGAGTCTCTGTATATGCATCTTCCTCTTCAGACCAACCGAGAGACCTTCCCTACATGCAAAACGAAGGCATCTTCCTCTCTTCAACTTGTGCAGATCAAAACCAAAGAATCAAAGACAAAAGATGCCATCCCTTCTTATCTTTTCTTCACTCTTCCTTTCATTTCCTCTCCTCTCCTCGCTAGATGCTTCTGCTTGATAACTCATGACTTTGGCCATTGATAGATTTGTCTCAGATCCACAAAAAACACGTCTTCCGTGATCATTATTTTGTTTCCGTGATACAAAATTTTTTTTTTAGTCTCTGTTTCTCCTCATTTTGATTTGATTTGAGACTTCAATTTTGGGGATTTACTGGTTTCAACTGTGATTGGTTTTTTTTTTTTGGTGAGCAAGAGAATGAAGATTGCGCATGAGCAGATGAGTTGGATTTGGGAGTCGATTGCAGGGTTTTCTGGGTTAGGAGATATATTTTGCAGAGGACAAGAAAGAAGGAGAAGTGAATGCCCAGAAGTGAAGAATGTCGGATGATGAAAAGGGAGAGTCCGAATATGTATTTTTTTAATAATAAATTTTAGTTTTATTTTAATTAAAAGATAACGATGGAGTTAAGCTCTGTTTGGGTTAGAGACAAGTGTCAGCATTTGAAAGGTGGCACAGGTTTGACACTGGGTTTTTGGGCACAGCAGATTTCCTTCCCACGGCATATATACTTACACAAATTGTAAATGAATAGCTATAATCACACCAAGAATTGTTATTGGTAAAGGTCACATCTCAGGAATTCCCGTCACAAAAAAACGTAAAAAACACAATATACAGAAACTGTACGTAAAAAGAATCACGACTAACATATTCCGTAATATGTTGTAAATATTAAGTGTCTGTCCATTAATACTCTTAGGACTAATATGCAATATCTTAATAGTATGAGGACTTGCTATGTAATCCTTCTCTCTATATAAAAGGCATATGAGAATCAATAATACTTCACTTCATTCTCCCATTCTCTATCTATTGGTTAGTTTATTCTTAACAAAAGTAAGTTCTAGTTTACAACATGTTATCAGCACGAGTTCGCTTCTTATTTCTATAAAACTCCATGATGGTCTACAAGATGTTGGTGCAACCTTTGTTGCTTATTATCCACACTCATAATCTATGAGTTTACCTCTTGTTTTGTTAAATCTACATATGTGTTTGTTTATATTATTTCTATATTTACAATTACTTATATTAGTGAACATGAAGTTTCACTAATAATCTTTGAGCCTGAAGTTTCGAGATCATGAACCTGAAGTTCAATAACAATAGACTTGCAGTTCTAAATATTGTTTAAGCATAAACCTGAAGTTTCAATAATGATATATATTTTTTCTTGTTACAGTTAAGATGGCAAATTCGGCCAAATTGGATTTCCATGCCCTTGACATTTCTGGGAACAATTTTATGTCTTGGGCCTTGGATGCTGAGATGCACCTTGAAGCATAAAATCTTGGGTCAGCAATCAAAGAAGATGGTGATGCGACCCCACAGAACAAAGCGAAGGCCATGATTTTTCTTCGCCATCACCTTCATCAAGGATTGAAGGATGAATACCTTACTGTTAAGGATCCTGTCGTTCTTTGGACTGCCTTAGCCGATCGATTCTCTCGATCATCAGAAGACAGTTGTTCTCTCACGAGCGTGATATGAATGGTCGCATCTGCGCCTTCAAGATTTCAGCTCTGTGACTGAATACAATTCGGCAATGTTTCGAATTACCTCCCAAATGAAGCTGTGTGGAGAAACCATCACTGATGATATGATGCTTGAGAAACTTTCTCTACTTTCCATGCAAACAACATTGTGTTGCAGCAGCAATACCGTGAAAGAGGTTTCAAGAAATATTCTGACCTCATTTCTTGTCTGCTATTGGCTGAGCAGAATAATGAATTACTGATGAAGAATCACCAATCTCGCCCTACTGGGTCAAAACCACTTCCAGAGGCAAATGCTGTTCACAATGGTGGAAATGATAATCAAGGTCGAGGAAGGCATGGCAATGCTCGTGGCCGTGGTCATCATGGTGGCCGTGGACGTCACAATGGTGCTGGTCGTAATGGACTTAACAACTATCAGTATCTAGAATCACGACTAGCATATTCCGTAATAACTTTTTTTCTTTTGCGGTCTTAAAATCCTTCAAAACCCTCCACAAACCCTACCCACTCTTCTCTATTCACAATTCCTCATCGCCTCATTCCCCTCTCCTTCTCTCTCTCTCTGAACTCTGGCTTGGGGTTTAGCCTCCACTGGTGACTCATCGCTGACCCAATGGCTCTGGTAAGCAAATCTCCCTCTCTGCAATTCCCTGCGTTATGCTCTGTTGTTCGTTCCAAGTCCCATTGTTACTTTTTTCACTACGAAGCTCTCTACTGCTATGCTACCCAGTACTGGAATCACCAAGTAGACTCCAAAGTTTTGGGCTTTTTTTGTTTAATAGAATTGAAAAAGCTAATACGAAATCTGATGGGGTGATTTTGGTGGATGTTTTGATCTATATGTATGTGTTTTTGGAAAAAATATGAGATTTTTGAGTGTTTGATCTGCTTTTCAGGTGTTGCACGCTGCGAGCAACAATAAGAATGGCTACAAGGCACTCATTGCCGCCGAGTACAGCGGTGTCAGGGTTGAGCTTGTGAAGGATTTCCAGATGGGTGTGTCGAATAAGACCCCCGAGTTCCTCAAAATCAATCCCATTGGGAAGGTGAGGGAGTTATATCTTTGATGGTGTTGGAAGTTGTGTTGTGGGATTGGTTTGCTGAAATGGTGTTTTTATGGTGTGTAGGTTCCTGTGCTGGAGACGCCGGAGGGTCCTGTTTTCGAGAGCAATGCCATTGCACGATATGGTGAGAGGTTGATGTTATGGTTTTTGAAGTTGTATGTGGATAAGTATTATCAGATTGGGTTTTTATTTTGTGTGCTTTCACTTGCTACAGTTGCTCGTTTGAAGCCGGATACTCCTCTTTTTGGCTCTTCCTTGATTGAACATGTGAGTGTATTAGGGCTGTCCTTCAGTTGTAAATTTTCTGTATGCCTACTTAGGGTCTGTTGTCTGAAATTTTTGGACTCCAAGTTTATGAGATCATGGTGATGTTAGAAATCTACTGTGTGGGACTTTGGATGTAGAAATAGGTCATTTTTTGTGATTGGACTTAAACATAATGCTAGAGATTTTTATGATCTGGCATCTTCATTTAGGTCCTGATATGATCTACATTGTTAGCTATCCACGTTTCTGTTGATGGTAGATGCACAAAGTAATGTCTTTACTTGTTGTATTTTCGGTTGACAGGCCCTTGTGGACCAATGGATTGATTTCACAACTTTAGAGATTGATGCCAATATATTGCATTGGTTCATACCGCGCATCGGTTTTGCAGTCTACCTCCCTCCTGTAAGTAATTGCTGCATTTTACTTCTCCACATCTGTTCTTTTATTTTAGTAATTTGAATTTACATAGATTCATCGAGTAATTCAAACCCATCTTTTGTTTTTGGCATATAGGGTGAGGAAGCTGCAATTTCTTCATTGAAGAGAGCACTAACTGCTTTGAACACTCATCTTGCTTCCAACACGTACTTAGTTGGGCACTCTGTGACATTGGCTGATATCATTATGATATCTAATTTAACACTGGGATTTAACCGGTTGTTGACAAAAAGTTTTACCTCTGAATTTCCTCATGTGGAGAGATACTTTTGGACACTGGTTAATCAGCCTAATTTTCACAAGATACTGGGTGAGGTGAAACAAGCTGAGTCTGTTCCACCTGTTCAGTCAGCAAAGAAACCTTCACAGCCTAAGGAACCTGCAAAGAAAGAGGCCAAAAAGGAAGTGACGAAAGAAGCAGCTAAGCCTAAAGTAGAAGAGGCTGTGGAGGAAGCAGAGGCACCCAAGCCCAAGGCAAAGAATCCTCTTGATCTTTTGCCTCCTAGCAAGATGATTCTGGATGAATGGAAAAAGCTTTATTCAAACACAAAGACCAACTTCCGTGAGGTTGCTGTCAAAGGTGATTCCATTTTGACTTTTCTTATTCATGCATTCAACATATCATGATTTTAATTTATCATAAACCTTATGTATGGTATGCATGGGGTCATGCATTTTCTGTCAACATATACAGCATCCTCAATCATCTCTTTTGTTTAATTTTATCATTTACTATATTTAATTCTCATGATGTACTGTTCACTGTATTGTTTACACTCTTAGGCTCCATTTCTTGGGTGGCCTTAGAGATGGAATTTGGTCAGTTTGTGTATTTATTGGTTCATGACAAACACACTAGTAACTATTTTATAGGCGTCTTTGAATATGATTGTAAGGGTCATGACTTCTATTTGGTGGGATTGTTTTGGTCCCAATCTTTTTGATGTTAAATAAAAATTTCTTGGATAGAAAGTAGTCTCAAGAAAACTATATTGTCTTTCTCATGGTCAGCCCTCAGTCAAAGCATACTATTGCTTTTGGCAAGTTAATGAATCAGGATCTTGTTTAGGCTAGTCAATAGCACAACATCAATGTCATCAGATAATGTATTGTAGCTTCCAGTTGGTCTTTTATGTATGCTATGCTATATCAACATCCTAACTCCTGGTTAGCACCCAATCAGAATTTGTAAGAAATGTTTGTCAAATAGTGAAAATATACTTAGGGCTGTGAGTTGTATTTAGCTTTCAATGGAACTTGAATGCATATATTGAGACTTTTGGGTGAAAGTACAATTATGAATGATTCTGACATCATCTCAACATGCATGCTGCATTTTATCTGTATGTGTTAAATCTTAATACCGGTATAGATCTGTGTGAAGGTTTTGAACTTGATGTCTTTAAGAAATAAAGAATTGAGCTTGCCACATTGTTAAATGCTATAATTGTTAAATGCTATAAAACTCTCTGAATGCCAATTATAGGAACTAGCTTTTCTTAACTGTCTTAATCCAATTAGGATTTCATGATTTCTCTAGTTATATTAACATTCACTTTATCTTACAGGCTTCTGGGACATGTATGATCCAGATGGTTACTCTCTTTGGTTCTGCGATTACAAATACAATGACGAAAATACAGTTTCATTCGTGACTCTAAACAAGGTGGGCGGTTTTTTGCAGCGGATGGATTTGGCTCGTAAATATGCATTTGGTAAGATGTTGGTGATTGGGTCTGATCCTCCTTTCAAGGTGAAAGGCTTGTGGCTCTTCCGTGGGCAAGAGGTTCCCCAGTTCATAATTGATGAATGTTATGACATGGAACTGTATGATTGGCGTAAGGTTGATATCACTGATGAGGATCAAAAGGAGCGCGTGAACCAGATGATTGAAGATCACGAGCCTTTTGAGGGGGAGGCTTTGTTGGATGCCAAATGCTTCAAGTGATGAGACAAAGGTGTCCGAAGAGTTTGCTATAATGTTTCAGGGGTTGGTTCAATCTGGTTGTTTCTGTTTCAGAAATTATTTTGCTTCTTCTAGCACTCTGATGTATGCTAGTGATAGGATCTGATACAAAGGAATATCAATTGAACTACATGGTGATGCAAGTCGTATTAGATTTCAGACAGTTATATTGGTGAAATTTTGAATATCACTTCTCAGTTTGTTACATTAGGCAATATGTTGCACTTTGAAATGTTAATTGCTTCTTCTGGGAGGTTACCAGTTTATCAATTGCGCATCTAAGACCTCATTGTGGTCTATTTAGAACCCCAGAGAGCCTACCAGCAGGTAGCATTTGGCATATCACATATTCGCATATGCAAACAAAAATCTGATAGAAAAGCAATGAAGAAAGGAACTAGAACATCTAAAGAGGTTTGGCCAAAACCAGCCTGCATCCTCGGGAGAGATCCTCTGAAAATTTTCATTAGCTGTTGACACTGGACAGATGGTAACCGAAACCGAAGCGATTAAATTTTGAGTATACCCGCAAAGAATCACATTTTGTGTATGAATAATGTCAACAGTGGTTGGTGATTTCCAATGCTTCAGTTATTTGGTAGTCAGTACCAAATAAGTACTATGATTTCCAGCAAAACACTTCAAGGAGGATGAGCTGCCGCATCGAATATCAGGATACTCAAAAGGGAGGAGGGAGGGTTGGAAAACCAACCAATGCTCTTCTCGTCAAGTTGAACTACATGAAAAATATTTGTGAAAAAGAACACCATATAATAGTCTACTGCGAATATGAGATGAAATAGTGCCTTCTGTTTTTCTTGTGTTTTCTATTCTGATGATCACATATACATCCTTTAAAATGATTTGAAACACAAATAAATTCACTTGTGTTGTTGTTAAACAAACAATGACAGTTTTTAACAAATAAGAACAGTAATGTTGTAGTTTTTAACAAATAAGGACAATAATGCTGAAGTTGGACAATAATACCTCTATAAAAACTGCACCTGATTGATCATGTGACAATTTCTAACAGTATAAATAAATGGAGTGAGTTAAGTGACAAACGATGCATATAGTGGGTGAGTAAAGTTGGTTTTTTGAATTGTCAGTGAGTTAAGTAATAAACGTGTTAAAAGTCAATGACCATTTGTGATTTTTTACGTATCTGAAATCTGAGTTTGAGATGAATGATCTTGGGAAGACTCAATTTTGTAGGCCTTGATCTAGAGCACCGAGTCTATAAAATTCTTATCCACTAGTCTGCAGATGTCCAAAAGATGCTCAGGCGATTTAATATGGACAAGATGCACATAATTGGTCAAAGTTTGGATATTAATAAAGATCCACTCCGTCCGAAAGAAGATGACGAAGAGGTACTAGGACCAAAGGTTCCTTACCTTAATTAGTGCAATAGGTGCATTATTGTACTTAGCTCAATGCAGTCGACCGGACATTGCCTTCTTAGTGAACTTGTTAATTAGATTTAGCTTTGCGCCAACCCAACGTCATTGGAACGGTGTAAAAAATATCTTTCGGTATCTCAAAGGCACTATAGACTTGGGATTGTTCTTTCCCTACGAAGAATCAAAGACCGCAAATGGATCTGCGGCATAAGAGGATCACAGCATTGAACGGTTTGGTGACCGGACTGCCACCGTCGCTGCCACAATGCACGGCTCCACCGCCGGCACTGCCACCGTCACCTATATCGAGACACTAAACAATGTTTTGGTTGGTTTCGTTGATGTATGATACTTGTCAGATCCGCATAAGGGATGTTCTCAAACTGATCATGTATTTACCATTGGAAATACAACGATATCTTGGAGGTCTATAAAACAGACACTCGTGGCGACATCCTCAAATCATGCTGAGATCATTGCTCTACATGAAGCTGTTCGAGAATGTGTATGGTTGAGATCATTTATTGGACACATTAGAGAACTAGTGGATTAAGATCTACTACTGATAAACCTATATGCATTTATGAAGAAAATGCAGCTTGCATTGCATCGAGCAGATGAAGCTTGGTTATATCAAGGGTGACAATACAAAGCATATTTCACTGAAGTTCTTCTTTAATCAACAACAACAAGCATTCCTCAATATCCAAGTCAACCAAGTGAGTTCCGAAGGAAATGTGGCAGATTTATTTACCAAGTCTTTGCCTAAGTCTACTTTCAAGAAATATGTGAAGAGTATTGGAATGCGAAAGTTATTAAATCTCTCTAATTAAGTTATACATCAGGGGGAGCATCACATGGTTATATTCTCGATAAAGTAGCGTTGGTACTTTGGTGCGTTGTGCTCTTTTTTTTTCGTCCAAAGTTTAGTTTTTTCCCACATGATTTTTGTTACTTGACAAGGTTTTTAACGAGGCAACATGATATGCACCCATCAAGCATGAAGACACGCGACATAAGGGGGAGTGTTGTAGGAATAATCTACATGTGTGTGCCTTAGTCTATGCTAGTCATATAAGAAATCTTAATTTCGTATAGAGATAGGATATCAGTGATATTTTTCCTTATAGAACACCATATGGTGCTATGTAATCCTTATATAAGAGCTCATATATCAATGGATAAGATACAGTTCTTCATTCTCTATACGATCTATTGTTCTTTTAATAATTCTCTCTTGATTTTTCTTGACTTTTAAGCTTTATAGTCAAAACTAGGGCTAGGCACGGGACGGGATGGGCCGAGATATGGTGAATCCCGTCCTGACCCGAAAATAAAAGAACGGGACGGGACGGGAAGACGTTTTTAAAAATCTGTCACATACTTCCCGATCCTGATTGGGATTGGGACGGGATCGGGATCCCGACAAATTAACCCTCAAACAACATTAATGAAATTAATGGAAAAAAATATCTAAAATCACACAAGTAAAAAAAAAGATTAAATTCAGTTTGCCCCCTCGTACTTTAGGTCAATAATCAGTTTGGTCCCATATCTTTTTTTTAATAACGTTGGTCCTTGTACTCTCAAACATCATCAACTAAGTCCAAAATTTTAATATGCCTTCAAAAATAATATTATTTGCTGACTTGAAACTGACATGGGGATCCACATTTGAGCTTTTTAACCTATAAATAAGACAAATAAACATTCTAACGATAAAAAAAATCATTTTTCAAGGACCAAACTCACCCATTTTTGCACTAAAATTCAAATTTTGGACTTAGATGATGTCATTTAAGAGTACAAGGACCAACGTTATTAAAAAAAAAAGATATGGGACCAAACTGATTATTGACCTAAAGCACGAGGGGGTAAACTGAATTTAATTTAAAAAAAAAAGAACATTAATGAAATTAAAAGTACTAAAATCAACAAGAACATAGGTGGTAAATTACATCACATTTTAAAAGTACTAAACATCCCACATGCAAAATTAACCCTCAAACAACAACTGAAAATATCCAATTTGGTTGAGAGGCTGGAGGAAGTGGAGGCGTATCATTTGGTTGAGAGTGAGATCGAATTTTCTAGTGTTTAGGTTTTATTCTTTTAGATCAAATTGAGTGTGGTTGATTGCATTGTAACAACATGCAACCTAAAAAATAAAATATAAAATGATTAAAATCAGGTATTCTAATATTACAAGACTAGACGAGATTTTTCGAGATAGTCCCGATCCTGTCCCGTCCCATTTCAACATTACATAATGGGACGGGACTGGACGAGACGGGACGAGACGAGATTGCTATTTTCAAAACCTATCCCGTCTCGTCCCGCTAACTTTCGGGACGAGACCGGTACATAATCGGGATTCCGGTACTAAAAGTGCCCGGCCCTAGTCAAAACTAATCAAAGTGGGGCTCTTCTTCTGAAGCACAGGGCCAAAACTACAATTTAACAGAAACATAGGGGTGCAAAACCTAAACACTTTCCAAGCTTCAACCAGGTAAAAGGAAAACAAAAAAGAAAAAAAAAAAGACATCATCGTCTTGGAGTTGGAGTGTGGACTTTGAAGCCAAGTCGTTAAAAGAAGCAAACCCAAACACCCAATTTCCTCTTTCCTTAAAGTCTCTCCATTCCCTTCCCAACTTCTTCTTCAAGCTTTCAAAGAACATGAACGGATCCCGATCCCTGCAGTTCTTCCTGTTCCTCACGATCCCCTTGTTTTTCGCTTCCGTTTCGGCCAAAGACGGCAGCAACAAAGCCGGCGGTTCTTCGGTGGCGCTGAAGGTGTTGATTGTGGTGCTGGGCGTGGCGGCGGTGGCTGGTTTCGGTGTGTTTCTGTTCAGGATATGGCAGAGGAAGAAGAGAGAGGAGCAGCACGCCAGGCTTCTCAAGCTCTTTGAAGACGACGATGAGCTCGAGGTTGAGCTTGGGATTAGAGACTGATTTGTTTCATTCATTGGGAATCAGGTTTGTGTACATCTTTTAGAAGAAATTGTTGTGCTGTAGCAGCCATAATTTACCCTTGATTGATTGGGATTTTGATATTTTGATTCTGTAATATTGTATCAGCTTTGTTCACTTTTTATGATATAGTATATGTGCAATGGAAAATGAAGATTATACTATTTTGTTTACGGTGTTAGATCTGCTTTCTACTACTGACTTACCTCAAATTTGACACTATTTGGTCATTCATAGATCTTAGGATAGTAATTGACAAGTTGCCCAGATCAAGTACAATTTTGTTTGTTGTGTTGGTAGGATTTTGTTATTTGTTTGACAGAGTTTTCTGACAAAAGAGAAGCAATGTTGTTTGAGATCCGTTTGGATCTTTCCTTCGTTTATGTGTACTTTCCCGGTCAAGTAGAGTTTATTATGACAGCATAATTATGCTTTGGAAGTTAGTAAAGTGGTGTTCAGGGAGCCATAACATGAGTTATGAAGTAGAAAGCCATAACTGATTAAAGCAGTATTGAGCGATAAACATTACCTGATTGGGGGGAAAATGGAGTAGAAAGCTAACAGTTAATTGTAGCATAAAGATTGTATATACTTGTTTAAGGTTTTGAAGTCGTGTCTTATTGAATTTTGAAGTGTTGACTGATAAACATTATCTTCTTGAGGAGAAGGTAACAGTTTCTTGTAGCATAGAGATTGGATATACTTGTTTTAAGGTCTTGTAGTGGGAGAAGGGGTATTCAAGTTAGGACTATTAGAAGTTGCAATTCCAACCTATAGCATCAACAACGGTTATAAAAGTGAGTGTCATTTGTCTTGTAAGCATGTATGTGTGTTATTGAAGTAATTTGAAATATCTTAATTGAAGAAGGGTGCATCAGATCAGATCTGTATGAGGAACTGAAACACCTTTGGAAGGAAATGTCGTGTTTCAAGAATTGTTGAAATTGATAATGTTTGTTTTAACTTATTCCTTTGAGGGAAGAACAATTCATAGTGCTTATTCCTAGGTAGAGTTATATGAATAAAAATGACTTCAGTGTGCCTTTTGTGGCATTACCAAGACTAGACAGATTTGTTCAACATTTTGTGTGCGTGGTATGAAGGCATGCCAATATTAGCAGCATAATTGAAAATAAAACTGAGTATGGAATTTACAATATTATGCGTGTAGAGGTAACGCTATTGAAGAGAGATGGTGAATAGTATTGTTACCGATTCAGTTTTATGCTACATAAGGAAATTCCCACCTAGATGGATATGTCTTTTCACTTAAAATAAAATAAAAATTAACCAAGGCTGGATGTTGTAAATGGTATTATAGTTCAGGTGAGGAAAGAGTATTTGTGGCAGCTATCGGTGATGCCAATTAAAATTCATTTTACATTTTCTTGGTGTGCTTTTGAATACCATCATTGTAGGCTATAATTGTATGCATATTAAGTAACTACTCTCTTTCTCTCTAAATTTATTTCCAGGCATAGACAAATAGACAGTGGGAATTGGTTGATGCTTTGTGCTTCTGGAATAATATGTGGCATGTAACTGTTTTCTTGAAGAGTTTTCACAATTATTTATTTTAGGTTCAGCTACTGTTAAACATGCTATTGCGTATACTTGTATGGAGGGTTTGGGTTTTCATATGAAGTGGGGCTTTTTGTTAGAAGGTCTGAAAGATCAGATACTATTATCAGGTATTATCTGTGAGGGAGCTCAATTCTCAAAAAAAAAATCTGTGAGGGAGCTCATGATGCCATGTATCTGGTGGACACAAAAGATTTAGTTAGAGGTCTTGCCGATTGTCTCTTTGTAGAGTTGTTTTATGGAGCATTTGGGTTTTGATCATAAGTGGAAGCCTATATTCATTTCGAAATTTGAGTGATTGAAAGCTGAAGATATTATTATCAGGTTATATATTCCCCTGAAGGCATGTAGCGATGTATTATCTGGAGAATGAGCTCAAAGTTGTTTTTAAGTCTTACTAATTGTTTCTTTGTGCGAGCAGGCATATTTTATTCCCGTAAAGCTGATCCAATCCCAACAGTTGATTGGAGATGATCCATCACCCATGAAGTTGCTACCTTTAACAAACTCGCAATCCCATAGGCTTAACAACAAGTAATCTGCTTTTAAAACTGCTGGGAAGCCTCCATGGGTAATACCCTTTCCGGTAAACTTCATATATAAAGAAATATGCTCACATGGTGGTGTCATACAAGTAGGTGTTAGTTTCTAGATTGCTTTACCTTCTCTGTTGTATTATATGATTCTCCTCATCGGACTGCCATTTTATGCAATGCTTTCTCCATCTCCCACATTACTGTGCTTATTGTAGTTCAGAGTAGAAGATTGTATAGATTGAGACTAGTTATTTTTAGCATTTGAGTGTATGATGTGGTTGCTACTTGCTAGCTCCGCTTTCCTTGCTAATTAACAGGGACATTATTAAGTAGGCTTTCCTTGCTATTAATAAGGACAGTATTAAGTTAGTGTTGATGCCGGGGATTCTAGACTAGAGAGCGTATATTATGATGAAGATTTGGTGCCAAGCTCAAGTCATTCATTTTCACTGATTATGCTGCTCTTGATAGGTTGTCAGGGAGGGGATGGGGGAATGAGGTAGCTCTCATATCATCCTATGCTTTATTTGGAGCGAGGGTCATATTGGGTTCTAGTGTACTACAGGCTAAGAATAATAACAGAAACTTTTTCGATCTTTTGTTCCTATTCTAAATGAGATTTGCATCTTCAGTTGCTTTTTATTGTCTAATTCATTTTCATTTAAGTCATAATATTTTCCACTTTCTGCATCCTGCTCCTCAACAAGCAAGGAGAGTTGCCTTGGTTTTGATTACCTCGCCAAGTACCTCAAATGTTTGAGGGTAATATGATTGTATGAATGAAATGAATTTGTTGGATTGGATATTTTGATTTTCAGTAGAAAGTTGTTTTTCCAGCTTAGGCTCAGTTATTTAGTCTGTATATAGTTACAGGGATGGCATTCACAATGGAAATATATCATTTACTGCTCAAAGATCAATTTTAGCATGAGTGCAAAGAGGGTGGTTCCATAATAGTCTTGTTTCATGGCGACACTTTTATATGAAATTTTCTAGTTCGGCAGGCAATTTTGGCACTAAATATGGTCTTTCTACTCCGAATAAATCGATTGGTTTGCATGCATCTTTACTAAAGTTCTTCGCCATCACTTTGGAATTCTTATCTCATTAAGTATGCAGCTCACACATTGCTTTCATGGTAATGGGAACTGACTCAGCTTTTGGACCGTTTTTCAAATTAGTGGGATTGAAGCATTTCAGTATCTCAAAAGCAAAACAAAGTGAAATGATAGCTGGGAAAAGAAGGTAGACAAAACTGTGTAATTGACAACCACAACTGGTTTAAATAAAATGAAACTGATACTGTGGTAGAGTACAGATGGCTAGATAATTTGAAGTCTAGTAATATATGAAGCAACATCTCTTCTCTATCACATTTTGTTTGGGTAGCTAGGTAAATCATACCCAAGTGTTTCAGCCTATTCGGTTTAATTACATGAATGCCAATGAAGACGATGAGAAAGCAGAAGTGGTTACTGGAAGCAGGCTATGACTTGTAGTAAGAGAGAACTGAATACACGGTCTGTATGATCGTCAAAATTATAATGAAGACTACTGCATTAGAAATTGACCATATTGAATTATTGATGATGGATTGTAGAAGTAATCACGCTTGATCGACGCAATCCATCTTCATAGCCAACGGCAATCATAATACTCGGTCACTTCGACAGAAAGTACCCAAATAGAATAAACAGGAGGATGATGCTGTACTATTATAAACAATGGTGTTGAAGAAACAGGCCATGTCTTCCCTGCTCAGATTAGTGGTGTTAATGATGCCTTTTTGCATGTGAAACTCCACATCTTTGCTAGATTTAACAAGGTCATGCAGAACCCTGGCATAGGAGGTAAGCTCATACTTATGGTGCCTTGATTCGCATTCTTCCAAGGCTATGAGGTTTCTGAAGGCAGATTTTTCAGCGTCCAAGTTATCGGTGCAATCTCCATCACTCCATACGCCGTCGAAACCTCTTTTGCGTCTAAATTGGATTCTTATTTGGAGAAGCTATGTCGCAGAAGGGATCCGCACCCAAAATGGAGAAACCATCTCTCTCTCTTCAACTGAAAGGATTCTGAGAGTGTCGAGTAAGTGTCTGCTTTGCAATGTATTTGGAACATGATGAGAAGCAGAATATTCGAGACCACACCAACTCGGAAGGGCTAGCTCTTTGAGTTAGCTCACATAGGGACTTGTATTTTCCACCAGGTACTTGATGAAATAAGCAGTCTAAGGACTCTCCACGGTAGTTGGTTTTCAAGTAGAAGCAAGTCGTTTTGTACTGTTGACACTAAGCTATTGAACAGATCATTCATGCCTCCGGGCACGTCTCCTATCATTATGCGGAAGAGTTCAGTGATAAAGAATCCATCAACTACCAACATTTCTACAAACTTTTCGCTACTCAGATCAATCTTTTCGGCATAGCAATCACGGCAATATCCCTCCATGCTTCTAATTTTTTCAACAATGTGTTCCATTTTGGTCTGCGGAGTGGCTCGTTCAATAAGGAGGTTGTGCAAGCACCATAGTTTCATCTTCCATTGCTTGCAGGTTCCTTTTTCCATGGTGAAATGGTCCAATTGAGACTAAACTCGAAACAAAATCCTTTTCGCGCAGCTTCTTTTGTGGATCGGGGATTCTATATATATATATATATATATATATATGCAAGCACGAGGTGGTGATGGAGCTTCCGGACGAAGTTTTCCTAGAATGGAGTATGCTATGACTTGATCTGTATTTCTAGTAGTTTCACTCAAAGTTTTGCTATTCACATTATTGTTTGCTACTATGATCACATTCTCTTCCTCGTCTCTAATTTCGATCAAGCATTCGCCATTCACATTCACATTACTCTCTGTCATCTTGCAATTTCTTTCTAGCTTTGAATCAGTGGCAGTCGTCCTCTCTTTCAGCTAATAACGAAAATGTATTAACCTACAATATCAGAAGAAAATTAAGAATTTATATATAAAGGGTTGGAGATTCTAACTAAACCCAAGAGTCTTACACTACTCGCCTAAGAAGATAAATATTGCCACATAAAACGGGATTGGGCCTTAACTAACTAAGTCCAAGAGTCCTACACTTCTCTTTAAAGGCATAATAGTAATACACTCTCTAATAAAGACAAAATGGTACTTTCAGGATACATCCACTCTATCTTTATAAATATATGTTTCCACCCCTCATTTGAGTAAGTCTCTATCTCCACCCTATTCATATCATATTTCTACTCTCATGTGGCTGACTTAGGCATCAGAGGGTCGAAGGCCGGCAAACCCGGTCTTCCCTCTCACGTCATTTGCTCATGATTGACAGGTTATGGGTCTTGAAGATGGAGTTCTTTCCGCATTCTGTGTGATTCATCCCCTCTGAAATCACGCCGAAACAATTTTTAGCAAAATAAAAGGAGAAATTATGCAGCTCTAACTTACTCTTCACAATCACAATGTAATGAAATACAAAGTTAATTAGTGTGCAATTTCTGGGAGAAACTTACTGTGAAATCCAATGCCTTGGGTAATAAGAAATTCATCGGGGTTTTCTAATAGTATTTGTATTCTTGTCATGCATCCATTATCCATATATTGATTAAACAAAATTATATTTGATTAATCGAATCAAAGCAAAGTTAACGACCACATTTTTTACTATTTACAAGTGATTGCTGAATCAAAGTTACTACGTACATGCATTGACCACAACAAGTCATACCCCACTACTAGAAAAAAGGACATATGCGACGAAGAAAATTTCATCCATCGCTTAGATAATAACTTATGCTACGAAAAACACTTCGTCGTTTAGGTCAATACTTAAGCGACGAAACACAAAACCGTCGCATAAGTTATTACCTAAGCGACAAAACTTTGACTGAAGAGACGAAGGAAGAACTTAAGAGACGAAAAATTCTTCGTCTCTTCAGTCCTATCTTAGGCGACGAATGTATAAAGTTCGTCGCAATACTTAAGCGACGAAACACTACACCGTCGCATAAGGCATTCCCTAAACGACGAAAATTTAACTTAAGAGACGAAGGAAGAACTTAAGAGACGAAATATTTTTCGTGTCTTAAGTTTCATCTTAGGTGATGAATACAATAAGTTCGTCGCAAAATTTGGTTCTGAAGCGACGAAAAATTTCTTTTGTCGCATAAGAGTTATCTTATGAGACGAAATTTAATACTACTACGACGAAATTTTCGTTGCATAAGTGTTTTCGACTTTATATCTCCTTCGTCGCTGCCCAGATCTAAAACAGAAGAAAATTTGGTGTAGTTGAAATCTGGCGACAGAAATCATCAAATCTAGCGACGGAAAGCTTTGTCTACCTTATACTCATATATGAAGATCATTAGCTAACTATAACTTGGTATAATCTCATTCTCTTCTTTTCACCATTTATAGTTTTGAGGATGATGTACGTTGTCTGTTGATGATAATTTTGGGTTACCCATCTTTGATGATGATGTTGTTGAATTGTTGATGATAGCTAAATCTCCTCCTTGTTTAGACCATATATGTTTCCTCCTATTCAAAAAATAAAATAAAATAAAATGAAGACCATGTTTTCTGGTGAAGAATTCCGGTAAAATGTAGACCATGTTTTCCAGTATAAAACAATCTATATATATATATAACTATATATATTTTGGTTATATATATAACTATATATATATTTTGGTTGGTTATATATATATATATATATATATATATATATATATATATATGCAAAGAATGATGTTGTGTTTTTTTAGCGCGATGAATGTAAGGACCCTAACAAAAGAACAACAAATTTCTTAACAATGTCTTATTCTCCTAAATGGGATTAGGACCCTAACCGGAGGCATAAGGTGAAGAAGAAACGAATATTTATATGATTAATGTTGGTTTGTTGCTATATACTTGGTGCTTATTTGTTGTTTCTCTTATATGACAGCAGATGCAAAACATGGACAAAAGCTGGATGTTATACGACATGTGTCACCACTTGTATATACAAGGAATCTTTGATTTCTTGAGATTTGTTGATTATCATGCTGCCCCGAGAACTGAGTGGCACAAGTGTCCATGTAGAAAATGTATGTGCAATGATTGGCAGACACGATCGGGTATGGAACAACACTTGTCATATTTTGGTATGTGGAATAATTATACTATATGGACGGAACACGGTGAGGTGGAGGAAAATAATCCTACACTAGCGAAATTTTGAGCAAGTTACATTCATAAAGTTAGGTCAATATGCTACATGATGTTTTCCCGTATGCTTCAAGATATAAAGAAGAGGTAGTTGATTATGATGCCCCCAATGTCAATGAGGCAGTTGACATGTCTGAGTATGAGAGGTATAACAGGCTTCTCGAACAAGCCCAGACACCAGTGTATGACGATTGTCCAGTTTCAGTTTTGAGTGCCATCATGTCACAGATGCATTTGAAAGTAAAGCATAGAACAAGTAATGAACATTATGGAGACTATTCAAAGTTTATCAAAACTTTGCTTCCTCCTGTAAATAGACTTTCTGAGAGTCATTATAAAAAAAAAAAGATCTTGGGCGACCTCGGCCTTGATTATGTGAAGATCCATGCCTGCACGAATAATTACGTGTTGTTTTACGGAGATTACAAACATGCTATTTACTGTTCAATTTGCAATGGGCCAAGGTATGATGAGGAGGCTTCTTCAGATAAAGAGAAACTTGTTCCTGTGAATGTGCTTCATTATTTCCCGTTAACTCCGAGATTACAGCGTTTGTACATGTCATCAGAGACTGTAGAGGAGATGAGATGGCACGGTCTTCCTAGGGAAGATGACGGTGTTCTGAGACACCCCTCAGATGGGGAGGCTTGGAAATCTTTTGATGCATCATTTCTTGATTTTGCGGAAGACGTTCGAAATGTAAGACTCGGACTAGCAACAGACGGGTTCAATCTTAGCGGCAATATGACTCTGTCTCATAGCATTTGGCCTGTTATTTAATGTCGTACAACTTACCACCGTGGATGTGTATGAAAAAGGAATATAATTTTCTGCCATTGTTAATTCCAGGTCCCAATTTTCCGGAAAAGTGTCTAGATGTGTATTTGAGACCGTTGATTGATGAGTTAAAAGAATTATGGGAAAATGGAATCCCCACTTTTGACAAACATAGTAAAACTTCATTTAGGATGAGAGCAGTCGTGATGTGGACAATTAGCGACTTTCCTGACTACGGTATGTTATCTTCTCATACCACTCAAGGGTACAAGGCTTGTCCCATCTGCTTAGAGAACGTTGATGCTAGTCGTCACGAGGACAAGATTGTTTACCTGGGTCACCGTAGATGGCTTCTAATGAATCATGAATGGCGGCTTGATGCAAATGCATTCGATGGCAGGGAAGAGCATCGTGAACCACCCCCTATTCAGTCTGGGGATGAAATTTTATACAAGTTGAACTCTTTTGATTTTGGATATTTGAGTAGTGATAAAGATGTCTTGGCCCAAAATCCTGTGTGTCCTGCTGCACTTGACAATTGGCATCATAAGAGTATTTTCTTTGAATTACCTTACTGGTCCACTTTGAGAATTAGACACAACCTAGATGTCATGCACATAGAAAAGAATGTTTGTGACAACGTGGTGGGAACAATTCTCGACATTAAAGACAAGACAAAAGACAGTATCAAAGCCTGGGATGATTTGCAAAATATGGGCTTACGGTGTCACTTATGGGTAAAAAAGATGGCGTCAAGACAAATGTTTATGCCTATTGCACCTTACTCAGTGAAGCCCGCTTTCAAGCCTAAAGTTTTCAGTTGGTTCAATGATGTTAAGTATCCTCAAGGATATGTAGGAAATATAGCTTGATGTGTCAAGGTGACGGAACAGAAGATACATGGATTGAAGAGTCATGACTGTCATGTTTTATTGCAACGTCTTCTTCCCGTGGTAATCAGACCATATTTGCATCGTGATGTGGTGGAGCCGTTAGTAGCATTGTCCAGGTTTTGGCAGAGATTATGCAGTAGAGAGCTGAAGAAGTCAGATGTTGTTGAAATGAAATCAGACATTGTCTACATCCTATGTTAATTGGAGATGATCTTCCCCCTGACTTTCTTTTCGATCATGGTTCACCTCATGATCCATCTTCCCGAACAAGTGCTTCTTACTGGTCTAGTATACTTTACTTGGATGTTTCCCATAGAAAAGTATGATTATAACCCTAAATCTTTAATCATATATACATTATTATTATTTACATATTTTCCCTATATTTTCATTTGTACTAACTATTTTATTTTTAGACAACTTGGTGGGTATAAAGGTTTTGTTAAAAACAGAGCAAAGCCGGAAGGATCAATAGCTAACGCATACATTGCACATGAGTGTGTAACGTATTATAAGTCATATCTCCATAATACAGAGGCCACAGAGGGCCTCGACCCGGCAAGAACACCTACATTCAACCTCTCAATTGTCTCTGAAGATATAAGAATGTTTGGTAACTTACCTAATTCAGAAATTTTAAGAGAAGATGAGTTATGTGAGGCTCATTGGTGGGTACTGCAACACTGTGACGAAGTCAAGGAATATAGAGATGCTCATTTGGGACTTATTCAACTTAAGTATCAGAACATACATGAAGAGAGGCATAAGAAAACGTTTCCTGTATATTTCCTAAAATGGGTACGTTTAATCTCCCCATTTCAATATTTGGGGAAAATTATGCCATTTTGGATCATAATTTTTAACTTATATATTTTTATTTGTTTGTAGGTGATGAGGATGCAAGAACGTCAAGACAAAGATTACTCTCCGCACTTGCATCATTTGGCGTGTATGCCACAAGGACATAATATTTATGCGGCTTGTGTAATCAACGGTGTTAAGTTCCTGACAGAACGACGAGATCAACATCAGAAGACACAGAACAGTGGCATCATGGTAGTGGGTAAAGATAATGTTGCATGCTATGGAATTGTTGTTGCCGTCATCGAACTACTATATTAAGCAGGTATGCCAGTTGTGTTGTTCAAGTGTAGATGGTTCAATACTAACCTAGATTTTTCGAGGAGTACGAAGATGGATCACGGGCTATTATCAATGAATACATCCACAAACTGGTATGAGCATGCCCTATTTGTGCTTGCCATTCAAGCAAAACAAGTGTTTTATCTTGATGATCCGAAAACTGGTGGGGGTTGGAAAGTAGTTAACGTGATGGAGCATAGAAGTATCTTTAACGCAACCACACTACAAGGGGGCCGGGTAGAACAAAATATTGAGAATGTGGCTCTTGAACCATATCAAGAGCCTTTAACTTCTGACATCCCCGACACAAGCAGTATTCGCATCAACAACGACATTCACTTCCTACAAGGCGAGTACATTCCAATTTCAGGTTTAGAGTTCGATTTCGGTTCACTGCCGTACATCCCACCTACTGACGATTTCATTAACGATGAAGATGAAGATTCAGATGAAATTCCTGAGGATGATCTGGAAGACCCAGATTACGAGGATAGCGATTGAGTATTAAATTTATTATTAGACCTAATTCGATGTGCATGTGAACATATAACATTGTACTGTGAAACTACTATATTCGTAGTGTTCAAAGATTAATTATTAAATAAATGTATTTAATGAAAATATACATCAATTGATTTTTTTGCGACGAAAAATCCTAAATTCGTCGCTAAAGATATGTCTTAAGCGATGAAAAAGAGTTATTCGTCGTAACAGGGCCTAAAAATATAGCGTGTACGAGGTTTGCGCCAAAAATTTGGGCCCAAATTCGAATACTTAGATTGGGCCACGAAATAACTAAATTCGTCGCTTGATCTATAACTAAATACCCAAACCTAGTTCGAACTCTATTTCGCATCGATCAACTCCGGCCAACATCTTCACTGCTTCGACCTCATTCCCAATTCTCCTCCCCAGATGCACTCGAAACCCTAATCCCTAATCCCTCCCTAATTTCGAAACCCTAAACCCTAATCCCAATTCGCCTCCCCGACTTCTCTCCCAAATTCGTCCCCCCATCCAATCCCAATTTCGGGTTCAATCCCAATTCGACTTCGCTCTCCCAATTCCAATACCATCTAAACCGAGTTTCAATCTCAAGCATGCCACCATTGACGAAGAAAAGGGCCAGGGAGATTGCGTCGGAGAGATTATGATCGGCTTGTGCAGCCCAATTTGGTTCCGACACGACGGAGAATACGGCGGGGCCGACGGGAGAACAGCCTGACCAGTCACCGGGAGATGGTGAAACGACTCCACCTCCACCACCAGCCTCGATTGCCTCTACAGCTCCTCCACTGGATGAGGACGAGCTCGACGATGTGGCCCCAGAAGCTCAGGCGAACTCAGCCGATGGTTGTAGTGTTCGACGTGGTACTCACCAGTCCACCAGACCTCTCCCAAAACACCGACAAGGGTTCGGCAACCTGGACAAAGTCAACCGTATTGTGAAATGCACCAGCTTGATCGAAATTGTGTATGACGACTTCATCAGAGGACCGTCTTCATCAGCAGCGAACAACCTCCTGGTCAATAGCATTGGTTGCATAATTCGATCCAAAGTCAAGTTGTCGGCCGGAAACTGGGAATGCATCGGTGACTTTAAGAAGAAGAAGTTGATAGATGGGCTTACAGTAAGAATCCAGTACACTTTATTATTGGTGAATGAGTTGTTTTTATTATGAATGATTTCAATTTACAGTTTAGTAGTGATGTGTTATAGGTGAATGACTTGTTTGTGTTATAGGTCAATGTGTTGTTTGTGTTATAGTAATGATGATGATGATGATGTGTTATAGGTGAATGTGTTGTTTGTGTTATATGTCAATTTACAGTGAATGTGTTATAGTAATGATGATGATGATGATGTGTTATAGGTGAATGAGCTGTTTGTATTATAGGGTGGACAATTAGATTTCTAGTGTTCATTATGTCAATTTACAGGGTAAAAAGGACTTGTTTGAGTTATAGGGTGAATCTACTATTTTATCTTCATGCATGTCAATTTACAGGGTGATTAGGAGTTGGTAATGTTTATATGGTGAATCTACTATTTATTTCTTCATTATTCTAATTTGTAGTCTGATGAGGAGTTGTTAATTTGTGTTGTAGCCGTATTTTAAAATTGACTTTGGGGATAAACGGATGTGGGCATGGCTTGAAGATAAGGCGGGTACTATATATCGAGATTAGAATAGGGACTTTTCAAAGCACTATAAGAAGTATGAGAGAGAAACAATTCCGCCTGATTTGATACACAAGCAAGATGAGTGGGACTAGCTTTGCTGGCACTTTGAGTAGGCTGATTTCAAGGTAAATATATTTTGCTGCCACTTTGATATTTATTTTGGTTGGAATGTTAGCGTGATGAGTTGATATTATTTAGAAGAAAAAAAAGAGATGAAGTACCCTGAAAATTGTTTAGAGTTTATTGTTGAAGAGTTGCAGAATGTTTAGGATGGCAGTTCATGGTTAGAGTTGGTATGGAGATTGGATAATGGTTAGAATTGTAGTTTTTTTGCTGAATGGTTAGAGTTGGAAACAATTTTGGATTTTGGTTAGAGTTGTAGTTTAGTAGTGAATGGCATGAGTTGATGTAATTGATAGATTACAACTACAATTGTAAGTACAGGGCGACATGTAAGATTTCAGGTAATTTGTTCATGTGACAATGGTGATTTCTCCCTAATTTGGTACCCTCCTGGCCTTCACAGTTCATATCAATTTGTAAATGGTAAAGTTAGATACATGAGGTCTCATTTGGACCAGTTAGTTTGAATGTCATATAGCCTATCTTCTGCACATCAAATAAATCAAATCAAAATACAAATAGAAATCAGTGTAGATGGTGCTGGCAACTTCTTTAGACTCTTAGTTGATTTGTAAAGAATCCATATCAAGCTTGTGACTATCCTTTCCTGATTCCATTTATGTTGTATGAAAGAGTTGTCAAGAAACAATATCAAGCTTGTGACTATCTCTATACAGCTATGTAGAAACTGTTGATCTCTAGAGAATCTATTGCATGCTCTCAATTTCTGCTGTGGCTTACTGTCATTTGTAGTATATGTCTGCCTATTGATTGTTATGCTAGTAAATCTGGGGCCAGGGCATGTTGGAGTTGGGTTGAAAAAATGTCAATGTTTTGGTTCTTATAACCCTTTTTCAGTTTGAACAAACAATATGAGAAGATTCATGTTGCTAGTACATTTTAATTATGTCACTATTTTCAGTCTAGCCAATTGTTAAGGTGAAATCTTGTTGAAGAGCCTGTTTTGGATATCAAAAACACTTTCTGTAGCAATATCCCGAAATGGTTCAGAGTATTTAAAAATTTCAATATGGTGCTCTTTTATGTGCTTCTAATCATCCGCTTGCTGCATAAGCATTGCAATACCCTGCCATATATATCCTAAAATGTATAGTCCAAAACAAAGAGACAATTTGATTAAGACAGTTCATATCTTGATCAATTTTGTTTAATTAGACTTACTTGAGTAGGGTACCTATTTCTCATCTTTATCATGACAATGTCTAGTTTCAGTAGTATGGAAAAGACTTCTGGATAAATCAAGTTTGGTAGAATAGACCAAATACAATGATCATAGCAGGGTTTAAATTGTTAAGTTATTGTAACCTACAAGTTCTTGTCACTAGCATTCATCTGCATAACCTTACTGTTGGCATGCCAGCAAGATTTAATTTTAACATGAATGGCATGGATTAAAGTCGAGTAATGGTTTACATAGTCTTATCCTATGTTAATGTAAAAGTCTTATTAGCTAGCTGGATCCATTATATTTATATGAACTACTATGTGATTGGCAGACATGATCCGCAGCTAACACGACCAACCGTGGTAAGAAGGAGTCGGAGCACCACACGGGGCGGCTACCTATCATCTACAGGCCGGGTGGTCCACCACAAAGAGAAGGGTGAGGAATTTCCTGTTATCCCAACTTACACGGAGACGTATGACATAGTCAACGACCCTAAAGCTGCCAAGAATCTTGTAAGTTAATGAAATCTGGTGCAAATAGCTTACAATTGTGCAAATAATTTTCAGTTGGTGCAGATGCATTTGTGTTTTGTCTTAGTGAATGTGAATTTGTTATGCTAATTTCATATCTCTATAGGAATATGAATGTGAATGCATTTGTCTTTTGTCTTAGTGAATATGAATTTGTTACTGTTGAGTATATTAGATCAAGTCATGATATCAGTTTGTTTATATTGAATTTGGTTTTTTGTGCTTAGGATTGAACTCAGTTTATCTATCCTAATTGTGCAGAAAACATGAACATATACAAAACACGTACATATATCACTATCAATCATCTGCAATATCAGTTTCTCATTGCTTGTCTCTAAGTTCAATATCACCTGCAATATCACTACCAATCACCTGCAATATCAGTTTCTGCAGATCAAGTCATGATATCAGTTTCTCATTGCTTGTTTCTAAGTTCAATTCTTCATTTAGTAGATTTACATGCCTGCAATATGTAGCAGATTCATAACAGTTCCATCATTCTCCAACTTATTTTCCTTCATTGCTTATCAAACCCTTAACTGCTTTTCAACTGCAATATGAATTTAAATTCCAAATCTAATTATAAGCATATCTCTTATCTCTTATCTCTTATCTGCAGGAGAAAATGCAGAAAGAGGCCACTGAATTGAAAAATGCACAGAAGAATGCAAACCCTGACATCCCGAAGGCTGAGCTCCCACCTTTGGAGTGGTCAATGAATCTTAAAGTGCTTGAAGCAGGAGTCGGCAGAAGAGCCGGGAAAGAGATCCGTGGTCTTGGAAGAGCAGGTGTCCGACAGTCATCATCTTCCACTCCACGTTCTCGAGTTCATGAGGTGGAGGAGAGATTACATATTGTTGAGGAGAGGGCCGAAAAAGCTGAGGCGGTTGCGCAAAAAGTTAGTGAAGAGATGACATTGGTGAAGCAGTAACTAGCAGCAGTGATGTCTTTTATGGCGCAGTAGACTGGGTGTCCTCCACCAGTCCCTTCCCAACAACCTCTAGAAGAAAATGTTGATGCAACTTAGAGGAACTAGCTAGATACATCACTGTATGCTTTACTATTTTGGTGTTTTTAGATGGAGAAGTCTTTGGTTAGGTTGTTGTGCAGTTGGTTTTGTTCAGAGCCTTTAAGGTTAGGTTGTTGTGCAGTTGGTTTTCTTTAGTTGGAGAAGGATAGGCTAGCTAGATGGAGAACCTTTAAGGTTTGTGCAGTTGGTTTTGTTCAGTTGGAGAAGGATAGGCTAGCTAAGCTAGGATGAATGAATGGTTTTGTTTAGTTGCAATTCAAGGTGTTACTAAAGAGTAACGACTTTGTATGAACAAATTATGCATATATGAAAATTTATTGTTAGCTAAATTTGCAGTTTTATAGTTTCTGTAGATGATGATGATGATAGTGAAACAGGGAGGATAAGGGAAAAGCAAATAAAACTCAGTGAAAAGCCTTATGCGACGAAAATAGTTTTTTCGTCGCATAAGTGAAGCAAGCATTCGTCGACAATTGCACCCACGTTTCGTCATTACAGAACCTCTGACGACGAAATATTTTTCGTCGGAACATCTATGCGACCAAAATAGTTTATTCGTTGCATAAGTGAACCAACCTTTCGTCGGCAATTGCACCAATGTTTCATCGGTATAGAATTACTAATGACGAAAAACTATTCGTCGGAACAGTTATGCGACGAAATTCGTCGTATAAGTGGACACCAGTGTCGTCGCCTCTTTTCTGTGCGAAAAAGGTTTTTTCGTCGCATAGTATAGTGTGTAGCGACGAATAAAGTTTTTTCGTTGCATAGATTTTTATTCGACACGACTTATGCGACGACTCTTATATGACTGACGATTCGTCACATAGGTACATATGCGACGAATAAAGTCTCTTATGTCACAAAATGGTTTCGTCTCTTAAGTTTGCCATCCTACTAGTGCCCTTGAATGAAACGAATTAAGAAAAAGATCGAAATAGTACACAATGATGAACATGATTTTGGACATTCTGCCAGACAACGAAACTGTAGACCAAACTCATTGATCGATTCGCACTTTGGACTGAAAAAAAGGCCGTGGAAGTTTCAAGGCAACTTTAGAGTTCCGAGTTTAATTAGACGTAAAAGAGATACATAGAATTCTTTGGATGTATAATGAAACTTGGGAGGAAATGATCAACAAAATAACAAAAGAGAAAATTTCTTGGAGGATGTGGTTAGCCTCAAGTAGGGTGGAGGACTTGGTCGTATAAAAAAAAAAAAGAAAAAAAGGGTGGCCGGAGGACATGGAATTCCATAGGTTTTGTTGATTTGATTTTCCGGTCCTGATTCCAACTCCAATCTTCTGCATTTCAGTATAGTTATACTTATACATAAATATTCATACAATTTAGATCAGATATTACAAACAAAAGAGTGATACAACAAAAGAGGAAGGAGTTCGTATTTTCTAGCAAGTGGTAATATGGGTGACCAAAAACAAAGAAAGTGTTATATGCAAGTATGTAACATTTGGTGCAACCTAATTCCCTGGACCTTTGAGTTTTAGAGGATTTGTTGCAATCTCAAATAAGGATCACGTACAATGTTTCTTACACTGAAAAAGCGAGGTCAATATATGCAAGTGTAAAAGTATTCAATCAAGGGCTTTCATTGGCCATATCTACTTCTGGGAACCTGAACTCACTGGAGAAAATTAGCAAAAGGAAAACCTTCTCAACGACCAAAAGTCGATGCATTTTGATGGAAAAATCTGCTGTCACTCATCGTCCTTCAATCACCGTAATTGTACCATTCGTGGAGGAACTAATATGTTCATAATGCAGTTGAGGATGAGAAGATGAGTGTTGGATAGTGAATACAGGCCTCTTAGGCTGGGAACCATCTTTCTCGCTACTTAGCACTAAAGCTATATCGATCATGGTTGGTCTATCCGCAGCATTATCTTGTACACAAAGAAGCCCGATATGCACACATTTCAGTACTTCTGATGAGGAATATGAATCACCCAATACTTCATCTACCAATTCCAATCCCCTACCTCCATTCCACAAGTTCCATGCCTAAAAGAATTCAGAGTTTTTTGTCAAGAATTGTGAAGACCCTGTTGTATCAGCTCTATATCACTAAGATATACAACATAGCTTGACAGCTAATAAAACTCACCATCTTACATCGAGATAAAAAGAAGCTTGTAAGATATATGAACTTACATGGGCTAGAAACCCTTGCTGTTGGTCATACAAAAAGAAGCTGTTATTCTTGTTGCTGCTAATAATCTCCAACAGCAAAACTGTAGACATCAGATTTTTGGGAAAACATACCACCCATGGCATACTCTGGAGACATATAGCCACTGTGTAGAAAACTCATGCATTAATTAATGACAAATACTTGTGTGTCTTAAGGTATGGATACCTTAACCACATGGTTGTTTATGATTGGTCCAACTAGATTAATGATGACCTGCTACCTCCTTGACTCGTCATCTAATTTAAATCTCAAACTAACTCTCACTCTCTCACTAACGGAGTTAGTTTCTCTCTCTCTCTCTCTCTCTCTCTCTCTCTCTCTCTAACTCAAACAATTTGAACACCTTTGTCTCGTTAATCTCTCTCTCTTGTCTCATTGATATGTCAATTTCTTACTAAAATCGATCTCGTTGCAAGAAACTAACTTCTCTTGTATGCTCTCTTGAAATTGAACTCATTGAAGGCAAAAGTTGCAAAGTCTATATTTAACATAAGACACAACTACTATTTTCATGAGAAATGTCTTCCATTTAGATGAGCAAAATCACAAAAAAGTAGACTTTCTAGAAATCATAAGACACAACTATTATTTTCATGAGAAATGTCTACCATTTAGATAAGTAAAATCACAAAAAAGTAGATTTTCTAGAAATCAAAATTGTTCTTGAGATTGAATCAATAATGGAAGGTGAAAGTTGCAAAGTCTACATTTAACATAAGTCACAACTACTATTTTCATGAGAAAAATCACATAAATGTAGACTTTCTGGAAATAAAAATGGTTCTTAAGATTGAATCAATTATTGAAGGTGAAAGTTGCGAAGTCTACATTTAACATAAGACACAACTACTCTTTTGAAGAGAAATGTCTACCATTTAGATGAGCAAAATCATAAAAAAAGTAGACTTTCTGGAAATCAAAATTGTTCTTAAGATTGAATCAATAATGGAAGGTGAAAGTTGCAAAGTTTACATTTAATATAAGACACAACTACTATTTTCATGAGAAATATCTACCATTTAGATGAGAAAAATCACATAAATGTAGACTTTCTGGAAATAAAAATGGTTCTTAAGATTGAATCAATTATTAAAGGTGAAAGTTACGAAGTCTACATTTAACATAAGACACAACTACTCTTTTGAAGAGAAATGTCTACCATTTAGATTAGCAAAATCACAAAAAAGTAGACTTTCTGGAAATCAAAATTTTTCTTAAGATTGAATCAATAATGGAATGTGAAAGTTCCAAAGTCTACATTTAACATAAGACACAACTACTATTTTCATGAGAAATATCTACCATTTAGATGAGAAAAATTACATAAATGTAGACTTTCTGGAAATAAAAATGGTTATTAAGATTGAACCAACCAAATGTAAAATTTGCAAGTCTACATTTAACATAAGACACAATTATTATTTTCATACGAGACCTTTTAGAAGATAGATGAGCAAAATAAAAAAAAAGTAGACTTTCTAGAAATCAAAATTGTTCTTGAGATTGAATTAATAAATGAAGGTGAAAGTTGCAAAGTTTACATTTAACATAAGACACAACTACTATTTTCATGAGAAATGTCTGCCATTAAGATAAGGAAAATCACAAAAAAGTAGACTTTCTGGAAATCAAAATGATCTTGATATTGAACCCATTAAAGGTAAAAGTTGCAAAGTCTACATGTAACATAAAACACAACTGCTGTTTTCATGAGAAATGTCTACCATTTAGATAAGCAAAATCACAAAAAAGTAGACTTTCTGGAAATCAAAATTGTTCTTGAGATTGAATCAATAATGGAAGGTGAAAGTTGCAAAGTCTACATTTAACATAAGACACAACTACTATTTTCATGAGAAATATCTACCATTTAGATGAGAAAAATCACATAAATGTAGACTTTCTGGAAATAAAAATGGTTCTTAAGATTGAATCAATTATTAAAGGTGAAAGTTACGAAGTCTACATTTAACATAAGACACAACTACTCTTTTGAAGAGAAATGTCTACCATTTAGATTAGCAAAATCACAAAAAAGTAGACTTTCTGGAAATCAAAATTGTTCTTAAGATTGAATCAATAATGGAATGTGAAAGTTCCAAAGTCTACATTTAACATAAGACACAACTACTATTTTCATGAGAAATATCTACCATTTAGATGAGAAAAATTACATAAATGTAGACTTTCTGGAAATAAAAATGGTTATTAAGATTGAACCAACCAAATGTAAAATTTGCAAGTCTACATTTAACATAAGACACAATTATTATTTTCAGACGAGACCTTTTAGAAGATGATGAGCAAAATAAAAAAAAAGTAGACTTTCTAGAAATCAAAATTGTTCTTGAGATTGAATTAATAAATGAAGGTGAAAGTTGCAAAGTTTACATTTAACATAAGACACAACTACTATTTTCATGAGAAATGTCTGCCATTTAGATAAGCAAAATCACAAAAAAGTAGACTTTCTGGAAATCAAAATGATCTTGATATTGAACCCATTAAAGGTAAAAGTTGCAAAGTCTACATGTAACATAAAACACAACTGCTGTTTTCATGAGAAATATCTACCATTTAGATAAGCAAAATCACAAAAAAGTAGACTTTCTGGAAATCAAAATTGTTCTTGAGATTGAATCAATAATGGAAGATGAAAGTTGCAAAGTCTACATTTAACATAAGACACAACTACTATTCTCATGAGAAATATCTACCATTTAGATGAGAAAAATCACATAAATGTAGACTTTCTGGAAATAAAAATGGTTATTAAGATTGAACCAACCAAATGTAAAATTTGCAAGTCTACATTTAACATAAGACACAATTACTATTTTCATGAGAATTGTCTACCTTTTAGATGAGCAAAATCACAAAAAAGTAAACTTTCTGGAAATCAAATTGTTCTTAAGATTGAATCAATAAATGAAAGTGAAAGTTGCAAAGTTTACATTTAACACAAGACACAACTACTATTTTAATGGAAATGTCTACCATTTAGATAAGCAAAATCACAAAAAACTAGACTTTCTAGAAATCAAAATGGTTCTTGATATTGAACCCATTAAAGGCAAAAGTTGCAAAGTCTACATTTAACATAAAACACAACTACTGTTTTCATGAGAAATGTCTACCATTTAGATGAGCAAAATCACAAAAAAGTAGACTTTCTGGAAATCAAAATTGTTCTTAAGATTGAATCAATAATGGAATGTGAAAGTTCCAAAGTCTACATTTAACATAAGACACAACTACTATTTTCATGAGAAATATCTACCATTTAGATGAGAAAAATCACATAAATGTAGACTTTCTGGAAATAAAAATGGTTATTAAGATTGAACCAACCAAATGTAAAATTTGCAAGTCTACATTTAACATAAGACACAATTATTATTTTCATGAGAGATGTCTACTATTTAGATAAGCAAAATCACAAAAAAGTAGATTTTCTAGAAATCAAAATTGTTCTTGAGATTGAATCAATAATTGAAGATGAAAGTTACAAAGTCTACATTTAACATAAGACACAACTACTATTTTCATGAGAAATATCTACCATTTGGATGAGCAAAATCATATTAAATTAGACTTTTTGGAAATTCGTTCTTGAGATTGTTCTTCAAAGTTGGATCAAGTACTCTACGATGCAAAGTCTACTATTAACATGAGTTAGGTCTACTAATAACATGAGCTAGCTGACATGCAAAAGTAGACTTTCTGAAAGTTACTATTTATGAAAATCAACTATAAAAGGAAGGGTAAGTTTCCATTTCGGGGGGATAGTTATGCTCTAAAAACAAAAGTTACTATTTATGGAAATCAACTATAAAAGAGAGGGTAAGTTTCCATTTTGGGGAGATAGTTATGCTCTAAAAACAAAAGTTACTATTTATGAAAATCAACTATAAAAGGAAGGGTAAGTTTCTATTTTTGGGGGATAGTTATGCTTTAAAAACGAAAGTTACTATTTATGAAAATCTACTATAAAAAGAATTGTAAGTTTCCATTTCGGGGGGATTCCTTTTCTGAAAATTCAACACTAATTGTCACATGTCGCGACCTCATTCGTCCTAAGTCACTAATTTGTCCATGTCATTAAAGTTTTACTTTTTTTTCCACCATTTCAAAACTTTTAAAATACATAGAAAATAGCTCCAGTGTCGGAAAAATTCACCAAAAAATGTCACGAACCATTGGCGAGACCCACTTCATAACTGCGTCTGAATTTTAGTCATCAGAATCACAACGTACCTACTAATGTGGTATAACTTGTTTGGTAGGTTATAAGCTAGTGTACAACTTTGTGAATCAACTATATAGAGGAAGCAAAATTTTCAAAAATCTCGTGAAATAGGATGTGATCGGTATAGTAAAATACAGCTACAATAGAAAAATCACTTTAATTTGCCAATGTTTGGGCCCTGATGGAAGCGGTTAACCCTATTTACGTTTATGCTTCACTAAGGAGAGCCCTATCCTCGGATGGTAAACGTCCCCAAAGTTTTACATGGGTGGTTATGTCTCATCTATGTGAGACTTTATTATGTTGAAGAATCCACCAAACTAGGTCACGAAAAGGTAGGTAAGATAGTTTTCGTGTGATAAGTGAAGATGAATTAGGGTTGACCGCTTTAATCGAGCCCCGAACATTGTTGAATCCAATTGAATTTTATACCACAGCTATGTTTCACTATAATGATCACATCAGACGGTCAATTTTCATTTTGTGAATTTTAGTCATCGGAATCATAACGTGCCTACTAAAGTAGTATAACTTGTTTGGTAGGTTATATGCTAGTGTACAACTTTGTGAACCAGCTATATAGAGGAAGCAAAATTTTCAAAAACCTTGTCAAATATGATGTGATCGGTATAGTAAAATACATCTACGGTAGGAAAATCACTTTAATTCGCCAATGTTTTGGCCCTGATCGAAGCGGTCAACCTTATTTACGCTTATGCTTCATTAATGAGAGCCCTATCCTCGGGTGGTAAACATCCCTAAAGTTTTACATGGGTGGTTATATCTCATCTATGTGACACTTTATTGTGTTGAAGAATCGACCAAACTTGACACGACCCACCCCGAATTTCACCCTGAACCCGGAGTAAATCGTGCGGGGACCACCTCTAAGGAAAGATTTACCGCAAAATTCGGTACAACCTCCTTTGAAAATGGACAACCCTTCCAATAGAAACCTGCAAACACGTCTAAAGGTTCCAAATCCAACCTTATAGACTCCTGGAGCCTTCGTGCTCCCCACAAATCATAACATCTCCCAAAAATAGATTTAACAAAGATCCTATAACCAACAACCACATATTCAGAGCAACTCTATTTGAGAGGAAATAAACTAGAAATAAATAGAAAAGAGCGGAAGCTATACTATTGACTATGCCTCTTCTCCATGTACGCCTGATCTCAACTATGCAATCCTGCAGACTAGGCATTTTAAAACGAAGGGCCCAGGAGAAGACATTTAATAACGTTAGAGTGAGTGGACATAAATAATTTAATAACAAAATATGCATTCCCATTTTAATTTCATAGAAAAATATACTGCATGCAGCAGCTTAAAAGTGTTCAACTCATAAACTGACAATTTCACGACTACCACTGGCTAGTCACAAACTCAAATAAAATGGAGCCTCTCTGGCTGAACTATATATAAACATATATTCGTATGTATTTACACTCGTCAGACTCCTTGTATGAATCCTAGAAACAATTTAGAAAAATAGAAATTCATACAAGGCTACAACGCTGGCGTCTAACGCTCGCGTTGCGCCATAATGGTATTTTTCCTCATTATGACCGAAAAGGACGGTGTATTTACGTGTGGACTCCTTATATGAAAACCTAAATAAACCGGAAAAGAAAGTAGTTTTCATGTAGGGCTATGACGCTTGTGTCTAACACTCACGCTACGTCATAATGGTATTTTACCTCATTATGACGGACCAAACACGTATGGCTAGCTAGCATTTATATACATACTATACTCATAAAATCTAAAATATATATATATCCACCGAAAATCTCATTTTCGGGATCTCTCCAAAGGAGGAAAAATTGTCAAATAGCCGATAAATCAATAAGTCTCGTCAGAAGAAATAAATGATCAATAAAATCATTCATCGCATGCTTTTCAATTAAAAACAAAGGTCCACTCACAACTTTAGGCCTAAGCCTGATGTCGATCCGAGGTCTCTCCAATTGAGTCTCCTCACGTCCTGTTCCAAATATATAATTAATTTCCCAACTAAAAATCCAATTTTATTCAAAATAGGCAAAATAACTGGAGCCATAAACACGCTCATCATTGCCTAACTTCGATATTCTTAAATCGGAATGACCCAAACTTTAATATCATACTCGGCAGCCGTAAATCCAACATTTCCAAGAAATTGATTTAAATCCTACGGTCGGATTTTACATTATTTAACCGCCAAAATACCAAACTTCGGAAATTCACAAACCTATTCAAAACTCATCCAAAAATTCCATAATTCACTTCATTAAACTCCTCTAATTATTACACATTTAAAATCATACAAAACTCCAAAACGGCGGCAGCCGGAGGCCAATTCCGGCAACGTCCAAATTCTACCAAATTTTCACAGCATCTTCCTCTCAACATCCCAAACAACTTTTATAACTATCACTAAGTCCAATTTCATGCCTAACTAGGTCAATCGAACGAAAACATCCTAAAAGCCCTAGAATTTCAACTTCGAATTTCTCCTTACCGAGTTCAAGAGGGAGTGAGCCTTTTGGAGGGGTTGCTGCACGGGAGGAGAGCTACAAAACCGTACCAAGCTTGCCCGGATTGGTGGCCGGAGGAGGGAGTTCCAGCGAAAAGCTTCCCGGCGTCTCCGGCGGGTTTTCCTTCTCTCCGGCGGGTTAGAGGCTCGGGTGCTAGGCCGGGGAGGGAGAGGAGGTGGCGGGGGTCCAAAAGGGACCGATGCGGCAGTCTCAGGCAGCCGGACGGCGGCGGCCGGGGTCTTGGTCTCCGGCGGGTTGGGAGCTCGGGAGAGAGAGAGTGACGGGTGAGGGAGAGAGAGAGAGAGAGAAAATGAGGGGGGGGGGTTTGGGCTGCTCCACAGCCAGCTCAGCAATAAAATCCAACCAAAATAATACCCATTAAAATTTACCCCATTTTTCCATCTCAAAAAATTTACTCTCTTAATTAATAATTTTTCCATGCTAACTCCGATTTTAACGTATAGCATGCCTACGAACTCGTATTAGCGTCCTCTACGACTTTCATGAAGAAAGTTTTCCCAAATTCTAAACGGAAGAAAAAGTTAACTCTAGGGTCCTTAAGTGGTAAGCGGTTACTCAACACGGTAAAAGACCAAAATGATACCAAAGTAAATAACAGTAAAATAACTTAAGAACCGGGGTGTGACAAAACTAGGTAACAAAGAGGTAGGTAAGATAGTTTTCGTGTGATAAGTGAAGATGAATTAGGGTTGACCACTTTGATCAAGCCACAAACATTGTTGAATCCAGTTGAATTTTATACCATAGCCATGTTTCACTATAATGATCACATCAGACGGTCAATTTTTATTTTTTGAATTTCAGTCATCGAAATCATAACGTGCCTACTAATGTGGTATAACTTGTTTGGTAAGTTATATGATAGTGTACAACTTTGTGAACCAACTATATAGAGGAAGCAAAATTTTCAAAAATCTCGTGAAATAGGATGTGATCGGTATAGTAAAATATGGCTACGGTAGTAAAATCATTTTAATTCACCAATGTTTGGGCCCCAATCGAAGCAGTCAACCTTATTTACGCTTATGCTTCACTAAGGAGAGCCCTAACCTCGGGTGGTAAACGTCCCCAAAGTTTTACATTGCTGGTTATGTCTCATCTATGTGACACTTTATTGTGTTAAAGAATCGACCAAACTAGGTCACGAAGAGGTAGGTAAGATAGTTTTCGTGTGATAAGTGAAGATGAATTAGGGTTGACCGATTTGATCGAGCCTCAAACATTGTTGAATCCAGTTGAATTTTATACCATAGTCATGTTTCACTATAATGATCACATCAGACGGTCAATTTTTATTTTGTGAATTTTAGTCATCGGAATCATAACGTGCTTACTAATGTGATATAACTTGTTTGGTAAGTTATATGATAGTGTACAACTTTGTGAACCAACTATATAGAGGAAGCAAAATTTTCAAAAATCTCGTGAAATAGGATGTGATCGGTACAGTAAAATACGGCTACGGTAGGAAAATCACTTTAATTCGCCAATGTTTGGGCCCCGATCGAAGCGTTCAATATCAAAAACCATTTTGATTTCCAAAATGTCTACTTTTTTGTGATTTGGCTTATCTAAATGTTGGACATTTCTCATGAAAATAGTAGTTGTATCTTATGTTCAATGTAAACTTTGCAACTTTCCCCTTCAATTATTGATTCAATCTCAAGAACAATTTTGATTTCCAGAAAGTCTATTATTTTATGATTTTGCTTATTTAAATGGTAGAAATTTTTCATGAAAATAGTAATTGTATCTTATGTTAAATGTAGACTTGCAAATTTTACTTTTGGTTTGTTCAATCTTAAGAACCATTTTTATTTCCAAAAAGTCTACATTTATGTGATTTTTCTCATCTAAATGGTAGACATTTCTCATGAAAATAGTACTTGTGTTTTATGTTAAATGTAAACTTTGCAACTTTCATCTTCAATTATTGATTCAATCTCAAGAACAATTTTGATTTCCAGAAAGTCTACGTTTCTTTGATTTCTCTTATGTTAATGGTAGACATTTCTGATGAAAACAGAAGATATGTCTTATGTTAAATGTAGACTTTGCATCTTTTACCTTGGGTTGATTCAATCTCAAGAACAATTTTGATTTCCAGAAAGTCTACGCTTCTTTGATTTCTTTTATGTTACGGTAGACATTTCTTATGAAAACAGTAGATGTGTCTTATATTAAATGTAGACTTTGCATCTTTTCCCTTGGGTTGATTCAATCTCAAGAAGAATTTTGATTTCCAGAAAGTCTACGTTTCTTTGATTTCTCTTATGTTAATAGTAGACATTTATTATGAAAATAGTAGATGTGTCTTATGTTAAATGTAGATTTTGCAACTTTTACCTTCGGTTGATTCAATCTCAAGAACAATTTTGATTTCCAGAAAGTCTACTTTTCTTTGATTTCTCTTATGTTAATGGTAGACATTTCTTATGAAAATAGTAGATGTGTATTATGTTAAATGTAGATTTTGCATCTTTTACATTGGTTTGATTCAATCTCAAGAACAATTTTGATTTTCACAAAGTCTATTTTGCTTTGATTTGGCTTATGTTAACGGTAGACATTTCAAATGAAAATAATAGATGTGTGTAATGTTAAATGTAGACTTTCTATCTTTTATCTTGGGTTGATTCAATCTCAAGAACAATTTTGATTTCCAGAAAGTCTACTTTTCTTTGATTTCTCTTATGTTAATGGTAGACATTTCTTATGAAAACAGTAAATGTGTCTTATGTTAAATGTAGACTTTGCATCTTTTACCTTAGGTTGATTCAATCTCAAGAACAATTTTGAAAGTCTACTTTACCTTGGGTTGATTCAATCTCAAGAACAATTTTAATTTCCAGAAAGTCTACGTTTCTTTGATTTCTCTTATGTTAATGGTAGACATTTCTTATGAAAACAGTAGATGTGTCTTATGTTAAATGTAGACTTTGCATCTTTTACCTTGGGTTGATTCAATCTTAAGAACAATTTTGATTTCCAGAAAGTCTACGTTTTTTTGATTTCTCTTATGTTAATGGTAGACATTTATTATGAAAATAGTAGACGTGTCTTATGTTAAATGTAAACTTTGTATCTTTTACCTTGGGTTGAGTCAATCTTAAGAACAATTTTGATTTCCAGAAAGTCTACGTTTCTTTGATTTATTTAATGTTAATGGTAGACATTTCTTATGAAAACAGTAGATGTGTCTTATGTTAAATGTAGACTTTGCATCTTTTACCTTGGGTTGCTTCAATCTCAATCACAATTTTGATTTCTAGAAAGTTTATTTTACTTTGATTTTGCTTATGTTAATGGTAGAGATTTCTAATGAAAATAGTAGATGTGTATTATGTTACATGTAGAGTTGCAAATTTTACCTTGGGTTTATTCAATCTGAAGAACAATTTTGATTTTTAGAAAGTCTACTTTTCTAATAAAAATAATAGATGTGTCTTATGTTAAATGTGTTTTTCGACTTGCAATATTTTCTGTGATATTTTTCATGATAGTAGTAGATGTTTCTTATGATAGTTGTAGACAGTTTTAAGAATCATTTTAATTTCTAAAAAATCTACTTTTGTATGATTTTGCTCATTTGATTGGTAGATATTTCTAATGAAATTGTAGATATAGAGAGACTTAACGGAGAGTTAACGGTGTTAGTTTGCTTTAACCTGCTATAACAAGTCAAAACTGGTTGGGTATCCATACCTTAAGGCACACAAGTGGCACTCTTAATTAATACCAATACTAGTTTCTGGCTTAAAGAAAATTACCATGTAACTTAAAGAACTGATTCTTACCGTGTTCCCACTACCTTCTGAGTATTTTCTAGACACCATGTTCCTTCAACTATTCGGGCCAATCCAAAATCTGAAATTTTTGGGTTCATTTTTTCATCCAGGAGAATATTGCTGACTTTTAGATTTCTATGTATTACCTTCACATATGAATCATGATGGAGATAAAGAAGTCCTCTAGCAACACCCTGAATAATATTAAAGCGTCTATTCCAGTCAAGCTCTCCTCTCCTCATTGGATCTAATGAAATAATTAATACGCCCATTAGAATGTGATCAGCAATGTTATTCATATTTCCAATGCATTCAGTTATTCAATAATGAATAAGATGAAAATAATTTTCATCAACAGACTTCGAAACTTCTATCCCTTGTCCTCGATCTGATGAAATATAGAACTCTAATCTAGCCTCTAATGGTTAGGAAGCAGTGTAGGAAATGCACCGTGTATAGATAAACATGCATTCAGCGGATAGTGTAGTGGTACCTGGGCTATCCTACACTATCCTCCGTTGATGCAGAATGCCATTGATTTTAGTCAGAGACGAAGGATAGTGTAGTGGTACCTGGGCTATAGCCCAAGAGTTTTTGTTAATGTTTGAATGAAATAGCTGCATTAATCTTTAACATACTGTAACCTACGATGCATGGATACGGCTGAAAATTGAGAATGCTGTATCGTATCTGTATTGGATACGGATACGCCTCAGATACGTATCATGAAGCTGAAATACGTATCGAAGACTATTTAGTATAGTTTGACCGTATGTATACGTTTTGGATACGTTTTGGGTATTTTTGTCTGTTGAAAAAATTGAAGAAAAAAATAAATACCAAACCTAATACGCAGCAGCAATCGAATCCTCTCTTCTGGTCTTTATATTCTCCTCAAGCTTGAAATCATCAAATCAACTCTGGGTTCGTGAATCGTGGCCTTGAGTGACTGGGTTGCTGCCTTCGCAAGCTTTGCAGTTCAAGAGTTGGAGACTTGGAGCGATTGAGATTTGAGAAGAGTTTTGTCGGCTGGGATTCTGGGAAGATTGAAACGTAGGTGTTGCAGCAAGCTTGCACGCGTGCAACAAGCCATTGAAGCCACCGACTCTGTTTCTTTCTTCTTTATAAAACAGCAAGCCAACTTTGACCAACTCTCAACTCTCTTGGTCAAAGTTCCACCAAAAGTATAATTTATCTATTTAGCGATAAGTTCCATCAAAGTTCCACCGACTCTGTTTCTTTCTTCATTTTGGGTACAAGTTATCTATAAAGAGATGTGGTCAATATGTCTTTTTGTTAAGTTATCTATATCTTGGGTATAAGTTACCTATATTTTGGTTCAACTTTTTGTTAAACGATGTCTTTGAATTGCTTGTTTGTTGTTATTTTATAATTATTTTTATAATTTTTTGTCAAATAGATTTATTAATATAATAAATATATATTTTTTTATTATTTCTCAAAACGTACCCGTATCTTTTTTTTTTAAAACGTATCCCCGTATCATATCGTATCCATACCCGTATCCCGTATCCGTGTCAGTGCATCATAGTCTGTAACTATCACTACTGGAAAATAGCACTTAGGCGACGGAATTAAAAAATTCTGTCTCCTAAGTGGTACTTAAGCGACGGAATTTTCTACTTAGGAGAAGAAACAGTTTCCGTCTCTTAAGTCGTTCATAGGAGACGAAATATTTTGATTTCGTCTTCTAAGAACAACTTAGGAGACGGAATTTCATTTCGTCGCTTAAGTACTACTTAGAAGACATAATATTTTTACTTAGACGATGGCATTTTGAAAAATAAAAAAAAAATTATATGAATTACTTAGAAGATGGAACTACATTCTGTAGCCTAAGTAGAACTTAGGAGACGGAATGTTTTTTCTAAAAATAAAAAATAAAAAATTTATTCTTTACTTAGACGACGGAAATAGACCATTCCGTCGCTTAAATTCTAAAAATTTGAGCGTCCATCTTTCCGCGTAAAATTTCATGAAAATTCAAACCAAAATTTTTCAAAACATATCAATTCTTTTAAATCACAAACTCACCAACCTTATCAATAGAAGGAAACTCATCTTCTCCTAAACCTCTCTCTCTCTCTCTCTCTCTAGACCATCACTCTAATGCCGGCCTCTCTCTCCATTCTCACCGCTCCTTCCTCCGCTGCCACCTTCAACTACACCACCCCCACCAACGCCTCCTCCAACTGCCACGCGCTCATCGGTTTCGTCCCCACAAACGCCACCACTCTCAACGCCGTCAACACCCTCTTCAACATCACCCGGCCACCTCCGCACCCTCCTCTGAGCCAACAACCTCCATTTCTCGACCCGACCCAACTCACTCGTCCCAGCCGCCAGCAAGCTCCTCGTCCCCTTCTTTTGCACCGAGCCTCAAATCTGGGTAAGAAATCAAGGTAAGTTTTTCAATTTTTCTGGTTTAATTAGCTTTGGTAACAGATTTATGTGTTTTTGTTTAATTTGATTTTAATTTTAATTTTGGTTAGGATGTGATTGGTATGATGATGATTATTTGGTATGGTGGTGGGGGTGGTGGGGGTGGTGGTGGTGGTGGCATATTTGAGGCAGATTGTTGGCATGAAATTGAAAGGGAAATACTGTATTGAAGTTTACTGACCCACAGTAGAAGTTTACTGGGGGCTGTAAACTTCCACTGAATTTACTAGGGAGCAATGAATTTGTTTATGAGAGTAAGAATGAGTATATGTTGTGTATAATTGGCATGAAATTGAAAGGGAGATACTGTATTGAAGTTTACTGACCCCCAGTAGAAGTTTACCGGGGGGGGGGGGGGGCAGTAAACTTTCACTGAGTTTACTAAGGGGCAATGAATTTGTTTATTAGGGTAAAAATGAGTATATGTTATGTATAATTGACATGAAATTGAAAGGGAGATACTGTATTGAAGTTTATTGACCCCTAATAGAAGTTTACTAGGGGGCAGTAAACTTCTACTGAGTTTACTAGGAAGCAATGAATTTATTTATTAGGGTAAGAATGAGTATCTGTTGTGTATAATTAGCATGAAATTGAAAGGGAGATATTGTATTGAAGTTTACTAATCCCCAGTAGAAGTTTACTGGGGGGCAGTAAACTTCCACTGAGTTTACTAGGGGGCAATGAATTTATTTATTAGGGTAAGAATGAGTATCTGTTGTGTATAATTGGCATGAAATTGAAAGGGAGATATTGTATTGAATTTTATTAACCCATAGTAGAAGTTTACTAAGGGGCAGTAAACTTCCACTGAGTTTACTAGGGGGTAATAAATTTGTTTATCAGGGTAAGAATGAGTATCTGTTGTGTATAATTAGTATGAAATTGAAAGGGAGATATTGAATTGAAGTTTACTGACCCCCAGTAGAAGTTTACTGGGGTGGGGGGCAGTAAACTTCCACTGAGTTTACTAGGGGGTAATAAATTTGTTTATCAGGGTAAGAATGAGTATCTGTTGTGTATAATTAGTATGAAATTGAAAGGGAGATATTGAATTGAAGTTTACTGACCCCCAGTAGAAGTTTACTGGGGGGCAGTAAACTTCCACTGAGTTTACTAGGGGGTAATGAATTTGTTTATTAGGGTAAAAATGAGTATCTGTTATGCATAATTGGCGTGAAATTGAAAGAGAGATACTGTATTAAAGTTTACTGACCCCCAGTAGAAGTTTACTAGGGGGCAATGAATTTGTTTATTAGGGTAAGAATCAGTATCTGTTGTGTATAATTGACATGAAATTGAAAAGGAGATACTGTATTGAATTTTATTAACCCCTAGTAGAAGTTTACTAGGGGGTAGTAAACTTCTACTGGGTTCACTAGGGGCTAATAAAGTTGTTTATTAGGGTAAGAATTGGTATCTGTTGTGTATAATTAGCATGAAATTGAAAGGGAGATATTGTATTGAAGTTCCACTGAGTTTAATGGGGGGCAGTAAACTTCCACTGAGTTTACTAGGGGGTAATGAATTTGTTTATCAAGGTAAGAATGTCACATCCCGACCCGTAAAATTTTATCTTATTTACTAGCTTGATTATAATAAGAATTTTATCATCTCCGACATTGAGATATAGTTTAATTGGTCCCTAGAGGGGTTTTGAGGGACAATTATTTCGGAGAGTTATTCGTAGGAGAAAAATGTAACGACTGTAAAAATAGTAAATTTTAGCTAGTAAAAGGTAATTTTTATTAGGGTATTATTTTTAGGGGTGTTAAATTTTGGAATTGGGTTGTATATAGAAGAGTTGGGCCGGATGGGTGAGGCCCAAAACTTTTTTCTCTCTCTCTCTTCTCTCTCTCTTCTTCCCGGTTTCTCTCTCCCCGAGCCTCCCGCTGCCCGATTCTTCCGGCCGCCCGTCCGCCACCGTTCGTCGCAGCACTGGTCCCAAAAGGTCGGCCATCAACCCAGCTTCCATTCTAGACCGGTGACAGCCGCCCTAGCTCCGCCGTGAAGGAGTAGTCTCGCCCGAAAGGTTCGGCTGCCTAAAGCCTTCCGTCGCCGGAACTCCCTCCTCCGGCCACCAATCCGGACAAGCTTGGTACGGTTTTGTAGCTCTCCTCCCATGCAACAACCCCTCCAAAAGGCTCACTCCCTCTTGAGCTCAGTAAGGAGAAATTCGAAGTTGAAATTCTAGGGCTTTTCGGATGTTTTCGTTCGATTGACCTAGTTAGGCTTGAAATTGGACTTGGTGATAGTTATGAAAGTTGTTTGGGAAATGTTGTATTTACGGCTACCGAGTATGATATTAAAGTTTGGGTCATTCTGATTTAAGAATATCGAAGTTAGGCAATGATGAGCGTGGTTATGGCTCTCGGTTAATTTTGTCTATTTTGTATAAATATTGGATTTTAGTGGGAAATTAATTATATATTTGGACGATGACGTGAGAAGGCCCGAGCAGAAGAAGCCTCGGAGTGTCATCAGGCTTAGGCCTAATTTGTGAGTGGACCTTTGTTTTTAATTGAAAAGCATGCGATGAATGATTTTATTGATCATTTATTTCTTCTGACGAGACTTATTGATTTATCGGCTATTTGACAATTTTTCCTCCTTTGGAGAGATCCCGAAAATGAGATTTTATGAGAATAGTATGTATATAAATGCTAGCTAGCCATACGTGCTTGGTCCGTCATAATGAGGTAAAATACCATTATGGCGTGGCGTGAGTGTTAGACACAAGCGTCATAGCCCTACATGAAAACTACTTTCTTTTCCGGTTTATTTAGGTTTTCATATAGGGAGTCCACACGTAAATACACCGTCATTTTCGGTCATAATGAGGAAAAATACCATTATGGTGCAACGTGAGCGTTAGACGCCAACGTTGTAGCCTTGTATGAATTTCTATTTTTCTAAATTGTTTCTAAGATTCATACAAGGAGTCTGACGAGTATAAATACATACGAATATATGTTTATATATAGTTTAGCCAGAGATGCTCCATTTTATTTGAGTTTGTGACTAGCCAGTGCTAGTCGTGAAATTGTCAGTTTATGAGTTAAACACTTTTAAGCTGTCACATGCAGTATATTTTTCTATGAAATTAAAATGGGAATGCATAAATATTTTGTTATTAAATTATTTTTGTCCACTCACTCTAATGTTATTAAATGTCTTCCCCTGGGCCCTTTGTTTTAAAATGCCAGTCTGTAGAGTTCGGATTGGATCTAGGAGGAGACGAGGCATAGTCACCCGTATTTCCACCACCTTTCACCAGTAGGTTACCTGTTTAACCTACCTGTGTTTTCTTACTTCCACTAGTGTCTAGTAGCTCTGAATACTTGGGTTTAATGTATATATTTTTGGTTGTGGGTGAAGACTTGTTGATATTTTAGAATATTTGACGGAGGATGTATATTAACTTAAATAATGTTTATTATTTTATTGGTGGTGATTGTGTTTGGGGAGCACGAAGGCTCCAGAAGTTAAGGTTGGATTTGGAACCTTTAGACGTGTTTGCAGGTTTCTATTGGAAGGGTTGTCTATTTTCAAGGGAGGTTGTACCGAATTTTACAGTAAATCTTTCGTTGGAGGTGGTCCCCGCACGATTTACTCCAGGTTCAGGGTGTAATTCGGGGCGGGTCGTGTCAAAGAATGAGTATCCGCTGTGTATAATTAGCATGAAATTGAAAGGGAGATATTGTATTGAAGTTTACTGACCTCTAGTAGAAGTTTACTAGGGGGCAGTAAACTTCCACTGAGTTTACTAGGGGGTAATGAATATGTTTATTAGGGTAAAAATGAGTATATGTTATGTATAATTGACATGAAATTAAAAGGGAGATACTGTATTGAAGTTCACTGACCTCTAGTAGAAGTTTACTAGGGGGCAGTAAACTTCCACTGAGTTTACTAAGGGGCAATGAATTTGTTTATTAGGGTAAGAATGAGTATCTGTTGTGTATAATTGGCATGAAATTGAAAGGGATATACTGGGTTGAATTTTATTAACCCATAGTAGAAGTTTACTGGGGGGCAATAAACTTCTACTGGGTTCACTAGGGGCTAATAAAGTTGTTTATTAGGGTAAGAATTGGTATCTATTGTGTATAATTAGCATGAAATTGAAGGAAGATACTGTATTGAAGTTTACTGACTCTAGTAGAAGTTTACTGGGGGGCAGTAAACTTCCACTGAGTTTACTAGGGGATAATGAATTTGTTTATCATGGTAAGAATGAGTATATGTTGTGTATAATTAGCATGAAATTGAAAGGGAGATATTGTGTTGAAGTTTACTGACCCCCAGTAGAAGTTTACTGGGGCAGTAAACTTTCACTGAGTTTACTAAGGGGTAATGAATTTGTTTATTAGGGTAAAAATGTGTATATGCTATGTATAATTGGCATGAAATTGAAAGGGAGATACTGTATTGAAGTTTACTGACCCCCAGTAGAAGTTTACTGGGGGCAGTAAACTACCACTGAATTTACTAGGGAGCAATGAATTTGTTTATTAGGGTAAGAATGAGTATCTGTTGTATATAATTGGCATGAAATTGAAAGGGAGATACTATATTGAAGTTTACTGACCCCTAATAGAAGTTTACTGGGGGCAGTACCTTCCACTGAGTTTACTAAGCGGCAATGAATTTGTTTATTAGGTTAAAAATGAGTATCTGTTATGTATAATTTGCATCAAATTGAAAGGGAGATATTGTATTGAAGTTTATTGACCCCCAGTACAAATTTACTGGGGGGCAGTAAACTTTTACTGAGTTTACTAGGGGGCAATGAATTTGTTTATTAGGGTAAGAATGAGTATCTGTTGTGTATAATTGGCATGAAATTGAAAGGGAGATACTGTATTGAATTTTATTAACCCTTAGTACAAGTTTACTGAGGGGCAGTAAACTTCCACTGAGTTTACTAGGGGGTAATGAATATGTTATTAGGGTAAAAATGAGTATCTGTTATGTACAATTGGCATGAAATTGAAATGGAGATACTGTATTGAAACTACCACTGAATTTACTAGGGAGCAATGAATTTGTTTATTAGGGTAAGAATGAGTATATGTTGTTTATAATTGGCATGAAATTGAAAAGGAGATACTATATTGAATTTTACTGACCCCCAGTAGAACTTTACTAGGGGGCAGTACCTTCCACTGAGTTTACTAAGGGGCAATGAATTTGTTTATTAGGTTAAAAATGAGTATCTGTTATGTATAATTGATATGAAATTGAAAGGGAGATATTGTATTGAAGTTTACTGACCCCCGGTACAAATTTACTGGGGGGCAGTAAACTTCTACTGAGTTTACTAAGGGGCAATGAATTTGTTTATTAGGGTAATAATGAGTATCTGTTGTGTATAATTGGAATGAAATTGAAAGGGATATATTGTATTGAATTTTATTAACCCTTAGTAGAAGTTTACTGGGGGGCAGTAAACTTCAACTAAGTTTACTACGGGGTAATGAATATGTTTATTAGGGTAAAAATGAGTATCTGTTATGTATAATTGGCATGAAATTGAAAGGGAGATACTGTATTGAAGTTTACTGACCTCCAGTAGAAGTTTACTGAGGGGCAGTAAACTACCACTGAATTTACTAGGGAGCAATGAATTTGTTTATTAGGGTAAGAATGAGTATTGTTATGTATAATTGGCATGAAATTGAAAGGGAGATACTGTATTGAAGTTTACTGATCCTCAGTAGAAGTTTACTGGGGGGCAGTATCTTCCACTGAGTTTACTAAGGGGCAATGAATTTGTTTATTAGGTTAAAAATGAGTATCTGTTATGTATAATTGGCATGAAATTGAAAGGGAGATATTGTATTGAAGTTTACTGACCCCCAGTACAAATTTACTGGGGGGCAGTAAACTTCTACTGAGTTTACTAAGGGGCAATGAATTTGTTTATTACGGTAAGAATGAGTATCTGTTGTGTATAATTGGCATGAAATTGAAAGGGAGATACTGTATTGAATTTTATTAACCCTTAGTAGAAGTTTACTGGGGGGCAGTAAACTTCCACTGAGTTTACTAGGGGGTAATGAATATGTTTATTTGGGTAAAAATGAGTATCTGTTATGTATAATTGACATGAAATTGAAAGGGAGATACTGTATTGAAGTTTACTGACCCCCAGTAGAAGTTTACTAGGGGGCAGTAAACTTCTACTGAGTTTACTAGGGAGCAATGAATTTGTTTATTAGGGTAAGAATGAGTATCTGTTGTGTATAATTGGCATGAAATTGAAAGGGAGATACTGTATTAAATTTTATTGACCTCTATTAGAAGTTTACTGGGGGGCAGTAAACTTCTACTGGATTCACTAGGGGCTAATCAAGTTATTTATTAGGGTAAGAATTAGTATCTATTGTGTGTTGTGCCCCTGAAATTGAAAGGTATTTTTTGTAAGTTTACTAATCCTCAGTAGAAGTTTACTGGGGGGCAGTAAACTTTATTTTTTCCATATGCATTTTATAAATGCATGTTTTTACTACTTATATGCAGGATTAGAAGAAATTCAAGATATTTAGTTGTGACTTCTGAAACCTGCAGTGGTGATGGTATTTGGGCGGTCGGAGTGAGTGGATAAAAAACTTGCGGTGGCGTTTTTATTTTTCTTTTAAATTTTTTTTCATACTTTAGCGACGGAATTCAACTATTCCGTCTCTTAAATGAATAATTATTTTTTTATTATAAAATAAAATCCGTCGCCTAAGTGCTTAAGAGACGAAAATATTCCATCTCCTAAGAACAACTTAAGCCACGGAATTTCAGGTTCCGTCGCCTAAGTGTCTACCTCACGACACCTAAGCGACAGATCTTAGCCGATAGACGTTCCGTCTCCTAAATATTTAGGAGACGAAATCTGTCACTTAAGAAACGAAATAATTCCGTCTTCTAAGTGTTTTTTTCCAGTAGTGCTTAGCCCAGTCAAATTGTCATAAATTCCCGTTTGTTAAGCAAATAAAGTCAAAGAGTCTACCTCTTATTAATAAGCAAGAGAGTAATTAGGAAATAATTGAAAACAAAATATCCATAATAATGCATACATATTCAATTAAATTCATGGCTTCAATTCAAATTTCCATATTTATCAGTTAAACCTGTTAGTTAATTTTGAATTGTACAAAATTTTACATTCATATTTTCGAGTTTTTACTGAAGGACAACTTAGCCCAGCCTATTATGAAATCCTGGCTCCGTCCCTGATTGTAGTTCATGTGAATTCACGAGGTCCTTTTTGTTAGTGCTTAGTAAGCAGTTTTAATTCTAAAATATATTGCCAAATTATACCTAATCCTATACTAAACATTGGGTTTTTAGTTTAGTAAGACCCTAAACCTTAAACTCTAAACTCGACGAATATAGTTTTCAAGGTTTTGCAGTTTTTCTAAAACCCGAATTATATATACATGTAAAGTCTCTTTCAAGGTCCCTAAAGTTCGGCATATTTTAAAGAGCTCAGAGACAGCAATTACTATTAGACTCAAATGATAGCACTATAAGAAACTGCAAGTCTGCAACTATCATAAAGTGGCAGTGAAACTAACCGAAAAGAAACGTATCCAAGCTTTTGTTTGGCGTGAACTCATAAACCAGTAACTTCTCATCCTCTTTAACACAGCAACCAATCATCCGAACAAGATTTTTGTGTTGAAGATTGGAGATCAACATCATCTCATTCTTGAACTCTTCAATGCCTTGTCCTGAGCTACTAGATAGTCTTTTTACAGCTATTTCCTTCCCATCATGTAGTATACCCTATACAAGGTCTAGAAGTTAGTCAGGGTGTTCATGTTAGCTAGTGTTGTTCTACCTGAAGTTACAGTGCTATATTACCCGCAAGTAAACAAACAAGGGGTAAACAGGACCAAAGCCTCCTTGCCCGAGTTTGTTTGTAATGCTAAAATTATCAGTAGCAGTTAACATTGTATCAAAATCATATATCAATAGCTCTGGTGAATCATGTTCTCCGATATATTCTCGAAGAGTGTCCCTAGAAGTTGGAACTGATTCTGTTCATTCAAAAAGAAGTTCTGTTAATTTGCAAGTATAACCGTCAAACACCTTATCAAATTGAAGCAACAAAAGTTATGGACCAACCAGTCTATAACTATATATGCTTGATCTTATAAATTTCTGCAGGGAAATTATACTAATTTGATTAGTAGTTTAGTACTTCAAAGAGATACATATAAACGTGCTGATGCATCAAAATAATTAATCTCCTCTATCTCATTTTCTTACCCTTTTGGTTAGACCGCAATCTGTGCAAAGTAAACACTATGGCAACCAAGATAATTATCAAGCCAATAGCTGTAAGGCTGGCAATCAACTTAATTGGTTTTCCTTCACCTGCAAATGAATTCAATGAGAAAACATGCATAAATTAGAAAAAGATGAATAAACACTATTTCAGTGTTGCAAGCATTATTTACCTAGTTCTTTGTTTGCTACGCGAATATAAAAATCAACTCCTCCCTTGGACAACTCCTGTATATCTGTAAGGTCTTTGGACCAGACCAAACACCCTATATTATTAACATATGCATAAGCCAAGCAAGAACAATTATTTAAGCACCATGTCTTGCATTCATTGGGCGTGTATTGAGCACTGAAAGATGTCATATACTCATGATAATCTGGTACTTTTGCCCCTATTATCTTCCAAAACCTATCATCATTATCATCTTGTTTTCCTTGCAATGGTACTGATGACCTCTATGTTGTTTGTCTGTCACAGAACAATTCGGTTTTCCTTACACACCCTCCCGTCCAGTCTCCCTTACTCCATTTCTGGTGTGACTTTGGCACAAACCCTTTCATACACTTACAGATTGTAGATTCAGAAGCTTTGCAAATCCCAAAAGGGCCACACGCTCCATACTTGTCACATGGATTCTCTAGTGCCTTCCAGTAGAGTGACCAGTTCCTACCATTGTCTGCATACATAAGCTTTATTTTTCCTTGGGAAGAGATGTCTAGATATGCTGCACGAGTGTCAAATAGCTTAAACTAGAAAGTTGCCCGCGTGTGCAGCGGGATTTTAACATATTTATGTCTATGTAAAGAAATGTTCATTTGTCTTAATACTCGAATCGATAATAACATTTTGTAGTTAGGGGTATTGTTCTAATGTTTCATCTAACTACAAAACATACTTAAGCGTGGTAATCGGTATTTGTTGGTAAGAAGATAATAATAGCAGCCCATCCATGTTGTTTATCATAGACAGTGGATGTATGAACTGAAAATAAATCTACATTGGCTAATATCTCCAATATCATCTTCAAGTCTTTCTCTTATGTGATATCCATCCAATGAATCACCATGGAGGGAAGCTAATATAAGATCTGCGGAAACAATGCAGTTTGTAAGAAGCTAATATAATTTCCTATCATATTGAGTCGCTATACAAAATTATTTTTTATTGACAAAAACCTTGAAAAATTATTTTTCTTCAGGGCATTCAGTTATGATTTCCACATTGCATATGTGTGAAATGTGCCACATTTTAAGAATTGATCATAATATAAAAGGTTAATAAACATAAAATTGAAAATGAAAGAATTATTAGAATACAACTGAGAAGAACATTGAGGACATCAGGTAAAGACTCGAGGCGAAAGAGATATAACATTGGCAATTGCTGAGTTTATTAACAGTGTAGCAAGTGTACAATCACAAAAACACAGTGCCAATTGTTTCATTGAGACTAACACTACTAATTAAAATCGAAACATAATTGGATTAAGAATTTAGGAAAATCTACACGTACTTTTTACTTTCACATTTACTTTTGATACTTTTGGCTAACTGTGAGTTTCATAGTTAGGAATTATTAAAAATTAAATGAATTTTAGTATGAATGACTAAAACGTCTAAAAGCCATCTAAAATTGCAAGTTCTTAATCCTTCAACAGTCCAACCGAGTCAAACTATTCTCAACATAATTTGATGCTATCAATTTTACTGCGAGTATTAGTATAATATATGCAAGTAAAAAAAAAAAAACAGTTTGCCTGCTTCTTTTGGATTCAGAAGGAAAAAAAACTATTTTTTGTTATAAATTGAAGTCATAGTTTCAAGTTTTATAATTCCATGATAGCTTAAATTCCCCGCAGTCCCAACTATCTATAAAATTATAAACTCTATCAGATCCAATTTCATGCAGAGCTTCATTTCTTTTATCACAAAATGAACACACTCCAACAGAAAACCAATCAAAAACCTAATGTTCTTTATCGAAAGCAACAAACAAAGAGGAAAAGATTAACAGATCGAAGTGCGTCATATACTAAAGAAAATCAAAGAACCGCAAAACTGAGATCCTCTTTTCAATCAGAGTAAAATAATAAAAACTGACATCCAGCATCTTAAAAGAAACCTTAATTATGATTCAAATTGAACATATCTATTGTCCAAATTTGCAGAACAAAAAAGAGCAAACCGTTATAAAATTGACCATAAATACAACTATACAATTTTCTTTCCAAAAAATAAAACAAATGCAAACTTGCACGAAAAGAGGAAACCAATATAGTGTAGAACGCTAAAATGACGAATAGCCAGAGAACTACAAAATTCCAAACAAAGGAAAAACATCATTTAGTAAATATACGCTTGCATGTTTTGTACATGGGTAGCTGATAAAACATTACTGTTAGACTATCTCATGAGAATATAAACTGAAGCAAAAAGAGGACAACTGAAAGAGAACATTTTGTATTAACACCGCACTTGATTTCCAAACAAAGAAAACGCTTCTTTAAGCTTGGAAATCCGACTTAAAACGAAAACAAAAGAACAAAAGGGAACAAGGAAAAGAAGAGTACAATAAAGCCAGGTATTGGAAAATATTCAAAATTGAAGCATCCACAATAGCAATATTTGCAATGCTAACCTGAGAATTGAGCCTTGTATTGGCTCTTCCCCTCCTTTGTTCTTCAAAGTCTACCTGCCCATTTAGCTTAATAGATTGAGATCAGGCCTTTATGTCTGCAAGAAGGAAAAAACCAACAGCCATTGTAAATGAGCAAATCAGCCATTCACTTTACAATCACAACCAACAATTTAGTCAGTAAGAGTTTAAAAAAAAAAAAAAAACAATTAATTCATTAACATGTATGATTCATTAAAAAAAACAATTATGTATTACCTTGCCAAAAGTAACATCGAGTTCTTAGCACCGTATAACCACCTAATTTTGTATCTGCATTTACAAAACGAACAAAAGACTCCAACTGAAAACTTTACAAATATAATTGATAAAAGGCATCAACCATCATTTACTTAATAAACCAGATACCATCTAAGAACTCACTGACTCTGAAAACATTAACATTGTAATGCCAAAAGAAAAAGCATTAGAAGTCTTAACATAATTCATACCTGAGTCCAAAACAGTAATAAAATTTGACACCACACAGTTCACCAACCCTGCAAAACAAAATGGAATTGCTCAGCGTATTTACACATATCAACCTTTCGGCTACAACTCCAATCTAATCGAGAAAAAACAAAGGCATACCATACAGACAAAAAAAGAGTAATCATGAAACCTGAAAGTAGCAGCTGCGGCAAAATTTTTGATGGTTTAGTCCTAACTCTCACAAAACCAATTCAATAGATAGAACTAAGCGCTTACTAATATTAGTACACAACAGATGCCACCAAGAATAATCAGCAAGTAGAAAAAGGTTGTAGAATGTAAAGAACACAATAGCAACAAAACCCCTCATTATAATCACTTGCAGCAAAAAGATGCAAAACCCACCTTTCTTTCTTTGTTGCTATGCAATATGCTACTGCATTGACACATCCAAATTCTTGCAGCACATCCAAGTTAATAAAGAACTTCATTCCCAAAGTCATTAATGAACAATAGCAACTAGCGCTAAAGAAGTTTAGACGCCACACAATAAGATAATAACCAGAATGACTTTAGTATCGTTTAATAACTAAAAAGGTCGCAACTTCCCATTGTTCTAAACTTCCAATGTAAGGAATTAGTGTTTGTAAATCCTAGAGCTTGATCACATTAGTAACACAGTATGCAATTCTCAATAGCAAACCAACCAAATTGAATAAGCATACCAACCAAATTCGATAAGTGCATCAATATACTTTTTAAGATCATTTTGATGTTGATAAATATTATGAATACCATCCAATGTAATCAACAATCACAAAGTAAATCTCTAAAAAAACTAAGAGAAAGCTGAAAGCCAACAATCACAAATCAAAACTCTGGAAAACAAAAAGAAAGCCATCAGAATATGAAGCATTCAATAAAGGAAATAGAAATTTCATAAAGTAATCCAAGCCCATCCGAATTACACACTATATTCCAAAAACTAATCATGCTCTGAACAAATAAAATATTAAAAATCTAAGACCATCACATATGCATAATGCTGGCATTGCAAAATGAAAGCATACCTGAGAAAACTATGGTCGATCTGTTGCTTAGAAGCTTTGTTTGTATCTGCAAGATGAACTATTACAGAAAATGTTAATATTTTCTTAAAACACTGGAATGAACCTTACATAGAGAAAAATACTACAGAATGAATGTAATCTGATAAACCCAAAAGAGAAGATTAAACACGAAGATTAAACCCAATTCTGAAAACTGGAGAAGACCAAATAACATAGAAGACATAGATGGAGTATGAATTGGGTAATGGAACAGAGATCTGAATAGAAACAATAGCAACTCAAAACAGGAGACCGAGTCAAGTTTTCAAAAACCAAGACTCACCTTCCTTCTTGTTGGCGATAACAAACCAAATATCAAATCCTTAAATCCTTGCATTAACGAAATGACAAACCCAGTATCAGCCTTTGGTGGAGTTCGGACGAAAGCGAGAAGAAGATTGGGCGAGAGAGAGTTTGAAGAATGCAATTGTATGAGACCTTGCAAAGAGTCACCATATTAGTCATTAACTTCACAAAGTTTATTCCTACTTACTGAAATCAATACCCAGATACATCAATTGAAATCATTGCTATGGGCCTATGGCAGTTCTGTCTTGGGCTTCTTCAGAAATAAATTGAAATCGGAAAGCTCCGCACAATCCAGAGTGAGGAGAGCGAGAGAGAGGAAAAAGTTTCAGTTGTGGTTCAACCACAACGGAGAGTGTGAAGCGATGAAATTTTCAACAGGGATTTGATAAAGTACACGGACATCCCAATCCTGATCAGCGGATGAAGAGAATCAAAACGGGTGAGATTTGATGATATTGTTGTGAATTCAAACGTGATCTTCAGAGAGAGAATTAGAGAGGAAGAAAGGAGAAAAGAAGAATGAGATGGCTCTGGAAGTTTCAGGACTGATCTCCCATTCTCCCTTCCTCCGCTTTCTGTCTCTCTATGGAAGACGTAGAAGCTCGAACATGTGGCAAGATCCCAGCGAGGCCCAACACTGTAGCTTATAAACAGTAAATCTACTGTAGCAAGTGAACAGTGATTCGAGCAACGGAAAAAATAGTATATAGTTAAATGAGAAATATAGTGTTCCCTGTTCCACATTATCTTCTAGTTCAAATATACTACGATATCGATCATCCATATCTGGCACGCCGATGAACTTTGATTTTTCCATGGCCCACTTCTCCAGAAGGGAATTGATCGATTGACTCGAATGACCACTTGTGGTGGCATCTCTGTTGCCCGCCCTTCTTCAGCTGTATCTATCCCACTAGATGGATCACTTTCACTTTTCTAGACAGTCAAGAAACTGTTGTATTTAGATTTAGAATTGTATCCAACCCGCTGGGTAGGTAGCATAGTGTCACCAGGATAATCAAAGCTTTGCCATATTGGTTTACCAGCTTTAACAACATCTTTGACAACAAAGTTTTCGTCATCTGAAAGAAATGCAACAACTGAACTAGTACTAGATGACGCAACCAGTACGGTAGCATTAGTTGACCACACAGAATTCTGCTTTCCATCTACAAGCTCAAGACTCCCATTGCTGCCAATTCTCAAAGTAGCCAAAGTGTCTGTTGTTGCAATAGGCATATCTCTATTAGCCACCCATACAAATTTACGAGGAAAAATACTTATGTGCCACAACGCCACATACTTATTAGCAGCACTGTTTAGAGTAAATATAGAAACCCAATTCGAATCTTAGGCCAGGAGAGACTAGAGTTTGTCCCTCTACTAATGGGTGTGAAGGAGTAATGTTATATACTTCAGCGCCATACTGTGATGGAAGCAAACTGGCAATGAATAAGAAAAACAAAGTACCACTACCCAGTTACATCCCAACCCCAGTATGTCTCGCTGAAGAACAATGTCAATTTTGTTTCTGTTTCATAGATATAGCTTGGCTAGTGGAAGTACTAAAGAACCTAGGCCACACACAACAAAGTGTAGACCAGGTAATGTACAAAGTTCAGTGATAGTTCTGCCAATGCTTTCAAAGTCATGGCAAACAAGATTGAAGACTGAAGCTCCTTCTAGAAATCATACAATTCAACACTACATGTTCCAAGACAATAACACTCGATAAGAATCAAGTTGATACTATTCTTCTGGACCACAGATAGAATACAGGAAGGAAGCTGAAGATAAATAAGAAAATGTAGGAAGAAATTCAAAAGATGGACATTCTTAAGAACCAAGACTTGCAAGGCACTAAATCTTTTTGGTTTCTAGACCAAAAAAATTAGTGATTTTGCAAAGGAGTGATGTCATAACTGGAGAAGAATGATAATGTGGTTGGAAGCAACAAGGCTGAGTGCTAATGCAACCCAAACCATTAAATTTTTTATGTTCTAATACCCATTTTATGATACCTTTAAGAACCAGGGACTTGCCCTTGAATTCTACTAACATCTGTTTTTGGGTGAAAATTCAGATGAATATTACTCTGACAATAGCAAGTGATTCACCCTAATCCCTGAAGCTTCAAGCTTCACTATGAAAATTAAACCAATTCAAAGTCTAGGTCTTGCACAAAAATCCAAAACCCATATGGAGAAAAAAAAAATGCCAAATTTAAAGCCACCACCCAATGCAAAAAGGGTACACGGGTAAGCTGAAGCTCACTTTCTTTTTTGTGACTCCAGTCATCATAAGCACAATCAACGCCGTTGGCCTTAGATTGTTCTGAGAGATTCTCGTTTCCGACATCAAGAATTTACTTTTCTCATTTCGGCTCGCCATTGAATTTTGAATTTATAATGAAACTCTTTGCAGCTAAGCTCTTCAGAGATTAGAGGACTCTGGAAGAACCCTAGAAAAGTTATCAATTTGGGGACGAAACGTTTCGAGTTTTGGGATTTTCGCGCCCTTTGGTATTATACCAGATGTCAGGGTATTACACCAGATGTCAGGGTATTACTGACGGAAAGCACATGGGTCGAAGCCCAAGTTAGCAATGGGAAGAGAGAGACCCAAACCAAGTGGTTGAATGTCTGGGAGGTGACCTCTGATCCGAGTTAGATTCACAAAGCAGTCAGAATACTCGTACATCAAGCTGCATAATCAAAGCATTTCATATTTTTTTTAAATGCTATTTGAGTCAACTTAAACAGGCGCCATAGAACTTGTTGGTTTAAATTTATTGATTATAAGGACTAAAAAGGATGGGATGTGTTAAAAAAAAATAATAGATTAATGTGAAAGTGTTATTGAATGACTTATTACCATTTATCTTGCTCTCAAAGAGAGTATGGACTTGTATGGTGTATCGATCTCTCGTGTAGTTTGTGAAATTCTAGAAACATATAGATGCAGTTTGACTAATAAATTATCACAAAGGAAGCAAGAAAGGTTCCGGAAATGGTTGAGACATTTCTATAAACCCTCAAATCTGCGACACATTCTTGGTATATCTTTCACTCTCTAGCGTAACCACCACACAATGCTTGCTTGGTCTACAAAGTACAAACTGCAGAATACGGCACATAATAGTGAACCTAATCGTATCCTTCGTAATTTTATAGTTTTTAGTTAAACATGTTCCTTCTATGTGTTACAACATTGTGATCGATGCAACAACTAATTGCAGCCTATCGTCCTTCAATCTCTGTCGTGGTAGCTTCATTTGCGGAACTGATAGTATTTACAAACTATAGTTGAGGTTGAGAGACTGAGGTTTTGAAACTAAATATATATAGGCTGTTGAGGCTGTGGACAATCTGTTTCACTACTAAGCATGAAAATGACATCAGACATAGTTGGTCTATCCGCTGCAATGTCCTGTACATAAAGAAGCCCGATATGAAGACATCTCATTACTTCGGATGATGAATATGAAGCATCCAACACTTTATATGCCAACCTCAATCCCCTGCCTTGATACCACAAGTTCCATGCCTGGTGAAGTTGAGAACATAGCCAAGCTCCCTTTGAGTTTCAGAAGATCTTGTGATCGTTTAGTGTGGCACTATATATGATAGAAGTACGTGGCAGGTATTATGTGAAATCAAGGTATTGGGTATGGAGGAAGCTGAGAAGAGCTCACAATCACGCCTCACCTTCTTCCAATAAAAATGGAGGGCAACAAGGCAGACTTTAGAAGTCAATTTGGAAGTTGATGGTCCCAGCAAAAGTAAAAGTCTTTGTGTGGAAGCTTTTATGTGTGATCGTTCCTACAAGAACAGCTTTGCAAAGAAGAAAAGTGAATGTTATTGACTCCAGCTGCGTGTTATGTGGAAAAAAAAAAACTGAAACTGATGTTCATCTATTCAGAGATTGTGCAATTGTGAAAGTGTTTAGGAATATGGGTTCGCTGGCGGCAGTAATCTCCAAGCTTCCAGTGGCCTCCATGAGGGAATGGATTTAGCTGATCCTGGAGTTGATGGACAAGGACCAACAAGAGCTCTTCTTCACAAGCTTATGGGCGGTCTAGTCGGAGCGAAATAAGGTACTTTGGCATCAATCTGCTTTTAATTCTAGCTTTTTGACTCAGTGGGTATCACAATACTTGGGAGATTTTAAGAAGTAAGGTTCATACTAAACCTTTGGTGAAGCAGAAAAGGGAAAGAGTGAAATGGGAGTGTCCCCCAAGTGGGAGACTGAAGCTTAATATTGATGGATCGTTCCTTGGGTCCAATGGAAGGGGTGGAATTAGGGTGATTGTTAGGAATGAGATAGGTGTGGGAATCGCAGCTGTGGCAAGGCCGTTTGAACATGCACACTCCGCTTTAAGCATAGAGGTTGAAGCGTGTAGTGTGGGTCTTTTACTTGGTATTCACCAAGGGTGGACTAATATTGATATTGAGAGCGATTCTATCCTACTTGTGGCAGCCCTTGGGAGAGAGGATGAGGATATGTCGGAGGTGGGGGACGGGTTTTAAGTGACTGTAAAGACTATATGATAGCTTTTCAGTCCATTAGAATTTGTTACATTGGCCGGGAAGCAGATTGGCAGATAGATTAGCGCACCTTGCTAGTTTGGGGGTTCTTGATGAGGTTTGGTTGGAGGAGACTCCTGCTATTATCTGATCCTCCTAACTAGGCTGGGTTCCAAACGCTTTTCTCAAACACAACAACAACAACAACAAAAAGGTGCAGTTATTGTCACCTTACTAACAACTTTGTTCAACCTACTTTCTCTTCTCATCCTACATTTTTTTGAGTTGGGCTGATTGGAAGAATTAGATGATCCTCTTGGTCTTCTTGAGGAAGTGCAGAACAAGGAAAAATGTACTCATGAAAAACAACATCTCGGGAGGTGAAAAATTTCTTGCTCTCAAGATCATAAACTTTGTCACCCTTTTGCCCAAGATGGTACCCAAGAAAGATGCAACGATGTGCACATTTGTCGGATTTATGGGTAGGGGTGAGATTGGTGGCAAAACATAAGGAACCGAAAACCCGAAGATGGGAATAAGTGGGTGGAGTGCCATGTAAAAGCTCATAAGGTGATTTGTGAGAAAGAAGAGGTGTTGGCAGCCGATTGATATGATTACAAACAGTGTTAATGCTTTCACCCCAAAATTTTAAAAGTAAGTTCGCTTAAAAGCGAAGAGCACGACCCACATTTAGCAGGTGACGATGTTTGCATTTACCAACTCCATTTTGTTGTAGTGTATACACAGGTGTGTTGGAAAATAGTGCCACGGGCATCAAAAAAAGAGCGCATTGATGTAAATTCACCCCATTATCGTCACGTAAAATCTTGATATCCCGATTGAATTATGTTTTGACTCAAGTGAAGAAAGATTGAATCAATGGTTATGTATTGGACTTCAATTTCATGAGATAAACCCAAGTGAAGCGAGTAAAATCATCAACGATGATGAGAAAAATATCGAGCTCCAGAATGAGTGTTGGTTTTATGTAGACCACAAATATCACAATGAATCAAGTCAAAATATGCAGTTGATTTTATTGAACTAGTAAGAAAACAAAGACGAGATTGCTTTGCCAAACGACAAATTTCACAAACATGTTGAGGATCATACATTATTTCAGGAATGGTTTGAGGCAAAAAATTAAGAGGTGAAGAGGATGGGTGACCAAGGCGTTGATGCCAAAGAACGGAGATGCGGGTGACATGATTTGCTAAGTGAGGATTTTGGCTTGGTATGAGGTAGTAGAGTCCGTTAAAATGTTTGCCCAGAACAATCGTCCTCTTTGTATCCACGTCCTGCACAACACAAAAATCTGGGTAAAATATCACAATACATTTCAAGCCCGAGTCAATTTACTCACAGATATCAAATTTACTCGAAACTTGGGCACATGGAGAATACCATCAAGGTAAAAATCTGTCGACAACTTAATAGTTCTGATGCTTTCAATTGCGGCTTTCTCTTCATTGGGTAGGCCAACAAAATCATGGGATGCTTCGATTTTCATGATTTTGTTGTGAGTGAGTGGTCAGATTAGAAACATGATTTGTTGCTCCTCTATCCACAATCCAATATAATATCGAATACGGATCATGAGGTGCAATATTGCAAGTAGGTGCAGGCGCAGATCCACAGCATAGCTCGGTGGGACTCAAGTCCCTCCCAAATTCTTGGAGAAAAAAAAAATAGTAGTAGTAATATATGTCTAGAATCCCTAGATTAAACTCAAGCCCACCCGAGATTAAACTCAAGCCCACCCGAAAACAAAGCCTAGCCCGTATTCTGGTCAAATTGTCAAAATACGGAGCCTTTCCTTTCCATAAAAAAACAGAGAAAAAAAGAGTGTTTGTTCGACACTCCCTGAGTCTCTCCCTGCGTGCTTCTCCACTCTCTCCCTCACTTAATTCTCTCTTAATTGCTTGGCTCCCAGAAGAATTGGCAGTGTGTGAGCTCTCCATTCTCTCTCCATTCTCCCTCTCAACTCTAATATTGTAAGTATTTCAAATCAATCAATTCAAATTTTACTTATTTAGGGTTACAATTTGGGGGAAATCTGGTAATGTGCAATTTAGGAAATCTAATCAAGATAGACTAATTTGTAGATATCATTGAATCATTCAATGGAGGATGCGGTGCCTTCTTTTAATTCCATTCTCTTCAGTTCTTCGGCTCAATCTGCTGCCTTCTTTTAATTCCAAGGTCAGACAAATTGTTCTTGTATTCAACTTTACATTACGAAATGCAGTGCTATAATTTATATATATATTTTCAGGATGTATTGGTTGATTTGTTATTTGTTAGTGACTAACTGACTTTACTGACTTAGTGTCTTTCAATAATTGGAATTTGGATTCATGTCTGAATATCTATGTTTTGATTTATAGGGGTTAAATACTTAAATTATAATGTCTGAGCCTCTACCGAAGAGAACTTGTTTGATCACTTCATGGTTGAAAACAACTGAGTCCTCAAGTTCAAACCCCATTTCTGAGCCTTCTGTATGCACTCCACATCTTGATGATCCACCCATCTCTTCCATTCCCGAGCCAGAAAATAATATTAATGCTCTTGAGAGGGATCCTGGTTTACGTTGTCCCATTTGGCAATATCCATTTAAGGATAGGGATAAGATTCGAAAAGAGTATTGTTTGTTGGGTCCATTTCAACCTGAATTAGAGTTTCCATTGAGTGGACAAGGGGGTCAACAACGTAGGTTTCAATGTGCTTGGTACAAGGATTTGGTATGGCTTGAATATTCAATTGCTAAGGATAAAGCTTATTGCTCCCATGTTTTCTTTTTGACACCAAAAGTAGTAAGCATCAATCATTCACCGTTGATGGGTTTAGAAATTGGAAGAAGGTTTGCAGTAGTGATAATGCATTGTTGAAGCATATTGGAGGCATTAATTCTCCACATCATGCTGTAATGCAAAAATGGGATTCATTGAGAAACCCGACCAAGGGAATTGAAGCAGTTATTCATACAAGATCATTGAAGGATGTGGAAGATAATCGATTGAGGCTTAAGGCTTCAATAGAGTGTGTTAGATTGCTAGCTAAGCAAGGAGCTCCTTTTAGAGGTCATGATGAATCTGAAGGCTCTTTGAACCAAGGATATTTTAAAGAAGTTATAAAATCTTTTGGAAGAATGAGTCCTGAGATTGAGAGAGTTGTGTTGGGAAATGCTCCTGGAAATGCTAAGTATACTAGTCCCACAATTCAAAAGCAACTCTTAAATATCCTTGGTCATAGAGTGAGGAGCAAGATACGTGAAGAGGTTGGGCTTTCCAAGTATTGTATTTTTGTTGATGAAGCATTAGACACTTCTCATAAGGAGCAGATGGCCATTATTTTGAGATTTGTTGAATCTCAAGGCTTGATTCGAGAACGATTTTTTAAGATTGTGAGTGTTCCTGATACTACCTCACAAACTCATAAAAATGAGATCTCGAAAGTACTTACCATGTACGATCTTCAGGTGAGAAACATGAGAGGTCAAGGGTATGACGGTGCTAGTAATATGAGAGGCATTTATAATGGATTGCAAGCATTGTTTCTTGAAGAGTGTCCTTATGCGTACTATGTCCACTGTTATGCTCACCGCTTGCAATTGACATTAAACGCTACAGCTCAAAGGGTGCAGGAGATTTGGCAATTCTTTACAACCTTGAGTTTAATTGTGAATTTTGTTGATGCTTCTGCTAAGCGGCATTCTGCATTGAGAGCCGTAAGAAAGGAAGAAATTGCAAATTTGGTAGCTTGTGGGGAACTTCAAACAGGTAGCGGTGCTAACCAAATTTGTACTTTCCAGCGAGCTAGTACCACTCGATGGAGCTCACACTTCCGTTCTATTAAGAGTCTAATTGAATTGCTTAGTTCAACAAAACAGACTCTTAATGATATGATTGATAAAGGAGTTGAAGGACAAGCTGAAGCCATTCTCAAAGCTTTGAGGTCATTTGATTTTGTGTTCTGCTTGCTTCTAATGAACAAGGTAATGAGAGTTACTGAACTACTTTATCAGACACTGCAGCGGAAGTCTCTTGATCTTGTGCAGGCTATGAACTTTGTAAGAGTTACAAAGTCACTTCTTCAGGAAATGAGAGAGGTAGGGTGGGATGATTTGGTAAGAGATGTGGAATCATTTTGTGAAAAACATGATCTTGAAATGCCTGATATGAGTGCTCGTTATAAGAATGGTACAGGTCGTCGTTGTCAAGAGATTACAGTTGAGCACCATTATCATGTAGATGTGTTCAATGTCTTGATTGATTATCAGTTGAGTGAGTTGAATAAAAGATACTCAGAGCAAGCATCAAAACTCCTTACACTTAGTTCATCCTTGGATCCTCGTGATGACTTCAGGTACTTCAAAACTGAAGATGTTTGCAATCTTACTAAGAAGTTTTATCCTGAAGATTTTGATGATGGTGAAATATGTGCTCTTGAATTAGAGTGTGCATATTATGAGAAGGATATGCGAAGTGATCCAAAGTTCAAGAAATTGGAATCCATTGCTGAGTTGTGCCACATTTTGGTTCAAATAAGGAAGTCGGAATTTTATCCCATGATTCACAGATTAATTTGTCTTGTTTTGACTATTCCAGTGTCTACAGCAACCACTAAAAGGGCATTTTCAGCCATGAATATTATTAAGAATAGACTCAAAAGTAAGATGGAAGATGACTTTCTTGACGATTGCATGGTCCTTCACATTGAGAAGGAGTACGCCGATTCTATTGATAATGCGGTAGTGATTGAGGATTTTGAAAATTTATCAAACCATAGAGTCAAATTTAGTTAGTTTATACTTCTGTATTGTATTTGAGGGTAAGACTCATTATTGTATTTGAAATTTTTCATTATAATATTTTAATTATTTTCATTTATTTAATTAACAAACTCAAGTCCCCCCGTACTCCAATTCCTGGATCCGCCACTGAGTAGGTGTGACTATGCGTCGATTCGGTGCAAGACATGTTGATCTGTCATATATGTGGTTTTGAACATTGTGTTCATATGTGTTAATTAATCATGATGCAGGTTTGATAGTGTTTGGTTTTGATAGTGTTTGATGTATATGCAGAAGGTGAGTGAGTCTTTAGAGTCATCAGAATCGGTGCTATGATACCATAACAAATTCTGAATATGAAGTTTATGCTTTCATGTCATCTAACAAAGAGTTCTATTTTAGCAAAGCACAATTACACACAATCAAGATCCTATAAACATTCATACACATGATCACCGATCCATTATTTTCTCCATCACATCTTCAATACTTGAATGCATAACAGTGGATCACTTCTTTCCTTTAATAATTGTTAATTTTCGCCACTTAAAGCTAGTTTCTTCGATCAAGTGCTTCCACAAAATCGTCTTTTATTTATTTGTACGTTCATTTTTGCTTTGATGGTAATGGAAAATGACTAAGCTTTTGGACCACCAAACCGTTTTTCGAGTTATCGGAAATGACCCAGAACAGAGAAAGAAGATATATAGCTGGGAAAAGAAGATGGTCCTAATTACTGTGGAATTGACAACCACGTACATCGATCTACGAACCAAAGTGATCGATAGATTGCGATGGCTAGTAACTTTGAAGTAAATCAATCGATTTACATTTATCTCTCTATCACCTTGTGACAAATCAATGCAAGCTGCACTTACAAAGCATATAAGCCTAATTAAGCTGAAAATTCTAATTAAGCATGCACTAATTACTAACCAAAACGACGAATCGAAAAAGCTAAAGGATCGAGTTGTAGAAGAAGAAAGATAGTGCAGAAAATGAACTTCCTTAATTCTACACTGCTCGAGAATGAAACCATTGTCATGAGCATTTGACGCCTAAAGATCTCAAATTGTGCGATCAAAGGTATGAGGAGCTGGAGTGCTAAATTAAAACTCAAGAGAGACGTACTGTATATTAATTTCAAAGTGGCTATGCAGCTCATGAGATATACTATATTTCAAAGTGACGATGCATACTGATGTAGCATAAAAAGATTCAGATCTCGTTTGGTTCATGAAAAGTTCATAGAAAGTAACCATCAGGAAATATTTCTTTCAAAGAAAAGTAGGTTGGCACATATTCGCGGTTAATTATGGGAGATATCAAGTATAAGTTTCTGAAAAAAATTAAATAGAAATTTCACCGCTATGTGCTTCAATACAATCCCCCAAAAAAAAACTACTTCGAAATTTGGAGTCAATTATTTAGCAACAAGTTCAAAATCTAACTCCTATCAGAATGCATGAACATCGATCACATGCCTTTTACAGGACCAATAATTAGGGTTTTCAGACGTTCCTTTCAGTTGCCAAGAACAAGTAAATTGACCTAATTAATTTATATGATCACCAATATTTATACGAATGATAATGAACTTATACAGGTTTAGCTAGCTAACAATCAAGTACTATTATTGCCCCAATATGCATCATATACAGAAGAAGGATATGCCTTTTGTTATTTGCAACTATTAGCTTGATAATTTGGCTAGCTAATTCAGTACAAGATCCAAACATAACAACCGGATTTAACATAGCACGTACTTTAATTATTTCATCAGAATTGCGGCTTTCGACTTCTTGAGTTTGAGCGTGCATAGTTTGAGCTCTCGAAGACCCATGCCATGCCAGCAGATCGAGTCCCAGGTTCTCGATCATATTATATTTTTTTATTTTGTTTGTCTATTTCTCTTCTTTGAGTTCTCTATCCATCATTTCGATTTTTGTGTATATATCATGCATGCTCAATTAGTCTCATAGAAACTGAGACTCATATAAACTTGGTCTTTGTAGACTTAATCCACCATAGACTGATTAGACTCAGTTTGGAGTGAATTCCCATTTGATATTGCTTCAGTTTCCCCCAGCTCGTAATTATTCCAGCATTGTTAACCAAAAGCTACACGCCAACACAAGCATCATATAGAAGAATCGAATTTCTAATTAACCGCGCGATAAATAAGTTCATATATACTTGGACTTCCAAAGCTTTGCTTTTATCCTTTCATGTTTCAACGACTACGTTTCGTGTTTGTCTCTCTGTTTGGATCTGGAATTTTCCGATGTTGTTGAGTTAATTTTCTGGAATATTTCATACATAAGATGATGATAAGAGACCATTTTCTTTTCTGGTCATATGTACTTGAAAATTTTCATTGCGAACCAAAGAAAAATGATGAAACACCGCAAGGATATTCCACACAAAGTCTAGCTAGCTAGGGGCTAAGCAAAGAAATGAAATCACTAGTTAAAAAAAAAAAAAAAAAAAAAAAAAAAAAAACAAACTACCAAACAAATAAACACGAATAGGCTCAATCATACTACGCCTTGTAAACAAAACCCTAAAATTAATGTTGGCACCGAACAAAAATCTAAGTACAATTATGCCATCAAATTTGCTAATTCCCTAATTTGATGATTTGACCTGAATATAAACCAAATTTAACTAACTAATTACTCTTTTGAACTCCATTTAGGACACAAATCATAAATTGTATGCCCTAATCTCCCAAACTGTAATTTTCTTCATTTTATTATTAGTTGGATATGATTTGGTAGATTCTGAAAGGGTTATACAGGTCATTTTAGTCCACTGAAGTTTTGTATTATAAAAGAAGTAAGAAAGGAACAAAACTTGCTGTTTTTGGTGCGAATTTGAACTTGCAAAGTGGTTTAAATCACCTAAAACTACACATCTCCTATCCGTTTCAGGAAATACAATCCTCATGTCATTTCCTTCATCTCTCTGTCACACACACATAAAATTATTAACGTATATTTAGACACACAAATATGAAAGAAAAACAAACAAATAGAGAAAGCGCTATAAATGGAGGAGAAAGGTTGAGTTGGATATAAACTTGGGCTTCTTTGGGATTAGAAACTTACCCAAAGCTTAAGTGACTGGAGTGAATCCAAACCAGAGGTCTGTTTCTTTGTTTTTAGTTTCTCATATGCATTCAGTACTCATTCGTTTAGATTATCTGAAGCTCCCAGCTGCTTCATTAGATCTGTCAGTTATCTGGCAGCTGAACAAGAAAAAAAATTTCTTCCTTTGCATAAAAACCTGTTCTTCTTTAATTATCTTACAGCAATTTCATTTCGTCTGTGTACCCTTATAGATTTTGATTTCTTTTGTTTGGCTCTTAAATTAGAAAAAAAAATGTTCTGGGTTTGAGCTCATGATCGATCTTGCTTCGATCTTCTTAAGTTTCTCAATCTTTCTGCACTTGTTTTTCTTGTTTTGAATTCATAGTTTATAACACTTTTGGTTAAATCCATATAAGGGTTTCAGGTTCGGTTCCTTTATGCCCTTCAGCCCTTGAGCTCGATCTTATTCCTTATGTAGTTTGGTTTCAGCTAAGGTTTCTCTTTAAACTCTTATTTTTATGGGTCATTTTCCGGGTTTGATCTTCTCGATCTGTTTCTTCAAGTTCTTGCTGTTTCATTTCACAATCTTTTCAGTCTGTATGTATGCATGCGAATACAGACATAAGTCCTTATATTCAACCATCTTCCTCAGATTTGATTGACCGGTTCTTTTTGTTTATAAATTCATTATTAATTTCATTTGAGCTAGCCCTGGTCTGTTCTTCAGTCAACTGAACTCAGCTGAATATATCATAGTAGTCAGTGCATCTGTGTTTCTCTCTAGTTAACTTTTTCCTTCATGGTTTTGGATCTGTGAATTAAAAGCTATCCTTTAATTTCTATGCAACTGTGCACGCGTCCCTATGCAAGGCTGCAACCCAAATCTTGCTCAGTTATCAGTATATATGTTGTAGATTCTTCATTCTTGTATCAGATGCGCAATATTTAGGGCACAGACGACCTAGATTTTTTCTACTCTTAGTCGTCACTTTGATCTACATGCCTCTGATACAAAGCTAGTAATTTAAGATCTCTCCAGCTGGATCCAAAGATTCTATACATATAGAATTTCATCTTCTTTTTTTCAGATAATCAATTAGTTTTATAAGATCTGGGGTGTGTTATATCTAAGCAAATTCTGTTAAAGAGATATGAAAGTTTCAGACTTTAAGATTGTGGGTCTTCTCCGATTGCATGAATATTCTTGAAATGGTACAAACAACAAGCAAGTTAATAGTACAAAATAGGTCACTTCTGCTTTTAATACATATTGGTTAGTCTTTCAATTAAACAGCAACAAGTAATGTGTGTTTGCAACTGATCATTTCAGCTAGCTAGGTTGTTGAAAAATGGGGAGAGGAAAGATTGAGATAAAGAGGATTGAGAACACCACAAACCGTCAAGTGACCTTCTGCAAGAGAAGAAATGGACTGTTGAAGAAAGCTTATGAGCTCTCCATTCTGTGTGAGGCTGAAGTTGCCCTCATTGTCTTCTCTAGCCGTGGCCGCCTCTATGAGTATTCCAACAACAAGTGAGCCATTTCAACAATCAATTATTAGTTTCTTGACTTTGTTTGTCCATTTAAATCATGTTTGATATCAGCTAAATGGTTAAATGAGTACAATTTGGAGACTAAACTTTATGACAATTTGAAGTAAGAAGGTTTATGGATATTCTTTTACTTTGCTTCCTGTCTCTTATTTCTTGCTCTCATAGTGAATTTAATCCTTTCTGTTATATGAGGACGATGACTCATGTAACTCCCTTGTGACCTTTTTGGCTTTTCATCGAGAATAAGAGTAGATGTTCTCCTTATTTGGGTTCTGGAGATTATTTTTTTATTTTTTATACTGGGTTCTGGAAATATTGATAACTTGATCATAAGTGCAGAATAGCTAGAGTGCACCACTATCAATATAAATGTAACCATGATATATGTGAGTAGACCTTCTCTTCTCCTCTAGCATAACTCGCAGAATAAATGTACATACAGAACCTGAAAACTACTTATGTATAATCAAATGACGGTTATTAATCTTAGTTTTAACTTGGGAATAATTTATTAGCTAGGTTATATCTCATAAGAAAAAAGAGTATCCTGGTGTATAAATAAAACAGATCATAGGTGTTTTTCTATTTTTTCTTATACCAATGCTAACATTCAGCATCCCATTGGGCATTGTGTTGGGTCTAAAACACCACTGTGCTCATCTTTGCGCTCTGAAAGTCAAAGTTTATAGATTCTTGCACAAATTTAGACCTACTTTTATGCATGAGCATAAGTACTTTGCTGGGTGTCACTAATACTTGTTTGTCTTCATTACAGCATAGTACTACAGTTGCAATATATCAAAATCTTCATCGCATGCATAATCAAAGGATGCTTATTTGCTGACCTAGGTTGCTTCCAGAAATTAATTTGTAGCGGTTCTGTTTGCATGTTGGATCGATTTTCGTGTTGATGGTCTTCCCCTTTCCACATTTGGCTTTCAAACCTTCTTACCCTTCTGTTTACCTCTATAGAGCTGCATAGTAGATTTATAACTTGAGCTTTTGTTGTCATATATTTGCACTCAAAAGGGCTTTGATACTTTCACTCAAGCCCTTTGTTGGGTCCTTTCTCTAATTTTTATAGCCTTTTACCCTTGGATTTGCGAAAGATTGGAACTGGGGCTCTGCATGCTTTTAGTTTTCTAGGGTTTCCATTTTAATGGTTGAAAGGGCACGTGGTATATGTTCTTGCTGGGTTTGTGGGTCTTGGAAACATGTAAACTGACCCATACACTCTTCTTTTGACTCTTCTGCTGAAGAGATGAGTAAAGCACTCATGTTGTTTCTTATATGTGAAGCACTGCATCTCTCTGCTTGCTTGCATGCATGCCCATCTTTGTTTCTGCAAATTTTAGTATTGGGACCCAGACAACTATTAGTGGATGTTTACTACTATTTTCCTATGCAATTCCAGTACATTTTTATCTCTAATCTAGTGAAACAAATTATTTTATTATAGGGTTAAAAAATATTAAACTTAATTTGAAATCGATTTACCTGAACCAAAAGCCCTACAAATGTAAAAGTGAACCAGTAAAAGGTAAGAGATAATAAACACCAGTTGGGATGAGTGGATGACCCACTTCTATATTTCATATGTTAGAGCTTTCTTGCATCATTTGGGATGTACTGGAATTGCAGTTACCCAGTTCTTGTTCTATATTTTTCTTCATTTTTAATGTCCCTTTTTCAATGTCCAAATCAATATTTATTGTCCTTTTTGTAAGTTTATTGCACATATATACATGTGGCTTTGGTGCCCACTAGTGCATACCATTGCCTTCCAGAAAAGGATTGAACTGACTCAATTGAGACATACCATGAGACTAGTGTGCTTTCTGTTTACTATTCTGAATTTCTGATTAATTCCTGGGAGGCTAGGATTGTGCATATATATATTGTATCTGTCCCGGTCTCCATGACCTTGCTTTGGTTTCACTGTTGTCTTACAAAGTTACAATTGAGACTTTTTGCTTTTGGTTAATTATGTACTCTGAGTCTAACTATTTAAGAGATCTTGCTGCATTGAGGAATATGATAATCAACTAGTCACACTTTTCTCAAAGTATATGTGATCATCCAACTGTTCCTATGCGGCTATGCTATATATGATAATGAGTTTCAAAATAGGCTCGATTATCCTTGTTGAATGATTCAGCAGACAGCTGAAGTTATATCTATCTGGTCTATAAGATAACTTCAGATATTCATGGTAGAACATACTATAAAGACTACTTCCAATGCTAAGTACTACTCATCCCCACACCGATATATGTCCAATTTGGGGTTGTTCCAGTTGAATGTATTAATTTTTCTTTACCATACAAGTTCCATATCTGAAATAATGATTTTGACACGTTATTCTTGATTTTTTTTTTTTTTTTTGACATGTAGCAGCATAAGAAATACTATAGAGAGGTACAAGAAGGCATCTTCCGATAATTCAGGTGCAACTACTATTACAGAAATCAATGCTCAAGTAAGCCAAACATCTATGTAAATGTATTTCGTTACATTTATGTTTTACCAGTTGTTGTTGTTGTTGTGTGTGCGTGTGTGTGTGTGTGAATTCAGTGTGTTTGCCATGGTTTTCAATGCAACTCATGCACTAGTAGCTAGTAATTCTATCTGTTAACCTTCTGTACTCACTTCTCCAAAAGATTTTTACAAAAAATCTGGATTTTTGATTCTTTTAGTTATATATGCTCACCTAATAGTATACTCCTTCCTTTTGTCTTGATGTAGTACTACCAACAGGAATCCGCAAAGCTGAGGCACCAAATTCAAATGCTGCAGAATTCTAACAGGTGAGATCTCCACTACTATGCATTTCTGCATTTTAACTGGCCAGCATTCAACACATACAGAACATTAATTAGTTCACCTTATGATCATGACATTATAAACAACAATATTGAATATAGATTGATAAGCGCTCAGGTAAAGGACTAAATTTTTTTTTTAAATGGTTGAATAATGCATTTGAAGGGCTGGATTTGATCACTTCAATGAATTATTAGTCCAGCAGTTTTGAATCCCCCAATGTAGAACAACATTTTCTGTCACTTGTCCCTCAATGTAAGCCCCTTACTATTCTGCTGTTGATTTGTAGACACTTAATGGGAGACTCCTTGAGTAATCTGACTGTGAAAGAACTTAAGCAGCTGGAAAATAGGCTTGAACGAGGACTTACTAGAATCAGGTCCAAGAAGGTAAACATTGATGAAAAAGAATGTGAAAGTTACGAAAATGCATGCATGCATTTCACGACAAAGACCAAGCAACAACAGGTTCAATCTCAGTGACATACTGATTGCCCTTATGATTAGACTTAGTATTCCATCTAGCTAGTTTTTTGTTGTGTGATATTGTGACATTTAGTCTTCATATGCATATCGTAAGCATGCGCGTGCTTCCTTCCTTCTTAACGCTATCTTTTTACCTCTTACAACAGCATGAAATGTTGCTTGCTGAAATTGAGTACTTGCAGAAAAGGGTAAATCTTCTCTTTCTATTCAAGTTTGCATGTGTCTAGTATTGATCTGTTAGGAGAATTTCCCAAGTTTTGTATGGAATGACGATGTTCTGAATAATTATTTCTGTGTAGGAGATTGAGCTGGAAAACGAGAATGTATTAATTCGTGCCAAGGTATTGGATGGAATTGATTTTCAATAAAATTGTATTTTCTGAAACTTATGAAAGAGCTAGCATACTAGATCTTTTACATGATGAGGTAGATTGTAGTGTATAAAGACATGATTTTCATGTTTATTAATGTACTTTCTTAGCTAAAGGCAACCAATGAAATCATCTGGGAACTCTCGGATACACAAAAGATTCATGCACGTGTTTTTCTACCATCACTTCTAAATATGCATTAGATACTGTGTTGCATGTATATTTCTTAAGCTGCTATATTGAGTGCATTCTTCTATGTTTTCAAGTCTTAATTGTCCTTGCTACATGCCGATACTTATTACCTGCATATATGAAGCTACTTATATGAAGACCGCCTTGATGAAAACATTTCTTTCAAAACTTGATCTTTCAGATAGCAGAAGTTGAGAGGCTTCAGCAAGCAGACCTGGTTTCTGGGGCAGAACTGAATGCCATCCAGGCGTTAGCTTCTCGCAATTTCTTTGACTCCACTATGATGGAGGGTGAGACTTCATACTCACAGCCAGAGAAGAAATTGCTCCATCTGGGGTGTGTAATTTCTACTATCGTCAAGATAATGTCGATCAATACCTAGTTCAATTTCCAATGTCATAAAAGACAGAGTTAAATTCTCATTTTCCGTTTGTTTGTTCTGTCTTTGGCATGCAGGTGAACTTTTGGAAGAGACGTCAGTCTGCTGCTAGCTTATGCTACATCAACCGTATCTTAAATAAATGATATCATTGGCTACTATCTAGTATCCATTTTGGTGTTATATCCTTATTCAAGACTAGAACTTTGAACTAGCAATTTCCAGCAGTAGTTCTGGAGACATTCCCTTTTTGATGAACGATCGCATAAGCAGCAGCACTTCTTGTTAGCATTAAACTATATGAACATGGTTTTGTAACAATTACTAAATGACTTGTTTAATTCAGCCGAATAATTACCACAATTACTAAATGACTTGTTTGATTCAGCCGAATAATTACCGAATTTAGCTTACCTAGTATTGCAGTATATAACTTTCATTACTAGATTATTAATGGAAGTGATAATGAGATTAACTTTCATATAACCAAAATTTTATGCTGCAAAGATCCTCCAAACACTGGTGACAATGAGATGAAATATTAGAGTACCAGTTCTTTTTGCTGCTGCTACTTTCCTGGTATAGCAGAACCGCGAAAAAGCGTGGTAATGCTTTACATGGTTCTTGTGTATTGATTAGAGGGACTGAGTGAGTTATAAGTTGTGACATGTTTTCGTCAATCACCAATTTTTACCAAATTACATTAAGCAACATTGATGCGCAGTGACAATTTGAATCACTGCCATTATATGAGCTCATAGCCTTGCCTGCTAGATGCCTCTTTCGTTGCCCTGACAATTGTTTAGGATGACACAGCAGAACTAGCTAGATTTACATGTAACTTCATAGGCTTGCCCTTTATACATTGAAAATCAGTACTCACAACTGTCTCCCTCCAATAGACCCAAAATCAGGATGCAAAACCCACATCGCAGCTTAACCTTACACTTCATCACCAAGGGTTTATTTATTCTACACATTCATCTAGTTTCAAAACACAAGGCTCAAAACGATACATCCTGACTTCAAAACTTCAAAACACAAGGCTAAAAGTTATGTCAAAACGATACATCCTGACTTCAAAACTTCAATCTCTCCATAGATCACACATTGTGGCATTGTACAGCTGATTTAAGTAATCAAAGCTCTACTTCATATCCTTGACAGACGAACAAAATTCTACTTTCAGTGAATCAACGTGCCTGCTTTAGGAAAAAGTTAAGGTTTACCTACCTGTTAGTGCAACATGCAACAGCTGACTCTGAACTAGAACCAGATACGATGGAAGGACATATTACATTTACAACTCATAAAACAAAAGAGGTGATCATAAACACTACTGAGATCACATGGGTTGCAGATCCCATAAGTCAAGAAAGAATGTTAGAGAAATCCCACTCAAATAAGACAGCATCTCATTTAAAAAGCGGGAAAATATGTTTTGATACTAAAATTGCAGCTGTAGCTAGCATCTTTCACATTTACACAGGATACCATAGCCATTACTAACCGGACGTCGCAAAAAGTTGCCACAAACTCCTTAAAACGGAAAATAAAAAACATATATCATTCTTCATACCATATAGCCTATCAACCATTACATTAAAGAATAGCACACTTGGTTTCGCCTCTTTTCCGAAGCTCCTCCTCTGCTTTTTGTAGATCGTCTCTAAGCTTTCGGATTTGATCCTCAGACCTTTGTTGAGCCTCTAGGGCAGTCTCTTCTGCTTTTAGTCGTGCAGCATGTTCATCTGCTAATTTCTGTTCAAGCATCATGGTGGTCTCCCTCATCTTCGACTCAACCTGTATACGATTATTTGTGATTCAGATGGAAGAAAAAGTTCAAAATAGCATATAAAACAACTTACTAGTAGAGGCAAACACCTCATGCTCTGAAATATGTATTAACCACTCAATCTTTTCAAATCCAAAGAAAGGAAATAACTTGTTTTTATTTTGGAAAGGCACCTGAATCATAAGGTCCGCAATGCAAGATTCAAAACTCAATAATGAGAGAAAGATGATATGGCCACTCAATTTGTTTCATTCTACCAAGTACTATTTCAATATACAAATATTATTAACTACATCAAGTATATTAAGCTCCCTTTGATGTCATTGCTATTCCGTGTATCCAGATTTACTCGACAGTTTAAAATTCTTCCGATCTCGTGTCTCCAAGATTGTGAGTAATGGGGAGTACAACACAACTTAAATCACATCTAGTATGAATGCTGATAATGATTTTACAGATAACCGTTCAATTCTCTTTCTCTAACTTAATGATTATTAGGCTTTTTCTACTCGTTGTACAAAAAGGCCAACAGCCAATGTGAGAAACTATGCAGAAATTCATCAATAATCTTAAAAAAAAAACAAAGATTTTTCTTTCAAGGGTTTGGTCAATAAACACAAGACTATAGCACAGGATACAGGGAAGTGCTAATTGTAGTTTTAATTAACACAACTGTTAAACTTGCTAATAATGGCAGTTATTAGATGCAAACAAAATGCAGATGAAAATTTACCATCTCAGTAATTCGTTTAAGCTGCAGATCATGTGCACGCTGCATCTGCTCATTCAAACGAGATATTTCTGTTTTTGAAAACCCCTTCAAAGAAGCAACCTCTTCTTGTTGATCACGAAGTTTTATAGCCCCTTTCTGTCCAGATGCAACAATGTTTTGGTCATTATCACTATTCAATACCAATGCAGTAATAATCTCAACAAATAATTATAAGAACAGAAAAAACAACAATACCTTCACTTCTGCAAATATCTCATCCGAGTATGGCCGCCCACCATTCTGTGCTAAAACCGAGTTTACAAGCGCGAGAAGCTGCTGTACTTGTTCAACCCTCTTGCTCTCATCCTTGGTCTTGTTATCAAAAAGCACACGGCGATTTCCGCAGAGACCAAGAATTTCCTAAATTATTGCAAGAACTGACTATTATATGTCTAGTACATGACAGGCTCATATGAAATAAGAGCACAGGAAGCAATAAAGGTATAAGCAAACTTTTACATAAAATATGTCAAAATGATCCTCCATTAATTTTATGTTACTACACAAATTATCGCATGAAACTGCTCTTCTGAACAAAGACTACATTCATAATCAAACTTAATGCAATTCGGTGATGTTAACACAGACAGTTAGAATGTTAACACATACAGTTAGAAAGAATGTTGTATTCCGGTCATTCAGAAATGGACACAATAGTAGTGATGTAATCATGACATTTTAAATCAAGGAAAGGAAAAGAACAATGAAGAAAAAATTAATTAATTTTACCAACCTTTAAAGGCTTTGGGCAATCACGGCCTAAATAATCTTCCAAAGTCTCATCATTTTCTTCAAAGTCATCTCCTCCCGTAAAGACAACAATCATATAGTCAAAAATTTACTTCCAAATAGAGTTTGCAAGCTACGGATTGCAGACTCCTCTTCCTGTGAAAAGCGAGTTCGAGTTGAGAAAACCACAAGAACAGCATGGATCCCATCCTTGGCCAAATTAATGCATTTGACAATTTCTTTGCCAATAAACTCTGACTTGGCAGAATAATCAAAAAGCCCTGCAGCATACCACAATAATCAAAAGGTAAGAATAACCGTTTAAAAGCAGGTTTTCTTGATGCTTCTACCTAACATACTCGTAGCGTTACTCCCCGAGACATTTTTTAGATACATATTTACAGAAAAAATAATTCACGTCAGCAAGACTTTACCAGGAGTGTCTATAACATTGACTTTTTGTCCATCTCTCAAGGTAGCAGTCTGCAATTCACAAGTGCTAGTGACACCATTAGAGCTACGCTTGGAATTGAAGGCTTTTTTGCCAAGAATGCTGTTTCCAGTTGCACTTTTTCCATTACCAGTGCGTCCAACTAAGACCACAGTGCGAGCAGCATTAGTAAAGGGGAGCTCCCAGTCATCATCAATTGAACTTCCACCCATCACGTAAAATCAGAACACCTGCAACCGTATACAATTTACTGCCTCGTAATAAAAAAAGGTTATATAATTACGAATAAAGAAAATTAATTTGAGCAAAACACACTGATACACTGATATTCATGTAAGCCATATGCAGTTCTATGAGTCAGAAGCAAGAATATAATCTAATTGAGTGTAACTGGCACAAAACACAGAGTATGTTCCGATGGCGGATGACCAACTCTAAAGTAACATAATTTCTTCTCTGAAGAAAAGAAAAAAACAAATGTTTGACATGTTAATATCCAATTAAAAAACGTTTAACCAAGCCGTGAACTTAAAATAGTAAATCATGGACTAAATTCGTATCAAAAAAATTCATGAAGGACAACGACCAAATAAAGAACTACAATTAACAAAAAAACAAAATTAAAGCACAATAATGATCGATCAGCTCTGAAACAACGAGCAATATGAATTTGATCACAATTTTACCAAAAGAAAAACAATCGTAAACGATCAACAATCCAAAACCTAAACAGCCGAAGACGCTAACCATAAGATCCACAATCATTCATTCAATTGAAACAAAGCGAAAGAGTGGAAAAGAGAGACGGTTAACTTACTGGCGAAGGAAGAGCGAAGCCAACAACAGAGAGCGGAGGCCGCACAGAGAGAGAAGTAGAGAAAGATAACAAACGCACTTTTTGTGTGTAGAGTCCGTATTTATATACGATCTCTCCTGAATGGTTGATACTCTGAGCCAATTGGACTCTTCAAGTTAGTCTTCGCGGACCCGCCACTTTTTATTTTTATTTTTTACGCCATTACGTGTACGATACTACGATAATCCAAATGGCCCCCGAAGTTTCTGCTTCTGTACTCTCCTGCAGTGATACTACTAGTTTTCCACATAAAAAAAATAATAATAATAAAAAAAATAAAAAATACTGCTTTTAGGGTTGGAGAAAATTTAATTAATCAAACATCATAACAACTAAAATAGTTAAAAACATGAATAATTTGAAAATCATACAACCAGATAATTAAAAAATAAATTAATTTCATAAAAAGAAATAACGACCTCAAAACTACATTAAAAAATGTAGAAAATTTCATTTAAGTCACATTCTCAACATTTTCTCTCACACAAGTCCACCTGATTTTTTTTACCCACATAAATACACTTTGTAGCCCAAATCGATTAGGTTAGCTTTAAACTATACCTAAAATACCTCCTATCTCAACCAAAACTATCTCACATATTCTTCATCCGTCTCTTTCATCAAAAACACTCTCTCTCTCTCTCTCTCTCTCTCTCTCTCTCTCTCTCTCTCTCTCTCTTCTCTCTCTACTCTTTTCGTCGAAACCTCATCCTCGCCTCTACCATCTCCGGCAACCTCATCCTTGTTTGCTGCTCTTCTCTCCGCCTCCGAGCACCACAACCCGATCTGCTGACTCATCTCAATTTTAGATCGGAACAGATATGGAGGTCACGAGCCCAGTCCACAACATGTGTGGCTCGCTTTTCCCGGCGAGGATCGTCACGGTCTCCGAAGTCGACGTCATCAAATCCGATTTGGAGTTGTCTCTCTCTAAACATCGATGTTCGATTTCGATTTCCTCTCCGACGTTGATCTCTGATTTGGAGTCGTCTCTCTCCGACGTCGATCTCTGATTTGAAGTCTTTTTGTGTTAGCAAAAGCATATCAACACTCACAAAGCGTCACTACTACAACAAAGAAACAAAAATGATGATGTATAGAAATTGGGTGCAAGTCTATGGCAGAGAGGCTTCACATGGCTTTAGTCAATGGAGAAGGAGGATTTGGTCTGAGCGCTACTACTATTGCACCTCTGCATAGTGATCTATATGGACATTGAATAATGTCAGTATATTTTTATGAAGTGATAGTATCTTTTAATGTGTGTATTAGTATCTTTCCAACACTATGATAGTATTTTGTATCCAGGATCATAGTATTTTTCAATTTCTATGTTAGTATCTTTCTCAACCTTTGGTAGTAGATTTTGTTTTACTTGTCAGTAGTTTTTGTTCTGTTTGATAGTAGATTTAATCCTCAGTAACAGTAGTTATTATTTTGCTTAACGGTAGTAATTTTATTGATAACGGTAGTAGTTTTCGTTGGTGATGGTAGTTTTTTTTTCTTTGTTGTAGTAGTTTTCGTTGTCAGTGGTAGTAGATTTTGTTGTTGGTGGAAGTATCTTTTTGTTGTTAGTGGTAGTATCTTTTGTTGCTTGTGGTAGTATCTTTTGTTGCTAGTGGTAGTATCTTTTGTTGCTAGTGGTAGTAAGTTTTCTTGCTCGCAGTAGTAGCTTTTGTTTATAGTGGTAGTTGTTTTTAATAGTCGTTTGTAGTATTTTTCTAGCTAGGGATAGTAGTTTTTGTAGCTAGGGATAGTAGTTTTTCTTGCTGGCGGTAGTAGCTTTTGTAGTCGGTGGTAGTAGCTTTTGTAGTCGGTGGTAGTAGTTTTTCTTGCTGGTGGTAGTAGCTTTTCTTACTAGTAGTAGTAGGTTTGTAGTCGGTGGTAGTAGTTTTTCTAACTAGAGATAGTAGCTTTTCTAGCTGGAGGTAGTAGCTTTTCTTGCTGGCGGTAGTAGCTTTTGTAGTCAGTGGTAGTAGCTCTTCTAATCGGTGGCACTAGCTTTTATTGCTAGCGGTAGTAGCTTTTCTTGCTGGTAGTAGTAGCTTTTCTAGTCGGTGACAGTAGCTTTTGTAGCTAGGGATAGTAGCTTTTCTTGCTGGCGGTAGTAGCTTTTGTAGTCGGTGGTAGTAGCTTTTCTAGTCGGTGGCAGTAGCTTTTGTAGCTAGGGATAGTAGCTTTTGTTGGTGGCGGTAGTAGCTTTCGTAACCGTCGAAAACCTCATCGGAATTCGACCGGAGACATTGTCGGAGGTCAACCGGAGTCCGTCGGAGACCTTGCCAGAGGTCTGCCGAGACTTTTCCAAGGAGAAGAGTGGTTGTTGACTTTTTACATTAGTGGCATTTTTGTAAATATAAAAGAGAAAATCTAATTTTTTTTGTTAGATGGCAGTCTATAATTATGTTGAACTTCAATACCTAAACCTAAACCTTATTTAGGCTTGGATGGACTTATGTGGGTAAAAATGTTATGGTGGACTTATGTGGGAAAAAATGTCTCAAAGTGAACTTATATGTAATTGGTTCTAAAAAATGTGGATATGAATAACTAGATAGCAAATAAACCTACCAAACTCAAACAACCACTCAATTTTCTATCGATTAAGACCTAAGACCTAATAGTGTACATATCATTGAATGAAAAAGAAAGAGAGAGATTGTAAGAATTTGTGAGGGATCATTCCTAGCTACACGAGGAGCCTATTCTTCCTCAGCCTCGGACAAAAGGCCTTTCTCCTCTGCACTTTTCGTTCTAAGAGCCAGGAGCCCGACACCTCTGAAACCCCGCCAATAGAATTCTTCTTATTGTGGCTACCTCGCGGGCGACCCCTTTTCTTAGGTGACCTTTTCTTCGAAACCTTCCCGAACAACATCGAAACCTTCCCTCCCGAACAGCATCGGAACCTCTACGAGCTCCCCAAATTGAAGACTAGGTTTATGCTTCTTCCTCAAACTAGGCCTAGTTGGCCCACTTGGCACATCAGAAAGCTCCAGCCCACCTTTCCTCCTCAGCCCAACAAGATTGTCTTTGAGCCTAAAAACTCTCCTCACCAACAGGCCCAACCACCTCCAAATTGGTCAACCCCTCAACCAATTCAAACCTACACCGCTAGATGTTCCCGTCGATATTTTTGGGAAGCCACTCCCCCTTTCAGCCGTCGCCAGTCGCCAGTCGCCACTGCACTGGTCAACTCCAGCAGACCAACGACCACCGCCTTCTCATTCTCGGTGGCCAACTCTGCACCCCCGGCAACAAGCTACCCTCCACCATTGGCGTCGTCGCCGAAGACCCAGCATTCAGCGTCGTTGTTGTCATCAAACCCTTGTCACAGTCTCCGTCGCCGTGGCCAAAGAAACCACACTCACGGCAAATGCCATGACACTTCTCCATCTTGAACTCCAAATTAACGAAAATTTACAGCAAAAACTCAAACTGCTGCCCAGCCGAAATTCGACGTCGAACATCCAACAACACTTGCATCATCTGGATCTTCTCCTTCCGTTGCACTGCCACCAGATCCGCCCTTACGAAGATCCCCAAATCGTTTCCAAGTCGAGAAAGAACCCTCTCGTTCCTTATTGCCATTCGAAGGTCAGAGACTGAAATCCAGTCCTCCAACTGATGTAGTAGGATCGTCTCGAGGGGACTCAGACTGCCGTACACGGCCAACACAGTCATCGTGCCCTCGTAAAACCACGGCCCTCCTCCTATAACTCGATCCCTCTCCACCTTGCTCTTGAACTGGAACACAAGAATTCTGGGCTCCTCCTCGGGGATCAAAACTCTCTCCTTCAAACTCCAAATCGTGGACACTGTCGCTGTGAAAACGGGCAGCACCACCGCCTTTCTCATACCTAGCATACTTCCACACAGGTAAAAATAGGGATCCTCATCCCTGATCAAGCTTCTCGGCTATCTCGATTGTTTTTGACACCGCTGAGCAAACCCTACCATAGCGTCAAAAAAGTCGACTTTCTCGTAACACACTCACCAATATCCTGCTAAACTCGAATTTCATTGCACAACGACGAATTATATATAATTAATAAATGATTTCTCATTAACAGCCTTTAAAAAAATAAAAGGTATAGATCATGGGAGTAATCGGTGATAGACATTGATTCTCCACTCACCTCCCTGCCTTAAACACTAACAATTATAGGGCACGTTTACTAACTTGGAATGGAACTTATCATGAATTGGTATCAACAAGAATCGGTATCAGAATATATCATTTCATTCTACTGTTTACTTACCATAAGGAATCAAAACAGGAATAAAACTAAATTACGATTTATGTTGTTTACTTACCATATAAAATCAGAATTAAAACTAGTTTGATTATTAAATACCCCTACAAGAAAGTAAGCTAGATGTTTCCAATTTTATTGTTCTTGTTTTCAAATATGTAAATATTCTTGGATGATATATTCATCAAACCACCTAAACCATATATATTGGTTAATTCAAGTGCGTGTGTTCAAATTTTATATATTCTATTTCATGAATGAAATAGGACCGAACGAAATAGAGAGGAGACTATAAACAAAAACAAAGAAGCTTATCGATCACCATGGAAGAGAGAAACAGACCTTAGAGTGCGTCGTCTTCTTTTCTATTTTGTCGTCGTTGTTTTCTAATCTAACAATATTTTGTCGTCTTCTATATATATATATATGTATATATATATATATACAGTCCCCTTCCAGAGAGAGATCCCTCTTTGAAATTAAAGTGAGGGACTCCTTATTTCGCTCACTTTCAAGTCGTATTTCCACATCTCAACCGTACAATGTCTAAAACACAATGTGTAGATCATTCCTGCAAAGTTTCATCAAATTGGAAGATCATTTGAGCTTCCGTGATCGTAATTTACACGAACGGTTCTGTTTGGACAACTTTTGTTCTGTTGATTTATTTAATCTAATTCGGTACCCAAATGATCTTCAAATTTGATAAAACTTTGCAGGAATGATCTACACACTGTGTTTTAGACATTGTACGGTTGAGATATGGAAATACGACTTGAAAGTGAGCGAAATAAGGAGTCTCTCACTTTAATTTCAAAGAGGGATCCCTCTCTGGAAGGGGACTATATATATATATATATATATATATATATATATATATATCTAGGGTTGGGTCATTTAGAAATATTATAATTATGTGAGGATATTTTAGGGAGAAAAAGTTGATTCTATTACCTTGATTCTGATACCCACCTCTCCCCTTGGGTATCGAATAAGGGGTTTTGTCAGGAATCGATTCCTGATAAGCAAGTGGGACCCACATCCATTCAAATACCTTGACATGTTAGTAAACGCCGGAATTCATCCATTTTGGAATCAATTACACCACTCTCAATTCCATTCCAGGTTAGTAAACATGCCCATAGTGTACAAGATCGGGTAATTAAAACCAACTTCAAAAAGAAACAACATCATATCCAACATTATACCCAAAACAACCAACATATATGCATAGGTAACCCGCCCATCACTCGTCCAAGATCGGCTCAATTTACTGGACGAGTTTGAGCTTTATTGGCTCGGCTTGGTTCATCTAATCTTAAAAATAAAGTTTATGGCTATCTCGTCTTAATTACTTTCTTTTTGTGACAATCGTTAGTGTTTTTTTTATCACATATTATAACTTCGTGAGTCGAACTCACATCACTTTTTCTTTTTTCTTTTTTCTTTTTTGAGAATAAAGGGCTAGGTGCGGCAGCCCTTAAGCCTCGATTAATAAAATTGTTGAATACAAGAGGGGGACGTTGAGCCTAAACCCATATTACAAAGACCCACTACAAGAAGAAAGGCTTTAGCCGACGAAAAAAAAAAAACCAGGCCGACGAAGCATTTTTTCGTCGGCTAAAGTGGACTTTAGCCGACGACATTTTCCTTCGTCAGCTAACTGAAATTTTCGTCGGCTATGGTAAAGTTTAGCCGACGAAAAAAAATATCGTCGGCTAAAGAATTTATTTCGTCGGCTAAAGTTCACAGACTATGGCCGACGAAATATTTAAAAGTTTAGCCGACGAAATTAATATGTCGTCGGCTAAAGTGCTTTATATTTGCGGATCTGGACAGCAGCAGCTCATCTGGGAAAAAAAACGGGAGAAGAAAAAACGGGAGAAAAAGTTTGGGTGTTGTCGAAATCTGTCCATAATTAGTTTGTGGAGCCATATATAGGTACGTATATGTATATATATGTTGATTAATTGAGTTTTATTTGAGTTTATCGATTTTAATTATGATTGAGTTTATTGATTTTGATTATGATTGAATTGATTAATTTTGAGTACGTTGGATGTATATATATATGTGTTGATCGATTTGGTTGATGATTTGAATTGATAATATATATGAATTAATTTGTTGTTAATAAATATAGTAGATATATATGTTATTAATTAATTTATAATATATTATTGTGTTGATATGGTACGGTATGAAGTTGTTGTTAATTAATTTGTGTTAATATATATTAATTGTGTAATATATATATAATATATATTTATGTGTTAATTTGTGTTAATATATATTAATTGTATTAATTGTGTATCTATTGTTGTTAATTAATTTGTGTTAATTATATATTATGTGTGTTAATATGATATGTGTGTGTGTTAATTAATTAGTTATTAATTAGTTGTACGTAGTACGTAGAATATATACTAAATGAATTGAGATTTTATATATGGCATGAAATTTCATTAATAATTAGCTAGCAGCGTTATAAATATATATTTGTTATATTTCAGGATATGGATAAGAGTTGGATTTCGCTTCCAAAATGGGACAAAAGATACGGTGCAGGAGTTATGAGTTTTATAGAATATGCGCTGGCTAATGCTAACGGGAATATAATTTTCTATTGCCCGTGCATGAAATGTCAGTGTCGCAGCGATATGCATCGATTCCCATTGACAAAGTATGGCAGCACCTGAGGAGTAACGGTTTTGGGAGAAGTACACATGTTGGTTATATCACGGTGAAACATCATCAGGGGGTCCGCATGATCATGGGCAATTTTCTGAGACGGGCAGTACATCCAACGATCCAACAACGGCATTCATCAACGACATATTTCCTTATGAGAGCGGTGTATGCGCTCAGGACAGTATATGCCTGACCCGGTGCAGCCCTTCCTTAGAGCTGTCAACACTGCTGGTATTGAAAAGTACAACAAACTGCTTGCTTTCCAACAGACCCCTGTGTACCCCGGTTGTCAGAAGACCGTTCTTGAAAGTGTGATGGACGTAATGAAGATTAAAGTTGAGACAAAATCGACCGTGAAGGCTGTTGATGATTATCTACAGTACACTGCTTCGATGCTGCCCCACGGTCATCGTCTTCCTACCACTCATCGTAAGGTCCGATGTATCCTGAAAGATCTTGGGCTTTCCTACATCAAGATCCATGCATGCAGATATGACTGCGTTCTCTTCTGGGGTAAAGATCCAGAAGGGAATGACCTTGGTGGGCTTGACGCATGTCCGGTATGTCACACTGACAGGTATAAGCTGACTCCTGCAGGCAATAGGAAACCTGTGAAGGTACTTCGGTATTTCCCGTTGAGGGATAGGCTTGAGCGGTTGTACATGTCTTCACACACGGCCAAAGCTATGAGATGGCACGTTGATAGGGAAATGCATGACGAAGATACCCTTATACACCCTGCTGACGGGGAGGCTTGGAAGCATATAGACAGGGAGTTTTCTCATTTTGCGTCAGAGGTCCGAAATGTGAGGCTCGGGCTCTCATTCGACGGGTTCAACCCTTTTGGCAACATGAGTCTTCAATACAGTGTATGGCCGGTGATTTTGGTACCGTACAACCTTCCTCCATGGATGTGCATGAAGAAGGAATACAATATGTTGAGTTTGTTGATTCCGGGGCCCGGTTATCCAAGGAAGTGTCTCGATGTGTATTTGAGACCTTTGATTGAAGAGCTTCAGTTTTTGTGGAAGTTGGTCATCCCACTTATGACAAGTACATGCACGAGATGTTCCAGATGCATGTCATGGTTGTCGGTACCATCAGTGATTTTCCTGCCCGTGGGATGTTGTCGAGCAACATTGTTAGGGGATACAAGGCTTGTCCAGAGTGCCTTAGCGATGAGGGGAGCAGCAGTCATTGCCACAAGATATGCAGATTGGGTCACCGTGCTTTCCTTCCATATAATCACGAATGGCGGTTCGATGACAAGGCATTTGATGGGACCGTAGAACACGGTGTGCCTCCCAGAAGATGGACGGGAGAAGAAATTTTAGCAGTGCTTAATGAGTACGATTTTGGGCAGCTCAGTAATCATCCCAATATTGTGGCGGCAATACCTGAAAGACCCGACAGGTACAAATTCTGGACACATAAGAGCATATTCTGGGAATTCTCATACTGGAGTAAGTTGTTGATCAGGCACTACCTAGATGTGATGCACATAGAAAAGAATGTTTGCGACAGTGTGGTGGGCACAGTGCTGAACTTGGAGGGAAGACGAAAGACGGTCCTAAGGCACGTATTGATCTAAAAAAAATGCAGTTAAGAAGACATATGTGGTTGAAAGAAGGGAAGAAAAAAATGCCTCAAGCTCCTTACACCGTGAAGCCTGACCAGAAGAACATAATTTTCAGGTGGATGAGTTGTGTGAAGTATCCTTCAGGCTATGCATGAAATATAGCCCGGTGTGTGAACTTCCGGGACAATAAGATGTACGGGTTGAAGAGTCATGACTGTCATATCCTGCTACAACGTCTCTTCTCTGTTTTCATTCGACCGTTCCTTCCCCGTCAGGTGGTGGAGCCGTTAGTAGCGTTGGCAAGATTCTTCCAAAAGTTATGCACACGGGAAGTGACAAAATCTAACCTTTGGGAAATGCAAGAGGACATTATTTATATCATGTGTAAATTTGAGAGGATATTTCTTCCAAATTTTTTTGACATCATGCCTCACCTGATGATCCATCTTCCCGAGCAATTGTTGCTTACCGGTCCAGTACACTACACTTGGATGTTTCCCATGGAAAGGTACGTTTTTTACACCTGAATTCCTCAATCCAATTTTATATATACATGTTCAATAATCATAACACTTTGCAACTTGATTTATAGGCAACTTGGAGACTACAAAGATTATGTGGCTAATAAATCCGCGTCTGAAGGATGTATAGCTGAAGCATATATTGCGCACGAGTGCGTCACCTACATGAAGTTGTATTTAGGAGCGTTGAAGGAAACAGACGAAGCCATGCTGGTAGATGTACCGAAGTTCACTCTGTCCATACTCTCCAGTGATGTTGAAGTTTATGGAATTTTGCCAGACTCCTACAAGTTGCAACCACATGAGCTAGTCATTGCCCACTGGTGGGTATTGATTAACTATCCAGAAGTTGAATACTGGAAAGACATCCATCTATATTGTCCAGACATTCAAGGTGATCTCGAGTACCACAACAGGGAGTTCGCAAATTATTTTGGCGGCTGGGTACGTAATTCAATATTTATGTACGTATTTATGTTTAGTGCATAATTATCTATATTTACAATGTTAAATTGTAAATTGCAGATGAACCATATTCAATTTGATGGTCACCCAAATTGGTCACACGAACTAAGACTTCTAGCGATGAAGCCGATAATGTCAAGAGTTTATCCGATGTGCAAGGTGAATGGCGTGCAATTTATATGTGAACAGAGAGACAGCAGACGGAGAACACAGAATTCTGGGGTGATGGCGCATGGTGGGCGGAATGGAGTTGACTATTACGGTGTTCTTGATTCAGTGGTGGAACTCGTTTACGGTGAAGGCATGACAGTGCACCTCTTCAAGTGTAGATGATTTGATACTAGCCCGCAGAGCATGAAGACCGATCAGTACGGAATATTATCGGTGAACACTGCTACAAGTTCTTACGAAGATGACCCGTTCATTTTCGCCACATCGGTAAAACAAGTGTTTTATCTTGATGACCTTGCTAAGGGTGACGTGTGGAAAGTAGTTAACCTTGTGCACCCTCGAAACATTTACCGGGCGGCTACACTTGGAGAGGCCGAAGACCAGGAAGAAGATGTTGCGTATCAAGAGCCTAACGCAATAGGTATTCCTAACTCCTCTACCGTTCGCCTTAATAATTTTAAAGCGGGTCGTTCGGTGCGAATTCGTGATGAAGAGCCAAGGCTTATTGATGTTGATCCAAATCAAGAAACAGACGAAGACTCTGGCGATGAGGAAAGACATAGATTACCAGAAATTAATTCTGACACCGAAGAAGACTCATCGGATGATTCCGATTACGAGCTTTAGTTTTAATTTCTTCGGATGTAATACATTAATTTGTAATAAAAAAGATTGTATTACCTTCATTTCTAGTTTACATATGTTGAATTCATTATTTTATATGAATTTTGGTGATATATAAACAGGAAATTTGTATGGTTTAAACCTTCTGTTTTAGGGTTTGTATTTTTTTACTTAAGCCGACGAAATACAACATAAGTCGTCGGCCTAAACCCTCTTAGCCGACGAATTATATTAAAAGTCGTCGGCTAAAACTGTCTAAGCCGACGAAAACTACTAGAACTCGTCGGCTAAAATAAATTAAAGCCGACGAATTGAAAAGAAAGTCGTCGGCTAAAATAACTTATAGCCGACGAATTGAAAAGGAAGTCGTCGGCTAAAACCATATTAGCCGACGAAGTATAGTAGAAGTCGCAGGCTAAAACCATCTTAGCCGACGAATACCCTAATATTTCGTCGGCTTTATTAATTTTTATATTTTTTTATTACATAGTATAGCCGACGATGATTTAGGGTATTCGTCGGCTAAACCGTAAACTTTTTCTGTTACATACTATAGCCCTATCTTCGGTGGTTATTTTACGTAAAATTTTTATACGACTTGTTGTGTCTCATCAATTTGAAAATATTTTCAGCTGAAGGTCCGGCCAAAATACGAAATTTAGACGGTCCAACGACCTTTTCCGTGCATTTAGGGGTTTGACTTACGAGATTGACCGTCCGGATCGAGCACTTAACCTGGTCATATCAAGTTGAATTTTTTCCCATACATGTATTTTATCATGATGGTCAGATCTGACCGTCGGATTTATTTTCTCAAGTTTGATCATCACAGTCAGAACATGCCTACTAATGTTGTATAACTTGTTTACTAAGTGTTAGGTAAATGTTCCGTTTCAAAAACAAACTATACGTAGAACCTTCAAACGTGAAAAAGTCGTGAAATAAGACATGACCAGAATGGTGAAATACGTCTACGGTTGAAAAATCAAGGTATTCCGGTCATGTCTTGGTGCCGATAGTTGCGGTCAATCCAATTTTCAATTCTTTCTCCCTATGGGTAGCCCTATCTTCGGTGGTTATTTTACGTAAAATTTTTGTACGACTTGTTGTGTCTCATCGATTTGAAACTATTTTCAGTTGAATGTCCGACCAAAATACGTAATTTAGACAGTCCAATGACCTTTTCCGTGCGTTTAGGGGTTTAACTTAACGGATTGACCGTCCGGATCGAGCCCTTAACCTTGTTTGATCAAGTTAAATTTTTTCCCATACATGTATTTTATCATGATGGTCAGATCTGACGGTCGGATTTCCGTTCTCAAGTTTGATCATCACGAGCAGCAGTTACAGTTTGATGAATGTATAAAAAGTGATAAAGCCGACGAATTTAAAAGATTATAGCCGACGAATTTTGTGTTTAGCCGACGAATTTCAAATGTTTAGCTGACGAATTTCAAAGGTTTAGCCGACGAATTTTAGCTTAGCCGACGAGATTATTATCTTTAACCGACGAAATTATTATTTCGTCGGCTAAAGTGTTCGGTTAGCCGACGAAATTATTATTTCGTCGGCTAAAGTCTTCGGGTATAACCCAGCTCGACTGGTTGTATGCCCTAGCCTCCATCCTTTTCCTCTCCCTCTCTGAAATTCGCCTCCTCTGCTTCCGCTCCCTCTCCCTCTCCCTCGCCCTCTCCCGCTCCCTCTCCCTCTCCGGCCGGCCTCCTCCTCCTCCTCCTCCTCCGGCCTCGTCCTCCTCCTCCTCCTCCTCCGGCCTCCTCCTGCTCCGTGGTCGGCCTCCTCCTGCTCCTCCTCCTCCGGTCGGCCGGCCTCCTCCTCCTGCTGGTCCGGCCGAATTCTGCTGCTGCTCCGGTCCTCCCTCCTCCTCCTCGAGTACGTTTTTTGAGCTTCGGTTATTTTTAATAAGTGTAATGTTGTGGTGTTGTTGTGTATATAATGTTGTGGTGTTGTTGTGTATATTTGTATTTAGGAAGTATATATTGTTATTTAATAAGTGTATATTTGTATTTAGTATTTAGGAAATGTATATATTTGTTTTGTATTTTGTGTTTGTTTTGATTTTCAGGTCAATTGCAATGTTGTGGTGTTGTTAGGAAGTGTATATTTTTATTTTTGAAGTGTATATTTAGAAAGTGAAAAATTAGTATTTAGGAAGTGAAAATTAGTATTTAGGAAGTGAAAAATAGTATTTAGGAAGTGAAAATTAGTATTTAGGAAGTGCATATATTTTTTACATTTTTAAAATGAGTTTGAATTTTTTGATTTTGTGGCCTTGATTCAAATTAATATTTTAAATAGGATGAGCGGTAATATTAGATCGACGAAGGGTTCGAAGGGCCAAAGGTCCGTATCGTCTGAGGGAACCTCTAGCAACCCTCAGACGTCGTTTCAGGGCCCTATGACAGCTAGACATGTGAGCCTTCTGCAGACGGCGCAGAGGCAGCCGGAGGTGCCCCCTTCATCGAGGCAGCAGGGCTTCCTTTATTCCGCGAGGCAGTTGTTTGCAGCCTCAGACGGAGGTGTCTGCACCCCGTATGCCTGAGATACACCCGGCGCCCACTCCAGCTCCTACTTCTTCGGATAGTGGGTCATCTGGGGTACAGATGCCGCCGCCTCACCTATTCCTTCCGCGGATGATACCGGCCATACCTGTAGTCGATGACTCAGGGATGCCGATTTATCCACTGCCCCCGCCAGTGGCTCCATCAGCGGCGTACCGGTTCGTGCCTTTTGATATGCCTCTTATTTCCGCGAGGGTATCATCATCGGAGGCGGAATCTGTCGCGTCCGCGTCCGATCCCTCCGGTAATGAAAGATGAATGATTTGTTTTGTTATAATCCTCCGATTCCAATTTTAATAATCAATTTGGTTTATCATGTCATAGGCACCGTCGGAGCGAAGCCGGCAAAGAAGAAGAGAGGCCCCGTCACAGGGAAGACTCTGGAGAAGATCGTCGGTACCTCAGGGAGGATTGTCATCGGTACTGACGGGGATGGCGACGTAGTATCGGGCGGGAAGTCGAGGACGTACTCCGGCCGCGTGGGAGCGCTCATTAGGGATCGAGTCCCTATGTTATGGTCAGAATGGGGCGAGGTCCCGCAGGAGGTTAAAGACATGGTCCACAACGCGATGTCGGTGAGTTTACAAAATGCCTGAATAATATTATGTATTACATTGTAGATTTCTGGAAATACTAAACTAATAAACGGTTAAATGCAGGTGTGGTTTGAGGTTCCCGAGCCCTTGAAGAGCAGCTGGGCGGACTTTGTGCATGGGGGAAGGTACGTTGGGAAATTAATGAAAAAACAAAATTGTGTGTCATATTAATAATATTTCTAATATTTTTGTTGTATCTGTAGGTACAAGGAGTGGAAGAACGAGTTGCGGACCCATTAGACTACGCACGGGAATGCACGTTCTGCTACCCCTGCTGAGTTTCAGTACAGAGAGTACGAGTGGCGTTGGCTTCTGACATCAGAATTCAACAACCCTCATAAACAGGTATTTAAATAAATTAATTAGTTAATTTATCATTAAGTACGTGCGTTTTAAAATATTTTACTAATAGTTTACTTTTTTCTTTGAAGGCGGTTTCCCGGGCGAACACTCAGAACCGGCAACGCAACACAAGGAACCATCATGCCGGTTCTAGACCGTTCGCTGTCTTCATGGACGAGGCGGCCAGGGAACATCCAGAGGTCAACCAGTACGTCTATACGTACGAGAAGGCATATCCTGACTCCTAGGATGATATAGTAAGTAATCTTTCATTTTTACGGAATTTTTAATTTTACTAATATATATGTTAAAATGTTAATTAATAATTTTTTTCTATCCAATTAGGCAAGGGTGAGGGAGGCTAGTGACGAGGTGATGAGTGCTATAGTGAGGGAGACATGGCCGGACACGCAGGAGGAAGAGATGTCCGAAGCCATTTTCCGGATCGACACTTCAGATCCGAGGGTTGGGGCGAGGATCATGGGCACAGCCTTCCTACCGCGAGAAAACAACTTCTATTGCCGGGGTCTAGGAAAGAAGGGCCAGGGGGTCTTGAAGACCACTCCAGGATTTCAATGAAATGCAGGCTCGACCAGCAGCAGGACGACTCAGCTAGAGTCGGAAGTTGAGAGACTACGGAGAGAGCAAGCCGCTCGGGCTGCTCATGCTGACGCTTAGGCTGCCGCTCATGCCGCCTAGTTCGCCGAATATAGATCCTATACTAGAGCCCTACATGCCGCCCAGCATGCCCAGCAGCAGCAGATGTACCAGTACTTCCAGGATTTGGCAGCTGCCCAGCTTCAGAGACTTCCACCTCCGCCCATGCCTGCGCCTATAGACATACCTCAGCTGCCGGAATCTCCTCACCAGCAGGCCCCATATCCGGATATTGATTTAGATCATTTAGATTTTGTGTAGTTGATACCTTATATAGTTTTATGTGCTTCTTGTTGGTTATATATATGGAATTGTTTTGGTGTATTTTGCAGCTTGCTTGGAATGGTAATTTAAGAATTTTGTGTATTTTTTTTTATACTGGAATGGAGTTATAGCCGACAAAATACGCCACAATTCGTCGGCTATAGTATTTTTATTTTTATTTTTATTTTTTTATAGTTTAGTCGACGAATTATGACATGTTTCGTCGGCTAAACTCACTATAGCCGACGAAAGAGGCTTTATTTCGTCGGCTATAATTATTTTTTAATTTTTTAATTATATACTTTAGCCAACGAATATATTAGCTCCGTCGGCTAAAGGCTTGGAGTATAGCCGACGACAGAGGACGTCGTCGGCTAAAGTCTGGGAGTATAGCCGACGAAAGATAGAGTCTGTTTCGTCGGCTTAAATTCATGAACAAAAACCGACGACAAAATAGTTCGTCGGCTAAAGTCTGGACAATAGCCGACGACGGTCTCTAGGGTCGTCGGCTTAAGTCATCGCCGAGGACCCTTTCCCGACTACACTATAGCCGACGAGTTAGGATAACAGGCCGACGAAAATAATTCGTCGGCTAAAGTACTTCTCCTGGTAGTGACCTGAAATAATATCACGTATTTGATTATTTATTGTATTATGTTTTAATTAAATTCTCATACTCTCTCTCAATTGAAAAGGAATATAATAAAACGATTAAAGATTTTGAAAAATAATATTTTACTTATGCTAAAAACTTTATGAGTCAAGTTTTCACAATCGAGCCGAGCTTTGAACAAACTCAAGCTACTCATAAAAAACAAGCTACTCACGAGCCAAATATATACAGGGTCCGGATCAAGAGACACTTTATTTTATACACCTTTTTACGCCGTTAGATTTAATTGTTTTCAACGGTCTTGATTAATTTCATGTATGATGTGGCAAATGATATGGAAACAATTTTCTTAATTTCTAAAAAGAAACTAGAAAAAATAAACTATAAAATTAAATGAAATTAGAAGACGAATGTCAGCTTCTTCCTCTTCACGTAGAAAAGAATCAAAAGATATCTTCACCTTGAAAGATCTTCACGCAAAAAAAAAAAATCCATATCATCTCTCTAATTATATATTATCCAAGTTTATTGCAGTAAATATTGTAATCGTAAAGGTACATATAATCAAAAACCCTATAATTAAGATTGTTCAGAAGATAAATAAACCCAAAATTAATCTCTTTTATAGAAAATTTCACATAAGTCCTCTTTTCAACTTTTTCTCTTTCATAAGTCCACCATAACATTTTTACTTATATAAGTCCATTTTATAGTCCAGATTCGTCATTTTACTTTTATTTCATACCCAAACTACCCTCCCTTCTCTCTACACCAAAAGAAATCGGTTTCTCTTCCACGAACACCTCTCTCTCTCTCTCTCTCTCTCTCTCTCTCTCTCTCTCTCTCTCTCCCCCATTCTTCCACCTCGATTCCAACGCTGCCGCCATGACGAAGTCTGTTAGGATCCGAAAGGAAAGAGAAAGTTAAAGAAAGAAAATAACTAAAATTCTCCAATACCATTACAAGCATCCTAGATTGCCTTATATAGTAGGAGAATAAACCCTAAAGACCCATGTAAGAGAGAACCCGGGTTCATTGACCCATTACATTAACAAACTACTATTTTTAGGAGGCCTAAACCAACAAATAGCCCACCTAAACATTTAGAATCGTAACATTTTCACCCGCTCAAAGAACAAGCTTGACCTCAAGCTTAAAAATGTCTTCCCAAAGCGAGTCAACATGTCCAACAAGTGACACAAAGCCATCATATATCTGTTTGGAATAGAAGTAACTAGCCAAACACCTAAAGTCAGCAAAGCTTCAACTCTCTTGATAAGAGCTTGCTGTAGTTGAGGGTAAGTAGAAACTGGTAATGGGGATGAAGGTGTAATCAACTGAGGCTTGACAAGCTGTGATTGAGAAACATTGATATTTGACTGAGAAGCAATGAAGGCTGGCTTTGGTTGAGTACATATGAAAGCAGACAAAGCTTTAGGTCCTGCACAAAGAAGAGAAGGTGGTTGGATACCATAGTAGTGCCTACGGAGATCTAACTTGGAAATCTTTTGAGGTTGACTGACTAATTCTCCCGCATTTCCCAGTTCAATTCCATGGCAATCCGTTTTCTCATCTAGCATTGCTTCCACTCTCAGAACAACATCAGTAGGTGAACAAGGTAGTCTTGTACTTGTAGATATCTGCTCATCCATTGATACAACTATGTCATTTGTCTTGGTATGCATAGATTCTTGAATACTATGAGCAATCATCTCTTTCACTTCATTAGAGCCACTCTCACATAATGCAGGGAAACCATTATACTAATGTACACGAGTCAGATTAGAAGAGGCAACAAGCTAGATTCATGCCATTTTGAGTTACACTCCCTGAATACCAACATAAGAAAGCATAATATAATAGACTGAGGAGTATAACCATAGCAACCATTTTGACCCATGTGACCACCAATTCGAGTCATGAGCCCACCATTTTGAATTATAAAATTGCAATCCTGGGATGCATAACTATAAGCTCCAGCACATGAGAAATATTTTCTATTCCCATGATAGTTGTTCAGCATATAACCATAATTTAGCACTGACCATTGCAAACCAATCTTTGAAGTCATCACCGGAACCATTTCTAGATAATTTGGGGCAGCCATAGGAACATTAACAACTGAGCTTGATATCATATCAATATGTGGTATCCCAAAATGAGTAGTGGAGATAGGTGATGACATATCTGATCCTAACCATTTCAACAGTTCCTTGTCATGACACAACATCCCATATTCATTGATAATGGTAGTCTAAAAAGTTACACAGTGGGCATGCATGTCAACAAGAGAGCTCATAACGGATCCCATTAACCCACTTATGTCATCATGAAGCAAATCTCCAACATCATTATTCAATGTACAATAAATCATGACATAGAGCTTGACCAAATCACATAATACCCAATCAAAAGCTGCTGGAAAATATTGAGGGTGGAAAATGATGGTAATGAGTACCTGAGAGACTGAGGTATGGATCACTTGACTGATTTCTGTTAATGCTGCTTTGCAAGAGGGTGGCGGCTCTGTTGCTGTCTCACAATTACCAAGTTCAAAGAAAAGAATGAACCACGACAACAACTGTGTTCGAAGTTGGGTGCCACTGGAGCATACTACAATATTGTTGTCGAGCTTGAGACCAGATTTAGTAGGAATTAGCAGGATAGCATCAAGTCGGGCTAGATATTCCAAAACCTTAGTTTGTTTTGCAGATTCCACTAAAGAGAGTTGAGTCACATCAACTGAAATTAGGAACTCATATGTTGATTCCTGATGCTCTCTCAAAAATGAATATATTGCTTGTGCCAAAGAAGTAGAGTGTTGAAATGCATTAGATATATTGTTACCAGGTGCAACATTGGTCACACAATCATGAAACCAAAGTTTAGTATTTCCCACTAAGGAATCAGAAGGTGGTTTACTTCCTTGCTCTGGACTATCCATTTTGGATGACTCTTTTTCATTTTTCATGGTCACTTTTCCCTCTTCTTCTTCTTCAGTTTCCATGAGAACACGAGTAGCATATGACAAGATTTCAGTTGACATAAGGGAAGCATCAACAATTACACGATGAGTAGCAAGTCCTCCACCTTTGTCATCAAGAGTATCATGCATCTCATTGTCAAGCTTGAGCTCTTCTTTAACAGTAGAATCACATTCTTTTGCGTTCCATTCACTTCCACATTTGACATGAACCTTTGATTTCCATATTTTGTCCAGCTCCATTTCAGAATTCACTTGCAATTTTGCAAAGCTGTGTCCCACATCCATGTTTTCCTCACCAAGATTAACGTTCAATAATCCATTGCCAACACCCACAGAACTGTGAACCGTAGAATGAAGATGTGTGCTCCCAACATGTAATATATTACCAAAGTTAGTGAGTTGGGAATAACGTGATTGACCATCATTCACCCCTTCAGTACTTCCAGCCTCAGACTCCTTATCTTCAATGCTAGCACCCATCTTATTACTCACAGGATTCAATTTATCAGACATGCCAATAGAAATACCATCCTCATAATTTCTTCCAGATACCACAACAACACTAATATCATTATTCAAACTCAAAATCTCATCAGTAGATGTTGAAATATCAGATGCCACAAGTTCAGTGCTTATTTCACTCTTGAACATGACTGTATGCTTTGATAGATTCAACCCCATATTGGTAAAGGTTCTTACCGGATTACCATCAGTAGTAGCCTCAATAAGGTCGGATGACGAAGGCGGTAGAGACCCAAACTTCAAAGACTTATCGATTTGGCTTCCCAGAGATTGACACGAACCTCTTAGCAACCGTAGCTCCTCCTTGAATTTTGATATGAAGATATCCATCGATCTCTTCATCTCACACAACTTACCATCTACGTGATCTTCGCCGGAAGATTGTGGTGACGGTAATTTCCCACTCCCATGAGGTTTGACCATAGTCTCTGGTTGTTCCACACTTGAGCTATCGAGTCTTAGAACGGTCTTCAAACCTTGGGTGATTTCACCGAGCATGCGTTGGAATTGGGGCTTGCGCCTCAAGTTCATTGCATTTTTGGTACTTGCCGGTCCCGCGAAGCGCGACGGTTCCTAGCCTGAATCGGAGAGCGAGTGAACAGTAGTTGACTATTGTTCACTCCTTTAGTGGCAGTAGTTGACTCGAGAGCGACTTGCTTGCTGCGAGCCTTCTAGAGATGCGAGTGAACAATGAGAATTTGTGGTTCAAGTGAATGGTTTTGTGAAATTGAAGGGTGAATCTGGAGATTCGGGTTAGGATGAGGTGTGTAGTATGAAGGAATGGATGGGCTTTGAGGAGAAGTGGTGAGTGGTTGTGGAGCAATATGATGAGTGGGTTGCAAGTGAGGAGAAGAGTAGTCTTGTGTGTGAGTCTGAGAAACACAAGGGAATCGGAGAGGAAGCCAGTGGCCATTGATTAGGGTTGCAGAATGGTTGTTCTACAGTGATGGGTATGAGTTTGGCTGTGTGAGCTGCGGAGGTGGGTAGTTTGGTTGTGAGAAATTCTGAGGTGGTGGGTAAGGGTTTGGCTGCGTGAAATGCAACGGTGGTGGGTAAGGGCTTGGTGGTGGGTAACAGTTTGACTGCGTGAAATGCAACGGTGGTGTGTAAGAATGAAGCGGTGGTGTGAAATTGGTCACAGGATGATAAGAGGCTTCGACTAAAGAGTGATCGTAGCAATTTCCAGCAACCCCTCCGCTGTATCTCGTCAGAATCAGGCCTTCTGATACCAGTTGTTAGGATTCTGACGATCCCAGCCATGAAAGACCATTACAAAGAAAGGAAAAGAAAGGAAAGAGAAAGTTAAAGAAAGAAAATAACTAAAATTAAACTTTAATATTCTTCAATACCATTACAAATATTCTAGATTGTCTTATATAGTAGGAGAATAAACCTTAAAGACCCATGTAAGAGAGAACCCGGTCTATTGACCCCTTACATTAACAAACTATTATTTCTAGGAGACCCAAACCAACAAATAGCTCACCTAAACATTTAGAAAGTCATAGCCGCCGCCTCGACGCGACTTCTGGCTTGACTTTGACAATGACTTCTCCTTTGGCCTCGATTTCAACCACGATGTCGATGATCTGACTCGGTAGGCGGCGATGGCCATCGTCTCCCAACTCTCCTTCTACAATATCGTCGGAACCTTCCTTTTCGCAATCGACGTCAGCCACATCAACACCAGATCTGAGGTACTTCTACTCCTTAGTCTTTGAATTCGTATCTGATTTGCTTTGATCCGATTGTTTTTGATTGATTTTGGGAGTTTTTGTTGTATGATACTCGCCTAATGACGACGATGAAGCTCCGATCTCTCTCTGTTTGATTCATCTCCGATGAGCTCTCGACCTTGACCCGATCCACCTAGATCCATGGCCAGGCAGCTTCCTCGGCGACTTGTACCGGTCTTCTTGGATTTCCTGGTCATAATCTTCAAATTAATGCTAAGCAGGAGTTGAATGTCAATAGCCACAACAATAAGGATATGGAAACGGAGCTCGGCACCATCTACAACATCGTCCAATGTGGAGACATTGTCGGAGGTCGGAGATTTTTTCGGGGAGGAGAGTGGTTCTTGACTTTTTACATTAGTGACATTTTTGTAAATATAAGAGAGAAAATCTAATTTTTTTGGTTGGATAACAGTCTGTAATTTAGTTGAATTTCAATACCTTTATTTAAGCTTGGGTGGACTTATATGGGTAAAAATGTTTGGGTAGACCTCTATAGGATAAAATGTTTCAAAGTGGACTTCTATGTAATTGGCCCTCGTTTTTATCTATATATAATTCTAAACCTAGATTGAATGATTTGAAGAGGAGATATGAAAGTTGAAAGCCATTAAATACCCATGAAGAAGAGGAAAATGAGAATCGATGCTGAAAGGAGAGAATCTATACCTAGATCGAATGATTTGAAGAGGAGATATGAAAGTTGAAAACCATTAAATATCCAAGAGGAAAATGAGAATTGATGCTGAAAGGAGAGAGCAAGGCCTCTCATAATTTCCAGAAGAAGACGTCAATCATAAGTATTTTATTTATGTTTTTGGTGAGAAAATACATGTATAGTTATATATCATTTGCCACATGATATATGAAATTAATTAAGACCGTTGAAAACATTTAAATCTAACGGCTAAAAAACGGTGTAAAAAGATGTAAAATAAAGTGTCCCTTGATCCGGACCCATATATCCTAGTTCAAGTTTGGCTCTTTTTTTTTTTATCTTACAAGCATGAGCCGAACGAGTTGAAAACCAAGTCGAACACGAGGAATTCAAGCCTACTTACAGCCCTAGATACTATTTGCCTATCGAGTCTTAATATCAAGCAGAACAAACACACCCATTATGCATATGGTTTAAACCAAGAGTTAGGGATACTATAATACTTTTGTTACACTTGCCCTCCTAAATCAATATTGGAGCATACTTATTTTAACTAGCCTTTTATCCGTGTATATTTGTACAGAATCATAATCACGATTAACTAAAGATAAGCGTGAGCGGTTAATTAAGTTTAACGTATTATACAACATTTGTCCTACTAATCTGTAGTTTTTATGATTATTTATTTATTTAAATTTTTTTTATTTTCTTTTACTATAACACCCTTGGTTTTTATTTGTGTCAGTTGTTTCCACTACGCCAATTTTGCCTTCAGACGAGCGGCAATGCCTGTCGTCTGATTACTTTTTTGCGTGTTGTCTATCCAGCTGCCATCTGATAATGATTCAGTCGACAGGCATAATCTGTCGTCTGAGAAAGGTTATACGACATACTGTGCGTCGTCTTTATGAATCCAGGTTCGTAACACAAAAAATGAATCTGTCGTTAGAAATCGTTAAAACGACAGTTCCCTATCGTTGAAAGAAGAATTAATCAGCAAATAATTGCATTCGTCTGTCGTCTCCAATTTATTCTAACGTCACTTATATGACGTTGAAATGGTTTTTTTATCTACCCTCTTAATTTATCCGTCGTATGTATTCTAGTACTACTACGCTTTTCTATCGTTGTAATAGTTTAAAACCTCAAAACTCTGCACATGTCTTTCGTTTGAGATCAGATCATAAGTCACATTTCTGTCGTATAAACATTTAATTTGTGGGTTTGACGATTCAGACGACAGATAGCTCTTTTTTGTATACATTAATACGACAGATGTGTTTACTCGTCTATCATCCGTATCAATATCAGAAGACAATTATATGTCGATTAATTGTATAACAAGTTATTTTATCTGTCGTTTGAATTGTTATGAACGACAATATTATGTCGTTTGATGTTGTGAACAATGACACATTTTGCTCGACTCTTCTTCTGTATGACAACAAATTTGATTTGGGTTCAGCTGTCATCTGTGATGCTGATATTACATATAGACCTTTATTTCAAATTGTATTTATATAAACCTATTCATGAGCACAAAAAACCATACAAGAAAACCTGGAAACCAAAAAATTAAAGCCACATATATAATATCATCATGGTAACCAATTCAACATCATCCTTCAAATCATAGCAGAACCACGTACAGCTAGTTCCATATTGTTCACAACAAAAGCCAGAGTGATCACAGCTAGTTCCATATTGTTCACTACAAGCTAGCTAAAACATGTATCAGAAACCTAGCTACAAAGTAACTAACATGCTAGCCAGCTAGAGTGCTAAAATGATCGATCATATATAAAAACCAAAAGTCGATCATATATTGTTAGTTGAAAACCGCCTACCTAACTAGCAGCCCTATATATGCATGCATATATAAGGAGTTCAACTTACAAAAAAAACCAACAAGTCTGCTCCTAGCAATGTTAGTTACATACCCTAAACCTTGAACATCAGAACTTGTTTTGCCCATTCAGCCCGAACTTCATCAATTTGCTCCGGTGTGTAACGCAGACCCTGCTTAGTTTTCCACTGCAAATATAAAGCAACCACTAAGACTGCATCAAAGGCTGCTTAGTTTTTGAAGCGTCCCTACATGCTGCTGAAGAAGAACGTGGAACTTTTACAGACTCCGCACCAGTTTGCTAGACATGTGACACCTGAATTCTAGCCTTGCGGACTGTAATATTTCCTTGGATGATAAATGTATCATTCACAAGATACCCTTTCCTATGGTCATGTAACTCATTTAGTGACATTAAGGATAAGAAGCCAAAGGCACTCCCCGTTTTATTGAGAAGATGTCTAGTTTCTGCAAAATCAAAATTGGCGTAGTGTTCATTAAGGGTAATTATGGAAGTTCATATTTTGGTGAAGCTTTTGAGGGCTTGGTTTTATTCACAACTAGCCTTTATACTTGCGATACTTACGTGTCGAAAACGTTTTCAATAGGTAGTATTTTTTTTTTCTCATTTGAAATTGTTTTGTTTTGTTTTTTTTTTTCATTTTATGAAGTTAGTGGGTAGTGGGGACTGAAGAGTTTTTTTAACAGTTATAACTCTCACCCGTTACAGTTATCTCTTTCCCACTTTTCTCTCCTCACTTATCTCCTTTTTTATTTATCTTTTTTTATTTTGTTTTTTATCTCTTTACCGTAATAAACTTCGTGTTTGGTTGTAAGGGTAATGTGAAAGTTGGGTAAAATCGGCAGTTCACATTTTGGTGAATTTATTGAACGCTCGGCTTTATTGTAGTAGAGATTTGACGAAGTTTGAGGGCTTGGCTTTATAGTAATAGAGATAAGTAAAAAAGTGCGTCTATTGTCACCCCACAAACCATTTTGCTCACCCCACACGTTGTTGATTTATTGAATGACTAATATACCCTAATGTACAATTACAGCAAGGGACAATAAGTTGTTACAAATTAAAAATTCTTTTTTTTTTAGATAAACACGTACTCTAGGAACCTTAACCCATAATTTATTATATTCGATTTTTCTATGAAGTCTGAAGAAGACAATAGTATTCAACTAAAGATGACGTGACACTACTGGAAAAAAGCACTTAGGAGACGAAATTATTTCATTTCCTAAGTGACAGATTTCGTCTCTTGAGTACTTAGGAGACGGAACGTGCGTCGGCTAAGATCCGTCGCCTAAGTGTCGTGAGGTAGACACTTAGGCGACAGAACCTGAAATTCCGTCGCCTAAGTGGTTTTAGGAGACGGAATACTTTCGTCTCTTAAGCACTTAGGCAACGGATTTTATTTTATAATAAAAAAAAATTATCCACTTAAAAGACAGAATAGTTGAATTCCGTCGCTAAAGGCTGAAAAAAATTAAAAAACAAATTCATTGCCCCTAGTAAACCCAGTGGAAGTTTACTGCCCCCTAGTAAACTTCTACTAGGGTCAGTAAACTTCAATACAGTATCTCAATTTCAATTTCATGCCAATTATACGTAACATATACTCATTCTTAACCCTAATAAACAAATTCATTGCCCTCTAGTAAACCTAGTGAAAGTTTACTGCCCCTAGTAAACTTGTACTAGGGGTCAGTAAACTTCAATACAGTATATCCATTTCAATTTCATGTCAATTATACATAACAGATACTCATTTTTACCCTAGTAAACAAATTAATTACCTCCTAGTAAACCTAGTGGAAGTTTACTGCCCCCTAGTAAACTTCTACTGGGGGTCAGTAAACTTCAATACAGTATCTCTCTTTCAATTTCATGTCAATTATACACAATAGATACTCATTCTTACCCTAATAAACAAATTCATTGCCCTATAGTAAACCTAGTGGAAGTTTACTGCCCCATCCCCCTAGTAAACTTGTACTGGGGGTCAGTAAACTTCAATACAGTATATCCCTTTCAATTTCATGCCAATTATACACAACAAATACTCATTCTTACCCTAGTAAACAAATTCATTGCCCCCTAGTAAACCTAGTTGAAGTTTACTGCCCCCCAGTAAACTTGTACTGGGGGTCAGTAAACTTCAATATAATATATCCCTTTCAATTTCATGCCAATTATACATAACAGATACTCATTCTTACCCTAGTAACAAATTCATTCCCCCTAGTAAACCTAGTGGAAGTTTACTGCCCCCTAGTAAACTTCTACTAGGGGTCAGTAAACTTCAATACAGTATTTCTCTTTCAATTTCATGTCAATTATACACAATAGATACTCATTCTTACCCTAATAAACAAATTCATTGCCTCATAATAAACCTCGTGGAAGTTTACTGCCCCATCCCCCTAGTAAACTTGTATTGGGGGTCAGTAAACTTCAATACAGTATATCCCTTTCAATTTCATGCCAATTATACATAACAAATACTCATTCTTACCCTAGTAAACAAATTCATTACCCCCTAGTAAACCTAGTGGAAGTTTACTGCCCCCTAGTAAACTACTACTAGGGGTCAGTAAACTTCAATACAGTATCTCCCTTTCAATTTCATGTCAATTATACACAATAGATACTCATTCTTACCCTAATAAACAAATTCATTGCCCCATAGTAAACCCAGTGGAAGTTTACTGCCCCATCCCTCTAGTAAACTTGTACTGAGGGTCAGTAAACTTCAATACAGTATATCCCTTTCAATTTCATGCCAATTATACACAACAAATACTCATTCTTACCCTAGTAAACAAATTCATTGCCCCCTAGTAAACCCAGTGAAAGTCTACTGCCCCCAGTAAACTTCTACTGGGGGTCAGTAAACTTCAATACAATATCTCCCTTTCAACTTCATACCAACAATCTACCTCAACTGCATCACCACCACAACCACCATACCAAATAATCACCATGCCACCACCATCATACCAATCACATCCTAACCAAAATTAAAATCAAAATAAACAAAAACTCATAAATTCATCACCAAAGCTAATTAAACCAGAAAAATTGAAGAACTTACCTTGATTTCTTACTCCTTTGAAATTTCGAGGGACGGTGGTGGGTCGGCGGGAAGGCTTGGTAGAGAGAGAAAGGTGGCGGCAACGGCTTCTATGGTGGCAGAGATCAGATCCAGATCTGAGGCTCGGTGCAAGAAAAGGGGAAGAGAAGCTTGCTGGCGGCGGGGACGGGTGAGTCGGGTTGGGTCGAGAGGGAGAGGTTGTTAGCTCCGAGGAGGGTGCGGAGGTGGCCGGGTGATTTTGGGGGTGGTGCAGTTGAAGGTGGCAGCGGCGGAGGAAAGAGCAGTGAGAATGGAGAGAGAGGCCGACATGAGAGTAATAGTCTGGAGAGAGAGAGAGAGAGAGAGAGAGAGAGAGAGAGAGAGAGAGAGAGAGAGAGAGAGAGAGAGAGAGAGAGAGAGATGGGAGAAGATGAGTTTCCTTCTATTGATAAGGTTGGTAAGTGTGTGATTTAAAAGAATTGATATGTTTTGAAAAATTTTGGTTTGAATTTCACACGGGAAGATTGAGCGCTCAAATTTTTAGAACTTAAGCGACGAAATGTTCTATTTCCGTCGTCTAAGTGATTCCTGATTATTATTATTTTTTTTAAAAAACCATTCCGTCTCCTAAGTATACATTTCCGTCTCCTAAGTTCTAGGCTACGGAATGTAGTTCCGTCTCCTAAGTGATTCATATAAATTTTTTAATTTTAATTTTTTCAAAATGTCGTCGTCTAAGTAAAAATATTATGTCTCCTAAGTAGTACTTAAGCGATGAAATGAAATTTCATCTTCTAAGTCGTTCTTAGAAGACGAAATCAAAATATTTCGTCGCCTAAGAACAACTTAAGAGACGGAAACTGTTTCGTCTTCTAAATAGAAAATTCCGTCGCTTATGTACGACTTAGGAGACAGAATTTTTTAATTCCATCGCCTAAGTGCTATTTTCTAGTAGTGTGAATTGTTTATATATATATATATTTTTTTTTTCTTTGTTAATGCTTTGTCTATCCTTTTACTCATTATTTCTTATATCGATTTTGTATGTAAATTTCCATGTCTAGGTGTTCACTTATATATATTCGATTTGTTTTTTTTTTTTCATTGGCGTCCGAGCTTTTTCAAAGTAGAGTTTACAGACATTCTGCATCTTGATATTGACGGATACGAATGAGTTGTTAAGTTTGAGAGTTTTTTCTTGTTCTTTAATTGAGATTTATACTTTAATGTGACTTTTATTGTTCAGTTTGTGATTCCACTTACCCAAATGATATTAATCTTATAGTTTTCTTCAATTTCATTTTGTTTTTGGTATTCAATGGCTATTAGAATAAACTGATATTATGTGTATTGCAAATCGTTGAATAAAGTAAAGTTAAAATTAAAAAATATATAGATGGGGTGAGAAGAGATTGAATGTTGGGTGAACAAAACAAATCTGAAATTGAAAAAAAATATATATATGGTGAAAAAAGAATTTAGGGTGAAAAAAAAAAATAAGAAAAATATATTTTAAGTATTATAAGTAGGTAAAAAAATTAGACTTATAATTAAAAATATATAAGTGTTATGTAAAGAGAAGTCTGTGGATGACACACCCTCAGTAAAAACGCTACCCTTGTTACATTTTGGTAATAATAATAATAATAAATAAATAATAAATATTTTATTTTTCCCCCAAACTCACAAGTCACTCGTAGAAATTGTCTGCCCCCCTTTTGGAAATATAACCTCTCCAAAAACTGAAAATTGAGAAAGGAAACAGAGGACCCAGAAATCTCAGTGGAACGATGAAGGACCCGCTGGTGAGGACGAAGGTGTTAGTTCGCCACTTGCCTCCCTCTCTTTCTCAGTCTGATTTCTTCCAGCAAATTGACCACCTCTTCGGTGACCGCCACAACTGGTTCTGCTTCCGTCCCGGAAAGAACAGGTCCAAAAAACAAACCCCTCTTCGCATCTCTTTCTTCGTTGCAAAATTAACTGTAAAACTTGGCTGATTTTCCCTTTTGAATGTTTGTGATGGGTCTTTAGAATTAGTTAGAAATATGGGATTTTAGTTGGGGCTGTTGTGTTGGGTTTTTTTTAGGTGATTATTATGCTTATGAAAGCAAAATTTGGATTATCAATTTTATTATGTTTTTGTTAAGACTGGTTTCATTAGTGTTTTAGATGAGTTTTGATTGTTCTTATGGGATGTCAGTTTGTTGGTGCCATCTGTGGGTTGATGAAATTCTGCAGTAATTACTGGTTTTTGTAACTGAAGAAGGGTTGATATTGAACTTTGGATATATGGGGTTTTGACGTCGGTTAATAAGCTTCAATTTTGAATTTGGTTCCTTTCTTTTTAGATTGCTAAAAGATGTTGAAAACAGTTATTGAATGATTGACCCATTTGGATGGTGGGTTATTAGATGGTGGAAGTCCTGATGAATGGAAGTTATGTTTTGAAACTGAAAGTTCTGTTCTTTCATTTTTTGTGTTTATGCACGAAATCTAAGGAGTTTAATAGAGCTTTCTATTGTTGCAGCCATAAGCATCAGAGGTATTCTCGAGCCTACATAGAGTTTAAGCGGCCTGAAGATGTTTTTGAGTTTGCGGAATTCTTTGACGGTCATGTGTTTGTTAATGAGAAAGGTAATGTAATGGAAGGTATTAGATTTTACTATGTTATACACATATAAAGCTTTCATAGGTTTAGTTTATGGCTTAAATGAATCTGACTCGATGCATTGTATATCTATCTTTTATAATAAGCTACAGTACTATTGATTTATACGATAGTTTCTGTGCACTGGATTCAAAAAGCAGTTGCTACGGAGAGACTGAATGTAGGCTTTATTTGATCCTTGCAATAGTAAATGAATATGTGTATCGCGATGTTAGAATTTCATTCTTATTCTGTTTCTATATTTTTGGAGTAGTTATTATAGCTTGACACTGTGATATTTTTTTTTTTTTTCCTTTTAGGGACTCAATTCAAGTCTATAGTTGAATATGCACCTTCACAGCGTGTTCCCAAGCCAAGTAACAAAAAGGATGGTCGTGAAGGGACCATAAATAAAGGTACTGCGTTTGGCTTCCTTGTATAAAGATTTTTCGTTCTTTTCTTTTGAAGAGAAAAGAAGAACAGAAAGAGGGGAGATCTAAAATGGAGATGTGAGAGAAGAAATTAAGAGCAAATATTATCAAAATTCGAGCTAACTTTTTTTGCACAAGTTTTCATTTGAAAATAATTATACGGTTTCTTTCTCCCTCGCATTTCTATGTGTCTTCTCTTTATCATATCTCTCTGTCTCACCAAATGCTTTCAGTTCATGACTAATGAATTGTTACATGGATTTATTTATTTTTTTATTTTTATTTTTTGGAGAGAAACAGCTTTTTATTGATACAAAAAGCAAAGAATGAGGAGGCGGACAAGGAGTCCGCTTATTAAAAATAACAGGGCAGCTAGGACTAAAGGCTTAGCAGCTCATCTTTTAGAACTAAAACTAAACATATAGATTAAACTACAACTACTTCCCAGTTAAGAATAATGGAAGAAAGACTATAATCCTTAAATTCCTTGGAAGTATAAGCCCATAAAGATGCCCAGAACTTGACTCTCTCCCACAGGTCTTCCTTCTCCATCCCACTATAGGGTTCAAATATTCTTCTATATCTTTCCACCCAAACTACCGCTAGCACCCCACAACCCCAAAGAATTCTGGCTTTTTTCCCTTTACCAAAAGCTGAAAGATTTTCTTTAAACAAATCATTCCTCTCTGATGGAGTTGTCCAGACCAGTTTGCCTCCCTAAATAACTTCTTCCATAATTTGTTACATGGATTGATCTTTTGTTTTTAATTTCTATTTGTTTATTTGTTATATGTATATATGTGTATATTAATGACATAGCTCTTAAGCTAACATGATCTAACTGACAAATGTAGATCCCGATTATTTGGAGTTCCTCAAACTTATAGCAAAGCCTGCTGAGCATCTTCCTAGTGCAGAAATACAGTTGGAGAGAAAGGAAGCTGAACAAGCTGGTAAGTTATATGTCTGCTGATTCTATGTACTTGTGTCTGTGTCATGATAATAAATGGTATTTCATTCGAGATATCCCCACTGCTTTTCCTGCTACCTTTCGTTACCAGACTCCACCTCAGATTCATCATATAGATTTAGGATGTGAGACCTTTGCTGCTTTTTCCTTAGTATTAAAAGAAAATTGAGGCAGAACTTCCATTTTTTCATTTTCTTATGAGCATTTAGGCCGTTAGACTAGCAGTATGAGCTGTAATAGTATTCTAATCTATCCACAAAGTTGGCATCCCCCTCCCTCGATTGTGAGGAAATATATCTTGCTGAAATAACACTCAGTTACCCTATATGCCCCACTTTGACACCATTCCATTCTCTCTTTTTAGGTGCCGCAAAAGAAGCTCCTATTGTTACACCCCTCATGGAATACATTCGTCAGAAACGAGCTGTCGGAAGTGGAACCCAGGTACTGTCACTGAAAGTTATTTATTTAATTATGTGTGTTCTGTGTGTGTGGAAATCAATTAATCGTGCTTGTTAACATACTAATTTTGCTAAATGACTAAAAAATTAGGTCTTATAAATTCTGATACTTTGGTGACGTTATAAACTATTTGGTTCTCAAATTTCACAATAATTCTTGCACATATGCACGTCTTTTGATATGCGGTCGTGGCTAATTAGTATTGATGTTTGGCTTTCAATTTGTAGTGCTGCACAATCATCTTTGAAAACATGGATGTTAAAATTAAGATAGAACTTTAGAGTACACATGGTAGTCTAGAACTATATTTGGGATACTGCTGTCTTTGTATTATCACTTTAGGGATATTCCCTTTGACTCAGTTGATCTTATTAGAGGAGTTTTGAGTTGAGTCAACTTGACATTGGTACACTTTGGTACCTTAGATGGACTTATGCATCTTTTTACCTCATTTTCTTTAATAGCTATGCTCCTTTTCCGTTATAATTAGTCCAAAACTAAAGACAACTTTGGAGTAGATACCGTACTATGGGCAGTTAACTTCCCATTGTAATTGTAAATACTCTGGAATGTTAGGGTTTCGTTTTTTTGGGTGCATCATGGGTTTTGCAATAACTGGGTGCTGTAAATCAATCATTCAGTAAAATTATATCATATCATGCATGCATTATATTTTCTCCTTTTTTACTCGTACGAAATTTTTAGTACTTCATGACGATATAGCATGTTTGTTTTCATTAGCTTCAGTAAACATAACTTTAAAGTTTATATCTCAGGATTCCTCTGAGTTATTGAATATTTTGTTTGATAATAGATTTCATCAGTTGTTCGGAAGGTGAGAAGAAGAACTGGGGCCGCATCTTTTAGCAAACGTGGTTCAACCTCCACAAAACGGGTCTCTGAGAAGAAAAAGGCATGTGCATCTGTTGTATGTAGATTTAATAATAATTGTTGAAATTGTTTACGCAGCAATGTGAGGTTGAATTTCATGAAAGTTCATTATGTTAGAAATATATCTCAATGAAAAATAATATACTTTTTTTCTCGGTATCATCATTTTCGTGCAGCCTAGAATTGACTCGAGCAATTTTGTATCAATATTAAGAGAGGAGAATCTGTATGTTTTACGGGATGTTTGTAGCTTATAACTAATTTCTTTTGTATGGATTCAGCTTTATTTGCAAAATATTCTTTTGACTTTTGTTTCTGTTACCAGTGGTCATATGTCTTACAATGCTGCATGTACCATCATGATGTGACATGGAATAGTGGAGAAATACTAAATTCTACTTACCTTTTGATTGACAGTACATATTAAAAGATACGGCTAAATATACAAGTCGAAAGGATAGGTCAACTTTCAATGTGTTGCCCAGGCGAGAGGATCAATTGGCTAGTTCAAGTGGAAAAGATACGATGGGAAATGAAATTGGTATGTAGTGTTATTTGTTTTTTTTCCTTGGGCAATGACTGTTTATTGTGTGTTTTTGCATAGAGGATCTTTTGGCTCTAATTTTCTTAGACCTGATAACTGGCTTAACTGGTTCAATTTTAAAATTTACTCTAACAATACAGGTATCGATTTGGGAAGTGGTGTGATTTATTAGATTTAGATCAAAACTTGATCTTAATTAACCAGTTCGTTCAAACATCATAATATATCTATGGTTTCCAAGCATGTGATAAGTGTAAGGGTTGGAACCTTTATGTTAAGTTTGTTGGATTCTGAATTGAATGAGTTCAGTTGCAAGTTTTATAATAACTGTTGGATATGGATGCTACAATAGTATATTGCTCTGAACACAGTCAATTGAGCCTACTCACTGCCTAGTTTTGGATTATGGCCACATGTGCTAGAATTCTCACCCAAACTTCAAAAAGACTCGTGTCTCATACAGTCATACCTTTCTGTTCAAGAAGTTTTCTGGATGATGTCATTTGGTTATTGCTGATTGTATGTTCAAAAGGCTTAGATATTAAACTAGTTCTGATATCTCTGCAAATTGGAATTGGTGCGAAATGAACTAATAGGTGACATACCATGTAGATCATTGTGTACCATTAAGTATATACGTATGACATTGCTTGCATAAACACCAAAACAATGTGTATTTGTGTTATTTTTCGTTCTGTTGAATTCTGTATGTTCTCTTATTTAAAATGTCCATCAATGAAGGTTCTGTTTCGGGAATCCCTGTGATTGCAGACTCTGGAAGGACAAAAATCCTTCTTAAGCGGGAAACACCTCCTGTGAGTGTATTCTTTAGTTGATTTTACTATTAATAATTTAGTACTGCAGTGTGATCTACTATTTTGGACTTGCTTTTTACATCTTAAATTTTATATAGGCTCCTGAGGGTATAACACAACATCAGGCATCTATAGGAAGTTCCCTAGTTTCAGCTTCTCCAAAGCAGAACCAAAGGCGTGATGCTAGTGGTAGATTTCTCAGAAGCATACTTTCACACAATGAGGTACGCCAAAGGGAAGCTTCAGCAGAAGTTCAGTCTCAGCAGAAAATCCTGGGTCCAAACTCGGACATTAAGCGTGTGCCACGACCCTCCAATGCACGGTTAGGATTGAATAATGAAACTAATTCTATGAGCTCTGAAGGGGATAGAAGGAGGGTTATGGTTGATAAATTTACGAAGAAGGACATGCATGGTACAACTAACATTAGTGAGAAGCAAGACAGACATACAAGAAACAAGGATAGACCAGATCGTGGTGTTTGGACTCCTCTTCGTCGTGCTGAGAGTTCCCATAATAGTGATGAGCATTTGTCATCCTCGGCTTCACAACGACCTCAACTGCTATCTGATTCAGTTGAAGGTAAAGGCTGCTGCTATGCGTAAGATATGGATGTTCAAGTGTTAGCGAGTGTATGATAGATCTAATTAGGACTATACTTTTTGTGTCAAAGCACCCTTCCCAGTCAAATCTCACTGTCTGTTTGATTTTCTAGTTCCCCATGGAGAAGTGAAAGCTGACACATCTTATGGAAGTAGGACGGGAGAAGTTCCCACAGGTGGGCGTAGTCTTACTCATGTTGACAATGTTTAGTTTTATATTCTAAGCGTGACATCAGTCTTCTGAACCTATGGTCATGTCATTATGATTTTTTAAATGTACTTTAGTTACTGTCAAGTCTGTTAAGCAGGTTTTATAATTTGGCTAGGATCCAATCGACATTTCGGTCGCCGTGGAACTGCCTCTAGCATGAAAGATGATGGCTGTCTAAATACAAGTGAGGGGAAGTCATCGAAAAGAGGTGCTGCTGCTGCTGTTCATGGTGCCCCTGAGGTATACATCAGTTACATGCACGTTTTCACAATTTATTCACCTTGGTTTGATGTTAAGAATCTTTCATTGTATACTTGCAGAAACAGGTTTGGGTTCAGAAGTCTTCTGGTTCATAGAATACTACTCTGGTAAGTCCTTATCTTTTCTTTCTTGGTTATGCACAAACTTTTGTGCAGTTACCGAATATCTGAACATTACAAAGATGCTAACTATCATGACTGATTGCTACCATTTTTCTAGTAATCAAACACAGGCCATGCCTACCTGATCATGGTGTAGTTTAAAATCATCATGGTGCTGGTGAAATCAGATCATATCATTCAATTGTTCGTATAATCAAGGCTATCATCTCTAGAATCTTGAGGCCTCCATTGAAGACACGGTGGAAAAGGAGGTATACCTAAAAAGGAGAGCTTTGATTGCGCCAAAATAGGGTAAGCTCCAATTTCATTTTGAAAAAAATCTAATCCGTTGGTTGCAATTTCATACTTCTTTTTTGTTGATTTTATTTTCTTGTATTAATTTGGTACATAAATGCATGTAGATATTTTCTTAGGTGTGAGATTTTACTCGTGCCGGAACCACAAGTGCGAAGTTAGGAGGTCCTAGAGACAAGATGACAAATTATGAGAGATGGTTGACTTTTGATTTTCGTTTTAGAACTTTATTCTACTGCCATATGTATAGGTCAAGTAGTGAAGTGTTCGGTGGGAAAAAGATACTTGACCTACTCGCTTCAGGATGCATAGCGGGGTGGACTTCTAGTGTACAAGAACTTGTGGTGAACAGTACCGTATGTTTAAGGGTGTTAATAATTATACCTTGCAAGTTTTCGTGTGGTATGAGGCTAAGAAAGTATAGTAATTGATTTGGTAGTGTTATGATTTGCTTGTGGTTAATTGGTGAGCCTTTGGTATAAAGCACCATGGAATTGCTAATATCTGCGCTCAAAAGAAACATGAATTGTACTTGGATATTTGCTAATGGTATAAATCACATGTAATTTCTTATAGAGTTATGGGTACCCTTGCTTATATTTGCTAAAGTATTGTCTCTCAATACGATTGTGCTTGATGGCGTCCCAGTCATGGGAGCTGCTATATAACATTATATGTAGCAGTTACACGGTCAAGTCGGCCTTCTGCAGTAGCTATTGTGGAGAACTTTCACTTATATATCAACTGCTAAAACGTCGGCCTTCTGCAGTAGCCATTGTGGAGAACTTTCACTTATATATCAACTGCTAAAACGTGTAGGGTAATTTTAGCAGGGTGCGTCTATTGCCACGGTCTTCTTAGTTCACTCTACAAACAATTTTTAACCATTACATTTCCTATTTTACCCTCAATAAGATTCTATAAGAATTATAGAAAGTAGAAACTACAAAATGAAAAGAAAATAAAAAGGGACTCAAAAAAGAACTCTCTCTCTCTCTCTAAATCGTGGTCACATACTCACACTTATTGATAGCTAACAAAGGAGGGGAGCGGCCAAGAATGAAGGCCTAAGATTAAAGAAGAAAATGTAGAAGAAAGGCTATGGAAATGGTTAAAGAATACTAGGAAGGAGAGAGTTGGTGGCTGTGGTGAAACTCCTCAAGCATAGTTTCTTCGACCTGGTGCGAACTTGCTCGGATCAACAAATATGCAATTAAAGACCAGCAACAAATTTCAATAGAGTAATAAAATGCTCAGAAATCAAATACGGTGTGCTATAATTTGTTTCTTTCAATTTTTTTTTTAACTCTAAGGACAAATATGAAATATTTAGGTTGAAACATGATTGTAGGGTGAACTAAGAAGATAATAGGGTTGAAATAGCCGTACCTTTTTAGCATCCATTCAAAAATTGGAGCTGTACGCTACTAATGAAAAATGCATTCCATATTTCACAAGAGTTACATACCTATGTTTTATCAATGATCACTCTTCCTTGTAGTCCTTGCCTACATACAACTGCTTACCCAAAATTACCAAATAAACTACTCTTCCTTGTAGTCCTTCCTTCCTTCCTTGTAGTCCTTTCTGAAAGCACCAGCTTCTGAATGTCAACACAGCTAGCTCTACAAAAGTTGATCGGACAGTGAAGGAAGCCTCCTCATAAAGTTCAAGGCCGGCGACGGCGTTTGGTCGCGAAAGATCGGATGGCGCAGGTAGTAAAACCCGAACGCCATTGCCACCATCTTGGACGGAACCAAGTACAACACCATTGCTACTACAAAGCACAGTCCAACAAAAATCCCCGTCGCACGTGGATCACGCCACGTCACCAACGCCTGCACGCGCTCTCCTTGCGTAGCAAAATCCCCCAATACCGTCTGGACACGTGCCCCAAGCGTCCGTAGTTTATCGTACCTGGCCCTCACCACCTCATATGATCTGCTGCTTGGCACCATGTCGATCTCCTCGTCAAGTTCATCACGGTCAACTGTATCAGCCAATGAGAGCTTCGGATCAAAGTGTTGAAGTGGAACCCGAGAACGGAACCTGTAGTTCCACGCGCCGATTGCGAAGACGTAAAATAGCAAAGTTGGGATTATCAAATCAGGAAACCACACAAGCAGCACCAACAATGCGTGCACCAATATAGTCGCCATCGGCTTCTTCCACGAACGAGTGTCGTTTATCCACCCCACAATGTCCATTACTCCGGCCACCACATTGATGATCCGGAAATAGTTAGCACGAACTTTCCTCATGCTGAACCCTTGTGAGTCCGCATCCAACATGTAGAGAACCGTCTCACGAACGAGCGGCGGTTCTGATCGTGACAGATGTGTTGCGACGATCTTTACCGCCGCTCGCCTCAACATGTCTTGTTGACCCACTCCTAGCGGCTTTATGTGGTGCATCAAAGGCAACAAAGGCTGCGAGTAGACGTGGACCAAATCCAAGGTAGGACTCACACGAGCAAAGCGTATGGCAATCTCCACTTCCCCCATTTTCTTCAAACCCGCCGGAGACAAGACCAACAACGGATACGTATGCTTGTACACTCTTCCCGTAGTCAGAGTCGCTATACGTACACGTACCTTCCCAATTCGAAAGTCGAGACGCGTGGCGTCCCTCGGGCCGTCGGTTTCGAAGACTCCACTGCTATCAAACACACCGATACTCAACACTGTACAAGGATCAAAGACCTTGAAAGTATACTGCTCATTCCACTTGGGCTCCAAGCTATCGCATACGGTCCGTGTACGTACCCACTTAGAACCATACTTGGCAACACAATACGCATCCGTACAACCTTTACCGTTCACAGTCTTGACCGGTATCAAGTTCTTGCATCCAATAATACCAAGCTCCACAGTGCCAACCGGTGGCTTCCATAGCTGCCTGGCCGTGGGGCGGAAGTCGCTGCACACGTGCGCCGCCTCATCCATCACGTGATATCCTCCATCGAAGCAAAGCCGCATGTGCAATCTTCCGGTGTACATTCTCTTCTCGTCTTTTGGATCCTCCAAGCTGATCCATTTCGACGCCACTTTCCGATCGTCGACACGGCGTTCGATGGCGGTGAGTGGTATCTTTGCGAACCCCAATGTGACCGTCCCTTTCGGTTGCCGGTTCTCCAATACGAAAACCAAGTGATCGGTGAAGGGCTCGGCGGCCACGAATATCAAGTCCTGGTTCCAAGACGGCGTGCCGTTTCGGGTCAGGGAAGCCTCGGTCTTGAGAGACTGGAAGCCCAGCTGGGCTTTGACTTGGAACGTGGCTTCCTTTAACGACGTCGTTATGGGGACGACGTCTTGTGCTTCTAGGACTCTTGCCCTCAGATACCAGAGCTTGGGGGACTGGTACACCTTCGCGCGTGCGTTAGGGTTTCCAGCGTTGTCGGTCTTCCACGCGTCGGGGAATGATTCGTCAGCTTGGGTACCCATCCACGTGGCGAGCATAAGATCGCCGTTGATGCGGGACCCACCTCCTTCTAATCTGTACCACTGCGGGGCCAAGGGGCTGTCCGGTGGGTCCCTCAGCGGGATTTCCGCCACGTCGAAACAGACTCCGCCGAGGAAGTTGTGCCCGGAGGCCACGCCAGTTGGGTCGGGGATTGGCGGGTCCCAGACGGAGACTTCGAGGATGGAAGCGGAGTCCGGGGACTGGTGGCCGAAAGCGAAGGTCTGGTCCCACTCGAAGCAGTTGGTTTTTCTGGCGGGGGTTGACGTCACGTGGTAGTTGGAGGCGGAGATCTTGACGACGGGTCTGCCGTTGGCAGGGAGGTAGCGGGCCTTGACTACTCGAACGAAGAGGTAGTGCATCTTCTCCACCAGATCAAACGACGTCGGACGATCGATTGAGAGGCTCTCAGCTGGCTCCAGCTGTGTGTAGCTGGGGATTCCTGAGGGGCGGCGCGCCATTGGTTGTGGACCGTTGATTCCGCCGACGAACTTGATCTCCGGCACTGATTTCGATACGGAAGAAGCTGACATCATCTCAATATGATCATCTTGACCTACCTGCTGCTTCTCGGCATAGATTTCTGGTGGCGGTGGCGGTGGCGGTGGTGGCGGTAACTGATCGGATTCTGCAGTTTCAGCTGCCTCAGCCGGTGGTTCCTCAGCAGGTTTCTCGTTTTCTGACGGCGGCGGTTGCTCAGTTACCGGTGGCGCCGCTTCTTCTTTCTTCTCAGATTCCGGTGGTGGTGGTGCTGCTTCCTCAGCCGGTGGTGGCGCCGTAGTTTTAGCAGGCTTAGCTTCCTCTTGCGGCGCGGGCTCAGGAGCCTTGGGTTCTTCCGGCGGCGGAGGAGGAGGTGGTGGAGCCTCGTCGACGTAATAAATCTTCAAGCCAATGTCGCCCTGAATAAAGCTGAAGAGGCTCTTCTTCTGCAAGGGGAAGTATATAAGAGCCTCCTCGCCTTTCTTCACAAACTGAGACGACGTCAGCCGGAGTCGGCCGAGAAAGTTGTTCCGGGTGGTGGGGCCGTAGTTCTTGTCATGATAGACGTCGAGTTCAAGCACATCCCCGAAAACGTCAGAAGCTTTCCCGACGTTGAACTCGAGAAGCTCGTTCCATTTAGGGTTCAGGTCCTTTATAACAGTCTGCGTCCGTTTTCGCTGGCCGTAGTAGTCCACCTGGACGTATGGACTCACCGTGCCGTGGCCGTCCTTGGGCGGTAGGTCCCGTGCGTCGACCACCTCAACTATGAGCTTCCGAACAGTTGCCATTAATCAATAGTAAGTTTTAACAGTGTTTACTATATCTCATTGTAAGATAGATCAAACCGAGGAAGAGGAAGAGTAATAATACGTAGATATGTAGTATGGAGGAAACTATATAATGAAGAAAGATGAAAGGAGTCACAGTGATTGATGATGATCGGGAAATGGGGAAGCAGTGGGATTCTAGCTGTAGGGTACTTAAGGGAAAACTGGGAAAGAGGAAAAGGGTGTGATGAGGGTTTGGGATCGAATAGGGAGATAAAGAAAACTAAAGGGCAGCCAAAGGTGGTGGGTGCTGTGCTAGCTTAACTTGATCCCCAAGCAGCTTTGAGGCCGTCCCATGCATTATCTTTGATTTATTCCCTAGCTAGCTTGTTATATTATTTTGCTTCTTTAGCAAGAGCCTGAAGATTCCCTCAGATTAAGTAATTTGCATCTATGTAAATGGGTAAGCTTTTTTCAAAGACGACCAGCTTTTGTGTCACCACCGGCCTAACGGGCTAAGATTGCTTTTTCTGCTTTTGTGATAACTGGAGTACTGGAGTTTTGACAAAGATGACACACCCAAACCTCTTTCCCACACTTCTATGAATCCTGGGATCTGATATCGATCACTTGGTGGTGAGTGGTGACTGGTGACACACACTGGCCCTGGCATCTTTTGACTTGATTCGAAACCTATTGATTACTTAGAAGCCTTTTCTGAAGACGATGTTGCGCACTTGCGCCGGTGATATATCGTATCTCAAAAGCAGTAAAATGTACTATATTTATGTTGTTACTGGTGTGGATATAGGTATGTTCATGAGTATTGTTACTGACTCTCACTGGTGGTATCGTTGTGCTAAATCATGTATTCTTCTTCTGTAAATAATGAGGATCTAATTAGCTAGTGTGGGTGAAAGTTTTTGATACGACTTAGCATGATTGACTGATTGAGCATTGGTGAGAAATATTGTTTGATTTGTTTCTGTAACATACATATGTGTATGGGGAGCCTCAAAGTAGATTAGATGTCTTGGTTAGTATTCACTCGATCTCAATTTGTCTCCACTGGTGTTTCTTCAACAGCCTAGGCTTCTTTGATTTCAAATTCTGGTGGTGGCTGGTGCCATCACTTAAGGTGGGCGTGGTTTCCATTAGCAGCCTCGCTTTGGTCCAGCTGCCCTCGTCCAGGTACGTAATATATCTTTAACCCTACATATATATGTCGCCTTGCATTAAACTGAAGATCGATGCCCCTTGACAAACTGAGAGGATCGGAAGTCAATTAAATCCGGCAGAGAAAGCTCTCCCTGCCTGTACGAAGCCGCAGTTTTCGTCTTGGTAGACATTGAACTCCATGAGCACATCCTCAACAAGGCTCACTAATGTTGAGTACGTACTCGAGAATTCACAGCTCCATTTTGGGTTCAAGGCCGTTTCGGTTCTTTTTAGCTGGCCGCAGGAGTCCACTACCATGCATGTAAGGGACTCGACGTTTTTGGCCGGAGGTTGTGAGCCTCAACAACCTCAACTATATATATATAAGCTTAATTACGTACAGTACGTAGCCATAACAAACTCTTCATGCAGCTCGCTGTTATTACTATATATATGTTGAGGAAAGAAGTAGCCAAGTAGGGATTAACTTGAGGAGAGAAGAGGAAAAGGCGGCGAGGATCGGAAGGTAGGAGTAAGTACCCTAAATATAGATGCTTAACTTGATCTCCAAGCAGCTTATTCAGACCGTTTATTATGTTTTCTTTTTTCTTTTTCTTTTTTAAATATCCCAGCCTTTTCTTTATTTGAAGCGATTATATGTCTATTTATAGGTTGATGATCGATGAGTAAAATGGTGCCAAGTGATGGGCAGGTCTTTTTTTTTCTTTTTTTTTTCCTAAGATGACGAACTTTTGAGTCACCGAACAGCATCACTTTTGTGCTTTTTTCTGCAATTAGAGATATAATTGGATATTTGACAAAGATTACACTCTAGGCAGTTGATCGATCACCTAATAAACACTTTTCCCACGCTTCTATGAATCCAGAGGAACAAGCTTTGTTTTATGAGAAATCTTAATTATTGCTGATCAGACAACAGTATTGCAATTCCCGTATGAGGGTAAAAGTGGGTATTAGTGGAGTATGAGGGAAAAATGTCACACATGAGATTTTTTTTATTTGATTGAAGATGTGAGAATTGCAACACTTCTAATGACTACACTTGATGTGAATATATAAACCATAAATGTACGATGTGAGTAAACCTTAAAAGTGTGACATCAAAATAACATTGACATGTGATACTGTCAAATATATTGTAGTTCATGATCTCGTTAACAACACTTCAAAACAAAAGTATCGAGGTATTGGAAGAAATTTAACACATATAACTAACCAAATCATATTTGTTACCTTGTTGTGCATGTAATTGAAAGAGATTAGATATTATGCAAAGAATTGCACAACAATCCTATTTTGCCACGTACTGTCCTTGTAATCGATTCCAAAGTGTAACTATTTTATGTAGTTTTAACACATGAATTAAAATTGTATTTATCTTTTTCTAGCATCTATAATGAAAACTACACAGGTGAAAGAGTAGTAATTCTGATAGAGATGAGATCCTAGAGCTATCCACTACTATCACAATTAGAAACAACTCTGACCTGGCTCCAAAATTTGTCAAAGTATTCAGAGATGTAATTTGGATTGTTACCAGCAACATTCTCAATCTGATTTTTCATGCTATCAGTGACTTTGCATGGCATAGCTACTCTTAATCAATTTCCCATGGATCCCAATTTTAATGCTACTGTGAACAATAAATCATGCTCACTTTTATCGACATATACCATGGTCTATAAATAAAATATTACCTTTGAAATATAGTAGACCTAATCTGAATTTCTTTCTGCACCAAGTTAGTGCTTCAAAGTTCATAGTAGGTGTCTTTGTTCGTAGCCCGTAAGCTGTGCCAAAAATTTAGTACCAGTTGTTGTAAGTTGGCCAACACAACCACTGATTGTATCTTTTCACTTTTTAAAGTTGAAGCTACTCTCAAACTTGCACACCAAAGGTCAAAGAAAAATCTGCTGTCTTGCTCAGCATGTTTGCAGCCTTTTGATTTACCATAGCAACAGCAGTTACAGACCTACAGCTAACATTAGCATAGCAAAAACATTGTTCTATATTGAAGCTTCTCGGGTCATATTAAGGAATGACTTCTACAGAATGCTTCTCTAAAATGTAAGTTGGCATTTCTTTTGATCTTTACTAACAAGAAATTGCACACAAAAAACAGGCCAGAATGTTCTACAAACACTCATGGCCTTCCATATGATCGCATATTGGAACCAAGTAGTCAGCTAAACTTCTGTTCTGTAAAGGGAAGGTAAAATAAAGGAATCTCATTCCTGATATTTATGCTATGGGATTTGAGCAATTTCGACCAAAATTTTGTGCAGTGACGTTGGCTTTGAGAAGAATGGGCAGTGGTGACTGCCTTTTATCTTGAACACTCCCTCAGGTGGATTTTCCCTCACCAGCTTTTCTTGGACATCTGTTGAAAGTGCTCGATCATCTGATGTTTGAATGAAGAAGCGCCGGCCAGTTCCATATACTTCTCAGGCGACAGTTGACAGTTTCTCCATGATTGGACATTGTGGGATAGGCATTCGATCACCAACTTAACAGCAACGCTTTTGTGCTTTATTTTTTCTGCATTTAGAGATAACTGGAGATTTGACAAAGATTACACTCTTGCCAGTCGATCACCTAAACACTTTTCCCACGCTTCTATGAATATATCCAGATTCCAGAGTGAAATAACTATTGGTGGCACCTTTAAACCTAATTCAAAAGCTACTGGTGTATGATTAACTTACAAGAAGTACGTACTTATACAGACCTTCTTCTTGAAACCTTACTTAGTTTAAAAGAAAACTGAAGCTAATTATACCATAGTTAGCACAAGTATACAAACACAAACAACACATATAGAATTTAAGACTTACCAGCGTTGTTAATGGAGATCGCCATGTCTGAAAGCCTAGGTCTTCTGATCTCTCTCACAAAGTGCTCCTTAGATGGGATAGGGACTGAATGCGTCTTATGATGAGATCAGAGACTTATGCTCGTGTATTTATAGTGATCAACTAGTGCCTTGTCCATTAAAGATTCCTAGTTGATCTATAAGATTTACCAAAAATTACGAGAATCATATAAGAAGATATTATAAATTTTTTATTCAATATGTAAACTATATATTATTTACATATCACCAATATTACATTCATTATACAACTCGTAATACTTAGATTAGACTTAATCAATTGTTTGAACTAAAAGTCACATAATATTGTTAAAGTCCATAATAATCTTTCATAGTTTACTACCATTCTTATCAATCTAAAGAACTGTCATCTGTTGTACGTTACACTGTTCACTGAACTTAGTGATGGTATACCGTGGCCTAGTACTTGTATTGGTTTGTATTCGAAAGATAATTTACAACAAATGTAATTGAAAAGTTGATGCATATGCCATAGTAATGTTAATGTGGGTTGGGATCCTTTTTCACATTAAATTTTGGAGCGCAGGAAAAAGGTGTGTATAATTTTTGAAAGTGTTAATGTGCGTTGGGATCCTTTTTTGCATCAAATTTCAGAGCGCAGGAACAAGCTAATTCAGATTTAAAAGAACTACTGGTGGCCGGCACCTTCAAACCTAATTCAAAAGCTACTGGGATCCTTTAGATTGAAATGAATATGGTTGTAAATAACTAACTCCGTCATAAATCACCATGAGAGAATTCAAGAAAAAGGTCTCCGTCTAACCAATCACCTAAACGTACACTTCTCTTACGCTTCTATGAATCCAGAGTTAAATGAACTATTGGTGGCTCCTTCAAATCTAGCTAATTCAAAAGCTACGTACTACTGGTGCATGATTAAGTTGCAAGAAGTACGTACGTAAAGAACTGTGATTGATAACGGAGGTGGTTACTAGCCACCATTCATTTCAATCTAAAGAACTGTGATTGATCTTAGTGCCCTAATACTTGTATTCGTTTGTAGTGAGAAAGATAATTAACAACAATTGTAATTGAAATATTGATGCACCATATTAATGTTAATGTGGGTTGCGATTCTTTTTTTGCATCACATTTTGGAGCAGGCCGGAACAAGCTGCATATATTAGTTGTTGTGAGAGATATATCTTAATTGCTGAGTATAATTCTTTTAGCAGAAGAGTATAATTATGTAAGGGGGTAATTTATATGCATGATTGCATGAGTTCTGATGTTAATTATTTACAATTAGAGGCGTGCTAAAAAGAAAGATGTCCACACTCCAGATGAACCAAACACATGTATACTTGCTGTTCGGAAAAAGAAAGAAAAAAAAAGCCACATAGATATATACTTGTACATGTTGTATAAACAATAAATGTGTGATGTGAGTAAACATTAAAAGTGTGACATCAAATGTTAATTTTAACATGTCATAAGAAACAAAAAAAACATGTGATAGTGTCAAATATATTGTAGTCGTTGATTTCGTACAGTTCAAAACAAAGATACTGAGCTATTGGAAGAAACTTAACATATAACTAACCAAATGAAAGCTATCAGAAACAAATAGATTAGCCTAATACTTTTACAGTGAGAATACTGATTGGAGTTGGAGTTTCTATTTTGAACGTGTTTAAGGAAATTGAAAACAAGTAGAACAATTCTACTAACAATGAAACTAAGATAGCAATAGGATATTTACAATTAGGTTCATTTTGGATGGCGCACAGTTTGTGCAACATAATATATGAGTATCTACTGATGACAGATTCGTCAATGACCGTCAGTACTACCATTAGATTAATATTAGGACATTAGAGTTTATGCACATACAGAATTGCATAACAATCTTATTTTGTCACCCTCCATGTAAACAACCCAATTGCTCTCAGAGTGCAACTACTTCTTTCTGCAGTTTAATTTGATACACAGAATTGCATTTATCTTTTTCTAGCATTTATGGTGAAAACCACAATTTTGGTATAAGAGTCTTTCTAAGAGAATTGCATTTATATTTTCGCCAAAGTTTTGCATATTCCATTTTGGTGACAACTTATCGTTTATATATAGACGAAAATAATTAAAGCTGCTCTTCTACTACATATATATGATGACTCACAAGTTCTTGGTCTAGCTATGATCTCTTGAGCAATGCAGAGAGCCATGCATGTATTTACAGTTGGATGCGTGCTCCGGTGCTCGATCGAGAGGCTGAAGAGACCCGAGAAGAATGAGGTTGGAGAATCCTATGTGAAAGAAGTAGGGAGGTATGGGCACAATGAAACTAGTTTGATATATAATTCTGCAGTTATGTTTTGGTATGTTGAAACAAAGAATTCAGTAAATTTGGCTGCTGCTGGCTCGATCTCTAAAAAGAAAGATGTCCATATGAACCAAACACATATATACTTGCATGCTTGTGATGTGAATATATAATATATAAACCTTAAAAGTGTGACATCAAATGTTAATCCTAACATGTGATAATGTCAAATATATTGTGGTTCATCATTTCGCTACACTTCAAAACAAAAGCACCATGGTATCGGAAGAAATTTAACATATGGCCAACCAAATGATAGCGATCACATTCTCATGCATGTATAGAAAGAGATTAGCCTAATACTCTTCACACCAGTTTTTTTCGGGAATGATGACGTCATTTTCCATCCAAATGGCATCACTTTTCATACAAATGATGTCATCAATCTTAGCAAACGAATTGGATTTTACCATGATTGTGTCAAGGAGCATCTGAGACTATAATTAGATGAATATAACGACATTAGAGCTTAATTATGCAAAGAATTGCACAACAATCCTATTTTGTTACTTTCTTGGAAGTAACCCAATTGCTACCAAAATGTAACTACTTTCTGCAGTTTTTACACATGAATGAAGAAAACCACATTTTGGTAGAAGTCTTTCCTATGGATATCAACGAGAAAACTGATAGAGGCGAGGTCTTAGAACAATCCCCTATTATCATAGTTAGAAACAACTCTGACCGGCTCCCCTAATATTAAAAGTATTCAACAGTTGTAATCTGGATTGCTACCAGATATTACCCTTTGAAATATGTAATTCATTCTGCAGCACCTTTGAAACATGCAATTCATTCTGCATCAAGTTAGCGCTTCAAAGCTTAAAGCACGTGTTTTGCCAAAAAAAAGTGTCTTTGTTCCGAGCATATAAGCTGTGCTAAAATTTTCAGTACCAGCTGTTGTAAGTTGGGCAACACGACCACTGCTTGTATCCTTTCACTTTTCAAAGTTGAAGCTACTCTTAAACTTGCACACAAAAGGTCAAAGAAAAATATTGTGTCATGTTCAGCTTGTTTGCAGCCCTTTGATTTACCATAGCAACAGAGGTTACAGCTAACATTACTGAGGAATGAGTGACTACTAGAGAATGCTTCGCTAAAATGTAAGTTAGCATTTCTTTTGATCTTTACTATCAAGAAATTACACAGAGACACCAGGCCAGCATGTTCTACATACAATCATGGCCTTTCATATGATAGAATCATGGAACCAAGTAATCAGCTAAACTTCTGTTCTGTGAAAGGAAGGTAAAATAAAGGAATCTCATTCTTGATATATATGCTATGGGATTTGAGCAATTTCGACCAAAATTTTGTGCAGTGACGTTGGCTTTGAGAAGAATGGGCAGTGGTCGCTGCCTTTTATCTTGAACACTCCCTCAGGTGGATTTTCCCTTACCAGCTTTTCTTGGACATCTGGTGAAAGTGCTCGATCATCTAATGTTTGAATGAAGAAGCGCCGGCCAGTTCCATACTTCTCAGGCGACAGAGACATTTTCTCCATGATTGGACCCAGTGGGATAGGTCTCATGGACACCATGGCCAGAGCAACATCCTGGAATGAACTAATAGCTGTTACAAACTTATAATAACAATAAAACTACTTTAAGTAAAATAAAAATGGTACTGATTTACATATAATTTTATCAACTCAGTGTAGAAACCCAGGTGGATTACAAGGTCACAGAAAGCCACAACTAAGGTAACCCATAATTCTAACATTCTAGAATGTCAAAATCAACTGCACAATCTACCATGATTCATGAATGTACTTGAGTATCTATTATGTACTAGATGATTAAGGTAACCTCATCTACGTTAAATAATTTCAATTACTAGTAATTAATACACATGGGGACGATAAACTTTTGAGTGAAATCAATCCATGAATATGAAGTGTATATTGCCTGAACATTTTGATTGTTATAAGCAAGGATCTCTATCGTCATCCCACACCCCCTCACTATAGTGATAAATCTGCCCATCTTTACAGTTATAGTTCTGTATTTACACATGTATGTACATTCTTTAGACCAACTAAAGCTGCATGACTTCTCTAGGAGGGGTATGGGAAGGTTGATTACAGAATTCGATTATTAGGACTCAGCTTTCAGAAGTGACTAGATATATCTATGAGACAGAATAAATGTAAATCTGGAAACAGATATGACTTGTATACATACAACACAGTAAAGAAATGCTAATGTGTTGTAAAATGTTCATATGATTTCACTTAAAAGTCAAAACTGTACTATGCAAAAACTAGAGCTCATATTCTAACACAGAAAGTCATTCCTATAATACTTCTGTGGAAATATCCAATATACATGATCAAGTAAGAACTATCTTATTGATCATGGACAGACCTGCTTATTTCCATCGACTGTTTTCATTATTGAGAACACGGTGCCAAACAGAATCATTACCAATTAAAGAACCACAATGTCTAAAATGTCCAGTACCACAATGTCTGTAGCACTAGTTCTTCAATTGTACTAGGAAAGAATCATTTCCCTGTTTAACTTCCTTTTTCCCTTTAAACAATTGCAAGTGAGGGCAATTTGAAGGTGTGGAATAATATAAATTTAAACAAGTTCACTTGCACTCACTCCCACTAACATGTTCTAATATTCCAATTATATTACTGAGATCTGAATTCCATGCAACTTTTTTTTTCTATGGATATAATTTAGAATTAAGAAAAACTACAAGGAACCAAAACCAGGAAGAACTTGGACAAAGTTATCTGCTTGAGTCACGACATACCTTTGCAGGAGATTGATTGAAATATAACCCTTTCATCTGTTCTTTCTCAAACATAAATCCTGTAGGAAGCTGGTCTTTACCATTTCCATGAATCATGAACTTTGATTGTTGCATAAAATCTTCCGCTGAACCAAGCTACAATATAGATTCCCTTATCAGGACAAGAACATGGTAGTTTCAAGCGTTGAGATATTTTGTGATAAATTATACAGTCATATATCTCATTCATCTTCCTCATTTAACTATTAGTTTCATGTAAAGTGAATTCTCTTATGTCCTTAAGATCACAATTCTAGACATATACTGAATAGATTGTACCAATACATATAGAAAGACCCTTGATTTTTGTTTTAACAAAAAGGTGTGCAAGCAAAAACAGGGAGAAAATGAGGACCTGCAAAGAGAACGAGTCGTGCTGATTTGAGGATGAATCCACGATAATACAAGGATACAAAATGGGTTGCCTGACTAATAATTTCTGAAAAATTACTTTAACAGTCCTAGTCATTACAAAGGACACAAGCATAATATTTCTAATATTGTACAGAGGATGCGGACCACCTCTTCAGTATGTAGAGTTTTGCACTTTTCATATTCAGAAGATATAGATAATATCACACATTGTCAATAAGTAACATAGTATGATTCAATCATGGAGGTTCATAAGTCAAGATTCAGACATAAATCTTTATGATTTGGTTTTATTAACAATCTATCAACATGAATTTAGTATCCTTATTTCTTATTAGAACATGTAGAAGATTGAACCCCCTGACTATATGACTGTCCCTCTCGAATCTTAAAGAAAAATTAAGAAACATATGGTGTAGTTCAGAAGTGATCCAGTATAATTGCTGTAAATCCCCAAGTTTAGGATTGTTAATTGATGTTATGCCCTATCTGGACATAATAAAATATTTTACCTCTTCAGCAAATACATCAAACGGTCTCTGATCATTAGACACCATAGTGGCACAGATGAATATTGCTTTAGAAATTTTTTGTGGAAAGTGCTCCAGAGCATAAGAAACACAGGCACCACCAGTACTGTGACCAACCAAAATAACCTGCACAAGACTTACCCAGAATTTAAGTTTAACGATACACAACTTGCAAATTCCAATGAGTTGAATAACACAAGCTTGTAACCTTTTCATCCTCTGGAAGGTTTTGTAGATAGGCAATCAACGGTTTTGAATACTCTGCTAAAGTGGTAACAGAGTTAGAGTCTGTTAGATCAATACCAGAACCCTTGAGATCAAAGGTGGTGGGAAGCAATCCTACTTCCTCTAGCAAAGCAATTGTTTTGTACCAACACCATGCTCCAAAGCCTTCTCCATGTACTAAAATAAACTTTTTTGTTGTTATGTTGTCCAAGTTTTCAGGTACCTGAAAGGTACAACGAAATTAGTTATCATACAAATCAATTCAAGGGAGCGAAATTAATTATCATAGTAATCAATTCAAGGGAGAATAAACACAAAACAGTAAATCACCACACTGCTGTAGTAACTGATTAAAATGATTAAAAGTGCTTGGCTGCATCAAAGTATTTGCAAGAAAAGGAAGCAGACTAGCAATCAAAAGATAGGAGAAGTAGGAAAATGTGATGGTTTAGGAATTTAGAGTTCAAAAAAAAAAAAATTATGTCTTAGAAGTTTATAAAGCTAGAAGAGAAAGACTATCTGATCAAATTATAATACTCGAGAGATGTCTAACCACTAACCAATCGACATAAAATTCTGCATGGGTCTCAAGCAAAAGGGAGAGTCTTCAACACACTTTTGCTTCTAGATAAAGAAAAGTAAAACTAAAGATCATAGAACTCTAATTGCAAGACGAGCAAAACAATATAAAGACCCCTACTTTTGAGACTCACTTTTTCATCCCATCAATATAAAAGCAGAATACTTTTCCAACTTCATCAACAACAGTCAAACAATCACATGGATTATCCACCAAATCCTACATAATTAAGCACTTTTCAGAATCAAACTTTTCATCACAGATCCCATCATCATCAAGAGTATCTTCATCAAATGAAGAAAAAAGTCACCTGCTTTGCTACTGATTCGGGAAGAGTGGTTCTCCTAGAGCTGGTGGAGCCATTAATTCTCCTAGACATGGATCCATCAAACCTCTGGGAAAATTGGTGCTGATGAATAGCCATAGACAGAGCTTGCCTGTGCAAAAACTCATCTTCTGCAAGCAGCTTCCTCTGTGAACGATTCACCCTCTTACTTCTGGATCCATTTTCTTTGGTTTCCTTCTTTGACATGCAAATAAATCGGTTACCCATCACCGGAAAACGAGCTCCGAGCAAAACCCAGAAACTGATTTTGGGGAATTGGAAGAAAGTCAAGAGCTTTTCAAGGAAAATGAAGATAGACACATTGTAAAAGTTAATATTTTTGAGAGAGAGAGAGAGAGATAGAGTTGGTGAGGTTTGAGAGGTAGGGAGAAGATTGCTGAGAATAATAAATAAGAATGTGAGAGATGAAAACCTGGAAGACTACAACAACTAACTCAGCCCAACTGAATTGATAGCTATTTAATGGTTTTCTTGTGTATGTTTCTTTCAGAGTTTTCAATGCTCTGTTTTAACTGTCTCTGGGAAGTGGGAAGACTAGAAAACGCAGTAGAAAGTGAGAAAGCTACTTTGATCTTTCTTTCAAGTGCGACGTGGCTTCTCTAGGTTAATGCCACTGTGCATTGTACCTGAGTCTAAGCTCTTTCAGACTCCTCGACACAAATAGACGGTCAAAGCCATGTTTGGCTGTAGTAACTCTGTCAAAGAATGAAGGACATCGCTAGCATGTGATCTCTGATTTTGTATTTGGGGGATGCAAGCATGATTCATGACAAATATACAACTAGCTTGATTCTTTTGAAGAAGTACAACTAGCTTGATTGTGGTTATAGTGGTTTTTTTTTTTTTTTTTAAAAACTTTTTATTAATAACTCACACACCCTACATATGTCAATGAGATTTGAACTGATAACCTTAAAATTGTCAGTTAAACACCTTAACCAACCAAACCACAGCTCACCGACTACTAACTCCTCGACTACTAAGCTTTTACTTTGAAAATGAAGGTTTTAACTTTTAAAACGGCTCTAATTCATGTATAGTGAGTTTTAAGGCCCTTTAATCCAAAATATGAGTATTATCACTATGTAACCAAGAGAATTTTGACCCTTGAATCTTGTTCAGCCTTGGCCCTTTGGTACACACTAGTTTTAATGAATTCATGTAAAATAAGTTCGTATCAGGACCGTTGAGTAAGAGCTATGATTCATCACTAGTCACCAATCATCTCGTTTTCTTACATTTCTCCACTCTTTTGTTTTCCCTTTTCAATTGTAATGGTTAATGCTTTCATTTTGTGTCCTTACAAATTTAGAATTTTAACTCGCATATTTTTTAGTTTTTTGGCCGAATGAAGCATATGTAAGTAAGAATAGCATAACAAAAATTGCTTATGTGATACATCAACTGCTTAACTATTCACAAGTAGAGATTACTTGATTGGTTAAAGCTCTCCCATCTTTCTTGTATTCCTTTTCTCACTTGCAGAATTGATGGACCTCAAGATCAGCTAAATGTATAAAAATAGTAATTGCAATGAAATTTTTCTAGAGAACCAGCTCATCAAGAAGACAAGATCAGTCACTGATTTCCATATTTGGACCAAATGAAGGTCAATGTTAGGTGAGAGGGGACAAGCATTATATATTAGGATACCTAAGCTAGCAATTAGCACTGTCATTCTCCCATATTAAACTCTTTAGTCGGTACTATATAGCTGGACCCTGATTCCATGCACATTTTTATTCCACAGAAATACTCACAGCCTTCTCTCTCTCTTTTGGTGAATAAACCAGTCTATTACTGAATAATAATTGAGACAAGTATGGAGGTTCATAGTAAGTTCAGGCACACAAGTATTTTAAGGAAACCATATATTCCTTGTGCAGATCTCCTTCCTATTCTTATTCTGAACTGTCGAAGTGTTTGCCATAGACAAAACAAAAGTTGGAGTAATGCCATTGTTTTCGAATAAACTTGACCTACCTTGAGATATACTTATCAATCATCACAGATTCACATGTTCTGATCTGAAGTATGTGTAGAGTTGGACACACCAAGGCGATGGGCAGAGGAAATTAGATGGGGATAAGGAGCTTTTCCCCTACCTCTCTGTTCTTCTCTAGTTCTAATTCTCAACTGGAAATCTCGGTAAAAACCCTTCACTACTGCATGAAAATGCCACTCTTCTTTGCATTCAAAATCTCTTTCTTCATGACTAACCCGTCTTCACCTGCAGGCTTCCTTCAACTTTAACATATTTGGTGCAGGCGTAATAAGAGATCAATACATCCCAACAAATAATATCCCTTTACGGCATGTGTCAGATCAGTGATGGGCAACATCCACAACCCCAAACTTCCCTATACAAGGAGACCAAATTATTTTCCACAACCAAATTCCACACTTGACAACTGCATCAGAAATAAATGACCTTATGCAACCTTCTCCCTCCCAATGGCAATGTCCATATTCTCACCACAAGCATCAAGAACAGATGCATAATTGAAACTATCTGGTCTAATCCCTAATTTAGAGCCTCATACAAAAATTGATGAGATTAACAAATTCCAAGGTAGCCGTTGCAAAATATCTGGATGATAGTATGAGTAGCAACATGAAGACTAAAACTTGAGCAAAATGCGGCCAGCTCAGGATGCATAAAATGAAATGAAATACCAGAATCAAAAGAGTTCAAAAGAATGAAATATTGAAATCAGAGAAAAAGCATTTCCAAAAAAAAAAAGAAATCAGAGAAAAAGAAGAATGAAACATCAAAATGAATAGCAAAAATATCGAAGTCAAAGAAAAAGAATAATATTATGATTCAATCTTCTTCAGCATGGATCAGTAGCTAATATGCAGAAATAGATAGAAGTTGAAAAATCTGACCATCAATTCAAAATCATGGCAAAACTAGAAGCAAACCATGAATGAGAAACAATCATGACAATGCACACCCTAATTTTAAAACCACAATGTATTGTTATTTTTATGTTACATAATTTGCCTGCCACTCCCACTGACAGGACACTATTCTTCCTTCCCATTCTCAGCCTTACCAACCTAACTTCTTTAAAACATCATCGTTAGCTTCTTCAAATTTAGAGAAGCATCTCTTCTTGCTTGTTATTGGCAATTCCAAATCCACTTCTTGACGGTCATGAACTCCATCAAGAGGTTTACATCAGTATTAGAGTTCGAGGACACAAAACAGGAATAAGAGGTAGTACCAGAAGTGGCAGACTGGCAAAAGTTCATTTAGCACGTGGAAAAGCTGCTTCTAATTTAGTTTAAGCGAAAATATTTTCAGAGGTAATTTTTAAAAGCAACGGTCTGGCTAATGAAGGACGACATAAACCATAAACCCTCCTAAAAAAAGTTATGCATAGTTTGCCCGCAGGACCAAACTTTTTCTGGCCTTTGAGTAGGATATGGGCCTAACATATTCATGATAGGGCCAGAACTGCTCAGCCCGTGTATCACTTAGGGCTAGAAAAGCCCAGGTCTAGGAATACGACCTCCCCATTTTAAAGACCTGACACCACCCTTTCAATTAGAACAAAGAAAAAAGAACCAGTTACCGAATTGGCCAAATGAAATATGCTAAAAATAAGTGAACTCAATGAAACAAATGTCGGAGAATTTCCCATGCCTTCTCGGTGGTCAATTCAAGTGCCTTGAAAGAAAAATTCTGAGAATGCAATGTATGATAATTCAAATCCTTATGCATGCTGTGACTCACCAGGCAATTATTACGAGAAATATTGGAAAACTAAATGATGGCCATAATATTTTCAGAAGGAACACAAAACCTGAAAAAATTAAATAACTAAATAAACAGGCTCATGTTTTGAATTATCCTAAATAGTTGTCGAAAAAAAAAAATTTGACGGATACATTTCAAAGGATATTCCTTACGGTAACATTCACAAATTGGCAAAGTTTCATTACGCGATACATGTAATATTCACATGACTCAAAGATCTTGCAGATTGTTTTTCTTATTCAACCCTTACACTTGCAGAGTGGTACCAAATATGTCTTATTACTGAAAATTGTTTTCTTATGAACATATATCAACATTAAATTCATAGGGAAGAGAAAATAGGGACACCTGGCAAGGTGGCTCCTGCGTCTACAATGTAGATATTTCCCGAGACATACTCAGAGGAGTCATGTATCAAATAACGAACTAGTGATGTCAATGCTGGATCTGAAGTGCCAAATGTTCTCAAAGGGACAGTTCTCATAGCCACATTGTGTAGCCAATCTTTTTGCATAAGACCCTCTGTAATTTCAGATCTGAACAGCCCAGGTGATATTGCATTCACTCTGATCTTGTGTGCCCCCAACTCCAAAGCCATGACCTGTTAAACAAAATACAAAACAGTCTAGTTCCATCACTCTACCAATAAATAACATTTTCATAGTACATACCCATACGAAACCCTAATATCAACAGCGTCGAAGATTATGACAGTTTACAGATGAAAAAAAAAAAAATTAAAACAAAAATCCTTAAAGCACAGTGCTAGGATTATGCTATGTGTTAAACAAACAAAGTTGAGGATAATACAATGCCAACAACAAAACATGAAGAAAAGTTAGGAAGTAATATGCTATATGGTGCAAAACTACAAACAAACAACTTCGAGTCTACTATACTATAGAAGACCAGCAATTAGTTTTAAATAATTGTAACCTACAACTACTGAACTAAAGATACCAAGAATCAAAACTTGTAGACCAAAGAACAAAGCCTTTGATAAATATAAACAACTGAACTACTTCTACTTATAGACCAAGTTCTGTTTTGAAGTATAAGGTCTTATTGATTCATCCCTCCTCTATTCATAGACTTAGTAACTTATCTTCTTTAATGCTAATGTTGAGCCACAGTCACCACCCAACATGGCAGGCATCACTTCAAGTAGTTATGTTTCATTTACGGGCCAAAATCCATATATTGAACTACTAACACAAATATGACTCCGTTCTCTTGAGTTGTTGATAATATTTTAATAATTTGTACTCCAATGAAAATACCTTGGACAAGGTGTTTACGGCACCCTTTGAGCAATTGTATGCTGGACCTCCAGGCAAATATCCACGATTGAGACCAGCAATGGAAGATATATTAATGATTGATCCTCCTTTATCTGCATTACGCATGCATAGGGAAACATATTTTGATACCAACCAGGTGCCTGTCAAGTTTGTCTTTAACGTGTTGTTCCATTCCTCCTCAGACAATTCCAATGCAGATGCCACAGTACCTAGGGACCAGAGATGGAAGATGAGAACTTAATTTGAAAGGATTCTTAATTTAAGTTCTCAAGATGGGGTTTACCGGTTGAGGTTAGGTTAGGTTAGGACAATCTACGTCAAGAACATAAAACTAGTAGGGCAGCATACCCTGTTGGTTTGTGCTGTATCTAGCACTTGTGAGTTGGTGTGTGCACAAATATATGTTTGTGTATACATGCAGGTGCATATATCATACCCAAGTACACCCAACCATGATACAAATGATGCTTAACAAATCCAATGCAATCGAAGCATAATCTTCTAATCCTAAGATGGCAAGTTTAGACAACATATGGATTACCATCTTTCTACGCAATAAGACAACATGCAAGGACATCTAAAGAATTAATATTCCTGCCAAGACGGGACACGCCAGAAACTTTTCCTGGTGGGCACAATTTGAAACAATAAATATGAATAATTGTCATGGAATACATATATCCAATAAACTTGGGTTTTTAGCGGGTTCTGAAAATGTCGATTCGTACGTGATTTTGTACGATCTTGTACGATCTAATGCTTAATAGCATAGTACAAAATACTTTAGTGATGATGCATCACAATTCTAGTGGTGAAATGAGATAACTGTGTAAAAGAATGGAGCAAAAGAATGGAGTTAATATTTGAGAGGCAGGATCAGGGAAGGATGGTATCGACTTGCTTTTAGGTATCTAGTTTTACTTACTGATGTTTTATGAGTGAAGGTAAGTTTAATCAAATTAAATGAAATAAGTTATAATGAAAAGAACGTAATAAAAAATAATGAGTTTGGTTGGCTTCCCCTGTGGTGAAGGTACTTTAATCCATATCTAAGAGGCTTCACTAATGGTAACTAGTCGACCCCTCTATGCTCACTGAAGGCTCCCACAAGTTTCTCAAACAAATACTCTCTTTGATAATTTATTCCCAACAAAAGATCATAAAAGCACAAAAGAAACTTGGTGTCGAACTCCTAAGCTATGCTAAAAGTTACATGAATTCACCAAAAGAGAAAATAAAATAAAAATATCATCTTATAATGTATCAAGCTGGTTGAAAAGATTTATCACATATTTCATAGAAAAGATTACCATAAGCCATAACTGAAATATCGAATACATTTGCACGGTTTAAGCTCTTCTTCTTTGGTAGCTGTAGTTGCATCTGTCTTTTACATAAGTTGGAGACCAAAATTATTCGGATTGATAGTAGTAAAGCCAGCATACGGCCTCCAAATGTTTAAACTTTTGGGATTAGCGACTTTGAATGTCAAGCATATCTCTAGTTATCTCACCCAAATTCTTACCAAGCACACTCTAACTAATTTGACATCAGTACTAATCTCATAAATCAGCTCAAACCGAAAGCCGCATTTTACAATATCAAACAATATCATTGTATATAGAAAGCTGTTACCAAATTCCTACATGTCCAGACAAACCTTAAATTCCAAAGCAACACTTAAATATTCTAAATTGCTCTCAATTTCCCCTAATTCCTAAAATATATAACGAAATTAGTTAAGGAAATTCAATAATCAATTCAAAATTATTAGGAAAAAAAAAAAACACAAATATTAGGTAGAGATGGAAGGCGACCAACCTCTAACACCGGCGTTGTTGATGAGGGCGTCGATGCGACCAAAGGCATCCCAAGCCTTTTGCACAGACTTCTGAATAGCAGAGCCGTCGGCGCTGACGTCGAGCTCAACCGCGAAGGCCCTCGTCTGCGGCGGCGCGGTGGTGGAAAGTTTGTTGATTTCGTCACAGATAGAGTGGAGGCGATCGACGCGGCGTGCGGCGGCGACAATCCGGCAGCCGGCTTCAGCCAAGTCGAGACAGAAGTCACGGCCGAGGCCGGAAGATGCGCCGGTGACCATGACGACCTTGTCGTGGAGGTCGTGCCATGGCTCCAGGTGGTCTGAGACTTGGGTCTTCGCCATTGTAAACAGTGAATAGGACTGGTGTGTGCTTTCGAGGGTAATAGCGTATACTCCTTACACGTGGAACTCCACTCACATTGGGTGCAAAAAGGTTAGGTGATATTGTGATAGCTTGGTAGGCAATATCTATACTTGTAAGACCTATGATGAACACGGATATGTCACCAGTACCTCTCACACCAGCCATCAGATTTGGGACTTAAGATGGGACACGTACCTATCACACATGTTCCTCCTAGACATTAGTTCTCCGATATGGATCGCCATACGAAAATTTACAGAACGCCAACCAAACAAGTCATGTTATTGAACATGAATGGTTCACCATCACAAGTCCGTCCTTACTAACTGCGCCAAACCTTGTTATCATTTGGCTAAGATTTTTTATGTGCGGCTAAGCTTCCTCCTCTGTGGAAGAAAAACCGGTAGCAAACATTGTAGCATTTCATGTAGGATTGTCGCCCGAAAAATTGGGCGCAGTTAATGGGTTATGAGCTTAATTTGTTCATGGATGTCATGAATGATGATAGATCACAATTTCAAATTCTGAAAGGGAGAGGAGAGAAAAGAGTTGACATCCACAAAATCGACAAGAGGTCATTCTCATATTTATAATCCTTTCAACGTTATACTATCACTTGGGCATGGTTTTCCGTTACAATGTAGAGTTGAACTTAAGGTCTCATCCATCATCAAGATAAACATTACTAGATTGATAAGCTTTTGATTTATGTTGCAGTGAAATAATATTCGGAATTCATTAAACAAATCTCATTCGGGTACTAACTAAAGAGAAAAACTAGAAAATCATACGTTAGCAGAGAACAAATTTTCTTGGCAACCAGTGCTCCATAAGTCATTGTAGACGCATAAAATTTAATGAGAGTAATAATCATTAGATTATTCATACGACGCATGGTCCCGACAATTGCATACGTAACTCGAGAGTCGGGAAAGTTGAAAAGTCTTCAGATTTTACATGTGGCGACGTGTGAATGGTCGGTCGACAACAAAAATCATTAATCCCGACTAAAAGAAAATATTAAATGTCAATCGATAATCAAATTTCAATCAAATTAAATTGATTATCAGAAAGGAAGTCGAACATTTAATCAAATTGGCAAAATACCTTATCGGTGATAATCGAATCAATCAATAAATACCGATTGATTTAATTATGTTAATAATTACAATTAGATCAATCAATCAAGACTGATTGATTTAATTATACAGTTAAGGAAATACAATTAAAACAGTGTCTTCAAAACATTCCATAAATGTAGGAACGTCGACACTATAAATACCCTCATCTCATATCAAGAAGAGGACTTCCGGACAAGAGAGAAAAATTACTCCCGAGAGCTCAGAATTCTCCCAAAACCCTTGAAGAATCATCAAGCTGCCAAATAGTCGATTCTTCATCAACCTCAAGCCTAGAAGTTGTCAAATCCCGAAGAGTCCCAAGTTGCCAAATAGCCGACATCTTCACCAACTACAAGACGAAAAGCAACCACCACGTGGAACTGCTCGTGGCCCAAACCCGATCAACATCAAGCCTCTACGGCCCTTGATCAACCCTTGTCTTCAAGCCTTTCAACAAATCAAAACTTCTACCAAGTTCTTCAACAAGCTCGTGGAGGATCAACAAGCACCAAACACACGTGCCGATTCATCCGCTATCAAGCCGAAGAACGTTCACCACGTGACACCTCTCTCGGCCCAAATTCGACCAAGATCAAGCCTATACGGCCCTTAGTCAACTTTCTTCTACAAATCGTCAACATGATAGGAAGTTCAAACTACAACAGTTTAATTCAAGATCAAGTGATCATCACCCTTGGATCAAATCCATGTCGGAGATCGAATCAGAGGACATTCTTGTTAAAAGAATACCCACAGAGATTGTAACCCGCAAATTCAATTAATACAAATATATTATTTTGTACACGTGTCTTTCTGTTATTCGTTACAGGAATTTTCGTGTTTACAAAATTGGCATGCCCAATGGGACCATCTCTGCCTCTCATCTCCTCCTCCGACAATCTCGTCATTCTCATCACATGGCTTCAAAGATGGTGCAAATCAAATTGAAAAATAAGACCAACAAGGTAGCTACTAGGAAAAATAGTAGAAACCTTAGCGGTCATGTTGCTCATAGTAAGTCATTTCAACTCACAATATTCGACCTTCATTTCTCAAAACAATTTCAGCCGATCGACGCTTGGACAACAATGGGGGCAAACCTCATGAAGCAAAGACGTTCAACATCGTCAGAAAACTCGAGGAAACATTCTCCTTCGCCCACAACCAAAGTTGATTAGAAGATATGTCCACACTTGGAATTGCATCTTGACAATCAAATTGAAGCGATTCTAAAAGACGACTCTTGCGCCATGCAAGTCATGGTGATAGAAGTGATCGACGTGGAAGAACAAGCGGCCCAAATAGCCTAGTTGACTGAAGCTATGAAGAAGCTCCAAAAGACCATTGAAGAGAAGGATGTAGAAATTGCATCGCTCATGGAGAAGCTAGAAGTTCCCCATGACAATGACTCGAAGAATAACCTTCATAGAGATAAGAAAGACACGTCTGATGGATCATCTTTCGAGCAAAAAGGAGAATCAAATTCCATCCTAGCTTCATTGTTAGTTCAACAGCTTCAAGACATGATTGCCAAGACAATCAAAGCTCAATATGGTGGTTCGTCTCGAGATACACTGACGTCTTCCAAGCCTTACACCAAGCGGCTAGACAATTTGAGAATGCCAACTGGTTACCAACCTCCCAAGTTTCAACAATTTGACGACAAAGGTAACCTTAAGCAACACATCGCACATTTCATCGAAACATGCAACAGCGCTGGCACCGATGGCGATCATCTTGTGAAGCAATTTGTTTGCTCACTCTGAGGCACGACGTTTGAATGGTTTACAGACTTAGAGCCTGAATCCATTGACAGTTGGGAGCAAATGGAAAAGGAGTTCTTGAACTGCTTCTTCAACACACGTCGCATGGTGAGTATGTTAGAGCTCACCAACACCAAACAACAAAATGGCGAGCCTGCTATAGAGTTCATCAATCGTTGGCGTACACTAAGTCTCGACTGCAAAAACCGACTCTCAGAATTGTCAGCGGTAAAGATGTGTTTCAAGGCATGCATTATGATTTGTTGTACATTCGTCAAGGGATAAAGCCTCGCACCTTTGAAGAACTTGCTACTCGAGCTCATGACATGGAACTTAGTTTGGCTAGTTATGGCCAAAGAAAATGTGACATCATGGAACCAGAGAATCAAGAGTCTTTGGCAATCAACACAACTCCTGCAAGGGTCATGAAAGGAGTCAAATCAAATGACCAAAAGAAGTTTCAGTGAACTCAAGATAAGGAGGCAAACTCTAAAAGACTTGGAAGCTAAAAGTTACCCTTTTCCAAATTCCAATGTTGTTGAGATGTTGGGAAACTTGCTTGAAAAAGAATTAATCAAATTGCCAGACTGCAAGCGTCTAGAAGAGATGCATCGCTTCAATGATCCTAAGTATTGCAAGTACCACCGTGTCATCGGTCATCCAGTGGAGAAGTGCTTCGTCTTGAAAGACCTCATCATGAAGCTAGCACAACAAAGAAAGATATGTTTAGATGTTGAAGATGACGCGGCTCAGTCAAACTATGCAACCATATATCTTCTTTGAATACCTCGAAGTGGTGTCCTCAACTCCTTTGTTGGGGGCATGCAACCCGTCTAAATTTATGTAGACACTCAAGAGTCAAAATGCTCATTGTCTGCATGAGTTTAAACTGTGAATGACACAAAAAAAATATTGCTCATTGTCTACACGAGCTTAAACTGCAAATGACATAAAAAAAACGCTCCTAGCCTGCATGAGCCTCAACTGCACAAGGCACATAAAAAAAAAAGCTCTTTGCCCGCACGAGCATAAACTGCGTACAGTACCCAAAAAAAAAAAAAATCCGTGAACTACGTCGTGACTTGATCTCTTTCTCATAAGAGTACGTAACTACCAAGACAAGCACTTTAGCTGACGAAAAAGTTTCGTCGGCCTGTTAGCTTAATTCGTCGGCTATGATCTTAGCCGACGAGCCTTCGTCGACTATAGTTTCGTCGGGAAAGGGTCGTCGGCGATGACTTTAGCCGACGAACCTAGAGACCGTCGTCGGCTATTAGACCAGTATTTAGCCGACGAACTCTTTTGTCGTCGGCATTTTTTCATGTATTACGCCGACGAAACAGACTCTATCTTTCGTCGGCTATTGTTCCACTATTTAGCCAACGACACAGGACGTCGTCGGCTATACTCCCATAATTAAGTCGACAAAAAAGACGTCGTCGGCTATACTCCTAGACTTTAGCCGACGCAACAGAGATATTCGTCGGCTAAAGTATATAATTGAAAAATTAAAAAATAACTATAGCCGACGAAACAGACTCTATTTCGTCGGCTTTAGTAGGGTTTAGCCGACGAAACATGCCATAATTCGTCGGCTAAACCTTGTGAAAAAAATGAGAAATACTATAGGGTTTAAAAAATATAATTAAAAATACTTTAGGGTTTAGCCTGAAGGATACTTCACACAACTCATCCACTTGAAAATTACGTTCTTTTGGTCAGGCTTCACGGTGTAAGGAGCTTGAGGCATTTTTTTCTTCCCTTCTTTCAACCACAGATGTCTTCTTAATTGCATTTTTTTAAAATAAATGCGTGCCTTAAGGCCGTCTTTCGTCTTCCCCTCCAAGTTCAGCATTATGCCCACCACACTGTCGCAAACATTCTTTTCTATGTGCATCGCATCTAGGTAGTGTCTGATCAACAATTTACTCCAGTATGGGAGTTTCCAGAATATGCTCTTATGTGTCCAAAATTTGTACCTGTCGGGTCTTTCAGGTATTACCGCCACAATGTTGGGATGATTGCTGAGCTGCCCAAAATCGTACTCATTAAGCACTTCTAAAATTTCTTCCCCCATCCATCTTCTGGGAGGCACACCGTGTTCTACGGTCCCATCAAATGTCTTGTCATCGAACCGTCATTCGTGATTATATGAAAGGAAAGTACGGTGACCCAATCTGCATATCTTGTTGCAATGACTGCTGCTCCCCTCATCGCTAAGGCACTCTGGACAAGCTTTGTATCCCCTAACAACGTTTCTCGACAACATCCCACAGGCAGGAAAATCACTGATGGTACCAACAACCATGACATGCATCTAGAACATCTCGTGCATGTACTTGTCATAAGTGGGATGACCAACGTCCCACAAAAACTTAAGCTCTTCAATCAAAGGTCTCAAATACACATCGAGACACTTCCCTAGATAACCGGGCCTCGGAATCAACAAACTCAACATATTGTATTCTTTCTTCATGCACATCCATGGAGGAAAGTTGTACGGTACCAAAATCACCGGCCATACACTGTATTGAAGACTCATGTTACCAAAAGGGTTGAATCCGTCGGATGAGAGCCCGAGCCTCACATTTCAGACCTCTGACGCAAAATGAGGAAACTCCCTGTCTATATGCTTCCAAGCCTCCCCGTCAGCAGGGTGTATAAGGGTATCTTCGTCATGCAATTCCCTATCAGCGTGTCATCTCATAGCTTTGGCCGTGTGTGAAGACATGTACAATCGTTCCAGCCTATCCCTCAATAGGAAATACCGAAGTACCTTCACAGGTTTCCTATTGCCTGTAGGAGTCAGCTTATACCTGTCAGTGTGACATACCAGACATGCGTCAAGGCCACCAAGGTCATTCCCTTCTTGATCTTTACCCCAGAAGAGAACGCAGTCATATCTGCATGCATGGATCTTGATACCAGACATGCGTCAAGGCCACCAAGGTCATTCTCTTCTTGATCTTTACCCCAGAAGAGAACGCAGTCATATCTGCATGCATGGATCTTGATGTAGGAAAGCCCAAGATCTTTCAGGATATATCGGACCTTATGATGAGTGGTAGGAAGACGATGACCGTGGGGCAGCATCGAAGCAGTGTACTGTAGATAATCATCAACAGCTTTCACGGTCGATTTTGTCTCAACTTTAATCTTCATTACGTCCATCACACTTTCAAGAACGGTCTTCTGACAACCGGGGTACATAGGGGTCTGTTGGAAATTAAGCAAGCAGTTTGTTGTACTTGTCAATACCAGCAGTGTTGACAACTCTAGGGAAGGGTTACACCGGCTCAGACATATACTGTCCTTGAGCGCATATACAGCTCTCATAAGGAAACATGTCGTTGATGAAAGCCGTTGTTGGATCGTTGGATGTACTGCCCGTCTCAGAAAATTGGCCATGATCATGTGGACCCCCTGATGATGTTTCACCGTGATATAACCAACATGTGTACTTCTCCCAAAACCCGTTACTCTTCAGGTGCTGCCATACTTTGTCAATCGCAAATCGATGCATATCGCTGCGACACTGATATTTCGTGCGCGGAGAATAGAAAATTGTATTCTCGTTAGCATTAGCCAGCGCATATTCCAGAAAACTCATAACTCATTTACCATATCTTTTGTCCCATTTTAGAAGCGAAATCAAACTCTTATCCATATCCTGAAAATATAACAAAAAATATATGAATAACGCTAGCTAATTATTAATTAAATTTCATGCCATATATAAAATCTCAATTCATTTAATTTAGTATATATTCTACGTACTACAACTAATTAATAACAAATTAATTAACACATATATATATATACACACTTAATAATTACATAAAAATTATATATATATATATCTACATCATCACAAAATCATCATCAACAACTTCATACCATCAACACAATATTATAAATTAATTAACATATATATATATATATATCTACTACTTATGAACAACTTCATATATATTATATCAAATCATTAACCAAATCGATCAACATATATATATATATATATATATATCAAACGTGCTTAAAATCAATCAACTCATAACAATATTATATATCAACATCATCACAAAATCATCATCAACTCATATATATCATCAACAATTTCATACCATATCAACACAATATTATAAATTAATTAACATATATATCTACTACTTATTAACAACAACTTCATATATATTATCAAATCATCAACCAAATCGATCAACATATATATATATATATATATATATATACACATCCAACGTACTCAAAATCGATCAACTCAATCACACTCAAAATCGATCAACTCAAATAAAACTCAATTAATCAACATATATACATATACGTACATATATATAGCTCCACAAACTAATTATGGACAGATTTCGACAACACCCAAACTTTTTCTCCCGTTTTTTTTTCCCAAATGAGCTGCTGCTGTCCAGATCTGTAAATATAAAGCATTTTAGCCAACAAAATTTTAATTTCGTTGGCTAAAGTTTACCATAGCCGACGAAAATTTAAATTAGCCGACGAAGGAAAATTTTGTCGGCTATCGTGGATTTTAGCCGACGAAAAAATAGTTCGTCGGCCTGGTTGTTTTATTTTCGTCGGCTAAAACCTTTTTCTGGTAGTGGTATAGATAGCTTGGAAGATGCTTCTGAGTCCAGTCATAACAAAGCAAGAAAATGAGTTTGCTTGGGTTGTTCAGAGTATTGCCGTATCAAAACAAGGAAATGAATTTGCTCGAGGTGTTTCCCATGACAAAGAAGAGACATACAAAACTTGAAAGAGGATGACTTTGCGCAATCTACGGATTTCTACTCTTCCTTTCGCGGTCGAAAAATACACAAAGCCTAAGCACTTTAAGTGATTCCTCCCACTTTCAGAAAGTGGAACAAATCAAGCGTTTAGGTTTTCACGCTCTTCAGATTGTCTTCACGGTACGCAAAGCCTAAACACTTTTAAACGATTTATCTCACATCTAGGAGGTGGAACAAATCAAGCGTTTAGGTTTTCGTGTTCTTCATATTATCTTCAAGGTACGCAAAGCCTAAACACTTTAAGCGATTAATCCCACGTCTAAGAGGTTAAAAAAGAAATAAAGCGGTTAGGTGTTCGCGTTCTTCAATTGCCGTCAAGGTACGCAAAACCTAAACACTTTGAGCGATTAATCCCACGTCTAAGAGATGGAAGAAATCAAATGGTTAGGTGTTCGCGTTCTTCAATTGCCGCCATGGTACGAAAAACCTAAACACTTTGAACGACTTATCCCACATCAAAGAAGTGGAACAAATCAAGCGGTTAGGTATTCGCGTTCTTCAATTGGCACCGAATTATCACCGAAGTCTGAAAAAAAAGAAAAAGAGAAAAGGGTTGCTGCGTAAATAAAAATGAAAGAGAAGAAGTGCTGCCATGGGAATTAAAAAGAGTATTCAAGGTGATTAGAGATCACCCATGTGCATGCATGAGTGCCGTTAGCTTTGGCAAGTGGTCAGTATTGCTTTTCAAAAAGGTCAGATGATTAGTCCCAAAATAATTTAAGCCAAGGTAATACCTCAATCAATTTTTTCTGTGTCGAAAGGTCACTTCATAGTGACTTAGGGGACAATTTAGTTTTGCTGGGCAACCTAGAAATCCATGGGAGCATCAGACTATCAAACGAAAAGAATTGAAGAAAAAAATTAGGTATGTAGAGTACCTTAGGTTCTGCTGCTGTCCTATCAAGGCCAAGGGTCTTCTTCGCCTGCAACTTGAGGGCAATTCAATTGTGTTCTGTGATCTGCAATAAAAAAAAACTAATACCAAAAGGATCGGTGATTTAGAGTTTTAGACAAAGCCAACCTAGTCAAATCAAGAGGAAAGAAAAGCAGAAAACATCACAGTAACGACGACGAGAACCTTGAGGCAGTCGATATGGGGATGGATGTGTTGAAACTTGGAAACCTAATTTATATTGAAGCCCTAGGTATTGCTACACTAGTAATTACCTAGTTGAGACTAGAAAATTATGGAGGGAATAAAAGATTTCCCGCCATATAGCCTCAAATTATTTGGTGTCCAAAATTATTTATTGTGGGAAATCTTGCAAACAATTAATCAAATCGAGAAAGTAATATATCCAAGATTTATTTTCATTTACATCTGGTGTTCGGAAATCTTTGCCGAACTAAATAAAATATGTAGGGATCCTTGCAAATTTAAAGAATCTCTACAAGTTTGGATATCCTGTAAATTTTAAGAAATGCCCACATATATAGAGAATCCTTGCAAATTTAAGAGGTCCCTACAAATTAGGGATTCCTACAAATTTAAATGAATTACCACATAGATTGAAGCCCAAAAAGTTGGCCCAAAATCGTCCACGTCAAAAGTATGGACTTCAAGCCGCACCTCCGACACGTGAAGGCATGTTAACATGACTACGGTGCATCTTGAAGTAGGGGCATTTGTAGACACATAAAATTTAATGAGAATAATAATCATTAGATTATTCATACGACATATGGTCCTGATAAATTGCATACGTGACTCGTGAGTCGGGAAAGTTGAAAAGTTTTCGGAAATGACATGTGACGACATGTGAATGGTCGATTGACAACAAAAATCATCAATCCTGACTAAAAGCAAATATTAATTGTCAATTGATAGTCAAATTTCAATCAAATTAAATTGACTATCGGAAAGGAAGTTGAACATTTAATCAAATTGGCAAAATACCTTATCGGTTATAATCGAATCAATCAATAAATACCGATTGATTTAATTATGTTAATAATTATAATTAGATCAATCAATCAAGATTGATTGATTTAATTATACAGTTAAAAAAATATAATTAAAACGGTGTCTTCAAAACATTCCATAAACGGAGGAACGTCGATACTATAAATACCCCCCTCTCATATCAAGAATAGGACTTCCAGACAAGAGAGAAAAATTACTCCCGAGAGCTCAGAATTCTCCCAAAACCCTTGAAGAATCATCAAGCTGCCAAATAGTCGATTCTTTATCAACCTCAAGCCTAGAAGTTGTCAAATCCCGAAGAGTCCCAAGTTGCCAAATAGCCGACATCTTCACCAACTACAAGACGAAGAGCAACCACCACGTGGAACTGCTCGTGGCCCAAACTCAATCAACATCAAGCCTCTACGGCCCTTGATCAACCCTCGTCTTCAAGCTTTTCAACAAATCAAAACTTCTACCAAGTTCTTCAACAAGCTCGTGGAGAATCAACAAGCACCAAACACACTTGTCGATTCATCCGCTATCAAGCCGAAGAACGTTCACCACGTGACACCTCTCTCGGCCCAAATTCGACCAAGATCAAGCCTCTACGGCCCTTAGTCAACTTCCTTCTACAAATCGTCAACACGATAAGAAGTTCAAACTACAACAATTCAATTAAAGATCAAGTGCTCGTCACCCTTAGATCAAATCAACGTCGGAGATCGAATCAGAGGACATTCTTGTTAAAAGAATACCCACAGAGATTGTAATCGGCAAATTCAATCAATACAAATATATTATTTTGTACACGTGTCTTTCTGTTATTCGTTATAAAAATTTTCATGTTTACAGTCATAATAACTAAAATAATGCATTTTTGTGTTAAATGACATAACTAGTCGTCACAGATTCGGTATCAAAGCATATATATGTGGCTTCAATGATAGAAAAATGTTGGGCAAAGCTGCCTAATATACACACATGCAAACAAACGTAATCCTCATATTTAATCAGCCTTCTTAAAATATATCATCACCCTATTGTATATTGTAACATTAACATAAGTCCTCTCATGCACGTTGAATATTCTTCTTCTTCTCCTCTCTTCAGATCAATTGGTCTGGAAGCTAACAAAGCAAGCAGCCCCAACTGCATGTGTCCAAATCAGAAGAAAGTTGGTTGTGGCAACCACCAATCAAACATGTTCAGAACTACAAGAAGCTCTTGCTCTACAATATGTACAGGACCAGACGGAATGTCTCTTTCCGCCAATTGAATCTCCACTTGCGATATTTATAAACCAATTTCAAAGATGAATGGAAATCATTATTCAATGTACGTAGAAAGTAAACCGAACTCTTAATTTTGAACGTGATGTAATGAATTTGAAGAGAAAGACAGAGATCCTAACACTAAATAAAAATTCAGGGGAGTTTCTAAAGACCTGTAGCATGGATAACGAAACATTTTGTTTGTGTATAAATGTGTGGTTCAGTGTGTAAGAGAAAGAGAGAAGAGAGTTCAGATCGACATGAATAATACAGGAGCTTGGACTACTCAAGAGGACAATATCCTTGTAGATTATGTCGAAACTCATGGCGAAGGAAAGTGGAGCAAAGTTTCAAAGGAAACAGGTAAGAAATTTTTATATATACCAAGACAATGGATTATGGTTTTCATGGAACAGAAATTAGTGAAGAAGTTATAATGGATGCAGGTCTCAAGAGATGCGGGAAAAGTTGCAGGGTGCGGTGGCTAAACTATCTAAGATCCAATATCAAGAGGGGCAATATCACACCTGAAGAAGAAGACCTCATCATGAGACTCCACAAGCTCCTAGGCAACAGGTACGTCTCTAGCTACCACCGCCTTCATCTGTTAATGAGAATATCTGTTTCTGGCACTTCCTTTGTGGATTGATTTTGTAAGTGCTGAAAGAAAGACTATTGGCATCTGCAGATGGTCTCTCATTGCAGGGAGACTTCCAGGGAGAACAGATACTGAAATCAAGAATCACTGGAACACTGTCATAAGAAGAAGGAAGATCATCAATAGCAAGAAGCAATGCATATCAGAAAACAATAAACAAAACAACAAACCTTCTTGTGGGAGCTCCTATTTGCTGTTGACATACTCTGATGATGCAGTCCATACGAATCCGGCAAGAATAATGAAAGTTGGTAAAGCTGTTCACCAACAGTCACATAATGCCGAAAATCTTGAAACTGATTTGATTCTGAACCAAAGCAAGAGGGAAAGTCGGGCAGTGGTAATGATCGTAATGTGGTAGTGGAACCAGAACCTAGTAGTGATACATCAATATCTTCCGCAGAGGGTAACTCACCAGACCACATAACGGGTTACTACTTAGAGCAGCTTTTGAGGTCTGATATTCCAGCTTCAGAATTCTGGAAATTATGCAACTTTGATAATGATGATACAGCTGTACAAAGTTTAATCAGTTACAAAAACAAATAAAAGAGGCTTTGTGATTCATCACCTGAATGTTTAAATCCTTCTTTCGGATCAAGTTTTACATTTCCTGATTGTAACTATATCTTATACAAGTGGAAATGAGTAATCCGTTCTGATACCATGATAAAGTAGTTTGGAGTTCACATCCAAAACCAATTGGTAAAACTTGATAAACTCAGATACAAGGTCCTATATTCTCAAATACAAGGTCTTATATTCTCGATGTGAGATTGATATCTCAATATCCTAGTATTATATTTAGGGAATCATATTATTGTTTAATTGCCTTGGGCTTTCCAAACACAAAAATGAAAGAAATGAAAGTTGATGGAAATTGTAATTTTTCATGCACATGGAAAATACAAAGATTTTTTTTTTTCTTCCATGAAACAAAACATGGCCTAAGGCTAAGGGTAGGTAACCAAACATAGCCGTGTGTACTGTGTAGTTTACACTTTAGACCTTGACTTGAATGGTCAATCTAGGATAATAATTTTGTCATGAAAACAGAGAGAGAGAAAAAAAAAAACAGAAAATAACTGCAGCACACCCTTTTGTTAAATCAGACCCAACATCAACACACTCCTTCTCTTTTTCACAGGTCACTCTCTCTCTCTCTCTCTCTCTCTCTCTCTCTCTCTCTCTCTCTCTCTCTCTCTCTCTCTCTCTCTCTCTCTCTCTCTCTCTCTCTCTCTGTGACTCGTTTTCTTGTTCTTGCTTTCTGGGCAATTCTTGTTTTCTGAAGCTTTATAGGAACTGGGTTTTTTTTTTTTTTGGATTCTGAGTAAGACCCAGAAACCGATAATCGAGAAAGTTAGTTTCTTTTTAGCGATTTGGATGAAAGAATGTTTGTGTTGGTTAGATATTTCAAAACTGCATGCAAATTGGTTTAGGCAAATGTGCAGAGATGACTGAATTGATGAGACCAAGAAATTTATTTTTTTGAACATGGCACGAATTGTTTTGTCTAGAGTCTAGAGTCTAGAGTATGAGCAACTATGGCTCAGAGTTGTTGTTATCAGTATTTTTGGTTGTCAATTTGTATGCTAGTGTATTCAAGGCCATGATGTGGCAGGGTTCATGCTAGATTTATTTATCTGTTTGGTTTTATGAAATTGCAAGAGGAAAGCTCTGTAGGATTAGGTTCTGTTTAGAATGAATGTTGTTATGATTTGGTCAGCGATGAGATCGAATTGAAGGGAAAGTGTTGTCCTGAATATAGTCCAAAATGACTGCATTTCTTTAGTGGCAAAAAGAAACGATGATGGTGTTGCTATAGAACCTTTAAAGTAGCTAGTTTATTTAGTAAATTTTTATGTTGCGTGGGCAGTGCTTAAAGATCTCTGCAGAGCCTTAGCTTATGGTTTGTTTGCTGTATTATGATGCGAATACTAAGTAAGTTCTTTTATGCAGGCTATCAGTTTTTAAACCATGAAGAGGCCATATCCATCAAATGAGCAGGTTGATATTATATCATCAGATGACTCGTCTTCCTCAGACGCAGAGATGGAAGTCACTACTGAGTATGATAGCAAGCAGTCAATAACATCTGAAGGTACTTGCACAATAGAGCCTTGTCTTGCTGAAACTAGTGAACTGACCTAAAGTTTAAATACTGTAATCCAGATTTTCTTTCAACTTTGCACCTGCATCAATCGAATGTATGTTTCTTCATAGACTATCAATGATTCCATGGTCCTATTGAGCTTGTAATCAGTAACTTTCTCAGAAATGTCTTGATTTGTGAGTCTGGAATACCTCATCAATCTATGATCAAAGTAAGCTTTGAAAAAGAAAATGGATAACCTCTAGCATGTTTAGATTATTTTCATTAATGCCATGGAGAAATAATCAATCTGTAAAAATCCCTGATCCAAGCTATGCAATGCTGTTTGCTTTGGTAAATGGATTAGTAATATAACATTTTTTTGCTTCTAGGATTATTTCAGCAAGTGTTTTTCCTTGTTTTACACCAGGGTGTCGTTATAGTTATTGTTGTAATATTTGGAGCTATCATTCACTGAATGGAGTATTGCCAATGTGTGCTAACCTATTTAGAAATCACAAGTGACTAACATTCCTGTATATAGCATTTTGAGAAGTTGTTATGTTCATCTAAAGCTATGTTGATGTCCTTAACAAATATGTTGCTGTTGCATTGATTTTATAGCTTTGTTTCCGAATAGGACTCCCTAAGTTCTCTAAAACTGCTTTGAATTGCAGGTGCTTTGATGAGGAGGGCAGAGATGTATCAGGAGTACATGAAGCACATCTCAATCCCAACACATCGTGGCTCTGTAATTCCATTTACCTCATGGATGGGTTTAGGTGAATCCATTAAGCAGCTTTATGGACAACCTCTGCATTATCTCACCAATATTCAGCTAAGACAGTGGGACAAATTGAGGATTGGCAGTGAGGACGAATTCAGGCCCTTGGATGCCATCATTCATCCTTGTAAAGCCGAGGTCACCATATGGCTCATTGAAGAAGTTCACCGAAACACCTCATCTCATCATCATGTAGCCAATATGTGGCTATTGGATCCAATGCACCATGCCTTTGTTGATTCCATCTTTCCCCAATTAGACAGCAGCTCGTGAATGGGTGAAAGGCCTTCACTTTGCTATAGTTTGCTCGAGTTTCTTGTTAACTTTGTTTTTTTTTTTTTTTGTAAATTTTTGTTACAGTTCAGCATGAAATCAAAAATATTTTGTTTGTCATAACTTGTAAAGCCTCAACAAAGATGCACACAAAAGCATAACAAAAGGATGTCCATGATAATAGAACTATGCTATTATGTGAGGTTTGAAGCAGTTCTATGGCACATTAGACTTGGAAAAGGTGATTGTGTAGGTACACAATGGTATCTAGTTATGCATCACCAACACCATGTGTTACTATCATACCAGTCATTAAAATGTCGGCAACTGTTTGAGTTTCAGTATAGGATAACGGAATCAATATGCTACAGCTTAGCTACAAATGTGTAGGATAATGGAATCAATCACGATGTCCATAAGCCACAGCTTAGCTACAAATGTGTAGAGGTGATGAAGGAACAAATAAACGTACATTACAAAAACCATGAGCCGAGCTTGATTCCAGTAGTTGTCTTGTTCTTGCATCCACATAAACAAGATATGATTCAAATGCACAAGAATCTTGTGTTTTTTATTCCCTTTTGACAGTTCACTCCATGATCATCAACGACTGGCTAAATTTGGGGTTTAAACGGCTCAAGCACAACTTCAATGCCTTGCTTCATTACGTAGTTGGAAAGGAACTCTTTGTATTTTCAGAAAGGGGAACAAAAAGTAGTGAGACTGAGGTAAATAGCCTCTGATTTAAGATTCGGTACAAACAAATTAAAGGTCTGTTTAGTTAGTTTTTTAGTTTACTATGGTTGTTTGAATTCTAAATTTCTAATGTCAGTTAGTAGATGTAAGAACTCAGAACAGCTTCTAGTTCACTATTTCTGTCTGATACTTAATTTAGTTGCCTCTAATTTTCATGGGTCAAATTTTCAGAGAGATCTGTGGTGATAATGCATCTCTCTTTGTCACAAAATGTGTCAAATTTTCCATGATACTCGTAGTTTTTAAGAAGAAACTTGGTAGAAACTCCATGGTGACACCAAAATACTAGGCGTCTTGTTTAGAGTTTAGACTTGGGAATACATTGAAAGTTTGAAACACATAGTGATCAAATTATAACCAAGAGCTAGAGATATATTGAAAATATCTGTCCCCAAAGAAATATTGTGGACACTGGTGTCATTGGATCATCTGGTGATCCAAATGATATGATGAGCAGTACACCTTCAGCAGACATGTATTAGACCAGCATTAGTGAAGCCACTTGCTTTATAATGTGGCTAGTCAACTTGAAGGTGTTGCTTTTGATCTCCCCCAAGTATCTTCCCGGGTCTGTTACCACCATCATTAATCGGCTATATGAGGCACCTCAGATATTATGGCTTGTCCTTTAAAGTTCAATAACAGTGATTATTATAAAGACTTACAGAGAGAGAGAACACACGTCTGGACCATTGATGAAGGAAAGGAGAAAAGTGTGTCAAGCGTTAAGGGTTTAGAACAAAACCAGCAACACCATATTAGGCCTTTAGGTTTCTGATAGTTTTCATGAATCTTGCAAGGCATAGCACAGAACTTCAAACAAACCCACTAAGAGAAATAATTTCAGACTCAAGCAAAGATAAAAGATTTGAAAGATAAATAGTTAGAAATATCAGACTCTACATAGGTACGCTTCAACTGAACAAGAAAAAAGTTATATATGTACAGACGGAACCATCAACTTTTAAGAAGTAGGAGAAGCATTCAAATGCAAAACTAATGAAAAACCAAGAAAAAGTAATAACAGAGTTGTCCTGGCTACATCAATTTGAAGTAGATTAATGGCGCATCACATCACATAGTACACAATTTGGAAGGGAAACTATGGTGATTCCATCACCTGAAAATCACAGTCCTCCCAAATCGGATGCAAATTGGTATAGCGATCTGGTGATGGAAGTGGAGAACAAGGAGGTGAAGAGACTGAGTCCCGCGTGATTGGAAGCAAGATGTATTGATCCTCAGGTATCTCTTTCAAGTACTCAGCTGCACTCTCCTGCTGAAATATCACAACATAAAAGATAGTTAAATGAACCATACAGTTCAGAAGTATCCAACCTAACGAAATAGATGTGCTGCAAAAGAAAGCATTTGTAAATTTACCTCCACTTCAGTTAACTGAGAAGGTTTTGGTGGAGATGAGAGGTTCTTGGATCGAGTTGGTCCATTTATCATCCAAAATATATCCATTTGTTCCATCTCCGTAGCCTCTCTCCTTTCTTTGATGCACAGGCTATGGTCATGAAGGAAACCTTCGTTCTCATACTCACAAGAAGATGCCTCTGACACAACAGTAGAAGTCTTCTGAAGCCGTGGCTTCACTGTGTAATTAGACACATCATTTAGAGGCTTTCGGATGCTTCTAGTCTTCACTTTACCAGAGGTTTTAGATATGCCTTTCTTATTGCTTGCATCAGCAATGATTTCGGGAAAATTGTTCAGAGCAGGCTTTCTTGTTGCCTTGGTGAAATCAGGCTTCCCCCTATTTGATAGGTCTCCCAAAGGTTTCCTTCCAGCAAGTCCACCTTTCTTTGTTGATTTGAATGCATCACCCTTTCCTGCAACAGAAGCTCCTGTTGTAGATGATATTGTTAGACCAAAATATCATAGGAATAATTTGAGATATTACGGAAAAGCATAGCAAAAAACTTGGTGAGTACCATCAGAGTGAACATTGAGGTTCTGATCTTGCATCAAATGAAGAAGTTTTGATGCCATTGGTATACTATTTTTAGCCAACTGATTTTAATTCTCTGTTAACTGTAAAAACAAATGAAAGAAAGTAAGAAAATAACCATCCATAGTATTAATTGCATAAACACATGATTAGTACCATCCCATGTACAATATGTCCCCTTTGTTCAAATTGTCCATTGACAGTATAGGATAAAAGAAAACATCCAGCAGAATTTTAAGCCTAACTGGACCATTGCATAGAAACATTTCAAAGAAAGATAGTTACCAACATCAGATTAATACACCAAATTATTTTTCTTTTAAGCAAAAACACCAAAAGTTAGATCACAAATTATCAGTAAGAAAGTAAAAAGAAATGGTCATACTATAGCATCCCTACATTTACAGACAAGTCAAACAATTCTCCAACCAGTTTAAACCAAAAAGATGAACAAAAAAGAAAGGAGTGATTTTAAAACATATTCCAAATCCCAGGTTGTTTAATATCACCAATATGCAGAGCAAAGTCATCATTTGTCACCCCTAAAATCACAATTCACTAAATCCAGTCTAAAGACCAAATCTTGTAAATAAACCCCATCTCAGAAACCACATATGAAAACCCAGAAAAGAAACAATCTGAATCTTTACCATCAATTGAAGAACCATAAAGAACCCATTTCAATCAGAACCTGGAATAACACTCTTAGTCCCCACAATTCACAAAATCAGGTCTCAAGTTTATATCTTGATACATACTACTGTATACCCATTTCAAACCATTACACGAAGCCCCAAAACAGAACCTAAATCTCATTAATCGTGATGACCGATCTCCACAAACCCTAAAATTGAGGATTTCAATTCAATTGAAGCCATGGCATGTAGTGATTTGAACAAACAAAACCCTAGAGAAATGAATTAAAATCAGAAAATTGAGAAAACTCACCAACGAACGAACGAGCGAGATGCGAAGATGGCTCTTAGAATTTGCTCTTGGAATTTGAGAATTTCGTTTCCCAGTTCTTCTTTTTCTTTTGTTGATTTTTATATTTTTTTTCTGTTTCGTCGCGTTTATATAGAGCGCAATGGGTTTCCAACGGTAACTGCATGTGGTATTACATCGATGTCCCTCATCTGTTGCATAATTACAAGCTGACCAACTAGTCTGATGACGATACCCTATTTAAAACTAATCTTACAACTCTGCCATTCACTCTCTCTTCCTCCCTTTTGCCTAAGCTTCTCCTCTCGTTACTTCTTGCTGTGAACAAGAGGGGAATTCGTACAGTAGAGACCGGAGATGACTTCATTTTCTTTGTGAACTGGCGCAGATTCTTTAAATTGATCATTTTTCATGACTCAGGTGAACTTATTCTAGCCAAGATGGATGCAAGCAAAAACAACATATGACACAATGAACACTAACACCAGAAGTTAACAAGGTTCGGCCAACTTGCCTACATCCTCGGGCGACCAAGATAATGATAAATCCAGTAATGAAGAAGATTACAATCATAAACCACTCCTCTTTACCCCTCTCAACAGAGGATCCCTAATTTCACCCACGGAAAAAAAAAAAAAAAAAAAGAAAAAAAAAAAGCCTTACTAGCATTCCTTTCCAATAAGATCTCACAGGGAAGCATCCCCAGCTCCCTAAAAAATTTATAGGTTTCTCACAATCCAGCCTTAAGGACTTCAGCGTACTGTTCCTTCGCTGACAAAGACCATATCATGCTGTTCTTCCTCTCAGTTGCGAATATTCGACCGATTATGATTCCTGGAGTCCAACAGGATTCAACTTTGATCAGATTTCACCATTCCAAGCTGTTTTGAGCCCCAAAACCGACATTGAACATCCCCTACATCAGTTTTCCTTTGGTTGAATTTGAATCTGCCCAGTTTGGGTCACATGACTCGCATCCACTCTTCCTTCCCTTCCATGCTGTAAAAAATTTTCAGCCCCGGCCAATAGGATAAGAATATCTGTGGAAATCATATATAGAATTGACTTGAATATGAAAACTAGTGGGCAAGTGGAAATTTAAACCTTCAAATGAGATATTACCTAGTTTTGGTGAAGCCTCATCCCGTCATCCGCTGATGAAAGAATACTAGACAGTTCTCCTTGCTACTGCATCACTGCTTCAACAAGTCCTGCATAAAATGCATGTTTTGCAATTCTTTTTAGGACTTGGTGGAACTTGCTTTTGGTCATACTGACTAGTCCCTCCCGTTCACACGCCATAAAATCCTATCTGATGCATAGTACATAACAATGCTAGTGACTAAATATATGACAACTTGAAAGTAGTGACCTCAAGCGTTTAAACTATTACACCATCTCAGATACATAAGAAAAATCTGTGTTTAGTGCCTCACCAACAAGTCAAATGAATCTGCAATGGCCAAATCACTAGTTACAAGTTTTGTTGATACTGTTTATCACTGATACCTCAAGTTTTTTTTTTTTTTTTTTGTGATGCAAAAAGGTTCATTCAAAACCAAAGTGGACAAGAAATCTACAAGGGGGCAGAGCTATAAAAAAAGAAGAGAAAACAACAGAAACAACCAACAGCAACAACAGGACTATGAAGAACGTACAGAAACAACCCTACAAGAGCAATGGACCTAGATTACAGCAGCTCTCCAATCTAACAAGATGGGAGAGAACTGTCGTTTCAAAACCATCAAAACAATGGCAGTACAAATAGTTAAACACATAGCATTTTACGAAGCAGTTGAAATGTAAAATCTCCGACACAAAATTCAGAGTGTGTGCTTTGAGTTAATGTTGTGATAGAGTTACCATGCGCGGAATAATCTAAATTAAAGTTATTAAACTACATGAACACGTACAGGAGAATTTAGGAAGACATAACCTACATCTCATGACAGATTACTCTTCAAATAAGAATGACTGATGAAACTTAATACGAACCTGCAGTTGCTCAGAGCAACTTGCTAAAATTGTTAAAAAAAAAAAAAAAAAGACTCAACCATCTAAAATTGCCATGCCAACCTTTCAGCCATATCACAAACACTTATAAAAACTTATTAATTAATTATTACCTGATCTCTTTAGTGATTAATCACCAGCTTGACAACTCTGATGCAATTTCAGAGTCTGCATTCATATATATTGCCTACAGATCTGCAGTTTCAGGTGATCACGGTGATCTCCTCATTCTCTGTGAGTCTATTTTCATATCTGTTCAACCCTGCTGGGAAACCAGGAGACCCCTTCAATTAAATTAAATAATTTGTCTCAATATTTTTAGAACACAGTGAATATTTTTACAGGGCACGCAACTTTGTATAGATCATTACAGGGCCCCAATTTCCTTTTCATACAAGAATAATGGTGCCCTTTAATTTTATGGAAGTAAGGGATACATCATGCAGCCTACCAATTCTTAAAAGATACCAAAGCAGAAAATAAACAAAGAAATCTCATCGATGAATAAGTAAAATTACCTCAAACGCATTCATAAAAACCAAATGTGGACGTCACAGTTGTCAGGCCAGACAGGCATTACGATACTCCGACGACATCTACTGATGGAAACTTCCTTCACGGGCGTGTCTCGCAGAAAGAGTGGCAGGTTCATTAGCTTAGGGCAGTCGCTAATTCTCAATGAAGCAAGGCATGGCATAATTTTAATTTCATCACCCCCAACTCCTTCCCACTGTTCCAACTCAGCCATGAAGTAGATGGTGAGGTCTTTCAATTTCGGGAAGAAAACAGAGGATGAGGATGCTGATGTCTGAGTGTCCATTATTCCCAAAAATTCATCTCCAACCGTCTTCACTTTCTTCATTTGGCCTATGTCTATCTTCTCGAGGAAGGGCAATTTCCCAAGAGGAGGCAAACATTCACATCCACCCCCTTCATAGAAATCAAGATATCTCAAATTCTGCAAGGATATCATCCAACTGGGCACCCTGGTGCCACCATACCGATTAATTTCTAAAGCCTCCAGATCTTGATATGGCTCATAAAACCATAGCGTCAAAAACCGAAGCTTTGTGTTCGACAAGGGAGCCTTCTCTGCATCACTCGTAGTATCCTTCATATTCTCCTTGAGTTTAATACAGAGACTACCCTGAAGCTGGTCCAAGCTTTCCAGATCTCCTAGTTTCAAGCCTTCATCGGTGGCAGTACACTGATCTAGTGTTTGCAGACTTGTTAATCTCGCCATCCCTCTAGGCAAATACTCCAGTCTATTACAACCCTCGTTATGAAGATGCCTTAGTTCCCCATAGTTTCAGGCAGTCTTATAAGAAAGCAGCCGGTCAGACACAAGGTTTGCAAGTTGTATAAATTCCACAAACTGTCTGGTAGTTTCTCCATGTAATTTCCAGACAAGTCGAGATACCTCAAATGTATCAATTCACCAATCTCTTCTGGAATTTCTTTCATCTCGTTGCAGCTCAAATTTAATGTCCTCAGACATTTCATTTGTGAAATTACTTTTATCTCTATGCTACTCATTGTTGAATAAAAAGTTGCTAGAGTACGTAACTTTTTGCAATTCACTGCTGAAATAAAATCCAAAAGTCGAGAACTAAAGGATGCAAACATTAACGTGAGATGACGGACCTCCTCACTTATTCTCATTATTCTTGCATTTGCTTCTTTAATCTCCACTGTAAAGCACTCATTCTTATTGAGGAACAGCACAAAGTCATGCACAATATCATGCATTTTACAATATATACCATTGCCTATACCGCAGTAGACTTCTTTTTCCACAACATCCTGGAAAAATGATCGCATCACTAGGGTCTCGAAAACATATTGACCTGTTGTTTCCTTTTCTTTGTAGTATTTCCCGCTAAGATAATCTTGTGACATCCACAATTGAATCAAATTGTGTCTCCTGAACCGATGATCTTTCAGAAATGTAGCACAGTATAAAAGGCAACGCCTAACTGTAGGAGCCAACTCATAATAACTTAGTAAAAGTGGTCGAAAAACTTGTTGCTCAACCTCTTTTAGAGCCCATATCTTACTATCCAAGACCTCTTGCCATTCTCCCCTTTTCTTCTTACTGTGCATGAGAGCACCTAAAGTTCTTGCAGCAAGTGGCAATCCGTTACATTTTTTTGCTATTTTCTCACCTATAGCTCCAAACCCATTAACCTTATCCTCTTCCCTCCCCAAATACGCAATGCTATTGAACAATGCCAAACAATTTTCATCACTCAGCTTCTCTAAATGGATCATTTGAGTGGTTGCTCCCATAATTTCCGCAACTTTCTCTTTTCGTGTGGTCACCACTATTTTACTATCTTTAGCACAAGCTTCCATTATTAGTGATAACTTTAAACTTTCCCACTCACTTTGGCCTTCGGTCCACACATCATCTAGGACAATGAGGCACTTCTTGCCCTCAAGACATCTAGACATACATTGCAAGACATCTTGCAACACTGTTGAATCTGGGGCGGTATTACCAGTACCACTAATAATGGCTTTGGCAATCTTCACCCCATCAAAGGGATCTGAGACACAAACCCATACTCTCTCTTCAAAACAGGTTTTGACAGTTTTATTGTTGTAAGCTAATTGGGCAAGAGTTGTCTTGCCCATCCCTCCCATACCCACTATAGGGATGACAAGGATCCTTTTCCCTTCTTCATCACTACTCTCACTCAACAATTTGCTCAACAAATCAGCTGTTGCTTCTTCTCTGCCAAATATTTCAGAAATTTTGACAAATGATTAAGTTTCCAGCGGTTTGATAAGTTGTCCATCTCTACTACGAATTGAGGATTGATGAAACTCAAATTGTTTTTTTTTGAGTAGCAATCAGAGTTAACTTTTCATTCAACTCTTTTATCTCCGTAGCTATTCTATACAGATGACTTGCCTTACTGACTTGGCGAAAACAAAAGCAATTCGAGGGGATGGAGAAGCATACCTTCTTGAAGGTTTTCTTTTTCTCAGCAGTAGCGACTCCCAATGCTTTTTGTTTCAGAATATCAGTGTTCCACTCATCTAGCACGTCAATCATCTCATAAGAGACATCATTGAGCCCATCCAACCAGTTTCTCACGCTGGGCACCACTTGCTGCTTCTCAGCATCCTCCAGCACAGCTTGAATTGCTTTGAGATTGCTGCTGAATTTTTGGACCTCAGTCTCAGCATTCAAAATCAGCTTCATAGCTTCTTTTGTGTGGTCAAAAGCAACTGTAACCAATTGTTCCAGAAGCACGTTGATGAGTGCCTCGGCCATTTTGGACAGTGTAACACAAACACAAGAGCTAGAGAAATATATGTGAAACCAAGGAATGCAGAATGGCTGTGAGTCTATGATGGTTCTTCTACCAAGTTTATATAGAGCATAAATCATTCTCAAGGCCAAATATGTCAAACTATTCGAGCAAATTTTAAAGACTCCAAGTGACCGAGTCAATCAATTATTGTAGTGCAGGTGCTGGTCTGGGCTTTTTACATGAATTGCTTTGATTTCTAGTTAGCAATTAACCATTTTATCAAGCTGACGGTTTTAGCTGAGTTTGTCATTTGATGCTTGATTGTGTCGTTAGTATGCATGAGTTGATCTTAGTAATCCAACTTTACTAAAATGAGTGTTGAGACACAGTGAGTGTTCGTATGCTTTGGATACCTAGTTTCAGTATGATGGACCATGATGGAATGGGAATTGAGAATTGATGTAACGCACCACCCGTTTTGATTTGTCATTTCTTGATTAGGAACCCACATTTTACAGGGTCTGAAAATGTGGGGTGTGATTTGAGGCAAATGTGAAAACAGGTGGTGGGCATACGTCGGGGCCTTGCTGGTTTGATCGACGCGTCTCTCACTTGCCAATCTATGTAACATCACTCCTCTCGACCCCTCTCAATAAAGAGCCCTAATTACCCCCAACCATTCCTCTCAAAATAAAATCGCATCTGCCACCGTATGGAAAATTTGGTAAGCTATATAACTATATATGGCTTATGGTAAAAGAATATGTTATAGAATTTTTTGACTCAACATGCAGGAGTTTTTACAATGAGGTAAATGTGATAAGGCATAATTGAAATGGGTGGGTTTGCAACAATTAGGTTTCTGTTTAACATCCAATATTATTTTTTTCAATTATTCTCAATGGCTAGTTGACACAAATTTTTATAAATTCTATAGAAACTCAATCCCATGATCATGTTCATCACTTTATTTTTTCTTTTCTTTCGAAAATAATTTAGCCCAAACATATTCAATATTAGACTCAAAAGAAAGATATTGTTCGGTTCTTCGTAACTGTATGATTTTTATTACTTATAAATTTATAAACATGAAGTTTAAGGAGAAAAAGAAATTGCAACTATACTTAGAGAAATGATACAAGTGGAATAATAATAAAGTTACTTGAAAACATAAAGGTAAAATGGAACAAAAAAAGAAAATAATGTTCTAGGATATTCTTTATGTGTGCCTTGGTCTTATGCCAATATGATATGTAATTTGACTAGATCTATGTAATCATATCCTTACCATAATAGATATTGTGTAATTCCCTATATAAAGGGCTCATATCAATGAATAATACACACATCTTTCACGATTCTCTATTCTCAAACATATTTCACTTTATCACGTTATCAGTACTTGGCTCAACCCTTGAGCTAATAGTTTTTCCCAAACCCTAAAACCCAAAGCCGAAATCTCTCGGCCCTGCCTCGGCCGCCGCCGCCGTCGCCGTCGCCTTCCGACTGCCGCTTCCCGGCCGTCCGCTCCACTGCTTTCTTCTTGTCCGATCAAACATCCAAGTTTTACAGTATGTTTTCTTTACAACCCTAAAACTCTTCCAAGTTCAATAACCTCGGGGGAGATAAAGTGTTTTCTCTCCTTCTTCTACTCCATTCTATGCTTGGGACGGTGTATTTGCAGGTTTAAAATCTCGATTATCCTCCCCGGGTTTAAAGTTGTATTTGATCAACTTTGGTTATTGCTATTTTGAAGATGTGTTTGATCACCTTCACACAAGTTTTCCGGGTCGTGTTTGATCGACTCCAGACATTTAAGGTTGTGTTTGATTAACCCTAGAGAGACAAACCAAAAACATCGTATTTGAGTATCCTTTTTTGGGTCTCCAACAGAAAACTAATACGACTTGTTCTCTCTTGTATGCAGATGGACAGAGACATTGAATTTGACGTCCTCGACGCCCATGGTACCGAGTACCATCGTTGGGTCTTGGACATAGAATAGACCTTCATCGCTAAGGATCTAACCGAGACCATATTCCCCGATCCAACTCAGGAACCGCCCCACAAGAGAACAAAATCTCAGGTGCTCATGTTCTTTCATAAGCATATCGATCCCACACTGCGCAGGCAGTATCAATCAAAACATGATCCAAAAGATCTGTGGGATGCACTTGCCGAACGCTTCGGCAATATCCATTCGACCTTGCTCCCAGAACTAATTGCTCGCTGGGATGAAATTCGACTTTTGGATTACAAGAAGGTTGACGACTTCAACATGGATATGCTTTGCCTACAAGCTTAACTGAGCTCATGTGGAGTCGAGAAAAGTGATGCCGACATGATTGAAAAGACTTTCTTAACCTTCCCTTCAGCTGCTAAGATCCTAATGAACCAATATCGACTTGAGTTCACAAATAAAAGGATTACTACATTTAGCGGCTTAATGACGCAACTCCTTATGGTAGAAAATAATAACATGATCAATGATCAGCATAATTTGCATCTGGTAGGCACCCGGAAAATTCCGGAATCTAATTACAACAGCAAACGGAGTCAGAAAGCTCCGAAACGCAAGGATCAAAATCGGATGAACCTTATGCACGTGGGACTCAACACCACCGTGACTCTAGTTCTCGGGGTCAAGGTAGTGGTTTTAGTGGCCATACCAACACATGGCGTCGAGACACCGATACCGACGACCCCAAGGGCGGCGCCTCACCTCCTCGGAAACAGCATGTTCGCTCTTCTTCTGCCTCTAATGGTCAATGCAACAGATGTGGGTCCAAGGGCCACTGGTCTAAAAGCTGTCGCGCTCTTGCAAATGTTATTGCCGCATACAAGAAATACAAGGAATTGATGGAAGTCAATTCCACTGAAAACAATGGAGTTGAACATAATGTTACCTTCAAGGTCGCAGACCCCAATGGACATTATTCTGACTCAGATGCTCCTGACTTTGATTTCACCGGCTAGATTGTTTTCATTTTTACAAGTCATGATGTAATAAGGCATCGTTAGCATGCCATGCTTAGTTTTCTTCTGAATTTTTTTTGAGACCCTTATGTACTCTTTTCAGCACATTAATGAAAGATTATTTCTTTTTGGTTCTTCATGTCTCTATATGGTTCGAATTGATTTACATCTACCTTAGAAAACATGGCATCAACGCCATCTTTGGTCTCTCCCTTAAAGGTGGTGTCGTACGGCGCCGTGACTCTCAAGGAGAGTCACTCACGTGTTTTCTGGTTCAAGTCTTTTACCTATAACGGATTTTTCATCATCAATTGTTCAACTAAGCTCATCCAAGTTAGTATGATGTCTTAGAATTGTCCGAAATTAAGGAGCTAGTGGTTTAAGTGTGCCTCGCACTACCGACCCTCCACGGACATGCCTGGTCATAATTAATTTAGAGTTACCGAAAGCTTTTGATTTTGGATTTCCCTTACGCTATTACTCCAATTGCCGTCTTGTAAAAGAAGTTAAAGACTTGGCAAAACCGGATCACCATCGAATCCTCTAGGTTCTCTAGACTTGTATTTGATCATTAACACGTCCTTGTGGCTGAGCATATGCCTTCATGCCACCAGCAAGCTTCAAAAGCTTTGCTAATGCCAAATATGCGAAAAACAGTAATCTGTCCTCCTTGGATAGTCACTTCGTTTGAGTTTTGTGAACAGCTCCTGATGAACCATAAAGTGAGCTTTATATCATTGGAAAGCTCTAAGCACTAGGCCATATACATCATCAGACGACACTTTTCAGACGACATATTTTGGACGATTTTGAGTTTGTGTCGTCTGATTAATTTTTCGACCCTTCAGACGACATTTGTGAAGTATAAGTCGTATGAGTGCCATATACTTCAATACTTTTAGAGGCTAGTTCATTTTTTCTAGGTTTGTAAAAATCATATGACATATAGGTGTGGTGTGAACAAACCCAAAAATTCTCATTGTTAGCTGAAAATTAAGACCTCATATATATGTTGTGTGAGAAAGGCTGTCAAAATCTAGTTAAAGGCTGTCAAAGGCTATCAAAATTAGAGTGCCGCAAGGGCAAAACTGACTTGTTTTACATAAAACTATAAAAGCGAAGCTAACCCTAATTTTATGTTCCTTCCCCTTCTTTCTCATTTTGGTTGCACTGCCGCCTCTCTCTCTCTCTCTCTCTCTCTCTCTACGACTTCGTAGATTACTCTCTCGCCCACTCGTTCTCGCCGGATCACCCCACCATCGCCGTGTCCTCGTCCTGCTTGACGACCTCACTGTCAAACCGTTGCACTCGCTCTTCTTCAAGACTCTCTAGTCTCAAGGCTTCGAGCTCGATTTCAAGCTCATCGACAATCCCAAGCTCGTCAACAAACTCTCCTTTCCAAAACTTACTCTGGCGACCGTCACTCTCTCGGTTAGAACCTTAATCACTTTTTGGGTATTCATTTACATTTCGGTTCTAGAGGGAAAGAGAGACTCTGAGCGCCTCCTTCAGCTCCCTCACCTGCTCCGTCCGTTCCTCACTTGCTCCGGCCTTGATGGGGTGGTAGGAGAGCGAGGCGAGAAGGTGAGCGATGTTGTCGGAGAGGGTGTGGGAGCGGGAAACGGCTTCATTGCAGAGGGAGAAGAGGTCGGTGAAGTCGTGGTGGTGAGAAAGGAGGTAAGATTGGATTTTGGACTTGATAGGTTCTGTCTCAATCATCACTTGTCTTAATTTTCAGGTAAAGAAGTGAAAATTTGTATCACAATGTGATTCTTTCATTCATGGTTGTTTGTTTCTTTGTTCCAGTGTTTGATGTGTTATTATCGATCTGCTAGCTAAATTTAGAGTTTTTGATTGGTTTCCTTGATTTTTGTATGGTTTGCCATTGTTCATTCATTATGTTGATTTTTCTGCTGTGGTTTCGAAATCTATGTAATAATGTAGTAGTTCTATTGAATCTAACCTTTGTAGAGCTAATGTTAGGATGAGGGTTTAAATTTTAGTCTCATGTTGAAAATGGGATGTATGAGATATTGTGATTTTTGTTTTGGAGTATAATGCTGAAAGTAGGGGTGAAATTCTGATTTGACCATGTGAGGCTTAGTTTCTTAGTGTTTTGGAAGACGTTAAGATTTTGAAATCTTTGATTACTTGTTCAGGTTTAAGTAACAGGCATGTAGTGGAGCTCCTAAAAGAATGAGTTCAGTTGGTATGGCAGAAGATATGCTGCCGTATATGTTGAACCTGTTGATCCTGATGTTCTTGAAATTGACCCAACATGTCGTTACGTTCGGGTAATACTGACATCCATTAGCTTTATTCATTGCTTCTTACAAACTAAAGAAAATGCATATATATTAGTAAAATGAAAGAAGTATTTTTCTCAGCAAACGAAGAAACTCTTTGTTCTGAGTACAGATCAATTGATTAACTGAAAGTTATTGTGTGCTAAGTCTACGAATGCATGTGTAACATTAGACTCTAAATTCCTTTCATTGTAAGCAATTGTTACTTCTGGATGTTAACAGTATAAAGATGTGCTCGGGAAAGGCGCCTTCAAGACAGTGTATCCACTTTTTTACTTGTCTTCTGCTGTTGGTTGATTTCTCTCTTCTCTATTACAGGTCAGTCGGCTAATGGATTTGATAGTGCAGACTCTATAGCCACAAGGAGGTGTTCCTTTAGGGAGCTTGTTAGGTAAGCCGAATATGCATTGGCCTTGATAATTAGGGAATATTTAAAATTGGAATAGAATACTATATGCATTATGGGTTGTGTTTATGTGCTAACTTTGTTTTGTTTTCTTGTAAATATTGGTCTACAAGTTTAAGAGTTCGATATTGATTGCTGTGAAATATTTTCAGTTGAGGTCTAAGCTCTAAGACTAAGAGGGTTGATTATGTTTGCTGTTTTATGGTTGTTTGTGGTATGCCTGTGGTGTTTTGAGTTGATGAGCATGATAGATGATTTCTATTGATTCTGTTAAGTTGCATAGCTACTGTTTGTTCTTGTTTTCTATTGCTAGTCTGGTAGTTTATATGGTGATTGATTAGATATAGATGTGTATCAGCTGCAAAATTATATAGAAACCACCCTCTTGTATGTGTTAATTTATATCAGATAAATATGCATACAACATTCATATTATAAACTTGTTGGATATACATATATTGGAATACTTGCTTGATGGCTGTCATATGCTGTTTTACAAGAATTGACAATGAAGCAAATTGTGTAGTCAGTAACCTATTCACATGAGTTTATGTATATTGTTTCCATAATAAAATCTGCACAGCTATGATGCTCAATATCTAGTGTATGCAAACTAAGAGTACAACTTTTGTTTAGCGTTTCTCATTTTCTCCCTCTGCAGGTACTTGACTGATGAGGCTGTTGCACTTTTGCTTTACTCTTTATTGCAAGGAAATGTTGACTTTCTGGCCTATTTGAGGGTGTGAACTGATTTGTATATACTGGTATGTAACACAGCTGATCACTGCCATTGGAATAAAAAGAAACGAATGACCTTATGCTTTTCTCTAGTTTCCAGTAGCTTGATCTCTTGATTTACCTTTGATGTTATTATTGTAAGCTCCTAGCCTCTGTGCCTCATGTTTTCAGGTAGCCTTTGATCGATGTTATTATTGTAAGCTGTTGTTGTCTTGCTGGACTGTTTAAGTTGATTAGTGGTTTAGTAACAACACTTCTTTTTGTTGTTGATTTGGTCAATATGTAGGTATAAGTGTTTGCAGAAGATTCCGAGGTCATTTTACGACTTGAAGCCCTGTTGAGAGGAATGACATTAATGTTGACATCGTTAATAGGTTTCGGTATATCATTTCTAGAAATAGATTAGGTCCATATATTCATTTTAGTGAATAGATATGAGATTGAAAGTTGGACCATAACTTATAGCCTTTTATGGATTAGGATAAAAAAGTATTATGTACTTTTTTAATTGAAGTGGATTATCAACATTAATGAAGTTTTACTTTCTTTGATTCTTAATTTTGTTACATATGAAGTTCAATTCATAGTCAAACAACATAAGTGCTTATAAAAAGCAACATGAATGTGAATTCCAACAGACAATCGGACAACATAAGTCTTTATAACAAGCAACAAAAATATGAAGTCTAATAGACTATCAGACGACATAATTGCTTCATCAGACGACATATATATGTTGTTGGTTTTCTATTGAGACATCATTAATTTCTTCCTTATTCTGGCTTCAGTCGACATTTATATGTTGTATATAATCCATTAACACGACATATTTTTCTGAAACCTTCCAGATTCAGCTTCTTCCAGACGACATAAGATATGTCGTCTCAATAGATATCAGACGATGGTGGAAAACTGTCGTCTGAGGTCAATCACACGACACAGTCTCAGAAGACATAAAAAAAACTGTCAGACGACAGACCTGGACTGTCGTCTGATGAATATTTTGGCATAGTGAAGAGTCTAGTTTTCAGAATATTTTGCGGTTCATCCATATCTATTTTAATGAAGGAGTTATGACTGTTTTAGTACGCAAAGGTCATTATGCGCGAGAAATTTTCAGCACTCTCGGGATTATTGCTACTTTTAGTTTTTTCAATCCTTCTAAATGGCTCGATATCGACCTATTTACTCATATATCTACTCTCTTTTGTAGGTATGTCTCTTGGAGAGATCGAGTGCCTTGCAGATAGTGAATCAACCCACATAATTCTAAGGAACCGACAACTATTTCTTGAGTTAGTGCCTTGTAAATCATCTGTGACGACAATGATTGGATATTCTCCTGTGATCCTCAAGCGTGGAACCGCTCGTTTTTTTTTGTCTCATGGCACTATGATCCACGTCACGGACGCTCTTTATGCCCCAAAAAGGCACCGAACCCTGTTGAGCTTTAAGGACATTCGCGCTAATGGCTTTCACTTGGAAACTCATTGTGAAGATGGAACTGAGTTCTTATGTATAACTTCTCATGAATATGGACGTAAACGTATATTGGAGAAACTCATGAGTCAATTTAGTGATCTTTACCTTACTACGATTCAGATTATTGAATCACATGTAGTTGCCAAACAGGATCTTTGAGACTCTGACTCATACAAGCTTTGGCATGATCGTCTTGGTCATCCTGGAAGAGACATGATGATCCGAATTCTGCGTAATTCTCATGGACATTCCTTCTTCAAATCAAAACGAAAACATTTGGGAAATGATATCATTTTGAATCATGGTGGTGACGCCTCAAATGGTCACCACGGCCCAAAGGGGACTTTGACGTCTCCCGGGCTCGGCACCAACTTCTTGGCTGCCGCACGGCCGATCACTCAAGCAATTGAGGCGTGCCGTTCTTCCCTTGATGTGTTGTTGACTTTTTCAAACGCTCATCGTTCGTTTTGCAAAGCTTGCTCTTTAGCGAAAGTAGTATCGAGACCGTCTTACGCTAAAGATAACACCGAGAATATTCCATTTCTACATCGTATCCAAGGTGATATTTGTGGACCCATCCATCCTGAATGTGGACCATTTCGGTACTTTATGGTTATGGTGGATACTTCAACGCATTGGACTCATGTCGCGCTCTTGTCCATACGTAATCTTGCATTTCCAAAACTCCTAGCACAAATTATTAAACTTCGGGCTCACCACCTAGATTATCCAATTAAGTCAATTCGACTAGATAACGCTGGAGAATTTACATCAAAGACTTTTGATGACTATTGCATGTCTATCGAGATTGAAGTTGAACATCCCGTACCCTATGTTCACACGTAAAACGGTCTCGCCGAAGCTACAATTAAGCGGCTTCAGCTTATTTCTCGAGCATTGGTAATGTGCACCAACCTCCCAATTACATCATGGGGCTATGCAATATTGCATGCAGCCTTACTTATTCGTTTCAGACCCACTGTTAGACAACCATTCAGTGCGTACCAGTTGGTCACTGGATATGAGCCTGGCATTTTGCATTTACGTATTTTCGGTTGTTCAGTTTATGTGCCAATTATGCCTTCACTGCGTTCTAAAATGGGTCCTTAGAGACAATTAGGTATCTACGTTGGTTATGAATCTCCAACGATTATCAGATACCTCGAGCCATTAACAGGTGATCTCTTTACCGCAAGGTTTGCGGATTGTCACTTTGATGAGACATTCTTCCCGTCGTTAGGGGGAGATACGAACAAACATGTTCATGTAGAACGACATGAATGTCGTGGTTTGTCCCCACTCTGTCTCATTATGATCCTCGGACCTTACAGACTGAAAGTGAAGTGAAACGTATTCTCGAACTTCAGAAAGTAGCAGATACGATGCCTGACTCTTTCTCTGAGATTGCGAAAGTGACAAGATCAGATATACCAGCTGCAAATGTTCCTACTAGGCTCGAAGTCCCTAGAAAGGGCACGGCCATCCCCGGGCTCGGTACTGCCATCGGCGGCGGCGCCGCCCACGGTGGAGGGATGGAGGCCATGGCTCCCCAAAGGAAAAGGGGGAGGCCACTTAGTTCGGTTGACACGCGTCCGAGAAAGAAATGGACCGACAAGGCACAAGTCAATCCTTTGATCATTGATGTTGAGAATCCTTCTCACGAGATCATCTCTGATTACAGTTATGTCCACGAATTGATGTTAGAATCCATGGGGGACGCCTCAGGGTCAATGTCAACATCAGAGAACATAGAGATCTCCATGTGTTATGATAACACTTATGAATTGATGAACCGGTCATCAACCCATGTCGATGATATATTTGCTTATTCCGTGGCTCATGAAATTATTGAGCACGATGACATCGAACCACGCTCTGTTGCAGAATGCTAAAACATAGCAGATTGGCCTAAATGGAAAGTTGCAATCCAGGCAGAATTAGACTCTCTAACAAAGAGACAGGTCTTCGGCCCAGTAGTGCTAACTCCGCCGAGTGTAAAGCTTGTTGGACATAAATGGGTCTTTGTTAGAAAGCGTAATGAGAAGAATGAGGTACTTCGGTATAAGGCCCGCCTTATGGCGCAAAGTTTCTCACAACGCCCTGGGATTGATTACGAGGAGACTTACTCTCCGGTCATGGACGTCATAACTTTCCGCTACTTAGTTAGTTTGGTAGTGTCCGAAAAACTTGACATGTAGCTCATGGATGTGGTTACAGCATATCTCTATGGGGATCTAGATTCAGAGATATATATGAAAGTGCCTGATGGCATTACGTTACCTAAGTCAAGTGACTCTAAACCACGGAGTGCGTAAGCTATAAGGTTGCAACGCTCACTTTACGGATTAAAGCAATCCAGACGAATGTGGTATACTCGTCTAAGTGACTACTTGATTAGGGAGGGATATAAGAACGATGAACTATGCCCGTGCGTGTTCATAAAGAAGACAAGTTCCGGATTTGCAATAGTGGCCGTTTATGTCGATGACATGAACATTATGGGTACTCTTGATGAAATCAAAAAGACCGCGGCTTATCTGAAATCCGAGTTTGAGATGAAAGATCTTGGGAAAACTCGTTTCTGCCTAGGTCTTGAACTAGAGCACCGAGTCTGTGGAATCCTTATCCATCAGCCTGCATATGTCCAAAAGATGCTCAGACAATTTAATATAGACAAGATGCATCATGTCAGCACTCCCATGATTGGTCGAAGTCTGGATATAAATAAAGATCCATTCCGTCCGAAACAGGATGACGAAGAGGTATTGGGCGCAGAGGTTCCATACCTTAGTGCAATAGGCGCGTATATTATTGTACTTAGCTCAATGCACTCGACCAGACATTGCATTCTCAGTCAACTTATTAGCTCGATTTAGCTCAGCGCCAACCCAATGTCATTGGACCGGAGTTAAGAACATCTTTCGATATCTTAAGGGTATCATTGACTTGGACTGTTATTTCCCTACACTGATTCAAGAAGGACAGAAGATGGTCCTATGGCTCATGGAAGACACGACACCGATCCACCAAGGGACCGGACCGCCGTCATGAACGTCGCCGACACGGCTGCTAGACACGGGTCCAACGCCGAGCATGCCACCACCGCCTTGTCCTATGTCGAGACACCCAACAATACGTTGGTGGGTTTCGCCGACGCCAGATATTTATCCGATCCTCATAAAGGACGTTCTTAAACTGGTTATGTGTTCACCATTGAGAATACGGCAATATCTTGAAGGTCTACTAAGCAGACTCTAGTGGCTACATCTTCAAATCATGCAGAGATTATAGCTTTGCATGAAGCTGTTCGGGAATGTGTTTGGTTGAGATTAATCATTAAGCACATTAGAGGGACTAGTGGATTAAGTTCTACAACTGATAGACCTACATGCATTTATGAGGACAATGCAACTTATATTGAGCAAATGAAGTTAGGTTACATCAAGGGTGACAATATAAAGCACATTTCACCTAAGTTCTTCTACAACCAACAGCAACAGGCGTTTCTTAACATTCAAGTGAACCAAGTTAGTTCTGAAGGAAACGCAGCAGACTTATTTACTAAGTCCTTACCTAAGTCTACTCTTGAGAAACATGTGAAAAGTATAGGCATGTGTCGGCTATCAAGTCTCTCTGAACAATGTTCACATCAGGGGGAGTATCATCTCAATGAAGTAGGCTGGTGCGTTGTACTCTTTTTCTCCTACGATCAAGGTTCAGTTTTTTCTCCCACCGGGTTTTTATGACTTGACGAGGTTTTTGACGAGACAACAGATCAGCACCATCGGCATATCAACGCGCGGCACAAGGGTGAGTGTTTTAGGATATTCTTTATGTGTGTCTTGGCCTTATACCAATATGATATGTAGTTTGACTAGATCTATGTAATCATATCCTTACCATATTAGGTATTGTGTAATTCCCCATATAAATATATGGCTCCTATCAATGAATAATACACACATCTTTCGATTCTGTATTCTCAAATCTATTTCACTTCATCAAATAATTAAAAATAGAAGTGATACACCTTACCAAATGGAACGCGCTATATATGCCTTGTTACTGTAGACGTAAGACAAATTTTTTTTTTTTTGGCAAACGTGGAGTACCTTCAGATGGGAGAAGGTGGTAAGGTATTTACGGTGGCAGATGATAGCATCTCTAAATAGTTTATAGGTTCCTAGATCAAAATCATCCTAGTACATGGAACAAGTTCCCCTTCCTTGTGAGAGAAAAACTCTAAACCTTGCATCATTTGGTACTTCAGCTTATTGCCTGAATTTGATTCCAGAGGAGTCCAACAGGATTCAACTTTAATCAGATTTCACCTTGTCCAAGCTGTTTTGAGGCGCAATGCTCATTGAACATATCCCCTGCATCATTTGTCCTTTGTTTGAATTTGAATCAGCTCAGTGGTTCACATCCATTCTTCCATATATGCTGTAAACAGTTTCACCAAATAGGATAAGGAAATCTATGGAAATCGTATACTAAATTTATATCGTGCCATTCATTTGAATATGAAAACTAGCTGGCAAGTAGAAATTTAAACCCTCAAATGTGATTTTGCCTAGTTTAGGTAAGCCTCATCCACTGTTGAAATGGATGAAAGAATACTAAACAGTTCTGCTTGCTAGTGCATCAGTAGACAAGTCCTGCATAAAGTGCATGTGTTGATGAAAATGAAATTCATTTTTCTTGATAAGCAACCAGCATCTTTCAAATTATGTTGCACTATAAATTCAAAGATACAGTTAGGTTCATCAAGTTACAAATCCAACTTGACAATTGGATATGACGAGTTACAATTATGACAATAATACAAAAATGTTAACAAGGTTCGACCATGGTAATGAGGATTGAGGAATCAACTTACAATCATAAACCACTCTAGGTAATTTCACTCCCCTCAATCCCTCTAAATAGAAATCCGAGAAATTTTCAGCATCCTCCAGCACAGCTTGAATTGCTTTGAGATTGCTGCTTCTGGACCTCGGTCTCAGCATTTAAAATCAGCTTCACAGCTTCTTTTGTGTGGTCAAAAGCAACTGTAACCAGTTGTTCCAGAAGCAGGTTGATGAGTGCCTCCGCCATTTTGGAAAATGAAACAGAAACACAAGAGTTAGAGAGATATGTGTGAACTAAGAAATGCAGAATGGCTGTGAGCCTATTATGGTTCTTCTACCAAGCTTATAAAGAGCATAAAGATAAGGCCAGATCCAAGTCAAATCATTCTAGCAAATAATAAGACGCCAAGCCAGTATATTATATATGTACCATAACTTAGATCACGGTACCTGGAATTCTGGATACTATAATCAATAAATGGACTTTTCTCTGCATAACACCCTCTTCTCTGCATCCATCATGACAGATGAAATGACCATTGCATAAGCTTCTGCATTTGGCTTCCAACCTTGGTCCTTTTACAATAACATGCGATTGAACAAATTGAACAACTAGTAACAATGAATCCAGGTTACCAGTAATTTCCACAAAAGCATTCACCATTCCTAACCACTATGCATCTCGGACAACTATCTCTCCCAACCACTTGACATAAACCAAAATGCATTATGCAATCCCCACAAATCCTAAGATTGTAAACAACTCCAATTTTTGTTCCAAGAAGAAGCTTGATGATCCCAAACGCAACTGCAAGCTTCTCGCTGTGAGTAAACAAGGAATTCTCTTAAGCTCACACTCCATATCGTGCAACAGAAACTCTGTGTCAAGAGCGTATCCTAGCTTCCTCATTTCAACTTTTCAAGTCCCAGTTCCTCTGCATACTTGTACACCTCATGTACCACAGGGTGCACTGTGTCACCAACGAAGAAGACGTAGGCCATATTTTCAAATCCAACCACAAACATGTTCTTTCTTAGCCCCTCGCTCCCTCATTATTTTTCACACCTTAGTCACATCATCCCAACAGCCCAAGTGCACAGCTAAAAGAGCCTGCACAAAGGGTGCACATAAAAGTTTGACGAAAGTATGTACGTTTCATCATATTGTGGCACCCAGCTGAAAGAGTTCTGCAGCTTAAGTACCAAAATCCATATTTTCCATGATTTCAACACCAGCTAGAAGAGCCTCCCAAATCGGTGCACCTGTTTCAAAAGGCACTGATTTGATCAAGTCCTTGGCCTCTATGGCTCTATCAAATCCCCAGATCAGCACAACACATCAATCACACAAACAGAATGATCTTCACTAGGGGTAAACACCGTAAGAGTCATGCATTGGACAAAAACAATGGCACCCTTCTTTGACTAAATTGGCATAACTACAAGCAGTTCGGCAACAGGTCTACCATTGCCTTCTGATGGGAGCTCCCTTCTGACGCTGACAGACTCTGATGCAGTTCATATGGACGTGGCAAAAAAAATAAAAAATAAATGCTTGCTAGTACTGTTCTCCAACAGTCAAAGCACGCCAAAAATCATGCAGACCAACCAAGATTGAAACAGACGGAATGGTAAGTGGCAATGGAATGTATCAATTTCTTTGACATAGGATAATTCAGCACACTACATAAGGGGCCACTAATTATAGTTTTAAGGTCTGAATTCTAAATTTTATGTCATTCATAGCAGATCATTTACAGCATAGCAAGTAGTCATTCAGACCCAAAAAAAAAAAGAATACAGAAAAAGCATGTCAAGTACTAAATTGAACATCTAAAAACTCTATGTTATGACAACAACTGAGAGAAACCCCCCCGCCCCCCCCACCCCCCCACAAAAAAAAAAAAAAAAAAAAAAACCATGAATCAGGAAAACTGGCCACCTACAACCAACATGAAAGACCGGGAAAAAAACTGTAAGTAAAGTGATCATAGTATAGTTCTTTACCTTCCTCCAACTTCCAGACCTGGTTTCCACATCTTCCCCCCATCAATGGAAAGGATCCATCTCATTTTTATGAGACCTATCAAGAATACAAATGCAATAAAAATTGATTAATATGATATAACCATACATGGTTTGAGTTTATTGATCAATAAATGATGACTTAAGATGATTGGCGCTGACCTTGCTCTTGCTCGAGCCTAAACCATTAAGCCTTTAATTATTTACACTTTGCTACCATCTCAGCTGAGGATGAGAGCAGCACCAGTTTTAGTTGCATCTCTAACAATGTGTTTAATTTATTCACCAACTGCTAATAAATCGGCTAATCATACAGGGACTGATCATATCCTTCTATCATACACTTCTTATGCATGGGACTCACATATTAAGCATACACTTCTCCATTTAACCTATGTGCGAAGTGCAACAAAACACCACTGTATAAGCTCCTTCATTTGGCTTTAAAGCTCAGTCCATTAATAACAACAGGCGAAGGAAATGATGGAAAATAATAAGAATAATTTGATTGACACTTCAGCTACCAGTAATTTCCACAGGAGCATTCGCCATTCCTAAAATGATGAAACCTTTTGGCATCTCTCACAACTATTTCTCTCCCAACCACTCTTGACATATACTTAAAGGCATTATGGCAATCCCCACAAATCCTAAGATTCTTAAAAACTCTGATTGTGGCTCCAAGAGGAAGCTTCATGATCCCAAATGCAACGGCAAGCTTCTCACTGTGAGTAGACAAGGAATTCTCTTTATGCTCAGATTCCATATCATGCAACGCAAACTTTGTGTCAGGAACATATCCTAATTTCCTCATTTTGAGAACCAATTGCTCTAGATACTTGTACACCTCGTTCACCTCAGGGTGCCGAGTATCACCAACCAAGAAGACATGGACCATATTATCAACGTCAATCCAACTACAACCAGGTTCTTTCTTGACCCCCCGCTCCCTCATTAGATTTCGCACCTTAGCCACATCGTCCCAACGGCCTAAAGCAGCGTACAAGTTTGACAAAAGTACATATGTTCCATCATGCTTGGGCACCAGCTCAAAGAGTCGTTCTGCAGCTTGAATACCTAAATCCATATTCCCATGCGTCCGGCAACCAGCTAGTATAGCCTCCCATATCGGTGCACCTGGTTCAAATGGCATTGATTTGATCAAGTCCTTGGCCTCTGTCAACTCCCCAGATCTGCACAACAAATCAATCATACGAGCATAATGATCTTCACCAGGGGAAATACCGTAAGAGTCATGCATTGAACAAAAATAATGGCGCCCTTCTTTAACTAAACCAGCATGACTACAAGCAGAGAGAATAGTGAGGAAAGTTATTCTATCTGGCAGTATATCTTCCTCCAACATTTTTTCAAACAGACTTATTGCTTGGACACCATATCCATGTTGTGCCAGAGCTGCGATCATAGCATTCCATGACACGGAATCAACAGAAGGCATTGTAAGGAACACACAGTCAGCACCATCCACAACACCACATCTCGCATACATTGTGATAAGTGAATTTCCAACTGAAAGGCTTGAATCATGTCCCAAGCATATTACTTGAGCATGGAGCTGGCGTCCATTCTCCAATGCCCCCAGAGCAGCACACGACGTAATAGCTCCAGCAAATGCATAATCACAGGGTTTAAATCCATCTAATCTCATTTGGTTAAATAGCTTCATAGCATCTTCCCCATATCCATTTTGAGCTAAACCAGATATTATTACAGTCCACGATAGACCACTCCTTTCTGGCATTTCCTCAAAGAAAGATTTTGCTTCCTGGATGCGGCCTGCATTCACATACCCTGACAATATTGCATTCCATGAAACAAGATCTCTGACGGACATATTATTAAAAATATGTCTTGCTTCATCAATTTTCCCACACCTAAAGTATAGAGTGACCAATGCGTTGTTCACAGATAAAGAGAAGTCCACAGTCGGCTTTGCTTCAGATCTTAGAATATAAGCATGCAGCTGCTTCCCATGCTTGAATAAGCCATTGTTAGCACAAGCACTGATTACACTAGTGTAAGTGTACTCATCCTGGCGAATCCCCATCAAATGCATTTCCCTAAACAATTTCAACGCTTCATGACAAAAACCGTGATGCACATAACCCGAAATCATCGCATTCCACGCCACTTCCAATTTCACATCCATACCGTCAAGCAACTGCCTAGCACCATCAAGGTCTTCATTCCTCACATAGCCAGTAATCATGGTCGTCCATGACAGCTCATCTCTCTTATCCATTTCATCAAACACCTTCCTCGCCGCAGCCACCACCACTGACGGCGATACCACCAACGGCGAAGAAGCACACTTAACATAAACACACACCAACGCATTTGACACCGAAGTGGCCAACAACACTCCAGACTTAACAATCACACAATGCAGCTGCCCACACTGCCTCTCATCCTCCACAATAAGCGCAAGTCCACTCAGCACACTGGTAAACGTAAAATGATCAGGCCGAAACCCGCCTCGCCTCATCTCCCTAAACAGCTCAACAGCTGCATTGCCGTCCCTGTTCTGTGAATACCCCGTGATCATGGCATTGTAGCTGACAGTGTCTCGCATGCTCACCGGAGTCTCCCTAAACACTCTCCGGGCCAGAGTGACATCCCCGACGCCGGAATAAGCCGATACCAGAGTGGTTCTGGCGACAATGTCTGGGTGGGGAATTTCGTCGAACAGGTGGAGTGCATATCTAAGATTGTTGGATTTGCAGTAGACGTCAATCAAACGGTTGAGAATATGACCACGTGGGAGGAACCCGGAAGCGATCATGTGGGCGTGGATGGTTCGGGCCAAAGAGAATGAGGCGGGGCGTTGGGGGCAGCATAGCTGCAGCTGGGCGGCGTAACGGCTAGCGGCCACTGTAAGATGGTGAGGAGGAGAAGAAGAGAGATGAGATGAGGTGATGTTGGTGGTTCGGAATTCAACGATGGATTTGGTGGCTAATTCATGAAAGGTTTTAGCTCTGGGTTTTTTTTCGACGAGGGGTTCTTCTCTCTTATTAAACCACCGGGTTTTTAGAATAATAATAAATAAAAAAAGAGGGACCTTCTTCTGATTTTGCCGCCATTTCTCAAAAGGGTTTTATTCACAACCCCACATCGGCGAAACCCTCAACTTCCCATTTTACCCCTCCTTCCCCCCCCCCAATTCACAAACCACCGTTTCCTCCAAAGCCCTCAACTTTACGCCAGACCACTCTCGACAGGTTCATCGAGAAGCCTCAGCCGAAAAGGCCCAAACTTGGCTTTACCCAGGTTCGAATTCAGCCTCAGCCGAAAAGGCCCAAACTTGGCTTTACCCAGGTTCGAATTCAGCTCTCTGCCTAGTTTTGCTTAATTGAAATGCGAAAAAGTTTGTAAATTTTGGGTTTTGATGAACTCCTGGTTGGGCTTGTTCTTTATTCTTATTGATTTTTAGGTTGAGGTATTTGGTTGATTATTTTCTATACAAATTGTTGTTGATATGAACTATACAGATTTGAGGTATTAATAAGAGGTTGATGAGAGGTTGAGGACTAACAATAAGAGGCCTGTGGAACCTAGTACGGCAGCCTATGTGTTTGATGACTTGAGAACCTCCGAGGATCTTTGATTTTTCAAGCTTTGAATGACGTATGCCTTAATTTAGTTTATGAAAGTAGCAATTTGATTTAAAAAGTCATGAAGGCTATAAACAGTATCACTACACAAATTTAAGTAAAGAAACATTGGCATATGGATGAAATGAGTAAGATGCGAACAATAACAACATCTTGAACAGTTAGCCATGTCTAAGAGTTTTGTGTTTCACGCAAGTTTCCTTAAGTTTTGATAAGGTACTGATGTTTTGGTAAGTTCTAGAGTTGCTGTTCCAAAGCTTGTTTGTTGATTCAGTCATGATTCCTGTAGATAGTTTCCTTAATTCTCTATTTTCTTTAGTTGTTATATCCCTTCTATTTAGAATGCTAACATTGTTCGAAAAGACTTGGTAGCAGCAATAATTTATCTTGTTGGGACTTCAGACTTCAGAAATCAACATGCAGTTTTCATAAGCTTCTTGAGGGTCTGATTGCATAAAAGAATCTTAATCTTCCTACATGTGATTGCTTAAGAAGATTTATATCTTAATGCTTAGTGTTTATTGTCTTCTTAATGCATAATTCTTGTTTCTTCCAAACATTTATGCTACCATGAATGTTGTAAAAGCCATCCAGCTCTGTTTTCTTTTATACATAGCCCTTTCTTATATGTGTTGCACCAAATCTTATCTAAATAAGCCATCAGGAAGCCTAACTAAGTAATGTGCAATTTTCTGTGCCTAAGTAATTAATTTGAAAGCTTCTGTGCCTAACTAATTAATGTGCAAGCTCCTGCATCACCTAGTTATCAATATCCTACAGCTGAAATTTTGATATGTTGGCTTAGTGAACTATTCACTACATAAAATAGGGTAGGGAATTGGGTAGTGTTGGTCATAGAGAAATTACGGCAAGTTTTGTTAAGGTCTTGGTCTCAGTCTTGGTATCACATTTGTTCTTGGTCTCGTCCAAATAAACTCACATTTGTTTTTATTCAGATGATGTTTTAGTAACTTTTCTGATGTCTTGGTCTTGAATTCTTCGTGAAATTTTTTTTTCTTTCCGCTGTTTTAGTTAAGAAGTACTTTTGAGTTTTATTGATTCTTGATTGATTTACACGAAGCTTCATATATTCCAGTTTTCTATATTTTTGACGTCTTGGATTTATTTTGTGAATTTTGGAACATTGACATTGTTCTTTATACTATTGGAAAGATAGTCTTTGCTGCTCCTTCTCGACCGCTTGTTACGTAACAAATAAAAGCATGCCCTAATATTGTAGGAATACCACAAGAACCTTTCTATACAAACCTTTGCTTAATACATAAAACCTGAGAACATTTATCAGATGATTTTGATCAAACTGATTGCAGGAATGGACAATCGATATGACAGGTCAGATAAGTCCTACAAAAGAGCAAGCTTTTGGAAAACTAAACGAGTTTTTCTTAGTTACTCCACAAGTTCTGGAGAAGGACATTCAGTCTGGTGATTATTCTTAATCCATACACTAGCAATTTTTATCTTATTCCAGTTTTCTATATTTTTGACGTCTTGGATTTATTTTGTGAATTTTGGAACATTGACATTGTTCTTTATACTATTGGAAAGATAGTCTTTGCTGCTCCTTCTCGACCGCTTGTTACGTAACAAATAAAAGCATGCCCTAATATTAGACATTCAGTCTGGAGAAGGACATTCAGTCTGGACATTCAGTTAGATAAGGACATTCTGTTGGTGGAATGTGAGATTTTTCTCCTCTTGAAGACAAAACCATCATGAGAAGGTGTGTTCTAGGTTTGTTGTGATACTAGAGAAGAGTGAACAAGCATATAAATGGAAGCAAGTACTGTTCAATTGGTGGAAGAAGAGGGAGCTGCAGTCTTTTAGATTGAATTTGCTGCTCTTTTTTGCTGCTTCACAATGTTCTTAGTATAAACATTTTCTCGTCCCTTGTTTAGGGTGTCTGTCTCTAATCTAAATCAGAAAATCTTAGTCTATGTCTAGACCACAGCTTATATGTATCGAATGATCTGATAGCTCTTTTTATTTTTATTATTTTCTCATGCATACACTATGCCAGTGCTGTGTGTGTGTGCATATACTGCACCAAGCAATTCACTAAAACATTAGAAAGGCATAGACCGCACCCATATATTTGAACGATAATCAGTATGTGCAATACAATCATGTCATTTAGCCAATTATTTCTGAAATCTCAAAATTTGGGCTTTCTTTGCTAAAAGAAAATGTGTTTTGTACTGAGTCTCATTTCTATTAGCGAGATCAAATCATGAGAGTGATTTATGCTGATTGATCATGTCTTTACTACTGATTGCTTAGATTGATTCTCTGTAATTACTACTGTCCATAATCCTAGTGTAACAGTTAAGCAAACACAGCTATATAGCTTGTACATGTAATCAGTTTTTGATCAATGGAAATACATTTCTACAATTTCTACTGCAGAACATGGAGTGTCAATTCCAATGGAACATGTTCCATTATTCATGAAAAGATTCAAAACCTTTAACTGTACTAGAAAAGCATTTCTTATAGCTATTTCCTGGTCTATTATGCTGGCATTGAACTGATACGACATATACATGCATACTCAAGTTTAACATCAGAACAAACACAATTAACTACTTTCTCTTTCTTTGATCAATTTGCTTTGCATCCATTTGAATCTTCAAATGTTATATTGCAGATGTGTTGACTCTTGATGATTGTTCAATGAAACAGCCACATGGAGAAGTACTGGATTCCGAAGTACAAACTACCGGGACATTGAAAACCAAGGAGATGTGTAGCAAACGTGATTCATCTGATGAAAATCCTTGTGGTCACTCTTATCTTATCTGTCCCTATACTTCGTGGCAAAAGTATACCAAATTTCAAGTTTACAAGTTCAAGCAGTATTAAGTTGGATAGTTTGAAGCAAAGTTCTTGCCATGTAAGAACTTCAGATGAACAAACAGAAGTAACTGCTAGAGAAAAGATCACTGGAGATGATGGAGACAACAATAAATGGGGACGAAGAGAATCCTCAAAAGCCAGTTCTCAGAGGAAATTTTCCAAATGGGGATAGTGCTTGTGAGACGCTTGATGTTCTAATAAGCAAGGCACCGACATTGCTGGCTGATGAAGACTAAAATATTTTTAGACATGGTGAGCTTAGTCCACTGCTCACTAATTTGATCAAAAGTGGAGTTGTTCCTGAGTCTCCTATCAGTAATAGTGGTTGGTATTCTTACCTGCAACTCCCCATTATTTACTCTGGTATTAGATCTGTGCTGACATACATGTAAATAATACAGGACTATTAGATACCATATGTATGTGGTTCCTGACGCTGTTTCGCCTGCCCAACTACCTACAGAATTGATATTGAAGTCTTCAAGTCCTAGGGAAAATGGAAAAGCCACTGATGTGGATACCAATGCATGTGAAAGAAATGCGTCTCTTCTTCCTACTGATAATGAAATTCAGTCTTTCTTGCACAATAGGAACAATGCCAGTATAAGTGAATCTACCTCCATATCACCAGTTATTGACAGAGGCCAAAATGTTCTAGCAGACCTTACAAACAGTAGCTGTAGCAAAGATTGGTGTATAGGTTCTGGAGACAAGTCAGAGTGTGAAAGCAAGTTCAAAAGGTTGCGCAAAGATGGGGATCATTGGCAACTAATGATGGCCCAAGAGCAAATCTGACCAGATCTTTTACAAGTAATACTCTCCCTGCTAAGCATCGTAGAGGTATATTGAATATTACTTGAGATGCATCTGGACTTGTTCTTTGTCTTGGACTCTTTTCAATGGATTGTTTATTTCTTTATCATTTCTACTTTCAAAGTCCTGATGCTCAGAGCGGCATTTGGTGATCCCCCTCTCTGATTGGAATTTTTGTAAAACTATTGTATAGGATTGATGCCTATGTGACCTATTTACTCATCCATGGTACCTGTTATATAGGTACGAAAATACGTGCAAAGAAGTCAGCTGATGATGTGAGGGAATTCATTGACGAGGAAGCTGAGTAAGAGCATACTGTTATACTATATTATGTAACATGTAGTAGACTTATATTGTGAAGTTGCATAATATCCTGTTTATAAGCATAATTAAGATGATGCTTTTCATGGCAGTAATATTTGAAATTATGATATTTCACTGAAGTGCTCGGAGTATCTTCAGAGGTTGATATATCTGATGATGTGGAAGATGAAACAGACTACTATCCAAATGATAGTTTCATAGATGATAGGATAAATCCTACGGCTGCAAGTACTCAGGCTGCAACCAGTGGAATCGACATGATGGCAGTGTACAGGACTATCTCTCTTCACTTTAGTTGAGATACATAATAGCTATATATACAGCTCTATCGAGATTCAACTAAAATAGATCTATTCTTCGGTTAGTTAAGCTGGGCGGGGAAGGAGGAACAACCGTTTTACTTTGGCACATGAGGTGGCGGGTTTATAGTACAGAGCAATCCAAGCCGATCTAGGTAAGATATTATGCCAAGCTAGTCGACATATTGAAACACCTTTTCACTCTGAAAGAACACAGCAAGACAGTGAAATCAAAACACGTGTCCCTGTTAGAACATACGTGTCTGACATGCCTGGCATTACACAACAGGTGTCCCCAAAATGCAGCGCTATACGTATCTTGCTAGTAATTGCTTCATTGATAATGTTTGGTTAGAGGAGACTCCTGACATTCTTCAGGATGTTCTCTACGAGGATCATAGCTATTATTTATCTGTAACGCGGAGTTTAGATATTCTGTCCTCCTGTCGCAAAAATTTGATATTATTATAATAAATGGAACCGAGCGTGGGATGAGCCTCGCAGCTAGGCTGGGTTCCAAACCCCTTTTTCAAAAAAATTAAAAATGCAGCGCTATAAAAGGGAAGCTGCGCAAGCTCCTTCACTCATATATCCTGAAACAACCTAAGCTACTTTAACCATCCATCTTGTCTGCTGCCAAGCAAGTAGAAGCAAATCATCCAAGTAGAAGCAAGCACATCGAAGCAAAATGATTGCATGCGTGCAGTGTGGAACACGCAGCAACCCCTGCCGATGCAAGGTGGTCGGCCCTACCTTGGGGTTCCTGGCCTTCGCCGCGGCGGCGGTCGTGGAGTGGCCTGTGGGGGCTGTCGTTTACATCTTCAAACACATCAAGGGTCGCCGAATCATGGCTCATCCCGCCACCGTTGTTTACCCCAAAGTTACCAATTCCATTCCCATTTAAAAAAGCGCTGCTTACTTTGTTTCGTTTACTTGTACCATTGCTCCTTGATTTAGTTAGTCTGTTTTCCGCGTAATCATGTCTGCTCTTATACTAATGTGATGAAATTTGGGTTTATAATTTTATATACATCCTACTCATCATGAATAACAGAATAAGTTGTTGCTCCAGGTTGATCATGAACAAATTGTTTACTCTCTTTGTGCTTCATTCACATCGCCTGAAAACGAAAAGGTTTATTCGTAGCAGTGGAAATGACAGAAGGATTAGAGTAATGGGCAATTATCTGATCTCATACGTTTAGCAAGAATCGCCTGATTCATGTGTTTTGTAGCTTTCAGAACCAGATCACCGTGGTGTGTTTTGGTCTGCACACTGAGGCCTAGTTTGGTACAGGTTTGTTTTTAAAAAAATCATATTCTATCTGAATTTTTTGATTTTGTGTTTGGTAAATCGAAAGAAAAACAGTTTTTTTTAAAAAATTACAGGTCACTGGTAGCAGCTTTTAGAAGCATCTTGAAGGTTATTTTTAAAAGAAGCTGTCATTAAAAACACTAGAAATTAATAATTTTATTTTAGCAGCAGTTTAAAACTAATATTTACCAAACACAAAACTGTTTTAATTCACAGCTGATTATTTTCGCAGTACAGTAAACAGCAGTTTTTTTTAAAGTCACAGCAATACTAAAGTGGCCTTAATTCTTAGTTGGCTAAGTGGATTTTCTTTTCCCCATTGCAATCACCCCAAAGGAAATTTCAATATATGCTATCAAGATTATCAGACAGACATTCCAAAGATGCAAAAATCGTCTTATTCTGATCATTCAAGCTACTTTTCAAATCGTCTTATCTGATCATTTCAAACTACTACTATCAACACAGAGTCTGAGTACTAACAATCCCAGCTGCATTTTTCAAACCACCCAGCCTTAAAAACTCATTTGTGCAACAGCATGATGCTCCAAATGTTTCTCCCCATGTCTAATTTCTATTGTGCCAAATCCACCAAACCACATAACAAAAACTCTCAAAATCTAGTACAGTAGCAGAAGAACTTACATGATGCACCAAGTCAAAGGAAGGTTGGTTCCATCCACACTTTACGGACCCCATTCAAAAACGTCGTCCAAATTCTCTTGGTTACAGGACAATCCCACAAGGACTTTGCACCAACTTTCAGATTGTAATTTTACGCATGTCTCTCATATTACTAGATTTCTTTTTCCGTCAATGTATCATATTACTAGATTTTTTTTTTCGTCATGAACCAATCAGATGGTAAACCATTGATGTGATAGTGAAACAACTCAAACAAGTGAGCCACTTCCAACTTGTTAGATGGGGTATGTCTGTTATGCAGTGCTGCATGGGATGCAGACTGCTTTTATTGTATTTAAAAAGTTAGTGGTCCAAGATGACCTGCTAGTGATTTGTTCTAAAGGTTTTTACCACAATATTACAACTATCTATTAAACAACTAAAACCTTTTCTTAGAGAAAAAAATAACTAGCCTTTAACATGCCAACAGATTCACCTAAAGACCCATGGTCGACCTGGTTACTAAGTGTGGCGGAATCACTGCTGTCTTTTTTTTAAAAAAAAAAAGGTTCTAATTGTGAAGCAGAAGTTTAAGTAAAAACACAACACAAAATACAAATAACAGACTAATATATATGCAAAATGTTTTTGTGACGGGATTTTGAGCAACAAGATGAATTTATTCAACCAAAGATACAAACATAAAACCTAGAGCCTCGCTCTTAGGTAAACAGCCAAACGTTATTTAGCTACTCATAACTGTTGAATAAATACTTACTTGTATCTTACAGTACTTCACACCAGATGACTCACATACACTCTTACTCACACTACTATATTACAAAAACTGTTTATTGGCTAAAACTTCTCGATAAGGGTTGGAGGGTCGAAGAGCTTCTCTCTGTATTGTTCTCTCTTTCTTCCTTCTGCCTTCCTTCTGAAGTTTTAGGGTCTTACAAGGGGTGGAACTCAAGCTAAAAACAAAAAAAACCACTGTGCAGAGTGGAAGACAAGGGGAATCTACACCAGATAACTTTACTCTAGAAAAAGTAAAGTCGTTTGATTTCTTGTGCTGGTGGCTCCTTTTCTTTTAGTAAAAGAAAAGTAGTTTGGCACCAAGCGTCGGCTAAAGCTCATTTATCCAACATGTTTACTATGTTGTGATACGTTTCTGGATCTTCAGAATATCCCACTGAGGAGTTGGGACCACTATTTTCCCCATCTTGTGCTATGCCTTCATTTCCATCGTCGAGGTCTGAATCATAGGGATAAGAAATCTTATATTTTTCTTCAGTCTCAACCTTTTCTAGCCACTTGGTGGTAGCTAGCGTGCAATCCACTTCATTTCTCATAAGAGCTGTGAAAAAATCACAGTTCTCAAGAGGAGGATGATTATAGCAAGTGACCATTATTTTTTCTCCACTTGCCAGGAGACTTGAATCATAGTCTCTTAGAACTATGTCTTTGATAGTTGTTATGGCCATAGCTTTCATCCATGGAATGCTCTGATTTGGTCTTCCATTGCCACTAGTAATGGCTGGCTTTTGAACCGGACTTTGGATTAATCTGACATGATGATATGGAGAGATATAATTTATCTGTCCATTTTCCATGGTCCATTCTGGTGGAGTTGAAATGAATTTTATCCTTAAAATACATCCATCAGGTCTGATATTCTTGACAGCTTCGGCTATTATTTCTGGAAAACCTTTAATATCTTCATTGGTTTTTGTCCACAAATTATGAACAAAACCATTTTCTATAAGCCATAGCTTGTGCTTCTGAGGATGCTCTGCTTGAACATCAACTAGGTATCTCCCATAATATGGGCCAGGGCTTATTGATAATGTCTCTAGGAGAACATCTTTTCCTTCACCTAAGAGGTTATGGAAATTATACCATTCAGATTCTTTTAAGGCTTGCATAGGAATTTTAGCACTTTCAGGACTTGTAAGAAAAACAATCTTAGGTGGTTCTGCTAGAATTCCTTTGTCTTTTGTATGGACTCCATACATTTCTTCAGTTAAAGCCGTAAGGGTTTGAAGTAAATGGGCTTCATTTTCTTCATAGAAAGAATACAGAATATTATCAATAATAATTTTATGTTTAAAGGCCAATAGCCTTTCTGTTCTAAAAACTGGTCTCTGGAAGATCTTCAGTGGTTGATCGTGAATGACTTTTCTTCCTGTGACTATCGGTAGCTTGTTTGCCTTAAGAGGGTCTCTTCTGCTTTTTGGCAAAGCAGCAGCCGTCAACGGTCTTGATATGCCTTTACCGTCTGCCGTTTGAGACGGGCTAGCCAGTCTTTTCCCCTGAGACTGATCAGTTAAGGCTGATCCTTTCGGACACAGCAAGAACTCATCTACGAGTTTTTCTTCGTTAGTACCATCGGAATGACTAGAACGACCATCTTTTTCAAAATCTGGTCTAGGCTTGATTCTTGAAGCTTGACTGGTTTCAGCAGTTCCATAGGAGACCAAGTATTGATATCCTGGTCCGTCATGGAGCGGTCCTACGGTCTTATCGCCTTCTTTGAATCTTTCCCAGAGCTTCTTTTCCTCTGTTTCTGGTTTTCTACTTCTGGGATTACGACCTTCTCTTTCGAACATCGCCATTTCTCTTGTGAGGGCGTCAGGCAAAAAGTTCTTGTTTCCTGCAACCATTTCAACATCATATTCATATTGGGTTAAAAACATTTGTCATCTCAAAACTCTTCCTCTATCTGCAGCATCAGTTAATTTGTAGTTTTTGAAGTTTTTAACTCTTTTGTTATCAGTTCTTACTACAAATTTATTTCCTAGGTATGCCTCGGCACCCTTGATGCTTTTTATTAAGGCAAGGACTTCCTTGTCTCCAGTAGAATAGTTTAACTCAGCAGCGTTAAACTTTCCAGATAGAAATTTACAAATTTTTCATGATTTGTATCTGTGGCAGCAGCTAAAACAACTCCTGCCCAGTAATAATCATTTGCATCTGTCTGCAAAATGATCAGATCTCCTTCTTCAGGTAATTGTAAAGGGGGAAGGCTTTTTGCTAATTCCTTAATTTTTTTGACAGTATTACTGTCATCAATTGTGAAAGACCATTTTTTCTTGGAACTTGTTTTTGGAGAGAGGAGAGCAGTTAGCCCACTGACTTGAGGAATAAAATCTCTTGCAAAATTGACAACTCCTAAAAACCTTTGTAAAGATTTTGCATCAGGAATATTGTCTGGAAATTGGCTAATTTTCTTAACGATATGCTCTTGAAGACGAATCTCTCCATCCTTAACATGAATGCCAAGGAAATCTATTTCTCCTTTAATAAGATGAATCTTCTTTTGTCCGAGGATAATTCCTCTTTGGACAATAAGCTTACACACCTGTTCAAGATGCTTTAAATGCTCATTCATAGTTTTGGAGAAGACAAGGATGTCGTCTATGTAAATTATGCAAAAATCTGAGTAAGGCTTGAAGATATTATCCATTTTTCTTTGAAAAATAGACGGGGCTTGCTTAAGACCAAATGGCATAACTAACCATTCATAATGTCCTTGAGGAGTTCCAAAAGCTGTTAAGGCAATGGAATCAGGATGCATTCTGACCTGCCAAAAACCTGATTTCGCATCAAATTTGGAGAAGATTTTTGCTCCTTTAAGCCTATTGATGAGAACTCTTACTTGAGCTATCTGATAACCGTCTTTAACGGTCTTTTTGTTTACATCTCTGTAATCAATTACCATTCTTGTTTTTCCTCTTAATTGTTCAGCATGGTTTCTTACCAGAAAAGCTGGAGCATGATAAGGACTGTTTGAAGGCCTTATTAACTTCTTTTCAAGAAGTTCTTGGATTTGACTTTCCATCTCTTTTCGATCTTCTTCCCTATAGTGAGGGATGGCTTTAACATGGCAAATAGTATTTGCGTCGTGCATCTTTAACTGGCAATATATTGGATCTTTTTCCCAATACAGCTGAGGATTTTCACTGATAATTGGTTTCAGTAAAGCCTCTATTTCTGAGAGAGATGGTATCTTTTTTTGCTCTATTTTCTTAGCATACACCTTTAGGTTATGCTCTCTGATGTATTCTTCTTCTCCATCAGAACTCTCATTGTCAGATGTTTGATATTCAGAATTTTTCTCTGATTCAGAGTCTTCTGAACTTGTTGTTTCATTTACCAATATTTCTTTATACCCTTTTAGCTGTTCTTGGAGCAACAAAACAGGTTTAAAAATTGGCTTATAGTCACCACTCTTCGCTAGCGACTTCTGATATTGAGTTGTAAACCCTTGAAGGGTAATACTAACTGCGTCTAGCAAGCGTGATTCCCAATAGAATTTCTAATCTTTCTCAAATCCAATCATCGCTGGAGTTTGAGTTATTGTCTGTTGAAGTAGGAAATCATTTCCAATCAACAAATCAGCGCTTTGGCCTTCACACTGCCAAAGGATTTTGATAGTAAAATTTCCTCCTCCTAGGGAAACTTTAACATTGCGTGCCATAGTATTCATAACAATCTTGTTGTCTTCCATGGCCACTCCAGTAACCGTTCTTGGAGATTTTTCCCAGTATTCTTCAGGGATTGCGTATCTTTTGGCAAGGGAGTACCCGGAGCCAGTGTCTACAAATGCATGTAGATGATACTTATTAAAGTTGGGAAACTTCAGACCAATAGTAATGTAGTTACTATATATGCTTGTCTGAATCTTCATCACTTGTTCTAATTTTTTAGGAGTATCAAGCAATTTCGTAAGAGGATTGATCTTTCTTTCCTCATTTAAGGAGTTTGGAGGATTAATACCAAGAATTGGATTGGCCCTTATCCCATCAGTCGTGGGATCAAGAGATTCAAGAGATTCTTTTATCTCTTTATTTTGGCTTAATGAAGTTACAAACTTATCGTTTTCATATCTTCTCTGAGATTTTCTGTTTGCTCTTTTTTATGGAATACATTATATTCCTCTTCTACCAAGATATGGGCATCTTTAGCCTTGGTTTTTCTCCTGAGTTCTGCGATAAAGCACTCGCGATGATAAGTTTCTCCTGTATTTTCACAGTACATGGGAATAGTACTATCATCATCGCACCCGCAATAATCACATATAAATCTTCCAGGATTGGGATGAAAGATGCTGATAATATCAGCATTTTCTTCTTTCCAATTTTGTATTTGTAATACAAATATAGGACGATATCTTTCATCTTCTTCTTCAGAGCCTTCTGAAGTACTTTCTGTTTCACTATATGATGGGTATTCAAGAGAATATACTGATTCATTCTCTTCATCAGAATAAACAACTTCAAAGCCTTTTAGATTAGCATAATCTATGGCTTCTTCATACTCGGCTAATAAGACTTTTGAAGTCCTTTTATCCTTTTTCGGGCACTCATTCGCATAATGTCCTTCTGCTTTACAGAGCCAACATCTGCATTTCTTTTTTCTTTAGAACCAGAATCTGGTTTTCTTTTAAAGAATTTCTTTTTTGGAGAAGTTTGAGAAGATTGTCTTTTATGATATCCAGAACTTTTCCTGAATTTATACTTCTTTTAGAAGCGAAATTGATCTTCTGCTTGCTATCCCGAATTTTTCTTCTGTATTTCTTTTCCAAAACATGACATCCCCATTGTGTCGGGGTATCCAAAATCTTTGGACACATGTTTTCAACTCCTCTGAGTTGTTTCTTGGCAGACTTAGACTTTCTATTCTCTGTACATTGTTTTCTTAGGAGATCCCTAACTCTTTCTGCTATTCCTCCAACAGTGAAATACTGAAGAGGGTTTTCTTCCAATGATTGTGTTACTGCATCGTTCCAGGGTTCTGGTAATTTTCTGTAATATGTTCTGATGAGATCATTATTTTCTATATCTTCGATGGTGCAGTAATAGTTTTGAAACTCATTGGTATATTCTTCGAAATACCTCATATTACAAATACTCAATTTTTGAATATTTGCTTTGGCTCTTTCTTTTGATTGTTCACTATGCCCAGTGATATCCCCGCAAAATTGTGCATAGATGGGGACTGCAAAATCTAAAGGGCTATTAGTTTGTGCCATTTTTGTTGCCCAATCAGTCCATTGGGAACTCCTTTTGAAGGACTGATACTATTTCTGGACTATTCCAGTTAAGGTAGACTCATAGTAGGCATGAGCTTCCTCGTAGGCATATTTAGATAACACAAGAGCCTGAGTTAGCTTTAAACTAGCAACCCAGTTATCTATTGCTTTTCTTTTATCTCCTACCTGATCCAGATCCAGATAAACTCCTCTTTCAGACACTGATTGTCCCTATTTGGGTTCCGTAGGGATATATTTCTGAGAACTTCTTTCTCCATATCTTCCTGTAGGAGCCTGACCTTTAGGAAGCTTAATATTCTTTTCCCGAATGATCTTTGTAGGATTGTTGGTGATGTTTTGTATTACAGTATGACCACCTTCTGGGGGCGTCTGTCTTTCACCATCTGTATCCATTGTTGCTCCAGAGTGTTCTGGTTCATCCTTTGCTGCTTGATAAGGAAGAATCTTCCTCTTTTTCTTTCCAAGTTGAACTTGAGAAATTTCTCTAATGATCTTCTCTAGTTCTTCTGGGGAATCACAAGTCTCAGCTTGTGCGTATAATTCTCTTAATTCTCTAGCTTGGAACATTCTCATAGGTCTTTTAGTATCCTCTTCCTCCAGAGATTCTTCATTATAAACTATTTTAGTTTCAGAGGTACTAGCTTCTTCATAGTTTGCAAAAGAGTGCCTATGGAATTGTAAGTTGATTTTTCCTCCTGTATCTTCATAAACTGAAGCATTGGAGCTCTCAAGCTGTCTGATCGGAGGGGTCAGATTCCATTCTCTTGGGAATGTTACTTCATGCCATTTTGTGACATGTTTTTGCTGAGAATTATTTTTTGGGTTGGTGAGAACAGATGTGGTAATTCCAGGGCTATTTAGAAACCTGGTATTAGGAGTCACATTTGTGCTCATCAATTTATAATAAATACGATAATCTATCGCTAGTTTCATCATTCCTTTTTTCATAGAAATCTCATCTGTCTTGATTCTCAATCTTAGACAGTGAGCCGCATCTTTGAGATGTGTTGTGAAGTTTGGAAAACATTGAAATATGCAACCTGGTTGCACAAAGAAGCTTCTACCGTTCCTAACAGACTTTTCTTGAAATCTGTTATTCTATCGTCTTGTAAGACACATAGAACAGAACAATCAATATCATCTCTGGCTAAGAGTTTTATTCCTACTTGAACTGCACCAATATGCATATAGGAATATTTTCTGTGAAATGCTTCACTTACTTCTTTTGGAGTTATCAGCCTGATATCTGTTTCTCCTCCTGTGGCTGGAACGGTTAATTCAAGAATCTTGAATCTATGTGAATCCATAAGGAAAGATCTTTTCTTATAGATTTCATTAAATCTAAATCTAGGGGCAGATGCTTCTCGCACGCTAGACTCGATTTCATTATACTCAAACTCTTGAGCATTTATCAGCTGTACTGGAGCTGTGTTTCCTTTGCTGAGAATTCTGCTTAACATCTTCATGTCTCTTTTGGTAGTTGGTTTTGAAGATTTCCATTCAAGTAGCTTAGGTTCACTAAACCTTAGTCTACTTTCTCCCATTGGCAGGGGTGGAGAATTTATGATGATTTTACTAGCTACACTTTGAGCTAGTGATTCTTCATCTATTTTTTCATAATTCTCTTCGTCCTTCATTTTCTCTATAATCTTTTGTAGATTAGAGATTTTATTATTTAACTCTCGAAATCGAATTTCGAGGTCAATACCTATCTCTTGAAGATAAGCGATATTATAATTTTGCTGCAGAATTATTGCTTCTACATTCTCGGCAAGTTTTTCCGTTGGTTGATGAAAGCCAATAGCTTTAACACCTTCCTGTTTTACTTTTAGATCTACTTTCTGAATCATCCTATTCTAGAAATAAGAGATTCTAAAAGTGTCTTCAAGCTTTCTTGAGTATTGCTTAGTTCTACTGTTGTTGATGGATATTGTTAGCAAGCTTTTCAGTACGAACTAATTTCTTTTCAATATCTGTTAGATATTGCTTTTCTTTGAGGTAATCTAGCTTGATTTCAAGCTTAGAAATTTTTGAATTTATTTCCTCAAGTTGATTTATCCGTAGATTAAATCTCTCGAGTTGCTCTATAACCTTTTCAGAGGTCTTATTTTTAGATAAATGATCTAAAAACTCGATTAAGCTTGGTCTTGAGGGATCAAGCTCTTCTACTCCGATCTCCTGTTGGAGATGAATATGTTCGTCGTATAGAGTGTTTAGTACTCTACAGATGTATTCAATGGAGTATTGACTTTCTTGTATGTGCCTTGAATGAAAGCACACTTCCCACTTATCAGTTTCTCAATGGTACTAAAAAAGACTGATAGGTTTTTTGTTTGGATTCTCTTTTGTTGGTTGAGAGAAGCCAACTTAAGCCTTTTTTTTTTTTTTTTTTTTTTACCTGCTTTTGAGCCAAGCAGGCTCTGATACCAGCTATGGCGGATCTAACCGATGCCAAAATATCAAGAGGTTTTTGATCTTCTTCAAAAGTTTCTTAAAGAACTTCAATTTCTTCTCTTGACTCGTATATTCTTTGTTGTAGTTGAAAGATAATATCCCAATAATTTTTGGTACTTCTAGGAAGCTTGTCTCGGTGTTCTTTTAATTTTCTCATATTTCTTCTTTCTTCTTGTAGTTCTTTATAAGATAATTTGGCTTCTGCTAAAAATTCTAATCTGGTAGCAATATATTCTCCAATTGTAAAAATTTAACTGTCTACCTTTGAGCAAAAGAGGATAGATCTATATTTGTATTTAGGTAAAACAAATTCAAACTTATAGGCCCACCATGCTCCGTCAAATTTTGATTTTTAAAAAAAACTTGCTAAAGAGGTTTTCCGGTTAAGTTTTCTTGTAATAGTTTTAGGTGACCTCATCTTTCTTGTCTTCTAGTTCAAACTGCATAGTATGCAGTGCTGCATACTAGAATTTCCCTGTTAGATGACTTATTTTCTAAATTGAAGGGTTATGGCAAAGGTGGGATGCTTTTCAAGAATCCACTTTTCTCTAGACTCGGGTTTCCAAAAAATGGCTTCCTATCTCTAAATTCTTTATACTGCCTTTCTGAACTCCATTTCTAGACAAATAAAGGACAGATTATGGGACTGAGAAAGAGCTTTCAAGATTCCTCTTATTCTAGCTAAAGCTGCTTAATTTGCTTTAAAATACCACCAAAAGTAGATTTGTTCCGCTCAAGAAAGCATTGGCCAACCCTTTAGTTTTTATCATCGCATTACCATGACTATTTCTCCAGGTCTGATAAACACTGTAAGTATCATGGTGCCATCCACATAGCACAAAATCAGAAAATGCAACATCTGAACACTATCACAAAAACATTTGTCTAATCTTTCTTTCTTTTTTGGATACAAGCATCTGTCCAATCTTTCCTTACAATCCAAGTATCCAACAATGAATTTTCTGTTGAAACCTTAAGCTGGGCAACAATCACTTGAGTGGCAAGTGGTAAAAGTTGTATAAACATAAACTCACAAGGCAACAAATCTCAGTGGTATCCCCAACACTATTGCCTCAATGGCTTGTTTGTTGGAACCTCAAGCTGGGCATAATCACTTGAGTGGCAACAATCTATTTAACACAGACCAACAAGGGAACAAATTTAATAGTCTACCCCAACAAATGAGTTGGTTGTTTTTTTTTTTTTTTTGATACAACAAATGAGTTAGTTGTTGGAACCTCAAGTTTGGCAAAATAATCACTCGAGGAGTGAACTTTCAAGGATGGCAACATGTTTGTAGAATGCTTTAGATCTCATAGGCAACCTTTAGAGACCATTTTCAACTAGTATTTTCTTAACTTGCAGATACACTTGTTTTTATGGGATCAATTTGCAACCTTGACATAATTGTTACATTGTAACAACCAGAAATTGCAGGACTGATGGAAAACGATACCCCTCGACTAGTATTCTGTTTAACCCAAGAAAAGACAAAGTACCAATGTTTGAATTGTTATTTCATCCATATTACTAGATTTTGCATTATATCATGTAAATGTATTCTCTATTAAACAGAGAAAAAGCAAGGCTCTAATCCAGACTCTATCAAAGATTGATAATCAAATGGCAAACCATGGAATATCTGAAACCCACCACCACGAATATCTAAAATTGAAAACAAGCTATATTAGTACCATGTAAATCTATTTATCTGGTGTAGTAGTGTGTATATATACCATAAGCTTTCTAACAAAGTAAACTACCAAACATCAAAACCACCAGATAGTAATTTCAAGATATATGTTATTTTGGCATAGGACTTTAATAACTCACCTTCTCTTTTGGTTTCTTTCCTTGTGGTTTATTTTAGAGGACTTATTTTCTGAGTGAGAGGTTGTGGCAGAGACTTGGGATGCTTTTTGGCTTCAAGGTTCCAACCACTTGTGGGGGTTTGCTATTTAGTGATAATGATATCCGCCAGCAAATACCTGCCGTTAAAACCTAGCAGAATCTGCATCACTTCCTTTGCTAAGCCCATTTGAAATTGAATTCAATGAAAACAGTATCAAAACAGGTAATGTGAAATCGAAAAAAACCAAGATCCTTGTGAGATTCAGTTCTTTGCCAAATGATATATAAGTGCACTGAGAAAAATTAAACAAAAAACAAAGGGAAAACTTGACAATTTATCTTTTGGGGTAGTGAAGTTAAATCGTTTGCTAGGAACTGAGGTGGTACTCAATGTGAAATTGTGAAACCTACATTATTTTAATGGGAACTAGTTTAGAACCATAATCCAATTCAAGCAAGTCAAAGTTTAGAACCACAAAATCAACACCAAACCAGAGAAGTTTTGTGTCCTGTAGAGTACGGATACAAATTCATATAAGACATGAGACTAGTAGAATAAACAAAACAATAAGATCACAAATTAATCTACCAAAATAAAATGAACATATATGTACCAAGTGATAGATATGAGTCATATGACATTGAGTGGAAAAAGTATTGGCGATAATCTTCATACCAGGATGCTTGAGACAAGAGCTGGCCATAAAACAATAAGCCTAATAATAATCAAATGTTCTAACAACACGCATCGGCTGTAAGTGACCTTTAGATTTGGAGCCCCAACGATCAAAGGTGAACTGAACAGGAACTCTCTTTTTTTACCAGCTTAACCATAAGCACTAATAATACAGTTGAAAAAACTTGTATCTAATAAAACATCTGAATTCTTTACTTGCCTCAAATGAAATCAACTTTATTTATATTCCGAGCAACACGGTACGCACTAACGAGAGAAAATAAGTAAAAGAGTTAGGCTTCATCTGTGGTGCTTCATTTTTCTGAAGTATTCCTCCATCTTCACAGTATTGTCAGTTATCTCATATACTTCAATTACAACATTACAAGTAACAATAGCTGGGGTGGAAAACATTTTTCTCCATAAACTCTAAAAAATTCCTCTTTTCATACGTTCTTACTTTCCCATATGCTTTAATCAAGACATTAATATCATAAGGTCTAGGTTTATTTCCATTAGCTGATATTCATCATACCACATCTCTATCTTATCTATTGCCCACTTTTCTCATACACATCAAGAAAGAATTGAAAGTAAAAACATTAGGAAGGCAATTGCCCCTTTCAATCATATTGTATCCGACTATGTGTTGTATCCAATTCCCAGTTATGAAATCTCAGCTAGAACTTTGTTGCAGATTGCAGAATCATGACACTCCTTCCTAATGGCTCCAATGTAAGAAAAAGAACTAAGCCAACAGTAAATGCCACCAAGTCCAGTTGAATACCACCACTCTCGTATAAGAAAGCAACTCTAGGACACCTTTATACTTTCTATTCTCAAGTAAAATCCAGCTATGCAATTCCATGTTAAAATACTTAATTCAGTAACCTACATCTTCAATCATTCGACATACCCTTGGAGGCATAACTTATATTATTGTATTCCAAAAAAATTCATATTCCTTTGGGGCATTTTGTCGAACAACTTGACCAGCAACATCCATGCCCAAACTTTCCATAAATGCATGGAGAACAATGAGTTATACAGAAACAAATTCCACTCCTCACAACTAGCATCGATGGACTTATGCACCTCCCATCAAAATGTATATCTAATTTCTCACCCTAAGTCCTGAGAACACTGTTAGATAAGTGAGATTAGCTAGTCTAAGCCACTTATGGATACCCCAAGGCAACAATGAGTTTTCTATCGAAACCTCAAGCAAGGCTAAATCACTTGAGTCGCAACAATCGTATTAACATAAGCTCACAAGGCAAAAAATCTCAGCGATTTTCCCAACGCTAATGCCTCAATGACTTGTTTGTTGGGACCTCAAGCAAGACATAATCACTTAGGTGGCAACAATATTTTAACATAAACTGACAAGGCAACAATTTAAATAGCCTCACCCAACACTATTGCATCAATGAGTTGGTTGTCAAAACCTGGTGGGCAAAAATCACTTGAGTTTGAAGTTCCCGGGGTGGCAACATGTTTGTAGAATGCTTTAAATCTAGGCAACCTATTAGGAACCATTTCCGACTAGCATTTTCCGTACTTTAGGATACCCTTACTTCTATGGAATCAATTAGCAACCTTAACATAATTGTTACATTGTAACAATCAGAAATTGCGAGACTTAGAAATCCCTTAGATTTCGGTCTGGAAAGCATGCCGTTTAACCCCAAGAGAGGTAGAATACCAATGCTCTAATCCAGATTATACCACAGATTGATAATCAAATAACAAAATCATATCAAGTAAATTTGTTCTCTATTAAGCAGACCAAGGTAACATGCTTATAAGATAAACCGACAATGTTCTCATCTCAAAGGCAACAATTAGAGACCAACTCCGACTAGTCTTTTCAAAACATTCATATACCCTTATTTTGATGGGATCAAATGGCAACCTTGATGTTACTTTGTAGCAATAATTAAGGGACTGATGAAAGAAGAAACCCATCAGAATTAGGGCCAGACAGAATGAAACCCATTCAAAAATGGTTCCTCAACCCCTAGAAATAAGGAGCACCGATATTTTAAATTGAGATTTCACGCATGTCTCTCTCATATTACTGTGTAAATTTACCGAGACAAATCGAATGGACTAATCGAGATCATATCACTGAGTGATGATTAAATGGCAAAACCCATATGAAACTACATCATCCGAGACCCACCCAAAGCCGCGCATATATCTGAAATTGAATCAACGAAAACCAAAATCAAAAACCTACATATGAAATTGAACAGAATCAAGGATCGTTATTATGAGATCCAATTGAAATTACAAAAACAATTATCGAACTGAGAAGAACAAAACGATAGAGAAAGGAAAGAGGGCTTTACCTTGCGGCGGTGAAGCGGAGGAACAGCGAACCACGGCGGTAGAGATCCCGGCCAATTTTGAATTTCAAAACTCTTATAGAGAGAGAGAGAGAGCTTGAAATTCAAAATTGAAGAATGAGACGCAGAAAGACGTTGCTGAGAGCCTCATCTATATATAATCACTACTTGAAACGTCAATGTAACGGCTCGATTGGTTTCTTTGCTTTGAAGACTCTTCCTGCCAAATTAAACCGCGACACCTGTCTACAAACTTCTTTCTCTTGTTGACTAAATGCCTAGATAAGTGCAAACAATTTGATTACACCTAGAGTATTGAGTATGAATCTGATAAAGATTCTCAATGAAACCAAATTTCAGTGGTGCATTGCAGAATTCATTTGAAAACAAACATTCTTCTCTGAGGAAACTTACATACATTAATAGTTTAATACTTTGTAAACAACTTTGCAATCAATAGACAAAAAATCCAATTGTTAAATATCCTTTGTTTACTGTAACTTTAAAAGCTCCTCCTATTTCCATTCTACTCAAAAACTGCAGTGTGACCTACAGTCCTCTCTAATATAATTAGCATATTTCATTAGCTCACTTAATCCATCCAACAAAAGGTAAATTTCATTTCTCAGCTGATTTGTGGCGTCTCCCACCAAAAAGTCCATGTCAATCCAAGAAAGTCCAAGAGCCTTCCTTACACCCAAGTCCCTCATGCAAATCCTCACTCTAACTAGGTTGTTCCAACGGCCAGCAGCAGCATACATGTTAGCAATTAACACATAGCACCCAGAATGCTCAGGTCTCATCTGTAATTGCATCTCAGTTGCCCATTCCCCAATCTCTGTGTTTCCATGGGTATTACAAGCTCTGATCAGAGTGGCCCACATGGCAGAAGTTGGCTTGTAAGGCATCCTCCTGATAATATCTTTCGCGTTTGAGGGCTGACTCGGGGAAAGGTGCATCAGGAGATCATAATTCATTTTGAGGCAGCAATATTTGTGGCTGGCTACTCCTCTTGCTTCTGTCACTACCTTTTGCACATGGAATGTCTTGCTTTTTCTTCACAAATTCAAAGCACTCTGATACTTGATGTGCATACCTTCATCAAATAGAGGCTTGCAACTTAGCATTTCATATACATACAATGTATAAGAGATATTATCAAATTTAAATTTCAATAGTATACAGCAATACAGGCTTAATGCAGTATCAAGGAAAATCTATAACAGCACCCCAAAAGAGGCCTCAAAACAAATGCAATATGACTATATGATACAGAAAACAACAAAGCACATTTTCATAAAAGGTCATTAAAATCGTAACCAGTTGCATGAAAAATTTAATGGGAATAGTACCTTACTGCCTCTTTGCTTCAATATCTTTCTTGAAATCAATGTTCAGCTCACAAATATGCCAACAATCCTTCGTTTACTGCAACTTTAAAAGCTCTTCCTATTTCCATTCTACTCAAAAGCTGCATAGTCTGGGCTATAATCCCCTCTATAATCAGCATCTCTCATTAGCTCACTTAATCCATCCAGCAAAAGGTAAATTTCATTTCTCAGTTGATTTGTTGTGTCCCCCACCAAAAAGAGAGAGAATCCATCACCCACGTCAACCCAAGAAAGTCCAGGAGCTTTCCTTACACCCAATTCCCTCATGTAAGTCCTCACTCTAGCTAGGTTGTTCCAACGACCAGCAGCAGCATACATGTTAGCAATTAACACATAGTACCCAGAATGCTCAGGTCTCATCTGTAATAGCATCTCAGCTGCCCATTCCCCAATCTCTGTGTTTCCATGGATATGACACGCTCCGATCAGAGTGGCCCACATGGCAGAAGTTGGCTTGTAAGGCATCCTCCTGATAATATCTTTCGCATTATGTAATAGACCAGCCCTCCCATAGAGATCAACCATGCAAGAATAGTGCTCCAAATTGGGAGTTATGCCATACATACTCACCATCCTTTCAAATAGAATTTGGCCTTGGATTACAAGTCCTGAATGACTGCATGCTGATATAATGGAAACCATGGTTACGTGATCTGGTCTGATGTTTAAGCTATTCATCTCTTCAAATAACTTCAATGCAGCTTTTCCCTCACCCTGTACTCCATATCCTGCAATCATGGAAGTATAGGTTACCTCATCCTTCTTATTCATTGAATCGAACACTCGTTTAGCTTCTATAACCTTCCCTGATCTGGCATACATGTCCACAAGAGCATTCCACAGCATTAGATAATCATCAAACACAACACGTTTTGTAATGTAGCAGTGAAATTCCTTCCCATGTTGAAGATTTGCAACCCGAGCACAAAGAGGCAGGATGCTGGCAATTGTAACATGATTGGGTTCAATTCCACAACACAACATCTCTCTAAATATGAATGAAGCTTCCTCCGCTCGATCCATGTGGGAATAACCAGAAATCATGGAGTTCCAAGTGATTATGCTCCTATCTTCTATTGATTGAAACAAAGTGTAGGCATGCCTTAGATCTTTGCACCTGGAATACATTGTAATTAATGCATTTCGTACATTGTCATACCCATCACAACAACTACGAATTGCAGAACCATGCATCTCCTTCCCTAACTTAATGGCTCCAATGTGGGAAGAAGCACTAAGCCCAACAGAAAATGCCACCGAGTCCAGCTGAATACCACAAACTCTCATTTGAGAAAGCAACTCCAGAGCACCCTTTATATTTCCTGTTCTCAAGCAACCTCCAGCTATAGTATTCCAAGTTATAATACTTATTTCAGTACCCTCCATCTGCAAATTTCCAAACAGTTCAAATGCTTCGTTCCACATACCTTTGGAGGCATAACAGGAGATCATTGAATTCCAAGAAATTGTATCCCTTTGGGGCATAATGTCAAACAACTGACGAGCAACATCCACAAGCCCAAACTTTCCATACATGGAGACCAATGAATTATGCACAAACAAATTCCACTCACAACTAGCATCAATGGACTTATGCACCTCCTTCCCAAAATCTATATCCAATTTCTCACCACAAGCCTTAAGAACTGATGGATAAGTAAAACAATCTGGCCTGATCCCCCTCTTGACCATTTGTTCATAGGTAGCGAGAGCCTCGTTTAGAAGTTCATCTTTAACATATGAAGAGATGAGCAAATTCCAAGGTAGAGGATGCAATACATTGGAATTTTCAACGACGATATGAGCATCACCATGGGAATTAAAGCTTGAGTAAAATGTGACCAGCTTGGGAACCAAAATGGGGTGCTGTTCAAGACCCAATCTGATAATCTGTGCATGAAGCTGTTTACCCTGTGGGAGTGATTTATGGCTGGTGCAGGAGGCAAGAAGAGAAGAGATGGAATGTAAGACAGCATCACAAGACGTACTAGAAGAGGCATGGAGCTTAATAAGAGACAGGTTTCTGAATGCTTCTGATAGATGTCCTTCACGTGCATAAGTTTTAATCGATGCAAGAAGAGAATCTATCATAGAATCACCAACCAGTAAGCTCGGTTCTAAAATAGATGATGATTTCGCAAGCTGTTTGATACCTTCTTTCCATGGCTTAGGTATGAGTCTCTGGATTTGGGAAAGAAAAAGTTCCTTTGGGGTGAAATGAGGATAAGATGATGGCATACACTATGAAAGTTTTCTGAATGTAGCATGGTATGCATGACCTGATAAAATGGTTTTGCCAAAATCTGCAACATGAGTCTCAAAATAAACACTAGTTGGAGACCCAATTTAAAACGGTACTTCACCTGCAAAATTAGAGATACGGATATCAAAAAGGCAAATTCCTCTTGCCACAGATGAGACTAACGACCGTATCTGTAAAAAATACTGTACTAAAAATACACTTACATGAAAGCAAGGTATCTATCTATATCTGCGCACGTAATCAGTACAAGTAAATAAAACACAAATCATATTGCAATTTTGTCGATTAAGTAACACAAATTTCGCTCTACTCAACAATCATTCAATTAACACTAATACAACTGCATGATCACAGTACACCACTCTAAAACTTTCCACTAATTTTACCAGAGATACACATAGTTGAAAACTTGAAACTTTGTCACGATAATCATACAAAACTTGAGCTTGGAAGTACAACAGCTCAACTCATAAGTCTAAGAAACCACATCTTTTCAAAGCAGATGGAAGAAGTTAAGAGCTTTACAACTTACAGGTTTGTTCTTCTGTGGCTGCTTGATCAAAATATTTTCCAATGACTTCAATGTGCTCAACTGCTCATACTCTTCTTGTCAAGAAATCAAGAGAAAATGAATTACTGCCAAATTGGACTGAATCAAAATTTAAAGAAAACCCAGATTGAGAAGAATACCTGACTTCGGAGACAGTCGGCGACTCTTCATGGGGTCGCCGGAGATGGGTCGCGTGGTCGGAGATTAGTTTGGTTAAAATGTCTGAGGTGTTTGTTGGGTTAACAAGAATCAGAGGCATTGGGGTTCAGGGTTTTGTGGTCTTCAGCTGTTGCTAAAACGATGTCGTGGGATGCGCCTTGAGAAAAAAGAAAAAAAAATTATTCCTTTAATTCTTTTAAGAAATTTTATTAACACATCCTTAAATACTAAATACACATCTTATACTTAATACACCACTAGTTAGATTTATTATTTTAACATTTTACTAAATACACATCACTAAACTACTTAAAATACCTTTAGTGACAATACACACCTATTCTCTAAATATACATCCCTAGTTTAAATCTATTACTCAATCGTTTTCGAAAAAAAAAAAAAAAACTGTTTCTCAATTAAAGCTATAACATTCACTCAAATGACTAGAAGAATTTCATATTAATAAGATTTTTCTCAAACGGTTTCATCTTTCCTGGAACTGTTTCACCTTTCCTGGAACTGTTTCACCTTGTTAAGATCTTCCTCGACTAGTTTTCTCTTATGGGTTTTCCTTGACAAAATTTCATCTCAAGAAGCCTTTTACTCATATCAATTTCAAAAATATTTGCACTTACTGAGTAAAAATAAAACAAAACAATACATCACCAAAGTTTTTAACGAAACTTTTACATGAGAATACTCGGTCCTGCGTAAGCGTAATACTAAATTTATTGATTGTTAAAAATCATTGCATAATATTCATATATGTCAAATATATTAGTACTTAGCTCAAGCTAAAAATTAAAAATTTGATATTGAAACATCTCAATTAGGTTTCTTTATTTTTATATGAATGTCTTATTTGGTAATTTTACATATCCACAAAGTGTATCTAACAATTAGAGGTGTGTGAATAAAATTTCTCAATTCTTTTTAATACTTTTAATTTTCAAAAGAAACACAGGTGCTGATTTTTGGCTTCTCATGCTAAAGGAATATGCACCTTCATTTGCTTTAGTTACTCGGGCTTTGCTGGTACTGTGGCTAGGTGTTTCAATACCAGCAATGCTGGTTAGTTTTAAGTGGTTGTTTCAATGTTAGTGAACTGTGGCTTGGTTGGTTAAAGTGTTTAACTGACAACTTTGAGGTCATGGGTTCAAATCTCATTGACATATATAGAGTGTGTGAGTTATTAATAAAAAGTTTTAAAAAAATATATAAAAAAATTTAAAAAAAAAAAAGTGGTTGTTTCAAATTCATTGATTCTTCATTGTCACTGGTTGTTAGAATTGTGACATTATCAATAGTTCCTGTGGACAGTCGGTAAAAGTTACCCGTAAGAGTGCCATATGTAAGATCCTTCTTTACTCGTAGCAGTTATATGCTTAACAATTGGTTTTTGTTTCAGAACATTATGCATTTACATATAATCAGATGTTAAACCTTTCTCCTAGGACACAGAGATCATACTCATTTTCTGAACGCAATATATTAGATTGTAAAAGTGGCAAAATGACGATCACTGAAGATGAAAGTGAAGACATTCAATTGAAAAACAGCTTCACAGAAACAAAAGCAGAGTTCAGAATCTTCAACAATCTTACAACTTGCTCTACCATCATCTCTAGGGGTTAGAAACTTTTTTTACATACACAAGATTTAGACACATCATCGCCCAGATACAATTGAAACAAAATGAAATGACTCGAGAGTCATGACATGTACCTAGGCTTAAGGATAAAAAAACCAGAGTAATCGGATGCACTAGCCAGACATCATGGACACAGCTCGTCGGAAGTCCAAAGATTTGAGGGCTGACTCGGGGAAAGGCGCATCAGGAGACCATAATTCATTTTGAGGCAGCAATATTTGTGGCTGGCTAGTCCTCTTACCTTCTTCACTACCTTTTGCAGATGGAATGTCTTGTTTTTTCTTCACAAATTCAAAGAACTCTGATACTTGACGTGCATACCTTCATCAAATTTGCAAAAAGATATTAAGTGGCAGTTAGTGAACATCATCACAGTAACTAAACAATCATGCAAATCAATATTAATATACTTGTAATGATAGAAGTACCAAAACAACCCATCAAAATTGTAGAGAACTATTGTTCTCACAGATGGTTCTTAAAATTTAGCACCACCTCCTAACTTCATCGGCATGAATGAGAAAACTCTAGATATTAATCTCATTTTTTTCACAGGAGTCCGCTTCTCAGAGCCAGTGAGAACTGAGAATCTATATTTCCTTACAAACATAACATGTAAACAAATTTATCCTACAATTTCAAGATGATAAATACGAAGCACATAGCATTAAAAAAATAAGAAAAAATAAAAAAAAATAAAAATCCATTTGTTTTATCACATCTGTGCATAAGCACAACTCAACTAGTTAATGTTACACAACACTGCAAAAAAATAATCCAACACAGCTACATCTCGTAAGCAATAATAAGGGGTAGGAGCCATAATATGGATGTCTGTCTACTTCTCTGTGGAGGATCAAAACATGTACCTATTCAACGTCTTACATCAAATGGTACATATCATGTAAAGATGGTACCTTTTCACAAGAGTCCGCTTCTCAGAGCAAACAAACCAGAACTTTCAAGTTCAAGGTCACAAAAGACATAACACTTCTAACAGATTCCATTTCAAGGTTTTATGTAATTGTTATTTCCAAGATCAAACATGGTCCATGATTACAAAATATACAGTCTGCATTTGTACCAAGTACTAACTAATTTAAAAACAGTTGAACCAGACATATGGTCACATTACAGGACTAGTATAAAACTAGTAAATAGAGGCTTGCAACTTAAGAGTTTTCATAGGCATGCAATATAAGAAATACTATCAAATTTAACTTTGAATAGTATATAGCACTACAGGCTTAATGCAATATCGATGCATATCTATAGCAGCACCCCAAAAGGGGTCTCAAAACAAATGCATTATGACTATATGATAAAGAAAACAACAAAGAACATTTTCATACATAGTCATTGAAATCATAACCAGTCGCATGAAAAATAAACAGGGATAGTTCTTACTGCCTCTTTGCTTCGACATCTTTCTTGAAATCAATGTTCGGCTCACAGTCAAGAACCAAAGCAGGAACCTGCTCATTCCAAAGAAACATAAGCTCTATACATATGAAGATGAGATGACAAAAAGTCAGAAGTAACAATGTAAATATGGTACCTTTTGAATACTTGAATGCATATGGTTACCCTCCAAATAGAACACACGATCCCTAATTTCAGGAGGTAAAGAGGTATCCATATGTAAAGGAACCTGACTGACTGACAATACCCCATGATTGCCGCTTTCGGAGGGAAAAGCCAACTTTCATGTTTTTCATGCAAGTCCCGGAGATACTCTAGGCTTACTCCACCTTCTTCTGCTCTGTGGCGTTTCATCATTCTTTTGTGACAAGTATCGGGACTTGCTCTAAGATATATGAAACCATCAGGAATAAGCCCAGGCAAGCTTGATACAACAGGGTCAAACCAGGAGTCATATATGCTGATCTCCATCTCATTCATCCACTTAGCTTCATGGACAGCTCGTACAAAAACCTTCATAATGTAACAATGAGATAACAATTCATCAGCCTTGAAACTTTTAACCTGGGTATTATCATTCAGTTCATCAAAAAAGGAAAACAAAAGAACAGCAAAATTGCAATTCCATCAAAATGGGCTGTTGTCTTATGACATTCCAGAACTATCTTAGGAAAGATGTTTTTTGTCTGATCTAGGACGAGGTTAGTTGCGCATATATAAGTAGTTTTCTCCTCATCATTCACTAACCACAGAAACCTTGGTCAGTTACCGTTGGCTTAGATCCAAGGATGGAATCAAAATTTTTTAAGTTTGAGTCAACATATATTTCAGTTAACCCCCAGAGCTAGAGCCAACAGTATATATAATGTTTTAACTCTAACCATCCATATATTATACAACCACAGAACACATTCAACCACAGAATGCAGTAATATCTCATTTAAGCAGACAAAAGTGAAGGGAACTGACATTTAACAAGATACTTACCATCCTGTCACTGAAAACACTCCTTTCCATCAACCTCAGGGGCTTGATACTACCGGAGGATTCTCTCTCTTGCATCACTCTTGTAACGAAAACATAATTCTGGAAGGTATAGGCATACCGTTGTGGCTCAGCATAGAAAGCATTCAATATGTTAAAATGGTCAGGTCCAATATTTTGCCACTTGTCAATAGGTTCTTGAACCACCTCAACAAGATCTTGTAGCTCAAGCGTAGTGTTTGCTATCTCCTTCAGAAAGGTTGACTTTCCCACACTGATGTTTCCCTCCACGCAGAAAGTAAGTCGTTTCTTCTGGGCTGGCTTCCCTCCTGAGCTGGAACTATCATCCTTCAACTCCTCATCAACACTCTCTTTAATATAACTCGTGATACTCTCAGCATGGTTTTTGTGGATGATTCCCACCGAACTTTGCAAGTACTCAACCATCCTCTCATTTGATTTTCCAAAGAACTACAAGGAGAAACCCAAAAATCAATGTTAATATAATCTTAACAGTTATATACTGAAAGACAGACACATTGAGTAGCAAAACATCGTTTAAATTCCACTTTCTTAAGCAGTACTGCATTAAGCTGTTCTAACTCTACTTCTTAATCACAACTAGTCAGCAAAGTTCGACTTATCTACTAGAGCTCAGTTTGGGTCACTCAAATCCATCAAATTACAGAAAATACAACTAGTAGTCCATGGCTATAATCTTTGATTAGAGCCTTGTCTATGGCCAAATTCCACCCCACAGTTAGATTATATCCAAACCATTATAGCAATCACAAATTACTCTCCGGTTTATAATCATCCTCAACCAACAACAACCATATTTTCTACACTAAAACAAAACCAAACTTTGCTACGAGCTAACCATCCATACATAAAAGCAACACATCCACAACACAATAGCTTAAAAATGTGTACAGACAAACAGTTACCTTATCTCTGTACAACTGCTTGAGCTCAGCAACTCCACCAATACCCTTCTCCACCAGCTTCCTCAGGTTCCTGGGCCCCACTCCCGGAATAGCCAACAAATCCGGGTTTCCGGCCACCACTGACCCGCCGCCACCGGAAGCTCTCTGCCTCCTAGTACTACTACTAAACTTGCTCACCTTCTCCTCGGAGCTCTTTTCAACCTCTCCATCCTCCAAACCCTTATCTCCACCACCGTCATTTTCCAAGCTCTTCTCAGCTTCCAAACCCTTGGAAGCCTCCACGGCGGCGGAGACGGAGAAGGACCCATCGGAGCCGGAGTGAAGCCACGCCGGCCGGTACCCATAAAAGGCGGCGTCTTTGAGCACAGACCATGCCCGGAGGGGGGCCTTGTTGGAGGAGGAGCAGCGGCAGAGGGTGCAGCTGAAACGAGAAGAAGATGGGACGCTGTTGCCGGAGGTGGGTTTGTTGTAGGCGGCGGCGGCGAGGGCTGAGCCGCCGCGGAAGGCGGAAGCTGTTGTGTGCATATGGGAAGCAGAGTGCTTGAGAGCTTGGGCGAGAGAGGAGAGAGTAGAAGAAGAAGGGGGAGGAGGCTTGTTAACGTGGGTGCAGAGAATGGGGCCTGATGGGCTTATGCGAAGCAGCTTCTGCATCACTTCTGAGCATTTCAGAGAGGACCCAGATGGAAGAAGAAGAAGAAGAAGAAGAAGAAGGGTTTTGAGGGTTTGGGGGGTTTTGAAAAGTGATGAGGGGAATTTGGTTTAGGGTTTTTAATTTAGGGGTTGTTTTTGTTTGGAGTAATTGAAGGGGTTTGTCTTTTGGTGTGACCGTCTGTCACGGATTTGGGCTTTTACCATACAAAACGTTCTGTTTTTTTCTCTCTTTAGCAGACACAAGGTTTAGATAGATGGGAACGTCTGCTGTGTATGCAGTACATGGAGTACTAACCATGTCTGGGTGTTGTCTGGCTGACGACGTCAACACACAATGAGGCAGTCAAATTAGAAATTTTTACCTCTGATATGAAGCACTCGCGCTTGGTGCGTCTCGCGTGTGTGTAATCGTCATCTCACATTCTCACCTAATTCACCTGATCATGGAGGACGTCAAGCAAACAGAGAGAGTTCGGGTTTGCGTTTAGGGTTGAGATAGTATCCTCTCTCAGTTCGGGTTCGATCCGGTCTGTGGGGCGGCGACGTTTTCATATCGGCTCTACATTCGTTTCAGGCGCCTTTCGCAGATCGGCAAACGATGTCAATTTATTTTTTTTGGTATCAGAAACGACGTATACTGAAACGGGATTGAGTTCAATTTACGGGATCGAAGGCCGAGTTGAGTCGGTGGTGTTGGAAGGAGCGAAGAAAGAATGCGACTTAATTGAATTGAAGTTTCTGATTCGATTTCAGGTTTTGATACTGTATAATGGATTTTTAGTGTCTAATTTGCTTGTTAAGGATTGATTGGGTTAAACGTCTAAAGAGATGAGTCACCCAGACATCCTCCTATTATGTGAATGTGGTATGGGTTAGATTTAACGAATTCCATTTCTTTCTGGCAAGATTTCAATCAAGATTTTTCTACTTTTGATGAAACTCTTAACATGCTTGAAATGGATAGTTCCTTAATCATAAACTAACCTTTAACCATATATATTTGATTCTAGCTAGCACTATATCCTAAATCATTTTGTTCCTTCAATGCTCATGGATTTGGTTGTTTGTGAAAATTTAAACACAGGGCTTGGAGTATGGTTAGCTTCTATTTGCTGGAAGCTATGTGTATCAGTTTATGAACTGATTTCTCTCTATCTTCTTGTTTCGGTATTTTCTCCCAAATATGATAAAGCTTCCGAAAGTCATTGGTTTCTTGGTCTTGCTATACACAGGTTGCTGCTGATTACAAGGTGGTTGCTTATACCCTAGATGTTATGGAACAGAGAAGAATGCAGGCAGATGCACTTCCAGTTGTATTTGACACATATTTTCACATATTGAAGCACACAATGCAGTCATCAACTGTCAGGTTTATAGTGCATCATTTTTCATGAACTTCTAATCTGTCTTGTCCTGTGAGTCTGGTTTAGCTTAAAATTTGAGTTAGAGAAAGAAAGAGAGGATTTGCATATTGAGGTGTCTTCAAGTCCCAGAATTGTTTTAGGTTCCATATTAGGCAAATCAAACGTTTGGGGGAACCACTCTAGTCTATTGGTTATGTAAAGGCGGTTTATTTGTTGCCATTCGGTTACCATGTAAACCAAGAAGTTATGGATACATCTGTAATCTGCACAACTGTTCAATGATTTGTTTTTTATTTCTTTCTTTTTTGATGTCCATTATGTGTATTATATATAGATATAGGATATTTGAAGTAAGCTTACAAAGACAAGCATACATAAGCTCTGAGACTTAATAGGCTATGGATGACATGGTTTCTAGAAAAGTTGATAGGCTATTCACTAAATCTAGTAGGCAATAAAGAAGCTTGGTATCTAATTCCGCCCAAATATAATCATCATTTACCTTGTCATCTGACATTCTATCTTGTTGAAGAAATTTATGTTCATTTCTATACTTCCAATGTATCAGACCTTTTCAGTCTTGTGACAGTTTAATTCTTGTAAATGCATACCCACGAATGGTTGTTTACTCTCAAACAGGCTTCTTTATGGATACCTCAAATGTATATGTTGTTTGGATCAACTAGGCATTTAAAGTTCGGTGGATTAAGAGTTCTGAAATCAGAGTCTGTCTGGAGTAATTTATATTTGTTCTTTCTGGTAGTCTACATCTGCAGATTTTTTGTATATATCAGATTTCAAATACATTCACTAATTTCATGTATTTTGTTACTCAGATCTGAAGCAAATCTTGGTGTATCAACTGGTGCTATGGACTGTGGACTAACTGTAGGGTTAGTACGTAATAGTGCTCACTTGCTGTAATGGTTGTCATTTTGTCATTTGTTTTGTTATTTGGTCCACCTTTTATAGGCTCTCTCTCCTGGCTTTGGATAGATGTACCTCTCTATATATCATCCAGTGTAGCTTTTCAGTCTTGGTTAAACATATGCCTTTTAGTCTGGTCCAATACACAAATGTTGTGCATGAAGAATGACATTCATGGTCGTTGGTTTGAAACCTTTTAACCCAGAAAAAGTTCTTACCGGTACTTCATTGAATCATGACTTCCCTTGATGATTCTTCACCGTATCAATTAAACAGCTAGAATTTTTACTGAGTCTTCAAAATACACGTTCTCAGTTCATGCATGTCCTTTGGTTCTGTCTTGTTTGGTCCCTAAATTTCACAAGAAAATTGATTCTTGGCTGATGGATCTATTGGCTCTCTAGTTGATTTCATTTAATTATTAAACAAGCACTGCTTTTTGTATTACCAATAATTCATTGATTGGTTGTGTTACATGGAGACTTTCATTGGATATCCTATATGTAGTGATCATACCACATATTCTATGTTGTTTGATATGTTTGTTAAACAAAGAGTCTCTCTGGATTCATTACATCTCTTTAAATGTGTGTCGTCTCAGTTTATTTTCATGCTCAGTTTTTGAATTCCAGGAATGATTGTTGCATGTTATTTTTATCGCAGTAGTCATAATTCTAATTTTTGACAGTAGAAAATGTTGTAATAGGTGTAAGACTATATCTGCACAATTTCTTCTCTGTTTTTCATTTCTATTTTGTGCTGTGTATTAAGTTGATCCTTGCATCATGATGTTAGTTCTTATGATTAAGACTAATATATGTTTCTCTCCCTAGGTTTGATTCGCCTAGTGTGGCTTAGGTTGTTCGTTCGTGTGAAATATACTGACAAAAATTTCAGAGATGGTTTTGGCGATCGAAGAAGGAAGGGAAAGTGAGCTGGATCGGATATGGTTTTCAGGTTTGGGTTTGAGAAGGGATTTAAGGCTCGGCAATAGATTGGGAAGACGAGCATTCAATTTAGGGTTCCTCCTTCCTCCCTCCTCCGCTTCATGACTCGAGCTCAGCTTCCCCACTCGATCCACACCTCTGTGAATCTGAAATCAGAGCTCGCCGTCCATGGCGACGCGAAATCGGACTCCGCTCTTCATAAAGTATCTGGATGCGTTGAAGGGCGCCCGCGCTCCGTGGAGCTCGTCGGCGTCCACCAGCTCTGGCGGGAAAGATCCGGTGATTGAATTGTCGTCGCTTGTGAATTAAAATTGAAACTATGCTCCGCTTAGTACTGAAGATCCCGGTAATTCAAGGTCTCTCTTTCTCTATTGATCTCTGGATTTGAATTAAGCAAATTGAAAGGTGTGATATTTAGTTGGATTGAAGTTTGGGGATTTTGAATTGGAACTGTGGAATGTGTGGTTTATTTGAAGTTGGTGAGCTTAATGCGGATTAGGTGATGTTGAATTAGAACATTTAGATAGGAATTGAAGGCTGGATTGTTAGATCAGATTTTTTATAGTTTCGATATTTGAATGATCTTTAGGTTGGGAGTGATACATTACGATTTTTTTGAACTTGTTAGATTAGACTTCTTAACATTTCGGCATTGGTTGTTCGAATGTTCAAGTAGCAATCTTAAGGCAGAAGGTGAAGTTAGAAGTGGATTGTGATGAGAGACTTGAAGATTTGAAGAGTTGAAGTTTATGGAGATTATTCGTTATAAATTATCATTGTGATATGAGTTAGCTTCAACAAGTTACCAAAATGAGCAATTCAAATGGTTTAGGATCCTGCTATCATTGAGTTTGATGTTTAAGCATGAACATTATTTGGTAATCGTGGAGAATGTGGTAATGCAGAATCCCACACATCTAAGTGCTTATATTTGAAAAACTTTTTTGAATTGCTGAGTATTTATGTGTTTGTTTCTGTTGTGAGCTCTCTTTGTGATCCTCGGCCACATAGGCTAGTCTGGGCACAGGGGAATAATGTGATTGTTCTGATAAACCCTTTGTGAATTTATCTTTCTCTTTTTAGTTGTAAAAAGGGAGAAGCAAATGTGTTGAGATTGTGATATGATATGGCAAGATTGATGTTATACACAATGTAACGTGTGATGATCATGTCAGCTTGTGTTTTGAACAAGATTGAAATCAGTTTGTTAATAATATGGGCTGTGTAGCGAGTTAGAAAATGGTGTTTTGTTGTTTAATTTGTTCTTTATGTTAGTTGCTTTTTGAACTACTTGTTGTGTCTATTACCACATCATAACTCATTACCCTTTGTTTGTGTAATTTTAGGTATTGAACAAGGCAATGACAATGCTTAGTCGTTATTGAATGTAAAGTAAGAAGCATGTTGTGATTTTTTCAACCATAGCTGTATTTTACTTCCATTGTAAAATTGGTTAACAAAGATGTACACTTGTATATAACAGTCATACCACATTAATAGGCACGTTGTGATTCCGATGACTAAAATTCATAAAATAAAAATTCGACCGTCTGATATGATCATCATAGTGAACTATGGCTATGGTATAAAATTCAATTGGATTCGGCAATGTTTGGGGCTCGATCGAAGCAGTCAATCCTAATCTATGGTCACCTATACATGGAAACGCTCACACCTACCTCCATGTGACCTAGTTTGGCCGACTCTTCCACACATTAAGCTCTCACATAGATGAGACGTAACCGCCCATGTAAAAATTTAGAGACGTTTACCTCCCGACGATAGGGCTCCCGATAGGGAAGCATAAACGTAAAAAGAGTTGACCGCTTATATCCGAACCCGTCTGTACCCGAAATACGTGATTTTTCAATCATAACCGTATTTCACCATTTCGATCACATCCTATTTCACGTTATTTTTGAAAATTTTGCTTCCACTGTAGAGGTGGTTCACAAAGATGTACACTAGTATATAACAATCATACCACATTAGTAGACACGTTGTGATTCCGATGACTAAAATTCATAAATTAAAAATTCGACCGTCTGATATGATCATCATAGTGAACCATGGCTATGGTATAAAATTCAACTGGATTCGGCAATATTTAGGGCTCGATCGAAGCGGTCAACTCTAATGTAACGTCACTTATCACACGAAAACGCTCATACATACCTCTCTATGACCTGGTTTGGTCACGTCTTCCACACATTAAACCCTCACATATATGAGATGAAGCGACCCATGTAAAAATTTAGAGACGTTGCCTCCCGACGATAGGGCTTCCCATAGAGAAGATTAAGCGTAAAAAGGGTTGACCACTTTTCTCAAAACTCAGACGTTACCCGATATACGTGATTTTTCAACAATAGTCGTATTTCACTGTTTCGATCATATCCTATTTCATGAGATTTTTGAAATTTTTTTTTCTCGGTGTAGTTGGTACACAATGTTGTACATTTACATATAACCCACTAAACAAGTTATACCACATTAGTAGACATGTTGTGATTCCAATGACTAAATTTCACAAAATGAAATTTCGACCGTCTGATGTGAACGGTATTGTAAAATACGGCTATGATAGAAAAATCAAATGTATTAGGCAATGTTTGAGGCTCTATCTACGCAGTCAACCCTAATTCATCGTCACTTATCACACAAATCGTTCTTAACTACCCCTCCGCGACCTAGTTTGGTCGATCCTTCCACACATTAAACTTTCATATAGATGAGATGTAACCACCCATGTAAAAATTAGAGGACGTTTACCTTCCGATGATAGGGCTCCCCATAGGGAACATTTAGGGTAAATAAGGTTGACCGCTTTGATCGGGGCCCTAACGTTGCCGAATTAAAATGATTTTTCTACCATAGCCGTATTTCACTATTCCGATCACATTTTATTTCACGAGATTTCTGCAAATTTTTCTTCCTGTGTGTAATTGCACTACAAGAATTTTACACATTGATAGCACTTTATTAATAGCATTTATTCACCAAGCGCTATAATTGGTCATTCTGACCTGAAAAAAATAAAATAAATAAATAAAGGAAACGCTATCTAAAGTCTCGCTCCTATCAAAATTCAAAAATGGTAGCGGAGTCTAAATTTTCATTTCCCCTTTCCCACTTATCGTGCCCGCCCAAATAAAAAGTTAAAACACTCATCAAATCCGCCCGCCGCAGAAAGGTAAAGAGCTTCTCCTTCTTCAGTACCTCAGACAATCTCTCTCCTAAATCCCAATCCATCTCTGCCGCTCCCTTAACTGTCGTTACGATCTCCACTCGTCCTCAACCCTTCGACCCCTCCTCTCAAAGCTCTCTTTCCCCTATTCCCGAAACCCTAATGGGCGAAAGCTCATGGAGGCCATGGCTAAAGATCCGAGGTCAGGTTTGGAAAACCTAATTGGCAAATGGTCTTCTGGTGTGGGAACTTCGATTCAAGGTATGCGGTTACGGATTTTCAAACTCTAACTGGTGAAGGTTCTTCACTGACCTCTCTCATCATCTTTCTTTGCCTCTATGCATTCATGTGGATGGGTAATCAGATTTGGTTGAGTTAGGGTGATTATTAACTGTAGTTGTTCAACTATTGAGGCTTTAGAGACAATTGGGGATCTTTTGTCCAGTTGGTTTCTAATTGTTATTGTTTACTTTTAGTGAATTCGTTTCATGTTCTTGTTCGATTGGACTTTCTCCAATCAAAACAATAAACCCTCAAAATTACTAAATGATTAGGGGTTTTCTGTACTTGTTTCTTATTTCAGAAAATCTTAATGAGCTTAGTTTTTGGATTCTGTCATACTTAATGGTAAATGGCCAAATAGAAAATATGGACGAGTTCCTTTGTTTGTTTTTATGTTTTTGTTTTTCTTCTTTGTTACAGAATAGCTGAGAGTTGCAATTCAGATATGAAAAATTGTGTGAGAGTCAAATTCTATGTGCTCATTAAGACTAGAGAGGAGAGCATGCTTAAGGTGATGAAAGAGAAAGGTATTTGTGCTAGGAATCCAATAAGGAGAGGACCAATAAGGTGATGAAGGATAATGAACAATCCGGGGGTCAGATATGTCGGTGTAAGTTGAGAAATAGTTTTCGAGTTCATTAAAGAAAATAGACAATTTGTACATTATAGAACTGATCAGTTTGGAATGTCATTAACCTTGTACCAATGAATTAACAGGGGCATTGGAGCTACTGATCTGAACTGCACCAGTGGAGATCGATCCTCTGTTGACAAGGTAGTTTGATGAATGTATTTGTTGTCATAGTTCAGAAAAGAGCCATCATCAACATATCAAAACCAAATTGGTAATAAACTGGTAATAAACTTTATGAAACTTGTATGCAGACCTCTGTATTGGAAGAGTTGATATGGAATGTAGGTTAAGCAGTGCTCGGTAAGGAGGCAATAAATTTTAACAAGTCAGTTACTGTCAGTGGTAGATCACTTTGAAATGTTGGATAAAGAGAAAGTAATGCAAGAAATATTGTACTTCTGGCCTTCTACAGCTTTGTGATTGAATGCCAAGCCTAAATGAACAATTGGTTGTTGACTGCCAACGTCTTTCTTCCATGCCTACTATTTTCTTCACCATTGGCGGTGTAGTTTTTCCGCCCAGAGGAGATATGACAGCATGCCAACTTGTTTTTAGCTGTGTATGAATTTCCCTTCAATCTTCTTAATTTTCTGTTTGTTTCCTGGTTCCCTCAGTGTTAATACAAAGGATGAGCAATCTCTCTTAGACAAAACTTTTAAATCTTATTATTAAGAGTCCACTATTTTCTGAACAACAATTTGCTGTACATTTTCATGACATTACCATGATCTCTTTCTATTCTGAGTAGTAAGTACTCAATGTGGGCGAGGGTGGTCAAGCCCAATGCATAAGTGGTTTCCCTGGTATAGACGTTCCTCCTCCCTGGGGACCTCTCTAGTATGATCACATCAATTGATACCTGATTCTGTCTCATATGTATTGTTTGTCATGTTTTATTGACGGTGAAATGTCTGCAGTCTGAATTCAAATTTTACTGATCTAATTTGATGCAGGATCCTAGGAAACGTCTTCATGGGTCGCTACCAATGTCTTTAATTATCGTAAAATTAGAGATGGATTTGCAGAGGCTGCATAAAGAGATGATCTTCTTGTTCATGTTTAACTATTTCTTGCTATGTGCATGCAATTGTGCCTGGGTAATGGAGTCGGTGGTTAATACTTGGATGTTGAGGTGGTGTTGTCCTTGCTGTAAATGCTGTTAGCAACCTTTTATCTAGTGCTGTGATTGAGAGTTCAGAGCATTCTTTGTTTGTTGTGTATGTTTTCTGAGACCAAGGGACGTATTTGGATTCCTTGAAACATTGCAAACTAGTGTTAGAAGCAATAGCAGGCGTACAAGAATTAGGTTTATCGTATTTGATGAATCCGTATCAAAAACCCAAATTACCTCAGAACAATATTAAATTAAGAACATAGTATGAATTGGGGAAATTTGATAGAACTAATTGGTTAAACGACTACTTGAAGCATTAACATAACATTCTTTGAAGTGGGTCTTTTTGTCTTACTGAAGGCTCTAAACCAAATGGCTACAACTATGAATCTCTTAACCTTAAACATGCTATTCATGCCTTCCATTTGAACTTGATACATCCAGACGGTTAAAACTAAAAACTGATACGTCCAGTTAAAACATAGATATGCTGCACCAATCAATATGTTCAATACAAGGTCGCTGCAAAGACTCGCAGAAGGTGTAATCCTGCACTTGCTGCTTGATTCACATATAAATGACCTAAAGAGAGAAGCAAATGTATAGACTAGTATCCTATTGTCAAAATCACCGCATAATTTGGCCAAGAAACAAACTATTTTAGAACATTAATTAGAACTTGGTACTTGTGTTGTTTCAAAAAATTATGGAGCAGACCTTGTAACTTTGAAAAATCATAACTGATTTTACGAAAATCGTTTAGAGGAGATTCCAATTCTAAAACGATCCTTAAGATGTATACTGAAATTCTTATGAAGACACCAACTTACGAAATTGTACGGTTTCAATAAAAAAGGTAACTGGTCTCAGAAACACAATTTCAGATTTGTGGATTTTATTCCTACCTTAAATTTAACCCATAAATCCTAAATATAAGAGCTAGAAAATAATGAAACAAAACAAAGGGCTTGGAATTAATTGAAACACCTAACCAGTTCAATAAACATACCATGGATTATGGAAAAGAAGAAACTTATAATGAACATATAGTTATATAGACTACAGTGTACTTACTAACTATCTTAAGTACATAAATGTTTTATTAAGGGTAAGCAAATAGAGATAGCATCACTTTTGCATATCTCATCTGTACTGATATTGCATCAAACATCTTCCAATGCCATTGCATATACACATCTTTCTACTATTAGGGAATTGAATTTACCAGCTTAAATGTTGGTTTTTTATTTGGATTACATCATTTGCCAACACTTTTAGGTAACTACTCTTTCCTAATTACACAGGAAAACAAATATATTCAATCTCATACCTGTATGCGATCCATTATACTCTTATTATGGCTTGCCAAAGCGCCACTGCTGAACCACTATTTTCTGCCAAATTATGTGAAGCTTGCCTGGACGAACTAACCTTTACGGCTTCCCACCATTCTCATGAGACTCTATGTTGCCATCCTACCTAAAAAAAAAATACTAAGCTTTATCAATGTTGCCTTCACAAACTTTCTTTTAGCCAGTGCATCCAAGCCATGTTATTCCTATGCTCCCCATTTATTCAAAAAGATCCTATGCTCCATTCACAATACACAACTCCCAGCCATAGTTTAAACTAAGAAGGTAAAACACACTAAACCAAAAGTAACAAAATATTTGACGCTGCCAAGATTTCCTTCTCCGTATCAAAAAAGAATTACCTAATTAATGGTCATTACATATATAACAAGCTTCATCTCCATATAATAATAATTTTGAAATACTAGCAACGTCTAGGGGATTAATGTGGTGGATTAATTTGAAAAATCAGTCCAAAGAAGCTTGGATTGTATATTGGGAACTAGTGAACTACACATCATAATCAAGTCCAAAAGCAAAATCTTAGATCTGTTCCCTCTTCTCCCATGGGACTAAAATCAACATCTAAAGTAGTTTTGACAAAACAATCAATGTGTAGGAATGTAACCCAGAATTAATAAATGCTAACAGTAATGGACAAATTTCAGCACATTAATAAATAGCAAACTCTTCATACTCCTAATATAATCCATATACCACTATACCAGCATATAGAGCTAAAGAAAAGAAGAGCAGCACAGCTTATACATACCTCATGATGAAGCAACAAGTTTTCTGGCTTAATGTCCCTATGAATCACATGTTTCTCATGACCTTGCGCCAAGCTCAATATGTACTACCAAATAGACAAACACAAACACAAGATTATTATCAATTTCCCAAACACAAAAAACACAAATACAATCAGAAACAAGGCTTAGGGGTTTAGAGGGAACGTACTTACAGTGGCAACTCGTTTCTCAGTAAGGCAAGTACTCTCCCGCAAAAGCCCATAAAGCTCGCATAAGATGCGCTCCGTAGAATGTTTGAGTGCCTCAGACTATAACATTGACATCTCTTCAAGGCCGTAAGCTGCGATATTTGTGCAGATTTCATTTATGCGCCATTTTAATCACATCCAACAACACCCACCCGGTGATGTATACACTGATTTATTATATGATCCAATATATACGGTATACAACTTTCAATTAAATCATAAATCCATAATCTAGGACAATGTAATTGATGCTCCCATTACACTGTAGAACCCATAAAAGGAACATCAGATTTATACACGTATAGATGAACTTACCTTAAACAAAGGAAAGGATAGGGGTAGATCGATCGGATACGCGGTTCGGGAACGGATTCGATGGTATGAGAAAGGCGTACCCCAGCCGTTCCGACAATAACTCTCAGACCCAGATGACCCCTCATGAGAAATCGTAGATTTGATTTCGGGTCTTACCCCATTCAACACACCTCTCGATTGTTCATTAATGAAGTTACCCACCTCCATATCGTGGATCGCGGAGGGAAGTTACCGAAGCCACGCACCTCACGCGTTTAACGCGGACGACGAAGCCAGACGAGGAAGTAATTTGCACATCCCAATCGCTGATTGACACGTTCTCCAGACACCTAAAGTAATCAATGTACTTTGTACATTCCAGAACACACCTAGATAGAGAGAGGACCTTAGGTTTAGCCACACCGATAGAAACTTATGTAACTTTTTTGGTTTTGGAAATAAAAGTAGCTCTTTTGTTATTTCATTGATAGAATAGCATCAAAGTATTATTACATTAGACAATAAGCTCATTTATTTCGGTGAACTTAACAGAGGATTAAACTAGATACAAACAAGTTTACCAGAGAAACAAAAAACGGGAGCCAAGGCGCTCAATTGCAATATTTCAGGCTTTATCAAACCATCGAACTGCAGCTAGCTCGCACAGTCTATCAAGCTATCTATACTCCAACACTTGGTACAATTTATTTTTGCCTTTCGAGTTAGGGCTTGGTGGGACGTTGGGGCAAAGTACAATTAGCTCATGTTCATCTACAGCAACAGGGCTAGGTATCTTGTTTTTTGAGCCAAGGGGGCATCCCCTTTTCTTCTTTGTCTTCAGCAGAGACTTCGGCTTAGTAATCAGAGTGTCATCAAGTCCTTAAATAAGACCTAGCTGGCTAGGAGGAAACTGTATAATTGATCGAGATTTTTTCTCCTTGTTAGAGGCTAGAACAGCAGGCTCATTTTGTTCTACCATTGATAGCCGATGGCACTTGACAGCTCCAGTTGCAGAGACTTTAGGCGCACGGTCAGTGTTAGGCTTCTCTAACCTAGCAGCTTGAATTAAATCCACAAAAGAAGGTATCAGAGGACTCGGATCTTTGACAACTTCAGTGACTACGCTTGTAGTTTTTACAGCAAAGTTCAACTCCGAAGGAGTTGGTAGAGAACTCGGATTCATAACCCCATGCATTGGGATAGTACCTTCCTGAAACACATCTTGAACTCCTTGTGTGGCCACAAACTGCACAATAACACTATCCAGAGTTGAAATTATCTCAGCCATACCAGTAGTCCCTTGAACATCACACAACTCCAAAGTCTACGAGGAATTGAGATTGCAGTTCTTGGAAACACAACTCAGAGGTGTATCATTTGGTTCCTGTAGCTTAATCAATTGGTTGCACATTGGTAGAAACCAGCAGCAACTCTGAACTCATAGCAGGAACATCATCCTCATTCCATGCTGGTTCTAAGCCATTTGTGCCAATTTCAACTAGCATCGGTCTTTCAGTGACCTTGGAACCAAGCAGTGATTTCTTGACGACAATTGATTTACGAGTTAACAACGGCTTTGAAGGCATTTGTGGCTGTATGGGCTTTAAAATCGAAGGCATGGCTCCTCCAGATTGAACTCATGTGAACTTCAACGAACCCTTTGAGTAATTTGGGTTTGCCAAATTGACTAGTGCTTTAACCCGATTCTCTTTCCGAGGCTCCTGTACTGCAGATTTTGCTACTTTCTTCTTACATATACCATCTAGATGGTAGATTAATTTGCAGCTAGCACACATAGCAACAAGATTCTCATAAAAGAAAACAAGCTTAAGTACCTTTTCAAAAATGAAAGGTATGTCCAAAGCATGAGATACCCGAACACGAACCTCCCATGTTGAATTCAGCAGATTCAAATCAACATGTGAATCATCACCTGCAACGATTGATGCATCTTCGATGACCGCTGGTGTTTCCAATCTAGGAGGAATGTTCTCAAGTCAAACCCAGAAAAATAGAGATTGCAACTGAACATCGTCAAAATCTGCAAGCCCATCATAGGCTTGAATAACCATTGGTGCTCTAAGATAATACCACGGGCCTGCCTATAACACACGATTTCAATCTTTCTTCAGATCGAAGGAGAATAGGAATAGACCTTGAGGTCTCTGTTGAACCTTAAACTTGCCTTCAGTACGCCAAATTCTGCAAAAGGTCTACTGCAAATCTGCGGGGTTAACGCATGTTAATACATCATATGTGAGAGACAGAACATTGGTCTTACTCGCCTAAAAAGACACATATTGCCACATAAAACGGGCTTGGGCCTTAACTAAGCCCAAGAAACCTACACTCTTCCTTGAGGGCATAATAGTAATACACTCTCCAATAAGGGTAAAATGGAACTTTTAGGGTGCATCCACCATATCTCTATAAATACATGTTTCCACCCCTCATTTGGGTAAGTCTCCATCTCTACCCTATTCATACCTTATCTCTATTCTCATGTAGCTGACTTAGGTATCGGAGGGTCGAAGGCCGACAAACCCAGTCTTCCCTCTGACGTCATTTGCTCATGATTGACAGGTTATAAGTCTTGAAGATGGTGCCTTCCTGCATTCTGTGTGATTCTTCCTCCTCAGAAATCACGCTGAAACAACGCATTTCGGAGTAAGAGGTTTCGCCAGAAGGTAGGCTTGCGAGTTGCGGCGGAGATTGGCTCCCAATCGGCGCGAGACATCAAGGACCCCATCGCCGACCAATGCAAGGAAAGTTGCAAAATTGGCGGTGACTTCGTCAATTGGCTTCGACATGAGGATGAGATGGATTGGGATTGTGGATAAATTGGTGAGGTTTGAAGGATAAGATTGGATCAGAGATCCAGATCGGAGAAAACTAGGGTTGAGCGACGCTCTTGGTTTTGTGTCAAAGAGAGCTGTGCATTAGGGTTTTGAATGTTCCTATTTCACTCTACTTAAGATAACTCATGAATCATGTTAGTGAACAAAGTAGTACCTCTTTTGTCTTTCGTGACTTCTAGATGTTTATTATAATCATGGGGTTTAAGTTTCATGTCTCCTCATTTGTATTTGACAATTTCATTAATAAAGGCCGTACCAGCCCATCATTCAAAAAAAACGTGAAGAAAATTATCTGCAACGTTGTTAATTAATGCAATAAAAATAATTTGATGTGAGTAATGTATGGAATAAAAGAAAAGCAAGAAATGGTTCATTTGGAAGTGTTCCAATCATATATTTGAGAATGAGGATTGAGGATTAACTTGATCTTTAATCAAATGTCTTTTAGTATCATCTTTTTCTCCTAGGAGTTTCTTTCCTTGCTCATGAACCCTAGTAGCGCCGTCTCGCTAAGGCTGGGGATTTAAGAAGCCTTTTTCTTTTTTGGCTGCGCAGTAGCGAGGGGATGACAGAATTGAGGCTTAGGAGTGGGCGGCGACTTTTGGCCATCAATCACGGATTTTGGGTTATAACTCTATCTCATCCACCTCTCTAACACTAGGGTCCTCGAGTTCAACAAACCACTCCTCCTTTGAACGAACAAGACTTGCCACGGGGAGGTCCATCGCGGTGATAACCCATCCAAATTTCTTAGCCGAACCAAGGCCAAAATGGCTGCCCCCCCCCCCCGGCGCCGCCGCCCTCCTCCCTGACTCCTCCTCCAACTTCTCTTGTTGCTCCCTCAACCACTGTTCTTTTCTTTTTGCATTAATTGAGGAGTATTGAATAACAAGGTTCCTTAATTCCTTCCTCTCTCTAGGGCAAAAATTCCTTGTATGATCAAAGAAGCCACAAAATAGACAGAAGAAAGGAATGTGTTCATACTCCAAATCATAAAATCTTCCCACCGGCTCCCTCGTCGGACGGAAAGAAATTGTTTTCTTTAAAAGGCTCTTCGATATTCACTCTCACCTTGATCCTCAGATAGATAGTTGATCAGGTTCCTTTACCCTTGCCTAGGCTAGTGCGAGCATGCACCCTTATTGTTGAGTCAATACATTTCCATGTCGCTTCCCGTCAATCTTCCTCCTTCACCGCCAGATGGAGTCCTTGAATCCTCAACCATAAGAATTGATATGTGAGAGCTAGAGACTTTTAATGGGTCTTCCATATCACCAGTAACCGGCACAACAAAGAGCGTCTTGTCGAATGACTAGGGCGCACCACCTAGGACCCAGTTTAGATGAGACTCCTTCCGAAATGAAAATAAAGATCTGATCACTACCGTCCAGTGGGACTGTTGTGAAATGCGACCTATCCCCTTGCTCCGCCACAGGGATCTATAGCGACCTCAACATACTGATAAAAATCTCCTTGTAGGGTTTCCAGGTCAAGAGTTCCCATACCAGGTAGAATCGTGGAGGTCCCTTCTTCATCACTTACGAAGGTAGAACAACCTCCATTGCATTCTCTTCTATAGCTGATTTATGAACCAATGAACACAAAACATCCTCCATCATGGCATCATTGTACAAAATGAGTTGCTATATCCCACCCCGATAGAAGGAGAGAATAGAAAACAAATATACACCTCTGAAACGATATGTCTCAATAGACACTCCTATATACACCTCTCGAGTATAAATAGGTGAAACCTTAACTCTAGAGCATTTGGCCAGAGAAAAAAGACATCTCTATATTCCCCTTAAATTCTATAAATATTATAAATTACGATCCCATGTCAAAAATCTAATAAAAATGGGTTGCGACATAACTTATGTGATTGAATGACCAAAAGTTCACACACCATTATTAGTGTTTTGTTTTGCAATTGTGTTAAACACGTGATAAAATATATAAACAAAATTTTCACAATTTTTTTTCTTTTTTCTTTAAAAATAAAATGAGAAATTTTATTAACACGTCTTTAAATGCTAGATACATATCTCTTTTTTTAAAGAAAATTACGAAAAAAGACATTCATATAAAAACTAAAGAAACTTAGTTGAAATAAAATATCTCGTTTAAGACGTTCATATTAACTATTGTACTTCAAACACTTTTTAATTTTTAGTTTGAATCGAGTACCAATATTTTGACACCGCATATGAATATTATGCAATGGTTCCTAAGAATCGATTAATTTAGTTTTATACAAGATTGAACATTCTAATGCTGAAAGTTCCATGAAAGACTTTGGTGATGTATTGTCTTGTTTTGTTTTGATTCGGTACGCTCAAGAAATCTTAAAATCAATTTGAGTAAGAAAATTACTCGAGGAAAACTTATGGGAGAAGATGTTATCAAAGGGAAATCTCTCGAGAAAGATCTTAACAAGGTGAAACCCTTTAGAGAAAAAATAAAAATCTTCGAGGAATATGTCAATGAGATGAAACAGTACAAGAAAAGATGAAACCTTTTAAGAAAAATCTCAGTAATGTGAATTTTTTTTTGAACAAATTGAGTGGCAGATCTAGAAAAATATGTGTAGTGAATGAGTTATGTATTTAGTGAATAAATTGTGTATGTTAAATGAGGGTATTGTAGGAAGTTTGGGTATGTCCATTTAATAAAATGTTAAAACAAAAAATTAATAAGTGGTGTATTAAATATGAAATGTGTATCTAGTAATTAGATATGTGTTAATAAAATTTCTCAAACAAAACAAGAAGAAAAAACCAAATTTAACTTGTAAACTCGTTCACACTTGCTTAAATATTCACGATTGTCACGTGAAAAGACTTTGAAACGATGCATGACGACGATGCCCATATTGGCCCACGCGCCTTCTCTATGATGTTGATGTGCGCGAGGTGTCAACCAAGTAGAGAGAGTATTCTCATTTTCATAACTGCGAGAGAATAGAAACTTACTCCCCATCCGCTATAACTAGTAAAATTTAAAAATCAAAATTACCTCCCGTGAATTCAAACCGCTAAAACCAAACCATATTTAAAATTTGGTTTCGTACCCGTGAAGTTGGACAAAATCCGTCACTTTTGACGGTGTAGTCTGGATATCAATGCAGACCCCGGCCTAAAACTCATTTTCACAAATTCAAAAACAACTCTGACTCTCCCCAGCGTCTCTCTTCAAGCTTATCTCGGTTTCCAAAAAGGTTTGCGATTCTCGAACGTCCACCATGAAAGACCCTACGTTGCACAGAAGCTTGCCTTCCATCACATTTCGCGCTTCCGAAGCAGAAGTGCTTGGAAGCGCGATTCCGGAAAAAAATGTGTTTTAGAAGCGTTATGGAAGCGCGCGCTTCTAACTTTGGAAGCGCCACTAAGGAAAAAGGAAGCGCGGAAAAATTAGTCATTTTGATTAAAACCTAAATTGATACCTAAACCCACTTTGCCTCTAACTTCTGTCTCATTCTGCACAACCAACATCTCGTTCTGCATATCCTCTTAGACCAAAATCTCCCATAGTCAGGATTAGTCGCACTTTCACCTTCCTTCCTTCAATCCGCCTCTCCATCTCGACCTCTCCACCAAGTCGACTCCATTTATAGGTTTGTGTTTCTCTCTTTAATTCTTCTTCGATTTCATGTATTGCAAATTTGTGTAAGGTAATTTAATCGAACAAATAGATAGATAAAGCAAAGGGTTTGTGTTTCATGTATTGTAGATTTGCAGTAGTAAGAATGTATGGGTTGTGGGCATGCTAGAACTTCCTATGTATAGTTGCAAATTACCGTGTTCCTAGTACTTTTTCTTGTCCATAGTTTCATTTTTCCGAAATCTGAGTGATAGTTCATCTTCCGGGTACATGAGAGAGGGAATTTTGAAGTATTAAGCTATAGATTAGGTATAGTACCTTTTTGGGTGCATCTTAGCCCTAACTGTCCCTCGTCTAGAAACGAAGTCTTAGAGCACTTGGTATCTTACTTTGTATGTAATACATGATGTATCAAATCCTTTATCTAGGAATCAATGAGATAGAAATAGATTATTGTGAGATGTTACCTTTTTCTTTTTCTTTTTAATGAGGTACTACAATTTTATCATTTGCTTGCAGTATGAGAAAAAATTGCATTTTGAAGTATTATGGTGATGCAGATCAGCGGAGAGACGTTAATGTGGAGTAGTCCAATTTTTCCTTGTGTATGGATGATTTTTGTAATGTTGATGCAATGCATGATAGATCCATCCTACACCCTTTGAAATGGTGGGCAGTTCATGGAGTTTCAGCGCCAAGGCTTCAAGCCTTAGCATTCAAGTTGCTTGGGCAACCATCTTCATCCTCATGTTACGAAAGGAATTGGAGTACTAATAAGTTCATACATTCTGCAACAAGAAACAAGATTACTCCACAAAGAGTGGAAAATTTGGTATTTGTACATACAAATCTTCGCCTTTTATCTAGAAGTAGCGACTCTTACAAATAAGGTCCGACTCAAATGTGGGATGTTGGAGGTGATCAATTTGATTCATTAGATGAAACTAATCTTGGGAGGCTTGAGTTTGAGGATCTTTCTCTTGATGAACCATCATTGGAGGCTGTTTTGTTTGATCATGTTCATGAGAATGAGGATGATGTCCTTGTTGATTAAGTAGACTAGTGTTTATTTTTATTTGAGTTATTTGATTGTAGAACAATAACTTTGAATTCGCTATGAATTTGACAATGATTTTGAATTTGCTATTTATTTATTTTTGTATAGTCAAATATATATATATATATTTATTTTATTCCGACGCTTCCAACAAATTTTGAAAAAAAACGCTTCCGCGCTTCCACGTTTCCGCTTCCGATTCCATGCAATATAGGAAAGACCTCATGTCTGCAACCGTCGCAAGCAAAGAAGCATGGGGTAACTTCTTTAGCCCTTCTACAATTACTATGGATTTAATATTCGTTTTAGCTAGCATAGTGTAACATCTTCATTTTTAAAATTTCTTAAAAATTATTTTTTATTCTTAGAAATAAAAAGTAGAGGTCGTCACGAGTTCGCCATATTTTTTGGTGAATTTTTTGGTCTCCCATGCTATTTTTAATGATTTTTCAAAGTTTCGTAAAAATTTTGTCAAAATTTAATCGAGAGTACACTAGTGCTGACATGGCAGCATGTCTTTGGTTGTTAGTTGATTTGGTTAGCAGGTGGGAGGATGGTGTGACCGGCAAATTGGTTAGTCATTTGTCATTTGTTCATTCTTTAACATGTGTTACACAAGGTTAGGGTGTTTTATTCTCTCTTTAACAAGTGTCCATCACTTAATGGTCAAAGCCCACTAGCCGCCTCACTACGTCGGCTTAACTCTTGTATATATATAGCTGAACTCATCGTCATTTTCTCTCTCTAGGTTTCTCGATCTAGAATTTCGGAAATCATAATTTTTGATCCGTAACTTCGATTCTGAATCTGTAAAGTGCTACGGGTTCGTCTCGATGTCCTCTTTCTATCCTAGAGGTTTGAGCTAGATCCAACGGTGGTTTCTAGATAGCTCGGTTTACAATCGGTACTAGTGGTGGGATTTCGATGCTATCGAGGTGAGTGGATTTATGTAAGATGTTTAGAATATTCTTATTTGCTATTAAAATAGTCAAAAAATATGATTTTGATCTATTTATGAAATATCTCTCTATTTTCATAGTGAAACATGTCGATTTACGAAATATGTGAGGTTTATATATATTTATGTGTTGGATCTATTGTTTGACTAGTCATGGAACATGTGAACTTCTTGATTGGTTATGCCGAAGTAAGGATGTGACACACGGAGGTATATGACTTGAAGGTCATTAGGTTCCCGTGGGGATCACTAAATTGAAAGATATCCAATAAGAACGGATTGTGCGATGTGATGAATTGTTTGATGCGATGTGTATACAATATACGTATTTTGTAATGTGTGTAAAATGACATGACTTTGCGAGCATATTACATTGGTCTACTCATTGAGCGGGTGGTTTTGCTCACCCACCCATTTCTAATATTTGTTGCATAAAAAGTAATTAGGTTGTACCGAGCCGGAAAAAGGGTAGACGACGAGCCTAGAAAGAAGAGCCTAGAAGATAGTAATTTTTTTATGTTCTGCTTTGTAACACTCGTTCACGCCTCGGAAACGGCGTCTGGTGCTTAAAACCCGCCGACGTCGGGACCGGGGTGTGACACGTAGCTATGGATTTAAGTTTTATTACTATAGATTTAATGTTCATTTTAGCTAGCGTAGATATGGATTTAAGGTATTGGAGTTCGAGTGCTTTTTGATTCGTTTATTACTGTCATTAACTAGGAAAATCAATTTCTTCGTGTAATGATGTAGCTTAAGAAATCAATTTCCTAAAGGGAAATTCTAAGAACAATACATGAATTATGAGCCACCGTGAATTAAGGTGAATTAATTTTTGAAAATATCATAATGGTACATAAAGTTCAAAACTGGACCCAACATATATACACACCGTTAGAACCACCACAGGTGGTCGAGTTGGTAAGAGCCTAGGTGTGTAACCCCTATACCTAAGTTCGAATCCCAACCGACGCTAATTGGAGTTAAATCCTAATTTATTCTTGGTGGCCAGAAGGGAGGAAACGTTCTGACAATATCCCTCAGCGCAGATTAGTTTCTGGGCCTGGATGCCTTTAAGGATATTGTCGTTGATAATATCCTCAAAAAAAAAAATATACACACCGTTAGTTTTTCCGTTATGTTTGTGATTTTCGTCAATCTTTCAAGGGCAAATCCGTCTCTCAACTCTGAACGATGAAAAAAAAAAACTAATCTGGTCTGAAATTTAAAACTAAATCTGACACCAAAGAACAACCCTCTCCAATCTCAACAAAAATGAACTCCAAGAAAGTCGTCCTCATAGGTCATTGTTGTGTTCGAGGGTGCACGATGTTGTGATCAGAAGGAATACCGAGACAAGGAAGTATCATTTTTCTAGTGGCATCTGTTTTTTAACTCCAAAAATTGTCATGGTTGCAAAGATCCTCCATTATGCGTTGGAAGACATGTTTCTACATTCGGTACCGCCTTCGAAAGCTTGCTTCGTCATACATCGAACGATCAACAAAATAATCTTCCAAGAGAAAATGACCTCAGGCCAGCTTCTCTATGTCTCTCCACATTTGGAGCACAGCCAGGTTGTGAACTACGCCCTCTAGGTGTCACCAATAGTTGGTATTGCGCCACCATGGCAACAGCTTGAGCGTTTGTAGCTTGAATCCGCTTAAGCTCTTTCATATTTTCACGATCCATTTCTAGCAACCACATGTTCAATTTATCCATTAAAAAGAGCAGAAATGAGATATGGATAATATTTCAAGAGAGATGAAGGTATAGAATAAGAGAAAATAGGTGAGTAGAGAATGAAGTCTAAAGCTTATTTATTAACGATTTTGAAGATAAAAAGTTTTGGATAACAACACGTGTCACAAAAATATAGGTTGAAAATCTTATAAAAAAATCTGAGATAACGATATCCGATAAAAAAAAAACAAAAGATAACGATATTTAAGGTAAACATGTGTCAAATATAGAATGAACGAATATCTTCTCGGGAATTATAAATATTTTTATAATTTTTTTAAAACTTTATTGATTAATAATTAATAATATAATTAATGTTGTATGATTAATATCATTTTTAATTAATTAAATTATAAGTTTAACATTTTCAATCAATAAATAATTCAGATTGAAATGTGAATAGTAGATTAGCAGACCAATTGCCTTCAATTGGTGCATTGATAAAGAAGAGGCAATTGCCAATTTTAGATGAATAGTGAATTAGTAAGGACAATTCAATTAACAAATCAGCAATTGCCTTTACCCAATGAGTGCATTTGCTCTTAAGAGGTACCTTCACAATCTTTTCATTTTCTTTTAACTTTTTGTTTGTGATGATTTTACTGAGATGTGCTTGTGGACATAGAAACATAGGATGATGGGTTAGATTAACGGGTAAAAACTAAGTGGAATATCATTCTCTCAATGATTTTAGAAGCGTGTAGATATAAATGTTGATCTTGTAGGTTTTCGCCAAAAAATTTCTTGTAATATTGTTTGGTGTAGTGATCTTTGATAGGTGCATTTTATGCAACTTTTTTAATGTATATCCGACCCTATTTAGCTATGTAATTCCTTTAACAATATTCATTTTAACTTAGTTTGTGTTTTTAGGTTGCAAATGAAGCCAAAGAGCACAAAAGAAGCAAAGGAGGGAGAAATCTTGAAGGAAAAGGAATCCATATGGCGCAAGAAAAGAAATCAAAAAATTTGCCAGGAATTGTCAGTCAACTTCAACAGAGGATTGTGATCAGCTCATAATGATCCAGAAGATGAACCTTACATCTGGAAAGCTAAAAGAGTCTAGTTTCCAGAACTTTATGCGGATCGTCAATAGCTATTTTGGAGAAGAAGTTATGATTGTTTGAGTGACCAAATGTCATTCTGCCCGAAATTCTGATTTGGACCGAAACTTCAATTTCAAGGCCCATACCACAATGGCGAGCCCATTGACGAAAATTGAGGGTTCTCTAACCTTAATAGAAGCTGTTCATACGTTCCCTATATATAGGAGGAGTTGGAGACATGAAAGGGGTCGCTCTTTGCCACAGAAAATAACATCCTTTCATCTCCTTCAGAAACTCCTCTCCAAACTCAAGCCCTAGTTTAGGACTTCTCTTGATGTGCCTTCTCTTTTGTAATCCTCGACGTAGTTCCTTGTTTCAATATTCAAAATGTAATCTAAACTCAGACCTCATGTTTTCTTTTACTATCTATTCAACTACTTTAGTTTGTTTCCATCTCTCTTTTTCGTTTGTGTTCATGAGTTGGATTTTTGATTGAGTTTGTTCTTATAATCATGAAAATCAGATATGTACACTTGAGTTGTTTGTGCAATTAATGATGTTTTTGATGATCTAAATTGTGTTTATGTGTGATTGACAACTTATGACTTGTTCTTAATCAATATGTGTCATTGTTTGTGTTAAGTCCGCGTCGGTAAACATGAACTAGAATGGTAAGGAGTTATAGGTTGCATGCTAGGATGTTTTTGAAGTCTGCGTCGGTGAATTACATTCTAACATGTTCAAGTTCTTCCTCTGATCTATTTTAGATATGAAGTCCGCGTCGGTACATATCTATGAGCAGTTAGAAGGGTTTTAAGTAGTTAAGTCCGCATCGGTAAATTACTTGAAACATGAAATTTGATTCGTTTCTCCATATGCATGATTTAGGTTGTTAGGGTTGAAATTGCATAGCTAAATCTGATTTAGTGTTTTCTTGTGTGCAAAGAGACGATCACATGTATATAGTAGCTTAGGTTTTTGTTTTCCTTATAGTTTAGCATTTTTGCTATTCTTATGTTCCCTGTTTTATTTTATTTTATTTTTGTACCAAACGATCTCTGAATCCCCTGAAAATTTGTACAGTAGTTCCTCTGTGTGTCTAGTAGGTCTCTGTAAATTGTCATATTTTTCTGAGTAGTTTAGGTTAGGTTTTTAATTAGGTTTTTGACTGCTGTTCTATGGAACAGTAGCTACTTTTGTAAATTGTTTAAAGGTTTTATTACTTGTTAATATTTGTTGTGTTTTACTAATGCTTTGTTTTGCAAGGTACCTTCAATCCCCGGTCCTATACGATACCCTTACTTACCTTGTGCTACTAATGATAAAAAATGTTTATTTGATGCAGGTTTTCCGTCAATCTTCTCTTTACCTATTTGATCGTGGTTATCATTTTCTCATGATTTTAAAGAATACAACATATTTACCGATCTTCCTAAAAAGGAAAACATAAGTGCCGATTTACGGGTTTTGTCCCAATTTTCGTGTAATATTAGTTGGTGTATTATCCTCCTTTATCTATTTGATTGTTATTATAACCCCAACTCCAAATTTCTCATGATTTTTGAGGAGTCAATTTTACTGCTAATCTTGTAGGACTTATAATATTTTTTGTTGTATGATCTTTGCTTTCTTTGACCGTTATATGAAGGAAAACAATACAATTTTCAAAGAGCTCTCTAGAGAAACTCTAGACCAGGGCTTCGAGCATACCAATGACTCTAGAACAACTGTGTGTCGCCAGTCTCAGATAAAGCAAGATCTCCTTTCATGGATTATTTGGTGTTTAACGAGAGGCTGAAGAAATTATATGAAGCTTGCTTGGTTATTTCAAGCTTTGGTGGTTTTGATCGAACCTCTGACGTGAGTTTCAATGAAGGTAACATTTTGTTATTATTGGTGTTCCTTGGACTCTCCGCCATTTGTAGAGATTGGTACGATTTCGTGGTCAACATCACAAATCTGATTTTCGTGGTTTGCAACAAAACTCGGTTTTGTTCTAGCCTTTGGTGTTGATGGTTTAGAAGAGAGACAGAGGCGTTGATGATATGGTGGAATGGGCATCGTCAGAGGGATCATAGGAGATGCAAGACTTCATCCCCCAACTAGGGTTTCCTAAGGCTTCTGCTTTTGGTCCTGGTTTCGAATTTGGGATGTTAGGGTTTAGCCTATTTGTTTTAGTTGGTTTTATGTCTAAGTTACTAGAAGTAACTCTGTAAGTCTTCGTGGAAGTATTTGGTTTTATTGTACCACAATGACGTGCTTGTTGCTTAGAGTAAAGTGGAAGATAGATGTCTGCGAGGCGAGCCTTTTTGTTTTGATAACATAGAATACTCGATCTGAGCTTTAGTGTTGTAAGATCTTGTACTACTTTTTACCCATGAATTCGAACCGTATTTGGATAGAGCTCTTTATGTTAGAGAAAATGACGGTTATTACAACTCTCATATCTAAATATTATGTTCTCATTATTTTATTTTAAAGAAGCCAATTTAATTGCCTATTTTGTTAGTTTTTTGTCATAAGTATCGTTATAAAGGTACGTGATTGCGGTAATAATCTTTATGTTTATCTATTTGACCTATATTATAACCCTGACTATTTCAAACATGTGAGTCTTACTGTTCACGTTTAGATGCTTCTCTCTAAAACCCAAGCTACCTCTCATCTCTCAGCAAGCTTTTCTCCTGTTTTCTCCTCACCGTTGTGGTGATCCTTCATCCTTGTGATGATTCCTCATCCCTAGTGGTGATTTTTTCTTCGTTTTCTTCATTTGTATCTGATTTTGGTCATAGATCAGATCTGTTTTCATATCTTAGATCTGCAATCCTAAGATATACTTCCAGATCTAATCTCATCATGATTCTCAGACGTTTGTATTCCCTTGCTCCTCAAGATCTTCAAACCACAAACACAACTCTTTCTTCTCTTCTACCTTGCCATGCCATTGAAGGATTTGTACCCATTTGCAACCACCTTTTTAGATTTCAGTTTTCCTTGCCGAAATCTTCTTTGGTTTGGTTGTGGTTACTCTTCTATGCGAGATTGTCTCGTAATTGGTCATCTGGAGAATGTATGGCGGCTTCAGCTATATCCTCACATTTGCAGACCACCCCTGGTTCTCTCGTGCTTGCATCTTTCGGCGGAGCTTCGGTGGTGATGGATCGTCCATGGCGGCAGCAAGACAGATATGAAGAAAAAGTTGTGATTAGGGTTTGCACATTTTGGGTTTTTGGGCCTTTACGTTTTTGGTTTGTTTTATGTACGTAGTTGATTTACTCTTGTCTTCATTCCTTAAGAATCTGACTTTAAAAGACTTGTTTTGGATCTGCGTATGGCTTTGTTTGGACCTCTATTGTCTTGTAACTTTTATGATAACTTGTTTCACGACAAAAATAAATAAATTATAACCCTGACTTTAAAATATAATTTTCTTATAAATTAAAAGAAGCTAATACAATTAACGATCTTGTAGATTATTGTTCGAGTTTTTCTTGTAATATTATTTTTTTTCTGTAATAATCTTCCTTTTATCTATTTGACCGTTGTAGCCCTCACTCCAAAGTAACATCAATCTACGTTATTTGTTTCACTACAAACATGACCCAAAAATATTACGGTACAATTTGTCGGAAGAAAAAGAAAAAAGAAAAAAAAAAAAAAAATCAAGAGTGTCCCACTACAGAAAAGAACAAGGCATTCACTAGCGGGGGCCCCACCCAGAACACCACCACATAACAACCACAGTGTATCGTGAAAGCAATCCACCGCCACACTCCCCGTGATTCAAGCCGCCCACACTCCCACGCGCCACGCGCTCTCCCCCCCAACTCCTTATCTTCTTCGCTTCTTCTTCTTCCCCAAAAACCCAACTAAGCCCGCCACTTGCAGCCACCACTACTCTAATGCAGCACCTTCACCTCTTCCACTCTCAGATCTCAACCTCTCTCTACTCCTAAATCCCTTCCTCCGATGCACGGCTACAGCCGTCTCGGCCTGCCCCGCGGCTCGCCGCCGTCCTCGCCGCGGTGCCGCCACGGCCGGAGGTCTTGCTCCGGCCGTGACGCGGCGACGAAGCAGCAGCAGAGCATTGTGGAGAGGGCGGTGTTCTTCATCATATCGGTGGTGTTCAGAAGACGAGGGATGCTCTTGTTCGCGCCGCTGTTGTATATTTCGGGAATGCTGTTGTATATGGGCTCCGTCAGCTTCGATGTAGTTAGCTTGAAGAACGTTGTGATTATCGGTAAGCCGTCGCCGCCGGGATCAGTGTACAGGAGCCCTCAGGTTTTCCAGAAGCTCTGGCCTTTTATGCAGGCCGAGAGTAATCACACTCCAAATTTGGTCAGTTCCTTTTGCATACTCTTGTTACTAATTCGGACCGATTTGGTTTCGGATTGATAATGCATCATTTGCTATTAATTTTGTATGCTTTTGTATCAGTTTGATATGCATTGAATACAACTATAAAAGTATGAAGTACTCGATTCAAGTGTGTTTCGATTGAAAACTTACTATGTTTATATGAAATTAGTGTCATAGCTAGTCCTACAGTGTCGGCCAGTGATGTTCGTTTATTGTGCACTTTGTGAAGAGTTATGAATGATGCTTGCGATGAGCTATGTGAATTGACACTGTTGAAACGAATATATTGCAGTTGTCGACCGTGTGGAACTCAAAGGTGCATAAAGTATGGAAGCCTTGTATTCCCAATGATACTCTGAAAGCAGGTTAGATTTTTGTTTAAAATATTACTGTTAATTGACAAGCAGTATTTAATTGTCTGCTGGGATTATTACTGGTTTACAGAGATTCTTCTTAGTTGAACTCATCATTTTGGTTCAGCTCTGTGGGCAACAGGGCCTACTGTTTGGTCTTAAGATTAGCTATTAGATCAATATCAGCAGAAACATACTGAAAAAGTTTGTGCACCCCATAATTTATGACCCATGGACGGCGCATACGGTATACTAAACAAAGTATGATTTGGAAATGGAAATACCGTTCCCTGGCTTTTCAATGGCACACTCATGCATATAGACGACATTCTGCTTCTTGCATGTTTTGCAGATTTTCATGTAACTGTAATGTAGTTATTAATATTCTTAAAAAAGAATTATATCTATAGAAGGTAGTTATTAAAATTAGTTATTAAATTCTCATGATAGTGTATAAAGTAGTATCTTTGGGAATACAAGGCTTCCAAAGATATTATGAATTTTCAGTAATTAATAATTTAATATAGGTTTAGAGTAATATTAGGTTATATGTATGTAACAGGCATTTAGATTACCCTAACTAATATGTTACCCTTGCAATGTTCTGTTTACTTTTATTTGTCTTGCATTTTTTTACTCAATTTTGTTGTACGTAAGTAAATATCACATACATACTTATGCTATTTGATATTTGACCAACAAAAAGAATACTTAACTGTTTGTATGAAATGAATAACTAACTCAGTATTTTAATTTACAGAATTGCCAAAGTCAAATGGTTTATTCATAATAGAAGCGAACGGTGGGTTGAACCAGCAACGGTTGTCGGTAGGTCTGATTGTTGCCAAGTAGAATTCATTTTTGTGATGGTTAGAGCTATTGATCTAATCACAATGAGTGTTATCTCAATGAAATGTTGTTTTGTGGATTTGATCTTTGAGAAAACAAACCAATTCATAATTAATTGAATTTTGCGCCGAATCACTACCTTAGAGGAGATGCTTTTAGTTATTTTTTTTTGTTGGTATTAAGTATTAACTGATGGCTCAAGTATCTAGTTGTTAGAACACAGAGGATGTTATATTTTTACAATGAGGCTTGATTCATATGCGTATGCTTAAATATGTGGAATTTCAAATGGGGGAGGTCATAACCAACCCAAATCATTTTATGGTTATATTGACCATGCGTTGAAGTCAATACAATCGGCAACAATGAGGAGCATCGGACATTGTTGTCCCATTACAGAAATTGAATAATATAGGTTTATGGTCTTTAGCTTGATATTTAGTAATCTGCGCTTCAAACAAGTCTACATTAGGTAAAATTGTCGGAGAAACATAACATGCTAGAGTCCTAGACTCCTGGCTGTCTAATAGATTATCCTCTATTTAAGTAGAGCAATTGTGACCAATGTGACAAGTATGGTGTTCAAGTATCAGTTTATCCACTGATTGTTACATTTGGACATAGAAAATAATAAGTTAGCCTGAAGTGCTTGAGTAGGCTAGACTTGCATACTCGTGTCATAAACTTAGTAGTTATCATAACTATGTCTTCTGCATCTTATTTTTTTCCCTTTTAGTTCCTGACTTTTGCCTTTTCATTTTTCACATAGATATGTGACGCAGTTGCTGTGGCTGGACTTTTAAATGCAACTCTTCTGATTCCAATCTTTCATCTAAATAGTGTTTGGAGAGACTCAAGGTGAATTTCAGATTTATTGAACTATTATAAAGACTTTAATTATCAGATGCATTGTTACCTACTTGCTGATTCTTGCTTACTGTATCACTAATTATTTTTTTCGACACTTCAATCAATTAAATGCTGTTTAGGTCTTAGTAAAGAACTTATTATTTTTCTTTTATATTACAGTAAAGGTAATAGTTGTTGAACCTCCTATTATTGTGTTGCCCACAGTAACATAAAACAAAAGCACACATGATATTGTTCAGGAATTTAGAAATATGCAAATTGATCTGATAACAATACATTACTACGGCCAAGTTTGAGTTTTCGCTTTTGTTAATTATAGAAGTTTGACGTACTAAAAGTGCCAGGAGAAGTCAAACAGTAAAAGAAATATCAAGAATGAATGGAAGACAAGGTTGTTAATTTGAAATGTAAGGGTGACTCAGATAGGAAAGGGAAAGCAACACTGTCATTTGGTTGTTTGCTGTATTTCCTAACTAACCTGAGTCTCTCTGTCTCTCTGTTTCTTTTCCAAGTTCAGTGCCTAATATGTCATGTCTCTTTTGCCTATCTTTCCCTGCTTCCTTGTCACTTTCGCAGTTTGTTTTCTGGTTAAGTTACTTGCATACAGCTATAAAACTCTAGCTTATTCTGTTACCAATAGATTGTGGTATGCTGTTAAAGACTTAAAGTCACTTTAGATACATAATGTGCCTGTTGCTGATGCGTTGTTTATGAAATGGAAATTCTGGGTTGAAGGAAGAGATGTTGTTGAAGGATATTCTTTCTAAGTTTAAAATAAATTAGATCTGGAAAGAGAAGAAGAAAAATGAAATTACTACAGAGGCATCTGATATTTATGGACTTATGGTAGACAATAAATAGATTCGAATATATATTCATGTAGCATATACAGTATGACCTTACAGTCTAATTGGTGCATGGTTTTCCATATACATACAGTACATCTGAAGCATGGCAACAATAATCAAACTATCTCTTGTTTTGACTAGAAAACATGTTCTCTCTTCTTGATAATGCTGCAAGGTATTGATCCTTTATTCTTATCGCAGTCACTTTGGGAACATATTTGATGAAGATTTCTTCATCCATGCTCTCAGAAATCACGTTAATGTGGTCAGGGAACTCCCAGAAGATATACTTCAGCGGTTCGACAATAATATAAGCAACATTGTGAATTTGAGAGTGAAAGGTTGGTCAAGTTCAACTCACTATCTCCGTAAGGTCCTCCCGAAGTTACAGGAGATGGGGTACGTCTCCTACCATTATTACTATTTCTAATATCTTTTGGTTGTCCATATATGTTTTGACAATCTGGCACAAATTTATATCATATAATGTGTTGTAGTTTACCTCCGCCTTTTAGAGTTATGTCTGCGACTCTTTTTAGTTTCCTTCTGTTTCAGTCATGGGTTTGAGTTATATTGTATGTGACAGCTATATATAGTTTCCCTCAATCCATGTTTCAGGGCCGTGCGCATTGCACCTTTTTCGAACAGATTGGCTCATGCAGTTCCTTCAGATGTCCAGAGCCTTCGATGCTTAGCCAATTTTGAAGCACTGAGATTCTCGAATTCAATAAGACTGCTTGCAGAGAAAATGGTTGATCGAATGGTCAAAAGTAGTGCTGACAGTGGAGGCAAATATGTTTCAGTACATCTACGGTTTGAAGAGGTCTTATTCTTTATCTTTTTATTTGAACTCCTGATTCTCCTGTAGCTGTTCTTTCTGCAAGTTCTAAATGCTGGTTCTCTTATAAAGGATATGGTTGCGTTTTCATGCTGTGAATATGATGGTGGGGAGGAAGAGAAACATGAAATGGATATTGCTCGAGAACGAAGCTGGAGAGGAAAATTCAGGAGAAGGGGTAGAGTAATAAGACCAGGTGCAAATCGTGTTGATGGGAAATGCCCTTTAACGCCATTAGAGGTGCAATGCTTCTATTTAGTTTTGTAAGCCGCAATTTCAAAATTTTTCTAAAAATCTAATCCTACTGGAATGCTCCAAGGTATATGTAATTCTACTGTACGGGTTGTTGAAAAGTATTGCCCTTAAATATTGGTTACTGAATTCTTTAAAACGGACATGTAACCTCATTCACAATGTTCATTTTTGTGATTAAAGATAATAGTTAAACTTTGATTTCAATAAGATTAGTAAGAACTCTCTCTCAGCTTGAGTGACTAATGTAATATCTTTTGATGCAGGTAGGAATGATGCTCAGGGGAATGGGATTTGATAATACCACCTCAGTATACATTGCAGCAGGAAAAATTTATAAAGCAGAAAAGTACATGGCTCCACTTAAACAGATGTTTCCACGCTTGCAAATGAAAGACACACTGGCTACTTCAGAAGAACTTGCTCCTTATAAGGTACCATATCTGTCACGGGAATGAACTAAATACAGCATCAATCACAGAAGCAAGATGACTCCAGACAAGTGAAATATTTATTATAGCCATTTGCAGTAGGGCTACATCTAAATTTGCTACTTTTGGTATAATTGATAGAGTTGGCATCAGTTAATTGTTTTAAATGACCATTTCTGATGTAGGGCCATTTATCTAGGCTGGCTGCTCTTGATTACACGGTTTGCCTCCATAGTGAAGTGTTTGTCACCACTCAGGGGGGTAACTTTCCCCACTTCTTGATGGGCCACAGGCGCTATCTCTATGGAGGACATTCGAAGACAATCAAGCCTGATAAGCGTAAATTGGCACTGTTGTTTGATAATCCTAGTATCAGGTAATTTTTAGTTGAACTTAATTGTTTGATTTCATGTGCTGAGTTGCTTTAGTTCTTCATCCATGCAACCCAAGAATGCGTAACGGTCACCAGCAAAGAAATTGGGTACTACCGTACTGGCCGGTATTCTATTTTTTTTTTTCGTCAGCTCTGTCTTCCTGCTTTCTCATAGGTTTGGAGTTAAAGTGGGAAAAAGTAATTAGACACGTAGCCATATAATTTAACACCTTGGAGAAGATTGTCTTTTTAATTTGTTTTCTTTCTCTGATGACATTCTAGCTTTTGCATCTTGCAGTTTTATTACACAAATGAGAATACAAAACTATCCAAACTATTGAACTTTTATAGAGAGAACTTGTATTATCACCGTAATCTATTTTGCAATTTCAAAAACCTCAGTGTTGTTCAGTTTAATTGCCAATGGAAAACTAAGCATATATAAGGTAATGATAAGTAGGGTTAATGTCAAATTAGTAGATAATATTATGATTAGGTAAGCAGTATGGCCTTGTAATCTCAAATAGACTTTTAATACGCAATCGGTGGGAGACGCTTTTGTTGCCTTATAAATCTCTCACATCGATTAGCACAGTATTGTTTTTCTTAAAAGGGGAAACGGTTTATTCTATATAAGCCTCGTATGAAAAAGGTTTATATAAGATTAGATTTGTACTTGTTTCAAGGGACAACATGTTTGAAAAATGAAAGCATATACACAAATTTAAACTTCTTACTCTTTTCATCATCAACCTTATCTTTCACTTTAACGCATTGCATACAAAATACACTTGTTTTAATTCACATTTCATGTTTTGCAGATGGGAAGATTTTAAGCGACAGATGCAAGACATGCTTAGACACAGTGACCAGAAGGGTGTTGAAGTGAGAAAATCCAGTGCGTCACTATATACATTTCCCATGCCAGATTGTATGTGTAAGGAAGGAGAAGCTATAGATGAAAACAGTAACACAACAACATTGACTTGAATACGTAAAAATTGTGAGTACTTAGTTACTTACTATTCTTTATTCACCTGTAATTTAATGTATCATTCATTCAGTTATCAAAGTTTTCTTTCATTTGAGTAGAGAGGGTAGTGTATACAAGGTACACAATTGGTTTAGTAGCCATGTTGGATCAGTAGTCTGGTACTCAAAATTCATTGTATATGGACAGTAAGATATAAAATTCTTTTGTATTACATCGAATTTTCTACTTTGCTTTGATCCATTCATATGAGTTCTCGACTACTTCTGACTAGTAGCTATATGCTGTGATGCCGGTTTTGGCTTTTTGGGTTTACAGTTGAGTAGTTTATGCCGGAGTGGTGCCGTCACAACCACCCGCCAACATTTGGCGGCACCTCTCCCTCCCCCCCCCCTCTTTCTGTTTTCACTGGGAGAGGTGCTGTCACAACCACCTGCTAACATTTGACGGCACCTCTCTCCCCCTCTTTTCTGTTTCCACCGGCCATAATTGAAGGAGTGAACAAAAATGCAAAGGGATGACAATTTGGGTGAAGAATCTAGTGGTCATGAACTGAGAAACTATGATGTGAATTAATGACATTATATAATGAGATTCCGCCCGAAGAATTCATCGCTTATATGAGCTAGGTGTGGCATACCACTGGCTGTTACCATTGTCGTTTAGAAAGAGAGGTTGACAAGAACAATGTATTCTTTGGTGGGAGTCCTCGTGCTGCCTTGCCTATAGTATCGGTGCCTGCTCTTGCAGGGTACATGTCGATGGCAAGGTTATTAAACTTCACCCTCTCGGTCATCTAGCTACTACTTGTGTTAAAACTTTTGATTGTTCGGTTTGTTTCTAATATTTCCATTTCTGGTTGCTGTCTTTGAGTCACTTGACTATGAGGCATTTCCCTCGTTTGGTTGTTGGCTTTGCTGCTTTGTTCACTGAATTTTGATTCCAAAATGATATGGAAACTTTTCATGTTGTTACGTTCATCCTTCCTATTCATGTTTTAACGTCTACTTCCCTATTATATAGTATTCACATCAGGACCCTTTTTTTTTAATTTTTTTTATAAATTTATTAATAATTCACACACCCTACATATGTCGTGAGGTTTGAACCCATAACCTTAAAGTTGTCAATTAAACACCTTAACTAACCAAACCACAGCTCACAGACACACATCAAGAAATCATCTTTTCACTAATACCATATCACAATGGATAAGCATCCACCCAAGATATGACTCACATAAATCCTTTTTCTTACCTCTCTTTTCATGTCTAGATAAAGACCTCAAACTTAAATGATCAACAACTCCCAAGCGATGAGGCACAACCAATTAGGCAAACCTCAAAGCCCACAGGTTCTTGTTTAGGTAGGCAATCAAGTTTGTCCCCTTCGAAATTGAAAACCCACATGGAAATACCAAGCCTAGTTTTTCATTTCTACTTTGGACGAGCTTGGCCAACTGAATGTCTGGTCGATTTGGAAAGAACAAGGAGATACATAAGAAGTTTTTAAATGGCTCGACTATGATACATTTCACCAGTTTACATTCTACAACATTAAATTGTATACTTAAAAGTACTATATGCATGAACGTGTGAAACATACCGAAATACTTTCTGAAAACAGAGATTATACCTACTTGTATTTTTGTATAATTTATTGAATTTGGTTGTTTGAACAAATCTAATAATCCTACTATCTTAGACCATCTCCAACTCTTGGTCTAAAACCTATAATAGGTTTGGGTTTTATGAAATTTAATATTCAACCCACTGTACAAGTTGAGGTAGAATATGATTTACCTAAATTGTGTCATATTTTGACTCAACCAAATAGATGCAAATTTGCTCCCCACCCATACTTCCCCACCCTCATCCCCACATACCTAGTTGAACGCCACATATCTTATCTTTTAGTCATACTAACCATAGTTAACAACATCCATTTATAACAACAAATTATATCATCTCCTACATTTACTTTTTTTTTTTTTGGGAATCATCTCCTAAATTTACTCTAATTACTCTTTTTGCTTTCTAAACAATTTAACAAAGTCTAACAAAATTATTAAGACTCCTTCTAGTGTTGTTGTTATCGACTCAGGTCACTGGGTTTCTTCCTTCTCCTTATATCGCTTTCCAATTTTATTTTTTGCGTTTGAATGCTACTCCTAATTTTTTGTTAGCACTAATGCTAGTGCCAATTTTTATTTTTTATTTTTTAATGTTTGAATACATTAAAACATTAAAAAATTTGGAAGAAACCCAATGCAAATTTGAATTCAGGTCACTTGCACTAATGCTAGTGCAAATTTGGGTATGTATATGCAATAACTTATTTATTTAAATCAATAATTCAATAGCAATCTATATATACAGGATATGACTACTTATAGTTCAATCACTTTTTTTTTTTCAAGTGTGAGGTTGTTCTATGATTTGAGAGGGTATTTTCAAATATATCGACTTGGTAATTATTCTTTCAAAAAACACCCAGACATTATATATCTTTGTTGATCGATCTTGAGGAGTCTTAAATTTGTTAGGCTTTGTTATTTTGTTTACAAAAAGAAAAAAAATGATTTAAAGTAAAAGATAATATAATATATTGTTTGAGTTTTGATATAAATAATGATATAAATATCAAAATAGGTTTGAGTTTTGACTTCATGGGTTAGAGATGCAAAACCCATATGAATATTTTTAGATTGGGTTGGCCTAAAATTTGAATTTAGGTTTGGGTTATAGACCAATAGTTGGAGATGCCCTTAAAGATCAATTCACCAACTTTTATAATCTACAACATTAAATTGTATACCTAAAGTACTATATGCATGAATAATACACACTCTTGCCTTTTACAAATTGATTTATTTTGGTTGAATGTGATACATTGGATTCATCATTTTACATCTTTTCTTTTTAAAAGGGCTGGTACAGCTGTCCTAAATCAATTTACATTTTACAGCATTATATTGTATAATTAAAAGATTTGGATTCTCTGTTTGGATTTAAGATTGTTTGGATGTCTTATAGCCATGAGATGGAGTAAATATGACATAAAGATGACATATTGGTTTTAGATTATACTTAATCCAATGGTTAAAAGTCATCAAAACAAATCCAAGCAACATAAATTCAAGTAAAAAAGCTAAAAATTCATAATTAAAAGGACAATATGCATGGAAGTATGGAACATACCGAAAATACTTTCTCAAAACAGAAATAATGCTCGTAAGTTCGGTCGATCATGTAAATTTATATCCTTAAATCGTATACCTAAAGTATTTATGCATGAAAAAAAATACACTTTCTTGTTGTAACTTCGTATGTATTTTTCATTTCGAGTTTGATATCAGACAAATCTAATGATCCCACCGTCTTAATTCCGAAAACAAACACAAAAGAGAGATATAGAGAAAGAGAGCCCACAAAGGGGCCGAATGTGACGTAAAAGTATAGCTACCTACCAAAATCCGTAACCACTAAATAACCACTCGTCTTTTTCACCAACTCGGTCAAATCCTTCCCTTTCTATTCCTTCCCCACCTTCCTTATTCATATAACCTCCGAGTCTATTGCCCTCCTCCATTCTCATCTCTCTCTTCTCCTTCGTATAAATCCCCCTGTCTTCCTTTACCAATTTTCCTTCAGACCCAAATCTCTCTCTTTCAACCTTCTTATCCTTTCAGTTTCAAAGCTGGTACAGACAAAGCACCATCACATATATATATAGACACACATATATCACATACTTATCCAAACACTGTTCTTGTTCTTCAACTCCTCCTCCCACCCTAGCTCCCTCTTTCTCTATTTTCTTGTGTTGTGTTCTGTTTCAATCTGATTATTGTTACGGTTATGGGGAGGTCACCTTGCTGTGAGAAAGCTCATACAAACAAAGGGGCATGGACCAAAGAAGAAGACCAACGCCTCATCGACTACATCCGCATCCATGGCGAAGGTTGCTGGCGCTCCCTTCCTAAACAAGCTGGTACTAATTGATTCTCTTTCCAAATTTCGATTTTTTCTCGGATAAGCTTCGTAACCCATGATTCATTTCCTTTGTTTCTGTTTGTCTCGATTGCTTAATTGACAATTTTTGATGTGGAACAGGGTTGCTTAGATGCGGCAAGAGCTGCAGGCTGAGGTGGATCAACTACCTAAGGCCTGATCTCAAGCGTGGGAATTTCACCGAAGAAGAAGACGAGCTCATTATTAAGCTCCACAGCTTACTCGGAAACAAGTAATTGAAACAAACTTGGTTCATTCATGTTTGCTCTGTTTTGTTTTGCCGGAAAGTTTAATTAACCGGCGGTTATGTTCGTTACAGATGGTCTTTGATTGCGGGGAGGTTACCTGGACGAACTGATAATGAGATCAAAAACTACTGGAACACCCACATCAAGAGAAAGCTCCTAACTCGCGGCCTTGACCCTCAAACCCACCGCCCCCTCAACGAGGCCGGCGCCGCCGCCGCTACCACCGCCGCGGCAGCTTCTCGGTTGGATTTCAGAAACGGGTCTCCACCGTTTTTGTCAGTCGAGAAAATCAACAGCCTAATGGATCAAACCAACTTCAAGAACAACAACAACAACAAGAAGATGAATCTCCTGTTCAAACCCAAGAAAGAAGAAGAGTACAGCTACAACAAGAACATGAACAACTTTGAAGAGGCCAATTGCAGCAGCAGTGGCACAACAACAGAGGAAGATCAACAACAGCAACAGAAGCCAGATGTCATGTACAAGTGTGGTGACCTAAACTTGGACCTCTCAATAGGGCTGGAGCCGTTTCAGTCAGAGCCGACTCGGGCATCGTCGGGAAACTCGGCCGAGTCGAAACTGACTCGGAGGGCTTCTAATAATTACGACATGTTTGCTCAGGCGGCGGCGGCGGCGGTGTGTCTGTGTTGCCAGGTGGGGTTTCAGAGCAGTGAGGCATGTAGTAGTTGTCAGTGCACAAATGGCTTCTACAGATTTCACAGACCCTTGAATTCATAGTCATTTTTCTTCTTCTTCTCCTTCTTCTTTTCTTTTTTTGGGGTTAAACTAAATTTCAATGTTATAGATGAATATGGTATAGTTTAAGGTAATTCACTTTTGAAAATGTAACTTCTATTACATACAGCAAAGAAAAGCCTATTGGTATCTCCATATAATCCAGTTGCTTTTTCTTTGTTCCATTTGTTGACTTTGGCATTTCCCACTGAAATTTGTCTTTTTATTCTTTACCTGAATGAGAAGAGAAAGGTAAGCCTTTGAGAGAAATCTATGTCATGCCCTGTGGTTAAATAATGTAGTCTAAAACTATGTCTTTTAGCTAAAACATGCAACATGTCATGCTACAAATTCAATTTTGTCAAAATAACAATCATAGAGTTTATATCCAAATGTGACTATAATACTTTATTCTCAATTATGTAACTAGTCTTTTGTAGTGTCCAACTTATTAATAAGAGACTAAGTTAATAGATTAAATGGTTCTGGATCAATTATTACTGTAGACAAGAACCAATATGGTTCAACTGTAACCGAATATATTTCAAAAGTCTCGATACATCGTTATAAACAAGCTCAAGAAGAAACAACATTTTCCAACATCATTAAACCAACCTATTATTGTATCCAATCTAACTCTTTGATAATTTTTTTTCTTTGTTCTTATTCAATACCTAAACATCGTTTGACAACCGGCAGCAATTTGGGTTGTGGCTTCTTAGAACACAAAGAACTTGAATTAGGCAAAGACCCATTATTAGAAATTTCCCATTTGAGTTTGTGTCAAAACCAAAAACAATATAATTGGTACTTGCTCAAGCAAACTTATACTAGAAAGAACTCGACTTTGAGTACTAGTAATGATATTAGGAATATAAGCTTATCGATCCATCAAATCATATCCCACTTTGTTAGTTGGAATAAAAATTGTGAGCCTAACTTTCTTATCTGGTATGGATCAACCTCATATTATAAAGTTTTTGTACATGTAACCAATTCTAGGCAGATTTAGGTGGAGGATTAGAATTGATGATACCATGTTCTCTAATAACATTAAAATCGATCCAACTCTCTGAGCTAAGAACCTAACATCCACTAGATGATTAATGAGTGATGCGCGCTTTTTAGTTATATGGTATGATACATTACATAACCTTTATGGCACATCACCTAACTTAGCTACCTTGCCATCCACCCTCACTCGATTTATCAGTATCTCGTACAGGACTACCAAACAATATTTATTTAGCTTGGACACTCTTTTTTCTTTTTCTTTGTATAAGAAAACGAATTGTGGAGAGGGACCTAATAAGAATGGTGGTATTGTTGAATTGCATTGCAAGGAAAACCTCAACAGCAATACATAATGTAAATCGTGGTTTTCATAAAAGAAAACGTTAGAAGTTCCTTGTACCTAAAAAAGAAATTAATATTTAAGAACTTATTTGCATGTTCATGTTGATGTGGGATACAAATTTGCTCTCCACCTTATTTCCCCACTTTCATCTTCACCCACCCAGATGCATGACATGTGTCTATTTTATTTAACTCATCTAATTATGGTTAACAATTACTATAAATCTAGATTTAATTTATTTAATTTAAATTTATGAGGTTGGGCATATCGGGTTTAGGGTTTAGGGTTTAGGGGTTAGAGGTTAGGGGTTAGGGCATATTTTTAATCATGATTAGACATAGTTACGTAAAACCCTAAAACTCCAAAACCCTAAACCCTAAACCCTAAACCCAAACCCAAACCCAAACCCAAACCATATCCCTAAAAAACCCTAAAACCCTAATGCCCAACCACACAAATCTAAAATAAATAAGTTAATTCTAGATTCATATTAATTGTTAACCATGGTTAGATGAGTTAAATAAAAATTGACACATATCATGCATCTGAGTGGGTGGGGATGAAAGTGAGGAAATAAGGTGGGGAGCAAATTTGTATCCGTTAATATGCATTTTGTTTTGTTTTTTTTATTTCTAATAAAGCAACTAGAAGATAGTTTTTCATTCATAAGTAGAAAATCGTGAGTTTAATTCACGAAAAATTGATCGTACGTAGTCATTTGAGTTGTTTGTTTAATTTGTAACGCATTGGATATTTAGTTTAATTAAGTAATGTTCAAAGGATTAGTGGCAGTGTGGCACACAATTAGCGATTTTCCTTGATCACTTTCCAATGGACAGAACAACTTCGTCAACCAGGACTTTAAATTAACGAACAACTCTATAATCTATGTATATATCGATCCCTCACATGCAAATCACATTTGAATAATTTACCTAAGTACTCAAATTTGTTCTTCAGTTGCCAATTAAAGTGTGGTTCTCAACTTCTCGATCATATTATATTTTGTTCGTTTGAACATTGACCATATATGAACTACCACCACCCACTACTGATATAGCGCATCGAATTATGGGTGTGAACAGGTTGTATAATGGGAGCTATAGAGAAAAAGGAAAGTTTTGTTCTTGGAATAAAGCATGCAAACAATTGTATTATACATCATTATGCGATTTGTGCATAAAGTTCTGATTTGATTTTAATATATATTAAGACAAACAGTTTTGGTTTTACATATATATTTCAAAGTTTCAAATCTATACTAAGTACTTACCAGCAAGTGACGAGTATGAAGAACGAAAGTGTTTTTGTAAATTCAATTACAAAGAAACAACAAACTAATTAAGCGATTGATTGAGCGAGTGTTTACTTTAGTTTAAGAGATGATGTGTTATCTTTAAAGTTTTGTAACTCTCCCAAATGCTAACATCATATCATGTTACAACTTGTATATATGCATACCTTAATGATACGTTTACTTATTTGGAATAAAATTCATCAAGAATGAAAGTCGGAAGGAATGAGAGACAAAATGGATCGAACAGTATGTGGAGACTTTATTTTCATTGAGCTGCTTACTTACCGCATGTAATTAGAACATGAATATAATTAATTACTAAAATGCTCATGAAAAAAATAAGCTATACATTTTGATTAATCTTAACACAATTTTTTCTTTATATATTGATCTAGTTTTGTTTGTCGTTTTGATTATCTCAGTTGATAAGTTATGTTTAATCAACAAATCAAATGGACTATTTATATTTAGTGTATTGATTGTAATCATGTAGTTACATATTAATAATATAATACATAGGCTACGTGTGCGCTTGTGCATATTACAATCTCGTTTTTGCATAATTAAACTCTCTTCTTGGGTGTATCTCAAATCGTAAGTTGCAAGGGTAGAACAGTAAAACAACAAAATTAAGACATCATACGTTTATACATTTTAGTAATATCATATTTAAATCAAGTAAGCAATTTTATTTTATTTAAATTATTTATTTAATTTAAATTTGAGAAATTGGCATTTAGGGTTTATGTCTTTAAGGTTTGGGGTTTGGGGTTTAGGGTTTAGGGTTTATGGTTTATGTCTAATCATGATAAAATAATAAGCCCTAAATCTCAAACCCGAAACCCCAAACCCCAAACCTTAAAACCTTAAACCCTACACCTTAAAACACAATACCCAATCTTACAAATTTAAATTAAATAAATACTTTTAGATTTATATTGTTAACCATGGTTAGCTAGATGAATTAAAAAAATTGGGACATGTGTCATGCATCTGTCATGCATCTAGGTGGGTAGGGATGAAGGTGGAAAAATAAGGTGGGGAACAAATTTGTATCTCTAGTATTACAATTCAAGGTTGTCAAAGAATGAATTTTTTATTAAGAGGTGAGACCCACATCCATTCCAATTTCATTGTGTGTAAGTAAATGCTTTAATTCTTTTCTGCTGAAATTATTCCCTCACTTTTCAATTTCATTCCATTATGTATAAGTAAATGCTTTAATTCTCTTCTACTGGAATCATTCCCTCACTTTTCAATTTTATTTCATGTAAGTAAACGTGCCATAAGTTATTGTTTCGTTCATGTAAAAGAAGGGAAAGAAAATTAATTCTTTACATTTCTCATGAGCATTGGAAATTGTAATTCTCATTTATTTTCCTTTCCGATCTTTAATTTCGGAAAGATTGGAAATTAGCCGAGTTGAATATATGGGTATACGTACTATACTATGCATGAGATCGAGGACTAATACAATATCGAACGATCGAGTTTAGAATTACTTTTGATTTGTTAAACCCAATAATCCAATATAACTAGCTTGATGTTCTAGAAACCTTTTAGACAGCAAAAAATGAAAAGTAATAATAACATGGGAATAGGTAGACCTACCAACCATAATATATGAAAAAAGAATATGATGAATTATTGGAGTAATTAAATTAATAAAACCACGTGTAGACGATGGAATCTTTTCATCACAGGGTCCAGGAAGAATGGCGGATCTCCCTCAAGTCTCCACCAAGAAATACCAACTCCTACATTTGTTTAATTTTGTGTGACATTGAATTGAAGCTGCTGGTAGGATTTTGAGTTGGCCGGAGTGGTAGCGCCCAGTGGGGGCAACAGTTCCTTGTATAATCCATCTGTGTGGAAAAGGCTCCGATCGATCCCATGGGAAATCTATCTCAACGTACCAATATATAGAGACATGCATGCGCATATTGTCCATTATTAGCAGTACTAAAAGGAAGAAGAAGAAGAAAGACCGTCATTTTTCTTTTTCCATGAACCTTTTTGTAAACTTAGACTCGATCGAGCTCGATGAGCGAGAGATATAGCTAGGGATGTTAGGGTTCGAGCAAGGGAGAGTAGCGCCGAGGTAGAGCCGGACGTCTCCGCTCAGCTCTCCTTTCGGTTTTCTAGCTAATTTGCTAAATAAATGTGATGTATTTTCTTTTGTTGAACGGTCGCATGTGTATTGGCGTTTATCCCATGGAATACGACATTCACCCAGAATATTGATATCGTCGATCTATATCTTGTCGTAGCATACGAATGGAAATGAGTTCGACACACGTTTTAAGAGTATTTTTAACCGACTCTATATTTTGATTTTTAAAATATATCAGTAAATATATATATATGTATATATATATATACACACACAGAACTACGTCCGCATTCATTCTTGCGGTGCAGATTTCCACTTTACACTCACTTTTGAATTGAATTTTCACATCTCCACCGTCTAATATTTAGATACTAATGTATAGATCATCTCTGCAAAATTTCAGCCAATTTAGTTATCATTAAAGCACTCAAAACTGTGTTTTTCTGTTATAAACATGAACGGTTCAAGTTCGACAGAATTATGTTCATCCATTGGTTTAATCGAGTTTGAGTGCCTTAATGATAACTAAATTGGTTGAAATTTTGCAGAGATGATCTATACATTAGTATCTAAAGACTAGACGTTAGAGATGTGAAAATTCGATTGAAAAATGAGTGTAAAGTGGAAATCCGCACCTTAAGAATAAATGCGGACATCCGCATCTAAGAAAATACGTGTGTGTATATATATATATATATATATATATATATATTAATTAGTCAATGGAAATTAACTCACTTAGACCTTAAAGTCTAAAACACACAAAATATTTTACGATAGTACATAGATTAAGCAGTGAAATTGGTGGTAGCTAGGTCGACAAATATGACCGTCGTTGAACACAACGATCGAAGTCATGAACTCATTGAAGCAAAGCATGCGAAGCTAAGTCTCTTTCCGTCGACTCAAGGAGGCGAACATTCAGCTAGCCAGGGTTGCACTGTTATCTTTCTTTTGAGTTTTGAGTGAAGAATCTAAACACGATTGATTGATGTGGTGTATATATTTGGATATAGTATAAACCGATATTTATATAAATACAATAAGTATAGGTATAATTGAGTGGAAAGGAATTTAATCAAAGCATCTCATGTGGGAGAGAAATAAAGAGAGGAGAAATTAAAAAAGAATGGTACATGTGACATGTTAGGGAGGTAGGTAACCGATCTCTATTTATAAAAATACACAAAGTGGCCAAGCAAATGAAAACAGTTGGTTAATTAGTTAAGGGTTTGGTGGACTGGTGGGGGTGAGTGACTCAGAACCCAGAATAATAAGCAAGAAAGAAAGAAAGAAAGAAAGAAGTTGATTGTGCATGTGCACATACAGTGAGGTATGGTATGGCATGGGATCGATTTTTACATATTAATCTAATTTATTTGGATATTGGGAATTTATTCAGATTTAAAAGCCAGCCAAACATGATAAATTAAGGGTACGTTGTGATGTATTGGTTAGTTGAATATCTGGCCCTAATATATAAGAGTGTCATTATCCATGCCACCAGCTAGCACAGTTGCTTAACTAATCTGAAATTGATCTCGACTAGTTTACTTGAATCAAGTTTTCTTTTATGTTTTGGTAGGCAAACGAGTAAAGAATAAGAATACAGTTCATTTGGGATTCGAGTTGTGATGAAGAAGCAAAGCTAAAAGTAAAGAAAGTCACCTTGGCCGGCAGACTTGCAACAATACTTTATCCATCTTATTCTTGCATGTCAATCCCCCGTTAAACGGGTAATTCCCAGGACCTGATTGATTCTAGACGATAAAGTAGAGACTTGAGAGTGAATCGCAGGTGTTGTATCGTCTTGTAAATCATATCACGGTAACGTGTTAGTTTCTTAAAAATTTTGAATAAATATCTTATATCTAACAAACTCGTTTTATCTACGTCGAATTTTTATTAAATTATTTTATCTAGATAAAAGAGTTGTCAAATTTATTTAACAAAAAAAAGACCATATAAACATATTGGAGTGAAATTTGCACTCTTAATTTCACAATCAACATTCTCACTTTCCCGATTTAATTGACATACTATAATTATGCACCTTCAAATTATTGCGTTTTAGCAAGTTATGCATGTGGTTATCCATGCCAACACAATTTGTTTATGGGTTAAGCATAAGGTAACGGGGCATGTGACTTATATATTGTTTATGAATCGTATCCTGGAAAATAATTGTGTGCGGGTGCAAATATGTTATTTGTATATATGTGTTTCGATTCGTATTATGTAGTTTATATTAATTAACTGTTTGAAGTACTTCTGAAAAACTCAAGTTACTGAACTCTAATTATTACTCTTGTCGAAAAAAAAAAAAACTCTAATTATTAACTTGTGTTTCAAATTAAACATATACATGCTATGCCCTAAGAGGGAGATATAGTTAAAACTCCATGCAGAAAGTGAATGAATGCGAGCCACAGGTTTTCTTCCATGCAAGTCGATTCTACTCGTGCATATATGCTTGACTTTGCAACCTCTGAAAGATAAGAGCTAGCTAGAGCTATCTTTGAAAATTACAAAGAAAAAAGAAAAAAAAGAAGAGTTGGATACGAAACTGTTGTGTATATCTTCTCCTCATCTCCAGCTGCTGTATAGTCTTTTCTTACAGAGAGGATATATGGAGGATTGTACGTAACTCGGGTCATCGATCAGATAGCTCTCCTTTTCAAACACATGAATCACCAGCATGCCTAATTATTTTGTGTTTGTTTTTCAACACAAAATAGAAAGAGACCTGCAGCGTAGGTAGTGATTCATGTGAGACTGGATGGATGTGACGACAGAGAGAGACAGAGAGAGAGAGAGAGAGAGAGAGAGAGAGAGAGAGAGAGAGCACAGAAAACGAAAAGGATAAAGTCTACCTACTTCGATTTAACTTATTGAATTCGATAATATATGGGGGGAAGAGAGACATCAGCAGCAAGCACACATGATCAGTAATGAATGAGCATGACTGGGACTCTCTCTCTCTCTCTCTCTCAAGAAGAGGAAGAAGAAGAAGATGGAGAGGAACTGCATTGTCTATATGTGATAAAAAGAGAACGAGACAGATCGATCTGGTTGGTAGTGGTTGGTGCATGAGCTGACGTTTGAAAGGGCAACTACCTCTGTCGCTCTCCCTCCTCATCAATCTTTTCGGGGCCGCCCCGGATTATATATTATCGGCGATACATGTTAACTCCTTTTAATTTGACTTGTTTTCTTATTTCTAAACGCTGAAGTTAGGATTAAAGTGCCAAATGTTAATTGGTCAATTAGTAGTCTCTATATCGCAGGTTGGAGGTTATGCCTCCGACTCACAAAAAACTAATTGTAACATTTTAGTTAATTAATGTTAGAATCACAATTCTACTTTGAGGTTAACTTACTTGATAGAAGTTGAGAATAAGTTAGATAATGTCTCAACGATTTGATACAAAAAAAAATGGAGACCCGATCAATAGAATAGAAGTCCCCGGCCCTCTTCCTTTATTCATGGTGCAAAAGGCAATCGACTAAGATCAATCTAATCCAATTCTCTCGCAACAATCTAGCTATTCGACATGTTTTGACGATGCTTTTACGTTATCTGTGTCTCAATTAACTATGTACTTACGATGAAGGCTACTAAACGGAAGGAGCTGGTTCCTCTGAACTTGCAGCCTTCTTTACCTCCTTGAGAACCGGACGCCCACGCTTCTTATTTTGTGCGCTAGTGTGCACCGCAACATGGACATGTACCATGGCACTTTGTTCAGATAAAAGACCCAAATATTAATTTGACAAATATGAAGCTAAGAAATCAAGCTGCTTCAGCTTCTTTGCAAGGTTTGAACCTCCCTGAATAAGTGCATCAGCAACCAACAACTTGAGTTTCTTTGGTGAGGTTTATGGAGAGAGAGAGAGAGAGAGAGGCCAGGTGCGCTTGGTTCATGTAGCTACCTCCTTCACTACTACACCATTAGTTCCCATCAGTTCCATCATCATATGTCTCACAGTTGTCTGAGGTATCATTAGGATTCTGCGTCACCGGGACAAGAACCAACGCATCTGCTTGAGGGTTACTAGACTGTTGTCTGATGAGAATAGGGCGGCGTGGCTTCATTGCCTGCTTCTTCTCAAATGGTGAAGGTCCAGATGCCGGGGTATCATGAGGTTGTGAGCCCTGGAACCTGAAAGAGCTATATATGAAACAAAGCATTGGCTGCAAAATTGAGCACCAGAGCAGGGCTAGAACTGCTACCACCATCATATATAGTTGCCTGCAAGTTTGTTAGAGGGAAAACATCTTCCATTTTCATGGAAAACAAGGTCACAAGCTGGGCAAATACCAACACAGTTTTCAAAGAAAAAACTTATTTCCTCTTCAACATTCTTAGCTAGCTTAATAGTTTTAGCAGCAAATATAGGATCCTAGGATTCCTTTCCACCCGAACCCTGATACGTTTTGATCTTAAATACAACTTCTCATCAAAGTCAATGGATCATCCCGCAATCGAACTAATATCATGAAAATTGTCAGAAAGCTCATAAGTCATAATGAGGATAGATGTTTTGAGTACGTACCAAAAATATAAAGAATCCATGGCAATGCTTTTGAGAGATTTGACATCATCATAAGGCTGAATGACAACCGGGGATTGCTGGTACCACCATGGCCTCCTCGCAGGACCTTATTTTGGTCTTTCATGCATGAGATCGAAACCAATTACAAAAAACAGATTATTCAGACGTTCTTGGATCTAGAACCTTCTCTTAAGCACCCACACTCTACTGCAAAAGCGCTTCATATCTGCTAGGGTTGGCGGTTTAGAGTTGAGAGGCTTGGCAACCAAAAAAAAAAGTTGCACACGCCTTCTAGGTCCCGAGACGTGATCAGAAATATCAACAACTTTGGTGCTTGCAGTGGCAAGTGATGAAGAAGTTTAGAATTGGTGAAGAATCATTCTTCTTGATCAATTCTGTTTACAAGGATATATATACACTAGGGTTACATTACACGTCATGTACATCAGTCCCTAATTACTAGGGATACACCGAGACTTCTTACTTTGAATAGGAAAGTATCTCCTTGTCATTCAACTGCTTCTCTTGATCTGATCTTCTTCTTCTTGTAGTCGATCTCCATCTTTAATACTCCCCCTCAAGTTGGAATGTATATTGATTACATTCAACTTGCCAAGTAATGCTTGAAATTGAATTGAACTAACCGGTTTGGTGAACAAATCCGCCGGCTGTTCCTTCGTTCTTATGTGGGCAGTTTGAATGACTCCACGTTGCATTTTCTCTCTCACCACATGACAATCTATTTCTATATGCTTGGTACGTTCATGGAAGACTGGATTAGAGGCGATGTGAAGTGCTGCTTGATTATCACAAAACAACTTTGTTGGTCGAAACTGTCTTTGATTCAAGTCTTGTAGGATGTTCCTTAACCATGTAATTTCACAAACTGTAGTGGCCATCGATCTATACTCCGCTTCAGCACTACCCCGTGAAACTGTAGTCTGCTTCTTTGATCTCCATGAAATTGGTGCTTTACCAAGCATCACACAATAACCTGTAACTGATCTTCTTGTGTCTTTACATCGAGCCCAATCTGCATCACAAAAACCTGTTAATTCAAGTTTTCCTGTAGAGGGCAGCAAGATGCCTTGACCTGGCGTCCCTTTCAAGTATCGAAGTACTAAATGTGCAGCATCCAGATGTGGTTTCCGAGGCTTGTCCATAAACTGACTTAAAATGTGCACTGCATACGCCAACTCAAGTCTTGTAATTGTCAAATAAATCATGCGGCCAATGAGCCTTCTATATTGTGATGGATCTGCTAACAAACTCCCTTCTGATTGCGTTAAAGTGAGATTATGATCAACAGGAAAACGAGAAGGTTTAGATGCTAGAAAACCTGTGTCCTCAAGTATCTCAAGCGCATACTTCCTTTGACACAAAGCTATGCCATGTTTAGATCTTGCAACTTCGATTCCTAGGAAGTACTTGAGCTTCCCTAGGTCTTTCAACTTGAACTTGCTTGAGAGAAACTTCTTTGTATCTGTGATGTCTTCTAGACTGTTTCCTGCAAGAATAACATCATCCACATATACTAATAAAACTGTGAATTTGCCATCTTGATTTCGGACGAACAATGAGTAATCATTCCATGATTGGTGGAAACCCGCAGATTTTAGAGCAAGTGACAACTTGATGAACCATTGCCGAGAGGCTTGCTTTAAACCCTATAAACTCTTGTGTAACTTACAGACAACATTCTCCCCTTTTCGTCCAAATCCAGGTGGCAACTGCATGCATGTATACATCTTCGGCAAGATCTCCATGAAGAAAGGCATTGTTGACATCCAATTGATAGAGATGCCAACCACGGAGGGCAGCCAGGCCGAGAAGCAATCGGACAGTGGTGAGCTTGGCTACCGGAGCAAAGTCTCTCTATAATCCACCCCTGCTGACTATAGCCTTTAGCTACAAGGCGAGCTTTGTATCTCTCAACTGTCCCATCAGAATTGAGCTTTATCTTGTAGACCCATTTACATCCAATCAGACGCTTGTTAGGCGGCAAAAGGACTAAACTCCATGTCTTGTTCTCCTGTAAAGCCTTGAGTTCACTGAACATGGCATCACACCATACTTTATGCTTTGCTGCTTCGGAAAAACTGGATGGTTCTTTGTGAAGTGAAAGCTGTGTTGTGAAAACTCGATAGGTAGGAGATAAATTGGAATAGGATAAAACAGTAGACAAGGAGTGAGTTGTACCTGTACTCGATGAGTCTGACGGGAGAGAGCGAGAAGGTAGAGTAGCCTCAACATGGAAGTCATGCAAGTATCCAGGAGTACGAGTTGTACGAGAAGAACGACGAGGAGGATTAGCAGAAGCAAAAGGAATGATATATGTGGAGACTTGGTCGTTAGGATTTGGTGGGGATATGGTAGGGGTTGGAGGAGAGATATTAGGGTTTTGAGGAGATGAGGGCGGATGAGTGTTTGATGCATCGGTGTGAATAGAAGCAGAAGGAAGCGAGAGGACATGAGGCTCACCTGAATTCCCAGTTTCATGAGAAGTACCCAAAGTCCTATTTTCATGAAGAGTATCCAAAACCCTAGGAGGTGGTGCACTACCCGGAACCCTACTGTCCAATTCATCATCAGTAAACTGAGAGTTTTGAAGAGAGGTAGTTTGAGGTTGATTGGAAGATTGAGAAGATGGGTATGGAAAGATATCTTCGTAAAAAATCACATCCCTAGAAACGAAAATTTGCTCTGTTTCGAGATTGAAAAGCTTGTAACCCTTTTGCCCATTAGGGTACCCAAGAAACATACATTTAACTGCCCGGGGATCAAATTTGCTAGGTTTACATGGATGGGTTGAGGCAAAACAAAGGCATCCAAAAACCTTAATATGATCGAAACTTGGTTCTTTGAGAAAGAGTTTTTCAAAAGGAGTTTTGCCTTTGAGAAGAGGAGTTGGAGTACGGTTAATGAGATATGCAGAAGTAAGAATAGCTTCTCCCCAAAAGGTTTTAGGAAGTTGTGCTTGAAACAGAAGTGCTCGAGCCATGTTGAGCAAATGACGATGTTTGCGTTCAACAACACCATTTTGTTGTGGTGTGTTGACGCAACTCGTTTGATGGACAATACCCTTAGAAGAATAAAATTGAGGAATTTTGAATTCAGCACCATTGTCACTACGCACAATTTTGACTCTTGTGTCAAACTGATTTTCAATCATGTGTATAAAATCAATCAAAAACTGTCTTGCTTCGGATTTCTGCACCATTAAGTAAACCCAAGTGCAACGAGTAAAGTCATCAACAATTGTAAGAAAGTATTTAGCACCCGAAGTGGACGGTTCATGATAACCACCCCAAATATCAACGTGAATTAAAGCAAATGAGAAAACAGTTGAAATTGAACTTAAAGAGAATGGTTTTCAAGTCTGCTTAGCTAAAGGACAAATGGGACACTTACTGGAATCACAAGACTTATTAGAAAGAAACAGAAAAAGAGAATAAACCCTAGAAGATGGATGTCCAAGCCGTTGGTGCCAAAGTGATGGTGAAGCACTATCAACGGCATGGCATGTAACTTGCTGAACTTTGTTGAGGAAATAAAGTCCTTCCTTCTCACAGCCCATCCCAATCATCCTCCCCAAGCGTAGGTCCTGTATGTAACACAACTGTTTTAGGAATATGGTAATACAAATGGAATCCCTGCATAACTTACTGACGGATATTAAGTTGAGGTAAAATAAGGGGACACATAGCACATTATGGAGGGTGAACTGAGATGAAAAGGCAACTGAACCAATACGACTGACTCGTGCAGTTTGACCGTTTGGAAGTTTTACAAAGCGATTATGTGTGACATGGGACTCGGTGAATAAAGTATGATCACAAATAATATGATCACTGGCTCCACTGTCTATAATCCAAGTACTGTTATTGCTAGCAACATGGAAAGCTGTACCTGAAATCTCATCACAAGGAGGAACATTACCGACATGATTGGATGTGGAGGCTTTGTTCTTGTTCAATAATTCCATGTCTTCCTTTGAGAACGGAAAGTTCAATGTCTCATTGGAATCTTGCATAGCAAACACATTGTTGCTCCGGCTAGACTTGTTTCCAGCCTCTTCATCCTTCTTTCTGGTGCGGCAGTGCTCAACATCATGTCCTTTCCAGTTGCAGTATTCACAAGTCAAGTGAGTGCGACAAAATTTGGTTGAGTGATTGTCCTTGCTGCAAATGTCACACCAGCGGGCTGCATTGGAAGGCCTTTTTCCTCGAGCAGAGGCTCGATCAGGAGCCCTGGAAAGGGCCTTCTCGGTGTCACGACCTTGCTTGTGAACCAAGAAGGCTGCAGCATCAGCAATTTTGGTGTTGTTGGAAGCCTAGACTTGCTTCTCTTGATGTAACGCCATTGAATACGCCTTATTGACATTGGGAAGAGGATCAATCGAAACAATATTGCTGCGTAAAGCATCATAGGTATCGTTGAGTCCCATGAGAAATTTCATGGTTTGTTGATTCTTGACGTATTCACCCAATTTCACTCCATCTTCACAATTACACACTGTGAGGCCGCATACTGCATCCCTTTCATCCCACAAACTCTTGAGCTTTGTATAGAAGGTGGTCACCGAGTCATTGCCTTGTTTACACGCATGAATTGCGTTCTCGAGATTGAACAATTGAACCTTGTTTGTCTGTCCAAGTCTCTCCTTAAGCTCATTCCAGACAGCTCGTGCAGATTTACAATGCTTGACACTCTTTGAAATCTCCTTCGACATGGAAGCTGTCAGCCAAGTCTTGACTAACACATCACAACAGTCCCATTGTTGTTGCTCATCGTTTTGATCAGTTGGTCGAGTGCTAGAGCCATTGACAAATCCGATCTTATTCTTGATCGTCAAAGCCGCGCTCATAGATCCACTCCACTCATCATAGTTATCTTCCATCAATGCTTGGGGCACTAATATGGCGCCCGGTTGGTCATAATGGTGAAGGTATAAAGGATGGTTCGAGTAATCTCATGGTTCAGGTGCACGTGCTGGAGGATCTGAAGGAGAAGCTGCTGCTTCTTTCAAGATCTTCTCCTTCAATAAGGCGAGGGCCTTCTTCTCTGCATCATCCATGGCGAGATTAGAGTCTTGACAAAATTTGATAGAGGTTTAGGATGTTGTTGGAGAGGTTTTCTGTTTGAGTTTTCAAGGTTTTAATCGAGGGTTTTGGCCAAGGATCGGCGCTCTGGTACCATGAAGAAGTTTAGAATTGGTGAAGAATCATTCTTCTTGATCAATTCTGTTTACAGGGATATATATACACTAGGGTTACATTACACGTCATGTACATCAGTCCCTAATTACTAGGGATACACCGAGACTTCTTACTTTGAATAGGAAAGTATCTCCTTGTCATTCAACTGCTTCTCTTGATCTGATCTTCTTCTTCTTGTAGTCGATCTCCATCTTTATTAAGTGATGCAACAAGACTTTGTGACCTCATCAATGGACGAAGTCGCATATGTCTTGCTAGGGATTGACATGTTGGATGATGATGTTGAAGCCTTGGTGGAGGTTTTGGAGGAAGAAGAGGGTTGAGTTTTGGAAGAACGAATGCCATGAGATCAGACTCACAAGGGAGAACGAAGCAAAGTACGGACGTGCTGTAATTAGGGTTTTGTGGCTGTTCTTAAGAGAGAGGCAGCCTTAGGGTTTTGTGTTGAGGAGTCAAACTATGATGGTTTACCTTCTTTTAATTTTAAAATTAAATTAATAGTGTTGTGAGAACCAAAAACCGTGTTTGTTAAGTCGGAAGTAACTAGTGCTTTGGGTGAGAAAAGTAACCAAAATGCTCATAGATGTTAAAATTAAATGTACGTTATTAAAATTGACATATAATTTGGTTCACATTTCCAGTAGTAATGACTTGAAATAACTACTTGCTACAAAATGAATAATAGTATGTCAAATGTGGTGTATGCATTGCAACAATTTATGGATAAAAATTAAAGCACATGGAAAAGAAAAGGGATATATGGATAAAATTTATGGTGGTGGAGAGGGGGATTGGAGGCGTTGGTTCTCCGGATCTTTGAAGGCGGCGACCGCACGGATTGGCTTTTGCTTCGGGTGCTTAGGGCGGTGGTGTGATCTGGTTACTGGGTTGGAGTTTCTTCGTGGTCCTCGTTACGAGTGGTGTGGGCCGAAGATCTCCAAGCCCTTTTGGTGGTATCAATGCTGATGATGATCCTGTGGTGGCAGGGGCGTCCGCTAGACATGATGATGCAGCGGAAATATAAACGTTGGAATCCACCAACGGCGACTTGAATCCATAATCTGGAATCCACCAGAAGAATTGAGATAAACTGAAAGGTTTTTATTAATAATATGAAAGCTGACGACTACAACTAATAAAAGCTCCTTATATATGAGCAAATAAACCCTAGGGCAACTAACAACAAAGCCTAAAAGCTCAAGGATTAAAAGAAAACCAAATCCAAAACAAAAAATAATTACTGAAAACAAGTAAATACGCATTTTGGAAGCCTAAACGGACTCGGATGGCCTAAAAAGCCCATACATCATGGCAAAGCGACGAGTTTGGTTCGTTGGGCCGTTCCGCTTCTAGAAAGGTATCATAATGGTCAATCAGACACTGAACGCCAAATCTGGAGCAAACCAGGTTTAGACTTGTTACGATCGATATGCTCTTCAATCTCTAGTGCCATCTGTTCTACATCACATGATGGCGGCGTCGAACATGATAATAGCCTCACATATAATTTTGGGTTGTGAAATCCACACACTCCAAATTGAAATCCATACACCATTTTTCTTTTTTTGAGAACTTAAATTTTCTCTTTTAGTGACTTAAACTTTGTCTTTTTGTAAATGTGTTAACCAAAAAAGAAAAAAAGATTTGTGGATTTCACATCCCATAATTTTCTGCTTTATAAAACGTGATCCGGACACAAACTACGGCTAACCGTTATTCCAAAATTTTAAACCCCCGTGTATATACGGATTTGTGAGGGAATGTCTAGTCTGCACCTCCCATCTTATAAGAGTAGGAACCAATCCCCCAATGTCTTCAAGCCAAATGCCAAATTGTTAGGTGAAACCAACATGTCTTTTTTCCTAATATGTTGCACTTCTAGAAGATTAGAACCAGATGGAAATTAATGTCATATTTAAAAAAGTGCTACATTTTTGTTCTTATTTAAGAAAGCAATACGGTAAGGAAAAAAACATGCTAGGGTTTCCTTACAACCCTTATAAGCAATGTTCTAAAAGTCGGCCATCCAGCCCGTTTAGGTGCTAGGCGGTAGCTCGCTTAGAAGAGTTCGTTAGAGATCTTAGGCGTTTTTGGTTGTTGACAACTTTTTAGACGGTTTGACCATTTTAATAATTTTTTTAACAAGAGTCTTTTGGTTTTGAGTTTGAGGAGTTAGGAAAGAATGAAAGATAATGGATGGGCTCTCTCTATTGCTTAAGTGGCTTAACATTATCATCCTAAATTTGTTAGGACTATTTTGAAATTTGAATATTTTAGATGAATTTTTATTTATTATTTAAATTTGTTCTAGGATATTCTGTATCTTTCAAAATATTCTTTATATGTGCCTTGACTTTATGTCAATATGATATGTAGTTAGACTAGATCTATGTATTCATATCCTTACCATATTGGTATTGTGTAATTCCCTATATAAAGGGCTCCTATCAATGAATAAGATGATGATTCTCTTGCTATCTCTTTGTCTCTACACTTTATCCTTCATCAAGTTATCATGCACTTTGTTCTAACCCTAGAGCCAATAGCCCACCATTTGTTTTCCAAAACCCTAAAATCGGGCAGCCTTGTTTTTCCCGATTTCCGACTAAAATTCCGACTACTCTCCGCCGGAATTTTATATCCCCAGAAAGCTCTCTCCGTCCCGGATCCAACGCCGCCGACCTCACCCTAAGAACCAGCTGGAAAGTCTCCGAACCGGCCGCCGAAAGATTCCAGATCGCCGTCGCTACCGACCACCGGTTCACCACCTTCCCTTACTCCGATCAACCTGAATTTTTGACAGTAGCTTCCCCATCCAAAGCTCCTCCTCCTATCAAATTGTCAGCCCTAAATTCAGAGCATAAGTAGGCGAAACGTTGTTTCTCCTCTCGGCAGCCTCTAGAAACCAAAGATTTCAAGATTGCTCGTCTTCCAAGAATAGCCAGAAAGGTTCCCAACCCTCTGTCCAAGCCTGCAATCGACTCAAACTCATCAGAGCTCCTATAAACACAGTTTATTTGGCAAACTAGCAAGTAAGCTTTAATATTACAGTTATTTACTTTGGAATAACTCGGGGGGATAAAATCATTTCTCACTTCTCCATCTCCGTTCTATGCTTGGGATTTTGTGTATTCATGTACCAAAAATCTCGAAATTTTATTCGCGGGTCAAGTGTGTATTTGATCACTCTTGTTTCCTTGTCCGGGTTGTGTATGATCAACCCCGACCTTTTTTCGGATTGTGTTTGATCAATCCGAGACCTTTTTTGAATTGTGTTTGATCAATTCACGGATTTTCCGGATTGTGTATGATCAATCCGAAGGACAAACCATTAAAAGCCTTGTTTGTGACCTCTATCGAGTCTCATAACAACTTGGTTTTGTATGCAAGAGCAATGTAACATTTTGCTCCTTTGAGTTTTGACATACTCGATGCTTAAGGCGGATCTTCGCTTGGTATCTGTGGAACCTTTCATTGGAAAGAATTAAACAACATGTTTTGACCCCCAGGCTAACAAGCCTAGATGCCGAGATTTCACATCTCATGCGCTCAAATTCTTTGAAGCGTCACATCGACAAAAGCCTTAAATGATAATCTGTGCAAAAAGTAATGACCACAAAGTACTGTAGAATGCACTCATGGAGCGTTTCTCGGAACATTCATATAACTCTACTTGTTGAGTTATTAGTCAAGTGAATTGCTTACCACCTTAATTGACTACATATTGTCGATGATGTTTTGTGGCATCATGATCCATAATCTTTAGCGGATTCGATCATCATCAAGTTCTCTAGGTCCTCCAAGTTGGTTTGGAATTACCAACAAGACTTGATTTTGATTATACAAACGGAAATTATATATACGCTAATGTGATAAACTTATTTGAGATTATCTCATGTGGAGACAACAATATGGGTCATGGCAACGGTGGAGACAACAATATGGGTCATGGCAACGGCAGAAAATGTTGTGCTGATGTCTAAAAAAGAGGGGGAGGTGTCGCCGGCTCTAATAGCGACACTCCCGGTTTAGACACCATTTTGTCAAAACTACTCACGTCAGCTCATAACAATGCAATCGTTGTGGATCTTCGGATCACTGGTTCAAGATTGTCAAGCTCCTTCAAATTGTGAATGCATACAAAAAGGTACGGAAAATCAATATGAGGACAAGAACGTCATCCTCATGATCGCAAATATCAAAGATTCGGATCTTGCTCTAGCTACCCATGACTTTGACGTCATCGGCTAGACATTGATTTTTGTTCCAAGCTATATGTACTAAGGCGTTGTATCGACGTCCTTCGTCTATTTGAGACCTCGATGTACTCACATTAACAATAATGAAAGCCTTGATAATTTTTTCGAAGTTATGAAATTATTCTCCTCTTATGGTTCGTATTGATTTACAAACAAGATGTACATTTTTACATCGTCTTTAGAAGCATGGCATATTTACAATCTACATGGTTAGATTGTGCCGTTTTGGTCTCTTCCAAGTAAAGATGGCGCACGGCCTTGCATCCTCAAGAAGGATCGCTAACGTGTTTCCGGTTAAGTCTTCTACCCTTTAGCAGATTTTCCATTATCAATTGTTCAACTAGGCTCATCCAAGTCAGTGTGATGTCTTAGAATTGTCCGAAATTAAGGAGATAGTGGTTTGAAGTGTGCCTCGCACTACCGACCCTCCACGGACATGCCTGGTCATACTGACATGGAGTTACCGAAAGTTTTTGATTTTGGATCCCCCTACGCTATTAAACCAATTGTCGTCTTGCAAAAGACGTTGAAGACTTATCAAAATCGAAAAAATTATCATCATGATCAGATCCTCTAGGTCCTCTGAGTTAGTTTATGTTCATGTTAGGGAGCTTTAGCTAACTAGTCATGAAGTTTACGACCTTAGAATGACCGAAAAGACTTGGTTTTAATCATACACACGTCACTTTTGGCTAAGGCAAAAGCCTACATGCCACATGCACGCTTCACAGCTTCGCATATGCCAATTCTGCGAAAAACAGCAATCTATCCCTTCTGGACAGTCAACTTCGTTTAGAAAGCTCTACGAGTCTAGTTTTCAGAACTTTTCACGGTTTGTCCATATCTATTTTAACAAAGAAGTTATGGCTGTTTTAGTGCGCAAAGGTCATTCTGCGCAGAAATTTTTATACACTCTCGGGATTGCAGCTTTTCGTAGCTTCTTTCAATCCTTCTAAATGGTTCAAGTGGAACTATTAAATCGCCTATCTACTCCTTCTTGTAGATATGTCTAATCGAGACATTGAGTGCTTCGCAGATAGTGGAACTATACACAACATTCTAAGGAACCGGCAACTATCTTTAGATTTTGTGTCTTTGTAAATCTTCTGTGACTACAATGATCGAATCATACCGGTCATTCAAGGACGTGGTTTAGCTTGAATCTTGATGCCTCATGGCACCATGATCAATGTCACATATACCCTCTATGCATTAAGAGACAATCGAACCATATTGAACTTTAAAGACATTCCTGCTAATAGTTTTCATTTGAAAACACATTATGAGAATGAAAAAGAATTCTTTTGTGTATACCTTCTCATGAATGCGGATTGAAATGCATTTTAGAGAAGTTTATGAGTCAATTTAGTGGATTGTATGTCATTACGATTCGAGTATCGAATCCCATGTTGTCGCCAAACATGATATTTGGGACACCGACTCATATAGGCTTTGGTTTGACCAAATCGGTCATCTTGGAAGAGATATAATGGTCCAAATTTTAAAAAATTCTCATGGACATCCATTCTTCCGCTCAAAACGAAGACATTCGAGATCTAGCATCACCATGAAGCATGGTGGTGACCCGAGGGACATTGACGTCACCCGAACACGACTCCAACTTCCTGGAGGTCGTCCGGTCAATTCCTCAAGAAATTGAGGTGCACCGGCCTTCCCTCAGTGTCGCATTGGCCCCCTGCAATGCTCATTACTCGTTTTAAAAGCTTATTCTTTAGCTAAATTAGGAGTGAGACCCTCCTACGCTAAATAACACAAAACTGAACATTCTATTCTTACATCAAACTATGTAGATAGATACAACCAACTTGCGGACATCTTTTTATGCTTTATGGTGTTGGTTGAAGTGTTAACACACTGGTCACGTGTTACACTATTATCTACTACTTATGCTGCTTATACTTCTACGGGCTCACTACCCATTCTTTAAAGAAGTTTATCGGGATGTAATTTGAAGTGTCATGTAGCCCATGTTCACACGCAATATGGTCTCACGGAAGCTATGACCAAGCAACTTTAGCTTGTCGCTCGAACATTATTGATGCGCACTAATCTTTCTATTGCGTCTTGGGGCTATGCAATATTTGGATGCAGCTTTACTATTTATCTACGACCCACCTCATTGAATATTTTTGTATTACAGCTCGTGACTGTGTACCAGGATTGCAATCCTTGAGCTCAAACAAGATTGAAATGGATCTCCAATCCTTGAGCTCGGCTAGATGTTATTTCTAGGTGTCAAATCGCATTGCCACTGCGTATAATGATGGGTCATTTGAGATGAAGAAGTATTTAGGTTGGATATGAACCTCCACACACCAGAAGAAAGGGTTTAGCCGACGAAAATTAAAAAACCAGGCCGACGAATCATTTTAGCCGACGAAATTTTTCTTCGTCGGCTAATTAATATTTTCGTCGGCTATGGTAAACTTTAGCCGACGAAATGAAAACGTCGTCGGCTAAAGAATTTATTTCGTCGGCTAAAGTTCACAGACTATGGCCGAAGAAATATTTAAAAGTTTAGCCGACGAAATTAATATGTCGTCGGCTAAAGTGTTTTATATTTGCAGATCTGGACAGCAGCAGCTCATCTGGGAAAAAAAACGGGAGAAGAAAAAACGGGAGAAAAAGTTTGGGTGTTGTCGAAATCTGTCCATAATTAGTTTGTGGAGCTATATATAGGTACGTATATGTATATATATGTTGATTAATTGAGTTTTATTTGAGTTGATTGATTTTGAGTGTGATTGAGTTGATTGATTTTGAGTACGTTGGATGTATATATATATGTGTTGATCAATTTGGTTGATGATTTGAATTGATAATATATATGAATTAATTTGTTGTTAATAAATAGTAGATATATATATGTTAATTAATTTATAATATTGTGTTGATATGGTATGAAGTTGTTGATGATATATATGAGTTGATGATGATTTTGTGATGATGTTGCTCTCTCCTCTTGTTATGAGTTGATTGATTTTGAGTACGTTGGATGTATCTATATATATATGTTGATCGATTTGGTTGATGATTTGATATAATATATATGAAGTTGTTCATAAGTAGTAGATCTATATCTATATATATATATATTAATTTATAATATTGTGTTGATGGTATATATATCAATGATGATTTTGTGATGATGTAGATATATATATAAAATATTGTTATGTAATTATTAAATATATATATATATATATGTGTGTGTTTAATTTGTTATTAATTAGTTGTAGTACGTAGAATATATACTAAATGAATTGAGATTTTATATATGGTATGAAATTTCATTAATAATTAGCTAGCCTTATACATATATATTTTGTTATATTTTCAGGATATGGATAAAAGTTGGATTTCGCTTCCAAAATGAGACAAAAGATATGGTGCATGAGTTATGAGTTTTATGGAATATGCGCTGGCTAATGCTAACGGGAATACAATTTTCTATTGCCCGTGCACGAAATGTCAGTGTCGCAGCGATATGTACCAATTTCCCATTGACAAAGTATGGCAGCACCTGAGGAGTAACGGGTTTTGGGAGAAGTACACATGTTGGTTATATCACGGTGAAACATCATCAGGGGGTCCCCATGATCATGACCAATTTTCTGAGACAGGCAGTACATCCAACGATCCAACAACGACATTCATCAACGACATGTTTCCTTATGAGAGCGGTGTATGCGCTCAAGGACAGTATATGCCTGACCCGGTGCAGCCCTTCCCTAGAGCTGTCAACACTGCTGGTATTGAAAAGTACAACAAACTGTTTGCTTTCCAACAGACCCCTGTGTACTCCGGTTGTCAGAAGACCGTTCTTGAAAGTGTGATGGACGTAATGAAGATTAAAGTTGAGACAAAATCGACCGTGAAGACTGTTGATAATTATCTACAGTACACTGCTTCGATACTGCCCCACGGTCATCGTCTTCCTACCACTCATCGTAAGGTCCGATGTATCCTGAAAGATCTTGGGCTTTCCTACATCAAGATCCATGCATGCAGATATGACTGCGTTCTCTTCTGGGGTAAAGATCCAGAAGGGAATGACCTTGGTGGGCTTGACGCATGTCCGGTATGTCACACTGACAGGTATAAGCTGACTCCTGCAGGCAATAGGAAACCTGTGAAGGTACTTCGGTATTTCCCGTTGAGGGATAGGCTGGAGCGGTTGTACATGTCTTCACACACGGCCAAAGCTATGACATAGCACGCTGATAGGGAATTGCATGACGAAGATACCCTTATACACCCTGCTGACGGGAAGGCTTGGAAGCATATAGACAGGGAGTTTCCTCATTTTGCGTCAGAGGTCCGAAATGTGAGGCTCGGGCTCTCATCCGACGGGTTCAACCCTTTTGGCAACATGAGTCTTCAATACAGTGTATGGCCGGTGATTTTGGTACCGTACAACCTTCCTTCATTGATGTGCATGAAGAAGGAATACAATATGTTGAGTTTGTTAATTCCGGGGCCCGGTTATCGATGGAAGTGTCTCGATGTGTATTTGAGACCTTTGATTGAAGAGCTTCAGTTTTTGTGGGACGTTGGTCATCCCACTTATGACAAGTACATGCACGAGATGTTCCAGATGCATGTCATGGTTGTTGGTACCATCAGTGATTTTCCTGCCCGTGGGATGTTGTCGGGCAAAGTTGTTAGGGGATACAAGGCTTGTCCAGAGTGCCTTAGTGATGAGGGGGGCAGCAGTCATTGCAACAAGATATGCAGATTGGGTCACCGTGCTTTCCTTCCATATAATCACGAATGGCGGTTCAATGACAAGGCATTTGATGGGACCGTAGAAGATGGTGTGCCTCCCAAAAGATGGACGGGAGACGAAATTTTAGCAGTGCTTAATGAGTACGATTTTGGGCAGTTTAGCAACCATCCCAATATTGTGGCGGCAATACCTGAAAGATCCGACATGTACAAATTCTGGACACATAAGAGCATATTCTGGGAACTCCCATACTGGAGTAAGTTGTTGATCAGGCACTACCTAGATGTGATGCACATAGAAAAGAATGTTTACGACAGTGTGGTGGGCACAATGTTGAACTTGGAGGGGAAGACGAAAGACGGTCCTAAGGCACGCATTGATCTAATAAAAATGCAATTAAGAAGACATCTGTGGTTGAAAGAAGGGAAGAAAAAAATGCCTCAAGCTCCTTACACCGTGAAGCCTGACCAGAAGAACGTAATTTTCAGGTGGATGAGTTGTGTGAAGTATCCTTCAGGCTATGCAGGAAATATAGCCCGGTGTGTGAACTTCCGGGACAATAAGATGTACGGGTTGAAGAGTCATGACTGTCATATCCTGCTACAACTTCTCTTCCCTGTTTTCATTTGACCGTTCCTTCCCCGTCAGGTGGTGGAGCCGTTAGTAGCGTTGGCAAGATTCTTCCAGAAGTTGTGCACACGGGAAGTGAAAAAATCTAACCTCCGGGAAATGCAAGAGGACATCATTTATATCATGTGTAAATTTGAGAGGATATTTCCTCCAAATTTTTTTGACATCATGCCTCACCTGATGATCCATCTTCCCGAGCAATTGTTACTTACCGGTCCAGTACACTACACTTGGATGTATCCCATGGAAAGGTACGTTTTTTACACCTGAATTCCTCAATATATATACATGTTCAATAATCATAACATTTTGCAATTTGATTTATAGGCAACTTGGAGACTACAAAGATTATGTGGCTAATAAATCCGCGCCTGAAGGATGTATAGCTGAAGCATATATTGCGCAAGAGTGCGTCACCTACATGAAGTTGTATTTAGGAGCGTTGAAGGAAACAGACGAAGCCATGCCGGTAGATGTACCGTAGTTCAATCTTTCCATACTCTTCAGTGATGTTGAAGTTTATGGAATTTTGCCAGACTCCTACAAGTTGCAACCACATGAGCTAGTCATTGCCCACTGGTGGGTATTGATTAACTGTCCAGAAGTTGAATACTGGAAAGACATCCATCTATATTGTCCAGACATTCAAGGTGATCTCGAGTACCACAACATGGAGTTCGCAAACTCTTTTGGCGGCTGGGTACGTAATTCAATATTTCTGTACGTATTTATGTTTATTGCATAATTATCTATATTTACAGTTGAATGGTTGGTTGCAGATGAACCATATTCAATTTGATGGCCACTCAAATTGGTCGCACGAACTAAGACTTCTAGCGATGAAGCCGATAATGTCAAGAGTTTATCCGATGTGCAAGGTGAATGTCGTGCAATTTATATGTGAACATAGAGACAGCAGACGGAGAACAGAGAATTCTGGGGTGATAGCGCATGGTGGGCGGAATGGAGTTGACTATTACGGTGTTCTCCATTCAGTGGTGGAACTCGTTTATGGTGAAGGCATGACAGTGCACCTCTTCAAGTGTAGATGGTTTGATACTAGCCCTATCTTCGGTGGTTATTTTGCGTAAAATTTTTATACGACTTGTTGCGTCTCATCGGTTTGAAACTATTTTCAGTTGAAGGTCCGGCCAAAATACGTAATTTAGACGATCCAATGACCTTTTCCGTGCGTTTAGGGGTTTGACTTAACGGATTGACCATCCGGATCGAGCCCTTAACCTTGTCGGATCAAGTTGAATTTTTTCCCATACATGTATTTTATCATGATGGTCAGTTCTGACGGTCGAATTTCCGTTTCTCAAGTTTGATCATCACAATCACAACATGCCTACTAATGTTGTATAACTTGTTTACCAAGTGTTAAATAAATGTTCCGTTTCAAAAACAAACTATAAGTAAAACCTTCAAACGCAAAAAAGTCGTGAAATAAGATATGACTAGAATGGTGAAATACGTCCACAGTTGAAAAATCACAGTATTCTTTTAAAGTTTCGGTGCCGTTAGTTGCGGTTAATGCAATTTTTCATTATTTCTCCCAATGAGTAGCCCTATCTTCGGTGGTTATTTTGCGTAAAATTTTTATACGACTTGTTGCGTTTCATCGGTTTGAAACTATTTTCAGTTGAAGGTCCGGCCAAAATACGTAATTTAGACGGTCCAATGACTTTTTCCGTGCGTTTAGGGGTTTGACTCAACGGATTGACCATCCAGATCGAGCCCTTAACCTTGTCGGATCAAGTTGAATTTTTTGCCACACATGTATTTTATCATGATGGTCAGATCTGACGGTCGGATTTTTGTTTCTCAAGTTTGATCATCACAATCACAATCACAGTTTGCCGAATGTATAAAAAGTACTATAGCCGACGAATTTCAAAGGTTTAGCCGACGAGATTATTATCTTAGCCGACGAGATTATTATCTTAGCCGACGATGTTATTATCTTTAGCCGACGAATTTCAAAGGTTTAGCCGACGAATTTCATAGGTTTAGCCGACGAATTTCAAAGGTTTAGCCGACGAATTTCATCTTAGCCGATGAGATTATTATCTTAGCCGACGATATTATTATCTTTAGCTGACGATGTTATTATCTTTAGCCGACGAAATAATAGTTTCGTCGGCTTAAGTTGTCGGGTATAACCCAGCGCTCGATAGCAGAAAAGCCCTAGCCTCCTCTTTCCCCTCCTCCGCCTCCTCTCCCTCTCCCGGTCTCCGCCTCTGCTCCCTCTCCCTCTCCCTCTCCCGGTCGCCCTCTGCTGCTCGCCTGCTCCGGCCCTCCCTCCTCCTCCTGCTGCTCCAGCCTCCCTCCTCCTCCTGCTGCTCCGGCCTCCCTCCTCCTCTTGCTGCTCCGGTCCTCCCTCCTCCTCTTGTTGCTCGCCTGCTCCGGCCATCCCTCCTCCTCCTGCTGCTCCAGCCTCGAGCCCTCCCTCCTCCTCGAGTACATTTATGTTTCACATTTCATTTTGTGTTTGCTTTTATTTTCCGGTCAATTGCAATGTTGTGGTGTTGTTAGGAAGTGTATATTTGTATTTAGGAAGTGTATATTTTTATTTAGGAAGTGTATATTTGTATTTTGTATTTAGGAAGTGTGTATTTGTATTTAGTATTTTGTGTTTGCTTTGATTTTCCGGTCAATTGCAATGTTGTGGTGTTGTTAGGAACTGTATATTTTTATTTACGAAGTGTATATTTGTATTTAGGAAGTGTAAATTTGTATTTAGGAAGTGTATATATTTTTTTTGTTGTCTAATTGAATGGGTTTACATTTTTTTATTTTGTGGCCTTTATTCAAATTAATATTTTAAACAGGATGAGCGGTAATATTAGATCGACGAAGGGTTCGAAGGGCTAAAGGTCCGAATCGTCTGAGAGAACCTCTAGCAACCCTCAGACGTCGTTTCGGGGCCTCATGACAGCCAGACGTGCAGCCCTTCTGGAGATGGCGCAGAGGCAGCCGGAGGTGCCTCCTTCATCGGGGTAGCCGGGCGTCCCTCGTTTCTCGAGGTAGCTGTGGGCTCAGACCCAGACGGAGGTCTCTGCACCCCGTATGCCTGAGATACACCGGGTGCCCACTCCGAGTCCTACTGCTTCGGATGGTGGGTCATCTGGGGTACAGATGCCACCGCCTCATCTGTTTCTTCTGCGGATGATACCGGCCTTACCTGCAGTCGATGACTCAGGGACGCCGATTTATCCACTGCCCCACCAGTGGCTCCATCAGCGGCGTACCAGTTCGTGCCTTTTGATACGCCTTTTATTTCCGCGAGGGTATCATCATCGGAGACGGAATTCGTCGCGTCCGCCGCATCGCCCTCAGGTAATGAAAGATGAATGGTTTGTTTTCTTATAATTCTCCGATTTTAATAATCAATTTGGTTTATCATGTGATAGGCACCGTCGGAGCGAAGCCAGCAAAAAAGAAGAGAGGCCCCGTCATAGGGAAGGCTCTCGAGAAGATCGTCGGTACCTCAGAGAGGATTGTTATCGGTACTGACGGGGATGGCGACATAGTATCAGGCGGGAAGTCGAGGACGTACTCCGGCCGCGTGGGAGCGCTCATTAGGGATAGAGTCCCTATGTTGTGGTTAGACTGGGGCGAGGTCCCGCAGGAGGTTAAGGACATGGTCCACAACGCGATGTCGGTGAGTTTACAAAATGCCTCAATAATATTATGTATTACATTGTAGATTTCTCGAAAAACTAAACTAATAAACGGTTAAATGCAGGTGTGGTTTGAGGTTCCCGAGCCCTTGAAGAGCAGTTGGACGGATGTTGTGCATGGGTGAAGGTACGTTGGGAAGTTAATGAAAAAACAAAATTGTATGTGATATTAATAATGTTTGTAATATTTTTGTTGTATCTGTAGGTACAAGGAGTGGAAGAACGAGTTGTGGACCCATTGGACTACGCACGGGAACGCTCGTTCTGGTACCCCTGCTAAGTTCCAATACAGAGAGTACGAGTGGCGTTGGCTTCTGACATCAGAATTCAACAACCCTCGTAAACAGGTATTTAAATAAATTAATTAGTTAATTTGTCATTAAGTATGTGCGTTTTTAAATATTTTACTAATAGTTTAGTTTTTTCTTTGAAAGCGGTTTCCCGGGCGAACGCTCAGAACCGGCAACGCAACACAAGGAACCATCATGCCGTTTCTAGACCATTCGCTGTCTTCATGGACGAGGCGGCCAAGGAACATCCACAGGTCAACCCGTACGTCTATACGTACAAGAAAGCATATCCTGACGTCCAGGAGGATATTGTAAGTCATCTTACGTTTTTAAATTTTTAATTTTACTTATATATATGTCAAAATGTTAATTAATAATTTTTTTCCTATCCAATTAGGCGAAGGTGAGGGAGGCTAGTGACGAGGTGATGAGTGCTATAGTGAGGGAGACATGGCCGGACACGCAGGAGGAAGAGATGTCTGAAGCCATGTCCCGGATCGACACTTCGGATCCAACGGTTGGGGCGAGGATCATGGGCACAGCCTTCCCACCGCGAGCAAACAACTTCTATTGCCGGGGTCTAGGAAAGAAGGGCGAGCGGGTCCTGAAGACCACTCCAGGATTTCAACGAAAGGCAGCCTCGACCAGCAACAGGACCACGACCACCAGGACGACTCAGCTAGAGTCAGAAGTTCAGAGACTACGGGAACAACAAGCTGCTCAGGTTGCCTATAATGCAGCGCAGACAGCCTATGCTGCCGAGATATATGCCATCCAGCAGGCCCAGCAGCGGCAGATGTTTCAGTACATCCAAGACTTTACAGCTGCCCAGCTTCAGGGACTTCCGACTCCGCCCATGCCTCCGACTATACCTCTATCCCAGCCGCCGCAACCTCCGCAGCAGCCCCCAGAAGCAGATATTAATTTAGACGATCTAGATTTTGTGTAGTTGATGAATTATATAGTTTTATGTGCTTGTTGTTGGTTATATGAAATTGTTTTGGTGTTTTTTGCAGCTTGCTTGGAATGGTAATTTAGAAATTTCGGGTTTTCTTTTATATTCTGGAATGGACTTATAGCCGACGAAATACGCCATAATTCATCGGCTATAGTATTTTTAATTATTTTTAATAGGGTTAAGCCGACGAATTATGGCATTTTTCGTCGGCTAAACCCTTAAAAGCCGACGAAATACGGTCTGTTTCGTCGGCTTTAGTTATTTTTTATTTTTTATTACATACTAAAGCCGACGAATATATTAAGCGTTTCATCGGCTAAAGCGAAGAGACTAGCCGACGAGTTGTTTCGTCGGCTAAAGTCTGAGAGACTAGCCGACGAATCAACTCGTCGGCTAAAGTCTGAGGGACTAGCCGACGACGTCTTCTGTCGTCGGCTAGCTATGGGAAAATAGCCGACGACGGTTTATAGTTTCGTCGGCTAAAGTCATTGCCGACGACCCTTTCCCAACGATATTATAGCCGACGAGATTGACGAAGTCTCGTCGGCTAAGAGCTTAGCCAACGAATTAAGCTAACAGGCCGACGGAAATTGATGTCACAAGGCCGTGTGGCTCCCTAAAAGGAAGGAGGCCCTTAGGTTTGATATTTTCTCGCACTAGGAAGAAAACGAGCTTGGCACAACCTGATCCATTGATCAGTGATACTCAAATCCGTCTCATGAAGTCTGAGTTGTGATTATCGTTGGGGGACACCTCAAATGTCAAATCCAATCCATATAGAGATCTCTACAAGTATTACACTAGTGTACATGAGGACGTGGGAAAATGAGTCTACTATCGAACCACCTTTCGTTGATGGATATCAACTTAGTTGATTGGCCTAATGGAAAGATGTGATCCAGCATTAACAAAGAGATAGGTCCTTGGGCAGGTGATGCCGACACCGTAAGCTAAACCCTATCAACTATACCTTTGTTAGATAACATAGTGAGAACAAGAGCTTAGACTCACCTTATGGCGCAAGGTCTCTCACTAACACGCACTGAGATCGACTACGATGAGATATGCTCTCGTAATGGATGTCATTGAACTCCACTACTTTGTCAGTTTAGTAGTTTCCTTATAACTGAACATGTAGCCTATGAATGTGGTCATAATAACATCTCTATAGGAACAGAGATATACATGAAGATCTTAAACGAACTTTATTCATCTGAATCAAGTGGTTCTAGACCACAAGAGCACGCGTTTGCTAAAGGTATTGGAACGCACATGAACTCTACTTGATTTAGAAGGGATATGGTGAATTATGTCTTTGCGTGTTCATTCCGGATTTACATGGACTCTTGATGGATCAAGAGATGCCAATATGTATCAACATCCGAAGAAAAAAGATCTTGGGAAGAAACGGTCTCGATAAGACACTCGATGACTGTATTGATGATGATTTTCCATCAATCGGCTTAGGCGCTCTATAACTAGTAAGGCCTACATATACTCCCATGATTAGTCAAGGTCTTTGCTCTAAAGAAAAATCTGTTGTTTTGTATAAAGCAAGATGACAAATATGTGTTAAGAGATGGAGTTCTCATCTAAGTACAATAAGACGCATCAATGTACTCAACACAATACGAAAGACTTAACTTCTCATTCGCTATAAAAAGTTGTAAAGCTAAGCGTAGCTATGCACCCACGCAACACCAATATAATGACAGTAACTCATTTTTCAATACTTAATGGTATGAAATATTGGGGCTTATTCTATCCCTACATAAGAAAGACACATCAAAAGCGAAATCAGGATCTGCCAAGTTTCGTAGGTCAAATTTCACGGGACCTACATGAAATCTCACTTATTGGAAAATGATGAATTTAGTACCACTGGAAAGGTCCATGTGTCTACATTCTAGGGACATCAACCATTTGATCATACCTATCATATTGGGTGAGTTATGGCCTTTTTCGTAAAGTAGGACGAATCTGTTCGAGAATCTGATTTTGGCAAAACAGTTAACTTCGATGGGACTTTGTGAACAGCTCCTGATGAACCAGAATGTGTGTAATATACGGTTGGAAAGCTAAATGAGTCTAGTTTCCAAAACTGTTTACGGTTCATTCATATGTATTTCCTAGAGGAAGTTACAACTATTCTAGTAACTGAAGGTCATGCTGCGTGGAAATCTGATTTCCTGCACGAACTTATGTTTTGAGTTCACAAGCGGCCTTCTCCGCAAGATCTAACTATAAAAGATCATCTGAGGACAATACGACATGATTTAGTTAATCATTGCACAATGCCACATTTGAAGACATGTTAAAGAGCATTGACATGCTAAGTTGTTGAAACTTCCGTGATTAGTAAAAATCAGGAAGAGCCCTATGATTGATGTAAAGATCAGGGGGAGGTGCGAACTTCATGGGGAGTCTAGCACATGCATACATGTCACTATCAAATGTGAAGGGTGCGTTGTACTCTTTTTCTCCTACGATCAAGGTTAAGTTTTTCTCCCACAGGGTTTTTGTGACTTGACGAGGTTTTTGACGAGGCAACAGATCAGCACCATCGGCATATCAGCGCGCGGCAAAAGGGGGAGTGTTCTAGGATATTCTGTATCTTTCTAGATATTCTTTATGTGTGCCTTGGCCTTATGCCAATAGGATATGTAGTTAGACTAGATCTATGTATTCATATCCTTACCATATTGGTATTGTGTAATTGTTTATATAAAATGCTCCTATCAATGAATAAGATGATGATTCTCTTGTTATCTCTTTGTCTCTACACTTTATCCTTCATCAAGATTCTTATATATTTTCAATTATATAATAAAAGTTGTAAAAATAAAAATTAAAACAATTTACCAAACACCTCAGCTGATTTCCCACACAGCAATATCAGAAGTAATTTCTCACGCACCTATTTCTGAAATGTGATTATTACACTACTAACATTTACTCAATATTTTGTGACACCATATATTTTGCTCTTAGTTTTCAAATTTAACTAGTATACCCCTAAATTATCAAATTTTAGTCATTTTAGCAATTTTACGAAAAAAATCGAAAAAATTGGAAAGAGAAAGGAAAAAATAAAATAAATTTTTAATATGGCAACTTAACTAACCCAAGAAGAGTAAGAGTATACCAATTTAATTTAAAAACCGAAGGACATAACAGTTTTTATATGCAAAGTATAAGGTGTCATAATTTTTTTTTTTTTCATTTTTGGTATTTTACATCTTCAATTTTTTAGTTTGGAATATATTTGTCATAAAGTATTTTCTTCTTCTTCTTTATTATTTTATTTTCATTTTTACCTCACTTTTTTTTTTCATTTTTACCTCACATTTTTTTTTTCATTTTTACCTCACATTTTTTTTTTCATTTTTACCTCACATATTTTTTTTTCATTACTAGATTTTTACCTCTTCAATTTTTTTTGTTTCGGATATATTTCTGAGCGACCCAACGAAACATTAGCCATTACCAAGTTAGAACTTAGAATGCTGCGCTCTTTGTTGTCATAAGATGATGTCTTGTTGTTCAGCTGCATCAAGTGGGTCGCTGCTCTCCTCCGAATTGCTCCCAACTCGTTCGACTCAGCCACTCAAACCAGCTTCGCTTTCATGGGTTTCTTCGTTTCCTCTCATCAACATTTCCATGACCTCCACAACCCTCCCTCTCACTCCCACACCCAACAAGGTATACACTCGCTTTCACCATGTTTTACCTTTTTTAGTACCTTATCTTACAGCAAGGAAGAAACCCAATATGAAGTGAAATGGACCGAATCGAATGGTTCTTATGTGTTTTTTACTGAATTTGTATGTTGGTGAAATCATTAGTGGTAGATACAATCTATGTTTTCGAAATTGAATTGGTGTGAATCTATCATGTATTTGTTAGTTGTGGATGAATTATGGTGTTTCTGTATTGATTGTGGAATAATAGCTGATATGTAGCTTAAAAGTGCACAACATTCAATATATGGAATGGTATGACAATGTCATCTTTGTTGTCGATGGAATCCTTTTGAGGAATATAGCAGTAGTGTAGATTCAGTTGATGGAATCCTTATCAAGATTAGTGTAATGTTCAGTAGAGAAGTTATTGTGGATGTTCTATTTGCTTTTCTAGAAATTGATGGCTTCTTAATTCAGTTAACTAGTATACACTCTAATACCAATCCCGCTTTCCAGTGGAATATGGATGTGGGAGGATGTAGTAGTCCATGGCAGATTGGCAGGACTGATGGACATGCATATAGGTATTGTTATGCGCTATTGCATATAGCAACAAGCCCTTAGGGGCAACTTAGCCGCTTCCTAGTTTCTGCAAATCATCTAGTTATAGCCTTGTAGGCAGTTGGAGGCAACCTTTTTTTTATAGTAGTTGTGCTGATTGCTATGCCTGTGCTAAATTCTCTCGTACTATTACATACAGTACTTTTAGAACTATTTTCTAGTGTTACATTCACAGAATATGGGATAATTTTGGTCTCTAGAAAGGAGAACTAGGTCAATGCATATGCAAATTGTTAAAACTTTCATGTCAAATTGGCCCTTTAGAACCCTTTCAAAGAGGGCCTTAAAAACAAAGAATTAAAGACATTGATTGCATTTTGCTGCCCCCCCTTCCTGCCGGGAAATGCATATATAGATATCCCACCCTCATTTTATATCTAAAATTGCAGATGTCTATTGTCTGCGCTGCATATACCCGGAGATCTCGAAGTGAAGCTGCTAAAAGACCAAACAGGAAGTCATGGAAACAGAAGACAGATATGTATATGAGGCCATTCTTACTAAACGTTTTCTTTTCCAAAAAATTTATTCATGCAAAAGTGATGCATCGGGGAACAAGCAAAGTGATTTCAGTTGCTACCACAAATGCGAAGGATCTTCGGACTAACTTACCATCACTCACAGACCATAATGCATGCAGAGTTATCGGGAGGCTTATTGCTGAGCGATCCAAGGAGGCAGATGTATATGCATTGTCTTACGAACCCAGGAAAGAGGAGCGAATTGAAGGTAAGCTCGGGATTGTTCTTGATACCATTAAAGAAAATGGCATCTTATTTGTTTGAACTTGATCCCGTACAATTTAAGGAGCCATGCTAATTGCAAAGATTCTAATGTAAAATGTTTATCATTGTTTCTCAATGTAATCGATGTCAGTGTCAATGAGTGCATCACAGACTAATTGCTGTTTGAATGTCTATAAATTTGTTCAGTGCATACAACATGTAGTGTATATCTCATTCAAATCTCATAATAAATTCAATATTTAGGCCTTCAGAATTCTTCAGTTTCAATTTCTTATTCTGTTGGCTTTCTTCCGGGCTATCTCTTTGTACTTGAAGATGTCTCACAAAAAGATTCCAGAGCATGAAGAGCTCGCACAAATGAAAGAAAGTTTTTGGAGCGGTACCAATTGGGAGAGCTTATGCGTATTGATGGAGAAAATTGGAGTTGGATGATAACAACATTTATAGTGCACAAGGCGAAACCAATGATTAAAATCTCTGTGATATATCTTATATATCCTCTGATATCTTTTTTTTTGGAGTAACCGATATATCTAGAGGGGTAAATATCTTATCTTCCACCGATTCCGTCAAATATCACCGATTCAGTCAAATTTCTCCGATTCCGTCAAATATTCCCAATTCCGTCAAATATCTCAAATATTTAGGAAATCTACGATAAATCTTTGATATATTAAAAAAATATATGTAAAAAATTTGGGCGTAAACAAGAATCATCATCAACAATATTCAAAAGGAGATATAAGGGGAACAATTAGCAACTCCAAAGAAATATACGACTATTATATTCAACAGTACAATTCTTAGGGCTATATGTTTTGGTCTAAATATTATACTTTTGTGGACCACCGTACGTCTTTTCAACCACTTGGAATCTCTTTTTAGATATAGATGAAGTTGATGTTTGTACAATTTATAAGTAAATAAAATAAATTAAATATTTTAGAAAAAAATTCTTCCCGAATTTCCGATATTTTTCCCCCAATAACTCCGATATATCCGATATTACCTTTTTCAAAATACCGATAGATATGTTAATACAAATATTTTAATCCTTGGGCGAAACCATATAGCTCTCTGCTAGATGAATATAAAGACAATTTGGATGAAAAGGAGATGAAGAGGAACCAGAAAACCCATTTGCTAACAATAGAAGAAGAGATAGGAGACGACACTTGCCTAACAAAATTCCTGCTAAAAAGTAAAAACCACACAATGGTAACTGCTAGGACCATGGAATCTAGACTCTGGAGTAAAGATTTTTTCGATGAAGAATCTAGAGAAAAGATTGAAATGGTTTGACCGCACTGGTGTTGCGTCTCCGATAAACACCGCCGCTATCATTTGAGAATGCATCTGTTAAGGAAGTTCAATTAGAATTTCCCCTATAACAACTCTATTGAGTAACATTCAAATAGAGGTGGCAAACGGGCCGCTAAGCACGAGCATGAAATGTTTAAAAACGGCTCGGCATGGCTCAAGCCCGTTAATAGCCCGGCCCGGTCTAAGCACGTTATTCTAATGAGTCGAGCTGGGCCTAGAAAAATTAGCTTATGGGCCCGGCCCAGCCCGAACCCGTTATAGGCCCACAGCCCGGCCCGAACACGAAAATTTGAGGCCCATGGTGTAACGCCCCGATTTGCACCTCATCAAATCGAGCACATTACAGTGCCGCACATTCATAGAACCTAAGCTAGGATCCATCACTTAAGTTCTGAGAACCCACAAGGCAAAAGAAAAATAAAAAAAAATATTTGCAGAAGCCTTTATTTTAAAATGAGGTGAAATAATACAAACGTTTAGATACCTTTCAAATCAAACAAGCCCTCTTTGAACAAAAATCTATATCAGTCCGGTTCATGATCAATAATCGAAAACTTGCAAGAGGAATAGTTTATCGAATAAACACATACTCGATCAAAGGGTTAAACAAGGTACGATAAATAAGGAAACCTGTCATACGGATTTAATGTTGACATTAACATGAAGTATAGAATTTCTAAGCCACACCCAATGCCGTCCAGCTGTCCTGTCTCTGTACACAGTACCTGCATCCATAAACTATTGTAGGGGTGAGCTTTTGTCCTCGTTACTCAATAAACTTTACCCCAGCTAGGTGTGAAAATAATTTAAAACATTTGTCATGGCTAGTAGTGAAAATAATCTATAACGATTTAAAATAAACATTCCTTGTAAAAATGCAAAGTAGATATACAAATCTAATGACCGATCTATCTCAAGCCAACTACAACCTTACCACAATTATTATCGTAGACACCGGCAAGGTGTAGCGAGAGTGTCCATTTACGCCATATCGCGTAGGAGCGATGTCACACCTCAAAGGATGTTAAACATCCTCCAGTCCGTACAGCCCCTCCGGAGGTTTAGGGGATCGAAACCCAAGGAAGTCGCTATGCCCCGCTCACTCTGAGGTCATCAAACAATAATTCACAAGGAATCGAAAAATATATCTTTCATACATAAATCACTTTACTTTAATATCATATGCGTAAAATCACTAACTGAGGCAAGTCCAGAATCCCCTACCTGGAATATCGCCGACTTGATATCCATTTGTTTTCTTAGGCCAACACCATCATCTTCTAGTTCCGGGTAACTGGAGTCCTAGTCCTGCAATATTTCCCAGTGTTAATATTTAACCATTCAATAACACTCAACAATTATTATCAAGCCTACTTGACTACATCATTCTGAACATGTAATTGTTTCAACGCCTTTAGGTACTCTAGGCAACCAACAATTTCCTCTTTCTTATTTCCTTCCCAAACATTAGAAATTCAATATAAATAGCTCCCATGTCGGATAAACATCACAAGGATTACTACAGACTCATCACGAAGTGTACTTCATTATCAAATCTCTAAACTTAAGTATCCTCTTCGATATATATGAAAAGATGTTCGAGTGTCCTCGACACTTAACGAAATTGCAATCTATATCTCGAACTACTCAATTTTAGCTCCTTAAATATTTCTGGGGTCTCACACACGGTCCGGCCCGGTATAAAATATAATTATTTTTTTTCTATTTCTAATATGAAGATAACTGTTATAAATATTATAATCTATGTGGCTGTCCACGTAATTACTCATTAGTTATGTACTCTGATGTAAACCCGACCTCTATATAAAGAGGCTAATGAGAATGAATGAGGAGACTTATGCCTCCTCCCAACTATTCTCTCTGTGTCTTCTCTTTTTCTTTACTTTACAATACGTTATCAGCACGACCCTACCTAGAGTTGATAACGGCCAACTCAAATCACTTAGATTTTTGCCGATTAGCTTTGTGCCATCAATAATTTTTTTTTCTTCTTTAGTTTCTAAACTCAATGATGATCTAAAATCATACGGTGACAACTTAATGTTGTTTATTTTTCTCCGGAGTTATAGATCTATGAGTTTCATTTTTAATCTTTTCAATCGATGTTAATCGTTTTATTCTTATAATTGGCAGCAATTGATTGTGGTTGTTGGGCACCGCTATGATCATTGATTCATTATCTTTATTTGTTATTATTTGCCACACACATGTTTATCTGTAAATCTTCTTTGCACGGTTGAGTATGATCAATATTGCACATCAATTATATCCTTGTTAACTTGTAGTTTATCTGCCAGTGCAATTTACTACCCAGTAAGCTTGTTCTATATATTGTTTTAGACTCAATGATGATATCTTATTGCACATCAATTATATCCTTGTTAACTTGTAGTTTATCTGCCAGTGCAATTTACTACCCAGTAAGCTTGTTCTATATATTGTTTTAGACTCAATGATGATATCTTATTGCACATCAATTATATCCTTGTTAACTTGTAGTTTATCTGCCAGTGCAATTTACTACCCAGTAAGCTTGTTCTATATATTGTTTTAGACTCAATGATGATCCAAGATATCTTGATGCAACTTTTGTAGTTTTCGACCAAGATTCATGATCTATGAGCCTAGATTTTATGATTATAGCAATTGTTTATGTTTAACCAATATATGTTTTTATCAGGAGGTCATGTCGCTATCTCACCCATTCGGCTACTCCGTTTTAAATTTGTTATGTGAGTCTTTGCGTGAGACTTAACTCTTAATTAGAATTAAGAGTATTGGTAATAGGATAAGGTTCTACTTTCAACAGATTAACATTCGTTGCACACTTATCCAATTCCTTTGCTTTGGAATTATTCTGCAAAATCTATGTGGAAAGCAGCATACTATTTTGAAGTCATCGATCAGTATATATACTAAAGCAGAGTACTAAATCGAAATTCTGTGATTGGATTAACACATCCTAGTTTCGAATTTTGCAATCACAGATCAAGCCCGAAGTCTCTTGATCAAACTATTAGAGGGCCTCAAGTTCCTACAGAGTAATATAAGCTAAGTCGAAATATGAAGTTTCATTACAAGGGCCGGAAGTTCCTAGACTTGTATAATGATCAAAACTACATTGAGATCCTTAATCATACGAGGGCCTGAAGTTCCTCACCTTATTTTGATACTATGTTCTTGTACAAGTAAAGGAGATAAACAAGATTATCATATTTGATAAAGTTAATCAGGCCTGAAGATCTGTGTATTTTATTCATTCATGGAACCAGAAGTTTCAAATGTCAATTTATTTATTTTCGCTCTTTACAGTTTTCTTATTTTGTTATGCAATTTCATTACTGTACTTATTATTTAAATTTTATTGTTATTCATATGGGCCAACAGCCCTACATCTCGATCATATGAATTTCGAGTGTAATATTTTTGGACAAGAAGTTTCAAAATATTGCATTGTAGAACCCGAAGTTCTAATAGTAAATACTCGAACCTGAAGTTTTGATTACACATATGATTGATGGCTCCAGAAGAGCACATAGAGCTAAATTTATTTAATAACTTGTGACATATAATTATATCATGAACCAGAAGTTCATTGAACCAAATACATTATTTGACACGGCAAGTTTATTTGGCATACATGACAAGTTATGTCATATTTTACTTATAGTGTTGCCTGGAATTAATAACAAGTTTTGGTGACTACTAGCCCTACTCATAGCCGATCGTTTATTTGATACTTTAATGAAACAATCCTCTCGTCATGAGGGGGAGCGAGATTGTTCCTGAAGAACGATGTAGAGTGGTGTGAGTTTTTTTATCCACCTTCTCCTTTTGATTTTGAGAAATGTCTCAGTTAGTGATTGATAAAAGATCTTGACAAATGTATATGCTAAAAGCATAGACGTCAACTTGGATTTAAGTCTATGAGATCATCTATATTAACTCAAATACTCTATACCCCATTTGATTTGTGGGATGCACATGTATCCAAGTGACATAGTTCTTCTGAAGAGAATGTCATGATACAATGTTAGAGTTCCTAATACGGCTACACATACAAAGGTTGTAGGTACGCCATTAGAGAATGATATATGGGTTGATATTAATGAATATAATATTTTTGACCTCATATTTGGTTTAGGTTCGCCACCAGCCAATGAACATCTCACTCGAAAGAAAGTGATAGAGTTTTAAATGCATATTTGCGGATGGTCATAATATGACAGTCCTCCCGCCGTTAGGTGGAGAATAAGACTACTGTCATTTGAATAACGGCGTGAATTTGAGTGGAATGTATCCACCAGGTCTAAAGTTTAAGCTCCTGAAAATGGAAGATTATACAGGTCCTCTAATGGTCTACATGATATTACAAGTAAAAGATCCACATTCGCTAAATAATATTTGTCCTAAAAGTGATAATATTTGCCCCAGAAGTGGCATGAGTACCTAATATAAAAAAAATGCATGCATATAAGAATGTGTGAGATCTATAAACGATGATCATCTATGACAATTTACAAATGGTAGCTACCAAAGACCATTAAGAACTGTATTAATCGATGCTATTCCACGTTTCATTATGCATGTCGACAAAGCATATTATTGGTCAAATTGTAAAGAGGCAATTCCAATGAAACTAAATATTTGAAACGTGATGAGATGCTTTGACTTTAACCCTATAGATACAAAAGGGTATTTACCACAGTGAAAGTAAATCACTATAATTTAATGTCTACAAAAGACATGGGATTATGAATCTGTCTTTATACGAATGATACTTTTCTATAAGTACAGTGTTAAAGACACATTGATATATCAAATTCCCAGAAGTGAAGTGTCATTACAAGCGTATCGCTTGTCAAATCCTTAAAGGATTCAAGTACATGAATGATTCTAATGTAATTCGATCCATGAATACTTGAGAGAGCCTAAAGCTAATTCATGGAATCAAATTGTCTAAAGCTAGCTCATATATACTCATTCCGTTATTGTTAACGTGATCGAAATTGCCTCAATAAGTACTATGATTGGACTACAAAATCGAATTCGAATTATGATCATTATGTCGCTACATATTCTAACTCTTGGAAAGTTATGAATTACTTAGAGTTCTTGTAAAGTTTATATGAGACGTATCACTACACAAAGATAATTAATGTGTATGGCTAGATACCCCATGAGATATTTCAATGCTTTAATGTCAATTAGCTTATGTTGATTAGCTATTACTTAGTGTATGAATTTGGTCATATGACTTAATGAGGTAAAACTTATTTATAATCGTTTAGCTCTGTTGTTATTACTTTAACTTTGTAGGTTTGAAATTTCATGATGAGCCCCTATATGCAAAGCATGCATGGTCTCACTTTAGTGATGGACAAATCAAACTGTTATTTACGGTGCATGAAACTTGCAACGTTCAGGGAGAGATCCTCATCAGGGGGAGCATCCAGAAGTATGCTACCTAAAGACATATGCATGTTGCACTCTTTTTCTCCTTCTACTAGGGTTATTTTTCTCCCACTGGGTTTTTCTTACCTGACAAGGTTTTTAACGAGACAACATTATGCGCATCTAATTATCATTCATTGATGGACATCCAAAGGGGAGTGTTATAAATATTATAATCTATGTGGCTGTCCACGTAATTACTCATTAGTTATGTACTCTGATATAAACCATACATCTATATAAAAAAGCTAATAAGAATGAATGAGGAGACTTATGCCTCTTCCCAACTATTCTCTCTGTCTTCTCTTCTTCTTTTCTTTATTTTACAACAATAACATATTTATAAATATTAAATTTAATTTTGAGTGTGAACAATAAACTTATATACTAATAATTATTGATTTGACTATGAATTTAGATTTCCTTACCCTCATGAGAAGTTTTTCCTTAAAAATATATATTTTTGAAATATCCTTAAAAATTTATTAATTGACGATTTTATATAGATGAGGCTCCAACAACGTCTTTCTGCATCTCATTGTTCAATTTGAATTTCAAGCTCTCTCTCCTCTCTCTCTGTCTCTCTAACAGTTTTGAAATTCAAAATTGGTCTGGGATCTCTACCGCCGCTCCGGTGCGGCAACCACCGCCGTGGTTCGCTGGTCCTCCGTTTCACCGCCGCAAGGTAAAACCCTCAGGCCTTCCCCTTTCCTTTCTCTCTATCGTTTTGTTCTTTGTTTCGGTAATCGTTTTTGTAATTTCAATTGGATCTCAAAATAACGATCCTTGATTCTGTTCAATTTCATATCTAGGTTTTTGATTCTGTTTTTTGTTGATTCAATTTCAGATGTATTCGTGGCGGTGGGTGGGTCTCGGATGACGTGGGTTTCATATGGGTTTTGCCATTTGATCATCACTCAGTGATATGATCTCGATTAGCCCCTTCGATTTGTCTCGGTAAATCTACAAGGGTATGATGAAGAAACCCAGAAATATGAGAAAGACATGCGTGAAATCTTAATTCAAAATATTGGTGCTCCTTCTTTTCTAGGGGTTGATGAACCATTTTTGAATGGGTTTCATTCTGTCTGGCCCTAATTCTGATGGGTTTCTTCTTTTATCAGTCCCTTAATTATTGTAACATCAAGGTTGCTATTTGATCCCATTGAAATGAGGGTATATGAATGTTTTGAAAGACTAGTCGGAATTGGTCCCTAATTGTTGCCTCTGAGATAAAGCACTGTTGCCTATGAGTTTAAAGCCTTGTGGCAATATCTAGAGTTTGCTGCTTTGTGAGTTTACGCTAATACGATTGTTGCCCCTTCCAAGTGATTTTGCCCAGGTTGGTGTTTGAATAAATAGTCGTTGTTGCCTTGTAAGGAAATATTGGACATGTGCTAAATACCTTTCTGGCAAAAACATCACTGATGCAGATTACTCTCATCTTGGAGGAGGATTGCTCATAGATCCTCTCTCCTAAGGCAAGGTCTAATTTGGAGAGTTAGAGATGCATGACTGTTAAGTTTTGGACTGATCATTGGCTGAGTAAGTTTTCTCTTATTGATGTTGGTTTGCCTGGTTATCTTGTTAATACGGATGATACTGTGAGTGCCTTTTGGAATAACAATGGATGTGACATAGATAAATTACATGGTACATGATGAAGGAACCAGCATTCTGAGAGAGATATTCGTGAAATCTCGATTCAAAATATTGGTGCTCCCTCTTTTCTTGGGGTTGAGGAACCATTTTTGAATGGGTCTCATGCTGTCTTGGCTTGAATTCTGAGTGTTTCTTCTTTCCACAGTCCCTTAATTTTTGTTACAAGGTAACAATTATGCCAAGGTTGGCATTTGATGCCATTGAAATGAGGGTATATGAATGTTTCGAAAACATCTATCAGAATCGGTCCCTAATTGTTGCCTCTAAGATTCAAGCATTGCTGGTTGAGACTATTGAAATTGTTGCCTTGTCAGGTTTATCTTATAAAGATTGCAAACAAGCCATTGAGGCAATAGTGTTGGGGATATTGCTGAGATTTGTTGCTTTGTGAGTTGCCCCTTTCAAGGGATTTTTCTCAGCTTGGGGTTTGAATAAGTAAGTCATTGTTGCCTTATGGTCTTATGGTAAGCTCTCTGGTCTTATGGTAAGCTCTCTTGTCTGAATTAGCATCCCAATTTTTGTTTCATGTGGATCTCATCTCTGCTTTCAACAATCCTTAAGGTAGTATGTCGATATGGAAAATGTGGGAACTACTGCAAGCTGCCAAACTCGAGGAGCTTGTAAGGAGTTTATAGACAGATTTAGTGATCTTCCAGATGAAATTACTCATCAAATTCTTTCCTTACTGAACTTAAGAGACCTTACTTGGGTGAGCTGTGTGTCCAAAAGATGTACAAAGCTTTATCTTTCACTTCCGTCATTGAATTTTGATATAACCAGTAGCGAAAGATTATCAATGTGGAAGCGGCTGCAGGTTTTCAACAGTTTTGATAGGTTTCTGAGTAGTCGTGACGATAATATGATTCAATACTTTCGTATTAGTTGGACTTACTATCCTGTCAAAAATTCCAGCCACTTTAATGAGCTTTATAGGATATTCACATGGATCCGAAATGCAATAAGGGGCAATGTTGAAGTGTTTGATCTTCAGCTCGATACATTACAGGAAACACCATTAGTATTGCCATCTTGTTCTTTCATTGTTCATCTTCGATTTTGGAGGGGACATTCTTAAATGGCCCTCCTCTTCTGCTTGTTTCCCTAATCTCCAAGTCTTGAAGTTAAGAAAGTTCCAAATGCAAGGAGAGGAGTATTTTTTCAAATGTATCTTATGTTCCTGCAAAAACCTGAAGAAGTTCGCGGGATAAAATTTATGACGATTGAAAGCTTGTCTTTGGAATCATTTTGTTTTGTGCATCATTTTCAGAGTGATTTGTGCCATCTTAAGGTATCAGGTCAGAAACTAGAGAATATACATATATCATGGGAGTTTGATTCGAGTAGCAGGAGATCGTTGCATATCTGTACTCCAAACCTTAAATATTTGAAATGGGGTGGTAGTTTGATGGATAATACCGATCTGGGGGATCTAATGTGCCTAGAAAAAGCTGAGATTTTTCTAGAGCCTCTGAAAGAAGACTGAAAGTGTTTGAGACTCTTGATGGTATCAGGATGGTTAAAGCTCTTTCCCTAAACCAAAAGACTACAAAGGTAAACTACACTACCCTTCTACAGACTACTTTTTCTTCGTCCGAAAGCAATCTTTCCTTGCTGCAACAGTATATTAACATTTGACCTTTCTAAAATTGCAGGCTCTATTCAGGGAACATCCTGTCCAAGCACTTTTTGCCAATATTTCTCACTTGCAGATCTGTATTACGAGCTTGAGTGACGACTTAATTCCTTCAATGGTCTCTCTTCTCAGAGGAATGACAACTTTGAGTACTTTCTACATACACTGATCCATCCTTCATAGGCTACCCTGTACATGAAAATCCTTTAAGTGAATCTCTCTCTCTCTCTCTCTCTCTCTCTCTCTCTCTCTCTCTCTCTCTCTCTCTCTAATTTGAATTTTGTATATTCAGGTATCCACATGAGTTACTGGATATCCCAAAACCTTTCCTGTATTTGTCGGCTTGAGGAGGTGAGATTAGAGCTTTCTGGTGCCAATGAAAGGGAATTTGCATGTTATATACTTGAGCATGCTAAAAATTTGAAGAAAATGGTCATTCTTTATTCACCATCTCAAGCACCTGGTGCATGGTTCTTAAGAATAAGAAGAATTGTTTCTAAGGCGACGGTTGTCTTCAAGAATAGATATAGCAGTTGATGCAGAAAATTTCAGCTGCATTTAACTGTATGCTTATTTTGACCTTAGCAGTTATCTTGATTGATGCAGTGTGACATAATCCTGCCTGCTTTGTCATTGTATTTGGTTCACCGTCTGAAATCTATGTGTTGTGTTCAAACATAACAAGATAGAGTTAGCTTTGCTGTAATGGTTTTAGACATTTTTGGATAAGGTAAGCGTATTACCAAAGTTCTTCTCTGTCCATGTTGCCATTGAAGCCTATCTATAGTTAAGAAGCATGTTGCCATTAAAGCCTATCTAGAAGCAAAAATGAAATCTCAAAGTTTACTTACAGATAAGAACTTGCTTCAATTGTGAGGCATTATCGGTTCATTGGACATCTAGATCTCAATTTCTCACGGAGCTGCTCATTAGTCTTAAAGATGATGAAGTTGTATAATCAGAAGAACCTCAACCTAGCTGACAGAAAACAAAGTCTGGCCTGTAGCTTCTGTCACAAATAAATTCACAGAAAGGTCTTATACATGTAGCAGTCCTTAAACTTGAGCTCGACTCTATATTCCAAATTCAGATCAATATTCCACATGGTGGACACATTTGCTTTAATGTAGACATCTGCTAACAGCAGTTCTGCTCAATCAGCTTAATCACATGACGCTATATAATTTAGGAATTAATTGGTGATAGAATGTCTGAGCATATCGTAGAGATTCAAAACTTCACAAAAAATATAGTTCAAGATCAATTTCATCTATACTTATGTGCAATTTTCTCGAATCATAACGTGCGCACTTTGGATCAGGTATAAGCTACATCTAAGCTATGTGTCCCTAGCTAGTAATATGGCTCCTTGAATACAAGCACATATACAATGCAACATATAGCAAAGATGATGATGAAAATATCAATGGTAAGGGCTGTCACTGCTTGATCGCCAAGGGCCATGTTCTTTCCACCAAGACGATCCACCATATCCGGAATAGGTTCATATGTCTCCACTTCTTTCACATAAGGATCCTCCAACCTCATTCTCATCATTTCAGCCTGGCGGCTTGCGGCCTCTTGAGCAAGTGTCCAGTTGTAAAATCGACGGCTCTCTTCGTTACTCAACACATCATAAATTTCTCTTAGCCTCACAAACTTGTCGGACGCAGTCTTTAGTGGAAGAGAAGTGGTGTCCGGGTGGTACTCTTTGGATAGTCTTCTATAAGCAGCTTTGATTTCTTCTAGATCAGCTTCTGCTGATACTCCTAAAAACCTGCCAATATTACAATGAGTAAGACTGACTCTGCATAATGGCAAGTCAAGGCAATCAAAACTCATGTACGCAAATCTTGTATGACATTGAACTACATATATAAAGTTATCAACCAACATAGAAACTATTTTGAACCTAAAGCATACACATTTTGGGATTATAGCTTGAACTAACCTCAAATCCATAACAACAAGAGTTTGAAAAAATGAGACCATATATATTCAGGAATTATCAAAATGAAACTAAAGACACAGAAACTACTCACTGGTAGTGAGAATCAGCTGAGTCATCAAGCAAATCAGCAAACTTATTTCCCCAGACATCTTTCTGCTGCTCTTGCTCTACTTGCTGTTGTGTTTTCTTGCTGCTGGTTCCTCCAATCCAGCCTTCATCTTCGTTTTCCCAATGGATTCTGGTATCGATTCCGGGAGCCGGTGGGGGTCTTCCTCGCTTGCTTGGACCCTCAGCTTGGGATGATGAGGTTGATGCATGCACATGAAAAGTTGCAACGTGGTTCACATGACGGCTTGAGGTTCTAGTTGTTGTGGTTGCTCTTCTTGAATTTGGGGTACCAAGTAAGCTTAAAGAGTGTGAGGCATGAGGAGCAGCTGCAAAAGCCATGGAATGGAAGATGAAACTAGAGAGGGAGACAAAGATGATGGTGTGGTTTTGGAGAGGATTTTCTCATTTCCTGACCCCGCCTTTATGTGGTTCACAATAAAGGGCTAGCAAACTCTCGATCTTAATTTACCCCAAAACATGTACGCCAGTATAGGTACAATAGTGGCAAATCTTGTTTCTCTATTTTCTTTAATTTAATTCCCGGCATGAAATTATTTAGGCTTTGTTTGATTTATGAAAATTTCGGTTCGAAAAAATTCGGAAGGTTCATGAAACTACGGCTCGATATGTTGGTTTTTGTATTGAGATCCATATATCACATCTTTCCTTTTAGGATTAATTACAAAAGACCCCAAATTATAGGGTCATTTTCATTTTAATACACAACTATCAAATTTCATCGTTTCAATACTTCAAGTTTGCTTCCGTTAACAAACACAAACCTCGCCGTCAAATCCCTCTGTTAACTGCTGATGTGTTCAGTAGAGACTGTGCAGCGGAGGGCTAAATTTGTCATTGCGTATTCGCATGTTATTTTAATACGCCCACAGTGCGTCGAACCCACACAAGTGAGGCAGTGCAACACCACTGTACCAACACACAAACCGATCTGAGTTTTAAAACAGTCGAAGCAAAATCAATCACTTATTCGCCATGAACTTCTATAGTTCTATCTGTGCAAAACAATCACTCATTTGCATGAACTGGTTGTAATAGTACCCATCAAACCTCTACTGATGTCTTGCAAGGTCAAGTAGCCCAATTCCATCCATTAGCTTCAAAACATCCTTGTAAATCCCAGTAGGCAGTAGCATCATGCCATCATGAGTTACAAAATGAGATCGGTGTCGAAGGAGCATCACAAGCAATCCACTACCTGTCTACCTCACTCTCTGATCCAATCAATTAATTCAAGCCCAATTGCTGACAGACCACCGGTTGAAGCCGCCACATTGAGAGGACCCAGACTCACCAGATCTCGTCGATCCAATCACCGGTCTGCTACCCACTCCAGAGCAGAAATCTGCGCGACCCTTAAGGTGTGGAGGGTTTCGGATTTGAAGTGCGTGGTGTAGATCGAGGCTCATGATGATGCCATTAATGAGTTGGTGGCAAGTAAAGGGATTGTGTATTCTGCTTCTGCTGATGGAAAAATCAAGGCTTGGGGAAAAGAAGGCAAGAGCTCACATTGCTTGAAGGGTATCTTGGAGGGTCGTAAGGATGTTTCGTTTAACTCGCTGGTGGTTTCAGAGGATGGGATGGGTCAATGGAGGCGGTTATGATGGATTTGTGATGGGGTGGGAAGGGTGTATAAATGGTGGTGATCAAATTGGGAGTTGGAAGTTGGTTTGTGAAACAAAAGCGCATCAAATGGCAGTGTTGTCGATGTGTTTGATGAGGGAGATGTTGTGTAGTGGATCAGCAGATAAGAGTATAGGTATATGGAAGAGAGAAGCTTAAGGTGGATGTTCGAAGGAGCCGGCTTGCATTTCAGAATTTCAGGTTAATGATTGTTTGGGTGGATGTCCGTGTGGACGAGCTAAGTTGCTTGGAAACCTTACGGCTGCAAAACAATGGAGATTTGTTTTTGGGCCAATTACCATTTGGAGATAAGTCCACGGAAACATTTTTACCCACATAAATCCATCCAAACTAACCGTCTAGTTAATGCTGCGGCCAATCTTGCAACTAAGAGTTTGTGTTCTCAAGAATGGGCCAGCCGGCCTCCAAACTCTTTGCTCCTGATTTTGCGAAGTGATGGGTTACCCGGACCTCCTCCTTCTTAGCCTTAGTTTGTTTAGTTTTCTGTTTCTCTGTGCTGTTTGGTTTTCACTCTGTTTGTACGACTTTAGCTGGTTTGCCGTTTGGCTTTATTTGAATCTTCTGTCCTGTTGACCAAAAAAAAAAAAAAAAATATCCATCCAAGCCTAAATAGAGTCTTATATTGGATATTAAAGATCAACAAAATTACAGACTGCCATCCAATTAAAAAAATTAGATTTTCTCTCTTATATTTACAAAAATATCACTAATGTAAAAAAGTCAATAACCATAAATGGACTCCGGCTGACCTCCAGCGAGGTCTCTGGCCGACCTTATACGAACTTTCCGACCGACCTCCGGCGAACTTTCCAGCCGACCTCCGGCGAACTTTCTGACCGATCATCTGTGAGGATTCTAGCGACCACAAAAGCTACTACCACTAACAACAAAAGATATTACCGCCGACAAAGAAACCTACTACCACTGACAACAAAAGATACTACCGATAGCAAAAAAAACTATAGCCACCAACAAAGAAAGCTACTACCGATAGGAACAAAAGCTACTACCGCCAGTAAAGAAAGTTACTACCACAGACAACAAAATATACTACCAATAGTAAAAAAAGCTACTACCACCAGCAAAGAAAGCTACTACCGATAGCAACAAAAGCTACTACCAATAGCAACAAAAACTATTACCAATAACAACAAAAGCTACTACTGATAACAACAAAAGCTACTACTGCCAGCAAAGAAAACTAGTACCACTGACAACAAAATATACTACCAATAACAAAAAAAGTTGCTGCCACCAGCAAAGAAATCTACTACTGATAGCAACAAAAGCTACTACCGTCACCAATAAAAAATACTACCGTCAACAACAAAAGATACTACCGCCAGCAGCTAAAGCTACTACCGCCAGCAACCAAAGCTACTACCGCCACCAACAAAAGCTACTACCACCAGCAACAAAATCTACTCATATGAGATTGAGAAAGATACTAGCATAGAGGTTGAAAATGCTTCGATTGTATATATAAAATATTATCATCGTGTTGAAAAGATACCAATACAGATATTAAAAAAATACTAAAATTATGTAGCTTTTTATAATGATATAATTATGTATAAAGCTACTTCTATACTTAAAAAAAGCTACTGTTATAGTTTAGAAAGTCTATTGCAATAGTTCTATAAAGCTACATCTGTGGTTTTGCCATTCTCGATTAGCACGTGACTTTATTTCAAATATTTCTTGGTTAGCCGAATGATCTCTTGGTTAAGAGAGGCTTCAATATCCAAATTCACATGAGATTTCTGCAAGAACAAATGCACAACAAAATATTAGTATTTGAAATGAAAACTAAAAACAACAATGAAAATAAAAGTTACTGATATCATGATGAAAAGATACTAATATAGGCATAGAAAGATACTATCAGTATTTTGAAAAGACACTACTATACAATACAATGAGAAAACTACAAACACAGAAGATGTCATAAAACAACACTGTATTTCTCTAGCTTATTTTCCTACATGATCACCAAATTTATGAATACAAAACTCAGAAGTACTAATTAAGTTGCTCGCTATTGTCTTCTATGAACTCCAAAAACTATTCAATATAGACATATTATATATACAGAATTATTTCCAAATCATCTATTATACTGATCTAGTAATCTTGTTCCTTCATTGAACACTAATTCCACCAGTATCACACCATCACACTTAAATCACCCCATCACAATATTAGTATTATGCCTGAACGTCATCACACAATTATCATCCACAAGGTACCTAAATACTTCAAATAGAACAATCAAACCTAAACAAATTTCAATTCAAACGTAAAATTTTTTTAAATCTGAGTATGAACCAAAAACAAATCCAAACAGGAAAATTTTTCCACAGCAACAAGCCAAAATTAATCTCCATCAATCAAGCAATTGAATCAGCAACACGCAAAAGTCAAAACTAGTGGATTTGAAAGCTTCCAAATTACATATTAAACCAGGAAATTAAAGAAGAACAAAATCGGCATAATCAATCAAACTAGTAGAATAATCAGAAATTAAAAGGAAGAAAATAACATTGAACCTAAATTGAAGTAGCTCACACCTCATTGTCTTCCCCGAAATTGAGCATAGAGTGAAGCGATTTGAACATCGACGTCATCCGTGTCGATCATTCCGATGACGAGTGGCAAAACGACGTCGAGCATCACAATTGCGTCTCCAGAGGTCGTCTCTCGAACTCTCAGATCACTGTTTTGCAGCCCAAAGGTCGACGATTCTTTGGCGTCGACGAGCGTCATGCAGTCGAGGACCAGGAGTCTCCGTCCAGATCTAGACGTCGGCGATCTTCTTCGATTGGAGAAATCTAAGGCGTCATGTTCGGAGCAGCGTCGTCGAAGCGGCGGCGTTGGTGATCGAAGAATGGAGAGACAGAGATGTTTGGGGAAAAGAAACTGACGTATTTTGGTGTAGAGAGAGGGGAGGGTACTTTGGGCATTGAATAAAAGTAAAATGGTGAATCTGGATCATAAAGTGGACTTATATGGGTAAAAATATTAAGGTAAACTTATCTAGTAGAAAATGTTGAAAATATGATTTATGTGAAATTTTCTAATTTGTTTTTTGATAAAATACCTTGCGAATGATGAATTTGCCCCTCCACTATGCAGACTATACTGCCATGTTAGCAGTTAACAGAGAGTTTTAACAACGAGGTATGATGTTGCTAACAGAAGCAAACGTGAGGTATTAAAACGATGAAATTTGATAGTTAGGTATCAAAACGAAATTAACCTTATAGTTTGAGGTGTCTTTTGTAATTAATCCTTTTATTTTATAGTGGTTTTATATGGTATGTTTACTTTTTATTATTTTTGTCACTTACTCGAGCGTCGAATGTTCAATAAGTGAGCTTGTTTCTATGTATTAGTCATATCGAGCTTCGAATGTTCAATGGGTGAGCTTGTTTCTATGTACCAAAGTCCTATCTTCTTGTCTTCTATAACCTGCCTAGAGCACAACACTATGTAATGGTCATTCTAGCTTGCTTTAGTCTATGAAATGAATTGATATAATGAGATTAATTATAAAATACCACCCGAATTATGATGTTATTTTTATTTTCATACCTAACTGTCAAAAACTTGCATTTTCATACCCGAAGTTTCATTCCGTTAGCATTTTGACCCTGACCACTAACACCATTAAATTTTAAGGGTATTTTTGTCATTTTAATAAATATATCATTTTTTACATTTACTTTGACAAAATAATTTATTTTTTGAAATACAAAATAAAACAATTTACTATAGCAAAAATATTCAAAAAAAAAAACTCTAAAATTAAATATTTATTTTTTCAACAATAATAATAAAAGTTAGTAGAACTCGTGTATGTATATATATTTTGGGAGTTACATGTTAAGCAAAACAAAATAAAATAAATTAAAATATATAATTAAAATTTATTGATATAGTAAATATCAATTCATTTTTTCTTGATATAATTTATTTTAATTTATTTTATTTTGTTTTGCTTAACATGTAACTTTAAAAATATATATACATGCAAGAGTTCTACTAACTTTTATTATTATTGTTGTAAAAATAAATATTTAATTTTAGAATTTTTTTTTTATAATATTTTTGCTAAAGTAAATTGTTTTATTTGTATTTCAAAAAATAAATTATTTTGTTAAAGTAAATGTAAAAATGATATATTTATTAAAATGACGAAAATACTCTTAAAATTTAACAGTGTTAGTGGTCAGGGTATCAAAATGCTAATAGAATGAAACTTCAGGTATGAAAATGCTAATTTTTAATAGTTAGGTATGAAAATAAAAATAACATCATAATTCATATGACATTTTGTAATTAATCCTCAAGTCTTCTCTCCTTTTGTATCCAAAATACAAGAATGAAATAACCTCTAGACGTGTGAAAATGAATTTACGAATTTCACTATATCCTTGACAAAAAAAAAAAATCACTATATCAAAAATTCAAAATCACCAGCAGCTAGACAGACTCCTCGACACATTCGCTCTCTTCATTCTTCACTCTTCACTGTTCAAACATTCAGACACAAATCCTCCCTTTTGGCGCCAAATACCGAATCCCCAAATCACTCTCAGAGATCTGCTTTCATCGAATTGAGACATGGGTTTTAAGCGCAAGAGATCCAAGAAACTTCCAGACCCCGTTGTACAACAAACCCCAACTCCAATTCGCCTCAACCCACTCACCATCAGAACCCTAAGTTCTTCAATTCAAGCACCCCAGGTACTAATCTCACTCCAATTTGGGTTTCTCTTCTCTTATTTCACTGAAAGATGTAAACTTGGAGACCAAAACTGAACAAATTAGGAAATTGATACGAAAATTTTTGCTTTTTGTTTTGGTTCTTTGTTAATATATTGGGTACTCTACCCCTAATTCGTGCATAAATGAATGTAGACATGGATAAAGGTAGAGGTCTTGTGCAGTTAGGAACTCATATTTTACTGTTTTTCTTGTTTGCTGTTTTTGTAATTTTGTTTGATTGCGTTAACTTCAGGGTCTAAAGGTGCCGGTTTTGAAGCGATTATATGCACTAGGGGTTGTAATGTCTTCCATGGAACCAATAGATTGGTCGAACGTGGAAGGTGGTTGTAATTTCTTTGGGAATGAACTGAAATTGGAAGATCTACAACGTCTCATCGATTCTTTGTTTGAAGAGCTAGTTAATAGGCTTGAATTTGTATTCTCGGCTTTATCTGATGCCAATGCAAATAGAGCTCACAAGCATACTGGCTCTGACAAAGATATGGGGTTTGATGTTCATGAACTAGGCCTGCTTTTGAGATGCTGTATATCCTTGAGCATGGTGGACCCGAGTTTAGTAATGGAGAAGACCCAATTTTTTCTTTCTGTGCTTGGGAAAGTGATTAGTTTGGTGACAAGTGGATGCAGTGAGAAGGATTTTTTCAGCTTTCGAAAGTCTGTTTCTTGTGAACGCACATATACTGATGGTGGTGGAACCTATGTTTCTGAAGACTTTGTTGCTTCCTTATGTTTCTTAGAGCCTTCTAATCTGTGGTACCCGGTTCTATGTGCATTGCTTGAGGTAACATTCATATAATTCCAACTCTTACCATGTCCTTTCAAGTTTATGTTTTCTCTCTGAGGATATGTCACAGCTATACTTCCACATGTACAGTAGTCCTGCATTGATGGTTGAAAACTTTTACACATGATGTCTTTGTATGATTATCAGTTTCACAGTTCCCAAGTACAGTTAATAATAGGGTTCAGTATTTGAATTATAAACTAGTTATCTTATTCTCCCTTGTGTTCTGTTGGACTACTGTGAAGTTTTTCCTTAATTTACAACGGTAGAATACAAATGAAGTGATTAATGCAACGGTTCAAATGAAGTGATTAATGCTTTCAGGACAGTTGTATAATAGAGATAAGTTTTATTTCAAAGATTCTAATTCAAGAAATGCGTGTTGAGGACTGTCGTGTGGTGGTTGTTTTTTTCTTTATATCCAAAATTGACAGTGATGTCCAACTAATTTAGTAATAGGTATTGTTTGGCTGGTTAGATTGTGCATGGAGGTGTTTCTCTAAATCATTCACCTTCTACTTATGGGCTTCACCATATCATTACAAGCATGGTGATGTACTAGTTTTACTTTATCACTTTGTCAGGCTGTTGGTGTCATGTTATCTCCTGTGTGCATTTCAACCATTTTTGGGTGTAGATTATGGCCAAAATATAGACTATTCCATAGTGTATTTGATGTGGCATATTTAAACTTATAATATATAACTTTTAACAAATTCTGGTTATCTCCATCCTAAGTATTTCGTTTACTCCCTATTATTATTTTTTACATTTTCTTTTCCATTTAACTATCCACAACTGAAATTTTGATGAATTGCCTTTAGATATTTGCAGACGAACTTTTAATGCGGAGACTGTTAAGAAAGTACTTTGTGGCTGTTGATTCTGCTTCCTGCACAGATGAAAGGTTATTTAATAACTTCGGTAAAAGTGATATTGGAAGTGTTTTGGAGGTGATTTCTGTTCATTTCATTTTATCAGTTTTTGGTGAGCCAGCATCTGAGAACTTTCACAAAAGACTATACTTGCAATTCAGCAAGCATTTTAGAGGTCCAGAACTGAGCCTGACTGCAGCCTTGCCTCTGCTTCTCAACCCCATCATGCTTTCCGCACCAAAAATGTTACAGACGCATTTGATTTTATTAGTTTCTGAAGCGATAGGTATAGACTTTTCTTTGAAGAATGCTAGACCAGATCTTAGAAATATGGACTGCTACCTTACAGCATTGGAGACCTCAGTTGTTTTGTACACTAGCCACATGTCTAGTTCACTTACGGATCACCATCCTTTGGGTGTTAGCTGTTCTCATGCCAATTCATGGATGCTAGGGAGTTATCATCCGTCTTTTGAATCTTGCATTCAGCAAGGAACGAGAGAGAACATTTATAATCTAATTACCCATTTAGGTTCCTTGAGGCAGTTACCAAAGGCTGATATGATAGCGGCTTCTATTGCATACATAAAGGAGAACCAACATATTTTCGATGAATCGTGTAAAGACGATGCTCTGTCAGCATTACAAAGCATAATACATGGAGGTTCATCTTCAGATGTCAATCATAACGTGTTTTATCGGAAAGGGGATACAAACCCAGAAGATATTTATCTCCTTGCGTCGATATTGAAGTTAATGAGTAGTTCCTTGTTGAAAGCTGTTTGGTGCCTGAGAATTGGTGGGAATTTGGGGTATCCGCAAACCTTAAAAGATGCTTTTTCACATAAGGAGTATGATTTTATGATGGGTATCATTGGCTGCTTTATTCAATTCAATTTGTCTTTACCTAATCAGAAGTTCTTATCTGACATGATGAAAACCCGCCCGATGATACATAAGACTTCCAAGTGGATCCTTCTGCATTTTTTGGGGTTGCTGTCATTAAGTTTTGCTAGTGGGATTGGTTTCCTAGTTAAGGGCTGCATATCAGTAATCATGGCAGTATTAAATCTATGTGCTTATGAAGAGGGTGATATAGTTGCACTGCGATCATTCTTAGATGTTGGTTCACAATCTGTTTCATCTGAATCGCCTCCTGATAAGGTTACAAAGGTGAGCTTTCTTTCTATGCCTTTCTCTTAGTTCAATTCATATGATTTATATTTCAATCTTCAAACCTATAAGGTGGAAAGATTGAGAAAGAATGTGTCATCTTTGAACAATTGATAATTGAGTAATGTCATATGTTGCAGCCTGTGAAGAAACAGAAATCCATCAGAAAAGTTGCATCAAAGTTTCTGAAGATTCAAAATCTTTACTTGAGGTATCAAATATTACTGTTATCATATAGAATAGTCTTCACTAATCGTGAAATGTGAATCATATGTTCATCCTTCTTTTGTGTTAGATTGTTCCTCAGATAAATCTTTGTTGGTGCTTTTTCTATATCTCACATGCTCCATTTCTTTCTTGAGAGGTTTTTTTTTTTTTTTTTTCCTTTCTTGTGACATGTTTATGTAGATGTATAACTTTCATAGTTACTCAGTTATTCAGGACAGCATGAGAAACGTTTTGCATAAGAAAGCCTTTAGAGATATTCTTGTTTGGAGGTAGCTCCAGATAATCTAAAATCTATGTTTGCCAGCCAAAAAAAGAAAAGAAAAACAAGAGAATCTCTAATCTGTATCCATTTCACGATTTCCCTAAAAATGTTGGTCATAATCTTGTAAATCACAATGTGTGCCTCAGAAAGTGAACCTGTTGTTTTGGCTTAAGAAAAATACCTATATAGACATGAATCTAAGAAAATCAAAGATTTGTTTACTTGAAAGAAAATGTCAGCTTACTGGCCTACATGGAAAAGAATAAGAGCTTTATTCACCCAAAAAGTGGTCATACAAGTTCGTCTTGTGATTTGCTTTGTGATTTGGAATTGTACTACTGCAAAACTCAAGCCTTTATGTATAGGCCATAATTTTCAAGTGTTAGCCTCTTAGGTGAAGGTTATACTGAATGGTGATCTCAGCTTGTATTGCAAAATGAAGGGGTTCACAACGTGTAAATATAGTCAAGACTCGACCATGCCACTGTGTCAACTCTAAGGAGACAATTATATTAAAGATGTCTTGATTGGCTCCTATATTTCTGTGCTTATTTCTTTGATTGTTATATAGGCCATAAGAATAGGTTGTTATAGAACTATCATTTCAACCAATAGTGGTATAGACTTTTTTGTTTGATTTGGTTATGTGAGTCTTCCCCTGAAGAACAGTGGTGCTTACTTCTTTCAAACGTGATGAAGTCCTTGAGATAATGTACTTGCAGAGGTTTAACAATTGAAGACGGGCATTATTGTGTGTTATCATTTGCTGATGAGACTGAAGACATTTTCTTCTTTTGTTATTTTGCAGAAAACAATCGGTCCAACGCCAGCATAAAAGAGCACAGAGTGATGTGTCAAAAACTTTGGAAAATACATGCTTCATGAGCTGCACAAGAGAGTTTACTGATGTCATAGAGGAGGAAACTGAAGAAACGTGCAATGGGGAGATGTACCTCAACTGCACACTAGCAAACCCCATGTCTGACCTTGAGGATTTAGCAGACTTCATTGTGTGCAAACCAGGGAAGGAGTACTCTAGCTGGTTGAAGGATCGAGAAAGATATCGATCTTGGAAAGTCAAAAAAGATGCAGTTGTAAGGTGGGAGAAAAAGAAAAAGACTTACCGGACAGTGATCAAGTAAAAGACAATATATGTAGTGATTGTACTATATACCTTAGTTTTAGGTATTAGCTAGGTCAACAATTGTGGAAGTTGAGATAGATATAATACTTGTTTCGCAGGACAATTCAAGCCAAGTGTGTAGTTCTGTGTAATTAAAATGAAGGGAAGTAGTGCTGCAATTATAAAGCTACTGGTGAATGTGCATTCGTCTATGATCTTGAGCTTTCATTTCTGCTATGGCTTCAAGGCAATCACTATGCACAAAAACATCTTTTGCTTGCAGCTCTCATAGTTTAGGCGAAGCTATGTACAGGATAGGTCGAGTAAAATCAGCTTTGAGTTACCTGCACTATCCCTTAATATTCCCCCAATTCCTCCATGATGTTGATTAGAGAGGAAGGCTGCATCAACATTTAGAATCATGTTGCCATTTGCGGCCGGCTTCCACACCTGCATTATCACTTTCTTGGGCTGTTTGCTCACTCCATTTGCTTTCTGGTAATCCTCCAACCACGTAAAGCTACTGAGCATTAGGTCTTGTGCAGTTCGCATTTTATTCTTCCACAGAGTGCTGTTTCTTTTTTTTTTTTTCATATTGCCCACAGCATCATGAGCAATTTATCAAAAGCTTCTGCATTCATCTGCATCGCTCTCTCCAGCATCTATTGATTCCATTCTTTAAACACAACATTCAGCCGAATAGTATGTTGTACATTAAAAGAAGCTGCAGACAAGATACTTTTAGCATAGTATGTTGTACATTAAAAGGTGCTTCAGACAAGATACTTTTAGCAAAAGTGCACTCACAAAATACATGAGGTGTGTCTTCAGGCAGAGAATTGCATAAGATCAGATACCATTTCCATATTGTTGTTATTCTGCCTCTGCAGGGCACTAGGTGTAGTGAGAGGGAGCCATTTATTGCTCCATATACGAACACTCTTGCCATCTCCAACCTTCCATTGCGCAAACCAGCCTTTAGAACAGCCCTGCCTTGCATTATGCTTCTCCAAATGGAGACTCACCTGATTCTGATTCTTAAAAGGAAGTACCTGGCTTTGTAGAGTTGAGCAAAGAGATAGTATGCGATTTTGAACCCATGAAATGATTATGAAGTGCAATTCTTTTGCGATTTCAAGCATACATAAAATCCAGTAGTCTTTATTGAATATGTATACATTGACTCTGATATCTTTGATCACCTAAGTAAGCCTTGGAATATTTGATGGGGGACCAATTGGAGTTGAAGATGACAACATTTCCTCTAGCTTTCTCTTTTTATGCAAAGAAGGGCAACGGCACAAGGGACACAAGGGATTTCTGTGCAGCCAGCGAAGAATGCAATGTCTATGAAAAACATGGAAGCATGAGAGCAAGCGAGCAATTGGGGCTGCATCCTCCTTTTCCTCAAAATCATCCATACAAATAGGACATGATTCTTGTTTCTTAGCTTCCAAGCTATCAGGTCCCACTATCTCCAAACCCTCCTCATTATCTGTAATCATTGATAAATATTAGGTGTAGAGGTCTAGCAGACCAAGAAAAGCACCAAAATAAACCGGAGAGGGAGGAGGAGGGCGCAACCGCAACTGCACAGTCACATTGTTTACAATCACGTTAAGAGGCCACAAGGGGCGGAGCTGAGAATCCCTATCAACCTCTTTAAAGATTTGATGAATGATCGTTTGATGCTTTTCTTCTGGGACATGGAATTTGGTGGAAAGAATATGAACGAAGCTCTCTATGAGTTCACTTCTAGATGTTGGAGATGATTCCTTAAGACGCGACGGACCAACGTCCCTGATGACTTCTACTTGAAGGATACAAGTATCTTCCAATCGCAAACTTGGTGGCTCTTCATCATCTTCTTCATCAATCAAGCCACTTCTGACCGTCTTCAAGAGCTCGAATACGATTGGAACCATGTCCGGAGGGTTGCAGGGCAACTCGCCTAGAAGGTCAGGGTTGGCTTCCAGTTCTTGATATGCGCAGCTAACAATATATTGCCTCTCTCTCACGACCGGACTTGACATCCTTGAAATCGATCAAGGATGAAGATCTGAACACTTACAAGAATCCTCGGATTGTTGAGGCTAAGGAAACAAAATGAAAGAGGAGGTGAAGAATCCTATTGCGTTTATATAGCTAGGTTAATAGGTACCCCCAAGCGGCTAGCCTAGCTAGACCCGACCTAGCTAGGAGTCCTTTTCTTGCAAGGATTGGGAAGCAAAAATAATCCAGGTTTTATTATTTTAGGGCAGTCCTATGTATATAACAGAAATCTTAAAAATACACGATGGGTTATAGCTAATGGCTTGTCAAAGATAGATTTGTCAACTGCAGCTACCAAAATAAATTCAATTGCTAGAACCCCAGTACTATGTAACATTTGCTAGATGCTGATTCAATTGAATTTTCTATTCGAGGTTATATTTTGTGGATTACAAGCTTACAGAAAGAGAAACAACACCCATTCTAATGATTCTGTACAGGAAAACAAGTATCAATGTAGAAGATCAGTAAACATCAAGGGCGACGCCTCTATACAGTATGCTGGACACTAAAGCCGATCTGTCTGGTTAAGATCCAGTTCAGAAAATGGCCAGCTGTACAGAAACCATTAGCTAGCACCTAACTTAGGCTTCTTGCAACTGTTAAGTACTCTGTGCAGATGGAAAGCTTCACCTTGGTCCCCACTCAAGGACCTTCGCTCCAAACTGCAAGCCGTGAGCTGCCTAAGTAACCTCTCGAGATAAGAATGCAAGAAACCATTTGAATCTTTCAGGTTGGGATTTGTTGACAAGATCATTGCATTGACAGTGTCTGCCACAACTTCACGTTGCGACTCTTCGAGCAGATATCCAATCGAGGACTCCTGTGGGCGTTCGTAAGCCAGCAGAGCAACACAGTCCTACAGAAAGATGTGTTGTAATGTTACAAACTTCAATCTTATTTGATACACAACAAGCTTTTAACTTCAAAATGAAAATCTGAAAGGATCTAATGTGTAATCCCTGCAAAGCACCAGAAGATGTAGCCACTCAAATAATACAAGCATCATACTACGCTGTTTACATGAGTTTTCCATTCAACAGTTTATCTGTGCCTAAATTGAAATTGATATAGCAAGCAGAACTTAGTAAACTCTCAAACCCGTGAACACGTAAAGTCTTATTTCGATGGCATCACAAATACCATCCAAAGTCAAAGACATTTTAATATTAATAAGCTAAATATTTCACATGTTAAAAATTATGTTCCGTCTTACCTGAACTATTTCCTCAAACACCGGCAAGCCAAAAAACTTTGCCAATTCAATCCTTCCATATTTTACTGCCTCTTCCAATGATCCAACCTAAAATACAAAGCGTAAGTACCTCAAGCTGTCTATTGATAGTCCTGTAGTATCAACACAGCTTGAAATCATTTTTTCTCTAGTCGGTCTATTTAATCATCAGTTATTGGTTTCCCTGCAAGGCTTCACAATGGATAGTAACAAGTATGGAATAATTTTTTTCATTGTTCCAATTTTATGTAAAATGAAAATTCCAAGTCCTTGCAATAATTGTCAGCAGTACTGAAGATAATAGTAAACAAATAAGGGAAAGACATACCCGAACCAATTCAATAAACTTCTGACAGTGAAGCAGAAAGCAAGTAGCTGATATATCATCCTGCAGGTACCAAAGCTAATGTCATGACCCTAATAAAGTACCATGATCCAAAGTCTAATGGTGCAAAGAAAAAGTTAATAATATAAAACAACATTTTGTTGTTGTTCTTTCTCCCATGTTTCTCTCCGTCTTGTAGTAAAATGAAAATTAAAAACACAAACACAAATGGTCACTAACGGGGCCCTTCAGTTATAATGATCGATTCTGATGGGTAACCAATCTTGGGTTTTTATTTTTTTATTTATTTATTTTTTTTTTTTTGACAAACACACCAGGGAGAAAAATAGCAAGTTGATATGTAGCCTAGGCATGTTAAGCGACTGAGCGAGTAAAGTACATGAAAGTGCTATGCAAAGGTAGTTGGAAGCTTGAAGCACGTATGGCGAGGACAAAGATTCCAGCCAAATTGGTGACATCCACACATCTAAAAAAAAGGATCCCCAGCTATACCTTCTTCCCCCCAGATGTAATTGTTTGTGTTTCAAGGCAAGAATAAAAAATCTACCAGAAATACAAAGGATAAAAAATGATGTAGTTCAGACTTAAGACAAGCTTGAATGCTTTAAAATTGGCTCCTTTAATGTACTCAGTTATCTCATTGGAATATTTGTAGTCAATGTATAATTAGCTTTGATAAGGACGTCACTCTAACATGTGTAAGAGGAAAAAAAAAAAGAAAAAAAAAGGAATAGTGATGTTTATAACACAGTGGATGGACACATAAAGGGGGTTGGAAAGGAATTCAGGCTTTGCAATAAAGGGAACACTACTAGGAAAGTTGGAGGCATTTGACCTTTTGTCATGCAGACTAAAGAGAAATTACAGCATGATCCCTAAAGTCTTGTTCAAAAGATTATAATAATAATGAATTAACTTCGAAAAAACAATCACTTCGAAACCCGAGACAGTTCACCTGAACAATTTGGGGATACCATTCACGGAGTTTAACAAGTGCAGAGTCTATCTCTCCATTCCTGACAAGCTTCATTGGCAAAGAAAATTGGTCAGGCATCAGCTGACATTTGTTAGAAATCTATACATAGGGCTAAATACAATAATGAAAACAAAAGCCAATTCACAAATTTGTCAACAGTTTCACGGTTTCCCATGATTAAAATGTTGTAGTAAATAATTGATTATTTACAGCTAATAACAATCACAGATCATGATTTCTTAAACTGTCTTTTCGACCTGTAGTAACAACAAAACTAAACTCCATACCAGAAGATCATAACCTTATTCTTTTAATGAACAAAAAGGAGTGGTATAATATGAGCCACGGGAGACTTCTCATGTTATAGCTCAATATAGATGAAATCAAAATGCAAAAACTCATGCAAGCCATTTGGAACTTTCATGCAACAGATAGGCTTAACCAAAGCTAGGTAAGAGAATGAAAAGAAAGCAGATCAACTGAATGACCGACCCAAGATTGTCATCAAACTAATCAATACCTGTCTAAGAGTGTTTCGTTGATTTAGTGCATACACAATATCCTGCTCATCAAAGCCATTTTCTTGAGCTATATATACAGGAGGAACAGTACTTTTGCTTGCCATGTCAAATGAATTGAGCGTATCTTCGTAGCCATAATGTAGTAAGTAGGAGCGCACAATTCTGGATAACAATGTATAAAAAAAAATAAAAAATAAAAAATGAAGCATAAAGTATTGAGATGAACAAGATTCACAAATAATGTACATAAAACTATGACATTTTCAACTCCAAGGTAAACTTCTATATTGAAATGTTGCTAGATATATAATATATATTGAATACAAGTCAATGTACTAGCACCCATCAGAATACATTTTGACCCAAAAACTGACCATCTGTCGTTCCTGTTACTTGTAGTTCAGACATGCACATAGCACCAAGGGATTCTAGGGAAAACCCACAAAAGAACTTAATGCTGTACAATGGTGAGGCAGAGTTAAGGGGGTTCAGATACAAAATTAGGGAGAGTAAAACCGACTTAATTGGATATATTTCAGGTCATTACTCTAAACAAGTCCCCTCATATTGCAAAAACTTTGAGCAAATTACATCCATGGATTATATTCAGCGCCATTGGAGTACAAGAGGCCCTTGAGCATAAAATCACAGACAGCCTACTCAGCTAACATGATAAAATTTGAGCATTCAAGCTCAAAATCGATTTGCATGGGCTGGAGGTGCCCATACCTTGTACACTCTCAGACAAGGTCTTGCATTTCCAGACTGAGACTCTACTCTCAAGAGGAGCCCATATTGAGTTTTTATTATTCTATTTAGTCCCCAGAAACCAACCACTTCAATTTTTAATCTTGGAAGTCATGAAAAGGTGTGCACTCTATAAAGTCAGAAGCGCTACAACATCTCGGACTCCAGACTCCACCAACCCAACACACAAACTAGTTTCAAATTGTTGAATGCCATAACTATGCATCTGATATAGTAGCAACAAGCAGGTAAAAGATAATAATAATTCAAATAAATAAATGAACCCCACTTTGGAAGCCCAAGACTGGGCCCAGCACCCACTGGCCCGGCTTTTAAACTTTTTGGTTCAACGAGAAGTCACCATAATAGAATGAGTCCAAGTCAGAAAAAAGATAATTACTAAAGAGCCAACAATTCATTCCATGAGTGGATGTTGAGTATTATCAAATGTATTTATTCGAGTCTAGTGGTATTAACAGTCTAGTTAAGTCTTAGGGTATGTAGAATATCTTTCAGTACACTAAGGGTATCTTGTCAGTTAATGAGTCTATATAGCAAGTCATGGTATTTTATGAGTCTAAGAGAGATGTATGTCAGGCCATCTTTTGTAAGACATTTAGAAAGGTGTTGTGGGAACACTCCTCAACAATAGGAATGTAAAATAACTTTGATAAGCTTGTAGCTATAAGAAAGCCAAAAGCATTACTAGGAGAATACATTTATGTCAACTTACCCATGACTAACATTAGTAGGCACCGAAATTTTTTCAATCATCATTTGCTGCTTCATCCGCTCTTGTGCTTCATATTCCTAATCAAATGTTATAAAATGAGTTTGGAGAAGAGATTTAGCAAATGTAACTACATGAGAAGCATAATACAAAACAGAAATGAATGATAGGAAACAACAACGAATGCAGATACTACATATTGCTTCTATTTAGACATTAAACAATATTGTTGACCCTTTAGTGACTAAAAAACTATCAAAGTTTTAAACAAATTTATATTAGTACAATCTTCAGGCACTTGTTTATGTTACAGTCACAGAACTGGCTTTTGAAGATCCTAAACCTGTTCCAATGAACCAAGACCTCAGGGGTATGCGTAGTGCATCAATTTTCTTTAAGGATTAAGAAATGTTGGGATTTCAAATCAACAAACTGTTTTCTTTCTTATTCCATGTATTGGCTATGTCCAAGAATAGGACTCAAAGTTGCTTTAGTTAATTGTAGGAAGAAACGAATTTCGAATGTTCATTTTTGAAGATGGTGGATTGAGAGTTGAAAAAAAAAACATCAGAGTGCTCGACTGTTGAAACCTCTGAGAAAGACAACCCATGCTTAATCATTTGTGCGTTCCAAGTAATGCACCCTTTCCTAGCATCCTTTCCGTAAACAAACAGACCCTAACAGTAACATGGACCACTATGACAGCTACAACACACTTAAAAGCAACAATCTTTTCCCACACCAAAATTTTTTTTACATTCTAACAGCAACAGCAACGATACCAATGTTCACAGTTACTCTAAGTTTAAATATAATTGAAAAGAGATGCAAGTACATAAGCCCAGTGGATAGGACCATAATGTGAAAAAAAGAGACAACAAATGTACAATGGTTCTTAAAATAAAAGCAAAAGAAGGATAAGGTATATGTATATCTTGCCTTAAGATCAAACGCAAAAGGTTGTTGCCCAAAGTTGACTTGCACCCTGCAAGATAAAAATCAAACACATGGCTGATAACATGACCATAATTTTTTTATTATATAAAGCTAAGAATGAATTGCAGAAGCAATAGCTCAGTCAAAACAGGTGAAGATATCACATACTCCTCATTTTGGCTGTGTACAGCAATAGTAGGATATACGGGACCCTTTATGTCCTTGGGCACAGTTCCCACAACAGTTCCATTTTTACTGAGACAAACAAGAAGAGCAGAGCATGTAAGAATTACATAAATTTATGCATCCAAAATCAAGAGGTCCTGACAGGAACCAATCTATTCTTCCAAACAAACACAAAAGACACGGTAGACTACTGACTTACGTGAAAAAGAACTCCTGTGTTGCATAATTGATGCCGCCTCCAACTCTATCATCAGATGTGTAGGTTGGGCCAAAAGCTTCGCCCTTTCCCTGTCCACGATACAGTAATCCATCATCCCCATGATAGCCGCAACTATTTGCCTCCCATCTGCCCACCATGAAAGGAAATGAGCTCAAATTAGCAAAACACATTTCCCAACTTGCACTTAAACATAACAGGTTTCAAATCCGACGAACAATCCACAATTGAATTCCCATATTAACAACATTACAGTTCAGACAATCAAATTCCGAAACTGATCAGTACATTTTAACAATTTTAACTACTTAACAAGTTCAGTACTGGACAGTAAAGCACAAAAATTTAACTTCAAATTTGTATACTTTCTCATCCTATTCGGTTTTTTTCGAAAACTAAAACTAAGAAATTCTAAAACTTGATGAGAGCAGAAGTCTCACCCGGGCTGCCTGCGCATCTTGAAATTCTCAGTAGTGAATCCGATGGAAATCTGGCCCTTGGCGCCGGCATCCTTGACATAAATCTCGAAGTAGTATACGAGCCGCTTCACCGGAGCCGGCTTGTTGGCCTGAACGACACCGACGTCGTGGCCGTGAAGGTTGACGTTGGTGTATTTGGCGGAGAGCTTATCGGGGGAGACGACGAGGAAGCCGCCGGAGCTGTTGTTGGTGTTGAGCTCCGTCGGCGAGTCCTCGTCCTCGTCCATGTCGGCGGGGCCGCGGAGAGAGCCGAGGCGCGATTGGTGTAGGAACCACAGGCCGAGATCCCGGCGACTGGTATCGGCGGCGGCGGTGCTGGTGCTCATTGGTTGAATCTGAAACCCTAGAATTCAATAATGAAAACGATCATTTGAGTGTTGAAATGAGAGAGAGCGCTTGGAGAGAAATGGGAGTTGGGTATTCTACTGAACCAGAAGAAAAGAATCAATAATTTTTACCCATAACTACCCTTCAGGAGCTCGGGTTGAAATTTTGTTATTATTTACTTTTACTTTTTACTATAGCAATCTGGCATCTAATTATTTACTTTTACTTTTCACTATAACTTTTTTTAAATGGAGACCTCGAGTTTGGAATGTTGCCATGTTGGTTACACTGCAGCTCCAGTTCGAGATGGCATCTACCACGCCTTTTGCAACAGCTGCCGGAATTCCAAGCTAATCATAGATTCGATCAATAAATTTGTGCCCGACGTTAAAAACTTGGCATCCAACTTTGAAGAGTTGAGTTTCAAGCATGTTCTTCGTAAAATCAAATTTGTTGCAGTTTGGATGACGAATTCAAGTTTTAAGCTAGCATGTCTTGGCTCCCTGCTAGATCTACTATTTAGTTTTTAATTCTCTGTTTTGTTACGAGGCCTTTTATAGCGTCCATGTAACAAACATGAAAATACAAATGCTGGCGTCCATGTCACAATATAAGACAATACAAATGCTATCCAAATAAAACAAAAAAATTCACAAAACTGTGATTGTATCTACGGTTCTTGTTTGTGATTTTATTTCATTTGAGGAAATTAAATTGAAGTTATGTACCAAAATCCGAGATGCATCATTCTTCCTATTAAAAAAAAAAACCTAAAAAAAACTACTCAAATCGGTATAATCAATAGATTTGAATTAATGGCAGAAGTTTGATAACCTATTACAAATTACAACGGGAATGTGTAGATATAGATCCAATGTCTGTGAGAGCTAACCAGCGGTAATATCTTGATCAAAAAGGACTTGTCAAAGGCTCAAAGGTGAAGACAAATGAAAATGTGATATAGAGCATGCATACCATGAACATCATTGTCTTTGCAGCGCTCAACTAAAGTTAGGAACGAATTGTTAAAGCCTAGTCCGAACCACATATGTGATCCAAATGAGGTAGTTTGCAGACCTTCCAATTGCAAACACAACAAACTGGGCAATCCAAACTGCTTATATTTACGTCTTCCCGAGCATTGGAGAAGAAGATGGACCTAATCAATGAGCTCAATAATCCCCCTGTTCTACAGTCCACTTTATCCATCTCGACAAGCAATACTTGGAAAGATATTCAGGTAAATCCGCCTTCACAAAGAAAAATTACCAAAACTATTATTTTCCTCGAAGAAAAATGGAAAAACTTGTCACAAGATGTTTGTACCAAAAAGAATAAATGTAAGAACAATGCAACAAGTTCCTTATACAGTATTACATTAGAAATAACTACACGGTTAAAAACTAATTTTCCTTTTTTTTTTTTTTTAATAGGTAACAGAGTTTCACTAAGAGAAGGAACAATGTACAGATCAACAGTTATAAGAAACTAATAGCCATGGTTGAAGTATGCAAACAAATTGAATCAGTATTGTAGAAAATGTATGAACACAGCATACTATCACTAAGTTGTGTGAATGATGCAAAGGTTCAACCACACCCAAAAGTAAGACACAAAATCACTGCCTTGAAATATGAAATCAAGAAACAAAAAATGTAAACCATTTGTCAAACAAACTGATATACATTTTCAAGTTTATTTATCTGTCTCAGGAGTTCTGTGTTACAGGACAAAAACTTACAACGTGATTATTCTTCGGACAATGAACATATAGAAGAGGAAAACACCAATCACAGCAGAAGAGTACAAATTAGTTCAGCGGAAAATACTAATTGCTCTGAAATGTGAAAGAGGCCAAATATTCAATAAAGAAGCTATATTATGAGTCTCCAACAACTACAAACCACAGAGAAAAAATTGAATATGTGAGATACTTACGCTGTTCCATGATGCAGAATACCCATCAAGTGAGAGCAACCAACTTCCGGCAGTGGAATGCACATCCAGCCTAATAGTTGTAGTATCAAAATCCAGCAACTCATTGTCATCATAATCAAAGTCCCTTTTTCTTTTCCTTCTACTACTCTTTTTCCTTTGCTTAATTTTTTTGGATGCTCTGTAATCCAAATCAGAACCACCTTCTTCAGCAGCTTCATTACCATGAAGAAATGAATATTTATCGTACTTTCGAAAGCTTATTGCATTATCAATAAATAATGATTCCCAAGACTGAAGAGTCTGACACTTTTCTGATAAACTATAAAAGAGAACCCATGACTGAAGCCCCATTAATTTAAATGCTTCTATAATCTTCAGCTTAGATCCCCCATTAATTATTGGGGCCATGCTGTTTTCATTGCCTGGGATTGCACAAATCTCGGACACAATATCTTGTAGTTTTGCTTGATCCTCAGGCGCTCCTTCATCTCGTAAAAGCCGTAGAAGCTGGCGTCCATAGTTGAAAACTGCATTTAACAGTAACATCTGATCAAAGCACCCACAATCTCTGCACTTAGATACTACAACTTCAAACAAATAAGAGGAGTCCATAGGATCTTTGCATTCCACTCTAGGCTTGACATGTTTATGAAGCATTTTAAGAAACTCACATAAGTCCGACTCCTCAAGAGTAATAAGAAGGTGTTTACACAAGGAAGAAAATCGCTCCTCCTCCAGGAACTCATTTGTAACCTCCCATACATCTCTGGCATCTTCTTTGTACATCAAATCCAGAAAATATAGAACAAAAAGTTCCTATCAATGAACAAAATTTCACCACCTTCAAGTGACTCAGAAAACTCATTGGAAGACCAAAATTCAGGCACATTTTCAAGGAAATTCTCTACAGTTTGCTGCACATCCAAATCGAGAAAGTAATGGGGTTTTGTAGCAACTACTGCCGGTGACTGCCCATGTTTTCCCTTCCACTCAAGCTCCTCCCAACAATTATCACGATTAACAAAAGCAAATTGGGATAAGGCATTAGCACCTTGTCCCTGCCCCAATCCAGAAACAGTTTTAGAAAACCACTGAGATATGCATGTTGGGTTTCCTGCAGTTTTGAAAAATAATGTCATGTCATGATCATTCTAAATCTGCACCTTGGAACCATCCTAGACATTTGCATACCCACTAGCATGCACACAATGATAGACAACCATTATAAGGGAACTGAAAGCCTATTAGATCAGGAACAATGTGAGCAAGAAAAACTAGCCCCGCAAACAAAGAGAGGAGAAACAAAAGGATGGGAAAAATAACTGAACGTGTCAAATATAAATTACTGACCTTTGAAAAATTTCCTAAGCGCATAACTTCTCTTGGCTATGATAGACCCTGCTCTTTGTGGCCTACTATCAAATATCATGTGCAGAAGCTGAGTTGCTAAGTGCTTCTTCAGCGGCTTAGATCTCAGTAAGTCGATAAATAACTCACGTTGATGATTAGGAGTGATAGAAGTTATGCCAGCTATAGTGTTGCAAAGCCATAGTCTAGCCTCTGATCGACCTCCAGAAGCCATCAACGACCAAATGACAGATTCCAATTTGTTCAAGAGAGACATTCTCATCTCAGCAGAGTCATCATCTTTCCAATTGGGCTCCGACAGAAACAAATTAAGCATTATATCCTATCAATCCTTATTGCCAACTAATGATCTCAGAAAAACGATCCTGCACAAAACAACTAGCATAGTTAATACACAAGAGCGAAAAAATCCCAGAAGAGACTAAATCATCCCCACCAAAACTTAGATAACAAGCACTATAATTTCCGTAAGCTCAATCGACACTACACCAAAATCCATTGTCAAGGAAAGTAAAATTTGTGGGCATCACACAAGCACGTATTACTTGCTGCTACTGGAAAGTAGCCTTCTGCAAGCATTGAACAACAATGGTGCTAAAATTTGCAGAGAACGTAGTGCGCATCTCTGCGAAAACAACACTTTGTGCAAACACACCTATTAGCTATAGCTATATCAATCCTTTGTGAATCATATGTGTGTGAAGACCCACGAAACAAACACAACTGGAGAGCCTAAATGCAGCAGCAACCTAACAAAAGTATATGAGTTTGAAATTACTAATATCAAATGATACATAATCCAATTCAAATTTTAGTTTCCTTCAAATTTTGTTACCAATGAAACAAAAGGGTACAAACCCAAACTGATGAACTAAAACTAAGATATCCACAGAGGTTGACTGCTTCTAGGAAACAAACAGAAACCAGGAGACGGTAAAATCTTGGTCGGGAAACTGGAAAGAAGGGGATCTTACTTGTCAGATAAAAACGCAAACCGAGTATAAGCGACGAGGTTTCAGTAGTAAGACAAGGGTTTGGTTCGTCTGCAATTCCAAGCCTGAATCTTGGTATATGGTAAGCTCTGGGTTCTGGGCCTCTCAACTGAAGCCGACGGTGTCCATGTCTACAAAATTTACGAGTTTCCAGTACATCACTCACAAAAAAAAAATGAGAACACAGTATTTTTTTTTTTAAAACAAAAGAATAACATACTAGCCAGCCAAGTAGCCAGTACCATCTAGTCTAATGGTATAAGTCTCTCCTAAGTGAGAAGTCATAAGTGTGACTCACAGTATTATAACACATTAATTATATATTTGATAAAAAAAAATAAAAAATATACTAACCAAGTAATTTCTAGAGATTCAAGTTAATTGGAAAAAAAGAAATTAACCACTTGATGTGGTAAGGTTTTGAATACCAACTCCTATCAATTGGTGCCAAGTAAATCGTAAGTATTAAATTCTTAGACAAAATAGGTGATATATTGATAAGGAAAAATTTCAGTTTACTCTCTTGAACTTTAGGTCTAAAATCAGTCTGATACCTCATCTTTTTTTTTAATTAGTTTCATCCCTAAACTTTTAAAATGACATCAATCTTGGCCAAAATGACTAAAATAGCCTTGTTACGGTTTTTCCTCAATTATAGCTTTCATTACACCCTAAAATTATAGCCTTCATTACACCCCAAAAGCATAAACCTAAAGATCAAAAACTTAATCTTTTTGCCCCACAAGCTCTCTCTCTCTCATTTTTCCAAGTCACAATGTCTCACTCCCTCCATCTCCTCACCCCAACCGCCTTAACCTTCCCTAATCCCAAACCCCACTCCTCCTTATTCCTCGCCCCCTTCTCTGCTCCCAACCGTCGCTCTCCTACCACCTTCCCTTCCCTTTCCATCAAAGCCTCCGCCACCGGTTCCGATCAACCCCCTGTCCTCGTCTTTGCCAACGACACCTCCTTCGGCGTCGTCCTCTCCCCTTTTCCCGACTACTCTCCTCCACCTCCATCGAGGTCGACGTCGTCACCGAGGCTGAGCTCAGGGAGAATGGATTCCGCAGCACGCACCGCACCAAGCTCATCTGCACCATCGGCCCCGCCTCCGCAGGGTCCGACCAGCTTGAGGCGCTTACCGGCGGCAATATGAACATCGCAAGGCTCAACATGTGCCACAGCACGCGTGACTGGCACCGCGACGTCATCCAACGCGTGAGGAAGTTGAATGAGGACAAGGGATATGTTGTTACGATTATGATGGATACTGAGGGGAGTGAGATTCACATGGGCGATCTCAGCGGCGCTTCTTCCGTCAAGGCCAAGGTCAGTTTCGGTATTTTTGCTAATTTATCAAAAAAGTTGTGTGCATTTTGATAATTGATAATGATGATGAGCTTAATTTGCATTTTTGTGTTTGCAGGATGGTGAGATATGGACTTTTAGTGTCAGAGCTTTCGGTTCTACTCTTCCGGAGCGCACCATCAATGTCAACTATGAAGGTTTCGCTGAAGGTAGTTAAAGCAGTGATCTTTGAATCTTGAGTGTTTTTGGACTTGTTGTTTTTTACTTGCAGTGATTGATTTGTTAAGTGTGAATAATGGTGCAGATGTGAAAGTGGGAGATGAGCTACTTGTGGACGGCGGAATGGTGAGGTTTGAGGTGGTTGAGAAGCTAGGCCTTAATGTCAAGTGTAAGTGTACTGATCCCGAACTGATGCTGCCCTGGGCTAACTTGACTTTCTAGAGGGACCTGAGAGGCCTCGTAGCCGGGAAGCCATCTCAGGAGGTTCTGTATCTCCCTCTCCTTGACATCTTCACGAAGATCGGTGATGAAGATGGTGCGGACCTCGTCGTTGACGGACCGGTTAGGGTTGTCGACGAGGTGGTGAGGAGGAGGTGGAGGTGCGGTGGCGACGACGGCCGGGGGAGGAGGAGGGGCTGCCGCCGGGGCCCATTGCTGGTGGTAGGGGTGGATGCCGGCGCCGGCTATGTGGTAGATTTGGAGGCAAAGTCCTAAACAGGGGCGATAATGGGTTCAAAAGCGTAAGAAAGGGGCGTAATGGGGGAGAGAGAGAGAGAGAGAGAGAGAGGAGAGAGAGAGAGAGAGAGAGAGGAGAGAGGAGAGGAGAGAGAGAGAGAAGGTAAGATTAAGTTTTTGATCTTTAGGTTTATGCTTTGGGGGGTAATGGAGACTGTAATTGAGAGAAAACCGTAACAAGGGCTATTTTAGTTATTTTGGTCGAGATTGATGTCATTTTGAAAGTTTAGGGATGAAACTGATTAAAAAAAAGATGAGGTATTAGACTAATTTTAGACCTAAAATTCAGGAAAGTAAACTAAAATTTTTCTATTGATAACATATATATATGTCATTGTAGATGACGCACCCGTAACTGAGATTGTTCTTAGGGAAGAGAGTTGAAAACTCGTGTCCACCACCAGTCATCCTCTTTTTTATGTAATCTTGTTCCTTTTTCTTTTTGATTTTGTTAGGGTAACCTAAAAGATTCATAAACACATAATTAACTTTATCTCTCGACGCATGTGAAATGCTCAAACTATGTATTGCGCGCAACATAGTGATTGCATCGAATTCGGGTCGGGGGATCGGAGGTTCTCTACTACCGATCCTACCTAATGCTGTTTCGTAATCTTGTTATTTTGGAATACAAGATCATTTTGATTCTAAAAAAGGGAAACTATAAAATGAAAGACTCAAATTACTATAGACACATCTGAGATCGCCAAATGTCATCTAGCTAATAAATGCATGGTCCAATCACAGTTGAAAATCTTTTGGTATATCAGAAACCTATAATTTCTCAACAGAACTCTCTAGAGCTGGATATACACTTGTAAATGCAAACAGTTTTGACCTAAACTGAAGCCTGATCTATCTCCCTCTTTCTCTCCCGCCTCTATTATCAGAAACCTTCATCTGCAATTGTTCCCTCCAGTAGAAATTCAGAATCAACTCCTGAGCATCTCTTCAGGTATATGTTCAAACTTTGTCTTACTTGATAAGATACAAAGACAAGTATATGTTTCACGTTTTTGCTTTTTACATTTGTATATGTTTGAGCTTAACATTATGTCTGTACATTTGAGGCTCAAATAGGGGAGTGAATATTAATCATGTGTTCGATAATGAAATCACATGAATCTGCACACTCATTGTATAAGATTTAATTTCTAGGCTCTTTTTCTTCTTCTTTTTGTTCAGAAATCTAGCTAAATCTGCAGAGAAATGTTGTTTAGTTTACACTGCTCATAGCTGCAGGTACATCTGTAAATATAAAACTGAAATGAATTGATCGATCTTGGTTTTTGATCACTTAGAAATTATGTTATTCCCTTATCATATTATCAAGTGTGGTTGATAGGATCAGAAATCAATTAAATTAGCCAACATGTGGAATAGAAGTACTTCCATTGGGAAAAGTTGATGCTCAAAGATATTGAACTACCGGTCCATGAGAAGTTGAGAACAATGAAGATATAACGATTAGTACCCGGCTGCATATGTCCTTGCAACTTTGCATGCTCAGATGACATACAGATCCTTAGGCATGTTTACTAACCTGTAATGGAATTGAGAGTGGTGTAATTGATTCCGGAATTGGTGAATTCCGGCGTTTACTAACATGTCAAGATATTAGAATGGATGTATGTTCGACTTGCTTATCAAGAATCAACTCCTGACGAACCTCTTATTTGATACCCAAGGGGGGATATGAGTATCAGAATCAAGGTAATGGAATCAATTTTTTCTCTCCAAAATATTCTCACATAATTATAATATTTCTAAATTACCTAACCCTAAAAATATATATTGTATTTTAGGGGTATTTTAAATTCATTTCTTGTAGGGGTATTTTAATATCACTAGTTTTAATTCTGATTTCATATAGTAAGTAAACAACATAAATCGTAATTAGTTTCATTCATGTTTTGATTCTTTATGGTAAGTAAACAGTAGAATTGTTTAAAATATTCTCATACCGATTCTTGTTTATACCAATTGTTGTTGATACCGATTCATGATAATTTTTATTACAAGTTAGTAAACGTGCCCCTTTTGTATTAGTTGTCTAGAGGATCAATGTTTGGTCAGCCTTGAGATATCTGTTCACATTATTATTAGGCTAGGGTCATCTGTATCAATAACATTAGTATTTGGCGAATGGTGCTCCCAACTGGTGCATTTTAAGGAGTCTGACATAATGAAATTTTCATTCATGCTTTTTAGTAGCTTACACTCTTCAACACTCCATTGATCTGTTCTCGTGGTATGGGAGATGCTGGACCAACTTCTCTGTGCTACACAAGGCAGATATTTGACAGAGTTAGCTTGGATGCCCCCAAGGTTTAACATAGAGTTCTTCGAATCACTCTAGATAATTGGCTTGGATTCTGCAACTATGTATTTCATATGTTTCTTGTCATTCCAATATCCATCAAACTTGGTTAAAAGATGTCTCGTTCTCAATCAAGGCTCCGAAGAGAATACATTGGAATTGACCCACTTGCCTGAGAGATAGAGAGAATTGCTGAAGGATAGTGGTCAATATTGATTAGGACTGAATCATGATTAAATAGCTTGCAGATATATTCTAAGATATATTTATTGATATCGATCTTACAATTTCATTTGGTGATGCTAACCAAAAGGTCAGAGCATCTGCAAAACAACTAGATGCTGCAGCTACTGTATTGTATAACATAGCGCTCGGAATATTCCTAAAAGCTTATTAAGTCTTGTCAGAATGGATTAAGTGCTTTTTTATAAAGTATCTAAGGTTAGTATAGGTAGTTACTCTTTAGTATTCATTAGTGGTTGTGAAAATTTAAGGATCTTCTGCAAACTAATACTGTTTATCCAAGTAGCTCTGATCTCTCGTGAGTGAGAGACGTACATAATTCACGCCTTCTTATTCCTATCGATCATTTCCTTTAAGTAAGAAGATGCGACATCTTTGCTGCTCATCGCTCTTAGCTATTTTTCCTTTATAGGTTGCACAGAGATGGATTCCGTTAGAGGACAAGGAGGCATCCAGATGCTGCTAACAGCAGAACAAGAAGCTCAACACATTGTCAACAGCGCTAGAAACTGTAATTTTATTTCCACAATTATCATTTTATATGCATCATCTCATATGTCATGACTCATGACAGCTGATTATAGGTTGAATAAGTTTCCTCACTTTATTTATAGGGCTTCCGTTGTTATTTGATTCCATTTTTTCATGTCATCTGCTACTCTCCTTTTAACCATTTGTATGTATCTTGCACAATAATCTTACATTCTTTAGCGAAGATGGCACGCTTGAGACAAGCTAAAGAAGAAGCTGATAGGGAAGTGCAACAGTACCGCACTAATATGGAGGCTGATTACCAAAACAAACTTTCCGAGGTATTAACTATCAATATCATAAGAACTTTTTTTCGATGAAGAATATCATAAGAACTTTATTCTTGTCACAAAAGATATATAATAAATAAAAGGTCATGTTCTTTATTGAAATGAAATTCTGACTTCTGAGTAGCATCATCAGTATCACCATAAAATGATCTGATTAGCCTTTTCATTAATTTTCTGTAACAGTGGGAGTTCTGATCCAATGTAAAGCGGCTCGAGGAAGAAACAGACACAAGATTAAGAGCTTCTTGAAGGAATCGGCCGCCAAAGTCCAATCAGATATTGTTGCATGGTTATGAAGTATATCACTAATGTGAAATCTGAAGCGTGCAGGTTTGGACTGATCTTAGGTTTTTGAGGTTATATTACTATAACTTAAAATCAATCTGCACTTTAATATCAAAGAAAAAAAAAATAGCAGTCAGTGAATGCTGTTTTACCTTAATATGGATGCAAACAGCGCATGACCTGAAGAATTACAGTTTCCATATGAATCTCTCAAATATAATCGAAAGAGAACTGTAAATGTTATTCTAAGAATCAATTCGTAATATTAATATGTTCTCTTGGTGTCTTATTATCCAGTCACATTACATGAGAGTTGGTGCTGCGAGTGTCTGGAATAATGGAGTACATAGCTATATATAGAAGACAGGATAGTTTCCAATTTCGATACTTCCTGTTCGATTGGATTTATGCTCTTACTAGACATTATCGTTATATCTTTGAAGAATTTCTTAGCTAAGAATTTGCTCTAGTTCCTGTTTTAATTTTGACATTCATAATTGGAAAGTTTCAATACCCAGAAAAAAGTCAGTTGGAAAAATAGGAGAGATTATGACCCTCCCTTGAAAACCAAGCAACTTTTCTTTCCACATACAATCTTGAGTTTCAGTCTGGAGAGGTTAGCTAAAATTTACAGCAGCACTCTGAAGATCACTAACAAAGATTTAGCAGTGGACACCACAAATTATCTCTACAGACTGTGACTAAAGATTAACAAAGAACTTACAAAGAAAACCCCCAACAAGCCAACCTATTCAAAAGGGAAAGCATTGCCTTAAGATGAAGGTAGAAATCTATTCCAAGTTGTTAGGTCCTTGTGTCATGATCCAAAGCTTCAAGAGAACCAGCCACCAGTTTGCCTCACGAGAATGTGGGAGAAGGTGAATGATACTGTCAGCGGAAGGTATCTTTGAACATAAGTTTCATTTTCTAGGGAACAGAACGGTATTGATTTTCAATTAGATCTTTGAGTCATCTTCTATGTCATACTTTAAAATTGATGAACTTGTACTGCTACTAAGCCATTTCTGATTGTGATGTGTACACCACTAATAAACCTCTTCAATTTCCAAAAGTTGGTTCCTGTACATTTGGGACATTATGATTGGAATGACCTGCTTTCTAATCGATACAAAGCCACAAAGGGCTCAAGTGCTTATTAATTAATCACATATGCAACAAATTTTTTTATCAGGAAAATTACAATTGCGTGATCAACTCACAATCTTCCACTTACTACAGATGTAACTATAATCACTGGTACTGGGCCATATGCAACGAATTCTACATTCACATTTGTTCATTTTTTTCCAAACCTATGATAAACTATGTTTTGCTAAAGGGTCTGGTTCAAGGGACACAAATTATCACATATTTTTTACACCATTTGTGAGCTCTTAGATTTTAATACAGTTACGGTTTAGATTAAGTTTCATAATGACATAACATTATATTTATTTCATAAGAATATTTAAAATAAACTATAGAATTACATAAATGAAATTGTTTTGGTATTTAGAGTAAAATATCAAAACCAATAACAACGAAATCAAAAGAAATAGAAGAATAACGATTACAAAAATTGAACCACAAGAAGATCTGCAAAGAAGAAAAGAAAAATACTATTGTGTTCATCTTCAATTAGGAATTTTCACGCCTTGCCTTAAAATCAAATCACCCATTAAACCCTTCATTGAAATTATTCTGATCTTTGTGTTTTGATATTCCATATCGTTGTTCTTGGACGTATATCTATACTCTTAAGGTTAATAAAAAAAAAATTCATTGCCCAATTGCGAAATGAATATTTCTTGTTTCTTTGGTGATGCTTCTCATGATTCTTAATCAGCTGTCACTACTTAGAAATATAGAATTGGATCATGTCCTCACACACATACAAAAAATATAAAAAATAATGAGCATGGGAGATTTAAAAATTCATGAATTAATGTCAATTTTAATGTTTGGAATTTGGGGGAGGTGGAGAGATGGAGGGCTTACAGAATAGTGGAAGACGATGGTGTTCTTGTTCTCAATGTTCTTATTCCTTTCATTCTTTTTCTCGTGCTATATTTGTTTAACTTTTCAATTTTGGTATTTTACTTTCATCAAAAAAGCAAAACTTATTTATCTAGTTTATTTAATAAATCAATTGGTTATTATTTGTTTATTTAGTCACGTCATTATCAAACTTAATTAAACCCTGTATTAAAATTTAAGGGCTCACAAACACATGTACAAAGTGTATAATTTTGTTTCCTTCTTAAACGGACCCTTGCTAAAATAATAAACAATAGTTTTACTCGTAATGTTTGCAAACCATCAAGAACCAACCAGCATTACATTCAATTTCTTCAAAGATCCTTCCGAATGTTTACATGAAGTTCCAGGACCTTTCAGACCAGGGCTTGGTTTTTTTTTTTTTTTTTGGATATTCCAGACCAGGGCTTGGTGGACTTGTTATACTTGGGACTCGATGATGCACAAATATTATTCCTTCAAGGACATATCCCTAACACTAAAATCAGAAACTAAACAAACAATATACAGAATGGATTACCTGAAACCGTTGACCATTTCGATTGAATGACAGAGCTGAAACTTGGAATTGGCGACTGATATGATTTGAGAGGGTCGTCGGCCCCCTTTTTCAAGATTTGTGGTCTTGTGGCCAAAACATGATATGCCTCATCTGCCCCTTTAAGTAAAACTAATTCACTTTTTGGTCTGGTCCTTTGGACTAAAAAACCAAAAAGCTCTCTCATTTCACACACACTTCCCCACTGCTTGCTTTATCAGACACAAACAGAAACCAATCTGTCTACACAATCAAGCCATTGAAGAGACACAAGAGTCCAATGGTAACAAGAAATGCAACAACAAAACCAACAACCCACCTCAGACGCACCATCACCAATACCAAAATCAGTTGGGTTTTTAGACCACAAAACCAGTATATCAGAGATACTACTACCCACCTCTTCTTCCCCTCCCTCCTCTTATGCCTTTGCCTCCACCCTTGCCTCAAAACCACAGCAGCTTCACAACTAAAACCCATTAGCAGAAACTTCATGTCAAAGTTCCTCAAAAACCAAAGTGCCTAAAGTCTCAATTTCACCAGGTAAATGTCAAAGTTGTCTACTGTTTGGATACATGTTCTTATTTCGCATTTGTACAATGTGTTCTTGATTCAGTGATACACCAATACCAAACTAGTCTAGAAGAGTAGAAGTAGATGAAATTTACTTTGTTGTTTTTGAAGGCTTAAAGATAGGAACTTTTTCATGTACAATACCATATATATGATTATCAGGAATTCTGGAGTGAAGACTCGACAAGTATATTTCTTACCAGTTATATCGCTTAAATTTCAAGCCTTTCAAGCATTGTTAACAAACAAATTGGACTTGACTTTGTTCTTTGCTTCAAAAGGGTTTCGAAAGCAAACACAATTTGCACCTTAAAGGAGGGAAATTCACGGGAATGCAATAGCGACAGGGGGACAGCAAAGAGGCCAGACTTGGTGGGTGGAAGGGACTAGTATTTCATTCTTAGCTAATCCTTTCCTTGTCCAATTGATTCGTCGCAGCACTTTTTCACTCCAATGTTGAAATCTCTGCTAGCCCCGCCAAGGACATTGCACGAGTGATCAAGCAAAAACTGGTGGAGGATCAATCAGCTTTGTTCTGTGGTGCTAGTCCGGCTTATGATGACCGCAAGAATCTTTACAGTTCAACAGAATTCCAACTGATAAGCTTGGCAACAATGGAGATGAGTGGAAATCTATCCCTCAGGATTATCTCATGCTTCGGATGTGGTTTGAGAGGAGAGTCCCATTGGCCAAGTGTTACCTGTGGGAAGATCACTTATGAGTTATTTGCGTTCAATGGGAGGAATAAAGACAAATGAGGAGGAGCTGCCAGGATATAGACTATAGAGGCTCTTTCTGGCCTTAGACAAACCCAACAAGGGACTAGCTCTCAAGTTGATTTCTCCTTGACCGCTTTCCACGAAAGCATTGGAGTGATCCCATACTTGCAGAAGCGTCTCGAGTTTCTTTGGGACCTTCACTAAAAGGAAGAAGAGGGGTTTAAGTAGTGATTAGTGAAGAAAGGAAACAAGTGGGCAAGGCTTGAAGAACATCAGGGTCTTTGTTTGCCATAGAGAGACTATCCACAGATACCGAGTTTTTGGTTAATGAAGAAGCCACTGAGAATCTTTGGTTTCCAGACAGAGATGGGGAGAATTGGGGGCTGCTGACTTACTTCAAGGATCACTACACTATGATATACAGTTCAGGAGTCTGCCATGTTTGCAGATTAGAAGAGTAACTGTGTTATCTTCCTATGGAGCTATGTATGATATGTGAAGTTGGGAAAGCTTTCAGATGATCAGCCTGCAAGGATACTTAAGATGGGCTGCCAAGGACCGAAAGAAAGAAAATCCCATAGATGAAAATCATGAGAGGACATGTTGGGCAGTGCATTTCCAGAATTTATACACCAGCTATCTTAGAGATGTGAACAACTAGGCATCTTCTTAACAAAATCACACTTGTTAGCCCCCAATTCCAACGATTGCAAGTGCTTGACAATGTCTCCCTTTTAAGAAAATTCAGCGAGCTGCATCAAACAATCTCCAGTGCTTATCTGTGTAATGGAAAGAAAACACAAAGGATATGCAGACCTGAAGCGACGTGCTGATACAGGCGTTGGGGTCTTAACCCAAATGCGTTGTCCTCAAACCTCTGCAGATTGAGTTCCAGTTTTTGGCTAACTCGGTCCTCAAGATCAATGCCAAAGTTGGAGGATTGCCAGTTTTTTTGTACAACTCTTGCCATCTCGAATCCCCGGCGGCTTCAGAGTGATGTGCCAGTTATCTTTATGGGTGCTGATGTTACTCATCCCCACCCACTCGATGATTTCAGCCCTTCGTTGTGATGCTGTGTTGGTTAGCATGAATTGGCCAGCAGCAAACAAGTATGTTTCAAGAATGAGGTCACAACATAGGCAGGAAATCATGAGGATCTTGGTGCAATGGTGGCAGAATTGTTTGGTGAGTTTCACCAAGAAGTAGGCAAACGCCCTAAGAGAATAGTTTTCTTCAGAGATGGGGTAAGAAAAAGCTTGTTCTAAATTCCCTGGTTACAAAAAACTCCATAACCTTTGAAGTGGTTCAGAAGCGGCACCACACAAGGTTCAGAAGAGGCACCACACACAGATTGTTCTTTCAAAATTGGTCCATCTTCCAAACAGAACCAGTTCCTTGATGAAACATTCCTCCGGGGACTGTGGTGGACACGGTGATCACTCACCCAAGAGAGTTTGATATCTATCTTTGTAGCCATTGGGGTGTTAAGAGAAACAAGCTGGCTAACACATTACCACATAATGTGGGATGAAAATGAGTTCACTTCAGATGAACTGCAGAAAGGTGGACATGCTGTGCTACACATACGTAAGGTGCACCAAGCGATCGGAGTCAAAAACAGCTTACACAAGAAGTGGCTCCATACTCTCCAGAGCTGCCCCTCCAAAGGCAATGGCTCTACTTAAACTTAGTGAGAATGTTAGGAAGCTTATGTTTTATTGCGGAACCTAACCTCCTATGAATGTCACAGAGTATTTGACCGTAGTGGCATACTGGCATTGTAACATAGATGTAGTAAAATGTAAGACAACACAAGCTGAATTGACTATGTTTTATGATTAAATTTTTTCTGGAAACTAGAAATGACTATGGGATGCCATTTGAAATCCATGCATGTCTTATGAACTCATGGGGCACATCAAAACAGAACAAAGCAAATATAGCAGTGTACATTACTGGAGAAAATATTAGTAGAAAGGATGATAATATGCAAATTTGGAACTTGGCTCGCCAGAAGAAGCAGGTTAGTTTTCTGCTGAATTATTCTTTTTGATTTTTAATTTTTGAGATGTCACGGTTTCTTGTGTAATTTGGATAAAATTTGTTCATTTTGTGTGAATTCTCCACTATTTCTTCGTAGGAGGTAAAGCTTAATCTGAGTTATTACTGTTGAATATTGAATTGAATTGCTAACTACTACTGATTTGATAAACAATGATAATTAAAATTAAAAAAAAAAGAGAAATAAGGATATGATCATTATGCTTAATCATGATTCTCGGCCTTTCCTGTTTTTACAAGTTCATGTTTTAATTTTTTTAATCTTGTTTTTGGATTATTTTGTTGCTACTGGATCATGACTCTTACCATGCATGTGCCTTTGCCTTTCTTTAGTTTGGCCTTTCATGTTATCACTGGTAGATTTCAGATATCTTTAAAATACATTCTCGCTAATTGGATTTTATTCAGTAGATTTCAGAGATTTTCTATTACAAAAAAAAACTTGAGGAGAAATCAGTAGAAAACAAATTTGTCCTGATAACGGAACTCCTTTCTTTTTGGCCATATGATGAGATCAGTCTTTTGCATCCGTACAGATGACGTGTAGATGTCTTTTTCTGGTAAACTGCTATTTCTTGTATAGAGGCAATTTTAACTTTTTGATATACATTACCTTTGAAAGCAATGGAGGTTTTTGGCAAGCCATGCTCCCATGGTTTATAACAAGGATTGCATTGTTGAGGGTTGAAGAGCAGTCATTGTGCCGGTATTCGATGCAACTTGATCGGGATGGATGATCCTAGTTAGGGATTGTCAAATAGCGAAAGGTAAAAGAGCTTATTGACATTTGGGATTGTTGCTGATATAGTGTTTGATGTGGTTGCATGTAAACATTTTGTGTTTATTGGTGTTAATGCAGATGTCACATCTACTAGATTAAACGGTATAGGCTGCATAAAAATTAAATGGAACTGAGGATGTACAGGCTAGGTGTTGACGCGGCTACCATGGAACTTGCTAAATTGGGGTGCTTGATATAGCTCAAGATGAGTTTTTGTGCAGGTATAATCACTTCTGTAAGCATTACAAGTGTTACTATTGTTTGAATTGATAATTTAGGTAGTCATACTAATCTCATGTTGCTTTCTGTCTATATGGATGTTTGTCATCTGTAATATACCATGAGTAAGCAAATATCTGTGTTAATTATGTGTTTGTATATATGTGTATGCAGTCTGAATGTCTCTATTTATATCCGTTTCATCTGGTTTAGATTTTCCTGTTCCTACTTCTTAGTCAACCATTTTCGTTGCAAACTCTGTCCTTGATACTTTTCCTGTTAAATTTGGACCATTCATACACAGCTGGTATCTGGATTCTATTTCCATTATTATGGGCGCAATGTTAAGCAAAATGTAGCTTTGTTACTATGAAAGTTACATATTGTTTTAAATTTATGTCACTGGTTATAATTATGTCACTGGGATAAGAAAATGCATCTCATCTTCTGACCCACTTTGAGTTGCTGTATACTCTATGAGGTTTTATGATTAGGATTTTAACGTACTATAGTATGCTGCAGGGGTTGTCATTGCCTTGAAATATCTTCACTGTCTAGGTATTTACTTATCAAAAACTGCACCTGTAGTACTAAACATCTCATGTTCAGTTTCTCTTGTATTTAAAGGAAAAATGGTAATACATTTTAAGTGTTCATGGTGCCGGAGAAATGGTGTTTGAAGCTTCGTGTACAATCTGTATCCTAACAATAATCACGGAACGTCAGAAGTGTGTTTTCTGCAGTAGTCAGTGGACATCCTCTGTAGTCACTACCTCACCGTCATGAAAGGTAATTCTGTAATAGTCTTGATCCATTGTGCTAGGTACACCTGCATATATGTATCCGAGCACTTAGCTTGATTAGGAAGGGTGTGGGGCTATCCATTTAATATGAAAACGCTTGTCCTTTAAATGCTTATCTTTGGGAGGATTTGCTTCATAATCTGGAGAAGTATTTGTCCAGCATAGATTACTTGTGCTTGATGCCAAATCTGCTTTTCTAGAATGAACTTGTTTTTGGTCTTAAATAATGTTGAGTTCTTCATCCACTGCTTTCCTTGATGGAGATTTAGATGAAGAATCTTATATGATGGAAACAACCTGAAGGTTCCATTAAGAATGAGCACCTATGCCCCATTTGGAAAAGAAACTCGATCCTTCCTGGTGTTTGGGGTGCAAAAGGAAAGGAACAATGAATGCTTTTCTTCTCTCACATTAGTATAGTTAAAAAGGAATAGTGCTGTCTTTAGCAAATGTTGTTGAAATAATAAGGCAGGTATCTGTATCACCTTCTATTTCTTCGAAAATTATACCTTATCAATTTTTTAAAGGGAGTTGTACCTTATCAATTGATATGGTGCATGTATTCGTTGCTTCAATTATTTTTTAATCTTGATCCAAACAGAATTTAGCCAAATGAAATTAACTGGAGAGATATAATGAAAGTTTGGCACTATATATAAACCAAGTAGAATAAACCAAGTAGAAGAGAGGTGAAAGCACTCTCTTCCATTTTTTCTTGGCTCATATTCATCTCTATTCTTTCAGTTATAACCAAGTTCTGACACCAAAAATGGCTGAGGCACTCATCTCCGTGCTTCTGGAGCAACTGGCTTCAGTAGTTTTTAAACACACGAAACAAACGGTGACACTGGTTTTGAATGCCAAGGAAGATCTTCAGAGTTTGAGCAGCAAGCTCAAAGCTATCCGGGCAGTGCTTGAGGATGCAGAGAAGAAACAAGTGACAGAGGCAAGGGTGGGAGACTGGTTGCAGAAGCTCAAAGATGTATCATACGAGATGGACGACGTCCTCGACGAGTGCAACACTGCAATTCTGAAACAACAAATGGAAGAAGGTGAAAATGTTGTTGTTACTAAGAAGAAGGTATGTTTCCCCATGCCCTCTGTTCGCTTTTGTATTGGCCGAGCGAATAAAGTCATTCATCATCATAACATAGCTAGAAGGATAAAGGAATTGAATAAGAAGTTGACTTTGATTGCTGCTGAAAAAGAAATGTTTGGCTTTCATCAATCCACAATAGGTGGCCATGATGAGCAGCTTATTCTACGGCAGAAAACTTCATCTTTGGTCGATATATCTATGATATTTGGCCGAGAAGAAGAAACAAGAAATTTGTTGAGCAAGTTGTTGAGAGAGAGTAACCAAGATGGAGAGAGGTTCCTTGTCATCCCTATTGTAGGGATGGGAGAGATGGGGAAAACAACTCTTACCCAACTAGCCTATAATGATGAAAAGGTTAGAGCCCATTTTGATAAGAAAGCATGGGTTTGTGTCTCGGACCCTTTTGACGGGGTTAAGATTGCGAAAGCGATCATTGAGAGTCTAGGTGGAACCCAAAGCAGTTCCAGTGAGTTGGACACTCTACTTCAACGTATAAGGTCACACGTTGAGAATAAGAAATTTCTTCTTGTCCTAGATGATGTGTGGACCGAAAACCAAAAAGAGTGGGAAAATTTGAAATTACCAGTAATAATGCAAAGTTGTGCTGAAGGCAGTACAATACTGGTGACCACGCGAAAACAAGGGGTTGCTAAAATGATGAGAGCAACGAGTAGCATGGTCCATTTAGACAGGTTGAGTGATAGAGACTGTCTAACATTGTTTAAAAGTATTGCATTTTCGGATAGGGAAGAAGATGAGTCTAATGGGTTTGGAGCTATTGGTGAGAAAATTGTGAAAAAGTGTAAAGGCTTGCCCCTTGCTGTAAAGACACTAGGGAGTCTAGTGTGGCATAAGAAAACAATACGGGAATGGAGGGATGTTCTAAATAGTAAGATATGGGAATTAGAAGAAGTTGAGGAACAAGTTTTCCGACCACTATTTCTAAGTTATTATGATTTGGCCCCTGCAGTCAAAAGATGTCTTTTGTATTGCATTATATTTCCTAAAGATTATCAGCTAAAAAAGGATAACTTGATTGAGCTTTGGATGTCACAAGATTATCTTAACTTAAAGGGAGACAAAGAAAAGAGAAGTTATTTTGAGAGTCTAGCACTGCGGTCTTTCTTTCAAGATTTTAGTAAAGATGAGTTGGGAAATGTTTATGGTTGTAAAATGCATGATATTGTGCATGACTTTGTGCAATTTCTTAGTAAAAAAGAATGCATTATTATAGAAGCGGTTGAAGGTGCTAATCAAAGAGTGGAGGTATCAGATGATAAAGTCCGTCATTTGACTTTAATAGGTGGACCCGTAGGTACACTTCTACTTCCATCTTCATTTCCCGATTGCAAAAATATACGTACCCTTACACTCCTTGATTCACACATTACAACCATCAGCCCCAGTTCAATTCTGCAACTAAAATGCCTTAGGACATTGAATTTGAGTCATAACTACCTTCTTGAACTTCCCAAAGAGATTGGTGAATTGATTCATATGAGATATATGGATCTAAGTTATAGTTCAAATTTGAAAGAATTACCTGATGCTGTGTGTGCTTGATACAATCTACAAACTCTGGTCATTTTTGAGTGTGGGCTTAAGAAACTACCCAAGGCAATGGGGAAGTTGATTAAGTTGAGGCATCTATACGTTGGCAAGTGTAGATTTCTGAGGTACTTACCAAAAGGGATTGGGAGTTTGAAAAGTCTGCAAGCACTAGACTGGCGTTTTAAATTTGAGAGTGATGATGAAGCGTTGAAACTAGGAGATGTGGGAATGATGGACCAGCTTCAGGGGAGTCTTGAGATAGCATGGCTGGGGAAGAGAGATGATGCGAGTGAGATGGAGAAAGCACAGTTGGGGAATAAAGAGCACCTCTCTGAATTGAAAGTATGGTTCGACACAGAAAGAGAAGAGCAGAGAAAAGGTGATGATGAAATATTGAAAGCAATGCAACCGCATGAAAATTTGGAATCTTTATCCATAGGGTACTGCCATGGCACCACCGAGAGTCTCTATTGGATCAGCACTTTACAAAATTTGAGAAAACTTGATCTCTATTATTGGAGATTTTGTGAATATTTGCCTCCTCTTGGGAAATTGCGGTCGCTTGAGATTCTGAAGATATCAGGGATGGACAAAGTGAAGAAGGTGGGAGTTGAATTTCTGGGAAGAGAAAAAGAGGAAGAAACTCTATTTCCCAAGTTGAAACGACTCCGGTTTTCTGACATGAGCAACTGGGAAGAGTGGGAAGGAATAACAAAGGATTCTTCTGAAATGATCACCATAATGCCACGCCTTTCTTACCTGGAATTTGTGGGGTGCCCAAATCTAACAGCACTGCCAGACATGCTCTACAAGATAACAGCACTGCGTACTTTGGGGATCTACTTGTCTCCGAATTTGCAATATAAGTACAGAAAAGGCGTGGGGAAGCAGTGGCACAACATTGCTCACATCCCAAACCTCTATATTGATAAATAGGTATCGATTACCAAATGCAAATATTATCACTTGTTTAACTTTCAGATAACATGACTTGAAGAACACAATCCTATGCAGGAGGAATTTGATACCAAATTGGACCAAAGGGGCTCTTCTCATCCTCACAGGTATTTCTATTTCTCCTTTTCTGCGTTTCTTTATCTCGTCAGTTTCTAGTTTAGCTTGGAATTTTGATTATCTCTGTTTGTTTGTAGCTAATCATTTTTCCTTGGACGAGGATGTGCTCCATCTCTTCACTTGGCATGCTTCTGAACGCGGGGCTTCCATGTCCTCTAATGGATGCACACTGCAGTCAGGTCAGGAGTTGATCCATTGCTTTGGAATACTTGATTGGCAACTTCCATCATAAGAGACATAAGCATATTTGGTAGTCAAACAGGATTTAAGGATTATTTGGTAGAAGAGTACCAATTGATATATTGTAGAATCCGCTTTGGCTGCTATTTGAAATTTCAATTGATATAATGGATATTAATTCAGTAAAAGACTGGTACTATCCATGCACAGATCATAAGCCACTTCCAATTTATGGGTAGTTAATGAAGCACCATATTTTTTTTAATACATTTTTTGAACAAGTCTGTTTATTTTAAGTTTTTGTATTGTCTTTATTAAAAATATTCATTCTTGTATCATTTCTTCAGCCTGAAATGAAGTTATCCGACAGAAAATCTCATTGAAGCTTCAAGGATTCAGTGTCATTGGAGTTGTCAAGCTGATGAACCTGTGAATGTAGGTATCTCTTGTTTCTTTATCTGTTACTGATTCCTGATATTCTCTGCTTTTCTCTCCGTTATATCAATTCTTGAAAGCTGTTGTTCTTTCTGTTCATGTATCTTTCCTACTATTCATCTCTTTCTAGGTTCTACTCTGTAAAATGATATATTTACATTTGTATTCATATTATAGGGATATATTTAACTGCTACATAGATAAGTTGGATAGCTCAGTACCACAACAAACTTATAAGGTCTTTGTGTTTAAAACTGGTACTGATTGCTACCTAGAGACAATCAGTATCCTGGCGTTAGCACTTAGCTGTTAGTGATCCTTATCCTGCTTTTTGTCATTATCAGATCAAATCTTAAAGCTTTTGTTGTTTTATTAATGTCTACTTCTTACTGGTAATTTCTTAATTTTACTAGTCATGATACAAGGATATGTTAACATTCCGGTGTTGTACTGAAATGAGTCACTTACTGTAGAAAGAGATTTCCATTGATTCACAATATTACAATTGTACAGATATATAGTAGCTATTCTAGACTAGGTATGGAAAACAGTAAATACAAATGAATACAAATGATATGTAGTTATGGCATAGAATCAAAACAGCCTATGACTTCTTTATGGGAGGAGAATCAGATGGCTGGGTTTTAGGAGAAGATTGAGTGTGTCTAACACTTACAAACGTTCTGTAACTCCTTGACGATTCGCTGAACTAATCATGGCACGTACACACTGTAAAAGAAACTCGGTACCCATTTTACTCATTGAAGTATCTTTTACTTAAATCTAGATAGATGTTAATAGAATATTAAGTAATCCAAATATAAGGGTTAAGGGGTTGGGTTTGACGTCTGATTTTCTTGGCATGGGTTTTCTTGGTTCAGGCTGAAGCTGTCTGTTTAATGGATGCTGATTGCTGGAATAGAACTGTAGAGCTGTTTGTGCAATTTCTATTTTAACAATAAGCAAGTAGCAAGGTAAATTAACCTTATTCTAATAGATTTTAGGGCTTGAATATTATGTACTTACTAATTCAGATATTCTAATCTCACTAGTTTTGATATGTAATTTGCTCAGCGTAGGTTTTCTAGTCTTAGGCTGAAGCATTTTGATATGTAATTTGCTCAGCGTAGGTAAATGGGCTTAGGCTGAAGCAAGCTGTTGAATAGATATGCAATGGTATCTGAACAATCAGCAAGTAGCAACTGCAAACTTGTATCTGAACAATCAAGCAAGTAGCCGGTAAATGTTGCTCTAAAAGATTCGGTGGACATCCTCTCACTCAAAACTCTGCCAACATCATCGTCCAAGGTAAATAAGTATATGGCCACATTCATGGTTCTCCTTTCGTTAAGCTACATGCCCTTATAGTCTGAACTTGGTCAAAATCAGTGTCCCTAAGAACACAAATGTGCATTTTTTTAGATAATACAGATTTGATTCCTTTATTTTCGTTATATTAAGTCATCAAATGTGCAACCATTTTGCTCAGGATATCTCACAATCACTACATTGAAGCATCGATCAAGGACTAAGAAGCAGGGAGTTGAGAAGCTGATGAGTTGCCACATAGGTAGTGAACTAGATACCTCTATAATCTATATTAAAACTTAGTGTTCTTCGTTTAATGTGTTTATGATAAAGATGGAATGTTTTTAGTTTAGCTTGAGAGAGATTTCATCATTTTCCAGTTAGCTTAGTAGGGATGGCTATGGTGTTAACTATCACGTACTTCTCCTCATATCCTCTGCTTTCATATTACACGAAATCTTGAATTCCTGTATTTATTTTACTATGCAAATGTATTTCTCTCTTGTAGTCATTGATTTTACACTTTCATGTCGTCAAACTTTCCAATACTACAAGGTTTGGCATCTAATTTCCATGAAATGGTTTTTCTTGTCATATAGGCTGAATTCTTTAGTGGAACTGAAGCCGATTGGCGTTTGAGGCAGAAGCTTGGTTCATTGACGGCTAACTTCGCCATCGAGGTAGAAGCCTATGCTGTTGCTGTTGTTGATGGCATCAAACTGGCCTGTCAGTTAAATCTGGAAAGTGTGTAATCTTCGAAAGTGACTCGTGGGAGTTTATTGCAGCGGTAAACAATATCTCCTGAAGCAAATAAATTGTGCCAAATCAAGGTCGTGCGATGGAGTATGGGTCTCATTAGTGTCTGTTTTAACTAGTGTTGGTCTTGGATGCAAGCGTTAAATTCTATTTCTGTGTTGTTATAGTTGTTAGGATGCCTGCTGCTTTGTACCCGATGACTTCCCATTTGTATCATTTCCTCATTCCCCCTTGCGATAAAAACAAAAGTAGACAACTAGTCATGCATTTTCTCATCATGCATGGCATCATTGGCATGATGCCTTATAAAGATGCTCATTTGTGAAGTTGGAACTTGGTGATTGCTGGGAAGTAATCGGAATTGTAAACCAGTTTCCATGGCCAACACTAGTGACTGTAAGCCGTAACGTAGCCCATACCTAATGTATTACCTGTAAAACTATTAAATAAAGACTTACTAGGCTCTCGAGAGTCGAGGCATCCAAATACCGAAGCAAACCAATTTAGTTGAATCTAACCTCGCCGGAATTCAGCCGCTCTCGCCTCCAGAGTCCTTGCTTCTCGTCGGAGATATAGCAAATTCTCTTCCTCAACTTGATAAAATTCTCTTATTGCCGTCCAACGCAGTCTCAATCAATCATTCTATGTCATCCTCTTCTCACTTGTTTTACGGCGAGTCCCACGCTCCGGTCACCGAAAAGTCGCCGTCCCAACGAAGGCTGCTTTCCAAGACCCGAGACTTGGTTTCTTGCTCTTCTTGATTGACATTCGGATCCACATCATCTTCTTCCTATGTGACCTCCAATGGAGTTTGCGCATTCCGGTCAACAAACAGTCGTGGATACATGTTAAAACCAACCAATATCACGATTACAAACAAGATATATATAACAGTATAATTGAATCGAAACCAACAACAAACAATAACAACAATGAAATCGAGATTGAAAACACTAACTTGATTCAGATAGAGGCCTGCTTTGCAGTGACCTAAGACATAAATTCGTCCCCACTTGTGGGGCAGTTCAGACGTCTATCTTGAGGATACAACTATCTGGTACAAGTTCTTGCACAAGAACTTGTCCCTGGCGAATTTACTTTATGTTTCAGAGAAGTCGATTTGGGGAGGAAGAAGAAGAGATGAATTTTTCAATGGAAAACAACGACCACAGTGTCGTCCTTATATAAAGTCAAATTCGAACAGGTAAAACTGTTCAAAAGGTTGTAACTGTCACCAACAGTTATTACCTTTGGTTTTATCCGAAAATAATAAAAATTATTAATTCAAAAATTATAATCAGATTTAATTTTTTCAGAGCCCCAAGACCATTCTAGGCAATTCCACCTATTCACTTGCTCACACGGGTGTTTGTTTATAAACAACCAAGCAAATAGCTCTTCTTCAATGTGAGATTCTATCCCACACAAAGTTCCAACAATACAATCATACCAGCAATTCCATCCAGGACAAAAGGATCCATGGTTTAACTGTAACTGACGTTGATATCTGTGTCCCCTTATTCATTATGCTTTTCATGAGAAGCGTCGAGAAGATGGACAGCTTATCATATATCTACCAATTCTGGTACGTACATATTATTCCTCGGATTTTTTTTAGACATTGGTCTAGTCACTGCAATCTAAGTTCTTGTTAAGTCGTTCAGTTATCTAAATATTTAACTCCAGGTAGAGAACTGAATCTGATTTTTATCATCACATTCTATGTTATTGATTCTAGCAATGAGGATCTTTGTGTCATGTTCTACATGGTACTTTAAAACTGATGAACTTGTACTGCTAGTAAAGCCGTCTCCGAGAGCAAAAATTAATTCTAGTTACGAGAATCTCAGCAATACTTGATTTTTAGCTACTTTACTTGATCAGGAAGGGTCTGGGGCTATGTGAAAATGCTTGTCCTTTAAATGGGTTTCCTTAGGAGGACTTGCTTCATAAACTGGAGACGTATTTGTTCCAGCATATATAGAATTATAGATGACTTGCGCCATACTAGAATCAATGTTTTCAAAGATTACCCTGTTATGCTGATGCCAAATCTGTGTTCTTAGAATCAACTTTTGTTGTCTTAATTATTGTACGGTGCTTCATGCATCCATGTTCATGGATACCACTGCTTTGCTTGATAAAAATTTAGATAAGGAATCTTAGATGATCAAAACAACCGCAAGGTTTCATAACGAATGAGCACCTCTGCCTCATTTCGTTCACATAATTGGAGTCTTGGGAAAGGAAACTTGATCAATCCTTTCTTTGTGTTTGTGGTGCAAAAGGAAAGGAACAATATATATATGTTTTCTGTCTCTCTTATTATTATTATTCTTTTTCCATCCTAGAGTGCTGCTTTCCAACTCTTGTGACTCGAGTATAGTTAAAGAAGAATATTGTTCTCTTTGGCTTAAGTTGTTGAAGTAATAATCGAGACAGGTATCACCTTCTATCTCTTTTATCAATTGATATGATAGTGCATATATTCATTACTTCAATTGTTTCCAATCTTTATCCAAAGCAGAATTTAGTCCATGAAATTTCAGCACTATATATTGATAAATCAGAGTAACAGAGGTGACAACATCTCATTCATTTTACCTTAGCTCATATCCGTCTTTGTCCTTTCACACATGTATAACCAAGTTCTGACTCAAAAAATGGCTGATGCACTCATCTCCGTGCTTCTGGAGCAATTGGCTTCTGTAGTATATAACTACACAAAAGAAACAGTGAAACTGGTTTTGAATGCTGAGAAAGATGTTAAAAGTTTTAGCAGCAAGCTCAAAGCTATCCAGACTGTGCTAGAGGATGCAGAGAAGAAAAAAGTGATGGAGGCCAGCGTGGCAGAATGGTTGGAGAAGCTGAAAGATGTTGCGTACGAGATGGACGATGTGCTTGATGAGTGGAACACTGAACTTCTCAGACAACTAGTGGACGAGAAGCAAGATGAAGAAGGTGACAATGATAGGGAAGTAGATGAGTCTAGTGAGTTTGGAGTCTTTGGTGAGAAACTTGTGAATAAGTGTAAAGGTTTGCCTCTTGCCGTAAAGACTCTAGGCAGTCTACTGTGGCATAAGAAAACAATAAGGGAATGGCAGGATGTTCTAGATAGTAAGATATGGGAATTAGAAGTAATTGAGGTTCAAGTGTTCAGACCACTACTTCTAAGTTATTATGATTTGGCCCCAGGAGTCAAAAGATGTCTTTTGTATTGTGGTATATTTCCTAAAGATTACAAGTTAAGAAAAGATAGGCTGATTGAGCTTTGGATATCACAAGATTATCTTTATTCAAAGGACAATCATGATAAGAGAAGAAAAGGTGAAAATTATTTTGAGAGTCTACTGATGCGGTCTTTCTTTCAAGATTTTGAGAAAGATGAGATTGGAAATATGAGGGTGCAAAATGCATGACTTTGTGCATGACTTTGTGCAATATCTTAGCAAAAAAGAATGCATTCATACCCAAATTGATGCTATTGAGGGTAGTGATGATCAAAGAATAGAGTTACTGGGTGATAAGGTTCGTCATTTGACCTTAACAAGTTTACCTAAAGGCCAGCTTTTATTTCCTACTTCTTTTGATAATTGCAAAAGTGTTCGTACCCTTTCAGCCCTAGGCTTAGGAATTACAACCATAAGCCCCGCTTCAGTTTTGCAAATGAAATGCCTTAGGATATTGAACTTAACTAATAACACCCTCAATGAACTTCCTAAAGAGATTGGTGAATTGATTCATTTGAGATATATGGATTTGTCTTTCAATAATGATCTGAGAGAAATACCGGATCTTGTGTGTGATTTATACAATCTACAAACTCTGGCCCTGATTTGGTGCAGTAAGCTTGAGAAACTACCCAAGGCAATGGGAAAGTTGATTAATTTGAAGCATCTATATGTTTGGGGTTGTTTAAAGCTGAGGTACCTGCCTAAAGGCATTAGGAGTTTGAAAAGTCTGCAAGTACTAGACTGCTTTTATGTATGTGAGGGTGAGGATGAAGCATTGAAGTTAAGACATCTCGGAATCATGGAACAACTTCATGGGAGCCTTTGGATAGACAGGGTGGGGAGTAGTGCAAAAGATGATGCTAGTGAGATTGAGAAAGCACAGTTGGGGAAGATGAAGCACCTCCGTAGTTTGAGAGTAAGATTCCAGGAAGAAGATGGAGAGCAGAGAAAAGGTGATGACGAAATCGTGAAAGCATTGCTGCAACCACATGAAAATTTGGAACGTTTATTCATTTTCAACTGCCACGGCACAATCGAGTCTCTCTATCGAATAAAGTCTTTACAGAATTTGAGACATGTTAATCTTTATGATTGGAGATTTTGTGAAGTTTTGCCTCTTGGAAAATTGCCATCGCTTGAAGTTTTGGAAATTCAGAAGATGGATATTGTGAAAAAGGTGGGAGATGAATTTCTTGGAATAGAAAAACAAGAATCTGAAACTCCCTCTGCAGGAATTCTATTCCCTAAACTGAAACAACTCTCTTTTTGGGGCATGTTCAAATGGCAAGAGTGGAAAGGAATCACAAAGGATTCATCTGAAATCATAATAATGCCACGCCTTTCTTCCTTGGAATTTTGGGCGTGCTCACAGCTCAAAGCACTGCCAGACTTCCTCTACAAGATAACAGCACTTCGTACCTTGACAATCGAGTATTGTCCAATTCTCAGACGAGAATACGAAAAAGGCGCAGGGAAGGAGTGGCACAAAATTTCTCACATCCCAAATGTCAGATTTAAGAATTAAGGTTGATGGCTCGCTGCCAAATACAATTCTCCATGCAATTCGAGGTATCAATCGATCACCAAATGCATATTCTGAATGAACGTTTACAATATTTAGTTATTTACTTTGAAATTTATTTTCTTTTAATCTTTACATGTACATTCACCAATCCAACATGATGAATATATGAAATATTCCTATGCAGGATGAATTTTCAAGCTGTTGCTTCTTATAGTAATTTGACTAAAGTGGCTCCTTCATCCTCACAGGTATATCTATATCTCCTTTTATTTATTTATTTATTTATTTATTTTTTTTTTCTTATTCTACTTCCAGCATTTCTTTCTCTTTTCTGTTTCTCATTTACCTTGGAATTTTAATAATCTCGATCTGTTTGTTTGCAGCAAATTAATCATTTTTTTTTTCGACGAGGATGTGTTCCATCTATATATTTACTTGGCGTGCTTCTAAGTTCTGACTCATAGGCTTTCATGTCCTCTGATAGTCTGATGGATGCAAACTGGAGTCAGGTTCGGAATTGAATCCATTGTTTTGGAATACTTATTCAGCAATGTCCATATCGAAACATAAATCATTTTGAAAAGTTTTGTTGTGTTCTCAATTTAAGAGTGGTTTTTAGGTTCGTCATGAGGAACTTCGCAAAGGCCAACACCAGGATAGGTGTGTTAGGTAGATACACTTGAGGACTGCATTGAAACTTCTGCCTTCTAGGACTCAGAATGTCATTGTACTTGTCAAGCTGATGAAGCTCTCCAGATAGGTATGCTAGCTAAATAGACCTCAAATACTTTTTCAATCTCTCCATGCATTAAATAAAATCACATGCATTGTCTTTCACCATAAAGGAAATTTGGAATGCATATATTGAAGTGGCTTTAACGATCAGCATGTTCAATGATCCAATGTCATACTTTAAAGGCTTCAATTTTAAGCACTTGTAGTTGTCAACTAAATTATCTACTTTTTTTTAGGTTTGACAACTAATTTCCATGGCGTACGTATATATATGGATTTTCTTCTCTTAGGCTGAGGCTTAATGGACGCAGATGCATATGCTGAAAAAGGTTGTCTTGAAGAGTGAAAATTTTGTGTTTTATCTCCTCTTGGAATATTGCTGTCACTTGAAATTATTGAAATATGCTTCTGCACAAGGAAGTCAGATGTCATCTCCCAAAGCAACTGCAGTCCCCTGATTGAAACATCTTACTTTGCGCTAGTTAGACCAGTGGAAAGATCGGAAGGAATGATGGGATGCAAGGGGAAGGGAAAGTAATTCTTCTGAACAGGTATCACCAAATACCTTGCCAGCAGTGTGGGCAACCCAGAGCTAAAACAACTGCCAAGCTTCCGATAGAAGATAACAGCATTGCATTTGGAGATCAATGGGTGTCCATTTCTTACATCACAAACATCATGATTGTGAGACTTCCTGCCCATATTCAAATCTCCATGGAACTGAACAGGTATCACCAAATACAAATTGTGAATGAATCTTCACATTTCGTATGAATCTAGTTTAGCTCATAGACTAGTCCTTGTTGTTGTTGAGTGGTAAGTTGTTTTATTCCTTCTAGTTGTTGCTGCCAAGTCTGTTTGATATACTTCGATATTCGTTTCTGGTATGTAGGTAACTGAAAGTTCTGATGCCTCAGTATTGTTAATGTGTTTAAAACTGGTACTGATTGCTAGCTAGGGACCTATGGCATTAGCTGTTAGTGTGCCTTATCCTGCTATTCTCTTCATCCGATCAGATCTTAAAGCTTTTGTATTGTTAAGCGGTGGTACACACCGTAAAAGAAACTCGGTAGCCATTTTTGACTCGTTGAAGTGTCTCTTGCCTAAATCTAGGTAAATATTAACAGCTTCTCAAGTGATCCAAATATAATGCTTTCAATGTGTTTGTAATGGTTTCACCATTTTGGATAATCAAATAGTTATCAACGAAATTACGTACAAGAAATTTAAAAAAGAAAGAAAAAAGAAGTTAGCAACGAAGCTGGAATTTTGCAGGGTCGTTACTCAAATCCATTGTGATACTGTAATTGTCGAATTGACAATGTACGTACCTCTACAATTTTAAAAAAAATAAAAAATAAAGGTTTTGGTAACCTAGCTACCTAGCTAAATGGAAAAGGTAAATTTGATTACTCTTGCAATTTTTGGCCATCTGTTTATGTAGGCGTTATTTTCCCTTTAAATAAAAGATCATCGTCGGAATGGCTTGCAATCCAAGTAACTAAATTAGGGTACTTTTCTGTTTTTTTTTTGTTTTTTTTATTTTTTTATTTTTTAATTTCCGGAAGGAGTTACATATGCATGCAAGGATAGAGTTGCAATTCTTAACCGCCTAGCTAAGGTGATTCCATTTCATTTTCTGATAGGGTTTCCTAATTCTGGTCGTACTTGCCTTCCATTAATCAAATGGTTAAGGTGGCCTATATAAGAAGTTGCCTCGGTCGCCATTGGTAACAAAGTCTTCTGTAACCTAAACCCTAGGGAAAGATATAGAGAGGAACACAGAGCGATCGACCAGAAAGATATCGATGGGTCCTCCAAGAAGAACTGAAATCAAGAAGATTGAAGATCTGAGTGCCAGGCAAGTCACCTTCTCCAAACGCCGTAACGGGTTGTTCCGCAAGGCTAAAAGATGGTCAGTTTCTTATGACGCAGAAGTGGCCGTGATAGTTTTCTCCAATACCGGAAAGCTGTATCAGTTCTCAAGCACCAGCATGGAGCACACTCTTTTAAGATACAACAACAAGGGTGTTGGCTACCCAGATGAGAAGCGCCAACATGAACCAGCAGCAAAACCTGAAACCCTAAATGCAACAGTGCTACTGCAGGAGCAAATCGTATCCCTGAAATCGGACTGCTCGCGAATGAGGGGTAGGGAGTTGGATGGCTTGAGTTTGAAAGAGCTGGATGAGCTTGAGAAAGAACTAAACCAAGGAATATTATCTATAACAAAAAGAAAGGATGAAGTGCTTTTGGAGGACTTTTACAGCTCTAAATCAAAAGAAGAACAGATTATGGAGATGTTGAGTGCGAATAACTACGGCAAACCCTCATCTGTCCTTGAATTATTCAGTAATTCTCTTCCTTTGGATAGGAGCAGGTTCTTCTATGCTTCAAGCTCAAACGACATTGCCAGTTGCAGTGAATCGGAAGGAAGCGACAAACATAAAGATTTATCTTTGCAATTGTCATTGTCATTATAGGAAGGGACTGAGACTGGAAATTACTTAAGAGCAGGAAATAGGATATATGTTCTTGTTAATACTATGTCTCTGCAGGTTACGCACATAAAGATCATCAATAAACATGAATCTGAGTCTTTTTATTATTTGATTAGTATTTGCATTAAGGAAAGAAATTTAAGAATTTAGTTGCAGATCATCCTAGCTATAACAATTAGCCTAAGAGCCTACAAAGGCATCACAAAGGCACAATAGTAGTCCTAAAACAACCATGAATCCTGATCTGTTTCTTCTTACTAATTCTTCCCTGATAATTAAGAATGTGTTGAAAGAGAAAAAATAACGAGAATAATGGTCTACTCATTCATTGATAGAAATGCCTATTTATAGGTATTACATAGTCTTCCGAAGAATTTAGAAGATCTATCAACTGTAATCTATTCTAATAAGAAAACCGGATTAACCAATCCTACGTGTATTAGGGCAAGACACATAACAGAAGGACGTAAACATAATTTTCTTAAACACTCCCCCTTGTGTTGCGTCCCTAATAAGTCACGGTGCTTATGGTGCTGCCTCGGTAAAAACTTTGCCAAGTAAAACAAAAACCTCGTGGGTCAAACAAAAGACTTGGACGAATGAAAAAAGAGCACAACGCACCAACTACAATTGAAGATAATATGTGATGCATGTAGACTCCCCCTGATGTCTACACAATGACTCCCCCTGATTGGTAACTCAATCTCGGAATACAGATAAACGACGCAAGCCAATGCACTTCACATACTTCAAAAGTAGACTTGGGCAATGATTTAGTCATTAAATCCAGACACATTATCCTTAGATCAGACCTGCCACACTTAGCATTACTTTGATCTTTAAGGAGAAAGTTGCCTAACAACTCAAAACATAAGTTCGCGTTGAAAATCAGATTCAGGCGTGGCATGACCTTCGTGTATTTAAACAGTCATAACGTCTTCGATACAATAGGTATGGATGAACCGTAGAAAGTTTGGAAACTGGATACACATAGCTTTCCAACCATACAAGGTCCATAACCTAATTCATCTTGAGCTGATCACAAAGCTTTGTTGAAGTTGACTGTTTTGCCAAAGTAGATTCTCAGATAGATCCGTCCTACTTTACGAAAATAGCCATAACTCACACAATATAATAGGTGTGATCAAATGGTTGGTGTCCTTGGAAAGTAGACACATAGACATTTCCAATGGTATCAATTTCACTATTTTCTAACTAGTGAGCTATCATGTAGGTCCCGTGGAAGTTGATCTACGAAACTGCGCAGATTCTAACTTCGCCTTTAATGTGTCTTTTTGTAGGGATTAATAAGCCTGAATCTTTCATAGAAGGAATCACTACCCTTACAGTGGCGTTACGTGGGTGCATCTGGCCACTACTTGATGTTTCTTCACACTCATCTAAGAGGGAGCGAAGCTGCTCGACCGTTAGAGAGTTGAATGACTAAGGAGAGAACTTGGCCTTACAGGTTTATAGTGAATGAGATGTCGAGTCGAGCATATTGTAATAAGTACATGAATGTGCTACCGTACTTAGATGGAGAATTTCTCCCAAGACTTCTTCGTCATATGGACAAAACAAGTCTTCTCAAGACTTCGACCGATCAAGGGATACATACAGGCATAACTTTATCGTCCTTTAGCTTGCCTTAAGCCGACAGATGAATAAGCATCATCAATAACAGTCCTCACTTTCGAGACCAAGTATTCCCAAGATCCTTTCATTCTTAATTTTGGATCAGTGGCATCTCTTAATTTAACAAGAGTTCATCACAATTCATCCAGAATTTACACGCAAATAGGCATAATTCTTCATATCATTTCCCTAATCAAGTAGATGCTTAGCAAATACCTTGCAAACGCGCTCCGTGGTTAAGAGCCACTTGATTTGGGTGAAAACCAATCTATTCAAGATCTTTATGTACATCTCTTAGTTTCCAACAGAGATAAGTTATGACCACAAGCTGCTTGTTCAGTTTTTCGGAAACTACCAAACTGACAAGGTAGTGGAGTGCAATGATATCCATTACGAGAGTATATCTCATCGTAGTCGATTTCAGGGCGTTTGTAAGAGACCTTGCGCTAGAAGGTGAGTCTAAACTCTTTTTCTCACTACGCTTTCTAACAAAGACATAACTGAGTTTACACTTGGGGTGTCGGCGTCACCTAACCAAAACACTATCTCTTTGTTTAAACTAGATCACATCTTTCCATTTAGGCCAATCTACAATGTTGATATTTTCTCAACGAAGTATGGTCCGATATCAAACTTATTAAACCACGTCATCATGTACACCGGTGTAATTTATAAGTGTCGAGATCTCTATATGGATTGGTATTGACATTAAGGCATCCCCCAATGATGACCATAATCTAGTATTAATAGACGAATGAGTATCATTGATCAAAAGATCAAGTTGTGCCAAACTCGCATTCTTCCTTGGCGAGTATTTATCGAACTAAGTGGCCTCCCCCTAAACCGTGGGAGCCACAACCTAGTGACACCATCTACCACATTTGTGGTGTTACCATGCCACCATCTATGGGTGACGACATGTCCTCTTATCCAGACATCAACATGTCCTCTTATCCGAACATCAACATGTCCTTATCCGGACATTAATCTTTACAGGCATGTTTGCAGCATGTATATGTGATCTCGTCACTTTCGGGAACTTGATGAGACACAGTAGGGACAAACCACGATAATTCCAAGTCGTTCTACTTGAACATTCTTGTTCTTATCTCCCCCTAACGACGGGAAGACTGGCTCATTAAAGTGACATAAAAGAGATCGCCTGACAAGGTTTCTATATAAGCGGACTATAGTCGGAAGCTCATGTCTTATTCAAAGACAATAGTCATCAAATAACCCATCATTGTGCACTTGTGGAGGCGCAATTTGACACATACAACATGTGGACGATATAGATTATAGAACGTTAACTCAATCCGTTAACAAATATGCATACCGTAACATAAAGATTTGAATGATGGTGAACAAAGATGAATAAGTAAAATTATGACTCTTCCACAACCCGTAGTCATTGATCTTACAGGTCCAAAAAAATCGCTGGCCTCACCGCTGAGACCGGTTGAACCGATTGCTAGCATGACCAGATTTTACGCTTCCTTTAACGGTTTACTATCTTTTAGAGCTTCAAACGCTACCAAATTTTGTAAGCGGGTAAACATGGGAGTTAGGATTGCAAAACCGCAGGCCTCAATGACGGAACCGGCCTAAAATGTGCTGAACCGTCCGTTAGAGTCGCTGGACATCCGTGAACACTTCTTTTAAGCAATTCACCACCTTCCCGATCTCCAAATGCCACCAAATTTTCTACGATGGTAGGCTTGGATGTTAGGAACCAAAAACCGCAAGCAGAACCTTAAGAACTAGTTTAAAGGTTGGTAAACCGGTCCTCACAATGACTGGTCCGCAGGCTGAAAAATCAGAAATTCTAGGTTTTGTCAACTTTTCAATTATTGTGAAGGTTCCCCATAACATCCAATTGTTATGGCTTAAGTCAAACCAGTGTGAACATCACCATAGCATCATTATGCCTCAAAGTGAACAATAAGAAGCCATTAAGCTAACATCTTATATATCATTCTTGTATAATCACTCATAGAAATTGTAATGTCTCACTTAGTGAACAACGACTTAGCATCTTGTTTATATGCCAGTCTCTACATTTCATTGTCTTTAGCGTAGGAGGGTGCCGCTCCTAATCTTTGCTAAAAAAATAAGTTTTACAAAACAAGTAACGAGCATGGCCAATGTGAGATCATAGGGGGTCTTTTGTGTCATATTTGCTTATGAAAGCATGAGTAGTGCCTCCATTGTATAGGAGGATGGCGCGAATGGCTTTAATGTCATCCATAGGCTGTGAGCATTGCTCATGGCTCCACCAAGTTGTATTTTGGTGATCTTTGATCTCAATGGTTACTTTGCTCAAAAGAAAAGATGTCCGTGAGAGTCTCTACTCTTTAGTATACGGATCATCGAAACACATCTAAAATTGTCCCGGACGATTTATGTTAAAGCTTACATGAGTCGATGTCTCCATTCTCATCGTTGGTGACAATAACCGATTCAATTAACCGAATCTTAGTGACTATTGAATGTTGCGCATTGATTATAGTGATACATCAATTCTCACAATGTGTTTCTAGGTGATAAACGTTGGCATGAATATCATTAAGTCATAGCACAGTTCGATTGTTTCCTTATGCATAAAGACCATGTGTGACTTGAATCATAACGCCATTAGGCATTGAAAGTTGAGCATTAATCCGCTCGTTGATTATTTGTGATGATCTAATCATCATAGTCACAACAAATTTATAAAGAACTAAATCTATGAATAGTTGTTTATTCCTTGCAATAAGCTAAGCACTCAATCTCTCTACAACACATTTATATACAAGAATGTAGAGACAACAGTCTTATGTCAAGACATAGAAACCAAAATATGTTAACAATTTCGCTGGAGATTGGTATTTGAACCCTTTAGAGTGCATTCCATGACATGTAATATTACAAAGACGGATGAAACAAGGCTTAAAACATGCCAAAACTTGGCAAAATTGATCGTGAACACTATATAGAGGGGTGGCGCCACCGCCAACGGCTCACTATTGGATCTTGTAGAGAAAGAGGAGGATTTTTCAACATCCAATTTTGGATGACATATATAGCGTAACGCAAATTGTCTTTTTGCAATTGTGAATCCGCTCAAGAGTGTAGAAGACTACTCTTGTTTGTAATGTCTTTACAATTGTATAAGTGTACATTGTGCCACACTTGATATTACAAATCCTCTTTTGATCCAAAACCGATGTACATTGCGCAACATTATGATATACCAAGTGTGTATTGCGCCACACTTGGTTTAATTATGATGCCTAAGTATGCATTGCGCCATACTTAATGCGATTTCAGTCTTTATAAACGTCACCTTATAATAACTGGTGGTCCAATGTAGTGTCATGTTGTAATGCGATATATTGCATTATCATATATGTTATGTAGATCGAACCATGTGTGCAAGAAAAAATTCGAATATATATGCCAACAATTGCATTGAGGTCTTGACCATGAATTTAATTCAAAATATAATGACTAAGTCACTTTAGTCAAATATATGAGGTGTATGCCTTCACAAAACTTGGAAAAATAAACGGATTGGTAGTCACTTAGACTATTAAACCAAGTCATGTGCTTCATATCTTCTGCAATGTACCTTTTTCTTTTAAATCTGTAACTGTGAGAATAATATTCTCATCTTCTTCCATATGGTGAGCTTGTTGTTTCAAGAACTCCATATATTTCTTATATACATTGACCATAATATTGCTTTCTTTGCAATTAGTGAACCGATGTAGAACCACATCAATAACATGATTTTTCTTTCATTTACTGGCCCAATCTTTTTATGACATATAGGGTTCGAGACGTTGCCTCTCCCTCTTTTCAGAATTGGTGACATGAAATTCGTCACTTTTTTTTTATGTCAAATTTAGGGCTCAATTATTTCAAACAACAAGATTCCGATTGACTATTATCGATATACGATAATTAATTCTAAGTATTGAATTAGGTCAAGACCATGGTTTATGGTAACTCAATTCGATGTGAACCGTGACAAATTTCGTCACAAATCAATATTAACCGCGACATTTCCGTCACAAATCGATGTTAACTATGACAATTTCCGTCACAAATCGATGTTTGTCCCTTTATTAACCACGACAATATTTTATTGTAATACCGTGACTTGTCAAACTCTCACAAATTTCAACTTTGATATGAGGGGTCTCAATCCCTCAATATCGTCCCAGGTTATAGAAATGTGGGATATAGAAGAAGGCTACGAAGCCCGGCTATGAAATTAAAATTCAAAAGCGGCAACTTTAATAAAAGCTTACTTGATAGTTTGTCAAATAAACTGCATTGAAGAGAAGTTGTCAAAGCAATTTTCATACGTACTTCCACATGTGTGCAGAGAAGTTGCTTGTGCAATTCCATCACGACAGTCACGCGATAAATTTCATGAAATGAAAACATATAGTTAGTAATATTCACCATATATATTAAAACAATAAAACTAATTAAATAGTTACTCTATAAATAAACTGTTTTTACTCTGAGGTAAAAACATTTTTACCCGGAGGGGCAAATTTACCATTTTGGCCCTCATATGTTCAGTTTGGAAAGACGGAGCGGGTTTGATCCTCGAATCCAGGTCAAAAATTTGATCCGGTTCTGGGCAAAGCCGGAAGTCATTGTTGGTCTCGGGCCAGATGTCTCGCTGCCTGGAGATGCGCTGGATCCGTTCAAGGCTAGGTGGTGCGACTTGGGATTAGAGAGGGTCGTGTCGGTCGGTCGCTGGTTAGGCGTTGCCAGATAGGATTCCGGTTCGAGCACAACGCTGGGCTGGGTGTTGTGGTGAAGCCGATCAGGAAGGCGGCTGGGATTGGTAAGGGGTCGACGGGGATGTGCGGAGTTGGGGCGCTGCTACTGGATCGGAGGTGCGCGAGGTCGGTGGAGGAGGCTGGTGTGCTCGTCGTCAGGGAAGGTAGGTGCCCAAAGAAGAAACATGGGTGCCGATTGGGTACGGCTGGCAAAAAATGTTAGGATTTTTATGTTTTTTTTTTAAGATGTTAGGGTTTTGTATCAAGCTCGGGTGAGAGCGCAGTGCTGATAACGTGTTGAAGGAGAAAAGATAACAAGAATAATGATCTACTCATTCATTGATAGAAATATCTATTTATAGGCATTATAGAGTCTCCCGAAAGATCTAGAAGATCTATCAACTGTAATATATTCTAATAAGAAAACCGGATTAATCAATCCTACGTGTATTAGGACAAGACACATAACAAAAGGACGGAAACATAATTTCCTTAAACAGAATGTTCTTGTGACCTAACCCATGAAAATAACCCTTTTGTTCCTAGTTATCGGAGCACTATAGTAGCTACATGCATTTTGGATATAAGATTTGGTCTCGTTTGTACCATTCAAATCTTCCCTATGGCATATCCATATCTCTAACTAGTGTCATGATCAAAACCGCCATTCTTTGCACCTAACTAGATCATGAAAATGCATGTAACAAAATTCCACAGTTTGAATTCGATCAAATTTTAGGGTTGGTCTACAAATCGATTGTATGACTTATCTATTCATTAATTAGAACTTGAACTTAGGGTTTTCGCCTTTTTGGTACCCAAATAAAGTGTCCCGGCCCTAACAAGGAATCAAAGAACTTGGTGTGCCCCTAGCCTCTCTTCTATAAATAATTGGAAAATTCTCCTGTGCCGAACGACATGCTATCTATCCTACTAAAAGCCAGAATAGATGATGTCACATAGTGTTTTCCCAATAAATACTACCAGGAACCTTTTCAACAGGTTGCATCTTTAGTAAATATATTTTTGTCTTTACTATGTATTTTAAAATTTGACGGAGCATGGTGGGCCTATAAGTTTGAATTTGTTTATTTACCATAATACAAATATATAATCTATCCTCTGTACTCAAAGGTAAACAGTTAATTTTTCATTATTGGAGAATATATTGCTACCAGATTAGAGTATTTAGCAGAAGCTAAACAATCATATAAAGAATTGCAAGAAGAAAAGAAAAAATTTAGAGAACTAAAAGAAAGAAGAGATAAGCTTCCTAAATATATCAAAAATTACTGGGATATTATCTTTCAGTTACAAAGAAGGATATATGAATCAAGAGAAGAAATTGAAGTTCTTCAAGAAACTTTTGAACAAGACCAAAAAACCTCTTAATATTTTGAGCATCAGTTAGATCCGTCATAGTTGGTATCAGAGCTTGCTTGGCTCAAAAGCAAGTAAAAAAAGAAGAGGCTTATGTCACAAAGTTGGCTTCTATCTCTTGACTAACAAGAGAAAATCCAAACTTAAAAATTATCAGTCTTTTTGTACAACAAATTATCAGTCTTTTTGTACTACAAATTAAAGGAACTGAGGCATATTCAAGAAAATCAATACTCCATTGAATACGTTTGTAGAGTATTAAATACTCTATACGATGAACATATTCATCTCCAGAGAGAGATCGGAGTAGAAGAGCTTGATCCATTAAGACCAACCTTAATCGAGTTCTTAGATCATTTATCTAAGGATAAGACCTCTGAAAATGTTACAAATCAACTCGAGAGATTTAATTTAAGGATTAATCAACTTGAAGAAATAAATTCGAAAATTGCTAGGCTTGAAATCAAGCTAGATTATCTCAAGGAAAAGCAATATCTAATAGATAATGAAAAGAAATTAGTTCGCACTGAAAATCTTGCAAACAATATTGACCAGCAAGCAGTAGAACTAAGAGATACTCAAAATAATTTGAAAAAGCTTTTAGAAACTCTAATATCCAGAATAGGATGAATCATAGAGTAGATCTAAAAGTAAAACAAGAAGATGTTAAAGCTATTAGCTTTCATCGTCCTACTGAGAAACTTGCTGAAAATGTAGAAGCAATAATTCATCAGCATAATTATAATATCGCTTATCTCCAAGAAATAAGTATCGACCTTGAAATACAATTTCGAGAGTTACATAACAAAATCTCCGGTCTACAAAAAATGGTAGAAAAGATGAAGGAAGGAGAAAAGTACGAAAGAATTGATGAAGAAACATTAGCTCAAAATGTGACCAGTAAAATCATCATACCTCTAGTATCCTCACCAACATGAGAAAGTAAGCTAAGATTTAGTGAACCAAAGCTACTTGAATGGAAATCTTCAAAAATATCAAAGTCTTCAACGAAGAGAGATATGAAGATGCTGAGTAGAATTCTCAGTAAAAGGAACACTGTTCCGGTACAATTAATAAACGCTAAAGAATTTGAGTATAATGAAATCGAATCTAGTGTGCGAGAAGCATCTGCTCCTAGATTTAAATTCAATGAGATCTATAAAAAAGGATATTTCATCATGGACTATCACAAATTCAAGATACTTGAATTAACTGTGCCAGCCACAGGTGGAGAAACATATATTAGGCTAATAACTCCTAAAGAGGTAAGTGAAGCCTTCCAGAGAAAATATTCCTACAGGCATATAGGAGCAGTCCAGGTTGGAATAAAACTCTTAGCCATAGATGGTATTGACTATTTTGTTCTATGTGTCTTACAAGACGATAGAATAACAGATTTTAAGAAGAGTCTGTTATGAACAGTAGAAACTTCTTTGTGCAATTAAGTTGCATATTTCAATGTGTTTTCAAATTTCACAACTCATCTCAGAAATGCTGCTCACTGTCTAAGACTTAGAATCAAGACAGATGAGATTTCTATGAAAAAAGGAATGATGGAACTTGCGATAGATTATAGAATCTATTATAAGTTGATGAGCTTAAATGTAACTCCTAATACCAGGTTTCTGAATAGCCCTGGGATTACTACATCTGTTCTCACCAACCCAAAAAATAATGTTCAGCAAAAACATGTCACAAAATGGCATGAAGTAACGTTCCCAAGAGAATGAAATTTGACTCCTCCTGTTAAACAGCTTGAAAGTACCAATGCTTCAGTCTATGAAGATATTGGGGGAAAGATAAGCTTACACTTTCATAGGCATTCATTTGCTAATTATGAAGAAGCTAGTTCTTCTGGAACTTAGTCAATCTTTCATGAAGAAGCCTTCGAAGAAGAAGATAATAAAAGACCTATGAAAATGCTTAGAGTAGAAGAATTAAAAGAATTGTATGCACAAGCTGAGACTTGTGAATCCATAGAAGAATTGGAAGAAATCGTAACTAAGATTTCTCAAATTCAACTAGAAAAAAATAAGAGGAAGATTCTTCCTTATCAAGCAGCAAAAGAAGAGATGACATGCTCGTCTTCTATGGAAACAGATGGAGAAAAGCAAGCTCCTCCAGAAAGTGGTCATATCATAGTTCAAAATATTACTAACAATCCAACTAAGATCATTCGAGAAAAGAATATCAAACTTCCAAAAGGACAAGCTTCTACATGAAGAAATGGAGAAAGAAGTTCTCAGAAATATATCCCTACATAACCCAAATTGGGACAGTCAGTGTCCGAAAGAGGGGTTTATCTAGATTTAGATCAGGTAGGAGATAAAAGAAAGACAATAGACAACTGGGTTGCTAGTTTAAAACTAACTCAGACTTTAGTGCTATCTAAATACGCCTACGAGAAAGCTCATGCATATTATGAGTCAATCTTAACTGGAATAGTCTAGAAATAGTACCAGTTCTTTAAGAGAAGTTCTAAATGGGCTGATTGGGCAGTTAAAATAGCTCAGACGAATAGTCCTTTAGATTTTGCAGTGCCCATTTATGCACAATTTTGTGGAGATATCACTGGGCATAGTGAACAATCCAAAAAAAGAGCTAAAGCAAATATTCAAAAATTGAGTATTTGTAACATGAGGTATTTTGAGGAATATACCAATGAATTCCAAAACTACTACTGCACTATTGGAGATATTGAAAATGACGATCTCGTCAGAACATATTATAGAAAATTACCAAAATCCTGGAACGACGTAGTAGCACAATCATTGGAAGAAAAACCTCCTTCAGTATTTTACTATTGGAGGAATAGCAGAAAGAGTTAGGAATCTCTTAAGAAAATAATGCATAGAAAACAGAAAGTCTAAAACTGCCAAGAAGCAACTCAGAGGAGTTGAGAATATGTGTCCAAAGATATTTGATACTCTAACACAATGGGGATGTCATATTTCTAAAGAAAGAAAGTACAAGAAGAAGTTTTTTGGCACCAAGCATGGTAGAAATTTTGCTTCTAAAAAGAAGTATAGGTTCAGGAAAAAACCTGAATATAAGAAAGAACAATCTTCTCAAAATTCTCCTAGAAAAAGATTCTTCAGAAAAAAGAAGAAGACAAATTCTTCCTCCAGAGAAGTAAAGAAGTGCAGGTGTTGGCTTTGCAAGGCAGAAGGACATTATGCAAATGAGTGTCCTAAAAAAGATAAGAGATCTTCAAAAGCCTTAATTGATGAATACAATGAAGTAATAGAGTATGCTAATCTAAAAGGCTTTGAAGTCGCATATTTTGATGAAGAGAATGAATCAATATATTCTCTTGAGTTTCCATCAGAAAGCGAGACAGAAAATACTTCAGAAAGTTCTGAAGAAGACGAAGAAGAAGAAGATATAGGGTATCGTCCTATATTTTTATTACAGATACAAAATTGGAAGGAAGAAGCCTCTGATATTATCAGTACCTTCCATCTCAATCCGGGAAATTTTAATTGTGACTATTGCAAATACGATGATAATAGTACAGTTCCCATGTACTGTGAAAGTACAAGAGAAACTTATCATTAAAAATGTTTTATTGTAGAACTCAAGAGAAAAATCAAGAATAATGAAGCACATATCCTGGTAGAAGAGGAATATAATATATTCCACAAAAGGGAACAAGAGAAAAACCTTGAAGAGGATATAAAAACGATGAAGTTTGTAACTTCATTAAGTCAGAACAAGGAAATAAAAGAGTCTTGATTCTCTTAATTCCACAACTGTTGTGACAAGCACCAAATAAAAAAGTCTCTTAATTCTCTTAATTCCACAACTGTTGTGACAAGCACCAATCCAATAATTGGTATCAATTCGCCTGTTTTCGTAACTACTGAAAGAAAGGTCAACCCTTTCACATAAGTACTTGATGCTCCTAGCCAGCAAGAAAGAGTAATGCCAGTCCAGACTAGTATATATAGTAATTATATTACTATAGGATTGAAGTTTCCCAACTACAAGAAGTATCATCTCCATGCATTTGTAGATACTAGTTCATGGTACTCTCTTGCTAAGAGACATTCAATTCCTGAAAAATATTGGGAAAAATCTCCAAGAAAAGTTACTGGAATTGCGATGGAGAAAAATAAAATAGTTATGGATATAATGGCTAGAAATGTTAAAGTTTCCTTAAGAGTAGGAAATTTTATCATAAAAATTCTCTGGCAATGCGAAGGTCAGACAACTGATTTGTTGATTGGAAATGACTTCCTTCTTCAACAAACAGTAATTCAAACCCCAGAAATGATTGGGTTTGAAAAAAATAAAAGATTCTATTAGGAATCTCGATTAACAGAAGGATTTACAAACCAATATCAGAAGTCGCCAGCGAAGAGTGGTGATTATAAGCCAATTTAAAACCAATTTTGTTGCCCCAAGAGCAGCTTAAAGGTCATAATGAGATATTGATAAATGAAGAAACAAGTTCAGAAGACTCTGAATCAGAGAAAAATTCTGAATATCAAATATTTGACAATGAGAGTTCTGATGGAGAAGAAGAATATATCAGAGAGCACAATTTAAAAGTGTATATGAAGAAAGTAGAACAAAAGAAAATACCGACTCTCACAGAAATAGAAAATTTGCTGAGACCAGTAATCAATGAAGACCCTTAGTTATATTGGGACAGAGACCCAATATATTGTCAGCTAAAAATGCATGACGCAAATGCTATTTGTCATATTAAAGCCATCCATCACTATAGGGAAGAAGATAGGAAAGAAATGGAAAGTCAAATCCAAGAGCTTCTTGAAAAGAAGTTAATTAGGCCTTCAAACAGTCTTCATCATGCCCCAGCCTTTTTGGTAAGAAATCATGCAGAACAATTAAGAGGAAATGCCAGAATGGTGATTGACTACAGAGATGTGAATAAAAAGACCGTTAAAGACGATTATCAAATAGCTCAGGTGAGAGTTCTCATCAATAGGCTTAAAGGAGCAAAGATCTTCTCTAAGTTTGATGCAAAATCAGGCTTTTGGCAGGTTAAAATGCATCCTGATTCTATCGCTCTAACAGCCTTTGGAACTCCTCAAGGACTTTATGAATAGCTAGTTATGCCATTTGGTCTTAAGCAAGCCCCGTAATAGATAATATTTTCAAGCCCTACTCAGATTTTTGCATAGTGTATATTGATGACATTCTTGTCTTTTCTAGAACTGTTAACGAGCATCTAAAGCATTTAGAGCAGGTGTGTAAACTTATTGTCCAAAAAGGAATTATTCTTGGACAGAAGGAAATACACCTTATAAAAGGTGAAATTGATTTCCTTGGTATTCATGTTAAGGATGGAGCGATTCGTCTCCAAGATCACATTGTCAAGAAAATCAGCTAATTTCCAAACAATATTCCTTATGCAAAATCTTTGCAAAGATTTTTAGGAGTTGTTAATTTTGCGAGAGACTTTATTCCTCAAGTCAGTGGTCTCACTGCACTTCTCTCTCCCAAAACAAGTTCTAAAAAGAAATGGTCTTTCACGGAAGATGACAGTAATACTGTTAGAAAAATTAAAGAACTAACGAACTAACAAAAAACCTTTCTCTTTTACAGTTACCTGAAGAAGGAGATTTGATCATTCTGCAAACTGATGCAAATGATTATTACTGGGCAGGAGTTGTTTTAGCTATTGCTCCAGATACAAATCATGAAAAGATTTGTAAATTTCTATCAGGAAAGTTTAATGCAGCAGAGTTAAACTATTCTACTGGAGACAAGGAAGTCCTTGTCTTAATTAAAAGCATTAAGAGTGCTGAAGTATTTTTAGGAAATAAATTTGTAGTAAGAACTGATAACAAAAGAGTTAAAAATTTCAAAAACTACAAATTAACAGATGCTGCTGATAGAGGAAGAATCCTGAGATGACAAATGTTTTTAACTCAATATGAATATGATGTTGAAATGGTTGTAGGTGACAAAAACTATTTGCCTGACGCTCATACAAGAGAAATGGCGATGTTTGAAAAAGAAGGCCGCAATCCTAGAAGCAGGAAACCGGATTCAGAGGAAAAGAAGCATTGAGAAAGATACAAGAGCGGTGATAAAACCGTAGGACCTCTTCATGACGGACCATGTTATCAATATATTGTTTCCTATGGAGCTGTTGAGACAAGTCGTCCTTCAGAAAGGATTAAGCCAAATCTTTCAAAGAAAGAGGCAGGTCAATTTGTCAATACTGATGAAGAACTCACAAATGAGTTTTTGCTGTGTCCGAAAGGATCAGCCACAACTGATCGGTCTCAGGGGAAAAGACCGGCTAGCCCGTCTCAAACGGCAGACGGTAAAGGTATATCAAGTCTATTTATGGCTGCTGCTTGCCAAAAACAGAAGAGACCCTTTTAAGGCAAATAAGCTACCTTTAGTTACTGGAAAAAAGGTCATTCATGATCAGTCTTTGAAGATCTTTCAGAAACCAGTATTTAGGATTGAAAGACTATTGGCCTTTAAACAAAAAATTATTATTGATAATATTCTGCATGCGTTTTATGAAGAAAATGAAGCTCACATGCTCTAGACACTTAAAGCCTTAACAAAAGAATTGTATGGATTCCATACTAAAGACAAGGGGATACAAGCAGAAAAACGAGCAGAAGATTCTAAGGCTGTTTATCTTGAAAATCCTGAAAGTGCTAAAATTCCAATGTTAGCACTAAAAGAATCTGAATGGTATAGCTTTCACAATCTCCTAGGTGAAGGTAAGGTTGTTCTTCCAAGAACATTAACTATAGTTCCTAGCCCATATTATGGGAGATATCTAGTTGGTGTTCAAGCAAAACACCCCCAGAAACACAAGTTATGGCTTGTGGAAAATGGTTTTGTTCATAACCTTTGGACTAAAACCAATGAAGATTTGAAAGATTTTTCAGATATGATAATTGAAACTGTCAAGAACATTAGACCTGATGGATGTATTTTAAGGTTAAAGTTTATTTCGACTCCTCCAAAATGGACTGAGATAGATTGACAAACAAATTACATCTCTCCATATCATCATGTCAGATTAATCCAAAGCCCAGTTCAAAAATCAGCTGCTGCAGGTGGCAATGGTAGACCAAATCAAAGCATCCCATGGATGAAATAGTTCTAAGAGACTATGATTCAAGTCTTTTAGCAAGTGGAGAAAAAATAATGGTCACTTGTTATAATCATCCTCCACCAGAGAACTGTGATTTTTTCACAGCTCTTATGAGGAATGAAGTTGATTGCACTCTGGCTACCACTACATGGTTAGAGAAAGTTGAGAAAAATGAAAAGTATAAGATTTCTTATCCTTTTGATTCAGATCTCGATAATGAGGAAAATGATACTACACGAGATTGGGAATATAGCGGTCCCAACTCTTCAGCAGGATATGAAGAAAGTCTAGAAGAATATCATAACATAATAAATATGTTGGAAACATGAACGGTTACCGACGCATCAAAACAATCAACTTTTCTTTTCGAAAAGAAGTAAGTGGCTGCCGGCTAATAAAGACAGAAGACTTTACTTTTTCAAACGGTAAAGTTAACAAGATATGGATTTCTCTGGTCCTCCACTATGTATAGGGTTGTTTTAATTTTTGCTTGGAGTCCGCTTCCTATATAAGGAGCCTTAAGAGTCAGTAGTAGGTATCGATCAGAAATTTGAGATAGAAGTTTGAAGTTCTCTCAACCTTTCTCAAGAAGTAAGATAGCCAGAATAACAGTCTTTGTAATATAGTGGTGTGCTGTAATCATCTGGTATGGAGTGCTGTATTTACAAGTAAATGTTTTATCTTGTAATTATCAGTATGAATAACTAAACAGCCTTTAATTGTTTACCTAAGAGCGAGGCTCTAGGTTTTATATTTAAATTTATGATTGAATAAATAAATTCTACTTGGTGCCCAATATCCCGTCATAAAAAAAAGAGGATAATATATATAATCTGTTATATTTCTACTTCCTGTCAAGTTGCATTATTTCTGCATTGATTAGAACATTCCATATTTAGGCAGCATTGATTCTGCCGTACTCAGTAACCAGTCGACCATGGGTCTTTAGGTGAATTTTCGACATGATGAAGGCTAGTTCTTTTTTGGAGGTGTTTTTAATTTAAATTGCAGGTAGGTGTAACTTCGTGGTAAAAAAAAAAAAAAAAAAAAAAAACGGTTAAACAAGTTGCTATTAGGTCATCACTGGACCACTTGTTATATATATATATATATAAGTGTTAGACATGCCATACCGAACGGTACAACAGCCAATCCCTAAATAACTACGGTCTACAGGTTTTAATCAATAAGAATGATATATCACATAAATTATCTAGTATATATGTGATCGATCAGGGATCGATCTTTGGTTATATTCTCTCCATCAATAATTTTTATTTTTTTGATAAATGGTCGATAGTCATTGATATATTGATAACTGAAATTCGGATTACAACATAAACATGACATACCCTCGCGGGCAAACGTTAAAAAAGAATCATGCGAAGCTACCCTACACTACCAGAAGAAAGGCTTTAACCGACGAAAATAAAAAAACCAGGCCGACGAACTATTTTTTCGTTGGCTAAAGTCCACGTTAGCCGACGAAATTTTCATTCGTCGGCTAATTTAAATTTTCGTCGGCTATCGTCAACTTTAGCCGATGACATTTTAATTTCGTCGGCTAAACTTCACAGACTATAGCCGACGAAATTTTTAAAAGTTTGTGAAGTTTAGCCGATGAAATAAATTCTTTAGCCGACGAAATTAAAATGTCGTCGGCTAAAGTGTTTTATATTTGCAGATCTGGAAAACAGCAGCTCATCTGGGAAAAAAAACGGGAGAAAAAGTTTGAGTGTTGTCGAAATCTGTCCATAATTAGTTTGTGGAGCTATATATAGGTACGTATATGTATATATGTTGATTAATTGAGTTTTATTTGAGTTGATTGATTTTGAGTACGTTGGATGTATATATATATATGTGTTGATCGATTTGGTTGATGATTTGATAATATATATGAAGTTGTTGTTAATAAATAGTATATATATATATATATATATATGTTAATTAATTTATAATATTGTGTTGATATGGTATGAAGTTGTTGATGATATATATGAGTTGATGATGATTTTGTGATGATGTTGATATATAATATTGTTATGAGTTGATTGATTTTGAGTATGTTGGATGTGTATATATATATATATATTGATCAATTTGGTTGATTATTTGATATAATATATATGAACTTGTTCATAAGTAGTAGACATATATATATATATATATATATGTTAATTAATTTATAATATTGTGTTGATGGTATGAAGTTGTTGATGATGATTTTGTGATGATGTAGATATATATAATATTGTTATGTAATTATTAAGTATATATATATACAGTCCCTATCCAGAGCGAAGCTTCGCTCTGGAATTAACGTGTGAAGGTCTTTATTTGACTCACTTTTCAGTCATATTTTTCGATCATACCCGGTCAGTGTCTAGATACATATCGTGTGATCATCCTTACAAAGTTTCATCCAGTTTGGTGATCGTTTGCACACCGAATCAGATAAAATAAATCAATAGAACAAAATCTGTCCAAGTAGAACCGTTGGAGTAAATCATGATTATGGAGGCTTAAACAGTCACCAAATTGGATGAAACTTTGTAAGAATGATCATACAATATGTATCTAGACATTGACCGGGTATGATTGAAAAATATGACCGAAAAGTGAGTCAAATAAGGACATTCGCACGTTAATTCCAGAGCGAAGCTTCGCTCTGGATAGAGACTGTATATATATATATATATATATATATATATTGTGTGTGTGTTAATTAATTTGTTGTTAATTAGTTGTAGTACGTAGAATATATACGCGTACCAAATGAATTGAGATTTTATATATGGCATGAAATTTAATTAATAATTAGCTAGCATTATACATATATATTTTGTTATATTTTCTGGATATGGATAAGAGTTGGATTTCGCTTCTAAAATGAGACAAAAGATATGGTAAATGAGTTATGAGTTTTCTTGAATATGCGCTGGCTAATGCTAACGGGAATACAATTTTCTATTGCCCGTGCACGAAATGTCAGTGTCGCAGCGATATGCATCGATTTGCGATTGACAAAGTATGGCAGCACCTGAGGAGTAACAGGTTTTGGGAGAAGTACACATGTTGGTTATATCACGGTGAAACATCAACAGGGGGTCCGCATGATCATGGCCAATTTTCTGAGACGGACAGTACATCCAACGATCCAATAACAACATTCATCAACGACATGTTTCCTTACGAGAGCGGTATATGCGCTCAAGGACAGTATATGCCTGACCCGGTGCAGCCCTTCCCTAGAGCTGTCAACACTGATGGTATTGAAAAGTACAACAAACTGCTTGCTTTCCAACAAACCCTTGTGTACCCCGGTTGTCAGAAGACCGTTCTTGAAAGTGTGATGGACGTACTGAAGATTAAAGTTGAGACAAAATCGACCGTGAAGGCTGTTGATGATTATCTACAGTACACTGCTTCGATGCTGCCCCACGGTCATCGTCTTCCTACCACTCATCGTAAGGTCCGATGTATCCTGAAAGATCTTGGGCTTTCCTGCATCAAGATCCATGCATGCAGATATGACTGCGTTCTCTTCTGGGGTAAAGATTCAGAAGGGAATGACCTTGGTGACCTTGACGCATGTCCGGTATGTCACACTGACAAGTATAAGCTGACTCCTGCAGGCACTACTAGAAATATCACTTAGGCGACGGAATTAAAAAAATCCATCTCCTAAGTGGTACTTAAGCGACGAAAATTTCTACTTAGGAGACGAAACAGTTTTCGTCTCCTAAGTTGTTCTTAGGAGACGAAATATTTTGATTTCGTCTCCTAAGAAAGACTTATTCTGTCGCTTAAGTACTACTTAGAAGACGGAATATTTTTACTTAGACGATGACATTTTAAAAAATAAAAATTAAAAAATTTATATGAATCACTTAGGAGACAAAAATATTTACTTAGGCGACGAAATATTTTCTAAAACAAAAAAAAACAAAAAATTATGAATCACTTAGACGACGGAAATAGAACATTCCGTCGCTTAAGTTCTAAAAATTTGAGCGCCCATCTTCCCGTGTAAATTTCATGAAAATTCAAACCAAAATTTTTAAAACATATCAATTCTTTTAAATCACACACACACCAACGTTATCAATAGAACTTAAGCGATTCTCACTCTGAGAAACACATCTTTTCCCAGAGCTCCCTCTCTCTCTCTCTCTCTCTCTCTCTCTCTCTCCAGACCATCACTCTCATGCCGGCCTCTCTGTCCATTCTCACCGCTCTTTCCTCCGCTGCCACCTTCAACTGCACCACCCCAACCAACGCCACCTCCAACTGCCACGCACTCATCGACTTCGTCTCCACAAACGTCACCACTTTCAACGTCGTCAAGACCTTCTTCAACATCACCCGACCACCTCCGCACCCTCCACCTCCGCCTTTTCGCCGACCCACCACCGGTGATGTAGAACATATGGCGATAGAGATTGAAGAGCAGATCGATCGAAACAAGTCTAAACCCGGTCCAGATTTGGCGTTCGGTGTCTGATTGATCCTTATGATACCTTTCTGAAAGCGGAACGGCCCAATGAACCAAACTCGTCGCTTTGCTACGACGTATGGGTTTTTTAGGCCATCCGAGTCTGTTTAGGCTTCCAAAATACGTATTTAATTGTTTTCAGTAATTATTTTTAATAGTTTGTTTTTGATTTGGTGGTGGTGGTGTATTTGGGGCAAATTGTTGGCATGAAATTGAAAGGGAGATACTGTATTAAAATTTACTGACCCCTAGTAGAACTTTACTAACCCTAATTAAAGTTTACTGACCTCTAGTAGAACTTTACTAACCCTAAGTAAAACTTTACTAGGGGGCAGTAAAGTTCCACTGAGTTTACTAGGAGGCAATTAATTTGTTTATTAGGGTAAGAATTGATATCTGTTGTGTATAATTGACATGAAATTGAAATGGAGATAATGTATTGAATTTTACTGACCCCTAGTAGAACTTTACTGGGGGGCAGTAAACTTCTACTAGGTTCACTAGAGGCCAATAAAGTTGTTTATTAGGGTAAGAATTGGTATGTGTTGTGTGTTGTGCTCCTGAAATTGAAATAGAGTTATTTTTTGCAAGTTTATTGAGGGGAAGTAAACTTTACTGCGGTGGCGTTTTTTTTTTTTTAAATTCTTTTTCAGCCTGTAGCGACTGAATTCAAATAAATTCTTTGTCTCCTAAGTGGATAATTTTTTTTTATTATAAAATAAAATCCGTCGCCTAAGTTCTTAGAAGACGAAAGTATTCCGTCTCCTAAGAACCACTTAAGCCACGGAATTTCAGGTTCCGTCGCCTAAGTTCCTACCTCACAACACTTAGGCGACATATCTTAACCGACGGGCGTTCCGTCTCCTAAGTACTTAGGAGACGAAATCTGTCACTTAGGAGACGAAATAATTCCGTCTCCTAAGTGCTTTTTTCCAGTAGTGAGGCAATAGGAAACCTGTGAAGGTACTTCAGTATTTCCCGTTGATGGATAGGCTGGAGCGGTTGTACATGTCTTCACACACGGCCAAAGCTATGAGATGGCACGCTGATAGGGAATTGCATGACGAAGATACCCTTATACACCCTGCTAACGGGGAGGCTTGGAAGCATATAGACAGGGAGTTTTCTCATTTTGTGTCAGAGGTCCGAAATGTGAGGCTCGGACTCTCATCCGACGGGTTCAACCATTTTGGCAACATGAGTCTTCAGTACAGTGTATGGCAGGTGATTTTGGTACCGTACAACCTTCCTCCATGGATGTGCATGAAGAAGGAATACAATATGTTGAGTTTGTTGATTCCGGGGCCCGGTTATCCAGGAAAGTATCTCGATGTGTATTTGAGACCTTTGATTGAAGAGCTTAAATTTTAGTGGGACGTTGGTCATCCCACTTATGACAAGTACATGCACGAGATGTTCCAGATGCATGTCATGGTTGTTGGTACCATCAGTGATTTTCCTGCCCGTGGGATGTTGTCGGGCAACATTGTTAGGGGATACAAGGCTTGTCCAGAGTGCCTTAGCGATGAGGGGAGGAGCAGTCATTGCAATAAGATATGCAGATTGGGTCACCGTGCTTTCCTTCCATATAATCACGAATGACGGTTCGATGATAAGGCATTTGATGGGACTGTAAAACACGGTGTGCCTCCCAGAAGATGGACGGGAGAAGAAATTTTAACAGTGCTTAATGAGTAGGATTTTGGGCAGCTCAGCAATCATCCCTAGATGTGATGCACATAGAAAAAAATGTTTGCGACAGTGTGGTGGGCACAGTGCTGAACTTGGAGGGGAAGACGAAAGACGGTCCTAAGGCACGCATTGATCTAAAAAAAATGCAATTAAGAAGACATATGTGGTTGAAAGAAGGGAAGAAAAAAATGCCTCAAGCTCCTTACACCGTGAAGCCTGACCAGAAGAACGTAATTTTCAAGTGGATGAGTTCTGTGAAGTATCCTTCAGGCTATGCAGGAAATATAGCCCGGTGTGTGAACTTCCGGGACAATAAGATGTACGAGTTAAAGAGTCATGACTGTCATATCCTGCTACAACGTCTCTTCCCTGTTTTCATTCGACCGTTCATTCCCCGTCAGGTGGTGGAGCCGTTAGTAGCGTTGGCAAGATTCTTCCAGAAGTTATGCACACGAGAAGTGAAAAAATCTAACCTCCAGGAAATGCAAGAGGACATCATTTATATCATGTGTAAATTTGAGAGGATATTTCCTCCAAATTTTTTTGACATCATGCCTCACCTGATGATCCATCTTCCCGAGCAATTATTGCTTACTGGTCCAGTACATTACACTTGGATGTATCCCATGAAAAATTACGTTTTTTACACTTGAATTCCTCAATATATATACATGTTCAATAATCATAACACTTTGCAACTTGATTTATAGGCAACTTGGAGACTACAAAGATTATGTGGCTAATAAATCCGCGCCTGAAAGATGTATAGCTGAAGCATATATTGCACACGAGTGCATCACCTACATGCAGTTGTATTTAGGAGCGTTGAAGGAAACTCCGCAAACCATGCCGGTAGATGTACCGAAGTTCAATCTTTCCATACTCTCCAATGATGTTGAAGTTTATGGAATTTTGCCAGACTCCTACAAGTTGCAACCACATGAGCTAGTCATTGCCCACTGGTGGGTATTGATTAACTGTCCAGAAGTTGAATACTGGAAAGACATCCATCTATATTGTCCAGACATTCATGGTGATCTCGAGTACCACAACAGGGAGTTCGCAAACTATTTTGGCAGCTGGGTACGTAATGGTAATTTATGTACGTATTTATGTTTATTGCATAATTATTCATATTTACAGTTGAATGGTTGGTTGCAGATGAACCATATTCAATTTGATGGTCACCCAAATTGGTCGCACGAACTAAGACTTCTAGCGATGAAGCCGATAATGTCAACAGTTTATGCGGTGTGCAAGGTGAATGGTGTGCAATTTATATGTGAACAGAGAGACAGCAGACGGAGAACACAGAATTTTGGGGTGATGGCGCATGGTGGGCGGAATAGAGTTGACTATTACGGTGTTCTCCATTCAATGGTGGAACTCGTTTACGGTGAAGGCATGACAGTGCACCTCTTCAAGTGTAGATGGTTTGATACTAGCCCGCAGAGCATGAAGACCGATCAATACGGAATATTATCGGTGAACACTGCTACAAGTTCTTACGAAGATGACCCGTTTTTTTTTTGCCACATCGGTAAAACAAGTGTTTTATCTTGATGACCTTACTAAGGGTGATGCGTGGAAAGTAGTCAACCTTGTGCACCTTCGAAACATGTACCGGGCTACACTTGGAGAGGCCAAAGATGAGGAAGAAGATGTTGCGTATCAAGAGCCCAACACAATAGGTATTCCTAACTCCTCTACCGTTCGCCTTAATAATTTTAAAGCGGGTCGTTCGGTGCGAATTCGTGATGAAGAGCCAAGGCTTATTGATGTTGATCCAAATCAAGAAACAGACGAAGACTCTGGTGATGAGGAAAGACATAGATTACCAGAAATTAATTCTGACACCGAAGAAGACTCATCAGATGATTCTGATTACGAGCCTTAGTTTTAATTTAGAGGACGTAATACATTAATTTGTAATAAAAAAGAATGTATTACCTTTATAGTTTACATATGTTGAATTCATATTTCTGTTATTTTATATGAATTTTGGTGATATATGAACATGAAGTTAGTATGGTTTAAACCTTCAGTTTTTTAAAGTATTTTTTATACTTTAGCCGATAAAATATACCATAATTCGTCGGCTTAAACCATCTAAGCCGACGAAATATACCATAATTCGTCTGCTTAAATCATCTTAGCCGACAAAATAAGTCATAATTCGTCGGTTAAGATGAGGTTAGCCGACGAATACAGTAATATTTCGTCGGCTAAACCCTAAAACCTAGGCCGACGAATACCCTAATATTTCGTCGGCTTAACCCTAAACCCTAAAATTTTTATACGACTTGTTGGATCTAATCGGTTTGAAACTATTTTCAGTTGAAGGTCCGGGCAAAATACATAATTTAGACGGTCCAATGACCTTTTCCGTGCGTAGGGGTTTAACGTACGGGATTGACCGTCCGGATCGAGCCCTTAACCTTGTCGGATCAAGTTGAATTTTTTCCTACACATGTATTTTATCATGATGGTCAGATCTGACGGTAGGATTTTTGTTTCTCAAGTTTGATCATCACAATCACAACATGCCTACTAATGTTGTATAACTTGTTTACCAAGTGTTTAAGTAAATGTTCCATTTCAAAAACAAACTATACGTAGAGCCTTCAAATGCAAAAAAGCCATGAAATAAGATATGGTCAAAATGGTGAAAAATCATGGTATTCCGGTAAAGTCTCGGTGCTGATAGTTACGGTCAATCAATTTTCCATTCTTTATCCCTATGGTTAGCCTTATCTTCGGTGGTTATTTTTCCTAGAATTTTTATACGACTTATTGGGTCTCATCGGTTTGAAACTATTTTCAGTTGAAGGTCCGGGCAAAATACATAATTTAGACGGTCCAATGACCTTTTTCGTGTGTTTAGGGGTTTGACTTACGAGATTGACCGTCCGGATCGAGCCCTTAACCTTGTCGGATCAACTTGAATTTTTTCCTACACATGTATTTTATCATGATGGTCAGATCTGACGGTAGGATTTTCGTTTCTCAAGTTTGATCATCACAATCACAAGGTGCCGAATGTATAAAAGTACTTAAGCCGACGATTTTCAAACGTAAGCCGACGAATTTCAAAGATAAGCCGACGAATTTCAAAGGTTTAGCCGACAAAATTCAAAGTTAAACTGACGAATGTGAAATGTTAGCCGACGAATTGCAAAGGTTTAGCCGACGAATTTCAAAGGTTAGCTGACGAAGTGCAAAGGTTTAGCCGATGAATTTCAAGTTTAGCCGACGAAAAGTTACACGGTATACAGACGAAGACTCAGCGCTCGACAGCCTCCATAGCGCGTTTCAAAACCCTAGCCTCCTCCCTCCGCCTCCTCCGCCTCCCTCTCCTGGTCTCCCGGTCGCCCTCTCCTGGTCTCCCGGTCGCCCTCTCCCGGTCTCCCGGCTGCCTCCTCCGCCTCCTCTCCCTCCCCTCCCGGTCTCCCGGCCGCCTCCTCCGCCTCCTCTCCCTCTCCCGGTCTCCCGGCTGCCTCCTCCGCCACCTCTCCCTCTCCCAGTCTCCCTCTCCCTCTCCCAAATTCTCCAGCTCCCAATGTGCCTCCAAGGTTAGCGTCTTTCTTTTTTTTTACTTTTGATTTCGAATTGATTTTCTCCTATGCTTTTTGTTACCATATAATCTCCCATTTTACTGTTATGATCATGAATTTTGATGGCTAAAGACGTTACATTTTCTGGTTAATTTATGTTTAGGAGATTAATTGAATTCATATTTTTGAAGAAGTATAATTTCAAAAATATATATATTTCACATGATATTACGTGTTTAAATTTAAGCATGAACATAATGAAAAAAAAATGGATAATATGGAACTCGTTTACTTTTTCAATGTTGCCTCAACCTTGAATTAACGAACAACATTGAATGAGTGTATCCGCCCATATCTCAGCCTTGATTCAAATTAATATTTTAAACAGGATGAGCGGTAATTTTAGATCGACGAAGGGTTCGAAGGGCCAAAGGTCCGAATCGTCTGAGGGAACCTCTAGCAACCCTCAAACGTCGTTTCAGGGCCTCATGACAGCCAGGCGTGCGGCCCTTCTGGAGACGTTGAAGAGGCAGCCGGAGGTGCCTCCTTCATCGAGGCAACAGGGCGTCCCTTGTTCCTCGAGGCAGCTGTGGGCTCAGACCCAGACTCCAGTGTCTGCACCCTGTATGCCTGAGATACACCGGGCGCCCACTCCTAGTCCTACTGCTTCGGATGGTGGGTCATCTGGGGTACAGATGTCGCCGCCTCATCTGTTCCTTCCGCGGATGATACCGGCCTTACCTGCAGTCGATGACTCAGGGATACCGATTTATCCACTGCCCCCGTCAGTGGCTCCATCAGCGGCATACCGGTTCGTGCCTTTTGATACGCCTCTTATTTCTGCGAGGGTATCATCATCGGCGACAGAGACGGAATCCGTCGCATCCGTCGCATCGCCCTCAAGTAATGAAAGATGAATGATTTGTTTTCTTATAATTAATAATAAAGGGTCTCCGATTTTAATAATCAATTTGGTTTATCATGTGATAGGCACCGTTGAAGCGAAGCCGGCAAAGAAGAAGAGAGGCCCCGTCATAGGGAAGGCTCTCGAGAAGACGGTCAATACCTCAGGGAGGATCGTCATCGGTACTGACGGGGATGGCGACATAGTATCGGGCGGGAAGTCGAGGAAGTACTCCGGTCGCGTGGGAGCGCTCATTAGGGATAGAGTCCCTATGTTATGGTCAGACTGGGGCGAGGTTTCGCGGGAGGTTAAGGACATGGTCCACAACGCGATGTCGGTGAGTTTACAAAATGCCTCAATAATATTATGTATTACATTGTTGATTTCTCGAAAAACTAAACTAATAAACGGTTAAATGCATGTGTGGTTTGACGTTCCCGAGCACTTGAAGAACAACTGGGCGGACGTTGTGCATGGGGGAAGGTACGTTGGGAAGTTAATAAAAAAACAAAATTGTATGTGATATTAATAATATTTCTAATATTTTTGTTGTATCTGTAGGTATAAGGAGTGGAAGAACGAGTTGCGGACCCACTGGACTACGCACGGGAACGCACGTTCTGGTACCCCTGCTGAGTTCCAGTATAGGGAGTACGAGTGGCGTTAGCTTCTGACATCAGAATTCAACAACCCTCGTAAACAGGTATATAAAAAATTAATTAGTTAATTTGTCATTAAGTACGTGCGTTTTTAATTTTTTTACTAATAGTTTATTTTTTCTTTGAAGGCCGTTTCCCGGGCGAACACTCAGAACCTGCAACGTAACACAAGGAACCATCATGCCGGTTCTAGACCGTTCGCTGTCTTCATGGACGAGGCGACCAGGGAACATCCAGAAGTCAACCGGTACGTCTATATGTACGAGAAGACATATCCTGACGCCAAGGAGGATATTGTAAGTCATCTTACGTTTTTAAATTTTTAATTTTACTTATATATATGTTAATTAATAAATTTTTTTCTATCCAATTAGGCGAAGGTGAGGGAGGCTAGTGACGAGGTGATGAGTGCTATAGTGAGGGAGACATGGCCGGACACGCAGGAGGAAGAGATGTCCGAAGCCATGTCCCGGATCGACACTTCGGATCCGACGGTTGGGGCGAGGATCATGGGCACAGCCTTCCCACCGCGAGCAAACAACTTCTACTACCGGGGTTTAGAAAAGAAGGGCGAGGGGGTCCTGAAGACCACTCTAGGATTTCAATGAAAGGCAGCCTCGACCAGCAGCAGTACCACGACCACCAGGACGACTCAGCTAGAGTCGGAACTTCAGAGACTACGGGAACAGCAAGCTGCTCAGGTTGCCTATAATGTCGCGCAAGCAACCTATAATGCCACGCAGACAGCCTATAATGTCAAGGTACATGCCATCCAGCAGGCCCAGCAGCGGCAGATGTTTCAGTACATGCAGGACTTTACAGCTGCCCAGCTTCAGGGACTTCCGGCTCCGCCCATGCCTCCGGCTATACCGCAACCTCTACAGCAACCTCCGCAGCAGCCCTCAGAAGCAGATATTAATTTAGACGATCTAGATTTTGTGTAGTTGATGAATTATATAGTTTTATGTGCTTGTTGTTGGTTATATGGAATTGTTTTGGTGTATTTTGCAGCTTGCTTGGAATGGTAATTTAGAAATTTCGGGTTTTTTTTTATACTGGAATGGACTTATAGCTGACGAAATACGCCATAATTCGTCGGCTATAATAAGGTTTAGCCGACAAATTATGAAATGTTTCGTCGGCTAAACCCTTTTACAGCCGACGAAACAGACTATATTTCGTCGGCTTTAGTTATTGTTTTATTTTTTATTACATACTATAACCGACGAATGTATTAAAATGTTTCGTCGACTAAAATCTCAGACTATGGTCGACGAAACATTTTAATATATTCGTCGGCTATAGGCTGAGACAATAGCCGACGAGAGAAGAGGTCGTCGGCTAAAGTCTGAGAGACTAGCCGACGACGTCTTTTGTCGTCGGCTAGCTCTGGGACAATAGTCGACGACGGGTTATAGTTTCGTCGGCTAAAGTCATCGCCGACGACCCTTTCCCGAAGAAACTATAGCCGACGAAGGCTCGTCGGCTAAGATCTTAGCCGACGAATTTCAAAGATAAGCCGACGAATTTCAAAGGTTTAGCCGACGAAATTCAAAGTTAAACCGACGAATTTCAAAGGTTAGCCGACGAATTGCAAAGGTTTAGCCGACGAATTTCAAAGGTTAGCTGACGAAGTGCAAAGGTTTAGCCGACGAATTTCAAAGTTTAGCCGACGAAGTAAAAATTTTGTCGGCTAAAGTTACACGGTATACAGACGAAGACTCAGCGCTCGACAGCCTCCACAGCGCGTTTCAAAACCCTAGCCTCCTCCCTCCGCCTCCTCCGCCTCCCTCTCCTGGTCTCCCGGTCGCCCTCTCCCTCTCCCGGTCTCCCGGCTGCCTCCTCCGCCTCCTCTCCCTCTCCCGGTCTCCCTCTCCCTCTCCCAAATTCTCCAGCTCCCGGTGTGCCTCTAAGGTTAGCGTTTTTCTTCTTTTTTACTTTTGATTTTGAATTGATTTTCACCTATGCTTTTTGTTACCATATAATCTCTCATTTTACTGTTATGATCATGAATTTTGATGGCTAAAGACGTTACATTTTTCTGGTTAATTTATGGTTAGAAGATTAATTGAATTCATATTTTTGAAGAAGTATAATTTCAAAAATATATATATTTCACATTATATTAAGTGTTTAAATTTAAGCATGAACATAATGAAAAAAAAAATGGATAATATGGAACTCGCCGACGACCCTTTCCCGACGAAACTATAGCCGATCTTAGCCGACGAATTAAGCTAACAGGCCGACGAAACTTTTTCGTCGGCTAAAGTACTTGTCCTGGTAGTGGTAATTCCTATGCTGCAAACCATAAGCATTACACCTCAGACGAAGTAACCAGAACCAGAGAACCAAGAAAACCAGAAAAACAAAACAGAAACAAACCTAACAAAATCCTAGAAAAACCTCCTTTATTTTGATAACTGGGGTTTCTCCATCAATAATTGTTGACTTTAAATTTCAACTGTTTATTCATTTAACTAATAAATCCATGCTTTGCCTTTGAATGTAGGCTTGGCAAATTATATTTCATGTTGTCATAGGCAATGCGTAGTTTTCTTTGGATTCAAACTTGACTAATTAGATGAATTCTATATATCTACTAGTAGACGTACTACTCCCTAAAACAACCTAACTCGATCACTCTTGAATTCAAACTTGACTAAACAGATATGTATATACAGTATATCATAATCATATATATAAATATGGGGCGGGGATCATAAATTTATGACCCTTAATTCTCTCATAAGTTTGGGTTTTCGGGATGGTTGGCCTATTATCTCTTGGTTAGGGCACCAAGTCTGATAACGTGATGAAGAGTATGTGAATACAAGAATAAAAGTCTATTCATCTCATTGATATCATGACCTTTATATAGGTATTACATAGAGAATCGTTGTAAATCAGGGTTTGATATCTAACAGATATTCTAGTCTAATAAGGAGAAGATTCGGTCAAGACACATCATCAATGATAGAAATGTAAATTCCTTCAACAAAATATATATAGTGGGGGCTAGCTATTACATAAACTGGCGGATCGACCTAGCTGGGGGCAAGTAGTGAGCGCTCACGCATCCGCTGAGTTTTCGTATGTAGTAGAGTTAATTAGTGATCACATATATACTAGCATACCAAACTTTAGCCTAAATGTCAACTTATATATACACACACACACACAAACACCCTTTCACTAAGAGATCTCTTTCTTTGACATATATAAAGAATTGGGCATTAGGACAACTTTTTGATTACATTTTCAATCTTAATCGTTTAGTTTTTAGGTCCCAATATGTAGTCACAGCAATATCAAACTAGGAGTGAATCCAACTGAAGCCTGCCCTCAGTTTTGCTACGATGCTCGATCACCTGCCCGTCTTCAGGAAGCAAGCATCTTTCGCCACCCTGCAACTGTTGCTTAGCTCCGGCACGGGGCTGCGCCCTTTATCAATCTGATGGAACTCTCCTCTGTACTAGCTAGCTAGGAGTTGATAGTTGAATATCAATCATAACTGGGGGCGTGCATGGTCATGATGCCCAAGCTAGTTTGTATGATACAATAAACATAATAAGAAATAAGAAACAGACACAACAAGAATATGGAGCAAAGACCACACAAAGAGTGTGGCCTTTAAAGGTGTTGCAATCCACTCTTGTGTGACAATTTTCCCCTCATCTTCACATTAACCTACACTTGCCACACATAATGAAGTATGCAACACCTCTAAAGGCCACACAAGATGTGTGGCCTTTGCTCTATATTCTTGTTGTGAGATCACGGTGTCTCTGGGTTATTAATGTGAACGATGTTCTTCATGATTTGTACGTATTGTTTTCTTTTTTCTTTTGTCTGTAGGAGAACTTAAGGTATATTATGATGGAGAAATTTTATATACACACCTTAAATAACTTAATACACATTCGTTTCTCAATACACTACTTATTTAATTTCCCATTCGGATATTTTACTAAATGCACAACCCAAAATACCTAAAATACCCTTTATCTAAAAATCCATGAAATATCATTATGTAACTATATTAACAGTACTATTATTATTGTATAATTAGTATATATTTATATAAATTAACATTTTATAGATGTTCATATCTACTACTTGTGTTAGTTATTGAGAAGTCCTTATAAATTTATTGTTCATTTTTAATTCGTAAACATGAAAATCATAAATAAGATAAAAAATACATATCTGAATATATAGTATGTTTGGGTGAAAAGTAAAATTTGTGAAATATAACAAAATAGGTGTTCATATGCATAACAATTACATCGTTTGACAACTTTGAGGTCATGGGTTCAAATCCCATTAACATATGTAGGGTGTGTGAATTATTAATAAAATTTTTTTTTATTTTTTTAAAAAAAAATACATCGTTTGACACTTTGCACTACCAGGACAAGCACTTTAGCCGACGAAAAAGTTTCGTCGGCCTATTAGCTTAATTCGTCGGCTAAAATCTTAGCCGACGAGAGATTTCGTCGGGAAAAGGTCGTCGGCGATGACTTTAGCCGACGAAATTTTTTTCGTCAGCTATAGTCCCATAGTTAGCTGACGAAAAACATGTCGTCGGTTTTTTCCCAGACTTTAGCCGACGAAACAATTAAGATATTCGTCGGCTAAAGTGTGTAATAAACAATTAAAAAATAACTATAGCCGACGAAATATAGTATATTTCGTCGGCTAAACCTTATAAAAAATTTTAAAAAATAACTATAGCCGACGAAATATAGTATATTTCGTCGGCTCAACCTTATAAAAATTTTTAAAAAATAACTATAGCCGACGAAATATAGTATATTTCGTCGGCTAAAACTTATAAAAAAATTAAAAAATACTATAGCCGACGAATATAGTATTTAAATATCGTCGGCTAAAGTTGCTGGTTTTTAAAAAAAAAAAACTGCAGAAACTTTCGGCCACCTCCAATCATGACCAAAATTTGATAGAATCTTCCTCTCAACATTTCGAACAACTTTCTAGAAGAAGTCGAAGCTCAATTCTAAGCCTAAACATGTCAATCGACTGAAAATATAAAAATCCCCAATTTTAAACCTTAAAAACTTCAAATCTTCGATTCTCTTCACACACACCGAATCAAACTACCAAATTCTAGGGGAATGTAGTACTAATCAAACTCAACTTATCCATATATAGAACTTACCAAATGGTGACCTAAGGAAGGAGAAATTCGATCGACACCGAATTCGAACCGGCGGAGATTTGGAGCTCAATTTATCCCTCACGGCGGCGCCACTCGATGCACCACCTATCCAGCAATGAAGTAGAGACGACGGCGAAGCTAGGCCGAGAAGAAAATCTGGCAGATAATAGACTTCTTACCATCCATCTTCGGTACAACTCCTATATACGAAAATAAAGAATTTCGTCGGCTAAACTCTTTTGAAAATTTTGGTTGACCGCCAAAAAATTTTGGTTGAAAATTTTGAAAATTTTTCGACTTTAGCCGACGACTTTTCATATATTTTCGTCGGCTAAAGTCCTTTGAAAATTTTGGTCCAACTTTGGTTTACCGCCCAAAAAATTTTGAAATTTTTTGACCTTAGCCAACGAGTTTTTTAATATCTCGTCGGCTAAAGTCTATAAATTCACGAAAACGCTCATATCTCCCCCTATATTACATAGTTTGGTCAAACCTTCCACACGAAAAACTCTCACGTAGATGAAACGCAACCGCCTATATAAAAATTTTGAGACATTTACCTTCCGACGATAGGGCTCCCCATAGGGAATAATAACGGTAAATAGGGTTGACCGCTACTATCGGTACCGAGACTTTACCCGATTTACGTGATTTTTGAACCATAGCCGTATTTCACCATTCTGAACACATCTTATTTCATGAGAGTTTTGATAATTTTGCTTCCTATATAGAGTTGGTTCACAAAGTTGTATAACCTACTAAACAAGTTATACAACATTAGTAGACACGTTGTGATTCCGATGACTCAAATTCACAAACAAAAATTCGACCGTCAATATGATCATTATGACGAAAGATGTCTATGGTAAAAAATTCAACTGGATCCGACAACGTTAAAGGCTCGATCAAAACGGTCAACCATATTCCATCGTCACTTATCACACGAAAATGCTCATATCTCCCTCTATATTACGTATTTTGGTCAAACCTTCCACACAAAAAACTCTCACGTAGATGAGACGCAACTGGCCATATAAAAAATTGAGACATTTACCTTCCGACGATAGGGCTCCCCATAGGGAATAATAACGGTAAATAGGGTTGACCTCTACTATCGGCACCGAGACGTTACCCGATTTACGTGATTTTTGAACCATAGCCGTATTTCACCATTATGAACACATCTTATTTCACAAGATTTTTGATAATTTTGCTTCTTATATAGAGTTGGTTCACAAAGTTGTATAACCTACTAAACAAGTTATACAACATTAGTAGACACGTTGTGATTCCGATGACTCAAATTTACAAACCAAAATTCGACCGTCAGATATGATCACTATGACGAAAGATGTCTATGGTAAAAAACTCAACTGAATCCGACAACGTTAAGGGCTCGATCGAAACGGTCAACCATAATCCATCGTTACTTATCACACGAAAACGCTCATATCTCCCTCTATATTACGTAGTTTGGTCAAACCTTCCGTACGAAAAACTCTCATGTAGATGAGACGCAACTGCCCATATAAAAATTTGAGACATTTACCTTCCGACGATAGGGCTCCCCATAGGGAATAATAACGGTAAATAGTAAGACACGTGATTCCGATGACTAAAATTTACAAACCAAAATTAGACCCTCAGATATGATCATTATGACGAAAGATGTCTATGGTAAAAAATTCAACTGGATTCGACAACGTTAAAGGCTCGATCGAAACGGTCAACTCTAATCGGAAATAAGAAAACTGCATTTTGAAGCCCTAAACGGACTCGAATGGCCGAAAATGCCCATATGTCATGGCAACAGCAATGAGTTTGATTCGCAGGGCCGTTACGCTTCCAGAAAGGTATCACAATAGTCAATCGGACACCAAATACCAAATCTGCAACATAGTGAATAATAAGGGTAAATTACATTGACCGCAACTATCGGCACCGAGACTTTACCGGAATACCGTAATTTTTCAACCGTAGACGTATTTCACCATTCTAGTCATATCTTATTTCACAACGTTTTTGCGTTTGAAGGTTCTACGTATAGTTTTTTTTTTTTCCAGATGAGTTGTTGTCTAGAGCTGCAAATATAAGGCACTAGAGCTGCAAATTTCGTTGGCTAAAGTTTTAAAAATTTCGTCGGCTAAAGTTTTAAAACTTTTGTCGGCTTAACTTTTAAAAATTTCGTCGGCTAAAGTTCACAGACTATAGCCGACGAAAAAAATTATTCACCCGACGAAATTTTAATTTCGTCGGCTAAAGTTGACCATAGCCGACGAAAATTTTAAATTAGCCGACGAAGGGACTTTTGCCGACAAAAAAAAATTTCGTCGGCCTGGTTTTTTTATTTTCGTCAGCTAAAGCCTTTCTTCTAGTAGTGTTGACACTCTAACTTGGAAATTATAAATCTTTACGGACAAAAACACATTAATTGATTATCCAAATTTCCTTTGCAAATTTTTTGTTTACTTTAATAGTTTCCTTAAATAAGTTCTCGATCTTAAAAATTTAATTTGTTCTAATTCACTTTATAAGTTTCCAAAAATAAGTTTTTGTCACACCCCGGTTCTTAAGTTATTTTACGGTTATTTGATTTGGTATTATTTTAGTCTTTTACCGTGTTAAGTAACCGTTTACTACTAAAGGACCCTAAAGTTGACTTTCTATTCCATTAGGAAATTGGAGAAACTTTCTTCATGAAAGTCATAGAGGACGTTGTTACGAGTTCGTAGACAAGTTATGTGTTAAAATCGGAGTTAGCATGAAAAAGTTATAAATTAAGAGAGTAAATTTTTGAGATGGTAAAAGGGGGTAAATATTAATGGGTATTATTTTTTGGATGGGTTTTATTGCTGGGCTAGCTGTGGAGCAGCCCAAACCCCCCCCCCCCTCATTTTCTCTCTCTCCCTCTCTCCCTCACCCGTCACTCTCTCTCCCGACCCGTTGGAGATCAAGACCCTGGCAGCCGTCGTCTGGCAGCAAGAGACCGCCGGGCCACCTCTGTTCGGACGCCTGTCACCTCCTCTCCCTCCCCGGGCTAGGACCCGAGCCTCTAACCTGCCGGAGAGGAGGAAAACCCGCCGGAGACGTCGGGAAGCTTTTCACCAGAAATCCCACCTCCGGCCGCCATAGGTCGGAACCTTTGGCTCATCTTGTAGCCCTCATCAAGGTGAGTATTTCCCTCAAAAGGAATTAGTTTATTTCGTTGTTGTTATGGAGAAATGTATAATTAAAGTTTTTAGGGATTTATGGAAGTTTTGGTTCGATTACCCTAGTTAGCCTTAGAATTGGACTAAGTGCTAGTTATGAAAGTTGTTGTGCATGATGAGAGGATTATTTTGTTAAAATTTGAGAAATATTGGAGGTCGCAGGAATCGGCATCCGGCCGCCGCTGCCGGCGGAGCCACCGCCGCTGCTGTTTGGGAGTTTTGTATGGTTTTAAATGTGTAATAATTAGAGGAGTTTAATGAAGTGAATTGTGGAATTTTTGGATGAGTTTTGGATAAGTTTGTGAATTTCCGAAGTTTAGAATTTTTGGCGGTTGAATAATGTAGAATCCGGCCGTAGGATTTAAGTCAATTTCTGGGAAAGATTGTATTTACGGCTGCCGAGTATGGTATTAAAGTTTGGGTCGTTTCGATTTAAGAATATCGAAGTTAGGCAATGATGAGCGTGTTTATGGCTCTCGATTAATTTTGCCTGTTTTGAATAAATATTGGATTTTTAGTTGGGAAATTAATTATATATTTGGAACAGGACGTGAGGAGACTCAAATTGGAGAGACCTCGGATCGACGTCAGGCTTAGGCCTAAAGTTTTGAGTGGACCTTTTTTTTAATTCAAAAGCATGCGATGAATGATTTTGTTGATCATTTATTTCTTCTTATGAGACTTATTGATTTCTCGGCTATTTGGTAATTTTTCTCTTTTTGAGAAATCCCTAAATTGAGATTTTCGGTGGATATGTATTTTGGATGTTTATGAGTATAAATAAATGCTAACTAGCTATACGTGCTTTTCCACCATACTGAAGTAAAATTTCATTATGGTGCAACGTGAGCGTTAGACGCAATCGTCGTAGCCCTATATAAATATAATAATTTATATAGGGAATATGCGTGTATACATATATATACACCGTCTTTTCGGTCATAATGAGGAAAAATTACATTATGGCGCAACGTGAGCATTAGACGCAAGCGTTGTAGCCTTGTATGAATTTCTATTTTTCTAAATTGTTCTTAGGATTCATACAAGGAGTCTAACGAATGTAAATACATACGAATATATGTTTATATATAGTTTAGCCTGAGAGGCTCCATTTTATTTGAGTTGGTGACTAGCCAGAGCTAGTCGTGAAATTGCCAGTTTATGAGTTGAGCGCTTTTGAGCTGCTGCATGCAGTATATTTTCTATGAAATTAAACTGGGAATGCATAAATATTTTTTAATAAATTATTTTTGTCCACTCACTCTAACGTTATTAAATGTCTTCCCCTAGGCCCTTCGTTTTAAAATATCCAGTCTGCAGGATTGCATAGTTGAGGTCGGGCGTACATGGAGAAGAGGCATAGTCAATAGTATAGCTTTCGCTCATTTCTATTTATTTCTAGTTCATTTCCTCTCAAATAGAGTTGCTCTGAATATGTGGCTGTTGGTTATAAGATCTTTGTTAAATTAGTAAATTTATATTGGGAGATGTTGTGATTTGTGGGGAGCACGAAGGCTCCAGGAGTCTATAAGGTTGGAGTTGGAACCTTTAGGTGTGTTTGCAGGTTTTCGTTTGGAAGGGTTGTCCATTTCCAAGGGAGGTTATACCGAATTTTACGGTAAATCTTTCCTTGGAGGTGGTCCCCGCACGATTTACTCCAGATCCGGGTTCAGGATGAAATTCGGGATGGGTCGTGTCAGTTTTCGTCTTGAATATTTTAATTTGGTTTATATTTCACATATTAGTTTGTAAATATAAGTTTATTTTTAATATTTAAATTGTATTACACATGTCTCTTTTTGTCATTTAAAATATATATCAATCAAATCTGATTTGAAATAACAAACAATAGGGATGTGTATTAAGTTATTTGGGGTGTATATTTAAAACCACTTATTCTACAGTACGTTAAACCCTAAAAAATAAAAATAAAAATTATCTTTTTTTTCCCGATGATTCTTAATGCAGATGTTGCTTTATATAAGGGAAAATGCTCAAATGCACACATATAAGGTTTTTATAGCCCAATTCAATGAAAAATATTTTGTTTAGCCCATTCCAATGGTTCTTAACAAAAATACATTTTTACCCATAATCTTATTATCTCACTCCTCTCCCTCACCTCTCATTCTCATCTGCTATCTCTCTCTCTCTCTCCCTCTCCTTTCTTCGACAACGGACGTCGCGCAGCCTTGACGACGGATGCCGCCGTAGCCTTGACGACTGACACCGCCTTTGCCTCGACTTCGCAAGGCGGTTCAAATTCCAGAGCTTCTTCTTCTCTACAGAGACGAAACCAGAGCTTCCAAGCTTGATCGGAAATGGAGAGTCTCCTTTTACAGACCACTTTCGTCATCTTGTGGCTACGCATTGCTTCGATCCTCGTTGTTTTAGTCATTTACGGCAACTCTGACGCTCTGATCGGTTCTCCGACTCCAAATCGGACCTTCCCGTCTCCATTGCGATTCTGATGGTTCAGCTTCGTAGCAAGGTCATCACCACCACGGCCACGTCATCCGTTTTCGACGATCATAAAATAGTACTCAGCTCCTGTAATAATGAATCTACTACTACTCCTCACTTACTCCCCAACCAAACTCCACCAGTAAACTCCGATCCTTCACCTCTCTCTCTCTCTCTCTCTCTCTTCTTCGACGACGGACGCTGCCGTAGCCTTGCCGGCGCTTGTTCTGTAGAGTGAGGTGCGTCGGGGTATTGGAGGAGGCCGGTGTGCTCGCCGTCGGGGGAGTGTCCAGAAAAGAAATATAGGTGGCCAGAGTATCACCTCAAGGCAGTTAGAGTTTTTATTTTTTATCCTTACATTTGAATATTGGGATAATAAGTGATTATTGAGGATTGATAAGTGATTACTGGGGTCAATAAGTTATTATTTGAGGTCAGTAAATGATTATTGGGTGTCAGTAAGTGATTATTAGGGGTAAGTAACCGAGTTACTGGGGGTCAGTAACTGATTATTAGAGGTTAGTAACACGATTATTAGGGGTCAGTAAGTGGTTACTGGTGTCAGTAACTGGTTACTGGGGGTCAGTAACTGGTTATTTGAGGCCATTAACTGGTTATTGAGAGTCAGTAACTAGTTACAGGGGAAATTCCGGCGGCCGGTGACCGGAGTCCGGTGAGATTCCGGCCAAGTATTCTCTCTTTCATTTTCTCTCTCTCTATGCATGTTTAAGGGATAAGGGCAAAATAGTCTTAAAATAATATGATTTGTTAAGATTTTAATAAAGATTTATGCATTTGGGCATAAAGATTTGTGTATTTAGGCACAAAAAATGTTACCTTATATTGAAATGGGCTAATGAAAAATATTATCATTGGAATGGGAAATTAGGGGTTTAAATTAGTACTAAATAGGCATTTTCCCTTATAATGGGTGTCACTTGTGTGCCTTAAGGTATGGATACCCAACCAGTTTTGACTTGTTATAGCAGGTTAAAGCAAACTAACACCGTTAACTCTCCGTTAAGTCTCTCTATATCTACAGTTTCATTAGAAATATCTACCAATCAGATGAGCAAAATCACACAAAAGTAGACTTTCTAGAAATTAAAATGATTTTTGAGACTGTTTACAACTATCATAAGAAACATCTACTACTATCATGAAAAATATCACAGAAAATGTTGCAAGTCGAAAAACACATTTAACATAGGACACATCTACTATTTTTATTAGAAAAGTAGACTTTCTAGAAATTAAAATTGTTCTTCAGATTGAATAAACCCAAGGTAAAATTTGCAACTCTACATTTAACATAATACACATCTACTATTTTCATTAGAAATCTCTACCATTGACATAAGCGAAATCAAAGAAAAGTAAACTTTCTAGAAATCAAAATTGTGATTGAGATTGAAGCAACCCAAGGTAAAAGATACAAAGTCTACATTTAACATAAGACACATCTATTGTTTTCATAAGAAATGTCTACCATTAACATAAAAGAAATCAAAGAAACGTAGACTTTCTGGAAATCAAAATTTTTCTTCAGATTGAATCAACCGAAGGAAAAAGTTGCAAATTAAGTCTACATTTAACATAAGACTGTCTACTGTTTTCATAAGAAATGTCTACCATTAACATAAGAGAAATCAAAGAAACGTAGACTTTCTGGAAATCAAAATTGTTCTTGAGATTGAATCAACCCAAGGTAAAAGATGCAAAGTCTACATTTAACATAAGACACATCTACTGTTTTCATAATAAATGTCTACCATTAACATAAGAGAAATCAAAGAAACGTGGACTTTCTGGAAATCAAAATTGTTCTTGAGATTGAATCAACCGAAGCAAAAGTTGCAAAATCTACATTTAACATAAGACACATCTACTATTTTCATAATAAATGTCTACTATTAACATAAGAGAAATCAAAAAAACGTAGACTTTCTGGAAATCAAAATTGTTCTTGAGATTGAATCAACCCAAGGTAAAAGATGCAAGGTCTACATTTAACATAAGACACATCTACTGTTTTCATAAGAAATGTCTACCCTTAACATAAAAGAAATCAAAGAAACGTAAACTTTCTGGAAATCAAAATTGTTCTTGAGATTGAATCAACCCAAGATAAAAGATGCATAGTCTACATTTAACATAAGACATATCTACTTTTTTCATAAGAAATGTCTACCATTAACATAAGAGAAATCAAAGAAACGTAGACTTTCTGGAAATCAAAACTGTTCTTGAGATTGAATCAATAATTGAAAGTGAAAGTTGCAAAGTTTACATTTAACATAAAACACAAGTACTATTTTCATGAGAAATGTCTACCATTTAGATGAGAAAAATCACATAAATGTAGACTTTCTGGAAATAAAAATGGTTCTTAAGATTGAACAAACCAAAAGTAAAATTTGCAAGTCTACATTTAACATAAGACACAATTACTATTTTCATGAAAAATGTCTACCATTTAGATGAGCAAAATCACAAAATAGTAGATTTTCTGAAAATCAAAATTGTTCTTGAGATTGAATCAATAATTGAAGGGAAAGTTGCAAAATTTACATTGAACATAAGACACAACTACTATTTTCATGAGAAATGTCCAACATTTAGATAAGCAAAATCACAAAAAAGTAGACATTTGGAAATCAAAATGGGTCTTGATATTGACCGCTTCGATCGGGGCCCAAACATTGGCGAATTAAAGTGATTTTCCTACCCTAGCTGTATTTTACTATACCGATTACATCCTATTTCACAAGGTTTTTGAAAATTTTTCTTCCTCTATATAGTTGATTCACAAAGTTGTACACTATTATATAACTTACAAAACAAGTTATATCACATTAGTAAGCATGTTATGATTCTGATGGCTAAAATTCACAAAATAAAAATTGACCATCTGATGTGATCATTATAGTGAAACATGACTATGGTATAAAATTCAACTGGATTCAACAATGTTTGGGGCTCGATCGAAGCGGTCAACCCCAATTCATCTTCACTTATCACACGAAAACTATCTTACCTACCTCTTCGTGACCTAGTTTGGTCAATTCTTCAACACAATAAAGTGTCACATAGAAGAGACATAACCACCCATGTAAAACTTTGGGGACGTATACCACCAGAGGTTAAGGCTCTCCTTAGTGAAGCATAAGCATAAATAAGGTTGACCGCTTCGATTGGGGCCCAAACATTGGTGAATTAAAGTGATTTTCCTACCGTAACTGTATTTTACTATACCGATCACATCCTATTTCAGGATATTTTTGAAAATTTTGCTTCCTCTATATAGTTGGTTCACAAAGTTGTACACTATCATATATCTTACCAAACAAGTTATACCATATTAGTTGGCACGTTATGATTCCGATGACTGAAATTCACAAAATAAAAATTGACCGTCTGATGTGATCATTATAGTGAAACATGACTATGGTATAAAATTCAACTGGATTCAACAATGTTTGGGGCTCGATCAAAGCGGTCAACCCTAATTCATCTTCACTTATCACACGAAAACTATCTTACCTACCTCTTCGTGACCTAGTTTGGTCGATTCTTCAATACAATAAAGTGTCACATAGATGAGATATAACCACCCATGTAAAACTTTGGGGACGTTTACCACCCGAGGATAGGGCTCTCCTTAATAAAGCATAAGCGTAAATAAGGTTGACCGCTTTGATCAGGGCCAAAACATTGGCGAATTAAAGTGATTTTCCTACCGTAGATGTATTTTACTATACCGATCACATCATGTTGCACGATATTTTTGAAAATTTTGCTTCCTCTATATAGTTGGTTCACAAAGTTGTACACTAGCTAGCATATATAACCTACCAAACAAGTTCTACTACTTTAGTAGGCACGTTATGATTCCGATGACTAAAATTCACAAAATGAAATTGACCGTCGGATGTGATCATTATAGTTAAACATGGCTATGGTATAAAATTCAATTGGATTCAACAATGTTCGGGGCTCGATCAAAACGGTAAACCCTAATTCATCTTCACATATCACACGAAAACTATCTTACCTACCTCTTCGTGACCTAGTTTGGTGGATTCTTCAACACAATAAAGTCTCACATAGATGAGACATAACCACCCATGTAAAACTTTGGGGATGTTTACCACCCGAGGATAGGGCTCTCCTTAGTGAAGCATAAACGTAAATAGGGTTGACCGCTTTGATCAGGGCCCAAACATTGGCAAATTAAAGTGATTTTTCTACTGTAGCCGTATTTTATTATATCGATCATATCCTATTTCACGAGATTTTTGAAAATTTTGCTTCCTCTATATAGTTGATTCACAAAGTTGTACACTAGCATATAACCTACCAAACAAGTTATACCATATTAGTAGGTACGTTGTGATTCCGATGACTAAAATTCAGACGCAGTTGTGAAGTGGGTCTCGCCAATGGTCCGTGACATTTTTTGGTGAATTTTTCCGACACTGGAGCTATTTTCTATGCATTTTAAAAGTTTTGAAATGGTGGAAAAAAAGTAAAACTTTAATGACATGGACATATTAGTGACTTAGGACGAATGAGTTTACGACATGTGGCAATTAGTGTTGAATTTTCAGAAAAGGAATCCCCCCGAAATGGAAACTTACAATTCCTTTTATAGTAGATTTCCATAAATAGTAACTTTCGTTTTTAAAGCATAACTATCCCCCCAAAATAGAAACTTACCCTTCCTTTTATAGTTGATTTCCATAAATAATAACTTTCGTTTTTCGAGCATAATTATCCCCTAAAATAGAAACTTACCCTTTCTTTTATAGTTGATTTTCATAAATAGTAACTTTTGTTTTTAGAGCATAACTATCCCCCGAAATAGAAACTTACCCTTACTTTTATAATTTATTTTCATAAATAGTAACTTTCAGAAAGTTTACTTTTGCATGTCAGTTAACTCATGTTATTAGTACACCTAACTCATGTTAATAGTAGACTTTGCATCTTAGAGTACTTGATCCAACTTTGAAGAACAATCTCAAGAACGAATTTCCAAAAAGTCTACTTTTATATGATTTTGCTCATCCAAATGGTAGATATTTCTCATGAAAAAAATAGTTGTGTCTTATGTTAAATGTAGACTTTGTAACTTTCATCTTCAATTATTGATTTAATCTCAAGAACAATTTTGATTTCCAGAAAATCTAATTTTTTGTGATTTTGCTCTTCCAAATGGTAGACATTTCTCATGAAAATAGTAGTTGTGTCTTATGTTAAATGTAGACGTACTTTGCAACTTTCACCTTCCATTATTAATTCAATCTCAAGAACAATTTTGATTTCCAGAAAGTCTACTTTTTTGTGATTTTGCTTATCTAAATGGTAGACATTTCTTATGAAAATAGTAGTTGTGTCTTGTGTTAAATGTAAACTTTGTAACTTTCACCTTCATTTATTAATTCAATCTCAAGAACAATTTTGATTTCTAGAAAGTCTACTTTTTTGTGATTTTGCTTATCTAAAAGGTAGACATTTTTCATGAAAATAGTAATTGTGTCTTATGTTAAATGTAGATTTGCAAATTTTACATTTGGTTGGTTCAATCTTAATAACCATTTTTATTTCCAGAAAGTCTACATTTATGTGATTTTTCTCATCTAAATGGTAGATATTTCTCATGAAAATAGTAGTTGTGTCTTATGTTAAATGTAGACTTTACAACTTTCACCTTCCATTATTGATTCAATCTTAAGAACAATTTTGATTTCCAGAAAGTCTACTTTTTTGTGATTTTGCTTATCTAAATGGTAGACATTTCTCATTAAAACAGTAGTTGTGTTTTATGTTTAATGTAGACTTTGCAACTTTTACCTTTAATGGGTTCAATATCAAGATCATTTTGATTTCCAGAAAGTCTACTTTTTTGTGATTTTGCTTATCTAAATGGTAGACATGTCTCATGAAAATAGTAGTTGTGTCTTATGTTAAATGTAAACTTTACAACTTTCACCTTCATTTATTAATTCAATCTCAAGAACAATTTTGATTTCTAGAAAGTCTACTTTTTTGTGATTTTGCTCATCTATCATCTAAAAGGTAGACATCTCTCATAAAAATAATAATTGTGTCTTATGTTAAATGTAGACTTGCAAATTTTACATTTGGTTGGTTCAATCTTAATAACCATTTTTATTTCCAGAAAGTCTACGTTTATGTGATTTTTCTCATCTAAATGGTAGATATTTCTCATGAAAATAGTAGTTGTGTCTTATGTTAAATGTAGACTTTGCAACTTTCACCTTCCATTATTGATTCAATCTCAAGAACAATTTTGATTTCCAGAAAGTCTACTTTTTTGTGATTTTGCTCATCTAAATGGTAGACATTTCTCTTCAAAAGAGTAGTTGTGTCTTATGTTAAATGTAGACTTCGCAACTTTCACTTTCAATAATTGATTCAATCTTAAGAACCATTTTTATTTCCAGAAAGTCTACATTTATTTTTCTCATCTAAATGGTAGATATTTCTCATGAAAGTAGTTGTGTCTTATGTTAAATGTAGACTTTGCAACTTTCACCTTCCATTATTGATTCAATCTCAAGAACAATTTTGATTTCCAGAAAGTCTACTTTTTGTGATTCATCTAAATGGTAGACATTTCTCATGAAAATAATAGTTGTGTCTTATATCAAATGTAAACTTTGCAACTTTCATTTTCAATTATTGATTCAATCTCAAGAACAATTTTGATTTCCAGAAAGTCTATTTTTTTGTGATTTTGCTCATCCAAATGGTAGACATTTCTCATGAAAATAGTAGTTGTGTCTTATGTTAAATATAGACTTTGCAACTTTTGTCTTCAATGAGTTCAATCTCAAGAGAGCATACAAGAGAAGTTAGTTTCTTGCAACGAGATCGATTTTAGTAAGAAATTGACATATTAATGAGACAAGAGAAAGAGATTGACGAGACAAACGTGTTCAAATTGTTTGAGTTAGAGAGAGAGAGAGGGGGGGAGGAGAGAGAGAGAGAGAAACTAACTCCGTTAGTGAGAGAGTGAGAATTAGTTTGAGATTTAAATTAGATGACCAGTCAAGCATATAGCAGGTCATCATTAATCTAGTTGGACCAATCATAAGCAACCATGTGGTTAAGGTATCCATACCTTAAGGCACACAAGTATTTACCTTATATAATAATTGAAGCTATTGTTTTCGAACTTTAAACGCAACATTAAACAATAACAACGTACTTCTTTTACAACCAAAAATGGAACCAAACTTCGATCACTAGCTCGATGGATACCTACGTACGGCATGTTTACAGAGAAATGTCAGAGAGAGAGAGAGATCATGTTTTCAAATTGGAAATTAAAGAACCGACGAATGCCCTAATGACATACACCCCTGATATGTGGTAGCCATAAATGTGAGAGCTAACTTCATGCCTGACTTGATAATCATCAATTCCCTCCATTTTGTTGACTTTGGATATTAATTCATCTGGTAATATCATATAAGCTGAATTTTTATTTCCCCCCAGCAGTCTATTATCTATACTCCAAGTAATACACACGACTATACTAGCTACATGGTAGTGGTACTGATCTATGTATTTTTTGATCAAGTCGATCGTGGCTTGTTTGAATTCAAAGGTACCATCACTACTAACAAAAAAACATCTCACACAGATTTAATTCACACAAATATTTAAGAGTCACAAATATCAATGTGAAATACTATATCTTATAGAAGACTATGTAAATTAAGTATGCTTGAGTCCACTAGAATATATACAGCAACAATAACCAAATAAATTTGTGTGGAAAAACATATGTGATAGATTTACATATGAATACAAATCACTTTATGATCCGTGATTAAATAACCTCTGTACGTAAATCATTTCACACAGATCGGTGACTAAATAACGTTTCATACAGATTCTGCGTGAAATGATTTACACGGAGTGCTGTGTCAAACCCAGCTAACTGCACACGGATTTCTGTTAGAATTCTAGAATCCGTGAAATGTATTTCCTACTGATTACAGTGATAATACAAATAAATCACACGATTTTTCGTAAGTATTATAAAATAAAAATTATAGAAAACCACCAGCCTCTCTTAACCCTAATATCCTCTTGGTCTCCTTTCCTTTCAAATCCTCTTTCTCCTTCACAAACTTCTCCCGACCTCTTCATCTTGGTGAGATTGCGGTATCAGCATAGAGTGCTGGCTAATATGGGCCCTAGCTCGGATCTCTTATGTTGATGCCGTGAGCCCTGATGAGTTGGACGAAGAGCTTGATGGGTTCCCCTCTACACAATCGGATTGATCCAATTCGAACCCAGTTCTTCCCACCACCACACGCGACCTCTTCTTCTTCTCTTCAATTGGTAACTTCCCATTCATTTTCTCATGAATTTTTATGTGGTTGAACTGATTAATTTGATTATTTCAATTTATATGTAATTTGATGACCTGATCTGAGTTTCAATTGGTTTTCTGTTGTAGATCTACAGATCTTGGGTTTGGAAGATGCGAATTTTGGGTTTGTAGATCTGAGTTGCAAGGCATGGAAATCTGGACATGTTTGGGTTTAAGAGATGCAGACTTTCATTATTTAATTGAACCATTTCCACATTTATTGTTGCATTTCATACTAATACCTTGTATTTCATTGGTTTTCTTGCCGCTGAAAAGGTCACTATAGTGGGGTATGTACTTCTGTTCTTTTTGAGTTTTATTTCGTGTATTGTTCATGGTGATTCATTTTCTCTATCAAATGCATAGAGATTCATGTTCTTTGTTTCATTATGTTAACTCGTTTAGGAGACTTTGTATAAGTATTATTGTTTAAATGAAAACCAATATCTCTCTGTATCTCAGGCATTCAGTTTCTCTTGTAGCAGTGGAACATTGAAAGGATAAAAGTGGAGGTCATCATCAAGGGTTAAATTTTCATCTTGGTGTCGATGTAATTTTATTCTTTCGTTGTATAAAGTTAGTTTATGTTAGCTAGTTAGTATATGTTTAGATTGTTAGTTTGTATGTTTGGTAGATTTACTTTGCATTTGCAAGGCTAATCTGTTGCTGGATAGATTCACACTTGAAATGTTCAAGAAAAAACAATTATTGCAGGTGCATTTGAAAATTAATTTGCAGAATTTTTTTTTTTTAAATACTCTTATCGTTTCACACGGATATCAGTTTGAATGTTTTGATCGGTTTGCACAGAAATCTGTGCGAATTAGAAGTTGTTCACATGATCACTCATTTCATAAATCAATTATGTTTTTAGATATATGGTGGCACCCACATCAACATTTCGCACGGACTTTTTTATCTGTGTGGAATGAGCACTAGCCCTTTAGCACGGATAGTCATTTCGTGAGTGTAACGTGACTAATAGCTTGTTCACACTGAAATCAGTTTGAAATATCCTCATTTCACATAGATTAAAATCAGTGTGTATGATGTTTTTGTTAGTAGTGTATAGATCCAACTTAACTTAATTGATCTTGATTATATATATATAGTTCCCTTCCAAAGCGGGATTAAAGTGTGGACCTCTTTATTTCGCTCATTTTCAGGTCATATTTTCACATCTTCATTGTTTAGTGTCTAGAATATAGTGTGTAGATCATTCCTGCAAAGTTTCATCCAATTTGGAGATCATTTGAGCTTCCATAATTGTGATTTACACGAACGGTTCCGTTTGAACAGATTTTGTTCAATTGATTCATTTAATCTAATTCGGTACCCAAATGGTTTCTAAATTGGATGAAACTTTACATGAATGATCTACACACTATGTTCTAGATACTGAACGGTGGAAATGTGAAAATGCGACCTGAAAGTGAGTGAAATAAGAAGGTCCACACTTTAATTTCAAAGCGGAACACCGCTCTGAGAGGAAACTATATATATACAGTTCCTATCTAGAGCGAAGCTTCGTTTTGAAATTAAAATATGAAGTTTATTTTTTGACTCACTTTTCAATCGTATTTTACATCTTCACCATTCAGTTTATTAATACTAATGCATAGATTATTCATGCAAAATTTTATTCAAATTGATGATCGTTTAGGTACCAAATTAGGTTAAATCAATGAACGGACTATAAACCTATCTAACCAGAACTGTTTGTGTAAATCACAATTATGAACACCCAAACGATCATCAAATTTAATGAAATTTTGTAGGAATAATCTATGCATTAGTATCAATAAACTGAATGGTGGAGATGTGGAATTACGACCGAAAAGTGAGTTAAACAAGAAACTTCATATTTTAATTTCAGAGCGAACCTTCGCTTTGTATAAGAACTATGTATATATATATATATATGGTTTCACAGTAGAAGACATTTACTAGGAGACGTATAATATCTTTCAGCGGTACCATTGCCCTCGGTGGGCTAAGCATCTAAGATCTTCAAGCCTAAAACTAAGGTCAACTTAAGGGACTCTAAGGGTAACGTATATGACCATATACAATAGTGCATGCATGTTGTGACTTTTCGGTAAATCAAATCAATTTCATTTCTATTCTTTCTTTGCACTGCCTTTTTTTCTTCTTATTTTTTTTTTTCTAGAAAATGGTGGCCGGATTAGCTATCACTGCTGGGAGCAATTTTAGGTATGGCTCCTCCCCAAGAGGTATTTTTCATAAACTGGGGTTCGAACTAAGGACTTCCTATTATCATGAGACTTCTTACCGTGTCCGTCCTACTTACAACCTAGCATGATTCCACTAGACCAACCCTATTGGATTCAAAATATTTCTCACACAACTGAAACGTTTTTTTTTTCCTTATGACCATTGGTCATATTACCAATCCAATGGTTACAAATAATCGAAAAAATCACAATGTATTATACCCACTAGTACCCCGGCCAGAGTTTTCCAAGGACCAGAGATAAAAGATTCTTCTGCCTTTGCATGTAGGCTAGGCAAATTATATTTGACGTTGTCATACGCAATGCGTACGTAGTTTTCTTTGGATTCAAACTTGACTAATTAGATGAATTCTATATATCTACTAGTAGACGTACTACTCCCTAAAACAACCTACCTGGATCACTCTTGAATTCAAACTTGACTAAACAGTTATATGTATGTACAGTATATCATAATCATATATATATATATATATATGAATGTCGGTGAGCCGTAACTTGGTTGGTTAAGAATGTTAACTAACAACTTTGAAGTCATGGGTTCAAACTTCACTGACATATGTAGGGTGCGTGAGTTATTTAATAAAAGTTTTTCTAAAAAAAAAAAATATATATATATATATATAGTTCCTATCCAGAGCGAAGCTTCACTTTAAAATTAAAGTGTGAAGTTCCTTATTTGACTCACTTTTCGGTCATATTTCCACATCTTCACCGTTCCGTTTGTAGAACCTAATGCATAGATCACTCTGCCCAAGTTTCATCCAAATTGGTAATCGTTAAGGTACCGAATTAGATTAAATCAACGAACAGATCATAAATCTGTCTATTCAGAATTGTTTGTGTAAATAACGATTATGAAAATCCAAAGTGAAGCTTCGCTCTGGATAAAAACTATATATGTGTGTGTATATATATATATATATATATATATATATATACAGTCCCTATCCAGAGCGAAGCTTCGCTCTGGAATTAACGTGCGAAAGTCTTTATTTGACTCACTTTTCGGTCATATTTTTCGATCATATCCGGTCAGTGTCTAGATACATATCGTATGATCATCCTTACAAAGTTTCATCCAGTTTGGTGATCGTTTGCACACCGAATCAGATAAAATAAATCAATAGAACAAAATCTGTCCAAGTAGAACCGTTGGAGTAAATCATGATTATGGAGGCTTAAACGATCACCAAACTGGATGAAACTTTGGAAGGATGATCATACGATATGTATCTAGACACTGACCGGGTATGATCGAAAAATATGACCGAAAAGTGAGTTAAATAAGGACTTTCGCACGTTAATTTCAGAGCGAAGCTTCGCTCTGGATAGTGACTGTATATATATATATATATGAATACGGGGCGGGGATCATAAATTTATGACCCTTAATTCTCTCATAGTCAGCTGATCTTGTTTAGAATATATAGTCACTTTGCTATCATATATCATGTATAGCGGGTGAACCCGCTAACCCGTCATGCCCGCCCGTTAACCGCCTAACCCGCACATAATTTCCTGGTTGACTTTGCTATAATCATGTATATGTGTATGTGTGGTTATTGGATGGGTCTGCTGAAATGATCGATATGAATTTCTTTGATATAAATGCCCACAATACATCCATGCATGCAAGAAGAGTTCAACTTATATAACAGACAATTTCAAACTCGATCGCCTCCATTTGTCGTTAAGTGTGAGCGCTCGATCGATTACGAACTTGAGTACTTGACAATCGATCCCCTCCATTTTATTGACTTTAAATTTCATTTCGTAATTTTAACTGCTGTTTTTCCTTTAAGCAACCTAACATATCCTTCTCCAAAGTAGGCATGCCAATTGATAAGATTGTAAGAAGTAGCTAGCTTCAACTCTTTGAATTCAAAGATCAAACTTGACTTTATTATATAACCAGCCGGGTGATATCATAACCATATTGGTGGATCGATGACCACACCGTAATTGGAATATTCAGAGTATGACATTTGAGATTCTTGTTTTTTTATTGTTCCCTAATTAGTATAAATAGGCCAGTGCACACAGGTCTCAAAACACACGAAGCAGCAAATCAACATGGCTACAGGCAAGAGTATTGGTGCAATAGTTCTTCTCCTTGTTTGCGGTATGATCCCTCACCCTCTTCTTCAACTATTATACATTGTTAACTGTAATATATCAAGCTTCATTTTAATGGAAAATGTGGAAATGCATATTTGTCATAGTACGTAAAGAATGGATACAAAAATGTATATATATCATGCATGGTCGCGAAGTTGTTTGCTTGCTTGATTCTGAAGTTATGAGGGCCGGGGTATATAATGTATGTGCAGGTTCAATCCTACTGGGTATGAATCCAACTGAGGCCAAAGTTTGCATTCAAGTTTGCTACGAGGCAGCTTATATGACTTGCCCGTCTTCAGGCTCTACTCATCTCGCACCATCCTGCAACTGTTGCTTAGCTCCGGAGGTCGGCTGCTCCATTTACAACTCCGATGGAACTAAAATCTGTACTGCTACTGATTAAATAACTAAGACGCATGCATGATCATCATGCCCAGCTGGAATAAATGGTTTTCAGAAATAAAGTTACATATAGTAACGAGAATAAGAAACAAACTTCGAATTCGATGTATACTTTATGATTGCTTCCCGATCTCTCTTTATGATTTATATTGCGTTTTTGTTTTACATAATCTGAAAAAGAAAAACTCAAAATGAAAACGAAATAAAGGAACAATATCACCAAGCTGCAATTTTAAGAAGTTAACTGAATCTGAGTAACATATACAAGCCCAGCCGGGAGCTCCAAATCAGATCACAATTAACTTGAGAGTACTTGATCGATCGATGGAGATCAATCATCAAAGATGTATCAGAAATTAAGAGAGCCAAACATGGTCATCGGACTGTTAAGGGTATAATAGGTAATAGGTAGTTCAATAGTTGTGGTTATTTTAGAATAGGATAAAAACCTTTTTCTCTGTAATATTGACTTAAGAAAATGGAAAATGATTCTTGGTCTTAATAAGGCCTAAGATTTGTGGTCTTAATCCTATGTGGCATGCTAGGTCACTTAGACATATCACTAATTTTAAAGATTTTATCATGTCATTCTTAAGCAAAAAGACAATCTCATCCTTCTCAAATCTAATGGCTCTAGATTATTTTATTTTTTATTAAGAAAGAAATGATTATTATGTCTTTTCTTTTCTATAAAAATTATATATTTCTAGTATTTTCTCTCTTTTAATTTTCATCACGATCATGTTTAGATAATGTTGTCTAGATTAACCACTAAAATATAATATGAAAATACATATATTTTTGATTGTATACTTGTTCAAATTGTGATTTTATACGAATATAAATAGATATATATATATATACATATAATTTGTCCAAGAAAAAACAATTTCAACCAATATAAAAATTTACATATATATAATAATTCGTCCGAGATAAAGTTTATATATATATATATAAAGTTTTTTTATGTTTTATTTTATTTGGTAGGAAAGAAATTTTAATAAATTAATAAATTTATGGTATATAGGCTTCATTTGGTATGTTTACTAATTAGATCATTATTAAGAAAATATTCCATATTAGTTTATATCAACCATTAATTATTATGGTTAAAATTGTCTTCTTACTCAAAAATAACTTTGCGTGATTTTTAAAATTGATGAAGTGTCTAAATGATATGGCATACCACTTAGGATTAAGGCCATAAATCTCATGCCTCATTAAGGCCCTCTAGCACTACTCTAAGAAAATAAACAAACATATCTTTTTCAGATTTTTCAGGTTTTCTCTTCTCTCATCTCTATTTCAATCCCTCTGCTTTCAGGGACTCAAATTGAGAACCAACCATATGACTACTGAGAAAAATGGCACACCATTGAAGCCAAAGAAGGCGTGTCATCAGCATGTGTTGCTAACTATAAGCCCTCTAATTGAACCACTAGACTAAGAACAATATATATATGTAGTGGGCGCTAGCTATTGCATAAACTGGCGGATCGACCTAGCTGGGGGCAAGTAGTGAGCGCTGACGCATATCCATTGAGTTTTCGTATCTAGTAGAGTTAGTTAGTGATCAACATACTAGCTAGCATACCAAACTTTAGCCTAAATGTCAACATACTATATACACATAAAAGCCCTTCCACTAAAAGATCTTTTCCTTTTACATATATAAAGGATTGGGCATTAGACCAACTTTTTTGTTATATTTTCAATCTTAACCGTTTAGTTTTTAGGTCTCAATTTGTAGATCACTTATGTAAAATTTCATCTAAATAGCAATTTGCATGAACGGTTCAGGTTTAACAGATTTCATACGTCCATTGATTTAAGCTAGTTTGAAACCTTAACGATCATCAATTTGGATGAAATCAAATGATCTACTCATATAGACCTATAAAGTGAATGGTGAAGATGTGATTTTGTGATCGAAAAGTTGTCTAATGCTTAATCCCTCATATATGTAAAAAACAATAAAAAATCTTTTTTTTTGTTTGGGTAATAAAAAAAAATCCTTTAATGGAAGGGCCATGTATGTATTAATGATATAATAGTAGGTTTGGCAATAAATTAGTAACTTATACAACCATATACAAGTGCACAGTAACTTTTCGGTAAACCCTAGCCGTCTCCATTCTTTCCTTCTTTGCACTGCGTTCTTAGACACCAATTTCTGCGTTCATTTCTTCTTCTTCGATCTTCTTCCTCGCACAACTTAATCGGTTTTTTATTTGTTAACAGGATAAACAGGTAACATCTTCCGAATATTTGTAACCATTGGATATGTTACCCATCCAATGGTCACAAATTATCAAAAAAGCATAGTGTGTATGATACGACCCACTAGTACCCTAGAATTTTCCTAGGATCAGATTCTTCTTTATATTTTAGTTGTTGATTATTAGTCTATATAAATAGCAGGCTTATATATGTTCCCAGTCACAAAACTAGAAGCAAAACATGGCTAGAAACGAGACTCAAGAGAGTATTACTGCAATACTTCTTCTCCTTGTTTGTGGTATGATTTCTCATCGCTTTTCAACTATTGTTCATTCTAATTAAGCTTTTCTTAGTTAATTAATTCGTGCGATTTCAAACTATGCAAAGAAGCACAAGTTAATTAACAGTTGGGAAATCTGTAATTTTCAAAGTAATGAAACGATCCAAAACTGTGTAGGTATCACTTTTCACACGAATGCACTAGACCATCGAATTACTGATCTCTCAAGAACATGACAAATTCAGCAAGCTATATAAGTTTTGATAGAATCCTCTGAAAATAAGACTTGCATCTTAATACATGTATGTTCACAAAGGTTTCTGGCTATGCAGGTTCAATCATACTAGGAGTGAATCCAACTGAAGCCTGCCCTCAGTTTTGCTACGATGCTCGATCTTACATGACCTGCCCGTCTTCAGGAAGCAAGCATCTTTCGCCACCCTGCAACTGTTGCTTAGCTCCGGCACGGGGCTGCGCCCTTTATCAATCTGATGGAACTCTCCTCTGTACTAGCTAGCTAGGAGTTGATAGTTGAATATTGATCATAACTGGGGGCGTGCAAGGTCATGATGCCCAAGCTAGTTTGTATGATACAATAAACATAATAAGAAATAAGAAACAGATCACGGTGTCTCTGGGTTATTAATGTGATCGATGTTCTTCATGATTTGTACGTATTGTTTTCTTTTTTCTTTTGTCTGTAGGAGAACTTAAGGTATATTATGCAGTACTAGTGTTAGGAATACGTTAAACCCTAAAAAATAAAAATAAAAATTGCAAATTATCTTGTTTTTCCCGGTGATTCTTAACGCATATGTTGCTTTATATAATAACTGAAGTCATTGTTTTTGAACTTTAAACACAACATTAAACAATAACAACTTCTTTTACAACCAAAAATGGAACCAAACTTCGATCACTAGCTCGATGGATATCTACGTACGGCATGTTTACAGAGAAATGTCAGAGAGAGAGATCATGTTTTCAAATTGGAAATTAAAGAACCGACGAATCGAATGCCCTAATGACATACACCCCCGATATGTGGTAGCCATAAATGTGAGAGAGCTAACTTTATGCCTAACTTGATAATCAAATCCCTACATTTTGTTGACTTTGGATATTAATTCATCTGGTAATATCATATGAGCTGAATTTTTATTTCCCCCCAGCAGTCTATTATCTATACTCCAAGTAATTTACACGACTATACTAGCTATATGGTAGTGGTACTGATCTATGTATTTTTGATCAAGTCGATCGTGGCTTGTTTGAATTCAAAGGTACCATTAGATCCAACTTGATATATAGAGTCGGGATCAGAAGAGGACGTCCGCACGCCCTTAAAGTGTGGACGTCCCTCCATTTGCTACCGTATGGCTTCGATGACGGCGCGCCTCCACCCCAATGGCCTCCAGCAGCGTCCCCGTTCACTTTTCCTCCCTAGTGAGTCCGCTCTTTTTCTTTTTTCTGGCAAGATCACCCAAAACTTCAAATAAAGTCGATCTCGCCGGAAAACTGGAATTCGGCGGACTCGCTAGGGAGGAAAAGTGATCGAGGACGCTGCTGGAGGCTGCTAGGGTGGAGGCGCCCCGTCGTCGGAGCCGTACGGTGGCAAACGGAGAGACGTCCACACTTTAAGGGCGTGCAGACGTCCTCCTCTGATCCCGACTCTATATATATATATATATATGGTTTCACACCAGAAGACATATACTAGGAGACGTATAATATCTTTCAGCGACCACGTACCATTGCACTTGGTGGGCTAAGCATCTAAGATCTTCAAGCTTAAAACTAAGGTCAACTTAAGGGACTCTAAGGGTAACGTATATGACCATATACAATAGTGCATGCATGTTGTGACTTTTCGGTAAATCAAATAAATTCCATTTCTATTCTTTGTTTGCACTGCGTTTTTTTCTTATTATTATTATTATTATTATTTTTTGGATAGAAAATGATGGCCGGGTGAGCTATCACTTCGAGGCCATGAGCAATTTTAGGTATGGCCCCTCCTCAAGGGGTATTTTTCACAAGCTGGGGTTAGAACCAAGAACTTCCTGTTATCAGGAGAATTCTTGCAGCGTCTGCCCTACCTGCAACCTAACATGATTCCACTAGACCAATCCTATTGGATTCAAAATATTTCTCACACAACTGAAACGTTTTTTTTTTCTGAAATGTGACCATTGCCAATCCAATGGTTACAAATAATCACAATGTATTATACCCACTATAGTACCCCAGAGTTTTCCAAGGACCAGAGATAAACGATTCTTCTTTATATTTTAGTTGTCTATATAAATAGCAGCAGGCTTATATATGTTCCCAGCCTCAAAACTAAAAGCAAAACATGGCTAGAGACAAGAGTATCACTGCAATAGTTCTTCTCTTTGTTTGTGGTATGATTTCTTACCGCTTTTCAACTATTCTGTTCATTCTAATTAAGCTTTTGTGGTTAATTATTAACTCGTGTTTCAAATCAAAGAACACAAGTTAATTGAAAAATGAAAATCTGTAATTCGAATTACTTTCACACAAGTACGATAATCAACTGTGTAACTGTGTATATATCACTTTTCAGTAATTCGATTGTCTAGTGCATGAAAAATCGAATTAGTGTTCTCAAGAACATATATGACAAATTCAGCAAGCTAGGTTTTGATATAATCCTCTGAAATTAAGGCGTATATCTTATATGTGTTTATCCATGTTCACAAAAGGTTTTGATATATATATGCAGGTTCAATCATACTAGGAGGAAATCCATCTGAAGCCAAAGTTTGCCCTCTGTTCTGCTTCGCTTCAGCTTCTAATTATATGACCTGCCCGTCTTCAGGAGGCAAGCATCTTTCGGCACCCTGCAACTGTTGCTTCGCTCCTGAACCAGGCTGCGCCATTTACCAGGCTGATGGAACTCGCCTCTGTATTAGTTCTTGAATATCGATCATAACTGGGGCCGTGCATGATCATGAATCCCTAGCTAGCTTGTATGATACAATAAACATTTGGTTTTTATTATTAATAAGAAACAGATCTCGCATTGTTCTGCAGTTTCACGAACATGTTGGATCCAAAATAAAATGACAAAGATTACGAACATATATGTTGAACACTAAGGAAACTTTAAGAACTATGTGTGCAGTAATTAATTTATATCAGTCTGCTGGTAATTTTGGCTTCTTTGTAAATTTGAATGTACGCAATCTGAATATTCAAGTGAGGTGCTTCAGTTTTGGGATGATGGTAATTGCTGCAAACAATGAGTGTCCTGGAGTCTCCGTCTATTATTATTATTATGTTAATTAAGAAGCAGCTTGCCATATATAATGAAGCTGTTTGACATGCCCCCCTGTAAGTTAACCTCACGCTTCAGATACATATCATTAGGGGCCGGGCGTTCATATATAAGAAAGCTTGAGAATCTCATCATATACTATATTGATCAATTGTAACAAGGAGATCTACAACAGCGAAGCCATGGATGGAAGGCATTGAACTATTGAACCAAGCTCATGTTACACGTAATGAGAAACAAAAAGAAGACTGAATCAAGCTTTAGAAAATGGGAAGTAAAAGAACTTGTATAGTGGCGAGACTCAGAAACATTTCGTAAGTATAAGCCCTCTAAATGAACCACCAATCCACCATATTAAGATATATGTGGTAGTACTGCATTCTTGATGACGAAATTAACTTGTTCAAGGAGAAATATTTCACTCTCCACAGGGCCGGGGTTAAGTTTTTGAACCAGCAACAAGCTGGTCATGTCATTAGCATCTCCTCTAATAAAACAATGTACTGCTTCAAGGTTTTCCTGGCAGATTCATCAAGTCAGCTTCAACATGTTTGCCTTAGCTGTAAAGAATGCCCAGTAAACTAACGTTGTTGTTACGTAGCCAGCTCCAACCTGAGATCAAACCTCAGGTTGGAATCTCCTCAAGCAATGAATCATACATATCAAAATTATATATGAAAGTTCTGTGGACAAAGTGCTAAAATAAACTAGTGAATGAGCTAAGGACACACCCTCCATACTATATTAACTAAGGTCTCAAAATTCTTGGATCAAATCATCGTTGAAAACCTGCAGTTTCCCTACAATAATGGAGATGATCGAGTAATCCTTGTTTAAGTTTGAGCTCTCAGTTTACTAACTTGATAATCAAATCCCTCCATTTGTTGACTTTGAATTTCATTTGGTAATATCATATATATGATCTGTTTTTTTTATTTCCCCCCAGCAATCTATACCCTCCAAGAAATTTACAAGACTATAAGGTTTTCTATGCATATTTTGATCAAATCGATCGTGGCTTATTTGAATTCAAAGGCACCAACTTAAGATCAAACTTTACTTGATTTATATATCCAAGCCGGATCATGATCATATAGGTGGTTTCACACCAGAAGATAATTGGAAGCAGTAGGATTGAAGATAAAAGATTCATCTTATATTTTAAGAGTGGTTTTAAATACACACCCCTAATTACTTGATACACATCCCTATTATTTGACAATTCAAATCAGATTTTATTTGTATGTTAAATGACTAAAACAGACATGTGTAATACATTAGGAATATATAAATAAATTAAAAACAGAAAATTTATATTTGGAAACTAATGATGTGATAATATAAAAAAAATTAAATTATTAAAAACGAAAAAATTTAAATTTAGAAACTTATAAAGTGAATATATTTATTTTTAGAAATTAATAAAGTGAAAATACAGAACCAAATAAAGTACTAAAATTGGAAACTTATTTTGGAAAAATTGTAGTATAGTTAATACAAATTTTGTCAAGTTTTGATGATTAATTTCTTTCTTTTTCATCCTAAAAAGTTCATAATTTTCAAGTTTAGAATGTGAAACAATGTAATTTTTATATGAACTTCTATTCATTATATATTCCATCATCTTCTTCTTTTTTACCCAAACACACATGTTGAGGTATGCATTCTTCATCTTGTTATCAATTTCATGTTTAAAAATTTGAAAAGAACATTGAATCTGTGTAAGGATTTATATAGACCATACACAAATAGTATATATGAACATCTACAAAGTGTAATAAACTTATAGTAATTAATATATATTAATCACACAATAATAGTCTTAATATAGTCAATTAATATTTCATGAAATTTTGGATTAAGGGTTTTTTTGGGTACTTTGGGTTGTGTATTAAGTAAAATATTAGAATGAGAAATTAGATAGATGATGTATTAAGTGAGGCATGTGTATTAAGAAATTAGGAGTGTGTATATAAAATTTCTTATATTTTAATTGTTGATTATAAGTATAAATAGCAGGCTAGCTTATGCTCCTAGCCTCAAAACTCAAAGCAAAACATGGCTACTGACAAGAGTATTACTGCAGTAGTTCTTCTCCTTGTTTGTGGTATGATTTCTTACCGCTTTTCCACTATTGCTCATTCTATATTTCTAATTAAGCTCTTGTAGTTAATTAACTCATGTTTCGAACAAGAGCACAACTACTCAAGTTAATGAAAATCGGAAATATATGAAGTACAGAAACGATCCAAAACTACCCATGTGGTTTGGTTCACAACTACCCATGGGTTTGGTCTAGTGGTAAGCATGTTAGGTCTACTTGTTGGGCGAATGTTACAGTGATACTCCTGGTAATAAGAGATCACTGGTTCGATCCTCCGCAAGTGAAAAACACCCTATGAGGAGAGGCCATATCCATGTAACCAAAAAAAGAAACGATCCAAAAGTATCACTTCTCAGTTCTCACACGTACTCGACTATCGAAATACTGTTCTCATGAAATGCCAAATTCATATAAGACGTATAGCTTATATATGCATGCATGTTCACAAAGGTTTTGGCTCGATTATGAGGGTTGATATATGCAGGTTCAATCATACTGGGAGTTGTTCCAACTGAAGCCAAAGTCTGCCCTCTAATTTGCTACGATGCAGCTGCTTATATGACCTGCCCATCTTCAGGAAACGAGCAACTTTCGCCTCCCTGCAACTGTTGCTTAGCTCCGGCACCAGGCTCCGCCCTTTACCGAGCTGATGGAACTCGCCTCTGTACTACTACCTGAATAGCTGCATATCGTAATAGGGGGCGTGCATGATCATGAATCTCTAGCTTGTATGATACAATAAACATTATGGTTTGCCATTAGTACGTGATTTGTTTGCCATTAATAAGAATAAGAAACAGATCTCGCATTATTCTGCAGTTTTACGATATGTTGGATCCAAAAATAAAATGACAAAAGGATTGAAAATGATGTTAATTTTTTCCTGATGATTCTACTGGATATGTTGCTTTAATAACTGAAGTTGCTTTCGAATTCTAAAACACAACTGTAAACAAGAACAACCTTTCTTTTACAACCAAAAATGGAACCACATTTCACTAGACGGATGCCTAATGTTTACAGAGAAATGTCTAAGGGAAAGGAAGGAGGCATTCTGCTACATCAAACTATTCTAAGATAACACTGATTATTATGAAGACAATCATATTTCACATTTTTGCAGTGCCATCCTTTATTTCGAAATCCAATTTTTGACCAGATGGTTTTTCACTCAGATGAGCCTTAATTACCCTAAAAAATAAATTAGGTTGGGTTATTCCCAGTTACCTTGAATTGCTTGTGTCTATCTTCTTGGCTGCTTCAGCAGTTCAGCAGGATTAGTTTTGTACGGGCTACGGGCAGCGCCCAGAAACGTTCCACTAGCTAGCCTTAATTAACCTAGAGCTTTGTTACGGACATTTCCAACTTGTCCAAACTGCTTACAGAATTCAGGGTTACCTGCAAAAGGAAGATACTTCTTTATTTAAACAAAATTCATGAGAACGAATAGATACCAGAGAGATTTGGCTGTTGAACTGACCTTGAGCCCTTGGCATGATGTGGGTGCTGAAATGGTAAACTAGCACCTGCATAATATGAGGAAATAATTGAAGATAAGAAGAACCAAGAACTATGTCAAACGAAGAATTATATGTCATGCCAAAACCCTGACAAAGGACAAGAAAGAAAGGAAAAGAAAATTCTAGACCAAACTTAATAACCCTTACAGTATCAGGGAGATCAAATAAGTTTGAGCTTGATGCCTACAGCTATTTGAATAAATTATGACAAGTATTTGGTTCTAGGCTTGTTACAAGCTTCAGGCTGAGCTGAGAGTATGTAGTAGTTTTGAGCCTACGGTGCCTACCTACACATCTACCTGAATCCCTATTATTTGCAACCAGTTGCCTCTGAATTAACATATGCCAACCAATACATCAGAATCCATATAGGCTAACCCAGCAGTCTCAAATAAGATTACAGTTCCTAAAGCCTGTAAATGCTTAAAAGTTCTTTATCAAGGAAAAGCTGGACTCGCAGTTGGACAAACATGAAAGATATTACAAATATATCTTATGAAACAAACTTGACCAAAGAGGTTAAGAGCAAAAGGGATTACACAGTAACATCCAACCAAGATCAGCAAGGCTGCATAATGAACTGACCTGTCCACTGTAAAATGGCTTGAAGATCATAATCAACATTTATGCTTTCTCCCTGAACATCTTACAATGCGACTATCCCATCCTTCTGTTGGGGCTGAGGCTCCGAAACCGGATATCCTTGAGCAAACTTTCTCAGCCTCTCTATTTCACCAACACCAGGAAGCCATTCGGTAAGAATCTCCATCGTTATATAATCAGGATTACAGTCCCCTTCAACCATTTGATCCATAAATTGAAATGCCTTCTTTAATAAATTGTTCTCTCTAAGGCCTTTGAACAGGGCATTGAAAGTTTGGGTATTAGGTCTCACCCCCTTATCCTTCATGTCCTCCATCAAAGAAAGAGCTTGTTCCACATCATTCTTCTTGCAAAGAGAATTGATTAAATCATTGTAGATTACAGTATTCGGAGGTATCTTTGACTTAGAACCCATGTCTCTGAAGATTCTCATGGCTTTTTCGATATCACCATCCAAGCAATGTGCATGAATCAATGTACCAAAAGTGACAACAGTGGGAACAATACCCTCATTCAGCATCCTGTCAAGTACTTTATGTGCACTTTCAAAGTCCCCAGATTTGCCTAAGTAGGCAAGCAAGGTGTTGTATGTTACGCTATCAGGCTTCACTCCAGACGCCTCCATTTCCTCAATCATCTCATGAATCTTATCAGGCTTATTTTTACTGGAGAACCCACGAATCATCACATTGTAAGAAACGATATCCATGGAAAACCCAGCCTCCTTCAACTTCGAGACAACAAAGCTGGCATCCTCCATCCTTCCGGCTTGGCTTAAACCAGAAATCAAGCAGTGGTAAACTTTTGCATCAGTGGGACACCCAGAGCTCAACATCTGATCAAACAACTCCATTGCCTTGCGAATATTGGTCACATTACAAAAGGAAGTGATTAAGATTGTGTAAGTGACAGCATTGCCTTTCAAACCTTTCCTCTCCATTTCGTTAAAGAACTCAAGTGCAGTGTTGAGTCTCCCATGCCTGGACAGACCAACAAGCATAGTATTGAGGGTGGAGACATTCATTTTTATCCCTTCTTCCTTCATTTTATCAAAGAGCTCATGGCCCTTCTCAATGTCCCCAACTTTGTTGAAACCATCAATCAAAATATTATAGGTAACAGTATTAGGAGCACAGCCACTTTGAGATCTCATCTTTTCCATCAAACGCAAACCTTCTTCTTGCCTTCCCACTTTACAAAGTCCATCAATCAGAGTGTTATAGATGACCACATCTGGCGCAGCCGAAACCCCCTTTACTCCTCTACTCATATTTTCAAACACCTCCATGGCAGCACCTATTCTCCTAGACTTGCATAACCGATTAATAAGAATACCAAAAGTTATAACATCGGGCTTAATCCCCATCTCTTCCATCTTCGCCATAAGCTCCCTCATCCTCTTAAACTCATTCCCTCTCCCCAAAGCCGACAACAGCGCATTGCACGGAGCAGCCTCTACAGCACCACCCTTCTTCATGACATCATGCAAAACATCCCAAGCAAGACCAATCTTCCTGTTCCTACACAAACCACTCACCAATTTCGTAAGTACCATGCTATTAGGAAACACGCAACGCCCGCCAAATTTCGACACCAACTCCGCAATTTCCTCCTCACTGACACTCCTCCCTCTAATCTCTCTCCTTAAAAACAAGCCAACCACAACATCAACAGTAAACTCATCAACCTGGAACTTTGCTTCTGGGTCAAGCATTTCGTCGAGCACCTTCAGTGCATCATCAACACGTCCCATTTTCAGCAACATCCCAATTACCACATTGCGAATACGAGTAGTTTTCAACCCCGACTCGAGTTCATTAAACACTATTAGAGCCTCCTCCTCCATCCCAGCCCTCCCCATGGACTGAACAAGCAGCCCTGCTGCCTTGGGACTAATCGGAACGTTTCGATCCTTGCCCATCTTGTAGAGCTCATAAAGGTTCGTTTCGGAGGAGGGCTGTCGCAATGTGAGCTCCACAAGGGCCTCGAATGAGGAGGAGAGCAAGGCCTTTGGAGGGTCCTGAGGGGTGAGATTTTCGGAGACGAAACCGAAGAATTTGAGGGCTTTGGTGGGGAAACGAGGCGGCGGGTGATGTGGAGGAGGGAGCGGGGTGAAGGGGAGGAGGTGGAGTTGGGGAAGACGAGGGTTTGGAGCTGGGGGAAGTTCCAGTGTTGCTCATTGGGTTGGAGGACTTGGAGGACTTGGGTTATGAGGGAGTCGTCGTCGTCGTCGTTGTCGTCGTCGTCGTCGTTGTCGTCGTGGTGAGGATTGGAGATGGGATTGGTGCAGAGGTGGCGGGTGAGGAGGAAGAAGGGGGAGTTGGATGTGGGGGTTTGGGGTTTAAGGAGGTGGAGGAGGGGTTTTGAACTCTTCATTTTTGATTTAGGGAGAAGAGGTCTGAATCTATGGCTTTCAACTTTTGAAGGTAGTCTCTTGTTAGTTGTTTGACTTGTTTCAGATACACAAACTTACTTTTACCCCTACAGAGTATTACTGTATGAACAAAATATTACTAGTTAGGTAAAACAATTTTTGTCTCACAAAAAAAAAAACAGGGTAAAACAATTTTTGGAAACAAATATTAATTGAGTATATCTTGGTTCGACTTCTAGCGTCTACATTAAATTTTCTTTTGTTGTCTATGTTTATTAATCTAAGTGATGAATGAAATTTATATGAATTGCAAGTCCGTGGAGATATCAATTTAATTAGGGATGTAGCTTTTGGTATAGTGATTACAAAACATGTATTAGATTTTGGTTCGACTTCTTGCGTTTCCATCAATGATTTTTTGTTGTTGTTTATGTTTATTAAACAAGTGATGACAATTAAATTTAAATAAATGAGATACCAACTTAGGGATGTAGCCCAGTTGGTAGCATGCGGGATGTAGCCCAGTTGGTTGCATGCATTAGATCTTGGTTCAACTCTTGGCGTTTCCATCAAGATCAATTTGATCCATAACTTGTAGAAGATCAAAAACGCAATAGTTCAATGGAGGAGTTGTTGTTTATGTTTATTAAATAAGCTATGGTACTGAGATGTTTATCATACCCTTAATTTACATGATTACATCTAGTTGAATAAAATTACAAATTTATGTGAATCAAATTACAACATTGAGAACAAATTTATCATATTTATTTACATTATTTACATGAGGTTAAACCAAAATCACAACATTAAGAACAATTTGCTCAAAAGTGTAACATGGTTGTAAATTACGTAATTACAATTACTGGAACAAGATTAAAAACAATAGGACTCAGCATTATCACTTTAACTACAAATACGTTGTCACAATTGTAAATGTGGGTACCACATACGGGCATGTATCATACAATTTCACATTAATATAAACTTGGGATCCACTCATAGTTAATTAGAAGATGATTTTTGATAAGATAATTATTTCACTCTAACAAATGATCAATTCAATCCACAACCCATATAATATCAAAAACACAATATATAGCTCAATGGACGAAAGTTTACAGGCGGTTCCCTTCTTTTACAATATATAGCTCAATGGACGAAAGTTTACAGGCGGTTCCCCTTCTTTTTCTTCCTCTCTTCTTGTGTTATAGTCTACTAAACTTTACAAATGTATGTTTGTAAATCATTAATTATACATAGAAAAGGAGATTGGGATATGAAGAATGGTTGAATAGATAATTGTGGGTTGAGAAAGAAATATGAGGATTGGTCATGGACGATGAGTGATTCCTGAGCATGTCTATTTTCACCAGAATGTCGACTTCCATTTACGGTTCGCATCCGTTCTTTGAAAACAATGAAAAACGAGCGGAAGACATTTTCAATAATTACACAGAAGCTTTGAGTTGTATCCATAAAATGGTTTGCAGTGTTTTTTGCTATTCAACATACCGAAAGTGTATTAAATGGATTTTATTTTCATAATACAAAAAATAGTTTTTCAATCATGGACATCTTATTTTGAATAGCATAACAACTTCCGATACTAAAACGATCATCCTTCAATGCTTAAGTATTTATGTTCTCATAACTTCTCACATATATAATTAGGGTACCTGCCAGTGCCCTAACTCATACAAGAATAATTATTTAGTGTTATATGAGAAACAAACATTATTTTTTGGGTTCTCAACACAGACACACAACCAACGTACAAGAAGTGTTACGTACTCATTTCGCTGCATACATACTGGTGAGAATTGCTTGTGCTTGGTCGTGCACCACCTTTCAAGTCTTGAGTATGTGCTTTTGTTCTGTCAGAGTTGCACCAATGACGCAATGCAGTAGATATATATATACCTCCTATCACAACATGACTCATATATGTTTTACCTGATTAATTATTAGTGTAACTTTCAGAACTGAACTTTCACCCAGACTCTCTCTCCAATACAAAAGAAAAGATACTCTCTCTGCAATATATACCAAAGGAAAATATATTCTCTCTACAGTACCAACAAGTATATATAAATTAAGGTATCACTTTAGTTTTAAGGCGGCTCTCTCTCATCTCTCACTTATGTTCTGAAGAGTGCTAATGGAAGGGCCAAATCTGGCAGCAACATTGTCAAACTACTCAGGTACAAAATCAATGTTGTTATGTACAACACTAATAAGCATTTGGAGAATGAAGCTGAGACGGCTTTTCAGTATGCTTGGCTAGATTTCGTCGATGTTTCCTTCAACAAGTATAGGATTTCAGACTTTGTTGAAACCTGGGGTTTAATTCAGTTGGCAAAAAATGTGAAGACTACTATTATCATCATCGATCTGGATCGCCTGAATTCATAGAAATCTGGTGAGGTAACCAAGTTTTTGAACAACCTACATAATTACTCAAAATGTTATGTGGTGGGACTCTCTTCTGCTAATAGAGAGAAGAATCATAAAGAGCTGAACTGAAGAAACGAGATTCGGATGCCAAGTTGATGAAGAAAGTAAAAGAAAATCATATCATCACCACGCCAATGGAAGCCGGGGACCTGTATCCAATCATTGCTAGTCTTGTGAAAGGGAATCTAGGAGAGTGATTTAATCTATCTAATCTGGTTTGTAAATAAAACAAAATATTTTCCACTGTTATGTAAACGTAGTTGCATGAAGTGATAGATGTCTGCATAAACAATATTTTCATGTCTCATAATTACTTGTCGTATGATTGTGTATTCTTTCTGCTTCAAAAAAAAAACAAGTACATATATATTTAATGATGTTTGATATTTTTTATGTTAATTAAGAACCCTAATTACAACTAACTACTACCATCAATTAACATAATAATTAGCAATTGAGCGCTAATCTAAAGTTGTCTAATTTAAAAGATGATTTTTGATAAGATAATCGTTACTCTTCAACTAACGATCAATTCTATCCACAAGTAATAGAAGTTTAAAAACACAATAGAGTAGTTGTTGTTTATGTCAGTTCATATCTAAAGCGAAGCTTCGCTCTGAAATTAAAGTGTGAAGTTCCTTATTTGACTCATTTTTCGATCATATTTCTACATCTCTACTATTCAGTTTATTGATACTAATGTATAGATCATTCCTACAAAATTTTATTCAGATTGATGATCGTTTATGTACGGAATTAGATTAATTCAATAAACGGATCATAAACATGTCTGACCAGAACTGTTTGTGTAAATCACGATTATGAACATCCAAACGATCATCAAATTCGATGAAACTTTATATAAGTGATCTATGAATTTGATTCTACAAACTGAATGGTGAAGATGTAGAAATATGATCGAAAATATGTCAAATAAAGAACTTCACACTTTAATTTCAGAGCGAAGCTTCGCTCTGGATATGAACTGTTTTTTATGTTTATTAAACAAGCTATGGTAGTGGGATGTTCATCCTACCTTTATTTTACATTTAATTGAACAAAATTACAAGCTTATGTGAATCAAATTACACATTGAGAACAAATTTATCATATTTATCACTACCAGGAGAAGTACTTTAGCCGACGAATTATTTTCGTCGGCCTGTTACCCTAACTCGTCGGCTAAACTCTTAGCCGACGAGGCTTCGTCGGCTATAGTGTCGTCGGGAAAGGGCCCTCGGCGCTGACTTTAACCGACGAACCCATCATCGTCGTCGGCTATTGTCCATACTTTAGCCGACGAAACATTTGGTCGTCGGCTTTTGTTCATGAATTTAAGCCGACGAAACAGACTCTATCTTTCGTCGGCTATACTCCCACACTTTAGCCGACGACGGTTTAAGTCGTCGGCTATACTCTCAGACTTAAACCGACGATACAACACGTCGTCGGCTATACTCTCAGACTTTAGCCGACGAATATCTCAGTTTCGTCGGCTTATGTATATAATTAAAAAATTAAAAAATAGAGCCTCTTTCGTCGGCTATAGTGAGTTTAGCCGACGAAACATGCCAGAATTCGTCGGCTAAACTATATAAAAATAAAAATAAAAATACTATAGCCGACGAATTGTGGCGTATTTCGTCGGCTATAACTCCATTCCAGTATAAAAAAAATACACAAAATTTTTAAATTACTATTTTAAGCAAACTGCAAAATACACCAAAACAATTCCATATATATAACCAACAAGAAGCACATAAAACTATATAAGGTATCAACTACACAAAATCTAAATGATCTAAATCAATATCCGGATCTGGGGCCTGCTGGTGAAGAGATTTCGGCAGCTCAGGTATGTCTATAGGCGCAGGCATGGGCGGAGGTGGAAGTCCCTGAAGCTGGGCAGCTGCTAAATCCTGGAAGTACTGGTACATCTGCTTCTGCTGGGCATGCTGGGCGGCATGTAGGGCTCTAGTATAAGATCTATATTTGGCGAACTGGGCGGCATGAGCGGCAGCCTGAGCGTCAGCATGAGCAGCCTGAGCGGCTTGCTCTCTCCGTAGTCTCTCAACTTCCGACTCTAGCTGAGTCGTCCTGCTGCTGGTCGAGGCTGCCTTTCGTTGAAATCCTGGAGTGGTCTTCAAGACCCCATGGCCCTTCTTTCCTAGACCCCGGCAGTAGAAGTTGTTTTCTCGCGGTGGGAAGGCTGTGCCCATGATCCTCGCCCCAACCCTCGGATCTGAAGTGTCGATCCGGGAAATGGCTTCGGACATCTCTTCCTCCTGCGTGTCCGGCCATGTCTCCCTCACTATAGCACTCATCACCTCGTCACTAGCCTCCCTCACCCTTGCCTAATTGGATAGGAAAAAAATTATTAATTAACATTTTAACATATATATTAGTAAAATTAAAAATTCCGTAAAAATGAAAGATTACTTACTATATCCTCCTGGGAGTCAGGATATGCCTTCTCGTACGTATAGACGTACTGGTTGACCTCTGGATGTTCCCTGGCCGCCTCGTCTATGAAGACAGCGAACGGTCTAGAACCAGCATGATGGTTCCTTGTGTTGCGTTGCCGGTTCTGAGCGTTCGCCCGGGAAACCGCCTTCAAAGAAAAAAGTAAACTATTAGTAAAATATTTTAAAACGCACGTACTTAATGATAAATTAACTAATTAATTTATTTAAATACTTGTTTACGAGGGTTGTTGAATTCTGATGTCAGAAGCCAACGCCACTCGTACTCTCTGTACTGAAACTCAGCAGGGGTAGCAGAACGTGCGTTCCCGTGCGTAGTCCAATAGGTCCGCAACTCGTTCTTCCACTCCTTGTACCTACAGATACAACAAAAATATTAGAAATATAATTAATATGACAGACAGTTTTGTTTTTTCATTAATTTCCCAACGTACCTTCCCCCATGCACAAAGTCCGCCCAGCTGCTCTTCAAGGGTTCGGGAACCTCAAACCACACCTGCATTTAACCGTTTATTAGTTTAGTTTTTCCAAAAATCTACAATGTAATACATAATATTATTCAGGCATTTTGTAAACTCACCGACATCGCGTTATGGACCATGTCTTTAACCTCCTGCGGGACCTCGCCCCAGTCTAACCACAACATAGGGACTCTATCCCTAATGAGCGCTCCCACGCGGCCGGAGTACGTCCTCGACTTTCCGCCCGATACTACGTCGCCATCCCCGTCAGTACCGATGACAATCCTCCCTGAGGTACCGACGATCTTCTCCAGAGCCTTCCCTGTGACGGGGCCTCTCTTCTTCTTTGCCGGCTTCGCTCCGACGGTGCCTATGACATGATAAACCAAATTGATTATTAAAATCGGAATCGGAGAATTATAACAAAACAAATCATTCATCTTTCATTACCTGAGGGATCGGACGAGGACGCGACGGATTCCGCCTCCGATGATGATACCCTCGCGGAAATAAGAGGCGTATCAAAAGGCACGAACCGGTACGCCGCTGATGGAGCCACTGGCGGGGGCAGTGGATAAATCGGCGTCCCTGAGTCATCGACTACAGGTATGGCCGGTATCATCCGCGGAAGGAATAGGTGAGGCGGCGGCATCTGTACCCCAGATGACCCACTATCCGAAGAAGTAGGAGCTGGAGTGGGCGCCCGGTGTATCTCAGGCATACGGGGTGCAGACACCTCCGTCTGAGGCTGAGCAAACAACTGCCTCGCGGAATAAAGGAAGCCCCGCTGCCTCGATGAAGGGGGCACCTCCGGCTGCCTCTGCGCCGTCTGCAGAAGGCTCGCATGTCTAGCTGTCATAGGGCCCTGAAACGACGTCTGAGGGTTGCTAGAGGTTCCCTCAGACGATACAGATCTTTGGCCCTTCGAACCCTTCGTCGATCTAATATTACCGCTCATCCTATTTAAAATATTAATTTGAATCAAAAAATGCAAACTCATTTTAAAAATGTAAAAAATATATTCACTTCCTAAATACTAATTTTCACTTCCTAAATACTATTTTTCACTTCCTAAATACTATTTTTCACTTCCTAAATATACACTTCAAAAATAAAAATATACACTTCCTAACAACAGCACAACATTGCAATTGACCGGAAAATCAAAACAAACACAAAATACAAAACAAATATATACATTTCCTAAATACTAATATACACAACAAATATACACTTATTAAATAACAATATACACTTCCTAAATACAAATATACATTTCCTAAATACTAATATACACAACAAATATACACTTATTAAATAACAATATACACTTCCTAAATACAAATATACACAACAACACCACAACATCATATACACAATAACATTATATACACAACAACATTATATACACAACAACACCACAACATTATATACACAACAACATCACAACATTAAAAATAACCGAAGCTCAAAAAAACGTACTCGAGGAGGAGGAGGGAGGACCGGAGCAGCAGCAGAATTCGGCCGGAGCAGCAGGAGGAGGAGGCCGGCCGGCCGGAGGAGGAGGAGGAGGAGGAGGAGGCCGGAGGAGGAGGAGGCGGAGGCCGGAGGAGGAGGCGGAGGAGGCCGGAGGAGGAGGCGGAGGAGGAGGCCGGAGGAGGAGCCGGAGGAGGAGGCCGGAGGAGGAGCCGGAGGAGGAGCCGGAGGAGGCCGGCCGGAGATGGACCGTCTGATTTTCGAGGGCGAGGGCGAGGGCGAGGGCGAGGGCGAGGGAGAGGGAGAGGGAGCGGAGGGAGAGGAGGGAGAGGGAGAGGGAGCGCGAGCGGAGGCCGGCCGGAGAGGGAGAGGGAGCGGAGGCCGGCCGGAGAGGGAGAGGGAGAGGGAGCGGGAGATAAGGTCGAGGGCGAGGGCGAGGGCGAGGGAGAGGGAGAGGCAGAGGGAGAGGGCGGCGACCGGGAGAGGGAGCGGAGGCGAATTTCGGAGAGGGAGAAAATAGGGCGGAGGCTAGGGCATACAACCAGTCGAGCTGGGTTATACCCGAGGACTTTAGCCGACGAAATAATAATTTCGTCGGCTAAAGTTAATAATTTCGTCGGCTAACATTAAACTTTAGCCGACGAAATAATAAATTCGTCGGCTAAACATTTCAATAATTTCGTCGGCTAAAGGTAATAATTTCGTCGGCTAACCATTTGAAATTCGTCGGCTAAACACAAATTGTTTATACATTCATCAAACTGTGACTGCTGCTCGTGATGATCAAACTTGAGAACGGAAATCCTTCCGTCAGATCTGACCATCATGATAAAATACATGTATGGGAAAAAATTCAACTTGATCTGACCAGGTTAAGTGCTCGATCCGGACGGTCAATCCAGTAAGTCAAACCCCTAAATGCACGGAAAAGGTCGTTGGACCGTCTAAATTTCGTATTTTGGCCGGACCTTCAACTGAAAATATTTTCAAATTGATGAGACACAACAAGTGGTATAAAAATTTTACGCAAAATAACCACCGAAGATAGGGCTACCCATAGGGAGAAAGAATTGAAAATTGGATTGACCGCAACTATCGGCACCGAGACATGACCGGAATACCTTGATTTTTCAACCGTAGACGTATTTCACCATTCTGGTCATGTCTTATTTCACGACTTTTTCACGTTTGAAGGTTCTACGTATAGTTTGCTTTTGAAACGGAACATTTACCTAACACTTAGTAAACAAGTTATACAACATTAGTAGGCATGTTCTGACTGTGATGATCAAACTTGAGAAAATAAAATCCGACGGTCAGATCTGACCACCATGATAAAATACATGTATGGGAAAAAATTCAACTTGATCTGACCAGGTTAAGTGCTCGATCCGGACGGTCAATCCCGTAAGTCAAACCCCTAAATGCACGGAAAAGGTCGTTGGACCGTCTAAATTTCGTATTTTGGCCGGACCTTCAACTGAAAATATTTTCAAATTGATGAGACACAACAAGTGGTATAAAAATTTTACGTAAAATAACCACCGAAGATAGGGCTATAGTATGTAACAGAAAAAGTTTAGGGTTTAGCCGACGAATACCCTAAATCATCGTCGGCTATACTATGTGATAAAAAAATATAAAAATTAATAAAGCCGACGAAATATTAGGGTATTCGTCGGCTAAGATGGTTTTGACCGACGACTTCCATTATACTTCGTCGGCTAAGATGGTTTAGCCGACGACATTCATTTGAACTCGTCGGCTTTAATATCTTTAAACCGACGAATTCCTTTTCAATTCATCGGCTTTAAGTTCTTTTAGCCGACGACAGGTTAATCAATTCGTCGGCTATAAGTCCTTTTAGCCGACGACTTCTAGTATTCTTCGTCGGCTAAGACGGTTTTAGCCGACGACTTTTAATATAATTCGTCGGCTAAGAGGGTTTAGGCCGACGACTTATGTTGTATTTCGTCGGCTTAAGTAAAAAAATACAAACCCTAAAACAGATGGTTTAAACCATACTAATTTTCTGTTCATATATCACCAAAATTCATATAAAATAACAGAAATATGAATTCAACATATGTAAACTAGAAATGAAGGTAATACAGTCTTTTTTATTACAAATTAATGTATTACTGTTTCTACACATCCCGGAGACTGGGATCATGGAGAATCACGGTGGAACACGAATATAAATAGTAAACATCATGGGCAAGAGACAAGCACGTATAGTGGTTCACCATGTCATCGGAGGGCATGGCTACGTCCACTTGGAATTCACTATCATGGCCAAGAGGCCCTTTGGGATCGGGAGAGATATTCATCATCTATCATCCTATCTCCTCTCTATGTCTATGGGAAGCCTTCCTTTTATAACTAAGGAAGGTTCCCTCCTTTTACATATTATCGATGTGGGACAAACTACCGACTACAATTACATCCAACTACCGACTACAATTACATCCGAAGAAATTAAAACTAAGGCTCGTAATCGGAATCATCCGATGAGTCTTCTTCGGTGTCAGAATTAATTTCTGGTAATCTATGTCTTTCCTCATCGCCAGAGTCTTCGTCTGTTTCTTGATTTGGATCAACATCAATAAGCCTTGGCTCTTCATCACGAATTCGCACCGAACGACCCGCTTTAAAATTATTAAGGCGAACGGTAGAGGAGTTAGGAATACCTATTGCGTTGGGCTCTTGATACGCAACATCTTCTTCCTGGTCTTCGGCCTCTCCAAGTGTAGCCGCCCGGTAAATGTTTCGAGGGTGCACAAGGTTGACTACTTTCCACGCGTCACCCTTAGCAAGGTCATCAAGATAAAACACTTGTTTTACCGATGTGGCAAAAACGAACGGGTCATCTTCGTAAGAACTTGTAGCAGTGTTCACCGATAATATTCCGTACTGATCGGTCTTCATGCTCTGCGGGCTAGTATCAAACCATCTACACTTGAAGAGGTGCACTGTCATGCCTTCACCGTAAACGAGTTCCACCACTGAATCAAGAACACCGTAATAGTCAACTCCATTCCGCCCACCATGCGCCATCACCCCAGAATTCTGTGTTCTCCGTCTGCTGTCTCTCTGTTCACATATAAATTGCACGCCATTCACCTTGCACATCGGATAAACTCTTGACATTATCGGCTTCATCGCTAGAAGTCTTAGTTCGTGTGACCAATTTGGGTGACCATCAAATTGAATATGGTTCATCTGCAATTTACAATTTAACATTGTAAATATAGATAATTATGCACTAAAAATAAATACGTACATAAATATTGAATTACGTACCCAGCCGCCAAAATAATTTGCGAACTCCCTGTTGTGGTACTCGAGATCACCTTGAATGTCTGGACAATATAGATGGATGTCTTTCTAGTATTCAACTTCTGGACAGTTAATTAATACCCACCAGTGGGCAATGACTAGCTCATGTGGTTGCAACTTGTAGGAGTCTGGCAAAATTCCATAAACTTCAACATCACTAGAGAGTATAGAAAGAGTGAACTTCGGTACATCTACCGGCATGGCTTCGTCTGTTTCCTTCAACGCTCCTAAATACAACTTCATGTAGGTGACGCACTCGTGCGCAATATATGCTTCAGCTATACATCCTTCAGGCGCGGATTTATTAGCCACATAATCTTTGTAGTCTCCAAGTTGCCTATAAATCAAGTTGCAAAGTGTTATGATTATTGAACATGTATATAGAAAAATTGGATTGAGGAATTCAGGTGTAAAAAACGTACCTTTCCATGGGATACATCCAAGTGTAGTGTACTGGACCGGTAAGCAACAATTGCTCGGGAAGATGGATCATCAGGTGAGGCATGATGTCAAAAAAATTTGGAGGAAATATCCTCTCAAATTTACACATGATATAAATGATGTCCTCTTGCATTTCCCGGAGGTTAGATTTTGTCACTTCCCGTGTGCATAACTTCTGGAAGAATCTTGCCAACGCTACTAACGGCTCCACCACCTGACGGGGAAGGAACGGTCGAATGAAAACAGGGAAGAGACGTTGTAGCAGGATATGACACTCATGACTCTTCAACCCGTACATCTTATTGTCCCGGAAGTTCACACACCGGGCTATATTTCCTGCATAGCCTGAAGGATACTTCACACAACTCATCCACCTGAAAATTACGTTCTTCTGGTCAGGTTTCACGGTGTAAGGAGCTTGAGGCATTTTTTCTTCCCTTCTTTCAACCACAGATGTCTTCTTAACTGCATTTTTTTTAGATCAATGCGTGCCTTAGGACCGTCTTTCGTCTTCCCCTCCAAGTTCAGCACTGTGCCCACCACACTGTCGCAAACATTCTTTTCTATGTGCATGATAGGAGCACAAAGTGTGACGTTCTTAATATGTTTATACCCTTTATTTACCCTTTGTTAACTCCTATTTAGTTGTTTTAGCTTTATATTTATGTTTAGTGTAGAATAATTGCTTAATTTAGAAATATGTAGGTTTTAGTGTTAGAATACATAGTATTTTCGGATTTGAATAATTTGGTGTTGAAATTGTGCTAAGTATTGGAAATCCTTGTTTACTCAGGATTCATGTTTTGATCAGGATTCCATCTTTCCTCGAAGCCGAGTCCATGAAGGAGAGGTCTAAACCAAGTCCAATATGTAGAAGAATATCTAAATTCGGCAGAATTTCAAGAATATCCAAGCCTTGAAAATCCGGATCAAATCGGGAGAATTCCTGTGCACGTCTGCCAACTTCAACGGATTCTCCAGGACAGCTCACAATGAATCAGAAAACTTACCAGATATGGATAGAAAGCTACGGGAGTCTAGTTTCAAATCAATTGGAATCACCTCAATATCTATTTTCTAGAAGAAGTTATGACGTAATCATCAGAAGGAGGTCATTCTGCCGAAATTGAGAAGAACTAGGAATCCTAAACCAACTTGGTTTAGGCTTTGTGGCTGACTTCTCTAGGGTTTTTCCTCTATATAAAGCACGACTTCAAGGACAGAAGATCATCATCAACCCGTGCAAATAACACCAAAGCCTTTGCCGAAACTCCATCAACCTCCAAACACCACAATCCGATCCCACCTTCAGCATTTATCCAAAGCACGGAGCCTAGGATTCCGCTCACTCGAAGAATAGAACACGTAGGGATATTTTGAGAGTGAATTCCATCTTCTATTTTTGGATTGCTATGTGTTTGTTCTTGTTGATGTTTGCTTTAGGTTTTTGCTTAAGTAAACTTCGATTCTTGTCTATGAGATAGAAGTACTTTTGAACCATGTTTTGAATTAAAGTTTTTCAATTTTTAATCAATGATTTTAGGTTTTATACCGTGAGTTTTATGTCTAAAATACTTTAAGATTTTCGGTGCTACATTCTATTATCATGTGTAGTTGATACAAGTAGTTGATATTGCATGTGTTAATCATCCAAAGTTCGACTTTGATACACGTAGTTGATAAGTTGCATTGTCTTTGTTTTTCACTGATTTTCTACCTATGTTTGATTTGGACTAGTGCTTAAACACATTGATTCTTTATGTGATACGTAATTGCATGATTAGTTTATGTGTGTGACCAATAAGTAGAGCACGTAGCCGAGCTTGTTGTGTCGCGATGTTGAATGAAACCCGTAGTCTAATTCTAAGTTGGTCTATGTCATAGGAACCACGTAGGAACTTATGTGCATATCAAATTTAGGTTGTATAATTGCTCACGGTGTAGACTTAAATGAGATTAGAGATTGTCTTCTTTATTCTTGCATGGTTGTTTGGTTGAGTTTCATGATTGTTGGTTGATCACATGTATATATGTATAGAAGTAATTTAGGATTTATTATTCTTGTCTTTCCCGAAATCATCAAACCTTTAAACCTATGTGCTTATTTTGACATTTTTATTAGATTAGATGGATCTACCCTGTAGTTGGATCCCCGGTTTAGAACGATCCCTGCTTGCTTTATACTACGATTGATTTGTTGACAGGGTTAATTGATGCGTGTGCAAATACGTCTTATCAAATGGCGCCGTTGCCGGGGATCCTTCGGGATCCTCGATCTTTTTAATTGTCGAAATTTGCATTGTATATATGTCTATATGTTTATATTTGTTAAAACCATGAATTTGTATATGATGTAATTGTGTTTTATTTTTGTTTTTCTACTTTAATACTTGTATGAATAATGTTGTAGGTTGTAATGCACAGGAATAGGTAGGATCCCTTTTGTTAATTCTAGCCTTAACCCTTCTTGTTTACTCTCGGGTTTGCATGAGGTTGTGGGCGGCTTTTATTAACACTTGGAGTCATGTTTGGTTCATAAGTTTGTTGCTAGCTGAGTACATTGGTACGCTTCTTCTATTACTCTGGTGCATGAGACCAAAAATTGGATCTCAAGAGCCTTGAAAACATACATCTCGGTGATGGAGTTCTCATTGCTCACTAAACGAGTCCTACCATGTTCACTATCTCTGGATTGAGCTATTGACCTTTAGAAACAACGCTTCAAACTTGTGATCGAAACATCAATATCCAGGCCGCACGTCCACCGTGTCTTACCATCTAGAATCATTATTTATTTAAGTTTTTTAGTAGCAACTAGAAAATTAACTTGTATGACTTTGTAATCTTAAAAGATTGGTGCCATGTATGATTTTGTATTTTATTTTGTTTCGAAATATTTTCTCTTGATTTTCGAATTTCTTTTGTTTTCCTTTAATTGATTTTTGGAATCCTTGATTCTTTTCTCTTATTTATAATAACCCTTGGTTCTTAGCTTAGTCTAGTTTATTGCTTTTGATTTCGTTTGATCTTGTGCGTCACTTACCCATCCCCACAAGTGTGAGGGATGTTCGAAGCTTTCTTGGACATGCAGGTTTTTATTGTCGATTTATCAAAGATTTCTCCAAGATAGCTCGGCCCTTGAGTTCTTTGTTGCAAAAAGATGTGCCCTTCCACTTTGATGCCGAATGCAAGGAGGCTTTTGAGCGGTTGAAGACCATGTTGACATCGGCACCAATCATGGCGTCACCGGATTGGTCATTGCCCTTTGAGTTGATGTGTGACGCCTCAGACTATGCCGTGGGGGCTGTGCTCGGCCAGAGAAAAGACAAGCAGCCGTATGCCATATATTATGCCTCTCGGACGCTCAATGATGCGCAACAGAACTACACCACCACCGAGAAAGAACTTCTTGCCGTCATCTTTGCTTTGGATAAGTTTCGTTCTTACTTACTTCAATCTAAAGTTATTGTTTACACTGACCATGCGGCTTTGAAGTATTTGTTGACAAAGAAGGATGCCAAGCCGAGATTGATAAGATGGATATTGCTTCTCCAAGAGTTCAATTTGGAAATCAAAGACAAGAAGGGGTCGGACAACGTTGTTGCCGACCACCTTAGCCGATTGGTACGTGACTCGGATCCCGTGGCCATCCAAGAATGCTTCCCGGATGAGCAACTCTTCAAGGTAAGCAAGGTAAGTGAGGTAAGTGAGCCTTGGTATGCATATATTGTGAATTATCTTGTTACAAAGCAATTTCCGAATTCTATGTCATACCATGCTAGAAATAGACTTAAGGCATTAGCTAGACATTATGTGTGGGATGAACCTTATTTGTGGAAACATTGTGTTGATCAAGTTATTAGGAGGTGTGTCCCGGAGAAAGAGCATAGGTCTATTCTTAGTTTTTGCCATGATCAAATTTGTGGAGGACACTTTGGTTCTCGTAGGACTGCTTTGAAAGTTTTAGAATGTGGTTTCTTTTGGCCTACTATTTTTCGAGATGCATATATGTATTGTGCTTCATGTGATAGATGTCAAAGGACATGGAATTTAGGACCTAGGGATGAGATGCCTATGCAACCTATTATACATGTTGAAATATTTGATTGTTGGGGTATTGATTTCATGGGGCCTTTTCCGAATTCTCAGGGAAATTTATACATTCTCGTATGTGTGGATTATGTTTCTAAATGGGTGGAAGCAAAAGCCACCCGGACTAATGATTCTCGAGTTGTTGCAGATTTCCTACGCTCTAATATTTTCTCCAGGTTTGGAATGCCGAAATTTGTAATAAGTGATGGAGGTTCCCACTTTTACAATCGGACAATTGAAGCTCTAATGAAGAAGTATGGAATCAAGCATAAGGTTGCTACACCTTATCACCCCCAGACAAGTGGGCAAGTGGAGCTTAGTAACCGAGAAATCAAGCGGATATTAGAGAAGAGTGTGAAGCCGTCACGCAAGGATTGGAGCCAACGACTTGATGATGCACTATGGGCATATCGGACTGCATTCAAAAATCCCTTGGGGATGTCACCGTTTCGTATGGTGTACGGCAAAGCTTGTCACTTGCCTGTGGAGTTGGAACATCGGGCTTGGTGGGCAGTTCAGACTTTTAATATGGATATTGATGAAGCTGGACTACACAGAAAGTTGCAGTTGTGTGAACTTGAAGAAATCAGGAATGAGGCTTATGATTCTGCCGTGATCTATAAGGAGAAAACCAAGGCATTCCACGACCGGATGATTCGAAAGAAAGACTTTGTTATTGGCCAGAAAGTTCTCTTATTTAATTCTAGACTTAGGTTGTTTCCAGGCAAGCTACGTTCTAGGTGGATAGGACCTTTTGTTATCACTAATGTTTTTCCTTCTGGTGCAGTCATGATTAAAAGCATGGTCAAAGGAGCCGAATTTCAGGTTAATGGTCATCGATTAAAGCCTTACATGGAGAACATGGTGGACCAAACGATGGAGGAAGTTTCTTTCCTAGAGGCTACGGCATGAGCAAGAGGAGATGATAGTCTAGGCTAAAGGACTATAAACACTTAAGCGCTGCATGGGAGGCAACCCATAGAAGGAGCCATCAACGAGAGTTTGCAAATTTCTTTCTCCCTCCTCTTTTATTTTCGAATTACTCTTAGTTTTCTTACATTGAGGACAATGTTGATTTTAAGTGTGGGGTGGGATGTCATTACTCGTTGATTTGCTATGCTTTGATATGATTTGAATTGTTTTTAATTTTTAGGATTAATTTTAAATTTTTTTTTTTTTTTTTTGTTTATGTTTTCCGATTTTTAGATGAACTTTGTTTCTTTATTTTGTGTTTTGCTTTTATTTTGTTGAGTCTTAGGTGCCTTCTAACGTGTCTAGGATGAATATATGATCTTTGATTGATTAGTTATTGAGATGAGCATGATTTCGAATATTTGAGCTTATATGTTATTTGATGGTTAATAGATATGTTGAAATTGTACGAACTTGTAGTAGATGAGGACCATTGAAACTTAGGTACAGAATGAGCATGTTCCTTACTTGTTTAACTTCATGTTACCTTTGTGAGATTTTCGAGTCATATATGTGCCTATTCTTTGGAGAGTTTACTCTATCTATTCTTTGATATATATGACCTCATTATACATTATTTGATCAATTTATATGCCATAGATTTAATGAACTAGAGATTGCTAGAACTTACTTATGAAACTTCTAAAACTTTTATCATAACTTGCTTTGATTTTGAATATGATTGTGGATCTTTCTTAGGACTATCACCACTTTATCCAAATAGCCATATATCCCTATTTTGAGCCCTGTTTGGGACCCCTTAGTCTAAACCCCTAGAGCCTACGTTATGCCTTTCTTGTTCACCTAAATTATCCCTTGCCTAGTATAGAATTCCTCTACCTTGTCTCGAGCTTGGCAGAGCTATCTTTTTGTGGTAATTTGAGGTGATGATTCAATACAAGTGTGGGGTTGTTCTAAGGAGGTTGTTGCCGAGATACATAAAAAAAATAAAAATAAAAATTTGCTCTCGAAAAAGAAAAAGAAAAAAAGCATGAACCGAGAGAATAAAAAAAGAAAAGAAGTTTCGAATTGATGAAATTGATCTCGGCCTAGATGAAGTTTTTTTTGTGAAATTGGAGTTGTGAATTGTTTGTTGAAGGCTCAATATGTTATACTTTTAGCCTTTGTTCGTTTTTACAATGTTTAAAGTGAATGATGGGTCCAACATGATAATATTTGGCCCTTGATGGTGTTTGGTGACATAAGGTGGATGTTCTTGCTCTGCTAAGTCTTGAGGATGACCTTTGTGATTCCTATACTTTGAAAATTTTTCCATGCCGAGCCTAGCCAACCTATTTTCTAAAAGATCCGCATGATTCTTAAGATAAGTAAACTTTGATCTGTGGAGTCTGTTTCATGAGTAAGCGTATGGTTGTGGTTCATTTGTGCATATGATTGGTATCTTTCATGAGGTTTTCGAATTTACTATGTTCTTTTTAACTCTTGTGTGTGAAAAGCTTTTAAGCATATGCCATGTTCTTGAGAGAAAAAAAAATTCGGAGTGCATAACCTTTGTGAGTTGAATTTGAACTTGTTTGGAACATGTCGAGCTTAATTTCACATTTTTTTTCTGCCATGTCTTACTTGTTACATCGAAATCTTATGTTTATTAACCATTGAATTCATCTTTCAATTTCGATTCTTGTGCTATTCTTGATGCTATGATTTTGAAGGTCTCTGAGACAATTTCGTTGAAGGCATTAGATTGAGTCATTATAGTATTTGCAATATTAGTTTTGTTGTTTTCGTTTTATTAGTTGCTAAGGGACTAGCAAAGGTTAAGTGTGGGGTTGTTGATAGGAGCACAAAGTGTGACGTTCTTAATATGTTTATACCCTTTATTTACCCTTTGTTAACTCCTATTTAGTTGTTTTAGCTTTATATTTATGTTTAGTGTAGAATAATTGCTTAATTTAGAAATATGTAGGTTTTAGTGTTAGAATACATAGTATTTTCGGATTTGAATAATTTGGTGTTGAAATTGTGCTAAGTATTGGAAATCCTTGTTTACTCAGGATTCATGTTTTGATCAGGATTCCATCTTTCCTCGAAGCCGAGTCCATGAAGGAGAGGTCTAAACCAAGTCCAATATGTAGAAGAATATCTAAATTCGGCAGAATTTCAAGAATATCCAAGCCTTGAAAATCCGGATCAAATCGGGAGAATTCCTGTGCACGTCTGCCAACTTCAACGGATTCTCCAGGACAGCTCACAATGAATCAGAAAACTTACCAGATATGGATAGAAAGCTACGGGAGTCTAGTTTGCAAATCAATTGGAATCACCTCAATATCTATTTTCTAGAAGAAGTTATGACGTAATCATCAGAAGGAGGTCATTCTGCCGAAATTGAGAAGAACTAGGAATCCTAAACCAACTTGGTTTAGGCTTTGTGGCTGACTTCTCTAGGGTTTTTCCTCTATATAAAGCACGACTTCAAGGACAGAAGATCATCATCAACCCGTGCAAATAACACCAAAGCCTTTGCCGAAACTCCATCAACCTCCAAACACCACAATCCGATCCCACCTTCAGCATTTATCCAAAGCACGGAGCCTAGGATTCCGCTCACTCGAAGAATAGAACACGTAGGGATATTTTGAGAGTGAATTCCATCTTCTATTTTTGGATTGCTATGTGTTTGTTCTTGTTGATGTTTGCTTTAGGTTTTTGCTTAAGTAAACTTCGATTCTTGTCTATGAGATAGAAGTACTTTTGAACCATGTTTTGAATTAAAGTTTTCAATTTTTAATCAATGATTTTAGGTTTTATACCGTGAGTTTTATGTCTAAAATACTTTAAGATTTTCGGTGCTACATTCTATTATCATGTGTAGTTGATACAAGTAGTTGATATTGCATGTGTTAATCATCCAAAGTTCGACTTTGATACACGTAGTTGATAAGTTGCATTGTCTTTGTTTTTCACTGATTTTCTACCTATGTTTGATTTGGACTAGTGCTTAAACACATTGATTCTTTATGTGATACGTAATTGCATGATTAGTTTATGTGTGTGACCAATAAGTAGAGCACGTAGCCGAGCTTGTTGTGTCGCGATGTTGAATGAAACCCGTAGTCTAATTCTAAGTTGGTCTATGTCATAGGAACCACGTAGGAACTTATGTGCATATCAAATTTAGGTTGTATAATTGCTCACGGTGTAGACTTAAATGAGATTAGAGATTGTCTTCTTTATTCTTGCATGGTTGTTTGGTTGAGTTTCCATGATTGTTAGTTGATCACATGTATATATGTATAGAAGTAATTTAGGATTTATTATTCTTGTCTTTCCCGAAATCATCAAACCTTTAAACCTATGTGCTTATTTTGACATTTTTATTAGATTAGATGGATCTACCCTGTAGTTGGATCCCCGGTTTAGAACGATCCCTGCTTGCTTTATACTACGATTGATTTGTTGACAGGGTTAATTGATGCGTGTGCAAATACGTCTTATCAGTGCATCACATCTAGGTAGTGCCTGATCAACAACTTACTCTAGTATGGGAGTTCCCAGAATATGCTCTTATGTGTCCAGAATTTGTACCTGTCGGGTCTTTCAGGTATTGCTGCAACAATATTTGGATGATTGCTGAGCTGCCCAAAATCGTACTCATTAAGCACTGCTAAAATTTCTTCTCCCGTCCATCTTCTGGGAGGCACACCGTGTTCTACGGTCCCATCAAATGCCTTGTCATCGAACCGCCAATCGTGATTATATGGAAGGAAAGCACGGTGACCCAATCTGCATATCTTGTTGTAATGACTGCTGCTCCCCTCATCGCTAAGGCACTCTGGACAAGCCTTGTATCCCCTAACAACGTTGCCCGACAACATCCCACGGGCAGGAAAATCACTGATGGTACCAACAACCATGACATGCATCTGGAACATCTCGTGCATGTACTTGTCATAAGTGGGATGACCAACTTCCCACAAAAACTGAAGCTCTTCAATCAAAGGTCTCAAATACACATCGAGACACTTCCCTGGATAACCGGGCCCCGGAATCAACAAACTCAACATATTGTATTCCTTCTTCATACACATCCATGGAGGAAGGTTGTACGGTACCAAAATCACCGGCCATACACTGTATTGAAGACTCATGTTGCCAAAAGGGTTGAACCCGTCGGATGAGAGCCCGAGCCTCACATTTCGGACCTCTGACGCAAAATGAGGAAACTCCCTGTCTATATGCTTCCAAGCCTCCCCGTCAGCAGGGTGTATAAGGGTATCTTCGTCATGCATTTCCCTATCAACGTGCCATCTCATAGCTTTGGCCGTGTGTGAAGACATGTACAACCGCTCAAGCCTATCCCTCAACGGGAAATACCGAAGTACCTTCACAGGTTTCCTATTGCCTGCAGGAGTCAGCTTATACCTGTCAGTGTGACATACCGGACATACGTCAAGCCCACCAAGGTCATTCCCTTCTGGATCTTTACCCCAGAAGAGAACGCAGTCATATCTACATGCATGGATCTTGATGTAGGAAAGGCCAAGATCTTTCAGGATACATCGGACCTTACGATGAGTGGTAGGAAGACGATGACCGTGGGGCAGCATCGAAGCAGTGTACTGTAGATAATCATCAACAGCCTTCACGGTCGATTTTGTCTCAACTTTAATCTTCATTACGTCCATCACACTTTCAAGAACGGTCTTTTGACAACCGGGGTACACAGGGGTCTGTTGGAAAGCAAGCAGTTTGTTGTACTTTTCAATACCAGCAGTGTTGACAGCTCTAGGGAAGGGCTGCACCGGGTCAGGCATATACTGTCCTTGAGCGCATACACCGCTCTCATAAGGAAACATGTCGTTGATGAATGCCGTTGTTGGATCGTTGGATGTACTGCCCGTCTCAGAAAATTGGCCATGATCATGCGGACCCCCTGATGATGTTTCACCGTGATATAACCAACATGTGTACTTCTCCCAAAACCCGTTACTCCTCAGGTGCTGCCATACTTTGTCAATGGGAAATCGATGCATATCGCTGCGACACTGACATTTCGTGCACGGGCAATAGAAAATTGTATTCCCGTTAGCATTAGCCAGCGCATATTTTATAAAACTCATAACTCATGCACCGTATCTTTTGTCCCATTTTGGAAGCGAAATCCAACTCTTATCCATATCCTGAAAATATAACAAAATATATATTTAATTATAACGCTGCTAGCTAATTATTAATGATGAAATTTCATGCCATATATAAAATCTCAATTCATTTAGTATATATTCTACGTACTACGTACAACTAATTAATTAACACACACACATATCATATTAACACAATAATATATATATTAACACAAATTAATTAACAACAATATATACACAATTAATACAATTAATATATATTAACACAAATTAATTAACAACAACTTCATACCGTACCATATCAACACAATAATATATTATAAATTAATTAATAACATATATATATCTACTAATATTTATTAACAACAAATTAATTCATATATATTATCAATTCAAATCATCAACCAAATCGATCAACACATATATATATATATATATATATATATATATACATCCAACGTACTCAAAATTAATCAATTCAATCATAATCAAAATCAATAAACTCAATCATAATCAAAATCGATAAACTCAAATAAAACTCAATTAATCAACATATATATACATATACGTACCTATATATGGCTCCACAAACTAATTATGGACAGATTTCGACAACACCCAAACGTTTTCTCCCGTTTTTTCTTCTCCCGTTTTTTTTCCCAGATGAGCTGCTGCTGTCCAGATCGCAGATATAAAGCACTTTAGCCGACGACATATTAATTTCGTCGGCTAAACTTTTAAATATTTCGTCGGCCATAGTCTGTGAACTTTAGCCGACGAAATAAATTCTTTAGCCGACGACATTTTTTTTTCATCGGCTAAAGTTTACCATAGCCGACGAAAATTTCACTTAGCCGACGAAGGAAAATGTCGTCGGCTAAAGTCCACTTTAGCCGACGAAAAAATGCTTCGTCGGCCTGGTTTTTTTTTTTTCGTCGGCTAAAGCCTTTCTTCTGGTAGTGTATTTACACTATTTACATGACGTTAAACCAAAATTACAACATTAAAAACAATTTGTTTAAAAGTTTGTAACATGGTTTTACATTATGTAATTACCATTACTGGAACAAGATTAGAAACACTAAAATACTAGGACTCAATATTACCACTTTAACTATAAATACGTTGTCACATTTGTAAATGTGGGTATCACATACATGTAGGTATCGTATAATTTCTCATTCATATAAACTTGAGGTCCACTCAAAGTTAACTTAAAGATAATTTTTTATAAGATAATTGTTTCTCTCCAAAGAATGATCAATTTGATCCACAACGCGTAGAAGATCAAAAACGCAATAGCTCAATAGAGGAAAGTTTGCAGGTGGTTCTGTGCTCCTCTTTTCTTGTTTTATAGTCTACTGAACTTCGCAAATATATGTTTGTAAAAAAGACGACACATTTCATCAACCAATTCGTGTGCTTGATCATAAAATGCACCCAGAATAAGTGAATAACCAAACACAGAATCAGAATTTCACATTGTGAGAATTTCACACTGTGACACAATGAAACAATGAAACTAATAAAAGTGAAAATGCGGTGGTTGTTGTTGTTTTGCTTCTTGGTGAAAAAAAAAAAGGGAGTCAGGATATTACCATATGCAAGGGTGTGTGTGTTTATTGTATATGGGGATCCAGAGGACAAAGTCCCTCAGCTGCTCGGCATGTTGAGTGTGAGGCCGCAATCATATAAGGTGTTTCATTGTTTAAATAATATTGATAGTGTTTATACGAAGCGGATTTTACGCACCAATGTACAATTGCACTATTAATGAACAAGTCATCAAATCTCTGTATGCGAAAATATAATAAAGACTAGAGACCCTAGATTCCTTTCTTTCATCTTCATTTTTGATCCGATCAAATTAAGTGCTCATAATAAGAGTACCTATTCTTCGACCCCGGATCCTCACCTCATGTGTTGGAAACACTTAGGACTATTTTTTTTATTTCAATTTTGTTAACGGTATTAGTATATATGCATGATAGTGTGGCGTGGATACCCAAATCAAAATATTGTATATTAGTTTTTCGGTTCACTCGCACCTTAGTGTGTAGAAGAATTTTCAGTGTTTATAAGGTGATTATGATCAGTTGATCATAATCATCATATAAACACCGAAAATTCATTTTTATCGGAAATACATAAAAAAAAATACATTCATTTAACATAGCTCGTAACGACCGTTCATAATTCACTAGTTCCAGGGGCGTAGGGAGAGGGGGACGAGAAGGGTCAATCGACCCTTCTCATACATAATCTTTGGTTGATTAGTTAAATGTTCTACATAGAATGACCCTCCTAATTAAGTTCTTAAATATGTCATTACTTTCATTAATTTCTATTGGTAATGTTTGATAAATTCCTTCTCAGCTTTTATAAATATAAATGAAAGAGGAATTCATAATCGATGGTTCTCTAATAAATCAATCTAATGAGATAATTTATAATGCTAGGTATAATCCAACAATTAAAAGATTTTCTATAAAGCAACTACGTTATCGATCGATATTTTATCTTAACTTAATAGCCACTTAAGTTTTGACCTTTCTAAATCGAGTTTTGACCTTTCTAAATCGAGCTTCTAGCTACGCTACTGACTAGTTCAATATGAACAATTTTAGCACATGGAATGGAATCTACACTATTGTAATTAATAGTGACGTGAATGTAAGGTAAGACATCAAGTGCATAAAACCTGTATTCATACCCGTTTTAAGTAATGGTAAGTAAGTAATGTATTCAACATTAACGATTACACTGAACAAAGATCAATGACGCTACAAACTTCACTTTTCTTCATGGCAGCAGAAGAGTTTTAAGTAATGGTAAGTAAAGTTTGCGGTGTTTGATGATGAGTATGGGGGTTGAGGACGAACTGAGTACGTAAATTCGCAAGAACATGAAAGTGGAAGTTGCAATCAAACTTTTGGTGAAGGCCCTTGAAAGTCTTTGAAGAATAAACATGGAGGCCTCTTGTTCTTCCCTTGATCCTGCGACCAGTGAGGTCAGTTTACATAAAGCTCCATTTCAGTCAACGTCAAGCTAGTCAATTACAAGGTCAAATATTCGACGAGGGAGTTGACGTGAGTTTCATAGATTAGAATAGTTAAATTACCATTTTTTGAGGTATAGTAAACAAGGTAATGAGACCCAAAGTTGGTTGTTAATGGAACATGATTCCAAGAATAGACGTTGCCTGACATCCTTGTTCTGATGTTCTTAAGAAATAAGCTATCTTTGGTCGTCAGTAACAATCCAAACCCAAAAGAAACTCTAAAGAAGTAAGAACAGCATACCAGAGAAATAACATAACAACAATCAGCATCCAGCTTCTCACTTTCAAGGCCCTCACCATCCAATTGTTCTGGCTGGACTGGGGAGTCGCTGTGAAAAAGTTGGTCCATACCTGAGCAAGTCGATAGTCACTCAATGAATTTCATCGGAAAAAGAAACTGCGATTCATATGTTATGAAAATTTGTTGATGTACGTGCGTAAGGAAGAGAATAACAGAAATGTCATAAAAATGTTATGATGGTACTGACAGGGTCGCAGAAGGAATATCCCATGTTCAAGTCATACATTGAAGCAGACTGCATTACTGTACTGCAAGTCTTCCTATTGAACACTTTAAATTACTCCTGCAATGTCATAGACTTAGTTAGACTCTAACAAAAGAAAACACAAAATAGCAGCCAACGCAGAACCACAAAGATAGGAGAGCATAAATTGAAACAAATCTATGAAGCTTTGAGTCCTTGTAACAATATCAGCCCATACCACGAGAAGCTTTCCGATACCCGTCCTGCATAAGTCCTAGATTCATAGTTGTGCAAACTTTTAATTTCTACACTGCACATAACTATCCTGCAGCTGATACGCATTCAAAAACAAAATTCTACAGTAGGACTAACACCTCCCATAACCAAGCTTACTATCCAGTTCAAGCTCGTTGAAACCTTCTTCTGCCTTTGCCAAGTCTCTCTTTGCAAGCTGAAGATCTAACTCAGTAACAGTCAGCATAGCCTTCCGCCTCTTTGTTTCATTCTCCAAGCATTCCACATCCTCTTTCAGTCTTTTCACTCTACCTGCCCTCTCCACAAACTTCTTCTTTTCAAAAGCAGACTGCACCTGAGGCTCCAGCCAATATTAGGTGTTTTACATATCTGAATAAACACATAATAAACTCAATAGCATAAGAACACAAACACAAGCACACACCAAATACCAACTGTAAGTACAATTCTAAAGGGCTAGAATACACACCTGTGGACTGGTTCATTGAGGACGACATCTTGCAATATCAGCTGCACTTAGAACCAAGAGTTAAGCCTCCCACACTTCAACACTTAGAACGTTAGTATGGGACTAAAGCTGAATGTAAAACGTGTTGAGTGCAGGGGCTTCTCCTTGTATATATATCGGCCAGTTAACTAGATAAGAGACTCATCCCATTAGGAGTCCAATACCTGCTTAATAGTTATCAAGAGAATCTAAAGCTTATCACAACTCCTAAAATTAATCAGGTAATTAACATAATGAGTATCCTACTTCTGTTAGGAGATACAACCTTAACAGATAACCAGAAATAGAGTTATAGTCATGTATTTCTTGTTATTTGTATTTAGCCAAATCAATTGTATTTATCTTAATGTAATGCAGTGAGTGTTAAGGTCCAATATTTTCTAACAGCCAAGCCAAGCCAAATTGAAGGTTTCAAGCTCCTCCCAGAAAAGTTGAAGCTGAGCACAGGCATCTTCAGTCATATCCTTTACCTTCATTGTATGCAGAAAATGCAGGACTCGACCCAAGGCTGTGAATGCACATTCAGTAAACATTTGACTTTTCTTGTCTTGGCTCTCAATCAATGAAGGATACCATGTACAGACTTCCCCTAACAGGGGAACAAAAGCTTTCTCTATTTTTCCAAGACCTCTAAAATTTATAAGCTCTCCTGTAGGGATGGTGGGGACTTCTCCAAGTTCCTTGACTAGAAAAGGTACAACAGACATACCATGATTAAGTTTGATGCCAGCTTGTTTAGAACCTAGTGTTGATGTACCCAAGAAGATAGGCAACTTTTCAGAACGCGGTGCCTCCGGCGCTGAGGCTGGATCCAATTGGACAGAATTCACGTTTGAAGGTTCCTGCAATGTAAAATTCAAGCACTCCCTAATTTCATAGATATCATTTCCTTGATTCTCAACTTTAATCGGCACATCAACCATACTCGGTGCATCAACAATAAATGGCACATCTACCTTGGCTTGAACAATGCATGTATCATCCACAAGATAACCCGCACGGTGATCATAAAGCTCACTAAGACGCATGAATGCTTTAACACCCCACTCATTCTGGGCTTCACAGAACTCTTGTCGGATAGTTCCTGTGAACCAAAACATCAAGGAATGCAAAAAAAGAAATAATTCATTATGATCACCAAGTAAAACTGAAACAAATCAAACAATAATACCAAGACACCAGTGGCATTGTCAGCCTTTGCCAAAACAGAGAAAAACATAAACAGTACAAGACATCACATATACCGGTAGGAGGCGCCGATAAGGACTTGTTGGAGTTAAATTGATTAACCACAGTCAAGCTGAAGCAGGCATACTTAGACCACCCAGATGGCCATTTTGAAGAGACATCAACACCCAGAAAGATTGAAAAGTACTTGACCCGATTTACGTCATTCCCCTTTGGATTTGTAATGATCCGCCTGATCCATCAACCCAAGTAAATCACACATGTCACAAGGCACAATGTTACAATCAGGAGAAACCCAGTTTTACCCGGAATGTAAAATTATGAGAAATGCAGGACCCAAACTATGATCTTGCATGTTTCATTAAGGCAGAAATGAAGTAAGATTGGGCTTCTGTTCTGTAAAAGTAGATAGGGTTTTGAGAGGGGATTACCATTTAAGACCAGCAATGGTGAAATCCTGAGAGCAAAGCTTGTCAACCTTGAGCTTGGAGAAGTCGTTGATTTTCCATGTGAATGATCCCGAAACCAGGTCCTCCTTCTCTTGATTGCTCGGCATTCTCGGCTACCTCTACTTGACACAGAAATCAATCTCACTCTATCACGACGCCTCTATCTTGCACATCGATTAACAAACAATTTTAATGACCAATTTAACCCATATTTAAGGTCTCATTACCTTATTACTACTCTTCACTTCATTATGTCATTATTGTGACTCAGAGATAAATTAGGAAATATAAACTAAAACGACTTATATATTAAAACAAAACTCAAAACCTAAAACGACCTATATAAAAAATCGGAGAGAGTATTTTCAATTCTATAGTCAAAGACTTGACCAGTCATTTTTCGATAACTCCCGAATGAATGTTTTTCACAAATTAGAGTCAGCAATGAGATGAATTAAGGTCATCTCAAGTAAGGAGGGGTTATATTAAGAGCTAAAATTTATCCTTCTTAAATAATATAATTTATCATGAGCCCTTTCAAATATTTTAAAATTTTTCATTATATTTTTGCTTATGATTTAGTTTATTATAGTAACCATTTAATCTATATTTATATCAAAAATTAGTTTTTGGGATGAAAATAATTTTTAAGTTATTTTTTTAATGAAAGGAACAAGGTGTATATTAAAAAATTAATATTTTTGACATGTAATTACGTGATTTGATGATAACATATGGGCCATTGGATTTTCAACCATTTAATATCTTTTTTTTTGTTGTACAAATGTTTCCAATTAAAAAAAAAGTATAATGAAGCTATAGTTGGATCTCAACAGTCATTGTCTATGGGCCATTGGATTTTGTTTTCATCACGTGGGGTTTGCCACAATTTGAATTGCTGCATGAATTTTATGGGTCCTAAAGAAAAGCTCTAAGGTCACCTTGAGGGCTAAATTTAGACCTCTTCACTCATCTCCACCCCTCTTGCTCTCTAGCCTTTTATTATTGGAGCCCATTTTTTTAAAATTAAGGCCATATAGCTCACTTGGCCCTCCTTATTAGAGATGGCCTAAGGCCTTCTTGTTCCGTATGAGGTTGAAGAACTGAAGACTGCCCTTTTTCAGATGCACCCTTCTAAGGCGCCTGGACATGATGGTATGTCTCCATTCTTCTTTCAACGTTATTGGGACTTGGTGGGCACAAAAGTTAGCAATGCAGTCATCTCTTTTCTAACCACAAAAGAGATGCCACATGATCTCAACTTTACAAATGTGGTGTTGATTCTTAAAGTGAAAGAAGTACAGAATATGACACAATTGAGGCCTATTGTACTTTGCAATGTGATGATCTACAAAAGTGCATCGAAGGTGTTGGCAAATAGACTCAAGGTTTTCCTCAATGAGATTATTTCTCCACAACAGAGTGTATTTGTTCACGACATGTTGATTTTTAATAATTCTCTAATTGCTTCGGAACTCACTCATTATATACATATATTACGCAGGGGACAAGATGGTTTTATGGCCCTCAAACTGGATACTAGTAAAGCATATGATCGCTTGGAGTGGGGTTTTCTGAAAAATATTATGCTGAAACTCGGCTTTGCAATTGCCTGGGGTCGATTTGATAATGCACTGTTTGTCTACAGTTCAGTACTATTTTCTCATTAATGGAGTGCCAACAGGTCGACTCACCCCTCACAAGGGACTTCGACAAGAGGATCCAATATCTCTATATTTGTTTTTGTTATGTGCGGAAGGTTTATCCGCTCATATTTCTGATGCGGTAACACAAGGTGCTTGGCATGGACTCAGGGTTTGTGTAGGTGCTCCAGTAATTAGTCATTTACTTTTTTCTGATGATTGTATGCTTTATGCTAAAGCGTTTTTGCAAGAGTGTCACCTCATTCATAATATTCTGCGTGTATGAAGAAGCGTCTGTCCAACAAGTAAATCTTCAGAAGCGTAATGTAGTTTTTCAGTGGAAGTGTCCAACCCCAAGAGACACAATCCATGGCAGATCAGTTAGTTCACATAGTTGAAAAACATGAGAAATATCTCAGGATCCCTACTGTTGTTGGCCACTCAAGGAATGATACTTTCGCTTACATCAAGGACAAACTGTCAAAAAAGCTTACAAGGTGGAGATCAAAATTACTAATCGCGACATGTAGGGAAATTTTGACAAAAGTGGTGGCGCGGGCAATGTCGTTGTACACCATGAATAACTACCTATTACCGCAAGGTCTGATTCAACACTTACACCAATTGTGTGCTCAGTTCTGGTGGGGAGGCACATATGAAAAAAAAAAAAAAAAAGGGATGCATTGGTGGGCTTGGGATGCTTTGTTTAAGCCTAAATCAGAGGGAGAGATGGGGTTCCATCATTTATTTGTCTTCAATCTATGTTAGCTAAACAAGGTTGGCACAAATTACATATTTAGAATGATCTCGATACCAGGTCCTCGACATACTGCTACGGGGATCTCTATTTCACACAGAAATCACTCTCACTTTGTCACGACTCACAACGCCTCTATTTGGGGAGGACTACGAGAAATAAGTGTCATATATTGTATATAAGGAACCAGAGTCCTCTTATCGTCAAAGCCACTCTCTGAATTTTCTATTTTACAGTCAAATATAAGTATAGAACTATAACTAGAAAACATAAATAATAAAAATAAATAAAAATAAAATATCAAATACTTGTCACACTATCACTAAAGGTATTAAGACCTCATAATAATAGAATTTTAAATGAACATAGTCAAATCCTCTAATGACATGATAAACCATATGTCCATGCCTCCCTATGATTGTGTTCTTGTGTATGTTTATATCTCATCGTGCTTCTACATAACCTACAAGTTCATGTAATAACAGTGAGTATTGCAATAGCTGAAATGATGGAGTGTGGAATCAAAAACCAATGAGAGTTGTTGATGTGAGTATTGCAATAGCTGCAAGACTTCAGGAATTTAGGGGACACTTTTATGGCCCATATAAACACAGCAGAGATATTCATATTAAGGTCCTCATATTAAATGCAGGCTCCTCCTCGTGGGGTGTGGAAAATAAACGTAGATGGAGCTTTTAATCACTTGACAAGAAGAGGTGAAGTGAGCTTAATTTATAATTAGAGACTCGTCTGGAAACATGTGTGCAAGTGGTGCAGCGCCTGTCGCTGAACTCATTTCGGTAGAGCACGCCGAAGTATTGGTCTACAATATGGCAGTGGAGTTTGCTGGCCATGGCTTTTTCTCGGTGTGGCTGGAAACAGACGCATAAGAGGTAAAAAGACAGCTTTCAGTTGATGACTTGATGTAATGCACACTACTACTGTTATAGGCAGGTTCTATGAGGATGTTTGGACAAAAATGAATGAGAATGGTGTGTGGAGTGTGATATATGTAAGCCGAAAGGCTAACTATGTTGCTCATTTGAACACAACTTATGCAACCAAAAATACAAAAGAAAAATTAAAAAATATTACGTATTAACTTTTAAGTCTTGACATAATTTTCATTTTAAACTCGTATGGCTAACATCTTGAGTTTAATTTACAACAGATTTGTTGTAGCATATTAATTGTTTATTTAATAAATTTAATATAAAAAAAATAGACATCCGGCTGTTATTCAATATCATGCTGAGGTCTCCATAACCTAGGCACCTAGCTCAACATCCATACCTACCTCGACGAAGTCCTGTTCTGCCTTTGCTAATCAAGATCTAGCTCTATAGCAGCCAACAATGTTTTCCTTTTCTTCTTTTCATTTTCCAAAACAACCACATCTTCTCTCAATTTTTTGACTCTCCGAGCACTATCTAGTACCTTCTTCACAAATGAAGCAGAACTAACATGGTTTTCACATGGTGGCTCAGGCGCGGGTGAAGCAACTTTATCTTTCGTCGCAGAGTCGACCGAATTTGAAGATTCCAGCTCCTCCTCTATGGACCCCGAATTTTTCAACCTCATGGATATATAAGGTAACCTTAGCTTCAATGATGCACACTCCATTCACAACATAACCAGAACTGGAATCATGAAAGTCAGTTAGACGCATGAATGTGAATCCCCAAAGTCTCGGTGTTTTTTTGAACTCCCGCTCATCAACTGCAAAGCCAATATGTATATACAACATTACAGAAACTAATTAATCAGGAATTCAAAATGGGATTATGAAGCTCTATACTGTCAAGATATATAAACGGATGATTGAATTCAGTCAATGTCGACATTTGAGATCGATGGTTCAAAATTTCAAATATAAACATTACTGATCATGAGTAAAAAGATGAACAAAGTACAACATACCCACATGCAACAATAATTAGCCAAATTGTAAGAAAGAAAACAAGAGTACGTACGTAGGTATACTGTTCCATGCAGGTAAATATATTATCTTGACAAACAGAAAGTATAAGTTTAGGGTTCCTGAGTAGAATGTATAGTTAATATATGGAGAATATATATATGTATATGGTATACCCATTGTTATCGACTTGTCGTTCTCAAGTTGATTAATCACTGTTAGGCTGAACTGTGCATTTGAACTATTCAGCAACACTGACACATCAGCAACCAAATACATGGTAAAATCTTTACGCTCTAGCTCTTGGTTTCCCTCTTTGAACATATAAGGATCCGACTGGTCGATCAAGCAGATAGAGTTGAAAAAATAAAACAATAGTCAGTGTGGTTAAAATTTTTAACATAATAAGAGGATCGGAGCAAAGATGGCTTTCAGCATAAAACGCACAGGGCACTAAAATACGTACAATTTATAGTCACCAACCAGAAAAGAATCAGAGTAGTGCCAGTTCTTGTTCAACTTAGAGAAGTCATCAATTCTCCACGTAAAAGTGGTGTTTACATGATTTTCCTTTGCCTTGTTCTCCATTAATGGATCTGCAGCGCCCTTCAAACATAAACTGAAAGACTGAAAGAGAGAGCAGGAGAGATGTGTATGTATGTTAGTATGTATACACAGAATATGAGAGAGAGAGAGAGAGAGTAGGACGATGATAATTTATAAAGACGAATAAGGAAGATGAAGAGACTAAATTGCCTAGGACTACGTACTGATGAAGAGACTGTGTCCGTCGAGCCGTTGATCGAGATTGAGACTTGAGAGGATGTACGCCCGCGGGTTTAATGTTTACATTGCTATAAATACACAGCGCATGGTTAATTAGCCATGCTTTATTAGTTCAAAGAACCACCGATGAAAGGCCACATAAGCAAAAGTGAAAGTCTTCGGTGCACCAAGATTCAAGTGAACCAATATTTACTGACCAATCACAATCATTCATTTAATGCAGTTAATTACATGATACTAATACCGATGCTAACACCGTTAGATAATATATTGAGACAAAAAAAATCCAATCAACATGGTAAAAATAAATAAGACTATAATAAATATTACATGGACAATTAAGGGTTTATATAGCTAGAAATTTACATATCTTTATATGTTGCTCAAGCTAATAGAATCTCGTTTGTATAGCTGGAAATTTTTTTTAACAATAATTTGGTATGTCTTATTAAGACACTTGGTCGCTATACTTTTCTGAATTCGTCTTAGGTTTTTTTTTATAATTTTTTTTATTCAATTACTTATGCATGCACCCTACATATGTCAGGTTTTTTTTTTTTTAAAAACAAATTTTCTTTTCTTTTTTTGGTAGAATGAACCTATATATTACTTTTTGATATAAAAAAATTATGGATTACTTATTGGTTTATTTTTTATAATTAGTATGTATATTTTTAAAATAATTGAAGTATTTGTTTAACACCATATTTAACGTATACGCTCAATGTATATTAGGTATAACGTTAGTGGATCCGGTCTGTCGTCTTTTCGGCATCGATCAAAGATATCAATGTTTTGAATGCTTAGTTGGTTAACTTTGACCGTGTCGATGATGATAAAAATAAATTAATACGTGATCCTCAGAAGAAAAATAATAGAGCTAAGTTGAGATCGTTTCGAATAAGTTTACAATCTTGGTAATTAAATTAGCAATCAGAAGTGTTTTTCAAAAATCATATATGACGATCGGTTTTCTAGTTTTGTTTTTGTCGACCATGTTGCTTTTGAAAGGTATATAGTTATGTTACTTCTATGTAAGCAGTTTCTTTTCTATTGAGACATTAGTGTGCATAATCTGTTAGTTGTAATCGAGTCTTTGAAATACATCGTATCACCACAGAAAATCCCAACCCTATACATTTTAGTGTTCAACGCATAAATAGTAAACGTTTAGTATTCAACACATAAATAGTAAACGTTTTATTTATGGACAAGTTGTCGTTAAAATTAAATGCTAACAATTCTCTAAAATCAATTAGACAATAAAAAAAAAGTTACACCGTGTTTGTAGGCACAAAAAATAAATTCCGATCCTAAAAAATGGAATTAGTACACTTGCACACAAGACCCAAGTGCTCAATATTATGTATGATTAATAGACCTAACTTGTCGTACTTTTGACATCGGTGAAAAAAATATCACCTTTGTAAGCACATATATCCTATTAAGGTTGATCATAAGAAAAGAATAGAGATAAATTGATATGTGGGCTTAGAAAATGTTTAACGAGCTAAATTAAAATCGTTCCAGAGTTAGCTTATGATCTTTTGGTAAATAAATTAGTGCTCGAAAGTATAATATAAAACCACGGTTTTGTGTAAATTAAGAGAAAAAAGGAAGAAAAAAAAATTCTTTTAATAGCAGCAGATGCTTAGAGAGAAAGGTTGCTTAGAAACACAAAAATATCCCAGTGGCCCCTCCTTTCGTTCCTCATCTCTCACTCTCCCAGCGCGTCCTCCCCGGGAAGGAAAGTCGGGAGGCGAGAGTTATTCTTGAAGAGGCGGAGATCGGCGAAGGTGAGGCGCTGAGGAACCACATGGTAAGGCAGCAAGAACGGGTCTGCGATGGGAAGGCGCGACACGGCGGTGATTTCCGGCATGAAGACGGTGGCGTTGAGTGGGAGGGAGCGCGGATTCCCAAAGTCGCCTGAGCCAATCAGAGCGTCGACAATGTTGTTTATTTGCTGCGCCGTCACTCGTGTTGTCAGAGAAGGCGGCGGCGGTGATAGAGAAAAGTGGTGGAGGCGGCGATGGTGAGGGAGGTTGAGGCGGTGACGGTGATGGAGGTGGAGGTGAAGGTGATGGCGGTGGTGGTTGTGGTGAGGAGGTTGGGGGTGAGGCGGAGGGGTCGGCGGTGGAAGGATTGAAGAGGGTGAGAGCGACGGCGGTGATGAGGAGAAGGAGGAGAGAAGGTGATGGATGGTGGTGATTGGGTGCCATGGGAGAGAAGAAGGGGTGAGGTTTTGTGAGTGAGTTTTTCTGGTCGAACTAGGGAGTAAGGAGTGGAGAGGCTGGGTTTTGGTTTTCACTGTATTCTGGGTTTTTAGATTTTACTGTAGTTTCATTTTTTTTTATCACTAACCTCGTTTGTTTTTCTGTTAATACACATGAGTGGTTCAAGTATACCTCGTTCCGAAGCAAAAGAACCTATCAGTTGTCCACACAAAACGTACAGAAACCGAAGCGGATTCTACGCACCAAGGTAAGTGCTCAAATCGCTGTATGGGGAGATCAAATGAAGACTAGAGACCCTAAATTTCTTCATTTCAGTTTTATTTTTGATCCGATCAAATTAACACCCATAATAAGAATACATTTTCTTCGATCTAGTGTTCTCACCTCTTTATTTGGAAACACTTGGGACTATTTTTTTTATATTTTTGTTTCAATTATGTTAACGGTATTAGTATATATGTATGTAATGCGACGTTAATGACCTAATCAAAATACTATAAATTAGTTACTCGATTTACTTACATCTTGTTACATAGAAGAATTTTCATATCAAAACGGCTAGCACGTTTTAAAAGGGTGGATATGCCCCGTCTAAGCACTTCAAACCTGCCCTAGTAGCTCTTAAGTGGTCTAGGCCTTTTAAAGCAATTTTTTTATCCTAATGTTATTGTATGCTTAATAGTCTTGTCCTATTCAGTTAGTCACTTCGAGTCTTCCATCCGTTCTAATAGCGCCTAGCAAGTCGAATTTTGACCATAGTTTCAACCAAAAAAAAATTTAGCAAAAGCTAGAGATCAGACTCCACTTGACCACTTTGGGAGTTGGGATCAATGAGTAAAACGCAAAGGCACCAAGGAATGGAAACTTGATTATTTCATCTGTTCTTTTGGATCAAACGTTTAAAGTTATTTGATTGATAAAAAAAAATGTTCAAAACTAAAAAAGGATTAAAATCGGCACAATTTCCAAGTAGGTTTTAAGCAGACGTGGTAGTGTTTGGTATATGACGATTGGGCGAGGACAAGTTCTTTAGGAACTTTCATATTGCTAGTCTTTGACTCTTTGGGCTCTGCAGCCTCTGCTGCACGACAGTGCTTCTGATGCTAAAATTATATATCCACATCATCGCAAAATTATTTGAGGCTATAGAAAGCCTGGAACCAACTATCGACTGCAATACTCAACAGCATCCCCATACTCTTATCTGTGTGATTCATAATAGCTTTGGCCTCGCGGCTGCTTTTGCTCTTAAGAATGAGTAACTCTCATATACAATCGTCGACATTTCCATTGCTAATTGTAATCATCACAAGATATGGTAATCACCAGAAATAGAGATATGTCATATGACCACTAAAAGGGATAAAAATATAAAAAACTATGCAGAGCTAGCAACAGGTTCAACATAAACATTTTTTTTCGATGAAGGGTTCAACAGAAACATTGTAACAGGTCAAAAGCATGAATTATCGCAATACCAATTTAGCACCAAGAGCAGCAGCTTCAAGAGGATGCACCATGCAATAGTCAGCCAAGATATGATCAAGAAAAACAAAAAAAACCATCATATTCAGCCACATAAATTTTCATTAATAAAACATAAAATCTGCTTAGGTAAAGGGGAAAACAAAGTGGCCATCAAATGCTGACAAATTGTCTCTAGATTGTGATTTTTAGCAGAACATATAACAAATCTAATAGAAAGCTTAAGATCTTGGCTTTTCCTTCTTCTCCTTGAAGAGTGCCAGAAGTGACACGCCTGAAACCTTCACAACCTTGAACCGGACTCCAGGAATATCACCAACAGCATGCCCTTTACGACCGAATCCGGCAATAAGCACTTCGTCCTGCAAATGGCCAAATAATCAGTACAACCAGAACAAACAGCTAAACAACTTAGCAATGTTCAAACATGAGGACATCATTTGGTAATACTGTATCTGCACTTACATTCTCTTCAATGTAGTTCAGGCAACCATCATTTGGCACAAAAGCAGCAATCTTCTTTCCATTCTTAATAAGCTGAACTCGAGCACACTTTCTAATGGCAGAGTTAGGCTGCTTAGCTTCAATACCACTGCACAAATCAGCACACAAAGATAGTTATAATCCACTATGGAAGCATAACTCAAAGGAACATAAACACGTTAAAGCAATTAACCTTACATTTTCTCAAGAACAATGCCTTTAGCATGGGAAGATCCAGCAAATGGCTTCTTCCACTCGTTTCCAAGATGAGACTTCTTGTATGACTTGTCAGCCCACCTTTGCCTCCTCCGGTGGTTCTTCAGCTTGCGGGCAGCTCCCATACCACGTGTCTTCCTGTAAAATTTTGTTACCCAGGCTAAGTCAATAATTCACAGCACGAACTTGTCAAAAACTAATACAAGCATTCAGTAAATCCAATCAACACCAATACAGCTTACGCAGGCAGGCAAACAATCAAATAAACAAGTTTCCATAAGTTTCTTAAGTAATTCCAGGCTGCTTTCTGAACTCAAATCGCTACGATATACATCAGCACACATGCAAACAAAATACATGAACAAAATCAGCTTTTATCTTAAGAACACATTTCCAGGAATCCAGAACCTTCTTCTTTGCAAACAAATATCACAAACCAGAGACATTTTTCAGCGGAAAAAACTTATTGAAGAAAAAGGAACCACTGAAATCTAGCCACATCCTGAAAATAACGAGCTGCGAATACATTGATTCAATTGCTTTCCTTGCAAATCAGAAACGAATACGCTCACTAGCTACTCAGATCCATAAACTTTGAATCCGAACAAACAATGAAAAAATTAGGTGAAAGAATTCACATATTCTACTTCAGCTTTTCATGAACTAAAGTAATTGTACTGGAGGAAAGGAGGCGAAGATTTACCCCATGATGACGGAGCGAGAAGAGAGCCGGCGGAGATGGTCTGAAACAGAGAGCTGCGGAGGCGCAAAGAGACGATATGAGGAAAAACCCTAGTGCGTTTCGATTGTATTGTTATGCTTAAATAGAGGATCTATGGTCTTTTGAGATTAAGCTACTGGGCCAATGTAAATGCCTACCCGATATCCATGTCGGCCCACCTCACAGAATTCGGATCTAACTTATTTATTTTTCTTTCTTTTTAGAAAAGTTACAACGGAGATAAGATTTTTAAATGGTAAATTTTGATATGGGTACTAGTTTGTCATCCTCATTCACCGGTACAGGAGATCGTGCATCTTTAATGCCTATGTTGGAAGTGCAACGAGTAATACATTTGTTGAGCTTCTTTGCATCGTATGACTTTCACTCGAATGTCATTTATCGAGTGATAAATCTGATCGTGTATATAGTCCTAAAAACAGGTTAAGAAGCTCTGCCAAACTGGGCTTAGATCCAGAGACAAAACTATTATTGATGTACGTCTTCGGGTAGAAATTTGATGAAGAAGCTGAATAAATGGATAAAGGGATAAAGGGATTTATTTTGTTTTAGAGCTTGAAATATATTCTACACCACGTATGTTTAATTGTATCTTGGATTGAACGGTACCGTAGAATTTCTCTTGTCGTCTAATAATTTCTTATTTTTAAAACCCGGTCATTTAAGAAATTCCAATGGAGATCTTTGAGTTATGCTAATTTTCTGAAGCATATATTGTATTGAACCAATATACAGGAGCATTAGGACAAAGTTCAAACTAGCTAGTGACTTCATTTCCTCAATAGAACTCTTTTATCTTTCTCCTCTTTGTTCTGGTGTTAACCCTCCTTTTCCACAACTAGGGCAACCCTTCATCCCAAATCCTTGGCAATCGAAACACCTACATCCACACCATGACCAAAAGTTCTTACTGAATTGTTGATAGCAAGAGATATATTGTACTAAAGAAAGAAATCTGGATTTTGGTATAACTGATGTAAGAACATAAATCAACTTACTTCCATCGCTCAAAAATATTTCCATTTTTCTTATTCCTTCCTGAACCCTGAAATGTGAAACAAACAAAGAGGTGAGCTAACCTCTAAGCAATTATAGATCATTGTCAAAATAACCTAGTCTTTACTTTTCTAAAGAATGACTGAAGTAAGAAAAATTTTAAATACACACTTCTAATATCTTCATACACACTCTTATTATTTTATATTTCACATCATATTTTATAAGTATGTTTAATTACAAAAACATTCATCAATTATTAAGGAAAAAAAAAACATTTCTTCTTCCCTAAAACCTAACTTTTCTCCACTATTACTACGCATCAAAAGAAAAGAAAAGAAAAGAAAACCTATTCTCCAAAATTCATCACCTAAATTTCGACTACTATCATAATCACATGTACTATTTACCGATTAATTTAGGTTTTTTTTATCAACTTTAGTTGTTATCTTGCAGACTAAAAACTAGTTTTTATGTTATTATATTTTTACTAATTTCTTAACTTTGAAAAAATTATGTATGTTCAGTATTTTTTTTTCTTCATATTCTAGCTGATTGATGTCATATTGGAGATTAGGATTTCGAATATAATATTACTCTTTTGATTATAAATTGAAAAATATCAAGAAAACATTTCTAACCCGATCAATAAAAAATCTAACAGAAAATAAAAGAGAATATGTAAAGAGAGTTTGTGAAATAGTAAATATATAATAATTATATCAAATAACAAATTATTATTAGTTTTAGATATTAAGGGTATTTTGGCAGTTTGGGATGTGTATTTAGTATAATATTGAAATGAAAAACTAGATGGATAGTGTATTAAATAAGATATATGTATTAAGAGATTAAAAGTGTGTATTTAAAATTACTCATAAAGTAATGCTAGTTATATTTTACACAAAAAAACGATTTGGAGTAACTAATTAACATATATAAAGAGCTATTCGCTATCTCCTCAAAAAAAAAAAAAAAAAAAAGGAAAAAAAAAGGGCTTTTCACCAAGTATAAGTTATGTAACGTACACATGCTCAAAGATGGGACTAGAGTTTGAATCTCCCCTCATTTATTCTCCTTAGGCCTAGTTTGGTACAGCTTCGCTTTTAAAAAAATCAGCTTCTATCCAAATTTTTAGATTTTATAGTGTTTGGTAAATGAAAAAAAAAACAGTTTTTTTTGAAAATTACAGGTCACTGGCAGCAGCTTTAGAAGCAACCTGAAAGTTACTTTTGAAAACAACTGTCACTAAAAATACTAGAAATTAATAAATTTTATATTTGCAGCACTTTTAAAACTAATATTTACCAAACACAAAATTGTTTTAATTCACAGCTGATTATTTTCGCAGTACAGCAGCAACAGTTTTTTTTTAAAGTCACAGCAATACCAAACTAGCCCTTAGTACCATTGATATTGTACTTAGAGTTGTGAAGACGGACATGATTGCAAAATGCAGATTTGTTCAGTTTTAATTTTCGTAAGTGTTGATCTCAGGTTCAATATTGCTTAAGCTACGGGGCTAACTTACTACCTCATGCTAGGCGCTTTGCCAAACCAAATCACTCATTTACTAGCTCAACTATTGTTGTATATCGATCTACAACCCGTCAACCTTGTTTACTTGACAAAAGCATTTTCTCAATGTTTTCAAACTACCATCCATCTTATCATATGGGAATTGGGAAATCATTTCAAAATTACTTCCACAGTTTTCATTTTCGGCCAGATAATTTACTCTCATTCAACATGTTCTGCATTGTTTTCCTGAAAGCATACCTTGCATCCCTTACAGTCAATTGCTCCTTTGCCTTGGCAGGTTTCACACCTTTTCAAGATCTGCATGCGAAAAGAGAAACTCAAGCAAAAACACTTCCATAATATAAATTATTGAACTACTATGCATAACAATATTGACTGGAAAACAGCATATGCTTATACCGAGTTGAGTGAAAATCCTCCACCAGATTTCGCAGCGAAAGCTGCACCCGCTCTTCGAATTCGGCTATGTTCTGTGGTTGTTCTGAGGATCAGAATGGACGTGGGAGAAGGCCGAGGAGTAACCGGCACTGCCGGTGAAGGATGAGGAGAAGTTGTCAAACCTCTGTGAGAGTTCATGGAGAGTTTGGTCATCAACATCATATTTTTGATCGATCAAACCAAAAATAGTAATGATTTGGAGCTGGCTATGTGGATATAGCTGTTTATTCTCTAAACGTTTTGATGAAAAGGAATGAGTGAACTATACATGATATCACATCACACTCATACCATAATTTGGGGTCACTCATGGAGTGGATAATCCACACGACACCAATATAAGCCATTCAAACAACTACAAAAATTTTACATGGCATAAATGTTTTTCTGGTCTTTTATGTTTTATCCACCATTATATAGAGCAACACAAAAGAAATATCTAGAAAAGTAATTTTCAGATGAGTCACAATTGGTGTGCGTGGAGCCAAAGTCTTTTATCCATTTCCAAATTCCAATAGCCAAACAAAATTGAGAGAAGATATTTTCTTAGCTCAAAATGTTTAAACATCAGATCTCCTCTTCCATGGAGAAAACTATCTCCCTCCTCCAACCACCCTGCTTAACCACTCATCACAACTTCATCAGTTTTCCATGGCTTTCTGCTCTTTCTATAAACTCTTCTTTCCAAACCAAAAACAATAACAGTCATATTGAACCCACAAACAGAACCAGCATCCCAAGAACTCATATTCTTCAATCTAGTTGCCATGGCCGTGAGCCTATAAATACATCATCAAACCCAGAAAAGAAGAAATATGAGAAGCAAGGAAAGCAGTCCTTGTTGCGGTTATTGGCTGATTTCGAGAATCTGGGGAAGAATCTGAAGGAGAACTTGAGCCCAAAACAGAAGGGTGACTGGAAGGACTTGATGTTGATGAGTTTATCATTTGCTGTTTATGTGTATATCTCTCAGAAGCTTGTCTGTGCTTACTGTGCTTGGACATCCATGCCCAACCAAACATGGTGAAAGCTGTGATAAATCTTGTTGTATATCTAAACCTTGATTACATATTTCTTTGCAAGGGATAGCATAATATTTCTTTGCAAGACATTTTAGAATGTTATATATGTAACAATCCTTGAATAACAGCATTGTCTTTACCATTTCAGTATACATGAAAAATGATGGTACAGAATCAGAGTGACTCGACCACAAAGTTCTTAATATATTTAGAAGGAATACAATGTAGTGAATGTACCTTCAAATGCATCTCATTGATTTACAGAGGAATCGCTTGCTTCTCAAGGGTTAATCAACTATAACTTTCTATAAAATGGATATGACTTCACAGCATCACTTGGGAGTAGGCAAATATACATTAGAAGAAGATATAATACTATATAGAAAATATGGGTAATATTGAATCCAACTCTATGCTGAACACTATCCCAACTCGAACCCAAGTGAAAATCTTCTGTTGTTAGGAATTAGTTGAGTGCCACAACCCAGGTCCATGCCGTCCACTATCTAGGGAGGCTACAAAATTGTGTTTGTACTTTGTACAATGGTTCCAACTAGCTTCCCATAGATAGCCAATTACCTTCATCTGTCAGCTACATTAGTATTCCTCATAACCATATTCGATCCTCACAGTTATCATAGCCTTCATGAACATTATCAAAATCAAAACTGTTGTTATAATCCTCATATTCGGTTTCTGGACCAAAATCGTCATTATTTTCAAACTCTTGGTTCTCCATGTATGGCATCTCTTCATCATTATCAGATTGTGAATCAATTCGTTTCTTCTTTGAGACACCTGCAGTCTCCTGTTACGAGACAAACAAAGACCATACATCGGTAATTAGATAGATGCCAGTCACAGTTAGATGCCAATTGTAATAGATATATGAAGTGTGAATGAACCAAACCTAATATAAGGCTAGGAAAGTTCCACAAAACAATAAATAAACAAAAATTAAGTTTCCATTTCTGTTTAAATTAACGAACTGCACCAGTACCCAAGAGGGACTAGAGATATCTAAAAGAGATAGTATCATAAACAATCAGGTAGCGACCAACCTTCAGAGCAACTAAGGCCATGTAAACACTCCCCGTAGACTGAGTCAATAAACTTACCACTGCACAGACTAATGTTTCTTAAGATAGTCAATGGGGGATAAAAGCTGGCATTACACCTAGCGGTCAACCCCTTTCTGACCTGATGTTTCCAAGGTGAACCCACAATGCTAACTCTATGCCCCAACCACACCTGCCAAATGATATCACAACTCCAACCCTTAATATTGTCAATGCAGACACCAGAAACAGCTTAGTAATGGACCCGTAATAGATCTGCCTAACAAAAAACAGTGCAACCCACTCTTTAAACTTCGCACCCCTATCAATAATCAGCCTCAATCCCTATAGCCTAAACCTCTAACATTTTAAGATAGAATGTTTGTTCAACCAACCGAAGCATTACAGACCCATCTGAAAAGGTAGAATGAAATAAGCATCTACACTGGATACTTATCCACGTAGTCAAATTAAGCTAACTGATTGATGTCTTTTCTGCGTATAGAAACCCTCAAGCCCCATATTCTTAACCTTTTTTTCTGCCTAAATTGACTAGCCACTTAATTTCATTCTCTCTTTTCTTTTTATAATAGTAGAATAGGTTTTTCTTTAACTATCTCAAGAATGTAGTTCTGAAAAAAAAAACCTAGTTTACTGATGCTAAAGAATATTTATTACTTCTTTCAATTTTTCTTTTTCCTTATCCTGTCCACAGAACTTGGTCTTCAGGGCACATCAGTATTGACTGTATCTCTGATGGCACTTCTACTAATCCCGAAGAATGGGAAGAATGGGAAAAAGGGAGATAATTCTAATACATGAGTCCACCTGTGTTTACTTTTGTACATTTTTGTCCCCAGGTATCAGCAATCTAGGTATCCAAAGACCATCCTTATGGATGTAATTTATATTTGCATAAACTCAATATAGATGGTTTAAAAGTTCAAATGAGATTATAACCAAATTATAGGTATCACGGAACATTTGATGGAAATGCCTATAATTGAAAATAGAGAAATCATAGAATCAAAATGAATGGCCAAAAAAAAAAAAAACCCAATAAGAGAGATACACATACAGATGTTTCGAACATATCCTCCAGGACGTCGAAGTTGATTTTTGAGCTTAGTCTCTGCACCAAAACAATGTTGAGATCCATCAAAAGCAGGTAATAGGTACAACCGTACAACAACTGTTCTTTGGGTTTTTATTCGCAATGCCTGATTCTCAAGAGAATTTCTAGCTTATAATATATGGTAGAATATAGAAATAATTCTTAACCTAGTCCCAAAAACAGGCTGCAATAAGGAATTAAAATCAGGAACTAAAATTATAGCTAATACCAGACAGTAAGTTCAGCCAAAAAAAAAAGAGCTGTGAGCGAAAGGAGTAGATATTCCACTTCAATTCTAGTTGGGGAAGTATTTCTGACTGTTGAAAGAAAGAAAAAATAAATAAACTAAAAGATTCCTACAGCTATCTTTATCAATATCATGAGTTATTAATTATCATTACCTTCTTACTTAGCGTCCTGTAAGCAGCTTCTGCAGCAGTTTGAGCTGGAGTAGCATTTATCCCTTCTGCTGCTCGAGCTAGTTGCCTTTCCTAGGAAATTCATAAAAAAAGAATATCTAAAAAAATATCCACCGTTGTGATTTTCTTGCCGACTTTATAAATACAATTTCATTAAAAATAAACTATTGCAAACCAGTGAAACCACAAACATATACATTGAAACTTACATCCTGTCAGTAGTAGACATCAAATAAGTCATGTCGAATACGAACGTAACCATAACCAATCCATATATAAAGATTACCCAAAAAAAATCCATATATTAAAATAATCCAAAAAAATACCTTTCTTTTGTTTGCTGCAGCAGCTTGAGATTCTGGACATTCGGTTCCCATAGCAGCCTTAGCTGCTTGCTCCTGTAACATTATCGGATTGCTTAGCTCTAAGACAAAATCCACTCAGTACTTGGAATGATACCCTAAAACCAATAACGATACAGTATGCAAAGCATGCATGAAACAGCTTGGCTTTAGACATATAGAAATATGATTGTTTGTCTGTAATTCGTCAACATAAAATTTGGTAGATGATTGTCACTAGACATACATTGTACATTAGTACATATAGAGGCATATGTTCTGTTTGTAAGCATTTCAGCAGCCATCAAATTTCTTGCAATAATTGTGACTTGTGAGATGCTTCATAGAAAAGGGTCATATACTTCATTATCTTCTCACTGATGTGTATCACAGAAAGCAGTATATGAGTGTTATCATATTGCTCCTTCATTTCAGAGAGTCGGAATATGTTTTCTTCTTTGGGTTAAAAGAGGTCAACACAGAAACAATGTAGCACTAAGAGGAGACATTATACTACGATCTATTTGCTATGCAGGTTGAAAAGAACAAAGAAGGATGTTTTCCGTTTATCTTAATTGGCTTTCCTTAGGTGGATACAGTGGAATACTTGTCCATCATCTTTGTATCTCATCTCTTGACCATATAAATTACACATTAAGCTTTCTACAGATGCTGTTTTTTTTATTTGACCAATCTTACCATGGAACTTCATTTCATGCACCGAAATGCTATATCAATTTAGTTCATCAAGTTAGCAAATGAATATAACCACCAGAAACAAATGGCTTTTTTGATGATATGACAATTTAATTGATTTGTCTTCATTGTATTTTGGGATTCATATGACTTGGAGAAAGTCAGGGAAATGATATGCAAATGCTATATGAGTTGATTACCTCAATGTATTCACGGTTCAGTGCTTCCCAAATTATCTTTTTGTTATGTTTCCCCTCTTCATCAAGGAGGTACTCATCAACCTGCAGATCAGCTTAAAGACTTCATAAAACTACAAGACAAATGAAGTACATAGGCAATCAATGCACACTTTAATACCTTAGTTTACATTTTATATGTTTTGCAGATTTCTTGAATATAGATTAGTCAACTGAAGCACAACTTACGAATACAACAAAATAGGCAATCATATCTATGTATTTTAGCAAATTCAAATAAATAACAATGAAATACATCAAAACAGAGTGATCATTGAGGTAGCTACAACAATGATCTGAATAACGCAAGGAAGCAGACTCGTTGTCGCTAGAGATGGATTGGGGTAGGCATGAAAAATAACAAAATAAGGGAATAAGTCCAAAGGAAACGATGATTTTAAGGCTATCCATACTTAATTACCAATCAAACGATTATTTAAGCATGAAGATAGCTATCACCCATTATTAAATCATACAGATCATCAAACAAAATTATGCATGTCAAAAGCCGCTAAACAAGGATGCACCATATAAAGCCATGAGCCATATGGGGATTGCCAAAAAAGATGCTGACCCTGGGCATGACCAGCAGTCATAAAGCTAAGAGGTCCGTTTTGCGGCGCAAGAGCTGCAGAAAAACCTCAGTTCCATGAGTCCACAACCAACCCCCAACTTATGAGATTGGATATGGTGCTTAATGAGAATAGTTTGACATCACCTTAGCAGAGTTCCCAGAGATTGATGATTTTCTGGAATAGCTAAGCTTGGTTAGAGCCGAAGTACCCTCTTTGGACGCTTAAGACTAACACGCCCCAGTTTTACTCTGGAGAGAAGTGTCCGTGGTAGTCTAAGAGTCTAAATCATAATAGATAGTAATAAGTAAATCAAAAGTCATTTCTAAGAGTTGCAGTCTAGTGTTAGAAAAGTATATAAAGTTTATTTAAGTCGTGAGATAAGTAACTAAGTACAAGGGTCTCATGTTACTTGATGATGTTACTTGATGAAGTCTTTAATGAGCCTTTCAGTCTTCTATAAGTCTAAAAGCCTAAAAGACTTGATTTCTCCTATTGTCAGCAAGGCAAATCGGAATGAAATGAAATTGAGTTTATTAAAGGCTTGGTGGCTGGTGCGTATGTTTCTCTTCTCCTATTCTGTGTTTTCTCCTCCCTTTGCACTCTATTCCCTAATTTCTCTAGAACTCCAGCAGCTAAAGACCTTTTTTTGTTATTCTAAAATTCCTATTACATATCCAGCCCCATGCTTGCTTTGGTCTGCACCACGATTCAGTACAGGGGAAGGTCAGAGGTATAACCAACTCAGAAATATGAGGCAAAGCCAAAACCCTTAATTTATTCTTTGAACTCAAAATTTGCTAAGAATCAGCATCCCTTTTAGAATTCATCCAGAAGATCCTTGCCAGATATTTCTCTAATTTTATGCGATCATTTTTATAATATTTCTATACAGCGTAACTATTCAATATGCCAGATCGGCTCGGTGAAAGTTGCCATCAGTAAATAGAAGAAACAAACAAACCTAAAAGTTAAGAGTTCCCTCTATTAGAAGTTGCTATATGGATCAAATAATAACAAAATTACAAAGAAAACCATACATACTATAGTAAGATATAAGGGTGTGAGGGTGTGGTTCTGGCACTCCACTTTGCCACACTGCACTCCACAACTCACTAGATAAAATGGGAGAGCAAGTGTTAAAGTGGAGTGCCAAAATCACTTCCCAAATATAATGCCACACCTACACTGTCATGTATTGCAATCATTCATTTATAATATACTACAATATTTCAACTATCGTTATAAATGTTAGACTGATGAATGTGTACCTCTACATCATCAATATCCGATAGGTTGTCAGACTTGTCACAAGATTCATTGCCTGCATGAACGGTTTCATTCTCTGTAGGAGCCCCTAAAATACCATACTTTATTAACAAGAGAAAAATGACGTATATTCGTATGTAACCATGAGAGAGAGAGAGAGAGAGAGAGAGAGAGAGAGAGAGAGAGAGAGAGAGAGAGACGTACCAACATTCTCCATAGAGTGTAACATTCTATTTCCACTATCTCTTGAGCTATTCACTTCTCTTCCAAACTAACACAATGGAATGAAAATCAAATTAGAAATAATTTTCTGTTATAATGTAATGTAAAGAGTAATAATCATTATGAACCAGCAAGCAACAGAAGTTCCACAAAACACAATAAAAAAAATTAAAAAAAATGACTCTAAGATTATGTCCAACACTTCCAGAAGCTGAAAGTAAACATGATGCAATCAGTCCACGAATAGAATAGAATCTTCCCAAGAAACCATGCAAAAGCTCCATACAACAATAACATCTCAAGAAAGTGGCATAACCTAAACACCAAACAAGGACAAGTCAAGACCCTTCAATTTCAAAAGCAAGGAGCAATATATCAGTGGTCATCAATAAATTACACTGAGTGCTCACAAATAAATTAAAACACCAACTTCCCTTCAAGCGAGCAGTCCATGCAAGGGAAAGCACTTCATGACAAAAAACCGCACACCATACTTCCAACTATTAGAAACACTACGCTACTTAAAAACAAACCAGATAAAATCCTCTGCACTACATCATCACTCATTATAAAATTTTGTTTGTGTCCCATACAATACTAACAGAAATCTGAAATTATCCCAATCTGAATCATCAAACCTCCAAGCAGAGCTCAGCTCCCCTTAATCTAAGAGGAGAGGTGCATCTCTATCAAAAGCCAGAACTTAGAATAACTGTAGAAACACTAGTCAGAGTAGACTAGCATATTAACACCAATGCCTCACATCACCTATCCTAAAAATGATAGAAATTATGAAAAAGTTTCCTCACTTGTCAAATTTTAATTTCTCTGAAGACCACCAGCAGAGAGAAAATGTCTCCACCTTGAAGCCAGTGAACCAGTTGCCAAGCTTATCCCATCCAACCCTTTAATTCCGTTAATTATTGCATACACAGTTTATTGAAAGTGGTTTTATCCAACTGAAAACATTTATTTTACTCTGTTATATACTAGACTTCAGCAAGCACCAAAGCAGAACATAATATCAAAAAACTTGATCAACAAGCACTCTTCATTAGTCATGTCTAGTGATATGATAGAGGAAGGAAAACAGAACAATGTTTATCCAATCAGAGGTGTGCGGTTATGCCAGTAAGGTATTTGATTATGATTACGACAGTCTCTTAATAGTTGTAAGCACGGTATAAAGCATTTTAGAGAAGTCATTTCTCTAGAGCTAATCTTATTGCAAATTTACTTGAAATTATCACAGGTAGCAGCAAAAGAAATAAGATTAGATTTAACATTTACGTTTGACTGTTGATTGTTGTTTACGCTCTGGCAAGGTAACGTATCAACATCAGATTCACTAGGATTCTCCTGAGCAGATGCTTTTTTCCTTCTCTCTATCTCAGCACGCTGGAAAGAGGGAGGATCAGATCCTCCACGAAGTCCACCTGAAATTTTCATGAGCTGTGCATCTCGTCAGAGACTGCAGGTTCTACATTATAAATGGTACATACACAAAAGCATTAAATGTCAACAACAAAAAAAAAGGAAATAGAGGACTCACATCATCATAACAAAATTTACAAAGTCCATGAGCAAAAGGTTTTCCACTATCCTTGTGTGCACAAAGAATGTCATCTCCGCTATCAATTTTAACTGCCCTATTTGGTTCTTCACATAATTCTTCCAGCTCACTTTCCTTCAGATGGAACTCTTCAATCTAAAGACCAAGTAGATTCATGAAGGAAAAAACGAAGAGTTAAAATGAAGAGAACATATTAGATATGGAATGACAGTTAGCTCCGCATGAACGTCCAAGTTCCTACACTATAATACAGCATTTGTGATCCTCAAGTTCATGTTAAATTTAAGATTACAAGACATAAGTTCACTCAGAATACTATATATTTAATTTCTTAATTTTTTTAGCAGCATTATTTTGTTAATTTTATATATCATTTCAAGCACCAAAAGTTGATCCTTTTCTGTTAATAAAAAAAATAAAAAAGAATATAAATCAGAACCCAATATAAAGACAAGCCAGGACAACTTTTAAGGATCATCCAAAATCTTGTAGCCTAGGAGAATAAAAAAAAGCAAAAAGAAACGGAAAGTGGGTATACTCACAAGGGATAAAACATCAGTTCATCAAACGTGTCTATACATATTATTTAAAGTTTCAAACCACCTATTCTCCTTGACTATATTATGGCCACAGCAAAGAGAGAATTACTGAAACAATTAATACAACAGAGATAATCTTCGCATCTCAGACCTAAGTAAGATGGATTTTTAAAAACGCAAACAACTACTATGAGTATATTTAGCATATTTTAGATGCACCTCAGTTCATTGGGATTTGGGAAAGAAAGAGTTGACATGTATTATGTATATGGAAGTTTATTATTCAAAGGTATTGAGGGAGGAAATTGAAACTCGAGACCTTGAGTGTGTAGGGATAAATGCTCTTAACCAGTAGAACTATAAAACCACCCACACCCATCAAATTTATTTATTCATTATTCAATAGTTTGTTTATCCCAAGACAAGAAAGCAAATTTTTCAAATTACAATGACAACAAAAATTTCTATATCAAATCTTTGTATGCATATCGTACTCTCATATATTGCAGTCACATTGCCAAAATGGAGTTGGGCTTAAAATGCATATCTTTACCACCCCAATATATGTGTGTGTATCGATACATACCGTCAAGCTCCCAGAATCTGTACTCTCAAATTCAATCAGCCGCTTGGTCAACGTTGCATCACAAACATGTGCAATCCTGACCTGATAATAACAATATACCACATACAACATTAGAAAAACGGATTGATAATAAATGAGGGGATAATTAAATATTATTCCAAATAAAATTTGGCCAGAAAGAGAACAGTTAGCCAATGGTGCATCTCAAACATGTTCAATCCTTAGCTGATAAATTACAGTGTAATACATGCACCATTTACAATGGAAAACAGGAATGATTATAAAATGCTGGAATCAATTGAACATCGTTCCAAGAAAATTCGGCTGGAAAAAGAAGTCATCAATGGTGCATCACAAACATGTGCGATCCTTCTTTTTTTTTTATCAGCAAACATGTGTGATCCTGAGCTGATGAATTATAACATACAACATCCACCATTTAACTAGAAAAAAGGAAGGATTATAAATTGCTGGAAAAATTAAATATCATACAAAAGAAGATTTGACAGGAAAGAGACTAAATTAGACTAAGAAGAAAAAGGGATGTTCACAAACTACAAAATACAAAGACACCAACATCTTTCCCACTTTGGAAATTACCGAAAAGTAATATAACAGAATGAAAACCAAACCAAATATGAGAAGCCTGTAATCCAAAACAAAACAGCTTATAACTGGTGGCAAAACATATAATACATTTTTCGTGACAAAGAAATCCAAGTCATAAAAACTTCCATTATCACAGCAGAGTACTAATAAGTAATAACTGAATCAATATAACAAGTGAATTCTTAAGGCTCATTCCAAGAAATATTTGACAGGAGAAATATAGCCCGCCTACATACTCTAGTAGGATGAAAAAGAAAAGAAGCTTCCAGCTCCAAAATAAAAATATCATTCTATGAATTCTAACTGGTACTGTAAGAACTTAAAATAGTAATCCTCTCTGGTCAAATATATCGACTTATTCAAAATCTTCATTAAAGCAGCAGAGTGCTAACTGAGTCTGACTTACAAAATCCGACTTGGAACACTTGAGACCATGTGAAAGTGCAGATATATATAATGCAGCACCACATAACCCACTGGGTTTTCTTCCTGTCTGGAAAAAAAAAAAAAAAAGGTAAAGAAAAATAAGAAGTTGAAAATCTGGCCTTCTGATACATATAACCTCCTTCACACTTGAAAACTATCTATGATTCATAAATGCATCACAAAACAAAACTGTGAAGGGAAAAAACACCTGCATCCAATTCCGTTTCATGCTATCGATAATCCGCACTGCAGTCTTAGTAACTCCTTTATTCCTTCCTCCTGGTAAACCTGCAAAGCATATATGTAGTTGTTATGTCTGTCCCGACTATATAATGGGAATTCAACTTCAAGTTAATTTGGATTTGGATAATACAGTAACAAAGAGAAACTCTGTGCTAAAGCCGACACTTACTCTCTGAAAATTTAGCGATAAATATGGAAGGATCAACAGGTAGGTTTGCAAATGGAAACTCATCAAGATAAAGAACTTTGGATAGTTGCATATATACCGCACCTAGTGTATAACTGCAATTCATGGTATAACAAGCAAGATTAAAATAAAACTAGTACGTGTATAATCAAAACCAAATTATTCAGAATTCATTGCTGAGAAGCCGGGGAGAACAGAGTAAGTTGAGAAGGAAAGAGATAGGAGGAGCATAAAGAAAAGGCTTTCTCACACATCTATCTTCAAGAAGTTTGAGAACTCAATAAGAAGATATGGCTTCCTCTTTGTCCTACAAGACAGCAAAAGTTCAATATTATATATCTTCATGACTAAAGTTCTTTTTTAATTGAGAAACAAAAAATATAAATAGTTTACAGCTGATTATAAGACTTGAACTTAATAGTTTATTATTTTATTCATGACAACTAAGAAACCCAAGTATCCAGAATATTTATATTGGAAAGTAATAAGCAACTTTCTTCCTCAAAGCACTCAGAATAGGTGTCTCACATAACAATCACTAAACATAACCTTTGCAACTTATGTTCCATAATTACTAGAACAAAATGATTCTTTTAAATACCTAGTCCTTACCCTATGTAATCCATCAAGTGAAGAAGACCATAACTTCATGTGAATCTTAGGGAGCCCAAATTTTGAAACTCACGACAACTGATAGGGCTGTCTAGAAAGTTAAGCCAAGAGGAACACAAAATGGTACAAAAATCAAAATACAGCCATCTGCAACTATACCATTTTCTTATATTAAGTAGAATGGATGCAATAGCACCAGGGTATAAGGGAATACTTACCGACATGCAATGTATAAACATGCAGCCAGTACTCGCTCTGTGTTACGCCCCCTTGTGAAATTCCTCTCAAGCGCCATCTTTACATAGCGAAGCAAGTTCAGGGATTCAGTAGTTCATATATTGTGTAAGTGTATAAATGACAACAATGAGGCTTCATTACAAATGTACATACCGTGTAGAAACGCAGAGCTATGTCGGTAATTTCTTCATTCTCCCCCATCTCTAAACCATTTCTTAGGCATCTCAATTCATATCTGGCTGCAAAAATAACAAAATAAGGGATGGTTAAACTAAGAAGTCAGCACGCATTCATCTTCCGTAACTTTTGACCAAGAATTTTTAGACAGCCTTCATAAAGTAATTAAATTGTCAAAACCAATTAGCAGCAAGTAAACAAGCATTCACAATGGAGGATCCCAAATAACAAGAAACCAAAGAGCCGTGATAAAGTTGACTTAAGAAGAAATTGCTCACAATGAAAACACCCCAATCCCAATCTGACTTCCTTAACCTACTGGAATAGAAATCACAACCTCTATTCATAACCACACCGGTTTCAAACAAGCAATTTCAAAACCCGAACCCAACCTGGTCCATTAAGTATCCCTAGGCTAACAGCACATGAACAAGAAACTCAAAAGCCGAGCTTCAAAAATGCAAAAAGCCGAAGAGAAGCATTACCATTATCAATCAGCCTCTCGCGAGAAGCCGAGACCTCACTCTGGAAACCCCGCACGAAATTCCCAGACAGTTTGCTCTGCAAACACAGCAATTCGTATCAATTATCAAACACCAAACCCAACAATCACAAGGAGAGGTCACAAAGAAACCCGAATACCTGGCCGGCGGAATCTTTGAAAAAAGTGGGCTCTTCAGAGTAAAGGTCATACACTAAGACCTTGCCGCACAAATCACACCATCTACATATATCAAACAATCACAAAATAATAAATAAAAATAAAAATTGAAGCAGTAAGAACAGTAGCGATTGTAGAGTGAAGATTACTCACATTCTGCCACTATCTTCTGTTCCGGGGACGCTTTTGCTGCAATTGTTACAGAACACCATTCTCAGAGAAACTGAGGCGCCAAAAATTGGTACCAATTGCTCGATCAGAATTGGGGGAAGAGCGATTGGAGTGTTTTGGTTAAATTGAAAACTGAAAAAGAGAGGAACTTGGAGCGAGATATGGAAGAGTTTGAGGATTGGGGAAGAGGAAAGATTTGGGTGAGTGGTGGGTGCGCGTGGAATTGAAGCTCAGAGGTGTCTGGGATTTTAGGGATTTAGGGCTTTGGGGATCAGAGAGAGGTTTTGACTTTTTGAAGAGGGTCAATGATCACAGTAGCCCAAAAGGTCGGCACTTCGCGCGCGCAATGTTGTCAAGAACTAAACTTTTATCTCGATCTCTGCTGTAAATCACCAAATCATGTTCTAACTAAGTTGATTATTAAAAACAAGGTTATTATAGTAATTAACAAAATAAAAACTAAAATAAATAGATATTTGAGGAGAAAATATGGATAGTGAATTAAAAATGGGATTACAAGACTTGGTAACTGCATAAAAATGAATAGATAACGTGAAAAATAAGATACAAGTTTATCATTCTGATCAAAAATATATATAAATTGATAAATGAAAATTAACTCATGTTTAAAGAAATTATGTTTCCGTCCTTCTGTTATATGTCTTGCCCTAATGCACGTAGGATTGGTTAATACGATTTACTTATTAGAATAGATTACAGTTGATAGAACTTCTAGATCATTCGGGAGACTCTATGTAATGCCTATAAATAGGTCTCCTATCAATGAATAAGTAAACTGTTATTCTCGTTATATGTTCTCCTTCAACACGTTATCAGCACGTGGTTCTAACCCTGAGTTCATAGCCAAAAGCAAACCCTAACCCTAGAAACCAAAACCCAATGGATATTGATCTGGGCACCCAAAATTGCTCCGGGCACCCACCTTCACTGATCCGGCAACCCCCGCCTTGCGCCACTCCGATCTGGCGACCCTTAACGGAGCAGAGTCGAACCCAAGCCGATCTTAAGTCCGGCGTCGCCTTTGCTCCTCTGCAGCACAGCGCCGATCCGACAGCACCTCGACGACCAAACCTCAGCCCGCGTGCGTATCTCGAACCTCAGCCCCCTCGATCTCGGAGCTCCACCGACGTCGACCCTCAGCCCAGCGCGCGCACGTCCGTCCCTCCACCATCACCGGGCAACCCAGAGCCTCCTCTCGGCCACGTCGGATCTGCGACCAGCCTTGCGCCCTCCACACGATCGGCGCCGCATCAAACCCAGCCGGCTCTGCATCTGCCGCCACACGACGCCCGCGCCTCCACTGCTGCAGTGCTCTCCAGTCGATCCGGCGGATTACTGGTACGAGGGGCAAAACGGTAAATTTGCCACTCCGGATAATTAGTTTTTACCTCATGAGTAAAAACAGTTTATTTACAGTAGTAACTATTTAATTAGTTTTACTGCTTACTGTTTTTATATATATGGTGAATATTACTAACCATATGTTTTCATTTCATGAAATTTTTCGCGCGACAGATCGCGATGGAATTACGAGAACAACTTCTCTGCACGCACGTGGAAGTACGCATGAAAATTATAAGAGCAACTTCTCTTACATGACAAACTAGCAAGTAAGCTTTTATAAAAGTTGCCACTTTTGAATTTTAATTTCATATCCGGGCTTCATAGCCTTCTTCTACCCTCACCTTTCTTATAACGTGGGTTGATGTGAGGAATTGGGACCCCTCATATCAAAGTTGAAATTTGTGACGGTTTGACAAGTTACGGTATTACGACGAAATATTGTCGTGGTTAATAAAGGGACAAACATCGATTTGCGACGGAAATTGTCGCGGTTTAACATCAATTTGTGACGGAAATTGTCACGGTTACATCGATTTGTGACAGAATTTGTCACGGTTTACATTGACTTGAGTTATCATAAACCTTGGTCTTGACCAAATTCAATACTTGGAATTACTTATCGTATATCGATAATAGTCAATCTTTCATCTTGTTGTTTGAAATAATTGACCGAAACATGAGCCCCATATTTGACAAAAAAAAAATGACGAAATTTGTGTCACGCGTTCTGAACAAGAAGGGGAGGCAACGCCTCGAACCCCACATGTCATATAAAGATTGAGCTAGTAAAAGAAAAATCATGTTATTGATGTGGTTATACATCGGTTCACTAATTGCAAAGAAAACAATAATATGGTCAATGTATACAAGAAATATATGGAGTTCTTGAAACAAGAAACTCACTATATGGAAGAATAGAGAATATTATTTTCACAGTTACGGATTTAAAAACAAAAGATATATTGCGGAAGATATGAAGCATATGATTTCGGTTTATTAGTCTAAATGACTACAAATCCGTTTATTTTTTCAAGTTTTGTGAAGGCTTACACCTCACATATTTGACTAAAGTTACTTAGTCGTTATATTTTAAATTAAATTTATGGTCAAGACCTCGTTATAATTGTTGACATATACACATATGATTCGATCTACAAAAGCTATATGTTAATGCAACATATCTGAATATATATGCAAAAGACCACCAGTTACTATAAGGTGACGTTTATAAAGGCTAAAATCGCACCAAGTATGACGCAATGCATACTTGGGCGTCATAATTAAACCAAGTGTGGCGCAATGCACACTTGGTATATCATGATGTTGCAAAATGCACAACGGTTTTGGATCAAAAGAGGATTTGTAATGTCAAATGTGGCACAATGCACACTTATACAATTGCAAAGACATTACAAACAAGAGTGGTCTTCTACACTCTTAAGCGGATTTATAATTGCAAAAAGAAAATTGCGTTACGTTAAATGTCATCCAAAATTAGATGTTGAAAAATCTTCTTCTTTTTCTACAAGATCCAACAACGAGTTTATAATGTTAGATAATATAGTTTGAAAGTCAATTACTCAATTACATGTTGAAGGAAAATGTAAACCAACATCACAAATTAACCGCTTAATCGAGTTTTCTTATTTTAATCCCAAATATATCAGAAAACTAAAGTCACACAAATTGAAGAAACGAGGCAAAATGGGAAAGGAGCCACTAGGGAAATTCAAGAAAGTAAACCCAAAATTGAAAATTGCAAATATCAAAAGGAAGCAATGGGAGCGGTTGGCTTATTTTTCGCATTCTTCAAATTTCAGCAAACAGAGAAAAACCGAAAAACCATTTCTCTTCTCTGCTACTGTTCTCTGCTTCCAGAGCTTCCGCCGTCGGAGAGTCAAGGTGAGTGCTCTTCTCTCCTTTTCTACTTGATCTGTATTCATAATCGTCTTATCTTGAGACCCTAATACATGTTATACATCTAAATGCTCACTCAGTAGCTACGGCTTAATTTAGTTTGTTTCTAGTAGAAAACCTAGCTATGGATTCCTTCATTTAAGAGAAATTTATGTAACACTAGTTCTTAATTCAAGTTTGAATTTGTGATTTTTGTGGTTTCAAACTTTGATTTCTACGGCATCTAAACAGTCGAATTAATGGCGAAAACTAGTTTCCCCAATTCTTCTACTGAAGACCTCAAGAGAAATACTACAAAGACGCCTACCTCGCTAAAGCAAGGGAAATACTGAAGATGCATGCTCATCTTATCCACAATGTCTCCATTGACAAGGATGTTAGACGTTACTTCTACATGAAGAGCGTCTCCCCTGTACACTTCCAGAAACTGGGGTGCAAGATGTACATTGCTTTGGTAGATGATGGAAATCTAGACGAGGCGAAAGAATTCCATGTTGAAGTTGAGGAGACGGGTGAGACTGTGGTCTTAATTCACACCTCCGTTATTAAAGCTTACCTCAAGTTTGGCAAGACCAAGGGTGCTCTGGAGGCTTACCTGGCCATGTTAGCTGCTGGGATTGCACCCAACTCCTACACTTACACCGTTTTAATCAAGGGACTTGCTGCTGATCCCAATTTCTTTGGAGATGCCAAGAAGTATTTGCTCAAGATGATGGACAAGGGGAAGCGGCCCAATGTTGCTACCTTCACTGCGGTGATGGAGGGCTTTGCAAAGCAGGAGGACAAGGCAGCTAAGGAGGAGGGAAAAGAGTTTGTGCAAGTAATGAAGGATAAGGGTTTTGTGCCTAATGCAAAGGCAATGATGGAGGTTTTAAAAGGTAGACCAACAACGATAATTAGAAGGGCCATGAGTATTGTTATTTCCACCTTGAAGCAGTGAGCAGTGATGTGCGTCACTGCTTCATGGGTGTTATACCAGCTGCTTTAGGGTTAAGAGGCTTCAAATATGGAGGAGCTAGTCATAGTAGAAAACAGGCTTTCAGTATATATCATGTGGGATTCGGTTTCAATGGGACTTTTTGCTGTTTGTTATGATATTGAAATATCTGTAGTGTTCATTTCGTTTATTCTGGTTGTCTGAATGTCGTATTATTTTATGTTGTTATGATATGATAGATTTGATATGATGAAAACATGCTTCTTTCGTAAATCTAAATGGAGGAACATAATAACTTGAAACCTGAAACTTCCAATTCCCTACAGGACCTCATGTGATCATGAATTCCCTTCTGCCGTTTGTAAAATTCCAACTGCATTGTTGTCTTCGCTTGAAACTTCATGATCTCATATCCCAACTTGTGTAGTAAGGAGCAATCCTAGTGCTTTAAGTGACTAATGGTATTATATTTATGCATTTTAAACATTCCTCCCCTCTTGCTCTTTGAGGATGGCACAAGTTAATAGCTGATGCAGCATCTTCCTGAAGAAATGGTTGCCTCTTAAATAAAAAAAATTCATGTATTTCATGCATTTCAAGGTTAGGCATGAAATACTTCTTTGTTTGATAAACAACTGAGAAAAAAAAATGAATAAAGAAAAAACCTAAGTTGCCTTTACTTTTTTTTTTCTGAGGAAAAGTAATTTGACATTTGAGTTATGCGAACTCACAGTTCAGACTTCAGGTATAAAAAAACTGATAGACTGAGGGAACAAAGAAAAACAAAAAAAAAAAAAAAAAGCCTTGAAACTTGAATTCACAACAAAGCTCCTGTGATTTAGAATTCCCTGTAGCTTGTATTTTAATTCTAACTGCATTATGTCTTCACTTGAAACTAAACGATCTCACATCCTAGTTTGTGCAATTATTTTCATGACTTTGTTTAATCCTTCCTATCTCCTTTCGAGTATACAGGAATAACAATCCAAGTTTGTGAGGTAACTATGTTTATTTCATTCTGATAAGGGGTTTGCTGACAACCATTTCTGAACTGCTCCACTAATCATGCTCTTACTTTCCTTCCAAATCAGAAAGAAATATGTGTACCGCATCTTCCCTATGAGGTAACAGACATTCATTTTCTTTCACTCTTATTTGATTGTTACGAAATTTTGTTTAGTTTTGCAGTTTCCATTGTTATTGAAATAATAATCTCCTATTAGCTAGATTATTAGTCAGTACTAAATGTGGCTTCTTCTTGATAGTTTTAACTTTTAAGTTACTTTTATCAAATTAGACTTCAGATGGATAAAAGTTTCCTTCATCCATTATGGTGTTGAATTTAACATGAATTTCCTCTAGATACACCTCTGCTGAGCCATCAGCTGCTCACTTTTACACCTGAAAAACGAACGCTTTTACACCTCTGATCTCAGTCATAAGCTTTTCAGGGGGAACCTGACTTGAGTTCCGCGCTATAACTAAGGTGCATCCTCTCTATAGCCTCATATGTACACGAAAATTGTCTGGAAGGAATTGAACTACTATCCTGCCCCATCCGTAGGCAGAAAATCTATGGCTGATTCTCCTGCATTTCCTTTTATAAGTGCCTTTTGGGACTGCTGTGCTGCACCAGTAAAAAAGAAAGTGTTGCATTTTGAAAGTCAGGTATGTTAAGGACTGAACCATTGGCATACTTGTCCTAGCACAGTTGTGGCTATACTAGGGCTTCTAGAAGACATTCGACATTTACAAGTCTCTTTTATTGGAGTAAACCGAGCCACCATCCATCTTTGAAATTTAAAAGATATTTTCACTGGATTACATGTCGATTTCCGAAGCTAAAAGCATATGATAATGGTTTTATATTTATGCATTTAGAGCATTCCTCCCCTCGTGCTCTCTGAGGATGGGACGAGTTAGTAACTGATGCAGCATCTGGTTGAAGAAATCGTTTAACTTTTCTCATATTATTGCTGGTTGGGATTTCATAAAAGTTAGCAGGTAAGGATGGTGGCTGATTGGCATGTAAATGTAAATTGTTTTGTTCCTCAAAAAGCTGCAGCTCCACATACTAGAGATTGTATAATGGTCATTTCATTATCAGATAGATTTTGACCCTATGTATAAATTGCTCACATCAATACGTTACATTATAGTTCAATTGAGATGTTTTAGTCTATACTTTCTTAGTTATCTTCTGCAGTTCTCTCACCAATAAACTTCTGAGCTATCACCCTAAACTTCTGCCGAAAAGTTATGTTAATATGCCTTGGAACCTTACAACCAAGATTGAAGCTTATGGCCACATTACTATGTCCAATGCATATGCACTGGGTAAGCTTTCTTTTGGCTTGTCACAAGCATCTAGTATCTAGGAAGCTGCACTTTTCAATATGACAAACAGAACAGTTTCTTGTGAACTTTTTTTTTTTTCTTTTTTCTTGTGAACTTTTAGTTCTACGGCAAGACCAAGGCTGCACGCTGTTAAGGTGTACAACCACATTTTATCCACTGGTGTTGCCCCCACTGCCTACACTTGCACTGTACTCTTAATCGCATTTGGAAGAGACTCATTAGGTTTTAATTTCGTTGAGTATATATTGTCCTTTCCTCATTGAAGCAGTGATAAGGGTTAATTCTATCCCTTTTATGTTAGTTAACAATCATACTGAGGTTGTACAAATAACTTGAGTTGTAATGTATTCAAGCTTTGATAGTTCTATCGAATGGCAATATGACTTTTCTATTTTTTTTTTCAGGTTTGATTATTGACAGATGGCCAATACTCTATCCTTGTACAGGTACGCGCACAGTTCTTCTCCTCCTGGATGATCTTCTTTCTTTTCTCATGTAGATAGTTAAGAGTGTTTTCTTTTGATTTAAAGGATGGTTAAGCGGCCTGGAATACCCGATGAGAGGATAATACTTATGCTGGCAGATGACATGGCCTGTAATGCTAGAAATAAGTACATGCCCAAGTTTTTAATAATGAGAACCACAAACTCAACTTGTATGGAAACATTGTTAATGTAAGATTTCTTGACCCTGGTTAGGTGATTGACTTTTACTCGGAACAGATCAGTTGTCGAATTAGATTTTTTTATGAAATTCCAATCATGACCATTTAATGAAATTGATTCTACCAGTTAGAATATATAGGTTACGAAGTGACAGTGGAAATTTTTTTACGTGTATTGACTGGGCGCCATGATACTGCTGTTCCAAGATCTAATCGTCTTTTATGTGATGGAGGAAGCCACATTCTTTTGTATGTGACTGGGCATGGATGAGATGAGTTTTTAAAATTTCAAGATTCATAAGAGCTCCAGAGTCATGATTTAGCTGATGTTGTGAGACAAATGAAAGAAAAGCGTAGGTAAGATTATTTTACCTCTGCAACTGTTTCTTGACATACATACAATAATTTGCATTTCTTGTGATATTAGTTAGGGATATTTTGTTTATGCGAAATCTCTGTTCTTTTGCATTTGGAAGATGCCCTTCTCAATATCATCTAGTCACTGCTAACCAATTGGCAAAGTCATCTTTGCACTTTGAAATTGTATGTTACATGACTAGTTCTGGAATTTGCCTTAAACTGGCCTACATGAGAATGACTTTGTTACTGAATTAGAGGTCCCTTTCTAATTTGCAGCTTAAATCACCGGGTGGCTATTGGAAGTAGCGTGAAAGGAGAAAATTCATACTCGCATCACTTGGACTCTGATGTATGGCATTTTACTATCCTATAAGCTTTAAACTCATTTGGTTGAGAATGCGATACCATGTGTTTTAACTAGAGTCAAATTAAGGTATTGAATACAATGTATGTCCTGCATATAATCAAATCATTGTTGTGCTGTTTGATTGATACAGGTTGGCATCTCTATTGTGAACCGTTTTACATTTTATTGTTGTGATGTTATATCATATTGCTTCTCGAAGCTCTGTGGCTTTAACATACTTACAAAACTGGTTTCTGAAAATCTTTTTCCTAAGGCTATTGACTGAGCTATATTTAGGATTAATCTTCAACACCAGCTCTCAGTTTCCTTGATGAATTTTATTGAGTTAACATCTAGCTACTAGCATTTGCATATGTGCATTTTGACTTGAAACACGATGGCACAATATAGCAATGTGTTGGGTTATACGGAAGAATAAACTGTAGAATGAAATCGGAAACTCACAACCACTAATGTAAAATGTAGCGGAAAGAAAATGATAAAGAACACCGGGAATTAACGTGGTTCGGCAAAGTGCCTACGTCCACGGGGCAACAACAACAAAGAACCTCCACTATACGAAAAAAGGTTACACGGAGAGAAACACTACTTCAAGACTCACACTTGAAGGGATACACTCTCACACACTTTGTTTTGCTACACACACAAACTCTCTACTTGGGAATTTTCTATCTCACTCTTGTATAACACACAAGATGAGCTCACCGGTTCTTCTATCACAAACTCTCTCTATTTTGTTTGTGACTCTGCCTTTGATCTCGAACATGGAAGTCCGGATACATTTCTCTTGCACTTTGATGCCTTTATATAGGCATAGCTCTTCATGCATTTCTCCTTGTGCATGTATCATGCTTGGAAGCAAAGTCAAGCTTCTTCCTTGTTTCATGCTCTATGTTGGCATGCTAACTAATGCATACTTTCATCAACATTCAACAATTGCTGCACCACCCTAGCTACACATATAGCTAGCCTTCCTTTTACATTTATTGGGTCACCAAAGCAATAGTTCTTCTTGCTTTCCTCATGTGTAATTCAACACATGGTTTATCACCTCCACTAAGGAGGGACCAACCCAACTCAATGTGGGGGTTGAGATAGTTTTATTGAATTTTATACTTGCTTTCAGGACCTGTGACAAACATAAGCATACACCTGATTTTCTTTCAACCGCGACACCCACAGTGCTTGTACTACTGCCACAAGCTCCATCCAAGTACAATTCAGCAACCTGCTCATGCATATTGCAACTCTCCACACCTCCATTTTCCTTCAGCTGTGAGCTTTTATAAAACCCCCTTCCAGCATGTACACTTCCACACTTTGGCTTAGCCATCCGGCAAAACCACACTAAAACTTTACAGAATCATAATGCATAAAAGAGTGGTAATTTTCTACAAGTATGTATCGAGAAGCCACGACTGAGCCACTTATGAAATTTTTTTCTTTAGATACATGTAGTTTCATTTTGAAAGTCAGTTAAATCGTTCAAGTAAAATATAAATATAAATCCACATCACAAATTGACCACACTAGGCACTTCAAGAAAACGTGAGACCCAGAGTAACCAAAAAAAATATGAGACCCAAAATCGTAAATAACAAAAAGAAGAGGTGGCATAAAAGAAATGAAACCCTCGCATTTTTCAAATTTCAGCAAAACCTTTCGTTGCCCTGCTACTGTTCTCTGCTTCCAAAGCTATCGCTGGTGGAGAATCATCGGAGCAGGGTCAGTGCTTCTTCTTCTTCTTCTTCTCTAAATATATTTTTAATTTGTTTGCAGTAGAAAACCTAGCTATAGCTACCTTCATTATGCTTGTGATTGCACTAGTTCTTAATTCAATTTTGTATTTGTGATTTTTGTGGGTTTCAAACTTTGGTTTCTGCGGCAAATAATCTAGATAGAACTGTCAAATCAATGGCGGAAACTAGTTTCCCCAATTCTTGTGCTGAAGACCTCAAGAATCGTGTGATGGAGATTTTCGAGGGTATTACCAAAGACTGAGGACGAGGAATTGAATAGTCAATTTCGCACGATGGGGAGTAGCTACGATTCCCTTAACGATTATGCAGTTAGATGGTTCAATTTAATGGCAGATTTGGGCAACACTGACAAAGCTAGAGAGATGTTTAAGCCTCTCTCTGACTTGGGCATTCTACCTCCCGTTGCTGTCTTCACCATGGTGATTTCTCTCTACTCTGGTACACGCAAGGCCGAGAGTGCTCTCAAGGTCTACCACCAAATGATAGCCGCTGGTGTCAATCCCGTCTCCTACACTTACGCTCAACTCATCTGGGTACTTGCAACAGACTTTTCCAAAGTAAAGTACCTTAGGTTGGCCAAGAAGTATTTTCTTGAAACCTTGGATAAGGGGATGACACTCGATCGTACACCTTTTTTGTATCTTATGGAGGCCATTGCCTACCGAGAGCCACTAGAGAAGTTCAAGGAGTTCCTTCAGCAAATAAAAGCCGAGGGGTTCATTCTTCACGACAATGGTTTTTACTACAATGAGGCCTACCATGCTGAAGCAAGGGAAGTATTGAAGATGCATGCTCATCTTGTCCACAATGACACTGTTGACAAGGATGTTAGAAGTTACTTCTACATGAAGAGCATCTCCACAGCTGATCACTTCCAGAAACTAGGGTGCAAGATGTACACTGCTTTGGTAGATGATGGAAATAAAGACGAGGCCACAGAGTTCTATAATGAAGTTAAGGAGACGCGTGTAGAACCCATGGTCGTAATCCACACCTCCGTTATTAAAGCCTACCTCAAGTTTGGCAAGACCAAGGGTGCTCTGGAGGCATACCTTGCTATGTTAGCTGCTGGGGTTGCCCCGAACTCCTACACTTACACCGTTTTAATCAAGGGACTTGCTGCTGATCCCGATTTCTTTGGAGATACCAAGAAGTATTTGCTCGGGATGATGGACAAGGGGAAGCGGCCCAATGTTGCTACCTTCACTGCGGTGATGGAGGGCTTTGCAAAGCAGGAGGACAAGGCAGCTGAGGAGGAGGGAAAAGCTTTTGTGCAGGTCATGATGGATAAGGGGTTTTTGCCTAATGCAAAGGCTATGATGAACGTATTAAAGGGTAGACCAACACCTGTAATTAGAAGCGTCATGAGTATTGTCCTTTTCACCTTGAAGCAGTGAGCAGAGATGAGCATCACTACTTCATGGATGTTATACCTGAAGCTTTAGGATTAAGAGACATGAAATACGGAGGAGCTAGTGATAATAGAAAACGGGATTTCAGTATATGTTATGTGGGACTTTTTGTTGTTTCTGAATTGTGATATTGAATTATCTGCAGTTTCTGTTACTTTTATTCTGGTTGTCTGAATGTCATATTATTTTCTTCTTGCTCAGATGGTATCATATACTTATGGTAGGTTTGACATGATGAGCAAGTAGTTCGTCTTTGGTGGTGTGTGTGTGTGTGTGTGTGGAAGCTTCAAATTCACTACATGACCTCCTGTGATCTTGAATTGCCTCTGCAGTTTGTAAAATTATTTTACATTGTTGTCTTCGCTTGGAACTTCACAATCTCATATCCCAACTTGTGCAGTTATTAAGGGTTAAATCATTTAATCACTGCTGTATCCTTTCGAATACAAATGAGTAGCAATCCTAGTGCTTGAAGTAAGAGATGTTTATTCAAGTCTGATAAGGTTGTTGTCATCTTCGTTTGACACTAGTCATAATTTTACTTCCTTTAAAATCAGAAAAAAGGTGCACTGCTTTTGGTTATGAGGTGACATTCATTCATTTGCTTTTGATCGTATTTGATTGTTAGGTATTTAGGAAAGTTCTGCAAATTTCAGCTTCATGCTATATCATGAGTCCTTTATTATTTGGTTATTTGCTTTTTCTTAATAGTTTCAAGTTACTTCCATCAGTTTAGACTTCAGGCAAATAAAAGTTTCTTAATCCATTATGGTTTTGAATTTAACATAAGTTTGCCTGGAAATTTACCTCGTCTTGAACCCTCAAACGCTCACTAGAAGCATTAGGTAGTTTCTAGGACTTTTGATGCTAACAGAATCGTAAAGAAAAGTATATCAACAGAAACTTCTGTCTTTTCTGGTTTGAATTCAGAGCATGAATATTTTGTTTGTCAAATGTGCAAGTGTTTATTATCTTGCAAGGAGATTTGTGTTTTTGATATAATTCAGTTTGATCCTAGTCCTTTTTTACTATACCGTAGCTTTAGTGCACACTTATTATTTATGAGTTAAAGTCGACTGTTTTCAATCCTTTGAATTTTTCATGCATGTATATTGGGCAAGGTACAAACAGTAGTGTTGAGAAATCAGAACACAATGCACACACCTAAATACGGGAGTATTCTTGGCTTCTTGCGTACTTAGAGAAGTTTTGAGAAACAAAAGATTGTATTTGATAGTCAGGTGTGTGAGACGTCATTGTCCCTCGTAAATGCATACAATCATGATAAGTGGACTGTGGACAGAAGCATTGGCACAGGTAATACAACTATGGTACTCCAAGGCTTTCTGTAGACATCTGAAATTTACTTGGTCTCCTTTTGTTCAAGTAAACCTGAGCAGCAACTTATAGTTGAACAACTTAAAAAGGTTCTGAGTTTTGACATGAATACTAGTCTATTCCAGAAGCTGAGTATCACCAGTTAATCATGATTTAAAAGAATGATATCTCTACATTTCATATATTCTGAGGATGAGTGCGAGTAAGTAGATAATCTAGGGAACTGATAAGGGGTTTGTTGATATTCTCTTACCAGCTTAATGCTAATTGGTTTCTTCCTTCCGAGGCTTCTCTCAAGCGCACTCCTATCCAGAGATTAATTTTTGAACTCATTGAAAATCGTGATGGAGACCAGACTAAATATCCAGGATGTAATCAGCTTGAAATTGGTGGAAAGTTTGTTTCTGGAAGATCCAGTCCTGCTATAGCTTGCCAAGAAAATATATCAAATTCTCAAGCAGACCACGGAATTGAACTCTGTTACCCACATCTTCACTTAGGAGTTCTCAGTTTGTTAGTTATGCAGATCTGGTTCTCAGTGAACTAATATCCTAGATACTTTACACTGTTAAGAGGCTGAGGGCTATATTTTCTTGTGATATTTGTTAGGGATATTTTTGTTTATGCGCAATCTCTGTTCTTTTGCATTTGGAAGATGCCCTTCTCAATATCATTTAGTCACTGCTAACCAATTGGCAAAGTCATCGTTGCACTTTGAAATTTTATTATACATGATTGTTTCTGATTTGCAGCCTAAATCACCAGGTGTTTTGGCTATTGGAAGTAGCATGAAAGGAGAAAATTCATACTCGCATCACTTGGACTCTGATGTATGACTTTGTTACTGAATGAAAGGTCCCTTCCAGATTTGCGCTTTGACTGTACTTTTCTGTTTCATGGATAAATTGTTTGCGTATGCCTACTTGATATAATTGTGACTCAGATCAAACCATATAGTCAGGGAAAATGGCCTATGTGAAAGTTGCATATGTATTTTTTGGCTCTTGCACTATAGTGGCTTATCTCGATGAATAAAATCATATATCAACTGAGGCCGTTTGTTATTGCTTTGCCGTCTTTGTAATTCGTATCAGCTAAGCTTTGATGTCAACTACATATTGCTGAACAGATCTATACCAGCATCGCCTTGGAGAGGTATCGAAACATAGACTTATCTTCTCAATCTGAGTTGCTTGTGTTGTGGCAAATTTTATGTCATGTATGGTAATTGTATGCTGTTTTGACTAGGACCACTTATTACCTGAAAGAAATGCCTAGCTTCTCATGAATCTAGATGCAACTTGAACTGGTTGGCATGTTTTTATCTTAGAATAATATATCATCTAGATGTTATATCATATTGCTTCTTGAAACTCCGTGGCTTTATCATACTTACAAAACTGGTTTCTGAAATCCTTTTTCCTAAGGCTATTGACTGAGCTATATTTAAGATTAATCTTCAACACCGGCTATTAGTTTCCTTGATGAATTTTATTGAGTTAACATCTACTTGCATTTGCGTATGTGCATTTTCACTTGACACATGCACGGTGGCACAGTATAGCAATGTAGGGGATTGAGATACTTTTATTGAATTTTTTACTTGCTTTCAGGTACCTGTGACAAACATAAGCATACACCTGATTTTCTTTCAAAATGGAAAAGCAATGCAAAAGTAAAAAAAAACCTAAAAAGAGTTTTGACATACGTTTAGACATCATTTTCCCAAACAATGTTTTCTTAGTTATGAATTATTCAGGGCTTCTTTTGTGACGTTGTTAGCTTATATGAAAAGAATTCACCCTATACAGACAAATTGAATTGTGCATTTTTATGTTCATCTACATTACATATTGGCAAAGGATATGTCTTGACTTGTATGGTTTTCATTTTTATGTTCATCTGCATTACAGTTTGGCAAGGGATATGTTCACCCTCAGAATTGTGACCCCTGCATTCAGACGTTCTTGTGCTCTGTTCCTAGCTACTACATTGTGCTTATTCTACTTTCTATCATGGATTTGAGTTTTTCTTGTACGGTTTGAAAGTAAAAAAATTTATGTGCCTGTGTATTTTATGTATCTAGGTTGTCAGAAACAAGAGGACTGGCAAAACCAAGGGATTTAAATTGTTAGCTTTGCTAACCCTTCAGACCTGGCTGGAGCGCTCAAGGAAATGAATGGTAAAATTAAACACATGTTTCTTTAACTAGTTTTTTGCTTATGTTTTTGTTGGATTGTCTGCTTTTACTGCACTATGCAAGGCATGCGGATCAATGAACCCTAACAGTGTAGGATCTTTGCAAATATGTGTCCTTTAAACTAGCTAAAACTCCAACAGTCAGACATAAATGTGATATTTGAATGTGGCAATGCGACCTGGAATAGACTTAAATCTATGAACCAAAAGTAGAGTCTTCAGAACGAAATTGTATCGGTCTATGCACGAGTGCTTACTGAATAATAAGACGGTAAATGTAATAGGGTATACGACTTCCTTACAGTTGTTGGTGTTTGATATTCTGTGAACATATTTAATGTCTCTTCTCTATTTTAGGTTGAAATCATACATTATTTCAATATTACAATAATTGCAGCCAAATATGTGGGGAATCGGCCTATTAAACTGCACAAAAGTAACTGGAGGGAGAGGGATAGATAATGATGCATTAGAGAAACAGAAGGATAATTTCCACATGTTTTTTGTGGTTTCCATTTACCGTTTGCCTTTCTTTTGTTCTTACTTTCTGACTTGTGTATTTCACAGTTGCAGAACATCAATCTCTCATAAGAAGCTGAAGCTTTCAAAGAAGAGCCTACACAACTGAGCCTAGAGAATTTAAACATGATGGGGAATATGGAGGTCTATGAAGTGAAGTAATCTGTTCCTTTTATTATTCACTCCTCCTGATAATCAAGTTGATGTGAAACTTAATGGTGTTATGGCTAGAGTACGTTGCATTATTGAATTGTGAGGGTTATTAGTTGTTCGCCACCCCTTTTAGAGTGCTGTTGAAATTGGATTGTGTGGAGCTTCATTCTAGATTTCAGTCAAAGAGTAGATGATCCATATTGCGGATTAAAAAGCCTTAGGAAGAATGACATGTCTTTTTTTTTTTTTTTTTCCTTTTTACGACAAACAATGCTATATGCTTTTCTGCAAATGATTCTTTGCTGATAACCACAAGATGAAGAAAGATCAAGGATAATATAAGAATAAAGGAATCAACTATATTGATAGATATTAACAAAATTACAAGATAAATTGGTTTGAGAAGCAACCAAACCAAGAAATTTAGATACAAGAGTGTCCACTGAAGCACCTGCTAGCTAGCTACAACCAGAACAAGAACTAGAACTACAACAAATTTACACACCAGAAGACTCCAAAAATAAAGCAAAACAAAATTGATGGAAGAACTTGGGGAATTGGCTCAGACGACTCTAATCATCAGTAGGATTGGAAACCCATTTGTCATAACAAGCTATAAAAATGTTAATGATCTCTTGATCATCAATTAAGTCATCTGGGGAGAAGATGAATGCCGGATCATTCGTAGCATCCGGCTGCTGATCATCAAGCAGCAAATAATTGACAAATAACATGAATTCCGTATCATCAGCATCAATTAACTCATCTAGGGAGATGATGAATTCTGGATCTTTAGTAACATCCAACTGCTGATCATCATCAAGCAGCACATCATTGACAGATAACATGATTTCCATATCATCATCATTATCAGGCAGTAACTCTAGCAGAGAGAAGCCCTCTTCTTCTTCTTCAATTTGTTCAACTTGGAACTGAGGAGGAGCCCTCTTCTTGGACTGCTTGTTGTTCTTGACCAGACGACGAAGATCCGGCATTTGGTTTTTTAAAGACGCCGACTTGGCGGCCTTTCTCACCAGCCTCATCTTTCACCTTTTGAAATTGCAATTAGGGTTTCGAGAGAGGAAGAACAGATCTGGGAATTGAAATCCCAATCAGACGGAAAATCAGGGTTTAGTCAAAACCAAGAACAGATCCAAACACAAAGAGGGAGGGAGAGAGGATCGGGTGGTGCTCTGGAACTGAAATCTCAGATGACAGAGATTAGGGCGAACAGATTTCTGAGAAACCGAAGCAATTTCTGGGCGAAAACGAAAAACAGAAAAATTGAGAGAGAGAATTGGGAAAGTGGTTGTACTGAGTGAACTGCTTGGGTATATTTATAGAAGAGATAAAGACGCGGCTTCGGGGTAAATGACAGGCTGTGAATTCTTGTTTCACATGCTGAATCCCCAAAATGCCCATAGTTTGGGTCACGTGAGAACTACAAGCAGTGTCAGTCACGTAATTACAGATACGGGGAGATAAGGTTACCTCAACGGTAATAAAGACTTTTCTCCTTAAACCCCGCGAATCGTAGATTTCGAATTTCGAAGGTCCCACTTAATGACTTAGACAAGGAGTGAATATGTAATTGCATTTCTAATAATAATAATAATAATAAGTTGCATGAATATTCCGTGTGTATTGGTCTAATGCTAGTTAAATAATGAATTACGATTTTATATATAGATAGGATATCAAATATATGTTTCATTAAATAAGATGATGATTCTATATAAAAGTGATCTTTATATAAAAATCTCTATCAATAAATAAGATGATGATTCTATTTTCTCTTTACTGTCTATCATTCTCTCAATAATTTCTTTTGAAACACGTTATCAGCAATATGATTCTAACCCTAGAGTTAATAGCCAACTAGTTTTTTTTTTTCTAAAAACCCTAAAAAGCCTCGGCCACTGCTCACCTTTTTTCCTGCCGCCGCTTCCCGGCTGCCCCCTGGTTATGATTTTTCAAGTTTTTGCTTTCATCTAAGCTTTCAAGAACTTTTCAAGTACGATTTAAAGAATGTTTTCAAATTCTTTACTTCCAACTAAACTTGGGGGAGATAAAGTGTTTTCTTCTATTCTTCATCTTCGTTCTATGTTTGGATTTGTGTAAAATTACAGGGAAATCCTAGAACTAAAAACGTTCTAGGTCCAGGTTGTGTTGTAACAACTATGGTGTTAATATGGATTGCATGTGTTGTATCAATCCTAGAAGTCTGGGTTGTGTTGTATCAACTGCGGCATTATTTTGGGTTGTGTCGTATCAACCCTGAGAAGTATTCAAAAGGTCGTGTCGTATCAACCTCGAGAATTATTCAAAAGGTTGTATCATATCAACCTTAATAATTATTTAAGGATTGTGTCATATCAATCCGAAGGACAAACAATTGTTGATGATAAAATATTTTCACAACAAAGCATTGAATTAAGTGACCAGAATGCATCTTGGTCTTGACTTAAATACTCAATATTAGTAGTTGTGTATCGATACTCATCAGATTTTCTTTTGAGTTGGCTTCCAACTTATTTGTCCGAAATTTGACACCATGGATTCGTAAGGAATGTCATATATGAGTTGTCTACGTGGAACTTTCATTGGAAAGTGTTACACCACTACTATTGACTTCAAGGCTAACGAGCTTAGATGCCGAGATTTAAAATCTATTGTGCTCAAAATTTGAGGCGCCACATCGACAAATCAATATGTGCAAAAAGTAATGACCACGAAGTACTGTGGAATACAGTTATGGAGCGTTTCTTGAAATGTCCATCTAACTCAACTTGTTTGATTGATTACCACTTATTTGACTACATATAGTTGATAATATTTTGTGACATCCTGATCCATAATCTTTAGCGGATTCGATCATCAAGTCATCTAGGCCCTCCAAGTTTGTTTATGTTCATGTCAGGGAGTTTACTCTCTTGGAGTTACCAACATTACCAACAAGAGTTGATTTTGATCAAACTATTACAAACAAGTGTTGCACATACACTAATGAGATAAACATTTTAGCCTGCGCATGTGAGAATTACTCCATGTGTGGTGAATGCAATATGGGTCACAGCACATACCCTAGAGGCCGTGCTAATGTGTAGACATGAGGGGCAGGCGATGATGGACCTTATGGCCACTCCCAATACTCGAAACCCAACAGTCAAACTGTAATGCCCCAAACTGCACCTCTTCAGTTTGAGCACGTAACAGTGTTGCGAGACTTTAGAACATAAACCGAAGCTCGATTTATATCCTAAAGTAACGCAAGACATTTTAGTAAAAACTTATCGAAAAATACAACGGAACCTAAACATAAATTTGAGGTGAAAACTTTTAATTTCTGAAATTCTATTTGTCGAGATTCCAATACAGATGCTCACCAAGTATAAACGAATATCAGGGAATAAGCAAACAAATAAGCGTAATATAAAACAGTTTTTAAAGACGTCCAAAAACTATGGGACTCAAGAGAAAATTTAATTGAATTAGGTTAACAACCAAATGACAAAATATAAACTTTGACCTGTACACCCAGCTCCGTCCTCCACTGTCCCGTCAGCAATGCACAATACCTACATAACAAATTATTGTAGTGGTGAGCTTTGCTTTCGTCCTCGCTGCTCAGTACGAGCCTATCTCGACTAATTAGTTTGAAATCAATGCTCATGGGTACCCAGTATAAAAACAATTTAAAACCATACTTAATGTAAACAACATGAGTTAAAAATCAATGCACAATATTTCAATAAAACTGGCGCCGAGTCCAAACATCACCTGATGACCAGTCCTCATCGACCCACTATCCAACTTACCTCATTTTTCTTGTGTACAACAGGTAAGTGTAGTGAGAGTGTCCACTTACGCCCTATCGCGTAAAAGCAGTGTGTCACACCCCAACTCGAGTAAAGGTCTAAGCTCGAGTTAAGGCATGAATTGCACTCTAATTACAGACAGTTTATTATCTGTAATTAAAATGAGATATATATCGTAACATGACGTAAGAAACTACAACCTTCGTACGTTTATTTAGATTACAAGCCTTATAAGAAGGCGCACTTATAGTACACATGCTTAAAACATTTACAAACAAACAAACAACAAACAAACTAGAATAGCGTTTCTTTCTAAAATGTCCATTCTTTATTCAACCTCTACCTTACAAAAGAAAAACTTGAAAGACTTAATTTACAATATAACACTTTTCCTACACTTCAAGAACCACACCTACAATGAGTTTGATAAAGGGGTGAGCAACACTTAGTAGGGCTAGTTAAAATACTAATAACACATCATCAAACATAAGCAAACAAACAACATAGCATATCGAGAATGCATGAATATAATATCGACTCAACTCTCTTCCCACACCTCACATTACCCTCAAATAGATTTTCCTCATCTTGTTATACTCATGGTCTCCAAATCCGAAACCCGATAAGATCGTTTTATCGATGTCCGCCATCGAAAAGACATATTTTCCCCAAACTTGTGCACGTGTGGGCTACCCTGGATCTTGGACAACCCATGAGAAAGCTCAACTACACAAAAAGTTTTTCAATAATAATATCTCATATCTTCCCGAACACTCATTCTCTTTTTCACCTCTAACCTCACTCCTTCCCCACAATATCATGTAATATAAATTCACGATAAAAACAACAGGCTGTCAAAAATAGACATATCATAATCAATTCAAGATGTCAAAATCATCCAACATTTAATTCGGATAATGCCACACAACTCAATGTCAAGCAATTCAATATCAAACAATTCAAACAATAGCCACACAATAACACAATAGAAGCAAACACCCCATCAAACCCTACCTCAATTTGCACAGCACAAACTCGAGCTCAACTTCACTCTTAGATTGGTGTATCGCCAAGATCGTCTCCGGAACCTTACCCAAAAGGTAAAGTACATACAATAATGAAAAACTAGATTTAGTACTATGTTACAAGTAACAATTGTCATATAAAGAACTCTACTATTCCAAACTTTAAAACAGATACCACACAATACTCAAAAGTTATTTAAAGAGCTACTGCAAAACATAGGAATCAGTTGTTAAAGAAAAGACTGAGTTAGAACAAGGTTCATGTGTTAGCCTTGTGTCAAAACAGTGTGTAAGATGCTGTTTTTGGCTTCACTTTCCACTCACCCAAATCCCACAAAATTTTCTAAACTAAAGCCTATTTGAAAGATGGGATTATAAGCTTTAAGTACATAGCTTAAGTTTTGAAAACAAAGCCCTGGATAGGAAGTTATGCTCTCTCAAAGTTGAAGTAAAAATCTGAAAACCCAGAAAATTCAGCTTTTGGCTGAATTACTACTGTATTTGGTAAGCAATTTGACAAACCAAATAATAACCACATCCTGTGAAATTTAACACATACAAAGGTGGATATATGAGGAGTACATAGGTACTTTTGGATTTTAAAACAAAGGCCTAAGCTGAAAGATATCCTACCTCAAAGTAGACAAGAAAATCAGTTTTTCTGTAGAGTTTCTGGAAATTTACAGCAACAAACAAACTTGATTTTGGAAACTTTAATTCGACTTTTGAAGTAACAAAACAAGTTCTAAAACTTCAGAACAGAAAGGAACAGATTTTCAGAACACGAAATCATTTTAAACACAACAAACAGTTGAATCAAAAAGATCTACTTTGGACACCCAAACTCAAGAACCATGTTCTTGAGCTTCAACCACAACTAGGAATCCAAACAATAACATCATTTTTGAATTCGATTTTGCTGTCTAAACAAGTATGAGAATTCAAAATTACCAACTATAAACAAACAAAAAAATCATACTAAACTCAAAACAAAAGAAAACAAGAATCAAAGCAAATCATAAACAAAACTATGAAACTGAAATTGAAATTGCTAGAAGATGAAATGGGTTTTACCTTAGAAAAACGAATTGAAAAGGTTTCCTTTCTCACTCCACAACTCTCCCAAAATCTGTCCTCTCCAAAAACTCTGTACTAGTTTTGTTGAAGGTTTTAGCCGACTCTCCCAATCCATTCTAATCTACTACAGCCTAGACTCCTAGACCTCCAGCAAGCCCCTACTTCTATAAGCTTAGGCTTGTACTCTTGAGACACCTCCTGCTTGCTAAGACGGTGAAGCAAAGAATAGCAAAAAGAAAAGGAAGAGAGAGTCTGCTGTGTAATGCAGCTCATGTATTCTTCCTCTTTTGTTCTTTTCTTTTTTTTTTTCCTTTTTTTTTTGAAAAACAAAAATTAAATATCCCAAAAACTTAATAAAGCATAGATTAATACTAAGTAAACCAAATCAGCTACTTCAGGATGTTACACAGTGCCACTCCACAAAAGATGTAAGACACTCTTCCGTCCATAAAAGCCCCTCTGAAGGTTTAGGGGATCGAAATTCAAGGAAGTCGCTATGCCCCCCTCACTCTCAAGCCATCAATAAATCTCATGGTTTGGTTAACAACAATCATAATATATATAATCAAACCAAACATGCATCATTTATATAAAACATGAGAAAAGCTTTAATCAAGAAAAGTTCTGAATCCTCTACCTGGATTCCGACGCTTTTCCTCTCGTGCTCCATGAGTCACAAACCTTTTGTTCCTTGATCACAAGAATTCTTGATGTCCAACATTAATGTCGTTAACATGATATCGACATAAATATTCAAGTATCGACGATTAACAAATCGTCAAATCAACTCAGGAGTTTACCAACATTATCCACATTTGACCACTCAATACTAATAGTCATAAATTCTTGACTAATTCCGTATCTTGAACCCATTTGATTTACAAATATATCACATAGTAATCCCATATAAAATTACTATGGACACCCGTGGTACTTAGGCCACTTTTCTTTAATCATATGCTTGATTTCAATTATCATGTCAAAACTATTTTTCTGCCCAAGAGCTGAACTTCACTCCTAACCAAATTAAAATCATTTTCTTAGTCCGATAAACACTACCATAAATTCAAACCCAGAGCTACAATTCCTTAATGTACGAACAGAAACCAAGCCTATCAATCACTATTCAATACTCATTAGAAGAAACCAACTTCACAGTTCAATGCTTCAATACTAAATATACAAACATTCTTCTCTCATCCTTATATCTGTATCACCATAACTAGACTCTTTTAAAACCAATATCAACCTTTCTGACATGACCCACCCCGAATTTCATCATAAACCCGGAGTAAATCGTGCGGGGACCACCTCCAAATAAAGATTTACCGCTAACTTTGGTACAACCTCCCTTGGAAATAGACAACCCTTCCAAACCAAAACCTGCAAACACGTCTAAAGGTTCCAAATCCAACCTTATAGACTCCTGGAGCCTTCGTGCTCCCCACAAATCACAACCTCTCCCAATATAGATTTACTAATCTAACAAGTATCATATACGACAACCACATAATCAGAGCAACTCTATTTGAGAGGAAATGAACTATAAATAAATAGAAAAAAGCGGAAGCTATACTATTGACTATGCCTCTTCTCCATGTACGCCCGATCTCAACTATGCAATCCTGCAGACTGGGCATTTTAAAACTAAGGGCCCAGGGGAAGATATTTAATAACGTTAGAGTGAGTGGACATAAATAATTTAATAACAAAATATTTATGCATTCCCATTTTAATTTCATAGAAAATATACTGCATGCGGCAGCTCAAAAGAGCTCAATTCATAATCTGACAATTTCACGACTAGCACTGGCTAGTCACAAACTCAAATAAAATGGAGCCTCTCAGGCTAAACCATATATAAACATATATTCGTATGTATCTACACTCGTCAGACTCCTTGTATGAATCCTAGAAACAATTCAGAAAAATAGAAATTCATACAAGGCTACAACGCTGGCGTCTAACGCTCACGTTGCGCCATAATGGTATTTTTTCTCATTATGACCGAAAAGGGACGGTGTAGATATACGTGTGGACTCCCTATATGAAAACCTAAATAAACCGAAAAAGAAAGAAGTTTTCATATAGGGCTATGACGCTTGTGTCTAATACGCACGACAAGCCATAATGGTATTTTACCTCATTATGACGGACCAACCACGTATGGCTAGCTAGCATTTATATACATACTATTCTCATAAAATCCAAAACATATATATCCACCGAAAATCTCATTTTCGAGATCTCTCCAAAGGAGGAAAAATTGTCAAATAAGCGAGAAATCAATAAATCTCATCAGAAGAAATAAATGATTAATAAAATCATTCATCGCATGCTTTTTATTTAAAACAAAGGTCCACTCACAACTTTAGGCCTAAGCCTGACGTCGATCCGAGGTCTCTCCAATTTGAGTCTCCTCACGTCCTGTTCCAAATGTATAATTAATTTCCCACTAAAAATCCAATATTGATAAAATAGGCAAAATTAATCGAGAGCCATAATCACGCTCATCATTGCCTAAGTTCGATATTCTTAAATCGAAATGATCCAAACTTTAATATCATATTCGGCAGTTGTAAATACAACCTTCCCTAGAAATTGATTTAAATCCTACAATCGGATTTTACATTATTTAACCGCTTAAATACCAAACTTCGGAAATTCACATACCTATTCAAAACTCGTCCAAAAATTCCACAATTCACTTCATTAAATTCCTCTAATTATTACACATTTAAAATTATACAAAACCCCAAAACAGCGGCGGCGGCCGGAGGTCGATTCCGGCGACGTCCAATTTCTACCAAATTTTAACAGAATCTTCCTCTCATCATCCCAAACAACTTTCATAACTATCACTAAGTCCAATTTCAAGCCTAACTAGGTCAATCGAACGAAAACATCCTAAAAGCCCTAGAATTTCAACTTCGAATTTCTCCTTACCGAGCTCAAGAGGGATCGAGCCTTTTGGAGGGATTGAAGCACGGAAGGAGAGCTTCAAAACCGTACCAAGCTTGCCCGGATTGGTGGCCGGAGGAGGGAGTTCCGGCGACGGAAAGCTTTAGGCAGCCGCGCCTTTCGGGCGGCGTTACTCTTTCACGGCGGCGCTACACGGCCGGTCACCGGCCCAGGCTGGATGAGCGGCGTCCCAGCTGCCAGACGCGACCCGTACGGCGGCCAGGCGTGGCCGGACGGCGGCGAACGGCGGAGAGAGACTTCCGGCTGCGGGAGAAGAGAGGGAGAGCGCGGGAGAGAAAAGAGAGAGAAGAGAGAGAAAGGGAGAAGAGAAAAGAAAAAGAAACGGGCTTGGGCCTTACACCAACCCGGCCCAACACCATAAAAAAGTTACCCAAATCCAAAATTTAACACCCCCAAAATAAAATACCCTAATAAAAAATTACCTTTTACTAGCTAAAATTTACTATTTTATCGTCGTTACATTTTTCTCCTACGAATAACTCCCCGAAATAATCGTCCCTCTAAACCCCTCTAGGGACCAATTAAACTATATCTCAATTTCGGAGACGGTAAAAATTCTTATTATAACCAAGCTAGTAAATAAGATAAATTTTACGGGTTGGGATGTGACACTTTCTTTCTAGCCAAGACAATTATACATAAGAGATCCTTAATAACAATTAAACCAAATTCTCAATTCACTACCAAATCGACAATTTCCATTAGATTTCAATACCATGACCAACCCTTCATCCCATTCACTATAACCTCCCTATATACTTCAACATGAACACAACAATACACAAAGTGTTAATCTTCGCAGAATTAGCCACACACAACACAACCCAAATACCTTCAACATCTTTCTATTTATCAAACACCAACATCCCATTTCATTCTAATATATTATAACAACTAAACAGAAACTTAATTTCCAACTGGTCCATAATTAACATAAACACAGTAATACACAACTAGACACAAGACTTTCATAGCCACAACGAAATGCACAACTCAAACATCTTCAATATTATCAAATTTATACCGATCAGCAACCAACAACACACTCTGATTCACTTCTTCAATTTACCTTCGATAATCTTGGCGTCAAAACAGAACTTGCTCCTTCATTGCCAAAAACTTCTTGTTGAAGAATTAATGACCCAAAACTCAGCAACCCTTCGAAGTCTTTGTTCACATACGCAGCAGAGACCAAAACCAAACCCAGAAACAAAGGAGGTCATCGGCGGGGATGCATTTTGTCAAGGGCAGAAAAACAACCCAGAAATCCCAAAAACCAAAGTCAATAAACTTCAATTTAAACTGAAAAATAATTACCATAGAATATAGGGCTGGGCATGGGCCGGGACGGGCCGGGATTAGGGTGATCCCGATCCTGAAATTTTGAATAGGGACGGGACAATACGGGATTAACCATTTTCAGAAGTGATCCCGACAGGCCCGAATCCTGTTTGGGATCGGGCCGAGACCGGGGCCAAAACGGGCCTTTGAACAAAAAAAAGTAAAAAATAACAAAAAGCCAAAAATGCATAATATTGTTCTTAGAAGCGAACTGCTGCATAAACTGACCATTCTCAATTCATCATCAACTGCTGCATCACAATAAACAAAGCCACACTTCACAGTTTCATGCCTCTAATCCCCTACTTAAACCTAATCGACACTTAATCTCATCATCAAAATTCAACTTTGATCAACGTACCATACAAAACCCACTATTGGGTTTTCTCAGTTGAACTCAAAACTCAAATATGTAAGAACAGTTTCAATTTTTGCACCATATGATCCAGAAGGACAATTTACAGTGGCTGGTCTATCAACCTGTTTCTTCACTGATACGAATTTCGTATAGTCTCTTATATTTTTAAAACAAATCAAACACACCAAGAGGGAAGAGGGAAGAGAAGCGGGACCTGAGAGGTGGATTTTCAACGATGGTCTGAGAGAAGGCGACGATGGTCTGGCGATGATTTGAGAGGTGGATCTTCAACGAGTGAGGCGATGGTTTGGGAGACTGAGTGAGGCGATGGTCTGGCGAAGTGGCGATGGTTTGAGAGAGAGAGTGATCGCTGTGGATCTCAAAGGCGGGTTCGCGGTTTGGGTTTGGAGGATTGAAATCAATGAATGCAAGAACACGAAGGCAATTGTGTTGTTTCAAATGAATAAGGCGAATCAGGGAATATGGATAGAGAGAGAGAGAGAGAGAGAGAGAGAGAGAGAGAGAGAGAGAGAGAGAGAGAGAGAGAGAGAGCGCAGAGAGAGAGAGAGACTGAGTGAGTGAGTGAGGCGTATGAAAGAGAGTTAGGGTTAAGTACCACACAGATCAATCCAACGGTGTAGATTAACTTACACAATTAAGGTTCTTTTTAATTCGGGACGGGCCGGGCCTAAATGGGATCTAGCTAACAAGGCCCGATCTCGAACCTGTTTTTTTAAAACGGGCCAGGACGGGCCTTCAATTTTTAAAACGAAGTCCCGTCTTGTCCCGTGAATTATAGGGATGGGATCGGGACGGGCCTTCAGGACCGGTTTCGGATGCCCAGCCCTAATAGAATGATGAGGACGACGAGAGAAAGGAAACCATACCAAGAGAAGTAGGGTTCGCAGCCTGAAAACCCAGAAATCTGGCAGAAAACTCGAACCTTCTTGTCGTCGTTCCTCCTCCTACGGTTACCGATCGGAGAAACGAAGGTTAGAGGCGCATCGGGGACCTCAAGGCGGTTCGGTCGGTGGTGGCCAGTTGCCGGGTAGCCACCGGACGGTGAGGCGGCGTTGATGCTCGACGTCGGTGTCGAGTCGGTGTCGGGGAGAGAGATTGAGGTGGTCTGACTAGTTGACCGAGTTAACCTCCGTACATACTCCTGACCGACTTTAATTCCAGCGGCTAAGATTGGACGGTCTAAATTTCAATGGTCCAGATCTCACCGCATAAATTTCTCATTATTTTCTAACTTCCAAAAATCATATAAGGTATCTCTGCACTCCAATTCCCCGAAAATTTTCACGAACTCGTCATGACATGTATTTTAATATCAAACTCTAAAATCAAGGTTTTCACCTACTAGAAATATCTAAAAAATATCCTCGAGCACTAACTTAATAACCAAAATCGTAAACTAATCAACGAACGATCTAATAAGCTCGATAAATTTCCGGGGTATTACACAAACAGATAAAACTAGTAATGATTCATGTTATTGATGTGGATAGACAATGCACTAGTTCAGAAAATTTCTATGAAGAAATACTTTCATGAGCATTGAAAAGAAAATCGAAATAGCTATGCTGTAGCAATTTCACAAGCATTGATAAATAATGGCTATGATAAAAAAAAGTTCATGAGCCTACGAAAGACCCATATGAAGTCATTGGCACGATGATGAAGAATTTTTCAAGTATTGAAAGTTCTTCCATTATTTCTTATGGTTCGAAAGATGTACTATTTCCATCGTCCTTAGAACTTGGCATACTCATCAATCCTAAAGTTGGGATTGTGCTGAAGTTGTCTCTCCCAAGGGGAGGAGACACAAGGTATCATGCATCCTCGCGGAGAAAACGTGATTCTTTGGTTAAGTCTTGTTCTTAAAGCGGATTCACGCTATTTAACTAAATGTCATCTTATCAAAGACGTTAAAGACTTCTCATACAACATAATTTATGAGGAATCATGTCATCTTTGGCTCAGGCAAAGGCCTACACGCCATTGAAAGCTTCGGTAGCTTTGCATATGCCAAAATTACGAAAACTGATTTTCTAGACAGTCAACTTCGTACAAGCTTTGTGATCAGCTCCCGATGAACTAGAACACATGTTTTATATGGTTGGAAAGCTCTCTGAGTCTAGTTTCCAGATCATCTCACAGTTGTCCATACCTATTTTATAGACGAAGTTATGACCGTTTTAGTGTACCAAGGTCAAGATGCACGAGAAAATTATTGCACTCTCGGATTGTTACATCTTTTCAATCCTTATCAATGGTTCAAATGGAACTATTTACTCATATATCTACTTCATTTTAGTAGGTATGTCTCGCAGAGATATTGAGTGCCTCGCAGTTAGTGGAATTACTCACAAGATTCTAAGGAACCGGTAACTATCTTTGGTTTTAGTGCCTTGTAAATCTTTATTACCCACAAGATTCTTAGGAACCGGTAACTATCTTTGGTTTTAATGTCTTGTAAATCTTTTGTCATTCATAGGCGCGGTTTAAATCGATTTTTGCTGCCTCATGGCTCCATGATCAATGTCACATATTCCCTATATATATTGAGAGGCAATCGAACCTTGATATGTTTTCAAGAACATACACGCCAACCATTACCATATGAAACCCATTGTGAGAATGGTAAAGACCTTTTATGTAAACTTCTCATGAGTGCGGATGAGAGTGCACCATGAAGAGAAGCATTAGTCAATCTTGTGAACTGTAGGCCACTATGGTTCGAATATCGAATCCTATGTTGTTGCCAATAAAGAGATTTTAGGATATCGACTCATATAAGCTTTGACATGATCATTTAGGTCATCTCGGAAGAGATATGTTGATCCGAATTCTGCGAAACTCTTATAGACATCCATTCTTCCACTCAAAACGAAAATATTTGGGAATTAACATCACCATGAAGCATGGTGGTGACGCCATGGTTGTAAGTGACTACTCCCGAGAGACATTGACGTCATCCACATACGACTCTAAGGTTCTAGAGGCCATCCGGTCAATTCCTCAAGCAATTGAGACGCACCGACTTTCCCTCGATGTGTCATTGGCTTTTTCCAATGCTCATCATTCATTTTGTAAAGCTTGATCTTTAGCTAAATTAGGAGCGAGACCCTCTTAAGCTATGACACAAGAGAGAACATTTCATTCTTGCAACAAATCCGAAAGGGATTATGTAGACAAATACAACCAACTTGCGGACACCTTATATGTTTTTATGGTGTTGGTTGAAATGTTAACACACCGAAATGTTAACACTTCTGAGGGTGGAGTGTCAGAATGTCCGACACGCCCTGACACACCGACACGACATGCCCTGACGCGGTGTCAACATTTTCCGACATGGCCCGACACTTTGACCGACACACCATGCCATCATCCGACACGCCATGTCAGCAATTTCAATTAAAAAAACATAAACCCAAAAGAAAAACTATCACAGTCTCTAAGAAAAAAAATATATAATAATAATAAGAGTTGATATATGATATCCCTCCCAGTCGGACCCTATTTTTTTCATCTTGCCATTTTGTTTTCAATTCTTTCTCTTCTTCTCATATTTGATCAGTTTTATGTTTTGTCTGTTCATGATTTGTTTTTTGGGTACTACTTTTGGTTTGATCTCTCGTTCTTTAGTCAAACCAATCAAGCTTTGGTCAGACAACTTTCGACGTTCAACTTTACCCGCGGTTGAGGTTCGCCGAAGGCTGAGAAATTAGTCTTCGTTGGTGGCAATTCACTTGCTTGGAGCAGTTGGGGTCGATTTTCTGAATTTAAACAGTTAGCGGTGGTTACTCAAGACGATTTCATTTGGGATAGTATAGTAACTGCCCTTTTTTTTAAACAAAAGTTGTGTGTGGCAACACAAGAGTTGTGCGGTAGTTTTCCACTTTTTCGGCTAATTTGGGCCTCGTCCATTATAGTCCTTGTTTTTTTTTTTTTTTAATTTTTAAAATAAAGGGCTGGTGTAGCTGCCCTCAAACCTTCATTGATAAAACTGTCGAATACAAAAGAGAGACATGAAACATAAACCTCTTATTACAATATACACCTAGAAGTGCCGAAATAATATCGATAATTTGTACAAAGTACATGTATTCTAACAACCATCAAGTAGCAAATAGTACTGCTCTAATGACCACTCTAACAAGCCACTCTCTCTCGCTCTCTCTCTCTCTTGTACGCCTCGCCTCCTACTAGTGTCAATCCGAACTCTGCAGACTGGAAATTTATAAAACGACGGCCCAAGGGGAAAACATTCGAAAATGTTAGAGTGAGTGGACAAAAATAAATTTATTAAAATGAACCAATAAGTAAAAATATTTATGCTTTCCCAATTTAATTTCCAAAGAAATCGAATGCATACCTCAAGCAATAAAACTTTCATCACTTAAATATCGAGCCTCTCAAACTCAATAAAATAAGTCAATCAATATATATATATATGTATGTATCTACACACGTCCATACTCCTTGTATGAATTCTTGTGAAAATATAAGGAAAATAGAAATTCATACAAGGCTACTACGCTTGTGTCTAACGCTCACGTCATGCCTTGATGCGGTGCTACACTACGCCATTAAGGTGGACAGACAGGTGTATAAATATGTGCCCATACCCCCTATATGAATTAGATACTCATATAGGGCTACTACGCTCGTGTCTAACGCTCACGTCACACCATAATGCGGTTATATACTACGTCACTAAGGTGGACAGACACATATGGCTAGCTAGCATTTATATACATACTCTCCTCATAAATATATATTATATTCACCGAAAAATCCTATTTTCGGTAACTCTCCAAAAGGAAACAAATCGCCAAAATAAAATGACATCAAATGCTCCAACAAAAGAAATTGTTCAACCACGAACCATAGCATGCATATTATTTAAAATAAAAGTTCACTCATAAATTAGGCCTAAGCCTGATGTCGGTCTGAGGTCTCGTCTGCTCGAGCCTCCTCACGTCATGTTCCAAATATATAATTAATTTCTCAACTAAAAATCCAATATATATACAAAATTAAACGTGACCGTAACCATGCTCATCATTGCCTGACTTCGATATTCCTAATTCGATACGGTCCACACCTCAACACCAAAACCAGCAGCCTTAAATATACCCTTCCACAGATTAAACAACTTTAATCCAACCGCCGGATTTTATCCTAATTAACCGCCAAAAATACCAAACTTTGAAAAATCCCAAACCTATCTAAAACTCCTCCAAAAATTCCAAAATTCACATCATTAAACTCCTCTTAACATAACATATTTAAAACCATGAAAATCCCTTAACAGCGGCGGCCGGAGGTCGACTCCGGCGACCTCCAATGCCTACCAAATTTTTCACAGCATCTTCCTCTCAACTCACTCTACCACTTTCTTAACTAGCACAACACCCAATTCCAAGCTTAATTAGGTCAATCGAACAAAAATATTCTAAAAAACCCTAGAACTTCAACTCCACATTTCTCCTTACCTAGCTCAAGAGAAGGTGAATCCTTTGAAGGGATGAACGCACGGGAGAAAGACTTTCTTTTGAGCCAAGTAGCTCCGGCTGTGGCGGCCTGAAGAGAGAGTTCCGGCGACGGAGAGCTATGGACAACCGAAAGTTTCGGGCGGCAAAACTCCCTCACGACGGCGTTAGGGAAGCTCTCTCCGGTCCAGAAAGGAAGCTGGGTCGAGGGCCGACCGATCGGGACCGGTGCTGCGGTCTCAGGCGGCCGGACGGGCGGCTGGAAGTTCCGGTAGGGAGAAGGCTCGGGGAAAAATCGGGAGGAAGAGAGAGAAGTGAGGGGAGAGTTATGTGGGCTTTCCAACTGGTCCTAACCCAACAACAACAAAACCCAACTCTAATATTAACACCCCAAAATAATACTATAATAAAAATTACCTTTTACTAGCTAAAATTTACCATTTTTACCGTCGTCACATTTTTCTCCTACGAATAATTCCTTCGAAAAAAATCATCCCTCAAAACCCCTCTAGGGGCCTTTACAACTATAAACTCATTTACGAAGACGGTAAAACTCTTATTAATACCAAGCTAGTATATAAGGTAAAAATTGAAGGGTCGGGATGTGACAGTGGAGTCATCAGACGAGCTATATAGGTCTTGCGCCCGCATATGGGTGGTCCAGCCTTGGTATGGATTGTGGGAGGCGAGCTTTGTCGTTTCGGATACGTGTAGGTCTTGAGGAGGATGTGCATCGGCAGGATGGAAAGAAGGCTAAGGTGGCGTCGCCCAGCCTTGGAGATGAGCATAGACAGTCAAGATGTTGGCTTGTGGTGGTGGCTAGGAAGCGGAGGTCGCTTGGAGGTGACGACCGAGAAGTTCCGTCGTCGAGCTTTCATGTGCTTAACCGGATCAATTTGACATGATCGGGTTTTGGCAGTTTAGGTGGGCTCTAGGGAGGGGAGGGGCACCTTATGGGCATGAGGTAGGCGGAGGTGGGGCCGATGATGGTGGTGGCATGGTAGGGGAGGCACATACGAGATGGCAGAGCGGGGGTTCCTCCGACCCACGACTTGGGCTTGGGCTGTCTAATAAATTGGGCCTTGATTTCTGCTCTAGTCCTAAATCATTGTTCTATTTGTTTTTGTTTTTATTTTTTCCAGTTATGTGTTTTTTGCATATGCTGTCAATAATACTCTCTCACTATTTGGTAGGGTACGAAGGACCTTGTGTCGATTTATGCACCTTGTGTACCTTTTCTGCTGTAGGTAGGAAGCGCGTTGTTTTTTTGGTCAAATAGTCTCAACCTTCTAGTGGCAGAATGAAACTAAGTGTCGTCGGGTTTATTCTTCAGCGGCAACATAGTAGGAAAACTGCATTATTAGACATTATGATACTTAATCGTGTTACATGTCAACTGATCTTTCCATCATGTCACTACTGTGATCAATGACTAAAATATCGGACTTCGAGAAAATATCGATGGTTCGAAAATTAAAATTTCGACAGGAATATCATAGATATATCGAAACTGTGAAAATTTAAATATTAATCATGCTTTCAGATTCGTAGTATGATAAATGTATATATTATATATGATTTGCAATTAGTAACAAATTGAATACATAGCACAATTGGTTATTGCTTGTGTGATATATTCCTTGTTCTTTGAGGTGTCAAGCTACTTTGCTTTTTACACAGTTCTACTTGGCTATTTTGCTAATGAAATTTCTTTCTAAAAAAAAAAAGCCCTATTGACCAAAAAATAAAAATAAAAGCCCGAGGATGGAAAATCGAAAACTATATTGTTACTGTTGCCATTTTCTGTTTCCGCTGACTTCTACTTCCCAGTACCAACAGTCGGAAAAAAAAAGGCTTCATTTCAATGTCGAAGCAATCCGAGAATTCGAAGCCCCCGTACGTCCGGTCATCCGCCGCCAAAGTCCACCCCTCCGTCGACCTCGACGCCGACCCCAGCTCCTACTCCCTCGAAAAGTTCCGCCTCTACGAAACCAGACAGGTACAACTACCCACTCCCTCCGCAATTTCTAGGGCTCCAAAATCTCCTTCATTCTATTCTCACACTGATCGTTTTCAATTGCAGCGGTTTTATCTGATCGGAAGCGATCGGAACAAGAGATTCTACAGAGTGCTGAAGATTGACCGCTCGGAGCCGGATGATTTGAATTTAAGCGAAGATCCGGTTGTGTATTCTCCGCAAGAGATCAAGAACCTGCTGCAGCGAATCGCCGAGGGAAATCGAGCCACCGGAGGGCTCACTTTCGTCGCCAAGGTGTTTGGGATCGCCGGTCAGTGTTTCAGACCTCATTTCTGTGCTTGCTTGGATGTTTAGGGTTGCTAATTAAGTTGATGAAGTAGTTTTATTTGATGTTTATGTGGAATTATGGGGTTTTTGTAGGTTGCATTAAGTTTATGGAATCGTATTACTTGATTTTGGTTACGAAGCGTCGGCAGATTGGGAGTATATGTGGTCATGCAATTTATAGTATAGATGAGAGCCAGCTGATAACGATTCCGCATGTCACGATTCAAACTGATATTGCACATTCTAAGACAGAGCTGCGGTAAGTTCTCCTTTCGCAGGCATTCATATAATCTTCATGCTTTGTTTCTGTGAATTTCTATATGGTAGCAATAGTGAATCATAGGTGGATGGGATTTGTAATTTCTTTGTTTAGATTTTTTGTCAATAATTTAGCTGATATTACTATCAACATGATCCTCCACCATTTTCCTTATACAGCAGGCTTCTAGCTATGATCAGTGTTTTGACTATGGTATTCAGACTGTCCACCAGTTTCATGTATTTAAATGTGGCCCATTCTGAACTGCGATTGATTATAGAATACTGTGTGAAATGAGAAAATTTTGGTGTTTAGCATTTGGTGCTAAAATTTGCTATAGCATTTCTGATGCAATTGTTGTGAACTTGACTCGTGGAGTTTCTACAATAGCTATAGAGGTTTGTTTGGTCTACCCAAGTAAGGGATAAATTTCCAGTGTGTAGATAGATGTAGGCCTATGGTTTCAGCTGATAAGAATTTTTTTCAAACAGAAGGCCACAGATGAAACTAATGAAAAATAAGACAGTAAATAAAGCTCCAGAGTGGAACACATTTTGTAAGAAATGAGTAGTCTTTGTAGCTGAGGGGATTCAAAGCTAAGTTCACCCTGAATGGTCCCAACAGTTTCCGTTCAAAATTCACGGTGCTGCCTAAGCCACTGCTCTAAGACACTAGACACATTATTATAATCTTTAATTACATATCCTCCGGCAAATATCATTGCCTCTTCCACTTTTATGGCCTATTAATGCTACTTATAATTCATTCTTAAACTGCAGGTACAAGAAGCTTTTGTCGAGTGTCGATTTGACCAAAGATTTTTTCTATAGCTATACATATCCAATAATGCAAAGTCTGCAAAAAAATGTGGTATCAATGGGTGAAGAAGGGATGCAGTATGAAAATATATTTGTATGGAATGCCTATTTAACACAAGCAATTCGCTCAAGGTGTAATAACACAATCTGGACAATTGCATTGGTGCATGGGCATTTTAAGCAGGTATAATCTCTCTCTCTCTCTCTCTCTCTCTCATTCAATTCAGTGTGCGTTAAATGGCTATGTTCTGTAGTGGCTTGCCTCATTGTTGTTGCACCTTTTGATGATTGTAAGATGTTCTTTTGTTATAAAATTAATGAGTGATGTTTTCAGGATGTAAGTATCTGATTATAAGTGCATTTTACCCATGTTGCTGGCAGACTAGGCTATCAATCTTTGGGAGGGACTTCAGTGTTTCTCTGGTGTCTAGACGCTCTCGGCATTTTGCAGGAACACGGTATGTTCTAGATACAACTCTTCATTCTTCTAATTACATCTATAAAGCTTTCCATTAGGCATCTAAAAAGTACAAGTAAAGTCTGACATTTCTTATATGTTTTTTGAGCTGTTCAGACTGGTTAGAACAGGGATTATATTTCAATGATGCTTTTCATTTCTTTGCAGATACTTGAAAAGGGGGGTGAATGATAGGGGAAGGGTTGCAAATGATGTTGAGACAGAGCAGATTATCCTTGATGAAGAAGCTGGTTCATGCAAGGGAAAAATGAGTTCTGTTGTCCAGATGCGTGGCTCAATTCCCCTCTTTTGGTCACAAGAAGCTTCAAGATTTAGTCCTAAACCTGATATAATCTGTAAGATCTGTATCTTATCTGTTAACTTGAACTTCAATATACTTAAGTTAGCCTTTTCTAAACCAATGTTTTGTTAACATGTTCTCTTTTTGGATCTAGTACAGAGATATGATCCTACATATCAGGCTACCAAATTTCATTTTGAAGACCTGGCAAGGAGATATGGAAACCCGATTATCGTTCTTAATTTAATCAAGGTTTGTTTTCGAATGCCTTCCTAATAGATGCTGACAATCTAAAAATACTGCTGATCATTGATAGTGCATGCGACGGTGTTTTTTGTTTTTGTTTTTGTTTTTGGGCCCTAAAGTAACAGCATAGCCCCCTGTGGTTTGGGGTAGTATTCAATTTGCTTTAAAATGGTTTAATAACACCCACTAGGTTTAGATGTTAATCAATCTTGGTCCATTGTACCTCAATTGCTTAACTTTTGTACAAAGTTGAGGGCGGGTATCACTCTTAAAGAGCCATCAAGGTGACACTCAAAAGTTATTGCCTTCTCATTATAACAAAGATTTGTTCTTGTTACGGTTAAAAAGTATGGACTCAAGTGTGTCAGTACTCTTATCAGAACAAAAGGTGTTCCTTTTAGCTTTTTTGATTTTATATTTTTATAAATATATTGGAGCAGTATATCGGTATTATTGTGTTGGTATTCCACATGCAACATGGGCTATATACAAAATATTCACAGTCGTGTTAACTACCATTACTTATCAGTTGTCACCGAGTGAGAGCAACAATATTATCACTGATGCACCCATAATGTTGACGTGCAGATGTCAATTGTTTTTATATTTTTTTTTTCTCTATTGGTTTCCTGGTATCACACCAAATCAAATGCCTGTTTTGTTAATCATATCTGTCTGATACTAAATATAATTTGAAAATTTCTTCTGTGCTATTGATGTAGAGTCTGCATGAACTCTTTCACACCACACACACACACACACACTCTCTCTCTCTCTCTCTCTCTCTCTCTCTCTCTCTCCCCCCCCCCCCCCCCCCGTTTATGTTTCTGAAAGATATCGCTGAAAGGTTTTTCAGGGTAATATTGGTTTACTAAGCATTATTTGAGTTATAATTTATAACCTGGTTATGATACATATCCATGCAGACTTGTATGTTGTTAGACATGTTCACATGACTCTGTTGGACATGCTAGCTGATTTAAAGTGCTGCTTGTCTTTGCTCTTGAATTTTTCTTTGTTTTATTGGATTTAGGAATTTTTGTTCTCTTTTAATTGTCTTCTGGCATTGGAATTCTTATCCACCTCTTGTATGTTATAGAACCGTTTTCTCCCAAGAAAGTTCAATTAAGCTATGTTTATTCGATTGCGCAACATGTAATTTTGTATTCTTTTTTCTTGATAGTTTTCATCCATGTATCCCATACAATTCTAATGTAGACTGTTGAGAAGAGGCCTCGAGAAATGATGCTGAGGCGTGAGTTTGCAAATGCGGTTGGGTATCTGAACCAAATATTTTCAGAAGAAAATCATCTAAAATTTATCCACTGGGACTTTCACAAGTTTGCAAAAAGGTAACTATATGAGTTTTATTTTTTATTTTTCATTTTTAATCTTTTGGTGGAGAAGTAGACAGACACAGGCACACCGACGTGTGTGTGTGTGATGTCTAATGTATAATGTGTGCATCATTTTGCTCCCACTTTGTTATCTTGTGAATCACTCTTGTCTTGTGAAACAATATCTATATTATGTCATGTGTGAATGTGCACGTTTGTGAACTTCTTACCTAACTATTTTCTACTCTTTTTTGTTTTTGTTTTTTGTTTTTACAAAGCAAGTCTGCCAACGTTTTAGCTGTTCTGGGTGCTGTGGCAAGTGAAGCACTTGATTTGACTGGATTTTACTACAGTGGAAAATCTAGCGTTGTTAAACGGAGGCTCAATCAGATGAGTCGAACAAGTACTGGAAGGCATGTAATAAATATCTCAGCTCTTATCTTGGTTTTTGGAAATATTATTGGAGTGATCATAGATATGGATCCCAATTCATTGTGAAAAGTAAAAGGTTTATGAACGAAAGAATTGGGAAAAGAGAGCACCTAATCATTCCCTTTCCATATGGCCTGATTACTTGCTTTCGGTATAATATCTACAGCTTGGAGGGAAAGCAGAGTATAATCTAGAAGTCCCTAAACTTTGTGTCCTCTCAAACTTCTGCCTTGTGCCTTTTCAGCTTTCTATTTCGGTTTAGAAGTTTCAAGATTTCTTTTATTAGGTCTTTTATGCTTCAGTTTTGGATCTTTAAGAGTCCTAATGAGTCTTTTAATGTTAGTTCTCTTCTCTAGTATAAATAAGTGTAAGTGCTGAATGGCTAGTTATGCTATGTTATATGAATAAAATTATCAGGTGTTTCTGAGTTTTCCTGTGATGGGATTGGCATGAAGCCTAGTTTTGGGTGAGAAGCCTAGATTTGGTGAGAAACCAGGGAGTTTTTCCCAAATAAAAGTGTTTTCTGTGTGTTTTAAACTCTAAGCCTTAGAGCTTGTTGATCCTGGTGTCTTAGCAGCAAGTTTGCTGCATCAAAAAGAAAAAAAAAGTTTTGATTTTGTTTTATGGCCTGTTTGATTTTTGGAAACTAAGACTTCAAAATTCAGTGTGTGCTTCTCTTTTTCCTGTTTCTGGGTTGTATGTTGTTGCATAGGGGCCCAAAGTATATTTAAATTCTATAATGTCTGTAAAAATGCATAGTTTTTGAGTTCAAACTTTACCTATTAATTTCATTGCTTCTTTGCAACTTGCAAGTAAACACTAAGCTTTTTAGATCTTCAAACTAAGAATAGCAACAAAAATTCCTTCACCAATACAATTTCCTTAAATTGTACTGTGCTGCTGGTAGAAACAGCAGGACTGTTGAAGATTATTTAGTAGGGATGGAAGAGCTTTGGGAGAGAGTAAGATATAGCGCAGTTCTTTGGGCCTCCTTCAAAGGTTTCACTGATCACAATCTGTCTTCCATCTTGCTAGATTGGAAGGCTACTGTAATCTAGGGCCTTAAGCTTTCTAAGGGTTATGTGTGCTCTCCCAATTATGTTGTGTTTTGTTGGTTGTGTCGGGAACCTTTGTTTGCAGTTCAGCTCCTAGTTCCCTTGGGCTGTATCTTTTCTGTTTTCAGTTTATTCTGTTTCTTTTTGAAAAAAGAACAAGTTTGCTTCATACTGGAACCTGTGAAAAGTGAAACTGAAAGCATAGAAAGGCACCATTGACAAGGCACCTACAATTGTTCTTTCTTTTTTAACAGCATCTTATTAGTTATTTTTGTAATGAGTGGACTAATTTATAATACAATACCCTGCAGCATGATTGTTAACGCTTGAGATCTGCTTTTCTATCTCTTTCAGGGAAGCATCTCTTAGAGATCTGAGAGCTAGTTCTGGGGACCTTCCCAGGTTTGGGAGCAGTAATGAAACTCTTAATCCATCTGTTACTCGAGATAGAGATGCTGATCCTGGCCAACAGAAGAAAAGTGATAATTCTGGTGGCGAACCACCACACTTTCAAAGTGGGGTTTTGCGCACAAACTGCATTGATTGCTTGGATCGTACAAATGTTGCTCAGTATGCTTATGGCCTTGCAGCTTTAGGCCGCCAACTTCATGCAATGGGGTTGACGAATATACCGAAAGTTGATCCTGATAGCAGTATTGCTGCAGCCCTCATGGATATGTACCAGAGCATGGGGGATGCTCTTGCCCAGCAATATGGTGGTTCTGCAGCTCACAACACTGTATGTTCTTTTCTGCCCGGGTTTAAAGCTCATTTTCATGTTCTTATTTAGTATAGTGCTGGAATAGCATGCACATTCATATTTTCAATTGCGGGTACATCTTGGATTAACCTTAATTAAATGTCCAAAAATAAAAATAAAAATAAAAATAAGAAGAGAAGAAACAAGGAAGCAAATATCAGCTGTTGGTGCTCGATAGTGTAGATGCTATTAGTTTACCAAAATATTTGTTAGATGGAAACTATTTATACATAGTAGAATTTATTTGAGGACCTACCTAAAAGGTTTTGGTTTTGAACCACGGTTGATTGTTAGATATTGATGATTGAGAATTGTCAAGTTATATGACAGCCAATCATATATTTATATGAAGGGAAAATGCCCATTTAATACTAATTTAAGCCTCTTATTTCTCATTCCAATGATAATTTTTTTCATTAGCCCATTTCAATATAAGGTAACCTTTTTTATGCCCAAATGCACGAATCTTTATTAAAGTCTTAACAAATCATATTATTTTAAGACTATTTTACCCCCACCCCTTAAACATGCATAGAGAGAGAAAATGAAAGAGAGAATACTTGGCCGGAATCTCACCGGCCGTCGGACTCCGGTCACCGGAATTTCCCCGACCGCCGGACTCCGGTCACCGGAATTTTCCCTGTAACTAGTTAATGACCCCCAGTAACCAGTTACTGACCAGTCACTGACACCTAGTAACCAGTTACTGACCCCCAGTAACCAGATACTGACCAGTTATTGACACTCAGTAACCATTACTGACCCCCAGTAATCGGTTACTGACCAGTTATTGACACCCAGTAACCAGTTACTGACCCCTAATAATCGTGTTACTAACCTCTAATAATCAGTTGCTGACCCCCAATAATCAACTTATTTCAGCTTAATAATACCAGAAAAGAAGAAATATCATAACATAATCAGTTACTGACCCCCAATAATCAGTTACTGCCAGTCAATAATCATTTTAAACATACCTTCCCCAATAACTTGGTTACTGGCCCCAATAATCCCCCAATAATTAGTTACTGGTCCCCAATAATTAATTACTGACCGCTAATAACTTGGTTACTGACCTCCAATAATCAGTTATTGACTTCCAATAATCAGTTACTGACCCTTAATAATCGAGTTATTGACCCTAATAATCAGGTTTTTGACCCTCAATAATCGGGTTACTGATCCTTAATAATCAGTTACTGACCCCAATAAACATGATATTGACCCCAGTAATGGGAAAAACAAGAGGTTTAACACCACAACATCTCCTACCAAGACATAAAGGACTCCAAACCTTACATACCATCGGAATTCCCGAATGTAAATCTTAGTTTCCAAGCCAATTAAAATTAGCATAAAGCACCAAGCAAGAGCTTCAATGAACGAGGAAGTCACCTGCCAGAATACATATAATTGCATTACTCGTAGGTTTTGTGTTGTATACAATCATATTGGGTTGCTATCCACATCTATCTGATCAAGTTTGTAAAAAAAATTCCCTTCATGTTTTGTTAATAACATCTATTTTGTGTGTATGCTTACATTTGAAAGACAATATCAGTAAGGCATGTCAAAAGCAAATGTTCCATCCAAAAATAGAAACAGGAAAAGAAAAGAAAACACACCTCAAAAGGAGCAAAGCCAGTTCTTCCAAACGGGTTAAAGAGTGATAAACCCATCACCAACCTCAGTAGAGGCTCAGCAGTGGAGTAACCAGCCAACAATCCCAGCAAGTAGTTATAGTAGTTTGACCTCAACCTGAACCTCCGGGCTTTCAAATTCTTCTTGATCATCCAAACTCGATAACAGCACAATCCCAAAAGTGATCGTGGGGCGGAGCTGCTGCGCGAGGAGGAGGAGGGGGACGGTGACGTGGAGGAATCAATGTCGTTGAGGGATCGTGGGGGCGAGGGACGGAGGCGAGGTCAGAGTCGGAATCGGAGGAGAGAGAGAGAGAGAGAGAGAGAGACGGAGAGTGACGTCATCGATGAGTTTGTTGGCCTCGTAGATCTTGGTGTCGCGGTAGTGGTAGTTGGTGCCCTGGCCGGAGGTGCCGAGGGGGATGCTTTAATTGGAATGGGCTTTAGTTTTCAAATATTTGGGTATTAGGGCATTTTCCCTTATATGAATTACCTACCGGGATGCTGGAGCTCGGTTATAGTTCCAAATTCACTCTGGGGCTTGCATCTTCTCATTGTATCTCTACATGTCTACCTGATGATGATCTAATTTTAAGGTCTCAACTTGATGATCACGTAGTTGCTTACATCCATGGTAATGTCCCATGATCGAAACCAGAGTCTATAAATCCTTTAGAATTAACACTACCTATAAACCAGGAAATTGTAAATCCTGTTGTCATCGATAACGGTTCTTGAGCCAATGCTCTTTGGAAAGACTTATCCTAAGGCCTTCATCCTCTTACTTCTTTTTGTGGGTTTGGGGTGGCCAATGGAGAAATAATAGAGAGATACTGGAATTGTTGTGGGTTTCTGGCGGGAAACGCCTATAGAGGTTTTGGAAGAGAGAACCGGGGGGGGGGGGGCGGTGCCCCTTCTTTCCTCTCTTATATAGGCTGTCCCAGTTTCAAGGTTTCTAGGTAATTCTTCTTTGTGTTGATGAATACTTTGCTTTTTGCGTAAAAAAGATACTGAAAATGATTATGATGTTTAAATATGCGACTACAGTATAACCTCGATAACTGAATGTTCGATAAATTAATAACCTCGATTAAATAATAAATTTCTCCGGTCCCGACTCGGGACCAGTGTATATACTTGGAACCTTGCTAAATGCATAAGATAATTATTTTTCTAGACTCCCTTTAGGTCCCAACGAATATATAAAGTAATAATTGATTAAATAAATATTTAAAAATATCACAAAAAATATTAATAATTGATAAAATAAAAGTAAATACAAATTAAGGAAACTATCTATATATAGTCTTCTGCTTTTTCCTTATATTATAACAAATTAAGGAAACTCTTAACAACAAAGCCCTCTATAAAGTAATAAATATTCATTTATCAATAAATGAATAAATTATTCATTTATCGATAATATAATAACCCCTCTAAAGTAATAATTTTCTGTAGTGCCAACATTATTCATTTATAGAGGTTTTACTGTACATCATCCTAAGACGGAAAACTAATACAGTTTAACCTCTATAAATAAATAGCCTTGGGACCGGCAAAAAGTATTATTTAATTGAGGTTATTAAATTATTGAGCTCAATTTTGCACTAAATCCTTATTTTGGGACCGACAAAAAGTATTAATCAATCGAGGTTATTAATTTATCGAGTATGAAATTATTGAGGTTCTACTGTAGATCTAATATATTTAACACATATAAGTGTGTGTGTGTGTCTATATATATATACACACACAGAAACGTTCCAAAGCGGACGTCCGCACTCGGCTTAAAGTGCGGACGTCCCTCCGGACGGCGCGCCTCCACCCTCCAGCAGCATTCCCGACCACTTTCCCTCCCGGCGAGTCCGCTGAATTCCAGTTTTCCGACTTGTTTGAAGTTTTGGGTGATCTTGCCGGAAAACTGGAATTCGGCGGACTCGTCGGGGAGGGAAAGTGGTCGGGGACGCTGCTGGGGTGGAGGCGCGCCGTCGTCAGCGCCCGGAGGAGAACGGAGTGCGGACGTCCGCACTTTAAGCCGAGTGCGGACGTCCGCACCAGAACGGGCCTATATATATATATATATCTACCACATTTCTATATATAAGTGTGCGTGTGTGCAGAGAGTTGATTTTGCAATTTATCTTTGCTATTTTGGTACCTAAAAAATTTGTTTTATGGTTGCTAGGTATTTCCTGAGAGGCAGGGAAAGTGGAAAGCTACAACCCAATCAAGAGAGTTTCTAAAGTCTATCAAGCGATACTACAGCAATGCTTACACTGATGGTGAAAAGCAAGATGCAATAAATTTGTGTGTGCCCCTCTCTCTTATACTGTGTTTTAAATTATAATTATAATTTTCGTTTTCCTTTACCCAGCAGAAAATTCTCTCTAATATTTATGTCCATCTAACCTTCACTTCTGCATTAACAAAAAGATGCCTTCTGTATATATGTGAACTCCTTGTGTTGATGCCTTTAGAATTCCTAGAAGTTAAAATGATACTATATTATGTTGTATTGCATTAAACATTGAATGTATCCAGAACTTTTAGTGTCATATCATAGTGTACATCTCTTTAAAAAGGAATCATCTGGACAAAGTAAAATACAATCCGACGGCAGGAGTATTTGATGTAACATATTTTTTGTCATATTGAGTTGTAGTGTTTTTTCACAGTTCTTACCATGAGGGAGTTTCTAACGTGGACATCCTCTTTCTTCCTAGGTTCATCCGCCCATAAACCATATTTTATTTTAGATAAAGAAAAATACAATCTGATTGCAAGGATATTTGATGTAATAAATTTATGATAGCGTTGTAGTGCATTTAAGATTTTTTTACCATGAGAAACTTGTAATTTGGACATCCTCTTTGTAATAACAGTATGGAATTCCTCATCTCATGGCCAACCGTCCACCTTTGAGGTCTTCCTCCTAGGTTTTTTTTTTTTTTTTAATTTTAATTTTAATTTTAATTTTTTGCATAATCTTCCTCCTAGGGTTCATCCTCCCTAAATTAGCCAAATTAGAAATTGTTTAGCCATTGTATGATCAAAGGTTAAACTACATTGCCTGGTGGACGGAGTTGGGAGTTTGACATTAAGTCTTAGTAGATGATGTTGAACTGTTAAGACCTCATACTATCGAACTGTATTATAAAAAAGGGTTAAACTATCCAATCATTGAACTACACAGCTCTTTTCACAACACACACTATACTATCTCTTGCCTTATGATAATTTACTAAAACACTGATCTTTTTGTTGTTTGATCAGATTTTTGGGTTACTTCAAGCCACAGGAAGGGAAACCTGCTCTGTGGGAGTTGGACTCTGATTACTATCTTCATGTATCTGGGCTTGATGACCTTCTCCTTGATTTGTGGTAACGCTATCTATCTATGCTTCTTCCTTAGCATATGTTTGTGCCCTCATGCACAGATGCAGACTTCTACATTTACAATTACTTGCGTTGATGTTTTGTCAATAAGAATTAATGTTTCAATATATTCACTCAATTATTTTTAACAAAAAGATTCTTGATTTTGACTTTGCAGCTCACAAGCCAATGAAATGCACTCAGGAGCATTGGGAAACACTCTTGCCCCTATTCCAGCTTGCAAAGAAGACTTTTTGAGGATGAAGCTGACATCGTTTGACAAATTGATTGAAAGAACATGCAGTTCAATAAAGAATGTAAGACTTTGCAGCGAACCAGACCAGAGACCAGGTGGTGCTACTGCAAATTCTAGTGTGGCACCTGATGCAGCGTAATTATATCTCTCTTATTCCCATTATTTAGTATCGTATGAATGATTTTTAATTATTCTTATTTCACTGGCTCGCGCGCACACAGACTTTTAATTATTCTTATTTCACTGGCTCGCACGCACAGACGCACTCTTAAACACATACGTCTGAGCTTCTCATATGCTGTTTTGGTTGGCAATAAGTCTTGCTACGATATCACAATATACTCGATTTTGCTTCATTGCAGTACTTACCTTTTACTAAAACCATTGATTAAAAGGATTACTGCAGATCATATTCTTCCCTGATTTTTCTTTGTTTGACCTTACCACTGACAATGGACTGTGGTACTTGTAGTGGTTAGTTCATTTATAGGATTTACTCGAGCACTTAGTCGGTTAGTCCTGAAATCAGGCATTTGTCTTTTTCAGTGAAATACAGTTGAAAAGCCCAAATTGGCTTTTTGGCCAAAGAAAGTATGAAGAAAGTGGATCTGCACCAAAAGTTGCTTCACATGTAGTCATAAATGGAGGATCCCATAATGACCCAGAAGTTGATGGCTATTGTGACCTGAATTGGCTTTCTTCTGGTGGGAATGATAATGAGGAGGATATATTCCAGAGGTATATTGTCTGAGAATTCTTATATGTTGGCATATAAGAAGAACCTCACTCCTTTTGTCTAGTTCATTAACTTGCCAAGCTTGTAATCTTTCGTGAGATTAAAAATAATTTTCTGTTTTATTGTCAATAATTTGATAATCAATACCTTAGCCTTAGCCTAGCTGTTTGATTTGTTTTTGCTGTTGAATGACCCTTGGTTAATATTAACTGCAAAAGGTTGGATTTCAATATGTTTGGCTTGAACGTTGGTTTTCGCATGCAATGTACTTGGATAAAAAGAGTTTGTGCTGATACAGTATGTTACTTTATTGACATCAAATATTTCCAAAATAGTAGAGTATATGGATTAAAGCTAGTCGATTACCATTTCTCAAAATCAATTTTGTTTTTCAATTCCGAATTTGTTTTCCAATACCCTGTAGATGTGGAGCTGTTGAGATTATTATACCTTATCTTGTTTAAAATTCTCTGAGGTGTATCTATGGGGGGTGTGGTTGATCCTTTGTTTCTCTGCTGAATTTTTTAGGTACCTTTCAATGACATCTGTTGATGAAGCCAATGGGTGGTATGGTGGGACTCTGTTAGGTGATCAAGATGAAAGCAGTGAGATATATAAGCATTATGCTGAGTTATGTCAGGTAATATAACATTTTCAAATCTGTTTCTCTGGTGTATGAATAGCTGCAAAGATGAAGTCTAATTTCGGTTCTTCATTTCTTCCCCAAAAGAAGCAATATCTGCACATACTTAATATTAATTAATTAATTTATTTACTTTTGTCATGCATGTCTTACCTTGTGTGTAATATTGATTGTTTTTCTTTTTTATTCTTGAGGCTTCGTTACTGGTCATGTATGACATAAATCTAACATTGACAAAAGTGAATAGCTGTCTATTTTCAGCTTTAAATTAAGTTGATGTTAGTGCAATTTCTGTTCTTAATTGTGATGTGATAAACAGATAAAGTAATCCTGTCTAAGTATATAAAGTGAACTATGTTAATGTATTTGAAGTATCTCTGTTAGCCAAGGTGGAAATGCTCTTTTTTCTCACTTGGTGCATGCTTTGCACGTTTCCATTTTCTTGGTAATCTTTTATGAAATGTTTAACATGCAGGGCCCTGCCATTGAACCGTTCCAAAATGATCTGGAGAGAGAGAAACACTATGCCAATGCTCTTCACATGGGAACAATAAATATTCTAGATGATACTACTGTTGAGGCAGAGATGGAAGCAGCTCTCAAGGAGTATGATCAAATTGGAAGTGATCTTGGGAGCATCCCTACAGCTTGTAAATCATTTGCTGATGATCCGAGTTGGTTGACAAGATGGATCATTGGGGAAGAGAAGGTGCAAAGGATTTGATGGAACTTGGAGGTATATGACCACTCCTTTCTGATCAACTATAAAGATATTTGGACTACACGAATTGAACATTTTCTCAGCAAATCATATTTGTATATATTGTAGCATCAAGCAGTGTTGAGCTGCAGTATGTAGATATACATGTAAATACAGTTTGTTCAAATATAGTTGACCCTCTTTTGAGCATTTTTTACAAGGAGAATGTCATTTATGTCCCCTTCTCTGGACTCTTTGGTATGAATCAACCCGGTATTCTGAATCTCTTCTAATTGGTGAGAATATTTACATGCATCATGCAAGAAAGGATCCACATTTGCTTCGCATGGATTCACATTTTAAATACAAATTTATATTATCACAGGGTTAACAATTATATATTTGGAGACCACGAATTTCACAAGATGCTACTACGGCAACTAACGCAAGCTCAGGCAAAGTAAAAACTCACTAGTACACTGAAACTCACTAGAACAGAGCTGCTGACCATTCTCCCAGAAAAGAGAGAGAGAAGGCTAGAGCAGAGTGAGCAGACCATATCTTTATTTGTGTCTTCACGGTGGAGTATCAGCAATTGAACCGACTAGCCATCATTCAGGCAACCACTACAACACCAAAAACAAGGGATTCCCCAAAAATGCGGGGTGGGGAAAAATGGAAAATGCATCTTTATCCCTCAGAGCAAAGAACCACTCGATAGAAAGGAATTGCCGAACCATTCAGGCACACAATCTCACGAATCTTATCGGCCGGCAAAGCAGAGACGTACGACTACGATCTCGACCTTACCAGCACCAGAGGTGTATTAACCCCCCGAAACCCTGAACAATCAATAGAGCAGATTCTTGCTTCTTCCAGCACGGTCATCAACATGGCTTACGCAGTGATTGATCCTGTCGACATCCTTAACTATCAAATTAAGCACCAGCAGGAAGTTTAAACAAAGCTTTAGAAACATTTACAATTGATGACTGCTTTTACGAATATAAAAAAAGAAGATCTGTGGTCGTATACCATAAGTACCAAATCAAGACCATTATGCGCATTTGCAGCTTCAGCTGTCAGGGATGGACTACCCTGCAAAATAATACGCACTATGGTTCATTTATTAATACACATAGATATTCAAAAGTCATGATATAAGAGGTTATCATGTAAGCAGGTTACCACTTATCACCAACAGTAGGCAATCTAGGCATCTAGGCATGGTTTAAAAGGTCCTATGTGCTCTCAGCCGGACAACACAATGTCACAACTCACAACCTCTTTTTTTTTTTTTTGAAACCACAACTCACAACCTCTACCAAAAAACTTCCCATGTTCAAGTACGAACTCATTTTGTTTTAACTAAATCTGCTTATTCTAATGATTCATATTTACTCTAGATCTAAAACTTCCCTCACCCCTAATGATTCTAATCTAGCAAAAAGTCAGGAGTAATTGCCCAGTCTCCCCTAGTAAATGGGAAGTTGTAAAAAGTCGGGAGTAATTGAAACATATAATGCCGAATGGTCGATAATAATTCGATGACTATATATAGCAGTCAGCCAATAACATTACTGAAAAAAAACTTACCTCTTGACTCATCATCTGATCTTCCAACAGTTGCAAAAAATTTCTTTCAACTAGAATCGGATTTGGCTGTTGTAATAGGATCAACTGTCTTCGCAACTCCTCGTTGTCAGGAAGCAGTTGTTGAATTAGCATTTGTTGCTGGAGAGCGACATTTTCTGGTCCTCCCGCCTGAGATGAGGACGCAATTTGAGTCGGGTCAAAATGAGCACGCGGTGGAGAAGGTGTAAACCCTACTTCATGCATACTTACTGTTACAATACTAGGATCAGACCTCCTCAATCTCTTGGTAGGTCGATCCTCATCAACTGGATCATGTGTTGCTCCTTCCTCATGATCTTCCCTATAATCACCAACAATTCCATTATCAGCATCAAATACGCTGTAGCTTGCTCCTGCCTCTTCAACACTGTCAGTAGTATCGTCATCACCAACGCTGTCATAATCATCATCATCAATGTTGTCACCAGTATCATTATCAGAGAGAAGATCTTTTGCCTCCTCGTATGAGATAGATTTTAATTCTTCTGCAGCGAAGCAACTAAATGACTCGTGATCCTCGATTAGTTGAACTCCTATTTGGTGAACCTTATAATAATCTCCCAGTACTACTAGAAGGCTTATAGAGTCACCAGCTTCCAAATTTAATATATCCTGCAGCAACATGTCACGTAGAAAAAGATACTTTTTGTAGCAATTTGGTGTCTGAAAACTCCATTGGTGGACAAAGAAACTTGTTTTCCTTGTATGATTTACAACCACAAACCCATTCCTGTTCGCATCATAGTGAAACTCGCCTTGAGAGCGAGAAAAAACAAAGCACACACAAAACGCTATATCCCTTCCAGATGGCAGACATGAGGAGAACACCACGAAGGAATCTTATTTCCACGGAAAGAAATGCCGCTACCTTCAATCATTAACCATTCCGAGGCGTCTATGATGGCCGTCTTAAGAGGAGAAGGGATATTGTCGAAGTGGCCCTCGAATGAAATAACTGGCGCATTCTGTACCCAGTCAACCAACCCTGGAAACTCAATGACCTTGGGGCAATCCCAGATATTTAGGTCGAATTCATATGAAAAATCTGGTACCATCTCCAGTGAAGTGCATCCTGCCAGGTTCAAGGAAACTAAGTTTTTCGGTAATTCTGTGATAGAAAGAAGGTTGTTGCACTCAGCCAATAACAGCATCTGAACCTCAAGACCACCAAGGTTATTAAGTCTATGGAATCCATTGCCCTCAAGATGTAAAAATTCTAATGATAGGCCCCGAAGATTTACAAGGACGGAATCATCAGTTAAATTGCAGTTGGAAAGATTTAGCTCTTTTAATCTAGAAAATGATGATCCTTCACGTCGCACTATGGAAGATGGTATATTTCTTATAGCAGTCTCATGACCCTCATCTGCAAGTAAAGTTCCCGATGGAACCATCTCCGAGAAGCTCCCAGCCAAGTTTGTTCCCGAAAGATCAAGTGTTTCAAGAGTAAATTTCAATCTGTCAAAACTCTTTGGCAGACACTTCAGCATTTTGCAGTCTTTCAGATTTAGCAAAGAAAGTCGTTGAAGATCACCAATAGACTGATGAACCTCACATAAACTCTTACAGTCTTCGAGTATCAATTGCTCAAGATTTGGTAGCCTTGAAAAGTCTGGTGATTTCATTAGTATCATGTGAATGACCGAGATTCAGAATCTTCAACTTCTCAAGAGAGTACTGTTAGGAAAAAGGAATAATACAGCAAAAATCAAATTCAAATAAAAGAGAAAGAATGCATGTAACTAATGGAAGTATATATATATATATATATAATTTACTATATAGTTTTTACCTGGGGCTGAGGGTCATCCCAAACTTTTGTTAGCTTGCTATATCTTAGATCTATAATAACTAAGCTTCGAAGATCAAATTCTCTTGGTATGACCATTAGAGGGAATCCATGCCAGCAAAGCCATCTTAGCTTTCTCGGGAAGATTACCGTAGTCTCCTGTCAGATTGACATAGTCAAGTTGAAGTAATCTCAATCTTTTCATGTTTGTAAATGCCTCTGTACTGAAACTCTTCATTACTTCAAAATTTTTAGCACTTAGTCCTTCAATTTCTTCAGTACCCTGCTAGGAAGAAAACACATCAGAATTAGTTAGTCTCATCCATACCCATGTGACTTAATTTACGCCGTTAATAACAATACAGTTGATTTCTGCAAGATGTATATTATGATATGGTGTACATTAACAAAGAATTTGGTAAGGAAAAATCTTACTGAGGTTTTTGTCAATACTTCTTCTACATCTGTGGGATGCCATATTCTACTACGTGTCTCAGGCTCATCACGATACTTTTCGCAGACAATCTCTCTGCCCATGTCTTGTAGTAAATCATGCATCATAAGCTCTTTCGTATCACTAAGAGTTACAAGGCACCGATCAAGAAGGACATCGATCCCTGAACCTGCATCAAAGCCACATCCATCCAGTATTTCTATGACACGGTTTCTGTGCATCCCAACAAAGAAACAGGCTATGTCAAGGAATATGTCCTTCACTCTATCCCTTTCACTTAGCCCATCATAGCACAGTTTGAGCTTTTCCACAATATTGCCAGGAGGAATTCTTTTCATTTTTTCCAAATGTGACTTCCACTGATGAGCGTCTTTTCCAAATAGAGAAGAACCTATAACCTCAAGAACGAGTGGCACCCCTGAACAATATGAGACCGCCATATCTGAGAGTTCAACATAACCCTCCTTAGGATAACAACTATCATGGAAGGCATGCCAGCAAAAGAGCTGAAGAGATTCAACTTTGTGCATTGGTTGAACCCGATAATTGAATCCTTTGCCCTTTTTCTTAGCAGATGTTCATATCTTGTGGTTATAATAATTCTACTTCCTGGACCAAACCAATCACAGTTGCCAGCTAAAGCATTCAGTTGATCCTCATCAACAACATCGTCAATTATGACAAGCACTCTCATGTATTGAAGTCTTTGTTTTATAACTTCCTTCCCTCTATCAACCAGGCCTACTTTAAACTTATTTGGTTTCAAGATATCCTCTAGAAGTTGATTTTGCAAACACACCATACCATTTTGTTGCTTTGTTCTTTCCCTCACATCAAGCAAACTAACGTTACCCTGAAATTCGTCAAAAAATCTGTTATAAATGGCTTTGGCAAGTGTTGTTTTGCCAATTCCTGCGATCCCCAGTATTCCTACCATGCAGATATCATCTCTTGATTCAACACGTAAACGATAAGTCAAATATTGCAAAGGTGCATTCATTCCAACAGGATGAGGGGCAACTAATAGCTTGTATGTGCTAGGAATCTCTCCACGAACTTGTTGAACAATCTCTTTGATAAACTTTGATTCATTCCTGTAAACAAAGTTCGGGAGGAAAATTAATAAGACACCGTGTAGAGCTTAAATGCTGATATTCTGTGTTCGAGCAAGTTCAGCAGTCAGTAGGAACTTAATGTAAGAAATAATAAAGTTTGAAAAAGAAAATGAGAAAATAAATGGAACAACCAAAAGAGATAATAGCGGTATAAGGCTTTCTGCACCTTAACAATTCGTGTTCATATCATTTTCCTACATGTTAGCAGTATATATATAAGGCTTTTTGCACCTTTCTAAATAAAGATGTAAGATAGTAATTAGTAATTACCCATAAGCAATGTTTCCAAGATCCCACCCGGATAAATTTGCAGCTTCTGTAAGGGCATCTCTCCAACTCTGTACCTTCATTGGATCTTTGTCTTTATGCGCCTGCTCAAATGCCTCCCCAAAACTACCGATCTGCTTCCTTACATGCTCAGGATCAACACCGTAGAATATCGGCAAAACTTTTTGCCTGCGTCTTTTACTGCACCCCATGATCTCCACCAGCTCGTCGAGACACCATCTAGAAACTCCATAGCTTCTTGAGAAGACAACCAACAAGATCTCAGTGGCTCTAATTGCGCTTTTCAGTGCCTCTGTTATAACTTCCCCCCTTTTAAGCTCGCAATCATCCATGAAGACATTGATTCCAGCGCCTTTCAAACTTTCGTAGAGGTGGCCAGTGAAGTTGTTGCGAGTGTCTGGTCCTCTAAAGCTCAAGAACGCATTGTAGTTACAGCGTTGTGAGGATGTCGATGAGAAGCCTTCATGAGTTATCATGGGCATGACAGCCATTGGTAGTATGAAACTGAGCCTAATCTCAAGTGGACACAACCTCTGAAGTTTGATTGCAACAACAAATTTTCTTTCAATTTTGGACGAGCTATGTTTGATGATGGATAGGAAGAGAGAAGGAAACTACTCATTGATGTGTCATTGTATTTTTCTGTACGAAATTCCACAAAGGAATATCATCAGTCATGCCTTAATGGGTGGCAGACTTTGACAAGTAGTACCACCATTGGGAAATGACAGCAAAAGCAACTATTGTGTTCTTTTTCGTACCATTTTACAAATTAATCTTTGTGAATTTAACAACAATTCACCAATAACAACTCTAGGATATTTAATTAAAAGTGAGGATTTTATAATTCCTTTGTTTGGCATTATCATTACTAGCCAATTCCGATCCAACCATATGAACATCATCTAACAAAAGCTAAATACTTACTGATATCTCACACACACGGGAATGTATGCCAACCTGGTATGTAGCTGCCTTTAAGCAATGTGCTGCAGCTGTATAGTGATCTCACCAACAATTGTCTTCATGCCTGATAATTAGAACAAAGATTAGTTACTTTAAACTAGCTAGTACAAAACTAAAATGAATTTTTCCTTATCCCTTAAGAGAGTTTCAGAGTGACTAAGAGATTTTTAACAAAAACAAATTACTCAACATATGATGAATCAAAATCTTCAAATACCAATAAATTATTATATGAAACTTCTGAACAAAAGAGATTGATGTAGCAGTAACAGTGCCAATGAAAAGTGCAAAAAAGAAAGCTTCCAATGCACTCAAACCTCCTATAAGAAATGTCCTCTCTACCCACCAACTTTTTTTATATATTTTTTTTTATAATCCTTCAATAGACTTCCAGCATGAATTCTCTAAGTTTCAAGATTTCAGAAGCATGAATTGATAACAAGGAAAAACTACCAGAACACTTGTTGCAAACTTGCAATTGAAGCTTTTACTTGTGTTTCCTTTCAACAATTTTAGACCTGTATATCCAAAAAGAAAGATCATGATATACAGATGTGTATCCACCATGACATTGGCAAGGGCCATCAACCATCAAGAATTTGAACCAACACTACAACAATAAACACAAGGGCTTGTCCCAATTTTTCGGGGTTGGTACATGAATCCTGATCCCAGAAAAAACATGGTATTACTCTGGAAATTACCACAACAGCAATTTCAGAAGTCTGAAAGGGTTAACCATGCAACTTAATTATATAGCTCTTACCAATTTTCTGTGAACTTGGATACATGAATGAAGCTGGCATTTGCTTCTTCCCACAAAAATCGTACACTCATCCACATCTCCAGCAAATGAATTAACCAGTCATTGATCCTGTCATTCACAATATCATGCAGCCAAAGGCCTCAACAACTTAAAATGAAAGCCTCATCAAAAAAAAAAAAACTTAAAATGAAAGCACAGATAGTGTTCAATCAACAATTTTCACATTGAAGTTGAACATGTGAAAATATATATACTAAGCACAAGGTCCTTTCTATCTATTTTTAGAATCCATCAAGCTAAGCAACAAAATATTATGCAAAGCTTTTGAAACATCTGAACAAAAATGTCCAATCTTTAAGAAAAAGCAATGAAAAAGGAAATGGATGAAGGCCGAGAGGCGCAAGTACTAAAGAGGATATACCGGCATACTCCTTTGCAGCTTCAGCTGTTAAAGATGCAAATCCTGTAAAATGAGACACAGCCAATTAATGTTAACCATTTTGCCTTAATCAATCTAAATATGTTATTGAAAGAAACATTCAACTGCACCCATGTACCAATGTCTTCCAGGTAAGATGAAACGATTGGCTTCTTGTTGAACACATGAATTAAATGCATCTTAAATTCTTTTTCTACCAACTCCTAATCATGCAAAATTTATACAGACTGAGAATTCTACAAACAACAAAGGTTCAAGAAATGCATTATGCACAATGTTTACAAAGGCAAGGTGAGTTGCTGACTGACTTTATATATGTAATAGAATTTGAAAGTGTAAAAGGTGTCCTATTATTAATTCTACAATAAGAGCAGGCTCAACTGTGTGGTACTCAGTTCTCTCCCCTCACATGGCCACAAATTCACAAACCCACCACAGATTCAGGTACTTCACAGTCAACAGATTTTAAAACGGTTTCCACAGCAACTAATAATAAGTGATTTCGAACTGTTAATGTAGCCTATAATAGCAAACATCTGATAACTCACTTAGCATGAGATTTGATTCCTCACAGTGCGAACCATGGTTTTGATGATGAAACCATCTCTATCCCCAACCCAGTCCATAAGGATTTTGTTCAATCCTTGATTCGCGATTCTCATGCACAAACCTATATACTTAAATCATTACTTCCTGATCTACGGCTCTCTATGAAATGTTTAGTAGCTTGTTGAGGAACATGAACCTCGCACTTGTTCTGCTGTCGCTTGTTTGAGAGGTTTTAATGGTCAACTGAGGGCAGATAAATTGCAACCCCATTGACATGTTTGAGGCTGTGAGCTCTGGCCTTGAGCAGCAAAATTGACTGCCGTAAAGAGGTACTGAGACCTATATATGAAAAATGGTTGCTCCTCAGAAGACAAGTCACATTTATAGGTGGTGCAAAGAGCTTTGCCTCTTTGGTAAACAACAAAAAGAAAAGGCTCCACATCCCCAATAATGATGCATCCCCACCATACCAAACAATCAAATAGATTTTTCTAGGGTGTTCACTCATCAAGAATATCCTAATGTAGAAACAAATCAAACAATAACCATGGTGGAGTCTCATATTCTAATTGAATCTTAGTGCAGCGAACCAAACGCCCACCTTTTACAGAGCCATGTCGTTTCAATTCTAACAACTACAGGACTAGCCGGATCTTAATATGAAGAGATTTATAATCACCTTGTTTTCAAACTAACTAGACAACATATGTAATGATATGACGGAATTCAATTAGCATTTCTATACAAATTAACTAGGAATCAAAACAAAGGCTACTGATTGATCTTTCAAAATACTTCGATTCACAAGCAACTACCTCCAAGTTTCCAAACAAAAACCAAAAGCAGACTACTGTTTTTTAAAGTAAAACACTTGGTTGGAACCATACCAAACAGAAGCTTCAGATTTGTCGGAGTAGGCGGAGGAGCTAGCGGCGAAGATCTTTCAGGGCGAAGCAGATTAGAGATACAGTAGTTCAATTAGTAAAGAGGGCATAGCATGTTTAACATGTTTAAGGTGGAACGCATAGCAGAGGATCCCCACTCACAGTTTTCAAATCCCGATTTAACCGCCTTATGTCCCAAATCCCAAACGACACCATAACTGTCAACTCCCGCCTTCCTCTATATCTTCAAACCCAGTCAGCCACATACAGACATTCACTGAAACCCTTGTTCAGTTTCAAACAGATTCTCAGGCACCAAAGTTGAATGTGACAACTTTGGTGCTTGGGAACCCTATCGATCACTTTGCTCAACTACAATGAATGAGGGCATGGCAGATTCTCCATGGGTTGTTGTGCCTTACCATGACCCTTACGATCACGAAGTCCCCGACGTTCTGAGTTTCATTAACGATTCTCCTGATCGAACTCTTGACGCATTGTTCGACGGTGGAGTAGTTCCTTCTTCCCCTCATCAATATCCAGTTCCACATTTTGATAATGGAATCCAAGATTTCCCGATGTCCCCAATGTGGGATTTCAGCAACAACAATTATAATGGGGGAGGGAATAATAATGTTTCAGTACCAGAGGATCCTCCTTCACAGTGTTCCGGAGGAGAACCGGCTGTTGATCAGAATTCGGGGTTAGGATTTGGGGGTAATGTGACGCCACCTCCGGTTGCGGCGCCACCACTAATCAACTCCGGTTGCTGCGGTTGCCAGGCTCTAAGGGAAATCGTTCACTTTAGCCGTAAGTCTCAGTGCTCTCGTGACAAGGTTGGTGTACGTAAATCTTGACATATGCTAGTTATGTATTGATTTTGCTTTGATTTTGGTTTGGTAGGCGACTATATCATGACACTAAAAATTCATGGAAGACTCGGTGCCATCTGCCATGCGATTCAAGAAAGCCGAGCCAATTACTTGTATGACTCCAGTGTTTCTAGCGAGCCACACTATCAGAACTTAGAGTAAGTTCAAGGATCAGTGCATTTATATAGTAATATTTGCATGCATTTCAAGAATTAGGGTCTAACACTCACTTAACAGTTTATTATATCAATCAATCAACAGCTTTTGCAATAAAGGCATTGAGGAAGTGAAGCAGTATCTGACGCAGTACTGCTTAGAGCGAAAGGTAGAAGGCTACATCATGCAGCAAGATCCTCTGCAAGCATTTTATCAGACTCTCTGTGTTGGTATGGATGGTGAGTGGGATGATATTCTTAGTTATCCCGACGAATTTATTCCAGAGGACTTCGATGCCACCCACGACTTCATTTCTCCTAATTCAGAAAGGGTGGAAGAAATGGATCAACCTGCTGCTGTGGCGACCGTGAATACGATAGGGAAGGGTCCTAGGCTTCCTAGTTTTTCCCTTGCAGAACAGGTAACTATTGAATGTTTATTCTTATTATCATTAATTTCGTACGTAGATCCTGACATTATATATAATGTGAAGTTGTGGTGTGTAACGTGATATAAACTTGATGGTGCAGAGGGAGAGAGCAGCAAAAATGAAATTAGATGATCTTCGTGCATACTTCCATCTCACCATTGAAGAGGCTTCTGAACAATTGCGTTTTTGTCCAACAGTTGTCAAGAGGATCTGTCGAAAGTTTGGAGTAAGCAGGTGGCCTGCTAGAAAGGTTTGTCTTCATAGCTCCCTATATGCTACTATTTAGTTAGTTTCATATCACCAACTCTTCATGCATATAAAAAGTATAATCTCGGAATCTTGATTTTTGTTTCTTTCAATCGTATTTTCAGATCAAAAGCATTGAGAAGCGAATATCAAGCTTGAGGCCTTTTTTGAATTCATGTAATGAGAGCACCAGGGGCCATGTTGCAGCTGAAATCGAAAGGCTTGAAAGAGAAGTAGCCCGACTTGTACCATAATGTACATACTGAAGATAGTATTTATGTACATATATGATGTAATGATATTCTATTGTTTGGCTATTCTTTTTTTTTTTCATTATTTTCAATTCCTGAGTTGCGGTTAGTACTCCTCCGACGAGTGTATGTCAACTAACGTTTTTTTCGTTATTTTCAAGTCTTGAGTTGCGGCTAGTACTCCTCCGACAAGTGTATGCCTAGTCTGACGGCACGCCATTGCGGTGGAGTCGTCGGACTGGCTGGATGGGACCTAGTGTTTGGTGTTAGAAGCAATGTGTATAAGGAAATAGATTGTGTACAAAAGGCTTTTATGAAGCAAAAGGGCTTCCTCCATGATCTACACAGCAAACATAATGTATCTAATTCTCATTCTATAGACTTTTGAAATTTGGGGCAACTTTCAGTCCATAATGGGTTGCAAATGCAAGGCACAACAGTTTGTTACATATGAAAGACCAGTTCAGTAGGAACCGCATTATGAGTACCAGTTCATACTACCAATGTGTACCTATCTGTAAGTTATTAGTATTACAAGGGACAACAGGAAAACCTACTTTTGTTACCCTATAATACTATACTGTAATTGTATATCATTGCAACAATCCGATAGTCCTATTGCGACTCGGACTAGTTCCATGTTTTTAGTAGGTTGCATCAACTACCAACCAAGAGAAAAATGATACAACTCTACCAACATGAAGAATAACTATACCATTGCCAGTTTTCCAAGAAACCCCGACAAACACCATTCTTTACCCCATTACACCTTTCCTAGTTTGATGAGGTCTCTCTTCCTATATATACCCTAAACTCCAACACCCCACACTTCATTTTCACTCGAATAAAAGCAGCATACGCAGAAACTACCATTTCTTGATTTAATACAAAAGAGAGCCTTACTCTGCCTTGTGGGCTACTCTTCATTCTCTGAAGAACTCTTTCGAATGCCGGCAAAGCTGCTTTCAGATCAGCTCTTCTTGGGTCCAGCAATGCTCCCACGGTCCCACCACCGAACCAACCTCCACCGCCGCCTTATGCCACCGGTTCAGCCGTACACGACCTCCTCCGATCATGATTCCTAACCATCGCAAAACAAACATTCACTGAGACATTTCCCACATACACCTTCTGGGGCATCAATTGAACAAGAGAGAGAGACAAAAGGCACAAGTGAATGGCAGAGTTGTAAGAAAAAATTAATAATGAGGCCAAGACCGTCTTTTCCTCCCTACACAAATTATAAGAGAAAATTTACTGAAGCAGTAGCAGTGTGTCTAAAAACTCAAAAGCGGAAGCTCGAGCATGGAGGACATTGAAGATTTGTTCGTCGGTGCCGGAGGAGGCGGCGGAGCTCCTCCGGGCTTCCGTCTGCCGATTACATCCGTCGGACTCAATCCAAAGAAGAACAAGAAGAAGCCCAGTCTCAACGGCAACAGCAACAGCAACGGCCTCTCTCAAATCAAGCACCCTCTCGCTCCTCTCTCCCCTAAAGTCCCCGGAAGTGAGGTACCTCTCTCTCTCTCTCTCTCTCTCTCTCTCTCTCTCTCTCTTCATCTCTAGGTTTAATAACTTTGGCTTGACTGTGTGTGTGTGTGACAGACTATATACATCAAGACATTTGGATGCTCCCACAACCAGGTACGCCTTTCATGCCTTTGCTTTCTACTTTATGTTACCAGTTGATGCCATTTTGTTTCGATTTCCTCTGCATTTACTTATATATGTTGTCGATTTTCGTTCTTTGCTATGTTAAATGTCTGGAGAATAGAGGTCTTGGAAGTAGTTTAGTTCAGTCTAATGGGATAGAGTGAAATTTAGAGTTTTAGTACCGTGTCTTCTAATATGAAGCTCTGTATAATTCATGGACTTAACCTATGTGTCAGAGTGCACTGGCACTGGCCGTAGTGAGCAATCTATACAACATTTAATCCTCCTAATAATTGAAGTTTTAGGTGTTAGAATTGTTCTTTGAGCATGTCATACCTGATATGTGAAGTATCACATTATATATAATTGTGTTAATTTGTCATAATATACTTCTTCCATCAAAAGTACTCTGTACGTGTAGAACTATACATTTTTGTTATTTTATCCTATATGTATGGTTATCGTACAGAAAATGTTGTAAGAACACATTAGGAATACAAGATTGGATACAGAATATCGCTTTTTGAAGAATGTTTGATCTGTTGTATGCCCCATTCTTAAGAAACACTGTCTCTCTCTCTCTCTCTCTTCCACTCACTCTCACTCTCATTCTAAAGTGCCAACATTGTTATGTGGTCCAAACTATGATTGTGTGATTGTTCAGTTAGTCATTCATTTCTAAAACATTAAGTATGTACAATTGTTTCCATGCTTCTCTCTGTCAAATGATTCTGGACATTTTGAGATTATTTAGCAATATACAGTATTAGTCATTCTACATATATGGGTATGGTGCAAACTGTAGGAAAACAATATAGGAGTACAAAAAGGGATAATAATACCACTTTGTAAACAACATTTGACTTGTTTGAATGCTCCATTCTTAACGAATGCGTAGTCAGATATTGTTCAGTTTGGTTTTAAGTCAGCACTCAGCATATGAATCTTCTGTTGACCTCAGTCTAGATTAGAGCCACCATAGGTGTCCTGGCTCTACTACTTTACCAAGATAAACTAAATTAGTATCTGGATTATTTGATTTTCCTCTAATTTCTGTGGACTCAAGATTCGTATTAACTCCAGCTCTTAATTCTATTACTTACCTTAACCGTTAATGTTACATTAGCATCTGAGCTGTATGTTTGTTTTTTTTTTAATTTTTTTTTTTTAATTTAATATATACATGTACATTCATCAGAATTTCAAACACAATCAGTTTCTCATTATTGTCTTTTGTTTTTCTTTACTTTGTTAATGTGTCAGAGTGACAGCGAATATATGGCTGGTCAACTTTCAGCTTTTGGTTATTCATTAAGTGACAATCCTGAGGATGCAGACCTGTGGCTCATAAATACGTGAGGATACTTTTATTTCCCTTCTCATTTCCGCATTTTGTCTTTGTTTTTTCACTGCAAATAATCTCGTAGTTCATACTTTTATAATTGAAGTGAAAGGATAAGGTGATGCTGTTTCAATTAACTCGGACATCATTTTGGTCATTTCTTATAGTAATTTATGTAATTGATAGATTGCATTCTAGTAATGTTTGTCAGTTTAGAGTAAAAGCTATTTTGGATTCTATTCCTATAGCTAAGTACTATTCTTTCCAAATCTCTTTCTTGTTTGATGATGATAATTGTTATTGCCTCCTATTTTGAAAAGAAATGGTACTATGCATTATTCTTGTTCTTTTTTATTTATCAAGGAGAAACTGAGATCTATTGAAAGAGACAGCAAAATACAATAGTTGACAAGAAGTCCACTTTCAAAGAACAGTAGCATTTGAAAGCTGCACTAAGCCTACATGATAAAAAATATTAACTAGGAAAATACAGACTTCCAAGTCAACTTATTGTCTTTCCTACCCATCAATAGAGTTGAAAGGGAATAACTACTTAATTCAGAAGAAATCGAAGCCCACAAAGGGACCAGAAACTGACTAGAATGCTTCTTACAGATTCTTTTATTACTCTTACCTGCTAATGTAGTTCTTGTTACGAGGAAGTCTAAGGATTTCTCAGATACACAAAGTCAATGCAGCATCAAACCCATGGCCCCCTTTCTGAACACACACCCCCCCCCCACCCCCCCCGGTAATTTAGGGTTTGTAATTTTGATAGGAAATTTCGTTAACATTTAAAATTTATTGATTTCATTGACTCTGTGCGGGCTTACAATCAATAACACAACTCGATCTAATTAAGTGGGAACAGGGCTCAAAACCTATCACTGCTGATTCATCTTTACTTCTGAAAACCTCAATGATGTAAAAGGCTAATCTGTCTGATAGGTACAAGTTGATGCTTGTACCATTTCCCCTGAAGGATCAATTTTTGTGTAGTTCAGGAAAGAAGGTCTAATGCTTAAGTGTAATTCCGTTGATGCATCACGTATAAAGGGAGAATGAAAGTGTGTTCCATACTTTCATCTTTTTTGTCCATTGTTCTTTGCTTTGAGTTATGGAAGAAATTGCTTGGGAAAGCAATATAATAATTGGGATATCCTGGTTATTTGTATTTTGTTGGGATTTTGTTTTATGCTATTGGATTTGTGGAGAAGTGTTGGGAGGAGGTGTAGTTCTTGTTGGCTGCAGTCCATTTTTTCCATTTGGGCATTTAGTTCAAGAGTGTTTCATGGTCAGTCCGTTTTCTTTGTTCACACGGACTGAGCTAATGTCATTTCACAATTGATGGTGACTGAGATATGGTCTCAGTCTCATTTGCATTTGTCACATTAATTGAAAAGACATTTTAGTATTTCACAATAGCTACTTAGAGGAATTCATTTTCACTACATGTGCAATTACTTAAAAATTTATTTCAAAGTAAATGGACTAAATGCCATCATCATTTTTAAGAATTGAGAGGAGGGTCACAAATTTTCTGAGAGCAATAGGTTTATACATAAAACTACATTATAAAGAGGATGGTGCAGCCTTTTCTTCCTGAATTTATCCCTTTCTCATAAGTAGGAGGGCTGAAGATTCTCCTAAACTATGGGTGTTAGCTTAAATTATTGATCATAGAAGGTAATCACGTGTGATATGGTTAAAAGTTCAAAGGACACAACTTCTGTTTGTCTTTCCCCTGATTGGTGTTCTTTATTAAAAGATGGATCTGATTGAGAATATTTTCATTGCTCTTCGGAGAAAGATGATTGGGGAGAAATGTGGTATTGAAGAGATATGGTTTCATAGCCTTCTTCTGGCTTATTTGGATGGAGCAAACAGAAGAATTTGGTCAGACTGTTAAGGAGAAGAAGCTGGACTTCGTGTAGGAAGGGGTCCATTTTGGGTCATTAGTAGTTCTTTTTCTATTTATTTATTTATTTCTTTGTCTGTTTCTGTTTTTTTTTTCCTTTTCAGATTGGAATACGGAGGTTTGTTAGCGTCATTCGAAGTAATGTTTCTCTTTCTGGTTGATGTGTTTTGTTTTTTTAGCTGGTGTAATCAGGTGTATCTTTGTACATTTTCCTTATCTGCAAATGAAATCTCGTTTCTATCAAATTCTTTAATTTACAATATGTTGAGTTTGTTGATTAAATTCCACAATGAATGTAACAATTGCATTGTGATGCTGAAATTTAAATCCTTTTGCCAATCAAAGGTTTTGTCTCTACTCTTTCCAGTACTGTAATATTTGAGGTGTTAATATAAAAAATTTTAACCAACTAATGAGGGTGATGCTACTGCAATGTTACTCCCCTGAACTTGTATCAGTTGTGTATGCATGCGCTGCTCCGTCCCCTTTAAACTTCAGTTTTGTGTGAAGATGTATATTTGAGATATTGTCCATTTTTTTAACAAGGTATTGATTGCATTATTTGATGTAGATGCACAGTCAAATCTCCAAGCCAATCTGCCATGGACACTCTGATAGCAAAAGGCAAAGGTGCAAAAAAGCCCCTGGTGGTAGCTGGGTGTGTGCCTCAAGGAAGTCGAGATATAAAGGAGCTAGATGGTGTCAGTATAGTAGGAGTCCAGCAAATTGACCGTGTGGTTGAAATTGTTGAAGAGACCTTGAAAGGTCACGAGGTGCGGCTTTTAAGCCGTAAAACGTTGCCAGCACTGGACCTCCCTAAGGTGTGTGGTTTTTTCCCCTGCACAGTTGTTGGCCGTCTGCAGTCATACTCATACACTGTTCCTGTTTCCACCATATACTATCCCACTAGTATAGTGATAGAGTATTTGGCTTTCAGTTCCACTTCCACCTCATGTCTCTACCGGTGAAGATTTTATATGTTTGGCTTGACTTATCAACAGGTGAGAAAAAACAAGTTCGTTGAGATTCTTCCCATTAATGTTGGCTGTTTAGGTGCTTGCACATACTGCAAAACAAAGCATGCCCGTGGTCATTTAGGGAGTTACACTGTTGATGGACTTGTAAGTATGTCAGATAAGTATTTTCTTATTCATTTGTGTCTGATTTTAATTAATAAGAATATTGGCACTGCAGGTAGGACGTGTAAGATCTGTGATAGCTGATGGAGTCAGGGAAATATGGTTGAGTAGTGAAGATACTGGAGCATATGGTGACTAGTTATTTCAGCTATCTGTCTTTTGTATATATATTTCGTTTCTCTGTAGATATTTTGTTTCAAAAATCCTTTTAAAGTACGTGGTGGTGAGAGTTATGATGTGGAATCATCTATGAAACATGATACTATACCCCTTATGTGGAACCACAATTTTTATATATTTTTTTATCTATATTATATACCAGGTTCTGAAGATAGTCTCCAAGATAAAATGTCACTTATATTTGAGGGAACCAAAAGAAAAAGAAGAAAGATGTAAATTCATAACTTAACTGGGTCCTGGGCATCCCACATTTTAGTATTATGGTTTGTTAGATGTTGCTAGGAAATGGTTTCATAGTGCATAAATTCGAAAGAACCAAAAGAAAAGAGAAAAGTAAATTCGTGAGTTTTTTCTGGGACCCTTGACCTCAACATGTTAGTATTATGGTTTTCTAGATGTTGCCAGGAAATGGTTTCACAGTACATCGAGTAATTTAAGATGAGAAAAAAAATTAATTTCTTTTGGCGTATGTTGGTTGAACATTAAGGGTTGCTTTTGTGGTTAACAGGTCGTGACATTGGTGTCAATCTACCTATTTTATTAAATGCAATTGTCAAGGAGCTTCCTCCTGATGGAAGCACAATGCTTCGAATTGGAATGACGAATCCTCCTTTCATTTTAGAGCACTTGAAAGAAATTGCAGAGGTGTTGAGGCATCCATGTGTATACTCATTTCTCCATGTACCAGTCCAATCTGGAAGTGACGCTGTCTTGACTGTAAGTCCTCGAATATAGTTTTCGATCTCTTTCATAGATTGGCATAATATCTCATAGCTGATAATGATTTTGCAGCTTTCTTTTCTTTCTTTTGTCTGGTTTTCTCTGGGATTTATTTTGTAGTGTAGTATGGAGACCTACACTTTCAATGACTTAAGTGCTTCTTGTTTCAGGCAATGAATCGAGAATATACTGTGAGTGAGTTCAAGACTGTTGTAGATACCCTAACTGAGCTTGTGCCAGGGATGCAGATTGCAACTGATATAATTTGTGGATTTCCCGGTCAGTATATAACATATAAAGTTTACTTTGTGGTGGATTTGCTTCTCATTTTTTACCCGAGTTTATGGCATGTTCTTTAAGATCTCGTGGATGTTTAAGCGGATTTGAGAAAATCACAATTTTGACTCATTGTATGTTCAGATGTTCCCAGCAGTTTCAGTGGCTTGGTTTTATTGACAAATAGCATCAAATGTGCAAGGTTTTGAGTTGCTTTTAAGCTTTTGGCTGTGATTCGTTTTTGAACCATTTCTCTTATCATAAAAACATCATTACTGTGTCAAAAAATTGATAGAGCACTATATCACTGCTGGTTAAAGTTTCCTCTGTAAAGAGGGAATTAACCATCTACACACGCAAATATGTGTGTGTGTGTGTGTGTGTTTACTTCTTCGAGGAAATGTCCAAGGATATACTTCCTAGATTTTACATGTGCTGGAGGTATTGCCATGGTTATGGGTAATTCTGACATAACTTGTGGGATTATATTACTTTTATCTATTACTTCAACATTGAGCAGTCCAGAAGATAGTACTCAAGTAGTTTACACCTATTTATTTCCTGGTTTCTCAGGTGAAACGGATGAAGATTTTGCTCAAACGCGTGACCTTATTAAGGAGTACAAGTTTCCTCAACTTCATATTTCACAGTTCTATCCTCGACCTGGTATGAATATGTCTAATTTTCAAATTCTTTTTTTTTTTTCTCATTAGTTCATTGATATTGTTAATTAATGAATCATAATTACTATAGCTAATCACAACAAGTTGTCTCACTTAATGCATAGCTTTTACAGGCAAGAAACAACTCTGTATTAGTTATGCAAAGAGAAATCTTGTAACACAAAGCGAGTCGATTAAAATTAAATTTTGCACTTTGATAGAGATCATAGCCAACTTTTCTGTTCTTTTCAAAATTCAGGAACACCTGCTGCAAGGATGAAAAAGGTTCCCAGTACTGTAGTGAAGAATAGGAGTCGTGAATTGACTTCTGTTTTTGAAGCTTTCACCCCATATGTTGGAATGGAGGGCAGGGTGGAAAGGATTTGGATAACAGAAGTTGCCACTGATGGTACTCACTTGGTAAGTTTATGTGCTTCAAGTGTACATCGATCTCTTTCTAGGGAACTTATTTTATCAAATTCCTAGTTTACTTATAGAATCATATCATCCATATCAATTCTTGTATATTGTTCTGGAAGTTACGGTAATTAAATTGGTATGTGGAGTCGTGCTAGTTTTGGAAGTCAACTTGCGAGTAACTGCATGACTAGTTGAACAAACTAGAAATCATATTTGATGTGTAGAAATGCTATCATTGATCCCTGGATCAACATTTCATAGCAAAAGTTGAGAGCGAATTTATTTACAAATTTGATGATAAGAAAGAATAGTGGTGGCTGACAAGTTGCAATTGGCTACATTAGAGACCCTAAATAGATTGCTAGTACTGAAAGAAAATAGTCACAAAAGGTAGGTTTTCATGGATAATGATAGAAGGAAAAAAAAATAAAAAAAGGCCCGCCGTTAATGTACATGATAGTTTATGGGTTGAGCTTCTTCTTCCTATTATGATTGCATAGTCAATGATGTTTTAGTACACCAAGATTGCATTTTTAGCCAAAAGTTTTTAAGATACAAGACAATTCTAATGAAGTGAATTTTGTCATCCATCTTATTTCTCTTCCCAAGGTTGGTCATACCAAGGGATACGTACAAGTGCTTGTAGCTGGTCCAGAAATTATGCTGGGGACTTCAGCTATTGCGAAGATCACTTCAGTTGGAAGGTGGTCAGTATTTGGAGAAGTTATTGAGACTATCCCTGAAATGAATGATAGAGCAGCTGTAGGAAAGGAAACGCAGAGTCGAGAGAGTAGTTTCCCCTGCTCAAACAATTTTGAGACTTGTGCTTGTTCAACAGAGCCTGAAAATTGTGCTTGTGGACCAGGAAGTTGTGGAGAACAGGCTACATCGAAAAAGTGTTATGTAACAACTACTGGCGTTCCACTTGAAGAACAGAAGAACAGAAATCTTATTGGATGGTTACTAAGGAAACGAAAGAACCAAGTTCAGAAATTCGTGGAGAACAAAATTGACTTGGGATCTAAGGAAAAGCGAGAGCAGGCCCAAGAAAGCGTCGATAAATGGGGTGCTGTGGACAAGGCTCTTCTTGGTGGGATGCTTGCGAGCTTCCTGACTATTGTAGCTGTACTAGTACATCTAGGATTTAGAATTATGTCAAAGTAATTTTAGTTATACTAATCCATTTTTGTAAGGGTCATGTGGAATTATTTGTTCCCTTCAGAAAGAATATTTGTGGTATGATTGTAATGTTGGATTTTTGTTTGCATCCAAGTTGTTGAAACATGACAGCAATACAAGTAAAAATATGCTATTGATTTCAGTGCGTTTCCACATTTGAGTTTTGACCTTACATGCTGGATCGAATAATTGAACCTACTGGAGAGTTCAGACTGATAACTGATAACCCTTACTTGAACTGACCTGGACTTGCAATGGATATTTGGAAATAATTGTCGACAGATTGGATTGGCAGAGTGGGACGTACATATAATCAGGAAAAGTGCAAGCAGCATTTTCACATTTGTCTTTGCTTCTGTTATCGTTTGGTTTATTTAATGGAATAACCCTTTTCTTTACAAGAATGAGGTAAATAAGTAATAAACTGGTTCTTACAAAATAATGAAGGTGATCGAGTGCAGGTAATTGCTAAACTCTCATAGTAACATATCTGACTTGGAAGGCAGTCTCTTGAAGAAATTAACAGGTGCAGAAGGCATCTTGCTTCGGAATCGTGGATGCCGCAGCATATAGAGACCAACCAGCACTGCCACAACCTGGAAGGGAGTTATGTATATGAAAACTGCCCAGATCAACGAGAAGATGATGAAGATTGCAGTAGCCCTTGAATCCCTCCAGCTTAGTAGAGCTTGAGCTCTTTCCCCTTGGGTTGCCAAATCTCCAACCACAGTTTGCACTCTACCTGCCACACTACGCAACCTGTCATACCTCATTCTCACAATGTCAGAGGGTCGGCTTGTAGGGAAGCTGTCAAATTCTTCGTCCAATTCATCCGGATGTGCAAACTCTGCCTGTGAAATCCGAGCGTCCATGTGAGGTGGGTGCCTTGGTCTGAACCTATAGTTCCATAAACCAATCACAAAGAGGTAGAGGAAAATTGTTGGCAGGATCAGCTCTGGGTAGCACACTAGAATCACAAACAAAATATGCACCAGGCACGTAGTGATTGGGTTTCTCCAGGTGCAAATGTCATTGAACCATCTGCAGACCATGGTGAATCCGCTGAGAAGTGACATGATACGTTGGAAGTTGGCTTTGCTTCTCCTTAGACTAAACATATGGTAGTCTACATCTAGCATATACTCAACAGCCTCCCGCCTTAATGGTGGCTCTGCTCGAGATAGCCGTGCAGCCACAATCTGCATTGCCTGGTGGCGGAGCCAATCAACGTACCTAACAGGTATAGGATTGACATAATGCATCTTTGGAAGCAATGGTCTTCCATATTGAGCTACCATATTAACCCAAGCTGTACAACTGAACCTCAGTGCCAACTGAAGTTCACCATGCTTCTTCAAACCAGAGGGCGTCAAAACCAACAAGGGATAGTAATGTGTATAAATCCGATCAGTTTCTAAAGTGGATAACCTGATTCTCACCTTCCCAATCCGCTGGTCCCTGGCGTCTTCTTTGCTTCCATTGATATGATGATTGTCGAAAACACCAACGGTGATGACAGTACAAGGATCGTGCACTTCCCATGTATACTGCTCATTCCAGCGAGGGTTCAGAGTGTTGAGGAGTGTTCTAGTTCGCACCCATTTGTTCCCATACTTCGCCACACAGTACGAATCAGTAGTCCTACCCTCCCTACCCTTCATTGGGAGCAAATTCTTGGCACTAAGAATCCCAAGTTCCAGAATTCCAATGCCTGCTTTCCTCAGGTGCTTGGAAGAAGGCTGCATATCACTGCTAAAATGTGTAGACTCATCAAGAACATGATACCCTGCATCCAAATAGAGGCGGAGATGAATCTTGCTTGAAAACTTTTCTTTCTTTTTCTCACTTTCCTCTTCAGCTGCCACTGAAGGCTTCTGGAGATTAAACCAAAGAGGCTCAGGAAGCTTATGAGTGTCATGTCTTTGTGGAATGTCTCTAACCGAAAGAAACACCATTCCCAACAAGTCATCCCTGCCAGGTCCAACCTTGTCACCCACTGATATGACTATGAGATCTTCAAACGGCTCAGACGCAACCAACATGAGCTCATCATTCCAAATTGGATTAATAGTGCGAACCTGAGAAGGCCTTGAGACCCTCATCTGATTACCAAGCTGTACCTTCACATATGTGTCCAAAGGTCTGCCTCTTTCTGAAGGGACAAGGTCCTGAGCTTCAAGAACTTGAACTCTAAGATAATAAAGTTTCGGTGAGAAGTAAACCTTTGATCTTGTGCTAGCAAGATTAACATGGCTAATGTCATGTGCATCAGAATGCCAAGCTTCAGGAAATGACTCATCAGCTTGAGTCCCCATCCAAACAGCAAGCATGATCTCCCCTCTAACCTTGTCCCCTTTCTTGTCCACCAATCTGTACCACTGAGGAGCAAGAGGACTATCCGGCGGAACACGAACCGGAACTTCAGTTAGATCAAAGAAAACTCTCCCCACATGATCATCCTTCCCAAAATCCTTGTCTTTCACACTAACTTCCAGCAAATTCGACTGCAGCCTCTCCTTGGAGAAAGCGAAAATCTGGTTCCAAACCGGGTTCTGATTCTTCTCCAAGTGCTTGGTGACACCCCTGTAGTTCCCAAGCTTCACTTCCACATAAGGGTCAAGGCTTCCAGACACATCCATGGTCGGAAGATCTCTAGCCTTCACCACACTCACATACAAGTAATGCATCTGCTCCACCAAGTCATATGTGCTCGAGGTCTTATCCCCTGAAAACCCGCCGGGTCTATACCGGAGCCGGGCCGCGAGTGGTGGACTAGTCTCCACCAGCGCAAACTCCGGGTTCTGCCTCGGAGGTCCCTGCTGCATATGCATAACCGTGGCCGGACCCGCCCGAGCAAAATCCGTCCTTGTTTCTACGTGGGGTGCTTTCTGATGGTGGGTTTCAAACCCAAACCCGGATGAAGGTGGCTGAGAATGAGAGAATCCACCACCGCCGCCGCCGCCTGTTCCAATGGAGTGGAATGTTCTCACTTCATGTTCCTTCTTCTTCTTCATCGGCTTCTCACCCATTTGATGATGATGATGCTCGGCTTGCTCATCGATCCTGTGAGTATTATTACCATTGATTTCTTGCAGAGGAGTAGTAGAAAACATCCGAGGAATCTCGACGCTAGAGATGTTAGCAGTTCCGGTTTCGACATTACCATATTCATGTTGCTGTGGTTGAGCAGCACTAGTGTGATCTTGAACTGCGTAGATTCGAAGAGCGATGTCGCCTTTGATGTTGGAGAACAGGCCTCTTTTGTCAAGAGGGTAGCGCTGGAGCGTGGCTTCTGACTCGGAGAGAGGGACGGAGACGCCGGAGATTCGGACCCGGCCGAGGAAGTTCTTGTGGTGGCCGGACTTTCTGTCATTGTAGACAACCACGTCGATGGTGTTGTTGGAAAGGTCTCTTGGGTTGGTGACGTTGAAGACCAGCTGCTCGTTCCAGTAAGGATTCAGGTCTTTGGGTTTGGTCTGTGTCCGCTGTCTCTGCTGGTCGAAGTCGACCTCAACAAAGGGAGATGCGAACCCGTCGCCGTCCTTGGGCATGAGGTCACTTGCATCCTGAACTTCGACTATGAGCTTGATCATGGTGAATGGTGAGATAGAGAGAGATGGGTTATGAAGAAGAAGAGATTAGGAGGTGGGTAGTGGAAGAGTAGAAGTGAAGAAGAAGAAGAAGAAGACAGGAGGTGGTGGAGGAGAGATGAGGTGAGTCATTCTGTTGTTGGAGTAAGAAGACAGAGAACATAAGTTAGAAAGAGAAGAAAGAGAAGAGAAGAGAAGAAGAAGAGGAAGAGGGAAGAGGGTTTGGTGGTGGAGGTGGTGGTGAGGTGGCCCCTTTGGATGAATATGGCTTTTTGATAGAGAAAGGTTCTGGTGGGTATGTACTCTACCATGTACATCTGTGCTTTTCTCAGAGGAGGACAGAGAGATCATACATTTTCATATCATGATCACAAATTATTAGACTATGCTAAACTAACAGACTAATATACTTTATTTGGTAGCTATTACACTAGTATTAGTATATTACAGCATAAACAACAAATCTCCTCACTCCATCTATACAATACAAGCATGCATGCATGCATTGATATAAGTTTTTATTAATTACTTCTATTTATTTTAGAGGAGACATAATTATAAATCAATGTCACGTAAAACTTTAGCTATCGTTAAAAATAATTCACTAATATGTTAATCAATCGTGAATGAATCAACATTTAAAGAATTGAAGAAAAACTGATAGATGATGCAAAAAGTTTGAGATTAATAGCACTTCAAATATCTAATTTGTTGTGTGCATTATTTAAAACCCGTCTAAATTCACTTGATAATCAATGACCACAACATTTGTAGTCATGTTATCATTGTGTTGATAAGTGATTATTAAGTTAACAAGTATCAAGTTCTTAGTTACCAAACATAGAAACACTACTCATTTCAAACACACTGCTATGCTTGATCATGGTATTGAGACATTTCAAATAAAAGTGACTAAGGCCGTATGTAGACCACTATTGCTTTATTGGATGTATCATCTTTATGGATCATAGTGTTACAAATTTGAATATACGATGGATCCTATTGGTACATAGTGGGGTTTGATGGAGATAATATTTAAGTGGAGGGGAAGGATGCTACAAATAAATATATGGGGGCAGTGAAAGTGATCACCTCATGGATGAACCATAGAAACTTTATGGAAAAGCAGTGTGTTCCCTTTAGTAGAATCTCTCCCTCTCAAGGAATTAGGCAACTTCTATTATTGATTCAAATTTGTGGAGCTTATTGTCATGTCTTTAGCCTAGCTTAGCTATAAAGTTTACCAATTTCATAATTCTGCTCTTGCCAAGCAAAAGTTGAGTAGGGGCCCTTTTTTTATTTATGTTTTTAAATTAACAAGTATTTCTACTCACGAATTATACGGTTCATAGTTTCAAGTTTTAAAAATAAAATAGAAATGTTGAGATTGTTCAATACCCCTTCTATACTAGGATAAGTTTTCTAATGTCAAACCAGAAAAGAGGCACTGGTCTAACTCTGAGAACTAGGTTAAGTCATGGTGTTCGGCGACGACTAGACTGGTCGACCACTTCAACTAGATTGGATTTTACAGACAATGTGTCAAAGTTGTGCGATTCTTTTAGTTAAATCCTCCTTTCAACTCTTGCTCCATGTTTCGACGTCAATATTGTTTCTAAAGGCTCATGTTTAGCTTGTTTCAAATTATTATTTTTCAAACATTTTCAAAAATTTTACGTTTGCGTGACGATCTAGTGTAATTATAATCTAATTCTCTCTTCTCCCTTTACCACTTGCACTCTCCCAGTATAGAACATTTTCTTTGAGAAATAAATAACCCAGAACAGAAGAAGATTAACAAAGTTTGAAGAGTAATGGTTGTAAGTAACGAACTTAATTAGATCAAAGACTACAAAAAGAAAAGAAAGTTGTTTTCCGTTGAGATGAGGTAGAGATTGCTTTGAGGCATATAATACTGAAATGGGTGAGTTTGCTTCTTCTGCCCAAATCGTTGAAAAATCCATGTCGTTTCTTACTACTAATATATTACCAAATTGAGACAAGGGAAACCAGTAATGTAAGTAAGACGAAAATAAGAAAAGCTTATTTATGTGCCAGGTTTGACTACATTTTGTTTTTGTTTTTTGGAATGACTAATGCTGCTACCAGTTTTGCCCCAGTTTTGTTATAAAAGCCGAGACTGTTTGATGCATGTCATGTGCCAGCTTGTAGACAATCACACCTCCTCTCCACTGTTTGATGCAGATATTTTTAAAATTTCATGGAACAATTATATGCATAGGATTTTTTTTTTTTTAGTTTTATTTTTAAATATAAATCAGCTGCTGCTGACCTCAAACTTATACGTATAATTGTATAAAGGTTGGTGACTAAAAAGTTTTTTTAGAATAATGTTTTAATAAAACTCTTAATTTATATAATGGATAAAGTCACGGTAATAACTCATTTGGCCACTTAAGAAATTATACGGCCACTAAAAAGTTTATCATTTAAAAAACTCATATCACTTTAACGACTTATATTAATGCTTTGAAGATTTATTTTATCATTTTAAAAACAAAAAAGTGAACATATATAACGACCGCACAACTTGAACATATATGATCGTATGGATAATACTAACTTAAAAATCTACTTAATTAGTTATCATATCGCGTCAGGTGTCACATTAGACACACAACTCTTTGTTGTTGTTGTAGAAGATAAGGTAAGCTGTAATATATCAGGTTGTTGGACAAAATGATACTATCATCTAATTAAGACTCTCGTGTATGTGCTTGTTTGTCACCACATCATCCAGCAATTTTATTTATTGGCTTTCAATAAGTAGGAACAACAGAAGAGATGGGCATTATTTCTGAAAGAAGTGTAAATGATTATCAAATTTGGTAGTTGCTATCATTGACGAATTAGTTTCTCTTCACTCATTCTCATTGACTCTAGCTCGCTTGATTAATAATCACGTACCTAACTAATCAATTCCCTAAACCCTTCCTAACTTCTCAGACCCCTAAACCCTAAATCTGAAATCATAGTCCTACAATAAATATCTTTATTTTCCATTGAATATTATAAAAGCATAGTGATCGACTAGTCACTATTTCATAGAAATATATGATTTACACGCATCAGGACTTGAGAATCAAATACTAAGATGAATCATAAATGGCCATGCTACGTGATATCAAGACAACATGTGATGTACGTATTTTGATAAATTTATTTTGATTAATATTGAAGAATCAATAAAGTTTCAAGCTAATGAAAATGAGTCCAAATGAGATGGGGTTAATTCCCTAAAACGTGAGATATTCTCATAGTCCAATTCGTCACAATCGCACCTTTTATGGTGTGCTAAAGGATATCTAAAGTTGACATGATTGACAGTGAGATCATACTCAGTATGATTTGTTCAAGGGTGTATGTACTATGTAGTCGACATAATTCTTTGATTAAAATGAAAATTCCTGAGATCGTAATTCGTAAGAGCCAAGTAAGTTTTAGAAATCGCATGAGATCCACAACGTGGAGAAAGCAGGCTTCCCTTCTTTTTTTTTTCCTTTTCCTTTCTGGTGTTTGTTGATATCACGCATCATCGCTTTAAGGACATGTTTCGAAGATACGTCCAAAAGTCGACCAATTTTTCCAAAGTTGCTTTGTTCATCGATCTGGGTATCAGAAGTATCATCTGCATGTGGATAGGACTACCACTTCTACAGTTCTACCATGCCATGCCTCGATCAGAAATCCAACAAACAAATCCCATGAGAGGTCGGGTAGTGATATAATGAAACTGGTTCTCCTTCCTCTAGTTTCATTATTCAAAGCAGAAGAGTACAACGAGGGAGACGTAAAGCCTAGCTGCCCTCTAGGTCGATTGGAACAAGGAGTAAAATATCGATGATCATGAAAATTTCAATGGTTCGAAAAAAGAAAATCTCGATGGATATATTGAGATAATATCGAATATCGATGGAAATTTTACAATTGTATATTTGACTAAAAATAGACTAAATATAAAAAATTAGAAATATATGAAAATTAATATCGGTAATTGTAAAAAACGGAAATTTCGAAGAAATATCAAAGTTATTTTAGATATTTTACTCCTTGGAGTGGTTCTTTTTTACATGTTATGTTAGATATTAAATGAAAAACATAATAAACTCAAAGTCTGTCTAGTTACGTGGATATGATTTTCATTTCTACACTCAGGAAGGATTTTAATTAACCTACAAGTATGAAGTATCAATCTCATATGCATGTTTTGTTGTTACATACTAAAAGTTTAAGACATACGTCGAGTTTCGTAATTCTAAATCTAGTGGAAATGATATTGTACCTGCTTCAACAGTACTTGATGAGGTTACAACGTACAAGTATCAATCATAGTTTTGTTTGACGTCCGCCATGTAATGTATACAAAAACATGTATACATGATGGATTAGTCTCCACGACGTTCAGGCAATCTATTTGAAACTTGTCGGTTTGGATGATAAAATTTCAGTGGTTTAATCTCTGTCTTACGTAAAATATCTTGGAAAATGATTGTGAATTTGTAACCAAGTGAGAGGTTGAAAACAAAGACGAAGATCAGAAATGGGGATATGCATGGAAGGTTGTGGGGGAGAATATGCGGTGGGGGCAAGGAAGAGTCTCCATCTCAAGGCACTACTCCATCGATGGAGTCGCTTTCTTTCGTTTTTAGTGATACTGCTTTTCATCTTCTTCCTAAAGGATCTCATCGATCTCAACTCTAACTGCAGATGACACATGCATGATAGTGAAGTCTCCCCAACCAAAACACATTAATTTCAATTAGGGTGCCAGAGATGATTGATAAGTTGGATTCAAAGATAACCAAATGATCGATGAGTGAGTTTTAAATCTTGATTGATCAGGCATTTAGAGATAAACGGTTTTTATTTTTGATGTGTGCGATAACGTATGTTTCACACGGTACTAAAATTGGATTTAGATTCAACTTAATCAGTGTCAGTGAGATTCAAGTCGGTACAAAGGTCTCACACCTGAAGACTCATATCAACTCGACCGTCTATTGTACTGATTTGATTGTTGTATAATAAGTTTTGAAAGTAAATTAAGATTTCGATTTGATTGTTGTATAATAAGTTTTGAAAGTAAATTAAGATTTCGATTATTTGTTACAGAGTCACTACAACTACTATTTTTATTCTAATTCTAACAATCTACTAAATTAGTTGCAAATAGAGTGTATATTCAGATTTACTAATTGATTGTTTCATCAAACATTTTGCCGAATACCAAGAAATGGAGAATTCAAATGTTTAGTTAAGTGGTGGTGGATCCAAAAAGAATGAAAAACACAACCAAATTATTGGTTATGGTGCATTCATGAATCATGATGAACAAAATCATCTTCGACAAAAGACCAAGAAGAAACATTGACAACATGAGACATGCTACTTATATATATTCTGCTGAAACAGTGGGCATAGACTCATAGAGAGAGTAGGTGCCCTCTGTTGTGGAGCAAGAATATGGAACCTAGATTAGACACTGCATGTGCAGATATGACTATATGATTTATATATAGGACCACCCCTGTTGCTGTAAAACAACAGACTTTGGTCCGAATTGGCTCATATAGATTTGAATCATGTGATCATGTACATGGTTCTTCAATTTTGTTAATTATTTCCGAGCAAGATTTTAACAAGTTCATGGTAGGCTCTACCTAATCTTTAAAAGTTGGCTAGATTTCAGCAACATTATGATGCTATAAGATCATTTTTTTTTTTTTAAATAAAAATTGTTCCATTCCATCACAAATAGAGATTACATTATGAATCGATCAACTACCTTACGTACAGAGGTAAACAAGATCGCGTGATCCACGTGGGATCATTTTCTTGTTTCCGAACATGTACAAAATAAAGACCTAGACTACAAGAGGACTCACTCTCGCACTCCCAATTCATCAGAATGAAGAACAGCTGAAGCAGAAAGGAGAAGAGAGCGCTCTCAAAGACAGCTTTAAAATGACCGGTGGTGGACAGGTGGTAAACTATGTTTGCAACAAAATCAGTATCACCAAGGATGTGATGAGCAACAACTCCGTGTCATCTTGGATCAGCAAAACAAAAGAAAATCCCAGTAGCAAAAACAAGTCTTTTTGACTCTTTGTTTCCGAACAAGGGTGCAGTATAATCAGAAGGCAAGGCACTGGTCTACATAATTGCATAGCTAAGGGTAATATTTATATGAAGCAGTAAAAGCAAGATTATTGAAGAACTTACAAGAACCAGTGCAGCGAGACTAATACCATATTAAATATCACTCCAACACAGCAGAAAGCACCTACAATGTCGACAGTAGTAACACCACCAAAAACAGCAGATTTGGAGAAAAGAAAGAAACTAGCTGCAAGCACCAACCCAATACAAAAGAACCACATATACTTTTGATAGATAAAATGACCACAGATTTGTTGCTTTAGCATTGTCCAAAAAATAAAAAAGCAATAATAATGCAGAGAAAACCACTAACAAGCTAAAAACAAAAGCAATAATGTGAGAAACCAGTTCAATCCCAAGAATAAGCCGCAACATCCCGAACATGAATTTACTAAAACACTCGCTCTAACAATCTTCATCACATCAATGGAACAAAAGTAGCTTCTTGTTTGCCATTTATGAAAGGGGTTCTATCATTGGTAGATAGCCATGTACTTCATTCGTATAACACCATCAGCAATATATAGAATACGTAAAATTCATTAACCAAACAATGATCAATCACTATTCTGGTTAAAAGGAACCAAGTAGAAATTATATATATTCATCAAGTAAAAATGACCTCTGTACAGAATCCGCTTTATCGACTAGGTATGCAGAGTGTAGATATAAGTATGCATATAGAATAGTTCTGGCAAAGAAGAATAACATAAGAACATAAACTCAACTCATATCTACTGAAGCCAAAACTCCGCTGACTACCGTAATCAGGTTAAAAAACTGAACTATAGAAGAGAGATCCAGAAGTATATGTCACATCAAGTTCTTTGCAACCTCTAATTAGCTGATGAGAGCTCTGTGCAAACCAACCTAACGCCAAGAAGTGGCATGTCTAAAGAAAAGCTGATGGGAGTCCCATCCCCCATCTGGTTCCCTCCTCTTCATGGGTATGGCAGTCAAACCACCTTGTTGGAAAGATTTCATTTGTTCTTCCATTGTTGCATCACTTGCAGGAATAGAAAGCTGTCTAGCATTCATTCCCCTGCTTCCATTCTCCAAAGAATTAGCTCCAATGTTTAGATCAAAAGTTGGCCTGATGAAAGCAATGTCATTAGGGGCTGATCCGCGAGGAACCCCCATAAGATGTGGGGCCATAGGAAACACTGGAACAGCACCAGAACCAAAATATTGTGGGACTACAGTGGTTGCACGTGGATCTGTCATATATGGAAGGAAGGATGGAGGATAAACATTTGAGGATAAGCTGTTGTTCGGGTCAATGCAGAATCCATTATTATAGAGAAAGGCATGTGGTGGTGATGGAGAAAAAGCAACCTTGTGTTGCAAGGCGGCCATCCTCTGCAGTTGTTCATTTGAGGGAAGCATATTGGTTGCCGCAACCATAAAGGTTTTGTCATGACTATGACTAAAGCTCTCCCTTGAACTCAAATCCTGGGAACATGAAGATCTGATAGTTTTAAAGTCTGATTGTCTTGAATATTCCACAGAAGAGACTGCTCGATCATTGAAATTTCCATTTCTCAAGCCTAGAGAGCCTACATATGTCTGGTAGGGACCAATGCATGCATCTGCAGAAGGTAGGTTGTCATTCAAATCAAAATCCCTAACACAAGCTGGTGGAGACAATTGCCGGGAGCTGTCACCATTTTCACTAACACAGTTGAGATCAATGTCAAGCATTCTTGCTCGTCTTGAATTCACTTCAACAGATGACTCTTTTGAATAATTACCGGATATTGCTGTCATAGGTTTCTTGGATAGTAATTCAACGTCAAACTCAGCACCAGCAGCAGCCACATTAAGGTCAATCCCTTTAACCTGTGAATAGTTCGAGCTGCAAATAGTGTCGTTCATTGACAATGCATTTCTATTACAACTCTCAGAACAAGAAGTTGGTTTAAATGCACTAGTAGCAGCTGAACCCCTCCAACCACCTAGGTCCCATTCATTTTGAAATTGTGGGACAGGTAAGCATAACGGAATTCCAGATTTAGCGAGCACAGGTATTGGTTTTGACACATTTTCAAGAAGAGAAACCGTTTCTTTGATGGACTTCTGAGGAAATTCTTCTTCATTTTCCAGGATATCTTCATTAAGATCAATACCAAAAACATGAGAAGTTTGGTTACTGGCAGCTCTACCTTCAACTTCAATAGCAAAGCTGGATGATCCCTGCTTCTGACAGCCATCACTAGTTCCAGGGACAATGCCTTGAACCGGCTCTTTCACCTCCAAAGACAGCAGTTCCTTCTTTGTCACCAGTTTTATATCCATAGTCTCTTTAGCGGAACAGAAACTATCAGACTCATCGCACTTACGGTGTATAGAACCGGTTTCTGTTAAGCAGTCTTCTCTATGAGAACCTGCTGAATCAACAGAGCTGAGATGAACCACCTTGCTACTTCTCCCTGGTATTGAAGAGGAGCTTCCTGAAGCCTCAACCTCCTGCTCTACCTCTTTTGCAACTTTCCAAGCCACCTCAAGTGCATCATCACCACCCAGGTCATAGCAAGTCTCTGATCTACCTTTATTATAACACCCTGTAGTTTTCTTCTTAGGGAGATCACTTTTCAAATGATTAATTTTGATTCCACTCACCCATCTATTAAAAGGTGTCAAACCAAGCACCTTACCACTAACCCGAGTTCTGATATTATCAATTGGCCCTGAAGCTTTATTCTCATTGCATTGTTCCTCAGATAAAACCATGGTAGCATTCAGCTGATATTTTGGCACTTGTACGGCCATATCCGGTACTAAACTTCTAAATGCAGGCTGTTCAAGCTTAAAGTTCGTACAAGTTGAAGTGTCTACGGCACAAGGTGTGATAGTCTCATATGAACTTTTACAGAATGACATCTCCTGACAGCTATCCTTTGAAGAAGCCGGAAGAGTGACTTGTGCTGAGTTGGAAGATGAAGACTCGGACTTACATTGCTTGTCATGGCAGGTTGTCTGCACTAAAGACTTGACTTCAAGTTCACCGACGCATGGTGGATATCCATCCATTTTCCCATCAACAACCTCATCACCCTTTGTTTGACTGGGTTGTCCACTGTCTGAGCCAACATCACTTTTCACTGAACTTTTCTTCAGAGAAGGGTCTCCTACCATAAAAGGTGCAGAAGCTTCACTGTCCTCACTATGATCAAGTCCATTACGACCTGACATCACACTGGAAGTTCCTTCAGCATGAATGTCTCGCTGGAATACTGAATTTCTGACAGTAGAAATCACAGAAGACGGTTGCTTCAAAGTATCTACATCATCCTTTTTACAACCAGTCAAAGAAAAATGACCCATCGCTACCCTCTCTGGCAAATTTTCATCTTTGCAACCATCAATCTCATGGTTGGATATATTGACTCTCTGCTCCATTTCCACATTTTTGTCACTTGATATCATAAGACAATCAGATAAGATCTTTGCCTTCACGAAATGACTTGGTCCTTTAGGAGAACGCGAGTTCCCAACATTGTCTTTCATTTCACTTCCTTTCAGATATGGAAGTTAACTGAATGCTAACAACACAAAATCGAAGAATGACAAGTGACCAACCGTTCCCAACTTTTTCCTACAGTAAATTCATCCATCCAACTCCAAAATATAGCAGGTCGACTGTAAACCGTAGTTCTATATGTGTGCTTCACTGTCAAACTCCACAGAAAGTTCAGTGCTGTAGGCAGTGGGATCTCCTGAAGAATAAAATTCATCACAAACTGGTTATCTCACTGCGCAGAGATTAAGACAAGCCTCAATTGAATATGCTATTGGAATGTTAAAATCCACTGCACGACATAGAAACATATAATGCACCAACTTAGCAACAACGGACATATGATTTACCTACTTGGTAATGTTAGCCACACTTCAAATGACACCAATGGTTTTAATAAATTGCAAAGTGCCAATGGACTTTACTCAGTAAGTGAGTATGATAAAAACAACAGAGGAATCAGAACATATACCTCAAAGGATAGACCAACCTCGAACCATATTCTTCTCCCTCTTAAAACTTAAAAAGAGAAAGCAAGTATCACTACCACCTGCTTCATTCCAGAGAGAAATCCATGAGAAAAAAGAAAAAAAAAACAAATTTATACCATATTAATTCACTATGTTTCACTCGGCAAATATATAATCAAAAAAGCAGGTCAACTGGAACAAATGAAATTCAAAAACAGAACATGACCACCATTGAAAGACTCTCAGTTTGGTTGCAGAGAAGAGGCTCAAGTCAACAAATCAACTTTACATTTTCAACCTCGAAATAACAATCGTATGAGACTCAAACCGACAAACACTTGAACACAGACTCGAGTCACTCAACCAAACCCAGGCCAGTAACCGAAGCAATACAAAATCCCAGAATTCAGGTCCAAAAATAGCAACAGTTACATGAATAAACGAAACGGACCTTTAGAAGGAATCAGGTGGGAGTGATGACGATTAATTACGATGGGTTTCCGGATAGAGAAGAGAGGCTGAGCCAACGTAACGGATCCTGCTCCGCTTTGCTTCCTCCAAAGAGTGAGAGAGAGACGCCGACGTCAGACACCAAATGCAAACCAACACTCTTCTTCTCTGCTCGCTCGCATAGGAATTATAAAATTAAAATCGAAATTTGGGATTTTTCTCTCTGAGAGAGAAAATAATATTAATAAAAAGGAGTGCGTCAGAGAGTGAGTGAGGACAGGAGGGGGACGATGTGATAGGCAGCAGCTGGAATATGGGTCAGTGGGCCCCCACACCCTCTGACTCTGTCTCCGCGCTCCTTTTTCTCCTCTCCTAGCTGGCGGGCCCCGCTTCCGCAGTGGTAGGCCCCTCCCTCACCGAACCCCTCCCCCGAGCTGCGCTGGTGGGACCCGCCATTCCCGACGCGTTCGTGGGCCGTCTTTTCGTTTTTTTAGTATTATCGGGGGCGTCGTACCCGGACCGGTGGGGCCCACTTCCAGAGGAGGTGCTAAAAAGCCTTTTAATATTTCATTTTCTTTTCCATGTTCGTTTGTTGGTTGCCGGTCTGGTCCGGTCGGGTTGGTCTATTTAGAGAAAGAGCAGAGTTTATTCATTGCTAAGCTGAGTGATGATGGGTGTCCGTACGTACCTCTGTGACATCCTGGTACTCATTAATTAAGTCAAGGCGATTTAATCAGGATTAATTTGTAGCTACAAGATTTATTAAAACAAGTCAAACATCTGAGTATCATATGTATTCCTCTGGTTAGAAAGTCCGATTAACCTTCTCAGTCCGGGAAGGGTTAGATTTTAGGGTGGGCATAAAAAACCTAAATTTTGGTCCCGTCTCGGTCCTATTCTGAAATTTGACGGGATGAGACGGGATCTATGTCTAAAAATATTAGGTCCATCCCGTAGAAAAACAACGGGATACGGGACTGAAAAATTGAGGCCCGTCCCGTCCCGTCCCGTCCCGTGTAAAATATAGAATAATCTCAGCCATTGATTTTTTTAGATGTTTTGATCTCAACCTTTGATTTTTGAACCCTAATACAAACTCTATGTCACTCTTTCACTCTCTTCAATCTCTTGCAGTCGCGCGAACCCAACTCTCTTTCAATCAGTCTAGCTCTTTCGAACCCAACTCTCTTTCAATCCGCTTCCTCCTCACTCTCTCACTCTCTCTTTCGAACTCATCCACCGCCCGCTTCCTCCGCCTCCGCATCTCACTGCCCGATTCCTCATCCTCCGCTTCCTCCGCCTCCGCATCTCACTGCCCGATTCCTCATCCTCTGCTTCCTCCTCCACTTCGGCGCCCGCTTCCTCCTCCACTTCCTCCTCACCTGAAGAAATCATGAACTATAACCGGCAACAAGGCAACCGTCCGATTCCAATCCAATGGCTTCCGGCGCTTCCATTTCCCTCCAAAACCTCCCCTCCCGCGGCCTCTTCTCCGCCCCCGTTCTTCTTTGAATCCGGTGATCCCCTCTCTCCCCTTTAATTCCAATATATTGTGTTGAATTCCTTTGTGTTTTGGTACTGGGGTTTACTCTGAGTCTTGTTACCAGTTGGGTTTTTAGTATCTAGGGTTTTACAGTTGCGAAATTCCAAATGTGGAGACTTTGGGTTTGTTTTTAATTGCTTAAGTTGGTTTGGGTTCAGTCTGAATTGTGCAAATTGCAGTTCTTTTTAGCCGATTTGATTAATCTTGGGTTAATTTTGAATTAGGGTTTATTTTCTTTTGATTTCGATGGATTTGCTGTTTACACAAGTTACAAGTACTCAACTTTAAGTTTCTAGAATGCAAATGTGATGGTGCTACTCTGAGCATGGAGTGAATACAATATGATTGTGACTATTGTGTTAGTATTGTAGCCTTTAGGTAACTATTATGCTATGTCTATTCTCCTTATGAATGTCATATTGTGGATTGATACTTGAAGCATGATTGTGATTTGTGAATGGCTGAATGTAGAGGGAATTACTCGAAAACAATGGCGAGAGGAAAGAAAGTAATTGTGCGACCCAACCGTTCTGCTTCTAGCCTTCAGAATTCGTCAACGACGACATCAATAGCATCACAATCTCCTCTAGTTACATTAGTCCCTTTGCTCGAAGCTACAAACCGAAGTTCAAGTTAGCCTCCTTCAAATGAACCCGGGATTGAAGTTGGTCAAATTGCTGCATCTGTAGGCGAGGGTGGTGTGGCTTCTGCTGCTGCATCTGTATGTGAGGATGGTGATGCTCCTGCTCAATCAGGTACGAAATGTACTAGTCATGTTTGGGAGTATTTCAAAGAGTATGAGAAAATTGAGAGAGTGAAAGATGCTGAGGGAAAGATAATTGAGATAGTTCATAAAAGGGCTCATTGCATCTTATGTCCTAAGGGTAAGATTGGGGACTTTTCTGTTGAGAGTAAGAGTGGCACCTCTGGATTGCTTAGGCACATCAACCATAACTATAGGTATTTTCCACGTGATGTTGATAAGTCGCAGAAAAATCTAGCTGGGGATAGGTCTAAGTCAAATAAATTGAGCATGGTAGCTTATAACCAAATAGATTATTTAGAATCTTGTGTGGAGATGATTGTGATTGATGAGCTGCCTTTTAGCTTTGCGGAGAAGAAAGGGTTCTGCGGATTTTGTAGGAAGGTGTGTCCTCTATTTGATGTTCCAAGTAGAAGGAAATTGTGTACCGCCTTTCTAGGTATGTATGACACCCAAAAAAGAGATTTGAAGAAGATGTTGAAGATGTATAGGTTGAGTCTGACCACTGACACTTGGACGAGTGTTCAAAACGTCAGTTACATGGTGCTTGCTGCCCATTTTGTTGACGCAGATTGGAAAATGCACAAGAGGGTCATTAATTTTTGTGTGATTCAAAATCATCAAGGGCCAACAATAGGGAAGCTTATTGAGTCTTGCTTACTGTAGTGGGGAATTGAGAAAATGATGTGCATTACTGTTGATAATGCTGCTGCAAACAAGTGTGTTTTAGAGTGGCTTGTTGCTAGGATGAACAATTCGGCTGCTTACCAACAGATTTTAAATGGAAAATACATGCATGTGAGATGCACTGCTCACATCACTCACTTAATAGTGGGGCATAGTTTGAAGAGGTTGCAGAAATCAGTGTTGGCGATTAGGAATTGTGTGAAGTTTGTGAGATCTTCTCCAAACAGATTAAAGAGTTTTAAGAAGGTTGTAGAGAGAGAAAAGCTTGGATGTAAGGGACTTGTATGTATGGATGTCCCAACAAGGTGGAACATCACATTTTTGATGCTAGAAGCAGCTCTGAGGTTCAAGAAAGCATTTACAGCTTTGGCTGAAGATGATGATTCGAATTTTATGAGTTACTTTAAGGAACCAGAGGAAGAATATGATGAAGATGGAGTTCTTTTACCAAGCAACAATAAGAGAGCTAGGGTGGGACCTCCAGAAGAAAGAGATTGGTTGAAGGCTGCTATGTTTGTCGATATGTTAAGAGTTTTTGGGAAGTGACTCTAAGGAATAGCGCATCATTGCACCCTACTGTGCACACTGTTTTTGCTGATGTGATTGATATGGAAAACAACATAAATAGCTTGTTTGTGGCGCCGGAGTTGGCAACTAGATCCGAAACTGAAAAGACATTGCAAGATATGACAGGCAATATGAGAAGCAGATGGATGAAGTATTTTAGCTCTTTTGGGGACCTTAACAACATATTGATCATTGGACTAGTTTTGGATGCAATATTTAAGGTGAATAATGTGACCCACATGTATACGGAACATAATTTGCTTGTTGATGAGGTGGAGAGGAGAACAAAGGTGATTAAAGACCTGCTTATGGCTCTCTATGATCAGGTAGGATGAACATCTTTTTTGATATTTTTTTATTGCATATATCCAATCTCTTACTGATCTGTTATTGTCATTCGTTTGCTAAATATATCTAAAAGTGTGCATATTTTATAAGTTTTCAGTTTTTGGTGCAGCAACTCCATGATTTGGATGTTCATATTCTATTTTAGCCTCTTGTGAATCTACAGATTCCTTTTAATATCTCTGCTACAAATCTTAGTATAATGAATGTAGATTTATGTTTCAGTTCTTCATTGCTTGAGTATATGTGTTATCAACAGTTTTTTAAGTTTGGTAGACTGATGAATTAAATTATTATTTGTAGACTGGTTTAATTGTGGTTGAGAATGTTCACTTGTATATATATGATCTTGGCTTTCTGCATTTTTTTTCTTAGTATGTGGTTCATGTAGATGGAGGTATACACATGCAGCGGCCGCAATCTCCAACCTCTTCATCTAGCACTATCACAAGTAGAAGCAGCATTAGCCGTGGTCATAGGGGCCAACGACTTAGTAATTGAAAGAAAGTTGTGCAAGAAAATGAAGAGGCGGTCGTAGCTCATGAAGTTGATCAATACTTGGATGCTGCATCAGATCCAACCGATGAAGAAGATCAATTTGACATCCTATGTTGGTGGAAGGTTAATGGATGCAAGTTTCCAGTCTTAGCAGCAATTGCAAGAGATGTTCTTGCAATTCAGACCTCTACAGTGGCCTCTGAGTCATGCTTCTCAACAGGGAGCAGAGTTATTGATTGTTTTAGGAGATCATTAACTCCTAAATCAGTGGAGGGACTCATTTGCATGCAAAACTGGATGTTAGGTGATGATATTGCAGAGGTTATCGAAGATATTGATGAACCAACAATTGAAAACACAGAGTTTTATTACGATGTTGAGCGAGGTATGAATTTTGAAGTGTTTATACTTTTTGGTTATTTTCAGATGCATGGACTAACTCTTTTTCATTTTTGCAGAGCATGAGAGCACTACTTCAAGCAAGAACAATTGTCCACCTCCAATTGCAAAAGGGAAAGGCTAGTCTGTTGCAATCGGTATTGTCATCCATGATTAGAGTTGAAATTGTTTGTATTTGGAGCAGCTTGGAGCAACTTGTATTAAGATTCACTACTTGTTTTCTTTTGAACTTTATGATGTGTGAACTTAAGTACTTAAGTTTTTTCCTAAAATTAATTTTCTCTTATTCCGACGACTTCCAACAAACCAATTTACGTCTGATCAAAAAATAGAGACGGCCTAATTCATAGAACGAACCTCTTAACTAAAACATGATTGACAACTAGAAGTAGAACATTTGACCATCAAACACAAATAAGAAATAAATTCTCAGACCATATAGAATTTAGAAGAAACACTCAAACTCTCAACATTTAATCAAATTGTTTGTATTTGGAGCAGCTTGGAGCAACTTGTATTAAGATTCACTACTTGTTTTCTTTTGAACTTTATGATGTGTGAACTTAAATACTTAAGTTTTTTCCTAAAATTAATTTTCTCTTATTCCGACGACTTCCAACAAACCAATTTACGTCTGATCAAAAAATAGAGACGGCCTAATTCATAGAACGAACCTCTTAACTAAAACATGATTGACAACTAGAAGTAGAACATTTGATCATCAAACACAAATAAGAAATAAATTCTCAGACCATATAGAATTTAGAAGAAACACTCAAACTCTCAACACTTAATCAAATTCGATAACATGATATACATGCATGTAGATCACGAAGAATATATCAATTTACATACCTCAAAAACCTCAAACGGTGACCGAAGTCGCCAGAAAAAACCATGAAATTGTTGTAAGTTGATGGTTTCGAGCTTCAATTCTCTACCCTCATCTGACGTATAGATTATCCAAAGTCATAGGTAAGATGACAACGACTGGAGGATTCAGAAGTTGGTGGTTTGTTGCCTTTAAGTGGTTGGACAACAAAAATTTCAAGTCGTCGGGTCGTGGAGTTTTCAATCTCATATGATCTGGGCCTGGCCGACCTATTTATGCCCTAACAGTAATGAATTTTGAAGGTTTTGATGAACCGGTAGATAATTTTCTACAACCTAATTTTCTTTTCTTTTTTCTTAAATGATATTTCATAATTTTAAACTTCAGAGAATCATAAATATATATCTCGGATGTGAAAAACTATCTGAAAATTTTGGTGGACTCTTCATGAAATATATTTTACTAACCAGTCCAAAATTTTAAAAAGACAAATAACACTAAAATACTATTTGAAGGTACAAATGATAAAAGAATAATAAATTGTTTCACATGTTAAAATGGTCACCCCAAAAGTTATTAAATGATAAAATGGTTACTTAATTCTATATCATATGATCTAATGGTCATTATTAAGTGTCAATTATGATTAAAAAAAAGAGTACATTTTTAAATTTTAGGGTTTGACGATTCTACCCTTTCTGTTATAAACATCATTTTTTTCTCTCTCGTTCTCTCTCTCTCTCTCTCTCTCTCTCTCTCTCTCTCTCTCTCTCTCTCTCTCTCTCTCTCTCTCTCACCCCGCCGCCATCGTTTATCTTTCATCTCGTCGGCGCCACCTGAGTTTCGTCGATAGTTACTTCGTATGTGTGACGCGGTGGCTCCATCAGTTCCGCGATTTCAAGAGCAACTCGCTTCCGCCATCCACCGCCTTCTAGCGCAAACGAGGTCAATGCTTTGCTCAGACACAATGTTTTTTATTTCTTTCAGATTTTGATGTTTTGATTGATTTGTTTATGTGTTTAAACGTTATAATTTTATATGATGTCGATCGGTGAATTCTAGGGTTAACTACCAGGACAAGCACTTTAGCCAACGAAAAGTTTTCGTCGGCCTGTTATCTTAATTCGTCGGCTAAGATCTTAGCCGACGAAGGCTCGTCGGCTATAGTGTCGTCGGGAAAAGGTCGTCGGTGATGACTTTAGCCGACGAAATTTTTTTTTCGTCGGCTATAGTCCTACAGTTAGCCGACGAAAAACATGTCGTCGGTTTTTTTCCCAGACTTTAGCCGACGAAACAATTAAGATATTCGTCGGCTAAAGTGTGTAATAAATAATCAAAAAATAACTATAGCCGACGAAATTTATTATATTTCGTCGGCTAAACCTTATAAAAAAAATTAAAAAATACTATAGCCGACGAATATAGTATTTAAATATCGTCGGCTAAAGTTGCTGGGTTTTGAAAAAAAAAACTGCAGAAACTTTCGGCCACCTCCAATCATGACCAAAATTTGATAGAATCTTCCTCTCAACATTTCGAACAACTTTCTAGAAGAAGTCGAAGCTCAATTCTAAGCCTAAACAGGTCAATCGACTGAAAATATAAAAATCCCCAATTTTAAACCCTAAAAACTTCAAATCTTCGATTCTCTTCACACACACCGAATCGAGCTACCAAATTATAGGGGAATGTAGTACTAATCAAACTCAACTTATCCATATATAGAACTTACCAAATGGTGACCTAAGGAAGGAGAAATTCGATCGACACCGAATCCGAACCGGCGGAGTTTTGGAGCTCGATTTATCCTTCACGGCGGCGCCACTTGATGCACCACCTATCCAGCAATGAAGTAGAGACGACGGCGAAGCTTTTGGGACAAGTGTGGCGGTCTCCGGTGGCTTGACGGCGGAGCTAGGCCGAGAAGAAAATCTAGCAGATAATAGACTTCTTACCATCCATCTTCGCTTATATAAAAAACTTTAGCCGACGAAATTCTTTATTTTCGTCGGCTAAACTCTTTTGAAAATTTTGGTTGAAAATTTTGAAAATTGTTCGACTTTAGCCGACGACTTTTCACATATTTTCGTCGGCTAAAGTTCCTTTGAAAATATTCCTCCAACTTTGGTTTACCGCCCAAAAAATTTTGAAATTTTTTGACTTTAACCGACGACTTTTTTAATATCTCGTCGGCTAAAGTCTATAAATTCACGAAAACGCTCATATCTCCCCCTATATTACGTAGTTTGGTCAAACCTTCCACACGAAAAACTCTCACGTAGATGAGACGCAACCGCCTATATAAAAATTTTGAGACATTTACCTTCCGACGATAGGGCTCCCCATCAGGAATAATAACGGTAAATAGGGTTGACCGCTACTATCGGCATCGAGACTTTACCCGATTTACGTGATTTTTGAACCATAGCCGTATTTCACCATTCTAAACACATCTTATTTCACAAGATTTTTGATAATTTTGCTTCCGATGTAGAGTTGGTTCACAAAGTTGTATAACCTATTAAACAAGTTATACAACATTAGTAGACATGTTGTGATTCCGATGACTAAAATTCACAAACCAAAATTCAACCGTCAGATATGATCATTATGACGAAAGATATCTATGGTAAAAAATTCAACTGGATCCGACAACGTTAAGGGCTCAATCGAAACGGTCAACCATAATCCATCGTCACTTATCACACGAAAACGCTCATATCTTCCTCTATATTACATAGTTTGGTCAAACCTTCCACACAAAAAACTCTCACGTAGATGAGACGCAACTGCCCATATAAAAATTTTGAGACATTTACCTTCTGATGATAGGGCATAGGGAATAATAACGGTAAATAGTAGACACGTTGTGATTCCGATGACTAAAATTCACAAACCAAAATTCGACCGTCAGATATGATCATTATGACGAAAGATGTCTATGGTAAAAAATTCAACTGGATTCGATAACGTTAAAGGCTCGATCGAAACGGTTAACTCTAATCAAAAATAAGAAAACTGCATTTTGAAGCCCTAAACGGACTCGGATGGCCAAAAAAGCCTGTACATCATGGTATTAGCAATGAGTCTAACTCGTAGCGCTGTTACGCTTCCGGAAAGGTATCACAATAGTCAATCAGACACCAAACGCCAAATCTGCAGCATAGTGAATAATAAGGGTAAGTCAACTATCGGCACCGAGACTTTACCGGAATACCGTGATTTTTCAACCGTAGACGTATTTCACCATTCTGGTCATATCTTCTTTCACGACTTTTTTACGTTTGAAGGTTCTACGTATAGTTTTTTTTTTTCTAGATGAGTTGTTGTCTAGATCGATCTGCAAATATAAGGCACTTTAGCCGACGAAATTAAATTTTCGTCGGCTAAAGTTTAAAAATTTCGTCGGCTAAACTTTAAAAATTTCGTCGGCTAAAGTTCACTTTAGCCGACCAAAAAAAAAATTCGTCGGCCTGTTTTTTTTATTTTCGTCGGCTAAAGTCTTTCTTCTGGTAGTGTTCATAGGAATTTAGGGATTTGAAACTCTTTGACTCAATTTGTACTATATTCGCAGCCTCCCAAGGATTTTAGTGATTTGAGTCTTTGAAAAAGTGATTTGTTTGTATTGTTTGTATTGTTTTGCTTATTTTGGTTATGTATTCTAGTGAATGAGCATAGCTGTCATGAGTTACTTGTAATCTGAAATATTATACATATTTATGTTAGGTACTTTGGACAGTAACTATACTGCAAAGCTTGTATACTTTGGTGAAGAAGCAACAGTTTCATTTGATAATAACGTCTCATATTTTGATTTTGCTAATTCTATACGTGACCAATTTCCGGTATTGGGTAGAAGAATTGTCAAACTGAGATATACTGTTTTTTCTGATGCTGTATCTTATTGTCTTGAAAACGAAGATGATATGAAGATGATGTTTAGAGTTTGGCCTGTTATAGTTCAGATTTTGTTGATGTGGATGTTTGCTCTTTCGATGTTAGTGCTTCTGGTTCTGAAAGTGTATTGAGTAACAATGTTAATGAAGAGTCTAGTGTTTCATTGAGGAAAATGACTATTTAAGATGCTACAAAGCAGAGGAAGCAAAGAGGTATTGTAGCAAAGGGTGAGAGAATTATATTAAATCAAAAGACCATAAGTTTCAAGGTGGTGTGGAAGAGTTTAGGTTGAAATTTGTATGTATACAATTGAGATGGGATTTGAGTATCAGTACACTAGGCCATATACATCATCAGACGACACTTTTCAGACGACATATTTTGGACGATTTTGAGTTTGTGTCGTCTGATTAATTTTTCGACCTTTCACACGACATTTGTGAAGGATAAGTCGTATGAGTGCCATGTTCCCTTCATACTTCTGGATGTTGCTCAATTTTTCTGTAATATGCAAAATTTCAGACGACATATATATGCAGTGTAAAAAAGCAACATTTAGCAACTTTATGGTAATACGTCGGACAACATATAAAAGTTGTCTGTGAAAGAATGTGAAATCTACTTTTAATCCCCTTTTTATGTACTTCATCCAACAACATATTAATGTCGTCTGAAACAACCATAAATCTTTGATTTATACCTCCATTTTGAACTCTTAAATTCACTTATTCAGGCGACAAACAAATGATGTCTAACAAACCCATAAAATTGAGTGTACGAACCTTGTAATGTCTAACTTCAGACGACATATGAAAGTGGTCTCTCTGACCCTAAAATACTCAATTTATAATTAAATATTGAGTTTGGTTACCTTTTATTGTATTTAATAAGACGACATATAAATGTCGCCTGTGGGAACCTTTTGAGTGTGTTGCCTGATATTGAATTTTGTTGAGTTAAAAACTTGTATGAAGATTTTACTCAATTATATTGATACGACGACATTTATGTGTCGGCAGATATTGAATTTTGTTGAATTGACAACTTGTGTGAAAATTTTACTTCATTATGTTGATACGACAACTTTTATGTGTCGCCTAATATTAAATTTTGTTGAATTTTGCAAGTGTATGCATTTGTGAAGCAACTATATCTTGTAAATAGAATTTGCAAATTCGTCCGTAGGATGTGTTACGTATAGTGAAATATGGTTACGATAAAAAAATCACATATTTTTGATAATGTTTGGATCTCGATCGAGACGGTCAACCTTTTTTACGCTTATTATGCTCTATGGGTAGCCCTATCCCGGAAGGTAAAATTTGTAAAATTTTTACAGGAGCTACTACATCACATATATGTGAGAGTGTGTGCATGAAAGAATCCATCAAAACTAGTCAAAGAGGAGGAGGTAAGAGCGTATTCGCTTAATTAGATGATGTTGAGTTAATGTTGACCACGTCGATCGAGACCCAAACTTTATCAAAATTATGTAAATTTTTTACCATATCCATATTTAAATATTTTGATCACATCTGACGGTCGAAATTTAATATTATGAATTTTAGACGTTGGAACCACAACATGCCTACTAATGTGGTATAATTTGTTTAGTGGCATTTTTGTAAGTGTATGCATTTGTGAAGCAACTATATCTTGTAAATAGAATTTTGTAAATTCGTCCGTAGGATGTGTTACGTATAGTGAAATATGGTTACGATAAAAAAATCACATATTTTTGATAATGTTTGGATCTCGATCGAGACGGTAAACCCTTTTTACGTTTATTATGCCCTATGGGTAGCCCTATCCCGGAAGGTAAAATTTGTAAAAATTTATAGGAGCTGCTACATCACATATATGTGAGAGTGTGTGCATGAAAGAATCCACCAAAACTAGTCAAGAAGGAGGAGGTAAGAGCGTATTCGCTTAATTAGATGATGTTGAGTTAATGTTGACCACATCGATCGAGACCCAAACTTTATCAAAATTAGGTGAATTTTTGACCATATCTGTATTTAAATACGCTGATCACATCAGACGGTCGAAATTTAATATTTTGAATTTTAAACCTTGGAACCACAACATGCCTACTAATGTGGTATAACTTGTTTAGTGACATTTTTGCAAGTGTGTGCATTTGTGAAGCAACTATATCTTGTAAATAGAATTTTACAAATCTGTCCACAGGATGTGTTAAGTATAGTAAAATATAGTTATGGTAAAAAAATCACATATTTTTTATAACGTTTGTGTCCCGATCGAGGCGGTCAACCATTTTACGCTTATCCTCTTCTATGGGTAACTCTATCCCCGAAAGGTAAAATTTATGAAAATTCTACACAAGCTGCTATATAACATATATGTTAGAGTGTGTGCATGAAAGAATCGACCAAAACTAGTAAATAAGTAGGGGTAATAGCGTATTCGCTTAATTAGATGAAGTTGAGTTAATGTTGACTGCATGGATCGAGACCCAAACTTTATCAAAATTAGGTGAATTTTTAACCATATCCGTATTTAAATACGTTGATCATATCAGACGGTCAAAATTTAATATTTTAAATTTTAGACATTGGAACCACAACATGACTATGATTTAGGGTTTGGAGTTTAAGGTATTCTTTCCGCTCAAATTTTGGAGCAATTTGAAATGAAATTTTTGAAATTTCCATCAAAACCCTACCAGCCTTCCTCATTTCCTCCTTATTTCTTCTTTGGCCGCACAACTCTCTCTCTCTCTGCCCTTAAACCACCGCTCGCTACCCGCCCACCACCAAAACACTCCTCTCCTTTTCTTCTACCTACCCCAACCCCTCAAATCCCACATACAACCATCTATGGAGGGGATCGACGCCATAAAGCCCGAGTTGTTCTTCGGCGATTCTCGTCGGTCTTGACTTGACGCCCGAACGGTAGGGTTCTTCTCCTATGTCCTTCTTCTTTCTTTCTATGCCTTTAACCCTTGAAATCGAGTTCTAATTCGAAAAGCCCTCTTTTGTGTTTTTGGGTTTTGTCAAGGATTTCTGGCGAGTTACTGTTGACGATGCCGGGGAGGCTCATCGGTATTCTCCATCTCTTCTGGATATGAAATAGGATACCTGGAGGCATGGGTGAGCTCTGCTGGTGACTGGGTCGATTCTTAGTTCAACGGACTTAGGAGCTGCTGTGTCAACTCAAGTCGGGACAGAAACTTGGGTTCTCGGTTGAGGACTGCTACGCCACCACCTTGTCGTCTGTTGGTCATCTAAGGTAAGGGAGTGTCTTGTAGAGCTACTATGTTGGTTGTTTATGTGTTGGGGTGGTTGTTAATCGAGTGTCTTGGTGTGTAGTGGTTGGGTATGTGGAGAAATTAGCAAGGATGAGCTACTGGGATTGTAGAATTGAGGTGATTAGAGGTAAGGAACATGAACTCTTTTGGTTGTTTAATTGATTATGGGTGAAGTGTTAAGCTTAACCGTAGTCCTGTGAGTTTATATATATATATATATATTCTGGGGTTAGGGGGAGTGAAGAGAGTCATTACTAGCTACTTGTTACATGTCGGGAAATTCAATGTCTGAGGTTTCAGCTGAGTTCAAATACTTTCATTGTCCTCTTACTCTTTAATTGAATCTTTAAAGAAATGTGAGAACTTTCTGTGTGTTAGTAAATGAAGTGAATTAATCACGTATTCAGCCGTTCTTAGCTTCCTATCTTAATCATACCTTGGTCTTCTGAATTGAAAAGTGTATTTGAGTTGTATCTGTAGGAACTCCTTAATGTGTGCACAGCAAAGTTTTCACTCCTGGGTTATCAAAATCATATTCTTTCTATTTCCTACACCCGATCTTTATAATAAGTATAATGGGTCCTTGTCAACAATTACCAAGAGCTGATTTGCACTATAAGTAAATTCAGTATTCTTAATGATATCATAATCGTTCGGTTATCAAAAAGTTGATTCTTGATTTCTTTGCTGAAAGTTTGAATCAATTCCTTACTGATAAAAATGTTTTCTCCGAGTATTAATCTTTTCTAAAAAAATCTGGAATTTTGAGTTGGTCTTTCAACAAAGTATCAAGCATAGATGATGTCCTTGTTACGCAAACTTGATCCTTTAGCTTTGAATTGGAGCTAATGTTTGAGCAATGACTGTACAAGAATTTGTTTGCAACAAACTGCTTTCATCACTTTCAGTTTTAATACAGAAATGTCCAATTTTTTTCTTATCTATTTGAAGTCCTAAATACAAAATCAGAAGCCACTCTTCTTTTGATAATTAAACTTAGTTTATTATTTAACTACTACAGCTGTGATTGTATTGAGACAAGGAATCCAACCTTTCTTTATAGACTTAGAACTCTCTTTCTTTTCTTAAAAGTGTTTCAGTCGTTAAAGTCTGGTGCCTAGTTGTGTATTACTGTGTTTATGTTGATTATGGACCAGTTGGAAGTTAAGTTTCTGTTTAGTTGTTATAATTAGAATGAAATGGGATGTTGGCGTTTGATAAATAGAAATGCTGAAAGTATTTGGGTTGTGTTGTGTGTGGCTAATTCTGCAAAGATTGACACTTTGTGTACTGCTGTGTTCATGTTGAAGTATATAGAGAGGTTATAGTGAATGGGATGAAGGGCTGGTCATGGTATTGAAATCTAATGGAAATTACCAATTTGGTAGTGAAGTGAGAATTTGGTTTAATTGTTATTAAGGGTCTCTTGTGTATAATTGTCTTAGCTGGAAAGAAAGGTTGATATTGGTTTAAAAGAGTCTAGTTATGGTGATTGAGATATAAGGCTGAGAAGATGGTGTTTGGTCTAGAATTTGGAATCCTGTATTTAGTATTGAAGTATTGAACTGTGAAGATCCATGTGTGTGTGGAGCATGCACCAAATGAACTAATCTCTCATTCTTTTTGTTGTTGATTGATCAATATGTAGGTATAAGTGTTTGCAGAAGATTCCAAGGTAATTTTACGACTTGAAGCCCCGTTGAGAGGAATGACATCAATGTTGACATCGTTAATAGGTTTCGGTATATCATTTCTAGAAATAGATTAGGTCCATATATTCATTTTAGTGAATAGATATTAGATTGAAAGTTGGACCATAACTTATAGCCTTTTATGGATTAGGATAAAAAAGTATTATGTACTTTTTTAATTGAAGTGGATTATCAACATCAATGAAGTTTTACTTTCTTTGATTCTTAATTTTGTTACATATGAAGTTCAATTCATAGTCAAACAACATAAGTGCTTATAAAAAGCAACATGAATGTGAATTTCAACAGACAATCGGACAACATAAGTCTTTATAACAAGCAACAAAAATATGAAGTCTAATAGACTATCAGACGACAAAATTGCTTCATCAGACGACATATATATGTTGTTGGTTTTCTATTGAGACATCATTAATTTCTTCCTGGCTTCAGTCGACATTATATGTTGTATGTAATCCATTAACACGACATATTTTTCTGAAACCTTCCAGATTCAGCTTCTTCCAGACGACATAAGATATGTCGTCTGAACAGATATCAGACGACGGTGTGAAAAACTGTCGTCTGAGGTCAATCACACGACACAGCCTCAGACGACATAAAAAAAACTGTCAGACGACAGACCTGGACTGTCGTCTGATGAATATTTTGGCATAGTGGTATGTTAGAAATAATAAGAAACGTGTTGTTGCTTATTGTTCTAAGAGAGAGTCTGAGCATTGTGGATGGTGTGTGAAGACTTCCTTGTTAGAATATAATCGTTTTTTTGTCATTACTGATCTGGTGAATGAGCATAGCTGTCATGGTGTTGTTCGCTTGTAAACTAATAAGATGATGTGTTCCAAAATTATAAAGTCTATAATGTTTGATATAGTTCGTGAGAATCGATATCCTAACAAGAAGGCTATATATATATACCATGAGATAAAGTCAGATTATGGGATGGAGGTACAGTAGCGTAGCTACTTTGTTTGGTTTTGAAACTCTTTTCGAAGCAGGTGTCATCTTAGAAGCAAATGCTACAAACCTTTGGAAGTAGGAGCTAAGGCTAGAATGGGATATGGTTGAGTTCTCAACCAGAACCACTTGAGAGAAGAAAGGGAACTTGGCTCGAAAGAAACCAAACAAGTATAGAGAAAGAAAGAAGAACACTTTTAAATTTCTTTCTGTTTAAGGTAGAATTTAGATGACCTTATAATTTTCTATTAGGTTGATTTGAATTCCTAAGATTAGTCGCTTCTCTTTGCTTTTAGTCTTGATTCACATCCTATAAATATTGCAACGTTGTCTGTAAAGAATTTGTTTTTTTGTTTTGTTTTTATTTTTGGAAAAAGAAACTTTTAAAATCAATTCATGGTACGCAAAATATCATTTGTAATTCGCTTAAGTAAAGATGATTCTCAAATTCCACAGTCGACGTCACAAACAGCATCACACTTCCATTTGACTCCTCGAGCTTCTTGATTATATTGCCATCAGCTCCCACATTCACCATCATAGTCTTCTTATGTACCCCACTGACTAGTACGTTCTACTAATTTTCCAGATGGTGTTACTGTGCTCTAGAGCTGTACACAAACTCCAGCCCATCTGAAGTCAACGATTAAACTCCAACTTTAAATGTAAATTGTCTCATTAGGTAATATGATTGGATGACCAATCCTTTGAAGGAAATACTCTTTTGAAGATCGGGTAGCTCAAGCACTCCAAAATGTTGTATAGAATCATCTGAATAAAAGATGTAGTCAAGCACATACGGTCGGTGACCCTTGCTTGTGAACCAAGGTTCATCGATGTTCTCAAACTTCTTACGAGAAACATTAGGTTAAGACTGGTTGAAATTTGCATATGCACTTACAAGTGAGGTTGTAAGATTAGGCTTCAAATGTTTGACTATTTCCTTGTCTATGTCAAAAAAAAGTTTAAGATAAATCTGCAAAAGCAATTGTCATTTTTCTCCATCTCCAATTTGCGCTCAGTGACATATTCATGAGCAACATTATCAAGAGAAATGTTGAAATCTCCATATAAAATTAAAAGAAACTTACCAGCTAACTTCTCCACTTGTTGTACGTAACTATTCGTCTAAAAAAGTGATATTATGTTTGACTGCTTCGCTTTGATCATATAAGTATTTACCACACAAATTTTTTATAAGAGCCATCAAGATTTTCAAAGAGTACACATAACGCTATATACCACGTTGAAAGTAGCTCTTGAACTTTTTGCCGCTCCTTTGGAGATTCAAATTTGTTTGCAACCTATGTTGCTAATGAGTGAAATTCAATTTAATGTATCTTCAGCTTCTTGAATCTTTCCTTCAAATAGAATATTACACAACCATCATACGCATTATTTTTCATCTTTAAAACTAGTGCATAACCCAACTTCTCAAACTCCAACTCAAAATAAGAGTGGTACGTTCCAAACTTTTTGCAAACATATGATATAAGCCATATATTCCTTCATCTCATCCATGAACCTCTTGCTCTGATACTCCCATGTAGAAAATCACTACTCCTTCACCTCTTTGAACTTGATGCCATCAACCAACACATTGTATGACATCACTTTTACTATATCTTCTTTTTGTTGATGGGTTTAAATTTTGTCATTCGACGGTGATGAACCGACGAATAACCAACTTGTGCCGTGAAAAAACTCTCTGAAATATCTTCCCAAGTCAGCTCAACCTCGAGGATAAACCCAACATCTTGTTTGTACTTTTTACATCTTGGGAAATGTTTGGAATATGTTCTTAGTGATCTTTAAGTTTAAAAGAAGAAGTTTGAACTCGAGTTTGCGTTGGACAATTTGAAGTAGGGATTGCTGGGGTGCTATTCTTCATGTTATATATATACTGTACAAATGTTTGACATTGTTTGATTTAAATGTAGGTTGATAAATGTTAGATGATAAAATCCTAATTGATATTACATGTATACAAGAAAGTGAGGATTCACAATTCATAAAGAAACTTTACTTTATTTTAAAGCTTTTTCTATTACATATTAATTACTACATTATCAAAATCCAAATGTAGTAATAGTAGTAATGACAAAATACAACAACTTCGCTATTTTCCATCCACCCCTTATACTTTCTTTCTTTCTTTGACAACTTCTGATATGTTAATTAATTTGCCGAACAAAGTTGCTTTTTCAATCAAAGCTAAAACTTTGGGTTTTCCTATTTCTCAACCAATGTTGAGAGTGCATAACTTTTGTTTTTCTAGATGTTTGTTTTCCGACCCAAAACTATGTAGTTAAAGTTTGTAATCTCATCTTGAAAATTTGGCTTTAAATAGTATAATATTTAAGAGTTAAGTTGGTGAAAAGTGAAACCAAATACAATTGATAATCATTGTTTTCAAACAGAGTTAAAGTAGGAACTTTGTTTCAAACCAATCTTTTTTGTACATCTGATTTTGAATATTGAGAAGTTTAGTAACTTTTTGTAAAATAAATTTGGCTGTAACTATTATTCACATTCATTACTTTTAACTTAGTCTAAGTATAATAGTTTTTTACTACTTGCAATTTTTATCGTTCTTGTTTGTACTTTTTACATTTTCGGAATGGTTCAGGAGAGGTTCTTATTAATCCACAAGTTTAAGAGGAAAAGTTTGAACTCGAGTTTGCGCTAGACAATTCGAAGTAAGGTTTGATGTGGTGCTTTTCATTAGCTATGGAAAATTCTACAATGTGTTAATGCATGTGAATGATGTGATGCATCAACTTTGTAAATTGAGTCCTTAAACTAGTAATATTAGTCCTTGAAGTTGTAATTTGAGTCTTTAAAGTTGTAAAATTTTATAGTTACAACATTAGTCATCTTGTGTCCTTAAAATAGTAAAAGTGTGTTTAAAGTAGTAACTGAGTCCTCAAATTGATTAAAAAAAGTTGTTACAACTTTGAGGACTCGTATATATCACAACTTTGAGGACTCAATTACCCTTTAAAAACAAATGATGATTAATGTTGTAACTAATTTTTTTTTACTATTTGAAAGACTTATATTATAACTTTGAGAACTACTATTACTACTTTGAGGACTCATTTTACAACTTTGAGGACTCATTTTATAATTAACTTGAGAACAAAGTTAATGCATCACATGCATTAACACACCTTAGCCTTACCCGCTATGTTATATATTGTTTGACATTGTTTGATTTAAATGTAGGGTGGTTAACAATATAATTTTAGAATTTATTTTTTAGTTTTTTTTAAATAATTATTTTTAGTTTAAATTTTGAGTGGGCATTTAGGGTTTTAGGTTTGAATTTTAGGTTTTAAGGTTTACTTAATTATGTTTGATCATGATTGAAAATAATATGTTGTAGTCTGCCAAACTTACATAATAGATCTGAAAAGTATCAGGAAAACCTACCTAACTAAAACAGCTATTACATATCAGTGGGGAGCTCACCTTAAGGTAAGCCCATACAAGAATGAAAGACCTTGCCTTCTACGTACTCTATCAACTAGCCTTATACCTGCCTAACACGAATTGTGGTACAAACAAGAAACTAGAAGTGGCATAGAGAACTCATAGAAGTCCTTCTACCCTCGTACAAGCTTTAAACCCTAGCTATTAGGGCCCTACCTATCTTGATTTGAGCCTTAATGAAGAATAGATCTTGTGAGAAATAATATCCATTGCGAATTTATCCAAAACATACTACCACTTATTTTTGAGTAATGCTAGGTGAGCCACCTTTTGAGGAATCACCTTAGAGCTCACCTTAGGTGACATCATATGTCAAAGTATTATTTGTGTCTTTTATATTTTCATTTCTTCTTAATTACAAAAATTTCTTTTTCCTTTTTTCACTTTCAATAAGTAATCTTTGTCTATAAATTAGGTAAGAATAACACGCATGTATCCCTGTATGTTCTTTCTTCCTCTGGTTGATATATATTCTCCAGCACTGATTGTTATTTCATTAGTTTTGCAACAAAAAAATAGAACCTGAACTTGTATTCAAATTTCTACATCGATCACAGCTTTAGCTAGTATTTATCATACACCCATAGACAAGATCATGCATACATAATACTTGCTTGATTTTAACTTTCAAACTCGGTTTCACCAATTGTCATAAGGAACTGACACCTTCCAGCAAATTAAGAAAGATATATATGTAAAATATAGCAAGCATTTTGTTCCAACCAGTGCACCAGGCACTCCATTCCGATTCATTATTTCCTATGTTCATCTTTGCCTCTTACATACCACTCTTGTTACTGGGCAGTATATATGCATAATTGCCAATGATGTCCTAATTGCAATTGAAGGCCTTCAAGAGTCCCCATCTCCCAACGATAATGATGATGTACCATGGTCTAAATAGGAAAAGATCAGTGTTCGTTATCAACCTAACCTCACTGAATATTAATCCTCTACCGGTCATGGTGATCGAAAACCAATTCACAGAAGGAGTTTGTATACGAGGAATTGTAGTCACATAGATATCAAAGAAAACCCATCTAACTCAACAATATCCATGAAATTCTAATAAGCATCATGTGATACTCTAATTCGATATGAGTTGATCATGGAAAATCAGATAATTAAGATGGTTGAGCAGAGGGTGAGAGGAGAAGGATGAAGACGGCAGATGAAAAAGAATAATAAAATTAGGGTTATATGACTAAACTAAGAAAGTGTAAAAAAGAAAAAAGAATTTTAGTAATCTCTATTAATGAAAATACAAAAGACATAAATAATGTTTTGATGATCTGGCACTGCTACATGTACTGCCACATAAAATGGGCTCTAAGATGGCTCTTCTAAAAATGGTTCCTCTAAAAATAATTCACTTAGTATTACTCTTTATTTTTAGATACACGGGTGAGGCAATTGTCCAATGATTTTAATTACCGAAGTGAAACAAATGTAAACCTACATGTCGTAATGAAAAAGGAAATTGACAGATGTTGGTGAAGTAAGATCGGAGATAAACAAGTGTGGAACTAGCAAGAATCCGGTCAAACATGTGGCCGAGACACAGCGGTGTTAAGATTAGATTAATTCGTTAATCTTCGTTCCGAGGAAGAAATAGCTAGCTAGATTGATAGAGAGAATGAGTGATATACACCCAACAAAGCTTAGCCCCCGAGTAAACGGTAAATCAAGATAGACATCAGACACTAATAGTGAGCCAGCCATGGCCAATGGTCGAGGTCGACTGTTGAGCCACCAACCGAGCTCGTCTCACAAAGAAAAGCCCTAGCTAGACAATAACAGTGTCGTAAACCTTGACACGCACCACTCTGACATAGCCATGCAGCTAAACATCTGTCCAATTCACACACACATACGTGCATCCTCCAACCAACACGTACGAAGACATGCAACGCAAGTACGCTAAGTACCACCTTGTACGACCATCATGGCTCATAATTCAATCTACCTCTACATTCTTCACTGACCGCCAAAGTTTAGATCAGATCCATACGTGAAGTAGAAAACTTTTTACAAGACGTAGAAGAAATTTTCCGAGAGGAAGATGATGAATGCTGTGGCGTTGTTCCTCGTTGCGACTTCACTAGTCAGCGCGGGAATCTGGTCACCCAGTCCAGATCAACAGAACCAGAAGAAGCAAGGAGAGGAAGTCATAGTGAAAGACGGGCACAGAGTGGTTGTTGTCGAGTATGAGGATCAACCAGGCCACAACCCAAACACCAAGGTCTCAATCTCGCCGGACCATGACGGACATCGTAAAGGGAGCTCAGCTATTGCCAACAATGACGTTTCGACGCCCTCCAAGGTGGCGAGGGCCTTGGACAATGCCATGGAGAACATCAAAGAAGCCGCCGCCTCGGTTCTTCCAAATCGAGGCCAGGGACATGGCCAAGACCTTTCGAAATCGAAAACCGATGAAGTTGGTCACCATTACAGTGGCCCGAAAGAGCTCATATGCGATGCCTATGGGAAATGCAAGCACAAAATTGCTAGTGCTTTGGAGACCAAGAGAGATATTGTGAAGGGGGCTGCACATGAAGCAAAAGAGGCAGCACACAAGGTCATAGACATCAACAAGGATATGTCAAGGGTACTGCACATGAAGTCAAGGAGACGGCTCAGAAGGTAGGAGGCGGTGGAAGATGCATACGACGTTGTTTCTGAGAAAGCTCAGGAGGTTGGAGAGCGTGCTAAGGAGACTGCATACAAGGCCAAGGATACAGTTGGAGATGCATATGGAAGAGCCAAGGATACAGTAGAGGATGCCTATGAGAGAGCAAAAGAGACGGTTTCGGAAACAACACATGAGGTTGGAGAACGAGCCAAAGAGTCGGTGGAAAAAGCAATGAACACAGCAAAGACAGCAAAGGATATGGGGAAAACCTTAAGTGGAGATGTACAAAGAAATGCGTCCAATTCATTGAAAACAGCTCCGGAACATGTCAAGGAGAAAGCAAAAGAGGCCAAAGAAACCGTGGAGGAAGTAGCTGAAAAAGCTAAGGAGACTGTGGAGCACGCTGCTGGTAAGGTAAAGACCGGGGTAGAGGATATAACGGATACGACTGATGATGGGAGGTTGAGTCGAGTGTTTAAGAAAGGAGAAGATATGTTAAGGTCTACGGGGGCATTGTTTCAGGCAGTTGATCCTTTGTTTTCGGGGCTGAGTTTGTTTGGGTTTGCCACTGCTTATGGTATGTCTATGTGGATAACTTTTGCTTCAAGCTACGTGTTGTCTCGGGTGCTTTCCCCGTACCAGTTTGGGATGGTGCAGAGCAAGATTTACAAGGTTATTTTGCGGCAATGGCCAATTTTGTTGGGATGGCCTTGTTGGGACATTTATTGAATCCTCGGAGGAAGTTGACAGGGAGGAATGTTGACGCCTTACAGAACTACAATCTTATGCTTGCCGAGTTGATGGTTCTGTTCAATATGTTTTACTTGGAGCCAAAATCAACCAAGGTAAGTAACCTTAGTTAATACTGTCGTGTTGTTCCGAAATTGTATTGTTCAGATATTGTATTGTTCATGCTTCATAATGCCAAAGCTGCCTAGTGAAGATGAACTATTGACTGTCAGTATAGTTATTTTACTTCTATCTCATACTTATATTGATATAATTTTATGTGGAAACTTTTTACCTGATGAGAAGATCCCTAGACATTATTGTGCCGAAATTGTGTTGAGGGTCCTAATTTATTACACCAGTGGTAGTTCCCAAAGGGAATTTTGATTCATGACTAGTTATTGTGAATAGTGTAATTTTTTCTGAAAACCTTTTTCGTGTGGAATGCAAAATAGGAGAAAGGTCCTGCGTACAGCAATATGTAAACTGAAGAAACTGGAAAAACTGAATTATGGAGTTGCTGTGGATTCTGTTGCCACTCAGGTTCCACACGGGTTTAATCTGTACCAACTACTAATAATATGGCATTATATGACCTATACAATTTCCCTTTTAGAAAGGTATCTTACTAGCTAGGTAGGATCCAGGAGGAAGTTGAATAGCATATCTTAGAAGATTGTAGCATTCATGGAGCTTGTCTTGAGTTATTCAGTTAGGTTAATCGAGGTTGCTGGGTTTGGTTTGTTGTATGAATATCTCGTGTCTTATTATTTTTTGTCCGGCCTCCGACCGCAAATACCATATATGCAGGTGATGTTCGAGAAACTGAAGTTGGAGAAAGAAGAAGGAAGAGGAAGAGAGCATGTTGGTACCAGAACAAGAGGCGAGGCTGAGCGGCAGCCACTCACTGCCGAACCCCCAACCACAACTCCCTCAGAAGTCCCCGAAGGAAGGGAGCGTGTGATGGTTCAGCCTCAGGTTGACAAACTTAACGAGGCGCATCAAAAGCTGAAGAAGCTGAATTCCTACTCATCTATCCTAAACGTCTTGTCACTAATGGCTCTTACTTGGCATCTTGTCTACCTTGCTAAGCAATTGCAAAGTTCGTGCTGCTGACTGATAGGGATTTAGCTGTTTTTGGATGTTGATCAACGATGATGGTGTTTGTTTTTACTCATTTTCGTTGTGATGTTTTGTAAATTTTGTACTGACTGTGATATAACATTTACATGCACGTGGATTTTGATACATTGTAAAGTAGTATCAAGGTTGATATGCATCACTCTCTGCTTTGTGTTTTTTGATCAGGAACGTGTATCAAAGATCAAGTCGCACGTTCTTGGTTTTGGAAAAAGCCAGCCATAGTACGAGGAACTATTGCTGCTAACTTGGTCGATCTTCTTAATTAATATGGGCTTTGTCGTCTTTGTATTTCTACTCACCCTTGTTTGTCCTGAATCCTCGTCTTTTCATAAATAAATTCAATACACGGGTTTTCGGAATCACTTTATTTGCGATCAGTTAGAAATAAGAACCAACAGTCTATTTGCCACTCCATGATGAAAGAACAAGAAACTGAAAGCGTGCTTTATGATTCTAGTCTGCACCTGTCCAACATTTTAGATCATATGGAGATACACCAGTCTAAACACTCCGATCGTTCTTACACATGGGTCATCTGGGCATGGTGGACTAGGCTCATGAAGACAGTTATCACAGGTGTTGAAGGCATAATCATTAGACACATAACTTGCAACATAATATTCTGAAAAAAAACTAAACGAATCAAAAAAATGTCGAAGCACTCGTACAATAGGGTTAAGACTGCGATTTCAATAATGGAGCTTGCGGACCTTTTGGAGTTTGCAAAACTTATGCATCTCCAATTTACAATTGTTTGAAAGGGTTTCTACCAAAGTCAAGTGCTGAATGGAGCAAAGGAAACTGGACAGGAAATAAGTCAGTCTCATCAAGAGGAAAACAAATAGATGATGATGGCTTCTGGAAGATGGTGAAGTTGAAAATACCAGATTCTCATGAGTTCATTACTGCATTCAATGCTGAATATTGTTTCACACCAATCAGATATCAGATGTACGCAAATGGGAGATGATAGTGAAAAATAATCTTCAATATGCCAAAACTCGGTTTTAGCAGAAGATTTAATAATGAAACCATCACTCAATCAAGCCAAAACATTTGTTTGAGCTCTTATCAATTTTGCATACAACCCATCCTTCTTGAGGAGCTCTGCATGCTCACCCATCTGCATAAATCAATGACAGTCAGACTGCAAGTGACAATTCATCTTTTTTAATATAAAAGCGAAATTAGTAAAACAAACGGCAGCTGACCTTAGTGACTCGGCCTTTGTCCATTACAACGATTCTGTCAGCAGCTTCTATGGTTGAAAGTCTGTAGAAGAATACACATCATATTGATGCAGAACTACTGACAGCAAGAGAATAAGAAAAATGTAAATAGCTGGAAATTGACCTGTGTGCAACGACAATGATGGTTCTTCTTGCTTTAACATCACATTCCTCATTGCCTGAAGAACCCCCTAGAAACGAAATCATAGCATGAACAGCATCAGAACTAACTGTATAGTTTTCTCGTCTTTATTTTTTTGGAATAAAATAGAAAGATTCTAATTTGAGTGAGCTTGCCTTAATGTGATTTTTGGCTTCAGCATCTAAGGCACTGGCAGCATCTCTGATTTTTGGCTTCAGCATCTAAGGCACTGGTAGCTTCATCAAGGATTAATATAGCTGGGTCTCTAAGGATGGCCCTAGCTATCACAATCCGCTGCTTTTGTCCACCGCTGAGTAAGTTATTATCGACAACGGTATCATACCCATCAGGAAGAGATGAGATGAAATTATGTGCATATGCTTGCTTTGCAGCCGATTTTATATCTTCCTCCTTAATATCTTCGGAGCAACCATATGTAATGTTTGACTTGATGGTCATGTGAACTAAATTTGGTTCCTGTCTGAAGTTTAAAGTTAGATCACAGTCTTATAGAAAATTCAAGAGAAATGTTACAGTTTCTGCATTCTAACCTGTGCCACAAATCCAACTTTCCCTCTCAGCCACCTGATATCCAACTCTCGGATAGGGAAACCATCGATATTAGTCTGCAAATAGAAAGAGCTTACATATGATGACAGTCTAAGATAGTAAATTGCAACCATAAAAAATGATAGAAACTATGGGAATTTACTTTTAGTGTAGGAAGGAAAACTCCCAAGAAGAAGCAGCTTACCTGTCCATTTGTCGGTTCGTAAAGACGAAGCAACAGATTGATTAATGTGCTTTTCCACTACCACTCAGACCAACCTTCGCAAAATTAAGATCAAGTCAGAATCCTTCTGTATTCCGCGCTCTAAGAGGAATTAGGATGTAAAAGAACAAAACAAATCTCTTACAATTGCGACCACTTTATTTGCTTGTATGGAAACATTTATGTCCTCTAGAATGGGGACCTGGTCAAAGTTTACAGAGATGATAGGAATATTACACACCAATACTTGGAATCTAGACAGTGGTATTGTAATTCAAAAAACTTGGTTAAAAAAGAACATACACTTTCCCTAGAAGGATAGTGAAAAGAAATGTTTACGAACTGAATGTGTCCCATTACCTTCTGCATCTTTGCACCTGAACATAGTGGGATTCCATTTTCTCAATGTTTTGAAAATGAAAGATCTGAGTCTATGATGAAACATAATGTAAACACACAAATGCCTGAAACCTATATTGATTATAGAACTCTTAGTTTAAAATCTCGCAACACATAAGTTTACCATAACTGACTTCCAAAAACATATTCAAAGCTGATATTTAGTCTTCATAGAAGCAGAATGTTGAGTAAGCTGAACACCAGGTCTAATAACTAAGCTTCAATATCTGATTTGCATGTAAATACTAAGGCTAAAATGAAATATCTAGTTTCAAATGCAAGCTACATTTAAACCAAAATAACCATGGTTAACTGTCATCAACCAAAAGAACAATAAACTTCTCCTTCAAGGGATAACAGTGCCTACCTTTTGATATGAACTGGTCGCTGTGCAGCAAGTCCATCAACTGGAGCACTTTTTCGCTTGCTCCAACAGACTGGACTAATGATGATAAATTGTCTGTTACCCTCCAAGTTGCATAAATTAACCACTCACAGTACAGTACATACTTAGTTAATTGCTCAGGTGATACACGACCACTCATAATAGAAATGCATCCTAACACCACGGCAATAACCTGTAGATGTAATTTGACAGAGCGAAGTCAACTCACAAATCTCAATTTAATTGCAATATTCACAATGCATCGCGAAGACAACTTCTTTTCTCACCTAGCAATATAGTATATATGAATTGAGTGGAAAATGAAATCTTATATGTCTACATTCATTAACTAAAGAGCCATACCTGTGTTGACCGATACAGAGTCATGAAACTCATACTCCAGAACCCATGAGCCATACTTTCTCGAATGTTTATAAACACTACCTTGTCTAGCCATCCCTTGAACCTAATATTACATGTGATGCACAAGTTTAGGTATCAGAACTCGCAGAGATGCTTGTGATACGGTTAATGGATTGACAACAATGTAAGTAGAGATTCTTGGTAGGAAAGGGATACTCAAAATATTTACCTTCCAATTTCTTTTCTTTCTGTTCCAAAAACCCGGACTGTTCTCATAGAGAAAGTGTCTCCTCTGCAACCTACATTCAAATGGGAAGATGAATCACAAATGTGGATTGTAACTTTTGTTGATAACCGGATCACTATTCTTCCCATACTTTGTTGGCCCCAGCAGTGAATTCTTGGGTTAATTTTGCAGCTTTCTTTTGGTATCTATGTATATAAGGCATAGAAATACATACATGAGCATGAAGTACTATCCAAATAAGATGTGCCAATAAGTAGAAAAGCAAGATGGGGCATTATTTCAGAAACTTACTTGCTATAAAGAAGAAAAATCACAGATAAAACACCGCATATAACTAGTGCTGATAATGCAAGAGGCCAAGATAGTATAAGAAGATTGATCAGCGCACCAGTTCCCTGAATACAGAAATGAAAAATAAAAAGAAACGGTAACGTAGACTATAGACCAAAATGTAACTTCAAGGGAAGAGAAGGGTAGAACTAAGAACCACAACCTGAAGCCCATTACGTAATATCAAGTTAATATCATTTGTAATGACAAGCGATAATCGTTGACTATCTGCCCCAAGTCTGCTTGTCAAATCACCAACTGATTCTCTGTTAAAAAAGGATACATCCTACATCAAAAGAATATTCCTACATGTCGAATAAGAAAGTCGACTAAGCAAGTTGGACGTGCCCCATATAGATTCTTTACAAATAGCATCCAGTGGTTGCAAATTTTAAAAATGAAGCACAATCCTGGACAAGAACAACCGCGTATAGGGTTTCCCTGAGGCGCTTAACCTGATATTGGCAGCCGAAGGTGTACAAGGCAGATATAAGAAAAGGCACAAATGCTTCAATCCTTATAACTAAAAGACGATTAGATGAACTACATAGATTCAACAATCCTATTGAGAAGCAATTTATGGAATCCGTGAATGACTAACCATTATAATGTTTGCAATCCCAAAACAACCACTCCGCAGGCCGCTGAAATTTACACGAAAACAACACAGTCAATTACCAATCATTGCACACTAGTTTCTGATTTTGCATCAAAAATTCAACTATAAATGACCAACCTGCATATCCCTGAAGTGAAACACAACAATGCTAAAATCTTGGAGTTCCTGAAGAACACCGCAGCATCTCCACTTTGAGCACAAAACACAGACTCCGTCAATATCCGCGGTATTGAGATCTCCGAAAACTGCAACAACAGACCATTACTCTATTCATGTACTGATACAAACTATGCAGTAGCTCACATAAAAACAATAGCTTAAAAAAATGCACAATTGACATCTATTGGCTCCATTTCTTCACTGAATTAAAGAACAGTTTGGTTTCTGGATTCGAACTCACCGCGGCGATGATCATTGAACCAAAAGCAATGAACACAATCCATCTCTCAGCCTCGATCAAATTCCACATTCGATGAAGAGCACGCAGAACCGTTACAGGCTTCGCCTTCGCCGCAGTGCTTTCCTCTTTCTCCTCTACGCCGCCCTCGGCTAACCTCCACCAACCGACGGCCGCCTTCGCCGGAGCACGAGTGTCGGTTTCCGGCGAAAAGAAAAACCGGCGCGCGTCGTTTCGGACGCTGAAGAGGCGTCGTTTTGACGCGACGGTAGTGCTGATGTGGAATGGAATTTGGGGATTCGGTTTTGTAGATAGAGCGGGGGAGTGGCTGGGGATCGGAGAGCCAAGACCGGAGTGGAGTAGCTCCATCTAAGTGAAAATTTGAGTCATTTTGACACAGCAACATTTGGTCAGCAGAGTGCCCCCCTTCAATTTGGCGCTGTTATTCATAAGCTTTTACCGCAGCAGTAAAATAGTTATTTTAGCCATCCCACGCTAAAATAGTTATTTCACATGCGGGGCTGAAATTAAGGGACAGAAAGGGATCAACAGATTTGAGCCGTTAGATCTTAATTGGGATGATCAAATGGATAGAAGAGCAAATCGATTAAATTTGTTGGTTCGGTACCCAATCCTGATTCTTCGCCACAAAGCCTCTTCCTTATCTTCTTCTTTCCTCGTCTCAAACCAAAAATATTGCAGAAATGCATTATATGATGATTGAATTCTATTTCATTACACATGCAGACATGCTTGTACTCTATTCTTTCTTTAAATTTAATATAAAGAACACTAGATTGATGGCAGTTGAATCTCACATCTATCTTTCAAGTCATCCAAAACTTGAAGATTCCCGAATATAAGCTTTTGTTAGATCATTGGTGGCTCCAATACAAGTGTTTTAGCAAAGCACACTAACAAGCCAATGTAATCATCAAGAACTAAAACCTCTCTTTGACGCAAATACCACCTTCATTTGCAGACCACCTTCATTTGCAGAAACTCTCTTGACTCTGATCAATTAAACCTTCATGTGATGGTTTGAGATGAACTCTATTTCATTTCCACATGCAGTCATCTGAGATTTTGAAAAAAATAAGAGAATGGGACATCACCCATATGATTGAGATTTGAGAAGGAATCTAAATCACCAGATGTGTTATATTTTCATGATTGCTTTCATGCGGTTCAAATAATGGGTTTAGAGAAGATGCTCATGAACAGATCTAAATCACCAGATCTGAAACCTCATGAAGAGTAGAGTTTCAGAGCAGATGAGACATGGGAGACCGGGGGGAGGGGGCGGAGCAGATGGAAGAGAGGAGGGATGAAGATGAGGGAGGAAGAAGATATGGAGATGAGATTGGGTAAGATAAACTATGTTTTGACCGACTTTCTGTTTTATCCATTTGATCATCCCAATTACAATCTAACGGCTCTATTCAGTTAGTCCCTTTCTGTCCCTTAATTTCAGTCCCGCAGGTGAGCGGGCATGTCATATTCAAGCATTTTCAGATAGAAACATCTTTATATATTTAAAAGATACGGATTTTTTTAATTTAACTAATTTTTCGATCATATTTTTCCATCTTAACCGTTTACATTGTAGGTATATATGAGTAGATCATTTATACAAATTTTCAACTAATTTGGAGATCGTGAATATATCGAAAATAAATGAAATCAATGAACGAATTGAAACTGTTTAACCTGAACCGTTCGTGTTTTTAGTTCTAAATCACATCTTTGAATGCCTCAACAACTATCAATTTGGCTAAAAATTTGTAAAAATGATCTACTCATATATACCTACAATGAGAACGGTTAAGATGAGAATATATGATCTAAAAGTGGGTCCATTAAGAAAATCCGTACATTTTGAATAAATAAGGACATTTAGACTTGATAATAATATCACATCTATATCCCTTTAGGCCCAAACCAACCTTGATGGATGCAGAGAATTAGGATTTATATCGAATAAATTAGTTTTTTGGTGGTCCCTTTTTTTGGATGTACTTTAGTTTCTTTGTAGGATTTTAATTTGGTCATCCAATTAATTAGGTGATTATTATGACTATTTGTATAGTCAATTGAACGTGGTTATAAATGAGAGTCACTCGTGACCTTCAAACTTGATCTTGTAAAATTGATATTTTAAATGAGTTGTCCGCCCCAATGGAGTTATCCATTACAATTAGAAGAATGAGCGCAAATGAGCAGAATGAGTGCAAATCGATCTTTACCAATAGCTCACAGTCGTACGTGATCAGGGGGTGGATATTAGTAAGCAAGAATAACACCTATGTGAGGTTAAGTCGTAAGGGCTTTGGAGGTATCAGACATAGCTTTCTAGTAAGTAAAATGAAAACAGCTTCTACTAGTCTTTGCCTCGTTTGGTTTTTTCAAAGAAATGAAGAGAGTGCCAGTGAGTAAAAGCTGATGTGGTAGTGTCCATAACGAAATACACCAGAGGTCCAAAGAGTGGACAACCAATTGTCGTACAAGAAAGATGCAGTTGCTATGTTTTGGACTCATTACCGGAGAAGTGACATGGGAAGCTGGTTTTAGGGTTAGTGTAACAAAATTTTAGAATTTTTTGAATCAAGATTATATTAATAAAAGTAGATCAATAACCAAATCAGCTATGGTCTGGCTTACATAAGCAAGTAACATAAAAACCAGCCTAACCTATGTAGTAAACAGACTACCAAAATCACTAGTACGCTCACTATAGTAACAAGCCCTACTGAGTACTTACAAACTCGCTCCCTATGCATTTATGCATCGAGTCTCCTAACTCTGCCTAACATGCAATTGTGGTACATAATTAATGGATCTAGCTGTCAACACAAGGCTCATAGAGTAAGCAAACACTCATAAGGACCTATCCGTAACAGAAAGGAAAACTCAAACACCCCCTTATCCTTCCCTTTTGGGTTGGAGTTGGAGTTGTTACCTCCCTCGTCAAAATCAAGTGCCGCTTTGGCCGACTTCATTGCTGCCTTCTTCTTCTCACCATAAGGGAGTAAATTGTGGCTCCCTACCGGTCTACCACGTTTCATCTTCTTCACTACTTCAATTTTCTCAAGAACCAATCCTAGAGTTACTGGTTCAAGTTGCAGGGTGCCCCTACCCATTACCAGACTTAATCTAATCTTCTTAGGAGAGATGATAAGAGTTCCTCCTCTTTTCACTGGTGATGTTGGCTAGAGATGGCAGTAGATCTCTAATCACATCGGATCTCCTATGCCGAGGAGTAGGATCCGGCTTCATCACCTCACACTTAGAATCGACGATCTGATGTTAATGTCACACCTCAATTTTTGGAATTTTTTTTGAGGTGTAACTCATATTCCAACTATGAAATAGATTTTTCATAATTAGAATATGAAAGAAATTGAAAAAGAACAACTCAACAATAAACTAAAATTTATTCTTTATTACAAGGCACTCCAAAAGTAACATTACAAAGGTAGACTAAAGTCTACGTCTTATTCTAAGGAAAACAACAACACACATATTTCACATGTAAATAAAAGATCCTTGCAAGAAACCAACTTCAAACTACTTATTCCTCACCTGCAAAATATTTAAAGGGGTAAGCACAAACAGCTTAGTAGGAGGCAAAAACCTCTTTAAACAAGATAGAATATAAATAACTTTAGTAAAATGGATGAATGCATATACAATTAACCTCATATAGTTTATATAACTGAATATACTAAGTCTACATGTCTCATACCATGTATTTTACCACAAGGGTGACATAGGCTACTCAAATATATGAACTACCTCCCACTCAAATCTCACATTCCCCTTTTGCTAGTCATGTTGTCCATTCCTCTTTTGCCAATCCCGCCATTTTCATCTATTGTGTCATTCTTACGTATTCATACGGGCATCGTGGGATATGGTACCTCCGAGGACAAGGACTCAACTACACAAAAGTTTAAATCCTAACTTTTTTTACCTCAAAGTGCTTTATGCGTAGCACAACCATTTCCCATATACCTTAGATGATAACATCACCCTTATAAACTGAAACAAACATATAGATGATTGGCAGCAAAGAAACAAGCATTTCACAGAAGTAAATAATCTCAAAAAAACAACATATAAACAAGCTTAGAGGCTCCCCAATTTTCTCCCTACCTTTGTCAATACTCACTGCAAGTTCTTGATAAAAGTGGAGTCAAAGATGTGATCAGGGAATTGTTGTGTTATGCATAAAGCACTTTGGGGTAAAGAAGTTAGGATTAAAACTTTTGTGTAGTTGAGTCCTTGTCCTCGGAGGTATCATATCCCACGATGCTCGTATGAATGCGTAAGAATGACGCAATTAGTATAGATGAAAAAGGGCGGGATTGGTAAAAGAGGAATGGACAAGATGACTAGCAAAAGGGGAATGTGAGATTTGAATGGGAGGTAGTTCATATATTTGAGTAGCCTAGGTCACCCTTGTGGTAAAATACATGGTATGAGACATGTAGACTTAGTATATTCAGTTATATGAACTATATGGGGTTAATTGTATATGCATTCATCCATTTTACTAAAGTTATTTATATTTTATCTTGTTTGAAGAGGTTTTTGCCTCCTACTGAGCTGTTTGTGCTCACTCCTTGCAAGGATCTTTTATTTACATGTGAAGTATATGTGTTGTTATTTTCCTTAGAATACGACGTAGACTTTAGTCTACTTTTGTAATGTTACTTTTTGGAGTACTTTGTAATAAAAAATAAATTTCAGTTTATTGTTGAGTTGTTCTTTTCCAATTTCTTTCATATTCTGATTATGAAAAATCTATTTCATAGTTGGAATATGAGTGAGTTACAGCTCAAAAATAAAAAATATTTTCCAAAAATTAAGGTGTGACAAGTTGGTATCAGAGTGAATATGACTTGTTCACTAGAATTGAGACTCTTGTTTTCTCTTATACAGCAAGAGCTTAGAGTGACTAAGAAACCTATATGAGCATTTAAACATCTATAGAACTGATTAGGAACCTTAGACTTTGCATGAACTAAAGTGACATTTGAATGGAAAAGTTTCTGTAACTTGTTCATTTAGTTAACTCTGAGCAGCCATATCTTTTGAATTAATCATGTATTTTAGAAATCATTTGCATGTATTGAAAGTTCATATTCTTAGCTTGATATCTGGGTCATTTCATGCAAGTTTATTTAGAATTCGTAATCTTTCCTAGGTAACCAGTAATCTTGATATTTGGCTGCCGAAAACCAGATATCTAGCTTGATATCTGGATATCTGGCTGCCGAAAACCCATAATCTTTCCCTCCCAAAATAACCAGTCTTGTCAAGCCTCCTCCTGCCAAAAACTTAGCAAAAGGAGGCGTGAATCTAAAACATAACCTTGTTGCTTCGTCGTCCTCCTTTCTCGTCAACAATAGCCGCTGATAGCCCAACTTTTGAGCTCTTCACTGGAGATTTTAAGAGGGTTTAGGTTGGGAAGCTTCTCAATCAGCGATTCCACATCGCCACCTTGCCGCACTTCTTCAGGAGCTCGCATAAACAAACACCGGCCATTGATGCAGAGGAAGGAGGAAGAGGAGCTTTCGTGGGTTCAGGTTTTGGGTTTTGGGATTTTAAGAGAGAAGAGTTGAGATCAATCTTGAATCTGGGTATTGCAAATTTTCTTATGAATTTTTGATCTGGAACAATTTCTGATGATTGAGGAACAATCCCACTTTAGATTATATTGCATCACCAAACATGGTCAAAGAAGTATTAAGTAAGCCTACTCAAATGAGAGTAGGACAAGTACTAACAATAGAGTGACCAGAATAATACTGGGTACCAAACATGCACTAAAGGTCTAGTTTAACACCTAAACGGGTAAGATTTCAGTTGAACAATCCAATTTTGCTTCTTGTGTTCTTCTCTTGAACACCAAGTTTATCCCTTTTTTAGACCCTATAAATAGGTAGAACATTCTGCATTTTGAAATAGGTTTTCAGCAGCTATTCAAACTGAGAGAGAGAGAGAGAGAGAGAGAGAGAGAGAGAGAGAGAGAGAGAGAGAGAGAGAGAGAGAGAGAGAGAGAGAGAGAGAGAGAGAGAAAAATTGGTGTTGTAGGAAATTGGCAGAAGAATTCAGGAACTTGCTGTAAGAATCGACAAAGATTTTGCAAGTACTGAAAACTAGAGGAGGAAGTTCGTTTGTGTAACTTTATCAAGTAAGGAGTGAAGTTGGTGTTTTATTTATGCTCTTTGGAATAAATAGCGAGTACTAGTGTACTATGTAAAACTGTTGTTATGTAATATATGCTTCCGCTGAAATAGTGAGACTTTGGAATCTAGTAGTTCAATTTTTGTTTTATTTTCTATGTCACATTTTGGTTATAGAAACTCGATTCTATAATTAAGATGTGATTCACACCTTAACTCGAGATTAGAAGGTTAATCCGGGTCAGGGTGTGACAGTTAAACACCATAGTCGATCCTTGCATATGTGGTCGCAGCCATGGTCCTCCAACCCTAAAGTTTTAATTTCATGCAGGCCCACATAAAGACTCGAGGGCGACCCAGAGCCCTGTACAGACTTTGGTGCAAAAGCGGCCACCATGGAGAGTTTAGTCTCGTTGAGAGTAGTGCGCATCGCCGGCAGACCATCTTCTTCCAAACCTAGACCCAAGCAGGGTAGTCTGACATGTGTTATCAGGCCACACGTACCACAACAACCAAAGATTCAGTCATACTTGAAACCACAACAGAACTCCACCCCATACTCCACTGTGAACCAATGTTTGAAAGGTAGAGGGCGTTATAACGGTATTTCCACTCGGATACGAAGCTTTCCGAGTTTCCTTGCCGCCCTATCCCACTCCTTGTAATCTCCTAGAGTGAACCCTTTCATCATCATCATCATCATCATCATCATCCTTTCCGATCTGAAAGCGGGAGGGACATTGTTGAGAGTGATCCAATATGACGATTTCACCAGAGGAACCTTGGCAACGCCGTCATAGTAGGCAAAGGCCACTAGAGCTCGATTAAAACCCCAATGGCCGCCCTTGTCTTTCAGGTCCGAGAAAGTGAAGAGGACCCGTTTCCCTTCCGCCGCCTCTACCTACAGCGATCTATCCACCTGCCATACAAAGCGAAAGAACCTTAAGAAAGATCTCTTCTTGCAATACCACGTGGTGAGAAGCTTTCCCACCTCAAAGAATTTTAGAATTTGATTTTAAATTAGGTGGATTATACTAGTGGCTTTTTCTTTCCTTTTTGTGGCTTTTAAAAAAATTACTAGTTTTGTGGTCAAACAGGTGTGACAAAGTGTGAGTGGCTATATTCATGTTTCATGAAGGCTTAAAGGCGGCATCAGCCCTTCATTCAAAAAAAAAGTGAGCGACTATTTTCATGTTTCATGTTCATACATCCTAATGCATGTAAGCAAATGTGACGTGTTTATGAAGATATCCGTTTCAAATTATTTTTTTGACTAGTTTAATTTCTGAGTATTTCTTTCCACTTGATCATTTTTCTTCAAATCACCAATCATTTTCTTTCCATTCATTTAAAAAAATACAGAATATTTTTGTTACATGTATCAGATTTAATGTCCACCACATATATCTCTCACTAATAAAAACACAATTTTTGTTCATAGCTGATTGATTGTTGCAATATATTTCTCCTTATTTTAGAGAGTAAAGACTAATATTTTCTTATATAAGTCAATAAAAGCTTTAACAAACCACGTGTATTAGGAACTTTCACCATTACTAAGACCATTGAACCTTTGGACTTAACGGAACCAAGAACTCTTGTTGGATGCAACATATAAATTTGCGTATGGTAGGTTAGATCCATGAAACTTGCCTATACTCAACAAGATTTAGTAAGAGCATGATTGAATCCGTTAGATTTACATAACATTTTGTTGTAAAGATAATCAACCAAATTCTAACAAGTAAATCACTTCGAACATTCGAAAATCAACAACCAAAAAGACCTTAATCGATATTTTAAATAGTAGAATAGAAACATTCAAATCATAACATTACATGCATTATTATTTGCACAAGAGATGTATATTGTACAAACATATGATTAAGTCAGATTGATTTTGACTTTTTTGACTTGGCTTGATTCTAGACTCAGGCCCAATTGCACGAGCCCATTCCAAAACCCTATCAGATTTGTGTTGCAACATCTTCTCACTTTCCTCGCCTCCGGTCAAACCAAATCAGTCGTCTTCTTGGAAACAAGATTCACGGTCGTTGCCTGCCACAGACCTGGCGACCCTAGAATCATCCTCTGGCCTCATCGTCCCTGCTCACTATCAACTATGGTTGGCTGACATCAAGCCTAGATTCAAGATAATTCGGTCAAAAAGCAAGCCGAATGGATTTGGGTTTCAACCTGGGAGGAAGAGACAAATTTTTGTGGATATGCAGCCTATAGAGAGATTAAACCATCTACAAATGGCGTTATATCCAAATTATGTTTGAACCAAAAAAGGTCTTGGCTCCTGGATCTATTTGAAATGACATGAGAATTGAAATTTGGTGCAAAGGAATAAAAGATGGAGGACGAAGCCGTCTTGGGGTCGAGGGCCCGAAGCCGGTATGGTTGTCGCAGCCGTAGAATAGTTGCGTTAGGAGGAGTGCGCAGAGGCACACTAATAGAAGGAGACTTTGGTTTTTCATTTGAAGTTGATAAATTGGTATTGCTTATAATGTAGTATCACTATGATCGGTTTGGAAAACAATACACCAGATGGAAGAAAGCCAAAGATCCTGTAGAAATAAAAATAAAAAAACTATGAATCGTGATTATTTATTTTGTTTTAGGAAAATGTAAGGTTGCATGCTTTTTATGAATCTTCAACATACAATTTATATACAAAAGAAGAGCGGTTTTATCAAATTTACCTATTCTTTTTGATGGCCGGAATCCAGTAGAAGGCTAAGTCAATAATGCTTGAGATTTGAGACCTCTTGCCTTCATCAAGGAGTGACAGATCTAACACAGAAATTAAAATTGTGGAAACAAAGAAAGATAAGATTTGAAAGATGAGGACTGATATGAGAGTGCGGCTGAGAGGCAATGTTATATAGTGAAATATGAAAGAGAGCATTTAGGGTAGAAGGGCATAACTGTCATTGTTTTTGAAACGTGTCAAAAGATTGTGGAAGCATCACTTCGTGATTATCGTCTTTGCCACATTTATGAAAACATACCTAAATTAGTGCAATGTCGTGTCTCTCAACTCTTATATTGTACTAGTTTGATATTCATGGATAATAAATTGCTGGTAAAAGATCTATTAAAATAGCTAATTGACACACACAAAAAAATTTAAAAAAAAAAAAAAAGGAGAGGTGAAGTCAATCCATATATGATAAAAGGTTGCAGTGACAAGCTCACTCAAAGAGAGCTATGAAAATACTGAGCCGATCTTAAGGTGTCTATACGGACTAAAACCAAATTGCATGCTAAACAAGACAACCTAAACATGTAACCTAGAAAAAAAAAAACCAAAGTTAATAGTTTGTTGACAATACTAGAGGATAAACCATAACTAAATCAAGTCTCCTCTTGCTTATTGAAAACAAATTAAAACTACTCATATGTCACTAAGGCATCGAGTTACCATCACTGCAACGCTCACAACATCCACTTCCATTGCGACATGTACTTCCATCACGACTTGGGGCTCACTCTTGCCTCCACCACCGCGATTTTGGGTTTGAGAGAAACAGAGAGAGAGGGAGATGGACATGTATGCGATTGTGCTAGTGCGGGCATATCAAAAACATCGTTGTCTTGGTGCGATACAAATTGGTGTCGATGGAAGTGTAGAGTTGGAGAACAAGGATGAGTAGCAGAGCTTTCAGTAACATTTTCCTCGGATTTGCAGGTATGGAGTGCTAGAAAATTGATCTGCCACCACGCAAGTGCTAGATATTAGAAAATAAATAAGCTAAGAAGAACACAAGATTTAACGAGGTTCGGCCAATATCCTTGCCTACATCCTTGAAGAGTAACACATTCACTAAGGAGAGAATTAAATAAGTACAAGATTACACTGCTCAAGTTTATGTCCACCCAAACCCTTCTGTAACGCCCCAAAAGGGTTGACGTCACAACGCCGTACATCCTAAAGAGTTTAAGTGTCGACAGACAATACTTCAACAACTTAAGATGCACAAGGCCTATGAAAAATCAGAAAGAGAAAAGTAACGAATCAAACCAAATAAACTTTTATAATGAACTAAATTTTTAGACAGTTATCGACAACTTATTCATTGAAATCAATGTCTTGAACTTTGGTAAAAAAAAACTAAAACTCAAAGGTTGTTTATGCTTGAGCCAAATTCAGAAAAAAGAAAACCAAAATAGTTAACACTTAGTAATTTCAAAAGAAACATTAAAACAGGGAATTTACCAAAACATAGTGAAAACACTTATCAAGCAACTAACATGTTACAAACAATGCTTAATTCAACAAGTAAAATATTCACATGTTCTCAACGTGAGCAGATGACAATCTAGAAAATAGGAATTTGAAAGACACAACTTTGCAAGATAAATTAGAGTTCAAGGAGACTTTGAATAAAAAGAATGACCTCAAAACAAGTTGCAAGAGGTGATATATATACATATGAGACTGATCTAGATGTTTATACAGATCTACAACATATAAAGTTCAGTTCTTAAAGACAACTAAATTAGGACAATAGGATCACAACACAATAGTAAGACTTGATAAGAAATTATATGCCAATCACAAAGAGGTTTAGAAGAACACAGTTATATTTACACATGACGCCAAGTGCGTTCTAGAAGTTCTACATCAGACAAGACTCATATAGATATCAAACACATCAAAATGAGCCTTTGAGGTCATATTTACAACAAACTGAGTTCATTTTTCCACCAAAAATATAAAAGACAAATGCTCAATTTTTATAGAACATCAGAACATCAAAACAAGGAAAATACCTCAAGGGAAAGGAGATGACAAGCTGCAAAATGCCAAAGTCACCACGATTAGTTCCACTCCTTTTCAATCTTGTGCACAACACCTGAAATGTATAGGGTAGCTCCCTTCACTCTCAAGTCATCACATAAAAACCAATGCAATTTGATGCATAAAAACATGAAAACCTTTCAAGAAACCACTAACTAGTGAAGACCCCTACCTGGGATCACTGATGTATATGTACAACTCCCAGCAAGTACCAAAAACCACACCACGAACCAATCTTCAGTCCAGTTGAGCCCTTGATCCTATTATGGATAGTAGTAAATCACCATCATTAGTCTTAACATCATTCTAGGGTCGCATTTTCAAAGAATGAGTAGTAGCTATAGCTCCTATGTGTGGGCTTTTTCCAGAAAGAACACAAATTAAAAACATTGATAAGAACATGCAGAAGTGATGCTTGTTAAGAATGTAACCTTTTCTGCCCCTTTTAGAACTGAAAATTAAGTTCAAAGCATAGCATTTTGTATAAATAAACCTCTTGAAAACCAATATCAGAAAGAAAACAAGCAAGCACACACAACCCTAAACGTTTTCTTAGTTTTGAAAAAATAGTTGGATTGAAAACATGTATAAGCATAACCATTATAATCAATAAAGTAGACTCAAGCTAACTCTTTTTGTCACCAAATGAAATTGAAGAAATACGAGAGATAGACTTACGAGAAAAAGGAAATGTGCACTTTTGACATAAAGGTAGTTGCCTAAGCTAGTTCCTTAAACTTACAGGTCTCACACTTTGTATCCAAAATGATACCCCTTATATACCCTCTCTCAACCTAGAAGATTACTCTACCCTAAGAGTTATTCGCACTCTTGAACACAACTCACCTATCTTCTATACACGAAGACCCTTAGAGTTTCTCTCTTACTCTCCTTGCTTGCTTCCTCACAAGCTTCACCTTTTTATAGCAATTGATAGAACTCTCTAGATCTTACTCCATCAATGTCCATTCATGAACCAACCTTCCATGTTCTCTATTATCTCCATGAGAAGACCAATCCTTCCATCTCCCTTGTAACTCTCAAAGAAGACTAAGAGGCATATCATGAATTTAACCCATACATTTATTCGCAATGCATGTACTTAACTATGCATTAATTCCATGCATAACTTATCACCATGAATGCACAAACCATTAACACTATGCATTCATGTCATGCATAATATCTCCACCGTGGAGGGATATGCACCAAACCCAACATGGAGTAGTTTTGAATTTCACATTTTTTTCTTAGTGTACACATCAGTCATGTTTGATCTTGCTGATAGTGCTGTTTGTAATGGTTATATAGTCTCAAGGAAATCTGGTAATTTTGTATTGAAATGTAAGACTTAGCTTGTTCATAGAAAGGCCAACTTGAGCAAAAAAATGAGCAAAAAGATGAAGTTTTAGCTCAACTACTAATCCCTTTGACAAATCATAACATTATAGTCTTCATCAAGGGAACCAGAAGGAAATTAAGTACTTTTTTCTTAATTTGGGTGGCCTTTTACTTTGTTTAACTAAGCATTTTAGGGGATGATCATCATCAGCTAGAAGTGAACTAAATTAACAATTTCTATATTTTTTGAATGTTACTGATATTTTATAGTGGCTTTGAAGATATATTATAATTTGTGTAATGCAGATTGCCCTAGCAGAGGGTTATCTGCCCTCTAAAACCCTTCCTTGTTGTGTGTGAAATGGCCTCTTTTTGTCTCTCCACACTCGTGTCGAAAACGTACATGATGAAAATATGAAAACTGAAAGGCCAACTATGGCAGAAAATATGGAGTTTAAGCTTAACTAGTCACCCCTTGACTTATCAAAATATTATGGTCCTTCATCAATTTTTACTAGACGGTAGGGATACGTAAGCCAAAGCCTCATCATTTTCTCTTAGTCAAGTAAGTAACTCACTAACTCGATCATTTCTTTGTCGGATTAGGATCCTCTCCTTGCCTGACAGTTATCCGTGGTTGTCCTTGGCTTTCAATCCCAGCCGTTAACACAAAATCCAAAGGCCATTTTTATGACACCTCAGCAAAGTCATTAAAACCCACTAATGATACAAATTTCAAGACAAACACCGTTCCTAACAAAGAACCTAACCGAGAAAAAAAAACATAGAACATAAATCAAAGGGCACTACCCCTTCGTTCTTCTCATATCCACGATCTCTCATCTTTTCCTCTTCATTCATCTCTTTTCCGTCCGTGCATCTTATATCTATTGATTTAAGATAAGGATGTTTGCCAATTTTCTTTCTAGATCCTCCCTCTTTCTTATCCAATTTTATTTCCAGATCCCACCATTTCTCTGAGTTCGTTCTATCTCTCTCTCTCTCTCTCTCATCTTTTCTAATCCATGGATGTTTTCATTTTGTAGAATATTGTGTCCTTGATTTCCTATCCTTTCTGAAAACTGACTTAGAAAACAAAAAATCTGGTTATTTTTTTATTTAGAAAACAAATTTAGGTGTATGTTTATCCTAGAAATTTAGATATTGATGGATGTCTACCAGCAGTTGATGTTGAAAAGGTTACTGATCGCAAATTTACAGAAGTATTATAGATGTAAACCATAACAGATAATTATCATTTATCTACTATAGTTGCAAAGAAACAAACAAGCAAGAGAGGCGTAGGAGTCATTCAAAGCTTCAAATAAACCCAGAAAAAAACTGCAAGCTGTTTTGAAAATGAAGAAGGACAGACCCACGTACTGAGATTTCTTCTCAGATTACAGAGAAATGCAGATGGAGCAGAATGGTTGAAGTTACTGGGCCTTTCAATTTTCAAGTGGGATAGTAGTAGTGGGATTTAAGTCGTCTCCGGGTTTGTTTGATTTGCTTTGCTTCCTCAGTAAATGCTTTGAAGAGAGAGAGCGATTCAAATCATTCAATACAGTTTTTGACCGTCTTTTTTTTTTCTTTGAACTAAGAGTTTCTGACGTTAACAAACAGTGTTTGTCTTGAAATTTGCATCATTGGTGGGTTTTAATGACTTTGCAGAGGTGTCATAAAAATGGCCTTCGGATTTGGTGTTGACGGCTGGGATTGAAAGCCAAGGACAACCAAAGATAACTGTCAGGCAAGGAGAGGATCCTGATCCTTCTTTGTCTCTTTTCTTTGGAAAGAAACTATTGTTTTCTTCAATAATTCTGATACTTTATTGCGTTGAAGAACTTTCAAGTTTGTATAATGCAGATAACTCTATCAGCACACAGTTTTTGATTAATTTGTTACAAAAACTCGTTGCGTACAACTTAATATTAACTTCTTTGTTTATAGATAGATATATGTAATATGCAATCATTATTAATTTATTTATTTTCATACATTTAAAATTTTTATAATAGAAAAGTTTAGCCTAGATTGTCTTGAAATCCAGGCTCCGTCCTTGTTGAAAACTGAGTTCTTGTTTTGAAATCTTGGCTCCGTCCCTGTTGAAAACGTTGAAAACTGAGTTCTTGATGATGACGACGACGATGATGATGATGATGTTAATCAAATGCAAATATCAAGTCCCACATGGGTTAAACCTGATAAGATCGAACTATCTTTGTCTGCTCTTAAATGCTGCACCCACAAAAAGGTACGACCCTTACATCTTTGTGGTTCTGATCAGTTCTCCATTCAAATCTAGAGCATTGTTAGTTAGCTTGCAATTTCTCATTACACACCTTGAAATGATATTTTGTCACACTGATGATGACAGTTTTATGAATTCAAGGTTCAGCACCTTTCATCGTTGTTTCCATTGAGAAACTTAGTCTGATGCATATGCTGTTTAGAGCAGAGATCGTTATGGGTTTGAATTCCATTATGTTTTCGATGTTGTTCTTGATCTTGAGCTTGTTTAGTTTAAGGTGTTATTGTGCTGAAGTTCATGAGATCACTAATTCCAAACCATTAGCAGTAGGACAAACTCTAGTCTCCCCTGGCCGGATTTTCGAATTGGGTTTCTTTAGTTTTAATGATTCAAGTAAGCAATATGTTGGGTTATGGCACCAGAATATATATCCTCGTAAACAAGTGTGGGTGGCCAATAGGGAAAGGCCTCTTGCAGTTTCAGATCGCTTGGCTAGTCTGAGAATTAGTAAAAATGGGCATTTGGAGCTTGTAGATGGCAAACAGAGTTCTGTCTGGTCAGCCAATATATCTAATTGTTCATCTGCAGTTCTCTTAGATAATGGAAACTTCATTTTCAAAGATGTAACGGGAGCTGATATGTGGGAGAGTTTCAATAATCCTAGTGACTCGCTTCTGCCAAGCATGCTGGGGAGACAGATTTTCTTGACATCTTGGGGAAGTGATGATGATCCATCACCGGGGATATTCAAGGTCGGACAGTCAGCAGAGTTGCCATCACAATCGTTCATTTGGATAAATGGATCTATTCCCCACTGGAGAAGTGGGCCTTGGGATCAGTCAAAGTATATTGGTGTGACACCGGGAACAAGGTATAACTCTAACAGTTCTAACAACATTGCAGGTGACAAAGTTCTTGGATATATGTACATATCTTCAGACGGAGTACTGAGCCAAATGTTTTCAGAAAGTGGGAAGAACTGGTATCTTGACTGGGAGTCATGGAAAAGCCCATGTGACAATTATGGTGCTTGTGGACCTTTCGGGGTTTGCAGAGCTTCTGAATCTCCAATCTGCAAGTGTTTGAAAGGGTTTACACCCAAGTCCAATGAGGAATGGAGCAAAAGAAACTGGACCGGAGGTTGTGTGAGACAAACAAATTTGTCTTGTGAGACACACACAAATGAATCAAAATCAGAAGATGGGTTTTTGAAGTTGGAAAGATTGAAAGTACCCGATTTTCATCAATATCTGATTTCATTGGCTCAAGACAAGTTTGAGGACTGCAAGATACAGTGCCTGAGTAATTGTTCTTGCCTGGCTTATGCTTATGTTGATAACATAGGGTGTTTGGTTTGGTCCAAAGACCTTATTGATATGCAGCAGTTTCCATTTTTTGGAGTAGATCTTTATGTCCGCCTAGCAGACTCAGAACTAGTTCAACTAGGTAATTGATAATAGCTCATGCGCAGCTCTAACAACCCCCCCCCCCCCTTTTTTTTTTGTCTGAATGTTATGTTGATTTTTTTTTTCTTTTCAGGTGAAGGAAAGCCGATAAAGTTAATTGCCAGCCTTACAGCGATTGGTTGTATGAGTATCTTGGTCGCCATAGTCTTCAGTTTGTACCGGTGGCGTGCGAATAAAAAGCGTAAGAGATTGTTGTTTTCTGTCATCCAACTGTTGCTTCTTGTTTTGTTCCAACTCAGTGTTTGATAGTTTTATTTGCAAAATCAGGAGATGTCATAATAACAACTCCGCGCTTGGAATCAAGTAGTTTGATTAAGATTTACAGAGACGATCTTCGAGAATATCTGGGAAAGCATGATCTCTCAGAGCTAAAGATATATGATTTTGATAGCATACTAATCGCCACAAACAGCTTCAGCATCACAAACAAACTCGGGCAAGGAGGCTTTGGCCCAGTTTATAAGGTGCTTTTTTCTGCAAGGATAGCATATACATGCATTAATGGAATTATTTGATTTATGAATCTCGTGTAGGGGATACTACCAGAAGGGAAGGAAATAGCTGTGAAGAGACTGTCTAGTAGCTCAGGACAGGGTGTTGAAGAGTTCAAGAATGAGATGCTTTTGATCTCCAATCTTCAACACAAAAATCTTGTTAGGATCATGGGTTGCTGCATTAAAGAAGATGAGAAGTTATTGGTTTATGAGTTCATGCCTAACAAAAGCCTGGATGCTTTTCTATTCGGTTAGTTTCACTAGGTTTTTATGTTTATCTGCTGTAAGTTGCTCATTTTTATCTTGTTCTTTCAATATAATCTTTCGTTTTTGATCTGTTTATAAAATTCTTTTGAAAAGTTCTTACATGTAGTTATGAAAGGAGTAGCAAGAACACTAAATAACCTAGGCACAACTCATCCTTGAGTTTGACTAAGCAAGATCTTTAACCCTGCAAGTTTAATGCTTACGACTATCTAACATTTTCTGGTGTTTAAGATCTCCATTGTAAATTCACTTGATACAACTTTGTCTCTAATGTTTAGAGCTAGAGTTCTAGTTTTAACCAAATTTTATGGCTAAAAGTCTCTTCTCATCATTGTTTCATTGTAATGTGTATCGATAATATGAATATAATTACTGATTGGAGTCTTGCACTCTAATGGGTGCACTGATTATTTGATTAGATCCATCAAAGAGAGCAGTGCTTGATTGGGCTACACGCTTTAACATTATTCAGGGTGTTGCTAAGGGCCTTCTCTATCTTCACCATGATTCCTATGTGAAGGTGATTCATAGAGATCTAAAAGTCAGTAACATCCTCTTGGATGAAAAAATGAATCCAAAAATTTCAGATTTTGGATTAGCACGCATTGTTGAAGGAACTCAGAGTCTAGAAAATACTCTGAAGGTTGTGGGAACACGGTAAATATTAGACTTTTCAGTTACATACCATAAGCCAGAAATCAGAAGAAATAGTTTTGTTAGATACATACTGATGTGTTTTCTGTGCAGTGGCTATATGTCTCCGGAGTACGCTATGGGTGGGGTGTTTTCTGAAAAATCTGATGTCTACAGCTTTGGGGTCTTGGTATTGGAGATTATTAGCGGCAAGAAAAATACCAGCTTTTATTTGTCTGACCAACAGCTAGGCTTTCTTGCCTATGTAAGTTTATACTCTAAATTTTAATGTAATTGTTGTCTACAGTTTTGGGTTCTTGACAAGTTACAACAACAGCTAATGGGATTATATTTTCAGGCATGGAATTTGTGGAATGAGGGGAGGGCAATGGAGTTGGTAGATGAAGTATTAGGTGATTCATATTCCAAATCAGAAGTATTGACATGCGTGCATGTTGGGCTTGTTTGTGTACAAGACAATGCTGCTGATAGACCTACCATGGTTGATGTAGCTTCAATTTTAAGCAGCGAGAATGATGGTCCACTTCCTAAGCTGCCTTTATTCACTATCCAAAACTCAGCTTCTAATCCTCAACACTCTGAGAATACTATTTCCTCCAAAAACGAAGCTAGCATTACTGTGATTGAAGGACGTTAAGCAACAGCAAACTTGGTACTTGACAATGCAATACATCAAGGGGTTCTTCCACATATTGAGGGTTTTATGGGGATTCGGGTACCCAGTTTCACGACCTGAAACAAGAAGTGGAGATGAGAGCATTTGCATCAGGTACGCAATTTGTTCTACTGTAAAATTATGGAACACTGCAAAGTTTCAATCTTTCACATCAAGTTTTACTTTATTCCAGCTATCATGTACAGATTGATTGGTTTTAGTCATGGGTGATAATTACTGGGTTTCATTTACTTTTACCTACCAGATGATTTCTTTGCATTTTACCTGGATTTCTCCTAGAATGGAACTGTTATAAACTGCTTTTAATTTGCTTCCTTCATTGAAAGTTCTATTCTCTTTCTCGAATGTTCATTGTGTCCATGAAAACATTCACTTCAAGTTTGAATGTTACTGAAAGTGACCAGAGAAGATAGTGGGATGTGAACTATATTTAGTCCCATTGAAGTTTTACTGATACATGCCTTTTTGGTTTACAACCAGTCATTCACAATTAAGAACACAGCTGACCAGAGAAAATTAACAGCCTTCAAATAATTAGTAATTTGTAAAATGTATGGTGTACAGTAACTGTCAACTTGATGCTTATCGAGTGTTATGGTAGAGGATTTGGATAGTAGTAGGTCCTGGACCATGTATTATTCTTGAGTTGTATGATTCGTAGGAGCCAAGTCTTTAAATTTGTCTGCCTTGACTTTGAAAGCATTTGGCAGAATTATCATAGAATTTTCTACATTACCTGATCTACACTTAGACACTTAGTTCTGTGTTGTCTATGTTCTTCAACACTTTCAGTAGCCAAGCAGTCCTTGTGAAACAGAATATAATGGACATTGTTCTTCTGCGAAACGCATGTTGGGATGAAACTGAGTAGTGTTACTTTGTTTTTCTTATTCTTCTTCAGTTTGCCTCCGTCACAGTATGGCGCTGAAGTATATAACATGACTCCTTCACACACATTAGCAGAGGGACAAACTGTAGTCTCTCCTAGCCAAATATTTGAATTAGGCTTTTTCAGACCTAATAGTTCTGCTGATAAGTATGCGAGGTTGTGGCACAAAAGTATATATTCCAAGATACAGCACAGAGATGAACCTCTTGCAGCCAGGGAAACCTTGGCTATTTTGAGAATTGGCAGCAGTGAGAGTCTGGAGCTCATATATAGTCTAATTGTTGTCTGGTCTACCAATATATCTAATTGTTCATCTGCATCTCTTAGATAATGGGAACTTTGTCGTGACGTCGTCAAAGATGTTATGGGGGCTGTTATGTGGGAAAGTTATACTAATCCTAGTGACTCACTTCTACCAAAAATGGTGTTGAGTTACAACCGTGGTACTAGTAATATTTCTTGAAATCTTGGAAAAGAGAAAATGTTATTTTGTTCATTCTTGGCAGGACTTTCAACAGAGTTGCCAGCACAAATTTTCATTTGGAGTAATGGATCTTCTCCTCACAGGAGAAGAGGACCATGCATCAAAATTTGTTGGTGTACCCACAATGAACACTGGTTATTAATCCATTTTCACTTGTTGATCGAGAATGTGATGCAGTGAACAAGGTACTTCTCTTGAAAGTTTTGATAAAATTCCAGGTGACACAGTTCTTGCATTCATGGACATATCTTCAGAAGGTAAAATGAGCCTTAAGTTTTCACTGGTACGTTATTGGCCACCAAGCCCCCTAGTCAAAAACTGGTACTGCGTTAATATGTCCTGATGTCCACCTCTAAATTGGTTCACAAGTCATTATATAGATTCAGTGTTTGCCTACTCTCAATAACTTACAGAATGGAGAGGCTGCACCTGAAACCAAACCCAAGTCACTTACCTACGAGTCAATCAAGGACTACGTACACAAAATCACCACCTACAAATCAGCGTAGATACCTCGCTTTCTGATGTCTCTTGTCTCTTCGCGTACGTGTTCCATATGCCTTACCTACCAGAAATTCTCACCTACAAACTAAACAGACCAAGACCATATACACAGAGAAGTGAGAGGAACATCATCCTCAGCTAGCTAGCTTCAGAGTTCCTCAGACACAGTACGTACAATGGCAGCTGACACCTTAGTCCTCTATGCAGCTCCAGGAATGGGGCATATGATCTCCATGGTGGAGCTAGGCAAGCTCATCCTCAAGCATTACTCCCACAAATTCTCCGTCACCGTGCTCTACACCACCGGCAGCCTCGTCGACACACCAACCATCCCCGCCTACATTGACCGCATCACACAATCCCATCCCTCCATTTCCTTCCACTGCTTCCCACGCGCCGCCGTAACTAACCACCATAACCAAACTCGCAGCCTGGCCGCTCTCATGTTCGAGTTCATCCGTCAGAACGACCCCAACGTCCGTCTTGCCCTACAAGAAATCTCCAAAACTTGTCAAGTCCGCGCCTTCATCATCGACCTGTTCTGCTCCTCCTCAATGGCCATAGCCAAGGAGCTCAACATTCCCACTTTCTACTTCTACACTTCCGGCGCGGCAGCTCTCGCGGCTTTCATGTATTTCCCCACCATCCATGCACGAGTAAACCAGAGTTTCAAGGATATGAGAGACACTGCTTTTGAGTTTCCGGGATTGGACTCTCCTTTGCGTGCTGTGCACATGCCTGAGCCGATGCTCGACCGGAACGATCCTGCTTATTCGGATCTGGTCTACTTCTGCTCTCATCTTGCTCTATCAGATGGAATCATAGCCAACACATTTGAAGAGCTCGAGACTCCGGCCGTGAATAAGGCCATCTCTGAAGGTCGATGTGTCCCTTATGCTCCAACTCCTCCTGTATATTATATCGGACCCTTGATCGATGAAGAAAAGGCATCCGGCTCTGCACATTCAGATGAGGAGTGTTTGTTGTGGCTCGATAAGCAGCCGAGTCGGAGTGTGGTGTATCTCTGTTTCGGAAGCAGGGGTTCATTCTCGGAAGCTCAAGTGAGAGAGATCGCAAATGGGTTGGAGAGAAGCGGTCAGAGGTTCTTGTGGGTGGTGAAAAAGCCACCTGTTGACAACACCAAGCAGATTCATGGCGTGGAGGACTTCGATTTGGATGCTCTTTTGCCGGAGGGTTTCTTGGAGAGAACTAAAGAGAGAGGCCTGGTGGTGAAGTCGTGGGCGCCGCAGGTGGCGGTGCTGAAGAAGGAAGCTGTGGGCGGGTTTGTGACTCACTGTGGTTGGAACTCGGTGCTAGAGTCGGTGATGGCCGGGGTGCCGATGGTGGCTTGGCCACTTTATGCAGAGCAGCATCTGAACAGGAGTGCTTTGGTGAAGGAAATCAAAATGGCGATTGATGTGGAGCAGAGAGAGGAAGATGGGTTCGTGACGGGCGATGAAGTGGAGAGAAGAGTTAGGGAGTTGATGGAGTCGGAAAATGGAAGAAAGCTCAGGGAGAGGAGCTTGAAACTTGGGGAGGTTGCTTTAGGTGCTCTGGGAGAGCATGGTTCCTCCAGAAGAGCTCTGGCCAACTTTATTAACGCCATTCAATGATTTGTTTACCTTTCTCTAATGTGTGTGCATGAATAGGAATGCAAAGTGATTTTGGATTTTTCTGTTTATGGAAGTAATGTATGTGTGATTTTAGATGACCATGAATCGAAAGAATACTTGATACATATCATTTTATGTTGCAAGTTCTGTTGCCAATGGTGGAATTTAGGGTTTAGACATTGTGCCAAAACTGGCTGTTACTATGGTAATAGAAGATTGTTCTGTTTCCAATGATGATTCTGATGATGGGTATAAGGCTATAAGTTTTCATCAATAAAAACCGTCATGGAAGGCACAAGCACAAATTTTTCAATTGAAGAGCAAAACAGAGCTGTCACAGTTTGCAACTACTTTTTATCAACCTTCAGACACTAGAAAAACCACACCTACAATTCATACTCTCAAAAAAGTTACTTTGGCATTACTCAACGAAAATAAGCCATCTATTTTCTCTACCGATTATTGAATCAATGTCAATCGTGTTCTCAACGACAACCACAATTAGAACTTACTACATGCCAAGATTCTTGATAGAGCGGTCATTGGATGTGATGGTTAATAAACAATCAAATACTAAGAGCATCTCCAACAGAATGCTTAATTGAAAAAAAAAAATTAAAATTTGTCAATTTTTAAGATAAATAAGAACTCGAGCAGAATGTTTAAAAAATTGCTAAATCTTAAAATTGCTAAATAGAATTGATGGGTGCGTCTATTGTCACCCCATAAACCACTTTACTCACCTCACACGTTGTTGATTTACTGAAATACCAAAATACCTTGATATAAAATTACAGCAAGGACAATATGTTGTTACAAATTACAATTTTTTTTTCTTTTTCTTTTTTATCTTTTTGTTTTAGATGAACACAAATTTCATAACTTTATCCCAAATTTATCATATTCGGTCGTGAGTTTGAAGACACTAGCATTTAACCTGAAGATGAGGTAAACTGTTTGTATTTTTTTTTTCTTTGTTGATAATTTGTCTATCCCTTTACTCATTATTTCCTATGTCAATGAAGTTTGAACCTATGACCTCAAAGTTGTTAGTTAATCTCCTTAACCAACCAGGTCACAGCTCACTGACACTACTAGAGATACATTTACAGACATTATGCATCTTGATAGCGACTGATACATTGAGTTGTTAAATTTGAGAGTTTTTTCTTGTTCTTTAACTTGAATTTATACTTTCATATGAATTTTTGTTCACTTGGTGATTTTACTTACCTTGAGCAAATCTGATTTGACAAAATATATGAAGAGAATGTAGGGTGAACAAAGTAGAATTGAGAAAAGGGTTTTTTAGGTATTGTTAATAGGTGAACAAAGTAGACTTACAATTAAAATTATATGAGTGGGGGTGTGAAGAGAATGTGAGGTGAGCAAAGTGGTTTGTGAGGTGACAATAGACGCACCCTAAATTTATCAACTTACACAAGAATTGCTAAAAAGAAACCTATTTTTCTCTCATGTTTTCTATTCACATGTCAGCTTATGATTCGTTAAAAATATTACTTAATTTACACTTAGCAATTACTGCTGAACCACAATTGCTATTTCGATTGTTAAATATTTCAATTGTTAAATATCCTAACTATTGTTAAATTAAACAACAAACTAACCTAGACTACTGGAGATGCTTTAATAAAAGTTTTATATATTGGTTAATTGACATATGGAAAATGGTTAGAATACCAACAAAATATACCAAATATCAATACCAAAAGATGTGGCATTTCATCAACGAAACTTCCAATAGGTGCAGGAAGAGTCAACTTCACTCCCAAATAATAAACTCATACAGAATGCAAAACAGAAGCATCATTGTTGCATGGGAAGGGTATTGGATTGGCACCATCCTGATCCCAGTTTTAGGTCCCTGCTTTTCATTTGTTTCCGTAGCTTTTTAACCATTACTATAAACCCACAACTTTGGACCTACTAACTCCATTGATGTACTTCATGTCCCAACACCAATAATAGCTAATGTTTAGTGGTATAGGTATGCCAACAAACCTTAATCCTATGTATTGAGGCTCATCCTATAAGCCTAAACAAAAAGCCAACCTAATATATCTTAGGCGAAGCAAAACCCAAACAATATGTCCATCCTTCTTCAATTAATATGTTCTATTTGTTTACAAAATCTCAAATTTGGTCCATATAATGTCAGGCAAAAGAAGGAAGGCTTTGATTGAGAAACTACATGCTGATGTTCAAAATTATACTTTCCCATGGAGATGCACCAAAAACTGCTCATCTGCCATCAATTCTAGCTCAAGGATGCTGCAGTGGGAGCTACCACCAATGGAACTTCAATCTCTTCTCCTCAGATATTCCGTCCACTGCTTTTTCTTTTATGCCGGCAAGTATGGCAAGCAAGGGATGACCTTTTGTTCCACAACACCAAGAGATACCAAAAACCTAGTATATTTCTCAGTAATTCTCTCTACCCAAGATCTACATGTATATATATGGTTTCAGCAAATTCTAGGACTGAAGAAGACAAAATCATCTAATACCAGGCATGAGCAATGAAATCGTGACTACATAATTATGCATTAGAGAACCTTCACAAAAGCTCACCTTTCTGACACCATTGGGTAGCCAGATCATGCATAGTATTAAATCAAATCAATAGACCTATAAGATCAGCAAATATTCTAGATTGATGTATTCCAAATTAACTTTTTGATTTCTAATATATCTCAACAGGAGGGATATTCCTACAAAAAAAAAAAAAAAAAAAAAACAGGAGGGATATCTATCAGACAACTTACTGCATTCCCAATTAACATCACATCAATAGGCTTTCCTCTGAAATTATAGAATCAGAAACCAAAAAGTTTTCTCTAACTTCGATTAGTTAAAGGAACAATCTTTTGAAAAGGAATTTGGATAACCAAACCAAGTTCACATATGAGATATGGTCAAAATCATATCTCAAACAATTTGACAGGAGAAGCTGCAAAACCCTCAATCCAAACTACAAGCGAGCACCATCCATAGTTAAGCATCTATGTTTTCTCTGTATAACAATATTATCACCTCTAAAGACAATGCCCATTACTAGTATGGTGTAGGATTAGAAATATTGAGCGAGAGAGGAAAGTACTGCAATCCATTTATACATTTAGTTTGAACTTCTAAGCACAATTGGCTTTAATTATACTGTATAGGACCTGTATAAAATGATAAAATTATTTAGCTCACCAACTTTCCTTATTATCCAATAGCCTATATTCTACCTCTTCGTCATGTGTGAGTCTCCATTACGTACTAGACAAACCACAATCAACATAGATTAAGACTTTAAGAGCTTGAAAATCCTAGGATTTGAACTTGGGAACTCCTACTATGAGTTGCTAGCCTCACACATATCACTACTACAAGGTGGACCAATAAAAAAAAATTATATTCTAATATTTCTTGCTTAGAGAATTTGGTCCATAACAGTAAAACCCAACAGATTGTTTTTATTCATTCAAAACAATCATGAACCACACAAAATTGATCCTCTCACTTATAATCCTCCTCTATTTACAGGACAACATATATTGAAAACAATTTCATATGACATGTCTGATAATTTAACTAAATCTGTTATTTAATATGTAGCTTATCATGAGAACCAGCCTTGTCTTCTTTTTTCTTTATTTATTATTATTTTTTTTAACAATGTGAACTGCAACTTTTCAACCTATATATTCAAGATGATATATGGACATGGAAAGAAGATAATGGGGAAAATGATTAAAAGCATGTTAAAAATATGAAATCTGACACATAATTTTAGAGCTATGAGTCCATAACAATACTCGGGTTCCTTTTTGATGGAATACAATAATACTAACAGAATTTCCAAAAGGAAGCAGCCAAATGCTTAACCACTGATTCTAGGTATGGCATTCTTACATCTATATATTGAAGAATGCGCCTTAGAATATAGAGTATCTCAAAAACACAAGGTAATTCTAATCAACAACCATGATGACAAACCTCGGCTGAAACTTTAAAAACCTAATAATTACACTAAACAGTAGGTGGCATTCTGAGGTACCTCTGTTTATTCTTTAGGCATGCATTTGCACCTGCGCTGATACTCTGACAGCTCCTGCAAAATTATAATATTTCAGTACATAAAGAACTTCACTTCAATTATTCCAAAGACAGTGTAATGTGTTTACTTCCAGTTCCTTCGAGTTTCCTCAGGAAACTTGCGTATGGGGAGATTTTTAAAACAAGGTCAATGTGTAATATACCTGAATCTGTTTCTGAAGAAACTTCACATACTCCACTGCCTCTTCTAACATATCCGCAGTATTAGTTTGCTGCAAGGAACAACAATAGAAGCCCCACACCAAACAACTGTGAGCTATTGTCTGCTTAATCAGACTCTTGTAAGCTGTTCTTTACTACCAAATTAGGAAGTTTGATATTATCCGAACAATTCGCTAGTTTCTTCTTTTACAAACTCTCAAGATAGTTTACAAATGCAAGAATCAAAATATGGCAATAGCTTTCAAGACTGATTATAAAAATAATAGGGAGTTTATGTTCATAAGTAATGTACATAAAATAAAACCAAATACAAGAACATAAACAAGAGGTCCACCTATCTGTTGGGAGATGGATGTAAAATGAATTACAATCTTGATAAAGTAATATTTTATCAGTAAAAATGAAGTCCCGGAATCTCACCATATGGATAAAGACTGATTGTAGATAGTAAAGTTACTTGCAGCTTTAAAATGCCTATAAAGTTTTAAAGATGTAAAAGAAAAGTACAATCCCTTTTCGGTTTATAAAAAAACATGAAGGTTAAAACTATTCACTGATTAAGGCATTGAACAAATTAAAAATAATCACTTATTTAGTTAATTGTTCAGTGCATCAAAGCTTTTCTAACTTGCTGATTTTAGAGTTTAGAACAAAGGTTATAATCGCGAATTCCCTAAATTGTATTCCTCCTTTTACATCATGCCTTCCCAAGCTCATTCCTAACAAGTTCAAAAGGGGAAGATCTTCGACATATGCGGTTAGCTAGATTATAAATTAACTGTTTATTGTCTCACTCACTCCAGACTAATCTAAACTATCCATGAAACAAGGGCAGAAGAACTTAGAGTCATCATTAGATTGCCATCATCACTGCCCAACACGAAGTAGGATACTCCTATACATAATATTAGTTTGATCACACAACAACTCCAACTAAATCACTAGCTGCAGTTGAACAATAGTGTGCTACAGCAAATGGTATTTCAAAACAAATTATCTTCCAGGTTCTATCATATGGTATTGATATACAGAAATTGTAGTTTGATCAGAAAGTATATCAGTCAGAAGCTCTAACCTTATCCATGTTGGGTACCAGCTCCTGAAGCTTCCTTATCCGGTCACTAATTCGAGTCCTCCTAACCTACAACAAACCCATGAAACATAAGAACTTAATAAACCAATATATTAACTCAACTAGGTAATTATTTATGATTAGAAATGGAAACATTCCACCCTCTTATTTTCTATATATAGAAATGAATAAAATGTGTCCAAGGAAGACTATAGTAGTTACCCTTTCAGCAATACTCCTTGGATGAGTAGCACAACCTCTCTTTGCCCTAACCCTCAGAGCTCCTGACTCCTCCAATCCACCTTCCTCCATTTTCTACGAACAAAAAATCGACCACCAACTATCAAATAGACAAATTCATTTCGAAAAATAAAAAGAAAGTTGAAGATTCAAAATTTACTCACCACCTCCCTAACCCTCTTATTAGCCAAAGAAGATGAAGAAACGCTACCGAAATTCGGGTTGGAAACATAGTCGAGCTGGCTGGCCGGAATCCCACCGAACCCGGAGAAATACCCTTCCGACCCATCACTCGAATTCCCGACAAAGTCGGCCGGAGAGCTGTTCTGTCTCAAAAACCTCGCAGCTGGATCCGCCACCACTTCCGCGGAACCAAACCCCACCGCCACAGACGAAGTGGGCCCCCCGCAGCTATCTGCAAGAAGGTCGGTGAGGCACTGGGTTGGCTTCAAAGGGTCCTCTTCCTCGTCCTCAAGCAGCGCCTCCAACCATGACGCCGGCGCCGAGCAGAACCGGCCGAGCCCACCTCGAGTCACTTCTCCAATTCCGCCAGGTGCCGGTTGCATCTGCCCTCGTCACCACCGCCGTCCCCAGCTCCGATATTTTCGCTCTTTTGCGAGATTTTCGGCTACACAACAATGGTGAAGGAAGCAGAAACAGAAGCAGAGGAAGACAGAGACTTCACTACACAGTGGTGTTTGAAGAGGCAGACAGTATCAGATGGTTTATTTACTTTCTGATCCTTTGGTTCTCTCTCTCGTTGTCTGAGCAATGTTGCGCCAAATCGAGAAACCCCGGTAATGATTCTCTGCTTCTACGGCCACATCTGTACCTTCGTGTTCCGCCGTCGATGGGTTGGGAAAGGTAAAAGTGAAGAGTATGGACGGTGATTAAGTATTAGTGACGTGCACGTTACGCGAGGGGTAAACATGTAAGGCCGGGACGGTTCAGGGTGGAACGTCATCGTTTAGTGGGCTCACAAACGGTGTCTTCCATGCGAAGAAAGCCGAGACGAGGAGTGGCGCGTGGGGTCGACGTGAGGAAGTGGTAGATTTTTTCTTCTTTTTCTTTCGATCTGAATCCTATGGTTTTTGCCTTTTGTGGCAAATTTAAGGAGAGAGGGCAATGATGGGCATTCCAAAACTAAATTTGCATAAAAATGGAAAAGGGTGGTTGAGGGCTTAAGGCTCTCTCTCTCTCTCCAAGGACGTCGACGTTTTTTAGTCCTTTACTGGGTTTGTACTGTTAAAGATCCAAAGAGGGGACAACACTAGTAAAGGTCGAGTCGAATCCAAGGGTCACATTGAGCACCATTGCTGCCTGCTGCGTGAGGTGTAATGTGGTACCACACTCTCCAATCAATGACACACTAGATGACACTCTAATATAAGGATAGAAATTGGGTGACAAGCCGTTGTCACATTTAGGTGACCAACACCAATAAATTGATGACACGTGTTGTTTTAGACTTACCAGTAAAAGAGGCTCAACATTGCTACCAGAGAGTTAAGCGGAATATGGAAGTTTTTTGTTAATGAGAATTACAAACCAGCAAATCTCAGAATTCTTGCCTCATGCTATCATATATTGATTGTTGGAAACTAATTTCACGAAACTAAAATGTGACTCAGGCCTTCAACCACCTCAAAGGAAGACCCAAGAAAAAGAAAAAAAAAAAAAAAAAAAAAACCAAGTCCACCCACAAACTTTTTTTAACCCAGGTCTTCATTGGGTCTTCACATGAGTCAGACCTATGACCCAGACCTCCATTTTTGAAGACCTAGGTCTTCGATTCCAACTCAACCCGTTTCGTGGGGCCTAGGGAGATGTCGACCACATGAAGCGTGCAAGTGGGTGGAACGACGCGAGCAGCCAAGGGCGTAAAGGCTACGAGCGAATCAGAAAAAGGCATGCGCGTATCTAACGCGTTTTTGTCCCGTAGCGGTTACCTTTCAGAAACAGGGGCCACGTATCAATAACTGGGGCTGTTACTTTTCATTTCAAATCCAACGGTTCTTTAATCTCGACCGTTGGTTGTGATTATATGTTGGTGATCCAACGACATACAATTAAACACTAATGTTACCGTTGGTTTCCAACGGTTTAAATTTTTTTTTCTAAGACAATTCCTAACGGCTATAAAAAAAATTCCTTTAAATACCTTGTTTAATTTTCATCCAACACAACACCTCACTCTACCATTTTTCATACCAAATATTTTCCATTTCTCTACAATCACACAATTCCTCTGTTTCTTTCACCGCAATGGATAATTTGTGGGAAATGATCCGCAAGTCGCAAGAAGAAGATGATGAAGATGACTTGGCGACAAGCGCCGCAGTTATTGCAGCAGTGGCTCATCATGAAGCTCAAAACCAACCTCTGCGTCGCGGTTCTCATCCCGGTTGTCGTCCAAACCAACCTCGAGAAAGGGAGGACAGAGGCACATGTATGCTTCAAGACTATTTTGTTGAACGTCCTATTTTTAGTGATGAGGAATTCCGAGTTCGATATAGGATGAGTCACAAAGTGTTCACCTGCATACATGATGGCCTTTGCAACTATGATCGATATTTTATCCAAAATTCAGATGCTATGAAGAAAGTCGGTCTACTTCCTGAGCAGAAGATGACGTCTTCTTTACGGATGCTTGCATACGGTGCTATGACAGATCAATGTGTTGAGTATTGTCAGATGGCAAAGTCCACCTCTATTGAGTGCCTCCAACGATTTACAAGAGGAATCGTTGCTCTTTACTCAGCAGAGTACCTTCAAGCTCCTACTCTAGCCGATCTTACAAAACCTGAAAAAGTACCGAACTGTCCATCGGAGTCGCCAGACTTCTATGAACACTTATATTGAGCGGTTCACCACCTTCCACGTCTCTAAATGCCACCAAATTTCGTAAATAGTCGGCTTGGATGTTAGAAATTTGTGGCCGTAAACAGAACCTCAAGAACCGGTCTAAAAGTTGATGAACCGGTTCACACAATGACTGGTCCGCAAGCTGAAAAACCGGAAATTCAGGGTTTTTTTAACTTTTCAATCATTGTTAAGGTTCCCCATAACATCTAATTATTATGGCTTAAGTTGAACCATTGTGAACATCACCATAGCATTATTATGCCTCAAAGTGAACAATGAGAAGCCATCTAGGCCAACATCTTATGTATCATTCTTGTATAATTACTCACAGACATTGTAATTAATGTCTTACTTAGTGAACAACGACTGAGCATCTTGTGTATGCTAGTCTCTTTATTTCATTGTCTTTAGCGTAAGAGGGTGTCGCTCCTAATCTTTGCTAAAGAATAGGCTTTACAAAACAAGTAACGAGCATGACCAATGTGAGATCATATGGAGTTCTTTTGCGTCATATTTGCTTATGAAAGCATGAGTAGTGTCTCAATTGTATAGGAGGATGACGCAAATGACTTTAATGTCATCCATAGACCGTGAGCATTGCTCATAGCTCCACAAAGTTGTATTTTGGTGATCATTTGATCTCAATTGTTATTTTGGTCAAAAGAAAAGATATCTGTGAGAGTTTTTACTCTTTAGTATACGGATCATCAAACATGTCAAAAATTATCCCGAACGATTTATGTTAAAGCATACATGAGTCAATGTCTCCATTCTCATCATTGGTGACAATAACCGATTCAATTAACTGAATCTTAGTGACTCATGAATGTTGCGCATTCATTATAGTGATACATAAGAAATTCTTATTAGTTCTCACAATGTGTTTTGCAGGTGATAAACGTTGACGTGAATATCATTAAGTCATAACACGGTTCAATTGCTTTCTTATGCATAAATAGCATATGTGACTTGAATCATAACGCCATTAGGCATTGGAACTTGAGCATTAATCCGCTCTGATTATTTATGATGATCTAATCATCGCAGTCACAACGGATTTATAAAGAACTAAATCCATGAATAATTGTTTATTCCTTGCAATAAGCTAAGCATTTAATCTCTCTACAACACATTCATATACCAGAATGTAGAGACAACAGTCTTATGTCAAGACATAGAAACCGAATACTACGAAGAGGGACAAAACAAGGCTAAAAAACATGTCAAAACATGGCAAAATTGGTCGTGAGCACCCACGGCCCACTATTGGATCTTGTAGAGAAAGAAGAGGATTTTTCAACATCCAATTTTGGATGACATTTAACGTAACACAATTTCTTTTTGCAATTATGAATCCGCTCAAGAGTGTAGAAAACTACTCTTGTTTGTAATGTGTTTGCAATTGTATAGGTGTGCATTGTGCCACACTTGATATCATAAATCCTCTTTTGATCCAAAACCGATGTGTATTTCGCCACATCATGATATTTAGCCTTTAGAAACGCCACCTTATAATTACTGGTGGTCTAATGTAGTCTAATGTAGTGTCATGTTGTAATGCAATATATTGCATTAACATATAGCTTATGTAGATCGAACCATATGTGCTAGACAAAATCTGAATATATATGCCAACAATTATAACGAGGTCTTGACCATGAATTTAATTCAAAATATAACGACTAAGTAGCTTTAGTCAAATATGTGAGGTGTATGCCTTCACAAAACTTGGAAAAATAAACTGATTTTGTAGTCACTTAGACTATTAAACCGAAGTCATGTGCTCCATATTTTTCGTAATGTACCTTTTGCTTTTAAAATCCGTAACTGTGAGAAAATATTCTCATCTTCTTCCATATATTGACCATATTATTGTTTTCTTTGCAATTAGTATACCGATGTAGAACCACATCAATAACATGATTTTTCTTGTACTAGCCCAATCTTTATATGACAAGTGAGGTTCGAGACGTTGTCTCTCTCTCTTTTCAGAACTCGTGACATGAAATTCGTCACCCTTTTTTTTATGTCAAATTTAGGGCTTATGTTTTGGTCAAATATTTCAACAACAATATGGAAGATTGACTATTATCGATATATGATAATTAATTCCAAGTATTGAATTTGGTCAAGACCAAGATTTATGGTAACTCAATTTGATATAAACCGTGATAAATTTCATCACAAATCGATATTAATCGTGACAATTTCTGTCACAAATCAATGTTAACCGTGACAATTTCCGTCACAAATCGATGTTAACCACAACAATTTCCGTCGCAAATTGATGTTTGTCCTTTTATTAACCACGACAATATTTCGTCGTAATACCATGACTTGTCAAACCATCACAAATTTCAACTTTGATATGAGGGGTCCTAATTCCTCACATCAACCCACGTTATAAGAAAGGTGGGGGTAGAAGAAGGCGACGAAGCCCGGCTTTGAAATTAAAATTCAAAAACGGCAACTTTTATAAAATCTTACTTGCTAGTTTGCCAAATAAACTGTGTATAAGAGAAGTTGCCCTTGCAATTTTCATACGTACTTTCACGTGCGTACAGAGAAATTGCTCGTGCAATTACATCACGATCAGTCACGCAATAAATTTCATGAAATGAAAACATATGGTTAGTAATATTCACCATATATATAAAACAGTAAACTAATTAAATAGTTACTACTGTAAATAAACTGTTTTTACTTGTGAGGTAAAAACTTTTTTACCTGGAGGGGCAAATTTACCGTTTTTCCCCTCGTAAAAACAGTGAGGTAAACCGGGTAGGGCTCTGTCGCCGGATTCGGGTCGAGCAAGACCCAATCGAAACAGGGCTGCTACGGCTGAGGCGCGACGACGGCTGGAGGGGCGCTCAAGGATTGAGCGCGTGCGTGCAGATTGAGAGCCGAGCACTGACAGGTTGGACAACCGGAGATCCTGCTGGGTTCACTCGATCACGGCGGGGCTGGGCACGCCTGTGATGCATGCTGAGGGTGGGGCTAGGTCGCCGTCGAAGTGGTTGCTGAAATCTGGGGTGGTGAAGGAGGCTGGTGCGCTTCGCCGTCGGTGTGAGCAGGCGGAGCGAGGCTGCCGGATCAAGGTTGTAGTCGAAGGGTAGGCTTCGCCGGCGAGATGGGTTGGGTGCCTAGAGAAACTTTCTGGGTGCCCAAGTCAAAGTCGATGGGGTATGGCTGCAGAAAATTTTAGGGTTTTAGGGTTTAGATGCTAGGGTTTCGTTATCAAGCTTAGGTTAGAGCGCAGTGCTGATAACATGATAAATGAGAAAAGATAACGAGAATAATAGTCTACTCATTCATTGATAGAAATGCCTATTTATAAGCATCACATAAAGTCTCTCGAAGGATCTAGAAGATCTATCAACTGTAATATCTTCTAATAAAGAAACCGGATTAACCAATCCTACGTGTATTAGGGTAAGACACATAAAAAAACGGAAACATAATTTCCTTAAACAGTTTTGTCTTTTCTTTTTTACTTTTGGGCCTTGCAACTTTCGTTCTTTTTTGATCTGGAAACTGTCGTTCTTTTTGATTTGGAAACTTTCGTTCTTATGTTAGCTTATAGCTTTCATTTTGCACCTTATTGTTTTCACGCCACCTTCATAAACAATAATAAATAGCTTTCCAGATAGAAGGTATTAAACTACTATTAAGTATATTACCCAAAATGAATACTAGGAATACTAGCTGCATTTCGATAAAAAAAAAAAAGAAGAGAAGCACATCTATTTTGGGCAATATTTCACTCTTATGGAATGCTCATGTGACCTTGGTATAATTGCTATGTTCATGGAATAAATAGCCCAATAAGAATACAGCCAATCAGCCAGAACTAATCACAAAATTATGCCTTATTCACGTCATCAGTACCTTCAAGTCCTTCCAAATGAATAACAGCATTGAGTTCTGCAGTAAACTTTTGATAATGCAGTAAGGTATCCAATTGTGGCAATGATCCTCATGATTTCAGAATAATCAGTTTAAAAATCAACAAAAGAAAAAAGAAAACCACTTGTGCCATAAAGAACTTGATGATATAGAAATCATATGACTTGTATACTCGAGAACTGTTTGCTGCAAACTGATTTCTTGAACTTACTGAAGCACTGGATTTCCGTCCCTACCACCCATCTCCATTTCCCTATCTCCATGGTTGGCGCACAAGATCCTAGTTGAGCAGAAAGTCCTAGCCCGCCAGCCCCCCCCAAACCCCCAAAGCTCTTGCATCTCCATGTCCTAGTTGCCTCGCAGGGCCAGCCTATTGGAAAGGATGTATGGCAAACAAAATATACAGTCGAGCAAAACTGACCACGGCCAATGTACTTACAGGTTGTTGGCCCATCTGTGCCACTAAACTGAGCAGCTTGCGTTTGGTATCGGGAATATAATCATGGTGAGACTTTCTTGCCATGTCCAACCACTGGAAACCAAATTCCACACAGACTTATGTGGCGGAGATATGATCAAACAGCCACTGGAATCTCATTTGCTCTCAAATGAGGAGGTCGCCCCATAGATGGTGCACCCATATTCAGGTCCTCATATGCGATTTTCTTGATGCGACGGGCTTCACTGGGCATCCCAGCTTTCACGAGGCAAGATATCAAAGAATCTATGGTGATTTTATCAGGGGTGCAACCGATGGACAACATCTTACTAAAATTGCCAATTGCCTCAGACATTCTCCCTTTCATAGAATTCCCCAGGATAAGAATAGTGAATGTCACTCTATCAGGGGTGCATTTCTTCTCCTCCATCTCTGCCACAATCAAATTTGCCTCATCAATGTTACCAGCTTTGCAAAGTCCATCTATCACAGGGTTATATAGAAATGATTTTGGAACAACATTACTCCCCTTCAGTTCCCTCAGTAAATCACGTGCTTCACATAGTCTATTACCCTTGCACAAAGCATTAATAAGCACAGAGAAAGTATATGCACTAGGAGACACATTTTTTGCATTCATCTCATGCCAGAGCTGTAACCCATGGTTGAGGTGCCCAGCTCGGCAATAGCCATCAATTAGGGAAGTGAAGGTGATCACATCCGCACAATGACCATGAAAGAGCATACTCTCATACAGAGAAAATGCAGAACTCATGTCACCTGCTTTACCATATCCATCAATCAGTGCATTAAAAGTAACTGCAGTTGGTTTAAGTCCACAACCAATCATCTCGTCAAAAATAGCAGATGCCTCCTCCATTCTACCCAATTTGCAATAGCCGGATATAACCGATGTAAAAGTTATAACATCCGGTGAGAGTTCACTTCTGGACTGAACCTCCCTGAGAAAATCACACCCTCTATCTACCTCATGAGCTCTACATAGTCCACTAATTAATGTATTATACGTAACAACATTGGGGGAACAACTAAAACTCCTCATATCACTGAAAAACTCTAAACCCTTATCAACTGCTCCAGTTCTGCATAAACCTCGAATCAAAATATTAAACGTCCAACTATCTGGACAACAATGCGACCCCACATACTTCCTAAACAAGCAAACAGCCTCATCTACTCGATTCAGCTTAACCAGCACATTGAACAAGTTATTGTAAACAAAACTTGACAACCCAACCACACTGCAATGAACCTCATCAAGAATCTTCTCCGCAAGATCCGACCTCCCCATTTGAGCACACGATGAAACCAAAAACTCAAGAACAGATTCATTGGGCGAAAGCCCATCAGTCCTCATGTAATCAAACACCAACTTAGCCGAGTCCTGAAGACCCATTTGGCACAAAGACCTCAACAGATAATGGTAAGTCCACACACCATGATTAACATTCAAACTAAACTTACTGAGCTCAAAGAACCTGAGCCCCAATTTGGGATTGTTCAACCTTTTAATAACCTCAAAAGCCAAAGAAGGCGTCAAGTTCTTGCTTAAATAACCCACGTAAGAATCCAAAGAATGCGAGCGAAGAAAGAGAGTGTAGACAACTTTCACAAACCAGGCTTCAGGGTTTAGAGGGTTTAGCAGTACCTCTCTTTCGGGTCTCGGGCGAGCTCCGGCGAGAGTGTGGAGGTGGGAGGCGGCGATTTTGGAGGCTCGAGCCCAGAAAGTGGGGCGGGCGGTGAAGAAGAAGAGGCTCATCTGGACGGCCATGCCGTCGTCGGGTACAACGCGGCGGCTCTCATAGACATTCTCGATCAGAAATTGGGTTTGGGAGGGTTTTGGATTCGGGTCGTGGATCTTCATGGGGATGAGGATAAACCCTGCTGTGGATTCAGCATAGCAAAAAGGGAGTGTTGCGAGTGAAATGCAGAATGAATGAAAAGCTGAGATGTTTGATTGAAACGGAGGGTTTCTTAGGGTTTTGTCTCTTTACTGGTGATCTGCAGATTTGGGCTACGGTCATAAGGCCCAATAATAATAATCTTACCTCTCTTGAATATTTCTAACCATTTGTAGAATGTGAGATTTGAATAACATGTGATACAGTGTTGTGTCATATCAAATGTACGTGGTTTTGTTGATTTCGTATTAGAAATCGTTAAGTACTAATGATGTCAGGTTTGATAAGGAACTAAATCTATGATCGTCTTTCAATGAGTATGCTGAAAACGATGAATTCTTGCTCTGCATATCTTTTGTTAACTACGAAAATTTGTTGAGCTCCTGAAAATAAAAGAGAGACAAAACAACAGCTACACTAGAACATTAAGATTAACTCTTCATACATAAATCTAAAATACTGATCAGATCCCACAAATAGAGCCGTTCACTTTTACTGTCCATAGTCTATTCACCGTGCAATCATGTTTGATTGTCACGAAAACAATGTGACCGATTTATAACAGATCGCTTGAAGCCTAAGTCTAAATAAAAAAACTCTCTCTCTCGGTTCTATTTCATTTTCAAATATTTTAAATCGATCTTATTCTCTGCATTAACAAAAATATTGATTAAATTGCATAGACAAATTGTGTATAGACAAGAACAACAACCAGAGAAGTTCTCTACATTGACAAGAATTTGGATTAAATTGCATAGACAACTCTCCTCTCAAAATCTGATACCAACGAGTTCTAAGCCTAATGCAAAAAAATTAGAACACAATCCGTGTGTGTGAATTGTGAAAGCAAAGAAGGAAGCCAGAAAAGTCAGAAGGTCACATGGAACACACGGTATATATAAAAATAAAAACTCCACTCTCTCATGTGACCTCCACTCTCAAACCAACACCCTTTTGTTTGAACCCCCAAAAAAACCCCAAAAGCCAGAGCAGCACCACCACTCCCAAACGCCCATGGAGTCGATCTCCACCTCGTCCTCCTCCCAACGGCCGCAATCGTCATGCTAGCCGTCGCGTCCTCCTCCTCCACGTGGCTCCGAGCCCGCCGGAGCCGCTGCGTGTTTCTTCTCCTCTGCTCCCCGATCCTAATCCCTTTCCTCTTCGCCACCTTCCCTCTCCTCTGCGCCGCCGAGCTCTTCCTCCGCCTCTGCCGCCGCCGAAGCCGTGGCAAGTTGGCCCGCGACGAGGCGGAGGACGATCGGGTGCGGCGATGCGAGGAGGGGCGATGCGCGGCGGAGGCGGAGGAAAGAGAAGAGATGGGGCTGCTGCAGAGGTACTTGGAGGATCAACTGTTGCTGGTCGGATCTGTGTACGATTGTGGAGAGTACGATGAAGATTTGTATCAAGGGATTCAGGGCTACGATGACAATGATTCTAACACCCCTCTTTTGTCTTAGATTTGCGATTGCCATTTCTGCCTTTGTTTTTCTTTTACATTTTTGTACATCACACACATTTTCGATTTAGGTATATTTGGTTGTCAAGTTTGTGGGAGATTTTGGAATGGTGAATATGATCTTTTACGTTATCGTCATTGGAATGTCTTCGAAGTTCGGTTTTGTATTCCGATTTCAGCAGTAGTGAATTAGATCGTGTTTGAGTGTGTCTTTTGGTTTTGTTAAGAGTCAATGAGGCTGGTTGGGAGTGAGCGCAACTATGTAGTTAACCAACGAACTCTCTTTACTACGAAAAAAACCCTAGGAGACATGTTCTCCTCCTTGCCTCTCGCAAGAGAGTTTTCTCGGCGTCTCTCAATCTCGATTGACGGTGACTTTGCACTTCGATTGTATGAGGAGTTTTTCCTCCTCTCTCTCATTCAACTTATGGTGGTGATGGCGGGTTAGCTCGACGACATCTCATAAACTAAGGCTTTGGCCTTATTCCTCTTACTGTGAGTGTTACTGGTGGGTTAACAAACCTATATCTGATGTTAGGTAGCCATGGCTTTGGATCGATGGCGAGGTCTTTGTGCACGACGATGGACAAGCTGATGTTCCCGACCATAGATTAGATCTTCTCCTTCTCTGCGATGTCGGAGGGAAGGGTGGTGGTGTAGTGGCGGCTATGGACGGGGCTGGTATGGATGCCGGCTTATGGTCTTTGTTTCAAGGGGTGGGTACGCCGGCTGTGTGGCTTGGTCGCGGTGGCAACGGTGAAGATGAGGAGAAGGCGGCTACTTTGGTCTCCTTCTTGGCTCCTCTAGGGTTTAGGCTGGTTTGGATCAAGTAGGGTTCCTCTCTATTGGGCCTTGGCTTTTGAGATTGGTTGCAGGCTTTGTTTGGCTGAAGCTGTTGCAGTGGAGATGGCTAAGGAGGTAGCAGAAGGGGTGAATTCCACTTCTGCTATAGTACCCGTTTTATTTTGATCGGGAGATCAACATGAAGATAAGAATTCTGATGTTACAATTTATTACGTTTCAGAGTTTTTAATTTTCTTATTTTGGTTTTATCTTCGTAGAATGTGAATGTACTTGAAGTGAGTGTTTTAGTACGTTTGTGTGAGGAGCGTATTAAGATAGTTGTTCTGCATGATGACTTTTTCTGATGGCCCTCTGGGCAAATCATTATTGTATTGTTCGCTGAGCTTTATTAATGGATGACCTATCTTTCAAAAAAATGTAGTTAACCAACGCTTGCAACTTAAGGGTAAATAGATCTTTGTTTTGTTCCAAGAGTGTCTACTTATTTGGAATGAAAAAAGTAGTAAATTTGTCATGAGATGATGAAATAAAATCGAAATGGGAATCACTCTTAAACTCATATTCTCGCCTCATTAAAAGGTTATTCATGAATCAACTAATTTCTGATAACGAGGGGGATGACGGAGCCATGCTTATCTTAGTAAATCTAAGAAAACTCACTCAATGAAACTTTGATGTGTAGTATCATTTTCAGTCCAAGTAAGTAGACACACCAATTGTTTTGTCTAAGCAAAACTAGAAACTGTCTAGGGTCTTAGAATCTAGCTTATGTATTTTTGTCGTCTGACTGGACTGGACGTTGACGTTGTCGTCAGACGAGAGTTATGATGATTGTTGGTTTGGGGGTTGGTGGCGGTGGAAGGATAGATTAGGTTGTACAAAGAGGGTCGACCTAGGGTTAAACGATAGATTTGAACTTAACGTGTGTGGCTCTGACATATGCAACATGTGTTGCTCTGACATGCATGCCAAGCCATCGAAGGGGAGCTAGCGACAACGTGGGCTTGGAGGCGAACATGAGCAATGGTGTGGTACGACATCGACGGGGAGGACTACTTGGATTGATTTTCCCGATCTAGGTTAGGTCATCTTGCTTTGTTATGTTGCAAATGTCGGAGGGTGGCGTGTGATACGGTGGAGCTCTTCTAGTGGCGGCCTAAGTTGGTGGCAATGCAACAGTCTGTGCTCAGGCGTGCGCAAGTCTCTTTGAGTCTGGTCTTCTAGATGGTGTGGCCTTCAAATCCAATGAGTTGTAGCTAGGCTGGGCTTAGGCTTTTGTTTGGCCAATATATGGGTTTTTTTTTTTTCTTTTGGTTTTTGTTTTATGCTCTCTTTTTTTTAGTTTTTTTTTAGTGGGATTCAGTCGTCCCTCCTCTTTGAGCGAGGGTTTGGGTCTTAGTCAGGTTGGTGGTAGGGCAACAGTTTAAGCTCAGGCGTGCGCAAGTCTCTTCATCATTTGAGGATGAAGGAACTAGCTTGGAATTAGTCACACTCTCTCTTCTTCCCTACCTCAGAAAGGAAAGCGACTTTTCTGTTGAATAAAGCCATGAATTGAGGTCGTGACACTGCTGCAGGGAAGGAAAGTAAGAGAATATGCGAGAAGATGGAAGAATGGAACTTGGGCCTTTTGTGCAAAAGAGAGAGAGGTTTGGGCCTTTAAAAGAAGTTGGGTTTTTGGGTACCAAAAGTATTTTGGGTTTGGGGAATAAGTAGTCTAATTCTCTTGTTTTTCACCCATTCGTTATCGATTTCAGACGTCGGGCTCAAATTTCAAGCCCAAGACTGAAATTATTAATGACGTTAAATCGATGGACGAGTGTTATGCGTCTTTGTAACATTTCACACCACACCTACTTCTACAAGCCCCAAGGATGAGTGGATGTGGCTTGGGTTCACATCAATGTGCATGTTTGTTTGGCAAGTTAAAATCAAGGATTTACCCTAAGATTATAGGGTTTTGCATAAATTGCATAAGATATTGTCGCATGGCAAGGTGCATGATTTTTTGAGATCAACAGTGAGAAACTCACACGATGAAACCATTCTCTTTAGTGTCATTTTCGATCCAAGTAAGTAAACATGCCAATTGTTTTGTCTGAGCAAAACCAGAAACTCTCTAGGGCTTCCAGATACTAGTTTTTGTCTTGACATTGTCCGACCGCATGTTGACGTTGTCGTCGGACGAGAGTTATGGTGGTTGTTGGATTGGGGGTTGGTGGCGATGAAATTAAGGATAGATTAGGATGTAGTATTGTACAAAGAGAACTACCAAGAGTTAGACGACGGGTGTTTGAATGCAACGTGTGTGGCTCTAACATATGCAATGTGTGTTTCTTTGACATGCATGGTAAGCCATCGGAGAAGAGCGACTACAAGGCTTAGGGGTGAACATGAGCGGTGGTGTGGTACGACATTGGCTGGGAGGAATGCTTGGATCGATTTTCCCAATCTAGGTTAGGTCTTTCTACTTTGTTATGTTACAGATCTCGGAGGGTGGTGCACTGATACGTTGGAGCTCTTCTGGTGGCGGCCTACATTGGTGGCAGATCGATTGTCCGCACTCATGCGTGCACAAGTCTCTTTGCCTGATTTTTTGGATGGTCTAGTCTTCAATTCCAATTGGGTATTGGGCTTTTGTTTGGCCAAGATATGGGTCTTTTTTCCATTTTGTCTTTTGTTTTTTGTTCTTTTTTATTTAGTTTTTAGTTTTTTTAGTTGAGTTTCGTCCCTCTCCTTTTTGAGTGATGGTTTGGGTCTTAGTCAGGTTGGTTTGTTCAAGTGGGTGTGTCAAGGTTTTGATGTCAATCTCAAGAGACTATTTGTTTTTTTACTTTGGTGTTTTGTATATAATGTTGGGAGAGGTTTGTCTCTTCTTGAGGTTTTTATTTTTATTTTTTTTAAATAGTTTGACAAGGATTAGACAATATCAGCTCTGTAGTAGTAGTCTGATGTGTGACAGAGCACCCACTCTACCTTGAAAGAAACCGCTACAACTAGGACCCCACCGCCCCGTCCTTTATTAGATATTTTATTAATAATAAAAATGAATTACTTTTAGTGAGGAACGGGGGACTAGGCCATAATGATATATCGATGCGTCAGGAGAAGGTTTGGTTACAGTTGAATGGTTCATTTCATTGTAATTGTTAGTTTTCTGTTAATTTCATGAGTAGACTTCTTCTCAACAAATAAAAGTAAATATGCCAATTTGATGGACTTCTAATTAACTCACTTCTCTACCAATTTCGAGTTTGATTCAAAATAAGTTTATTATGTCGTGTAAGTATGCAGCACTTACGAGGTCATGAAAGTATGTCTGAACTTGTAGGTGAGTTGTTGGTTAGATAATCTAACTAACACTATTGAGGTCATGAGTTCATGAGTTCAAATCTCACTAACATATATAGGTGAAGCAAGGACTTAAACTTTCGTCTAGAATATAAAAACGCCCCCTTCCAGATGATTCAAATGGAACGCTGGGGACATAGAAATGGGAAAACAATGAAACCATGCTAGTAGAGTAGAAGCAATATGACCTATGGAAGCAAAATCCTATATGCTACAAAGTTGACATGTCTAAAAATACAACACTGCAATTGAGAAGCAGGCAAAGATGTACCATGAACCAAAAATTTGATACACCAAGGAACATTACCTTTGCCAGACAAGTTTTGGGTTAAAATCTTGTTATCACATTCAATGAGTACTTCAGGAAATTGCTAAAGATAAGATGAATGTAAACCTTGTCGTAAAGTTGTTGATTCAGCCACCAAAACATTGGTATTTCCAATGGAAGCAACCATAAGAGGGTTATCGAAATGATCTCAGATAACAAAGCTAATGGAAGCTTTCCCACGATGAACTTTAGCATCAAAGATTAGTTTTACAAAACCAGGATCAGGAGGATGTCATTTTAGCAAAGGCAAACTTTTTACGAGAAGAACACTTGGTACGAGCATTGACCAAGCTGTTAGACAAAAAGGTAACACCATGGTAACAACACCTGATAGCATTAGCAGTTTAATTTTGAAAGATGAGATTATTCCTCGAGCTCCAAATAGACCAAGCAATCATTAAATCATGCTGAATGTGTTCCAAATCACGAGACTGAAACAAGGATTTTAACCAAGTAATAAACAAAGTTGAGGCAGAACGAGGGAAGTAAGAATGAGAAAATAGCAAAGAACAATGCATAAAAAGATTATCCATAAATTCAGTATGATTATTGCAGAAATTGAATCTTAATCTTGGTGAAGCTCAGATTACAACCTTTCGTAATAATTCAAAGCTGATGATGATAAAACTGTTCGAGTTTCTAAAATTTGATTTCTTTAACCGAAACTAACTTAAACTTGACAGGGTCGATAAATTGGTTTTTCTTGCTCCTTAAAAATCAACACAAAAAATCTATACATCTGGTGCATAGCCATTGCCCATTGGTGGTACCATGGTAGCATGCAATTTTTCAGCACTGAACTGCTTTGGTAAGGCTTGTCTCTTAAGATCATTACTGATTACGCCACTGCTCTTCTTTCGCTTCCTTGACACCAAAAAATATATGGCCACACAAGAGCTCAGAACCGAGTGAGGAAAAAAACCTTATGTGGATCCAGTTGCACGCCTTTTACCTCTATTAGTGGTGCTTTTCACGGACTGCCAAGGATCTCACATCACCTAAAGGCATGCAATATCCATGTAAATGACATCCAGAGATGCAACCTAATCCTAATGCATATGTATCATATCAAAATATTTGTGATCTTAGATCAGAGGCAAGGAAAAGTGGGAGAGCCAAACACTATATTAAAATTATAAGAAAGAAAGATCAAGAATAGCATCAAACCTACCTCAACAAGTCTCACGATATTCTCAAACTTTTTCTTATGCTTACTAACATGTAGGCAACTTGATATTAATCCAAGAGAAATTGCAGCAGACCATTTGCGGTGTTGATGCTCAGGCTGGATCAGCCAGCTCAATACACATTTTGAAGCAGCTGGTTGAACAGTATGAGCAGACGGAGGCAAGACCTGACAAAAAGCCAAAACTTAAGGCTAGGCAGAGTAAAGGCACTAGTTACTGAATTAGTTAAACCTCGGGAGAAGGAACAGGTCGGAACTAAGGGGGGCACCTCTATCTTCTTTCTGTTTTTGCTATTATGGGTAAGTAGGTTGAAGCTTCAGTTTAATTGGCTAATGCTGTCCTTTTATTTCTCTATATCTTCCTTACTTCAATTCCTTAGATCATTCTAATATCATGCCTCAGTTTTCAGGTGTTCATCTCGTGTACTTCCAAAGCGTAAGTATGTTTCTTTTTGCATAATGTTATGCTAAAAAAAGGTGGTAGAATTAAATTTGAACAGGAGACAAGTCAACTGGTGCTGGAAGTGAGTAGCTCGACATGAATTATTTTTTAACAATATTTATCTGTAAATGTAATTATTATTCTATTTTCTCAGGTACCAAATTTCCAGTGCCTATAGGGTAGAATGTACTCTCTCAATTATATGTTTCATCTAGGGGAAGTCAAAGATAATTGATAAATTTCAGTCATCATGGTTTTATTACAAGCATCCGTTGAGCTTAAATTACAACTTCAAAAATGAAATCCGCAACACAGTAAGTTTATTAAGTTCACATAGAATCTTCAGAAAAAATATCTTACCGCACAAAGGGCACCAACAGCTACTGTTATGTTTTCAGCATATCTAGGAAGAGCCACTTCTGCTAGTTTTATATCCTCTGCACAATTAACAATTATATAATATGAAAAAAAAAGTTAGAACAAGTTCAGAAGACAGCCGAAAGATACAGATTAGTTAAGATCTGAAGAAATGTAAAGAAAATAATACTTTGATTTAAGGTCTTACTCTTGACATCCCTTGGGTGTTCACACCTTTAGGAGTAAAGGAAAGACAAGGCTGCACCAGGTAACTTCCTTTTCTTTTCCCTGCAATGAACTGTCCATTCTTAGAGAAAGAAACAGATACTGGTCACAAATAACAAGAGCAAATAAGAATGATCAAGTTGGATAATATGTCATCAACTATAACCTTTACTATTATTAATATGGATTTAACGAAGTATGGTAACCTACAAAACTAACATGAAGATTAAGCAATTGAAAAAATAATATTTGCACAGTTTCATTGTTTAATGAACCTCTATAATGAGTTCAAGATTCGAGTAAAGTCTAGTGATTCCATGTGGTTGACATTATTTATTTTGCATCTCTTTTGACACTGCATTCCAAATTTTAGCCAAAAAGATAACCAAGCTAAAGTACATTTACCATTTAAAAAAAAAAAAAAAACAGACAACCAACTGCCATTGTGTGTGCAAGTGTCAGTATGTCTGTAAGTTTAAAGAATGTTAAAGATTAGTCTCTTGATACCTGAAGAAAAGATCACCTCCAAAAACACATCCTGCAGTTTCTCGGTCTTACTTGCTACAACTTTTCCCCTCCTCAGACAATCTTCGCCTTGTGCTGATTCATTGAAATGAAAGAGTTAGAGGATTAAGTTACTTACAGGTGATTTATTATCTTGACCATAAGTTCCATGACGTTGAGTACAGTAATGTTTGCTTCATCAGAAAGCAACTCCAGGTCCTTTTCTTGAAATCTTGAATTTTTTGTTCAATATGTAATACCTAGGGAAAATTTAATAACGGAAAGTATACAATTTCATAGAAGACCAAAAACAATATATGTGAAGAAGATAGCTGTTATAAGATAAGTGGCCAACCAATCCAGAATGAGAGTGAGCAATCAGTAAAACTAGAATAGGGTCAATAAGTGTGTGTGTGTGTGTGTGTGTCTAAATATACTGTGATTTCAGCACTACACTTTTGAATTAACTTACCACTTAGACTTGCATCTTAAGTAGTTAAAATTGGAGTATAAGTCTGAAATATGTAAGCAGCCATTCAGGAGAAAAAAAGAAGTGGAATTATAATTTTTCCATGGTGTACTCACCAGATAAAATCTCTGAAAGAGTGCGCATTCCCAAAAGATTCGTTCCTTTTTCTGTATGGTCTTGTTTGTACGCTTAATCCAGAAGAAGATTATCTTTCTCTTGTCTGGTAGTTTTCCATAATCCATGGACGGCATACTTAAATGTAAGGCTATTTGGTGAAAAACCCACTTTCATCATCCTATCTTGTAACTCCAACAACTTAGTCATATCACCATCCTCACAGAAAATTTTGATAAGTTCATTGTAACTTTCAGAATCAAAAACCTGAAATTCTGTGGCAGAGAACCTTAAAAATGATTCTGCTTTAGCAACATCCCTTTCTTTGCAGTAACCCTTTATCAATGACCTGCAGATTTCTGAATCAGGCGGCAAACCAGATTCAACCATCTCTTTCAGTAAGGACTCACCTTCCACTGTTCTGTTTATTAGACATAAACAGTTTATTAGAGCTTTATATGTGATAAGATTAGGTTTGATGTTCTTACAAACCATCTCGGCTTTCAATACCTGTGCCTCGGTCACATTATTGCTCTGGCAGAGGGACTCAATTAATTTGTTATAGATATCCAGATCAGGCAAATAACCGTCTTGAGAACTTCTTTCTAATAGACTTTTAGCTGCGAACGGCCGATTTTCTTGACACAATGCAACTATTAGATAATCATAAATATGACGAGAAATAGACACTTGAAATTTTTGAAGCTCCACTATGAAATTCATTGCAGATAGCAGCTTGCCTTCTTTGCCATATCCTTCGATGACTACCCTACAAGTGAAATCATCTGGATAAACCCCATTTTTTATCATCTCATACAACAATGATTTGCACTCCGGCAGCTTCCCCTCATTGCAATAACCACTAATAAGAGTGTTATATGACACAATGTCTGGATAATACCCTCTATGAACCATCCGATGAAAAAGCTGATGAGCCTCACTCACATTCCCTTGTTTACAAAGACCGTGCATCAAGGCAGTGTACGAAACTAAATCCGGTATAACACCCCTCCTAAACATGATCTTATACAAATAAAACGCATCTCCTAACCTTCCTTTCCTACAATAGTTACTAATCAGAGTATTATACGTTACGATATCAGGATCAAATCCTTCCTCTTCCATTTTATCCAAAAAAGCATTCACTTTCTCAACATCTCCATCCTTGCACAAAACATTAGTCAAAATATTAAAAGTATACACATTTGGGTGTATTCCAATCCTTCCCATATCTTCATACACCTCCCAACACTGATCTAAACAATTCAACCTCGCTAACCCATTCATAAGACAATTGCAAGCGATCACACTCGGAACAAATCCAACTTCTAATGTCTTCTTAAAACAGATAAAACCATCTCTAATCATACCTGCTTTCACATAAGCCTTGATGAGCATATCAAAGATAACTGGATCCCAGTTACAATCTTCAGCACAGACAACCAAACTATGAAAAATGTCATCTTTCTGTGCAGCATCTCCATCCCTAACCAGCTGTATCAATTCACATAACAATGTCATAGCCTGGGGAAACTTTTTAGAACAAGCTAGAATATGAAGAGCAATGCAATAGTTCTGGGTGGTGAGCCTGAGGCCCAAACCAGTCTTGACCCAGTTGAAGAAAATAAGAGCTGAGGAGTACTCGGATTGGAACCTGAGCAGAACCCTAGAGATTTCTTGACCACCTAGATGGGGAAGAAAGGGTTTGAGGTCATTTTGAAGATGGGAAAGATGGTGGTGGCTTTGTTGCTTCAGGGCTGAGCAGATGATATTGACTATATTGTTGGGGTTTTGGGTTTGGGGGAGAAACCGGTAAAGGGGGTTTGAAATTGATGTGGAGTGAGAGTCCGGGATGGTCTGTAGAGAAGAGGAAGAGGAGGAGAGAGTTGAGATTGTTGATACAAAATTGATGCTAAAAATTGGTTTTCTGGTTTGATAGGGAGCGTAAACAGAAGCTCGGTTCATTGCTACCAGAGAGCAAGAACGATTCTTGTTTTACGTCACAGAAATTTTCAAACTCCCAGTACCAGCAACAAAATGCACTTGTTCGTCTATAGATACTCCAGTGAGGGAACCTAGAAAGAGATACTAATTAGAAGTTGCAATAACAACGAGAAACAGAAGAGGCAGATATCTCAAACTGAGTAAAACAAGTTGGCAGTTGACATGAGGTTATTTTATTTCATATTATGTGCATCAGGCTAAAGAGCACATGCATTTGCCATTTGTACCAGGAAAGGCGAAGAAACAACAAACGGAACTGATAATAATCACTCAATAACCTTTGCCATATCAAACCTCTAATTGTCCATAAAGAGCTTTGTTTTCTCCAGACTCGGTTCTGATAAACAACTTTGGCGAGTTGATGGGATCATATATGTTACTACACTGCGGATAATATGCAAGCGACAAGTGCAAGGCAGGTAGATATTATAACCATCTTGAGAAAACTGAAGGAGACTTCGATATTGGTTAATAAAAGCAAGCTTTCAGCCATGGTCTAACTTAGTTTTCTCAGATACTCCACAACTCAATTCACTACCAACAATCCATTTTCCTATGGTAAGTTAGTTCATTCACTCCATTGCAATGACCTCAAAGTTAGCTTATATCAGAACATCAAAATCCTCAAAGCCTAAATCAGATTCAAACAGCTACTGAAAAAACAAAACAAAACTAAGCTCCTACACAGCCAACTCAACTTAATATCGAAAATGAAACCCAAGTAATTGCATAAGGATCATAACCAATCGAGCAACTACAGAAAGGAGTTCAAACAAATTCTTACACAATCGGAAAAATGGGTTCCGGGAGCTTCTATGTATAGAGATGGAGTCGGCTCCAATGCGGCGGAGGGCGAGGGTAGGGACGTAAATTAGAGGTAACGGAGGGAGAGGTTCTGGGTTTCAGCGGAGGAGCCAAAACTTTTGGAGAGAAAGGAATCAGTGAAATAAAATGGAGGTGGAAATTGCATTTTGGACCAAAGATGCAAATTTGCATTGGCGCCTATTAGAATACGAGAAATTACATTTCCTATAAGTTTTTATTCGATGTTCAAAACAATAAAAAAAAAAAAAAAACACAACATAAAACATCTAGGAACTTATATTTTTAGCTGATTCAAAAGAAATACCGAAGACAAAAGGAAAACAGTGAAGCCACACGTAAGGTTGGGATTGCTTGATACCGTAACTTGTTAGACGGTATCAGAGCCCAGGTGGCGTTTAAGACTTGGTGTCTCGTACAATTTGGTAGAGCTCATGTTTGGATTGATATCACAAGATTTGGAATTAGATGCTTGTGATCGAGGTTGAGCTATTAAGACTTGGATCGTGAGATATTTGGAGATGACTCGAATTACACCAAAATACGTAGAGATTGTTGGAAAAGTCTGGATTAAATTAGAGTCATTTAGAATCACATATCAAGTACGTGAATAGTCATCCTTGAGTTATAAAAAATGGTACAACACACACTAATGTTGAGGTCTTTTGTGTTAAAACTCCATACATGTTCCTCATTCGGGTGGCTAAAGTGGGATGAGTATCGACATTATTGGACTCATGTGAGAGACCCGTGGAACCCGTCGACCGTTTCCGCCTAATAGGGAAAGCTCGTTGAAACTGTCCCGGAAATAGAAAACTAGTTGTAAACTTGATAAGCTTTCATCCGAGGCCGAAAAGTCTACTTGAAATTTACCCAAACCATATATGAGCCCATGTCACATGCAACAGCTGAAGAAGAAAAAAAAAAAAAACAGAACCTCGACCTAAAGTTGGTCGAGTGAAAATTTTCCTTTTATGCGTTTCTACACTTTTATGACTTTGGGTTTCAATTATTTTTACCAGAGTTAGAGTTGGTGTTAGTGCATGTAAAGTGGTAATTAATTGAATAAATGACCTAGATCACATATATAGTAAGCTAGAGATATATGGAGGAGATTACTTAAAGTTTTACCATAAGTTCATAAAAGCAAAACACATGGTACACCTCATCGGTATAAGGCGGGGCTGGTTTGATGGGTCGAAGGATTGCTTTGTTGGCTGGATGGGATGGACTATGGAGGCAGTTTAGCATGGAGTATGACATCCGACTCTGTTTCATGGTTTGTTTGATTGGTCCTACAACGTTGCGTAAGACGTGACAAGGTTCCGACACTGGTGATGGGACGACGGCCGTGGTTGTGGAACGATGGTGGTATTAATTGTTGCAATGGCGGGTTTGGGCCACGAGGGGACGGATCAGGTCTTCTTTGGTTCTTACTTTTTGGGTCGGATATAGCTGGTGGGTCAATGTTTAGCCTAGGTCTTGGTAATTTTTTGGAAAAATTTCAGTTTACTCCTCTGAACTTTAGGTCTAAAATCAGTCAAATACCTCATCTTTTTTTAATCAGTTTCATCCCTAAACTTTCAAAATGACATCAATCTCGACCAAAAGGACGAAAATAGCCCTTGTTACGGTTTTCTCTCAATTACAGCCTCCATTACACCCCAAAATTACAGCCTCCATTACACCCCAAAAGCATAAACCTAAAGATCAAAAACTTAATCCTTTTACCCTCTCTCTCTCTCTCTCTCTCTCTCTCTCAATTCCAAGTCACAATGTCTCACTCCCTCCACCTCCACACCCCAACCGCCTTAACCTTCCCCAATCCCAAACCCCACTCCTCCTTATTCCTCGCCCTCTTCTCCGCTCCCAACCGCCGCTCTCCTACCACCTTCCCTTCCCTCTCCGTCAAAGCCTCCGTCACCGGTTCCGATCAAACCCCTTCCGTCCTCGTCTCCGCCAACGGCACCTCCTCCGGCGTCGTCTTCTCCTCTTCTCCCGACTACTCCTCCACCTCCATCAAGGTCAACACCGTCACCGAGGCCGAGCTTTAGGAGAATGGATTCCGCACCAAGCTCATCTGCACCATCGGCCTCGCCTCCGCAGGGTCCAACTAGCTCGAGGCGCTCGCCGACGGCGACATGAATGTCGCGAGGCTCAACATGTGCCACGGCACGCGCGACTGGCACCGCGACGTCATCCATTGCTGGTGGTAGGGGTGGATGAAGACCGGTGATGAAGATGGTGCGAACCTCAAGGTTGGAGGGGAGGTTGGGGTTGTCGACGGGGTGGTGAGGAGGAGGTGGAGGTGCCGCGGCGACGACGGCCGGGGGATGAGGAGGGGCTGCCGCCAGGGCCCATTACTAGAGAGGATTAAGTTTTGATCTTTAGGTTTATGCTTTTGGGGTGTAATGGAGGTTGTAATGAAGGCTGTAATTGAGGGAAAACCGTAACAAAGGCTATTTTAGTCATTTTGGTCAAGATTGATGTCATTTTGAAAGTTTAGAGATGAAACTAATTAAAAAAAAAGATGAGGTATCAGACTGATTTTAGACCTAAAGTTCAGGGGAGTAAACTGAAATTTTTCCTAATTTTTTTGCTTTTTTTTTTTTCTGGGTTTTTTCAGTTTTTGTTTTTGGTTGTTTGTCGTTCCTCCCTTTTGGGCGAGGGTGTTAGGGCCGGTTTTTGTTTTGGTGTCGTTGGGTAGTTTTGGTAGGGTCATATTTGGTGTCATGTCCATGGACTATTGTTTTAATATCGGTGTTTTACTGTTGTTAATGTAATGAGGAGGTTCCCCCTACATATATGCTGACGGTTTTGGTATACAGTGTTTGGTGGGGTTGTTTCTTCTTAAGGTTTGACTGTAAGGAGGTATCGAGACTTCTGGATAGGTTTAGGCGTATGTTACATTTGGACTCTTTTCGGTTCATGTTTATTGTAATCGCTGGTATATGGGTAGGGAGGAGTGTGGGAACTTGTTATCCACCACCGAGATCTCTCATAGTTGTTATATATATATATATATATTGTTGGTTGTTATTATATAAAGTTTAGTAAACTACATATTAGTTACTAACTAAATTTCAGTTTACAAATACATTTTTTACACATTATATTACACATTTAAAGACAAAAAATAACAAATTAGGACAAATTAACGTCCACATGTCATCTGTCATAATATATTTACCAGAATACCCCTCACTACTTATTCACTAAATTGCAAATGCGCGTACTACATATTCAGAAATGTGCTACTACTTAGTGCTTGCTACAAAGCTGCTATTGCCCAACTGGGAAGTTCAACAAAGCTGTTACTATCCGATTGTGAGTTCAACAATGCTGCTACTGCCCGACTGGGAGTTCAACAATGCTGCTACTGCTTGACTGGGAGTTCACAATGTTGCTACTGCCTGACTGAGAGTTCAACAATACTGCTACTGCCCGACTAGGAGTTCACAATGTTGCTACTGCCCCATTGTGAGTTCAACAATGCTGCTACTGCCCGACTGAGAGTTCACAATGCTGCTACTGCCCCATTGTGAGTTCAGCAATGCTGCTACTGCCCGACTAGGAGTTCAACAATGTTGTTGCTGCCCGACTGAGAGTTTAATTACATTGCTACTTCTACAGAAAATGAAATCCAATAACTAATCCAAGTTCAACAGTATATTTAGCTCAGATTCATCAACCCAATAAACAATTAATTGAAAAAAAACGTAATAGTGGCAACACATAACAGTAGCAGCAATGTCGACGTAACAGTATAGCATTGGGGAACACCGTTGTTTTACCTGAGGCGAGAGAATAGATAAGGAAGAAGTTCCTCGATCTGGAACCGAAAAAATGAATTGGTAAGGAGGCTTAATGGTCGATCAACGGCGAAGCTTTGCTGGTGGTATTGCCTCCAACACGGAGGAGCCTGGGATGCTTATAGATCTCGTCGGCTGGCAGAGTCAAGCTCGGCTTTGTCGGAATCTTACAAGGCCGCGCCAAAGTGGTTTATCATCGTCATTGTCGAGGTTGTCATCGACGGCTTTGGAGAATGAGGAGCAACCAAATCATGACAGAGAGACGACGGATCTGAGGCGTCGACGCAGTACAGCCATTGGAGCACTTCCGAGCTCTCTGCCAAGAAGGCCGCCGCTCAAGAGGTGCAGATGGCGATTCTAAACCAAGATGTTGGTCGCGCGAAGCCTCTAGGTCGTCACCGGCGAGCTCGTGTGGCCTGCAACGACGACAATTTGGCCACAATGGTGAATCGAATAGATTGAGATAATTTGATGTGAGAGAGAGAGAGAGAGAGAGAGAGAGAGAGAGAGAGAGAGAGAGAGAGAGAGAGAGAGAGAGAGAGAGGGATGAGGGATCAGATCAAAGAGGGTTAGGAAGAGGAAAGAGTGGCATACACGTAATTTGATCGTGAAAGCTGGATATTTTGGTCATTTAATGGTCAAAACTCGGGTCAAATCTAATACTGTAGGTTTTGGGCCTCAGCATGTGTCCTAATTTGTCTAAAACATATTGAAAGTGGGTTTTTTGTATTTTTAAATTTGATCATGTGTTACTATGTAATTTTCTTTATAAAGTTTTATTTTTTTCAGAAAAAAAAAACACATACAACACCTACAATAATAATCTTCATCAAAAACACATATGTGTTGAAGGAAAAATACATTGATGTGTCTTCGTCAAAGTAACTGACAAAGAGGGAATCATGTGATTGTATGTAATTGAGCAATCAGATATTATTAGGTTTCATTATCTTGTAATTACCATTTGTAACTGTTGTATTCATCCCCTATATAAGGGAATTATCTAATGAGAATGAGTAGACAAGTTCCAATTGTTATATTTACTGTAACACGTTATCAGCACGATCCTCTCTCTCTCTCTTTGAGTTTGATAGCCAAAGAAAAAAAAAAAACCCTACAATTTTTTCTAAGGCTGGGCATGGTCCCAGACCGGCACACTATTCTTCAAGCCCAGGCCCGGACCGGCTACTATCCAGACGGGCCGGTCTCTGCTGTAAAACTTTTCAGGACCGACATAAACCCGACCGGTCTTGCCGGTTTTTCAGGCTCTTTTCCAGTTCGATCATCCGGCTCCGATCAAACATCCCAAAACATCTCATAGTCAGAAACATCCCAAACCAACACCTATTCGCTTAAAGATATGAAATTTACAAAAAACTCAGTAATTATACATCCCATAACCTTCCCTGCATGATCGCAAAATCATGTTGGTTTGAGAAACAGAAAACCAGAGTAAGACGGGGAAAACCTGAGATGAACAATCCCTAAATCCCCAATATTTACATACCAATTTTAATGTACAATCACTAAACCTGATATATAAAAGTTCAAATCTAGCTTCAGTACTGAAATTAAAAACCAAATCTTGTGCATCAAATCCAAACCTTACAGTCTTACACATCATAGGCCTACGGATCGCTTCAATTTCAAAAACCACGAAATGAAATCCACCAAAAACTTGCTATCGAACTCTGCCGTAGACTTGGGATGAGGAACGAGATGACGGGAAGAGTTAAACAAAGTCTCATCGAAGAAGGCTGACGATGTAGGCCGGACGCCGGAAGACGAGAATCGAGTCGTGGTCGAAGGAATTGAGTCGAGGCTTTCTAATAAGGACTCGACTTCGGTGACCATGTATGGTCACTTGCAAGTGACCAACACCAATGGGGAAGGGACACGTGTCCCGTTAAAGAGTTTATGTTTGACTTTGAGGACATTACATGGGGTTATTGGTAATTAGTATTTATATTTAATTGTTTTTCTGGCCACGTGTCACTTATTCATTGGTGTTGGTCACCTGCCAGTGACAAGACCTTGTCACCAAGTTTTTTCCTTCTAATAATCAGAGGAAGTTTTGTCGATGAGACCCATGAGAGAGACTATGGAAACTGGAATTTTTATCGAAGTGGAAGAAGATTGGAATCATTGAAAGAAGAAAGAGATTAGAAGGCTGTGCGTGAGGCGTGGGTTAAACATATATATACATATAATCACATGCATGTAGTCCTATAAATGTAGTATAGGCTTGGAAAACTAGTGTATAATTGCCATACGCATCCATAGTCCGGGGCTTCGGGCTGAAGAATAATTTGAAACTAAGGGGGTGTATTCAATCAAGATTCTGTAGGATTTTTTTGTATTTGAAAAGTCTATAGGTATTCAATTCAGATTTCAAAAAGTCCTTTAAAATCTCATGGTATTCAATTCAGACTAAAAATTATCCATAGAAATCTGATGGTATTCAAAAGTCTATGGACTTTCAAGCATTTCAATATATGCTCGACTTTGTAGGATTCTAAAAGGCTTGGTATAAATACCAAACTCTATCTGAAATCTGGTCTCCAGAGGTGAGATTTTGAACGATTTCGTTTTCCTCTCTCTCTCATCCTGAAGATGTAAAGAACGCAGAGAGGAGAAGACGAACTGAAGGTACCACCGAACTAGATACTATGGAAACTGGAAAGACAATCTGGAGAAAGACGATTGATCAGCCATGTCCAGCTCCAATGCAATCGACGGTATCGCAGCCAATCCAGGTCGTCCCACCGACGAGATCTGAGTGGTGACGGTGAGCATGACAAAGCCGGTCGCCGTCCTCCACCAAGTTTACGACGCCGACCACAAAGTCTCGAAGATCACTGTGCCCAGAAATTCGTCGAGACAACTCTTCAGGTCTGTGCTCTGAGTTAACATTGTATTTGAAAGAATTAGAATTTGTTTGGTTTTGATGGTGATGATTGGTTTTGGAGTTTTTAGTTTCTGATTAGTGCCATTTATTGGGAATTTACAGAGAAATAAAGAAGAAAAGCCTCTTCTATAGTTTTTAGTATGATTTTTCTTATCTAACTGTGAATTATAACTGTTGATTTTTCAGAATCATATATACATAATAAGCTTTGTATATTAAGCATCGGTGTTTAACAAATGAATGAGCTTTTTCTTGTAAAGTATACATTTGTGCCACAATAACTCATGATCACTTACTTGTAGAAGTTTTGTTGTTTCTGTAGAGTTTATTACTTTGCCAAAAACACCATTCTCATTCTTCCTTTATGGCTTCTTGTTTTCTCTATCTTCTAGTTTAAGTAAGGAACTCCAAGAAAGCCCTCTAGTTTTCAAAAGTCCCCACCATTTATATTGTTTAGAAACATATTTTTTTCTTCTCCAAATGTATTTGTTTTGCATACAATGCATAGGTCTCAGTATGAACAAACAACCATGGGATGGTAGGCTCAAAGAAGTATTTTATGCTTTATGTTATCCGTAGATTAGTTCACATGGTCACCTGAATAATGAGTTTTGATCTGTCTTAGTTAATTTAAGCTTCCAATTTGTAAAACACATAGATGGTTATTGGAACTTTCTGTTCATTTCCATACACACTCAATTGCTTAAAGTCAAAAATGCTATATAATTTGCAAATTATTAGAACATAACTGGTAGGTAGAGCTATTCTATGTTGCTGCTATCTTTCATTAATTATTTGTTGTGAATGTATCATCCTCATATAATCTTCACATGAGATGTATCAAGTATCTTCATATGGGATGTATCAATTCACATTGCTTATCACCTGGCATGCCTTTGTATTGCTCAAATGGTCCTAGGCATCCTTGGATTTGTGGATAATTTTTTTTCTTCTACTGCATTCATGTGGTTTGGAGGTTCCCCTATATTTGCAAAAGCACTTGCCAAGTTTATGAGAAAGGCTAACAACTGATAAGATTCATTCTTACCTACGACGGTATCGTGAAGAAGAGGGTCGAGCAGTGCAAGATGTCGTAAAGCAACCGCAAGATCTGATGCCCAACATTAGTTATTATTCTGACAAGAAGACTCGCCATTATCTTCCCAATCATTTCAAGAAGTGTTTTCCAAAATGTCAAGGAGCATGAAGTTTAGATGATGCACAATAGGACCTATTATGCTGAGATTGCATAATGAGCTGTAGACAAATCTTTAATACTCATTATCAATAGTGTACTCTTGATTATATCTTGATCTGTGATCATATAAAAGAGGTTTTGATCGCTGGATAACTTGAAAAAATAAGAGTGTTTGAAGTTTTGAATGTCCACATGAATCTGTTAAAATCCAAACAAATCTTATCAACTAAATATGATAGAATCTGTTAAAGTCTATAAAGAGTTAAAAAAATCCATAGAGTCTTCATAATCTACAAGAATCCGTAGATTATTTAAAATCTGTCAAAATCTTTTAAAATCTAGAAATTGAATACACCCCCCTAAAGAATCAGGACCGGAAGATCTATTCATGAGACCGGACCAAACAAAGAAAAAAAATATATGAAACCGGAAAAAAACACGGCCAGGCCCGGTCGGGCCGACCGGTTTGGTTCGATTTTTTTTTGCTTGTTCGGGTTTTATGCCCACCCCTAATTTTTTCGTCGTCGCTAGCTCTCCGACATTGCCCCAACCTTGCAAGCATACACACAGGCTCACCAAGCCTCCGCCCAACGCTGCTACCTCTCTTCTCCCTCTTTCTCCTTTTTCTGTATTCTTTGTTTGTGCTTTTGTCTGATATTGTTTTTCCTGCACCAATTAAAGGAACGCACAGAAGAAGAAGAAGAAGAAGAAGAAGAATGGGTGCAGTCCCTCTCACCAGATTGGCAACTCCGCCCCTAAGCGCCGCCCACAGCTCCTGCCCGGAGCAACTTCGGCGCTCACCCTCAACCTAGCCTCATCTCGGCCGCAACCCAGCCTCATCTAGACCCCCTCTCACCACCGTGCAGCCCCAAAACCCGACAGGGTCCAAACACAACACTGGACCACCGGTTTTTTCGCACCGCTCCTGCCACAGCCCCGCCGGCACCACTCCTTGTGCAAGGCTGCAAACCCAACAACCCGAATCTCCTTAGATCCCACAGCCACCGGCAGGGAACCCAGCTCTACCCCGATCCGGCGGCACCGATCTTGCTCCCACCAGCGAGCTCGTTCCAATCCAGATCTGCTCGACCCGGATTCCAGGATCCGACCCAACAACAAGGGTCTTTACCCTTTCTGGTAAATCAAATATTTTACTAAGGTGATTTCACAAAATTACCGTAAGGTGAATACTGTTTACCATCTACAGATTTACTCGTTACTATTTTATGACAATAGTAAAACTGAAATGTAATATCTGTTTAAATTATTTACTATTTTACAATAACACTATTTTAGTACTACGTTAAAGTTATCGCTTTCGTTAAATTTTATGCTAATACATGATATTTAGCATGTTACTTGACGAAATTATTTTGCAATCGTTGTGACATATTACAATGTTATATGCTATGTTTTATTCAAAAATGTTATATTCTATGCATATGCAATTTAATTAAATAATTATTTATTAGCATATCATATAAATTGTGTTGCTATGATGAAGCAAATTGCTATCATCAAAATGACAAAATTGTAATGAAGCAATTTAACAAAGAATTGAAAAAGAATGTGACCACTATGAATCTTGGTCTTCATATCTAATTCATATCTCTTGGAATACTTATGTAGATGTCAAATGACTTCGTAGAAATGAATGATAATGAAATTTCATGAGCTTATGCAAACAAAATGATTAAACCGTAAATTTTATTGTGATAACGAAATTTCACATTCGAAACGAAGATCTCGTATCTTGGAATATTATAGTACTCGTGGATGTCTATTGAGACTGCGACACTCATATATCTTCTACTTGCTCTATTTTACAGATGGTTAAACCATCATAGCTGGAATTTAATTCACTAGACTCTGTAGAACTTGAGTACCAATTTGTTCCTCTATTAAGCAAATCAAGGCTTCAGTATGGTAAAATTATGGAAACAACTTTCCATAAATAGTTTAATTAGCATTTCTTAAACAACAATGTAAGGTCTGTCAGGATAAAAACATTTCTTAAAAATATACATAGTAAAAGAAATCCCAAAGCAAAGGGTAATTACCATGTACGTGTAGATTTATACAATCATTCAAAAGTATGTGGGAACAATGTACAACGTGAAAGCACTACGTGAAAGAGGGTCTCTATGAGAAGAGATATGAGCAGTCAAGTACCCTGCCACCATTGTGAATCAACAAAAAATTTATATAAACATTGCAAGCTAACAAAGAATTAGCTGCGACTTATAGAAAGTATAGAGAATCATGGAAGCATGATGAATCGAAAAAGTATTTTCAACACCAAAATTGAAAAAAGATTTGCAATCCCTAGAGGCTTACCATACAGAAGATAGAGATGACGTGGATGTCAATCCAAGAAAGTTTCAGACTTCGGTTAATCTGTTATTAATTTTCCAAGATATTCTTGTTTATTAGATTGTTGTTTTAGTCTTACAGTTTATGTGGATATTGCTTGATGAATTAGATGAGACCTTGATTTGATTATCATTGGCCCATTATGTTCCGAATTATATTCAAAAGCATTGAATTAATTCGATTTTTTATTTACTGCAAATATAGATGGTTCAATATAGCACTAGAAATGCAAAGCAATGCATCCACCAAATAAATAGAGAAATTATTAGAATGAAAAGCATATCATTCTACTTAAATAGAAATGCCCTAAAGGAATATGGGGTATATATATTTTTCAAATCATATACACTCCCATATACTTGTAAGGAATGTATCAAGGAGTAAGGAATGTATAGAGGAGAAAAATGGTGCTTAGTGGGACTACCTACACAAATTTACAAGGGCGAGGCATTGCCTGATTTTTGTTGTCTAACGACACAATATTTAAAGTCATATAAGCTCTGTATGCACCACGAGTTGATCGAACCTCATAAAATTTCAAAGATATTTGTGCCAACGGTTATCATATGAAAACCATCGTGGAATGAAATAGAATGGAATTACCTCATATAAATGTGTACGGAAATACATTTTAAAAAACCTAACAAGTCACCTACAATGAAATGTAGGATATTGACTCACACAGGCTTTGGCATGACCACTTAGAAACAACTTGGTCATGACATGATGATCCATATTTTGAAGAATTCAAACGGACATCCCTCCTTTGAGTGAATAATAAAATGGGACAAAACTTAGTCACACTGTAAGGTGACCACGCTAACCCTGACCGCTAGACACTGGCCGGTCCTAGCTAATGCTACTCCAATGTAGTCATTGCACTCTAAAGCACCTGATGTGCAACCTGCTTCCCATTATGCCTTGTAGATTAATTCAAAGGTACATCACTCATTTTGCAAAGCCTATTCTTTAGCAAAAATAGGATCGAGACCTTCCTATGCTAAAGATAACCAAAATATTTCATTCTTACGAGGAATCCAATGTGATATGTGGACTTATCCATCTAGAAATACGGACAATTAACGTACTTTATGGTTCTGGAGAATGTCTCGACACACTGGCCACAAGTCGAGTAATTATCCACTAGAAATGCTGCATTTGTAAACTCTTAGCACATTTTATACATCTAAGGGCTCACCACCCTCATCATCATACCTATAAGATTTGACAATGTTGAGAGTTCACATCAAAAGGACTTGATGCTTATTGCATGACGATCAAGATCGATGTAAAACATCTTGACGCCCCATATGCATACTCAAAATAGTCTTGCAGAAGCCACCATAGATGGTGGCTAGGGCACTGGTTATGCGCACCAATCTGCCTATATCTACTTGGGGTTATGCAATATTGCACGCAGCCTTACTTATTCATTTTTAGACCCACTTCTAGCCTACCATTTAATGCGTACCAGTTGATAACTGGACATGAGCCTGAGATTTACGCATATTTGGTTGTGCAGCATTTGTGCCTATTGCGCCCTCACAGCATATCAACAATGGGTACTCAAAAACGAATATGTATTTATGTTGGATACGCACCTCCAACAATTCCCCGTTATTTGGAACCCTTACAGGTGATCTCATCGCTTGATTTGCGAATTGTCACTTTGATGAGACAGTCTTCCTATCATTAGGAGGAGATAAGAAAAAGGATTTTCTATGGGAACGACAGGAATTGTCGTGGTTGCCCCACTCTGTCTCATCTTGATCCCCACAAAATCAACACCTTAAACGTAACAACTTCGATACCTGATACATTTATAGATATCGCTGAAGTGACGAGATCACACATGTGAGCTGCAAATGCTTGTAAGGATAAAAGTCCCTAATAAGGGGCACGTCGTCGCAGATAGAGGCGATGCAACCACAGTTAGTGGAGGTGTGGTTGAGGCCGTGGCCTCTGTGGCTCCCTAAAGGAATAGGGGAGGCCACTTGGTTCGATCAAATACTTGCCCAAAGGAATCAGGCGTAAGGCACAACCTCATCAATGTAAGGAATCTCTCTCATAAGATTGTCTCTAATTACAGTTATGTCCATGAATCAATACTGGATGACGCTCCGATGTTTAAAATGATTCCAGAGACAAAATCTCAACAGATTACGAGAGTACATAAACATTGATGATTCACATTGTTGCTTAAGAAATTATAGAGCACGAAGGTATCGAACCACGCTCTGTTGAAGAATGTCAACAAAGAGCATATTGGCCTACATAAAAGTGTGATCTAGGAAGAGCTAGATTCTCTGATAAAGAGATAGGTTTTTGGTTTGGTAGTGCTAACCTTACCAAGTGTAAAGCCTGTAGGACATAAATAAGCCTTTGTCAAATAGCGTAATGAGATGAATGAAGCCCTAAAGGACAAGGCTTGTCTTGTGGCGCCAAGGTTTCTCACAACACTCTGGATTGATTACAAAGAGACATATTCTCCCATAATGAAAATGCAGCTCATAGATGTGGTTACTACATATCTCCATAGGGATCTTGATTGGGAGATACTCATAAAAGTGCCTAATGTCCTTAAATTATCCAACTCAAGTAACTCTAAACCACAAAGTGCGTTTGCAATTAGAATTGAAACACTCACTTTATAGAAGTGACTACTTGGTTCGGAAGGGATACAAGATGGTGAACTATGCACTTACGCACTCATAAAGGAAATATGTTCCGGATTTGCAATCATAGCTCATATGTCGATGATAGGAACATAGTAGGTACTCTTGATGAAATAAGAGAAACTACGAGCTACATGAAATCCAAATTGGGATGAATAATCTTGGGAAACTCGGTTAACAACGAGTTTGTGGAATACTAATCCACTAGTCTGCATGTGTCCAAAAGATTCTCAGGCAATTTACATGGACGAATTGCATACTGTTAGCACTCCCAATGATTGGTCGATGTTTGTATGTATATGAATAATCTATTTCGTCCAAAGGAAGATGAAGAAGAAAGGTTGAGAATCAAAATTCATTCTCTAAAGTGCAATAGGCGCAATATTGTACTTAGCCCATTGAACTCGACTGCATATAACATTCTCAAAAGAACTTGTAGCTAGGCTTAGCTCAGCGCCAACGCAGCATCATTGGAAGGTATAAAGAACGTATCCTAATACCTAAATGAACCATTGACTTGGGTTCATCTTATCCCTATAGAAAGACGAAGGGAATGCAAATGGAACTGCAACTCAAAACTTCAAACGATGCTTTGGATGATTTTTATTGCTAGGTATCTATGATCAATTAGTCGTTTCCAAACTGGTTATGTAATAATAATTAGAACACGACGATACCTTGTGAGAAACATTAGTCTCTCCTCAAGATTCAAGTAAAGCAAGTAAGGTCTGAGGACAATATGACAAACTCGTTTCTCAAATCACAGCTTAAGGCTATATCCCAGAAGCATGTGAGAAACATAGGAATGCAAAGACGTTCTTAGCTCCCTTGATTGATGTAAGGATCAGGGGGAGTGTAGACTTCAGGAGGAGTCTAACACACATAGGTGCGTTGTGCTCTTTTTTCCTTCGACTAAGATTTATTTTGTCCCATTGAGTTTTGTTACTTGGCAAGGTTTTTAATGAGGCAACACCACATGCACCACTTTAACTTTGACTTGGCACAAGGGGGAGTGTTGAAGGAAAAATGCATTGATGTGACGAAGAGGGAATCATGTGATTATATGTAATTGAGCAATCAGATATTATTAGGTTTCATTACCTTGTAATTACCATTTGTAACTGCTGTATTCATCTCCTATATAAGGGAGTTATCTAATGAGAATGAGTAGACAAGTTCTAATTGTCATATTTACTGTAACAATATGATAATAGTATATTCATAGATTTGCCCATAAAATAAAGTGAAGTGTCTGTTTTTTCATTGTACGTAGATGGCTACGTGGCTATATGGTGTGTTGGCCAACTTGTGGAGAAATTTTTCTGTCCTCCAGGAGGACCACCTCATCATGACATTTGGTCCTCCTTGCCAATATAAAGTTGACACGTGGCTTTTTTTTAACTTATTCAATTCAGGATAATTCCGTGTGGTAAAAATTCTATCAAATGCCAAACAAAAAAAATTTCTCTTCGTCAGCTACTGCCGTTAACCCATCCAACAAAACCCAAAACCTGTGGCTTTTATCTTTTTCTCCCAAATCTCTCGCTCTCGTCCTCGAGACCGGACTCCGACTCTCTCCCTTACACGAAGTAAGTTTGAAGGAAATTGGAATCCCCAAATAAGGTATATAGGCAATTTTGAAGGAAATCAAAAGCCCCAAATCAGGTATCGAAATAGTAAATGAAATTTCAGTCATGAACCCCTTTTGTCATTTTTTGTGTTGAGTGTTTTTGTAGCTAGCTAGCATCTCTATCTCTAATAGCTCGATTTGTGAAGATTAAGATGATGGACTGTTTCTCACTTGCAATTGGGATTGGTCTATCAATATCAGTCCTTTCGTTTATACCCTTTCACTCAAGGCTGATGAGTCTGTTTTGATTCTTAATTTTGATTGAACTGAATTTTGGTTTTTATGATTTGATTAGATCTAATGCATACAATTTTTGTGATTTGATTATATCTTTTATTAAAGTGTGAAATCTTTAGTCATGGATTTGGTAATGTTGTATGGTTGTCTGCTCATAGGTGTCAAAGAACGAAACTCATTTTCTGATGTATATGACAAAGAATGCTGATATTTGCATAGTTCAGGATGCTATAGCTTTCAAGCTTCTTACAAGTATAACTTGCATGCTAATTTATGATGAAGAAATGTGCTTTGCAATTCGGTCTTTTAAGTCTGTGGCTTTACTTTACTTCTTTTGTATAATTTCAAATGTATAAAAATACACTCATGTTTAGCTTCTTTTTTTACTCTGATAATGATATTGTGTATAAAATAGAGTTTGGTAAAAATTGATCTGGGGGCTTAGAGTTGAAATAGAAAATGGAGTGGCAATGTTAAGAGGGAAAGGAGCTCTAGACAAGAACGTGGGAGTTGCCTTTTAATTTGCATACTGACATATCCATACTAGTTGCTAGAGAAGAAGACTCTCAATCCATTTATTGTATCATATGATGGTGGTGGAGAATGGCTAAGTGGACTCCAACGCTGTAAAAGCCTATCTAACTTAGGTTATAGTACCCATTTTGGGTGAGTTACCCAGAAATCGCAATGAGGCTGACGCAACTCTTGTGATTCTGTTGACCAACATCTTTCAGAATTTTCTCTTGGATCCCATGGTTCTCTTTGGTTCTGTGAGTAACTTTTGGGAAAGAGAAAAAAAAATAAAAAAATCAGGCAGTTGATTTAGTATGTTTTTCCTTTGTACATGTTTAGACCAGTTTTGAGAATTGATTATCTTAAGAAGTAAGGTTTCATATCCCCCTCTTTATATTTTTTTTCTCAATTATTAATAAAAGTTTTGAGGCTTCAATTCAATCATAGCTACTATGCTTGTAAATGATCTATAATGGTGGCTTCACCTGATCATGTAAAACTGGGGTCAGGTACCAATTCCAACCACTCCAAAGTCATCAATAGAAAAAAAAAGAGAAAAAAAGTTTAAGAAGTCATTGAATCACTAAACATACCATCTTTAACATAACTAGACTCATTTCAATTGAGCAGTATTAGACAAATAACATTTGAAGGTCTTCAAGAGTATAAAATAACAATTCAAAATCCAATCATTGTCTTAATGAGTATGTCTAGAATTACTGTTGCTGATTGTTTTTCCACATATAGCATATCAAAATTAAGTCTTCTCTTGCTCTCAACAAAAAAAAATTAAGTCTTCTCTCCAGCATATCAGCATATATACAACATAGCAGCATATATACTATTAGACTTCCTTTTCTCTGTCAGTTTGTTGCTCAAAACTTCTTGAATAAGAATCCTACATGACAAATAGTTTACTGTTAAGAGAAAATATATAACAGCTTGATTGAACCAAAGGAAATTTGTCTGTAATACAAAATAAGGTGAAACATATCATACAAACCTGACTCGGTCGAGGTATTTGACTTATAAGATTATTTGCAGCAACCATTGCAGATGAATTCTGTTATGGAAAAAAACTATTAGTGAACAACCAAGAATTATGTATAAAACTTTAACAATGAAGGTATGATCATACCTGATGTGATTCTATGATATAGTTACTCCATTGATGCATATTTGCATATGTTAAATTGAGTTGAGAAAATGGCTGCATAAAAGTAGGATTCTAAAGATACAACAATATATTTATAGTTAGATAATAATACAAATAAGATAAAAATGACAAAAACAAAAAACAGTAATTTGAACTTAACCGACTGACATGATTATACATATCATATGGAGCATAAACATTAGTTGTTGGGAAACTCATAGCTGGAAATTGTTGCATAGCGGAAGGCCCTTCACTTATTGTTGAGAAGCTCATAGTTGGAAATTGTTGCATACCAGGAGGCCCATCCATTCTTACTGGGAATCTCATAGTTGGAAATTGTTGCATACCAGAAGACCCTTCACTAACTGGTGGCTTGATTTTCCTTACACAAGTATATGATACAAACGATAAATTAAAAGAAAATAGAAGACTGATCAAACTATAACTGTTAAACATTTTATATATGCTTATAACGCAAAATCACTTACTAGAACCTCGACCTTTAGGTGCCTTTTTATTTTGTTTCTTCTCCATTAATTGCGGCTTTCATTCTTTTATTGCTCATGCCTTTTGGCCACACTCCTGCTGGATTTAGTATCGGTTGTTCACCACATAAAAGTCTCTTCTTGTGAGTACCACCACTAGAGGTATTAGCATCATAACCCTCATTGATTCCTTCATTTACATCTCCCTCAATAACTAACTTCTTCATATTCTTTTCAATTAAATCTTCTGCTTCTATCAACTTCTGCAATGCAATGTCACTACCACTAGTTGTCTCTGCTCCCTTATTGATTATATCATAAGCCTTTCGCATCAAAGTATTCCTACGCAATGTCACCGTTGATTTCTGCTTGACCTGTAGTGATGCACTAACTTCCTTTACTCCTTTCTTTGCATCCTTTGTCCACTTCTTTAGTATATACTCTGCTAGAATTTGAGTAATATTTTTCACATTTAACACCCTCAAAGCATGACGGTACAACCAACCCATAGATTCATACATCTGACAACTACAAGAAATAGACATATTTGAAGAATTGAACTTGACAGTGTACACTCTTTTATGACCCTCTTCATTAAGTTCAAATTTTTGTAGTGTTCCATTACTTCCAGCTTCCTCCATCTTCACTGCCAAGCTAGCAATAAACTCAAACTCAAATAAATTATAAATATTTCGGGTGTAGACCATACCAGCTTGCTTCTTAATTCCACTACTTTTTGCAGCTCTAGAAGGTATCCCGTTATTGCATCGAAAAGTCTCTTCCAATTCACTTGAGTGCATCTTTTCTGCCTGTTTATCATAATGATCCACAAATTCAGTAAGACTCAATGTTTTAGTAGACATGAGGGTGAATACATTGTTTGTGCTCTCACTTCTTTGAGTAGATAATATACCGGCAGAGAATGTATCCTTGCTGAATAGTGCACACCATTTTTCACGAAGATCATAAAGTGTCTTGAGCCATGTCTTCTCTTTCTCTGTAAAGTCAAACTTCTCTGTAATTTCTTTCCACGTAGACTCGAATTCATATTTTGTCACACGTCCGAAAAGCCACTTCCTGAAAAGCTCACTAAATTCAGGATTTCTATGATGCGACTTCAAGTTGTCTCTCGCATTCTTTGAAATATGCCACAAACATAATCGATGATGTGTCTCAGGAAAAACCTTCTCGATGGCATTTGCCATTGCCTGACACCGATAAGTGAAAATAGTCTTAGGTTTTTTACCTTCCATTGCTTCTAAGAATGTCTCAAATAACTAAATAAAGGAAGCAATCGTCTCATCTAGCAAAAATGCACAGCCAAACAACACGTTTTTCCAATGTTGGTTAACCCCGACAAAAGGAGCACAATTCATGTTATATTTATTGGTTTGGTAAGTCGTGTCAAATACAACTACGTCCCCAAAGCATTCAAAGTCAGTTTTCGACTTTCCATCTCTCAAGAAAAAGTTTGTCATCCGATTGTCTTGATCCACTTGCACAGTGTAGAAAAACATAGGATCTTCAATTTGCTTTCTCTTGAATAAATTAATCAAGCTCTGACCATCACCTGCTTCAAGCATGATCATTCTCTCTCTGCTTATGAAATTATAACAATCAGTCTTTGTAAATCCGATATTTTGAGATCCTCCAGCTTCTTCTGCTAAATATGAATATGTGTTTATGGTACTCATACCTGCACTTTTCATTGATTTAATCAACCCTTGATGAGTATCTGACATATCTCAATTAGAGCGCAAAAATGGTGTTTCTTCTGGGTCTGCAAGCTTGTGATTGTGTTCTGGAACAAAGAGGGTCACTTTCCATAACCCATTATCACCTGCTTCAAGCATGATCATTCTCTCTCTGCTTATGAAATTATAACAATCAGTCTTTGTAAATCCGATATTTTGAGATCCTCCAGCTTCTTCTGCTAAATATGAATATGTGTTTATGGTACTCATACCTGCACTTTTTATTGATTTAATCAACCCTTGATGAGCATCTGACATATCTCGATTAGAGCGTAAAAATGGTGTTTCTTCTGGCTCTGCAAGCTTGTGATTGTGTTCTGGAACAAAGAGAGTCACTTTCCATAATCCATTATCTAGCAACCCAAATCGAATTTTAGCTTGGCAACCAACTCTAGTGTCTAATCTGTCAGCCATTTTTATTTCTGAAGGGTCACTGTCTAACTTAAAACCTTCTTTCGAACAACAATAATTAACTTGTCTTACGATATTGTTGATTTTCCTCCTCTTCTCTATCCGAACATTGAACCCAGTTCTAGCACCATAGTCATTGTAGAGGTCGTATGCTTCCTTCTCACTATTGACAATTACTCCCAACAGGTTGTCATCGTCACAATAATTGGATCTTTTCCCAAATCAGTTGTCATGTAATACTCTTCATCATCTTCTAAGTTAATCACTGTATGTAGGCATGTTAGTGAATGAATTAGCATGTAAAATGTATAACTACTATACGTAAAAGAAAAAAATTGATAGAACAAGAAAGTAAGAGAACCCATGCCAGCAAATACAATTTTGATTAAAAAAGGTTTCTTTACCTTGGTGATGATCGTCTGCATCTATATTCATTGTTGGATATATAGAGGAACTCAGTTTCATAGAAAAGAACAATATAGCAATATAGGTGATGGGAGACGATGAAATAAAAGCTGTTCTAGGGTTTCTTTACCATGATATCTAAATGACTGTAGAATACATGTTGATAACGGCAAACAGAGAACTCCGTCAGGTTGAAGAGAAATCTTTTTGTTTGGCATTTGATGATATAATTTTTACCACACGGTAGAATTATCCTGAATTGAGTAAGTTAAAAAAAACCACGTGTCAGCTTTGTATTGGCAAGGAGGACCAAATGTCATGGTGAGGTGGTCCTCCTGGAGGACAGAAAAATTTCTCCAACTTGTGATCGATTTTGGTGATTGCTAGGGCCTTCCAATCTTTTTTAAGTTTTTAACATTTTCCTTTTCAAAAATAAAAAACATTTGATATTCTCTAGATTATAGTATTTCCATTAGTGTAAGTAAAACTTTTCTTAAATTTAAAAATAGGTAGCAATTGATATAAGAATTGGGCTCCAACAGTTATTTTTATTTTTTTTTAAATGGCTCCAACAGTTATTGCTATACATGTGTAATATTTTATATGTTTTAACGTATCATAAATTGACACGTGGCCAAAAAGAGGAGGAAAAATATAAGTTTTGCTTTAACAATTCATGAATCGATTGATAATTTTAACAATTTCGTTTAGCAATCCTTAAATTTAACAACCTTTTAGCTATACTGTTGGAGCTATTGATTATCTTAAAAAATTAAAAAATATTATAAAATTTTTAAATTAACAATACTACTTGATCGAGTCTTAAAGGTGACAACCACACATTTCTAGTGTAACACAAGGATCATAATTCTGAAAAATTGGTCAAAAAAGCCTAAGTAAACACAATTATGAAGAAACACATCCCTTCCGAAAGCATATGAAAATAGAATGGAACACCATCGAACTAGCTGATCCCCAATCTAACCTAAGAGAGAGACCTTTTTTAACCGGGTGATATTGAGCGCTGAATCAAGTGTTTGGTAGTTAGGATTATGTTAGAGATTAGGGGTTCGATCCATTTTCCTCTAATATACAAAAAATATAACAAACTCCATATAATTTACTGACAAAAGTCGCTACTATAACAACAAGCAAATCGATCACTGTGTACACTGCGTTGACACTATAAGTTGAAGGGTAGAGCCAGATTTATATATTAAAAAGGGCCGAGTTACAAATTGAAATTTAGAACATCCAAACTTTAAAGTTTACGATATCAAAGAGTAAAGCTCACGAGACTACCTCACTTGAAACTCGTTCATCTCAAACCGAAGGAGGAGAATACAACGAGTTTCAAACCGAAGGAGGAGAATACAAACTTTCAGTTGCAGCTCCACATTCATACTGAAAACCAGTATACAAGAGGATATATATTAGTTTGTCTTTTGCTTAATTATGAACGCCCTTATTTAACTAGTATCTATACCACACTGGCACACACCAAAGTGAGGGGAACAAAAGAAAAAAAAAATCAAGCAGAGATCCAAACACGAAATTCCAATGAGGAAGTAAATCCAAACATGAAATTCTAAAACAAGTTCTGATAACTCTTACAACAACCATATGAATCTAAAAGTTGTATCAGCCCCACATTCAAGTTTGTTTTTTCGACTGTCTCCCTTGTCATCGATCCATTCTCAGATCCACACCAACCCACATGTTACTTGCAGAGACGAGACGAAGCGTAGTACCACCAGTCCACCACCCTTGCTGGAAATCACTAAACAAGAAGCCATCATTTCTCCATGATAACATTCATTTTGGAAATGCCAAACCCGTGACAACAAATTTCAGTAACAAATTATATTAATCACTCATATACTGTCACCTATCTTCACCTCCTCTTCTTTCGCTTTTAAATAAAGCTAGCTAGCCCCCCATTGTTTCATATTCTGAGTTCCAGTTAGTAGTTACACACAGAAATACTAGAGCTAGAAAGAAGAATCTCATGGCTCCTAACACCCAGAACACCCCATTGCTAGATCACGACATTGAGGTTGCCGTTTCAGAATCCAAAGCCTCTTCCCCGACCTCTATCAGATCGTCCACCACCGGCGGCTGGCGGTCCGCCTCCTTTATTATAGGTATGTAAGCCTAATATTTTCACGATCTGTTGTTGCTTTAACTTCTTCAATTCTCAGTTTTATGTGCTAGCTACAACTTACCTACCCCTCATTGCTTGCTTAGGCTAGGGCACAGCTCTTTTATCTGTCGTGAACTAGTAAAGTTTGTAAGCTTTAGAGCTATGCCTGCAGGAAGCCATTGGAAATGCTCTAATAGCTTCACGATATGTCATTGGTTTTTAGTTTAGGGTGCTCTGATCAGTAGAATATCAGGTGAGACTGATTAGGGTTAGTGTTCGAGTCTCGATCTGTTGACTGTTGTAGTATAACTGACGTGCATGTTTTGGCTTATGTTGTTTTAGGGGTGGGATTTGCGGAGAGGTTTGCGTTCTATGGAGTCAGCTCGAACCTGATAACGTTTCTGAGCGGGCCGTTGGGGGAGTCGACGGCAACGGCGGCTGTGCACGTGAACACGTGGTCAGGAACGGCGGCCTTACTTCCTATGCTGGGAGCCATTGTCGCCGATTCATATCTCGGACGCTACCGTACCATCCTGTTCTCCACTATGCTCTACATCTTGGTTCGTTCATCCCTCTCCACATAATAACAAATCATTTTTGAAGTTCTATGTCGTTTTCCCTAGCTCGTACAATGAAATTTTTCGTTTGTTTTTCAGTATATAATCTGAGAATAAATCTCGAACAGTCATTCAAAATGTTATGTGTGAGCTAGTGTTATAGGAGAGAATGTGAAGTTTAGTGTCACAGTCATGAGCACATGAGTAATCCATCATGGCATCATTATTGGCATCATTTTGTTACAAAAACATGTGTATTCCAAGAAAGAGGAAAACATATGAATTATCATCATTCTAGTATCTCGGACTCAAACAAATCATCATTCTAGTACTCGGACTCCCATTTAGTAATGAAAATGAAAACGTAGCTAAACATGTTCACTAGCTAATACCGCACCATAGAAAAAAAAAAAAAAAAAAAAACTAATTCCACGAGTCGTAATATCCAAGAACGTAATTTTAGTATTTTTGTAAATTGATAAACTGAGCCTAATTTAACAGTGATACCCCCCTTCTAAAATCTTTGTTAAGGATAAAGGCTATTGCTGTTAGGATGCTGTTCATTGTTTTGGTATGAAGACGATCGATTGTAACCTTGGTAATAATTAATTTTTTCTCTGCATCACGTTCTCACAGGGACTAGGCTTGTTAGCATTTTCAGCCATGCTTCCTTCTCTCAGTGGTTTTGCATGCGAAAAGACCAGTGAATTCACTTCCTGTTACTCTCAGCTCGGAGTAATATTTTTCTACTTCTCTCTATATCTGGTAGCATTAGGGCTAGGTGGAAACAAACCTTGCATACAGGCTTTCGGAGCTGATCAGTTCAATGGACAAGATCCAGTGGAGAGCAAAGCCAAAAGCTCATTCTTTAACTGGTGGTACTTTGGTATCTGCTCCGGCTCCTTATGTACGCGATTGATATCAAGCTACGTGCAGGACAACTTCAGTTGGGTTCTTGGATTTGGACTTCCGTGCATTGTCATGATTCTTGGACTATTTGTTTTCTTGTCCGGAGCAAGAACTTATCGCTATAGCATCATAGGCAATGGACAAAGCCCTTTCGGCAGAATCGGTAAGGTGTTTGTTGCTGCATTTAAGAACTGGCGAGCTAATACTACATCAGACACTTTCGGAAACATGCATCATCAAAGTTCTGAACAGTTCAAGTAAGAGGATTAATTACATACACTCGAAATAATATTTTTTCCTTAATTCTTAATGCTTAGTCTAGTATCCGATCCGCTTGCTTTGTATGATTTGCACCCTTACTTCATTTGGCAGATTCCTCAACAAGGCATTGCTAGCACCAGATAGTAACTTGAAGGAAGACAGGAAGCAGTGTACTGTCTTTGAGGTAGAAGAAGCAAAGGTTGTTCTTAGTCTTTTTCCGATATGGAGTACATGCTTGGTGTATGCAATTGTTCTCGCACAAATGCCAACTTTCTTTACCAAGCAAGGGGGTACCCTAGACAGAACAATTAGAGCAGGCCTTGACATTCCAGCCGCTTCTCTTCAGTCCTTTACCAGCCTCATCATTATATGCCTCATTCCTTTGTATGACCGTATTTTTGTTCCTATTGCAAGTGCTTTCACCGGAAAACCCTCCGGCATTACAACGCTACAAAGAATCGGAACTGGGATATTTTTATCTGCTGTTTCCATGATAGTTGCAGCTTTCATTGAGACCAAAAGACTTGAAACTGCTGAAGAGTTTTCTCTGCTTGATATGCCACATGCTACCATTCCAATGAGTGTGTGGTGGTTGATTCCTCAGTACTTGTTGATTGGAGTGTCTGATGTGTTCACGATGGTTGGTCTGCAAGAGTTTTTCTACGATCAGGTACCCAATGAGCTAAGAAGTGTAGGAGTTGCCCTCTACCTCAGTATCTTTGGTGTCGGAGACTTTTTGAGCAGCTTTCTTATCTCCGCCATAGAGGAAGCAACCGGCGGAGAAGGCCGAGTTAGCTGGTTTTCCAATAATCTGAATCGTGCTCATCTTAATTACTTTTACTGGCTGCTCGCTGGACTCAGTATAGCGGAACTGGGTGTCTTCACATATTTTGCAAAATCTTACAGATACAGAAGTGGAGGAACAACGTAGAAACCTAGAGTCCTCTGTGTACTTGCAATTAGTTCTGCAATTAGGATGTAGTAATTAACGTCCTTAATGGATAAAAGGAAATGATTATTGGTTAAGATTTGTGACCTCAAATTCTAGGTGTACCGTGTACGTGATGCCGATTTACAAAAACACATAACTAATTTGCCAAATCATGTCATGTATTACTTGAAGAAAAAGACTATCTTAATGAAATATCAGATTTGCCGAAACCCACAATTCGACGTGGCCTAGCCGCCGTCGACCCAATCAAACCATGATCTAGGACCTACCTCTGCGCCGTCTGAATGTCTTCCGGGATCCCATGCCACTAATCGCGATTTAGACTGCCCACTACTAGCCAAACAGTCAGAGTGAAGCCGACGCCTGCTGCTTGAACAGTTTCTCGCCGAGGAAACCCTTGAGAGAAAAAGAGCCGACTTTTACACTGCCTTCTTAAAATATCATTCAAAAAGTTAAATAGAAAGAGCAGACTTCATTTTACACCACTCAATTACTGAAATTTGACAAGATAAATTATGTGAAATTAAGAACAAATATTTTTATTTACTCATAAATTTTAGGCCTCATATGAGTGTCCTTAGATAAAACGATCGGTGTGTGTCCTCTTAGTTATATATGTAATTTTAGATTGGTAGAGATTGGAACTGTGATGTGGTTTAAATTAGCAAGCATACATAGAATGATAAGCTGTATGGTAATTTAGGGTTCATACGCATTCGGATGATCGGATGTACTTTCTATATATAAGTAGAAAGTATGCACGTCGACACGTAAAGACGGATTAAGACTGAAACAAGTTTTGTTCTCTTTTAGGATTGTCTTATTTTTTATGATAAAGAAAACAAAAGCCATATAAGCGATGACTCATTCCATTTCCACAGATTACTACTACTTCCCACTCGATCTCATTCCATTTCCTCTCACCTTCCTCGTATGAGAAAACCCATAATATCATGGTTATAGACAAACCCATCTTACATATGGCTTTTGTTTTCTTTATCACAGATGTGACTCATTTCCACAGTGAACAACGAGTGAACAAAGGACTTCCATCTCCACGAGTGAACAGAGGACTTCCATAAACATAATATCATGGTTATAGACATCTGTGGAAATTTATGTCTGTGGAAATTTTAAATTTGCACAGTTGTGACCCATTCCATTTTAATTTGTTCACTCGTCGGTCTTTTTCTCGCTACTCCTTCCCACCCTAGAGGAAAGAGGTACTCCATTTCCACAGATGTGACTCATTACACGTAGAAGTTCATTCCAGAAGAAAGCATCTGCCCCAATAATCATGGTCAGAGAATGAGGTCTCTTTAAAAACACAATAGATGGCTAACCAAATATTCTCATGATTTTAGCCTCATCAGCTAAGCCTACTTAATTTGACTATAAATTAAGATGACCACCCAAGTACATTCCATGTTGATCAGATTACACATTATGTCAGTCATTCCATACTTGATATCTATAACTATATATGTAATTTTTCATCATAATATGTCGTCATTCCTGATAACAGGTGAACTTGCTCTTATATATAGACATCTGTGGAAATCTTCATTTCCACAGATGTGACTCATCATTCCATTTTTGTTCACTCGTTGGTCTTCCTCTCGCTACTTCTTCCCGCCCTATAGAGAAGAGGTACTCCATTTCCACAGATGTGACTCATTAAACGTAGAAGGTCATTCCAGAAGAAAGCTATCTGCCCCAATAATCATGGTCAGAGAAAGAGGTCTCTTTTAAAACACGACAGATGGCGCGCTACCCAAATATTCTCATGATTTTAGCCTCATCAGCTAATTAGCCTACTTAATTTGAGTATAAATTAAGATGACCACCCAAGTACATTCCGTGTTGATCAGATTACCACATTATGTCGTCATTCCGTACTTGAAATCCATAACTATATATGCAATTTTTCATCATAATGTGATCATACCGTTTCTCCTTTTTGGAAAATCTTGCATTACAATATTTCTATTGATGTTAGAGTAATTTTAGACCACTTTTAACTTTTTGAAATCTAACTTGTGGTGGTCGAACGTACCGTTTCGACCAAACTAACCGAGATTTGAACCGAATCATATATCATGTTTGGTTGTTTAAGTGCATTTCCCAACTTCAATGTATTGCGACCATTACATACGTGTGGAATGCTATGTGATACGTTGAGTTCAGATATATTTTGAATGAACTACACCGGCCTATATTTTTTGTACGTGATATCAGAAGAAAATAAATTAGTATAGGATTCAGAGTTTCATCAATTTTGGTATAAAATCAGAAAATGAGTCAGTATTGTAATCAGGTGAATGGTAGACATTTCATTATTTGCTCAAAGCTGTGGATTGTTTTACTATAGTACGACATCCAATCAAAATATTATTTTGTTTATGATTATTATTTTCTGGATAATTGTTTTCCGATTAAGATATATAATTTTTTTTCTTTAAAGAGAAATTTTATTCACACATCCTAAAATGCTAGATACACATCTCTATTTAATACACCATCTATTAACCTTTTAATTTTAATATTTTACTAGATACACAACCCTAAACTTCCAAAACTATCCTCATACACAATATACCATACATATTCGTTACATGCACATCCTCTTATTTAGATACCATTTTAACTTGACAAAAAAGAAACTAAAAAAGAATAAATGGATTATCCGATTTGGATTTCTTTTGTGAAAACTCGATCAATGTAACTCATTCCCACATGCAACTTTCTTATAGTAATCCAACTTGGACCACAATATTATGCTAGCTAGATGAAGATTATTACTTGAGGTTACCAATTTCCCAGAATAAGAAAAAAGATATCATCAATCTGTAAACTACTGCCTATTAGTCATTTTGTAGTTTCATGATTAAAATGAAGTCATCGACTCAGAAAGATTACTAATATATACAAATCAGAAATCAGACTTTTGGATTGGTGGCTATGATTATTAATAAGACCAAAGAATGAGTAAGGAGACGAGTCTACGACATTGGAAATTACTGTGGTTGTCCTGCAGATCGAGCCACTATGGTAGCTGAAGTACCAGTTCATCATTCTTTTATTTTTACAGAATAAATGCTTTTAGATTCCCAGTAGTTATTGCCAGGGCTATAATATCAATTAAATCATAAACTTCTATCTCTCCAATCTCCATAGAACATAAACGCACTTGTCTAGATAACTGAAGTTAGGAAAACAACTAGCATTTCATCCATGTTATAATCTATAGCATTCTTCAGTCATCTCTTAATTCAGTAATTGAAAAGAAAACTAGTTTATCTAAAATTATGTCTATTTTGGTAAATTAAAATACCCATAAGATGTAATTATGAGTATATGAAAAAAAAGATATGTATTTAGCATTTAAGAGTCTGTAAATAAAATTTCTCTTCCTTAAACTAAAAAAGGAAGAAATAAAAAAGAGAAGATGACGTGGCGGGGCACACCACATCGTTTGGAACCAGAAATATAAAGGTGGCATACTCCCCCTGCAAAACGAGAAACGCATGCAATCCAACCCGGACGCGTGCCTCTACTGTTGAGGCTTGTGCTCCTCCTCCGCCAGACGTGTGCTCCTCTCCGGCTGCGCCACTTGTATCCACCTTTCCCTCTTCCCTAATATATCTACTAATCGAATCTCCTCCCAAACCAAAGACGAAGATCGCCTTCCTCATTCTGCCTTCTCCTTTTCTTTAAACAATTAAAAGATCCCTATATCTGCATTGAGCCCAACCTCTCTGCATTTCAGTAATAATGGCCACTCCTCCCCAGCCTGACGACGACCACAAAACCCCGTTGCTCCAAGACGACGTCGAGGCCGCCGTTTTGGACTACAAGCACCCCCCGACCGGCTCCGGCGGCTGGCGCTCCGCCATCTTCATAATCGGTAAAGTCTCTTACGACGTCGTTTTTTGTGGATTCGATTTCGGTTTCTTATTTTTTTGATCGGATAAACACTCAAATGCTAAACGTAAGTTGAACTTATAACCTCTTATCTCATATATATGTTGTGGGGAGACTATGCTGCTAGACTGGCTACTGGGCGATTTTGGTTTTTGGTTTTTGATTTTGTTTTGTGTGTGTGGAATTAGGTGTTGGATATACGGAGAGGTTCGCATTCTACGGCGTTAGTTCGAACCTGGTGACGTTTCTTAGCGGGCCGTTGGGGGAGTCGACGGCGACGGCGGCGGAGAATGTGAACACGTGGTCCGGGACCGCGTCTTTGCTTCCGTTGCTCGGTGCCGTCGTTGCCGATTCGTTTCTCAGTCGCTACCGCACCATCGTTTTCTCTTCTCTGCTCTACATCCTGGTTCGTACTATTATCTCTCTCTAGCTCTCTCTCTCTTCACGTTTTTGAGCTCTGCTGATTTTAATTTTTTCTGATGATTATTGACTAGAAAACAAAAACGCACTGTCGTTTTCGCAGTAGCTTCGAGTATATTATTGACTTTGTTATATTAGGATATTAGCGTTTTGAGAATGAATGCCGTAGGTTCCATGTGTTTGGTGAGAATATGTGACGTGAGGATAACTAGATGTGCACATGCGTCTATTATGCATATTTTGTCGGGAACTTAAATTTACATTTTTTATTTTACAATTTATATTCTTATTTTTTTTTTTGGTAATTTAAATTTGATTTTTAGTAATATACGTTTTGTCTTTTTATGAAAATTTTACCTAAAAAGGAAATGTGAGAGTATAGATTGTAAAATAAAGAGCGTAAATTTCACTCCTCATTCTGTTTTGTTTTGCCTAAACTGTTTTTGATTTGAGATTTGGGATTTCAAAAGTTGAACATCTTTCACAACTATGGTTCAAGTGAGATCAAGAAGCTGCAGGTTGTTTTTGTTAATGATCCTGCAATGACATGATCCTTGTGTTCATAGTTTTAAAACTTCGGTTAAATTGAGTTCAACAAGCTCATCGTTGCGTCAGTTCAAGTGAGTTCAACAAGCTCATTGTTGCATTGATACTCCTGCAATGAGATAATTGGTGTGTTAATATTCCTAAAACTTCAGTTGTACTGAGTTCAACAAGCTCATTGTATTGTCACTTTGTGTAGCTCAAATGTGGTTGTTGCCTTCTTACCTTACTCACCTTGCCGGTCTAAAACTAAATTGGTTTGTTTCAAAAACTATAAATCTATAGAGATCGATTTGCTTACTTTGTTTTTTAAGGAAGTAGACCAATAAATTTGTTTACTTTTTGGAAATAATGGTTATAAAGGTGACCTTAAGAAAAGTTATCTTTATGTCTTGTCCAGTTTGAATACTAATTGTCCTGGGGTACTAAGATTGTGTGGCATGTCTTGCAGGGGCTAGGCTTGTTGAGTTTCTCGGCCAAGCTTCCTTCTCTCACTGGTTCTGATTGCGAAAACAGCAGCCAGTTTACATCATGTTATTCTCAGCTCCAAGTAATATTCTTCTACTTGTCACTATATCTGGTAGCAGTAGGGCAAGGGGGAAACAAACCTTGCATACAAGCTTTCGGAGCTGATCAGTTCGATGGACAAGATCCGGTGGAGAGCAAAGCCAAAAGCTCATTCTTTAATTGGTGGTACTTCGGTATCTGCTCAGGCTCCTTATGCACACGATTGATATCAAGCTACATACAGGACAACTTCAGTTGGGTTCTGGGATTCGGAATTCCTTGTATTATGATGGCCCTTGGCCTATTTGTTTTCTTGTCCGGATCAAGAACTTATAGGTATAGTGTCGAAGGGGATGGGAAAAGCCCATATGCTAGAATTGGTAGGGTTTTTGTTGCTGCATTAAAGAATTCACGTACTACTCCTTCAGAGCCTTTTGCAGACCTGCCTCACCAAAGTTCTGAAAAGTTCAAGTAAGAGAATTAATTTTCTGTCTGAGATTGTTTATTTATCACCAGAAGTATTAATATTATATCTACACAAAGTCTGATGCATCTTTCACTTCAAAGATGCAAAAAGTTTATACATCAAGTTGAATTGGCTGAGACATCAGCATATTAGTTTGACGGGATTTTAATGAATCCTTATATATCAAGTTTCCAATTGTCGTGTTACTGTCATGAAAAAACTCTCGTTACTTACTACATTTCTGAATGTTTAATTGATTATCCTTCTTTCTAATTTGAATCATCTAATCTGGCAGGTTCCTCAACAGGGCATTGCTAGCGCCAAATAGTGAATTGAAGGACTGTAGCAAGGTGTGTACCGTCTCTGAGGTAGAAGAAGCAAAGGTAGTTCTTGGTCTTTTTCCTATATGGTGTACATGTCTGGTGTATGCTATTGTCCTTGCACAGATGTCGACTTTCTTTACCAAGCAAGGGGCGACATTGGACAGAGAAATTGCAGCCGGCTTTGAGATGCCAGCTGCTTCACTTCAGTCTTTTACCAGCCTGATTATTATTCTCTTCATTCCTGTTTATGAGCGTATCTTTGTTCCGATGGCAAGTGCTTTCTCTGGAAATCCCAGTGGCATTACAACGCTGCAAAGAATCGGAACTGGGATATTTTTAGCTACTCTTTCCATGATAGCTGCAGCTGTCGTTGAGGTTAAAAGGATTGAAACTGCTCAAGAGTATGCTCTGGTTGATATGCCACATGTTACAATTCCAATGGGCGTGTGGTGGTTGATTCCTCAGTACTTGTTGATCGGAGTGTCTGATGTTTTCGCGATGGTTGGTTTGCAAGAGTTTTTCTACGATCAGGTACCAAATGAACTAAGAAGTGTAGGAGTTGCGCTCTACCTCAGTATCTTTGGTGTGGGAAACTTTTTGAGCAGCTTTCTTATCTCGGTCATAGAGGAAGCAACCAGCGGAGAAGGCCGAGTTAGCTGGTTTTCCAATAATTTGAACCGTGCACATCTTGATTACTTTTACTGGCTGCTCGCTGGACTCAGTGTAGTGGAACTGGCTGTCTTCACATACTTCGCAAAATCTTATCGATATAAAAAGAGAGGTAGTAGAGTATAAGTAGTGTGTACTCTTCAAACACAGTTGTTTAGGAGCTCGTAGGAGTCTTTTCCTTTCTTTCAGATATCTTAAGAGTTGATTCCTTCTTCAATAAGGAGCAATGCCATGGATTCTCTAGCAACTCTTTTGCACATCACATTTAACATTGTTTCTCATGGTATAGATCTTGTAGCAAATGTAAAAATTTCGATCTAAATTCTTAGGAACAATCATCTGTAGAAATTCTTATATTGTCTAGTGACTCTAGTTAATCAGTAAAATCAAGAACATGCATAACATTCTGGGCAGCTTTAGGAGAAACCTTGCTAAAGGTCCAGCATTCATGAGCAAATATTGAAGAAGAGCTCGAGAAAATCCTAAATTCAATCCGAAGTTCGTACGTACCCACAAGAAATGAACCATCTTATTCTTAATTTCTTATACCAATTGGACCACAACAAAAATATCACACTGTAAACTCTATTCCCACAGCTGGAAAATAACATGAACAGAGTTCAGCCTACTTCTCTTGATAATAATAATAATAATAATAATAATGAAAATCAACTTTCATACCTTGAATTGTAACTCCAATCCAATCTTCCATAATCCGTAACTCCGGCTTTCAGCCATAATCCATATAAATAAATTTATTTACTTTATTGAAAACTCAACTAACACATTAGAAAACATAACCCCCAAATCTCCTATGTTCCGTGTAATCAAGTTCATAGTACGTATTTTTTGATAAACTTGACTAGCTAAAACTAGTCATACGTGGAAATCATCTTTTTTTTTCTTCTTATCGGAAAAAAAACTACTTCATTTTTTCTTAATTAATACTATGAGGAAGCAAAAATATGTAATTTGGCTTCCTCTTCTATATAATTTAGTCTAACAGAGTTTCACCATTTGGGACTTCAATGACAGATCCCTGAGCTAGCTATCTTTCACTGCTTGTTCTTCAATCAAATCAATTAGTACCATTCTACGATTTTACAGCTCAAAGACTCACCTACAATGTCTTTTCGCATTAGTAAATGTACGTGCATTTTTCTCTTCGAGTAGTTCGAGTAAGGCTGTGGTGCATGAATCTTTTGCATACATGTTGTATATAACTGTGGGAACAGAAAAGAAGTTGAGCTGAGCGCCCTAGTTTATTGCAATTCACTGTATCTTTATGAAAGTATAGAATGGAACAAAATATGGACGGATTGAATATGTAGATTCAATCCTTTATCAAATCAAAAGCAACAGACACAAGAATACAAAGTTTGTTAACAACAGTGTAAATCTCCCTCAAGGAAACATCACTGCGAGACTTTTAAAGTAGTCTACACTAAATCAAATCCACTATAGAGTAAGAATGATTACAGATCTATCAAGTAGTGACATTCAACACAATCACTTTACTAGTATTTCAAATTAACTTGACCTTACAACTGATAACTCTATTCTAACTCTCCTTGAATCTGATACGCATATGAAGGAACTGAACACGCCTTCTTTTCTTTTCAACTTCACTGATCTCAATCACTTATGCAAATGAATAATGAAGATCATATCAAAACATATGAGAGATGAGAGAAATAGCATGAACACCATATCAACTCATAAGCAATGTATCAAAGCTTTTTCTATTCTCCAAAACTCTACATTTTCAGTTTCTCAAAAACCTATTTATGGAGAAGAGACTTCTCCCCCTCAGTTAATGCACATCAACACATAATGATTTGTTTAAGAGAATCACAACAATATGTCAACTATCACTTTGTTTTGATATGGAAAATATATCAATCAACTAATCTGCTATAATTTGGGAAAACACAATTTTTCCAATTTAAACCAAAGTCATTTTAAGCATATAAGATATTTTCCAAAACAAATGCATCAGAGTTTAAAACAAATCAATCATAGACAAAGATATCTTTTATTTGAGAAACTCATTTAATGCAACATATAATCACATAGAACATAATTAGAAAATCATGAATGCTATGTATAGTGATTGATCTTGATTGATCAAATCAAAACCGTGAATCTTCAATCCTCTTTCAATCCTTGACAAATTCTTTATCACTTTGATTTTGCTATCTTCAATGCAATATCCTGTCAAAAGAATACACAAGATAAATATAAATCTTGATATCACAATCTGATAGTAAATGAAGAAATTTCTAATCACATTAGAACTTCTTTCCTTACTTATTAGCATAGCATAATATAGAGAATTTAAATCCAATATTAATACTAATCAAATTAGAATTAATAAGGAAGTTCAATCAGATATTCATGCACATAAAACCTTATCACAATAGGTTTCCTTATTTTCCCACACATACAAGTCATAATCAAAGTAAGACTTATTTCCAACGTAACAGGCTAGTTATATAAGATAATTCTAATCCAACTAAATCGGAATTAGTGATAGAAATTATCATATCCAACTAGGGAACACATGAATCATGTACATGCACGACATCCTAGCATTTTGTATAAGAATGCCAACATAAATATATACTAACACTTTAGTTCATGGAGAAAAAATAAAACACTAAACCAAATTGATGAACTTCTATGGTTTAGTGTTTTTTTTTTTTTTCTCCATGCAAAGCAGAAAATAAAAATCCTCTCAGTGAACTATGTTCAGATCACGTTGGCTACTATCAATTCTGCGTCTTTCCACTAGCAGTGAGCCCCAACAATCTAATTGTCAAATTGATCAAATGCATGAGACGTAATATTAAAAGTATATACATGAATCTTGCTTTAATTGATAAGGATCGGATGCAATGGAAAGCCTAGCTATGTCTAATGTCTTAGCCCAAAACATAAGAAGTTACACAATTGAAACTAGTCCTCAATTCAGACTAATCTAATTGGCGCGGTTCCAAACTTTATACCCTCACTCAAGCAAACAAGAGATGGTAGCTTAAGTTGTTGTCTGCTGTTTTGAAAAATCTATCCAGATCAGTCATTTACCAAAAGTAATGCAATACAGAACAAGCTAATTCCAACCTGCCATTGATCTAAAACAAAATCTACCAATCAGCAGCAAAATGTGGCATCAACAAAGACAAACTAAGCAAAACTAAAGCATGCAAACAAGTTTAGAGATCTGAATTGCAGTATTTATAACAGAAAGAAAAAAGAAAAAGAAAAAAAGAGGAATATATCAAAATAAAATATTACACTATTGCCTCACCAAGTATATAATAGAGAGACAATAGGGATAATCGTCTGGGACATATTTAGACTACATAAAATTCATCTCAGAATTTTACATAAAATTTGAGATTTCAGACAGAGAGCAACCAAACCATGCCACCGAATGCATATAGTAAGAACGAAAAGTGTAAGATATGTTTGGACCTAATATAATCTATATTAAGAAACAATTGAAAGATACATTTCTATTTAATAGGAAACACTACCAGAAGAAAGGCTTTAGCCGACGAAAATAAAAAAACCAGGCCGACGAATCATTTTTTCGTCGACTAAATTCCACTTTAGCCGACGAAATCTTTCTTCGTCGGCTAATTTAAATTTTCGTCGGCTAAATTCGTCGGCTATGGTAAACTTTAGCCGACAAAATTAAAATGTCGTCGGCTAAAGAATTTATTTCGTCGGCTAAAGTTCACAGACTATGGCCGACGAAATATTTAAAAGTTTAGCCGACGAAATTAATATGTCGTCGGCTAAAATGCTTTATATTTGCAGATCTGGACAGCAGCAGCTCATCTGGGAAAAAAAACGGGAGAAAAGTTTGGGTGTTGTCGAAATCTGTCTATAATTAGTTTGTGATATATAGGTACGTATATGTATATATATGTTGATTAATTGAGTTTTATTTGAGTTGATCGATTTTGAGTGTGATTGAGTTGATTGATTTTAAGTGTGGTTGAGTTGATTGATTTTGAGTACATTAGATGTATATATATATATATATATATATATATATATGTGTTGATCGATTTGGTTGATGATTTGAATTGATAATATATATGAAGTTGATATGGTATGAAGTTGTTGATGATATCTCTGAGTTGATGATGATTTTGTGATGATGTTGATATCTAATATTGTTATAAGTTGATTGATTTTGAGTACGTTGGATGTGTGTATATCTATATAATTATATATATATATATATATATATGTTGATCGATTTGGTTGATGATTTGATATAATATATATGAAATTGTTCATAAGTAGTAGATATATATATATATATATATATATATATAATTAATTTATAATATTGTGTTGATGGTATATATGTCAATGATGATTTTGTGATGATGTAGATATATATATATATATAATATTGTTATGTAATTATTAAGTATATATATATATATGTGTGTGTGTGTGTATGTGTGTGTTAATTAATTTGTTATTAATTAGTTGTAGTACGTAATATACTAAATGAATTGAGATTTTATATATGGCATGGAATTTCATTAATAATTAGCTAGCGTTATACATATATATTTTGTTATATTTTAAGGATATAGATAAGAGTTGGATTTTGCTTCCAAAATGGGACAAAAGATATGGTGCATGAGTTATGAGTTTTATGGAATATGCGCTGGCTAATGCTAACGGGAATACAATTTTCTATTGCCCGTGCACGAAATGTCAGTGTCGCAGCGATATGTATCGATTTCCCATTGACAAAGTATGGCAGCACCTGAGGAGTAACGGGTTTTGGGAGAAGTACACATGTTGGTTATATCACGCTGAAACATCATCAGGGGGTCCGCATGATCATGGCCAATTTTATGAGACGGGCAGTACATCCAACGATCCAACAACGGCATTCATCAACGACATGTTTCCTTATGAGAGCAGTGTATGCGCTCAAGGACAGTATATGCATGACCCGGTGCAGCCCTTCCCTAGAGCTGTCAACACTGCTGGTATTGAAAAAATACAACAAACTGCTTGCTTTCCAACAGACCCATGTGTACCCCGGTTGTCAAAAGACCGTTCTTGAAAGTGTGATGGACGTAATGAAGATTAAAATTGAGACAAAATCGACCGTGAAGGCTGTTGATAATTATCTGCAGTACACTGCTTCGATGCTGCCCACGGTCATCGTCTTCCTACCACTCATCGTAAGGTCCGATGTATCCTGAAAGATCTTGGGCTTTCCTACATCAAGATCCATACATGCAGATATGACTGCGTTCTCTTCTGGGGTAAAGATCCAGAAGGGAATGACCTTGGTGGGCTTGACGCATGTCCGGTATGTCACACTAACAGGTATAAGCTGACTCCTGCAGGCAATAGGAAACATGTGAAGGTACTTCGGTATTTCTCGTTGAGGGATAGGCTGGAGCGGTTGTACATGTCTTCACACACGACCAAAACTATGAGATGGCACGCTGATAGGGAATTGCATGACGAAGATACCCTTATACACCCTTCTGACGGGGAGGCTTGGAAGCATATAGACATGGAGTTTCCTCATTTTGCGTCAGAGGTCCGAAATGTGAGGCTCGGGCTCTCAACCGACGGGTTCAACCCTTTTGGCAACATGAGTCTTCAATACAGTGTATGGCCGGTGATTTTGGTACCGTACAACCTTCCTCCATGGATGTGCATGAAGAAGGAATACAATATGTTGAGTTTGTTAATTCCGGGGCCCGGTTATCCAGGGAAGTGTCTCGATGTGTATTTGAGACCTTTGATTGAAGAGCTTCAGTTTTTGTGGGACGTTGGTCATCCCAATTATGACAAGTACATACACGAGATATTCCAGATGCATGTCATGGTTGTTGGTACCATCAGTGATTTTTCTGCCCGTGGGATGTTGTCGGGCAACGTTGTTAGGGGATACAAGGCTTGTCCAGAGTGCCTTAGCGATGAGGGGAGCAGCAGTCATTGCAACAAGATATGTAGATTGGGTCACCGTGCTTTCCTTCCATATAATCACGAATGGCGGTTCGATGACAAGGCATTTGATAGGACCGTAGAACACGGTGTGCCTCCTAGAAGATGGACGGGAGAAGAAATTTTAGCAGTGCTTAATGAGTACGATTTTGGGCAGCTCAGCAATCATCCCAATATTGTGGCGACAATACCTGAAAGACCCGACATGTACAAATTCTGGACACATAAGAGCATATTCTGGGAACTCCCATACTGGAGTAAGTTGTTGATCAGGCACTACCTAGATGTGATACACATAGAAAAGAATGTTTGCCACAGTGTGGTGGGCATAGTGTTGAACTTGGAGGGGAAGACGAAAGACGGTCCTAAGGCACGCATTGATCTAAAAAAAATGCAATTAAGAAGACATCTATGGTTGAAAGAAGGGAAGAAAAAAATGCCTCAAGCTCCTTACATCATGAAGCCTGACCAGAAGAACGTAATTTTCAGGTGGATGAGTTGTGTGAAAAATACGTTTTTTACACCTGAATTCCTCAATATATATACATGTTCAATAATCATAACACTTTGTAACTTGATTTATAGGCAACTTGGAGACTACAAAGATTATGCGGCTAATAAATCCGCGCCTGAAGGATGTATAGCTAAAGCATATATTGCGCACGAGTGCGTCACCTACATGAAGTTGTATTTAGGAGCGTTGAATGAAACAGTTGAAGCCATGCCGTAGATGTACCGAAGTTCAATCTTTCCATACTCTCCAGTGATGTTGAAGTTTATGGAATTTTGCCAGACTCCTACAAGTTGCAACCACATGAGCTAGTCATTGCCCACTGGTGGGTATTGATTAACTGTCCAGAAGTTGAATACTGGAAAGACATCCATCTATATTGTTCAGACATTCAAGGTGATCTCGAGTACCACAACATGGAGTTTGCAAACTATTTTGGCGGCTGGATACGTAATTCAATATTTATGTACGTATTTATGTTTATTGCATAATTATCCATATTTACAGTTGAATGGTTGGTTGCAGATGAACCATATTCAATTTGATGGTCACCCAAATTGGTCACACGAACTAAGACTTCTAGCGATGAAGCCGATAATGTCAAGAGTTTATCCGATGTGCAAGGTGAATGGCGTGCAATTTATATGTGAACAGAGAGACAGCAGACGGAGAACACAGAATTCTGGGGTGATGGAGCATGGTGGGCGGAATGGAGTTGACTATTACGGTGTTATCCATTCAGTGGTGGAACTCGTTTACGGTGAAGGCATGACAGTGCACCTCTTCAAGTGTAGATGGTTTGATACAAGCCCGTAGAGCATGAAGACCGATCAGTACAGAATATTATCGGTGAACACTGCTACAAGTTCTTACGAAGATGACCCGTTCGTTTTTGCCCCATTGGTAAAACAAGTGTTTTATCTTGATGACCTTGCTAATGGTGACGCGTGGAAAGTAGTCAACCTTGTGCACCCTCGAAACATTTACCGGGCGACTACACTTGGAGAGGCCGAAGACCAGGAAGAAGATGTTGCGTATCAAGAGCCCAACGCAATAGGTATTCCTAACTCCTCTACCGTTCGCCTTAATAATTTTAAAGCGGGTCGTTCGGTGCGAATTCGTGATGAAGAGCCAAGGCTTATTGATGTTGATCCAAATCAAGAAACAGACGAAGACTCTGGCGATGAGGAAAGACAGAGATTACCAGAAATTAATTCTGACACCGAAGAAAACTCATCTGATGATTCCGATTACGAGCCTTAGTTTTAATTTAGAGGATGTAATACATTAATTTGTAATAAAAAAGAATGTATTACTTTTATAGGTTACATATGTTGAATTCATATTTCTGTTATTTTATATGAATTTTGGTGATATATGAACAAGAAGTGAGTATGGTTTACATGTATTACCTTCAGTTTTTTTAATGTATTTTTTATACTTTAGCCGACGAAATACACCATAATTCGTCGGCCTAAACCATCTTAGCCGATGAATTATAGTATATTTCGTCGGCTAAAACCATCTTAGCCAACGAATTATATTATAAGTCGTCGGTTAAGATTCGTTTAGCCGACGACTACCGTAATATTTCGTCGGCTTTATTTATTTTTTTATTTTTTTATTACATACTATAGCCGACGAATATATTAAGGTATTCGTCGGCTAAACCCTAAATTTTTTCTGTTACATACTATAGCCTTATCTTCGGTGGTTATTTTGCATAAAATTTTTATACGACTTGTTGCGTCTCATCGATTTGAAACTATTTTCAGTTGAAGGTCCGGCTAAAATACGAAATTTAGACGGTCCAACGACCTTTTCCGTGCATTTAGGGGTTTGACTTAAGGGATTGACCGTCCGGATCGAGCACTTAACCTTATCGGATCAAGTTGAATTTTTGCCCATACATGTATTTTGTCATGATGGTCAGATCTGACGGTCGAATTTCCGTTTCTCAAGTTTGATCATCACAATCATCTTGATGTCTACTAATGTTGTGTAACTTGTTTACCTAGTGTTAAGTAAATGTTCCTTTTCAAAAACAAACTATACGTAAAACCTTCAAACGCAAAAAAGTAGTGTAATAAGATATGACCAGAATGGTGAAGTTGGTCCACGGTTGAAAAATCACAGTATTCCGGTAAAGTTTCGGTGCCGATAGTTGCGGTCAATGCAATTTTTCATTCTTTCTCCCAATGAGTAACCGTATCTTCGGTGGTTATTTTGCGTAAAATTTTTATACGACTTATTGCGTCTCATCGGTTTGAAACTATTTTCAGTTGAAGGTTCGGCCAAAATACGGAATTTAGAAGGTCCAACGACCTTTTCCGTGCATTTAGGGGTTTGACTTACAAGATTGACCGTCCGGATCGAGCACTTAACCTTGTCGGATCAAGTTGAATTTTTTCCCATACATGTATTTTGTCATGATGGTCAGATCTGAAGGTCGGATTTCCGTTTGTCAAGTTTGATCATCACAATCATCTTGATGTCTACTAATGTTGTGTAACTTGTTTACCAAGTGTTAAGTAAATGTTCCATTTCAAAAACAAACTATACGTAAAACCTTCCAACGCAAAAAAGTCGTGAAATAAGATATGACCAGAATAGTGAGATACGTCCACGGTTGAAAAATCAAAGTATTCCGGTAAAGTTTCGGTGCCGATAGTTGCGGTCAATGCAATTTTTCATTCTTTCTCCCTATGAGTAGCCCTATCTTCGGTGGTTATTTTGCATAAAATTTTTATACGACTTGTTGCGTCTCATCGGTTTGAAACTATTTTCAGTTGAAGGTCCGGCCAAAATACGTAATTTAGACAGTCCAATAACCTTTTCCGTGCGTTTAGGGGTTTGACTTAACGGATTGACCGTCCGGATCGAGCCCTTAACCTTGTCGGATCAAGTTGAATTTTTTTCAATACATGTATTTTATCTTGATGGTCAGATCTGACGGTCGGATTTTCGTTTCTCAAGTTTGATCATCACAATCACAATCACAGTTTGCCGAATGTATAAAAAGTACTATAGCCGACAAATTTCAAAGGTTTAGCCGATGAATTTATTGTTTAGCCAACGAATTTCAAATGTTTAGCCGACCAATTTTATCTTAACCGACGAGATTATTATCTTAGCCGACGATATTATTATCTTTAGCCAACGATATTATTATTTTTAGCCGACGAAATAATAATTTCGTCGGCTAAAGTTGTCGGGTATAACCCAGCGCTCGACAGCAGAAATGCCCTAGCCTCCTCCTTCCCCTCCTCCGCCTCCTCTCTCTCTCCCGGTCTCCGCCTCCGCTCCCTCTCCCTCTCCCTCTCCTGGTCGCCGCCCTCTCCCTCTCCCTCTCTCGATCTCCATCTCCCTCTCCCGGTCTCTGCCTCCTCTCCCTCTCCCTCTCCCGGTCTCCGCCTCCTCTCCCTCTCCCTCTCCCTCTCCCGGTCTCCGCTCCGCTCCCTCTCCCTCTCTCGGTCGCCGCCCTCTCCCTCTCCCGGTAGCCCTCTGCTGCTCGCCTGCTCCAGCCCTCCCTCCTCCTCCTGCTGCTCCGGTCCTCCCTCCTCCTTCTGCTGCTCCGGTCCTCCCTCCTCCTCCTGCTGCTCCAGCCTCGAGCCCTCCCTCCTCCTCGAGTACATTTATGTTTCCCAAGGCTCATTTTGTGTTTGCTTTTATTTTCCGGTCAATTGCAATGTTGTGGTGTTGTTACGAAGTGTATATTTGTATTTAGGAAGTGTATATTTTTATTTAGGAAGTGTATATTTGTATTTAGTATATTGTGTTTGCTTTGATTTTCGGGTCAATTGCAATGTTGTGGTGTTGTTAGGAAGTGTATATTTTTATTTAGGAAGTGTATATTTGTATTTAGGAAGTGTAAATTTGTATTTAGGAAGTGTATATATTTTTTTTTGTTGACTAATTGAATGGGTTTACATTTTTTGATTTTGTGGCCTTGATTCAAATTATATTTTAAACAGGATGAGCGGTAATATTAGATCGACGAAGGGTTCGAAGGGCCAAAGGTCCGAATCGTCTGAGGAAATCTCTAGCAACCCTCAGACGTCGTTTCGGGGCCTCATGACAGCCAGACGTGCAGCCCTTCTGGAGACGGCGCAGAGGCAGCCGGAGGTGCCTCCTTCATCAAGGCAGCCGGGCGTCCCTCATTTCTCGAGGCAGCTGTGGGCTAAAGTCTGAGGGACTAGCCAACGACGTCTTCTGTCGTCGGCTATCTATGGGAAAATAGCTGACGACGGTCTATAGTTTCGTCGGCTAAAGTCACTGCCGACGACCCTTTCCCGACGAAACTATAGCCGACTATACTTCGTCGACTAAGATCTTAGCCGACGAATTAAGCTAACAGGCCGACGAAAAGTTTTCGTCGGCTAAAGTGCTTGTCCTGGTAGTGAAACTTATTAAGAGAATATTTCTTGTTATTAGATGAGAGTATATCACTCATCTGATTAGAAATCAATTATGTTGATTGTGATATGATAACACCAAAACTTCTTTGATGGAGTATTCAGCTAGTTTCACTCGCTTATGGGAAGAGGTTTTCTAGATTTATATACATGTGCTTTAGAGTCCCTATTCACTCAGTAAGAAACATTCGGTTCTGCCCCATAAAAAGAAGTTGAAATCTGAGTCAAATAGAAGACTCAAGGTGTGTTGCAGCAAGGTGCTAAGGCGTTGGGATTGCAGAAGTTGTTCAATTCTGTTGCTGTGTTTTTGCTGCTCAAGTGCTATGGCTAGGATGAATCAGAATGGTGAGTACATTCCTAGAACTGATAAAGATGGTGAGTTCTTGTTTCATGTTTCAGTATTGTATTGATCATTGTGTTATGTTTATATGCTTGTGAAATGATCTTGGATGCTCATCAAGTTTTACAATTAGCATCTTTCACAAAATTATAACAAGATGTTTTTCAGTTCTATTTTTATTTTTATTTTGCAAAACGTTTTAGGATATCAGGTTTTTTGCTTAATAATAATAATAATAAATAAATAAACCCTTAAAGCCCGTTTTGTGTGACGCGCGACCCAAATGGCCCATATCCAATTCAGAAAACACCTTCGTTTAAGAAGGATTTTAGATCGTTATTCTATGACGAAAAATTTTCTGGGTTTGGTATGAAGAACGCGCTGGGTCTCAACGACTCAAAGTGGATTCAAAAACCACATCATGCAATTTGGATTCAGAAGATCTTTGGGGGCATACAAGTTTTGGGTTTTCAAAATTGCTTCCGCTAAATTGATACAAGGATTGCAGATGCAAAGGTCAGGCTTTTCAATAATCATACTTTTCAATTCAAGCTTTAATATTAAGAATTTTGATTAAAGCAAGAACCCTAGAGCACTCCCGGTGTGCGCATAAGATTAGCGTATACGAATCGAACTAGATGAAATTTAAATTTCAATTGGTTGTGTTCTGGATTGAATTGAGATTTTTATGTTTTCTTGTGATTGTTTTTGGATGGTTATGCTTGATACTTTGTGTTTTGTTATCTCATATCTGCTGTTGTATGATGATTATGATGATATGTTGATTGAAATGAATACTTGGGTTAATGTTCATGATATATTATGCATATCAATCGTGCTTTCATTCAAAGAAAATTGCAGATTAAGCAAAGCCTCTTTTCAGATGTAAACTTGAATTGAGTTTTAGGTAAAACTCTGAACCCGGAGTAAATCGTGCGGGGACCACCTCCAAGGAAAGATTTACCGTAAAATTCGGTACAACCTCCCTTGGAAATTGACAACCCTTCCAAACGAAAAATCTGCAAACACTCCTAAAGGTTCCAACTCCAACCTTATAGACTCTTGGAGCCTTCGTGCTTCCCACAAATCACAACATCTCCCAATATAGATTTACTAATCTAACAAAGATCTTATAACCAACAACCACATATTCAGAGCAACTCTATTTGAGAGAAAATGAACTAGAAATAAATAGAAATGAGCGGAAGCTATACTATTGACTATGCCTCTTCTCCATGTACGCCCGACCTCAACTATGCAATCCTGCAAACTAGACATTTTAAAACGAAGGGCCCATGGGAAGATATTTAATAACGTTAGAGTGAGTGGACAAAAATAATTTAATAACAAAATATTTATGCATTCCCATTTTAATTTTATAGAAAAATATACTGCATGCGGCAGCTCAAAATTGCTTAACTCATAAACTGGCAATATCACGACTAGCTCCGGCTAGTCACCAACTCAAATAAAATAGAGCCTCTCAGGCTAAATTATATATAAACATATATTCGTATGTATTTACACTCGTTAGACTCCTTGTATGAATCCTAGAAACAATTTAGAAAAATAGAAATTCATACAAGGCTACAACGCTGACGTCTAACACTCACATTGCGCCATAATGATATTTTTTCTCATTATGACCAAAAAGACGGTGTATATATATATACGCGCATATCTCCTATATAAATTATTATATTTATATAGGGCTACGACGATTACGTTTAACGCTCACGTCGCACCATAATAGAATTTTACCTTAGTATGGTGGAAAAGCACGTATAGCTAGTTAGCATTTATTTATATACATACTATCCTCATAAACATCCAAAATACATATCCACCGAAAATCTCATTTTCGGGATCTCTCCAAAGGAGGAAAAATTGTTAACTAGCCGAGAAATCAATAAGTCTCATAAGAAGAAATAAATGATCAACAAAATCATTCATCGCATGCTTTTCAATTAAAAACAAAGGTCCACTCACAACTTTAGGCCTAAGCCTGACGTCGATCCGAGGTCTTTCCAATTTGAGTCTCCTCACGTCCTGTTCCAAATATATAATTAATTTTCCAACTAAAAATCCAATATTTATTCAAAATAGGCAAAATTAACTGAGAGCCATAAACACGCTCATCATTGCCTAACGTCGATATTCTTAAATCGAACGACCCAAACTTTAATATCATATTCGGTAGCCGTAAATACAACATTTCCTAGAAATTGATTTAAATCTAACAGCCGGATTTTACATTATTTAACCGCCAAAAATACCAAAGTTCGGAAATTCCCAAACCTATCCAAATCTCATCCAAAAATTCCATAATTCATATCAATATACTCCTCTAATTATTACACATTTAAAACCATACAAAACTCCAAAACAACGGCGGCGGCCGGAGGCCGATTCCGGCGACCTCCAAATCCTATGAAATTTTGACAGCATCTTCCTCTCAACCCTCTCTACAACTTCTCTAACTACCACAAACACCAATTCCAAGCCTAACTAGTGTAATCGACTAAAAAGCAGCAAAAAGCCCTAGAAATTTCAACTCCACATTTCTCCTCACCTAAAGCGAACCGGAGTGAGTCCTTTTAGGACAAGGCAGCTGGGTTGGAAACCTTCAAAACCATATATGGCTTGCCCGGATTGGTGGCCGGAGGAGGGAGTTCCGGCAAAAATACTTCCCGGCGTCTCCGGCAAGTTTCTCCTCTTCCGGTGGGTTAATGGCTCGGGTGCTAGGCCGGGGAGGGAGAGGAGGTGGCAGGGTCCAAACTGGGGTGGTCCGGCGGTCCCTAGCGGCCGGACGACGGCGGACAAAGGCTCGTTCTCCAGCAGAGAAAGAGAGAGCTTGGGAGAGGAAAAGAAAAGAGAGAAGAAGAAAAAGAGGAGAAGAAGAAAAGAAAAAGAGAGGAGATGGGTTTGGGCCTCACACCGACCCGGCCCAACACCACAAAAATACCCAACTCCACCAATTTAATACCCCAAAATAAAATAATACCCTAATAAAACTTACCTTTTTACTAGCTAAAATTTACCATTTTTTTACCGTCGTCACATTTTCTCCTACGAATAAATCCTCTGAAATAAAGGTCCCTCAAAACCCTTCTAGGGACCAATAAACTATATCTTAAAGCCGAAGACGGTAAAAATTCTTAATATATTTAAGCTAGTAAATAAAGTAAAAAAATTAAGGGTCGGGATGTGACAACTCTGGTTATAGCAAATCGAATTGTGGAGTCTGCTAAGAGTGAAGAGGTGTTGGGTAGTGGGATCGATAACATACAACTCAAATCCTGAAGGTAAATCGAATTGTGGAGTCTGCTAAGAGTGAAATCTCGTGAAATAAGATGTGTTTAAAATGGTGAAATACGGCTATGGTTCAAAAATCACGTAAATCGGGTAACATTTCTGATGTAGAAAAGTCGAAACCCGATATGCTGTAGATTTGACGTTCGGTGTCCGATTGACTATTGTGATACCTTTCTGGAAGGGTAACGACCCTACGAGTCAAACTCATTGCTTTGCTATGATATATGGGCCTTTTTGGCCATCCGAGTCCGTTTAGAGCTTCAAAATGAAGTTTTCTTATTTCCGATTAGAGTTGACCGTTTCGATCGAGCCCTTAACGTGTCAAATCCAGTTGAATTTTTTTACCATAGACATCTTTCGTCATAATGATCATATCTGACGGTCGAATTTTGGTTTGTGAATTTTAGTCATCGGAATCACAATGTGTCTACTAATGTTGTATAACTTGTTTAGTAGGTTATACAACTTTATGAACCAACTCTACATAGGAAGCAAAATTATCAAAAATCTCATGAAATAAGATGTGTTCAGAATGGTGAAATACGGTTATGGTTCAAAAATCACGTAAACCAGGTAATGTCTAGGTGCCGATAGTAGTAGTCAATGCTATTTACTATTATTATTGTCTATGGGGAGCCCTATCGTCGGAAGGTAAATGTTTCAAAATTTTTATATGGGCCGTTGCGTCTCATCTACGTGAGAGTTTTTCGTGTGGAAGGTTTGACCAAACTATGTAATGTAGAGGGAGATATGAGCGTTTTCGTGTGATAAATGATGATGGATTAGGGTTGACCGTTTCGATCGAGCCCTTAACGTTGTTGGATCCAGTTGAATTTTTTACCATAGACATCTTTCGTCATAATAATCATATATGAAAATTTTCAAATGAATTTAGCCGACGAACATATATGAAAAGTCGTCGGCTAAAGTCGAAAAAAATTTGGCGGCAAACCAAATTTGGGGGAAAATTTTCAAAATTTTCAAAGGATTTAAACCGACAAAAATATATGATTTTGTCGGCTATTGTCAAAATTTTTTGGCGGTCAACCAATATTTTCAAAATTTTCAAAAGAGTTTAGCCGATGACTTTTCATATATTTTCGTCGGGTAAAGTTCTTTATATAGGAGTTTTACCGGAGGTGAATGGTAAGAAGTCTAGAAAATCAGAAAAAGTTACTGTTTTGCCTGCCGGATTTTCTTCTCAGCCTAGCTCCGCCGTGAAGCCACCGTAGACCGCCACACTTGTCCCAAAAGTTTTGCCGTCGTCTCTACTTCATTGCTGGACAGGTGGTGCATTGAGTGGTGCCGCCGTGAGGGATAAATCGAGCTCCAAAACTCCGCCGGTTCGGATTCGGTGTCGATCGAATTTCTCCTTCCTCAGGTCACCATTTGGTGAGTTCTATATATGGATAAGTTGAGTTTGATTAGTACTACATTCTCCTAGAATTTGGTAGCTCGATTCGGTGTGTGTGAGGAGAATCGAAGATTTGAAGTTTTTAGGGTTTAAAATTGGGGATTTTTATATTTTGATTCAATTGACCTGTTTAGGCTTAGAATTGGGCTTGAACTTCTTCTAGAAAGTTGTTCGAAATGTTGAGAGGAAGATTCTATCAAATTTTGGTGGTGATTGGAGGTGGCCGAAAGTTTCTGCAGTTTTCTTTTTCAAAAACTAGCAACTTTAGCCGACGATATTCAATACTTTAGCCGAAGATATTTGTCGGTTATAGTATTTTTTTAATTTTTTTATAAGGTTTAGCCGACAACGTCTTCTAGTGTCGTCGGCTAAAGTCATCGCCGACGACCCTTTTCTGACGAAACCATAGTCGACGAATTAAGCTAACAGGCCGACGAAACTTTTTCATCGGCTAAAGTGTTTGTCCTGGTAGTGGGTAATCGGAATTTTGGTTAGAAATCGGGAAAAACAAGGCTGCCCGATTTTAGGGTTTTGGGTTTTTAGGGTTTTTTCTTGTTTTTCGATGGAGGGGGTTCTTAGCAAAGCTTGGTAAGAGCACCAAGTCTGATAACATGTTTAAGAGTATGCGAATACGAGAGAAAATGTTTACTCATTCATTGATAAATTGACATTTATATAGACATTACATAGAGAATCCATATAAATTAGGGATAGATATCTAACAGATATTCTAGTTTAATATTAAGAAGATTCGGTCAAGACACATCATCAAGGATAATAATGTAAATTCCTTCAACATAAACAACCCAAGACGTGCTCCTAAACCAAAAACTTTCAAAAGAATATTTAACCTGGAATTTAGTAGAAGTGATAAATTATCACTTTTTATTTTTTTTTAAGGGCAAAAGCTGGACTACTCCTTGCGTACCGCACGCCTAATGCAGACATTACTGGAAGGGTAATAAGATCATTGACTATTTTACAAACGACAAACGAGTTGCGATGGATGAAAAAGCAATTACTGATGCCGATGTGGTCATTTTCAATTCTGTATCCCTCTCACCTGAGTGACCTGACAATGATCGAGTAGTGTTATCGAACTGTTGAATGCCTGTGCAGATGAATCAAACAAGCAAAATATATGACATGAATAGATCAATTTGATTGGGCATGAATTGGGCAAATATGATTTAGTGTTTGGGACTTCGATCGATAGAAGCCAGGATAAGAGACGGGTTGTTTGAAGGTTGAAAACAATATATGAAGGTCTGGAGGTTGAAGAAGGGTGTTTTGAAGCTCTAAAACTCTGTAAGCTCAAGAGTATCCGAAGGTGATGATAAACAACATATTCAAATGGCTTGGGACTAGGAAAAAGTATATAGGAACCCTAGCTTGTTATCACAACATATTCAATGCGTTTTCTGGGATTGAATTCAGATTATAGTTATGGGTTTAGAACTTGGAAGAACGACTACAAAATTCAATAGGCTACAACATGAACAACATATTCTCAGATATTAAAAAAAAAAAAAAAACAGAACCTTGTACAAGGAAGAATGGAAGACCACTTGCAACGTGGCTTGACCTAGCATATCCACCACAATTTTTACGTGGCCTATGACAAAGACGAAGACGTGATCCTCTCATTTGAATCTTGATTCATCTTCATCAATAGTCTCGTAATACTATCCAATTCAATCCGAACTCGATCTTGTGCTCGGTTAAACAGATCTTGCTCCCTGTGTTCTTCTAAACCCACTGCTTACTTGTTTCGTTAACTAGTACTACTGCTCCTTATTCCTTAATTGTAACTCCGTCGTCGTCTAGAAGCCTTGACGCGCTGAGGGAGAGAGACATTGTATTTGACACGAGTCTTCAAATTTACAATTTGAGGAGTATTTTTACTGTAACGGAAGTTAAATGGAAAATTTACTTAAATGTCTTTCAAATTCGAATTATGTGGATGATATGTAGCCATGTGGTCAGGCCCACTCTAGCGTACGATACAGGGACGCAGTCGTTTAAGAAGCTAAATTTTCACTCTCTAACTTTGAAGTTTGCAGTGAAATTGTAAATGGTAAAACGGAGAGTAAAATACAGTACTATATTAAATTTTCAAAATTGTTGTCAGTTGAAATCGGCAACTATATAAGACAACGAAATTGGATATTTCGTCTCGCACCATCTCTGAAGCAACTCCCCCCAACCACCGCTAATGGCTTATTCTCACCAAGAATCACCGGAGACCTTAACCCCACTCTTAGAAGACGACGTCGTCGACGGCGCCGCTGACTATAAAGGCCTTCCGGCCCGCCGCTCCACCTCCGGCGGTTGGCGCTCCGCTTCCTTCATAATAGGTAACGCCGCCTCACTATATATCATTTCTTCTTCCACTTGAGAAACTAATTGAGCTCAATTTTGATATGAATTCGAATCAGGTGTGGAAGTTGCGGAGAGGTTCGCCTACTACGGAATCAGCTCCAATCTGATAACGTTTCTGACGGGGCCGTTGGGGCAGTCGACGGCCACGGCGGCGGAGAATGTGAACATATGGTCCGGAACGGCATCGTTGCTTCCTCTATTGGGAGCGGTCGTCGCCGATTCCTTCCTCGGTCGCTACCGCACCATTATTGCCGCTTCTCTCCTCTACATTTTGGTCCGTCCCTTTCCTCCCAGTATTTTTGTTAATTTTTAATTAATTTTGTTCTCTATTGTTTATTTGCACGCAATGAACGTGGTGTCAGTCAATGCGGGTTGGCTTTGTGATTTGACTTGTTTCAATGGATCATCTGCAGAGCCGACCCGGTTCTAGATGATCATTTCCAAAAATTTGGATGATCTGTATCTCTGTTTTTTAATTTTTTTACTTTTTTTAATTTTTAATTTTTTAATTTTTTATTATAATTTGCATGGAGAAGAACTTTATCAGCCTTAGTGATGGATGAGGAGAAATCCGAAATCCAAGAAATGACACTTGGTAATGTTACAACATGTATTGAGGCTGTTTACAATGTCAAAATGAGTGAATTTTTTATCTGAAGACGGGAGGCCTCTATTTCGAATCATTCATCATTTTACAGTATAAGCTACTCGACCGAAAGGAGACGGTCCTCACTGTCGATCCCCTTGGATTTTGTAGTTCTTGGCCTCTATTCTCACTTACACATCATACGGTTGTGTAAATTGCTGCTGAGAGGGTCTGGTCTATGTGCATGCACATAACTTGATGTGAAGCCCATTAGGAGCTTCTTAGGAAGGAAATGTGGAGCTGCAGGGAAAACTCTGCTGTGTTGGTGCTCCCCCTGTGATCAGAATTTGGAGGAACTCAAAGGGGGAATGGTCGTGCCTGATCACAGCTCTTTTTTGGTGTCCTGAGTCTTCTATATTGTAGCAGTGACATTTATTACTTGTTGTGCACTTACTGGTACCAGCATTCTTCTCTCTGGTGAAAATACCCTTCTCTTTATACTTTAGGACTTGTTAAAAACCTAATCAGCATTCCTCCTCATGCAATTCCAGAACCGAACAGAGGATTGGATGTAGAGGAATCTTCATGCTCTGGTAGACCTCTTTCCTTTCAAGGCGTAACTTTTGGTAGTTGATGATGCCTATGGTGGGTTCGTAAACCTCTGCCTTAGTTGGGATAAGGCCTCACACTATACCCGTCTTTGGGGCTGGTAGGAACTGCACAGCTGCTACATCAAGATGAGTTGCATCCTCAGTTTTGTGTACCAAGAAACTTTATTTTTGCTCACCTGGAGGTTAAACAGTCGGCCTCTTCCTATCTAAATTCCGATAGAATTATGGTTGTCTGGCTGACAGTGTGAAAATGATTATGTTTGTGACATTAATTTAGTTTGAAATAAAAGAAGTATTCGTGTCACAACTGCTTTAATGTATACTGAGTTTGTCAGTCACGGTTTTGCCAGATGTTACATTTTGGTCCGGTCCATACTGAATTCTGGTTAATGTACTGCAAATTTGATATATATATTTCACTTTACCTTCCTGATGGAAGGAGCATTATGAATGATTATGAGTGGCAGTTCTAGTATTGTTCTCTACATCTTGCTATGTTTGAACATCATTGTTCTTGACATGAATTGGAACAGGGACTTGGCTTGTTGACCCTGTCGGCCGTGATTCCTTCTTCTCAGCTTCAAGTACTGTTATTCTTCTTCTCTCTATATCTAGTAGCATTTGGGCAAGGTGGACACAAGCCTTGTGTTCAGGCTTTTGGGGCAGATCAGTTTGATGGACAAGATCCAGAGGAGTGCAAGGCGAAAAGCTCATTCTTCAATTGGTGGTACTTTGGTGTCTGTGCAGGTGCGCTATTCACAGTCTCGGTATTGGCCTACATACAGGACAATCTAAGCTGGGGTCTGGGTTTTGGAATTCCTTGTGTTGTGATGGTCCTTGCACTGTTTATTTTTGTTGGTGGAACTAGAACATACCGGTATAGCATCAAAGGGGAGGAGGAAAGTCCATTTGTGAGAATCGGGAAAGTTTTTGTTGCTGCATTAAGGAACTGGCGCACTAGTCCTTCAGCAATAGCTTCTGAAGAGGAATCCCATGGAACCTTGCCTCATCAAAGTTCTGAACAATACAAGTAAGCATCTTATCTGCATAGCTTTAGATTAAAGAGAATAAGGAGTAAACTAGGATAAAGATTCAAACATATGAAGCCCATTTTTTCTTGTATGGCTCATCTGAGTACTGACATAAAAAATGTTTAATGGATGAAGGTTTTATCAGCTGTTTATATCTCTCATTTGGCTCCTGTCCCTATCAGTTTTACACAGCATTTAATGAAGATTGTCCTACTTATTATCTATACATATTCCAGTTCTTTGTGGTCTCATGTATCCCAATCAGCTCATACTCAGGCATATAAAGTTGGGATTAAGGTATGCTGAGTGAAAAATCTGGCATATTTTCAGCTTTGTGTATTCCTTGTTGTGTAACAAGGACATTTTATAATTTATAAAGCACTTTTCAAACCGGTGATGTAGTTATTGTGGTTTTAGTTGGTTCAGCCAGAACTATTTCGTTTCAGTGCATCAAAAAGCTTTGTATCCTTATCGTGACTGTTGAACTTTGCCTTTTAATGGAAATTTTGGCCATGTGAAGTAAAAAGAAACTCCTATAATGTGCTGTACTGAAGTTATTCAGTCTAGTTTGGTATATCTTCCTTTTAATGTAAATCTTTGTTCTTCATGTTGCTGATAATATGAAAATTTGATGCTCCTTATAAATTCGCCGTCCTTTAATCTTGCAGGTTCCTCAACAAAGCCTTGCTCACGCCAGATGATTTGATGAAAAATGGGAAAATGTGTACCATCGCTGAGGTTGAGGAAGCAAAGGCTGTTCTTAGACTGTTCCCAATATGGGCAACATGCTTGGTATACGGTACTGTATTTGCACAGTCCACTACTTTCTTCACCAAGCAAGGTGCTACAATGGACAGAACTATTGTGCCTGGTTTTGACATACCAGCAGCTTCACTGCAGTCGTTTATTGGCCTAACCATTATTATTTTCATACCCATTTATGACCGCATTTTCGTTCCAACAGCAAGAGCTTTCACCAGAGAACCGTCTGGCATTACAATGCTTCAAAGAATAGGAACTGGGATTTTTTTCTCTATCATCTCTATGGTCGTTGCAGCTTTAGTTGAGATAAAAAGGCTCCAAACTGCCGAAGATTATGATCTGGTTGATCTGCCAAGTGCCACAATTCCAATGAGTATTTGGTGGTTAGTTCCTCAGTACTTGTTGTATGGACTTGCCGATGTTTTCACCATGGTTGGTATGCAAGAGTTCTTCTACGATCAGGTCCCAAATGAATTAAGAAGCGTAGGACTTGCCCTCTACCTCAGTATTATTGGGGTGGGAAGCTTTCTGAGCAGCTTTCTTATTTCAATTATTGAGGATGCAACCAGTGCTGCTGGGCAAACTAGCTGGTTTTCGGATAACCTTAATACTGCACATCTTGATTACTTTTATTGGTTATTAGCTGCACTCAGTGCAGTAGGATTGGCGGTCTACATTTATTTTGCAAAATCTTACATTTATAACAGGGGTAGCACAATATAAAGACAAATCTGAATGATTATGGTTACTCGCAAAATGCAGTGTCATCACATCAATTGTTGTAGATCTGGAAGTGAATGTGTAAATCAATTGTGTTCAGTTATTTCATATGTCCGCGAGGTCTTGCAGATTCCTCAAGAAAGCCTTTCTTGCACTGGATCATCTGCAGGAAAATGTGACGGTCTGTACAATCGCTGAGGTTTACGATATGGGTGACATGCTTGGCATATGTTAAGCAAGGAGCCACCACGGACAGAACAATGGTGCCAGGTTTTGACATACCGGTTGCTTCACTTCAGTCGTTTATCAGCGTTGTCATTTCTGTTGCAATAGCAAGATCGAGCTTTCACCAGAGAACCCTCTGGCATTACAATGCAACAAACGGAATTAGATTAACACACAAATACATAAATGTTAGAGCAACTTCATGGTAGTTCCATGCATAGATAGGGTACCACTCAGCCCGTAAAATTCCTTTTTCATTTGCTTTTGATCTTGAATCAGTTAACGATTATAATCGTTCCAAATGGTATCCATCATTTTAGGAGATATGATAAAACCTAGAGCTAGCCAATATACAACAAACAAGAAAGTGTATTACACCACCAAGCTGTTCATGTACAGTGAAGCACTGCTCGAAAACATTAACAAAATAACTAGCAAAATCTAAAGCAAATCCTCAACTTCCTCGAGATAATTACCAACCATAGCAAACATTAACACCATTTTGAAATTTGTAGATCAAACCATCAATCCGGAATTCAAGATATGCAAAGAAAATAAATGAGCAAAGTAACGAGCTCTAGCCTCGTCTTACAAAACATTGTTTGTCAAGTCACGCAATTGTGATACCTCGTTGTATTTATCATGATCTTCCCTATTTGCTTTTTGAGAAATTTTATATACACACCCCTAATTTCTTAATACACATGCCTCACTTAATACACCATCTACCTAATTTCTCATTCTAATATTTTACTAAATACACAACCCAAAGTACCCAAAAAGCCCTTAATCCAAAATTTCATGAAATATTAATTGACTATATTAAAACTATTATTGTGTGATTAGTATATATTACTATAAGTTTATTACACTTTGTAGATGTTCATATATATACTATTTGTGTATGGCCTATATAAATCCTTACACAGATTCAATGTTCTTTTCAAATCTTTAGACATGAAATTGATAACAAGATGAAGAATGCATACCTCAACATGTGTGTTTGGGTAAAAAAGAAGAAGCACTACCAGGACAAGCACTTTAGCCGACGAAAACTTGTTGTCGGCCTGTTAGCTTAATTCGTCGGCTAAGATCTTAGCCGACGATACTTTGTCAGCTATAGTTTCGTCGGTAAAGGGTCGTCGGCAGTGACTTTAGCCGACGAAACTATAGACCGTCGTCGGTTATTTTCCCATAGATAGCCGACGACAGAAAACGTCGTCGGCTTGTCCCTCAGACTTTAGCCGACGAAACATCTCGTCGGCTATCTCTTACCTATAGCCGACGAAACATCTCGTCGGCTAGTCTCTTAACTTAAGCCGACGAAGCAACTCGTCGGCGAGTCTCTTACCTAAAGCCGACGAAAAAACTCGTCGGCTAGTCTATCATCTTTAGCCGACGAAACGCTTAATATATTCGTCGGCTATAATATGTAATAAAAAAATAAAAAATAACTAAAGCCGACGAAACAGCCCGTATTTCGTCGGCTTTAGAGGGTTTAGCCGATGAAACATTCCATAATTCGTCGGCTAAACATTATTATAACCGACGAATTATGACGTATTTCATTGGCTATAAGTCCATTCCAGTATAAAAAAAAACCCGAAATTTCTAAATTACCATTCCAAGCAAGCTGCAAAAAACACCAAACCAATTCCATATAACCAACAACAAGCACTAAAACTACATAATTCATCAACTACACAAACTCTAGATCATCTAAATTAATATCCGCTTCTGGGGGCTGCTGCGGAGCTTGTGGCGGCTGGGGTAGCGGTATGGGTGGAGGCATGGGCGGAGCCGGAAGTCTCAGGAGCTGGGCAGCTGTAAAGTCCTGCATGTACTGAACATCTGCCGCTGCTGGGCCTGCTGGGTGGCATGTACCTCGGCATAATGGGCTGCCTGCGCGGCATTATAGGTTGCATGCGCGGCATTATAGGCAACATGAGCAGCTTGCTGTTCCCGTAGTCTCTGAAGTCCCGACTGTAGCAGCTGAGTCGTCTTGGTGGTCGTGGTCCTGCTGCTGGTCGAGGCTGCCTTTCGTTGAAATCCTGGAGTGGTCTTCAGGACCCCCTCGCCCTTCTTTCCTAGACCCCGGCAGTAGAAGTTGTTTGCTCGCGGTGGGAAGGCTGTGCCCATGATCCTCGCCCCAACCGTCGGATCCAAAGTGTCGATCCGGGACATGGCTTCGGACATCTCTTCCTCCTGCGTGTCCGGCCATGTCTCCCTCACTATAGCACTCATCACCTCGTCACTAGCCTCCCTCACCTTCGCTTAATTGGATAGGAAAAAAATTATTAATTAACATATATATAAGTAAAATTAAAAATTTAAAACGTAAGATGACTTACAATATCCTCCTAGGCGTCAGGATATGCATTCTTGTACGTATAGACGTACGGGTTGTCCTCTGGATGTTCCCTGGCCGCCTCGTCCATGAAGAGAGCGAACGGTCTAGAATCGGCATGATGGTTCCTTGTGTTGCGTTGCCGGTTCTGAGTGTTCGCCCGGGAAACCGCCTTGAAAGAAAAAATTAAACTATTAGTAAAATATTTAAAAACGCACGTACTTAATGACAAATTAACTAATTAATTTATTTAAATACCTGTTTACGAGGATTGTTGAATTCTGATGTCAGAAGCCAACGCCACTCATACTCTCTGTACTGGAACTCAGCAGTGGTACCAGAACGTGCGTTCTCGTACGTAGTCCAATGGGTCCGCAACTCGTTCTTCCACTCCTTGTACCTATAGATACAACAAAATATTAGAAATATTATTAATATCACATACAATTTTGTTTTTTCATTAACTTCCCAACGTACCTTCCCCCATGCACAACGTCCGCCCAGTCACTCTTCAAGGGCTCGGGAACCTCAAACCACACCTGCATTTAACCGTTTATTAGTTTAGTTTTTCGAGAAATCTACAATGTAATACATAATATTATTGAGGCATTTTGTAAACTCACCGACATCGCGTTGTGGACCATGTCCTTAACCTCCTGCGGGACCTCGCCCCAGTCTGACCATAACATAGGGACTCTATCCCTAATGAGCGCTCCCACGCGGCCGGAGTACGTCCTCGACTTCCCGCCCGATACTATGTCGCCATCCCCGTCAGTACCGATGACAATCCTCCTTGAGGTACCGACGATCTTCTCGAGAGCCTTCCCTGTGACGGGGCCTCTCTTCTTTTTTGCCAGCTTCGCTCCGACGGTGCCTATCACATGATAAACCAAATTGATTATTAAAATCGGAGAATTATAAGAAAACAAATCATTCATCTTTCATTACCTGAGGACGATGCGGCGAACGCGACGGATTCCGTCTCCGATGATGATACCCTCGCGGAAATAAGAGGCGTATCAAAAGGCACGAACCGGTACGCCGCTGATGGAGCCACTGGCGGGGGCAGTGGATAAATCGGCGTCCTTGAGTCATCGACTGCAGATAAGGCCGGTATCATCCGCGGAAGGAACAGATGAGGCGGCGGCATCTGTACCCTAGATGACCCACCATCTGAAGCAGTAGGACCCGGAGTGGGCGCCCGGTGTATCTCAGGCATACGGGGTGCACATACAGGGTGCAGAGACCTCCGTCTGGGTCTGAGACCACAGCTGCCTCGAGAAACGAAGGACGCCCGGCTGCCTCGATGAAGGAGGCACCTCCAGCTGCCTCTGCGCCGTCTCTGGAAGGGCTGCACGTCCGGCTGTCATGAGGCCCCGAAACGACGTCTGAGGGTTGCTAGAGGTTCCCTCAGACGATTCAGACCTTCATCGATCTAATATTACCGCTCATCCTGTTTAAAATATTAATTGAATCAAGGCCACAGAATAAAAAATGTAAACCCATTAAATTAGTCAAAAAATATATATACACTTCCTAAAATACAAATTTACACTTCCTAAATACAAATATACACTTCCTAAATAAAAATATACACTTCCTAACAACACCACAACATTGCAATTGACCGGAAAAAAAGCAAACACAAAATACTAAATACAAATATACATTTCCTAAATACAAAATACAAATATACACTTTCTAAATACAAATATACATTTCCTAACAACAAATATACACTTCCTAACAACACCACAACATTGCAATTGACCAGAAAATAAAAGCAAACACAAAATGAGCCTTGGGAAGCAGAAATGTACTCGAGGAGGAGGGAGGGCTCGAGGCTGGAGCAGCAGGAGGAGGAGGGAGGACCGGAGCAGCAGGAGGAGGAGGGAGGGCCGGAGCAGGCGAGCAGCAGAGGGCGACCGGGAGAGGGAGAGGGCGGCGCCCGGAGAGGGAGAGGGCAGCGCCCGGGAGAGGGAGCGGAGGCGGAGCCCGGGAGAGGGAGAGGAGGCGGAGACAGGAAGAGGGAAATGGAGACTGGGAGAGGGAGAGGGAGAGGGCGGCGACCGGGACAGGGAGAAGGAGTGGAGGCGGAGACCGGGAGAGGGAGAGGAGGCAGAGGAGGGGAAAGAGGAGGCTAGGGCATTTCTACTGTCGAGCGCTGGGTTATACTCGACAACTTTAGCCGACGAAATTATTATTTCGTCGGCTAAAGATAATAATATCGTCGGTTAAGATAAAATTCGTCAGCTAAACATTTGAAATTCGTCGGCTAAACCTATGAATTTCGTCGGCTAAATCTTTGAAATTCGTCGGCTTAACCTATGAAATTCGTCGGCTAAACAATAAATTCATCGGCTTAACCTTTGAAATTCGTCGGCTTTAGTACTTTTATACATTCGGCAAATTGTGATTGTGATTGTGATGATCAAACTTGAGAAACGAAAATTCGACCGTCATATCTGACCATCATGATAAAATACATGTATGGGAAAAAATTCAACTTGATCCGACAAGGTTAAGGGCTCGATCCGGACGGTCAATCCGTTAAGTCAAACCCCTAAACGCACGGAAATGGTTATTGGACTGTCTAAATTACGTATTTTGGCCGGACATTCAACTGAAAATAGTTTCAAACCGATGAGACGCAACAATTCGTATAAAAATTTTACGCAAAATAACCACCGAAGATAGGGCTACTCATAGGGAGAAAGAATGAAAAATTGCATTGACCTCAACTATCGGCACCGAAACTTTACCGGAATACTGTGATTTTTCAACCGTGGATGTATTTCACCATTCTGGTCATATCTTATTTCACAACTTTTTTGCGTTTGAAGGATTTATGTATAGTTTGTTTTTGAAACGGAACATTTACTTAACACTTGGTAAACAAGTTACACAACATTAGCAGGCATCAAGATGATTATGATGATCAAACTTGAGAAACGGAAATCCGACCGTCAGATCTGACCATCATGACAAAATACATGTATGGGCAAAAATTCAACTTGATCCGACAAGGTTAAGTGCTCGATCCGGACGGTCAATCCCGTAAGTCAAACCCCTAAACGCACGGAAAAGGTCATTTACCGTCTAAATTTCGTATTTTGGCCAGCCTTCAACTGAAAATAGTTTCAAATCGATGAGACGCAACAAGTCGAATAAAAATTTTACGCAAAATAACCACCGAAGATAGGGCTATAGTATGTAACAGAAAAATTTTAGGGTTTAGCCGACGAATACCCTAATATTTCGTCAGCTATAGTATGTAATAAAAAAATAAAAAAATAAATAAAGCCTACGAAATATTAGGGTATTCGTCGGCTAAACTGATCTTAACCGACGACTTATAAAATAATTCGTCGGCTAAGATGGTTTTAGCCGACGAAATATACTATAATTCGTCGGCTAACACTACCAGGACAACCACTTTAGCCGACGAAAAAGTTTCGTCGGCCTGTTAGCTTAATTCGTTGGCTAAGATTTCGTCAGGAAAAGGTCGTCGGTGATGACTTTAGCCGACGAAATTTTTTTTTTCGTCGGCTATAGTCCCACAGTAAGCCGACGAAAAACATGTCGTCGGTTTTTTTCCCAGACTTTAGCCGACGAAACAATTAAGATATTCGTCGGCTAAAGTGTGTAATAAACAATTAAAAAAATAACTATAGCCGACGAAATAAGGAAAATTTCGTCGGCTAAACCTTATAAATTTTTTAAAAATAACTATAGCCGACGAAATATACTATATTTTGTCGGCTAAACCTTATAAAAAAATTAAAAAAAGAACTATAGCCGACGAAATATGCTATAATTTGTCGGGTAAACCTTATAAAAAAAATTAAAAAATACTATAGCCAACGAATATAGTATTTAAATATCGTCGGCTAAAGTTGCTGGTTTTTGAAAAAAAAACTGCAGAAACTTTCGGCCACCTCCAATCACGACCAAAATTTGACAGAATCTTCCTCTCAACATTTCGAACAACTTTAAACAGGTCAATTGAATCAAAATATAAAAATCCCCAATTTTAAACCCTAAAAATTTAAAATCTTCGATTCTCTTCACATATACCGAATCGAGCTACCAAATTCTAGGGGAATGTAGTACTAATCAAACTCAACTTATCCATATATAGAACTCACCAAATGGTGACCTGAGAAAGGAGAAATTCGATCGACACCGAATCCGAACCGGCGGAGTTTTGGAGCTCGATTTATCCCTCACGGCGGCGCCACTCGATGCACCACCTATCCAGCAATGAAGTAGAGACGACGGCGAAGCTTTTGGGACAAGTGTGGCGGTCTCCGGTGGCTTGACGGCGGAGCTAGGCCGAGAAGAAAATCTGGCAGATATAGACTTCTTACCATCCATCTTCGGTACAACTCCTATATAAAGAACTTTAGCCGACGAAATTCTTTGTTTTCGTCGGCTAAACTCTTTTGAAAATTTTGGTTGACCGCCAAAAAATTTTGGTTGAAAATTTTTCGACTTTAGCCGACGACTTTTATATATTTCGTCAGCTAAAGTCCTTTGAAAATTTTCCTTCAACTTTGGTTTACCGCTCAAAAAATTTTGACCTTAGCCGACGACTTTTTTAATATCTCGTCGGCTAAAGTCTATAAATTCACGAAAACGCTCATATCTCCCCCTATATTACGTAGTTTGATCAAACATTCCACACGAAAAAACTCTCACGTAGATGAGACGCAACCGCCTATATAAAAATTTTGAGACATTTACCTTCCGACGATAGGGCTCCCCATATGAAATAATAACGGTAAATAGGGTTGACCGCTACTATCGGCACCGAGACTTTACCCGATTTACGTGATTTTTGAACCATAGCCGTATTTCACCATTATAAACACATCTTATTTCACGAGATTTTTGATAATTTTGCTTCCTATGTAGAGTAGTTTCACAAAGTTGTATAACCTACTAAACAAGTTATACAACATTAGTAGACACGTTGTGATTCCGATGACTCAAATTTACAAACCAAAATTTGACCGTCAGATATGATCATTATGACGAAAGATGTCTATGGTAAAAAATTCAACTGGATCCGACAACATCAAGGGCTCGATCGAAATGGTCAACCATATTCCATCGTCACTTATCACACGAAAACGCTCATATCTCCCTCTATATTACGTAGTTTGGTCAAACCTTCCACATAAAAAACTCTCACGTAGATGAGACGCAACTGTCCATATAAAAATTTGAGACATTTACCTTCCGACGATAGGGCTCCCCATAGGGAATAATAACAGTAAATAGGGTTGACCGCTACTATCGGCACCGAGACGTTACCCGATTTACATGATTTTAAAAACCATAGCCGTATTTCACCATTCTGAACACATCTTATTTCACGAGATTTTTGATAATTTTGCTTCTTATATAGAGTTGGTTCACAAAGTTGTATAACCTACTAAACAAGTTATGCAACATTAGTAGACACGTTGTGATTCCGATGACTCAAATTCACAAACCAAAATTCGACCGTCAGATATGATCATTATGACGAAAGATGTCTATGGTAAAAAATTCAACTAGATCCGACAACGTTAAGGGCTCGATCGAAACGGTCAACCATATTCCATCGTCACTTATCACACGAAAACGCTCATATCTCCCTCTATATTATGTATTTTGGTCAAAACTTCCACACGAAAAACTCTCATGTAGATGAGACGCAACTGCCCATATAAAAATTTGAGACATTTACCTTCCGACGATAGGGCTCCCTATAGGGAATAATAACAGTAAATAGTAAGACACGTTGTGATTCCGATGACTAAAATTTACAAACCAAAATTCGACCCTCAGATATGATCATTATGACGAAATATGTCTATGGTAAAAAATTCAACTGGATTCGACAACGTTAAGGGCTCGATCGAAACGGTCAACTCTAATCAGAAATAAGAAAACTACATTTTGAAGCCCTAAACGGACTCGGATGGCCGAAAAGGCCCATATGTCATAGCAATAGTGATGAGTTTGACTCGTAGGGCCGTTACATATAAACTGCTGTCTCTCTGTTCACATATAAATTGCACGCCATTCACCTTGCACATCGGATAAACTCTTGACATTATCGGCTTCATCGCTAGAAGTCTTAGTTCGTGCGACCAATTTGGGTGACCATCAAATTGAATATGGTTCATCTGCAACCAACCATTCAACTGTAAATATGGATAATTATGCAATAAACATAAATACGTACAGAAATATTGAATTACGTATCCAGCCGCCAAAATAGTTTGCAAACTCCATGTTGTGGTACTCGAGATCACCTTGAATGTCTGGACAATATAGATGGATGTCTTTCCAGTATTCAACTTCTGGACAGTTAATCAATACCCACCAGTGTGCAATGACTAGCTCATGTGGTTGCAACTTGTAGGAGTCTGGTAAAATTTCATAAACTTCAACATCACTGGAGAGTATGGAAAGATTGAACTTCGGTACATCTACCGGCATGGTTTCGTCTGTTTCCTTCAACGCTCCTAAATACAACTTCATGTAGGTGACGCACTCGTGCGCAATATATGCTTCAGCTATACATCCTTCAGGCGCAGATTTATTAGCCACATAATCTTTGTAGTCTCCAAGTTGCCTATAAATCAAGTTGCAAAATGTTATGATTATTGAACATGTATATATATTGAGGAATTCAAGTGTAAAAAACGTACATTTCTATGGGATACATCCAAGTGTAGTGTACTGGACCGGTAAGCAACAATTGCTCGGGAAGATGGATCATCAGGTGAGGCATGATGTCAAAAAAATTTGGAGGAAATATCCTCTCAAATTTACACATTATAAAATGATGTCCTCTTGCATTCCCGGAGGTTAGATTTTTTCACTTCCCGTGTGCATAACTTCTGGAAGAATCTTGCCAACGCTACTAACGGCTCCACCACCTGACGGGGAAGGAACGGTCGAATGAAAACAGGGAAGAGACGTTGTAGCAGGATATGACAGTCATGACTCTTCAACCCGTACATCTTATTGTCCCGGAAGTTCATACACCAGGCTATATTTCCTGCATAGCCTGAAAGATACTTCACACACTCATCCACCTGAAAATTACGTTCTTCTGGTCAGGCTTCACGGTGTAAGGAGCTTGAGGCATTTTTTTCTTCCCTTCTTTCAACCACAAATGTCTTCTTAATTGCATTTTTTTTAGATCAATGCATGCCTTAGGACCGTCTTTCGTCTTCCCCTCCAAGTTCAACACTGTGCCCACCACACTGTCACAAACATTCTTTTCTATGTGCATCACATCTAGGTAGTGTCTGATCAACAAATTACTCCAGTATGGGAGTTCCCAGAATATGCTCTTATGTGTCCAGAATTTGTACATGTCGGGTCTTTCAGGTATTGCCGCCATAATATTGGGATGATTGCTGAGCTGCCCAAAATCGTACTCATTAAGCGCTGCTAAATTTCTTCTCCCGTCCATCTTCTGGGAGACACACCGTGTTGTACGGTCCCATCAAATGCCTTGTCATCGAACCGCCATTCGTGATTATATGGAAGGAAAGCACGATGACCCAATCTGCATATCTTGTTGCAATGACTGCTGCTCCCCTCATCGCTAAGGCACTCTGGACAAGCCTTGTATCCTCTAACAAGGTTGCTCGACAATATCCCACGGGCCGAAAAATCACTGATGGTACCAACAACCATGACATGCATTTGGAACATCTCGTGCATGTACTTGTCATAAGTGGGATGACCAACATCCCACAAAAACTGAAGCTCTTCAATCAAAGGTCTTAAATTCACATCGAGACACTTCCCTGGATAACCGGGCCCCGGAATCAACAAACTCAACATATTGTATTCCTTCTTCATGCACATCCATGGAGGAAGGTTGTACGGTACCAAAATCACCGGCCATACACTGTATTGAAGACTCATGTTGCCAAAGGGTTGATCGTCGGATGAGAGCCCGAGCCTCACATTTCGGACCTCTGACGCAAGATGAGGAACTCCCTGTCTATATGCTTCCAAGCCTCCTCGTCAGCAGGGTGTATAAGGGTATCTTCGTCATGCAATTCCCTTCAGCATGTCATCTCATAGCTTTGGCCGTGTGTGAAGACATGTACAACCGCTCCAAGCCTATCCCTCAACGGGAAATACCGAAGTACCTTCACAGGTTTCCTATTGCCTGCAGGAGTCAGCTTATACTGTCAGTGTGACATACCGGACATGCGTCAAGCCCACCAAGGTCATTCCCTTTTGGATCTTTACCCTAGAAGAGAACGCAGTCATATCTGCATGCATGGATCTTGATGTAGGAAAGCCCAAGATCTTTCAGGATACATCGAACCTTACGATGAGTGGTAGGAAGACGATGACTGTGGGCAGTATCGAAGCAGTGTACTGCAGATAATTATCAACAGCCTTCACGGTCGATTGGTCTCAACTTTAATCTTCATTACGTCCATCACACTTTCAAGAACAGTCTTCTGACAACCGGGGGTATACAGGGGTCTGTTGGAAAGCAAGCATTTGTGTATTTTTCAATACCAACAGTGTTGACAGCTCTAGGGAAGGGTTGCACCAGGTCAAGCATAACTGTCCCTGAGCGCATACACTGCTCTCATAAGGAAACATGTCGTTGATGAATGCCGTTGTTGGATCGTTGGATGTACTGCCTGTCTCATAAATTGGCCATGATCATGCGGACCCCCTGATGATGTTTCACCCGTGATATAACCAACCTGTGTACTTCTCCAAAAACCCGTTACTCCTCAGGTGCTGCCATACTTTGTCAATGGGAAATCGAAACATATCGCTGCGACACTGACATTTCGTGCACAGGAAATATAAAATTGTATTCCGTTAGCATTAGCGCGCATATTCCATAAAATCATAACTCTTGCCATATCTTTTGTCCCATTTTGGAAGCGAAATCCAACTCTTATCCAATCCTGAAAATATAACAAAATATATAGGGATAATGTTAGCTAATTATTAATGAAATATAAAAAATATATATAATGTATAATGTTAGCTAATTATTAATGAAATTCCATGCCATATATAAAATCTCATTCATTTAGTATATATTCTACGTACTACAACTAATTAATAACAAATTAATTAACACACACACACACAGATATATATATATACTTATAATTACATAACAATATTATATATAATATATATATATATTATATATATCTACTCATCATCACAAAATCATCATTGACATATATACCATCAACACAATATTATAAACTAATTACATATATATATATATATATCTACTACTTATGACAACTTCATATATATATATATATATAGATACATCCAACGTACTCAAAACCAATCAACTCATAACAATATTATATATCAATCATCACAAACATCATCATCAACTCATTATATCACAACAACTTCATACCATATCAACACTATTATAATTAATTAACATATATATATCTACTATTTATTAACAACAAATTAATTCATATATATTATCAATTCAAATCATCAACCAAATCGATCAACACACACACACATATATATATATATATATATATATATACATCCAACGTACTCAAAATCAATAAACTCAATCACACTCAAAATCAATCAATTCAATCACACTCAAAATCGATCAACTCAAATAAAACTCAACTAATCAACATATATATACATATACGTATCTATATATAGCTCCACAAACTATTATGGACAGATTTCGACAACACCCAAATTTTTTCTCCCGTTTTTTTTTTCTTCTCCGTTTTTTTTCCCAGATGAGTTGATGCTGTCCAGATCTGCAAATATAAAGCACTTTAGCCGACGACAGTTTAATTTCGTCGGCTAAACTTTTAAATATTTCGTCGGCTATAGTCTGTGAACTTTAGCCGACGACATTTTTATTTCGTCGGCTAAAGTTTACCATAGCCGACGAAAATTTAACTTAGCCGACGAAGGAAAATTTCGTCGGCTAAAGTCCACTTTAGCGACGAAAAAATGATTCGTCAGCCTGGTTTTTTAATTTTCGTCGGCTAATTAAAGCCTTTCTTCTGGTAGTGAAGATGATGGAATATATAATGAATAGAAGTTCACATAAGAATTACATTGTTTCACATTCTAAACTTGAAAATCATGAACTTTTTAGGATGAAAAAGAAAGAAATTAATCATCAAAACTTCCTTGACAAAATTTGTATTAACTATACTTCAATTTTTCCAAAATAAGTTTCCAATTTTAGTACTTTATTTGGTTCTGTATTTTCACTTTATTAATTTCTAAAAATAAATATATTCACTTTATAAGTTTTCAAATTTAAATTTTTTCGTTTTTAATAATTTAATATTTTTTTATATTATCACATCATTAGTTTCCAAATATAAATTCTATGTTTTTAATTTGTTTATATATTCCTAATGTATTACACATGTATGTTTTAGTTATTTAACATACAAATAAAATCTGATTTGAATTGTCAAATAATAAGGATGTGTATCAAGTAATTAGGGGTGTGTATTTAAAACCTCTTGCTTTTTTATATTTTCCGATTAAATGAAATTTCATTCAATAAACTGTAATTACAACGATAATCACAGCACTCAACATGAGATTACAACCACGAGTCATTAACTCTAAGAACATCTCTAACCTTTGGTCTAAACTTATAATAGGTTTAAGATTTGTAAAATTTTATCTCCAACTTACTATCCAAGTTGAGCTAAAATATGATTTACCTAAAATGTGTCTATTTTGACCAACCAAATATGACCAAACCTATAATTTATGAGGGTGAATGGGTGTGGGTCATTGTCAGATTTTATTATTAAATAATTAGGTTTCACTTTATGTATAATTAAATAATGATATAAAAATAATTAAATATGTTTGAGTTTTGCCTCTATGGGTTGAAGATACAAAACCTATATAAATATTATAGGTTTGAGTGACCTAAAATTTTAATATCATTTTAAAATTTAGAACAATTGTTAAGATGCGCCGACAACAGATTACTTGTTATGTCAAAGAATCCAACAAATACCGCAATAGGCAACCAACCGAGTTAACCTTGTTGGAGACGCCCTAACAACAAATACGGGAATCCAACAAATACTGCAACAGGCAACCACACCGAGTTAACCTGACCAATATGTAGCGATGATTAGGACATGATCATACCACAATAATTTTTTTTTTTTTTAAAAAAAGAAAGTGAGATCCTCTAAAGTTTGATTCGAGGTAATAATTTCCTAAATAGACCAGGGAGCAAAATATCTGTGGATTTAAGCACCACACACACGATTCCATATTGGACAGCAACCCGCCAACGACCACTGCCAATGGCCACTTCTCCGGAGACCCAAACTCCACTGCTCGACGACGTCGTTGACGGCGCCGTTGACTGCCAGGGCCATCCGTCCGCAGATCCACCCAGAGGGTTTGGCGTGCCTTCTTCATAATAGTAAGACCCCACTCAAACCCACCGATCTTCAATTTCATTAGAGAACAATCATTCTGATAATACTGACTTATTCAGGGGTGGAGGTTGCCGAGAGGGTTGCCTACTATGGAATCAGCTCCAACCTCATATCATTTCTCACCGGACCTTTGGGACAGTCCGTCGCCACGGCCGTCCAGAACGTCAACATATGGTCCGGAACGGCGTCGTTGCTTCCTCTCTTGGGAGCCTTCGTCGCTGATTCTTTTCTCGGTCGTTACCGCACCATTCTTGCCGCTTCTCTCGTCTACATCTTGGTCAGTCTATTTATAACTTATTTTTGCTCTATTTAAAATTAATAATTATTATGAGTTTAATTGATCGTTTATTCTGTTTTCTTCTTTTAAATTTGGAAAATGCTGGGATGTTTTCTGTTTTTTTTTTTTTTTTTTTTTGTCGTAATTATTTATGAATACAAGATCAGAATTTGTGGATTAATATATGAATTATAACTAGGAATATGTTAATGTGCCTGATATGCACTAGTTGGCTGTTTACTATCAATGTTTAGCTTCTGTGATCATCAGTGGGTATTTAAACACAGCTTCACATGTTAGATGCTACTTTCTTTTTGAGGAATTAGTGGTGTTTACTGGGTTAATCAAATTTGACAGTTTCTTCTAGTTGAGTTACTAAAGTCGAACACAGACAGAGTCGAACACAGACAGATAACTTGAACAAGTAGAAATAAAAGCTAAAGCAACTATGTTAAACTCGAATCTTGTATTCCAAGTCATATAACAGATTGCTGGAATGAAAGTTAGGAACTAAAACATGCCAGCTGAAATGACTTGAACTTGTCACTTGTGTAAGAGTTACTGCTAAAGTGCTTCTCATGAGCTCAGCCATGGCTTTTGATAGGCATTTCTGCCTTGTTTAAACTCAAGTCTGGCTTTTAAACCACAAAAGTTTGTACAGAAAAGTACTTTAGATCTGATCTATATTTTACTTTACCTAGTGATGGTAGGAGTGATTAACAAATGATTATGATGTCTGGTTTCAGCACTGGTTTCTATATCTTATGTGTGTCTGATGGCATCATTCTTGAACTGAACTGAACTGAACTGAACAGGGTCTTGGATTGCTGACTGTGTCGGCCGTGCTTCCTTCTTCTGAGCTTCAAGTGTTAATGTTCTTTTTCTCTCTGTAGTGATGGTAGGAGTGATTAACAAATGATTATGATGTCTGGTTTCAGCACTGGTTTCTATATCTTATGTGTGTCTGATGGCATCATTCTTGAACTGAACTGAACTGAACTGAACAGGGTCTTGGATTGCTGACTGTGTCGGCCGTGCTTCCTTCTTCTGAGCTTCAAGTGTTAATGTTCTTTTTCTCTCTGTATTTAGTAGCAGTTGGGCAAGGTGGACACAAGCCTTGTGTTCAAGCTTTTGGAGCAGATCAGTTTGATAGAAACTATCCAGAGGAGAGCAAAGCGAAAAGCTCATTCTTCAATTGGTGGTATTTTGGTATATGTGCAGGCCCCTTACTTACACTTGCAGTATTAGACTACATACAGGATAATCTTAGTTGGGGTCTGGGTTTCGGTCTTCCTTGCGTTGTGATGGTCTTTGCACTGCTTATTTTCCTTTCTGGGACTAGAAAATACCGGTTTAGTATCAAGGGGGAGGAGGAAAACGCATTTGGGAAAATTGGCAAGGTGTTTGCTGCTGCATTGAGGAATCGGCGGACTACTCTTTAGCAATAGCTTTAGAAGAGGAATCCCGCGGAACCTTGCCTCACCACAGTTCTGAACAATTCAAGTAAGAGTTTTTAACTGTCTATATAGCCCACTGTTTATTACATATATAACCTTAGTACTAAAGAAAGAAAAAAAATATCATATTCCTGACAGCAGGAATTTTGATTATTAATGTTAAATTGCTTCTTCGATTGAAGTTTGTTATTTTATTCTTATTAATTTTTTTTTAATTATATGAAAACTGTGCAGATTCCTCAACAAAGCCTTGTTGCACCAGATGATTTGAAGGAAAAGGGGAAGCTGTGTTCCATCACTGAGGTTGAAGAAGCAAAGCAGTTCTTAGGTTGTTTCCGATTTGGATTACATGCTTGGTGTATGCTATTGTGTTTGCACAGTTCTCGACTTTCTTCACTAAGCAAGGTGCCACCATGGACCGAACATTTGTGCCAGGTTTTGACATACCAGCTGCTGCACTTCAGTCATTTATAAGCCTTGTCATTATTGTATTCATTCCGATTTATGATCGTATTTTTGTGCCAATAGCAAGATCATTCACCAGGGAACCCTCTGGCATTACAATGCTACAAAGAATAGGAACCGGCATGTTTCTATCTATTATTTGCATGGTAGTTGCAGCTTTAGTTGAGATACAAAGGCTCCAAACTGCCAAAGATTATAATCTGGTTGATAAGCCAAGTGCCACAGTCCCAATGAGTGTCTGGTGGTTAGTTCCTCAATATTTGTTAATCGGACTGGCCGATGTTTTCACCATGGTTGGTCTGCAAGAGTTCTTCTACGATCAGGTACCAAAAGATTTAAGAAGTATAGGACTTGCCCTTTACATCAGTATATTTGGTGTGGGAAGCTTTCTGAGCAGCTTTCTTATCTCTGTTATTGAAGAAGCGACCAGTTGGGCAGGCCACACAAGCTGGTTTTCCAACAACCTTAACCGTGCACATCTTGATTACTTTTATTGGTTACTTGCTGTACTCAGTGCAGTACAGTTCGCCATCTACATGTGTATCGCAAAATCTTACATTTATAATAGGGATTCTACGGTGTAACATGTATTATTCCGAGCAAATACAGTGTGCCAGTGTCACTATCCAAAAGGTGAAGCTGTAATCCTGTAAATCAATTACGTAATATTCTGTTTGTTTATGAAGTATAGTGAGAAATGGTAGAGGACATGATCTTTGTGTTTGGTTATTTTCTGTTGTACTTAATTTTGTTTTTCACTATTTCTTGATGACAACGCAAATGCCTTGTGTTAATACTTCTGGTTTTGATATATCATGTGTTTTTAGGTCTAGTCTTGTTAGTATTTTTTTTTTTATAGAAAATAGACAATTTCATTAACTTGTCCACGGCCAGAAGGCGTTTACATCAATTTGCTTACTTGTGACCAATAAGTCTAACTGACAACAAGCACTAACAAAGAGACAGGTATCCCTCATTAATTACAGATGCACTCAGTTAAGCCTATCACACCTAACTTCTAACTATGCCTATCTAAATTTTATGAAGTGGTAATACCCGTCGCCTACGGACCTCAATTGGTGTACAACAAAGTAGAACCGAAATTTAAACAAAAATAGTCTTCTATCAGATGTCTAGATAAGAAACAAGGAAATTAAGGTACCTCCTTGCCCTTATTAGTAGGGCTAGCCTCTCCTCGATCAGACCTCGAGGATGTCATGTGAGACGGAGTAGATAATTTCTGGGCAAACTTTAGCTCAGGTCCACCAAAATGCTTGCATAAAGGAATGAGCCCAAACCCAGGCCCATAAGCCCAGATCGAATCCCAAACCTTACCAGCCCCAAAGCCTTCTCTCTTCCAAGCAAACAACGATGCTCTTGTCGGCAACCACCTGCAAGCCTCCGGCGGCCATGTTTTCCAGTCCTCACCTGGTTCAATCGGCGTCATCGGACCCAACGGAAAGTCACGGGCTTACAACCCTCGTGTCCAAGCAACCCTGTCGGACGGAAAGAGAAGTCCCGCCGGTAGCCAAAGCCAGAGCCGGCAAAGCTTGTTGTGGTAGAGTCAACAGAGGCCATGGAGATTGTGCAAATTGATAGGCTTGGTTGAAAGTAGAGATCTGTGGTTTCTGGTAGGGATACAATGCTAGGGTTTTGGAAGAAACTAGATGAGCAGAGGCTCCTGGTTTCTCGGAGCAAACCGAGGCTAGGGTTTTTTTTTTTTTCGGGGAGTGGTAATTTGTGCCGTAAATTGGTCTTGTTAGTCTTGAGAAACCTTGAAGTTGAATAAATATATTATCTGTGTTTTTTTTTTTTTCAAATGTATTAAATAACTCACATACCTTAAATATGCCAGTGAGGTTTAAACCTATGACATTAACATTGTTACCAGGCCATGGCTCACTGATAAATTATATGTATTTAATCATTTAAATCTTTAGATGCTTTAAGGTTACAAGCTTAAAATACGGTTATTGGGTTAATTAAGCATAGTTTCCCCAGTAACAATTTGAAAGATTTTGTTGTACGGTGTACAAAATTTTGGTTATATATTAACACTGAGAAGAGGGTTCCAGTCCCACCAATAATGAAGGACCTTTGGTGAAGGAATGGACCATTTTTTTTTTCGATTTCAACAAAAAACTTACATAAACTACAAAACAAACCCTCTATGAACACCCCCACTCAGCTGATCCAAATGGAATGTTTAGACACAGAAAGGGGTAAGCAGTGAAACCAAACTAAAGGAGTGATAACAGTCAAGCCTAAAAAGCTAACCTATCAGCCACAAAGTTTGCTTCCCTATGAACCTGACCAGCCATAGGTCAACTATGTCTGACTATCACCAATGAGAATAGACAAGTGTCCATTTATAAAAGCTTGGCTGCAATTAAGGACATTACAGGAGCTATTTGCTATTTGACATGTTTATTTAATCATTTTGGTGGACACATGTCTGTTTCCTATTAGTTGTGGTTAGGCGTGGCTAACCATGACTGGTTAGGTAAGTTATTTCGTTTGGTGAAAGGGCGCTCTTCTTCTAATTAGACTAATTTTTTTAATCAATAATATTTCGTTTCATAGAGATACTCATGTCAAGATGGTCATTACATATCCACTCACTACTTTTCAACGATATGCAAGGCTTCACAACCTAGATGTTACAATGATATGTAGTAGACCACCTATATTCAAAACCTATGGCTCACTTGTTAATAAGCAAGTCTGCACCTATGCACTATAGCATAGTTTGTAGGCTGTAAAATAAAAATTAAACAAACTTTTTTCCTTTGCCCTTACTAGTAGGGCTTGGGGGTTTACCAGCATGCAAGAAACTAAGAACTTCTTTAATAGCAACCTTCTTCTTATTCTTTGGAGTTTTTTTAAACCAATATGGCAGCCTCTTTTTTTTTTTTTTTTTTTGGTGCAGTAGATGCCTAAAATAATCTAAGAACACTTCTAGAAGCTTCATCTAATTAAACCAAGGGAATTAGTAGTGAACTTACTTGGAAATACATGTCCCTTCAGTTTTTGGTGAACATCCTTGTATAATACTATTTGAAATAATTTGACGCTTATAAGGGGAAGCAATTTTGGGAGGTGTTTAAGCCCAGTGGATATTTTGGTCCAAGACTGCATGATAGGTCTTGGATAGCATTGGGCCAATACCTATGACCCTTTTAAATATAAACCTTGTTAAGAGTCACAAGCTTCGGGGCGCGCGAGATAGATTGTGACGAGGACTGTAGCACCTCGCGGGATAAGAATGTCCAGTGTTTGAATTCGCATGTGAGACTACAGTTGGATAGCGCGGAGGCGGTGTTGGCGACCAAGGCGAAGTCTGTTATGGACACGTGTCATCTGGGCAATGCAGTTCGCGGGTAAGGCGTGTCCTTGTAGCATTCTAATTGCTGAGTCTGAGTTGGATTGTAATATATTGTGGTTCTACTGACTGCTTGCGAGACGCTATATAAGAAGACTCAAGGATTATTCAAAACACACAATCAAACAAAAATACAAACAAATCTTCGAGCATCCTCGAAACCCTAAGTGCTAAAGCATCATTCGCTTTGGTTTACAGAGCCCGTTCGGACTCGCCTTCTTTCCTGATTAGTTGTTTTGCTCGCTCTAACAGTGAGTATCAATTCATAGGTGAATAGTGGTTTACTCGTAATCCCTCGACCGTGAGGTGGCACTGGAGCCCTTTTCGCTTGATTAGAAGCCAAGTACGCGCAAGTCTCATTCCGTGTCCGCAACCCTCATTTACTTTTGGTACTGCTAAGTTACCTCTCTGCCCCTATTGAGGATCGTGGCCAAAACATTGGCACGCCCAGTGGGACCGGGAGTACAAACATTCCATTCACCATTAGGAAACCAGGCGAATCACCGTACTAAGACCCCAAATTTCCTGTCTCAAGCACAAGTCACCATGGTACAAACCCCATAACAGTGCGGTTTGCCGATCTCTTACTAAAGAACAGGTCTTTGCTCAGTTTGGGAACCCAGACTTCAGCGAAACCACAATGGTAGGTTCACCACCAAAGTAGGACGCAGGATCCTCTCCACCTACGGAGCGAATCCTTTAGATGTTCGAGGACCTAAAAGGCTGAATCGAGGGTTGGACAGCCCAGACCGATCAAGCCGTCCTCTGACTCAAAAAGAAGGTCGACACCACTCAGCAAAGCTTCACCGCTACCCAACAGAGCGTTACCGACCTCTCTGAACAGGTCAAGAAGGATAGAGCCCTATGGGAAGCCAACAATGAAAACCTCGCCATGCCCAACGAGGATACGGGTCAATTCAATGAAAACAAGCGCATAGTCGAGGGGTCCCTTCAACGGATCCAAACAGATTTAAATGAGAACACAGAAACCCTGAAGCTTACCCGCGTAACCGTAGATGAAAAAACTCGTCGCTTGGACGAACACGATACCAAGCTATAAAATCAGCAGAACGCATCATTTTTCGGGAGTAAGAACAGCCTGGAAAAGCTCGAAGACTTCAAAGAACGACATGATAGTTTAAGGTTGAGGGTCTTGCAAGTGGAAGACTGGATGTAGTCTCAAGCGCCAAAAAATCCTGCCCTTGACTTCACTGGCGCAGGTGCAACTGAGGGCTCGTCCAGGTACATCCCACCTAATGAACGCCCTAGTTCTAATCTGAAGGTCGGGGCTCAGACAACACCTCAATTTGCGTTGGGGGCTAGTTCTTCAAAGATACCACCACCTCTACCTCCTTCGCGAAGCCCTGGAGTCGCATTGAAGGGCACTGTTAGCTCTCCATATCAGGGGACTAGGACACCAGATGACCCGGTTATAGCTCATTCCAGTCCAGCCCCCAAGAACATTGGGCAGGCTGTTAGCTTCTCTGCATGGCCAAATATGAGGAGGGGCAGAGTCTACACCAATAACTGTAGCCGATTAGCGCCAGCTTATCTCGAGCATAGACAAAGAGCAAACCGAGAAAGGCGACGTAACTTGCAATATCGCGACCCCTACCCAGATAGTGTGGCGCAATACCCTTTCCCCAAGGGTTTAAGAACATTGTCTTTACCACTTTCTCTAGAGAGACAAGGGAGGATGCAGCAACGCATATGGCTCGCTTCAAGGTCCAATGCGGTCAATATGGGAATAATGACATTCTCAAACTCAAGCTCTTCGGGACTTCTCTGTCCGGAGCTGCTTTCACTTGGTACTCCAGATTAAAGCCTGGATCAATTGCAAACTGGCCCACTATGGAAAGGCTTTTTCGGGAGACATACGGCACCATCGAGCCAGAAGTTGGCCTCAACTCCCTCACCTAGATGAGCCAGCAAAGCATGGAGTATGGAGTCTCATTCCTCCAATGCTTCAAAATCCAGCAAGCCAAGTGTGATTACCTGCTACTTGAGCAGGAAGCCATTAAGTTGGCTATCCGAGGCCTTGAACATCGCTAGCGGTTGAAGCACCACGGGGAACGCTTCACTTCCATGGGTGATCTAATTAACAAGGTCAGAAGCTATGAGCTGATTCTCAACGAGATGGATGAAAAGGCGAATGCTTCCAAAGGGACTTACATGCCGGGGAAGAATAGAACAGTGGGGGCACTAAGTCTACAGTCCCCTACTTATGACCCTTATTATCAAAGGCCCACAGTCCCCTACTTATGACCCTTATTATCAAAGGTGCGAAGAAACTCATGTGGATCAAGACCACGAAGATGTCGGAGCAGTTGAACTGACTGGCAAGCCATTGGCTCACAAGTTGAAGAATCTGAAAATGACGCGCGAGCCAATCACCATCCAATCCTTTGCATGGACCAAGCCAGAGTACGAGTCGTACACTTATGACGCCAAGAACGCCCATCTAGTCTTTAATGACTTGATCGAGGTGAAGTATGTGCGCTTGGACCACAAGATCCTACCCAAGGAAGAGCTGAAGGACAAAAATATTGTGCCTTCCACAATGTCTACAATCATGACACCAAAGATTGTGTCAAGCTCCGACACCAATTACAGATATGGCTGAACTCTGGTGAACTAAAACTGAAGACACCGGGCAGCACAGCCTCGTTGGTGGACGTGGACCATTTCCCACCTGTAGTTGGCATGGTCGAAGTAAACTGGACCGATCACCCAGAAGATGAAGATCGGCGTCGGGCATCTAAAAGGGGCCGCGAAAAAGGTGATAACAGTGCCCGCCGGCTGCATCGCTGATATACCTATAACGTCAACCTTGCTTAGGAGGTTTAGATGATCTCATCGATGACGGGCTCACGGTGGCTAGTTCCTAACCTTACATAGAATACAAGGAAGGACATATACACTGCAAGTTTCATAATAGCTGGGGGCACAGAACCCGCAATTGTCAGTAACTCAGGGACCAGGTCTAAGATTCGCTCAACCGATACATTCGTTTTGAGGATAAGGGCGACTTCATGATTGCAACAGCTGACATCGCTTGGCCTCGGGTCAGCCAGCGAAAATAACATTGGACTTGTCGCCAAATGCAGGTCTACACGACGTCAGGCTGAAACCGTAAACGGTCGGCGAACAACTATGCTGTCCCGACTAACCAGAGGGGGAACGCAGACGACCCAGCTCAGTAGTTGGTCGCTAAACTTGAGCCAGATCGCCCTTCTCAAAAAGATAAGGCAAAACAATCATGAGGGACGATGGTCCATCCCCCACTGAAAACTACCAGCCTATGAGTCCCAGGACCCGAGAAGAGCTGGAACAGAGGATAGAACGCCTTGAGACGTTCGTCTATACACATTGGACGGAAAAAGTACCTTCGTCTCCAGCCACAAGTGAGATGGACGTATCGGACTCCGGCAGCGACCGTCATGACAACCAGGCCTCAAGCCCTCGTAGAGGTATCTTAACCGACCCCTATATTCCCCCGACGTCCAAGTCAGCAATTAAGGACGGGGTATGGTACACACAGCAAGGGGGCGAGGCAGTTACCATCAGCAGGTCTAAAAAACGGAAGTTACAGAAAAGGTACGGTAGCATCATGCGGGCCTTACGAGCTGTCGATAAGGGCGTTGTACGCCCCTCACAGCTCGCACAGACGCCTGAGCGGATGTGGAAAGAGGCGGAGGGCTTGCGCGCGTTCCTGTAGATGCCGCCCGTAACGCCCCCAAGGGTGTGCGAGTAGTTCGCAGACGAGCCTACCCCAAAGCAAACGTCTTCTGCCAATTTACAGTTCCACCAAAGGAGGATCCACAACCTTCCAAGCACAAGCCGACACCCACACCAGAGCCTGAGAAGAGAAGGGAACCACCTCCTGGCCAAGGCGTAAGTTGTTTACGACCCTAGAACCAGAGCCAAGACGAGAGCTGCCTCAGCCATCAAGGCGTCGGGAACCTTAAAGCCCGGAACCCGAAACCAGAGGGGAACCACCACGATCACATCGGCCTCAAACACAATCTACCCCGGAGCCAGAGACTCGGATGGTCCCTCGTGTATCCGCCCTGCAGCGGTTGAAAAAGGACGACAATGACAAGGCCCCCTTGGCCACAAATAAACAACCGGCCGGGGACCAGCATCCTTCAACCAAAGCGGTGTGGGGCCTGCGAAAAACAGAGACCAATGCACCACCAGTTGCCGAAAGTACATCTTCTAGCCCTAACCTCGCCCAGCAAATAGCCCAGCGTTTTTGCAAGAATTCTCTGGATAATGAGGCACACTCAGAACCTTGTGTTAACCTAGATGAAGACCAAGAAAGAACAAGCTAGGGGAGTCATTCACCTGCAACATGGTAAAATTTTCAGGATGGGAGGAAGGCGAGGTCAACCACGAAGCAAACGCCTTCGCGATGCTAGAAGGGGAACACGGGGTCATTCACTACTGGAAAATAGCACTTAGGCGACGAAATTAAAAAATTTCGTCTCCTAAGTGGTACTTAAGCGACGAAATTTTCTACTTAGGAGACGAAACAGTTTCCGTCTCCTATGTTGTTCCTAGGAGACGAAATATTTTGATTTCGATTTCGTCTCCTAAGAACAACTTAGCACACAAAATTTCATTCTGTCGCTTAAGTACTACTTAGGAGACGGAATATTTTACTTAGACGACGGCATTTTGAAAAAAAAATAAAATTATATGAATCACTTAGGAGACGGAACTACATTCCGTAGCCTAAGTAGAACTTAAGAGACGGAAATGTTTACTTAGGAGACGGAATGTTTTTTTTTAAATAAAAAATAAAAAATTTATTCTTTACTTGGACGACGAAAATAGAACATTCCGTCGCTTAAATTCTAAAAATTTGAGCGCCCATTTTCCCGCGTAAAATTTCATGAAAATTCAAACCAAAATTTTTCAAAACATATCAATTCTTTTAAATCACAAACTCACCAACCTCATCAATGGAAGGAAACTCATCTTCACCTAAACCTTTCTCTCTGTCTCTCTTTCTCTCTCTCTAGACCATCACTCTCATGTCGGCCTCTCTCTCTATTCTCACCGCTCCTTCCTCTGCTGTCACCTTCAACTACACCACCCTCACCAACGCCATCTCTAACTGCCACGCGCTCATCGACTTCGTCCCACAAACGCCACCACTCTCAACGCCGTCAAGACCCTTTTCAACATCACCCGGCCACCTCCGCACCCTCCTCGAAGCCAACAACCTCCCCCTCTCGACCCGACCCGACTCACCCATCCCCGCCGCCAGCAAGCTCCTCGTCCCCTTCTCTTGCACCGAGCCTCATATCTGGGTAAGAAATCAAGGTAAGTTCTTCAATTTTTGTAGTTTAATTAGCTTTGGTGATAGATTTATGTGTTTTTGTTTAATTTTTTTAATTTAATTTTGGTAGGATGTGATTGGTATGATGATGATTATTTGGTACGGTGGTGGTGGTGGCATATTTGGGCAGATTGTCGGTATGAAATTGAAAGGGAGATACTGTATTAAAGTTTACTGACCCCCAGTAGAAGTTTACTGGGGGGAAGTAAACTTCCACTGAGTTTACTAGGGGGCAATGAATTTGTTTATTAGGGTAAGAATGAGTATCTGTTGTATAATTGACATGAAATTGAAAGGGAGATACTGTATTAATTTATTGACCCCCAGTAGAAGTTTACTGCCCCCTAATAGAAGTTTACTGGGGGGCGTTAAACTTCTATTGGGTTCACTAGGGGCTAATAAAGTTGTTTATTAGGATAAGAATTGGTATTTGTTGTGTATAATTAGCATGAAATAGAAAGGGAGATATGTATTGAAGTTTACTGGGGGGCAGTAAACTTCCACTAAGATTACTGAGGGGCAATGAATTTGTTTATTAGGGTAAAAATGAGTATCTGTTGTGTATAATTGACATGAAATTGAAAGGGAGATACTGTATTGAAGTTTATTGACCCCCAGTAGAAGTTTACCAGGGGGCAGTAAACTTCTACTGGGTTCACTAGAGGCTAATAAAGTTGTTTATTAGGGTAGAATTGGTATCTGTTGTGTGTTGTGCCCTTGAAATTGAAAGGGAGTTATTTTTTGCAAGTTTACTAATCCCTAATAAAAGTTTACTAGGGGGCAGTAAACTTTATTTTTTCCATATGCAGTTTATAAATGCAAGTTTTTACTGCTTATATGATGGATTAGAAGAAGTTCAAGACATTTAGTTATGACTTCTAAAACCTGCGGTGGTGATGGTATTTGGGGCGGTCGGAGTGAATAGATAAAAACCTGCGGTGGCGTTTTTATTTTTTTTTAAATTTTTTTTCATCCTTTAGCGACGGAATCAACTATTCCATCTCCTAAGTGGATAATTATTATTTTTATTATAAAATAAAATACGTCGCCTAAGTGCTTAGGAGATGAAAGTATTCCGTCTCCTAAGAACCACTTAAGCGACGGAATTTCAGGTTCCATCGCCTAAGTGTCTACCTCACGACACCTAAGCGACATATCTTAGCCGACGGACTTTTCGTCTCCTAATTACTTAGGAGACAGAATCTGTCATTTAGGAGACGAAATAATTCCGTCTCCTAAGTGCTTTTTTCCAGCAGTGATTGACACTCCGCTGATCCCAGTCCGTGATGATATCTTCATATTGGAGAGATACGCTCTACCGCCCAACATAACCTGCAGCGCGAAAGATATCCCAGTCAGCGATGAGAGCACTAGCGACACACCCCTACCCTGCAACAACGAAATAGGTCTAGCTCTGACTCTAGGCCTACTATTTCTACGAGTCAAGGTGGGGCCGGCATCTCGGGTTTATACTTTCTTCATAGCCGAATGCTCTTCCTCTTACAGCATGATTCTAGGCCGTGATTGGATCCACAAAAGTTTTTGCGTGCCTTCCTCCATGCACCAAGAACTCTTGATCTGAGATACTGAGAAAAATGAGGCGGTCATCATCAAAGCTGACCTGCGTCCATTTTCTATCTTCGCCAACTTCAATGATGCCCGATATTATAACACTGACTTTGGCCCATTAGACGTTCAAGGCGTTGACTACAAAGACCGCCCGTATAGGGTCACGGCCTCCAATTTAGCGTGATGGGGGCTTACCCAGGCGAAGGACGATCTACAACGTCCTCACACCATCGCGGATTCCCGACCACAATCCGATGGATAGTGCCTTCTCAAATAAGGCACGCGAGGCTGGCGAGTCCTTGTGCGAAAGACTCCTGTCGTACTGGGCGGAACGCGAAGCCTACGACAAGGTCGTGAATATAGAATACGTAGATGAAATAGTGGATTACACCGATACCAAGGAGGAAGTTATTCAACTAGCTTTTGCCGCCTTGGACGATACTCCACCTCAAGTCCGCAACCCCATTTCACGAGTCGACGTGGGGACTGCAGATAAGCCCCTGCTCATTTCCATCAATGCTAAACTAGCGAAGGAAGAAAGAGAAGACCTTCTTGCCCTATTACGTGAATATAGGGACTACTTCGCCGAAAAGTAGGAAGACATACCCGGCTTGTCCCGGACTTGGTCTGTTACCAGCTGCCAACCTATCCAAACTGACGTCCTGTAAGGCAAGACGGCCGACTCATCCAAACTGAGACCCATATCGTAGTTAAGGAAGAGATTGAGAATATGCACCAATCAGGCATCATTTGCATGGCAAAGTATAACGAATGGCTATCCAATGTTGTCCCTGTTCGAAAGAAAAATGGCAAAATGCGCGTCTGTGTTGATTATCGCGATCTCAACAACGCAACGCCTAAGGATATCTACCCCATGCCAGTAGCCGACCTACTCATCGATGCATCAGCAAGACACGAAGTACTCTCCTTTATGGATGGGACGGCCAGATACCACCAGATTCCTGTCGCTGAAGAAGATCATCATAAGACGGCCTTCCGTTGCCCCGGTATTGTTGGCGTGTTCGAGTATGTTGTTATGCCTTTCAAACTCAAGAACGCAGGGGCAACATACCAGCACGCTATGAACCTTATCTTTCACGACATATTGGGGAAGCTGATTGAAGTTTATATAGATGACGTGGTGGTTAAGACCAAGCAGCGGGCAAGCCACGTGGAAGACCTCCGGCAGGTTTTCAAGCGGATGCGCCTACACAACCTCACGATGAACCCCGCCAAGTGTGTGTTTTTCGCAGAAGCTGGCGATTTCCTCGGTTTTCTAGTCCATCAGTGGGGCATCGAAATCCCAAAAGATAAGGCGCAGGCGTTATATATGCCTCGCCCCCTTCAACCAAAAGGAACTCCAATAGTTGCTTGGGCAAATCAATTTTCTCTGTCATTTCATCTCCAACGCTGCAGGGAAAGTCCAACCTTTCTCGCCCCTACTTAAGTTCCAGGGGGCAACCGAGTTCGTATGGGAACCACAACACCAACAGGCCTTTGATCGAATCAAGGACTACTTTACGAACCCACCAGTCCTGATTCCACCTCACGAAGGAACTCCACTCAAACTCTACATCGCCGTTGTCGACCTGTCCATCGGCGAACTCTTGGCACAAGATGACGAAAACAGGGTGGAACACACCATCTATTACCTAAGCAGGGTATTAACTGACTGTGAGACATGATACTCCTCAATGGAAAATTATGTCTTGCTCTATTTTTTGCAGGTTGTAAGCTGTGCCATTACATGCTCACCTTTACCACGGTGGTGATCGCTCAGTCCGACTTAGTCAAATACATGCTCTCCTGCTGTATCTTAAGGGGACGCATCAGCAAGTGAATTTTAGCCTTGTCTGAATTCTCGTTGCAATCTGTTCCGCAAAAGGCAGTAAAAGAACAGGCCATAGCAGATTTCCTAGCTCACCACCCACTGTCAGAGCTCACGGCGTTTCGCGAGTTAGAATTTTCCCCTGTGACACTCACTCCGTGGACCTTATATTTCTACGGATCACGGTCTGATGTTGTAGCCGGGGCCGAGATAGCCATTGAAAATCCCGTCAGAGACCGCTTCTCCTACTCGTTCTAGCTCGATTTCAAATGCACAAACAACCAGGCCGACTACGAGGCGCTCATAATAGGATTGGAAATTTTGTTGGACTTGGGTGTCCGTGAAGTTCAAGTTTTCGGCGATTCTCTATTGGTCATCAATCAGTTGGTGGAGAAATTGAAGTGCTTAAGCTTGTCCATTAAGCCATACTTACACAAGGCATTTGAAGTATTGGACCAATTCGATGACGTATACATAGAACACATACCACACGAGTTCAATTTCGCCGCTAACGAGCTCGCCCAGGTAGCATCCGTACTCAGCTTGCGAGATGGAGTGCGCGAGCGACTGCTCAAGGTCGAACGCCGCACTCTTCCTCTTTTATTGCTAGGGGCAATATCAGGCCGACCCCCCCCCCCGAGGTTGCTGCCTTAGACCCCATTGATGAGGACTGGCGACTACCATTCATCGCCTACCTCAAGAATCCACACGACGCCACTCACTCAACATATCTGTTTTCTCGCCTTCTACGCAACGGCGAGCTCCGTCGGCATGGCAAAAACGGGAATGACTTCCGCTGCGTATATGGAAACGAAGCTAAACGCCTCATGCGCGAAGTACATTGTGGGGTTTGCGGCTCGCATCAGGCAGGGCCAAAAATGCGCTAGTTAATTCGCCGCCATGGGTACTACTGGCCTACCATTTTAAAGGATTGCATTGCCTTTGCCAAAGGTTGCCATGATTGCGGGCTCACGGTCCAGTGCAACACATCCCCAACATTCCATTACAGCCTATTATTAAACCATGGTCGGGTCACGGATGGGCAATAGATTTTGTCGGCATCATCCCCCACATTCTTCTGAGCAGTATAAGTTCATTATAGTGGCCACTGATTTATTACCAAGTGGGTCGAGGTGGAGCCGCTCAAAGTTGCCTCAGCGAACTCGGTCCACAACTTATATTCTGCAACATCATCTCCCGCTTTAGTATTCCGGAGTACATCGTCACAGACTGAGGGGCAGCTTTCATGGTAGATTTGTGGTCAAATACTTCAACGACTATGGCATCAAGCTCCTCCACTCTATGCCATATTATGCGCAGTCCAATGACCCGGCTGGGGCAAGCAATAAGGTCATACTTGGCATTTTACGAAAGATGCTCAAATTAAACCCGCGCGTCTGGCACGAGGAACTTTACCACACACTGTGGGCACTTCAAAGCGCGGACCGACGGACACCACCTCATATGCTCTTATGTATGGTCATGACACCGTCCTCCCCCTCGAGATTAACATTGCTTCACTCCGCGTACAGGAACAACACCAACTACTTGGCGAAGATTACGTTCAGGCTATATGGCAGGAACTTGAAGATCTTGACGAACACCGTGTCACTGCTTTCAAAAATCTCGTCCTTGAGAAGCAGCGCATCGCGTGGTCGTACGATAAAGTCACCAGAGGTCGGAGTTATGCCGAGGGGCAAAAAGTGTGGCGCTGTGCTACCACTTGGGAAAAAAACTGAGGGCCGGGGCAAATGGTCCGCTCGGTGGGAAGGACCTTCATCATTCATCGTATACTACCCAAGGGAGCATACCACCTGCGCGACCTCGACGACACCATTCATCGTAATCCTATTAATTGACGTTTCTTGAAGCGCCATATCGCTAGAGTTGGGAGCGAGAGGATCCTCCATCTCCTCCAGAGCCCACGCCCTCTGTTAATAGTGCTACGCGCAGTCGCGTTAGCGCTCCGCCGCCTAGCACTAGGGAGAAACCTGAGATAGAAGAATGAAGAATCCTTTAAGAGTAGTGTAACGTACCAGCCTAGAATGGCCAGTGCAAGATTAGGGCCTATTCCAGAGGCCCAAAAAGTTCACATGTAATCAGTTGTTTTCTTCATTCTATGTAAACGTGCAAAGTCTAGCCACAAAGATAAGTATAAGATTTGGGCCTAAACCTTCCTAGAGGCCATATACAAATCTAAGAGAAGGCCTTTTAAGGCCAACTCCTTAGCATCTACCTGATTTGGGCCTCATCCGCAACAACAGTGGCTGAGTTCAAGGCCTCCTAGGTCTCCTCCGCGGCTTGCACGCGGGCTTCCGCGCTTTCAACCTGCGCAAGGTTCTGGCGAGCTTGAGCAAGTTGAGCTTGTAGTTCCGCTATTTGAGCCTCTAAGGTCTCCACTTTTTAACATAGAAGACATAGAGGTTTTCGGAGGATGCCTCTAGAACATCCATGTCTTCAAGTTGACTCAAGAGGGCCACCATCTGGTTGTCCAAGGCCTGGCGAACTCTTTCTTGAGTAGCTGACTGAGCCCCCGCATCTTGAACACGGTTGGCCTGCAACTCGACAGCGTTAATAAGCTCCAAAGCATGGTCTACGGTGGCGTGCTGCTGACAAAGTGGCGGACCAAAGCATCATGGGCCTCACGAGTGCGCCGCACCAAGTCAAAGACGTTCATGTGAGGGCCCTGGCAAATCAGCTCATGAAGAAAGCCCCGGGCAAGCCGGACTGGCTCTGGATCAGCAGGCGGGGTTACCTAGGCTCGGAGGCGAGCAGTCCATGTAGCCAAGGAAGAGTTGCCTCGCCAGCTGGCCTCATTGGGGCCGGAGTGGTTGGCTCGATCTCCGCCACTAGCTCGGTCTCTAGAAAGGGTGGCGGGATTTCAGACACTGCTGGCACTGCCTGCTCTTCGGTGGCTTAGGCCGCTGAATCTGACCTCAGGGGAGAAGGCACAACTACTAGTTGAGATTCCTCTAGAGGGACCGCCAAAGAGACAATAAGGCCGGAGGCAGAGTTGCTTGGTCCAGATCCTCATCCTGAATCAGAACAGGAGAGGACACCAGTTTGAGTCCGCATCAGCCAGAATGACGGTTGGTGAAGGAAGGCGTACCCCAACTCCTCAAGAACAGCAGTCTGATCTAAGCCATGATCACAACGGGTTCCGGAACATGGACCTCATCTGTTCTTGTCTCTTCTTCAGCATTGTCGAGACAGGGCGAATGTGGCGGTGTCGACCTGATAAACAAAGTTAGTAAATCGTTGCTAATTTTGAGCCAGATAAGTTAAAAGAAGGGTCACTTACCAGACCATACTCTTCTTGAGCGCTGGTCTTCTAGTTCTTCTTCTTCATCCTCGGCAGGGCGCTTGTGCGAGCTCTTGCCGCAGTTGATTGGGGGATGGTCGAGACAGTTCGTCATCAGAGTCAGCCGCGGTCTCCTCTTGAGCAGGTGCCTTCCCTTATCTGCCGCAGCCTCAAGTCTCCTGATGGATCTCCGGCGAGGTGCAGTCTGTGAAGAGATACAAACAAATTATAAGGAGGGACTTTACTTGAAATAAACAAAGTAATAGAGTCACCGACATACCTCGGGTGCGGAGTATGTTCCTTGATGACGATCGTAGTCGGCCGGGAGCACTGGGGCGGCAGGGGACACTGTTGTCCTTGGTCTTACCGCTGCTCTCTGACGACTCTTTGTCTGTCCGCGCGAGGCGTCAAGGACGGCACGGTCCGACTCCCCCAAGGTATCATACAGAGGAGAAAAAATGGCAACAAAGACAACATCGTTTGCGTACTCCCAATGGCTGTCAGAAAGAGAGCACCACCAGGAGAGGTAGGCGGGGTCGACACCTAGTGAGGCTCAATCTTGAGCAGGGCCGGAGTGAAAGGAAAGAAATTCACAGCGGGGTGACACGGCTCGCCTCGCCATCCTGCACCAGGAGGTATATTTTTCACGAAGGAATGAGTGGATATGGAACCCCTTGAACAAAGCCAAGTTGTCTGGTGAAGTGGTTAGGAGCATACGGCTCAAAGCCTTGCTCTTCTTCGGCTAGTTGGAGGTCGCAACATGAAACCGCCCTCATGAAGCTGGTCTTGACATCGGACTCAGAGTCAGGCGAGGAAAAAGCCATCTGCTATGACCTCAGGGTGGCGCTGGCGGACCATCATGTCGATGGTAGGAGGAGCCTCCAATTGATTGTGAGGATGGAGAGGCTGGCAAAGAAGGACAGAGGAGTCCGATTCGCCTCTGCACACTGCAAACCCAAGCTGATCCTCTAGAAGGAAGTCGGCCGGCGAGCCCCGGAAGAGAGGGAAGTACAACTGCAGCCATAAGTCCAAGATCCACAACGGGCGGCAAGTAGGTGTAGGGCTTCAAAGAAGGATTAGAGAGCCCGGTAAAGTGCAGCCAACACAGGTTGTCCAAGACCAACTTCAATACCCTTATAGAGTGCTTCGGCTAGCTTTGTCCACTTGTCCGTAGGCTTGTGGGCGCTACCACAAAATATGAATTTATTAAACAGTACTCAAGAAAAGCAATACCTCCTTCGTGCCGCTCTGCATGCTTAATGAAATAGTTCCTCCATACTGGGAATGAGGACTTTAGGGCACATCGTGCTCCTAAGTTGCAGGCATAGGTGAACTCAGTCGTTGCAAAGTTTCCTAGGACGTATGGCTTGGCATGGATCGGCAATCCCGTAATAGCAAGGATATCCAGCAGAGAGATGCCCATCTGGCCGAAAGGAAAGTCGAAGGTGTTGGTGACGCTGTTTTATAGGCATGCTACTGCAGCGATCGATGCCCTGTCAGTTTGATTAGGCAAGGAGAAACTCAAGGCAATGGCCTCAGCAATGCCCGCTCTTCCTAGATCGGTTGATCATTCTGGAGGCGAGCTTCGTACCATGGTCGGTCTTCTACGGTGGCATGGGCCATTCTCCGACTCGGATGTTCACATGAGAGCAAGCTTGTTAAGCCCAAGACGCGAAGTTGCCAGGTTCACGACGATGGGGCAAGGATTGGGGACACGCGAGTTGGTGTATGGTTGAGATGGGCGGCTGAGAGAGGCTGAGAGGGAGTCAGGCACGCAAGGCTTCCCCGGTCTTGAGGAAGAAGATCGATGCTCCCTGTGGGGGTCTCGGCCAAGCGCCGACTAAAGTCCGTGGACCAGTCGATCGCCGCCGTGATGTAGATTGGGTCTCGACGATTGGCTTGGGAGGCATTTCTTGTTGAGTGAGACGGCGGCGAGAGTTTTTTTACAGAAAGGAGAGAGAGGGATGGATGGATAGTGATGAACAAATGCAGGGACCCGTGTTTTCATTTTTTAAGGGGACGGACTTTAACGCCTTTCAATCAATCCTTATGATGAAAGGAGGCGACGATGCAAGAAACATCAGCACTTTTCAATTTTAAATTTTCAAAACGTACTCATTAGGCCTCTTCGCTTAGATGTTATGAGATCCAAGTTCGAGGCCTAGGGGGCAATGTTGAGCTCAGTGGATATTTTCGGTCCAAGACTGCGTGAATAGGTCTTGGATAGCATTTGGGTCAAACATGTGGCCCTTTAAATGTATAAGGTCTGTGGAAGTCACGAGCTCAGGGGCGCAACGAGATAGATTGTAACGAGGACTTAGCACCTCACGGGATAAGAATGTCCAGTGTTTGAATTCGCATGTGAACTACATTGGATAGCGCGGAGGCGGTGTTGGCGACCCAGGTGAAGTCTGTTATAGACACGTGTCATCTGGGCAATGCAATTCACGGTTAAGGCGTGTCCTTGTAGCATCTATTGCGGAGTCTGAGTTGGATTGTATTGTGGTTCTACTTATTACGTGCGAGACGCTATATAATGATACGGGTGTATCCTAGCCTTTTAGGGATTAGCCGATTCCTTCTCCAAGTTAGTTAAGGAAATAGCTTTTCTAGCTTGTTAGGGAATAGTTTTTCCAACTTAGTTTGGGATTAGTTGTCTAACTTAGTTAGGGAGTAGTCCCAAGTTAAATAAGGATTTATAGAGATTTAGACTCTATAAATAGTGGTGTCTAGCTTATTCTAATACCAGGGTGAAACAGAGACACATCTGTTTTAGACCAGAGAGTGAAACAGAGACAACATCTGTTTAGACCAGAGAGCGAAACAGAGAGAAAGACCTGTTAGAGTTTTGTGAGAATGTAATAGACCATAACATTGTACATTTTGCACAATAATAAGAGAGGAATATATTTTCTTCGACCTACATTGCTTGTGTTTTAGTGCTATTAATAATTCCGCTATTAGTAGTATCACCTAGGTAATTCGTATCAAGTTGGTAATTCGAGCTAACCGTATCGTGAGGAGTCCTGTGGTGCATGGTCCTGACTCGTTCACTTACAGAAAGCTAGAAAAGCTCTTGTATCTTTGGAAAGTACCACAAGATCAAGCGGAAAAAAAGATGGTGATGAAATCCAGAAAAGATAGACTTGATGCGTTGGAAAAGCAGGTGGCATCAATGAAGTCTGAGTTTTCAGAAGTGGCTAGCCTCCTCAAACAATTGTTAACGAAAGAGGAACCTTTGGAGAAGCCGAAAGATGCGCCCTCTGAATCAGAAGATGGATCGAGAAATCCGAGTCGGATGGGAGTCATACAACGCCAGCAATTAAAACCTCGCAACAAGAAAGAAAAGTTCTTTCGGAACTTGAAGATTGACTTTAAGATTGAAGTCCCGATGTATGACGGTAGCGTCAATGTTGAAAAGTTGGACGCTGGATTGAGCGGCTTGACACATATTTTACGTCCCACCCATTTTACATCGAAAGAGAAGATCACCTGTTCGACTATGAAGCTATCATCTCCACGCTTAACTTTGGTGGAAGTCCTACCAGAGGAATGGTGTTGAGAAGGCAGTGTCGTGGAAGCGGTTCAAAGAATTGCTTAGAAAGAAGTTCTATCCAGTTGGGTTTCTGGAGGAACGATGGGACAAGTTGACATAACTTGTGTCAAAAGGTTAATCAGTTCGTACAAGATTACACTACCGAATTCTAGAATCAAGCTTATGGTTCTAGATATATCCCTGATGGAGTATTTGGTATTTACGAAGTACAGGACTAGGTATTACCAGTCAATGCACATTCAAGTTTGCTCTTCATGAATCTTACATCGACGAAAGTGACATGCGATGTGGTGCCATTGGATGTTTGTCAGGTGATTCTGGGAAATCCTTACTTATGGGATAAAGATGTTATCTACGAAAGGAAGGCTCAGAAGTACACATTTACGAAAGACGGACAACAGTTGTTTATTCGAGCGATTTTCCTGCCACAAGAGGCAAGCTTGGTAGTAGTGACTCAGGCTAAAAGATTAGTCAATGCTTGTAGGAAATTTGTCTTGTTGACACGTCCACATGAAGGGCACTCAAGTCAAGATATTGAGAAGTCAAAATTGAAGAAGTCACAAGCAAAGTACAAGGCTAGACATGGGAAACATCGGGTACCTTGTAACTTTGGTATTGCATTTTGAAGTAGCAAATGGCTATGACACGTCGAGGGAGCGAATAGTGTTCCGCATTGGGCGTGCAGGTCAGGTTCCAAACAAGGCTAAATGGTTCAGCAAAGAGAAGGCTCTTGAGTTTCCTAATCTCAGTTTTAACTTAAACGGGAAAGGGGAGCCATGATACGGGTGTATCCTAGCCTTTTAGGGATTAGCTGATTCATTCTCCATGTTAGTTGAGGAAATAGCTTTTCTAGCTTGTTAGGGGAATTTTTCCAACTTAGTTTGGGATTAGTTGTCTAACTTAGTTAGGGAGTAGTCTCCAAGTTAGATAAGGATTTATAGAGATTTAGACTCTATAAATAGCGGTGTCTAGCTTAGTTCTAGATACCAGGGTGATACAGAGACAACATCTGTTTAGACTAGAGAGCGAAACAGAGAGAAAGACTTGTTTAGAGTTATTGTGAGAGAAGGTAATAGACAATAAACATTGTACCATTTTGCACAATAATAAGAGAGGAATATAGACCTACATTGCCTGTGTTTTTTAGTGTTATTAATAATTTCGCTATTAGTAGTATCACCTAGGTAATTCGTATCTTATAAGGAAAGCTCAAGGATTATTTGAAACACACAATCAAATCATACAAACTACAAACAAATCTTGGAGTATCCTCGAAAACCTAAGTGCTAAAGCATCTTTTGCTTTGGTTTACAGAGCCCGTTCGGACTCGCCTTCATTTCCTGATTAGTTGCTCTGCTCGCTCTAACAGTGAGTATCGATTCACAGGTGAATAGTGGTTTACTCGTAATCCCTCGTCCGCGAGGTGACACTGGAGCCATTTTCTCTTGATTAGAAGCCAAGTACGTGCAAGTCTCATTCCATGTCCGCGCGGTGGCACGCCCGCAACCCATATTTACTTTTGGTACTGCTAAGTTACCTCTCTGCCCATGCTGAGGATGGTAGCCAAAATAGGAGGAGGGCTTCTTTTGGTGCCCTTAGCCGCCAACACGCTTTCTTCTTCTTTATAACATCAGGTTTCTCATGCATTTCTTTTCCAAACACTTGAAACATCACGTGTTTGGTTCAGGTTTTGACAATAAGGGTTGGAGATGCAAAACCCATATGAAAAAAAATATGTTTGGGTGAGTTAAATTTTAAATTTGGGTATAGGTTATATGACAATGGTTGGAGATGCGCTTACAAAGAGTTTCTCCTCGTTTTGAAGAACCTGATTGGATCTGTGATGTTGCATCAGTTGTCGGTACGTTCAAATGCCCTTATGAAAAAGTTTTTTCTTCTACTGGTGAGATTAGGGTCAATGTGGAGCATGAACTCTTTGCACCCTTTTATCTAAAAAAGAATTTTCTTTGTGGAACATGAACTCTCTACACAATTAATTTAGGACTCCTTTTAGGTTTAAACATATTTTGGCCCAAGTGGTATTTGAGTTAGAGATGTAAAATTGAAAAACCTAAACCTATTAAACCTATTATAGGTTTTAGGACAAGGGTTGGAGAATCCCAATATTCACCCAAAAGAAAAGAGAGGCCATTTTTACTTATTCAGTTTGATTGATATCATCGTAGATTTGAAGAACTATTGGTGCTATGTCATACCACCACAGTCCTCATTGGAGAACCTTGTTATGGTCATATATTTGATCAAAGATAATGGTGAAGTAAACTGGCGTCTGCCTTTCTTCTCTAGGGTCTAGACCCTCTCGAAGAAGTGCCACTTGTCGACAACACTCACAGGAGATGCACACAAATGCTGCGTAGTGAGGAAGCATTGCTGGGGTGTTTATCTTTTGGGTATTCTTTCAAATTTTTGAGAGATCCACAACATCACGACTAGCAAGGCCCAGTGATGCCATGAAAGATCTGATAACATCATCAATGGTAGTGGATGACATTGTGGAGAGGAAAGAGGAGGGATTAAGGCTTGAAATTCGTCAACAGGGTCGAGGGTTTTTGAGCGGCTGCAATGCGGCCTTTATGACTTTTTCTTCAATGGATTCCAATCAAACCATGTTGATTTAAGAACAAACAAAAGAAAACATAAATTTTTTGAAATAAAACATTATTGTATTAATAACGCAGACTAGAATGACAAACAAGTACCGTTACATTGTAAATTTCCGCTCACTTATGAATTGTGAGCCTAGCAGAGAATCAATAAGAACCAAGAACTAATGCAAATACCAGAGCTAATACACGCTATTGCTTGAGCGCTCAATTGTGGTGTTTCAAGCACATATCAACCATCCCATTTGATCCAAGATCTTATTTGTCTGTAGGCTAAAAACACCATGACTTAGGCCACAATCAGTTTGAAATCAGGCTCAACAACTCAATTCCAAATTTGACATTTTTTTTGGCTTGGTTCTAGACCCAGGCCCAAGAGCCCGAGCTCATTCCCAAACCCTACCATATCTGTGTCGCAACATCTTCACACTTTCTTTGCCGTCGGCCAAACCAAATTAGCCGTCTTCTTGGAAACCAGATTCATCATCATTGCCTCCCACAGACCCGGCGACCCTAGTTACATCATTTTGCCTTCATCGTCTCTGCTCACCATCAACCATGGTTGGCTGACATCAAGCCTAGATTCAAGATAATCTGGCCAAGAAACAAGCCGAAAGGATTTAGGTTTCAACCCGAAAAGAAGAGACAAATTTCTGTGAATATATATGCAAATATGATTGAGAGATTAAACCTTCTACAGATAACCGTATAGCCAAGTTATGTTTAGAAACAATGAATATCTTGGCTCCTAGATCTATTTGAAAGGACATGAAAATTGGAATTTTGGTGCAAAGAAATAAAATGTGAAAGACAAAGGGAGGACGAAGCCGTCTTGGGGTTGAGTGGTCGGAGTCGGTATGGTTGTCGCCTCCATAGAAAGGCTACATTAGGAGGAGTGCGCAGAGGCACGCTAGTAGAGAGAGGCTAGGGTTTTTCATCTTCTGTGTGAATGTAAAGGAAACATAAAATTGAGAAAAACTAGAAGCAACAATATTACAGAACTTATCAGCATCTCAACCATTTTCAAGGTTATAATAATGTCATAAAGTTTTGACCAAATCTATGTCTCGAAAGAACTTAAAAAAAATTATATATATATATATATATATATATATATATATATATATATATATATACTTAGAGGGCTCTTTCAATGAGGGATCCTTTTTTTGACATATATGAGGGATGAGGGATTACACCAACTTTTCGATCACAAAATCACATCTCCACCGTTCAATATGTAGTTATATATGAGTATATCACTTCTGTAAATTTTCAGAAATTTTGGTGATTGTTAAGGCATTCAAAACTACGATTTATAATTATAAGCATGAACGGTTCATGTTTGGCAGATTTGGTTCGTTCATTGATTTAATCTTGTTCGACACCTTAACGATCACCAAATTGGCTGAAAATTTGCAGAATTGATCTATATATAAGGACTAACAAACTGAACGGTAGAGATTCAAAAATATAATCAAAAAGTTGGTGTAATCTCTAATCCCTCATATATGTCAAAAAAAGGATCCCTCATTGGAAAAGCCCTGTATATACTTATATATATAAATACTTATATATATATAATGTCATAATCAATATGATGTATGAAGTTTTCCGGCATTTAATCTTTTACTTTTTCAAACAACAAAAAATGAAAAACTGTCATCTGAATATTTCATGTTTCAGCAAAGTTGATGAAATGTTGACAATTCCTTATTTACAATTTGATTTCATAGTCTTTGGACAACATATACTTATATAAATGTTGTCTGAAGCGATTGAGAAAGTTCAGACAGCGGTGCATTTAGTTTATGTTGTATGAACAGTGTTGTTTTGAAGTTGTTCTTGCAGAGTAACGGATGCATATATCTATCTTATCACTATTATTCCATTAAACATGAGTTTTCTTTTATTTTCTGGTGGACTCTAGAGCTTTTACGTAAGGTTCTTCGCTTGAGAACTCTTTACTATCCTTCGGGTTTATCACGCATCAACCGTATTTTCTACTATGTTAGGAGATGAGTGGAGGCGAGAGAGCAAAACAGGGTTTCACGTGGAATCAACGATGATCGTTTGGAGTCCACAAGAAATTAAGAGAAATCAAGACAAGATTTTAAGTCTGAATGAGACATTATCTGATTTTTAATATTTTCAAAGTAGTTTTATTTTCTTTATCAAAAAAAAAAAGTAGTTTTATTTTCATTTTAGGATGCTTGTATTTAGGGCTATTTGTTTCCTTTTTAATTTGGATTTTTTGGATTTATTGTCAGTATTGTGATTGTGTTAGGTACATGTCTATATATATAAGCTTCATCATGTTTTGTATTAGATTTATTCATTTTCTTTTAAATTTGGGTTCTTAAAATTCATTATAATTGCGATTGTGAATTATATATAATTGTGTTAAGTATGAATGCTTATATAAGTTCTATATGTTAATGAACATCTTTCATATCAATAAACCACAACAAAAGTGACCAGTGGTCCATCATTACGGATAGGGTTTTTTGGTGACCATGTATGGTCACTTGCAAGTAACCAACATCAATGGGGAAGGGACACGTGTCCTGTTAAAGAGTTTAGGTTTGACTTTGAGGACACTACATGGGGTTATTGGTAATTAGTATTTATATTTAATTGTTTTTCTGGCCACGTGTCACTTCTTCATTGCTGTTGGTCACCTGCTAGTAACAAGACCTTGTCACCTAAGTTTTTTCCTTACAGATATTGTCTCAAGCTCAGATATCAGAAAAGTTTCACGTTTCTTAGTCACCCGGTCAGTTTCAGTTTCAGAAAAATTCTTTTCTGTTTTATTTTTGAATTTGATTGTTTCTAGTTGTTGAATAAAATAAACAATTCATGATGGTAGGAAACTCCAAAACGGAATCCACCTGGTTTCAGGAGAATACAGTAAAACTAACTTGGCATATCATTTCTCTCCATTTCACAGCGACCACTATCAATTAATGGCCACTTCTCCGGAGACCCAAGCTCCACTGCTCGACGACGTCGTGCACGGCGTCGTTGACTGCAACGGCAATGCAGTTCGCAGGTCCACTTCAGGTGGTTGGAGTTCCGCGTCCTTCATAATTTGTAAGGCCACATTGAATATCTATCACTCTTCATTTTCATCAGTTACAAAAGAATCATAAATTCATAATAACAGTGAACTTGAGTGAGTTCATTATTGATTTCAGGGGTGGAGGTTGCAGAGAGGGTCGCCTTCTTTGGCATCTGCACCAACCTCATTTCGTTTCTGACCGGGCCGTTGGGACAGTCCATGGCCACGGCGGCTCAGAACGTCAACATGTGGATTGGAACAGCGGCGTTGCTTCCTCTCTTGGGAGCCTTCGTCGCTGATTCTGTTCTGGATCGCTACCGTACCATCATTGCCGCTTCTCTCCTCTACATCTTGGTATGTCTCTCTATCTCTCTCTCTCTCTCTCTCTCTAATTATTTTCTTTCTTTTTTGGCGCTCCCTTTTTTGTTTTCTTAAATTTGGCTTCTGCCAATTAGTGCAAGTTATAAAAACGAATGACTTGAACTTTCTCACCTGTGCAACTGCTAAAGTGCTTCTCATGAGCTCAGCCATGGTGTTTGGCTTTTTTCTAGGTGTCTACTTTCTGGTCTGGTTTAAATTCAAGTCTGATTTTTAACCACAAATGTTTGTTCAGAAATATGTTATTACCAACCAATATCACGATTACAAACAAGATATATATAACAGTATAATTGAATCGAAACCAACAACAAACAGTAACAACAATGAAATCGAGATTCAAAACACTAACTTGATTCAGATAGAGGCCTGCTTTGCAGTGACCTAAGACAGAAATTCGTCCCCACTTGTGCTGAAGTTTCGGACGTCTATCTTGAGGATACAACTATCTGGTACAAGTTCTTGCACAAGAAGTTGTCCCTGGCGAATTTACTTTATGTTTCAGAGAAGTCGATTTGGGGAAGAAGAAGAAGAGATGAATTTTCGATGGAAAACAACGACCACAGTGTCGTCCTTATATAAAGTCAAATTCGAACAGGTAAAACTGTTCAAAAGGTTGTAACTGTCACCAACAGTTATTACCTTTGGTTTTATCCGAAAATAATAAAAATTATTAATTCAAAAATTATAATAAGATTTAATTTTTCCAGAGCCCAAGGCCCAAGGCCCCTCTATGACTTTATATAAATATATATATATAGATATATATCATATTCTATTGGAAATCCAATAGAAAGCCCATCAAGCCCACTCTAGGCAATTCCACCTATTCACTTGCTCACATGGGTGTTTGTTTATAAACAACCAAGCAAGTAGCTCTTCTTCAATGTGGGATTCTATCCCACACAAAGTTCCAACAATACCGCACATTTTCTATTCAAACTCTAACAATACCCCACATTTGAATAGAAAATAAGATAATGAGGAACTTATCGATTTTCCAGAAACTAGATATGAAATGCATCGGAAAAGGTATCTTTTGGACTTGAACCTTTCGTAGTGAATACTTATCGGATCTACTTTGTGAAATAGTGAACTTAAGTCTTGAACTATTCACGTTTTGTAGTAAATCGAGACAACAAATATCACACATCATATCTATACACATTTCAATTCTTACGGTTGTGTTCATTTCGGTCCTGAACAACTCCTTACTTCATGAGAATTTTAGAGAACTTAGCCATCTCGGTTCCCAAGGATGCGACCCCACATCAATCTCATATAGGTAATGTCAATTAAGAAAAGTCCGTACTATCCCACCTTAATTAAAGGCGGCTATTAGCATTATTAAGAATAATGTAATATTCATCCCTTATACGTCTACGGAATAACACACTTAAATTGCATCATAGGATGAACATATGTGTGTTTAGGCTTCGTGAGTCTTCCCCAACTAGTTTGCCTATTGAACCTAGACCATGGGATCTCCAATGTTGCTAGGTTAGGTTTCCGCCAAGTAATGACTCATTATATTGACTTTAAGCCCATTCCCGTCGATATAAATACGACTTGCTCTCTATTAAGGCCTTTTGTCAAAGGATCCGCTATATTTTCCTTTGATTTTACATAGTCAATGGAAATAATTCCATTCTTGAGCAAGTCTCGTATTGTCTTGTGACGTCGCCTTATATGCCTCGATTTGCCATTGTAGATTTGGTTCTTTGCTCTTGTAAGAGCAGCCATACTATCACAATGAATGCAAATGGCCGTAACAGGCTTTAGCCACAACGGAATACCCTCTAGGAAGTTTTTGAGCCATTCTGCCTCTTCGGCAGCTTTGTTCAAGGCTACAAACTCAGCTTCCATAGTCGAACGTGTATTCACGGTTTGCTTCGATGATTTCCAGGAAACGGCTGCCCCTCCAAGTGTAAATACATAACCACTTGTAGACCGACTTTCCGAATGATTGGAAATCCAATTAGCATCACAATATCCTTCTAACACGGGAGGATATTTTGTATAATGCAATCCATAATCCATTGTATACTTTAGATATCGTAGCACTCTCACTAGTGCAAACCAATGATCTTTTCCGGGATTGTGAGAGTAACGACTAAGTCTACTCAAACTATATGCTATATCCGGTCTTGTACAATTCATTATGTACATCAAGCTCCCAAGAACTTGTGTATATTCCAATTGAGACACACTATCACCTTGATTCTTCTTAAGATGACTAGCGGGATCAAATGAGGTAACAACCGGCCTATCATCAAAATGTCCAAATTTCTTAAGGACTTTCTCCACATAATGGGATTGAGTAAGTGTGTAACCATCCGGGTTCCTTTGAATCCGAATACCAAGAATGACATCGGCTATGCCCATATCCTTCATATCAAAAGAAGAATGCAGTAGCTTCTTGGTTTGATTAATTACATCCTTACTTGTTCCCATTATTAGCATATCATCCACATATAAGCATACAATGACACATGCATTTTTACACTCTTTCACATAGACACATTTGTCACATTCGTTGATTTTGAAACCATTTGACAGTAGTGTATTATCAAACTTCTCATGCCATTGTTTTGGAGCTTGCTTAAGTCCATAAAGGGACTTAACCAATTTGCACACCTTCTTTTCTTGACCTTTAACGACAAACCCTTTGGGTTGTTCCATGTATATCTCTTCATCTAATTCACCATTCAAGAACGCAGTTTTCACATCCATTTGGTGTATTTCTAAATTGTGAACAGCCGCAATAGCAATCAACGTCCTTATAGACGTAATTCTTGTGACCGGTGAATAAGTATCAAAGAAATCGATACCCTCCTTTTGACGGTACCCTTTGGCTACTATACGAGCCTTGTATTTTTCTATGGTACCATCAGGTCTCAATTTTCTTTTAAAAATCCATTTATGGCCTATTGGTTTATGTCCCGAAGGTAAATCAACCAATGTCCATGTATTATTTTGCATAATGGATTCTACTTCACTTTGGATAGCCTCTTTCCAATAAGGTGCTTCCGATGACTCCAAAGCAGCCTTATAGGTTTGAGGTTCTCCTTCAATTGTAAAGGTCATATAATCGGGTCCAAAATCTTTGGCTATTTTTCCACGTTTGCTTCTTCTTGGTTCAACTTGTTCTTGACCAACTGAAGATGCTTCTTTTCCAATTTCGGCACTTTTGTCTAACTCTCTTTGAGACATGGTTCTTTTCCTTGGATTAGATGTTTCTTTATCTTTATCTTTGTAAGGAAAAATATTCTCAAAAAATTCTGCTTCGGCAGATTCCATGATTGTGTTTTTGTTAATTCCTTCTACCTCCGAATTGTAGACCAAAAATTTATATGCAGCACTATTATTAGCAGGGCCAATATAGATGCAATCGATAGTTTTTGGTCCAAGTTTAGTTCTCTTTGGCAAAGGAACTTGAACTTTCGCAAGACAACCCCACACTTTCATCGTTTTCAAAGTTTGCAATCGTCCCCTCCAAATTTCGTAAGGAGATTGATCACTTTGTTTATGAGGAATCCTATTTAATATCATGTTTGCAGTAAGACAAACATCTCCCCAAAGACTATGTGGTGCTCCCGAAGTAATTAACATTGAATTGATCATATTTTTCAATGTTCTATTCTTACGTTCGGCAACACCATTTTGTTTTGGAGTATATGGAGCTGTGGTTTGATGCACAATACCATGAGCAGAACAAAATTCAGCGAAGTCGTTGGATTCATACTCTCCTCCTCTATCTGACCTTAGAATTTTGATTCTTTTCTCAAGTTGATTCTCAACTTTGGCTTTGTATGTTTTGAACATGTTTAAAGCCTCATCTTTGGTATGTATCAAGTACATATAACAATATTTACTGCAATCATCTATAAATGATATATAATAGTTCTTTCCTCCACGAGATGGAGTTGCTTTGTAATCACACAAATCACTATGAATTAAACCAAGTACTTCATTGGATTTCTCTATAGATTTGTGAGGATGACTCACATATTTGGATTCGACACAGATTTCACACTTAGTCATTTTGTCCATAGAACACTTAGGTAGCATGCCTAAACTTATCATTCTTTGTAGAGAACGAAAGTTAACATGTCCTAATCTAGAATGCCATAAAGAAGAGGACTCAACCATGTACATAGAAGCAGTGCTAGTGCCTGCGTTATTATTAATAATAGCAACATCCATAGTAGGTACAACACTTAGTTTAAAGAGCCCTTCACAAAGGTAACCCTTTCCTACATACACCCCACCCTTGGTGAGTACAAATTTGTCAGATTCAAATACAAGTTTAAAGCCCTTGTTGCTTAGAACAGGACCAGAAACCAAATTCTTACAAATTTCAGGCACATGAAGCACATTAGTAAGCACAAGATCCTTCTCGGAAGTGAGTTTCAGAATCACCTTCCCTTGTCCTTCCACTTTTGCAGTTGTGGCATTCCCCATGAACAATGATTCACCTTCATTAATTGACTGGTATGATGAGAACATCTCCCTTTGAGAACAAACATGCTTTGTAGCACCAGTGTCCATCCACCAATCAGTTGAATTAGTAACCAGATTTGCTTCAGCAACCACTCTAATGAATTGGTTTTCAGTTTCAGCAAGGTTGGCTTGGTTGGAATTTCCAGAACCTCCAGCACCACCTCCTTGATCCTTCCTCAGGCGACATTCCTTGGCTCTATGCCCTGGTTTGCCGCAGACCCAGCAGCCTCCAATTTGTTGCTTCTTGAAAGGCTTGGTCTTTTGTGGGGCGAGGGGATTCCTTCCAGCAATTACAAGAGGCTTAGCAGCAGCATACTTGCCTTTGTTTTTCTGAAACTTGGCCTTTGATGGACTCCCTCCAACCATATTAGCAGTTGGCTCCAAGGAAATAGCATCAGCCTTCTCATTTTTCCGGTTATCCTCTTCAACTTGAAGTTTAAGAACCAATTGCTCAAAATTCATATCCTCAGTTAGATGTTTCAGATATATCTTGAAATCTTTCCATGTAGGAGGTAATTTTTCAATGATAGAACCAACAAGGAAATTCGAGTTAAGACCCATACCTTCCACATCTAACTCATGAACAATGACTTGAAGTTCCTCCACTTGCTTGACAACAGATTTGGCATCACTCATTTTGAAATTCAGAAACTTGCCAATGACAAACTTCTTTGAACAAGCAACCTCAGTCTTGTGCTTGTTCTCCAATGACTGCCACAACTCCCTTGCAGTTTTGAATGTGGAGTAGATATCATACAAGGAATCGTCCAAGGCATTGAGAATATAGTTCCTGCATAGAAACTCATTAGTTTCCCAAGAATCTATAGCCTTCTTGTTCTCAGCCTGTTGTGCTGCTGTTGGAGCATTATCTCCTTCTCCAACCAGAATAGTAGGAGCCTCAGCAGTGAGGACGTTTGCCACATTCAAAGTTGTCAAATAAAACAACATCTTATGTTGCCAGCGTTTGAAATCAGAACCCTTGAATTTCTCAGGTTTCTCAACATGATTTTTCCCAATCGATGATACTGATTGATCCATCTCTACAAGATTAGAGAATTTCTGTCTTAGATTGTTATTACCAACCAATATCACGATTACAAACAAGATATATATAACAGTATAATTGAATCGAAACCAACAACAAACAGTAACAACAATGAAATCGAGATTGAAAACACTAACTTGATTCAGATAGAGGCCTGCTTTGCAGTGACCTAAGACAGAAATTCGTCCCCACTTGTGCTGCAGTTTCGGACGTCTATCTTGAGGATACAAGTATCTGGTACAAGTTCTTGCACAAGAACTTGTCCCTGGCAAATTTACTTTATGTTTCAAAGAAGTCGATTTGAGGAGGAAGAAGAAGAGATGAATTTTCGATGGAAAACAACGACCACAGTGTCGTCCTTATATAAAGTCAAATTCGAACAGTTAAAACTGTTCAAAAGGTTGTAACTGTCATCAACAGTTATTACCTTTGGTTTTATCCGAAAATAATAAAAATTATTAATTCAAAAATTATAATAAGATTTAATTTTTCCAGAGCCCAAAGCCCATCTATGACTTTATATAAATATATATATAGATATATATCATGTTCAATTGGAAAGCCAATAGAAAGCCCATCAAGCCCACTCTAGGCAATTCCACCTATTCACTTGCTCACATGGGTGTTTGTTTATAAACAACCAAACAAGTAGCTCTTCTTCAATGTGGGATTCTATCCCACACAAAGTTCCAACAAAATATACTTCTGATTGATGTGTTTTACAGTTTTTACTTTTCCTAGTGACTGTAGGAGTGGGCAACAAATGATTATGTATAAATTTCGATTTCAGTATAGGTTTGTACATATGTCTTATAAGCTATGTGTGATGACATCATTCTTGAACTGAACATGCATGAACAGGGTCTTGGCTTGCTGACTGTGTCAGTCGTGCTTCCTTCTAATTCTAAGCTTCAAGAGTTATTGTTCTTTTTCTCTCTATATTTACTAGCAGTTGCGCTAGGTGGGCACAAGCCCTCTGTTCAGGCTTTCGGAGCAGTTCAGTTTGATAATCATGATCCGGAGGAGAGGAAAGCGAAAAGCTCATTCTTCATTTGGTGGTTTTGGTGTATATATGCAGGCCCCTTGTTTACACTTCCAGTCTTAACCTACATACAGGACAACCTGAGTTGGGGTCTTGCTTTTGGAATTCTTTGTATATTGATGGTCCTTTCTCTGCTTATTTTCTTTCTTGGAACAAGACATTATCGGTATAGCCTCAAAAGAGACGATGAAAGCCCATTTGTGAGAATTGGCAAGGTGTTTGTTGCTGCCATTAGGAATTGGAGAACTACTCCTTTAGCAATAGCTTCGATAGAGGAATCTCATGGAACCTTGTCTCACCAAAGTTCTCAACAATTCAAGTAAGTGTTTTATCTATCTACATTCTCATAAGTAAACAAGAGTTCTCATTTTTATATATTTCCTTGATACTACAAATCTATGTTCTTCATATTGCTGACAATAGGAAGTATGATATATATGTTTATTGCTTGACAGAAGCTCGATCTTGTAATTGAAAGCTCCTTTTACATATTTATTTATTTTTTAATACTTTTTTGATCTTGCAGAATCCTCAACAAAGCCTTGCTTGCATCGGATGATTTGAAGGAAAACGGGAAAGTCTGTACTGCTCTGAGGTTGAAGAAGCAAAAGCCATTCTTAGGTTGTTTCCGATATGGGTTACATCTTTGCCATATGCAATTGTGATTGCACAGTTCTTGACTTTTTTCACTAAGCAAGGTGCCACCATGGACAGAACATTGGTGCCAGGTTTTGATATACCAGCTTCTTCACTTCAGACAATTGTCAACATCATCACTATTATATCAATTCCAATTTATGATCGCATATTTGTTCCAATAGCGAGAGCTTTCACCAGAGAACACTCTGGCATTACAGTGCTACAAAGAATTGGAACTGGGATGTTTATATCTATTATTTGCATGGTAGTTGCAGCTTTAGTTGAAATGCAAAGGCTTCAGACAGCCAAAGATTTTGATCTAGTTGATAAACCAAGTGCCAGAGTTCCAATGAGCATTTGGTGGTTAGGTCCTCAGTACCTGTTAATTGGACTGGCTGATGTTTTCACTATTGTTGGTCTGCAAGAGTTCTTCTACGATCAGGCACCAAATGACTTAAAAAGTGTAGGACTTGCTCTCTTCTTCAGTATAAATGGTGTGGGAAACTTTATGAGCAGCTATCTTATCTCTGGTATTGAGGCAGCAACCAGTTGAGCAGGCTACACTAACTGGTTTTCCAATAACCTTAATCATGCACATCTTGATTACTTTTATTGGTTACTTGCAGCAGTCAGTGCAGTAGGATTGGTGTTCTACATGTATTTTGCAAAATCATACATTTATAATAGGGGTATTACAATATAAAGAATAAATTTGAATGGTTATATATTACCATAAGGTGCAGTGCCATCACATCTGTTGTTGTAAATCTGAAAAGTGAATGTATACCTGTTCTGCTATTCTGATAGAGCAGATTCCTTGATGAATGTTTTGATATGCTTTCAATTAAGAAAGGAAAACAAAGTTCATCAGAATTTTACTTCCACTACTAGTTTATCATGTTTTTGCGACCTACGAACTCTTAGACAGCGAGTCAAAACCTGTTCCCTTTTCGAATTTCTGTTACTACATACTCCGTATTGAGAAACATTCTGAACTGCTTTGGTACAACTCTTGTTCCTCAGCTGCATCTTCAATCCCAAGCTGCTGCTTCCAGCATCATGAAGATATATGCCTTGAGAAAATACTTTTAGACCTGATGCCCTGAAGGATAATGTTCCAAGCTTGCTTTCTACAGTTGCTCACATAAACTTATATGTTCTTGAGCAGTTCTGTTTTGACAAGGTTCTACACCTCTTGCAATTTTGATATGGTTAAAAGTTAGGATTACCCCATATTAATATAACAGGGAACTAAAAGATGAACATACATAATGTAGAAGGTCCTAAATTAGGAGAGTTCGGGTGAGAAGACTCAGTACTACTATGAGTATTCGTAAAACTTTTATCTGGTGAGGTGAAATGATGAATAGTCGGTAGATATTAGATACCATATTCATAGGATGGTAGCAAGAATGTTCACATATGTTAATGTACAGTAAGTGCCAAGAACATAGTTATCATTGATTTAGGATTCGAATGAATCACTTTGGCCTCAATAAAGGATCTTTGTTTTGTTTTGCAGTTTATTTTTCAAAGAATTAAGAACTCTGATATCAGCTATGATCTCGAGTAAACTCTAGGGTGGCTTGGTAGCATCATTTACTACATCTATAACAATTTTAGAATCCTCTTCCACGTCAGTTCTTATAAAACTATCACATAAAACAAGAGTTTCTGCAACCGAGTTAGTAGTAAATCCAACGAAGGGTGCCGACATATAGAAAAGTTTTGTATTGTATAAACTAAACTAAACTAAACAGAAACAAGAAACTGTGCAAGTTTATTTCAACAGCCTTACCTAAAACGTCAAAAACCATAAGGCATGAAAACCAAGTCTACGTAACTTTTTCCTTTTCTTGTTAAATTACAAAGTACAATCTCTAATACAACCAGTTTGCAAAGAATAAAAATGAAGAGCAGCAGCAGCAGCTTGAGTAGAAATAGTGTTCACCCAAACTATTTCTTTTTTTTTGAATTAAATAATAAGATTACTTCGTTCAGAACGGGTTACAAACTAAGATGGATGCGAACATACTCAGACTTGAGGTTAAGAGTCTAGAAACAAAAGGACACAATGACAAAAACATCGCAAAAACAACATGGTTTTGAATCAAGACAATAATCGTAATTTAGGTCCACACGTGACTGTTCACTTTAAACTCGATTTTCCAAAATTTAAGAAATCTTTAGTTAAAAAACTGTATTCTTGATGTTTGACTAGTATCCAATAATTATCTCAATTTTGTTCATGAACACGGACAAGGTGAACGATATGGAGGTTCAAATCAGAAAACTCCTTCGTATTAAATATAAAACATCGGTTGGAATATGAAAAACGTGAAAAAGTCTCGAAGAGAGAAGGGAAACATTCAAGAGAAAAAAAAAAGAAGAAGATAAAAAAGACAGAAATAGGTTTCCATTTTAAATTCAAACGGAAAGAAAGGGACCGCAAAGAACAACCGGCCAACAACTTTGGCTTGCTTTTAGAAACAAAACTGATAGGACCCGGGTCCCACAGAAAAAGGAAGACCCCACAACCTCACAGCCAAAAAATGCCAAAAAGACAAAAATCGCCCCACTCCCTCGACCTGCCTCTTTGCGGCCGGCTTCGATGTTGTCAAGGACTCAAGGTTCAAAGATAAAAACCCTTCAGATAAAAACCCTTCAGATGATCCTACGACACCTGGCAACGACCCGCCTCGGTTTCTCTCCCTCTTTTGGACCTGGTTGGTTGGTTCTTATTCTCCTTGACAGCTCTGTCACTCTCTTATTTTTCCCATTAAAACGTGCAAAGCGGTTTCTCATAAAATCTCATGCGCCCTCTTCTCAGGTTTGCGAGGCCCCTTGGTTTTCTTTTTCTTTTTCGAACAAAAAATAAATAAAGCGACGGCTTTTTGACCATTTTTTATTTCATGAAATTATTTTCTTTTTGAAGAAAAGAAAAATGATATGACATAATTGAATTATTGTGACAGCCAATTTGGGCATTGGTCTTATCTGTTAATTTTAGGATTTCGATTTCTAATTTTTATTTAAAAGCCACTGGGCATCAAATAAGTCCTCCCCCTCTACCAACTTTTTCCACAAATTGGGGATTTAGTGGCATTCGAAATCTTCCCTTGCATGTGCAAAGACAAGACATCCCTTATCTGGCAGTTTTTTCTACCACACTCCTTCAATTTTTAAATTCTACTATTCTAGAAAACATCAAATTTTCAGTTGAATAATTTAGAGTTTACATTCAACTTGTTAATATTCTATTTTTCGTCATTTTTACTGTTAATATAACCACCATTTTCCTCAAATAGTAAAAAAAATTCACTTTAAAGTTCCAATTATAGGCTTGATTCTTTGGTAATGTTAGCGGCACTTGCTCCTTATGTTGGTTACAATTATTTGTCTTGTTTTTTTTTTTTCTTCTCTTACTTACAACTTACAAGCTTTTCTCGAATTTTCAAAATAAAGAACACATAAATCGAAAGAAGGGAAACGGTCAAATGAGTGCCAGACTCATGTGTGATTCTGTATTAAATTCACGATTTGTTGACGAAATATATAATTTTTCAATAAAATTTGTCATTGTTCGTGTTAAACAAAGAGATATAGTCATAAATAAATGTCTTTTAAATTCGAAGACATTATCTTTTTTTTATAAGAATTTAAAGACATACTTTTAGACGTCACGTTAAAGAAGAAAAGAAGAACTAAGTATGTGAGAAAGTTGGCTAAATCAATTCTTAGTAGTTGAGTGCTGTCCTATTAGCTTCACCAGTAGATAAACCAAAATACTTTTTCCCATTTTTATGACATCACCCCCATAAGACACAAACAATTAATTATCCAAAATAAAAATGTAAAAATCTGAGAGCAGGGCAGAGGGGGGTGACAGTGATATTGTTGGCAAAGTACATGGTTCGATATGAAACAGAGGGAAGGAGAGATAGAGATGGGAGGAAGGAGAGAGAAAGAAGAGGAGTGGTGGTGGACCCCACGGAAAGAGAGAAGTGGAGGGGTGCGTATTAGTACTTAGCTGGCAAACCGGTCTGACAGACTGGTTCGCTCCATAGACAACAACACCAACATCAACCACCATTTCCTTCTTCTCCTTCTTCTTCTACTTCAAACCTCCCACTTCTTCCTCCATCCCTCTCATTTTAAGCCCTCCCTTCTTCTATCTCTCTCTCTCTCTCTCTCTCTCTCTCTCTCTCTCTCTCTCTCTAAAACTCTCTCTCTCGCCGTTATAACCGTTATACATGGCTGAGGAACACGAGAAGCCTGCTGCCTCTGCTGTAGAGGCACCGTGTGAGGTGGCGGTGGTGGAGTCGGAGGCCCCGCCTGCCGAGAAGTCTGTCACCGAGAAGGAACCCGTACCGGAGCCCGAGGCGGCACCGGAGAAGCCTCCCAAGGCCGAGGAGGAGATTGATCCTAAAATCGTAGCTCAGTCGGTTTCGTTCAAGGAAGAAAGCTACGTCGTCGGTGAGTTGCCTGAGCCGCAGAAGAAGGCTCTCGACGAGCTCAAGCAGTTGATCCAGGAAGCTCTCAACAAGCACGAGTTCACTGCTCCGCCTACTCCGCCGCCGGTTAAGGAGGAGGATAAAGCTGCCGAGCCTGAGGCCCCTGCCCCTGTTTGTGAAGCAGAGCCACCAAAAGCTGAGGAGGCCCCTGCCCCTGTTTGTGAAGCAGAGCCACCAAAAACTGAGGAGGTCAAAACTGGAGAAGCTCCAGAAGCTTGCAAGGCCGAGGAAGTGAAGCCAGAGGAAGTCAAAGAAGAGGAGACCGAGGTTGTGGCCGAGGTGGTTGAGACTGTTGCTAAAGTTGACGATGACGGCGCCAAGACTGTGGAGGCTATTGAGGAGACTATAGTGGCTGTAGTCCCTGCACCGGAGGCGGCGACTGAGGAGCCAGCTAAAGAAGCTGAGCCGGCAGTCGAGGCGACTCCTGCGGAGGAGCCGAAGACAGAAGCGGAAGAAGCCCCGGCTCCTTCGGTGGAGCCTGAGGAGGTCTACATATTCGGAATTCCGATCCTCGGTGACGAGCGCAGCGACGTCATTCTGCTTAAGTTCCTGAGGGCTAGGGACTACAAGGTGAAGGATGCCTTCACCATGATCAAGAACACGGTCAGGTGGCGCAAGGAGTTCGGGATCGATGCTCTGCTCGAGGAGGAGCTCGGAAGCCACTGGGACAAGGTGGTGTTCACTCACGGTGTCGACAAGGAAGGACACTCTGTGTGCTACAACGTGTTTGGTGAGTTCCAAAACAAAGAGCTGTACCAGAACACTTTTACTGATGAAGAGAAACGGTCCAAGTTCATCAAGTGGAGGATCCAGTTCTTGGAGAAGAGCATCAGGAAATTCGACTTCAACCCTACCGGAATCTCCACCATCGTTCAGGTCAACGATCTCAAAAGCTCTCCCGGACTCTTCAAGAGGGAGCACAACCAGGTCACCAACCAGGCCCTTCAATTGCTTCAGGACAACTACCCTGAGTTCGTTGCCAAACAGGTACTTAATATCTTGCTTCTTGGATTGTCGCCTAGTTTGAGTTTGGTTAATTAATTGATTTCTTGTTCAATTATGGCTATTTTGAAGTTTTGAAGGTGTTGAATGAATTCTTGTTCAATTATAGCTAATTTTAGTTTGAGGGTGTTGGGGTTTTGGAGGTGTTGATTTAATTCTTGTTCAATTATAGCTAATTGGGTATTGGGATTTTGGATTTGAAGGTGTTTATCAATGTGCCATGGTGGTATCTTGCCTTCAATAGAATGATCAGCCCCTTCCTGACCCAGAGGACCAAGAGCAAGTTTGTGTTTGCTGGTCCATCCAAAACTGCAGAAACCCTATTCAAGTAAGGGTCAATTTGTTTTTATTCACTGTTTCTGTCTGCTTTAGAGTTAATTCAAAATTCAAATTAGGACTGTGCATAATTCTGTTTGTTGCTTTGCTAATGAATTATGATAAACAGATACATAGCTCCAGAACACGTGCCAGTTCAGTATGGTGGTCTAAGCAAGGAAGGCGAGTGTGAATTCACCACAGCCGACCCTGTCACAGAGGTTACTGTTAAACCAGCTTGCAAGCACACCGTTGAAATTCCAGTTTCTGAGGTATAACATATTAATGTACTTGAGTTGATTGTATACATTGTAGTCGCAGCTAGATTTTGTTGACAAACTAGAAATCCTAATGGAATATTCTTGGATTGGCAGAGTGGTGTTCTTGTTTGGGAAGTGAGAGTGGTGGCTTGGGATGTGAGCTACGGTGCAGAGTTTGTGCCAAGTGCTGAGGATGGTTACACCATCATATTACAAAAGACTAGAAAGGTCGCCCCGACTGATGAGCCAGTGATCTCAAACAGCTACAAGATTGGGGAGGCAGGGAAGGTTGTCCTCACCATTGATAACCAAAGTTCAAAGAAGAAGAAGCTCCTCTACAGGTCCAAGATCAAGCCTGCCTCTGACTAAGAAAAAAGCATGCTGATGAATTAGTTCTTCATTCCTAGCTGTCTTGGGGGCCGACATGTCCGAGCAAATACAAGACAGCACAAAGTGCAGTACTGCGGAATAAACAGTGGGTTCTTTGCTATTTAAATACAGGGTTAATTTTTTTTGTTCTTTTGGTTGTTGATATTTATTTTCCTTTTTTTTTTTTGGAATGAAAGAAGAAAGAGTCTGGGATTCATATTTGTTTTAGTGTATGGGGAGAAATTATATTTGTTATTCTGTTTTGGAGTTTTTCTGGTGGGGAAAACATTTGACGTATATATGTTTAGCGATGGGGACATTACAAAACTCTGTTTCTATTCTTGATACTCTTGCCTGTAAACTTTGTGTAAATTTGGTTTGTACCTTCATTCCCTTCCTTTACATCTGTTTGGTCATTTTTACGTTGTTGTCCATTGTCCTATCAATCAATTTCTATCATTAAATTCATTTTCGTTTTTTTTTCAATCTTTGAGGAAGATTTTAGTCTATTTATAGGTAAGCTGGATGAAAATAGGAGTAATAAGTGATGTGTTAGGCTTTGAATTAGAGGTTTGAATTAGGAGTAATAGAAGCCTCCGTTGGAATGTTGCTTTCTCTTAATATGTAGCTGCCGAAGTCTTACCTTTAGTTGGATAAGCTAGAGGCAATTGTGTCTTGTGTTCGTGTCATTTAAAAGTTTAATGTCTTTGGAAAATTATACCAACATGGATGAGTAAGATCCATTTGATAATCTATATTTGAATTGCTAGAAACGTCTTTGTTTTGGTCACTAATGGATATTCATTCATGTTCAGGTGAGTTTATGTATGTCATTATCGTCTACAATTTCACCTAGACCAGTATTATTGAGTTCGGAGTGTTCTCTTCACTGGTTTGATTTACATTTATGGGATTACAATAGTTTGCTTTCTATGGAAAGGTTTAGGACCTTGGTGTGTAAGCCGCAACATTTTAGCACTTAAATTTCGAGTCATCTTATGATATAATTTAGGAGTATTCACATGTTTTTCCTGCTTTGCTTATATTCTTTTAAAAAAGTGCAAAAAATGACCCGCTTATTGCATAGTAATGGACGTGCGCTATAGGTTCATTTTGGAGTGGAGTAATGGATTCTTTGCTATCAGAGCGGATTCTACGTACCAAGGTGCACTTGCATCATTAATGTGCAAGTCCTCAAATCGCAGTATGTGAATATCGAATGAAGACTAGAGACCTTAAATTACTTATTTTCATTTTATTTTTAATCCGATTAAATTAAACGCTTAAAATAAGAGTACCTCTTATTCAATCTTAGATCTTCATTTTCTGTGTTGGAAACATTTAGGACTATTTTTTTGGGTTTTAATTTTGTTAATGGTATTAGAATACATGCATGATAATACGACGTGGATGACCAGATTAAAATATTGAATATTAGTTGGTCGGTTCACTTGCACCTTGATGCGTAGAAGAATTTTTGCCTTACTATGTGTCATTTACTCATTTATGCCATTTATGCCGTTTGAGCTTATGGTTTCAGATAAATTATGTATAAATTTTCTTGACATTTTGTATAAATTATGCCTAATATGAAGAAAACGTTGATCTCTATCATAATACCAAACCCCTGCTTACACCTTCCTGACTAATTATTACAAGTAGCACATGACTAGAACAGAAATGATATGAATCCAAAGTTTCATATCTTCAAAAACCTTCTTAATTTAGTCATGGAATCTACACAATCAAGCTCGTTACATAATAATACATACTCAGAAACAACCAACACCAATGATACCATCCAAAAGAGAGATGAAGATATGCAATGCCACCCCCATTTCAAACTCACCCCAAAACACAATTAAGCAAGGATTAATACAAATGTTGTTAAGAGTTAAAAGTTAAGAGTTAGGCAGAGAGGTTGAGACTTGAGGCAGTAATTTAGGCAAAATCACTTTGCAGAAAGCAAAGGCTTGTAGGTTGTCTTCATTCCCAGCTTTATAATCATATTGATTCCCTTCTTAGGATTCGGGACCCGTGTTTGGTTTGCAATCATTTTCTCCACCACCTTGGTTTAACAAACATTATAATCTGGATTTGATTATTGCTCTTAAGATACTTATAATCACGCAAGAGGGTAAGCATCATCCAAATTTAAATATCACAGGGCAACCCTGCAGCTGTTAAAGTTTAACAATGGAAATCTAGCTTGGCAGTTAATTATTATTGTTTTGGTTGGAGATTCTTGGTTTGAAAACGACATTACCTGCCGTTTTTCTCTGCCTTTTGTTTTTCTGTAACCTTTCCCTTTCAAAATGTTCATATTGATCTTCTGCAGTTTCGGTGATAATGGCAAGTTGGCAACAAGAAAAAAAAAAAAAAAAAAAAAAACTTGTGTCAGATTCATCCTTCCGCTCAGATACAAAAATCATGGGCTTGCAGGACATAGTGTATTGTCTTCCATATGAAGTGCTGTAGGGTTTAGGGTTGAGGAGGTAAGAGTTTAATTCCAACTCATACATACATCAGGCAGAATTAAATGAAAATATAAAGTTGTTGAAGGAGAAAAGATAACGAGAATGACGGCTACTCATTCATTGATAGAAATGTCTATTTATAGATATTACATAGAGTCTCCCGAAGGATCTAGAAGACCTATCAACTGTAATCTATTCTAATAAGGAAACTAGATTAACCAATCCTACGTGTATTAGGGGAAGACACATAACATAAGGACAAAAATATAATTTCCTTAAACACTCCCCCTTGTGTTGCGTCCCTAATTCGATATGATGCTTATGGTGTTGCCTCGGTAAAAACTTTGCCAAGTAAAACAAAAGATTTGGTCGAAGGAAAAAAGAGCACAACGCACCAACTACAATTGCAGAAAACATGTGATGCATGTAGACTCCCCATGATGTCTACACAATGACTCCCCTTGATTGGTAACTCAATCTCGGAGTACAGATAAACGGCGCAAACCAATGCATTTCACATACTTCAAAAGTGGACTTGGGCAACGATTTAGTTATTAAATCCAGCCATATTATTCTTAGATCAGACTTGCTATACTTAGCATTACTTTGATCTTTAAGGAGAAGGTTGCCTAACAACTCAAAACATAAGTTCGCATTGAAAATCATATTCACGCATGGCATGGCCTTCGTGTACTTAAACAGTCACAACTTCTTCGATACAATGGGTATGGATGAACCGTATAAAGTTTTGGAAACTAGATGTACATAGCTTTCCAACCATACAAGGTCCATAACCTAGTTCATCTTGAGCTGATCACAAAGCTCTGTCGAAGTTGACTGTTCTGCAAAAGTAGATTCTCTGATAGATCCGTCCTATTTTACGAAAATAGCCATAACTCACTTAATATGATAGATGTGATCAAATGGTTGGTTTCCCTAGAAATTAGACACATAGACCTTTCCAATGGTATAAATGTCACCATTTTCCAACGAGTGGGTTATCTTGTAGGTCCCATAGAAGTTGACCTACAAAACTGGGTAGATTCTGATTTCGTATTTGATGTGTCTTTCTGTAGGGATGAATAACCTGAACCTTTCATAGAAGGAATCACTGTCATTACATTGGCATTGCATGAGCGCATCCGGCCACTACCTTGATGTTCCTTCACACTCATCTAAGAGGGAGCGAAGATGCTCAACCGCTAGGAAGAGAGTTGAAAGACTAAGGAGAACTTGGCCTTACAAGTTTATAGTGAATGAGATGTCGAGTTGAGTATATTGTAACAAGTACATGAATGTGCTACCGTACTTAGATGTAGGATTTCTCCTAAGACTTCTTCGTCATATGGACGAAACAGGTCTTCTCAACACTTCGACCGATCAAGGGATACATATAGGCATAACTTCATCGTCCTTTAGCTTGCCTTAAGCCGACAGATGAATAAACATCATTAATAACGGTCCTCACTTTCGAGACCAAGTATTCCCAAAATCCTTTCATTCATAATTTTGGATCAGTGGCATCTCTTAGTTTAACAAGAGTTCATCATGATTCATCCAGATTTTACACGCAAAGAGGCATAATTCGTCATATCCCTTCCCTAATCAAGTAGATACTTAGCAAATACCATGTAAACACACTCCGTTGTCAGGAGCCACTTGATTTGGGTGAAAACCGATCTATTCAAGATCTTTATGTACATCTCTTAGTTCCCAACAGAGATAAGTTGTGACCACAAGCTGCTTGTTCAGTTTTTCAGAAACTACCAAACTGACAAGGTAGTGGAGTGCAATGACATCCATTACGAGAGTATATCTCATCGTAGTCGATTCTAGGGCGTTTGTGAGTGACATTGCGCTAGAAGGTGAGTCTAAACTCTTTTTCTCACTACGCTTTCTAACAAAGACATAACTCTTTGTTTAAACTGGATCGCATCTTTCCATTTATGCCAATCTACAACGTTGATATTTTCTCAACGAAGTATGGTTCGATATCAAACTCATTAAACCACGTCATCATGTACACCGGTGTAATTTCTAAGTGTAGAGATCTCTATACAGATTGGTATTGACATTGAGGCGTCCTCCAATGATGACCATAATCCAGAAATAACAGACGAATGAGTATCATTGATCAAATGATCAAGTTGTGCCAAACTCGCATTCTTCCTTGGCAAGTATGTATCGAACCAAGTGGCCTCCCCCTAAATCATGGGAGCCACGGCCTAGTGACACCATCTACCACCTTTGTGGCGTCACCATGCCACCATCTATAGGTGACTACATGTCCTCTTATCTGGATATTAACATGTCCTCTTATCCGGACATTAACATGTCCTCTTATCCAGACATCAACATGTCCTTATCCGGACATCAACATGTCCTTATCCGGACATCAATCCTTATAGGCATGTTTGCAGCTAGCATGTATATGTGATCTCATCACTTTAGGAAACTTAATGAGACACAATAAGGACAAACCACGAAAATTCCAAGTCGTTCTATTTGAACATTCTTGTTCTTATCTCCCCCTAACGACTAGAAGACTGGCTCATCAAAGTGACATAAAAGAGATCGTCTGTCAAGGTTTCTATATAAGCGGACTATAGTCGGAAGCACATGTCTTATTCAAAGACAATATTCATCAAATAACCCATCATTGTACGCTTATGGAGACGCAATTTGGCACATAGAACATGTGGACGATATAGATTGCAGATAGTTAACTCAATATGTTAACAAATATGCATACCGTTACAACCGTAACATAAAGATCTGAATGATGGTGGGTAAAGATGAGTAAGTAAAATTATGACCCTGCTATAATCCGTAGTCGTTGGTCTTACAAGTCCAAAAAAACCCGCTGGCCTCACCGCTGGGACCGGTCAAAAAGAAACCGGTTGAATCGACCACCAGTATGACCGGACCTCTGTTTTACGCTTGCTTTAACGGTTCACTATTTTTCAGAGCTCCAAATGCTACCAAATTTTGTAAGCAGGTAGACATGGGAGTTAAAATTCGGAAACCGCCAGCCTCAACGACAGAAGCGGCCGAAAATGTGCCGAATCGGCTGTTGGAGTTGCCGGACATCCGTGAACACTTATATCGAGCGGTTCACCACCTTCCAGGTCTCCAAATGCCACCAAATTTTGTGAATAGGTAGGCTCAGATGTTAGAAATCAGTGGCGGCAAACAGAACCTCAAGAACCGGTTTAAAAGTGATTGAACCAGTCCTCACAAAGACTGGTCCGCAAGCCGAAAAACCGGAAATTCTAGGTTTTTTCAACTTTTCAATCATTGTTAAGGTTCCCCATAACATCTAATTGTTATGGCTTGAGTTAACCCATTGTGAACATCACCATAACATTATTATACCTCAAAGTGAACAATGAGAAGCCATCTAGGCCAACATCTTATGTATCATTCTTGTATAATCACTCACAGACATTGCAATTAATGTCTTACTTAGTGGACAACGACTGAACATCTTGTGTATGCTAGTCTCTTTATTTCATTGTCTTTAGCGTAGGAGGATGTCGCTCCTAATCTTTGCTAAATAATAGGCTTTACAAAACAAGTAACGAGCATGACCAATGTGAGATCATAGGGGTTCTTTCGCGTCATATTTGCTTATGAAAACATGAGTAGTGAAAGCATGAGTAGTGCCTCCATTATATAGGAGAATGACGCGAATGGCTTTAATGTCATCCATAGGCCGTGAGCATTGTTCATAGCTCCACCAAGTTGTATTTTGGTGATCTTTGATCTCAATGGTTACTTTGCTCAAAAGAAAGGATGTCCGTAAGAGTTTTTACTCATAAGTATACAGATCATCAAAACACGTCCAAAATTGTCCCGGACGATTTATGTTAAAGCCTACTTGAGTCGATGTCTCCACTCTCATCATTGGTGATAATAACCGATTCAATTAACTAAATCTTAGTGACTCATGAATGTTGCGCATTCATTATAGTGATACATAAGAAATTCTCATCAATTCTCACAATGTGTTTCCAGTGATAAACGTTGGCGTGAATATCATTAAGTCATAACACGGTTCGATTGCTTTCTTATACATAAATAACATATGTGACTTGAATCATAACGCCATTAGGCATTGAAACTTGAGCATTAATCTGCTCTGATTATTTATGATGATCTAATCATCATAGTCACAACGGATTTATAAAGAACTAAATCCATGAATAGTTGTCTATTCCTTGCAGTAAGCTAAGCATTCAATCTCTCTACAACACATTCATATACAAGATTGTAGAAACAACAGTCTTATGTCAAGACATAGAAACCGAAATATGTTAACAATTTCGATGGAGATTGAAAAAAGGTATTAGAATCCTTTAGAGTGCATTACATGACGTGTAATACTACATAGATGGACGAAACAAGACTTAGAACATGCCAAAACTTGGCAAAATTGGTCGGGAGCACCCACGGCCCACAGTTGGAACGCAATTTTCTTTTTGCAATTATGAATCCGCTTAAGAGTGTAGAAGACTACTCTTGTTTGTAATGTTTTTGCAATTGTATAAGTGTGCATTGTGCCACACTTGACATTACAAATCCTCTTTTGATCCAAAACCGATGTGCATTGTGCAACATCATGATATGCCAAGTGTGCATTGCGCCACACTTGGTTTAATTATGACGCCCAAGTATGCATTGCGCCATACTTGGTGCGATGTTAGCCTTTATAAACGCCACCTTATAGTAACTGGTGGTCTTTTGTAGTCCAATATAGTGTCATGTTGTAATGCGATATATTGCATTAACATATAGCTTATGTATATCGAACCATATATGTTAGACAAAATCTGAATATATATGCCAACAATGATAACGAGGTCTTGACCATGAGTTTAATTCAAAATATAACGACGTCTAAGTAACTTTAGTCAAATATGTGAGGTGTATACCTTCACAAAACTTGGAAAAATAAACGGATTTGTTGTCACTTAGACTATTATACCGAAGTCATATGCTTCATATATTCCGCAATATACCTTTTGCTTTTAAAATCCGTAACTGTGAGAAGAATATTCTCATCTTCTTCCATATAGTGAGTTTCTTGTTGTAAGAACTCCATATATTTTGTATACATTGACCAGAATATTGCTTTCTTTGCAATTAATGAACCGATGTAGAACCACATCAATAACATGATTTTTCTTTCATTTACTGGCCCAATCTTTTTATGATATATGGGGTTCGAAGCGTTGCCTCTCCCTCTTTTCAGAATTCGTGACACAATGCAACTGTCGTCACTCTTTTTTTTTATGTCAAATTCACGGCTTATGTTTCGGTCAATTATTTCAAACAACAAGATGGAATATTGACTATTATCGATATACGATAATTAATTCCAAGTATTGAATTTGGTCAAGACCAAGGTTTATGGTAACTCAATTCTATGTGAACCGTGACAAATTCCGTCACAAATCGATATTAACCACGACAATTTCCATCGCAAATCGATGTTTGTCCCTTTATTAACAACGAAAATATTTCGTCGTAATACCGTGACTTGTCAAACCGTCACAAATTTCAACTTTAATATGAGGGGTCCCAATCTCTCAATATCGTCCCACGTTATAAAGAAATGTGAGATGTAGAAGAAGGCTACGAAGGCCGGCTATAAAATTAAAAACTCGAAAGTAGCAACTTTTATAAAAGCTTACTTACTAGTTTTCCAAATAAACTGCATTAAGAGAAGTTGCCCTTGTAATTTATGTTGAATTCCACGTGCGTACGGCGAAGTTGGAAGTTGCTCGTGTAATTACATCACGATCCGTCACCGATAAATTTCATGAAAAATATAACATATAGTTAGTCATATTCACCATATAGTATATGTAAATGTAAGCAGTAAAACTAATTAAAGAATTACTAAAATAAATATTTTTACTTTAAGGTAAAAAATAAATTTTTTTTTACTCGGAGGGACAAATTTACCGTTTTGCCCCTCGTACATTTTGTTAGTTTTGGATCGGGTGAGAACGATCCTGGTGAGCGGATCTGGGTTGAGTAGATCTTGGTCGGATCTAGTCTGCATCAGCGGTCGGGGGGTCGGAGGCTGTCGTCGATCTCATTCCAGGCCGAGCATAGCAGATTGGAGCAGATTGGGCGGAGAGTGATGCTAAGTGCCCAGAGTAGATTTCTGGGTAGGGCTCGGATCGGGCTCGCTCGGGTCGGAGCTGGGCTGTGCATTGAGGGGCGAGGGTTGCCGAATCCGAGCTAGGCTGAGCCCGAAACTTGGCTGGTGAGGCCTGACCGATGCTTCGTCTATGTTCGGGGCTAGGTGGAGGTGATGAAGGGTGCCCAGATCAGATTTATGGGTGCATAGACTATATCCCGGTTCTGAGAAAACCGGTGTAGTGGATTCTAGGTACAACTCAAGGACGCCGAGGGTTGATCGGAAAAAGGAACAAAGCGAGCAAGGAAGCCCGGCAGCAGAAAACAAAAATCTAGGTTTTTTTTTTTTTTTTAGGGTTTCGTTATCAAGCTCGGGTTAGAACGCAGTGCTGATAGAAAAGATAACGAGAATAACGGTCTACTCATTCATTGATAGAAAGACTTATTTATAGGCATTACATAGAGTCCCCCGAAGGATTTAGAAGATCTATCAACTGTAATCTATTCTTATAAAGAAACCGGATTAACCAATCCTACGTGTATTAGGGCAAGATACATAACAGAAAGACGGAAATATAATTTCCTTAAACAAAAGTCATTTTTTATTTTTCGGGCCACTGCACGATATAGTTCATATCCTCATACGATTAAAATTCTTTAAGTTCCGCCCAATACTTGATGTAATGACATAAGTATTTTGACTATTTTCTTCATAAATGAGAGATTGTGAGTTGAAAAAAGTTATGATTCTAATATATAGCAACGTCATATGAATAATTATTAGTTCGAGAGGGTGACGAGATATAAAAATTTCGGGTACCTTGAAAAGAAAATGGTATAAATGGATTTTGTCTATACTCTATAGTAAGATTAAAATTAGCCTGACTATAGGAATGTGGACTCCGGCCACTTGGTGGGGTGGAAGCTCTGCCGTAGTTGCCACCCATCTTCAATCTACTTTATTAATTCAACTAGCTGAGAAATTCATGGAGATTTAGTTTGACATATTGACAAAGCAGTGAAAGCACAAATACAGATCGTGGGAGCATCAACTATGTACCAGAGGTAATCAAAAATTTCCTTGTATCAAATCGTAATCCACACTTCCTCTTTTCTTTTCTGGCCAAATCACAAAATTCAAGTTACTAGATACAAAATTTAAGTTAAAATTGTTGCAAGGGAGACTCTTTTGCTTGACCTCTTGAGTTGGGCACGATCCAAGTAGCCCAAACTGCATAATTTCCTAGTTAGCTTAGGAATGAAAATTTAGGCACTCATTCATATGATAAGCGACCAGCGCAGACCATGATCAGTTGATCACCGGTCATTACACTTGTCCATAAGTCATAACAGCCACAAGAGACATCTCCGATGGCTTATATGGTTATGCTCCTCAGCACCTGCCTATCAAACTCAAGCACACTGGTATACACTTTTGCTGAAAGTTTGGACATATACATACAGTACGTACTGTCGTACTCCTCAAAGCTGATTAATGCTCACATGATTAATCATATAACAGACGATGCTCACATGATTAATGCTCGAAGATTAGACGTAGTCCAAGACAACTAATTGCAGCATTGTAGCGTAGAACTCCTGTTTCCTCTAAAAAAACAGTAATTATAATGAGGACTAATTCAGTAATTCCAAGTTTGCAATCCCGGTTCACACAACAACATGAAAAACGTACAACTCCATAAAAAAAAGACAGCGCAATAGTTGTTTTGGCCACAATCCTGAGCGGGGGGCAGAGAGGTAACTTTGCGATATCAAAAGTAAACAAGGGTTGCGGGCGTGCCACCGCGCTGACATGGAATGTAAACTGTGCACGTGCTTGGCTTCTAATCAAGCGAAAAGGACTCCGGTGCAACCTCGTGGACGAGGGATTACGAGTAGCTCACTTATTCACCTGCGATCGATACTCACTGTAGGAAGCGAACATAGCAATCTACCGAAAAAGTATCCGAAGGCGAGTCCGAACGGGCTCTGAGAACTAAGGCGAGATGCACTTAGAACTAGGGTTTCGAGAGGCTGGAAGAGTTTTGTTGTAGTTTGTAAGATTTGATTGTGTATTTTGAATGATCCTCGACCCTCCCTTATATAGCGACTCGTAGCTAGCTAATAGAGATGCAATCACAAACCGATTCGGACTCAACAATTAGAATACCACAAGGAGACGCCTTACTCGCCAACTGCATTATCCAGACGACACGTGTCCAGCCAAATACTTCACCTAGGTTACAAGCACTGCCCCGCGCTATCCAACTGTATTCTCCTATGCAAACTCAAACAATGAGCATCCTTATCTCACGGGGTGTTACAATCCTCGTAGAAACCTATCTCGCGTGCCTCTGAAGCTTGCGATTCATAACAGACTTTATATTTAAAAGGGCCACAGGAATTGGTCCAAATGTTATCTAAAACCTAACACATAGTCTTGGACCAAAATATCCATTGGGCTCAAACATCGCCCCCTAGGCCTTGAGCTTTGATTATTCAAAACAGGTAAGCGAAAAGGCCTTATTGAGCACGTTACGGGAATTCAAAATTCGAAAGGTGCTGACGTTTCGGCGTCATCACATCCCTTCATCATAGCGATTGATTGAAAAGACGTTACGATCCGCCCCCTTTAAAAACCACGACGCGGGTCCCTACATTCTGTCATCTCCACTTATCCATCCATTTCTTCCTTTCCTGCAAAAAACCCTCGTCGCCGTCTCTTCTCCCAAACCTCAACCTAGAAACATGCCTCCCAAATCAATCGTCCGAGACCCCAACCTCAGTACCATGGCGGTGATCGACTGGTCTTCTGAATTCGGCCGGCGCCTGTCTGAGAACCCCCTACTAGGAGCATCCATCTATTTTCTCGAGACCGGAGAAGCCCAACTTGGCCCGACTCCTTCTCAGCCTCTCTTGGCCGCTGATCTCAACCATTATACCCACCATGTGCGCCGGCCAGTCCTTGCTCATCGTCGCGAACCCAGCAACTTCGCAACCTGGGCTCAGCAGGCTCGCTCTCATATGAACATCCGCATGGGAGAATGGCCGAGCACCACCAATGAGGAGCAGGCTTGGTACGAGGCTCGCGTCCAGACCGATCAACTGATCTGGGAAGCAGCATGTATCACCGAGGCCATCGCCTTGAGTTGTTCTCTACCCACCTCCACTGACAGGGTGCCGATTGCTACGGCAGCGTGCTTGTGGAACAGCGTCACCAACACCTTCGATTTCCCCTTTGTTTTTCTGGGCATCTCTCTGCTAGATATTCTTACCATCCCAGGGCTGCCAATCCATGCCAAACCGTATGTGCCGGGTGACTTTGCAACGACCGAGTTCACCTACACCTGCAACATAGGAGCCCGTCGTGCCCTAAAAGCTTCGTTCTCAGTGTGGAGGAACTATTTTATCAAGCATGCAGAACAACACGAAGGAGGTATTGCTTTCCTTGAGTATTGGCTTAATAAATTCATATTCTGTGGTAGCGCTTATAAACCTACAGACAAGTGGACGAAACTAGCCGTAGCGCTTTATAATGGCATCCAAGTTTGGTTGGGGCAGCCCGCATTGGGTGCACTCTATCGGGCCCTCCACACACTCTCCTTGAAGCCATTCCTCCTACCTCCCGGCACACTATGGATCCTGAACCTGTGGCTACAACTGTACTTCCCTCACTTCTGGCGCTCGCCGCTTGACTTCTTGCCAGAGGACAATCTACTGGGGTTCGCAGTCTGCAGGAATCCGGCGAATCAGACTCCTTTGTCCTTCTTCGCCAACCTCTCCATCCTCTACAACCAGTTGGAGCCACCTCCGACTATTGACATGATGGTCCGTCGGCACCACCCAGAGGTCTTATCAGATGGCTTCTTTCCTCGTCCCGACTCTGATTCCGATACAAAAACCAACTTCATGAGGGCGGTTTCTTGCTGCGATGTCTATCTTGCTGAAGAGGAGCAAGGCTTCGAGCTTTATGCCCCCAACCACTTCGCTAGGCAGCTCGGCTTCGTCCAAGGGGTCCATTCGGTGAACAGATATACTGAGATTGCTCCGCCCCTTACTTAGTCGACAGGCGGCGAGAGCTCGCGAAAGCGTCCTACCGAGGACGAAGAAGAAGTAGTAGAAGACTTACGCTACGAGCGGGAGTATGGCTTGGTAAGCAATCATTCCTTAAACTTGTCTTTCCTAAGTCAAAGATGACTTACTAACTTTTGTTTAGCAGGTCCGACACCGCCACATCCGCCCCCTACTTGATGATGTTGAAGAAGACATTGGGGCGACTGGAGTCCATATCACCAAGCCTGTTGTGGCCGCGGCTGAAGAGCAAACCACCATTCTTGAGGAAATTGAAACACGGCCTCCCTCACCAGCTAGCGCTCCGGACAATGCTAACCCCATCCTGGTGTCCTCCCTCGTTCCTGTTCAAGACGAGGGACCCGACCGAGTTGCTCCGCTAGAAGAGTCTTAGCTGGTAGTGGTGCCCTCTCTGCCGAGGTCGGGCTCGGTGGCCCAAGCCCCCATTGAAGAGCAAGAGATACCAATGACATCTGAAGTCCCACCGCCGGTTCCAGAGATCGAAACAGTTCCTAAAATTGAGCCAATCACCCCTGCTCCAGTGAGGCCAACTGGTGAGCCTCCTTCATTGGCTACTCGGACTGCTCGCCTCCGGGCTCGGGTAACCCTGCCTGCTGATCCAGAGCCTGTCCGGCTAGCCTGGAGCTTTCTTCATGGGTTGATACGTCAAGGCCCCCACATGAATTTCTTTGACTTGGCGCGGCGCGCTCGCGAGGCTCATGGTGCCCTGGTTCGTCACCTCGCCTGCACCACTCCTGCTCTAGACCATGCTTTGGAGCTCATCGACGTTGTTGAGCTACAGGCCCGTCGTGTCCACGACGCCGGAGCTCAGTCAGCTGCCTAGGAAAGGGTTCGTCAGGCCCTAGACAACCAGATGGTGGCCCTCTTGGGCCAACTTGAAAACATGGAGGTCCTTGAGGCAGCCTTAGAAAACTTATGTGCCTTCTATACTCGGCAGGTGGAGACCTTAGAGGCTCAGATAACAGTGAGCTTGCTCAAGCTCGCCAGAATCTTGCGCAGGCTGAGGATGCGAAGGCCCGTGTGCAGGCCGCAGAGGAGACCAAGGAGGCTTTAGACTCGGTTACTGCTGCTGTTGACGAGGCCCAAGCCCAGGTGGACGCTGAGGAGTTGGCCTTAGAAGGCCTTCTCTTAGATTTGTATAGGGCCTCTAGGAAGGTTTAGTCCCATTTCCGCATTGTGTTGCCCCCTATGTATGAACCTTTGCAATCAATAATAATATTGTACTATTTACTGCCAATTGATTCTTTTCGCGCTTGTCGAGTCTTTCCTTATTCCCAACATAGCTAATACGGTTCCGAACAAATCTTCCAATGAGATTTGGTGGGAGATTCCATGTATCTACTTGCTTAAACCGCGAGAAGTTACCATAGAGTCACGCGTCCATCCTTATCTCTAAGGCTCATATCTCGGAGCAATCTTCTGCATGCGCGACACATGTCAAAGGGAGTTACTCCCTTCTTCCTATAAAAGAGAACCTGTTGCCCGGGGTTGAAGCATCAACTAAGTTTTTGCCCCTTGCCATGGATCCTTCTTCCCTTCTGTTCATCCTTTTGTCCTTGCTTAAAGCGAAACCATCATTCTTCATCCTTATTGTTTGCTCTTGTTGAGTTTCGAAATCTACCCTTAGGCCGAAAGTGGGTTTTGAAATCTACCCTTAGGCCAAACCTTTGTTTGGACGAACAAATAGTCTGGGCACCTTCTGCCTTGCGCCTGCTGTTTTGTCCAGATGTGAGGTTTCTGAGTCACTTTGCTCGCTCGCGCTTCAGGCCCTGTCTAGTGTCCTTGAAGCACCTTCGAAGCTTGGCTGGTAGCATGAGGGACCCCTGCTCATTAGACCTCCAGCTTTCTAGCGCTTCATTTCGGGTCCAGTCTAGTGTTCCAATTGGTGTCGATCTGAAGAAGCACGGCGCTCATCGGCTTCGACTGGAGGATGCAGCGGCGGCCACTTCTTCAAACCTACAATACATGTAGGTTTGAGGTTTCCAATCCCCCAAATATATGCTTTTAAGTGTAGGCGTAGTCAGATTTCATTTCAAATTATTTGTTAAAGTATTTGCTTCGGCCGCAAAGCAACTTATGAAATCTGTATCAGAATACCAGAAAGGGAAAAATAAATGTTTTTATTTTTTAGGGCCTCTAGAATAGGCCCTAATCTTGTACTTGTCTTTGGTTAGACTTTGCACGTTTACAAAGAATGAAGAAATGAGAAACAAATAAACAATACGTAAATCATTAGGGCCTCAGGTATAGGCCCTAATCTAGCACTGGCCTTTCTAGGCTGGTACGTTACACTAGTATTAAAGGAATCTTCATTCTTCTATCTTGAGTTGCCCCCTAGTGCTAGAGCGCGGAGCACTAACGCGATGACGCGTAGCACTATTGACTGTGGTTACGGGGTCTGGAGGAGATGGAGGATCCTCGCGCTCCCAAACGCCAGCGATATGGCGCTTGAGGAAACGACCATTAATTGGGTTGCGGTGGAGGGTACTGTCTAGGTCGCGCAAGTGGTATGCCCCTTTGGGTAGTATACGATGAATGACAAATGGGCCTTCCCAGCGAGTTGACCACTTGCCCCGGCCCTCTATTTTTTCTCTGAGTGGTAACACTGCGCGCCAAACTTTTTGGCCTTTAGCATAACTTTGACCTCTGGTAACTCTGTCATAGGATCGCGCAATGCGCTGCTTCTCGAGGACGAGGTTGTTGAAAGCAGTGACGTTGTGTTCGTCGAGATCTTCAAGTTCTTGCCACATAGTCTGGACATAATCGTCACCAAGTAGCTGGTGTTGTTCCTGTACGCGGAGCGAAGCAATGTTAATCTCGAGGGGAAGGACGGAGTCGTGGCCATACATAAGGGCATATGGGGTGGTGTCCGTCGGTCCACGCTTCGAAGTGCGGTAAGCCCACAGTGTGTGGTAAAGTTCCTCGTGCCAGACACGCGGGTTTAACTCTAGCATCTTTCATAAAATGTCGAGTATAACCTTATTGCTTGCCTCGGGCTGGCCATTGGACTGCGCATAGTATGACATAGAATGCAGGAGCCTGATGCCATAGTTGCTGAGGTATTTGACCATAGAATCTACCATGAAAGCTGCTCCTCGGTCCTTGACGATGCACTCTGGAGTACCAAAGCGAGAGATGATTTTGCGGAAGATAAAGTTCCAGACCGCGTTCACTGAGACAACTTTAAGCAGCTCCGCTTCGACCCACTTGGTAAAGAAATCAGTGGCCACAATAATGAACTTATGCTGCTCAGAGGAATGTGGGTGGATGATGCCAATGAAATCGATTGCCCATCCGCGAGCCGGCTATGGTTTAATAATGGGCTGTAACGGAATGTTGGGGATGTGTTGCACTGGACCGTGAGCCTGGCAATCTTGTGATACACGCATTTTATACTGTGTTCTTAATGTATTTCCGACTCTATTTAGCTTCGTTATTTCTTTAATAATGTCATTCCTAGCTTGTTTCTGTGTTGTAGGTCAAAAGAGGCAGTTTTACACAAAAGGAGGCTAAAACGTAAGAATTGAGGGAAATCCTAATCAAAGAAGGATTCCTGGCGTAGCAAGGAGTCTCATTAAGTCGCAAAATCTGAGGATAAGTCGTATAGGAAAATTTCATTTTAAGAAACTTTCTTATTTTGATTTAGAAAACTTACTATTTATGAATCTTTCATATTCTGACTTTCCTAAAATATTTAGGAAAATTTATTATCTAATGAGACAGGGAAACCATTTGAAGTTAGGAAAATTAATCCAACTTGGAATAGGAATCTGTGAACGTGTATAAAAAGAGGAGGACGAATTCAACAGTAATCAAGGGATTTATGTGTGCTAATATAAATCAGAAATTAAATGATTCTTTCCTTAATTTCGTCATTTAAATTATGTCCACCCTACCTTATTTATCTGACTTTATTTCTCTTTCAGGAACCCTAATTGCACACCAGGAAAGGAAGGAAAATCAATGATTTTCATTAAAAGGCTGATTGAAGGCAGAAGAAGGAAGGTTTTCACTGATGTGATCTCTTTTGGAGAACAAGAAACGTACGTGGTCCCTATTCAAGCCTCATGCAACGAATTACTGCACAAGAAATTCTAGAGAAGTCTGGGGAGGTCTAAATCAGGATTTAAAGCAATAATTCATCACTGTTGGATCACAAATCAATCAAGGGCTAGGAGGACAGCTAGGGTTAGGACAGACTACTATATAAAGGAGCAAAGGAGCAACGTTTTCATCATCACTTCTTCCACCAAAAATTTAGAAAACGTTCTGTCTCTTTTGTTCTCTAGTCCGTGTGAGGGCCAAGCCAAAAAGGAGCAAGCACGCAGCCACAAGAGCTTCCTCAACACTGCCGAGGTTCTTCCTGCACTAGTTCATCACCCCTTTGAAGCTTCAAGGCCAAGAAGACTCAAAAGTGTAAAACTATGCTCTAGATTTACTATTCTGTTCCTACTGCCTTTGTATTTTTAATCGCATGGATTATGATTACTGTTGTTGAAAATATGTTTTATGCATGAATTTTATAAAATATTGTTCTTAGATTGTTAATGAAATTTGTGTAACTTATTCTTGTGTCATTCTTGATGTTGAAAATTTATGATCTGGTTTATTTAAATGACTAACTTCTGCAGGGTTAGTAGTGCCATCGATCTGTGTTAAACCGCTAAGGCAAACATCGATTGATTAAGTGGCAAAAACTTAGATTCATGGGAATGAGTCAGGTTTTGATCATGAGTTGCATGTGAACTGTTTAAGCGCTAAGATAATCATGTTTACATGTTCGAATTCTTCTGTGAACTTAATGATTCATGTTATATGTTGTATGGTTGCGCTGAGTATTAACATGACATATTGCATGAAATTTTCTGTGTTAAACCGCTAAGGCAAACATAGATACTTAAGAAGATTATTATAGGTTGCATGACCGCTACGGTGTGTAATTCTGAATTCATTTCATCACTCTTGATTGGCATGATTTTAAGTTATGTAGATTGAAGCAATCTGTTACATGATTTTATATGTTTGTGTGGAATGAAGTTGATCACTCGTAAATAGTAGTTTAGTATATTTTCTTTACTGTTTTCGTAGGAATGTTATAACAAACTCTCAAAATCCCCCCTGAAATCATGTAAATGTAATTGTTGTTTATATTCTGTAAATAACTCTTAATTTAGATTCTAATCTGTTTAGTTTTATAAACGCAGGAGCACCCTAAAGTCCCCGGATTGATCGAACCTTATTTACCAATACTATAATTGTCAAAACAGGGTTCATAATTGTCGCACCCTGGTTTCGGAGCACGTCATCTTGACAACCTTTGGCAAAGGCAATGCAGTCCTTTAAAATGGTAGGCCAGTAGTACCCATGGCGGCGGATCAACCACCGCATTTTAAGCCCTGCCTGGTGCGAGCCGCAAACCCCACAATGTACTTCGCACATGAGGCGCTTAGCTTCATTCCCATACACATAGCAGAAGTCGTTCCCGTCTTCGCCACGCCGACGGAGTTCACCATTATGTAGCACAAAGTTGAGGGCGAGAAAACGAATTTGCCGTGAGTGAGTGCCTTCATGGGGGTTCTTGAGGTAGGCAATGAATGGCAGTCGCCAATCCTCGTCGATAGGGTCTAAGACAGCGACCTCAGGACGGTCGGCCTCATATTGCCCCCTAGCGATAAAAGAAGGAAGGGTACGGCGTTCAACCTTGAGCAGTAGTTCGCGCACTCCATCTCGTAGGCTGAGTCCGGACACTATCTGGGCGAGCTCGTTGGCGGCGAAGTTGAACTCTCGCGGTATGTGTTCTATGTATACGTCGTCGAACTGGTCTAATACCGCGAATGCTTTGCGTAAGTATGGCTCAATGGACGAGCTTAAGCACTTGAATTTCTCCACCAACTGGTTGACGACCAATAGGGAGTCGCCTAGGACGTGAACTTCGCGGACACTCAAGTCGAACAAAATTTCCAGTCCTATTATGAGCGCCTCGTACTCGGCCTGGTTGTTTGTACATTTGAAATCAAGCTGGAACGAGTACGAGAAGCGATCACCGGCGAGATTTTCAATGGCGATCCCGGCTCTCGCTGCGACGTCAGTTAGTGATCCATCAAAGTATAAGGTCCACGGAGTGAGTGTCACAACAGCGAATTCCAACTCATGAAACTCCGTGAGCTCTGATGGTGGGTGGAGCATGTAGTGGCGTAGCTTGCAACCTGCAAAAAACAAAGCGAGACACAACTTTTCTGTTGAGGAGTATCGTGTCTGACAGTTAGTTAGCACCCTGCTGAGGTAATAAATGACATGTTCCACCCCGTTTTGGTCGTCCTGTGCTAAGAGTCCGTCGATGGACAGGTCGGCAGCTGCAATGTAAAGTTTAAGCGGGGTGCACTCGTGAGGTGGAATCAGGACTGGTGGGTTTGTAAGGTAGTCCTTGATACGATCGAAGGTCTGCTGGTGTTGTGGCTCCCACACAAACTCGGTTGTCCCCTGGAGCTTGAGTAAGGGTGAAAAAGGCTGGACCTTCCCTGTCGCATTGGAGATGAAACGGCGGAGAAAGTTGATTCGCCAAAGCAACTGTTGGAACTCCTTTTTGGTTGTAGGGGGTGAGGCGTTTATAACCGCCTGCGCCTTGTGTTTTAGGATTTCGATGCCCCTCTGATGTACCAGAAAACCTAGAAAATCGTCAGCTTCTGCGAATAACACACACTTAGCGGGGTTCATCTTTAGGTTGTGTAGGCGCATCCGTTTGAAAACTTGTCTTAGGTCTTCGACGTGGCTTGCCCGCGTCTTAGTCTTGACCACCACGTCGTCGATATAGACTTCAATCAACTTTCCTAGGATGTCATGAAAGATAAGGTTCATGGCGCGCTGATATGTTGCCCCCGCGTTCTTGAGTCCAAAAGGCATAACAACATACTTAAACGCGCCGGCAAAACCGGGACAGCGGAAGGCCGTCTTGTGTCGATCTTTTTCAGCGACGGGAATCTGGTGGTATCCGACAGTCCCATCCATAAAGGAGAGCACTTCGTGTTTTATTGCCGCATCGATGAGCAGGTCGGCTACTGGCATGGGGTAAATATCCTTAGGCGTTGTGTTGTTGAAGTCACGATAATCAACACAAACGCGCATTTTACCATTTTTCTTGCGAACGGGGACATCATTAGATAGCCACTTGTTATACTTTGCCACGCGAATGATACCAGATCGATGCATATTTTCAATCTCTTCCTTGACCATGATCTAGATCTCAGTTCGCATGAATCGGCCATCTTGCCTTATCAGTCGTCGGTCTGGATAAGTGGGTAGCCAGTGACAGACCAATTCCAGGGACAGACCAATTCTGGGGACAGACCGGGCATGTCTTCGTACTTTTCGGCGAAGCAGTCCCTATACTCACGTAGTAGGGCAAGAATGTCTTCTTTTTCTTCCTCCGCCAGCTTAGCACTAATGGAAATGAGCAAGGGCTTCTCTGCAGTCCCTATGTCGACTCGTGAAATGGGGTCGCGGACTTGTGGTGGTGTGTCATCCAAGGCGGTGGGAGTAACTGAATAACTTCCTCCTTGGTATCGTCATAGTCCATTATTTTGTCTACGTATTCCATAGTCACGACCTTGTCATAGGCTTCGCATTCCGCCCAGTATGAGAGAATTCTTTCGTACAAGGACTCGCCAGCCTTGCGTGCCTCATCTGAGAAGGCACTATCCATCTGAATGTTGTGGAGGGTCTGTGATGGTGTGAGGATGTTGTAAGTCGTCCTTCACCTAGGTAAGTCCCCATCGTGCTACATTAGAAACCGTGACCCCATATGGGCGGCCTTTGTAATCGACGCCTTAGACGTCTAATGGGCCCAAGTCGGTGTTGTAATATCAGGCGTCATTGAAGTTGGCAAAGATAGAGAAAGGACATGGGTCAGCTTTAATGATGACCGCCTCATTTTTCTCTGTATCCCAGATCATGAGTTCTTGGTGCATGGAGGAAGGCACGCAAAAACTTATGTGGATCCAATCGTGGCCTAGAATCATGCTGTAGGAGGAAGAGCATTCGACCACGAAGAAAGAATAAACCCGTGATGCTGGTCCCACCTTGACTCCTAAGAATAGTAGGCCTAGAGTTCTAGATACCTGCCTAGTGAAGTTCTTGACTGTCAAGGACGTGATTTGGATCATTGAGCGCTAGATGCCTAAGAGTCTCATGGTGCGGGTTGTAACGACGTTAACCGCGACACCAGTGTCGACCATGACTTTGTTGATCATTATCCTTTCGACCTCAGTCGTAATGTATAACGGTCGCATATAGGTAGCCAAGTCCAAGGTCGACGTCGAAAAGGTCAAGGTCTGCTTATGTTTAATGCTGCTCATAATTTTCACTTGTGGGGAGTCCTTAGTTTGTGTCAGAGTTAGACCCATTTCGCTGCAGCAAGGCAGGGGTGTGTCGCTGGTGCTCTCATCGCTGACTGGGATATCTTCCGCGCTGCAGGTTGGGTTAGGCGGTAGAGCGTATCTCTCTGATATGAAGAACACCATCCCGACCTGAAAGGCAAATTGTTCGCGGACTGGGATCAGCAGAGTGTCAATGACCCTGTGTTCCCCTTCTAGCACCGCGAAGGCATCTGCTTCGTGGTTGACTTCTTCTTCCTCAGCCCATCTTGAAACTTCTACCATGTTGCAGGTGAATGACTCCCCCTGCTCTTCCTCTTGGTCTTCATCTAGGTTAACACAAGGTTCTAAGTGTGCCTCGTTATCCAAAGAATTCTCACAAAAACGCTGGGCTATCTGCTGGACGAGGTTAGGGCTAGAAGACACACTTTCGGCAACAGGTGCGTTAGTCTCTGTCTACCTTGGGCGCCACACTGTTTTGGTGGAGGACTGGCCGTCCCCGGTTGGCTGTTTGTCTGTGGTCGAAGGGCTCCCGTCGTTGTCGCTCCTTTTCAACCGTTGCAGAGCGGATACTCGAGGTTCCATCTTAGCCTCTGACCCCGGGGTTGATTGTGCCTAGGGCCTTTGAGGTCATGGTGGCTCCCTCTTGGCCTCGGGTTTCGGGTTTTGAGGTTCCCAGCGGCGTGATGGCTGAGGCAGCTCTCGCCATGGCTCTGGTTCCGGGGTCGGAAACAACTTACGCCATGGCGGAAAAGGTGGATCCCTTCTTCTTTCAGGCTTCGGTGTTGGTGACAACCTGCGCCTGGAGGGTTGTGCATCTTGCTTTGGTGGAACTTCAAGTCGGTAAAAGACGTTGGCCTTTGGGGCAGGTTCGTCTGCAACTTGTTCACACACCCTTGGTAAAGTTACAGGTGGCATCTGGAGTAATGTGCACAAGCCTTCTACCTCCCTCCACATTCGCTCAGGTGTCTGTGTGAGTTGTGAGGGGCGTACCGCACCCTCATCAACAGCTCCTAAGGCACACATGATACTGCCGTATCTTTTCTGCAATTTTCGATTTTTAGACTTACTGATAGTAATAGCCTTGCCTCCTTGCTGCGTGTACCATACCCCGTCCCTAATCGTTGATTTGGAGTTCGGGGGAACGTAAAGGTCTGTCAAAACACCTTGACGAGAGTTTGAGGCCGTGTTTCCTTGATGGTCGCTGCTGGAGTCTGGTACATCCATCTCACTTGTGGTTGGAGATGACGGTGCTTTCTCAGTCCAGTGGGTATAGATGAACATCTCGAGGCGTTCTATCATGTGCTCCAGCTCTTCTGGGGTTCTAGGGCTCATAGGTTGGTAGTTTTCGGTAGGGGGAGGTCCATCGTCTCTCAGGATTGCTTTGCCCTTGTCCTTTCGTGACTGGTTGTCTCGCTCGAGCTTGGCGACCAACTGTAGCGTTGGGTCATCTGGGTTTCCCCTTTTGTTAGCCGGGATGGTATAGTTGTTTGCCGGCCGTTTACAGTATCGGCCTGGCGGCTCACGTAGTCCCGCACTTGGAGACATGTCCAGTGTTATTTTTCGCTGGCCGACCCGAGGCCAAGCGATGTCAGCTGTTGCGATCATGAAATCGCCCTTATCCTCAAAACGAATGTATCCAAGGTCGAGCCAGTCTTGGACCTGGTCTCTAAGATGTTGACATTCGCAAGTTCTATGTGCCCGGCTATTATGAAACTTGCAGTGTATGCGGCCTTCTTTGTATTCGATGTAAGGTAAGGAACTGGCCACTGTGACAAGTCCGTCATCGATGAGGTCGTCTAAGACCTCGTGTGCGAGGTTGACGTTGTATGTGTACTGGTGCCGTGGCCGATGAGCACTATCATCGCCTTCTTCACGGCCTCTCTTGGGTGCCCGGCGTTGGTCGCCGTCTTCCGGGTAATCGGCCCAGTTCACCTCGACCATGCCAACGACAGGTGGGAAAGGGTCTACGTCCACCAACGAGGCTGTGCTGCCCGGCGTCTTCAATTTTAGTTCGCCAGAGTTCAACCATGTCTGTAATTGGTCTCAGAGCTTGACACAATTTTTGGTGTCATGATTGTAGAAATTGTGGAAGGCACAATATTTCTTGTCCTTCAGTTCCTCCTTCGGTGGGATCTTGTGGTCCAAGCGCACGTACTTCGCCTCAATCAAGTCATTAAAGACCAGATGGGCGTTCTTAGCGTCATTAGTGTATGACTCGTACTCTGTCTTGGTCCATGCAAAGGACTGGATGGTGATTGGCTCGCGCGTTATTTTTAGATTCTTCAACTTGTGAGCCAGTGGCTTGCCAATCAGTTCAACCGCTCCAATATCTTCAAGGTCTTGATTCGCATGAGTTTCCTCGGCCCTTTGATAATAGGGGTCATAAGTAGGGGACTGTAGGCTTAGTGCCCCGACTGTTCTATTCTTCCTTGGCATGTAAGTCCTTTTGGAAGCATTTGCCCTTTCATCCATCTCGTTGAGAATCAGCTTATAGCTTCCTACCTTGTTAATTAGGTCACCCATGGAAGCGATGTCAGGACCCATCTCAAATTTCACCCTGAAACCTGAGGTAAGTCCTGCAGGGTCTAGCTTCAAAGAGAATTTACCGAAAATTCGGCATAATCTTTTTTAAAAATGGACAACCCTTACCTGAAAAATCCAACTTACACTTCTATAACCAAACATACCAGCCTCAACACTTGGAGTCTTCCTGCTCCCCAAGTTCATCACACCTCCCAATATAACAATTACTCATCTAAAATAATCTCACAACCAACAACAGACAATTAATTCATTAACTGGCTACCAGAGCATATCTAATAATAAAAGAATAACAATGAACAAAGATTAAGCGGAAGCAGCCTCTGACTATACCTCGACTCCATGTACGCTCGACCTCATTAAACTTAGCCTGCACACTAGGCATTTAAAACCAAAAGGCCTAGGGGAAAGTAATTTAAAAACGTTAGAGTTAGTGGACAAAAATAATTTAAATAATTTAACAAATACCCAATTTAAATATTTTCTCACATTTGAACTTTAAAAACTTAGCTGCACGCAATTTTAATAAATCATAACTTAAATCCATAAACCCATAAGAATGGACAAACCAGCTCCGCTGGTTAATCAAATATATAACTGAGAAGAATAAAATAAGAGAAATAGTTATCAACATGAAAAAGGAGCCTCCCAGGCTCGGGTCGGTGCCACCCGGGCTATAATAGCATCCCACTCTAAACATTTTACTCACCTATAATGAGGACCGCTAATAATGGCTAGCTAACTAATAAATATAAATACCGATCGGTTGCCTCCCAAGCTATAATAGCGTCCCACGCTAAGCGCTCTACTCACCTATGGTGAGTAGCCCCTAATAATGGTTAGCTAGCAATAATCAATACAAGCGACCCTAAATTATGGTGACTAAAAACATACGAAATCATTTAAATCCATTAAACTTCCCCAAGATCATACGAATGGTACGGTTCCCTACCGTACATAAAAATCATCATAAGAAATTATAATAAGCTCAATGATGTGTCTCACACGTCAAAATATTCTCAAAACCATAATAAAAGCGAGATTTACTTAACAAGTAAAAATCATAATTAATATCTCAATACAAAATATTCGCGAAAACATTCTCAAGGTCAAGATCGATATTCCACCAATGATTTCAAAAATTATAAATAGCGAACTACCGAAAATCCCATTTCCGGAAATCTTTTATAAATCTCAAAGTCCACCAATAAAAACCATTATAATGAAATCCGTAATTTAAAAAGAATATCCAACTCAAATATCAAAATAATAATCCGAGCTCAAATCCATAAATATGACCAACACTTAATCAATGCATCAATCTCAAATAAATTCCAAGATCATTTCATAACACTACAGGAAATCTCGTCCTAGGCGACGGAATCAACCCGTCGCTTAAGACGAAATATTCGTCGCCTCAGATCCTAAGAGACGAATTATTCGTCGTTTAAGTTCCGTCGCCTAAGTGTCGTGAGGTAGACATTTAGACGACGGAATCGAAGTTAGTCGTCGACTAAGAGCGATCAAACCCGACGAACTCTTACATGCATTGTCGACAAACTAATTCGTCGATAATGATCTCAGTCAACGAAAAAATTTTGTTGAAAATGTTCTTATCCTACGAATACGAAATTTTTCTTAGCCGACGGAAAGCCGTCAGTATCTATGATTGCCGACGAATATTGCTGCGTTCTTAGGTGACGGAAAAGTCGTCGGTAAAGTTATTATCCGACGAATGCCTAATAGTTCTTAGTCGACGATTGATCTTTGTATTCGTCAGATAGGTTGTTGATCTTACGCGACGGAAGTTACTATTTCCGTCACCTAGGCATTTTATCTTGGTAGACGAATGTTACTATTTCCGTCGGTTGGGTTGTTTATCTTGGGCAACGAAGGTTTCAGTTCCGTCGCTGAAGATAAATATCTTTTACGATGAATATTGCGTTTTCCGTCGCTCAAGATATTTGCCTTGGGCGACGAAGGTTACTGTTTCCGTCGACTAAGTTATTTTATTTATGGTGAAAAGACAATGAATTTTTTTTTTATTGTTTCCAAAAATTACAAATTAGTAACAATAATCAAACACATACATACACATATATTGATCATTATACAGTAACAATATATACCGGAAGCAATGGATTTGGACTATTTTTTCATATATTGATGATAGATGGACAAATATTATTCATATATACGTACAAAATAATGAATGAATTAACTAGATAGAAAATTGTTCATACAATCTAGCTAAACTATGAATAATGTCAAGGGGCACTGTTGTCCAATCCTACACGTTGTCGCCTCTATCATCACTGTTTTGTGGAGAAACTTGTCGAGGAGGAGAAGATTGAGGAGGAGGAGGAGGTGGCATACCTAGGTGCGCATATATGGCTGCAACTTGGGACTGCACAGCACTATACATAGACTCGGCACGCAGGGCACGCTGCTGGACCTCTTGGAATTGTTGTTAGGCACGCTGCTGGACCTCTTGGAACTGCTGCTGGACCTCTTGGAACTGCTGCTGGGCACGCTCCTCTGATTCCTTTAGTCTCTGCTCATAGAGCTCCTACACCTCTTGGAGTTGCTGCTCATCAACTCTAGGAGGACGACTACGTGAAGTGGAACCATTTGAAGAAAGGCTCAAGTCTCGCTCGCCTCCTCGTCCCATCCCTCTGATCTCCTTTCCTTTCTGAGTTTTGAGCACCTTACCCAACACCTCAATTTGTTGGGACTGAACATTTTCCATAATCTCCTCCTCTGTCTCGTCAAGATGTTGTTCCTTAAATGCATCATTTCGTTTATTGACCTCATCAACCATGTCATTGTGCATTTAAAATACATCAATTAATAAACAAAACATACAGCTCAACATTTCCATAATAAAGTTTACTGGTTGCATAATAAACATGGAATAAGCTACTGGGGGTCAGTAAACTCATTAAGCCAAGTAGAAGTTTACTGTCCCCCAGTAAACTTGTACTAGGGGTCTATAAACTTGCAATTCATTATCTCCCTTTCAATTTCATGGCCACAACACACAACAGATACCCTAATAAACAACTTTATTGCTCCCTAGTAAACTTCTACTGGGGGTCAGTAAACTTGCAATTCATTATCTCCTTAGTAAACCCTGTAGAAGTTTACTGCCCCTCAGTAAACTTCTACTAGGGTCAGTAAACTTGCAATTCAGTTTCATGGCCACAACAGATACCCTAATAAACAACTTTATTGCTCCCAGTAAACAACTTTATTGCTCCCTAAAACTATACATCTTAATTAATGACAATGATAATAACACTTTGTTTTTTTTTTGGAAGAAGCAGGAAAACATGATATTCTAATTGGACAGTGCCTACATTCAACTTAATGGTCTTATATATATATCAATAGCCGGATTTACACATGCTTGAACCATTTGCTAAGCTTACATTCTAGTAAAAGGAAAGACACTTACATATTTCTTGGTTGTATCTTCATCACCGGCCCTGACATAGGTCTTCTCAAAACCTTTGATAATTGGAAGTTGCTCGCCTTGTATTCTGAGTTCCTCCATTGTGTAGATGATAGGAGAAGACCCCGTGTGGTGGTGCATAGTCTTCTCCCCACGGTTCCACTTGTTTGCCAAGGAAAGTCTCTAATACACGAAAAAATATTAAATAGATTAGTTCTAACATCTTGCACATTTCACATTTCAAGTTATAAATACATAACTATACATGAATGAACTAATAATAAAATACAAGAGAAACAATGAAGGTAATTAAAAAAAATCACTTTGAAAGCATCTGACTCGAAGTGCTCGCATAGAAACTCTCACTGGTCCTCTCTCCCAATAAAATCTACTGGCATGCCAGAGGGCCCTTCCTTCAGATAAGCTTTGTGACACTGGTACTTCCAGTCCTTGTACCTCTCATGTGCCCTCTTCAGTATCCAATTGAACATTGACTCATTATTTTCATCCTACTCGTACTTCGACTAAGTAAGAAATAAAAAAAAATTCCCATGTTAAGCACTGAAAAATAAAATAAATTAAATTAATACACCCAATTACTATCACAAAACACATCTTTGAATTCATATCAACACACAATACTTTACACACATTCAATCATACTTTACACATATCTATATCATTTTCACTTTATAAGAAAACTCAGTCTTATGCAAACATATCCTTAGACATGAAATTTTATCAACATAGAGATGTCAATTCAGTCAATTCATGCGTTCCAATTATAAGCAATCATATATATGTTATCAAACAAATGTAATTAAGTAAATTTACTTTTCATATACTTTTCAGTTACTTACCGACATTGCATTCCACACATTCCACTTCTCAGTCTGCTCAAGGTCGTAGAACGTGCTTACCCTCATTCCCACCAGACTTCGTATGGCGCAACCGATATCATGTGTCACCAAGGGCCTTTTACACGGGGGCAATACTCCAGCTTGATCTTCTGCCCCGTTTGTTGAACGATATCCTTCGCCTTCTTTCCAAAACAAAAACCCGCTTCTTTTTCGGGGCCAGAACTACAATTAACATGTGAAAATACATTATGATATATACTTAATATACAAGAGGATATATGTTGTGTGTAAGTGGCATGAAAATGAAAGAGACATATTGTACTGAAAGTTTACTGACCCCCATTAATTATAAGTTTACTGACCCCCAAAAGAGGTTTACTGACCCCCAGTAGAAGTTACTAGGGGCAGTAGAAGTTTACTGACCCCCAATAGAAGTTTACTGACCCCTAGTAGAAGTTTAGAAGTTTACTAGGGGGCAGTAAAGTAATACACCTACCTGTTGGGCTTCTAACTTTGATTCGAGTGCTGCCAACGATGCGTCTTGCAGATTCGGATGCTGTTGCAGTCTCGGGTGCGGTTACAGACGCCGATTGAGATCCCGTTGAACAACTGTCAACTGTAGGGCCCCGCACGATCAAGGGGAGAGCCCCTGGTGGTACTGTCTCAGCCGGCATAGGGTTAGGATGGCTGGTACTGCTAGCTGAACCGACACTCTGCCGTATTGACTCCATCAAAGCACTCGCCTGAGTGGCTCGGCCCTTCCTCTTCCCCATGATCACCATATCTTGCACATGAATAACACACAATTGTTAGTAAATGAGTGAATAATAGATAAGGATTATGAAAAATAGTCCATAGAAAAGCATACAAGTTGATCAAACCACTTGTATTTCTTCACTTTTTTTTATTTTTTTTTAGACTTTATGCATTGGTGGTACAGAAAACACTATCAAAAGCTGTGAACCACTAAAACAGAAGATACAATGTGATATTGGTTTTTATTTTTTGGATAATTAAAAAATAATAATAATAATAATGAAACACGATCAACGAATTCGTTTACGATTCAGAAGTAACAAGCAAGATCAATCTGAGAAGAGAGAGAATACGGACCTGCAAAAGGAGCGACAATGAGAAGGTGAGAGCAGAGAGATCGTAGCGACGGTGAGAAGGTGAGAGCAGAGAGATCGGAGCGGCGGGTGGATGCGGTGGCGATGAGTGGAGGAGGTGGGTGGATGCGCGCACTTTAATCAGTTGCCGATGTGTGGATGGGGTCTGGTGGCGCAGCTCTGGTAGCGCGACTCTGGTGGGATTTGGGAATTGTGGGTGTGAATTTAGGGATTGTGGATTGCGCGAGGGAGTTAGTATAGGTTTTAAATTAGGCCTAAGCCAAATATTCGTGTCCTAAGTAATACGAAATTTTGGGGAAAAAAAAGGCGCGAAATTCACCCGCCTAATATTTCGGGATCCTACACGACAGAAAATACATTTCCCGTCGCATTGGTTTACCAAGCCGACAACTTATCCAATTTCCGTCGCCTAAGTAAAATAAAATTTTTAAAATGTGATTAATATTTCGGGTACTCTTCGTCGCCTTAAGAGTATTAAGGCGACAAATTATTTAAATTCCGTCGACTAAGTATATTTTTAAAAAATTCTAGAATTTTATTATATTAGCATCCGAGCATTTTCATGTAACTTTTCAAACTAAACCCAATTATAACTCCACGTAAGTATTCGTACTTAAAAAAGCATACATATTTATATATGCATTTTAAAAATTACAATGGAAATTTGCATGAATATTATATAATTAATGGTTTGACATACGTACGTGGTTAATTATAAATTTAAAAATACATATGATATTCAGAGTCGTCCGAATAATCGTAATATATACTAATCGTACAATAATCGTAATATATACTAATCGTACTCATGATAATCTGAGTCGTCTGAATCATCATCCTCCTCAGTTTGGTTAGAATACTCATCATCCTCTATGTATTCGTCATCTATGAAGCCGTCGTCATCATGACTGGGGTTGCGACGTTGTAGCGAGATCAGTTCAGATGGTGTAATTGGAAGGTAACCTATGATAGCCGGAACGTGTTGGTTGTTGACACGAATATCCTCAGTATCAGGGACTACATGTGGAGAATCCTCTTGATATGGTTCATTCGGTTGATCAGTTGTGATTGGTTCACTGGGCCCACTCTCATCATCCCCTCCCAGTATAGCTGCACTCCAAATATTCCTATGTGACATCACCCGCACCACTTTTCAACCCTCACCCATAGCCGGATCATCAAGATAAAACACTAGTTTTGCCATGGTGGCAAGAATAAACGGCTCATTATCATACCATACATTGTTTGAGTCCATTGATAACAAGCCACGATCCAGAATTATACTCCTCCGTCTGGTTGGGTCAATATTAAACCATTTGCACTTGAACAACACGACTTGCATACGGTTGCCTTAAATTAGTTCGATGACACTAACAAGAACCCCGTAGTAGTTGAAACCCAGACCCTCAACCATGACTCCATTGTTTTGGGTGACATGGTCTTCATCTCGTTCTGACATCACAAACTTAACACCGTTCACAAAACATCCAGCACAAACTCTGTGGCTTTGGGGTCCTCCAGCCAACAAGTGCAACTCCGGGTCGTAAGAAGCAGGAAACTGCTGTTGAATGTGCATCATCTGTAACAATTTTAAGAGCAACGTTGTTACATTATGTAACATCAAAAAGCAACATATATTTAATTTATGTAACATCATATATAGAGATCGATAGAAAGGTATGTACCCAATTAGGGAAGTAATCAGGAAAATCTCTCTTGTGTATGGCTTCATTACCATACTACATTTCGAAATGCCTCTTGAAGTATCGCTCGGCTTCTTCGCAATGTTGAAGGACAGACCAATGAGCCTCTTTGATCTCATCATTACTTAATCTTTCAGAATTACTTAACTTGCCGTACGGTTCAACATCGTTTGAAACAACTGATAGATTGAATTGCTAGCTACTACCGTCTCCAGATGATTCCTCCACTGTGTCTTCATCATTGAGATATGTGCTGCAGTAAGTTACGCACTCAGCCTGAATGTATGCCGTCATGATCGACCCTTCAGGGAAACGTTTGTTTTTGTTCTTCTTCTTGAAATCCCCTAGTTGCCTGCAAAACAAATATGCAATTCTTACAATAATTATTTAAAATACCATTTATCTTAATTTGAAAGGATGATTAATTAGAATAAATATGAGTTCATACCTCTCATTTGGATAGCACCAGGTATAGTGTACCGGACCAGTAAGCAACACTTGTTCGGGAAGATGGATCATGAGGTGCATCATGATGTCAAAGAAAGTCGGGGGAAAGATCATCTCTAGCTTGCACATGATGTACACAATGTCTTCTTGCAATGACCAAATATCATACTTTTTAAGCTCTTTAGCGCATATCTTCTGAAAGAACTTGGACAAAGCCACTAACGTGTCAACCACATCACTCTGCAAATATGGTCTAATGACCACGGGAAGAAGACGTTGCAGCAAAACATGACAGTCATGAGTCTTCAACCCAGTAATCTTATTTTCCCCCATCTTAACACATCGAGCGATATTCCCTGCATACCCGTGAGGATACTTAACGTTTCCAAACCACTGAAACACTTCTGTCTTCTTTTGAGGATGGACTGTGTAGCCTGCTTTCGGTATTATGGTTTTTTTGGTTTTTTTGTTCTCCACTAGCGATAGCTAGGGGCGTATACCCATCATCTTAAGATCAACACGGGCTTTCACTACCAGGATAAGCACTTTAGCTGACGAAAACATTTCGTCGGCCTGTTAGCTTAATTCGTCGGCTATAATCTTAACCGACGAAAACATTTCGTCGGCCTGTTAGCTTAATTCGTCGGCTATAATCTTAGCCGACGATACTTCGTCGGCTATGGTTTCGTCGGGAAAGGGTCGTCGGCAGTGACTTTAGCCGACGAAACTATAGACCGTCGTCGGCTATTTTCTCATAGATAGCCGACGAAAGAAGACGTCGTCGGCTAGTCCCTCATACTTTAGCCGACGAAACAACTCGTCGGCTAGTCTCTTACCTAAAGCCGACGAAAAAACTCGTCGGCTAGTCTATCAGCTTTAGCCAACGAAATGCTTAATATATTCGTCAGCTATAGTATGTAATAAAAAAATAAAAAATAACTAAAGCCGACTAAACAGCTCGTATTTCGTCGGCTTTAAAGGGTTTAGCTGACGAAATATTCCATAATTCGTCGGCTTAACTCTATTAAAAAATAATTAAAAAACTATAGCCGACGAATTACGGCGTATTTTGTCAGCTATAAGTCCATTCTAGTATAAAAAAAAAACCCGAAATTTCTAAATTACCATTCCAAGCAAGCTGCAAAAAACACCAAAACAATTTCATATAACCAACAACAAGCACATAAAACTACATAATTCATCAACTACACAAAATCTAGATCGTCTAAATTAATATCCGCTTCTGGGGGCTGTTGCGGAGCTTGCGGCGGCTGGGGTAGCGGTATGGGCGGAGCCGGAAGTCCCTGGAGCCGGTATCATCCGCGGAAGGAACAGATGAGGCGGCGGCATCTGTACCCTAGATGACCCACCATCTGAAGCAGTAGGACTCGGAGTGGGCTCCCAATGTATCTCAGGCATACGGGGTGCAGAGACCTCCGTCTGGGTCTGAGACCACAACTGCCTCGAGAAACGAGGGACGCCCGGCTACCTCAATGAAGGAGGCACCTCCGGCTGCCTCTGCGCCGTCTCTAGAAAGGCTGCGCGTCTGGCTGTCATGAGGCCCTGAAACGACGTCTGAGGGTTGCTAGAGGTTCCCACAAACAATTCGGACCTTTGGCCCTTCGAACCCTTCGTCGATCTAATATTACCGCTCATCCTGTTTAAAATATTAATTTGAATCAAGGCCACAAAATAAAAAAATGTAAACATTCAATTAGTCAACAAAAAAAAAATATATACACTTCCTAAAATACAAATTTACACTTCCTAAATACAAATATACATTTCCTAAATAAAAATATACACTTCCTAAGAACACCACAACATTGCAATTGACTGGAAAATCAAAGCAAACACAAAATACTAAATAGAAATATACACTTCCTAAATACAAAATACAAATATACACTTCTTAAATAAAAATATACACTTCCTAAATACAAATATACACTTCCTAAGAACAAATATACACTTCCTAACAACACCACAACATTGCAATTGACCGGAAAATAAAAACAAACACAAAATGAGCCTTGGGAAACAGAAATGTACTCGAGGAGGAGGGAGGGCTCGAGGCTGGAGCAGCAGCAGGAGGAGGGAGGGCTCGAGGCTGGAGCAGCAGCAGGAGGAGGGAGGGAGGGCCGGAGAAGGCGAGCAGCAGGAGGAGGAGGGAGGACTGGAGCAGCAGAAGGAAGAGGGAGGGCCGGAGCAGGCGAGTAGCAGAGGGCGACCGGGAGAGGGAGAGGGCGGCCACCGGGAGAGGGAGAGGGAGCGGAGGCGGAGCTCGGGAGAGGGAGAGGAGGCGGAGACCGGGAGAGGGAGAGGGAGAGGGCGGCGACTGGGAGAGGGAGAGGGAGCAGAGGCGGAGACCGGGAGAGGGAGAGGAGGCGGAAGAGGGGAAAGAGGAGGCTAGGGCATTTCTGCTGTCGAGCGCTTAGTTATACCCGACAACTTTAGTCGACAAAATTATTATTTCGTCGGCTAAGATAATAATCTCGTCGGTTAAGATAAAATTCGTCGCAACAAGTCGTAAAAATTTTTACGCAAAATAACCACCGAAGATAGGGCTATAGTATGTAACAGAAAATTTTTAGGGTTTAGCCGACGAATACCCTAATATATTCGTCGGCTATAGTATGTATAAATAAAGCCGACGAAATATTAGGGTATTCGTCGGCTAAACTGATCTTAACCGACGAAATATACTATAATTCGTCGGCTAAGATCGTTTTAGCCGACGAAATATACTATAATTCGTCGGCTAAGATGGTTTAGGCCGACGAATTATGGTGTAATGACACATATTGTATTCCTTCTTCATGCACATCCATGGAGGAAGGTTGTGCGGTACCAAAATCAACGGCCATACACTGTATTGAAGACTCATGTTGCCAAAAGGGTTGAACCCGTCGGATGAGAGCCCGAGCCTCACATTTCGGACCTCTGACGTAAAATGAGGAAACTCCCTGTCTATATGCTTCCAAGCCTCCCCGTCAGCAGGGTGTATAAGGGTATCTTCGTCATGCAATTCCCTATCAGCGTGCCATCTCATAGCTTTGGCCGTGTGTGAAGACATGTACAACCGCTCCAGCCTATCCTTCAACGGGAAATACCGAAGTACCTTCAAAGGTTTCCTATTGCCTGCAGGAGTCAGCTTATACCTGTCAGTGTGACATACCGGACATGCGTCAAGCCCACCAAGGTCATTCCCTTCTGGATCTTTACCCCAGAAGAGAACGCAGTCATATCTGCATGCATGGATTTTGATGTAGGAAAGCCCAAGATCTTTCAGGATACATCGGACCTTACGATGAGTGGTAGGAAGACGATGACCATGGGGCAGCATCGAAGCAGTGTACTGCAGATAATTATCAACAGCCTTCACGGTCGATTTGGTCTCAACTTTAATCTTCATTACGTCCATCACACTTTCAAGAACGGTCTTCTGACAACCGGGGTACACAGGGGTCTGTTGGAAAGCAAGCAGTTTGTTGTATTTTTCAATACCAGCAGTGTTAACAGCTCTAGGGAAGGGCTGTACCGGGTCAGGCATATACTGTCCTTGAGCGCATACACCGCTCTCATAAGGAAACATGTCGTTGATAAATGCCGTTGTTGGATCGTTGGATGTACTGCCCGTCTCATAAAATTGGCCATGATCATGCGGACCTCCTGATGATGTTTCACCGTGACATAACCAACATGTGTACTTCTCCCAAAACCCGTTACTCCTCAGGTGCTACCATACTTTGTCAATGGGAAATCGATACATATCGCTGCGACACTGACATTTCGTGCACGGGCAATAGAAAATTGTATTCCCGTTAGCATTAGCCAGCGCATATTCCATAAAACTCATAACTCCTGCACCATATCTTTTGTCCCATTTTAGAAGCGAAATCCAACTCTTATCCATATCCTGAAAATATAACAAAATATATGTATAACGCTAGCTAATTATTAATGAAATTCCATGCCATATATAAAATCTCAATTCATTTAGTATATATCTATGTACTACAACTAATTAATAACAAATTAATTAACGCACACACACACATATATATATACCTAATAATTACATAACAATATTATATATATATATATATCTACATCATCACAAAATCATCATTGACATATATACCATCAACACAATATTATAAATTAATTAACATATATATATATATATATATATATAGTCTCTATCCAGAGCGAAGCTTCGCTCTGGAATTAACGTGCGAAGGTCCTTATTTGACTCATTTTTCGGTCATATTTTTCGATCATACCCGGTCAGTGTTTAGATACATATCGTATGATCATCCTTACAAAGTTTCATCCAGTTTGGTGATCGTTTGCACACCGAATCAGATAAAATAAATCAATAGAACAAAATTTGTCCAAGTAGAACCGTTGGAGTAAATCATGATTATGAAGACTTAAACGGTCACCAAACTGGATGAAACTTTGTAAGGATGATCATACGATATGTATCTAGACACTGACCAGGTATGATCGAAAAATATGACCGAAAAGTGAGTCAAATAAGGACCTTCGCACGTTAATTCCAAAGCGAAGCTTTGCTCTGGATAGGGACTGTATATATATATATATATATATATATATATATATATATATATATACACATCCAACGTACTCAAAATCAATCAACTCATAACAATATTATATAGCAACATCATCACAAAATCATCATCAACTCATATATATCATCAACAACTTCATACCATATCAACACAATATTATAAATTAATTAACATATATATATCTACTATTTATTAGCAAAAAATTAATTCATATATATTATCAATTCAAATCATCAACCAAATCGATCAACACATATATATATATATATATATACATCCAACGTACTCAAAATCAATCAACTCAATCACACTCAAAACCAATCAACTCAAATAAAACTCAATTAATCAACATATATATACATATACATACCTATATATAGCTCCACAAACTAATTATGGACAGATTTCAACAACACCCAAACTTTTTCTCCCGTTTTTTCTTCTCCTGTTTTTTTTCCCAGATGAGCTGCTGCTGTCCAGATCTGCAAATATAAAGAACTTTAGCCGACGACATATTAATTTCATCGGCTAAACTTTTAAATATTTCGTCGGCCATAGTCTGTGAACTTTAGCCGACAAAATAAATTCTTTAGCCGACGACGTTTTAATTTCATCGGCTAAAGTTTACCATAGCCGTCGAAAATATAAATTAGCCGATGAAGAAAAATTTCGTCGGTTAAAGTGGACTTTAGCCGACGAAAAAATGATTCGTCGGCCTGGTTTTTTAATTTTCGTCGGCTAAAGCCTTTCTTCTGGTAATGTTTGGGGGTGTCCTTGTTCTTATGTTTGAGATTCAGAATTGTTCCAAGAACGCTGTCACAAACATTCTTCTCTATGTGCATGACGTCCAAGTTGTGTCTGATTTTCAAGGTCGACCAGTAAGGCAATTCAAAGAATACACTTTTGTGCGTCCAATACTTAAACTCATCAGGCATGGGATGATTCAAGTTCGTTACTTCTTTACTGGTGCTCAAATATTCGAACCAGTGCTGGTTAAGCCTCTCCAAAATCCACTCCCCAGACCTCCCTGGGGTTTCAGATTATGCTCCTCAGTCCCATCAAATGCCTCAGCATCCCACCGCCACTCGTGATCCTCGTCAAGATGTCTACGAGATCCCAAGAAACAAATTTTGTCGGCGTGGCGACTAGAATTGACGTCATCTAAGCATACCGGGCAAACCTTGTACCCCTTAGTTTGTTGGCCAGACAACATCCTGTAAGCTGGAAAATCACTGATGGTCCAAATAACAGCTGCTTTCATCATGAATGAAGTTTGACCATGCCTGTCAAAAGTAGGAAGTCAATTTTCCCATAACTCCTGCAGCTCGTCAATTAATGGTCTCATGTACACATCCAAATACTTTCCTGGAGAATACGGCCCAGGTACCATAAGCGTAAGAAAATTATACTCCTTCCTCATACACATGTTGGGAGGTAGATTGTACGGAAATACTATCACAAGCCAAATACTGTAAGACAAATTCATGTTTCCAGTAGGATTGAATCCGTCTGTTGCAAGTCCGAGTCTGACATTTCGACAGTCTCCAGCAAATTCGGAAAAAGAACGGTCAAAGTGCTTCTAAGCCTCCTTGTCTGCGGGGTGTGTGAGATTATCCGGATCTGTCATTTCCTCTCCCTAGTGCCTTGCCTAGTGTCATCTCATATGTTTGGCCACATATGAAGACATGTACAGACGCTGCAGACGAGGACCCAACAGGAAGTAACGAAGAACCTTCCTAGGAATGGGCCGATTTTTCTGTTTAGATGAAGTGGAAGTTGCATACCTTGGCTCGTAGCAGTGTGGGCACTCAACTTCAATCTTGTTGTCTTTGTAACATAAGATGCAGTTATTGACGCAAGCGTCTATCTTCTGGTGATCAAGACCGAGGTCAGCCAACATCCTTTTTACCTGGTCGAAATTTGTCGGACAACTGTTACCTTTGGGAAGCACTTTCTTCATAAGTGCAATATCCTCATCAAAACATATGTTAGTCTTTCCCTGCTTGTTTTTTATCTACATGTGCTCCATGACGGTACCCAACACAATATGCTCACTACCAAGATACAATGGGGCTTGTACTTCCCGTACAAGCCTGTTGTACTTATCATAATCATTGTTGTGGTCAACGTGGGAGACATTAGGGAAGGTGTCAGGGGCGTTGTCATAAACAACATTTTGCTGATATCCTGAGGCGGCGAACGGGAAGGCATCGTTTAAGAGGTTCATCACAGCAGGGTCCCCGTAACTAGCATTGGAAGATCATGTTTGCTGATTATATTGTGTTTGAATTTCTGCAAGTGTAGGCATTTGAACTTGATTTTCGCCGTGCCATGTCCATGTGGTATAACTAGGACAAATACCGTTTAGTGCCAAGTGAGAATACATGTCTTCATATGTTACCGATTTCCAATTGAGATATTTGTTGCACGGACATATGTGAATAACGTTGTCTGGAGGACTATGTAGACGCACAAGCTCAAGAAAATCAAAAATGCCTCTCATATAAACTGGGGACCCCCTCCCTAATTGCATCCAGCTCTTGTCCATGTACGCTATAATAACAGTAAACAAAAATATATAATCAAAAAATCGTGAATAAAATAAACAGGAAATATATATATATATATATATACTTTGTTGGGAAAATAAACATTTACTCAAAAACAAGGATTTTAAAACTCATTTCAATGAAAAAACTATTGAGTAACCCATATTAATGTTTTAACGCCTCTAACAATTAATATTATACCTTTATTGCATTAATTAATTACACGTTCTTTCTCATGTTCAAAAAAAAATTAAAAATTAACACGTTCTCCCAGACTCCCACTCTCCACGATCAACCGAACTCTCAGCTCTCCCGCTCTCTCTATCTCTCTCTAACACTCAATAACGATCTCTGGTTTAGGGTTCTTCACGATCTCTATGATTCCATCGATCAGGACACGTCGCTCTCTCGTTAAATATTTGTCGACTCCGTCGCTCTCCTCAAATAAATCCCAGTTGAGCAGGAAATCGCTCTCTGCCCTAATCTCAGTCGATCGAAGTTGATCTGTGGTTCAATCTCGGCGTCGCTGTCACGTTCAATCGCTCACGCTCGGCGTCACTCTCTAGTTGAATATCGGCGTCGATATCTGCTTTAATCGCTCTCACTCAACCTCGCTCGGGAAAACCATAAAAACAGGTACATTTTGAATTTTATTGAATTTAGGCTTACTTTATGACTTATCTGATGATATTGAAGCTCCATTCTCTGATTTAAAGTGATTGAAGGCCATGAATATGAAAACATGAAAATTATAGGGTTTCTCTGGTCATAACTGTTACAGATTGAGATTAATTTTGTTTAAGATTTTATTTCAAAAATTTACTGTGTATAATTGGCATAAAATTGAAATGGACAAACTGTATTAAAGTTTACTGACCCCCAGTGGAAGTTTATTGCGTAGAAGTTTACTGGGGGGCAGTAAACTTCCACTGGTTTCACTAGGGGGCAATGAAGTTGTTTATTAGGGTAAGAATGGGTATATGTTGTGTATAATTGGCATGATTATGAAATGGAGATATTATATTGAAGTTTACTGACCCCCAGTAGAAGTTTACCGGGGGCAGTAAACTTCCACTGTGTTCATTAGTGCGCAATGAAGTTGCTTATTAGGGTAAGAATTGGTATCTTTTGTGTATAATTGACATGATTATGAAAGGGAGATACTGTATTTAAGTTTACTGACCCCCAGTAGAAGTTTACTGGGGGGCAGTAAACTTCCAATGTGTTCACTAGGGGGCAATGAAGTTGCTTATTAGGGTAAGAATGAGTATTTGTTGTGTATAATTGGCATGATTATGAAAGGGAGATACTGTATTTAAATTTAGTGACTCCCAGTAGAAGTTTACTGGGGGGCAGTAAACTTCCACTATGTTCACTAGGGGGCAATGAAGTTGCTTATTAGGGTAAGAATGAGTATCTGTTGTGTATAATTGACATGATTATGAAAGGGAGATACTGTATTTAAGTTTACTAACCCCCAGTAGAAGTTTACTAGGGGCAGTAAACTTCCACTGGGTTCACTATGGGGCAATGAAGTTGTTTATTAGGGTAATAATGGATATCTGTTATGTGTTGTGCCCTGAAATTGAAAGGGAGATAATTTTTGCAAGTTTACTGATCCCCAGTTGAAGTTTACTAGGGGCCAATAAACTTTATTTTTTGCATATGCAGTTTATAAATGCAAGTTTTTACTACTTATATGTAGGATGAGAAGAAGTTCAAGGCCTTTAGGTGTGAATTCTAATACCGAAGAGGATTCGGTTCAAGAATCTGTAGGTTCTATGAAGACATTACAAAATATAGGAGAAGTTTTACAGAAGATGAAGTCGAAGAAAAGAGAAAAGAGGTCCAAAAGGGTGCCGCTGCTGAAGAAGAAGAAGATGATGATTACACTGAAGATGAAAAGGGGGAAACAGAAAAGTATCTTTTTCAGAGAAGATCAACAGGCAGAAAAAGAAAACAAGCGGACACAGATTCAGGGGAGGAGGAGGAGGAGGAAGAAAAGGGAAGAAAGAAGATGGAAAAAGGAGGAGAAGGTGACTTGACCAAGATGAAACACGTGCAGCAAAAGTGCTCACTGACATCATTTTATATGTTAATGTATAGATACAAGGAGAGCATCCCAGAAGAATCATGGGAGTTGATAAACAGCACTTGTTTTCGGGGAATAATTGAAGCATTCAGATTGGACAAGGTTGAGGAGGATCAAGTGAAGAAGCTTGAATCTGATTTTGAGATCCTAATGAGGCACTACAACAGTGACAATAAAAACTTCATATTTGGGAACACGGAGATTGAAATTACGGAGCATGACGTGCATTCAATTTTTGGAATAACCAAAGAATGCACAATAGACCAGAAATACTGCAAGGGCAGTAAGAAGAATGTGGCAGATTCTGTTGTCTTTGGAAAGCAAACAAGAAGAACAATCACCAGAAAGGTTATTGATGACACATTAATGGAAGAGCTTAGGAAGATTCAGAAGAAGAAGGGGGATCCAAGGAAGATAGCCTTTTTGGTTATAATGTACCTTATTGCAACTTTATTTTTCAGCAGAAGCGGGAACCACATTGAATGGAAACTGATACTCAAGTGTGAAGACCTTGAAGGCATCGACAAATACAACTGGTCACATAAGGTATTAGAATTCTTGCACCAAGGACTTCACAAGCACATAAGGGGGGAGCCAAGAGTTTTAAACGGATCCCTCCTTCTGGTTCTATACTGGTTCCTTGAGAAAACAAAAATAAAGAAGCAGATTATCAGGAAAGAGAAGGAGACTCCCAAATTTATAAGATGGTCAATACAAGTGATCATCAAAGAAAATGAGTATTTGAGAAGACCTAAATTGCTAGAGATAATGGTATTTTATTTATATAGCCATTTTTATAATAAAAAAAATATTGCATTGTATTGTTTGTTTTTTGAAAAACTAAATTAAACTGATTTGTGTCTTATAAATGTAAAAACAGAAACTCATAATAGAATGTCCATGGATGGATGAGAAGGAAACGAGTTTTGGCAATGATAAGCGGCAGCAAGATGACAATGGAACACCAAGGACAATTGATTAGGTAAGTTTGAATGGTTACTAACACCCAGTAAAACTATTAGCAATGAAAATGGAACTTCAATTGCACGTTTACTGACCCCCAATAGAAGTTTACTGGGGGGCAGTAAACTTCTACTGGGTTTACTAGGGGGTAGTAAATTTTTTTATTAGGGTATATTAAGTGTGTAATTGTCATGAAATTGAAAAGGAGATAATGTATAGAAGTTTACTGACCCCCAGTAGAAATTTACTAGGGGCAGTAAACTTCTACTGGATTTACTAGGGGACAGTAAAGAAGTTTATTAGGGTATATTAAGTGTGTAATTATCATGAAATTAAAAGAGAGATAATGTATAGAAGTTTACTGACCCCCAGTAGAACTGGGGGGTAGTAAACTTCTACTGGGTTTACTAGGGGGCAATAAAGTTGTTTATTAGGGTATATTAAGTGTGTAATTGTCATGAAATTGAAAGGGAGATAATGTATAGAAGTTTACTGACCCCCAATAGAAGTTTATTAGGGGGCAGTAAACTTCTACTGGGTTTACTAGAGGGTAATAAAGTTGTTTATTAGGGTATATTAAGTGTATAATTGTCATGAAACTGAAAGGGAGATAATGTATAGAAGTTTACTGACCCCCAGTAGAAGTTTACTGGGGGGTTTACTAGGGGGCGATAAAGTTGTTTATTAGGGTATATTAAGTGTGTAATTGTCATGAAATTGAAAGGGAGATAATGTATAGAAGTTTACTGACGCCCAATAGAAGTTTACTGGGGGGCAGTAAACTTGTTCATTTGTATATAATTGTTTAACAGTAATGATTTCGTTGTTATAACGTGTACATGAGCTGCCGATGGAAGATATGAAGAAGAAGCTGACAGAACTTGCTAAAGCAAATGAAGAACTGATGAACAAAAACACTGAATTGCTCGGCAAGTTAAAGAAAGCGGACAGCCAAATCATTGAGCTAGAGAAAGAAGGAGGGCAGACAAAAATGAAATCAACGCTCTCAAGAAACAGTTGCACAAGGGGGCAAAACATGCTCAAACAAAACAAATAATATGTGTAACTGAGGAGAAGGAGGAGGATAGGTCAAAGCCGGTTGAAGAGGAAGAATATAGTTGCAAAGAGGGGCAACCAGGAACTGAAGAGGTAAGAGTAGAAATCAGTTTACTGACCCCGAATAAATATTGTGTTTTCTTCATTTTTTTGAGGATAACTTGTGTGTTTTCTTTTGTGTAGTTTTTTGAACAAGTAGCAGAACCAGCTCCGTTGCGAAAGATATTTCTAAAAGACGATGAACCTGTGACGACTGATGTCAACCTGTCTAAACTAGACAAACTTGTTGATCATGCTGTGGAAATGGCCGGAAAAAAGAAACCAGCTTGAAGAATAAAGAACAGCAAGCAGGAGGGCTCAAGAAATATGTCAAGCAGAAGGGCTCAAAACAAACTGGTTCGATTGAAAGAGACGTCAACCTGAAGAAGCATGGGGCACAAAAGAGGAAAGAAGAAGAATGGGAGTATGACACCCCTGAAGGGCTAAAGCCAGCAAAAAGAACAAAGGAGGTGGAGCGTAAAGTTCAAAATCGTATTGTTATTGATGGAGTGAACTGCAACACTCCAACATGGAAGCTCTTGGATGAAAAGATGGCGAATCACTATAATAACTGGTTTGATTTGAACAAGGACGAGAATGATGAGTAAGTTTATTCTTCCCTAGTATATATATATATATATATATATAACATTACAATTAGTTTCCTGGTTTGACTTGCTTATGACTTATTTGTGTCTGCACAGATTCCGGTATTGGGAGTGTTGTGATGGTATCATTGACATTACCAAATATGACTTGAAGAAAATAATTCAAGAAGGAGAGATTACATCTAATGTGAGAAAAAATTATCGGTCTTACTAACCGCAATAAAGTTGATGTCTGAGTAACTTAAGATGTATTCTTTGTTGTAATTATTTGTGACTTATAATTGTTGTACATGCAGACCATCGGGGTGTACTTCATAATGTTAAAGGAGGAAATGGAAAAGAAGAAGGTCTCGGTCGGATTCTTAGACATAGAGGCAGCGGTAAGTAGTCTAACCTGTAATAGCAGCATGCCGCAGCACCGCGGTCTCCTGCGTTACTTTTTTTCAGTTAACACAATCTTACTACTTGCTTTTATAAATACAGCACGCGGTGGTGGTACATGAACAAAAACTGAAGGAGTTCCTAGCTGGAGGAGGAAAACAGGGGGAATTCAAATGTAATGAATTGGATATAGAGGTTTCCATTATTAATCCTTTGTGGTCCATCTTCAGTAAGGACCTGATTTTCATTCCGGTACATCACGGGGTCAACCACCACTATACCTTGGTCCTGATTGACAACAAAGCTCGATGCTTCTATCACCTGAACTCAATGCTACTACCAAGGAAATATTACTCTGCCGACACCAACAACCACTTTCAGAATGCAATGGCAGTGGTGAGTTGTAAGTGATTTTGTCACACCCCAATTTTCGAAAGATAAATTTCAAAAATTTTGGCATGATATAACCTAAAATACTAAAATCTCAAAACCTGTTTCAAGAAAAAACCAAGAAAAATAAACTCAATGCGTAATGTAAATTTACACACAACTCCAAATTGAGTTAAATATTACATTTCCTTGTTTACATAACTTGAGAACAAGAAAAGAAACGCTCGCATGAGTTTAATAAATTCATATCCCAGTGTATATAAAAAGAATATACAATGAACATCCAAAACCCGACAAAAAAGAAACCCTACCACTAAGCCTCCATCTCAACCCTGCTGATCCTCACCTGCAGGTCTAACCCCTTCACCAAGAATGGTGCACCGGGTTGTAAACAACAAACCCGGTAAGCTAAAAAGCTCGTATGAGTAAATTCAAAAACAACACAACATTTAATCACATCCAATATTCACAAGAGAGATTGGATCAATAATTAAAAACCTCACATCTAACACATTCCCAAGAAATGTACCCATGAGTCCCAGATATTTAATAAAATACCCCTCATGACCTACAACAACACTATGTGTACCCATGGGTCCCAGATACCATACAGTATCTCCCATGACCTACACTGACAGACGGACTAGAGCTTTATTCTTAACTGCAACCAATCACCCGGCCAAAGGCTTGGAACCCGGTTTGACTGTCTAATATCAAACACAAAAAATGATAAATAGCAACTTAACCGTAACCAATCACCCAATTAAGGACTTGGAACCCGGTTTGGCTATTTATCAAAAAAAAACAGAATATCACAACATCAACCTCAACAACACAATATCACATCATTATTCTATCCTTTCACATGGAAATATTTACCTGAACAAAATATAGATATTCCACAAGAATCATCTATAAATAATCAATAAACTCATGATCACATGAAACTCAAAATAGCACATAAAGAAAACTTGTTTTACCTTACCTTTGAGCCGTTGGCGATCAAGCTCATATATTTTTAAAAACAATTAAAAGCATAATATTAAATCCAACATCATCATCATTATATATCCATAATAACATTAGGTTCAAAAGTGAACCTTGGTGAGATTTACTCACCAAAATCTCCCGCTGCAAATTCCACAACCGACCAAGGTAAACCAACACAACTTCACAAATCACCTAAAAATATCACAAATAAAACCTTAGTAACTAAAACACTAAAAGTTATCACACTACCCTTAACTAACCCTTAGTTAAAGAGATGACAACTTTCCAAAGTCGTCGAACTTAGAGACCCACAAAGGCTGCCTCTAATCCTCAAATCTTACCCCAAACCTCAACCAAGCCTACACAAATAAACTTAAGTCCTAACATGCCAACCTTGCTTAAAATCTAGCCATACTACCACTCAACAAGCTCACAGCAACAAACTCTAGCAAATCACAGGAAGCCAAGGCTGCAACTCAGCCGGACGCGCCGCCACACGCCGCCACAAGCGGCGCCGAGTGGGCCCCACGCGCCACCCCAAACCTCCGAATTAGGAGAAACTCCCAACAGTAAAGTTGAAGCTTGAAGCAAGGGGAACAACTTTCATACTTGAGACTTCGGCCAATTTTGGCCGGAACAGGCCGGAAACCGTCCCGAACAGTGACCAGAAAAATCAAAGACAAAATCTGCAAAACCGGCCTCAAAACCTTAAAAACTTGCTTCAATCCAAGCCTAAACACTACCAGGGGAAAGAGAGGATCAAGACTCACCTAAGGAAGCCCTTCGTCGCCGCCGTACACGGCAGCTCCGACCATGGTGCAGCAGCCCTCTTTCCGGCAACACAACTCTGATTTTTGACGCGCCACACCGAGCAGCAGCTGCCCAGCCTTGAAGAGCACACTTGTGGGAGTCGAACGGGACCGGTGGCGTCCGGTTTGGTGGCCGGATGAAGGAGAACTCGGCCGGAGAAAGTGAGAGTTCGGGGGGAGCTCGGGAGAGGAAGAGAGAGAAGAGAGAGAAGAGAGAAAAGAGAAAAGAAAAGAGAGGAAGAGAGAAAAGAGAGGCTGACTTTTTTTTTAGGGTTCCCAAAAACATCCCACACACATTTTTCTACTTATACTCTTTTCAAACCCGGAAACAAACTTCCTCTGAACATAACTTCTTAATACGACATCTGTTTCAGGCTTGCCGCATGTCTACGAACTCATATCGACAAACTCTACAACTTTCATGAAGAAAGTTTTCGAAGATAACTTACGAAACATAAAGTCAACTTTTGGCCTCTCAAAAGTCAAAGCACTTTAAATAAACTCCCGAAACTTCAATTTCACATAACCCCGAGAATTCCCATAAATAATCCTTCATTAAATAAGGGAATAATACAAGGGAAATTGATATGAAAATCTAGGGTATTACAGATTTATTAGGGTAAGAAGTTTACTAGAGGGTAGTAAACTTCTACTGGTTTTTGTTTGTTGTTTGTCTCTTGGTTTGTTTGAGTTGTAATTTACTTGTGTGTTGGAACCAACAAGTGAAGCATATTATGGTGTTCATCAAGCGCATATATGATTCCACCAAATACCCTCTCAGCCAAGGCATGGACCCTGAGGAATGGAGGGAAAACTATGACAAGCAGGACAGCCAAGGAATAGTGATTCATGGTTACTCGATGATGAGTGCTGAAGAGAAAAGAACAAGAAGATGGAAGCTGGACCAAAACGTTTATCAAGCAAGATACAACCTGACTGATATCTTATCTGCCCGCAGCAAAAGAAAACATCATAAGTACCTTTAAACTTCCTTTAAAGAGTTTTATTAGGGTCAGAAATTACTTGTCTGTTTTATTGGGGTGAAAAATTTAGTAACACGGTTTCATAATACATTGCAGGTCAGACTGTGGACCATTTTTGCTCCACTTTATCCAGAGCCTATGTCATAAGGAAAAACCGATAGAAGATGGTGGTAATCAAATGAGGAAGAAGATCATGTTAAAGTTCATGGACATAAATATAAAAAAAAGATTAGTGCCACTTTAGATATAGGATCTTCAAAATGTGAAAATATGTAGTATTTTGGTAGTGTTGCAAGAACATATGAATGATCTTGAATTTCAATGCCAGAACTTATTCTTTTAGTAATTTTGGTCTATTCCTTTGATCTTTCTGTCAGTTTCATTTATCTTTGGTTGTCAGTTTCAGTTTTTTTTTTGTTACAGGGTGGTTATTGGGGGTCAGTAAACTTTGGTTGCTCTGTTCAGGAAAATTACTGACCCCCAATAATTTTCCCTACTTGAGAGTTTACTACCCCATTATGTCATTAGAGGATGGTTGAAAGGAATCTAAGTAATAACAATCATCCAGAAACTTTGGTTGCTCTGGTCAGGAAAATTACTGACCCCCAATAATTTTCCATACTTGAACATATGAGCATAACAAAAACTGGAAGCATTCCAGATTAAAGAAAAGACCTGAAAAAGAGTAAAACAAATATCCAAGTATCAAACTGGAAGAAAATAAAGGAAGGTGGATGTGTTGTATCAAGAAATACAGAAAATTACTGACCCCCAATAATTTTCCACACTTTACATATATATGAGCATAATTTTCCAATCATTTTCCATACTTGAGAGTTTAATTACTACCCCAATAATATTTTTCACCTTATACCTCTAGTTAGGGCCCTAATCTTGTTTGAGAGCATATGACATTGTGATTTCGTTTGTTGTTGGGGGGTTTTCGAATTCGCATATGTGAGAAAATTTCGGCAGCATCTCCCTACAGTTCCCCAAGTGCACTAATATTTATACCTAGAATGCACTCGAGGAACAATAAAGTAAGATCTTGTCGAAATATATATACCCACAACCGAAAACGAAACGCAACAACAACAAACGGAATCTCAATGTCATATGCTCCCAAACTGTCCAAATATGGGACAATTCGAAAACCATTTTGTTAGACACAGTCGTAACATAATGGTTCTCGAACGGAATTTCTAAAGGTAATAATATATATTGATGAATGTATAAGAATATTATAATTCTTAATTAAATGATTCATCATTTTATTTTTTATCATATGAATACACAAATCGATTTGAATGAAAACAAAATTTGATTATTCACATAATTATTAATCATACATACAAAAGCTAGATATATATACAAACATAATATTATATAGTTTTCATGCATATATAATATTATACGTACGTACAAACATATTATATACACATATCTAGTAATTATATTAAGCATACAATAAGTAAGCAACAATCCATCAAAATTGGACCGGCACGTCGCCGAAAGTTCGCAGGAAAATATGCCTAAAAGAAGAAAGTAGATTAATTAATTACAGTAGTTACATATATACTAATTAGGAGATCGAGATCACAGGGCACAGCTCTTAAAGATCGATCAAATTCATGAAGAAAAGATTCCAAAACTAGATTTGGATCGGATGAATATTCCGATGAAGGGGGGGAGCTAGACCATGCCTTTCTTCTGCATTCTCTTCTGGGCAAAAGGTGTATAAATAGATAATATGTAAACTTAGCAGACGGAATATTTCGTCGCCTAGGACAAAAGGTGTCGGAAAAAATATTCGTTTTGCTTTGTGTCAGGCAATAATTCAAATTCTTAGTCGACGGAAAAGTTCGTCGGCTAAGAAAGGAATATTCGTCACCCAAGTCGTTCTTACCCGACGGAATCGACTTCGTCGCCCAAGAAAATTTCAGACGACGGAACATTATTCGTCGCCCTAGAAAATCTTAGACGACGGACTATGTCGACAGTCAATTTCTGTCGACTAAGAAGATCTAAGCCGACGAAACCATACCAACGGAAGATATTCGTCGCCTAGGGTTTACTAAGCTGACAGAACCTGGACGACGAATAGTATTTCGTCGATTATGAATAGCTTAGTCGACGGAAGACGTCGATAGTTATTTTTCATCGCCTAAGAAATCTAAGGCGACGGATGTAGTGTCCTATACGACGGTTCTTATTCCGTCGGTGAAGAGTCTCTTAGCCGACGGAATTAATAAGATTTCGTCGGCTAAGTCGATATTTCCTATAGTGTAAGTCGAAATTATAATATACGCTCGGAAAATAAAATAATAAATTATAGAATCTTGCATGCATATTTATTTAAAACCAAAATGTCCACTCACAGGCATAAGCCCGACGATATCCGCATCGCCACTCATGCGAGGTTCCCTTCATATCATGGCACAATAAATATGCTTAGGACCAAACTTAAAATCCGGAAAATAAATACTTGAATATAAACACCAAAATCTCTTCCCCTTAACCCACTACTCTTACTAGGGTTAAGCTTACCGGATTCTCACCAAACTCCACCATAACCATAATTCATCAATTCTAACATTCTAAAATAAATACTAAGGAAATCCAACGGTCGGATTTTTCATTCTAACAATCGCCAACATTCTCAATCTTTGAAAAATCTCAAACCTAACCAAAACTCCTCCAAAAATTTCAAACTTCACATCATTACACTCCCCTTAATATAACACATTTAAAACCCTTAAAAACCACTTCATAATGGAGGCGCCGCTGTCTGCTCCGCCGGCAGCGCTAGCCAGCGGCCGACTCCGGCGACCTCCGATGCCTACCAAAATTTAACTGCATCTTCCTCTCAATCCGCTCTACAACTTTCCTAACTAGCACAAAGTCTAATTTTAAGCTTAACTAGGTCAATCGAACCAAAACACATAATTAAGCCCTAGAATTTCAAACCTTCGTTTCTCTTTACCTAGCCCGAGTTAGGTCGAATCTTTTTAGGGGTTTGCTGCTGGAAGGGAGAGCTTCAAGATGAGACCCGCAACTCCGATTTTGGTGGCCGAAAAAAGGAGTTCCGACGAGAACACCTCCACGCACAGCCGCGGCTTCCCGGCGATCCTGCTCCTTCACGGCGGCACGACATGGGCTGCCACATACCTAGACTTGTAGAGGATGCTCCTAGCTTCAATTTGATACCCACCTTGCAACCCAACTCGGTCGGACAGAGGTAGTGAAGTCGCCGGCATAGAGAGAGACACGGGAGAGAGGAGAGAGAGGGGAAGGTAAATTCTGATTTTCTACCTTCCTCAAATGGTAAGTTTCCATTTTTATACCCCCAACCAAAATAGTAACTTTATATTTACACCATAACTTTCACATACGAACTCCGATTTTAACGTATAGCATGTCCATGGATTCGTATTAATGTCATCTACGACTTCCTTAAGGAAATTTTCCCAAAATTGTTTTCCTACAAAAATTCAACTCTAGGATCCTCCAATAGTAAACGGTTACTCAAATCAGTAAAAGGTCAAAGTAACATCAATAGTAAATACCCGCAAATTAACTCAAGAACCGGGATGTGACAAGCGAAGCGCTCCCCATAGTGCTTCAGCCGCTGGCGATGTTCAAGGCCTCAGATAGCCAACTTAATGGCTTCCTGCTCGGGTAGCAGGTAATCACACTTGGCATGTTGGATTTTGAAGCATTGGAGGAATGAGACTCTAGAGTCCATACTTTGCTGGCTCATCCGGGTAAGGGAGTCGAGACCGACTTCTGGCTCGATAGTACCGTATGTTTCTCGAAAGAGTCTTTCCATAGTAGGCCAGTCCGTGATTGACCCAAGCTTCAATCTGGAGTACCAGATGAAAGCTGCTCCAGACAGTGAAGTCCCAAAAAGCTTGAGTTTGAGAATGTCATTATTCTCATATTGACCGCATTGGATCTTGAAGCAGGCCATATGCGTTGTTGCATCTTCCTTTGTCTCCCAAGAGAAAGTTGTAAAGACAATGTTCTTAAATCCTTGGGGGAAAGGGTATTGCGCCACGCTATCAGGGTACGGGTCTCGATACTGCAAGTTAGCATCACCTTTTTCGGTTTGCTCCTTGACTATACTGGAGATGAGCTGGCACCAGTCGGCTGCCGTCACTGGTGTAGGCTCTGCCCTTTCCTCATGGTTTGGCCATGCAGAAAAGCTAACAGCATGCCCGGCATTCTTAGGGGCTGGGTTGGAATGGGCTATGACTGGGTCATCTGGTGTCCCAGTCCCCTAATATGGAGAGCTACCAGCACCCTTTAGTGTTGCACCAGGGCTGCGTGGAGGAGGTACAGGTGGTGACGTTTTTGAGGTACCAGCTCCTAACCCAAACTGAGGGGTTTTCTGGGCCTCGACTTTCGGATTAGTCCTAGGGCGTTCATTAGGTGGGATGTACCTAGATGAACCCTCGGTTGCTCCCATGTCGGTTAAGTTGAGGGCATGATTCTTTCATGCTTGAGACCGCATCCAGTCTTCCACCTGTAGGACCCTCAAGCTCAACCTATCATGTTGTTCCTTGAAGTCGTCGAGCTTTTCCAGACTGTTCTTATTCCCGAAATAGGATGCATTCTGCTGATTTTGTAGCTTGACATCATGTTCGTCCAGGCGACGAGTTTGTTCATTCACAGTCGCGCAAGCATCTTTCAAGGTATCCGTGTTCTGGTCCAAATCCTTGGAGATTCGTTGGAGGGACCCATCAACTATGTCCTTTTTCTCCCTCATTTGGCCTGCAACCTGATTGAAGTCCTCAGTGAGTATGGTGAGGTTGTTCTGGTCAGCCTTCCAGAGGACTCTGTCTCTCTTGACCTCTCCAATGAGGTCTGTGACTGTCTTCTCCAGACCACGAACGGCATGTTCGGTAATAGAGGCCTGGGTTGTCAAACCCTCGATCCGCCCTTTTAGTTCATCCAACACCTCAAGGATTTGCTCCGTCGGCAGAGCAGGTGTTGTGTGTTGGCTTGGTTGTGAACCTACCATTGTGGTTTCGCTAAAGTCTGGGTTGCCAAACTGAGCAAAAACCTGTTCCTTGGTGAGAGATCGGCAAACCGCACTATTATGGGGTTTGTACTGTGGTGACTTATGTTTGAGACAAGAAATTTGGGGTCTCCTGTATGGTGATTTGCCTGGTTTCCCAATGGTGAATAGTATGTTGTACTCTCGGTCCCACCGGGCGTGCCAATGTTTTGGCCACGATCCTCAGCAGGGGGGTAACTTTGCGATACCAAAAGTAAACAAGGGTTGCGAGCGTGCCACTGCACGGACGCAGAGTGTAAACTGTGCGTGCTTGGCTTCCAATCAAGCGAAAAGGGCTCCAGTGCCACCTCGCGGACGAGGGATTACGAGTAGCTCACTTATTCACCTGCGATCAATACTCACTGTAGGAAGCGAGTAGAGCAATCTATTGGAAAAGAAGGAAAAAAAGACAAAGCTCCGAGGAGCGTACAGGGAAATGAAGGCAAAGCTCCGGGAAGCTTGTAGAAAGAAAAGGGCTAAGGCGTGAGGCTTTAGCGTTTGGAGGTTCAACTGTGTTGAAGGTATTGTTTTTGTAATTGTTGAGTTCTTGAGTGTGTGTAAAGAATATCCTCGATCTCCTTTATATAGAGTCATTTTAAGGCCACAAGTATTGGCCCAAAACATATCAAAGACTTGTAAAAGTCTTCAACGATAAATGATGCTAACCGCCTGTTGATACGATAATAGAGATGTACCGAACGTAGACGATTCTTAGGCAATTGTTATGTTGCCTAGCGAATGATATTCCATAGAGATAAGCATCTGTGTTAATCCATTAAGAAGTAGACTTTGTAATTAGTCCAACTCCTCAGACTTCGCCATGCACGTACTGTAAACAAATAATAAAATTTGCATAAGAAAAAGTTTGTAAAATAGACAAACGAAACAAAAATAAAGTTAATAAAACATACCTTCACATATTCTTCCCATACACTGTTTTCATCAACGCTTATCATGTGAGTTGATGAATCCCAGCTAAATTCGCTTTGGCCCAAGATATCACTCACAATTCCGTAAAACTTTTTCCATGACTTCACACGAGTTTTCACATTGTCAGCAGATACTTGAATATTAAATTGTGCAGATAAAATATCAGCAGCTGTATTATAGCTATAGCTTTCCAGTCGTTATCTCCTTTATGACCCAAACCTCGTTCCTCACGAAGTATGTCAGCCAAAGCACACTCCATTTTCAAATTCCACTGCATATAGTTCTTGCCTTCAGACTTTGCTTTGTTCTTTCCTCCATTCTTTCCATTTGGCTTTTCGTTTTTGACCTCATTCACTCCAAGTCTATCCATTTCTCAATACATGCAATTAGACATCACAGGAAAAAAAAATTAAACTTGATACATCAAGACAACAATGAACATGCAACAATGATCATAAGAAATAATAGGAGATAAGATATTATACGCAACATGCAAATGCATATAAAAATTTCAACCATACTAAAATTTAGCTTAATAAAGATTCATTACAAATAGTAATTGCACTAAGGGAACAAAATGAAACAAAAAGAAACATATAATGTCATTTGATTGACATATCACGATTCTACAGCCCATCGTGCCTGATAATCTTGGAACATCTTCAATGCAAATGTATCACGAAAGTTTGTCCATTGATCAGTAGCTTGAACACATGTAATCCTATCATTATTTGCATCATTCTCTGACGTTGGACGATTTAATAACTCCAAATCAACAACTGCTAAAAACCTTGAATCTTGATCTTCTAAAACAGGATCACTAGCTTGCTCAATTTGAATAAAATTATGCAAAACACAATTAGCATTTATGATCCTAACTTGTGTTTTGATGCTAAAGAATGAGGGAGTACGCATTATGCTCCATCGCTTTTTTAACAACCCAAATGACCATTCAATTGCATTCCTTGCAATCGAATGACGAAGATTGTACAACTCTTTGTAATTTCCAGGTCGGCTTCCGATCCACTCATTTAAATGGTATCTAGTTCCTCGATATGGTGCTAAAAAACCAGGCTCGTTAGTATAGCCAGCATCCACCAAAAAGTATTTATCTACAATAAGAAATGCATGAAAAGAATTAGAAGCTTACTAATCCTAAGTTTTATTTCATTTGAAATTAGTATAGCGAATTACCCCTTGGAACATGAAGCCGATTATTTCTGCGTAGAGCATCTCGTAAAACACGAGCATCAGAAATAGAACCCTCCCATCCAGGCAATACATAGATAAATTTCAAATCAGGTGTACAAACTCCTAGGACGTTAGTAGAGATATCACCCTTTCTATTACGATATCTTGGTCTTTCCTCAGCCGACACAGTCACTGGAATGTGTGTCCCATCAAGGGCTCCTAAACAATGCTAAGCGAATGGAAAATATAGAAAGTAAGGATTAAAGTTTTTAATGAAGATTTTAGAAAGTGGACATAGATTTTCAAGAGGTAGAGAATTACCTCAAACCACTTTCATTTCTCTTTTTTTGAGCTACCAATGATAGATGATTGTAGCTTCAAGTATTTCTTTACTTATTCTCATCATTGCATACAACATTTTATGAAATTGTCGACTGACTGTTTCCTTAGAGCGATAATATAGGAAACCAATTTTTCGGTACTTCAGGTTGTTAGCAAATATGTCCAGGAATATAGCTATTGATTCTTCAATAGGAACATTTCTTGTACGAACTAGCCCTCCTATTCCGCATAAAATCTCACATAATCTCCTAACTGCGTTCTTGCTAACTCGTAGTTGTTCAATACCCATCTTTCTTGATCCCAATCACATGAAGGCTCTTTAACAAAAAATGTCTTGTGATACCACTCTAGTACTAAAGCAATTATAGATATAAAGGCACCATAAACAATTTTCATTCTTTTTTTATTTTCTTCTTCCTCTATGGCACGCTTTCGTTTTAACCTCATTATAATGTTAGCAACACTCATACAAGCCATACATGTTTCAACACAATAAGCATCTTCATACATGTTATTCGCTAGCCATGATTTTAACTTCTAAACCATAAGCAAATCAGAATGCAAATTTTTCACATGTCTCTAAAGTAGACATAAAATGTGATTGGATAGAAATAGGGCAGCTATGCATCTTCATACTATAAAAAGGCAGGGGACTCACCCTTGAAACAAAACTCTAGTACTTTGACTATTCCTTTTAACACAACTGCTGCTATCCTTGTTTTGTACATGGAGAAAGAAAAAAAATAGAGACACATCAATAAACTTGGTACGGTGTGCATAATTCAAATTTGTAGGAACAAAAAATGATAACGATCAAGAGAAAGGAAATATGAAACCGATAACAAAATCTAGAAAATTAGGCCAAACTTAACAGGGTTTTCCTAGCAAACAAAATAAGTAGAATCAACTACCAAAAAGTTGCAAACTTTACACACACAAACATGACCATTATTATAAAACTCCTGCCTCTTACTCTATCATTACCACTAAACCAAACCAACACAGACAAGATATCCAAAACTTCAAGCTATATATATATATATAAAAACAAGTCTAAGGCAGAAGTAACAATATATCTAGTGCGAGGATTTGTGAACTAGTCCTTCATCATATCGTATGTGTGTGATATATATATATATATATATATATATATATATATATATATGTGTGTGTGTGAGTTCCCATTTGTGAGCTTTTATACAGATTCGACTCAAAATTTACACACAACAAGAAAGAAAAGAATCAAAAACAAAGAACATGGGACAGCCTAATGAAGAAGAGAATCAAAGAATCAAAAGACAAGAATCAATGAAGCCAAAAAAATTGAAAACAATAACAAAACACAGATTAACAGCAGCAACAATCTTATAAAGGAGATGGATCAGAGGTAATATACTAACCCGTTTAGCAGAAGAAGAAACAGTCCCTAGAAGAAAATCCAAAGATCAGATTGCACAGAACCTAGTCATAGTCAAAGAACCATTGAAAAATTAGATTTCAATAGATAAAGCAATTATACATAAGAGGATAGAGATTAGAACCTAACCTTTTTAGCGTCAAGAGAAAAGCCAAAAATCAGAACAGCTGCAAACTTTTGAGTCGAACTCATGTGGCTCTATATAGAGGCTATGGATCAAAATTTGACACGCCAAGTTTTGGTTTTGGCGCTCAAGAAAAAGAGATTTCCCACTGTGAAGGAATTGGAGAATGACGTCTAGATTGAGAGGAATTCAACTGAGGAATTGACGCTCCTGAATTCCACGCTTTTTTTCTCATGGAATTTGCAGATTTCACGGGATAACAATCCAAACGGTGGAATGTGTCCTGAGGAATTGGGAATTCCTTTATTTTGATTAAATTCCCGGGAATTCATCCCTATCCAAACACACCTAGTGTTGGCCAAGTTAAACTTAAACCTGATGGCGATGACTAGAGCTGGAGGCGTTCTTAGAAACTTGAAAAGTATGAAGGTATCATAAGGCTGCATCAAATTTAGAAACTTGAAAAGTATGATGGTATCATGTCTCGCCTAGTTACGAAAATGGCTCGCATTGCAGCATCTTCAAAGGAGGCGTGCATATATTACAAACACAATATTGCGAGTTCATGAGCATCCCTTATTTCGCCCAGAAGAGTGTTGATCATAGTCCTTCATTTTGGAAGAACAGAAAGGTTGAATCGACAAAATCTAAGCAAAGCTTGTATTCAATGTTTTAGTCATAGAGCTTCCAGTCCATATACTAATGCAATTCCTCCAAAAGGACGCTCTTTTATTCTCCATTTCACTATTATCCCTGATAACTTCATGAAAAAAGATGATCACAGGTCTGGCATTTTCTACAAACCACTACATCTGAGACATTGTGCAACGTGAATAATAGATAATGACCATTTTCCACCAAAAATCATATTACCAGCTAATCACCAAAAACACATTAGTGTACTACTCGGAATCTATCAGCATAAGTATTGACACAGGATAACATTGACAGCACCCAACAGAAGATCTGACCTCGTACAAATAAGTATGCAAAAATCAGCCAAAAAAGAAATAGCAACTTTACTACTAGATGCTTTTGTCACAGGGCTTAGTGAGAAACGAGAAGGCATCAACAGATGATGTAGCCGGAATAAACTCATCGGAAAGATAATCCCCGGAAAGTGACTAGTCCATAAGAGGGTCCAGATCGATTGCTGCCGGTGGGAAAGAAAAGGTAATACATGAAGAAGCAAATGGAAAATGGACCAGGAAGTGGTTTAGAGGTTTAAGCACGAGCAATCATTACTCACCCTCAATGCAAAGCAACATGTTTCAATGGAGAACAACCCAAGCATTCCTTAATCCTGTCTCAAATATATAGATAGCAGACCAATAAAGATCTCCAGGTATTTCATATTTGTATAAATTATGTAGCAAACGAACATGCGGAGAAAGCTGATGATGTCTCGACCATCCCCAAAGACACAACATCAGTCAATTCAACTATTTTCAATTCATACTTTTTCTCTGTTACTCATGAACTTCAACACATCGCCACAATCATATACACCTAAAAAGAAACGTCTCTAAGAAAATTATTACATCATGCATTGTTGTTGAAAAATATGATCATATTGGCGACCAAAGTCAAGTTTGTGGTGAGGTGCTCTATCTTTGATGTCAATAGTCATGTTCTGGATATAACTACCCGACACATAAATATAGGAATAATGAGAATGAAAGGTAAAATGCCCGTGTGTACCAAACAATGCAAGGATCACTCGATTCATGGTGGGGGTGCAACAATTTATAAGGTGCCATAGTAAGATCAGAGTGCTCAAGTGATGCACATTCTTATATGTTCTCTACTGTAATGATTTGCTCTCTACTAATGAATTGCAAGGATTCTATTGAAGAAAAGAACGTATCATGACAACATGCAGTTCTGGGTTCCACAAGAAAGGGCATGGTGTGTCTGGTGAAATTATAGAAACCAGTATGAAGTTTCACCATACTATACTAGTGCACAACATGATTGAACCCCTTTTCTTATTTGGAAAAAAAAAAAAAAAAAAAAAAACATGATCTTGCAGTATTTAAGTCATAAGAAAATGGATGTCCCAAGTCATAGTCCCACATTGTTATGTGGCTTTTGAAATAGGCACTACATGAAAAAGAACACCCTCCATTTGAAGTTGGAGTTCAAGGATGAGCTCTATTCATGATCCAGTATGGGATTCTCTCACTAAATCTCATCCTCTAAAGACAGATTCATCATCACAACTGATAAAGAAGTTTCCTTAATTTACACACAAGGGGGTCCAAAAGGACCTTACATAGAGATCAATATAACAAAACAGTGAAAATACAGTGAAAGACCGTATTAAACAGAGTTCATACCATCATTTCTACCTTTTGTCCACAAATTTGCTGGCTTTCATATAAAATAACTCTAGTTTTGTTTTACAGTATAGACGCACAAAACAAACCAAAATTCAACCACTCTGCAGCTCCCACCAGCCTTGCTCATCGCCTGAAAAGCATGCACTAGAGTACCAGACCGCACAAGACAACAACAACAAACTCTAATTTGCCTGAAAAGCATGCCCCTCCCTCTTCCTTTCACTTCTTAGTGCACAATCACATTTAATTGCACGATTTCTTAGAATTACTTAGAATCTTTAGTTAATAGGAGGGTTCGATTTTGAACCTGTACAGAAGCCTTTTCTTCTTTGCAGTTGGGTTGTCAATTGTGAGCAATATTTTACCCAGTTCACTGACTTTGAAGCGGTGATGCAGCACTGGTTCATCAGTTGGGTTCATCTTTGTGGCTTTTTGAATGATCAGTGTATATGCACCTTGAGAGTCGGGAACAAATTCAGCTCCATAGCTCACCTCCCACCCAACTACACGGAGTTCCCACACGATGGTGCATTTCTGCAATTTATTTACATTCAATTCAAGAATGTGAGCTTTGATTCATCACTAGATATGCATGAGGGCCTGTCAGGCAGTGCTTCTATAAAAGTGTCTTTCCTCACTAACATGATTTTATTTTTATTTCTTTGTAAGTACAGGTGCTTCATGTAAATGCACCATGACTATTTCCTAATGAAACACCTATCAATTTATATATGGAAAAGCACTATAACTCTGTAAGTTATTTCTTCCAAGTTACAGACCACTTTAAAAAGTGATCTGAAGAGTAGTTGGAAGCTTTTTTTTCTATTTCTGAAATAACCTGAAGGTAGATTGTATGTATAAGTTGTGGACTATAACTTTTGTGTTCGCAATACAAGTAGATTGTATGTATCAAATAACAATAGAACAATATAGAAGAAGCAATCTCACCTCATAAATTATAATCTCCACAGTCTTCTTTGTTCCAGGTTTGATGGTTACTTCCGCGACTGGATCAGCAATCGTGAACTCTGGGTTGCACTCACAATAATCCACACTCAAACCCCCATATTGTATGGGAACATGCTCAGCAGAAATGTACCTACACCATAACTTTAATTAATCAACCATATACAAGGGGACGAATATACAAGAAAACCCTATTGATCAAATCCTGCAATGTAAGATAGACAGAAACTCCACTAACTTGAAAAGGGTATCTGCTGATTTGGCTGGGCTAGCAAACACAAACTTGCTTTTGGTCCTTTGTGTCAAGAAGGGACTGATCAATGTGTAGAATGCAAGATACCACCATGGAGCATTGATAAACACCTTAAAAACCAAACAATAGGTAACCAATCAACACAAGGGCGCAACAGAATCAATGGAAAGATAAATAAAACACACACTCACAAAGTGATGAGTACCTGTTTGGCTACAAACTCGGGATAATTGTCCTGAAGCAACTGAAGGGCTTGTTTGGTGGCCAAACGAAGCTCACTCTTTACAGGGCCAGGAGAATTCTTAAGATCATTAACCTGAAAAATAGTGCAAACACCACCAGGCCTGAAATCCAGCTTCCTAATACTTCTCTCCAAGAACTGAACCCGCCACCGGAGAAACTTGGTTCTCTTTTCCTCATCCAAAAACGTCTTCTGATACAGCTCCTTGTTCTGAAACTCCCCAAACACATTGTAACACACAGGGTGACCCTCCCTATCATACCCATACATAAACACCACTTTTTCTAAGTCATCACCGAGATCTTCCTCCACAAGAGCATCGATCCCAAACTGCTTCCTCCAGTGGATCGTGTTCCGAAGCATAACAAAAGCATCTTTCACCTTGAAGTCCCTAGCCCTCAGAAACTTGAGAAGAATCACATCGCTCCGGTCATCCTTGAGCAGTGGAACACCCCAAATCGAAACCTCCTCCGGAGAAATCGCGGTTTGTGATGCTTCCTTAGCTACTTCCTCTGCTTCCTTCACCGGGTTCTCTTCGATTTTAGGCTCATGTAGTGGCTTTGTTTCGGATTCCGAAACAGGGGTTTCTTCTTCGTGTTCAGTTGTGGGAGCTGGCTTTTCTTTTTCCTTGATCTCTTGCACTTCTTGTTTCGGAGAACTGAACTGGTGAGTGTTGAGAGCTTCCTGCACAAGCTGCTTAAACTCCTGAAGAGCTTTTCTTTCGGAATCTGAGAGATCCGCCACTACGTTGCTTTCCTCTTTGAACGAAATCAGAGACTGCGGGACCGATTTCCGAATCGTGGGCTCCTCACCCTGCTTGGCTTGCACAGACCCAACAACTAAAACGTCCTCGGATTTAGCTGTTGCGATAGGAGACTGCTGAGGTAGCTCTAGTGGAGGCTCTTCTTGTTTGGCAGACTCTGTCACTTCTGGTAATGGTGGGTCTTGTTTAGACTCAAGGTTTTCGGCTACAGAAGGTGAGTCCGACTCGATTACCGTGACAGGCGGTTGGTCTGCCGGCGGCGGGGTGGTTGTGGGGGTTTCGTCGGCCATTTTGAGGAGAATGTTGCAAACGATGAGGGTGAAATGGAGATGGGGTTTGTGAGAGTGAGAGAGAAATGCTGGTGGTAGTAGCGGGCTCTAGTTTCTAGTAGGAGTAGCAAAGATGGAAAAGATGAGTGTTGAAGTGGGGATGAGAGAGAGAAAGAAGGGTGTGTTTAGGTTTAGGAAGGAACTGTAACACTGTGGTGTGGTCATGTCACTCATGTGTGTCAGTGACGGACTGATGGGCCTTAGTTGCGTTAAACGCATGCACACCACATATACCACCGTTTCAGTCGTGTGAACAAAAACAGTACTGTCAACTCATTCGAGAATCCTATGCTCATGCAAGTGTAACTTAAAACTTCCAAAGTTCAAACCTCGTCCTTTTAACTCTTTTCTTTCGGGTAGTTTTGTTTTTATATCCACTTTTTTTTTTCTTTTTTTTTTTTGGGTAAATTTTTCCTACGGTATATTAAGTATGGTATAAACAATTTTTCTTACGGTATATTAAGTATATGCTATTAAAACACACCATTTTTTTTGATATTAACACATCATTTTTTAAGATTCCATGTTAGCATTTAACGTCTAAATTAGACGAAATATTAGAGAATAGACATGACTTAGAGGGTAAGTTTTCAAAATTGAGAGAACATGGACTGAAATGAAGTTAATCTCAAACCTCATAGGGGTAAACTGTAATACTCTGTTAATTAAATAATTAGATATGTGTGAGCCTCGGTGAATTTTTTGAGTTAATTGTTGTTATCTTGATGAATTATTTATCGGTCAATATTGGTGGTTATTTATCGTGTTACATTTTATGTGATCTTAAAATTATTTGGTATGTTAAAGTGAGGTTTGTCGAAACATATTTTTGAACCTCGATGGAAAACAAGACGCTTGATAATTATGAGCTATGAAAATTTATCGAGCTAATTATGTCGAGATTGTTCGAGGAAAATTTATTGATCTCGATTAATAAATAAATTTTTGAATATATTTTTCAGAGTTCTGATCTATTTTGCTTTTGATTCTGAAGTTTGGAATTTATGAAAATTCATTTTAAAGAAAAGCAAATAATTATGGTGCGATATGGACCATTCAAATTGGCAAATTGGTCAATGTTTCATTTGGCCATCTATATTCTTTGTATAGCTTTAAGAGGAGAGAGTTTCTCCTCCTTAAATTTTGTGCCCTTGGCTTTAAAAAGGGGGATTCGAGAATACCGAGGAACTCGAGAACTCGTTTGGAGATCCACCGACCAATAATTAGAATTCCGTTCCTGACGACAAAACGATGGTAGACACCCAGGTTTGGTTCGTCTCCTCAACGCCGATGGTTATTTGGCCTCAGTTTTGTAATAAGCCGTATTTTGCTATAATATTAGCAATTTGATTTATTTGTTAACAAACTAAGGCCATTAATCTTCGTTAGTGTGACTTTGATCATCATGGTCAATTTCGTGATGACAAAGTTGGGTGCAAATACATATATATGCGTTAATGCGTATGTACGTATGCAATTTTTAGACATAAATATCAGTAATAAGAATAAATAAATAATGAAAGAAAGGAGATGACGTATCTAGAACGATGGGTTCATAACCGACTTAAACGAAATTTAAAGAGAAAGAGATATTTAGAGAGGGGGAAAGAAAGAAAAATCTGGCGACTTCGGGGGTTCAAAAAAAGAAAAAGAGAGCAGAAGAGGAGAGACTTCCCAGTTCCCAAGGGTTCTAGAGAGGAATCAGAGAGATTACTGATGGAAAGGAAATCTGCTGTGCCCAAAAACCCAACGCCAAACCTGTGCCACCTACCAAATTCTGACACCTGTCTCTAACCCAAACAGAGGTTAACTCCATCGTTGTCTCAAAAAAAAAAACATCTTTCCTTCTTCCTTTCAACTTCTTCTCTTGTTGATCGTCTGTCTGCCTTTTACTTCCCAGTATTCACCCCAGTATTCACCCCCTTTTCTCTTCTCTTCCATAGAGAAAGCATTTTTTTCAATCAATAAAAACTACCTTATATCTGCAAATCAGGCGGTAATTGCCGTCCCGATCCTCAAATCCACATCTTGCTCAATCGGTTTGGCGGGCTTGATCGAATTCAAGCTATCAATATCGAGACCCACATGTTTATCATTCGGATCGTCATAGGGTAAATCGAGCCAAGTATCGAATTCGACGGCGACTACTTGTTCTTCATCTTCATGGAGCAGTTGATTAATTGAAAAATCAGACCGGGTTGTTGTAGATGCACCGGTGCCGGTGGGGAGAGGGGGCTAAGGGGTGAGGCCAATAAAGTCGGAGGAAGGAGAGGGGGAGGAGAGAGAAAGCAATTGGGTTCATGATATGGCATAACTACCTCTAAGCTCCGTACTAATGGCAATTTGATGAATGATGACTAGTTCTGGGTTCATGAGATGATGAGATGCATATATATCTTCATCTAATTTCTTTTATTTATTTCCTGGTGAACGAAATGAAGATGAAAAGTAGAATGAATTCTAGTCCAAGATGGGTTGAGACCAAGATGGAGGGTTGAGGTTTTGATATTTGTAATGGGTCTGACACTCTGACGAGAATTTTGGATAGTGTTGAATACTTGAAGCTCTGAAGCTCTGTATTAAGAGTTAACAGTTTGTATTTTATTTTTTTTGTAAAATGAAAATATTTATCACGTTAAACTCTGTTAGGTCATGTCGAGTGGGATTCTATGTGTCAGGTTTTTGTTGGTGGCACATATTGGGCACAGGAGAAAATGGGCATAGGTGATGTGCTTCCATTACTGATGACGGGGAATGGAGGCCAAAGCCTCTTAACTCAAGATATAGATTTTTCTCCTCGCCAAAACTTATTATGAGATTATGAGAGCTAGACAATCCAATAAAGTAAGGAAAGGAGGAGAGATTCAAGAACCCCTGTCTCTCTCTCGACCAGTCTTCTTGCTCTGCTAACCGGCGATCAAATTCGTCTAGAGATGCAGATTCCAGCGACAATTCGACAACGTACTGCTTGCGTGAGACAGAGCCGACAACCTTGGAATATCTATACACGGATTATAGTTTTTCCCCATGTTGAGTCTCCGAAAGTTGATGTGTGAAATCGAGTTGGAGTAGACTAGAAGTTGGAGAATCGAGTTTATGGCTGGATGTAATATTCTGAAATTTCAGTTTTATATTTTTAAAAAAAATTTATTTTTGAGCTATTTTAAATTTGAATTTCTGTTATTATTTAAATTCTCGATAGCTTTTGAAAATTATTCAAATTTTGGCTTTTTAGCTTATAAAATTAACTTAGACGTCGTTTCAAGTTCGTGAGATTTTTCAGAATATCATTTAGACATCAAAGTTATTTTTTAATAACTTTTAGAAGTTGATATTATCAAAAAAATCAAATTCAGTTTGATGGCTTATATACCGGAAGAGAGAGATAGGATTGGTTTAGAAGGAAGTGAGCTCCAGACCGGGTCAACCTCGACCCGAATAGTAGCGACGGGTGACCCGGCTTCCTCTTCGTCCTCCGGCAACGAAGAGGAGCAAGGAGGGTAGCGGCGGCTTCCTCTTGTCTCCGCGGTCTTCTCTATGTCCTCAGTTTCTTCAGAAGAGATTGGGTGAGAGAGAATCGAAAGGGAGAAAGAGAGGCTGGGTTCGCCAGCCAACTTCCGATTCCGGCAGCGTCGACGCCTCTCACCGGTAGCCGAAGCTTCGTCTCGATGTCAGAAACCCTTCTATGATGTTCGTATGTTCAGAGGAGCCTCCATGAGTGAGAATCAATTAATTGAAGCTCAAGGAGTTTTCTGGCGAGTTTCTGTGTTTTCTGGCCACCGTTGAAGACAAGTGTGGTATGAAACTTGATCTTCTCTTCGAGGTCTACCTGTTTGTATAATTGGAATTGAGATTGGTTGGGTGTTGGAGAAGTTGGGTTTTGGCAGTGGAGGACCGCCGTGTGTGCGGTGCACGGCGGCGACGGCGGTTGTTCTGGTGGTTTCTCTGCTTTCAGTCGATATGCTGAACTTGTTTTAATATTCTATAACGCTTGGGATTAGATTTTGTTTATGATTGAAGTGAGTGCAGGCTGCGTGCAGACGCTTGGGTTTTCACTTGAACTGTTGTTGAATGGTGATTTTGACAGAATCTTTAGAATATAATTTAGTTGTTAGTTCGGTTTGATTTCAAGAAGCTGGAAAGTTAGGAAATTGCAGAGTTAAGTTGGCTTGCTGGGTTGCTCTGGAATTGGAGAGCAGTACGGGAAAGAAGAATTGGGTGATGGAGAAATTGAGCTATGTGTACTGTTAATATGAGAGGGATTCAAATTATATATGTTGTTGTTCATGGAGTAGAGTTGTTATACTGCAGGTGTAAGGGATGACATTTTCGAAAGGTTGAATGGTATATCACCGTATATGGACTTTGATCGAGACTGGAAGTTATGTACTGCTGTGATATTAGAAGATTTGTGCATGTTGGCTCCAAATGGGATGTAAGGTTTAATTGAAAAGAGGATGTGGGTGTCCATAGTAGATTCCGAGTTTGAATTAGATATTTGAAATGATCGGCTATTCACCTGTGAAGTAAACTGTGAAATGGTGCGAAGGAGAAAAGGAAAGGGTGATCATGATATAAAGAGATAATGGGAGTTTTAGGTGCAGAGAGTAATTTTGGATTTTCGGATTGATTTCTATTTCAAGTTGGATCGGTGCTTGGTTTATATATAGTTGGGATACGACTTAATGCCACCGTCGGAATTGAAAATAAGGATTTTGGGTGTCCTTAGTAAATTTTGGAGATTGAACATTTTGACTTGACGTGATTTGCCAACTTTATCAGAACAAGTATTTGATGCGAGGATTGGAGGTATGTTGCAATTCCAGAAGCAGAAAGATAAGGATTTCAGAATGCGTGTTGCAGTGTTGCTAATTTTAACTAGCATCGAAAGTAGCGCTTGATTCCAGGTAGGGTCTCTCAGGGAACTTTTTTTATAATTTGATAATTAGAATAATAACGGAAATCGTTGACTTGTGTGCCATTGGGTGATTAATTTTTGTATGTTACTGTTTTTCTATAAAAACATGTGTATTCGTTGACTTATGTTATCAATGTTATTGCTTTTCATTAAAAGCATGTGTTCGATATTATATATTATGAGCATTGATATTCAGTTTACATGCATAATGTGTTGTGAGGAATAATGAGAAATTGTGAGATTAGTGATTATGGAGAAGTAAGAATGAGATTGATAGAATAGATACATTTTGTGCTAGTTGAGTTTCCTCATGGGTTGTCCTCGGGATCTATGATTAGCCCACACGTGCACAAATGCAGGGAAAGTATGCCCTTTCAATGGCGGACATCGATAAAATGATCTTATCGGGTTGCGGATCGGAAGACCATGAGTATAACAAAATGACTAACAAAAGAGGTACATGTGGTGAGATATTACTGATTGTTAGATCATATATTTGAGACATCTGAATCACCCCCGGTTGGTAAAATACACGGTATGAGACGTGGAGGCTCACATGTCTTTGATGTATGGACTGATAGCTAGTATGGACTGATATATATATTTAAAGTATTGTTTGATTATTTGATAACTTGTTTGGGCGACGTAGTTAAGTATAACTTAAAAAGGTTAGGCCCTACTGAGCGTAAGCTCACCTCTATAGAATTTTGTTCAGATTTGTACAAGGCACGCCACGTCTTTCGAGAAGTCTAACAGTACGTTTAGCTGACGTGTACGTGTACGGTGTACCAGAGTATAGAAGAGTCACGGAAGATTAGAAGTGAAATAAATCGCAAGGGCTCATCATTTTGTCTTTGTATTTGTCTTGTTAATTGTAAACGTTTTATTTTCTCTTATTTCTGGAAAAGTATTTGAAATTATTTTATTTTCTTTTACTTTTTCCGCTCACGTCTCGGGTTCAGCGTCAGGTGCTTGGAAACCACTGACACCGGGTCCAGGGTGTGACACTGAAGTTAAAGATGTAAAGGTAAAATAGACGACATTTATTGTAAGTATTTTATCAATCTTGAATTGTGATTGTGATCGTTTATTATAAGTACTGTTGGGTTTGATGTAATTGAGTTTAGCAGCTGAATTGAATGGCCACCGTTGATGGTTCATTTTGGTTACTCATCAAAATGTTTTACAGTATGGTATATGAGAATTAGTTTGTTCACTTATTCAATCAAATTTAAGGTCAGGCTGTTACATAAACTGAATTTAATCCAAAACAAAACTATGTTAGAAAGTGACAATGTTAAGAAAATAACTTAGCTAAATGAAATAGATACCATATTAAAAACGTTAGATTTTGTGATCCTATCACTATGGCTTAAGCAAACCCTGGTGATGTGGTAAACATTTCCTGCATGTCACTCGGCGCACCTCGTCGTGGCTTCCAGACTCTCCTTCTAGCACGAGTCTATACTCTCAAACTAGTCAACCTTAATGATATGCAACTTTACTTTGTTGGGTTTGGGTTCTGCATCGTGGTTGAAATTACAAGAGACAACTGAACTAAAGATTTTTGTTCTCTTTTGATGTTTGAAGGGATTCCATAAAGGTCCTACGTTGTTTACTAGACTAGAGCTTCAGTTGTGCTTCAAGAGTATGACGGCCTAACAACATCATATCTGATGGAAATCGACCCCTTGTTCTTTTGGGTAAAGATCTCAAAAATATTCCAAACTTCCAACATTAAGGAGACTATCATAACATAACTTCAGTTACAGGATAATATATTGAAATAGTTGACAAATTTTTTGAACATACATGTAAGACAGGGCTAAAGTTTCACATGAAATTTCTAAAACCTTTTTTCTTGAAGAAAATGTTGAAGTTGCGATCAGATATTGAAAAACAAACCTCTTTATATATTTCGAATACATGATAGGCAAATGTAAATCTCTACTAGGAGAATAATGCTTTCTCTATATATGTTTCTTAGTAGGTGAATGTTGAGTCCGCAATCATGAATGTGTTGCCAAATGTTACGAGCTAGTTGCTTGGTTGTGGTGGCGACCATTTCCACAATGGTACTCTTGATTTTCAAGGTATCAATACCCCAATCCTTCATCTTGTAAGAGCAAGTCCAACAGTTTCGGTAAAACCTTTGTTTTTCCCTATTTTAGAGCATATTAGGGTGTTTTTGTGTCCAACAGTTTTCCTATATATCACTTTCTCTAAAATAGGGATAGAGACGAGAGAGAATGATCCATTCTCTAAATTTACAGATTCGCCAAATCGTTTACGGATAGACAAAGCCATAAATATTTCGCATGCCTTCACTGTCTCCAAGACTACAACAACTCAAACCTTTCAACTTCGTTATGAATAAAACCCACGAAAGGAGACGAGAAACATCCGCCAAACTAGACGGACTGCATCAGAGGTGAGACGCTTCCTCCTCCTCTGTATTTCTATTCCTTCTCTATTTGATTTTGGGTTCTTGATTATGCTTTGAATGATTTACCCATGCTAGTTTGCCTTTATCTGAATTGCCGAAAGAGATTATAATGGTTTAGGTTTGTTGTAGGCTTGAGATTATAATGGTTTAGGTTTGTTGTAGGTTTGCCTTTAACAAGGTGATGTTGTTCTGCTTCTTTTGCCTAATTCTGTTTACTATCCCATTGTTTTCTTGGGTGTTTTGTATATTGGTGCTATTATTACAACCATGAACCCTTTAAGCAGTGTGGTAGAGATCAAGAAACAGATTAAGGGTTGCAATGCATGTTTTAGTTTTACTGGATGTGAAAATGTTGATAAGTTGCAAGCATTGAGTATTCCTGCAATTGCAGTTCCAGGAAATGATGTGTTGGATTCGAAGAAACAAGTTTTTTTGGATTTTTATCAGCTTGTTAATAGTGAAGGTGTGAGTAAAGGTGTTCTGATAACACATGCGAATTTGATAGCTACAGTAGAGCTTTTTGTAAGATTTGAGGCTTCACAATATGATCATTCAAGCTTGAAGAATGTGTACTCATATGTCCCCATTGTTTCATATATACGGGTTGGCACTTATACTATGCTAAATAAGATTCCAGACTTGCTGGAACAAAATATTATGTATGTTTAGCATCTTCATCATGCTGCAATCATCAAATCATATGTCTAAATTTACCAAATACACTTTTGCAGATGGATTTGACACCATTGAATTTCACTAACCTCCTCAACAGTAGCAAATCAGTCCTTGATGATCTCAATGAACCATTGAATGCATACGATTTTCCATTGAGCCAGTGTCATCTCAATGATTCTCCTTATGAAGAGATATGTAGTATTGAATTTTGTGCTACTGAAGAGCAGCAGCCACCTTGTGAACCTAGCAGCAATAAAGCTGCTGCACCACGACAAGCAAACTTCTCAATTGAGGAAGACAAACTTCTTGTATCTGCATGGCTCAATATCAGCTTGGACCCTGTCAAAAGAACTGGCCAAAAGAGACAACAATTTTGGAAAAGAATTACAAAATACTTTGAAGACAACAAGACGTGGACTGGTGAACGGTCGACAAAATCACTCATTTGTCGTTGATCAACAATCAGCAGCAGTGTGAGCAAGTTTTGTGGACATTATTCTTCAATTGAACACTTGAGGAGAAGTGGTTACACAGAACAGGATAAGGTACATTTTAGCATATTTATTTCAGTTTATTTCAACCATTTCTTGTTGATAGACATGCATTTGTTTTTATATTTCTGATACATATACTTCTGTTGTTGCAAACATGTTTATCTAAGTTCTCTTTGTCAAATAGTGGAGGCAAAAGAGACTTACAAGAAAGAAGAACGTCATGCATTTGTACTTGATCATTGTTGGGTTGTTTTGAGGTTCCAGCAAAAATGGATGGATGAACATCAAAATATTTCTCTAAGAGACAGCAACAGAAGGTTCGTTCTAGTAAGAATCATGATTCAATCAATTTAGAAGATGATTTGGAAGCTCTTGAACCTGCAAGCTTGAAGAGGCCAATTGGGAGAAAGGCTGCAAAAGAAGCAAACAAGAAAGCAAAGTCCAACGATGAAGGTGGCGCAAATGAGAAGGAATCTAAAATCTGTTCTGAGTTGGAAGAGTTCAAAGCAAAGCGATTAGAAAGTGATTGCATAAAGGCTGAACAATTTAAGTTGCTACTTAATACTCAGAAAAAGGAAGTTGCTCTTAAAGAGAAGGAACTTGAGCTTTAGGCTCGGAGTGAGGAGATTGGAATAATGTCTATGGATACTAGTAAGATGCTTCCTCATCAAGTGGAATATTTTATCGGTCTTCAGAAGGAAATCTTGGCAAAAAGAGCTGCTAATGGAAATGAATAGTTTCCTTTGTTAGTTCTTATTTTCAGTATTACTAGATGTGTATGATCTTGTTTCTATGAGACATCTATATTGGTTAGCATTTTCTTTCTAGTATTGCTATTATGAGACATTATGTTGTACTGAATCATCTAATGCAGGACAAATATGGCAAAATTACTTGATAACAATGGGAAACTAGAGAACAATGTTCAACAAAAAGGTCTGAAGAAGAAAGAAATTTCTAGTAGCAAAATGTACTATCCCGTGAAACGACCAGAGCTCATACTACTGTCCTCCATGTATTTTCCACAAGTGCTCGACAAGATCTTCTTGGAGCTAAGTATGCATTTGTTTATCTCTAACCCGATGACGATTTACAATGAACTCCATTAGTGTTGGTGTACGCTCATGTGAAATTGATATGCGAGGAATGTCTGTAACATGATCATATTCGTTTTCAATCTCACGTATCTTTGTCGGTCTACGATTACGCTCATGTTCATCACGCTCGTCTTCAACAATCATATTATGCATTATTATGCATGCCATCATAATATACTTTAGCATCTCTTTGTCCCAAAGTCTTGCTGGGTTTCGGACAATCGTAAAACGGCCTTGAAGCACTCCGAACACGCGCTCCACATCTTTCCTGGCCCCTTCTTTCTCTTTAGCAAAATGCCGATGCTTATTTCCTTGCGGTGTTGGAATAGTCTTCACTAATGTTGCCCATGATGGATATATACCATCAATAAGATAATATCACATGTCATATGATCTACCATTAACTTCATAGCTAATAGAAGGAGCACGCCCTTCATACAATTCACTAAATACAAAAGATCGCTCTAACACATTGATGTCATTAAGAGACCCAGGTAATCCAAAGAAAGCATGCCATATCCAAAGATCATATGAAGCTACAGTTTCTAAAATAATAGTAGGTTCGTGAATGTGGCCAGTAAACATAGCATGCCAAGCAGTTGGGCAATTTTTTCACGTCTAATGCATGCAGTCAATGCTTCCCAACATCCCAGGAAAGCCACGCTCTTTACCTTTTGCTAGTAATCTCTCGAGGTCATTAGAATTTGGCGATCTTAAATATTCATCACCAAACACCTCAACAACTTCCGTGACGAACCTTTTGAGACTTTCTATAGCGGTGCTCTTGCCGATTTGCACATATTCATCTACATAATCGGCAAGAACTCCATAAGCAAGCATTCGAAAAGCAGCTGTTACCTTTTGAAACGATGACAAACCAAGACGGCCGGCAGCATTCCTCCTTTGAACAAAATAAGTGTCATGTTAAACGACAACATCATGAATGCGAGAGAAAAGAGTTTGCTTCATTCTAAACCTTCTTTGAAAGAGACGAGCCCCATATTTTGGAGGATTGGCAAAGTAGTCACGGTAAAGTCTTTCGTGACCCTCAATTGAATCACGTTCAACAATAGTGTGACCTTTAATGGAACCATGATGACCTCTTCTTGAACTCTTGTTGGCAAGACGTTCTTTTTCTTCTATTTGAGCAAGTAACGATTCTTCATATTCTTCGTCAACATCATCATCGTCATTCATGTATGTATCAACTAAATAGTGACTTGTTAACGAACGATGAGCCATAACTGACTAGTTTCAAAATGAGAAAGAAAATGAGGAAGCGATGGAAATAGAAATATGAGAATTGTGATGTACAACTTGTTCTTATATATAGAAGAAGATGTCAACTAGCCATTACTAGCCAGTTGAATGAGGAGGATTACAATGAGTCAATGATACAATTTACCGAGTACTTAGTAGTTAGTATAACATGATTACATACCAATTAAGGACTTAGTTAATCTCTTCTCCTTTGCTAGTTGACCATAAGGTCAAATCTTACACACTACTATATGTGTTCTTATTGATTCATGGATTGCTAGTAGTTTTTTATTTGCATATCAATGCAAACTCTCCTCAACTTTAGAATCATCTGGACACATTTCATCCGGCATTTTTCATCACATCGTGAAATAAGTCATTGTTGAAATAGGCAACACTCTACTCCAAATTAGAGGCAATATGGCACAAAACCAACATCACAACTAGAACACCCATCTTCTTCTTTTTTGATTGACTAGAACACCCATCTTCTTCATCTTCAATCTTGGTTTAATCTGGGAGTGAACTCTGAAGTCCATGTCGTCCAGGTCTTGAAGTCAGAGAAGGCAAAGAACACAATACTTTATTATTATTGTTATAATACTCAAGTTGAATATTTTATTAGTGTAATAAATGCATAAATCTCTAAAATTGAGAATCTGTTGGATTTGAAGCAAAAAATTTATAGAGATTTTAGTTTTTGGTTCCCTATTTTACAGAAATTTTAGAGAACCTGTTGGACTTGCTCTAATAAGGTCATTCTTTCCTATTGCTTCTCGTGAAAAGACCTACTGTGATAAAGTGATTTGAAGATATAGTTCCACATACTGTACGTTGTGGATAAATATTATGACATTGGTACCAACAAGAGAGCAACAAAATACAAAAAAGGAGGCACTGTAATAAATATTATGACATGTTCCCACTTACCCAGTGCCAAACCATGTTGCCACTAACCCATGTGATATCCTTCCATTTTTGGAGTTGTGAGATACTCACTACTCAGGGTCTCGGGCAGAGGAAGTGTATCACGTCTAGTAATAACTCTCACCAAACAACGTCCTAGTAACCTGTATCACGTCTTAAATGTATAGTAGCACTTCAAATATGGCCTACAAATCTTTAGGAGACAGCCAAAAATATATGTTGAAAGTTGTGTAGTTTTTATTGTGGGATGGTGGGGGCTCCAAAAATGACTCCTAGCCATATATGGAAAGATGCTAGAAAAAGATTCAAAGAGGGTTCAACTTTTCGTGTAGGAGTAAAGAAGATTAGAGGCTGGTTTAATTTTGACCCTTCTTTCCCCCGGACATGGCTTCTCTGCTTGGAAAATAAAATGCTTGGATCTGCTTGGGGTTCAACAAGAGAGTGACACGTCACTATAGTAAAATCCAAAGGCTAAAATCAAGACTTTAAAAATTGCAAACTTCCTGTGAAGCACCGGATCTCTCTCTCCCTCTCATACTATCCCGTTCTTTCTCTTCTGATCTTCTCCCATACAAATCTTGATTTTTGTGTGAATCAGTCCACCCCAAAGTAGGTGTCATTCATATAAATAAGAGAAAGAATTTTGTTTCTGGTTTGATGCTATTAGGATTAATCGTGCTCTAGATCTCTTCATGGGTGAAAGTTTCCTCAATATAAGGCATGGGTGATTGTAAATCTGGAATCCGCTTCCAGATTCATCATTCTTCATAATTGTTTTGGTTTTCTTGGTGGAGCTTTGTCAATCTATGGGTGATGGGTCATTGTATATGAGTTTCTGGACTCTGGAATTTGATTCGTCTTAATTGGAGGGTCAACCCAATTGATTTCATTTACGTTAATCTTGTAAATCAGGAAAGAAGTTAGTGAAGAAGAGATCTGGAGTTTTTCTTTGCAGGTGAGACTGCTGCATAGACTTCTGCCGGGAAAGGAAGAGATGAGAGAAAGACAATTATCAACTGCTTTTCTAAAGCAACTTAGTTTTACACCTCCCTTTTAATTCTGAAGCGTTGGATTGATTAACAATGACGTGGCATCTTGCTACAAACCAGCAGATCCAAACACTTAATTTTCCAAACAGAGAAGACATGTCCCTTTCCCTCACCACTCCAACATTAATTTTGAATTGTAGAAATTTAAAACAAAGCATAGAGCAGCTTGGCCATTTCATTTGAACAAAAGATTGGCTCCCTCTTTCTCTCACTACACACACAGAGCACACACACCTCATCTCTCACTGGCGCTCTCACACTGCACGCACAACTCCGCCACCATGTCGATAAATGATCTAGGAGGTAGCAGCAGAGATTTGGTACGTAATTCGATATGTATCTTTTCTCTCTCATTTATCTCTTCTTTTCCTTGTTTCGTGACTAACTGGGTTTTTTTTATTCACATGGAACAACCAATATTGGACTCAATACCAAGACATTTCAGATCTTAGTTGTTGATAAGAGAGTCACCACCAGTACACGTTACTGCTGGCTTTTTTCTTACTCTGTATTCTTTCTCTTCTTCTTCTGTGTCTTCTGTTTATTCAAGTTTGGGCAAAGTGCCCGTTGACAAAATCTTTCTAACAAAAAATATAAACACTTCTCGTTCCCAGTACTCTTCGTCGCCAAAATAGTTAACTCTACCGCCAACGACAAACCCATCCTTCGATCGCAGATGCTCAAACCCAAACTCAGATCGCAGATGCTCAAACCCATAGTTTTTTTTTTTTTTAAACAGTCTCAAACCCATAGTTAATATTAACACACACACACAAAAGAGAGAGAGAGAGAGAGAGAGAGAGAGAGAGAGAGAGAGAGAGAGAGAGAGAGAGAGAGAGAGAGAGAGGAGAGAGAGAGAGAGAGAGAGAGAGAGAGAGAGAGAGAGAGAGAGTCAAGAGAGAGAGAGAGAGAGAGTCAATATCTGAGTTAAAGCTTATTATGCTATATCACCAATGTGCACTACTAGAATAAAGGACTTAGGCGACAAACAGTTTTCGTCGCCTAAATGCCCATTTTCATCGCCTAACAGTCCTCGCCTCAGCATGAACCCGTAAGAACTTAGGCAACGAATAAAAAATAATGGTCGCCTAAATAGATACTTAGACGACTATTTATTCATCGTCGCCTAAGTTTAAGATGAGGAAAACAGACACATTCAGACATCGAAATTATTGTCGCCAACACTTGGTGACGAAGGGAAATTATAGTCGCCTTTGTTTTCTTTTACACGACCATTTATTAATCGTCGCTATGTTTAAGGCGAGGATCCAACCCCAGCGACGGTTTCTCATTTTTCACCGCATAAGACTTAATTGAATATTTTATATATATGCTTTTAAATTATAATTATATATTATTAAAAAATCTAATTATTATTGATATGCACATAGTAATTATATGTGCATATTTTCAAATTCACATTCAAAGTTAAAAACCTATGGTGCAAATCAAAATCATAACAAAAGAAGTTCAAACTGAAAAACTAGTAAACTTCCAAGAGGTATTATATACACAAACAAAAAAGCAAGTTCAAAGTTCATAGTTTAAACCCTCCCTAATACCCTAGCCTCTTATAGTCCTATAGACAATGTTTACCAAAAGAAGAGGCAAATATCAAGGGTTCCACAAAAGCAAAAAGCTATGGACCTAGCTTCAACCATCAACCTCAAGTTGTTGGCCTTCTTGTCGGCTCAGCTGCGACTGCACATACTTCTCCAACATCTGTATACGGTGCTCATAATCAAGGATCTTCTCTTGGGCTACTCTGGCCTACTCCCAATTTTGTTGTGCCTCCTCCTGAGCATGTCGTGCCTCCTATTGGGCTTGTTAGGCGTGTTCCCAAACCTCCTCAAGAACTATATCATTGCGACAAGAACGCCTTGTTGCTCATTCCTTGCCCACAATTTCAACTCTCCTAAGCCCCTTTATTTCAACACATCAACACACACCAATACTTAGCTAAAACATATGGGATTTCATCAACTCACAACAACACTTAGATGTTGCAACACACAAGAACATATAAACACAAAGCAACACACAACAACAATAACTGAAATCAAGTGTGTCCAGTACAGTACAGTAAGTGTCATATAAATGAAGTAAAAGAATAAGCAAACACAGAAAAGAACACTTACGGTAAAGTACATGCCGCCTGGTTGAGGCCCGCCGGAGATGTACTCCACAAATTCATTGATTTCCCATTTGGGCAGTGCATTTTGCTTATGAGTACTGTTTTCTTGAGGCTGCTTGGTTTTGGTGGTTCTTCTAAATTTCCATTGGCCAAGAGTCCTAAACAAAATAAGCACAGGAAAGAGGCGAGTGTAAAGAACTTGAAAAATAAACAAGAAAGCTTAACAAATTATTGGCCGCAAACATGTGTATCTGCACACATTTAACTGGAAATACATCAAATCTAAAGCATGTCCAAGAAAACCCCAAATTTGTTTGCAACACATCAGAACAGAGAGGTACTAAGAAAGAGTGCTTTAAGCTGAAAAGACTAGTCTAACAAATCTTTGAATATGCCCAGATCAGGATCTAAAGTCATTCAAGAAATTTGAAAACCTCATCTCTTGAATAAAATACCAGAATGTTCCATCAAGTAGATACACACACTACAGTAACCCCAAAAGGGATAAGAGAGACATAGATATCGAGCCGATGCACTAGATTCAAATTTAAATCCTAAAAACCAACTTAGACAAAAAGCTAGGATATTAACCTTAAACAATTCCAAAAGCAGCAGTGCACATCAATCATTACTCACCTGACCACATTTCAAAATCAGTTACAGCTTGAGCTATGAATATACTAGATAGATAATTATATATCACAATGTTTGTATGCAGGAGAGAATAACTATATTCTTGAGCTTTAAGTTAGGTCTAGCCACTTTATTATAAGTCTCTTGACAATATTTACAAATTGAAGTCTACCAATGAAAATCTCAGACTCACAATTACTGATTCACAGACATGATTCCATTATAAGAATTAGGAAATAATAAAATCCAACCGGAGCAGACATTGTCAAGAGTTTTATTCAACAGATAGCAACAACTGTTACTTTCACTCAGGGAATTTTGTCACATAAAAACAATAAAAGCCAAACACATACCGCAGAGAGTAGTTCCCGCGTCTTTACATTCCAAACACGTAGATAACTATCCAATCCTAGAAGAAACAAAGAACCTAACATCAGTGAAACATGTAGTAATTTTGTTTATGAGATGGAATGCATAATCTGCAGTAATAAATTTGTATCGCCATTCTCAGTACTCGCCAAATTTGAGATCCAGCTGCATGTCTTTAATATTCTCCTCAACAACAAAACCAGGGGAGTTTAGATCAAAGACAGTCGCTTGAGGGAAAAGGACAATAACCATGTTAACAAATCCTACCAGATCAGAATCACAACTATAGAAAACCCAACTTTGCAGAACACAATGATTCAACAGATTAGATTTTAACCTCAAAGTACAATAAGACCAAATGGGGTCAGAGGCAAACACAATGAGCACAAAAAGCCATAAACAAGAAAACAAGAAAATAAACCTTGAAACTAAGATCCTAGGAAAGCTGGTACTGATTCCTCTCTTTTATACCTTGATCTCGTTGCAAAGAAGGGAACAGCAGAAACCAAAAAAGCCACGAAAATCTGAGGCTGCTCCTCAGCCTCAACCTACAAAATCCAAAATCCAATTTCAGAAACCCAAAATCCACCAAAGTATTTACAAACCCAAAGCTACTTCTTGGGAATTTTGAGTTTGAAACCCAAAAAGCAACTGAAAAAAACCATAAACCCTCACCTTCTTATGGATCGATTTAGGTTTGTGGTGGGATGAGAGAGAGAGGCGCAGATGAGGGGAGACTCAGGAGAGTCTGAGGGTGGAGATTGAATACGGAGGAGAGATGAGAGAGAGGCGCAGATGGGAGGAGAGATGAGGGTGGAGATCGATTAGGGATTGGGAGGGTTTGCAGGGTTCGATAGCAGAGGAAGAAAATTGGGAGGCGTTTGTCGACACCAAGGGATTTTGGGTGAGTTTTTGGTTTAGTAATTTATACTAGACGACCATCACATGAAAATTTCATCCTAGTAACCCAAATTAGTTTTGAAAATAGGTCCACATTTTTGGCCAAATTTTGAGCGCAAAACATTGCCGCCCAGTTTAGAGACTTAGGTGATGAAGGTGAAATATTTCGCCGCTGAAGTAGACCAATTTTTTATCTACCTGCCTAAAAAGGTTACTCTACAACATACAAAAAAGCTCTTACATGTCCATATATGACCTAATTTGATTGATTCTTCTACACACAAAACTCTCATATTGACGAGATCTAACCACCTATGTAAAAATTTAGAGACGTTCACCTCCCGACGATAAGGCTCCCTATAGGGAAGCATAAACGTAAATAGGGTTGACTGCTTCTATCGGGGACCAAACGTTACTGGAAATATGTGATTTTTCAACCATAGCCGTATTTCATCATACTGATCACATCTTATTTCACATGATTTTTGAAAATATTTCTTCCTATATATAGTTGGTTCACAAAGATGTATATTTGTATATAACCTACTAAATAAGTTATACTACATTAGCAGACACGTTGTGGTTCCGATAACTAAATTTCACAAAATGAAAATTCAACCGTACGATATGATCAGTATACTTAAATACGGCTATGAAAAAAAATTCATTTGTTTTCGATAAGGTTTTGGTCTCGATCCACACGGTCAAACATAAACCAACGCCACTTATTACATGAAAACGCTCTTACATACCCCCATATAGCCTAGTTTGGTTGATTCTTCCACACACAAAACTCTCACATTGATGAGATCTAACCACCTATGTAAAAATTTAGGGACGTTCATCTCTTGACGATAAGGTTTCCCATATAGAAGCATAAGCGTAAATAAGGTTGACTGCTTCTATCGGGGACCAAACGTTACCGGAAATATGTGATTTTTCAACCATAGCCGTATTTCATCATACCGATCACATCTTATTTCACATGATTTTTGAAAATATTGCTTCCTATATATAGTTGGTTCACAAATATATACACTTACATATAACCTATTAAACAAGTTATACTACATTAGTAGGCACGTTATAGTTCTAATGGTTAAATTTCACAAAATGAAAATTCAACCGTACGATATGATCAGTATACTTAAATACGACTATGGAAAAAAATTCACCTGTTTTCGATAAGGTTTTGGTTTCGATCCACACGGTCAAACCTAAACCAGCACAACTTATTACATAAAAACGCTCTTACATACCCCTATATGGCCTAGTTTGGTTGATTCTTCCACACACAAAACTCTCACATTGATGAGATCTAACCACCTATGAAAAATTTAGGGACGTTCACCTCTCGACGATAAAGCTCTCCTTAGGGAAGCATAAGCTTAAATGGGGTTGACCGCTTCTATCGGAGAACAAACATTACCAAAAATATGTGATTTTTCAATCATAGCCGTATTTCATCATACTGATCACATCCTATTTCACAAGATTTTTGAAAATATTGCTTCTTATATGTAGTTAGTTCACAAAGATATACACTTGCATGTAATATATTAAACAAGTTATACCAAATAAAAACATAAATGAACTGATCATTGGAAAAACATAAATATATATGTTCCAAATAAAAATACATAATAGTAGTTATATTACATCAAGATAAAAATTGGCTACATAAATTATTTAAATGAGCATGAGAAAATCAGATAATGTGACAACAAGACATGGCTATCTTGTCAAGTTCCCCTTTTTCCCATCTATTTCAGATCTGGAAACTGAATAGAGATTATAAATTAAGTTTACTTAGGCGACGAAACATTTTCGTCGCATAAGTAACCACTTTCGTCGCCTACGATAAACTTATGCGGTGAAATAATATGGTCGTCGCCTAAGTGGTTCATAGTTTAGGCGGCGAAACCATCTTCGTCGCCTGAATATCTACTAAGGCGACGAAAATAGTATGAGTCCTTCTTTTGTCTCCTTGGTAATCTAAGGCGATGAACCATTATTTGGTTCGTTACCTAAGTTATTTTAGGCGACGAATGAAGTTTTCGACGCCTAACTGTTTACCTAGGCGACGAAAATGTTTTCGTCGCCGTGTTTTCGTCGCCTAAATCCTTTATTCTAGTAGTGGTGATAGCCCACTATATGGGCTAGGCTGAAGAATTTGGGGGCTAGGCTTGAGTTCTTAGGTCTAGGGTAACCTTAGGTTGGGAGGGGAGAGGTCTGGGCACCATAGACCTGGGCTTATGGATTTGAATAGGTAGAGTTCCACATACTGTACGTTGTAGATAAATACTATGACATTGGTACCAACAAGAGAGCAACAAAACACAAAAAAAGACAGACATATATCTTCAAACATCTTTACAAAGAAGCCAAATAAAGCAGGCGGTGCAAGTTTTTTTTTTTTTTTTTGATGAGAGCAGGTGGTGCAAGTTGTGGACACTAGAAAGTGTATTTTCCTTCCCTTGAAGAAACTGAAGATTATGGAGTTCACCGCCAAATTTACAGCAAAGTCGCTAGATCTAATGGAATCACCAAGTTACCAAGAGGACCAACTGGTGCAATTCATCCTCATGCGAAGATCGAGTCACTCGAAATAGGAAGAAAAGAGGTGGTCGACCATTGAATTCCAGAAATAAGAACCAGCGTACGCAAGAATACAAGAGTTGGAATCGGTGAGGTTGATTTACCTTTCAACATCCCCTAGCTCTAATTAAGGGAAAATAAATCAAAGGTTGTGTTAAGTAACGTTGTCCAAGTATGGTTAGTTTTTTGGCTTACTAACATGAGTTTGTGGGCTGGGACTTGAGAGGCCACCAGATTGATCTGCCAGTGACATGGCCTTGCAGGAGGTTTTATTTTCGATGTTCCAAGTAATAGGTATGTAGAGTGGTGAGTGTGGCCTTGAAGCTCCGACCCACCTCTTTTTCTCTTTGGTTAGGCTTGACTTGTGATAAGTCTTTCTAGGGTATGTCGTAAGCTGACCTAACCAAGCTTGCTGACTCTAAATCTTATGTGATATGTTGTACATAATATGTTCTTAGACGACTAAATCTAGCATATCAAAAGACGAGTTTGGTTTAGGTCAGTTCTCATTTTTTCTTTTAGTTTCAATGTTTATAAGGAAAACGCTGGACTACGCTAGCAGTATTGTACACTGTAGTGGGCTTGACCACGTGGCTACATATCGTCCACACAATTCGAGTTTGAAGGACATTTACGTAAATTTTCTATTTAACGTCCTTCAGCAGTAAAATACTCGTTAAACTACAAACCTTTAGTGCTTTTGTGTCAAATACCGTAAGTCTCTCTCTCAGGCTTCTAGTCAACGACGGAGGTACAGTTAGAGGTCGGCTCGTCGAGGAAGATGATGTGTCGGTCGACACGTGGCAGATGAACTCAGTCCATATCGATTCTGATCGAGACGCGTCGTCGGACCCGTACCTATGTAATCTGTGTTTGAAATCTCGTTCATTTCTTTCCACTTATGGTTTAATCAGTGTTTGAAATCAGTTGAATCTGGGGTTGAATCAAACTGTTGGATTGAGAAGATTAAGATTGTAGACCAATGGGTCGTATTTTTTGACAATGAAGGAGCAGTAGTACTTCATCAGAGACGATTTATCTTGTCCCACGACTTCTTGGTCAATTCCGGTGATGAGGCAGAGGACGCACACCCTGTAGTCAAAGATCTTCATCAAAGGCAATCTACTTTCCGATAGTCTTGTCACTCTTGTGGTAGTTGTCCATGTTTAGTACTTCAGTGAAAAGTCTGAAAACAAGGAAGCATGTCTTCAAGTTCTTCATCCTGCTCCACCGTCGCCGCCACCACTTTGGCCGGCCCAGCTCAAACCGTCTGGTGAAAGCTCCCTTTCATCCTCCAACTCAACGCCACCGATTTGTCCTTCACCCTTTCCCCACCATTTTTGTTTGTTTTCGTCTCCATCTAATGATCATGGTTATCCTTTCTTTTTGATTCCCAAAATAGACATGAAGTCTTGGAATACAATACACCTTTTTGTTAAGTCAATGGTTATCCTTAACCCGGCACTACATAATGGTTTTACCCAGTTAATTGAAGTTACATTGTTGCCCTCAAAACGGTCTAAGTAAAGACTGGTTTACAATATCACATGAATTACATCTACACCCTTCTGTTAACAATCCATCTAAGACGTATATATACGACTGGCGTTTTCTAGCTTTTGCCTGTTTATAATCCACTTTTGAATAACTTAGTCTTTTGAATAACTTAGTTTCTTAAATTGCTTCCAGTATTAGGTGTGCTATACACCACGTCAAGAAAGAGGTTGACAACCTCCTATGTCCTATCTACGTGACATTTCGTTTACCGGAAAAAATAGTGGAGGTACTATTCCGATGATGTTACTACTCTAGTGTGACCTAATACGGTTGTATGACCAATATATTTTCATTTCTTTTAAAAATAAATAAAATTACCTAAAAAGATGAAAATTCTATATGCACGACGTGTAAATTCATATATTTATATGAATGGTACACACCGTGTACTGAAGATGTTCTAAAAATATAAGTAAAAAGTTTTTTGTGTTGAAAGAGAAAAGATAACGAGAATAACGGTCTACTCATTCATTGATAGAAATGCCTATTTATAGACATTACATAGAGTCTCCCGAAGAAGGTAGAAGATCTATCAACTGTAATCTATTCTAATAAGGAAACCGGATTAACCAATCCTACGTGTATTAGGACAAGACACGTAACAGAAGGGCGAAAATATAATTTTCTTAAATACTCCCCCTTATGTTGCATCTCTAATACGATATGGTGCTTATGATGTTGCGTCAGTAAAAACCTTGTCAAGTAAAACAAAAACCTCGTGGGTAAAACAAAAGACTTGGATGAAGGGAAAAAGAGTACAACGCACCAACTACAATTGAAGATAACATGTGATGCATGTAGACTCCCCCTGATGTCTACACAACGACTCCCCCTGATTGGTAACTCAATCTCGGAGTACAGATAAACGACGCAAGCCAATGCACTTCACATACTTCAAAAGTATACTTGGGCAACGATTTAGCCATTAAATCCAGCCACATTATCCTTAGATTAGACTTGCTATACTCAGCATTATTTTGATCTTGAAGGAGAAGGTTGCCTAACAACTCAAAATATAAGTTTGCGTTGAAAATCAGATTCAAGCGTGGTATGAACTTCGTGTACTTAAATAGTCATAACGTCTTAGATACAACAGCTATGGATGAACCATATAAAATTCTGGAAACTAGACACCCGTAGCTTTCCAACTATATAAGGTCCATAACCTAGTTCATCTTGAGCTGATCACAAAGCTCTGTCGAAGTTGACTGTTATCCAAAAGCAGATTCTCGGACAGATCCGTCCTACTTTACAAAAATAGCCATAACTCACTTAATATGATAGATGTGATCAAATGGTTGGTGTCTTTGGAAAGTAGACACATAGACCTTTCCAATGGTACCGATTTCACCATTTTCTAATGAGTGGGCTATCATGTAGGTCCTGTGGAAGTTGACTACGAAACTGGGCAGATTTTGATTTCGCATTTGATGTGTCTTTCTGTAGGGATGAATAAGCCTGAACCTTTCATAGAAGGAATCACTGCCATTACATTGACATTGCATGGGAGCATTCAACCACTACCTTGATGTCCCTTCACACTCATCTAAGAGGGAGCGAAGCTGCTCGACCACTAATGAAAAAGTTGAAAGACTAAGGAGAACTTGGCCTTACAAGTTTATAGTGAATGAGATGTCGAGTCAAGCATATTGTAACAAGTACATGAATGTGCTACCGTACTTAGGTGGAGAATTTCTACTAAGACTTCTTCATCATATAAATGAAACAGGTCTTCTCAAGGCTTCGACCAATTATGAGATACATATAGGCATAACTTCATCGTCCTTTAGTTTGCCTTAAGCCGACTGATGAATAAACATCATCAATAACGGTCTTCACTTTCGAGACCAAGTATTCCCAAGATCCTTTCATTCTTAATTTTGGATCAGTGACATCTCTTAGTTTAACAAGAGTTCATCCCGATTCATCTAGAATTTACACGCAAAGAGACATAATTCTTCATATTCCTTCCCTAATCAAGTAGATACTCAGGAAATACCTTGCAAACGCGTTTCGTGGTCAGGAGTCACTTGATTTCGGTGAAAACCGATCTATTCAAGATGTTTATGTACATCTCTTAGTTTCTAACAAAGATAAGTTGTGACCATAAGCTGCATGTTCAGTTTTTCAGAAACTACCTAACTGACAAGGTAGTGGAGTGCAATGACATCCATTACGAGAGTATATCTCATCGTAGTCGATTCCAGTGCGGTTGTGAGAGACCTTGTGCCAGAAGGTGAGTCTAAACTCTTTTTCTCACTACGATTTCTAACAAAGATATAACTGATAGAGTTTACACTTGGGGTGTCGGCGTCTCCTAACCAAAGCACTATCTCTTTGTTTAAACTAGATCGCATCTTTCCATTTAGGCCAATCTACAACGTTGGTATTTTCTCAACGAAGTATGGTTCGATATCAAAACTCATTAAACCACGTCATCATGTACACCGGTGTAATTTCTAAGTGTAGTCTCTATATGGATTAGTATTGACATTGAGGCGTCCCCCAATGATAACCATAATCCAGAAATAACAGACGATTGAGTATCATTGATCAAATGATCAAGTTGTGCCAAACTCGCATTCTTCCTTGGCGAGTATGTATCGAACCAAGTGGCCTCCCCCTAAACCGTGGGAGCCACGGCCTATCGACACCATCTACCACATTTGTGGTGTCACCATGCCACCATCTATGGGTGACAACATGTTCTCTTATCCGGACATCAACACGTCCTTATCTGGACATCAATCTTTGCAGCATATATATGTGATCTCGTCACTTTAGGGAAGTTGATGAGACACAGTAGGGACAAAACACGACAATTCCAAGTCGTTCTACTTGAACATTCTTGTTCTTATCTCCCCTTAACGACATGAAGACTGATTCATCAAAGTGACATAAAAGAAATCGCCTGTCAAGGTTCTTATATAAGCGGACTATAGTTGGAAGCTCATGTCTTATTCAAAGATAATATTCATCAAATAACCCATCATTGTGCGCTTGTGGATGCGCAATTTGGCACATACAACATGTTGACGATATAGATTATAGAACGTTAACTCAATCCGTTAACAAATACGCATACCGTTACAACCGTAACATAAAGATTTGAATGATGGTGGGTAAAGATGAATAAGTAAAACTATGACCCTGCTACAACCCGTAGTCGTTGGTCTTACAAGTCCAAAAAAACTGTTGGCCTCACCGCCGAGACCGGTCAAAAAGAAACCGGTTGAACCGACCGCCGGCATCACCGAACCTTTGTTTTACACTTCCTTTAACGGTTCACTATCCTCCAGAGCTCCAAGCGCTACCCAATTTTGTAAGCAGGTAGACATGGGAGTTAGAATTCGGAAACTGCTAGCCTCGACGACAGAACCGGCCGAAAAGTTACCGAACCGGCCGTCAGAGTCGCAGGACATCCGTGAACACTTATATTGAGCGGTTCGTCATCTTCCAGGTCTCCAAATGCCACCAAATTTTGTAAATAGGTAGGCTTTGATGTTAGAAATCCATGGCCATAAACAGAACCTCAAGATCGGTTTAAAAGTTGGTGAACCGGTTCTCACAATGACTAGTCCGCAAGCTGAAAAACTGGAAGTTCTAGGTTTTTTTTCAACTTTTCAATCATTGTCAAGGTTCCCCATAACATCCAATTGTTATGGCTTGAGTTAAACGAGTGTGAACATCACCATAGCATCATTATGTCTCAAGTGAACAATGAGAAGCCATCTAGGCCAACATCTTATGTATCATTCTTGTATAATCACTCACAGACATTGTAATGTCTTACTTAGTGAACAACGACTTAGCATCTTGTTTAGATGCTAGTCTCTACATTTTATTGTCTTTAGCGTACTAGAGTGTCGTTCCTAATCTTTGCTAAAAAATAGGCTTTACAAAATGAGTAACGAGCATGGCCAATGAGAGATCATGGGGGGTTATTTTGCGTCATATTTACTAATAATGAAAGCATGAGTAGTGTCTCTATTGTATAGGAGGATGACGCAAATGACTTTAATGCCATCCATAGGCCGTGAGCATTGCTCATGGCTCTACAAAGTTGTATTTTGGTGATCTTTGATCTCAATGGTTACTTTGCTCAAAAGAAAGGATGTTCGTGAGAGTCTTTACTCTTTAGTATACGGATCATTAAAACACGTCCAAAATTATCTCGGACGATTTATGTTAAAGCCTACATGAGTCGATGTCTCCATTCTTATCAATGGGGACAATAACCGATTCAATTAACCGAATCTTAGTGACTCATGAATGTTGCACATTCATTATAGTGATACATAAGAAATTTTCATTAATTCTCACAATGTGTTTCCAGGTGATAAACGTTGACATAAATATCATTAAGTCATAGCATGGTTCGATTGCTTTTTTATGCATGCATGAAGAGCATATGTGACTTGAATCATAACGCCATTAGGCATTGGAACTTGAGCATTAATCTGCTCTTTGATTATTTGTGATGATCTAGTCATCGTAGTCATAACGGATTTTTAAAGCACTAAATCCATGAATAGTTGTCTATTCCTTACAATAAGCTAAACACTCAATCTCGGTACGACATATTCATATACAAGAATGTAGAAACAACAGTCTTATGTCAAGACATAGAAACTGAAATATGTTAACAATTTCGATGAAGATTGAAAAAATGTATTAGAATCCTTTGGAGTGTATTACATGACGTGTAATACTACATAGATAGACGAAACAAGGCTTAGAACATGCCAAAGTTAGCAAAACATGTCATGAGCACTATATATAGGGGCAACGCCACCGCCAATGACTCACTATTGGATCTTGTAGAGAAAGAGGATGATTTTTCAACATATAATTTTGGATGACATATAGCGTAACGTAAATTTCCTTTTTGCAATTGTGAATCCGCTCAAGAGTGTAGAAGACTACTCTTGTTTGTAATGTCATTACTACAAAATTGTATAAGTGTGCATTGTGCCACACTTGATATTACAAATCCTCTTTTGATCCAAAACTGATGTGGATTGCGCAACATCATGATATACCAAATGTGGATTGCGCAACATCATGATATACCAAATGTGCATTGCGCCACACTTGGTTTAATTATGATGCCCAAGTATGCTCCTACGCCATACCTGGTGCGATTTCAGCCTTATAAACACCACTTTATAGTAATTGATGGTCTTTTGTAGTCCAATGTAGTGTCATGTTGTAATGCGATATATTACATTAACATATAGCTTATGTAGATCAAACCATATGTGCAAGGCAAAATTCGAATATATATGCCAACAATTGTATCGATGTCTTGATCATGAATTTAATTCAAAATATAACGATTAAGTAACTTTAGTCAAATATGCGAGGTGTATACCTTCATAAAACTTGGAAAAATAAACGGATTTGTAGTCACTTAGACTATTAAACCGAAGTCATATGCTTCATATATTCCGCAATATACTTTTTGCTTTTAAAATCCGTAACTGTGAGAATAATGTTCTCATCTTCTTCCATATAGTGAGTTTTTTGTTGCAAAAACTCTATATATTTTGTATACATTGACCATAATATTGCTTTTATTGCAATTAGTGAACTGATGTAGAACCACATCAATAACAAAATTTTTCTTTCATTTACTGGCCCAATCTTTTTATGACATATGAGGTTCGAGGTGTTACCTCCCCCTCTTTTCAAAATTCGTGACACAAAATTAGTAACTTTTTTTTTTATGTTAAATTCAAGGCTCATGTTTCGGTCAATTATTTCAAACGACAACATGGAAAATTAACTATTATCGATATACGATAATTAATTCCAAGTATTGAATTTGGTCAAGACCAAGGTTTATGGTAACTCAATTCAATGTAAACAGTGACAAATTCTGTCACAAATCGATATTAACCGTGACAATTTCCGTCCCAAATCGATGTTAACCATGACAATTTCCGTCACAAATCGATGTTTGTCTCTTTATTAACCACAACAATATTTCGTCGTAATACCGTGACTTGTCAAACCGTCACAAATTTCAACTTTGATATGAGGGGTCCCAATTCCTCACATCAACCCACGTTATAAGAAATGTGGGGGTAGAAGAAGGCTACAAACCCCGACTATGAAATTAAAATTCAAAAACGGCAACTTTTATAAAAGCTTACGTGCTAGTTTGTCGTGTAAGAGAAGTTGCCTTTGTAATTTTCATGCTTACTTCCATGCTGCGAAGTAACTCTCACAATTCCATTGCGATCCGTCGCGCGAAATTTTTTATGAAAAATAAAAACATATGGTTAGTCATATTCACCATATATATGAAAACAGTAAAACTAATTAAATAGTTACTACTGTAAATAAACTATTTTTACTCATAGAGTAAAAACTTTTTACCTGGAGGGGCAAATTTACCATTTAGCCCCTCTTACATTCAGTACGTTTCGTATCTGGAAACATGGAGCGGGTCGGATCTTGAAATCCGGGTTGGTGGCGAGCACAGGTCGACGGGCCGGAGAGCTAGGGTGGAGGCGCCGAATTGGGATCGAAAGCATGGCGTTGGAGTTGTACGATCTGCTGTTGTGCGTGCGATGCTCGGGGGTTCGTCTTCGGGAGTTGTCGGGCGGAGCTGGAAAAGGCCGCGCTCGTCGGATCTAGGCTGGGCAGCGTGGATCGGAGCGACAGGGCGTCGAGGTGCCGGCGAGGTAGTCGAGGCTAAAGGTCGCTGGGGCTCGCAAGGATCGTCGGGGCACGCTCGGGCGGGGGATTGACTGGTGACCGGCTTGATTTCGGCTCGGCTCGCAGGTGGAACTCAACTTGGGGGCGAGCTCGGCTCAGGGATGGTGGGTGCCCAGAGAAAATTTCGATTGGGTACGGCCGGTAGAAAACGTTAAGGTTTTTCTGTTTTTTTTCTTTTTACGGTTTCGTTATCGAGTTCGATTAGAGCACAGTGCTGATAACGTGTTGAAAGAGAAAAGATAACGTGAATTACAGTTTACTCATTCATTGATAGAAAGACCTATTTATAGGTATTACATAGAGTCTCCCGAAGGAGTTAGAAGATCTATCAACTGTAATCTATTCTAATAAAAAAATCAGATAAGATAAGATACATAACAGAATAACATAAATATAATTTTGTTGAACATTTTACTTTTTGTTTTTTTATAACGGGTAAAGCCCCCGTTAAGAGAAGAAAGGCCTTAAATTCCCAAAAATAAGAAATCGAGCGAGAAAAGCAAACCGAAGTACCAAACCCTCGCTCAGAGACTTGAAAAGGAGGCGGCAAAATGGCCGATAACAAAGAAATCCTGCCGCCGCAGTACGACGTCAACGCCAAAATGGACGCCTGTATCGATCTCACCGTCCGCCGCTTCGTCTACTCCACCCTCGGCGGTGCCGTCGGCGGTCTTCTTTTGTTGAGTCAGTCCTCTCTCTCTCTTTTCACTTCCGCTTCCGTTTTCTACTTGTTTGCATATTCTGTGGAAAAATTTTGGATAATCAGATATAAATATTCTCGAAGATTCTCATGCATTTGTTGTTACTGCAAATCTTGTTTTGGGAAGATTAGATTTAGGTCGAACGATTCGATAGGAAACACAATTTTTCTCTCTAAATCTCAATTACCAAATCAAATTATCTTACGGTTGAAATTTAGCATCGGATGAGGTTTTGAAGCCAACTGCGAACTAAACTAGCAGTTACTAAGTTAGAGGAGACATCTGGCAATGGATGTGTTTCGTTGTACATGAAAGAGAAAGCCAAAGATTATGCCTTTCATTAAAAGAGATAGAGATACAGAGAGAACTTAACCCGGTAATATTACTATTACCAAATGAAACTATGAGTAACAGTAATTCAAAAAACATTCGCATCTTTATAGGAAAGTAATCAGTCTAACTGTTAACAGTAGAGATTTCTATGAGATCTTAACTGAATGCTGGAGACCAAGTGTGAAGCCCTAGATGTGAGAAGCTAGGATTCTTAGAAATCTGCGTTAGCATTGGTGATTGCTACAAATATCCAGCCCCTTTGAACTTGTTTAATGTTAAAAAAAATGAATACAATGACTGGGGCCAACTGGGGGTGCAGGTAAGCACCTTAACCTGACTTCTTATATGTTACACCCATAATCTTTGTATCTTTTTTGTTTTTGGTTTTGCATGTTGTGATCAAAGTGCTTTGATATGCCTTGTTTTCATGACAGTGCATGGCCATTTTTTATCTTTGACGCTTGCAATACAATGCTCCTTTACTTTTGGAATCGTAGTATCTCTTTGGTTCATCCATTCACTTGTCAAGATTATTTTCCAAATAAAAATTGATATATGGCAACTATATAATATGTTTCATACTCTCGTATTGGTAAACATGTCGGGTTGTGAGTAGCTAACCCATTGTCTATCACCTTTGCATTTGAAGCCACTGGATTGAACTAATTGATTCGTAAAACTACAACTAAGTTAGTTGAACCTTCATCCTGCTACACGCCTGTCAACAAGACATGACACTTATAGAAGTTATTATCAGTAGACAATCTGAATTTATAAAGGACACTTACATGTTGTTATGTGACTCAATCTATCATAGTTTATAATCTATGATGAGGTAAGCAACATGACTATTTTTATTGATATGTTTTAATGTTACACACTAGGGAGTCCTGTGACTCGCTGGGCTTCTGTAGCCTTTGGTGCTGGAATGGGCATTGGATCTGCATACACAGAATGTTCTCGTTTATTTGAGGGGTCGCCTTCAACTGCAAAGGTGGCGTCACCTAAGATTGTTGAGACTCCTGCTACTCAGGTAAAAGTGACACTTTTGCAATGTATATTTTAGCAAGTCAATCTGTTTGTATTTTTGCTGATAATTCCAATTGTTTCCCTCTCATAGGAAAAGCATGTCTAGACTCTGGAGTCCAAATTTTAGAAACATCATGTATATTGGATTTGATAATTAGCTGCTATTTGCAATGACCGTATCGAATTTCAGGGCTAATTAGACTCATAGGGGATTTTCTAGCCAAGGTTATTTGTTGCCAGTTGTGTTTATCCGTTCTTTAAGAAGAAATGAATGGGAAGTAGAAGGATAAGTGCTCTTGTAGAAAAAGCATGGCTTAAACCTATGGCCTATGGTTTAAAATAGTGTGAACCTTCCAGTTTTAATTGTCTGGACGAATGTAGCTGTTCCTAGGGTTTGGCACTTTTAAAGTTTGTTACTATCTTTCTTCTGCAGGTCTACTGCTTCTGCTAGTAATGGAGAACATGTCAAGAATGAATGAAATGATAGAGAAATAAAATTTAGGATCTATAGACATTTGGATTTGCTGGAGTCTACTAGCCAACTGTTGTGATTTCATGTGTTCTCTAGATATATAATCAGGGTGCATGTTTTTTGAATTGGGTCATGTTCCATCTACTGTGAGTCATCATTGTTTAGACGTTGAGGATTTTTAGAATTATTAATATGGGCTATTATGATGTTAATCGGTTTCTAGTAGCGTCTAGTAGCTTTTAGAATCATTAATATGGGTTATTTTATTGTTGTTTGTGGGGAGTGTCTCCACAGTAATTCATACTGTGCAAAAGGGGTGATGACTTGCTCATCCTTCAGTGTCCAGTGGTGTTAAGTTTATAGTAAAAGCTTTTTAATGCTACTTGCTCATCCTTCAGTGTCCAGTGGTCATTATGCAGGGAAAGTTATTAAATGTAATTTTTTTTGTTTTCAGGATGGACAGGATTAAGGTTATGCTAGTTAAGCTAATACACTTTTGGGATTCAAACCAGAGTGTTCCTTTTGAGATTGTTGGTTGTTTCTATGCCTTCAATGCCTTTTAATATGTAGTAGAAGTATTGTTGTTGTTGGACAAAGATTCAACGTGATCTACTTGGGACTTTATATATATAAAATTATCACCTTTTGTCTTGTAACCCTGTCATTGAGTTGGACTTGGACGTGGAAGAGAAGGAAACCAAATAATCTCTTTATGTGGCCTTAGAAATTTCTGCAACTTAGAAGTGGCTTAATTAAGAAATTTGCAAAGGAAAATTTGCTTGGATTACGTTCCGTAGAGCCATTTTCTGTCACATATCTTTCATTTGCATAGTCATTTATGAGCTATTTGCCAAAATGTTTGTTTATAGCCTATATGTGATGTCCCTTATAAGCCATTTCAGTCTTTTCTAGAGAAATGTTCATGTTTCTATTTCTTTAATTTTTCTCCCGATTGCCCTGTATTCAACAAATTCTACTTTCATGTGTGTTTCTATTGCCCTGTATTCAACAAATTCAACAAGTTTAATAGATATTCGACCAAAAAAAAAAAGAGAAAAGCTTAATAGATGTGACTAGGCGTAGGGCGTAGAAGTGAAATATTGTTAATAATAAACAGGGCAGAAACTTGGAAATGTGAGAAAATGGTGGATGCTTATAAGATATGTGTCATTAGAACGTCATAGGATTCAGGGTTTAGGCCTTAGGGTGTAACCTAATGATTTATTAGCAGATGAAAATGTCAACGATCGCAGTAGGTACTGGTTGAACGACTTAACATAAAGAATGGAGGTAAGGAGGAAAAAATTTCAAGTATTTGGCTTGTGAATGGACAATGGGTAGGCTACTCGTTCCTGTAGTCAAGAGCTGATCATTTTATATTGACTAGTCTTAACTTGTACCTTTCTGAACTCCTACTGTACTCTTTTTGGTACTACTTTTCGTTATCAATCAAAGTTGAAGAATACCATAACTTAAGTTTGAGACAAAGTCTCACATAGGCTGTTGAAAAGGGACTAGAAACTGTAGCAGACACTGCCTTCTTCATCATGTATATGAATGCTGAAACGCAATTCATTCACTAGCCATTTGCCATGGATTCCTTGTATGCATTAAGCTTGTCTTTCGCTATCTTTAACTTATGCCTTCCGCTCCTCCCTGTTCTCACTGCCTCGAACCTTAACCACTACATCAGTCCAAACTTCACAGCCAACAGTATCCAATTCGTTGAGACTTCTGGCGCTTTCTTGGAATCTCGTAATGGCACTTTCCGAGCCTCTATCAGTACTGCAGATTCAATGCAGTCGCGTTTCTACTTCTCTGCTATCCATGTGGCCTCTAACACCATCATCTGGTCAGCCAACCGCAACACTCCCGTTTCATATTCTTCTATGCTCTCACTCACCATCCATGGCCTTAGCATCACCGATGACTTGAACAGAGTTGTGTGGTCTACACCCTCATTCAACTCTAAGGTTGCTGCTCTCCGGCTTCTAGAAACCGGGAACCTCATCTTGGTTAATGAACACAATGTTTCTCTCTGGAACAGTTTCGATTCTCCAACAGATACTCTGATCATTGGACAAAGATTGTATGTTGGTCAATCATTGACTGCTGCTGTGGGAAACAACAACTTATCTGTCGGTGATTACAAGCTTGCAGTTACCAGTGAGGATTTGGTTCTGCAATGGAGGGGTCAAACTTATTGGAAACTATCCATGGAAAGCACAGCTTTCAAGAATTCAGATACACCAGTGTCCTACATGGAAATGAGTAGGACTGGTTTGTATTTGTTTGGGGCTGATGGCTCAAAGGCTGTGTTTCAGGTTTTCTTGGAACCCTCAGATACAAAGATTGCGAGGTTGGGATATGAAGGGATTTTCAGCATCATTAGCTTCATAGGAAGTAAGTGGGTGCAGGACTTTGTGAAGGCAGTTGATATCTGCCAACGTCCATTTACTTGTGGAAAACTGGGATTCTGCTCGAATCAGAGTCCGACGTGCATATGTCCAACAGGTTTCCATAATGGTGCTCAGGAGCATGATGCTTGTGTGCCAATACAAGACACCCTCTCTTTGCCTTCTTCCTGTAATGGAAGTGGAAACACCAGTGAGTTCAATTCCTCAACTGTTTATATAGAACTGCAAAAAGGCATGGACTATTTTGGTAATCATTTCAATCAGCCTGTGAACCGTGTGATGAATTTATCACTATGTCAAGATTTATGCTCACAAAACTGTTCTTGCCTGGGAATTTTCAATGAAAATTCTTCTGGTTCTTGTTATCTTCTCGAATTCAATTTAGGTTCCCTCATGCCTACGGCCTTTCGTGAGGAAGGGCTATTAGGGTACATTAAGGCTCTCTCAACTGTGTCTGTAATCCCGGAAGAGAATGAGAAACATGGTTTAGCAGTATCAAGTTTGGTGGTTATAATAACCCTTTCAGGGTTGTTAACCACCATCCTGGTCATGATCATTCTATGGTTGAGAAAGAGAAGGTCTAACAGAATGACCTTTGGACGTTTGAATTCGTCTTCAACAGCAGATCCTGAGATGGCCTCCATCCCGGGTTTACCAGTAAGATTTAGTTATGAAGAGCTTGTTGCTGCAACTGAAAATTTTAATAATCAAATTGGCAGTGGTGGATTTGGTACTGTGTACAAGGGTACTATAGCAGACAAGACTGTAGTGGCAGTGAAGAAGATGAAGAGTTTAGGAGTTCGAGGGAAGATGGAGTTTTGCAACGAGACTGCTTCAATTGGAAACATCCACCATGTCAATCTCGTCAAGTTAAGAGGTTTCTGCATCCATGGGAAGCAGTGCTTTCTAGTTTATGATTATATGAATAGAGGTTCACTGGAAAAGATTCTTTTTGGGAATGAGTCTAATGCTCCTGTCTTAGAATGGCAAAAGAGATACGAAATAGCGCTTGGAATGGCACGGGGTCTAGCTTACTTGCACAGTGGATGCCAACAGAAGATCATCCACTGCGACATTAAGCCTGAAAACATTCTTTTGCATTTAGACTTTCAAGTAAAAATATCAGATTTTGGGCTTGCCAAGCTGCTGAGCCATGAAAATTCCAAATTGTTGACGACACTGAGTGGAACTCGGGGCTATCTTGCACCTGAATGGCTTACTAGTCATGGAATCACTGACAAAACTGATGTATATAGCTATGGAATGGTTTTACTGGAACTGGTGAGGGGAAGAAGAAATTTCTTGTTCCAGTGCAGCAGCACTGAAAGTGATGTCAGTGAAGGAAATGGACCATCTTTCACTTCAACCAGTTGCAACCTTGGAATGGTGTATTTCCCTCTACTTGCACTTGAAATGCATAAGCAAAGAAGATATATGGAACTAGCTGACCCGAGGCTAGAGGGTCGGGTTAGGATTGAGGAGGTAGAGACTCTAGTGAGAGTAGCATTAAGTTGTTTACATATAGTTCCAACGCTAAGGCCGAGTATGACTAATGTGGTAGCTATGTTGGAAGGCAGATTACATATAAGGGAGCCTAGGGTTGAGGCACTAGAGTTCTTAAGATTGTATGGTGGGAAAATCACTGAGAAATCCAGATTGCTCCCAAGGATTGTTTAAGCAGAACAAGTTGTGTTTCTTGTACCTAACAGCAAACCATTGATTGTAATGTGAATAATAGTTCAGTACATCCCTAGCCCTGCTGCTCTCAGCACTCAGTTTTTTTGGAGGTTATTTGCTGCTTGCGTTACATGTAATTAATATGCTCAGTTAATGGTTGTGTAAGTAGAGACGCATAGAGCAGGAACTTTGGACAGTAGTCCTGAGTTCGAACTTTGTATTGCCTGATAAATGATTTCTCCCTTCAGTTAAATCGGCATAAAGTCCAAGGCTATGTCCATGGAAGATTGTTATTGTTACTAAATGAAAAGATTCTTGTACCATTTTGTGTCCTTGATTTTCTGTTTTTGGTTGATGGTTTCCCTCAGCTTAAACCAAGTCCTCTTATGTTAATACTGGAATTACCACAGAATGATCATGTTAAACTTCCTTTACACAAATTCTGCTCTAAGTTAGCACTATTATGACCTTGTGTTTCAGCCTGGTTACAAGAAAAGACCCAGCTCTTGGTAGAAGAGGCATCCAGGTGAGATTTGATGGTTTCCCTCAGCTGGTTTGCTCTTATTTCTTGTCAACTATTTGAACATCTGCCCCAAAAACTAAGGTACTGATATTAGATATTATTTTTCTAGGCTACTATCATTCATCCTGAAGAATCGAATCTGAACTTATGCTCCGAAAATTAAGGTAATGTCTATAACTTTATTCAGCTGAGCAAATGTTTATTATCTTGATGCAACACGTTTGCCACAATGAGATGTCAATCAAAGTTCATAGATCATTGTCTTTTTATATTATGATACTCATCATGTATTCAGGTTTGAACCAAAAAAATTTGTTGACTAGTCTTTGATATAGCTTTTCTGTCATTAAGTTCATAGCTTCAACTAGGACAGGCAGTATTGACTATTGACTAGTTTTCTTATAAACAGAATTATTGATCATAATTTCAGTCATTTGACTTATATATGTTTATCTACCTGGTGAAGGGACTGAAACTCACCACCCCTGCTCCATCAAGTTTCATGTCTTTGAAATCTGAAATATAGCAAGTCTTTTTTTCAATTTTTCCAACCAAATTGTTATGGTAATGGATTCTTTTTCTTTGTTCACCTTCATCTTATGCCATGCACTCTTATCATTTCTTACGGTTTCACAGTCATCTCCTCCCTTTACTCAGTCCATCTTTCCACCCTTCAATGCCAGCCATTCCCTATTCACTGATGATTTTGGCTCTTTTTTGGTCTCTACTAATGGCACTTACACAGCTTCAATCACCGCGCCATACTCAACAGTTACTTCTTTCTATTTGTGTATCATCCATAAGGCATCTAACACCATCATCTGGTCAGCCAACCTCAACACGCCCATATCACTAACTTCTAGGCTCTTGTTCACCATCAATGGCCTTAGCCTCACCGATGACTCGAACAAGGTTGTATGGTCAACACCGTTATTGAGCTCTCCGGTTGCTGCTCTCCAGCTTTTAGAAACCGGGAACCTCATATTGGTTGATGCTGAAAATGTGTCTCTGTGGCAGAGTTTTGATTATCCAACTGACACTCTCGTCATAGGACAGCGTTTGTATGTCGGTAAATCATTAGTCAGTGCTGTTTCAAATGGTAACTCCTCCCACGGTTTTTATACTCTTAATATTACCAGTGAGGATATGGTGCTGCAATGGAAGAGCGAGCCAGACTTTTTGGCTACTATCCATGGAACCAGAAGCTTACAAGACCTCAAATATGCCGGTGTCCTATATGGAAATGAACAGTACTGGTTTGCATCTAGTTGGGGAGGATGGCTTGCAGGTTGTTTTGCAAGTTGCCTTGGTACCCTCAGATGCAAAGATTGCCAGGTTGGGAAGTGAAGGGATTTTCAGCATCAACAACATGGAAGTCAACAATATGGCGCCGGAGTTTACAATGCCAGTAGATAGTTGCCAAGTTCCATTCATGTGTGGAAAGATGGGATTATGCGCGAATCAGACGTGTGTATGCCCTTCAGGTTTCTCTGCTGATCAGAATTACGGTTGTGTTCCAAAACAAGTTTCAGAGGGAACAATCTCTTTGCCTTCTGCTTGTACTGCAACAGGTGATTGAAAATTCATGATTGTTCTTGCTCCGGGATTTTCTTTGAAAATTCATCTGGTTATTGTTATCTCCTTGATTACGATATGGGTTCCTTCGTGTTAAACTCTGATGTTCAGGGAGGTCCATTAGGGTACATAAAGGCTATCCTAAACATATCTCAAGTATCGACTGAGCAAGGGAAACATAGTTTTCCAATATCAGCTTTGGTGGTGATCATATTGTTGTCGGGTTGTTCATGTTGATCACCATGGTGGTGGTGGTTGTAGTAATAAGATGGTTGAGAAAGAAAAGGCCTACTGGAGTAAACTTAGACAGATGGGATTCATCTTCATCAGCAGAGATGGAGATGATCTCTATTCCGGGTTTGCCCAGGAGATTCAATATTGAAGAGCTTGTAGCTGCAACAGAAAATTTTAAGGCTCAAATTGGCAGTAGAGGATTTGGTAGAGTATATAAAGGTACTGTACTAGACAATACTGTAGTGGCAGTGAAGAAGATAACAAGTTTGGGAGACCGAGGGAAGATGGAATTTTGTGCTGAGACAGCAACAATCGGATGCATCCACCATGCAAATCTGGTTAAGTTGAGAGGTTTCTGCACCCATGGGAAACAATGCTTTCTGATTTATGAGTATATGAATAGAGGTTCATTGGAGAAGATCCTTTTTGGTAATGGCCCGGTTTTAGAATGGCCAAAAAGGTATGAAATAGCACTTGGAATGGCAAGAGGACTTGCTTACTTACACAGCGGATGCGAACCAAAGATCATCCACTGTGACATCAAGCCAGAGAACATTCTTTTAAATGATGATCTGCAAGTCAAGATATCAGATTTTGGGCTTGCCAAGCTGCTATATGATGAAAAATCAGAACTATTGACAACATTGAGAGGAACTCGGGGTTACCTTGCACCCGAATGCCTACTAGCAGTGGAATCACAGACAAGACTGATGTGTACAGCTATGGTATGGTTTTATTTGAACTTGTGAGGGGAAGTAGAAATTGTATGTTTCAGAGCAGTGGCAATGAAAATGGTGAAGGAAATGGACAGTTATTCTCTTCTACCAGTTCGGAACTCCAAGTAATATATTTCCCTCTAATTGCATTACAAATGCATAAGCTAAAGAGGTATATGGAACTAGCAGACCCAAAGTTGGAGGGACATGTGAGGAGTGAGGAAGTTGAGAAGCTAGTGAGGGTAGCCTTGTGTTGTGTGCATATAGTGCCAACACTGAGGCCATGTATGAGCAATGTGGTTGCTATGTTGGAAGGCAGGTTACCTGTAGGAGAGCCGAGGATTGAAGCACTTGAATATTTACAGATTTATGGTGGAAAATTAAATGAGGCATCCAGAAAGCAAAGAGGGAGGGGTTCAGTAGAAGAAGAAGGAGTTATATCTCTTATGGCAGAGGAACTTACATACCTCTGATTGTAGTGAAACTCCAGAAGTTCGAGTCAGACGCTCATTTTACTCTTTCGAGACAGAACTGTTGTTGGAGGTAAATTTCTTGGTGCTTATGTAATAATGTTTCTCATTGAAGGAGCTATCTGTATTTTCAGAATTTAGGTGATTTGTTTATGGATTTCGACCAAATAAATTTATTGCTTAGTTTCTGAAGTTAAAACAGGAGTCAGATAACTTATTTAAGGTGTTATGTCCATGAAAGATCCATGGTCATATTTCATTCCTATTACACATCTGTGTTAATATGTAGTCATTTGATGTTGTTTTAAACTTCTAATGTGTGCTATTTCAGAATACAGAACACAAGAGAAAATATAATCATCATATCGATCAATTTAGTAGTATATTAACATAATTATTTCACTTTTTTCAACTAAACGTTGGCTAAAAAGAAAACAGAGAATTAGAATACAGAACAAATCTACTTGTTTAATTATGCTAGTACTACAACACATGTGTAGTTCGATTACATTTCATGTTTTAACTCTCAGTTGCTTACTGGCCAGTAAGAGAAAATTTCAGTTCACCTAATGCAACTGTTGATCGGGAAATGCTCTGATCCTTCACCTCAATGCAAGTCATGATTCTTTTCTGACGTTGATAAGGGTACTTTCTCTTCCAAAGAAGGAAGCATTTAAGGAGGTTGTTCATAATAATATTTTATAGCTAGTGGGCTATTAAAAGAATTTATAATAATTTCAGTCATATTTCCCATGTGTTTTACTGTTGATCTATCTTGAAATCTATCAGTTCGGATGCAAAGCTGGAAGTCTTTGTTGAATAACAGCTCAGGTCTGCTGCTCTTCAACTCAAAAACAGTTGCAACGTAAACTTCCTCTGCATTTGCCATTCTTTTCAACTTAGCTTCAGATTTAGCTATCTGGGGCTCATTTGGTCATTGTTGAATTCAACTGATGAAGAAAGTAGTATAATATATTGATTGTTGTGTTTCTGCTTATTTAGTATTGAAAATCTTGGAGTGGATTTGGAAAAGGTGGCAGAAATGGCGACCACATCATCTGATTTGAAAGAGGAAGTGAAGAAGAAGAGGAAGGAGGGAATGGGATGGATAGAGTGGTTGAGAGGTTTGTTCTATGTGGTGTATGAGATGCTGTTCCAGAGAATCACTGCCAGCCATTTGCAAAACCCAATGCCTTTGCCTCCTGTCAACCATCTCACATGCATTGTCACTGGATCCACTAGTGGTATCGGCTGCGAAATTGCCAGGTATAATATGTGTATCTCAATCAGCTCTTCTTGGCTACCAGATTGAATAATACTAATGAAGTTTTATGACAAGTTCAGATAATCTGCTCAGATAGAAAACTAGTATCTGGTGGTTATAACTTATTCATTGAACAGGTAGTTGGCGGAGGCCGGTGCACATGTTGTAATGGCAGTGAGAAACACCAAAGCAGCTAAGGAGCTGCTCCAGAAGTGGCAAAATGAATGGTCTGGAGTCGGCCTTCCTCTCAATATCGAGGTAACTTATTTATTCTGGTGATCGAGTGACTGCTCAAGATAAATTTATAACATATCAAATTCCTATAATGTGCATTTTTAAATGTTTATCTTGTTGAAGTACATAGTGGTTAAATCACTGAGGTTAGACTGCGTATCATATAAAATAAGGAAGCCATTGCTGGATGAACTCCGATCCTGGTCTTAAAAATTAAAGCATGGATAGTAATATGGCAACTGGCCTTGTTTAAACCAGAGGCCTTATACTAAATTTATTTTTGGTTCAACTTGCCAGCATATGTAGTAGCTAGACATAATCTGGGCATAATGCTAAGCATTTGAGTTTTTTCGCTTTCCTGGAAAAGGTACAGTTTTCATGCATAATGACTTTCATGATAGTTGTAACTTCAACAGGTAATGGAACTTGATCTACTCTCCTTGGATTCTGTTGTGAGATTTTCTGAAGCGTGGAATGCACGGTTGGGACCTCTGCATGTTCTTATCAATAATGCTGGGAGATTTACCATTGGAGGTTGGTCTTTGCGCTATATATACTGAAATTTAAAGCTTTTAGCTGTTAAGCTGCATGCTTCCATTGGAGATTTACACATTACCTTGATAGTTGTATTATTGGTCCTAAATACCAGTAACTTCTTGATATCAGATTCTGTAATGGTAAGCTGATCAAATATTGCCGATCTTCTCCGCTGTTTAGTGAAAATAAAGAACCTTCCTCCTGTTTTAGAAGGTTAGAGCTGTCCTACTGAACTTGCAGCCTACCGTTCTCATATTTCCAAGAGCAGATGCAAGTTTGTGTGCTGTTTAGAGATTTAATAGTACTAGTAATTAATCTTTTTCTATATTATTTCAGTCATGGGAGATAGATGCTGGAATGCATAAGTAGTTGTATATCTATCACAATCTGGTTAGTCATTTACTGGTATACTTTGGTTGTTTTGAGTTCAGAGCCACAAAATTTTTCAAAAATGGGTATGAAGAGCACTGACAAGTGAATCAGCTGGCTCCATCACTTCTATCAGTATTGCTATTGCTATCCCTTATTAGAGGCTCTCCAAGTCGAATTGTAAATGTCAATTCCATTGTAAGTCCCACAATCATCGTGCATAAAAAGATCGATGCATGCTTGTGTTTATAACATATATGGTTATATACTCTCAGATATCTACGTCATTCTCAACAAACTGGAATATTATTAGCTGTGTCGAAGTGTTTTGGATAATTTGTTCTTTTGTTGGTGACTTTAGCATGCATAAAACCTCTAGTTGGTGTATATACAAACTAGACCTAGTTGCAGCCTTTTATACACATAAATTCAGTTCATGTAGGTATTGATGAGTAGAAGGTAAATTATTACATGATATTTTCTACTTTTCAGTAATGTCTTCATGTAAATCTAAGATTGATCTTTCCATTGTTTAGGTCCATTATGTTGGGTTCATTGAGACAGACGACATGAACGTTGTGTCTGGGAAAAGAAAATATACAAGATTAGTAGGTTATTCGAGCAGCAAGATCGCACAGGTACGTTAGAAGTTTTAGTTGATTGTGATTTTTTCAAGTTACTGAAAAAACGGACGTATTCCTATGTAGGTCTGTTGAACTATAAATATGCAGGTCCTTAGTTGTGTTATTTTGTATATGTTTTTGTTTAGATTTCATCACTTGGTGCTGTACATGTTGGTGGTTTGTTTGTTGCAGATTATGTTTAGTAGTGTCTTACATAAGCGGCTGCCTGCTGAAGCTGGTATTTGTGTAACATGTGTTTCTCCTGGTATTGTCCAGACAAATGTTGCAAGTATCTTGATGTGTTCCCCCATCTCTTGTTACTTTGAACAAAGATTTAGTTTTCTAGTTATTATATTTTACCTAGTTAGATTTACCTTAGATGTTTATTTTCTAGTCTTCTACATGCATATGTGCCTGCTCCACACACTACTCATCACATTGGGTATCCTTTTAAGTTTTAACCGAGTCCAAGACTAAGATCAAAATATTTAGGATCCAAATATTTATTCAATTTTATACGTATTATAACCTGTTGCAATTCCATTGTGATGCTGCATGCCGTTGTATTAATTTAGTTTCCTGTAGTTGATATCCAATGAGTTGCAGACGAGGGATCTTCCCAGAATCATTCAAGCTGTTTATCGTTTGGTACCCTATTTTATCCTTAGCCCTCAAGAAGGTGAGTTTGTTTTTGTATATATAAAAAAAAAGGAAAATGAAAAGAAAAGGAAGAGTCCCAAGTATAGACACACAACTCCTAGTCTCCTACTCCTTAAGAGTTAAAATAAGAGATACTGAATTCGGGTAATAATGGCTATGTACTGGTATCTTTAGCTCACTTTTGTTGTAGTGGTATATATTGTGAAAACTGACCATTTGATGAGTTATTGCAATGCAGGTTCGAGGAGCGCTCTCTTTGCAGCCACTGATCCTCAGGTTCCGAAATACTGTCAGTTGTTGAAATCATAGAACTTTCCTGTTTGCGCTTTCATTTCTCAAGATTGCAACCCAACCATGCCTTCTGAAGAAGCTCTTAATGTTGAGACTTCACACAAAGTGTGGGAGAAGACATTTGAGATGATTGGCCTTCCTTCTGATGCTGTGGAGAGGCTCATAGAAGGGGAAGAAGTTGCATGCAGATATGGGGCTCATAACGAGTAACCTCGATCTTTCTCCATAATACCAATTGTCTGTGCCTAATGCATCGATGATTTTTATGAGTAATATTCTTGAGTCATTATGCATGAGATGCTCTCAGCAAGCAGTTGATGACGTATCAGAGATTTTATGTTAATTGTCGATCTGATGTATCTTAATATAAGCTCGACTATGTATGCAGATCAATGTGGAATATTTTGCCTCGTTTAATATATATCTCATCAAATCAGCACTATTTCACTATACAACTGCTAATGACTTGCTGTTGCTTCCCCACATGACATTGGTCCTCCTCATTATTTGCAGAACCTTATATGATGCATTTGGTCACATACACACACAAGAGAAAATATAATCGTCAATCTAGTAGTTAAATAACAAAATTATTTCAGGTTTCTAAGTTTTGCTAAAAATTGACTAAGAAAACAATAAAGTTAGAACATAGAACAAGTCTACTTGTGTATACTAGCTAGCACTGGTAATTGCATCGAAAACCAAATATTGATGAGCTTATTGTGTCGATGCTTAGTTTGTTTTTCTTTTTTGTTATTAAAGTAAATAACTTACATACAGTCATACAATAACTAATAATTTTTTCATTCTTTTGTGAGTCGTAAGACATTCCACTTACAAAAGAAGACATATTAGCAAAAGGTTGTGAAATCTTTTTTTCGATAAAAAAAAGTAATGGAATCTTGAAATAACCAAAAGATAATAAAACAAGAAAAAAAAAAGAAAAAGAACATATATATGTTCTTTAATATATACGTTAGGAGGACAAAATGACAGATATGGACATGTGGTGTGTTGTGCTGTTGTTTAAGAATCTTGAAATCTTGAATGACGGAATCTATCAGTTGGGAGGTGAAGCTGGAAGTCTCACTGGAATAAGAGCTAAGTTGCGGCTGACCGGCTGTTGGGCTGCTCTTCAACTCTCAAAGTCACAAACAGTTGCAACGTAATCTCTCTCCTCAATTCCCAGTACCCAATTTGCCATTTGGTTTAAGGTTGATTACATTCTTTTCAATTTAGCTTCCAATTTAGCTATAGTGATCTTGCTTTTTTTTTTTTTTTTTTCGAGTTTGCAAGTATTGGTGATTTGGGTCACGTTTCTAGTTTTTCGGGTCTCAAATCATGTTTTAATTGTTTATTCAGTTTGGGGTTCATTGGGTTCCATTGATGAATATGACTGATGATGAAGTTATAATATTGAAGGAGTCAAACTACTAAGGAGTCAATTTCCTTTGAGTTTTGAATTGGGTTTGTTATAATATATTGGTTATTGTGTTTCTGCTTATTTAGTATTGAAATTCTTGGAATGGATTTGGAACAGGTGGCAAAAATGGCAACGACATCGTCTGATTTGAAAGAGGAAGTGAAGAAGAAGAAGGAGGGATTGGGATGGATAGAGTGGTTGAGAGGTTGGTTCTATGTGGTGTACGAGATGTTGTTCCAAAGAATCACTGCCAGCCATTTGCAAAACCCAATGCCTTTGCCTCCTGTCAATGATCTCACATGCATTGTCACTGGATCCACTAGCGGTATTGGCCGTGAAATTGCCAGGTATAATTTGCATATCTCAATCAGCTCTTTTTGGCTACCGGATTGAATAATATGAAATGAATTTTAGATAAGTTCAGATAATCTGCTCTGAGAGATAACTGGTATCTGGTGGTTATAACATATTTCTGAACAGGCAGTTGGCGGAGGCCGGTGCACATGTTGTAATGGCAGTGAGAAACACCAAAGCAGCTGAGGAGCTGATCCAGAAGTGGCAGAATGAATGGTCAGGAATGGGCCTTCCTCTCAATATCGAGGTAACCCATTTATTCTTGTGCTCGAGCGAATGCTGAAGATAAATTTATAACTAGGTGAAACCTCTCAGGTTCATTCCACTAAATCCTTATCTTGTTGAAGTATATAATATTTAAGTCACTGAAGCTAGACGGCTTACCATATCAAATAATGAAGCCATTGCTGGATGAAATGGTCTTATTAAAGCACAGATAGTAATTTAGAAACCGCCTTTGTTTGAATCCAGAGCCCCTGTAATAATTCTATTTATGGTTCAGTTGTCAGCATCTGTAGCAGAACATAATCTGTGCATAAAGGCAATCATTTCAATTTATTATTTCCTAGCAAATTGCAATTTTCCCTATGCAGAATGGCTTGCATAACAGTTGTTACTTAACAGGTGATGGAACTTGATCTACTGTCCTTGGATTCTGTTGTGAGATTTTGTGAAGCTTGGAATGCACGATTGGGATCTCTGCATGTTCTTATCAACAATGCTGGGATATTTTCAATTGGAGGTTGGTCTTTGCGCCATGTTTACTTAAATTTAAAGCTTTCCGCTGTTGAACTGCTTCCCTATTACATTATCATGCTAGTTGTAATGTTGGTCCTTAATACCTATAAATTCTTGATATTAGATAAGCTGATCAAATGATGCCAATCTCCTCCACTGTTTAGTGAAAATAAGGAACCTTCTTCCTGTTTTAGAAAGCTAGGGTGTCCTATTGAACATGTAGCCTAGCATTTTCACATTCCCAAAGGCACATGCAAGTTTGTGTGCTATTGAGAGATATAATGTTTTCATGTTCATGCACCTAGTATTTCTGTCCCAGTCTATGTAGTCATTGCACATAGTATTGAAATGCATAAGTAGTTGTATTCTATCTAACTCTGGTATGTCATTTACTGGTATACTTTGGTTGTTTTGAGTTCAGAGCCACAAAAATTTTCAAAAGATGGGTATGAAGAGCACTTACAAGTTAATCATCTGGCTCCAGCACTGCTATCAGTATTGCTACTGCCATCCCTTATTAGAGGCTCTCCAAGTCGAATTGTTAATGTCAATTCCGTTGTAAGTTCCTTGATTATCATGCATAAAAAGATGCATGGGTGTTCTTATACTCTATTTCTATATATGCATACACACACATGGTTATATTCTCTATGATAGCTATGTCATTCTGTCATTCTCAACAAACTGGAATATTAACCTGCACTGAAATGTTCTGGATGGTTTGGTCTTTTGTTAGTGACTTTAGCACGCACACAACTCTAGTTTGGCGTGTGTACTAACTAGACCTAGTTGCGGCCATAAATTAAGTACACTTCATTTGAGTTCATGTGGGTACTGAGCAGAAGTTAAATTTATTATAAAACATTTTCCACTTTACTTTAGAGTAATGTTGTTGTGTAAATCTAAGAGTGATCTTTCCATTATATAGATGCATTATGTTGGGTTCGTTGACACAGACGACATGAACGTTGTTTCTGGGAAAAGAAAGTATACAAGCTTAGTGGGTTATTCAAGCAGCAAGCTCGCACAGGTACCTTAGAAGTTTAGATTATTAAGATTGTTTGTAAATTTTAGAAAGAAAAAAAAGGACACGATCTGTAATTATTGAATTACTGTGTTATATTGTATCTGTTTTGTTTAGATTATCATCACTTGGTGCTTTACATGTTGATCCTCTGTTTGTTGCAGATCATGTTTAGTAGTGTCTTACATAAGAGGCTGCCTGCTGAAGCTGGTGTTTCTGTAGCATGTGTTTCTCCTGGTGTTGTCCAGACAAATGTTGTAAGTATCTTGATGTGTTCTCCCGTCTTGTTACATTGGAAAAGGATGTAGTTTCTTGGGTGTTATATAAGTTTTATTGACAATGTAGTCAGAACTACCTTAGGTATTTCTGTTCAATTCTTCTACACTCGGGTTCCCACACACACAGGGTATCCTTTTAAGTGTTAATAGAGTCCAAGACAGATCAAAGTTTTATGTACTTTTCTACATATAACCTTTTGCAATTCCAACCTGGTGCTGTAGTTTTCATCAATTTAGTCTCCTGTTGTTTGATATCCAATAATTGCAGGCGAGGGATCTTCCCAGTATTGTTCAAGCTGGTTATCGTTTGATACCCTATTTTATCTTTAGTCCTCAAGAAGGTGATTCTTTTTGCTATCGAATATAGATTTTCAGATAAATGTGTGTATTATACCTATATGTGTGTGTGTGTGTGTGTATTTATGAATGTATTTTATATTTGAAGACAACCAAAAGCAAGCTCTGTTCAGTCTTTAATTATTGTGTAGTACAACAGGGGCCTTCTACTGGCTTACAGTAATCAACAACAGTAGTGAGTGATGATGTCATGACTCATGAGTATATTTTTTCTCCCCGAAAATAAGTGGAAGTTTAGATTTTGAAGACAACAAGCTTTTTCCTACTTTTCCACAAATGTGACTCCAAAGTTTTCTACAAAAAACATAAAAAAATAAAAGACAAGAAAACAAGAAGTCTATAATATTGATAGACAAATCCTACTCCGTAAGAGTTAAGATAAAGAGATACTAAAATAGAGATATTGTGAAAACTGACCTTGTCATGATTAATTTGCAATGCAGGTTCGAGGAGTGCTCTCTTTGCAGCCACTGATCCTCAGGTTCCAGAGTACTGTCAATTGTTGAAATCAGATGACTTTCCTGTTTGTGCTTTCATTTCTCAAGATTGCAATCCAACCAATCCTTCTGAAGAAGCTCATGATGTTGAGACTTCACACAGAGTATGGGAAAAGACATTTGAGATGATTGGCCTTCCTTCTGATGCTGTGGAGAGGCTCATAGAAGGGGAGGAAGTTGCATGCAGATATGGGGGCTCATAATGAGTAACCTTTTTTCCCATGATAGCAGAGGTCTTGTGTCCAATGTATGGATGATTGTTTTTAAAGTCAAATGCAGAAATTGCCATTCAGTTTTGCAATGGAAGGAATGGGTGAGTACCATAAGCATTCTGATTCTGGTAGGCACATGAAGAGCTGGTTATTCTTTGTACACCATGATCTTATTAATTTGTGTTTATACGGGATCTGATCTAGTTTCATTGATTTACTCACCCGTGTTTACAGCGACCGGCCTGTTAATTTAGAGAAGTCTTGAAACACAAGGATTATTTATCCCAAGGGTAACGTCGATTGAGTTTAAGAATATGCTTGCCCCATTATGTGGAGAACGTCTTCGGCATGTATTCTTTTAGATTTGTGGGAATAAATCCGTCTCTCTCTACTCTACTCTGTACTAGAGTATACATTATGGTGTTGTTCTTGTGGTTGGTGTGACTTTGCGTTTGTGGAGCAAGTGAGTCTAAGTTTATCTCATAATCCAAACTGAGATATCGATCTGATGCTCATGCATGCTTTTTGGTTTGACAGCAATTATGGAAATGGTAAATCCATGCATGCATCAGTTATTTAGTTCCGAATAAAGAAGGTGCTACTTGCTATTAACAGTCAGGTTAAAGAGATAGATTCAAGAACCTGCATTGGACAACATTGGATATATAATTAATCGATTTTAGAAGCATCCCTAAGGCCTTGTTTGGTTCGCTGTTTGGTTCGCTGTTTGCAGGACAAGTAAAACTCAAAAAGAAAACTTAGCCATAATTGCTTTATTCATCTAATAATCAAGAAGCAAACCAATTTATTCATCTAATATTAGCCATAAATTCATCATTTCATGAGCTTAGTAGGAGACCCTTCCTTTCCTGCATCCCCCTATATAGGTTGTGGGTTGTGTTTTTTTGCCAGCCTTCTCTCTTTTAGCCATAATCATTTTGTTCATGGTTCTAAAAGAAATACAACCTTAGGAACTCATACCTCAATCTAAAACAATCATTTTGCTTCCAAAATTAAAAAATTTCATAAAAGCCTGGAACGTAGGAAAATGTTATCAACTACCTGCAAAATTCCATGTTAGCTCATTTTGATTTGAGGCCTCAAACATGTGACAAGTACAACAAAGCCAACCACCTGCAAATCCTGCTTTTCTTCCCTAATATAAACTTGCATTGTGCCTGCATTATATATGTATTGAGCAACGAACACAAAATATTGAAAAAGTTATCAACTTGCAATGACCAAATGAGCATCTCCTCTGTACATGAATACATATAGAAAAGAAAGAAAATCTGAAACCTTGGCAACAAAAGCAAACAAGCAGACAGTCAGAGACCAGCTTTCCCAACAAAGCTAACCAAAGGCTCTAGAAAAAAGAAAAGAAAAAAAACACAGATAAAACTGAAGCAAAAACCTCAAGAAAAACAAAAAGAATATCAAATAGTCAAAAATATAATTAGATACCAGAGCACAAAACTAAATCAGTGCAATGGTATCAATTTCATTTGCACTTCCTTTGAGACTTGAGCGGATTTGTGTAGTACTAAGAGCAGAGAAATAGTCTGATTGATCGAAAGTATTGAATTCCCTCACCATGAAGTACGTACTGAAACTAAGTTAGTTAATTGACTATTTGTTTTTCTTTAAAAATATTAATCTTGATAATTCGGCCCAAAACACTTGAGTTCGATTTATGTGAGGGAGCTTCTATTCATACCTCCAAAAACGATATTTAAATTTGTTTTTTATTTTTTTAAGTTATAGTTGATTTTGTCAAAGTATGTGAAATTATCAATAAAGACACATAAGGATAAAAAGAAACCCTCTTTTGCCTGTTTATTATTGGACAAATGATAAAAATGTACATTTAGAAGTAACAAATGATAAAATTGTTAATAAATGTTCACTGATAATAAAACATTACATCCATTTAAATCATTTAAAGCGTTGCCCCTAAAAATAAGAAGAATTACAAACATTATCACTGAGCAAAATGCTCTCTCCGTCACAACGCCTCTCTCTCTCTTCCAAATCCCAAATCCATTTCAGATCACCCACCTCTCTCTCTCTCTCTCTTCTCTCTCTCTCTCTAACCCCGCCACCACCGCTTCTCTTTTTCATCCTCGTCGTTGCTGGTACAACTTCATCACCAAACCGACACTCGTTGCTCTTCGGCGACTACATCGTACGTGTTTGGGAAGTCTCCGTCGAAGGCGTCTTGTGGAACGCAGACCCGAGCCTCTGAACTCGCCGACGAGATCTCCGCCAACCTCTCTGAACCTCTCGTCATTGTCAGAGTCGCCACTGGCGCCTTTCTCTTTCTTGTCGTATTGGCCCGTCGCCGTCGATTTCATTTGCTCTGAATTGACATGAGCTCGTCTATGTTTGGCAGCAAGGTATCGAAATTGCGTAGAAATACACAACTCATTAAGTTTACTCTTTAGTTTGTTATATCATCTAAAGGGTTCTGAAATCTGATCCTTATCTTTATATTCCATAGTAGTGCCTTGCCATTTTGAAAGGAATTTCATAATGCTGCAGTTGAGTTTAATTCCCATCCCATTATTTATGTCCATTCATGTTCATATCTTATTCATACAAAGTTCTTTATACTAGTGTCGACATTACCCATTGGTATTTACTGATTTCAGGTTATGACAAAGTTTATCCCTTTTGTGTTTCCGCAAGCCTAAACCGAGCTTCTAAATTGTGAACTTCATTTCAAAACAAAATTGCTTACTCAACTGTTTGTTTGGTTTTCTTACTAAATGGTCTGGGTTGTCTTTTCGACTCAAACTTATGTAGTTGCACTTGAGTCCACTTCTCTCCCCTTAATCGTTGTTTAAAGGCGTGCTTAATTTGCTGAAGTTATTCTAAGAAAGATACTCCTACTTTTACTATATCTCAATGCTTTGAATTATGATTTTGAGTAAATGCTGACTGTTGGTTCATTATTAATCATGGCTCTTCTCCATTGACATCGTCAATTGTTGTCTATAAATGATATGTGATGCTTATGAAATGGTTTTACGAGAAGATCACGGTGAATTTTGTTATGCACACCAGGTGCTTGATGAAATGTTTGTGAATGAATTATGGTGCCCTACTGGATTCAAGTGTGGTATCAACTAATGACAGAGCGCATATTCGGAATTTTGGGGTCAAGGATGGTGATCAAGTATGTTCTATAGGATTCTCAATTTTTTTTTTCCGATAAAACACATCCAAGATATGCCTTTTTTCAGTTGCTGCAATTTAGGATGACAATGCATATGTCCATGTTGTTACATTGTATTTGCATTTTTTAAGATAGTTGTGGTTGGATGACTTCTGAATTGCTTATGCAAATCCGTAGTCTCAACCCTCGATTGTTCAATTTATATAAGAATTTATTTGGATTTCATCGCTCAAACATCTGACTCTTTCTAAATCCTATTTTATTCTTTATAATTGTGTAGAACATCTGTTTTTACATTTGTCTCTTGTGTGAAAGCTACGTTTGAACCTCTAATATTTTGACTTAGATGATAGAACTATGTATGAACCTAAATATGATACTTGTATTCCATTCCATTAGTACCTTTTTTGTAGAACTCTAGGCCAAGTTTTGTTATATGCAATAAAGATTTAGCCTTAAAGTGAACGTATTCCTACTTTTCTAGGAGCATAGTGACATGAGATGAGATATATAATGTATTACTCAGACTTTCTACTGCTACAGGAATTGTACTATCTTAGCTCATTTAGCAAGTTGTGGAGTGATACTTTACTGCAAAAAGTATCGGTGAGTGTGGCATGACGATATTATGTGAATAGTTACATAGATGGATAGTTACATAGACGAATAATTACATGCATAGTTACATCGATGGATAGTTACATGGATAGTTACATAGATGGATAGTTACATGCATAGTTACATGGATAGTTACATAGGCAGATTAATGTAGTTACACAAGTGTAGTATGTATGTAACTACCCAGGTAACTATCAATCTGTAGTTACATGCACAGTTACATAGATAGTTACATAGATGGATAGTTACATGCATAGTTACATGGATAGTTATATGTATAGTTACATAGATGAATAGTTACATGCATAGGTACATGCATAGTTACATGGATAGTTACATTTAACTATGCATAGTTATATGGATAGTTACATAGATGGATAGTTACATGAGTAGTTATATTGGTAGTTAGTTACATGCATAGTTACATGGATAGTTACATAGATGGATATATTAGTAGATACATATGTAGTTGCATAGGTAGTTGAATGTAAACTACACATCTAAACAGCCATGTAGCAACAAACAAAGAAAAAAAAAAGATACATAATTAGATACAAATGCAATTACAATAACTGTTTTGAAAACCTGAATGTAACTACCCATGTAATTCTCAATCTTCTAGTTACATGGATAGTTACATTGGTAGATACATATGTAGTTACAATAAGTGTTTTAAGGTGTGATAACAGAGAAAGGGATACAAAGGACAAAGATGCTGACATACAAGAAGCAAAGAAAAAAAAGAAGGCAGAGTTGATGAAGAGGAAAAGAAAAAAAAAAAGAGAAAATAGTTGATGAAGAGCAAAGAAGAAAAAGAAGATAGTTGATGAAGAGGGTGATGATGAACTGCTGGCCAAACTTTGCAAGCAGCAGAACATGAAGAAGACACTAAAGAAGGATGAACTTCTGACGTAGATTTTCTCTAGTTTAGTTTCAGATAGGAAGCATTACAGATCATACATTGAGCTAATTTTTCAATTTATAAGGAGCAAATGGTTCAGGAAGTTGAGAGCAAAGTGTTCTATTCTTTTTGAATAGCTACATGAAAGATTAAATGTTTTGAACAGATTTCAATTAGCTTTGCTTTCTTTTACATTTTGTGTATGTCAATACATGTAACTGGTTATGTAGCATGTATGTAACTACCCAGGTAACTATCCATCTATAGCTACATGGATAGTTACATAGCTAGCTTAATGTAGTTACATAAGTCAAGTAAATAATAATTGCAGCGTGCCGCTGCACCGCGACGGCAACGTTCCGCTGCTTTTACCATGTTGAATTGCGACGGACACTTAATGCTTCTTGGCCATAACAACATACTCGAATGCAGAAGTAACTAGACATGTAACTAGTAAATGCAAATATAGCTATCCATCTATAGTTACATGGATAGTTATATAGGTAGCTTAATGTAGTTACACAAGTCAGGTACACATAATAATTACACAATCCAAATGATAATATCTTAATATGTAACTAGTCAAGTAACTGTTGAAAGCAACGTAACTGACTATGTAACTGTTCAAATCCAAACGATTCTCCCTCGCCTTGACTCATCAATCCTTCTGGCTCCTCCGCAGGCTCTTTGTCATTCCCGCCTGGTTCGTCAACCTCTTGGTCTTCGTTGGCTTGCTGGAGAAAGGTGCAGCAGACTAAAATCGAAAAAAGAAAAGAAAAAAAAGAATAAGCAGCAGACATGTCAAAACAGCTCAATTGAAGCAAACTCCTGTAGTTAAACTAAGCTGAGAAAAGTACCATATGCAACATCTCCATCTTTGTTTCTATGGTCACTCTAGGATATTAAAGGTAACAAAACCAATGCGACTAGCAACATGCATGGACAGAGTGGTAAATTGGTAATGGCTCTTGTTATTCATGATATGAACTTCTTCAGGCTTCACTGAACTAAATATTCACATGAAAACTCATTTCAATGCAAGTACTAATTCAAACCAGATTCATTGCATCCCTTCATTCTTTCTACAACATGAAGAGCTGTAATTAGGATAAAGGCAATTCATAAAGATCGAGCACAGGTGAACCCATCACAAACAAGTTGATTGATTGCATCTCTGAACTTATAATAGTCATCAACTTTGTCGTAGACTTGATGAGAAACTCGAGCATACGCAGTTGTTGTTTTTGCAACCTCTTCATGCTTTGGCATTTAGTAATATATTGGGACTTCAACACCAAATTTCTCCCTCAGATGTGTCCTTAATTTCAAGGCATCATCATCACTTGAAACCCCCAAACAAGCCGGCATTCCCACCATGATCATGCTTGCACACATATCCGGTGGAGACCCAAGATTGGTTCCCCAAGTCTTTGCCAACATCTTTCCCTTCTCAACAACAACATCATGATTCCTTTCCTCCTTTTGATTCCATCGATACCGCCTTCAAATCTGTTTGTGAACTCCATAGCTGAAGGAACCACTAAAGAAAGACTATAATCCCTAGTCCCTATCCAACAGCTTTCAATAGCCAACCCTTTACCATAATCATGAGACACCATAGATTGATGCAGTTTTGAATGTGTGACTGACTTCCTACAATACAGAAATGCAACCGAAGTAGGGCAGAAGAACCACTTGTGCAAATTACTAGAGTAAAAATCTGCCCCTATTTCTTGCATATCAACATCTACACACCCAACACCATGAGCCCCATCTATGAAAACTTGATTAGCACCTTCTTCCTTGCACACTTCAACCAATTTCTTAACTGGAAGTAAAACAGATGGCATGGATGTAACATGATCAATCAGAGCTAATCTAACTCTTCTACCACTAGCCTTTTCCTTCACCAAAGCCATCTGAAATTCATTTACTATTTCTTCACTGGAATTCACTGGAAATTGAAATGGAACTTTAATAACATACCCGCCAGCTCACTCAAAATAGGCCTTAATGGAGTTCTTCACCGCGCCACAAGCACACTGCAGTGTGATGACAACATCCCCTTTCATAATCCAAATCCATAATCCCAGATCTTCAAAACTCAACCAAACTCAAGTTCAATAAGGAGGTGAAGCGAAACTACAACAGGCTTCTTTACCTCGTCAAGATGAAGCTACCGCCATCGGTCTCGATTGCAGCTGTGGCCGGAGTTGCAAAATTTTCCGGAGATGCCGAGAAACATTCGAGCTTCGATTCTCTTTCACTGGAGCTCGTCACCCCCAAAGCCACAGACATGACTGCGATGCTGAGAGAAAGCTATGTCCACCGGTACGACGCCGTGAGAAAGGGCGCGCCTCAGTCGGGCTTTTGGGGGTCGGGTTTTTAGATCCTCGAGACGCTCACTGATCTTAGAGAGACGGGGAAGACAGAAGGGTATAAGCGTCAATAAAAAGAATCTTAGATGGACTGTTATATCATTTAATAATTTTAGAGGTAACCATTTTATCATATAATATGTTTTGGAGGTTATCTTTTTATCATGTGGAACAATTAAAGATTTTTTTATCATTTGTATTTGCAAATGGTAATTTTGTGTTGTATGTCCTTTATTATTATTATTATTATTATTATTATTATTATATATTATATTATTATTATTATTATTATTATTATTATTATTATTATTATTATTATTATTATTATTATTTATGAATTCAGATATGTATCTCTGTGATTGTTTCAATATGAAACGAAATTTGTTGTCGAACAAGCAGAATTTTCCTGTCCTATTACTATAAAGATTTGAAGTTATCTTTTTCTTTGTGCATACTAACAATCATGGATCTTCTCTATTCAAAAGAAAAGTGTCTATTGATAATCACTTCTCCTCAATCGAAACAGCTTCATGATTTATAATGGCAAGAGACAAATCTTGGGTAAATCTTTGTGATTTGATTTCGTTATAAGAACCTAGCTAATACTTTCATCAGTAATGTAATAGGTTGTTATATATAGAGTTTGAGTATAAATCCATGAACTCTTTACGATAATTTTAAGAGGCAAAGTAAAATATGATTGTCAGATGCTCAAAAATCGAAGGAGATCTGACTAACGAATATTGAGGTATGAATAGATTCTTTGAAGAGAACAAAGTTTTTATTGATTTTACTGGACTATGGGCATTTTGGAAAAATTAGGGAGGTGTAAATAGCATTTTAATTCCTTACTAAAATTAATTAAATTGAAGGTCCATTATGCATGGAGATCCAAATGCCATTTTGGAGGTATTAATAGAAACTCAATTTATGTGAACATGTGGATTCTATGTAAAATGAAGCTTATAGTCACGACTTAGATTTTTTTTTTTTTGAAAAAGGGACGAAAATCCATATGTTGATCAAATGTATGAATACAACATGAACACGATCCTCACGGACTATGTAAAAAATGAACCATACGAAACTACCTAAGAAGCCCTAAGCAATCTCTATGTTGCGACCAAAACCTTGAAGTTCAAAAAGTAACCGAGTAATAAGCAGGACTTGTTAGACAAACTAACTTATTCAATATCACCTATGACCACCCTGTGCCGAACGAAGCATCCTAAGAGCACCTAAAAACCCTAGCAATAGTCCAAAGGTTATCACGGTTTAGACTGTTAGAGGAACAATGAGGGATTGAATTATTAACTAATACAAAAAACAGTGGCGTAGCCAGAAACCACAAGTAGAAGGGTCAAGAGTTTAAACAATAATGCCACACAAAATAAAAATATAATTTTTATTGAATAATATAAAAACTTATAAATCATTAGAATACTTTGAAAACAAAAGCTAAATAAAATAACAAATCTTCCCAAAGTAATTATAATTGTCCTCGACGATTGCTCATATTTTGAAATTTTGGAGGAGCTTCAGATGGAGTCGACTATTCTGCTGCTTTTATCTTACGATACTTTTCAAATAAAACTAAAACATCCATAACTGCAAGTTTTTAATTATGAAGGTTGTCGACAACATGAAAAAAATTATTGAAGGATAACAAAAAGAAATATGTAAAGAAGCGACTAAAACTGTTTATATAGAGGTGCACGAGAAATCAATCACAATAATTGATTGATTAGGAAAACATATTAATTAAAAAGACAAAAAAAAAAGACTAGGAATATGTTTTAATTGTAATATTAAAGGGAGATGCAATCAATCATTGATTCGGATTAGAAACCTATATTAAAAAAAAAAAAAAAGAGAACCACATGTAACAAACACACGTGAGGAGTTGAACACTCCTCTGTCCAAATTGATTGTTGTAATTAATATTTTATATGCCAAACTTTCTTTAATTAGTTAGAAGGATCAAAATAGTGTCAACATCACATTTCCACTAACAAATTAGATAACAATATGATCTAATAAAAAATGTGAGGGAGGTCAGCTGAACCCCTTGACCCCCTTTTCCTACGTCCCTGACAAAAAGTAATAGTCTAAATTCAAATTGGAACTGCATGTTTTTTTTTTTTTTTGAAAAGAAGCTCATCTTTCAGTTTCAGTTCCTTTAATGTAGTTACTATTTCATAAACTTCATTTTCACTTCCTCAAAATGAAAATGAACACATTATTGCTTATCATTTATTGTAGCGAAATGGTCCGATTTAGAAGTACAAAACCAAGTTATTGTTTCAGACAGGGGGACAGATGGACACATTTAGTTGAGTAATATCATTAAAAAGTAACAATTTTCTGCGGTCTCAACTAGAGCTACCATTTGGTTCGGTAATTACCAAAACAACCGAATACTGACCGATATTTTAAATTTGCTAAACCCATCAATAGGTAACTGAGACTGATAAAACTGAAATAGTTGGTTTGGTTTTGGTAAATATCGAATATACTGACTATCTAAATATTAGTTTTGTAAACTATACTTTTCAATCCATATATTCCGAACACATTTATATCAAGAAATATAACATAAGAGTTTTCATATACTATATATACTAGGGAAAATGCCCTAATGTCCAAATATTTAAAAACTAAAATCCATTCCAATTAAAATCTTATCTCTTAGCTCATTCCAATGATTGTTACCAAAATGACTATACTACCCATAATTAAAAGTAACTGCCTCATTCCCTCAAAAACCAACCGTTGTCGCCTCTCTCTCCACAACTTCGCTCTCTCTCCAAAACACCACAACGGCTATCTCTCTCTCTCTCTCTCTCTCTCTCTCTCTCTCTCTCTATCTCTCTCGCACAAGCCCAGCTTCACCAAAATCAAGCTTCGAATCGTCGGGCTTTCGTCGGAACAGTCGCTCGTTCTCGACAGACCGAATTCAAAGGCAAGAACTACCGAGACGAACAGGTAAACAAATCTCCAATTCCGAATTACATTTCATTATTATGCTTGTAATTCGACTGTTTAAGACACGAATGATGATTTTGATGCTTGATTTAGAGATTTAAGAGAAGAAAGTGAAAGCGAAAATGTAGGGTTTTTTTCAGAATTGGAAAATGTTAGAGATTCAGATTAATGTTCTTTTGTTGTTCAATTTTGTGTATAGAGTGTTAAAATACAGAAAAGGAGATTGTTGTGTTGATTACCGACCCCCAATAATCAGTTACTAGGGGTCAGTAACCAGTTACTAGGGGTCAGTAATCAACTTATTAGAGGTCTGTAATGTAGGTGAGTGCTTAGTAACTAACAATTTAACATCTATATATGCAGAATGAGGAAACAAGTTGTTAGTTCCTCCTCTGAGGAAGATGCTGAATGGAGTAGTGGTTCTGAACAACCTTCAATCTTCTCAACTGAAGTCATAGGAGAAAAGTTTAAAAAAATAAAGAAGGAGAGAATAAGTGGCCGGAAAATAGACATTGAGGAAAGCAATGATGATGAAGAAACAACCGAACAATACTACCTTGAGGAAAGAGCAGCTGGCAAAAAAAGGAAATCACAGAACGAGGGAGCAAAAAAGAACAAGGGGAACAAGAAGCATAAAACTGCCATAAAGTCTGTTCCTGAAGAAGATTCAGAAGAAGAAGATGATGCAGAGTTGAAGATAAAGGTCCAGCAGCAGAAGTGTGCTCTTCATTCATTCCACGTATTGATGCACAGATACAGGGAGAAAATCCCTCAAAGAACATGGGATTTGCTGGCCCAAACAACATTTTGGGATACAATTGAGGTGTTCAAGAATGAGAAGCTGATTGAGAGACAAGTGAAGAAGCATGAGTTGGATTTTGAACTCATAATGAAGCATTACAACAAAGAAAAAAACAAGTTCATCTTTGGGGAAACTGAAGCTGAGATCACGGTAAATGACGTGAATTCCCTATTCCACATCTCTACAGAAGGGGAGGTGGTGGATTTGAAAAACAAGCCTCCGAGGAACAAATGGCCAGACTCTAAATATTTTAAAAAGGGTAGGATATCCAAAGACAACATCAAGAGGCCACAGCTTGAGACTGAGTTGAGTGCTGAGCTTAATAAGCCTGAGAAGAATCAAGATGCAGAAAAAATAGCATCCCTGATCCTAATGTATCTGCTTGCAGTGTTCTTCTTCAACAGATCGGGAACACATCTTGACTGGGAGTTGATAATAATCTGTGAAAACCTTGAAGAAATTAACAAGTATAACTGGTCAAAGATGTTGCTTGATTTCTTGAAGGATGGCATTTACAAATACAGAAAGGACAAGGCTCAAATATACAGTGGATGCATTCTTCCGATTGTATATTGGTTTCTTGAGAAGACAAGGGTCAGAAACAGAATCACTGGAAATGAGATGAGCACACCAAGGTTTGTCAGATGGAACATCAAAGAAATATTTGACCGCAAGGATGTACAGAAGAAGCCTACCTTTCTCGAGGTAAAGTTTTATATCTAACTTTCGAGACATCAGATTTTTCTGATATTCAAAAATCTAACTTTTTTTTTTTTTGAAATATATCAGGATCTTATTAGAGAAGGTCCATGGGAAGACGAAACTGATGATAATGAGATGGAGGAAGAAGACTGTATGATAGAGGAACAAGACTACACACCAAGCTTCAACGAATGGGTAACTTAGAATTTTTCATATATTTGATTGATTACTACGTATTAGAAACTGTTTGATATGGGTCAGTAACCAGTTACTAGGTGTTAGAAACTGTTTGCTAGAGATCGGTAACTAGTTACTAGGGGTCAGTAACCAGTTACTAGGTGTTAGAAATTGTTTGCTAGAGGTCGGTAACCAGTTACTAGGGGTCAGTAACCAGTTACTAGGTGTTAGAAACTGTTTGCTAAAGATCGGTAACCAGTTACTAGGGGTCAGTAACCAGGTTCTAGGGGGGCAGTAACCAATTATCTGATGCTATTTGTTATTATGATTGCAGGTGCCTCAATCAAGCCAGCAGGAAGAAGAACAGATGATATTAATGTCTAGGAATCTGAGAGCTCTAATGAGGGATTTGGAGGGGAAGCAACCGCAGAAAACCTTGAAGCAGAACCTGGAAAAAGTTACAAAAGCAAATGAAGAGCTCCTTGAGAAGAATTCACAACTGTTGAATAAGGTGAAAGCTGCTGACAGCCACATAGAGCGGCTATAGAAGGAAAACAAGGAGCTTCGAGAGTCTTTAAAAAAGCGAAGGCCAAAAAGACCAAGAAGAAAAATATTCCCTTGAAGATGCCGATGGTAGTAGCAGCTCCAAAAGAACACCTTGAGGAAAATGAACCAAATACAGTTGATGCACATTCTTGAGCTCGTCAGACTTCAACACCTGAAGATGTAAGAACCTAATAACTGACCCATAGTAATTCAATAACTAACCCATAGTAATTACATTTTTTTGTTTTCATATGTGCAGTCCTGTGGAGCAACACCTGCAATACAAATCCAAACGATTGTGATGGGATATGGTGAAGAACGAGAAGATTCGACTGTGTGTCAAGAAATAATTCAGACAGTGATCATGGACATAGTGAAGTAGCAGCAACAACAACAAAAGGAGAAGGAAAATGAAAGTCTGAAGACATATAAGAAGAAGCCGCGGGTCTACATTGAACAGACTGAAGAAGAAATCAATTCTTCCATGGATGATTTTATTGCTGTTGTTGAGAAAGAAGAAGCACGAGCAAAGAAGAAAGCTGTTCAGCCCCTTTCGATAGAGAGAAATGTGAAGGTTAACAAAATGGATGCAACAAAAAAGCAACAAGAAGAATGGGAGTATGACACACCTGAAGACCTTAAGCCCAAGAAGAACCAACCAGCCCGAAGGAACATGTCCAAAAATCACAACATAGTTATTGACAAATTCCAATGCACAAAGCCGACATGGACAACTCTAGAGAAGGACGTGGCAATGCATTATGAGAGCTGGTTCAAAACAACTCAAGATGAAAACAAAGAGTAAGTATATATGTTGTTTTTACTTCTTCCCTTCTTTATAAAGATTTGAGTATCTTATTTCTTATTTCTTATTTCAATTGTTTTGGATTGAACAGCTATGTATATTGGCAAGATCCTTATTTAATAGTTCAGATAACAAAGGAGGACTTGATGACAATAATACAGGAAGGAGAGCTTACAAATGATGTAAGGATAACCACTTACTAACACCCAATAATCAAAACTGGGTGCAATTATTTTTGGCAAAAATGTCTCTGTCCTTAAATTTCATGTGTGATTTTCTGAAAATATATAATTGAATGCAGGTTCTCAAAATTTATATTCAAATGTTAAAGGAAAAAGCAAAGAGGTCAGGCATCCGATTGGGATTCCTTGATGTGGAAGCAGCTGTAAGTAAAACTACCACACCCTTGTAATTCCCTTCATTTATTGAGTTAATGCTAACAAAACTTTCTTTTTGCAATAAAATACAGTTTGTTGCAATAAAACATGAGCAAGAGAAGGAAAAATACAAGGAAGCAGGGAGAAAGGTGATTTTAACGGCTACGAACTGTAGATTGAAGACAAAATCATTGAACCGATGTGGTCAATATTCAGCAATGACAAAGTGTTTATACCAATACATCATGTCCGTAACAGACACTACACATTGTTGGTCATTGACAACTGTTCAAAATGTTTCTTGCATATGAACATGAAGCTGCCGCCCATAAAGGAGTACACCTCGGATGATACATACTTCCAGAATGCAATGAATGTGGTAAGTGAATAATTCATGTACAATTGGTTGAAGTTGAAATATTGATTGAGTAGATGTTAATTTTTTGCAATATTACTCTCACAGGTCAAGCACATAAGGAGATTTATGCGTCTAGCTGCATCGACATACCCTGAGAGCCAAGACCCAAAAGAATTCAGAGATAAAAATACTGGCGAGGATGAACATGGATTGATAGAAACCAGAGTAAAAATGACTAATAAGGAGAAGGAAACAAGACAATGGGTCCTCTCAAACAATGTCAATGAAGAACAGTATGAGCTGAACTTCACTTGCCCGCAGCAGAAAATTTTTTTCGTAAGTACCAAAGATCCCTTATTTTTTCTTATAGAAAACAATATGTTAATTCTTAGGGGTCAGTAACTAGTTGTATTATGTGTGGTGTGAAAGGAAACTCAAGTTTACTGGTCACTTGAATGCAGGTCGAATTGTGGGCCTTACATGCTCCACAACATTGAGAGCCTATTGTATAACCAAAAGCCGACAAGAAAAGGTGGAGAAAACATGAGAAAGCAGTTGCTGCAACAATTCATGAAGATTGACATAGAAGGGAGTTTTGTGCCAGATGAGTTCCTTGAACCAGTAGATGCAAAATCAATGTTGACCAATTAAAATTTTGCTCCTTATTGAACTTCTGGGTTTCTTTTCTGCTGTTGTGTACAAATTGATATCATCCATTTATGTAAAAAGTAGGATCCTTTTTTCATTTCAAGAAAATCTTTTAGAATGGTGATGCAAACAAATGTAAATGTTTATGATGTAGTTACTGATACCCAGTAACTGGTTATTGAGTATCAGTAACTGGTTTCTGAGGGCCAGTAACTGGTCAATCACTTTAGTTACTGGGTGTCAATAACTGGTCCATCACTCGGGTGACACCCAGTAACTGGTTATTGACGGTCAGTAACTGGTTAATCACTCAGGTGACACACAGTAACTGGTTACTAGGGGTCAGTAACTGGTTACTAGGGGTCAGTAACTGGTTACTGGGTAACTGGTTACTGACGGTCAGTAACTGGTCCACACTTGGGTGACACCCAGTAACTGGTACTGACGGTCAGTAACTGGTTTCTGACACCCAGCAACTGGTCAATCACTTCAGTTACTGGGTGTCAGTAACTGGTCAATCACTCGGGTGACACACAGTAACTGGTTATTAGGGGTCAGTAACTGGCCACTGACTGGTATTGACACATGATAATTCATTTACAGTTTAAAACATAACATAACATAAACCAGACCTGTCAAAATGAAAACCAAATACAAACAAAACTATGATTCAGTACATATTTAATCTCAAGTACATACTATTCAGTGATAAAAAAAATTAAAAAAAAGAGGAATACAAAATAATTGTCATTACAGTATCAAATTAAGATGGTATAATTCAAATCACATGGAAAAGAGACATTACAAAGACCAGATGTCACAGTTATTGACACCCTGTAACTCCTCAAAGTAGAGACTGCAACAGAAAAGAAACTACTGCTGCCCATTTAAAGGTTCAGTACAGCTCTGCCTATTATGATGTGCCAACTTAAGACATCGACCACACCGAATAGGCTTCTTCTCACCAGAAGATTTAATCCTCTTCACTTTAGGCCTCCCTGCCGGCCTCTTCGTAATAGGAGGTAGTATGGACTCCTCAGTGCAAGCATCAACATTACTCACTAGATGAATAGGGAAGCTATAACTCATCCTAAAATATTCGGCACTAAAGTACAAGTCAATAAAATCATAAACATTCAATCTTGCGGCTTGTATAGCAGAAAGGGCATGAGGGTATTGGAAGCAATTGATCTGCCACTTCACACAAGAGCAAGTACGAGTAGAAAGGTTCACAGAATATGAGTACTCATCATCTCTAACCTCATAAACACTTTCCTGGGAGGCAATAACCCTGAAACTACACGCCTTATGCATCTACTCAACCAACTTCTTCTCAATTTCAGGTGTAAGCTGAGTAGTCCAAGATTTGGACTCAACCCTCCTTTCAGACATCAACTTCATTTCTTTCATCCTAGTCTGGTCTATCATTGCAAGCGGAGGTATTGAACGCTCTGTAACAATCCATTTGTTAAAAAACTCAGCAATATTGTTTGCCATGATCCCATATCGGCAGCCCTTAAAGAAAGCACGGCACCAATTCTCCAAAAGGATCTCAGCTATAAACTCATCAATTACTTCAGCACTGCCCTCATCTCTCAGAGCTTGTAAGTGATGGTAATAAGCCCTCTCGGTCGATGCAAAAGCAACCTTAAAAAACTTTTGCAATACTTGAGCAAGCACAACAGCATTCCTTTTGTTCCTGTACTTTTGAGTAAGATTATATCTCAAATGATGGAAACAAAAGAGATGAGGATTACCAGGAAACACTTGATTAAAAGCCTTCAACAACCCACCACCACGATCACTGATAAAGGTGATTACCCTTCCCTGCGGTTCCAGCAAAGCCTTCAAGTGCTTGAAGAAAAAAACCAGTTGTCTTCAGTCTCTGAGTCACAGATACACAAGGCTAAAGGGAAGAAACCTGCACAAACAAAAAAAAAAAAAAGTTACTGGGGGTCAATAACTTATAAAGTAGCGTGCCGCTGCATCGCCAACGGGAGCGTTCCGCTCTAAAATGTGAATTTAACAAACAAAATAATGAATGAAAACAATTTCAACACAAACATAAAGCTGAAAAACAATTACTGGGGGGTACCTTTGTCTCCATTTCTTCTAGTGGCAGAAAGAATCTGACCCTTGTAAATGCTCTTTCCAAATGTACTATCCACATATAAAACAGGGAGACTGAACTTGAAACCCTCAACTTGGCCTCCATAAGCTACAAAAACCTTTTGGAACCTATTAGTATTCTCCTCAACTTCAAGGACAAAGGAAGACCCTGGATTAGTCTCAAAAACAGCATCCTCATACCAACTTAACATTAAAAAGGAATCAGAATCAGAGCCATACATCTTTTCCAAACACCTTTTCTTTGCTCTTGAAGCAACCTTATAACTAATTTCAAAACCATAAGTAGACTTGAAATTACTCATAATATCAGCAAGCTTCAAACCAAGGTTAAGGATCACATTGGACTCAATGCATGTCCTAACTATTTTGGAACCTAACTGCCGATGAGTTTGATTCCTAAGAACACCTTTATAGGTATGTATGTTATTAAACTCCTTAATATAAAAACAATTATTTATAGGAGCGACAGATCCAATTACTTCCCAGCCACATTTTTCAGTTCCATGATTTTCACAAACAGCTTTGACATAGATTGCATCATTCCTAGGTAGCACATAACAAAAACCAGTTTGAATCGCATACTTCCTAAGTTTATCTCGAAAATCCTGAACACTTTCAAACTTCTGCCTCTTGTGTAAAAGGTAAGAACCCCAATCATCTGACAAATATGACTTTGTAGGTCCATCTTTAAATCCATCATCTAAATAATCATTCTCATCAATGATTTCAGAAAAGCTTTCATCAAATAAAACACTCTTAGATGAACAGTTACTGCCAACATCCTTAGCAACATTCACATCTACATGATCTAATATATATATTTTTGCACAGCAAAATAGCATTTTAAAATCAAGGTCACTGTGTACAAATAGATGACAGAACAACCAGGAGAGGAATATTGCAGATGAAAAACATCACTGGAAGAAAACCTAAATCGTCGACGAATGGTGTCGGTCAAGTCAAAAAAGATCATAAGATCATTTAATTGAAGATAAAATCCGTTTCCAGTATAGATAAACTGAGCAATCAAAGAACCACCAACATTCCTACATATAAACAAACAAAATAAACCAGTTATTAACCCCCAATAACTTAGGTCACAACTACTAGACAGCTTGAAAACTGAAACATGATGCTTGAAAAACAAATAAAACAACAATTACTCACACCTAAACACAGTTCAAACATAATTATTGACCACCCGAACTGGTTACCGACCCCCAGTAACCATATCACAATTTTCAGAAAAATATTCCAAAACAGTCTCTGAGCAAAAGGAAAGATCATCAAAGTTCAGCAAACACAAATAATCAACAATTATTGACCACCCGAGCTGGTTACCGACCCCCAGTAACCATATCACAATTTCCAGAAAATATTCCACAACAGTCTCTGAGCAAAAGGAAAGATCAGCAAAGTTCAGCAAACACAAATAATCAACAATTATTGACAATTAGTAAAACATAAAACAGACTACAACCTAGCAGATAGAACAAAAAGGATTCAAAACAAACAGCTTCACCAAAACTATACGATTTAAAAACAGATAAAAACGAAAATAAACTAAATTCAAAATAAACAGAACGAAAGAAGAAGAAAGGAGAAACAAACCGAGAAGGAAGCGACGAGCAAATTAAATATCGATCTCGCTCCATAAACTAAGCGATTCTGATCGATCTTGCCGGATATTCATCAGAAAACGTCGACGAAAATCGCGCTGTCGCGCTCTCGCTCGCTCGATCTCTCTCTCTCTCTCTCTCTCGCTCTCTGTAGCTTTCTCTCTATTCGAAACAGAAATTTGAAATCTGCAGAGAGTCTGTTATAATTTAAGCTACGAGGGCATTTTGGTCTTGAAAATAATAGATATGTGGGTCAGACACATAAGATTTGATGATTTGGGCAAAAAAAAAGAACACTTTGTATTGGAATGTACTACCAGAAGAAAGGCTTTAGCCGACGAAAATAAAAAATCCACTTTAGCCAACGAAATTTTCCTTCGTCGGCTAATTTAAATTTTTGTCGGCCAAAAAAAATCTTTAGCCGACGACATTTTAATTTCGTCGGCTAAAGAATTTATTTCGTCAGCTAAAGTTCACAGACTATAGCCGACGAAATATTTAAAAGTTTAGCTAACGAAATTAAAATGTCGTCGGCTAAAGTGCTTTATATTTGCAGATCTGGACAGCAGCAGCTCATCTGGGGGAAAAAACGGGAGAAGAAAAAATGGGAGAAAAAGTTTGGGTGTTGTCGAAATCTGTCCATAATTAGTTTGTGGAGCTATATATAGGTACGTATATGTATATATATGATTAATTGAGTTTTATTTGAGTTGATCGATTTTGAGTGTGATTGAGTTGATCGATTTTGAGTACGTTGGATGTATATATATATATGTGTTGATCGATTTGGTTGATGATTTGATAATATATATGAAGTTGTTGTTAATAAGTAGTAGATGTATATATGTTAATTAATTTATAATTGTGTTGATATGGTATGAAGTTGTTGATGATATATATGAGTTGATTGATTCTGAGTACGTTGGATGTATATATATATGTGTTGATCGATTTGGTTGATGATTTGATATAATATATATGGAGTTGTTCATAAGTAGTAGATATATATATATATATATATATATATATGTTAATTAATTTATATTTGTGTTGATGGTATAAAGTTGTTGATGATGATTTTGTGATGATGTAGATATATATATAATATTGTTATGTAATTATTAAGTATATATATATATATCTTGTGTGTGTGTTAATTAATTTGTTACTAATTAGTTGTAGTACGTAGAATATATACTAAATGGATTGAGATTTTATATATGACATGAAATTTAATTAATAATTAGCTAGCGTTATACATATATATTTTGTTATATTTTCAGGATATGAATAAGAGTTGGATTTCGCTTCCAAATGGGACAAAAGATATGGTAAAAGAGTTATGAGTTTTCTGGAATATGCGTTGGCTAATGCTAACGGGAATACAATTTTCTATTGCCCATGCACGAAATGTCAGTGTCGCAGCGATATGCGATATGCATCGATTTGCGATTGAAAAAATGTGGCAACACCTGAGAGTAACGGGTTTTGGGAGAAATATACATGTTGGTTATATCATGGTGAAACATCATCAGGGGGTCCGCATGATCATGGCCAATTTTCTGAGACGGGCAATACATCCAACGATCCAACAACGACCTTCATCAACGACATGTTTCCTTATGAGAGCGGTGTATGAGCTCAAGGACAGTATATGCCTGACCCGGTGCAGCCCTTCCCTAGAGCTGTCAACACTGCTGGTATTGAAAAGTACAACAAACTGCTTGCTTTCCAACAGACCCCTGTGTACCCCGGTTGTCAGAAGACCGTTCTTGAAAGTGTGATGGACGTAATGACGATTAAAGTTGAGACAAAATCGACCGTGAAGGCTGTTGATAATTATCTACAGCTTCGATGGTGCCCCACGGTCATCGTCTTCCTACCACTCATCATAAGTCCGATGTATCCTGAAAGATCTTGGGCTTTCCTACATCAAGATCCATGCATACAGATATGACTGCGTTCTCTTCTGGGGTAAAGATCCAGAAGGGAATGACCTTGGTGGGCTTAATGCATGTCCGGTATGTCACACTGACAGGTATAAGCTGACTCCTGCAGGCAATAGGAAACCTGTGAAGGTACTTCGGTATTTCCGTTAAGGGATAGGCTGGAGCGTTTGTACTGGGCTATATTTTCTGCATAGCCTGAAGGACACTTCACATAACTCATCCATCTGAAAATTACGTTCTTCTGGTCAGGCTTCATGGTGTAAAGAGCTTGAGGCATTTTTTTCTTCCCTTCTTTCAACCACAGATGTCTTCTTAATTGCATTTTTTTAGATCAATGTGTGCCTTAGGGTCGTCTTTCGTCTTCCCCTCCAAGTTCAGCACTGTGCCCACCACACTGTCGCAAACATTCTATTCTATGTGCATCACATCTAGGTAGTGTCTGATCAACAACTTACTCCAGTATGGGAGTTCCCAGAATATGCTCTTATGTGTCCAGAATTTGTACCTGTCGGGTCTTTCAGGTATTGCCGCCACAATATTGGGATGATTGCTGAGCTGCCCGAAATCGTACTCATTAAGCACTGTTAAAATTTCTTCCCCCGTCAATCTTCTAGGAGACACACCGTGTTCTACAGTCCCATCAAATGCCTTGTCATCGAACCGCCATTCGTGATTATATAAAAGGAAAGCATGGTGACCCAATCTGCATATCTTGTTGCAATGACTGCTGCTCCCCTCATCGCTAAGGCACTGTAGACAAGCCTTGTATCCCCTAACAACGTTGCCCGACAACATCCCACGGGCAGGAAAATCACTGATGGTACCAACAACCATGACATGCATCTGGAACATCGTGTATGTACTTGTCATAAGTGGGATGACCAACATCCCACAAAAACTTAAACTCTTCAATCAAAGGTCTCAAATACACATCGAGACACTTCCCTGGATAACCGGCCCCGGAATCAACAAACTCAACATATTGTATTCCTTCTTCATGCACATCCATGGAGGAAGGTTGTACGGTACCAAAATCACTGGCCATACATTGTATTGAAGATTCATGTTGCCAAAAGGGTTGAACCCGTCGGATGAGAGCCAAGCCTCACATTTCGGACCTCTGACGCAAAATGAGGAAACTCTTTGTCTATATGCTTCCAAGCCTCCCCGTCAGCAGGGGTATAAGGGTATCTTCGACATGCAATTCCTTATCAGCGTGCCATCTCATGGCTTTGGCCGTGTGTGAAGACATGTGTACTTCCGGGACAATAAGATGTACGGGTTGAAGAGTCATGACTGTCATATCCTGCTACAATGTCTCTTCCCTGTTTTCATTCTACCATTCCTTCACTGTCAGGTGGTGGAGCCGTTAGTAGTGTTGGCAAGATTCTTTCAGAAGTTATGCACACAGGAAGTGAAAAAATCTAAACTCCGAGAAATGCAAGAGGACATCATTTATATCATGTGTAAATTTGAGAGGATATTTCCTCCAAATTTTTTTGACATCATGCCTCACCTGATGATCCATCTTCCTGGGCAATTGTTGCTTACCGGTCCGGTCCGGTACACTACACTTGGATGTATCCCATGAAAATGTACGTTTTTTACACCTGAATTCCTCAATATATATACATGTTTCAATAATCATAACACTTTGCAACTTGATTTATAGGCAACTTGGAGACTACAAAGATTATGTGGCTAATAAATCCGCGCCTGAAGGATGTATAGCTGAAACATATATTGCGCACGAGTGCGTCACCTACATGAAGTTGTATTTAGGAGCCTTGAAGGAAACTTGCCGGTAGATGTACCGAAGTTCTCTTTCCATAAAGTTGAATACTGGAAAGACATATCTATATTGTCCAATTCATGGTGATCTCAAGTACCATAACAGGGAGTTCGCATATTTTAGTACGTATTCAATATTTATGTTATATTTTATTGCATAATTATCCATATTTACAGTTGAATGGTTGGTTGCAGATGAACCATATTCAATTTGATGGTCACCCAAATTGGTCGCACGAACTAGGACTTCTAGCAATAAAGCCGATAATGTCAAGAGTTTATCTGATGTGCAAGGTGAATGGCGTGCAATTTATATGTGAACAGAGAGACAGCAGACGGAGAACACATAATTCTGGGGTGATGGCGCATGGTGGGCGGAATGGAGTTGACTATTACGGTGTTCTCCATTCAGTGGTGGAACTTGTTTACGGTGAAGGCATGACAGTGCACCTCTTCAAGTATAGATGGTTTGATACTAGGCCGCAGAGCATGAAGACCGATCAGTACGGAATATTATCGGTGAACACTGCTACAAGTTCTTACGAAGATGACCCGTTCGTTTTTGCCATATCGGTAAAACAAGTGTTTTATCTTGATGACCTTGCTAAGGGTGACGCGTGAAAAGTAGTTAACCTTTTGCACCCTCGAAACATTTACCGGGCGGCTACACTTGGAGAGGCCGAAGACGAGGAAGAAGATGTTGCGTATCAAGAGCCCAACGCAATAGGTATTCCTAACTCCTCTACCGTTCGCCTTAATAATTTTAAAGCGGGTCGTTCGGTGCGAATTCGTGATGAAGAGCCAAGGCTTATTGATGTTGATCCAAATCAAGAAACAGACGAAGACTCTGGCGATGAGGAAAGACATAGATTACCAGAAATTAATTCTGACACCGAAGAAGACTCATTGGATGATTCTGATTACGAGCCTTAGTTTTAATTTAGAGGACGTAATACATTAATTTGTAATAAAAAAGAATGTATTACCTTTATAGTTTACATATGTTGAATTCATATTTCTGTTATTTTATATAAATTTTGGTGATATATGAACAAGAAGTTAGTATGGTTTAAACCTTCTGTTTTTTTAATGTATTTTTTATACTTTAGCCGACGAAATATACCATAATTCGTATACCATAATTCGTCGGCTTAAACCATCTAAGCCGACAAAATATACCATAATTCGTCAGCTTAAATTATCTTAGCCGACGAAATAAGTCATAATTCGTCGGTTAAGATGAGGTTAGCCGACGAATACAGTAATATTTCGTCGGCTAAACCTTTAAACCTAGGCCGACGAAAACCCTAATATTTCGTCGGCTTAACCCTAAACCCTAAACCCTAAACCCTAAAATTTTTTTACGACTTGTTGCGTCTCATCGGTTTGAAACTATTTTCAGTTGAAGGTCCGGACAAAATACGTAATTTAGACGGTCCAATGACCTTTTTCATGCGTTTAGGGGTTTGACTTACGGGATTGACCGTTCGGATCGAGCCCTTAACCTTGTCGGATCAAGTTGAATTTTTTCCTACATATGTATTTTATCATGATAGTTAGATCTGACGGTAGGATTTTCGTTTCTCAAGTTTGATCATCACAATCACAACATGCCTACTAATGTTGTATAACTTGTTTACCAAGTGTTTAAGTAAACGTTCCGTTTCAAAACAAATTATACGTAGAACCTTCAAACGCAAAAAAGCCGTGAAATAAGATATGGCCAGAATGGTGAAATACATTTACAGTTGAAAAATAATGGTATTCCGGTAAAGTCTCGGTGCCGATAGTTACGATCAATGCAATTTTCCATTCTTTATCCTTATGGGTAGCCCTATCTTCGGTGGTTATTTTCCGTAAAATTTTTATATGACTTGTTGGGTCTGATCGGTTTGAAACTATTTTCAGTTGAAGGTCCGGGCAAAATACGTAATTTAGACGGTCTAATGACCTTTTTCGTGCGTTTAGGGGTTTGACTTACGGGATTGACCGTCCGAATCGAGCCCTTAACCTTGTCGGATCAAGTTGAATTTTTTCCTACACATTTATTTTATCATGATGGTCAGATCTGACGGTAGGATTTTTGTTTCTCAAGTTTGATCATCACAATCACAACGTGCCGAATGTATAAAAGTATTTTAGCCGATGATTTTCAAACGTAAGCCGACGAATTTCAAAGATAAGCCGACGAATTTTAAACGTAAGCCGACGAATTTCAAAGATAAGCTGACAAATTTCAAAGGTTTAGCCGACGAAATTCGACATTTAGCCGACGAATTTCAAAGGTTAGCCGACGAATTTCAAAGGTTTAGCCAACGAAGTAAAAATTTCGTCGGCTAAAGTTACATGGTATACAGACGAAGACTCGGCTCTCGACAGCCTCCACAGCGCGTTTCAAAGCCCTAGCCCCCTCCCTCCGCCTCCTCCACCTCCCTCTCCTGGTCTCCCGGTCGCCCTCTCCCTCTCCCGGTCTCCCGGTCTGCCTCCTCCGCCTCCTCTCCCTCTCTCGTCTCCCAGCGGCCTCCTCCGCCTCCTCTCCCTCTCCCGTCTCCCAGCGGCCTCCTCCGCCTCCTCTCCCTCTCCCGGTCTCCCGGCTGCCTCCTCCGCCTCCTCCGGCTCCCCTCCCTCTCCGTCTCCCAAATTCTCCAGCTCCCGGTGTGCCTCCAAGGTTAGCGTTTTTCTTCTTTTTTACTCTTGATTTCGAACTGATTTTTACCTCTGCTTTTTGTTACCATATAATCTCTCATTTTACTGTTATGATCATGAATTTTGATGGCTAAAGACGTTATATTTTTGTGGTTAATTTATGTTTAGGAGCTTAATTGAACAAGTATAATTTCAAAAATATATATATTTCACATTATATTAAGTGTTTAAATTTAAGCATGAACATAATGAAAAAAAATGGTTTCAAAATATTTTTTATAGAATAAAGACATAATAATCTAGAGCCTTAGATTTGAGAAGGATAATATAGAACTCGTTTACTTTTTCAATGTTGTCTCAACCTTGAATTAACGAGCAACATTGAATGAGTGTATCCGCCCATGCCTCAGCCTTGATTCAAATTAATATTTTAAACAGGATGATCGGTAATTTTAGATCGACGAAGGGTTCGAAGGGCCAAAGGTCCGAATCGTCTGAGGGAACCTCTAGCAACCCTCAAACGTCGTTTCGGGGCCTCATGACAGCCAGACGTGCGGCCCTTCTGGAGACAGCGCAAAGGCAGCCGGAGGTGCCTCCTTCATCGAGGCAGCCGGGCGTCCCTCGTTCCTCGAGGCAACTGTGGGCTCAAACCCAGACTCCAGTGTCTGCACCCCGTATGCCTGAGATACACCGGGCGCCCATTCCTAGTCCTACTGCTTCAGATGGTGGGTCATCTGGGGTACAGATGCCGCCGCCTCATCTGTTCCTTCCGCGGATGATACCGGCCTTACCTACAGTCGATGACTCAGGGACGCCGATTTATCCACTTCCCCGCCAGTGGCTCCATCAACGGCGTACCGGTTCGTGTCTTTTGATACGCCTCTTATTTCCGCGAGGGTATCATCATCGACAACAGAGACGAAATCCGTCACGTCCGCCGCATCGCCCTCAGGTAATAAAAGATGAATGATTTGTTTTCTTATAATTAATAATAAAGGGTCTCCGATTTTAATAATCAATTTGGTTTATCATGTGATAGGCACCATCGGAGTGAAGCTGACAAAGAAGAAGAGAGGCCCCGTCACAGTAAAAGCTCTCGAGAAGACCGTCAGTACCTTGGAGGATCGTCATCGATACTGACGGGGATGGCCACATAGTATCGGGCGGGAAGTCCAGATACTGACGGGGATGGCCACATAGTATCGGGCGGGAAGTCCAGGACGTATTCCGGCCGCGTGAGAGCGCTCATTAGGGATAGAGTCCCTATGTTGTGGTTAGACTGGGGCGAGGTCCCGCAAGATGTTAAGGACATGGTCCACAACGCGATGTCGGTGAGTTTACAAAATACCTCAATAATATTATGTATTACATTGTTGATTTCTCGAAAACTAAACTAATAAACGGTTAAATGCAGGTGTGGTTTAACGTTCCCGAGCACCTGAAGAACAGTTGGGCGGACGTTGTGCATGAGGGAAGGTACATTGGGAAGTTAATGAAAAAACAAAATTGTATGTGATATTAATAATATTTCTAATATTTTTGTTGTATCTATAGGTACAAGGAGTGGAAGAACGAGTTGCGGACCCATTGGACTACGCACGGGAATGCACGTTCTGGTACCCTTGCTGAGTTCCAGTACAGGGAGTACGAGTGGCGTTGGTTTCTGACATCAAAATTCAACAACCCTCATAAACAGGTATTTAAAAAAATTAATTAGTTAATTTGTCATTAAGTACGTGCGTTTTTAAATATTTTACTAATAGTTTATTTTTTTCTTTCAAGGCCGTTTCCCGGGCGAACGCTCAGAACCGGCAACGCAACACAAGGAACCATCATGCCGGTTCTAGACCGTTCGCTGTCTTCATGGACGAGGCGCCCAGGGAATATTCAGAAGTCAACCGGTATGTCTATACGTACAAGAAGGCATATCCTGACGCTCAGGAGGATATTGTAAGTCATCTTACGTTTTTAAATTTTTAATTTTACTTATATATATGTTAATTAATAATTTTTTTTCCTATCCAATTAGGCGAAGGTGAGGGAGGCTAGTGACGAGGTGATGAGTGCTATAGTGAGGGAGACATGGCCGGACACGCAGGAGGAAGAGATGTCCGAAGCCATGTCCCGGATCGACACTTCGGATCCGACGGTTGGGGCGAGGATCATGGGCACAACCTTCCTACCGCGAGCAAACAACTTCTACTGCCAGGGTCTAGGAAAGAAGGGCGAGGGGGTCCTGAATACTACTCCAGGATTTCAACGAAAGGCAGCCTCGACCAGCAGCAGGACCACGACCATCAGGACGACTCAGCTAGAGTCGGAAGTTCAGAGACTATGGGAACATCAAGCTGCTCAGGTTGCCTATAATGCCGCACAAGAAACCTATAATGCCGCGCAAGTGACATATAATGTCGCGCAGGCAGCCTATGTTGTCGAGATATATGTCATCCAATAGGCCCAGCAGCGGCAGATGTTCCAGTACATGCAGGACTTTACAACTGCCCAGCTTCAGGGACTTCCGGCTCCGCCCATGCCTCCGGCTATACCGCTACCCCAGCCGCCGCAACCTCCGCAGCAGCCCCCAAAAGCGGATATTAATTTAGACGATCTAGATTTTGTGTAGTTAATGAATTATATAGTTTTATGTGCTTGTTGTTGGTTATATGGAATTGTTTTGGTGTATTTTGCAGCTTGCTTGAAATTGTAATTTAGAAATTTCAGGTTTTTTTTTATACTGGAATGGACTTATAGCCGACGAAATACGTCATAATTCGTTGGCTATAATATTTTTAATTTTTTAAAATAAGGTTTAGCCGACAAAACATGGCATATTTCGTCGGCTAAGCCATGTTTCGTCGGCTAAACCCTTCTATAGCCGACGAAACAGACTATATTTCGTCGGCTTTAGTTATTTTTTATTTTTTTATTATATATTATAGCCGACGAATATATTAAAATGTTTCATCGGCTAAAGTCTCAGACAATGGCCGACGAAACATTTTAATATATTCGTCGGCTAAAGTCTGAGAGACTAGCCGACGACGTCTTCTGTCGTCGGTTAGCGCTGAGACAATAGCCGACGACGTCTTCTAGTTTCGTCGGCTAAAGTCATCGCCGACGACCCTTTCTCGACAAAAGCTCGTTGGCTAAGATCTTAGCCGACGAATTAAGCTAACATGCCGTTTCGTCGGCTAAAGTGCTAAAATGCTTGTCCTGGTAGTGATGGGCTATCTAATATTAGATTCATTCAAATGGGCTAAAGGAAGGATAAATTAATAGTAAAGGGGCATTTTCCCTATATACTATATAATATATAGCATGAACATCATTTACATACACTATATATATATATAATAACTTAGTTTTATTAAAAATAGCTAAACCTTGATTTCATATATGTACAAAAGAAACCTATAATAAGTAGAAGAATTCAAAGTTTCTGACTACAAATCTGAAAAATCTAGTATTTTTCATTATATTTTATATTACAAAGAATTAGTTGTTGTAGAGTTGGTAATACCGAAAACCGAAAAACCGAACTTAGTAGATAAAATTAGATTTTTGGTTGGCAATTGGTAACTCAAATCCTAAACTGAAAACTTTAGTTTTGAAGTTGGTAATACCTATACCGATTCGAACTGACCAAGTGAGAGCCCTACTCTCAACATTATTCATTGACAGAGGTTTTACTGTACATCTAAAAAGAAAGAATTTAATTTATATTCTTCATACAATATTTACAGTATAATTTTTTTTCCAGAAAAAAATATATACACTAAATCATATTAAATTGTGGACTAAATTGAATCCGGTTTGGTGTACAAGTAATACAACTTTGCTCGTAATTGAAAATATGTGGTTCTAAATTGTTAATCATAATTTATTATAATAATTTGGTTACACGTAAATAACTCGATGTATTAAAACTTGTGTCCCCTCTCCCCCGATCTTTTGGAGCCCTGCGTCGTCGCTTTACCAGCCTTTGGGCATGGCCGGCCTGTTTAAACCTGCCTTCCGGTCATATCTATGCTGCTTTGAAGGGGAAGAAAATCCATACCTACATGGATGACAAGTCACTTGAGAGAGGAGATGAAAGTGAACCTGCCTTATTGACGACAATCGAGCAATCCAAGCTTTTGATAATCATTTTCTCAAAACACTATGTTTCTTATGCAATAGTGCTTAGATGAACTTGTGCATATACTGAAATGTAAAGAAGCATATGGAAAGCTTGTTATACCCATTTTCTATGATATTGATCCTGCAGATGTGCGGTGGCAGCTACTGACTTATGCAAATGCATTTGCAATTCTTGAAGACAGATTTAAGAACCACCAGCGCCGGTATTGAGAATTTTGATGCCCAGGACAAAAAGAAATTTGATCCTCAATTGGTAAACTACATATAATGACTTATTCAACTATAATTTTAACCATGGTGCATGATCGACAACTTATTTAACTACAGAAGACTTCATTGGTCGATATATCTATGACATTTGGCCGAGAAGAAGAAAAAAAGAATTTGTCGAGCAAGTTGTTAAGAGAGAGAGCAACCAAGATGGGGGAGGGTCCTTGTCATCCCTATTGTAGGAATGGGATGACAATGTCACAGCCCATTTTGATAAAAAAAAAAATGTCTGGGTTTTTGTCTCAGATCCTTTTGATGAGATTAAGATTGCTAAAGCGAATTGAAAACCTAAATGGAACCCAAAGGAGTTCAAATGAGTTGGAAGTTTACTTTGCAAATTTGCAATGTATCAAGACACGTGTTGAGAATAAGAAGTTACTCTTTACTTTAGATGATGTGTGGACTGAAGACGAGCAAAAGAGAGAAAATTTGAAACTGCGCGTGATAATGCAAAGTTGTTCTAAGGGCAGTACAATACTGGTGACCACGTGAAAAGAAGGTGTTGCTAATTAAAATGATGAGTGCAACCAGCAACATGATCCATTTAGACATGTTAAGATTGTCTAGCATTAATTGTTCAATAGTTTCTCATTCTTGAATAGGGAAGAGGATTGGTGAGAAAATTGTGAAAAAGTGTAAAGGCTTGCCCTATGTTGCAAAGATTATGGAGCACGTATATGTTAGTTTACAACAGTATGTCAAAATCATATCATATATATAGAAAGAAACTAAACAAAGAAAATGCTGATATGTAACAAAAAAATTGGCCTACAGATGGTTAGGTTCGTATGATGACGCTAACAGGTTAGTTCTAAAGCGCTCATCTATTTAAAAAGTGAGCATGGTCAGTGAACTTGACCCATTTAAATTCTCCCCTACAGGCCGAGGCTATGGCATGCAGAGAAGGGTTGAGGAGAGCAGTGGAACAAGGTTGGGTCGACATTGATGTTGAGAGTGATTGTGAAGTTCTGGTGGCGGCTCTAAACGGTGAGAACGGTGACGGATTGGAGGTTAGTCGGATTATTGATGATTGTTGTGACTATTTGGCTTTATTGAATAATAGTGTGGTCAGACATATCTATCACGAAGCAAATGATGGTGCTCATAGGTTAGCCCATTTTGCTAGTTATAATAATGTAGTAGAGCTAAGTGTTAGTTTAGTTCCTATATTTTTACAAGATGTCCTCTATGAGGATTCTTGTAATGCTTCTAGTGCACTCCGAGGTAAAGGTATTACGTCCCCCTCGGTGGTACATAATTCTATTAATATTAATAACAGGCGTTGGGCTGAGCCTCCCAGGTAGGCTGGGTTCCAAACCCCTTTATCAAAAAAAAAAACGCTCATCTATTTAGAAATATATAAGGAGAAAATAAATAGGAAAATTGTGAGATATATATAACAAATAATGATTACAAGCGCACTATCATTTGGTCTAGCGACATAGTCTTCCCTTAGTAAGTGAGAGGTTGTGAGTTCGACTCACGAAATTGTAATATTTGATTAAAAAAATAATAATAATTAGAATGAATGGACTTGTTGAATATTTCTAGAAAAGTTAAATTACTTAAGGAACATAATTGTTTAATTTTATAGTTTTAGTGACCAAGATTCGTGAAATACGTTTGTTATAGATGTACGTGGTTAATTGAAAAGATTTAACAAAAAATGTTACAACGCTAAACTACATCTAAAAAGAAAAAATTAATTTATATTATTCATACAATATTTACACTATATTTTTGTCCAAAAAGTATAGACACTATCTCTATTAATAAAGCCATAAGGCTTTTTTGACTTTGTCAACTGTTAAATTTTTGAACTACCTATAATGCCCTTGATTGATTAAAACTTTAAAATATGTCTTCTAATAAATGAAGGACAAATTAGTAATTGTAAATGTTGGAAACAAGAAAAAAAAGAAAACAGAAAGAAAGAAGCTTAAAACGTGGGAGGTGGGAGAGAAAATTAGACTTTGAGCATAACTGTAATAGTAAAAAAAAAAAAATTCACACACGAACGTAGTGCGGGCCAAGATGCTAGTATTATATTAAATTGGACTGAACTGAATTTGTTTTAGAGTGTTGATACCCAAAAATGTAAGCCTGTTTTTTATTGAAAGTCTTAGAGACCTAAGGTCAATGATCAGACTTAGATCTGATATGAGGCACGTATCATCCACGTCCGGAGTCGTTTGGCTCGAGCGAATTAAGGCTTGGTACAAAATCTCTATCTAGAACGAGGGAGGCAAGCCACATGGCATGACATGCCCAAATTACAAAAGGAGGTCACGAAAGCCATGCTTATCCCCTCCTTAGATAAAACCACACAAGGCCCATTTGGGCTCGTTTATGCCCAAGCCTACCCCTTTATCTAGGACGAGGGAGGCAAGCCACGCCATGACATGTTCGTTTATGCCCAAGCCTACCCTTTTTATCTAGAACGAGGGAGGCAAGCCACGTCATGACATGCTCATGCCCAAGCCTACTCCCTTTATCTAGGACGAGGGAGGCAAGACACGCCATGACATGCTCATTTATGCCTAAGCCTACTCCCTTTATCTAGGACGAGGGAGGCAAGCCATGCCATGACATGCTCGTTTAGGCCTAAGCCTACTCCCTTCATCTAGGATGAGGGAGGCAAGCCACGCCATGACATGCTCATGCCCAAGCCTACTCCCTTTATCTAGGACGAGGGAGGCAAGCCACGCCATGACATTCTCGTTTAGGCCCAAGCCTACTCCCTTTGTTTAGGACGAGGGAGGCAGACCACGGCATGACATGCTCGTTTACGCCCAAGCCTACTCCCTTTATGGCACGTAATTTCTCATGGACACGCTTCAATAACCACATGCCTGCCCTTTTCATACATGTGTCAACACACGCCAAGCACAGTTGCGCAAAAGCATCGTGGATGGTATACCCAAACCCATCTATCACAACATGCCACACGGCCAGCCAGTAACGTGGACCCAAGACACTAGGCCAAATGAAGCTTATTAGTGGGTTGTGGTGTGGAAGGACACATGATTTTTGCAAGGCCTGGAGGCCAAATGTCAAGTGTGTCCGAGACGTCTTGGGAGTCAAGGATCAAACTTGAATTTGAGTTTCCCGCGCATAGGCATGTAACGGATACCTCATCCCAGCATCTCATCACCTAATGCCCTTTAGACATAGGATACTAACATCACAAATCACCTTAGACCAAGTCACCTCAGACCTAAACGCCTGTCTCCACAACTTTCACCTTATAAGCTTAAGGCAAACCCAAGGCCATGTTTCGTTTGGACCCTTTAGCCAAAAGAAGCTTGGTAAAAAATCGAGAGGGGGTGCTTCAGAACCACTGCCACCTTTACGTTTTTTTAGCTTAAGGCTCGAACGATGACAGTGAGAAAGGGGGTTCTGACCTTCGCTAAAATTAGAGAGTCACGGGTCTTTTTTTTACCCTCAGCCTTCAACTACAGTTTTATTTAAAGGGAGCTACAGTGGGCTTGAGACACAACACACATAGGCAAAAAAGACCACTACCAAGCTCCTCATGCTCAACCGAACCTAGATCACCTCCACCATACCCATCCTTCCAAACACCCCTTCAGACACCTCTAACCACTACCACCATACTCTACAATCCCTCACCCACATTAGACCTTTTTTATGATGAGCATGCATTCTGTTACACTTGCAAGATCCTAGCTCACACACCATGCACACTACTAAGTCCTCTCATTATTGATATTGCACGTCAGGAGCCTCTCCATCACAACAAAGTCTTTCTTAGGAAGACTTTGGGCCTAGTCCTGCAACCTAAAGGGAAAGATCGGATCATCAAGCCCAACAACGGCAAGCTCCTAGGTCCTCATTCAATTTCTACCTCAACATAAAGTTAGGACCCAACTTTTCTTGTAATTGAATATATGTAGTTCAAAATGCTAATGATCATGATCTATTATAATAATTTGTTTTTTGCACATAAATAACTCAAGAAAATTTTAATAATGCATTTGTTAATGCACGACATGCATCAACTATATATTTAAGTAGTAATATTAGTTCTCAAAATTGTAACATGGGTCCTCAAAAGTTGTTGTAAATATTTTTAGTTACCACATGAGTCATAGAAATAGTTATAATAGTCATAAAAGTGGTAGTATGAGTTCTTAAATTCGTAATAATTACCACATTAGTTCTCAACTAGTAAAATATGTCCTTAATTAAAATGGTAAAATAAGTCATTCAAACAGTAATAAAAGTTGATGCATGAGAAACGTTAACACACTGTATAGTCTTACCCACTCACTCTGTATTAAAGCTTGTGTGCCCCCGGACCTTGTGGTGCCCTGTGTCGTCACCCTGCCAACCCTTAGGCATGACCAGACCTGTTAGAGCCGGTCCTGAGACTTTTGACGCCTGAAACAAAAAGAAATTTGGTGTCCAATTAGTAAACTACATATAATGACTATTTCAACAGTAATTTTTCTTTCGACATTTTGAACCCAATCAACTAAGCGGCTAATCTTCAGGTCGATTGTCATTAGATAAAACATATATGAACTATGCATCGATCTTGGGTTGCGATGCAATGTGAGTTGCGCATGTATCAACAATTTACGCATGTATTTACTGATGTCACTTGTGCCACCTCTATGTTTTTTTAAAAGAGCACTTACATTTTAGGTTACAACAAAATATCAAAATCAGATCATATATATAGAAAGAAATTGAACCAAGAAGATGCATATATGTGAGCGAAAATTTGTCCTAAAGGATGGCTAGCTTCATCCATTTTCATCTCCTCTCTCAAATTATTATAATATACAAATCATAATTAGCATGTCACCCGATCGTTTGCAATATCCAGCTCGCCAACAACAGTGGGATGAGCAGAATAAGTTCTTGTGCCTTTGACAGAAGCATATGCATGCTACTACTGTTTATGGTGAAAGTTCTCGGAGCTAAGTTGCTCTATTCTCTCTTTTATCGTATATTTCAGTGAATAAGATGTGTGTGTGTGTGTATAGTCATTGTTCTGTAGGGGTTTCATGAATATCGTGATTCCATTCCTATTAATAAAAGTCACAATACACTGTGAATATCTTGCTCAAGAAATCTATACCTTGTGTCAATTTGCAGATGCTGTAGAGTCCCCTTTACTTGTTTCATATTGCTATGTCTATTTGCACTCCAACACTATGGAACGCATCGAGTTGGATTCTTTTTGCACCAGTTGTGGTGGCGTGGCTTCTATGCATCAGTGCTCCATGAGAGCACTTCTAGATGTATTGAGGCATTGACGTATTAGATTGATGAAAGTTTTTGCAGATCTATCACTTCTTTTATTAATTCATTGTGGTGTGTAATAGTTTTTACTTATACCTAACATACAATTGGTTTTCTGATTAATTGCAGAAAATCAATATATTTTTTTTTTAACAAAAAGTGAAAATAGTTCCATGGCGTTTTGAAAACGTCATGGAATTTAACGACGTTTTGGAAACGTCATTAATCTTAAATTAAGGGCATTTTTGAAACGTCATGAAATGTTTTTAACGGCGTTTTTAAAACGCTATAGATTTCTATAAAAAAGGATGGTGTTAGGGAATGACGTTGAAAAATGCTATGAAATACATTCCATGGCGTTTTTCAAATGCCGTGGATGTGTATGTGTGTAGTAATACTGTCAGTGGTTCATTATTTACACAATAATTTGATTAATTTCCATACGAAAGTTTTTTTTTCTGCTAATAAGACTAAATTACAGAGAAGCACCTCTAGAGCAACCTGCTCTAAAGAGGTCAAAATTCAGCGTATGGCTAACAACAACAGGAAAGTTGGCCTACCGAAGTCTATGACCAAGATTGACAAGAGCATCAGCAACGAATTTCCATACCGAAGTTGCTAATAAATGCTTCTGCCATTCTTTTCCGTCAACATCTATCTTGCGGCACACATGCATACTAATACTATGTATTTGTTATGAATCTGTTTCAGACAAAAACTGGACAAAATTATAGGAACTGCTTCTTGGATCTCTTGATACAAGTAGCTATTTCTTTAGGGGAATTTCATCTTCTTCTTGTTTTAAATTCCCACAGCTTAGTAGATTTCTATACCTGTTTTATGAATAAGAGTAGTGTAGTCGGTAGTTAGGAAACTATCTTCCCCGCCCATAGACCAGTCAGGAAAATTGTAGACCAACATCCGAACTACCTCGCCATGGTGAAAGATCATCGGTACCACATCGGGAAGGTGCTTCTCCAAGCTCCAAAAAAAGACACAATAATAATAGTTATGTGTATTTAGTCCCACATTGGTAACATGTAAAAGGACTTCCTTAGCTATAAAAGAAAGGCTTCCCATAGACATATAGATGATGGATAGGAGGTAGAGGATAGATAGATCATGGATGATGATCTCTCTCCCGATCCCAAAGGCCTATTGGCCATGATAGTTGATTGTTAAGTGGACGTAGTCATGTCCTCCGATGGCATGGTGAACCACTATACGTCTTTGTCTCTTGTCCATGATTGTATATTGTTCGTGTTCCACCATGATTCTCCATGATCCCAATCTCTGGGATTATGCAGAAACATTTGGCACCGTCTGTGGGAAGCGTTACAAAATGTCACGTTGCTCTACTTCCCAGATGCATTCCACCGAGAGGCATAAGCTAGAGAAAGATAGCTAGGCATCCCACCGAGAGAGAGGCATTCCACCAAGAGGTATTCCATTGAAGTCCACGAGTAATAGGCCCATCGGGTCATTCCCAAACCCAGGAAGTAGGTAGCCAGCCAACAAATGCTAGGCCGGGTCAAACTACCATCGGGTCAAATTCTATATGCAAGCCCAATTAGGTAGTGGGTCCGGGAGCTGAGTGTTCTACCATCACCGATGCATTCCCGATGGCTCTTCCCCCCGAGACTCCAACACCCGGTTCATATGTCTCCTAAGCCGAGAAAGTAAGTCTTCGGGATCTCGCTGCCATTATTCATGAGTAGGGATTGCCAGCATAGGGTTTGAGGCCGCCAAGTTTGTATTATCATCAGCGTGACCCAACTTCACCGATGGGAAGAGAAGTCCAGTTTCCATAGAGCACTCCGGGAAGGAAGTCCTTTGCCTCCGGTACCGGCTAGAGAAGCAGCCTCCAGGATAGTGGAGTTCATGTTCGGGGCAAAGAAAATTCAGGCTCCTGGTAGGTCGAGTTCGTATGGGAATCAGGATCAGCCTCGATCAAATTGTTAATTTCTGCATTTCATAAACATTCAATATACTAATATCCTATGACAGATTTTAGATCAAATGTAAATATGTTTGAAAACTAACTTGGTAGATTCGAGTTCATATCCATTTCTGTTCTTCTTCTAGATTCACACTTGATACTCTATTGCTTGATGGGACAATATATAGGAGTGTGTATGTGCTCTAGAAGGGATCAGAATGGTAGCAGTTATATTTCAACTGCTTTTGACAGTTCTATGACAGTTTCTTCCATCAAGAAACTGTCAAGATAACTTCTTGTCTTAATCCAATTCTTGTCTTAACAACCTATATTTTGAATTTGAATTCTTAACAGATGTCATTACACATAAACTTATTCGATAATAAACTTTATATCTATATGTAACTACTGTATAATACATGCTTATATAGTTCATGAGTTTGTTTATAAATAGGCTGTATATAATGCTAGTTCTAAATGCAGCAGAGCTGCTAGGTTAATTTTACAATCTCCCACTGAACTAAAATTATATAAAGCACCACTCATAATCAAACTTTTCTAAAATTGCGCACATGAACCTTATGTATCATCTGTTTTCAAAATCCTGTCAATTAAATCTATCTACAATGGACCATGAGAGAATTTGATATATTTGAAAAATTATCAATCTCTCACAATCACAGTATAGTAAATCGAATTACATGGACAACCACAAATATGGTTATGCTTGATCTGTAGTAATCGAAGTCAAGCACAATGATCCTGATGGCTTAAGTTTTACTGCATGCTGATATGAAATATAAAACTTGAGTGTATACACATTATGAAATTATGCAGTAACTCTATGAATAAATTTAAAATTCATCCAATGAAGTTTTTAATGAATGTTAAAACAACTAACAACAACAAATATTTATATACTGCAACATATCAATGTTTTACAGTAAATTGCATTGCTAATCATCAAAACTACTGAGAACTCCCATATGTTTGACATGATCTGCAAACACTGAAACTGGCAATGCTTTAGTTAATGGATCTGCTAGCTGCTCCCTTGTACCAATCTTAACTACTTCAATCTCATTGTCTCTTACACTTTCTCTTACTGAGAAATATTTCACATCAATATTCCTAGAAGCAGATGTCCTCTTATTGTTCTTTGAAAAAAAATACGGCTGCTGCATTATCACAGTGAACAACCATAGGCCTTTCAATTGAATCCACAACCTTCATTCTGGAAATAAAATTCCTTAACCAAAGAGCATGACTTGTTGCTTCAAAGATTGCTACATATTCTGCTTGAAAAGTTGAAGTAGCAGTCAAGGATTGCTTGTTAGTTCTCCATGATATTGCTCCTCCTGCCAACATAAAAATGTATCCAGAAGTAGACTTCAAATCATCAAAATCTTGTTTGTATGAAGCATATGTGTAACATTCCACTTGTAATTCTTGATCTTCAATTCTCTTATATACCAACATATGATCTCTTGTACCCATTAGATACCTCATCACCTTCTTTCCTGCTATCCAGTGTTCTTGTCCAGCATTTGACTGATATCTGGAAAGCATATTAACTGCAAAACTTATATCTGGCCTTGTGCACACTTGTGCATACATAAGACTTCCAACCAAACCTGCATATGGTACATTCTCCATGTTCTTTCTCTCCAAATTGTTCTGTGGACACTGCCCTTTGTGTAGTTTATCACCCTTAGACATAGGTGAATTCCCTGATCTACATTTCTCCATGCCAAACCTTTTCAAGATCTTCTCAATATAATTCTTTTGTGACAGTCCCAACATGTTTCTGCTTCTATCTCTACTAATTTCAATTTCAAGTACAAAATGCGCTTCCCCCATGTCCTTCATGTCGAAACTTTTCATCAAAAAATCCTTAGTAGCTTTCAGCAGACCCACATCATTGCATGCTAATAAAATGTCATCAACATATAGCACCAAAAACACAAAATTACTCCCACTGATCTTGCAATACACACACTCATCCAATTTTTTTTCTTCAAATCCAAAACCAGTAATCACTGAGTCAAACTTTAAATACCATTGCCTAGATGCTTGTTTCAAGCCATAAATTGACTTTTGTAATTTGCAGATCTTCTTTTCGTCCTCAACAAAACCATCAGGCTGCAACATGTATATGTCTTCGTTTAAAACCTCATTTAAGAACGCTGTCTTAACATCCATCTGATGTAACTCAAGATCATAGTGTGCAACTAATGCCATCATCACCCTAAAAGCATCTTTGGTGGAAACCGGGGAAAAAGTTTCATTGTAGTCTATTCCTTCCTTCTGGTTGTATCCTTTTACCACAAGTCTGGCTTTATATCTTTCTACCTTGCCTTCCGCATCTCTTTTGGTTTTGTAAACCCACTTGCATCCAATTGGCTTCATCTCCCCAGTTCTATCAATCAAGGTCCAAACTCCATTCTGTGACATACTCAAAAGTTCATCCTCCATTGCTAGCTTCCACTTGTGACTATTTTCTGATTGCATAGCTTCAGTGAGTGTAGTTGGATCAGTTTCTTCCCCCAAATCAAATTCAACAGCAGTATTAAACACATGATAATCACTGGAAATTGCTGATTTTCTTTCTCTTTGTGACCTCCTTAAAATTGGTGCATTTTGAACAACATCATTTTCCTGTGGGACATTTTCTGCTACTGTTTGTTCTTCTACAATTTCATTTTGATGCTCCTCAACAATAGTTGCTGGTATTGGTACTGCTGAAATTTGATTTTCAATAACTACATCTGTTTCTGTCAACGCACTACTAATGGTGCTGCCAACAGCTTGAATAATTTCTGGAAAAATAAACCATTCCTCCATGTTTAAATACTGCTTTTCCACTTCTCTAACCATAAGAATCTCGGCAAACCTGATCTGCAAAACATACTTCTTACCATATTCATGAGAGTTCTATTTCTTCTCTCACATACACCATTTTGTTGTGGTGTATATGGTGTGGTATATTGAGCAACAATGCCACATTGTTCTAAATATATAGAAAATGGACCCTTATGTTGCCCCTTTTCTGAGTATCTTCCAAAGTACTCACCACCTTGATCTGATCTCACAACCTTAATTAGCTTTTCTGTTTGTCTTTCCACTTCAGTTTTGAAAATTTTGAAAACATCTAACACTCGTGGCTTTTCTGAAATCAAGTAAATGAAACAGAACCTGGAAAAATCATCTATGAATGTCACAAAATAAGAATTTCCACAAGTCGTTTGCACAGGAAAAGGACCACATACATTTGTATGGATTAACTCTAATAAAACAATAGCCCTTTTTGAATGAAAATTCCTTTGATTAGTCATTTTTCCTTTCAAACAGTCTATGCATGTATTGAAATCAGCAAAGTCTAATGAAGGTAGGATATTTTGTTTCACTAACTCTTGCAATCTAGGCTTAGATGCATGTCCTAACTTCTTATGCCACAAAAAGGAGGATTTCTCCTGTTCAAACTTTCTTTTGACACTTACTGTATTTGAAATACTGAAAATTTCATGACCCTTATTCACAATAGGAATGCAATTTACATGCCAATAACCATCGATTAAATCAGCATCTCCAAAACAACATGAATCTTTATAATAAAACATACTTTTATTATTGCTATAGAAGTCATAACCATCATTCAATACAAATTGAGAACCAGATATTAGGTTTCTCTTTATTGAGGGAATACAATACACATTATCTAATAATAATTCAAACTTATTCCTAAACAACAATTTCACACATCCCACAGCTTGAACTGCCACCCTTTGTCCATTTGAAGCACAGACTCTTGTTTCATTCTTTCTTGGGATTGTGTGACTGTATAATCCCTGCACAGAATTCACAATATGAATGGGTGAGCCAGTATCAAACCACCAAGAATTTTTATTGACACATGCATGAGACTCTAATGAAAAGATTGATTTTAACAGAAAAGTACCTTTCTTGTTCAACCAGTTCTTGAAACCATCACAATCCTTTTTGAAATGTCCAGGCTTCTTACAAAAGAAGCATTTCATTGGACCATTAGTTTTGTGTGGCTTCCCTTTATTTGCATCATGTTTCACACCAGAACTTGAAGCACCATCTTTATTGCCAAAGTTCTTTTTGCCAAAATACTTTTTACCTTTGCCATCCTTGTTCTTTGGTTTGGCAATGTAGTTAACATCAACCTCCTTTCCCCTCTTGGCTCTATCCTCTTCTTCCTGCACACAAATGGAGATAAGTTCATTAACACTCCACTTTTCCTTCTGTGTGTTGTAGAGGCTTTTCAGATGGCTATACTCATCTGGGAAAGAGTTCAGCAACAGGAACACCAGAAAAGGTTCCTCAATGTTCATCTTCAGCCCTTTCAGTTTCTCTGCAATATCAGCCCCTTTCATTATATATTCTCTGATGCTTCCTCCATTATACTTCAGACCAGTCAACTTGTTCATAAGCCTCCCTATTTCAGCCTTGTTGGAGACCTTGTATTTTTCAGCAATTGAGTTCATGTATTCCTTTGCATATTCAGAATCTGGTATGCTTCCCATCACAGAGCTATTCATGCTCTTTTTGATACAGATCAGTGCCATCGTATTGTGTCTTTGCCAATTGAAATACTTTTCCTTCACTTCCTTTCCAGCATTTGCAGCAGGTTCAACAGGTGGATCTTCCTTGAGCACATGGTCAAAATCCAAAATTGCCAAATTGAGTTCAATGTCACCTCTCCATTTCTGATAATTGAATCCATTAAGGAGTTCAATCTGACTGATACTCATGGGAAAGTGCATGTCTGTAATGAAGTTTCAATCTTAAGTCAGTCATTTTGATAAAACTATATTTGCATATATACATAGATAAAGCTTCCGGTTCTTCTGAAATACCAGAAAAGTTTATATATAGTTGCATATCCCAATGTCAACTCAGATAAAATTAGCAGAACATTTGTTGTATGTGAGATTCACATCCTTATGCATTTATCTTTAGTGCAATGCTTATAGATATCTGATATGTATAACTTAAAACATGAATCTTGGTTCAAAAATATAACTGCTATGGAAGTTAAAATTTTATTCCAAAATTTCATGTTGTATACAGGTTCTTTCTAAAGTACTAAAGCATCACATATATTTCAGCCAATATATCAGCATTGAAGATATATATGAGTTACATAATGTATCAGTAGAAAGAAGATTTAGCACTAATATGTATATCAGTTCATACATGGCTACTATGGCAGCATTATGTAATCATAAAATACATATCAGTTTGATGGAACATATATACAAAACATACATTCATGTGTAAACATGTGAATAACAGAAATTGAAAGATTTAATCATAAATGTACATATGCCAGAAAACTATAATTTTCAAAGAGAGGCATCACATGAACTTTCAGTTTCAGGTTATGAAATTCTACGGATATGCTTGTTATTTCCCAGGATACAAAAACGAATTTCAACAAACACATATACACCAATCTAGCATCTGAGCATAGTAGCTCTAATACCAATTGTTAATTTCTGCATTTCATAAACATTCAATATACTAATATCCTATGACAGATTCTAGATCAAATGTAAATATGTTTGAAAACTAACTTGGTAGATTCGAGTTCATATCCATTTTTGTTCTTCTTCTAGATTCACACTTGATACTCTATTGCTTGATGGGACAATATATAGGAGTGTGTATGTGCTCTAGAAGGGATCAGAATGGTAGCAGTTATATTTCAACTGCTTTTGACAGTTCTATGACAGTTTCTTCCATCAAGAAACTATCAAGATAACTTCTTGTCTTAATCCAATTCTTGTCTTAACAACCTATATTTTGAATTTGAATTCTTAACAGATGTCATTACACATAAACTTATTCGATAATAAACTTTATATCTATATGTAACTACTGTATAATAGATGCTTATATAGTTCATGAGTTTGTTTATAAATAGGCTGTATATAATGCTAGTTCTAAATGCAGCAGAGCTGCTAGGTTAATTTTACAATTGGTAGCTTCGCCGACAGTTTCCCTTCCCGGTCATCTTCTCAGTCTCCGGTTTCATCAATCAACCATCACCGGCACAGGAAAACCTTGCGGGATCTGAGAAGTGATTCTCCTCTCCGGCTAAAGAGAGAAGAGGGAGTTGGTCTGATCCTTGGTAAGGGAATTCCATTTTGGTCTGGACACCCGTCTTTCTACTCTGGGCATCCAAGTCTTAACGATGAGTCTCTCTATCGGTGAATCATGCCGGCCGGGGGTTACTCTTCCAACAAGCATGCTTGTTCTATCTCACAGTAGCACCATGATCGTCGTCGGGATCGCTTCCTGTAGAATAACTGCTCGATCGGGAGTTTGTTTTTCTACTAGCCTCCGGTAGCATCATGACTGGTTCATGCATCTAGTGTCACCAAGTCCGACCCAATCCGGGACATGCTTCCCGGCAGCTACCACCGACATCTCCTCTCGTTGATTTGTTTGGTGCACAGCTGAAAATTGCTATGGAAACCCGGTATAAGAGGTATGAGATGGAGAAGAAAGAAACTGGAAAAGTCAACCGTGCCGGCGACAAGGATTCATTGTCTGAGACTTGGACATGCTTACCGAGAGGTTATGCATCCACTGACTCCACCTCTTCACTCATGATCATCAATTATCACTTCCCGTATGGCACCGAGTGGTAATCCTTCAACTGAGAGTCAGTTGTATTCCCCTCCACTGAAAACACGAGTATATCAAATATTTGCATCTCGGAGACTCACCTCTCTCTCATGGATAGCAGACAGACAAGCTAAGTCTTATTATCTGTTTAACACTGCCCGGGATTAAATGCTTATCCTTATTGTGTGGTTTTTGTGCTAGCTTTCATGCTTATATTCAGGATCTAATTCAATCTTTGTGCTATCATTGGTGCAAGGATGGAAAGTTTGGTCAAAAGTTGAAGCAAGTTGGTTGCAGTAGATAACATGCTTACAGAAATATATGGTGTAGTACATGCTTACAGAGATAACATGCACATGCTACACCCAAGCCAGTATTACTATGGACACCCAGCCCGGCAGCAGCATCACCTCTTCGAGTTTCGATCAACTTCATCCCGGGGTTCCGTCTGAGCATATTCAGCCACCGGGAGCAGAACAATTGAAGAAGATAGAGAATTGACCCCATGTGCAAGTCAGGGCTCCACCACCTTTATCTTTGGGTATCAAAAGGGGAAGGCTCAGTGCCTCAGTCTAATCTGCAAGCATAGGATCTCGGTGACAAAAAAAAAAAAAAAAAAAAAAAAAGCTATGGACACCCGGTGCTATTTACCTGGAAAAAGTCCACAAATCTTGTAGGCAGCCCGACCGTACTGGCAACAAGGATTCATCGTCTGGGAACAGCACGGGCATGAATCTGCACCCTCTGAGTGCACCCATTCAGCAGCTATTTTTCACAGATAAGTCCCTATCTCGTTGGTTTGTGAAAGTTCATAATATTGATGCCATAATTTGTCCTACTTGCAAGTCAACCTGTATGTATATGAGTATGCATGCTGGTCAGTAGGTTTTGGCATTCGACCGAGAGGCATAAGTCATTAAAATTCTGAATAATATCAAGCGGGATAGGCATTAGACCGAGAGACATAAGTCATTAACATCCCGAGTAATATCAAGCGAGATAGGCATTCAACCGAGAGATTGGCATTCCACCGAGAAATTATGTAAGCTGCTAATCGATAATTTGTTTATTGTGAAGGTACAATGATCCTCGCCTGGCCGAGTAAGTTTTGAGGCCGGGTTTCGGGAGGGACTTTTTTTATCTTATTGGGGGGACTTAAAGATTACGGTGTATATCAAGAAAAGTAAGACCCGAAATCAGCATTGCCCGTTCTACACACGTCCTGAGCACGGACTTGGGGGGACTGGGACCGGGTACTGGGGACCCGTTTGAAATATACTGGTCTACGGGCTTATTTTAGCAAGTCCCCACTCAAGATGTGTCTTGAACGGGAACTTAGAGGGACTTGTAGTCGGTAGTTAGGAAACTACCTTCCCCGCCCATAGACCAGTCAGGAAACTTGTAGACCGACATCCGAACTACCTCGCTATGGTGAAAGATCATCGGTACCACATCGGGAAGGTGCTTCGCCAAGCTCCACAAAAAGACACAATAATAATAGTTATGTGTATTTAGTCCCACATTGGTAACATGTAAAAGGAGAAAACCTTCCTTAGCTATAAAAGAAAAGCTTCCCATAGACATATAGATGATGGATAAGAGGTAGAGGATAGATAGATCATGGATGATGATCTCTCTCCCAATCCCAAAGGCCTATTGGCCATGATAGTTGATTGTTAAGTGGACGTAGTCATGTCCTCCGATGACATGGTGAACCACTATACGTGTTTGCTTCTTGTCCATAATTGTATGTTGTTCGTGTTCCACCATGATTCTCCATGATCCCAGTCTCCGGGATTATGCAGAAACAAATAGGCTTTCTATATGGTGATTTAAAGAGGTTAGTTAGTGCATTTGAAATTACATATGGATGCTCATCATATATACCTTATCTGTCTGAAATAAATCTAAAAACATTTGGAGAATAGCAAACTTTGTGCCTGTATCGTATATTGAAATGTGTACGTACAGAACAATCGATCAAGCTTTTCTTTTTCTTCTTCTTAATTTCTCAGTATTTTCCATTGATTGAGAAATAAAAATAATATTGCCCTAGATTTGGATTAAGATCATTAGACCTGATACTTAAGTTATGTCTTGTAATCTGTCACCGACTCACCGAGCACTTTGAATGTGCCATCTTTAACTTCTATAATGTAGAAACAGATTAACTTCATTAATCTAAATGAGTTGCAAGTAAAGAGAAATGAAGTTAATCTGTTTCTATATTATAGAAGCTAATATGCAGAAACGTAAAGAGAAAACGCATAGAAACTTAGGACAGTTTCTTTGAAACTTAGGACCTCAGTTGTTCGAGTATGTCGTAGATATTTACCACTCGAGTTTATCAAAGAGAAGATATGCCTAATCCCTTTGCACTCCCAAACAACATGCTTATAATCAGATATTTGCGCTACAATATTACTGGAAGCGGTCCTTACAATAATATTCATGGACCTTTAACTTTTGATAGTCCTGCTTGTCTTGTAAAGGACATTGATTAAACTCCATGATTTCTTGTTAGCATTATCAAGCTGAAAAGATGAAAAATTGTTAATTTAGAATGTCTGGAGAAAGTGAGACTTGATAGTTTGGAGGATACTACTAGACGAGAAGAATGTATTATTTGTACGGAGAGCCTTGATCACTTTGAGGGTGTAGAAGGATGTATTAAGCAGTACCAATTGATGATTACTCGCTTGCCCTGCCTTCATCTTTATCATAGAGACTGCATTTTCAAATGGTTAGAGTTGCATCATTGGTTTGACCACGAATCTCTTAGTCAGTTACTGACTAGGTGAACATGACTGTGCATCAACGGTGTCCCGCTTGTGCCAACGCCCAATGCCAACAATAGAGGAGGAAGAGGTGGCTCAAGTTGCACTGGTTGTGTATGCTAAGTTGGCCTATGCTTCTCACAGTGTCCACTGGTTGTATATTAACTGCTATGCATGTTTGCAAATTGTGGAAGCAAACTGGGTAAAAATGAGATTAGCTTATCATGATTTTTTTTATGGTGAAATAATGAGCCTTTCGATCTTGTACTCCTAAGAGTAGACATAAAACTTATAATGATTTGTTTCACACCCATGTTTTTACGTATGTACGTATTCTTTGGTTAACGCTCTAAAAAAACCAGATAGAAACAATTGTAGAAGCATTTTCTCAGTTATTCAAAAAGCTGAATGGATGTTTCCATGGATAAAACTTTGGAGCCTAAATGTAAACAAAAACTACAACGTAAGCAAAGATTTGCTTTTGGCATAGTTGTGAACCCTACATTATGCCCAAATGGCCATAACTGACATTCCTCCTGCCCCTAAAAGAACTGCAATGTACGACCATACTTGGAGCTTCATATTTCCTTGCAGTTTAGAACCCATAAAATCAGCTGCCAGAAGATCCACCAGTGCCATATAATTGAGTAGCCCTGCAGAACAAGCATTTAGCAGCCCTTCCACAATCAGAGAATTCGGACTGTTGTCGCTGTATACAGAATTCAAAGCAATCCCTAACCCTATCCCAAATGGTGTTGTGCATGAAAAGAAGAACACCATTACCAACTTCATCTTGCTCTTAAACTCAGCCTGCAAGTCACACCAACAGAAATAGAAATCATATATTCATGCCACTTTATAAAGTTCAGCTTGTGGCCAGGTTGGTTAAGGATGTTAACTAACAACTTTGAGGTCATGGGTTCAAACCTCACTTACATATGTAGGTGAGTGAGATATTTAATAAAAGTTTTTTTTTTGTTTTTTTTTGTTTTTTTTTTTTAAAAAAAAGTTCAGCTTGTTATATAAGACTAATTAATCACCTGTAGAATGCAGCCTCCTAGACCCATGCCTTCAAATAGTTGATGGAAACAAATTGCAGCAATGAGCGGTCTAATTGTGCAAGGATTTTGAGATGACCCCATTGATAAACCAATCACTACTGAGTGCACTACTATACCTGTTTCCAGTACCTGCATCAACAGCAGTGACCAAGTAGATTCAATCCAACATGCACTTGATTAATCAATACAGAAAATATTGATCCAAAAGCATAAATCACTACTACAAATATGGCATTTAATGGCAATGACAACGTTTGGCCGAAAACATCATTATATGATCATTCGATTATGTTTCTGAAAGCAAACGTCTTAAATCTAAATTTCGGCTTACTTTTATGACAATTTTCAAACGTTATTGTAAGTCAGTATTTTATGACGTTTTTTCAACTGTATCACTCTTATGATGTTTTTCAACTGTATCACTCTTATGATGTTTTTCAACTGTATCACTCGTAGTCTTAATATTAATATTTGCAAGGAATTGTAAGTACCTTGGCCACAACACGATATCTCATCAGTTGTTCCTCCTTAGTATTGATCCCCTCCTCAATTTTCATCACGTCGCCATTACCGGTAGATCGAAGAAAAGATTTTCTATAACGACTCATCGAAAACGAATCAATCATCATGCACACAACAGCCGATAGCATTGCCACAAAGGTCGTGAAGGGAAAGTTCCTCCACGGCTTTTGGGGCAAGCACTGGGATGCCAAGTCGTTAAACGAGTCTGGTAAGACATGCATGTAGCCGGTGGCGAGTATGACACCAGATGCAAACGCCTTGACGATCACAAATAGGTTGGTATCGGGCTGAAGAGCCTTCACCTTGTTGGAATAGACTGGCAAGCAAACCCCGATCATGCTCATCACTAGTATGGAAGCTATGGCAATGTACTTCATCTTCAAGGCCTCGTCTTTGTTGTGGCATGATGTGATCTCTTCCCCACAGTGTGGTGTCTCTGCAGAAACATTGAGGGGTGCAAAGCTTAGGAGGAGGATGAAGATGGCAACAAGCAAGAAGGGTTTGGTTGCCATGGCAGCGGGGGTTGTGGACTTTCGAGTTTTTAACTTTGTTTGTTGGAGGTGATAAATGATAATCACTATAGCGTCATATATATATAATGGTTGTGGAGTTGCTGAAACGAAAAAAGAATCACAAACTCATTTCGAATGAGGACTCTCCTATTTGAAGAGCAATAGGAGTGTTTTTGGGAAATAAGAAAACATGAAGAACAAAAAAGGGAATTATTGTGCTTCTACGATTCTAAATTTTGTTGCACTTCTATCTAGCCGGCATTTGTTAAAACTCTATGATTAAAAGCCGATAAAAGGTTCGAACTAAAGGATGAGTTCAAGTCATCTTCAAACTAGCGTGATCAGTTTTAGGGAAATTTTAGGTAGGGTACCTGATACCCACATTTACAAACATGGCAAAAAATATGTTGTCATAATTTTTATATTAATTTTAGTTCTAAATTAAGGTAATTACTTCATTTACAAATTGTAATCAATGTACAAATGGTAGTCGATGGGGTAATTTTATTCAATTATATATGTAAAAAGAATGTGATAACTTTCAATGTCGTAAATTTGGTTCAATTCGACCATAAACAACCTCATTCAATTCAGTCAACCTCCACTACGTACCTGTGTTGCATAAAAAGAGTCCTCCATGAAGATAAATTTATAGCACGGCCAATATATATCTCAAGTTCCTACAATATGCATTGATTAAATCGTTGAAGTTAGACTGGTTACGTCACTTACGTGTAGGCTTCAAATGTGCAAAGTGAATGGCCAAGCTTCAAACCGTTTAGTAACAAAAACACTGTCCAAGGCTCAAAGCAGAGCTCGAAATAATGTGCCCTAAATCCGATCCATTCTCCAGAGTACTCTGAGTCCCTCGCAAGTATACAAAATCATATCTCACATACCTATAATAATATGAGCATCAAACATCCTTTTCTTTTTGTTTCTTTGGAAAATGATTTTGTTCATAAGGTAAACTTACATATAGGATTACAATTTGATGAGCCATAGAAACCTACTTCTGACTCATCCTGAACTTATTAATTCAAAAATATATACAAGCAGTAAAGAAGTCCTATTAATTAAGAGTTTGTTTGAAATATGAACAAACCTTAGGTAAAATATATTACCTATAAATCCAAATCATATATCCTACATACTTTGAACATGGTCACTTAAGTCTCCGATCATTTGATACTTTGAACATTTTCTAGGTTTTCTCAATGTCTCGGATCATTTTTGAACAAATAAGAAAGCCATTGCTTGATTAAATGGTCTTAAGAAAGCAGATAAAGTATTTGACAAGACACATAACAGAAGGACAGAAAAATAATTTAATTTTCTTAAACAATTTCTTCTTTTCCTGAAAAAAGTGCATTTTTCCCATGCAGAATGACGTACATAATAGTAATTGTAACTTCAGCAATATGGAACTTCTACTATATAACATATGGTTTCAATATTCTGAGCATTTGTAATCGAACACTTGATAATTTAATAACAGCAACAAAAACTGTGACTATATATGAGATCGATATCAGCTATTGCCCTAGCTTCTTCTTTCTTCTTGGCCTATCTCGAAGAATGTCAACACTAGTACTGTAAGCACTTTTTATATGGTGTAGCTCCTTGTGAACCTCCTCCATAGACATCCTCTTCCTTGGTGATTCTTCTGATCGAGCATGCAAGTCCAATCTTAAGGGTTGAAAGTATGCACTTCCACACGTTATATTTCATTGTGCTTAGATTCTCAGTGTCAATGTTATCTTCATCAGCTTCGATTTCTTTGTTGTAACCACGGATGTCTGTCACTTCATTGTTTGTTATTGAAGTTGCAGTCTCTTGATCCAGAGTGGCAATAAGGGCAGGATCAACAATTTCCATAATTCTTCCATGTATCGTCGTCTTAACATAAGTATATATATTGCAACCGTCTACAAACATTTCATCAGTGGGTCGTTTTCCTGTGAACAATTGCAATAGAAGGATCCCGTAACTATATACATCCCCTTATTTTGATGGCTCAACACCAACTGCATACTCTGCAATTCATAAAACAATCAGGTATATCAGTTTTCTGTGAACAATTTGGAAGCTAACTAATGTGTTACGCAGTGTTTCAACGTTGATCAGACTATTATGACAACATTTTCATCATCAGTGATACTGATGTATGAATGTATTTAACAAATGAATTTCATTGTAGAACTGAGAACTTGAGATAGAAAGACAGCAAATTCATCATCAATATCTTTTCTATAGCTTAGAGAGATCATTTATGTCTTGTCTAATTACAATGTTTCAGATGTCTTATCTTATTGGAGATATTCAGTTGGTTTTAGCCTTTTAGGGCTACTGTGTCACGTACTCACATTAATTATAAGCCACCATGCTCCTACTTCTATCCATACATGTGATAACATAGCATCCATGGTTGATCTAACCTCAAAATGTCAAGCTCAAGGAAGAAGAAGATGAACTTACAAAGAGAAGCTTGAGAAAATATCTCATATGATTTCAATAAAAGCCAACATAAAAAGAAATATTACATGCCCAAGAGTATTTATAGTAGAAGAAAGTAAAACAGTAAAAGATAAAACACACTTCTTCACAACTGCTATCACACGACTAATTCACCTTCACTGTTAACAACATGTTCATATTTATCTTAAATAAACTAGTAGATAGAAATTTAGGAAATTGCATATATGGGGGAAGATTGTTACCTGGAGCAGTGTAGCCAATGGTGCCCTTTATCCCAACTGTTCTACTTTGGTTTTCGAAGGAATCCGTGGTCAGTAGTGGGATGAGTCTTGCTAACCCAAAATCACCGACACGAGCAACCATGTCGTCATCAAGAAGAACATTGCTTGGCTTCATGTCACAGTGAATGATTTGTGGATCACAATGGTCATGAAGATAACACAATGCAGACGCCACATCAACAGCAATATTCAGTCTTTGAAGAAGGTTCAGACTCTCTGATTGGTTTTCTCTGTGCAGCCACTCCTCTAAACTTCCATTTGATATATACTCAAAAACTAGAGCTTTGAATTCATTACCGTTGTAATCTGTGCTAGAGCAACATGTTAAGATCTTAACGAGATTCCTATGCCGAATATTTTTCAGTGCATTGCATTCAGCTATGAAACTTTTAGAAGCTCCTTTTTGTTGAAGGTTGAGGACCTTTATCGCAACAACTTTGTTTTCTTCTTGATCAAGAATCCTTTTGTATACAGAGCCGAAACCGCCTGATCCGATTTGATTGCTCATACAGAATCCGCCAGTGGCTTGATGAAGTGTCTGGTATGAAACCTTTGAAAGGAAGTTGATTGATGATGCTGCAGATATTGGTTTCTTGATCTTTTGAGTTTTTCTCCTCCAATAAATAGCTAAGATGATGACTGCAAATAGAAAGCAACATACCACATGCAACTAAAGAAATTGTCAACTTCAGTTTGAAACCATGCAACTTTCTCTTCTCTGGTACTTTGATGAGGCATGGCGGTAGCTGCAATTCCAAAACACCACCACAAAGTTTGGTATTTCCATCCCATGATATTGCACTTGTGTTTCCAAAAACTCCTTCTTTCGGTACTTCACCCTCTAAGTTATTGGACGAAAGATTCAAATAGATCAAGAATGGAAGTGTTTGCAGGTCTTCCGGTATAAGTCCTGACAAGTTGTTCTGTGAAAGATCTAGATACAGAATACCTCTGAAAGAAGCCAAAGAAGAAGGTATGATTCCTTGAAAGAGATTCCCTCGTAACGAAAGAAATTCAAGTCTCTGACAGCCTGCAATATTTTCTGGAATTCCTCCAGTCAAATTATTACTAGAGAGGTCCAGTGTATTGATATTCTTCAGCTTACCCACTTCTACAGGCAGACTACCAGTTAATGAGTTTTGTGACAAGTTCAGATAGAGAAATGAGGAAAGACCAATAACATCTGGTGGAATATCTCCGCTAAGCTTATTACGCGAAAGGCTCAAGTACTGCAAATTTGGGCATGACCTAGTGATACTTGGAGAAATGCTTCCCTCTAAGTTATTTCCTGATAAATCTAGTTGAAATAAATTAGTGAGGTTTCCCATGAAAAATGGGAGTTCTCCTGATAATCTGTTTTCATGTAAACCCAATCGTTGCAGCTTTTGTAACTTCCCAAGAGATCTAGGAATGACCCCTGTGAACAGGTTCTCGTTCAGGCCCAACACTATTAAATTGTTTAAATTTGCTAATGTTGAAGGAATCATTCCTGATATTTGATTTCTTCCAAGGTAGAATGTATCGAGCTGGATTGATAAATTGGCTACAGAGTTGGGTAAAACTCCTCCGAAATTGTTGGAGTTGAAATCCAAAGACTTCAGTTTGCTGCAATTTGTCGAGGATGTTGTAAAAACCAAGTCACTAGTGGAATTACGTCCCAGATTATTTCGACCTACATTAAGCCACCTGAGATTTGGAAGATTTCCGAGACTTGTAGGAACTTGCTTACAAAATTATTGTCAGGAATATCAAGTATTTGAAGCTGAGAAGCATTGGAAAATGAATCCGGGATTTGTCCAGAATATTGATTTCCGCCGAGGGCCATTATTTGGAGATTTGGCATGTCTAGGCCTATGCTAGGTGAAAAATTTCCCTTAAACTTATTACCTACAATTGAGATGCGTTTCATAGATGATATGTTAAAAAGGGAGAGAGGTATCGTACCCGAGAGATTATTGATACCAATAACAAAGCTAGATAAGCTTCTCAATCGGCCTATTTCCTCCGGTACGTTGCCCACCAAATTGTTCTGTCCCAAGGAAAGTAGAGTGATTGATGAAAGATTTCCCAAGGAATTTGGGATGCTTCCAGTCAGACTGTTTTTCTCAAGATTGAGAAACAGAAGCTTCATCAAGGAACCAAGCTCTGAAGGAATTTTTTGGTCAAGGTGGTTTGTTCCAAAGTCTATGATGTTGAGTTGCAAGCAGAAGGTCAGGTTTACTGGTATTTGCCCCTCCAACATGTTGTAACTCAGATTGAGATGCCGCAGTTGGGACAAATGATCAACTTGTGGATTTTTCCAGAGAAGCTGTTATTTCCAAGTTTGATGGACCTTAGAAAAGACATGTTTCCGATGAACGGTGATATGATTCCTTTCAAACCATTGTCTGAAAGGTTCAAGCCTGTAACTCTCTGATGTCTTGTACCGCAAGTAATTCCATGCCAGTTGCAGAAGTGAAGAGAGTCATTCCATGAGTTTAAGAATCCATGTGGATCAGTGGCTATGGAATCTTTGAACTTGAGCAAAGCGAATCGATCAGTTTCATTGCTCAATGCATTTGCAACGATGGTAGGTTGGAAAAGGTTGCTGAAAAGGAAAAGTGTGGTTATGACATGAAGATAGGTAGAGCAAAATGCACTGAAGTTGAGCGTATGAAGCTCCATTCAGTAAGCTTAAGCAGCAAGACGCTAGATGGTGTAAAGTTGAACTCTCAAAATGTGGTATTTAACATCGTTTACATGTAACTGATAAAGTAGTCTGGGATTCACATCCAAAACCAATTGACAATGGCCCAAACTTTTGTTAACCTATAGGCAAGGTCACATATTCTTGATGTGAGATTGATATCTCAACACGCCCCCCACACGTGTAGCGAATTTTCAAGCCTAACACGTGAATAACATTTTGGGTGACGTAGAATGTGTGTGGCTTTTGGGCTTCACACGTGGACGTGGGTAATCCGCTCTGATACCATGATAAAGTAGTCTGGGATATCCATTCTCTACTACCTTCACTAATATGCATCTGAGTATCTTCCTAGTTCCTAATACTCGGTACAGTTTTCTTTCAGTTTTGATTCTCTTTTCCTCTTTATCTATCTCCTTTTAGTTATTTTAAATAGACGACAGATTTATATTTATACCATCAATTCTCGTTGATCAAAATTTTAGAGGTGTTTCAGAAATGTACAAATAGAAGTGTCACAGAAAGGATAATAATAAAGCTCACAACTAGCAGATTATTCTTAAAAGCATTAAGACGAATGATCCTAACCTGGTAACTTCACCAAACATGGAACTGCTGTACATAGCATATATTACAATGATGGCCTTCAACCACTGCCATCAGGAGCGGCAACCCTTATGAAGTTTCTTGTCTTTGATCAATATACATGAGTCGAAAAGGAAGTCTACTATTCAGTTAGTGCAACTAAGCCATCATTGAGCCAATTTCTCATAATCATGAAAGCCTTCTCTGCATCTTCATCTTCTTCAGCAGACTGAGGTCGGTGGGCAAAGCCATGACCTCTTCCCTTGAAAGTCACCAGCCTAGACCCCCTACCAATGCTTTTCTCAATGTTTTCCAAGACATTGACAGGACAAAGGGGGTCATTGTCTCCTGAGATAAACAATACGGGAACCTTAATATCAGAAGCTACACTCGGGTCAATCCTTGTTCCATAAAAGGAAACCCCAATACCAAAATAAGCACCCTGGTCTCTGGCTAGCACATCAATCACTTTGCCACCTCCAAAGCAAAAACCAACCAAACAAAGCTTCTTAGAAATTCCTACAGCCAAAAACTCGTCCACCATCCATTTTGCCGATGTGGCAATGTCTTTTGCAACCCTCTGAGGTTCTTGTTTCAAAATCCATTCATCAAACAAAATCTTTGGTTTGTGCTTTGTCCATGGATCTCCACGAAATAGGTCTGGAAGTAACACACTGCAAATTTTAAGAGATGGAGAGTAATTATGTGGACTCCAAACAAAACCCTTCTAAACACCAAAATGCTGTTCTAAATGGAATTTAAAAACTGGTACGTAATCATACACCTTTAATAAAAGATCCCTTGCCACAAGGAAGAAACTTATATGCATTCATTAAAATGAGCAAGTTCAAGGTTAAGCAACATACTTATAGCCATTGCAAGCCACACGATATGCAAACTCTCTTGTGGATGAATCTTCAAACCCAAAGATATCAGACAAGAGCAATATCCCAGTTCCATTATTATTTTTCACTGCCTTGAAGAGATGAGCATTGATGCTGTCTTCACCCTCGCCAACTGAAAGTTCAATTCCACTGACTAATTCACATGCCTCGTCATTTATGTCCTCTTCCACTTTTAGTAAGCTACAACTAACTCTTCTGCCTACTGGCCTTTGACGGCTTATATCGCATGCTCTCTGGACATAAACTGAGCTCTACAGTCAAGGTAGTACTTCTTTATAGAACACAGAAAAATAAAAGGTTTGAGTTAATGACACAAAGATAAGAACTGTTTGCCATTATCACAAGTACGATTGTGTTTATGGTAGAAGCAGAATTTATCAATAGATCTGTAAACATTATTGGACAGGTACACGATATGAATAACATTGGAGAAGACTTGTATGAGTTCTGTCATTGTCAGCATCTCTAAGTTTCCAAGGAAACCTAACTAAACTAGAGAAATACTGGACAACCCAAATGTGCAATGCAATGGCACCATAAATGATCCATCTCTCTGTTGCTCAAATTCCAATAATGGGAAAATTCAATACCATGAAGTAAAAAGCGATGCAGTTCAACAGTCTGTTAAAGTCCTATGTGTAATGTAATATACATGATTTGCTGGATATGGTTGCATTAGCGATGGGTGTGCTGGATACATAGCAGAAGCAGAAGCATAGATCCAAGAGGAAGTGTTTAAAAAGCAATTTTCTAGCTACCAGCGTATTTCTTGACAAGTAAAACAATTGGTCTGCTTATCCAAGTTTGTATTGAATGGCTTACTGGACTAAACTAGCTAACATACCTGTCATCAAATCTGCATTTGATAGCAGCACAGGATTGGCAAAAAAAAAAGACTGTTATATTAGGAAGAATCATAATATTATATATAGTTGGGAAAGCGTTGCAAAAGATATAACTATTTGAGCTCGTTTATCGAAAGTCATCAAACACTGCATGTGAAAGAAGAATTTCTCAGGGTGTTAACATAGACATCATAAATGCCTATATCTGAGGCTTGATAAGAGTTCCATCAGTACTTACTACGTTATTATACACAGAGGTCAAATAACAGCTGCATAATATGACGACAGGCTAATAGATACCAAAAACACTTTTCTATCGAAGTGCAGATGGAAGTTAAACACTTCCTAACCAATGTTATTACTCAATTTTAAGTTTCGATACATAAATTGTGCTCCTTTCACCTAATATCATACAAAACCTGAGGAAATGTCACAACTAACATTCCAAATCCCAAGGCTTCTTATATTTATAAAACCATCTAAATTGAACCAAGTTTTATACGAGAAATATAAAATACCTCTTTAGAAAACTTAAACAATCTCTTAATAGAAACTAATAAAAGGAAATGAAGTGCAAACGGTTACAAATAGGCAAAGCTAAAGGGATGATGCACACAAGTGCACTGGGATCATACTACTCACATGTTTTCTACTTATCTCAGATAGTATTAAGTTTGGGTCATCTAACAGGAGCAAACCTAGCTATCAAGTCCTTTAAAATGCACATGTATGAACATAATAAGGTTGAAAAAAAACATGAACAGTGAATTTGAAGATATAGGTTTCTAAGTTAATGAAAAATAATAACTGACCATGGTAAGGTTCACGAGTTACAAAGAGTTGGGAAAGCATTGGTATATAACTAAACACCGAGCATATAGCCAAGAATCATCAGTAATCTGCCTAAAGTAACTACTTTTCAAGGTACTAACATAGACATCAGTATTCATACAAACCGGTCCTTCTGAGAAGTCTATCACCATTACATACTAAGGTCAAATTACATTTTTTTGCTCTCAGAATGGACAGATACGATATTATGTCTTAATCATTGAATACATGAGCGCAGCCTTTCTTAAGATATCTTAATAAACAATACTTAATGTGTAGTTACATGTATGACATGTATTCCTTGCGTCCAAGAGCATGCAAAACCTGAACAACTGTCTCAACTGATGGTTCATAACCTTAACCTTCTTTTACTTTCAAAACTACCCATATTTAATATCTGAATAAGAACAATGTGCAAGCAAGTCTTTCAACAGATGCTAAAATAAGGATTAATTCCTTAACAAGGAATGGAAGCAGGGAAGATGTGCATATCATACTTCTAACATCATGTTTGCTTCTCTGAGAAAATGAAGGAATCACTAGAAGCTCCTAAATCAGCACAATATATCAAGAAACTTCTCGGTAATTAAAAAAAAAAAAGATGCAACTTGAACAAGAGTCTAAATGCTGATCCGCAAGACATCCTGAGGTAAATAACAAAGCCTAAAGAAACACAGAAATCTGATTCATGATCTAACTATGCATAATGTGATGAGCAATCTCATCTGCCTAAATCAGATTTTTTGATCCTGTTTCAACTTGACCAAACCCATCAACCAGTCAGAGTTTTACTTTCAGCTGCTGCATAAAAAGTTTTTAGATTGCCAATGCCAATATCACTAATGACTAGAACTCTCACCACAACTTACGGCACCAGACTCCTTATATCAAAGTTTAGCTATATATGCAACTGAATCCAAAGAACAATTATTGAGAACCAATTTTCCATCTCAATCCAAACCAATTTACCATCTCAATCATTCTAATTTCTAACAATTTAACTGCTTCAGTAACATCTTCATTGCTAAGGAAAAAGAAATCACACCATTTTCTTTATCAAACTATAGCATACAAATCAGAGATACAATTCACAAAAGGGTATTAGTAGATTTGATTCTAAATTAGCAAAAGAGCGTAAGCATTGATAAGTGCATCTGTAATAGGTGATAACAGTAAAGAAGTTGAACTTACTGGAGAGGTGCGCAGAGGAGAAGCAAAAGCAGTTGAGAGGAACCCAAATTGGTGAAGAGTTGGGTTTCTGGGATTGAGAGACAAGTTGCAGAAGTTTAAGGAAGCAGAAGTTGAGAGTGAATGTAACCCCATCTTTCTGTGCACCCTTTGCTTCAAAGCTTACGCAGACATCTCTAACTGGACTGAACTCAACTGGACTTTAGTAGCAGATATTTCTTCTTCTTCAAACGAACCCCCGCCTCAAAAACATTTTCCCATTTTCTGGGATTTAAATGGATCGGACCCACAACCAATTCACCTTCCTATGGAATTATGGATTACACGTTTGACCCTGTTTTTTACCGTCCGGGTTAAAAATTGACTTCCAATTAAAGTTTGCTAATTTAATATGGGTGTGGCTATTTCCACCCTATCAAATACTCAGTTCACCCTACACATAGACTTGTAAATGGACCGGATCTTGATCCAGACCCGCTTCGGATCCGTGGTTTTTAAACGAATTTGGATCGAAAATTAGGTTCGTTGATCCGTTAAGGACCCGGATCCGTTAACCCGTTTATTAAACGGATCGGATACGGATCGAGGTTGATCTGATCCGTTAAGGACCCGGATCCATTTTAAAATAATTAAATAATATAATAATTATTTGGATAACCAAAACGTCTAAATTGCATCTAAAGTATGATCATTTGATGAAGTTGAAGGTTACTGATGTCTATGTTCTTTTTATGTACTTTGCTAAATACATTGGAGGTTTAGTATTTTAAATATATTAGTTTATTGTTAAGGAGTATTTTGGTCATGTAATTCAACTTTTGATGTAAACATTTATTTTGTTATAATATTTCATTAGTGTTTATGAAAATTTATGATAAAATTAAGAAATTATTATTTAAAAATTGAAAATATTTATAATTATAAACGGATCGAATTAACGGGTCGAATATCCGTTAACCTGCCGGATCCGGATTTGGATCTAGCTATCAAAGATCCGGCGGGTAACGGGTCGGATCCGGATCCAAAATTTCTATTACAGATCCGGATCCGGATCTAGGTAGATCCGCTCTAGATCCGGTCCATTTACAGGTCTACCTACACAAGATTTTATAACCAAATATTCCAATACTAACCCCATAATTAGATTTCAAAAAAAAAAAAACCCCACAGTTAGATTTCTTTTTTAGAGGAAAAAATAAAATAAAATAGGAATAAAAATATTTCCAACTATATCTGCATCAATCCTCGTATCTCTCAAATCAAAGTCTTGAGTTACTTTTTGTCAAGAGATAGTCTCTCGTACGGTTCAACAAGCAGTGGGCACAAGAAATAGAGAAAGCAAGAGACTAAGATAGTTGATAATTGCTTCATTCTTCAATGGAGTTGTCATACATTGTGGTACCTCCATCGATCTAGTTTTGCATACATCTTTCTTAGATCTATGGCTTCGTCTTTTGTAAAGAAGGAAGAGATTATGGAAAAGTAGGATGATATTGGAGAAGAATACTGGAGGTCTGTGAGCAACATTCTGGAGATCTATGGCTGGTTTTATTTATTTAAAGTTCATCTCTTTAAGTGCTCTTCTTGTTATAGGCCACAACTTTATTCTTCAACAGTTTGTAATGCTCATCCTTCGACACAAATTTTACTCAAGAATGTGTCCAACCAATAACTATGTATGATGTTTGTATAAAATGTCCAACCAATAACTATGTATGATGTTTGTATAAAAAGAAAGGACTATGTATGATGTGGTTAAAGTAAGCTCATCTGCCAGATGGTAGCTAATTCCCCATTTTGCATTCTGTTACATCTTGGACAAAGTCATCAACCAGTCAGTTTTATTTCAGATCTATACTGCCGAAAATAAAAGAAACTCACCCTATACGACTACCAGTCTACCGGAATCACCACAAGAGTTTCACCTTAAATCTACTGCCAAATTCACGAAGTACAGATACTAGAATCACCACAACTGATGGCACCTGTAATCGCTACATTACAGTTTCACCATACTCTATCCAGAACCAATTTAAAGAAAACTTATCAAAAACCGATTTAACATTTCAGTCAAACAATATGTAGTTCTAACAAAGTGCTTCCAGCAGGAAGATCTTACAAGATGTCATTTCTACTCAAAGTACAAAAATCTCCTAGAACTTAATACTTTATGTTGCCAAGCCATACTCATATTCAAAATATCAAAATTATAAATGGACAATAAAAATGCACAACACAGATGCATACGCATCCCCACTCTAAAACCGTTCTGCCAATCTAGCAGTAACTGCTCTTAGTTTTGAATAAACTTTAGCAGCAGGGGATCCTAAGATGAGGTTGCAAAGAGAATCCCTAGCAACCTTTATGTTTGCAAAGGATCCCAATATGTGGATCTTGGTGTCTGCAATCACAATCCTAGTCTTTGTAGCATTCTCAATCGAGAATTTTGTTCTACCTCCTTTCCCGGACAGCCTTCCTATAGCACGAGACAAGTGCTCACCTCGGAGAGTTTTGACATCCTTGATCTCAAAAGACTCCACATAAAGCTCATCCAAACGCAGAAGGGCAATGGCGTCTATGACATCAAAACCCAGCATGAAAGCCTGAACAAAGTCAGCACACTTCTGCAAGTGACTAATGTCAGGTGTGTCACGTCTGGTCTTCAACTCCACTTTGCGGCCTTTCAGATTCATACGGATGTCTATCTTCATCTGCTCGTAAATTGGGGTGTATATTTCCATCCATGCTTTCTTGAGCGGTGTATAGCGATGCGGTGGAACAGAGACCTTCCTGAACTGAACTTGCCCATCTGACATCTCATGAGCCTTTAAAGGCTCAAAACTTGGCTTTGGCGGCAATGTCCCAGAAGCTGAACCGACTCCATTTGCAACTGCTTCGACTTCCATGGAACTAGGAGCTTCATTGGACTGCATCTTCAGCTCCACTGACTTTGACCCTTCAAAGATAATAAACAAAATGCGATCAAATAAACTAAAGTCGATCAACACCATCTTAAATATACAAATCTCATCATAAAATCACAAGTTTTGCGTGAAACTATGCTTAACAGCTTAAAACCAAAAAATAAAACATTCTGTAGTTTAAGCAACAGCTACCTTAGAAATGCACATCTACTAAAGTTTAGCTTCCTAGCAATAAATATACATATTACATATACCATAACACTGACGACGAAACAAACAGCCATTCTAAAATCACAATATCAATAGAGCCAACACTCCGATGCAATCTTAACACAGCAACACAGTTCAACTGAAGAAAAGATTCTAAAATCACAACATCAAATTAACCCAACACCCGAAGCAATCCTAACCAATATGACCCAAAAGGGCACAACTGAACAAACTAATTTCACAGCTCAATATGAAATAGGGGATTTTCGAAATTTATAATGGGTATGAGATTCAGTGAGTTATGAAATTTATAATGGGTATGAGATTCAGTGAAGCATATGAAGTTTGTAAGATGAGAAACAAACAATACCCAAAATAAAATTTGACAAAATCGAAGAACATGGATATAGAGTTTCAGAATTAATCAAACCTGAATAGAAGGGACGGAGGGATCGAAGACTGAGAGAGTTTGAAGAGAGCCTCCGAGTCGAAGGAGGCAGAGAGAGCGAGACAAGGAGGCAGGTAGGGTTTGCTGCGCGATTCTAAAAGGGTCTAACTTCAAGGGTTTTCGGTTGCTTTTATATAGGAGGGGTTAGTTGGTAATTCCGGCAGACAAGGAAATGCCACTCCGCCACGTATGCAACTAAGACAAATTCTATTCTTTTCTTTTCTTTTTAATTAAGACAAATTTTTTATATTTTGTCGTTGAGGAGCAAAATTATATTTCAATGTTAAAATACTGGATTCAATGTATTTGGTATTGTGAAATCACAATAAATTAAACCTCAAATGTTACAGAAGCTGATTGTTTTTCTGAAGTCTATTTCACATTTAGATAGTGTGCTATTGGATAATAATCAAATCTACATCTGTTGAAATTAACAATATAAATAGTTTTGTTATCATAAACATGGATGAATTATATTTCACATTGAAAACTTCCATTTGCTGAAGATAGTCATGTAAACTTGACTATATTGTTTCACGGTGACAAATACGATATTCCAATTGCCAACACTATCTACATATCCGGCTTCAGAACTTCTTATATCAATCTAATTTTTTATGAGAAGAATAACAGTCTGTCTGAGCCAAACATGCTTGCATCATTGAAAGAATCATTCATCTCCATGAACTTTTAAGCCATCAGTACCTGAAAATGTTAAATTAGTATTTTGTTGACCTCAGAGTTTTGGAAAGCGTAAAGGTAACAAATACTGAATTAAAAAAGCCAAGAGGTCTACTGCAATTTGGCTAACAGAAGCAGCAAAATTATCTATTCCTAATATTTGTTGATCTGGTGGTTGTATTTTCTTAGGGAACACAACATGTGCACAGAAAGTAACGAAGGAACCTATAGCAAAGAATTGCATTTTAACTTTGAGTACCGAACAAATCTAATCAATGTCTTTTGACTATCGCAGCAAATCTGAAATACAAATCTGTTGCAGCCAGCCAGTTTCCCATAAATAGTAGAATAGAAATACTTTGATCTTTCTAAAAATGAAAAAAATGTCAAGCTTGCTCCATACATACCTAAAGTTCATAGTAAAAATATAATTATAGAGTGGGATTTATCAATTCACTTAAACAGTAAGTGAAGAAGCCAAAGAAAATACAAACAAAAGTAAAAGGGTAGTTAAAGTGAAGGTAGTTGGTGTGGTTTTGATGACAGTGTATAAGATCATATTGCAGGTGTTCTTTCTAGAAGAGTCTTACCTTTTATCATCAACTTCCTTGAACATATATGTTCCGAAGCCAGTATATATCTTTAAGCTTCTAATATCACCATTAGCTTTTCAGGACCCATTAGAAACTGTGAGATCAAACATAGAAGGTCAATGGTCATTAACATAGGAAAAAAAAAATTTGGTGAAGCTAAAGCTAAAGAATTCTTTTCACTGCAATGTTTCTGATAGTCATTCATTTCAGAGAATCACAGATAGAGCACAGAACCCAAAAAAAACATGCAGTTGACATGTTAGCACTTAGCAGAGAATAGAGATACTTATAAAGATATACATGTATAGTTGAAGTGTTCTCTGTTTATCTGACCCGAAAACAGCCCAAAATTCAAGTAACCAAGCAAGAAAACCACACATTAATGAAAACAAAGAACCTGAGAACATACTAACTCACAGTCTGTTGCACTTTTTCACACACTCGGCTTCTTGCTCCAAACAAAGATGATTATACATATTTATAACTCAGATAATTACATATATAAGAAACCGACATTATAAGCCAATTCTGAATGACAACGAATGATAGCCGATACAAATGACAGCATATGAGGAGCAAAAAAATCACTCTTTCAAAGGCTTTTTCCATGCAGTTGATGTAGCTGGATAATATAAAGCAAATGGTTACAGTATCCGTAGAACAAAGGTAGAAAGGTGAAGAAGAGAGGTTCAACTATGGAAATACAATTTAATAGGCATTCATCTATCTATAAAAATTTCCCAAACTACAGTCCTCTCAACCTTAACAAAGAACTTTATAACATTTTAGTTGTGAAATATTTTACTTACCATGATAATGCCATGCCTCAGAGTCAGGTAAATGTCTTTATTATATCACTCAGGTAAATTAGGATCAGATTTCTTATTCTGTTTTTTCTTATTATGCAAAGGATTATTGTACCAAGTTAAGAGTACGTACCTGAAGTGAGGGCTGTGAGGAAGTTACTGGGTAGGCACTCTTGTTAAAATCAAGGATGGACACTCTTGACCCTGTAAAGCCAAAGTCGATTTAGATATATACTGTGTAAACAACATAAAGTTCAATTCCATTGGAGTGAGAAAGGGAGAGAACTCTATAGATTTTCTTCAATTGCCTTATGTTTGTCTACTACATTACTAAATGGCAAATCAAGTGCATCACCTACGACCCACCTTAATATGCAATTGCAAATTGTGTTTCAGTAATCCGCTTTGCTATGATTTAGGCTATGGATTACTTGTAGAGAAAATTAGATAAAAACCCAAAATACTAGACCTCTTTTAAGATAAACTCATACATATTTTTCTTTTATTTTACACTCACTTCATATAAGCAAACATACCATATAGAGTAAATGTCTATAATTAATAGTTTTCTTCATTTTTCGGTTTCTCTAATTTGCCTTTCAGACAGTAGAAAACTAAATTTGGTATCTTTCTCAATTTTAGCATCAATTTGAAACTCAAATACTAGCTAAAATTTAGTTGGATTTAACTTTGTCATAATCAATTACATTCTTTAATTTCTTACCTTGTTATTACTAACTTATATATATATATAGTTCATATCCAGAGCGAAGCTTCACTTTGAAATTAAAGTGTGAAGTTCCTTATTTGACTCACTTTTTGGTCATATTTTCACATCTCCACCATTCAGTTTGTAGAACCTAATGCATAGATCACTTCTGCAAAGTTTCATTGAATTTGATGATCGTTTGAGTTTTCATAATCGTTATTTACACAAACAATTCTAAATAAACAGATTTATGGTCCGTTCGTTGATTTAATCTAATTCGGTACCTTAATGATTACCAATTTGGGTGAAACTTGGCAAGAGTGATCTATGCATTAGGTTCTACAAACTGAAAGGTAGAGATATGAAAATATGACCGAAAAGTGAGTCAAATAAGGAACTTCACACTTTAATTTCAAAGTGAAGCTTCGCATAGGAACTGTATATATATATATGCTATATATATATGCTATATATATATATATATATGCTATATACAGAAGTATGTCATTTGTAATAGGATGATGCTTTTCATTCCTAAGCTCACATTTGGTGTCACTCTACATAGTCGAAAATGTCTAATTGTAAGGTACATGTTCTTGTTATTTGATTAATTTTCTTCTTTTTAGGTATATTATTATATCATTTCTCATCCTAATCGAGAGAACATTTTACTCTTTACTACTTACGTTTCTAATGTACCTATTAAGTAGGGCATGATATAATAATATATCTAAAAAGAAGAAACCCAAAATTGGGTTTAGGGTATAGGGTTAAGGTATAGGGTTTAGGGTATAGAGTTAGGGTATAGTTTCAGGGAATAGGGTATAGGGTATAGGGTTTAGGGTATAGGGTATAGGGTATAGGGTATAGAGTATAGGGTTTAGGGTATAGGGTATAGGGTTTAGGGTTTACGGTTTAGGGTTTAGATCATATATATAAAAAATCGAAAGGAGTATAATCGAGACATAAATAAATATAAAAAATTCTCAGTCACATTTAATTGTTTGAATGTGAGAGATGTGTAGACTTTTGTGTTCAATTAGAATGGGTATCATCCTATGACTACAATATATTATTTTCGTGGCAAATAAAGAAAATTGCATGATTCTTGCAAATTGATTGAAAAATGTTAATGTTAGAAGAAAAACTCATAATCAAGGTATTTAGGACAACATCAATTAAGCTTATTTATTATATTTATATGTTATAGTTGAATAATGACAATTATGTAAAATTTAGAAAAAATAGAACATAATATTTATCATAATTGATACATTTTAGATGTCTATCAGATAAGAATATTATGTGGGTTTTATTTAAAACCACTCTTCAAAATTGGATGTAAATAAAAATTCCCCTTACTTGTATATATATGTTCAGAATCCTGAAGCAGATTCCAAACTATTGTACTTGCTAAGTTGCATTTACCAGTAGTGCTTACTCAATGTTCATGTAGCAGGCTTTGGACTTCAACTTTTGCTGGGAAGACGCAACTGATAACTGATCTTTCGCAAAATCCAAACCAATCACCTAGAAGTTATAATGAAGTTACAATCTTTAACGTCAAAATCAAACAGAGTTCCATCTTTAGCAATTTAATCTCAGGTAACATAATTATACAGCACATGACAAACCTTGCCGTTGACCTCAACTTTCTCAAACAATAGAAATGAAGATAAGTGGACATAAGTGTTAAGGCAACATAACGAAGATAAAGAAAAAAAAACCATCTGAAGTTCTAATCCATCAGAAGAATCTTAAAACAAAATACCCAGATTCATAAAATAAAATAAAAACCATATGAAGTTCTAATCCATCAGAAGAAAAAAGAAGCATAAAAAGAATATGAACAAAACAAAATACCCAGATTCATAACCGTCCTCTGTCTCTGAAATCAACCATCTCCTTCAATTTGACAGTCTTTGCTCTCCCTTTTTCTATCTATTTGTGACCGTTGAAGGAGACGCGAGAAGATCAGCAGCCGAACACTCTGGAACAGACCAACGAGGATAGGGCAGATATAAGATGGAGATTCGCTGGAGTTTCAAGACTTGAGAGAGGGCAAGAAAAAATATAGGTTCAATACAGGCCCGACCCAAAACTGTTCCTTATGAACAGGAACAATCGCACAGTGCGACAACAAATAGATATAGGTTAAATTCGTCATTTTGGTAAGTTGGTCAATTCAATTATGACTCAACATTAACGATAGATGTCTCTTTTTTTTTTGGAAGTTGTAGTGTATGAGTTAAGCTGTTAAGAGGTCGTCAACCAGTCAAATTGTGTCAAGTTATATGGCGTTATTACAAAGAGTGTAGCTATTTGGACCTCCAAATTTGCTCACTATTCCTCTCATTCTCTCTACACCTCTCTTTTACTTTTCAATTTAAGCATTTGCTCAATAGACTCATTTCAAATTTCTAACATAACCTTATTTATTTATTGACATATATTTCAATCAATTAATTACCTCTTATTCACTCAATACACCTCTTATTCTTTTTTTTTCTTTCCCTTTTTTTTCAACATCCATTATCCCTCTTGACCAAAAAAAAAAACCATCCATTATCCCTACCTTCATTTTTTGATTATTTTTTTCATGCAAGAAAATGTTCTATCATGAATTATTTTATATATCTTTTTAATTGTTTTTCTCTTTTGTACATGTTATTTTTTCTCCATTTTTTTCTTTTGAATAATTTGATCTCTATTTTGTATCTCATAATAAATTATTTCAATAAATATATATTTTCTATAATCGATAGATATTAAATTATTTTTTTTTGCAAAAATATTTATGCACCTTGCAAGTATATATGTGTTCAACATGTATGATAATACAAAATTTTATGTCATATGATCGATATTGATTATTCTTTTAGCTTTTATAAACTATATATATGCTTTAATAAAGAAATTGGAAAACAAAAATATACAAGGAAAATAATAAAGAATAGAATCAATTATTATTGAATTGGAAAGTCTAAAGAATATAAATATAATATTTTCTTTTGTATAATTATTGTCCTGAATAGTCTGTGTATGAGGATGTATATGTCATTTAATAATTCACAATAGAATAAGGTCTAGTGAACAAATTTAGAGGTCACTATAACCGCATTCTATTAAGGTTAGACTGTTGGTGGACTTTAATAGAGATCTGAAGGGAAGGAGTCCGGCCCTAATAAACAAGAAGGGATGGAGGCGTTCAGACCCAATCTGGGGACGGTCAGATGAATGGACAATAGAATGAGGTCTAATGAGCAAATTTGAAGGTCACAATAACCGCACTCTATTAAGGTTGGACTGTTGGAGGACTTTAATAAGGGAAGAAGTCCGGCCCTAATAAACAGGAAGGGATGGAGGCGTTCAGACCCAATCTGGGGACGGTCAGATGAATGGAGTACCAATCGTCCCAGGTTTTCAGTGATCATTCAATAATTGTCACTAGATACTCTCGTATCTTTCGAAAAGGGAATGTGTATCTTTTAACTTGGGAAAACATGAGTGGCAACTTGGACATAGGAACAACTTTGCTAAATTGTCGAAAAAATAGAGAGTTTCCTATTACCAGTCTAACCAGAAATGCACACCTTTACTCGAGAGCTTTTGCAAACTTCTGTCCAACTATGAATGGACATGAAACCATAAAGCCACAATTTATCTACAAATTACTTGGAAATAGTTTCCAACTCTGCATTCCATCCTCTAAAACTAAAAAAGTAGTATTTGGGTTTTGAAAAAAGAATAAATCACAGAAGAACAAAATGGAACAACGTAGGCATTACCATCTGATTGGTAGCTAAACCATATACTTGCTTCAGCCCCTAATCGGAAAGTAAACAACGATCACAGCTAAACGCCATGTTGGCTGCCACAGTCAATGGAGTTCATGATTCAACCTCCTACAACTCACTTCATCTCCACTGACTGTATAGCAAGCTTGGCTGCAACCATGGAAATATTATCTTTGACAAATTGTAATGAACTATCTAGCCTATGCATTGTGTCTTTCAGCTCCATTGCCTTTAATTTCTCTTGCTGCAGTTTCAGAAGTTCTGATTGACTTGATCCTGCGGCATAAGAAAACCACAGTGAATTTAAACTAGTTGATGAAAATGTATGTAAAGTAGGATGCGTTACAGGTTCAGCTTCTTCATCTATATACTTAAGTTTTTGGTATGTTGAAACAATGACAGGAAGCGTATACACATGTTGGTCAAAGAGGGCTAGCAAGAACCCCTGCACTTAAAAGACTATTGTAAGATTTGTGTAGTTCCTCGAAATGATCAAGGAAGGTCAATACCTGAACGGCTGAACATATGATTTGCTCAAGTTACATAAGCCTTTCACTACCACAACAGGTCTTTGCATGATGATAAATGATAAAAGTGGGCCAAATGGGATTCAAATTGCAAGCCATATGTGGGACAAGAACAACTCTAGACTACAACTTGGACTACCAGAGAAGTGTATGCAATACAGGATATCCAGTGAGAAATAATGGCCTAACTTGCATGATTGAACAAAGTTTCTGGGCATTGTCACCACTTCATGAGAACATATAAGTGGAGTTGCAGACATGCTTGACTGTGACATATTAGTTGAGATTTCCACCACAGATTTTCAGAATAAATCATTCAAAGGCACTTCAGGCAACCAAAGACTCCACTCAAGTAGGATTCACAAGTTTGCCTTCACAACCAGAAGTCCAAAATGTTATTCTCTTATCATCATCAGTCATGTTAATTTAACTATTAGTAGCATGCTAATGCATAACTCTGACCGACTTGCAGCAGAAGAGTTTTACTACGGCCGCTGTTGCCAACTTGGTGCTATTGTAGTGTAGAAAAAGAGCGGGACCACTACTTTGTCACTCTCTTATAAAGCCTCAAACTTGAAAAATAATATGCTGAAATTAACAAGGATAGTTCAGATGTTTCAGCATGTAAAAGCTGTCAAACATGGAATTGAGAATCACACAGGTGCAAAGACGCCCAAACCAAAACTCAGAGGAGCTTAAACAAATTTGGGGATACCAAAGAAACAGTAACAATGAACACAACAAACATGCCAGAATTCCAAAAACAGCAGCAAAAAAGTTTTCTGGTCTGGAACTAATGCAAACAATGGTTGTGAACCAGGTAAAAATATAATTTGGCTGAATCTGAGGGTATATTTAAAGTACAGATATCATCTCCTTTAAAAGAAAAATGACCCCTACAACTCAACCCTCAATAAATATGACATAAACACCATCTTAACGCCAAATAGTAAAGTGCAAAAGGTAAAGCCAGAATGTGCAGCACATAGTTTCCAACATGAATTTGTAACCCCCAGGCAGTGACACGAGGAACTAAACTTTCTAGACGCTCTATCAGAAATCGACATGTACAATGCAAACTACCTGATACAGGTTGAAGTGCCGCAAAGGATACACGCTCAGCCAAGGAAGGAAAGAAAGCTTCATCACAGTCCACTTGTAGTTCCTTTTCCGCCCACATCAGAGAGTTGGCAATTTGAGTCTGCAAAGGTGCCTCCTTTGGAGCCTAGTTAAAAAAATAAAAAATAAAAAAAATATGAGCACTAAGTTTCCAACTTTAGAGGATAACTGGATAACAGTTTATCTCCATCATTGTGAACAATTGTAGTACTTTAAACCTCCATGGAGGAGTACTGCATTTGAAAATCCGCTTAGAGAAACAGCATGAGGGATCGAGGGGTTGCTATTTTTCTCAGTATTAAGGTACTTATGCAACATAGATGCAATATTACCATGATATATTCTACTTGTTGCAACATTCTGTAGAAGTACTAATACGGTATATATGCTAACTCCTAAGAAGTGGAGAGTTTGTAAATAGCCAGAACAAGCAGACTCTTAATACAGCTGATGCAGACCAAACAGTCAGGTAGCACAACTTGTACCATTCTGACATTCAGAAAAACTAGTTCAGAGAGAGCCTGACAGGCACTCTTGGATTATGGTTGTTGTACTGAGGTGAAGAGCCAAAATGGAATATATATATATATATATATATACTGTTTGGTGAGAAAACAATAGTGTGGAAATGGGGGCTTTTCTGCTGACCACGCTCCACTTTGATTCTGCCTCTGAGCGTTTGATTAATATACTGAAAAAGAACACCATTACAGTCATGATGCAAGACTGATGAGAGTCACACCTTTAGTTTGATTTCCAAACTATTTAAACTGCATAGAGCCTCTTTTACTTGCATAACTTTGGGGTTTAATCTGCTTATGTTGTCAGGTAGCGTGTCCTGCACAGGTATGACAACACCTTTCAAGTACGGATCTGCCTGCACAACAATGTGCAAACCCACATTTAGAAAACATAAGAGTGTCAGCCACAAGAACTCAAGAAATATAAATATGACAGTACTACTGACCGAGTGGGTTAAAATTAGAATCAAAGAGAACATAAAGAACCAATTAACAGGGGTAAAGGGGGGATGGGGCAGGAGTACTGAAAATTATCTGCCTTTTCTTTGGCCCCTCAGGAAAAAGAAAAATAGAAACTAGCCACGTGCTGTGTCTGGTATCCTAAAACTTTGATTTTTTTTCCAGGATAAAGATTAACGATTAAACATTTCCTAGGTTTCAGGTTTCATGATCAAAAGGTGACCGGATTCCTGAAAAGTTATTTTTTATTAACATATTACCAATGAAATCGATACAAACAAACTTCTATCTTATATTACATGATGAAAAATGAAATAATCAATCATATTTGCGGAAATCAGAAAAAGGGAAGTTCTTCGTTAATGTACGTATGTACAAAATTATGTATATGAATGAAGTATCTTCCAATAAGGTATCATAGTGAATAGTTGAGATGCGCTGACATGCATCTCACTTGTCCAAATCTTATCTTATATACGAGAAACAGATGCTCATTTGAGGATCTAAATATATATATATATATATATATATATATATATAAACCATGGGAGCCCTTCTAGTGAGGACTCTTAAATTAAGGACTTGGTGAGAACTTTTCGGTTTATGGTTTAAATGACCCAATTTTCGATCACATTTTAGCATCTCATCCGTTCAATTTTTAAGTTTATATGAGTAGATCATTTCTACAAATTTTCAGCCAAATTAGTGTTCGTTAAGATAACAAACTAGATCAAATTAATGGACGAACCAAATCTATCAAATATGAACCGTTCAGGTTCATAATTGATAAATCACACTTCTGAATGCCTTAACAATTTTCAATATAGCTGAAAATTTGTAGAAATGATCTACTCATAAATACCTATAAACTGAACGGTCAAGATGTGGATATAAGATCAAAATGTGAGATAAGCCGAAAAGTCATCACCAAGTCCTCAACTTAAGGGTCCTCACTAGAAAGGCTCCCACCAAACCAATATGTGTAAATCATTTCTTAAACAGTCGTGTAGTGATTCTTCCCCTTGTAACAGAACAATTATACATATCCCAGACCAGTTCACTTGTTAGTTACTCACCTGCAAGAATTTGATAATCTTTACACGACCGATTCCTCTTATAGAGACTAATGCTCCCACTTCTAATCTCTCAACCTGCAGAACACTGGAACTGATATTAGTTTGTAATAGAAATTCCGAAAACTCATCTAAAAAAAATAAAGAAGCTTACATTCTCTATAAATACCAAACAACCATTTCTGGCTGCAAACGACGCTTCTTCCAATGAATCATCAACAATGATAGGATCCAGCACAAAATGCACAAAGAACTTCTTGCTCTTCGACAATGACTGCACCACACAGATTGAAATTCTACACATCAACAACATAATCGATGCACGAGATAACCTCCCATTTCACTAAAAATGTTAAGAACAAATAAAAAGTACCTCCTCTAGTAGAGCAAGGTATCTTGCTTCATATAGATGAAGCGTTTTACACTCAGATGGAACCAGAACCTGAAATGGGGTACAGTAAATAAATGAATCAATGCAGCAGAATAGATTAATTACTGTCCAAGTAAAAGTAATACCTCGGTCAAGGTGAAGGGGAGGAGCGGGAGGTCCAAGGAGGTGGCGTTTGGGGAGAAACGGCATCGTTTCGGCTTGGGGGTGAAACGGAAAGGGAGGAAAGGATGGAGGGTCGGGTGCGGGTTTCGGAATCGGGTCGGTCTTGAAGGGAGAAGGGGGCTGGTGGTGAGATTGAAGGCCGTACAAGTCATGGAAGGTCTGGTCTGCTTCTCTTCTTCCGTTTTCACGGATATTTTATCTTCGCGGAGTTTATATTCTAACCGCTATGGTGGGTCCACTAAGACGTCTGTAAAATATAAAAGTAAAACCTTTTGTTGATATATTTATTTATTTATTATTATTTTTTAACATTCAAAAATATAATTTTTTTTGGAAAAAAATTATTACTTTTTAAATTAGAACAACTATTTTAATTAAGAGAATTAACTACGTAATGTAGTAAAATTAGTCGAGAAGTCTAACATGAAACGACATGTTTAGCGATCGAGTCTTAACTCCTAACTCTCATCATCTTATAGATATATAAAAAAGATATTGATCTTGTATGTGAGAATGTCACTAGGAGGTGAAGACATTATATGACCTCTTCTTGTAGTTTGTATGTAGTTTCTTGTAGACAATGGCACAATGCACTTGGGTAGAGTAAGAGATATAAGAGTTCTTTGACTAGAGAATGCGGACTAACGTATATACAGTCTTTATCTAGAGCGAAGGTTCGCTCTGAAATTAACGTGCAAAAGTCCTTATTTGACTCACTTTTCGGTCATATTTTTCGATCATACACGGTCAGTATCTGGATACATATCATATGATCATCCTTACAAAGTTTCATCTAGTTTGGTGATCGTTTGCACACCGAATCAGATAAAATAAATCAATAGAACAAAATCTGTCCAAGTAGAACCGTTGAAGTAAATCATGATTATGGAGGCTTAAACGGTCACCAAACTGGATGAAACTTTGTAAGGATGATCATATGATATGTATCCAGATACTGACCGGGTATAATCGAAAAATATGACCGAAAAGTGAGTCAAATAAGAACATTCGCACGTTAATTCCAGAGCGAAGCTTCGCTCTGGATAGAGACTATATATATATATATATATAGTCCCCTTCCAGAGAGGGATCCCTCTTTGAAATTAAAGTGCGGGACTCCTTATTTCGCTTACTTTCAGGTCGTATTTCCACATCTCAACCGTACAATGTCTAAAACAAAGTGTGTAGATCATTCCAGCAAAGTTTCATCAAATTTGAAGATTATTTGGGTACCGAATTAGATTAAATAAATCAACAGAACAAAAGTTGTCCAAACATAACCGTTCGTGTAAATTATGATTACGGAAACTCAAATGATCTAAACTATGTTTTTCTGATATAAATATGAACGGTTCAAGTTCGACAGAATTATGTTCATCCACAGAAAAAAACAGTTTGAGTGCTTTAATGATAACCAAATTGCCTGAAATTTTGCAGAGATGATCTATACATTAGTATCTAAATACTAGACGGTGAAGATGTGAAAATTCGATTGAAAAGTGAGTGTAAAGTAGAAATCTGCACCGTCAGAATAAATACGGACATACGCACCTAAGAAAATTTATATATATATATATATATATATATTCTTTTAAAAAAATTTAAGAAGCATTCGAATTTGTGCGTCTGCAATCACATATCAGTATGAGTTTACTGTGATATTCTTTTAAGTATATCATTTAGGTGTGTATATTATGAATGTGATAATGTTACTGGGCACCGGCTTGAAATGTTACTTTCGTATTAGTTTTTTACTTTCATGTAGCTTATGTTAGCAAAAGACACGTCTCTAATTAGCAGTTTAGCACTCGAACACTTTATCTTATGGTTTCTAAATGTTACATTTTTATCTATTTTAAAAAAGTTGCATTAAACATCTCGATAAATACAGTAGGGGTTCAACATAGATACCTTTCTTACCGAGTAATTAAGGGAAAATAGAGAAATAGTCCAGCACAGAAACAAGTTGCGACATTTGAAATCGGAGAGGGAGCGACGAACAGAGAGAGGTCGGAATGGACGGTCCTCCTGAAAACGATCAGTGCTCCGTCTGCCACGGTGGCTTCAACACTCCATGCCAAGCCAATTGCTCTCACTGGTTTTGCGGTAGCCTCAGTTTTTCCCCTTCTCTTTCAATCTCATTCCCGATTCAATCTCTTTCAAATTCCCCTTAATCTCCCCGATTTATGCTCTACATTCGATAATTCAGTTCTACTGCTTTTGCATTTTGATTCAATTTTAGTTCGGTTAGATATGCATCAAAATTGGTTCAGGGCACATAATGCAAATTGTTCTTAAGCTATACTATTGCTTCGACCGAACCGTAGGGTATTTTTAAGAGAACTGAAATTTACACTTCCAATTTTACAATTCACACTCTCATTTTCCTCTTTTGGTAATTTAAATTTTGTCTTTAGTGACATGTGTTTTGTCTGTTTGTAAAAACTTTACATAAAAAAGAAAGGAGGGAGTGTGGATTGTAAAATAAGAAGTGTAAATTTCACTTCCCATTTTTTATCCTCTAGAGTAAAATTTAATTGAAGTTTTGGTAAGAGAGGCGAAAGGCAGAGTTGTTGATGATAGTTAAATGGGCTTGGGAGGAAGTAATGTTTAAGATTTAGGAAAGATTTGTGTATTATCGGACCGGGAAATTGGAAAGAATGTCATTTGGTTTATGTTGTAATGTAGGAGGATTGGTTACTTGCATGGTTCTGTGGTGCTGCAGGGGAAATGTGTATGTATCTTGCAATAACAGTACAGATGTATAGAAATAGGTAGAATGTGGTGATGTATTGCAAGCTGGTTGTAGTTGCTATGGACTGTTAGACTGTTGGTTTTATTGATTTGAAGAGAAGTAAGTTTGAAGATCAGTTAAGAACCTGTGATTAGGCTTTGCATTTGCATGTTTTGACCCCAGTTCATTCCCTCAAGATTTAGTCTCACATATGGCGGAGTTAGGTAAAGGAGGAAAGAAAAGTTTTGGTTCATGCCAAGGAGAATTAAAATGTATCGGATGGTGCAGTTGTAGAGGTCCATTTGGGGGGTAGGGTGGTACTAGAGGGATCAAGTTTTCGGTGTAGATTTCTTTTCGAAGTTTACAATATTAAATCCACTTACAATTTGATTATCTCAGAAAAAAAAGGAATTTGAATAAAACCTTTTTTCTCGTAAAGTATTTGACCTCTCTCATGTTATTAGATAATTTAATTTATATGTGGGTATTATGGTTATATGCAATTAATATTTTTAAAGTCCATTAGCTATTTACAATCAAAACTCATACCCCCAACCCCCCTTTTACTTTCGACCACATGAACTGTTAGTGTTTTTCTATAAAATTAAGGTACCCATATTGATCATGAAGGAGGGGTTAGTGGAGTTTTCAGGCCACTGTTCTGAAATTTGATCCGTCTCATGGTATCTCCGAGCTATTTGCTAGAGTTTTCTATCCCCTAAAGATTTTAGGGTCGCATGAAGTCCCAATTTCCAGTCCTGATTCACAAATCAGATTTGGGGGATTCTTGATATCGGAAACAAATAAATAGGCAAAGGAGACTGAGATTGACACCCCCTTCTTTACGAATCACACCTACTCTTCTATTTTTCAATGCAGATTGCATGATAATAGGGAGGGGGTTGTAAAAATGGGGCTGTCAATCAGCCCTCCCCTCCCCTCCCCCCTCTTAACAAAATGAAAAAGGATACCCAAAACATGCGCAGAGGAGAGGGCAGACTGACGGCATAGCATTTAGGTGTTGCTTCTGATTATTGCTCACAGGCAATGAATGAACTACCTCATTTGTAACTCAGTGAAAGGCACCTCATTTCAGCTTATCGATAAAGTACCTTATTTATGCAATAGTTGAGATCTCTCGTGAAGGTTCCCAGAGGTTCCAATCATATATTTTTTGGAGCTGAGGCTGCTGCACTAAGGGCGCTTCCAACTGCTATTCCTGTTCATACCTATGGACAGATGCTTGAAAAGTTTCTACATGCCTAGATCTTTGTATGAATTATGAAATTCAGAACAAGAGCTTTCTTCTTGTATACTATTGATATCTATTATGCAAATGTTTTTGCAATTAGAATGTCTTGAAAAGATTAATGAATGAATCAAAGAGAACAACTAAGCAGTCTTTTGAGTAGCTAATTTTATATTCAAGGAGCTGGTGGGAAAGGATTTTCACTATTTAAGTCATATTGAACAAAGACCAATGATTTGAGCAATGAGACAGATGAATTTCCTTTTCTAAAACACATAAGCTAAGGGGGACAACCAGACAGGAAGAGAGTCAGTCTTCGTTATGGAGTTATCTATGTTCTTGCATAGAGTTACTTATAGAGTTCTTACATAAACTAACACATAAGCTTTCTCATGGGGTGTTTCGTTTTGGCCATTCTTGTTATGGGCTATGGAGAATTAAGAATTCCCAAGTCTTTTGACACTTTCTAAATAATGAATTGTACGTTTAATGTACTCTGCATATGACGTTAGTTTAAGGATCAAATAGAGGATGGTGATTGTTTGATGGTAACATAAGCACACAAGTAACATCACCAGTAGAAAGCTGAAAGTTTCACAATTCCATTAGATATAAAGTATAGCACATACAATTTTATGTACTAAATCTGAATAAATTAATAATGCATCATTGGCTCCTTTCTCAGGAAATTGTATTATGCTTGTTTGGCATCACGGATCAGCTCTTCAGCCTTGTAAATGCCCTCTCTGTCGTCGCCAGATAACCTTGCTGGTTCCGACTGAAGCTTCATTGAGCCAACGTAATACACCTGAGGTGGCTGAGATTCTAGGCAAGGTTGAAACGTATAATCGCTATTTTGGAGGTCAATCCAGAGGACTTATTCAGGTAAACACCCCCTCACATCTGTATTACATACCTTGGTAGACGCACACACACATATGCTATTGTGAAAAGTATTTACATTCGACATGCTCTTTTAAATACACAAAGAATATACACATCTGGTTTATCTTACGTGTTTTTGAAAAGGTACTGAACACTACAACATGTTGCCCTACTTTGTCTCATTCTGTAACTAAATAAATTTTGATATCGACCATCAATTTCTGGAAAGGTCATATAACTCATATTATTCCTAGGAAAGTCAATTTTTTTTTTCTGATTACAATATGTATTTTGTTAAATATGAAAAGGATAAACAATACTTCTGTGGAAGAGCCTGGACTGATGTTCACATCAAAGGCTTCAAAACGGTGTAGTAAGTAGGAACTGAAACATGTATCGAGGTTAAGGCACTTTCATGTTACCATTTTACAGCCTAGTTTATTCGGCCCATATCTGCTTTAGACTCCATTTTAGCTGCCAAGGTTGGAGAGAACAACAATACTCATTCTGACTCTGGCTGTGTACTTGATGTTCATGTCTGCTCCCTTGAGAACAGTATGAAAGGTTGTGCAGTTCTATTAAAAAGTTGTATTAGGTATTCGAAATATGTGAGATTTTTGAAGTTTTTGGTGGCGGAGTTTGTGATGGTGATGAGTGTAGGGATATGGTGGATTAGGCTAGTTAAGAAGCAATGACTTGGAGAAATGAATATGTTGCTGCTGCAAGCAGCTGCAGGAGTTCTGGTTTCCATCGAACATGTTTGCTTTCAGATTTAGGCTCCTCTCAGCAAAGAATTACATCTGAGATATGGAAGATTATTATGTTTGTGCATGAATTATCCTCTCTTTTTAACATGTGTTTGTGGAGATGATTTTGATGTTTGACAATATTATGCCATCTCTCTCTCTCTCTGTCTCTCTCTCTCTCTCACGTTTTGATTTTGTTTGGACATAGTCAAGCATTTAACATCAGAAATTGATGCAATTATATTTTCCACAGAGAATGCAAGACCTTCCTTTTCTTTTGCGGAGGCTGTTACGAGAAGTATTGGATCCCCGTAGATCGCTTCCCCTTGTTATAAGGGCTCGTGTCATTATTGCAGTTAAGTGAATGACATTAATATGCAATTAATTTTCTTATATTTTACATATCAATCTTTTACTCACAGATACATGAGTGCTTTCATATCCACAGCAAGTTATTGTTTTTTTTTTTTTTTGATAAGAAACTCAAGTGTTATATACCAGGCATAATGTAGAATGTTTGATGGGTAAGAACTCCATCAGCATCTTGTAGAGGATGAAGTGATAGGTTTTCATATTTCAAAGAATTAAAAAAAGCCAATTCTTGAGAAGATGGTATTATGAAGCTATCTAGGACGAAGTACAATGAGGCAGTTATCTTTTACTAGAGCTAAACCTTCTATTTGACATTCATCTTTATTATTATTTATGATTTTCATTTGGTTCTCTTTCCATGAGTTTTGCATTGGAGGTCGACATTGTAATTAATTTCCGTATGGAATCCTTAGGGAGATTTTAAAATTCCCTTGCACTGTCCAAAAAGAACAGTGGTGTATAGGGAAAGGTGGCATGGCATTAAAGGATTTCTGTCTTGTTGTCTAACTTATTTCATGTCTACATATAACATTCGTACGACTGTGGTATAGTCATTAGAAAATAAGGCCGACTTTCTTTGGTCTCCCCCAGACTATACAAATTCCATTCTCCAATTTGGAATAAAATTATCCTACAAGTAGGTTGGTGGTTCTGGTATGAGTAATATTTTTGTTTTAACAGAGCCCTTCTGGGCACATGGCTTTCCTTATTTGCAACTACACATGCTAATTTGCGTGACTTGGGTTTTGAGGGATGTACTATTGGCTTGGGTATTTCTAACATGCTGGCGGTTGTTGTTGTTCAAGTGTTTATTTTAGGAGCTAGACGGATGCTTATATAACTTGGTTGCTCAAAAGAGTCCTTTAATTGGGAAATTCAAAGAAAATGATTGACATGTGCACCTTGATGATATTAGAAATTCTGTACTATATGTTTGATCTTTAGTTTTGGCTCTTCATAACCCCCTTTCGTCATCTGCATTGTGTTGAATTTGAAAATAAATAAGCAATGACCCAATAACTGAGAAGAGAATTAGAAAAAATTTGGCCAACATATGTGATGGGTTGTCATTCCAATTAAACAAACACCATCATTGGTGTTCTATTTTCGCTGAATCGATATCGAGCTTGCAGCTCATATTTATACTAACTTCTTAATGAGGACGTGTGAATCAAAAGTTTGTTTACATGCAAAACTGCAGTGCAGTGGCTCATCCCTTGTGTAGTTGTAGCAGCTACTCCATTTGGTGGTTGTGCAATATGATACTCTATCAGGCCTCTTCGCTTCATTTGTAATTGTGATATGTGCTTATTTTGGCATATTTATTGATTGACATGGAAAACCATATAGGACAGAATCACAGTTTTAGAGGAGTGATACCCATCTGTATCTACGCACCTTTTTATAAACTTTATTAGGTCACCTTTCCATCATTATGGGTACATAGATACATTATTGACCGTCCAGTGACATTCTTTATTCTTTAGATAAGTATGTATGCAGTGGTGGATCTTTTCTTAAATATATGTTGTGGTGAATCTTTTAGATCCTATTATGAAGTTTTCACCTGTTCTCATTTTTGTTTTTTGTTTTCTTATAAATGTACAGACGATACTAACTGGTGCCTATATACTCAGTCCTGTTGACTTTATTCCGGAAGGTGTGTCTCGGTATCTATGATCTTTACTTTCATTTGGATATTTATTTATTATCCCAGATTTGTTTTTAGTAACTACAACCATTAATGCATTATTTTTTGCAGCAATATTTGGTATAGTCGGTCTGCTAGATGATCTCCTCATCGCACTAGTGGTCTTCCTCCACATTGCTACCATTTATCGATCAGTACTCTATCGACGCCATGGAGGTTCTTAAACTGTATGCAGTTTTAAACAATTTTAACATCTGGGGCAACTTTGAGTTCTTAAATCTTAATAGCAAACGATTTTGGTCTAGATTTGATTAAATATGTAGATTTGTAAAAGTAAGCTAAATGCAGGTTCTTAACTGAGATTTAGTTGCTTAATTTATGTAAAATTATATGTTCTATTAGTGTGAAATCAGTAGGCATCCATTATACGTCTTGGCGTTTTGCATTTCATTCTATTAGTGTTAACAAATAAAGTGTATATTACTTGTTTGTTCAGCTATTCTTCGTATTAAGTTGAGAAGAAACAGAACTAAACATATAGAACCAGTGACAGGTTAGGAGATAACTTTCACCTGTTTGGTTAAATCTGAAGGGAGGCTTTCTTTCGTTTTCTATGAAAATTTTGCAGATTCATGAATATAGGGCTAGTTTGAAGGATGGGGGATACAAAATGTATGTGAAACATTGTCGATGTAAATCCAAGGGGTGAAAGATTGATCCTCTCCAAGCGCATTGCATGCCAATTTGAGCTATGCACACCATAGTTTAGGTGTTTGCGCAGAGTTTTGATATTAGAGAAATGTGTGACGCCCCCAATTTGTAATGGATGCGGATACAATTTTCAATTTTGTTTGTTCAGCTATTTTGAAGGTTGGGAAGAAAATTGTTATTTGCCACTCACTCTTATGTCATGACTACTTCATATACAATTATGCATATCCCTACCTGGAATCCTAAGCTGCATAAATCTCCGCCACCAACAACGTTACTTACAGAGCAGGGATGTAGCACTAGAATGATTGGTCTTTTCGTTCTGAGGAATAACTAAAATGATCTGGTCTTTTATCCATCTCTAGTACTTGGTAGAATCTTTGTTAGAGATTGCTAGCTGCGCTTATCAAGAACTGGAAGCCAATCCTACAATATTTGAAATGAAACCAAAACAATACACTACAATATATGAATCAACTTTTGTTTAGTGCAATCAACTTTATCATTTCTCTCCAATTCTTTATCTCAATGGTGAGCCTCCTTTTCATGTCCTCACTCCAAAGATTGGACACTTCTGGTGAAATTACAAGAAATAAAAATAAAAATTATAATTTCAAGAAATAAAAGCTTGTTGACAATATGCTGAGGTGCAAGTATCTTGCTCTCTTTAAACACCAAACAACAACAAAGGTTTCCATATGGGCCTTGATAACATGGACCTATGCCCAAATTCCATCCAAGAATAAGAGAAGGTCACGCGACTCATGCCTGGCTTCCCTGCATCACTGCCTATGCCCGACCACTGTTGAACCATCCCACTCGTCGCACCTCCCATGACAGCCCACTGACGCCGGCATCGAGTTCTTCCTGCGATCACGACACCGACATTTGATCCAAGCTACCTATTAGCTGAAGATTAGACTAGAAATATCTCCGATCAAACTTTTAGCGTTAACAAATAAAAATGATGTGTATCAAGAGTAAGTTCACCCGTTTTCAAGTAATCACTAACTCAATTAGACATGATTCATTTTAGAGCATTTTATGAGTGACATGGTGACGAAACGGGTGATCTTGCTCTCGTTCTCGTTAAAATACAAGCGGGATGACACGTGACCATTTCATAAGCACTAAATTCTTTGATTTTCTCTATTTTAGGGAATATGAGGTCATTTTCTACTCCAACAGCTTTCCTATCTCATTCTCTAAAATAAGGAAAGAGATCAAAAAAAAACTTTGCTTCCTTATATTTACAGATTCTCTAAAAATATTTAAAAAAAAAGAATTGAATGTTATATATTTTTTTAAGATTTAAAGATAAGAAAAAAAATATAATTTATTTTAAAAAATAAACTTTCATATTTTTATACTTATTATCATATTATAATAAATAAGAATCGATTCGGTACGCAAATGGTTTGAAGATTTTGAGTTTTGGTAGAAAATATAAAGAAGCTTTTGTGTTGCTCTAAAAAAGGCAAAGCGGGGGTGTTGGACCGAGACGGTGAAACGGAGAGTCGAAAATGGAAGTAGAAGAAGCGCAAGTTGCGACGGAGCCTCCCAAAATCTACCGCCTAGACGAGTCCGTAGTGAACCGAATCGCCGCCGGTGAGGTCATCCAACGCCCCGTCTCCGCCGTCAAAGAGCTCGTCGAGAACAGCCTCGACGCCCACTCCTCCTCCATCAACGTCGTCGTCAAGGACGGCGGCCTCAAACTGATCCAAGTCACCGACGACGGCCACGGAATCCGAGTAAGTCATTACTCTCTCTATCTCTCTCGCATTCAGTTTCTCCGCCGGAATGTTGAATATCGCGATTTGATTGTGAAATTCGCGCTCAAACTGTAGTATGAGGACTTGCCGATTCTGTGCGAGCGGCATACGACGTCGAAATTGTCGTCGTTTGAGGACCTGCAATCCATAAAGTCCATGGGATTTAGAGGAGAAGCTCTGGCGAGCATGACGTACGTGGCTCATGTGACGGTGACGACGATCACCAAGGGGCAGTTGCATGGTTATAGGTATGCACATTACGTGTTCGAGGAAAGTCCTGTGTGTATTTTTTTTATTTATTTTTTGTTTATAGAATGACATGGACAACTGGAAGTAAATAGGGTTTTGAATTTTGTTTGGGTTTTGTTTTTGTTACAACGTAGTCTTGAAATTGTAGTTTGTGGGTTAATTCAGGGTTTCTTATAAAGATGGAGTCATGGAGAATGAGCCGAAGGCGTGCGCTGCCGTAAAAGGAACTCAGATAATGGTATGGATCTCATTTTGGCTTGGTTGGTTTAGTCTTAAGATAAGCAATCGAAGCTGTTTGAATAATTTATAAGCAGCTTGAAACCACTAAAGCAGGGTGGATGTGGATTACATAGGATGGAAATTAGCTTGTTTTGTTTGTTCACTTGGGCAATGTGATTGAATTGGGTTTATTTTTTGATTAAGTTGTCATGTGATTTCAGATTGAGAACTTATTCTATAACATGTCTGCCCGGAGAAAGAACCTGCAAAATTCTGCTGATGATTACTCAAAGATTGTAGATTTGTTAAGCCGGTTCGCCATTCATCACATAAATGTTAGCTTCTCCTGCAGAAAGGTAGGTTGACATTTTTGTGTTTCAGGAATTAATATGAATGTCACATGCCTTTTATGCTTTTCACTTTAACTTTGGCATGTAAAAATCATTATTACAGCTTTCTGATATGCTAAATCATTCTACATTTATCAGCATGGAGCCGGTAGAGCAGATGTTAGTTCTGTTGCCACAGTATCAAGAATCGACGCTATTCGTTCAGTTTATGGGGTGTCAGTTGCCCGCAGTCTGATGAAAATAGAAGCTTCGGACAAAGATCCGTCTAGCTCAATTTTCCAGATGGATGGGTTTATCTCAAATTCGGAATATGTTGCGAAGAAGATAACTATGGTACTTTTTATAAATGGCAAGTATTGTTTTATGTCATATGAACAGAAGCTATCAATTACAAAGTTACTATAAAGCCAAGGTAAGTTTGAATAAATTACTTGCCATCAAGTGGGTCAGATTGGGTAAGTTGGCAGTCAGACCATAAAGATACAATTCACATTCAAATGTTCTGAACTGGAACTAACCCAAACTTCCATCTCCAGTGTTCTGTTATTAATCATCTGTTTATGGGTTATCCTGACCCAACCCCAATGAAGTTGAAGTTTGATATCAGTGTAAATGACAGAGGACTGAAAAACTTCATTGATAGATTGGAAGTAGGGGAGGGAGCGATTATAAAAAAATAGTTGATCGAAAATGAACTTAAGCACTTTTTTTATGTGAGTGATGGGATTGAATGTTTAGGGTTTGGATTGGACCTTTTCGCTGAATATCTTTTATATACTGATTAGTAAAGATCATTCATTGTTTATGTACTCTTTCTCATTCTTCTTTGTTCAAAATCTCTTTTGAAACACAGATAGATTGGTGGATTGCACTGCATTGAAGAGAGCTCTAGAAATTGTTTATGCCGCTACACTGCCAAAAGCATCAAAACCCTTCATATACATGTCAATTGTATTACCACCTGAACATGTTGATGTGAATGTTCACCCGACAAAGAGAGAGGTATATGTTGTTACTTCTATATTTTGTGTCTTCCCTTGTCTGAATGCCTGGAGAGTAGCCAGGAAAGTATTTATGTATAAAGTGTACTTTTGTGCTCTCCCGTGATTGTTTTTGTCTGATGGATCTCTCATGATCTCATCCATTTCTACTTACCTGGCATATTTTGAACACTAGCAACTTTAAATGTAAGAAAGGTTTACGAATGCAACATAATTCAATGAGATGACACTATTGTTTGACCTACCTGGCATGTTTTGTTATAGAAGGTGTTGAATGTAAAATTCAATCTTACATCATATCATTGACCTCTTTTAAATAGATATCTATTTACTATATTTGATATTATGATGTGTTTAGAAAAAAAAGATGATTGGAGATCGAATTCAGTCATACATTCCTATTTAAGCTGTCTTATAACTACAAACTCATTTGATATGATATTCTATATACAAGTACTATTGTCTGTCAATGTATGAACTAGGCATCGCGTAAGAACTAAATCTCATTAGTTAGCTAGTGCTTATTCACAATGACTCTAAGGAATCTTCTTTCTGCCGAACACCTTAGTCTTATTTGACAAATACTAGAGATATTGAAAGTCCTCATCTTTCTTTGTCGTTATTGATTTTTCTTATTACATTTTTTACGTAATCCTCAATTTGTATTGCAACAATTGATGTTTAAACTTTTCCCTAAATTTTTAAACCACCAAATATATTTAAGTATGTAATAAAAATGTCTGCTGATACCCAGGTGAGTCTTCTGAATCAGGAAGTTATCATTGAGAAGATACAGTCAGTGGTTGAATCAAGATTGAGAAGCTCCAATGAGACTCAGATATTTCAGGAGCAGGTATAGTCGAGTATACTAAAAATGAATGTCATTTTATCTATTTTTTTTTTTTTTTAAATTCATGAGTTGTACTTCGTTTGGAAAGTTCAAATAATGGAGGGTGTCATGGTTGGATAAGGGGCAGGAAATATTTTTTTTCCCCTTTTTTTAATGGAAGGAGGGTTGAACAACCAATATCGTCCAACAATGTTCTTTCTATTCTACCAATGTTGTATATGCCAAATGGATATATCCATCTAAATTCTGCCCTTTTGTGGTAACTTCTGTCTCGTACTTGATGCAGACAGTTGAGCCATCTTCATCCTGCCAAATGATTTCTAGCAAGGATTCAAACCGAAATCCTTCACCATCGGGTCAGTCAAATTTTATTCATTTTGAAAGTTTATCTTCTCTTAATCTTGGCATAGTCATTGCACTGTATGTACATTATGCTCTTCTTCTGGTATTGTTACCAATGCTGAAGTTCAGATGACTTTTAAACAGGGTCAAAATCACAAAAGGTTCCAGTGAATAAAATGGTCAGAACAGATTCATCAGATCCTGCTGGAAGGTTGCATATTTACTTGCAAGCACAGCCTCATGGCCATCTTGTTAAGAATACGAGCTTGACTGCTGTTAGGTGCTATTCTTAATCTTGAATAGTCGTTTAATACTGTACTGGACCTCTTATGATATCTGCATCTATCAGTCTTCTTTCTATTTGTTATGTGAATGATGTTAGAATTTAGAACTTAAATTTGATGCTGATAGAGCAGTCAGAACTAGACTCTCTTATGACTAAAACCTGAAGTGAAAACCATCTTTCAAAACAAGTTTCAACATTTTAAACATGAATGCCTCTATGGGCATGCCATTGTGAATAACATATCTAATCACCTTGATATGAATTCCTCTCTGAACGGTCATGTTACAATTACATTGCAAGAGTTGGGTTTAGCGTATGAAACTCCAATTGATTAATATTTGGCTAATATTGTCACTGACAAGTGACAACTTACTCCCATCTCCTCAACTTTCCTCTCGGGCTTGATTAGTTTATATTTTTCCATTTCACTGAATATGCTTCAGCTTGCTTTTATTGATATTGAAAAGGCAAGTAATATGTTGATCAAGCAAGGGTCAATAGGTCAAGTTTTACCAAGAAGGATACCTCATTAGGAATTGCATGACACAAACTGAATTGTGGTAAACACTGTAAGAGAAAGAGAAGAAACACTGAGTTATTGGAATGTAACTAATATATCAAACCATGCTGCTTTGTATGGTTGTGTGCGTGGCTTAACAAGAAACTTGGTGTGTTGCACTGTGGATGTTGAGAGAACACTCGTGCAAATTCCATTGTAAATGTTGGGTTAAGCCAGGTTACCAAGGTGCACTACCATCTGAAACACTGCTATCAATTGCAATTATCCTTCACGAAAAAAGCATCTGATTTATACAGGGCCTATGGTCAAATGAGATTACTCATTATCTTTCAGGCACCACTGTAGTATGTAATTGTAAATTCTGTTTCTTGTGCTTGTCCACTTGGTTTTACTCCTGAAAGACAAGGGGATTGTAACTTGATTATTTTTAGAGTGTGTGTCTGTTGTTTTAATAATTCAATCTTTATTAATGTAAAGTTAATCTTCGTTTGTTCTATCTTGCCTATTCAATATTCAGTAGTCTTTTGTGACTTTGATGTGCTATGCTTAGTATGGTTTGTTCTGATTAGGGTGTTGTTAGGTTTCTTATTCTCTTTCATTGGCTTTTGTCCATCCTGTTTTTATATTCTTAGTTCTTTTTTTTGAAACGTTTTGGTCTCCTATCCAAAGAAGCTATTCTATTTATTTCGTAACTTCATATAACATCTTCACAATTACTTACCTCTGTGTACTTCCTTGATAGATTGTCTGTTAGACAAAGAAGGAACCCAAAGGAAACTGCTGATCTGACTAGTATTCATGAGCTTATTGCTGAAATCGATACTAATTGTCATTCTGGTACTCTTGTTTTATTCTACCTTTTAGTTTGTTTTTCCTTTACAATATTTATTGGTCTGTTATATGGTGGATCTCTGTTACTTATGTTTTTTTTTTTTGTAGGAATGCTAGACATTGTGAGACACTGCATATACATTGGAATGGCAGATGACGTCTTTGCGTTGCTTCAGCATGACACTCACCTCTACCTTGCAAATGTAGTGAGCTTAAGGTACATGCAGCTTTAAATGTTGTAAACTTGTAATAAGAGAAATAAGTTCATTAGTTCCCATACTTTGTAGCGTTAAGTACCTGAATTTATTAGTGTGTCCCCTATCTTAATAATGCTATAGTCTCTGCATCTCAGCAGTATTGCTTCTCGTGTTTGCGAGAGAATAAATTACTTTTGGAACAAAAAAGGGCTGGGTTAACTTTGGGCTCAGAATATCTTTGTGCTTCCATGTCTAAATATTCTAAGGATTTTTTCGTAAACATGATCTTTTTGGATTTGTAAGCTCTGATATTCACAGATGATCTTCAAATTAAATGAACAGTAGAAAATGAAGAAGCTGAAATTCTGAAAGAAACAACTGCCATATGGAAGCTCCAGTTCTAAACCTTTCCATAAAAAGATTCACCTCTTCTTCCTTGACATTATCCGAAGTTGTCCTGCTCTCCACCCAAAACACTCCATAGGTCTTTCTTTCGACCCATAATATATGACCTATCACCCACCTTGTTCTACTATGTTTGGTCTATTTTACTTTTCCTGTTTCGCTTTCTTATCTTAACCGTGATGTTGCCTTGAGATAGACATTGGTTCATATAAGTGTGCTTAGGTTTGATTTTATGGACTTATTCATTTCCTGTTGTACTTTGCTTCTGTCTTTCTAAAATTTGCCTCTTCAATCCGCTTTCTTGGACCTTTCCACTTATATATGAATTTCTAATGAAATTACAGCAAAGAGCTCATGTATCAGCAAGTTCTACGTCGATTTGCCCATTTCAATGCTATACAGTTAAGTAACCCTGCCCCGCTGAAAGAGTTGGTTGTGTTGGCACTGAAAGAGGGGGACACAGATCCAGAATCCACTGAGAACGATGAACTAAATGAGAAGATTGCAGAAGTAAGATACTCAGTTTCTTGATTCCCTCAGCTTTCTGTCTATCATATTTATATTTTTAAAATATGATTTGATCTGTTTTCTGGATCTCTTTTATCAGAAAATTTTGTTATATCTTGCGTTCAGTATTTTAGTTCCAATACTTGTCTATTTTAACTGCCTATGTTACTTTTTACTGAAAGAAAGTAGTTTTGCAGATGAATACAGAACTACTTAAACAAAAGGCTGATCTGATAGAGGAGTACTTTTCCATTCACATAGATAAAGTTGGAAATTTGTCTAGGCTTCCCGTCATACTTGATCAATACACACCTGACATGGATCGTGTCCCAGAATTTGCACTTTGTTTGGCCAACGATGTAAGTTCCTTTGCATCATCTTATCATTTTTTTCAATTACATTAATTCGTTTGCTTGAGTGTGGCTCCTTAATCCTATTCCTTCTACATCTTGATGGAAAATATCTATTATTCTTGGGCAATCTAAAAAGGATGTAATAGATCCAGAGGCATTAAGGTTTGTTTTTTTTGTTTTTGTTTTTTGGGTATTGAGATACAAAGGTCAATATATTCAGTGCAGGATTATGTTTTCAAATCATACCTCCTCATATTGTGAAATTGAGTCAGACACATGAGTAGGATAGACCCAGAGGCATTAAGGTTTTTAATATTGAGATACAAAGGCCAATATACTCGATGTAGGATTCTATTTCTCTTCATACATTCTCATATTGTGAAAATTGAGTCAAACAAAAGATTACGTGGGTTGATATGGAGCACATGTGGTCAAATTGGCAAAGCACGGTCGTCTTTTGGAACTAATAAAGTTGCATTGGTTGAATAGGCTCATAAATTGGGTCAGAATATTAATAAATAAGAATACAATGATGTCTGAATGACTTGATCCGGAGTCCAGGTTATCAAATGTTGATCATCTTTTTATGCAATTGATTTAGACTTTGACATCATTCTATGACTTTTATGCAATAAAATGTTGTATCCCTTTGTGTGACCTAAAGTGTATCAAGAATTGAGAGTTTATGTGAGTGGCCAAGAGAACATGTATAGTGTGGAAGTTTAGAGGTGTCTTGATAATAGTTTCTGTGTTTCTTTCTCTCTGTTGAAATATATTTTTGTTGAGTGAACCTTGATGTCTGTGTATATTATAGGTTGATTGGGAAGAAGAGAAAAAATGCTTTCAAGTAATTTCAGCTGCGCTTGGGAACTTTTACGCTATGCATCCTCCTATGTTACCCAACCCATCTGGTGATGGTTTGCAGTTCTACCGAAAAAGGAAGTCGTTCAGGAATAATGAAGAAAGTCTCTCTTGCAGTACTGGTATGTTAGTTTTCTTATGAGTGAAAGAGTAGTGTTTCAGTCTACAGCCTGATCTTGTTTTAACATTTCTGTTTAAAGAGTTGTATTATACTGATATGTTAGTTTTATGATGAGTAAGGTAAGTGCTTTCAGTAGTATAATATATAATTATATGTGTATATGTTTAATCTTTTGTCTTCTTTAAGGGAACGTTCATCTGTTTCTGACAGTTTTCAGAGGTAGAACCACAGAAGCTTTCTCGGTAAATTTAATTTTAAAAGATATGATTTCTTGGAACTTCTTAATGAGAAATCATGGTGGTATTTCTAAATGCTGATAGGCTAATGAGAAAAAAGAAGGTCCCGATTGCAGTCTATAACAAAAACAACATTTAGAAACAGCAGCCAAGCAAAACAACGCATTAGTATATATTTAGATACATAAATCTGAATAATTCTAGCCAGTGTATACAAGTACAACATATGAATGTGAAATCAAAAGTCCGGATATAACAAGGGGTGAGAGATTGCCAGGTAGTTCAAGATCGAATCAAAGGGATATAGTAGAGGGGTTGGTGGTAATTGTGCAACCGTGTGCCTATCTCTTAAATGTTGACTCAGAGTTATGAATTTAAATTTATTTTGATGCTAGTCCTGTCAATAAATATGACGGATCTTTCCGGAAATACATAAGATCTCTAACCAAGTTTTTGGGAAGAGTATACTAACAATGGAGGCACAACTGTTCCCATTGTCATTTTGGAAAACCCAAGCAAATCATGCAATCTTGGAGGCACCTGATAACCTTATTTCAGCAATAGATTCCTGCAGGAGCCAACATTTTTATTTATAATATGAGAGTTTAATTTTGTTGCATAACATGGCTTTAAATAAATTTTGATTCATATGACTCAATTTGGCTTTCTTCTTTCATTTTTGATTATTCATTTTTGAAAGTTATATGAAAAACACAAGATTAGATAATCCAGTGACAAAGTGGGGATGAACGATAAGTTTATATCCTTTCTTTTTTATGACAGAAAGGGGAGGATGTCATTTCGTTTCCTTTCATGGGAATCACTTGTTTCTAAAACTAACTGAATCCATACATCTGAAAGCATCAATTTAAGAACCAGTGAGCCGCCTTCTTTAAGTTGACATTGCAGTGGTAGACAATGATGTCATCTTCTGCATCATCCTCATTTGTACACCCATAGTATTGCCAAGTACATTGAAGTGGGTTTTGCTGTTTGCAGATGGGGATGATATGATGACAGAGGATGAAATCGAGCATGAATTAGTTGCAGAGGCAGAGACTGCATGGGCACAACGCGAATGGTCAATCCAGCATGTACTGTTTCCATCAATGAGGCTCTTTTTTAAGCCACCAAATTCTATGGCTACCAATGGAACATTTGTTCGGGTAAGTTAATTTTATCAGGATCAAGCATGATTTTTGAGTTAACACAATAAGTCAATAAACTCATGTATGATGTGCTAGCTTGGTGATTCCCATGCGCACGTAAATAAAAGTCCATAAAGTTTAGGGGCAGATTACAGTATTTACTATTTCTCCAACTTGGTCTTCATGTTTCAAGCTGCAACTGAGATTTAAGAAACAAGTCGGAAAATCTCAGATGTCTATTAATGTTAGTATCAAGGACTCTTTTGTCAAATGTCACTGTTAGCCACATGCCACTGGCTGGCTGCCTCTATGTAGGAACATGACCCTCTGGTTTCCTCTCTTTATCTCTTTTCTTGCCCAAGTCAGGTGGGATTTGTGGTGCATGTATAACCAGATTTGCTTCTTTAACTATGAGAATGATCTAGGAATATACAATTAATTCTTAATTTCGACTTCTGAGAATGATACAAGGATATCCTTGCCTTTTGTTTTGTAGGTTGCTTCACTTGAAAAGCTGTACAGGATTTTTGAAAGATGCTGATGTCATTCAACCATTTGATGACCAGAGGCATTCATCACTTTTTTTTCACTTTTAGGTTGGCATAATGTATACTCGCACGTGCAGAAGACTTCGTGCGTGCTAAATGTTTGTTTTTTCTGCCACTGTCTATAACCCTCAGTTGATAGTTGATAATGTGTCTCAACCTTAGATTTACTAATTAATTATACATTTACATTGACATGTAGATAATTTGAATCACAAATCGATAACCAAAACACTTACAAAATTTATATTACCATAGAAATAACATAATAAAAATTTAGATGATCATGTTTTTTTTATTTTTGAAGGGGTGTGAAAGTGTGAAAGTGCGTTCTATGCTTGTGCGATTAACCTTTGTTTTTCATGCAACTCTGAAATTTCTGATCTGATGTATTGTAACAACACTCGCATATTCACACTGCATTACGAATTACAAAACGATGAAAAGAAAAAAAATCTGGTGACAGCAAGCAAATTGCAACTCATTGAGCACTAAGCATTTAACTCTCAGTCACAAAATTTCTCTATGTATTTGGAACCTTGTCAACACTGGGAGCTTTTCTTGTAAGGAAAAACTGAAAAATGAATGTTTGCATTCCGCAAGTTATTACAAGTAACATAAACTGAAACCTACAAAAACAGAAACAAAAACAGAAACATAAGCAAAAACAGAATACGGAACTTAAAACATAGATTTGCCCAGCAACATTAGCTTAAATCTACAAAAACAAAAACAAAAAATATTCATAAGCTTTGATTAAAACCTAACTGGTTATGTGAATAAAACACTCAAATTCAATTTAAATACTTAACATTATAAAAACTCATAAGCTGAGGCCTCCTACTGTATCTAAAGATCGAAATGAGCTTGTCATCTTCCTTTTAATATAGTTGCCATTGTTCTTAGCAATGCAATGGAGTCTTTTCATTTAGAAGGCAAAAAGCTATGCCTCCCTTCTCTATCAAAACAGCTTACAGTTGATCATGTTTGACCTATACAAACTCATTGAAGCGCTTTTGTATATATCGGTTTAGTTCTATCCTAACTCAAACTAAAATTGAATCCCACTTATCACATTCACATTCACAATTAGTTTATGCTACAAATATCTTCAATCTACAAAAGAAGCTACCACTTTAAACTAACCATTCAAAGCTCTGAAACCTTACATTAATAGATAAGTCTGATGGTGAGTACATAGGCGGTGCTTTGGTTTGTGGTTTTGGGATGAAAACTTTGGCGATCAATAAAGAGCTCTGAAACTAACATGCAGACTTATGAAGCAGTCAATTTGATACAACAAATTTGTACCTGGGGAAAAAAAGTTAGGCTGAATTGATTAGAAATAATAAATGGGATCTAAGCAGCTTCAATGTTAAAATTGCACCTTTCCCTTAGATGTGAAAATCATTACACACTATTAAGAATCGCATGCCCATCAAATCTGTGTCTCACCACACATGAAAACTCAGTCTCCAATCTTGGTATTATAAACTGAGCTAGAATCCACAAAAACAATAGCAGTTTAAAGCATTACGAATTTCATTTCTCAATCAACACATCGTGTTTCCCATTCCAAGGAATCCTGACCATAAAAACAGAGCTTGAATTCATAAATTTATATAAAGAAAGTCAAATTGCAATTTTGAATTAATTTTCATATCAAACATAATTTAAGGTGTACAGAGTAGAGGGAGAAGGAGACATACATGCCTTGGCCTTGCTGGTCCTCGGTGGCTTGGTAGAGGCCTTCGTCGCTGTAGAGGCGGCAGTGGGTGCCGACGACTTGGATGAACTGCTGGGGATCGCCGCAGCGTTTGGCGGGGAAGACCGCACGTCTTTTTATCTTTCTTCTTCTCCGAACTGATAACCTCACAAAAGCTATAAGCTGAGTTCTCCTACCGTATCTAAACATGAAAATCAACATGTTGTCTTCCTTTTAATATAGTTACCATTTTTCTTAGCAATACCATGGAGTCTTTTCATTTAGAAGGAAAAAAAAGCAACTATGCCTCTCTACTCGATCAAAAGCAATTATTTTTACAGTTGATGATGTTTGATCTATACAAACTCATTGAAGTTCTTTTTTTATTTCTCGGTTTAGTTCTATCCAAACTCAAACTAAAATTGAATCCTACTAATCGTTCGTGGTAGCTAACTCAATTCATGTTTTTATTCGTGGGTTCATGCATAAAACACAGTCAGTTTTTGCTACTATTATCTTCAATCAACAAAAGAAGCTACCACTTTAAACTAACAATTTCAAGCTCTGAAACCTTTCATTCATAGATAAGTCTGACAATGTGTAGTACTCACCTGGATAACCGTTTTCAAGCCAACAAAAGCTTCAATCTTCTTCCACAGTGACGGCTGATTCTGTTTCGACAACAAAAACAATTTACTCATATAAGTCAAAAATCTTACAGCCACAATGGCTCATCAAAAACAGACGCGAAACACTATTTTCACTTAAAGCTCTCTATTTCACACAAAAGCCAATTCCAGAACTAAGAATAAAAGCAAATAAACCGAAGCTTCTACATTGCAGAGAGAAGCCTACAAAAATGAATACCAAATTTGTCTGTCCGGAGCTGAAATCCTAGAAACCAAAATTTGGATATATATGATCACTAACTTGCCTGAATCAGAGATTTAGAGAATCTCAGTTTGGATTTCGATCAAAGTAAGAGCAACTGTAGTAGTGTCTAAAGCCAGGCAAAACTAAACCCAGTGATTGAAAATTTAGCAGAAAAAACACGAAGGTGAAAACCCAAACATCCATTTTAAATGCAAAGGATAATAGAATTTAGGACTTACTGAGACCGAGAAGGAAACGATTCAAGATTCGGTGCAAGATTGAATACAAACGGTGAAGAGAGAGCTTGATAGCAGTCGGAGAAGAGCGAATAAGAGATAAAGAGCGGCTACTGTCAATAATAGTTTCCCCTAATCGACTGTATCCATCGGAGGCGGTGCATCAAGCACAAAACACCTTTAAGGGCAAAACAATCAATTTATGCGGACAAGTAGGACGTAAAAAAGGCATCGGTAGCTTTTCCTATAATGAAAAACGGATGAGTGAATATTTCCATTCTAAAACACGCATCTCCAACAAAGGAGTCAAATCCTTGTTGGCAGCCCAACAGCTATAGCCGGGAAGTTGTCAAATTTGACCCAAAGTGGGAGAATAGTCATTTAATAAAAAATTGTTTCTTCCATTTGCTTGAAACCCTTCTCTCTCGTCGCTCTCCCTTACCGTATTGAAACCCATAATAAGAACATCATCTGCATCTTTTTTTTGGTCGTGTGCCTTCATTCTTCGTACTTTTGTTGTTCTTCATCAACATGGATTTTCAGTTATTCAAGTCATCCCCCGATGCAGTGAATAAAGTTGGATCTTGCTAATTCATCGTCAAATGAAGAATTTATTGCTGGATATTGAATCTTAAAATTGGAGGTTCGATTGTGTGGCGATTTTGCTGGGTTGGGTGGGTTGGGTGGGTTTATGTAGGAAGAAGAAGAAGAGGATCGGTGGGTAGAACTGTAGAAGAAGAAGAAGAAGAAGACAACCACGAAAGAGAAGAATTAGAAGATAGAGGAAGAAGATAAAGTGAGGTTTTTTATAATACAAAATATTCTGGAAAGAAAAAACATAAAACTCTGTTAAATCTGACTTGTTTATTGGAGTAGAAGTGGTCAAAATTCAAAATAGACATATCAAAGTTTAAAATTGTTAAATTTTAAATTTGACACAAGTATTTTGACTCATTCATTAGAGTTGCTTTTAAAATCTGCGAAAGGTTGACATATAGAGTATCATAAGTACCTTAGGGGTTATATTAACTTGAATAAAGCAAGATCTCTTTGTATACAATATTTGTTATGAACACCCCTTCATGTCCTAGCAAGATCTCTTTGTATACAATATTTGTTATAAACACCCCTTCATGTCCTACGATGAAGCCTTTTTTCGCTAAGCCTTTGGTGGTAGCTTTTGAAACCCCTCGTGATAAAGCTACGTATAATTGCCCGTGAGTGAATAGATAATCTGGGAGGTAAATGTCAACATTTGGTATTGTTTGCCCTTGTGATTTGTTAATTGTAAGTGCGAAACTTAACTTTACAGGAAATTATTTCTTGTAATCTCAAATGAGAGTCCAGAATTTTTTGTACTTTTTAAAGAGATTCTTGGTAAAAATACTCTAGTTTTGGCAAATTGACCACTCAAAATTTCAGCGTCAATAAAGTTCTTATACAGTCCGCGACAGATTAATCTCGTACCGTTGCACAATCCCATCTTTGGGTCAATGTTTCTCAAAAGCATAAGGACAACGCATTCTTTGATAGTTAACTGATGTGGGGGCATACAAGAAGGTGAAATGGAATTCAAGAATTCTTGTTGGTACATATTTTTGATGTCGTCCTCAACTGAGTCGAAAGAGTACATGATGTGTTCAGGCCCTGGAATTTGTTTTATAATCATCGTTTTTCGGAGTGATTATTACTCTTTCAATCATGTATGTTGAGTCATTTACGTGAGTTTCCAAATCGGGAAAAACCTCATTAATCAATTGGTTGACTGATTGTTCCCCGTCCCATGGTATGACCATACATGAAGGTAATCATATCATGTCTTCAGTCACATATGGTTGTTCTCCATTTCCAACATTAAGTAAAAAGTCTGAGAACTGCGGATCGTTGATGGATCTCATATTTTGTTGTAAACAAAGGATTTTCACATCTTTCCAAAATGAGGCATTTATCATACTGACACTGATCATTTCTGACCTTGTACCTTTAGGGACAACTGGTGGGATTTGTTGGAAGTCTCCACCAAAGATAATTACTTTACCTCCAAATGGTAATTTGACTTCTGTTATATCTTTCAAAGTCTCATTCAGAGCTTCGAACACACATTTATGCATCATCGGTGCTTCATCACAGATAATAGCTGACGATCTTCGTATTAATTCGGCTAGATCTGATTGTTTACTAATTGAGCATGTGGAAGTTTTTTCAGGATCCAGTGAAATTTTAAATCTCGAGTGTGCCGTTCTTCCACCAGGGAGTATTGTTGCTGCTATTCCAGAAGTTGTTGTCACAAGTACAATATGGTTCTTGCTTCTCAACGTTGCTAACAATGCATGATATAAATATGTTTTTCCAGTATCTCCTAGACAATCAACAAAAAACATGACATTGTCATTTCCCTCAATAACAGATATTATAGTGTTGTATGCAAAAGTTTGATCTTGATTCAAATGATGAACTGCGTTGTAATCCTGTTGGGGAGTGATAACCGAAACTTCATCTTGTATGAGCCTTCGTTATTATCTCCTGTCATTTGTGGCAAATCATAATCCGAGATAGATTTACTATGTTGTGTCAACAATTCGTTCAAGTCTCACAAAAGTATGTTTGTGGTATGCGCGTTGTTTGGAGCACTTGAAGAAGTATAATCTTCTATCATAAACTGGTAAAATTGATCCCACAAATTTCGTACGCCATGAGGCTCGCAATGAACTAAGATGGTGGCAAACAATCTTCTTAAAGATGAAGGCATACGTATGTTAGAGGCTTCCTGTAAACATTTTCGAATGCTATCATCATCTTCTAACAATCTTCGTTGTTTAGCAACTTTTTTGAAAGTTGGATGCAAAATGTCATTAACTGTTCTGAGATCTTCATATGATTTAGGTTCTCTAACATGATTTAAGAGTACACGTAAGTAGAATTTTTCTCCTTGTGATGGGGACACTGTGTATATTCTACCTATTGTCTTTTGGTTATTTTGTCTTTCTTTCCATGCTTTATTTTTGTTAACCCATCTGAATTTTTCAGGATACTCTCGGTATAAGTACTGACGTGCACCTTCGCACTTTTTGTTCTTTGCAAAAAACTCAGTCAGCATTGTCATTGAGTTAATGTCATTAGCAATGATATTTGTTACCCTTTGATGACTGCGAAAGAAAACATTATGTCTATTTGGTAGATGATTTTGCAATCTTTCCACTGAAGGGAACATTCGGTTCATTAAGAATTTGAATATTCTCCAAAAAGCTTCTGGTGCACAAACCCATCTTGCATCAATAAAATTTTTGATTTCATCCACATCACGTTCAGGTTGGACTGCAAATGTTACTTTATTTGGACCTTTGTAAATATACTTGTACAAATACTTAACACTTTTAATACTAGAACAAATTTCGACATTGATATGACAGTCATATTTCGCAAGTAACCAAGGTTTGTATGGAATAACCCACCTGTTATCAACATTTGCACTTGAGTGAATATCGCGCCTGCGGTAAGTAGGATAAGAGTCATTCCTTTGAAATGTATTCATCGAAAACGATTTTGGATAACCTCGTTGCAATTTCCACGTCTCATACATGGGAAATTTGGCTTATGGGTTCCACATGGACCATGTATCATGTGTTTCAATACAACATCGTACAACTGAGGCTCATCATTTTGATCCGGTATCTCAGCTCGAACTATTTTATCATAATCATCAAGGTTATTAAGGTTATCCTCGTCATGTAACATTAGAAGCATATGAGCATGTGGGAGACCACGTTTTTGAAATTCAATGACATAAACATATACAATGACTTTACCCAAGACACCTTTTTAATAACATCTTCTTTCAAGTTTTCTAATTTGGCACAGAAAATTCAAGTACATAAATCTGGACTATCTTGAGACGTTTGACCTGGAAATAATTATGCTTTTATTTCTTCCCAATTTGGGTTGCATGTCATTGTGAGGAAAATATATGGTTTCCCATACTTTTGGACCAAAGCCATTGTGTCCTGGTACCATTGATGCATATCACGTGGGCTACCAAAAAATGTAGATGACAAAATTATTCTTCAACCTATGTTACCTGTTATAGTATTATGATGTAAATGCTTATTTTAGTAGTATTGACAAACAAACATATTTTTTTAATGTAATAAAAATAATAAAGTCCATACCTGCATTATCTTCACCAACATTTAGCGAGTCTTGGAGCCCATCATAAAATTCACATCGCAAGTCTGCTTGATTATTACGGATATATCTGAGGTTTTGCGTTTCAATTTTGACATAGTTATCAACGACATACTACTGCAATAGGCGGCCTCCTCGAAGTAAAATTGAGTCTTCATGTGGACGAATCTAAAATGATATATGAATTACGCAATGCCAAAAACAACATATGGATACATACATATTTATTCCATATAAGAGAGTAAGAAAATTTACCTGTAAAACATATGTATAATAAGCACGACAAGTCATCTCACGGTTGTTGTTGCTTCGACTGTTTATCCCATCCATATGTACCATAAGCCAACAACAACAGATATTGTAAAGGATTGTAATAGCTAGCGCAATCCGATACATTTAGAAGTTGACCTTCTCTTGTTTCTATCATAATATTTTGACTTCTTATATCTCTTGTATCATTTGCATTGACTATTATTGTAGCAACTTGCGACTCAGATGGCAAGTTATACTGAAGCTGATTTGCAGGCTGCTCTTTAATGATGAGTTTACATGTTTCCAAATCTTGGCGTTGAGCTAAGTGGTGAAGAGTTCGGACAAATAGATTGTGCTGATTTAAAATATGCTGAATAGTCTCAACCACATTTCTATGTAATGTTTCATTCTCTAACATACGATTATCCACTTCATGATTTGTGTCATATATGTACAACTGTAGGAATCGTGGTCTCTTATTCTCATTCGATAAAAGACTTCCTATTTTATGATATATGGATCCTTGAGCACAAAAAGTGAATGTTGAGCCACCCGTTGCTAATTTTTTATCAACATGTACGCCTATTGATGTGAAAGAAAAGACATGATTGTAAGCTCAAATATGTTGTCTGAAATGAGTGCCTTCCGGTGTCTGAGTGGAAAATAGTTGTAACATCTCGGGTGGGCATTGAATTATAGGAATAATAGTTTTCCCATTCAAACAACACATATAATTTCTTTCATGATGAAATAGGCGAGCACAACAATATTGACATGATCTTGGTGTCGGTACACGACATTTTGTGACTCCAATAATTTTATGAAAATTTTGGGCACAGTTATGAGCTCTACATCCTTTGCCTCTGTGATGTACTTGCACCATACCATCATTATAAGACACGTTAATTTGAGGAATCACATTTATAGAGCTTCCTGTTCATATTCAGGAAAATGGAAAATTACTGCGCTGACTATGTTTACTACCGAACAAATATATCTAATATGTACTCAAGTTACAAATTGATTACCTTCATTAATGAATGCAAGATCGTCATTCTCTCTTGCATTTTTATTACCCTCATTATCATGCATTTGTTGGATACGACTTATGCACATTCTTTTTGATGTTCGAAGATTATGTTTGCTTCGTTGTTCTGAATTCATTGAAGCACGTTGAGTTGATTTGAATTGTCTTTACGCTGCAAGTAGCACAAATATCACTACGACTGTTTGGATAAAAATGATTTCTTTCTATTAAATGAATTATAATATCAAAACTGGGTGTTAACATGACTAATTAAGTGATGAAACTTAACTTTAAAACAACATATATACATCAAATAAAATCTATTAATATAAATAAAGGAACAACACATTTTTGTTTGATTGTTTGGTTCTGAAGACTAACTATAGATCACAATAACATGTAGGTAAAGACACGATTTTGGTAAATTTATCAGTTTGTATGCTTTGAAGAGACAAATAGAATAAGAAAGAAAACGGCTCATTTTCTTTGTAACTATTATAACATATAACATTCAATAGTCTTCACAGCATCATCTATAATAGAGATTACCAGAAATCCCCACTGAACAACTTATGCTAATTGCTCAGCATGTCAACAAAAAAGATAATAGCCAAACTTGATTCAAATGAAACGGAAAAAAAAAACCCAAGAAAGTAACAACTACTACATTCCATATCTTTACCGAGCAATTTATGTTGGCTATATTAAGGCAAGGCTAAATATTAACAGAACCACCACACTAACTAAACATACTGAATTCTCTTTTTGTAGTCGATCAGTATAACCAATCAAACCAAATATACTATTCAATCTATTAATTCCAGCATCTTATAGAATCAACTATCTAACCGACTACGCTATGTAATTGAATCAGGTATTGATAAAATTATTTTATCCGATATAACAAAATGAAAAGAAAAATGCTACATAAAAGTTCCGAGACAGAAAAAGTAGACACGTCATGAGATTGCAAGATTTGTCATTGATATAACCACAAAATAGACTGAAAGAGACAACACTGTATCTATTTTATCTTGATATAAACAAATACCGACAAAACGACAATTGGATAAGCAACAGAGGCCAATCATCAGCTATTACCTTTTTTTTCACGATATCTATTTGAGGCACAGAATTCAACTGTTGTTTTTTTCCACAGCAGCAACTTTTGAAATAAGAGCGAACAACTCTTGTATGAAATAAGATTCATAGTAAAAATGGAGTAGTATCAGTCGCACTCAACCAAAATTTTTATAAATAGAGTAAAAATCCTAGATAAAAATATAGCTCAAACATTAGCCTACACATATGAAAACTAACCAAACAGATTAGCTCAAATTTTATGAGGACCTTGAACCTCATAGTAGGGAAGCGAATAAGCAAAGGAAAAAAAAAAGCACAAATTAGGTAAGATGTTGCATATAGAACACTAACAATATACACCAAGAAGAAAAACCCTATTATGGCAATAAAACAATTATATGATTCCCTAGGGAATTGAATGGAATGAAAAAAATTTGGGAACTAATGCAAGCTTAGTTCTTTACTTAACCAAGAGCAGCAGAGGAAAAAGAGAATAATAACCAAAAACATTTACCTAAATGCAGACAAATGTTAGTAAAATAAGCGTTTACCTGCGCAAATACTTCCACAACTCGAAGTCGTTCTAAGAACTCTATTACAACTTGAAACGGCATGAAAAATCGATAGAAGTTAATTCAGCAATAAAAATTCAACAACTACTACATAAAATTAAATAACTACATCTGCCTAATCACAATATCTTAAATAAAATACATGAGCATTGCAACTCTGTATAGTCCAATTAACGGAGATAACATTCTAACACTTCATAGTTGGGTTGTATTGCAACTTACTTGTAATATAGCTAATCCACTTCTCATATGCAACAATTATATAATAACCCCACACCAAAAAATTTCAGCATTTTTTAAATTCATTAACTTTCTAGTAACACCGCTTTACATCATGTTTCTCAAACATTTAAACAAAGTCACACCAGCTAGGATGATCAAAGCACTCCTGGAAATTAACCATAGATTAAGAACAAAACAGAGTATTCCAATGCGCTATTTTGAAGTTGGATTGCCACCAGCAACAAACATGAGAACTTGAAATGACTCATAACTCAACTTCTACATATCTCAATGATTATCAAAATGACACCCTCAACAACACCTTGATCATGTTCTTAAACCCTAAACAAAGTGCTATTCTGTAGGGAGATAATAGCCAAACTTGATTCAAATGAAACGGAAAAAAAAAACCCAAGAAAGTAACAACTACTACATTCCATATCTTTACCGAGCAATTTATGTTGGCTATATTAAGGCAATGCTAAATATTAACAGAACCATCACACTAACTAAACATATTGAATTCTCTTTTTATAGTCGATCAGTATAACCAATCAAACCAAATATACTATTCAATCTATTAATTCCAGCATCTTATAGAATCAACTATCTAACCGACTATGCTATGTAATTGAATCAGGTACTGATAAAATTATTTTATCCGATATAACAAAATGAAAAGAAAAATGCTACATAAAAGTTCTGGGACAGAAAAAGTAGACACGTCATGAGATTGCAAGATTTGTCATTGATATAACCACAAAACAGACTGAAAGAGACAACACTGTATCTATTTTATCTTGATATAAACAAATACCGACAAAACGACAATTGGATAAGCAACATAGGCCAATCATCAGCTGTTACCTTTTTTTTCACGATATCTATTTGAGGCACAGAATTCAACTGTTGTTTCTTTCCACAGCAGCAACTTTTGAAATAAGAGCGAACAACTCTTGTATGAAATAAGATTCATAGTAAAAATGGAGTAGTATCAGTCGCACTCAACCAAAATTTTTATAGATAGAGTAAAAAAATCTTAGATAAAAACATAGCTCAAACATTAGCCTACACATATGAAAACTAACCAAACAGATTAGCTCAAATTTTATGAGGACCTTGAACCTCATAATAGGGAAGCGAATAAGCAAAGAAAAAAATAAAGCTCAAATTAGGTAAGATGTTGCATATAGAACACTAACAATATACACCAAGAAGAAAAATCCTATTATGGCAATAAAACAATTATATGATTCCCTGAATACAATCTAGGGAATTGAATGGAATGAAAAAAATTTGGGAACTAATGCAAGCTTAGTTCTTTACTTAACCAAGAGCAGCAGAGGAAAAAGAGAATAATAACCAAAAACATTTACCTAAATGCAGACAAATGTTAGTAAAATAAGCGTTTATCTGCGCAAATACTTCCACAACTCGAAGTCGTTCTAAGAACTCTATTACAACTTGAAACGGCATGGAAAATCGATAGAAGTTAATTTAGCAATAAAAATTCAACAACTGCTACATAAAATTAAATAACTACATCTGCCTAATCCCAATATCTTGAATAAAATACATGAGCATTGCAACTCTGTATAGTCCAATTAATGGAGATAACATTCTAACACTTCATAGTTGGGTTGTATTGCAACTTACTTGTAATATAGCTAATCCACTTCTCATATGCAACAATTATATAATAACACCACAACAAAAAATTTCAGCATTTTTTAAATTCATTAACGTTCTAGTAACACCGCTTTACATCATGTTTCTCAAACATTTAAACAAAGTCACACCAGCTAGGATGATCAAAGCACTCCTGGAAATTAACCATAGATTAAGAACAAAACAGAGTATTCCAATGCGCTATTTTGAAGTTGGATTGCCACCAGCAACAAACATGAGAACTTGAAATGACTCATAACTCAACTTCTACATATCTCAATGATTATCAAAATGACACCCTCAACAACACCTTGATCATGTTCTTAAACCCTATATGAAGTGCTATTCTGTAGGGAGATGGTGGTACTTTATCTCTTTTTATATTCTTATTGTATCTTCTTATTAAATAAGGTATTAGCACATTTAAGTAGCTTAGAATAGTGAACACTTGCAATCTGTTAGACACTATAAGAAGGTGGCCATGACTGCTTCTGAGTCTTCGAGATAGTCTTAATGTCATCCAATCAACTTGTTCCTATAAGTCAGTTATGTAATATGGATATATGTATCCACTGCAGTTTGTTGAAATAACTTAATTTTAAAACAATTACAACAACATAACTAACCAAGTTTTAAATTTCGTTTTATGATTTGGTTGAAAAAATCCTAACTGATTATTCTGAGAATCTTGATCTAACATACACACACATCAAGTGTATAAAAACCCAGACATCAACATTCAAGTTGCGAGGCAATACCTTGCACAATCAGTCCGAAGTTATAAACCAACCAAATCTAATTAAACCCTGAAAATTGCAGAACCCTACAAATGAAAAAAGTGAGAAACCGCAGCAGCAAACCAAAAGTGAGAAACCAAAGGCGACTATGAGCAAGACGACGGCTGTGCTTTGGTTTTGGGGCAAAGGCTTGAGCGGCGGTCACGATGGTAGTTGAAGGCCTTCAGAGGCAGATGGCATAGATTAGAGAATTGCAGGAGAAAAAAAACAGAGGAGAAGATGAATCACTTACTGAGATGGTGAAGAGCGGTGAAGGAGATACAGAAGAGCTGAGGAAAATTGGCGGTGAGTGAGAGAGACACAGAGAGAGTTAATATGATAGGTTTTTTTTTTCTTAGCTAGCTTCTTTTGGTATAGCTGTGGGTTGGGCTGAACACATATCTTGTTGGAAAAGTCAACGGGTCAAGGGTACTGTTCATGTGAACAGTAACTTGGCCTCCTCGCTTAATATATAGAGATAGATACATACTTTCTTACACTTTCAGGTTGACATAGTAGACACTTCAAAGATATTTGGAACTAAATTTTTAATTTTCTTTTACACGAACGTAACTACAAATGAATCGAATAGTAGCCACAACTTGGAAAATTGCAAAATTGTGCATAATATTAGCAAATGGACGTTTTACAGAATACAGACAGATTATAAAAAAGACATTGTTTCTACCTCTCCCTCGGGACGAGAGGTCGAATCCTTGGCTCCGGGTCCTGTAACTGCACAAGTAACAATACGTCAGGAGTCGGGACTGGGGTGGCCCAGTCTTCGACTCTCCGATGCTTAAGTCAGCGTTGAGTTGCTACTTGTATAATATGGGAGTATGGGAGGAGTGTCAACACTTACCTTATCTGGGGATCTGCGCCCATTTTATAGGCTAGTATTTGGGGTTTTGCCGTTAGTTCCCGATGTGGGACTGTTTCATGGCATTGTTCAGCCTCCCTCCTTTCGGGGGAGTTTAGCTGCTGCAGAATGAGTCTGGCGTGTGTATTGTTGTTGTACCTCCACTGTTTGGGTGTCTTTGGAGGCTTTGCTGACAGAGTATTGGCCGGAATGATCTCCGGCGACCGGGTAATGAAGTTACATTCTCGGCATGGCCAAGTGTTTTGGCTATGTATTAACAAGTCCCCAGTTCGAGGGAGCCCTTGGGTGGGGAGTTATTCCTAAGTTGTGCCTAGAATGTTTTACTCGGGAGTTGGAGGCATGGTGCCGAGTCCCCAAGTCCCTACACGAGGGTCGCGAGGTGGCTGGGGTTGCGTTTTGAGAACTCGGTATGATCTTTTGCGTTATATCTCACGTGCGTCATAAATGGCCAGTTTATGAGGAGCACGTGATCATTTATAGCGGTTTTAAAGAATGTAACGGTCTGGGTTATTTTTTTTTTTTGAGCTCGTTTCTGACGCGCGTGGGTTTGATTGTGGGGCGCGTCTTTAAATGGCTTGTTCGATCGTGGTCGACATGGCTACTCCCTGACCGTTGGTATTAGTAGGGATCTGAACGGTCGAGGTCCACTTGAATGCTCTATAAATAGGCTTTGGGGGGATAGAAGAAGGAGTTTGCGTTTCGAAAACAAAGAGATTAGGGTTGAAGAGTGGGTTGTTCGGTTTTTGAAGAGGGGTTTGTGACGAATTGTGAATTAGTAAAAAAAAACTGGGGAACGTCCAATTCCATCCTCGATCAATTGGGTGCGTGGGCTCGGCTGTTTGCAACCAGCTTCACTGCCACTACACAAACCCAATTTTCCAAGGTATGAACTTGTCAGTTCTTGTTTTGGGTTTTGTTTTTGTTTGATTTATTTCGAATCGATGGGGATAGTGGTTGTGGATTTCGCTTCAGTTGTGACTGTGCTAGGAGAGTCTAGAGTATGGATTGAATGGTTTGCTATCGGGTTAGCTAGGGTTAAGGTAGCGAGAGTCTAACTATGTGAGGATGTAGGGTATGACAGATCCGGTGCGGGTGTCCAGCGAGGAGATCGTGACTGTCTCTATCTCGACTGATCCTGATTCGGACACCTGGCTGACTGCTAACTTTGTGTAGTACCCCAAGAGTATAAGTCAACCGAGCTGATGAAGCGTCGGATACGTCAGGTGCTGTGGGCATTCGAGTGTAGGAGTTCATATCGGATATGCCGGCTTGGCGTATATAGTCATTTCGGCTATGCCCGTGTCCCGGGTCTGTATTTTTGTTATTGAATGTGTTTTTTTTTTTATGTTTGCTGTGCTGTTCTTGACTGATCTTTTGTTTGGTGTAGCGACGATGCCTCAGGACGGTGGGTCGTAGAAAAAAGAAGGGCCGTATGACAAGGTCTCTGATGAGGATGTGCTGGATGAGTTGATGCCGAGGCTACTCATGCCAAACGTTTTGACATTGATCTAGAGACTGGGGAAGGGAAGGAGGTGGAGCTGGAGGAATGTGAGGATGATTTCTTGAGGCTGAACCTGGTAGATGAAGATTATGCCTATGTGCCTCCCTTGGTAGCTAAGGCTATGGGTTTAGGCGATCAAGAGGTAGGTGTAGTGGCCGAGATGGAAGGTGGTGACCCTGAGGGCGACCATGAGCAAGTTCCAGTGGGGGAAGAGCACGTCTCGGAGCCGGTTGGGATGGGAGGAGCTCTTGTGGGAAATGTTGGGGAGCCCCCTACTGGTGACAAAGATCTCGCAACAGAGGAGGTAGAGCCTCTTGAGCAGGAATCTGAGGAGGTCGTTGTGACGAAGACTCGGAAGAGGAAGGCAAGGGTGGAATCGTCCCGTGACGGTCAGGCAAAATGATCCCGAAAGGAAGGGCATTCCGGGAGTTCTGGGAGTCTGGCCGAGATTACCCAGGCATTGGAGGGGACCGGGGAGGTGCAGCCTTACTTGGCCCAAATGGCTTATGACATGCGTCACCGGTCCCGTGACATGAATGCCCTGGAGGAGGTTGGGCCCTTAGCTGGCATGGCTCTTGCCAAGGAGAAGTTGACCCGGGTAGGTGTGCATGCTTGTCGATTTAACCGTTATCGATTCTTGGCCTTTTGTTTATGTTTTGGTTTTTATCTGCAGGCGACGCTATTGATGTAAGCGGCAAGTGAGAGGGCTGTTACTCACTTGCAGGGGGATGCAGAGGTCAAGTGCCAGCAACTAAAGGAGGCAGAGGAGAATAATCGTGCCCTCTCCCACAATTTGGAGCAGGTGGAGCAGGATGCGGCTGTCTTCTGAGACCAGGCCACTACCGCTGGGAAGGAGGTCGTTGTGCTGAGGGAAGCGATGCAGGAGAAGAATAAGCAGGTGGAGGCCGAGGAGGTAGCTGTTGCTAAGGTTGCTTCTCTGGAAGCGGAGGTGGCGAGACTGACCCACGCCTTGTCGGAGCAGGAGAGGGTGTGGAAGTTGAAGTGCGCCAGGGTTGCCGGGGCTGGGGAGAGGTTATTCCGGGAGAGTGACCTGTATAAGCAGCAGCTTAAGAGTGCTTATAACTGAGGGTAGGATGAGCTTAGCAAGACTGGGTGCCAAGCTGGCTGGATTAACGAGGCTGCTATGCGCAAGTTTTATGCTGAGAGGGATGCCGCGAAGAAAGCCTGGGAGTTGATGACGCCAGAGCAGAGAAAGCAAGCCGAGATCTCACGATCCCTGGCTAAGCAACACGAGTTCTGGCGTGCTACCTCTTCTGTCGCACCGAAGGAAGGTCTTGCCTTGAAGTCTCCTCGTCCTGAAGGGTCCCCGACCATTCAAGTTATATCATCTCAAGTGGCGTCGTCCGTTGTTGAACCTTCCCCCCTTGAGGTGCCAGACTTGTGCCACCCTTACGTGTTGGGGTGCCGAAGGTTCCAACGAGCAAGTCCCCTGCTACTGGAGTGCAACAAGTGAGCTCCTTGGTACGTCCTAACATTTCTATGAGGCCGCCACCAGGGTCACGTGACCCTGCGAAACATTATTACGGGCAGAGGGTTTCTGTGAACATCAGCCAGTCCCGTGGACGAGGCAGCGGGTCAAAGAGTGGCGGGAGTGTGAATAAGTCCGGTGGCCCGTCCTCCGGGGAGAAATAATTATTCTGTACTTAATTACTTTGTTAGTTTTCAATTTTTGTTTGCTGTTGAAACAATATTGATGGCGTGGTTAGCTAGGTTGAACAAGTTATTTATTGATTGCCTGAGAGTCCAAGTTGACACTTGTTTTTGTTAAAGAATGTTTTGCTTCTGTTGTGATGTTATCCGTGTTCTTGGCACGGTATGCTTAAAAAGATGAACAAAAATGGATAGGCCGCTAATGGGCAAGTTGTACATTTTACTTGGGCCGCTAATGGGCTGCAGTACACAACTGATGAAGCGGTAGCTACCATGTTGGCTTTTGTTAGGTTAAATAGGGTAGAGGTGGAGGTGGCGAGCGTTCCAAGGGTGGGGTAGCACCCGACCATCGGTGTCGCGGAGATAGAATGTAGCTGGTCCCGGGGCATTAACTATCTCTAGCGGGCCTTCCCACTTTGCCTTGAGTCCCGTGGGATGGGGAATGACTTCTTTCATGACCCAATCACCTATCTTTAGAGGTCAGGAAATAACTTTCTTGTTGTAGTGTTGGGCAATTTTTTGCTTGTTATTGATATTTCTGAGATGTGCCCTGTCTCGTCGTTCCTCTAAGAGGTCCATGTTAAGCCTTAACCCTGTGACGTTTGTCTCGGGGTCGTATGCTGCGACACGTTCACTCGGGACTTCCCTCTCCACTAGAATCACTGCCTCGGTTCCATAGGACAGGAGGTATGGGGATTCGCCTGTAGCTGTTGTTGGGGTGGTACGCAGTGCCCAAAGGACTTCTGGGAGCTTGGCTGCCCACAATCCTTTGGCGTCTTCCAGGTGTTTCTTCAAATTTTGCTTGATGAGCTTGTTTATGGCTTCTACCTGGCCATTGGTTTGAGGATGTGCTGGGGAGGCATAGAAGATTTTGGTGCCTTGCTTGGAGAGGAATTCTCTGAATGTGTCATTGTCAAATTGTGTCCCGTTGTCAGTGATGATGGCTTGTGGCACTCCAAACCGGCAGTACAGATTTCGCCATAGGAAGTTAATCACTTTTTCAGTTGTGATTGTGGCAAGGGGCTCTGCCTCTATCCACTTCGTGTTGTAGTCTATTAGGACGATTCCAAATTTGAGTTGTCCCGGGGCTGTTGGCAACCGTCCCACGAAGTCGAGTCCCCATTGGCTGAAAGGGACTGGGGAGATGATAACAGATAGTGGCACTGGGGGGTGATGAGCGAAATTAGCAAATTTGTGGCGTTGGAGGCATGCTTGGACAATTGCTTTTGCATCTTGTTCTAGTGTGGGCTAGTAATACCAGAGTGCTTTGAACATGAGGTTCCGGGCCCCTGTGTGGTTTCCGCAGACACCGCTGTGGAGTGACCTCAATACCTTGTGCCCCTCTTCTGTAGGTAAGCATTTTAGGAAGGGACATGATTGGCCACGACGGTATAGCTTACTGCCCCTAAGCAGGTAAAGTGAAGCCTTGTGGCACAACCGTTGTGCCTCTTTTTTGTCCAAGGGCAAGGTGCCGTTAGAAAGGAAGGCCACATATGGGTCTATCCACGAGGGCTGGCTAGGTGTCTCGAGGGCAAAGATTTCGGAGTAGGTCTTCGAGATACTAGGCTTGTCCAGGATTTCTATGTGGACATCTAGTGGCGTGGACTCGGGAGCCGCTGTGGCGAGTCTGGCAAAGGCATCAGCTTTGGAGTTCTTAGCCCTTGGGATTTGTGTGAGTTTGTAAGATGTGAAGTGCTGCAGGAGGGCCTCGGCTAGACTTTTGTAGGATCTCAGGCTGTTCTGGTTGGCTTTAAAGTCTCCTGCCACTTGATTGACCACAAGTTAGGAATCACTGAATATGTGGATGTGAAGGGCTCCGAGTTCTCGACAGAGCTGGATGCCAGCTATTAAGGCTTCGTACTCTGCTATGTTGTTGGATGCTTTGAAGTCAAACCAGAGAGCATACTCATAGGAGTTTCCCTCTGGGTCTGTGATTATAATGCCCGCTCCACTGAGCCTGTTGTTTGCGGATCCATCGACATGGAGTTCCCAGATGGCGTCCCGGGAGGGGATGTCTGGGTCTGGGTTGCTATGGTCCAGGGGGATGAACTCAGTAATAAAATCTACCGCTGCCTGCCCTTTTATGGTTGTTCTCGGTTTGAAATAGAGGTCGAACTTGCCCAATTCGATTGCCCATTTTACCATGCGTCCTGAAGTTTCAGGTTTTTGTACATGAATTGTGTGAGCTTGGAAATATTGCCTAAGCTTTCGTGCTGCAGTGACGAGAGCGAGGGCAAGTTTCTCAATATCGGGGTAGCAAGTCTCGGGGCCTGCAAAATCTCTTCCACAGTAATATACCGGGAGCTCGTTTTCATGTTCATGGCGCGTGAGGGCTGCGCTAATGGCTGTGGCTGAAACGGCTAGGTATAGGTAAAGCACCTCTCCGGGGACAAGCTTGGAGAGAAGGGGGACTGCTGCGAGGTAAGCTTTGATATTGTTGAAGGCATCATCATGTTCCGGGCCCCATGCCACATTCTCTTTATATTGAGTTTTCAGCAATTGAAAGAATGAGTTGCATTTGTTTGTGAGGCGGGAGATGAACCGGGCTAGAGCTACCAAGCGTCCCGTGAGGCACTGAACCTCGTTCTGGGTACTCTGAACAGTCATGTTGAGTATGGCTTGTACTTTTTCCAGGTTAGCCTCAATGCCTCTTTCACTGACCATGAACCCCAAAAATTTTCCTCCCCCAACAGCCAAGATGCACTTCTACAGGTTGAGGCGCATCCCGTGAGTCAGGAGCTTAGTGAAGATTTTGTCTAGATTGGCAATATGGTCGCCCTCTGCCTTGCTTTTGACCAGCATGTCATCCACATATACTTCCATGACTTCCCCAATTTCTTCTTCAAACATTGCATTGACCAGCCGTTGATAGGTGGCTCCTGCATTCTTGAGTCCAAAGGGCATGACCTCGTAACAATACAGACCCTTGTCTGTAACAAAAGTGGTGTGCTCCTGATCTGCGGGGTGCATTTTGATATGGTTATACCCCGAGTAGGCGTCTAGAAAGCTGAGCATCTTATATCCAGCTGTGGAATCAACCAATTGGTCAATCCGTGGCAAGAGGAAGCTATCCATGGGACATGCTTTGTTGAGGTTAGTGTAATCAACACACATTCGCCATTTCCCATTGGGTTTAGGAACCATGACAACATTGGAAACCCAAACTAGGTAGGAGACCTCTCGGATGAACTTGATCTCCTTCAATCTTTGAACTTCGGCTTGTATAGCTTGGTACTTCTCTGGGTTAAAGGCACGCCTTTTCTGCTTGACAGGGGGATAGTCCTTGAGGATGTTGAGTTTATGTGTGATTACATCAGGGGAGATGCCTGTCATGTTAGCATAAGACCAAGCAAAGACTGCCTGTTTATCTCTGAGAAAGGCGACGAGTTTCTCGCTGAGTTCCAGGTTAAGGTTTGTGCCTATGCGGACTTTTCTCTTGGGAGCACTGAGTGATAGGGAGACCCACTCTGTCTCTTCTGTCGGGTTGGGTCTAGGGATCTGCTTCTTCTTTTCCTTCCCGTCAGGGTCATCCCTGGGGTCATCAATGGACTCAGAGGGGCTGAGTGGCAACATCTCATAGGCACCACGTCCTTGCTGAATGGCATTGAGGCGGCAGTGCTCAATGGCTGCCCTATCTCCTTGGATTGTAAGTATACCTCTCGGGATAGGCACTCTCATAAGTAACATGTGACCTGTAATGAAGCATTATAGTCCCGAGATGATGTCGCGACCCAAGATTATGTTATAAGATGAGGGACAATCAACTATGAGAAAGCGTGCCGCGATGGAAGCACGGCGGGGGTTGGTCCCCACTGAAACTGTTAAGCGATCGGAGTCCAAGGGCTGTACAATCTCTCTTGAGAAGCTGACAAGAGGGTCATGGTTGTTGTATAGTTTAGCTCGGTCCTGCCGGAGCCCTTTATAGCAATCAGCGAACATTACACTGACTGCAGCTCCTGTGTCCACAAGGGCTCTGTGACACCTGTAATGTTCCACTTGGACATTGATTATGAATGACTCATTGTGATGGCAGTTTATCGTGTCTTCCCTTTTATGAAATGACACCTGGTCCTATGCTGATGGGGCAGCGGTGACACCTCTTTGCAACTCGAGAATTTCCAGAGTTGTAGATTGTCTTTTGGCAGAGGGTTGACGAGGGGAAGTCGCGGGGCTCCACCATGCAAGGTTAGGATTTGGCCATGAACCTCAATGGCGTTAGCTCTTGTTGCGGGAGTGCAATACTGGTGTAATTATCCGTTTCAGATTAAATGCTCGATTGCATTGCGAAGGCCATGACACATCTCAATGGTGTGGCCATCGTCATCATGATAAGCACAATATTTGTTCTCTGTGACCCGCCGGAGCTTCTTTGGGTATTTGCTCTTGGGTGGTGGGGAATAAGGTCATTATGTTTGGCCCAGATGTCTTCGTATGTAGTGGACAGGGTAGTGTGGACTTCGTAACTGGGTGGCGGGGAAGAGCGACGCTATTGTTGGGGGCTCTGCTCTCGGGACCGATAAGGATGGTCCCGTCCCCGCTGACCGTTATGGCGGCGGTCTGAACCGCGCCCCTGGTTGTTATCTCGAGAGTTGCCATGCTGCTTGCTTCTGTCATAATAGTCGCATTTCTGCTGGGATTGTTGCTTGGGGGTGGGGCTGGAAGAGCTAATGTGGTGGTTTGATTGGAGTGCCCAAATGTGGCAAACTCGGCGCGTGCCCATCAGACAACAAGGTCCATCAGGGCATCGTATGACCCTGAAGGGTTCCTATTGATCTCCATTAGGAAACTGCCAAGAAGCAAGGCTTGGCGAAAAGCTTGTTCAGCGACTCGGGGTTCCAGGTTGTGGTAGCGCGCCGTGGCTGATTGCCACCTGGATAGGAATGCATGGAGTCCTTCCTCCTCTTTTTGCTTGATGTTAAATAAGGCATCCACACTTCGGTAGATGCTGGCATAGAGTATGAAACGGTTGAGGAAGCGCTCCGAGAGTTGGTCAAAATTTTCAATGGAGTTAGGGGCAAGTTGACGAACCAACTAAGTTCTTCATCTGAGAGCGTTTCTTCGAAGGCGTGACAGGCCATGGCATCCGTGTATCTGGTGGAGCTGCACAACGAGAGGAATGTTTCAAGGTGGAGGCGGGAGTCCCCGGTACCCTTATATTTGTCTATCTTGAAGGGTTTGGCCTCGGGAGGTCTCTTATCCAGCTATACTCGTGGCGTAAAGGGACTTGGGCGATGTCCATATCCCGAGAATAGAGGTCGCTGGCTCCCGCGACTCTCGACGCTCTTAACTCGGGAGGCCAACTGGTTGACAGAATTGCTGAGCTGGAGGAGAAGTCAGGTTTGCATGTCGAGAGGTGGGTTGGCAGAGGTGGGATTAGGGTTGGGAGTATCAGATTGCTCGGGTCGGTTTATCGGGGGAATAGACTCATTATTAAGTGCAGATGGTTGGGGGGCTGGGAGTGGAAAGGATGTATGGGTGAGTGGATGAGTGACATTGATGATCTGGTTAGGGCCTCCCAGGAGCATGAAACTGTTCTGTCCTTGGTTAGGAAAAAGAGATGTCAGGGTGGGATCCGGAGTGGGAGTGACCCTTGCTGCCCGCTCTAAGGTTTCATTGTAAGTGTTACGGTGATCCAGAGTTGTGCAGAGCAGGAATTGTTCATTTTCCAGCTCAACGATGCGTACTCGGTACGCTTCGGCCTCCGCTTTATCCCTAGCCGCTTGCTCTCGGAATGAATGGAAGTCCCTTTTTAGAATTTCGAGGGCTGTAGCAGCATCCGGGTGGTTGACATGGCCCGTAGATGCGGTAGCTTGGTTAAGAGGGGCGTCTTCAGATTAGAAGAGTTCCTTTTCTATGTGGGTTCCGGGTTCGTTTGCGTCATCCCTAATTTCCACCATCTTTCTAAGTTAAAATGGGAGTTCCATAAGAGGTCCCCTCCTTCTAGCGCCAATTGTTTCTACCTCTCCCGAACTCTCAGGACGGGAGGTCGAATCCTTGGCTCCGAGTCCTGTAACTGCACAGGTAACAATACGTCAGGCGTCGGGACTAGGGTGACCCAGTCTTCGACTCTCCGATGCTTAAGTCAGCGTTGAGTTGCTACTTGTATAATACGGTAGTATGGAAGGAGTGTCAACACTTACCTTATCTGGGGATATGCGCCCATTTTATAGGCTAGTATTGGAGGTTTTGCCGTTAGTTCCCGATGTGAAACTGTTTCATGGCATTGTTCAGCCTCCCTCCTTTCGGGGGAGTTTAGCTGCTGCAGAATGAGTCTGGCGTGTGTATTGTTGTTGTACCTCCACTGTTTGAGTGTCTTTGGAGGCTTTGCTGACGGAGTATTGACCGGAATGATCTCCGGCGACCGGGTAATGAAGTTACATTCTCGGCATGGCCAAGTGTTTTGGCTATGTATTAACACATTTAGCCACAACTCTTTGACTGACTGACCAATGATATATTCATATATGCAAGTCAAGAACTTGTCGTTTACATCAAAAATGCACATGAACTATATATGTCACAATCGATCAATACATAGAATCAACTAATTAGACTTTTTGAAATGAATTTCTCAAAGTCAATCATGGCTTGGAGATTATCCTGAAGAAGTGGACTATTGTAGGCTTTGTTCTCAGTTTCTTTAATCTTGAACAGTATTGGCAGTCCAGAATCCAGTCTTTTTCTTCTTACGCATTCCTCCTTTGTGCATTAAACTCATCCAACTATTTTCTTGCAGTAAGTAGAAACATTCTTAACTGTATTGGTGTTTCATAATATGTTGTATTTTGAATTTAAATTTGATGCAGTGAATTTTACATTATTTTGGTTTGAATTTATAAGAAAGCAAGATTTAGGGTTTAGAGTTGGTTGCATAAAAGTTAAAGGTTGTCTTGATTGTACTACATAAATTTCTGGTTAATCAGCAATCAAGTTCAACAAGATGTTTATTTGTTGAAAAGTCTTTTTTAGTGAGATTTTAAAGAAATCTCATTGATCAATATGGATTGGTGGAGTGCTAGAAATGTTTGAATGTTCTGAAGCTAAAACTAGGTTGAAAAGTTAACAGTGTGTTTGGATGAGGGAAAAATTGAGAGAATTTAAACAAAAATAGGGATTTCCCAATTCCTAGGTTGTTAGGTCTCATCTAGAACCCCTCGATCCCTCTCTCCATCTTCAGTTTACAACTCTCTCTCTCTCTCTCTCTCTCTCTCTCTCTCTCTCCCCCCCCTAATTTCCTCCCTCTATTTTCTCTCTGACAAGTCTATTGTTGCATGTAGATCCAAACTTAGCTCTGCTCATCATTTACAGCGGTCAATACTCCATTTCTCCGTATTATCTTCATCTTTGTACGTGTTTGGTAAGCACTCAAAAACTCAGATCTTTAGTTCAAATTGTTTATATACATGAGTATATATGTTTATATATTATAGATCCATGTGAAATCAATTATGAGGTTATTTTTTTATACGATTGTGGGGATCTAATATGTTTTTGTTTATAAAAGATGGGTTGCATAAAAGATAGACCTACTCAAGATATGTTTTGATGATGATTTGTGTTTGTTTGGATAAGAAAAAAACTGTGACTGTGCTCTATAAGGGTTTAGTTAATACTGAAGATTATGTTTTGATGATAATTTGAAAAGAAAAATCTATATGCGGTTTGTCAAAAATAAACTTCAAAAAACCTATTTTTTCATAGAATGAAGACTTGAGCCTCTCTAAATTTTAGTTTTCTAATGGACTTTTGTTATTTGATGAACTGCTTTTTTAAGCTCTTATTTGGTGATGAACGGTGTTATGAACTTATAGACTTCTATCAATTTTAATGTTTTCTGGTTATGGTGATAGACTTAAACTTCTATAATATGTTGTATTTTGAATTTAAACTTGATGCAATGATTTTTACATTATTTTGGTTTGAATTTATAAGAAAACAAGATTTAGGGCTCATGGTTTAGAGTTGGTTGCCTAAAAGTTGAAGGTTGTCTTGATTGTGCTATATAAATTTACGGTTAATCAACAATCAAGCTCAAGAGTCTTTTTTTTTAGTGAGATTCTATATTCATTCTATAAAGTCCTTATGGTTTTGAATGGTATTGTGAAGGAAATCTCATTGATCAATATGAATTGGTGGAGTGCTAGAAATGCTTAAATGTCCTGAAGCTAAAGCTAGGTTGATATGGTTTCTAAATCCATCCAGGAAAACATTGTTTTCAAAAAACAAAATCTAGGGAAAATGCCCATTTACTACTAATTTATCTTTCTCTTAGCCCATTTGAATGAATCTAATATTAGAGAGCCCATTCCAATACAAGGTCTTCCTTTTTTTGCCCAAATGACCAAATCTTTACTAAAGTCTTAACAAATTATATTATTTTAAGACTATTTTGCCCCCACCTCTTCAACATGAAAAGACTTGGTCGAAACCTCGGACTCCGGTCACCGGCCAACGGACTCCGATCACCGCCGGCCAACGGACTCCGATCACCGGCCGCCAGATTCCGGTCACCGGCCGCTGGACTCCGGTCACCGAATTTTCCCCGGCCACCGGACTCCGGTCACCGGAATTTTCCCGACCTCCGGACTTCGGTCATCGAAATTTTCCCGACCGCGGGACTCCGGTCACCGGAATTTCTCCAGTAACTAGTTACTGACCCCTAATAACCAGTTACTAACCCCAGTAACAAGTTATTGACCAGTTACTGACACCTAGTGACCAGTTACTGGCCCCTAATAACTAGTTACTGATCAGTTACTGACACCCAGTAACCAGTTACTGACCCCCAATAACTGAGTCACTTTGGTCACCGGCCGCTTGAACTGAGTTATTGACCCTCAATAACTGAGTAATGATTCCTTAAAAGACTATTGACCCCGGGTAACTCAATTACTGACCCTCAGTAACTTGAGTTACTGACCCCCAGTAATCGATTACTGACCTCCAGTAATCAGTTACTGATCGACCTCTAGTAATTAGTTAAAACACAAAAAAAACAAAGACAATAGAAGAAGAATAAGAAAAAGGTCCGCACCCTCACACCAACGAACAACAGAGGTCCTTTCCCTCACACTAACGAACAACTTCAAGGGCCATAAGAAATTTATTAAGAGGTAATAAATATTAAGAAATTGTTTACTACCCCCCAATAAATGTTTATTAACCCTAATAAACGGTAGAACATGAAGCTATTACTCCCACAAATCCTCATCAGAACATTCTAAAGAATTTATAGAAGCTAATATAAGGTTTACAAGGGGATAATATAGTTAACATCACACAACCTCTCTCAACAATAAATTATTGACCCCATTAATCATGGTATTGACCTTTATTAATGATTACTAACCCTTGATAAACATTTTCCTCTTCATGAACCCGTTCTGCAAATGACAACCTTACTAAGGACCCGATCTGTAATCAACACATGGTCTACCCACCGCATCTCTTCCCTCCTTCATATCCGACCCGGTCTTCACCAAAGACGACCTTGACAACGGCCGGATTCAAATCTAGAGATGAAAATCCAGATAGTCTCTGAGGAGATCGGCGCCTTGCTCGTTTAGTTCCACCGGTGAACGACGTCGTTGCGGTAAAAGGCGTTGCTGCAATGAAAGGCGTCGCTGCGAAGAGTGGTTCCACCGGTTACGGCCTCGCTACGGTGAATAACGTCGCTGCGATGAACGACGTTGTTGCAGAGAGCAGCGACATTTCGATCCCTCCGACATGAACGGCGTCGTGGCTCACAGATCGAAGATCGGAGAGAGAGAGAGAGAGAGAGAGAGAGAGAGAGAGAGAGAGAGAGAGAGAGAGAGAGAGAGAGAGAGAGAGAGAGAGAGAGAGAGAAGAAGAAGAACCAGATCGGGAAGAAATAGGTTAGATGACGGGAAAGAGAAAGAGAGGAGGGTAGTTATAATATGAAGGGTAGTATTGTTTTTTTCATTAAAATCATTGGAATGGGATGTGCTAAACTTTTTTCATTGGAATGAGATATTAAAACCCTGATTTTGACTAGGTATTTTCCCCAAAATCTAATTAGCTAAATAATGATGTTTCCTGAATGTCATGGACCCTTTAAAGTTACTTATTTTAAACAGTCCATAACTCACTCTCACTCTCAGCCATAACAATCGTTATCCTAAACAGTCTATGACACACATAGATCCGTCAAACTCTTTGTCATATACAAGGTCCTCTATTCTCTGTTATTTACATAACATTTTAAAAACTTTCTTGCTTGATAATCCAACAAAATTGCATGTTATCCCTGTCAGGAGACAAAGTCAAAATACTAACAAATCCTCTTACACAAATGACAGCAGAAAAAATGGAACAAGAGACAAATAACTGTCCCTGAGCTGAACAAGTTGAACCTAGAGCACTACAAGGTAAAACAACAGTTGGACGAATTTTCTTCAGCCTTTAATCATTATGCTACAAAGTATCATTATCTGCAAAGATGCTCAATTTGTTGCTTTCTATTACCTACTCATTTTACAACAACTTTCTCTTAATTTACAACCATATTCCCACAAATGACCAAATGATTTATTCCAAGGATTCCATTTATAGATTCTCATAAAATGAAGACTAGTGATATGAGGCATGGCTACACTGCTATAAACAACTAAAACTAAAGGAAAATAGTGAGTTACGAATATGCCAGAACCACGGCATGCAAGTGCCCCTCCCTCGGTAAACATCAAACCCATCAACTACAGTTGCTCTCAAAACTGCCTTTTAAAACATGAGTGTGTGTGTGTGTGTGTGTATATATATATATATATATATACAGTCTCTATCCAGAGCGAAACTTCGTTCTGGAATTAACGTGCGAAGGTCCTTATTTGACTCACTTTTCGGTCATATTTTTCGATCATACCCGGTCAGTATCTAGATACATATCGTATGATCATTCTTACAAAGTTTCATCCACTTTGGTGACCGTTTAAGCCTCCATAATCATGATTTACTCCAACGGTTCTACTTGGACAGATTTTGTTCTATTGATTTATTTTATCTGATTCAGTGTGCAAACGATCACCAAACTGGATGAAACTTTGTAAGGATGATCATACGATATGTATCTAGACACTGACCGGGTATGATCGAAAAATATGACCGAAAAGTGAGTCAAATAAGGACCTTCGCACGTTAATTCCAGAGCGAAGCTTCGCTCTGGATAGAGACTATATATATATATATATATATATATATATATATATAAAAGCGTTCTTCATCTATTAACCAGTAAAAATAGATTTCATTCTTTAATTCCACACCTTTCACGCTACCTTTCATATCGTTAAATTAGTCATCTGTATTATCTCAATATTTGGTACAATTTAAAACTTCAAAATAGTTGATATTAGACACAGATCAAGATGGTGCATTTGCTTTATGTAGTTCACAATAAAATAACCATCTATCTCTAACTAAAAAATCATTATGCCAATAGCATAGTTCAAAATTGGATCTGCAAAATGTATTTGTTCTACTCTTTACAATGAAGTTTATAACTTTAGGTGACTATATTACAACAACTCAATGATATTTGTAGCTTTTGCCATAATGAAGTTTAAATGACTAATCTCATAAATTACTAATCTCAACAATACGTGTGTCTACAGTTATAGAATGCATATTGTCATTGAAGACCCCAACAATGAGACCATACTAAAGCTTAGGGAAAAACCAGCAGAATAACTCTTTGGAATGACCTGCAAGGACCTCATCAACAAGTACCCTTACATAAGACAACAATCACTGCCACAAGAAATTGTGCAAACAATAGGACAAATCCATATATTCCAAATCTAAAAAACTGACAAACATGAACTCATCGTCAAAAAGATTCTCCCAGATACACAATCATTTCACTACAGGATAAAACCCTTTTAGAGACAAAATTATCTGTGGCAAACCAGAATTTTGTCCCCTAAACCTCTAACAGGAGACGAAATGTAATATTGTCACTAAGATTTTGTCTCACAGTTTAAAATATATAAAGACGACTTAAGCAAGTTATATTCGCACAAATAAAAAAAAGAAAAGCATTGCAGTTCGTGATGAGATATCTTCCTTAACCGTTCCTGCTCTTTGACGACTCAATCTGGAATGCCGCCACCTTCCTCTCTGTTGTTGTCTCTTCTCTCTCTCTCTCATGCTCATCGATTATATGATCTTGACTGTAAATTGGAATTGTGCCAATTTGATTTGGAGGGGGGGGGGGTTTCGTTTGGGTTGATTTGGTTTTCGTTTGGATTTTTCAAGGTTTTTGATTACACTGTTTGTCTGGTACAAGATAACACTGTTGCGGTTCGCGATTCATCGTCGAGTTTCTTCCCTCCAATTCGGTTAGTTCTTCTCTTAAATCTTCCTCTGAACTTGCATGAACTCTAAGTTTTCCAATTGAAGTTCTTGGCTGTAATTTGTGTTTTCTTTCTGTAAATTTAGGGAAGAATGATTGTTTGTATTGTATGGTGCTCCAATTGGTTTAAGTAGAGAACTTGAGAGGTCATATGCGATTTTGTAATTTTAGGGTTTATCACTACTAGAATAAAGGACTTAGGTGACAAATAGGTTTCGTCGCCTAAATGCTCATTTTCGTCGCCTAAGTTCTCAAGCGATGAAATGTTCGTCGCCTAACAGTCATCGTATCAGCATGGACCCGTAAGAACTTAGGTGACGAATACAAAATAATGGTCGCCTAAATAGATACTTAGGCGACTATTTAATCATCGTCGCATAAGTCTAAGGTGAGGAACACTGACACATTTAGGCGTCGAAATTATTGTCGCCAACAATTGGTGACGAAAAGAAATTATAGTCACCTTAGTTTCCTTTTACGCGACCATTTATTAATCGTCGCTATGTTTAAGGTGATGATCCAACCCCGGCGACAGTTTCTCATTTTAAATTATATGCTTTTAAATTATAATTATATATTATTAAAAATCTAATTATATCACTGATATGCACACAGTAATTATGTGTGCATATTTTCAAGTTCATATTCAAAGTTAAAAACCTGTTGTGCAAATCAAAATCAAAACAAAAGAAGTTCAAACTCAAAAAGTACTAAACTTCCAGGAGGTATATATACACAAATAAAAGAGCAAGTTCAAAGTTCATAGTTTAAACGCTCCCTACTACCCTAGCCTCTTATAGTCTTATATAGACAATATTTAACAAAAGAAGAGACATATATCAAGGGTTCCACAAAAACAAAAAGCCATGGACCTAGCTTCAACCATGAACCTCAAGCTGTTGGCCTTCTTGTCCGCTCGGCTGCGACTGCACATACTTCTCCAACATCTGTATACGATAAGCCTGATTATTGGGGGAGCCAGAGTAGATAACGATTCCAAGGGAGGAGCAGCCACAGTTGGTGGATTGGCCGGCCTCGGTCCAAGTTGCTGAACAGCCTGCTCATAGCAACGTTTAAAGGCCTCCTGCCTTGACTTCCTCTTCATGAGTGGCGGCATATGGTTCCTAGCCAAATGAGATCAATTTTACATATTAAAAATTCAGGAAGAAAGAACGTATATGTATAACATGAAACTAATAACACATAACATTCTAAGATCATAATGATTTTCTGGTATGCCACTTCTGCCTTTCTTTATTAACACTATACATAAATCAAAGAGTTGAATAAATATCATTGAAAACATGAGTGCTGCTCAAGTACACTTACTGCCGGCCACAATATAAATAAATAAATAAATAAATAAATATATATATATATATATATATATATACATACTTATATATATATATATATATTCACATCAGGAGAAATGCAAAAATAACTAAATGTGAAGAGATATGAAGATGCATTCACTGGGAGAGAACCGTAATATATGAGACACTATCGTCAGAATACGCATACAACATGAGCCAATTGTGCACCTATCCTCTCCTAATCATCAGTTGCACATCCTTCTACAAACATAATCACTCTGTTCAACCAAAAAATCTGGTATAGAGTGTCTATCTATCACCTCCTCATACATAAAATCTTATTATAAACTTATTATAAACTACCTGAAACCAAATATGACTCATGGCATGATATCGGATATACCCAAAAGAGAAACCATAGCAGATGCAAGAGGATCATGTATACAATTGCTAGGAGCAAAATACAGGAGACTACACACAGAGTCATAATCAAAAACCTGGTATGCATTTCATTCAACCAAGTAATTAGTAAATCCATCAGAAACTGATTCGATTTCTTCTTATAGTAAACAACATTTTTCTTATGATTCAGCAGGTTTGTTTATAACTCAAACTTCGAAAGATTTGAGAGATGCAGTTACCTTGAAAATATCAGAGAAGCTTCAGAACAAACAAATGGCTTGCTTTGGTTAATGCCTTCAAATCAGGCCGTTAGCAACCTTTGGCTCCGGAGACCCCTTCTGTAGAAAATGAGTGCATTTTACAGTGAGAGATGCTCTAGTAAACTAATGAATCTCAACACACGAGAGAGACAGAGAGAGAGAGAGAGAGGACTAACCTTAGAGTTATTTGCACCTTTTTTCTTCTTTGCAGCTTTGGAAGCTTTCTTCAGAGCTTCAGTTTTCAACGCCCTCTTCTCTTCTTCCTGAAATTGAAATTGAACATCACTAAACATGAGCACTTGACAAAATTGGGTAACAAAATAGGGAGGAGAAGCAAACCTGTACGAAATAGAGATAGTGCTTGTTGAACAATCTGAGAGTCTCTTTGACCCTAACACGGTCACTCTTGTCAACCGAGTCACAAGCCTTTGGGTGCTCCTCGGAGTTGTCAAAAACAATTGAAAGCCACGAAAGAGATCGATTTTGTAAATTGAATACAGAGGAGAGATGAGAGAGAGGCGCAGATGGGATAAGAGATGAGAAAGAGAGAGAGATCGATTTGTAGATTGAATACGGAGGAGAGATGAGAGAGAGGCGCAGATGGGATAAGAGATGAGAAAGAGAGAGAGATCGATTAGGGATTGGGAGGGTTTTTGGGTTCGATAGTAGAGGAAGAAGAAGTTTATTTGGGATGCGATCAACACATGAAATTTGGGACACTTGGGATTTTGGGTGGGTTTCTGGATTAGTAATCTACAACAGGCGACCATCTCACTAAAATTTCGTCCCCTAATAGCCCAAACTAGTTTTGAAAAATGGGTCCAAATTTTGAGCGCAAAACGCTGCCGCCCAATTTAGAGACTTAGGCGACGAAGGTGAAGTATTTCGCCGCTGAAGTAGACTAAATTTTTTATCCACCCGCTAAAATTTAGTTAATTAGGTGACTAAAATTTCAATTTTGTCGTCAGAGCTATTCTACAACACACAAAACACTCTTACATGTCTCTATATAGCCTAATTTAGTTGGTTCTTCCACACACAAAACTCTCACATTGATGAGATATAACCACCTATGTAAAAATTTAGGGAAGTTCACCTCCCCATAATAAGGCTCCTATAGGGAAGCATAAGCGTAAATGGGGTTGACCGCTTTTATCGGGAACCAAAAGTTACCGGAAATATATGATTTTTCAACCATAATCATATTTCATCATACCGATCACATCTTATTTCACATGATTTTAAAAAATATTGTTTCCTATATATAGTTGGTTCATAAAGATATATACTTGCATGTAACTTACTAAACAAGTTATACCACATTAGTAGACATGTTGTGGTTCCGATGACTAAATTTCATAAAATTAAAATTCAACAGATATGATCAATATACTTAAATATGGATATGGAAAAAAATTCACCTGTTTTCGATAAGGTTTGGGTCTCGATCCACACGGTCAAACCTAAACCAACGTCATTTATTACGTGAAAAACACTCTTACCTACCCCTATATGGCCTAGTTTGGTTGATTCTTCCACACACAAAACTCTCACATTGATGAGATCTAACCATCCATGTAAAAATTTAGGAACATTCACCTCCTGACGATAAAGCTCCTCATAGGAAAACAAAAGCGTAAATAGGGTTGATTGCTTCTATCGGGGACCAAATGTTACCGGAAATATGTCATTTTTCAACTATAGCTGTATTTCATCATACCGATCACGTCCTATTTCACATGCTTTTTGAAAATATTGCTTCCTATATATAATTGGTTCACAAAGATGTACACTTGCATATAACCTACTAAACAAGTTATACCACATTAGTAAGCACATTGTGGTTCCGATGGCTAAATTTCACAAAATGAAAATTCAACCATACGATATGATCAGTATACTTAAATACGGCTATGGAAAAAAAATTCACTTGTTTTCGATAAGGTTTGGGTCTCGATCCACACGGTCAAACCTAAATCAACGCCACTTATTATACGAAAACGCTCTTACATACCCTTATATGGCCTATTTTGGTTGATTCTTCCACACACAAAACTCTCACATTGATGAGATCTAAGCACCTATGTAAAAATTTAGAGGCGTTCCCCTCCCAACGATAAGGCTCCCCATAGGGAGGCATAAGCGTAAATGGGGTTGACCGCTTCTATCGAGGACCAAACGTTACCGGAAATACGTGATTTTTCAACTATAGCCGTATTTCATCATACCGATCACATCATATTTCACAAGATTTTTGAAAATATTGCTTCCTATATATAGTTGGTTCATAAAGATGAGAATATAAAGTGAGTTTACTTAGCTGCCGAAAAGTTTTCATCGCCTAAGACCTACTTTCGTCACCTAAGATAAACTTGTGACAAAACAATATGTTCGTCGCCTCAGTGGTTGATAGTTTAGGCAGCGAAACCATATTCGTCGTCTTAATGTCTACCAAGGCGACGAAAATAGTACGAGTCATTCTTTTGTCTCCATGATAATCTAAGGCGACGAACAATTATTGGTTCGTCACCTAAGTGATTTTAGGCGACGAATGAAGTTTTCGACGCCTAACTACTTACTTAGGTGACGAAAATGTTTTCGTCGCCATGTTTTCGTCGCCCAAGTCCTTTATTCTAGTAGTGTATGAACCAATAATGAAACTGTGATTTAATTCCTTATTTTTTTAGTCAAGCCAAGGATGAGGCTGTTCACATAATTATGAAATGTGTGAAGACCATATATGTTTCAGGTACTTAAACCTGCAATGGCTTGATCGATGATGCATGCCAAGAAGGGATGGTGAATTTCAGCTCCAATTGTTTTGAAACTGTAAATGTTCAAGTTGGATTTCCTCTCTGTGATTGTTCTTTGGCATAACTTAACCTAAAGTTAAAGATTAATACTGATTTCAGGTTTGGGAAAGCACATGCAGCTTGCACAAACACTATGCATAACTACACATGTTTGTTTCTCTTCTTAAGTTTGTTTGTCCTTAATCGACATCATTTGTTTTTCACATCCTAGCTTTAGATAAAACCAAAGGGATTTCTTTTGCCTTTGCTAAGACCTCGAATTCTACTCGAGGACCACCTCTAAATGCTATTGAAATAAGTATATGCGTGCCGATTGCTGCATAGGTAAGATTGTAAGATCGATGATATCTTATTGTTATGTTAACTTGAGAATTTGCATCAGATTGGCTGTTGATCACCAGTCTTGGTTTTTTATTAGAGCAGCTGTTCTCAAAACCTTCCTTCTCCTGAAAACTCTCCACGTTTGTTATTGTTGAAGCATAAGAAAAGGCATATAGAAAATCTAAAAGAATCTTTGTAGATTAGAAGATAATGTTCAAGGTCGAACTCATCATATAGGTAGCTTCCACTATCAAACTCATTATACAAGTAGCTCCCACTTCATCAAATGCAACTTGGTGGTGACTGGTCATGGAAAAATATGAAGTGTGAAATTCCATTAGAGCTTAACTTCTATTATCATATGCTTTGGCTGTATTGTAAATTACTCTCCCGAAGGAAAGAAATGTAAGGATTAGATATATATTAGATAGCTATATATGCACATATTTCAATAGTAGATGACATTATTTGAATCACGCACATAGGATTTAAACATATGTTGGTGTGTGGTTGGCTGTTTAAAATTCTACCTAGTCTAGTGAGATTTTATTTGTTATTATGATGTTTTTTTCTTTTGTTTCTGTTGATTATTTATTCCTTGAAATTAAAAATTATACAGGACGTTTATGTTTATATTATCCGTTTGTTTGCAGAACACGAGTGACTCTTAAAAGAGATGGTGCACATACTTCGTTATAAAATAAATAGCTTTGACAGTTTTTCTAAAAAGTTTTTGGATCGAACTCACGTTTGCTCCCTGATAGATATGCACCTGAGAAAGGCGATCTATCCATGCCTAAGCAGGTGCAGAGAAGAGCGCATTTCTCTCCCTCTCTCTCTCTCTATTTTTACTCTTTCCAAATTAAAGGAATACTGTGTAAAATTATGTGTGGTATTTTTAATTTTACTGTAATGATCTTGGAACATGTTATTTATCCTTTGTTTATATTTTAGATTGGAGGAGAGGAAGAGAGCTGAAAAGAGAGAATGAGAAGCAAAGGAACAAAAGTTTACACCAAGATGGTTCAACTTAACTGAGGAGGTAACACCTACACCATGGGGTGACTTGAAAAGTCTATCAGTATAACAGTAAATATACTCAACATTGTGCTACAATTGATGTTGGTGTGGTTGATGTGAAATCAATTGAGTTCAACATGGCAGTATGGCAATGTGTCTGCAAAATGAGCCATATATCTTGTTTTGTGGTAGCTGGTTCATGCAAGGGAAAATTGAGTCATATTGTCCAGATGCGTGGCAAAAGAGGTAGATGTAGTTTGTTCAGAATTGTTGTTGCTAGTTGAATGTTGTTTTTATCATGATGGATATTATGTAAAATTCATTTTTTATCAATGAAAGTTCAGTTCTGCTTTGGATGTGATTTCTTTGTTGGTTTGTAATTTTGATTTTGATTATATATCAATTATTTAAGCTCATTAAAATAAATAAATAAAAACTGAACTAAAAAAAGTAGCATATTTAGCCCAGGCTTCCCGCCATATTGTGATTTTTTTGGACCTTTGACAAAGATGGAGACAATTAGAGACAAACAAAATTGCGTCTATGATCCTTTTGGGTGACAAACTTTATATGAGCTTACGAAGGAAGAAAATTTTTATCATCTCTAAAGTTCATCGAATAATAAACAAGTTGATTTGAGAAGACATTATAGATAATATGTATATGAGATCAACCACGGACGTACTCAAATTAACAAGAGAGAACAAATGAGAGAAAATAAATAAAATAAATACAAACAAATAAACACATTGTTTGTTTTGATCTCATGAACTAGTTAAAACTTAAAAAACAAGTATATTTGTTATCACATTTGAAGGGGCAAAATGAGTAAAGTAGCTTATATCACCCTTAAATATAAATAAAAATATGAAAACAATGGACGTGGAAAGATGTTGAGAAGGGTCAATTGACTTCCCTACTCACCATGTAGCTACGCCCCTGAGACAAACTATTATTTATCTATGTTATTGATTTTCTATTCAATGGTTTCTTTGCCAATATTAAAACTTCATAAATGATGTCTTTTAAGTTTATATATATATATATATATATATATATATATATATATATATATATATATTTCAACCAACGCGCGCAATACCTTAAAACAAATTTTATTATGAATTGATAGTGATGACAAAGGGGAAGATATCGAACCAGCAATGTCATAATTTGAAAAATCACAAAGGAAAAGCTACATTGAGGTAGCCTTACGGAACTTAAACCCTGAACAACTATGAAAGTGACAAAAGCAGTTGTTTGTCACGTTTTGTGTCCATATTATTAGAGGAATGAACTTTTTGAACAACCTCCATATGAAAGCAGCACCACTAACCTATTTTTTGATATAAACGCAGTTGTAGCTACAAAAGTCACTTTTTGTATAGATAAAAATTGAGGGAGCATGTTTGGGTAGTACCTCCATTAAGCTAATGTGCCCATTTTTGAACACTTATTTTGATGGTTGGCACAATGTAATACATTGAAATGATTATGTCGGTGAGCCGTGGCTTGGTTGGTTAAGCTGTTAACTAACAACTTTGAGGTCATGAGTTATTTAATGATTTATTTAAATATTTATTTAATGATTTATTTAATGATTTATTTAATGATTTATTTAAATCTCATTGACATATATATGTAGGGTATGTGAGTTATTTAATGATTTTTTTTTTTAAAAAACATTGAAATGATCAAGAAGCTTATCTTGATCACTACATTTAGGTGTTCAATTTTCAAAATTGCCTCATATCTGAGAGCAATAATTTGAGATTCCTTTTCATTTCCTTACATATGGTTCTAACTTCATATTAATAAGCTTATTAGTATATTTGCTATGTCACCCGCGCGTTGAAATAACTAGTGGGAATTAGAGGATGTTATTTATATGAAAAATTTGAACAATTTCTGGAAGAGTTGAAGATGACAATGGGTTTTAATTCTATTACTACAGAGTTTGAAATGTTACTGTAAGTTTGTTGGAGCATGCATAACGAATAGAGGAAAAGTACCTGAAGAAGTTTACGTTTGTTGTACCCAAAAATCCACAATATTTGAGATTTAACGCATGCTCGTGGCTCTATTGGGCCATCACGCAAGTAACAAGACTAAGTTCTCAAGCAATCACCATGCAAACCCAATATGTAATACTAATAAACTTAGACCCAAGCTACGTCCATTGGGGCTTAAAGAGAGGATGTGGTGTGGAAGGTAACAGATCCATGAGGCTCGTCGTTAAGATAACGTTCATCAATAATTTTGGGCTTGGGACCAAAGTTCATGCATGATGGGCAAAGTTTTAATATGGGCTAGTGAGAGAAATTAAAACCAAGCCAACAAGCCCAGCAAAACCTTTAACCCATTAAACATATTATTTTCTTATTTAAAGCCCATTTAGTTTTAAACTTTTCCCAGAAACCTAATACACCATCGTCTCTAAGTGGAAAATAACTTTTGTTGTTGTGAATCTTTGTTTCAAGATTTTTTGGACTCCCAAGAAATCCTGCATGTCTTCGTTCAACACCCGAATCTCCGTTGTATCTCGTAACTTCCCAGGCTCAAGACCTTGATCTTACCAATATCACAGCAGCAAGCCACCACCCCTATACCTACCATCGCCGCCTTTTCAGTTTCTAGGGTGAGACAGGAATCCATAGCCCCTTCACCAATTTGTTTCCATGGGAGAAATCACGCGCCAAAGCTTGAAAACTACTTGTCCAAAATTGAGAGGCTTCTCTCCAATCCTATGTTTCTAGCAGTAACCCTCCTCCCTTGTCTCTGCTATAAAAAGGGCAGCTCTTTGCTGCTGTAGTCAATCATCAACGACCACTAACCTCAAGCAAGAGATCATGCTTCATCTCTAAAATCCCAGTCCCCTTATTCCTAGCCAATCCCTATTCCATAACCCTCCATAACCCAAAGTCAGACTTTCTCACTAAACTCACAGGCTCCTAGCTCCCCCACTACATCCATTTGCAAGCCTTGTTGTTGTTTCGTGAAAGTAAAATCGATGTCGTTATAGTCAACCAAATCGCTGCTGTTATTATCAAGCGCATCACAACAAAGTCGTTCTTGGATCCTATCCTCAATCGATTTTGGGCCTGATTTCGCTTTGCATTGAGTGCCTTTTTGTTCTAAATCCGACAAGCACAAAAACACCCTCACAACGTTTTCTTTCGAACACATGTTCACTACAAGTACCCTACTAAACACACCGATTTCTTGATTGATTTGTACTATATCGCACACATAAAGTATATGTTTGTCATGTTTTCTCAATCTCTTACTAAGATTGTACCTCCCAATCACTAGGAGGACATGTAAACGCCCACAGTTTGTATACTGACCGCAAGAAGTGCATGAAGCAACTCGATGACTCTGTGAAATAACAAAGGTTAAATGACGATCCAAAAAAAAAGCTAAAGAAGATGTGGCTACTGCATTAATTAATTTGCTCATTGTTGTGTAGATGTGAATAGGAGAGACCAGAAAGTACGGATGTTGTTATGTGATGAATATGTTAGATTTGATTACATCAGAAATAGAGTTCAAGATAAAAGAGAGTCAATCATCTATTCAGTTGATGTTGGTGTTTCTGATCTGCTACAAAAGTGGAATCGTCCCTCATTGTCTTATTTTCCTATTAAAGTGAAGCATTCAATTTCAAATTGAGGTTTTTATATATGCTATACACAACAATCCTAAATGCTTTATGTTTAACTGATAAACGTAAATCACTTTTTTCGAACTACACTTTCAACTCTGATATTTTATCTAAAGTAATTGTTACTAGCTTGCTATTGTATTTGGACCACAAAATCTTTAGTAATGTTAATAGATGCTCTATACATGCAGGTTTCCTTTTTTTAGTGTTTATAAATATTTAGAAATTGTTGAAGGAGAAAAAATAATGAGAATAACGGTTTACTCATTCATTGATAGAAAGGCTTATTTATAGACATTACATAGAGTCTCCCGAAGGATCTAGAAGTTCTATCAACTGTAATCTATTCTAATAAGGAAACCGGATTAACCAATCCTATATGTATTAGGGCAAGACACATAACAAAAGGACGGAAACATAATTTCCTTAAACACTCCCCCTTGTATTGCGTCCCTAATACGATATGGTGCTTATGGTGTTGCCTCGGTAAAAACCTTGCCAAGTAAAACAAAAACCTCATGGATAAAACAAAAGACTTGGTCGAAGGGAAAAAGAGCACAATACACCAACTACAATTGAAGATAACATGTGATGTATGTATACTCCCCCTAATGTCTACACAACGACTCCGTCTGATTAGTAACTCATTCTCGGAGTACAGATAAACAGTGCAAGGCAATACACTTCACATACTTCAAAAGTAGACTTGGGAAACGATTTAGTCATTAAATCCAGCCACATTATCCTTAGATTAGACCTGTTATACTTAGCATTATTTTGATCTTGAAGGAGAAGGTTGTCAAACAACTCAAAACATAAGTTTGCGTTGAAAATCAGATTCACGTGTGACATGACCTTCGTGTACTTAAATAGTAATAACTTCACCAATACAATAGGTATGGATGAACTGTATAAATTTCTGGAAACTAGACACCCGTAGCTTTCTAACCATATAAGATCCATAACCTAGTTCATCTCGAGCTGATCACAAAGCTCTGTCGAAGTTGACTGTTCTGCAAAAGCAGATTCTCGGACAGATCCGTCCTACTTACGAAAATAGCCATAACTCACTCAATATGATAGGTGTAATTAAATGGTTAGTGTCCCTGGAAAGTAGACACATAGACTTTTCCAATGGTACTAATTTCACCATTTTCTAACAAGTGGGCTATCATGTAGGTCCCATGGAATTTAACCTACGAAACTGGGCAGATTCTAATTTCGTTGTTAATGTGTCTTTCTGTAAGGATGAATAAGCTTGAATCTTTCATAAAAGGAATCACTGCCATTATATTGGCATTGCATGGGCGCATCCGGCCACTACCTTAATGTTCCTTCACACTCATCTAAGAGGGAGCGAAGATGCTCGACCGCTAGGAAGAGAGTTGAAAGACTAAGGAGAATTTGGCCTTACAAGTTTATAGTGGATGAGATGTCGAGTTGAGCATATTGTAACAAGTACATGAATGTGCTACCGTACTTAGATGGAGGATTATCCTAAGATTTCTTCGTCATATGGACAAAATAGGTCTTCTCAACACTTCGACCGATCAAGGGATACATATATGCATAACTTCATCGTCCTTTAGATTGCCTTAAGCCGACAGATGAATAAGCATCATCAATAACGGTCCTCACTTTCGAGACCAAGTATTCCCAAGATCCTTTCATTCTTAATTTTGGATCAGTGACATCTCTTAGTTAACAAGAGTGCATCACAATCCATCCAGAATTTACACGCAAATAGGCATAATTCTTCATATCCCTTCCCTAATCAAGTAGATACTTAGCAAATACCTTGCAAACGCGCTCCGTGGTCAGGAGCCACTTGATTTGGGTGAAAACCGATCTATTCAAGATCTTTATGTACATCTCTTAGTTCCCAACAGAGATAAGTTGTGACCACAAACTGCATGTTCAGTTTTTCGGAAACTACCTAACTGACAAGGTAGTGGAGTGCAATGACATCCATTACGAGAGTATATCTCATCGTAGTTGATTCCAGTGCGTTTGTGAGAGACCTTGCGCCAGAAGGTGAGTCTAAACTCTTTTTCTCACTACGCTTTCTAACAAAGACATAACTGATAGAGTTTACACTTGGGGTGTCGGCATCACCTAAGCACTATTTTTTTGTTTAAAGTTTAAACTGGATCGCATCTTTCCATTTAGGTAAATCTACAATGTTGGTATTTTCTCAACAAAGTATGGTTCGATATCAAACTCATTAAACCATGTCATCATGTACACCGGTGTAATTTATAAGTGTAGAGATCTCTATATGGATTGGTATTGACATTGAGGCGTTCCCCAATGATAACCATAATCCAGAAATAACTAACGAATGAGTATCATTGATCAAATGATCAAGTTGTGCCAAACTCGCATTCTTCCTTGGCGAGTATGTATTGAACCAAGTGGCCTCCCCCTAAACCGTGGGAGCCACGGCCTAGCAACACCATCTACCACATTTGTGGTGTCACCATGCCACCATCTATGGGTGACGACATGTCCTCTTATCCAGACATCAATCCTTGCAGGCATGTTTGCAGTATGTATATGTGATCTCGTCATTTTAAGGAAGTTGATAAGACACAGTAGGGATAAACCACGACAATTCCAAGTCGGTCTACTTGAACATGACACGACCTGCCCCGAATTTCACCCTGAACCCGGAGTAAATCGTGCGCGGACCACCTCCAAGGAAAGATTTACCGTAAAATTCGGTACAACCTCCCTTGAAGATGGACAACCCTTCCAATAGAAACCCGCAAACACGTCTAAAGGTTCCAAATCCAACCTTAACTTCTGGAGCCTTCGTGCTCCCCAAAAACAATCACCACCAACAAGATAATAAACATTATCTAAGATAATATACATCATCCGTCAAATATTCTAAAATATCTACAAGCCTTCACCCACAACCAAAAATATATACATTAAACCCAAGTATTCAGAGCTACTAGACACTAGCGGAAATAAGAAAAGACAAGTAGGCTAAACAGGTAACCTACTGGTGAAAGGTGGTGGAAATACGGGTGACTATGCCTCGTCTCCTACTAGATCTAATCCGAACTCTGCAGACTGGGCATTTAAAACAAAGGGCCCAGGGGAAGACATTTAATAACATTAGAGTGAGTGGACAAAAATAATTTAATAACAAAATATTTATGCATTCCCATTTTAATTTCATAGAAAATATACTGCATGCGGCAGCTTAAAAGCACTCAATTCATAATTTGACAATTTCACGACTAGCACTGGCTAGTCACAAACTCAAATAAAATGGAGCCTCTCAGGCTAAACTATATATAAACATATATTCGTATGTATCTACACTCGTCAGACTCCTTGTATGAATCCTAGAAACAATTTAGAAAAATAAAAATTCATACAAGGCTACAACACTGGCGTCTAACGCTCACGTTGCGCCATAATGGTATTTTTCCTCATTATGACCAAAAAGGACGGTGTATATATACATGTAGACTCCCTATATGAAAACCTAAATAAACCGAAAAAGAAAGAAGTTTTCATATAGGGCTATGACGCTTGTGTCTAACACTCACGACACGCCATAATGATATTTTACCTCATTATGACGGACCAAGCACGTATGGCTAGCTAGCATTTATATACATACTATTCTCATAAAATCCAAAACATATATATCCACCGACAATCTCATTTTCGGGATCTCTCCAAAGGAGGAAAAATTGTCAAATAGGCGAGAAATCAATAAATCTCATCAGAAGAAATAAATGATTAATAAAATCATTCATCGCATGCTTTTTATTTAAAACAAAGGTCAACTCACAAATTAGGCCTAAGCCTGATGACGCTCCGAGACTTCTTCTGCTCGGGCCTCCTCACGTCATGTTCCAAATATATAATTAATTTCCCACTAAAATCCAGTATTGATAAAATAGGCAAAATTAATCAAGAGCCATAAATACGCTCATCATTGCCTAAGTTCGATATTCTTAAATCGAAACGATCCAAACTTTTATATCATACTCGGCAGTTGTAAATACAACCTTTCCTAGAAATTGATTTAAATCCTACGGTCGGATTTTACATTATTTAACCGCCAAAATACCAAACTTCGGAAATTCACAAACCTATTCAAAACTCGTCCGAAAATTCCACAATTCACTTCATTAAACTCCTCTAATTATTACACATTTAAAATTATACAAAACCCAAAAACGGCGGCGGCGGCTCCGCTGGTAGCGGCGGCCGGAGGCCGATTCCGGCGAAGTCCAAAATCTACCAAATTTTAACAGTAGCTTCCTCTCAACATCCCAAACAACTTTCATAACTATCACTAAGTCCAATTTTAAGCCTAACTAGGTCAATCGAACGAAAACATTCTAAAAGCCCTAGAATTTTAACTTCGAATTTCTCTTTACCGAGCTCAAGAGGGATCGAGCCTTTTGGAGGGGTTGTTGCACGGGAGGAGAGCTGCAAAACCGTACCAAGCTTGCCCGGATTGGTGGCCAGAGGAGGGAGTTCCGGCGAATGAAAGCTCAAAGCAGCCGCGCTTTTCGGGCGGCACTACTCCTTCACGGCAGCGCTAGGGAGGCTGTGACCGGTCTAGAATGGAAGCTGGATTGATGGCCGACCTTTTGGGACCGGTGTGGCGGCGAACGGTGGACGGACGGTGGCGGACGGATGGCCGGAAGTCCGGCAGCGGGAGGGAGAATCGGGAGAGAAAAAGAAAACGTCGGGAGAGAAAGAGAGAGAGAGAGAAAAAAAAAGTTTTGGGCCTCACCCATCCGGCCCAACTCTTCTATATACAACCCAAATCTGAAATTTAACACCCCAAAAATAATACCCTAATAAAAATTACCTTTTACTAGCTAAAATTTACCATTTTTACCGTCGACACATTTTTCTCCTACGAATAACTCTTCGAAATAATCGTCCCTCAAAACCCCTTTAGGGACTAATTAAACTATATGTCAATGTCAGAGACGGTAAAATTCTTATTATAAACAAGCTAGTAAATAAGATAAAATTTTACGGGTCGGGATGTGACAGAACATGCTTGTTCTTATCTCCCACTAACGACGGGAAGACTGGCTCATCAAAGTGACATAAACGAGATCGTCTGTCAAGGTCCTTATATAAGCGGACGATAGTCGGAAGCTCGATCATGTCTTATTCAAAGACATTATTCATTAAATAACCCATCATTGTGCGCTTGTGGAGATGCAATTTGGCACATACAGATTGCATAACGTTAACTCAATCTGTTAACAAATATGCATACCGTTACAACCGTAACATAAAGATTTGAATGATGGTGGATAAAGATCAATAAGTAAAACTATGACCCTGCTACAATCCGTAGTCGTTAGTCTTACAGGTCCAAAAACAAACCGCCGGTCAAAAAGAAACCGGTTGAACCGACCGTTGGCATCACCGAACCTTTGTTTTACACTTCCTTTAACGGTTCACTATTTTTCAAAGCTCCAAACGCTACCAAATTTTGTAAGAAGGTAGACATGAGAGTTTGAATTCGGAAACCACTAGCCTTGATGACAGAACCGGCCGAAAAAGTGCCGAACCGGCCGTCGGAGTCACCGGAAATCCGTGAACACTTATATTGAGCGGTTCACCACCTTCCATGTCTCCAAATGCCACGAAATTTTGTAAATAGGTAGACTTAGATGTTAGGAATCCATGGCCGCAAACAGAACCTCAAGAATCGGTCTAAAAGTTGGAGAACCGGTTCTCACAATGACTGGTTCGCAAGCTGAAAAACTGGAAATTCTAGGTTTTTTTTTCAACTTTTCAATCATTGTTAAGGTTCCCCATAACATCCAATTTTTATAGCTTGAGTTAAACCAGTGTGAACATCACCATATCATCATTATGTCTCAAAGTAAACAATGAGAAGCCATCTAGGCCAACAGCTTATGTATCATTCTTGTAGAATCACATAAACATTGTAATTAATGTCTTACTTAGTGAACAAAGACTTAACATCTTGTTTATATGCTAGTCTCTACATTTCATTGTCTTTAGCGTAAGAGGGTGTCGCTCCTAATCTTTGTTAAAAAATAGGCTTTACAAAATGAGTAACAAGTATGGCCAATGAGAGATCATGGGAGGTTATTTTGCGTCATATTTGCTTATGAAAGCATGAGTAGTAGTGCCTCCATTATATAGGAGGATAACGCGAATGACTTTAATGTCATCTATAGGCCGTGAGCACTGCTAATGGCTCTACAAAGTTGTATTTGGGTGATCTTTAATCTCAATGGTTACTTTGCTTAAAAGAAAGGATGTATGTGAGAGTCTTTACTCTTTAGTATACGGATCATCAAAACACGTCTAAAATTGTCCCGGACGATTTATGTTAAAACCTACATAAGTCGATGTCTCTATTCTCATCATTGGTGGCAATAACCGATTCAATTAACCGAATCTTAGTGACTCATGAATGTTGCGCATTCATTATAGTGATACATAAGAAATTCTCATCAATTCTCACAATGTGTTTACAGGTGATAAACGTTGACGTGAATATCATTAAGTCATAACACAGTTCGATTGCTTTCTTATGCATAAATAGCATATGTGACTTGAATCATAACGTCATTAAGCATTGAAACTTGAGCATTAATCCGCTCTAATGATTTGTGATGATCTAGTCATCGTAGTCACAACGGATTTATAAAACACCAAATCCATGAATAGTTATCTATTCCTTGCAATAAGCTAAGCACTCAATCTCGCTACAACATATTCATATACCAGAATGTAGAGACAACAGTTTTATGTCAAGACATAGAAACCGAAATATGTTAACAATTTCGATGGAGATTGAAAAAAAAAAGGTATTGGAATCCTTTAGAGTGCATTATATGACGTGTAATACTACATAGATGGACGAAACAAGGCTTAAAACATGCCAAAACTTGGCAAAATTGGTCGTGAGCACTATACAGGGCGGCGCCGCCGCCAACGGCCCACTGTTGGATCTTGTAGAGAAAGAAGAGAATTTTTCAACATCTAATTTTGGATGACATTTAGCGTAAGATAATTTTTTTTTTTGCAATTATGAATCCGCTCAAGAGTGTAGAAAACTACTTTTGTTTGTAATGTCTGTATAAGTGTACATTGTGCCACACTTAACATTACAAATCCACTTTTGATCCAAAACTGATGTGCATTGCGCAACATCATGATATACCAAGTGTGCATTGCACCACACTTGGTTTAATTATGATGCCCAAGTATGCATTGCGCCATACTTGGTGCGATTTCAGTCTTTATAAACGCCACCTTATAATAACTGGTGATCTTTTGTAGTCCAATGTAGTGTCATATAGTTATAATGCGATATATTGCATTATCATATAGCTTATGTAGATCAAACCATATGTGCCAGACAAAATCTGAATATATATGCCAACAATTATAACGAGGTCTTGACCATGAATTTAATTCAAAATATAACGACTAAGTAACTTTAGTCAAATATATGAGGTGTAAGCCTTCACAAAACATGGAAAAATAAACGGATTTGTAGTCACTTAGACTAATAAACCAAAGTCATATGCTTCATATCTTCCGCAATATACATTTTGCTTTTAAAATCCGTAACTGTAAGAATAATGTTCTCATATTCTTCCATATAGTGAGTTTCTTGTTCCAAGAACTCCATATATTTCTTGTTCCAAGAACTCCATATATTTCTTGTACATTGACCATATTATTGCTTTCTTTGCAATTAATGAACAAACATTACCAGAATAAAGGCTTTAGCCGACGAAAATAAAAAAACCAGGCCGACGAACTATTTTTTCGTCGGCTAAAGTCTTCATTAGCCGACGAAATTTTCCTTCGTCGGCTAATTTAAATTTTCGTCGGCTATGGTAAACTTTAGCCGACGAAATTTTAATTTTTAATTTTTGGTACCTACTGGACCCACTGGACTACGCACGGGAATGCACGTTCTGGTACCCCTGCTGAGTTCCAGTACAGGGAGTCCGAGTGGCGTTGACTTCTGACATCAGAATTCAACAACCCTCGTAAACAGATATTTAAAAAATTAATTAGTTAATTTGTCATTAAGTACGTGTGTTTTTAAATATTTTACTAATAGTTTATTTTTTTCTTTGAAGGCCGTTTCCCAGGCGAACGCTCAGAACCGGCAACGCAACACAAGGAACCATCATGCTGGTTCTAGACCGTTCGCTGTCTTCATGGACGAGGCAGCCAGGGAACATCCAGAAGTCAACCGATACATCTATACGTACGAGAAGACATATCCTGACTCCCAGGAAGATACTCTAAGTCATCTTACGTTTTTAAATTTTTAATTTTACTTATATATATGTCAAAATGTTAATTAATCATGTTTTTCCTATCCAATTAGGCCCTATCCAATTAGGCGAAGGTGAGGGAGGCTATTGACGAGGTGATGAGTGCTATAGTGAGGGAGACATGGCCGGACACGTAGGAGGAAGAGATGTTCGAAGCCATGTCCTGGATCGACACTTCAAATCCGAGGGTTGGGGCGAGGATCATGGGCACAGCCTTCCCACCGCGAGAAAACAACTTCTACTGCCGGGGTCTAGGAAAGAAGGGCTAGGGGGTCCTGAAGACCACTCTAGGATTTCAACGAAAGGCAGCCTCGACCAGCAGCAGGACAACTCAGCTAGAGTCAGAAGTTGAGAGACTACGGGAACAGCAAGCTGCTCCAGCTGCCGCTCATGCTACTCAGGCTGCCGCTCATGTCGCCCATATTCCCAACCAGAAAGCCTATACTGCCGCGGTATATGCCGCCCAGCAGGCCCAGCAGCAACAGATGTTCCAGTACATGCAGGAGTTTATAGCTGCCCAACGTCAGGGACTTCCAGCTCCGCCCATGCCTACGCCTATAGCGCTACCTTAGCCGCTGCAATCTCCTCAGCAGCAGGCCTCAGAATTGGATATTGATTTAGACAATCTAGATTTTGTGTAGTTGATAAATTATATAGTTTTATGTGCTTCTTGTTGGTTATATATATAGAATTGTTTTGGTGTATTTTGTAGCTTGCTTGGAATGGTAATTTAGAAATTTCGCGTATTTTTTTTTTTACTGGAATGTAGCCGACGAAACATGCCACAATTCGTCGGCTATAGTATTTCTCATTTTTTTTCACAAGATTTAGCCGACGAATTATGGCATGTTTTGTCGGCTAAACCCTACTAAAGCCAACGAAACAGACTCTATTTCGTCGGCTATAGTTATTTTTTAATTTTTTAATTATATACTTTAGCTGACGAATATCTCTGTTGCGTCGGCTAAAGTCTGGGAGTATAGCCGACGACGTCTTTTTCGTCAGCTCAATTGTGGGAGTATAGTCGACGACGTCCTTTGTCGTTGGCTAAATAGTGGAATAATAGCTGACGAAAGATAGAGTATGTTTCGTTGGCTTAATACATGAACAAAAGCCGACGACAAAAGAGTTCGTCGGCTTAATAGTGGTATAATAGCCGACGACGGTCTCTAGGTTCGTCGGCTAAAGTCATCGCCGACAACCCTTTCTCGACGAAACTATAGCCGACGAGCTTCGTCGGCTTAGATCTTAGCCGACGAATAAAGCTAACAGGCCAACGAAAATTTTTCGTCGGCTAAAGTGCTTGTCCTGGTAGTGAGATGTAGAACCACATCAATAACAAGATTTTTCTTTTACTAGCCCAATCTTTATATGACATGTGGGGTTCGACGCGTTGCCTCCCCCTCTTTTTCAGAACGCGTGACACAAATTTTGTCACTTTTTTTTTATGTCAAATATGGGGCTCATGTTTCGGTCAATTATCTCAATACAACAAGATTGAAGATTAACAATTATCGAGATACAATAATTAATTCCAAGTATTAAATTAGGTCAACCCATAGTTTATGGTAACTCAATTCGATGTAAACCGTGAAAATTTCGTCACAAATCGATGTAACCGTGACAATTTCCGTCACAAATCGATATTAACCACGACAATTTCTGTCGCAAATAGATGTTAACAACGACAATTTCCGTCACAAATCGATGTTTGTCCCTTTATTAATCATGACAATATTTCGTCGTAATACCGTGACTTGTCAAACTGTCACAAATTTCAACTTTGATATGAGGGGTCCCAATTCCTCACATCAACCCACGTTATAAGAAAGGTTGGGGTAGAAGAAGGCTACAAAGCCCGGTTATAAAATTAAAATTTAAAAGCGGCAACTTTTATAAAAGCTTACTTGCTAGTTTATCATGTAAGAGAAGTTGCCCTTGTAATTTTCATGCGTACTTCCACGTGCGTGCAGAGAAGTTGCTCTCGTAACTTCATCGCGATCCGTCGCGCGAAAAATTTTATGAAATGAAAACACATGGTTAAACATATGGTTAGTAATATTCATCATATATATAAAAACAGTAAGCAGTAAAACTAATTAAATAGTTACTACTGTAAATAAACTGTTTTTACTCGTCAGGTAAAAAAATTTTACCTGGAGGGGCAAATTTACCGTTTTGCCCCTCGTACAATCTATTACGTTTTGGATCGGGTGAATACAATCCGGGTCGAGCAGATGCGACACTGGCTCGTTGGCGGTGCGGGTTTGACGACGGTCCATGATAGTGTGCGGTGGCAGTTCCCGAGGTTGGGTCGTTGGCGTGCAAGACTAGGTGTGTCGGTCGCCGACGAAAAGACTGTATGGGTGCAGCGTTGCCGGATCAAGGTGAATCCGGGTCGGTAAACTCCGGAACTTGGCTGGTGATGTCTGGCCGAGATGTTTGCTGCTGCCGGGGTGGAGGTCGCCGGGGGGCGCTTGGGGCTAGGGCTCGATCCGGGGTAGGCTGTGCACGCCGACGGTGATGCACGCTAAGGGTGCCCACTACTGGAAAAAAGCACTTAGGAGACGGAATTATTTCGTCTCCTAAGTACGTAGGAGAAGGAACGTCTGTCGGCTAAGATCCGTCACCTAGGTGTCGTGAGGTAGACACTTTCATCTCCTAAGCACTTAGGAGACGAAATAGTTGAATCCCGTCGCTAAAGAATGAAAAAATAATTTACGACCCCCAGTAAACTCAGTGGAAGTTTACTGCCCCCAGTAAACTTCTACTTGGGGTCAGTAAACTTCAATACAATATTTCCATTTATATTTCAGGCTAACTATACACAACAAATACCAATTCTTACTCTAATAAACAACTTTATTAGCTCCTAGTGAACCCAGTAGAAGTTTACTACCCCCTACTGGGGGTCAGTAAACTTCAATACAATATCTCCCTTTCAATTTCATGTCAATTATACATAACATATACTCATTTCTACCCTAATAAACAAATTCATTACCCCCTAGTAAACTCAGTGGAAGTTTACTGCCCCTAGTAAACTTCTACTGGGGGTCAGTAAACTTCAATACAATATCTCCCTTTCAATTTCATTCTAATTATACACAGCAGATATCAATTCTTACCCTAATAAACAACTTTATTAGCCCCTAGCGAACCCAGTAGAAGTTTACAGCCTCCCAGTAAACTTCTACTAGGGGCAGTAAATTTCAACTGGGGTCAGTAAACTTTAATACAGTATCTCCCTTTCAATTTCATGCTAATTATACATAACATATTCTCATTTTTACCTTAATAAACAAATTCATTACCACCTAGTAAACTCAGTGGAAGTTTACTGCCCCCTAGTAAACTTCTACTGGGGGTCAGTAAACTTTAATACAATATCTCCATTTCAATTTCATGCTAATTATACACAACAAATACTCAATCTTACACTAATAAACAAATTCATTACCCCATAGTAAACTCAGTGGAAGTTTACTGCCCCCTCGTAAACTTCTACTGGGGGTCAGTAAACTTTAATACAATATCTCAATTTCAATTTCATGCTAATTATACACAACAAATACTCATTCTTACACTAATAAACAAATTCATTACCCCATAGTAAACTCAGTGGAAGTTTACTGCCCCCTAGTAAACTTCTACTGGGGGTCAGTAAACTTTAATACAATATCTCCATTTCAATTTCATGTTAATTATACATAACAGATACCAATTCTTACCCTAATCAACAAGTTTATTAGCCCCTAGTGAACCCAGAAGAAGTTTACTGCCCCCCAGTAAACTTCTACTAGGGGGTAGTAAACTTCTACTGGGGGTGAGTAAACTTCAATACAGTATCTCCTTTTCAATTTCATGCAAATTGTATATAACATATACTCATTTTTACCCTAATAAACAAATCCATTACCCCCAAGTAAACTCAATGGAAGTTTACTGCCCCCTAGTAAACTTCTACTGGCGGTCAGTAAACTTCAATACAATATATCCCTTTCAATTTCATGCTAATTATACACCACAAATACACATTGTTACCCTAATAAACAAATCCATTACCCCTTAGTAAACTCAGTGGAAGTTTAGTGCCCCCTAGTTCTACTGGGGGTCAGTAAACTTCAATACAATATCTCCATTTCAATTTCATGCTAATTATACACAACAGATACTCATTCTTACCCTAATAAACAAATTCATTACCCCCTAGTAAACTCAATGGAAGTTTATCGCCCGCAGTAAACTTCTGCTGGGGGTCAGTAAACTTTAATACAATATCTCAATTTCAATTTCATACTATATATACACAACATATACTAATTCTTATCCCAATAAACAAGTTTATTAGCCCCTAGTGAACCCAATAGAAGTTTACTGCCCCCTTGTAAACTTCAAACAGGCGGCAGTAAATTTCAATTAGGGGTAGTGAACTTCAATACAGTATCTCCCTTTCAATTTCATGCCAATTATACATAATATATACTTATTTTTACGCGAATAAACAAATCCATTACCCCCTAATAAACTCAGTGAAAGTTTATTGCCCCCTCTTGTAAACTTCTACTGGGTCAGTAAACATTAATACAATATCTCCCTTTGAATTTCATGCTAATTATATACCACAAATACTCATTCTTACCGTAATAAACTAATACATTACCCTCTAGTAAACTCAGTGGAAGTTTACTGCCCCCTAGGAAACTTCTACTGGGGGTCAGTAAACTTCAATACAATATCTCAATTTCAATTTCATGCTATATATACACAACATATACTAATTCTTATCCTAATAAACAAGTTTATTAGCCCCTAGTGAAATCAGTAGAAGTTTACTGCCCCCCAGTAAACTACTATTAGGGGGCAGTAAATTTCAATTAGGGGCCAGTTAACTTTAATACAGTATCTTCATTTCAATTTCATGCCAATTATACATAATATATACTTACTTTTACCCTAATAAACAAATCCATTACACCCTAATAAACTCAGTGGAAGTTTACTGCCCCCAAGTAAACTTCTACTGGGGGCAGTAAACTTCTACTGGGGTCAGTAAACATCAATACAATATCTTCCTTTGAATACCAAGCTAATTATACACCACAAATAGTCATTCTTACCGTAAAAAACAAATCAATTACCCCCTAGTAAACTCAGTGGAAGTTTACTGCCCCCTAGTAAACTTCTATTGGGGGTCAGTAAACATTAATACAATATCTCCCTTTCAATTTCATGCTAATTATCAACTTTATTAGCCCCTAGTGAACCCAGTAGAAGTTTACTGGGGTAGAAGTTTACAGCCCCCCAGTAAACTTCTACTGGGGGTTAATAAACTTCAATACAGTATCTCACTTTCAATTTCATGCCAATTATACACAACAGATACTGATTCTTAACCTAATAAACAAACTCATTGCTCCTTAGTAAACTCAGTGGAAGTTTAGTGCCCCCAAGTAAACTTCTACCGGGGGTCAGTAAACTTCTACTGCGGGTCAGTAAACTTTAATATAATATCTCCCTTTCAATTTCATGTCAATTATACATAATAGATACTCATTTTTACCCTAATAAACAAATTCATTGCCCCCCTAGTAAACTCAGTGGAAGTTTACTGCCCCCAGTAAACTTTTTCTGGGGGTCAGTAAACTTTAATATAGTATCTCCCTTTCAATTTCATTCTAATTATACATAACATATACTCATTTTCACCCTAATAAACAAATCCATTACCCCCTAGTAAACTCAGTGGAAGGTAAACTTCCACTATGGGTCAGTAAACTTCAATACAATATCTCCATTTCATTTTCATGCTAATTATACAGAAAAGATACCAATTTTAACCCTAATAAAAAACTTTATTAGCCCCTACTAAACCCAGTAGAAGTTTACAGCCCCCCGGTAAACTTCTACTAGGGGGAGTAAACTTTTACAGGGGTTCAGTTAACTTCAATACAGTATCTCCCTTTCAATTTCATGCTAATTATACATAACAGATACTCATTCTTACCCTAATAAACAAATTCATTATCCCCTAGTAAACTCAGTGGAAGTTTACTGCACCCTAGTAAACTTCTACTGGGGTTCAGTAAACTTCAATATAATATCTCCCTTTCAATTTCATGCTAATTATACGTAACAGATACACATTCTTACCCTAATAAACAAATTCATTATCCCCTAGTAAACTCAGTGGAAGTTTACTGCCCCCTAGTAAACTTCTACTGGGGGTCAGTAAACTTCAATACAATATCTTCTTTTTAATTTCATGCTAATTATACACAATAGATACACATTCTTACCCTAATAAACAAATTCATTAACCTTTAGTAAACTGAGTGGAAATTTACTGTCCCTTAGTAAACTTCTACTGGGGGTCAGTAAATTTCAATACAATATCTCCATTTCAATTTCATGCTAATTATACAAAACATATACTAATTCTTACCCTAAAAAAAAAACTTTATTAGCCCCTAGTGAACCCAGTAAAAGTTTACTTTCCCCCAGTACACTTCTATTAGGGGGCAGTAAACTTCTACTAGGGGTCAGTAAACTTCAATACAGTATCTCCCTTTCAATTTCCTGCTAATTATACATAATATATACTTATTTTTACCCTAATAAACGAATTCATTACCCCCTAGTAAACTCTGTGGAAGTTTACTGAACCCTAGTAAACTTCTACTGGGGGTCAGTAAACTTCAATACAAGATCTCCCATTCAATTTCATGCTAAATATACATAAAATATACTCATTTTTATCCTAATAAACAAATTCATTAACCCCTAGTAAACTCAGTGGAAGTTTACTGCCCCCTAATAAACTTCTACTAGGGGTCAGTAAACTTCAATACAATATCTCCCTTCCAATTTCATGCTAATTGTACACAACAAATACTCTTTCTTACCCTAATAAACAAATTCATTACCCTATAGTAAACTTAGTGGAAGTTTACTGCCCCCTAGTAAACTTCTACTAGGGGTCAGTAAACTTCAATACAATATCTTCATTTCCATTTCATGCTAATTATACATAGCAGATACTCATTCTTACCTTAATAGACAAATTCATTATCCCCTAATAAACTCAGTGGAAGTTTACTGCCCTCAGTAAACTTCTACTGGGGGTCAGTAAACTTCAATACAATATCTCCTTTCAATTTCATGCTAATTATACACTACAGATACTAATTCTTACCCTAATAAACAACTTTATTAGCCCCTAATGAACCCGTAGAAGTTTACTGCCTCCTAGTAAACTTATACTAGGGTGCAGTAAACTTTTACTACGGGTCAGTAAACTTTAATATAGTATCTCCCTTTCAATTTCATGCCAATTATACATAACATATACTCATTTTTACCCTAATAAACAAATTTATTACCCCCTATTAAACTCAGTGGAATGTAAACTTCTACTGGGGGTCAGTGAACTTTAATATAATATCTCGAATTCATTTTCATGCTAATTATACACAAGAGATACCAATTTTTACCCTAATAAACAACTTTATTAGCCCCTATTGAACCCAGTAGAAGTTTACAGCCCCCCGGTAAACTTCTACTGGGGGGAGTAAACTTCAACAGGGGGTCAGTAAACTTAAATACAGTATCTCCCTTTCAATTTCATGTCAATTACACATAACATATACTCATTTTTACCTTAATAAACAAATTTATTTCCTCCTAGTAAACTCAGTGGAAGTTTACTGCCCCTCAGTAAACTTCTACTGGGGGTCAGTAAACTTCAATACAATATCTCCTTTTTAATTTCATGCTAATTATACACAATTGATACTTATTCTTACCCTCATAAACAAATTCATTACCCCTTAGTAAACTGAGTGAAAATTTACTGTCCCTCAGTAAACTTCTACTGGGGGTCAGTAAACTTCAATACAATATCTTCATTTCAATTTCATGCTAATTATACATAACAGATACTAATTTTTACCCTAAAAAACAACTTTATTAGCCCCTAGTGAACCCAGTAAACTTTAATACAGTATCTCCCTTTCAATTTCATGCTAATTATATATAATATATACTCATTTTTACCCTAATAAACAAATTCATTACGCTCTAATAAACCCAGTGGAAGTTTACTAGAAGGAAGTAAACTTCTACTGGGGGTCAGTAAACTTCAATACAATATCTCTTTCAATTTCATGCTAATTATACACAACAGATACTCATTCTTACCCTAATAAACAAATCAATTACCCCCTAGTAAACTTAGTGGAAGTTTACTGCTCCCTAATAAACTTCTACTGGGGGTCAGTAAACATTAATAAAATATCTCCCTTTCAATTTCACGTCAATTATACATAACATATACTCATTTTTACCCAAATAAACAAATTCATTACCCCCTAGTAAACTCAGTGGAAGTTTACTGCCCCCCAATAAACTTCTACTGGGGGTCAGTAAACTTCAATACAATATCTCCATTTCATTTTCATGCTAATTATACAGAATAGATACCAATTCTTACCCTAATAAACAACTTTATTAGCCCCAACTGAACCCAGTAGAAGTTTACAGCCCCCGGTAAACTTCTACTAGGGGGAGTAAACTTCTACAGGGGTCTGTAAACTTCAAAACAGTATCTGCTTTTCAATTTCATGCCAATTATACATAACATATACTCATTTTTACCTTAATAAATAAATTCATTACCTCCTAGTAAACTCAATGGAAGTTTACATCCCCCCAGTAAACTTCTACTGGGGTTCTGTAAACTTTAATACAATATTTCCCTTTCAATTTCATGCTAATTATATATGACAGATACTCATTCTTACTCTAATAAACAAATTCATTACCCCTTAGTAAACTAAGTGGAAGTTTACTACCCCCTAATAAACTTCTACTGGGGGTCAGTAAACTTAAATACAATATCTCAATTTCAATTTCATGTAAATTATACACAACAGATACTCATTCTTACCCTAATAGACAAATTCATTACCCCCTAGTAAACTCAGTGGAAGTTTACTGCCCCTAGTAAACTTCTATTGGGGGTCAGTAAACTTCAATACAATATCTCCCTTTTAATTTCATGCTAATTATATATTGCAGACACCAATTTTTACCCTAATAAACAACTTTATTAGCCCCTAATTAACTCGTAGAAGTTTACTGCCTCCCAGTAAACTTATACTAGGGTGCAGTAAACTTTAATACAGTATTTCCCTTTCAATTTCATGCTAATTATACATAATATATACTCAATTTACCCTAATAAACAAATTCATTACCTCCTAATAAACTCAGTGGAAGTTTACTGCCCCCTAGTAATCTTCTACTAGGGGTCAGTAAACTTTAATACAATATCTCTTTTTCAATTTCATGTTAATTATACACAACAGATACTCATTCTTACCCTAATAAACAAATTCATTATCTCCTAGTAAACTCAGTGGAAGTTTACTACCCCCCAGTAAACTTCTACTGGGGGTCAGTAAACTTCAATACAATATCTCCATTTCAATTTCATGCTAGTTATACACAACAGATACCAATTCTTACCCTAATAAACAACTTTATTATCCCCTAGTGAACCCAGTTGAAGTTTACAGCCCCCCAGTAAACTTCTACTAGGGGGCAGTAAACTTCTACCGGGGGTCAGTAAACTTTAATACAGTATCTCCTTTTCAATTTCATGCCAATTATACATAACATATACTCATTTTTACCCTAATAAAAAAATTCATTACCCCCTAGTAAACTCAGTGGAAGCTTACTGCCCCCCAGTACACTTCTACTGGGGGTCAGTTAACTTCAATACAATATTTCATTTTTAATTTCATGCTAATTATACACAATAGATACTTATTCTTACCTTAACAAACAAATTCATTACCTCTTTGTAAACTGAGTGGAAATTTAATGCCCCATACTGGGGGTCAGTAAACTTCAATACAATATCTCCATTTCAATTTCATGCTAATTATACACAATAGATACTAATTCTTACCCTAATAAACAACTTTATAAGCCCCTTGTGAACCTAGTAGAAGTTTACTGCCCCCCAGTAAACTTCTACTAGGGGGTAGTAAACTTTTAGTAGGGGTCAGTCAACTTCAATACAGTATCGCCTTTTTAATTTCATGCCACATCTTTATTAGCCCCTAGTGAACCCAGTAGAACTTAGTGGAAGTTTATTGTCCCCTAGTAAACTTCTACGACAATAAACTTCCACTGGGGGTCAGTAAACTTCAATACAATATCTCTTCTTCAATTTCATGCTAATATTATACACAACAGATACTAATTCTTACCCTAAAAAACAACTTTATTAGCCCCTAGTGAACCTAGTAAAAGTTTACTGCCCCCAGTACACTTCTATTAGGGGGCAGTAAACTTCTTATAGGGGTCAGTAAACTTTAATACAGTATTTCCCTTTCAATTTCATACTAATTATACATAATATATATTCATTTTTACCCTAATAAACAAATTCATTACCCCCTAGTAAACTCAGTGGAAGTTTACTGCCCCCTAATAAACTTCTACTGGGGGTCAGTAAACTTCAATACAATATCTCCCTTTCAATTTCATGCTAATTATACATAACATATACTCATATTTACCCTAATAAACAAATCTATTACCCCCTAGTAAACTCATTAGAAGTTTACTGCCCCCTAGTAAACTTCTACTAGGGGTCAGTAAACTTCAATACAATATCTCCTTTTCATTTTCATGCTAATTATACACAACAGATACTCATTCTTACCCTAATAAACAAATTCATTACCCCCTAGTAAACTTAGTGGAAGTTTACTGCCCCCCAGTAAACTTCTACTGGGGGTCAGTAAACTTTAATACAATATCTTTATTTCAATTTCATGCTAATTATACACAGCAGATACCAATTCTTACCCTAATAAACAACTTTATTAGCCCCTAGTGAACCTAGTAGAAGTTTACTGTCCCCCAGTAAACTTGTACTATGGGGCAGTAAAATTCTACTGGTGGTCAGTAAACTTAAATACAGTATCTCCCTTTGAATTTCTTGCCAATTATACATAACATATACTCATTTTTACCTTAATAAACAAATTCATTACCCCCTAGTAAACTCAGTGGAAGTTTACTGCCCCCCAGTAAACTTCTACTAGGAGTCAGTAAACTTTAATACAATATCTCCCTTTCAATTTCATGCTAATTATACACAACAGATACTCATTCTTACACTAATAAACAAATTCATTACCTCCTAGTAAACTCAGTGGCAGTTTACTGCCCCCTAGTAAACTTCTACTGGGGGTCAGTAAACTTCAATATAATATCTCCCTTTCAATTTTATGAGAATTGTACACAACAGATACCAATTCTTACCCTAATAAAAAACTTTATTAGCCCCTAGTGAACCCAGTAGAAGTTTATTGCCCCCGAGTAAACTTCTACTGGGGGTTAATAAAATTCAATACAGTATCTCGCTTTCAATTTCATGTCAATTATACACAACAGATACTCATTCTTACCCTAATAAACAAATTCATTGCCTCCTAATAAACTCAGTGGAAGTTTACTGCCCCCTAGTAACTGGGGGTCAGTAAACTTTAATACAGTATCTCCCTTTCAATTTCATGCCGACAATCTGTGCCCAATATGCCATCACCACCACCACCGTACCAAATAATCATCATCATACCAATCACATCCTAACCAAATTAAAATTAAAATCAAATTAAACAAAAACATAAATCTATCATCAAAGCTAATTAAACCAAAAAAATTGAAGCTAATTAAACCAAAAAATTGAAGAACTTATCTTGATTTCTTACCCAAATCTGAGGCTCCGTGCAAGAGAAGGGGACGAGGAGCTTGTTGGCGGCGGGGACGGGTGACTCGGGTTCGGTCGAGAGGGGGAGGTTGTTGGCTCCGAGGAGGGTGCGGAGGTGGCCGGGTAATGTTGAAGAGGGTCTTGACGGCGTTGAGAGTGGTGGCGTTTGTGGGGACGAAGTCGATGAGCGCATGGCAGTTGGAGGTGGCGTTGGTGGGGGTGGTGTAGTTGAAGGTGGCAGCGGAGGAAGGAGCGGTGAGAATGGAGAGAGAGGCCGGCATGAGAGTGATGGTCTAGAGAGAGAGAGAGAGAAGATGAGTTTCCTTCTATTGATAAGGTTGGTGAGTTTGTGATTTAAAAGAATTGATATGTTTTGAAAAATTTTGGTTTGAATTTTCATGAAATTTTACCCGAGAAAATGGGCGCTCAAATTTTTAGAACTTAAGCGACGGAATGTTCTATTTTCGTCGTCTAAGTAAAGAATAAATTTTTTATTTTTTATTTTTAAAAAAACATTCCGTCTCCTAAGTAAACATTTCTGTTTCCTAAGTTCTACTTAGGCTATGGAAGTTCCGTCTCCTAAGTGATTCATATAAATTTTTTTTTTTTTCAAAATGCCGTCCTCTAAGTAAAAATATTCCGTCTCCTAAGTAGTACTTAAGCGACGGAATGAAATTCCGTCTCCTAAGTTGTTCTTAGAAGACGAAATCAAAATATTTCGTCTCCTAAGAACGACTTAGGAGACGGAAACTGTTTCGTCTCCTAAGTAAAAAATTTCGTCGCTTAAGTACCACTTAGGAGACGAAATTTTTTAATTTCGTCGCCTAAGTGCTAATTTCCAGTAGTGGCCGACGTCACTCAGAGCAGGTGGGTGCCCAGATAAAAAAAACAATGGGTATTTTCTGTTTTTTCGTTAGGTTTTTCTTTTTTTCTTTTTAGGGTTTCGTTATCAAGCTCGGGTTAGAGCATAGTGTTGATAACGTGTTGAAGGAGAAAAAATAATAAGAATAACGGTCTACTCATTCATTGATAGAAAAACCTATTTATAGACATTACATAGAGTCCCCCGAAGGATCTAAAAGTTTTATCAACTGTAATCTATTCTAATAAGGAAACCGGATTAACCAATCTTACGAGTATTAGGGCAAGACACATAATAGAAGAACAAAAACATAATTTTCTTAAATAGAAATGAGTATTTGTGCCTCCAATTTCATTATGAAATTTTATGAATACATGACATGGTGCTCGATTGATTAGAGATCCAAAACAAACATAATCGACTGAAAACTCAACGGCTCTTCAACAATATATGAACTAATTAGCATGTTAGCTAGGCTCAAGAACAGACTCGCTCGTATTTTGCATGCTCTATAGTCCAAAATATAGACTATATATATATATATATATATATATATATATATATATATATATACAGTCCCTATCTAGAGCGAAGCTTCACTCTGGAATTAACGTGCGAAGGTCCTTATTTGACTCACTTTTCAGTCATATTTTTCGATCATACCCGGTCAGTATCTAGATACATAACGTATGATTATCCTTACAACGTTTTATCCAGTTTGGTGATCGTTTGCACACCGAATCAGATAAAATAAATCAATAGAACAAAATCTGTCCAAGTAGAACCGTTGGAGTAAATCATGATTATTAAACGGTCACCAAATTGGATGAAACTTTGTAAGAATGATCATACGATATGTATCTAGACACTGACCGGGTATGATCGAAAATATGACCGAAAAATGAGTCAAATAAGGACCTTCGCACGTTAATTCCTGAGCGAAGCTTCGCTCTGGATAGGGACTATATATATATATATATATATAGACACACATACACACGGGGTCGTATAAGAACATGTTACAGTCAGCCATTAATATTATTGATCCATAAGTATTCTCATAATATCTCATGCAATCCGGTTCAAGAGATACTTTATTTTACACAAATTTTTACACCGATTTTTAGTCTTTAGATTTGATTGCTTTCAATGGTCTTGATTCATTATAAGCATGATGTGACACTACTGGAAAAAAGCACTTAGGAGAGAAAATTATTTCGTCTCCTAAGAACTTAGGCGACGGAATACTTTCGTCTCCTAAGAACTTAGGCGACGGATTTTATTTTATAATAAAAAAAAATTATCCACTTAGGAGACGGAATAGTTGAATTCCGTCGCTAAAGGCTGAAAAAGAATTTTTAAAAAAAACGCCACCGCAGTAAAGTTTACTGCCCCCTAGTAAACTTTTACTGCCCCTCAATAAACTTGTAAAAAATAACTCTCTTTCAATTTCAGGGGCACAACACACAACACATACTAATTCTTACCCTAATAAACAACTTTATTGGTCTCTAGTGAACCCAGTAGAAGTTTACTGCCCCCTAGTAAAGTAGTAAAGTTCTACTGGGGGTCAGTAAAATTCAATACATTATCTCTCTTTCAATTTCATATCAATTATACACAACAGATATCAATTCTTACCCTAATAAACAAATTTATTGCCCCCTAGTAAAATTCTACTGGGGGTCAGTAAAGTTCTACTGGGGGTCAGTAAACTTCAATACAATATCTCCCTTTCAATTTCATGCCAACAATTTGCCCCAAATACACCACCACCACCAAATCAAAAAGAAACTATGAAAAATAATATCTGAAAATAATTAAATATGTATTTTGGAAGCCTAAACAGACTCGGATGGCCTAAAAAGCCCATACGTCGTGGCAAAGCGACGAGTTTGGTTCGTTGGGCCGTTCCGCTTCCAGAAATATATCATAATGATCAATCAGACACCGAATGTCAAATCTGGACCGGGTTTAGACTTGTTTCGATCGATCTGCTCTTCAATCTCTATCGCCATTTGTTTTACATCACCAGTGGTGGGTCGGCGAGAAGGTGGAGGTGGAGGGTGCGGAGGTGGTCGGGTGATGTTGAAGAGGGTCTTGACGACGTTGAAAGTGGTGGCGTTTGTGGGGACGAAGTCGATGAGTGCGTGACAGTTGGAGGTGACGTTGGTGAGGGTGGTGCAGTTGAAGGTGGCAGCGGATGAAAGAGCGGTGAGAATGGATAGAGAGGCCGACATGAGAGTGAGGGTCTGGAGAGAGAGAGAGAGAGAGAGAGAGAGAGAGAGAGAGAGAGAGAGAGTGAGAAAGATGTGTTTCCCAGAGTAAGAATCGCTTAAGTTCTATTGATAAGGTTGGTCAGTGTGTGATTTAAAAGAATTGATATGTTTTGAAAAATTTTGGTTTGAATTTTCATGAAATTTTACGCGGGAAGATGGGCGCTCAAATTTTTAGAACTTAAGCGACGGAATGTTTTATTTCCGTCGTCTAAGTGATTCATAATTTTTTTTTTTTTTATAAAATATTTTATCGCCTAAGTAAATATTTCTGTCTCCTAAGTTCTACTTAGGCTACGGAATGTAATTCCGTCTCCTAAGTGATTTATATAAATTTTTTAATTTTAATTTTTTCAAATATCGTCGTCTAAGTAAAAATATTCCGTCTCCTAAGTAGTACTTAAGTGACGGAATGAAATTCCGTCTCCTAAGTCGTTTTAAGGAGACGAAATCAAAATATTTCGTCTCCTAAAAACAACTTAAGAGATGAAAACTGTTTCGTCTCCTAAGTAGAAATTTTCGTCGCTTAAGTACCACTTAGGAGACGGAATTTTTTAATTCCTTCGCCTAAGTGATATTTTCCAGTAGTGTGGCAAATGATATGGAAACAATTTTATTTTATGAAAAGAAACTTAAATAAGGATGATTTTACATAGAAAATCAAATCAAAATAGAAGATGAACGTCTTCTTTGATTCTTCTTAGTGCAAAAAGAAAAAAAATACATCGATTTTCATCCTCGAAAGTGTATATTCTCCAAGTTGATTGCAATTTAACAATAAATATAATAATTATAAACATGTTCTAACGGAACATGTAAGATTAATATTCAGAATGAGAAAAAACAAGGACCATCAATCTTCTTCATATAGATTCTAGACCCAACTGATTTCAATGTAAAAGAAAGAAAAAGTTATCTGAAAACCATTAAAACCCAAGAAGAAGAGAGATATAAAACTTGTACCATTGCTAATACTAATTTGATGGGAAAACAAAAGGGACCGGCCGAGATGTTGGATCAACTCAAGGAAAAAAAAAGAATTGCTGCTGAAAGTAAAGTGCTAGGTTGTTCATATTTCCTCGAAGAACATGTTTCAGCAAAAAGATGAAGACTTTCATCTTCTATCTTTAACTTTCCTTCGTTAATTATAAATTTTTTGTATCAAAGTTTATGTATTGTCTTTTATGAGAAAATACATATAATTGTTTTCACATCATCTGCCACATAATGGTTATAATGAATCAAGACCATTGAAAACAGTCAAATCTAATGGCTAAAAGACGGTGTAAAATTTGTGTAAAATAAAGTGTTCCTTGATCCGGACCCATCACATATATGCACGAGGGAGTAAATCTGCTGTTTAGATTCCCTATGCCAAATATGTGTTCCATCACATATATAATGAAGGGCTAATTACATAAAAGTCCACTCGGAGATATTTTCTCCCATATAAGTCCATCTAAACATTTTTACTCATATAGGTCCAGTCCAACTAAGTCCAGCCCAAATATTCTTCTATGTTAGGTATCAGCTTTTAACTTAACTACGCATCTGCCATCGTAACCTAATTCACACCCACACCCTCCTCCACATATACACTCATCCGAAAAGCAACTCTCTCTCTCTCTCTCTCTCTCTCTTTCTCTCTCTCTCCACCGATCTTGCTGCCTCCCACCATCACAGTGATCACCGACGCCGATCTCGCCACCTCCCTCCATCACAATTATCTTCATCCTTCCTACTCCAATCTCACCATCGATGACTCTTCGCCATCATCCAAAGAGCCCATGCGTGAAAATGCAACAATCAAATTGAGGATTCCGTAAACAAATTTGCAAATTGAAGTTCAAATTTTAATGAAATGGAAAACAAGATTTACTTGGGTCGACGATTTGAGAAGCATCTTCGTCGTCTTCAGGTGAGGCTCTGATCGAGAGAGATTAGACTTCGTCGAGGTAGTCTCCTGCCAAAGCATCTTCGTCGTCGTCTCCATGCGTGGATGATGCCGGAGCTCGTCTTTGTCGTCTTCTGAGAGAGAGAGAGGACTGATGGATCTGGAAACTACGGACCTAAGGGTATTTTAGGGATAGTATCCACGTATGTTGTTGGGTTTGGACCATAAAGTGGACTTGTATGGATAAAAATGTTATGATGAACTTATGAAGGAGAAGATGTTAAAAAGGGGACTTCTATGAAATTTTCTATATAAAGAATCTGACTTGTGGAATCCACTAAACGTTACTTAACAGAATCTTTCAACTCTGTTAATTTTTAATTTATTTATTTAAAAGAAAAAAAGAACTGCGGCTTCCATTGAATCCATTCTACCATTCCTCTTCATTCCCCTCTAGTTGTTCAGTTCATCTATAAATAAGAAGAACTCACAAGAATTCTAAGCTCGAAACTGTCACAAGACCCATCACACAAAAATGCAGGCCAAACCCGGATCCGAATTGGAGAAGACCAAATGACCTATTCGAGTCTCGAGCTCCAGGAATCACAAGAAAGTGGTTCAGTCTTCTTTATTTTTTCAGTTTATTTGAATATAATTTTTTGTTTTGTGAATGGGAGTTGTTGATTGGGTCGTTAGTTCTGTGATTTGAGTTTCTTCAATCTTGGGTTTTGGTGGGTGCATTGCGCGCTGTTTTGTTAGATATAGGATTGCTGGGTTTGTTGGGTTTGGCGCGATGCAAATAAATTAAGACCAGAAAGGGTTTTAGGGTTTCTGGCTTAATTATATAGATAGACAGATGTTCTTTGATTGTTTCATGTGAATTAGAAAATGGTATTTTAGATTCGGATTGGAAGAAGTAGAAGAGATAGTTGAGTGTACGTGCTGAGGAAACCCAATCCAAATAGGACAACATCACCAACCAACCGATACCTATATATAACCACGCCCTACCTCTCCAATCCAAATTTTCTCGCTCTGTTTCTCTCAGACTCCAACTACCACAATGGTCTTCATCACAACCCCAAACCACAAAACCCTAACCCTAAATCTAAACCCAAACACCACCACCCTCCTCACCCTCAAGCACCGAATCCAGCAAACCCTACTCATTCCCATCTCCCACCAGCGCCTTCTCCTCTCCCAGAGCCTCTCATTATCCACCCAAAACGACGCCGTTCTCCTCTCCGACCTCGGCGTCGGACCCCTCTCCACCTTCACCCTCCACACCCCCTTCCTCGGCGGCACCCTGCCCCACCGCTATACCTTCCTCACCACCAAGCCCCCGCCCAACTACGTCGCCGGCCTCGGCCGCGGGGCCACCGGTTTCACCACCCGCTCCGACATCGGCCCCGCCCGGTCCAACCCGCCTCCGATCGGCGCTGTCCGGGAACAGCCGCAGGAAGCGGAGGATGACGATGGCTACGACGAGAACCAGGAATTGGACGAGTTTCTAGGAAACGACACCGGGCTGCTGGCGTCGGCGGACGGCGACGAAGACGACGACGAGGCCGACGCTATTTACGCGGCGATTGATCAGAGGTTGGACTCGAGGAGGAAGGAAAGGAGAGAAGCGAGGGAGAAAGAGGAGGAGGAGAAATCCAATGAGGCTAATCCGAAGATCGTGGAGCAGTTTGCGGATTTGAAGAGGAAGCTGAGTTCCGTGTCCGACCAGGAATGGGAGAGCTTACCGGACATGGGGGATTATTCGTGGAAGAACAGGAAGAAGAGGAGATTCGAGAGCTTTGTTCCGGTGCCGGACACGCTTTTCGAGAGGGCCAGGCTGGAGAGGCAGACTGTTGCAACTGTCGACCCGATGAGTTTGGATTTGACTGCAGTGGGGAAGGGCAAGGGGACAATGATGAAGCTCAAGTTGGATAGGCTTTCCGATTCGGTTTCGGGGCTCACACTAGTGTTGATCCCACGGGGTATCTTACTGAGCTTGTGAGTATGGGTATGAACAATGTGAGTGCTAGCTCGAATCTTTCGGATATAAAGAAGACTAGGCAGATGTACAGGAGTATAAGGGAGTCGAAGCCGGAGGACCCGTGTGGTTGGATTGCAGCTGCGAGGTTGGAGGAGAGGGTGGGGAAGTTGAAGGAGGCTAGAAACATTATTAGGAAAGGGTGTCATATGTGTCCCAAGAATCAGGATGTGTGGTTAGAGGCGTGTAGGCTTGTTAGCCCCGATGAAGCTAAGGCTGTTGTAGCTATGGGAGTGAAGCAGATACCGAATTCAGCGGATTTGTGGATGAGGGCTGCGGATTTGGAGCAGGATGATTTGATGAAGAAGAAGGTGTTGATGAAAGGGTTGGATCAAAGTAATGAGACGCTTCGTTGTGTTAGGCTGTGGAAGGTAGTGATGGCATTCTGTGATGAGGAGGACCAGAAAGTTATGCTTTATAGGGCTGTGGAAGTTTGTCCCTTGGAGGTTCAATTTTGGATTGCTCTTGCGAGGATGGAAACTTATGAGGTTGCCAAGAAGATTCTTAATGATGCTAGAACACGTCTTCCGGAGGAGCGTGCCATTTGGGTTGAAGCAGCCAAATTGGAAGAAGCTAGGGGGAATGTGTCTATGGTTGGGAAGATTATTGAAAAGGGTAGAAAGCTTCTGCAGAAACAAACCCGGTGAATTTCAGAGAAATATGGATGAAGGAAGCTAAAATTGTTGAGCGTGCTGGGCATGTGGCAGTTTGCCAAGCAATTATTCAGAATACAATTGGGGTTGGTGTGGAGGAAGAGGATAAGAAGAGGACTTGGCTTGCCGATGCAGAGGAGTGTGTGAAGAGTGGTTGCATCGAAACTACAAGAGCAATTTATGCACACGCACTTACTGTTTTCTTAACCAAGAAGAGCATATGGCGCAATGCAGCAATGCTTGAAAAGAACCATGGGACCAAGGAATCTCTTGATGCTTTGCTTCGTAGAGCAGTGAAGTACCTACCAAAGGTTGATTTCTTTTGGCTTATGGCTGCTAAGGAGAACTGGCTTGCCGGGGACGTGAATGCTGCCAGAATGATCCTCAAAGAAGCTTCTAAGTCCCTTCCCAATTCCGAAGAAATTTTGCTTGCTGCATTTAAGCTAGAGTTTGAAAATCGTGAGCAAGAGAGAGCTAGAATGCTTCTTGACAAAATACGAGAAAGGGTAGACAGTGGAAGAGTATGGATGAAATCAGCAATTCTTCAGAGAGAATTAGGGAACTCTGATGAGAGAAGAAGTTTATTGAGGAAGGCTTGAAGCGCTTTCCCTCATTCTTTAAATTGTGGTTGATGCTTGGACAGCTAGAGGAACGGCTCAATCAATTTGTAAAAGCCAGGGCAGCGTATGAATCAGGTCTCAAGCACTGCTCCAGTTGTATACCACTCTGGCTTTCTCTTGCAAATCTTGGAGGGAAGATGAATGGTCTAAATAAGCTCGTGCAGTTCTCTCAACAGCCAGGAGGAAGAACCCTCGTAATCCTGAACTGTGGCTTGCTGCTGTTAAAGCTGAACTGAGGCATGGTAATAAGAGGGAAGCTGACACTTTGATTGCAAGGGCTTTGAAGGAGCAGGAGTGTCCCAACAGTGGTATCTTGTGGGCAGCATCAATTGGGATGGTACCACGCCCTCAAAGAAAGACCAAAAGTCGAGATGCCTACTTCTGTTGTGGTCAGGAAGATCCCCATGTTAATGCTGCTGTGGCCCAGGTATTTTGGGATGACAGAAAGCTAGACAGGGCTAGGACTAGGTTTAACCTAGCAGTAAAACATGCCCCGGAAAATGGAGATTTCTGCACTTTGTACTACAAGTTTGAAGTTCAGAACGGAACTGAGGAGACCCGAAAGGACGTAGTGGAAAGGTGTGTTGCTGCTCAACCAAAGTATGGTGAAAAATGGCAAACTATTTCAAAGGCTGTGGAGAACTGGCACCAACCAACTGAAGCTATCTTGAAGAAAGCTGTGAATGAAGATGCAGCCACAAATCAACAGTAGTTCCTACCGGGTTGTCTTCTCTTTTTAGGTAATGCCGTACAAGATATTTTTTCGGGTAATGTCCAGAATTTAGAAAACCTTTGTTCACATTTTTTAAGCTATCTTATCGTGAAGTGATTGACTGACAAACTGCGGGTTGGTACATGCATGTTCTGCATTTTTTGTTGTTTAGTTGGTATTGTGGCCAAGTTATTTCATTTCGAAATCTTCATCTTCATTTTAGTCAGTTACCATTACTGTGCTTGAATTAGTATCATGGAAATATGGATGCTTAAAAATTATTACTGTCTTTTTGTTTTGGCAGTGTTCCCAAAATACTGGATATAGTGTCAAACTTATGCTGTTGCCTTGGGAAGTATCTATTTTACATCTTCATCTTCATTCAGTTACTATATATATGTTATCGTGCTTGAAATATCATTATCTTTTTATCTTGGCAGAATTCCCAAATTTCAGGATATAACATCAAACATATGCTCTTGCCTTGGGAAGTTGGATCAAGTTATTACCTAGTACCTAGGTACATAATGCCCCACATACTGCACAAATGAGCTCCAGTTCTAATTGATCGGTTTGCTCTGTTCTTTGAGTTTGTTGTTATAGCTTATCTGAAGATTTTTTTTTTCTGCTTCAAATTTTAGGGAACACTGTCGGTCCTCAGACGAAGGCCCTAGGCAAACAACCAAAGTGTGCCCCTTAAAGTTCAGACATTTGAATTTTATTAGTAAGTACCACCAACGTCATGACTAGAACATTAAATTGTCTCAGTAATGGTTAGTTTAGCAAAATTTATACAACCTGACAGACCTACCTAGAGTATGCATCCCAAGTAAAATTCATAGCTTCAGGCCACTGAACTTCTTTAGAATCACCGGAGTTCACCAGTTTTGCTTGCTGTTTCTGTACATTTAGGATTTAAATCGAAATAACTAATTTGAATCAGGCATAGGCTTATCGATTTTGCATTGAAGTTTCTCAATACTGTTAGTAGTTACTAATATCTGTGTGTGGCTGCTGAAGTCAGGTTTGTGATTGGTGAACATAAGTTGAAAGCTGAGAAGGATAGGTAAACGAAACGTCCAACAGCTTTTTACTTTTGAATATTTTGCAGCTGTTGAAATGTTATTACTCCTCACTGTCAGGCGAAGTTTTGAGAAATCGCTTTTAAAGAGCTAAAAAGAGGTTTGTGAAATCTCTGTGATGGATTGTTTTCCTGGTTGTTTAGCTTGATTGAATAGTACTTTTGATATCTGTTTAGGATATGTAAAGTGCAATCACTTGGAATCAAAGGGGCATGATCAATTGCAGTTGCATGGAAATGCAAACTAATTCGTGGGTGTGAAGTTGATAAGGAGTAGAGGTACATATATAGTATGTCCTGCAAACAGGTTATAAACAAGTAGAGGTTAGGAGATGATATTTGGAACTGAGGGATGGACACTACTATTTCCACATTCCAATTGCATAGTATGCAATTTAAAAAAAAATAAAAAAAAAAAATAATGCATAATTGCATATTCATGGAGGGAAAAATAAGGCTTGTCTACTCCTTGCATTATGGTATATCATTAAAACAATTGCATATTATTTGGTTGTGCTGTAATCTATCTTTTTATGATTATGAATGTGATGCTGCAATATCTATCTTTTTATTCTAGTTAGTTCGGGAGGAAGCTGTCCTACAGGAAGACCTTATTATACTTCTTTTTATCAGATTGATTTTATTAATTTAAAAGGTAACATAATTGACAACAACTCGTATTATGCTGATTCACATGTGCGCCATTGCGTTCGTAAGTATAAGCTTCTTGGTAAATATGTTCTTCAAGCTGGTATGTGTCGAGGGTCAGGACAAGGTATATAGTTAGTGATTGTTAAAGAGCCACATAGAGTTATGAAATGAAGTTTAAGTTGGAATATATCGTATATTGCCTAGATGTGTATGCCACATATATGTGTTAGATATCTGCAAAAGTTTGGCTTTATTTTCAAAAGAGTAAAATATAGCGTCAATACCCTAACTCATGTGACACGGTTAAAGTGGTACCCAGATTTTAAAAATTATTAATGTGATACCCAAACTTTGTTTTTGCTACCAAGAAAAAGTCTGCAGTCCTTTTTCGTACCAAAAAAAGGGTAAAAACGACATTTTACTAAATTAAAATTTTTTTTATTGGTAATGTACCAAATTGAAAACCTTATTTGACTCGTATTCCCCTTTTCAAAATCCTAATCTAAATCCTACCCAAACGCTTCCCAAATCATACCTCCCTCACTTTTTTCTCAGAAAGATTTGGTTCGAAGGAGGGAAAGCAGAGATTCGCCTTTGCCGGCATTTAGCGAGCGAGAGGGGATGGGGTGGGGTGGCGGCAATCAAACTGCGGTGGCCGGGGCTTTTGCCGGCGTTTAGCGAGTGAGAGGTCGAACGTGGGGGAGAACCGAAGGCGGCGGCGCAGATCTAAGAATCAATGTCGGATCGTGCGGTGGGTGGGGCTTTTTTCCGGCGTTTAGCGAGTGAGAGGTCGAACGTGGGGGAGAAAGGAAGGTGGCGGCGCAGATCTAAGAATCAATGTCGGATCGTGCTTCTAGCGCCGGTGCACCTTTGCTCCTCAGAACAGGCAAGGTTGCGCATGCCCTTGGGTGTGCAAAGACGGTGGTCTGAATTTGGCTCGGTTGGTTTGAGGATCTGTGGTTGAAAAGCTTGGTCAGAAATTTGGGTTGGAAAGGAGGCAGCATGAGGGTGATGAAGTTGGTGACACAGTAGTTTTAATTAGATTAGATTACTAAATTTTTTTTTTCTGTTTCATCTGGGGTTCTTTGAGCAATCTCAGTTGCCTTTGATGATAGCCATGCTATTTCATATATAGCTGATGAATTTAAATATGAAATTTTGTTGATTTGATCATGCAAAAAAGACTGTATGTATTAAAAGCGATGATCAATGGTGGGTGTTGAGGAGGAGGAAGTGGGGTTGCTGGTTGTAATAGCTTGGTTTTTTGTGGTGATGATCAAAGTGGGTGGAAGATAATCAAAGATTCTGGGTTCTTGTTTCTAAAACATCTGGTTTGACGAGTTGTAGAGGAAAGAGAAATTTTAAAAAATGACCAAGTTTTGGTCCCTTAGTTGAAAAATAAACATGTTTTTTTATTATGTGGTTAAAAAAAAGAAATTTTAAATACATATCTCTAATCTCTTAATACACACTTTTATTATTTTATATTTTACATTCGATTTTATAGGTATAATATGTTTAATTATAAAAACATCCATCAATTATTGGGGGAAAAAAACTTCATTTCCCTAAAACCTAACTCTTCTCTACTATTACTACACATCAAAGAAATTTATAAAAATATTTTCTCCAAAATTCATCACCTGAAATTCGACTACTGTCGTAATCACATGTAATATTTACCGATTTATTTGGTTTATTTTATCAACTTTAGTTTTTATCTTGCAGACTAAAAACTAATTTTTATGTCACATCCTGATCCGTAAAATTTTATCTTATTTACTAGCTTGATTATAATAAGAATTTTTACCGTCTTCGACATTAAGATATAGTTTAATTGGTCCTTACAGGGGTTTTGGGGGACGATTATTTCAGAGAGTTATTCGTAAGAGAAAAATGTAACGACGGTAAAAATGGTAAATTTTAGCTAGTAAAATTACTTTTTACTAAGGTATTATTTTTGGGGTGTAAATTTTTAGAATTGGGTTGTATATAGAGGAGTTGGGCCGGATGGGTGAGGCCCAAACCATTTCTCTCTCTCCCTCTCCTCTCTCTCTCTCTCTTCTTCCTCTTCCCGGTTTCTCTCTCCCCGAGTCCCTCCGCTGCCCGCCTATTTTCCGGCCGCCCGTCCGCCGCCGTCCGGCCACCTTCGCCACCAAACCGGTCCCGTTCGCTCGGTCCTCCAACCCAGCTTCCATTCTAGACCGGTGACAGCCGCCCTAGCTCCGCCGTGAAAGAGTAGTCTCGCCCGAAATGCTCGGCTGCCTAAAGCCTTCCGTCGCCGGAACTTCCTCCTCCGGCCACCAATCTAGGCAAGCTTGGTACGGTTTTGTAGCCTCCTCCGTGCAACACCCCTCCAAAAGGCTCACTCCCTCTTGAGCTCGGTAGAAGAAATTCGAAGTTGAAATTCTAGGGCTTTTAGGATTTTTCGTTCGATTGACCTAGTTAGGCTTGAAATTGGACTTAGTGATAGTTATGAAAGTTGTTTGGGATGTTGAGAGGAAGATGCTGTTGAAATTTCATAGGAATTGGAGGTCGCCAGAATCGGCCTCCGGCCGCCGCCGTTTTGGGTTTTTGTATAATTTTAAATGTGTAATAATTAGAGGAATTTAATGGAGTGAATTGTGGAATTTTCGGATGAGTTTTGAATGGTTTCTGAATTTCCGAAGTTTGATATTTTGGCGGTTAAATAATGTAAAATCCGGCCGTAGGATTTAATTTCAATTTCTGGGAAAGGTTGTATTTACGGCTGCGAGTATGTATTAAAGTTTTGGTCATTCCGATTTAAATATCGAAGTTAGGCAATGATGAGCGTGGTTATGGCTCTCGATTATTTTGCCTATTTTGTATAAATATTGGAGTTTTTTAGTGGGAATTAATTATATATTTGGAACAGGATATGAGGAGGCCCGAGCAGAAGAAGATATATGTTTATATATAGTTTCGCCTGAGAGGCTCCATTTTATTGAGTTTGGGACTAGCCAGAGCTAGTCGTGAAATTGCCAGTTTATAAGTTGAACACTTTTAAGCTGCCGCATGCAGTAGATTTTTTTCTATAAAAATTAAAATGAGAATGCATAAATATTTTGTTATTAAATTATTTTTGTCCACTCACTCTAACGTTATTAAATGTCTTCCCCTGGGCCTTTTGTTTTAAAATGCCAGTCTGCAGAGTTCGGATTGGATCTAGTAGGAGACGAGGCATAGTCACCTGTATTTCCACCACCTTTCACCAGTAGGTTACCTGTTTAACCTACCTGTGTTTTCTTACTTCCGCTAGTGTCTAGTAGCTCTGAATACTTGGGTTTAATGTATATTTTTGGTTGTGGGTGAAGGATTGTTGATATTTTAGAATTTTGACGGAGGATGTATATTTCTTAATATTTATTATCTTGTTGGTGGTGATTGTATTTGGGGAGACGAAGGCTCTAGAAGTTAAGGTTGGATTTGGAACTTTAGAAGTGTTTGCAGGTTTCTATTGGAAGGGTGTCCATTTCCAAGGGAGTGGTACCGAATTTTACGGTAAACTTTCCTTGGAGGGGTCTCCGCAAGATTTCTCTGGTTCAGGGTGAATTCGGGGGGGTCGTGTCATTTTATGCTATTATACTTCTACTAGTTTCTTAACTTTGAAAAAATTATGTATGTTCAATATTTTTTTTTTTCAAATTCTAGCTGATTGATGTGATATTGGAGATTTTGAGTTCGAATATAATACTACTCTTTTGATTATAAATTGAAAAATATCAAGAAAAAATTTCTAACCCGATCAAAAAAATCTAACAGAAAATAAAAGAGAATACATAAAGAGAGTTGTGAAATAGTAAATATATAATATTATACTAAATAACATATTATTATTAGTTTTAGATATTGAGGGTATTTTAGACAATTTGGGATGTGTATTTAGTATAATATTGAAATGAAAAACTAGATAGGTAATGTATTAAGTAAGGGTGTGTATTAAGAGATTAAATGTGTGTATTTAAAATTACTCGTTGAAAAATGACCATTTCACAAGGAAAAATATCTTAAATACCCTTTATGAATCAAATAAGGAGATCTCTCAAATAAGATCAAATACTCAAATAAAGATTTTGATAGCCTTCTTCTATTGCGCGTTCTCTTTGGTCTACGTCGACTTCCAAACTTTTATACAGTCAAAAGTTATCTGGATCACGTACATTCAAACTCGTTTTATGTTCAAGGTATGTATGTCTATAATCTTTCTTTTCTTTCAGGGAGTCGCCATTTAGTCCAAAGCTTGCTAGTTTGATTATGTTTCTGAATTTAGGGTTTAATTCAGGGTCAAGAATTTTTAGATCAAGTGTTCATACTCGAATCCAATAATTCAATATACAAGTTTAGTATCTTGCTACAATTGTTTTCCATGCTTTATATATTGCTACATATAGTTGCTTTTTATTGTTTTATGTTAATCTACATATTTGCAATTCATCGAATAAAGGTTGAAGATGATTTATCAACATTAAAGGTTGAAGATGATTTATAACATTGTTATTGGTTTTCTAGATTTTCTTTCTTTGCCTATTCAACTAAATTATGAATATGTTATTTTCCTTTAAATAAAACATGGAAAGCAATTGTATTTTATGATAGTATCACCGAAATAAAAATTGTCTTCACATGTTGAACAATTATATAGCAAATAAACCCTAACAGTATTAAATAAAATGACTCAGTGCAATTTTATTGTAAGTATCAAAGCCCCCTGCTGGATGGCGTTTTGATGTTTTGCTATTTTCTTTTTTGCTGTTTTATTTTTTATTTTTTAAAGTTTCAAAGAGCATTTGATTCATAAAGGGTATTTAAGACATTGTTCCTTGTGAAATTGTCATTTTTCAACTACATAAAAAAAACACGGTCATTTTTCAACTGAGGGACCAAAACTTGGTCATTTTTGAAAATTTCTCTAGAGGAAAAGCAACAAAAGGGAAAAGGAATAAAAAATAAAGAAAAATAAAGAAAAGCTCATGAGGGTTATTTTTATCATTTACATTCGATTTTACCTCCCGATGCTAGCCACGTTAGCAAACAGACGGTACCGTGACGGAAATTGGCCGCAGGCCTTTCTTTGGTAGCAAAAACAAAGTTTGGTTATCACATTGATATTTTTTAAAGTCTGGGTACCACTTTGACTGTGTCACAAGAGTTGGGGTACCAGCACTGTATTTTACTCTTTTCAAAATGGACTTATAGAATTAAAGCATATCTTGACCAATCTTTTACTCTGCGGCTTTAGCTTTGCCTGTTATCTTTGATATCCAAAATTCACACAATACTTTGTTTCCATTATTTTTCTAGAGTATCTGCCACACTATTTTTTCCATATAACTTGTGCCCTCTGAAAATGCAGAGCTTGCTAGAGAAGGATCTTGTCTCTGGTAGAACTGACAACCATATAGTGTTAAACTGTTGGTGATTTCAGGAAGAGAGACGAAGAATTCGACAAAAAAATCTAGAAAAAGGTCTAGTAATCTTTATACTGGAGCAGTTTATACTCTTTTTGTTCTTTCGAACTGTGAATCTAAGATTTAATTGATGGTGTGAGCCATCTAAATCATCCTGTGCTCTTCTTGCAAGAAAATTCTTAGCACCATAAATATGTTGAACAATCATTCTATCTTGAGAACTTAAAATATCTAGTTTATCTCTTATTTGTTGTATTCCACTACATCTTGTCTTTCTGGTGATCCTTTGCAGCTGGCTTTTCTTCCTTTACAACTGTAGGAACAACTTTGATGAGATTCGTTCTTATCATCATCTGACTCGTATGCACTCATGAAAGCGGGCAAGACCTCTGAAGGTGAAACCTCTGTGGCATATTTGGTTTAGGTTTTTGGAGGTATAGATAACATGAATGTTGGGAGGATTAAAGGAATAATGCGGATGTAAAACATAAGACTAAACAAAGAAGAAACTCTATATTGGTATGTGTTGGCATTCCTATACCATTAAACAGCAAAGTGCAATGTGGTACCATCATGACTTGTGTCATTGATGCAATCTGCTATATGCATATAGGATGATCGCATTTGTTAAATATCTGTCTAAGTGATTTGCTGGTTTGTCTATCTTATTGTCAGGGACTTTATCATACATGATTGAGTCCTAATTTAGTTAGGATCTCCTTATTTATTGATATGTGTTTGGTAAAGGAAGATAGGCCTTTTCTGATTAGAGTAGATATGCCGTGTGAAGGAAAGAAATCTTATTTCACATAGGATATTCTTTTATGGTTTAAATAGATAAATATCTTCTTATTATTGGAAGGTCTTTAACTCTGATGAAAATTCCTTTGAGGCAGGTATTAGGGTTGCTGGCGTGAGGTTATTTCTGCTATATAAAAGAGACGTTCAATATATGAAAGAGGTGAGCTGCACGCCTGGCGTTTGAGAGAAATAGTTTTATTCTGATGCTCATCTGAATATACAAGTTCAACTGTTCGTTGTTGAGTTGGACTTGTTGTAGTTGTGATTGTGGTTCTCTTGTGTGTGAAGAGAAGTTCATTGAAGAAAAAAGAAAAAGACGTCTGCCTAGATATAGGAATTTGTAATAGAATAGGTTTTACAAAGAGGTTGTAAGACTTTACACAAATTCATCTAGTTGAGTTCGTTTTCTAAACTTGTGCTCTGCTGTGATTTTTTCTCTATTTTGAGGTTTTTACACAGCATCAAAAATTTGGTGTTATTGTTAATTTTCTGTCAGTTCATCGAGGATTGAAACAGTCGTTTCAATCCCGGCTTCACGTTCCAGTACCTTTAAGTGGTACCAGAGCAGGTTCTGGAAGCGTCTAGAAGATCCAAGGGAAGATGGAACGTGACAAGAACAGTTCTACAGTCAATACTCCTCCTTGGCTCGATGGTGAAAACTATATGGATTGGAAGATTATGATGAAATCATTTCTTTATGCTCAAGATGATTGGTGTTGGTATGTCTTTGAGAAGGGGTGGACTCATCCACAAAAACTAAAGGCAAAGGAGTGTAGGGATTTGAACCATAAGCGGTGCAGAAGCCGCATGAAGAATGGGATAAAGATGAAATTCGTCGGTATGCAGCTGATGAGAAAGCCAAAAATAATCTTTATCATGCATTATCTTTGAATGAGAGAAGAAGCATAAGTCACTGTAAAACTGCTAAAGAAGCATGGGACTTACTGCAAACGGCACTTGAAGGCAACAAGAAGCTTAAGAGCTTAAAGCTTTAGAGAGTGATCCAAGAATTCTGGACAATGCCCATGGAGAATGATGAATCAATTGATGAATTATATGCAAGACTTATGGATGTTGGGAGTCAATGTAAAAGCTTGGAGGCAGATATTGAAGAAGATACAATTGTGAAAAAAATCCTAAGAGCACTACCATTGAGATATCAACCAAAGCAGACAGCCATTGAAGAATCTCATGACTTGGACACATATCGTCTGGAGGAACTTGTAAGTAATCTCAAAGCCTATAAACTGAGAATTGGTAAGCCAAATAAAAAGACAAAGAATCTAGCTTTATCTTCAGTAAAAAGAAAAGAAAAGGAAGTTTCTATTGATGATAGTGAACATGTTGATATTGCGTTACTTACCTAAGAATTCAGGAAGTTTTAAAAAAAAAAATTCTTCATCTAGTAGTTCTAGAAACTTTTCAAATCAAAAGAAAAACTTTTCTTCTGAAAATAAAAATGAGAAAGGTCTGAGTCACACTAAGTTTTCTCAAAAGAAAAATTTTCAAGGAAATTCTATCAAATGCCATGAGTGTGGTGGCATTGGTCATATTGCTTTTCATTGTGGAAACAAGAAGTCTTTTGCTAACAATAACAGGGCCATGAAGTCTACTTGGAGTGACAGCGATGATGAACCTCAATCAACTGGAAAACACTTTGCTCTAGTTTTCTCTTTCCATGAAGATGAATTAGATGTTGATCTTGAAAGTTCTGATGATGAAGACGATCTTATCTCTTTTGAAGCTAATGATATGCACACCAAATTATACAACGCTGATAGGTGCATTTTATACAACGTTCTTAATGTATTTCCGACCCTATTTAGTTATGTAATTCTTTTAACAATATTGATTTTAACTTAGTTTGATTTCAACGTTGTATGATGTTATTTTTTCTGAGTACATTGAAAAGATCATTGAGGTTTTCATGGATGACTTTAGTGTCTTTGGTAAGAGTTATGATGCATGCTTAGAGAATTTAGAACTAATCTTAAAACGTTGTGTTGAAACTAACTTGGTGCTAAATTGGGAAAAGTGTCACTTTATGGTTAGACAAGGCATTGTGTTAGGACATATTATATCTGCTAGGGGAATAGAGGTCGATAAGGCCAAAGTTGATCTTGTTCGTTACTTACCATTTCCCACTTCTGTGAGGGAGGTTCGTTCGTTTCTCGGCAATGCAGGATTTTATCGCAGGTTTATCAAGGACTTTTCCAAGATAGCCAGACCTCTATGTCATTTGCTCCAAAAGTATGTACCCTTCGAATTTGACGACGATTGCAAGAAGGCATTTGAGAATTTAAAGGAGCTTTTGACATCAGCTCCTATTATGCTCCCTCCGGATTGGTCTCTACCCTTTGAGTTGATGTGTGACGCCTCAGACTATGCAGTTGGAGCTGTGTTAGGACAGCGGAAGGACAAGAGGCCTTATGCCATTTACTACGCCTCAAGGACTCTTAATGATGCTCAATTGAATTATTCTACTACAGAAAAAGAGCTCCTTGCTGTTGTTTTTGCTTTAGATAAATTTCGCTCTTATTTGCTTCAGACTAAAGTTATTGTTTACACTGATCATGCAGCTCTGAAGTACTTGCTTACAAAGAAGGAAGAAAAACCGAGGCTCATACGATGGATTCTTTTACTTCAACAGTTTGATATCGAGATTAGGGACAAGAAAGGGAGTGAGAATGTTGTAGCATACCACTTGAGCAGATTGGTACATGAGGAAGACACCATTGCCATACAGGAGAACTTTTCGGATGAACAACTCTTCGGGATTGAGGTAAGTGTGCCTTGGTATGCAGATATTGTGAACTATTTAGTGACTAGGCAATTTCCGGACACTTTGACTCGTGCTAATAAAGATAGACTCAAGAAGCATGCTAGGTACTATATTTGGGATGAACCTTATTTGTGGAAACATTGCAGTGATCAAATAATTAGGAGGTGTGTCCCAGAATCTGAGCAAAAATCTATACTTGCTTTTTGTCATTCTGAGTCTTGTGGTGGTCACTTTGGTTCATGTAGGACAGCTCTTAAGGTGTTGGATTGTGGTTTCTATTGGCCTACGATATTTAAGGATGCATATATGTTTGTATGACTTGTGATCGATGTCAGAGGGTAAGTAACCTAGGTCCTAAAGATCAAATGTCCTTAACTAATGTGACAGTTGTTGAAATATTTGATGTGTGGGGTATTAACTTTATGAGACCTTTTCCTTCTTCCAATAGATTTATGTACATTCTTCTAGCAGTTGATTATGTGTCGAAATTGGTGGAGGCAAAAGCCACCAAAACTAATAATTCCAAAGTTGTTGCAGATTTCCTCCGTTCTAATATCTTTTGTAGGTTTGGAATGCCTCGTGCTATCATTAGTGATGGAGGGTCTCACTTTTGCAACAGGACAATCGCGGCTTTACTCAAAAAGTACAACATCATGCACAAACTGTCTACTCCTAATCATCCTCAGACAAATGAACAAGGAGAGGTGTCAAATCGAGAAATCAAGAGGATTTTGGAGAAGACGGTGGGCCCTACACGCAAAGATTGAAGTCAGAGACTTGATGATGCATTATGGGCCTATAGGACAGCATACAAGACCCCAATTGACATGTCACCATTCAGACTTGTCTATGGGAAGGCATGCCACCTTCCGGTGGAGTTGGAGCACAAATCTTGGTGGGCGGTGAAAACATTTAACATGGACATTGATGAGGCAGGTTTGCACAGGAAGCTTCAATTGAATGAGCTTGAGGAGATAAGAAATGAGGCCTATGATAGTGCTCGTATTTACAAAGAGAAGACAAAGGCCTTCCATGATAAGATGATCCGTGGAAAAAGTTTTGAAGTGGGCTAGAAAGTCCTACTCTTCCATTCTAGACTTAAACTATTTCCAGGTAAATTGCGTTCTAGATGGATTGGACCTTTCATTGTTACTAATATTTTTCCTCATGGTGCTATACAGATAAAAAGTCTCACATCCGAGAACGAGTTCAATGTGAATGGCTATAGATTGAAGCCTTACTACAAGGCTTTTGAGGAACACAGTGTGGAGGAAGTATCCCTTCAAGATGTGCCATCTGATGGATAAATGGAGGTACAAAGTCTAGGCTGAAAGACTCTAAACCTTAAACGCTGCTTGGGAGGCAACCTAATTCAACCGACGTTGTGGAGGAGCCATCAACATATATTTTGTCACATCCCGACCCTTAAATTTTTACCTTATTTACCAGTTTGATTATAATAAGAATTTTTACCGTCTCCGGTATTGAGATATAGTTTAATTGGTTTCTAGAGGGGTTTTGAGAGACGATTATTTTAGAGGAATTATTCGTTGGAGAAAAATGTGTCGACGGTAAAAATGGTGAATTTTAGCTAGTAAAAGGTAATTTTTAATAGGGTATTTTATTTTTGGGTGTTAAATTGGTGGAGTTGGGTATTTTTGTGGTGTTAGGCCGGGTTGGTGTCCCAAACCCATCTCCTCTTTCTTTTCTTCTTCTCTCTTTTTCTTTTCCTCTCCCTCTCCCGAGCTCTCTCTTTCTCTGCTGGAGAACGAGCCTCTGTCCGCCGTCGTCCGGCCGCTAGGGACCGCCGGACCACCCCAGTTTGGACCCCCGCCACCTCCTCTCCCTCCCGACCTAGCACCCGAGCCAATAACCCGCCGGAGAGGAGGAAAACCCGCCAGAGACGCTGGGAAGCTTTTCGCCCGAAATCCCACCTCCGGCCGCCATAGGTCAAAATCTTTGGCTCATCTTGTAGCCCTCATCAAGGTGAGTATTCCATCAAAAGGAATTAGTCTAATTCGTTGTTGTTATGGAGAAATGTATAATTGAAGTTTTAGGGATTTATGGAAGTTTTGATTCAATTACCCTAGTTAGCCTTAGAATTGGTGATTGTGCTAGTTAATAAAGTTGTAGAGCTTGGTGAGAAGATTATTCTGTTAAAATTTCATGCCGGAATCGGCCTCCGGCCGCCGCCGCGGTTTGGGAGATTTTTAAGGTTTTAAATGTGTAATAATTAGAGGAGTATATTGATATGAATTTTGGAGTTTTTGGATGAGATTTGGATAGGTTTGTGAATTTCTGAAGTTTGGTATTTTTTGCGGTTGAATAATGTAAAATTCGGCCGTAGGATTTAAGTCAATTTCTGGGAAAGGTTGTATTTACAGCTACCGAGTATGGTATTAAAGTTTGGGTCGTTTCGATTTAAGAATATCAAAGTTAGGCAATGTTGAGCGTGTTTATGGCTCTCGGTTAATTTTGCCTATTTTGAATAAATATTAGATTTTTAGTTAGGAAATTAATTATATATTTGGAACAGGACGTGAGGAGACTCAAATTGGAGAGACCTCGGATCGACGTCAGGCTTAGGCCTAAAGTTGTGAGTGGACCTTTGTTTTTATTGAAAAGCATGCGATGAATGATTTTATTGATCATTTATTTCTTCGGATAAGACTTATTGATTTCTCGGCTATTTGATAATTTTTCCTCCTTTGGAGAGTTTTCCGAAAATGAGATTTTCGGTGGATATATATATTTTGGATATTATGAGTATAGTATGTATATAAATGCTAGCTAGCCATACGTGCTTGGTCCGTCATAATGAGGTAAAATACCATTATGGTGTGGCGTGAGTGTTAGACACAAGCGTCATAGCCCTATATGAAAATTACTTTCTTTTTCGGTTTTTTTTAGGTTTTCATATAGGGAGTCCACACGTATATACACCGCCCTCTTCGGTCATAATGAGGAAAAATATCATTATGGCGCAACGTGAGCGTTACACACCAGCGTTGTAGCCTTGTATGAATTTCTATTTTTCTAAATTGTTTCTAGGATTCATACAAGGAGTCTGATGAGTGTAAATATATACGAATATATGTTTATATATAATTTAGCCTGAGAGGCTCTATTTGATTTGAGTTGGTGACTAGCCGGAGCTAGTCGTGAAATTGCCAGTTGATGAGTTAAGCATTTTTGAGCTGCCGTATGCAGTATATTTTTCTATGAAATTAAAATGGGAATGCATAAATATTTTGTTATTAAATTATTTTTGTCCACTCACTCTAACGTTATTAAATGTCTTCCCCTGGGCCCTTCGTTTTAAAATGCCCAGTCTGCAGGATTGCATAGTTGAGGTCGGGCGTACATGGAGAAGAGGCATAGTCAATAGTATAGCTTCCGCTCATTTTTATTTATTTCTAGTTTCTTTCCTCTCAAATAGAGTTGTTCTGAATATGTGGTTGTCTTATAGGATCTTTGTTAGATTAATAAATCTATATTGGGAGATGTTGTGATTTGTGGGGAGCACGAAGGCTCTAGGAGTCTATAAGGTTGGAGTTGGAATCTTTAGGAGTGTTTGCAGGTTTTTCGTTTGGAAGGGTTGTCTATTTCCAAGGGAGGTTGTACCGAATTTTACGGTAAATCTTTCCTTGGAGGTGGTCCCCGCATGATTTACTCCAGGTTCAGGGTGAAATTCGGATAGGGTCGTGTCATATTTGCTTTCTTCTCCCTTCTTCTCTTTTACTTCTGTTTTTGTGTGCTTTGTTTGTTTTTTGTGACTCTTTCTTCCCATACTATGAGTCTTTCCTTATTCTTGTGTTACATGCATTGTGGACAATGTAGGGTTTAAGTGTGGGGAAAGGATTTACATCTTTCTATGTCTTTTAATAAATAAAAATAAAAATAAAAAATAAAAAATAAAAAAATTTGAAAAATCTAAAAATAATTTTCTTTTTTGTTTTCGTCTTTTGTTTTGTTTTTGAGTCTGAGGAGCCCTTAACTGTCTATGATGTTGATAATCTCTGAAATTATGGATAAAGAACGATCACAAATTGAGATGATTTCTAACTGATATTCGGTTGTTAATTAAAATGAATAGAAATCATGTGAAATATAGTGGATATGATTTGAATCTCTGGTACAGAAATGAGCATGCTAAGACAAGTTTTTGATTCATTTGACCTCAAATGTGAACTTTTGAGCCTTTATTTGTGCCATTTTTTCTGAGTGATAATTGAAATATTCTGATTCGTTTTCTTGGCTATAATTTTTCAAAAACCTCATTATTGTTTTAGTTTGATTGATTGCTCACCATAGCTTTTAATGAACTCTAGATGACTAGAACTCACTCTTGTAGACTTTCGAAACTTTTAATCATAAAACGCTCTGATTTGGAAAGGATAAATGGAACTTTTTAGGATGATCACCATTGCCAAACAAGCTTGTGTCCCTATTTGTGTGCGCTGCACACCTCTTAGTTTGAACCCCTTTGAGCCCATGTTAAACCTTTCTTTCATCACCCATGTAATTTTTACCTTGAGCTTAGTACAGTGATATCTTTACCCTTGTCCTTTAGGCCTAGTAGAGCAATTGTGATGTATTGTATGAAGTGATGATGTGAAATAAGTGTGGAGGAGTTGAATGTCTGTGTAAAGAAAAAGAAAATTCTGAAAAAGAAAAAAAAAACAAAAAGAAGAAAAAAACAGAATTTCATCAAGAAAAAAAAAGAAGAGACATTGTCTTTATGTTGTGAAGTGGGAGTTTTGGTTGTAAATGGAAGACCTAAAAACAAAATATTTGGCCTTTGTTCGTTTTCACAATGTTTGAAGGTGTTTAGAATGACGAAGGGCTCAACAAGATGACATTTGGCCCTTGTTTTGGCGACATAAGGTGTTGGAGAATGCTCTGCTAGGTCTTTAGGAATTTTGCAATTCATTATCCTTCAATTCATACCCCTAGCCCAGCCCTATTGTAAAGTTCTTTTGATCTAAAAGATGAGTAAAACTTGATCTGTGGAGTTTGTTCCAAGAGTTGAGCCTATGGTATGGTTCATTTGTGTGAGTAATATATTCTTTCATGAGGTTTATATATGTTCTGTTATGCTTTTGTTTGTATAAATGCAAGCTTTCTAATTCTATCTTGCATACTTATTGAGTGATTTAGCTAGAAAATCTGAGTGAAAAATGAGTCCATACCTTGTGAGAATGAATCATACTTGTTTGAAACATGCTGAGCTTAAATATCACCATTGTTCTATCAGGTCCTACATGTAAATATGTGATCTATGCATGGTAATTAGCTTCTGAAACTTCATGGAATGATTCTCAATTGAGTGCTAATTTTGATGCCATGAGATTGGAGATTTTGAGACAATATGTTATGGGCAATAGAGTTGTTTGTTTGTTGAGTTTTGTAGTTGTGTAATTTTTGGTTTGTGTGTATTGAGTCTTTTGTTTGATTTTGCTAAGGGACTAGCAAAAGCTAAGTGTGGGGGAATTTGATAGGTATATTTTATGCAACGTTCTTAATGTATTTCCGACCCTATTTAGTTATGTAATTCCTTTAACAATATTGATTTTAACTTAGTTTGTATTTATAGGTCGCAAATGAAGTCAAGGAGCACAAAAGAAGCAAAAGAGGAGAAATCCTGAAGGAAGAGGAATCCATATGGCACAAGGAAAGAAATCAGAAAATCTGCCAGGAATTATCAGTCAACTTCGATAGAGGATTGGGACCAGCTTACAATGGTCTAGGAGATGAACTTTACATCAACGGAAAGCTAGAAGAGTCTAGTTTCCAGAACTTTTCGCGGATCATCAATAGCTATTTTAGAGAAGAAGTTATGACTGTTTGAGTGGCCAAATGTCAGTCTGCCCGAATTTCTGGATTGGACCGAAACTTAAATTTCAAGGCCCATACCACATTGGCAAGCCCATAGACGAAAATTAGGGTTCTATAACCCTAATAGCAGCTGCTCATACATATAGGAGGAGTTAGAGACAGAAAAGGCATCACTTCTTATGCACCAAAAGTCAGAAATTGCGGTTCTTTTGCTCTCCATAACCGTAGCTCTATTCCTCCCATATATCCTAGTTTTAGCTTTAATTTCTGCCAAGATTAGGACTTTTCCGAAGCTTGGCAGTTCATCTCTTCCGTGTGCTACTCTTGGCGTGCTTTGAAGCTTTCTTCGAAGATCAAAAAGTGTAAAACATGACTTCTTCTTCTGTATTTCGATTTAGTTTTAATTTTAGTAGTTTCTCTTTCATCTTTGTGACGTTTGGATTTGATGTATGGGATGATTTTGAATTATTGTTATGAAATTTTCAGATTGTTATGATTGAGTGTTTGAGTTGTTTTTGATATTTGTTTAACCTAGATCATGCCTACTATTGTGTTAGGAAGTCTATGATTCCAGTTTAATTCAATATGCTAATTCGGGCAAGTTAGCAAAGTCATTATTTATGCTAAGCCTCTTCTGGTAAGTGTAGATTAAGAAGTGGTAAAAATTAGGATTCATGTGATATGGGTTTCGATTAAGAACATAGATTACATGTTAGGTGACACGACCCGCCCCGAATTTCACCCTAAACCCGGAGTAAATCGTGCGGGGACCATCTCCAAGGAAAGATTTACCGCAAAATTCGGTACAACCGCCCTTGAAAATGGACAACCCTTCCAATAAAAACCTGCAAACACTTCTAAAGGTTCCAAATCCAACCTTAACTTCTGGAGCCTTCGTGCTCCTCAAAAACAATCATCACCAACAGGATAATAAACATTATCTAAGATAATATACATCATCCGTCAAATATTCTAAAATATAAACAAGCCTTCACCCACAACTAAAAATATATACATTAAACCCAAGTATTCAGAGCTACTAGACACTAGCGGAAGCAAGAAAAGACAAGTAGGCTAAACAGGTAACCTACTGGTGAAAGGTGGTGGAAATACGGGTGACTATGCCTCGTCTCCTACTAGATCCAATCCGAACTCTGCAGACTGGGCATTTTAAAACAAAAGGCCCAGGGGAAGACATTTAATAACGTTAGAGTGAGTGGAAAAAAATAATTTAATAATAAACTATTTATGCATTCCCAATTTAATTTCATAGAAAAATATACTGCATGCGGCAACTTAAAAGTGTTCAACTCATAAACTGATAATTTCACGACTAGCACTGGCTAGTCACAAACTCAAATAAAATAGAGCCTCTCAGGCTAAACCATATATATTCATATATTCGTATGTATCTACACTCGTCAGACTCCTTGTATGAATCCTAGAAACAATTCAGAAAAATAAAATTCATACAAGGCTACAACGTTGCGCCATAATGGTATTTTTCCTCATTATGACCGAAAAGGGACGGTGTACATATACGTGTGGACTCCCTATATGAAAACCTAAATAAACTGAAAAAGAAAGAAGTTTTCATATAGGGCTATGACGTTTGTGTCTAACACGCACGACACGCCATAATGGTATTTACCTCATTATGACGGACCAAGCACGTATGGCTAGCTAGCATTTATATACATACTATTCTCATAAAATCCAAAACATATATATCCACCGAAAATCTCATTTTCGGGATCTCTTCAAAGGAGGAAAAATTATCAAATGGGCGAGAAATCAATAATCTCATCAAAATAAACAAATGATTAATAAAATCATTCATCGCATGCTTTTTATTTAAAACAAAGGTCCACTCACAAATTACGCCTAAGCCTGATGACGTTCCGAGGCTTCTTCTGCTCGGGCCTCCTCACGTCCTGTTCCAAATATATAATTAATTTACCAACTGAAATCCAGTATTTATAAAATAGGCAAAATTAATCGAGAGCCATAATTACGCTCATCATTGCCTAATTTCGATATTCTTAAATCAGAACGATCCAAACTTTTATATCATACTCGGCAGTCGTATAAACAACCTTTTCCAGAAATTGATTTAAATCCTACGGTCGGATTTTACATTATTTAACCGCTTAAATACCAAACTTCGGAAATTCATAAACCTATTCAAAACTCGTCCGAAAATTCTAAAACACATTCCATTAAATTCCTCATAAAAATCTCCACCTAAAACAGTTTTTCCAGCAACGGCGGCCGGCGACCAGCTCCGGCGACGTCCAAATTCTACCAAATTTTAACAGCAGCTTCCTCTCATCATTCCAAACAACTTTCATAACTATCACTAAGTCCAATTTCAAGCCTAACTAGGTCAATCGAACGCAAACACACAATAAGCCCTAGAATTTCAACTTCGAATTTCTCCTTACCGAGCTCAAGAGGGATCGAGCCTTTTGGAGGGGTTGTTGCACGGGAGGAGAGCTTCAAAACCGTACCAAGCTTGCCCGGATTGGTGGCCGGAGGAGGGAGTTCCGGCGACGGAAAGCCTAAGGCAGCCGCGCCTTTCGGGCGGCGTTTCTCCTTCACGGCGGCGCTAGGGAGGCTGTGACCGGTCTAGAATGGAAGCTGGGTTGATGGCCGACCTTTTGGGACCAGTGCGGCGGCGAACGGTGGCCGGACGGTGGCGGACGGCGGAGAAGAAAATCCGGCAGGGGGGAAGAATCGGGAGAGAAAGAGAGAGAGGAGAGAGAATCAGGAGGGAAGAGAGAGAAAATCGGTTGGGCTTGGCCCAACTGGTTCCAACCCAATATAAACCCAATCCAAAAATTTAACACCCCCAAAAATAATACCCTAATAAAAATTACCTTTTACTAGCTAAATTTACCATTTTTTTACCGTCGTTACATTTTTCTCCTACGAATAACTCTCCGAAATAATCGTCCCTCAAAACCCCTCTAGGAACCAATTAAACTATATGTCAATGTCGGAGACGGTAAAATTCTTATTATAATCAAACTAGTAAATAAGATAAAATCTTACGGGTCGGGATGTGACATTAGGTTGTTAAGCCTCTTTCGGTAAACAAATCTAATATGTTCGAGTTCATCTTTTATGCCTAATGATTCATGTAGTGTGTTGTATGGTTGCGCTTCATATTAATATGATACATTACATGAAATATTCTATGTGTTAGGACTTTTCCAGCATAGGAGACTTGAGAAGATTATATGGGATGCGTGACCTCTTTCGGCTTGTGTTTCGAATTCGTTTCTTGTACTTAGTTGGCATGGTTTTAGGTTTTATGAATTTAAATAGCTTGGATACTTGGTGTATGACTCTTGGTTGTGTTTGAAGTTGATCACATGTATATAATAGTAACTTAGGTTTTTGTTTCTTTTTAGTTTAGGATTTTCGTCTTTCTTCTGTCCCCTGTCTTATTTTATTTTATTTCTATATCAAACAATCTCCGAATCCCCTGAAAATTTGTACAGTTGTTCATATGTCTGTCTAATATATCTCTGTAAATTTTCGTACTTTTCTTAGTAGTTTAGGTTTGGTTTTTAATTAGTTTTTTGACTGCTGTTCTATAGAACAGTAGCTACTTTTGTAAATTGTTTAAAGGTTTTATTACTTGTTAAAATTTACTGTGTTTTAATAATGCATTGTTTTTCAAGGTACCCTCAATCCCCGGTCCTATACGATACCCTACTTACTCAATACTGTTAACGATAAGGGTTTGTTTGATGCAGGTTTTGCACCCATCAAACGCCACAATTAAGGTGCAAAGGGAGAATGATCAACTAAAATCAAGTCTAGAAAAAGCAAGGAAAGATAAAAAGAAGCTTGAGGTATCTCTAGAAACCTGTCAACATAAATGGGATATTGAACGGACTAACTTGATTGAGAAATTGCAGGATGGAGCATCATTACAGGTCACTCAAAAAGATGATAGTGAAAAGGATGACAAAATCAAAATCTTACAGGTGAATTAAAGGGCCAAATTCTGCTAAATGTGGAATTAACTTGTGAAAATGAAAAATTGCAGGCAGAAGTGATGAAAGCTCATGAGCATTTCCAAAAATTTGAGGCAAGCTCCGACAAAGTATCAAAAGTGATCAGCTTTGGAAAAAGTCATAACAACAGAGAAGGGCTGGGTTTTGGTGGAAAATCAGCCAAGCATACATTTTTTGTCAAAGACGGCAGCACGAAGGATTGCAATGAAGCGTCAATCCTGGAAAAGGATCTGAACAGGAGTAAAGCATCTTCAGAAGTAGTTCCTCAGAGGGTAATATCGTCTCTTTCTCAGGATGCTCAAGTAAAATCTGATGATCTTATGTTAGAACATCAGTCCAGGTATGGCAACACTACTGAAAAATAACACTTAGGAGACATAACCATTTCGTTTCCTAAGTGATATATTCCGTCTCCTAAGTACTTAGGAGACGGAATGTCCGTCGACTAAGTTCTGTCTGCTAAGTGTCATGAGGTAAGTACTTAGGCGACAGAAACCTAACTTCCGTCTACTAAGATTTTCTTAGACGACGAAATGGTTTCCGTCTCCCCCAAGTACTTAGGAGACGGAATCATTCCCGTCTCTAAAACTCTTAGGAGACGGAACTAAAAATATTTAACAAAATCATTAAATATTTCATTTTTATTATTGAATAATATCTTACTTTTTAGTTTACAATATATTTTCTTTTTTATTTGCTTTTCCATTTTATTTAATTAATTAATTAATTTCTTTTCTAATTAGTTTCTGTTTTTTTCTTTCGGTCTTCTCACCCCAAAAGAGCCACCACGCGCCACCAAAACTGCCATCTGCGTTGCGGCAGCCAAATACCACCACCGTCATACCATCTGCCCCAAAACCACCACCACCACCACCACCACCACACCATACCGATTTGCCCCAAAACCACGACCATCGCCACCACCATATCGATCTGCCCCAAAACCACCACCACCACCACCATACCGATTTGCCCAGAATACCACCACCAAAATCATCTCGATTTGCTCCAAACCACCACCAAAACCATCTCGATCTGCCCCAAACACCACCACCACCGCCGTCACTACCGATCGCTCATTCTAACCAATAAACACCAAAATCAAATTAGATAAAAACCCCAATTTTCAACCAAACCCAGCAATCGAAATTCAAACCTGTTTGAAACTCTTTGTGAAACGTCACATGGACCCAAACTTTGATCAAGTTCTCGGTTAAGACTTCCAGTATGATAACCACAAATTGATTCAAACTTTTGTCCAATTTTTTGACGGAAATGTTAGCGCCTAAAATTTGGGAACCTAGGTGACAAAATGTTATATATTCATCGTTTAGGTTATTTTAATTTATTTTTAAAGAATTTAGCTACATTTTATTTTTTATAAAAAAGTTTCGTCTCCTAAGTGAAACATTTCGTCTTGTAAGAACTACTTAGGCTACAGAACACAATTTTGTCGCCTAAGAAAATCATAATTTTTTTTATTTTTTAAATCCGTCTCCTAAGTGTCACTTAGGCTACGGAATTCAATTTCGTCTCCTAAGTGTCGCGAGTGGGTACTCAGTTTTGATCTTTTAAGTGAGTGGTCAAACGTGATTCTTATAAGAAAGCAGTCAAATTTTAGAGCTTACTATAGAATCATACAATAATTCTGCTTCTCAAAAAGATATCCATTAATTAAGTAAATTAAGAATAATTTTTGGACCAAAGCCAAAAAGATATCCGGCTTCCCATATTTTTGGACCAAATTCATTGCATCTTGGTATCTTTGGTTCATATCACGTGGACTACCAATAAATGTAGACGGCAAAATCGTTCAGCGACCAATGTTACTTGTTTTTGTAGTATAATGTCTCGTAAATATTTATCTTAAAATCTTATACAAAACTTAACATTTAAGTTTGTTGTCATACAGTAATAAAGCTCATACCGGCATTGTTTTCACCCCGATTAAGCGAGTCACGGAGTCCATCATATAGCTAACAACGCAAGTCGTCCTGATTACTACGAACCCATCTCAATTTTTGTGTTTCAATTTTGACATAATTATCAACGACATATTGTTGCAACAGGCGGCCTCCTCGAAGTAAAATTGATTCATGATGCGCACGAATCTACAAAAATATAATTCGAAGTTAGCACAATGTTAAAATAAATGTCTCATATGTGCTAGTTCAAAATCCAAGAATGAGAATTATTTATTAACCTGCAAAATATATGTATAATAGTCACGACACGTCATCTTTCGACCATTATTACTTCGACTATTCAAATACCATCCATATGTGCCGTAAGGTAGTAACAATGGATATTGTAGAGGATCATAGTAGCCAGCACAATCTTGGACATTCAAAAGTTGACCATGCCTTATTTGTACAACAATATCACGACCTCTAAGATTTTCTACTTCTACACCGACTAATACTGCAGCAACCTGAGAGACTGAAGGCAAACTATATTGACGTTGGTTCGCAGGTTGCTCTATGTTGATAAGTCTGCAAGTAAGAAGATCTTGGCGTTGAGCTAAGTGACGAAATGTCTGCACAAATGGATTATGTTGATTCAAGATCTGTTGAATGGTTCCAACCACATTACTATGCAATGCTTCATTCTCTAACATTCGGTTTTGTACTTCATGCTCTGTATCGTATATATACAATTGTAGAATTCTTGGTCTGTTATTCTCATTTGGTAAAAGACTTCCTATCTTGTGGTATATTGATAATTGAGCACGAAAAGTGAAGGTATTGCCACCGCTTGCTAGATTTTGATCCACATGCACACCCATTGAAGTGAATGAAAATACATGGTTATAAGCATTGATATTTTGCCTAAAATGGGTGCCTAGTGGAGTTTGAGCATAAAATAGTTCAACCATTTCTGGAGGAGCCTGAATTGGGGGAAGCACAGTTTTCCCATTTTTGCAACACATATCGTTGCTCTCATGATGAAACAGCCGGCATGACAATGTCGACATGTCTTTGGTGTGGGTAAATGGTACTTTGCAACTCCAATGTTCTCATGAAAATTTCGAGCACAATTGTGATGTCTACGACCTCTACCTCTACGTACTTGCCCATGTCTGTTGTCATGAGTGACGACATTTGTAGAGGTCCCTGTTTAATAAAAAAATTAATGTCACTTGTCAATAACTTAGTTACTAAAACAATAAATTGAAGAATACTTGATACTAAAGGTTATTTGTAACCTTCACCTGCTGTGTGATTTGCATTGTTTGCACTAATTTGATTAACTCCATTAACAGACAATTGCGACCTGTTGGACAGTGTTGTCTGCCTAGTATGAGTTTGGCGCATGCTTATATTTTGAGAGGTTTCTGGTGTTTCAAAAACCCAAATTATTATAGAGATTAAAATCTAAAAACGTTAAACTTAAAGTTGGAACAAAATACTAAAAGGGTCTGTAAACATTAAACAAAAAGTTGGAACAAAAACTGAAAGGGACAAAGATGTTTGTCTTTTTTACCTTCGTTAGCCTGGCTTTCGTTCAGAGCGTTATGATTAACTTCATTATCAGGTACTTGTAGCCTATTTAACCGTGCTAACTACCTAACATGGCTTAACCGCATTCTATTTAGTTCTTGGTTACTGCCTTGATGATTTAAGCTTTGATTGCCATGACCTTTGATAATTGACTCGTCGTCATGCTAAACCATTCTCTCGTTGTTCTGAACTCATTGAAGCTCGCCTAATCCGTTGACTTGTTCGCCATCTCGCTCTTTGATCCTCTATTTCAGAATGTGGTATACTTTGATGTAAGTCTTGATCGTCATGTTCAACGCCTAAGATTTTGAACATAATAGGTTATTGGAAATAAATTATTGGCACATAATTAAAGTAGGGAAGAAATGGATGTGAATTTCTACATATTAACATATTGATTCCATTGGAGTACACCTTTTGCTCAGGTAAATATTTATGATTTCGGTACTTCTGTGGAGAAGTTGAGTAACAAATTGTTACTGTCGTACAATTCCTTGTTAAGGAATATAAATCTAATCAATTCAAAAACTCCTGGAAATAGATCTAATGAATATTAATTTAGATATATTTAAAGGAATTTTTGGTATACAATATACGGTGAAGATGCTTTGTGTTTCAGAACATGCACTCAATAATTTACCGGTCATTGCTTCCACTTGATTTGGTACATGTGTGTTTGCTATTTGACGTCGTCTCCGATAATTGGCACGCCTTTGGGCTGAAGTTTCCGCTTGTTCAGAAGGAGTCAATAATTACCGCCTCTCTCTCTGGCGATTATTTCTACGCCGTCTAGCTGCCTCCAATGCATGAGTATGCAGGTTTTCCTAAAAGAAAAGTAAAAGAACGGTAGAACTTCAATAAAAATAGATTTCATGTCAATTGTTTTGGTCTACCAAGCTAAATGAACTCAAAAACATACCTGGTGTTGGTTGGGTGGGTTAGAGTCTGATGACATAGTCCATAAAGAACTCATTAATTGTCTTTTCTGTTAGTGATAATTTATAATCTGCCTTTCCGTCTCTTGGGCATGAACAGCGTTATGTTCCTGTAAATGCAGCAAACATAAGAGTTCCTGCTTTTAAATCCTTAATTTGCTAAGAACTGAAAAGCTATTCAGATCAAGGTAAATCCATACCAACGACAAAAACAAAAACTTAGTGAACCCAGAAATCAAACCACTTGCTATGGAAATATATAAACAAAACAAAAACAAACTATGAGATCGAAGCACTTGCTTCCCACCCAAATTGCATATAAATGATTCCCTTCCCTTCAGGAAAAAAAAAGCATTATGGCCTTCTTCCGAGATTCCCAGTTGTATATAATTTTGTATATCTCTAACAAATTGTTCATCAAAATTAGCTTTTGCAACTTAGGTGTTGCAATAATAAAATTCACTCCTAAACGTCAAACTGATGGAGCATGGTTGGGAAAATTGAAAAGGAAGATAAAAAGCAACAGAAGTTGCTTTAACAGTGATCGAGCTCACTTAATCATAGCGTGGGCAACACAAACCTGTCAAAGAACCCCAACCGTGTTCCTCAGAGAACCAAAATTAAGCATTGGGCAAGAGAAAGAACTCACCTTTATGACTCTTCTCAGAAACTTCGTCAATACTGCCTCATAAGTTTTAGCAGCAAATCCTTTGAGCAAACTGTATAAAGATTCATTATTAATAAAGTTAGACGAAACAGAAAACATAAACAAATAGAACTGATATGCCAAAATCACCAATAGGTAGAGAACGAATAAGATCGAACATAGAACACAAATTTGACATCAATCATAGCAAAATTAGTTTACTTTCACCGTGATCCTAAATCAATAAGAAAATCCAACATTGGGGATTAGAAAATCCAACCTCTATTGGTTGAGCTAGTGAGCTTCCACTGCAAACGTCATCTCTTTGGTTGCCTGCAAAAATAAAATCATAAAAAGCATGTCAAATGACATATCTTAAGCACCAAAATCTCAATTGAAATTAAAACTAATACCCTACTTCTTGATAACCCAATATCGTAAAGGGAGTCCAATCTTCTGTACCTAAAATATCACATAGAGCATTCCCAGAAACAAAGTTCCTACAATTGGTACTGAGACTAAACAATTGGGATAAATCCGATGACCTTGGGACTGAGCAATTGGGATACTCTTGCTCCTGAAACACATACGGACCCCAATTGGTTAATAGTATGGGTTAATATTACGGCCAACAAAAAAAAACAGAACATAATTAGAATACCCAAATCAATGGAAAAAGAATAATCGGCAATGGAAAAGATTCACCTCTTCTCTCAATTCTCTTATTTCTTTATGACTATACCTTGACAATATGCTTTGATACAGTATCTACCCTCCTTCAAAAGGAAATTGATTCCCCTGTGTCATACCATGAGCAAACCAAAAGAACAGCGAAACCGTAAAAAATCATATCATAACTATGGTAGGGATCATATCTGATTTCTGATTCTTACCAAAAGTGAACTGATATGCTCCTCTCTCCAATTGAACTGGAAATCGGAAGAGGGCTCCTCTCTTTTTGTTGTCGAAGTTGCACAACAAATCGGTAGAGGGGTGAGAACTGATATAGCCATATGCACCCCCCAAAAACAGCTACCACGTTGTCCAGAATGTCCGTTTCAGTTGAGATCGTGGCCGGCAGTTTTCCTCTCGTTTGCAGATCGTGGGTAGTGAGTACTACCGCGGACTCATTTTCCCAATTTTAGAGCATCTGTATTGTTAAATTAAATTTTTTTTTAAATTTATCAATTTTTAGGATGAATAAAAGCTTCAACAGAATGCCTAAAATATTTCTAAATGCTAACATTGCTAAACTAAATTGATAAATTTATGAACCTAGACAAGAATTGCTAAAGAGAAACTTATGTTTTCCCTCTATTTTTTATCCACGTGTAAGTTTATGATTCGTTACAAAAATTAATTAACTTACACTTAACAATTACTGCTAGAGCACAATTGTTATTTCAATTGTTAAATATCCTAACTATTGTTAAATTTAGCAACAAATTAACCTAGACTATTGAAGATGATCTTATATCTTATTGAATTGGTTTGGAAGTTTACAATATTAACCCTGTATGATTTTTTTTGGGTTGATTGTGACTTTGTATGTGGCGGGGATAGTTTAGGAGGTTCAAATTTAAGCTTCACCAAAGACACGAAAGAAAGCGTCTGGCTTTTTAATAGTAGAGATCTACTTGTTGGTCAATATGAGTTTCAACCATCGGGCCTAATTCATTAAGTGAGGACCCAAGCCGAAATTTTATACCCCCACAGAAACCTTCAAGTCACATACGAAGGTAGACTCTTGCTTCCGTGTTCTAACCCAATTCCCCTTGAACTGATAGGGCGCCGGACTTGATTTCTTGAACCTGTTTCGAAAATAGACCCTCCACAACAATATCATAAAATCTAACGTCATCAGTACTAGCATTAGGGTTAGGTTTTGAAAGATGCTTAACCACCGAGACATGATTAACACCAACAGACATTATAATTTGTTGGCCTTTGAACGACAGAGCCGGGAGAGTCGTGTTGGCCAGTTTCCCTTGGTAAAACGAGTCCCAATACTTGATTGCAAACCTTCTCTTCTCCAGGATCTCTTGGTTTCCCACGTAACTAGAATCGCTGTGAGAGAGAGCAGCCATGGGAGACCAAAAGGCCGTGACTCAAACGTCGTCATAATTGATGACGTTGTTTTTGTTAGGGTTAACGGCCGTGATGCTGAGGTCGAGATCGTAAAGGAGGGTGTTGCCGTTGGCGATGAGGCTGAACTGGTTGAGCGAGGCGTTAGTGACGTAAACGAATGGGCTAGGGGGATGTGTGAGAAGAAGAGCGAGGGGATACAACAAGATGATAGTGACGGCGATTAGGATGACGATGGCGAGACAACACTTATTGTTGACTTTAGTGCTTTCATCAGTCGAATAGAGCTGTTGGTCATGTTTGTTTTCTTTCTGTAAGCGGGTGCTGGTGGTGTCATGATCGATTAGGGTCTACATATGTGGTTTCACAATCTTATATATGCTTGACACACGAGGGGGTAGATTGATTTTGTTCGTGCAATATACGTACGAATGTGTGTGTGTATATTCACTATTCTAGTCTTTTACAAACTCTATCTCTGTAGTATTTATTTTGAAAAAGAAAACTGAGCGCGACATGCACTTGCACCAACATAAATGTACGCTTGAATTGTGTTCAATACACATACCATGCTGGTGGTGGTGGTGGTGGTGCAAGGGCGGGTTTGCGGTATGCAAGTCGGCTGGATGACTAGCACAGCGACAGAGGTGGTAGTGGTGGACTGGCCCAAATCTACCTTATGGGTCTTGTGGTTTTGGGCCTTCTTGGTCTGCCTTTGGGTATTTAGTTTAGTTTATATTGTTTTGTTTTTCTAGTTTTTCTATTTCCTACGGGCTTATCTTGTAGGACACTATCGCATTTTGTTGTGCTTCTATGTTTTAGGGAATATGTTCTATTTCTTGTGAGTTCACCCTTTAGGATGCTAGATCTAGGATGTTTTATGAGTTCGATTACTAAATGGTAGTCTATCTTATGTACTAGGTGAGGTATGCCTCACAACTACTTGTTTATTTGTAGATGATAACGGTAGAGTATGTAATGGTTATTCCAGGCCTTCGCTTTACCCAAATTTATGAAAGTCGTAACTGACTATTTAAAAAAAAAATACACATTTTGATTATTAAAAAAATTAATTGTATTTTACTATTTTTTAATAGTTGAGATTGCATAATAATTAATAAATAGGGCCCTAAATATTTGGTCACTTACACCTTCATGCATAGATAACTTTCACAACTTTGAAATTATAATCCTAGCTAAAACTTAATGCACTCATTTTTGCTATTAACACACCCCATTTATAATGATAGTCAATCATAAAACAATTTCAAGTGGTAAATTTGTAAATAAAATTAAAATGTGTAGATAGAAAAATAGATGAGATCTGTTAATAGCAAATGATCGAGTGTGTTAATAGCATCACCCTATTTAAAAGATAAATGATTGACTCATGGCGTTTTATACAAGCCTTAAGCCTCAAAAACCTTAAGACAAGCCTAAAAAAACTTAAGATGGACCTTAAGACATTTTTTTTATTTGATCGAGTAAATATTACAACTTTGTGAGTGAAACTCACAACTTCCAACTTGTTAAGGGGAGATTATGCCGTTTACGGTTAAGAAACCTCAAGACAGTTTTAAGGCGTAAATTTTTTGCACATTACCGTTTAGGGTTTCTCTTTCCAGACATGTCTCACGTTGGTGTGCTATTTAACACTGAACCACCAGCAAAAACTGATATTTGCCTAACAGTGAATCGAAACAAATTCACTGATAACCTATATATAACCACAATGTATTTCAACATCAAAGTGTGTTATGAGTCGACTGTCCTGTGAGTGCCTTACAACTAGGGATATGTTTAGAATAGAGGGATAGTAAGTTACAGATCAATCTCAATCAACACAAGATGTTGTTTACAACAGATAATAAATCTATACTATAACTTACAACAATATAAGAATATGGATAATCTACCACCACAACATAAACTTTAGTTGAGAAGTAAGGTTTTAAGTCAATACCTGACAACCAAGGCTCATCCCAAATACTAGTGTGTCTACCATTACTGTACCAATATGTTTTTGAACACCAGCCTGCAAGATGTCCCTCCCTTGTAAAATACTCCTCCAAGCATAAGACGGATAAGCTAGAACCAAGCTCACCTTCCCAAAAATTGCAATGGCGAAAATAGATTGCTTTTAGCAGTTTACCTACTAATGAGTTTGGATATTGAAGTAGTCTCCACCTCTATTTCGCTAGCATAGAAGGATTAAAAGCAAATAAATGTCGGAAGCCTATGCCTCCCATTGACTCTGGTTTGCACAACTCATCCCAGACATGCTAATGCATTGTCTTCTTTTCCTCTGTACTACCCCACCAGAATTGGGCACAAAGTTAGTGAAGTTCCTGTATCAAATATTAAGGTAACAAGTGATGGTTCATAGTATACAAAGGCATAGCCTAAGCAATTACCTTAATCAAAAGCTCCCTACCTGCAACGCTAAGAAGCTTTGATCTCCAACCAGTGAGCTTTGTAGATAAATTATCCTTGATATAGGAAAAAAGTATCAGATTTAGATATACCCAACCAAAGTGGGAATACCAAGGTACTTCTCATGCTTTTCCACTAATTGCACTCCCAAAGTAACTGCGAAGGCCTGATTGATTTTCTGAGAAACATTATCACTGAACACCCCATTACTTTTCTGTAGATTAACCTTCTAACCATAGGCTCTTTCATATAGATTCAATAAACCACTAATAAATTCACAATTATGAGGAGAAGCCATAGAGTATAGCATATTGTCATCAGCAAAAAGTAAATGACTAATTGAAGGATCTCCATCACAAATTTGCAAACCTTGCAATTGCCCCTTGGCAACTACGTCAGAAACTAAAGTTGATAACCCTTCGGCACAAAGCAGATATAAATATAGATAAATAGGGTCACCTTGTCTCAAGCTCCTTTTGGGGGTAATCAGACCTGTTGGGTGACTATTGATAAAAATAAAAATAAAAATAAAAACTTCATAGTAAAGAGGCACATTATGATTAAGTCCACCCGATCTGGATCATTACCCATCTTGAGCATAATCTTTTGTAGGAAAACTCATTTTCATCTATCATATGCCTTGCTAATATCCTGTTTCAGCACCAAAAATCCTTCATGAACCCTAAGCAGCTTGTGCATATAATGGGCTAACTTTGAGACAACCAAAGTATTATCTGAAATAAGACGGTCAAGTACAAAGACACTCTGCTGAGGAGAAATAATATCCGACAAGAAAGTTTTAAACCTGTTAGCAAAAACTTTCGACGCTATCTTGTAAATCACATTGCATAAAGCAATAGGTCGTAATTGAGACATATCATGTACCTCTTTCACCTTCATAATCAAAACTACATGGGTAAAATTAAGATCATGCGGCATATGTTTATGTGTAAGTATTTATACTTAACTCACCTCAAACCAAATCCCAATACTTCTTAAAGAAAAAAGGGGACATGCCATCTAGTCCGGGAGCTTTGGACGGATGCATTTGGAATAAAGCCAATATCACATTCTCAATACTAAGAGGAGTATCATATGCCAAACTCCGTTCTCATCCCGCAAGCCTTTGATTTTATTCCTCTTTTCCCTATTCGAACCTTTCTAGTGAAAAAACTTATAATTTCTATCACTATCCCTCAACCAGATAGCTCTAGAACGTTGACGCCAGTAATTTTCATCAATAGACATCAACTCATTGAGCATCCGGGAAAGCTGAATTTTATCTAAAAAGCATTTTTTTTTTAAAAAGGATAACTTATATTACTTAATCAATGGCCAAAAGGCACATACATCAAAATGCCGTCCTCCAAATAGTACTTTAAGGTAGGCTTACAAGCACCAAGACATGTATATTTACTGATTACACATAGGCTCATAAAGAGCCCGAAGCAAAAGATAAAAATCTTACTACCTAATTCTCTAGAACAGAATATTAGCTGTCTAAGACCTCAATTGGTGTACACCTAATAAACTTAAGAATTAAGCAATAAAATTACATCTGATGCTTGGGCAAGGACGCCCAAGGCCTAAGTCATGCCCCTGCCCTTGGCATTAGGGCGAGCCATCACATCCTCAACGGCTACAAAATCAGCTTTCTTAGCTTGGAGCCCAGGACCATCAACCCAAGCCCAATCTTGACCAGTCTTAGATTTGAGTCCAAACCCAGGCTTGGAGGCCCGGATCCGAGCCCAAACCCAGGTAAAAGTCAACCTCCCAGCGGAGGAACTTGACTTCGTCGGCGACCACCTCCCAAGCCAGTCACCACCTCCCTCCTCCCAAACAGACGTCAGGCTTTTCTCCACCATGCCAACACCAGAACTCGAGCCATGAACAACCTTAACCACCACCGCAGCCCGACGTCCCTGTCCATCTGCCATCATCGTTTTCGACGACCTAGCTTCCTTGCAAGGACTCACTTCCAGATCGGTGAAACCCAATCCGGAATCGCTCACCCTAAGGGGTCCATAAACACCCTCAACCGCCACAAGACATGGCTGAAGGCTATGAATTCTCTCGGTCGAAATTCCGACGCCACCGCTTGGGAAAGCAATCTCTATCTGAGCCCACGTCGTCGAGATCTCGCCATTGCTTGGGCAGGGGAGCACAAGACTCACCACCGCCGTAGTGAAACCTAGGTTTCGTATTGCCAAACCACTCCGCAAATATTGGAGCATCGTGGCCTAAAGGGTATATAGAAAATGTCTAAAAACTAGAAATAACCCTTTTATCACTCCTTACAAAAGAAAAAATATCTAAAAGGCATTGTTTTACCAATAGAGGTATAAATTAATTCGTTGGTTAAATAAAAGACCCAAGCTTGAATAAAATTCTTCTTGTATGGGCACTTACTGACCATCAGACCATGCAATTCAATTTGATTAAGTCATTAAAATTTCAAAATTGGTTAAATGATGATCAAGGTCGTGATCAGAAGCTATACCTGATGGATTTAATAGACAAGTCCAAATACATGATGAAGTGTACGTGGTAAGACAGCCTCTCTAGAGAGAGAAACCATATCTAATTTCAGCCTCCTTCCCCACTCTCTCTTCCAGATCTTGATCCATCCGGATCTAGATTGAAGGAAGAAGAGTTGGGGGGCCTCTCTAGCTTTGGGTTCCTCCAATCTCTTTTGCTTTTCCCCGATCTACTGGTTTTTCCAGCCTTATCTCACCCGTTTTGTGGTGATTTATACCCGTTTTGTTGTTGTTTTCTAGCTTATGTCCAGCCCGATTTCTCTCTTCTTTCGTTCTCTTTGTCAAACAATCCCACAAATTTTCAGATCAAAAATCACTCAATCACAAACCAGATCTCCTCTCTCCATCCATAACCTCCAAAGGGGCTCCTATGGCAGCGGACCACAAAGTGCATGTCACTTCCCCCAATTCTTTATTGTTACGGTTACTGTTCTTGCTCTGGTTTTGTGCTCAGGATCTTGGATCTTTGTCGGCTGTCATGGTTTCTTGGATTTGTAGATGGAGAAAATGATGTTGTGAGGCTCAACCTTTTGATTGGTGGTTATCTCTTGTTATGTGGTATGGGATTGGATTGGCAGCGGTGTACCATGACGGAAAGTCTTTGTGTTTAGCTTCCGGCGGCTCAGCGACGATGCGTTGCTCGCGGTGCGATCTGGATGGCGGTGACTAGGGTTTCTGTAGTGGGTTTGGGCTCGTTTGGGCTTATGTGTTAGTTTTATTATTTTAGGGATTAATTCTCGGAACAATGCCTCCCGCCTTAATTTTAAGAATTTTATTCCTACTAACAAAATCATATTTTAAAATTTTTAAGAACCAATTTAAACAGCAAAAAGACAATTATACATTTAATAAATTAAATAAACTATGATAGACCATTATAAGAGTCTATTATAAAATAAAGTTTTTATGATCGGATTTTCACGACCGTTGACGGGGCTCCGGAGGTCGTTGACCCGGACTCCGACGACGGTTGACCGGGCTTCGGTCATCGTTGATCGGTCTTCGACGACGGTTGACTGGCTCCGACGAAAGCTAGGGGATCTACTGGGAGCAGTAGGAGGGTCTACTGGGGGCAGTAGGGGGTCTACTGGGGACAGTAGAAGGTCTACTGGGAGCAGTAGGAGGTTTGTCCAGGGATCTACTAGGGCAGTAGGAGAGTCTACTAGGAGCAGTAGGGAGTCTACTGAGGGTAGTATGGGGTCTATTGGGGGTAGTAGGAGGTTTGTCCAGAGGTTTACTAGGGGCAGTAGGAGGGGTCTACTGGAGACAGTAGGAGGGTCTATTGGAGACAGGAGACTCGAGTGATTGGAATCTAATCTCACCTAATCTCACCATCATCATCATAACAAAGTTACATAGTTTTCCTTCGCATACTACATCCAAATAGTTTCTTTTAAACAATAACTACTACATTTTGGCCACAAGTTCGATCAAGTGCTTCAACAGTAACCATATATAGTTCTAACCATCAAAATCTTTTTATAAACAGAAGGAAACAACAAAAAGCATAAACAGTGCTATACCCAATCGTTTCATCCAAAACTCAATTCCAGAATTGATCGTCGAATTTCTAATCCGATAAGCCAAATCAAATCTCTACTCTGGTACAGTGAATTACCTTCGAATCCCGAACCACACTACCACTACCGAGTAGCTCCGGTTCATCTCCGAAAAGATCTATAGGCTTCATCTTCTGAGATCTATCGGGACAGCCATCCCCGACCAAAATAGCTCCGAGAAAAGCAAGCACAAGTGTGCCGCTTCATACAGGCCAGATCTAAATCGGCGTCGTTTTCGTCTTCATCAAAGTCAGAGTCGGCGGTGAAGGGGCGGAGGAAGGAGGTGGGGGTGAAGCGCGGGGAGGGGCCGACGAAGGAGTAGGAGCGGTTGTGGATCGATGACAAGTAACGGCGGCGTCGCTGGAGGCGGTTGGGGGGCCGAAGACGTCGTTGAAGTCAAAGTCTTGTGGCGGAGATGAGGAGGAGGAGGAAGGTGGAATTGTGAGGTTGGTGAGCTTTGCGGCGAGGTGGGAATGGAGGCTTTTATTGGTGTTTTAAGAGGAGGACACCATGGTTGATTGATTGGTGGAGCTTTCTCTCTCTACATTTTGCTGGGTATCTAGAGAGAGAGAGAGGCATGGAACAGACGAGAGAGAAGAGGTATAGAGGAGAGAAATAGAAGAGAGGATGATATGAAAGGTAATATGGTCTGAAAAAACATAAAAAGATAAAAAATTTGTTAGTGGGAAAGTTGTCTAAAAGGTTTTAGAGTTGATGAGAATTTTAGATTCTTATTTTATTAGTGGGAAAAAATTGCTTAAAATTAAGGTAGATGAGAATTTTCCCTTAATTTTCTGATACTGGCTGAGTCAGGAGAAAATTAATTAATTTTTTCTTGTTCTCTTTGTAGTATGTGTTTGTTTGGGCATGTCGATCAGACTAGTTAGTTACTTTATCAATCCATTGGGCTAGCTTGGGGACAGCTTAATTGATCCCCTCTTCTAAAAAAAGAAGTGTACATGAAGTGTACATGGTAGCTCAGAAGTCAGCCATGTTGAATTAATAGAAAGATAAGAAGCCATGCATGCATCTAGCTCAACTTGGTAGGCTATTGTTTAAGGTCGGGAATTCAAAGGGTCCAAGGTTTAGCTACCGGAGAAACGAAAAGAGAAGCTGCAAATATACGGCCGCATCTAAGGTTATCTTTTTATGAAATTCCCAGACGATGCTTATTATGATAGGAAAAGAAGTCTGCCTCCCTGCGATACAAGCTTCATCAACTAATCTTGAAGAGAATGATCATCTTTTATGAAGTTCCAAGACTTCATCTAATAGGCCGTTCACGACCAACCTCCTGCAGTTCATGAACGACCAAAGTCTTAATGCAATCTCGGCTGTTGCAATCCCCAGTATTGGAACAAATGATCGTTCATGAACCCCCTGCTATCTTAAATTTAGTTTACCCCCTTAAATTTTATAGGCCTAAAATCAGTTTAATCTCTCATCTTTTTTTTAATCAAACGACCCTAATGTCTCAAATTACATCAAAGTGGTCCAAAATTTTAAATTCATCTCTAAGTATGACGTCATCAGTTGAGCTGGGGCAGACATGTAAACCCACTTTTCATAACGTGGACATGTAAACCCACTTTTCATAATGTGGCTCTCAGTTTGGTGGAATGTCCAAATTACCCTTTATGACATATTTTCTGGTAAAAAATCTGCTAATATTGATCTTGACCGAATGATAGAATATCAAAATAGAATGATAGAATGTCTATTAAGAAGGTGAAAATGTCTATCTTGCCCTTTTTAGGTCTTCAGTCGACTCTGCAAAAAAGATCTACATGTTTGCTCCAGCTCAGCCAATGACATCACACTTTCAGCTGAATTCAAAATTTTAGAGCACTTTGATGTATTTTGAGAGATTAAGGATGAGTTTGATTAAAAAAAAAAGGTGAAGGATCAAACTGATTTTAGGTCTAAAGTTTAAAGGAGTAAACTGAATTTAATCCTAGAAATTATGTAATTATTAATTTGTTATTCATACTTTTAATTGTTTTGTCTAATAAATGCATGCATGTTTGACCAAATAAGAATGAGGGAAAAACGCATATATCAGAGTATAGAAATTATTTAATTGCAGGATTCTTTTTAAGATTGTCTTTCTCTCTATATATATCAAAGAGCTAACCTGCTTTCTGTACTGCAAACGTAAATTAAACCTTAATCAAATTGTACTGATATGGAGTCTATAGTATTATCCAACGCAGCTATCTTGGCTTTCTTAGTCATCACTGTATCTTGTGAGTTTTCACTTCTCAAAGGCATTATGTGACAGATTTCCATTATATGATATTTTTATTTTCATAGATCAAGGATCTAGCTAATACGTTCTGTCCAGATCGACTTGACTGGTATGTAATTAACCAAATACATGATTATTGTGTTCATGCAGGTGGCTCATTCTCATTAGCAGCAAGAGAACTTGCACTAGCTGAATTAGAATCTGAACCTGCTCCGGTAGATGATGTGCCACCAGAAGCTCAAGTAACCGAACAAAAATGTTCAACCGATAAGGACTGCAAAATCTTGCCTGGATGCGTAGTTGGAATGCACAAGTGTGTCAGTGGTACATGCCAATGTGTACCCTTTAAGCCACCACAAGCTCAACCGCCTGCTTTTCCGATGGTAACAGTAAACGAAGAATGTAAGACTGTCATGGACTGCGACGATACCCTATGCCCTGATGAATCTGGATTGCATCTCCGATGTATTGATGGCATCTGTCAATGTGTACCCGATGGATCATCTCCGGTAATAAAACCAAAAGCCGGCGATGGATGTCCCAAAACTGATTGCAAACTTTTATGTGTTGAGGGGTGCCCTGAACGTGTACATGGTGTATGCCATTGCGTAATACCGCCTGGTTCATTTTAGTCAGTGCTAGACAAAGAATGACGACGTTCATAGTATTGTTGGTAATAATAATGGCCAAGCTATACAGCCTAAATTGAAATTACATGCGCTCTTCTTTCTTAGTCGAGAGAAAAATTAACGAAATTAATGATAAATACTCCCCTCTTCCGTCTCCAACTACGACTAGTCTTTAAAGTATGAGTTTCAACTGACCTTTGGCTACTGAAAACTACCTGGGGCTTAAAATTTTAGATAGATGGCGAAACTTGATGCAAGCTTAACTGGATGCCTCTTAACACATTCCATGTTTGGGTTCGATTTCTAGCACTAGTAAAATAACTTGGATCTTTCTATCTTTCTATTTCCAGCAACAAGAAGAAAAAGACTATATTGTTGTAGAGTCACCGTCATACTCATTATCAATTAGGTCCATATGCTTCACATGCTCATTCTTTTACGGAATAGTCACCAATCAAAACCCACTACTACAACAAAAGAGATGCCCAAAATAAACCCTGCAAAGAAACACCAGAAACAAAAGAACAATAATCCTTATAGATACGCACTAGCATCACCAGCAGTCATTATTGATTCATCACCCCCTTATTTCTTGGTCTGAAAAATTTATCACCATCTCAGTTGGTGAAATTGGCAATGGTGGCATGAGGTTCACAGGCCTTGGCAGCTGGGCTAGGCTCAACACCGGGGTGGGGCTCCACTGACTTTCCAAGAAGCTCATTGGGAAGGTCCTCCTTAATGCCCTTAAGGTAAAATGTGTAGAAGAGCTTGAAGGGGAAAATAAGCTGCTGCAGCTTCACCTGGCCGTAAGCACCCTCGAAGACTCCAGACCCCCCAGTAACAGCAAGATAAGTGTCCACGTAGGTTAGATAGGACCCCTGAACCGCAATGTGCCCATAGTCCCCAAAGTAGAAGCTGTAGATCGCCTCATAGCGATCACCTTTCTTTTCTGGTTTGTTTTCAATCAGAACACATATTCCAGCAGTTATTCCAATTCGCTTTTGCAGATCCCCAGTGTACAACTAATAATTGAGACATAGAACATTAGTCAGGACATACACATGTGAAAAAAAAGTAGGAACAAAGAATTGAAAATTGAGGAGAAAAAGTCACATTTTCTTTTTGTAACAATTAATGTAAATAATGATAGGAAATCAACAAGTGACCCAAAATAATTTCACATGTCAATCCCATGAGTGCAGGGTAAACAACAAGTGACCCTATAAAAGAGCACATCTTTGGAGCAATATTGTACTAATTATCCCACTAAAATATCCCAATCAATACACTCTGGAAGCAGAAACAGAATGCCACAGGATTCTACTATTCTAGGACAGATATCACAAGACATTGAAGCTAGCTGAAATATCAGAAGGATAGGAAAACATTGAGACATATTCGATCAAAATATTGATAACTATATGAAAAGCTTGAATAAGATTAACCAAGGTACTAAAACATGTTCAGAACTTGAACAACATTGTACAGCTATTGAAGAACACAGATTTCGGACTTTTTATTGGACCTGAGATGTTGCTTGTGGGTGTTTTAAAGCTGATTTGACCAAATTCAACTATGGTGACCAAATTGACAAAATTTGACAAAATGTGTTAGGGGATTGTGATCGTTTAAATATACATTGACCAAATTAACTTAATTATTGGTAAACGGTATAAAAATTGAAACTTTAACCCAAAATATAGTTAACGATCATCTAAGAATCAAGGCTAACAATAAATTTTCTACAGTTTACAAAAAGAAAAGGTTAAAGAACTTTACTTTGTTACTGAAGGGGACGAGATCACCGAGGGAGTTGACAGGTTTTTGACTCAATTTCAGAAAAGCAGGGCTCCCACGATCCCTCTCATTGATCTCATACACGTTAAGTTCCTGAACTTTGGCTGCAAAATCATCAAAAACAGAAAGACCAAAAGGGTCACAATCAGGAAGGTCAAAGCAAAACTACTAAACTGGTGGTAAAGTGTACTCACTGGATCGTTCAGTCTCCGATGAGGGGCTGCTCTGGCTTTTGCAAGTGAATGATCTTTGGGGCAGTGAAAAGCTTGAGTTCAGCTTCAGAGATGATGATGATGGTGGTGGGTTTCGGAGCTTGAAGGGTAGGAGTGAGTTTTTTGGGGAGTGAGTGAGTGATTTTGGGTTGGCTAGTTTCATGGAAGAGGAAGAGATTGTTCTGAGAGCAGAGCTAGAGGAAGCCATTTTTGAGCAACTGTGTCTACTACTTTCTTTTGATGGGTTAAAGACTCACTAGTCAGAGAGAGTAGTTGAGTGTGTTTATTATATACAGAGACTGAGAGAGCGTGGAAATTGTGGGAATGTGTTGAGTCACCGGGAATAAGAATAGTAGTTACCCCGGAAATATGAAAGATCTAACCCTATTCCTTCTTTCTTTTTCGTTGGAGTACGAGAGTCAAAATAGAAACTTTTGAGATTGACGAAAAAATTAGGCAATTTTATGATACAAATTTACCGATTAATTTTATTTTTCCACCAAAATGCTCACATATTGATACATGTCTATTTTATTATCAAGAAGAAAGTTAAGTTAAACAATTTAAAGAAACATATGTCAATAAACTAAGAGAGTGGACACTTTAATGGGCAAATAAACATGGTCAGTAAATTTGTATTCATAAATTTTGCGGACAAATCTTGTTTCTCTATCCCCTACTTGTTTCCCTTTTAAGTTTCGACATGTGGTATTTGTATCTAACTCAGCTTTAATAGTTTCTAACCTAGTTAACCTGCATACATTTTTAAACTCTAACCCAACTCTAACCCTAACTAAACTCAAATTTATAATTTAATTATATTTAGAAAAATTTGGCGGAATATCAAAGCTTGACGAACGACTCTCTTGAGTCTCTTCTTAATTTTGAAATACTATGTCGCAGTCCGGTCAAGTACATTATGGGCATTTCAGAGGAAAAAAAAACGTAAAACTACATTATATGCACTTTATTAAAAGTTAATAATTTTCGAATATAGGCCAATCACATTGAAATGAAGCACCCGATACATAGTGGTTCTTGATGAAGTGAAAGTAAATTGAGAATAGAGAATCGTGAAAGATGTGTATCTCATTCATTGATAGGAGCCCTTTTATATAGGGAATTACACATTACCAATATGGTAAGGACATAAATACATAGATCTAGTCTAACTACATATCCTATTGACATAAGGCAAAGGCACACATAAAAAATATCCAGAAAGATATGGAATATCCTAGAACACTCCCTCTTGTGCCGCGTGTTGATATGCGAATGGTGCTAATCTGTTGTCTCGTCAAAAACCTCGTCAAGTCACAAAAACCCTGTGGGAGAAAAACTGAACCTTGATCGTAGGAGAAAAAGAGTACAACGCACCAGCCTACTTCATTGAGATGATACTCCCCCTGATGTGAACATTATTCAGAGAGACTTGATAGCCGACGCATGCCTATACTTTTCACATGTTTCTCAAAAGTAGACTTAGGTAAAGATTTAGTAAATAAGTCTGTTGCGTTTCCTTCGGAACTAACTTGATTCACTTGAATGTTGAGAAACGCCTGTTGCTGTTGGTTGTAGAAGAACTTAGGTGAAATGTGCTTTGTATTATCACCCTTGATGTAACCTAACTTCATTTGCTCAATACAAGCTGCATTGTCCTCATAAATGCATGTAGGTCTATCAGTTGTAGAACTTAATCCACTAGTTCCTCTAATGTGCTTAATGATTGATCTCAACCAAACACATTCCCGAACAGCTTCATGCAAAGCTATAATCTCTGCATGATTTGAAGATGTCGCCACTAGAGTCTGCTTAGTAGACCTCCAAGATATCGCCGTATTCCCAATGGTGAAAACATAACCAGTTTGAGAACGTCCTTTATGAGGATCAAATAAATATCCGGCGTCGGCGAAACCCACCAACGTATTGTTGGGTGTCTCGGCATTGGACAAGGCGGCGGTAGCGTGCACGGCATTGGACCCGTGTCCAGCAACCGTACCGACGGCGTCCATGGCGGCAGTCCGGTCCCTTGGTGGATCGGTGCCGTGACTTCCATGAGCCATATGACCATCTTCTGTCCTTCTTGAATCAATGTAGGGAAAAAACAGTCCCAAATCAATGGTACCTTTAAGATATCGAAAAATGTTCTTAATTCCGATCCAATGACGTTGGGTTGGCGCTGAGCTAAATCTAGCTAACAAGTTGACTGAGAATGCAATGTCTGGTCGAGTGCATTAAGCTAAGTACAATAACGCGCCTATTGCACTAAGGTATGGAACCTCTGAGCTCAAGACCTCTTCGTCGTCTTCTTTCGGACGGAATGGATCTTTAGTTATATCCAGACTTCGACCAATCATGGGAGTGCTAACAGGATGCATCTTGTCCATATTAAATCGCCTGAGCATCTTTTGGACATATGCAGTCTGATGGATAAGGATCCCACAGACTCGGTGCTCTAGTTCAAGACCTAGGCAAAAACGAGTCTTCCTAAGATCTTTCATCTCAAACTCGGATTTCAGATAAGCCGCGGTCTCTTTGATTTCATCAAGAGTACCGATAATGTTCATGTCATCGACATAAACGGCCACTATTGCAAATCCGAAACTTGTCTTATTTATGAACACGCACAGGCATAGTTCATCGTTCTTATATCTCTCCCTAATCAAGTAGTCACTTAGACGAGTATACCACATTCGCCCGGATTGCTTTAATCCGTAAAGTGAGCGTTGCAACCATAGCATACGCACTCCGTGATTTAGAGTCACTTGATTTAGGTAACGTAATGCTATCAAGCACTTTCATATATATCTCTAAATCTAGATCCCCATAGAGATATGTCGTAACCACATCCATGAGCTGCATGTCAAGTTTTTCGGACACTACCAAACTGACTAAGTAGCGGAAAGTTATGACGTCCATGATTGGAGAGTAAGTCTCCTCGTAATCAATCCCAGGGCGTTGTGAGAAACCTTGCGCCACAAGGCGGGCCTTATACCGAAGTACCTCATTCTTCTCATTACGCTTTCTAACAAAGACTCATTTATGTCCAACAGGTTTTACACTCGGCGGAGTTAGCACTACTGGGCCGAAGACCTGTCTCTTTGTTAGAGAGTCTAATTCTGCCTGGATTGCAACTTTCCATTTAGGCCAATCTGCTCTGTTTTGGCATTCTACAACAGAGTGTGGTTCGATGTCATCACGCTCAATGATTTCATGAGCCACGGAATAAGCAAATATATCATCGACATGGGTTGATGACCGGTTCATCAATTCATAAGTGTTATCATAACACATGGAGATCTCTATGTTCTCTGATGTTGACATTGACCCTGAGGCGTCCCCCATGGATTCTAATATCAACTCGTGGACATAACTGTGCCTTCTCAAAGATGATCTCGTGAGAAGGATTCTCAATATCGATGATCAAAGGATTAACTTGTGCCTTGTCGGTCCGTTTCTTTCTCGGACGAGTGTCAACCGAACCAGGTGGTCTCCCCCTTTTCCTTTGGGGAGCCACGGCCTCCATCCCTCCACCATGGGCGGCGCCACCGACGACGGCAGTACCGAGCCCGGGGATGGCCGTGCCCTTTCTAAGGACTTCGAGCCTAGCAGGAACATTTGCAGCTGGTATATATGATCTTGTCACTTTCGCAATCTCAGAGAAAGAGTCAGACATCGTATCTGCTACTTTCTGAAGTTCAAGAATACGTTTCACTTCACTTTCAGATTGTGAGGTGCGGGGATCATAATGAGACAGAGTGAGGACAAACCACGACAATTCCTGTCGTTCCACATGAACACGTTTATTCATATCTCCCCCTAACGATGGGAAGAGTGTCTCATCAAAGTGACAATCCGCAAACCTTGCGGTAAAGAGATCACCTGTTAATGGCTCGAGATATCTGATAATCGTTGGAGATTCATAACCAACGTAGATACCCAATCGTCTCTGAGGACCCATTTTAGAACGCAGTGGAGGCGTAATTGGCACATAAACCGAACAACCAAAAATACGTAGATGCGAAATGTCAGGCTCATATCCAGTGACCAACTGGTACGCACTGAATGGTTGTTTGGCAGTGGGTCTGAAACGAATAAGTAAGGCTGCATGCAATATTTCATAGCCCCATGACGCAATTGGAAGGTTGGTGCACATTACCAACGCTCGAGAAATAAGCTGAAGCCGCTTAATCGTAGCTTCGGCGAGACCATTTTGCGTGTGAATATGGGGTACGGGATGCTCGACTTCAATCTCGATAGACATATAATAGTCATCAAAAGTCTTTGATGTAAATTCTCCAGCGTTATCCAGTCGAATTGACTTAATTGGATAATCTGGGTGGTGAGCCCGAAGTTTAATAATTTGTGCTAGGAGTTTTGGAAATGCAGCATTACGTGTGGACAAGAGCGCGACATGAGTCCAACGCGTTGAAGCATCCACCAGGACCATAAAGTATCGAAATGGTCCACATTCAGGATGGATGGGTCCACAAATATCACCTTGGATACGATGTAGAAATGGAATGTTCTCGGTGTTATCTTTAGCGTAAGACGGTCTCGATACTACTTTCGCTAAAGAGCAAGCTTTGCAAAACGAACGATGAGCGTTTGAAAGAGTCAACGATACATCAAGGGAAGAACGGCGCGCCTCAATTCTTGAGGGAGCGGCCGAGCGGCAGCCATGAAGTTGGTGCCGAGCCCGGGAGACGTCAAAGTCCCCTTTGGGTCGTGGTGACCAGTTGAGGCGTCACCACCATGATTCAAAATGATATCATTTCCCAGATATTTTCGTTTTGATTTGGAGAAGGGATGTCCATGAGAATTACGCAGAATTCGGATCATCATGTCCCTTCCAGGGTGACCAAGTCGATCATGCCAAAGCTTGTATGAGTCAGAGTCCCAAAGATCCTGTTTGGCGACTACATGAGATTCAATAATCCGAATCGTAGTAAGGTAAAGACCACTAGATTGACTCATGAGTTTCTCCAATATACGTTTGCGTCCGTATTCATGAGAAGTGATACACAAGAACTCAGTTCCATCTTCACAATGAGTTTCCAAGTGAAAGCCATTAGCGCGAATGTCCTTAAAGCTCAACAGGGTTCGGTGCCCTTTTGGGGCATAAAGAGCGTCCGTGACATGGATCATAGTGCCATGAGGCAGAAAAAAGCGAGCGGTTCCACGCCCGAGGATCACAGGGGAAGATCCAATCATTGTCGTCACAAATGATTTACAAGACACTAACTCAAGAAATAGTTGCCGGTTCCTTAGAATTGTGTGGGTTGATCCACTATCTGCGAGGCACTCGATCTCTCCAAGAGACATACCTACAAAAGAGAGTAGATATATGAGTAAATAGGTCGATATCGAGCTATTTAGAAGGATTGAAAAAGCTAAAAGTAGCAACAATCCCGAGAGTGCTGGAAATTTCTCGCGCAAAATGACATTTGCGCACTAAAATAGTCATAACTCCTTCGTTAAAATAGATATGGATGAACCGCAAAATGTTCTGAAAACTAGACTCGTAGAGCTTTCCAATGATATAAAGCTCACTGTCTGGTTCGTCCGGAGCTGTTCACAAAACTCCAATGAAGCGACTGTCCAGGGAGGACAGATTACTGTTTTTCGCAGATTTGGCATTAGCAAAGTTTTTGAAGCTTGCTGGTGGCATGGAGACGAAAACTCAGCCATAGAGACGTGTTGATGATCAAAGAACCTAGAGGATTCGATGATGGTCCGGTTTTGTCAAGTCTTTAACGTCTTTTACAAGACGGCAATTGGAGTAATAGCGTAAGGGGAATCCAAAATCAAAAGCTTTCGGTAACTCCAAATTAAGTATGACCAGGCATGTCCGTGGAGGGTCCGTAGTGCGAGGCACACTTAAACCACTAGCTCCTTAATTTCAGAAAATTCTAAGACATCATACTAACTTGGATGAGCCTAGTTAAACAATTGATGATGGAAAATCCGCTATAGGTAAAAAAACTTGAACCGGAAAACACGTGAGTAACTCTCCTTGAGAGTCACGGCGCCGTACGTCACCTCCTTTAAGGGAGAGACCGAAGACGGTGTTGATGCCATGTTTTCTAAGGTAGATGTAAATCAATTCGAACCATGTAGAGACAAGAAGAACCATGAAATAAACTTTCATTAATGCGCTGAAAAGAGTACATAAGGGTCTAAAAAAAAATTGAGAAGAAAACTAAGCATGGCATGCTGACGATGCCTTATTACATCATGACTTGTAAAAGGGAAAACAATCTAGCCGGTGACGTCAAAGTCAAGGGCATCTAAGTCAGAACATTGTCCATTAGGGTCAGCGACCTTGAAGGTAACATTATGTTCAACTCCATTGTTTTCAGTGGAATTGACTTCCATCAATTCCTTGTATTTCTTGTATGAGGCAACAACATTTGCAGGAGCGCGACAGCTTTTAGACCAGTGGTCCTTGGACCCACATCTGTTGCATTGATCATCAAAGGCAGAAGAAGAGCGAGCATGCTGCTTCCAAGGAGGAGCGGCGCCGCCCTTGGGGCCGGCGGCACCGGTGTCTCGACGCCATGAGTTGGTACGGCCACTAAAGCTGCTACTTTGTCCCCGAGAACCAGAGGCACGGTGGTGTTGATTTCCACGTGCATAAGGTTCATTCCTATGTTGATCCTTGCGTTTCGGAGCTTTCTTACTCTGGTTGCAATTGTAATTAGATTTCAGAATTTTCTGGGTGCCTACAGAATGCAAATTATGCTGATCATTGATCATGTTATTCTTTTCTTCCATAAGGAGTTGCGTCATTAAGCCGCTAAATGTAGTAATCCTCTTATTTGTGAACTCAAGCCGATATTGGTTCATGAGGATCTTAGCCGCTGAAGGGAAGGTCGAGAAAGTTTTTTTGATCATGTCGGCATCACTTTTCTCGACTCCACATGAGCTCAGTTGAGCTTGTAGGCAAAGCATATCCCTGTTGAAGTCATCAACCTTCTTGTAATCCAAAAGTCGGATTTCATCCCAGCGAGCAATTAGTTCTAGGAGCAAGGTCGAGTGAATGTTGCTGAAGCGTTCGACAAGGGCATCCCACAGATCTTTTGGATCGTGCTTGGATTGATACTGCCTGCGCAGTGTGGGATCGATATGCTTACGAAGGAACATGAGTGCCTGAGATTTTGTTCTCTTGCTAGGCGGTTCCTGATCTGGATCAGGGAATATGGTCTCGGTCAGATCCTTAGCGATGAAGGTCTGTTCTATGTCCGAGACCCAACGATGGTACTCAGTACCATGGGCGTCGAGGACGTCAAATTCAATGTCTTTGTCCATCTGCATACAAGAGAGAACAAGTCGTATTAGTTTTCTGTTGGAGACCCTGAAAAAGGTACTCAAATACGATGCTTTTGGTTTGTCTCTCTAGGGTTGATCAAACACAACCCTAAATGTCCGGAGTCGATCAAACACGACCCGGAAAAACTTGTGTGAAGGTGATCAAACACACCTTCAAAATAGCAATAACCAAAGTTGATCAAACACAACTTTGGACCCAGGGAGGATAACCGGGATTTTTAAACCTGCAAAGACACCGTCCCAAGCATAGAATGGAGTAGAAGAAGAGGAGAAAACACTTTATCTCCCCCGAGGTTATTGAACTTTGAAGAGTTTTAGGGTTATAAAGTAAACATACCGTAAAACTTGGATGCTTGATCGGATGAAAAGGAAGCAGTGGAGCGGACGACCGGGGAGCGGCAGTCGGTGGGGCAACGGCGACGGCGGCGGCCGAGGAAGGGCTGAGGTTTTTCGGCTTTTGGTTTTAGGGTTTGGGAAAACTATTAGCTCAAGGGTTTGAGCAAAGGGCTGATAACGTGATGAAGTGAAAGTAAATTGAGAATAGAGAATCGTGAAAGATGTGTATCTAATTCATTGATAGGAGCTCTTTATATAGGGAATTACACATTACCAGTATGGTAAGGACATGAATACATAGATCTAGTCTAACTACATATCCTATTGGCATAAGGCAAATGCACACATAAAGAATATCCAGAAAGATATGGAATATCCTAGAACAGTTCTGGATTTATATAATAATTTTTTCAATCATTACTTTTCATAAATTTTTGTTGTGTTCTCAAATATTGACATAACCTAGAACCCTAGCGGGATTAAACTACGTATAGTTATAGGACTTTAAAAATTAATTGTGTAGATGACTCCATCCTGAATTTGTGTTTGGGCTACTTACAGAGATTGTGGAATTTAATTTGGAATAACTTCTTATTAATTTGGTTTTGTAGTTTGGTAAATTTTGACTGTGAAGATTCAATTTTGAGTGTTATTCATTCACCCAGACATGAACCACATCAGGCGAGGAGTAAAGGCTAGGGTTTAGATTTTTCATCATGTGGGACTCGTCGGTAAAACATGCATTTCCACCTTTGATTTTATATTCAGATTCAGTCGCGAGGCAGTGGTGGCAACTGTCACCTTCTGGTAGGAAAATGTTTTTGGCTTTTGCAAGGTTTGCAGGACATTAGAGTACTAGATGTGAAGGTCCACCATATGTGTCTCGGACGATGGCCAACTCTGCCATTGCGATGGTGACGCCGTTTGCGAACCCAAACCCTAATCCCTTCATAGGACCTAGGGTTTCGGCACCAAACCCTAATATTCAGGCAACATGCAACTTTGAGGCAAGATTAGCTAACCCTTTTGCCCCCCCCCCCAACCTTATTATTCTCTTTGTCCGGCAGCTCCGGTGGTGGGAGTGAAGTGTAATGCTCACTCTATGGAATTCTTCTTTGGTAAGAGGGCAAGATCAGTGTGTCCTATTCCTCTGGTCAATGGGTTTGAACAAGGTTGTTTTGTGCCGAAGTTGTCCCTTCTTCACCATGTAGGGACACTCCTAGTATCTTATCCAAAGAAGCACAATAAGGTGGGACGTGTAGTCGGTTCGAAGAATATATCGAAGATGGAAGATGTTCGTCCATGGAAGCTTGATGCTGTAGAGATGAAGAAAACAAAGAAACATCAATTCTTATTAACTCGACATTCTTTAGAGATGGGTGAAGGTCCATTTGTTGTTGGTTCTAGCGTGGAGTTGCCTCTTGTGGTTAAGGTACTGCGGGCTCTAGGGACCCTCCTTTTATGTAGGGCAACCTAGGAGTTATAATCCCTAATTAAGTTAGTTTGCTAGCATTTTTTTTTTTTTTTTTTGCTTTCAATTCCCTTTTTTATGTCCTAGTTTGGTTGTTATTTCCTTTGGACTTGTTCTTTGGGTGATTGCAATAGGTTGCTTTAGGGTTTACTTATATAGATTGTTGTTAACCTAATGTCTAAGCCTAGCCTCTCTTTCTCTCTATCTCTGCTACAGTTGGGAGGTGCTCGTCTTTGGCCTAAGTCATCTGGCAAACCTCCCTCTCTTTAATGGGGGAAAACAGTGATCCCTGCGATAGGATCTAAACTGGCCAAGGGCATTCAGCGTTCCGGGAGGGCTCTTTCCCCACTTGTGCGGTGGTGGCTTGACTCGACCATAATAGGTACAGGTGGCAGTGGTAACGCTGGTTGGTGTTGTCTAGAGGTTGAATTGGAGGTTTGGGATTCAGGTATGGGACCCAGGACCAAATCGGTGGTGTCGTGATGATCGGGGCTTGGAGGGGGTGTTAGTCCACTTCACGACTGGGTTAAGGCTGAGATCGAGGTGGCTTCTCCCATCTCATGGCTTATTTGGATATGTCAATTGTTCCAGGGCTGGTGAAAGGGCTCTTAAGATATAAGGTGTCATCTACGAGGTTGCATTCAATGGAAAGTTAGGTCGCAATGCTTTCTTTTGTTGTCCATTCGAAGATGGCGGGGGCCTCTGTTGAGCAAATCTTGTCTTTAGGCTGGGGACGTCGCCGACCGGGGCTTAAGGGCGGAGGGGGCGTCAGCAAGGGCAAAGGGGGGTTGTATAACACCCCTCACCTAGATGATCCCAAATTTATGGTGAAATTAGAAAGCTGAACCCATAATCAATCAAATTTGTATATTAATAGAGACTATTATTTGTTGTTTTGCCAAATATCAATAGAACAACAAATTGGATTCACATCATTCCTCGGCCTACATCAAAACCTAAGACTTTTGAATCCCTATAACCACTTCGATTTACTACCCCCAATCGTGAAACTACAATTCCCTTGTTGGGTAGGAAGCCCAAAATAGGCTGCATATCGGGTCACTCATGACTCACTCAAAGGTGCCCAAATAGAGAGTAATGAGCTCCCACATCGAAAATAGGGGAAATGACCCTCCCCTAATGTGTCTATAAAAGCAAGCACAAGCTTTCAAAACAAGTAAGTCCAAACTCTCATTTTATTCTCTTTTCTCAACTGGTTAATATATCTAACTTAGGAATCGGAGTGGATGCCCCCGGCACACCCGAAGTCGCCCTCTAACGTTGTTTGTTTTGACAGGTTCGAGACTGAGGAGAAGCAAATTCCTATTTTCCGTGACATGCAGACCGTTCCCGGTACCGTGAGCATATATACCCGAAAACATTCTTATCCTTCAAAATCTTGTGTCATCAGTTGTATCTGAAAGGAGTCTATATCCCTTGTTTCTAGAGCATTCCCTTACTAAAGAGAAGAATGATTCAGACGAGAGAGAATTCTGAAAAGAGACCGTGGTCGGTTCTTTTTTTTCTTTTCTTTTTCTTCCCCAAGATTCTTGACCTTTCCTTTTTTTTCTCTAAACATCTCTGTAATTCCAATTCATAATATTTTTCTTTCCAAGCTAGTAAACACACTAGTACAGAAAAAGTTTCCATGACGTTTGGAAAACGTCATTATAAGGGTTTCATGACATTTATCAAACGTCATCTACTTCGTCGTCTTAACCGTAGTGATGGTTTCCCCACTCTTTTAATGACGTTTGTAAAATGTCGTGAAATATATTTTACGACGTTTGATAAGTGTCATTGAATCTATTTCAATGACAGTTCCTAAATGTCATGAAACATTCTTCTTTGACGTTTTTTTAAATGTCATAGAAAATCATTCATAACGTTTTTCAACCGTCGTTGAACATCTTTCATGACAATTTCCAAACGTCATTAATAGTTTTCCATATTTAAAAAATAATAATATTTGATTTCTAATTAAATTCAGAAATCAAATATCTTTTGGTTTTCACATCACAATTGAGACAATATACTACTGGTTTCATTAAGATATCTACCCTTAGTTCTACACATCAAAGTGAGTATCCAAGTTACATTACAAAATGAAAATAACAATGCAACAAAAATTTAATATGCACTTAAAACAAAACAAGTACAAAGAACACAAAAGAAACCAGCTTAAAGTGCTACCTGCTGCTTGCCTTGTTTTCCTGCATATAAGGGGTATTCTAAAATCAATAATGTTCTCAAAGTTGCAGCAGAAAGTAATAGACATGAGCAATACTAGTATGTGGATCTTCATGTAAAAGGGTGAAATGATAAAATATCTAAACTTAAATTCAAAACTCAAACAATACCCAATGGTAAATATTAGCCAAGGAATAAGCCACACTGCATGTTTGAAATCTAAAATTTATTTTTCTTAATAATCTCTATTTTCTCAATCCTCCCTTTAAGCAATAGTTTTAGGCAGTTGCAACATAAAAACAACTAATAGAAGATAAAGGCTAATAACTCATAGGGTATAAGGTCTCCATAAAAAAACCAAAAAGGAACCGCCCCTAAAATGCTTATTACATCCCATCTAGACATAGGTAGGTAACCATCAAATAGAACAAAACCAAATTCCACACATACAAGCCAATTCAAGGGGAAACGTAAGAAGCTGATATATATAAGTACCTCAACCATCTTTAGAAAGACAGGTGAATTTAGCTTTTGCAGGGTTGAGAATGAGCATATTCCTGTATCTCAAAAATATAAAGTTAGTTATCAATCAAATTTTAATCCTTTTATATTTTTTATAGTGAAATTGAATTACCATCAATGCATGAAAACATGTATTATGAAATTAGTGAACAAATATAAAAACATTATCATCCAAAAATACAAAAAAAGACAGGTACAAAAGACAGTAAAGAACATAATTTCATCTATGTGCCAACACAAATACTCATGACCTGGCATCTCCATCTATCTTATGTTTACTACTACAAGAAGTTGGAGACATCAACTGGTAAAGCAAACCCTTTTTATGAAGCCACAAATTGGATAACATGCCCAATACACATATGTTACCAATTCATACATAATCAATGACTCATGAGTAACTAAGAAACAAATACACCGAACAAAGAATCATGAACAAAAGGCAATACATTCATGGATGTGCAGTAATCAAAAAACAAGATAAAGATCAAATCTTTTTTGGGCAAAAAAGCTAATGAACAATAAAACTTACCCTTCCATATGCATTAATGTCAAGGCCATTCTTGAGAAGATCAGCAACATCATTCTTCAAATACTTGAGCACAGAGTTCCTCTTCTTCTTAATCCCCTCAAGCCTCACCTTCAAGGTCTTTATATCAGTTTTGCTGCATCAAAAAGACCCAAAATAAGAACCCAAAAAAAAACCTTCAAAGAAACAAGACCGCAAATTCCAAACACACTCTCATTGCTCTCCCAATCCAGTACTTCATCGATTCTTATGGCCAATAGAGACTTCATCAAAACTACTAAACTCAAAACAATAAAATGAAGACTTACATAGCATTGCGTTTGAGTAATTGATCAAATTAAGTAGAACCACACCAGCATACGTACGTTTGAATGGAATTCTCTATCCAAAGTGCTTGCAGCAACGGTGAGGATCCAGGGAGAAACATTGCATGCAGTACTAGGGAAACCAGAGTTCCCTGCTGATGCAGAAGCCAATCAAATTTTTCATGCCCCTCTTGAATTCCTAACACTCGAACATAAACACAAAAAGATGATTCTCAAATCTTGAACCAAACTAATTGACAAACCATAAAGGCATAAACCGATCAAATTTATAATTCATATACCATTGAATTGACCAAAAACATATCATATATAGTTATATACACTACTAGAAATTTTGACCAATACTCCAAAGTAATAATCAACAAGGATATTATCAAAGTAAGAAAATTGATGCAATAAAAAAAACATAAACCTGGAAACCTCACCCTTATTTAATATTCGAGCTTCTTAAAGCTCAATCGGAAACAAGCCTAGTTCTTCTCTGTGTTTTCACTTCAATTTCCAATCTTAAAGTAAATACCCAAAAGAACTAAGTGGTACCCTTCCCATGTAAGTATCTCGATCGGGAACAAACTATAGAACAATGAAAGAAAGACAAAAAAGAAAAAAAAAGAAGGGAAGGCAAACGGTGGAAGAGATAAGACTTTGAGTTAGGTGGCTTCTAGGTTTCCAAAGTACGTGAAGCTAGCAACTATAGATGCTAAATCAACCAAAATAAACTTAATTAAAAATTTAACAAATGATTCACCCAAATCTTATCTTCAATTCTCCAACCCTAGACCAACGAAAAGGATTTGGGAGATTGAAAAATACCTGCACTGAAGAAGTTGAGGCGTAGGTGAGACCGGAGTTGAACCAAGGTTCGGCCTTCTCAGCCTCACTCACCTCCTCCATGAAATTGAAGAATCGACGAAGGAGAAACTGAGGTCGGCGGCACTGTGAGGTGGTCGATGGCGCTGGTGGTGCACTCCTCTAGTCCATTGAGTTCAGAGCGGAGGTGGTAGGATTTGCAGTATTTGGGCGAGAGTTCGAGGAGATAAATAGTGTGCGGCTGCTGGGAGAGAAAAAATGAAAATTGAGTGAAGGGCCAGGTCTTTTTTCATTCATATACCATGATTTTATTAGACTTTACGGGCTAGGTCAAAACGTTATGACGTTTTTAAAATGTCATGGCACATTTCAATCACGACGTTTGATAAACGTCGTTGAAATCTTATGTATGATGTTTTTTATTCACGATATTTATTAAAAGTCATGGAAAAATTATTCATGACATTTAAAAGTAGTCATAAAAATGATGACAGTTGAAAAACGTCATCAAATAGCAAGTCATACAATGACGTTTGTTAAACGTCATAAATTTTAGACGAATTTTAGATTCATAACGTTTTCTTCTGAAAACGTCATAGAAAAAGTATACAATGACGTTTTCAGACAAACGTCATAAATTTACTGTTATTGTAACTTCTTTTGTAACAGTGACATGTCATAACAATTTTTCAAATCGGAGCGGAATAATGCACCGTGGTGCACTTGAACCAACCAACCATGTGAATCTAATAGACGTTTGACAAAAAGCTACAGTAAAATAAAATTTCAGATATGCTTCTTCTTCATCTCTCCTCTGCTCAATCCTATTCAAACTCTCCAACATCTCCTTCTCATCCTCAACGCTGACACGTACCTTTCCCCAGCACCACATGCTTAAAGTTCTGAAAGAGCTCTAGTCCCTACGCCACCCGAATCTGAATCGACCCGGTTGCTGCAGTAGTCACCTCCTGGGCTGCATCACTTCTTTGTCGTCCAAATATCGATGCCTTGTGAATTTTTGGCCCATAAACAGCGGTAGCAGATCTAGAATTTATCGGCAAAACTAAGCCCTCTTCGACCTTGCTAAGGCCTCGGCTGAGGTTGTTGGGGGGAGAAGCATAAGTCATGGTAGCCTTGAGACTCACCGGTGAGGGTGATGACGAAGAAAAACCTGGCTGATCCGACCCGATGAGATGAAAGTCGGCCAGACTTAGTTGTACCTCGAGTCCTCGATTAATATATACTCATTTTCAATTTGATAATTTATCCTAATTTGTTTTAAACTTAACGGTATTGATGTTAGTGCATCGATAAAGTTAGATGTAATGAATCACTAGAGTTTGAATTATAAGCATTGGTTCAAGTGAACCTAGTTACATACAAGAATTTTTGTTTTTAAATGATGAATGAAAGTTGAACGAATATTTTCAGTTATTTATTGCATGTAGCAGAGAAGGTAGATATATACTAAACAACCACGACGAAGTTCATAGTTTCCTGATAATCAAATTGAGGACAGCAAGAGGACAAACAAATAATAATGCGATTTTGTTTTTGTTTTTGAAATAGTGATTCTTTCTAATTAGCTAGGTATATATCTAGAGGAAATGATATATAACTTTACAAGTTAATACGTAGTTTTTTTTTCTTATGTACAAGTTAATATATAGTTTACAAATGATCGGTCTGAATTACATTGTCAGTAGATTTTTTGGCGGGAGGTTGCCAAATTGTATGGCCAAACTGTTCTTCTACATGACCCATTTTGTTGTCTATCTTTCTTTCGTCCAAAGGGGCACCCTGCTTTATTACCAAGATTGATGTATTCGTCATAAATCTCGAAGATACCAAAACTTCTCCTAGAGCTCCAAGCTCATCAGAATCGTCGGTGTTATCTATTGATGTTTCTTCAAAAGATAATGTTCTTCCATGGTCTCTCCCTACTATGCATAGAGCATACTCACCTTCCATGTTCCTTAATATGTTGTGAATTTCTTCCCAACTATTTACTTGATCTTCAAATAGTCGTACAGCGGTATTGTTCATAGTCTTAAGCCTGAACTCATCCATGTATAAGTTATCAAGTTGTTTCTGCCTTTGAATTTCTGCCATTTCCACAAAAGATTTATCGTTTTCGTCTAGGCTTATGGGGTCTGCTGTCGATGTTCTAGGCATGGTAAGCCGAATAACTGTCAAGTGAATCCCAGAATGTCCCGCCATCCTCAATGCATATGCTAATGCCTCTCGATCATCTGGCCCTCCAAGGAATAACAAGGCAACCTTGTGTCCTCTAACTCCTCTTGCAGAGATAGATCCGCTGTCATAGTTGCTAAATATTCTACATGCAGCAAGCCCACGATCCACAAAGACACATACTGTGCACGGTGAGTTTTCGATCACATTCTTATTGATGCTCAAGAAAGAAGGATTCAAATCCTCTAACATCCCATCATCAATGTTAGATTTCCTGTGGAACGGGATGATGACAAGGTTAGCATTCTTGTCCTCAGCTAGAGTGCATATGTCCTCATGCATGGTGTCGTAGTCAGACAGTACTGTGAGTGCTTGTACAAAGACATTTTCTCTTTGCGACGCATAGGCTTCAAAAGCATTGGAGGCAGAGTTAGATGGTTCCGCTTCGTTACGATGTTTGCTAGACTTGCAAGCGTCATGGACAATGAGCATGGCCGAGGCATGGCCGGTAAGCTCCACAAGATTGACGGCAAATAGATGGATTGGGGAATGTTCTAATGGATTAGAAGCCTCAATAAGATCAACCATGCCAGATGTGTTTGTTACAGTGTGAGTGCATGCAAGGATTTGAAAATCTGTGCTAGTCTTGGTTCCAACACTTTGTATGTTTCTATGTTTGTATCGTGGAGAACGTTTGCTGGACTTGTACGTGAAAGCTAGGATGGGTCCAACGGGAATTGTGATCCCCCAAACTATGATCAGCATTATAGCAAACATTTGCTGATCCAAAACCTGCATACACATAACATTTGAAAATAAACCTACTTATGGCTTGATTTCTATAAGCCAAATAGTAAATAACATGCATAATCAATCAATAAATAAGTAAATAAAATATATATACACCACATTCAAAACAAAGTAATCCCAAACGAGTCCTAACTCTTCTTCCAAAACAATAATCGCATGCGTAGTACATGCTGGAACTTAAATAATTAGCTTATATTCAAGTTAATTAGTTGTACTTGACTAATCAACAACAACTAATTAAACAATTTAGTTGATGGTTTTTGGTGAACAAGCATTAGTACGTACCTTTAGATCTCGAGCAGAGCTGAGTATAATGAGTGACAATAAGCCTTTGGTGTTCATGAGGACTCCAAGAATTAAACTATCCCGAAGTTTAATTTTGTTAATTAAGGCAGCGATAGAAGTGGCGACAAGTTTAGCTGTAAAAGCCAGAGCAACAACCACCATGACATCGAACTTGGTAGTTCCATTTGGTTCTTTCTTCCTTACATATAATATCCGATCAACGTTGAACCTTAACCCAACAACCAAATAGAAGAGAGGCATCATCATGCTGGACACAAAGTTGCCAATCCTTTCTACAAGAAAGCTTTTGAGCTCTAGTTCCTTAGGCATAATAGCGCCCAACATAAAAGCTCCCACTATAGAGTGTGCACCACATGCATCGGTTATGAATCCACATATCACAATCCAGCTTAGAATAAAGCAGACATGGAGTTCATTGTGGCTGTCCTTTTTGGTTGTGTTGTGAAGTACCCATGAGAGAGCTGGGCGAACCACAAAGATAAAGACTGCTATGAAAACTGACGTCAGCCCTACCAACCACCAATTGAAATTAACGAAAGCCATTGCGATCATAAAGAGAAACCCTGAGAACATGTCGGAGATTACAGCTGCAGACAAGGCAAGTCGTCCAATCTCAGATTGGAGGAGCTTCAGATCTGCAAGGATTCGAGCAAGATCAGCGAAATTCGTAGTGGCGAGTGAAATGCCCCAAAACAAAGGTCCTCGTTTCAATAATCGCTCCTGCTCATCCCCCTTCAAATTTGCACGACTTTGGTTCCGCAATACATAGTAATGCAGGCCCCACCCGACGGGTACAGAAACAAGAATGCCTGCGACGGCGATGCTAAGAGCCTTCTTCGCGGCACGTATTACCGGTCTGAAATCAAGCTCTAATCCAAGCAAGAACATGTAGTAAACCAATCCCAAGTTTGCTATAGTCTCTAATGTCAACAAGCTGTTGAAAGAAAGTGTAGTTCGTCTTATAACATCGATATTACCGATTGCAGAAGGACCCAGCAGAACACCAGCCTACATACAATTACCAATGCATGCTCTATACATCACTCACAAATATAATTTGTTCGTATACTCTAGATTGTTATGTAACTAAATATACAAGTATAAACAGAACAACACTCACAAGAATATCAGCAACAATACGTGGTTGGCGCAAGGGTCTGAGGAGGAAGACGAGAACGTGATTAAGGAACAAGATGAGAACCAGCTGAATGACGAGTACGTGAAGAGAATTTATCAAAGGGTTTTCAGTTCTCCACAACCCATCATTGCGGCTATAATTTTTCAAATAACACACGGTCACGTTATCATTTGTGTCCACCTGTAGATGATATCCTTTCTTATTCAATTCGTCTGTGTAATTCACTGAAGCCATATTGGTTCTTTCTTTGATTGCTCCCAGTTGAACTTGTTGCTAAGCCACCTTTGATCGCGTCGTCTACTTCTCAATCTTCTTCTTTCTTCGCTGTTTTGAATCCTATGAAGTATATAACCTTAATTCCAAGGCTAAAATTGATAAGGATGATTTACACAATTTTGATTCACATAGAGAGGGAAAAGAACCAAAGGATATACAAGAAGTGAGAGAGGAATGATCTAAAAGCTAGATTTGTTACAAGGCAATGTGCCTAAAGGGCTGTTTTTTGTTATAGATTTTTTTTTTTTGTTATAGTTGGCATTCTGTTCGTTCAGTTCTAATCCAAACTGCCCATCTTTTTTATAGAAAATTACTGGTAAGTGTTAGTTTTGGACTTCATTATTCAGATTGTTCATAGTGCCAGACAATTTCCTTTGTCTTCAGGCCACCTAACTTGTAGTTTTTAAATTTTTTTCATCCCTGGCCATTTTGCACTGCTTCTACCTTATTAACTTAGTAAAGTAACTGAAATTTGAGACTGAAAACAGATTGATCATCCATTCTTATTATGGTGTGGCTCGTTATTTTCTGTTTAAACTTTCTATGGTGTAGTAGTTATTAAAGGCTGCTAAGAAATAGGAGAGTGGAAGTCGTAACTGTTATGACACTACCACTCTGATCTACAGAAAAAGACACAATTAAGAACGACATTTCTATACGGTCCTGTCCTGTTCTTTTATTTTCGAGACGGGGCGAGATTCACCAAATCTCATCCCATACCCAGCCTTACAATTCAAGTTTGATGAACTGCATGTCTAATGTGTTGATAAATCATGTGGTTCGACACCGAGACAAAGTGTTTGGCTCCGAATCCACTTGGTTCGGCCAACTGACTCTTTTGCGAGCTGCAGAGCGTGTCAGTACCTTACGGTACAAGTTGTTGTGATGTTGTGTCGGATCTCTTGCGTCTGCTTCAAGCGGTTGTGAAAGGAGAGAGCCACAACTCCGTTTGTTAAGTTCTTCGTTGGCCAACTCTGTTTCTCTTACTCCGGATGAGGAAGAGAGAAAAAGGCAAAGTCTTTTTCAACCTTAGCGCTTGGAGTGCCTACTAAACTCATGTGCGATCATTTTATCTCTTAGAGCTCTTGCTCTTTGATCCAAGAGAGGTCGTCATCTTTTGTTTCTTGCAGCAGTGTATGCATCTCAAATAAATTTGAACAATGCAAAGCTGCTGCAAGAACCAAATTGCCTTGAAGCTCGGTTGAAGAAATTCAAAGTGCTAGAGTTTACTTCAAAATCCACTCTGCATTCCTTGGCACTTAAAATAGGCGTTGGGTGGTGTGCTGATTCCTTTTGAAGGTAACTCGAAGCCAATAATTCATATGGATAGACACATCAAAATCTTGGTACCAAACACAAAATACTCATCTCTAATGATAAAACGATAAAATGGATGCGTTATAAAAGAGTATGACATGCATAACTTGGTGCTGCATTTACTATTATCGTTTTATTTTATTTTATTTTATTTTTTATTTTTTATATGATTTTGACAAATTTTGCATCTCAAAGATAAAGATTATGGGCTCACGCAGTTGTTCTAGTAACATAGTCTCTTTTTTAGTAAGCGGGAGGTTGTGAGTTCGACTCACGCAGTTGTAATTTACCTAATAAAAAAAAAAGATAAAGATTATGGAACAACAAGATTTGATTACTCTTTTTGGGATAGTCCCTATACATTCCATAATGTAGGTATTTTAGGTGACTGTATTTTAAGTAACTTCAACTCATAGCAAATGGTTGAGCCCTTTTGTTTGTTCATTATATGATTTGCGAGAAGCCATAATAGCTGGTGGGGTACCTCATGTTGCTGATGTTGAGGCGACGATTGTGAATGCGAAAGCGGCTTCTGAATCTGACGGGGTTGTTGTTCTACGAAAGAACTTAGAAATGAAGGGCTTCCCTGGTCCACAAGATATCCATACGGGTAAAATGTCTCTGATGTTTGAGAAGATACATTTTGAATGACACAATATATATATGTTAGACCTCCAACATTGTACAATAGATCTTGTTTCAATGTCGAAGCAATCATCAAGTATGGAGGACTATCCTCTAAAACAAAGAAAAAAAATGGAGGACTATCACGGTGTTGGTGTGCATGCGTGAGAGTAAGAATCGATTCAAATAATTTGAAAGCAACTCATGCAAATTTCAAGCGAAGCTGTATAAAACAAGTATAGAAACAATAGAGGTGAATTAATTGAGATTTTATACGTATCTATATTATCAGCAATGATACTACTTTTCTAGAAGAGCAAAGATACTACTTTTATGAGAAATTTTATTCACAGGATAGATACACATATCTTTTTTTATATAAATTATATAAAATTTTGTGAATACGTAAAATTACCAAAAGAGACATTCATATCAAAAATAAAGAAAACTTGTTGAAATAAATATCTCGCTTAAGAGTTTGCTTCTTCTATACGAGAACAACATATGTAAAGATACCAAGTCCTATAATTTAAACTTCTATAAATTAATAACGTTGGGACCGGCAAAAAATATTATTTAATCAAGATGTTAATTTATTGACGTCAATTTTGCTAATTCTTTATTTCGGGACTGGTGAAAAATATTATTTAATCGAGATTATTAATTTATCAAATATTAAATTATCAAGATTTTACTATCGATAGTGTCGTTCAAACTGAACACCAAACTAGAACTTGGGATGATACTATATATATACTCCTCTTTTTTTTTTTTAATAAATTGAGTAGCAGATCTAGAAAGTATGCATATTTAGTGAATAAGTGATGTATTTTAAATGAGGGTATTATAGAAAAGTTGGGTATGTGTATCTAATAAAATGTTAAAACAATAAAGTCAATAAGTGATGTATTAAGAATGAGATGTGTATTTAATAATTAGAGATGTATTAAAATTTCTCTTATAAATTTATTTATGAGATAAATTTTGATACACGCCCTCTTCTGTATAATGATAATGATTTGTTTTATGTGACGTATATGACTTCTCTTTTTTTCTATATTCTGTAACTATTCTCACAGTAGTCATGTTTATGAAGCTTGATGTTGTCTTAATTCTTATGGAGTAGAATATTGCACTTGGTTTGACCAGGAGGGAGGCTGAAACTGCAATTCGTGCTGGCAATGATTTCATGGCTGTAATGAACCATGAAATGAGAATTCCGATGCAAGCAATTATTGCTGTTTCTTCCTTACATTGATCGAGAAACTGAACTGAAATCATTGCCAGCACGAATTGCATAACGAGAACTGAAATCTGAGCAGCGCCTGATGGTTGAGACAATATTAAAGAGCAGTAACCTTTTGGCTACGCTCATTAATGATGCACTAGACCTTTCAAGGCTTGAAGATGGCGGCCTTCAACTTGACATAGCAACTTTTAACCTCCATTCTGTATTTAGAGAGGTTGGACGGAGCGGATTCAATGCACCTTGGTTCACTTGAACCAACACGTGCACTAACAGTTGAATAACAGCGTTAATCGTTCTCTTATCTGAACTTCTCTCTTACCTGAACTTCTCCAAGACCTGAACTTCTCTCCCGCATTTTTTGTTCGACGTCTCTCTCTCCAAGACCTGAACTTCCCAAGGCTGATGAAATCAGATTCAAAATCCAGTTCCTGCTATCACTTCAATTCCCATGCCAAAGCCACAAACTCCTCACGGCTCCTATCACTCACAGATTGCTCACATATAATTACTTCTACATGAATACTTAATAAGTCTACGATATCTGCAATCATCAACAAATAATGAATACCCAAATGTCAGAGCAACCACAACAACATGCCTATTGATCCTTTCAATCATACCTTTCCAGAAATTGAAGATGACGACGACGGCGATTAGAGGATGATTAGTTATGTTCGTCTGTACCAGATCAACTGTGCGGGACACAAATTCAAACCTCTCCAGCTAAGACAAAAAACAATTTCTGAGATCTCAATTGACGATATGTGGGTAAATCAGATGCAAAGAATGAATGAATCGAAGACAGATGCGCAGAAGCTTTGATGCCACAAGAGCGGCGGGGATAGAAAAATATTTTTCTTTTTTGTTTGCTCTTTAACGGTGTAAGTCTCGACGTTAGTATCATATCAACAACTGATCAAATGAACGGCTGAGATTAAATAAAAACATATGGTTCAAGTACACCTTGGTGCATACAAGAACTTTCGGAGGTTGGATTATGCATCCATGCCACATGAGTTAATTTTAAAAAAGCAAGGCATCCATTTATTCTTTACCACCTTTGCTTGAGATCTGTGTTTCGAATTGCAGGTGCACAGTTTAGTTAAGCCTGTTACCTCTGTCAAAAAGTTGACAGCTACACTAAATTTTGTTGAGTTTGGTACCTATCCCTTCATGGTGGAGATATTATGCATGACATGAATGCATGGTAGTAATGTTTGTGCATTCTTGGTGGTAACTTATGCATGGTAATTGATGCATAATTAAGTGCATGTATTGGGCATAAATACATGGTGAAGTTGATGCATTAGGAATAAATGCATAGTGTAATTCATGATGGACCTTTTAGTGTTCCAAAAGCCTCATTTGTTTGATGGAATTAAGGGCTTGGGAAAGGAAAGTTGTTACTTTTCTATGTTTGGTGTGCACAAGAAAATGAACAATTTTCCTTTGAGACAAGAAAATATGAGGAAAATTCAATCCTTCCATCCTCTAAAAGATTAACTTTCTCTTCTACTTTCCCAACATTAAATGTGCATTAATTACATAGCATAAATACATTTATATCCTTGTTGAAATTTTTTATTAACAATTTTATATATGAAACTTGTCAACTATATATTTTGATATATGAGGACATAAATGAGATTTCAAAATGATTTAGTTTCCTTTCCTTGCACAAACCAAACATCAAAATAGAAACAAACTCATGTTTTCTCATTGATTTCCCAACGATCCAAACAATAGAAAGGAAAACTAATAGGAAGCTTATTTTACTTACCCATGAGAAATACAAAGGAACTAATTTCCTTTCCATGTTACCAAACGAGGCCAAAGAGTTATAGAGGGAGATGAATGGTTGGTTCATGAATGAGCATTGATGGAATAAGTATAAAGGTTTCCTTTGTGGCCTATATATAGAGAGTAGGGCTGGCATTTTGTCCCGATCCAACCGTACCAACCGAAAAACCAGCCGAACCGTCAGAATCGGTTACCGACTTGTCGGTACGGTTGTACCGTACCGTACGTAGTACGTTACGGTAACGGTATGTAATATTATACAAATACGGTATACCGTACCGTACCGACTTTTTTATAATTTTAAAAATCATCTAATCTTAGCCATTGATTTCAAGAAGAATGGATCCTAACCGTTGAAATCTAACCTAACACTCAGTCAGTTAGCACTCTCTCCTCTCTGTCACTCGCTCGGGGGCTCAGGGCTCAGACGCTCGCACTCTCATTTCGCTCTCAAACTCTCATCTCTCAATCTCCTAAATCGATTCCCAATTCCCAAATCGATTCCCCACTCCTCAGTCACTCACTCAGTCTGTCCTTTGATTCGCTCCTCATCGGCTCATCGCATCCCTCAATCGGTCAATCCCTCATCAGGCTGAATGGAAGCAAATGGGTCGCCAAAGGATTAGGATGAGCAGCAGCGCAATTGGTAGGGGTGCAGGTGGTAGGGGAGCGCAAGGTAGGCAAGGGCTTGGAGCGCAAGGTGAAGCTACTGAAGCTAGACAAGGTATGGTTCCTGCCTTCCTTACTTCTTGGATAAGTTATTTGGTTGAATATGTTATTTGGTTGTTGGATGTTTGATGTTCTTGGATGTTATTTAGTTCTTAGTTTGAATATGTTATTTCACTTATTTGTTCTTGGATGTTTGATAAGTTCTTAGTAATCGAATTTTAAGTTGGTGATGTGATGATTATGCTTTGAGCAACCATATCTTATGATTTAGACATTCATTTCAGAATCTATTTGCATGATGGTAAAGCTTGTACTTTAGGCTTGGTATCTGTGTAGTTTCATACGATTTCATTTAGAATTCGTTGCTCAAGTGTTTGAGGCTGGAAAGTGGAAACAGAGGTCTATATTAAATTATTAATCAGTCATTCTGAGTTTTGAACACAACAGCCTTTTTCCTAAAAATTGTATATTTCGGTTCATTATTTGGAATTGGTGTCTGCATGAAAGTTGCAGTACACATGTTAAATATCCTTCAAGAATTTGAATCTCCTGAAAATGAGTTTTCTAGATTAAATTATGATTTTTCAAAGTTAAGGTCTGCCTTCAGCAAATCAGTTTTGTGAGTTTTGGAACCAGTCTTATTGTTACTACAAAACTGTACATTAAGGTTCATTACTTGAAGTAGGTTTCTTCATAAAAGTTGTAGCAGACATCCTAAAGATTATTTCAGAATTTGAATCACTTAAAAAGGATTTGTTTAGATTAATATATGACTTTTCAAAGTTGAGAGTCTGCATCAAGAAATTCTGCAGTTCAGTTTTCTGAATTTTCGACCCAGTTGTCTATTTACTAAACACTGTACACTTCGGTTGGCTATTTGGAAGTAGTCTCTTCACAAAGGTTTTAGTAGACATCTTAAAGATCATTTCAGAACTGAAATCTCTTGAAAATGATTTTTGTACATTAAACTATGAATTTATCAAGTTGAGAGTCTGCATTGAGAAATTCTGCAAAATTGTTACCATGTTACTGCATTTTCTTTTTTATTTCGATAGTTTCTTTCATTCAAACTTAAATGTGTGGATTCTTCACCAACTGAACATAGACATTCTTAAACTTTTCAAAGTAAACTTACGACACCATTTTCAGACTTTATTTGAGATACTTATGCCTTTTTGGAATCAGCCTTCCGTATAAGACTGTAAGCTTTCCTTCAACATAAAACTGCATCATATTTTGGTTAGTTGTCTAGCACCTCAAATATGAGTCAAATGGCATGCGATTTTAGGTACTATGTTGTTAAGAGACAACCTCTAGAGCAGTGTATGTTCTTAAGCTAGAATGATACCTTTATGTTTAAACTTAAATGTATGTTCTTAAATGTCATGATTTGGTCATTTTGGTGTAATGTTTAACATGATTTGGTGTAAATAGGAATGATCTTATTTCAACTTAGTTGTTAATTGTGTTTTTTTTTTTGATTTGTTCATAGTGGATACAACAATGTCCCAATGTCAGAGTAATCAGACTAGTAGCTCTTCTCCATCTATTCAATCAACCGCAAATGTAGAGGGAACTGCATCCTTACACACATCCCCATTAGGACCTCCCCCTGAACCTCAACGCCCTCAACCTTTAGCTGAACCTCAATCCCAACCTCAAACTCAACCTGAACCTCGGCCATAAAGCTCACAACCTCAATCTTCTTGTGGTCAGAAACGAAAAGAACCAGCCAACAAAAGTCCTCTTTGGGCATACTTTACTAGATGTAAGTTCCCAAACTCGGATGAAATTGATCCGGAGTGGTGCACCTGCAACATTTGTGGTGAGGAAGTGTTGTGTGCAACCAAGAGGAATGGGACAAGCTCAATGTGGTCTCATGTAAACAAGAGATGTTTGGAACACCCGTTGCATCCTAAACTAGCTGATTCTGATCCCAAACAGTCCAAGTTGTCCGTAGATAATGTGAGTGGAGCAAGAACTTATCATAAGTATAACCGAAAGAGGTGTGATGATAAGTGCATAGCGATGATAATTAAGGATGAACTACCCTTTAGGTTTGTGGAGAAGGAGGGTTTTAGGGAATTTGTCCATGAGTTACAACCGGATTGGCCGATATTAAATAGAAAACAAGTTGCCAAGGGTGTGTTGGATAAGTTCAATCATGAGAAAGCGCTTTTGTTGAGTGGCTTGAAGGCAGCAGACACAAGAATATCGATCACCACAGACACTTGGACATCGATACAAAACATCAACTACATGGTTCTTACAGCTCATTTTATGGACGTTGACTGGAAATTGCACAAAAGAATCATAAACTTTTGTCCAATTGTCAGTCATAAAGGTGAGGATATTGGCAGAGCTGTTGAGCAATGTTTGAGGCAATGGGAGATCTCAAAAGTCTTTACCATAACCGTCGACAATGCATCTGCTAATGATGTGGCTGTGCAATACATCAAGAGAAGGTTGAGGGGCTACAAGACTTTGATGTTTGATGGGGAGTATTTGCATTTACGATGTGCTTGTCATATTATCAACTTGATAGTCAAGGATGGTTTGAAGGAGTTGGAGAATGAGATTGCAGCGATATGGAATTGTGTAAAGTATGTGAGGAGTTCATCTTCGAGGCTTGACAAGTTTAGGGAGTTTGCTGTTTTGGAGCAATGCAGGGCCAATGCCAATGTTCCATTAGATGTAATAACAAGATGGAATAGCACTTTTCTTATGCTAGAAGCTGCTCTGAAGTATGAAGTTGTGTTTGGGAGGATGGCAAAAGAAGATGGTGCATATAAAAGTTATTTTCAGGACAAGGTCGGACCACCAACTTATGATGACTGGAGGAATGCAGAAGCCTTTTGTCTTTTTTTGAAGAAATTTTATGAAGCTACTTTGAGGCTTAGTGCATGGAAAACAGTGACTGCAAACATCTTATTTGTTGAGATGATTACATTGCAGACTGAGATTGACAAGGCTTGTGAGTCTTCTGATGAAGTTTTGAAGAGGGTTGCTGCTTCTATGAAGGAGAAGTTTGACAAGTATTGGGGCAGTTTTGAGGTTGTGAACAAGGTGACCATGATAGCTAATGTTCTAGACCCAAGATACAAGTTGCAGTGGGCTAAAGTGGCAATGAGAAAAGTTAAAGCAAGTGCCGTGGTGATTGAATCGATAGAAAGTGACTTGAAGAAGATATTGATGAAGATGTATGAAGAATATAGAGGTCAAGACACAAATGAGATGCCTGAGCAGACTTCTCTCTATGATTTTGAAATGGAAGCATATGATTTGGATGGCCTCGATGAGGTTAGCAGGGAGATAGCAAGGGAGAGGGTGGCTGAGCAATCTCTATGCATAAGAAATGAAGTTGATCAGTACTTATCAGATAGATATGTTAGCATCTTCTCTAAGAGTTTTGAAATTGCAAAGTGGTGGAAAGGCAATGAGGCAACCTATCCAGTGCTATCAAAGCTAGCCAAGGATATATTTGTTATTCCTTGCTCAACAGTGGCCTCTGAAAATGCATCTAGTTTAGGATCAAGAGTGGTCGATCCTTTTAGAGCATCATTGACACCAAAAATGGTAGAGGCCCTGGTGTGCACAAGCGACTGGTTAAAATCTGATCCACATAACCTATACAAGGATCCTAGTGAAGATGAGCTCGCCATTTACGCTGAGTTGGAGGAGATTGAGAGAGGTAATTATTAAAAAACATTGTGAATTTGCTATGACAAATCATACCTTATTTTTTTAACCATGTGAATTTTATTTATTTTGCAGAAAACGGTTTCAATCAAGGACAGGAGGCAGCAGCAACCCCAATAGAGTTTTCTGGAAGCTCTGGGCAAACCAATGTGTAGCAGACTAGCCTTGCCAGCAGTGTGTTTGAAATGGATGGTTTCTGAATTTGTCATGATGTTTTAGTTATTTTTTTGTTAAGACTTTAAACTCTTTTACTCTTTACTATTTGTCTATTTCAGTTTAAACTAATGCTTGTGCCTTGTGAGTTGTGTATTTTAATGATTTTAGAGTTGTGGCTTGTGAGTTGTGCATTTTAATGATTTTAGAGTTGTGGCTTGTGAGTTCATTGAGTTGTGCTTGTGCATTTGTAATTTGTTTCAGGTTTCGGTATTTGCCTCTTTGGTCAGTTGGTGGCTTGATGCATTGCTATTACTCTATTAGGCTTTATTTCTTTGTCATGTTACTGTCAGTACTGTGTTAGTAACTTAGTATTAGAATCATAGAATGTGCAGTTCAGCTGCTTCAGCAGTTGCAGACTTGCAGTCTTGCAGACTTGCAGTTAGTCTGTTAGTCATTTAGGCAGTTAGGCTGAATGGCTGATATGGTGCCTTTGTAAATTGTAACTATGTTCAGTTTGTTGCTTGTGACTTTGTGAGACACTGAGAGTCTGAGACTATGAGACTGAGTTTGTGACTTTATGGATTTTGTAATTTTGTTATTTGGGTTGGAATTTAACATGTGAAACACAGCAAAATATTTGGTTTCTGCAGTGTTTGAAACTTTGAATCACTAGTTTGTTGTTGTTGCTTCTTTTTTTTTTTTAGTCTGGGCCTATTTTTCATTTAAAAAAGTGACAGATTAAGAGGCCATTAAAGTTCGGTTTTAGGCCCAACCGTACCAATACCAACCGAAAGTTCAGGATACCGACTTTTTCAGCCGGTATTGGTATCAAAATTTTTCTACCGACATAAGTCGGGACGGTTTACGGTTTGGGACAAAAAAATCGGTAACCGAACTGGTTCCACCCCTAATAGAGAGGTCATTTGCTATTCCAAAACAAGACAACAAGAGAACACAACAAGAGAGGGAGAACTACAAGGTTCTTCAAGATGTAGAAGATAAGGGGAGTTGTGTTCAAGTGGGTGTATAGCTCTAGGGAGTTGTGTTCAAGGGTGTGTGTAGCTCTTGGGAGGTTGTGTTCAAGAGCGTGTATAACTTTTGGGTAGAGTGGTCTTCTAGGATGAGGGAAGGTGTACAATGGGGTATCCTTTTGGATGCAAGGGCTCGGGTTAGGTATAAACTTGAGTAGTGTATCTTGTACTTGTGTTATTCTCTCATATTGAAGATGAAAGCTCTCCGAGGACGTAGGCAATGAAATTGGCTGAACCTTGTTAAATCATGTTGTGTGCTTGGCTTGTTTGTTTATTTCTTCTTTCCATATCCACTACTAGTACTTACATGGCAGGAGGATTAATTTCCTAACAAATTTAGCAGCAGAATTGCCAATGTATGTAGGTGATGAGAAACTGCTTATGCAAACTGTTCTAAATGGTGTTGGGAATGCTGTGAAGTTACAATAGAAAGAACCATCTCGATCACAACTTTTGTTGCCAAATCAGAATCCTTAAGAGATTTCGGGATCCTGATATTTACCCAGTACAGAGTGATAATCACTTTTATCGGCTTGCAGGTGTGTTTTTTGTAATGCTCTCTCGAGTGATCTCTCTTCTCTCTCTCTATCTCGATCTCTTCTCTCTCTCTCTCTCTCTCTCTCTCTCTCTATTCTCTCTCTCTCTCTCCCTCTCACACACAGGCACGGATCTACATGAGAGCTTGGTAGGGCTTAAGCCCAACAAGAATTCTTGAATAAATAAACTAACATATGTAAAACTTGCAAGGCTAAAGGTTTTGCAGGTGTTGGGGTAGAAACCTGAATGAGGATCTAGGAGCTTGCCGTTGTTGGGCTTGATGATCTGATCTTCCCTTTAGGGTTACAGGACTAGGCCCAAAGTCTTCCTAAGAGAGACTTTGTTGTGATGGAGAGGCTCTGAGCATGCAATATCAATACTGAGAGGACTTAGTAGTGTGCATGGTGTGGGAGCTAGGATCTTGCGAAAGAGTAACAGATGCATGCTCATCATGAAAAAGGTCTAATGTGGGTGAGGGATTGTAGAGTATGGTGGTGGTGGTTATAGGTGTCTGAATGGGTGTTTGGAAGGATGGGTATGGTGGTGGTGATCTAGGGTCGGTTGAGCATGAGGAGCTTGGTAGTGTTTTTTTTTGCATTTAGGTCTTGTGTCTCAAGCCCACTGTAGTTCCCCTTACATAAAATTTTCGTTGAAGACTGAGGGTAAAAAATGGACCGTGACTCTCTAATTTTAGCAAAGGTCAGAACCCCCTCCTTCTCACTGTCATCGTCGAGCCTTAAGCGATTTCTTACCAAGCTACTTTTGGCTAAGGGGTCCGGACGAAACACGGCCTTGGATTACCTTAAGCTTATAACACTACCAGAAGAAAGGCTTTAGCCGACGAAAATAAAAAAAACAAGGTGACGACCATTTTTTTTTTTCGTTTTTAAAGTCCACGTTAGCCGATGAAATTTTCCTCGTCGGCTAATCTAAATTTTCGTCGGCTATGATTAGCTTTAGCCGACGAAATTAAATTTCGTCGGGGAAAATATTTTTCGTCGGCTATAGTATGTGGACTTTAGCCGACGACTTTAAAAATTTTAGCTGTCGAAATTAAAATGTCGTCGGCTAAAGTGCTTTATATTTGTAGATCTGGACAGCAGCTCATCTGGGAAAAAAAAAAACGGGAGGAAAAAGTGTGGGTGTTGTCGAAATCTATCCATAATTAGTTTGTGGAGTTATATATAGGTACGTATAGTGTATATATATGTTCCGATTTTTGGTTGAGTTTTTTTGAGTTGATCGATTATGATTTGAGTACGTGGGATGTTGATATATATATATATGTTGATCGATTGGTTGATGATTGATAATATATATGAAGTTGTTGGTTAATAAGTAGTATATATATATTAATATATATTATATATATATATATATGTTAATTAATTTATAATATTGTGTTGATGGTATGAAGTTGTTGATGTGTGAGTTGATGATGATTTTGTGATGATGTAGATATATATATAAATTGTATGTAATTATTAAGTATATATATATACATGTGTGTTAATGGATTTGTTATAATTAATGTAGCACGTAGAATATATACTAAATGAATTGAGATTTTATATATGGAATTTAATTAATAATTAGCTAGAGTTATACATATATATTTTGTTATATTTCAGGATCTGGATAAGAGTTGGATTTTGCTTCCAAAATGGGACAAAAGATATGGTAAAAGAGTTATGAGTTTTTTGGAATATACGCTGGCTAATGCTAACGGGAATACAATTTCCTATTGCTGTGCACAAAATATCAGTTGTTGCAGCGATATGCATCGATTTGCGATTGACAAAGTATGGCAGCACTGAAGAGTAACGGGTTTGGGAGAAGTAAGGTGTAACGGAAACATCATCAGGGGGTCCGCATGATCATGGCCAATTTTTGAGACGAGGGCAGTACATCCAACGATCCACAACGACCTTCATCAACGACATGTTTCCTTATGAGAGCGGTGTATGCGCTCAAGGACAGTATATGCTGAGCCGGTGCAGTCCTTCCCTAGAGTTGTCAACACTGCTGGTATGGACAAGTACAACAAACTGCTTGCTTTCCACAGACCTCTGTGTAACCCGGTTGTTTCAGAAGACCGTTCTTGAAAATGTGATGGACGTAATGAAGATTAAAGTTGAGACAAAATCGACCGTGAAAGTGTTGATGATTATCTACAGTACACTGCTTCGATGCTGCCCCACGGTCATCGTCTTCCCACCACTCATTATAAGGTCGATGTATCCTGAAAGATCTTGGGCTTTCCTACATCAAGATCCATGCATGCAGATATGACTACGTTCTCTTCTGGGGTAAAGATCCAGAAGGGAATGACTTGGTGGCCTTGACGCATGTCTGGTATTGTCACACTGACAGGTATAAGCTGACTCCTGCAGGCAATAGGAAACCTGTGAAGGTACTTCAGTATTTCCCGTTGAGGGATAGGCTGGAGAGCGGTTGTACATGTCTTCACAAACGGCCAAGCTATGAGATGGCACGTGATAGGGAATTGCATGACGAAGATACCCTTATACACCCTGCTGGGGGGTGACGGGGAGGCTGGAGCATATAGATAGGGAGTTCCTCATTTTGCGTCAGAGGTCCGAAATGTGAGGCTCGGGCTCTCATCCGACGAGTTCAACCCTTTTGGCAACATGAGTCTTCAATACAGTATATGACCAGTGATTTTGGTACCGTACAACCTTTCTCCATGGATGTGCATGAAGAAGGAATACAATATGTTGAGTTTGTTGATTCCGAGGCCCGGTATCCAGGGAAGTGTCTCGATGTGTATTTGAGACCTTCGATTGAAGAGCTTATGTTTTGTGGGTCGTTGGTCATCCCACTTATGACAAGTACATGCACGAGATGTTCCAGATGCATGTCATGGTTGTTGGTACCATCAGTGATTTTCCTGCCCGTGAGATATGTCGGGCAACGTTGTTAGGGGATATAAGGCTTGTTCAGAGTGCCTTAGCGATGAGAGGAGCAGCAATCATTGCAACAAGATATGCAGATTCAGTCACCGTACTTTCCTTCCATATAATCACGAATGGCGGTTTGATGACAAGCATTTGATGGGACCGTAGAACACGGTGTGCCTCCCATAAGATGGACGGGGGAAGAAATTTTAGTAGTGCTTAATGAGTACGATTTTGGGCAGCTCAGCAATCATCCCAATATTGTGGCGGCATACCTAAAAGACCCGACATGTACAAATTCTGGACACATAAGAGCATATTCTGGGAACTCCGATACTAGAGTAAGTTGTTGATCAGACATTACCTAGATGTGATGCACATAGAAAATAATGTTTGCGACAGTGTGGTAGGCACAGTGCTGAACTTGGAGGGGAAGACGAAAGACGGTCCTAAGGCACGCATTGATCTAAAAAAAATGCAATTAAGAAGACATCTGTGGGTTGAAAGAAGGGAAGAAAAAAATGCATCAAGCTCCTTAAACCGTGAAGCCTGACCAGAAGAACGTAATTTTCAGGTGGATGAGTTGTGTGAAGTATCCTTCAGGCTATGCAGGAAAATAGCCGGTGTGTGAACTTGGCGGCTGGGTACGTAATTCAATATTTCTGTACGTATTTATGTTTATTGCATAATTATCCATATTTACAGTTGAATGGTTGGTTGCAGATGAAACATATTCAATATGATGGTCACCAAATTGATCGCACTAACTAAGACGGTCAGTACGGTCAATTATATGTGAACATAGAGACAGCAGACGGAGAACACAGAATTCTGGGGTGATAGCACATGGTGGGCGGAATGGAGTTGACTATTACGGTGTTCTTCATTTAGTGGTGGAACTCGTTTATGGGCAAGGCATGACAGTGCACCTCTTCAAGTGTAGATGATTTGATACTAGCCGCAGAGCATGAAGAACCGATCAGTACGGAATATTATCGGTGAACACTGCTACAAGTTGTTACGAAGATGACCCGTTCATTTTTACCACATCGGTAAAACAAATGTTTTATCTTGATGACCTTGCTAAAGGTGACGCGTGGAAAGTCGTCAACCTTGTGCACCCTCGAAACATTTACCGGGCAGCTACACTTGGAGAGGCCAAAGACAAGGATGAAGATGTTGCGTATCAAGAGCCCAACGCAATAGACATTCCTAACTCCTCTACCGTCGCCTTAATAATTTTAAAGCGGGTCGTTCGGTGCAAATTTGTGATGAAGAGCCAAGACTTATTGATGTTGATCCAAATCAAGAAACAAATGAAGACTCTGACGATGAGGAAATACATAGATTACCAGAAATTAATTCTGACACCGAAAAAGACTCATCGGATGATTCCGATTACGAGCCTTAGTTTTAATTTAGAGGACGTAATACATTAATTTGTAATAAAAAAGAATGTATTATCTTTATAGTTTACATATGTTGAATTCATATTTATGTTATTTTATATGAATTTTGGTGATATATGAACAGGAAGTCAATATGGTTTACATTAAACCTTCTGTTTTTTTAATGTATTTTTTATACTTTAATTCGACGACGAAATATACCATAATTCGTCGGCTTAAATCATCTTAGCCCACGAAATAAGTCATAATTCGTTGGCTAAGATTCGGTTAGCTGACGAATACCCTTAATATTTCGTCGGCTAAACCCTAAACCTTAGCCGACGAATACCCTAATATTTGGTCGGCTAAACCCTAAACCCTAAACCCTAAAATTTTTATACGACTTGTTGCGTCTCATCGGTTTGAAACTATTTTCAGTTGAAGGTCCGGCCAAAATACGTAACTTAGACGGTCCAATGACCTTTTTCATGCGTTTAGGGGGTTGACTTAACGGATTGACCGTCCGGATTGACCATCCGGATTGAGCCCTTAACCTTGTCGGATCATTTTGAATTTTTTCCTATACATGTATTTTATCATGAGGGTCAGATTTGACGGTCGGATTTTCGTTTCTCAAGTTTAATCATCACAATCACAATGTGCTAAATGTATAAAAGTACTTGCCGACGAATTTCAAAGGTTAGCCGACGAATGTCAAAGGTTTAACCGACGAATGTCAAAGGTTTAGCCGACTAATTTCAAAATTTAGCCGACGAATTTAAAGGTTTAGCCCACGAAGGAAAAATTTCGTCGGCTAAAGTTATACGGTATACAGACGAAAACCCAGCGCTCAACAGCCTCCACAGCGCGTTTCAAAAACCCTAGCCTCCTCCACCTCCTCTGCCTCCCCCGCCTCCCCCGCCTCCCTCTCCTGGTCTCCTGGTCTCCCGGTCGCCTCTCCCTCTCCCGGTCTCCGGTCTGCCTCCTCCGCCTCCTCTCCCTCTCCCGGTCTCCCGGTCCACCTCCTCCTGCATACCGGTCCGCCTCCTCCCTCTCCCTCTCCCGGTCTCCCTCTCCCTCTCCTGGTCTCCCGGTCTCCCGGTCGCCCTCTCTCTCCTGGTCTCCGGTCTGCCTCCTCCGCCTCCTCCGCCTCTCTCGGTCGCCCTCTCCCTCTCCCGGTCTCTCTCTCCCTCTCCCAAATTCTCCAGCTCCTCTTCTTTTCCTAGGTTAGCGTTTTTCTTCTTTTTTACTTTTGATTTCGAATTGATTTTCACCTTTGCTTTTTGTTACTATATAATCTCCTATTTTACTGTTATGATCATGAATATATATATTCTTCATCGTATTTTTAAACATAAGATACATAATACAAAATAGAAAAACCTATATCAAATCCAGATGAATATATATATATATATATTTAATTGAATTCATATTTTTGAACAAGTATAATTTCAAAAATATATATATTTAACATTATATTAAGTGTTTAAGTTTAAGCATGAACATAATGAAAAAAAAAAAATGGTTTCAACAATATTTTTTATAGAATAAAGACAAAATAATCTAGAACCTTAGATTTGAGAAGGATAAGATTGAATTTTTACTTTTTCAATGTTGCCTCAGCCCTGAATTTACGAGCAACATTGAATGAGTGTATCCGCCCATGCCTCAGCCTTGATTCAAATTAATATTTTAAACAGGATGAGCGGTAATTTTAGATCGACGAAGGGTTCGAAGGGTCAAAGGTCCGAATCGTCTGAGGGAACCTCTAGCAACCCTCAAACGTCGTTTCGGAGCCCATTGACAGCCAGACGTGCGGCCCTTCTGGAGACGGCGCAGAGGCAGCCGGAGGTGCCCCCTTCATCGAGGTAGCCGGGCGTCCCTCGTTCCTCGAGGCAGCTGTGGTCTCAGACCCAGACGGAGGTGTCTGCACCCCGTATGCCTAAGATACACCGGGCGCCCACTCTGAGTCCTACTGCTTCGGATGGTGGGTCATCTGGGGTACAGATGTCGTCGCCTCATCTGTTCCTTCCGCGGATGATACCGGCCTTACCTGCAGTCGATGACTTAGGGACGCCGATTTATCCACTGCCCCCGCCAGTGGCTCCATCAGCGGCGTACCGGTTCGTGCCTTTTGATACACCTCTTATTTCCGCGAGGGTATGATCATCGGCGACAGAGACGAAATCTGTCGCGTCCGCCGCATCGCCCTCAAGTAATGATAGATGAATGATTTGTTTTCTTATAATTAATAATAAAGGGTCTCCGATTTTAATAATCAATTTGGTTTATCATGTGATAGGCACCGTCAGAGTGAAGCCGGTAAAAAAGAAGAGAGGCCCCGTCACAAGGAAGGCTCTCGAGAAGACCGTCAATACCTCAGGGAGGATCGTCATTGGTACTGACGGCGATGGCGACATAGTATCGGGCGGGAAGTCGAGGACGTACTCCGGCCGTGTGGGAGCGCTCATTAGGGATAGAGTCCCTATGTTGTGGTCAGACTGGGGCGAGGTCCCGCAGGAGGTTAAGGACATGGTCCATAACGCGATGTCGGTGAGTTTACAAAATGCCTCAATAATATTATGTATTACATTGTTGATTTCTCGAAAAACTAAACTAATAAACAGTTAAATGCAGGTGTGGTTTGTCGTTCCCGAGCACCTGAAGAACAGCTGGGCGGACGTTGTGCATGGTGGAAGGTACGTTGGGAAGTTAATGAAAAAACAAAATTGTATGTGATATTAATAATATTTCTAATATTTTTGTTGTATCTGTAGGTACAAGGAGTGGAAGAACGAGTTGCGGACCCATTGGACTACGCACGGGAACGAATGTTCGGGTACCCCTGCTGAGTTCCAGTACAGGGAGTACGAGTGGCGTTGGCTTCTGACATCAGAAGTCAACAACCCTCGTAAACAGGTATTTAAAAAAAATTAATTAGTTAATTTGTCATTAAGTACGCGCGTTTTTAAATATTTTGCCAAGGCTTATTTTTTTTCTTTGAAGGCCGTTTTCCGGGTGAACGCTCATAACCGGTAACGCAACACAAGGAACCATCATGCCGGTTCTAGACCGTTCGCTGTCTTCATGGACGACGTGGCCAGGAAACATGCAGAAGTCAACCGGTACGTCTATACATACGAGAAGGCATATCCTGACTCCCAGGAAGATATTGTAAGTCATCTTACGTTTTTAAATTTTTAATTTACTTATATATATGTCAAAATGTTAATTAATAATTTTTTTCCTATCCAATTAGGCGAAGGTGAGAGAGGCTACTGACGAGGTGATGAGTGCTATAGTGAGGGAGACATGGCCGGACACGCAGGAGGAAGAGATGTCCGAAGCCATGTCCCGGATCGACACTTCAGATCTGACGGTTAGGGCGAGGATCATGGGCACAACGTTCCCATTGCGAGAAAACAACTTCTACTGCCGGGGTCTAAGAAAGAAGGGCGAGGGGGTCTTGAAGACCACTCCAGGATTTCAACGAAAAGCAGCCTCGACCAGCAGCAGGACCACGACCACCAGGACGACTCAGCTAGAGTCGGAAGTTCAGAGACTACGAGAACAACAAGCCACGCAGGCAGCCTATAATGCCGCGCAGTCAGCTTATTCTGCCCAGATATATGCCATCCAGCAGGCCCAGCAATGGCATATGTTCTAGTACATGCAGGACTTTACAGCTGCCCAGCTTCACAGACTTCCGGCTCCGCCCATGCCTCCGGCTATACAGCTACCCCAACCGCCGCAACCTCCGCAGTAGCCCGCAGAAGCGGATATTAATTTAGACGATCTAGATTTTGTGTAGTTGATGAATTATATAGTTTTATGTGCTTGTTGTTGGTTATATGAAATTATTTTGGTGTGTATTGCAGCTTGCTTGGAATGGTAATTTAGAAATTTCGGGGTTTTTTTTATATTCTGGAATGGACTTATAGCCGACGAAATAAGTCATAATTCGTCGGCTATAGTGTTTTAAAATTTTTTTTTTAATGTTTAGCCGACGAATTATGAAATGTTTCGTTGACTAAACCCTTCTAAAGCCGACGAAACAGACTATATTTCGTCGGCTTTAGTTATTTTTTATTTATTTTATTACATACTATAGCCGACGAATATATTAAGCGTTTCGTCGGCTAAAGTCTCAGACTACGGTCGACGAAACATTTAAGATATTCGTCGGCTAAATTCTGAGAAAAAAGCCGACGAAAAACAATTCTGGAAAAAAAGCCGACGACTTGTTTTTTGTTGGCTAAATTTTGGGAAAAAAGCCGACGACTTGTTTTTCGTCGGCTTAACTCTAGACTATAGCCGACGTCGTCTTCTTGTTTCGTCGGCTAAAGTCATCGCCGACGACCTTTTCCCGACGAAGACTCGTCGGCTAAGATCTTAACCGACGAATTTAGATAACAGGCCGACGAAACTTTTTCGTCGGCTAAAGTGGTTGTCCTGGTAGTGTAAGGTGAAAGTTTTGGAAACAGGTACTCAGGTCTGAGGTGACTTATGATGCTAGTATCCTATGTCTAATGGCATTGGGTGATGAGATGAGGTATTTGTTACATGCCTATGCGTGAGAAACTCAAATTCAAGTTTGATCCTCGACTCCCAAGACGTCTCGGACACTTGACATTTGGCCTCCATAGGCCTTGCAAAATCGCTTATCCTTCCACACCATAACCCACTAATAAGCCCCATTTGGTTTAGTGTCTTAGGTCCACGTTACTGGTTGGCCGCGTGGCATCTTGTGATAGATGGGTTTGGGTATATCATCCAGGATGCTTGTGCGCAAATGTGTTTGGCGTGTGTTGGCACATGTATGAAATGGGCAGGCATGTGGTCATTGAAGCGTGTCCATGAGAAACCACGTGCCATAAAGGGAGTAGGCTTGGGCATGAACGAGCATGGCATGGCATGGCTTGACTCCCAAATGGGCCTTGTGTAGCTTTATCTAGGGAGAGGCTTAGCATGGCTTTCGTGTCCTCCTTCTGTAATTTGGGCATGTCATGGCGTGGCTTGCCTCCCTCATCCTAGATAGAGATTTTTTACCAAGCCCCAATTCGCCTGAAGCAGACCAAATGACCCGGACGTAGATGATACAGGACTCATATCAAATCTAAACCTTGAACTTAGGTCTCTAAGACTTTCGATAAAAATAGGCTTACATTTTTGGGTATCAACAACATGCTTGGCTAAGCATTTAAACTATTATCAAGCCAACCCAAGTTCGATTCCCCTCTCTTTTCTTCTTTTTCTTCATTGAACAACATGAGGTGTTGGCTATATTTCGTCTTTTCTATACTATGGTGTTAGAACTATCTCCTGTTCTCTTACCAAAATAGATCTTTTTAGTCCTTAGGGTCATAGTTTTTAGGGCATGACACTTCTTTTGTAAGTTGTTTCGTCAATTTTGGTTCGATTACTCTTTCCACAACCTATTTTATTTATTTTGGTTCAATTATAGATAGTTTCAAAAATATAATTCTTTTGATCATAAACAGTAGTTTTGGATGAGTTCTTAGTTTTCGCATCTTAACGTGTATATCTGTATTTGACATAAACATGCGACATTGTGCTAAATTTTTTATCTTACCGCTTTTGTCAACAACAACAAAAAATTCAAGCCCACCTGATCTTTGAATCCTAGATCCGCCACTGCTTATACATTGTCTTTTCCAGTACCACTTAGGACTTTACATTGCCTTTTTCTTGTGAAGGCAAAAGATTTAGGATCTGGAATTAACCCCAACGATATTCCAAAGCTCTCAAGCAAATTTCACGCAAACACAGTCATTAGCTACCAGAAATTCTGATGGTAGTGGACTTGGCCTTGCAATTTGTAAGAGGTACTTTACATTTTTTTTTCAGCCACATTCAGTTTGATTGTACTTTTGAAATTTTACTACACAGTACAATTGTTAAAAATCTTGTGAAAATGGATTAGTAGTATGTTAAGGAATTTATCCAAATTTTCATGTTGCATGAAGCGATCAGATTTGTAAGTCTTATGAAGAGGCATATTTGGATTGAAAGTGATGGTCTGGGCAAGGATGTACTGCTACTTTCATTGTGAAACTTGAATTTCCAGAACAGTCGAATGAATCTAACTGTCTTTTGCGCCTAAGATGCAAGCAAATCATGTTCACACAGACTTTCCCGGGTTAAAAGTTCTTGTCATGGATGAAAACGGGTTAGTAACATATCCACCTTTCTTGTTCGGTATGGATGGAGTTATACTAAAACATGTTTCAATAGATAAGATGAGGAGCGTTTATCAGAAGCATCGAGTTCTTTTTGAGGCCATGTAAGATGCAGCAATACTGCAGTTTTTAAAAAGTTTGAAACGACGGCTTCCATTAGCAACTTGTTGTACGAAGTACAGAGGATGTGGCAATTATGTTATACAATAAAAGGAGCTGGAGCAATGTTGCAAAATGAAATTGTATGCTGATGAGTGTAGTCTCCTGTTTCCACTTAATCTAAATGTCTAGTTGTTATATGAGTGCGGCTATTGGGACCTTCAGTTTTGCTCAGTATACCTCCATGTCTCTTTACACCTCCTTTTTATTTTTAAAAACAAGCATTTGCTCATTAAACCTCCATTCAAATTCCTAAAATAACTTTAGGTTTGTTATTTATATATATTTCAATAATTTACTCATTATACCTCTTATTCACTCTCTACACCTCCCACACTTTAATTCTTTTTTCTTTTTTCATGCAAATATCTGTGTCAGACCTCGATTGCTTGATTTCTCTTTTCTTCTTCTCTTTATTCATGAAAACCTCTTTGGCAACCTCAATTCCTTGATTTTTTTTTCATTAACCTCTATTATTTGATCAAGTTGTAAGAACGATTTTTCGATGAAAACGATTTAAAAAAAAAAATTCAAATCATGAATCGTTTTCACAATCAATTGCAAAGTAATAAAATACATAAATTAATAATATGCACCAAGAAACCTTTGACCTAGAAGAAAACCCTAAGAAGGCCAATCTCATTGATCACCACTCCATGAAGCAAGTCCTCGAGGAGAAGATTCATTCACAATAACCATTAAAGTAAGACCTTTCTCTTGTAGAATAGCGATGACATTTTCATATTAATGTTCCAGAGAAAAAAAAAAACCTATAAAAGTTATCCATATGCACCCAAAAATCTTCAACCTAGAAGAAAACCCCTAAAAATGCCAATCTCGTTGACCACCACTCCATAAGAAGAAAAACAAGACAAGGAAGAAGAAGTCCAAGAAGAAGATTACGAAGAAGACATTTCCTAAACTAAATGAAAACCAGGGGGAAGAAGAAGAAGAACATATCATGAAGCGAAACAAAAATTATATATATTAGTATTGAAAAGATACCTTGTCTGAAAGTTTTAAAACGGCGGATTGTGTCTTTGTCAATAGAGATTCTTTCATTAGGTGTAGTAGTTCTTTGAGCAACGGTTACACTCAGGTTTATGGTTTATAGACTCCGTTTTGTATCGTTAATTTGAACAAAAAAAAATGAAAGAATACTAATCTGATTACAATTTTTTTTTAAATTCAATGTCTATTATTGTCATTTTGTATGAGATTATATTTGTAATTCAATAAGTCAAAACAGATGGAAGTATATTGAGCAAATCTGGAGGTCTCAATAGCCGCACTCTTGTTATATAATAGAAGCAAAGTGAAAATCGATGACTGCCCACATTTCTTTTATATTTGTTTGTTACATTAGTGCTAGTGTTCTTTAGTGCACACTTCCTTTCCTTGGAATGAGGTACCCTCATCAGTTCAATCATATTTCCAATCCTTTCCTCATTGCTGATTGCTTTACCTTCTCCTTCTCGAAGCCATCCACTCCCTCTTCGTGTTCCAAATATCTCCACACCTCCCCTCTTCAAATATCACCACACCTCCCCTTGTTGCTTTCGTATAATCTGAAACGTTCATGAGCTGATGTCCACAAATAATGCCGCTGAAACCGACTACTCTTTAAGTCCTTTAGAGGATTCTCACCCCTTAAATTGTGTCATCACCGATATGCCATTCATATCTGAAAGCTTGTCTAAGTCTGCTTGCATAAACCAAACGTTTCTATCATAGATGATTGAGGATGAACCTAAAAGATGATGAATGATTTTAATTCTTAAACTAAAGGAAATAGCCATGAAGAGGCATCTTATCTTCTCAAATCAGTTTTAGAGCCTGATACCGCTCTGGAATGGTGCTCCTCGTTTCGCTCACTTTAAGGTCACATTTTCACATATCCACCGTTCAGTGTCTAGAACATAGTGTGTAGATCATTACTGCAAAATTTCATCCAATTTGGAGATCATATAAGCTTCCGTAATTGTGATTTACACGAACGGTCGTTTGGACAGATTTTATTCAGTTGATTCATTTAATCTAATTCGGTACCCAAATGATCTCCAAATTAGATGAAACTTTGCAAGAATGATCTACACAATATGTTCTATATACTGAATGGTGGAGATGTGAAAATGTGACCTAAAAGTGAGCGAAATGAGGAGCACCACACTTTAATTTCAAAACGGTGTCCCGCTCTGGAAGGGAACAGCATATACATATACATATATACACATATACATATACATATACATATACATATACAGGTCTAATACCATACTTTGCATAATAGAATAGCTTTCACGGAGTCGCTGATTTGATCACAAGATCTAGAATGAAAGTTTAGGGATATGACGAGTTTGTTAATGTTTGAGCCCAGTAGATATTTTGGTCCCAGACTCGTAATAGGTTTTAGATAGCATTTGGGCCAATACTTGTGGCCCTTTTTTAAGTATGAAGCCTATTTAGGGTGGCGAGCTTCGGGGCGCGCGAGGTAGGTTTTGACAAGAACTGTGATACCTCGCGAGATCCTCGTTTCAGTTCGCGTAGGAGTCTACAATGTTTGGCGAAGCGGGGCAGTAATAGAAGCCTGAGCTGAGTCTGTTTTGGACACGTGTCATATGGATAGCGCAGTTCGCAAGCAAAGCGTGTCCTTGTGGTATTCTAATTGTTGAGTCTGAATGGGTTTGTGAATGTATCTCTATCAGCTAGTCGCGAGATGCTATTTAAAGGAGCTCGAGGATTATTTAATACACACAATCAAATCATACAAAACTTACAAACTCTCGAGCTTCTCGAAACCCTAGATACTAAAGCACCCTTCACTTTGGTCTACAGAGCCCGTTCGGACTCGCGCTTTCGGACTCGCCCTTTCTTCTTGATTATTGCTCTGCTCGCTCTAATAGTGAGTATCGATTCACAGGTGAACAGAGATTTGCTCGTAATCCCTCGTCCAAGAGGTGGCACTGGAAACCATTTCGCTTGATTAGGAGTCCAGTACAACGCACTCATTCCGCGTCTGCGCGGTGGCACGCCTCGCAACTTTGTTTTTTTACTTTTGACATCACCAAAGTTACAACTCTACCCCTGCTGAGGATTGTGGCCAAAACATTGGCACGCCCAGTGGGACCGGGAGTATAACATTCTTGTCACCATTGGGAAGTCAGGCGGATCCTCGTACGGGAAACCCTCGATTTCTTGTCTCAAACACAAGTCACCACGATACCAACCTCACAACAGTGCGGCCTGTCGCTCGCTCACTAAGGATCAAGTCCTAGCCCAGTTCGGAAATCCAGATTTCAACAAACCTACGATGGTAGGACCAACACCCACCAGCGACTCTGGCCTCAACACTCTCACTGTGGACCAACTCCGACAGATCATCGCGCCAGCAGTGGACACACACCTAGCGGCTATGGTTGAGGGCTTGAAGGCTCATCCCGACCAAACGACCCTTCAACTGAAGAAAGAATTCGACTTCCTCAACTCGAAAGTTGATACCACCCAGCAGAGCGTCAATACCACTCAGCAAAGCATTACCGACCTCTCTAAACAGGTCAAGAAGGATAGGACCCTCTGGGAGGCTAATCATGACAACCTCGCAATACTCAGCGAGGATTTTAGCCACCATTCAGGCAAATTCACAGAAAACAAGGCCTTGGTCGAAGGATCCCTTCAACGGATCCAAAAGGATTTGTTTGACAACACAGAAACCCTGAAGCTCACCCGCGTAACCGTGGATGAGCAAACTCGTCGCTTGGACGAACACGATGCCAAGCTACAGCAACAACATGATGCATCCTTCTTTGGAAGCAAGAATGGCCTGGAAAAACTTGGAGACTTCAAAGCACAACATGATGGTCTAAGCTTGAGGGTCTTGCAAGTAGAAGACTGGATGCGGTCTCAAGCCCCAAAGAATCCTGTCCTTGACTTAACTAGTGTAGGTGCAACTGAGGGCTCAAGGTACATTCCACCTAACGAACGCCCTAGGAGAAATCTGAAGGTCGGGGCCCAGAAGACCCCTCAATTTGCATTGGGGGCTAGTTCTTCAAAGACACCCCCACCTCTACCTCCTCCGCGCAGCCCTGGAGCCACACTAAGGGGCGGTCGTAGCTCTCCATATCAAGGGACCTGAACACCAGATGACCCGGTTATAGCTCATTCCAGTCCAGCCCCTAAGAATGTTGGGCATGCTCTTAGCTTCTCTACATGGCCAAACCATGAGGAAGGAGCAGAATCTACTCCAATAACGGCAGTCGACTGGCGCCAACTCATCTCAAGCATAGTCAAGGAGCAAACTGGAAAAGGTGATGCTAACTTGCAATATCGTGACCCCTACCCTGATAGCGTGGCACAATATCCTTTCCCACAGGGGTTTAAGAACATTGTCTTTACGACTTTCTCTGGAGAGACAAGGGAGGATGCAGTAACGCATATGGCCCGCTTCATGGTCCAATGCGGTCAGTATGGGAATAATGACTTTCTTAAACTCAAACTCTTTGGGACTTCTCTGTCCGGAGCCGCTTTCACTTGGTACTCCAGATTAAAGCCTGGATCAATTGCAGACTGGCCCACTATGGAAAGGCTTTTCCGAGAAATGTACGACAACATTGAACCAGAAGTTGGCCTCGACTCCCTCACCCAGATGAGCTAGCAAAGCATGGAGTCCGGAGTCTCATTCCTCCAACGCTTCAAAATCCAGCAAGCCAAGTGCGATTACCTGCTACCTGGGCAGGAAGCCATCAAACTGGCTATTCGGGGGCTGAAACACAGCCAACGGTTGAAGCATCACGGGGAGCGCTTTGCTTCCATGGGTGACCTAATTAACAAGGTCAGAAGCTACAAACTAATCCTGAACGAGATGGACGAAAGGGCAAACGCTTCCAAATGGACCTATGTGCCGGGAAAGAATAGGACAGTGGGAGCACTATGCCTGCAGTCTCCCGCTTATGATCCCTACTATTAAAGGTCCGAGGAGGCTCAGGCGGACCAGGACCATGAGGACATTGGAGCGGTCGAGTTGACTGGCAAGCCATTGGCCCACAAGTTGAAGAACCTGAAAATGACGCGCGAGCCAATCATAATCCAGTCCTTTGCATGGACCAAGCCAGAGTACGAGTCATATATTTATGACGCCAAGAACGCCCATCTGGTCTTTAATGACTTGATCGAGGCGAAGTATGTACGCTTGGACCACAAGATCCCACCTAAGGAAGAGCTGAAGGATAAGAAATACTGCGCCTTCCATAATGTTTACAATCATGACACCAAAGATTGTGTCAAGCTCTGTGACCAGTTACAAACATGGCTGAACTTTGGCGAACTGAAACTAAAGACGCCAGGTAGCACAACTTCGTTGGTGGAAGTCGACCCTTTCCCGCCGGTAGTTGGCATGGTCGAGGTGAACTGGGCCAATCAGGCCGAAGATGAAGATCGACGTCAGGCACATAAAAGGGCCACGAAGAAGGTGATATATCTACAACGTCAACCTCACTCACGAGGTTCTAGACGATTTCATCGATGACGGGCTCGTCACGGTGGCAAGTTCCTTGCCTTACATAGAATACAAGGAAGGACGCATACACTGCAAGTTTCATAATAGCTGGGGGTACAGAACCCACAAATGTCAGCAACTCAGGGACCAGGTCCAAGATTAGCTCGACCTCGGATACATTCGTTTTAAGGATAATGGCGACTTCATGATCGCAACAGCTGTCATTGCTTGGCCTCGGGTCGGCCAGCGAAAAATAACATTGGACTTGTCGCCAAATGCAGGTCTACGCGAACCGCTAGGCCGAAACCGTAAACGACCGGCGAACAACTATATTGTCCCGACTAACCAAAGGGGGAACACAGAAGACCCAGCTCGGCAGTTGGTCGCTGAACTCGAGCCAAATCGCCCTTCTCGGAAAGATAAGGGCAAGGCAATCATGAGGGACGATGAACCGTCCCCCGTTGAAAATTACCAGCCTATGAGTCCCAAGACTCGAGAAGAATTAGAACAGAGGATAGAACGCCTCGAGACGTTCATCTACACACATTGGACGGACAACGTACCTTCATCGCCAGCCACAAGCGAGATGGACGTATCGGACTCCGACGATAACCAACCTGACAACGAGGCTTCAATACCTCGAAGAGGTATCCTGACCGACCCCTATATTCCACCGACATCCAAGTCAGCAATTAAGGACGGGGTATGGTACACACAGCAAAAGGGAAAGGCAATTACCATCAGCAGGTCTAAGAAATGGAAGCTGCAGAAAAGGTATGGTAGCATCATGCGGGCCTTACGAGCTATTGATGAGGGCACTGTACGACCCTCAGAACTCACACAGACGCCTGAACGGATGTGGAGAGAGGTGGAGGGCTTGCGCGCGTTCCTTCAAATGCCACCTGTAACCCCCCCAAGGGTGTGTGAGCAGTTCGCAGACGAACCTGCCTCAAAAGAAAATGTCTTCTGCCGACTTGAAGTTCTACCCAAGCAAGATCCACAACCTTCCAGGCGCAGGCCGTCACCTACACCGGAGCCTGAGAGGAGAAGGGATCCACAACCTACTAGGCGCAGACCGTCACCAGAGCCTGATAGGCGAAGGGAACCGCTTCCAAGGTCAAGGCGTAGGTTGTTTACGACCCCAGAACCAGAGCCAAGACGAGAGCCGCCTCAGCCATCACAACGTCGGGAACCTCAAAACCCGGAACCTGAGACAAAGAGGGAACCACCACCACCACACCGGCCTCAGAAACAATCTACCCCGGAGCCAGAGACTCGGATGGTCCTCCGCGTCTCCGCCCTACAGCGGCTGAGAATGGACGACAACGACAAAGCCCTTTTGGCTACTGATAAACGACCGGTCGAGGACAAGCAGCCCTTAACTAAGGAAGTATGGCGCCAACGGCAAACAGAGGCCACTGCACTACCAGTTACCAAAAGTGCATCTTCTAGCCCTAACCTCGCCCAGCAAATAGCCCAGCGTTTCCGCGAGAACTCTCTGGATAATAAGGCTCACTCAGAACCTCGTGTTAACCTAGATGAAGACCAAGAAGAAGGGCAAGGGGAGTCACTCACCTACAACATGGTAGAAGTTTCAGGATGGGGTGAGGACGAAGAAGTCAACCACGAAGTAGACGCCTTCGCGGTGCTAGAAGGGAAGCACGGGGTCATTGACACTTCGCTGATCCCAATTCGCGAGAAATTCGCTTTTCAGGTTGGGATGGTTTTCTTCATATCAGAAAGATACACTCTGCCGCCTAACACAACTTGCAGCGCAGAGGATATCCCAGTCAACAATGCAAGCGTCAGCGATACATCCCCACCTTACAGCAGCGAAATGGGTCCAGCCCCAACGCAAGACGAAGAAGTTCCCCAATTGGAGATTATGAGCAGTATCAAGCACAAGCAGACTCTGACCTTTTCGACACCAACCTCAGATATGGCCACTCACATGCGGCCGTTATACATTACTGCCGAAGTTGAAGGGAAGATGATCAACAAGGTCATGGTCGACACCGGTGCCGCGATTAATGTCATTACAACCCACACCATGGGACTCTTAGGCATCCTACGCTCGATGATCTAAACCACGTCCTTAACGGTTAAGAACTTCACCGGGCAGGTATCCAGGACCCTAGGCCTACTGTTTCTACGAGTCAAGGTAGGGCCGGCATCACGAGTTTATACTTTCTTCGTGGCAGAATGTTCTTCCTCTTACAGCATGATTCTAGGCCGTGACTGGATCCACAAAAGTTTTTGTGTGCCCTCTTCCATGCACCAAGAGCTCATGATCTAGGATACTGAGAAGAATGAGGCAGTCATCATCAAAGCTGACCTGCGTCCATTTTCTATCTTCGCCAACTTCAATGACGTCCGATACTATAATACCGACTTGGGCCCATTAGACGTTCAAGGCGTTGACTACAAAGACCGCCCATATGGAGTCACGGCCTCCAATTTAGCGCGATGGGGACTTACCCAAGCGAAGGACGATCTTCAACGTCCTCACACCATCGCGGACTCCCCACCACATTTCGATGGATAGTGCCTTCTCTGAAGAGGCACGCGAGGCTGGCGAGTCCTTGTGCGAAAGACTCCTTTCGTACTGGGCGGAATGCAAAGCCTATGACAAGGTCGCGACTATGGAATATGTTGATGAAATAGTGGATTATACCGATACCAAGGAGGAAGTTATTTAGCTAGCTCCTGCCGCCTTGGACGATACACCACCTCAAGTCCGCGACCCTATTTCACGAGTCGACGTGGGGACTATAGAGAAACCCCCTGCTCATTTCCATCAGTGCTAAGCTGGCAGAGGAAGAAAAAGAAGCCCTTCTCGCCCTATTACGCGAGTATAGGGACTGCTTTGCCGAAAAGTATGAAGACATGCCTCGCTTGTCACCGGACTTGGTCTGTCACCGGCTACCCACTTATCCAGACCAACGTCCAGTACGGCAAGACTGCCGATTCATGCGGACTGAGACCCAGATCGTCGTTAAGGAAGAGACTGAAAACATGCATCGATCGAGTATCATTCGCGTGGTAAAATATAACGAGTGGCTATCCAATGTTGTCCCCGTTTGCAAGAAAAATGGTAAAATGCACGTATGTGTTGATTACCGCGACCTCACAACGCAACGCCCAAAGATATATACCCTATGCCTGTGGCTGACCTCCTCATTGACGCAGCCGCAGGGCATGAGGTGCTGTCATTCATGGACGGAACGGCTGGATACCACCAGATTCTTGTCGCTGAAGAAGATCGTCATAAGAAGGCTTTCCGCTGCCCCGGTTTTGCCGGCCCGTTCAAGTATGTTGTTATGCCTTTCGGACTCAAGAACACGGGGGTAACATACCAACGCGCTATGAACCTTATCTTTCACGACATCCTAGGGAAGCTGATTGAAGTTTATATAGATGACGTGGTAGTTAAGACCACGTAGCGGGCCAGCCACGTGGAAGACCTCCGGCAGGTTTTCAAACGGATGCGCCTACACCACCTCAAGATGAATCCCGTCAAGTGTGTGTTTTTCGCAGAAGCTGGCGAATTCCTCGGTTTTCTAGTCCATCAGTGGGGCATCGAAATTCCAAAAGATAAGACGCAGGCGGTTATAGACGCCTCGCCCCCTACAACTAAAAAGGAGCTCCAACAATTGCTTGGGCGAATCAACTTTCTCCGCCGTTTCATTTCTAATGCTGCAGGGAAAGTCCAGCCCTTTTCGCCCCTAGTCAAGCTCCAGGAGGCAACCGAGTTCGTATGGGAACCACAACATCAACAAGCCTTCGATCGAATCAAGGACTACCTTACGAACCCACCAGTCTTGATTCCACCTCGCGAAGGTACCCCGTTTAAACTCTACATCGCCGCTGCCGACTTGTCCATCGGCGGGCTCTTGTCACAAGATGATGCAAACGGGGTGGAACACGCTGTCTATTATCTCAGCAGAGTGTTAACTGACTGTGAGACATGATACTCACCTATGGAAAAGTTATGTCTTGCTCTATTTTTTGCAGGGTGCAAGCTGTGCCACTACATGCTTGCCTTTAGCACGGTGGTGATCGCTCAATCCGACCTGGTCCTATCTTGCGGGGACGCATCGGCAAGTGGATATTAGCTTTTTCTGAATTCTCGTTGCAATATGTTCCGCAAAAGGCAGTAAAAGGACAGGCCATAACAGATTTCTTGGCTCACCACCCACCATCAGAGCTCACGGCATTTCGTGAGTTGGAATTCGCTGTTGTGGCACTCGCTCCGTGGACCTTATACTTCGATGGATCACAGACTGATACCGCAGCCGGGGATGGGATAGCCATAGAAAATTTCATCGGAGACCGATTCTACTACTCGTTCCAGCTCGATTTCAAATGCACGAACAACCAAGCCGAATACGAGGCGCTCATAATAGGACTGGAAATTTTGCTGGACTTAGGTGTCCGCGAGGTTCAGGTCTTCGGCGATTCCTTATTGGTCGTTAACCAGTTGGTGGAGAAATTCAAGTGTTTAAGCTCGTCCATCAAGCCATACTTGCGTAAGGCATCGAAGTATTGGACCACTTTGATGACGTATACATAGAACACATACCACGTGAGTTCAATTTCACCACCAACGAGCTCGCCCAGGTAGCGTCCGGCCTCAGCTTGCGAGATCGAGTGCGCGAGCAACTGCTCAAGGTATAACGACGCACTCTTCCCTCTTTTATTACTAGGGGCAATATCAGGCCGACATCCCCGAGGTGGCGGCCTTAGACCCTATTGACGAGGATTGGCGGCTACCTTTCATTGCCTACCTCCAGAACCCCCATGACGGCACTCACTCGAGACAAATACGTTACTTGCCATAAACTGTGTACTACGCAATGGCGAACTTCGTCGGCGTCGCGAAGATGGAAACGACTTCCGCTGCGTGTATGGGAATGAAGAAAAGCATCTCATGCGTGAAGTACATTGTGGGGTTTGCGGTTCGCATCAGGCAGGACCAAAAATGCGTTGGTTAATTCGTCGCCATGGGTACTACTGGCCTACCATTTTAAAAGATTGCATTGCCTTTGCCAAGGGTTGCCAAGACTGCCAGGCTCACGGACCAGTGCAACACATTCCCAACATTCCGTTGCAGCTTATTATTAAACCTTGGCCAGGTCGCAGATGGGCAATCGACTTCGTCAGCATTATCCATCCATATTCTTCTTAGCAGCATAAGTTCATCATTGTCGCCACCGACTTCTTTACCAAATGGGTCGAGGCAAAGCCACTCAAAGTTGCCTCAGCCAACTCGGTCTGAAACTTCATTTTTCGCAACATCATTTCCCGTTTTGGTATTCCAGAGTGCATAGTTACGGACAGGGGGGCAGCTTTCATGGCAGATTCGGTTGTCAAATACTTAAACGACTATGGCATCAAACTCTTCCACTCTACGCCATACTATGTACAGTCCAACGGCTAGGCCAAGGCAAGCAATAAGGTCATACTCGGCATTCTACGAAAGATGCTGGAGTTAAACCCGCGCGTCTGGCATGAGGAACTTTACCACACCTTGTGGGCATACCGCACTTCAAAGCGCGGTCCGACGGACACTACCCCATATGCTTTTATGTATGGTCATGATGCCATCCTCCCCCTCGAGATCAATATAGCTTCGCTCCACGTATAGGAGCAACATCAACTACTTGGCGAAGATTACGTTCAAGCTATGTGGCAGGAACTTGAAGATCTTGACGAACACCGCATCATCGCTTTCAACAATCTCGTCCTCAAAAAACAGCGCATCGCACGGTCGTATGACAAATTCACCAGAGGTCGGAGTTATGCCGAAGGCCAGAAGGTGTGGTGCGCCGTGCTCCTGCTTGGGGAAAAAACCGAGGGCCGGGGCAAGTGGTCCGCTCGGTGGGAAGGACCCTTTATCATTCATCGTATACTCCCCAAGGGGGCATACCACTTGCTCGACCTGGACGACACCATTCACCGCAATCCTAATAATGATCGTTTCCTCAAGCGCCATATTGCTGGAGTTTAGGAACGAGAGGATCATCCACCTTCCCCAAAGTCCGCAACCACAGTTAATAGTGCTACGCGCCATCGTGTTATCGCTCCGCCTCCTAGCACTAGGGGGCAACCCAAGATAGAAGAATAAAGAATTCTTTACGAGCGATAAAACGTACCAGCCTTATAGGGCCAGTGCAAGATTGGGGCCTATACCAGAGGCCCTAATTATTTACTTGTTTGTTTCTCATTTTCTTCATTTTCTGTAAACGTGCAAAGTCTAACCAAAGAAAAGTACAAGATTGGGGCCTATTCCAGAGGCCCTAAAAAATAAATCATCTATTTTTCCCTTTTCTGGTATCCTAATACAGATTTTATAGGCGGCTGTGCGGCCGAAGCAAATACATTAACAACACTTGATATGAAATTTGATTACACCTACACTTAAAAGCATAGATCTCGGAGATTGGAAACATCAAACCTACGTATATTGTAGGTTTGAAGAAGTGGCCGCCGCCGCATCCGCCAGTCGAAGCTGGTGAGCGCCTTGCTTCCTCAGATCAGCACGAGCCTAGACACCGGCCCGGACCTAAGACAAAGTGTTGAAAGCTAGAGGTCCAATGAACGGGGTCCCTCATGCTACCAGCCAAGCTTCGAAGGTACTTCAACGACACTGGACAGGACCTGAAGCGCGAGCGAGTGAAGGACCTCAGAAACCTCAAGTCTGGACAGAACAGCAGGCGCAAGGCAGAAGGGGCCCAGACCATTTGTTCTTCCAAACGAAGGTTTGACCTAAGAGCGGATTTTAAAACGCACTCCCGGCCTAAGAGCAGATTTTAAAACTCAAAAGGGAGAGACAAGGAGAATAAGAGATGGAGGTTTTGCTTTAAGCAAGGACAAGAGGATGAACAGAGAGGAAGAGGAATCCATGGCAAGGGGGCAAAGAACTTAATTGATGCTTGTAGCTCCGTTATCTGAGCCTCCAAGGCCTCCACTTGCTGGGTATAGAAAGTGCACGGGTTCTCTGAAGATGCCTTAGGAGCATCGACATCTTCAAGTTCGGCCAAGAGGACTGCCATCTGGTTGTCCAAAGTCTGGCGAACTCTCTCCTGAGCCTCTGATTGAGCCCCCGCATCCAGAACACGACGGGACTGCAGCTCGATAGCATCAATGAGCTCCAAGGCATGGTCCAAAGCAGGAGTGCTGCATGCAAGGTGGCGAACTAGAGCTCCATGGGCCTCACGAACACGCCTCACCAACTCAAAGACATTCATATGGGGGCCTTGGCGCATCAACCCATTAAGGAAACTCCGAGCTAGGCGAATTGGCTCTAGATCAGCGAGAGGGGTTACCCGGGCCCGGAGGCGAGCAGCCCGGTTGGCCAGAGAAGAGTTTGATTCCCCAGATAACCTCACCGGAGCAGGAGTGATTGGCTCGATCGCGGCGATTGGCTCAATCTCCGGAAGGGGCGACGAGACATCAGATACCATTGGCACCGTTTGCTCTTCAATTGTCTAGGCCGCTAAGGTTGGCCGCGAAGGAGAAGGCTCAAGTACCGGCTGAGTTTCCTCTGACGGAACCGCCAAGGAGGCCGTAGAGCCGGAAAACAGGTTTGTTTGGTCAAGACCTTCGTCCTGAACAGAAACCAAGGTAGACTCTGGAGGGGGACCAGTCTCGTCCGGAGCACCGGCTGGTGAAGGGGGTCGCACTTCGACTTCCTCGATGATTACGGTATGCTCTTCGACACGGTTTCCGGGATAGGGACGTCAACTGCCCCTGTTTCTCCCTCGGTGCTGTCAAGGCGAGGACGAATGTGGCGGCGAGTCTATCGAATAAAACAATTAGTAAATCATTGTTGGCATTAATGAGATTTGTTCGAAGAGAGGTTGCTTACCAAAGCATATTCTTGCCGATATTGTTCGTCCTCTAACAGTTCCTCTTCGTCCTCGATGGGGTACTTGTGCGAGCTTTCACCGTCTGTTGGCTGAGGGACGTTGAGAACGGCCTCATCGTCAGAATCCGCCATGGGCTCCTCTTGAACGGGTGCTTTCCCTCTATTTGCTACAGCCTCAAGCCTCCTGGCGGACCTTCAGCGGGGTGCAGGCTGTAAGAGAAGATAAACTAGTTAAGGGAAGGTGTTTGTTTGAAATGGGCAAAGTGGTAGGAAAATCACATGATTATTAACATACCTCAGGAGTGAGGTCGCGTTCTCTAATGACGATCCTGGTCGAGTGGCGAGCGGCAGGAGTCATAAGAAGTGCAGGTCCGATTCGCCTAAGGTGTCGTACAAAGGGGAGAAGATGGCGACAAAGACGGCATCGTACTCTCAATGGTTGTCCGAAAGGGATCGCCACCAGGAGAGGTAAGCAGGGTCAACACTCAGCGAGGGCTCAATCTCGAGCAAGTCGGGAGTGAGGGGAAAAATGTTCTGCAGCGGAGTGACCCGGTCCGTCTCGCCAATCTTGCGCCAGGATGTGTATTTGTTCACTGAATGGAAGAGTGAATAAGGGACCCCTTGAAAGAAGCCAAGCTGCCTGGCGAAGTGATTTGGGGCATACAGCTCGAAGCCTTGTTCGTCCTCAACGTGCTGAAGGTCTCAGCACGAGGTTGCCCTCATAAAGGTTGTGTTAGCATCAGAATCCAAGTCGGAACAAGGGAAGAAGCCCGCTGACAAGACCTCAGGGTGCGCCGGCGGACCATCATATCTATGGTGGGAGGCGGTTCGAGTTGGTTGTACAGGATGGAGAGGCTGGCAAAAAACGACAGAGGGGTCCGGTTCGCGGAGTTCCTGCACACGGCGAACCCAAGCAGTTGATCCTCGGATAGAAAGTCAAGCGGGGCTCGTCGGAAGAGCAGAAAGTATAGCTGCATCCACAAGTCCAAAATCCATAGTGGGCTAGCAGAGAGATGTAAGGGCCTTAGAGAGAGTGTGTGAAGGGTCCGGTAGAGCGTGCCTAGTACAGACTGCCCAAGCCCAACTTCGATCCCGTTGTAGAGCGCTTCGACTAGTTTCGTCTATTTGCCCGTGGGCTTATGAGCGCTGCCACAAAATATGAATTTATCAAGCCAATACTCAAGGAAAGCGATACCTCCTTCGTGCTGTTCTGCATGGCCGATGTAGTAATTCCTCCATACTGAATACGAGCCTTTCAGAGCACTACGGGCCCCTAGGTTGCAGGAATACGTGAACTCTGTCGATGCAAAGTCGCCCGGCATGTATGGCTTGGCGTGGATTGGCAGTCCTGTAATGGCGAGGATATTCAGCAGGGAGACGCTCATTTGCCCAAAGGGGAAGTCGAAGGTGTTGGTGGCACTGTTCCATAGGCAGGCTGCAGCAACGATGGGTGCTCGATCGGCATGAGGGGGCAGCGAGAAATGCAAGGCAATGGCTTCGCCTATGTCGGCCGCTTCCCAGATCGTTTGATCAGTCTATAGGCGAGTTGCATACCATGCCCGGTCCTCCGCAGTGGCGTTAGGCCATTCTTCGACCCGGATGTTTATGTGAGAGCGGGCTTGCTAAAACCAGGATGCAAAGTTTCCTGGTTCACGGCATTGGGCAAGGATTGGGCGGCGCACGGAGTCAGCATAGTGGTTCAAATCGGCAGCGGACAGAGGCTGTGAGGGAGTCGGGCCAAGCAGGGCTTCCCCTGTTTTGAGGAAGTAGATAGGCGTCCCTTGTGGAGGGTTATTTGCGAAACAGCGAGCGAGGTCGGTCGACCAGGAGATCGTTGCCGTAAGGTTAAGGTTTGGGTCTCTAAAGGCCGGTTTAGGAACCATTTTTCTGGGTGGAGTTGAGATGGCGGCGAGCTTTGTTGGTTGCAGAAGGGAGGAGAAAGATTGGCTGGAAAGCGATGGTGAAATGTGGGGACCCGTGTCAGGGTTTATAAAGGGGGCGGACCGTAACCTTTTTTCAATCAATAGCCGTAATGAAGAGACGCGATGACGACTGAAACGTCAGCGCGTTTTGAAATTTCAATCATTCGTAAAGATGAGAAGAAGCGATGATGCCGGAACGTTAGCACCTTTTGAATTTCAAATTTCTGTAACGTACTCATTAAGGCCTCTTCGCTTATCCGTTGCGAAGTAGGTTAAACTCGAGGCCTAGGGGGCAATGTTTGAGCCCAGTAGATATTTTGGTCCAAGACTCGCGATAGGTTTTAGATAGCATTTGGGTCAATACATGTGGCCCTTTTTTAAGTATGAAGCCCATTTAGGGTGGCGCGCTTCGGGGGCGCGCGCGGTAGGTTTTGACAAGGACTGTGATACCTCACGAGATACTCGTTTCAGTTCGCGTAGGAGTCTACAGTGTTTAGCAAAGCAGGGCAGTAATAGAAGCCTGAGCGAAGTCTGTTATGGACACGTGTCACGTGGATAGCGCAGTTCACGAGCAAAGCGTGTCCCTATGGTATTCTAATTGTTGAGTCCGGATGGGTTTGTGATTGTATCTCTATCAGCTAGTCGCGGGATGCTATTTAAAGGAGCTCGAGATTTAATACACACAATCAAATCATACAAAACTTACAAACTCTCGAGCTTCTCGAAACCCTAGATACTAAAGCACCATTCGCTTTGGTCTACAGAGCCCGTTCGGACTCGCGCTTTCGGACTCGCCCTTTCTTCTTGATTATTGCTCTGCTCGCTTTAACAATGAGTATCGATTCACAGATGAACAAAGATTTGCTCGTAATCCCTCGTCCGTGAGGTGGCACCGGAAACCCTTTCGCTTCATTAGGAGTCCAGTACAACGCACTCATTCCGCGTCCACGCGGTGACACGCTCCGCAACCTTGTTTTTTTTACTTTTAACGTCACCAAAGTTACAACTCTACCCCTGTTGAGGATCGTGATCAAAACAGTTAATATATAGTCTGTTTGGTTGGACAATATCCATGTGGAACCAACTCACAATGTCACATCTGATTTTCCAAACTTGTGTCGGCACTGTCCTTTGTACTAAAAGCTGCCTTGACTGAACTAAGTTTAAGATCCAAAACTTGTAGATAAATGTGTATATTTTGCTATCAATATCACATGAAATCATCAATGATGGCAATGTATATTTTAGTTCGTGCTAAGGTAGCTCTATATGAGCTGATCGGTCGTAATGAGTTGCTCAATGAGTGTTCACGAGCCATTCTTCACATTTTTAGATGTTTTTAGTTCATAGCTTAATTCATTTCTTTGTTGATTTAATGCATTCAAATTCTCCTTTTATAAAAGAAAAATATATGTATTGATCTATTATTGGACTGCCGCATAAATCCGATGATCTCCTCAGGAGAAGAGTCTCGGGTGTCATAGTGGTTTCCTATCCTTATCAAACTGCGCCCGTTGAATTGATAACTTTGGTGTTTTGCTGAGCAGGGGAGGCTCTCTATCTTTTTAGATAGCAACCCATCCATTAACAAACGTACTGCATTTGTTTCTTCCACTAAACTTTTGTCTGGCCTTCAAAAACCGCAAAATTAAGAGTAAAATCAAAGAGAGAATTGAATTAGCACCAAAGACTCCAACTTTCCACTAATTTTCTCTACCAATTTCTTTCCTCTTCTTGACTGCATTCACATCACGTTTCATCACCCACCCCATCATCATCAATCCATCATATAACAATAATTTCTCAACTCTTTCTCAGTTCTCGAGGTGCCCCCACCCTTCCTCATAAGCATTTTTGTCTCTGCCTCCCCGCTTCTACACACAAATACAGTAATAGAGAATCTCTCTCTCTTCTCCTTCTCTATCTCTCTCTCATTTCTATCTCACATTTTTGGGTTTTCTTCCTTCCTTTGGTTAGTTTGCAACCCTTGCTGTTTTAGCTGATCAACCTCAAAACAAATGTGTCTGGGGAGAGGAAGTGTCAGGAACAGTTGAGTGGCCTAAACACACAAGTAAAGTTGGTTTTGGGAAACCCATTTATTGTGTGTTTCCAAGGGAAAGTCTGTTATAACTTTCTGACATTCCCCATTTCTTCCCCCCCAGAAATCTTCACTCTTCAGACTCCAAAGCTTCTATCTTTTGTTTTCTTCACACAAAGTCAGTCCAATTCCAAGCTCTTCTTCTTTAGATATCAGTTCACTTCTGCTCAATTTGAAAGTGGGTTGATTTTGGGCTCTTCTTGGTTGGATGCAAACCTCTCTGTTCTCAGGTACTAATCACTCATCAAGCTCTGTTATTTATGTTGAATTCCTTAGTTCCTCAGTTCTGTTCTTGACTTCTTCACTTGCTTCATAATTGATATTGCCACAGTTTGAATGAATAAATTATACTAGAAATATGATATCATTGTTGGAATTTCATATATTTGGCATACAAGATTGAGTTCCTCTGTTTTTCTTTTTCTTTTTTTAGTTCTGTTTTGCTAGTGAGATATGATATGGTCTATCTTCTTATGATTTGGTGATGAAGTTATTGCTAATTGCAACTTAATCAGTATCATTAAAGTAAAATTGAGTTTCTGGTTTTGGTCATTTATCTTTGATTAGTTGAGCTGCTGGGATTTTTCCTTGCTTGGATTGCAATATAAAGTATAAACCCCAAACGCAAAAGATCATAATGATTCAAGGAGTGACTTCAAAGTATTATTTTCTTCTCTTACATATACATCAACCTTAATAAAAAGATAAGAGGGATTACAATTGTTAATAGGCCACAGCTACAGACAATATTGACGTTTTAACGTCATCTTAGTATTGCTTCATCTCTCTGTCACAATCTCTCTCAGTCTTCCACCCATATTAAACTAATGTTATCAATTATTCCAACTGAAAAGCTTATATTAGTTTTTTCATAGACATTATTATAAGATCATATTGTATATATTAAGGTATTTATGCTATGAATATGAATTTAGAGAGCGAGGGACAATGATATATGGGCATTTTCTTCTCAGCTGTTTCCAGGATGGAATGGTCACCTAGCCCAAATGAGCAATAATGGAGTGGTTGTTATTGATCTGCTAAGCTAGATATCCTCAAAGATTCTCAGTTTCTTCCATTGACCTTTTTGCCCTGCACTTTTAGACAATGGCCAAAATACCAGGTCTCTCCTTGCACTTACTACCACTCTTTACCACATTGCTCATTTCTTTGCTTTTCCCGCCATGTATGCCTTTAATGGTCGAAACTGAAGCCCTCCTTGAGTTGAAAAGGCAGCTGAAGGACCCTTTGAATTTCCTTGAGTCGTGGAAAGAGACGGAGTCTTCTTCCCCCTGTGAGTTCTCCGGGATTACTTGCGATTCTGGGAAAGTCACTGAAATATCTCTTGGGTACAAGTCACTCTCCGGTCAGATTTCGCCCTCCATTGGCGTCCTTGAGAGCCTCACCACGCTTTCACTGACTTCCAACCGCATAACAGGAGAGATTCCTGTACAATTGACTCATTGTACCAATCTTAAATCATTGAATCTGTCTCAGAATCAATTGGTTGGAAAAATCCCTAATCTTTCAACCCTTAGAAACTTGGAGAGTCTTGATCTTTCAGCGAACAGCTTATCATCCAAGTTCCCTTCTTGGGTGGTAAATCTCACAGGTCTACAATATCTGGGCCTTGGGTACAATCCGTTTGATGAAAGTGAAGTTCCTGGGAATCTTGGAAACTTGAAGAACTTGACATGGCTATATCTGAAAAATTGCAGCTTGATGGGAGAGATCCCAGAATCTATTTATGATATGAAGGCATTGGGAACGTTGGATATGTCGATAAACAGGCTTTCTGGGAAACTCTCTAAGTCAATTTCCAAGCTACAAAACCTGTTTAAGATTGAGTTGTTTGCAAACAGTTTGGGTGGAGAAATCCCACCCGAGGTTGCTAATCTCACCCTTCTGAGGGAATTTGATATTTCAGCAAACAAATTTTATGGGAGGTTGCCTCCCGAGTTTGGAAATCTCAAGAATTTAGTGGTTTTTCAGTTGTATAACAACAATTTTTCTGGGGAGTTCCCTTCTGGGTTTGGAGATATGCAGCATCTTACTGCATTGTCAATATATCAAAACAGATTTTCTGGGGAGTTTCCTGCAAATCTTGGCAAATCCTCATTTTTCGAGAGCATTGACATATCCGAGAATCAGTTTTCTGGTGGTTTCCCAAGATTTCTGTGTGAAAAGAGGAAGCTACAATTCTTGCTCGCTCTGGATAACAATTTTTATGGGGAGTTTCCAGATTCTTATGCTGACTGTAAATCTCTAGAGAGGTTTAGAGTAAATAAGAACCATTTGTATGGGGAGATTCCAGCTGAGTTTTGGTCACTACCTAAAGCTGTAATCATTGATTTTAGTGATAATAACTTTCATGGAGCGATATCTCCCAGCATTGGGTTTTCTACTAGCTTGAATCAGTTGATGTTGCAGAACAACAATTTCTCAGGTTATCTTCTGGTGGAAATTGGGAAGCTAACAAAGTTGGACAGGCTCTATTTGAATCATAATAACTTCTCAGGTCAAATACCTTCAGAAATTGGTTTCCTGAAGCAGTTATCATCTTTGCATGTTGAAGAAAATTCTTTGTCAGGCTCAATACCTTCAGAACTGGGAAATTTAGTGAGGTTGGGGGACATGAATCTTGCTTGGAATTCTTTAACAGGAAGTATCCCACTTACGCTTTCACTGATGAGCTCTTTGAACTCTCTAAATCTCTCTGGGAATAAACTCTCTGGTGAAGTTCCAGAAAATTTAGAGAAACTGAAGCTAAGCTCCATAGACTTGTCTGAAAATCTGTTATCTGGAAGAGTACCATCTGATCTTCTGACCACAGGTGGAGACAAAGCCTTTCGTGGAAACAACAAACTCTGCATCGACCAATATTCAAAAGCACATTCAGATTCTAATATGAATACATGTTCTCTTAAGCATAGTCAGAAAAGGGTGCTTAAAAATAAATTGGTTTTGTTCTCTATCGTAGCATCTGCCTTGGTTGTTGTTTTAGCTGGATTGGTGCTTGTTAGTAATAAGAACTTCAAGCGTTTTGAGGTTGACCGAGAAAATAGTTTGGAAGAGGGAAAGGAAACAGATCCGAAATGGAAACTTGCATCTTTTCACCAACTGGAAATAGATGCAGATGAAATCTGCGATTTGGAAGAAGAAAATTTGGTAGGCAGCGGCAGTACTGGGAAAGTTTACCGCCTTGATCTGAAGAAGAATGGCGGTACGGTAGCTGTAAAACAACTTTGGAAAGGCAATGGCTTGAAGCTTATGACTGCAGAGATGGATATTTTGGGAAAGATCAGGCACAGAAATATATTAAAGCTTTATGCTTGTTTAGTGAAGGGAGGATCTAATCTCCTGGTGTTTGAGTACATGGAAAATGGAAATTTGTTTCAAGCACTTCACAGACAGCTTAAAGGTGGGCTGCCGGAATTGGATTGGTACCAGAGGTATAGGATTGCTTTGGGAGCAGCTCGGGGGATTTCTTATCTACACCATGATTGTTCCCCACCTATAATTCATAGAGATATAAAATCAACAAACATTCTGCTTGATGATGATTACGAGGCAAAAGTTGCTGATTTTGGGGTTGCAAAAATTGTACAAAACACTCACAAGGGTTCAGAGTACAGCTCCTTTGCTGGGACACATGGGTATATTGCTCCTGGTGAGTTTCAAAACTACAAAACATAATCATTTCAGTATTACTACTATTACTTTTTGCTTGAAACTATCTCTACGGCCTTAATCAGCATTTTGTGATGTGAGTTAATACTGGTTCTTATTTCAACCATATATATTCAAAGAAATATTGCTTTTGACATTCTTGTACAGCTCTAGAATTTTTATCTGCTTACTAGGTCAGCATATATCAGTTCAACATATCATTCACTTGAGTTTATGTCACTCTTGTGCTTTTGGAACTAAAACTTGTGAACATATTCACTTTCAACTTCATCGCTGGATTAAAATGCTCATGTCCTACACACTTTGTATAGTATTTTCCGGAGAATTCTTGTATGAAGTGAAGCTTTATTAGAAGTAATATGAACTTATGTGCACTTTGCTGTAAACTTCAAATTTGGATTAACCAAGTCCATAGGGTTTAAATTGGTTCTGAATTAACTTTATTATATACTGTTAGCTCTACATTAATTGAGCTCGCTGCCAGAAACAGTAGTAGGACTGCTACGCAATTCATGATCTTCTTAGTTTGTGACAGTCTTGAATCAGGTTTGAGCCTTCAATTTGTGCTCATTGCTGCTTAGATCTAGGCTAGCTTTATCCTAATGTATTGCTCCACAAAGTCTTCATGTTTTTAGAAGTTTCATTGTACTCTATCCTGGACTTGAAGCATCAGTTTCACCGACATTTGTTTAATCATTCTTAATGTGTAAGCTTTTTTTCTTTTGCAGAGCTGGCATATACTGCTAAAGTCACTGAAAAGTGCGACGTCTATAGTTTTGGTGTGGTTCTACTTGAGCTAGTTACTGGTAAAAGACCAATTGAAGACGACTACGGGGAAGGAAAAGACATTGTGTACTGGGCTTCTGCCAATCTCAATGACCGTGAACATGTTCTGAAGGTTCTTGATGATAAAGTGGCAGATGAAAATATCCAGGATGACATGATTAAGGTTTTGAAGGTAGCTATTCTTTGTACTACCAAGCTTCCATCCCTGCGCCCTACAATGCGAGAGGTGATCAAGATGCTTACTGATGCTGATCCTGGCACTTTCACGTCTCCAAGTAATAAATCAGGCAAAGATAGCAAGGATTCCTCCAGTCTGCTTCTCTCCTAGTAGTAGATGATTACAAGGATTATAATGTTATAATCTTTATGAATGTTTGATGGAGTAGGTAATTCAAGCTCATCAAGTGTGCTATCAACAGTTATAGTTTTCATACAAGCTTCGTTGTGACTATATATAAAGGCAGATTTGGCACTCAATTGCCACTCTTGCCTCTTATTTGCCAAATATGTGCGACTCCACTGTCATCATTGTTAGAGGAGATCCTCCTCACAATGATGCTTACCTTTACTTGTTTGGCTGCGAGACCAAAGACCAATTCCCATATGACGAGTTTATCAATTAGTGTTGTAAAGTGAGGAGGATCCCATATCATTGTAGAATAAATTAAAAACAACCACTGATAGAAACCCAACACAATCACCTTATTTCCAAATTCCTGATGTAGAACAGATGGCGATAGAGATTGAAGAGCAGATCGATCGAAACAAGTCTCAACCCGGTTTGTTCCAGATTTGGCGTTTGGTGTCTGATTGACCATTATGATACCTTTCTGGAAGCGGAACGGCCCAACGAACCAAACTTGTCGCTATGCCACGACATATGGGCTTTTTAGGCCATCCAAGTCCGTTTAGGCTTCCAAAATGCGTATTTACTTGTTTTCAGTCATTATTTTTAATAGTTTGTTTTGGATTTGGATTTCTTTTAATCCTTGGGTTTTTAGGCTTTGTTGTTAGTTGCCCTAGGGTTTATTTGCTCCTATATAAGGAGTCTTTATCAGTTGTAGTCGTCAGCTTTTGATTAATAAAAAACCTTTAAGTTTATCTCAATTCCTTAATGGATTCCAGATTCTCTCGTGAATTCGAGAAAACTAAGCTTGTGGATTCAAGTCGCCGTTGGTGGATTCCAACGTTTATATTTCCGCTGCATCAATTCCAATTGTAGCACTTACTATTTTTGAGTAAAAACACTTAACTGGCTGCTTAACTTGGTATGAGAGTGAAGACACTGTTGGAAATTTGTATATTTGTCTATTTTCTTTTAAGATTTACCTTATTGTTTACCTTATTATTTGGGCAAATGATCCTATTGGAACTTTCTTCTTTTGATTTAGTTTTACTTCGTTTTTGAGTATAAGAACATCTTTAACAGACTTTCTACTTTAATTACTTAGTTATTTTAGAGAGCGTGTTTAGCTTTTTTGGATGTTTTAGGAGCTCTAGCAGACTAGCCAAACTTGAGCTATTATGACTTTTAGCTATCTCGCTAGCTAAAACTCAAATGAAACTAGCTATAATTTAATACATTCATTTTAAGATATTTTAAGTGATATATAAATATATTTGAACTATTTGATCTTTATTCAAAGAATAATATTAATATAATACTAGCTAAAATAGAGAGTATTAATACATACACATTTCTAAAATGGCTTGTCAAAATAATATTTTAGCTAATTTAACAAAATTTTAACTAAAAAATAACTAGCATTATTAAAGATTTGTGATTCCACTATATGATGGCGTGTTCTTATTATCCTATAATAGTGTGTCCATACAAATGATCGTTGAAAATATGAAGGCAACTTGTTACAAATTGGTTGACTATCTACCACTCCTAGCAAACGGATCGTACAAATACCACATATTTCGTACTTTCATTGACTTGTATTATTGATTTTGGTGCCTCAAACTTATGATAAGTCACGCTTTTATTTCCCCTCACTTTTTTTTCGATTGCTTATTTTCCCTCACTTGATGGTGAGGCAATCCTTGTATTAGAAACAAGTTCCGTTTGAGTTACTCCTGCTTTACAATTTCACAATTTGTTTTTTAGATAACAAGCTCATATTATACGACCATGTTCATTGACAAAGAATAGTGTAAAAAAAAAAAGAAAAAAAAAAGATTGAACTATTGACGTTAAAGCTTTGAGTTGTCGATGTTAACAAATGCAAACTCGACCGCACACCATTGTGGTACGTTAGAGTCAAAATACTTCCACGAATGCACGACGCTCCTACCAAACCTAGCCTTGAAAACACCTCGCTCCTACAAATGATTCAGGTGAATCTCGATATTGCCTCGATAAGATTCTCATTATCGAGATTTATTCATCAAGAATCCTTTTAAATAGGGTTATTGCTAACCAGACTCGTATCTGAATAGAGTCCTAAGAGTCGATAGACTCAGAGCCCAGAGCCTTAAGGAGCCTAAAATTTTCTTTTATCTTTGTGTAATCATATTAGTTTAGTTAAAAACAATTAAAAATAATTAAGAGCATCCAATTAGGGTAGTGTTAAATTACAAAAGAGAAAAATGAATATAAAATCTTACCCATGTTCTAGGATATTCTATATCTTTCTAGATATTCTTTATGTGTGCCTTGACCTTATGTCAATAGGATATGTAGTTAGACTAGATCTATGTATTCATATCCTTACCATATTGGTATTGTGTACTTCCCTATATAAAGAGCTCATATCAATGAATAAGATGATGATTCTCTTGCTATCTCTTTGTCTCTACACTTTATCCTTCATCACGTTATCATGCACTTTGTTCTAACCCTATAGCCAATAGCCCACCATTTGTTTTCCCGATTTCCAACCAAAATTCCGACTGCCCTCCGCCGGAATTTTATATCCCCAGAAAGCTCTCTCCGTCCCGGATCCAACGCCGCCGGCTTCACCCTAAGAACCGGCCGAAAAGTCTCTGAACCGGCCGCCAGAAGATTCCAAACCGCCGCCACTACCGACCACCGGTTCACCACCTTCCCTTGCTCCGATCAATCTGAATTTTTTACAGTAGCTTCCCCATCCAGAGCTACTCCTCTTATCAAATTTTCAGCCCTAAATTCGGAGTAAAAGTAGGTGAAACGTTGTTTCTCCTCTCAGCAGCCTCTAGAAATCAAAGATTTCAAGATTGCTCGTCTTCCAAGGAAAGCCAGAAAGGTTCCCAACCCTCGGTCCAAGCCTGCAATCGACTCAAACTCATAAGAGCTTCTATAAACGTAGTTTATTTGGCAAACTAGCAAGTAAGCTTTACTATTACAGTTATTTACTTTGGAATAACTCGGGGGATAAAATCCTTTCTCCATTCTATACTTACTTGGGATTTTGTGTGTGCATGTACCAAAAATCTCCGAATTTTATTCGCGGGTTAAGAGTGTGTTTGATCACTCTTGTTTCCTTTTCCGGGTTGTGTATGATCAACCCCGACCTATCACCGGATTGTGTTTGATCAATCCGAGGCCTTTTTTCGAATTGTGTTTGATCAATTCGCGGCTTTTCCAGATTGTGTGTGATCAATCCAAAGGACAAACCATTAAAAGTATTATTTGAGACCTCGATGTACTCACATTAGCAATAATGAATGCCTTGAGAATTTTTTCGAAGTTATGAAACTATTCTCCTCTTATGGTTCGTATTGATTTACAAACAAGATGTACATTTTTACATCGTTCTTAGAAGCATGGCATATTTACAATCTACATGGTTAGATTGTGCCGTTTTGGTCTCTTCCAAGTGAAGATGACGCACGGCCTTGCATCCTCAAGAAGGATCGCCAACATGTTTCCGGTTAAGTCTTCTACCCTATAGCGGATTTTCCATCATCAATTGTTCAACTAGGCTCATCCAACTCAGTGTGATGTCTTAGAATTGTTCGAAATTAAGGAGATAGTGGTTTCAAGTGTGCCTCGCACTACCGACCCTCTACGGACATGCCTGGTCATACTGACTTGGAGTTACCGAAAGCTTTTGATTTTGGATCCCCCTACGCTATTAAACCAATTGCCGTCTTGCAAAAGACGTTGAAGACTTATCAAATCCGGAAAATTATCATCATGATCAGATCCTCTAGGTCCTCTGAGTTAGTTTATGTTCATGTCAGGGAGCTTTTGCTAACTAGTCATAGAGTTTACGACCTTAGAACGACCAAAAGGACTTGGTTTTGATCATACACACGTCACTTTTGGCTAAGGCAAAAGCCTACACGCCACCTGCAAGCTTCATAGCTTCGCACATGCCAAATCTGCGAAAAACAGCAATTTGTTCCTTCTGGACAGTCAACTTCGTTTAAGCTTTGTGAACACCTCCGGATGAACCAGATAGTGAGTTTTATATCATTCGAAAGATCTATGAGTCTAGTTTTCAGAATTTTTCGCAATTTGTCCATATCTATTTTAACGAAGAATTTATGGCTGTTTTAGTGCGCAAAGGTCATTCTGCACAGAAATTTTTATGCACTCTCGGGATTGTAGCTTTTCGTAGCTTCTTTCAATCCTTCTAAATGGTTCAAGTGGAACTATTTACTCGCCTATCTACTCCTTGTAGATATGTCTCATAGAGACATTGAGTGCCTAGCAGATAATGGAACTATCCACAACATTGTAAGGAACCGGCAACTATCTCTAGATTTTGTGCTTTGTAAATCTTCTGTGACTACAATGATTGAATCATACCTGTCATTCAGGGACGCGGTTTAGCTTGAATCTTGATGTCTCATGACACCATGATCAACGTCACAAATACCCTCTATGCATTGAGAGGCAACCGAACAATGTTGAGCTTTAAAGACATTCCTGCTAATAGTTTTCATTTGAAAACACATTGTGAGAATGAACAAGAATTCTTTTGTGTATACCTTCTCATGAATGCGGATTGCAATGCCACTTAGAGAAGTTTATGAGTCAATTTAGTGGATTGTATGTCACTACGATTCCAGTATCGAATCTCATGTTGTCGCCAAACATGATATTTAGGACACCGACTCATATAAGCTTTGGTTTGACCAAATCGGTCATCTTGGAAGAGATATAATTGTCTAAATTTTGAGAAATTCTCATGGACATCCATTCCTCCTATCAAAACGAAGACATTCGAGATCTAGCATCACTATGAAGCATGGTGGTGACCCGAGGGACATTGACGTCACCTAAACATGACTCCAACTTTTTGGAGGTCGTCCGATCAATTCCTCAAGCAATTGAGGTGCACCGGCCTTCCCTCGATGTCGCATTGGCCCCCTGCAATGCTCATTGCTCGTTTTGAAAGCATATTCTTTAGCTAAATTAGGAGTGAGACTCTCTTACGCTAAATAACACAAAAGTGAACATTTTATTCTTACATCAAACTATGTAGATAGATACAACCAACTTGCGGGCACCTTTTTATGCTTTATGGTGTTGGTTAAAGTGTTAATACACTGGTCACGTGTTACACTATTATCTACTGTTTATGCTGCTTATACTTCTACGGGCTCACTACCCATTCTTTAAAGAAGTTTATCGGGATGTAAGTTGAAGTGTCCTGTACGCCATGTTCACACGCAATACGGTCTCACCGAGGCTACGACCAAGCAACTTTAGCTTGTCGCTCGAACATTATTGATGTGCACCAATCTTTCTATTGCGTCTTGGGGCTATGCAATATTTGCATGCAACTTTACTATTCATCTACGACCCACCATCATTGAATATTTTTGTACTACAGCTCGTGACTGTGTACCAGGATTGCAATCCTTGATGAGCACAAACAAGATTAAAACAGATCTCCAATCCTTGAGCTCGGCTAAATGTTATTTCTAGGTGCCAAATCGCATTGCCACTGCGTACAATGATGGGTCATTTGAGATGAAGAAGTATTTAGGTTGGATATGAACCTCCACCTATAATCTGCATATGTAGAAACCTTGTCAGGTGATCTCATTCACTGCTAAATTGCGGATTGTCACTTTGATGAAACAATATTCCCGCCGTTAGGGGGAGATAAGAACACAAGTGTTCAAGTGGACCGACAGGAATTGTCGCGGTTTGTCCCCACTAAGTCTCATCTTGATCCCAAATGCTTAAAGTGTTAAAGTGACGAGATCACATGCTGCAAATATGTCTACAAGGATTGATTTCCTACAAAAGGACATGGCGCGACCAAAAGGTGTTGGTCTTGACGCCATCACCATGGATGATGATATGGTGACGCCATATAGTGGCAAAATTGGTGTCACAAGGCCGTGTGGCTCTCTAAAAAGATAAAGGCCCTTAGCTTCGATATTTTCTCGCACTAGGAAGAAAGCGAGTTTGGCACAACCTGATCCATTGATCAATGATACTCAAATCTGTCTCATGAAGTCTGAGTTGTGATTATCGTTGGGGGACGCCTCAATGTCAAATCCAATCCATATAGAGATCTCTACAAGTATTACACTAGTGTACATGAGGACGTGGGAAAATGAGTCTACTATCGAACCACCTTTCGTCGATGGATATCAACTTAGTTGATTGGCCTAATGGAAAGATGCGATCCAGCATTAACAAAGAGATAAGTCCTTGGGCAGGTGATGCCGACACCGCAAGCTAAACTCTATCAACTATGTCTTTGTTAGATAGCGTAGTGAGAACAAGAGCTTAAACTCACCTTATGCCGCAAGGTCTCTCACTAACACGCACTGAGATCGACTACGATGAGATATGCTCTCGTAATGGATGTCATTGAACTCCACTACTTTGTCAGTTTGGTAGTTTCCGAATAACTGAACATGCAGCCTATAAATGTGGTCATAATAACATCTTTATGGGATCAGAGATATACATGAAGATCTTAAACGGACTTCATTCATCTGAATCAAGTGGCTCTAGACCATAAGAGCACGCGTTTGCTAAATGTATTGGAACGCACATGAACTCTACTTGATTTGGAAGAGATATGGTGAATTATGTCTTTGCGTGTTTATTCTGGATTTACATGGACTCTTGATGGATCAAGAGATGCCAATATGTATCAACATCCGAAGAAAAAGATCTTGGGAAGACACGGTCTTGATAAGGCACTCGATGACTGTATTGATGATGATTTTCCATCAATCGGCTTAGGCGCTCTATAACTATTGTCACATCCCGACCCGTAAAATTTTACCTTATTTACTAGCTTGATTGTAATAAGAATTTTACCGTCTCTAATATTGAGATATAGTTTAATTGGTCCCTAGTGGGGTTTTGAGGGACGATTATTTCGGAGAGTTATTCGTAGGAGAAAAAGGTAACGACGGTAAAAATGGTAAATTTTAGCTACTAAAAGGTAATTTTTTGTTAGGGTATTATTTTTGGGGGTATTAATTTTTTTGGATTTGGGTTGTATATAGAGTTGGGTTGGATGGGTGAGGCCCAAACGATTTTCTCTCTTTCTCTCTCTTCTCTCTCTTTCTCTCCCGACGCTCTCTCTCTCTCTCTCTCCCACTGCCAGAATTCTTCTAGGCCGTTTGCCGCCATCCGGCCGCCACACCAGTCCCGTTTGGACCCCAGCCATCTCCACTCCCTCCCCGGCCTAGCACCCGAGCCTCTAACCCGCCGGAGACGCTGGGAAGCTTTTCGTCGGAACTCCCTCCTCTGGCCACCAATCCGGGCAAGCTTGGTACAGTTTTGTAGCTCTCGTCCCGTGCAACAACCCCTCCAAAAGGCTCACTCCCTCTTGAGCTCGGTAAGGAGAAATTCGAAGTTGAAATTCTAGGGCTTTTAGGATGTTTTCGTTCGATTGACCTAGTTAGGCTTGAAATTGGACTTAGCGATAGTTATGAAAGTTGTTTGGGATGTTGAGAGGAAGATGCTATTAAAATTTGGTAGAATTTGGACGTCGCCGGAATCGGCCTCCAGCAGCCGCTGCCGGCGGAGCCGCCGCCGCCGCCGCCGTTTTGGAGTTTTGTATAATTTTAAATGTGTAATAATTAGAGGAATTTAATGGAGTCAATTGTGGAATTTTTGGATGAGTTTTTAATAGGTTTGTGAATTTCCGAAGTTTGGTATTTTGGCGGTTAAATAATGTAAAATCCGGCCGTAGGATTTAAGTCAATTTCTGAGAAATGTTGTATTTACGGCTGCCGAGTACGGTATTAAAGTTTGGGTTGTTTCGATTTAAGAATATCGAAGTTAGGCAATGATAAGCGTGTTTATGGCTCTCGATTAATTTTGCCTATTTTGAATAAATATTGGATTTTTAGTTGGGAAATTAATTATATATTTGGAACAGGACGTGAGGAGACTCAATTGGAGAGACCTCAGATCGAAGTCAGGCTTAGGCCTAAAGTTGTCAGACTCAATTGAATATATACATACGAATATATGTTTATATATAGTTTAGCCTGAGAGACTCCATTTTATTTGAGTTGGTGACTAGCTAGTGCTAGTCGTGAAATTGCCAGTTTATAAGTTGAACACTTTTAAGCTGCCGCATGCAGTATAATTTTTCTATGAAATTAAAATGGGAATGCATAAATATTTTGTTATTAAATTATTTTTGTCCACTCACTCTAACGTTATTAAATGTCTTCCCCTAGGCCTTTCGTTTTAAAATGCCCAGTCTGCAGGATTGCATAGTTGAGGTCGGGCGTACATGGAGAAGAGGCATAGTCAATAGTATAGCTTCCGCTCTTTTCTATTTATTTATAGTTCATTTCCTCTCAAATAGAGTTTCTCTGAATATGTGGTTGTTTGTTATAGGATCTTTGTTAGATTAGTAAATCTATATTAGGAGATGTTGTGATTTGTGGAGAGCACGAAGGCTCCAGGAGTCTATAAGGTTGGAGTTGGAACCTTTAGGAGTGTTTGCAGGTTTTGGTTTGGAAGGGTTGTCAATTTCCAAGGGAGGTTGTACCGAATTTTGTGGTAAATCTTTCCTTAGAGGTGGTCCCCGCACGATTTACTCCGGGTTCAGGGTGAAATTCGGGGCGGGTCGTGTCAACTAGTGAGGCCTACATATACTCCCATGATTAGTCAAGGTCTTTTCTCTAAAGAGAGATCCGTTGTTTTTTCTAAAGCAAGATGACAAATATGTGTTAAGTGATGAAGTTCACATCTAAGTATAATAAGACGCATCAATGTACTCAACACAATACGAAAGACTTGACATCTCATTCGCTATGAAAAGTTGTAAAACTAAGTGTAGCTATGCGCCCACGCAACACCAATGTAATGGCAGTAACTCTTTTTTTAATACTTAATGGTATGAAAGGTTGAGACTTATCCTATCCCTACATAAGAAAGACACATCAAAAGCGAAATCAGAATCTGCCAAGTTTTGTAGGTCAACTTCCATGGGACCTATAGGAAATCTTACTCACTAAAAAATAGTGAAATTAGTACCATTGGAAAGGTCTATGTGTCTACTTTCCAGGGACACCAACCATTTGATCATACCTATCATATTGAGTGAGTTATGGTCCTTTTCTTAAAGTAGGACGAATCTGTCCGAGAATCTGATTTTGGCAAAACAGTCAACTTCGACCGGACTTTGTGAATAGCTCCTGACGAACCAGAACGTGTGTAATATACGGTTGGAAAGCTAAATGAGTCTAGTATCCAAAACCATTTACGGTTCATTCATATGTAATTCCTAGAGGAAGTTACGACTGTTCTAGTAACTGAAGGTCATGCTGCGCGGAAATCTGATTTCCTGCACGAACTTATGTTTTGAGTTCACAAGCGGCCTTCTCCTCAAGATCTAAGTGTAAAAAATCATTTGAGCACAATACGGCATGATTTAGTTAATCATTGCCTAATGCCACATTTGAAGACATGTTAAAGAGCATTGACATGCTAAGTTGTTGAAACTTCCGTGATTAGTAAAAATCAGGAAGAGCCCTATGATTGATGTAAAGATCAGGGGGAGGTGCGAACTTCAGGGGAGTCTAGCACATGCATACATGTCACTACCAGATGTGAAGGGTGCGTTATACTCTTTTTCTCCTACGATCAAGGTTCAGTTTTTCTCCCACATGGTTTTTGTGACTTGACGAGGTAACAAATCAACACCATCGGCATATCAGTGTGCGGCACAAGGGGGAGTGTTCTAGGATATTCTATATCTTTCTAGATATTCTTTATGTGTGTCTTGGCCTTATGCCAATAGGATGTGTAGTTAGACTAGATCTATGTATTCATATCCTTACCATATTGATATTGTGTAATTCTCTATATAAAGGGTTCCTATCAATAAATAAGATGATGATTCTCTTGCTATCTCTTTGTCTCTACATTTTATCCTTCATCAACCCATATATTATTATTATTAGTTACTATTTTAGAAAAAAATGAGAGGTTTAAGTAAGAGATTTATGTATTAATAAGATTTTTAATATAAATAGGATTTCTAATGTTTTTTTGTGGTTAAATTTTGAGTTTATAGTTTTAGTTTGTGAAATTTTTTGTGTATTTCTTAAAAAGAGAAAATAAAATTGAATGAATACTACATTTTGAGGGCCCAAATTTGAAAGTTTGACTCAGGTCTAAAAATCTCAAGTCCAGGCCTGCCGCTAACTCATATTCGTTTGAGTAGATATGGACTCAATACAGACTTCCGTTGAGGGATTCTTATCCTAATCCACATTTAAGAGGTTTTCTTCATCTAGACTCGTCTTAAGGGGATTATATCTGACCCATATTTTTCTTGAGTGGATCTCTCGTTACACATATTCCCCTTTTGCCTTACGTATCCAAATCCACCTTAAGAGGTTTGACCTCTTCCAGACTCAGTTTGAGTTCAATTTCAGAGGTTTCTCACTCTTGTTCCAATGCTTTAGGAGATCTTTCCTCACCCATATCTGCCTTAAAAGATTTTTGTCGACACGAAAATGCAAACAACATGCAAATAGATGTGGAGTTATTCAATTAACATGTAAAAGTCAGCTCTTAATTAGTCAAATGTGACAACTTGTATAAGCTGTTGCTTAATTGATTTTTACAAGAAAATGAAAGTTGTCATGTTAACCGTAATCAACAACTTGTAAAAGTTATGAGTTTAGGTTTTCACTGAGCAAAGTTAAGCTGTCACATAATCAAAGTGACAACCTGTAGAAGTCCTTGTTTAATGGATTTGTGAGGATATTAAAGTTATCACATGCATAAGCATTAACCGACAACTTGTTTGCAAAATGGGTTTTAGTGAGGGTGGTCAAGTTGGCACCATCAAGTGACAACCCATAGAAGTATGAGATCGTTTAATAGGTCTTTTGTGAGGAAATTAAAGTTGTCACTAAAAACGTGACCGACAATTAATAGAAATCCATGCTTAATTAGTTTTCACTTTTCAGTGAGGAAGTTCATTAGTTGTCACATAAACTTTAGGCAACAACCCATAAAAATTATTGTCTAATTGAGACATCTACATGGTAACATATGTGCTATTGTCTTTTCTAGTATTTAGACAACAATTGTTGCACTTGTCCAATGTTTTATCAGACCACAACGCAACGTTATTGTCTGATACAGGTATCAGAAAGATCTCAATCACATATAACAGCTGGGGAGCCTACCACACAATGGTGGAAAACCATTGTCTGAAGGCTTTTTTGGCCTAGTCCAAGTTGTCACATAAGCATTAAGCGATGACCCGTTAAAATTGTTACCCAATTGATTTTCAATGAGGATGATAAATTGTCACATACATATTCACCGACAACTCAGGCAATTTCTGACCAAATCAATTTTCAGTGACAAAATTATAGTTGTCATATGCATAGGTCGTTGCCTATAAATCTTTTCCGAAGAAGTTAAAGTTGTCATAAAAATATAATCAAAAACTTGCAAAAATTGTTGCTTACCTATTTTTTTATTAATGAATTTCAAGTTGTCGCATAAGCATCAAACAAGAACCCGTTAAAAGTGTTGCCCAATTAACAGCTCCACGAGAAAATTAAATTTGTTACATAAACATTATTAGAAAACTCACAAAAATTAATCGCTAAATATGTCTTCAGTGACAAAAATATAGTTTTCACATAAACATTAAGCGACAATCCGCTGATTTTGTCGTCTAATTAATCTTTTTCGACGAAGTTAATGTTGTCACAAAAACATTAACTGACAATTCGTAAAAGTTGTCACATCATTGGCATTTTTCAAGAAATTAGTTCTAGAAAAGATTATTTAAGCGACAATTTATCACAAATACCTATTTCATGTTACAAACTGGTTGTCGACGATTATGAGATTATGTGCAACAAATAAAATTTTCTCATATTATCTAACACATTCTAACAACTCTAGAACGGTCCAATAGCTTACCTTTTGTGTATTTGATCATGTTGACTAGGCTGTTTTAGTCATTAGCAAAAGAAAGATGTCCCTCAATCAGAGGATCTAAAACAATTTTTCGGAAAGACCTAAAAAAGTTTCTAGCAATAAACGTTATGCAATGCGCCGATTGGAGAATGAAGGATGAAGTCCCTGGCGGTTCTTTGGTTTTGCATACGGTTGATATGATCGGTTGTAAAGTTAGAGTACCGCAAGATACTTACAATCTTTTGGTGCACAATAATTATACTGAAGAATTCAAACAGTTTTTTGGTAGTATTATTTGGAAGTTGCAATGAACTACTCCACAACTAGCAATATTTAGTTATCAAGACATACTTTAACCTTATTGTTCTTTTTATTTTTCACAATTACGATCTATTATAGTTTTAATTAGTTCTATTTACTTTTTATAGGAAGCATCTTATATTATTGGTTTTGCACCATTTTTTTTACATCCTGATGTTGTAGGAGATTTGTTCCTTTCGTGCTCAACAGACTACAAAATTTAAATCTTAAACCAATCTGATATCATGTTGAAACGCATTATAGTGACCAATATGACACGTGAGAAAAAATATATAGCACAGTAATTTGTGCAAGAAAAGTTGACATCGAAAAGTCTATTCATAGACTTGATGATGGTGTTTACAAGAATGCAATTATGTCTATGTATAAAGATAGCAAGCAAAAGTCATGCTGAATAGGAGCCGAAGAGAGCGAAGGGTCTCTAAACTCATTCAAGAGAGAAGGGAAGAGCAAGAAGAAAACCCATCTATGTAAATCACAATTCGGTAGAAGAAGAAGCCTCCTTTCATAAGTAAGTGAATTCCTTACAACACTCATCTTTTTTTTTTTAATCTTTTTTTTTTAGATTGATTGATTGATTGGGTTTAGGGTGACAATGAAGGTGTAAGAGCTAAGTAGAATATTTGTTTATATATTCTATGAATGATAAAGACAGATCTGAGTTCTTTTGTCAAGCTTCTGTAAAATATCTTCTCCATGGTGCATATAATTCCATGAGATAGTCATCAATAAACTCATTATTGTTGAAATGCAGTACTTCATTGTATTGTGTGTAATGTATCTGCAACTTCAGTCATTTCATTTTGCATTTGTTACACTTCATTTAATTTTTCTATAAGTATATCTTATTTGAAAGAGACAGGCTAGCATACCCATCAATATTTAATACATTTTTTTCGTTTTATTTACCCATTTAGATTCTGACACGTGACATCTTTATTTTTTTTATTTTACAAACTTAACAACACAAATATAAGTAAATTCGTTCATAACACGTAAATTTGGTTCAGACTTCGTAATTACAACATATAGACATTTATTACAAAAGTTTCAACCAAATGTTCTTATCTTTGTAAAAGCGTTGTGAAAGATGTAATTATTTTCTCAATACAAAAAAACACAACTCAATTACAAAACCGAGAACCATATTACATGAACGAGGATAAATGGTCTATTTGGTCCAAATCTGAAAATTTACAATTCGACAACACATTCGTCCTTAATTTTGTAAAAGGGGTTATAAATATGTAAATTTGGTTCACACTTCGTAATTACAACATATGAACATTTATTATAAAAGTTTTAACCAAATTTCTTTATGTTTGTAAAAGCGTTGTGAAAAATATTATTATTTTCTCAATATAAAATACACCACTCAATTACAAAACCGAGAACCATATTACATGAACGAAGACAAATGATCTATTTGGTTTAAATCTGAAAATTTTACCATCTCAATAACACATTCGTCCTCAATTTTGTAAAATTGGTCATAAATGTGTGATTTTGGTCCAGACCTCGTAATTACAACATATGAACATTTTATTACAAAATTTTCAATCAAATGTCTTTATGTTTGTAAAAGCGTTGTGAAAGATATAATTATTTTCTCAATACAAAAAAACACAACTCAAGTACAAAAACAATAACCATATTACGTGAACGAGGACAAATGGTCTATTTGGTCCAAATCTGAAAATTTACAATTCCACAACACATTCGTCCTTAATTTTGTAAAAGGGGTCATAAATATATAAATTTGGTTCACACTTCGTAATTATAACATATGAACATTTATTACAAAAGTTTTAACCAAATGTCTTTATGTTTGTAAGAAAATTCAAAAAAACCACGGTATAGAAAACTGGTGGGTACTCTAGAATTTTCTTATTTTTTGAAGGAGTCATTTCGTCTTGCCGGTGTCTGATAGAGAATGATGATGTCTCTCATAGTGTGTACATACATAAAAGATTATATGAAGGTATTCAAGGTAAGAACATGCATGGTTGTAATATATTCAATTAATTGAAACAACAAATATTCATAAATTTTTTTCTTTTTAACATGTATTGTTTGCAAATAGATACCAGTAGGTGCAGATTTTTATCCAGTCATATGCCAAGCATTTTGAGATGTGCATGCCAAAATGTTTATGTTATTGGATGTATCGAGAACCTCCAAATGATGAAAACTTTTTGAGTAATGTGATTAACTTAGAGTTTGTTGAAACCCTGAGGTACATAATCGATTCTTATTGTCTTTATTTTGTTGGGTGTGTCTATTGTCACCCCACACGTTGTTGATTTATTGAAATACCAAAATACTCTAATGTAAAATTACAGCAAGGGACAATATGTTGTTACAAATTACAAATTTTTTTTTCTTTTTCTTTTTATCTTTTTTTTTGGATGAACACAAATTTCATAACTCTATCCCAGATTTATCATATTCGATCGTGAGTTTGAAGACACTAACATTTAACCTGAAGATGAGGTAAACTGTTTGTATTTTTGTTGTTGTTGATGATTCGTCTATTCTTTTACTCATTATTTCCTATGTCAATGAAGTTTGAACCCTATGACCTCAAAGTTGTTAGTTAACCTCCTTAACCAACCAGGTCACAGCTCACCGACACTACTAGAGATACATTTACAGACATTGTGCATCTTGATATCGACTAATACATTGAGTTGTTAAATTTGAGAGTTTTTTCTTGTTCTTTAACTTGGATTTATACTTTCATATGAATTTTTGTTCACTTGGTGATTTTACTTACCTTGAGCAAATCTGAATTTGACAAAATATATGAAGAGAATGTAGGGTGAACAAAGTAGAATTGAGAAAAGGGTTTCTTAGGTATTGTTAATGGGTGAACAAAGTAGACTTACAATTAAAATTATATGAGTGGGGTGTGAAGAGAATGTGAGGTGAGCAAAGTGGTTTGTGGGGTGGCAATAGACGCACCCATTTTGTTTTGGTTTTAATTTTGAATGTTGTACTTATTAACACATTGATCATTACAAAAAGCATAACCATGAGCATTTACATATGCATGCTTTTTTTGACCATTGGGTTATCTACATTTATAATTTGATAGATACGTAGTTTCAACTTACAAAAGCTTAAATCGTTCCGCTTTATCAGTTTTGACGCTCAATTATTTTTTAAACATTGTATGCGTCCTCTAAAGATTTATTAAACTAATTATTATTGTTATTTAGTTGATGTTTAACAAATAGTTTTTTTTTTTTTTTTCAAATCATGATTATTTCTCTTTTGTTTTCCAATCTCTACTAAGATGTCTTCCATATTGGGATTAAGATCATAACTTAATCACACACCATATAAGATGTCTTCCATATTGGGATTAAGATCATATCTTTAGTACCATTTAATCACACCCCTTAATCACACACCCTTTTTTTGACATATATGAGGGATGAGGGATTACACCAACTTTTCAATTATATTTTTGAATCTCCACTGTTCAGTTTGTTGGTCCTTATATATGGATCAATTCTGCAAATTTTCAGCTAATTTGGTGATTGTTAAGGTGTCAAACAAGATTAAATTAATAAACGAACCAAATCTGCCAAACCTGAACCGTTCATGCTTATAATTATAAATCGTAGTTTTGAATGTCTTAGCGATCACCAAAATTTCTGAAAATTTGCATAAGTGATCTACTCATATAGAACTATATATTGAACGGTGAAGATGTGATTTTGTGTTTGAAAAGTTTGTGTAATCCCTCATCCCTCATATATGTCAAAAAAAAGATCCCTTAGTGGAAGGGTCTCATATATTAGATGTGGTGGTGTGTGACAATGTGAGGAGTGTTGTGTGTGTGTGTGTGTGTGTATATATACAATTTTTATCCAGTGCGGAGCTTCGCTTTGAAATTAACGTGTGAAATTCCTTATTTCACTCACTTTTCGATCATATTTTCATATCTCCATCGTTCAATTTATTAATACAAATGAATAGATAATTACAGCAAAATTTCATCCAACTTAATGATTGTTAAGGTACCGAATTAGATTAAATCAATCAACGGACCATAAATATGTCTAAACAGAACTATTTGTATAAATAAGGATTATGAAAACCCAAACGATCATCAAATTCGATGAAACTTTGCAGAAGTGATCTATGCATTGGGTTCTACCAACTGAACGGTGGAGATGTGGAAATATGTCTGAAAAATGAGTCAAATAAGAAACTTCACACGTTAATTTCAAAACGAAGTTTTGCACTAGATAGGAACTGTATATATACACACACACACACTATATATATAGGGTAATGCTATTAACACACTTTATCTATTTTTCTATCCACACATTTTAATTTTATTTACAAGTTTTACCACTTGAATCCTCTATATATATATATAGAAGGAGGATCTAAAGAGGACCTCCTTACTTTAAAAATTTAAAGATTTCTACTATTTTACATTAGTAGATGGCTTTATTTAACGATCTCAACTGTTGATCCTCTATATTCATATGCAAGATACATGTCTACAAAATTTAAACTAATTCCATAATCATTTGGTCATTCAAATCGACGTAAACAATTGTAAGCCGTTAGATCAAATTAAAACGAATATTGTGCTAATCAAATGGTTAAACATTTTTCATTTTGGCTAACTTTTCGTAGGATTCATATGTGGGTAAGTAACTAGGGAATGAGTGGCCTTGATTGTCAAAATACATGTTAGAACTAAAAACATCCTCACATTAAGAGTATATATATGTGTGTGTGTGTGTACAGCGCTTCTCAGCTGCGGACGTCCGTATTTATTCTTATGATGCGGATTTCCACATTACACTCACTTTTCAATCGAATTTTCACATCTCCACCGTCTAGTATTTAGATACTAATGTATAGATCATCTCTGCAAAATTTCAGCCAATTTGGTTATCATTAAGGCACTCAAAACTGCGTTTTTCTGTTATAAACATGAACGGTTCAAGTTCAATAGAATTATGTTCATCCACAGAAAAACGCAGTTTGAGTGCCTTAATGATAACCAAATTGGCTGAAATTTTACAGAGATGATCTATACATTAGTATCTAAATACTAGACGGAGGAGATGTGAAAATTCGATTGAAAATGAGTGTAAAGTGAAAATCCGCACCATAAGAATAAATGCGGACATCCGCACCTAAGAAAATCTGTATGTATATATATATACAATTCATATCCAGAGCGAAGCTTTGTTTTGAAATTAAAGTGTGAAGTTCCTTATTTGACTCACTTTTCAATCATATTTCTACATCTCAATCATTCAGTTTTTAGATCCTATTGCATAGATCACTTCTGCAAATTTTCATCGAATTTGATGATCATTAAGATATTGAATTAAATTAAATCAATGAACGAACCATAAATCTGTATAACTAGAATTTTCTGTGTAAATAATGATTACGAAAACCCAAATGATCTTCAAATTTGATGAAACTTTGCAAAAGTTATCTATGCAATAAGATCTACAAACTGAACGGTGGAGATGTGGAAATATAACCGAAAAGTGAGTCAAATAAGAAACTTCACACTTTAATTTCAAATCGAAACTTCATTCTAAATAGGAACTCTGTGTGTGTGTGTGTGTAGTTTCCTTCTAGAGCGGTGTACTGTTTTAAAAATAAAGTGTGGACCTCCTAATTTCGCTCAATTTTAGGTCGTATTTTCACATCTCAACCATACAATGTCTAGAACATAGTGTGTCTATCATTTCTGCACAGTTTCATATAATTTGGAGATCATTTGGGTACCAAGTTAAATTAAATAAATCAACAGAACAAAAGTTGTCCAAACAGAACCGTTCGTGTAAATTATGATTACGGAAGCTCAAATGATCTTCAAATTAGATGAAACTTTGCAGAAATGATCTACACACTGTGTTTTAAACTTTGAAATGTGGAGTTGTGGAAATGCGAGTTGAAAGTGAGCGAAATAAGAATGTCTGCTCATCTATTTTGCCTACCATTCCATGTTAAGATCGAAAATGGTGTTCTTGAATGCTGGCTGCTATTTTTGCAATGCTGAGGATGAGTCCATAGAACACATCTCCAGGGATTGTTGTTTTATCAAAGATTTGTTCAATCTATTCCCGGAATTGCGTGGAATTTTTCGAACCACAGTGCAACCTATGTCTATAATGGATTGGTTGATTATCTACTCTGAAACATTGAAAAAAGAGGATTTTTGTCTTTTGTTGGTGATTTTGTGGTTATGGGAGAATAAGGTATGATCCCACAACCATCTTTTCTACCAGATTCGTACTTATATCATGTTGTTGAAATCAGTTATAGTCAAAAAGCAAAGAAGTAATTGCCAATATCAACCTTGGACTCCTTCTCCAATTGGGTGGTTGAAAGCCAATTTGGATGGAGTATTTGAGATAGGTGCTGGTAGAGGAGGTATTGGCGTGGTGATTCGAAATTCTGAGGCTCAAGTAGTAGGAGGGTGTTGTGTCAAGATTGAGAATGTTAATGCTCCAAACTTAGTTAAAGCAATAGCTGGGAGGATTACTTGCGAAATAGCAAGTGAGTTCGATTTGGCTCCCATTATTATGGAATCTGATTGTTTGGCTTTGGTTATTGGTACAAAGTCTACAGAGATTGAGGATTCATGTTTTGGTATGATTGTGGAAGATATCAAAGTTAGTCTTTCTGGTCTCCCTTCTTCTTTCTTTACTCATGTTTATAGAGAATCTAATATAACAGCTCATAAATTAGCTAAACTGGCCCTTACTACTGGTATTGATGTTTGCTGGGTCGGTAGTACCCCTTCTGTTCTTCAACGCATTTGTGCCTCGTTCTGTAACTCTTGATCTTTATTCTCAATAAATCTAACGTCTTTATTCAAAAAAAATAAAAAATCGGGAAAGAGTTTCTGTTCCTGTCAAAAACAGAGAGACAGAGAGAGACAGAAAAAATTGTTCTTCCAGATTCTTCCTCTTCGATTCAGAAAGAAGACAAATTACAAATCCATGAGAAGGCCAAATACCCGACGACATACCACCAGAATTCTTAATCAGGTTGAAAAGTAAGCTCTCTTAAACCTTATGCCAATCGATCATTGTGGGTATGCAACTTAACTTGATTTCAGGATTGTTTGATAATATATACGAATACCCATCGTACTTTCTGTACTTCATACTCAAAATTTGTTTGTAATGCTTAAGATTGTATATGAGAATACCCATTGATTTCCCCTCCTCTATAGACAAAACTTGTTTGTATTCGATGAGATTGTATTTTACATGGTTTTAGTTTGAACTTCTTCGTTCTGCAGTCTAAACTTCTGCGATTTATATAATTGCATTTGGTATGGTTGTTGAAGGTTAGTGCTATGTATTTGCAGCGCTGTTGTGTTGGTATGGATAAAGAGTGGGTATTTCTAGATCAGAGAAGTGATGAATATATGCTGGATCCATTAATTCTTAGTTAGGTTGGATCTTTTGATTACAACAAATTACATTCTATCCAATTTCAATGTGGCTTAGAATGAGGTTTGCTTTTGGTGTGTGGAAGTTGTTGGTACGTAGCCAATGATCTAGTGTTTGATGTATAGAACTTGTCAAATGTGCTACAATTTCTAGAATTGTATATTACAATGATCTAAGATTGTGGATAAGTTTATTTTTCTGGAGATGTGGTGTTTCTTCTATTTACATGTTTGTAAAAACCTTTAGTTTGCAGTCTGTGTTCAATATGATGGATACCAATCATAAGTAATTAAGATCATATTATGTAGTTTCATGTAGATTCTATGATCCAACCATGAAGAAGAAGAAAACCAAAACTCAGCAGGCAGCCGAGAATGACAGTGATGTCATTCTCTGACTCCCAAACCACATCATCATGGAAATCTTCTGCAAAATACCCACCAAAAAGCTTCTCCAGTTCAAATCTATCTACAAGTCTTGGCTCTCTTTGTTCTCGAATTGTGAATTCCCCCAAGACTTGTTTTCTCAATCTCCTCCTTGCTTTATGATGCATAGCAACACCCCAAGTGGCATGTTCATAGTTGATCATGAAAAGGTCTCCACCCCCGACGGCGTCTCACTTAGGGTGCCTCACCATGCTAATGCTCACTCATCATGGATGCGTGACATCGTAGGTTCATGCAATGGCCTCCTCTGCATACGCCATACTCTCTACAAGTGTACAACAACGCCTAACTTTTACGCTTTTTACCTCTTGCAACCCATAACTGGTGAGACTTTAGCTCTTCCAAGACTCAAGAACGTCAGAAAGCGCGAAGTGCTACGTGCTTGTGGGTTTGGGTTTAGTCCCATCACCTGTGTGTATAAACTACTTGTTATCTTGCATCTAGAATCTGATGAATCCAGTAAGTTAATGGTTTTGACTGTTGGCTCCAAGAGTTGGAGAAGCATTGGGAGTTGTAAGGGAATCCGGATCTTCTCCTCATGAGAGCCTCCTCATATTTCTTCATAAGTCAATCTCAGCCTTTTATTTTCAACCAACGGCTAAGATCTTTTGAGTTAATATTAAACCTTATTTTCACATCTACCCAACTTATCTGTCTTCTCCTTCTCAAAATATCATATCGTGCTCACCCAAAAAGAAAACCAAGGTCTCTCTCTCTTCTGTCGTCGCATCTCTGCCTTCCTTCGCCGATCAACCGCCGGCGCCAAGGTCTCTCTCTTCTGTCGTCGCATCTCTCTGCCTTCCTCCGCCGGTCAACCGCTGGCACCAAGGTCTCTCTCTCTTCCGTCGTCGCATCTCTCCGCCTTCCTCCACCGATCAACCGCCGGCGCCAAGGTCTCTCTCTTTCGTCGTCGCATCTCTGCCTTCCTCCGCCGGTCAACCGCCGGTGACGACCTCTTCGGGTTGCGCCGGTCCACCATATCCGGCATCCTCCACGTCCTCCGAGGCGACTGGTGGAAAAAAAGAAAAAGAAGTCGATTCACATATACTCTGTATATTCATCCCAAGCTTTCTGATCTTCACTACTGGAGTTTGAGGTTCAATCTCCACCTTGGGTTTTAGTTTTTCATTGTTGAGGGTTTGATTGTTGAGTTATGTATTAGTATACTCGATAAGGGTTTCTTCCATTTGAATTATAGTTTTGAGATTGAATCAACTGCAAGAATTATTTATTGGTTTTATGGCTAATTTTTTGACAATTATACTATTATGATCATTTAGCATAGTAATCTTTAATTTTAGTCTTTTGCTTGTGTCAAATGTGCCTCTAAAGATTGAAAAATTATATCTTTTAGGATATAAGTTGGTGGTGACCATGAGTTTCTTGATCACCAGCTGACCACGAGAACACTAATAATACACTTAGGAATTTAGGATGTCATTATGTTCTTAATCAGCGAAGAACTTGTTGCAAGTTGTAGAAATCTAATCGTCTATTGTTATTGAGTGTTTGTATGAACCTCGTACCTAGTTCTGCAAAAAAAAAAAAAAAAAAAAAAAAAAAAAAACTGTATTGGTGAACTCTGGGATCAATGTGCTAGAGTGGAGTCAACTCTGAAATAAAAGCCACAGCTGATAACAGGAAGAAATGATGCCAGCATTTGTGATTTTGAATGATCTTATGTGAATCGTTTTTCATCTTTGTGTACACCTTTCTCTTGTAGCCTGTCACTGTTATGTGTTGTCCCATTAAAATTCTTGTTTGCTTAACCTGATGCAGGGAAGTGTAAAGAGGTTGGTAAAAACTGCCCTGCAAGAAGCAGCAAAGAAGAGAGAAATGCGGTATTCAGACTTGAAGAAGATTGACCGTGGTGTTTGTCGCCATTTCCACGATGACATAACCGTGATTGTTGTGTAGGTTTTGATATCTTTAATGATATCTTTTAGCTATCTATTTGATTACGGTAGGTTTTGATCGTGAGTGCAGGTCATAGGAGTTTAGCTCTCTACTGTCTTAGTTATACATATGGAGGGTTATTTTTATGAAAGAGAGGTGTGGAGCTACAATACAGGCTTAGAGGCGAAGATTAAGGTTGCAGCAAATAAAGAATTAAAGCTGTTATATATGACAGTGATCACCCTTCTCATCTTGAAGCTGTTTCAAGCTGTATACAATGGGAAAGCTTTTCTGAACAAATTGACCCTATCAGCTATACAAAAGAAGCCAATTTTCCCAACAGCTAATTTATCACTACTCCCAAGTTTTTCTCAAAATGACACTACAAATCTGGCCATATGTCCCAAATCTGCTCCCAAAATTTCAATATATCCAAATTTGCCAATATGTGGCTACACTAAAGGTCTTCATAATTTGATGTTCCTGGGCCTTGCAATGCAAATGGAAATGCGATATTTGATTGAACATATGCTTGTGAGTTTGGCACAAAGGATTCTTGAGAAGGCATCAAAGACATCTGGTTTGATATATTTGAATCATTCATCTGTAGTAATACCAGTAATATAATCAGATAAAAAAAAAAAAAAAGAGGATATATATATACCAGCTTTGCCAATCCGGAATGATGCAATTTACATAACAAATTGCAACTCTTTGTGGAACTTATCAATGTCTTCAGAGGTAGACAAGATGGGTTTCTTTACAGCAACTTTCTTACCATCCAAAATTGCTTCATATACAACACTCTCTGCCCCTCGAGCAATAGGTTTGAGGATAGTGTAAGAGGAAGGTGGAAGATGGAGAGGAATGGAGTTGCTGTGGCAGCATCCTCTAATGCAAGTATTTGGCTCCAAAATTTCTAACCCATCTCTGACTCTGACTGTCTCTCTCTGGGTGGCGAAGATGAAACTGAGAACTTAAGGTGGGAAACACAGTCTGACGAGAGTAACGTGTAAAGATGCGAAGTGTATCATATGAAGCAGCAAATAAAGATGCAAAGTGTATATACTGCATAAGTTCTGATGCACAGCGCCAGTTTTGCAATGGCCCAACTCTTTCGTACAAATGAACTCCAAACATGGCATGATTGTTTTAATTTTTCTCATTTTTTGAAACCTTAAAGTGCCCATTTCATTTCCAATGGTCCTAAACACGTTTGAACAAAAAAACATAATGACAGTATTGCAGCTCCTAACAATTCCTACAGCTGACTTTCGCCTTCAAAGAATCACAACTTACAATTTTTGGTCAATGCAGACCTCTGTTTTCAACCTTAACCAAAAATCTAAAAAAAAAAACATAGAGCTTCGTGTGTAATTGCTAATCTATTTTCTACGTTAAGAACCAAACCGAAACAAAAGTTAGAACATAGCATACCCAACTTCAAAAACTAAGCCAGTTATAGACAATATAGAAATCTCAGTAAGCTAAACGCATAATGAATAAAAATCCAATAAGAACTGAAATGGGTTTCCAGAACTCAACTCACCTTAAACTCCCCGCTCAGAATTCGAACCCAGCTGATTTCTCTCAGTTATTCTCCTCTTCTCTGGGATATGGTGGAGGACGCCGGATATGGTGGGGCGGCGACCGCGGAAGAGGTCGTGGCCGGCGGAGGGAGGCAGAGAGATGCGACGACGGTAGATAGAGAGAGAGAGCGCTGAAGAGAGAGATATATCTTGGTTTTTTATTTTTTAACACGATATGATATTTTGTAGATGTAAAAATAGGGTTTAATATTAACTGAAAGATCTTAATCGTTGGTCGAAAATAAAAGGCTGAGATTGAGTTATGAGGAAGTATGAGGAGACTCTCATGAGGAGAGGATCCGGATTCGTTGTAAGGATCCTGGTTGGGGGCCACAAGAGATGGTTTATTTGAATGGTTCTCTTCATTTGCATCTTCATCCGAGTTGTTTGATCGGTGCATTCAACATTGAAAGTGAGCAGGTCCAAGAATTTCAGCTGGATTCTGCTTTGAGAGAATCTATTTGGCTAGGGTTTTGGGAGGCTGTCTCTCCCTAACTGATTATAACAATGGTGGTGATGTGATTGTTTGGCTGATGAAGGAATATGGTGTCAAAAGTCTTGGAACGAAGTGTTTGATATTCAAAGCTCTTTTGGACTACTGTTAAAATTTATAGAAGCAGGAGAATTAATTATGACATCTTATGCTTGAGGTAATTTTGCTTTGATGACCTTTACTCCCGGAACAGCACTTGAGAAGATTGAGGTTGTTGGTATGCCACGAGAAAATGTTTCTATCAGTCTCTTTGTTCCAAACTTGGTTTCGCTTAAGGATATCATCTTGCTTAATTAGCTTGCTACTATATGTAAGTTTGATTCTAGTTATAGGCATTTGGTATGACCTTTTCTTTCTTACTATCTGCATTTGGTGGCATGGTTTGGTTGCTCTCTGTCTGAAATCTCAATTTTATGTAAAATTCTGAGATGAATTTTAGGTAGTCTAAATATGTCCCAGATGATTATCGATCCCTATTCTCTCCATTATATACTTTGTGATGCAATAGTGTAATATTTTATTTCGGTATCTTCCTCTTTTTTTTTTTCTTTTTTCTTTATGTTATAAATACTGCAATTCAGATCTATAAACTTGTTTGCATGCTTTAGTTCTTGCTTAGTTTGTCTTTGTTGATGCCACCTTTTGCTGCTGATTGGTAGATTTTGTTTTAGATCAATGGCAGGTTAGAATTAGCTTGTTCTGTATTGCATTACTTTTGGTAAGTGACTGATCTGGATAGATTTTTCCAAACAGCAGACAACAACTTAAGCTAGCATCGCTTGCTTGCTTGAGTGAGGATATAGAGTTTAGAACCGCGCGAATTAGATTAGTCTAAATTGAGGACTAGTTTTCAATTGTGTAACTTCTTATGTTTTGGGCTAAGACATTAGACATAGCTAGGCTTTCCATTGCATTTGATCCTTATCAATTAAAGCAAGATTCAAGTATATACTTCAAATATTACGTCTCATGCATTTGATCAATTTGGCAATTAGATTGTTGGGGCTCACTGCTAGTGGAAAGGCGCAGAATTGATAGTAGCCAGCATGATCTGAACATAGTTCACTGAGAGGATTTTTATTTTTATTTTTATTTTCTGCTTTGCATGGAGAAAAAAAAAAAACACTAAACCATAGAAGTTCATCAATTTGGTTTAGTGTTTTATTTATTTATTTATTTTCTCCATAAACTAAAGATACAGTGAATTGCAATAAACTAGGGCGCTCAGCTCAACTCCTTTTCTTTTCCCACAGTTATATACAACATGTATGCAAAAGATTCATGCACCACAGCCTTACTCGAACTACTCGAAGAGAAAAATGCACGTACAAATTAATGCGAAAAGACATTGTAGGTGAGTCTTTGAGCTGTAAAATCGTAGAATGGTACTAATTGATTGGATTGAAGAACAAGCAGTGAAAGATAGCTAGCTCGGGATCTGTCATTGAAGTCCCAAATGGTGAAACTCTGTTAGACTAAATTATATAGAAGAAGAAAAATTACATATTTTTGCTTCCTCCGTAGTTTTTCCATGCACACAACAAAATGGCAAGAAAAATTACATCTTTTTCAAATTTTCATTTCGATTCTTCTTCGCTCTTAGCTTAACTGACACCAACAAAGTAGCCACAGAATCCTCATTTGAGGAAGTTGAGCAGATTATATATATTTTTTTCTCTTGAATTCTACATCACAGATTAATTCCTTGCACTTCTTTGTAGCCAAACATAAAAATGATGACACAAATTAAAGAGAGGGAGGGATGTAGATGGAAAGCTGCTCGATCAAAACTGTAGTATATACATTTTTATGGTTGATAAGTATACATACATCTTCCCATTGTCACAAATTAGATTGAAACTTGATCATTGAGCATGATTGGAGTTGATACATAGTAAACTTAATCAATGAACTATTAATTGTAAATATTCAGAACTGCTGCATCTAGCTAGCTAGTTACAGCTTTCTAGTAAATCATTGGTCTGGTTGGACGAACAATGATGGTGATGGAGATCAAAAGATGATGTACATGCCGGCTTATGGAATTGGGTGCAGAGAAGTTGGAAAGAGATCCCCACTTTGCTGAGGAAACTTGGACTGAAGCTTTGCTCACGTCCTACAGTTGGACTCCAACTTCTCCTAGGATTAAATGGCTTGATGCTTGTTCATAATGCATATTGCACTACAACCAGCTGTGATGAACATGACATGATTTATGTCATAAACCCTTGCACTCAGAAGTACTACAAACTTATTCCCCCCATGCAATGTATGGAATAACCCACCGCATATACCACCTCGGCTTCTATACTTCAGGGAATAACGGAGTACTACAAGGTCCTGCAAGTCGAAAAGACCCCAGACAAGAAATGTGCGTTCAATATTTTCACATTGGGTTCAACTCCTAGCTCATGAAGGCCTATAGATAACAACAAGTTCATGGATGCTCTCCCTTTCGACATGAGTACAGGACCCATTCTTTTGCTGAGAGTAATTCTAGCGTGTGCGTCGATGGAGTTATATATTGGAATCAAAGGAGAAGGACTTCAAACCCGATGTCCCATGAAACTTACTCACTGATGACAAGTCTCCACCCTGCTCACATCCAACATCTCGACTCCAACTTCCCCTAGGAGTAACTGTAGTTGGACATGAGTCACTAGTCACTATCTAGCTGCAACATGACCCCTGTAGAAAAAAGGACAGTTGTGTGAATAGGTGATTTCCATAGAGTACTGTTAAAAACTGGTAATATTACAAATGCAAACTTAATTCTTTTATATATGATGTTGAAAATCAAGAAAATTTGGGATATGAATCAAAACGTTTCCTGTAATTGTGATCAAAACATAAACACATTAGCAACACAACTTTTATTCATTCAAATGCATTCAAATCATAATTCGGTTTTCCAAAACTTCAAAAAAGAACAAGACATAAAAACAGCTAAATACCATTTGTCCATTTGGTTTAGTTTCATAGAGAGAAAAATTACTTGTATCTTTCCACAATAACTAGTAAAAATTCAAGATCATTCTGCTCCTCTCCATTACTGGGGCGGAAAAATAAACAAACTGCCATTCAATTCAAAACACATCCTTACATCTTAGATTTGAAATTGAGAAGACAATGAAGAGGAGTTACCTATGGACCATGATCACAAGGGTCTGTTTCCTATTAGTACGGGAGAGAAAATCCCATGGAAATTCCCGACCCTATGAGATCCAGAGAAACAATACAAATTAGAAAAAAAAAATAATGGAAATTGATCAAGCCCTAACAACAGGTATTGAAAGCAGAAATGGTGAGTTAGAGATTATGCACTACCTCCGGTAAATCATCGATTCGATAGGATGAAGTAATTGACTCCATCTTCATCTTGCCTTCTAACCTGAAGCTACTACGTACACTCCTAACAATCAAACAAACTCTCGAACTCACTGAGAGGCTCTGCTTAAAACCCTCGGCTTGAACTCAATTTATATTATGCAACAGAAGGCATTAGAACCTGGTTTTCGTAAAAACTGCAGGCAAAACAGTGGGTAAAACAGTGGGCAAATCTAAATCAGAGGCAAAACGGTGGACTTCTCTTTCTTTCCTGAAATGAAACGGACGGGTTTTAAGTTTGTGGGGATAGTCAGGTTGTCCTTAATTTTTCTTAAATATTATAATTTTGTAAGTCGAACTCATAACATCACACTTATTCAAAAAAGACTATACGGTTTATGCCGCTAGTCCTTATTAAGGGAGGTGTATTCTGACTATTTTCCTCTTCTTCTTTCATAAATATATATATATATATATATATTTTTTTTTTTTTTTTTTTTGCGTTTGTTTTTTTCAAGAACGAAATTAAGAAGCAAAGATGACTCCAAGATTCCAGTGAATTGCAATAAGCTAGAGCTCTCAGCTCAGCTCGTTTTCTTTTTCCACATGTATGCAAAAGATTCATCATTCATGTAACACATCCTTACTCGAATTACTTGAAGAGAAAAATGGACGTACATTATTAAAGATGCGAAAGGACACTGTAGGTCAGTCCTTGACCAGTAAAATCGTAGAGACTAGTACTAGTTGATTGGACTGAAGAACAAGCAGTGAAAGATAGCTAGCACCAGGGAACTGTAATTGATCTGTCACTGAAGTGCCATATGGTGAAACTCCACTTGACTGATTTATATAGAAGAGGAAGCCAAATTACAGATTTTTGCTTCTCCTAGTTTTTTTCATTCACACAACAAAATGGGAAGTCATGATTCTTTGGTTTTCTGGCCTTTCAAGGGACCCTGGCATCTCCCCAGTTAATGCTACCAAAAAAACTAATCTAAAGCTACATACATCACTGTTCTGTTAGTGAGGATATACATTCTGGGTCTTCTGAACCATTGTGCTAGCTCGAAAGTCTAAAACCAAAAGCATCAAACAAAAAACAAATCATATAACTAATACATTTTCAGGAGTGAGTGAACTGCTGCAGAAGAGGAATGCAGATAAGCAAGAGCATCTGTAGATCCTGAGACTATCTCTGAAATGGTGTCTATGGCAACAATTTACTTTCACTGCAGAAAACAATATTTAAATAAAGAACTCTAAGGTTCTATCCTCATTAGTGACATTACTAACACTTTCCAAACAATTTAACAAAGTCAAATCAAAACCGTTCAGCACCTTCTGTACAAATCAAGCAATGTTTAAAGTCTAACCTATGCTATATACTATCCCTTTCTTTCTTTCTTTCTTTTCTGTAAACAGAATGATACAGTAAACCAAAAAGGGGAAATAAAAGATCTTGGGAAAAGAGAGCACAAATTTATACATAGAAATATGAAAGCTGCAGGAATCTATGTACAACTAAAACTCCTAGCTATCTCACAAAAGATATAGCAGTCTGTTTTTTGCAAGTTCCTGAAAGATAATTTGACACTTTCTTAACCTATCAGTTTCTTCACAGTAGTTCATCATCAAAGCAATTATAGCTCAAATCATCTAATAGGAAGCATTCAGATTATTGCCTCTGTAACTTTCTCTATGACTCTATCACCTATTGACCATAATACAATTTAGAAAAGCACTAATAGCTTGAACTCCGTCAAACTAGCACACAATCTATCCATATGCAGCAGACAGTCAATCGTGCAAGTCTGAACTTTCATCCATCCATGATACAAGGCTATTGACATGAGGTAGGCATGAAGTTGGCATACATCCTGTTACCATTTCAACCTTAGACAAGTCTTGTTGCTGAAAGTCATAAGAATATAGCGTGCCTTCTTCGTCTCTCTTGAAAATAATATCTCCCTTGATCCTTAAACTGAAATAAGGAATCATGTCTATAATGGAACCCACTGTAATGCTGTGATTCTTTGTCCAGAGTTCCCCACAGAAACCCTTCAAAATCCAGATGTCAATGCGGTTTATATCCTCATGAGTGACAAAACCCAATGCACCTCCCATTTCAATAATCCTGTCATGAGTTCTGCAACTTTTGGGGAGCGGTATTTGGTGAAACCTCTCCTTGTGGACTTCCACAGAAACAACGTAATCACTCTGATCAACCTGAGGAATCCAGTGCAAAGCTCCAATTGCTGAACAAGGTTCATATCCGAACCAACCAAAGAGCCCAAATGCAGGACCATTAACTTCTCTCCATACTTTTTTCCGAAGACTCAAAATCTCACAGCTGACAAACCCCAACTCATCCCGAAACAAATGGACTATTTTATATTCACCGGTGACATCACTCAATGCAAAACCATAGGATTCATTATATGGAGGTTGTAAGGTACCCAGTGGAAGTGCAATCAGCTTCCTGGTCACAGGATTCAAGACTATAAGTCCTCCCTTCTTAACTTTGTTATCAAGCAAAATTAAACCATTGCAGGTAGCTCTGATATTACCCAAGCAACATAAACTGTACCCTCCTATCTCCGCCTTACCATTTTTAATTGCAAGAAACTGAACTAAAAATTTTGTAGAGTTTAGGGCCGAGTTACTGAAAGTGGGGATACAATTTGGCGATAGAAGCTTTGATTCAACAGAGAAGGTGTTTGGATTCTGTTCTGGAGCAGATGCCATGGAAGAAGAATATGGCCTTTCTTTCCTTATTGGCAATAGAAAAATTAAAACAGATTCAGATCGCTTGAGATGAGCATCGATGAATTTGGGATTTTTAATTATGCTATACCAAGGCTTGCACACAAAACTTGACCTCTGAAGAGATTCAACAGGAAGTCGTACAAGGATGCTTGAGATACAATCTTTAGGGAGATAAGGGGTATGTGTTTCTTGTGGATGTTTTTTCTCTTCCTCTGTTTTCTTGCTCAATGATCTTTCCTCCACTAGCCTCAATAGGCCACCATTCTTGCTACCTAATGATTTTGTCATCATCAAATATCAGCTTTAAGGTCTCATAACCTGCAGATAAAATGATGACGTTACAAAACTTCCGGTTTTCAAATGAAGTGAGATATAGAGAAACAGAAGCCTAATTACAGGGAGGATACCAGACTTGGTTCACTTCACGGAAGTATCAGATGAAAAAAATTCATAGGAAATTTTATGCGTGAAAAATACATTTTTATTTTTCACTATTGCATTTTTTCTCTATTCAGTTCTATATCATGTGTTATGTCACTCATTTGACAAGAGATCACATATTTATGTACACCCACAAAAGCTTATTTATTGCAATCTTTTGTACTTTTATAAGGTCTCCTTGAAACAGGGTTATCCCAATGGTATTGCATAAGTTACCACTCCCTCTGCATCACTATCTCTTGAATGATTACTGATATATTGCCAACATCCCTAGTGATACTGAACGTACAGGTGAGCAAAGTAGCAAAGCTACCAGCCAAAGTCCAACATCGGAATCTTGAACAAAGATCCTAGGGCTCATTCTAACTGTATATCTTAGAGAACAACAACTTGTGTAGGTTTGTGCATATGCATGATGATCAATACTAAATAAATGGCGAATTCACCAAACAATCAATTGGATATGATAGCCGACTAATTTAGAATAAGTTTAAGGAGTTGATAAAAATATGTCCAATACAGCTAGGGTAAGTCTTTCAGCACTAGGTCTCCTAACCTGTTCACAAGAGAGTCTAGCTAAAGGATTTTATTCAAGATCAAGGTCTTGACTCTTAGCAGATGTACTCCAATATGATATGAATGCATGAAAGTAAAACATAAAAGGGAAAGAAACTACCTAATGAACTGAATTGAAGAAGTTTGGGATAAAGCTTAGAGTTCCTATGGCTTTCATTTCTGGGTGTGATATATACCATAAAGAAAGCCATCTTGTCAATCAAAAGGTAAGAGATAAATCAACTTGTTAAGAAACTTCTGAAAATGGAATTTTCTAAAGATACAAAGGTGTTATTAAGAGAAATACTGTTAGAAATATATAAGTTTTTCTAGAACATTTACTCTTCTGAAAAAATAGAAGAAATAAATTCAGCATGCTTCCATACACGACAAATGCTGAAACGCAGGAGATTGACATGGTTTGAGACTGACAAAAAATGAAACCCAATTGAAGAAAACATATCACTTTTGAGAAAAAAAATTTACTTTGGGAAGCTAGACAGAATGCATATGGAAACATATATCAAATTGATCTAATTCTCTCTTTGGCATAACTTATATGTTTATTTCAGTTTTCTACAAATAGCTTTCTAAGACCTTACTCTGTTCCATTTAGTCCAATATAGACGTGTTAGAAAGTTCTGAGACAGCACTCAACTGTAACACTGTAGAAACATAACCAGCATTCTTCAGCTCACAACCTAGAACATAGTCTGATCAGCCTATCAATAAAGCCCAAAAAAAGAGAAACCAAGGAAGAAATCTGTTTATTTGCATCAACTTTTCAAGGGGTCATTCAAGACTTGGACTATTACTTAAAAGAAAATGAGAGCTTTGGTTCCAAGAGCCACAGACGACAAATATCTCCCTTTTTGTCTACCCCTTTCCCGATGAGCCGAAACCAAAGCTCTTATCTTGGAACAGAAGACTAACACACGAGCGACCGGTTCCATCTATTTTTTATCTCCCCAGATATTTCGGTTCCAGCCAACAATGACACTATAGCTTCAATCCTTAACTTACCTAGGTCAGGTTGTAACTGAGCTTTGTAAGTCAGACAATACTATGTTATTTTGCATAATTTGGTTTTATTTACAGAGGCACTAGGATCGGCAGTTGGTCATATCTAGTATGGATCTAATCATTACCGTCTCCTTATTGTCTCTGAACAATTGGAGAAAGATTTATTTGCTCTTAAATCTATATCATCAATTGACTAGAACAGAGACCCGCTAGACACTTTTTCTCCCAGTTGTACCAGAAAATGTTACATGACTTTGACGCTACAAAATATCGTGATAAGACAATAACTATTTAATGCCTTTGGCGAAATTCAAGTTCCACAGAACAAAGATTCAGAACCGAATGAAACTACATATATAGTTCCTGGAATTTATCAGGAGGTTGTCCCATGGGATGGTAAGGATTCACAGGGAACAAGGTGATGCAGGGAGAAGCAAGAGATAGTGTGAGAGTGAATAGGGTGGGCTGGAGAGTGTTGAGAGATTATAGAAAACAGAAGGATTTTTGAGGAAACAGGAGTTTCTTAGCTGAAGAAGGGAGAAATATAATAAGGAGGTTGGGGGAGAGGATACAAGGCCAAGCCTTCAATAAGATAAACTCTTAAGTCTTTCCAAATCTGCCTTCGGATTACATTAGAAAACCATATTTATAGGCTTCAAGTAAAACCCTTAGACTCCTAGAATACCATAAGACTAATATAACTGATTAATAAAATAATAAGACTCTTAAATACTTCAGACTTAAAGAGACATAAAGACACACTCAAGACACTTTAAAACACTAGACTCAATTATTATTTTCATTACTGAAAATAAACTTTGTAACTGAAAATAAACCTGTCAATACCCTTAAATTACCAAGTAGACTTTCCTTTGGACAAAAAAGGGTTGGGCTTAGTCTTTGGCTTCCAGCTTATGGCTGCTCCATTACAAGGTCTTCAAATTTTTATAAACACCAACGAACATATAAAGTGAAGTATTCAATAGATATAGGGTAGACAAACAAATTGATTGTTCTAAACCCATAACCGTTTCCAGCATCCACATTCCCGCGCCAAACAGATAGTGGGACATTACTTTGAATACTAACATTTTCTATACTATCCAAGTTTTTCCAGATTTTCTTATTATAGTTCCTCTTAGTTCCCTAATTGAGTTCCCAGTCTCCCTGAAACTGCCATCATGTTGAGAAAAGTTTTATCCACGTTGTGCTATTCAAACTCCAGATTCAGAAATTTCATTGTCCTAAATTCCTAATGCATAAATCTTATATATTCATAACAAATTCCTGAAACAGAAGAAGAAAGAAGTTAAATCGTATCAAAACCTGAACTGTCAAGGTAGATTTGACAAGCTGCTCCAGTACGCTGAAATTAGACTCCGATGAGGAATACAAATTCAAGCTCCGCCAAACCTTCACACCCTTCTACCTGCAGAATAGCAAAAGAGTGAATTCTAACACTAGCCACACCAACTCATAGAACTCGACAATAATTTCCCTACAAAGGACCCAAAACTAAACTAAACATTTCATCCACACCCATCACATCAAAAGAATCAAACAAGCTCAGCATACTTTGAATATAGATATATGTCAAATTAGTTCAACGATTATGGACATTGCAATGCAAACATGGGCATAACCAAAAGAGAAAGACCCAAAAACCATTCAAGATCAAGATAATCTACTACAAATAAGAACCCACAATGAAAAGTAACATTCTTGGTCACTAAAGATGAAATAATGAAGAAAGTTGAAGAGAAAGAATGAACCTGAAGATGATGAGAGCATGGAGACTGCAAAAGGTTTCTCCTTTTAGTAAACCCAGTACCAAACAAGGAAGGCCGGCTCCAGCTCCGCTGTATCCAGAGCCATTGCTTTTATTATCATCCCCCAAAGCTGAAAATGGTCGACGATTGACTTGACTTGACTTCACCTTCATCTCTTTGTCAAGTCCTCCCTCTCTTTTTGGTTTGACGAAGATAACCCTAAAGCTGATTGAAAACTTCAGAAATTGATGAAATTAATAAAGCGAAATATAAAAATAAAAAAGAAAACAAAATATATCGTTTTCCACATCGGGAAGAAAAATATGGACTTCAAATGATCCCAATTTTACATTAGCTCCCAACTTTAATCCTTGTAGATCTCAACTCTCATTTTTGGAGTATTTTTTGACCGTATTCAATAGAGCGACATAGTTTGTTTAGTAAAATACTTTAAACTTTTCAAATTTTCATTTCCTTTTGGTGTTATGTCTTGGCCTTTTTTTTTGGCTTTTTGCTTAACTCGACAATAACAAAGTAATCACATAGATTCTATATATTTTTTCTTGAATTCTATATCACATTGAGGATGGGAAGTCGGCAAAACTTTTGACAGAACAAATAGAGAGTTTTAGGACAGGAATATGAAACACAGACAGAGAGAGTAGAATCCCTTTCAATTTCATTTTTGGCAAAGTAGATTCAATTCTTGTTCTAGCTTTATTTCAATTTGTTCTTTAGATTATGTCAATTATATTTACTTTGATTTTGGATTATGAGATTTTGATTATGATTCTTATATTTGATTATAGTTGGAAGTTCGAATTCTCAGACATATGTTTAGATAGCAAATTCTAATTCGATCAGGATGTTTCTGATTAGAATCGTTGTGGTTGAAGCTCAAGAACCATATTCTTGAGTTTGGGTGTCCAAATCAAATTTTAGATATTTTTGGTTCAATGTTTGTTGTGTTTAAAATTGTTCTAGTGTTTTGGAATTGTTCCTTTTTCTATTTTGGAGCTTTAGAACTCCATTTGTTACTCCAAAAATCGATTTAAAGCTTCCAAAATCAAGCTTATACGCTAGAAATCTCCAGAATTCTGCAGAAAAACTAATTTTTTTACATACTTTGAGGCATGATATCTTTTAGCTTAGGTCTTTGTTTTGAAATCCGAAAGTACCTTTGTAAAGCTCATATATCCATCTTTGTATATGTTAATTTTCACAGGATTTGGTTAACATTTGGTTTGTCAAAATTACTTGCCAAAATAGTAGTAGACTCAGCAAACTAAATATTTTGGGTTTTCAGATTTTTGCTTCAACTTTGAGAGATCATAACTTCCTATTCAAGGCTTTATTTTCAAAACTAAAACTACGTTTTTAAAGTCTATAATCCCATCTTTAAAGTATTAGCAATTTTGGTTGGGTTGAGTGAGTGGAATTTGAAGCCAAAGATAATATCTTGCACACTGTTTTTAACACAGGCTGAAACAGAAACTCAGTTTTAAATCAGTTTCTATAGCAGCTGATTTCATTACTTTCCAGTAGCCTTTTTTAATAACTTTTAAGTATTATTTAGCATTTATTTTATAGTTTAAGTAGTAGAGTTCTCTTATTTATGTATACCACTTGCAACATAGTTTACTAACTTTAATTTATCATTGTTTGTTTGTACTTTACCTTTTGGGCAATGTTTTAATAGGAGGATTAATCGGGGATTAATCGGTTTTCTAGCTCTCTAAAAGGAAACGGTGAAGCACCGCCTAGCGCCTAGACGGGGATTAATTGGCTCTAGGTTCCGAAGACGTTCTTGGTGATCCATAAGTGTGAGAAGTGAAATTTGAGCTCAAGTTTGTGCTGTGCAAATTGAGGTAGGGTTTGATGGGGTGTTTGCTTATTGTTCTATTGTATAAGTTGTGTGGCTATTGCTTGAGTTGTTTGATTTGGTTTGAATTTAATGTTGAATGATATTGAGATATTAAATCGATTATGACATATTTATATTTGAAAGCATGTGTTCTTATCTTGAATTTATATTACATGACGTTGGTGGGAAACGAATGATGTTAGAGGTAAAATGAAGAATGAGTGTTCGGGAATATATGAGATTTTGCTATTAGAAAATCATTTGTATAGTTGAGTTTACTCATGGGGACTTCTAGTAGCTATGATCAGCCTACCTACGCATGCGCATATTCCCCCCCCCCCCTCACCCACATACGATTCCACAAAAGCCCTCGGCTTTCAACCAGACGACGTCGATGACTATAAGAACTGTCGTCAACTGAAAAATCTCATCGCTACCCCTCGAAACTCATCTATGTGGATAGTCGTCGGCCACGCATCTCCGAGACCACTATGACGTACGCTACTTTGGCGTAGTCCAGCGCTTCCCTTGAGATAACTTCTAAAACCTCTTGCCACTTACCTGAATTTTGCTAAAAAAAAAAAATCTCTAAATATAAATACAACAAATTTGTTCTAGGATATTCTGTATCTTTCTAGATATTCTTTATGTGTGTCTTGGCCTTATGCCAATAGGATATGTAGTTTGACTAGATCTATGTATTCTTTATCCTGACCATATTGATATTGTGTAATTTCTTATATAAAAGCACCTATCAATGAATAAAATGATGATTCTCTTGCTATCTCTTTGTCTCTACACTTTATCCTTCATCATGTTATCATGCACTTTGTTCTAACCCTAGAGCCAATAGCCTACCATTTTGTTTTCCATTCCCTAAAAAACAATTTTTTTTTTCAAACCAGAAGTTCTCGGCCCCAACGCCGTCGCTGCTCCCGACCGCCGCTTCCCGACCGTCAGCTTCGCCTTCTTTTCTGGTTTCACCGATCAAGCTTTAGATAAAGAAATTCAAGTTTTTTTTTAAGAAACTTTACGGTGTTTTAAACCCTAAACTCTTCAAAATTTAATAAACTCAGGGGAGATAAAGTGTTTTCTCTCATTCTCCATCTCTATTCTATGCTTAGGATTTTATGCGTGCAGGTACTCAAATCCTGGAATTTTATTCGCCGGTCAAGAGTATGTTTGATCACTCTTGTTTCCTTGTCCGGGTTGTGTTTGATCAACCCCGACCTTTTTTCGGATTGTGTTTGATCAATCCGAGGCCTTTTTCGAATTGTGTTTAATCAATTTGCGGCTTTTCCGGATTGTGTATAATCAATTCAAAGGAAAAACCATTAAAAGCATCGTTTGTGACCTCTATCGAGTCTCGTAACAGTTTGGTTTTGTATGCAAGAGCAATGTAACATTCTGCTCCTTTGAGTTTTGATGTACTCGATGCCTAAGGTGAATCTTCGCTTGGTATTTGTGGAACCTTTTATTGGAAAGGATTAAACCACATGTTTTGACCCCCAGGCTAACAAGCCTAGATGCTGAGATTTTACATCTCATGCGCTCAAAGTCTTTGACGCGCCATATCGACAAAAGCCTTCAATGACAATCTGGGCAAAAAGTAATGACCACAAAGTATTGTGGAATGCACTTATGAAGCGTTTCTTGAAACGTCCATCTACCTCTACTTGTTGAGTTATTAGTCAAGTGGATTGCTTACACCTTAATTGACTACATATTGTCGATGATCTTTTGTGGCATCATGAGCCATAATCTTTAGTAGATTCGATCATCATCAAGTTCTCTAGGTCTTCCAAGTTGGTTTGGGATTACCAACGAGACTTGATTTTAATCATACAATTAGAAACGGGAATTGTATATACGCTAATGGGATAAATGTATTTGAGTTTGTCTCCTAATGTGGGGACAACAATATGGGTCACTGTAAAGGTAGAAAACGCCATGCCGATGTCTAAAAAGAGGGGGAGGTGTCGCTAGCCCTAATGGCGACACTCCCGATCTAGACACCAATTTGTCAAAACTACTTATGCCAACTCATGACAATGCAACTGGTTGGATCTCCGGATCATTGGTTCAAGAGTTGTCGAGCTCTCCTTCAAATGATGAATGCATATAAAAAGGTACGGAAAATCAATATGAGGACAATAATGTCATCCTCATGATCGCGGATTTCAAAAATTTGGATCCTGCTCTAGCTACCCATGACTTTAACGTCATCGGCTAGATCGACTTTGATTTTCTTTCCAAGGTATATGAAATACGGCGTCGTATCGACGTCCTTCGTCTATTTGAGACCTTGATGTACTCACAATACCTTGAGAATTTTTTCGAAGTTATGAAATTATTCTCCTCTTATGGTTCGTATTGATTTACAAATAAGATGTACATTTTTACATCATCCTTAGAAGCATGGCATATTTACAATTTACATGGTTAGATTGTGCCGTTTTGGTCTCTTCCAAGTGAAGATGATGCACGGCCTTGCATCCTTAAGGAGGATCGCCAACGTGTCTCCGGTTAAGTCTTCTACCCTATAGCGGATTTTTCATCATCAATTGTTCAACTAGGCTCATCCAAGCTCAGTGTGATGTCTTAGAATTGTCCGAAATTAAGGAGATAGTGGTTTCAAGTGTGCCTCGCACTACCGACCTTCCACGGACATGTCTGGTCATACTGACTTGGAGTTATCGAAAGCTTTTGATTTTGAATCCCCCTACGCTATTAAACCAATTGTCGTCTTGCAAAAGATGTTGAAGACTTATCAAAACCGGACAATCATCATCATGATCGAATCCTCTAGGTCTTTTGAGTTAGTTTATGTTCATGTCAAGGAGCTATTGCTAACTAGTCATGGAGTTTACGACCTTGAAATGACCAAAAGGATTTGATTTTGATCATATACACGTCATTTTGGCTTCGGCTTATACCCACATGCCATCCGCAAGCTTCACAGCTTTGCTAATGCCATATCTGCGAAAAACAGCAATCTGTCCCTTCTGGACAGTCAACTTCATTTGATCTTTTTAAAAAGCTCCCGATGAACCAGATAGTAAGCTTTATATCATTGGAAAACTCTACAAGTCTAGTTTTCAAAAAATTTTACGGTTTGTCCATATCTATTTTAACGAAGAAGTTATGGCTATTTTAGTGTGCAAACGTCATTCTACATGAAATTTTTTATGCACTCTCGGGATTGCAGCTTTTTGTAGCTTCTTTCAATCGTTCTAAATGGTTCAAGTGAAACTGTTTACTCGTCTATCTACTCCTTCTTGTAGATATGTCTCATAGAGATATTGAGTACATCGCAGATAGTGAAATTATCCACAACATTCTAAGGAACCGGCAACTATCTCTGGATTTCGTGCCTTGTAAATCTTCTGTGACTACAATAATTGAATCATGTACCAGTCATTTAGGGACACGGTTTAGCTTGAATCTTGATGCCTCATGGCACCATGATCAATGTCACAAATGCCCTCTATACATTGAGAGGCAACCGAACCATATTGAGCTTTAAAGACATTCCTGCTAATAGTTTTCATTTGAAAACATATTGTGAGAATGAACAAGAGTTCTTTTATGTATACCTTCTCATGAATGTGGACTGAAATGTATCTTAGAGAAGTTTATGAGTTAATCTAGTGGACTATATGTCCCTATGATTCGAATATCGAATCACATGTTGTCGTCAAACATGATATTTGGGACACCGACTTATATAGACTTTGTTTTGACCAATTCAAGTCATCTTGAAAGAGATATAATTGTCTAAATTTTGAGAAATTCTCATGGACATCCATTCTTCCACTCAAAACGAAGACTTTCGGGATCTAGCTTATCCATAAAGCATGATGGTGATGCCATGGTTGTAAATGACGGCACCCGGGGGACATTGACGTCACCCGAACACGGCTCCAACTCTTCGGAGGCCGTTCGGTCAATCCCTCAAGAAATTGAGGTGCACCGGCCTTCCCTCAATGTCTCATTGGCCCCCTGCAATATTCATTACTTGTTTTGAAAACCTATTCTTTAGCTTAATTAGGAGTGAGACCCTCCTACGCTAAATGACACAAAAGTGAACATTTCATTCTTAGATCAAACTATGTAGATAGATACAACCAACTTGCGGACACTTTTTTATGCTTTATGGTGTTGGTTGAAGTATTAACACACTGGTCACGTGTTACACTATTATCTACTGTTTATGCTGCTGATACTTCTACGGGCTCACTACTCATTCTTTAAAGAAGTTTATCGGGATATAAGTTGCAGTGTCCTGTACCCCATGTTCACACGCAATACGATCTCATCGAGGCTACGACCAAGCAACTTTAGCTTGTTGCTCGAACATTATTGATGTACGCCAATCTTTCTATTGCGTCTTGGGGCTATACAATATTTGCATGTAGCTTCACTATTCATCTACGACCCACCATCATTGAATATTGTTGTACTACAATTCGTGACTGTGTACGAGGATTGACACGAAATTGTAATCTTTGAGCTCAAACAAGATTGAAACAGATATCCAATCTTTGAGCTCGGCTAGATGTTATTTATAGGTGCCAAATTGTAATGCCACTGCGCACAATGATGTGTCATTTGAGATGAATAAGTATTTAGGTTGGATATGAACCTCCACTTATAATCCGTATATGTAGAAACCTTGTCACACGATCTCATTCACCGCTAAATTACAGATTGTCACTTTGATAAGAAAATATTCCTGCCGTTAGGGGGAGATAAGAACACAAGTGTTTAAGTGGAACGACGTGAATTGTCGTGGTTTGTCCCTACTAAGTCTCATCTTGATCTCAAATGTTTAAAGTGTTAAAGTGACGAGATCACGTGCTGCAAATATGTCTGCAAGGATTGATGTCCTATCAAGAGGACATGGCACGACCAAACGGAGTTGGTCTTGACGCCATCATTGATACACGCATTTTATGCTATATTCTTAATGTATTTCCGACCCTATTTAGCTTCGTTATTTCCTTAATAATGTCATTTCTAGCTTGTTTCTGTGTTGTAGGTCAAAAGAGGCAGTTTTACACAAAAGAAGGTTAAAACGCAAGAATTGAGAGAAATCTTAATCAAAGGAGGATTCCTGGTGCAACAAGGAGTCTCATTAAGTCGCAAAATCTGAGGATAAGTCGTTTAGGAAACTTTCCTGTTTTGAAAAGGGAAATTGCCTTTTTCATTTTAAGAAACTTTCTTATTTTGATTTAGGAAACTTGCTATTTATGAATCTTTCCTATTCTGACTTTCTTAAAATATTTAGGAAACTTTCTTTTCTGATGAGACAGGGAAACCATTTGAAATCAGGAAACCCAATCCAACTTGGAATAGGAATCTGTGAACCCAATCCAACATGTATAAAAGGAGTTGGTCTTCACGCCATCACCATGAATGGTGAAATGGTGACGCCATATAGTAGCAAAATTGGTGTCACAAAGCCATGTGGCTCCCCAAAAGGAGGAAGGCCCTTCGGTTTGATATTTTCTCATGCTAGGAAGAAAGCGAGCTTGGCACAACCTGATCCATTGATCAGTGATACTCAAATCCGTCTCATGAAGTCTGAATTGTGATTATCGTTAGGGGACGCCTCAATGTCAAATCAAATCCATATAGAGATCGTGGGATAATAAGTCTACTATTGAACCACCCTTCATTGATGGATATCAACTTAGTTGATTGGCCTAATGGAAAGATGTGATCCAACATTAACAAAGAGATAGGTTATTGGACAGGTGTTGTCGACACCGCAAGCTAAACCATATCAACTATGTCTTTGTTAGATAGCGTAGTGAGAACAAGAGCTTAGACTCACCTTATGACGCAAGGTCTCTCACTGACATGCACTAGGATCGACTACGATGAGATATGCTCTCGTAATGGATGTCATTGAACTCCACTACTTTGTCAGTTTGGTAGTTTCCGAATAACTGAACATGCAGCCTATGAATGTGGTTATAATAACATCTTTACGGGATCAGAGATATACATGAAGATCTTAAACAGACTTTATCCGAATCAAGTGGCTCCAAATCACAGGAGCACGTGTTTGCTAAAGGTATTGAAACGCTCATGAACTCTACTTGATTTGGAAGGGATATGGTGAATTATGTCTTTGCGTGTTCATTCTGGATTTACATGGACTCTTGATGGATCAAGAGATGCCAATATATATCAAACATCCGAAGTTAGAATGAAAAAGATCTTGGGAAGACACGGTCTCGAAAAGGCACTCGATGACTATATTGATGATGATTTTCCATCAATCGGCTTAGGTGCTCTAACAAAAATGAGGTCTACATATACTCCCATGATTAGTCAAAGTCTTTACTCTAAAGAGAGATCCATTGTTTTGTCTAAGAAAGATGACAAATATGTGTTAAGAGATGGAGTTCCCATTTAAGTACAATAAGACGCATCAATATACTCAACACAATACGAAAGACTTGACATCTCATTCACTATGAAAAGTTGTAAAGCTAAATGTAGTTATACGCCCACACAATGCCAATGTAATGACGGTAACTCCTTTTTCAATACTTAATGGTATGAAAGGTTGAGGCTTATTTCCCTACATAAGAAAGACACATCAAAAGCGAAATCAAAATCTGCTAAGTTTTGTAGGTCAACTTCCACGGGACCTAAAAGAAATCTCACTTATTGGAAAATTGTGAAATTGGTACCATTAGAAAGGTCTATGTGTCTACGTTTCAGGGACACCAACCATTTTATCATACCTATCATATTGAGTGAGTTATGGCCATTTTCGTACAGTAGGACGAATCTGTCCGAGAATCTGATTTTGGCAAAACAGTCAACTTCGACGAGACTTTGTGAATAGCTCCTGATGAACCAGAATTTGTGTAATATACGAATGGAAATATAAATGAGTTTAGTTTCTAAAACCATTTACGGTTTGTTCATATGTATTTTCTAGAGAAAGTTACGGTTGTTCTAGTAACTGAAGGTCATGCTACGCGGAAATCTGATTTCCTACACGAACTTATGTTTTGAGTTCACAAGCGGCCTTCTCCTCAAGATCTAAGTGTAAAAGATCATTTGAGGACATTACGGCATGATTTAGTTAATCATTGCTTAATGCCACATTTAAAGACATGTTAAAGAGCATTGATATGCTAAGTTATTGAAATTTCCATGATTAGTAAGAATCAAGAAGAACCCTATGATTGATGTAAAGATCAGAGGGAGGTGCGAACTTTAGGGGGAGTCTAGCACATGCATACATGTCACTATCAGATGTGAAGGGTGCGTTGTACTCTTTTTCTCCTACGATCAAAGTTCAGTTTTTCTCCCACAGGGTTTTTGTGACTTGACGAGGTTTTTGACAAGGCAATAGATCAGCACCATCGGCATATCAGCGTGCGGCATAAGGGGGAGTGTTTTAGGATATTCTGTATCTTTCTAGATATTTTTTATATGTGTCTTGGCCTTATACTAATAGAATATGTAGTTTAACTAAATCTATGTATTCCTTATCCTTACTATATTAGTATTGTATAATTTCCTATATAAATAATCTCTACACTTAATCCTTCATCAAAATTATTATTATTAATTTTTTTAACAGAGCAATCCGGAAGCTCCCCAAGTATGCAGATATAAGTGATGTCTTTCCTTCACCAGTGCTGCCAACAATAGCCTAAGCTCCCAGCAGGGATTTCCAAATGAATATTTGATAACATTGGCCTCTCTGCCTGTATGAAAGCGTACATTCAGGGCTCTTAATCTCTAATACAAAGTTTTCAATATCACTCTGAAATCAAGAAAACATATCATGTGATTACTAAACAGTAAATAATTACTGGCAACGGCACGATTTCAGGCCTAGTACAACAGAAGCCAGCAGCAAAATCAACTCTTTGCGCAATAACAATATATAAATACGTTCCCCAATAATGACTACTGTAATAAACAGTGTTCACTAATATTTTACAGTAAATCTTCTCCAGACCTTAGCATATCATAATATAGAGCACTTGCTTTCATAATAGTCGACCTAACACAAATTATTATCCAACAATGACCCAGCACACACCATGTGTTTAAACAGTGGACTAATTCAGCTAACTAAGAAACAATAAACTTTATTAATGCTGATGTATGAATAAGAAAACTAATGTTCCTTTTATACTATTAGCTATATAACTTCATTTTGTCAGAAAATGGGGAAGAAGATAGGTCAATGGGCAAAGAGAGACCCCAATTACTTCATGCAATCTTCTGCACGCAGTAAAATTCCTTATAAGCTTTGTACAAGACTAATAATGGGGCAAGATTGTGAGAACAGCCCACAAATTATCATTTATAAAATTCACTGTTGATTGAAAACTAAAATTAAAATTGGCCAACCAAAATACAAGCTGATCAGATGCCAGGAACAATAAGCTAGACCCTTGACAATATGCACTAGTAGTATGTTTAATAATGAATAAACTGACAACCACACTTCAACAAAGCAAGAATATGCGAGACCTTTGAATCCCAAGAAAAATATCCATTCTTAATCGAGATGGCTGGCAATCCTGGATCAAGAGGAGGATTTTGCTGAAGAACTCTCTCTTCAGCTAAAACTAAAGCAGCTCTTCTAGGCGCTTTAAGGATACGTTAGCATTAAGAATTTCGTCACCTCCGAGCATCGTTTCTTTACCAGAACCCAAACTTCCCATTTGCTTCATCAAGTTCTGTAAGCCACCCATGCCACCAATCTGCTTCAACATCTGAGGAGGTAGGTTTTTGCTCATTTGCTGTGCACTAAACAATAACAAAAGGGTACGTTTATTGCCACCCCACAAACCACTTTGTTCACCCCACGTTCTTTTCACATCCCACTTATATATTTTTAATTACAGGTCTACTTTATTCACCCATTTACAATACCTGAAATACCATTTTCTCATATTTGCTTTGTTCACCCTAATTTTTCTTTTTCACCCTACATATATTTTTTTTCAATTTCAAATTTGCTTTATTCACCCTACATTTGATCTCTTCTCACCCCGCCTATATATTTTTTAATTTTACATTTACTTTATTCACCGATTTGCAATACACATAATATCAGCCTCTTCCGATAGCCATTGAACTCCAAAAACAAAATGAAATTGAAAAAATCATAAGATTAATATCATTTGGGTAAGTGGAATCACAGACTGAACAATAAAAATCATATTAAAGTATAAATCTCAATTAAAGAATAAGAAAAAACTTTCAAACTTAACAACTCATTGGTATCCGTCGATATCAAGATACACAATGTCTGTAAACTCTACTTAGAAAAAGCTTTGATGCTGATAAAAAAAAAAAACAAATCGAATATATATAAGTGAGTCACTAGACATGAAAATTTACATATAAAATGGATATGAGAAATAATGAGTAAATTAAGGAATAGACGAAACATACAAAGAAAAAAAAAAAATATATATATATATATATATATATATATATATAAACAGTTCACCTCATCATCTTCAGTTGAATGCTTGTGTCTTCTTCAGACTTCATAAAAAGATCGAATATGATAAATTATGAGTTAAAGTTTATGAAGTACGTGTTTATCTAAAAAAAAAGAATTTGTAACGACTTACTGTCTTTTGTTGTAAATTTATATTAAGATATATTAGTCATTCAATAAATCAATAACGTGCGGAATGATTAAAGTAGGTTGTAGGGTGACAATAGACGGCATCGTAACAAAAATATATCAAACGGCTCAAACTTGAGAAATGGCAGAGTCGTCTGTAGCTAAAAGAATTTTCCCAGATAAATAGAAATACTTGGGACTTTACCAGTTCTCCGTCCAAAAAAATTTGGAAAACAATTACTGTGTCGGTTCCGTACGGTGGTCCTTGAGCGGGTGAGCCATTGAAAAGTTGTGGCAGTGAGTCCTCCAATCCGACATTGAAAAGTTGCTGGGCTTTTGGCGCTCTCCAACATCCTGGTAATGTATCCCTTGAGTTCAGATTGAGATAATTCGTATGTGGTTGTTTGTTTGAAAGTTTGGATACGGAAGTAGCAAGTCGATTATCGTACTGATTCTTGTAACTAGTCTCATGTTTCTGATTGTCATTTGATTCATTACCTTGCTTCATTTGATCAATTTCGTGTTTGTGCGGTTCTTTAGCTGTTTTTGGGTGATGGGTTCTAATTTCTAAATACCGTTCAGTTTGGAGTTTCCAAGCTTATGCAAGTGACAATCTTGAGTTTTGGTTCATCAGATTGTAGTTAACGGTTCTGATTGTTTCAAGTTTGAACTTTCCAATCTTTGTAACTTTTTTCTTACAAATTGTCAGCCTTATTCTGGTTAGTTTTATGTGCCATTTCTTAAAAATATTAGCGGTGAGATTAAAGATCTTTGGTCTATCTGGTTGTTTATGTTTTCTCTAAAGTTTTTTTTTTTTCATAAGAATTCCGTTTGATCGAGTACCAAGGATGACGACTTTTGGTTGACATGAATTAGGAGGTAGGACTAAATGCTGATCGATAGTGTTTGGCTTTCTACAAATTTTTGTTGGTCTTTTTAGAGAATGTCTAATTACCTGAGAAGCATAATACTTGATGTGTCAGTATGTCATGTTTTTCTTGTTTTCTTCACTCAAGAGTTGACGTTTCAGAATTCTCCCACGATTTGTATTTTACTTCTGTTCAACCAACTGTAACACTGAAGTATTTGCTTAATTTAAGGTCTTGGAGCTGTAGTGCTGATATCTTGAGGAAGTCAGGGAGAATGGGTGATATCGACAAGAAAATCACCTGTGTTCTCTTTTGCGGGCCACATTTCCCTGCTTCTCAGGATTACACGAGAGAATATTTGATCGATTACCCTTTTGTCCAGGTACCTTGGATGTGCTGCTATTTCTCTCTATCTGTCATCATTGTATCTTTTTTTCTTTACTCTGTCTCATAAAAGAATCTCCCAATTCAAGAAGCACGTACGTAGGATTGCTGTGTCAAAACTGTCTAGGATAGTCAAACATGCACAGGACTCATGAAGATGAGAAAGAATATTTATTCTCTCATTTCCCTTTGTTTCCCTCTCTGATTCTCTCCAGTTCTTTCTCTCCCTTTGCTATTTGTCCCTCTAGTTATGCAGACAAGAGTGGATACTCAAGTAGGCAGAGGAGACAATCCAAATATAAACTTGCGTAAACATAGTTAGCTTCATAAATATAGTTGCTTAGGAACAGATAGGTTGACCTGCTGCACTTACCCAGTCCATTGCATGATGGTTTGATCATTGATATGGCCCAGGCAACAGAAAGTTTCCAGCAGGCTCTAGTTCATCAATGTTTTTTGCAGTAGAAATGACCTTGGGTTGACCAAGAACTAATTTTTCTAGCATAGTAAATTCCTTTTTACTCTTAGATACAACTTGGTATAAAGTGGAGAATTTGTCACATCTCCCACTCAACCTTTTGTTTGCATGATTTCTTTTACTTGTCCCATATTGCTGGTTGATATACTTGTGATTTCACACCTGATTTTCATTGATTCAATCTGCCAAGGTCAAATATGGCATGTTTCCACAAATAATAAGATTCTATGTAGTATAATACTATATAGTCATAAAGGCTAAGATAGATTACATGAAAATGGATGGGATTCCATTATCGTGATGAGAGGATTAATCTGATGCTCTTGGATTACAGTTCTCAAGGCCTTCATACTTTCGCTTATTTTTTGTGGATTTAGAGGTTAAAAATGGGAAAACTGTGAGAGGATAATTTGAGGGGATAACTTTCCATGACCTTCCTCAATTAAATAGTGTCCTGCTTTCAGCGTTCCATTTCTAGGTTATGTGTACATCCTTCTCCTTGTGCCCTAGCGTGGAATTTTTAAGAAATCTAAGTGATCAAGAGTTGGGATTAGCTGGCTGATTCATTGGTGTGGACCAAAGAGTGTGGAAGTTGGAGAGTCAGGATTCTGTGTAAACTCTTACCAAAAACAATTAATGGTTAACTTTCCTTTTTTGTCCCTTCTCTTACAATGTGGATGAATACGGGAGAACGGATAATTGTAATTTGTTTAAGAGGATAAAGCCTTCTTGCCTCTGCCTACAGTGGTGCATAATTTGTCAAACAGGCTCCTGAAAGTTTAGATAATTTGCTCCATCATTGCCCCCGCTGCAATGACTTTATCACAAAAATTCTTTATACAGTCATTGTGATAGGATGTTCCAGTTTCTTGGAAGGCCTCTATGTGCGAGAGCTATAGATCTTTTGGAGGACAAAAGAAGGGAATGATGTTGCGAGGTTGTGCTGTGATGATTATTTTAGGTGCTGTCGATGGACCAAATAGGAGGATCTTCGAGGGTGCTGGGATAAGGAGGTAGATCAGTAGTGGGATGGAGTTTCATGTTTGGCTTCACTTTCCATGTCTGTTTATCCAGGTTTAGGGATTGTTCTTTGTATATTACAGTCTTGGACTGCTACTGTGTTGTGCTTTTCACTGTATTTATTATTTTTCTGTTTTCAAAGATTTTTTTTTTAGATGTATCAATGTACACCATGTACCTTATTTTGTATTCTCTCTGTGTTTTGTAAATAAAAGGTCGTTTCTGTACAACGGCAAAAACTGATTAACAGATCTAAAAATGTTTATAGTATCAATGAATGGGATTTCTGCTTCAATAATTCGAAAGTGCTATATTTTCCTCCTTAGTTTTTCGTGTTCCCTATTCTGTAAATTTTTAACCTGTGATTCTGGCATATATTATGATTGTCGTCAGTTTCAAGAAGTATGAGTTGTTCTCTTCTAATCGATCTCTTCATTATATGTTTCTCTGAGTTTCAGTTTTATTACTGTAGGTTGATGATGTACCCCTTGCTGATGTGCCTGATGTTATCGAGAACTATGATATCTGTATAGTGAAAAGCATGAAGCTAGATTTTGATGTCCTCTCTCGTGCGAAAAAGTTGAAGCTTATAATGCAGTATGGTGTTGGACTGGAAGGTCATTTCCACATCTCTCGAATTGTTTGAATTGAGCATTTGGGATATCTCATCTGTATATTTGTTTACGTTTTAAACTGAAGGCGTCGAAATTGATGCTGCAACTAAGTTTGGGATTAAAGTCGCTAGGATTCCGAGTCATGCAACTGGAAATGCAGCCTCATGTGCCGAAATGTCCATTTATCTCATGTTGGGCCTTCTTCGAAAACAAGTATGTTAATCTAAACGAATTCAATTAATGATCTTATTTGTTAATGCCTTTCTGCATATCGTATTAATCATTTCTTTCTGTTACCATTATAGAATGAGATGCAAATTTCTATAAAGCAGAGAAAGCTTGGAGATCCAATTGGTGAAACACTACTTGGAAAAACAGTTAGTCCTCTTCCTACTGGACTTCCTTTCTAGAATGTAGCATTGCAGTTCTCTCTCTTCCATCATTGTGCTTCTGTAGTATGGTCTTTTTTGTGAAGTATAGAACTTTGCAATTGAAAATGAGCAGGACTCTATGTTTAGCGTCATGGCATTGATAAAAGTGAAAGTGTGAATTGTATGAATGCAGACCTTCTTTATATCTTCTTTATATTTCTTTATACATCATACCACTCAAATTGTAATGTATAGTTTATCAATATTCTACTGTCTACACATTAGTTTTGTACATAGAATATCAAGAGGAAAATACCAACCAAACTCATAGGTCTTGAACCCTTATTATCAGACACTTGAACCCAGCAGACTTCTTTAAATGAGATCATTCAGAGAAGCATTTTGTTAACAGTGATTTTAGATTCACAAAAATGTCACCAGATGGACACTAAAATATTCAAAGTTGAATTTTTTGCAGAATGTTTTTCTATGCAATTGCGCTATTGAAATTTGTCTCATGTCTCGTACTGTTTTTATTTTTTTATTTTTTATTTTAACTTGGACTACATTTCTTCTCGAATGCATGCAGGTCTTCATTTTAGGTTATGGAAATATTGGAATGGATTTGGCAAAGCGCTTGAAACCATTTGGTGTGAAAATTATTGCAACAAAACGGAATTGGGACACTCACTCAGAAGATTTGTGCCAATCAAATGGTGTGTAAGAATGCATAAGCCTTATCTCTGAATTTTTATAAAGAAAAGAGTCTTTTACAATGTTACATATCATGGCCACTGTATTTTCCGGATTAGGTGACTTGGTTGACGAGAAGGGTGGTCATGAAGATATCCATACATTTGCAGGCAATGCAGACATTGTTGTTTGTTGTTTGTGTTTAAATAGTGAAACAGTAAGATCAATAACCAACTGTTTTTTCATATATATTTGCTGTGAGCGATAACTGTTCATGCTGCACAAACTACTTCAGCACAGTACGTAAATATGTACAAATATGAACATAGATAGCACATAACTCTTGAAAAACATGGTTCAAAGTAGTGGCATATATGATGTTATTACTTCATTTCCTCTTTATCCTACGTGACGTCTTCATTATGTTGTACTGGCACCCAAACTGTTTATAACTCGTATAGATCTATCTAGGAGCACTAGAGCAGTGGTTGGGAGGAAATTTGGGAAAAGAAAAAGGATAAAGGGAGCACTGTTGATTTTAATTGATTAGTAAAGAAACAAAAAAGGTAGAAAGTTGTTTGATGAAAAGAAGAAAAAGAGAGAAGAGAGACACATAAGGGATAGCCAAGTAGGGTGACCTGGAATGTTGTTACATCTGTCACTGCAATTTTCTTTTGTCATTCTGTTTTCTCACATTTCTTGTTATTTGTTTTGTTTTTGCTCTCTCTCTCTCTCTCTCTCTCTCTCCCCTCATTTACAGTCTTTCAGCTATCTCTTCTTTCTTGAAGTCTCACCTATTTCTCTTCTCCTTCTCTTCTGCTGTCTTTTCTCGTATCTCGCATCAATAAATTTATATTTTTAGAATTGTACTATGCTCTCTCTCTCTCTCTCTCTCTCTCTCTCCCTCCCTCCCTCCCTCTGTCTCTCTCCCTCATTTACAGTCTTTCAGCTATCTCTTCTTTCTTGAAGTCTCACCTATTTCTCTTCTCCTTCTCTTCTGCTGTCTTTTCTCGTATCTTGCATCAATAAATTTATATTTTTAGAATTGTACTATGCTCTGCGTTATACTAAAATAGATGTAGTTGAGTGTTGTATCCACATGTTGGTAATTTTGTGTATTGACCTGTATAATATTTTTGTTTAGTTATGTAGGTATCAATAGTTTCTCCTAGTCAGACTCAATAGCTAAAATAGACTGATTGCGTGTCTGATGTGTGTCAGTTGGAAATCAACATGAAGTCAATTACTCTGCATAACTGCAAGTAATGCTGATTGTCTTACTTGGTTACTTTTCTCTGTCTTTCTTTCAGGTTGGCATTGTAAACAAGTCATTTTTATCATCGATGAGAAAGGTTTGGTTTTACTACATAACAATTTGAGTTGGAAATATATTATGGTTGTGACTGGACCCGCATTCCCATATCATTTTCAATTTAGCAATTGATTTTTATACGGATAGTAGAAGCTTGGGAGTGTCATCTGGTGATGACTTTAAGGTGGTAGGGCCTTCCGGAGGCCCCTCCACTTACCAATTTTCTTCATAATTCAGATGAGGAAGTATGAGAAAATTGGGTTCATGTTGTCAATTTGTACAGCTAGTTTCAGGTCTGAAAATTGGTTGATTTTTATGCATTTATATGGATGATGAATTGATAATTTCATTGACTGAAATCGTGGTGATCCTTTACTGTTCTCATTAAACCCAACATACTTTTGAAAAGAGGTTTCAGTCACTCATCAGCATTTTGATCCCCGCAGACCATATAAGATGATTTAGAAGGTCATTGTTTCAATTAAGGTGGGAATTTCAGTTGGCAGGTGTCACATTGAAAATTTTCTGCCTTCACCATTGGGAGTTGCCTTATCATTTCAAGGTACATGGATTGATGTGGGTGTGTTCTTGAAATCGGTCTGTGCTGCTGTCAGCAAAAATTTTCGGCCTAGGAGTTGCCAAGATGTGTACTTGGTTGGATCATGGGAGATGAACAAGAAAATCTTTGAATATAAGGACATAGGACATGAACTAAATATGTACAGTTTTATACAAGGAACTTAGCATCATTGTCTGTCTTTAAATTGGGAGGGAAACAGTTTTCCTGCCTTTTCTGTTCATCATTCTTGGTGTGACTTGGTGTTTATCCTCATCCTCTTTTGTTTCATGTTTAATTCCAGGGTGCCCTTTTGGTAAATATTGCTCGAGGGGATCTCTTGAACTATGAAGCTGTTCTAAATTACCTCGAGTCCAGACACTTGGGTGGCTTGGGCATTGATGTTGCTTGGACTGAGCCATTTGATCCTGATGATCCCATTTTGAAGTTCAATAATGTACTGATCACACCTCATGTTGCAGGAGTTACCGAGTATTCTTACAGATCCATGTCAAAGGTGAGCACCCAATTTGAGAAAAAGGAGCAGATCTGTGACGACTTATATTTGTTTTTGTTTTTGACCTCACTGGTTTCTGTTGGCTTAATATTGCAGGTTGTTGGTGATGTTGCCATTCAACTTCATGAGGGGAAGCCTTTGACAGGACTGGAGTTTGTCAACTGATTCAGTTTAGAGAATTGGCTTGTAACCTAGATGATTTGAGCGTATGTAATAATTGGTACATTGAGGACTAGTATTTGTAATTGGAGGGTTCTGTAGCTTTTATGATCACTTTTTATTGAAGTAGATGAATAAGATTAGTAAATCACATGTAGAGGGCACATACAACTTCTATCCCTCAAAATTACAGAGGATTTCACAATCACTTATAAACACATTACACTCCGTCGTTTCGGCCACTGCCTGCATTTATAGTGTAAACTTGTTAGAGACAAGTCGAACAACATCGAGCCGAAAGAACTGAAAATCTGAATACCTATCCTAATTTGAAGTTAAATATATCCAGCAACAAGTCAGACTCAGTAACAGGCAATCCGGATCACTTACCTGTAGAGTGGCCAAGACATTCCCATCTAATAAGGTATTCCTCCTGCACCCAATAGAAGAGATCAGAAGATAAAAAAGTGAGCTTCAGCACATCTAAAGCATTGCTAATAAATCCCACCACACCTAAACTACAGTGCAAAGTACGCTTCCGGAAAGCAGACTGAAGTTCGAATTGTTTAACAAATATCGACTATACTCACCTCATTGATCCCATATTCTGAGCAAATCCCACCTTGATTCCCAATTTTAATGAGGCAAGATTGCATCCTGCCATCCATTATGCCTAAATATCAACACGAGTGAGATTCAGAAATTGATATATTTAATAATTTTTTTGAAATTTAGGTATCGATTTAACAATGATTTAACAATGTTGCTCCATCAGTAATTATTATGTATTATGTTTTAACAAATTATAAAGGAGAAATTTTACATACACATCCCTAATCTCTTAATGCACACCTCTATTATTTTATGTTTCTATTGAGATTTTATAAGTAAGCTAAATGATCAAAACAAACATCTATTATTAAAAAAAATATATATCGCGCTAGAAGTATTCTTTTCAATATCTTCTATCCTAAAATCATCAATGACACGCCTTCTCCCCTGACCCCAACTCTTCTCCACAATTCATTTGGGTTGTCTTTTTTATTTTTATTTTTATTTTTTTATCTGTATCAGCTTTAGTTTGATCTTACAGATCATGTTGTCAAGTACTGCATCTTTATCATGACATGTTTTATCGAATAACTAGCTATTTATGTTTAATAGCTACTGTACTTCTACAGTTCTACTAACTTGTGAATTTTGAAAACTTGTATTGGTGATTTGGAGTTGAGATATAACAATAAGCATTTGATTATAAATTGAACGATGATAACCAAAAATTTCTAGCAAAAATTAGACAAAATAATATGTAAAAAGAGGTACCAAATAGTAAATATATATTAATTATATTAAATAATGGAATATTTCATAAATTAAGGGCATTTTAGGTAGTTTGAGATATGTATTAAGTATAATACTGAAATGAAAAACTTGATAGGTAGTGTATTAAGTAAGGAGTGTGTATTAAGATATTAGGGGTGTGTATTTAAAAATTCTCGTTATAAAGTGACGTGAACAACAGATGAGAGAAACGATTTAGCTATTGCTTTAGTTATGCATGAATCATTGACAAATTTATCAATTTTATTAAGCAATTATCAAATTTAGCAATAAGTTGCGTATTTAACTTAAATTGATCATGTTGGACCCTTTCAAATAAAACGTTAGCACAATCCTATATATAAGATAACAGAAGGAGAGAGTTCATGTCTAGGTTAAACTCTACCGGTCACAAACTACTGCCTTCACAAGTCATCCTCCCTTCCATTCGTCCCCGTCCCAAAACACATTCCTCCCTTCCATACGTTCCCGTCCCAAAACACAGTAGCAACAGCGATGGCAAAGAAAGGAGAAAAGCAACCCCAGGCACCGAAACGGAAACGAAATTCCCGCACAAAAGAAGAAGCAGATGATTCTTTTGTATCTTCATCTACTATGGAAATTGATCACTACAAAATACTTGGAGTGAATCGCAACGCGAGCCCGGATAAGTTGAGGACAGCATACAAGGACTTGGTCATGGTTTGGCACCCGGACAAACACTTGCAGGAGAAAACTCGAGCCGAGGCCGAGACCAAGTTCAAGGAAATCAACGAGGCCTACCAGATTCTGAACGACCCTGAGAAGCGACAGAAGTACGATCGTCACCATGCAAATATAGCCAAGTCCAAGAGGATGGAGTCTTCATTCTGGTTTCCTCCTCGTGAGGATAATAATGCTTTTGCCACGATGTTTGGATCTGGTAGTCGGAAGAGGCCAGATTCAACAGTCTCAACAGTATATACTCCATTGAATTGTAGCTTGGAGGAGCTTTATCAGGGTACGACAAAGAAGATGAAGGTGACGAGAGCCGTGACAAATGGCTCGGGGGAGGAGACTATGGTGGAGGAGATTTTGCCGGTGAACATAAAACCTGGTTTCAGGGACGGCACCAAGATTACCTACACGATAGATAGTAATAGTGTTGGTTTTCTCATCAAAGAAAAACAACATTCCCTTTATGAAAGGGATCGGAATGATCTCATAGTCCACCAGGAGATAACACTGCTGGAGGCACTTACCGGCGGTAAGACTCTTGATCTGACCACCCTAGATGGAAGGAAGCTCGTGGTGCCGTTACCCGATGATGTCATTAGAGCTCCTGGGGATGAGATGATTGTACCAGGTGAGGGAATGCCAATCTCAAGCCAACCTGGGGCGAAAGGAAACTTGAGGATCAAGTTCAATGTCAAGTTTCCTTCGAGCAGCTTCACTGCAAAACAGAAGTTGGATTTGAAAAAAGGCTTCGAAGGAGTTTCGTTTTGACCTAGCTAGCTAGGGTTAGCAAGAACATGCACTATTTGGTTACTTTTTTTGTTATTTGCGTTGGTGTATGTATTTCTTCTATCTGGATTTTGAATTTTGAATTGATTTTGGTCTTTGAATTTTGGATTGATTTTGGTCTTTGAATTTTGGATTGTTGTTTATACTATGCAGTAGACTATCAATATTGAGAAGTTCTGTTGATGCTTGTTGTAAACCCCAATCCCCTCCCTCCCCAATTGTATTCTATGGTTGATAAGGATATCCTATAATTGAGGAGTTTTCTTCTTTGATTTACGTTGTACAAAGTCTAAACAGATTAAAAGACTTTTATCTCATTCTGATCCTCAACCAAAGCCACACTCTGCTAGGGGTTTAGGGTTTATCTGCTAGGGCTTGGAGACGATGGCGCCAATCAGCGATACCCCAGTGGATATGGCCGTGGACGACGACTTGTTCGTGAATTCAACGTCGATCACGGAGGAACCACACCTCGTCTCCCGAGTTTATCACATCCCCAATATTGTCCCAGACTCCCAGGTACGGTGAACTCCAATTCTTCTTGAACATTCTTAATTTCCACCTTACTTAATTTGTTATTTGATTTGCGTTCTTATTTGTGGTCAGATGAAATTATGGAAGAATTTTTTCACACAAAATCGAAATTAGACAAGTAATTCAGCAAGAAGCAAATTTGCCGACCACTCTTATTTGCTCACCCTAATGCCCACCCATCTTATTTCATGACATGTGTCCTTTTTGTCAACTATACTAAACCATGGTTAACAAACAACAATAAATAAATATGTTTTCTTTTCATTTATATCAAATTGATTGATTTATGTTACCCAGAAAATACCAAGAACAAATTTTTTTCGACAATACCCAATACCGCATAACAATCCGTTTCTGTTCTTAAATACCCATTACCATACAAGAACAGTTGTTCTTCGATAATCATAAATACCAATTCCCTTACCTAGAGCGATAAGCTTACCTCCATTGTTCTTCAATACCAAATTCTCATACCCATACCCATAAACTTAGCCACTGGCGCTAGAAGAAGGAGAATCACCGGTGGTGACGGATAGGGCTGGCATTTTGTCTCGATCCAACCTTACCAACCGAAAAACCAGCCGAACCGTCGGAATCGGTTACCGGCTTGTCGGTACGGTTGTACCGTACCGTACGTAGTACGTGGTACGGTAACGGTATGTAATATTATACAAATACGGTATACTGTACCGTACCGACTTTTTTATAATTTTAAAAATCATCTAATCTTAGCCATTGATCTCAAGAAGAATGGATCCTAACCGTTGAAATCTAACCTAACACTCAGTCAGTTAGCACTCTCTCCTCTCTGTCACTCGCTCGGGGGCTCAGGGCTCGGATGCTCGCACTCTTATTTCGCTCTCAAACTCTCATCTCTCAATCTCCTAAATTGATTCCCAATTCCCAAATCGATTCCCCACTCCTCAGTCACTCACTCAGTCCGTCCTTTGATTCGCTCCTCATCGGCTCATCGCATCCCTCAATCGGTCAATCCCTCATCCGGCTGAATCGAAGCAAATGGGTTGCCAAAGTATTAGGATGAGCAACAGCGTAATTGGTAGGGGTGCAGGTGGTAGGGGAGCGCAAGGTGAAGCTACTGAAGCTAGACAAGGTATGGTTCCTGCCTTCCTCACTTCTTGGATAAGTTATTTGGTTGAATATGTTATTTGGATGTTGGATGTTTGATGTTCTTGGATGTTATTTAGTTCTTAGTTTGAATATGTTATTTCACTTATTTGTTCTTGGATGTTTGATAAGTTCTTAGTAATCGAATTTTAAGTTGGTGATGTGATGATTATGCTTTGAGCAACCATATCTTATGATTTAGACATTCATTTCAGAATCTATTTGCATGATGGTAAAGCTTGTACTTTAGGCTTGGTATCTGTGTAGTTTCATGCGATTTCATTTAGAATTCGTTGCTCAAGTGTTTGAGGCTGGAAAGTGGAAACAGAGGTCTATATTAAATTATTAATCAGTCATTCTGAGTTTTGAACACAGCAGCATTTTTCCTAAAAACTATACATTTCGGTTCATTATTTGGAATTGGTGTCTGCATGAAAGTTGTAGTACACATGTTAAATATCCTTCAAGAATTTGAATCTCCTGAAAATGAGTTTTCTAGATTAAATTATGATTTTTCAAAGTTAAGGTCTGCCTCTGAGTTTTGGAACCAGTCTTATTGTTACTACAAAACTGTACATTTAGGTTGATTACTTGAAGTAGGTTTCTTCATAAAAGTTGTAGCAGACATCCTAAAGATTATTTCAGAATTTGAATCACTTAAAAAGGATTTGTTTAGATTAATATATGACTTTTCAAAGTTGAGAGTCTGCATCAAGAAATTCTGCAGTTCAGTTTTCTGAATTTTCGACCCAGTTGTCTATTTACTAAACACTGTACACTTTGGTTGGCTATTTGGAAGTAGTCTCTTCAAAAAAGGTTTTAGTAGACATCTTAAACATCATTTCAGAACTGAAATCTCTTGAAAATAATTTTTGTACATTAAACTATGAATTTATAAAGTTGAGAGTCTGCATTGAGAAATTCTGCAAAATTGTTACCATGTTACTGCATTTTCTTTTTTATTTCGATAGTTTCTTTCATTCAAACTTAAATGTGTGGATTCTTCACCAACTGAACATAGACATTCTTAAACTTTTCAAAGTAAACTTACGACACCATTTTCAGACTTTATTTGAGATACTTATGCCTTTTTGGAATCAGCCTTCCGTATAAGACTGTAAGCTTTCCTTCAACATAAAACTGCATCATATTTTGGTTAGTTGTCTAGCACCTCAAATATGAGTCAAATGACCTGCGATTTTAGGTACTATGTTGTTAAGAGACAACCTCTAGAGCAGTGTATGTTCTTAAGCTAGAATGATACCTTTATGTTTAAACTTAAATGTGTGGATCTTATTAAGAATGCAGGAAGATAATTTTAGCTTTTTTGGACAGAAATAAGAATTAGATTAAGTCAAGAATTCCTTATCTCGGATTTGGTTCTTGTCATGATTTGGTCATTTTGGTGTAATGTTTAACATGATTTGGTGTAAATAGGAATGATCTTATTTCAACTTAGTTGTTAATTGTGTTTTTTTTTTTTGATTTGTTCATAGTGGATACAACAATGTCCCAATGTCAGAGTAGTCAGACTAGTAGCTATTCCCCATCTATTCAATCAACCGCAAATGTAGAGGGAACTGCATCCTTACACACATCCCCATTAGGACCTCCCCCTGAACCTCAACGCCCTCAACCTTTAGCTGAACCTCAATCCCAACCTCAAACTCAACCTGAACCTCGGCCACAAAGCTCACAACCTCAATCTTCTTGTGGGCAGAAACGAAAAGAACCAGCCAACAAAAGTCCTCTTTGGGCATACTTTATTAGATGTAAGTTCCCAAACTCAGATGAAATTGATCCAGAGTGGTGCACCTGCAACATTTGTGGTGAGGAAGTGTTGTGTGCAACCAAGAGGAATGGGACAAGCTCAATGTGGTCTCATGTAAACAAGAGATGTTTGGAACACCCATTGCATCCTAAACTAGCTGATTCTGATCCCAAACAGTCCAAGTTGTCCGTAGATAATGTGAGTGGAGCAAGAACTTATCATAAGTATAACCGAAAGAGGTGTGATGATAAGTGCATAGCGATGATAATTAAGGATGAACTACCCTTTAGGTTTGTGGAGAAGGAAGGTTTTAGGGAATTTGTCCATGAGTTACAACCGGACTGGCCGATATTAAATAGAAAACAAGTTGCCCAAGGTGTGTTAGATAAGTTCAATCATGAGAAGGCGCTTTTGTTGAGTGGCTTGAAGGCAGCAGACACAAGAATATCAATCACCACGGACACTTGGACATCGATACAAAACATCAACTACATGGTTCTTACAACTCATTTTATGGACGTTGACTGGAAATTGCACAAAAGAATCATAAACTTTTGTCCAATTGTCAGTCATAAAGGTGAGGATATTGGCAGAGCTGTTGAGCAATTGTTGAGGCAATGGGAGATCTCAAAAGTCTTTACCATAACCGTCGACAATGCATCTGCTAATGATGTGGCTGTGCAATACATCAAGAGAAGGTTGAGGGGCTACAAGACTTTGATGTTTGATGGAGAGTATTTGCATTTACGATGTGCTTGTCATATTATCAACTTGATAGTCAAGGATGGTTTGAAGGAGTTGGAGAATGAGATTGCAGCGATATGGAATTGTGTAAAGTATGTGAGGAGTTCATCTTCGAGGCTTGACAAGTTTAGGGAGTTTGCTGTTTTGGAGCAATGCAAGGCCAATGCCAATGTTCCATTGGATGTAATAACAAGATGGAATAGCACTTTTCTTATGCTAGAAGCTGCTCTGAAGTATGAAGTTATGTTTAGGAGGATGGCAGAAGAAGATGGTGCATATAAAAGTTATTTTCAGGACAAGGTCGGAGCACCAACTTATGATGACTAGAGGAATGCAGAAGCCTTTTGTCTTTTTTGAAGAAATTTTATGAAGCTACTTTGAGGCTTAGTGCATGGAAAAAAGTGACTGCAAACATCTTATTTGTTGAGATGATTACATTGCAGACTGAGATTGACAAGGCTTGTGAGTCTTCTGATGAAGTTTTGAAGAGGATTGCTGCTTCTATGAAGGAGAAGTTTGACAAGTATTGGGGCAGTTTTGAGGTTGTGAACAAGGTGACCATGATAGCTAATGTTCTAGACCCAAGATACAAGTTGCAGTGGGCTAAAGTGGCAATGAGAAAAGTTAAAGCAAGTGCCGTGGTGATTGAATAAATAGAAAGTGACTTGAAGAAGATATTGATGAAGATGTATGAAGAATATAGAGGTCAAGACACAAATGAGATGGCTGAGCAGACTTCTCTCTATGATTTTGAAATGGAAGCAGATGATTTGGATGACCTCGATGAGGTTAGTAGGGAGATAGCAAGGGAGAGGGTGGCTGAGCAATCTCTATGCATAAGAAATGAAGTTGATCAGTACTTATCAGATAGATATGTTAGCATCTTCTCCAAGAGTTTTGAAATTGCAAAGTGGTGGAAAGGCAATGAGGCAACCTATCCAGTGCTATCAAAGCTAGCCAAGGATATATTTGCTATTCCTTGCTCAACAGTGGCCTCTGAAAATGCATGTAGTTTAGGATCAAGAGTGGTCGATCCTTTTAGAGCATCATTGACACCAAAAATGGTAGAGGCCCTGGTGTGCATAAGCGACTGGTTAAAATCTGATCCACATAACCTATACAAGGATCCTAGTGAAGATGAGCTCGCCATTTACGCTGAGTTGGAGGAGATTGAGAGAGGTAATTATTAGAAAACATTGTGAATTTGCTATGACAAATCATACCTTATTTTTTTAACCATGTGAATTTTATTTATTTTGCAGAAAACGGTTTCAATCAAGGACAGGAGGCAACAGCAACCCCAATAGAGTTTACTGGAAGCTCTGGGCAAACCAATGTGTAGCAGACTAGCCTTGCCAGCAGTGTGTTTGAAATGGATGGTTTCTGAATTTGTCATGATGTTTTAGTTATTTTTTTGTTAAGACTTTAAACTCTTTTACTCTTTACTATTTGTCTATTTCAGTTTAAACTAATGCTTGTGCCTTGTGAGTTGTGCATTTTAATGATTTTAGAGTTGTGGCTTGTGAGTTGTGCATTTTAATGATTTTAGAGTTGTGGCTTGTGAGTTCACTGAGTTGTGCTTGTGCATTTGTAATTTGTTTCAGGTTTTGGTATTTGCCTCTTTGGTCAGTTGGTGGCTTGATGCATTGCTATTACTCTATTAGGCTTTTATTTCTTTGTCATGTTACTGTCAGTACTGTGTTAGTAACTTAGTATTAGAATCATAGAATATGCAGTTCAGCTGCTTCAGCAGTTGCAGACTTGTAGTCTTGCAGACTTGCAGTTAGTCTGTTAGTCATTTAGGCAGTTAGGCTGAATGGCTGATATGGTGCCTTTGTAAATTGTAACTATGTTCAGTTTGTTGCTTGTGACTTTGTGAGACACTGAGAGTCTGAGACTATGAGACTGAGTTTGTAGCTTTGTGGATTTTGTAATTTTGTTATTTGGGTTGGAATTTAACATGTGAAACACAGCAAAATATTTGGTTTTTGCAGTGTTTGAAACTTTGAATCACTAGTTTGTTGTTGTTGCTTCTTTTTTTTTTTTAGTCTGGGCCTATTTTTCATTTAAAAAAGTGACAGATTAAGAGGCCCATTAAAGTTCGGTTTTAGGCCCAACCGTACCAATACCAACCGAAAGTTCGGGATACCGACTTTTTCGGCCGGTATTGGTATCAAAATTTGTCTACCGACATAAGTCGGGACGGTTTACGGTTTGGGACAAAAAAATCAGTAACCGAACCGGTTCCACCCCTAGTGGTGGACGTGGTTTGGCGAGCAGACTGAGATTAAGTCAAATTGTAGCTTACCTCCACATATGGATGATTGCCAACTGATTTGTAACATTTTTTTCTCAAGCAACAATCTGGGTTTTAAAATACCCACTTTAATTGTAGACGTTTGTAAGAACTAGAGGATGCTTGAGATGTGCTAGCTTGAGCATTGTTAAGGATTTGGGAAAAGCTTTCTGGAGGTAGAAGACTAGAAGGGTTGAAGCCTTTTACTTTGTCTTTTACATTGATATGGAAATCGTTGATGTTTCATTTTATTTATTTATTTTTACTTAATTTTATCTTTAAAATGAAAAGAAAACAATATTTATTTATTGTTGTTTGTTAATCATGGTTTAGTATAGTTAACAAATATGACACATGTCATGAAATAAGGTGGTGGGCAAATAAGGGTGGTCGGCAAATTTGCTTCCATTGCGGCACCTCCACTCTGAATCAGGTATGTTTGTGATCTGTGATTCAAATTTGTTAAATCGTCAGGCTGAAAGAACCATTACGTTCTCACGAGAGCTTAGCAGGTGGGATCCAGGCCCTGCCTTAAACAAGAACGGCGAGCTTGAGCTCATCTCCTTCACCGTGCCCTTCCCCGAAAACCGAGGTGGAAGCAACCTGCTTATATGAGTACGGCATTTCATGCAATATGAATTTGGTATGTCCTGCACTGGATTGACTCTATACTTTCGTCAGGCTTGTTTTAAATTATGTATGCCATTTACATATGGAGATGTCTGTGTTTATTGTGATCAGGCTGAGTGCTCCATGCAAGTCTCAACATCTAGATTTCTTAAGGATCCATATGTGCTTGACAGAGCCAGGCATCTTCTTGAACTGTTGTCGGCAATATATTTTTTTTTTTTGAAAAGCAATTCATTGAAACAAACTAACGATTACAATCGTTTGTTGTCCGCAAATCTTGTTTCGCCGTATATGGTACATAATTGATCTCTTTTATTATTCTGATTCATAAAACTTCTTGCACCATTCTTAGTTAAGTTCAAATGTTATGTAATTAATAGTTGTTTAGGTATGTTATACAGTGATTTGTTCCGTTGAATGGCAGCGAACAATTTTGTTCATATATGTGTCAAAATATTTACTTGATAAAAGCTAATTAGGTTCAGTATCTACCTTTAATTTGATGAATGATACAATTGTCGCCGCCATGTCAGTTACCCAATTCTTCCCAAGAGAAAGTCTTTAAGTTCCTGATAGATTGAACAATTTTAGGCATTAGAAATGTTCCACGGCAGCAAGCGATACGCGCTAGTAGAAAAAATTACTTAAGCGACGGGTATTTTTTGTCACCTAAACCCTAAAATTTGTCGTCTAAGCTCTTAAACGATGAACAATTTGTCACTTAAGATTCGTCGCATATTACGTGTCTCATAGGTTCTTCGGCGACAAAAATTTTTAATTCGTCGTAAAGTTCTCGCTTAAGCGACGAAAGCCATGTTGTCGCCTTAATACTTAAGCAACGAACATAGTTCTCTAGGGTGACAAAACATTTCGTCGGTATGGTGTTTACAATATTTTTAAAAAATATTTTAATTAATTTAATTTCATTTAATGTTTATTTCTCTAGGGTGACACCCCGCGCCGCCACCACCGACCTCTACCCACAAAACCCACCGCCGAGCTCTCCCACCAAAATAACCATTGTCGGTGCCCCTCCATCACAAAATAAACCCACAATTACATTCACAATTCCCTCCACAACTCCCTAATTTCATTCACATCTCCTCACAATTAATTTCATTTATCCCTCTCACAGTTCTAAACACAGATCTGTACATTACCTCACTCGTCGACGACTTTAAGGGAGTAGAGAATGATTTGGTGGCGGGTTCGACTCTAAGAGGCGGCGGGGTCGAGTTGAAGGAGTTGGATGGAGGGGCTGGGTTAGGGTACGGGCAATTCGGAGAGGGAGGAGGCCGGATTTGGTGGAGAGAAAGAGAGTGAGGGCTGGGTGATGGTGAGGGAAAATAAGAAGTGGTTGAGGACTTGAGGTGGCTGGTTGAAGAAGTCAGGCAGAGAGAGAACGAGGAAGAGGGAGGAACATGAAGTGGAAAAGAGAGAGGGTGAGGGTATAAAAAGATAAAACAAAGGCTTTGAAATTTTCAAAAAATTTGGTTTGAAAATTTTCCAAACTTTTGGCGGAAGGGTTGAAAATTTTCCAAAATTGGTAGCTAATTACGGAAAAGTAGGAAATCACATAATGTTTCAATAAATGCAGTCATCATAAATCACATCTCTTCCTCTTGCGTGTCCGGCCATGTCTCCTTCACTATAGCACGCATCACCTCGTCACTAGCCTCCCTCACCTTCGCCTAATTGGATAGGAAAAAAATGATTAATTAACATTTTGACATATATATAAGTAAAATTACAAATTTAAAAACGTAAGATGACTTATAATATCCTCCTGGGCGTCAGGATATACCTTCTCATTCTTATAGACGTACCGGTTGACTTCTGGATGTTCCCTGGCCGCCTCGTCCATGAAGACAGTGAACGGTCTAGAACCGGCATGATGGTTCCTTGTGTTGCGTTGCCGGTTCTGAGCGTTCGCCCGGGAAACGGCCTTCAAAGAAAAAAATAAACTATTAGTAAAATATTTAAAAATGGACGTACTTAGTGACAAATTAACTAATTAATTTTTTTAAATACTTGTTTACGAGGGTTGTTGAATTCTGATGTCAGAAGCCAACACCACTCGTACTCCATGTACTGGAACTCAACAGGGGTACCAAAACGTGCGTTCCCGTGCGTAGTCCAGTGGGTCCGCAACTCGTTCTTCCACTCCTTGTACCTACAAATACAACAAAAATATTAGAAATATTATTAATATCACATACAATTTTATTTTTTCATTAACTTCCCAACGTACCTTCCTCCATGCACAACGTCCGCCCAGCTGTTCTTCAGGTGCTCAGAAACGTTAAACCACACCTGCATTTAACCGTTTATTAGTTTAGTTTTTCGAGAAATCAACAATGTAATACATAATATTATTGAGGCATTTTGTAAACTCACCGACATCGCGTTGTAGACCATGTCTTTAACCTCTTGCGGGACCTCGCCCCAGTCTGACCACAACATAGGGACATGGCCGGAGTACGTCCTCTACTTCTCGCCCGATACTATGTGGCCATCCCCGTCAGTATCGATGACGATCCTCCCTGAGGTAGTGACGGTCTTCTCGAGAGCCTTCCCTGTGACGGGGCCTCTCTTCTTCTTTGTCAGCTTCGCTCCGACGGTGCCTATCACATGATAAACCAAATTGATTATTAAAATCGGAGACCCTTTATTATTAATTATAAGAAAACAAATCATTCATCTTTCATTACCTGAGGACGATGCGGAGGACACGACGGATTCCGTCTCTGTCGCCGATGATAATACCCTCACGGAAATAAGAGGCGTATCAAAAGACACGAACCGGTACGCCGCTGATGGAGCCACTGGCGGGGCAATGGATAAATCGGCATCCCTGAGCCATCGACTACAGGTAAGGCCGGTATCATCCGTGAAAGGAACAGATGAGGCGGCGGCATCTGTACCCCAGATGACCCACCATCCGAAGTAGTAGGACCCGGAGTGGGCGCCCGGTGTATCTCAGGCATACAGGGTGCAGACACCTCCGTCTGGGTCTTAAGGCCACAGCTACCTCGAGGAATGAGGGACGCCCCGCTGCCTCGATGAAGAGGGCACCTCCGGCTGCCTCGAGGAATGGGAAACGCTCGGCGGCTGCCTCTGCGTCGTCTCCAGAAGGGTCGCACGTCTGGCTGTCATGAGGTCCTGAAACGACGTTTGAGGGTTGCTAGAGGTTCACTCAGACGATTCAGACCTTTGGCCCTTCGAACCCTTCGTCAATCTAAAATTACCCCTTATCCTGTTTAAAATATTAATTAGCTGCATTCAGATGCCAAAAAAATACCTAAACATTTTCGTGTCGTTCCTTCTCCTTCTCTTCGATATACACACCATTCACACACTGCAATTACTATCCAACGTCTTTTTGCTCTATATCCAAAGCAAATTTTTTTTTCCTATAAAGTTGAGGTTCCAATGGTTGCTCTCTACCATCCAATTCATTCTCAATTTCTCAAAGTCTACTCTAATCCTCTATATCCTCTTGTTAGTTCTACTGTGATCAGACGTATTTTATGACAATCCTCTATATCCTCTTGTTAGTTCTACTGTGATCAGACGTATTTTATGACAGTCAAGTATCATATATAATAGGTAACGGGTATTCTCTCCTAAAGAAAAAAAAAGAAAAAAAAAAGAAATAGGTAACATATATTTGTCAATTTTGATTTATCGCATGTCTATTCCATAGGGCAATTCGGAAAAATTTCGCCCTGGGTATCTGGAAACCCAAGACCGGCCATGTTCATCTTGCTCTGGAATCAGCTAGCAAGGTTAAAAAAAAAAATCAAAATCCGTTATTGATGTGCGTACCTCAAATCAACGACGACCGACGGCTTGGACGAGCAATGGGCGAGCGCTGGCGAGGGGCGAGCGACGGCGATGGACGGCGAGGCGGCCGAGCAGACTTCGGAAGACGAGCGACGGCGGATGAGCGCTGAGTTGTTTAGGGTTTTTCGGGCGAGCGCTGTGGAGGCTGTCGAGCGCTGGGTTTAATTATATACCTTATACCTTTAGCCGATGAAATAAAAATTTCGTCGGCTAAACCTATGAAATTCGTCGGCTAAACCTGTTAATCTCGTCAGGAGAAAGAATGGAAAATTGCATTGACCGCAACTATGGGCACCGAGACTTTACCAGAATACCGTGATTTTTCAACCGTAGATGTATTTCACCATTCTGGTCATATCTTATTTCACGATTTTTTTGCGTTCGAAGGTTCTACGTATAGTTTGTTTTTGAAACGGAACATTTACTTAACACTCGGTAAACAAGTAATACAACATTAGTAGGCATGTTGTGATTGTGATGATCAAACTTAAGAAACAAAAATCCGACCGTCAGATCTGATCATCATGATAAAATACATGTATGAAAAAAAACTCAACTTGATCCGACAAGCTTAACGGCCCGATCCGGACGGTCAATCCCGTAAGTCAAACCCCTAAACGCACGGAAAAGGTCATTGGACCATCTAAATTAAGTATTTTGGCCGGACCTTCAACTGAAAATAGTTTCAAATCGATGAGGCGCAACAAGTCGTATTTTACGAAAAAATAACCACCGAAGATAGGGCTACCCATAGGGAGAAAGAATGGAAAATTTCATTGACCACAACTATCGGCACCGAGACTTTACCGGAATACCGTGATTTTACAACCGTAGACGTATATCACTATTCTGGTCATATCTTATTTCACGACTTTTTTGCGTTGGAAGGTTCTACATATATTTTGTTTTTGAAACGGAACATTTACTTAACACTTGGTAAACAAGTTATACAACATTAGTAGACATGTTGTGATTGTGATGATCAAACTCCCGTTTTTTGTTTTCCAGATGAGCTGCTGTCTAGATCTGCAAATATAAGACACTTTAGCCGACGAAATTATATATTTCGTCGGCTAAAGAATTTTTAAAGTCGTCGGCTAAAATTCACAGACGTGTACTTTAGCCGACGAAAAAATAGTTTATCAGCCTGATTTTTTTATTTTCGTCGGTTAAAGACTTTTTTCTGGTAGTGGTGCGTCTATTGCCACCCTACAAAATATTTTGATCACCCCACATTCTCTTCACACCCTACTCATATAATTTTAATTGTAAGTCTACTTTGTTCACCCATTAACAATACCTACAAAACCATTTTCTCAATTCTACTTTGTTCACCCTATATTCTCTTCATATATATTGTCAAATTCAGAGTTGCTGAAGGTAAGTAAAATCACCAAGTGAACAAAAATTCATATGAAAGTATTAATAAATCCAAGTTAAAGAACAAGAAAAAATTCTCAAATTTAACAATTTAATGATATCAGTCCATATCAAGATGCACAATGTTTGTAAATGTATCTCTAATAACAACGCCTTCCATATTTCTATGTTTCTTGAACTGATCTATCTGTTGTTCATAAATACGGTACAATAGTTTTCCATGAGAATTTACATACAAAGTTGACATGGGAAATAATAAATAAAGGGATAAACAAATCATCAACAAAGAAAAAAAAATACAAATAGTTTATCTCATCTTCAAGTTAAATGCTAATGTCTTCAGACTCACAACCGAATATGATAAATCTGGGTTGGAGTTATGAAATTTGTGTTCATCCAAAACAAAAAAGATAAAAAGAAAAAGAAAAACTTTGTAATTTGTAACAACTTATTGTCCCTTGCTGTAATTTTACATCAGAGTATTTTAGTATTTCAATAAATCAACAATGTGTGGGGTAAACAAAATGGTTTGTGGGGTGGATTCACTTTCTTTTCTGTTGGTGAGCTGTGGCTTGGTTGGTTAAGGTGTTTAACTGACAACTTTGAGGTCATGGGTTCAAATCTCATTGACATATGTAGGGTGTGTGAGTTATTAATAAATTTAAAAAAAAAAATGGTTTGTGGGGTGGCAATAGACGCACCATAAATTTATATCTCTTAAATCTTTTAATATTTTGAAAAAGTTTAATTAGCCTTCTTTAACAAAAAAAAAAATTAATTAGCCTTGATTATCAAAGAATATTTTTGGAATAAAATTTAAATTGAGTGTTGACTTTTATAAATTAACTTAATTAGTCTTAAATATTAACATTAATGGGATGAAATAAATATTTATACTATTAAAATGTTAATCCAATGAATACAAATCGTGTTAAGAGTTTTTTACCTTATTAACATGTGCTTTATTCTTTTAATTTTATTTTATTCAAATAGGAAAAAATATTGTGGACCAAAGTGGTATGTGAACTAAAAATATTAATTGAAAAATAATAGAAGTGCAAAACTTGTTCTATGTGGACTAAAGTGGTATAGCTTAAGTTTCGTATCTTTAAGTTCATGAAACAAGTATAGTAGCGAAATTGAATTTGAAGAAAACGACCGTTAGATATAATTAGTATAAGAAAATATGCATGTAGAAAAAATATTGACTAGTTTGAAGTTCGGTAAGGCTTTGATCACGTCAGTCAACTATAGAACCAAAATTCTTACAAAACAAAAACGTTAATTAACGATTCTTCGAAGCTCTGTTTTTAGAACCGTTGACGCTCACAGTCTCAAAATTGTTTACTCTATTAAGCTTAGCAAATAAAAATGAAAAAAAATGTCAATTTATATACTCTTGCTCTTTGAAAAAAAAAATTATGCATTGACACTTGGGCGACGAAAGTGTTTGGTTTCATCGCCTAAGTTTTTCAGTTTTCATTTATAATTTTTTTAAAATTACATGGTAAATTTTGTCACTTAAGTAAAACATTGTTCGTCGTCTAAGTAATTATTTAAGCGACGAAAGTTTGTTTCGTCACATAAGTAATTATTTAGACGACGAAAATTTTTGTCGTCGTCTAAGTGATCACCTAAGTGGCGAAATACATTGTTTTGTCGCTTAAGTGATCACATAAGTAATGAAATACGTTTCGTCGCTGAAGTGGTTACTTAAGCGACGGAAATTGCTTTGCTTGTTTGTTTTCGTCGCTTAAGAACATTTTTCTAGCAGTACTTGCATAAATCATCTAGATTGGGCTTTGCATAAAATTTGGTATCAAGAAGGTTGATGTTGCATAAATCTCCTTTCCTCTCTTTTAAGCAAGTTTCAATCAATTAATCTTTTTCCAAATATATATTTGAACCTATTAGACTCTTATTGTGCATCAATATTCTTTTGTGCATCAATATATATTATTTAGCATTTTCGGTAGAAGTAAATAGTGATGACCTTATTTAATTTTTTGCACTGTAATATTGTAACGAGGTAATTTAACATTTTCTTTGTTATTCTGAATGGTTAATTTATCCTTAATCAGTTTTGGTATCTGCTACCTAGCTACTCAATGAAGATCAAGATCCAAGATTGTAAATATTTAATATCCTAAGCCTCACTTTCTGCTTCTCTAACAACAACTTTTGTGTGCATGCAGGAGGAATATCTTAAACGATGGGAGTGTCTCTTCTACCTAAAGGTGTGTAATATAATTGACTCCTGTTTTAATCATGTTAGTTGTTAGCATGCAAAACATAAGCAAAAATAACAAAATAAAAAATAAAAAAAAAGTTTATATAACTTCATATTTTGCTTCATTCATCTAGCTGAATCTTTAAACATCCTTGAATTTGAATTGGGATGCAGGCACTTTCAAAAGCGTCACAATGCCATGTCTTTCTTAAGGTACGTTGGTTTCTTTGAATTTTGTTGATTTGATAGTATTTGTAGATCTGTTTTCCTTTTCTTCTCACCTCCAGTTTAACTGAAAGTTATGATTTTGATGATTGTCACTAATTTGCATGTGTAATAATGTCAGGATGTGGTACTCCGAGCAAGTCCTCTCATCATTCTTGTCTATTTATTTTAGAGATTTAGGGTTTTTCTGCATTTTGAATTTATGCTGGATATGATTTCAATTCGATTTTGTTCCATTTTAATTTCCGGTTTTGGTTGCTGAGGAGAAGCATAAGCATTTATCTCCGAATCTCAGTTGTTAGTGATATCATTATTGCTTTAAGTCTTTTCCTATTTGACTCAAACATTAAACCCTAAACCTTGAAGTCTTTACTTATCTAACTCTAGAGAGCCTATCTTGTTTTCAAATGAAGATGCTAGAGTTGGCAGTAGCAAACCCATGAGCTATGTTTTTTTTAATTCATTTCTTGTCATGAACTAACTTTAGTGTTTGAGTCATTAACCTTTTTATTCACACAAATTGCGAACCTTCTGACCTGCATAACTTATGTTAAGGTGGAGGTAGTAAATTTAATTTGAAGGCCTATGAAAATGGAGTATTTTACTTGTTGTAGAGAGATGTAGGTTGGTTATTAGAAATCCCATAAAATAGGCCAACCGTTAGGATTGTGAGGGTTTGGTTGGTTAACTTCAAACATTAGTTTTGTTGTAGTATGGTATTTAGGTTCAACTCATGTTTTTCAAGAGGATGTGGCAGTAGTTCATATTGTCTTAACTTTTTTTTTTTTTTGATTTCTCTATTGAAGGAAAGAAGATCAGTGAAGGTATTATGCATTGATATTGGAATATGTGATAGAGATAATTGTGGATCATGTATCAATAGGCAATCAATCAGTAGTTATGTAGAGTGATTGTAGGATCATAAATATTTGTTATTTCCTAGAATAGGTTTGTATGCACCTATATGTATCAGCTAGCTTGTATAGACAAGATTATTGCAATATATAGAAATTCATCTTCACTATCATTTTGTTTATGGTATCAGAGCACCAATCCTGGTGCCTCTAGCTCAACACCTTTCGTCACAACAAAATCAAAACACCAATACCATCACACCAACCAACATGGTTGACACGGTTAAAAATCCAGAGCAATCAAAACAGAAACACAACATCATGGCCAACACAACTCTTACGATGGAGAAGTACAACCAAATCAAGGCCTTACTGAAAATTCAAAACGGTAATAACCAACCACTTGCAAATGCAACTGGTACACCTACTTGTAATGTTACACATCATGATCCGCATTCGACATTGTACTGGATTGTGGATAGTGGAGCCACCGATCATGTTTCTCATCTCCCTCCTACCCATAATATACTTAAAGGGACTCATGGTTATGTTGGTCTACCTAATGGAGGAAAAACTTCTATTGAAAGTATTGGAACCTTTAAGCTGTCACAAGAGTTTTCTCTAGACGGTGTCCTACATGTGCCTAATTTTCGAGTTAGCTTGATATCTGTGAGTAAATTGACTCGAGCACTGCGGTGTATAGTGATATTTTATCCGGATTTTTGTGTTGTGCAGGACATGGATACGAGGAGGACAATTGGCCTGGGCAAGCATTGTGATGGTCTTTATTATCTAACAGCAGCCCAAAATCCTCACCTTGCCAACCATATCAACCGTACCTCCAATCTATGGCACTAACGCCTTGGACACTCATCTGACGCACCTCTTCATGCCCTATCCCAATCTTTCCCAGAAATTATTTCCAACTCCAAGCATATTTGTGAGCTGTGTCCATTAGCAAAACAAACTCGTTTATCATTCCCTTCCAGTTCAATAAAAACAAATGCACCTTTTGATTTAATTCATTGCGACATTTGGGGACCACATAAAACTCACACACATTATGGGGCTCGATATTTTCTAACCATTGTCGATGACTATACTCGTTTTACTTGGGTACATCTCATGAGTTTTAAATCCAACACTCAATCTTTATTGAAATATTTCCTTGCTTGGGTTAAAACTCAATTTCATCGAGACATTAAGATTTTACGTGCCGATAATGGGGGTGAATTCATTTCCAAATCAATGTGTTCTTTCCTTGACGAACGTGGCACCATCTTTCAACACACATGTGCTCATACCCCCCAACAAAATTGGGTAGTCGAGCGTAAACAACGCCACATTTTAAACGTTGCCCGTGCCCTACGTTTTCAAGCCAATTTACCATTACGTTTTTGGGGGGAAAGTGTCCAAACAACATGTTATCTCATTAACCATCTACCCACACCGCTCCTTTCTCTCAAATCTCCATATGAACTCTTACACAACAAATCGTCAAATTACTCAGATCTTCGGGTTTTCGGTTGTTTATGTTATGCCACAAATCTCACACCGAAACACAAATTTGATGTTCGAGCGCATCGATGCATTTTTATTGGCTATCCTCTTGGGCAAAAGGGTTACCGTGTTTATGATCTTGAAAAGAAAAAAAAATTTCTCTTCCCGGGATGTCACATTTCATGAAAATATCTTCCCACTTATTCATCTTTCACCCGAAAATCAAGAATATTACCCGGTCTTTCCCAGTTATATTGATCCAGTCCATTATACTAGGCCCAACCCACATCAGCCCACCTCATCACTATCTACGACATCAACAGATATTAACTATGATCCTCCCACATCCAATCCCCAAAACACATCAACTGCCACCCACTACAAATCCAATCCCCACCCGCCGTCTCCACCACCGGCATGCGCCTAGAATTCGTCGTCGGTCATCTCCGACCCCACGCTGGCGCACCACCCATCTCCAGCACCTTTGCACTCATCTCCTCCCAACTCACCTCCACTAAGCGTCTACACTCGTCGCCCTACAACCACCGATGTCATCACCACATCGGCGAACGTTCCTGCTCCTCTATCTCGGCCGCCGGTCTCTTCAATCCCGCCTCTTTCTTTTCCAGCGACCGAACCCCCACCATCATCAAACCAGATCTCATCTCCACCGAACCAGACCTAACCACCACCGAACCAGCTTTCATCACCACCGAACCAGACCTCACCACCACCAACACCAGACCCGAACCCACCACCGCCGACCCTGAATCCACCACCGTCGGCCCTGACCTCACCTCCACCAATCTCGAATCCATCACCACCAGTTCCGATGGATACCGCCATCCCAGACCTTCGCTGCTCCTCTCGGACCCATCGACCTCCACCATACCTTCGAGATTACAAGATGCATCATGTTGTTCTCTTGGGTCCTGAGGCCTCCTCCTCCTCCATGTCCGGCACTCGGTACCCACTGCAACAATATGTTTCTTACTCCAGCATATCTGATAAATACCGTTTATTTATGCATGCTATATCGAATTTGGTTGAGCCTTCAAATTATGAATAAGCTAAACATGATTCTCAATGGGTTGCAGCTATGAATTCTGAAATACAGGCCCTCGAGGACAATCACACATGGTCCATGGTCTCATTGCCCCCTGGTCAACGACCTATCGGTTGCAAGTGGGTCTTTAAGATCAAGTATCATGCTGACGGAAGCATCGAGCATTACAAAGCTCGTCTTGTTGCCAAAGGGTTCACTCAACGCGAAGGCATCGACTACAAAGATACTTTTGCACCTGTTGCCAAGCTCATTACTGTACATTGCTTACTAGCAGTTGCCGCTGTTCGAATTTGGCCTTTACACCAGATGGATGTGCAGAATGCTTTTTTACACGATGAACTCAGTGAGGAGGTATACATGCTTCCACCTCCAGGTTATCGTCGACAGGGGGAGAATTTAGTTTGCCGACTCCGCAAGTCTCTTTATGGCCTGAATCAGGCATCTCGTAGTTGGTTCCGACGATTTTCATGTGCCATACAAGAGATTGGATTTCAGCAGTCTAGTGTTGATTACTCATTGTTTACACAGGTCCGTGGGGATTCAATTACTATTGTGCTACTTTATGTTGATGATATGGTCATAACAAGAAATGATGAGAAGGCTATTAGTGACCTCAAGAAGTTTCTTAATAGCTGTTTCAAGATTAAAGACCTTGGATTGCTTAAATACTTCCTTGGCATTGAAGTTGCACGTTCTAAAACTGGAATTACGGTTTGTCAACGAAAGTACACATTGGACATATTAGAAGAAGTTGGGTTACTTGGAGCAAAACCGACAAATGTCCCCATGGAGCCTGATTTGGTGCTAACAGAAAAAGAGAGTGAAGCCCTTAAGGATCCCACTTGATATCGTAGGCTAGTTGGGAAGCTGATATATCCAATAATTAGCCGGCCTGAAATCACGTACTCTGTGAATACACTCAGCCAGTTCATGCCGGAACCCAAGTTGCATCATCTCAAGGCTACAAATCGACTCCTTCAATACTTGAAGGCAGCCCCAGGGCAAGGACTATTGTTCCCATCAAACGGTCCACTTAACCTGATTGGATATTGTGATGCAGACTGGGCGAGATGCCCAATTACACGACGGTCTGTGATAGGCTATTGCATTTTCCTTGGCAAGTCTCTTGTGTCTTGGAAGAGTAAAAAGCAAGCAACAGTTTCAAGATCATTAGCTGAAGCAGAATATCGATCCATGGCTGCAGCCACTTGCGAACTTTCTTGGCTGAGATATTTATTAAAGGATTTACATGTACCACATCCTGAATTAGCAAGATTGTTCTGTGACAATCAAGCAGCTCTACACATTGCTACAAATCCGGTGTATCATGAGCGGACGAAGCACATTGAAATAGACTGTCATACAGTTCGTGAGGAAATCCAAAGAGGGGAGATCAAGATGGCCTATGTGCAAACTGGAAATCAGATAGCAGATATATTTACAAAGCCATTGCGATCACCAATATTTCAAACACATCTAAGCAAGTTGAGTGTCGTTGACATTCACACTCCAACTTGAGGGGGAGTATTGAAGGAAAGAAGATCAGTTAAGGTATTATGCATTGATATTGGAATATGTGATAGAGATAATTGTGGATCATGTATCAATAGGCAATCAATCAGTAGTTATGCAGAGTGATTGTATGATCATAATATTTTTTATTTCCTAGAATAGGTTTGTATGCACCTATATGTATCAGCTAGCTTGTACAGACAAGATTATTGCAATATACATAAATTCATCTTCACTATCATTTTGTTTATTCTCTCATTTCTTTGTGCCAAACATTTTTGGGGTTTCTTGAATTGGTTGAAAGCTGATGAGCCAATCTCCAAGTACCACATGGAAAACTCCATCTGATTATCTCCTATGCCATCGGTCCCTTGCGAATGGTGTATGTAAACCGATGATAACTAGGGCTGGGCACTTAGTACCGGAATCCCGATCTCGTACCTGTTCCGTCCCGAAAGTTAGCGAGACGGGACGAGATAGGTTTTGAAAATGGTAATCCCGTCCCGTCTCGTCCCGTTATGTAATGTTGAAACGGGACGGGACGGGATTGAGACTATCCTGAAAAATCCCGTCCCGTCCTGTAATATTAGAATATCTGATTTTAATCATTTTATATTTGATTTTTTAGGTTGCATGTTGTTACAATGCACTCAACCACAGTCAATTTGGTCTAAAAGAGTAAAACTTAAACACTAGAAAATTCGATCTCACTCTCAACCAAATGATACGCCTCCACTCCCTCCAGCCTCTCAACCAAATTGGATATTTTCAGTTATTGTTTGAGGGTTAATTTTGAATGTGGGATGTTTAGTACTTTTAAAGTGGGATGTAATTCAGCACCTATGCACCTATGTCCTTGTTGATTTTAGTACTTTTAATTTCATTAATGTTCTTTTTTTTACTTGTGTGATTTTGTATTTTTTTTTTCCATTAATTTCATTAATGTTGTTTGAGGGTTAATTTGTCAGGATCCCAATCTCATCCCGGTCCTGATCGGGATCGGGACGTAAGGGAAAAATTTCTAAAAACGTCTTTCCATTCCGTCTCGTCCCGTTTTTTTATTTTCGGGACAGGACAGGATTCACCAAATCCCGGCCCATCCCGTTCTGTGCCCAGCCCTAATGATAACAGCTAGATCTTATATCCACTTTAAATTTTAGGTTCAAAAACAGTGCAAGTCTAACTAAAATCGTGATAATTGCTTCTTATTTTTATAGATACTCACTGTCCCCATTAGCTCTCGTCCTCACTCCGATCCTAATCCTATCGGAGATCAGTAGCCATCGATACACCTCATCATTCATGGATGATGGATCACCAAGACCAATTCAATGCTTTATATCAGGGGAGAGGATTCAAACGCAAAGTTCGAGTTAGACCACTGGGGTAAGCATCGATTCACCCACATTTTGTAGCTAAAAAATATTTTGGGTTTTACTTGACCATCTCCTTCTTTTGGTACAGTAACTGTTTGCCTGTGGAGCGTATCACCTGGAGAGAAAGAGAGCCAATAGTATTCAGCTACAACATCTAGCTTCAAATATATACTTTTATTTTTTCCTAATTAAATTCTATTGGAGCAATTGTTAGACATGCTAGAAATTGTAAAATATGACGACAACTTGAACAAATATAGAATAAATGATTTACTAGGCACGTAAGTGGTGTGGCGTCAGGGTTCTGCTTCTGCCAGGATGTCGCGGATCGTTCTGGCCACCCCTGCTACTTATGCTTCTTCAGCCTCATCTCTGAACCGGAGGTTGAATTTAGAGGAGGAGCAGGGGGAGAGGGAGGGCCGGAATGTAGAATGCATTCTAGAGTCACAACTTCAATGTTTTCCCTAATATTTTGCTTATTCCTAATTATTTAAATTATATCAATGGTTCACAATGTGTACATTAAATGGAAGAGTGATTATATTTTGTCTGCTAATACAAGTTTTATATTTTCCATAATGTGAGTAAATCGATGCAAGTGAATTACCGTATTGATCCATATCGAATTCTCTGTTTGAATGGTGTTGGGTTGCTACCTCAAGAATCCATGAATGATCGATGAGGCATAGTCTTCCATGCATTATGACAAAATTCTAGGCTCTGTTGAAAAAAGAGAATGAGAGCAAGCTCGAGAGAGAGAGAGAGAGAGAGAGAGATTTAAGTAAGGCACTTTAGAATGCATTAATTAGTTCATATATACTTCATACCCCTGTTGTAAGATTAAACATTTTCGAATTTATTACCCACATAAAATTCGAAATTATATATACTGTAAAGTATGTAGTTAGGCACAGAATAATGGAGCACACAATACCAAAAAAAATTTAGCAAACAGACATTAAATGAACAATGAATACATCTCTCACAAACATTTCATCAAACACCTATAATGCGTATCTGTAGTACACTTACTCAGAGTGTTCCACCCAATCATCGAACCGGCAGCAACCTCAGGCTTTCTTTACAAAATGGTAGATGAATTTTCGGATTTTATTACGAAATGGCACATCTAGGATCTATGTTCTCTACGGCTTGGAGAATAGAGTGCAACCATTGACCATCAATAGCTTGGTTACCAAGTTTGGTTATAGTTACCCGACCCAAATTAAATCGGGTCCCAAAACCTAATCCCCAATACAATTACTCAAATTTGAATAAAAAGATAAAATTCATATTTTTTTTCTTTGACGCATTTACTTGGCGCGTTTCTCCGAAATCCTAATTGATCGAGGATTTAGGATTGGATCCTAATTGATCGAGGATTTAGATTGGATTTCCATTTCCGAATGGGAAAAGGAGAAGGAAAGTTTCCTTATATCAACCCCAAGCCTCTGAATGGGAAAGTAATCTAAGTCACCCAGTCTCCTAGTCTCAGTTCTGTTTCGCTCTTTAGTTGAATTCAATCGGTTTTCTGGGTTTCGTATTACATGGCTACTAAAATCATGCATTCCAGCAACCACGTTCATACCCAGATGATGAAGATCAAAGTCCCCAAGTTTGCTAGGTTTCCCTCTTCTTCTGCTTCTTGTTTGTGCGATCGCGCGCTTGATTCTTCTCCTTGTTCAGTCCTACCTGAAAACTCCAAGAAGCGACCACTCTCACCACAACCGCTCCTTGTGGAGCACCAAGTGGGGAATAAGATAAAGAAGATGAAGGTTGTCGAGTCTCCCCTGTCACCAACGGAACTCCGTGGTGCGATGCTTAGGATCAAGCATACCGGTATTATCTTCAAAGCTCAGAAAGAGCATCTTGAGAAGCTTATATCTAATCTGGTGAAGCTGCAAAAGGCTTTAGCAGAGCTAAAACAAAAGCAGTTGGAAGAAAAAGAAAGAGTTGAGGCGCAACTAAGGATGGCTGATGACGAGGCAAAACGGAATCAAGAGGAGGCTGAGAGAGAAAGACTAGAAAGAATTCAGCGACAAAGGAGGAGCGAAAGGCTTGCTCTAGACAGATTTGACGTTGTGGCTAAATCTAAGGTACAAAAACCTTACTACTGCACACTAATGGAACTTGGGATTATAACTCGATGTGATTCTTCTTGGTCTTGTGGTTGTTGGGGAGGGAATCAACATCCTTTGCCATTGGAGCAGCTAGGTTTCATCAACAAAGAAGGAGATGAATTGGAGGAAGGAGAGATCCGTTGATACTTGCTGCTTTATTCTTTTATTTTTTGATCACCGTAAATACCACTTTCTTTTGGGACTCAGAATGGTTTGGAGACAATTGTAATTGTAAATGTAATTTTCATCATTAGTGAAGTGATTTTCTTCTTGATTATTACATGGATAAATCAGTGTGGTTGTTGGCTTTGTTTTTTCTGTAATCTTTATATATTGTCCTGCATTTGTTTTCACAGCAATTCATTATGTGGATAATCACCCCACTGTTGATAGCAATTAGCACTTTCTTCTTTTGACAAAAAATTGATGGAATACCATTTCTGTAATTAATTCAAACCAAAAAAACATGAATGTGCCTCAGTTTCGATTATGAGACAATGCACAGAGACAATACAGAACATAAAGAGTCAGATTTAGTCCCACAAATTCCAAATTGAGCTTCAAAGCTGACCATAAAGCCAAATAATTTTGAGCCTCATTTTACATTTAAAATCCACATTTTCACATAAATCTCAAGTGTTTCATTGTGATTTTTTGCCACTTCAATGCATCCCGCTTTAAAACTGATTCTCATAGATTTAACTCATTTAAGGACCCATATAATATATGGATCACTAAAAAGTACCGGCAAATTTCATAAAAGATAAAAATAAAAATAAAAACCGGAAATTTTATATTGTGTTTTATACTTAAAATGAGTTTTTGAAATATTAACATTAGTACTTTTCAATTAACCACCATAAACAACCCCTCAAAAATACCACGGTATTCTTTCTCAAAACTCTCTACCGGCGACAACTAGGGTTCGAGTTTTTGTTTAGTTTTCCTATGTGGCGTTGATCCTTCCATGGTCATTGCTTTGGCTACCATAACAACACGTCTTGTCTCCAAACTCTCCTTGAAAGATGCTGAAGAACCAGTCGACCTGGGGACTCTCCGTTATCCAAAGAAGGATTTTATGGCGCAAATTCTTCTTAGTTGGGCATCTGAACAGTGCCCGAAACGTCATGCAAGTCTACCTCAGCCACACTTGTGGGTCCTAGTTTGTACGGTTGGATAGTAGGTGCTGCATATACCTCATTGTCATGTTGAGGGCTGGTATGCAGACTTATATCACCACTCTGCCCATGGCAGTACATGCACCCAATTTTCTGGTTTATTCCTAGTCACACAATGAAGGTATTGCTCCAAGGTTTTGTTGAGGTTTTTTGTGTGGCTATTTGTCAGGACCCATCCTAGATTTCACCTTGAAATCCAGAGTAAATCTTGCAGGGACCACCTCCAAAAAAGATTCTACCGAAAAGTCGGCATAACCTCCCTTGAAAATTGACAACCCTTACCTAATCAAAATCTCAAAACACTTCTATAATCAAAATCCCACCTTAACTCCTGGAGCCACCGTGTTCCCCATAATAAAACAACTCCACAATATCTAACAACTCAACATAAGTAGTTTCAAAAGCTTCAGAAATTAAAATACAATCCCGAAGTGGCTAGACATGTCTAATGGTTCAGAGCATTCTAAAGAAAGGGACCGATATAGATACAATAGGTTAACTGGTAACCTAACAAAATGTGTAGCAGCGGAAGTGTACTATGCCTCAACTCTTACTAAGCTGAATCACGATCTACAGATTGGGCATTTAAAACCGAAGAGCCCAGGGGAAAGCATTTCAGAAAACTACGTTAGAGTGAGTGGACAAAAATAATCTTAATTACCAAAAACAATGGAAATTAATTAGGGCAAAATATTGTATATAGTCTTTGTGGTTTAAAGTTGATATTTGTTTAGTCCTTATGGTTTTATTTTAATCTGATTAGTCCTTAAAGTCACGATTTTGCATCCAAATAGTCCTTATGGTTTTATTTTAGTCTGAATAGTCCTTAGAGTCATGATTTCTCATCCAAATAGTCCTTATAGCCTTTAACTGAGAAAATTGACGGAAATACTATTTGGATGAAAAATCATGACTTTAAGGACTATTCAGATTAAAATAAAACCATAAGGACTATTTGGATGAAAAATTATGACTTTAAGGGCTATTCAGATTAAAATAAAACCACAAGGACTATTTGGATGAAAAATTATGACTTTAAGGACTATTCAGATTAACATAAAACCACAAGAACTAAACAGATGTTGGCTTCAAACCATAAAAACTAAACAAATTTCATTCAATTAATTAATATCCAAAAATGTAATACTTTCCCATTTTCTTTAAGAATCTAAAAGGCAAGCATGCGATCAATTTAAATTAAACATAGAATACTCATAACGTAATTTCTGAAAATATATTTCAATTATGAGATCTTATAAGCGAACTTACAAATCTGAAATACACACACACTTAAAATCAAACATCGTCAACATATCGATCAATCTTCAATGTCAAACATCAACAACTTCCTCACACTCACGTATGACATTCTAAACAAATCTACAACCACACACCTACGACTACACCAACACTTCTACTTACGAACACATGACTACATCGACACTCCCACGTCTCACACATAATACTAGACCGCTGACCTTATTGACAAGCCTACCACCACACACTCTCAACTACCCCAACCCTCGTATAAACTCACCCATGACCACATCAACAACTCTACCGAACTCAAAAGACCACACCGACACTCCTATACGCACACACCAGTACATCCCCTATCTTCTGGTGCCACCAGTTCATCCCCTCTCTCCTGGTGTCTACATGACTACACTGACACCCTATACGCACACAGCAGTATATCCCCTCTCTTCAAGTGCCACCAGTTCATCCCCTTTCTCCTGGTGTCTAACTCCTGGGGCCCACTAGTACATCCCCTCTCTTCTAGTGACTTGACACATCTATATAGCAACCAGTACATCCCCTCTCTTTTGGCGCTAAAATCCTATGAGACAACTAGTTCATTCCTTCTCCTCTAGCATCTCAACACACAACACTATATATATAGCTATTGGTGCATCCCCTCTCTTCCGGCGCTATAATCCTAAGAGATTGCTACTCCTACATTCTTCGAAAAATTAATAATAATTCCAAAAAGTCGAATAGAGCTCACAAGAGAAATATCTCGGCCCACTAGATAGAGCTCCCGAGAAAAATATCTCGGCCCACTAAATATAGCTCACGAGATAAGTATCCAGGCCCACTCTCCCAATGAATATAATAACACTCATTCTCTAGTAATCGCTTGAGACAAGTATAAAATTAATCAAGGCATCACAAATCTTATCTTACCAAACAACTTTCGAAGCACAAGCTCAAACCAATAATCAATATAATTATCTCAAATCATTTCTGAAATCAAAGACAGATGCATATATACCAATCGCAATAGCAATAACAAATAAATGCATTAATTATATTTTGAAATGAAATTGCATGTATTAATCTTTGAAAACAAAAGTTCACTCACAGTGTGTGCGGCTAGAAATGCCAAGCGTAGGGATCCTCTTCAAGGAAAGCGTCCGGACCTTGTCCTGAACCAAACGACAAATTCATAAACATTAACTCGGAAATATCCAAACTTCGGAATCGCCCAACAATCCCATACGTTAACCAAAATCGATAAATAGCACGTCGATAGATTTGTATTATAAGGCTCTACCTAACGAGCCACGGAAAGTCACGAAAATGGCGGCACGCGTTGCCAGTAGTGGCAGCGGTGGAGCACCACCAATGACCACCAAAATTTGACAGAGTGTTCCTCTCACCAAGCCAAACAACTTTCCTAACTACCATCAAGATCAATTTCAAATAGAAACATGGTAATCGAATTAAAAACTTAAAACCCTAATTCAAGAACCCTAGAGATAAAAATCGTCGATTCTCCTTACCTAGCTCGAGTTGGATCGAGCCCTTTTGAAGGTTTGCTATACGAGGGAAGACTTTCAAGATACGGGTGGTGGCGCCGCCTGAGTTGTTCGGAGGAGAGAGAACTAATCGAGTCGCCGATAAGGTCCCTCATGGACTGTTCATGACTTGCTGCGCTTCGTACACCAAGAATCGATCTGCAAAGCTGCTATAGAATGATAGGGGAGGCAGAGAGCTTTCAAACGTCACCTATGGCGTCGCCGAAGGAGGTCAGATGGCTGAGAAACGGTTAAAAAACTGATCTGGGTCGGGTCCCGTTCGCAAGTTGTCGAGAGAGAGAGCTAGGTTTCTGAAAAAGAAGTGTCTCGAAATAGAAACTTACCCCTTCTATTTATAGTAGTTTCTATGAATAGTAACTTTAATGTTTTGACCATAACTTATTCATACAGACTCCGATTTAGGCGTGTCACATGTCCACGCCCTTTACGACTTTCATGAAGGAAGTTTTCTCAAATTCTAAACGAAAGAAAAAGTCAACAGTTTGGAGAACCTAAAAGCTCATAAACAAAGGTAACAGTAAAATTATGTTCATTTACAGTCTAAATGACAGTAAATGGGTTAAATAAGATCCGGGGTGTTACACCATTAGTCTATGGGTGGTGAGTTGTGGACTTATTCAAAGTGGTACCATGCAACTTAAAGCTCATAAAAATAGGATCCCTATCTAATATGATCACATCAAGCATGCCCAAGTTTCTAAAAATTGGATAAGTCGGCCACCTAGGCACTAAGCATCGTCAAGCCGTTCTGATTTCAATGTAATCATCTGGGCTACGCGGCTAAGAGAAAGTCGGCTGCTCAGGCGGCCTAGGCGGCGCCTAGGCGGTCTGGGCGGTCAGCCGATTAGTCTCGACTCAAACCTAAAACGCTAAACTAGATATGTTGCACCTCTCTTCCTCTGTCTCCCTCTCTCTCTAGTTGCGAATCTGGGTTGCACTCGAGTTTCTCTCCCAACATCTAGCAAGTCTTCAATCTGAGTTATCTGACAATCTTCAAGTATCTTAGTTTCTGGGTTTTTGCATAGAGTTTCGCAAGAAGAGAATAGAATGAACAGGATAGGGAACATTAAAGAGAGAGAAAAGGGATTACAATGAAATTGGAACAAAAACAAGAACTTAAAGATTGTGAGATGAATTCTGGGTTACAAAATGAAAGAAAAGAAACTGTGTGGTCTCATTGAGAGAGAGAGAGAGAGAGAGAGAGAGGGATAAGATGGAGCAAGTGGTGGTTTGGTGCTTTTCAAAAAAAAAAGTGGTGGCGTGGTGCACGGGACATGTGCACGTGTGAAGAGCGCAAACCATATTATTTTTTTTTAGAAGAATTTTTTTTTTGAGAAGGAGAAAACCATATTATAATTGTATTTATATAATTATTTGTTATTAAAAAATAAAATAAATACAAAAATACAAATCTGATTAATCCCTAATTAATCCCCGATTAATCTTTTAGGCGTTGTCCGCTCGACTAGCACCCAACGTTTTTTAGAACCTTGAGCATGCCATGAAGTTTAAATATCTCATACACAAAAGTACTTGCCAATGAAGCAGCTGTATAAGGGTGAGCAAGAAGAACAAAAAGTGCAAACTTTGAGAATTTGTCAATCACAACCCAAATCACTGTTTTACCTTTGAGATTTAGGAAGTGTCTCTATAAAGTCCATAGAGATCACACTCCAACCTCTCTCTGGTATAGCGCTTAATAAGCTGTAAGATTCTCGGGGGCTTGATTGACTCGTAATGGTTTTCCTAACATATAGCATAAGCAACGACAAAATTTTTTACATCCTTCTGTAATCTAGGCCATGCAAAATTCTTGTTAACCCTCATGTATGTCCGAGACCTCCCTCCATGACCTCCCACTACTCCTCCATGAAATTCCTGAATCACTTTTTGTCTCCAATTGTCCTTTCTTGGACAAACATTTATGTCTTTGTACATTAATTGTGAGTCAACCAAGGTATAATGCTTCTAGCCTTATTGATATGGTAGTTTTCTTTGATATGTTAGTTTTCTTTGTAGGATGGATTGAGTTGAAAGGTCAGTGAGGCAAGCTTACTGGCTGTGAACTCAAGCTTGAGCAGTATTAAGTGCAACTGTTCAAGATATGGCATTTGGAGCTGCATTGTCCTTCACGGCGGCGTCAATGGATTGATTGAATAGGACTTGTGTTCGTACATAGGGGCAAGATTATGGATATTGGGGTGCAGCGGGTGTCACTATTTCAGATGCGTGGAGGACCTGAGGAGGAAGAACATCGGTGGGACGGGAAGACCGCTGGGGTGGTGTCGTCCAGCCTTTGGGAGGAGCGCAAACGACCAAGATGTTGGCTTGCTAGTAGTGATGATCGTGGAGTTCCTTCATTGAAAACTTGAAATCTATTATGATCAGTTTGAATCAATTCGATCTAATTAGGTGGGGCAGTTTGGATTTGTCTATGAAAGGGATGAGCACCTTGTGGGCTTGTGGTGGCACAATATGGGAGACGTAAACCAAATGGTGGATTTGTGGATCCTGCAACCCACGAGTTGAGCTTGGGTTGCTTGGTGATTGGGCAAGGGCTTCCACTCTGGCCCAAAATTCTATTTCTTTTATGTTTATTATTTTCTTCTATTTATGCTTTATTGCATTTTCATAACGTCTTTATGTCATCAATACTACCACATCACTTAAGGTAGGGACCAAAGGGTCTTCTGCTGGTCTATGCACCTTATGTGCCTTGTCTGCTCTAGATAGGCAGCACGTAGAGATTCTCAATATTATTTCGAGATTTCTTCTAGATGCTTATTGTAGTCAAGGGTATAGGCTCCATGTATTTGATTGAAAGAGAGAGAGAGAGAGAGAGAGAGAGAGAGAGAGAGAGAGAGAGAGAGAGAGAGAGAGAGAGCTGAGTAGTGAAAGAGCTTTATTTTAATAAGCGTTTTCCGCTTGATATTGTGAATAAGATCCTGGCTATTCCTATTGGCTCTTGGTCATGGTGATCGGTGGAGTTGGGGAGAGGATATAACATGTTTTACTATCAAATATGCTTATCACATGGCAAGGAAACGAGTATTAGATGATCATGATACTAGAGGAAGCCTTAGTGTGGAGCTATGGAATAAGATTTGGACTGCCCTGGTTACAAGGAAGGTGAAAGTGTGTGTATAGAAGGCGGCTTCAAACATTTTTCCCTCACGAAATTGATTTAGTTGAGGTATTGATATCGATACGTTTGTGATGAAGAAGTTGAGTCTCCACTTCATGCGCTTTGTGAATGCCCTGATATAGCTTCTTTTCTACAAATGGCTCATGTTCCGGTCTCGTTTGTAGAAAATAGTATTCATGATTTGTTAGCATCTGCCTATTCTAACTCTTGTACTCCTTTGCTACGCTTGTGATGATTATCTGGGCTACTTGGAGAAATAAAAATACGAAAATCTAGAGTCATGAGGATAAACAAGCTAGTAAGATAGTTCCTATTACACTAGGGTGGTGGGAAGAATACAAGGCTGCATAGACTTCTTCTCAGGTACACAGTCCAACCCGCAGAATGAGATGGCAAAAACCAGCAGTGGGTTATATTAAACTGAATGTGGATGTTGCTCATGACGTGCATCAATTTTATACTAGAGTTGAAATATGAGTCCTCAAAATAGTAAATTGGTCCTCAAAGTTATAATATGAGTCCTTAAACTGAATGTGGATGTTGCCCGACGTGCATCAATTTTATACTAAAGTTGAAATATAAGTCCTCAAAGTAGTAGAATTGGTCATCAAAGTTATAATATGAGTCCTTAAAGTTTTAAAATTTTAGTTAAAACATTAGTCCTTAAGTGGTAAAATGTGTCATTAAAGTGGTAATTTAGTCCTTAAAGTTACATCAACTTCTTTTTATCACTTCAAGGACTCATATTACCATTTTAAGGATTAATAATTTAATATTATTATTTTAAGAACTTATGTGATAATTAAGAATATTTACAACTTTAAGGACTCATTTACAACTTTGAGAACTAATATTATCACTTTGTGGACTCATTTTACAACTTTAGAACAAAGTTAATGCATTAACACATTGTAGAATTTCCCCTTTTGGTAATGATACTAATAAAGCAGGGATTGGAGGTGTGTTTCGTGATCATGAGAGCAACTTCCTGGGGTATTTTTCTTAGACTCTCTCGGTTGCTAATTCGGCTAGACATAGTGAGCTCTTAGCCCTTATTCCAGGTGTCTAGTAGTTTGGCTTTCGGTCTTATACCATCCCCGACTATAGGAATATTTTTTCGATAACAAGACTATAGGAATGTTATTTTCTTATGAGATGTATGGTTCTTAATCAATGATATCTATTCAAAAATTTCCAAATAAAAAATAAATTAGAACAAGTTACTTTGTTCTTTTCCACCTTTTTTACCACCATCATCCATTTCTTATATATTTGAACCCTGGGTCTTATATATGTGGCGTCAGGATTTATGTTCTTTCTTTTCACTTTTTTTTTTGTTTTTTTTTTTTACCATTGCTTGTTTTTTTATGCTAAAACAATTAAATTACAAAGAAGAACCTCTAAAGCAACCAGTTCCAAAGAGGTCAAAACTCAAAGTTGGCCTCCCAACAACTAGGATTAGAGAGCTTGTGTCCCAAATTAGCAAGGGCATTAGCGACGAAGTTTGTTTCCCGAAGAACATGATGAAAGGAGATATGATCAAAGAATGTAGCAATCATTCTGATATCTTGGACAATCTGGAGGAGCTTCTAGGGGCATTTGAACTTCATGTTGACACAATTGATGACCAAGGAAGAGTCACCCTCAACAACCACATTTTTGACGTTCATCTCTTTTGCTTTGAGGAGGCCGTCTTTGAGAGCAGTTGCTTCTGCGACTGGGACATTTGTTTTCCCAATACAACGCGCAACAACAACTACATGACACCCCACACCATCTCTTAGAACAAAGCCAACAGCTGCAACAGAGCTCTGTTGAAACACTGAACCATCAAAATTGATCTTCACAACACCAGGAGTGGGCGGTGTCCACTTGATGTTATTTTCATCCCTGGATCCCATCCTAGTGTTACTTGCAGCCTGGTGGTTAGAATGATGATAAGAAACTACACAAGCAACAACAACATGAGCTGAAAAATGTTTATTCTTAAACACACAGTCATTGCATTTCTGTCATATTTCAACATAAAGTATGCAGTTAGGAGAGAAACTAAAGCATAAAGTATTTGCACTCAGAGTAGTTTCTGCCATATTTTACCATTGCTTGTTGTTACACCAAAATGTCAGAGTTCCAGTGCATTTTCTTTTGAAAGGGAGTTCTACTGTGTCTTAAAAAACTATAGAGAAGCTTTGCTACAAAAAAAAAATACACTATAGAGAATGAAGTACGTGATCTGCAAGCATTATGTGAAGAAGCTGCAGTCTGCCATTAGGTAACCGGGCGAAAACATATTGTCCATCACCATCAAGAAAATTCAGGTAATTAGGTAATTAGCATGCCTGAACAGATTGATCCTGGTTCATTCCACACAACAACAACAAAACAAAAAAACAAAAAAAAACAGATTGATCCGGGTGCTCTTTCTCATAGTTTCGTTGTGGTAGAGCAGCCATCTCCCTCATTGTTGCATACAGAAAAATAGCTAGGCAGTCCAAGATAAGATCCCAGATGTGAATATTTGAGTTCGGGGTCTACCTTATAATTGACAAGATACATCTCAGAAATCTGTCGTTGGTTGGCCTCGGTGAAAACGATATGTCACTGAAGATATAGTGTGCATTACACTGCTCTGATGTTGGCCCAGGCCTAGTGTTTTGCCATTTATAAGTTTAGCTAGCAGCTGAAATTAGAACCATTTTTACTTTGAACTTGACATTCACTCATGAGCCTTGACCATTCAATTCAAAAGAAGAACAGAATCCTGTAAGAAAAGCAAATGAGCTCTGGGTACGAATGATCTAGTATATTTTAGATACTACTCTAAATGCGTCGACCTTTTAACCATTAGGTGTAGATTTTTTGGTGGTTTAAGTTTTATATGAAGTAGCCGAGTTTTGAATTTCCACATTTTCACCAATTGTTATAGTGTTATTGTCCAACTCTTTGTTTTTCTTTCGCGTTATGTTACTATTATTCTACTGATTGCTTATTTTAGCATATCGTTTTGGTTATTTTGACATATTAACTTGCTCATCTTAGCTTCCATTGGGTTCATTTTACCACATTAATTGTTCGTTCTAGTTTCTTTGGGCGATTGCCTTTTTACCAATCCTGGTTGTACGGTTGTACCTACTATTTTGCTCTGTTGTTAATTTGGATCCCCAATTTGAGTCCCAAATTTACCTAATAGGCATCAATTTTAACTGATTAAAGATTCTAATTACTATCATTCATTGTAGGCATCAATTTTCACAGAAAAGTTAAGAGTATCTCCTCTAATCTTATAAGTTGCCACTGGCTGGACATTGATGATGGTGTTCCATAAGATTAGGTCGGCCCTCAGTGACATGTCACTGAATCTATAATGTGCAAGTCCCCAATTGTTTCCTTTCTTGTTAGCCTATGTTTCAATTTGGGAGTTTACTTGGGGAAACAAAAAGCTAGAACATATCAACACAAATTACACCGCAAAAATTGAATACTAGATAACATTGCGTGCACATTTTAGTTATTGAAAAGAATGTTGACTACAAATAACAAGGTTGAGATCACTTAATAGGCGACGGGTCACTTGCACTGCCTGTACGTAGATGAAATTTCATTAACTTAGAACTCAAGTTAAAACTAATAGAAAATAGAAAATTCTTTTATGTCATAACTCAAGGTATAAGTGACCCAACATTTATTATGTAATCTCAACAATTGGTATTTATGGTTAAATTTTCTTTCTAGTAATAGAAAAGCATATTTAAAATTTTCTAAATTTAATTTCCATTCATGTTAGTTAAAGTGCACGACTGTTCTTTGAATACTTTATCGTTTGGTTTGGTCCACTTTCAATTAGAAACTTTTGATTGACATTTAGTTACTTGATCTTCTAATTGTAACGAATTGCAACATATGCTCCGTATATACTTGTAACTATCACAAAAACATTTGTCTACGATTCTAAATTATGAACACCTTCAAATCCTTACATATCATCTAGAATAATTATGTTATTAGTCCAAAGACCAAATCAGTTATATACGTACAACCAAATGTTTTTTCTGACTGCCCTCTGAGCAAGTGATTATTGTACTGTTCGCTGAGCTTTATTAATGAATGACCTCTCTTTCAAAAAAAAACAAAAAAAAATTCAACATCATTTAAAGAGGTATTGCCAACTAGGTCTGATTTTTGGGTCTTTTTCTAATTTAGAAACATGAGATTTACTTTTATGTACTTCCCCTCTTTAGGCTAATTAGTTATCATCCCATGTTAAGCTATTTCACTAACCATTTTAACTTGACATTCACTCATGAGTGTTGACCACCATATTCAATTCAAAAAACATGAACAGAAAATCCCAGTGGCAGTAACAAAGATAGATTCAAAGTAACAAAAGGGGGATGCAAAACAAAAACAGTTACAAGAGTGGGTGGGGTTAAAGCTCAAAAGGCCAGTACATAAGGCAAAAAATGTCAAACTAGAGGAAAAAGTAGAAAGACTCTTGGCTAAAACCAGCTAAAAACAATAGCCCCAAATCAATGGTGGGTCTGTTCCAATTTTAGCTTTGACCCAAGACACTGTGTGAAGAAGCTTTCAACATTTTCAAACGATGGGGATGGAAACAAAATGTATCACAAGCCTCACAATGTTCGCATTATGTATGACACTATTTCTTTCCAAATGTATAAAATAAAAATCACATAGGAATAATCCATACATAACCCTCCCTCTAGAAAAAGACATGGCCATGATCTCTTTTTTTTTTTTTGACAAGTACATGGCCATGGTCTCGAATTCTCAATATAAAAAATATAACTTGGCCTGTATTACGTTATAGATGAACCACTTTTCAAGTGGCTAGCCTTGCCACCTATACTTTTTTTTAAAATAAGACGGCTATAGCTAATGCAGTTGTGAATCAAACTGCCTACTTATTTGAGTTGGCTCTCCAAATTGATTCAAATGAAAATGCTCGATATACAAACTTAGAGAAATAAACATTTCAACAGAACAACTATGTCGCGCACATCATATACAAACATACCCGTTATAAAGCGGACATCCGCAAAACACAAAAAATATGGATTCGCCGGCGTCGTCGGTCCTCTAGCCTGAATTAGACTCCGGCAATGGTGTTGTTATTGCCTAACATACCCCAAACCTCGATCTAGAGGTTCTTTTTGCCTCTGGACTCATCTGCTTCGAGTTTGTTCGAGTTTGCAGTCAACATTGATGGTGAGTGAGGGTTTGCCACCCAAATCTTCAACCTCAATCAGCTAGGCCTCCATCTTCGTGACAAAGCCGTCCAGGATGCCTGTGGTCTTTGTCCAACAAGAGCATCGCCGCCGTTGACGCTTGATGCGGCTGTGAGGATAGACGTTCACACTTTTTGTGTTTTGCGGGATTCACTTCCGAACGGCTCCGCATATACCAAAATAGAAATAATACAAGATCAGCTTTCCAAAAAACATAATCCAACGATCTCATTATGCGATCACACTACATTTTAAATTTTATTTTATCGTGTAGCATGAAAATTCAAAAAACAACAAAGATTACACACTAGGGCCAATGATTAAAACCAACGTGGTCATATGAGATTGAAAAGCGATTCCCCCAACAGTCCCACATACACCACCCACCACTCGCCGTTTCGAAACAGCACTATCCCAAACTGTGCTTTCTTCTCCCCGGGGGCAAATCCGTCATTCCCTCCCCTGTCACACTCGGTCACTCTCAAATATCAGAGTGAGTGAGCGAGTCTCTTTCACTACTGAAGCAGCGCAAATGGCTTCTCTGCAAAACCCCAACCACCACCCTTAGCCCCTCATTTCCACGAAACCGCCGCCGCCGCCGCTCATGGCCGCGCTGCTTCTCTCTCTTCTGGTGCTCTGCGCCGCACCGTTGCTCTCCTGCTCCGCCGCCGCCGCACAGCGCGGCCCCGATAGGCAAGCCGAGATCGACGCTCTGACTACCTTCAAGCTCGACCTCCAGGATCCGATTGGCGCATTGAACGGTTGGGATGCCTCCACGCCTTCCGCCCCCTGCGACTGGCGCGGCGTCTTCTGCGACAATAGTTCTCGCGTCTCGGAGCTTCGTTTGCCTCGGCTTCAACTCGGCGGCCGGCTCAGCGACTCGTTTTCCAAGCTCAAGATGCTGGGGAAGCTCAGCCTCCGGTCGAACGCCTTCAACGGCACTGTCCCTGACTCACTCTCTCAATGCACGCGCCTACGCGCCGTCTTCTTGCAGAACAACTCTCTCTCCGGGAAGCTGCCGCCGGGGATCGGGAACCTCACTGGTTTGCAGATTCTCAATGTCGCAAGTAACCGCCTCTCCGGCGAAATCTCCGGCGAGCTCCCTCCGAGTCTTATTTACCTCGATCTCTCTTCCAACTCATTCTCCGGCGAGATTCCGAGGAGCATCGCGAACCTGACGCAGCTTCAGCTCATCAACCTGTCGTACAACCAGTTTTCCGGTCAGGTTCCGGCGAGCTTCGGCCAGCTCCAGAAGCTGCAGTTCCTCTGGCTGGACCACAACCTCTTGGAAGGGACGCTGCCGTCGGCGATAGCCAATTACGAGGCGCTGGTGCATTTGAGCGTCGAAGGGAATGCGCTCGGCGGCGTGATTCCGGCGGCTATCGGAGCTCTGCCGAAGCTTCAGGTGCTGTCGCTTTCACAGAATAATTTCTCTGGTATGGTCCCATCCTCGTTGTTTTGCAATGCCTCATTCAATACGGCGTCGCTTAAGATTGTCCAGCTAGGGTTTAATTCGTTCACGGATATTGTTAAGCTTGAGACGGCCACATGTTTTAGTGGTCTGGTGGTTTTGGATCTTCAGCACAATCGGATTGGCGGCGATTTTCCTTGGTGGTTGACACAGGTGCCCAATTTGACAGTGTTGGATGTTTCTAGTAACTTATTTTCCGGCTTGGTGCCGCCGGAGATTGGAAACCTTTCGAGGTTACAGGAGCTTAAGATGGCTAATAATTCATTTAGCGGTGCAATTCCGCAAGAGATTAAGCAATGCAGCTCACTAAGCGTGCTTGATCTCCAAGGAAATCAATTTTCGGGTGAAATTCCTGTGTTTTTGGGAGATTTGACAGGTTTGAAGGTGCTGTCTTTAGGGGAAAATCAGTTCTCGGGTTCCATTCCTCCGAGTATTGGTAATCTTTCCAGGCTGGAGACTTTGGGCTTGGGAGGGAATAACTTGACCGGAACTATGCCTGAGGAATTGTTAATAGGGTTGGGTAATTTGACCACACTGGACCTGAGTGGTAACAAGTTTTTTGGTGAAGTTGCCATCAGTATTGGGAGTTTGAGTCAGTTAATGGTGTTGAATTTAAGTGGCAATGGCTTTTCTGGAAGGGTTCCGACTAGCTTGGGTAGTCTTTTCAGGCTTACGACTATTGATCTGAGCAAACAAAACTTTTCTGGTGAGGTGCCCTCTGAGCTTTTGGGGTTACCCAATTTACAAGTCATTGCATTGCAAGAGAATAGGTTGTCTGGAGACGTCCCTGAAGGTTTTAGCAGTTCGATGGGTCTGCATTATTTGAATCTCAGTTCAAATGCATTTTCTGGTCACATTCCAGAGAATTATGGTTTTCTTCGGTCATTGGTTGTTCTTTCATTGTCCAACAATCATATTTTAGGACCAATTCCACCAGAGCTTGGGAACTGCTCCGATATTCAAGTTCTGGAGCTGCAAATGAATTCTTTGACTGGCACCATTCCAGCCGATCTCTCTCGCCTATCAGTTTTGAAGGAACTTGATTTGGGTAGCAACAACTTAACAGGTGGAATCCCAGAGGAAATCTCCAAATGCTCATCATTAACTGCTTTATTGTTGGACTCCAATCATCTCTCAGGCGGTATACCAGACTCATTGTCTAAGCTATTGAACCTAACCACGCTGGATCTCTCCAACAACAATTTGAGTGGGCAAATTCCTGGTGATTTTGCATCTATTCCTGGCCTAGTGAACTTTGATGTCTCAATGAATAACCTCTATGGTGAGATTCCAGTAACACTTGGTTCTCGGTTCAACAATGCATCAGACTTTTCTGGGAATCAAAACTTATGTGGCCTGCCATTGGAAAAGAAGTGCAAGGATCTAGACAAGAAAGACAGAAATAAGAGGTTGATTCTGCTAATTGTGATTGTTGTTAGTGGAGCTTGCCTATTGTCTTTGTTGTGCTGCTTCTACATTTTCAGCCTCTTGAGGTGGCGCAAAAAGCTCCAACAGGGATCATCTGGGGAGAAGACTAGAAGTAGTGCAAGGGCTAGCTCAGGAACTAGTGAGGGCCGTGGAAGCTCTGATAGTGGAGTGCCAAAGCTTGTCATGTTCAACAGCAAAATCACACTTGCAGAGACAATTGCAGCCACTAGGCAATTTGACGAAGAAAATGTGCTGAGCAGAACACCATATGGCTTGGTTTTCAAGGCTTGTTATGAGGATGGTATGGTGATGTCCATCCGTCGGCTTCCTGATGCCACACTCAATGAAAACATATTCCGAAAAGAAGCAGAAGCACTAGGCAGAGTCAAGCACCGAAACTTAACAGTTCTTCGCGGCTACTATGCTGGTCCACCTGACCTCAGGCTTCTTATCTATGACTACATGCCCAACGGTAACCTAGCTACCCTTCTGCAAGAAGCATCACACCAAGACGGTCATGTCCTCAATTGGCCAATGCGCCATCTCATTGCACTTGGAATTGCTCGTGGCTTGGCATTTCTACACACATCTACACTTGTACACGGAGATGTGAAGCCACAAAGCGTGCTATTCGATGCAGATTTTGAAGCCCATTTGTCTGATTTCGGCCTAGACAAACTAACATCAGCAACAAGCGCTACCACTCAAACTGAAGCCTCAACCTCAACCACAGTCGGCACATTGGGCTACGTCTCTCCAGAAGCAACACTAACAGGCAGAGTCACAAAGGAATCGGACGTTTACAGCTACGGGATCGTCTTGCTCGAGCTCCTAACAGGAAAGAAGCCAGTGATGTTCACTGAAGACGAAGACATAGTGAAGTGGGTGAAGAAGCAGCTTCAAAGAGGCCAAGTGGCCGAGCTACTAGAGCCAGGGTTGCTTGAGCTAGATCCTGAGTCATCCGAGTGGGAGGAGTTCTTGCTTGGAGTGAAAGTCGGGCTGCTTTGCACAGCACCGGACCCGCTGGATCGGCCCACCATGTCCGACATTGTTTTCATGCTCGAAGGCTGCCGGGTCGGACCTGACCTCCCCTCCTCCGCCGACCCGACATCGCTACCGTCACCGGCGTGACATTGTTTTAATTTATTCAATTTATATTTCCCATTTTGTAGTTTCTAATTGTAGTCGTTAGCAGAATTTCAACATTTCTGTCTTGGAATCGGCCGGAATTCAGTGAACACCGAAAGACGAAAAAACAAAAATTATGTTTTCCAGTCAACGACGTCGACGTGGGGAGTAAATGAAAAGGGCTAAAAAAACATGGGAAAACGACACCGTACCGGGCCCGGTGTGCTGCTTCCCGCCAAAAACAAAAGGTCTAAAACTGGGGAGGCGCATGTGGCCTCGTGACAAAATTAAAATGTAGCCGTTATGGTCGTCTGTCTAGGCATTGGGTTTCGTAAAGCCTCAGTGCCACGTGGAAGCCTCAGTTCGTTAATTGCTGGAAGGAGAAGACGATGGAGTAAGTTTCAGGTCCCTAGTGCTTGTTTATTTGTTTATTTTTCTACGAATTTTATAATTACATAAGTAAATCTTGAAAGAAATAAAAACATAATAATAATGTTGGAGGTACAGGGATAAATAGAATTTATATGAAATAGAAGGGTAATACGAAGGTGGAAGCAATGGGGTTGAATAAATTTATGCAACTGGGTAAATGCAGTAACGTTTAAGCAAAGCATCTTCTTCTGCTTTCAACTCCACAATGTCATGGGTGATTGCCAAGTTTGTTGACCAAGATTTGGTTGTCAATCTTGAAACTGAAAGTAGGGGAGGGCTGGTCTCTCCTCAGGTGCTTCATGGAAACAAATTTGCTATCCTTGCAGATGTGGATGGAAGTGATCCAAGCAATTCTAACTTGGAGCATGCCCAAAAATCTCAGTCTAGTTCTCGGTCGAAGTTGGAATGACATTGTAAGAAGAGGAGCATCACATTGTAGGTTATCGCAGTTCATCAGAAATACTGCACGTATCCATCAGAGATCAGGCACCAATACGTCCTACATTTCTTTTGTTTCAAGTTCCTTAGATTTCTGCAAACTCGTATAGAGACGGAGGGGAGTCTAATGCGATTTAGATTTTGAATGATGCTCAACTTGGCATACAAATCAATGGCTCAAATGCAGGTAATGTTGACCATGTAGGTGAGGACATGATGAACCCGGCAATAAGCTGTTGCCATATACTAAGTTGTGTTAGGGGTGACTTGGAAAATGAAGAACCTATCGGGCATGTTGTTTACATACTTCTTAAGTCTCGGACTAATCTTAAGAAGAAGTAACCTTGAGCAATCAACTACGTCTGACCTTAAGAAGTAACCTTGTTCTTCTCGGACTAATCTTAAGAAGAAGTAACCTTGAGTAATCTTAAAGGCATGAGCTCTGACCTTGGAACCAAATGAGTGCGTGAGTGCTTGCAGATAGACTCCAACCTACATGAGCTTTCAAAGATCTATATTAGTCTTCACTCCAAGTCCATTAAGCATGTACAAAACATCCTCGGTGGCCATATGGTATGGACAGCCCCCAAGACCAGAGACTGATGAATCCACTGTACTGCTGCCCATTTGCCAACATGATGAAATGTATTTTCATTCTACAGTCTAAGGACAATCCTGAAATTAAGATCAGAAATTGATATTCTTACTATCATGCATTACATTTAGAAAATAAAACACAATGACGCCTTAAGAACAGAAAGGACATTTAGACAAACAAAGACTTGAAATGCAAGGGAGGAATTTGCAAAACACAATCAGCTAGGCAAATTTTGTATCTAAATCATTACAACTAATAACCTATTCAAATTTTGCTAATTTAGGAAATATAGCAAGTGGTTCATCTTTTAACAATCAGAACCATGATAGTTTTGGCTTGGGTATTCACAGAAAGAATTTGATGGCAACAAAGAACATTAAATAATCCATCAGACATTCCCCCATTAGTAACTTACCAGGCTTTCTGTAGCTTATTAATTATGATCATAAAACAATCAACAAGGTCTTGGTATCACAGAAACAAAAACAAAAACAGCTTGGACATCAGTTTGGTCAACTTATAAAGGGGTTCACAAGCAGCGTTATGCGCTCTTTGATACAAAATGACATGACTTGTATTAAGTTTATGCCAATCAATGCCCCTTTCACTTTATATTTATATGTCGGCCTCACTTAGGCCATTGCACTGTTTATGACTCAGTATCATTGTTTCTTAGTTGAGATGAATTCAATCACTGATAAAGTCTGAAAACCTTACAAGATCCATTACAAGACCTCTGTTTCAGGTCAATGAGTTGTCATATTTACAAAGAACCAGTTTGAAACAAAAGAACATAGAGTTCCTTAATAATACAAAAGAAGAAAAAATACATTTTACAATCACACTCCATGTTTCCTTTTTCAGCAACTTAAATTTTGTATTTTTCTAAGAATTTCAACCAAGGGAGTGTGAATTTCATAATCCAAAATTTTAGAGTATCAGACATACTAGGCAACAATAACAAGGAACAAATGCTACTCACCACTCAACAGAATCCTATAGCTCCAGTTAGTGAACCACCATTTAAGTTCAACTGATTTTGCATCTTCGAATCCCTTATCCTATTAAAGCATATATCCAGCTTCACACATTTTGAACTTTTGACCTGAAACTAGAATATATATGCATAAAATTGCAATGTTAGGGCCATAGTTCTCAATCAAGGCCAGACTATATGCAGGTGTAGCTTATGACAATGGATCTAGATCACTACCTTCAACGATGGAGAGGTGGCAGGGTTTGGTACTGAAGGATGTCCATTAAATCTTTCAGTAGTACAGCAACAGAAACACAATTATCAGGCTCCATGTTTATTGTCAGTTTGTCACTATGAAGATTATGCAAAGTCTTCCAAATCCCACTTGCCAATTAAATCCCAATCAACGTCCATTTCACAAAAAGCTTCGGCCTAAGACACGAAAACCCATACCATAGAAATTAGATATCAAAAGTAGTCAATTTAATCTCACAACTAGAAAGTGCATAATTTCAAGCCTTTAAGTGATAACATATCGAGTTAAGGGCAACTTCACTCAGAAAAAAAGCATACCGAATTTACTTATGGTGCCAGTCCACCTGATAATAATCAGTCCTGCATAAAATGTGTTCATCAAAGTCAGATTTATTTCTCCACCTGGAGTTAAAATTTAGATATTTGAACAAATTAATAGCCAAGAGGCTGATACAATTAAATCATGAGTTATATACTTTGTGAATTAGAAAGCAGTTCAACCAACAAGTGCCTTTCAACTAAGTTTGACAGGTTTTCCTTTCCTTACAGTACTATAACGTGACATATCTGTTTGCAATTGTCCTTCCTATTCAGTAGCTTAGTCAGGGATATAGTACTATTCTTCAGTAGTATATTTACCTTCAAGTAGCCTTCAATGATTGAGGTGGAAGGATTAGAATGGTTCATTGCAAAAACACCAATTACCAGGTTAAACACCAATTACGAGGTTCCTGGCCTGCTGCTTATTGTTCAAATACAGATTGCAGAAAAAGCTTCCAAACCCCAACTACTACTGACATAAATAAGAGTAGAAAAAAAGCTTTGAGATTTTATCCACTGCAGAGAAGCAGTAAAAGAAACAAAATAAGGTACCTACCTAAATCAGCTTGACAACTCTAATGACTTTCTTACTCCTAGAAGCTTCAACGCTGTCCTCAAGTGTAACTTGTTACCATGCTTTTCTGAGCGGATTTGGGACAACTTCATTTCTGATTGAAAAAAGAAAAATTTTGCAAGACCAAGGTTACCAACAGAACAATATCAGATATATACATCAAATATTATGAAGGGAACAACTCACCACTCCCAACACAATCATGCAGCTTCAAACACCAAACTGTAAGCTTGCGAAGTAGTTGAAATCCAACAATACAGATATCTGAATGGAAATTTATAGCAAAAAGTTATGAAATTAAAGGAAGTAATGTATAAGCTATAAAGTAGACTAAAAGAAAATAAATTTCAAAGTAATTGTAAGGATACATTCAGAAATTGCATTTGGTGATGGATATCTGTTCAGTCCCATCGAGATTTGTATTTGTGCACCCAGTCATCAGACTTCATTCAGATTCAATTGAGACGTTTGGGATGTGAGAAATGTTGTGCCACTCCGTGCCTTCTTCATATTCTCCTTCCAGAATTGGACATTTCTCGATCTCCAAAGTACGCAGCGCTGTTATCTCGTAGAGGAAGTCTGGCAGTTCTCTGAGCTCTCAGCACCCAGAAATTTGCAAGTAAGAAAGGCGTGGCATTAAGAATCCTTTGCTATTCCGTCCCACTCTTCCCACATGTTCATGCCATTAAAAGAGAGTTGTTTTAGTTTGGGGAATAGAATTCCTGCAGAGAGTACTGTTTCAGTTTCTTCTTCTCTTCCCAGAAATTCAGCTCCCACCTTTTTTTTACAAATCCACCATATACCGAGAATTTCAAGCGACTGCAGTTTTCCAAGAGGAGGTAAAACTTCACAAAATCTCCACACATTGAGATCAAATTTTCTCAAATTGTGTAAGAACTTTATCCAATAGAGAGAATCAGTGGTGCCGATATGGCAATCCCAGATGCATAAAGATTCCAAATTTTGATGTGGTTGCATTGTTTTCACTATTTCTTCATCACCTTTTCTCTGCTCTTCATCACCTTCATGGAAATATACTTCCAAATGTGAGAGGTGCTCCTTATTCCCCAACTGTGCTTTCTCAATCTCACTCGCATCATCTTTCTTCCCCAACGTTTCTATCGTAAGGCTCCCCTGGAGCTGGTCCATGATTCCCAGATCTCCTAATTTCAGTGCTTCATCATCCTCACCCTCATATTAGTCATATACATAGACCCAGTCTAGTTCAAACTCCCAATCCCATCCGGTAAGTACATCAGCGCTCTACAACCGTCAACATATAGATGCTTCAAATCAATCAACTTTCTCATTGCCTTGGGATTCTCAAGTTTCGGGTGGTATCTAAAATGAATCAATTCATCAATCTCTCTAGGAAATTGATAGAAGTTTATAGAAAATAAAGAGATATAAAGATTCTGCAGCAGTGCACAATGCAGTGATATCTAGCCAGTGATGCAAGGTGCCAACGAATCCTCTTTATTGAAGTTTTTGTCTGACTAGTCCCTTGAAGAAGTCAAAACTATTGCCATCCGGATGGAGTAATTCACACATTTGATTGTCATCATCAATAGCTAACAAATATCCCGCAGATGTCAAACCCTGAACAATGACCATGTTCTCCACCACTTGGTCGTCATTTTTTTCCTGCACAAAAACCCTCTGCCCACTGTGTAGCCATGTCTTATAGTATAGCTCCTCAAGAGATTGGAATCCTTGATGTATAAAAAGATCATAAAACTTCTCAAACTTGTTAAAGAAGGCAGCAAGAATCTCTTCTCTTCTAAACTGGTATGTTGTAGCAGACAATTCTCGAAGTACTGCATTCAAGCATGTGGTTGGTTTCTCATTATCAATATTCAAGCCGATACCAGCGGACACATTGAACTTCTTTGACTTGTATGTTGACGTGCATAAAATGCCTCCAACTTTGAGGCCATTTAAATAAAGATCATTTGGCCATTTTATTCTAACATCAATATACGGCAAGCCATTTCTATCACAAACATCCTTTATGGCCTCCGAGACGGCAAGAGACACCACATATTGTATCAGAGGCAAAACTCGCCCATCCTCCATCTGCAGAGTAAAGGAAAACAGCAAGCAACCTTTGGGAGACTCCCACACATTCTTCAACCGGCCTCTCCCTTTGTACTGAACATCAGCAACACAAACTGCACCTTTCAGAAGCTCACAGAAATTCTCAGAAACGACGTCCTGCATAGAGGGCAAGCGTGGCGACCAAAAGGTAAAATTCCAGAAATTCTTTAGAGCTACAAATCGAAATCCAAAACACCAAAAGGTAAAATTCCAAATAAAAAAGAGCAAGAAAGACAATCGAACAAAGCTGGAAGATAAATAAAGATTCAATATTTTTACAGTTAAAGAGTCAAAATCCA